>OV743719.1:36705424-41705424 GCA_928272305.1 Volucella inflata
CCCCGGCAGCATCTCGTTTTTTTTGTCGATAAACGAAAATTGTTTTACTCTCGCAAAACCGATGCTATTTCATTATGTAAGTCACACAGATAACCACAAGAAAGGTTAAGAGAGCTGTTTCTGAGGACGAGCAATAAAGTCTGAAATTCAAAATTTGGACCACCCCGGCAGCATCTCGTTTTTTTGTCAATAAATCAAAATTTTTTTATTGTCGCAAAAACGATGCTATTTTATTAAGTAAGTCACACAGTTAACGTACATGTATAATTTGTTGATGAAAGGCCACAGGACGAGCTTTTTTAGGACGAGCAATAAAGTCTGATATTCAAAATTTGGACCACCCCGGCAGCATCTCGTTTTTTTTGTCGATAAATGAAAATTTTTTTATTGTCCCAAAAATGATGCTATTTTATTAATTAAGTCACACAGTTAACGTACATGTATAATTTGTTGATGAAAGGCCACAGGACGAGCTTTTTTAGGACGAGCAATAAAGTCTGATATTCAAAATTTGGACCACCCCGGCAGCATCTCGTTTTTTTTTGGTCGATAAATGAAAATTTTTTTATTGTCCCAAAAATGATGCTATTTTGTTAAGTAAGTCACACAGATAACGTACATGTATAATTTGTTGATGAAAGACTACAAGAAAGGTAAAGACGGCTGTTTTTTAAGATGAGCGATAAAGTCTGAAATTCAAAATTTGGACCACCCCGGCAACATCTCGTTTTTTTGTCGATAAATCAAAATTTTTTTATTGTCGCAAGAGCTGTTTTTTAAGATGAGCGATAAAGTCTGAATTCAGAATTTGACCACCCGGCAGCATCTCGTTTTTTTTCTCGATAAATGAATATTTTTTTATTGTCCCAAAAATGATGCTATTTTATTAATTAAGTCACACAGTTAACGTACATGTATAATTTGTTGATGAAAGGCCCAAGAAAGGTAAAGAGAGCTGCTTTTTTAGGACGAGCAATAAAGTCTGATATTCAAAATTTGGACCACCCCGGCAGCATCTCGTTTCTTTTGTCGATAAATGAAAATTTTTATATTGTCCCAAAAATGATGCTATTTTATTAATTAAGTCACACAGTTAACGTACATGTATAATTTGTTGATGAAAGGCCACAAGAAAGGTAAAGAGAGCTGCTTTTTTAGGACGAGCAATAAAGTCTGATATTCAAAATTTGGACCACCCCGGCAGCATCTCGTTTCTTTTGTCGATAAATGAAAATTTTTTTATTGTCCCAAAAATGATGCTATTTTATTAATTAAGTCACACAGTTAACGTACATGTATAATTTGTTGATGAAAGGCCACAAGAAAGGTAAAGAGAGCTGCTTTTTTAGGACGAGCAATAAAGTCTGATATTCAAAATTTGGACCACCCCGGCAGCATCTCGTTTTTTTTGGTCGATAAATGAAAATTTTTTTATTGTCCCAAAAATGATGCTATTTTATTAAGTAAGTCACACTGATAACGTACATGTATAATTCGTTGATGAAAGACCACAAGAAAGGGAAAGAGAGCTGTTTTTTAGGACGAGCAATAAAGACTGAAATTCAAAATTTGGACCACCCCGGCAGCATCTCGTTTTTTTTGTTGATAAATGAAAATTTTTTTATTGTCCCAAAAATGATGCTATTTTATTAAGTAAGTCACACAGATAACGTACATGTATAATTTGTTGATGAAATACTACAAGAAAGGTAAAGACAGCTGTTTATTTAAGATGAGCGATAAAGTCTGAAATTCAAAATTTGGACCACCCCGGCAGCATCTCGTTTTTTTTGTCGATACATGAAAATTTTTTTATTGTCGCAAAAACGATGCTATTTTGTTAAGTAAGTCACACAGATAACGTACATGTATAATTTGTTGATGAAAGACTACAAGAAAGGTAAAGACAGCTGTTTATTTAAGATGAGCAATAAAGTCTGAAATTCAAAATTTGGACCACCCCGGCAGCATCTCGTTTTTTTTGTCGATAAATGAAAATTTTTTTATTGTCGCAAAAACGATGCTATTTCATTAAGTAAGTCACACAGATAACAACAAGAAAGGTTAAGAGAGCTGTTTCTGAGGACGAGCAATAAAGTCTGAAATTCAAAATTTGGACCACCCCGGCAGCATCTCGTTTTTTTGTCGATAAATGAAAATTTTTTTATTGTCCCAAAAATGATGCTATTTTATTAATTAAGTCACACTGATAACGTACATGTATAATTCGTTGATGAAAGACCACAAGAAAGGGAAAGAGAGCTGTTTTTTAGGACGAGCAATAAAGACTGAAATTCAAAATTTGGACCACCCCGGCAGCATCTCGTTTTTTTTGGTCGATAAATGAAAATTTGTTTATTGTCCCAAAAATGATGCTATTTTATTAAGTAAGTCACACTGATAACGTACATGTATAATTCGTTGATGAAAGACCACAAGAAAGGGAAAGAGAGCTGTTTTTCAGGACGAGCAATAGAGACTGAAATTCAAAATTTGGACCACCCCGGCAGCATCTCGTTTTTTTTTGTCGATAAATGAAAATTTTTTTATTGTCGCAAAAACGATGCTATTTTATTAAGTAAGTCACACAGATAACTACAAGAAAGCTTAAGAGAGCTGTTTCTGAGGACGCGCAATAAGGTCTGAAATTCAAAATTTGGACCATCCCGGCAGCATCTCGTTTTTTTTGTCGATAAATGAAAATTTGTTTATTGTCCCAAAAAGGATGCTATTTTATTAAGTAAGTCACACAGATAACGTACATGTATAATTTGTTGATGAAATACTACAAGAAAGGTAAAGACAGCTGTTTTTTAAGATGAGCGATTAAGTCTGAAATTCAAAATTTGGACCACCCCGGCAGCATCTCGTTTTTTTTGTCGATAAATGAAAATTTGTTTATTGTCGCAAAAACGATGCTATTTTATTAAGCAAGTCACACAGATAACGTACATGTATAATTTGTTGATGAAATACTACAAGAAAGGTAAAGACAGCTGTTTTTTAAGATGAGCGATAAAGTCTGAAATTCAAAATTTTTAACACCCCGGCAGCATCTCGTTTTTTTTGTCGATAAATGAAAATTTTTTTATTGTCGCAAGAGCTGTTTCTTAAGATGAGCGATAAGGTCTGAAATTCGGAATTTGACCACCCCGGCAGCATCTCGTTTTTTTTGTCTATAAATGAAAATTTTTTTATTGTCCCAAAAATGATGCTATTTTATTAATTAAGTCACACAGTTAACGTACATGTATAATTTGTTGATGAAAGGCCACAAGAAAAGTAAGGAGAGCTGCTTTTTTAGGACGAGCAATATAGTCTGATATTCAAAATTTGGACCATCCCGGCAGCATCTCGTTTTTTTTGTCGATAAATGAAAATTTTTTTATTGTCCCAAAAATGATGCTATTTTATTAATTAAGTCACACAGTTAACGTACATGTATAATTTGTTGATGAAAGGCCACAGGACGAGCTTTTTTAGGACGAGCAATAAAGTCTGATATTCAAAATTTGGACCACCCCGGCAGCATCTCGTTTTTTTTGGTCGATAAATGAAAATTTTTTTATTGTCCCAAAAATGATGCTATTTTATTAAGTAAGTCACACTGATAACGTACATGTATAATTCGTTGATGAAAGACCAAAAGAAAGGGAAAGAGAGCTGTTTTTTAGGACGACCACCCCGGCAGCATCTCGTTTTTTTTGTCGATAAATGAATATTTTTTTGTTGTCGCAAAAACGATGCTATTTTGTTAAGTAAGTCACACAGATAACGTACATGTATAATTTGTTGATGAAAGACTACAAGAAAGGTAAAGACGGCTGTTTTTTAAGATGAGCGATAAAGTCTGAAATTCAAAATTTGGACCACCCCGGCAGCATCTCGTTTTTTTTGTCGATAAATGAAAATTTTTTTATTGTCGCAAAAACGATGCTATTTTATTAAGCAAGTCACACAGATAACGTACATGTATAATTTGTTGATGAAAGACTACAAGAAAGGTAAAGACGGCTGTTTTTTAAGATGAGCGATAAAGTTTGAAATTCAAAATTTGGACCACCCCGGCAACATCTCGTTTTTTTGTCGATAAATCAAAATTTTTTTATTGTCGCAAGAGCTGTTTTTTAAGATGAGCGATAAAGTCTGAAATTCAGAATTTGACCACCCCGGCGGCATCTCGTTTTTTTTGTCGATAAATGAATATTTTTTTATTGTCCCAAAAATGATGCTATTTTATTAATTAAGTCACACAGTTAACGTACATGTATAATTTGTTGATGAAAGGCCACAAGAAAGGTAAAGAGAGCTGCTTTTTTAGGACGAGCAATAAAGTCTGATATTCAAAATTTGGACCACCCCGGCAGCATCTCGTTTCTTTTGTCGATAAATGAAAATTTTTTTATTGTCCCAAAAATGATGCTATTTTATTAATTAAGTCACACAGTTAACGTACATGTATAATTTGTTGATGAAAGGCCACAAGAAAGGTAAAGAGAGCTGCTTTTTTAGGACGAGCAATAAAGTCTGATATTCAAAATTTGGACCACCCCGGCAGCATCTCGTTTCTTTTGTCGATACATGAAAATTTTTTTATTGTCGCAAAAACGATGCTATTTTGTTAAGTAAGTCACACAGATAACGTACATGTATAATTTGTTGATGAAAGACTACAAGAAAGGTAAAGACAGCTGTTTATTTAAGATGAGCGATAAAGTCTGAAATTCAAAATTTGGACCACCCCGGCAACATCTCGTTTTTTTGTCGATAAATCAAAATTTTTTTACTGTCGCAAGAGCTGTTTTTTAAGATGAGCGGTAAAGTCTGAAATTCAGAATTTGACCACCCCGGCAGCATCTCGTTTTTTTTGTCGATAAATGAAAATTTTTTTATTGTCCCAAAAATGATGCTATTTTATTAAGTAAGTCACACAGATAACGTACATGTATAATTTGTTGATGAAATACTACAAGAAAGGTAAAGACAGCTGTTTATTTAAGATGAGCGATAAAGTCTGAAATTCAAAATTTGGACCACCCCGGCAGCATCTCGTTTTTTTTGTCGATACATGAAAATTTTTTTATTGTCGCAAAAACGATGCTATTTTGTTAAGTAAGTCACACAGATAACGTACATGTATAATTTGTTGATGAAAGACTACAAGAAAGGTAAAGACAGCTGTTTATTTAAGATGAGCGATAAAGTCTGAAATTCAAAATTTGGACCACCCCGGCAGCATCTCGTTTTTTTTGTCGATAAATGAAAATTTTTTTATTGTCGCAAAAACGATGCTATTTCATTAAGTAAGTCACACAGATAACAACAAGAAAGGTTAAGAGAGCTGTTTCTGAGGCCGAGCAATAAAGTCTGAAATTCAAAATTTGGACCACCCCGGCAGCATCTCGTTTTTTTGTCGATAAATGAAAATTTTTTTATTGTCCCAAAAATGATGCTATTTTATTAATTAAGTCACACTGATAACGTACATGTATAATTCGTTGATGAAAGACCACAAGAAAGGGAAAGAGAGCTGTTTTTTAGGACGAGCAATAAAGACTGAAATTCAAAATTTGGACCACCCCGGCAGCATCTCGTTTTTTTTGGTCGATAAATGAAAATTTGTTTATTGTCCCAAAAATGATGCTATTTTATTAAGTAAGTCACACTGATAACGTACATGTATAATTCGTTGATGAAAGACCACAAGAAAGGGAAAGAGAGCTGTTTTTCAGGACGAGCAATAGAGACTGAAATTCAAAATTTGGACCACCCCGGCAGCATCTCGTTTTTTTTGTCGATAAATGAAAATTTTTTTATTGTCGCAAAAACGATGCTATTTTATTAAGCAAGTCACACAGATAACGTACATGTATAATTTGTTGATGAAAGACTACAAGAAAGGTTAAGACGGCTGTTTTTTAAGATGAGCGATAAAGTCTGAAATTCAAAATTTGGACCACCCCTGCAGCATCTCGTTTATTTTGTCGATAAATGAAAATTTTTTTATTGTCGCAAAAACGATGCTATTTTATTAAGTAAGTCACACAGATAACTACAAGAAAGCTTAAGAGAGCTGTTTCTGAGGACGCGCAATAAGGTCTGAAATTCAAAATTTGGACCATCCCGGCAGCATCTCGTTTTTTTGTCGATAAATGAAAATTTGTTTATTGTCCCAAAAATGATGCTATTTTATTAAGTAAGTCACACAGATAACGTACATGTATAATTTGTTGATGAAATACTACAAGAAAGGTAAAGACAGCTGTTTTTTAAGATGAGCGATTAAGTCTGAAATTCAAAATTTGGACCACCCCGGCAGCATCTCGTTTTTTTTTGTCGATAAATGAAAATTTTTTTATTGTCGCAAAAACGATGCTATTTTATTAAGTAAGTCACACAGATAACTACAAGAAAGCTTAAGAGAGCTGTTTCTGAGGACGCGCAATAAGGTCTGAAATTCAAAATTTGGACCATCCCGGCAGCATCTCGTTTTTTTGTCGATAAATGAAAATTTGTTTATTGTGCCAAAAACGATGCTATTTTATTAAGCAAGTCACACAGATAACGTACATGTATAATTTGTTGATGAAATACTACAAGAAAGGTAAAGACAGCTGTTTATTTAAGATGAGCGATAAAGTCTGAAATTCAAAATTTTTACCACCCCGGCAGCATCTCGTTTTTTTTGTCGATAAATGAAAATTTTTTTATTGTCGCAAGAGCTGTTTTTTAAGATGAGCGATAAAGTCTGAAATTCGGAATTTGACCACCCCGGCAGCATCTCGTTTTTTTTGTCGATAAATGAAAATTTTTTTATTGTCCCAAAAATGATGCTATTTTATTAATTAAGTCACACAGTTAACGTACATGTATAATTTGTTGATGAAAGGCCACAAGAAAAGTAAGGAGAGCTGCTTTTTTAGGACGAGCAATAAAGTCTGATATTCAAAATTTGGACCATCCCGGCAGCATCTCGTTTTTTTTGTCGATAAATGAAAATTTTTTTATTGTCCCAAAAATGATGCTATTTTATTAATTAAGTCACACAGTTAACGTACATGTATAATTTGTTGATGAAAGGCCACAGGACGAGCTTTTATAGGACGAGCAATAAAGTCTGATATTCAAAATTTGGACCACCCCGGCAGCATCTCGTTTTTTTTGGTCGATAAATGAAAATTTTTTTATTGTCCCAAAAATGATGCTATTTTATTAAGTAAGTCACACTGATAACGTACATGTATAATTCGTTGATGAAAGACCAAAAGAAAGGGAAAGAGAGCTGTTTTTAAGGACGACCACCCCGGCAGCATCTCGTTTTTTTTGTCGATAAATGAATATTTTTTTATTGTCGCAAAAACGATGCTATTTTGTTAAGTAAGTCACACAGATAACGTACATGTATAATTTGTTGATGAAAGACTACAAGAAAGGTAAAGACGGCTGTTTTTTAAGATGAGCGATAAAGTCTGAAATTCAAAATTTGGACCACCCCGGCAGCATCTCGTTTTTCTTGTCGATAAATGAAAATTTTTTTATTGTCGCAAAAACGATGTTATTTTATTAAGCAAGTCACACAGATAACGTACATGTATAATTTGTTGATGAAAGTCTACAAGAAAGGTAAAGACGGCTGTTTTTTAAGATGAGCGATAAAGTTTGAAATTCAAAATTTGGACCACCCCGGCAACATCTCGTTTTTTTTGTCGATAAATCAAAATTTTTTTATTGTCGCAAGAGCTGTTTTTTAAGATGAGCGATAAAGTCTGAAATTCAGAATTTGACCACCCCGGCAGCATCTCGTTTTTTTTGTCGATAAATGAATATTTTTTTATTGTCCCAAAAATGATGCTATTTTATTAATTAAGTCACACAGTTAACGTACATGTATAATTTGTTGATGAAAGGCCACAAGAAAGGTAAAGAGAGCTGCTTTTTTAGGACGAGCAATAAAGTCTGATATTCAAAATTTGGACCACCCCGGCAGCATCTCGTTTCTTTTGTCGATAAATGAAAATTTTTTTATTGTCCCAAAAATGATGCTATTTTATTAATTAAGTCACACAGTTAACGTACATGTATAATTTGTTGATGAAAGGCCACAAGAAAGGTAAAGAGAGCTGCTTTTTTAGGACGAGCAATAAAGTCTGATATTCAAAATTTGGACCACCCCGGCAGCATCTCGTTTCTTTTGTCGATAAATGAAAATTTTTTTATTGTCCCAAAAATGATGCTATTTTATTAATTAAGTCACACAGTTAACGTACACGTATAATTTGTTGATGAAAGGCCACAAGAAAGGTAAAGAGAGCTGCTTTTTTAGGACGAGCAATAAAGTCTGATATTCAAAATTTGGACCACCCCGGCAGCATCTCGTTTTTTTTGGTCGATAAATGAAAATTTTTTTATTGTCCCAAAAATGATGCTATTTTATTAAGTAAGTCACACTGATAACGTACATGTATAATTCGTTGATGAAAGACCACAAGAAAGGGAAAGAGAGCTGTTTTTAAGGACGAGCAATAAAGACTGAAATTCAAAATTTGGACCACCCCGGCAGCATCTCGTTTTTTTTGTTGATAAATGAAAATTTTTTTATTGTCCCAAAAATGATGCTATTTTATTAAGTAAGTCACACAGATAACGTACATGTATAATTTGTTGATGAAATACTACAAGAAAGGTAAAGACAGCTGTTTATTTAAGATGAGCGATTAAGTCTGAAATTCAAAATTTGGACCACCCCGGCAGCATCTCGTTTTTTTTGTCGATACATGAAAATTTTTTTATTGTCGCAAAAACGATGCTATTTTGTTAAGTAAGTCATACAGATAACGTACATGTATAATTTGTTGATGAAAGACTACAAGAAAGGTAAAGACAGCTGTTTATTTAAGATGAGCGATAAAGTCTGAAATTCAAAATTTGGACCACCCCGGCAGCATCTCGTTTTTTTTGTCGATAAATGAAAATTTTTTTATTGTCGCAAAAACGATGCTATTTTATTAAGTAAGTCACACTGATAACGTACATGTATAATTCGTTGATGAAAGACCACAAGAAAGGGAAAGAGAGCTGTTTTTCAGGACGAGCAATAGAGACTGAAATTCAAAATTTGGACCACCCCGGCAGCATCTCGTTTTTTTTGTTGATAAATGAAAATTTTTTTATTGTCGCAAAAACGATGCTATTTCATTAAGTAAGTCACACAGATAACAACAAGAAAGGTTAAGAGAGCTGTTTCTGAGGACGAGCAATAAAGTCTGAAATTCAAAATTTGGACCACCCCGGCAGCATCTCGTTTTTTTGTCGATAAATGAAAATTTTTTTATTGTCCCAAAAATGATGCTATTTTATTAATTAAGTCACACTGATAACGTACATGTATAATTCGTTGATGAAAGACCACAAGAAAGGGAAAGAGAGCTGTTTTTTAGGACGAGCAATAAAGACTGAAATTCAAAATTTGGACCACCCCGGCAGCATCTCGTTTTTTTTGGTCGATAAATGAAAATTTGTTTATTGTCCCAAAAATGATGCTATTTTATTAAGTAAGTCACACTGATAACGTACATGTATAATTCGTTGATGAAAGACCACAAGAAAGGGAAAGAGAGCTGTTTTTCAGGACGAGCAATAGAGACTGAAATTCAAAATTTGGACCACCCCGGCAGCATCTCGTTTTTTTTGTCGATAAATGAAAATTTTTTTATTGTCGCAAAAACGATGCTATTTTATTAAGCAAGTCACACAGATAACGTACATGTATAATTTGTTGATGAAAGACTACAAGAAAGGTAAAGACGGCTGTTTTTTAAGATGAGCGATAAAGTCTGAAATTCAAAATTTGGACCACCCCGGCAGCATCTCGTTTTTTTTGTCGATAAATGAAAATTTTTTTATTGTCGCAAAAACGATGCTATTTTATTAAGTAAGTCACACAGATAACTACAAGAAAGCTTAAGAGAGCTGTTTCTGAGGACGCGCAATAAGGTCTGAAATTCAAAATTTGGACCACCCCGGCAGCATCTCGTTTTTTTGTCGATAAATGAAAATTTGTTTATTGTCCCAAAAATGATGCTATTTTATTAAGTAAGTCACACAGATAACGTACATGTATAATTTGTTGATGAAATACTACAAGAAAGGTAAAGACAGCTGTTTTATAAGATGAGCGATTAAGTCTGAAATTCAAAATTTGGACCACCCCGGCAGCATCTCGTTTTTTTTGTCAATAAATGAAAATTTGTTTATTGTCGCAAAAACGATGCTATTTTATTAAGCAAGTCACACAGATAACGTACATGTATAATTTGTTGATGAAAGACTACAAGAAAGGTAAAGACAGCTGTTTATTTAAGATGAGCGATAAAGTCTGAAATTCAAAATTTGGACCACCCCGGCAGCATCTCGTTTTTTTTGTCGATAAATCAAAATTTTTTTATTGTCGCAAGAGCTGTTTTTTAAGATGAGCGATAAAGTCTGAAATTCAGAATTTGACCACCCCGGCAGCATCTCGTTTTTTTTGTCGATAAATGAATATTTTTTTATTGTCCCAAAAATGATGCTATTTTATTAATTAAGTCACACAGTTAACGTACATGTATAATTTGTTGATGAAAGGCCACAAGAAAGGTAAAGAGAGCTGCTTTTTTAGGACGAGCAATAAAGTCTGATATTCAAAATTTGGACCACCCCGGCAGCATCTCGTTTCTTTTGTCGATAAATGAAAATTTTTTTATTGTCCCAAAAATGATGCTATTTTATTAATTAAGTCACACAGTTAACGTACATGTATAATTTGTTGACAAAAAGGCCACAAGAAAGGTAAAGAGAGCTGCTTTTTTAGGACGAGCAATAAAGTCTGATATTCAAAATTTGGACCACCCCGGCAGCATCTCGTTTTTTTTGGTCGATAAATGAAAATTTGTTTATTGTCCCAAAAATGATGCTATTTTATTAAGTAAGTCACACTGATAACGTACATGTATAATTCGTTGATGAAAGACCACAAGAAAGGGAAAGAGAGCTGTTTTTCAGGACGAGCAATAGAGACTGAAATTCAAAATTTGGACCACCCCGGCAGCATCTCGTTTTTTTGTCGATAAATGAAAATTTTTTTATTGTCGCAAAAACGATGCTATTTTATTAAGCAAGTCACACAGATAACGTACATGTATAATTTGTTGATGAAAGACTACAAGAAAGGTAAAGACGGCTGTTTTTTAAGATGAGCGATAAAGTCTGAAATTCAAAATTTGGACCACCCCGGCAGCATCTCGTTTTTTTTGTCGATAAATGAAAATTTTTTTATTGTCGCAAAAACGATGCTATTTTATTAAGTAAGTCACACAGATAACTACAAGAAAGCTTAAGAGAGCTGTTTCTGAGGACGCGCAATAAGGTCTGAAATTCAAAATTTGGACCATCCCGGCAGCATCTCGTTTTTTTGTCGATAAATGAAAATTTGTTTATTGTCCCAAAAATGATGCTATTTTATTAAGTAAGTCACACAGATAACGTACATGTATAATTTGTTGATGAAATACTACAAGAAAGGTAAAGACAGCTGTTTTTTAAGATAAGCGATTAAGTCTGAAATTCAAAATTTGGACCACCCCGGCAGCATCTCGTTTTTTTTGTCAATAAATGAAAATTTGTTTATTGTCGCAAAAACGATGCTATTTTATTAAGCAAGTCACACAGATAACGTACATGTATAATTTGTTGATGAAAGACTACAAGAAAGGTAAAGACAGCTGTTTATTTAAGATGAGCGATAAAGTCTGAAATTCAAAATTTGGACCACCCCGGCAGCATCTCGTTTTTTTTGTCGATAAATGAATATTTTTTTATTGTCGCAAAAACGATGCTATTTTTTTAAGTAAGTCACACAGATAATTTATATGTATAATTTGTTGATGAAATACTACAAGAAAGGTAAAGACGACTGTTTTTTAAGATGAGCGATAAAGTCTGAAATTCAAAATTTGGACCACCCCGGCAGCATCTCGTTTTTTTTGTCGATAAATGAAAATTTTTTTATTGTCGCAAAAACGATGCTATTTTATTAAGCAAGTCACACAGATAACGTACATGTATAATTTGTTGATGAAAGACTACAAGAAAGGTAAAGACGACTGTTTTTTAAGATGAGCGATAAAGTCTGAAATTCAAAATTTGGACCACCCCGGCAGCATCTCGTTTTTTTGTCGATAAATGAAAATTTTTTTATTGTCGCAAAAACGATGCTATTTTATTAAGCAAGTCACACAGATAACGTACATGTATAATTTGTTGATGAAAGACTACAAGAAAGGTAAAGACGGCTGTTTTTTAAGATGAGCGATTAAGTCTGAAATTCAAAATTTGGACCACCCCGGCAGCATCTCGTTTTTTTTGTCGATAAATGAAAATTTTTTTATTGTCGCAAAAACGATGCTATTTTATTAAGTAAGTCACACAGATAACTACAAGAAAGCTTAAGAGAGCTGTTTCTGAGGACGCGCAATAAGGTCTGAAATTCAAAATTTGGACCATCCCGGCAGCATCTCGTTTTTTTGTCGATAAATGAAAATTTGTTTATTGTCCCAAAAATGATGCTATTTTATTAAGTAAGTCACACAGATAACGTACATGTATAATTTGTTGATGAAATACTACAAGAAAGGTAAAGACAGCTGTTTTATAAGATGAGCGATTAAGTCTGAAATTCAAAATTTGGACCACCCCGGCAGCATCTCGTTTTTTTTGTCAATAAATGAAAATTTGTTTATTGTCGCAAAAACGATGCTATTTTATTAAGCAAGTCACACAGATAACGTACATGTATAATTTGCTGATGAAATACTACAAGAAAGGTAAAGAGAGCTGTTTTTTGAGATGAGCGATAAAGTCTGAAATCCAAAATTTGGACCACCCCCGGCAGCATCTCGTTTTTTTGTCGATAAATGAAAATTTTTTTTATTGTCGCAAAAAACGATGCTATTTTATTAAGCAAGTCACACAGATAACGTACATGTATAATTTGTTGATGAAAGACTACAAGAAAGGTAAAGACGGCTGTTTTTTAAGATGAGCGATTAAGTCTGAAATTCAAAATTTGGACCACCCCGGCAGCATCTCGTTTTTTTTTGTCGATAAATGAAAATTTTTTTTATTGTCGCAAAAACGATGCTATTTTATTAAGTAAGTCACACAGATAACGACAAGAAAGCTTAAGAGAGCTGTTTCTGAGGACGCGCAATAAGGTCTGAAATTCAAAATTTGGACCATCCCGGCAGCATCTCGTTTTTTTGTCGATAAATGAAAATTTTGTTTATTGTCCCCAAAAATGATGCTATTTTATTAAGTAAGTCACACAGATAACGTACATGTATAATTTGTTGATGAAATACTACAAGAAAGGTAAAGACAGCTGTTTTATAAGATGAGCGATTAAGTCTGAAATTCAAAATTTGGACCACCCCGGCAGCATCTCGTTTTTTTTGTCAATAAATGAAAATTTGTTTATTGTCGCAAAAACGATGCTATTTTATTAAGCAAGTCACACAGATAACGTACATGTATAATTTGTTGATGAAAGACTACAAGAAAGGTAAAGACAGCTGTTTTTTTAAGATGAGCGATAAAGTTTGAAATTCAAAATTTGGACCACCCCGGCAACATCTCGTTTTTTTGTCGATAAATCAAAATTTTTTTACTGTCGCAAGAGCTGTTTTTTAAGATGAGCGATAAAGTCTGAAATTCAGAATTTGACCACCCCGGCAGCATCTCGTTTTTTTTGTCGATAAATGAATATTTTTTTTATTGTCCCAAAAATGATGCTATTTTATTAATTAAGTCACACAGTTAACGTACATGTATAATTTGTTGATGAAAGGCCACAAGAAAGGTAAAGAGAGCTGCTTTTTTAGACGAGCAATAAAGTCTGATATTCAAAATTTGGACCACCCCGGCAGCATCTCGTTTCTTTTGTCGATAAATGAAAATTTTTTTATTGTCCCAAAAATGATGCTATTTTATTAATTAAGTCACACAGTTAACGTACATGTATAATTTGTTGACAAAAAGCCACAAGAAAGGTAAAGAGAGCTGCTTTTTTAGGACGAGCAATAAAGTCTGATATTCAAAATTTGGACCACCCCGGCAGCATCTCGTTTTTTTTTGGTCGATAAATGAAAATTTGTTTATTGTCCAAAAATGATGCTATTTTATTAAGTAAGTCACACTGATAACGTACATGTATAATTCGTTGATGAAAGACCACAAGAAAGGGAAAGAGAGCTGTTTTTCAGGACGAGCAATAGAGACTGAAATTCAAAATTTGGACCACCCCGGCAGCATCTCGTTTTTTTTGTCGATAAATGAAAATTTTTTTATTGTCGCAAAAACGATGCTATTTTATTAAGCAAGTCACACAGATAACGTACATGTATAATTTGTTGATGAAAGACTACAAGAAAGGTAAAGACGGCTGTTTTTTAAGATGAGCGATAAAGTCTGAAATTCAAAATTTGGACCACCCCGGCAGCATCTCGTTTTTTTTTGTCAATAAATGAAAATTTGTTTATTGTCGCAAAAACGATGCTATTTTATTAAGCAAGTCACACAGATAACGTACATGTATAATTTGTTGATGAAAGACTACAAGAAAGGTAAAGACAGCTGTTTATTTAAGATGAGCGATAAAGTCTGAAATTCAAAATTTGGACCACCCCGGCAGCATCTCGTTTTTTTTGTCGATAAATGAATATTTTTTTATTGTCGCAAAAACGATGCTATTTTGTTAAGTAAGTCACACAGATAATGTACATGTATAATTTGTTGATGAAAGACTACAAGAAAGGTAAAGACGACTGTTTTTAAGATGAGCGATAAAGTCTGAAATTCAAAATTTGGACCACCCCGGCAGCATCTCGTTTTTTTTTGTCGATAAATGAAAATTTTTTTATTGTCGCAAAAACGATGCTATTTTATTAAGCAAGTCACACAGATAACGTACATGTATAATTTGTTGATGAAAGCCTACAAGAAAGGTAAAGACGGCTGTTTTTTAAGATGAGCGATAAAGTCCTGAAATTCAAAATTTGGACCACCCCGGCAGCATCTCGTTTTTTTTGTCGCCGAATAAATGAATATTTTTTTATTGTCGCAAAAAACGATGCTATTTTGTTAAGTAAGTCACACAGATAACGTACATGTATAATTTGTTGATGAAAGACTACAAGAAAGGTAAAGGACGACTGTTTTTTAAGATGAGCGATAAAGTCTGAAATTCAAAATTTGGACCCACCCCGGCAGCATCTCGTTTTTTTGTCGATAAATGAAAATTTTTTTATTGTCGCAAAAACGATGCTATTTTATTAAGCAAGTCACACAGATAACGTACATGTATAATTTGTTGATGAAAGACTACAAGAAAGGTAAAGACGGCTGTTTTTTAAGATGAGCGATAAAGTCTGAAATTCAAAATTTGGACCACCCCGCAGCATCTCGTTTTTTTTGTCAATAAATGAAAATTTTTTTAGTGGCGCAAGAGCTGTTTTTTTAAGATGAGCGATAAAGTGTAAAATTCAGAATTTGACCACCCCGGCAGCATCTCGTTTTTTTTGTCGATAAATGAAAATTTTTTTATTGTCCCAAAAATGATGCTATTTTATTAATTAAGTCACACAGTTAACGTACATGTATAATTTGTTGATGAAAGGCCACAAGAAAAGTAAGGAGAGCTGCTTTTTTACGACGAGCAATAAAGTCTGAAATTCAAAATTTGGACCACCCCGGCAGCATCTCGTTTTTTTTGTCGATAAATGAAAATTTGTTTATTGACACGAAAACGATGCTATTTTATTAAGTAAGTCACACAGATAACGTACATGTATAATTTGTTGATGAAAGACTACAAGAAAGGTTAAGACAGCTGTTTTTTAAGATGAGCGATTAAGTCTGAAATTCAAAATTTGGACCACCCCGGCAGCATCTCGTTTTTTTTGTCGATAAATGAATATTTTTTTATTGTCGCAAAAACGATGCTATTTTGTTAAGTAAGTCACACAGATAACGTACATGTATAATTTGTTGATGAAAGACTACAAGAAAGGTAAAGACGACTGTTTTTTAAGATGAGCGATAAAGTCTGAAATTCAAAATTTGGACCACCCCGGCAGCATCTCGTTTTTTTTGTCGATAAATGAAAATTTTTTTATTGTCGCAAAAAACGATGCTATTTTATTAAGCAAGTCACACAGATAACGTACATGTATAATTTGTTGATGAAAGACTACAAGAAAGGTAAAGACGGCTGTTTTTTAAGATGAGCGATAAAGTCTGAAATTCAAAATTTGGACCACCCCGGCAGCATCTCGTTTTTTTTGTCGATAAAATGAAAATTTTTTTATTGTCCCAAAAATGATGCTATTTTATTAATTAAGTCACACAGTTAACGTACATGTATAATTTGTTGATGAAAGGCCACAAGAAAAGTAAGGAGAGCTGCTTTTTTACGACGAGCAATAAAGTCTGATATTCAAAATTTGGACCACCCCGGCAGCATCTCTTTTTTTTTGTCGATAAATGAAAATTTGTTTATTGTCGCAAAAACGATGCTATTTTATAAGCAAGTCACACAGATAACGTACATGTATAATTTGTTGATGAAAGACTACAAGAAAGGTAAAGACAGCTGTTTTTAAGATGAGCGATTAAGTCTGAAATTCAAAATTTGGACCACCCGGTAAATAAAAATTTGTTTATTGTCGCAAAAACGATGCTATTTTATTAAGCAAGTCACACAGATAACGTACATGTATAATTTGTTGATGAAAGACTACAAGAAAGGTAAAGACAGCTGTTTATTTAAGATGAGCGATAAAGTCTGATATTCAAAATTTGGACCACCCCGGCAGCATCTCGTTTTTTTTGTCGATAAATGAAAATTTTTTTATTGTCGCAAAAACGATGCTATTTTATTAAGTAAGTCACACAGATAACTACAAGAAAGCTTAAGAGAGCTGTTTCTGAGGACGCGCAATAAGGTCTGAAATTCAAAATTTGGACCATCCCGGCAGCATCTCGTTTTTTTGTCGATAAATGAAAATTTGTTTATTGTCCCAAAAATGATGCTATTTTATTAAGTAAGTCACACAGATAACGTACATGTATAATTTGTTGATGAAATACTACAAGAAAGGTAAAGACAGCTGTTTTTTAAGATAAGCGATTAAGTCTGAAATTCAAAATTTGGACCACCCCGGCAGCATCTCGTTTTTTTTGTCAATAAATGAAAATTTGTTTATTGTCGCAAAAACGATGCTATTTTATTAAGCAAGTCACACAGATAACGTACATGTATAATTTGTTGATGAAAGACTACAAGAAAGGTAAAGACAGCTGTTTATTTAAGATGAGCGATAAAGTCTGAAATTCAAAATTTGGACCACCCCGGCAGCATCTCGTTTTTTTTGTCGATAAATGAATATTTTTTTATTGTCGCAAAAACGATGCTATTTTGTTAAGTAAGTCACACAGATAATGTACATGTATAATTTGTTGATGAAAGACTACAAGAAAGGTAAAGACGACTGTTTTTTAAGATGAGCGATAAAGTCTGAAATTCAAAATTTGGACCACCCCGGCAGCATCTCGTTTTTTTTGTCGATAAATGAAAATTTTTTTATTGTCGCAAAAACGATGCTATTTTATTAAGCAAGTCACACAGATAACGTACATGTATAATTTGTTGATGAAAGACTACAAGAAAGGTAAAGACGGCTGTTTTTTAAGATGAGCGATAAAGTCTGAAATTCAAAATTTGGACCACCCCGGCAGCATCTCGTTTTTTTTGTCGATAAATGAATATTTTTTTATTGTCGCAAAAACGATGCTATTTTGTTAAGTAAGTCACACAGATAACGTACATGTATAATTTGTTGATGAAAGACTACAAGAAAGGTAAAGACGACTGTTTTTTAAGATGAGCGATAAAGTCTGAAATTCAAAATTTGGACCACCCCGGCAGCATCTCGTTTTTTTGTCGATAAATGAAAATTTTTTTATTGTCGCAAAAACGATGCTATTTTATTAAGCAAGTCACACAGATAACGTACATGTATAATTTGTTGATGAAAGACTACAAGAAAGGTAAAGACGGCTGTTTTTTAAGATGAGCGATAAAGTCTGAAATTCAAAATTTGGACCACCCCGGCAGCATCTCGTTTTTTTTGTCAATAAATGAAAATTTTTTTAGTGGCGCAAGAGCTGTTTTTTAAGATGAGCGATAAAGTGTAAAATTCAGAATTTGACCACCCCGGCAGCATCTCGTTTTTTTTGTCGATAAATGAAAATTTTTTTATTGTCCCAAAAATGATGCTATTTTATTAATTAAGTCACACAGTTAACGTACATGTATAATTTGTTGATGAAAGGCCACAAGAAAAGTAAGGAGAGCTGCTTTTTTACGACGAGCAATAAAGTCTGATATTCAAAATTTGGACCACCCCGGCAGCATCTCGTTTTTTTTGTCGATAAATGAAAATTTGTTTATTGTCGCAAAAACGATGCTATTTTATTAAGTAAGTCACACAGATAACGTACATGTATAATTTGTTGATGAAAGACTACAAGAAAGGTTAAGACAGCTGTTTTTTAAGATGAGCGATAAAGTCTGAAATTCAAAATTTGGACCACCCCGGCAGCATCTCGTTTTTTTTGTCGATAAATGAAAATTTGTTTATTGTCGCAAAAACGATGCTATTTTATTAAGCAAGTCACACAGATAACGTACATGTATAATTTGTTGATGAAAGACTTCAAGAAAGGTAAAGACAGCTGTTTATTTAAGATGAGCGATAAAGTCTGAAATTCAAAATTTGGACCACCCCGGCAGCATCTCGTTTTTTTTGTCGATAAATGAATATTTTTTTATTGTCGCAAAAACGATGCTATTTTGTTAAGTAAGTCACACAGATAACGTACATGTATAATTTGTTGATGAAAGACTACAAGAAAGGTAAAGACGACTGTTTTTTAAGATGAGCGATAAAGTCTGAAATTCAAAATTTGGACCACCCCGGCAGCATCTCGTTTTTTTGTCGATAAATGAAAATTTTTTTATTGTCGCAAAAACGATGCTATTTTATTAAGCAAGTCACACAGATAACGTACATGTATAATTTGTTGATGAAAGACTACAAGAAAGGTAAAGACGGCTGTTTTTTAAGATGAGCGATAAAGTCTGAAATTCAAAATTTGGACCACCCCGGCAGCATCTCGTTTTTTTTGTCAATAAATGAAAATTTTTTTAGTGGCGCAAGAGCTGTTTTTTAAGATGAGCGATAAAGTGTAAAATTCAGAATTTGACCACCCCGGCAGCATCTCGTTTTTTTTGTCGATAAATGAAAATTTTTTTATTGTCCCAAAAAATGATGCTATTTTATTAATTAAGTCACACAGTTAACGTACATGTATAATTTGTTGATGAAAGGCCACAAGAAAAGTAAGGAGAGCTGCTTTTTTACGACGAGCAATAAAGTCTGATATTCAAAATTTGGACCACCCCGGGCAGCATCTCGTTTTTTTTGTCGATAAATGAAAATTTGTTTATTGTCGCGAAACGATGCTATTTTATTAAGTAAGTCACACAGATAACGTACATGTATAATTTGTAGATGAAAGACTACAAGAAAGGTAAAGACAGCTGTTTTTTAAGATGAGCGATTAAGTCTGAAATTCAAAATTTGGACCACCCCGGCAGCATCTCGTTTTTTTTGTCGATAAATGAAAATTTGTTTATTGTCGCGAAACGATGCTATTTTATTAAGTAAGTCACACAGATAACGTACATGTATAATTTGTTGATGAAAGACTACAAGAAAGGTAAAGACAGCTGTTTATTTAAGATGAGCGATAAAGTCTGAAATTCAAAATTTGGACCACCCCGGCAGCATCTCGTTTTTTTTGTCGATAAATGAATATTTTTTTATTGTCGCAAAAACGATGCTATTTTGTTAAGTAAGTCACACAGATAACGTACATGTATAATTTGTTGATGAAATACTACAAGAAAAACAACGACGACTGTTTTTTAAGATGAGCGATAAAGTCTGAAATTCAAAATTTGGACCACCCCGGCAGCATCTCGTTTTTTTTGTCGATAAATGAAAATTTTTTTATTGTCGCAAAAACGATGCTATTTTATTAAGCAAGTCACACAGATAACGTACATGTATAATTTGTTGATGAAAGACTACAAGAAAGGTAAAGACGGCTGTTTTTTAAGATGAGCGATAAAGTCTGAAATTCAAAATTTGGACCACCCCGGCAGCATCTCGTTTTTTTTGTCAATAAATGAAAATTTTTTTAGTGGCGCAAGAGCTGTTTTTTAAGATGAGCGATAAAGTGTAAAATTCAGAATTTGACCACCCCGGCAGCATCTCGTTTTTTTTGTCGATAAATGAAAATTTTTTTATTGTCCCAAAAATGATGCTATTTTATTAATTAAGTCACACAGTTAACGTACATGTATAATTTGTTGATGAAAGGCCACAAGAAAAGTAAGGAGAGCTGCTTTTTTACGACGAGCAATAAAGTCTAATATTCAAAATTTGGACCACCCCGGCAGCATCTCGTTTTTTTTGTCGATAAATGAAAATTTGTTTATTGTCGCGAAACGATGCTATTTTATTAAGTAAGTCACACAGATAACGTACATGTATAATTTGTAGATGAAAGACTACAAGAAAGGTACAGACAGCTGTTTTTTAAGATGAGCGATAAAGTCTGAAATTCAAAATTTGGACCACCCCGGCAGCATCTCGTTTTTTTTGTCGATAAATGAAAATTTGTTTATTGTCGCGAAACGATGCTATTTTATTAAGTAAGTCACACAGATAACGTACATGTATAATTTGTAGATGAAAGACTACAAGAAAGGTACAGACAGCTGTTTATTTAAGATGAGCTATAAAGTCTGAAATTCAAAATTTGGACCACCCCGGCAGCATCTCGTTTTTTTTGTCGATAAATGAATATTTTTTTATTGTCGCAAAAACGATGCTATTTTGTTAAGTAAGTCACACAGATAACGTACATGTATAATTTGTTGATGAAAGACTACAAGAAAGGTAAAGACGACTGTTTTTTAAGATGAGCGATAAAGTCTGAAATTCAAAATTTGGACCACCCCGGCAGCATCTCGTTTTTTTTGTCGATAAATGAAAATTTTTTTATTGTCGCGAAAACGATGCTATTTTATTAAGTAAGTCACACAGATAACGTACATGTATAATTTGTTGATGAAAGACTACAAGAAAGGTAAAGACGGCTGTTTTTTAAGATGAGCGATAAAGTCTGAAATTCAAAATTTGGACCACCCCGGCAGCATCTCGTTTTTTTTGTCAATAAATGAAAATTTTTTTAGTGGCGCAAGAGCTGTTTTTTAAGATGAGCGATAAAGTGTAAAATTCAGAATTTGACCACCCCGGCAGCATCTCGTTTTTTTTGTCGATAAATGAAAATTTTTTTATTGTCCCAAAAATGATGCTATTTTATTAATTAAGTCACACAGTTAACGTACATGTATAATTTGTTGATGAAAGGCCACAAGAAAAGTAAGGAGAGCTGCTTTTTTACGACGAGCAATAAAGTCTGATATTCAAAATTTGGACCACCCCGGCAGCATCTCGTTTTTTTTGTCGATAAATGAAAATTTGTTTATTGTCGCAAAAACGATGCTATTTTATTAAGCAAGTCACACAGATAACGTACATGTATAATTTGTTGATGAAAGACTACAAGAAAGGTTAAGACAGCTGTTTTTTAAGATGAGCGATTAAGTCTGAAATTCAAAATTTGGACCACCCCGGCAGCATCTCGTTTTTTTTGTCGATAAATGAAAATTTGTTTATTGTCGCAAAAACGATGCTATTTTATTAAGCAAGTCACACAGATAACGTACATGTATAATTTGTTGATGAAAGACTACAAGAAAGGTAAAGACAGCTGTTTATTTAAGATGAGCGATAAAGTCTGAAATTCAAAATTTGGACCACCCCGGCAGCATCTCGTTTTTTTTTGTCGATAAATGAATATTTTTTTATTGTCGCAAAAACGATGCTATTTTGTTAAGTAAGTCACACAGATAACGTACATGTATAATTTGTTGATGAAAGACTACAAGAAAGGTAAAGACAGCTGTTTTTTAAGATGAGCGATTAAGTCTGAAATTCAAAATTTGGACCACCCCGGCAGCATCTCGTTTTTTTTGTCGATAAATGAAAATTTGTTTATTGTCGCAAAAACGATGCTATTTTATTAAGCAAGTCACACAGATAACGTACATGTATAATTTGTTGATGAAAGACTACAAGAAAGGTAAAGACAGCTGTTTTTTTAAGATGAGCGATAAAGTCTGAAATTCAAAATTTGGACCACCCCGGCAGCATCTCGTTTTTTTTGTCGATAAATGAATATTTTTTTATTGTCGCAAAAACGATGCTATTTTGTTAAGTAAGTCACACAGATAACGTACATGTATAATTTGTTGATGAAAGACTACAAGAAAGGTAAAGACGACTGTTTTTTAAGATGAGCGATAAAGTCTGAAATTCAAAATTTGGACCACCCCGGCAGCATCTCGTTTTTTTTGTCGATAAATGAAAATTTTTTTATTGTCGCAAAAACGATGCTATTTTATTAAGCAAGTCACACAGATAACGTACATGTATAATTTGTTGATGAAAGACTACAAGAAAGGTAAAGACGGCTGTTTTTTAAGATGAGCGATAAAGTCTGAAATTCAAAATTTGGACCACCCCGGCAGCATCTCGTTTTTTTTGTCAATAAATGAAAATTTTTTTAGTGGCGCAAGAGCTGTTTTTTAAGATGAGCGATAAAGTGTAAAATTCAGAATTTGACCACCCCGGCAGCATCTCGTTTTTTTTGTCGATAAATGAAAATTTTTTTATTGTCCCAAAAATGATGCTATTTTATTAATTAAGTCACACAGTTAACGTACATGTATAATTTGTTGATGAAAGGCCACAAGAAAAGTAAGGAGAGCTGCTTTTTTACGACGAGCAATAAAGTCTGATATTCAAAATTTGGACCACCCCGGCAGCATCTCGTTTTTTTTGTCGATAAATGAAAATTTTTTTATTGTCGCAAAAACGATGCTATTTTATTAAGTAAGTCACACAGATAACGTACATGTATAATTTGTTGATGAAAGACTACAAGAAAGGTTAAGACAGCTGTTTTTTAAGATGAGCGATTAAGTCTGAAATTCAAAATTTGGACCACCCCGGCAGCATCTCGTTTTTTTTGTCGATAAATGAAAATTTGTTTATTGTCGCGAAACGATGCTATTTTATTAAGTAAGTCACACAGATAACGTACATGTATAATTTGTAGATGAAAGACTACAAGAAAGGTAAAGACAGCTGTTTTTTAAGATGAGCGATTAAGTCTGAAATTCAAAATTTGGACCACCCCGGCAGCATCTCGTTTTTTTTGTCGATAAATGAATATTTTTTTATTGTCGCAAAAACGATGCTATTTTGTTAAGTAAGTCACACAGATAACGTACATGTATAATTTGTTGATGAAAGACTACAAGAAAGGTAAAGACATCTGTTTTTTAAGATGAGCGATAAAGTCTGAAATTCAAAATTTGGACCACCCCGGCAGCATCTCGTTTTTTTTGTCGATAAATGAAAATTTTTTTATTGTCGCAAAAACGATGCTATTTTATTAAGCAAGTCACACAGATAACGTACATGTATAATTTGTTGATGAAAGACTACAAGAAAGGTAAAGACGGCTGTTTTTTAAGATGAGCGATAAAGTCTGAAATTCAAAATTTGGACCACCCCGGCAGCATCTCGTTTTTTTTGTCGATAAATGAATATTTTTTTATTGTCGCAAAAAACGATGCTATTTTGTTAAGTAAGTCACACAGATAACGTACATGTATAATTTGTTGATGAAAGACTACAAGAAAGGTAAAGACGACTGTTTTTTAAGATGAGCGATAAAGTCTGAAATTCAAAATTTGGACCACCCCGGCAGCATCTCGTTTTTTTTGTCGATAAATGAAAATTTTTTTATTGTCGCAAAAACGATGCTATTTTATTAAGCAAGTCACACAGATAACGTACATGTATAATTTGTTGATGAAAGACTACAAGAAAGGTAAAGACGGCTGTTTTTTAAGATGAGCGATAAAGTCTGAAATTCAAAATTTGGACCACCCCGGCAGCATCTCGTTTTTTTTGTCAATAAATGAAAATTTTTTTAGTGGCGCAAGAGCTGTTTTTTAAGATGAGCGATAAAGTGTAAAATTCAGAATTTGACCACCCCGGCAGCATCTCGTTTTTTTTGTCGATAAATGAAAATTTTTTTATTGTCCCAAAAATGATGCTATTTTATTAATTAAGTCACACAGTTAACGTACATGTATAATTTGTTGATGAAAGGCCACAAGAAAAGTAAGGAGAGCTGCTTTTTTACGACGAGCAATAAAGTCTGATATTCAAAATTTGGACCACCCCGGCAGCATCTCGTTTTTTTTTGTCGATAAATGAAAATTTGTTTATTGTCGCAAAAACGATGCTATTTTATTAAGCAAGTCACACAGATAACGTACATGTATAATTTGTTGATGAAAGACTACAAGAAAGGTTAAGACAGCTGTTTTTTAAGATGAGCGATTAAGTCTGAAATTCAAAATTTGGACCACCCCGGCAGCATCTCGTTTTTTTTGTCGATAAATGAAAATTTGTTTATTGTCGCAAAAACGATGCTATTTTATTAAGCAAGTCACACAGATAACGTACATGTATAATTTGTTGATGAAAGACTACAAGAAAGGTAAAGACAGCTGTTTATTTAAGATGAGCGATAAAGTCTAAAATTCAAAATTTGGACCACCCCGGCAGCATCTCGTTTTTTTTGTCGATAAATGAATATTTTTTTATTGTCGCAAAAACGATGCTATTTTGTTAAGTAAGTCACACAGATAACGTACATGTATAATTTGTTGATGAAAGACTACAAGAAAGGTAAAGACGACTGTTTTTTAAGATGAGCGATAAAGTCTGAAATTCAAAATTTGGACCACCCCGGCAGCATCTCGTTTTTTTTGTCGATAAATGAAAATTTTTTTATTGTCGCAAAAACGATGCTATTTTATTAAGCAAGTCACACAGATAACGTACATGTATAATTTGTTGATGAAAGACTACAAGAAAGGTAAAGACGACTGTTTTTTAAGATGAGCGATAAAGTCTGAAATTCAAAATTTGGACCACCCCGGCAGCATCTCGTTTTTTTTGTCAATAAATGAAAATTTTTTTAGTGGCGCAAGAGCTGTTTTTTAAGATGAGCGATAAAGTGTAAAATTCAGAATTTGACCACCCCGGCAGCATCTCGTTTTTTTTGTCGATAAATGAAAATTTTTTTATTGTCCCAAAAATGATGCTATTTTATTAATTAAGTCACACAGTTAACGTACATGTATAATTTGTTGATGAAAGGCCACAAGAAAAGTAAGGAGAGCTGCTTTTTTACGACGAGCAATAAAGTCTGATATTCAAAATTTGGACCACCCCGGCAGCATCTCGTTTTTTTTGTCGATAAATGAAAATTTTTTTATTGTCCCAAAAATTATGCTATTTTATTAATTAAGTCACACAGTTAACGTACATGTATAATTTGTTGATGAAAGGCCACAAGAAAGGTAAAGAGAGCTGCTTTTTTAGGACGAGCAATAAAGACTGAAATTCAAAATTTGGACCACCCCGGCAGCATCTCGTTTTTTTTGTCGATAAATGAAAATTTTTTTATTGTCGCAAAAACGATGCTATTTCATTAAGTAAGTCACACAGATAACGTACATGTATAATTTGTTGATGAAATACTACAAGAAAGGTAAAGACAGCTGTTTATTTAAGATGAGCGATAAAGTCTGAAATTCAAAATTCATCACGTTTTTTTTGTCGATAAATTAAAATTTTTTTATTGTCGCGAAAACGATGCTATTTTATTAAGCAAGTCACACAGATAACGTACATGTATAATTTGTAGATGAAAGACTACAAGAAAGGTAAAGACGGCTGTTTTTTAAGATGAGCGATAAAGTCTGAAATTCAAAATTTGGACCACCCCGGCAGCATCTCGTTTTTTTTGTCGCTAAATGAAAATTTTTTTATTGTCGCACAAACGATGCTATTTCATTAAGTAAGTCACACAGATAACCACAAGAAAGGTTAAGAGAGCTGTTTCTGAGGACGAGCAATAAAGTCTGAAATTCAAAATTTGGACCATCCCGGCAGCATCTTGTTTTTTTGTCGATAAATGAAAATTTTTTTATTGTCCCAAAAATGATGCTATTTTATTAAGTAAGTCACACAGATAACGTACATGTATAATTTGTTGATGAAATACTACAAGATAGGTAAAAACAGCTGTTTATTTAAGATGAGCGATAAAGTCTGAAATTCAAAATTTGGACCACCCCGGCAGCATCTCGTTTTTTTTGTCGATAAATGAAAATGTTTTTATTGTCGCAAAAACGATGCTATTTCATTAAGTAAGTCACACAGATAACCACAAGAAAGGTTAAGAGAGCTGTTTCTGAGGACGAGCAATAAAGTCTGAAATTCAAAATTTGGACCACCCCGGCAGCATCTCGTTTTTTTTGTCGATACATGAAAATTGTTTTATTGTCGCAAAAGCGATGCTATTTTGTTAAGTAAGTCACACAGATAACGTACATGTATAATCTGTTGATGAAAGACTACAGGAAAGTTTAAGACAGCTGTTTTTTAAGATGAGCGATAAAGTCTGAAATTCAAAATTTGGACCACCCCGGCAGCATCTCGTTTTTTTTGTCGATAAATGAAAATTTTTTTATTGTCGCAAAAACGATGCTATTTTATTAAGCAAGTCACACAGATAACGTACATGTATAATTTGTTGATGAAATACTACAAGAAAGGTAAAGACAGCTGTTTATTTAAGATGAGCGATAAAGTCTGAAATTCAAAATTTGGACCACCCCGGCAGCATCTCGTTTTTTTTGTCGATAAATGAAAATTTTTTAGTGTCGCAAAAACGATGCTTTTTCATTAAGTAAGTCACACAGATAACCACAAGAAAGGTTAAGAGAGCTGTTTCTGAGGACGAGCAATAAAGTCTGAAATTCAAAATTTGGACCACCCCGGCAGCATCTCGTTTTTTTGTCGATAAATGAAAATTTTTTTATTGTCCCAAAAATGATGCTATTTCATTATGTAAGTCACACAGATAACCACAAGAAAGGTTAAGAGAGCTGTTTCTGAGGACGAGCAATAAAGTCTGAAATTCAAAATTTGGACCACCCCGGCAGCATCTCGTTTTTTTTGTCGCTAAATGAAAATTTTTTTATTGTCGCAAAAACGATGCTATTTCATTAAGTAAGTCACACAGATAACTACAAGAAAGGTTAAGAGAGCTGTTTCTGAGGACGAGCAATAAAGTCTGAAATTCAAAATTTGGACCACCCCGGCAGCATCTCGTTTTTTTTGTCGCTAAATGAAAATTTTTTTATTGTCGCAAAAACTTTGCTATTTCATTAAGTAAGTCACACAGATAACTACAAGAAAGGTTAAGAGAGCTGTTTCTGAGGACGAGCAATAAAGTCTGAAATTCAAAATTTGGACCACCCCGGCAGCATCTCGTTTTTTTTGTCGATAAATGAATATTTTTTTATTGTCGCAAAAACGATGCTATTTTGTTAAGTAAGTCACACAGATAACGTACATGTATAATTTGTTGATGAAAGACTACAAGAAAGGTAAAGACGACTGTTTTTTAAGATGAGCGATAAAGTCTGAAATTCAAAATTTGGACCACCCCGGCAGCATCTCGTTTTTTTTGTCGATAAATGAAAATTTTTTTTTTGTCGCAAAAACGATGCTATTTTATTAAGTAAGTCACACAGATAACGTACATGTATAATTTGTTGATGAAATACTACAAGAAAGGTAAAGACAGCTGTTTTTTAAGATGAGCGATAAGGTCTGAAATTCAAAATTTGGACCACCCCGGCAGCATCTCGTTTTTTTTGTCGATAAATGAAAATTTGTTTATTGTCGCAAAAACGATGCTATTTTATTAAGCAAGTCACACAGATAACGTACATGTATAATTTGTTGATGAAAGACTACAAGAAAGGTAAAGACAGCTGTTTATTTAAGATGAGCGATAAAGTCTGAAATTCAAAATTTGGACCACCCCGGCAGCATCTCGTTTTTTTTGTCGATAAATGAATATTTTTTTATTGTCGCAAAAACGATGCTATTTTGTTAAGTAAGTCACACAGATAACGTACATGTATAATTTGTTGATGAAAGACTACAAGAAAGGTAAAGACGACTGTTTTTTAAGATGAGCGATAAAGTCTGAAATTCAAAATTTGGACCACCCCGGCAGCATCTCGTTTTTTTTGTCGATAAATGAAAATTTTTTTACTGTCGCAAAAACGATGCTATTTTATTAAGCAAGTCACACAGATAACGTACATGTATAATTTGTTGATGAAAGACTACAAGAAAGGTAAAGACGGCTGTTTTTTAAGATGAGCGATAAAGTCTGAAATTCAAAATTTGGACCACCCCGGCAGCATCTCGTTTTTTTTGTCAATAAATGAAAATTTTTTTATTGGCGCAAGAGCTGTTTTTTAAGATGAGCGATAAAGTGTAAAATCCAGAATTTGACCACCCCGGCAGCATCTCGTTTTTTTTGTCGATAAATGAAAATTTTTTTATTGTCCCAAAAATGATGCTATTTTATTAATTAAGTCACACAGTTAACGTACATGTATAATTTGTTGATGAAAGGCCACAAGAAAAGTGAGGAGAGCTGCTTTTTTACGACGAGCAATAAAGTCTGATATTCAAAATTTGGACCACCCCGGCAGCATCTCGTTTTTTTTGTCGATAAATGAAAATTTTTTTATTGTCCCAAAAATTATGCTATTTTATTAATTAAGTCACACAGTTAACGTACATGTATAATTTGTTGATGAAAGGCCACAAGAAAGGTAAAGAGAGCTGCTTTTTTAGGACGAGCAATAAAGACTGAAATTCAAAATTTGGACCACCCCGGCAGCATCTCGTTTTTTTTGTCGATAAATGAAAATTTTTTTATTGTCGCAAAAACGATGCTATTTCATTAAGTAAGTCACACAGATAACGTACATGTATAATTTGTTGATGAAATACTACAAGAAAGGTAAAGACAGCTGTTTATTTAAGATGAGCGATAAAGTCTGAAATTCAAAATTCATCACGTTTTTTTTGTCGATAAATTAAAATTTTTTTATTGTCGCAAAAACGATGCTATTTTATTAAGCAAGTCACACAGATAACGTACATGTATAATTTGTTGATGAAAGACTACAAGAAAGGTAAAGACGGCTGTTTTTTAAGATGAGCGATAAAGTCTGAAATTCAAAATTTGGACCACCCCGGCAGCATCTCGTTTTTTTTGTCGATAAATGAAAATTTTTTTATTGTCGCAAAAACGATGCTATTTCATTAAGTAAGTCACACAGATAACGTACATGTATAATTTGTTGATGAAATACTACAAGAAAGGTAAAGACAGCTGTTTATTTAAGATGAGCGATAAAGTCTGAAATTCAAAATTCATCACGTTTTTTTTGTCGATAAATTAAAATTTTTTTATTGTCGCAAAAACGATGCTATTTTATTAAGCAAGTCACACAGATAACGTACATGTATAATTTGTTGATGAAAGACTACAAGAAAGGTAAAGACGGCTGTTTTTTAAGATGAGCGATAAAGTCTGAAATTCAAAATTTGGACCACCCCGGCAGCATCTCGTTTTTTTTGTCGATAAATGAAAATTTTTTTATTGTCGCAAAAACGATGCTATTTCATTAAGTAAGTCACACAGATAACCACAAGAAAGGTTAAGAGAGCTGTTTCTGAGGACGAGCAATAAAGTCTGAAATTCAAAATTTGGACCATCCCGGCAGCATCTCGTTTTTTTGTCGATAAATGAAAATTTTTTTATTGTCCCAAAAATGATGCTATTTTATTAAGTAAGTCACACAGATAACGTACATGTATAATTTGTTGATGAAATACTACAAGATAGGTAAAAACAGCTGTTTATTTAAGATGAGCGATAAAGTCTGAAATTCAAAATTTGGACCACCCCGGCAGCATCTCGTTTTTTTTGTCGATAAATGAAAATGTTTTTATTGTCGCAAAAACGATGCTATTTCATTAAGTAAGTCACACAGATAAACACAAGAAAGGTTAAGAGAGCTGTTTCTGAGGACGAGCAATAAAGTCTGAAATTCAAAATTTGGACCACCCCGGCAGCATCTCGTTTTTTTTGTCGATACATGAAAATTGTTTTATTGTCGCAAAAGCGATGCTATTTTGTTAAGTAAGTCACACAGATAACGTACATGTATAATCTGTTGATGAAAGACTACAGGAAAGTTTAAGACAGCTGTTTTTTAAGATGAGCGATAAAGTCTGAAATTCAAAATTTGGACCACCCCGGCAGCATCTCGTTTTTTTTGTCGATAAATGAAAATTTTTTAGTGTCGCAAAAACGATGCTTTTTCATTAAGTAAGTCACACAGATAACCACAAGAAAGGTTAAGAGAGCTGTTTCTGAGGACGAGCAATAAAGTCTGAAATTCAAAATTTGGACCACCCCGGCAGCATCTCGTTTTTTTGTCGATAAATGAAAATTTTTTTATTGTCCCAAAAATGATGCTATTTCATTATGTAAGTCACACAGATAACCACAAGAAAGGTTAAGAGAGCTGTTTCTGAGGACGAGCAATAAAGTCTGAAATTCAAAATTTGGACCACCCCGGCAACATCTCGTTTTTTTGTCGATAAATCAAAATTTTTTTATTGTCGCAAGAGCTGTTTTTTAAGATGAGCGATAAAGTCTGAAATTCAGAATTTGACCACCCCGGCAGCATCTCGTTTTTTTTGTCGATAAATGAATATTTTTTTATTGTCCCAAAAATGATGCTATTTTATTAATTAAGTCACACAGTTAACGTACATGTATAATTTGTTGATGAAAGGCCACAAGAAAGGTAAAGAGAGCTGCTTTTTTAGGACGAGCAATAAAGTCTGATATTCAAAATTTGGACCACCCCGGCAGCATCTCGTTTCTTTTGTCGATAAATGAAAATTTTTTTATTGTCCCAAAAATGATGCTATTTTATTAATTAAGTCACACAGTTAACGTACATGTATAATTTGTTGACAAAAAGGCCACAAGAAAGGTAAAGAGAGCTGCTTTTTTAGGACGAGCAATAAAGTCTGATATTCAAAATTTGGACCACCCCGGCAGCATCTCGTTTTTTTTGGTCGATAAATGAAAATTTGTTTATTGTCCCAAAAATGATGCTATTTTATTAAGTAAGTCACACTGATAACGTACATGTATAATTCGTTGATGAAAGACCACAAGAAAGGGAAAGAGAGCTGTTTTTCAGGACGAGCAATAGAGACTGAAATTCAAAATTTGGACCACCCCGGCAGCATCTCGTTTTTTTTGTCGATAAATGAAAATTTTTTTATTGTCGGAAAAACGATGCTATTTTGTTAAGTAAGTCACACAGATAACGTACATGTATAATTTGTTGATGAAAGACTACAGGAAAGTTTAAGACAGCTGTTTTCTAAGATGAGCGATAAAGTCTGAAATTCAAAATTTGGACCACCCCGGCAGCATCTCGTTTTTTTTGTCGATAAATGAAAATTTTTTTATTGTCCCAAAAATTATGCTATTTTATTAATTAAGTCACACAGTTAACGTACATGTATAATTTGTTGATGAAAGGCCACAAGAAAGGTAAAGAGAGCTGCTTTTTTAGGACGAGCAATAAAGACTGAAATTCAAAATTTGGACCACCCCGGCAGCATCTCGTTTTTTTTGTCGATAAATGAAAATTTTTTTATTGTCGCAAAAACGATGCTATTTCATTAAGTAAGTCACACAGATAACGTACATGTATAATTTGTTGATGAAATACTACAAGAAAGGTAAAGACAGCTGTTTATTTAAGATGAGCGATAAAGTCTGAAATTCAAAATTCATCACGTTTTTTTTGTCGATAAATTAAAATTTTTTTATTGTCGCAAAAACGATGCTATTTTATTAAGCAAGTCACACAGATAACGTACATGTATAATTTGTTGATGAAAGACTACAAGAAAGGTAAAGACGGCTGTTTTTTAAGATGAGCGATAAAGTCTGAAATTCAAAATTTGGACCACCCCGGCAGCATCTCGTTTTTTTTGTCGATAAATGAAAATTTTTTTATTGTCGCAAAAACGATGCTATTTCATTAAGTAAGTCACACAGATAACGTACATGTATAATTTGTAGATGAAAGACTACAAGAAAGGTAAAGACAGCTGTTTATTTAAGATGAGCGATAAAGTCTGAAATTCAAAATTCATCACGTTTTTTTTGTCGATAAATTAAAATTTTTTTATTGTCGCAAAAACGATGCTATTTTATTAAGCAAGTCACACAGATAACGTACATGTATAATTTGTTGATGAAAGACTACAAGAAAGGTAAAGACGGCTGTTTTTTAAGATGAGCGATAAAGTCTGAAATTCAAAATTTGGACCACCCCGGCAGCATCTCGTTTTTTTTTTGTCGAATGAAAATGAAAATTTTTTTATTGTCGCAAAAACGATGCTATTGCATTAAGTTAGTCACAGAGATAACCACAAGAAAGGTTAAGAGAGCTGTTTCTGAGGACGAGCAATAAAGTCTGAAATTCAAAATTTGGACCATCCCGGCAGCATCTCGTTTTTTTGTAGATAAATGAAAATTTTTTTATTGTCCCAAAAATGATGCTATTTTATTAAGTAAGTCACACAGATAACGTACATGTATAATTTGTTGATGAAATACTACAAGATAGGTAAAAACAGCTGTTTATTTAAGATGAGCGATAAAGTCTGAAATTCAAAATTTGGACCACCCCGGCAGCATCTCGTTTTTTTTGTCGATAAATGAAAATTTTTTTATTGTCGCAAAAACGATGCTATTTCATTAAGTAAGTCACACAGATAAACACAAGAAAGGTTAAGAGAGCTGTTTCTGAGGACGAGCAATAAAGTCTGAAATTCAAAATTTGGACCACCCCGGCAGCATCTCGTTTTTTTTGTCGATACATGAAAATTGTTTTATTGTCGCAAAAGCGATGCTATTTTGTTAAGTAAGTCACACAGATAACGTACATGTATAATCTGTTGATGAAAGACTACAGGAAAGTTTAAGACAGCTGTTTTTTAAGATGAGCGATAAAGTCTGAAATTCAAAATTTGGACCACCCCGGCAGCATCTCGTTTTTTTTTGTCGATAAATGAAAATTTTTTAGTGTCGCAAAAACGATGCTTTTTCATTAAGTAAGTCACACAGATAACCACAAGAAAGGTTAAGAGAGCTGTTTCTGAGGACGAGCAATAAAGTCTGAAATTCAAAATTTGGCCACCCCGGCAGCATCTCGTTTTTTTGTCGATAAATGAAAATTTTTTTATTGTCCCAAAAATGATGCTATTTCATTATGTAAGTCACACAGATAACCACAAGAAAGGTTAAGAGAGCTGTTTCTGAGGACGAGCAATAAAGTCTGAAATTCAAAATTTGGACCACCCCGGCAGCATCTCGTTTTTTTGTCGATACATGAAAATTTTTTTATTGTCGGAAAAACGATGCTATTTTGTTAAGTAAGTCACACAGATAACGTACATGTATAATTTGTTGATGAAAGACTACAGGAAAGTTTAAGACAGCTGTTTTCTAAGATGAGCGATAAAGTCTGAAATTCAAAATTTGGACCACCCCGGCAGCATCTCGTTTTTTTTGTCGATAAATGAAAATTTTTTTATTGTCGCAAGAACGATGCTATTTTATTAAGCAAGTCACACAGATAACGTACATGTATAATTTGTTGATGAAATACTACAAGAAAGGTAAAGACAGCTGTTTATTTAAGATGAGCGATAAAGTCTGAAATTCAAAATTTGGACCACCCCGGCAGCATCTCGTTTTTTTTGTCGCTAAATGAAAATTTTTTTATTGTCGCAAAAACGATGCTATTTCATTAAGTAAGTCACACAGATAACTACAAGAAAGGTTAAGAGAGCTGTTTCTGAGGACGAGCAATAAAGTCTGAAATTCAAAATTTGGACCACCCCGGCAGCATCTCGTTTTTTTTGTCGATAAATGAAAATTTTTTTATTGTCGCAAAAACGATGCTTTTTCATTAAGTAAGTCACACAGATAACCAGAAGAAAGGTTAAGAGAGCTGTTTCTGAGGACGAGCAATAAAGTCTGAAATTCAAAATTTGGACCACCCCGGCAGCATCTCGTTTTTTTTGTCGATACATGAAAATTGTTTTATTGTCGCAAAAGCGATGCTATTTTGTTAAGTAAGTCACACAGATAACGTACATGTATAATTTGTTGATGAAAGGCCACAAGAAAGGTAAAGAGAGCTGCTTTTTTAGGACGAGCAATAAAGTCTGATATTCAAAATTTGGACCACCCCGGCAGCATCTCGTTTTTTTTGGTCGATAAATGAAAATTTTTTTATTGTCCCAAAAATGATGCTATTTTATTAAGTAAGTCACACAGATAACGTACATGTATAATTCGTTGATGAAAGACCACAAGAAAGGTAAAGAGAGCTGCTTTTTTAGGACGAGCAATAAAGTCTGATATTCAAAATTTGGACCACCCCGGCAGCATCTCGTTTTTTTTGGTCGATAAATGAAAATTTTTTTATTGTCCCAAAAATGATGCTATTTCATTATGTAAGTCACACAGATAACCAGAAGAAAGGTTAAGAGAGCTGTTTCTGAGGACGAGCAATAAAGTCTGAAATTCAAAATTTGGACCACCCCGGCAGCATCTCGTTTTTTTTGTCGATACATGAAAATTGTTTTATTGTCGCAAAAGCGATGCTATTTTGTTAAGTAAGTCACACAGATAACGTACATGTATAATTTGTTGATGAAAGGCCACAAGAAAGGTAAAGAGAGCTGCTTTTTTAGGACGAGCAATAAAGTCTGATATTCAAAATTTGGACCACCCCGGCAGCATCTCGTTTTTTTTGTCGATAAATGAAAATTTTTTTATTGTCCCAAAAATTATGCTATTTTATTAATTAAGTCACACAGTTAACGTACATGTATAATTTGTTGATGAAAGGCCACAAGAAAGGTAAAGAGAGCTGCTTTTTTAGGACGAGCAATAAAGTCTGATATTCAAAATTTGGACCACCCCGGCAGCATCTCATTTTTTTTGGTCGATAAATGAAAATTTTTTTATTGTCCCAAAAATGATGCTATTTTATTAAGTAAGTCACACTGATAACGTACATGTATAATTCGTTGATGAAAGACCACAAGAAAGGGAAAGAGAGCTGTTTTTTAGGACGAGCAATAAAGACTGAAATTCAAAATTTGGACCACCCCGGCAGCATCTCGTTTTTTTTGTCGATAAATTAAAATTTTTTTATTGTCGCAAAAACGATGCTTTTTCATTAAGTAAGTCACACAGATAACCACAAGAAAGGTTAAGAGAGCTGTTTCTGAGGACGAGCAATAAAGTCTGAAATTCAAAATTTGGACCACCCCGGCAGCATCTCGTTTTTTTTGTCGATAAATGAAAATTTTTTAGTGTCGCAAAAACGATGCTTTTTCATTAAGTAAGTCACACAGATAACCACAAGAAAGGTTAAGAGAGCTGTTTCTGAGGACGAGCAATAAAGTCTGAAATTCAAAATTTGGACCACCCCGGCAGCATCTCGTTTTTTTTGTCGATAAATGAAAATTTTTTTATTGTCGCAAGAACGATGCTATTTTATTAAGCAAGTCACACAGATAACGTACATGTATAATTTGTTGATGAAATACTACAAGAAAGGTAAAGACAGCTGTTTATTTAAGATGAGCGATAAAGTCTGAAATTCAAAATTCATCACGTTTTTTTTGTCGATAAATTAAAATTTTTTTATTGTCGCAAAAACGATGCTATTTTATTAAGCAAGTCACACAGATAACGTACATGTATAATTTGTTGATGAAATACTACAAGAAAGGTAAAGACAGCTGTTTATTTAAGATGAGCGATAAAGTCTGAAATTCAAAATTTGGACCACCCCGGCAGCATCTCGTTTTTTTTGTCGATAAATGAAAATTTTTTAGTGTCGCAAAAACGATGCTTTTTCATTAAGTAAGTCACACAGATAACCACAAGAAAGGTTAAGAGAGCTGTTTCTGAGGACGAGCAATAAAGTCTGAAATTCAAAATTTGGACCACCCCGGCAGCATCTCGTTTTTTTGTCGATAAATGAAAATTTTTTTATTGTCCCAAAAATGATGCTATTTCATTATGTAAGTCACACAGATAACCACAAGAAAGGTTAAGAGAGCTGTTTCTGAGGACGAGCAATAAAGTCTGAAATTCAAAATTTGGACCACCCCGGCAGCATCTCGTTTTTTTGTCGATACATGAAAATTTTTTTATTGTCGGAAAAACGATGCTATTTTGTTAAGTAAGTCACACAGATAACGTACATGTATAATTTGTTGATGAAAGACTACAGGAAAGTTTAAGACAGCTGTTTTCTAAGATGAGCGATAAAGTCTGAAATTCAAAATTTGGACCACCCCGGCAGCATCTCGTTTTTTTTGTCGATAAATGAAAATTTTTTTATTGTCGCAAGAACGATGCTATTTTATTAAGCAAGTCACACAGATAACGTACATGTATAATTTGTTGATGAAAGACTACAAGAAAGGTAAAGACAGCTGTTTATTCAAGATGAGCGATAAAGTCTGAAATTCAAAATTCATCACGTTTTTTTTGTCGATAAATTAAAATTTTTTTATTGTCGCAAAAACGATGCTATTTCATTAAGTAAGTCACACAGATAACTACAAGAAAGGTTAAGAGAGCTGTTTCTGAGGACGAGCAATAAAGTCTGAAATTCAAAATTTGGACCATCCCGGCAGCATCTTGTTTTTTTGTCGATAAATGAAAATTTTTTTATTGTCCCAAAAATGATGCTATTTCATTATGTAAGTCACACAGATAACCAGAAGAAAGGTTAAGAGAGCTGTTTCTGAGGACGAGCAATAAAGTCTGAAATTCAAAATTTGGACCACCCCGGCAGCATCTCGTTTTTTTTGTCGATACATGAAAATTGTTTTATTGTCGCAAAAGCGATGCTATTTTGTTAAGTAAGTCACACAGATAACGTACATGTATAATTTGTTGATGAAAGGCCACAAGAAAGGTAAAGAGAGCTGCTTTTTTAGGACGAGCAATAAAGTCTGATATTCAAAATTTGGACCACCCCGGCAGCATCTCGTTTTTTTTGGTCGATAAATGAAAATTTTTTTATTGTCCCAAAAACGATGCTTTTTCATTAAGTAAGTCACACAGATAACCAGAAGAAAGGTTAAGAGAGCTGTTTCTGAGGACGAGCAATAAAGTCTGAAATTCAAAATTTGGACCACCCCGGCAGCATCTCGTTTTTTTTGTCGATACATGAAAATTGTTTTATTGTCGCAAAAGCGATGCTATTTTGTTAAGTAAGTCACACAGATAACGTACATGTATAATTTGTTGATGAAAGGCCACAAGAAAGGTAAAGAGAGCTGCTTTTTTAGGACGAGCAATAAAGTCTGATATTCAAAATTTGGACCACCCCGGCAGCATCTCGTTTTTTTTGGTCGATAAATGAAAATTTTTTTATTGTCCCAAAAATGATGCTATTTTATTAAGTAAGTCACACAGATAACGTACATGTATAATTCGTTGATGAAAGACCACAAGAATGGTAGAGAGAGCTGCTTTTTTAGGACGAGCAATAAAGTCTGATATTCAAAATTTGGACCACCCCGGCAGCATCTCGTTTTTTTTGGTCGATAAATGAAAATTTTTTTATTGTCCCAAAAATGATGCTATTTCATTATGTAAGTCACACAGATAACCAGAAGAAAGGTTAAGAGAGCTGTTTCTGAGGACGAGCAATAAAGTCTGAAATTCAAAATTTGGACCACCCCGGCAGCATCTCGTTTTTTTTGTCGATACATGAAAATTGTTTTATTGTCGCAAAAGCGATGCTATTTTGTTAAGTAAGTCACACAGATAACGTACATGTATAATTTGTTGATGAAAGGCCACAAGAAAGGTAAAGAGAGCTGCTTTTTTAGGACGAGCAATAAAGTCTGATATTCAAAATTTGGACCACCCCGGCAGCATCTCGTTTTTTTTGGTCGATAAATGAAAATTTTTTTATTGTCCCAAAAACGATGCTTTTTCATTAAGTAAGTCACACAGATAACCAGAAGAAAGGTTAAGAGAGCTGTTTCTGAGGACGAGCAATAAAGTCTGAAATTCAAAATTTGGACCACCCCGGCAGCATCTCGTTTTTTTTGTCGATACATGAAAATTGTTTTATTGTCGCAAAAGCGATGCTATTTTGTTAAGTAAGTCACACAGATAACGTACATGTATAATTTGTTGATGAAAGGCCACAAGAAAGGTAAAGGGAGCTATTTTTTTAGGACGAGCAATAAAGTCTGAAATTCAAAATTTGGACCACCCCGGCAGCATCTCGTTTTTTTTGGTCGATAAATGAAAATTTTTTTATTGTCCCAAAAATGATGCTATTTTATTAAGTAAGTCACACAGATAACGTACATGTATAATTCGTTGATGAAAGACCACAAGAAAGGTAAAGAGAGCTGCTTTTTTAGGACGAGCAATAAAGTCTGATATTCAAAATTTGGACCACCCCGGCAGCATCTCGTTTTTTTTGGTCGATAAATGAAAATTTTTTTATTGTCCCAAAAATGATGCTATTTTATTAAGTAAGTCACACTGATAACGTACATGTATAATTCGTTGATGAAAGACCACAAGAAAGGGAAAGAGAGCTGTTTTTTAGGACGAGCAATAAAGACTGAAATTCAAAATTTGGACCACCCCGGCAGCATCTCGTTTTTTTTGGTCGATAAATGAAAATTTTTTTATTGTCCCAAAAATGATGCTATTTTATTAAGTAAGTCACACTGATAACGTACATGTATAATTCGTTGATGAAAGACCACAAGAAAGGTAAAGAGAGCTGCTTTTTTAGGACGAGCAATAAAGTCTGATATTCAAAATTTGGACCACCCCGGCAGCATCTCGTTTTTTTTGGTCGATAAATGAAAATTTTTTTATTGTCCCAAAAATGATGCTATTTCATTATGTAAGTCACACAGATAACCAGAAGAAAGGTTAAGAGAGCTGTTTCTGAGGACGAGCAATAAAGTCTGAAATTCAAAATTTGGACCACCCCGGCAGCATCTCGTTTTTTTTGTCGATACATGAAAATTGTTTTATTGTCGCAAAAGCGATGCTATTTTGTTAAGTAAGTCACACAGATAACGTACATGTATAATTTGTTGATGAAAGGCCACAAGAAAGGTAAAGAGAGCTGCTTCTTTAGGACGAGCAATAAAGTCTGATATTCAAAATTTGGACCACCCCGGCAGCATCTCGTTTTTTTTGTCGATAAATGAAAATTTTTTTATTGTCCCAAAAATTATGCTATTTTATTAATTAAGTCACACAGTTAACGTACATGTATAATTTGTTGATGAAAGGCCACAAGAAAGGTAAAGAGAGCTGCTTTTTTAGGACGAGCAATAAAGTCTGATATTCAAAATTTGGACCACCCCGGCAGCATCTCGTTTTTTTTGGTCGATAAATGAAAATTTTTTTATTGTCCCAAAAATGATGCTATTTTATTAAGTAAGTCACACTGATAACGTACATGTATAATTCGTTGATGAAAGACCACAAGAAAGGGAAAGAGAGCTGTTTTTTAGGACGAGCAATAAAGACTGAAATTCAAAATTTGGACCACCCCGGCAGCATCTCGTTTTTTTTGTCGATAAATTAAAATTTTTTTATTGTCGCAAAAACGATGCTATTTCATTAAGTAAGTCACACAGATAACGTACATGTATAATTTGTTGATGAAATACTACAAGAAAGGTAAAGACAGCTGTTTATTTAAGATGAGCGATAAAGTCTGAAATTCAAAATTCATCACGTTTTTTTTGTCGATAAATTAAAATTTTTTTATTGTCGCAAAAGCGATGCTATTTTATTAAGCAAGTCACACAGATAACGTACATGTATAATTTGTTGATGAAAGACTACAAGAAAGGTAAAGACGGCTGTTTTTTAAGATGAGCGATAAAGTCTGAAATTCAAAATTTGGACCACCCCGGCAGCATCTCGTTTTTTTTGTCGCTAAATGAAAATTTTTTATTGTCGCAAAAACGATGCTATTTCATTAAGTAAGTCACACAGATAACCACAAGAAAGGTTAAGAGAGCTGTTTCTGAGGACGAGCAATAAAGTCTGAAATTCAAAATTTGGACCATCCCGGCAGCATCTTGTTTTTTTGTCGATAAATGAAAATTTTTTTATTGTCCCAAAAATGATGCTATTTTATTAAGTAAGTCACACAGATAACGTACATGTATAATTTGTTGATGAAATACTACAAGATAGGTAAGAACAGCTGTTTATTTAAGATGAGCGATAAAGTCTGAAATTCAAAATTTGGACCACCCCGGCAGCATCTCGTTTTTTTTGTCGATAAATGAAAATGTTTTTATTGTCGCAAAAACGATGCTATTTCATTAAGTAAGTCACACAGATAACCACAAGAAAGGTTAAGAGAGCTGTTTCTGAGGACGAGCAATAAAGTCTGAAATTCAAAATTTGGACCACCCCGGCAGCATCTCGTTTTTTTTGTCGATAAATGAAAATTTTTTTATTGTCGCAAAAACGATGCTATTTTATTAAGCAAGTCACACATATAACGTACATGTATAATTTGTTGATGAAATACTACAAGAAAGGTAAAGACAGCTGTTTATTTAAGATGAGCGATAAAGTCTGAAATTCAAAATTTGGACCACCCCGGCAGCATCTCGTTTTTTTTGTCGATAAATGAAAATTTTTTAGTGTCGCAAAAACGATGCTTTTTCATTAAGTAAGTCACACAGATAACCACAAGAAAGGTTAAGAGAGCTGTTTCTGAGGACGAGCAATAAAGTCTGAAATTCAAAATTTGGACCACCCCGGCAGCATCTCGTTTTTTTGTCGATAAATGAAAATTTTTTTATTGTCCCAAAAATGATGCTATTTCATTATGTAAGTCACACAGATAACCACAAGAAAGGTTAAGAGAGCTGTTTCTGAGGACGAGCAATAAAGTCTGAAATTCAAAAGTTGGACCACCCCGGCAGCATCTCGTTTTTTTGTCGATACATGAAAATTTTTTTATTGTCGGAAAAACGATGCTATTTTGTTAAGTAAGTCACACAGATAACGTACATGTATAATTTGTTGATGAAAGACTACAGGAAAGTTTAAGACAGCTGTTTTCTAAGATGAGCGATAAAGTCTGAAATTCAAAATTTGGACCACCCCGGCAGCATCTCGTTTTTTTTGTCGATACATGAAAATTGTTTTATTGTCGCAAAAGCGATGCTATTTTGTTAAGTAAGTCACACAGATAACGTACATGTATAATCTGTTGATGAAAGACTACAGGAAAGTTTAAGACAGCTGTTTTTTAAGATGAGCGATAAAGTCTGAAATTCAAAATTTGGACCACCCCGGCAGCATCTCGTTTTTTTTGTCGATAAATGAAAATTTTTTAGTGTCGCAAAAACGATGCTTTTTCATTAAGTAAGTCACACAGATAACCACAAGAAAGGTTAAGAGAGCTGTTTCTGAGGACGAGCAATAAAGTCTGAAATTCAAAATTTGGACCACCCCGGCAGCATCTCGTTTTTTTTGTCGATAAATGAAAATTTTTTTATTGTCGCAAAAACGATGCTATTTTATTAAGTAAGTCACACATATAACGTACATGTATAATTTGTTGATGAAATACTACAAGAAAGGTAAAGACAGCTGTTTTTTAAGATGAGCGATAGGTCAGAAATTCAAAATTTGGACCACCCCGGCAGCATCTCGTTTTTTTTGTCGATAAATGAAAATTTTTTAGTGTCGCAAAAACGATGCTTTTTCATTAAGTAAGTCACACAGATAACCACAAGAAAGGTTAAGAGAGCTGTTTCTGAGGACGAGCAATAAAGTCTGAAATTCAAAATTTGGACCACCCCGGCAGCATCTCGTTTTTTTGTCGATAAATGAAAATTTTTTTATTGTCCCAAAAATGATGCTATTTCATTATGTAAGTCACACAGATAACCACAAGAAAGGTTAAGAGAGCTGTTTCTGAGGACGAGCAATAAAGTCTGAAATTCAAAAGTTGGACCACCCCGGCAGCATCTCGTTTTTTTGTCGATACATGAAAATTTTTTTATTGTCGGAAAAACGATGCTATTTTGTTAAGTAAGTCACACAGATAACGTACATGTATAATTTGTTGATGAAAGACTACAGGAAAGTTTAAGACAGCTGTTTTCTAAGATGAGCGATAAAGTCTGAAATTCAAAATTTGGACCACCCCGGCAGCATCTCGTTTTTTTTTGTCGATACATGAAAATTGTTTTATTGTCGCAAAAGCGATGCTATTTTGTTAAGTAAGTCACACAGATAACGTACATGTATAATCTGTTGATGAAAGACTACAGGAAAGTTTAAGACAGCTGTTTTTTAAGATGAGCGATAAAGTCTGAAATTCAAAATTTGGACCACCCCGGCAGCATCTCGTTTTTTTTGTCGATAAATGAAAATTTTTTTATTGTCGCAAGAACGATGCTATTTTATTAAGCAAGTCACACAGATAACGTACATGTATAATTTGTTTATGAAAGACTACAAGAAAGGTAAAGACGGCTGTTTTTTAAGATGAGCGATAAAGTCTGAAATTCAAAATTTGGACCATCCCGGCAGCATCTCGTTTTTTTTGTCGATAAATGAAAATTTTTTTATTGTCGCAAAAACGATGCTATTTTATTAAGCAAGTCACACAGATAACGTACATGTATAATTTGTTGATGAAATACTACAAGAAAGGTAAAGACAGCTGTTTATTTAAGATGAGCGATAAAGTCTGAAATTCAAAATTTGGACCACCCCGGCAGCATCTCGTTTTTTTTGTCGATAAATGAAAATTTTTTTATTGTCGCAAAAACGATGCTTTTTCATTAAGTAAGTCACACAGATAACCACAAGAAAGGTTAAGAGAGCTGTTTCTGAGGACGAGCAATAAAGTCTGAAATTCAAAATTTGGACCACCCCGGCAGCATCTCGTTTTTTTGTCGATAAATGAAAATTTTTTTATTGTCCCAAAAATGATGCTATTTCATTATGTAAGTCACACAGATAACCAGAAGAAAGGTTAAGAGAGCTGTTTCTGAGGACGAGCAATAAAGTCTGAAATTCAAAATTTGGACCACCCCGGCAGCATCTCGTTTTTTTGTCGATAAATGAAAATTTTTTTATTGTCGCAAAAACGATGCTTTTTCATTAAGTAAGTCACACAGATAACCACAAGAAAGGTTAAGAGAGCTGTTTCTGAGGACGAGCAATAAAGTCTGAAATTCAAAATTTGGACCACCCCGGCAGCATCTCGTTTTTTTGTCGATAAATGAAAATTTTTTTATTGTCCCAAAAATGATGCTATTTCATTATGTAAGTCACACAGATAACCAGAAGAAAGGTTAAGAGAGCTGTTTCTGAGGACGAGCAATAAAGTCTGAAATTCAAAATTTGGACCACCCCGGCAGCATCTCGTTTTTTTTGTCGATAAATGAAAATTTTTTTATTGTCGCAAAAACGATGCTTTTTCATTAAGTAAGTCACACAGATAACCACAAGAAAGGTTAAGAGAGCTGTTTCTGAGGACGAGCAATAAAGTCTGAAATTCAAAATTTGGACCACCCCGGCAGCATCTCGTTTTTTTGTCGATAAATGAAAATTTTTTTATTGTCCCAAAAATGATGCTATTTCATTATGTAAGTCACACAGATAACCAGAAGAAAGGTTAAGAGAGCTGTTTCTGAGGACGAGCAATAAAGTCTGAAATTCAAAATTTGGACCACCCCAGCAGCATCTCGTTTTTTTGTCGATACATGAAAATTTTTTTATTGTCGCAAAAACGATGCTATTTTGTTAAGTAAGTCAAACAGATAACGTACATGTATAATTTGTTGATGAAAGACTACAGGAAAGTTTAAGACAGCTGTTTTCTAAGATGAGCGATAAAGTCTGAAATTCAAAATTTGGACCACCCCGGCAGCATCTCGTTTTTTTGTCGATAAATCAAAATTTTTTTATTGTCCCAAAAATGATGCTATTTTATTAAGTAAGTCACACAGATAATGTACATGTATAATTTGTTGATGAAATACTACAAGAAAGGTAAAGACAGCTGTTTATTTAAGATGAGCGATAAAGTCTGAAATTCAAAATTTGGACCACCCCGGCAGCATCTCGTTTTTTTTGTCGATAAATGAAAATTTTTTTATTGTCGCAAAAACGATGCTATTTTGTTAAGTAAGTCACACAGATGACGTACAAGTATAATTTGTTGATGAAAGGCCACAGGATAGGTAAAGAGAGCTGTTTTTTAAGATGAGCGATAAAGTCTGAAATTCAGAATTTGACCACCCCGGCAGCATCTCGTTTTTTTTGTCGATAAATGAAAATTTTTTTATTGTCGCTAAAACGATGCTATTTTATTAATTAAGTCACACAGTTAACGTACATGTATAATTTGTTGATGAAAGGCCACAAGAAAAGTAAGGAGAGCTGCTTTTTTAGGACGAGCTATAAAGTCTGATATTCAAAATATGGACCACCCCGGCAGCATCTCGTTTTTTTTGTCGATAAATGAAAATTTTTTTATTGTCCCAAAAATGATACTATTTTATTAATTAAGTCACACAGTTAACGTACATGTATAATTTTTTGATGAAAGGCCACAAGAAAGGTTAAGAGAGCTGCTTTTTTAGGACGAGCAATACAGTCTGATATTCAAAATTTGGACCACCCCGGCAGCATCTCGTTTTTTTTGGTCGATAAATGTAAATTTGTTTATTGTCCCAAAAATGATGCTATTTTATTAATTAAGTCACACAGTTAACGTACATGTATAATTCGTTGATGAAAGACCACAAGAAAGGTAAAGAGAGCTGTTTTTTAGGACGAGCAATAAAGTCTGAAATTCAAAATTTGGACCACCCCGGCAGCATCTCGTTTTTTTTGTCGATAAATGAAAATTTTTTTATTGTCGCAAAAACGATGCTATTTCATTAAGTAAGTCACACAGATAACCACAAGAAAGATTAAGAGAGCTGTTTCTGAGGACGAGCAATAAAGTCTGAAATTCAAAATTTGGACCATCCCGGCAGCATCTCGTTTTTTTGTCGATAAATGAAAATTTGTTTATTGTCCCAAAAATGATGCTATTTTATTAAGTAAGTCACACAGATAACGTACATGTATAATTTGTTGATGAAATACTACAAGAAAGGTAAAGACAGCTGTTTATTTAAGATGAGCGATAAAGTCTGAAATTCAAAATTTGGACCACCCCGGCAGCATCTCGTTTTTTTTGTCGATACATGAAAATTTTTTTATTGTCGCAAAAACGATGCTATTTTGTTAAGTAAGTCACACAGATAACGTACATGTATAATTTGTTGATGAAAGACTACAGGAAAGTTTAAGACAGCTGTTTTTTAAGATGAGCGATAAAGTCTGAAATTCAAAATTTGGACCACCCCGGCAGCATCTCGTTTTTTTTGTCGATAAATGAAAATTTTTTTATTGTCGCAAAAACGATGCTATTTTATTAAGCAAGTCACACAGATAACGTAAATGTATAATTTGTTGATGAAAGACTACAAGAAAGGTAAAGACGGCTGTTTTTTAAGATGTGCGATAAAGTCTGAAATTCAAAATTTGGACCACCCCGGCAGCATCTCGTTTTTTTTGTCGATAAATGAAAATTTTTTTATTGTCGCAAAAACGATGCTATTTCATTAAGTAAGTCACACAGATAACAACAAGAAAGGTTAAGAGAGCTGTTTCTGAGGACGAGCAGTAAAGTCTGAAATTCAAAATTTGGACCACCCCGGCAGCATCTCGTTTTTTTTGTCGATAAATGAAAATTTTTTTATTGACACGAAAACGATGCTATTTTATTAAGTAAGTCACACAGATAACGTACATGTATAATTTGTTGATGAAATACTACAAGAAAGGTAAAGAGAGCTGTTTTTTAAGATGAGCGATAAAGTCTGAAATTCAAAATTTGGACCACCCCGGCAGCATCTCGTTTTTTTGTCGATAAATCAAAATTTTTTTATTGTCCCAAAAATGATGCTATTTTGTTAAGTAAGTCACACAGATAACGTACATGTATAATTTGTTGATGAAATACTACAAGAAAGGTAAAGACAGCTGTTTATTTAAGATGAGCGATAAAGTCTGAAATTCAAAATTTGGACCACCCCGGCAGCATCTCGTTTTTTTGTCGATAAATCAAAATTTTTTTATTGTCCCAAAAATGATGCTATTTTGTTAAGTAAGTCACACAGATAACGTACATGTATAATTTGTTGATGAAATACTACAAGAAAGGTAAAGACAGCTGTTTATTTAAGATGAGCGATAAAGTCTGAAATTCAAAATTTGGACCACCCCGGCAGCATCTCGTTTTTTTGTCGATAAATGAAAATTTTTTTATTGTCGCAAAAACGATGCTATTTCATTAAGTAAGTCACACAGATAACCACAAGATAGGTTAAGAGAGCTGTTTCTGAGGACGAGCAATAAAGTCTGCAATTCAAAATTTGGACCACCCCGGCAGCATCTCGTTTTTTTGTCGATAAATGAAAATTTTTTTATTGTCCCAAAAATGACGCTATTTTATTAAGTAAGTCACACAGATAACGTACATGTATAATTTGTTGATGAAAGACTACAGGAAAGTTTAAGACGGCTGTTTTTTAAGATGAGCGATAAAGTCTGAAATTCAAAATTTGGACCACCCCGGCAGCATCTCGTTTTTTTTGTCGATAAATGAAAATTTTTTTATTGTCGCAAAAACGATGTTATTTTATTAAGCAAGTCACACAGATAACGTACATGTATAATTTGTTGATGAAAGACAACAAGAAAGGTAAAGACGGCTGTTTTTTAAGATGAGCGATAAAGTCTGAAATTCAAAATTTGGACCACCCCGGCAGCATCTCGTTTTTTTTGTCGATAAATGAAAATTTTTTTATTGTCGCAAAAACGATGCTATTTCATTAAGTAAGTCACACAGATAACCACAAGAAAGGTTAAGAGAGCTGTTTCTGAGGACGGGCAATAAAGTCTGAAATTCAAAATTTGGACCACCCCGGCAGCATCTCGTTTTTTTTCGATAAATGAAAATTTTTTTATTGTCCCAAAAATGATGCTATTTTATTAAGTAAGTCACACAGATAATGTACATGTATAATTTGTTGATGAAATACTACAAGAAAGGTAAAGACAGCTGTTTATTTAAGATGAGCGATAAAGTCTGAAATTCAAAATTTGGACCACCCCGGCAGCATCTCGTTTTTTTTGTCGATAAATGAAAATTTTTTTATTGTCGCAAAAATGATGCTATTTTATTAATTAAGTCACACAGTTAACGTACATGTATAATTTAGTGATGAAAGGCCACAGGAAAGGTAAAGAGAGCTGTTTTTTAAGATGAGCGATAAAGTCTGAAATTCAGAATTTGACCACCCCGGCAGCATCTCGTTTTTTTTGTCGATAAATGAAAATTTTTTTATTGTCCCAAAAATGATGCTATTTTATTAATTAAGTCACACAGTTAACGTACATGTATAATTTGTTGATGAAAGGCCACAAGAAAGGTAAAGAGAGCCGTTTTTTAGGACGAGCAATAAAGTCTGATATTCAAAATCTGGACCACCCCGGCAGCATATCGTTTTTTTTGGTCGATAAATGAAAATTTTTTTATTGTCCCAAAAATGATGCTATTTTATTAAGTAAGTCACACTGATAACGTACATGTATAATTCGTTGATGAAAGACCACAAGAAAGGTAAAGAGAGCCGTTTTTTAGGACGAGCAATAAAGTCTGAAATTCAAAATTTGGACCACCCCGGCAGCATCTCGTTTTTTTTGTCGACAAATGAAAATTTTTTTATTGTCGCAAAAACGATGCTATTTCATTAAGTAAGTCACACAGATAACCACAAGAAAGGTTAAGAGAGCTGTTTCTGAGGACGAGCAATAAAGTCTGAAATTCAAAATTTGGACCACCCCGGCAGCATCTCGTTTTTTTGTCGATAAATGAAAATTTTTTTATTGTCCCAAAAATGATGCTATTTTATTAAGTAAGTCACACAGATAACGTACATGTATAATTTGTTGATGAAAGACTACAGGAAAGTTTAAGACAGCTGGTTTTTAAGATGAGCGATAAAGTCTGAAATTCCAAATTTGGACCACCCCGGCAGCATCTCGTTTTTTTTGTCGATAAATGAAAATTTTTTTATTGTCGCAAAAACGATGCTATTTTATTAAGCAAGTCACACAGATAACGTACATGTATAATTTGTTGATGAAAGACAACAAGAAAGGTAAAGACGGCTGTTTTTTAAGATGAGCAATAAAGTCTGAAATTCAAAATTTGGACCACCCCGGCAGCATCTCGTTTTTTTGTCGATAAATGAAAATTGTTTTATTGTCCCAAAAATGATGCTATTTTATTAAGTAAGTCACACAGATAATGTACATGTAGAATTTGTTGATGAAATACTACAAGAAAGGTAAAGACAGCTGTTTATTTAAGATGAGCGATAAAGTCTGAAATTCAAAATTTGGACCACCCCGGCAGCATCTCGTTTTTTTTGTCGATACATGAAAATTTTTTTATTGTCGCAAAAACGATGCTATTTTGTTAAGTAAGTCACACAGATAACGTACATGTATAATTTGTTGATGAAAGACTACAAGAAAGGTAAAGACAGCTGTTTTTTAAGATGAGCGATATAGTCTGAAATTCAAAATTTGGACCACCCCGGCAGCATCTCGTTTTTTTTGTCGATAAATGAAAATTGTTTTATTGTCGCAAAAACGATGCTATTTTGTTAAGTAAGTCACACAGATAACGTACAAGTATAATTTGTTGATGAAAGGCCACAGGAAAGGTAAAGAGAGCTGTTTTTTAAGATGAGCGATAAAGTCTGAAATTCAGAATTTGGCCACCCCGGCAGCATCTCGTTTTTTTTGTCGATAAATGAAAATTTTTTTATTGTCCCAAAAATGATGCTATTTCATTAATTAAGTCACACAGTTAACGTACATGTATAATTTGTTGATGAAAGGCCACAAGAAAGGTAAAGAGAGCTGCTTTTCTAGGACGAGCAATAAAGTCTGATATTCAAAATTTGGACCACCGCGGCAGCATCTCGTTTTTTTTGTCGATAAATGAAAATTTTTTTATTGTCCCAAAAATGATGCTATTTTATTAAGTCAGTCACACAGTTAACGTACATGTATAATTTGTTGATGAAATACTACAAGAAAGGTAAAGACAGCTGTTTATTTAAGATGAGCGATAAGGTCTGAAATTCAAAATTTGGACCACCCCGGCAGCATCTCGTTTTTTTTGTCGATAAATGAAAATTTTTTTATTGTCGCAAAAACGATGCTATTTTGTTAAGTAAGTCACACAGATAACGTACATGTATAATTTGTTGATGAAAGACCACAAGAAAGATAAAGAGAGCTGTTTTTAAGATGAGCGATAAAGTCTGAAATTCAAAAGTTGGACCACCCCGGCAGCATCTCGTTTTTTTTGTCGATAAATGAAAATTTTTTTATTGTCGCAAAAACGATGCTATTTTGTTAAGTAAGTCACGCAGATAACGTACATGTATAATTTGTTGATGAAAGACTACAGGAAAGTTTAAGACAGCTGTTTTTTAAGATGAGCGATAAAGTCTGAAACTCAAAATTTGGACCACCCCGGCAGCATCTCGTTTTTTTTGTCGATAAATGAAAATTTTTTTATTGTCCCAAAAATGATGCTATTTTATTAAGTAAGTCACACAGATAATGTACATGTAGAATTTGTTGATGAAATACTACAAGAAAGGTTAAGGCAGCTGTTTATTTAAGATGAGCGATAAAGTCTGAAATTCAAAATTTGGACCACCAGCATCTCGTTTTTGTTGCCGATAAATGAAAATTTTTTTATTGTCGCAAAAACGATGCTATTTTGTTAAGTAAGTCAGACAGATAACGTACAAGTATAATTTGTTGATGAAAGGCCACAAGAAAGGTAAAGAGAGCTGCTTTTTTAGGACGAGCAATAAAGTCGATAAATGAAATTTTTTTTATTGTCCCAAAAATGATGCTATTTTATTATGTAAGTCACACAGATAACGTACATGTATAATATGTTGATGAAATACTACAAGAAAGGTAAAGACAGCTGTTTATTTAAGATGAGCGATAAGGTCTGAAATTCAAAATTTGGACCACCCCGGCAGCATCTCGTTTTTTTTGTCGATAAATGAAAATTTTTTTATTGTCGCAAAAACGATGCTATTTTATTAAGCAAGTCACACAGATAACGTACGTGTATAATTTGTTGATGAAAGACTACAAGAAAGGTAAAGACGGCTGTTTTTTAAGATGAGCGATAAAGTCTGAAATTCAAAATTTGGACCACCCGGCAACATCTCGTTTTTTTTGTCGATAAATGAAAATTTTTTTACTGTCGCAAAAACGATGCTATTTCATTAAGTAAGTCACACAGATAACCACAAGAAAGGTTAAGAGAGCTGTTTCTGAGGACGAGCAATAAAGTCTGAAATTCAAAATTTGGACCACCCCGGCAGCATCTCGTTTTTTTGTCGATAAATGAAAATTTTTGTATCGTCCCAAAAATGATGCTATTTTATTAAGTAAGTCACACAGATGATGTAGATGTATAATTTGTTGATGAAATACTACAAGAAAGGTAAGGACAGCGGTTTTTTAAGATGAGCGATAAGGTCTGAAATTCAAAATTTGGACCACTACGGCAGCATCTCTTTTTTTTGTCGATAAATGAAAATTTTTTTATTGTCGCAAAAACGATGCTATTTTGTTAAGTAGGTCACTCAGATAACGTATATGTATAATTTGTTGATGAGAGGCCACAAGAAAGGTAAAGAGAGCTGTTTTTTAAGATGAGCGATAAAGTCTGAAATTCAGAATTTGGACCACCCCGGCAGCTTCTCGTTTTTTTTGTCGATAAATGAAAATTTTTTTATTGTCTCAAAAACGATGCTATTTTGTTAAGTAAGTCACACAGATAACGTTCAAGTATAATTTGTTGATGAAAGGTCACAAGAAAGGTAAAGAGAGCTGCTTTTTTAAGATGAGCGATAAAGTCTGAAATTCAAAATTTGGACCACCCCGGCAGCATCTCGTTTTTTTTGTCGATAAATGAAAATTTTTTTTTTGTCCCAAAAATGATGCTATTTTATTAAGTAAGTCACACAGATAACGTACATGTATAATTTGTTGATGAAATACTACAAGAAATGTAAAGACAGCTGTTTTTTAAGATGAGCGATAAAGTCTGAAATTCAAAATTTGGACCACCCCGGCAGCATCTCGTTTTTTTGTCGATAAATGAAATTTTTTTTATTGTCCCAAAAATGATGCTATTTTATTAAGTAAGTCACACAGTTAACGTACATGTATAATTTGTTAATGAAAGACCACAAGAAAGATAAAGAGAGCTGTTTTTAAGATGAGCGATAAAGTCTGAAATTCAAAATTTGGACCACCCCGGCAGCATCTCGTTTTTTTTGTCGATAAATGAAAATTTTTTTATTGTCGCAAAAACGATGCTATTTTCTTAAGTAAGTCACACAGATAACGTACATGTATAATTTGTTGATGAAAGACTACAGGAAAGTTTAAGACAGCTGTTTTTTAAGATGAGCGATAAAGTCTGAAATTCAAAATTTGGACCACCCCGGCAGCATCTCGTTTTTTTTGTCGATAAATTAAAATTTTTTTATTGTCCCAAAAATGATGCTATTTTATTAAGTAAGTCACACAGTTAACGTACATGTATAATTTGTTAATGAAAGACCACAAGAAAGATAAAGAGAGCTGTTTTTAAGATGAGCGATAAAGTCTGAAATTCAAAAGTTGGACCACCCCGGCAGCATCTCGTTTTTTTTGTCGATAAATGAAAATTTTTTTATTGTCCCAAAAATGATGCTATTTTATTAAGTAAGTCACACAGATAACGTACATGTATAATTTGTTGATGAAATACTACAAGAAAGGTAAAGACAGCTGTTTATTTAAGATGAGCGATAAAGTCTGAAATTCAAAATTTGGACCACCCCGGCAGCATCTCGTTTTTTTTGTCGATAAATGAAAATTTTTTTACTGTCGCAAAAACGATGCTATTTTGTTAAGTAAGTCACACAGATACCGTACATGTATAATTTGCTGATGAAAGACTACAGGAAAGTTTATGACAGCTGTTTTTTAATATGAGCGATAAAGTCTGAAATTCAAAATTTGGACCACCCCGGCAGCATCTCTTTTTTTTTGTCGATAAATGAAATTTTTTTTATTGTCGCAAAAACGATGCTATTTTGTTAAGTAAGTCACACAGATAACGTACATGTATAATTTGTTGATGAAAGACTACAGGAAAGTTTAAGACAGCTGTTTTTTAAGATGAGCGATAAAGTCTGAAATTCAAAATTTGGACCACCCCGGCAGCATCTCGGTTTTTTTGTCGATAAATGAAAATTTTTTTATTGTCCCAAAAATGATGCTATTTTATTAAGTAAGTCACACAGATAACGAACATGTATAATTTGTTGATGAAATACTACAAGAAAGGTAAAGACAGCTGTTTATTTAATATGAGCGATAAAGTCTGAAATTCAAAATTTGGACCACTACGGCAGCATCTCTTTTTTTTGGTCGATAAATGAAAATTTTTTTATTGTCGCAAAAACGATGCTATATTGTTAAGTAGGTCACACAGATAACGTACATGTATAATTCGTTGATGAAAGACCACAAGAAAGGTAAAGACAGCTGTTTATTTAAGATGAGCGATAAAGTCTGAAATTCAAAATTTGGACCACCCCGGCAGCATCTCGTTTTTTTTGTCGATAAATGAAAATTTTTTTATTGTCGCAAAAACGATGCTATTTTGTTAAGTAAGTCACACAGATAACGTACATGTATAATATGTTGATGAAATACTACAAGAAAGGTTAAGACAGCTGTTTATTTAAGATGAGCGATAAAGTCTGAAATTCAAAATTTGGACCACCCCGGCAGCATCTCGTTTTTTTTGTCGATAAATGAAAATTTTTTTATTGTCGCAAAAACGATGCTATTTTCTTAAGTAAGTCACACAGATAACGTACATGTATAATTTGTTGATGAAAGACTACAGGAAAGTTTAAGACAGCTGTTTTTTAAGATGAGCGATAAAGTCTGAAATTCAAAATTTGGACCACCCCGGCAGCATCTCGTTTTTTTTTCGATAAATTAAAATTTTTTTATTGTCCCATAAATGATGCTATTTTATTAAGTAAGTCACACAGTTAACGTACATGTATAATTTGTTAATGAAAGACCACAAGAAAGATAAAGAGAGCTGTTTTTAAGATGAGCGATAAAGTCTGAAATTCAAAAGTTGGACCACCCCGGCAGCATCTCGTTTTTTTTGTCGATAAATGAAAATTTTTTTATTGTCCCAAAAATGATGCTATTTTATTAAGTAAGTCACACAGATAACGTACAAGTATAATTTGTTGATGAAAGGCCACAGGAAAGGTAAAGAGAGCTGTTTATTTAAGATGAGCGATAAAGTCTGAAATTCAAAATTCGGACCACCCCGGCAGCATCTCGTTTTTTTGTCGATAAATTAAAAGTTTTTTATTGTCCCAAAAATGATGCTATTTTATTAAGTAAGTCACACAGATAACGAACATGTATAATTTGTTGATGAAATACTACAAGAAAGGTAAAGATAGCTGTTTATTTAAGATGAGCGATAATGTCTGAAATTCAAAATTTGGACCACCCCGGCAGCATCTCGTTTTTTTTGTCGATAAATGAAAATTTTTTTATTGTCGCAAAAACGATGCTATTTTGTTAAGTAAGTCACACAGATAACGTACATGTATAATTTGTTGATGAAAGCCTACAGGAAAGTTTAAGACAGCTGTTTTTAAGACGAGCGATAAAGTCTGAAATTCAAAATTTGGACCACCCCGGCAGCATCTCGTTTTTTTTGTCGATAAATGAAAATTTTTTTATTGTCGCAAAAACGATGCTATTTTGTTAAGTAAGTCACACAGATAACGTACAAGTATAATATGTTGATGAAATACTACAAGAAAGGTAAAGACAGCTGTTTATTTAAGATGAGCGATAAAGTCTGAAATTCAAAATTTGGACCCCCCCGGCAGCATCACGTTTTTTTTGTCGATAAATGAAATTTTTTTATTGTCGCAAAAACGATGCTGTTTTGTTAAGTAAGTCATACAGATAACGTACATGTATAATTTGTTGATGAAAGACCACAAGAAAGATAAAGAGAGCTGTTTTTAAGGACGAGCAATAAAGTCTGAAATTCAGAATGTGGACCACCCCGGCAGTATCTCGTTTTTTTTGTCGATAAATGAAAATTTTTTTATTGTCGCAAAAACGATGCTATTTTGTTAAGTAAGTCACACAGATAACGTACATGTATAATTTGTTGATGAAATACTACAAGAAAGGTAAAGACAGCTGTTTATTTAAGATGAGCGATAAAGTCTGAAATTCAAAATTTGGACCCCCCCGGCAGCATCTCGTTTTTTTTGTCGATAAATGAAATTTTTTTTATTGTCGCAAAAACGATGCTATTTTGTTAAGTAAGTCATACAGATAACGTACATGTATAATTTGTTGATGAAAGACCACAAGAAAGATAAAGAGAGCTGTTTTTTAAGATGAGCGATAAAGTCTGAAATTCAGAACTTGGACCACCCCGGCAGCATCTCGTTTTTTTTTGTCGATAAATGAAAATTTTTTTATTGTCGCAAAAATGATGCTATTTTATTAAGTAAGTCACACAGTTAACGTACATGTATAATTTGTTGATGAAAGACCACAAGAAAGATAAAGAGAGCTGTTTTTAAGGACGAGCAATAAAGTCTGAAATTCAAAATTTGGACCACCCCGGCAGCATCTCGTTTTTTTCCTCGATAAATGAAAATTGTTTTATTGTCGCAAAAACGATGTTTTTTTGTTAAGTAGGTCACACAGATATCGTACAAGTATAATTTGTTGATGAAAGGCCACAAAAAAAGGTAAAGAGAGCTATTTTTTAAGATGAGCGATAAAGTCTGAAATTCAAAATTTGGACCACCCCGGCAGCATCTCGTTTTTTTTGTCGATAAATGAAAATTTTTTTATTGTCGCAAAAACGATGCTATTTTGTTAAGTAAGTCACACAGATAACGTACATGTATAATTTGTTGATGAAATACTACAAGAAAGGTAAAGACAGCTGTTTATTTAAGATGAGCGATAAAGTCTGAAATTCAAAATTTGGACCCCCCCGGCAGCATCTCGTTTTTTTGTTGATAAATGAAAATTTTTTTATTGTCGCAAAAACGATGCTATTTTGTTAAGTAAGTCACACAGATAACGTACAAGTATAATTTGTTGATGAAAGGCCACAGGAAAGGTAAAGAGAGCTGTTTTTTAAGATGAGCGATAAAGTCTGAAATTCAGAATTTGACCACCCCGGCAGCATCTCGTTTTTTTTGTCGATAAATGGAAACTTTTTTATTGTCCCAAAAATGATGCTATTTTATTAATTAAGTCACACAGTTAACGTACATGTATAATTTGTTGATGAAAGGCCACAAGAAAGGTAAAGAGAGCTGTTCTTTTAGGACGAGCAATAAAGTCTGAAATTCAAAATTTGGACCACCCCGGTAGCATCTCGTTTTTTTTGTCGATAAATGAAAATTTTTTTACTGTCGCAAAAACGATGCTATTTTGTTAAGTAAGTCATACAGATAACCACAAGAAAGGTTAAGAGAGCTGTTTCTGAGGACGAGCAATAAAGTCTGAAATTCAAAATTTGGACCACCCCGGCAGCATCTCGTTTTTTTGTCGATAAATGAAAATTTTTTTATTGTCGCAAAAACGATTCTATTTTGTTAAGTAAGTCATACAGATAACGTACATGTATAATTTGCTGATGAAAGACTACAGGAAAGTTTAAGACAGCTGTTTTTTAAGATGAGCGATAAAGTCTGAAATTCAAAATTTGGACCACCCCGGCAGCATCTCGTTTTTTTTGTTGATAAATGAAAATTTTTTTATTGTCGCAAAAACGATGCTATTTTGTTAAGTAAGTCACACAGATAACGTACAAGTATAATTTGTTGATGAAAGGCCACAGGAAAGGTAAAGAGAGCTGTTTTTTAAGATGAGCGATAAAGTCTGAAATTCAGAATTTGACCACCCCGGCAGCATCTCGTTTTTTTTGTCGATAAATGGAAACTTTTTTATTGTCCCAAAAATGATGCTATTTTATTAATTAAGTCACACAGTTAACGTACATGTATAATTTGTTGATGAAAGGCCACAGGAAAGGTAAAGAGAGCTGTTTTTTAAGATGAGCGATAAAGTCTGAAATTCAGAATTGACCACCCCGGCAGCATCTCGTTTTTTTTGTCGATAAATGAAAATTTTTTTATTGTCCCAAAAATGATGCTATTTTATTATTTAAGTCACACAGTTAACGTACATGTATAATTTGTTGATGAAAGGCCACAAGAAAGGTAAAGAGAGCTCTTTTTCTAGGACGAGCAATAAAGTCTGAAATTCAAAATTTGGACCACCCCGGCAGCATCTCGTTTTTTTTGTCGATAAATGAAAATTTTTTTATTGTCCAAAACATGATGCTATTTTATTAAGTAAGTCACACAGATAACGTACATGTATAATTTGTTGATGAAATACTACAAGAAAGGTAAAGACAGCTGTTTATTTAAGATGAGCGATAAGGTCTGAAATTCAAAATTTGGACCACCCCGGCAGCATCTCGTTTTTTTTGTCGATAAATGAAAATTTTTTTATTGTCGCGAAAACGATGCTATTTTGTTATGTAAGTCATACAGATAACGTACATGTATAATTTGTTGATGAAAGACTACAGGAAAGTTTAAGACAGCTGTTTTTTAAGATGAGCGGTAAAGTCTGAAATTCAAAATTTGGACCACCCCGGCAGCATCTCGTTTTTTTTGTTGATGAATGAAAATTTTTTTATTGTCTCAAAAACGATGCTATTTTGTTAAGTAAGTCACACAGATAACGTACAAGTATAATTTGTTGATGAAAGGCCACAGGAAAGGTAAAGAGAGCTGTTTTTTAAGATGAGCGACAAAGTCTGAAATTCAGAATTTGACCACCCCGGCAGCATCTCGTTTTTTTTGTCGATAAATGAAAATTTTTTTATTGTCCCAAAAATGATGCTATTTTATTAATTAAGTCACACAGTTAACGTACATGTATAATTTGTTGATGAAAGACTACAAGAAAGGTAAAGACGGCTGTTTTTTAAGATGAGCGATAAAGTCTGAAATTCAAAATTTGGACCACCCCGGCAGCATCTCGTTTTTTTTGTTGATGAATGAAAATTTTTTTATTGTCTCAAAAACGATGCTATTTTGTTAAGTAAGTCACACAGATAACGTACAAGTATAATTTGTTGATGAAAGGCCACAGGAAAGGTAAAGAGAGCTGTTTTTTAAGATGAGCGATAAAGTCTGAAATTCAAAATTTGGACCACCCCGGCAGCATCTCGTTTTTTTTGTTGATGAATGAAAATTTTTTTATTGTCTCAAAAACGATGCTATTTTGTTAAGTAAGTCACACAGATAACGTACAAGTATAATTTGTTGATGAAAGGCCACAGGAAAGGTAAAGAGAGCTGTTTTTTAGGACGAGCAATAAAGTCTGATATTCAAAATTTGGACCACCCCGGCAGCATCTCGTTTTTTTCGTCGATAAATGAAAATTTTTTTATTGTCGCAAAAACGATGCTATTTTATTAAGTAAGTCACAGAGATAACGTACTTGTTTAATTTGTTGATGAAAGACTACAAGAAAGGTAAAGACAGCTGTTTCTTAAGATGAGCGATAAAGTCTGAAATTCAAAATTTGGACCACCCCGGCAGCATTTCGTTTTTTTTGTCGATAAATGAAAATTTTTTTATTGTCGCAAAAACGGTGCTATTTTGTTAAGTAAGTCACACAGATAACGTACATGTATAATTTGTTGATGAAAGACTACAGGAAAGTTTAAGACAGCTGTTTTTTAAGATGAGCGATAAAGTCTGAAATTCAAAATTTGGACCACCCCGGCAGCATCTCGTTTTTTTTGTCGATAAATGAAAATTTTTTTATTGTCGCAAAAACGATGCTATTTTGTTAAGTAAGTCACACAGATAACGTACATGTATAATTTGTTGATGAAAGACTACAGGAAAGTTTAAGACAGCTGTTTTTTAAGATGAGCGATAAAGTCTGAAATTCAAAATTTGGACCACCCCGGCAGCATCTCGTTTTTTTTGTCGATAAATGAAAATTTTTTTATTGTCGCAAAAACGATGCTATTTTATTAAGCAAGTCACACAGATAACGTACATGTATAATTTGTTGATGAAAGACTACAAGAAAGGTAAAGACGGCTGTTTTTTAAGATGAGCGATAAAGTCTGAAATTCAAAATTTGGACCACCCCGGCAGCATCTCGTTTTTATGTCGATAAATGAAAATTTTTTTATTGTCGCAAAAACGATGCTATTTTATTAAGTAAGTTACACAGATAACCACAAGAAAGGTTAAGAGAGCTGTTTCTGAGGACGAGCAATAAAGTCTGAAATTCAAAATTTGGACCACCCCGGCAGCATTTCGTTTTTTTTGTCGATAAATGAAAATTTTTTTATTGTCGCAAAAACGATGCTATTTTGTTAAGTAAGTCACACAGATAACGTACATGTATAATTTGTTGATGAAAGACTACAGGAAAGTTTAAGACAGCTGTTTTTTAAGATGAGCGATAAAGTCTGAAATTCAAAATTTGGACCACCCCGGCAGCATCTCGTTTTTTTTGTCGATAAATGAAAATTTTTTTATTGTCGCAAAAACGATGCTATTTTGTTAAGTAAGTCACACAGATAACGTACATGTATAATTTGTTGATGAAAGAATGCAGGAAAGGTTAAGACAGCTGTTTTTTAAGATGAGCGATAAAGTCTGAAATTCAAAATTTGGACCACCCCGGCAGCATCTCGTTTTTTTTGTCGATAAATGAAAATTTTTTTATTGTCGCAAAAACGATGCTATTTTATTAAGTAAGTCACACAGATAACGTACATGTATAATTTGTTGATGAAAGACTACAAGAAAGGTGAAGACGGCTGTTTTTTAAGATGAGCGATAAAGTCTGAAATTCAAAATTTTGACCACCCCGGCAGCATCTCGTTTTTTTTGTCGATAAATGAAAATTTTTTTATTGTCGCAAAAACGATGCTATTTTGTTAAGTAAGTCACACAGATAACCACAAGAAAGGTTACGAGAGCTGTTTCTGAGGACGAGCAATAAAGTCTGAAATTTAAAATTTGGACCACCCCGGCAGCATCTCGTTTATTTTGTCGATAAATGAAAATTTTTTTATTGTCGCAAAAACGATGCTATTTTGTTAAGTAAGTCACACAGATAACGTACATGTATAATTTGTTGATGAAAGACTACAGGAAAGTTTAAGACAGCTGTTTTTTAAGACGAGCGATAAAGTCTGAAATTCAAAATTTGGACCACCCCGGCAGCATCTCGTTTTTTTTGTCGATAAATGAAAATTTTTTTAGTGTCACAAAAACCATGCTATTTCATTAAGTAAGTCACACAGATAACGTACATGTATAATTTGTTGATGAAAGACTACAAGAAAGGTAAAGACGGCTGTTTTTTAAGATGAGCGATAAAGTCTGAAATTCAAAATTTGGACCACCCCGGCAGCATCTCGTTTTTGTGTCGATAAATGAAAATTTTTTTATTGTCGCAAAAACGATGCTATTTTATTAAGTAAGTTACACAGATAACCACAAGAAAGGTTAAGAGAGCTGTTTCTGAGGACGAGCAATAAAGTCTGAAATTCAGAATTTGGACCACCCCGGCAGCATTTCGTTTTTTTTGTCGATAAATGAAAATTTTTTTATTGTCGCAAAAACGATGCTATTTTGTTAAGTAAGTCACACAGATAACGTACATGTATAATTTGTTGATGAAAGACTACAGGAAAGTTTAAGACAGCTGTTTTTTAAGACGAGCGATAAAGTCTGAAATTCAAAATTTGGACCACCCCGGCAGCATCTCGTTTTTTTTGGTCGATAAATGAAAATTTTTTTATTGTCCCAAAAATGATGCTATTTTATTAAGTAAGTCACACTGATAACGTACATGTATAATTTGTTGATGAAAGGCCACAAGAAAGGTAAAGAGAGCTGCTTTTTTAGGACGAGCAATAAAGTCTGATATTCAAAATTTGGACCACCCCGGCAGCATCTCGTTTTTTTTGTCGATAAATGAAAATTTTTTTATTGTCGCAAAAACGGTGCTATTTTGTTAAGTAAGTCACACAGATAACGTACATGTATAATTTGTTGATGAAAGACTACAGGAAAGTTTAAGACAGCTGTTTTTTAAGACGAGCGATAAAGTCTGAAATTCAAAATTTGGACCACCCCGGCAGCATCTCGTTTTTTTTGTCGATAAATGAAAATTTTTTTATTGTCGCAAAAACGATGCTATTTTGTTAAGTAAGTCACACAGATAACGTACATGTATAATTTGTTGATGAAAGACTACAGGAAAGTTTAAGACAGCTGTTTTTTAAGACGAGCGATAAAGTCTGAAATTCAAAATTTGGACCACCCCGGCAGCATTTCGTTTTTTTTGTCGATAAATGAAAATTTTTTTATTGTCGCAAAAACGATGCTATTTTGTTAAGTAAGTCACGCAGATAACGTACATGTATAATTTGTTGATGAAAGACTACAGGAAAGTTTAAGACAGCTGTTTTTTAAGATGAGCGATAAAGTCTGAAATTCAAAATTTGGACCACCCCGGCAGCATCTCGTTTTTTTTGTCGATAAATGAAAATTTTTTTATTGTCGCAAAAACGATGCTATTTTGTTAAGTAAGTCACACAGATAACGTACATGTATAATTTGTTGATGAAAGACTACAGGAAAGGTTAAGACAGCTGTTTTTTAAGATGAGCGATAAAGTCTGAAATTCAAAATTTGGACCACCCCGGCAGCATCTCGTTTTTTTTGTCGATAAATGAAAATTTTTTTATTGTCGCGAAAACGATGCTATTTTATTAAGCAAGTCACACAGATAACGTACATGTATAATTTGTTGATGAAAGACTACAAGAAAGGTGAAGACGGCTGTTTTTTAAGATGAGCGATAAAGTCTGAAATTCAAAATTTTGACCACCCCGGCAGCATCTCGTTTTTTTTGTCGATAAATGAAAATTTTTTTATTGTCGCAAAAACGATGCTATTTTGTTAAGTAAGTCACACAGATAACCACAAGAAAGGTTACGAGAGCTGTTTCTGAGGACGAGCAATAAAGTCTGAAATTTAAAATTTGGACCACCCCGGCAGCATCTCGTTTATTTTGTCGATAAATGAAAATTTTTTTATTGTCGCAAAAACGATGCTATTTTGTTAAGTAAGTCACACAGATAACGTACATGTATAATTTGTTGATGAAAGACTACAGGAAAGTTTAAGACAGCTGTTTTTTAAGACGAGCGATAAAGTCTGAAATTCAAAATTTGGACCACCCCGGCAGCATCTCGTTTTTTTTGTCGATAAATGAAAATTTTTTTAGTGTCACAAAAACCATGCTATTTCATTAAGTAAGTCACACAGATAACGTACATGTATAATTTGTTGATGAAAGACTACAAGAAAGGTAAAGACGGCTGTTTTTTAAGATGAGCGATAAAGTCTGAAATTCAAAATTTGGACCACCCCGGCAGCATCTCGTTTTTTTGTCGATAAATGAAAATTTTTTTATTGTCGCAAAAACGATGCTATTTTATTAAGTAAGTTACACAGATAACCACAAGAAAGGTTAAGAGAGCTGTTTCTGAGGACGAGCAATAAAGTCTGAAATTCAGAATTTGGACCACCCCGGCAGCATTTCGTTTTTTTTGTCGATAAATGAAAATTTTTTTATTGTCGCAAAAACGATGCTATTTTGTTAAGTAAGTCACACAGATAACGTACATGTATAATTTGTTGATGAAAGACTACAGGAAAGTTTAAGACAGCTGTTTTTTAAGACGAGCGATAAAGTCTGAAATTCAAAATTTGGACCACCCCGGCAGCATTTCGTTTTTTTTGTCGATAAATGAAAATTTTTTTATTGTCGCAAAAACGATGCTATTTTGTTAAGTAAGTCACGCAGATAACGTACATGTATAATTTGTTGATGAAAGACTACAGGAAAGTTTAAGACAGCTGTTTTTTAAGATGAGCGATAAAGTCTGAAATTCAAAATTTGGACCACCCCGGCAGCATCTCGTTTTTTTTGTCGATAAATGAAAATTTTTTTATTGTCGCAAAAACGATGCTATTTTGTTAAGTAAGTCACACAGATAACGTACATGTATAATTTGTTGATGAAAGACTACAGGAAAGTTTAAGACAGCTGTTTTTTAAGATGAGCGATAAAGTCTGAAATTCAAAATTTGGACCACCCCGGCAGCATCTCGTTTTTTTTGTCGATAAATGAAAAATTGTTTATTGTCGCAAAAACGATGCTATTTTATTAAGTAAGTCACACAGATAACGTACATGTATAATTTGTTGATGAAAGACTACAAGAAAGGTGAAGACAGCTGTTTTTTAAGATGAGCGATAAAGTCTGAAATTCAAAATTTGGACCACCCCGGCAGCATCTCGTTTTTTTTGTCGATAAATGAAAATTTTTTTATTGTCGCAAAAACGATGCTATTTTGTTAAGTAAGTCACACAGATAACCACAAGAAAGGTTACGAGAGCTGTTTCTGAGGACGAGCAATAAAGTCTGAAATTTAAAATTTGGACCACCCCGGCAGCATCTCGTTTATTTTGTCGATAAATGAAAATTTTTTTATTGTCGCAAAAACGATGCTATTTTGTTAAGTAAGTCACACAGATAACGTACATGTATAATTTGTTGATGAAAGACTACAGGAAAGTTTAAGACAGCTGTTTTTTAAGACGAGCGATAAAGTCTGAAATTCAAAATTTGGACCACCCCGGCAGCATCTCGTTTTTTTTGTCGATAAATGAAAATTTTTTTAGTGTCACAAAAACCATGCTATTTCATTAAGTAAGTCACACAGATAACGTACATGTATAATTTGTTGATGAAAGACTACAAGAAAGGTAAAGACGGCTGTTTTTTAAGATGAGCGATAAAGTCTGAAATTCAAAATTTGGACCACCCCGGCAGCATCTCGTTTTTGTGTCGATAAATGAAAATTTTTTTATTGTCGCAAAAACGATGCTATTTTATTAAGTAAGTTACACAGATAACCACAAGAAAGGTTAAGAGAGCTGTTTCTGAGGACGAGCAATAAAGTCTGAAATTCAGAATTTGGACCACCCCGGCAGCATTTCGTTTTTTTTGTCGATAAATGAAAATTTTTTTATTGTCGCAAAAACGATGCTATTTTGTTAAGTAAGTCACACAGATAACGTACATGTATAATTTGTTAATGAAAGACTACAGGAAAGTTTAAGACAGCTGTTTTTTAAGACGAGCGATAAAGTCTGAAATTCAAAATTTGGACCACCCCGGCAGCATCTCGTTTTTTTTGTCGATAAATGAAAATTTTTTTAGTGTCACAAAAACCATGCTATTTCATTAAGTAAGTCACACAGATAACGTACATGTATAATTTGTTGATGAAAGACTACAAGAAAGGTAAAGACGGCTGTTTTTTAAGATGAGCGATAAAGTCTGAAATTCAAAATTTGGACCACCCCGGCAGCATCTCGTTTTTGTGTCGATAAATGAAAATTTTTTTATTGTCGCAAAAACGATGCTATTTTATTAAGTAAGTTACACAGATAACCACAAGAAAGGTTAAGAGAGCTGTTTCTGAGGACGAGCAATAAAGTCTGAAATTCAGAATTTGGACCACCCCGGCAGCATTTCGTTTTTTTTGTCGATAAATGAAAATTTTTTTATTGTCGCAAAAACGATGCTATTTTGTTAAGTAAGTCACACAGATAACGTACATGTATAATTTGTTGATGAAAGACTACAGGAAAGTTTAAGACAGCTGTTTTTTAAGACGAGCGATAAAGTCTGAAATTCAAAATTTGGACCACCCCGGCAGCATCTCGTTTTTTTTGTCGATAAATGAAAATTTTTTTATTGTCGCAAAAACGATGCTATTTTATTAAGCAAGTCACACAGATAACGTACATGTATAATTTGTTGATGAAAGACTACAAGAAAGGTAAAGACGGCTGTTTTTTAAGATGAGCGATAAAGTCTGAAATTCAAAATTTTGACCACCCCGGCAGCATCTCGTTTTTTTTGTCGATAAATGAAAATTTTTTTATTGTCGCAAAAACGATGCTATTTTGTTAAGTAAGTCACACAGATAACTACAAGAAAGGTTAAGAGAGCTGTTTCTGAGGACGAGCAATAAAGTCTGAAATTTAAAATTTGGACCACCCCGGCAGCATCTCGTTTTTTTTGTCGATAAATGAAAATTTTTTTATTGTCGCAAAAACGATGCTATTTTGTTAAGTAAGTCACACAGATAACGTACATGTATAATTTGTTGATGAAAGACTACAGGAAAGTTTAAGACAGCTGTTTTTTAAGACGAGCGATAAAGTCTGAAATTCAAAATTTGGACCACCCCGGCAGCATCTCGTTTTTTTTGTCGATAAATGAAAATTTTTTTAGTGTCACAAAAACCATGCTATTTCATTAAGTAAGTCACACAGATAACGTACATGTATAATTTGTTGATGAAAGACAACAGGAAAGGTAAAGACAGCTGTTTTTTAAGATGAGCGATAAAGTCTGAAATTCAAAATTTGGACCACCCCGGCAGCATCTCGTTTTTTTGTCGATAAATGAAAATTTTTTTATTGTCGCAAAAACGATGCTACGAGTATTTTATTAAGTAAGTCACACAGATAACGTACATGTATAATTTGTTGATGAAAGACCACAAGAAAGGTAAAGACAGCTGTTTTTTAAGATGAGCGATAACGTCTGAAATTCAAAATTTGGACCACCCCGGCAGCATCTCGTTTTTTTTGTCGATAAATGAAAATTTTTTTAGTGTCACAAAAACCATGCTATTTTATTAAGTAAGTCACACAGATAACGTACATGTATAATTTGTTGATGAAAGACCACAAGAAAGGTAAAGACAGCTGTTTTTTAAGATGAGCGATAACGTCTGAAATTCAAAATTTGGACCACCCCGGCAGCATCTCGTTTTTTTTGTCGATAAATGAAAATTTTTTTAGTGTCACAAAAACCATGCTATTTTATTAAGTAAGTCACACAGATAACGTACATGTATAATTTGTTGATGAAAGACAACAGGAAAGGTAAAGACAGCTGTTTTTTTAAGATGAGCGATAAAGTCTGAAATTCAAAGACTACAAGAAAGGCAAAGACAGCTGTTTTTTAAGATGAGCGAAAAAGTTTGAAATTCAAAATTTGGACCACCCCGGCAGCATCTCGTTTTTTTTGTCGATAAATGAAAATTTTTTTATTGTCGCAAAAACGATGCTATTTTGTTAAGTAAGTCACACAGATTACGTGCATGTACAATTTGTCCATGAAAGGCCATAAAATTGGTGTGGAGAGCAGTTTTCCAGAGGAGTGAGAAACTCAAAAATTCACAATTTTAACGACCCCAGGTTCGTCTTTTTTGTCGAAAAATGAAGATTTTCTCATTGTCCCAAAAACAGCGCTATCTTGTTAAGCAAGCCACACAGATTACAAGCATGTACAATTTGTTCATGAAAGGCCATTAATTTGGTGAGGAGAGCAGTAGTTTTCCGGAGGATTGAGAATCTCAAAAATTCACAATTTTAACGACCCCAGAGTCGTCTTTTTTGTCGAAAAATGAGTATTTTTTCATTGTCCCAAAAACAGTGCTATCTTGTTAACCAAGCCACACAGATTACAAGCATGTACAATTTGTCCTTGAAAGTCCATAAATTTGGTGAGGAGAGCAGTTTTCCGGAGGATTGAGAAACTCAAAAATTCACAATTTTAGCGACCCCAGGGTCGTCTTTTTTTCGAAAAATGAGGATTTTTTCATTGTCTCACAATAAGTGCTAGCTTGCTAAGCAAGCCACACAGATTACAAGCATGTACAATTTGTTCATGAAAGGCCATAAATTTTGTGTGGAGAGCTATTTTCGGGAGGATTGATAAACTCACAAATTCACGATTTTAACGACCCCAGGGTCGTCTTTTTTGTCGAAAAATGAGGATTTTTTCATTGTCCTAAAAACGGTGCTATCTTGTGAAGCAAGCCACACAGGTTACGTGCATGTACAATTTGTCCATGTAAGGCCACAAATTTGGTGTTCCGAGCAGTTTTTTGGAGGAGCGAGAAACTCAAAATTCGCAATTTTATGGACCCCAGGGTCGTCTTTTTTGTCGAAAAATGAGGATTTTCTCATTGTCCCAAAAACAGTGCTATCTTGTTAAGCAAGCCACACAGATTACGTGCATGTACAATTTGTCCACGTGATTCCACAAATTTGGTGTGGAGGGCAGTTTTCCGGAGGAGTAAGAACGTCAAAAATTCACAATTCTAACGACCCCAGAGTCGTCTTTTTTGTCGAAAAATGAAATTTTTCCATTGTCCCAAAAGCATGGCTATCTGGTTAAGCAAGCCACACAGATTACGTGCATGTACAATTTGTCCATGTAAGGCCACAAATTTGGTGTTCCGAGCAGTTTTTTGGAGGAGCGAGAAACTCAAAATTCGCAATTTTATGGACCCCAGGGTCGTCTTTTTTGTCGAAAAATGAAATTTTTCCATTGTCCCAAAAGCATGGCTATCTTGTTAAGCAAGCCACACAGATTACGTGCATGTACAATTTGTCCATGTAAGGCCACAAATTTGGTGTGGAGAGCAGTTTTCCGGTAGAGTGAGAAAGTAAAAAATTTGCAATTTTAACGACCCCAGGGTCGTCATTTTTGTCGAAAAATAAAATTTTTTCATTGTCCCAAAAACGGTGCTATCTTGTTAACCAAGCCGCACAGATACAAGCATGAATAATTTGTCCATGTAAGGTAACAAGTTTGGTGTGGAGAGAGTGAAAAAGTCAAAAATTCACAATTTTAACGACCCCAGGGTCGCCTTTTTTGTCGAAAAATGAGGATTTTTTCATTGTCCCAAAAGCATGGCTATCTTGTTAAGCAAGCCACACAGATTACGTGCATGTACATTTTTTCCATGAAAGCCCATAAATTTGGTGTGGAGAGCAGTTTTCCGGAAGAGTGAGAAAGTAAAAAATTCACAATTTTAACGCCTCCAGGGTCGTCTTTTTTGTCGGAAAATGAGGATGTTTTCATTGTCCCAAAAACAGCGCTATCTTGTTAAGCAAGCCACACAGATTACAAGCATGTACAATTTGTCCTTGAAAGGCCATAAATTTGGTGAGGAGAGCAGTTTTCCGGAGGATTGAGAAACTCAAAAATTCACAATTTTAGCGACCCCAGGGTCGTCTTTTTTTCGAAAAATGAAGATTTTTTCATTGTCTCAAAATAAGTGCTAGCTTGCTAAGCAAGCCACACAGATTACAAGCATGTACAATTTGTCCTTGAAAGGCCATAAATTTGGTGAGGAGAGCAGTTTTCCGGAGGATTGATAAACTCACAAATTCACAATTTTAACGACCCCAGGGTCGTCTTTTTTGTCGGAAAATGAGGATGTTTTCATTGTCCCAAAAACGGTGCTATCGTGTTAAGCAAGCCACACAGATTACAAGCGTGTACAATTTGTCCATGAAGGGCCATAAATTTGTCGTGGAGAGAAGTTTTCCGGAGGAGTGGGAAGCTCAAAAATTCATAATGTGTCTCTGTTGTTCCTCTTTTAAGTCGGCAATCTCTCTACGTTGTTGTTCCATGTTTGTAGTAATGGCATTCAACTTGGACAGAATTTTCTGTAAACTTTCGGCAAATTCCTCCGTTATATCGAGTCGAGATCTCACTTCTAACATCAGTGTAGCATTTGTGCTAATATTTGAGGGAATCGATTAAAGCGTGGGGAGAAGAATTGCGATTAACAAAGAAAACCAAATACAACCTGAATTTAGAAAAACACGTTTATTCCTCTTGTAGAATGAAAACAGAAGTGCCAAATATTTGTCAAAACATCCAAAATAAAAGAAGAAGATGGCAGGAATGAGGTGGCAAGTTTTAGTGGTGAGCTCCGGTTATGTTCGCAGACTCGTAACAATATATATGTCGAAATCGATTAAGGAAAGGATTTTATCCGTTAAAATAGGATTGGCTGCCAGTAGCTCTGCTAGGATCGTACCGTGTCCGAAGCTACTGCTTTTGAAATGAATGTTTGCACTATTCACTTACAACATGCACCTTTTCTCATTCTTAAACATAATTTTGTAAAAAATAAAAAATCGATACAGTTCAACACAAGTATAAAGACGCAATTTGCAAAAAAAATTTCGCTACGTCGTAATTTTAAGTATCAATGACAATTTACTTAGTTCTTTTTCATTCTTTCTTTCCAAATACCTAGATTTCGAATAGCTCCTTTTTAACTCGCTAAGTTCATTCAAGATTAACTTCCACGTGATGTCAATCCACTACCTATAAATAGAGGAATTATATCCCAAATCAAACACTGTTTACAATCCATTTGTCATGAAATGCAGCAGCGAGTGGGTGTATTGATGTTGAATAAGGACTAAATCCTTCCACTCATACTCATAAGGCTTAGCGAAAGCTCTTTAATATATTCATATAAGGAATTATTTCATTTCTTCAAGTTGGTAAAATTTTAGGCAGAGGACACACTTGAATTTTGAATGAAGATTGCTTTAAAAAAAATGTCCACTTAAAGGGCGGGAATTTTAAATGTATGCCGAACACGGATGTTCCTGTTTCGTGGGATGTACGTAAACAAAAACATATTCATGCTACTTTGCCCTACTGTCCCTGAGCTCCTTAGGCTTCGTTTCAAATTTAATTACAAGGGAAAATTCTTTACGACGAAACTTTTTAATGAAATTGTCGCGAAGTTTGAGCTCCTTTCTTTATTTAAAAATGTTTGCTTTTTTGTTTTAAATTTTGGAAAGAGAATAAATACGAGTATATATCTAGAATCCTTTGTGTAATTGAGGGTTGATTCTTAAAATATCCCACATTGCTGCACAACCAACTATTATCGTGAAAGATGAGTAGCGAAACAGTCAAAACAGAATATTTCTCACACATGTCAGTACACTGTTGAATGAATTGTTATGTACACCATTTTATGTATACTGGAATATATGTGTATGTGTAATTTCAGCTTACAGCAATGACATCTCATATTGTGTATCTGAAAATACAATAAAAAAAATTTCAGTATTTGCAAATTGAGATACAATGATGAAGAACATTGCTTAATGGATTAAGAAGAGCTTCAAAGTGTGACGAATATTAAGTGGTCTGGATTGGGGGAATTTCGTAAGTGGTATGACACTTCGAAGTATTTTGCCTGAAGGTAATGAATATACCAGTAGCATCTTTGTGCTGACAAAATTGGCTTTTTGGTGGTGTTCTTAAGAGTAAATAATATATATCTGACAAAGCAAAGTGCTTTAAAAATAAGTATGAAAATATAGAGAGGGAAAAAAGGAAGCCGGAATCCAAGGAAAATAATGTTAAGGTCAAACACAAAAGCAACAATATTCTGTAAAGAGATTATTCTCCGAAAAATCAGGATCTGAAAGCGAAAACGAAAATCACTCGAAGAATTCTCCCCTCAAAGCATGGACGGAAGCAAGTACTTGAACGGACTTTTGAAAGATTGTGCCTCTTGTGTTTGCATGGGAGTTTTGCACTATTCTGTCAAGTATGATGTTGGAAAAATCACATGACACCACATAGCCTTGTCTATATCCTTATTCGACATCAAAGGTCTTTACTGATCTTGATGAAGCAGCGTGCATTCCCCATCGTTATTCTGCACAAGTATGCACGAGTATATAGATATTGCTCCGTATAGCTCGTCTCTATAAATGCATACGCGGCCTTGAAATCGATAAATAGGTGGTGTGTATCGATCTGAAGCTCATGGGTTTCCTGCAAAATCTGAGGTAGTACGAATATTTAGTCAATGGAGGACTTTCCTGGACTGAAGCCACACTGATATGGACCTATCAGGTTGCTGACGGACGGCTTCAGGTATTTACGACGGATAAGATCTTGTAAGCGATGCCTCTGTAATTGGCGCAGTTTAGAGGATTTCCTTCCTTAAGGATAGGACAAACAATGCTCAGGTTCCATTCATTGGGCATACTTTCGCCCGACCATCATTTAGAGCCGAGTTGTTGTATGCTCCTTACCAAGTCATCGCCAGCCGCTTGGAAGGCTCGTTGGGCAGTTGCTCTGCTCCTGCAATTTGGTTGAACCAAGGCTACCTTTACTTCATTCGGGTGGACTTTATTGTTGGTCTACATCGTCCAGGTTGAAAGATTCATCCTGGCTGACAGCGGTATTTGGTTCATCACCGTCCACAGAAATTCTTTTTCCAAATCTTCAGCATCGACTGCGACTCTACTACGATATTTAGAGGGGAACTCTAAAGGCTTCAGTCCCGGGCATGTTTTTTTTTATATTTTGAAAACAATTCCGGATCTTATTCCTGGAGAAGAGCTTTTTTAATTTCCTCGGCCGCGCGCTTTTCATGTTCCTTCTTTCTCATCCTGAGAAGCCGGTGTTCGTCTCTCCTCTTCTGCTCATAGCGATCGCGAACAGTTCTAGTCTTTCAATGCAGCTCCGGTTTGTATACATCTTGCTTGGCTGCATCAAACCAGAGGTTTCGTTGCAGCACATCAGAAGCGACATCTCTGATGGCGTTTTGGCAGTGTTTCCAATGGTCTTCGATGCTTGATGCTGGCGGCATTGGACCTCTTAAGATATTAAGAGACACTCGATCGGAAAAAGATTTTAGCAGTTCGATGTCAAACTTGCTCACAGTATAAGCTTGTCTTTCAGGATATCCGCAACCCCCCCTTGGCTATAAAAAGATAATGTTGCGAATCGATGTCCACTCATCGGCATGTTCGAACGTCCATAATGTTGGACGTTTCGCCTACCTCAATGTAGTTAATCTTGTTGATGGTTTTTTTTTTTTCTTTTTTTGTAATTAACGCGCGCGATACCCTTTTACTGTTGCCAGGGCGCGGGCGGAAAGATAGAAGGATGAGAAACAAAAGCATTGTTGTGATGTAGTGGTTTGAAACTCGGATATATTTGGTTTCGATTCGATATTGACTCTCCAGGGGTGGGGGTCTGTATTTCGCTGTATCAGAGAAGACCAAGCTGGTACAATTGATTGAGTGAGGGTCTATAGTCGGAATTTTGTATTTCCTAGAGAAGAGAACAAGATCGGTTTTATGGGGGCTTATTCCCAGTCCACAACGATCCGCCAAGCTTGTTAATATGTTAAGATTATACTATAGGAGCTCTTTAATCGTATGTATATGTTTTCCTGAGATGGCTATAGCAACGTCAATCGCATACAAAACCACCTTCTTCCAGTTATATCAGCAGTTCGTTAATCACTAAGTTCCCGAGAAGGGGTGAGAAGACACCGATTTGCGGCGTACCCCTGCTGACACTTCTTTTGACAGAGGACCCACCCAGTTTTGAGTTCATGATCCAGCTCTTTAGCATGAGACTGATAAGTCCCCAAGTGAGTCATCAACTTTCAAAGTGGATGTTTGATTGCGGATGTGTTCAGGGACCTTACATTCCACGTTTATATACGAAGTTTGCCATCCTTAATTCTTTTACATGTATTGTCAAAAGTAGATCCGTCCGTATCCGAGGTTTGATTGATCCACTAAGGGCTCTTTCACCACTATCTCTTTTCCAAGACCCTAACTTAGTCTTAGAAATCCTTACCGGTCTGAGCTCCAAATACGTCGAAGTATCCCGGCTAAGGTCTAATTTGAGGAATTCATCAGCTATCCCGTATATAGTGCTGTTATTTTTGTCTGCTGGTCGGTACTCGACCTTTTAAATTTAGCAAGTCCAGTTCGGATGGATATTGATCAGTACCACGTGGTGGTGTTATAAACAAATTTGATGCATAGAAAAATAGTTGCAACACTTCATACCGCCAGGTTGACATCTTTCATTGCCTATCCTATTTCGACAGCATCCAACCGTCGATCAATAATAATAATGAATTGACGATACCAATCTACATTGGACGAAAGCCAATTCGATTCATTATTTATGTATGGTGCTTACGTCGCGTTCGCCTCGTCGCTTTAACGACCTAACGCCCACACTCATTGCATAATTTCCACCTTATAAAACCATGCACATACTGACATCTTTATCGCATTATTAGGGCGAAAATACACGTATTCAAGGACATTTGCTGTTTTAGCATAAGTATACCAACATTTATATATACTAAATACATAAATACATCGTCAACCATTTCTCTGCATGCTCATGTTGAGCGTTGTATAACTCGCATCAAAACTTCTCTCCTCGCACTCAATTCCTATCAAAACCGCAGCGATGCTGTTTCAATGAATTGCTACCTCATCCACCATGTTGAAGTAAATTCAATCGATTCTTGGAATTCAATAGTCTCCATCATCGCTTCACATTGTTTGAGTGCCAAACAATCGAATATGGCAAACCATAATTTTCATCGCACAATCACCACCAGCATACAAAGTATGATTGAATGATGCAAGAGTATGTGTAATATTAACGTGAAAGCTTTCACATAACCCACATCATTTACGAGGGAGAAATGATTCCTTTTGTGTCCTTCACTTGCATGTGGTAGTATGACAATTGACGAATTCATTGTATTTCCTTCCCAAGTGTGTAACGAAGACTGTGAATACCCTGTAGCGGTTTAATTTATTTCGAAAAATTTCCGTAAAACGGACTTACGAGTATGCACAGATAAGTTCTGACATTCGATGTAGGACCAATACTTGTCTCCGCACAGGTACTCTGTTCCTGTTGAATGCTATGGTAGTTTGAGGCAGCCTATTTTTTGTTGGTTTACCTCGCCCACACTGATGACTTTTGAGCATCCTGTAGAGGTTTTCGAATGACAGGAGAAATTATTTTCATCTTTGTTAGTTGGATCATCATGTTGAGGATTTGGGCAGGATTATTTTGAACTCCACATTTTTAAAGATTTGTGGTCAGTCATTACAGATTGCTTTCATTTCATATTTTGGTCAGCTTCCTGGAGGTATAGTGAAAGCAGTTAACCAGTGTATCCAACTTTTCTGATGCAAAAACTGAATAGACTTCCCGACAATCATCTGCGCGTAAGCATAAGACCGATTTTTTGCCTGAAGGCTACTCTCACTTTTCGTCAGGTTTCGGTATGTTACTGGCTTACCTTAATAGTAAAGATTCATTTCAGAATTACTAGCATGTGGTCTTTACACTGTTTTGCTGTTTTGAAGCCATTAAAGGAAGCTGGAGTGTGTTTGATGGTCACCACAATCGATGATATAGGTAGATATCAACTTCGTCCACGATATTACTTCATGCACTTGCATTTTTCGATGACAAAACAAATCCCAATATAGCATTCAATAACATATTTACCCAACAAACATGTCTTCTATATTCTTTTCGACTTCTCATTCTGTTGTTTTGTCAAAATCAGATAAGCGCATCGAGTAGCAATATAAATTTAATCCTGCAAGTATAACGTGTACATTTGTTATAAAGGGGGAGCCAACAGCTAGGGCGGAAGTTTTCATTAAATTAAATACATATTTTCTCTGAAATCAATATTCAATTTTATTAATTAACTAGCGACCCGCCCCGGCTTCGCACGGGTGTAACTTAGAAAACAAAAGACGTGAAGAATGTGAAGTACTGCCTTTGATTGTAGAATTTCTTTATAAACAATGTTTGTAGCTGAATTTTGGTTACACAATACAAACAAATTTTGTTTGGAAGTGACGCGCGAAAGAGCTACTTATAGCTATTCATGGGAAAAGCACTCAACGCTTAGGTCTAAGCCCGCAACGTTAAATGTCTGACCTTGTGATTTGTTAATTGTAATTGAAAATGACAATTGTTTTTGGATACTGCAATCTTTTGTATTGGAATGGAAGATCCATTGGTATCATTGGAGTCCGGCGAATAAGCACGGTTTCTCCAGTTCCACATCCGGTCAGAATTTTGCACTCTACCTATATAGTAACAGTTTTTAGGCGTTTAACCTGGAGACGTGTTCTTTTGCACAATTTGGGTGTACTAAGGTTTCCCAATAAAACAGCAAAGCACCCTTTTTTTAAGACCAATTTATGTGGAGGCAATCCAGAAAGATGCATGCAATAAAGAAATTCTGTTGGGAAATGTACAGCCTCTTCCTGGTTCATCAACTTGCTTACAGAGTAGTAGGTTGGCCCCTGTGTATTAATTTTAGAGATAATCAAGTCATTCACTTTACCAACATGATTGTTAGTAGGTAACAAAAAAGCTCCCTCCTTGAATCATGTTAAAGTCTTAGAACTTATATGATTAATTTCTAGATAAAAATGCAAAGGTTTTTATTATCTAGATTAATTCTCCCATTGATTTGTCTATTCGTCCATTTTCTATTTTGAGCAACAACTCTGAAAAATCCTGGTTTTCATGGTCTGATAGTGACACTCTCATATTTGTTTTGAGTTCTAACCTATTCACAAACGGCCAGAGAAAAAATCTTTTCAATGAAGCATTGATTTCATCAACACGTATCCCTCTTGCAACCACTGGTAAGATTTGCCAAAAGTCACCAGAGAACCATATCGTGCATCCACCCATGTGTGAATCCGTACTGCACAAATTGAAAACTTGTTCGACATGGTAGCTTCGTCCCAAACTATTAATGAGCAGTCAAGTATAACTTCGTTTTGAAATGCTACAAACAGTGCTTGTGTCCTCAGTAGCAATCGTTAGTGGCAGTTTGAATGTTGCATGAGCAGTTCGACTTCCTTTCAAAGGTATAGCTGAAATTCCGGATGATGCTACTTACTTACTTACTTTAGGTGGCGCTTCAGTCCGGGGTCGACCTGAGCCTCAGTCAACAAGCTTCTCCAGCCAGCTCGATCCCTGGCTAGCTGCCTCCAGTTTCGCACGCTAAGTTGGCTGAGGTCCTCTTCCCCTTGCGTGCGTCACCTGAGCCTTGGCCTTCCTCTACTGCGCTGTCCCTCGGAAGCGGATTCGAAGACTTATCGGACCGGAGCATTGGTGTACATGCGCTCTACATGCCCCAGCCATCTCAGTTTTTGGATTTTCACTCTTCTGCCTAGGTCCATGTCGCTGTACAGTCCATACAGTTCCTCGTTGCATCTCCTCCTCCACTCACCGTCAATGCAGACGAGACCGAAGATCGCCCGAAGAATTTTTCTGTCAAAGCAAAAAAGAACACCCTCATCCATTTTTGATAATGTCCATGCCTATGCGCCATAGAGCAGGACCGGGATTATTAAAGTCTTATAAAGGGTGACTTTGGTTTTCCGAGAGGGCTTTCCTACTCAATTGCCTTCTTAACCCAAAGAAACAGCGGTTGGCAAGAGTTATTCTTCGCTTGATCTCAGCGCCGATGTCGTTGTCTGTATTTAGAGCGGAGCCTAGGCAGATAAAGTCCTTAACTACCTCAAAGTTATATATGTCGAGGTTGACATTCTGTCCGAGACGTCGGTGTTGGTTGTCCTTTTTGCTTGACAGCATATACTTGGTCTTGCCCTCATTGACCGCTAAGCCTATTTTCGCCGCTTCCGTCTCAATACTCGCGAAAGCGCCACTGACATCACGCTGCTTTCTCCCGATTATGTCAATATCGTCGGCGTATGCGAGTAGTTGGACGGACTTTTGAAAGATAGTGCCTCTTGTGTTGTTTCCTCGTGAGACTTGCACTATTCTTTCAAGTACGATGTTGAAAAAATCGCATTCCAGTGCATCGCCTTGTCTAAATCCTTTCTGGACATCAAAGGACTCGGTGAGATCTTTACCGACCTTGATGGAGCAGCGTGCATTCTCCATCGTCATCTTGCACAGACGGACGAGTTTGGCAGGGATGCCAAGACTAGACATTGCTCTATATAGCTCGCCTCTATAGATGCTGTCAAACGCGGCCTTAAAATCGATGAATAGGTGGTGGGTATCGATCTGAAGCTCATGGGTCTTCTCCAAGATCTGCCGTAGCGTGAATATCTGGTCGATGGTGGACTTTCCTGGACTGAAGCCACACTTATATGGACCTATCAGGTTGTTGACGAACAGCTTCAGATGTTCACACAATACGGCGAATAAGTTCTTATATGCGATGTTAAGGAGACTGATGCCTCTGTAATTGGCGCAATTCAGAGGGTCTCCTTTCTTGAGAATTGGACAAACAATGCTGAGGTTCCATTCATCGGGCATACTTTCGTCCGACCATATTTTATAGATGAGTTGGTGTATGTTCCTTACCAAGTCGTCGCCTGCCGCTTTGAAGAGCTCGGCAGTCAGGCCATCCGCTCCAGCAGCTTTGTTGGACTTAAGCTTCGATATGGCTATCTTCACTTCATCCAGGTCGGGTGGACGGAATTGTTGATCATTACCGTCCAGGTTGAAAGGTTTATTCTGCCTGATAGCGGTATTTGGTCCGTCATCGCCGTTATACAGTCTGCAGAAATGATCTTTCCAAATCCTCAGCATCGACTGCGATTCTACTACGATGTTCCCTTGTTCATCTCTACAGGCTTCGGTTCGGGGTTTGTTCCCGCGCCATGTTATTTTTACCTTTTGGTAAAACTTCCGAACCTCATTCCCGGAGTAGCATCTCTCAATTTCCTCGATCGCGCGCTTCTCATGCTGTTTCTCCTTCCTCCTGCGAAGCCGGTGCTCGTCTCTCCTCTTCCGCTCATAGAGCTCATGAGCAGCTCTGGTCTTTCTAAGCAACGCCGCGTTATATGCATCCTGCTTTGCTGTATGTGCTTGCCGGCATTCATCATCGAACCAGGGGTTTCGTTGTGGTGGACGAGTGAAACCAAGCACATCAGAAGCGGCATCTCTGATGGCGTTTTGGTAGTGTTTCCAGTGGTCTTCGATGCTTGATGCTGGAGGCATTGGACCTCTTAAGAGATGAAGAGACACTCGATCGGAAAAGGACTTGGCGATCTCTTGCGATTGTAGCCGTCTGACGTCGAATTTTCTCACAGCATTAGTTTGTCTTGGCGTAGTTTGGGATATCCGCAACCGTACCTTGGCTACAACAAGGTAATGGTCCGAGTCGATGTTGGCTCCTCGGAACGTACGGACATCCATAATGCTGGAGGAGTGTCTTGCGTCGATCGCTATGTGATCAATCTGGTTGACTGTTGATTGATCAGGAGTTCTCCAAGTCCCCTTCTGTATGTCGAGATGTGGGAACCGCGTGCTAGCCACGACAATGTTTCGCCCCGCCGCAAAGTCGATTAGCCTGAATCCGTTATCGGAGGTGGTGTCGTGCAGGCTATATTTTCCAATTCTTCCACCAAAGATACCCTCTCTTCCTAGCTTTGCATTAAAATCCCCGAGGACAATTTTAATGTCATAGCTAGGGCATTGCTCGTAAGTCTTGTTAAGGAGCTCGTAGAAGGCATCCTTGATGTCGTCATCTTTCTCCTCTGTGGGGGCATGCGCGCATATGAGGCTAATGTTGGCGGATTAAGCCTTGATGTGGATTGCTACGAGGCGCTCGCTCACATGCCGGAAGCTGAGGACTTCTTGTCTTAGTCTGCCTCCGACAACAAACCCGCTTCCAAATAAGCGCTACTTTTGCCGCCGATAGCAATTGCCGTAGTAGATGTCGCAGTTTTTCATCTTCTTTTTGTCCGGCCTATCCCATCGCATTTCTTGGATGGCGGTTATGTCTGCTTTGCAGCAGTCTAGGGCCTCCGCTAGTTGCTCGGCTGCACGTGGTCTATTAAGGGATCTAACATTCCACGTGCATATCCGAAGCTCATTGTCCTTAAATCGTTTGCGTGGGTTGTCAACAGTAGATCCGTCCATATCCGAGGCTTGTTGATGCTTCGTAACTTATGCTTTTTTAAATGGCCGGGCAGTTACCCCGGCGGCATAACCCCCAACCTGGAGGACCAGTTCCATTTTTTTAATGCCCCTAGGTCGGTTACACCGAAACCAGTAACCCGTTCCGGGGTGTGAGCGCTGCCGTTGGCCCATATAGGGCTCGTCCGCCACCATCTATTTTCCAAGACCCTGACTAAGTCCTGGAAATCCTTTCCGGCCTGAGCTCCAAATATGTCGGAGTAGCCCTGATAAGGTCTTGTTTTATTTTCCTAATCCTAATGATGCTACATTTAATGCAATTTTACGAGAAGATCGTACTCTCCCAAGGAGGAAGTTGATAAGAAATATTTTGCCTGTACTGTCCAGGAGCATCGAGAAAATATGACTCTTCTTCGTTTCTGGCAATTGATCCTTAAAACGCGTCGTATACCTTTTTTTGATATATGCTCATGCGATGTTAATCTTGAGCTACAATTTGTTTAAACAGTTTAAATTGATCGTAGGAAGTTACTCTTGCGTATTCGGAGTTAGTTAATTCAGGGTTCCTTATATTTATAGGAGTCGTCAGTCAAAAATCTGAAAGGGATTTACCCGAACATAACCTGACATTACCTCTCGTCGTCGTCGATTCAGTATATCTTCGGCCATATTTTGCCTATACTTGTTCCAGAGAGATACAATATTGGTCACGTGACTAAACGTTATAATAATGGCAAACAAATACCTTAATGAAAACATTCACTGTTGTTGCGATGAACTACATAGACCCTCCCGAGCATCAGCCTTCTTTAAACTCCAGGGAAACCTTCAACTCATTTTCTCCGTTGAAAGGTTTTTATCCAGCCTAATTTTGTTCACTAACCAAACCGGCAGATGGACATGTGGCAACTAACGTTCCTGCCACTCAACAATCTTCATGTGGAAACGTTATACAACCTTGTACCCCTGATAAAAATAGTCTAGTGTGCGCTGGTCCATTTACCCCAAAGCGCCTACACACGGGCCAATTTCAGACACAATTTTTGTAAACTAGGCACTAAAAACTGGGTTATCATGTCACGATAGCAAACACCATTAATTGTTACTGTCTGACCAGCCGCATTTTCGAAGAAGAATGGTTCGATAATGCCTCCAGCCCAAATTCCGCACCAAACATTCACGCGTTGTGGATGCATTTGTTTCTCAACAATTATTCGTGGGTTTTCTGAACCCCAAATGCGACAATTTTGATGATTAACGAAGCCATCAAGATGAAAATGAGCTTCATCATTGGTGATGATTTTGTTCGACTGTAGCTGCATTATTTTTAAAATATTGCTCAACAATGAAAATGCATTGTTCTTTCGTATAGCGCTCTATTTTTATTAACCCCGAAATGTCAGCTTTCACATTGTTATCTCTTTGCCCGTTTTCACCACTGTTTTATTAAATGGCGCAAAATTCCAATTTTGCGTGAGATATGGAACACACTTTATAAGGCAAATAATAATTACATAAGAAACCTACAATAGTCCAAAGAGAGAAAAAAAATTTTTTTTTTCATAAATATGGATATGCCCACGCTCCACTGCTATTTCTGATCTTCGAATTTGTATTTGAATATGCAGTTACAACCTTCGAATTCAGAGACTTCAGCAACATTGATTACCACCAACTGGAGATAGATTCTCGGCATATTGATTGGGATCTTGTGTATTTTATGTCTTCCCCTGTTGACCAAGTTGGGTTCTTAAATGAAAATATATGTACCCATTTTAACAATCATGTTCCTCTAAAAACCAAACGTATCCGTTTTGGTCAATGTCCTTGGTTTACACCCGAAATTGGACTATTGATACATAAGCGCAATCGTTTCTACCCGAGTTAGAAACGTTATAAGTTAGATGTACACCTGCAACTATATCGGTCTATGCGCAATCAGGTTGTCGGTAAAATTAAAATTGCCAAAAAGAATTTTTTCAGGAACAAAATTGACCAATCAACAACAGGTCGGCAACTGTGGAATAACATCCAGAAATTTGGTATACGTAGAAACACTAAATATATTGATTCCGACTTGGATCTAAATTCCCTGAATACAAGTTTTGTTACCCTCCCTTTTCCTGACATTAATGATGTTCCTATAAATCCGCTCGATCTTAACTTGTCTGATAGTGCTTTTGAATTTTTCTGTATTGATGATACTGAATAAGTTGCTTGTTTGTTGTCAGTCAAATCAAATTCTGTAGGTTTTGATGAAATCCATCCCAAATTTGTGAAAATTATCCTTCCAGTTATTCTTCGATCTCTGGTCAATGTCTTCAACCTTATAATAACAACCGTCATTTACCCTTCTCAATGGAAATGTGCCAAAATAATTCATATACATAAGAGTTCCAATAGTAAGGAATGTCGGCCGACATCCATACTGCCTTACTTCTCTAAGATATTAGAGAGGGTACTTCAAAGGCAAATAAATTCTTATATTCATTCCAACAACTTGCTCTCTCCAATGCAATCTGGATTTAGGAAAGGCCATAGCTGTACAACGGCTATAATTAAAGTTGTAGACGATATCAGGGAAGCGTTGGATGAAGACAAAGTATCTTTTCTAGTATTGTTAGATTTCTCGAAAGCATTCGACACATTTAACCACACTAACATCTGTAACAGACTGCTGACATTGTTTAGTTTTTCGAGTTCAGCTACAAATACCATATCATCTTACCTAAAATTAAGAAAGCAAGCTATCTCAGTTGGCCAAAAATCGTCCGGTTTCATATAGAATACTAGAGGAGTTCCACAGGGCTCCATCCTGGGACCTATTGTATTCTCGCTCTACGTAAATGAGATTCCCACTTTCGTGACCTCATCTGTTCAAATGTATGCTGATGACGTTCAACTCTATCGAAGTTGGTTTGATAGAATAGTATGATAGAAGACTGCGCAAATGCTTTAAACACTGACCTGGAGCGCATATTAAGCTGGTCAGAAAAAAATGGTCTTTTTCTAAACCCACTCAAAAGTAAATGTATCGTCATCTATAAAAAACTGCTTGATCTCTCCTTCTTCCCAGACATTATGCTCAATTGCTCAAAAATCGAATATGTTGACAGCGCAAAAAATCTTGAAGTTGTTTTTAACAGAAAACTTAAGTAGAATAACCAACCCCCTTCAAAACTCGTCTCTTGATAGCTTAAACACTCCTTGTACCAGTTCTCTGTTATGGATGCGAAATATTCTGTTACTGTGAAGCTAACAGTAAAAGAAAACTTAATGTCGCTTTCAACAATATCGAGCGTTACGTTTCCAATCTTCGTCGGTTACATAAAATATCTCATTACGCGAAATTGCTCTTTAACATGTCACTTGACCATCTAATACGCTATCGATCCCTTATACGAGTATTACTTTCCAACGTGATTCAAACCAATCAGCCTTTTCAATAAGATAAGATTTACCACGTCTGAAAGATCTCGACAAATCATTCACCCTCGTTACTCTTGCCTAACATCTGAGCGACAATTTTTCATAACGTCTATTCGCCTGTTGAACTCCTTATCACGGCTTGTCCGAAGGTCTTGTGGCACCAGCATCTTTAGGAATGAACTTAAGTCCTTCTACATGAACAATAACACCTAACCCTGTGATTATTTTTTTTTCTCCTTCGTTTGCATTCTTATGCTTAGAAAATTGCACAATTTTAATTGGAGATATACACACATGTACGTAGAGATTATAATAATGAATATATAAATAACCATAATTTTTTTAGTAATAATATTACCTAAATCTTTTTTTATTAGCTTGAATCTTAATCTGAATTTGTAATGAACATATCAAAGCTTCACTAGTTTATAAGATAATTATATCTTAATGTGATTGCAAAATAAAACTAAACTAATCTAAACTGGTGGGCTGTTGATTACAATGACCTACGCATATGGTATACCACCTTGATCAAAAATAATTATTTAGAAATTATTCAGAAAATTAAAAATACAAGTTTTTTCATTTAAATCTTTATTGTCCCCTTCAAAGTAATCCCCATCGACTGCAACACACTTATGCCAGCGCTTGATCCAATCCTTCAAACATTGAACAGAAAGAAGTCACAGAGAGCCATATCAGGTGAATTCGGTGTCTGTTGGATGGTACGAGTATTTGTTGTATTTTTCGTCAAAAAATTAAGAATAATGATGGCACTGTTATCATGGTGCAAAATCCACGAGTTTCTTTCGGCGAATTGCTTCACACAAACGTCTCATAACGCCCAAATAATACCCTTTGTTTACTGTCTGGCCTTCTTGCACAAGTTCATGATGCACCACACCGTTGTAATCCATGAAAACCGTTAGCATTGCCTTCTTTTTCGACGGAAAACAGCGTGGTTTTTTCGGTATCGGCCATTCATTTGCCCGATGTCTGGATTGCGTGACGTACTCATAAGCCCACGTCTCGCCTCCAGTAATGATCATTTGATGATTGTGGGATCGGATTCAGCCTCGCAAATCATCTCTTTTGCGACGTCAATACTGCCTTTTTTTTGCATGAAATTGAGGTTTTTTGGCAACAACTTTGCTGCTACACGACGGAAACCCAAATCATTATCCAAAATGTCTTGGGTGGATCCATAGGCAATGCTCAAGTCCTATGCTATCTCTCTGTTGGTTAATTTGCGGTTATTGACCAACATTTCTTTTACTTCATCAATGCTTTCATCGGTTTTCGATGTCGATGGTCTGCCACTGCGTTCATCATCTTCGATTGACTCACAACCTCTTTTGAACCTCTCGTGCCACTGGTAAACAACCGTTTTCTTTAGAGAATCGTTACCGAAACACTTTTCCAACATTTCCAACGTTCGTGCACCATTAAATCCGTTTTTTACGCAAAATTTAATACAAGCTCGTTGTTGCAAATTTAAATTCATTTCTAAAATTGTAAAAAATCGCCAACACACACAGAGATAGATGTACTCTGGGCTACGTAACTTTTGCAAATGTCAAGCTATAACGCTAAGACTTAAAGGGAATATAAACATCAGACGTATCAACTTAACAAAAAAAACAGAACTCAAATCGGAATAATGGGAGCGCCACGGTGGTTATTCCGGAAATTTTTTGATCAAGGTGGTATGTCATTTATGTAAATCTCAAATTATTACTTTTGGCTTATTACTTCCGTTATAACAAGCACAGAATGATGATAGATACATCAATCTCTTTACCAGGGAATGTTCTAATCGGAGAATTAAGTCATATTCAAATCTGTTCGGCCATTTTGTAGTAATATATTTGTAAGTCATAAAAAATGCGTTTTTTTCAGTTAAAAAATCATATAAAATGGACTATATAACGGACTGAAAACCATCCTATTTAATACCGCTACTCACGACAAATCGATTAATAGATGTATATATTGTTGAGGTATCTTTACGTACCTACTCCCCACTTGCGGACAAACAGGAAAATGTGTTCTCTTTTATAGATGTAGAGAAGAGATAAAGTTGGGTAAATGGCAACTACGAATGGAATACAACATCGTTCAGGTGTTGCATTCCATTCGTAATAATCAGGTGCATGCCAATGTCAAAATTATGCATGAATTGAAATAAAATGATTTTTTGAAGAATAAGAGGGCTAATGGCCACAATTTCAGTTCGGATGTTATATTTGAGATCTTGAATTGTCGCTGCGTTATTGGCATAGACTTTACTTTTCAAATAACCCCGCAGGAAGAAGTTTTCTTCTTCTTCTTAGGTGGCGCTACAGTCCGGGTTGGACCTTGGCCTCAAACAATATTCCTCCCCAGTTAGCCCGGTCTTTGGCTAACTGCTTCCACTTTCGCACGCAAAGTTCTTTGAGGTCATCTTTCACTTCTGTGCGCCACCTAAGGCGAAGTCTTCCTTTATTGCGTTGTCCCACCGGATTGGATTCAAGGACTCTGCGGGCCGGAGCGTCGGTGTCCATTCTGTCTACATGTCCTAGCCACCTTAGACGTCCAATGCGAAGCCTCCTGACTAAGTCTATGCCGCTATACAGCTCGTATAATTCATCGTTGAATCTTCTCCTCCAAAGTCCGTCAACGCAAACGGAACCGAAAATCGTGCGAAGGACTTTTCTCTCGAATCGACCAAGGATGTCTTCGTTCGCTTTGGATAAGGTCCATGCTTCCGCTCCATGGAGAAGGACTAAAGATGCCTAAAGGTGTCAAATCGCATAACCTTGGAGGCCTTTCAACCTCTCCTCTTACCGAAATAATGCGATCGTTGAAATTTCGTACGCAATAAGGTGATCTGTTAAAATCAGAGATCTTCCAATTCATTCGATTTTGGGGGAAAAAAAAGCTAGTCAACATGTTGCGGGAACGTTCTAAATTCACTGTAATTGTCTCTCCAACCCATAATCCGCACTATACAGTGACATTTTTGGGATACATTGGTTTTTCGTCAGTCTCTGGGCTTTTGTATATTTACGTACCCATCCATCCAAAAATGGGCTTCATCGCCTGAGATCAGATTCAATGACAAATTGTCCTGATGATCTAACATCTACTATAGTTAACAAATCGGCGTCTTCGTAAGTCCAAGGGCTTCAATTTTTGTGTAATTTAAATTTTATAGGCGTGCAAATGAAGATCAACTTTTAACTTTATATGAGGCCCAATTGCTGACTTCGGTGACGAATTGAGATGTATGGCTGGTTTTGAACACTTTCGCTCACAGTGGTGATGATTTGGCGTGCTGGCTGAGTATGGCGATATGGTGATACCAGACCAGTTTCTTCAAAACGCTTCACCATGGCATTTTATTATTAAAGTATAAGGGTACACTAAGAAATACGTCTTTTATAGTACTAAGTTATTACAATTCAGAAAAGTATATAATTCATAAGATAATTAAACTAAAGAGGAGGATAAAAGGAGTGAGGATGAACGATTTAGGAAAGGTTTAAAAAGTAAGAGAGAAGGGTAAATTTAAACCGTTTGGCATTAATGATTGTTCGTATTGTTAATGGTAGAGAGTTCCACCGCAGGCACCCATAAATTAGTAAAGCGATGGCGAGACGGTATTAAAGCATGTGTTCTGACAAATCGAGCAAAACCAAGTTTATTAAATAGATACATGGGAGACTTATTTACTATTATATTGTGCAATAATATAAGATTTCTTTCATCTATGTAGTGGTCTAGAGAAGTACCGAGTAAGCTTTTAGTGTATTCAGATACATGATCAAATCTGCGTAAGCCATGAACATACCTGATAGCATCATTAAACGCTACCTGCAGCTTTCGTTGCGACAAAGAATCAACTTTACTATAGACAACTTCAGTATATGTTACGAGTATCAATGGTAGGATGAGAGTGGTAACAAGTTTTCCTCTAGTATCCATTGGAGTGTAACTTGAGGTCAACCATAACTTCCGCAGGCACCCATAAATGCGTCTAATACGAGTACGTTATTTGTGTGGTCATATCCGGACAATCCGCTATTAATAATAAAACCTAGACTAGTCACCGTATTAACTTTTTCAAGTTTTTCTACAGAAAGTACGATGTTCGGTAGGGAGTGAAAGGACATTAGAGAATTTGAAATAGGAATTACATGTGACTTCTTCGGATTTAAATTTAATCCATTTGTGATAGCCCAATTATAAATAATGGCGAGCTCATGATGCATCAGATTTATCAAATCACCTATGTATATTGGTGGGATTTTTGGCTGAGTACAGTTGAACAACATCTGCATAAAGGTGGACTGTGGTATGTTTACACACAGATGGAAGATCATTAAAAAATAAGGAAAACAGGATGTGTCCCAGAATTGAACCTAGTGGTACGCCTTGGTTGACTGGTAATAGTGCAGAAAAACTGTCAGAGTTAACAACAACTTTTTGAAATCTGTCAGACAAGAAGCTGTAAATTAGCCTCACTGCACTGTCACTAAACGAGAAGAGATTTCTCAACTGGAAGAACCATGGTTAGCTCTGAAACTAGATTGAGATTCATACAGTAGGTTATTAAGACACAGATGTTTAAACAGCTGTTTCGCTATGAGTTTCTCTAAAACTTTTGATAAACACGGAAGGATACTAATAGGTCTAAGATCTGAAGGGGAAGTTGGATATGGTCGTTTTGCGTCAGGTATTACACGCCCTACTTTACAGGATCGAAGAAAGGTAGATGTAGTGACACAATGGTTGAGAATATGGGTTAGGTGGGATACTATGAAATGTAGGATATACTTAACAAATGTCATAGATACTCCGTCTTCCCCAATGGCGTTTGATTTAATTTCCATAATTGAATTAATTACTTAAATTTCGCTAGCCGTTTCCACTTCGAATTGTCTGATGCTAGAATGGGAGTTATCTTCAGCAAAGGTGAAACCACACTCGTCAGACTGACTTTCAAGAAAGAAATTGTTTAGAATATCTGCGTCAACTTCACATTTAGCATTTAGCTTGCTTTCGGAAATTCCAATGCTACGTAGACTATTCCAAAGTTTGTTTGGTGGAAGTGAGGTGCTCAACTTGGAGGCATAAGAATTCGTTTTAGCATTGCGCACAGCAACAGCCGATCTATTATTTAAATCAGAAGGACTTTTTTTCCATTTCCTATATAGTCAGTTTCGTACTTCAATAGTGTTTAAAACTTCAGTTGTGAACCAAGGACAGCAAATATTTCGAATCTTGACAGTCTTCAAGCGTACAGATTGATCAAAGAGATTAATAATTACGTTTTGAAAACTGTTCTCATCTATATCTGAACTCGAACGAAAATATATCCAAGGGGCGTGGAGAGCTGCTGCGTGTAGGGCTTCAATATTGACAGACTTATAATCCCTGTAAGTACAAGTTAAAGGAACAGCTGAATGATCAAGCTTTCTGTTATAAGTGCAGAAGATGGATATATAATCAAAAGAAATATGATCGAGAAGAAGAACAGATGATGGGTCAGACACTAAAGTTAGATCGAGAAGACATGGATTATCACCTTTAGCAAAACGCATGGGGTAAATAGTGATTTGGAGTCCAAGAAAATGAGCAGAATCTTTTATATGAAAAGCACGTGCATCTTTTTTGAGTAAATCAGCATTAAAGTCTCCACAAACAATAATGTGTTCATACTTACTCAGTAAAGCTTATTGACGAAAACATCACGAATTTTATGAAATCTGAATTTAGTAATTAAGAGCCAACATCCACACCATCTGTTGGCTCAACCTTTACCTATATAAACTAAACAAGAGGTGGAAAAAAAACGTTCATTTTATTTCCCAGATGCCATTACGGAATACAACCGTCTTCTTAATGATTTTGCCTTTTTTACTCTTCACAAGCTGTGTAACGTATACCACACCTGCTATTTCAACATCGTCATCTGTCAATTATTAGTGGAAGAGCGTGTGATTGATTACATCAGAACGGATGTTTCGTTATTTCTTCAAACGGTCGGTGGTCCTTAACGAACGCAAACAACAAAGCAGACCTTTACGATAGATATGTTACTTACAAATGAATTTCCCGGAAAGGACATTAATACCAATATTCGTGTGTGGTCTAAGCTTTTATTGTTGTTGAAGCTACAATGTATGAAGTGATGTGCTGGGAATGAGAGGAAAGAATACAAACAGCGCTAGTCGAGGCCAGGCATTTTGATCTACCTCTATCCCATTAAGGGTAGAAAATTTTTGTCTTTTCATCCCCGTTGTTAAGTTGGTAAGTTTATGAACAACAGAAAATAGGCCAACAAGTCAAGTGATTCCTGAAATTGCAGTCAGCCAGTCATTTTCAGGTATATACCGTACAATCTGAATGCCCACTTAAGAGGAGAGAGAAAAAGTGAAATAATGCTGAAAAGTGTGGGAACATTAACACCATTTAGGACATAAGCTGGATGAATGAAGTAGGAGGCGAAACAAGCAGCCTAGTAAATCGTGCTGTAATGAGACGTTAACACGCAATCTAATATAGGAACAAGCGATGAAGGCATTCTTTTAATTTGATTTACGTTATTTATTCTAAGATACATGCGTTTGTAGGTCACAAATGGTGTTGTTTGCGGAAGTATATCTTTTGTACATGATTTGCCACTGAATATGAGTATCTATGTACGATAGGACAGAAGGGGGGTATAGAAATAATAAATAATCACCTTCCCTTTTGTCTTCTTCATGCAAGGATGTACATTTGAAATGCTAAGTATAATGGATTTTAAATTTAAATAGGAGTTTCAAAGGAAGTCCATTTTCTTTAAAATGCTTACGTCGTTTGTGAAGCGGCTGTGAAGTTCTACGATTGTCGGAAAACCTTTAAATATCTTCTTAATTCAAAAAGACTTATCCAAACAATTTTTGATTTTTTATTGCCACGATTCTCGTCTAGAATAAGGTGCTTCCTTCACTAATGTTTTGTTGATAACATTAAAATCGTGGATGAGAGCTTTCAACATTCTCATCTGTAATAAAGGGCATCCCCCTGTTCAATCGTCTTCAGACGACTGGCGACCGTTTTCGATCAAATACATTGCTTCAGCTCAAACATATGAAACGTTTCTGCGACAGAAATTTATAACAAAATTTAATGACAATTTTGAACACGCGGTCCAACAAAACCAACATACGAATACTATTGGCTGCTTTTAAGCCAAGACTGACTGTTTAATTTAAGATTTGAAATTTTCGAATTTGGATGGTTAAACAATCGCTGACGAGTTAAAATTGTAAAAACTTCCACAAAAATAGTGATTCTGTAGTAAGTACTATTGCGCATTACGTGCAGATTGTGGTCGACATAATCATCCATCTGAGCTTACTATAAGAAAAATTTTAAAAATAGTTCAAAGACACAGATGTCCTTAGGCCTATCTCACATCGAAATGTGAAAATGCTGAAGAGGATCCTAATCTATTGATTTCACGCAAGCACATCATTTAGACTTGTCTTGTGGCACATTATGGTGGATTTTGCAGTTGGATTTGCATTTATACCCTTACAAAGTTAAACTCACTCAATTGGGTATTTCAACATCAGCGTTTGGATGACCAATTCTAACACAACATTTTATTCAACGAAGAGGCGAGAGATCAATGAAGAAAGAGATTTTTCACTCAGTGGATACGTAGCAATATGGGGAAATAAAAATCCACACTGTGTAACTGTCGAACGACCATTGCACCCCCAAAAATTAATGTATGGCGTTTAATTTGGTCTGGTGGTGTCATTGGTCCATACTTCTTCGAAAATGAGAGAGGTGTCACCGTCAATCCCTATGACTACAGCCAAATACTTAATGGTTTTAATAGCCTCAAACCGAAGATATGGATGTGGAAGACATGCAGTTTCAACACTACCTGTTTTGGCTTTATTGCAAGACATGTTATTTTCATTTTGGTTAGGAGAACTGATCACCGACATCGTTGAGTTCGTGTTTCTGCACACAGTCTACACATTTTGAACCCAAAGCGTACCGGCTTTCGCTAAATGGCGACTAAAGTAGGCCGCCATTTGTAAATTTTTTAGCAAATGATGTGAAAAGATACAATTTTGCAAATTTGTTCAACTGATTGTTACCTGCCACATGTACACTTCCTTTGATCAAACAAAACATTTGTTGTTTCTTGCATATTTTAAAGAGTTTAAAATAATATAACTGTCCAACCTTTTTGCCCAAAGAAATCAATAACACGCTTTCCATGTAGATCTTCAAAAATTTTTTCCACCCTAGCCTCCTCCTTACTACCTCAAAAGTTCCCCACAAAATGGAAGGCAGATTTTTCGTTCAACCTTTAGAACGTTATCATCATAGTTCTCTTCGGCCAATCTACATCATCGACTGTGGGTGATATGTAAGAAATGTTTATTTCCTCATCCAGATCAATGCCTTTAACATATGCTTCAAGTCACCTCAGGCACAAAGGCCTTTGGGGGTAGTCACAATATTTTATGTTACTCTAAAATAATTATCAAGAACGGGACAGCGGATGAATTCCCCAGATGGAATCAACGGTGAGGTAAAATCCCGGAATATCATAATTAGTACCGTTTCCGGGCTACTTTGACATAATTGGAGCTAAGGCCCATTAGGATTTCCGAAATTGAGTAAGGGTCTTTGAGAACAGATGGTGGTGGATCAGCCATGAGCTTACATGCCCGGAATGGTTACTGACTCCGGACTAACCAACCTTTCGTCCTAGGTGTATAAAAAATGGTACTGGCCCCCCTGGGATGTGGGTTGTGCTGCCGGGATAGCTGGCATTGCGTGGAAAAAGACCAAAGTTATGAAACAGCAACAAGTTGATACGGTCCAATATGTTGTTGACAACCCATGCAAACAAATCAAGGCCAACAAACTTCAGATAAGCCACAAGCAGCCGATCAACTAGCGGAGCCCCTAGACTGCTTCAAAGCAGACATTACCGCCACCAAGAAATGCGATGTGATGTCCCAAACAAAAAATGGATGAAAAACTGCGAAATCTACTAAGGCAAATGTTATGGGAGGCAATAACAGCGCAGCAGATTTGGTGTCGTGGGCAGATTTAAAAAATTCGTCTGAAGTTTTCAGCATGTGGACGAGCGTCTCGTTACAATCCGAATCAAGTCTAAATTTGTGAACATTAGCACATATGCGTAAACGTCCCTACAAAGTACTGTTGCGGGTATCCAAACATCGCCAAGACAAGCTTATACTGTGAGAAAGTTAGACGTCGAATAGCTATACGAGTAAATGCTAGAGACCGCCTAATCCTTTTCCGATCGGGTCTCCCTTAATCGCTTCAGAGGTCCACTGCCGTCAGCATCAAGTATTGAAAGAAAGAGGCAACACTGCAAAAAAAAACCATCAGAGATGGCGCTTCTGATGTGTTGGGTTTCACTCGACCACCACAACGGAACCTCTAGTTTGATGATGCATGCAAAGCAGCGATACATAAGAGAATCAGAGCTGCTCACTAGCTCTACGAGCGAAGAAGAGTGACGAATACCCGCTTATAAGAACGAAAAAGCACGCTGTCAAGGAATTTGAAAGATTCAACTCCAGAAATGAGATTTCGAAGTTTCACCAAAAAGCAAGATACAAACTCCGAACAAAAGTCTGTAGAGACCCATAGCCCCCATAATGGCGATAGCAAACCAAATACCCATATCAGTGAGTGGCACCTTCGTAAATATTAAGCCGAAAGCGGCAAACATAAGTTTAAAGGTCAACGAGGGGAAAACACAAGATATGCCGTCAACAGAACGTCACTCTGGAAAGATACAACTTTGAAGTTATTGCATACGCACATTGGTAGCTCTGTTGCCTCTCTAAAACTAATTTAAAGAAAATAATAAATAAGAGTACATAGCTGACTGGTGTGTCTAAAAGAGCGGATGTTTAGTCAGTTGATGATCATCCTAGCTATAATCCAATTCGGCTGTTTACTTAGAATCTATTTTTGTCATTTTGTCTAAAGAATAAAAATTCAGTTCTCCATTTGATTCGTTTCTTTATTTTTTTTACCTAGGTAAATACACAACAGAAGTACTGAAGTACTCAAGAACTTTGTCTAACTGGGCTCTGCTATCACTTAGACAACGACACTAACGCTGATATTCAATGAAGTAGTAGGAAGGCAAGTGACTAGCGACAACAACAAAATTTACTTTATATACGACCCTTATAATCCCAGTTCTCCCAGTTCAAGAAGCATGGACTCCATCAAAAATTGATGGGGGTGCTTTTGGCGGCATTGAGAGGAAAATTCTTGCTCCGTCTGCATGAGTCCAACGACTGAAATAGCTGAGTCATTTAGAACGAATGAACGCTGCACACAAGTGGATGGAGACCTTAACCAACTAAACGCGCCAAACTAGGGGCAACTGGTGAAAGGTGGATCTGAATGGATACCTTTGATGGCTGTGGCTGAGGCCAAGTCTTCTTCGGACTCAAGTGTCACCTTATATAAGTAAGTACGAGGTAACCAACTGGTGGCCCGTGAGCTTCGACATTCGTGATCTTTAATCCTGGACGATTCAAATACAGTGACCAAAAACCTGCATTAAGGCTCTCTGTATATGAAATCACCGGGACAACGAGAGAGACCGACTTTAAACTTCAGTTTCAATAAGGTAGTTGTTAGCTTATCCCTGTTTCTACTTCCCATTTAAACCTCTATTCTCTGTAGTTGCCTACTGTACTGGATGGGAAAATTAACTAAATACTGTGCGCCGTTTGTCTTGTATAGACAAATTACAACAATCCCTGCTCTTCTTTTTTAAGGGGAACAGCAAATCAGTATTAATCTAATCGGCTTACCTTCCTTCAGATTTTTTTTAATTAAATTTGGAAATAAGTTTTGTATTACCTGCGCTCAAAGACATTACAATTTCTCATCAATTAGAGAAAATTGATTAAAATCTCTTTACGGTCTCAGATGCTGAAATCGTTTTCTCATTTGCTTTCGACAGAAAATTCGTTCACAATACGTTCACCTACCCCATCTGACCTTTACTCTAAGATAAATGGAAAACCACAACCCCTTCTGAAGAAGAATCCTTTTTAAAAATTAATTGGAAGACCGCATTTTCGGAGCAGCTCGACTTCCCCAAACCACAACCCACAGCCCACCGATTACTTTTCTGCATTTTTAAAATTTGAAATTGAAATACCTTTAGCTCATCTGGCATTTGGTCCTTGCTCGGATTCGGATACCTAATTTCAGCATATTCCTGAAATGGCAAATTCAATTGGTCAAAAACCAATATTCGAAAATCTCAGGTGTACTTGTCTGTACGAATATGTCTTCCACTTCGGGGGATATAGTCGGTATGGAGTCGGGATATCCCAAGTAATTCCATCATAACCACTGCCGCAGAAGCAGGATTAAATTTTTAAATATCAATTGCAGATAAAAAGCCAAATCAGGCAAAAATTTCCAAAATTCTTCATGAAATGATGTCAAATCCAATATTCCTGATGATTGTGGTCGTAAGTAGATTAATTTGCAAAACGCCAGGCTGTTCAAAATACTGAGAATTAAAATGAACTTGAGTTCCCCCTTCACTCAAGTCTAGAGTATAGATTTCTAATTGCTGAATGTCTTAAAAAAAATAACCTTTATCGCAATAAAAAAAAAAAAAAAATGAGAAGACCTCAACTGAAAGTCACGTAGAGATTCGGTGGAGTGGGACTTGTCAAGGATACATCTTTCTCGCAATGGAAGAAATTAGATTTTCCCTCACATTGAATTTTAAATTTCGTTTTTTTCCCTTCCAAAATAATATTATGCTTTCTACAGGTCCTTGGCTCCTCAGGTTTTAGCATCTCCGAAGGCGATGCCAAAACAAGGCCACAAAGGAGGCAAGAGATGCCGCTATCTTTGGTATAATACCTTTTTGTTTTTATGAAGGAGGCATGAACGACGTGACGGGGATGCACAAAGCCCAAACGAAGGAGTAGTAAGTTCATACTCGTATACGTAGTCGCAGAGTCGTGTAGGTGTAGTACGCAAAAGTTTTGAATTCCAAATGGAATCCTTCGTTACTCTTCGCCTCTTTCTTTTTGTTTATTTAGATTTAAATTCCAAAAGAATCATTTACTTTTTTCAATTTGCCAGTGAGCTTTATACATTTGAATTAATTAAGGACAATTTTGCCTGATAAACTTTTGGGTAAAACCGTTAAATTAACTTAAGTAATCCGTGTTCTTAGTGCCAATGCGATAATTATCCTTGGCAACACGTCAAAGGTGGTGACGTTTTTCGACCCTGAGAAGAGCACATGCTGGGTTTGACTGATGGCAACCAGATGAACACTGGAACTACGAGTATGACTAAGGAAGCAAACGAGTATATTCTAAGAGAAAGGACAAAAGACAGAAATGTTTTTTTGTAGTGTGTAGTGCAATAGTAATGGGAGTCTACTATATCTCCACTTTTGGAGGGAAGTTGAGCCCAACACAGCAATACACCTCAGGATTATTGAAAAAATATTGGAAACTCACATCAAAGATACATGTGGCAATGACTTCTAAACGAGTCGCGGCATACAAGTACAAAAATGGGTTCTTCAACAATAGGTGGAGGATTTGTTATTTAAATAAAGTTCACATTTTTTGATACGAGTATATCTCTGAACTCTTTATTGCTTTAAAAAAAAGATACTCGTCATTCGGTTTAATTATAGAACACAATAGCTTTCAAATGAAGGCATCAGTTCTGCTTGCAGACCCCCTTCCTTTCCTTGACTTTCATTCAATTGGGATTCTATCTTGAAATCGTTGGTAGATAGTTGGCATTAGTCTTGGTTTTTACAAAGCCGGTGTTAAGTCGCACGATCTTGGCGGCCAAGAGAAATTACGGGAAATTACGAAACCAAGAAACTTCTTGCGCAACTGTTTCGAGACTTTTATGACACGAATCTCTACTCTGAGCATAGATCTTGTCGAGTTTTAGGGGATGAGTAAGGTCAGTGACGTCTGGGAAGTTCTCCAGAAGAGTTCTTAAAATAAAGGATGTTCCCCTGAACCGGATCAAGGTGTCACGCGGTCAGCTTGGCCGAAGGCCCAGTAGCTCAGAAAAAAAAAGAATAATAGCCGGATTACCTAGGATTATCTGTATATAGCAGATCTCTGGACAGATAGACCCTTCTTTCTTCATTCCTCATAAGATCTCTAATGATCTTATAAAGGCAAATACAAGGAGTGAGAAGACTAAGGCAAGTTCTGGTTCGACAGTTTCTTCTACCTATAGCAGAAACAAGTTTGTGACAGGCCATAGTCCTCATGTTGTTACTGAAATTCCTCCCTCAGAATCATCTGCGTCGGCGAGCTTCTTGAAAGGCACTCTGTAACAGACGCCAGAACGCTGTAAACATTTTAAAAACCTTTGAATCCATTTTGGAGGTCGTTAAAACTACAAATATGAATAAGATAATTGAATGGGCCAACAACTTCCTCAAAGACGGATTACCCACTGCTCAACGCTAAAACACTAATTCAAGCGCCAGAGACCGTTGGAGGATACCGTGTCGGTTCCCAAAAGGTTCAACATCATAAGCGCACAAATCACACTGCGCCTTCCACTGTCACGCCTCTGAGGTCTTTTAGTTAAGTTTTGAAGGAATAATGATGGCAGTGATCTAAAAAAGGGAAGCAAATGATTCTATAGGTATAACACTGAACGGTGACAGTCCCCCAAGTTGAAGATTTCGACTAGCTTATGGTCATCGTGCGGAAAATTCGGGACCACCTCTCATCACAAGCGATGCTGGCTGGGACCAAGCGTACGTCAAATTTATCGCTTACATTGACTATAGATCTCTTGATCTGTAAACAAAAGTCATATGTGGATAAGGGGAAGTTTGTGCATTTGCAAGGCTCGTGGCGTCGTGGCTAAGGAGGGTATCTCTAGCAAACGCAGAAACCGCATCTGTTTCCCAGTCAAACTCTCTTCCTCAGAACACATCCAGGAGATCATCAGACTCAGAAGTCGTGAAACTGGAGGAACTATGGAGCTCTTATACATATGTAGATACACGTTAACTGTTACCAATAAGGAATCCCCTAACCATCTAGCGTAGAACAAATGTGTGAATCGGGTCGACAACACTAAGGACGAGCTAGCTGGTGATAAGCAACCTCCTCATCCTTTAATTTAAACAAAACATCCAGCCACAGACCTCGGAATCAAATGACCACTACAAATGGAAAGAAGTTGTACATGAAGATATGGGTGCGTTGGTCAAAAACCTTAGAATCTAGTCAAACTGCCACACAATAAATTATAACAATAAAGTAAGTATCGATGGCTACAGCAGAGTATTAATGTTTTGGATTTTAGTATCTGATCTATATGAACCAAGTCGTCTGCGTACGCTATAGCGTGGTTGAGGGAACCTACTATATCTTTTGGGCATATGTAAACGAGTATAGGAGAGATAACTGCTCCTTGTTGTGAGCCGTTTTAAATGACAAATATTTTCTTGAAATAATGTTGCAACACTGCATAACACTAATTTTTGTCTTTGTTCATTCATTGATATATTGGAGATCAGTTTCGAGGTTTTTTTTTTTTTTCTTCCTTTGGGGGGAAGAGAAATGCCTTACGCACTATAAGGAGGTCTGTTGGCGTTGACGATCCCCGTGTGTCCGGCTCTCTCCCTATGCTTTCGGATCATACGGACTAAAACTCCTCGCAACCCTGGGGCTTCTGACACAACCCCCTGGGACTGCTCTTCGCTACATCAAGGGGCTGTGATCCTACACCCTTTCGGGCTTACGTGCTTTCCCGGTATTGTTCTTCTTCTCTTTTCTTTCTTCTGAGAATATCTTCCGCAAACTGGCAAATTCTTCCCCAGTTCAGGTCACTCGTCAGCATTTTATCCACTATGTTTTCTGGGTTGAAGGCACCAATGCTGTTTTCCAGTGCTGTGCGTTGGGCTTCCCATCTTCTGCAGTCAAAAAATGTGTGATGTACGTCGTCTGCTAGGGAGTCGCCGTGCTGGCAGGCTGGGCTATTCGTTTTGCATATCCTACATAAAAAAGCTTTGAAATTTCCGTGTCCGGTGAGGAACTGGGTGACGAAGTAGTTGACCTCACAGTGTTTCCGGTCTTTCCACTCAGTCACATTTTTTATCAGCCTCGCTGTCCACTTTCCTTTGCTTTCCGAGATCCAGCGCTCTTGCCACTTCCGTATCGTTTGCTGTTCCGCTTGGTCGATTGCCGCTTCCAATCCGATTTCCGCCTTGTTTTCGTGGACGTACTTTCTTTGTGCCGCTAGGAGATAGATGGGAGTCACTCCTTCGACTACAAGGACGGCTGGTTCCGACACCGTTCGGTAAGAGCTAGCCACGCGTAGAGCTCCACGTCTTTGCACTGCCGCCATCTGCTTCCGGTACTTTTCTTGTCGAAACGCGTCTGCCCAGATCTTACTTCTATATAGGAGAATGGCATGCGTTGTCGACATTAATAGCCTGCGCTTACTTGACGTTGGACCACCTATGTTCGCCATTAATCTACTGATGTTGTACTCGTAACTCTAGAGGCTCTTTCCGCTGTGTACTTAATCTGTTGCCAGAAAGTTAGTTTTGTGTCAAGCCTCAATCCCAAATACCTCACCGCGTCCTTGCTCTTAATGACTTCAGAGCCAATTTTGAAGTCTATTTGTGTCGGGATTTTCTTCTCTGTCGGAAGGACTATCTCAGTTTTCTCTGTTGCCAAACTAAGACCGTGCTCATCCATCCAGAAGGTTGTTCGTCGCATGACTTGGTTCAACTTTCTTTGCGCGTTTTCAGTGTCTCTTGCCGTTACACTGCCGCAATGTCGTCTGCGTACCCAACGAGAAAGGTGTCTTCGGGCATCTCCATCCGCAGTATATCATCATAGGAGATGTTCCAGAGGTAGGTTCCCAGGATTGATCCCTGTGCTGCTCCAGATGTAACTCCCTTGCTTCGTAGGCCTTCTGTGGTCTCGTAGATCAGCTCCTGATCCCTGAGATAATCTTTCATCACATGTAATAGATAGGCTGGGATGTTGAATCTATTTTCTAGCGCATTTAGTATATCACCCCACCTGGCTGAGTTGAATGCATTTCTTACGTCCAGGGTTGCCAGCAAAACGATCTTCTTAGAGCGGCAACTTCCTTGTTGGGCGGTTTGAACAGACTTCACTACTTCTTCAATAGCTCCGACCGTGGAGCGTCCTTTCCTGAACCCGTGCTGCCTTCCTGCCAAGTCTTCCGCTAAGGGCCTGTACGCTGCTGGGGAGTCTGGGTCTCGTTTTCCTTTGCTGATCAGTACCAATCGTTCCTTTTTTCAGCTCTTTGGAAAGACTCCTTCTTCAAGGCAACTGTTGTACATGTTGAGCAGCAGGTTAGGGCATGCTTGGGCAGTCGCTTTTATTACTTCTGCTGGAATTCCATCTGGGCCGGGTGCTCTTCTGTTTTTCATTGTTTGCACGGCTAGTCCCAACTCTTCTTAGCTAAAACCTGGAGTATTGTCGGGAGGCGGTGCCGATTGGGCTCCCAGTTTCTGCATTACGGCCTTGTAGCCTAGCTCCCAGAGGTCGTTGTTTATGTCTCGGCGGAGATCCTCCCACTTCCGTTTCTTGCTCGAATTGATGGCCCTATTGAGCTCGGATCTTTTGGTTCTGAACCCCGCTAGAGCTTTCTTTATGTTTTCAGCGTGTCTTCTCCTTCCCCTGGTAACTATGGCCCTGGGCACTGAAGCATCACATGCGAGCCGTATCAGTTGCATCGTGGCTTCAGCTACTCAGTTTCGACGTGGCATAAGTGGTTTCATCCATAGCCCAAACTGTCCGGAATTATAGTATACAAAGCTAATATTCGAAAGTAAACTGATTGATTGAAGATTTGCGGAGTATGTCCTAACTTTATCCTTTTTCGGGATAGGATGTACCATTGCTATTTCCCAATGCGCTGGATAGTTCGCATAATTCAGCACATTGTTCAATGGCGTAGTAAAAATATTTAGTGCTTCCAAGGGCAGGTCCATCATATAGATATAGATATGTTTCAGGGACTGTTATGATGTACATATGTTGTTATGTAAGTTCAAATTTAACTATGAGTTGTTTCCCGGTGATCCAGATACACGGCCTTCAACAAGTTGGTACGCTTTCTTACTGTATCAGTCACCAATATCCTAGGCACCGCAGGGACAAACATTTGTGGCTCTATCGACCTTGAAAGCCATTGTGGCAGCAACAAAAGGGGTAAAGCTGAGGCTTCTACTCAGGGAATGATTGCTTACCACAGTTACTGTCCTCATCATCATGCTGCCAACAAAAATGTAATCAAATTGGTGCGAAACCCTGGATTCCACAAGCGCAGTAAGCACATCGAACTTAAATTTCATTTTATTCAGGAAAAACTATGTATCTGCAAATAATCAGTTGGCAGATGTCTTCACTTACATAGATGGCGCTACAGTTCAGGGTGAACCAGGGCCTCAACTAATAAGTCTATTTATCTCAGTTAGCCCCATCAGCTAACTGCTTTAAGATGAGCTCTCGGTTGAGGTACCCTTTCCCCTGTGCGCCAGCCAAGATTAGGTCTAACTCCTCTGTATTGTTCATCCAATTTGGATTTTAAGACTGTGAGGCCGGCGCATGTTTGGATCGTTTCCTTTAAAGTCGGTCAAGGCTAATGGGATCGAATATTTGACAAAAAATGCACTTAGAAACAACCGAGGATATTTTCATCCATTTTCGATAGAGTTCATTTCTCAGCGCCACTCAATCTCCTTCTTAGTTCAAAATAACAGCGATGTGCAAAAGTTCCAATCGATATTTGTTACCTCAAAGTTATAGCTGTCGACTGTAACGTTCTATCGAATTCGCCTATGTGCTGTGAATCCTCTCATCGATGATATATAATTTTTGCATTTTACATTAACATTTATGCAGCCTCCCTTTCAATACTAATGGACACTCTAGTCCTGCTCAACGCCAGTGCTGTGCAAAAATTAATTTCAATCAATGTTTGAACTTTAATAAATAATTTTATTCTAAGTGCGACAGTTAACAATTAATTTAATTGTTATTTCTGGTTGCGGTAATTGAAATATTTAATTGTAAATTATTTAAAGTAATTTTAATTGACAATTAAAATCATAGTATGGAAAAAGTAGTAAAATCATACTTTAATATTCAAAATTAACTACTTTCAATTAGTTCAGTTGTATTTTTTCTCGTTTTTTGAACATCTGGTCTGATAATCTATGCGATTTCGGCACGTTAAGCACAGTTGCATAGGAAAACATTCTTTCTACAGGTCAAGAGGTCGGTAAAGGTGTACTACATTTAAGAAACGTCTTTGATGTATAGGGTATCTATTGTACAATAAATAAAACAGCTAAGGCCTTACTTTCTTCAGCAAAAAGTGGAAGCGCTAATAATTGTGCTTTTGATTTTTTGAAATATCCTCTTCCACTTCTGAGTCCGAGGCTGATGGATTTGATTAACAATTAACTTGCTATTAATTTAACTGTTGATTGACTTGATTGCAATTAAAATATTAAGATCAATCTCAAACGAAGTTATTTGCAATTAATTCTTTCATTTGCAATTAATATTAATTGTTTGATGCCCTACAGTGCTGCACGCATCTGTACGGCTCTTCTTGCCTTAACATGTTCTTTTTGCCTGATGGAAAAACTTCCATACAAACTTCCTGAAGTACAATCTTAAGTTGGAAACAATTTCGAGCTCCGCAGCATAAACCTGTTTCGAATTTTTCTATTCAAAAGGCTCAACAAAACAATTGCAGTTTCGAAAAATCGAGAGATTTCTAATAATTTGAAGGCTTGTCTGAGGGAAAAATTTAAAATTACCTATTTCTAAAACTTCAAGGACATTTTAATAGACATTTTCAAACTTAAGGTGATTAAAAGTACTTTTAAAAACAAAAATGCCATTTCGACTTCAAGGAATCCAGGTAGCATACCTACGTACCATTGCTTTTGAATCGAATGCTGTTGTACCAGAATACTGCGCAGAGTCCGAAATGAAATTCTTAGTATTTCCAACTTCATACTATAAGATTTCGAATTTAGCGATTTGGTCAGTGATTTGTTGTACAATAACAAGTTGTCAAGCAAAATCGCATTACTTTTAAATCATAACGTCGACCTTCCTTAAAAAATTCCAGCTTATTACGTTTTCCAACGAATATGAATCGATTCCCTCATGCTGTACCGGAAAAAATTGAATAAATATTCTGTAAACCAACCCATATCGTGGGAATCGACAAAAGTAACTTGTGGTTGCTTTGCAACTCGTCGATTAAAATAAAATAATCCCATCGGAACAATTCGAACTTTTAAGTACATAAGTCAGATTTTCCCTGTAATCTCATTTTTGTACCTGCCGTCACCAGGTAACGGCTTCCTTTGCAATAATTACCAGGCAATTCCCTTTGCTGAGATGACATTTAGAAATTGGTTTCGCCTGCCTGGATGACCTTTATAAATTGGTTATTTGTTTGAACTCCATTTCAGCATAGTGAGTCGGTCAACCCACACTAAGCTGTTTGAAATTTTAAGTCATGCAGAGCTGAAGTTCTCTACCCACTCCGGCTATCGAATGCAATGACATCAAAGCCCATTTCATGATGAACTCTGACATTTAAGGAAAGCTTTCCCGGGAAAACTTTGGTGCATTTGTACAGCAGCTTGCATCCCCCTCCTTGTGAATACACACTCAAAGAACACGTTTTCCATTATTCAAGGATATATCTAGGCCATGATGCTTGCTGTGCTATATGCATGTACACATTTATACATATGCATGCATAGTGTATGTTTGAGCATCAACTAAATACACAAGAAGGAAAGGGATTAAAAATCATACAAGTAGCATATGCACAAATTGAATAACTTTTTTGCGTTTTTGCTGTTTTCATGAAACGCGTATGAAATTGTGATGACAGCATGAAGTAACACTGTTTGGAATGACGAACAAATTAAAATGCTTACCGACTTGAAAAATATTTTTAAATGCATGTTTCATGTATTGTTGGGCAATCTTTTTCAATTAAAAACACAAATACTTTTGCACGTACTTGTATATGGTACATTTCTGTGCGTAATTTAAACACATATGCATTAATGACTTGGGGTGTAGTGGGAACTCTGAGAAAGTGGATATATCTTAAATGTCAGAGCTCAGAGGTGCGACAATTGAAAAAATATTTTTTAGACTTTGCACAACCACCTAATTTGATAACACTTGAACGAACACAAAAAGATGCAGCCTTCCACCCAACCGCTCTAACAATATCCTTAATGCATTCTTTATTGAAGCAACAATTATTAAGTTAAACATCATTCAATAAAGAAAGCAAAAGTCTTCTAGGAATGGAATAACCAGACGACTTCTTGTTTGGCATGTGCAGTTCCGTCTATGGGGTAAGGGGCTGGCATCCGCGATGCTTTGTGAAGCGAGGCAGTAAGTATGGCTGACAGCCGATGAAATTGGGCTGCTTCAGGGATAAGAAATGCTGATGCAAGCGAGACAGACTACCGTATTAGAACTCAATTTACAATGTTAGAACAAAATACAGATCAGCAAAGAGTAGAGAGAAATCATAAGGGTAATTGTTTCCGATGCCGCCACCCGCAAAACTTTTTGATAAAATGCGTGAGAATACCTACTAATCCGGAAAATCGTTATGTTATCGTTGGCAGATAACATAAATAATGCTCAACTTTCAAAGGTGAGGGTGAGGACCGCGAGTTCGTATGGAATCAACCGGGATTATTGCGAAGCTCGCAATCACATACATATACGAGGGTTGTCTGAAAAGTTTCCGACCACAACGTAGAGATAGCAGCACTCGTCAATAAAAGCTAGTAAATGCTTGTTGTGCATCTTTTAACAGTTACTTACCGAAGTTTCAGTCATTTTGAACGCGCGGTTTTTAGTTGACAGTCGTTTGAGTGAGTCGATGTGAGTGTTTTTTGTGAAAATGGAAAAAATTGAGTATCGAGCTGTTATTAAATTTTTATTTTTGAAAGGCAATACGCGTACGCAAATCAAACATGAGTTGGACTCTGTGTATGGGGACTCTGCATCATCATTTACCACAGTGAAATTTTGGGCAGCTGAATTTAAACGTGGCCGTAAGAGCTTGGGAGATGATGAATGTTTGGGACGTCCAAAGACTGCAACCACTGACGACAAAATTGCTTAAGTTCACCAAATGGTGTTAGACGACCGCCGCATTAAGGTGAAGGAGATATGTAGTAGAAATATGAAAATGTCCAAAGCACGTGTTTGTTACATATTAAATCAAAATTTAGGCATGAGAAAGCTGTCCGCGCGTTGGGTGCCGCGGTTGCCAAAAACGTATTCGAATGAACATTTCCAACGCTCTGTTGGCGTAGTTTAAGCGCAATAAATCCTAGTTTTGGCGCCGATTAATTACTGTAGATGAAATTCAGATACACCATTATACGCTCGAAACAAAAATTCAGTCAAAACAGTGGACTGCAAAGGGCGAACCGGCTCCAAAAAAAGCAAAAACAGTTTTTTCGACTGGGAAAGTAAAGGCGATTGTTTTTTGAAATAGTAAAGGATTTATCTTAATCGATCATCCACAAAAAGGAAAAACCATTACAGGAGCATACTACGCATCATTTCTTTGCTAAGCTGAAGGCAGAAATTGCGGAAAAATGGCCACATTTGCAGAAAAAGAAAATCCTGCTTCACCAAGACAACGCGCCGTCTTACACCTCAACGGTTGCTATGGCTAAAATCCATGAATTACGGTTTGAACTGCTTGACCATCTGCCTTATTCACCAGATCTAGCCCCAAGCGACTTCTTTTTGTTCCCTCATCTTAAAACCTTTGAGAACACTGAACATACCCAAGAAATATACGATATGAAGTCAATCCTCAACATTATTGTTAAAATTGAGCCTCGACGCAAAAACTCGAAACTGATCCCGCAGTGTAAGCGATGCCAGGAATTTAACCATACGCAGGCTTACTGCCAAAAAGAGCCTCGGTGCGTAAAATGCGCAGGTAAACACCTGTCCAAAGAATGCAACGTAAGCAAACAAACCCCTCCGACTTGTGTCAACTGCAGGGGTAAACACGTAGCAAATTTCCGTGGCTGTGAAGTAGCAAAGGAGTTGCAAAACAGACGTGACAAGTTGTTTAAGCCACAAAAAGAGAATCCCAAAACTAAAGAAAAAACATCGGGATCTGCTCAAAATATCGTTAAAAACGCCAAGGCGAAAGTGATTGATTCCAGTGTTGAAAAGAAAGCATCGGAAAAACTTACATTCGCTGAAGCTACCAAGCTAAAGGCAAAAGATTCCGGAGATCCTGCTTCCCAAGTATTTTCCGTTATTCTCGCGCAGCTTGAGCAGCAAAACAAAATCAATGAACTTATTTTAGATAAGCTAAAGGAGTTTGAAAATAGGTTCAATAAAAAACGTCCTTCGCCTAAAAAATGAAAAGGGAAAAATTAAACGTACTCACCTGGAATGCAAACGGAATCTTAGAAAAACTTTATGAACTTGAGTTATTCCTAAGGAAAAACGACATTGACGTTTGTTTGGTTTCCGAAACCCACTTGAAAAATGGGTCATCTGCAAAAATTAGAGGTTTTAAAGACTACTACGCGTATCACCCTTCGGGAAACGCGAGAGGCGGATCCTCTGTATACATTAAAGAGTCTCTTGAGCACAACGAAGATATAAAAGTAGAGCTCGAGTCTGTACAACTAATTGCGGTGCGCGTAAAATCGGTACGGAACTCCTTTACTATTTCAGCCATCTACTGTCCTCCACGATTTACGCCTTCAAAACATATATTTAAAAATATATTCAATTCTCTTGGATCGGCTTTTATGATTGGCGGTGATTTCAATGCCAAACACACTTTTTGGGGATCAAGATGTGTCTCCCAAAAGGGCAAAATACTCTATAAAGCATGTATGGAACACAATTGTGACTTCTATTCAACGGGCAAGCCGACTTATTGGCCAACAGACACAACAAAATACCCGATCTTGTCGATTTCTTCGTTGTTAAAGGAATTCGTAACTCGGATATAAACGTTGATGAAAGCTTCGATCTTTCCTCCGATCATTCTCCAGTCATACTGACAATGAACGACACGTTTATTAAAAAACAAGGACCATTAAGACTAACTGGACGAAATACTAATTGGGAAGGATTCAGAAATGAGATTAATAATAACCTAGAACTAGACGTTTCACTTAAAGCAGCACTTGAACTCGAAATCGAAGTGGATTCTTTCGTTGAAATAGTCCAATGTGCTGCGTGGAACAATACACCTTGTCAACGAAAAAACACGGCTAAACGTAACTTAAACTACCCGCCTGAGGTAAAAGATATGATAAGAGAAAAAAGAAAAGCTCGCAAAAGATGGCAAACAACTCGAGCGCCGCAGGATAAAACACGCTTAAACAGGCTCTGTAATCTGCTCAAGGAGACTCTTAAAAGTTACAGAAATTCCGAAGTAAATACATATGCTCAAAACCTGACGGCAGGAAAAGAAACAAATTACTCGCTTTGGAAAGCTTTAAAATGCTTAAAAAGCCCAAAATCCCCGCGCCACCAATCAAGGTCGGCAATAACGAATGGGCTAAGGGGGATAAGGAAAAAGCGGAGGTTTTTGCCGACTATCTTGAAGAAATTTTCAAGCCCTCCGACGGCCCGACACTGGCACCCGGCACCAATTCTTTAGAAATAGCATATAGTAATTTTGTAATGACAAATGCAACTCTTGCTGAAATCAAAACTGTAATAAGGAAATTAAAACCAAAGAAGGCTCCGGGGTATGACCTTATTACCGGAGAAGTTCTGAAAATGCTACCCCAAAAAGCACTTATAAAGCTCTTACACATTATTAACGCGGCTCTGAGGCTTGAATACGTGCCAAGCCAGTGGAAAGTTGCAGAAGTCATTATGGTACTAAAACCAGGAAAACCTCCAAACGATAAAAAATCATGCAGACCCATTTCTCTTCTACCGATCCTGTCGAAAATCATTGAGAGGATTTTGCTAAAACGTCTTCTCCCAATTATCGAAAACCAAAATCTTATTCCCAGCCATCAATTTGGATTTCGGACTAAGCATTCAACAATTGATCAGGTGCATAGAATTACTGATGTAATTGAAAGATCCCTGGAAGAAAAAAAGATTTGTTCGAGCGTATTTCTGGACGTCTCACAAGCTTTTGACAAAGTATGGCATGAAGGTTTGAAGTTCAAACTGCGACGAATTTTGCCATTAAAGCTTTATAATATATTGACAAGCTATTTTGAAAATAGAACTTTTCGCGTTCGATACGGAAATGATGTTTCGAAATTTAAAGATATCCTAGCCGGAGTACCGCAGGGAAGCGTACTGGGCCCACTTTTGTACCTTTTATATACAAGAGATATACCACACGTCGAGGATACTGTTCTCGCTACTTTTGCTGACGACACCGCTATCTTAGCGGTTGGAGAATCAATAGAAGACTCAACGGCGAAACTCCAGACTGCTTTAAATAAAGTCTACGAGTGGACAAAGATCTGGCGAATTACCCTTAATGAGACAAAATCTGTACATGTTGACTTCACCTACAGAAAGATAAATCACTTGCCCATTTCTATAAACTCGGTGTGTATCCCCTTTGCAAACGAGGCTAAGTATTTGGGAATGACACTTGACGCGAAGCTTAAATGGAAAACGCATGTTAGAAAGAAACGAAAAGAACTAGAGGCCAAATACAGAGAAATGTACTGGCTACTTGGTAAACATTCCACGCTAAGCTTAGAAAACAAGCTGCTTCTTTATAAGCAAGTGCTAAAGCCGGTGTGGACCTATGGTATACAACTCTGGGGTTGTACTAAGAAATCAAATGTAAATATAATACAAACTTTTGAAAATAAAGTGCTACGACAATCTGTGCGTGCCCCATGGTTTATAAGAAATAATGACCTGCATCGAGACCTCGGAGTTCCTTTCGTGGAAGATGAAGTCAGGAACTGCGCACGAAAACATAAAGTCCGGTTAAGCGGCCATATCAACAATACAGTCCTAGAAGTCTTGGACGAACGAAACATACTACGCCGTCTTCAACGAACTAAACCGTTGGACCTTGCGCGATAAATTGAAACCGCATTAAGAAAGCGGAATATGTAGGGTCTTCCATTGGAAAGTGTCCTACCAATCGTGACTAACTTATGAAATAAAAACTGCTTGATAAGTTCTACTTAGTTGCGGTATTAAAATCAACAATGAAGGGAGGGGTTTTTAGTGAGTAAGAATCTCACACTACTATGAGCACGCGCTTCTGATCCTCATAGTGTCTGATGGTGGATTTTCACCTGCCCTCGCCGGGAAAAAAAAAAAAAAATCTTAAAACTGCTCGGATCACAGAGGCATTTCAAATGAGGAGGCAATCACCTTCGTGAACAATTATTTTACGGAGAAAAACGCCAAATACTATTTGGATGGGTAAGAGAGATGGGAGAAGTGTGTAGAATTACAAATGTAGAGAAAAAAATTTGAGGAAAAATGTCTTACACATTGGTCGATTGGAAACTTTTCAGACACCCCTCGTAAAAACATATTTTATTACAAAAATGAATTTAACAAATTGTCTCTTTTGGAATGAGCGGTCTTCCTATCGATGGAATCCGTAATGCGGCCATTTTCAACATATTCGTTGTCCTTAACTCAAATTCTTCACCCATATCACTTCTCCATAGACATTTATTATGCAAAATACACGATGTTATAATATATTTGGCGATTGAGGGACAGATCCCCGCCCACACTTCTCAGATCACCCTTATCTGAAGCTACCTGGTTACTAACTAGTGCCATTATTCTTTTCTTCAGTTGTCTCGCCACCTATGTGCGTAGTGATGTAGCTTACCAAACTCCACCACATTGTAGTCCCTGTTCCAATCCAGAATTCAATTTCATATGGTTAAAATTCCATAACAGTAAGATTTACAGAAGTCCCAAACTGGACAGCAGTTCAACCTTTAACGAGTTTGATGCGATGTCAGACTCCATACAAAGAATTGTATCCCTGTATCCTCATACTGAAATCGTCATTACGTCATTACGTCATTACCGGCAACTCACTGGACATGTTTCTTACCTCTCACCCTGATAAGTACAGTGATGATGTGCTCTCACCTCTAGGCTCGTTGGATCATTGTATCAAATCAGCTAATAAAGAGTGTCAGACCAAAGAAAAAGGCATGGTACGACTCGAGCTGTAAAGAGGCCGTCAGGTTGAGGGAAATGTTTTTTCGACCCTTTAAGACCAACTCGATAGAGGAAAACCGAAAAAAATGCAAACGAACCAGGAATGACTGCAACGCCTTTCTTAAGCGCGTGAAACTTCTATACAACCAAAAATTGAGGCAGAAAATACTACATTGTCCCAAAGGTAGTAACAATTTTTAGACGTTCGTCAAAAATACTCGTATAAGAAATTCTGCCTCATCCTCCATCCCAATGCTCATTTACAAAGACATTCCAGCTGTCAGCTCTTTTGTCAAAGACAATCTGCTTGCAGCACACTTTGCAGCCAGTTTATACCTTCCAGGTTGTGCTTTGTCTCCGCCTACACTTGCGTGAGTCGAATCTTCAATGGGACGAATCCACTTTCGTACTCGGGTAATATCGAAAGTACTTAAAGATCTGAACATTTACAAATCCGCTGGTCCAGCGTTTAATAGGCTCACTAAATTCCGATATTTACAACAAAATCAATTGGAGAACTAACAGGAGTGGAATTTAATACTTCCAAAACACAATGCTGTCTGCTGTCGCTAAAGTGAAATTCAAATATCCAGCCATTATCCATGAATGGCAGTTGCATCGTTGAAACCGAAAAACTTTCCATTCTCGGTATGTGTGTCAATGACAACTTACGTTGGAATGACCGCATATTCGAAGTCGCCATAAATGCTGCCAAATGTCTAGGTTTCCCTAAGCGATGTAAGCAATATTTCACTCCTCCTGATCTGGCTTCAATATTTTAGGCTTTCATCCGACCAAAATTGGAATACAATGCTCATATCTGGTCAGGTGCTCCTAAGACTTCTTTGCGCTTGCTAGATAGGATCCAAAACCGTGCGATAAAACTTATAGGTGATACCAATATTTCACAGTCGATTGATACCCTCGACCACCGACGTAATGTCTTCTGTCTCACCCTGTTCTATTATAAAAATTCGTGTATTTTTTTTAAAGTCAGTGTTAGCACTGCCTTAAAAACTACCCTTCGAGTGGTCTTATGAAATAACATAAAATTGGTATCGCCTTCAAAATTAATGCCTAGTTAAGCTTGTCTTTCAAGCTACCATCTAGGATGCAACATACAAGCTAATTATTATGGCTCTAATTTGATTAAGTCTTGAATACCTTCACTACCTACGTAGGTAGGTCATATTGGCACATATATCATAAACACATACACAAAGTTTCGAGTCGATCTGTCAGATAGGAGATATCTAAGGCAAGAAGCATTTAAATTGATAAGGGAAGCGAAATTTTCCATAAAGAATTGGATATGAGGAAGCTCTTTGCAAGTTGGGTGCCGCGATGGCTCAATTCCGAATAAAAACGTGTGTTTTGGTCAGAACAGAAGTTGGACCAGCTGTAGTTCCAACTCATCTAGCACTCACCGTCTGATTTGTGTCCCTCGAACTTTCATCTGTTCCCAAAACTCAAAATTTTCTTGTATATGTACAATTATTCAACCAATAATGACTTCATAACAGCTGTAAATGACTACTTTAAAGGTCTTGAAGAAAAGCACTACCGGAAAAGGATAGTAAAGCTGAAGAAAAGATGTGAAAAGTGCGTTGAAGTCAGGGGAGAATATATTGAATAATAAACTGCTTTTGGAATTTTTAAGAAAAACTCTTTCCTTGCGATTTCACCCTGCCCTGTTTAAAGAGCTGTTTCGATTTGATAGTTATAAGGCTCGTGTGAATTAGGCTAGCACTCAAAAGATGAAACCGATTCCAAATGCTCAGCTACCAAATAAAGCACTGCGCGTTTCCGACCTATTAGCTTTGCACTCCGGTGATGTAGAAGCAAAGCTTTTGTGAATCTATCCTCATATCCTAAGAGGAAAACCTTCTCTACATACAAAGCCTTGTTTAAATCTTATGCAACGCAAGTAGACAGCAAAAATCAATTCTTTCCGCCACAATGTCAAGGTTTTCAAGCAATAGCAAGTGCCATGACGCGTTTTAGTTCGCATTCGTGTTTACGAATAGAAGAAATCCTTGATTGCAAAAACGTGCACAAACATCCCCAAGACCGAGTTTAATGTCCGGCCGCTAATGCCATGTATATCTGAAAGAAATCTTTGCAAAAGATAAAGAGAATAATTCTTTATAACTCTTCACATCATGCTCTGTACAAAAAAAAGAAGAAAAAATAAAGACCCAGACGTCTTAGAATCCATCATCAGCACAGACAATCTTCAGCTTGTTTTCATACAAGATTTCTAATTACGCACTCGAGGATCTAAAGCGATTCCGCTGAATACTGGTTAAAACAGCGGTAAACTGCACTTCTGACTAAGAGGGAAACTTCTGTGCAAACCACTCCTGATGCAAACTTTGCGTGGTAAAGATTTCCTTGTTTTTTTTTTCTTCTTTTTATTTTGTGTAGATGCATCTTCTTGGAACTAGGCCATGGGGGTTCTTTGGGGGTTGAATACGATTGTGAGGTTTAAAAAGTGTTTTGCCTTTCAGTTTTATTCTTTTTATTCCCCCATTATGGGTTTATTCAAATTAATTGCTTTTTGTTTATGATTTCATTGTTTTTTCTTTTAGTTAGAACTTTAATTAGTTGCGTTTTACGTTTCTGTTACTTGGACTATGCTTTAGATTCAGAGGGAACTTTGGAGTAGGATTATGGAAAGTTTTATGAAGCACTTTTGAAATGCGTTCTCAGCAGCTCAGGAAGCAGTTGATCATTAAGAGTTCGGATAAGATTTCAATATGAAAAGTTTTTCGATTAATCCGTAGACAACGGAGCTGCAATTTGTGGGAGGATTTTTACTTTTTTTTAACCTAATAATCAAGAGGGTAGTAGTCGTACTATAAAAACACCAGTGCCCGTGAAAATTCAACATAGAGAGAAGAAAGATGCGTGGAATAGTGTAATTTTCAATCCCTTTCAAACCTAGGTAAGCTTCTTCAAAAAATTTTACGTATCTCGGCTTTAAAACTGACAACCGCTGTTCATTATCACCTTCAACATGGTAGCTTAAATTTGGAAATTTTCGATGTCGCCATAACGATAGTTATGTTTTGCAACTTCATGAGAACGTTTTCTTATCTCTACGTCTCTCTGAAAAGTTGATGTCGCCAGAAACTATTTAAAACCAACTAGGCCGAAGCGGTTATGTCAATACGCTCGATGTGACCTAGCCATATAATTCGGTTAATCTGACTGAACTTTATTCTTGAAACTCATGAAAGCATTTTCATTCGCTTCTTCAATGTTCCAGATTCTGTACCGTAAAGCAGAACTGGCATGATCTCGGTGTCTTGTACAAAATCCTTTCAATTATTCAAGAATAAGCTTTCTACTGAAGCTGAGAGAAGCAGCAAAGGGTTGATTATTGGTATGATTTTCGCGCTGGTGTCATTGTCGGAGTAAAAGATGTTAGGTGCGCTCTTTGTTGACAAGTTAACCCATTTTTTCCACTTTGATTGCAATAATCTCAGGAGCTCCATTGACAGCGCGCTGTGTCATTATGTCAATATCGTCTGCATTTGCACGTAACTGAACAGACTATTGATTGTGTCTTGCATGCTGTATACTCGAATGTAGCTTAGAAAAGGATGTAGTGGTGGTATATATCGATTTAATACTTCTCGAATTTTTCCAAGACCTATTACGTCAAAGGTGGTGGCGATGGCGCAATGGTTAGCTGATTGGACTATCACGCAGAGGGTCCGTGGTTCCATTTCCGGCATCACCAATAATTTTTCGAATCGTCTTCACCCTTTCGGCAGGCAATGGCTAACTCCCGAAAGTAAAATTGCCTATGAAAAAGCTTCTTAGGAGTGCCGTTCGGATTTGGCTTAAACCGTAGGCCCCGCTCAGATGTGACAAAAATGACAACATGAGCATCGCAAGTGAGTGTCAAGAAGCTAGGCCATGCCAGCGCCAACGTGGTTTTTTTTTATTACGTCAACCATTTTGTTGCTCCAAAATTAAATCTAAATAAAACGAATTTATGATTTTGTATATTGTTTGAATATTGCCATTATGAATGCAATATAACATCGCTGAAATATCCTCGACGGGATTTCTTGCAAGACTTGATTCTGACAAGGTCATTTTCGATGACTTTTCTACACATATCGGGCAATAACTCCGCCATAACTTGACGAATATTCGTTTTCAAAGTTCCGAGAGTTTGCAGATTGTGTGCATAAATATGCATATTTTCACAATAAGAAATCTTACAGCGAAAATTCAATAGCTCGTCCAGGATTTTTTTGTTGCAATAGAGCCAAAACGGGTCGTGTTACATGAGATGCGGCACCATCTTGTTGAAACCACATGTCTTTTACATCCACATATTCAATTTGAGGCCACAAAATATCGGGTAACATCGGGCTATAGCGGTGAGAATTGACGTTGACGGTAAGATCTTCTTCATTTTCGAAAATTGTGAAAATTCGCCATCCAAACGCTAATGTTCCAGCACCCACTCGGCATATGCATTCCGGGGTTAGCTGGCTTCAATTCCTGAGTGATTTGCACTTTATACTGGTATACGCCATAAATACTGTGCTCGCCGTGAAATCGATCGATTTTCCATACTTTCTGTATACTAACTTTTGTTTCTTAAAGTACGCTTAATAAAAAGATTATGTTGACCATAATCTTGTTATGATTAATTCCCGGCAACTGTCAAAATTTCTAAGAATCAAAAATTACCTTGGAATCTCCACTGCTGATTCCAAATGGGGGTTCGTTCGAACTCCAGGTATCGCTTTAATGGCAGCTAAACCTGGGGCAAAACAACGAGTTGAGCGCCACGTTATCTTTGAAAAATCACGAAACCTTGGATTAAGCGAAACAACAAAAAACCCGAATCTCCAAACAAAGAAAATCGTCCCCGAAGAAAACCACGACAACAACAAAAATAAAAGACGGGGTTTTTCACAACGTTATAAAAAGCTCCCGTTTGAGCTCGACGATTTATTGATTAAATTAGGGGTACACTCGTCGCTGGAGTGCCCCACTATTTACAGCCCCGATTGTACAAACAAACTTATTTAACGGGTCACGTGTCTCGTCTATTCTTGAGATAGAACGCACACGCGACCTACCGGAGTCTCAAGTTTTACAACAACAAAAACGTTTCGTCACTAACTGCACTATTCTGCACTATACTTATCCTGGCTCTTGGCGGTGCCCTTGCCCCTTCTGACACAGTGTTCTTCCTTGCCCTGCTACTCCTCAATCCCTATCCCTTCCTTTCTCCTTATCCTCTTTTCCCTTACTGGCCGCTAGATGCCATAAAGAACCCGGGATTTTACTGTACAAAAAATCGACTCTAATTTACTTTACTTTACAAAAGAAAAAAAATTGCTTTTCGCAATCGAAAAAAAAGTTGCGCACTCAAAAAAAACTATGTTGACCCTAGCTGTTGCTGGTCGTCACCAAAGTGCCTTCCAGATCTTTTTTTTCTTCCACAAACTCCCACCAGACTCTCACACGCATTTTCACACTCACTCACACACACATTCATTTGTCTCTAGTGAACTCAAGAACGGGGTTTCCAGCTACACGACTAGCAAACTTTGCTAGTGTGTGCTCCCGTGTGCAACTAGGCCTTTCATACATTCCAATTGTTTCCAATTGCACACTCTCATACTAAACTCCTCAGTCACTGAGTTCTCTCCCCCTTTCAGTGATAACTGGGAACTTCACTGAGAGTTGTGGATCCTAGCTATGCCTAGCTATGCCCTAGACATTGGAAAAAAATAGGAAAATTGCGAGAAGCAATGTTTCTCCTATTGCTGATCCCCGGGTAATTTTACCCCATCGCACTAAACAAAATTGCAAATCAAAACAAACGAGAAGGAGAAAGAAAGTCGGATCGACGGTAAATGGAGTGTTGGGACGAAGGAGGAAGGTTGTGTCCAGCCATTCCCTAGACCGCCGCCCCAAACAAAGCTAAGTACATGTGCGTGTGTGCCACCTTACCCCGGGTCTCTACTTACTCCGGTAGATCGGCGTTCAGATTTGGGGGGAATGGGGGACTGACCAATAGCGGGTCATTTCTTACAAGTATGTCTTTTATTTGTTATTTTTATTTGGTTATTTTGTTTTGTTTGTTTGGTTTGTTTGCATGTTGTGGGCCTTTCTGCCCGCCCCTATGTTGTTATTCTTTTAGCTATCGTTGTTTTGTTATTTTTGTTGTTTATATGTTACTATCATTGTTGTTTATTGTTAGTAATTATTATATTTATTGTATTGATGTCATTATTGTTCTTATTAATGTTTTTATGTTCCCAAGTTGGAGGCTGCGTCGTGACTTGGCCGTCCGCCTACAGCCTCTACTGCTCCCTTGGTGCTCCATCGGTGGGGTGCTGGCTTGAAAGGGGTCGTCGTCCCTTCACCCATCGAACCTGACTTTTACAGCTGGTACATCGTTGGGATGTGTCTTATTGTACTGGCAGTCCGCCGGCACACCACCGTTGCTCCCCCGTGGCTCCCTCGTTGGGGGTGTAGCTATAAAAGAGATCGTCATCTCTTCCCCCAAGGACATTTCGAAGTTCGCATCCACATCGATTACGAAATTTGGTGCTTCTTGTCTCCACATCGAATGCAGGATGTGGAACTCCTGAAGCCTTTGTGTCTTAGACTGTCGTTGGGGTGTTAGCTCCAGGGATCGTCTTCCCCCACCCGTCATCATCACGTTGGGGTGTCTGGCTTAAAAGGACCGTCCGTCCCCACCCGTCGATGACTTTCAGACGCCCTGTCTGATGCAGCCGGTTGCGAGTCTCCCGTCTAGCCTACGGGCTCCAACAACGGTTATCTTGGTGGGCCTCCTGTCGCACCCTGGGCTCCTGGTACGTCGTGAGCTCCCTACCGTCCTTAGGGCTCCACCGACCGAACCACCTCGTCCTCCTCTGAGGAGAAAACCACCATGTGGGTCCTTTCCGAGGTCTGTGGTCGGTGGGCCACCGGCTGATGGGACCATGGCTTCCCTCCACCTCCGCCAGAGCTCGGTTTTCCCACTCAACGAAAAGAGGGAGCCAAGGGATAAGAACAGGGAAGAGGGTATAGAATTACTGACACGTTCAGCGACTGTTAAACGATCCATATTGTAAAATAACAAACCTTAAAATAAACAGTGATGTCGAATTTCGACCTCAAATTGGATGACTTTATATTATATATGGTGAACTTTTCTAAATAAGACTACACTCAAAGGGGTCAGTCAGAACTTTATATGCGATGTTGAGGAATCGTAACTATTCCACTGTACTCGTATTTGGTGTGGTTCAGGGGATATACCTTAAGAATCGTGCTGAGGTTTCATTCGTCTTGGGTTTTTGTTGACTAAATTTCTAGAGGTCTCTATTGGTATAGCCTCCGTATCCAATCATTAACAACTTGTTGCTGAACCCCTGCTGGTCTCAGCAGTTGCAGCCGTTAGATGTTGAACTTCCTCACAATTATTCACTGGCTGTAGGCTATTACGGATATTTCCACCCGTATCTAGGCTGTAACAAGATGTCCGAGTCGATGTTGCTGGCTTGTTATGTTCGGAAGTTCAAAGAGGTGGGCATCGCATCAATGATGATCAATTTAGGTCATAGTTTCTTAAGAAAGAATCAGCAAAGTCCTTCAATCTTGAACAAGGTATGGAAACACTGTTTTGGCTTTAGTAATATTACGTTCTGTGCAAAACTAAAAAGCAATTATATATATTGACAAATATTTGGGTGTCATCCTGGAAAGCGAAGTTCGGAACCAACTTCCTGGGAGCAAAAAACGTATTGACGGCCGAATTGAAGCAATTGATCAATGGCCAGAAATGGAGCACGGAAATTATCGATCAACTAACTTCGAATGGCACTACATGACACTATAATCCACCGTCGGCACCACACTTTGGGGGATTGTGGGAGGCTGGTGTGAAGTTGATAAAATTTTACCTGCATTGAATCATGAGGAATTACACTTTCACATTTGAAGAATTGTGCATCGTTTTGACGCAAATTGAAGCGTGTCTCAATTGACGACCATTTCGTCCACTGTCAGAGGACTGTAATGATTTATAAGTGTTAACACTTGGACATTTGCTTACTGGCTCCGCACTTAATAGAGTGCCACAGAAGGACATAAAAGAGCATAAGGAAAATTCGTTAACGCGGTGGCAGCTGATGCAAAAGATAACGCAAAACTTTTGGAAAAGTAAATACCTATCACGACTTCAACAAAGACCTAAGTGGCTGAACCTATCTGCAAATCTTAACATCGGCGAGCTGATGATGAAAGATGATCAATCACCGCCAACGCTATGGCCATTGGGACGAATTATTGATACGAAACCAGGAGCTGATGGACTCGTTCGCGTGGTCTCAGACAAGACGCCCAAGGGGACTTATGTCCCCCAATTGCTAAGCTGTGCAAACTTCCAATCGAAACCTAAGCATCACCATGCTTCATAAAAGAAATAAAAGTCACACTACTTATCCTATACTTCTTAGAGATTTTTAATTTGGTTATAGACACATTTATGCACATGTATACATTTCCCACATATTTATAAGGTACGAGTATGTTCCATGGCACTCGTTTCTTTTTTCTTCTCATGATCATCGGCGAGACCCTCGCAACTGTGAGGGCGAGGATGTTGCGAATGCAACATGAATTCTAGAATGCGAAGTCATGCAATATGAAGCACAATATAAAATTAATTATGAGTCAACAAACATAACAAGGTACACCACCGGACTCTTCCAGATGACACCGCATTCAAAATCAACAATTAAAATTAATCGAACGACATCAAGGTCCATTAGTATCAAGTAAAATCAAGAGAATATGGATCACAACTTACAATGTATCCATAGCACAACACGATTCATCTATTGAAATATCGGCAGCGACCTATTTTGTTTACACTACTCGTATAAAAGGGGCAACGACACAAAGTAATCACCTAACAAGCTACATGACAAAAATATGGTATATTGGATTATTACGGTCGTCAGCACCTTTGTCGGCGTCTACATTGTCAATGGGATATGGAAGGCAGTGACCTGGTACAAACAATTGAATGGACTGAAGCTCTGGAATACATTGGAATGATGGTGAGGGTGTACGACGTTTTTAAAAGTTAGTGCTTGGACATTCATGGACCAGATCGGTTGAAAAATGTTGGGTTCTGTTTGAAATGAATAAAATAAATGTTTTGTAATGATTTGCAATGATTGTTTTTTATTGTACTATATCCTTGATTTACGTAGCGTAGCGTAACACATATATTGAGTATTTTACGTCAAAACCTACAAGGCGTTTCGCTAACTGGCAGTATAAGGCAGCAATGAGGCTCTTTTGCATCACGACAGGTATAATGCGACCAATTTTTTCCTCTGCCACTTCTTATTGTAAAAAATCTCCAACGAAACTGCTTCAGTGCTGTGTTTACAAGACTCAAAGACAATTCCCGATCTCGGCTACATGAAGGTTTTCTGAAGTACACCTTGCTCGGTTCTAGTTGTATGGATAATATTTACTTCCAAACCATCTTCTTCTAGGGGTGACCTTCGATACAAAATACACTCTGTGGTGACGTTGTAGTCGATGCTCATTTTGTCTCTGGTCTTATGGACATGCCGTCTTGTAAAATGACACCAGACCTCATGTTACTGTAAGAATACAAAATCAACCATTCCTGTGCCCGGGTAAGCCTGATCAGGAAAGTGCTGGGTCTTCAGTGTCGTCCTAATGTGATGCTACGCTTTTGCTCACTAAATATGCTGCACGTACATAAGCTACAATGCTTGCTGTGAATTTGATAATGGCACCGCCGGTCACTTTCTCCATGAGTGCTCTATACAAGCGTAGGTACTATAGGTACCTATTCGCCCTATTGCCGAAATGTTTGTTGGTCTTCCTGCGAATGTGTTTATCGAATGCTTTACTTTGACATAAAAACCGATTCTTTTATTGCTTTTATTCGTCTCTCCTTTTTCTTATACTCGTATATTTCGATACGAAATTCATGTCTTTACCTCCTTAGCTTAACATTCTTCCGCCTTGAATTTCATAAAGCCCTTCCATGGTCAGTGCGAACCTTATGTAAGAAACTTTCTAAACGATTATAGTTGTAATTCAAACAATTTCTATGAATCCCGTAACTGCAGCATAAGGCTATGCCCCTTTGGCAAACGTATTACACTCTAGGAAATTATTTTGATCACGAAAGGACATTTCACTTGAAGGACCACTTTAAATTTATCCCCCCAATGCACGGGAATATGAGAAACTACGCAAATTTTATTTTCGTGCCGCACAACATTGTTGAAATTTGAATTAAATGAGAAAGCCAAATGTATGTTGACTTAGTTTGTAGGGAAGTCATTATAGTGTTGTAAAGTGTAATAATATTTCCACACTACACCACTACCTGAGTGCCAATTTTACTACTGTTTCTTCCTATTTTCGGAAATGCCCCACAAATATTTCTTGGCCTTACTAGTATGTACTCCAATAGGGTTACGTCCAATGTCAACGCGAGTAGGGAAGAATAGGCAACAGAAAACAATTCCAATAAACGAAACAACTTTGCAGATGTTTTTTATTGATGCGGCAGAGCATACAAGTAGGCGTGCAGGACATAAAAATTTATTAACAAATCTTTTGCAGATACTTTCAAAGTTTCGTTTTGTGTTCCCGATTTCGAATTCCTTTCCCTTCATACAAATATAATGGCTTCTTACAATATTCTTATTACTTTTCTACACCTCCTCAGTTAGAATTAGCTCTCATTTGACTTCCAAGAGGAAGTCAAAAATCCACATTTTTAACGACCCCAGGGTCGTCTTTTTGTCGAAAAATGAGGTTTTTTTCATTGTCCCAAAAACGGTGCTATCTTGTTAAGCAAGCGACACAGACTACGTGCATGTACAATCTGTCCATGTGAGACCATAAATTTGGTGTGGAGAGCTGTTTTCCGGAGGAGTGAGAAAGTCAAAAATTCACAATTTTAACGACTTGCAAACCTCGGTTTTAGGGCTTCTTGAAATGCTTTTGTCCCTGACTTCCCGCACTATGAGATAGCTCCTTGCAAATTATAGTTCCATAGACCGTACGGCCACATCTCCTGATGTTTTTTCCCAACCATTTGTTTGTGTTCAATCGATAGAATACATCCTGCAATTAATTTTCAAATATATCTTCAGGCATATGCCCATTACGACTGTACCTGATGAATGTCATCCAAGAGACAAAGTTTTCGACCAAACTGTCAAGCATTTGTGGCCGAATGTCCTCAGTAATAAAAATAATAATGGTGACTTCCAATGTGTCGATTGTAGTTGATTTTTCAGCGATTGTTTCGTTTACTGTATGCCACGTAGCCACCCTGCTCGAACTACATGCGTTCCACTTTCATGTCATTTAATCGAGGAACGAAAAAGTCATTAATCATAACCCTTCAGCGAATACCATTGGCGGTAACACCGTGATTAGCTTCACTTTGAAGAAATATGATCCGATAAATTCACCAGTCCACAGAGGGAACCGAAAGTCTGTATTTTTCGGGATATAAAAGCATTTCTATGAACTTGCTTATTGACTTACCAATTGAGCCAAAAATGAGCTTCATCGCTAAACACTTTAAAAAAAAAAACAACAGCAGATCCAATTCCAGTTGATATTAGGACCACTTACCGAAATTTCGACGTAACCAATAATCTTTCGACTTCAATTCTTGCAAAAAACTGGATCTTGTCATCCTTCAAACCAAGATCTTTGCGTAAAATTTTCATTTTCGCTAAAGTGAACGTACGAAAACCAAGCTGTTGGAAAAGGCGTTGAATCAATAAATTTGAGTCTTCTTCGACACTCTTATGAAATTTTCAGTACGCGTCCCAGTGCCACTGCAACTTTTAAAGAAAACGTTTGGGGGGGCACGGTCAACAATATCGCCAATAGGGGTCTCAAATGATCGATTATGTCGACTATAGTATGATGATAATGCTCTATAATTTGGTGCAGAAAACTATAATTTTGGAAGATGCTCCACTAGGTGACAAAAAATGAAGATATGGTTAACCATCCAATTCTCCTAGATAAACTTTATGTGGTCAGCTTGGTAAGTTAGCTTGGTTTGAGTCATATCTTGAACATAGAATACAATACGTACAAGTCGAAAGCAATAAAAGTTGCTCTAATGCTTATAACTTGGGCGTACTTCAAGGATCTTTTCTTGGGCCAATTTTATTTCTTATACACTTATTAATAAACTCATTATTTTCACTCCCATTATTGGATGTCATCACGACTTTTGCAGATGATTTTGGGATACCATACAGTTCAGACAGAGTCCATTTCAGGAAACTGCAAACATTTAAAAAATATACACAAATCCACTATCAGAAGAGTTAGCAACATTCATCTGTTTGCACACACTGTGGTCTTTTGAGGCTAATGCAAATTCTTCCCTCTGGGATATTTGTTTTATTTGAAATCTTGGAAAGTATTTTTTATGAGAGGTTGCTGTCTACGAAGTCCTATTTTCGATACACGTAGCCTATGTATCTACGCAATATTTGTTGTCAATATTCTAACTTTTCGCATAATCTGTTACAGAAACTTATATTCAATTGTATTATGCAAAATTTTTAACGTTTCTTTCGAATTTCACTCAGTCAGCCGAAGAATGGTTTGTTTATATGTTAATCTTAAATATATTGCCGGTGAACCGATGTTTCCACCAACCTATAAGCCACATAAAACTGTTGTTTTGCTCGGATATAATGGCAGCTCTTATACCTCTTCGGCTGTTTTGCTTACTGAAAAGTCATTAAGCCAGATATGGACCTCATCACTGAATAAAACCTTTGTCTAAAAAAGTGAAACTTTTGAAAGATTTTTAAGAGCCCAACGAATGGAACAGAGACAATTCTGTCTCAAGTCGGCTTCAGATCTTGCACGAATTGAATTTTATATACTTCTTAGGCAAGATCCTCATGTAAAATACGCATACGACAATTCAAGTTGTTGAGAACGGCACCGAATCGATTAATCACGGACATCGCGTACACTCTCGGCTACCACAGCTATATTTTTTTTTCACTAGATGTTATATGAAGTTTATTTGACACATTTTATGCAATAATGAAAACTACGTAACAAACTTTTCGATGGTTTAGTAAATTGTTCGTTCGGTGCAGCGATTGTATTGACCATTAGTTGCCCCTAGCGCAAGGAACACATTCCTCACAGAACGCAGATTTTACGAAAATGTAGCTGAATAATTTGTGGATGCTGTGCCACATGAAATTCTGAAAAAAGTACCCCATTAAGAACCTCCCTTTATAACCGCAATTGACATTTATAAGGCAACTATTACAAGATGACGCCTAATTCGATTTCGATGTACTATTGCTAGTTACATAAAGTAAGTGTACACCTCATAACAACCCGAATAAAAGCCAATTGCAAATATATTAGCCAGATTTGCGTTCATACCCCTGCAGAGGATATACTGATAAGATTAAATGCAAATTCTGTGAGCCCTAGGACATATGCTAAGTGCCTATGGCTACGGCACCAAAATAGAGCTGGGTAACGCAACCGTCTTTAAACGTGCCATCGGAAAATATAGCTTGTATAACGTTACACCAGAAAATAGATTCAGGTTTATGATATTTAAGCCGTGGTAAACATTGCCCTGATATTATATATTACCCTTGTTACTGCAAGGGTACGAGTGCGGATAAGACCATCGATAATTTGCAATTGCAAGTGACGGTCTACAGAACGTTTTACTATCACGATTCATTTGAACTTTCTCAAAATCCGAGTCCTAATACATAAACCGCAGAACATAGGATGGAATGTAGTCAACGAGCCGCAAGAGGAACTGCTCCTGATATGATTAGTTTAACAACTCGCGACAAAGAAACTTCTGATTTGATGATGATTGCAAGCTGGCTCATACAGCCAAACGAAATGTTTCCCTGAGCTCTACGAGCAGAAAAGATAGGAAAGAGCAGGTTTCTTGGAAAAAAAGGGCACCAGAAACATGCAGTCGAGGAAATGGAGATATGTTACCACACGACTCGCGTTTAAAATATTTAACAGAAAATTAAGTCACATAGTAGGCCTACAGAGTCAAAATGAAAGCCTCCAAAGATGAATGTGGACGACTAAAAGTATGCTGATAATATGGGAAAACAAATTCCGAAAAGACCTACGTGACGGTCAAAACACCACTATCAGGTCGGGTCATTGAGGATGGGAACATACACCAGCCTATTTGTAAAGTTTATTCAGGGCATGTTCGAGACACGAAAACTCAGCCACGTATGCCTGATTTACAAGAAAGGAGACCCATTTGTCTCAGGCAAATATAGAGGAATAGGTCTCCTATTGACTATTTATAAACAATCAGGTTGGCCTATACCAGTGCACTTTTAGGCCAGGAAAGTCCACCAACGATAAAAATCTTACTAACAGACTGCCACCATTGGCATATATAGTACATATAACTTCAACGTAGTTAAGGACGTAATCTATCTTGGCATTGCAATTACAAGCAGAAACGGTATCAGCGCAGAAATCAGAAGCAGAGTTACTCTTGCCAATAGCTCTTCTTCGGGCTAAGAAGACAGCTGAGTAGCAGAGCCGTCTCTGATAAGACTGAATTCCGATTTCCCTACGGCAAAAATGTTTGAAGTTAGTCGAAATTGGATGAGGAATCACTTGGCCACCTCGAGATGAAAAATACTGCAATTTTCAGTCCCGTCTATATTAATGTGGAATGAGTACGAACCAATCACCTAAAATAGCTGAATCAAGTTGAACAAATAGGCACCGGCTTATAGCACATGCGACAGGTCCTCAGATATATTGGTAAATGGGAAGACTTGTCGTTGAGGTCTCGTTCCATACCGGACAGTAGCGCAACCTAAGTAAGTAAGTAATGCCAGCAACCTGTCCGGTATTTCGAAGCCGAAGTAAATCAATGACGAAGAACAGGCAAATGAGTTACGATTTTTAAGATTTAGGCACTACCAAGGAAGAAAACCGCAAGAGATTGAGTCGCTTAAATATAGGGAAGATAAGCAGGGAAACCCACAAACTCGGAAGGAATACTAAGGACATCGCATTCCTTCGTAAATGTTGTAAAAATGCAATAAATAATATATAAGAGTCACTCTTCTGAATCCACAGAAAGGCATGCACACGTGAAAGATACATCCATAGATTTTTATATAAAAGTATTCTGATTTCAGAGAATTGCACCAATTTTTAGCAAAGGTGTACTACTACATTTTTTCAGATGGTAGGAGATCCAAGATGAACACTTAACGTATTTACGAGTATATAGTAATACTCGTACACTCATGAAGCACTGTTGAATGTATCTAGCCCGTTTTGAATGGGAGAAAAGCTTTATTTGAGAGAAGAAGAAACAGAGCTTTGACCTAGACCTGCAGCACTACATATAGTTTATACGAATACATCAATAAATGCAAGTACTCGTATGTAAATAGGGTGCATGTCCTACAGAGTTAAATTTGCAATGTGGTTTACATTTTTATACGCCATCTGTTGGTTTTCCAAAGTTAACAGTTGGTGAAGAGCCTGATGAAGTACTGCAGTAATTTAAATACATATAGTAGACATGCTCGTACGTATAGATACGAGTACATCTGACTGTATACCGGAAAATCTGTATCTATATCTATAGTATACCATTAGTATGAATGGGAATCCAACTCCATCTGCCTGTTACGCTTTCGCGACTGAACCGATAAACCGATTATGATGAAATTTGGTATGAACATAATTGAAATCGTAAGAAAAGATATAGGCTACTTATAAAATCATATATCTTAATTGAATATATACTCGTATCGTACCTACCTCAAAATTGTTTAATTTCTTTCTTTGCTACAGAAGGTATGCAACTGGTGATAAACCAATTCAAAAACTCTTTCAAAACCTAAAATTTGTACCTTAACCTGGCAAAAACGAAAGTTATGATTTTTTAAGGTGCGGGGGTAGCTACTGCCAAACGGAAAAGTGGACGTATAAAGGTGGGTGAATTAAAGTGTTGCGAGAATACACTGAATTTTCAATTCAATTAATTCAATTTAATTTAACGTTGCTAGAATTATATGTCAATATTTCATAATTCTTATTTCAGAGTTTTAGGATACATTCTTTAATCCTTTACAAGTAAGATTAATATAATTAATACTAATAATGAAGAATAGAAAATGGAAATCTACGAACAAAAAGCTTTATGTAACGCTTACATCTTGTATTGCAATCATCCCGTAAAATTATAGGATTAACCTTTGAAGAATATACAAATTCAGTTCAAAATGTTAATTCATTGAAAAGTTCATTTTCAGAATGAGAATCTTATTCAAAGAATCTTATTTTAAATTGGTTGACATTGGTGTTCTTATGAAGATTACTTGTCGAATAGTGCCACGGCAGATTTAGCATCATTTTTAATAATTTATTTCGACATCTTTGAAGCTTCAATTTGTGAGAATTTGCGCAATCGTGGCAGACAAGAGAATGAGAATATACTACAGTTTTGTAGATTATGACTTTGTTGTCGACACTGAGATTTGAGTTTTTACAGATCAAGGTATAGAGAACTCTTATCGAACTCGAACTCTTATCAGGACTTACTTATGCATTTACTTTTGATGGCGCAAAAGTTCGGAATGGAATTGAGCCTCAATGTACGAGCGTCTCCAGCGGGCTCGATCATTTACTATATCAACCACAATAAGTTGGATGAGGTCTCCCTCCACTTGCGTGCGCCACCAGAGTGCCGGTCTTCCTCTACTGCGCAGTCCTTCGGGGGCGAATTCAAAGACTTTTCGAACCGGAGTATTGGTGTTCATACGCTCTCCATGACTCAGCTATCTTAGTCATTTGATCTTCACTCTTTTGGCTAGGTCGATGTCGCTGTACAGTCCATACAGTTTGTCGTTATATCGTCTCCTCCACTCACCGTCGATGCAGGCGGGAACGAAAATCACTCAAAGAATTTTCTTTTTGAAGCAACCAAGAACACCCTCATCCATTTTTGATAATTTCCATGCCTCTGCGCCATAGAGCAGGACTGAGATTATTAAGGTCTTACAAAGGGTGACTTTTGTTGTTCGAGAGAGGGCTTTACTAGTCAATTGCCTTCTTAGCCCAAAAAAGCAGCGATTGGCAAGAGTTCTTCTTCGTTTGATCTCAGCGCTGGTCGTTAAGTCAAGGTTGTACCTGTCAAAGGTGACTTTCCATCCGAGACGTTGATGTAGAGTGTCCTTCTTGCTTGACAGCATATACTTAGTCCTGCCGTCATTGACCGCTAAACCCATTTTCACCGCTTCTGTCTCAAAACTTGCAAAGGTGCCGCTGACATCACGCTGCTTTCTCCCGATAACGTCAATATCGTAGGCGTATGAGAGTAATAGGACGGACGTTTGAAAGATCGTGCCTCATGTGTTTGTTCGTTTGTTTGTTCTTGACATCAAAGGTCTCGGTTCGTCATCCTGCACAGACAGCCAAGTTTGACTGGGATGCCAAAACTAGACATAGCTTTGTATAGCTCGTCTCTATAGATGCTGTCACACGCGGCCTCAAAATCGATAAATAGGTGGTGTGTATCGATCTGAAGCTCATGGGTCTTCTCCAAGATCTGCCGTAGTGTGAATATTTGGTCGATGTGGACCTATCAGGTTGTTGACGAACGGGTTCAGGCATTCACACAATACGGCGGATAAGATCTTATATGCGATGTTAAGGAGACTGATGCCTCTGTAGTTGGCGCAGTTCAGAGGGTCTCCTTTCTTGAGAATCGGACAAACAATGGTGAGGTTCCATTCATCGGGCATACTTTCATCCGACCGATGCCCTTACCAAGTCATCGCCTGCCGCTTTGAAGAGCTCGGCAGTCAGGCCGTCCGCTCCAGCAGCTTTGTTGGACTTAAGCTTCGATATAGCTATCTTCATTTCATCCAGGTCGGGTGGACGGAATCGTTGGTCATTATCGTCCAGGTTGATTCTGTTGATTCTGACTGACAGCGGTATTTGGTCCGTCATCGCCGTTATACAGACTGCAGAAATGGTCTTTCCAAATCCTGAACATCGACTGCGATTATACTACGACGTTCCCTTGTTCGTCTCTATAGGCTTCGGTTCGGGGTTTGTTTCCGTGGCATGTTATTTTTCCCTTTTGGTAAAACTTCCGAACCTCATTCCTAGAGTAGCATCTTTCAATTTCCTCGACCGCGCGCTTCTCATGCTCTTTCTTGTTCCTTCTAAGAAGCCGGTGTTCATCTCTCCTCTCCGCTCATAGAGCTCATGAGCAGCTCTGGTCTTTCTAAGCAGCGCCGCGTTATATGCATCTTGCTTAGCTGCATGTGCTTGCCGGCATTCATATTCGAACTAGGGTTTCGTTGTGGTGGACGAGTGAAACCTAGCACATCAGAAGCGGCATCTCTGATGGCGTTTTGGCAGTGTTTCCAATGGTCTTCGATGCTTGATGCTGGCGGCATTGGACCTCATAAGAGATTAAAAGACACTCGATCGGAAAAGGACTTGGCGATCTCTTGCGATTGTAGCCGTCTGACGTCGAATTTCCTCACAGCATTAGTTTGGTTTGGCGTAGTTTGGGATATCCGCAACCGTACCTTGGCTACAACAAGGTAATGGTCCGAGTCGATGTTGGCTCCTCGGAACGTACGGGCATCCGCAATACTGGAGGAGTATCTTGCGTCGATCGCAATGTGATCGATCTGGTTGATCAGGAGTTCTCCAAGTCCAAGTGTGTATGTTGAGATGTGGGAACCGCGTGCTAGCCACGACAATGTTTCGCCAGCCGCAAAGTCGATTAGCCTGAATCCGTTATCAGAGGTGGTGTTGTGCAGGCTATATTTTCCGATTGTTCCACCAAAAATACCCTCTCTTCCTAGCTTTGCATTAAAATCACCGAAGACAATTTTAATGTCATAGCTAGGGCATTGCTCGTAGGTCTTGTTAAGGAGCTCGTAGAAGACATCCTTGATTTCGTCATCTTTCTCCTCTGTGGGCGCCTGCGCTCATATGAAGGTAGTGTTGGCGAATTTAACCTTGATGCGAATTGCTACGAGGCGCTCGCTCACATGCCGGAAGCTGAGGACTTCTTGTCTTAGTCTGCCTCCGACAACAAATCCGTATCCAAATAAGTACTGCTTTTGCCGACGATAGCAATTGCCGTAGTAGATGTTGCAATTTTTCATCTTCTTTTTGTCCCGCCCATCCCATCGCATTTCTTGAATGGCGGTTATGTCTGTTTTTCAGCAGTCTAAGGCCTCCACTAGTTGCTCGGCTGCACGTGGTCTATTAAGGGATCTAACATTCCAAGTGCATATCCGAAGCTCATTGTCCTTAAATCGTTTGCGTGGGTTGTCAACAGTAGATCCGTCCATATCCGAGGCTTGTTGATGCTTCGTAACTTATGCTTTTTTAAATGTCCGGGCAGTTACCCCGGCGGCATAACCCCCAACCTGGAATACCAGTTCCATTTTTAATGCCCCTAGGGCGAGGGGTCGGTTACACCGAAGCCAGTAACCCGTTCCGGGATGTGAGCGCTGCCGTTGGCCCATATAGGGCTCGTCCGCCACCATCTCTTTTCCAAGACCCTGACTAAGTCCTGGAAATCCTATCGACCTGAGCTCCAAATATGTCGGAGTACCCGGATAAGGTCTTGTTTTGTTTTTCCGACACTAATCCTGATTTATGGTGCAGGAAACTCGCCATTCGTCCCCTTCACTTTGCAATCTCCAGTGAGATTCCCAGATGGCGCTACGAGGAGGCGTGAAGTAGGGCTTATAAGCAAAGCTGCAAGATGTTCGGCTGCAGAGACTCATTCTCGTTATTTAAAGAACCAGCACCTCTCGGAAGATGCTACTTCTACGAAGCCTAATACTAATCGTTGCCATCCAATAAATTAGCGACAAAATACCGGTATGCATATGACGACATTATTTCACCCGTTACTGAAATTAAAACTGAAATACCGGAATTATACAAAACGGTGTGAGTCCCTGAACCAAATTCCAACAAACCGGTCAAGGTATCGGTTTTTAAATTCTTTAGTGTTCCAATAAACAAAGTTTGGCTTATAAAATCCTAAATACTCATTCCCATAACCAACGTTAACTAGATACATATACTCGTACCTTTGGATATGCACATAAATTACTCCATCAGCATCAATCTTTGAATCCTTAAATACTACGTCATTATCCACTTGCAATTTTATGGAAACCAAGGGTTCAAGATTTATTTGTACAACCACAGTTCTTGTACGAGTATCTCCATCTGGTTTTGCATAGATGCCTGGATGTATGCCACCACAGATTTGAAAGGATTTCGACCTGATTGCCTACGATAATGATAGCACTTACATTAATGGTCCTGGTGATGTGGAAAGCAGACCCAATTTCAAATCAAGGCTTATCGGCGACCGGGTAAGAATCGATGAACTATATACTACAATATGTCTACAAATTTTCCTTGATCTATCCCTTCAACTTATTTACTTGTTCTATCTACCTAAAGCCTATGTATTCTGACTTCGTTTACTTGAAAAAAGCTTCCGTGGATATGGGTTGATACGGTCTAACAACTGGAATGGTTAACAGTGCAAAATAAGATTGAATGCAGGAGTTTTTGGACAGAGAAAAAGGTTGAACACCAATTAAAGATATTTTGGAATTTTGTTAAACATGCTACGAAGGTGAATTCTTTGAATTATTAGGCGCACAAACGAAGTTACTTTCCTAAGCAGGGTACAACAAAATCACCCTTTAAATAGTGAACGCAATAAATAGAAGGGTCGCAATTTTGTCTTTTTATGTTTTTAGTACAAGAAATGCTGTTGAATGTCAACATGATATATGATAATGATGTGTATTCTAGAGACATTAAGGAGCTGACGCAAAATGTATTTTCTTGGCAGAAAACCCACATTGTTAAATTTGTACTCGTATATCCAGATATAGTCTACCCCAAGCGTTAATAAGGGAAACAAGGTGGATTTGAAAGAAGAGTGTGATGTAGCGAAATCAAATAAATAAAAAAAAGCAACATCATTCCGATAAGGATGAATGTCTTTAAAAAGGTCGAAAACTCCTTATTCTTATTGAACATCTGAAACTGATTGCTTGGAGAGGAATAATTCGAAGGTCAGTGGAAAACAAATCACAAAACTTCGCTTGCAAGTTGACATAAATAATTCAGCCTAAGATTGGATGAGGAGAATGTAAAAAAAAAAAAACGGTCGACCCATTTTTTAAGGGAGAAGCCTAGGACAGCTGAACTCAAAATGTAGGTATGGCTGTATCGAATTAAAATTTTCCCTGGATTTATAAATTTTATATTCGGGAGCCGGTCTGCCGGCGATAGTTCGTGAAATTGCTGACTGTTCTTTAATTTGAATTGGGAAGGCAGTGCAACAATTGAGTTTGTAAAGTAATATGGTGAGGAGGAATGCCCCATTTATTTAAAATGAACTTAAACCTTATCTTATAACTTGTAGCTGAGGTTGGAAGGGGTGGTGAAGGAGATCAGATTTAAGGTAGGGATTGGTGCGATTAAAGTCAAAGACTGCTACAATTAATTTTTCCAAACATACAGAATATCGGCTCGTTCGCGCTCTAAGAGGTGTGGTGGGTAGATAGATAAAAGAGACGAGTGACGCGTACAGATTCGTGTTGATGAAAATAGAGTCGAGAAGGGACCCGCACACAACGACTTGAAAGGAGTCGATGATCGAAAAGAAAGTCGGCCGCATCTCTATGTTCCTCGAGGGTGCTTAACTTAATAAGTTTGAGACGGTTTTGACAGCGGGGCAGACAAAGACGGTTATTCCATGGCGAACCTCGGAAAGCAAATCAACGAAAATGGCGCTGGATACTTTCAATATGGACACGATGTATTTTACAAAAGTAAAATAGAGGACCTGATAACATAAGGGTGGGGGAACTCTTTGGACCACCATTTAACAAAACCTAGCACAGAGTTGGCCTTAAGGATTATCCCATCCATATGTAAATGGAAATCGAGCTCCTTATCACACTAAATGCAGAGGTTGCGAATCATTAAAAGGAGGACATAGGCTATTTTTGTAGAAGGTAGAGTCGTGATGATAGCGATAGGTTCGCATTTAGCGATATTAAGTTCCAAACAATTCCAAACGACAAGTGCTTGCTTATCGTATTAAGATCTTTTACGGTTAATATGAAAAGAAGACGACCTAGGTGGGAGCCTTGTGGAACGCCAGAGATGGCCAAAACTGGGACTGACTGGGCTGACCTAAAACGAACACTGTAAAAATGGTTTCCTAGGTAAAAAGATACCTATTTTAACAATATAAGTTCAAAGCCGAAGGCAGACAATTTGGAAAGTCTTAATCGATGGGAAATCTAATCAAAGGACTTGCTAAAGTCTGTTGCAACTACATCGACTTCATTATCATTCTCTAGGGCTGTGAAGGAAAAGAATACAAACTCAACAATATTTGTGGTTATTGACCTACCCTTCACGAAGCCATGTTGACTAGAGGAATTTAGTACGAGGGTTGTCTTAAAAGTTACCGACCGCAACGTAAAGATAGCGGAACTCGTAAATAAAAGCTAGTAAATGCTAGTTGTACATCTTTTGACAGTTACTTACCGAAATTTCAGTCATTTTGAACGCGCGGTTTTTAGTTGACAGTCGTTTGAGTGAGTCGATGTGAGTGTTTTTTGTGAAAATGGAAAAAATTGAGTATCGAGCTGTTATTAAATTCTTATTTTTGAAAGGCAATACGCCTACGCAAATCAAAAATGAGTTGTACTCAGTGTATGGGGACTCTGCACCATCATTTACCATAGTGAAATTTTGGGCAGCTGAATTTAAACGTGGCCGTAAGAGCTTGGGAGATGACGAACGTTCGGGACGTCTAAAAACTGCAACCACTGACGATAACATTGCTAAAGTTCACCAAATGGTGTAAGACGACCGCCGCATTAAGGTGAGGGAGATATGTAGTAGAAATATGAAAATGTCCAAGGAACGTGTTTGTTACATATTAAATCAAGATAAAGGCATGAGAAAGCTGTCCGCGCGTTGGGTGCCGCGTTTGCCAAAAACGTGTTCGAATGAACAGTTCCAACGCTCTGTTGGCGCAGTTCAAGCGCAATAAATCCGAGTTTTGGCGCCGATTAATAACTAAAGATGAAATTTAGATACACCATTATACACTCAAAACAAAAATTCAGTCAAAACAGTGGACTGCAAAGGGCGAACTGGCTCCAAAAAAAGCAAAAACTGTTTTTTCGACTGGGAAAGTAAAGGCGATTGTTTTTTGAAATAGTAAAGGATTTATCTTAATCGATCATCTACAAAAAGGAAAAACCATTACAGGAGCATACTACGCATCATTTCTTTGCCAAGCTGAAGGCAGAAATTGCGGAAAAACGGCAACATTTGCAGAAAAAGAAAATCCTGTTTCACCAAGACAACGCGCCGTCTTACACCTCAACGGTTGCTATGGCTAAAATCCATGAATTTCGGTTTGAACTGCTTAACCATCTGCCTTATTCACCAGATCTAGCCCCAAGCGACTTCTTTTTGTTCCCTCATCTAAAAACTGCTCGGAGGACAGAGGCAATCACCTTCGTGAACAATTATTTTACAGAGAAAAACGCCAAGTACTATTTGGATGGGTAAGAGAGATGGGAGCATCGCTGGGAGAAGTACGTAGAGTTACAAGAAAAAATGTCTTGTATCATTGTTCGGTCGGAAAATTTTCAGACAACCCTCGTACTTTGCCTTGGAAGCTTAGAACATCAGGCAAAATACTTATGGGTTTGTTCGTTTGGGTGAGTTTAGCCGATATTTAGTTATTCCACCCTTTAATCCTTTTTTTTATGGATTGTGGTTATGAATGAGGCTTTCCAAGCCTAAGAAAATGCTCTTTGTGAAAGGGATACACGAAAGAGTGAGTTGAGGAACATTTTTTTAAAAAATGTGGCAAGGAGACCATTTGCAGCTGGTATGAATTTATTATGAACTTGGTTTAGCTTATATTCGATATAAGACAGCTCTATGTTGTGAGAAAGATGTGAGCCAGTAAGAAAATAAATATGTAATCGAAATAGTAAGGAACTGGAATAAAGAAGTCGTCAGTGAAAAATTGTTTAAAAAAAGAAGCAGCAAAGTTGACAATTATTGATGATTTGTTGCTAAAGAAGAGGGAGGAAAAGTAGCCATAAGTGTTTCTTTTGAAAAAGGACTAAGAGTCGCTTATAAGTTGGTAAAATGAAGAAAAGTAACAATGTAATTTGAATAGTCTAAAAAAACTACTGAGATAGTCACTGACTTTCAGAAAGTTTGCTTTATGGGAGTCGACAGAATAAAAGAATTATGAAGAGAAGAGAGAAGAAAAGACATTCCGTAGCTGAGTTGTGGTAAGAGGCAATGAAAAACGATTGATCAACCAATGGAATCCTCTGCAGCTGAGGAAGGGTGAAGTCGCCGAAGACAAGGATATCGTCAATGGAATCAGACAAATCAATAATGCGGTCGATCGCACTAATACCAATTTGGCAGGATTCAATAGGTTAAGATGGTAGAATGTACCAACAAATATTATAAAGGGACTTGGTGGGGAGTTTTATTTTTATTGAGAAAAAGTGGTCATTATAGGAGGAGGAAATAGTTATGGGAGACGTGTTAAGGCTGTAGTCGAAAGCAGGGGAATCATCATTAGGGCGGTAACGATCGTGCGTATAGTAGTAGTCCTTGGGTTACTTTCCAGTGGTGGTCCCCGGTAACAGCGTAAATAAATCTGTACTCATGTAAGCTGAAATAGCAAATGCGTGCCCGACCAGCAGCATAATAATACTAGGAATAGACAAAATTGAACGGCCGCATAATCTCGGCTTACACGTTATACGTAAACAAGTCAGCTTCATAAGAATATAAAATGTAAGGTTGATCTTGGACACACGGTAGCTCTCGTTACAAGAAAAAACGTAATCCAAGTTTGAACAACATCTGTAATAGGGCCAGTCTTTTCTAATTATGTTCATATTATAGTTCGGAATATAGTACGCTCAAATGGACGATCATATTGATCATAATCTGCTCGAAATGAAAGAAACATATCTACTACATAACTACTATTTTTATAGTAAGTTGACACAATTTTAACACGTTCAATGTATGTGTGGTGAGACGTATAATAAATAAAATACTTTTTACTTCAGCAAATAGTTCATTATTTATTTAGTAACTAATAACAATATATAATAGAAACTTCAAAAGGTAAGGTAATTTAAAACGTGATATACGGTCTCCTTCGCACCCGTGGTCAACCAAGAGACGAACATCGGAGAGCGTTATTGTTGGTATCAGTGGCAGTGGCTGCAGCTTCTTGATCAGCCAGTTGGTAGCACTATCACAGGGTGCCACACTACTCCTCCTTTGATGTTGTCCTTATGGAAAACGAACTGGTAGTTGCACTTTGCGTCTATATCGTGCGAAACTAACTGGTTTTGTCGATTGGTCGGTTGTTGGTTCAACGTCGTTTTCTGAAATATAGGTAGATGAAAAATGTTTAGAAGTGACTTTGACATAAAAGCCGCTTTAAGCCTGTCAATCAAAATCTGTTTTTCTTTTTGTTTGATGATAATCGTAGAATAAATGGTCCGTCATAAGGCGCTTGGAGAGGCGTTTTTACAGAGTCGTTTCTCACAAAGACGTAAATACAATCCATTACTTCAGTGTGAATGAAGACTTTAGGCTGACCATGGTGCGAAGCTGGTCTCGTGCCCCTCATTTATGATTTTCGTTGGTCACGAATAACTAGCAAGGGAATCGCAGTGCCTTACCAAAAACCATCTCTGCAAGCGTAGCTGAAATATCTGGCTCTAATATTGACCTTAGACCTGGCAACGTGATGGGTAAAACGTTTGGCCATTGCATTGTTCGATGACTGCTAAAAGTCGCTTTTAAAGTTCTTACCATCTTTCCACCAGTCCATTTCCCTGTGGGTGAATGGTGTGTGTTGTAAAGTGTTTGAAACCAATCGTTTGAGCCAGCTCCTTGAATGCATCTGATGTAAGCCTGCCTATATGAATAAAGACCTTTCCGAAGACAACACATCTACATATCCAGCCACTGACAAAAGCGTGAATGATGGTTTCGGCTGTGATGTCTGCAAGTGGTATAGCCTCGGGCCACCTCGTGAACCGATGGTCCTAACCATCGGCGTCGTATCATTTTTCCGATTTTTGTTTCCTATGAGTTTTTGGAGCACTACCTTTATTTTAACGGCATTTTGAAGGAATCTCCGATGAAAATTGATGATTCCTAGCAAACGTTTTAGCTCTTTGATGGTGTTGGGCTGCTGAAAATGTTGGACTGCTTGAGTCTTCGCGTCTGTGGGTCGAATTACATCCTTCGATATCACGTGATTGACGAAATTTACTTTTTCCTTTCCCAAGTGACACTTAGACGGATAAGTGACCAATCCATGGGATCGAAGTCATTCAAATACTGCGCGCAGGTGCTCTTCGTGTTGTTTCGTGGTTTCTGAAGCGATAAAAATTCAATCAATATATGCGAAAGCGAATTCGCGGTCGCGGAGAACATTGTGCATGTATCTCTGAAAAGTTTGTACTGCATTTCTTAGACCAAAGGTCATGAAGCGGAATTCGAAGAGTCCAAAAGGAGTGGTAATCGCTGTTTTGGGTATATCTGCATGATTAATCGGGATTTGGTGATATGCACGTTGTTATTCTATTGTTGAAAGTATTTTTTTGTTCATGTAAGTTATTTGGAAAATCTTTTACAAAAGGAATAGGGTATCTATCAGGAGTAGTCTGTTCATTTAAAGAACGGTAGTCTCCACTGGGACGCCATTCTCCATTCGACTTACGCACCGTATGCAAGGGACTCGACCAATTACTTTTCGATGGAGCGCAAATGAAGCTCTTTTTATTCACGTTCCTTTTGCAGCGAAGAGATGTGAAGATAATCTGTTGTATTGTTCGTTGTGTAATGGGGGGTACTACTGACACATCCGCTCCTGTGTCAATTAAAAACGTGTTGGTCGTCTGTGGCAGTAACAGGATTGTCCACATTCTCATTTAGTTTTTTTGATTCTTTGGAAAAGATGCATGGTAGACTACAGTTAGGAGCTTTGTCTCCAAAGGTAGTGCGAAACCAACATATTCTCGGTGTTTTGGAATTTGAACGACGCTGTTGCATGTTCTAAAAATTGATCGATTTCTACTGTGGCCCCGTCGGTGTCGGTGTGCCGCAAACCTGTCGAAGCTCGCCCACTTCCATAACCTTGTCTGCGAGAATTGCAAGTGCATTCAGGTTTCCGTTGGATGCTTGTAAGATGGCGCACACCTGTGGTAGTAAGCGTTGCAACGACAAGGATTTCACCAAATCTTCCTCGAGCTTCTACCCACCGAGACACTGTAATGCATAAAGTAATTGCTTTGAGCGTTTGTCGCCCAATTGAATATCGGAGAGAAGTTTTTTTTATTTCTTTTGTTCGCTGTCTATGAATTGTTTCAACTCAGATACTCGTATTTTACGTTTTCAGGTGGAGATAAAATTGCGCCGGAGACTTATAGTAAAACGCTTGACTCTATTACACTTACAACTGTATTAAATTTAGCGAAATCCGAACGGATCAGTGGAATTTGAAATTGAGCCTCGAAATTTCTAGTTTCTCGTGCCAAAAAGGAGGATCTTTGATGGAAACGCTTGCAATTTGTTTTGATTCGTTTTGTATTTGCTGATTTGAAGGGTTGGCCGTGGAGTCAGATAAGCTGCTGTAAGTCTCGCCCTTTATTTTATTATCGTTTTTCATATTTATAAATAAATTTATTACTCGTTTGCACTTTTATATTTGCGTACTTATTTCGGGGTCACTAATTGTGGTGTGCTGTTAAATAAAGAATACACTTTTCACTACGACAAATACAAATGTTCATTAATTATTTAGTAACTTATAACAATATACATATAATAGAAACTTCAAGAGGTAAGGTAATTTAGTACGTGATATACTGGTCGATGTCTCCTTCGTCCTTCGGTCACCCAAGAGACGGAAAACGGAAGGTGTTGATTGTTGGTATCAGTGGTAGCACTGTGATAGCACTGTCACGGGATGTCGCAAGTAAACGATTCATCTTGTAAAATGGCAAACCTTAGATTAAACATATACAATCTCGGATGACATTTCAGTTTGACGAATATGCTTCAAATTGTGATGTCAAATTCTAACATTTAATAATTATAAAAATTCTTTTTCCAAAACACTTTTTTATTCGATGTTGAAATTTTAACATGGAAATTTTAAATTCCACATAAAACTTGGTTGAAATCCATCAGAAACATTCCATCCAACTAGTGTAACGTGATGATTGTTTGAGTAGATCAGTTGTGTTCAAGTGGCATAAATGTTTTTTGAGCGGCAGAGAGACGCTGGAGGATGATAAACACAGAGGGAGGCTAATTTCAGTTTGGACTCCAAAAATGATCCAAAAAGTACCTGATTCTATTGCAAAATTCGTTCCGACTGTTACTGTCACATATAATCTTGAAGTTTTAAAGCGTTTGATGGCCAGAATCGTATTCGATCTGGCGTGTTCACTCTATTTGGCACCGGGCGACTTGTCGTTGCTTCTGAAAGTAAAGATGCTTTTTTGACGACATTCCGAACATTGAAGCATCTTCGACACGAGCACTGGAGATAATTCCGCATGATGAGCTAGAGCAGGCATTAGAATCGCTGTAACAAGTGTATTGAATCGTAGGGAGAATATTTCGACTAAAAACACAAAAAAAAAAAAAATAAACAGAAATCCGTGATATTAATTGCCACACTGTGTAGGCGGTCATTGAATCTCCTCCTCCGACTGTAGATATCTTCACCCGCTTTTCTGCATGGACCCTGCCTAGGCGCCATAAGGAACGACTAAGATGATCATATCATAAAGAAGATGCATGACCGCGCATCACCTTGTCTAAAACCTTTTTTTGATATTACAGGTCTCGGTTAAGTTGTTACTCACTTGGCAGTTCAGCGCCAAAGTAAGCGAGGCGATCGCATCTGACGGAAACGTGATTTGGGATGGAAAAGGGATGTTGTTAATTGATTACCTTGAAAAAGACAGAAAAAGTACAGATGAATATTATTTCAACCCTCGACCAGCGTGATGCCAAAATTCGCGGGAAGAGGCCTAATTTGAAGAAGAAAACAATCATCTTTTACCGGGACAATTTGGCACCCTTAGTCTTCCATCCGTTCCAAACTTGAAGAAATTTGTTTTTCGGAAGCACTTCGCGTCCAATAAAGAAGTTGAGAGGGCCGTAGATGAATATTTTCACAACCTTCAGACTCTCACTTCCGAGAAGGAATACTGATGTTAGAGAAACGCTGGACCAAAAGTGTTAGAATCAAGGGAGATTATGTAGAAAAATAAAATCAGTTTTTAACTAAGAATCGCAGTCTTTCATTGTCAATACGGGAACTGTTCACCTTACCTTAGTAGTTTTGGTCATGCACCAAAGGCCCTTACTATCACTGTGATTTAAACGTGTATTTGGTTCAACTTAATGTTAGACACGTGTGTCATAGACCCTTAATACTCGTATTAATAAAAATCACGCGATTTTATCTGTTTTTTAACAATCAATTAATTATTACCTACTTTTTCTTTTTTAATACAATTCATTTATTTTTGGAATCTTCTGAGTTTTATAAAAATGTTAGCGTCTTCTCAACTCTAACTAAAAACTGAATTATTGGGAACTACTACAGAAAAAACTTGTTAAGCTCTCCACACCCCCGACTCACAGTTAATGCAGGCACAATCTAAGCCAAATCGCAGAACGACACAGTTGCATCCGTATGAGCTATAGTAATTAACGCGTATTAACTTCTTGCCTTAGCACTTTGGAGCAAATAAAGACACAATGCCAAATTTCCTGCAGGGTTTTTTCTTTTATTTTTTTTGTTATAAAAGTGTGTTAACTTACACACCAGAAGAAGAAATCTAAATAGTTTCAGATGGATATTTCCTCCACTTTTGTCTAAAGTGCGTGGAGAACTATCATATATGAAAACATTCAAAGTTTATTGGATTTCAACTCCACTTCAACTAATTACCCTTTAAATATAGTTCTGTAATAGAATTTAATTCCACAATAGGCTCTAGCTTTCATTTTATTGAACAATAGTCACGAAGACGAAATTATTAACCCACGGGAACCTTAATGTTATCAATTTTGCCCCGTAGAATTTCTCTTTTTATTTTATTGTTTTGAGAATATTCCTGTTACGTTAAGACGACTCATTACTGCAACAGTAACTTGTTTAAATCTTGTTGAATTTATTTAGTTTATCTGTTGGGAGATACCCACTTGTACTCACTCGTATGTTTGAATATTTTCTGATAGAAGTGATAAGAATCACCCCATACCATGAATGAATTTCGGTTATACATACAAGGACATGACGCCTTTATTCTTCGGGAAATCGGAACCTCCTGAGATATGAATCGTAAATTAGAATCCTTTTGTACCCGAATAAAGGTAAATCGTTTCCGTCCCTTTTTTCTATGCCTATAGCACTTGTGCAATCCTTTGTAAAGAGTTTATCAACAAATCGCTAATCTCAATACAACAGTTACATTTTTTTTTTGTATGGTCCAATACATACATAGAAAGAAGTTTTTTTCTATTTTCTTTATGTTGAATTTTACAACAAAAAAAGGGCTCTAGATAGATACAAAGTTATATTCCGAGACTGTTTAGTGGCTACGATTGATGAGCGATACTGATAACCTCGTTATTGATTACTTGAAGTAAGAAGAAACACAATGTGTCTTTGTAGTAGGGACCTACGTTATGAAATGGAATTACGATTTGCAATATCTGTCTTCCGAATGTTGAACTAGGTACAACCTGGCATCTAAGCACCAGTGGAGGCTCTGACTAAAAACATAGAGTGTATTTAATAACATCCATATCCTCAAAAATACTCAATTGAACTTGCTGACCTGAGATTGCATGAATTTGGCTTTCTGATTATGTTCAACTCAAAAACGAAATTCCCATCTGTCACTTAAACTAATTATTATCGAACAAAATTTAATTTAGCTATGCTATTTCGCCGATACGAAATGAAATACTTCGACGTAAAAGATTTTTTGCAGTGGTTTGTCAGAACTGTAGTTAGGCTAATAGGTTTTACAATAGTAACTCTGCCGGCAGTGGAAATCATTAGTTCAGTGGTGTCCAGGTGTATCCTTAGGAAAGTATTCCCTTGATTGCTGGACAGTCACATGAAATGTGTTCAGCTGTCTCAAGATAAAGTCCTCACCCCGGAGAATCGACTAATCGCATTTTGTAGAGGTAATATCTTAAACTGTGATGGCATGTAAAGTAACCACTAGATTTCTTATATCGTGCCGATTTAAATTTAGATATCTATTGGCATTTTTGTTGAAGGGCAGGATGACTCTTTGGGCCAGTCTTAGACCTGGAGTACCCTCCTAATATGAGATGCATTTCGAGTGCTTTTAGCTATTGATGGCTAGATTGACAGCTCTTTCAGGGGTGCAGCAAAAGGGTTCAGGTCCATTTAAGGAAGTTTTGAACCCTTTCTGCCCAGTTCGTCAGCCTTTTTATTATCAACAATGCCCTCATGCCCAGGATTCCGCTATAGTTTGGTCTTGTTCTTTGAGCTTAGTTGTTGCGGAATGAAGCAGTACATGACTGATGCCAAGGGCATTTATAGTCGCTTGACCATTCGTGAATATATGGATGCTTGCGCCTTTGATATCGGATTTGAAGATAAGGTTGGCGCAATCTTGAATGGCGTGTAGTTGAGCCTGGAACATACTAGGACTATTCTTTCATAAAGGCTAAGAGGTTTCCGTGTCTGAATTATATTAATGCGCAAAATAAGAGTCCTGTAGCATATAAGTAGAACAAGGGTGATTTTGTAGATTCGCGTCAAGAAAATTGAGACCCGGTTTAAGCTGTTTAATCCATATATGTCTCATGCCGTGTTGTTATAGGCAACATTTAGCTTTCTTCTACTGGGAGCACTACAATGGCACATAAAAGTCCTTGTCAAATCAATGTTGCGGCGTAGTGTAGTCGATACTCTCCGGAAAGATTCCTTGTGGGTTTAGAATATTGGTGGCCAAATGATTTATTTTTCCACTGTGTATTTGCGATTATTAGAAGTAGCAGACAAGAAGTCATTTATGAAGACTAAGAAGAGTGTTGGAGACCAAACAGAGCCCAGGGGCACATCAGCTTTTATTTTGTGAATGTCAGACTTGAAACTATCCAAGGCATCTTGAAAATAATATTCCAAGGGATATACTATATTCCAATCCATTGAAAAAGAGAGTCGTCGATTCTGAAAGCACTCGATTTCGACAAAAGAACCTGATGCCATACTCTACAACTCTGTTTTTTTTTTAAAAATACCAAATGCACCTCCCTTGCTCTCGCCTGATTTATATACACTTTGGTTCCACTTTTCGGTGAGACATACTACCAAATCAACAATGAACCTGCTACTTCAAGAAGTGTATTGGCTTTTATTGAGGTGTTTTCGTGTTTGGAGATATTTCATGGGCTAATAGTCTATTAGCGATTTTATGGCCAAGAAAAGAAGGGACGTAAGTGCAATGTCTTTCTGACGTTATAGTATGCTTGCTTCAGTTTTTCTTCATATTAAAATAATAATACAACGTGGAGACCACTAATAGTATGCTATGAACAATTGCATTCAATGAATTGCGTAGCTTATAGTATTCTATGGTTATCACTCTATCGGCTGTCATTTTCGTTGCAGTTTGACATTTGTGTTTATTTATTTTCGCTATGGCTGAGAAATTAAATTTGACGAATTAATTAAATTTATAAATAATAATAAAAAATCAATTCCAGTGTTTTTGGAATTATAAAAGCACGGGTTACAAAAGACTGGATCTAAAAGAAAAAACTTGGTTGTCTGGAAAGGACGTCATACAGCTGAAAAAAAAAGGTGAGAAACTTGCGGACAGCTAACGTCGTTAAAAAAAAACGGCCGAAAGTAAAATCAGCGGAAAATACGTTTCAATCACACTTTATTATTATGATGAACTGCAGTTCTTTTATTCAGTGATTGCTTTAAGGCGCACAAAAAGCAATAACGATGTTTTAAGAAAGACATGAAAAAACATTTGCTTATATTATATTTGTTGTTTGTATTTTTACAGGCGTGCTCAAGCAATGCATCATTTGTGTAAGCTCCTGCACAACCATCTCCGTCTCCCGGGATGTAGTCAAACGTATTTTCATCGATGCCATCAACATCAGGTAGCTTTAAAAGAAGAGCACCCAAACAAGATGTTGTTGACTGGATGTATACTTGTTATTTGCCAGAACTATTGTTTTGCAGCTGCAGCAGTTATTTCCGGTGGACACGGCTGAAACAGTAGCCGAAATTCAGCTCTTGACCAGCAGAAAAATAAAAGAATCTATAAAAAGAAAAAACCAAAGCCAATTATCGCTGTCATCTTCTGCTGGAAGTATAGCGACAAGCTATACACCCTTTAAGGGCTTTGGAGTTGGGATGTTCAACGTTTAAGTTGTAAGTCCGTGATACGAGCTGTAATTCTTCAGCACAACAACGTCGGATGCTCTTCAATCACCGCCCACATCGATGTATACAAATTTGCTATGCTGTTGATGCAGCAGCCAGTAAAATGATGTTGAAAATTCCTTCGTATTTGAAAAAATCGGATCCCGATTTTGGTGAAGCTTTTATCCGTACATATATGTATGTTTTCCATCAAGAGCACCTAAAGTGTGCGGAAGGTCCCACAAAACATCAAAATCCCCGACAATTGCAGATAATTCGTCTTGTGTCTAAAGAAAAATAATTTAAACAATGCAAACAGTTGAAGTGACAACAAGCTACTTTTAGATATTCGCATTGCATTGCGTGATTTATTGCTAGTCAGTGCCTCTGGTATAAATTTAGAAATTGTCTTTCGGGAAATACTCGTATGTGACAAAAACTCAAGAGAACTGTATAAGTCGCCAGTAGCAGTGTGTCTTTTTTTACCATTAGGTTTCGAAATCATGAAAATGAAGTTACTTAAGACAAACTAAAAATTTAATTTTACCACTGCGAGAACGTCGTCAAACTTATCAATTATCATTCTAACAAAGTTTCAATATTCTTTGTCACCTTCCCAAAACATATTTTTTAGTAAATATTCCTCCAGACTGTGTAATTCCCTTATTTCCAGGAATGGATACAACCAAAACTTATGCTTCTTTTTCTCCGTTTGTTTTTGCAAATTCACCAATTTCTTTAATGCCTTTAATTACGAGAATTGGTCGAATTGCTTTGCTCTGCGACATTTGATCGACTGCAATACTAAGCTATGAAATGCCCACCCTTAATCCTCCGATTAGCGAGACCTTTTGATTCTTTGAATGCTTACAAATAATTTTATACAAGTGCTAGAAGCTTGATGCTTACTGTATTCTATAAAAAAAACAATGCTTTAGCGATCAAAACTTATTCCGAAAAGATGGGTGCACAACATTTCGAGTTTTTTTCATTTTGAAGACTTTTAGTACGGTAATTAGCGACAAGGTCCCTAGGGACCTGACTGTATTATAGACAAGAGATTATGGAAAATAAATGAGAAGGGTTAACAAAGATATATATACGAGTATATATATATATAGAAATTTGTATGGTCCTTCTTCATATACCATCCTTATCTATGTCGTATGACCAATAAAAGCAGCAAGCAGCATTAGCGCATCCGTTGATGGTTATTTTACGAAAATTATTTATTGTTTTCATTTTTTTTACGGGACTTGTTTTGGCCTGGTAATGCATCTCGAATTTCCCCCAACCTGTTTTGGGTGCCATATGAAAAATTATACAGAAGTTGCTTTTGATGTATCCGATGTCAAAAGCCAAGTGAATGTGGAAATGGATGATGATGAGTTAATTGAAGACCACGATGATGAGATAGAAAAGCTTCGTGAAGAAGCTGCTACTGCCACTGCTGCCCGTCATCAGGCTGAGACTGATGCTGCCCCAATTTTATTTCCAAAAATGACACAAAATTGTACAAAGATCCACCAATAATATTGTCGATGAAACTAGAAGCAAGCCAGGGCCATTGAAAATCTTGGTTCATGATCCATTTACCATCTTTCGATCTCTAACCACCGAAGATATGGCTCACATCTTCATTCGAGAAACGAATCCCAAAGCCAAGCAGATAACAGCTATATGGAATGAAGCAGATCTTTATAAGCAGAAACAAAATAGCAATGGCTCTAAAAGCGTTTAATACTTTTTTGGCTATTATTTTGTATGCTAGAATGTGTAAATCAAACAACGAGCCTGCTAAGGAACTATGGGGCCCAACACACGCTCTATTGTGTGAAGCCGCTTTATCATATAATTGTTTCATATCTATCACAAAGTTTATTTCCTTTGATAATGCGATAACAAGGCCGGAGAGATTACTCATTAGCAAAACTGCTGATATTGATGATTTGTGGCTTATGTTACAGGCTAATTTGGCAGCAGCTTGCAATCCGCACGATTTGATGACCGCAGACAAACAAAATTTTCCTTATCGAGGACGTATACGTTTCACACAATACATTCCATCTAAGCCAGCCAAGTACGGAATAAAAGTATGGTAGTTGTGTGATTTGAAGAGTATGATTTATGGTGGAAAGATGCCGGAACAGGAGCGAGTTAAAGGTTCGGCCGAAAGGTTGGTGAAAAAAACACAACTGTTTTTTGGACAGTCTAACACCGTATTCCACTCTCTTCACAAGACTTCCAAAATGATTGTTTTTACATTGGTTTTCATACTTAATTTATGCTAACTCTACAATAATTGGGAATAAGTTCTGTGGGAAAATGCATTTATTAATTCGAAGCGAAAAAGTGTAACTGGATATTTATTTTATGCTTATTCTGTGGGAGGTGCATTTACTAATTCAAGGTGAACAATTCGTTATTGGATAAGTTGAAATATGATAATGAGTTAATGAATAAGGTAAATGAAATGTCGATGTCGTCGTTATGGATATGTAACTAGCGGGAGATAAATCAAGGCCAAAATATCGTATTTCGCTTGCAATATTCGGCAATTTGATCATTTTTGCTCCATTGACCTCAATCATAATATACGATGAAATTAATCCCGTCCAAAAATCGAACAAACGCCTATTATTTTTGAAATTGTTGACGAGACAATTGGCAATTTCAAACATTCAAGAATGAGCTAACAGAAACCTCGAGCGTATTGCTTCTGCTGCAATAATGCGGTTTATGCTGAACACTCAGCACTTTTATATCATTGGACAACACGGACAGCCTCTTGCCTGTCGAAATGTAGTCAGATACCTTGGGATTTGGCTAGATCAGTTTCTGTATTTTAACAAAAATGTAGATGCTGCTCTGGCCAGAGCTAAAGGCGCTTTTGCCCTCACAAAGAGACTGTTTTATAGCAGCCAACTCGATGCGAGGGTGAAGATAATTTGCTACATGGCCCTTATCAGGCCCATGCTGGTATTTGGGTGTCCCGTGTGGTTCAATGTACGAGCAAGCTTAATGGAAAAGATTCGGGTGTTTGAGAGGGCTTGCCTTAGGGCTTGTCTTCGCTTGTACAGAACACCAGAGTCGGAGTACAAAAAATTTTATCCTAATGAGGTCCTTTACAACAGGGCGAACCTAATATGAGTGGACAACTTCGTAATTAAGCTGACTCGAAGGCACATTGCAAGAGCAATGGCCTCGACGAATAACCTGATATCTGGGGCTTACTTCCCCAATCACCTTTATCATGAGAGTGTGCGCTCTAACGGCTTCGTTCCACCGGAAGCATTCCTCTAGGATCAGATAGGGTTGATCCAGGATAGATCAGCGGTCCCGTTAATCTTCCATGTCGCTCGGACAGCTGGGGACAGGCGACTCAACTACAACAGAGACGTCGCACACGGCTGGGTGGATCGTCTCAGGTTCAGTAGGGCGGTGGGGAATCGCGATAAAAGGGATGTCGTTCGGCAGCACCAGTATTTCTGGTGGTTGAATGATGCCTAAGTATAGAAAATAAGTAATCATAAATAAAATGTAAATGAAGTCGAAAGACATAGATATAAGAATTTAGAGTAGCTTAGAGTGCCTGTGTGGGGCCAGTAAGTTAGTATAAGATTGTTAAGTAATTTTAAGCTAGCATTTAAGCATTTTTTGTTAGAATGTAAGAAGTAGTGATAAGTAAAATAAAATGCATTTAAAACTAAACTAACTACTCAATCAGCCAGTCAGTAAAAAAAAATGATTTGTTGAACAGTAAATCAATGACGTCAATCAACATTTCTGGTAACACAACGGCGGAGCGTGCAACGAGTCATCAGGTATGGATTATGAGAATCTTCATCGAGACAATATCACAGACAGTCATGACAGTTCAAATAATTGGACAACAGTCATTAGCAATTTGAAGCTAGTTATTTTCAATCCAACACTAATAAAAGGAAGAGAAATTTCGCAGACGATACATCTATTCGCTCAGCTAAGCAAGTTAACTTAACCAAAAATCCCTTTTCACCTCTAGCATAGAGCGAGTCATTAGAAACCGGTTTTGCAGCAACACGAGAATGAAAGACAAAGCCAAGAAGCGCCCCTAATCAAAGTGGATCCAACAAAAATAATTATAGCAGTAGCCCATCAAATGTTAATAAAATTTCTTTTTGTACTCCCATTTATACGAGGGCGGGTCAATAAGTCCGTGACTTTTTGAATTTCTGACCTCTTTACTGAAACAGCAACACTGCTCCTGTCAACAGGCATCTGTCAGTTGACTCCTGTCAAAATTTAAACTTGCTGCGTCAGTTAGTTTGTGTTTGACAGCTATTTTTATCAGACTACTCACTAATTTGAGGAGAAAATGGAAAAAAGTGAATTTCGTGTGCTTATTAAGCATTATTTCTTGCGAAAAAAACCATTACCGAGACCAAGGCTAAGCTTGATAAATACTATGGGGACTCTGCACCAAAGATTTCAATGGTAAAAAAGTGGTTTACTGAATTTCGTTGTGGCCGTACAAGCACTGAAGATGCCGAACGTCCTGGACGCCCAGTTGAGGTCTCTACACCCGAAACAATCGAAAAAATTCACGATATGGTGTTGGCCGACCGAAGATTGAAAATGCGAAAGATTGTGGAAGCCGTAGGGATCTCGCATGGCTCAGTGGTTTCAATTTTGAATGATCACTTGAGCATGAGAAAGCTTTCCGCAAGATGGGTGCCGCGTCTGCTCACAGTCGACCACAAGCACATGTGCAGTTGCCATGGCAAAAAACCATGAATTGGGCTATGAATTGCTCCCTCATCCACCCTATTCTCCAGATTTGGCTCCGAGCGACTACTTCTTGTTCCCAAACCTGAAGAAATGGCTTGGTAGAAAAAGATTTGACTCCAATGATAAAGTCATCTCGCAAACAAAGGCCTATTTTGAGGACCTCGACAAATCATTTTTTTTGGAAGGGATAAAAAAATTGGAGAAGCGTTGAACAAAGTGTATAGAGCTCAAGGGAGACTACGTTGAAAAATAAAATTATTTTTTTATCAAAAAATCTGTGTTTTAATCCAAAAGTCACGGACTTATTGACCCGCCCTCGTATATTTGGTGCAAGCTGTGACCTTATTAGTGAGGTTATAAATCTGGCATCAAAAGAATGTAAAGTATCTGATTTAGCACATTAATTTGTAAACATGGGTTATCAGAAAACCAGAGTCTATGTTAGCAATGCTAGAGTACGTAAAATAATAATTGACCGATTGCGCGGTACGGGTATAGGCGCGTACTCTTTCTCTGCAAAGGAAACGAAAAAAGCTTCCATTCTGTTGAAAGGTCTTGATGCTGCCACACCCTGTGAAACCATTAGTAAAATAGTTCCATTTATTACTTCTAAAACAAAGGAACTTAATTTAAAATTGAATATATTCTTGGTACAACTGAAGATAGGGGAGTCTATTAGGAATCTTATAAATATTAGATGTTTGCTCTATCAACGTATCTACTGGGAAGAAAAACATAACCGAACTGTTATTAGATGCTATCGTTGTCAGCGTTTTGGGCATTCCGGTGAATGCTGTGCATATAACAGTCGATGCGTTCTCTGTGGTGAATCTCATGATTCTACCATATGCATCAATTTAGCGAAATCTCTTAAGGAGGCAAACCAGCCTGTACCTCAACCAAAGTGCATTAACTGCAATTCAACTGGTCATGCAGCCAGCTACAGTGGTTGTCCTTCGTATACTAAATACAACGAAAAAAAACAGTCTCTAACTCAGAGAGCAAAAACATTTTCTTACATAAAACAAAAAGAAGTAGAAGATCAAATTAGTAGTCTTGTCAACCCTAGTATATCTTACGCACAAAGAGCAAAATCGGCAGTTAATGATTTTTATAACAACCAAAAACTTGTGTCTGCAACAAGTACACCCTTTATAGGCAAAACAACAGCTGCCGCTACAAATAGCTCAAACTGTTTTACGAGTGACCTCAGTAAATTCTTTAACGAAGCGCAAAATTTATTTAATGTTTCGTTCAAAGAGTTATTAATAAACATTAGGCAATTTTGGCCTGTATACCAATAACTACAAACCAAGGAGGAAAAGATGTTTGCTTACCTTGAATTTGTTGCCTCTATTGTAGTTTAACGATGATAGAAGTAAATAAACTTAAAATAATATCGATGAATATCAATTCGATAATCTCTCATGAAAGAAGGCTGGCAGTGTCTGATATTCTAAAAAATATTCCTTTCTGAAACCAGATTAAACAGCAGACATAATCAACAATTCGAAGGCTATAACTTCATACCGGGGAACTCTGGTAGGGGTACAGCCATTATATTGGATCAACGGTATAAATATGACCCGATTCCTTTCCAAAGTAGTTTGTTTTCAGTATGCCTGGTATCCTTAACCTCACAAGACGCTGCCAATTTATCTTATCGTCTAGTTTTAGGAAGTGTATATATTCCTTCTAATGCTAGTCAAATTTAACAAAATGAGCTCGATAGGATTTATAATTTAATTAATACATATGAAGCAGCGATTATAGGTGGAGACTTCAACTCACGACACACATCATGGGGGGATAGCACATTGAATAGAAATGGAAACCTTTTTTTACAATTGGTTTTATAGTGCACCATTCATGGATTTGGATTTGGTATCTTTTAGCAGTCCCACATTTCCAAGATCTTCTTCAGTCTTTGACGTTTTTCTTATCTCCGCTACTCTGAATTCAGCAAGAAATGCAAATCTGGCCTTTTGTACCACATTTCCTACAATTTCGGATCATTTTGTAATAGAATTGGAGGTCCAACTCACAAACTTTTTCCCGCTCATGTTACCACCCCCATATCACATAAGCTTCAAAAACACCGATTGGGAAATCTTTAAATCAAATCTTCATAATCGTCTTTCGCAGCTCTATATCCCAACCAATAGAAATGTATCGAATATTGAAATAGATGCAATAATTACCCAAATGAATGAGCAAATAAACCTTTGTATAGTGGCAAACTCCGAAGTCCATAACACTAAAAAGCTAAGATACAATAACATCTCCGATCTCAAAAAAAAATTAATTAAACTCAGAAACACCTGGCTTAGACAACTGAGGAGAATATTTCATCGCCATCTGAATAGATTTAATCAAGAATACCATGAACTTTATTCCAAAATCCAGTGTCTTAGTAGGATAATTAAAGATCGAGTAAAGATTGATTTAAATAATTGCTTCAAGTCAAGGCTTACGAAAATTCGTCCATCCCCGCAAGCTTTTAAAGAAATTGATAGGATCACAGGAAGGAAGTACTTTGGAACAAATATCTCTAGAGACATACTTTTCTATAACGGTCAACAGTTAGCAGATACACAAACCAAGTTATGTGCATTCAAAGAATTCTATTCACAAATATATATTGAAAATACGCCTACGGTTGATCCAAATTAAGAAGGTGAAATATCATCAACAATAAGCCAGTTCTGCCAAACTCAGCTGAACCGCTCGTATACATCATTTTCTCCCGATTACAATTCACCTATATTTACCACCCCAAATAAAGTTAATCAGTTTAGACTTGCTTTAAACAATAAAAAATCTGAATGTATAGATAAAATTTCTAACTTCATCCTGCGAAAATGTCCTTATTCACTCGACCATTTTCTCTCACTTTTATTTAACCACTGCATAAATAATGGTTACTTTACATAAAGCTGGAAAGTGGCCAAGCTTTTACCAATAGCAAAAAAAAAATCCGCTAAAGAAGTCAAAGATTTTCGGCCCATTTCATTGCTATCAAACGTGGGAAAACTTATCGAAAGAGTACTGGCGGACGGACTAAATAGGTTTTGCGATGCAGCAAATGTAATCCCAAACAACCAATTCGGTTTTAAAAAAGGTCACTCAACCAAACATGCATTCATTACCTTGCACGACAAAATTGTTCAAAACCTATGGAACAAAAAATGTACAGTGAGTTTGGATCTTGATTTTGAAAAAGCTTTTGACTCGGTTTGGCACAAGGGACTGTTATTCAAAATCATAAGGCTAGGGTGCCCGACGTGGACGACGCGATTAATTTACAGTTTCCTTCAAAACAGAACCACTTCTATCGTCATCGGCACAGAGCAATCGGAATATTTTAATGTGCTTTCAGGTGTACCACAAGGGTCTGTCCTTGGGCCAATTCTTTTTAATATATTCCTCAACGATTTTCCTTTTAAGCACCCCATCATAGAAGATCCTGGCGCTATTCTCTACGCCGACGACACCACAATATTGACCAGTGGAATAAGACCAATCGATGCCCTTAAAAAGATAAAGGATAAAATAAATATCTTACAGAACTATCTATGGAAGTGGGGACTAAAAATAAATACCCATAAAAGCGGCATAACATGTTTTAGAAATTCTAGTGGAAAAGGTCACTATCTTGCAGTCAAGAAAAGCAAACGGTTAGAACTTCAAATTAATGGAAGTCCCATTCCACTGCGAGTTGAAACTAAATATCAAGGTATTCATTTTCAAAATAGACTTTTGTTTAACAAACATGGCCGGAGAGCTCTAGGCAAAGCAAAAATGGTAACAGGTGTTTTAAAACCTCTGCTAAATACAAAACAACTCTCGCAAAACACGAAGATATTGATACTCGTATATAAAACGCTCATTAGGCCAATTCTGACCTACGGTTATGCATCTTGGCTTACAATTTCACCTACAGTTGCCAAGGAAGTTTTCGAGAGTTTTGAAAGGAAAATACTACGCTTTTGCTGTGGTAAATTTAGAAAACCATATAAAAGGTGGTTCTCTAATAAAACGCTCTACGAGACAACGAGAATGACCACCCTGATGATTTACCAAGCAGAACTTCTACTCAAGAAATTGTATCGAATAAAAGAGCATCCCAACTCACTTGTGAGAACCTTGTTAGACTCCAATATTGACAGCTGCGTGAACGATCATTATCTCTTACATACCGCATCGTTACAGCTTTTAAGACCTGAGGCAAGTGGAGGCTTAGTCGTTCCCTTTTACGAGAAAGCATCTCCATGTAACCTTAGAGGTTAACCAACCACTCAGTGTTTCATGGACTCCGGTCTCTGATATTAAACAGTATCCAATCTTTTTCATTTGTAGACTAACTTTATAGATCATTAATGAGATTGGAAACTCTAAAACCCAGTATTTCGTATTTTTAGTTTAAGTTGTTTTATGTTTTATTTAGTTTAGTTTTGCCAAAAAGAGCATCATTGAGAATACTCGTATATGTCGGGAGCAAGCATATACTAATAAGTATTGAAATTAAGTAGAATTGTACATTCTGATTGCATATGTAAATGTAAAAGATACATTTTATTCAGTTGTAAATACTCGTAGCCAGACATACTTGCTAAAGTCGGCCACATTTATATACTTTGTGAATACAAAACCTAACTGATCGAAATTTTGTTATGTCTCAATAAAGTTAAATTGTAAATTGTAATTGTAATTGTAACCTACGACCTTTGCCGAATCCAAATGGCGGACGGGAGATTGAAAAACTGTATCAAAAGTAGAAGATTTCACTTTCACAGGCTTGCTCATGCCCCTCATCATCCTGATGACTTCATAAAAAAAAATTCCTAACTCGTTTTTGTGGTGTCGCTTCGGTCGGATTTTTAATCAAGAACCCCTTTCGCAATTGAGTTGAAGAATGCAACCACGCCACCATCATACGGCCATTCGATTTTTATTAATCTTAAAATTCTGATAGAATGAGGAAGGATAGGTAAAGATTTTTTATTTGTGATCGCGCAATCGCATTTACAAGTTTTTCCAACTAGCAGTGTACCTTGAGTTTATTGGACAAAATTATCTGCCTGTAAACGGGGTCTGTATTTTACCTCTTGTTAAAGTGGTTACTAATCCTAGTGTAATATGTCTTTAAGGAATCTGTGACTCGCCTTTAAAAATTCTTGTAGAACTGAAGTGTGCTTTGTCTTAACATTTTATTCACTCTTTAATGTTGATATAGATTGAGTTACTAATCCACGTATATACTTTAATATAACATAATAAAAATATATTTTTACAGCCATTCTTGAATGAATCAAAATAAGTACCAGGTCATCCCGACTTAAAATAGTATGACACCACACTATATAAAAAAAGTAACAGATATTTTCGAAGGAATTATCCTTAAGTGACTAAGATGGTAGAATAAGGTGTATCTTACTCTACTGCCTAAGATTGAGGCAAAATAGTAAAGTGGAAAATGTAAAGCTAAACAGAGTACACGTATTTCGGGATAGGATGTATTTTGTACAAGCGATAGATGTCGAAGACTTCTTGAAAAGCCCATGTGGGAGTTTAATGATTTTTTGATATGACGTATTTTCATTCCTTATTATGATGCTTTTTCTTGTGGCACATACCCAACGGACTAATGTAAGTGCCTACCTTTCTAATTTGTTCTGTCATTTAATCGGATAATGCTCTTGAAAAAACCTACATTTTTTCTTTATCGAAAGGACTAGTAGATATGTCCCATTAAGAAAGGAATGGATTTGCGAAACCATTTTCTACAGTTCGCCGTAACCACAGAGTATTCAATTCCTTGGAATGTACTACAACTTAATAACGACAATTTCACTTAAAGTCTGTTTCGTAATTCAAACAATCGAACACCTACGTATGGCATTATCGAATAAGGAAGAATGTCATCAATTAAGGATATCTAAATGGCAATTTAATACGTTAATCCAAGCTCTACAGATATCAGTCTCTCTGGAACATTTCAAAAATTCTTCGAAATGTACTTTCTGACGTGATGTGACGTAAAATATACTTATGCCTATTTCACAACAAAAATGTGTAGAATTTCGAATATGCAGGATATTTTCATTGAAATTACGAAATAAATGGATAATTCCAAGGAAATTTTATTTAGTTGAAGGCGACTCTTTTGCAAAATGGAATACAATTAAAAATTCACTTTTGTCGGGTAATCTCAAATATATATCATACCGAAGAACCCTGATTAGACTAGATTATTTCATACAAATTTTGACCGCAACTGCGGCTAACATGATACATTCTGAAGCTCTCATTTGAAATAAGCAGTGGTGTTTGACCAATGTCTTTAGTTATGTTGGCCTTCAATTCTCCAATCGTTGCTAACTTTTCCATGTAGATTTTGATAACTGGCTCCGCCTTGTTGGAACCAAAACTCGGGAAGACTACTGGACGGCGCGGCCTAAGTGTTGAAGAAATTTGGACCAATAATTCCATCAGAATATAAACCACACCAAGCCTTTTTTTTCTGGATGTAATCGGTTAAATCTCTTCGAGTTGCTCCTCACCCTAAAATATAATTACAGTCGCCTCTCGTTAATTCAAACCAGCGATAATACGAACCTCTCCATAATTAGAAGTTAACACGAGTTCCCTAGAAAATCTCTTTATATTTCGAAGAAAATCTATACATTTTTAAGCACTTGGTAATTCGAACAAAAAAATCATCACTACATAACAAAACGATGCGTTAATTCGAACTCATGGGCGTCAAACACTTGACAATTCAAAGTTGTCAGATTGCAAGAGGTACATTTCGAGACAAGTTCAAACTTGTATCATCGTTGCGAGAGCATTTGTTATTGAAATGATTATGAAGTTTGACACACACTTCCGTTTGGTGTTTAGCTTCAGTTTTCGTTGGTTACAGATTAAAAGTTTGCGTTGCTCGAAAACTTCGAACCATTTGATACGAGTATTTCAAACTCTCGATAATTCGTAACATTTTAAAAGTCCTTCGAGTTTCGAATTAACGAGAGTCGACTGTATTTTCCTTGTTGACGTAGGAATCGAGCCAGAAATCGACCTCGTCGTTGGAAAAAACAGTGGATCTCACTGAAATTTTCCGAGAGCCCAACGACAGGAACGGAGATGATTCGGAAGGTGGGCCAGCTTCAGTTCTTGTAGGAATTGAATTTTAAAATATCGCACTTACGTGACCACTTTGAGTCACATAAGGTGTGGAACACACGCCAAGTACTTTAGGTACCTCTATGTCTAATTTACGTTGGAAACTGTCGCGATCAATTGAATCATCATGAACTACTGGTGAATCCGGCTGTTTAACTGTTCGTTCGGCTTCGTTTGATAAGATGCTACCAGTTGACATATTTTTATTGTGGCAATTCCAACTTAGTTAACATCAAAATTACTATTTTTACTTGGTGGTATAATATTGATTTCATTCACATTATTGTCTTCGTTATTTATATTGTTTCTAATGTGATCTTCGAATAGCAATTCACTTGTATTGATTTCATTGTTTTGGGTCTTAGCTAAGACTCTTTGATTTCTTCGAAAATAATTACAAAAGTTGTCTAGCACAATATATGACCTATCATTAACATTAACTACAATTTGGGCTTAATGCCAATCTTTTCCATTTTTTTAAATAAAACTCGATCACCTGCATTCAATATAGGCAAGGATCTCACAATTCGATCGTAATAATACTTCTGTTTGTCCTTTTTGTTGTGAATTTTTTCTTGAATATCGACCACGTTCAAGTTGTTTCGACGCAACAGCTGACCCGCTACAAGCAATCTGGTCTTAATTTGGCGCCCAAACAACAATTGAGCCGGCGACAGTTTCATGCTAGCGATTTGTGTTGTATTGTACTCGAGAATATGATATTGGAAACGATCGGTTTCATGTACCTTGTAGCATCGCCTTAGAAGATTTGTTGCTATGGAAACGCCTTTTTCTGCTAATCCATTGCTTTGCGGATAACTCGGACTAGAAAAAGTAAGCAAAATGTTTGTCTGATTGGCAAATTCCTCGAATGCCGTTGACCTTAACGGGCTATTATCACATTTGATTTCTGATGGATATCCAAGGCGATCGAATCAGTTTCTCTGACATGACAAAGCCCGAATATGCGTTTATGATCGCTATGTTATCGTGTGCTGCAATTTCAAATAAATCAATCGCGACTCTTTGAAATGAGTACTCACGATTAGAGTCTTGAACGAACGGTTCTTTTTGAATACTTCGTTTAAATTTTTCGCAAATAATGCATAGCAAAACGATTTTTTAATTTTTTCGGTCATACCAGGCCAAAAATAAAGAGAACGTGCACGGAAAAGCGTTTTTTCATCACCCAAATGTTGTTCGTGTAAGCACTTGCAAATTTTTGCCCATAGTTCAGAAGGAAATGAATCCATTTTCGAAATGCAAATATATACTCGTAATTGTGAAATTTTTGGTTCAAATCATCAAGCTAATAATATCGGGACATATTTATATATGCGCATGTACTTTTCATCATCTTTTATTACACGCAAGTAGAAGTTATAATTATTTTCCGATAAACACACCTTCCGACTGATTGTATGTATTACTCCAAGAAGATCTGTGTTTTCCAATCGATCGGGCAATTGTGCCCTTGAAAGGCAGTCCGCCACAATCATTACCCTTCCCGGTGTATAAACCATATTCATCTTCGGGTACCTGAAAAGAAGCATAAACATCCTCTGTAATCGAGGAGTGACATCATCAGTTATTGTCACTTTGAACCGTGAACTTCCGTCCGTACAGGAAAAAGTGGAAGCGTTCACAGGCAAAGACGATTGCTAACAATTCCTTCCCAATTTGGGCCCATTTTTTCACTAGAGCTTAAAGTGCGTGTCACGAAAGCAATTGGATGTCTATTCTGTACCAGAAAGCATCCAAAACCATCCTTTGTTGCATCCGTTTGAATGATAACTGCTTTTCTCGGATCATAAATTGCCAGTACAGGCTCTGACGTTACCATGAAAATCAAATTTCTTAATTCGCTCTCATGTCTATCCGTCCAACTCCATTCTACATCCTTTTGGGCAAACGCAAGGCTGTGGGTTGGCAAATTAGGAATAAACTTTGCAAGTTACTTAAATAACCCCAGTAATGTCATAACCTCGGATTTGCTTGTTGGCTTCGGCATATCTAGAATAGTTCTGGTATGTCGAAAATCCGGTCTAATTTGGCCCTCTGAAATTAAATGTCCCATCAACTTAATTTGTTTTTGCCTGAATTAAATTTTACCCGAAAGTTTTTACCTAGAAATTTACCACTAGAATTCTTCTTAAATTTTTCTAAGAACTCCCCCTTCTCCCGTGGCAAACATTGTAATAATTTCAGAGTGCTCAAGCGTTTCATTTAATTGAACTTAATGCTAGTCGACAATCCCAGCAGCGGTTCAAGCGCAGCATCAGCAACAAGAAATTCAGCCGTTTTCATAGTTCTCTTTTCCACATCAAAACATTTTAAATTAACCAAACTATGAATGTTAATTTTATTAGCACTTTAGTCAAGCAAAACAAATCCATGTTTTTTCTTTTCAAAAATAACATTGAATTTCTTGATTAAATTAATTGGTATGCAATTCGCATCGGATCCAGTGTCAATCTTGAATGTGTGTTAATTCGATATGTTTTCGTCCATCTTATTCTGTTTACTGTATCAGTGTTTGAATTTAATCTAAAAACATTACCATCAACATTACAATTTCTACTAAATACACTAGTTCCATCAACCTGCTCTAAACTGCAACAATTACCTTCATCATTCCAATTGAGAATGTTTGCCTGCCTCTTGTTGTGGCTGTTGTTGTCCCTCCTTGGCTGTTGGTTTCCTGATGATTGATGTTTTGCTTTTCCCTTTTGTTTTCAAAATTTAGCGTTCGTGTTTAGTGTTCCTTTCATCCACGTCTACAATCGACGTCGTTTGCCTTGCAGGAGCGCATATGAGTTGGTGTGAAAGGCGTACTGCAATTGAAGCAATAGCGAGATAAAGCATTGCAGGCTGGGTCAACTGTTACTTCCGATATATATCGGTTTTTCCAATAGGGATTTGACAACTTTGACTTTAATTTGTGAACGCACTCTTTCACTAATCATCAAACTGTCACTTCAGTAAACTCAATCAATATTTTCATCATGGTAAAGTACACGAACGAGCAACGTCTGCAAATTATAAAAATTTTCTACCGAAATTCGGAGTCGGTGACTGCAACTTTAAGAGCGTTAATTCCAATTTCCGGTCGTAATTCTCGCCCTAGTAGACAGGAAATAACAAGTTTAGTGCAAAAATTTGAGTCTACATATTCGTTGTGTGATGTTGCCGTGTCAGTGAGACAACGGGTTGGTCGAAGTGTCGAAAATATCGCTGCCGTTCAGGCGTCCATAGCAAACGATCCAAATCAGTCAATTCCACGGCGTTCTCAAGAATTGGGCATCGCTCGGACTAAGTTTGGCCCGAATTGGAAGATATGGACTTAGACGACATGTGGATTCAACAGGATGGTGCCATGGGCCACACAGCACACGCTACAATCGATTAATTGAAGAGTAAGTATGGTGAGCGTATTATCTCAAGAAATGGGCCAGTGCGATTTAACGCCGCTTGACTATTTTCTGTGGGGCTACGTTAAGCCGTTTCGGCCGAAATGTGTGGCCAGGTCGTCGAAAATTCGGTTCAACGAATCGACCGCTGCAAACTTGCCCGCGGTGGCCATATGAACGAAGTCGAGTTCCATTCATAAATGTTTTGATTGTACTTCAAGCCGATAATAAAGTTTTTAAAATATCTCAAATGGTTTGCGTTTTATTTAAAAAAAAAGTTGTCAAGTCCTTATTGGAAAACCCTGTACTTGTATATATTTATGCTTGATGCATCGTTGTTGTAACGTCGATCTACAAAATTTTATTTGCATTTGCCGCTTCATAGGTTTTCTAAGTTTCAATGACCGTTTCAAATTATCTTACCGTAAACACCGATAATTATGCGATCACGTAACATTCGATGTTCAAAAGTAGCACCACACTTATAATTGTACATATTCACAAAATTGCAGCTGAGTTCTAAATTCGGGTTCGAAGTCAGCAAATGTCTGGTTCCCTTTTTGCACAATTGTATTAAATTTATATCGAATGCCTTTGAAACGATCTCCAATGTAATTCTCGTTTGCGCAGTCCCTTCGGTTTGCTGCTCCACATTAGCGTCACCCTGCATTGGATATGCATTCACATCTGCGCGTACATTCTCAGGTTCGTTTGCTAATCCAAACACGCTATCAGGTGTTCCATCGTTTCGGTACAGAGTATTGTAACTATTTCCTGCGTCTGGGCCGATTAACCACAAAAATGTTGCAATTTTTTGTGACTCCGGTTCTCTCATTTTATCAGGGACCGAACCCAATTGGAAAAGGCTGATGAAACAGGTATTTACAGCCCAATTTAATTAGTGGTGCAAAGTGTTTATTTTTCTCTACAATCTATTTTTTTTTGCCCAAAGTAAATGGGTTCATTCGCCCCGATATTTTTTTGGACCAATGGAACCTGATACATAAAATGTCATGTTCATTTTTGCAGAACAAATGGATTAGCTTGACCCAATAATTTTTCGGGCGTAAAATATTGGGTCCAATCAACACAATTTTTTTTGGTTAATTTTTTTGGGAAACCAAAATTAATAGAAAATACCCTTTATTTTTTAAGCCCCGAGTTTATTCTATAAGAATACACTCATGTGTAATATAGGGTCAGTTTTGTTTTCGGGAAAATTGCGATCCCGAAATTTTTATGAATTCCGAATTGGTACGAGTGTAATATACAAGTCGAAAAAGTAGGTTCGACAATCATGCATACCTATCATATCTCCAGTTCAAACGAATTCAATACTTGACCTATGATATTAGCACTTGTCTACGTGTGCAAATAGAGTATATTTTTTTACCAATTTTCGATGGCCCAAAAAAATATTGGGTCTAATAAATCGATTTATTTTCATCAGAAATACTCGTAATATTGGGTCAAATGAAATTTTTTATTTCGGCTAGAAAAATAAATGTTTAACTCAACAAATTTCCATATGCTCAATAAATATAAAAGGTTGAAATAAATGGTTCATTTGGCCACTTATGTTATGTGGCCAAAAATACTAATTTTATTTGGCCCATTTTCAAAATGGGCTAAGTTCTTAAAGGCATAACAGGAATCGACAGGCAGCTTCATCAGCATCAACCAGATGTACTTCTTTTTAATTTACAACCTTAACTACTACTGGCCCTTTTACAAAAAATAATAAAAATACCCGGTATTTTCGATCCCTGCATTTTATTATTTGCCATGTGCATTTCCATGTTGTCAATTTTTGGCCAAATCGGAGCAGTCCCATGGCTTTGGCAAACGATCGGTCGATGCCATTTTTTAGGGTTATAACATAAATCTATGCACGTGTTCTCTTATGTACGTTTCCGAATTTTAAATTTATCGTGTTCACTCCTGACACCATGTAAAGTGCGGCATTAACACATTAATAAAACGAAAATGATAAAAAGACGTAACTTTATTTAATTTCCTTAATCCGTCGGCGATAATGGTTGTAGCTCAACTGTTTATTCCTTATATACCTACTACATGCAAGTTGATGGATTCATAATAATAATAATAATAACTTGAGTTCACAATGAGCATTTCAATTACAAAGTGCGTCTGGCAATTGCCCGACTGCATGTGGCATGATAATAGTCCAAGCATTATACATTAGGTCCGAAGGTCATTGCCCTTTAAACATTCATTAGCGTCGTCAAAATTTAATATCCTCAAATTTATAGGCATCAGTTAGTTCGTCACATACTTTTTATTTCTTCCGTATAGGTTTCTGAGCCCTATGACGGCGTAGGCTAGTATTGTACTACTGGACAAGCATGCCCTTGCTATTTTAGCATGCGTGAGTAAGGGTTTACTCATGCAGCTACCGGGGACCACCACTGGTAGGTAAGCCAAGTACTTCACAACGAGCTTGATTGTTGCGCTTCTTGCTCAATCAATCCAAGCTAGAGAACAGTCAGCAGTTTCCCCAACAATTCCCAAGCAAGTATCCCAACGAACCCACATTACAATGTTTAAATTCATTATTTATAAGCACTGGGAGAGAGTTTCAATAGGAATGCTCAGCGAAATGGTTAAAAAAGATTTTCTTGAAGGATTTGTGTTGCTCGTGCGTAAGGGTAGCTCGTTCCACAGCTGGATCGCATGGACGAAAAATTGACGAGTTGTATTTGGAAGTTTAAACCTAGGTACAATTAATTTTAAAGTTCTATGATTTTTCCCAAATCTAATGTGTTCATAGAGATATTCTGGTTCTTTGTTAATAAGCAACTTGTGCAAAAATAGAATGGTACGAGCGGTTAAAGAACAGCCAGTTATTTTGTTAGTATAGATGGAAATATGTTCGTGTCTTCTAATGTTCAAAATATATCTCGAGCAAGAGTTATAGGTGACTTTTAGCTTTTTGCTTGACTCATGATCCATATTTGCAAACACCTCACATCCGTAAAGAATAATATAGGCAGAATATATGGTTTGACAAGCTTCAGTTTTACCTTAGTTGGCAGATATTGGGTCTATAACTTAATTCGTGCGGTTTGCTAAGAGATGGCGTAACTTGTATTATTCCATTGTTATTATTCCATTGGAACATGCGTTGGAAACTACTGTCATTGTACGTCATTTCAGTATATGTCATTCATTTGAAGCGTAAACAACAATGATTTTTTTTCACTCAAATATGTCGAACTTTGTGCCTGAAAAAGTGTTTTTGCGGGGAGTTCTTCTTCATTAATTTAATATGAAGAAAACTGCTGCCCAAAGTCATCGTATTTTGGTGGAAGTTTATGGTGAACATGCGCTAGCTGAACGATCGTGCCAAAAGTGGTTTGCACGATTTAAAAGTGGTGATTTTGGCTTGGAAGGCGATGAACGTCCTGGGCAGCCAAAAAGTTAGAAGATGATGAACTGGAAGCATTACTCTATGAAGATTGTTGCCAAATACAAGAAGAGCTCGCAGAATCTTTGGGTGTCACTCAAGCAACGCTTAAAAGCAGCTGGATATATTCAAAAGCAAGGAAATCGGGTTCCACATGAACTCAAGCCGAGAGACGTCGAAAGGCGGTTTTGCATGTCCGAAATGGAACGCCACAAAAGGAAGTCATTTTTGCATCGGATCGTTACTGGTGATGAAAAATGGATCCATTACGACAACCTCAAGCGCAAAAAATCATATGTAAAACCTGGCCAACCAGCCAAATCAACGGCAAAGCCGAATATCCATGGCGTGAATGTAATGCTCTGTATATGGTGGGATCAGATGGGTGTGCTGTATTATGAGCTGCTAAAACCGGATGAAACCATCAATGGACAACGCTACCGAACACAATTAATCCGTTTGAAGAGAGCAGTAGCCGAAAAACGCCCGGAATATGCGACCAGACACGAGGCAATAATTTTGCATCATGAAACGCTCGGCCCCACGTTGCTATTCCGGTTAAAAACTATTTGGAAAACAGTGGATGGGAAGTCTTACCCCACCCGCCTTATAGCCCAGACCTTGCCCCTTCTGACTACCATTTATTCCGGTCGATGCAGAACGCCCTCACTGAAATACGGTTCACATCAGAGCAGAATATCAAAAATTGGCTTAATTCATTCTTGGCTGCCAAGCCGGCGCAGTTCTTTTGAGATGGGATCCACAAATTGCCAGAAAGATGAAAAAGTCATAGCTTCAGATGGGCAATACTTTGAACAATACTATTGTACATGTTTTTCTTAAATAAACGTTGAAATTTTGAAAAAAACCACACGAATTAAGTTATATACCCAATATTTTACAGTGGAACTTAGCCCGCGAAGGGCTCCATAAATTTTGGAGGCGTTTTTGTTTATGTGAACGTCCCAATTAAGGTTACTCCAAAGGTAAACTCCGAGATTCTTTAAATCATCCATGTATTCTATAGGAAAATGATCAAGATGTAATGGGCGAAACAATTCTTTACTTCTTCCTACATTTAAAATCATTGCTTTTGTTTTTGTGGGATTTATTTTAAGGCCGTTTTCTGAAGACCACTCCCAAAAACTACCTTGATCAAAAGGTTCCCGGAATAACCACCGTGTGGCGCTCCCATTTCTCCGATTTAATTTCTTGTTTTTTTTAAGTCGGACATCTGTTGTTGATATTCCCTCTAAATCTTAGCGTCATAGCTTGACATTTGCGAAAGTTACGTAGCCAAGAGTACATCTATTTCTGTGTGTGTACGTGATTTTTCCATTACTTTTTTCTCGGCTGCTGAAACGCGTTCCCCGTTGTGGTTTTTTAACTCAATTGAGCAGAAAGAAGTCCCTGGGAGCCAAATCAGGTGAATTCGGTGGCTGTTGAATGGAATTTGTTGCATTTTTCGTCAAAAAATTACGAATAACGATGGCACTGTGCGACGGTGCGTTATCATGGTGCAAAATCCACTAATCTTCTGCCCAAAATTCTGATCTCTTTAGGCGAATTGCTTCACGCAAACGTCTCATAACGCCCAAATAATACTCTTTGTTTACTATCTGTTGGTTATTGACCAACATTTCTTTTACTTCATCAATGTTTTCATCGGTTTTCGATGTCGATGGTCTGCCACTGCGTTTATCATCTTCGATTGACTCACGACCACTTTTGAACCGCTCCATAGTGGCCGATTTAGTACGCGATAGCAGGTCAAAAAGGCAAATGCGAACATGTTTGCAACAACTTGAATTCTCGTTATCTGAGAAAACGGTATCCAAACACTACGTCTGCGTCCGAGAGAAGTGAGTTTAAAAGTTATTTCAAACGGAGAAGTTAAAAAATGGAAATTTATGAACCAGCTGGCAGTAAGTACTATAATTATAACCAACTTTTGAACTGATTGTGATAATAATTAGAACATATCCGAAGCTTTTTTGTATAGACACAAAGTGTTAACAATGAAGACTTAAAATTTGTGTCACGGATTTTTAAGAAGTGAGAAACAAGAAAACGTACATTACATGATTTTTAAAATGTGAAAAATTATGGATTTCCAAAGAATTTAAAACTACCGGTGCTAATGACTGAAGTAAAAGCAAAAAAACTTCAACGAGGAAGACCTGAAAAAAATTTAAGGAAAGCGGGATTAAAGCTAAAAAACGAAAAACTCAAGATCTTATGAATAGGCCCTCATAAGAACTGTCATTTGCTGTGGAATCTATGTTTAGAGAGGAGGGAAAACGCTACTTAGCTGAAGTTATAAAGAAAACCGTTGCTGCTTCATCCAAAAGCTTAAAGCAACTGAGCACTCATAATACAGAAAAAATTGTGTCTCATACCACAGATGAAGCTTTAGCGTTAATTGCTGATTTAAAATTAACGAAACATCAGTACAGATAAGTGCAGAAGACAAAAATGCCAACCTACGACTCCATTCTGGAAGCAAAAAAGCATTGTTATCCACTTAGTTCTTCAATTAAAATAACAGAAACATTATTTGAAATTGATCTACAACAATTACTGGACTATACTGCACAAAGAATTTCTGTTGCGCAAGGTGACATATTTGATTTTCGATGTGAAAATGATGACACATTAGAATGTACTTGGAAGTGCGGAGCTGATGGTGGTGGTGGGCATGCTCGTTATAAGCAAAATTTTTTAGTCGATGCTTCTGCAAGTGATTCCGACATACTACTCGCTTTTATTATGCTCATGAAAATCAAGAAGAAAAGTGAAACCGAATGTACAACAATATGGATAAATTCCAGAAAATCATCACCACGATACTGTCGTCCAGTCCGTTTTGAATTTACAAAAGAAAGTACAGACATTATCATCGCAGAGTTTAATCGAATGGAGCTAGAAATAAATGCTTTGCAGCCCACTTATTTGAAATTCAACGACAAAAATGTTCATCTAATTCACACGTTATTCAAAACAATGGTTGATGGTAAAACGTGCAATGCGGTAATGAAAAATATAGCTAGCTCAGTTTGCTATATTTGTAAGGCATCTCCAAAAGAAATGAATAGCATAGACGAATTTTCAAAAAAATCATGTGATACTAACGCTTTTGCTTATGGTTTGCAACCCTACACGCACAGATAAGATTAATGGAAGCATTATTACATATAGCATATAAACTTGATACGGAAAGTTGGCAGGCGAGAGAAGATGCAGCCAAGAATATGGTAAAAGATAAAAAACGTATGTACAAAACCAGCTAAGACCTGAACTCGGTATATTAGTCGATTTTCCAAAACAGGGTGGTGGTAAAACAAACGATGGAAACACTGCCAGGACATTTTCCAAGTACCTCGCAAAAACCGCCAGAATAATTGGAATTGATCAAAGACTCGTGGAACGTTTCGCAATAATAATAAAAACTATATCATCTGGTTTAAGAATCGACACAGCCAAACTCCATAAATATAATTTGGATACCGCTCAATTATTTGTCGACAAATATAAGTTGTATAGAATGCCAGTGAGCGTTCACAAAATCTTGATTCATGGGGCCGATATTATTGAAACGTTCCCAATACCTATTGGCCATCTATCGGAGGACGTTTTAGAAGCACGGCAAAAGGATTATAAGACATACAGAGCAGGATTTTCAAGAAAGATGTCTCAAATCTCCACCAATACTGATCTGCTACATAATTTGCTCTTTTCATCTGACCCAATTTTAAGTGATATACGTGCTCTACCGAAAAGACAGAGCAAACCCCTGCCTGCTGAAATGTTAGAAATGGTTTTAGAAAGTATATAAAATAATTGTAATAATCCAAAAAGTTGCATGTCATTTATTTTTGATTTAAGTCCAGCTACAGACATAAAATCGGCCAGTGTGCGCTCGAGCTACTGGTAAATGATCGTTTTCTTTAGAGAATCGTTGCCGAAACACTTTTCCAACATTTCCAAAGTTCGCGCACCATTAAATCCGTTTTTTATCCAAAATTTTATACAATTATTCATTTCTAAAATTACTCTTGCCTACGTAAATTTTGCAAATGTTAAGGTATGATGCTTAGTTTTAGAGGTAATATAAACAACAGATATACCAACTTAACAGAAAAAACAGAGCTCAAATTCGAATAATGGGAGCGCCACACAGTGGTTATTTCGGAAACTTCAAGGTAGTATTTCCTAGTTCCAGATTTAAGTTTGTAACTGCTTCATTTTTCCGGATTTTTGAAAACAGTGTATATACCTGAACATCATCAGCACATACATTTATGACGATTTCAGTTTGTAAAGCATTGGGAAATGTCGTTGATGAGGCAGGTGAATAAAAGGGGCCCTAAGACCGAACCCTGAGGAACCCCCGCTGGAACCAGAAAGCAAGATGGTACTACATTTTTATTGAAAAGCTTACACAAATAGCTACCGAAGTGGAATTGGTGTCTTAATTTTTTTAACAGTATTGCATGATTAACACAGTCGAAAGCCTTCGAAAAATCAAGAAAAACAATAAATCTCAACATGTCACTATCCAAACCTGAACGTAGATCTTCACAAATTTTGATGAGTGCCGAAGTACAACTTAATTTTGAACGGAAACCAGACTGATATTTAGTAACCATTTTATTAACATTAAGATGGTTTTTAATTTGTTGGGTAACTATTGTTTTAAATACCTTACTCAAAAAAGGCAGGATCGTTATTGGGCGGTATTCTGTAGCAACTTGGTTTGGTGTTTTTGAAAGACGTATCACTGTAAGGGTCGAGGAAAAGTTGAAGTTGTAATTTTTGTATTGAAAATGAAAGTGATTTTGTGTAGGATAACTAGGAGCAGAATTCTAATAAACTTAGGTTGGATATTATCGGAACCCACTGCATTTGATTTGACAATTAATATTGTGTTTCCGGCAAGAACTTGATCAATACATGACAGAGAAAAAGTGAACTCAGGGTTTGTTCAAAAAAAACCAGCAGAATTAGATGGAGGAGATATTTCACAGATATTTCACAAGCAGTAACAAATTTTGCATTGAGTTCTGAAAGGCTCACGTTGTTTGAGAGCGGGATTTTTCTAATTTAAGCCCCAATTGACAAAGGAGACATAACCGCCATCCAAGAAATGCGATGGGATGGGCCGGACAAAAAGAAGATGAAAAACTGCGACATCTACTACGGCAATTGCTATCGACGGCAAAAGCAGCGCTTATTTGGATGCGGATTTGTTGTCGGAGGCAAACTAAGACAAGAAGTCCTCAGCTTCTGGCATGTGAGCGAGCGCCTCGTAGCAATCCGCATCAAGGCTAAATTCTCCAACATAAGCCTCATATGCGCATGCACCCACAGAGGAGAAAGATGACGACACCAAGGATGCCTTCTACGAGCTCCTTAACAAGACCTACGAGCAATGCCCTAGCTATAACATTAAAATTGTCCTCGGTGATTTTAATGCAAAGCTAGGAAGAGAGGGTATCTTTGGTGGAACAATCGGAAAATATAGCCTGCACAACACCACCTCCAATAACGGGTTCAGGCTAATCGACTTTGCGGCGGGGCGAAACATTGTCGTGGCTAGCACGCGGTTCCCACATCTCGACATACACAAGGGGACTTGGAGAACTCCTGATCAATCAACAGTCAACCAGATTGATCACATTGCGATCGACGCAAGACACTCCTCCAGCATTATGGATGTCCGTACGTTCCGAGGAGCCAACATCGACTCGGACCATTACCTTGTTGTAGCCAAGGTACGGTTGCGGATATCCCAAACTACGCCAAGAAAAACTAATGTTGTGAGAAAATTCGACGTCAGACGGCTACAATCGCAAAAGATCGCCAAGTTCTTTTCCGATCGAATGTCTCTTAATCTCTTAAGAGGTCCAATGCCGCCAGCATCAAGCATCGAAGACCATTGGAAACACTGCCAAAACGCCATCCGAGATGCCGCTTCTGATGTGCTGGGTTTCACTCGTCCGCCACAACGAAACCCCTGGTTCGATGATGAATGCCGGCAAGCACATGTAGCTAAGCAAGATACATATAACGCGGCGCTGCTTAGAAACGAAAGCCAGGAAAGTCCACCATCGACCAGATATTCACACTACGGCAGATCTTGGAGAAGACCCATGAGCTTCAGATCGATACCCACCACCTATTCATCGATTTTAAGGCCGCGTATGACAGCATCTATAGAGACGAGCTATATAGAGCAATGCCTAGTCTTGGCATCCCTGCCAAACTCGTCCGTCTGTGCAGGATGACGATGGAGAATGCACGCTGCTCCATCAAGATCGGTAAAGATCTCACCGAGACCTTTGATGTCCAGAAAGGATTTAGACAAGGCGATGCGCTGTCATGCGATTTTTTTAACATCGTACTTGAAAGAATAGTGCAAAACTCACGAGCAAACACAAGAGGCACTATCTTTCAAAAGTCCGTCCAACTACTCGCATACGCCGACGATATTGATATAATCGGGAGAAAGCAGCGTGATGTCAGTGCCGCTTTCTCGAGTATTGAGACGGAAGCGGCGAAAATGGGTTTAGCGGTCAATTAGGGCAAGACCAAGTATATGCTGTCAAGCAAAAAGGACAACCTACACCGACGTCTCGGACAGAACGTCACCCTCGACAGATATAACTTTGAGGTAGTTAAGGACTTTGTCTACCTAGGCTCCGCTATAAATACAGACAACGACACCAGCGCTAAAATCAAGCGAAGAATAACTCTTGCCAACCGCTGTTTGTTTGGGTTAAGAAGGCAATTGAGTAGCAAAGCCCTCTCTCGCACAACAAAAGTCACCCTTTATAAGACTTTAATAATCCCGGTCCTGCTCTATGGCGCAGAGGCATGAACATTATCAAAAATGGATGAGGGTGTTCTTGGTTGCTTCGAGAGAAAAATTCTTCGAGCGATCTTCGGTCCCGTCTGCATTTACGGTGAGTGGAGGAGGAGATACAACGACGAACTGTATGGACTGTACAGCGACATGGACCTAGCCAGAAGAGTGAAGATCCAAAGACTGAGATGGCTGGGTCATGTAGAGCGCATGGACACCAATGCTCCGGTCCGAAAAGACAGCGCAGTAGAGGAAGCCCCAAGACTCAGGTGGCGCACGCAAGTGGAAGAGGACCTCAGCCAACTTAGCGTGCGAAACTGGAGGCAGCTAGCCAGGGATCGAGCTGGCTGGAGAAGCTTGTTAACTGAGGTCCAGGTCCACCCCGGACTGTAGCGCCACCTAAAGTAAAGTAAGTAAGTAAGCCGCAATTGACGAATGTTTTTCCAGAAGTCAGAGCTTGAATTGCAAGATTCAGACTTTCTTTTATATAACTTAGTTTTAGTTCTTCGTATAAGAAGAGTTACAGCATTTCGAACAGCTTTAAACTTGGTGTGAATTTCCAAACATTTGTAATGCCTCCATCTGGAAAAGAGTAAGTTCCTAGCTTTGATTAGGTTACGTACTTCCTGGGTAAACCATGGTAACTTCATTTTAGTTGTTTTTGGCGTATATGTGCGGACAGGAACATGCTTGTCAAAAAGTGAGATAATTTTGTCCTGAAGAAATTGGGCTTGGAAATTAGAATCATTTGTTGTATACATCGGTCACCAATTCAAGGACCGGCAGTCATTAAAAAGTTCAGTCAAGTTGATACGGGAATAGGTATATGATTTAAAACTCGTCTAGGTTTGGACCAACGGAAATACTTCTACTGTCAGAAAAATCATATCGTTGTAAGAAAATCTGTTGCGAAAATTTGGTCATAGTGTATTATCAGGTCAGAGTCAGACACTAAGGCAATGTCAAGTAGTGTTGGTGTGCGATTAAGAGCAAAATGTGTCGGTTGGCACAGATTTGCAAAACTTAGCTGCAAAATGCAACCATTTCTTTAAAAGCCTTATTATTGTTCGCCAAAATGTTTAAATTAAGATCACCGCAATTAATGATTTTAGAGAATTGTGAAGAGAAGGCTTCAAGCAAGTCTTTAAAAAGTCTATAATTAGCAACATCAGTCGCCATGTATACGTAACCAACTAGACACTTGTCACGACTATCCTTGGAGTGGGTCATTAAAAAGAAAACGAGGACATTCTTTAATTTTGTTCGAAATGCACTTTATCTACCTATACATGGCAATAATCGAATGCGCAGTTCTCTTTTCGCACATAATGTCCTATTTATTAGAATAAGACTTTATTTATATGTTCGTTCGATGTGCCATATGCTGCCAGTCATAATATTCATGAATACCTCCAATAGCAGAAAAGCATCTCAATCCGGAACTTCTATGCTACTTCCTCTGCAATGAAAGCATACATACGAGTACTAACACAAATATCAAGTCCCATCAGCCCAGCATACCAATAACACAGGAACCGGATATTCAAGAATAGCACGCTGATTCATAAACGAATAGATAATAATTTCACATTATATATACAGCTCTTGTGGAACGATGGTACCATCCATATATGTATGTATATCCTCGCACCGGAATTTTGCGGACTCAATTCTGTTTCTAATAAATTCCCCCATCGGCGAGTACATAAATATACACAAAATGACAATGCTGTTTCGAGTGAATTGTCATTATTCCACCACTCATATGGAACCCAACCCAACATTGTTTACAAAAAACATCCAATCCTTGGCATGGTTTGAAGCTATTGTATGTCAGCTATACATAGGTTTCGATATCGATTGCCATTATTTGAGGAACAAACAATCATGTCTGGAGAACCACAATTTCCATCTTACAATCGCAGCCAGCATACCAAACAAGATTGACTTTTTTATCGAAAAGATTAATGAATGAGCTTTCTTATGCCATATATGTACGTGCACTTATATCATCTGGGAGTTGGTTGCGAACTGAAAGAATTCCACTTCAGATATATGGAAAACAAAATAGATTACTGGAAAGAATTAGTGCTATAACGCTCGCCATTTAATTGTTCAAAATGCTTACAGTAGTAGGTATCAACAGCGAGGCTTCTAGTGTAGGCGCTTAGTTACTGAGCTGAAACAAATTTGAATTGGAATTATAGGTATGTAGAACGGATGTGATTATTTCCTACTCACATGCCAGCAGACGTATCTGTTCCCACGAATGTTGTCACGTGCCTATATATCAAAGGCAGCCTTTCATTAAAATCTAATAAAATCTCACTACCAAATTAGATTATAAAAATATTGAAGCCCGAATGAAACTAGGTCAACTAAACTATGTGCAAAAATCGATATCGGTGACAGACCAAACCAATACCCAATTGCACTTCACAAGGAATATCTCGATGCCAATGAAAATGGATATTGAGAGTGAATTTTGTATATAAATTCGGCATCAGCAATAGCCTGTTCTCGATATTTTATTCTTCTCATGTCAGAGATGGTCGCTAAATTTGCTTATGTTACTACTCTTGCAGTAACATGAATAGCAACTAGATTAGGGCCACTGAACATTGTTGCACAGCAACGAAATACCTGAAATTTTGTGTTTTTTTCTTGTTTTTTGCTGTGAAACTACGAGCTTTAGATGCAAATACAACTATTGTTACCTATGCGCCACAACACCACCGGCCTTACTATAAGTAGGTACAAATCCAAAAAAGAGGACATATTGGGTAACTACAAAAAACAATTCGGTTTTTCATGTTATTTCAAATCCATTTCTGTCCCTTTGAATCTACAAAATTTATAATCTACTTACGTTGGAAGTTTTCTAAGTTCCCTATCCGGAGGAAGATATTTTGGGTACTCTCCTTTGATGAGGCCTGGCACATCCTTCAACCACAATGACAGAGATCAAAATGTTTAGTAATGCTTTGATGTTTTTTTATTTGGATTTATTTTTGATGAACATTCTGGAGATAACCATAGTGACATTTGTGGCTTGCAATTGATTGCCGAGTTCCTAGGGTTTCGATATGTTACACTTTCTTTTGCCCTTAGTCTACTTGATATGGCAAAGCAAGTGTTCTTAGGGCGCAGTTTAAGAAAATTAAATTACCTATACTACCGGAACAGGGGTAACAGGGTTAGACTTTTGACATTGCTTATGGACTAAGTCAATCGATTGGATGAAGTTACTACTAGTGTACTAGGGACTTAAACATCAAAAGTGGTATCAAATTAAGCTAACACTTGTCAAAGATGAAATACTATACATAAATGCCAGAAAGCTGGGAAGAGATGTAAGCATCTGCAGTATGTAGTCGATATGGGTCGTTTTTTCAAACCGGTACTAACTTTGATTTTGGAAGCGTATACTAGCGACTTTACGAATCCCCAACGAAAATACGAGTAATCAAGAAGCGTCACAAAATTTTGGAGGCCTACCTACAGGTGCATTACGAAAAATTATCGATTGATCGTATGTTTCCTTCAATAAGTTGATTTTTTCTTTAACTATATGGAACGAACTAAAGTACTTGTCTTTCAAATTTGTGCCATTCGGTCAAGGATCAAAAAAGTCGTTAATAATGGCTCTTCAGCGAATACACTTGACCGAAACAAGGTGATTAGCTTCATTTTTTAAGCAATTTGTTGCGATAAATCCAGTCCCATTTGGAACTTCTTCGCTCCAAATGCAACAATTTCGGTACCCAGTGAGTCAAATATGAGCTTCATCGCTGATAAACTCTTCATTTTCAATTAAACAGAAGATCACATGGTCGTTCTGCCTCAATTCTTGCAAAGGCTAGATCTTGCAAACCTTCAAACCAAGATCTTGCGTACAATTTTCCACAAACGGGACGGACCCATTTTTGTGAACTATGTCTAATCAATAACATTCGATATTTGTCAACACTCCCCCGAATGGATCCAATTTTCTGTCCGAAACGCACTCTTCGTATGCACCTCGGTGCCACTGCATCTTCCAAAGGAAATTTTGTGGGGAAAAGGTTAATAATTTGTTGAGTATCAGTCTCAGATGGTCGATTATGACGGGTGAAATATGATTCAAGCCCTTTACAACTTTGGCACACAGAACCAAACAAAGTTGATTAAGCTTTTATCTCATCACGATAAAATTGCTAAGACTACTATTTGTAATGACAGTAGGGTGCTGTAGAAATAGGGTTAGCACTGAGAGATGTCCAGTGTTGCAACTATTTTCTAGACATCAATTGTGCTTATAATACCCCCCACATGGTAACCGATGTCCATCCGGACTCGACCTGCTAAACTTATAAGCGCGACTGCTGATCAGCAGACAAAACCCAGCACTATAAACGGGACAGCGGATCAATTCCCCAGATGGAGTGACCGGTGAAGAAAAATTCAGGAACAAATGAGAACCTAGCCGGGCTACTGCGACATATTTTGAGCTCAGGCTCGATAAAGATTCCAAAATTAAATCACGGTCTTGGAAATGGGATGGTGGCAGACGAGAAATCAATCGACCAACGGCAGCGCTCATAGCTCCGAATGGGTTACTGACTTCGGTCTAAGACCAGAGACAACACTGCCAAAAAAAAACCGTCAGAGATGGCGCTTCTGAAGTTCTGGGTTTTACTCGATTACCGCAACGAAGCTCCTGGTTTGATGATGAATGCCGATAAGCACATGCAGCTAATCAAGATGCATACAAGTGATGCTGCATAGAAGGACTAGAGCTCTCACGAGCTCTATGAGTTGAACAGGAGACATGAACACCGGTTTCTAAGGGGGAAAAAGAAAGATCATGAGAAGCTCGCGGTCGAGAAAATGAAATAGAACCGAAGTCGATTCGCAGTCAATGCTGGAGATTTGTAAAGAGCAATTCTGTAGACTAGATACTCGATAACAATTAGTCACCTGGTTTGGATGGCATACCAAATAAGGGCCTTAAACTTGAAATAAAAATAAACACAGAACCATTTGTGGAAATATACTCGTATAACGAGTGTTTTTTTTTGTTTGAAGACATTTAGTACGTTAATTAGCGTCCCTACGGACCTGCGTGCATTATAGAGAAGAGATTATGGAAAATAAGGGAGAAGGGTTAACAAAGATATATACACATAGGAATTGCGCAAGAAAATAATTCTTTTATGATCCTTCTTCATATAAGATCCTTATCTATGGCGTATGACCTATAAAAAGATCAGGAGGAAATCAGTCGAACAGTCGAACCACAAGCAGCATTAGCGCATCCGTTGATAGTTATTTTACGAAAATTATTTATTGTTTTCATTTTTTGTATTTTGTCTAAAAAAAAAAAAAATGGTAAGCTTACGGGGCTTGTTTTGGCCTGTTCATGCATCTCGCATGCATCCCATATGACAAATTATCCAGAAGTTGCTATTGATGTATCCGATGTCGAAAGCCAAGTGAATGTGGAAATGGATGATGATGGGTTCGTTGAAGACCACGATGACGAAATAGAAAAGCTTCGTGAAGAAGCTGCTACTGCCACTGCTGCCCGTCATTAGGCTGAGACTGATGCTGCCCCCATTTTATTTTCAAAAATTACACAAAATGGTACAAAGATCCACCAACGAGTAGTCGCATTCGTCCTCATAATATTGTCGATTACACTAGAAGCAAGCCAGGGCCATTGAAAAACTTGGTTCATGATTCATTTACCATCTTTCGATTTCTAACCACAGAAGATATGGCTTAAATCATCATTCGAGAAACGAATCGCAAAGCTAAGCAGATAACAGCTATATGAATTGAGGCAAATCTAACTAAGCAGAAACAAAATAGTGTTGGCTCTAAAAGCGTTTAATGCTTTTTTGGCTATAATTTTGTATGCTGGAATGTGTAAATCCAACAGTGAGCCTGGTAAGGAACTATGGGGCCCAACTTACTTTAGGTGGCGCTACAGTCCGGGGTAGACCTGGGCCTCAATCAACAAGCTTCTCCAGCCAGCTCAATCCCTGGCTAGCTGCCTCCAGTTTCGCACACTAAGTTGGCCGAGGTCCTCTTCCACTTGCGTGCGCCATCTGAGTCTTGGCCTTCCTCTACTGCGCTGTCCCTCGGGAGCGGATTCGAAGACTTTTCGGATATTGGATATTCACTCTTCTGGCTAGGTCCATGTCGCTGTACAGTCCATACAGTTCATCGTTGTATCTCCTCCTCCACTCACCGTCAATGCAGACGGGACCGAAGGTCGCCCGAAGAATTTTTCTATCGAAGCAACCAAGAACACCATCATCCATTTTTGATAATGTCCATGCCTCTGCGCCATAGAGTAGGACCGAGATTATTAAAGTCTTATAAAGGGTGAATTTTATTGTCCGAGAGAGGGCTTTGCTACTCAATTGCCTTCTTAACCCAAAGAAACAGCGGTTGGCAAGAGTTATTCTTCGCTTGATCTCAAAGCTGGTGTCGTTGTCTGTATTTATAGCGGAGCCTAGGTAGACAAAGTCCTTAACTACCTCAAAGTTATATCTGTCGAGGGTGACGTTCTGTTCGAGACGTCGGTGTTGGTTGTCCTTTTTGCTTGACAGCATATACTTGGTCTTGCCCTCATTGACCGCTAAACCCATTTTCGCCGCTTCCGTCTCAATACTCGAGAAAGCGCCACTGACATCACGCTGCTTTCTTCCGATTATGTCAATATCGTCGGCGTATGCGAGTAGTTGGACGGACTTTTGAAAGATAGTGCCTCTTGTGTTTGCTTGTGAGTTTTGCACTATTCTTTCAAGTACGATGTTGAAAAAATCGCATGACAGCGCATCGCCTTGTCTAAATCCTTTCGGGATATCAAAGGTCTCGGTGAGATCTTTACCGACCTTGATGGAGCAGCGTGCATTCTCCATCGTTATCCTGCACAGACGGACGAGTTTGGCAGGGATGCCAAAACTAGACATTGCTCTATATAGCTCGTCTCTATAGATGCTGTCATACGCGGCCTTAAAATCGATGAATAGGTGGTGGGTATCGATCTGAAGCTCATGGGTCTTCTCCAAGATCTGCCGTAGTGTGAATATCTGGTCGATGGTGGACTTTCCTGGCCTGAAGCCACACTGATATGGACCTATCAGGTTGTTGACGAACGGCTTCAGGCGTTCACACAATACGGCGGATAAGATCTTATATGCGATGTTAAAGAGACTGATGCCTCTGTAGTTGGCGCAGTTCAGAGGGTCTCCTTTCTTGAGAATCGGACAAACAATGGTGAGGTTCCATTCATCGGGCATACTTTCCTTACCAAGTCATCGCCTGCCGCTTTGAAGAGCTCGGCAGTCAGGCCATCCGCTCCAGCAGCTTTGTTGGACTTAAGCTTCGATATGGCTATCTTCACTTCATCCAGGTTGGGTGGACGGAATTGTTGGTCATCATCTTCCAGGTTGAAATGTTGATTCTGCCTGACAGCGGTATTTGGTCCGTCATCGCCGTTATACAGTCTGCAGAAATGATCTTTCCAAATCCTCAGCATCGACTGCGATTCTACTACGATGTTCCCTTGTTCATCTCTACAGGCTTCTGTTCGGGGTTTGTTTCCGCGGCATGTTATTTTTACCTTTTGGTAAAACTTCCGAACCTCACACAGCATTAGTTTGTCTTGGCGTAGTTTGGGATATCCCCAACCGCACCTTGGCTGCAACAAGGTAATAGTCCGAGTCGATGTTGGCTCCTCGGAACATACGGACATCCATAATACTGGAGGAGTGTCTTGCGCCGATCGCAATGTGGCCAATCTGGTTGACTGTTGATTGATCAGGAGTTCTCCAAGTCCCCTTGTGTATGTCGAGATGTGGGAACCACGTGCTAGCTAGGACAATGTTTCTCACCGCTGCAAAGTCGATTAGCCTGAATCCGTTATCGGAGGTGGTATCGTGTAGGTTATATTTTCCGATCGTTCCTCCAAAGATACCCTCTCTTCCTAGCTTTGCATTAAAATCACCGAGGACAATTTTAATGTCATAGCTAGGGCATTGCTCGTAGGTCTTGTTGAGAAGCTCGTAGAAGGCATCCTTGGTGTCGTCATCTTTCTCCTCTGTGGGGGCATGCGCGCATATGAGGCTTATGTTGGCGAATTTAGCCTTGATGCGAATTGCTACGAGGCGCTCGCTCACATGCCGGAAGCTGAGGACTTCTTGTCTTAGTCTGCCTCCGACAACAAATCCGCATCCAAATAAGTACTGCTTTTGCCGACGATAGCAATTGCCGTAGTAGATGTTGCAGTTTTTCATCTTCTTTTTGTCCGGCCCATCCCATCGCATTTCTTGAATGGCGGTTATGTCTGCTTTGCAGCAGTCTAGGGCCTTCGCTAGTTGCTCGGCTGCACGTGGTCTATTAAGGGATCTAACATTCCACGTACATATCCGAAGCTCATTGTCCTTAAATCGTTTGCGTGGGTTGTCAACAGTAGATCCATCCATATCGCTGGCTTGTTGATGCTTCGTAACTTATGTTTTTTGTCTAAATGGCCGGGATGTTACCCCGGCGGCACAACCCCCAACCTGGAGGACCAGTTCCATTTTGAGTGCCCCTAGGACGAGGTTTCGGTTACACCGAAGCCAGTAACCCGTGCCGGGATGTGAACGCTGCCGTTGGCCCTCATGGGGCTCGTCCGCCACCATCTCTTTTCCAAGACCCTGACTAAGTCCTGGAAATCCTTTCCGACCTGAGCTCCAAATATGTCGGAGTAGCCCGGATAAGGTCTTGTTTTGTTTTTCCAACACATGTTCCAATATATGAAGCCGCTTCATCATATAATCGTTTCATATCTCTCACAAAGTTTAACATGGCCGGAGACATTACTCATTAACAAAACTGCTGATATTGATGATTTATGGCTTATGTTACAGGCTAATTTGGCAGCAGCTTACAATACGCACGATTCGATGACCGTGGACGAAAAACCCTTTCCTTATCGAGGACGGGCACATTTCATACAATACATTCCATCTAAGCCAGCCAAGTCAGGAATAAAAGTATGATAGTTGTGCGATTTGAAGGGTATGATTTATGGTGGAAAGATGCCGGAACAGGAGCGCGAGATCAATCAAGGCCAAAATATCGTATTTCGCTTGCAATATTCTGCAATATGATCGTTATTGCTCCATTGACCTCAATCATAATATACGATGAAATTAATTCCGTCCAAAAATCGAACAAACGACTATTATTTTTGAAATTGTTGACGAGACAATTGGCAATTTCAAACATTGAAGAATGAGCTAACAGAAGCCTCGAGCGTATTGCTTCTGCTGCAATAATGCGATTTATGCTGAACACTCAGCACTTTTATATCGGTGCCAAATCTGCACTGCTGCACTAGCTAAACAGACAAAATAAATATTTAAAAAATATATGATAAATCTTCGTTGGTAAACTATAAAGGACTTGTAGTACTAGTTGTAGTATTAAAAACTTTATTTAAAAGAATAACTTCTTAACGTAACTATTACAATTTGATAAACTTAAGTTTACTATGGTTTGGCCCAAGGCCGTCTACCAGATTGACAATTCGTTAAATAAAATTTAATACATATGCTTATTTAGAAGTCTCCTTCAATAATACGTGTTCTGTAATCAAGTGCGATTGAAGTGTATTTATACAAGGCTTCCCAACCAAGTTCACCGTTTAAAATGTTCAGAACATCATTCATATCCATTTTGCTTACATCGTAGTATCTCACACGAAATTCACTTAAAATAGGACATCTGGCAATGAAATGGTTTACATCCTCCCTTTCTTGTAGGTTACACAGGTCGCATTGAATTGGCATGTCAGGACGATGTGGGATGTAATTTAAATTGATTATTTCACCTCTTACTTTAAATATTAAATTAATCATCTTCAGCGGAAAGCGATTGAGAAAGTACCAGTGCTCTTGAAGATTATAATTCAGTTGACTGTAAAGTATTCTGTTATGAAATTACTGCTTCCGTTTTACATCTATCGTACAAAGTGGAGTTTGCTATCTTTAATAGTTTTGTAAAAATCTTCCTTAAATCAGCAGTACTAATGTCTGTGGCAATGCGCACATTTTCACCGATGTTATCCCCCAACTCCTCCCACTTTTTGATAAGATTTCCCCTAGTCGAAATAGCTCTCCTGAGCACTAGTCTAGGGGTGGGACTGTTGCTTCCAAATGAAGCATATAATTTGGAGTGGACTTTGGTAACTGGAAAATTCGTTTCAGAAAATATCTCAGGAATCTTTCAACCTCTTTAAACTGGCAGTAACCCCAAACTTGAGCACCATATACGAGTAGTAATATAGAGGCAGCAGTCGCACGAAATAGTTTAATCTTAAAGCTGTGCTCAATATATTTATTATTGATGCATCAGCCCCATACTGAAGAAACAGCTCTTTTCGCCTCGGCCAGTTTAAGTTGGAAAAGCTTTTTCAGACTAAGATTCGCCGTAATTAGATAGATTCTAATATTCCCGAACTATTGAAGCAATCTCTTCTTTGTAGGTCCATTTTTCATTACGAGCATATCTACTGCCACCAGCTCTGAATATCATAATTTTGGTTTTCTCTAAGTTAACAGATAGATTCTATAGTTCACAATAACTCTCAAGTCGCTTGATCATTCGCTGCAATCCTTCAACTGAATCCGAAAGAAAAACTATATCATCGGCGAAAACTAGTCCTGTTATCTGCATACTTCCAAACTGAATTCCTCCTCCAAATGCCTTTACAATATCATTTATGAATAATATAAAAAGTAGCGTGCTCAGAACCAACCTTGTTTTACTCCCATTTGCGTTTCAAAGACCTCAGATACAAGTTCACCATCCCATACGTACGTGACGTTGCTTTCGTAAATCGCATTCAATAAAATAACAATTTTTCAAGAGTTCCCCATCTTATACAGCCTGTAAAAAGTGATTCACGTGCAATAAAATCAAAGGCAGCCCGAAAGTCGACGGAGAAAGCGTATAACATGTTCCTTCTTTTGAAGCTCTTGCAATATTTTTCAGGGTGAATATTTGGTCTAAGGTCGAATAGATTCTCCTAAATCCAGCTTGAAATTGATTCAGTGTTTTCTTGTTTTCGATCTACTGCATAAGTCTATTGAAGATTAAGGTACTAAACAGTTTAACTGATGTATTCAGGAAAGAAATGCCTCGATAATTTTCAGGGTTGTCGTACGATCCTTTCTTATGCAGAGGAAAAATTATTGTCCTTTTAAAGCTTTCTGGAACACCCGCTGTTTCGAATATTCTATTGTAGTCGTTGGTTAATGCGGACAGAAATTGAACTGAACAATTTTTATAGAATTCTGCTGGTACTCGGTCGTCTCCTGGTGCTTTACCAACTTTCGATTTTTTGATAAAATTTTGCACTTCAATAACTATAAATAGAGCATCTAAAAACTCATCTTCGAAAAATGGTGCCGCTTACTGTGGCGAAGGCGAAAATTGAGTAGCGTTGAGAAGATTCTTAAAATAGTCGCGAAGTTCAGATGCTTGTAAGGATGATGCAATTATGTTATCTCTCCCGTTGATAGTTTTGGCCGCTTTCTGGCTTTATGACAATCCGCATCAAACCAGATCTGTTATGGAGTAACCCTACGCCTGCCTGTGGTACTTGTTGGAACAGCTTCAATCATTACTCGAGTTAGGTCATCCATGTGCAGCGGATTATTCAACAACTTGCATTTGGCAAGTTCCTGATCTAAATTATTTTGGTATGTAGGTTGAAATCTATTTCTCCATATCAAGTTCGGCAGTAGCCCCATTTGCTTTGTGTTGAGCGTTTCTTCAGTTCCCGAAATTGTACAAGAAATTTCCAAAAGCATGTGGTCAGAGAAAGTTTGTGAAGCTATCTTGAAGTTACTCGGAATAGAGTTCCATTTCCCGGCCACAAGGTAGTAGTCAATGACAGAGCACGCCGTTGCTCGAACAAACATAAGTTCACCATACGGATCCATTTAGAATCCTTGCATCTAAAGCAACCTCCAGCATTTTAGCCCCTTTCCTATCACACACTTCGTCTTATGGTACTATAATCCAAAAAAAAAAAAGGTATCAACCTGAAAGAAAGACACTGCAGCATAAGAACATGACAAGCGAAAAGAACGCTGTGAAACAGATTGCACCCATAATTATGCAGAAACTTCAACGGCTGGAAAGAATCATTTCTATAATAGCTTGAGGATACCACCCTACCACAGGGAACTATGCCTCACACTGGTTCGATGAGGTGAGACAATGACGAAGGTTCTTTGAGGAGATTAGGTTAAGCGGGTCAGAGTCTCTATTGACACAAAGAGAAAAAAAACGTTCCTACGATATAAATTACATTTATTTGACGATGCCTAGTAACAGCATCAAATAAAATGTTGGATACCTTCTCGTTGTATTTGTAGCCGTCTTGACTACAGAACTATACCAAAATATATTGTTAGATCTTTGTAGAATTGCCACCTCACCACTGTAAAAGTGGATTTGTCCTATAGAATGTTTCACGATTTGCAGGTAGAATGTCATTAACGATGAGCCTTGGGATGGAGGATAAAGCAGCATTTCAAATGTAACAAATGGTTGTGACAAGACCAATTCTAAATTACCCATTGCACCAGAAGTTGAATTCCTTTTCCATTCAATCCTTCACTTTATTTTTGCGTGAAGAAAATTTATAAATTTCCTTCCAACACTAGATTTTTAAATAACAGTAGCTGCCGACTAAAGCAATCCCTTAAGAACACTTAAGCCTCCAGCATAATGGAAGGGGAAAATTCTCTCCTTCTCCCGAGCATACAAATTATCGACCCGTGAAATATGGTATTCCTTCCCCAACGTCAACCCTTAAAACCGAGATCGAAAAGATAAGTGAATCAGGGTAAGGAGAAAGTCCTTAAGATGTACATATCTTTGCACCCTTAGTTATTACATTTAACATGCCAAAATATTTATAAAATATTTACGATGGCACGAAAGAACTTTAGTTTCTGAAAGCCGACCATCTTCAATTTTTCACGAGAGGGTTCTTTCTTCATCGAAGGATTATGGGATTAAGCGGCATGAGCTTGAGGTTTACCTAACCCATTATTTATGTAGGTCGACCAAGAAAACTAATTACAGAATAGGCATTAGAAGGATTGTGCCTTCGTTTGGGAATCTGTTTTCAAGATGCAGATAAACGTTCAACTTTTGACATAAATTAAAATATCATCTTTGCTGCGATTTAAAGGATTTGTCGGCAAATAAATTACTCACATCATAACGAAGTGCTCCTAATTAACTATTGAGAGAGTCCTTATATCCACCTTATATGTGTCTTTATATCATTTTTATAGTAAAACAAATGACACTCTCCGCTGTTCTTTTTTTTTAAATATTTAATAGAAAATAGTTAATTGTTAACGTTAATTTTGAGAGCCTGTAGATAATTACGCATATGTATAGGATATAATCCTAGCAAGTTTATGATTACTGCCCAACAAGGAATAAATTTAAAAATATCTTTTAGAGAAAATGCCACAATAGTCACTTTGAGATTAACAAATGAGGGTAAAATGTTATGGTGGGTTGCCACCGTAACTCATACAATCAAGTCCGGTGTTAAGAAATAGCCGATACATAAATGAAAAAAAAAGCTTATTTAGAAATAAAGATACGTTACAATTTTCTATTCTGGCTCCCTTATCATAAAACACGACTGCCCCATGCATATGAGAACAAACGAGGATGAAGGGGAGAGTTAGATAAAGAAAGTTCTTAATATGCACAGTGTGGCAAATAATATCCCGGTCTGGCTGTAGAAAATATAATTAAATTCGATTTCTGCTTTTCAATACACTTATTACAGCGATTCTAATTCCTACTACGAGTATTATGCCGAAGCCCTGGTAGCTGGTGCCGTAATTTAAGGTTAATCAGGTAACTTATTACTGATTAATAAAGTTATAATAATAATTCCTACTCTAGCTCATTTTGGCGCGTGTCGAAGCTACTTGAATGATTAGAATGTCGTAAAAAGATGTTCCTTTCAACTTCAATTTCAATTTTGGGAACAAAGAAAAATCGTACGGTGCCAAATCAAGTGAGTAACACACACTTGATTTCGAACTAAAGATTTGACGGAAGGTGAGTGCGTGTGACTTGGTAGGTATATTATCGTCCAACAAAGACTTACTTTTTGGATCTTGATATTCGGATCGAATGCAATGGATTGTGGCCATTAGACACTTCAAGATGATATGCGGCAGTAACTGTTTCACCAATTCGAACGAATTCTTTGTGGATGATTCCTTTGCTATCGAAGAATGTGATGAACATTGTATTAATTTTTGAAGAAACTTTTCCTGTGGTGAATTTATTGACTATATTCCCCACCTTGACATTTGGTTTCTGGATCAATCGTGTTTCATAAGCCGTAACAATTATATTCATGAAGTTTGGATCACTTCCTGAAGCCGGGATGACGGTTCTGGAATGCCAGACTCTCATCAATTTTTGATAACCATTCAATATGTGCTGAGCAAATTTTGCACAGACCTTTGTTTTGCCCAAATCATAGTAAAAAATGGCTCAAATAGTCTGTTCGTTGATGTTTGAGGCCGCTTCATGCACTTTTTGGATCATATCAGGCCCCCGAACTGAAATTGACATTCCTGTCTGTTTGTCATCTTTCAGGGTATCTCTGTCGCAGAAAAAAAAAACGTTTGTACAACTCGGAAACAACCACCACACCCAAACAATTATCACGGCTCAATTGTTGCATCAATCGGAATGTGCCAGTTTAAATGTATATCAATTTCACCCAGGCAAAGTTTCAGCTTTAGTAAAGAAGGTTCTCAGCTAGTTCAAGGTAAGATTTGCTCTTCCATGAACTGCCTTGTTCGTTGTCTTTATTGTGCAAATCAATCTTTACCAAAACTGTCCCACCATGGCGCCCTCTCTTTGTTGTACTGCCATCGTCCAAAGTTGCTGACGTCCTCCTAACCTCAAGAATCTATCGGCATCCAAAACGGAGCAAAACTGAGCTATTGGTATTTTGCCATGTATGGACTTACTTCTCTGTAAAAAATGATTTTCAATATCGCAGTATCGTTTGGGAGGGAAGATTATGGTCTTTAAAGTGACTCCGATCAACGGAGAAATTAAGTAACTAGTCATAGCCACGTTGTAAATTTTTGTAGTTTAGAATCCTATATACCTTGCGTAATTAGATTTACAAGGCTTTCTTTACCGCCGCATTGGCCCTAATCGACCAATCTGGTAACACGACTTTGCACTAACGGTTTCCAGCGTTACGAATTCCTCTAAATCTAATTGAGCAACCCTTGAGTATGACCGCAGATAGAAATCTTGTACCGTGACTTTAATAATATGCTTTAGGTTATTATAAGTTCAAGTTTTAGCAAAGTCAGTTTTCCCTCGTTGTTTTCTTTCAATTACGTGGAAATGAAACATTAGGCCACAAAACCATACGCCTTAATGCTTGCATATGCGAAGATGTGTATGAATGTGGTGTTTGCTCCTATCATTGGCAATGCCGACCTCTGAGTGACCATATCTGCTAGTTGAGGAACTCCGATTGTTGCCTTGTTATACTCTGGTAAAAGATCGGTCGGAAGAGCCCAGTTGCCAGAAACAAGATTTTTAGCTTGATGGTTGTAGGTGATACAGTTCCTAATGGATCGTTTATAAGAGCAATAGCCTAAAGAATGTTCCTTTTACTTGTCTTTTACGAATTGAGCTGCAGAACGAGACAAGGTACTTAATGTGGCTATCGACCAGCAGTTGAACGTCACCATATTGTTCTTGAAGTGACGAAATAGCAGCGTCGTCACAAATCTCGGAGGCCGTAAAAGCCATCACAACTTATTTGGCAGCCTAGATAATCGGGCGATGGCGATGGCGCGATAGTAAGCTCATTGGACTATCACGCAGACAGTCTGGGTTCGATTCCTGACTGGGTCACCAACAATTTTTCAAATCGACATCCCCTTTCGGCGGGCAATGGCAAACTCCCGAAAAGTAAAATTGCCTACGAAAAAAGCTTCTAAAGAGTGTCGTTCGGACTCGGCGATAAACCGTAGGCCCCGCTCAGATGTGACAAAAATGACAACATGAGCAACACAAAAGAGTGTCAAGAAGCTAGGCCATTGCCCACACCGGGCGCCCAGCGCCACAGTGTTCTTGTTTTCTTTTGTTTTTTAGATAATCGAATTGCTCAGTGGCAGCAAGAGACTCATTTTATCAACTGATGGGTGAAATTGCTCTTAATGATGCAGCCAGTCTTTTATGTACGTTCCCATCGAATATTTTGATAGTGAGCTCGGTAAGACCTATGTGACCTTGGAGTGGCGTTGAATTTCATCGACTTTCTTAACTGTTGAATCTTTATATTCGTCGTCTTCCGTTCGAAATCTGATTTCACTTGATCCTTCTCGATGATTCTTTGATTTGAGATTAATTACACCACTACCACTGCTACCAAGGACCAAATCTCTGACACAGGCAGAGTGTACTTTAAAACATAACAAATGCAGTGAAGAAGAATTAAACGTTTCAAAAGAATGAAGATGAAGAAATTCTTCTCCAGAACCTTCCTTCAGACAGCTGAAGACGTTTCCCTGCCACCTTCGCGGAACGCGATTTAAAAAGAAGCATTGTACCTACTGTATAAAGTGCTTCCACAATTGCGCCGCGGCATGCATCGTTCTAAGAAGCGCTGTTTGCCACAATAAGTTCTAGAGCTGGTTGTGGCTGACAATGCTAGTGAGCCGCAGGGCTCCATTCTGTCCCTGCTCTTTTCAAGAAATTGACTCCAATTACATGACTGCAGAATCGGAAGCATTACATCCGAAAACCTCTGCATACACCATGTATAGTGTAACGTGGCTTAGCCTAATTTGAATATCCTTGAAGCATTTTGAAATATATATAAGAATGTGAAGTAGCGATCAGAACCCTAACTTTAATAGGTTAAGTATTTCTTAATATGATTGATAAACAGTGGGGACAGTCTAAAACACTCTCCAGGTTCAGTCATAAAGAGACTCATCGGGACAACCATAACATATCTAGATTTATATGGCCCAAGCACGACACGAAACTATAAAGAGGCTAATTCTCAATTTCCTCGACTGCTTTGTAGAAATCGGTAGTTAGGCCGCCCGGTAGAACAGTTTTGTTGAATCTTAACTGAGATATGCCTATCTCCACTTCATCCAAGTAGCGTGGACGAAATAGCTGGTCTACATCGTCCATGCTAAAAAGTTCATTCAGCCTGTTCAGTCTACAGAAATACTCTTTCCAAATACTGAGCATCGATTACTGCATCACCAAAATGTCTGGAGTAGAGACAGGGATATTAGCAAAAACCCAAATGCAGCCGAAGAACGCCAATATTTTGGAGGTTGGTAAAAGCTGCAATGGCGTGTATTCGTGATTCCCCAGAAAATCGTCGCATACAATAAAATTGGGCTTATTAAAGCCATGTGGATGCATGTGATAGGCCCCATGTCTTGAAGACAGCTTGCTTGTACTACCAGAAAGCTAATAGAGCCTTAGAGTCTTTCGAGATACATGTTTAGTCCATTGAAGTTCATAAGATGACACTCAAATAATCATATTTTTTTTAAGATATAATGATACTCGTAATACTTTTGGGTACCAATAAGTCAAACCCTTACAACTTCATTCTTGTCGTAAAGACAGCAACCTCAGTCTTGAAAAAATTGACTAAATGCTCGTTTCTAGTGTACTTGTCGAACGCGTCCAGTGCTTCCAGTGCTATAAAGCAAACAGTCATCATGATCTGCATATGCATAAACATAGATGTCAGAACTATTGAGGGCGTAAAGCAGTGATTCGATAGACACGCATCACAGCAGTGAAAATAGAAGTTCGTCTTGCGGTCAACCCTGTTTACCTTGAAGGGATCCTTAAAATTACTACTAAGACGCATATTCCATCGATGTGCCTTTCTCAAGAGAACTATTTGAGCACTCTTGTGGTTACTCAAACGTGCAGAAAAATTTGCAGTTTCTCAACTCTTTAGTTCATGAAAATTGAGCTATTCAGTTGGCATTAAAATTTTTTTAGAAAAATTTACAAAACTCAAAAAATGTTTTTTTTTTCATTTTTGCAGTTAATGTGTATATATATCTTATAGTGTATTTACGTTTGTTTCAAATTTTTTAGGTGCATTTTAAGAATTTAATTGAATTAGTTGGCATGTGATGCATTACATTATATGCAAGCGAGCAACAAGTTCATACTTCAGGATTTTGACCTGCGGTGGCCATGTTCTATTTGGATGGCAATGAAAAATTAGAATTCCTCTTCATCTCCTTGTAAAACATAAGATGACGTTCTTTTGCTTTCCTTCGTTGTGTTCATGACTTTGCATTTTTTGTTTGAGTTCCTACTACTCATGCAAACATGTAAGTACTAGGTGGGGTGAAAAGTAACCTCCTTGGTAATGGAAAAAAATTTTACTTCAATATGGTCCACTTTTAGCTTGATACACTTATTCCAGCGATTTTCCAAATTCTTGATCCCGTCCGAAAAGTAATTTCCCGGAAGGTCTGTAAAGTACTCCTCCATGCCGTCGATGATTTCCTCGCGTGAGCTGAATTTTTTATTGACGAGCCATCTTTTGAGGTTTGGGAAGAGATAATAGTCCGAGGGAGCCAAATCGGGCGAATACGGTGGATGCGACAGCAATTGGAGCCGTAAGTCATTGATTTTAGCCGTGGTTGCGATGCTCTTATGCGCCGGCGCATTGTCTTGCAAAAACAAAATTTTTTTTCACTTCATGTGAGGCCGTTTCGCAGCGATTTCGGCCGTCAATCGCTCCAATAATGCACAGTAATAATCGCTGTTGATGGTTTTTCCTTTTTCGAGGTAGTCCACGTAGAGTATGCCATGACAATCCCAGAAAACCGACGCCATAACCTTTCCGACCCATTGAGCCTCCCTCGGCCGCTTCGGAGCACTCGTGCCGGCTTCAGTCCTTTGCCGGGCACTCATTTTGTTCTCTGGTGTGTAATAGTGGGTCCAGGTTTCATCAACAGTTACCAATCGACGCCAAAAGTCTGCCCGATTCCGCATCAGCAAGTCCAAACACTATTTCGAAGTGCTCTCGCGTTCGTGTTTTTGGTCAGGAGTGAGCATGCGCGGCACCCAGCGGCATGATAACTTTTTCAAATGCATTTTGTCGGATTTTGTATAAGCGAACATTCAAATCAATTTTCGTATTTTCAGCCATATGCAATTATCGGAGAATATCTTCGAATCAATTTCGTCTCATTGGATTCGAGATAAGTGTAGAAAAACAATCTTCGTCATTTTTACAATACATACGACAAGCTGGTACTGGGTGGTAGCTGCTAAGAAATAAGATACCCAGAAACCCTTCGCTTTCTTCTACGCTTACCCAAAAAAAGAATGACTCCCTCTTTGTCCAGCATATAGATTTGTCTGTTCAACTATATTTTTTATGAGATTTTTAGAGAAAAACGCAAAAAAAAGCTTCAGCTGTGGTTTTTGTATTTTGTAATAATACCTCTTCTGAGGAGGGCTTACGACTTGAATCAAAAGGAAGTAAGTTGAAATCTGGCATATCATTTCCCCGTGTTACTGAAGACTTTGAAATTTAAGCTTTTTTTTATGTCCTTGAACTGCCTGCGGTGATTCACCTGTGTGTTGATCCGCATTTTCGATCGGCGCAATAATAGAAATATCAGGTGCTTCAACCTCATCATTATCGCCCAGCCTTTCAAGCTCCTCTAGCAGGGCCTTAAGTATAAGACCATGCTTATTTGTCAGTCTTATGCAAAAAATTACTACCAAAATCTAACAGCAATGTGTGAGCCATTCAATGTGCCCGATGGCACATAAAGTTACCAACAACATTTCCAACAAAAAAAAAAACATATGCGGAGTTCAAATTAAACACACATCTTACTTTTCACTAAATAATACACATTTTACCAACAAAAAACAATATTCACTTTGTTGCTATATAAAACATATTAATTTGTATTCTTATATTTTGCATATGATGCAACCCCATAAGCAGAGCAGCAGCGATGCAGTAAAAATGGGAAACTCGTTACGCATAAGTTCGTATAACGAGGAAAGGGTAAATAAAAGGATAAGAAGAAGACATTTTGCATATGATGGCAACTTATTGTGCCATTGGTCAGTAATGGGTTAAGATCAACTTACTTCAAATTGAGATTGCGAAAACGTCGATGTTTTGCATCTATTGGATACGACTTCAGCTTGTCACTGGCATACACTAATGCCTTTTTCAAAAAAATCTTGAAAAATGACTCTTATATAAGGAAATTCTTAACAAGCACCTAAGGGTTTACGAATTCCATTCGCATATTTGTTAAGCAAATAGAAGGAAAAAACTACCAGTACCGGGTTTATTGTTTTTTAATTCTATATTCTGTACCTAAACCTAAACCTTTAACACCTTAAAACTTTCCCACAAGTTTGTATGCAATCAGTGGGTTCCCACGTCTGGAGACTACCGGTGGGGTAAAAGAACAGTCAATCAATTCGAAATGAGCATACAAGTGTCAAACCACTCAAACTTTAGATACACTTCATGGAAATTATCGCAATTAATAGCACTACCCCGCTGGGCACCACGATTGCAACGCACTCGGGTGATCCCAGAGCAAGCAGAAGTGCTTGTGTCAGAACCCGACGGATTCCGGGGGCGGGCAAAATGAAGTTTCCAAAATATTTTCATAAACTTCGGTTTGCAAGTTGGAACGTCGGATCGATGACTTCAAAAAGTTTAGAACTGGAAGCGATTATGCGTCGCAGAACTCTACAAATCCTGTGCGTACAGGAAACGAAGTGGTGTAATACAGGAAATAAAGCGCGTTTTCTAGATTTAAAAACTAAAGCATTTAAGATGTTCTACCATGGAACGGTCAATGGAAGAAACGGTGTTGGAATCGTTGTTGCAGCGGATCTTCTTAACAACATCGTTGGTATCTGGAAAATGAGCGACCGCTTGATGAGTGTTAAACTCGTCATACACAATGAAACGTGGAACATTGTTAGCGCGTACGCTCCACAAAATGGATGCGACCAATCGGAAAAGATACATTTTGGTCAGAGTTCGGTAACTTGTTTAGAAATGTACCTATCGATGAGATGCTCTTCGTAGGCGGAGATTTAAATGGCCATGTCGGAGAAACAAATGTTGATTATGAGGACTGCCACGGCGGTAAAGGCTTTGGAACCAGAAATTTAGCTGGCGAAGACATCCTTGTAGCGTGTAGGGCTTACGGCTTAACCATCTTAAATACAATGTTTATTAAACATCAACGACATCTTATCACCTATAGCAGCGGAGGCCACGAAATGCAAATAGATTATCACCTCTGCAAAATGTCGATGAGAAACCGTGTTAAGGACTGTAAAGTAATACTTGGAGAATCGCTAGTAAGCAACACCGTCTGCTCCTTACAGAATTTTTCACAGCGGAACCACCGAAAACACGGGCATCGTTTGGAAAGCCAAAAATCCGGTGGTATAATCTATCGAAGGAACGAACCGCAAGACTTATCGCACTGGCTAAAGAAGTACTTCAAAATAAAAATAGTATAGCAGACTCACTTAGCCCGCAAGAAATGTGGAACAGCAAGCACGAGGAATGCATAACACTCGCAAAGTCCCATCTGGGGACTATATCGAAATACCATCACGTCGGCAAAGAAACATGGTGGTGGAATGACGAAACCAAACGAGCTGTGGCCGACAAGAAGAGTGCATTCCAAGCGTGGGCAAAATGCGATCGGAGCGACGATATCGAAAAGGCTCGACTGGCTCTTGAATACGAGCGTCTTAAAAAGATCGCAAAGAAAGTCCTGGCTCGAACTCGAGTGGCAGCAGCGGAAAACCTGTACCAGGAGTTGGAACAAATATCCTCACGATCGGCAGATAGAAGACAAGCTATCCAAGAAGTTCAAACGTCGTACAATACTAAAATGCCAAATATCTTTAAGCTCGCTGCACAGAGGCGAAAAAATTCAATGAAAATAACCTCGCCGAAATACATAAAAAATGCAGACGGTTGCTTACTAACAAATGAAAAGGAAATTTGTGACCGGTGGCTTGAATACTGCAAGGAGCTGCTTAACAAACAGTTTCCACGTGATATAGTGCCGACAGCTGGTCTATTCGAGGAGGAAGTTTCGGACTTTTCAATCGAAGAAATAAGTATAGCAATCGGAAAACTGAAGCGGGGGAAAGCGGCGGGACCAGACAGCATTCCATCAGAGTTTTGGTTGAAGATGGAGGGAATCGGCAGCGAATGGCTATCGAAACTTTTAGAAAAATTAAAATGTGGACAACCTATGCCGAATCAATGGAGAAGTAGCTTCTTGGTTCCATTATACAAAGGAAAAGGCGACACTCGAGAATGCAACAACTACCGTTCAATCAATGAAAATCGTCGAAAGAGTCTTAAACGAACGTCTTCGGCAAATAATAAAGTTCGATAATAGCCAGTGTGGATTTGTTGAAGGAAGATCGATGGTGGACGCTATCCAAAGCCTACGAATAATAATGGAAATGCACCGAGATTCGACTAAGGATTTACACATGGTATTTATCGACCTCGAGAAAGCATTCGATCGAGTGCCTATGGATCTCATATGGGCCGCGCTGAGGTCTCAAAACGTACCGGAAACGTATGTAAGAATAATACAAGACATGTACGGAAACGTGAAAACTGCGGTTAAAAGCTCTGCCGGACTAACGAGAGAATTTCCAGTTAATGTCGGAGTGCATCAAGGAAGCGTACTTAGCCCTTTCCTCTTTAACGTAGTATTCGACTATCTTTAAAAGACTGCATGCGCGAAGCAAATGTAACGTCAATTCTCTTCGCTGACGACGCAGTTATACTTAGCGATAACGTCGAAGATTAACAGAACGCCTTAGATTCATGGAGAAATGCGCTAGAGAGAAACGGGTTTAAAATAAGTCGTTCAAAGACGGAGCATTTGACGTGCCCACTTGCACATCCATTGCGACCTGTTCCGGATATAATGTTAGACGGAATAGTTCTTCCGAAAAGCACTATCTTTAAGTACTTAGGATCAATCGTTAACATGGAAGCGAAATGTGACGACGACGTAAACCACAGAGTGAGTGGTTGAAATGGCGGGAAAATTCGGGAATCTTTTGCGACCGAAAATTTCCACTTCAATTAAAGGGGAAACTCTACACCACGGTTGTTAGACCAGCTCTTATATATGGTTCACAGTGCTGGACAATGTACGAAGCGTTTAAAAACAAAATGACGGCAGCAGAAATGAAAATGTTACGGATGTCTAGTGGAGTCACTAAACGCGATTGCATTAGATCTACGCGTATAAGAGGAAGTCTACATATAAAGAATTCGGTAACCGAACAGCTTGAGGCGAATAGAATAAGCTGGTATTGCCACGTTCAAAGAAGATCTACGGAAAATCCGGTTAAAAAGGCACTATCAACTACGGTCACTCCAACTGTAAGAAAACGAGGTCGGAAAAAGAATTCCTGGATTTCTCAGATGGCAAATGCGTAAAAACGCCTGGGGCTAACCACTGAAGCGATCTAGGATCGAGCAGTATGTAGACGCGTTCTGCGGTCTGCGACATTAGCCAACCCCATAAGCGGAGCAGCAGCGATGCAGTAAAAATGGGAAACTCGTTACGCATAAGTTCGTATAACGAGGAAAGGGTTAATAAAAGGATAAGAAGAAGTACCTAAACCTAAACCTAAACCAAAAACTCTAGTTAGGGACGAGAGGTATTTGTTTTATTGATTTATACTTTCACTGTCAGAATAGACTTCCTCTTTTCAGGTGAGAATCCATGTCTCTAAGTATTAAGAAGCATCAACATATCTTCTGTTTTTCTAAATTGCTTCTGGATCCATAGATATCGCACCTTAATTGGTCTGAGAACCTCAAAAGTCATACTATTCAGGAGGCAACATATCGCTATAAACTTGCTAAGCTATTTAAGAGTCTACCAAGTGCAGCACTTCTTACTGAGAGTTGTGTTCGCTATATCGCAGCACTCCGATGGAAGGGAAATATTATGTGCTTTAGTTAACTAACCGCAGTTAGTCGACGCTTTGTTTGCACTTAGTGCCGCTGAGACTCTTGTCATCGATTAACTTTCCAAATCAAAACGTGGATTCATGTAAGTCGGATCAATTCATTTTGAAGTTTTGGAGTTTTCTTGGAGCTAGACACTCAGCACCATTCTCATTCCGCCAGCCTGTACTGCATCTTTTGTTGGTTGCAGAAAGGCAATTGGCAAAGGGAGCGGAAAATACCTATTATTGAAAAGTGATCTGCTATCCTAATCATCAGCACAAGTCAATGTTTAATGTCAGTTTATTTATTAAATATTTGTAATCTGTTAAAATAATTACCAGATAGTAATTGCTCTTTCCTTTTTTTCCTTAAATTTTTATATGAATTTTTTTTTGCTTCTTTTTTTATGAAGTCCCTAACATTAATTTTGTAAAACCGCTGTCTCCCCACATCAAACTTATATTTATTTATTTGTTAATTAAATCGCAGTGTCACTCCATACTAACTTTTAAGTTACAGATTGATCACTATTAATTTTCCGCTATATTCTGTAAGAAATTGTGCATTAGTTTTAAGTTAGAATGAATGAAATAAAAATAAAAAGTATTTAAAAAAAAAGTATACCTTAGCTTTGGTTGGTTTCAGTTGGCCCGATTTGCACCGATCTGTTATTCTTTACCGTGGGGCAAAGTGGCCCCGAAGCTGGCGTTAATTCAAATTACTAAATTAAGAATATCTATATTTTTTTTTATTTTTCGATCATGTCATACACACATTATAAAAAAATGCAAATGATTTCTTTTTAGACTTACCTGATTCATCACAGCGCAGCTTAGTTGATGCTTGATTTTTTCTCAATTGACTTAGAAAAAAAAATTGGTGTATTTTCTTCTTTACATGAAGCCCGAATTTTTGTTTATCTGCAAATAATTTTGAAATCTTGGTATGGAGCCTTCAACTTTAGGCATGTAACAATGTGTAAGGCAAAAAACAAAAATAAAATTTTGTAAAACAAAGGTGATGTTTTGTGATCAGTTTTTAAAAAAGTCTATTTTTAAGGATTTCCTAAATCTCGTAGACACATTTTTGTGTCATTTAAATGTGCGTGATGTGTATTTGCATTTCCGCCAAAAAATCCTGCTAGTTTTTTGCACTTTTCGTGATATTTGGATTTGTATGGTGCCTTCGGCTTATACATTTTTTTCGTTTTTAGGATTTTCTTGAAATTTCATTCTTTTGACAAGAAGTGAACTAGTTGGTATGATGAGAAGCTCTGGGAGTGTAATTGTTGAAGAACAGTTCAATTTCTTAAAAGAAGAACTTATGAAATTTACAAAAAGCACTGAAAATGCCTGAAAAGAAGTTGTAAAGAAAACACACTCGCATTTCAAAACTGATTTTAAGATATGGTGGCTCAAAGCTTGCAGAATCGAGGAAATTTTTTTTAGAGCTAATAAAGAATTGCTAAACAGTTTTATTGCATAGTATAGAGCACCAGATTCAGCAAAGGAACGTGGACGTCCGGAAGTGAGTGTCGAGACTTCTTCCGAACGAACAAAAAGGGTCAAAAAGCAAGATTGGAGAGATTCAGTACCTGTTAATGTCCTTAATTATGATTCAAGCCTCCAAACTTCTAAAAGAAGCAACTGTTTCGAAAGTTGAAAAAACCCGACAGATTGTAAACCTTCAAAAAACTTCCGTAGTAATCGGTATTAGGTCTGTAAATGTAGATCATTCTTTAATTTTCGGCATGATTGATGGAAGAGTTTGTAATGCTTTAACTAAAACCATCTCAATTTATGTAGAGCAATTCGAAGGAGTTGGACGGATCTACTGTTGACAACCCACGCAAATGATTTAAGGACAATGAGCTTCGGATATGCACGTGGAACGTTAGATCCCTTAATAGACCACGTGCAGCCGAGCAACTAGCGGAGGCCCTAGACTGCTGCAAAGCAGACGTAACCGCCATTCAAGAAATGCGATGGGATGGGCCGGACAAAAGAAGATGAAGAACTGCAACATCTACTACGGCAATTGTTATCGACGGCAAAAGCAGCGCTTATTTGGATGTGGATTTGTTGTCGATGGCAGACTAAGACAAGAAGTCCTCAGCTTCCGGTATGTGAGCGAGCGCCTCGTGGCAATCCGCATCAAGGCTAAATTCGCCTTCGTAGATGCCTTCTACGAGCTCCTTAACAAGACCTACTAGCAATGCCCTAGCTAGCTATATACATTAAAATTACCCTCGATGATTTTAATGCAAAGCTAGGAATAGAGGGTATCTTTGGTGAAATAATCGAAAAATATTGCCTGCACAACACCACCTCCGATAACGGATTCAGGTTAATTGACTTTGCGGTAAGCGATAACTTCATAAGGAGCATACAATAACTCATCTGTTAAATATGGTCAGAGGAAAGTATTCCCGATGAAAGGAACCCCGGCATTTTTAGTCCGATTCTCAAGAAAGGAGATCCTCTAAATCTGATATTATTATTATTATCATAAATTTATTAATATGTAATTAATTACACCATTAATTAAAAGTTTGAATAGCGCTACCTGCTAGGGCTTTCGGCTAGTAAATCTGATACAATTTGAATGTTTGGTAAATTGTATTCGGAGCTAGCTCCAAGTTGTCAATAATTCGAATAAAGTTATTCTTAATCGGATTCAACTTCTTAAATCTTGCTGGGCACTTCTTGATGTTGTTGACTCTTGAGTTCTTTATGGATCAGATGAGTTGGTCATTGATTGTTGATTTACTGCACTTGGATTTTGACTTTGACTTACAGCAGATAACCGTGAAGCTTGAATTAACGATGGTTGCGTATATTTATTTAATTAGCTCCAGTTTTACCTTGAAAGTTATCAACACTCTATAATCATTAATACTGTCAATGAAATAAATAATATTTTATCTCAATACCTCAAATTCCTTAAATTTTATTTGCAGTCGTTTGTATTTTTAGATAAAGAGCAAATTCCAACGTTCCTTTTAGAACAATCCATTTTAGTTATCATGGACAATAAGACAAATAAGGTTAATTTTAAACAAGAGTGATAGAACAGTTTTTGATTCTTCTTGTTACAGGCTACTGAATCGACGATTTCATGTGAGACAACATCCGGAAACTCTGGAAATTCTTCGTTCAAAAACGTTTGTAAATTTATTGAGTAAGTAGTATTGCATTACGTTTAAACCGTCAGAGGCTAATTTGGTTTCACAATTTAATAGAAGCCCGTTAAATAATTCATAGTCTTCATACAGCTTTTTCAAATAAAAACCATCGTAAGACTGATTTTGTTTTTTAATTTAAGTTTTCTAGAAGACTCAAATTTGTCAGTCCAGAGCAAGGGCAAGACTTCTGCCGGTCACTCGCAGCCACTAGGTAAGTTTCCATAGGCCTTTCTTAAACTATCTATAGCTCATTTTCATATTAGTGAAAGGTTCCCAAGAAAATAAAGCAACCAAGACAGATCTTAAGGAAGTACCCTTGCTTCAAGGAAATAAGAACCGCACCGAAAAGTCACTCACGGAAATGGGATTTCAAAAAAGTAAAAGCGATCGTTGGGGTAAAAGCAACCAGACGACAAAACAGGACCTTTTGAAGATCCTCAAAGACATGATTGAAAACCACATTAAGACCGACATCCAAATCATAATCGGCGATGCATCATTTAACTGTCACATGATGGTCCTGCAGAGCTACTCTGAATTTTTCATGGAAATTAGCGACGTGGTAGCTCTACAGCTTCCAGAAGAAAGAATAACTCCGAAGGCATTTATGATGGTCTACGATTGGATGCTTTCTCCAAAGCCACGTATTCAGAGGGAGGGAATCCTTGAGCTCTTCAATGCGGCGACATTTTTGAAAATCAAGGAATTAGTCGATCAGTGCTGGGCCTATTTCGATGATAGTATTCGATTTCAGGAGGACACTGCCCTACTTCTCTATCTGGAAGCACGAAATTACGGTCTTGAGACATTGCAACAGCTTATGCTGACTAGAATTTTCAAGTTTTTCCTAACCCTGGTAGCTACAAAAGATTTTCTGTTGCTGAGTGCAAAAGAAGTCTGTGCACTTCTGAGTTCGAATTACATTGGAGTAAATTCTGAAGCCGAGGTATTTTGTACGGAATCCCATGTGACAACCATGAGAATGTCTTTTTCCATTTTTCTAGATTCTGATGTCAGGAATTCGATGGCTCAACTATAATTGGGTAGAGCGACAATCTCACTTGTTGGACATAATGAACTGCGTCCGATTTAGTCTGATGCCACCTTGCATTCTGTTAGCTCTGAAACAAGGTACCGATTGTGACCAAGTAGACAGGGTGATTGACAATCCAGAGGTGAAGGACATGATTGAGAAGGGCTTATCGTAAGCGGTTGTGACATATTATCCATCTGACAGGCTAAAGTTTTGTTTTTCTGATTTAGATATGTAACATTCAACGTAAACTGCTCGGATAGTAAAGATAAATACCTGGACTATCTGGAGCGCTACGAGCTGACTAAACCAGTTCAAAGGCAATGGATATGTGACATGGAATGCAGTTATCATCATAGAATTAAATGCCCAAACAGAGAGGTCATTACCTATGGTTCGTTTCTTGAATACCTGCGAATGATTCGAAGTAATGCAAAGGAGCACTGGAAAACATTGAAAATTGAAAACCAGGAGTCGAAAGATTTTCAATGTTGTACACATACAACAAAGCCAAAAGCTTCTAACCATCAGTGATTTGTTCGTCATACCGAGTTGTTTACATTTATTTTGAAAAGTTTTTGTATAATAAATTCTCTTTTTCATATTTGTACTTCTAAAATATAATAAATATACCATAAACTGTGTGGTGGCTTAAGCCAATGTAAATTGATAACGTTCACTTTCTTAAAACTTTCCTCTTCCTCTCAGATCCTCTTCCCCTTAACAGGTAAATCTACATAAATATGCGGGACAAAAAAGGGATCCATTCCTTTCATGTAAACGTAAAACAAATCGCAGCGCCTCCTAGTGTTTTAGAAGTAGAACATTCCGACAGGGACTGGTTCTTTAAATAACAAGATTGAGCCTCTGCCGCCGAACATCTTGCAGCTCTGCTAATAAGCCCTACTTCACGCCTCCCAGTGGCGCCATCCAGGAATCTCACTAGAGATTGCGAAGTGAAGGGGCAAATGGCGAGTTTCCTGCGCCATAAATCAGGATAAGTGTCGGAAAAACAAAACAAGACCTTTTCCGGACTACTCCGACATATTTGGAGCTCAGGCCGGTAAGGATTTCCAGGACTTAGTCAGGGTCTTGGAAAAAAGATGAATAAAATTTATTCTTATTACTTACCCTATCATACGGTTATCAAGCCTCAAAGTACCACAACAAAGATAAGAGTTGTCTTCAATGCTTCAAACCCCTCGTCCAATGGAAGAAGTCTCAATGACATTCTTTATCCTGGCCCCATATTACAGTTCGACATAACCCTACTACTTTTAAATTGGCGATGCTTCAAATATGTTTTAAATAGCGACATCGAAAAGACGTATAGACAAATTCTTGTCAACCCTAAACATATATCTTTTCAAAGAATTTTGTTTCGTGAAACGTCGCAAGATACCATAGGCGGTTTTCAACTCAAAACTGTTACATTTGGAGTGAATTGCGCTCCGTACTTAGCTAACTGGCAGACGATGTTCAGAATTCGCACCCTCTCCCTTCGACCATTTTGCGCGGACATTTTTATGTAGATGACGCACAAAAACAGCACAGTCTGGTCAGCATCAACTAGTATCCGCTCTTCGTATAGCTGGGTTCAGTCTCCGAAAGTGGACCTCTAATTCACCTGAGTTGCTAAGCCACATACCAAAAACGCATCTTTTTAATGAAGACTTTTTAGTAATCGATCAAAAGAGTTCAGTAAAAAAACTTTAGGCATCTGTTGGAAGGCCATTTCAGATACTTTTTCTTTCTCAGTCCCTTCAGACACTTTGCTGGGCTCTACAACCAAGCGATCGGTCCTCTCTGTCATTGCTAAAATTTATGATCCCGTAGGATGGCTTGCTCCGGTCGTGATTTCAGGAAATATAATCATGCAACAGATTTGGAAAGATCGGACAGAATGGGATCAAAATCTAAAACCCTTGACACAACAAATGTGGAAAACATTTATAACTAACTTTCCTGCTATAAAGACAATCTGCATTCCAAGGTGGATTGAATATGCCCCCTGGGCTCTAACCCAAATACATGGCTTTTGCGACTCTTCGGAATAGGCATGTTCTGCTACTTTGTATATAAGAGTTCAACAAAGTACATCTTCTTTTTCTTGTCATTTGCTATGGGCAAAAAGCAAAGTTGCTCCCGTGAATTCGATTTCATTGCCACGTCTAGAGTTGCTCGGAGCAGTATTACTCTCGAGTATGGTGCGAGTGGGACTCGAAGAATTGCACTTCATTGAAGCCAATGAGATATTCGTGTGGACGTATTCCACGATTGTTTTGTCATGGCTTAACCAAAAATAAAATAATCATGCTCTCTCAACAAATATTCTTTTTCTCAGAATATAATGCTTTACTACAAAGTAAACCCGTACATCCCAAAAGCTGTTTATTGACATTTAACCCTTTTTTGGATTCTCAAAAATTTCTTCGTGTTAATGGGAGGTTAACTTCTTCTACATTAACGTACAATATAATGAGAAGCATCCTATTTTACTTCCATATAATGCTTACTTCTCGAAACTAATCGTTGCATTTGTGCACCAACTTTCTCTGCATGGAGAGATACAGCTAATGGTTCGCATATTACGATCTGAATTTTGGATACCGAGACTCAAAAATTTGGTGAAGAAATGTATCCATGATTATAAGGTATGTATTTTACACAAAAAGAAAACGCGTACTCAACTAATGGGTGCACTATTCTTGGAAAGAACAATATTTACGCTGCCCTTTACAAATGTTGGCATTGACTTTGCAGGCCCTTTTCTTATTAAGAATTACTGTGAAAGGACTTGTCGATTGGAGAAAGGCTACGTGTATCTGTTTGTGTGCTTTTCAACGAAGGCAATACATTAAGAGGCAGTAAGTGATCTGTTAACTCATGCTTTCCTTGCATCTTTTGTTCGTTTTGTTGCCCGCAGAGGTATACCCGATCAGATATTTTCCGACAATGGAACCTATTTTGTTGGTGCATCCAAATCAATTCTACAAGATTTTCAAAAGGCATTGACAGCTTACCCAAATACCAACTTTTCTAAAATAAAATGGACATTCATACCTCCTGGTGCCCCGCATATTGGTGGATTATGGGAGGTAGGAGTCAAGAGTTTTAAAGTACATATTCGCAAGACAGTAGGCAGTACTAAACTTACGTTTGAGGAGTTTTCAACGTTTCTTGCACGTGTAGAATCTTGGCTTAATTCCTGACCGATTTCCCCAATATCAGAAAACCCTTCTGACATTGTGCCTCTCACTCCGGGACATTTCCTGAGAGGTGGCCCCTTACTCAGCGCTCCCGAGCCATCCCTGGAAGATAGTTCCTTAAATATTATTAACCGATGGCAAAAATTGAAGATTCTTCACCATCAGTTCAGCTGCAGATGGAAAGAGGAATATTTAAATGAACTCCATAAGCGGAATAAATGGAAATATCCACAGAAGGATGTCGAAGTGGACGATCTAGTTGTCATTCGCGACGAACAACTTCCTCCTAACGAATGGCGATTGGGTAGAGTAGTCAAGACACATTTGGGCCCTGAAAAACGAGTCAGAGTAGTAGACATTAAAACCCCAAAAAGGACTCATCACTCGTCCTATAGTCAAGCTTTGTGTCCTTCCGATAAATACAATATGATCATTGTCATCATACCCTTATTTTAATAGCAATGTAATATGCACTTGTATTTTGTTTAATCTTTTGATTTTACTTATCATCGAATTCTCAATGAAGTATCTATGACTTATTAAACTTTTTATCGCGCTTATACTGAAAAATAATGTACGCAATTTACTAGCTATTAAGATGTATTAACTCATTGTTAACAATCGAATATTCCTGTTCATTATTGTACTATCGCTATATATTTCTATACTATTGTGAATTTATAAGGAGTGAGTGGAGCCCCACCATAACCAAAGGCTCCCCCCTAATTTAAGTTAGGTTAAGTTCCTTTTTTTTTTTTTTTCTACCGAGCCTGTATTGTACTGTTTAGCAGCGTATGCTGCAAGGCGGCTGGTAATGTTCAGATGGAATATCAAAAAACGTTAACTGAAGTCCTACTTTAACATTAACATGGACTAATGGATGGCACTCTGCTAACTTCTTATGTAAACTCTCCAAAATATCCCTATTTCCTGTTTTTTGATTTAAGCTCAGTGGCTTAGACTAAGCTCTCATCCCCTTTCTGTTTCCAACTCGCATAGAGGTAAGACGTGCCCTGTAATTAAAAATATTGTTCACAGCAAAACACATTTTTTTCTTACTCCGGCTTCTGTTTTTTTGCTTTTCTCCCCATATACTCAATTCTCCAATAGCGCCCCGCAATTGGCGACCCTCGAATATCGACAAAGAAACCAGCGTATCTCCTCCGAAACCAACAAGTTTTCAAGGTACCCTGCACCCCCCCCCCCCCCCTAATTAGGATGAGGGGATACAACGATGAACTGTGCGGACTGTACAAAAACATGCGCCTAGCCAGAAGAGTGAAAATCCAAAGACTGAGGTGACTGGGTCATGTAGAGCGTATGGACACCAACGCTCCGGTCCGAAAAGTCTTCGAATCCGCTCCCGAGGGACAGCGCAGTAGAGGAAGGCCAAGGCTCAGGTGGCGCACGCAAGTGGAAGAGGACCTCAGCCAACTTAGCGTGCGAAACTGGAGGCAGCTAGCCAGGGATCGAGCTGGCTGCAGAAGCTTGTTGACTGAGGCCCAGGTCTACCCCGGACTGTAGCGCCACTTAAAGTAACTTCGAAGGAATTCAACAAAATCGACGATATGATTACGCGATGATTACACGACCAGTAAAAACAGAACACTTAGCTTTAGGAATGTCTGTTTTAGATGGTTGGATACGAATGTTTGAATACCTTCTGCATTTAGAATACAAAATACCCATTAAAAAATGGCAAGCTCGCGAAAGTGACAAGGAAGTCGGGGCAGCAAATTAGGGCCGAATTCAAAGGGAATTCCGCACAGGGAATTTGCACATGACACAGCGAGGTGCTTCGTCAATAAATATCCCTAATATCATATGCCTCCAACTTTGCATAAATATTTTATTCATGACTCAGAAATTATATCATCTGCACTGTTTCCGATCGGCCAGCTTTCGGAGGAAGCACAAGAAGCGCGCCACAAAGATTTTAAAAATTTCCGCGGGAACTTCTCAAGAAAACCAAGCCGTGAAAAAACGAATATGTATTCAAATAATTTTTACTGAGCTCGGATCCTACTGTAACATCCAACCAAAAATTGCATAAAAAAAGATCCAGACTTTTCACAAGGAAGCACTCAACTTGCTTAAGCCCCCAAGTGTCCAGAAATCAAACGCTCTTACTGAGTCTGATAAGTCTGATGATAATAATGATGACAGCAATGATAGTGATGTAATAACAATTTTTGGTTTTGTTTTCCGGACAAATTTAATTTAATTGTTTCATTTTTGATTTATAGAGCAATTTAAAAAAAGGTTTTACAAATTTCTTTTTCTTCATGATAAAAGGGGCGTAAAAGTGGCTGCGGAAAGTAAGTGCAGTTGATAAAAATTAGATCTTCAATGTGCAATGTGCATACATTGCGGATTTAGAAATATTTTGGGACTGGTCTCAAAAGCTATCGGGAAAAATTGCAGGTTCTTAGCTGCAACGGCTTATTTGATACTACATTTTAAGGCATTCTGCCCCACTGTGCGCCGCTTAGAAAAGTGAGATTTTTCTCATTTTTGCCTTCGTGAATACTTGGCATCTCTTTGGTCGTGCATATGCTGCGTGTTTTCTTCTTTTCTTCTACTATTCCTTAGAAGCTGCTTCACTACAAACTCATTTAACCGAGACAAGCCATCAAATGCAACGCTTCTATAAGCTACCTGCCTTTTCTGAGAGTTGGTTAGAATACGAAAACCTCACAAATTGTGACTCACCTCGCTCTTGTGAGGTTTTTGTGACATATGAGGTATCACAGAGGTATGCCAGAATACGGGCATTAGTATAGCTTTGTGGGGAGCTTAGAGATATAGGAACTAAGAAGAATGGGTAATAAGGAGAAAGATGATAGAAGAAGAAGAAGAAAGAGTAAGAAACGAGAGAAAGCCTTATAGTCGGTATGTCACAGAATGAATATGGTCATATCTACGAATGCCGTGAATATAGCGTACAGCATTATTGAAGTCTATTTGCAATTTACGATGAGATAGCGAATCTAGGTTGCGGTACAGCTTCAGCATTGGTTATTAATAGTAACACTAACGCTTTTACAAGGTTAAGTCGTGTTGGCAGTGGAGTAAATAAAGAACGCAGTAAGTAAGGATTTAGTAACCATCCGTTAGTTCCTGACCAGTTATGTATGCGTTTTAGCTCTTCGTTCATAATGGCAGCGAGCTCATGAAGTCTGTTGTGGGTTTAAGCTAGATGTAGCGTGACATTGTCCGCATAAAAGTGTGCACGAGAATGTCTGCACACAGATAGAAGGTCATTACTAAACAAGTAAAATAGTAACAGTCCTAACAATGAACCCTGTGGTACACTCTGCTTGAGCTCCTTGAAGGATAAATAATGCTCACCGCAACAAATCATTTAAAATCTTTGGGAAAGAAACCTACTTATTAAATTTACTGCACTATAACTAAACCGCTGCCGTGAAATAACGCCGAGCGCAATAACGCCGAATTCCAAAATTCCAGCCCATTGCTTGTAAAATAAAGTCCCACCCACTAAACCCAAAATGTCATCGAGAAATCTAGCACACAAAGAAATGAAACGTTATCAAAAGCTTGCCCTATTTCCTCAAGAAAGTTAACCATACCTGTGAAACAGGTATAATTTGCCCTTAAACCTGACTGGTTATTGCTTAGCAAATTGTTGAGTGATAAGTGCTTCGATATTTGTTTTGCTACTATTCACTAAGTCTGAAGTCATCTAAAGATAGTGCATTCAATTCGTTTGCTATGGGTATAACTTTCGCCATTTTCCAACTTTGAGGAAAAGTCGATGCTGTTATACACCAGTTATGATAACTGGCAGCACCTAGGTTAGCGTCGGAAGGGAGCGTTTTTTTGCATGGAACCGCCAAAATCCATTCCCCGGCGTTCTTGTTAATTCTTAAATAAAAATTCATTATTTTCGTGGACTGTCTTGAACTTTGACAGCATTTTTCATGAGAATCGACTATATAACAGTTACTGTAGAAGTTTTCATAAAATTACACATACATATACATTGTGAGATCAATGTAGAAGTGCAGATTGATTAATAAAGTTCGGTCTACGGCAATTGCGAATGGAACACAACATCGTTCATGTGACGACCTCGGCTTCTGTTGCAAGCAACCATCCGAAGGTCAAAATTATTAACAATTTGTCATCGAATTTGATCGTTTCGATGAAGCCCATTTTTAGATGGGTGGGAAATTGTCGTTTCTGGGAACCGCGAAACCCATACGAGATTCACGAATAACCAATGCATCCCAAAAAAAAGTCACTGAATGGTGCTGATTATGGGTTGTCTGCATCATTAGCCCGTGCTTTTCGAAGATGAGGCGGCTCGAGAGACAATTACAGTAAATGGAGAATGTTACTGCAACATGTTGACCGGTTATTTTTTTCCAAAATTTGTTGAACTGGATCCAGGCTGATTTCAACAGAATTGTGCTAAACCCACACAAGCCATAAATTTAAAAGAAATTGGTTGGCCTCCAAGGTTATGCGATTTGACACCTTTAGACTTCTTCCTGTGGGTTATTTGATAAGAAAGGTCTATGCCAATAACCCAGCGACAATTCAGGATCTCAAACATAACATTCAAACTGAAATTGCTGCCATTGACCCCCTTATTCAACAAAAGTTATTGATAATTTTGATCTTCTGATGGTCGCTTGCAACAATTAAATTCTATATTGATTTCAAGAAAAATGTATGTTTGATTTACCGAGAACTTCCACAGTAGTTGTTGGCTCAGTTTTATTTTTTATCCTAAATCTCTTATCCCCTATCTTTTCCCAAAGCAGCTTACTTATATACGTACGTATGTACTCATATTCGTCGTTTTTTGCAGCATAATTACCGGCGTGCAGTTTTTCTCTGTCCAAGCACACCATCTTCTTTCTGATTTGAGATGTTCTTCGTCCCAACCATCCTAGTTACTAGACCGTACCAACCCATATTGAGAAAGCTCTTTAAAGTAAATAGGGTCAGAGTAAATGGTTCGAACTGTAAATGTGCCTATTCACTTTATTCCAAAAGCTCCGACGAATTTTCTCTGTCGATATTGAAGTACAACGTTAAAGTATCGATACTTTCCCTACTGCCAACATATACCGACAGTTCTGGTAAACAATTGTGTTCTCTTTGAACGTAGGCATAGCCATTATTGTAAGTGGCATCATTATCGTCGGTAATAACGCTGAAATGTTCGAGTGTGTGGTATAATACATAAATTATTATATCCGAGGCGTTTGAAATCTCAACTCTATATGTCTTTACTTTTACCACGATATAAACGATGGTATACCCTTTAAATCCAGTATTATGGGCCTAAGAGCAGAACACTCTCATATATCCGCTTATGTACGAAGACATGATGCTAATGGGGCAGTTTTTTGGCATTACCAATAATATGGCTTTTTACGACTGGATGTTTTGACTGCAAAGGCCAAATGTTGCCTTGATTAGAGATTGATAACGCAATATACTCGTAGCTCTTTAAATCACCCCCAGCAATACAACAAGTTTAACAATTTAAGTTTTAACTTCTAGCTTCTGTGAACTTACTTTCCAAAGACATTTCTTTCGAATTTTCTTGTGACAATCACTCTTTCTTGTTAGAAGCATTTTCAGAATTTTTTGGCACGAGTACACTGTCATAACATTTTCTAATTAAAAGTCACTAATCCTCTTATGCCGATGTTCACTCTTTGTTAGCAATTTAAACCAACTACCGATGGTCGGATTTTACCGATTAGTTGACTCATCGCTGTCGTTTACTATGGTCGTCAACATTTTATCCCCCGATACTGGGGCACAAATGTACTTTGTCGTACGTTCTGGATACTTTCCACAACTACCAAGTTTAAAGAGGCTTTCGGGGGCATTTGACCAGATATTGGCATTGAATTCAAATTTTGAGAGAGCTAAAACGTTGAGTTAGGTGTCCCTTGGATCCAGATCAGGCGGAACGAAGTACATGTCTGTTACAAAGCTTTGGGGGTACATTTCGCAGTATTTTTTGCATAGTTATACATTTCATAAATAATGGTGTTAGTTCAGCATCTTCAACGTTAGAAGGCAATGACGCACAGATTCTTACAATTTTATTAATTTTGTGGAGCAACAAAATGTTTCACATTAACTCAGTGTTTTAACAAATTGGTAAAATTTAAAATTCGGAATTTAAAATCGAGAGCAAATGGATATAAACAACAAAAGGGTAGTTAACATCATACAATCAACAATTCAATCATAAGATGCATCGTTACTTTCGGTGGCGCTACAGTCCCTGGTGGACTAGACCTCATCTCTCGGTGGCGGATTCGAAAACTTCTAGCCAATTCAGACTTTCATTCCTCTGGCTAAGTCAATGTACAGTTCGTCGTTGTATATCCACCTATGACTCAACGTCAATGCAGACGGGACCGAATACCACTCAAACAATTTCCCTCTCAAACAGCCAAGAGCACCCTCGTCCATAAAGGCCTCAACTATCTCGTAGTCATATCTATAGGGAGTTACAGCATATACTTGGTCTTGCCATTGTTGTCTTGGCGTTGTCCGGGATATCCGCAACCGTACCTTGGCTACAACAAGATAGTAGTCCAAGTCGATTTCGGAATTTTCGGACATCCATAATACTGAAGGATTGTCTTACGTTGATCGCAATGAGGTCAAAGGTTGGTTGAGATGTGGGAATCGCGTGCTGAGTACTATATTGCTACGAATCCGGACAGGTTACACCTTCCGACAGTACTACCAAAGATGTCCTCTCTGCCTAGCTTTGTATTGAAGTCGTCGAGGACAAATTTAACGTTATAGCCAGAGCATTCCGAGTAGATCTTTTTCAGGAGCTGGTAGAAGCTATCTTTTGTGTCATCATCCTTCTCCTCTGTGGGGCTGTGAACGCATATAAGGCTTATGTGAGGAAATTATGCTGGGTTACGGCTGTTTCACATCTCTCAACGCCTACAGTGTTTGTACTGTAAATACAATCGTACTGTAAAAGGAAAAAAAACAAAAACTAGTTACTCGGAGAAGTCCTCATGAGTTAGATTAATAAGAAAACTAGAACAGTGGCCTGCTAGTGTGGAAAAACACCTTTTGCAGCGGATTATTCTATATTGAGATCTTTGAGAACTCTTGGAAACAGCAGAAGCGTTGAAAATGAGGCAGATTGTATAAAATGTTTGCGATGTCTTCCTGTAAGTGCAACACACTTCAGTCAGCTTCTGATCCAGCCGTCTAAAAACCTCTGACTCGATCTCCGGTGTGACTTTGAGTGCTTTCAAATATTCTTCCAATATCTCCTTTCGACTGTCAAAACTCCTTTTTCCGCTGCAGTGTTTTAAGTCAACCAAGCAAGCATGGCGGTGTCAGATCAAATTAATATGACAGATATTCAATATTCTTGATTCTTTGCATGGGATGTCAACAGTAGATACATCAATTTCCGAGGCTTGTTGTTGCTTCGTGAGTTTTTAATTTTTTCCATGGCCGGACAGTTACCCCGGCGGCACAACCCCCAACCTGGAGGACTGGGAAGAATCACTCTTGAAAAATAGCTGCTTCTTTGGGCTAAAAAGGCAATGGACTAGTAATGCCCTCTCTCGGACACCTAAAATTACTCTATATAAGACCTTAATAATCCCAGTCCTGCTCTATTGCGAACAGGCATGGACATTATCAAAAATAGATGAGGTCGCTCTTGGCTGCTTCGAGGGGAAAATTCTTCGCTCTTGGCTGCTTCGAGGGGAAAATTCTTCGAGTGATTTTCGATCCCGTCTGCATTGACGGTGAATGGAATAGGAGATACAATGACGAACTGTATGGACTGTACAACGACATCGACTTAGGCAGAAGAGTGAAAATCCAACGACTAAAATGGCTGGGTCATGTAGAGCGGATGAACACCAATGCTCCGGTAAGAAGAGTCTTCGAAGCCGCCCCGAGGGACAGCGTAGTAGAGGACCCCAGCAAACTTAGCATGTGAAACTGAAGGCAGCTAGGACAAGATTGAGCTAGCTGGAGATGCTTGTTGATGGTAGCCCAGGTCCACCTCTGACTGTAGCGCCACCTAAAGTAAAGCAATTCAATATACTGTTTCTGGAGGAATATGCACGCATAATAAATAGATTGTGTAGTGGGCATTATTATAAAGCAAATCCACTAATCTTCTTAATACTCGTACCTAAAATGTAAAAGTATAACACAAAAAAAAAACTCTCAAGTCTTTAGGGGGAAATTTATTATGCACATCGCCATTGTATTAACCCATTTTGTGCCTGCTCACTTACTGGTTTAAAGTCTCGTTATCAGAGTAGACAAGTTTGATTTATATTTAATGAGAAACAGTTCAGAAAACATTTCATCTGCAGTATTCATTTGTTATGTTTTGTATAAAATTTAAGTACGGTATGTAGCATAAGCTTTGGCTGATTAATTGGTTAAGATGTCGTAAACGGATTCATTGATTTCCGTAACCTGACGTGCCAACTTTCTTTTGCTTCAGCTCTTATTATTGCCTGATACAACCCTAATCTCTGGTTGGTTCCAAAATACTTAGTCAACTTGTCTTGAACTACTAAATTATGGAGTGAAGAAGAGTGGAAATTTCCGAATCCTAACCAACCACAACCTTGACACCGCGAAATGTGGCTGTAGAAGTTACTTCCGGTTGCCGTAGAATATTTTTTCCCCTACACCATAACGTTGTGATTAAATGTCCTAAACTCCTAAGAGAAGCGAAACTTATTTATTAATTCGTTCACTAATCCGAAATAGGGACTCAATTTTGCTCTGCAAATGGTTAATTCTTAGTGTATTTAATGCCGAATAAACTTTTGCAAATGATTATTGATTAGCACTCTTCTAATTAGGAAATACATTTTTTGATGACTGGACTCTGGCGATTGATGGTTTCTGACAAGATCATTTATAGTTCCAACAACTATTCTATCTGATGTATAAAACCTAATGGGCAGTAAGTGTTATTCCCTTAATATCTAACACCCAAGCGTATTTAATTGATAAAATCAATTGGGGAAAGATATTTGGCTTCCAATCAAGTAAAGATTAGCAATATCCTTGTGTATCTCTTCAGTAACAATATTTGAACTTCCTATTTTGTTTGATGGCCTACTATCTTTTCTACTCTACTCTCTTTCTTTCTTTTTCAAAATAATTACTCTTTGGCATTGAAGGGTTTCAAGCATAATGAAATCATAGTAAGTAGGTCTTGACTTCAAAAAATATAACAAAGAGCACCTTTAATGTAATCGACGCAATATCATTCCACCACTAGCTCATTTTTATTAATTTTAAAAAATTAATTTATTTCTATTTTGCTAGATAATTTAAATAAGAATCAGGCAACTCCAACCACCGCGGACTCGAAAGCCATAGAAACCACAAATCTCATCGTTATTTCCAACAAAAATCTTTCCACAAAAGATGACAATTTTTTGTCACAAAACCATCAAAGTTTCGATAGTCCCTTCATTCTTTGTCAATTTGGTTAATGAAAAAGGTTTCGAAGGGAGAGAGAAATATAAAAAAATCTTTTCTTTAATCCAAAATTTAAATATCTTCAATATATAGCATGTATTCCGCAAGCTTAAATGAAAGGGAAAACTCCAATTTTACTTTTCTACTCTTACAAAAACGAATCCGGGTAGAAAGTAAGGTCACATGCGCTTTTTATGAGGATTTTGTGGCGATTAGTCGGAAAACTGGTGACTGTATTTATTTATTTATTTTTTTTTTTAATTGGCGCGTGCTGAAGGGGTTATAAGAACTCTAAAAATGAATGAATGAAAGGCTTATACAGGGTGAGTTTTTTAACTTGAGACATCAAAATTACTCGAAATATACGCGATATCGCGAAAAATGTTTCAGAAAAAGTCACAAGGCTCTGAAGGGGACATAAGATGGTGACCACGAGTTTGACCTTGAGCCCCATTTTTAAAGTCAAACGAAGGTCACTTTTGTTTTCTTAATGGGGACCCCTATTTTTTTGACGGATTCGTAGTCTGCGTGAAAAATTACAATTTTTTTAAATGAAACACTTTTTTCAAAAATGCGTTCTTTTCCCGTCAGAGGGCGCCATAAAACTTAAGACATCAAAATTACTCGAAAAGTACGAAATATCGCGAAAAATGTTTCAGACAAAAGTCACAAGGTTCTGAAAGGGACATAAGATGGTGACCATGAGTTTGACCTTGAGACCCATTTTTAAGGTCAAACGAAGGTCACTTTAGATTTTTCAAATGATAATTCCTGATTTTCATTGCTCAGTCGTATTCCTCAATAGGGCACACGACTTTGTGGCAAAGGTCTTATTCATTCAGTGCTAGATACCACTGCACTGGCACGCCTAAATCATTAATCGGTTTCCAACGTTGTTAGGGTGTTAGAAGTTCAATATTTGTTTTGAGGAACTGATTATTATTAGTAACGTTTTCCAGATTAATAATGCAGGCTATTTCAATTCAAGAGAAAATTGAAATGATATTGATTTATGGAGAAAGTGGAAGGAACATCGATGGTGCTGTTGCTCTTTACACCCAACGTTTCCCAGACCAGATACGATCACGTGCTTCGGTCGGGTCATCCAACAATTCACTGGTGAAGGAAGTGTGCAACCAAAGAAAAGTAATCGGTCAGATAAGGTGCCTGTTGAGAACAATGAAATAGCAGTGTTAGCTACCGTTGCACACGATCCTCACATTAGCACTCGCCAAATAAGTCGTGAATCAGGAATTTCTCAAACGATTGTCTGTAAGATATTACATCGGCATAAATACCATCCTTATCATGTTTCAATGCATCAAGAACTTTATAGTGAGGATTTTCGCAACCGGGTTTCCTTTTGTCAATAGGCACTTCAGCAAATTGAATGAGACCCCCTTTTCTTCGCCAAGGTGTTATTCTCTGATGAGTCGACTTTCACCAATCACGGTACGGTCAATCGACATAATATGCATTACTTGGCTACCGAAAACCCTTTTTGGTTGCGACAAGTTGAACGCCAGCACCCTTGGAATGTTAAAGTTTGGGCGGAAATTATTGCGGATAAATTAATAGGTCCATATTTTATTGAAGGCAACTTGAATGGCGAAAAGTAGGCAAACTTCTTGCGGGACCATCTTACAGTATTACTAGAAGAACTGCCATTGGATTTGCGACAAACAATGTGGTTTCAACATGATGGTTGTCCAGCCCATTATTCCCAGCCCGGGCGTATGAAACAATGTTTACCATCCACGATGGATCGGACGAGGGGGTCCGAAGCAATGGCCTGCTAGATCACCTGATCTTACGTCACTTGATTTCTTCTTGTGGAGCTACTTAAAAAGTGAGATTTACAGAAAAAAGCCAACAATACGTGAGGACATGAAAAGACGAATAACTGAAGCTTGCCGGAAGATTACGCCAGAAATACTTCTCAGTTCTGTTGGTTCATTTAGGGCGCAGATAGACAAGTGTATTGAAGTGAATGGTCACATTTTCGAGCATTTGTTGAAATAGTCTCGGGAAATAAACGTCGAAATGGGAAGAATTCTATGATTCAACAGTGGGAGGCAAGAGAACATTCTCTAATAAATCACCCCGAAGGAAACAAAATACTGCTACGTCCACGTCGTGCTAAACACAGTATGTAAAAACAAATGACAGGCCTACGAGCAATACGACTGAGCAATGAAAATCAGGAATTATCATTTGAAAAATCAAAAGTGACCTTCGTTTGACCTTAAAAATGGGGCTCAAGGTCAAACTCGTGGTCACCATCTTATGTCCCCTCCAGAGCCTTGTGACTTTTGTTTGAAACACTTTCGCGATATCGCGTATTTTTCGAGTAATTTGGATGTCTCAAGTTAAAGAACTCACCCTGTATATTGAAGCCATATCAGAGGGGGTGAAATATTTCTTACGTGTCTTGAGGAAACCTAGACATTTCGCAGCATTTTTAGCGACTTCGAATATGTGGTCATTCCAACGTAAGTTGTCATTGGCACATAAAGAGAGAATGGGAAGTTTTTCGGTTTCGACGATGCAAGTGCCGTTCATGGATAATGGCTGGGTATTTGAATTTCGCTCTAACACAGAGGACAGCTTTGCGTTCTGGGGGCATTAAATTCCAGTCTGTTGATAGTTCCCCAATTGGTTATGCTGTCAATATCGAAATTTAATGAGCTTTTCATACGCTGCCATTCCCGTTCTAAGGCCGAAGAGCAGGGAAGTGAGTCCGACAAAAAATATGAAAAGCAGAGAGTACTGTCGTTAGCAAAGGAATATACTGGTTAGAAGTAGCAGAAAAGTGATCATTAATGAAGATTAAAAAGAGTATCGGAGACAGAACGGAGCCCTGGGGCACACCAGCATTTCTTTTGTGAATATCAGACTTCAAACCATCCAATCCATTGAAGAACAGATTCGTCGATCCCAAACGCACGAATTTTCGACAAAATAGCCTGATGCCAAACTCCGTCAAATGCCTTAGAAATATCAAGTGCAACTATCTTGCTTTCGGCAGATTGATGATAACTTTGGTTCCACTTTTCGGTAAGACATGCCATCAAATTACCAGTGGACCTGTTGCTCCGAAAACCATACTGCCGATCATTGAGAAGTTTTCGTATTTCGAGATATTTCACGAGCTGACGATTTATCAGCGTTTTCATGATCTTGAGAAGAAGGAACGTAAGTGCAATGGGTCTGTAGGAGCAGAGAGAAAAGATTCGCCTTTTTTAGGGACGTGCTGGACAAATGCTGTTTTCCATCTGCTCGGAAACATTTGACTCAGCCTGACAGGCTCTTCACAGCTCGAGTCGTACCATGCCTTTTCCTTTGGTCTGATACTCTTTATCCGGTGATGGAAAAGGATCTCGAGGAAACATAACGACCAGTTAAAATTCCTAAAGACGGTGCTAAGTTAGTTTCAATTGGCTTCCTCGTATTGTCATATTGTTCCTTCAGGAATTTTTTCTCTAATTATGTGATCAATGTACGAGAATTTAGCTGATATGATACAATGGTTCGACGGGCCTAGAGGTGAGAGCACATCAACGGTGTACTTATCAGGGTGAGAGGTTAAAAACAAGTCCAGGGTGTTGGCGGTATGACGATCATGGTCTAGGATTCGCGTGGGCTCATTAACAAGCTGGGTCAAGTTGTTTTCCGCAGCGAAGATCTCAACACACCGTGCCTCGGGTGCTGTGCGTCCAGAATGTCGAAAATTGTTTGCCATTGGTTTACCGAATCGAATTGCTGTAGGTGTTATGCCCTTACATCAATAAAAACAGTGCACCAACAAAATTCCTACACACAATCCGCTATACAACAGTTATCACATACAATCAGTCAATTATCGTGCCGTATGACAATACAGCAACTGCAGTGACTGAGTGCAGGTAACAGTACGATACCATTGGATTAGGTCAGCAGCACAACACTCAAGTTCGTAGTGAACATAGCATGTTTAGACACTTAACAAGAGCGCAAGGAAAGCGCTATAGGTCCTATTTGTTTTGCAAGGGTCCAACACGAAGTAGCCGACCATTTTCCAAAATGTTGTTTTATCTCCCCTAATGGGTAGTCTCCAGCCTTAAGTAGAGTTAAGGCATCCGCTCCATCCACCAGCTCCCAACCGTTTCACCATTTGACCCGGTCCTTTTCCATTACGTCCGTTGTCTCTTTGGAGAAGCACATTAGTGGGAAGAGTTGGTGGGATATTGAACCCTGCTTTCTGCTTCTATGCTTGTCGGAGGGGACAACTAATAGGTCGGCAAGAAGACAAAGACAGGAGTCACTATGATGGTGACGGGCGGTCACTTATACCCAAGCGCTATACGCCTAGAGCCAGACAGTCTGGAATCCTCTACGCAAAACAAACAATCCGGACAAGTTGCCTAGAGCCAGGCGGACTGCCTGCAACACTCTGCAATAGAACACAAACATGATGACACAGGGGAAAATAAAACACGAGACGCAAATACTAAAGAAAGAAAACAACAACCAAAACACAAAAAAATACAAACTGTAAAACAATAAAAAAAAAAAAATAAATGTAAAGAATGGGACGCTATATCATATTCCGGTAGAAAAAGAAAAACGGGACCCGCGACCATTCGGGAAGACGGAAGATAGCGACCCAGTCTTAAGCGGTTTTGTCCGGTAGTGTAACTACTGTTAATTTCCCTTTTACTTCACATACCGCACACCCTAGTGTTAGATTCATTCTTAGATCTCAGCAATAAATAGATTTTCAGTTTATAACGAACTTCTAGTCTTTTATTTAACTTTTCTGGTGAACCGCTTCTTTTTCAGCCTCCTGCAAAGGTTTCGCAATTCCTTTTAAAAAGATTGCGTGGCGCCTATATTTGGTACTTCCTTATTTTACCTTGTTTTTAACCATAAACCCACCCCCAGCTGCGCAGCCGAAAGTGGCAGCACTTAACCTGCTGCCTGTTGCAAATTTTCCTTTTGGTTTCCTTTGTTGGCGTTGCGATACGCCATTACCGATATAACCACCACTCGTGTGGTTCGCGATCGTTTTTTTCTATTTTTTTTTTTTGAGTTTTTTCTTCCTGCCGGCAGACCGGCTACCAATTTTTAGGTTTTAGAGTTGTTTATTCGGGAAAGAAAAAGAAAAATAAAGAATTTTGCAACGATATGTCCTCTTTCTGGAACGCTGTCTTTTTCGTTCGCCTTTTTTTTTTTGGTGAAGTACGCGTTTATTACTTTGCTATCGGCACTGCTATCCGCCGTACATTGTGAGATTCAGTCATTTCTGCTGCGTATATATTGCTAGATATTCTCCTGCTCAAAATTTATGCTTCGAAGTTCGGCAGTTCGAGGTCTTAATGGTCAATACGAGGATGTTAAATAAACACAGTTGATGTTCCATTGTTGTCGAACCTCAGTGCCTACTACAGTCGCTCAAAACCCAGACACCAAAATATACTCTCTAGTTTTCAAAATCTCAGCTTGTACAAGTGTCGCGAGTGGAATGAACGTTTCGAACCAAAAACACCCTGAACTAGTCTTTCAGGCGATACACAAAAAGCAATACGTCCTCTCTTAGTAAACGTAGAAGAAAAGCTTGATCGCCATGTCCTTTCTCGAATGTATTACACAAAAAAGATTGAAAATATATATATATTTTTTTAAATAAAAAGTTAAATATTCAAAGTTGTAGTTTACATCGTTTTAAAGATCATATTGGATAAGTGACGCACCCAATTGTTGAAACACCCAAAAATCAAACTCCTCACAAAATCAATTCATAGGTATGTTGGCGGTTTTTTGCTGAATATTCAGGCAAATGCACACTGGTCATCACTCCAACATATGACGACGACTGAAACACAAGTTAACAAAACTTTAGGATCCCCTCTCTAGATCTCGCCGCACAGCCGTCTGGATTTCCCACCAGATTCAAATAAGGAAGTTATCTTGCCACACCTAATGCCTTAACTATTCAGAAAGAAAGCCAAGTGTTTCACGAAGTCCAAATAACTATAGTCCTTTGTCTTACGGAATAGGTCTTCAAAACGCTTTTTCATAATTTCAGATGAAAAAATTTTTTTTTTTCCCCTAAAACAGATAGGGACTTTAATAAGCAGAGTTTTAAAATGCACCTGAAATACGATACTCCAAACCTATTTTTATTGAGGAAAAAATCCATAAATTTATTCCCAGTTTAAGACAACAGACCTGTCAATATTGCTGGCAGCTGTGATTGATGTTCGAGATAAAATATAATATGCAGGAAAACGATATCTTTTTCCCAATTTGCTTCTATTTATAGATAGAGTTTTTGAGAGTGGTTGCTATACTCGAATGACTATGTCTTCATCATCTTTTCCAAAAAAGTTTAACCAACGAAAAAAAATGTTTCATTGTTTATTTCAGAAACAAATTCTGCCGAAAATAATAAAGATCCTTGCCTTGGGCTCTGTGTGTAGGTTGGCTATACAAATTGTCGAAGGGTAAAAGAAACTTTTTATCGGACGACTAAGCAAATTAAGTTTTGCAACTTCAAATTAAATTCTCGTGCACATTGTGTTTATGGAGGAAAGTTTAGAGGAAACTTTTGGTTTGACTTTACTAAAATCGGTTTCAACATAACCAGCGATAATATGCTGTTGGAAACTCAATTGATGTAATAGTTGTCCATCAACTATTTAGTTTTAAAGTCTAAACGTTCTAACAAGTGCCTACCAAATGACCATCGAAACCAGGTAATCTCTTCGACATATTACATATAAAACCTTGAAAGTGCTTACTGGGGTAAGTCACAATCGATTCTCGAGCCAAATCGGAGCATTAGCTCGGTGGTCATTTTATGGAGCCTTGACACTTTTGTCTCCGCCTATAAACTTATAATCTCACATCTATGTGGTGTAGCTTCGGAGGCTAGTATCTTTGACTGAGGGTTAGGTATCTAAGCCCTGTGGAATGTCATTAATGGCCGCAGATAAGAGAAAAGATGCAAGTGGTCGCACTAAATCGATTCTCCTTAAACCGGGAGCTCTTGTTACCTTAAAGTTGCGGCACATTTAGCCGGATTCTTTGTGCTCAGAAATAAATTCAGATACAACAATCACCTGAGCGAATATTTTAATAACAATGAATTTTGGTTTTGAACATAATATTTGGATATTATTCGAGGAAGGCCTAGGCAAAAAGTATAAGTTCTTGACGTGGAAGGAAAGCGCCATAACTAGCCCTAGAAATACCAGCTTGATTTGCAGTCATGCCTGATGAACATATGCTCTGTGCCCTACCACCAATGACAGCAAAATCGTGAAAGCTGATCTAAGGGCATTGTTGGATATTGACGTCGTCTTTGAGCGGGTCATAGGAAAATACAGCCTGCAAACGACAACATCCCACAACGGATTCAGGTTTTTGAATTTCTTATATCCAGAAAATGTTTCCTCAATCTCAACATCCATAATGGGACCGTCAGCCACTTTTATAATACTATGACAAATTTTAGGATCCCCAAACGTTCCGGGAAACCGAGATTGACATATGTTATTGTCATGTTGCAACCAGGATGAAAATGTAGACATCACAGGCATATTGGAGTCAAGAAGGACTCCCAAACAATATAACCATGCGATGGACTTCCAAACCCCGGCACAAAGAAACCTCTAGTTAGGAGATAAATGCAGACAATTTCGCGGAGTCGAACAAGATATGTACACTTGCGGTCATAAAAACCGCACCACCTAATGAGTTTTCAAAAAATGCCTAATTATGCTAATGCAGGGTATTCCTCATAGCGGAGTTCGGCTTCGTATTCAATCAGTTTGAATTGAGTTGTGACGGTGACAAGTAAAAAAAAGTGAAATGTCTATTAAATATCAACAACTGACTGACAATCAAATATTGACTTTAGTCGAAGAAGGGATTGGCTATCGTGAGATTGCGGTTAAAGTGGGATGCTGTCAATCAACTATCGTACGACTGATGGAGAAAAAAGAAAATTTGGATCCACTGGAAAAGAAAAATGGCTCGGGACCAAAACGTAAAACAACCCAGAAGACGGACAATGTATTACAACGAATTAGCATGAAAGATCGCTTTAAAAGTGCTGTCCGTATGAGAGCAGAGCTGAGTGAATTTCATCAAGTTGATCTAAGCGCCGAAACCATACGCCGACGGCTACGGGAGATAGGTTTATATGGAAGACGACCAGCGAAAAAACCTCTCCTAACCACAAAAATGAAAAAAGCTCGCTTGACGTGGGCAAAAAAGCACGAAGATTGGACGCAAGACGATTGGCGATGTGTGATATGGTCCGATGAAAGTAAATTTAATTTGTTGTGTGCCGACAATTTGCCATACGTACGACGGTCAGCAGGTGAAAGGTTCAAGGACGAGTGCATAGTCAAAACAGCGAAGTTTCCTCAAAGCCAGATGGTTTGGGGATGTTTTTCTTTTTACGTTTTGGGCCCTTTGCACTTTGTTAATGGAACTATGAACGCTCAAAAGTATGGAGAAGTAGTAAGGAAGTTTTTGGTACCAGCAATTGAACAGCATCATTCGTATACTGACAAGTGCATTTTTCAAGATGATTCTGCACCTTGCCACCACGCCAAATCCGTAAGTAAAGTATTATAAATCAACTTCTAGATGTCTACGTTATAAATAATAAACAGACAAGTAACTAGAGTCTTTCAATAATTTTCAGCTCAAGACAACGTTTGATGACCTCGGAATTACCAGACTAGACTGGCCAGCTAATTCGCCCGATTAAAACCAAATCGAACACTTGTGGCATGTAATGAAACGTAAGGTGGCTGAACATAAACCAGAGAGTAAGAAAAAGCTAAATGAAGTTCTGGAACATGTATGGAATACTGAAATTTCAAGGGATATTACTGAACTTCTAGTAAACTCGATGCCTTCTAGAATAAAAGCGATTATAACCGCCAAAGGAGGAGCAACTCTGTGTTGATAATTTTTTGGTAAAAGTGGCATATCTAAACATCTTATACACATATACATAAAAAATGTATCGTTTGATTTTGTTAACCAATGACTGTATTAAAATATTTTAAAAAAATAAGAAAATTAACTGGTTTTTCTTTCTTTGTTAATATCTTTTTTCAAACATTCAATAAACAGATGGAAATTAGATAGAAATACTTATAAACTACTGCGGAGTACTCAATGAAAATTTCATTTCATTATAAAAATTATTATCGTAGTTCTTAACAATTTTTCAATCATTTTGATATGGTGCTGCGCTGGCTGCCTCGAAGCATGGGAGCTGCTCATAAGAAAAGAAGGGAAAAGCACATTTTTCTTAGAAAGAAGGAAAACAAGAGCAAGAGGAGAGCTCAATCAAGGATATGGAAATTTTTTTCTGCAAGACTGACGTTTGAAAGTTTAAGTTTAAAATAAGTGCCAGGATTCCGAAGCCAGAATGGAAGATTTTTAAAAATGTGCGTGGGCTACTACCGCTGGTCACAGGCAGTGCTGAGGATTTTAAATTGAATGGCCTGAGTCCACCCTCAAAACAGAATCCACTATTTATTTTGGACGAATGGAACAGGGAATTCCGTCCCCTGACCTAGACGCAGTTAATTTACAAATATCGAACAAACAACTTTAAGTGCCTTACTTGCGAGCAATCGTGCTATCTGGAGAAGCCTACTTTTTGAGCCCCAGGTTCACTTTAGGCTGCAGGGCTATCAAAGTTAGAAATTAAATTTAAGCAAATTATTTTGTTCGGCTTTTAAACCTGAGCGAAAGTCTTATGTTGATCTGCACTCTTGCTGATCGCAGTGCATATTCGAAAAACGGCTAAAGTCGTGTTGAACTATGTAGATATGTGTTCTCGGAATTGCAGCTGCTTTTGTTGTTTAAATATATATGTTAGCTCACTGCAGGTTTTTGACCTCAGTGTCATGTCCTCCGAGTTATTTTCATTTTTCATTGATTTTCATTTTCAATGCATTTTTATTATATCAGTTCATTAATTCTTACTTGCTATACAAAAAACGCTTAAAAATTAGCTTAATTAACTTACAATTTATCTTAATTCTTACTTACTGGCCCCATGCGGACACTCTAAGTTAAACCTAACAATTAAATATGTCTTTCGACGTACGAACATTATTTTATTATATTATTCAATACTAAATAAACTTAAAACTAAGAAAACAATTTTATTATTTCAAAAAAAAAAACTTAGTAAATGGATTTTTGTTTATATATAAAACTTAAGACTAAGCATAAAAACTAATCTACTTATACTAATTTTTTGTTTTGTAAATATATACAAAAAAGCAACTGTTACCCATCTCGATTATTTTTTTTTTAATTTTTTTTTCCCTCTTATTTCTAACTTAAACCTACCTAAAGCTATGTATGTCGGCCACGGCTAAAGAATTAGGCTGACCCACTCTGCTCCCTAATGAAGCTACTCTGTACTAGTGGAATTCGACGATGGAGCTTCCTCCTCTCCCACAAGCCACCAAAATTGTTGGTGCTGCCGAGCAACATCCCTCATGTCGCGACTCCCTACCACCCTACTGAACCGGAGACGCTCCGCACTGCCGTGTGCGACGTCTCTGTCTTAGTTGAGTCGCCTGTCCGCAGCTGTTCGAGCGACGTGGAAGTTTAACGCAACCGCTAATCTGTCCTGGATCAGACCTTTCATATCGAGGTAGAGGAACGCTTCTGGAGGAATAAAGCCGTCAAAGCGAACTCTCTCATGATACAAATAATTAGGGTAGTAAGCCCCGGAGATCAGGTTGTTCGACGAGGACATTGCTCTTGCAATGTGCCTTCGAGTCAACTTAATAACAAAATTGTCCACTCTTATTAGGTTCGCCCTATTGTACAAGACCTCATTAGGATAGAATTTTATGTACTCAGACTCTGGTGTTCTGTATAAGCAAAGACAAACCCTAAGGCAAGTCCTCTCAAACACCCGAATCTTTTCCAAAAGACTTGCTCTCACGTTGAACCACACGGGACAACCAAATGTAAGCATAGGCCGAATAAGGGCCATGTAGCAGATCACCTTTACCCTCGCATCGAGTTGCCTGCTATAAAACAGTCTCTTTGTAAGGGCAAAAGCACCTCTGGCTCTGGCAAGAGCAAAATCTATATGTTTGTTAAAATATAGATATTGATCCAGCCAGATCCCAAGGTATCTGACTAAATTTCGACAAGCAAGTGGCTGCCCGTGTTGTCCCACGATCTGAAACTTTCGCCAATTCTTTCTGGTATCCGCAGAGGCCCCAGACAAAGGCGTCCTAAATAGAATGGTTTCCGACTTCTGAAAGTTGAACTTCAACTTCCAGTCGTCGCAATATTGTTTAATTTTATCGAAGTCACGTTGCAAAAGAATGTTTATAACCTCAATCTTTGGACCTGATCTGTACGCGATTAAGTCGTCTGCGTACGCTATGGCATGGTGAAGTGAACCTATCAGATCACTTGTGTAAATGTTGAAAAGGATTGGCGAATTGACCACACCTTGTTGCAGACCGTTTTTAATGTTGAATGTACCAGTAGAAGTCACATCGCCATTTTTCACGATGAACTGTCTATCTGTGAGCATATTGAAAAGAATATACAGTAATGGTTTACTAATGCCCCGTCTGAACAACTTGTAGAAGAGTCCCTCTAACCATACGGTATCGAAGGCCTTTTCTAAGTCAATCAGACAGGCACCAGTGCACTGTTTCTTGGCTTTGTTCCATTGGATATCAGGAACCAGTTTAGACGCGGCATGAATAACATCATGCCCTGCCTTGAAACCGAATTGATTATCCGGAACTATATGTTTGTCCTCAACCCATTTAGTCAGGACTCTATTGATGACTTTTTCGAAAACCTTACTGATGTTTGGAAGGAGACTGATCGACCGCAGATTCGCCGGATTGGAGGTGTCTTTATCCCTTTTGGGGATGGGATGTACCACCGCAGTTTTCCAATGCGCTGGATAATGTGCATTATTCATTGTATTGTTAAACAGGGTGGTATAAATGTCCACCGCTTCTAGTGGGAGATGTCGAAGCACAATGTTCGGTATTCCATCGGTTCCCACTGATTTCTTACTTCTAATTGTGTCGAAGATCGTTTGAAGCTCTTCCTTCGAAATGAACGGGGGTTGTTCCCTTTCATTGGCGATGACATTGTTTGCCATATTCTCGTCACTGAACTGAGTGAAACCCGAGTTCTCGATTCGCCAGTTCACTATTTCATTTCGAAGGTAGAAATTGAGGACAAGGACTCGATTTTCCCGGTCGTGGTTGGGACCAATGATGTCATTTGTCTTGTACACTTCCTGTAATGTCGCTCCTATAGCCTCTACCTTCTCCTGTGGATCTTCGATCACAAGGAAATTGTCATCATCAACAGCTTCATTTGGATCTATGCCTGCTGTTGAGAGTATGCGTTCGTTGTCAGTCGTTCGAGCGATTTTTATACATGAAAGGTCGTTTTGATCTTTCCTCCGAAATATTTTATTTATTTACGGGAACATATTCGGGTTGCTGGTGTTTACAGCCTGAATTTTGTTGTTCCAATACAAACTTACAGAAGCCCTGTAATTTTCTTTTATTAATGTTTGGAGGTTTTTGATCGGCGACTTTAATATCAAAATCTCCGGGTTGTGTCTGTCAGTAAACTGTCTGTACAAGGTTTTGAGTCTTGAGAGCAGTCTACTTTTATGTCGATGAAGTGCGTCTATAGTTGAATTGCGGAACAAGTCTTCGTTGTCAGTGTATTGATACCGTGGTATCGTTGTGTCCATTGTTCGTTTAATTGTCTCGTCCATTAATTTTAGATACCTGTCAATCTCCTCTTTTGACAGATTTCTGTTGGACGGTGGGTAGAGCGAATTCGAGGAGAGTGCTCTAGTCAGTGTGGAGAAGTGTGTACAACGCACTCTACTATAATTGTAGGAATGCCTTTGAACATACTCATCCAATTCCGCATTTTCGTTCGGAACGGTTATTTCGGTACTAAGACCGCAATGGTCACTGTCATACACAAAAGTGCGAAGACAGTTTACAGTTTGTTGGTTCGTACCTGTCAGTTGTATTCGTGTATCGAACAACAGGAGATCCAAATAGGAGCCGTGTCTAGGAAACGACGGACTATCCGTTGCCTTAAGGCCGAGTCGGTACATCACACTGTGCTGACCCCACCAATTGAATAGCAGGTTCCCTCTAGTGTTTGGTGTATTATTTCCCCAATCGTTATGTTTGGCGTTGAAATCTCTGCCGATAATAAAATAGTTTTCCTCCAATTCCAGTCTCAGAAATCGAAAAAGTGTTTCGAGCTCTGACATGAATAGGGTGGATTGAGTAGCCTTAGGTGCATAAACAGACACCATGTATAACCGCTTTCCACTACAGAGAGGGATATACAAGATGCATGCTTCTAGGACCCGAAACCTACGCAATACACGACTGCATATTCTTTTAAAACGTATACCCTTTCTTACGAAGATTGCAACGCCTCCTCCTTGTATGGAGTTGGGTCGATTTCTTCGCATGATTTTATACCTTCTGTGCCTCATTTTGTGCCTTTTGTTTAGCTTAGTTTCGCTAACCAAAAGCACTTCAGGGGCTTGGTCTTTAAGCAACTTAAAAAGTGTGGTTCTTCGCTCAATCCAAATCAGTGAATTAACATTCACTACAAGGGCCTTCAGGGTTTGCTCCGCCATGTACGTTCTCATTACGACTGGAGGTGCGTTAGGCTCGGCAGCAGCGCGTATATTTGATCTACCCGCGTAACTTGCTCGGTAATTTGACGTTGAAGCTGAGCCATCTGCCCTTGGACAGAGAGCAAGATAACTAGCATGTCATTTACCGGTTCCGGTGCTCCTGGCGCTGGGGCCTGAGAAGCAACCTTCGCTTGTTGTACCGTATTTCCCCTACCTGCCGCCATTTGGGCGAAGGTAACTTAGGGAGTAACGGCTGGTGTTTGCGTTTGAACGGGTGAACGTTTGACGTCCACTTTCTGCTGCCGAGCCAGATTTACTCTTTTAATGTATTGGAATTTGGGACAACCCCGATAATTTGCGGTGTGTTCCGTGTTCCTACATAGTACACAAGAGAGCTGGCTTTTGTCAGATCCTCCATCCCTACCGAAAGAGCATTCTTGTGACTTGTGGTTCTTTCCGCACTTAACGCATCGAGGTTGCATTTCGCAATTCGACGCGGCTTGCCCGAACCTTTGACAGCGAAAACATTGCAAAATGTGTTCCCAGTGAACAACCTGGTAGTCTAGGACATTAATACTCCTTAAACCATCCAGTTTGCTGTTGGGAGTCAGCTGAACTAAGAAAAACGGTAGTTTCCGCTTCTCCCTTTTTGCTCTTGCTGTGGTAAACGGCTTAACCCCTACGAATGTGAGCTCATCGCACTCCTTCTCTTTAAGCAGTGCAAGGAGCTCCTCCGGATCGGTAGACGGTTCAATTCCCCTTAGCAGCATTGTCTGCAGCTTCTCCCCTTTCGGGGTGTAGGAGAAGAACTCCGTCGTCGAATACTTCAACAAACTTTTATTTTTTTGGTAGCGCTCCACTGTATTGCAGTGGATCGCGTGCCTATCTAAGCTAAATCTTTTAATGTAAAAATTATTGCCTATGGCCCACTTACATAGTTGTATTGTATCCCTAAGTTCCATCTTAAAAGTATTAATTGGAGGTACCCTTAGCTTCGTTGATTTTTGCTGTATTTGTTGCTTCTGTTGTTGCTGCTGTTGATGTTGCTTTTGGTGTTGCTTTTGGTGTTGCTGTTGTTTTCTTAGTAGTTGTTGTTGTGGTTGTGGTTTCTGCTGCTGTTGATTTTGTTCATGTTTTTTCTGTTGCTGTTGTGGCGCCCGTTGCTGTTGTTGTTGTTGCAATTCAGTCTTACGCTGTTTTGACTGTTGCTGCTTTGGAGCTAGCTGCAAATGTTGTTGTTTTTGCTGCAGTGTATTTTGAGGCTCTCCTTGCTCCCTCGCTCTTCTGGCTATTTGTTTAGCTTTGATGGCCAGCACTCGTTGTTGTAGCGCCTGGATGTTGCTGTTCAGACATTCAACTTGTTCGTCCTCGTCTTCAGACTCTGATGCCATTAGAGAGGCGAAGCTATTGTTTGACCCCATGTAGCGGCCTTCTCCACCATCGGAGATGTATGGGAAGTCATCCATTTTTAATTTGTCTGCTTCTTCTGCTGCAAATATTACCGGTGCCTCTTCTCCGCTTCCACAATGCAGCTTTTTCGATGAAGCTGACAGAGAGGGGCGCTTTGTTTGCTTTGGAGTTGGTTTTGTCTTCCTCCTTCTTTTTGTACTACTGCCACTTGCAATATGGTCCGACGGTTTCAAGTGATCGTCGGCTGAGCCCGTTGGTTCCGCTATCGACGTAGCGGACCGCTCATCTTGTTCCATCGTGTGATATTCCAATCAATCGTTTTATGTGTTTCTTTTTAAATTAAAAAAAAAAGAAAGCATGGAATGCGCTGCTGGGATTGAACCTGCAACCCAGGACTTGGTAGCCGAATCTCACTACCACTCGGCTGACTTGGTTCCCAATAGAGAAACGAACGTCAAAATGTTTATTGAAGCAAAACACACTTAAGAATATTCTTCAGAAAAATCAAAACACTTCTGCACACTATCAAAGTCTGTGAACGACTGATAGTCTCAATGCAGTGCTCAATAATTGCATTGCTGAACACACTCATATCTTCGTTGGTACTGTTTCAATATTGTGTATCGTTGTTTGAACTGCTCATTTAATTGTTTCACCCATTAGTCTTACGAACTTGTCAGTATGATTTTTGACAAGTCTAACCTCCTCTAGCACCTCTTGCATAAAATTTGGCATATCTTTTTGAAGGAATTCCAAATAGCTTTGCCGGATAAGTTCCCAGGCAGTTCAAATGAACCAATTGTATTTCCATTTAATAATCCAGTCTAATAATTTATCTCAAACCGATACTGGGACCTGTCTTCTCGCATTAGATGCAGTAAATGTTCGTGTGTATTTGAATACAACGTACCCCGATAAATGGATTGGCCGTCTGAGCCTGTTTTATGGTTTCCACGTTCTCCGGACCTAAACCCACTGGATATTTTTTATTTGGGGCTGCTTAAAAGAAGAAGTTTTCTCTAAGCTCACCAGGAGCTTAGACGAATTGTGTTTCCGTGTCCAGGAAGCCGCTTCAAGAATTACGCAACGGCGTTATGCACGTCTTCTCTAAAGAGCTTTTGTTCGAAAATGTCGAGCTTGTATCAAAGTCGGTGGGAGAATATTTTGAATTTTGAACATTTACTGTAATTTTAGGTTAAATAAAGTTTAAATAATGTTTAACATCGTTTTTAACTACATCTTTATAAGAATGTGCAGTTAAAGATAAGAAAAGATCAATTTTTAAAATTGTTGATGTTTAGTTGAATTTGCTTCTTCTACAACCAGGTTCGCGGTAAAAAAAAATAGCTTTATTTGTTTAAATCGACTACTACTTAATGCATTGCTTGTTAAAAAGTAAAGACCGCTTGGCGTGTTTGCAAGTGCTTTTTTTTGGTTCTATAATGCTAGCTCAACATTTCTTGTGTGGGAAATTTTCATTGCGTTCGACGCGCGTGCATCGGTTAAAATGTTAAGTTAAAATGTTTTTTTTCAAAAATGCTACTGATATACTTATAATATTTGCTGCATATCAAAATATATATTGATGCCGTAGTGTTAAGAAACGTAAAGTCATGTGAAAAAAATATACTATTTGGGATAGATCTTTTTTTGTATATAATATTATCTGCACCAATAGTTTATCTACAGTAACAGCTGTTAAAAATATAAAAAACCGTTAGGAAAATTCGTGAAAACATCATCAAACAAGAAAGTAAACTAAAGTTAGTCTGGGTGACAAGTCACATTGGCATACAAGGTAACGAAAAAGCAGATCGGGAAGCCAAATCTGTATCTTCTAACACAAATGCCAACGTTTCAAATTACCAACCCAATAAAAAGGATCTCCTTGAGCTAATTAATTGCCACTGGAAATAAAAAAAAACATGTAGAATGGACCCAATATAGTCACCACTACCCCTCCATTAATCCAAATTTAACTCTGGCTATCTACCCTGCAAACTCAACTACCGTGTTAAATAAAAAACTTCTTATGACTTAGAATTGGACACACCAAGTAAACTCATAGTTTTCTACTTAACAAGGACCCTCCACCGACCTGCCGCTTTTGCTAATCTAACCAATATTAACAATTAAAAATTTAAAAAAGTCTCAAACGAATTATTCAACACAGATTTCTGTAATCTTCTTTCTGTTCCCTCAGAACAAAACCTAAATAACTTTCACATTCTTTTAAAAAAGTTAAAGCTCGAGAATAGCCTATAACAACCTTAGTATCACTTTTAACCGAATTTTATCTAAAAAACTATTGAATTTTACATTCTTAGCCTTAAGGCCTGTAATTATATTACTCTATACATTTATGTAAAGTTTAATAAATAATAACAATAATATATTATATTGAGCGCCCGATAGCCCACTCATGAGGTGTTTCAGGCTTATCCATTCTTTCCTGGACACCCTGTATATGTCCATTTCGCATCCTCCAAGGGTCACACAATACTGGTCCACAAATATTGTAATAACAGCCGTTCAAACATTATGTTGCCAAAAATATTCAAATCAATCAGACGTCATATTCATTCCAATAGCAATGATAATAATCTGCCTTTGTCTGATCCCCGCCACGATCGGAATTTCAAAATAAAAACACTTATTCAGGAATTGAATAATAATTTTGTAAGAGTACCTATGGAACAGTTTCTGTGTGTCGACGAACAGATTTGCTCAACAAAAGCTAGAAATCATATGAAACAGTACAATGTTATCAAGCCTCATAAATGGGGATATAAGATATATGTTCTAAGCGGTAGTTCGGGCCACTGCTAAAAGTTAGAGATTGATTCAGATAATGAAAACGCAGTAATGCGCTAGATCTAGGTGCGGCATCAAATTGTGTTGCCAAATTGGCCAAAGAAGTGGCCAGCCATCAGAATTTTCGACCTTATTTTGACAATTATTGCAATTCATTACCGCATTTGAAGTACTTAGCGGAAAGAGGAATCTTAGCTTTAGGTATTGTACTACGAGTATAAGTAGAAACAGAATCCCAAATAATAAAACCATCGAGAATATTAACTTGAAGAAAAATCCTCGCGATACGACTGTCGAATATTTCGTCGATTTTGGTGGAGTGGACATATCAGTTACTTCATGGGTGGGTAATGAAATGAAATTGTATCATTGGCATCAAACTACGTTGAAATACTTCCCAAAGACATTGCGCACCGATTCAACAAAGCCAAAAATGTATATGTTGAAACTGACCGTCCATTCGCAGTAGAACAATACAATAGCTACATGGAAGGCGTTGATCTGATCGACAGTATAATCGGCAGATACAAAATTTTACTGAGAAGTAGACGGTAGCAAGTTAACATTTTTTATCATCTACTGGACTTGGCAGTCAGCAACGCTTAGCTATTGTACAAACGCGTCCACAAGACAAATGGATCTCCTAGTAAACTTCTAGGTTCATCCAACTTTTGGCTTAATATCGCAAAAGTGTTAACAAAAGTTGATACTAAAACCAAAATGGGAAAACCAATCTCTGTTCTTGAAAATGAATTGCAGCAAAAGAAGCAGAGATATCCAACGCAGTGCGTGCCAAATCAAATAGTACGGCAGGATCAGGTTGGGCATTCGCCACTCTGGACAGATAGGGAATGAGGTGCAACTACCCAAACTGTACAGAATTCTCACAAGTAGTGTGCGACAAATGCGGAGTAGCTTTATGCTTTAACAAAAAAAATAATTGTTTTAAGAAATTCCATTTAAAGTAAAATAAAACAATTTTTTTTTTTGTTTTAATGAAATTATTTATGTTATGCGAATACTCAGAGAGCAATAAATATTCTCCTCCATCCTTAATAAAAGTGTTAAAAATCAAAAATAGAAAGAATGAAATCTGAACTGGTATATACTATCATTCCTTAAGTAGATATGGAAAAATAGACTTGGTTTAGATTTCCATTAGAATTTTATGCTGATTATCTAACCGATGACGGCCACTACGACTCTACTTAATGACTAAATCATAATTGAATTTAATGCAGATTAAATTTTTTCAGCATTACAATTAAAAGGACGGACGAATACATTGTGACATAGTACTGGTATTGTTCCGAAATAGCAATGTGAGGTTTTCATCAATGCATGCTAGATAAATACTGAGAATACGAGTATTAACTATTTTATAAGAAATACGACATTAAAGCTTGGTACGATACTTCAAGGATGAATCTATTCTTTGGTTGAATACAATTAAAGCTTCTCCATTATAAGATGTTCACAGTAAATCCTTATTATTCTTTTTGATACGATGCATTCATGAAAACCTGTACCAAGCTACAAACCTTTTGCTGAAGAAAAGCTTTTATCTGAATCCTTACACACACTTTCGCGTATCTACCATACTTAACAAAAAATCTCACTTTTTGTTTGTCATTTACACATCGTGACTATATATGTATATGTAAAATCAAGCTTTAATGACTTTGGCTTTTCTCTATCTCACACTCACAGAGAGAACTGTTTACATGTTACAATAGACCAAGTTTTTCAGTGACGTCACATCGGCAATCAGTCGTAGAGTATAGATGAATGTAGAGTGGAATCATAAAAACTAAAAGCTTTAACCAGCGAAAAGCGTGGGAATGGAAAGTACCAGCTGACACAGGCAGAACATTTACCTATGCTGGAAATTTAAACCAACATTTTATGTGTAGGTGTTCGTTAATGAAGTAGGACTTGAATATTTCTTTTTTTTTTCTCGTAACAGTACCCTAATTTAAGTACTGATAGCTTTCTCTTCCTGCCGATTCCCATACTCAGTCAAACTGTCGGCAAAACAACAATGCGATATGCGTTGATTGGGTATTGTATAAAATGGGTAGGCCTTGAGAGGTGTCAACCTAATGCATCGATCGATATCCATCCGGACTCGAGTTGCCAAACTTATCAGCGCGAGTGCTGACGAACAAAGCAAAATAGCAGCAATACTAGTATAAACGGGACTGTGGATGAATTCCCCAGATGGAATCAACGGTGAAATAAAATGAGACCTTATCCGGGCTACTCCGACGTATTTAGAGTTCAGGTCGGTAGGGACTTACTGCGGCGATTGTTAAGGGCGAAGTCTCGAGTTTCCTGCATGTGACCGAGTACTTACTTCGTAATAATCCGTTTCAAGGCGGAATTTGCCAACATTAGCCTTATATTTGCGCACATTCCCACAGGATAACAACATAGCTTTTACGAGCTCTTGAACTGGATCTAAGACCAATGTCATTTAAACTGTCATCAGCATTTCATTGCCAAGCTAGAGAGAGCTAGTATTGTCGGAAGGTATAGCGTAGATGACACCAATATTTGACTTTTCGCTGGAGTGAAAAATTGTGGTAGCTAGCCTGTGGATCCCACATTTCGTTTTTCACAAGGGGGCTTGAGGAACTCCTAATCAGTCAGGAGTTAAGTTCTGAATTCTGAATGAACGATGAATTCTTCTTTATGCATTCGAATTTTTAAATGGTCACGCTTGAGATATTTCCGGAACGTCGAAATATTTGCAGCCCCATTTTGCGTCCACTTAATTCTGTCCTAGTCAGTTTGGATACCATTTGATGAAATTGGCAGAAAGTGGAGGATTTTTGGCTTGGGGTCAAGTTTTTATTATCTTCTTTAGTGGCTTTGATGATGACGTTATTTTGATTGTGGGTGTTCACTGTATCTGGTGGTTGGATATGCCTGGGGCTTATTGTTTATGTTGTTCCAGAACATTTCCTAATACCATGACATACTTTAATGTCCATACTTTGAATAAGGGAGGGTGTTCAATTTTAAAGATGAAATAAAAGTGAGGCATATGCAAACAGTGCTTTATTGTACAAATACTAATTTTCTTCTGAGAAGTTTCGTTTTTACATTATGTTTGTTTACGGAAAGTACTGCAAAAAAAACTAATTCTCAACACCGCTGGCAAGAGTAACACCTGCGTCAATGAAGTTAAATCTTAAGCAGAAGTTTGTTCCTTAAATTCTGGAATCTTGACAATTTAAGGTTTGTATGAGGTTATACTCGTACGTTTTATTATTCAGGTTATTATGGTTCCATTTCTAAGGAATGACATTTTAACTGCGTTCGTGAGAATAAATTACGAGTAGATATCTTTGCTGTGAAGTTCAATCCACTTTTTAAGAGAACTTTAAAGAAGAATATGTAACTATCTTTGGTTGAAAGGTTGATTCGGTTGATTCTGCCTGACAGCGGTCTTTCCAAATCTTCAGCATCGACTGCGACTCTACTACGATGTTCACTTGTTCATCTCTACAGTTCGGGGTTTGTTTCCATGGCATGTTATTTTTACGTTTTGGTAAAACTTCCTAACCTCATTCCTGGAGTAGCACATCTCAATTCCCTCGATCGCGCGCTTCCCTTGCTCTTTCTTCTTCCTCCTGAGAAGCCGGTGTTCGTCTCTCCTCTTCTGCTCATAGAGCTCATGAACAGCTCTGGTCTTTCTAAGCAGAGCCGCTTTATATGCTTCTTGCCTAGCTGCAAGTGCTTGCCGGCATTTATCAACGAACCAGGGATTTCATTGTGGTGGACGAGTGAAACCCAGCACATCAGAAGCGGCATCTCTGATGGCGTTTTCGCAGTGTTTCCAATGGCCTTCGATGCTTGATGCTGGCGGTAATGAGACTCTTAAGAGATTAAGAGACACTCGATCGGAAAAGGCGATCTCTCGCGATTGTAACCGTCTGATGTCGAATTTCCACACAGCATTAGTTTGCCTTGGTGTAGTTTGGGATATCCGCAACCGTACCTTGGGTACAACAAGGTAATGGTCCGAGTCGATGTTGGCTCCTCGGAACATACGGATATCCATAATACTGGAGGAGTGTCTTGCGTCGATCGCAATGTGATCAATCTGATTGACTGTTGATTGATCAGGAGTTCTCCAAGTCCCCTTGTGTATATCGAGATGTGGGAACCGCGTGCTAGCTACGACAATTGTTATGATTGATTCCCGGCACCAGACACAGAAAAAAAGGAAACCAAAAAGAACCCGAATCTCAAACTGCCGAAAAATCTTCCCCGAAAAGGAAACAACGACATCAAAAAAAGAATAAAAAAGCAATGCTTTAAAACGTTATAAAGGCTCCGTCGGAGCACGACGATTTATTGAAAACAAAACAATGGAAATTAACGGCACACCCGCTATTCCAAAGTCCCGAACGCACAAAGAGGAAAAATTTAACGGGTCGCGTGTCTCGTCTTTTTTCGAGATATTGCGCACGCGCGGCCCCACCGGAGTCTCAATTTCAAAATAACAAAAAAACGACAACTGCACTAGTTAACCGCACAATACTTATCTTGAGTTCCTGGTGGTTCCTGTGCCCTTTCCTGTCACCGATTTCCTCATCCGAACAATCCTGGATAATCCCTTTACTCTCCTCCCTTTCTCCTACTTCTCTTTCCCCTTACCGGCCGCCAGAAGCAAAAAAAAAAACTCGCGATTTTATTTTACAAAACTACTCTAATTTACTTTTACTTGACTGTCAAAAAAATCTAAGTTGACCCTAACTGTTGCTGGTCGTCACCAAAGTGACTTCCAGATCTTTTCCATTCCACAAACTCTCGACAAATCCTCACACTCACTCACACACACATTCATTTGGCTCTAGTGAACCCAACAACGGGGTTTCCAGCTACACGACTAGCAAACTTTGCTAGTGTGTGCTCCCGTGTCCAACTAGGCCTCTCACACATTCCAAAGAAAGTCTGATCTCAGGTAAATGGAGTGTTGGGCCGAAGGAGGAAGGTTTTGTGGGTATAATCCTAATCTGATTATACCCCGGTCTAGCCATTCTCTAAACCGCCGCCCCAAACAAAGCTAAGTATATGTGCCTCTGTGCTATATTACCCCTGGTCCGTACTTACTCCGGTGGATCGGCGTTCAGATTTGAGGGGAATGGGGGACTGACCAATAGCGGGTCATTCATTACAAAATTATTTATTTTCTTTTCTTTAGTTTTGTTTTCGTTTACTCTATTTTGTGGGCCATTCTGCCCGCCTGGTATTTTTTTGTGATTTTTGTTTTGTTATTATTGTATAGTTTGTGTTTATGTTATTGTTGTGGTTTGTTGTTGTTAATGTTTATAGTTGTTGTTATTGTTTTATTATTGATGTGGTTTATTGTTTTGGTTATTGTTATTTTTATTAATGTTTTTATGTTCCCACGTTGGAGGCTGTCTCGTAACTTGGCCGCCCGCCTACAGCCTCTGCTGCTCCCTTAGTGCTCCATCGGTGGGGTGCTGGCTTCAAAGGGGTCGTCGTCCCTTCACCCATCGAACCGAATCTTCAAAGTTGAAACGACATTGGGATGTGTCTATATACTGGCCGTCCGCCTGCACACCACCGTCGCTCCTCCGTAGCTCCCTCGTTGGGGGTGTAGCTATAAAAGAGATCGTCATCTCTTCCCCCCTCAACATTTTGGTGTAAGCATCCACATCGATTACAAGATGTGATGCTTCTTGACTCCACATCGATGGCAACATGTGGGATTCCTCAAGCCTTTGTATAACTTGGCTTTCGTTGGGGTGTAAGTTCCGGGGATCGTCCTCCCCCACCCGTCATCAACGTGTTGGGGTGTCTGGCTAGAAAGTACAGTCCGTCCCCACCCGTCGGCGACTTTCAGACGTCCGATATCGGAGGTGGTGTCGTGCAGGCTACATTTTCCGATCGTTCACCAAAGATACCCTCTCTTCCTAGCTTTGCATTAAAATCACCGAGGACATTTTTAATGTCATAGCTAGGGCATTGCTCGTAGGTCTTGTTAAATAGCTCATAGAAGGCATCCTTGCGCGCATACAAGGCTAATATTGGCTAATTTAGCCTTGATGCGGATTGCTACGAGGCGCTCGCTCACATGTCGGAAGCTGAGGACTTCTTGTCTTAGTCTGCCTCCGACAACAAATCCGCATCCAAATAAGTGCTGCTCTTGCCTTCGATAGCAATTGCCGTAGTAGATATCGCATTTTTTCATCTTCTTTTTGTCCGGCCCATCCCATCGCATTTGTTGAATGGCGGTTATGTGTGTCTGCTTTGCAGCAGTCTAGGGCCTCCGCTAGTTGCTCGGCTGCAACTGGTCTATTAAGGGATCTAACATTCCACGTGCATATCCGAAGCTCATTGTCCTTAAATCGTTTGCGTGGGTTGTCAACAGTAGATCCGTCCATATCCGAGGCTTGTCGATGCATCGTAATTTCTTGTTTTTTTTACATGGCCGGGCAGTTACCCCGGCGGCACAACCCCCAAACTGGAGGTTCTAACACATGAAACTTAAAACTATTATCTTTGATGTTCAAATTAAACGAAGCATACCTTGTTACCCAGATTGTATACAATTAAAGGTCTCTCTCGATCTTTTGTATGTAAGTGAAGACAGCTTTCAACAGTAATTGGCCTGAGTTTCATCAAAATTAATTAAATTATTTCAATCCAAATGCTCGAAGTTCATCGGTAAGTCGTACAAATTGAATGATCTTTCCATAATTAAAAATAAAATAAAAGAATTTTCTTTAGAAACTTTGAAACATCTCCGGTTTCATTCCATTCTTCCCCCAACCCAGCAGTGCTATTGTTACCGCAAACATCCCATTTTAGCCTCACCAGGTGAAACAAAAAGACCCTATCCCAAAAGGGACGATTTTTCCTCCTTTTAAATTTTAGGATTTATTTTAGCCTTTTTTTCGTTGGTCCTCCAAAGAAAGTTATTGACATCGAAGGAGCATTAAAACTTAATGTCGAGGAAAATTAAATTTGTCCAAACCTACTCCCCACGAAGGTAGGTCTGTGGAGGGAGAGAAGGTGCTTCGTATTTCATGATTAACATGAACTGAGATACATACTCGTACATCAAGAATTTCAACCTTGGAGAATAAATTCGTTGGCCCATTGGTGAGTTCTTTACGTAGAAACGCCACAGAATTTCCTATTAAGCGTATCTACTTATCATCATAATCGCGAAGCAGATTGAGCCGGTTCTTCGTACATTCCGTACCCTTTTCATCATCTGTAATTGATCCTTGACTACTTCGTTCTGCTACTGACAGTGGTAATGACGGTTGTATTTTTGATTCCAAGATACGGATAAAAGCTATATACGAGTATAATCACAATTCTACAAGGGTTGCGGCAACTACCTGGATTTCGAAAATATTGACTTTGGTACGAATATCATGCAATTCATCTTTTCGTACGGATGGGGGAATATCCGAGTACTATACTTAAAATGAGATGTACTCGTAGATGGGTGTTCTGAAATTCTAGGGAAATTTAGAGTTCAATTTTCAATTGGTGAGGGGTTGCGGTTCGATAGCCATATCTAGTTCATTGACGCATGGATATTAAAAAGGATATCTTTAAAGAAAATATAGACTTTGGCTGTTCTCCGAATAAATGATACTGATAAATACAAAAATTTCCAGCTGCAAGGAGAAAACTGAGAGGTTTTGTTGTCGAAAGCAAATGCAAAATATTAACTCGTTATTAAAGGCAAAATTCAGATACGAAAAGGACTTCTGAACCAGAATTTCTGAGAAGAGAAGTAGAGAATAAGATCTCAAATTTAGTCAACCACAGCACCCATTACCTTTAACGGATCTAGTACCCAGCCACTATGACCGATGGATACCATCAAGAACCAGGTGAATCTCTTGGCTGTATGCAAAACACATTTTAGGACTCGCTACACCCTAGCCTGCTATAAAGCTGATCTAATCATCATCCAAGGAGTCCGATGAAATGAGTGAGTGTAGAAATAACACCTACAAGATATACTAGTATTAACATAGTTTCTACTGAGACGGCAAGCATGGGTTTTTTTTAGTTGTGGATTTGTTATTAGAGGGAATCCAGGCATCCAGGCATTTGAACGAGCGCTTCATAAAAATGTGCATTGAGGCTAAATAAGTTTAGCTTAATGAAACATGAATTTTAAATAGGACAGCCGACACACCTTCCGACTATTGACACAGGCTTATTGATCTCGATTCGAAGTGAAAAGCGGTTCGAGCAACAAGCACTCGAGATCTGCATCTCGACCTTCAAAATGGGACTTTTTGCTTTCTCGGTCAATGAAAGATTGATCACGTTACATTCAAAGCAAGGCATCGCCGTCACTTTTCTATATATCTGAGCGTTCAGAGCGTTTATAATTAATTCAGACCACTTCTTTATTGTGGCTATAGTGATATGCCTGATCCTAATGAAAAGAGACTCTCAAATCTGAACCAATTATGGAGTCATTAGTCTTCTGAATTTAGATTTTCCCTGCACTCTCCTAAAATATTTGGTCGAACAGCTGTTGGGTTTTATCGGTGCGGTTTCGGGCTTGAAAAATTAAACATTTACCAGGTTAAACTCTAAATCGATTCCCACAATCTTTTTGTTGATCACAAGGTCGCCGAATATTCGTGCAAAATATAAGAGGTCTCAATAGAGAACCCATCAAGCGGCTAATAAGGTATTTGAAAGTATTGAAGTAGATGCAGCAAACACGGATCGCAAAACTGGGATTATTGAGGTCTTGTATAGAGGCGCTTTTGTTGTTAGAGAGAGGTCTTTACTAGTCAATTGCCTTGTTGGCTCAAAAAAGCAATATTGGAAGGGATGCCAAACTACAATAGATAATAGCTCGCCTGTATAGATGTTGCCATAAAATCAGTGAATAAGTGGTGTGTATCGATCTGAAGCTCATAGGTCTTCTCCAAGATCTGCCGCAGTGCGAATATTTAGTCGATGGTGGACTTTCCTGGCCTGAAGCCACACTTATATGGACCTATCAGGTTGTTGGCGAACGGCTTCAGGCGTTCACACAATGCGGCGGATAGGATCTTATATGCGATGTTAAGTAGCCTGTTGCCTTTGTAGTTGGCGCAGTTCAGATGGTCTCCTTTCTTGAGAATCGGACAAACAATGCTGAGGTTCCTTACCAAGTCATCGCCTGCCGCTTTGAAGTGCTCGGCAGTCAGGCCATCTGCTCCAGCAGCTTTGTTGGACTTAAGCTTCGATATAGCTATCTTCACATCATCCAGGTCAGGTGGACGGAATTGTTGGTTATCATCTTCCAAGTTGAAAGGTTGATTCTGTCTGATAGCGGTATTTGGTCCGTCATCGCTGTTATACAGTCGGCATAAATGGTCTTTCCAAATCCTCAGCATTGACTGCGATTCTACTACGATGTTCCCTTGTTCATCTCTACAGGCTTCGGTGAATTGAAAAAAATTTCCTCGATCGCGCGCTTCTCATGCTCTTTCATCTTCCTCCTGAGAAGCCGGTGTTCGTCTCTCCTCTTCTGCTAATAGAACTCATGAGCAGTTCTGGTTCTTCTAAGCAGCGCCGCTTTATATGCATCTTTCTTAATTGCATGTGCTTGCCGGCATTCATCATCGAACCAGGGGTTTCGTTGTGGTGGACGAGTGAAACCCAGCACATCAGAAGCGGCATCTCTGATGGCGTTTTGGCAGTCGATACTTGATGATGGCGTTAATGGAACTTTTAAGAGATCAAGAGACACTCGATCGGAAAAGGACTTGGCGATCTCTTGCGATTGTATCCGTCTGCCGTCGAATTTTCTCACAGCATTAGTTTGTCTTCCCGTAGTTTGGGATATCCGCAACCGTACCTTGGCTACAACAAGGTAATGGTCCGAGTCGATGTTGGCTCCTCGGAACGTACGGACATCCATAATACTGGAGGAGTGTCCTGCACCGATCGCAATGTGGTCAGTCTGGTTGACTGCTGATTGATCAGGAGTTCTCCAAGTCCCCTTGTGTATGTCGAGATGTGGGAACCGCGTGCTGGCCACGACAATGTTTCGCCCCGCTGCAAAGTCGATTAGCCTGAATCCGTTATCGGAGATGGTGTTATGCAGGCTACATTTTCCGATTGTTCCACAAAAAATATCCTCTCTTCCTAGCTTTACATTAAAATCACTAAGGACAATTTTAATGACATAGCTAGGGCATTGCTCGTAGGTCTTGTTGAGGAGCTCATAGAAGGCATCCTTGGTGTCGTCATCTTTCTCCTCTGTGGGGGCATGCGCGCATATAAGGCTAATGTGGCGAATTTATCCTTGATGCGGATTGCTACGAGGCGCTCGCTCACATGCCGGAAGCTGAGGATTTCTTGTCTTAATCTGCCTCCGACAACAAATCCGCATCCAAATAAGCGCTGCCGTCGATAGCAATTGCCGTAGTAGATGTCGCAGTTTTTCATCTTCTTTTTGTCCGGCCCATCCCAACACATTTCTTGGATGGCGGGTATGTCTGCTTTGCAGCTGTCTAGGGCCTCCGCTAGTTGCTCGGCTGCCCATGGTCTATTAAGGGATCTAACATTCCACGTGCATATCCGAAGCGTGGGTTGTCAACAGTAGATCCGTCCATATCCGAGGCTTGTTGATGCTTCGTAACTTAATCTTTTTTAAATGGCCGGGCAGTTACCCCGGTGGCACAACCCCCAACCTGGAGGACCAGTTCCATGTTTCTGATATCCAATATAATATCCAAAACTACATACATTGCACAGTATTAATGAAATCATACTATTCATATGTACATCAGCAGTTAGACAGAAAATAAATTAAAAATTAATTAAGCAATTCGTTAGCAAAACAGTAATGTATCAACCATAAAACGAGGTCAACCGAGGTCAATTGAGCGCTAAATGAACCTCAATTCGGGGACGTTAATAACATGCAAGAACTTCAAATTGTTTAAATTCCATTCAAAAGGGCATCGTGGCGGAAATCATCCGCATCGAACTTTTGAATAAATAACAAAAAGCGATATTACAACTAATCCTCTCATCATATCTCACTCAAGAGGAGAGAAGGATCCGCACGGAAAGTACTCAAGTATCATTTATTGAATGAAATTTCACTGCTGCAGTACCACTGCTAGATAGATACTCGTAAATAGCTGTTGGCTGACGCTTCGCGCGCTCATCAGTTCTTTTGTTATAATGAGTGATGATGAATAAGCTGGTAATAATATAGGTATAAGTATCTAGGTGCATAATGGAGTTGTAAGAGAAGGATAAGCTTCATCTCCGCATGTATTGAAGGTGCTGGTGTCGGACTCCAAACCACTAAATCCCACTTCCTGAATGAAAGAAACATCGCTTTTCTGTTGTGGAAGCTTAAGTTCATCCTGAAAGCACTCAAACCAGTATATTTGAGAGTCTTAAGTGATTTTACAGACAGTAGAGTATCCCCTTCTAGCTAAGAAGGCGTTTTCATCTTCGCAACTCTCTTCAAACATTTATTTAATACTGTACATACTACTGCCTTCACTAAGTTCAGCAAATACTCAAACCGATACCATAATTTTCTGCTTTACTGTCAAGAGTTTGTGACTGAATTTTGCAGAGTTTAAATGAAACCTTAACTTCTCCCACCAGTGAGTTCGTATTAAGGGGCTTTGTTAAAATATATTTAAAGGCAATAAACCGACGGTAAACAAAGTAGCTTGTTGCTATTACTATTCCTCACATCGAATGCTGGCATCGTAAGAACTAAGTTAATACTACATTAAGTGGTGTTGGTAAAGTTTGGCTTCCACCATATAATAGACTTGCGCCAGAAACAAATTACTTTCGTAATTTCGTAATTTTTATTAGACACAACAGTCCGGGGAGGACCTAGGACTTCAGCCAACAAGTGTCTCCAGCCGGTTGATCTTTCGTTAGCTACCTCCAGTTTCGTACGCTAAGTTGGCATAGGTCCTCTTCCACTTGCGTATGACATCTGAATATATTTCCACCACACCACTTCTAATTGTTAATACGCATCCAAAGAGACTTCATAGTGTAGGCACAGTGTGGAGCGTGGTATTAAGGAGGAACCGAAAGAGCTAATTCTTTTTCATGCACAGTAATTGGAAATGTGTCCTTCCACTGACTGAAAGATTTTGAAAAAAAAAATTATGAAACATCGTGTAAGATGTTCGATTGAAGCAGCATATTAACGAGTCCGGAGTGACTTCTATTCTTTTCGCCAATGTGTGTTTTTGCCGCTTTATGCTAGTATTGTACCTGTGCAAAGTTCAGAGTTTTAGAGTATCCGCAATATACACAAACACTGCCTGTATTTCGTGCTCTATTATCGTTGGATTTTGGCAAGAACCATACACTAAAAGCCTGATCTTGTCTTGACCCAACGAGTGGTCAAATGGACAATATTGCTTCTTGTTATTATCTTTCTTTGAATTAAAAGTTTTTGAGTTCTACGGCATCAATGTTAAAATATTTCGAGTTAAATAATTCAAGAATCCTTTTTGTCTGATATTTGATATATTTTGATGAGTGATGTTAGTTAGTTTTTTTTTTTTTTATTCATTCATTCAATTTAAATCCATTTTACAATTTTCATAACAGATATAGATATATGCACTTAAATTTTTAAGAAGGAATTTTATGAGTGGATTTCAATTATCGTAACAAGCTTAAGTTTAACATAAAGAGAATTACATAAATTCAAGTACTGTACAAAATAATAAGTGTTTTTCATCAATGAATGAATAAATAAATGCATTCTATAGTTAATAAATCTAGTGCCGAATGAAGTAAGTCAGACAACAACAATATATAAAATTTTAGATTAAAGTGAAAAAAGAAAAAATATATTGCGTGGTGGAGAGAGAGAAAAAAAAAATTCATAATAATTAGATGTAAGTCAAATTGAGGTCAAAATTTAACAGCCACTTCTTGACCGCTTTATTAAAGAAAAAGAAATTGCTAGAGCGCCTTATTTCAATGGGTAGTTTATTAAAGATACGAGGAGCTACAGAAGAGTAATGACTTAAGAGAGATGAGTATTGTGTGAAGGAATGAAAGCAAGACTCATAGAAGAGCTGCGAAGACCATAGGTATTCGGATCATGATTTAATGAGTATCGGCTTTTTAAGAAAAAGATTTTTAAAACTTTGTTGAAATAAAGATACTTTAGAGGCAGTATAAAAGAATATGTAAAGAGTGGGAGGCGCCTTTTTTCAGATAATTCTCAGCACATATTTTTGTAAGACAAGCAAAGGTTGCATTTTGTTTTTGTGTGTTCCGCCCCAGCAAGTTAAACCATATTGCAATTTGGATTGAACAAGACCATAATAAATGGTTTGTAAAAGTTTTTTCGAGCAAAAAAGTCTCAAATGGTAAAGGGTTCTGGTTGTTTTCAGCAGGTATTTCCGTAAGGAAGTGGTGTGAGCAACCCAACTTTACCTGCTATCGAACTCGAGTCCTAGAAACTTAAAGACCTGTACGTGACAAAACAGCTCGGTAGGCGATCTATGGAAGTGTTATACTCGTATGTACACGATCTTTCGGAAAGCGATTCACAGCAATTGTCAGAGTTTATCAACATATTATTGTAGTACGCACTATGAAATGTAAAAACTGGAATTTCTAAATGCAAAGAAGTATTAAAATACATAACTTTTGTTTTGTCACTAATAACTAGCTTGTGCACGCGGAACCAATTAAAATTTCTAAATCATGGTTGACGTCAGCTATTAGATTTAACCAAGAGTTGCCGGAATATGAAAAACCTATATCATGAGCAATCTCTATAAGTTTTCCTTTCATATTAAGGGTAAAAATTGAGTTAATGAAGACTAGAAACAATATAGGTCCCAGGACAGATCCCTGTGGAACACCAACTGTAATATCGCAGCACTCACTAAACATGGTTCCTATTCGAACCATTTGTTTCCTGTTGGTGAGATAGGACTCAATCCATTTAAGAACAAATCCCCTAAATCCAGCTTTATTCAATTTATTCAACAAGATTTTATGGTTAACAGTATCAAAAACCTTCGTTATATCCACGAAAAGACCTGCAGTGAGCTTCTTGCTATTGATGCTTCCATAAATTGAGCTGCTGAAGTTAAGAAGTGCATCCTCAGTAGATATGCCAGCTCGGAATGCATACTGCCTATCGCTAAAGAATGAAATACCATCAAGATAGGACAGAATTCTTTTTTTGATAAATTTTTCGAAAACTTTAGAAAAAACTGGGAGAAGAGACATAGGCCGATAATTGTTGAGTACTTTATTGTCACCTTTTTTGAATATACGTATGACTTCAGCAATTTTAAGCATGTCAGGAAATATACCACATAAGATACTTTTGTTAAAGATATGAGCCAAAATATCTACAATATAAAATGCGATGCTCTTAATAAATGCAGTAGAATAGGATCTATGAGTAATGGAGGTCGAGTTGTTCAGAGACATAATGGTTTTATAGACCTCAATTGATGAAATTGAATCATTAAAGAATATGTTGACAGCTCCTTCCCTTTGTTTTAGACAATCAACCCGTCAAACAGATATCAAACTAATAGGAATCTGTTGTAACTTATTTCATTCCGGTGATCCTTTTCAAATTTGACAGATTTCCTTCAATCAATGTTCTTGGTTTTGATATCCCCACCTCCTACAGCAGTTTTGAACTATTTGCAGAATCTATTTACATATAAATGTATGTCGATCTCGTAGCCGTGGACTTGAATCTGGTATTTATACTTTGTAAATGATATCGGCACAAACTTCTTTAGACTTCGAAAAATGACACTTGTCTTTCAATCGCAGGCTTAGACCTATTCCATTGATTTTAAGACGATTCGAATAGTTGCCATTCGTAATCTTAAAAAGCTGTAGTTTTTAACTGGGTTCATGCAGCGGTTTCCCAAACTTGTATTGGAATCAGATTACAGGGTTGACCGGGTTTTGACCCGACTTGCTGCTTCCTTGTTTATCGTTCAATTCATGGAGTATGTCTCAACTAAACACATCTATCTAACCGGATAAGTATCAAATACGTTAATTTGGGTAGAACATACAGCGCCATTCTTTGGAGATCATTTATCCATTTTCTACTAGCTCATACATTTTGAATGAAAATCTCTTGCAGTAATAACAAACATCTTTCATTTTTCGTTTTATTTGTAATCTATTCATTCTATTATTTCCCCCATCTTCTGGTATCCATCACAATAAATACCTTACACTAGTTCTGGTTCCTCCTACTCTTACGAGTAATATGTTAATTGTTCGGAAATGGCTTATTTCCCGTACAGTGCGGGCTGTACAGCGACATAGACTTAGCTAGAAGATTAAAGTTGCAACGTCTGAGATGGCTGAGTCATGTAGAGGGGGTGGAATCCAATGCTCCGGTCCGAAAAGTCATCGAATCCGCCCCCGAGAAACAGCTTAGTAGAGGAAGACCACTACTACAACAGAAATTTGTACCCATTTTTCAAACCACGGGCCTTTGCTTTAGTGCCACTTCTGGGTAGGGAAAATCCTTAAATATTTCAATCCATTTGCCGTGAAAAATCACATTGTGCTCTAAATTGTGGGTAGATACGGGTATGTCTATCATGAATATACTTGATTTGTTCATTATTTACTCTAAGATACATGCGTTTCCCCTAGCTATCATTCAAGAGACATAAAAGTCTCTATAACAGCTTGCCGTGTATCCCAGCAAAAGCGAGACAGATTTCGTGAATTATCTATTGCTGCACAAGACTGACGAAAAACCACAAAATACTGTGGCGGTAGCAACCCGGTATGGGCCATGGCCTAGCTTCTTGACACTCATTTGTGTTGCTCATGTTTTCATTTTTGTAACATCTGAGCGGGGCCTACAGTTTAATCGCCGAATCCGAACGGCACTCCTTAGAAGCTTTTTCATAGGCAATTTTACTTTCTGGAGATTGCCATTGCTCACCGAAAGGGTGATGACGACTCGAGAAGTTATTGGCGATGCCGGGGATCGAATCACGGACCCTCTGCGTGATAGTCCAATGAGCTTGCCATCGCCACCGCACAAGATTGAAAGAGCCACATAAAAGTGCATCTCCTTGATGTTGAAAAGACCCATTTTCAAAACTGAGCATTGTATAGTACAGGAAAGCTTTTGCGAGACTTCGAAATCAGTCATCGCTCTGTAGTTTTCAATGCAGTTATAGATGAATTTTGAAATCAATTAACTGAATGTGATTTGTAACTCAAGAATCGCTATTCTTTTCCATGATATACCATATTGAAGTGTGAAATTTTGAAAAACAATCAACTTGCCGGGACGCATACAGAATGGTACTAAGTGATTGGTGTGCCGCAAAAAAGCATTAGTAATTCGCAGTTCACGTTAGATAACACCTTTCACTATGGTTTGTCACAACTGAGTTACTGTTTGGATCAGTAGTTTCGTGGACTTTGTTGTCTGTTGTCCTTTTGTGGAGGCGGTACTTGGTTTTGTCAAGGATTGGTCTTAATGTTGACTTTGAAATTTGGTCTTATTGTGCCACGGCTCTGTTGGGTTAGTTCCTGCCTGAAATGACCTCTAGCCTTCTCTGTAAAGTGATGTCTACTTATCGTAGATGATTTCAGGGCTTTCCACTACGAATACGAATTCTAGCGCTTGCAGACTTTGTGGTATCTCTAATACATGTTGGAGGTCGTTGTATCATGTCCCATAAGGAAAACTTAAGGGTTTGGATAAGCACTTGGGATGTGCAGCGTACATACATTACGAGTGTATCTTTTTTTTCTATCGGAACAGAGCACTTAGTTCAAGACTATTCACTTTACTCCTTGTATATCTACTTACTCGAATTAATCAGTCTATCCTACTCGTATAATAAATATATGGTTAAATATCTCAGTTAAGAGACATCGTCAGCACCGAATACTTTAACAGGCTGGACAAGTGTCGGCATGACTCAAACAGCAAGCCTCGTAAAATGTTCTATCATTCCCGGCACACTTGCATATATGCTTAGCAAAAGAGTAGTGCTTCCAATAAACAGTCTTCGGTACTCCAATAACAGGAAAGATGCTGATAATCTAAGACGCATCAAGAAGTACTTTATTATTTTGGATTAACGGCATCCTGGAAAATCATGCGAAAAACTCAAAATGAAAGCATTTACCAATCAGTCTACCCGGAGCTTTCATCCGTGCACGTCAATTAAATTTGATTCTCACCCACAACTCCCGTATATTCTCAATATTCCCAAACGTAATAGATCCCCGGAAAACGAGGACATACGTTTGTCCTCGGATAACATTAAAAAAAAAAATCGTGTTAACATGAATAAAAAAGGTATAAGTAAGGGCTTCAGAACTAACTACTGGAGCCCTCTTCTTGAAGCAAGAAAACACACAATTCTTTACACATGACCTAAAGGGTGCTAGTGCATTTAAAGTCATACTTTATGGTATGGATGATATGGACAGTGAATTAATTAAAAATATGCTTGTGAAACTTGGTTTGAAGTGCACTGATTTTTAAAAAAAAATTTAAAAAACCTATGAACACTACAGTGACACTATTTATATTGTGTCTTTAGAAAATGGTTCTATTAAATTGGCCGACTTAAAAAGGCGTTATCGTTCCATTTTCCATACGGAAATCAATTGGAGCAATTGCCAAATGTTCGGACATAGGGAGAGGAACTGTAACATAAGAACACACTGTGCTGTATGCGCCAGTCCACATAAGACTGCGGAGTGTGACAATGCAGCTTCACTGAAATGCGCTAATTGTAGAGGTGCTCACAAATCCACCGATCAAACATGTGTTAGCAGAACCAAATACTTAGAGTTAAAAGAGAAATCTTCAAAGCTTAAAAGCTCTTCTCGACCCATAGATCCTCATACATCACGTGTTTCTGCAATCCCCGCTTGCACACAGGTTTCATTTACGTCTATGTCTGATTTTCCTGCACTGCCGCAGCCACGTTATCAATTCTCCTCTGGTAGAGAAATACGGTCGAACTCCCAACCCGAATCAACAAATGCATGGCAGACTTACCCAAATTGATATTTGTACAGCAACATCTCTAGCAACATACGAGTATCTAGGAACAACTTCAGTAACAACTCTGACAACATGCTTGGTAACAGATCCAACACATTGTTCACAGCAGAAGAGATTAGTACCTTATGTATGGAAATGATTTCAAAGTTAGCTGATTGCAAAACTAAAATAGACCAATTAACTACTAAGTTTTTATACCCTAATGTTAAATAATATGGTAGATAGAAACCTAAGAATAATAACTTGGAATGCGAGAGGTATTCGCGGCAAGATTATTGAGTTTATTTATTTCTTAAACAGTAGTGACATTGATATTGCTTTGGTTACTGAAACCATGTTACACAGTGATTCTGATTTTAATTTATCCACACCTAACTATAAATTCTATATAAATGATAGAATGGATAGAGAGGATAGAGGGACGACGTAAACCACAGAGTGAGTGTGGGATGGATGAAATGGCGGGAAAATTCGGGAATCTTTTGCGACCGAAAATTTCCACTTAAATTAAAGGGGAAACTCGACACCACGGTTGTTAGACCAGCTCTTATATATGGTTCACAGTGCTGGACAATGTACGAAGCGTTTAAAAACAAAATGACGGCAGCAGAAATGAAAATGTTACGGATGTCTAGTGGAGTCACTAAAAGCGATTGCATTAGATCTACGCGTATAAGAGGAAGTCTACATATAAAGAATTCGGTAACCGAACAGCTTGAGGCGAATAGAATAAGTTGGTATTGCCACGTTCAAAGAAGATCTGCGGAAAATCCGGTTAAAAAGGCACTATCAACTACGGTCACTCCAACTGTAAGAAAACGAGGTCGGAAAAAGGATTCCTGGATTTCTCAGATGGCAAATGCGCAACAACGTCTGGGGTTAACCACTGAAGCGATCGAGGACCGAGCATTATGTAGACGCGTTCTGCGGTCTGCGACATTAGCCAACCCCATAAGCGGAGCAGCAGCGATGCAGTAAAAATGGGAAACTCGTTACGCATAAGTTCGTTTAACGAGGAAAGGGTTAGTAAAAGGATAAGAAGGATAGAGAGGGTGGAGGGGTTGCAATATTAATTAAAAGATCAGTTCAACATTCGCTTTTACCTGTGTTAAGAACGCGTTATGTAGAAAATATAGGCATTGAACTTAATTTAATCAATCAGGGAAATACTCGTATCAAGGTTTTTTGTATATATTTTCCCGGAGGGAATGCTTCTCAAGACAAAAGAATTGCCGTGAGAAACGACTTTCGTAGGCTATTTGCTTTGACTGATCAAGCTCTGGTTGGAGGTGACTTCAATTGCAGGCAAAGGGATTGGGGTTGTGTAAAAGCTAACTCATGGGGTAAAATATTGTCAAGTCTATGTGTTACCATGCCAGTGACTGTTGTGTTTCCCCCTAGTCCCACCTACTTCCCGTATGGTTCACGTGATCATCCGTCTCTGCTTGATTTTTTCGTTACTAATACTCCTAACCTAATAACCCAACCAATTGTTGCAAACGTGCCTAGTTCCGATCATATGCCTGTTTTTTGTAAACTTCGTAGGCCAGGGATAAAACGAGCGCAATACATAGAGGATTTAAAAAATGTAAACTGGTTTTCATTTTTCGTTTTCGTTCAGAAATTAATTATAGGCTCCGAAATGTACCGACAAACTTAGAAAGTGTGTGTACGAAAGAAACTGTTGACACCGTTTTAAATCAGCTTTGGTCGATCATATTGAATGCGGCTGAAAACAGTGTTCATAAAAAACCGGTAAATGAAGTTTACATTAAGCTTCCTCCTTACATTTTGGAGCTTATAAAATTAAGGAACCGATATCGGAAAAACTGGCAGAGATATCGGGACCCCTTTTACAAATATGAGGTATCGTATCTAAACAAACTTATATCCAGACCTTTTTGGAACATAGTTAAGGTAATAAAAAATAAAAGAAAACAATTGCCTTTTATAAAAGACTCTAGTTACACATATTTTTCGGATATTGAAAAAGCAAATGCTCTCGCTTCGAGCTTTGTAAAAAACCATAACTTAGCAACAAATTTAGGTCATATAGAAACCGAAAATATTGTAAATACCACAATACAACGATTTTCTTCTGAAAGAGCCTCCCAAAGTACTTCAGTAGGTTTTGTTTCACACGAAGATGTTCAATGTATAGTTAAAGATCTAAAAATAAGAAAAACAGGCGGTACTGACTGTATTAAAAACATATATACATCAAAAATTTGCCCAAGTCTGGAATAAAATATTTAGCATTCCTTATTAATGCTTGTTTAAAAATGGAGTACTGTCCTGATGCTTGGAAGTTAGCCAAAATTGTTCCAGTGTTCAAAGCCGGCAAGCCACCTGAAAGTCCTGAAAGTTACAGACCAATAAATTTGCTTAGTAGCCTCAGCAAAATACTGGACAAAGTTCTAAAATAACAAATTCTCAAGCATATCTGTTCATTTAATAATGAACAATTTGGTTATAGGCAATATCATAGCAGCTCGCATCAAGTTCTTAGAATTTGTAATCATGTGAAAGCAAATCGCTCCGCAGGCAAATCAACTGCAATGGTGCTATTAGACATTGAAAAGGCATTCGATACTGTGTGGCACAACGGCCTGCTATTTAAAATGATAAATTTCAACTTTCCGTCATACGAGTATATTTGTAGAATGGTCCAAAGTTTTCTATCTGGTCGTTGTTTTAAAGTTCATGTTAACTGTGGCGTCTCAAATTTAATATCGTTCGATTCTGGTGTTCCCCAAGGTTCTGTCCTAGGTCCTATTCTATATAACCTCTACACTTCTGATTTCCCTAACTTGCTCAATTGTGAAGCAGCCATTTTTGCTGATGATACAGCAATTTATTCTTCACATGAGCTCGCTTCCAATATTGAAAGCAGCCTCAAAAATGTGATTGAAGTATTAAGGAAATATTATTCAAAGTGGAAAATTAAATTGAATGAAGATAAAATGCAAGCTATCTTTTTTACCAGAAAAAGAAAGTGTTGCTTTTTGCCATCCACTCAATTACAAGTCAATGGAGTAAACATTCCTTGGGCGACCAGTGTTAGATATTTAGGGATTCATCTAGATACAAAACTAACATTTAAAGAACACATAAATAGAACAGTAAGGAAAGTAGGTATTGCCATCAAAATGTTGTATCCATTCATAAATAGGAAATCAACCCTCTCAACAGAAAACAAGGTAATAATCTACAAAGTAATTTTTCAAGCGATTCTGTTATATGGAAGCCAAGTCTGGTGCGATTGTGCAAAATGCCACATAAAAAAACTACAATTATGCCAAAACAAAGTTTTAAAAATGATGCTTAAATTACCCTGGCATCATTCTACCTTAGTTCTGCACATTAAAGCGAATGTTGAACTGATTTATGAAAGAATAAGAAAACTAAATTTATTTATTTATTTATTTACTTACTTTACTTTAGGTGGCGCTACAGTCCGGGGTGGCCCTGGGCCTCAGTCAACAAGCTTCTCCAGCCAGCTCGATCCCTGGCTAGCTGCCTCCAGTTTCGCACGCTAAGTTGGCTGAGGTCCTCTTCCACTTGCGTGCGCCATCTGAGTCTTGGCCTTCCTCTACTGCGCTGTCCCTCGGGAAGGGATTCGAAGACTTTTCGGACCGGAGCATTGGTGTCCATGCGCTCTACATGCCCCAGCCATCTCAGTCTTTGGATCATCACTCTTCTGCCTAGGTCCATGTCGCTGTACAGTCCATTCAGTTCCTCGTTCCTCCACTCACCGTCAATGCAGACGGGACCCAAGGTCGCCCGAAGAATTTTTGTCTCGAAGCAACGAAGAACACCCTCATCCATTTTTGATATTGTCCATGTCTCTGCGCCATAGAGCAGGACCGGGATTATTAAAGTCTTATAAAGGGTGAGTTTTATTGTCCGAGAGAGGGCTTTGCTACTCAATTGCCTTCTTAACCCAAAGAAGCATCGGTTGGCAAGAGTTATTCTTCGCTTGATCTCAGCGCTGGTGTCGTTATCTGTATTTATAGCGGAGCCTAGGTAGATAAAGTCCTTAGCTACCTCAAAGTTATATCTGTCGAGGGCGACGTTCTGTCCGAGACCTCGGTGTTGGTTGTCCTTTTTGCTTGACAGCATATACTTGGTCTTGCCTCATTGACCGCTAAACCCATTTTCGCCGCTTCCGTCTCAATACTCGCGAAAGCGCCTCTGACACCACGCTGTTTTCTCCCGATTATGTCAATATCGTCGGCGTATGCGAGTAGTTGGACGGACTTTTGAAAGATAGTGCCTCTTGTGTTTGCTTGTGTTTGTCTGGTCAATGGTGGACTTTCCTGGCCTGAAGCCACACTTATATGGACCTGTCAGGTTGTTGACGAACAGCTTCAGGCGTTCACACAATACGGCGGATAAGATCTTATATGCGATGTTAAGGAGACTGATGCCTCTGTAGTTGGCGCACTTCAGAGGGTCTCCTTTCTTGAGAATCGAACAAACAATGCTGAGGTTCCATTCATCGGGCATACTTTCGTCCGACCATATTTTACAGATGAGTTGGTGTATGCTCCTTACCAAGTCATCGCCTGCCGCTTTGAAGAGCTCGGCAGTCAGGCCATCCGCTCCAGCAGCTTTGTTGGACTTAAGCTTCGATATGGCTATCTTCACTTCATCCAGATCGGGTGGACGGAATTGTTGGTCATCATCGTCCAGGTTGAAAGGTTGATTCTGCCTGACAGCGGTATTTGGTCCGTCATCGCTGTTATACAGCCTGCAGAAATGATCTTTCCAAATCCTCAGCATCGACTGCGATTCTACTACGATGTTCCCTTGTTCATCTCTACAGGCTTCGGTTCGGGGTTTGTTTTATCGCGGCATGTTATTTTTACCTTTTGGTAAAACTTCCGAACCTGATTCCAGGAGTAGCATCTCTCAATTTCCTCGATCGCGCGCTTCTCATGCTCTTTCTTCTTCCTCCTGAGAAGCCGGTGCTCGTCTCTCCTCTTCCGCTCATAGAGCTCATGAGCAGCTCTGGTCTTTCTAAGCAGCGCCGCGTTATATGTATCTTGCTAAGCTGCATGTGCTCGCCGGCATTCATCATCGAACCAGGGGTTTCGTTGTGGTGGACGAGTGAAACCCAGCACATCAGAAGCGGCATCTCTGATGGCGTGTTGGCAGTGTTTTCAATGGTCTTCGATGCTTGATGCTGGCGGCATTGGACCTCTTAAGAGATTAAGAGACACTCGATCGGAAAAGGACTTGGCCATCTCTTGCGATTGTAGCCGTCTGACGTCGAATTTTCTCACAGCATTAGTTTGTCTTGGTGTAGTTTGGGATATCCGCAACCGTACCTTGGCTACAACAAGGTAATGGTCCGAGTCGATGTTGGCTCCTCGGAACGTACGGACATCCATAATACTGGAGGAGTGTCTTGCGTCGATCGCAATGTGATCAATCTGGTTGACTGTTGATTGATCAGGAGTTCTCCAAGTCCCCTTGTGTATGTCGAGATGTGGGAACTGCGTGCTAGCCACGACAATGTTTCGCCCCGCCGCAAAATCGATTAGCCTGAATCCGTTATCGGAGGTGGTGTTGTGCAGGCTATATTTTCCAGTTGTTCCACCAAAGATACCCTCTCTTCCTAGCTTTGCATTAAAATCACCGAGGACAATTTTAATGTCATAGCTAGGGCATTGCTCGTAGGTCTTGTTAAGGAGCTCGTAGAAGGCATCCTTGGTGTCGTCATCTTTCTCCTCTGTGGGGGCATGCGCGCATATGAGGCTTATGTTGGCGAATTTAGCCTTAATGGGGATTGCTACGAGGCGCTCGCTCACATGCCGGAAGCTGAGGACTTCTTGTCTTAGTCTGCCTCCGACAACAAATCCACATCCAAATAAGCGCTACTTTTGCCATCGATAGCAATTGCCGTAGTAGATGTCGCAGTTTTTCATCTTCTTTTTGTCCGGCCCATCCCATCGCATTTCTTGGATGGCGGTTAAGTCTGCTTTGCAGCAGTCTAGGGCCTCCGCTAGTTGCTCGGCTGCACGTGGTCTATTAAGGGATCTACCATTCCACGTGCATATCCGAAGCTCATTGTCCTTAAATCGTTTGTGTGGGTTGTCAACAGTAGATCCGTCCATATCCGAGGCTTGTTGATGCTTCGTAACTTATGCTTTTTTAAATGGCCGGGCAGTTACCGCGGTGGCATAACCCCCAACCTGGAGGACCAGTTCCATTTTTAATGCCCCTAGGACGAGGGGTCGGTTACACTGCTGCCGTTGGCCCATATAGGGCTCGTCCGCCACCATCTCTTTTCCAAGACCCTGACTAAGTCCTGGAAATCCTTACCGGCCTGAGCTCCAAATATGTCGGAGTAGCCCGGATAAGGTCTTGTTTTGTTTTTCCGACACTAATCCTGGTTATTGGCGCAGGAAACTCGCCATTTGCCCCCTTCACTTCGCAACCTCTAGTGAGATTCCCAGATGGCGCCACGGGGAGGCGTGAAGTAGGACTTATTAGCAGAGCTGCAAGATGTTCGGCTGCAGAGGCTCATTCTCGTCATTTAAGGAACCAGCACCTGTCGGAAGATGCTACTTCTACGAGGCCTTATACTAATCGTTGCCATCCATTTGCAACAACTTATTATTTATTTATTTATTTATTTATTTATTTATTTATTTATTTATTTATTTATTTATTTATTTATTTATTTATTTAATTATTTATATATCATTTGCATATTTATGTGCTTTTTTTTTATATATATATCTTATATGGAAGGTTTTAGTCGTGTTTCCTTCTAAAATTATTAGTTTTGTTAAAAGTTTCTTTTTTTTTGTTAAAAATTATAATAATTCAGTGGAAAGGCAGTATATCGAATCCCTGTATTGTAAAATGTGCGGTAACAAGCCAAATTTAAACTATTGTACGTATTTGTCTATCTAAAGCATTTACCAAAGTCTCAGGCTGTTCTAACGTGGGTAAGGATTTAATTGTCGGTAATCCATAACAAGACTCAGTTAGTTCAACCTTCCGACTTCGTTCAAAAAGATCTTGGTAGCTTGGAAGTCGTAAGGGGGTTCAACAAGAATTGAAACCTAGCTTCGTTGGCGCTTCATACGCAGATCTTTATCACCATCCATGTATTGATAACAATATTATACCCCCCACTTGGAAGATTCCTCTTAACGAGGAGTGAAATCGAACGTTGTCGTCCTTTAAAAGAATACCAGGGTCGAATTATAGATACGTTTTGAAGCCATCCGTGAATAACACAATACACTCCTAGCTCAAATTCTGATCGAAAACGTATTGTGTTCTGGTGTCTCCGAATCTGTAAGGTCGGGGTCAAAAAATAGTCAGCGCGATAGATCATCAATACTGCTGAGCCCTCCTACCTCGTCTTTAACTGAAATGACTTAGAGGAGAGCTCTGATAGAGCGCTATCTCAAACAGCCAAGACTGACTACTGCTTGGAATCTATTAAAGGGTGTAGTGACGAAACAAACATCTAACGAACAGGATAGGATTCGACGACAAGTCCTAAGTTTCTTAACACCATCCAAAAGCTGGAATGCTTTAAAAGTTTTCGCACCATCATGATTAGTCTAAAGCAGTTTGTTTTTCAGGACGACACTCAAATAATTAGTTTAGTTGGAGAAGCAGATGGCAATGTCTTAAGAGCTAGATAATTCAGACCAGTCGTCTTCTTTCTTCCTTAGAAAGTTCAGTTTAACTTTAGGCCATAGTTTGTAGATTTCAAAACTGATGTCTCTTTCGTAAATATAATTTTATTTTCATAAAAGTTTGCTCGTGTTAATGGAAGTGAGGAGAACTACTTACTTGTAGGCACCAATTGAATTAGTTCTCTTCTTCTCTTGCTACGTTTTTGAGGTCCTTAGCCCTACCTGAGCTCCAAACACACCGAAATAGAGAGTTGAAATTTCGACATCCCTGTGGACTATACCTAGGCTTTTTTTCTGAACTGCCACGTTTACGGAATTTTATCAAATTAAATCTTGGTAAACACCAACACTCGATTGTTGCCACAAGCCCCAGCTCATAAACAAATATTGATGAGTGTATCTTCAATTCATCATTTGATTTTCTACGATATAAGTCACAATGGTATCGGCAACGTGTACCCTTAAAATTCAGTCAGTGGCCCCAGTAACTCCCTTTATGTTTAGCAATTTAAAATAAACCGTCATATGCTAGTAGCAGAACAAGACTGGGCATTGTTTAACTGACCCTGATTTGTCCCTTATTTAATCGTACAACACTCACCCACCAAACGTTGCCTTATCTTAATCTATCAATCGGTCAATACAATTAACTATTTAATTTTATTTAGATTGATTAGTCTATCAGTCAATTTATTGACCACCATTGGCCAGATTCTTTACCGATGTTACCAGCACATTGGCGCAACATAACTCGAATGTGCTGCTGAAGCGGAATACTTCATAAGCAGCGCACTACAAAGTAAATAGGTATAAACTCCCATCGGCCGGCATATTGGCAAACTCTCTTAAGCATAAAATAAACGTAGCAATTGCAACAGTGGAGTAGAGTATTGCGGTTGCTTGCGGTATATGTATGTTGGGCTGCTCTTTTCTTATCGACGTTCACAGAGAACTTCAGTCGTTGACTATCTGCCGGTTAGTGAGGTTCGTCTTTTGTTTACGGTTGTTCGTTGGAATATTAGAACCGCCACGTGGGTGTCTTTGTCAAGTGAATTGAAAAATATTATTTTCCATTGCAAACCTCTAGTGAAAGAGTCAAAATTATTTTGAAATCTTGCACTGCTTGTTCAAAGTGTGCGCTTGTCCGAATTACAAAATCGACTAAAGACTGCTGGATCGGATTTCCTTAATTAAAAAAGGGTAAGTCAAGTTATAGATACTTTTTTCCTCAAGCGCACTTCTTACTACGCCTTTAAGATAGAAAGACATGTGAAAATTTTTTTAATAAAAAAATTTAGTTGCAATTGATTAAATTGGTTATTTATAAAAAATTGGATAAATTGTAGAATGCATTCACCCCTTATCGAAGGTCAAACTCAAACATGGAGGCATACAACACAGTGGCCTGTAGCTAGTAATATAGTGGCAACCGGTTTCCATCAAATTAATGGCATGCATACTACGAATAATTTTCAGTATCCGATGGTTTAGGTCGCTCATTCGGAATTTCTTCTCTGAATTTTGTACTTTAATTGTTGGTTCGCATAAGAGAAGATTTATGTGTGTAGATAGTCAGAGAGCATAAGCTTGCCGGTCTCTTAGGCTCGTATCATTTTGACAGAACGGGAAAACGAGTATGTACACATAGATATGTGATTCTGTGAGATATACGTTGATTTGTTTATGTTTTTGTTGTTATCAGTGCTGATAGTAATAGTTGCCGGGTGATTGTTATCGCCGCATTGTGTTTGTGTCGCATGGGGAGAGTTCGATTTGAGTCGAAAAGATACAGAGGTTTGGACACATGGTGACCCATAAACAAAACGTTTACCTGTCGATTCAGCGGAATTCCATTTTATGAGATTGCCTGACGTATTTCCCATGTGTTTTGCTGTATCTTTTTATAGATAATTTGCGGGCAGGTAAAAAGTACGTACAAGCACAAGTACGTACTTAAAAAGATTTTTTTTTTTTTTTTTTCAAAACTAAAGTGGACAGTTGTTGACAGTCGAATCATTATGTACATAGGTACAATAAAACTAACAGATTTAGGTCAAATAAATCGTATGTGCATATTTCTATCTACGGCCTTTGCCGAGATACTCGTACTATCCGGCGTTTGACTTCAGCGCTTTTTGAGTAAAACCGAAATAGTATGTAAACATGCATTCTACGAATACCTTTAAGTATCTGATTGTTTAGGTCACTTATTCGGAGGTTCCTCTCTGAATTTTGTACTCTAATTGCTGGTTTCCATAAAGTAAGCTACACGCTGTCATTTTTCAAATGACATTCCCAGACTACATGCTCATCATTTCATTCTATGATAGACATTGTCACTCCAGGAATTATATTTTTTCGAATATTTTCTCAATTTTACGTGTTCATTGTTGAGTATATCTTCCTTGAGTGCGGACGTAAAACAAATGAAACAACAATAAAAATATTCTTAGAGAAAGGGGTTTTTTTCTGCATACCCTTACTAACACCATGATCATATTCTACTATTAACTTCGACTGTGTAGCCCTAGGTAATGCATCATGGTCCGTCATTCCTACAAAATCCACGAACAATTTCAACCCCCATCATTTCAATCGTCAGTTTTCATTTCATTTTTACATCATTCCAGCAAGAATGTCAGTTGAAAAATGATAGTGGGTACCATACTTAAGGGATCGTAGATGACGCGTACGTACACTCTCGTAGAAAACCATTCTTCTTTGATGGTTGGTGGCACAAACACATGTATCTATAATGTTAAGTGACAGTTTATCAAATGTAGTTAACGAAATGCGTCAGTTGTTGACATTTATGAAAATTCATCCCAAACGAGGAACATAGAATGTAGAAACACTGTTTTATATCTGCTGCGTAAATAGTGTTTATATGAAAATAGCGTACACTATATTTTTGTTGTATTCTACACGCAAATTATGTTTTTACGGCTGTGCTAAAAAAACAACTATTAAAGGTCTCAGTGTTATCAATTCCGACCTCGACGGAACTACGTGACGTATCGATTGAGCTTGGCAGGGATGCCAACGCTCAAAAAAGCTCTGTGTAGTTCGTCCATGCAGATGGGACTTTGAAGTCGGGGAAGTGATATAGTAGATAGTATGTCCCGATTTGAAACTCCTGGGTTTTTCCCAAGATCTGGCGTAATGTTAAAATTTGATCTATGGAAGCCTTTTCTGTCCTACAACCACACTGTCAGACTGTTTACGCAGGGTCTTAGGTGTTCATATAATATACACTTGGCGAAGCTTTTCCTTCTTAGAGATCAGAAAAATAATCCTGAGGTTCCATTCGTCGGGTATATTTTCGCTGTAAAAAATGTTGGAGATGATGATACTGTTTTAAACAGATCGGCAACTAAGACATTGGACCCAGCACATTTGAAGATCTTAAGCTTGTCATGACTTGATCTTGGTCGGGATGACGAACTGGTCGTTTTGTTCTGACAGAAAGATGTTGTTCGTCATTTTCAGCACCGACTGTGGTTCGTTTATGAGGTTTCCTTCTCCATCGTTGCAGTTTTCTGTTCTAGCCTTGCAGCGTTGGCATGTTCGTTTAACTTTTGATAAAACTTCCAAACTTCAATCTTCTAGTAGCATCTCTCTAAAGTCCTGATCAAACACTTTACTGCTCTTGTTTTCTTCTTAGGCTACTTAATAATAATTGTAATATAATTGGAATGACAAACACTTGTTGCATCTTGACTCGAGCGGTTACAACATACTTTGCGTTTTTTTGTGCTTGAATGTCGTCAATATCGTGCATAAGTACCGCCAAGACAAATATGACTGTTGGCGCATCGTATACATCTCGAAAAGAGAAGTTTTTGATGGGTGCGGCCTTTCATTTAAACCCCAAAGCTTAATCCTATTTGTATCTAGGAGGATTATACTATCTAAGTAATACGCCCTTTTTTATTACATTAAAACTCGGACTATTGCTTTTAAACATCAATTTGATCCGCAATGGCAATTGGAACTTTAATGAAGCAGCTCCAGAGGATAGAAGTGCCATTGTAAGGAGTCTAGTTGGCCACCGTAACATCACAGGAGTAGACGGCTGTGGCCGCTTGTAGTTGCTCGGCTACAGCACGTTGGACTGATTCTTTCCTCTACCGCTTTTTATCTCTCGACTTACCCTTGTATCTCGTGCCTTAATCAAGTTACGTTACTACACGGACAGACTTAAACGACAGAAAAAGAGATAGATATAGTAAGATAAAAAAGCGCTAAGGAAACAGGAGGATTACATTTGGCTTCCATCACCACTGTTAGACCTTATATCTAACTAAGCGTCCCACAGCCCAATCTCTAACTACCGAAACTTAAGTAACGAACTAAAAAATGAATTTTAAATTACTTCACCCTACAAACTCTACACCGTTTACTATGTCCCAATATCACACAAAAATGACAGCCAACTATGACCTAAAGTCACCCAGATGTTTATGGCTGAAGTTGGCCAACACATCTTTATCGCATCAGTTGCTACTATTCTGGCCGTATCTGTGAATAAGTATAATGCCTTACTAAGCTTATCGCCAATGCCTGACTATGCCGTCCAAAGAAGAAGGCATTTCGCGCTTGAGCGTCTGTAGTTGGCGTAGTTCAGAGGGGCTCCTTGCTTGAGAATCGAACAAAGAATGCTGAGGTTCCATTTGTTGGGCATAGTTTTGTCCGACCACATTTTACGAAGTCGTCGCCTGCCGACTCAAGAACTAAGAAGTCAGATTGTCCGCTCCAGAAGCATTGTTGAATTTACCTATATTCACCTCATCCAGATCGGAATTCTTGGTCTACATCCTAAAGGTTGAAAGGTTTATTCTGACTGACAACGGTTTTTGGTTGGTCAATGCCGTTAACGGTTTACAGAAATGCTGTTTCCATAGACTAGGACTCTTCTACGCTGTCCCGTTTTTCGTCTCTACAGGCTTTGGGTTTTGATTTGTATCCGTGGCATATTTTTCTTACCTTTCTCATTGTTGTAGTAGCATCTCTAAATTTTCTCGAACGCGTGCTTCTTAGGCTCCTTCTTTTTCGCCTAAGAAGCCAGTGTTCATGTCTCTTTTTCTGCTCGTAGAGCTGGTGAGTAGGTTTGGTCTTTTTATGCAAATCCGCCTTGTATGCATCTTGCTTTACTGCATGTGCTTGACGGCACTCGTCGTCAAACCAGGGGCTTAGTTGTGGTGGTCGAGTGTAACCCAGTACATCAGATGCAGCATCTCTCATGGGTTTTTAGGAGTGTTGTCACTGGTCTTCGATGTTTAATGCTGGCGGTAGTGAACCTCTTGAGAGATTAATAAAGACTCGCTCGGGAAAGCATTTGACGAGCTCTTGCGATTGTAGCTGTTTGTCATAAAAACTCCTCACAGCAATAGCTAACCTTAAGGCTGTTTGGTATATTCGCGGCCGCAGCCGAATTTTGGTTACAATAAGGTAACCAGTGGATGTTGGCTCTTCTGAGCGTTCGGACATCCATACAAGGCTTATGTGTGGCAAATTTGGCCTTGATGTGTATTGCTACTAAGTGCTCGTTCAAATGCCGGAAACTCAAGACTTTTTGCCTAAGTAAGCCTCCAACAACAAATTCGCATCCAAATAGAAGCGGCTTTTGACGTTTTGTATATTCTTTTTGCTTGGTACATTTTTTGGATTACGGTTATATTTGCTTTGCGGCAGTTTAGGGCCCCTGCTAGTTGTTTGGCTGCACGTGGCCTACTAAGAGCCCTATCATCATGCATATTTCGTCCGTATCCGAGGTTTGTTTCTGCTTTTTAACTTTTTTCATCCGCCACCCATCCCTTTCCCAAAACCCCGACTTAGTTTCGTAAATCCTTGCCGGTCCAAATATAAGTTTTTTTTTTTATATTGAGGTGATTCAATCTAGAATTATGCAATTTTTACTATTTTATTGAAGAAATTGATCCGCAGTAATTGTTCCATGGTGATGGAATGGCCTAAGTCGGAATTCTGAAGCTTTTTTTATTTTTGTGTGACTACAAGATGACTTGTTATTGTGTGATATTTTCGATACTTGTCTTTTTCTTCTTTTGTTAGTAACCCGATCTTAAAACGATTTCGACCTTTTCTTTGAGCCACGACTGAAATTTTAGCCTCTTTTGCTGCCTGGATTAAAGTTCCAAGGCTTTCCATTATCGGTTTCTTGATATGGAGACTTTCGCGAATGTGTTTGCTTCTTATTGAGTTACGTTTCGTCACATCCACTTATATACTCGTACCTCACATCAGTTTTCCTTTTACATCGTTCAACAGTGCGATGCGTATGTGCCATTTAGCCAACCTACTATGCCTAAGCTTAAGTATTTAAGTTGTGTACACTTCAGCAGACTGCCTTTTTCTAAATAAGCATCAGTCTTGTATTGAATATCTTCGCACACTGCCTTGGTGCACTTTAAATTTAAATCTCAATTCTTCAGTTATTCTCGCCGCGTTAGTTTTCACTTTAACATACGATACATCGCATATCATTTTTATACAAGCTTTGGATACATTTTAGGATCTTATCGCCCCCTAATAAAATTCTTAGGAATTCTCTTGATCGCTTTTCTTAAGTCCATAAAGATGATATACAGATCCTTCGAGGCTCCGCGATGATTCTCTATCATAATCCGCAAACCTTGAATAGTTTCAATTTGTGACCTGCCTCATTGATTGTCATGGAGTTTCATAATATTGGGAACTCTCCCGTTGTTTCAATTTCTCGTGTTGGTTTTGCCTCTGACATTGGTAAGGTAACCGATTGCCTTCGTCATCGCGAGCCATTTAAATCAGAGATTTTAGTTTGTTGCCCATACTTGAGAGTGTACTCGTATGTAACCTTCTGACTGCACGTCCCCGGTGCACTATTTTTACTGCTTTCCTACCTTTGGATTGTATAAAATCTGTCGTTTTCTTTCTGTTCTCGACAGTCTTTATTTATTAAGTACTCCGTCCAAGCTTTGCAAATTTCGTTGTTTCATGAGAACGTGACCGTGACAATCTTGTATACTTATATATTGTATTTAAAAAAAAACTGCCAAAAAATGTCAGTGTTGACTTGTTTGAGCATTCTGAAACCTTTTACTCACCGTGTTGCGGTATTCGGTATTCTCGCATAAATGGTCATCTATCTGAGTTTGGTTTCGGCTCTAGTCTATCGGCACTGACACACTACGCGGAACTTCTCAGCTAGTAAATGGTCGTTGGCATGGTTTGTTTTGCAACCCAAACGTCGAACTTCAGATGAAATTGGCGCGATTTTACATCAGTTTCAAATGTAATGTTGAAAACCACAATTTCGACATTTCGACATAATGCAATTAAAACTCTGTCCTTCTGTATTTCTCTCCAAAACTATGCCAAAAACTAGTCTGTCCAAACGTAGTTGAATGCCTTTAGATATGTTTTAACAGTCCCTTGATACGAACTCACTGGAGAGAGGAGGTGAAATTTGATTGCTACTTTGCAGAACTCAATCACAAACTCTCGACAGTGAAGTAAGCCTTTACGGTATTGGTTTGAGTATTTGCTTAATTTAGTCAAGGCAGTGCTACTGTACAGTAATAAATAAATGTTTGTAGGGAGTTGGGCAGATGAAGTCGTATTCTTAAGAAAAAGGACATATTGCACTTTTCTTAATTATAGGCTCAGAGGATTGTTTGTAAAATCACTTAAGGTTGCCAAAAATTCGAGTGTGGACGCTGCCAGGCTGAACTAAAAGTGTCCACAACAGAAAAGATAGACCGTACAATGAACTGGATATGAGTTAAAATTCATTTGAAGAGGTTAAGGTAGAATTCTTCAAATCGACAATGAGAAACCAATTTTGTTGAAGAGTTCAAGTTGTAATCTTCGGCTCACAATTTACAATACTTCAATGGAACTCGCCATTGGAACCAGGGGCAACGTATTGACTGAACGGACTCAGTGCTATAATAATATGCGTGTTAATATGGCATTTAGATTTTTTGATCAAAAACACAATGTGAGTCTGCGTCTGCGTCTGCTGCCGCTGTCATCGATTTTGAAACGACTCATGCTGTTCAAGCAAACACAATACAATTGTTTGTCAAACATCAGCTGGGGAATAAATTTGCGAATTTACTTCACAACCATACATTTACTTCACAAACATGGTTACTGAAAAAGTTGTATTTCTGCTGAATGTTGTGGAGTTTTGCTTTTTAGAAACAAAATTGCTCAGCAAAAAACAGACACGTGTGGTAGATACGATTCTTATATCAAGAAAGATATCAATGTGGTTATTTCGAAACCACTCCGTCCTCACATTTTTGTAATGTGGATTTGCCAAATTACACAATATTTCCTTTTCTCTCACTGCCTCAATTAATTTTTCCGTATTCTTTGCGTACTTTCTTCAGGCTCCACAAGACAAATGTGATAAGATATTCAAAATAGTATGTCTACTTCATAACCACATAATCACTTATTCGTTTTTGTTAACTTTGCACAAAATATGGTACATCCACATTGTGAAATTACCTTTTCCCCAACTTGCATTACATGTCCAAACAAACATTCAATTTATTATCCCTTAAAAAATAGAACCGAACACATGAAAAAATTAAACTTTCGAACTTTCTTTATTCTAAATTGGAAAGTTCCGCAAACACGTAAAAAAAACAATAAACGTCAAATTTGAATCGCTTCAAAAAGTTGAAGTCGATTTAACTTGAGCAGCAGACGCAGATGCAGATGCACATTGTGGGGACTCTTATGGGTTCCCATATAAGTTAATAGTATGACAGTTCTCCGATTCGGCAGCAGACGCAGACGCAGATTCACATTGTGTTCTTCGCTTAACATATTCAAAGGGCATAATGTATGAGCTCATGTATTTGCCATCGTTAGCTTCGACTTTTTGCAATCTTTTCTTGGTTTTTGACATGTGGTCGAGCATTGCCATGATGGAAAATATATAATGTGTGTCTTTGGATTTAATTTTATGATTTGTTGATGGTAGCGATACTTCGTAATCGTTTCATCAGGTTTAAGCAGTTCATAATGCACCATTCTCATCTGGTCCCACAAAATACTCGTACTTATTCACATCCTACTTTTCATGCACATTGCGTACTGCTTGCGAAGTTGATGGTTGGCCTGGGTCTACCCATGATTTTTTGCGCTTGGGATTGTCGAAATAGATCCACTGTTGAAAAGTGGATAATAGCGGGTAACAAATCGATGCAAAAAAGAACCTTTTCTTTTGTGTCGATCAAGCAATATTTCTGAAATGGTTTTTCGCCATTCGATGTCTTTTTGTTTCAATTGATATGGATCACGTTTTCCTTCCTTTTAGATCTTTCCCAGGGCTTTTAAACGTTTGGAAACAGTTGTGCAATTAACTTTCAATGATTCTATGAGCTGTTTTTTTTATTTAAATCCAGTTCTCATCTAATGGGTTTTCCAATAAGGACCTGACAACTTTTTTTTTTTAAATAAAACGCAAACCATTTGAGATATTTCAAGAACTGTATTATCGGCTTAAGGTACAATCAAAACATTTATGAATGGAACTCGACTTCGTTCATATGGCCACCGCGGGCACGTTTGCAGCGCTCGATTCGTTGGACCCAATTTTCAACGACTCGGCCACACATTTTGCGTTCAATGTTGGCTCTGAGCTCTTCCAACGTCGTCGGCTTGTTGGCATAGACCAATGACTTACCGTAGCCCCACAGAAAATAGTCAAGCGGCGTTAAATCGCACTAACGAGGCGGCCAATCAACTGGCCCATTTCTTGAGATAACACGCTCACCATACTTACTCTTCAATAAATCGATTGTAACGTGTGCTGTGTGACTTGTGGCACCATCCTGTTGAAACCACATGTCGTCCAAATCAAAATCTTCCAATTCGGGCTAAAAATAATCGGTGATCATGGTGCGATGTGGTCTGAGCGAATTCTTGAGAACGCCGTGGAATTTACTGATTTGGATCGTTTGCTACGGACGCCCGAACGGCAGTGATATTTTCGACACTTCGACCAACTCGTTATCTCACTGACACGGCAACATCACACAACGAATATGTAGACTCAAATTTTTGCACTAAACTTGTTATTGCCTGTCTACTAGGACGAGAATTACGACCCAAAATTGGAATTATCGCTCTTAAATTTGCAGTCACCGACCCCGAATTTCGGTAGAAAATTTTTATAATTTGCAGACGTTGCTCGTTCGTGTATTTTACCATGATGAAAATATTGGGTTTACTGAATAAATTGACAGTGAAAGTTTGATGATTAGTGAAAGAGTACGTTCACGAATTAAATTCAAAGTTGTCAAGTCCCTATTGGAAAACCCGATAGAAATGCTTACTAATTCATCTTCATATTTGGAACCTTTTTATTGTATGACTTACGCTGACTATTTTTCGAGCGACTTTTTTTTACACTTGTGGTGTTCTTCTTCTTTCGTTATTAATCAGACCTTAAAACCATTTTACAAGCGGTTTTGTTTTGCATTATGTCGACATTAAGGTCTAGAATTTGGTAACGCTTTTATGCGATTTGAGTGATTCTTTTTCTAGTCTTCCACATTCTTTGTTGTCAGTAGCAAAACCACCACCTTTGAAACGAAGAAACCAACGGTCACTAGTCCTTTAAATTGGACTATATTCATCCACACTTTCAATCATAATCGATGACTTTCTTAGAAATCATAATGGCAAAGGCAAATTCTTGGATAAAATTGAAAAAGAAAAAAAATATCGGGATAACAAACAGAGGAATAGCTTGGCAAATAAAAAGATCTGAAAAAAAATTATATCAAATTAGGCAACTTTTAACATCTCGTCGTCAAACATTTTTTCTCATTGAGGAACCTACCCGAAATACGCTTAGTTTGTCAGAAATTGTGTCCAAATTAGAACTTCCACTTAGAAAACACCTTGTACAACAAATTCTATCAAAAATATCAAGTGGAAACAAACTGCTAAACGACCTTTGACATCTCAGCATAAATTGTGCAGATTGGAATTTGCAAGCACGCATATGAATTGCACAACACGCTGGCATAACGTTATTTTCTCAGATGAAAAAAGTTCAACTTAGATGGACCTAATGGGTTAAGCTATTACTGGCATGATCTACGTCGCAATGATCCACCAAAAATAAGCAAAAAACTTTGCAGAATTGTCGTTTATGATACGGGGAGCATTTACCTCTTATGGAAAGCTTCAGTTGTGTTTTTTAACAACGCGAATAAAATCGGACCATTATATTGAAATGTTAGATGATGTTTGTATCGTATTTCGTATCCAGAGAAAAATGCACATAAAGAAGCGAGGTAACGCCAACATCTAGAGCCTTTTTTCGTCCCGATTTATACAACTACTTCATTGGCCTGCAAGAAGTCGCGACCTTAACATATGGGATATAATTGTTAGAGCTGTACTATAATATACAGATGGATGACTCTACACAACAATAGCTGAGGTAAAAGCAGCTATTTCCCAGGCATGGTCAAGCGTACGCGTAGAAACACATCAAATGCTTATTAACTTACTTCTGGAGAGAGTTTTAGAAATAATTTGTATAAATAGAAGTCAAACTACATTTTAAGTACAATTGAATTAAAAATATTCTTCTGAAGTATTTAAGTTTGAAGTTTTAAAAGTGTGCGTCTAAAATAATTTCCCAGCAAATCTTACTATTTTCCAAACTTTCTTCAATCATTGAGGAATTGTATTTTTTTTTTATTCTATCTCAAAATTTTTTTTTTGTGAAAAATAAAGAATTTTAATTAAATACAAATACAAATAAACCCACAACTTCAAGTAGCCCCAAAGAAAAAAGTCTGGGATGGTTAAATTGGGCTTCCTTCACAATATCCATTGTGGCTCGCACTGTGTGTTCAGTTGCACTGTCTTGTTGAAACCATATGTTCACCAAATCCCGCTCACCCAATTCCGTCAGTAAGAAGTCGTTTATCATGGCCCTGTAGCATTCGCCAGTGACAGTGACCTTTTGACACTTCTCCCGCGTAACTTGATAAAAATTGTGCCGTGTGTAGGCAAATTCCCACATTCTCACCCTCAGAAATCAATTAATAAATATGTGTTCAGGTAGAATTACAACATTTTTAAAAATGAAAAGAAAATTTGGATGCAGGTAATACTCATATGAAATCCTAAATTGTGCCAGCAAATTGGGACGGGTGCAGAGTCGCACACAATTTATCCCCACTCAAACGTTCTAGAAATTGTGTGTACAAATGAGATCGTTTGTAGGCGCTTTGAGGGTCGCGATGAATTTAGGTCTGACTTTCTAACGTGCCTGTTAAGACTTTATTTTTGAATCCCAGGATTGTTTTAACCTAAACAGATATTTTTCAGATCAGATATTTTTTCCATTTATTGATCCAAATTTCTTAATTATCTACAGAGTTTTGTACAAATTCAGCAAATATACTATGCTATTGCCAATACCATGGTCTTACTATGGCCAATACTTCATTACCAAACGCAATAGATAGATAAAAAAAAAAAAAAATGGCAGCAGCCCGGTATGGGCCATGGCCTAGCTTCTTGGCACTCATTTGTTTTGCTCATGTTGTCATATCTGAGCGGGGCCTACGGTTTATCGCCGAGTCCGAACGGCACTCCTTAGAAGCTTTTTCGTAGGCAATTTTTACTTTCGAGAGTTTGCCATTGCCCGCCGAAAGGGTGATGGCGATTTGAAAAATTGTTGGTGACCCGGCCTGGAATCGAACCTAGACTCTCTGTGTGATAGTCCAATGAGCTAACTAACGCGCCATCGCCATCGCCAATAGATAGATAGATTGCAATTTATGTTAAAATTACGAGTAACGTCGAGTGAAAGATTTTAATGTGATCTTAGGTAAACCACTATCCAGTCAGTACCAAATTTTACTGACATAATTTTTCAGAGAAGAACCAACTACAACTATCATCAGTCGGAAAAATAAACTGGCACAATTTAAGCAAGGAAAGTGGCCTTAAAAGGAAGCAACAAGGAATGCTGAACAACACCAAATGTTACTTATAAAACACAGAGTGCAGTGCCAGCTCAACATAAATAAAGAATCTTAGTGGTAAAATGATGATAACCAAATGATTTTACGGGACAGAACTTAAGTCTTTCCAGAACGTAAATAGTTATATTTTTTAAATGGAGACATAAGAATTTTGTATTTAACATGTCAATGTCAAATGCTTATGCCATTTAATGCTTACATTTTTATCATGATGCAGTCCGCTAGTAAGCAACGTTTTATAAATATTAAAAATTCCTATTGGTTGGTTCCCAGTGGATGCAAGTTTAAGAGCGCTTAATTTTCCAATTACTGATGGTTCATGTGCCAGTGAGACAGCGCACCGGTGGAAGTATTGGAAATATCGTAGTCGTAAGTGCTTGAGTTCAAAATGAGGCAAATCAGTCGATCAGTCGAATACACGTTATTTACAGCTTTTAGATCACAATGTGGCAACTTTTGCCTAAAGATAGTAGGTCACTACGCCCTTAAACGATCAAATAAACCCAATAACTGAAGCCTCTTGATCATTTGAAGCGCCGAGACTTTTCTGATTGGCCTCTGCAAAAGTAATCTTTGGCGAAGAGACCCATTTCTAGCTTAATGGCTTTTTTAATAATCAAAATTTGCGTTATTGTACAGCTGCAAACCCACATGTGCTTCAAGAGACTCCATTGCATCGCCACGAGAATCCTTTACTCTTCTCTTGCATTGCCTATTGCATTGCCTATTTGCATTGTTTACACTGGGCTCCATTCCATTCCTCGCTTTCCGTTGTGTCATTCGCTAAGAACGAAGCCTAGTTTAACATCCATTAATGCATCATTTTTACTACGAGTATTAGGCCTTCAGTGCTCTACCCAAGCCATGCTCATTTTTGTTAGTTGTGTTTATGATGCTGCGCAACATATTCTTATATCTTAGACCTTTTTCAAAAAACCTACTCGCATTGTTTAGTAAAATATTGCTTTTGTTTAGAATTTAGCTTTAAATGCTAAGCTCTCAATCAGTGGCGTCATTTACTCGTATACTCAACCTTTTCTTTCTAGTCCTCGTCTCATCAAATTATAATTTTGTTTTTTTTTTTTCAGATTCCACCGTTCTACTACGAGTAAGACTAAAAATTTCAGAATGAGGCCCAATTGTTACCTAGTACTCCAGGACTCTACTGTTCTGCCAGGTCACGCCTTTGGCGGCCGTCAACAGTGCGATGGGGAAGTGGTCTTCCAAACGGGTATGGTAGGTTACCCAGAATCAATGACTGATCGTTCCTATCGTGGGCAGATACTTGTGCTAACTTATCCCCTGGTGGGCAACTATGGTGTTCCAGATACCACCGAATGTGACAAGCAAGGTCTCGTGAAGCATATGGAATGGCTTTCGGGAATTTCAATAACGGCCCTGGTAGTTGGAGAAATTTGCGATACCCCATCGCATTGGAGGGCAAAGCAAACTCTATCCAAGTGGATGGAAACTGAAGGAGTTCCTGGCATCAGTGGCATTGACACTCGTGCATTGACCAAGAAAATTCGCGAACATGGATCGATATTGGGTCGAATTATGTATGAAGTTCCTGTCAACCCAAACAGTTTCATCTTTCAAGATCCAAATGAAAGGAATCTGGTTGCGGAGTGTTCGGTCAAGACCCCAATGGTGTTTAATGAGACTGGTACACCGAGAATTTGCGCTGTTGACTGTGGTTTGAAGCTGAATCAGATAAGGTGCTTCGTGTCACGTGGAGCTAGAGTAGATTTAGTTCCATGGAATCACAAGCTGAGCGAGATCGAATTTGATGGATTGTTTTTGAGCAATGGGCCTGGTGATCCAGTTGCGTGTAAGGAGACTGTCTCCCAAATCAAGAAAGTACTCGATGAAGGTAAGAAACCGATTTTTGGGATTTGCTTGGGTCATCAGTTGCTGTCGACTGCAATTGGTTGTAAAACTTACAAAATGAAGTACGGCAATCGAGGGCATAACTTGCCGTGTGTACATCATGGAACGAATCGATGCTTTATGACATCACAGAATCATGGTTTCGCTGTGAATAGCAGAAGTTTACCTGATGATTGGGAATCGCTCTTCACAAATGCCAACGATCAGACTAATGAGGGAATAGTCCACAAGGAGAAATCATATTTCTCGGTTCAATTTCATCCAGAGCACACTGCGGGACCCGAGGATTTGGAAATGCTTTTCGATATCTTTCTTGAGGTTATACAAGATGGTGGTCAATCAAAAATACCTCTTCGTGAGCAATTGATAAAAAGATTGACCTACAAGCCAACGCCCGATTCCATTCCAGAAGAGAGGCCACGGAAAGTTCTGATTCTCGGTTCTGGAGGTTTATCCATAGGTCAGGCGGGAGAATTCGACTATTCCGGATCTCAAGCTATCAAAGCAATGAAAGAGGAGAAAATTCAAACAATCCTAATCAATCCAAATATTGCAACCGTTCAGACATCAAAAGGATTGGCAGATAAGTGCTACTTTTTACCACTAACTCCAGAGTATGTTGAGCAAGTGATCAAAGCTGAACGACCAAATGGAGTTCTGCTCACATTTGGTGGTCAGACAGCTCTTAATTGCGGTGTTGAACTAGAGAAGGCAGGAGTTTTTTCAAAGTATAAGGTTAAGATTCTAGGAACACCCATTAAATCAATTATTGAAACAGAGGATAGAAAGATATTTGCAGATCGTGTGAATGAAATTGGCGAAAAGGTAGCACCATCAGTGGCTGTTTACTCTGTTAAAGAAGCACTGGAGGCAGCAGAGCGTTTGGGATATCCAGTAATGGCTCGTGCAGCATTTTCACTTGGAGGCTTGGGTTCTGGATTTGCTGACGATCAAGAGGAATTGCAAACTCTGGCCGAGCAAGCGTTGGCACACTCAAGCCAGCTGGTCATTGATAAATCGCTCAAAGGCTGGAAGGAAGTCGAATACGAGGTCGTTCGAGATGCCTTCGATAATTGCATTACAGTGTGCAATATGGAGAACTTGGATCCCTTAGGCATACACACAGGAGAGAGTATCGTAGTAGCACCATCACAAACTCTGACCAATAGAGAATATAACATGCTACGGACAACTGCTATCAAGGTGATTCGTCATTTCGGCGTTGTTGGTGAGTGCAATATTCAATATGCATTGAATCCATTCTCAGAGGAATACTTCATCATCGAAGTGAATGCAAGATTGTCAAGAAGTTCCGCATTGGCTAGCAAAGCAACTGGATACCCCCTGGCCTATGTGGCAGCTAAACTTTCTCTAGGAGTTGCCCTGCCGACTATTAAGAATTCAGTTACTGGAGTGACAACAGCATGCTTCGAGCCAAGCTTGGATTACTGTGTTGTAAAGATACCACGCTGGGATTTGGCTAAATTTATGCGCGTCAGCAAGAATATTGGAAGTTCAATGAAGAGTGTGGGCGAAGTTATGGCGATTGGTAGAAATTTCGAGGAAGCATTCCAAAAAGCACTGCGAATGGTGGATGGTGGAGTAAACGGCTTCGATCCCTACCTACAGCCAGTGAACGACGAAGAACTCACCGAACCAACTGATAAACGTCCATTCGTTCTGGCAGCTGCCCTTAAAGCCAACTATACGATTGATAAATTACACGACTTGACTAAGATTGACCATTGGTTTCTCAGCAAGATGAAGAATATTATCGACTTGTTGTGTATTTTGGAATCGAATGGTACAAATCTAACGCATGAGCTTCTGCTCCGGGCAAAGCAATTGGGCTGTTCTGATAAACAAATTGCTGCTGCAACCAAAAGCACCGAATTAGCTGTCCGAAAACTGCGTCAGGAGATGAGTATATTCCCTTACGTCAAACAGATTGATACCGTGGCAGGGGAATGGCCAGCTGCTACAAATTATCTCTATCTCACCTACAATGCTGCAGAGCATGACTTGGATTTCCCTGGAAACTTTACAATCGTTGTTGGTTCTGGAGTTTATCGCATTGGATCGTCCGTCGAATTTGATTGGTGTGCCGTTGGGTGTTTGCGAGAACTGCGAAATCTAGGAAAATCCACAATTATGATCAATTACAATCCTGAAACTGTTTCGACAGACTATGACATGTGCGATCGGCTTTACTTTGAGGAGATATCCTTTGAAGTGGTCATGGACATTTATGAGTTAGAAAACTCCGAAGGTATAATCCTCTCAATGGGTGGCCAATTACCCAACAACATTGCCATGGACCTGCACCGTCAGCAGGCTAAAGTTTTGGGAACATCTCCAGAGTATATTGATAGTGCTGAAAATCGGTTCAAATTCTCGCGCATGTTAGATCGAAAGGGAATCCTCCAGCCTCGCTGGAAAGAATTGACAAATCTTCAATCGGCTATCGATTTTTGTGAAGAAGTAGGCTATCCGTGCCTGGTACGACCATCATATGTGCTTTCAGGTGCTGCTATGAATGTGGCGTACTCAAATCAGGATCTAGAAACATATCTAAATGCTGCTTCTTTAGTAAGTAAAGAACATCCAGTGGTCATATCTAAGTTCCTTACTGAGGCCAAGGAAATCGATGTTGATGCTGTGGCAGCTGATGGAGAAATCCTTTGCATGGCTGTATCAGAGCATGTTGAAAATGCTGGTGTGCATTCAGGAGATGCTACACTCGTTACACCCCCACAGGACTTGAATCCCGAAACGCTCGAGAATATCAAACGCATTGCAAGCGATTTGGCTGGTTTGTTAGATGTGACAGGTCCTTTTAACATGCAACTGATAGCCAAAAACAACGAACTGAAAGTGATCGAATGCAATGTTAGGGTATCACGATCGTTCCCATTTGTATCGAAGACACTGAACCATGACTTTGTGGCCACAGCTACGAGAGCAATCATCGGCATGACTGTTGACCCAGTCGATGTGTTGCATGGCGTCGGAAAGGTTGGTGTTAAGGTACCACAGTTTAGTTTTGCACGTTTGGCCGGTGCTGATGTGCAGTTAGGTGTTGAAATGTCATCTACAGGAGAAGTTGCTTGCTTTGGAGATAATCGTTATGAGGCATATCTTAAGGCGATGATGTCTACTGGATTCCAGATACCGAAGAAGGCAATTTTGATTTCCATTGGCAGTTTCAAGGTGAGTGGTGTAAATTTTTTTTTTTTTCTTACTAACTGACTAATTTTATTTTTTTGCAGCACAAAATGGAGTTGCTTCCGTCAATTCGTGATTTGGCTAAGATGGGATACAAACTGTACGCGTCGATGGGCACTGGGGATTTCTATGCTGAACATGGAGTCAATGTAAGTTGGATTTGTTTTTATAAATTTGACTTTAAATTGTAGCCTATCTTTGTTCGCATCCGTACTGATTGAAATTTAGCGCAGAATAGACCTGTGTTCAATTTAATTTCAAATCAAAATATCGTTTTTCGTATAATATTGCCTACATCGCACTATTTACTGCCACATTATGGTATGGCACATCTATGTGATTATGGGATACATTCTTAATGCTGTCTCTGATGAGCAATTTAGAATAATTCAAAGCAGGGGCTCTTCTTTCGTACAAGATCACATTACTTTTTAGACATTCAAAATAAGGAATGAGTCTAGGATCCGCTGCAATAAAATCAATACTACTCGCTAGGTCACTTTGTAAATAATAAAATGACGGATTGACTGCAAATTCGATAAAACTTTATCTATTTTGTGACTGACTGGCGACAAAGATTTTTTTAAGAAATTTCTCCTATGTTGTGGTCTTAACGCTTTGAAGAATTTGGCTTAAACAAAGATTTTCACAAGACTTTTTGCCTACGACTTTCTCTTATAACAATTCGCAAGTGAAAAAAGTGGTACGTACTCGTATTTTGCTGATGTCAATCACAGATATCGGAGTTTTCCCCGGTCGATTCCATTGTATTTTCTTAGTTTTTATTATAATCACACCTTCTTCATAGCGGTCTACTGCCTCCGCTTGATATTTGACTGCACGAAGTCCATTTAAAGATCTAACCTACCCGGAATTTTGGATTTTTTTCTTCGTACTTATGCAGTTGCCTCAAGAGTATTGCTCTGTATTGAATATTTCGGCAACGTCTATTCTGTATTAAGGTCAACGACCAGTTGCTTATCTTTATTAACAAATTTCAGGATCTGGGAGGATCTGTTATAAAGACTTCAGTAAGTATACTGCTAGGATAGCTTTCCTCTTTTCGTGTTGAAATAGTGCTTCACCATGTCGTTATCACTCTCATTGTAGGATGGTGTGTCACTTTCATATACCCAGCACACGAAGAAGCTTTTTTTCTCTATCATGACACCAATAAGCAGTCTGCAGCTCTCTTTTCTAGTAAGCGACGTGACGTCTTACATAAGTCGGGAAACATTCGGTTGGCGAGCATCTACGGAGTCATGCTCTTGAACTATATAGCTTAGAAGTGGGAAGAAAGTTCAGCACAGCCATAAGCCGAAGACACACGCACGTTTTTGCAATGAGGAGTGAAACCTAACGTTATCGTGCTGCAAAGTGAAATCAGCGGCGTATCCTCGAACTCTGTCCAACAAGGAAGACCTGATTACATCCCGTTTTTAGCTCAGATTCGGGGCGACACCATTGTTAGGCAGAAACAAAGAAAAACTGTGCATACTGCAGAAGACATCAATATAAGTGCATCTAGAGTAGATCCAGGCATCCTAGGGAAAGTCCTCTTTTTTTTTTATAATTTACGCGCGCCTCAAGAGATTTTATGATACCCTTTTACTGTTGCCAGGGCGCGGGCGGAGAAAGATAGAAGGAGGAGAAAGGAAAGCATTGTTGTGATGTAGTGGTTTGAATCTCAGTATATTTGGTTTTGATATTGACTCTCCAGGGATGGGAGTCCAAATAGGACGGAGAGTTTTTCTTCACTTGAAATGATTCAAGTTATCAATTTTAACGGTTGTTTTGTGCTTGAAACTCTACAACAGCCAAATCTACATGCCAGTGTTATGCCTTCACGCGCAGATTTTTCTGACTGAGTTCCAATTACACAAATGAAAAACTTGTCATGACTAGGATTCGAACCTTGACCCTCCGAGTGAGAAGCGATGGCTAGTACAACTACACCACGGCCACCCCACCCCTCACGCAGCCGAGGAATATCGTACAGTGACGTTTTTTTGTGAAAGCTTGTTCCCCCAGACAACCGACGCATGTAATATACATAAATTCGTCTGATCAACGCCATGTGCATTCAAAAAGCCCTCGTCGGGAACAATCCCCAATGTCTTGTCTATATCTGCTTGAAACTGCCAGAAAACCAATAGAGCCTTAAAAGTTTTGGATGTGGTGTGCTCAGACTCAGACTCAGAACAGTCAGTTTCCTCTTTCTCGTAATAAAAAAAAACCTCAGCTTTAAAATGATTGACAATAACTAGTGGTTTAATCATCAATTACCTCTATGACTGAGTTTTAGTGTAGAGAATTTCAATATGAAAAATGGAACTCTTGAGATGAAGTACTTCACGGAGCAAACTTTAGAATATCTATGGAAATCAAGGCCAAAAATCCCCTTTGTCATTTTCGAAACTCACTTCACCGGTAACCTGATAAGGACCGGCTCATAACCAGTTCCTATCACTGACGGTGCAAGTAAGCTCAGTAACACAACCCACCGTAGTTGGTATTTGATATCGGCTATGATCTGATGTTCCAAGTCGCTTGTTGACAATGGCATACTAATTATGCTACTTAAATGTGTAGACCAATTGTTGAACTGCTGAACCACCTACCGAATTCCTGGTGAAAGGTTAGAGTAGCCTTCAGTCTAACTTCTTTTATGTTGAAGACAGTAGTTGAGCTTCATGGGCGCAAAACTGCTTCGTGAATGTGTCCTAATTACAAGAAGAATAGTCTGCGGGGCTGTGTTTCAAATTCTGGTGGGCGGAATTGAAGGCGCACTGGAAAAGAAAAAGTACGCGCGTTGAATATTTTCATCGCCATTAAGGGTGCTTAGGAAAATGCAACATTTGATGGCATTCAAATATGTTACTCGGCAAGATAACACGTCGTAGAACAGGTTTATGGTTAAAATCAACTCTAATGAATAGGACCCTGCTTGGTGAGGTAAATTATCCTGTTAGCTCTCTCAGCTGATAGAAATATTGTCATTGCTAGCCGTCCCAATTCCCCACAGGGAAGAGCGGCATTCTTACATGTAAGAGTATCGAAAGCTTGATCGGTTTCAGTGAGTGTCAATTTTGCCGATCTGTTTGACTTCACTGAAATCGGTTCGGACTTTTCAGTTCCTCGGAATAAGGTGTCAAAAATATCTCTCTAATTAACCATCTGTCCATTCTGATAGAGTTAAATCGTGAACCTTGCCGGCACTTCTCCATCGTTTCAGCACAATCTATGAAACTCTTGGGTTAGCGCCTTGATTTTATGTACTCGTAGTATGTTGGACTATGGATGGATTATCGTGATTACCAATACCGGGCAATCAAGTGGTGCGTATGGAGCCACCTCTATATAGTATAACCCTTAAACGCCCAGTCTAGACATCTTTGGCGCCTGGTTCGACAACTTACCTGTGTGTTTTGGGAACTTTAGTACTTTCGACTCTACTTCTTTAGCAAGGCAGCCAAGCAACGGTACATTGAAAAAATCAGTTGACATCGCATCGCCTTGTCTAAATCTTTTTTTTTACATAAAAGGTCTCGGTGAGATCTTTACCTATTTTGATGGAGCAGCGTGCATTCCCCATCGTCATCCTGCATAAACGAACGATTTTGGCAGGAATGCGAGAACTAGAGCTTGTTCTGTATAGCTCGTATCTATAGATGCTGTCTTCAAGATCGATATGGACCAATCTAGTTGTAAATAAAGGGGTTGATACAATACAGCAGATAAGATCTTGTAGGCGATATTAAGAAGACGAACAAACAATGCTGAAGTTCCATTCATCTGGCATACTTTTGTCTGACAACAAGTCATCGTCGCGCCGGTCGACTGACTCAAGAGCTTGACAGTTAGACTATCCGCCTGGATTTACCGATCTTCACCTTATCTAGATCGTGTGGGTGGAATCGTCCAGGTTGAAAGGTTCATTCCGTCGGACAATTCATTTGGGTTGTCATCGCCGTTATACAGTTTACAGAAATGCTCTTTTCAGGAAGGTATTTCCCGTGAATCAAAGTTGATTCATAGGGTTCCCTTCAAGCCAAGACCTCTGTTTATTGCTGTCATTTCTTGAGAAGAAACTATGATACTCGTACATAAAAGAAATCGTTGCGCTGTGAATTTCACGGAAATGAAAATTTAAAAATCAATCTGTGGTCATGACTGCCTCCTCCTCACAATCGTATTTCCGTTGTTTGCCTCTGATAGATAGATAAGATACAGTGCACTAAGAATTTTATCGATACCCTGCGGCAGCAATCAAATGTTCCTGTAACATAAATCAATTGTTATTGCTATCAAGGTTGTACCGTTGTATCTATGTGTACGAGTACGTCGGTGATTCAATATTGTTTCACTCATTATAAGAAAATCATTTTAACGTTTATTTACAAAGTTGAACTTATATTTACAAATACTCAAGCACCGACGTCATTGTTTAGGAATTAATTTGATGGGAGAAAGGGAAAAAGGGAAAAAGAGTGGTAAGCAATATAAATGGATAACACTACAGCTATAGATCTGATGCATCGGAATGAGAGACACCATTCGTTAGGATCAGGCCTTCAGTCTTCTTCTGTAACATTTTCCGAATGAGGGCACGCTTTTCCTCGAATGTTGTCGGTGTATGAGTGCCCACGGAGGAACATGATGATTCGGAAGCTGTACTTGGTAGACGGTTGCTGGGCTCTATGGATTTTAAAAGCACATCCGGTGTGCCTTTGTCATAACGGAGTATAGTAGTTAATCTGCTGGATTTGCCTTCGACTTGGTTAAGTTTTGGATTCACTATGTCCTGATTATGAGGGGAACTCCGTATTGGCTTAGGTTGTTGTATTTGAATCTTTTTGGTGATGTAATCTACTTCTGGAGATGCCTTTCCAATTGATTGACTTGATCTGATTTCAAAACGATAGATAGCCGATGGAGCTGGCGCATATGAAGAAATCTGCGAATCGTTTGTCCTCTTTATGATGATCGGTGCGGAGCTGCAGAATGCCGAAGGTGGCCCAACATCGTCATAGTCAGTGGACGAATCTGATGATTCACTTGGAGGATTTGGTGTGGATACTAAATTTTGCACCATTTTCGTCTGTGAGGAGTGGTGATCGATTACTGCACTTTGGTTGGTATCTTTTTCTGCTTCGACTACGGTTGGCTTTAGGGACCATTGCAAGAGTTCATCTTCATCAAAATGGAATATGTTTGTAGGAGTTTGGAGCTCATCGGAGAATTTGATCGATCTGCGTGGTTCTCTGAGATGTTGGGCTTTCTCATCGTCTCGCTGCTTTAAAGAGTCCTGCCTATGCACATCGACTTTTGCTAATAAAGCCGATTGATTGGCAAATTTGATAGACTTTCTTGGTTCGGCATCAAGTCTTGGTGATTCTGACTTAGCTCGAGATATCTGTCGAACGTAAAGGTTGCCTCTTACTTCCTTTGTCAAATCCATTGCATCCTTTGTTCGAAAAGATTTCACTGGCTCTAAGCTCGTTCGAATTGGTAGGGCTGGTGGAGGAATGTTGCTCTCTGTATTACGAAGTATATCTATCTGGGATTCAATGGTTGCAATTTTGGAAATGTATTCGATTGCACCCATGTCACAGCCGTAGCTGCTGTAGAACTTGCAGAGTCTTTTAGCCTGATTGAGATAGATGCGAGCTAAGTAGATAGATCGGTTTTCTGTTGCGCTAATACAAGTCTCCCCCATGGCGGCAAGATTGTCAAGGATTATTTCTAAAATGTTAGTTCTACGAAGATTCTCCACACCTTGGTTGTAGTCTCGTTTTTTCTCCGAATCCTTGAAGTTCTTAGTAAACACAAACTGTAAGAAAAGTACATTGATTAAATGAAAAATTGTAAATGTTGGAGGAAATCCTGCAATCACAAGACAACTCACCTCTAGATCAATGGAATCAACTGACTTCCGATTCTTTTCGTATTCCAATTTCCGGCGCATTTCGATGTTGTGCTTTAGGAGAAGAGTACGTCTTCTCAACTGACCCTTGTTCTTGTCTTTCTGTTGAGAGTATCCGATTAATCCTTGAAAATCCGAAGTTTCTTCACTGTCTTTGGCAAGATTTGTCGGGTTAGGTTCCTCCATCATTATGGAGTTCTTCGCATTACGTGAAAGTTTTTTGAGTTTAAGATAATTATTCTCGGTCAGGTTTAAGAAGATCTTCTTGAAATCTAGTTTTGGGATAAAGTCATCGACAAAGTGAAGATTTCTTAGCGCTATTATCAGATGTATCGCAGGGTTTGCCACAATTTCAGCCAGCACATTATGTAATCGAAACAGTGAATACTCTGGTATGCTCTCGAAAAGGTTTCTTCCTTGAATGAAAAAATCAGGGAGGTTCTTTTGACTAAGTCGTATCATAAAGGTTTTAATGAATCGAAGGAGAACATCACCGAGAAACTCTTCAGGCCAGGTGACATAGTTATTCTCGCATTCCCAAAACAAGTGCATGCGTAGGTGATCGATGGTGAACATCAAAGTGTTGTCCTTTTCCTGTGGTTCCACGAAAGTCTTCACCAGAGCCTTGGTTATCATAAAAACCTTAATTTGGGTATTGGTTAAGGTGGTCTCTAGAAATCGTTCGGCTTTGGGGAAAATAATTTTCCATTCGATTTCGCGGAAAGGATTTTTTTGCCGTTTGAGCGCATAACCCATAGGAATCACATGGAATCCAAATGTCTCAACTCTTTTGATCATATCCTGAGTGGGCCACTGGAACTGTTTGCGTGTCAATGGATTCATACGAGTTGGACGTTCGCGCCTCTTAAACTGAAACGCACAATCGGGCCAATTTTGTGCATTATGCGCTACATGAATCGCTGGTATAATTTCGTAGTTTTTCGCATGAATAGAAGCTCCTCGGTATGTTCCATTTTCAAAGTCAGCTGGTGTAAGGTCAAGTTTCAGGGCGAGTTTCTTTCGAAGTAGATCACCAAAGTAGCGCATAAACTCCTTAGAGTTAAGATACTTTACCTGGGGGATGTTGTATTTAGAATATAAAGTTCTATTTGAAGGATCATCTTCATCAAATCCATAAACTCCTTCCTCCTCTTCTTCATCGTCATCATCATCGTCATCTGGGGACCGGAGAAAGTCTTCAAGATTTGCAATACATGATTCAGGAAGAATCTTTGCGTCAACTGCTGCCTTCTCGTAGATATTGGTCATTGTCAATTCGTTCAGAGGGTGATGGGAATTTAAATGAGTGATGTAAGCATAGTCGCAGTCTGGACCAGATGTATAGCCACTACTGCTAGAATGTCGGGCGTCTTCTCTTCTTCGGCTTGATGAGGAAATCGTGCTTTCACTAGCAAAATAAATTCCCTCATCATTGTATTGTGACTTCTGTGGGGGAACCGTTTTCGATGAGTTGTCGGGAGGGGTATCTCTTAGCTTAAGTCGAACGTAGCCCATCCATTTAGTGTTTTTCAAAATTGTTGAATAATTGTCATCGCATGGAGTGGTTTTATAAAAATCGGTTTCCATATCAACTTTGCATATTGGCGACAGTGAGTCATAGTTAGCTTCATTCGGTCTTGCAATGTCTATGTTCTCAAACACAACGTACATTGTTTGCGGTTGCAGAGGTTGCAGCTTATATTTTTCTGGTCCATGTCTTTGTGAAAAGAAATTAAAATTTGTTTTAATATTTTTGATGGTTTTACTTACATGGCCCTGTATTTGACACGTCTCTCTACAGCAGCGTCTAGAGCGTTGGCCATGAGAATCGAATGCTCTTCGAACTGCTGATTGAGTTGGTTCTCCTTTTGTTTCCATATGTATTCATAGGCTGCAGAGATTTCCCTAAAAGAAAGTAAATATTGAGAATATCATATATTTGATCAGATATAGACGAAACGAAAACTTTATTGACGACCGCTGGCTTTTAACCTTATACAAGTATTGGGTAATGGAAGGTTAAAAACCGCGAAAGATGAACCTTCCTTGAGCGAGGGTTCATGCTATACAAACTGGGAATTCCTAATGATAAGTCGATAGGTGGTCGAACCACAACATCTATCCCTCCGAAAATGGACACAGCGTCCTGATCTACTCAGGCAGAACACCACATGCGAAATGGAGTAGGCCCACTACTGACCTCAAAAGCGCGTGGTAGCTTCATATACTATTCGCTATTCTGTCGTGTCATGTTGACTACTATGTTCAAAGGTACAGTGAGGAATATCACAAATTTCCCATTCTACCAGACTGATCCACCGGCTCCCTTAGAGATTGCATCGAAGCCGTCCAAAAGAAACACGGAGGAGATATGGGTATTCGTACTTCATCTGCAAACAACCATCGCTTCAATGTGATGAAAATACGAGTACCTTGGTTATAACGAGAAGATCTGGAATTTGAATTATATATGGCTAGCGTGCCTTAGAAGCTCAAACAATTAACGGTGCAAATATCGCGAGCCGTAAAAGACTATTTAAAAAAAATTCCTCTGTAACAGACACCACCTAAGACATGGCGGATACCTAGACGCGGATTAAAAGTACAGAGTTCTCAAAGGTCGGCTTGTAAAATCCTCGGTAGTAGAGTGAATCGAAGTTCAATATCTCGTAAAACAAAAAGAAATGCAGAGCATACTATATGCTATGGCTTGTTTTGCACAACACTATGTGTCTGATATGCACATTGACATCATATTTAAAATATCTGTGCTCATGTTTCCACCCATAATAATGGATCTACAGACCAAGAACGTAACCGAAATCGATGGGAATGCACGTAGTATCTGATGTTGGCTATTGGAATCTACACTGTTAGCATGAAACTTGAATTTGTTTAGGTAAAATGGCCTTTAAATCCCAACGGTGGCCATAAGCAGGCCGTTCAGTGGTGAGATAATAGAAAGTTTTGGAGAATCATGAACACATTTTGTACCGCTTAAGTCCTAATCTCAAGTCATATTATCAGCATTGCCTGTCGTTGTACAAATTGTGTTTCGAAATGGCAGTGGCCTCACAAAGCATGTGTATGAAAATCAAATGTCAGTCATGAAGTATCTTCACCTTTATAGAGAAGACAAAATCGGGTACGAGGCTGGTTGTGCACCAACGATACAAGCAAACTGAGGTCATTATATGTAAGCACGCTCGCAAAGTATTTTTAAGTTGGATAAAAAAGAAAAGGAACTTGAGTGATTCCCTTGTGGAACACCTTGGGGTTGTCAAACGGGGACCGTTTTTCAAATTTCGAGTTCAAAACTGTGGACAGATAATTTTAAGGGAAAAATTGTGGAAGAGCTATGCTGGAATGGACAGTTTTGGAAAAACGAAGGCTAAGTGAAAATTATTAGAAGTTTGTGAAGGCTTAGAACACAATCGTACTAAGGTAGTAATAGAATCTACCAGCTGAATAACCATTTAAAGTCATCAAATAAGATTGATCATGGATCTAAAGGAATTCACTTCAGTTAACGTAAAAAAACAGTAACAAAAATTAAGTTCTTAGTCAAATGCATCGATGGGTTAGGTTGGGTAAGAGCAATCGTCGTTGAGGTGTACTTAGACTGTTGTAAGTATACAGTGAAACCGCTCAGAGAGCCTTGGGAGGACCATGATGTAGCCATTGATTCCAGTCCTGGAATTAATGAGATTTCTTTATAAATTTGGTGATCTTTATAATGCAGAGATCATTCAGATCCTGAAAGTCATAACTGCTTGGAATTGCTTTCAGATTTCTGCAAAAGCACACTGTGTTTGTGAATTTGGATAAGTCTCTTCTACTGAGTTTGAACAGCTCTTTAGTTTGGGCCATATTGTTGTAGTTTACATGTTTTCAAATGTTCGGGATGATTGCAGTTACTTAAAGGCTTAGAGAGCGCTTGAAGGTGTGACATTTGCTTGGCGTAGAACATTGATTATATAAGATTGTCAAGGTACATAGTATTTGTTGCCTACGATCCTTCGGTCTCATGCCCAGTTCGTGGTTTCCGTGGGCATCTGAGTGTTTCGAAGCCTATCAGAGTGTGATCTTAGCGTAGCCATCCCATTAAGAGGTGCTTTGCAGTCTGAAAGCACTCGGAATTGATAGTGTTCGAACTAAGAGGTCTAATGACTGTATATGTATGTATATGTATATTGCTGGTAAAATATCAGGCTATATGATAAGTCCTGATGAACAGCTAACGCTTTACAGGCTGTGGCTTAACTGAAGGATTGGTGTATATAAAAGTAGGACCAATTGAATGTCGAGGCAAAGGCCTCTTAACAAAAGATATATGTGTTTTGGAACTTCGTAATTTAGGAAATAGGTTTATGAGTTGCTGCTCAAGCTCTATTTGAAATTCAACACTAAATAGTACAGAACGATAGAATTAAGTGATCTCTCGGGTCCTTTCTTTCAAAACCCAAACAAATTTACCTCTTCCTTCTTTTGCTATCAAAATAACTTGGACTATGATTGTTAACGAACTGAGAGCTAATTTACTAATTTGCACGTGCCATTAGCTAGGTATTTTTATCATTTTTATCGGATCTTAATTACTAGCACTTTGATGTCGATATGTGTTGTAGATATTTTCAATGAAAACACAGTTTAATTGTTATCAACAATTATTTTGATAATAAAATCTCCGAAAGATACACAAAACGTACTCGAATTGTGTCAAATAATTAATCATCATCATCATCAGGAAGCACATAAGATGAGTTAATTGTTTTGTTCTTTTTTAAAAAGATAAAAACTCATAATAAACTTGTTAATAAGCAGTTCGAAAAGAACGGACTATCTTAAAGTCAACTTTTCTTTGAAGTCTACTAAGGACGAGCTGCTAATAAGATCATTTGATTTTTGAAATATTTTGTGGTCAATCTTACTTGCCGAATCAAAGAACCTTTAGATTATCTTCGCTCGAAATGCGACAATTTTGCTTATTGATATCAAATTAATCCAAAAATGAGTCTCATCGATAAAACAAGTGATCCAATACCAGTTTATTTTGGTCCAAAAATGTTCATTCGACTAAAATTTTTGCTGGACCTTGTTAGCGTTATTGCAAAGATTATTGCATAAAAATGACACAAACAGTTGCAATCTCAGAATTGGTTCAGGTGCTTCTATTTCTCCCGAAAAACAGATGGACAAAATGGGGGATGCTATTTCCACTATAAAGACCAGTTCGGTATGCACTGCATCTTTTTCAAAAGGAAGCCATCTACATCTAAATATCGAGCTACAGGGTCATCCGTACTAAAATAAAAAGCTTTTGTGCAGAATGAACCTCGATTTTACTTTACTGGATATAGAATTCAGCGTTTGACGTAGGTAACTGCAAAATAAAGCATTGATCTGCAGCCTTCGAGTAGTACAAGTACTACTTTCAGTACCAGGTTCTAATACCGCCACGTCGAACAATTCGACTACTTCCATATCAATCAAATCGTTGAACACCAGCCATAGCCCGCTACAAGTGCTGGACTATAAAATGTCCAAGTTCCAGTCGGTACACCTTCCATACGATTTTGGGTTAACTCCTTAGTCAGACCGGTATGAAAGTTACAGGCGCCCCTTACCTCTCGTGGTACCAGAATATAACTTCCGGTCGAGCTTCACAACCTTGCGGTTACTTCCAGTTAGGCACCTACAGCCCAGGAGTAACGGCCTTTAGTTCAACATTAATCAAATCAACGATTACCACCAGCTAACTACCTTTGCTGTCTCATTTGCCAAGCAACCATCAAAGGTGATGCCCATAACTTGAAAATCCCTAACATCTGAGTAGACTGGACACACGCTTAAACATGCACCCAATCTTCGAAGTGAGATCCGCATTAGCACCTTGTCACCTGGCTAAAGCCTCTTTTATGCTAAAATGCATTTTAGGAGCCATTCCCAGTTAGCAGAAAGCTTTGACCGACGTAGTACACTGATGTGACCCAGCCTTTAACGTTCATATGTCATCGAGATTGCCATCGGAAAATAGGGGCTTACACTTCCTATTGGATAAATCTTCCACCTCCATTGAGGAGACCCAATAAACATTCGTCAACGGGAGTTCCTTTCTAATTTTGTGGACGAAACATTGATATTGACTACTCTGACTCTTAAGAGCCTACGTGCTGGCGGAATTCACCGACTAATGAAAAGCAGACATAATGATATATTCTAAGGAAACTGTTCGGGCAACAAGCCCGAAGAGCCCCGCAGTCGCAACGTTTATTTAGTTGGGATTTCCCATCAGGGAACAAGGCTTGACATTCATGTACGTAAGCGAACGCCTGACGATGATGCACTTAAATGCTAAATTCGCCAATGTAAGCCTCGCAAACGCCCACGCCCCGACAGAAAAGAAGGACGGCCTCACCAAAGACTGCTTATACAGGATCCCCGACAAAACCTACGAGCAATGCAATAGATATGACGTAAAAACCGTCTTAGGCAATATTAATCTTTTGGTAAAAGCAAAGTACGGCCAAAAAGTACAGTCGTCGAACTGATACTGTACCTCGATCTAAATAAGTTACTATGGCTAAGAGTTCAACAAAACTTTTGATTCAGGGTCAGTCAATTAAGAAACAGATCTGAACGTGCAACATTTTTAAGAAAATTTAAGAATCAACTTATCAAGGCGTTTATTTGTCTCACGACAAAAGCCAACTGTCACGTACAAAGTAGAAAATTGCTACAAATATTGTACACGGATGCAGCGAATTTTTACATAAAATTAGTTTCACAAGGGCGGAAGTAGTTTTTCATTGAATTTTCACTTCATTCATTCCATTACTTTTGTTACAAATTAGCGTCAGAGACATGCGGCACTTTGTCGTTTACTCATGATCTGAAGAATAATTTTCAAAAAAAAAAAAAACAACAAGCATTAAAAGAAAGATTAGAAAGAGTCGGTCGACTGATTCCAGCTGAAGCAGCTGTCAAAAGACGCGCCCAACAATTGGTAAAAAATACGATGCAGCTCTTTAGGTCAATTCTATGTTCTACATATTTGACACAAGGAATTCAGATATCTGAATCCAAGTAGTACTCAATGGAAAACGTCACTAGACGTATAAACGTCAAACATTAGTAGAAGAAAGTAGAAAAGTTATGCCCAGCAAATAAATGGCAAAATGCACTTAAGTTGTCGGCGGTAAACGCTTTTTAAGTAATACTTCTGGGATGTGCATGTTAAACATCGTACAATGGCCTATCATCGACTGAGGTGCTTTTAATTGAAACAAAAGAATTCTGGTTTTTATGGTCGTTAGCAAACAGAATTTTTATCTATATTATATCTGCATTTGTCCACATAGATAGTGACTAGCAATCGAATGCACTTTGTCGTTGCACTTTGAATACAAATCATAAAACTGTTCTCGATTCTTGAAGTTGTGAATCACAGTTCTTTACAAGTACTCGTCGTATGTATTTAAATAAATAGAAAAATAACCTGCCAAGGTCTTGTTTGTCGATAACAGTCGACTTTAATAAGGACATAAAAATATTCGCATGTGAGTATCTCAAGTGGTCACTTTTACACATCAATCACCGTACTTACCGTTCGAAATTTCCAAAAAACTGCAACGTAAACGACATTTGATTCAAAAGAAATCCACACAAGTCATTATCCATTTGATATTTTAGGCTCTGTTCGATTTTCAGTTCATAGTCCTGTTGATTGAGCTCATATCCTTGTTGGGGCTCATTTGAAACACGATCGTTGCTCCTTCGTTGCTTCTGGAGTTTCTGTTGTTTTTTGATGTTTTTTTCCTGAATTTTTCGAAGATTTTTCTGCTCTCTTTCTCTTTTCTTGAGTTTCTGATCACGAAGTATCTCCTTGAGCTGTAGCTCTTGGAGAGGATTATTCGGAATTATTTGCTTTGATTTGGAGCTGCCCATTATCGAAACCGGAACGTTCTTATTCTAAATTGTGAAATAAACTACAAACTGTTGGTCATCGATAAAGAAATCAAAAAAAGAGTATGAGAGAAGGAATTTCAAGATTTAAGGGTTTAACTCGCACAAAATTGGCAAACAACCGACCGATGTTCGTTTCCGCTGCTTGAAAACTAACAGAGACTGCAAAGAGGCGGCAGCAACAAACTGTTCCAACGACTAATTGATAAAATGATGACACTCTTGATTACACGTTCGATAACAGAGGCCATTATCGATGAACGAACGAAACGATCGTGAGTTATTGTTACGAATTGCATTTCATAGATACGACGATATCCGATATATAGTATAAGTGCTAGCACATAAATACATACGTGATGTTCCATTGAGAACGGTCAAATATTCAACTAAAACACACTGTTCGTTTTGTTATTATAAACTCGATGGGCTGATAGAAGTTATTTCCTCAGTTACCATCGAACAGTGTCTTTTATGATGGAAACAATCTTAATTGCACTTTCGTTATGATTGAGGGCTTTTTCGATTTCATTGAAAAGACTAATTTATTGACTTCAGGTGCCTTAAAGGCTTAAAACTAATAAATACTTCCAGTCTTACACTTAAAAGTCAAGAGCGTTAAATGAGCGGAAGCTATACTGTGTAGATTGATTTTCTTTTCTTATTGTCGGTGACCATTACTTCATCACGTTTGAGGGACGCTTTTAAACAAAAAAATTATGTTGGTGGTGTAGCGAGTGTTGGCATAGATTTTTGACAAATTTTAAAGCGCGTTATCTTTGTCTAATAGTTTTCCAAAAAGCTGCCTGATATAGTTGGTTAGTTAAATTGACTTTTATTTCAATAAATATGGTACAATTGAAGCTTAGCCTAAGTCATAATGGCCTATGGCCGTCTACCGGGTTGACAAAATATAAACTAAAATTCTTCTATTAAAAATCTCCTTCTATAATACGCTTTCTACCTAGTCAAGTCATAAATGCTGTTACACAGAAAAATCAGCACCAAATGTAAGCGAATTAATATTTAAATAATTTTATATTGGGTTATTCAATGGCTACAAATCTTAGAACAACTTATTCGAAATGACTTCCATTTGCCTTCCAGCACGACTTAAGATTATGTGGCCACTCATCTATTGCGAGACGCACTAAATGCATGGGGAAATTGTCCACTGCATGGACAAGGGCTCGCTTCAACGACTCAATATTTGAGTGTCGAGTGGAGCAAGCCATGCCCTCTAATACGGACCAAAACTTGTAATCCAACGGGTTCATCCGGCGGTATGAAGTCTGGAACGTTGTTTTTGAGCCACAGTTGAATCGTTTTTGCTTCGTGAGCTGGAGCAGAGTCTTGCTGGAAAGTCCATGGCTTGTTGTTGAATATTGATTGGTTGAGAGACTTCACAATGGGTTCCAAGACGGTCGATTGATATACTTTGGACGACGTTTTCACTCCTTTCTCGCAAAAATGGAGCTTGGTAACGCCATCGTAGCACACTCTCCACCATACCATTACAGACGCGGGATGGTAGCCTCTTTGAACTCTCGGGATGAGTTGGGATGCTTCTCTGGATGACCGAGCATACACACGATCGTTCTGCTTATTGAACGATTCTTCTATGGTGAAGATTTTCTCGCCAGTAAACAGAATTTGTCTGTGAGCGTTCTTCGCGTACCGGCTGAATAACGCTTTCGATCTTCGCTTGCGTTGTTCCTTCAATGCGGCCGTGAGCAGGTGTCCAGTGTGTCGCTTGTACGCGCTTAGTCCTAAATCTTCTTTGATAATGCGAGACATGGATTTTTTGCGAAATTTGCATTTCGCGTGACAAGATTTTCTGTTTTCGCAACGGTTTTAGGTCGATTCGTTTCTTCACGGCCTTGATCCCTATCGGAGTTCTCACAGTGCGCCGACGGCCGGATCTTTGATGGTCTCGAACTTCACCAGTATCCTTAAACAACTTCACAGCACGATACACAAAATTACAAGTGATTCCAAGCGGTCGCAACGTCCTAAAGATATTACCTTTTTCCGTGTTGCATTTAAGTAGGCCAACTACAACAATACGATTTTCGATGTCGCCCCATTCCATGATTGTAAGCAATTAATGTCAAAAACTTTTTATGTCACAATGAAGCATACATATCAACTGTCAAATCGCAATCAATACAAAATGGATGTGCCCAGTGTTGCATTCGTAATGAGTGAGTTCAGTTCTGTACCAGTATATATAACTTGACTAGGTATAACGAAGTGCTGCTACTGAGTAGCTATATAGAACATCCCATTCTTTTTCCCCATTAAGATATTTATTGCTTCATTTTTCTCTAAGACATGTTTTCCCAATCTTCTTCTCTCCTTTTCATGTTGCAAAGGTCACAAAGTGTTGGTAGATCTGGTCGATGTGACATAAAGTTTAAATTGACAAGTTCAAGTCTCATTTTGAAGACAATACTTACGAGTATTTTTTCAGTTGAGTAACTGTTAAGGAAATACGTTTTTTCATTTAGAAAATGGTTAAGTTTGCTGTAATAGTTCCTAAAAAGTGACGATTCGGCTTCTTCAACATATTGGTCATACGTATGTCTGCCCAAATTCTCCAAAACTGAGTTACATTTTTCTCTCAATAGATGAGGTTGTCCGTTCACCTGAATTGTCAGATTCATTCCGCATTCGGACGCTACTTTCTGCCATTCTTCGCAGATGTTTCCATTTGTTCTAGATATGCTTTTAATACTACATTTGTCATTCTGGATTCATTCATCTCTAATAATTTTAAAATATAATTGAAGGGCAGTTTGAGGGTGTATATATATGTATATCATATTGTTAGGAGTATTTTTTGGTAGCCGGAATATCCTCTTCAATAAGTAGCGAAGAAATTTTTCCACCTCATCGTAGCATTTGTACCCACATATCTGAGCTCCGTAGGGCATTGTCGAGGCTGCAGTCGAGTGGAACAAATTTTCTTTTGCACTTAGCGACACAATTGTTTTTGAAACAACGTTCCCAAATTGCACAGACGGCTCTTTTAGCATCAGCTAATTTTTTACCAAAGTGCGGTTTTAAATTTAAAGAAGGCACTAACAGGATACCAAGATATTTGTATCTGGATACAACTTCAATTTCTTAACCGTCTAACTTCCACTTTTCCAAAGGTGAGTAACAACGTCCTGCATTTCTAAATATCATGACTTTTAATTTCTCAAGATTACCATCCAACACTTACAATATGCTTTAAGTCTGTTTATCATTAACTGCATACCTTGAATAGTGTCACATAGAAAGACGATATCATCCGCATACATCAATACCGGAATTGTTACGTTGCAGAATCTTATTCCAACTTTGACCTCATCGGCTATATCATTAATGTACCATATAATATAAGAAGGAGTGCACTTAGAATACAGCCTTGTTTAACGCCCATCGACGCGTTGAATTCTTCAGAGATTGAATCCCCATCCCACATGTACGCAATATTATTCGCACACAAAGCTCGCAGGATTTGAATGATTTTGCTTGATACACCGATTTTGGAAAGCTTGTAAAAGAGTGCTTCACTTGATATTGTATCGAAAGGTGCTCGAAAATATACAAAGAATATTAGTAAGGCAGAATATTTCGTCGATTGTAGAATAACCTTTTCTAAATCCAGCTTGGAATTCTTTAAGAATGTTTTTTTCTTGAGCCCACTCTTATAATCTTCTATATATCAATGCGGCAAACAGCTTGGCTGAAGTGTTCAAAAATGTGACTCCTCTGTAGTTCTTCGGGTCTTTGTAATCACCTTTCTTATGAAATGGGAAAATGATTGCTTTCTTGAATACGTCAGGGACATTTTTAGAATCAAATATTCGATTATATTCTATTGTGAGAGAATTTATAAGCTCGTTTGTACAATTTTTATAAAATTCGAACGGGGTGCGATCAATACCTGGTGCTTTGTTTGATTTCGAGATGTTTATAACTTCTTTGACTTCTTATTGAGAAGCTCATCGAAGTGAGTCCTAAGTTGCGGGGATTTAAGAGACAGAGAGATGTATGACGTGCATCCGTTTATGTACTTGACAGCTCTCCAGAACTGCACCGAGCACTTTGAGCTATTTTTTTGCTATGACACATGCGCTTATACTCCCTGTTTGCATCTTGATAGAGCGTTTTGAAAATGTTAGAGTTATTCGTTCTCAAAAGTTTCAAACATTTAAAGGATTTATCTCTTACTCTCAAACAATCTGAATCAAACCATGCTGCCTGATATATGAATTCACTTTGTGTAACAATTTAATCATCCGATTCCTGTAATCTGTTCGCATCCTCCTCAGTTCCATAAAAATAAGGTTTCATACCTCACGTATCGGACTTTTGCGCAGACTGAACATTCACAAGTGCTATTCAAAGCTTAATGGCAACGGACTGCGGTGGACACATCAGATAGGTACAGACCAGCAGCTTGCTCGGTTTTTTTTCTGATGGGATCTTGCAGATTGAGGCGATACTGCACCTAACCCCACATGCATGCAGCCAGATCGATCCCAAGCTAGTTGCTCCTTAAGCACCCAGTTGGTTAAAGCCCCCTTCCAACTGTTATGAATTCTTCATATACAACTTAGTTTTGAGAGTGTCCATATGCGGTATAAAAGCTCAGGGATGATGAGTCTTCGTTAAATTTCTTATGTCATACATAAATGGAGTCCACTGCAAAGCCTTCGTCAATGCACTAGCCCCATTGATATCTCGCAGTCTTCTCGCAAATATGCCAGTGTCATTTGTATATGTAAGAAGTTGGACAAACTTTTAAAATTTTTTTGCTCTGGTGCTGCCTGAGTCAGTTTTTAACATCAAATAACCACATCTGACCAAAATTATGTATCACCACTGCCTCTAGCCTTAATGTGAACCTCGCAACTAAACTATTGGATCAAGAGGATTTATTTGGCATATAGCTATCTTTACTTCGTTCTAATTAAAAACGGATGTCTTCTTGGTATTCATCCGGACTGAAATGTGTATCCTGTCTGGCAGCGGTATTTCATCATTTCCTTCGGCCGTTTTACTTTCTGATAAAATTTCCGGGCCAATTCTTACAGTAGCAACTATCGATCTCTTTAACATTTCGTTTTTTAAACTCCCTCTTTTTCTTTCAAGTTTGTTTCTATTATTGCGGCTGCTAGTTCTTGTCCTTAAGTGCAGTGCTACACGGTTTTGAAACACAGCACATAAGAACCGTTATTTCTAATGGCTTCATTGCAGCATTTTCACTGGTCTTGTGAACTTGATATTGTTGAAGCATTTTCATAAAAGAGCTTCACCGAGCACGATCGACAAAGACTCTGGCTTTGTACTGCTCTTTATATCAACATTCGAGCTTTGACTACTACTTGGTGGTGGTTCGAGGTGGTTGTCATAATCACAAATTTCCTCGTAAAAGTCTCATATAAGCTGGATGATAGTGATCAGTTCATAGTCAATAGTTGCTCGCCGATAGGCCTAAGATGCACAAATTTCTATTTTTTAGTCGACTCCCAATAACAAACTAAAATTCAAACGTGCGCTGCGCGTGATAGTAATTATCGAAGTGTTTGAATGTACTTCTCATCCGGCCCATTCTATGCCATTACTACACTCGCAGACTATTTCAGCTTTATAAGCTACGAGTATCTCCAGGAAGTAATCAAAAGAAACTAGTCTGTTAAAAGTCCTTGAATTTCAGTACACACCCGAGTATTGTTGCTCTTGTCCCATTTGAATGTATCGTCAACGGTTATCGTTACTATAAGAAGGTGTTGTTGTTTTCATCAAAATTATTTCTTATTTCGAGGCGATGTTACGGACTCTGATTCCTGCAAAAAGCGATTTATCGTGGACAACGTTAATAAAGTGTCCATAAAAAACTGCATCGTTTCTCTTATATTTTATATATACAAAATGGAGTTTGACAATGCGAATTTTTTATTTTAAAAACAATATCGTCTACATGCTGCCCATTCCGTTCAACACACTCTTGCGATCCGACTCTTAAATTTATAATTACGCAAGAGCAAAGCTTTGCTATTATGGCAGCAACCTCATGATGAATACTTTCTTGTAGGACCTGCATTTTGGGGGTTTTTGGTTAAACCCTCGACTGAAGTTACTTACTTACTTACGATCTGAGTCTCGGCCTTACTCTACTGCGCTGTCGCTCAGGGGCGGATTCAAAGACTTTCGGAGCAAAGCGTTGATTATAATCCGCTCTACATGACTTAGCCATCTCAGGCGTTATAACTTCAGTCTTCTAGCTAAGTCTATGTCGCTGTTTAGTCCGTGCAGTTCGTCGTTATAACCCTCCCTCCACTCACCGTATTTTCAGGCGGGACCGAAAATCACACGACGAATTTTCATTGCCTTTGTCCCGTATAGCAGGACGGGGATTATTACGATCTTAAAGGGTCATTTCTGTTATTTGGGATGGGGCTTTGCTAGTCAAATGCCTTCTTAGCCCGAAGGCTATTAAAGACATCGCATGACAGCGCACCGCCTTGTCTAAATTGTTTTTACAAAGATCTCTGTCAAATCTTTACTGACCTTGATGGTGCATCGTGCATTCTCCATCGTCGTCCTGCACAGACGGAAGAGTTTGGCAGGGATGCTCCCCTGTTTGTCTCTACAGGCTCCACATGTCCGTGGCATGTTCTTTTTACCTTTTAGTAAAACTTCCGAATCTCCTTCCTGGAGTAGCATCTCTCAATTTCCTCGACCTCGCGCTTCTCACGCTCTTTCTTTTTCCTCCTCAGAAACCGATGTTCGTCTTTCCTTTTCTACTCACAGTTTTTCTTGCAGCGCCGCATTGCGTGCGTTTAGCTAAGCTACATGTGCTTGCCGGCATTCGCCATCAAACCAGCGGTTTCGTTGTGGTAATGGAAACCCAGCACAACAGTAGTGGCATCTCTGATGATTTTTTGGCAGTGTTGCCTCTGGTCTTCAATGCTTAATGTTGGCGGCAAGGGACCTCTTAAGAAATTAAGAGAAACACGATCGGAAAAGAATTTGGCGATCTCTTGCGATTGTAGCCGACTGAAATTATCCGCATACAAAAATGACGCAGACTTTCAGGTCTGTTGACCGAGGTGCACAGGGTATGTTTCCATTCATTGTTGAAACTCAAGCTATGTAAGGGGTGGCTCCATCTTACTGAAATTATGTAATTTCTTTGAAACATAAAAACGGCTGCAGTTGCGGTACTAAAAAGTCGTCGTTGACAAAATCAGGAGAAGTAACTACTCGTATCCCTTGCTAGTTAAAAAAAAAATCTGTAATCCCACGGGCAGAAATTGCACTGCACATCGTTTTTGGACGTTCCCTAGGATTATTGGGCCACCAGGATCTCATGTTCTGTCTATTAACACAGCCATCGATATAAAAATGTGTGTTTTTTCTATTTATTTGGTTACTCAATGGCTACAAATCGTAGGATAACTAGTTCGAAATGGACCTGTTGGGCTCATGCATTGGAAAATTTTTGAGTGATCGAAAAAGGGCTTGAAAGAGTCGATACTTGGATCTTCAAAACGGACCATAGTTTGTAAGTAATGGATTAACGCTTAGGCTACTAATCATCCGTGGAAATGAAATTAAGAACGTGATTTTTGAGCCATGTTTTAGTCGTTTTTGCCTTATGAGATGGATCAGAATCTTGTCGAAAGGTCGACCGTTTATTTGCGAAAAGTGTTTTGCTGAGATCTTTACAACGTTCTTCAAAACGTCCGTTTTGGTTTGGACAACTTTCTCGCAGAAATGGAGCTCGGTGATTTCATCGTATGCCACTTCGTCCCAAACCATAACAGAAGCTGGGTGGTGGCCATGTCGGTCTCTCGCAACGTGTTTGGATACGTGTTGTAATCTCAGAGTATTCTAATACACTCAATTTTCTTCAACGGTGAACATTTTTCTCGATTTTAAAAAGAATTCGTCTGCAAGCGTTTTCGCATACTAGTGAAGCAAGGCTTTCGATTTCGGCTTACGTATCTGTTTCAACGCTTATGTGATTGCTATAAGTGGCCAGAGATACACCGTTGTGCGTTAAGTCCCAAATCTGTCCCTGCTGAAATCCATCCCTTTAGACGCAACTTTCTGCTTGCACAACGGTTTTGGAGTTTTTGGATTAGGTGGTAGGATTTGACAGTTATAGGAAATAACAAGGAATATCGAGAAAACGTTGATGAAATCAACAATTTACTGGTAATTAACCGAATTGAATTGCGAACACCCTCCAATCATAGTTATATTCTAAATATTCGTGTTCAATTTCATTCAATAATATATCCAAAGAAATAATCATACCCTATTGTTCAGTTCCCAAGTTGATGCAGCTTTGCCCTTGTATGGTGCCGTTCCGTTACAACACAAAATCCTTTCGTATATAATTCCAAGAAATGGGTCGTGTTGCCCCAATAATTTTTATAATTCTGAATATTTGCCCATCATTATGCCGACATTCCAACTTGTTCTCTCTCAATTCAGGTGACGCTTGAATGTTTAAATATAAATTCTTCTTTTGTTTTGCCCATTCGTGGTCTCCAGGCATGGAAACCTGATCTCTCATACAGACGTCGGATAATCTCTCCCGAGTTTGATTTTATCCTATTAATTCGCATTTTAGAACATGTATAAGAACAGACTGCGGTAATACTTTATAAGTCGTTGCCGCACAGAGGATAGTCAGATCGAATAGCAGGGGAATTGGTCTATCTTAGACTAATAAAGTGTGAGTTAACTTTGGCTCCATAAATTTGAATAATATCAAGGAGGCTTGAGGGAAGTCTTTTGAATACCTTTCTCCATGTTAGCTTTACTTTCTAAAAATATCTACTCCAATTCTTTTAAAAAAGCACGCGAATACCACCTTGATCAAAAAGTAAAATTTATTCAGAAAATTACAAGAAAAATACAAGTTTATTCATCTAAATCTATATTGTCCCCTTCGAAGTAATCCCCATCGACTGCAAGGCACCTATGCCAGCGCTTGATCAAATCCTCGAAACATTTTTTATATTCGGTTTTCGGTATGTCCATCAGTGCTTCCTGCGATTTTTCCATTACTTCCTCTCGGCTGCTGAAACGCATTCCCCGTAGTGGTTTTTTAACTCGATTGAACAGAAAGAAGTCACAGGGAGTCAAATCAGGTGAATTTTCAAATCAAAATGAATTTTCGTCAAAAATTTACGAATAATGATGGCACTGTGCGACGGTGCGTTATCATGGTGCAAAATCCACGAGTTTTCTGCCCACAATTCTGGTCTCTTTCGGCAAATTGCCTCACGCAAACGTCCCATAACGCCCAAATAACACTCTTTGTTTACTGTTTGCTGGTTATCGACCAACATTTCTTTTACTTCATCAATGTTTTCGTCGGTTTAACATTTCGATGGTCTGCCACTGCGTGCATCATCTTCGATTGACTCACGACTACTTTTGAACCGCTTGTGCCACTGGTAAACGACCTTTTTCTTGAGAGAATCGTTGCCGAAACACTTTTCCAACGTTCGCGCACCATTAAATCCATTTTTTACGCAACATTTAATACAAGTTCGTTGTTGCAAATTTAAATTAATTTCTAAAATTGTAATCGCCAACACACACAGAGATAGATGTTCTCTTGGCTACGTAACTTTTGCAAATGTCAAGCTATGACGTTAAGATTTAGAAGGAATATCAACAACAGATGTACCAACAGAACTCAAATCGGAACGATGGGAGCGCCACACGGTGCTTTTCCGGGAACTTTTTGGTGGTATATCATGCTTGTATAAACAAAGTACCTGTATAAATCGAACGTCTACATCCTGTTATCCGTGCCCTACTCCCTCCATACTGTTTTGTTTGTCTTGTCAATTTGAGCACCCAAAGTGAGGACTACGCTAATTTTGTTGGACCCGAAAAGCAAAATAATGAAAACAATTTTTATAGACAGAGGCTTTCAGTGGTTCGCAATTGCTACCTAAAATGAAGTGACGTCAAAGATAATGCTTCTTACTTTTCAGAATATTGTTTAGAAATTGAACCCAGAACTCTATCGTAGACGCCGATGGAGTGAAACACTAATATTATGATAAGCATGAGATCCCAACAACAGTTTGGCGGAATCTTGAACCATTTCAGTCCTTCTCAAAGAGTCGTTCTTTAGCAGAGAGGATAATCACATTATTTTTTGTACTCTCTTTGTAAATTTTTGTATATTTAAGTCTTAATCAACTCAATTTTCAGTGAAACTCTTTGTTTTTTAATTGCCAAAAACTCTGATTTCGTCGCAGGTTGAATCGGTGCAATGGACTTTTGATAAAATCACTCCCGAAGATGCCAGTGGTGAATTGCGTCATTTGGCTGAATTTTTGGCAAATAAGCAGTTCGACATGGTCATCAATCTACCAATGCGTGGTGGTGGTGCCAGACGGTAAGTCAGTTCAAATAACCTTTTCAAACTTCAATTATGTCATAGGTGTATTAATTTTTTCTACTTTTTCAGCGTTTCTTCGTTTATGACTCATGGTTATCGTACCCGACGATTGGCAGTCGACTATTCTGTCTCTTTGGTCACCGATGTCAAATGCACTAAACTTCTCGTGGAAGCTATGCGCCGTATTGGTCGTGCACCATCAATGAAAACACACACGGACTGTATGACTTCCAGGCGAATGGTCACACTGCCTGGTTTCATTGATGTCCACGTTCATTTACGTGAACCAGGTGCAACTCATAAGGAAGACTTTGCAAGTGGTACGGCTGCAGCGCTAGCTGGAGGCATTACATTGCTCTGTGCCATGCCCAATACCACGCCATCGATAACAGATCGGACCACGTTTAATCTGTTTCAAGAGCTCGCAAAAGTTGGGGCACGTTGTGATTACGCACTGTACGTGGGCGCATCTGATAACAATTGGGGTCAAATATCCGAGCTTGCTGCTCAGGCTGCTGGTCTTAAGATGTATCTCAATGATACCTTTAGTACCCTGAAAATGACAGACATGACTGTCTGGGAAAAACATCTGCAAAATTGGCCGAAACGTGCACCGTTAGTGTGCCATGCAGAGAAGCAAACAATGGCTGCAATAATTTTGATGGCCCACATGATGGATCGTTCAATACATATATGCCATGTGGCACGCAAGGAAGAGATTATGATCATCCGCGCCGCAAGAGAAAAGGGTATTCGTGTCACGTGCGAGGTATGTCCACATCATTTGTTCCTTTCAACAAAGGATATCGAGAAAATTGGATCTGGTCGCTCAGAAGTAAGACCAGTTCTATGTTCACCAGAGGATCAGCAAGCCCTATGGGATAATTTGGATTACATTGATGTATTTGCCACTGACCACGCTCCGCATACAATAGATGAGAAAAATTCAGAGAAACCACCACCAGGTTTCCCAGGACTAGAAACTATACTACCACTTCTTCTCGAAGCAGTCAATAATGGTCGTCTCACCCTGGAGGACATAAAAAATAAATTCCATCGCAACCCTAAGAGAATTTTCAGTCTTCCAGAACAGCCGAAAACATATGTGGAGGTTGACTTGGACGAGGAGTGGACAATTTGTAAAGAAAAAATGCATTCTAAGGCCAAATGGACTCCATTCGATGGCATGAAGGTAAAAGGACGCGTACACAGAGTTGTGCTGCGTGGTGAAGTTGCCTTCATTGATGGAGAAGTTCTAGTACCACCCGGATTTGGGTTGAATGTCCGAACGCAATACAATCGAAAATCCTTGCTACATCAGTCACTTGAGTCCCTAGACTACAATCATTCATCGGAAGGATTGGATTCGTTGGTCAAGTTGGACGTTTTACACAGAAGCACAGATTTGGTTTCTGATGTGCAGACAAATGAAGCTTTCTCTAAGCTTTTACCGGATCCGAATCTAAAGCTGGCAGTTCATTTTGCCGGTAGTCCTAACTTCTTAAGACCGATTTCTCCACTTCCTCGTGTTCGCTGTGATTCCAGTGGAAATAAAACACTAAAGGAGCTGGTACAAAAGACAACGATGGGACCCACCACGCATGGTCTCCTCGGAAAGCATGTCCTTTCAGTTGACATGTTCAGCAAGGAGCAGCTTAATGATATATTCAATTTGGCACAAATTTTCAAAAGCCGCGTTGTGAAGGATCGTCCTTTGGATGACATTTTGAGAGGGAAAATCATGGCTTCGATTTTCTACGAGGTCAGTACTAGGACTTGTTGCAGTTTTGCCGCTGCAATGCACCGACTTGGTGGACAAGTTATATACATGGACGAAACGAGTTCGTCGGTTAAAAAAGGAGAGACTTTGGAAGACAGTGTTGCAGTTATGGCGGGATATTCCGACGTCGTTGTGCTGAGGCACCCTGAACCAGGAGCTGTAGGCGTGAGTAATGAGAACGATTTTTTTCTTCAAAATTTGTATTGAATCGTTTTTTTTTTTCAGAGGGCAGCCCAACATTGTCGGAAGGCATTAATTAACGCAGGGGATGGTGTAGGTGAACATCCAACGCAGGCTCTATTGGACATCTTCACTATTCGGGAAGAAATCGGTACGGTCAATGGTCTCACAATCACAATGGTCGGTGATTTGAAACATGGTCGAACAGTACATTCCTTAGCCCGCCTACTTACATTGTACAATGTGACGTTGCAGTATGTTAGTCCTGAAAATTTGGGCATGCCAGAGCATATTGTACGGTATGTCAGTTCAAAGGGAATTAATCAAAAGACAATGAGCACTATTGAGGAGGCATTGCCTAACACAGATGTTCTGTATATGACTAGAATTCAGAAAGAACGATTCAGTTCAGAACAGGAATACGACAAGGTACGTTTCGAACACATACAACACATACGTTTAAAACACAGGTACATAAAAGTAACATTGTTTTTTTTTTTTTTTTTTTTCAGTGCTGCGGTAAATTTATTGTGACACCCAAACTAATGACTGAAGCTAATCGCCGTATGATCGTTATGCATCCACTTCCAAGGGTGTTCGAGATAAGCAAGGACTTCGACTCGGATCCCAGGGCAGCATACTTTAGGCAAGGTGAATACGGAATGTATGTGCGCATGGCTCTACTTGCAATGATCCTCGGAAGGAACTGATTACTATTATTTTTATAATTATTATTATTACTATTGCATATTTTCATTGCCTTATTTTTTTACTTTTATATAACAGCCTTGTAACGTGATTAAATGTGGTTTTAAAAGAAGCAAGAGGTATTTACGAGTATGTTTTCTTTATGGCAGAAGAAGTCCAAAGACTTTAGTAGGCTTTCTTATTATTTTCCGTTTTCGTGGTACAGCTTTAACTTAGGAGATATCAGACAAAAGGCCAAGGCATGAAAGGTCTTGAGAAGCAAGCTTGTTTTAAACCTTTACCTATTTGTTTATCATTTTCCATCGGATTTATGTGCTTTGATAGACTTTAGAACAAGCAATGCAAGTAACAATTTGAAGGCAAATGGTACTTGAAATATAGAAAAACAACAGCTCGTGTGGTATCTAGGTTCAAATACTTTCTCTTGTTTAAACGGCCCATGGTAAGTTTCCATCTATTATACAATCTCACAACGAATATCACCGTTTTGATAGATCCCATGTCACTTGTTGCATGATTGAAACATACCATATTCGTTTTGTTACTAAGACATCTATGAACTTGTTCGAACAATTCCAATATTCTTCTTATCCTCGCTTATATTTTAGAAAAGAAGAATTAGGCATATTTAGCATACTGCTTTTTGAAATTATATCGACCTGTCACCGCAATCACAATGCAAATACGGAAATGTTTTTGAATATTGTTCACAAGATAGAGCTAAAGGTTTCTAGGCCATAGCATGATGAGTATTTAAGCTTGCCAAAGTGTAAATATTGAGTCAGATGCCAAAGTACCTTTCAAAAATGAAAGCTTCATCCTGCTTTTAGTATGAAAACCGCAATATCAAAAGCGAATAACTTTTGGTGCAGCTACCAAATCAACAATTGTACTTAAAATAGCAACCTTTCATTGGAAGGATGGTATTTACTAATAGGGATTCAAAACGATTGAATCTGTTGACAAGTATAGAGCAATTAATATTTTATTGGTAATTTGCCAAGTGGGCTGGCTGAAGCAGGATGTTTCTGAGTTACCCTATTTTTATTTATATAATTGGAGCGCACCAATTTTATTCCCAAGGCTTAAGGGGTTTAGTGTTCTTTGGGGAGACACAGATAGCAAAATCCCGATGTATAGAACGTTGGTGCAAATTTTTACAGATTGCAACGACTGGCTCGCAAGGAAATTGCATAAGCGAATTGTATGACTCAGGATTACACCCGAAAATCGGCATGAAAGTAAACTGATGAGAATTTATACCGTAAAAGGTTAAAGGATTCACTGGCAATGAAAATAGGAATAAAATAGGGTAAGCAAGGTGAAACTCTGTTGGTGGTCAAAAGTGCCAATTGACTGCGCGATATTAGCATCACTAATGAGTTTTATGGTATGATTTTGAAATACATTCAAAGATGCAGAGATGTTTTAGAAGCTCTCTTTCAGATGTGAGCATTGTACGCCAATTTTGGGTAGATGAATCCCTGATAAATGTATCATTTGTTTTTTTGACATGCACATGCACTCAAAAAATTGACAAAAGCTAAGTGTTATACTTTCTCGGTACGGGAGAGATCGATTAACGCTTGAACAACGTGAAGAATTATTGCAAAGTTACTTCCAAAATAGGCCCTATTTTGCCGAGATAGTGCAAGTTTCGAAAAGATATTTCGATCGAAATAATGCGCCAACTGCACCTGGTGTATGCAAGTTTGTAAAGAAACTTTGTGACCCTAGTTTGCTGATCAATAACAGTAACTGAACCTCAGTCACACCAGCCTCAGGAGAATTTTTTTTATGGCCAAAAATTAGGAATTGGACTTGGGCGAGCTATGTTGCAGCAAGATGGGGATACGTGCCATATACCCCGTCCAACAATCGAATCAATATTAGATACATAGTTTAACAATCATGAAATTAATAGTTTTGATGATATTGCTTGGCCGCCACAGAGCTGTGATTTAACGCCGTTGAACTTTTTTTTTGTGGTGACACTCAAAAAAAATATTGGTAAAGTATTCGTGAAATAGAGGCTAAAATATATTGAAAAATTGCATTGACAAGATGGCCTACTGCCAAGCCAATCATTTGAATGAAGTAATACTCCGGAATTAGTCGGAAGGTTTACCCTTTCATTAATCGTTGAAAAATATTGAACAGAGTTTTTTTTATAACATTTTTAAAAAGATACCAAAAAGTGTCCTACCCTTTATATCAAGGCCTGCTCACAGGATGTGTGCGATTTTGTTACAACATTTGAGAAATCTTGTCATTTCGCAGTATTTTTAGCGTCTTCGAAAAAGTGGTCATTTCGCTATTCCATGACACATATACATATTGAGAATCTAAATGTTTTCATTTTTGAGGATGTGTTGAAAGCATTTAATAGCACTCTGTTGATGATCCCCCAATTAGCAAGAGAATAGGAGACAGAATAGAGCATTCGGGCTTAACAGCATTTATTTTTTGAATTGAACCTTCCAAAAGGTAATTTCCAATCCTTTGAAAAAGAGAGTCGTCGATCCAAAATGCATCCCGTCAGGTTCCGACAAAAGAACCTGATGCTGAACTTTGTCAAATGCCTTAAAAATATCAATAGCAACTATCTTGCTTTAGCCAAATTGATGTAAACTTCGGTTCCACTTTCCGACGAGACATGCCCTCAAATTCCCAGTGCACCTGTTGCTACGAAAACCATAGAAGTTTTTGTGTCTCGAAATATTTCTTGAGGTGCCGGTTTGGCATATAACGCGGCGCTGCTTAGAAAGACCAGAGGTGCTCATGAGCTCTATGAGCGGAAGAGGAGAGACGAACACCGGCTTCTCAGGAGGAAGAAGAAAAAGCATGAGAAGCGCGCGGTCGAGGAAATTGAGAGATGCTACTCCAGGAATGAGGTTCGGAAGTTTTACCAAAAGGTAAAAATAACATGCCGCGGAAACAAACCCCGAACAGAAGCCTGTAGAGATGAACAAGGGAACATCGTAGTAGAATCGCAGTCGATGCTGAGGATTTGGAAAGATCATTTCTGCAGACTGTATAACGGCGATGACGGACCAAATACCGCTGTCAGGCAGAATCAACCTTTCAACCTGGACGATGATGACCAACAATTCCGTCCACCCGACCTGGATGAAGTGAAGATAGCCATATCGAAGCTTAAGTCCAACAAAACTGCTGGAGCGGATGGCCTGACTGCCGAGCTCTTCAAAGCGGCAGGCGATGACTTGGTAAGGAGCATACACCAACTCATCTGTAAAATATGGTCGGACGAAAGTATGCCCGATGAATGGAACCTCAGCATTGTTTGTCCAATTCTCAAGAAAGGAGACCCTCTGAACTGCGCCAACTACAGAGGCATCAGTCTCCTTAACATCGCATACAAGATCTTATTAGCCGTATTGTGTGAACGCCTGAAGCCGTTCGTCAACAACCTGATAGGTCCATATAAGTGTGGCTTCAGGCCAGGAAAGCGCACCATCGACCAAATATTCACACTACGGCAGATCTTGGAGAAGACCCATGAGCTTCAGATTTGAAGGCCGCGTATGACAGCATCTATAGAGACGAGCCATATAGAGCAATGTCTAGTTTTGGCATCCCTGCCAAACTCGTCCGTCTGTGCAGGATGACGATGGAGAATGCACGATGCTCCATCAAGGTCGGTAATGATCTCACCGAGATCTTTGATGTCCAGAAAGGATTTAGACAAGGCGATGCGCTGTCATGCGATTTTTTCAACATCGTACTTGAAAGAATAGTGCAAAACTCACGAGCAAACACAAGAGGCACTATCTTTCAAAAGTCCGTCCAACTACTCGCATACGCCGACGATATTGACATAATCGGGAGAAAGCAGCATGATGTCAGTGGCGCTTTCGCGAGTATTGAGACGGAAGCGGCGAAAATGGGTTTAGCGGTCAATGAGGGCAAGACCAAGTATATGCTGTCAAGCAAAAAGGACAACCAACACCGACGTCTCGGACAGAACGTCACCCTCGACAGATATAACTTTGAGGTAGTTAAGGACTTTGTCTACCTAGGCTCCGCTATAAATACAGACAACGACACCAGCGCTGAGATCAAGCGAAGAATAACTCTTGCCAACCGCTGTTTCTTTGGGTTAAGAAGGCAATTGAGTAGCAAAGCCCTCTCTCGGACAACAAAAGTCACCCTTTATAAGACTTTAATAATCCCGGTCCTGCTCTATGGCGCAGAGGCATGGACATTATCAAAAATGGATGAGGGTGTTCTTGGTTGCTTAGAGAGAAAAATTCTTCGGGCGATCTTCGGTCCCGTCTGCATTGACGGTGAGTGGAGGAGGAGATACAACGACGAACTGTATGGACTGTACAGCGACGTGGACCTAGCCAGAATAGTGAAGATCCAAAGACTGAGATGGCTGGGTCATGTAGAGCGCATGGACACCAATGCTCCGGTCCGAAAAGTCTTCGAATCCGCCCCCAAGGGACAGCGCAGTAGAGGAAGGCCAAGACTCAGGTGGCGCACGCAAGTGGAAGAGGATCTCAGCCAACTTAGCATGCGAAACTGGAGGCAGCTAGCCAGGGATCGAGCTGGCTGGAGAAGCTTGTTGATTAAGGCCCAGGTCCACCCCGGACTGTAGCGCCACCTAAAGTAAGTAAGTAAGACGGTTTGTCAGTGTTTTTTGTGAACCTAGAATGAAGGGAAGAAAGTCAATATGGTATGTTATTAGGAGGTAAAAATTAGCACTGTGCGTTGACTGAAAAGCAGCTCGTGTCAATAGGCACAGATCAATTCTATTGTATGACAAATTCGGAACACATTTAGACGAGAGGAGGAACGCATTCAAAGTTTATAAGAAGGCCTTAACTAACAAGCCTCTGTAGCTAACCCGGTTTTTAGCTTACTGTCTCCAATTGCGTTTTCCAAGTTTGTTTAGATCCCCTCCAACTTGTGCGTACCACTTAAAGGTGGTCCTTAAAGGGTCCCTCCGCATTAGATTCAAAGACTCTTCTGGCCGAAACATTGGTGTCCTGTCCATTCATTCTACATATTCTAGTCATCTTAAACGACTGACGCGTAGTTTTTTGATAAAATAGGTGTCGCTCTTTTACTCGTATAGTTCGTCATTGAATCAACGCATAGTCAATTTAAACTGAAGCAAATATATCTAGAGTCCTATCAAGAATGTCTTTAGTTTTTGCATATAGGGCGCTGCTGATCAAAAATCTGCTTAACCAAGAGAAAAAGTGATTGCCAAGAGTTACTGTTCGATTTATTTCTATTGCAGTGTTGTTAGCAGACTTTACAGCAGAGTGTTCCTTACTACCTCGAAATTACAGCTGTCGACTGTGACCTTTTGTCTAAACCTTGTTGATAAACTGTAATTAGTTTTGTCCTCATTTACCGCTACACCCATTTTGGTGGCGTTTGTTCTAATATTAGCAAACGCAATGGTGACAGCCAGTTATTATCGTCGGTGTACGCTTATAGTTGCACAAACTTTTAAAATTTTGGGTTCGTGTTGGTTGGTGTTCGCTTGCAACTCACAATCACAACTCTCTCAAGAAATAATTCTAAAGAAATCACATGACAAAGTGTCACCTTGTTTATAACTTTTTTTGACGATGCAGTGAGCATTCTTAATCTGCATTTTGCACAGACGAGCTTGGAAGGGATACGAAAACCAGATATGCCCCTCTATAGCTCGTTTCTATTTATGCCGTCATATGCGGCCTTAAAATTAGTGTTTACCACACAATTTGGTCGTTTATGGGCTATACTAGTTTGAAACCACAATGATAGGGGCCAATCAGGTTGGTGACTAAGGATTTCAGACGTTCACTCATAATGGCAGACAAGACCTTGCTTGCTATGTTGAGGAGGAGGAGGAGGTATCCTTTTTTCTGGACTAAGCAAACGATACTGAGATTCATCAGACATACACTCGCCTGACAAGATCTGAGAAATTAGTTAATACATGCTCTCCACAAAGTCATTTCCAGTAACTTGTAATAGCTCGGCCGGTAAATCATCAGTTGCAGTTTCATTGTACATTGATATCCTTACTTCAATTTGGTCAGGTGGACGGAAGTTTGGGCAACCATCATCAAATCTGCCTGAGACGGCGGGACCGCTTTGTGTGCATCTTGTTGAAATACTTTTGCTTGCCAGATGTCTTCATTAAACCAGGGATTTCTTACAGTAGTCCTTTTTTTCTGGAAGTTAATTTACATTTGCACCTTTGCGCAATAAGTTGGTGATCCGAGTCAATATTGTCTGCTCGTAAGGCTAAGACATCTAGGACACTGGAAACATGCCTTGCGTCTATCGCAATGTGATCAAATTGAGTAAACGTTTGATAATCCGGAGACCACCATATACCCTTCTGTATATTGAGATATTTCGTATTACTTCTAAGGGGCCCCGATAGGGCGCCATATCTGGTGTGGGCATCCTCTCCAATCTCGTTCGCCTATACTTGATGTCGGTGTAGAATTTGCGTTGCTCTATCAATATCAGAAGTAACACCACAGAATCTTTTGATGTTGAAAAAGGCCTCAGTCTCAGCGATAAGCTTTTTTAGGGCTTTCAAAAATTATTTCCGACTTCTTCCATATACAATGTGGGTCAAGAACTACAAATGTGAATTGGGTAAATAAAAGAAGAGGAAAATAATATATTGTATGTATACTCATACTGTAGCCAAGGAAGACAATTGACCAACAAAGCTCTGTATCGAGCAACGAAGAAGACACTATTCAGGACTCTTATCAACCCAGTTCGGCGCGACACAGTATCTGTGTTGAAGGTGTGTGGAGGAAAAGGTTTAAGGAAGAACTATATCTGTACAAAGACGTGAATCTCCTTAGATCGATTCGCTTACAGCGATTAAGTTGACTTGGTCATATTAAACGTATAGGGACCAGTGCCCCAGCCCGAAGGAGCACTAAACCTTCGATACAGATGTAAATGCTTCGTCTCCGCCACCAGTTACTTTCAATATACATAGATCTTTGCCATACCTCGTTGATGGGGTTGGTGTAAAAACTCATTTTTTTTCTATTAAACACATATATTGTTTATATTTTAAAGGATTTTTACATATCATCTTAGGGAACTGTCAGCTCTTATGGTCATCAAACCCCAAATTAAACACGTTTTTTATCAACTCCAATTGTTTTCATAAGTTATATTTAATAAGGTAAACACTGTTTATACAAATATTTATACAAATCTTAAAACTAAAAAATATGTATTGTAAATGACCATATTGTTGGAAAATTTTAACATAATATACTTTGTACAAAACTACAGTAAAAACATTCAATTAAATTCCATTTCTTACAAACTGTTCAGTCTTTTGCGTTGCCTCTATTTAGGATATACATTCTTTAGCAGGAATTTAAAATCGATGTATGTTACCAAAGGATATTGTGTTTTTGTCACTCTTCGCTCCGAGGGCGATTTCATTTGGAACATATGGGAAATTATTTGAAATAACAGAAACAGATACAAGTCTAGGGCTGCTCTCTTCCAAGCTTGTGCTTTTGCTGAAGAGAGGTAGTATTGATGATCTTTTGCCTTTCATCTCGGGTATTTCACTTACACTCGGTGATGGTGGCGCTTCATCTGAGTTAGATTGTCTAGAATCAAACAAAAATAAATATTATTAGTCTTGGAATGGACTAGCGGATATTGCTTATGCTTACTTTTCTTTATGTTTGCAACCGATTAGTGAGACTAGAATTCCTAAAATTACAACGGCTGCAAATATGCCAGCAAGTCCGGCCACTAGAGTCATCATTTCATGGGGCTGTCCATCTGAAGTTACTTTCGGAACTGTTAAAGAAAAAAAATGTAAATGTCGTTAGTGAATGTTTCAAAACGTAAGACTGAGTTGAGTGTGAAGTAACTTATTATTTGTGAGTGATCCCTTGATTTAATAATATGTAGAAAAACTAAATAAGGTTAATGTCTGTACCTTAAATTGACTACAACGATTAGGAGGGCCTAACAAGGATATTTCTTCTTTAGCTGTTCTCAAGTAAAACACTGATAATTATGTCCACTTGACGAAGATAAGTATTTCATTAAGTTCACAGATTGTTTCAAGCTATCATTTCAATAGCCCAAAATAAGACAAATTAGAGTAGTCGGATAGTTATATACCAAGCCTATACAATGGACAATTATCCATACTTATAGGTGGGCTTGATATTCAAAAAGGTTTCGGCATCTTTTTGGAAGATAAAAGCATTCAAGTCTTTTTTTAAGCCTGCCGATTCCCGAATCATCGCAATGTCTTTCGGGCCAAAGTCAAAGCTATTCGACAAGTCAGTAAATGTCTTTAGAGCGCAATAAAGTTGTTTCCCCTTAAAGAGACACAAAACAGCAAAACAGTTTATCAAATCCATTTGCTCGTTCGCCGTTGCCCTGTCTTAGCTGAACACCGCACCAATCTGAAGAGAATTTTGCATAAAGATCTCGGGTATAATCTGCTTGGGCTTTAGAGCATCTGGAAATGGACGACAAATTTGGTTACAAAGATCGTCTTTTCAGATGGTGCGCGTCTCCATTTGGGGCTCGGAAAATACACAATTAGTCATAGAGAAGCCAATGTATCCTGAACGCGTGCCTGATGTGGTTTTCGGAGTGACTGCGTTATTGCCCAATTTTTCTTCCAAGACGATAGTGGTTTTTATGGCCAGAAATTGAGGATTTGGACTGGGGATTGCCGCATTATTATGTTGGATTAGGTTCTGGGCTGACGAAAATTTTCCAAGTTCCTCTAAGTTGTTCTTTCTTTCCATTTGTGATAGCTCCGAAGAAAACCAGGGCTATTTCGAATTTTTAATTTTAACTGCCTTAAGAGGTCCATTTTTGTCAGATTTTCCAATAAGTAGAGTGAACGATTACTCGTTAAGGCCTACTGTCCCATTGTGATGTCACATGGATCTGTAATTCCCCTACTTTTGGAACCGTTTTGAGCTTCTGACGAAACGTAGGAGACTGCTAATGTCTATATTATTTACATCGCTTAAGTCTTTATAGAAGAAGGCTCCTAAGTGGAATTCTATTCTTTGGGAGAGAGCTCAGAGTACGCATACAAAGTAGGTGGGAGTTTATTTACTCATCTTATTCGCCCATGTAACTTCTGTCGTCGTTTGCAAAGATGGCAAGCCTTTTTGCGTATCTGCCTATAAGTCAGTGTCCACTGATGACACCTATAGCGCTGAAATAAATTTGTTTACACGTAGCGGTCGATATACCATTGATACCTTTTTCAGGTAAAATACGTTAAGTTATTCTAATACGTTTAAGTTATTTGGAAGTTAGAAGGAGAGCTTTAGGTTAGGCTTTTTGGTCATCTGTATTGAAATTTACTGACTTGTCGTCCATAAAGGCATCTTCTCCCAAAAAGATCTTCAGGGTGCATTTACAGGAAAATCTTTGTCAAAACCAATGTTGGGGCGTAGTTTAGTCGATGTTCTCTAGAAGGATGCATTGTACGTTAAGAAAATTTGCGTTGCCAAATAATTTTTTTTATCCTCTGCTTTGTTGCTCTAAGGCAATAAGCTGCATTCCAATCCATAGCGATGCGTCAAACGTAAGAGTTTTTTAATGGTATTGAGATGCTTTCCTGAGCTGACCTTAGCAACCTCATCCGCATAGACACCCACCTTGCTACCAACCGCTATCAGTTCCAGAAAAGTGGGGAAAAGACATCACCATCTTTCGGCAGAACTCCTACATAGTTTGGAGTTGATAACTATGCATTTTAGGATGAGACACGTTAACACTCCAAGAAAGTCGTCTGTCTTCAGAGCTGGCAGCCCTATCCGGATTGGAATTGTGTTGACGTTGCTAAAAGCATCTTCTCTGCCCAAGAATGAGACCTTTGTGTACTCTCTATAAAGTAAGGATATGGCTAGTCGGAGAATGTATTTTACAGCCGTTTTAAGTAGGCATGTTGAGCTAAGACAAAAGTTGTGGATCGATACTAGATCATATATAGATATCAATCAATCATTCTAGAGTTTTCAGGAGAAAAGACTTATAGGTCTAAGGTCTGGGAGCTCGGCAGGTATTCAACCGACCGTCCCAGTAGATTTGGATGATTTAAAGTTATGCAGTGCATAAAGCAGCTTGTCTCTTGTTTTCAGACCATCAATCTTGGTCGCGGCCTCAGTAATCCTCTTAAGGTTGTGCTGATAACATACACCATCAAGAAAAATTTGATCACAAGAAGGAACATTTTGCGCATCTGACACAGCAATGAGATCGAGTTAAGTTGGAAGTGAGTTCGATCCATAATAAGTTGGAGAGGAGATTTAAATAGCAAGACATTATCAGCTATATGGGCAAAAATATGCCTCATTCGTGTTGGTAAAAAAGTAGCCAGAGGCTCAAAATTCCTGCTTTAGTTTTTTTCTTTCATGACCTCATCTTATTATTTGTTAGAGGGCTAACACGATATTCAACTCACTTCAGAAAAACAACCGTGTGTCATACTCGTAAGGTGCTTAGAATAGTTTATAAGGTGTGTGCCAGTCGTAGGCCCAGCTATTCGTATCAAAATTTACATTTATTTCCGATAAATCCACCGTATTTTCGACAAATAATAAGATATAACCAGTCACCATTGACATTTTGTTCTACTGTTTCTCTGTCAAAATAATATTTCTTGAAAGAGAAGTACGGAAATAAAACTCTGACATCTAAGTTCATGGAACTTAAATACAATGGCGCTGACATTTCATCAAACGACGAAAATTCTTGAAGGTCTTGTTAATGGTTTGTTGCCCCTTATATGTGGCGTAAGTTATAAAAAAAAACTTTTATGGAATACATATTGCATTTTTAAACGAATGAATATTGAAATTTTTTAAGGTTCTCGAAATAATCGCCATTGATAATATTTTGAGTCAACATGACAGTATTTGCATTCAGGCTCGGGAAATATCATCGAAGGCACGGGTATTTCTCTTGTTGGTCTGCACTGTAGTGATACCAGATCTCGTATTCTCTGCCACGGTTCTGTTGGATGTTAGGGGATCAGCACGTCCTTTTGTAAGGCAGAATTATTAAAAGACAACTTTCAGTTTTAGAGCGATTCATTTTTCTTTCACAGGGTGTGCTGTATCATGGTTATGCAACGGTAATTTGTTTATATGCAGCACTATACCTCTCCAGTGGAATAACTTTTTGCGGAAACTCAGCTCAAGATACTTTTTATAGCTCAGCAATTTTAGTAAAAGCTGCAGCAGCTCTTCATCTTTTCAATATCTTGATTATACTATGGCTAATACACTTGGCTGATAAGAATTATGCCACTTTGCGTTCAATATTAAATAAAGAATGACGAGTTTTCCATAAAATTTCTTTTTTTAGAGTTAGAGTTAGGCCCCCTGACAAAACAGGCTGTAGAAAACAGTACAAAAATCCATTCCAGACCAAAGACGGACAGCAAAAGGTACGGATATTTTTCATCCTTATCCATGCCCAAAAGACTTTTTTTCAGTCAACAAACTTCAAGTAATATGTGTAGTTGACCAAAATACAACAACGAGCCAGCTCTCACTACAAATTAAGTCTCCCCATTAAATGTTGGATGCCGCCCATGGAGCAAAAGATCCACTGAGCCCAAACATCTTTCTTCTCTTTCTTCTTTAATTCTCTTTCAATTTTCCAAAAAATTTAACACATGCTGAGGCATTGAGTGTATTCATACCCACTTGAGTGTTAAGTTTTTTTTAAAAACAAAAAAAACGGCTACAGAGTGGCAGTCGGAGCCCATACACCTAGACAAAACAAGAAGATGCTACCAAGTACTTTGAGTACAAAGATTTTGTATTTGAACGAGAAAAAATTATGTAGTTGAAAGAACACTTAAAGAGACACAAAACATTCCTTTTTTCATAGTAACTATATCGCAGAAAAGTATAAGAGCTCCTGTAAGCAACCTTCTCAAAAGCCAGTAGGTACTGCGGTGAATTGAAACAAATACTGTAAACTCTACGGAATACGAAGAATAGGATGGGGGCCCAAAGGAGGATCGCAAAAAAATCGGAATTGCAACATGCAGCTGGTTCAAGCTCCGGTGTATGCAGCTACGTGCTCAGCACGGGTAGGGTTGAAAACAAAACAATGGTAATCAATAGCCAAGGTGGACGCTACCCAATTTTTAAGTGAAATTGGAAAAATTCGATCAAAACACAAGAGGTTACTTTTTTCCTAATGAGGAATTAAAAAGGTATATTTTTTTTTAAAAAGGGGGATGACAAATGCCGTGCACATATGTTTAAAAAGGGGATCGTGGCACCAAAGTGCTTGCTCGAAAGATAAGACAGGGGTTTACCAAAAATCTTAAATGACTCCCTTGGGGTCAACGGGGTCGCGAAACGTTTCGAGCGTAGCCAATAAAGGGTTACGGGGTTCACAAAGAGAGCGGTAAGGACACTTACGGGTTCGCGCGAATCACCAAAATACTCCGCCACAGTTGCTTTGTTTCGGGGTGTCGTAATGGTTCTTGTGGGGATTTTGTGTTGTTGGTTTTTTCGTTTAGTTCGTTTTGTAAATCCTTTCTTGTTCGTTCTCGTACTGGTTCCTGGTTTTGTGTTTGTCGATGGTGATATTATTCCTGGTCTCTGATGGTTTCGTCTTCCTTAGTTTGTTTTTTCAGTTTTTGTCTTGTCGGGTTAGGGCATTACGGCTAGTTCCCACTCACACATCTCACACACACACATTCATACGCAGTTCCACTATTTCAGCTGCCGGAGCAAATGGACTCACTTCCTGAGCTCCGACAGCTTCTCCTTGCGGAAACACCCAATCACACAAGTCGATGTTTTGTAAAGTTTGTCGTGTTCGTTTTGTCTATCGAGTGAGTGCTTGGGTCCGTGTAACACCCTCGGACCCTGGACACTTTTGGGGGACAATTAATGGGAGCTAAACTACTGACCACCAAGTAGAGAGTCAAACTGTCCTCAGTCTATATTTAAGGGGGGCCGTAAGTCTCCTTGCAGACAAGAAAAAAGGGATGACGATCGTAGGGAATTTGGGGCTTTCTTCACAATTTTCTTTTTTTTCCAATTTGGGGGTTTTGGGGGTTTTACAAATTTAAGTCGTTTCAAACAAACAATGTAATTAATGGTGGGCTCTCGGCCAATGCTGGTGGTATCGAAATCACGGAGCATCAAGGGGAGCATCAAGAGTAGAGTAGACCGTCCGTCGGCAAGAGTCTCCAGGCCGTCCGCCTGGCTCTATCCGGGGTACCTAGATGGACATCAGGTGATTCCCACCTGTACCTTGGCATCCAGAGAATGACGGGAAGAAAAGAACGTGGACAACAGAAAACAAGGCAGGAAGGCAAAGGCGTGAACAGACGACGAACGGACCAAAGTGAGTGGAGGATTTTTGGGGCGTGATTTGCACACAACAACTTACAGGAAATAAACGTGAAACCTGAATGCCTACATCGATTGGTAATGACATTGACGATGGCTGCGTTTTTTTTTTGATTAGCTCCAATTTTGTCTTGAAAGTTATCAACACTCTATATTCATAAATACTGTCAAGAAGATAAATAATATTTTATCTCAATACCTCAAATTCCTTAAAAATGAATATTTAGGAAATTTTATTTGCAGTCCTCTGACGTTTTAAATATTTTAGACAAAGAAAAATTTCACTCCCAGCCACTAGGTAAGTTTCCATATTAGTGAAAAGTTCCCAAGAAAATAAAGCAACCAAGACAGATCTTAAGGAAGTACCCTTGCTTCAAGGAAATAAGAACCGCACCGAAAAGTCACTCACGGAAATGGGATTTCAAAAAAGTAAAAGCGATCGTTGGGGTAAAAGCAACCAGACGACAAAACAGGACCTTTTGAAGATCCTCAAAGACATGATTGAAAACCACATTAAGACCGACATCCAAATCATAATCGGCGATGCATCATTTAACTGTCACATGATGGTCCTGCAGAGCTACTCTGAATTTTCCATGGAAATTAGCGACGTGGTAGCTCTACAGCTTCCAGAAGAAAGAATAACTCCGAAGGCATTTATGATGGTCTACGATTGGATGCTTTCTCCAAAGCCACGTATTCAGAGGGAGGGAATCCTTGAGCTCTTCAATGCGGCGACATTTTTAGAAATCAAGAAATTAGTCGATCAGTGCTGGGCCTATTTCGATGATAGTATTCGATTTCAGGAGGACACTGCCCTACTTCTCTATCTGGAAGCACGAAATAACGGTCTTGAGACATTGCAACAGCTTATGCTGACTAGAATTTTCAAGTTTTTCCTAACCCTGGTAGCTACAAAGGATTTTCTGTTGCTGAGTGCGAAAGAAGTCTGTGCACTTCTGAGTTCGAATTACATTGGAGTAAATTCTGAAGCCGAGTTATTTTGTACGGAATCCCATGTGACAACCATGAGAATGTCTTTTTCCATTTTTCTAGATTCTGATGTCAGGCATTCGATGGCTCAACTATAATTGGGTAGAGCGACAATCTCACTTGTTGGACATAATGAACTGCGTCCGATTTAGTCTGATGCCACCGTGCATTCTGTTAGCTCTGAAACAAAGTACCGATTGTGACCAAGTAGACAGGGTGATTGACAATCCAGAGGTGAAGGACATGATTGAGAAGGGCTTATCGTAGGCGGTTGTGACATATTATCCATCTGACAGGCTAAAGTTTTGTTTTTCTGATTTAGATATGTAACATTCAACGTAAACTGCTCGGATAGTAAAGATAAATACCTGGACTATATGGAGCGCTACGAGCTGACTAAACCAGTTCAAAGGCAATGGATATGTGACATGGAATGCAGTTATCATCATAGAATTAAATGCCCAAACAGAGAATTCATAACCTATGGTTCGTTTCTTGAATACCTGCGAATGATTCGAAGTAATGCAAAGGAGCACTGGAAAACATTGAAAATTGAAAACCAGGAGTCGAAAGATTTTCAGTGTTGTACACATGCAACAGAGCGAAAATCTTCTAACCATTAGTGATTTGTTCATCATACCGAGTTGATTACTTTTATTTTGAGAAGTTTTGTCGTGCGTCTTGACGTTTAGTTGTTAACAGTTATTGTGACATTTCACAGGATGGTCAAATTTTGTTTGAGAAAAAAACTTATTCAATATATTCAAATTTTATTCAACTGGTTCATTATGTTTTATTTCATTTTGCAAATGTACTTGAATTTAATGTAATGTTAGCTTGGCTGAACATTCAAGCTTTGAATGAACGAATTCATTGTATTTCATTGAAATCGTAGCGATTGACGTGTCGGTAATTCATCGGCTTTACTGCAGTGCTTTGTGATAAATGACATTTTTGGTTTTTTTTTTGTCTGGAGCATACACAAATAAAGCCGATGGTTGTCGGCAAACATACATATAATTGGCCATGCGCAAAACATGGATTTTCCGAATTCAGGACACAAACATTAAAGGATTGTCCCTGAGATTTGTTGATTGTCATTGCGAATGCCAATCGGACTGGAAATTGTAATCTTTTGAAATCAAAAGGAATATGCGTCGTAATCAACGGAATACGAGGAATAAACACTTTTTCCTTCTTTACAGCAAGTCGTGGTTCTTAGCATTATGATGACCGAACCGTTTTTGATTTGCAAATTATGCGGTGGCAATCCAGGTATATCTGGACACAGCTTATGAGGATCTTGAAAGTCATTGTTTCCATAAAGAGTATTTAATAGTGTAAAAGCCAAGACAGCAATAAAAAGTTAAGCATACATGAGGCCAGGGCAAATCAGATCTCACGAAATCAACGAAACAAAATATTTCCACCGTTTTCGTCTTAATATGCATGGCACATTTTCAGATGCCTTCAATGCCCTTCAGATCTGGTCGCCAACTTATCGATTTTTTTGGATTTGATTTATTCCTTTTTTTTAGGCCAGGATCGCTTTGGGTATTCCGGTTTCCTCTCATATTGCTCTGACTAGTTTCAACTATTCTGTTCATGCACTTCATAAGTGCCTGCACAGAGTAAACATCCAATTAATACAATTTCTCATGAATGGTTCTCCAAACTAGCACTCCTATTGGAAGCACCTGAAGCTTCTGTCGAAAAATAACTAAAGGTTGGAGTACCGTCTCCAAGCATATCACCGCCGAGTTCCTGCGGAATGATGCGAGCCTAGAATGGGTACTCACGTAGATAGTGCTCCGTCATCACTTTCCTACTGAGAGATATCAGAAATATAGTTAACGTCTTGGACACGTTGGAAGACAATCGGTAGACGACACCATGAAGACAAATTTCATCTGCAATAATGCGAGGAGGAAACCCAATTATCTTAAACGATGATGCAGGTAGTTCTAAAACCCATTCGGCTCCTCAGAAAGTTTTTTGTTTTTTTTTATTAAAGAGCAGTAAAATATGAAGGTCTCGTAGAGACCCGACTTTATTTCATTACTAATACAGATCGTTACCGAAACTAAGAGTTGTAGTGACTTTGCATCAGGCCAGAGTCAGAGGCAGCCCCCATGTTTTGCAGAAACCTGTTTTTTTTTATTAACTTATTTATTTCCACTATTTATAATATTCTTAAAAACTAAGCAAAAACAAGCGAAATACTTATGAACCATCTTAATCACTAGGTACAAAACCACATCAGAAGTGGTACGCAGTACATTAAATCTTTATGAGTTACGCTAGCTACAGCTCTGTGTTAAAAGAATTGAAGAAACATTTTGTTCAAATATGTATCTACGTTGATATTTTAAGAAACAAAAATGTGGGAAAAAAAAATTCGTTTGCGTAATAACCAAATAATACTACACTAACCAAAGCGTCAGCTTCAAGCCAATCAAGCCACCAGTACTTATCCCGATTACTCGTAGATCTACATGTAGCGAAAGTATCCCTTTCACTTAGGCTCATGCAGTATCTCCAGACATTAGCCCCATCACCCGAGTGTACCGGCATATTTAGGATTTCTTTTGTCTGTAGCGCTTCTAGCAGAAAGATTTATAATCGGAACATTACTAGTATCAGATAGATATCCGTGTGCATCCAGATACAAGAACGCCTCAGGTGGTATGTATCCACTTGACAATGTGTTTCTGAAGTACTCAAGGTTAGGATAAAACAAGGCCGATATGAACTCGTTCTCAATAACATTCGCTGGACACGCGAAATTATTTCTGACAAGGTCCAGGATAACGTTGTCCATCCTGGATACACCGGAAGCATCCAATATGGTCTATGGTTGCCGATATAATGCCAAAAGTCGGAATGAGCGCTTCTATACATTCGGAAATAGGCTCGAAGACATTTTCTTTCGAAAGCTCAATATTTCTCCATGAAAGAGGGATTTATGTTCCACCATACAGGACTCGCGCAAGTCAAAATGGGCGCACAAAGGCTTGATAGTAAATGACCTTCAATCGGATGCTTCGAGGATTTTATTACCAAGTTTCTCCAGTTCCGTCTCAAGTCTGAATTACCCTGTCCTACTGGGGTGCGGAACAGAATGGTTTCACATTTGGTGCTATTTATCTTGAGCTTCCAATCTTGACAGTAAACCTAAAGATTATCGAATTTTATTTGGAGATTATTCTGTATCTCGCTGATTTTAGAGCCATGAGTGTATAATATGATATTATCAGCGAATGCTATCGAAGAAACCATGTCCCTAAGTACTTCAGAGGTATAGATGTCAAAGAGGATTGACGCCGTTACTGTGCCCTGTGCCCTGTGCCAGACCATTGGCGATTTCGAAGACTCTAGTCGCCGTGTATTTTCTATCTGTTACAACAAATCTTTGAACTGATCACTTTTATAAGGTGGGAGGAAATTCATACCTTATAAGTTTATATATTAACCCGTCTATCCAAACCGTGTCGAAGGCTTTTTCGACGTCCACTAGATAGACACCTGTACATCTTTTGGCGTTAAGGTTCCAGTTCATATCGGAGACAAGTTTTGTTATAGCATTCACTGACGAGTAAAATTTTTGAATCCACATTGATTCCGCGGGATGATCCCCTTATTTTTGCACACGAGCAAGATTGACTTGCTAACAACTACCTCAAAAACCTTTCCAATATTAAGAAGGAGACTTATTGGCCTATAGCTCGAAAGATCTGAAGGATCCTTCTTTGTTTTACTATTCGAAAAACCTTCGATGTTTATCAACAGTTTGGGAAGTAGCACTTTTTAAGCAAGTTGTTGAAAATAATGCAGTATTGCCGTATGATTTCGAACGGTATATGCTTGGGATACCATCCAAACCAGATGACTTTTTGTTGTTTAGTTTGCAGAAACCAGGTATTTCAAGTAAAATATTTTGTCCAAAGAAGTTTGTTCTCGACAACGAAATGCTTAGCTTATTCGGAGAACGGGATGGTATTTCCCTTTGGTACTACTCGTTCCAAATTTCTGTACAGGCTTACGAGGTTTAACTGAAAGCCCATTCCTAATGCAACAATCTCCGATCACGTCTAGGACTTTCTCCTCTTTAGACGAGGGGGTCACAACGAATTATTCAGCAGTCAGTACAGATTTTTACATCCTATCTGTGTGTCTGATCGAAGACGCTTTGTCATTCATTAAGTTCAGACGTGCTTAAATTTCGCTCCGCTTATTTATTTTCATTTATTTTTCCTGCCTAATTTGCAATAATTTCACACAAGCTATTTCTCGGTCATCGCCTTTGTTGTTTATTGAGTAAAAGTGCCTAATAACCCAATTCTCATTCACCGCCCTTTGTGTTTTGCTGACTCGATTTGTTTATTGACTAAAAGACCCTAATAATATTAAATTTAACCCAATTCTCATTCACCGCGTCTTACGTAAATTTTCAACTGACCTACCCTTACTTCATCGTCATCATGTCTGAATTCTGTGGAAGTGCAAATTGCGCGTTAACAAATGATCCAAATGCTGTTATGGTGATCTGCAGTGGTCTTTGTTGCAAGTCGTTCCACGCCCTATGTATTGGCTTGAGTAAGAGATCCATCGCGTATTTAAGGGACTTTAAAAACAACTTTTTGTTCTATTGTGATGAGTGCAAGGATATCACTCCGTCCCACATCTTGCTTGCTATTAAGTGTCTCAGTGATTCGGTCAACAATTTTGCGGCGGACAACAACCATGCATTGAAATCGATTCAAAATCAATTCACCAAATATGATGACATTTTAAAAACAGTTGAAGACTTATCAATTTCCCTCGAACAATCTGCAAGCTATAATAAGAGTCAATTTAGAAACTTATCTATGCAGTTGGCTCAAAATAGTGATTTAATTAAACGAAACGATAAACACGAAATAAGTGAAGACTTAAAAAACTGTATATCCCATAGTGTTAAATCTATAATTAAATCGTACATCCCCACAATAACAGACTCTTTAAGTTCTCTACGGTCTTCCCTCGATTTTCATCTCCAAAGTACGTCGCGAAAAAGCGTTCCCTCTCCTCCAAAAAATGATCAGTTGCTCCTAAACATCATATGCCAAATGAGTGATTTAAGCAACGTGATAACCGAATCACGCGCGCTTTTAAACGAAATTGCTGATCACATCCGGATAGCTTCCAGTAAAATCGACGATATACCGGTGCAATCCCAGGCTCTACCGACTGCATCATACAACACCTCGATTCTGACTGAGATGCTTGAATCTGCAATAATGGAACCACCAATAACTCCTGGGTCATCATCTTCTCCACCACAACCCGCTCCGGAAATTGATCCAAATACACCAACTCCTGAACCCACAATCTCACGATTTGGCACCTTGTGGACACTTTCGGAGTGGAACAAGAGAATCAAAAAGTTGAACAATTCCAACAAAGCCGAATCGGTTAACTTTTTAATAAGAGGTACACATCTCGATCGAGCCAGGCTAACTAGTCTCTTCAAATCTAAATTTAAAATTGATGTCATCAACTGCCGTAAGATCTCCACCAACACCCTCAAGGTAAGCATCCCATTAAAATATGAATGGATGTTCATCAACCCTGCTTCCGACGTCATCAATCTGGGTGGAATAACCATGGAAAGATTAAAACCAAATAGAGGAAACAACAAACATCGCAAGGATACTACCTTTAACCCTTTACCGAAGCCCAACTCTCACAAAAAAAATCCAAAGCCTAACAAACAAGCTCCTGATCCAAACTGGAGTTTTAAAGTTGGGACATTCCCTTTCTTCACTCCTTCTTCACTTCATACTGCTAATCACGTTTCCACAAAACGTTCTTCCACACCGTCCAACCCAATTCCCAAACGTGTATCTTTTAATCTTGATCCTCCTCTCAGTGATTTAAAAACCCCAACAACTTCTTCTCATCCCACTCAAACAAAAACGACATACCCTAACTTTGTTCGCTCCCATATTTTAAATCCCTCCCCATCCTCTAAGCTTGAGTCCCACCCTGATTCCACACCACCTTCGTTTTTAGACCCCATACTTCCTCCAAAGGCAAAGTTAACCAAGCACCTTATCGATTCAGGGGAAGATGGCCGGTATGTTCTCTCTCGACTACGAGACCGCAGACTATACGATAATGTTCGTTTATATCTCGCATATCTTCATGATAAGCCAGACTCTGTCTGTATAGACGGTATAACGAAAACCAATGCAATGGTTTCCATTCTGCAAGAAGGCCTTCCCACTAATCACAATGAACTGCGGCAACTTTTTATACGTTTTCATGAGCAATTAGATATGACTCCTGATGATGTGGTTAATGATCTCTCCTCTTTTGCGTCTCACGTAAGCTCCAAACGCATACTACACCTCCAGCGAACGCGGTCTAGTTTCAAAAACTACCATCGCTCCTAACCAACTACTCAATTCTTTGCCGAAGCCTCCCAAATATCTGTCCCTGTATTATCAAAATGTAAGAGGATTACGAACTAAGATCTCTGCTATATATCTTAATTCGCAGATTCTGCCCTACGACATTTTTGCACTCACAGAAACCAATCTCACCCCTGATATTAAGGATAATGAATTATTTTCCCAAGACTTTGATTTACACCGTGACGACGATCTAGATAAGGAGGAAAATTTGTATGGCCGTGGGGTACTTCTAGCTATACACTCTCGTCTCGAGTCTAAACCCTTTAAAAAATCGTCCACTGCATTCTTTGAATTTGTTTGCGCTAGAATTCCTATTTGCAAGCGCAACCTATATATTTGCTGCTGCTATATTCGCCCCTCTCAACCAATTCAAGGTTACCAGCTAGCTGTTGATGCAATCGACAGCATTTTTGATGCTGCTGATCCCAGCGACGTAGTTATTTTTTTGGGCGATTTTAATCTACCTAAGCTTGTTTGGGCTCAGACTGACCAGTCCTACTTTACTGCAACAAATCCCACCTCTGATAAAGAAAACCTTTTCATCGACTGCCTTACTGACTCTGGTCTGTATCAATTAAGTGGTGTCACCAATAACATTGGCAGACAACTCGACCTAGTCTTCGCCACTGATACAGATAACTGCATCGTTTTAGAAAGCAGACATCTTCTTTCTAAGTTGGATAGTTACCATCCTCCCCTTTCTCTTACATTGGCGTATGACAATGGTCTTAATCGCGCTTTTTATGAGTCTTCTTACAGTTTTAATTTTCATAGGGCTAACTATGCCGAACTGAATAACCTTCTCAGTATGGCCAATTTTGACTTTCTTTACGATAATCCCAACCTCACGGTTAACGATGCTCTCGCATCCTTCTATACTGAAATTTTCAAATGTCTCTCCCAATCCGTACCTTTTTTACCCAAAAAGAATCCCTCATCATCGCCACCCTGGTATAATAAAGAGTTGCGATCTATTCGTAATAAGAGAAATAAGCTCTGGCGTACTTACTTAATATCGCGTTCCGACATCGATTTCTTTTACTACCAGTCTGCCCAAATAAATTTCTCTGTACTTTGTCAAACTCTATATGACAACTATTTGAACCAAATGGACCGCACACTCATTACCGACCCCAAGCGGTTCTTTCAGTTCATCAAAACTAAAAGTAAATCGGATAACTATCCATCATCTCTGAATTTTCTAGATAAGTCATCGGGCGATCCCCAAATTATAGCAAATCTCTTTGCAATTTTTTTTAGCCAAGCGTTCGCCACCCATTCCCAAGAGCCAGACCACTCTTACTTTTCCTACTTAAATTGCTGTCCACAAACAACTTTAGAATCTGTGTCCATAACTTTAGAGCAAGTCAAAGAAAAAATTATAAACCTCAAAGATGATTATTCTGCTGGCCCTGATGATCTTCCCCCTATATTTTTAAAGAAATGTGAAATGCACCTAGCCCAACCTCTTACAGCTCTCTTTCAGCTTTCTATCACCCAGGGATTATTTCCCTCGACCTGGAAAAGGTCATTTATTATTCCCCTACATAAAAAAGGCCGAAAAGATGATATTTCCAACTATCGACCAATTGCTAAGCTGTCCTGCATACCCAAGCTTTTCGAGAGCATTATTTATGACACGATGCTTTTTCATTGTAAACCTATTGTTTCCCAAAACCAGCACGGATTTCTCAAAGGTAGATCTACGACTACCAACTTAACGGAATTCGTATCAAGCACTTTATGTGCACTGGAATCTGGAAATGAAGTTGATGTGATTACCACCGATTTCAGCAAAGCCTTTGATAGGATTTCACATGATATAATCCTTCTGAAATTAAAAGCTCTTGGTTTCCAAATAAACTTTATAACATGGGTTCGATCATATTTAAATGAAAGACAGTACTATGTTTTATTCAGGTCCATGATTTCTGACCCAATTAAAGCCCCCTCTGGTGTCCCTCAAGGCAGCCACCTTGGTCCCTTACTATTCATTCTGGCCATTAATGATGTTGATTGCATCATAAAAAAATCATACATATCTGTTTACGCAGACGATATGAAAATCTTTAGATATATATCTTCTTCCTCAGACAGCCTACCACTGCAGGAAGATCTTGACAGATTTTGTACTTGGTGTCAGAAGAATTTTCTTGAGCTTAACGTCAATAAGTGTCAGGCTATAACGTATTCCCGTAAGCGGCCCCCGACTTCACCTCGCTGCTATCTAATCTTTAATCTTCCTGTTCCCTTAGTGAATGAGTTGCGGGATTTAGGTGTTATCTGTGATAAGGAACTCAATTTCCGTTCTCACATTGATAATATAATAAAGAAAGCCAACTCTGCCCTCGGCTTCATCAAGCGCTGGTCTAAGGAGTTTTCCAATCCTTATGTTACAAAATCTCTTTACATAACCTTTGTTAGGCCTCTTCTTGAATATGCAAGCCAGGTGTGGTCACCCTACTACAGAACACACATTCTCCGAATAGAAGCTGTTCAACGCAGGTTTTTACGATTCGCTTTACGTGGTCTTCCCTGGGATGATAGCCAAAACTTACCACCTTATACTGATCGGCTGAAACTTATAAATTTACAACCCCTTTCTATACGTCGAAAAATTGCCGACATTCTCTTTATTCATCAAATTTTAGTTGGTAATATCGATTGTCCTTCCTTACTTCGACTTATTTCTTTTAATACAAACCCTCGCAATCTTAGGTCTGTGCCACTTTTCCGGCTAAATCTTCACCGAACGAATTACGGACACTTGGAGCCAATGTCTAGAATGCTTCGTGAAGTTAACGATATTCTGCCTCTCTTCGACTACCATCTCACCAAACTCTCTCTTAAAAACACTCTTATTTCCACCTATGCCTCACATCCTAACTTTTTTTTAACCGCTCCCACCCTTTAGTTTTTATCTTTAGTTTTAAGTGAAAATTGTTAGTTCTAAGAATTAGCTTGCAATAAGCATTAATAAATCTGTCCGGGTTTGACCCGGGCCGCAAAAAATATTAGAACTTTTAAGAGCATTAAGCACCATAGCATATAACATCCACTATAGCTGTGGGTGTGGAGGAGAAATCTACCTTGTGAGCAACCCCTGTTTTTGCCGGCCGTCACATATTTGTAGCAATCAGCATCCGGTATCAGGTTATTTGGACAAATAACTAGAGATTCGTCTATTCTATGCTATCGACCGAGTTATAAATAATATTTGTATAACCCAGTATTAACTTTAGATATTAATATCTGTCGAAACAACTAGCAGATTGCAAACTTTCAGAGTCAATTTTATTCAGTAGTTTTTGCAATTTCGTCATGATGGCATATAAGCTTCAAGGAATTCGGTTCCAAAATTATGGTTACATTTGCCAAACATACGGCACCTTACTTCCGCCATATTACAACCAACATATTCACCCAACTGAGACAGCTATTCGCTGTATTGTTGATCGTTTTTACACAACATTTTGTTGTTGTCTAGATTGTGTAAAAATTGACGCCGAATGACCATCGTTTATATCGAAATTTCGATGATTGGGGTCAAAATCAAGATATGTGGTTCCCTTTACATGCTACCAAAAGTTCTGTAACCGAGAGCTCTCTAATGTCGTTGAAAATTACTAGCGCGTATTTCTTCTGGTCGCCTTAATTCTGCCTACAAGTCTGGCAGGATCTTGCTATTTGATAGCCCTGTTGCACCTTGGACAGAAGATGTATTTACAATGCAGTTTTCCGCAGATGTAGCTCGAAGAAAGTTAAACCGATTCTCATTTTTGGTAATCCACCCTTTGTATACCGAGCGCAAAAAATGTAATGAGCAAAACAAAAGGTAATAATACCCCAGGTGGCAGACCAGCTTTGCTGGAATGGATTCTGATGCGAGCCAATTATTGCAACTTATAAACCCGTTCGAAAAGAGTTCGCTGGTTTCGAGATCTCCTCCACCTAGATCTCACATAAAGGAAATACATTTAAGAAGTCCAACTACACTGAAAGCGTCGGTACATGAACAATGGACTACAGCGAAAGAAAATAGCCTGAAGGCCGAAAATATAGAACTTCGGTCCAGGCTAACCAAAATGGAAGCGATCTGCGAGGAGCTTAGAAAAGAGTTGGTAAAACTCAAAGCTAAAGGCAAGATTTATGACGTTGCCGCCGAAAACGAAAAAGTGTCTGTTGAGTTGGACAAAAAAATTTACATAAAAGACGAAGAAGACTTAGGAAGCGAAACCTATTGGATTTTGCAAAAACGTACTGGCAAAGAATGAAAAGTCGGTTCATCTCCCAAAATGATCACTCAACGGAAAGTGACGGGAGATAAGTCGCCAATTCACGTTACCATGCAACAGCCAAACATTATGCAGACGTTGATGCGTTCTGACTTTACAGTAACATCGCACAACAACAACGCATGGAAAGTTAACGTCAACGACGCTGACAACTATCGCCTACACTCTCAAAAGTTAAAAACAGAAAAAATCCAATGGTACACTTTCGAGAATAAATGCGAAAGGCCAATACGTGTTGTCGCCAGAGGACTACATCCGTCTTGTCCAGAAGAAGATATCGTTAGTGAGCTGCGAGTCAAAGGGTTCAAAATCGTTGACGCACTAAACATTGAAGAGCGTGAAAAAAAGAAATAAGAAGGGAAGGAAGTAACGGTAAAACGAGGCCTCCCTCTTTTCATGCTAACATTTGAAAAAAACAGAGAATATCAAAAAAATAAACGACATAAAAGCAATCCTCAATATCGTCACTTAAATTGAGCTTTTGCGTAAAAACACAAAATTAATTCCGCAGTGCAAACGTTGCCAGGGATTTAACCACACGCAAGCGTGCTTACACAGTTGTAAGCAGACAAGGTCCTGTGATCTGTGTCAACTGTGAAGGGAAACATGTAGCTAATTTCCGAGGATGTGAAGTAGCCAGAGAGCTGCAAAACAGGCGAGATAAGTTGCTCAAGGCGCAAAACGAACCCTCAAAAACTGTGCCCCAAAAAAAGCAAAGACTCGATAAAATGACGGAAAGAAAAGAACAGCCAAATGTTTCTGTTATTAAAAACATTAAGGCGAAAACGCCTGAAGAAAGACCGCCAAGCGTCATCTAACATATACCCAAGCCACAAAACTAAATTTTAAAAGGGTCGATGAATGAAGGGAATCTGCATCTCAAGTGTCTCAATATAAAAATAGAGCTCGAGCCTGTGCAACTAATTGCCGTACGCGTAAAAACCGAAAGCAAATTCCTTTACCATTTCAGCCAATTACCTTCCTCCACGATCCAAGGTCACAAAAGATATTAACAAGAATATATTTATTTCGCTTGGATCTGCTTTTATAATTGGCGGTGACTTTAATGCTAAACACACTTTTTGGGACTCCAGATGTGTTTCCCAAAAAGGTAAATTGGTCTATGAAGCTGCTATGGAACACAACTGTGACTTCCATTCGACGGGTAGGCCGACTTATTGGCTGACAGACACAATTAAAATACCCGATGTTGTCGATTTTTTCGTTGGTTAAGGAATTTACAACAATTATATAAAAGTTGATGAAAGCTTCGATCTTTCCTCCGACCATTCTCCAGTTATAATGGCAACGAGTGACACGCTCATTAAAAGACAAGTACCGCATCGACTAACTGGAAGAAATACCAATTGGGAAGGATTCAGGAAATAAATCGAAGATAACGTGGAATTAAACGTTTCAATAAGATCACAACCTGAACTTGAAATCGAAGTTTACTCCTTCTTGGAAATCGTTCAATGTGCTGCGTGGAACAACACTCCTCATCAACGACAAAATAAAGGCGAAAAATAGCAAAAATTACCCGCCAGATATAAAAGAAATGGTAAGGGGAAAGCACGCAAGAAATGGCAAATTACTCGAGCTCCGTAGGATAAAAGACGTCTAATTAAACATTGTAATCTTTAAGAGTCTCCTTAAAAACCACAAAAATTGCATCGTAAATACGTATGTCGTAAACTTGACGGCAGAAAAAGAAACGAATTACTCGCTCTGGAAAGCATTTAAAGGCTGCAAAAGGCCCAAAACCCAGCGCCACCAATTAAAGTGGATTACAACGAATGGGCAAAGGAGGATAAGAAGAAAGTGGACCTCATCGCGGATTATCTAAAAGTAACTTTTAAGCCTTTGATGGGCAAACACTGGTACACCATACTAGTATATCAGAAAGGGTGTCTGATAACATTACAATAGCAAACGTAACTCTTGTTGAATTAAGGAATATTATAATGAACTTAAAACCGAAAAAAGCTCCCGGATAAGACCTGATAACCGGAGATGTCCTTAAAATGCTGCCCTTAAAAGCACTCACTAAGCTCTTACATATTATTCACGCGGCTTTTATGCTAGAGTACTTTCCATGCCAATCGAAAGTTGCAGAAGTAATTATGGTGCTAAAACTAGGTAAGCCTCCGATTGATAAAAAATCGTATAGACCAATTTCTCTCCTTGCGATTCTGTCAAAAATGTTTGAGAGGATCCTGCTCAAACTTTTAATGCCAATTATTGAAGACAAAAATCTTATCAGTTTGGATTTCGGATTAAGCATTTAACTATTTACCAGGTGCACAGAATTACCGACGTAATTAAAAAAGCTCTGGAAGAGAAAAATATTTGATCAAGCGTATTTCTTGACGTCTTACAAGCCTTTGACAAGGTTTGCCACGAAGGTTTAAAGTTAAAATTACTGCAAATTTTGCCATCGAGACCTTGTATTAATATATTACTGCTCGTAAGTAACTTGAAAAAAGAATTTTTTGTTTTAGATACGGAAATGACGAATCGCACTTTCAAGATATGTTTGCCGGTGTACCGCAGGGTAGTGTGCTCGGTCCACTCCTGTATCTCTTATATACCACAGTTGAAGGGACTGTTCTTGCCACCTTTGCCGATGACACTGCCACTTTAGCTGTCGGCGAAACTGCAAAGCGCTCTAAATAAGGTATATGACTGATCAAAGATCTGGCAAGTCGCTCTGAACGAGACCAAATCTGTGCAAGTAAACTTTACCTACACAAAAATAAGTCACCTGCCCATCCGCATAAATTCGGTCTGTATTCCGTTGGCTAATGAGGCTAAATATTTGGACATGACTCTCGATGCAAAGCTCAAATGGAAGACGAACGTGAAAAAGAAACCTAAAGAACTAAAATCTAAATACAGAGGCATATACTGGCTACTTGGTAAATAATCCAAGCTTATCGTAAAAAACAAGCTGCTTTTATATAAGCAGGTGCTAAAACCGGTGTGGACTTATGGTACACAACTCTGGGATTGTACCAAGAAAACATATATTGGTATTTTACAAACTTTTGAAATTAAAGTCCTACGAGAAATTGTACATTCACCGTGGCTTATAAGAAATAATGGCCTGCATCGTGACCTTCGAGTTACTTCTGTCGAAGATGAAGCAAGAAACTTCGCAAGAAAACATAAAATCCAGTTAAACGCGAATATTAATAATACAGTCCTAGAAATTCTGGACGAACAAAATTTATTCCGCCGTCTTCAAAGAATTACGATAAATTGAAACCGCGTTAAAAAAGCGGAACACGTAGGATCTTTCAATCGAAAGTCACCTACAAAACGAGATTATATTTTGATGAAAAGTTTGCTTGATAAGTTTTCCTTAGTTGCGCTATCAAACATAATTATCGAAGGGAGGTGTTTTTAGTGAGTAAGAATCTCACACTACTATGAGCACGCGCTCGCGATCCTCATAGGGTCTGATGGAAGATTTTCACCTGCCCTCGCCGGAAAAAAAATCGTGTGATCGCCGGATCGTGTTACTCAACTCAATTGGAGCAATAGTGATGTAGCTGGTTGTAAGCCGGCCCTGATCAGGTTACACCGGACAGAGAGTATCTATTCTCAAGTTAGTGTATGTGCATTCAGATTTTCTGAGAGTTTCCAATTTGTATTTTCCCCTTTGTAGGACTTTGGTTAGTCTGTATTTCGATCATTTCACAAAGGTTTTTCAAGAACCATTGACTATACACTACAGTTCTAAGCTTCAATCAGTCCACTGTTCTAGTTCTGAGCTTTGTTATTAGTCTTGTGTCCAATAGATTATCTCCGGATTCTATATTTTCGAAAAGCCAGAGAAGTACTTTCGACTAGTTTTTGTTTTACTTTCTTAACAAATTTAATGGTTTATCCATACAACTTGGGTCTAAATTTTGACTGATATCTTCTGCAGCAGACAAATAAATCCTAAGGCGTAAACTGGCCTGCGGACAACCCCTTCATCAAACCTAAGATGTGTGAAATCAGAAATATGACTTACCTACCACGTCAAAGCTGTTTGTTTGTGCATGGTGAATACAAAAACATCAGTGACCACTTACAAACTCGTAAAGATATCCACTTCCACAATAATTGCTTCCATTAAAAAGCATTTGTCAAAGTGCTTCACTAAGAGATCTACACATAAATATATTCACTAGATACTTCCGTATCACGAGTCACTTTTGATTGTGCACTCTACTTACAATCTCCATCAAGTGCAAGCATAGAAACGTTCGTGATCCTTGAGAATTGTAATCTAGTCGCAACATCAAAAAAAAACACTGCGTAATGCAGCATAAAATTGCGTACACAAGATCAATCCAATGTGGGAAAGTTCAAGTATTTGTTAGTCGTGTAAATTTGAAGTTCGCTGATGCATGAGCAGTGCAATGTTTAACTGACTTCACGAGTAAACAGTCAGTCTTGCTGGTACCATTAAAAAGCGATCAGATTGCGTTAAGCGAAATAAAAATGGAAGCATGCCTTTTTGAGTTATGCGTGTGAAACTTGTCGAAGGACATATTGTTGTTACGAATCACTTAGGTTCATGCGTTCTACTTGTTTGCAGTTACCTAAACCGGATATACCACAGTCAATCAGAACCAGATGTTTCTTTATTCTCTTCCGCTGAATTTGTACTTCCTGTAGAAAGGATGGCGGATATGAGAAATTCTTGATTCGTCGAGAATTTAGAGAGTTGCTTTTAGTTGTTTTAAGTGCAGTTTTAATTATAGACTACACAACAATGTCTAACAAGCATGTTAACACCTCTTTTGGTGTAAGAGTAATATATCAATTAGTAAGTGCTAACTCAATTCAATTCAATGCAACCGTGTTCAAGTGGTTTCAATTCACAACTTGGTAAAAGCTTTTGTGAGTGGCGGCGAGTTGTCTACACTTCAGTACGGGAGCACAGTAGCTTGACATTCAAGACGGCGGCCGGCTTTGAAAACAAAACAAAAATTAATTCGCCGCGCAGACACGCGGGGTAAAAATCGCTAAGCAATCACTTATATGTATGTAGTTGTCGGTAAAGAGGTGAGGTATTAATACTCGTATTCGTATCTCGACGATGAGTTTTATGGCATTGCTTCAGGTCTTTGATGGCATTCATTGTGAACTTGATAATGATTTTGAAGTGTGCGGCACGTTTTGAAGATGTAGCATTGTGCTGCCGTTGACTTTGATCGTGTCAGTGTGTTACAAGTTTAATGTTAAATGCTCGTAGAAACCGAAGGAACAATTGTGGTAATACGAGTATTATAGAGTTCTGATTTACAGTTTCCCACTTCAGACTGAAGTGATCGTTCCTTGGTGATCGTGGAAGCTTTACACTTCAAATCCTAGCATAGCTCTAGCTGATTTATAAAAACAGATGAAGACTGAATGATACGTATTGCCAATAAGTCATTGGCCCAATTTACCTTAATAGTTAAGTAGGCCATTAAGACTACAGATCTTAAGATACTACAGATACTGTATACCGAATTATGTTAGAAAAGAGAAAGTTTGCATATGTACCGAGTTGTTCAGAGTGGCTGGTACTGTTGAAATTCAACACATCTGTTTTATTAACATCTTTAAGTGAAGTGGACTACATAAATTTTAATGACAAAAACTTGAAAGATTGATTCTTTTATCGTGATAATCGTGAGCGTCGGTGTCAATCCGGGCTCGGCTTATTAAACTTTTGGGCGTTGACCAAGATACAAAAATAGCAGCTATATAAACAGGACACCAGATAAATTTCCCAAATAGAATCAACGGTGAAGTAAAATCCCGTAACAAATGAGACCTTATCCGGGCTTGTTCTCGACGGCAAAAGCAGTGCCTATTTGCATGCGGAGGCAAACTTAGGCAACAAGTCTTGAGTTTCCGGTATATAACCAAGTAACTCGTAGCAATCCGCTAAATTTGCTAAAATTAGCCTGATATGCGCGCACCGCCCCACAGAGAAGAAGGACGAAGACACCAAAAATGCGCTTTTGAACAAGATCTAAGAGCAATGCCCTAGCTATGACATTTAAATTGTTCTCGGCGATTTTAATGCAAAGCTAGGAAGAGACCACCTCTTACGGTTACGGGTATCCCGAACAACACTAAGACCAGCTATTACTGTGAGAAATTTCAACGTTAGGCAACTACATCCAATCCCAAGAGATCGCCAAATTCTTTACCGATCGAGTCTCTCTTAATCTCTTAAGAGTTCTCGTGCCGCCATCATCAAGCATCGAAGACCAGTGGCATCACTGCCAAGAAGCCATCAGAGACGCCGCTACTGATGTACTGGGTTTCACTCGACCACCACATCGAGACCCCTGCTTTGATGACGAAGGCCGCAAGCACATACTAAGCAAGATGCATGCAAAGCGGCGTTGTATAAGAGGACTAGAGCTGCTCATGAAGCTCATGAAGCTCATGAGCAGAAGAAAGGAGACGAGCCACGCTTCTCAGGAGGGAAAGGAAAGAGCATGAGAAGCGCGTGGTTGAGGAAGTTGAGAGATGCTACTCCAGGAATGAGATTCGGAAGTTTTACCAAAAGGTAAAAAAACATGCCATGGACACAAGCTGCGAACCGAAGCCTGTTGACACGAACAAGGGAACATCGTGGTATTTGGAAAGATCATTTCTGTAGACTGTACGGCAATGATGAACCAAATATCGCAGAAAGAATGAACAGTTCAACCTGAACGATGAAGAACAAAAATTCCGTCCACCCGATTTGAATGAAGTTAAGATGGCAATATCTAAGCTGCTAGAGCGGACAGCCTGACTGCCGAACTCTTCAAAGCGGCAGGCGATGACATGGTATTGGTGAATGCTCACCAACTTATCTCTAAATTATGGTCGGACAAAAGTATGCCTGACGAATGGAACCTCTGCACTAACCTTAGTATCTTCTTAACATCGCATGGTAGATCTTACCTGCCGTATTGTGTGAATACCTAAAGCCGTTCGTCAGCATTCTGATAGGTCCCTAATAGTGTGGTTTCAGGCCAGGAAGGTCCACCAACGACCAAATATTCACACTACGGCAGATCTTCGGATCGAAACACACCATTAATTTATCGTTTCTAACGCCTCGAGCAATGTCTAGTTTTGGACACTCAACACTAATGTCTCAGACAGAACGTCACTTTTGAATGATATAACTTTGAGATAGTTAAGGATTTTGTCTAACTAGGCTCCGCTATGAATTCAGACAACGACACCAGAGTACTGTGATCAAACGCAGAATAACCTTTGCCAATCGCTGCTTCTTTGGGCTAAGAAGGTAATTGACTAGTAAAGCGCCCTCTCGGTCAATTAAAGTTACTCTATATAAGACCTTAATAATCCCAGTCCTGCTCTGTGGCGCAGAGGCATGGACATTATCAAAAATGGATGAGGGTGCTCTTTGTTACTTTTGGGGAAAAATTCCTCGAGTGATCTTCGGTCCCGCCTGCATTGACGGTGTGTGGAAGAGTAGATACAACAATGAACTGTATGGACTGTGTAGCGACATCTACCTAGCCAGACGAGTGAAGATCCAATGAATAGTGCTCCGGCCCCAAGGGACAGCGCAGTAGAGGAACACCGAGACTCAGGTGGGGCACGCAAGTGGAAGGGGACCTCACTCAACTTAGCGTGAGAAACTGGAGGCAGCTAGCAAATGATCGAGCTAGCTGGAGGCGTTTGTTGGTTGAGGCCCAGGTCCATCCCGGACTGTAGCCCAACCTAATAAGTAGGTGAATTCGCAGAACACAACAAACACTGACTTGTTGAAAAAGCTATCACTCAAAATTTTCTGAAAAAAAGATATTTGAAAAAGATTTTGACAATATCTGAAGAGCAGTGTATTTGAATGGGAAATTCTGGGTACTTTTTGATCAGAAGGTATCATTACAAGAAGGATGACCTTCATCAAAGCTTAGAACGTTTGTCGTCTGAATGCGCCTTAAAATTTAGATTAGCAATGGCAGATCAGGATACAGCCTTAAGATTTAAAATTTTGCGCGCTCTTATCATCAATCGGATGGAAACTATGCTCGGAGTTACAAAAATACAATACACCACTCGCAATTTAGATGTGATCTACAATCCAGCAGCAATCTGACTGACAAAACAATTCTACTATTCAAAGCAGAAGGTGAACTAATCCCACTTGAATTTATTTCTCATCGTTAACGCTACCAATCTTTTGCAATCTGTGCGACGAAAAAATTACGGCCTAAAATGCTTTAGGGCTCCTGGCTGCAGGAGAAGAGAACGGTGAACAATTAAAATAAAAAAATGTGTGGGGAACGGGTTGTATAACTACACTACGAAGATGCTAATGTATAGAAATTGTATCACTGAGAACATTTCTTTTAATTAGAGTTACTCGTATTAAACATAATAAGTTTTCTTTACACAATTGCTAAATTTTTTATGAGAATGCTTAAAGTTAATTACTCAAAACAAAGTTTTGTTTTTGGTTTATGGGCTGTTGGAATTATCAGTCTATATTTCTTTAAAACTGAGGCCGGCTGGAACGTAAATGTGAATGGACTACTTGCCCCCCAAAATTGAAGTCCGTGGCCTCGACGACATTTGATTTCAACAACACGAAATAGCCCCGGAAAGTAAGTTAGCTGCCTAGATCATGTCACATCACAACTTTCCGCAGTGCTTCGTAAAGTCAGAAGTCTGTGTTTATAAGCTGGCTACGATTTAGGAGCTGGAGGCCAACATTGATCGGGTCATTGGCCAAACACCACTCATAAAGCTCGAATGCGTCGTTAAAGTTGGAATCACCCATTATGTACAATGATTCGGACAATCTGTGCTTCTAGCAAGATGACACTACATGAAATACTGCCTACAAGCCATCGATTTTATAACAAAGACAACATAATATCGCGAAATGCACCATTGAATTGCCCAATCATCAATCGATTACTTCTTGTCTATGATGTAAGCCGATAAGCCGCAAAATATTCACGAACCGTTCTTCAAAATTAATAATAACTTCCGATTTTCCCTTCAAAAGCGTCACATCATCTTTTTAGTACAAAAAGATAAGGCCCAAAATGGTTCCCTTGTAGAATCTCAGAAATTGCGTTGATTGAACTCAATTCGGAAAATCTTATTTTAAATCAAAGCTAGTAGACTATCTTTGAGTATCTGAATGAAGATAAAAGCCATGAGATGAAAAGACACCATCAGAAGACGAATAGTCATGACACACATATGGCCAAATTAAAAAACTTTCTTAAAATCCTGCATTTTTAAACCAGTTGCAGGTCTAGATTGTGGTCACTATCATCGTCATTCAACGATTTCATTCCGAAAACATTAACACGACTTATTTGGACAAGTTCTAGTTACGAATGAACTGCGACATCAACTCTAATTGTTTTCACTAAATCACGACCAAATGTACGAGTATTACGATCGTAACCCTGAGCTAATAATTTCGAAATCCAATAACTGATACAGTATACCTACTAAGAGACTGTAGACTGATTCATCTATTGGATTTGGAGAAGGTAAAAATCATAAATCTACTCACTTGAGTCTTCAATGATGTATCGCTTAGTGTACGGCGACTTTAAGTAGTTCTCCATGATTAAATCTGTAGCAGCAGTCATCACTGCGGTGTTATAAGGCTTTGCTTGTCAAAATCTATTGCTGACTCTCAAGTTCCAGCGTTCAGCTACGAATTCAACTGAAATTACAAATAGAAAAATCCAAAATTTCAAGTTTTAGTTTAAGCTTCAATTTTAGAGATTACTAATGGAGTTTGCTATTAAAAAAATGAAACTAATCCAAAAAAAAAGAAACTACAGCACCTGTTTAGGAGTTATTAGTTGGCAGAGATAGATTATTTATTACTGGAAACTCTGCAGCCACTGACGCGAGTTACATTTTACTGAGAAACCTTAGAAATTGATTTTTAAAATTTCAATTGAAATTCGAATGCATAATCATAACAAGATTGACTTATCGCTGATTTGAAGTAGTCATATGTACGTAAGGTGAAAATCAAAGGTCGTACTATCGAACGGAAATAAATGATTTGATTCATCTGAGATGAGCTATTTTGGGACAGATATTTTTTTTTGCTTTGCTGATCATATTGTATGGTGAAGCAATGCAATTCAATTTGTCAGTAATGGTGCAACAATCAGTGTTTTATTCCTTATAGGTTATTCAAAAGACAGGCTTTTATACATAAACAAAGTGTGCATACAAACATAGATAAATGTATAGATAAAACTTTATAAACGGATTCGATTTAAAAGCAATAATTATAGTATATAATTCAGGGAGGACCTGCACAGGGATTGATCGGGAAACTGCATGTCCTACAACTTAGATTGGGCCAGCAGAGCAACAAGCAGGTTCGTGGAGGAATGCTTGCGTTACCTCCCCATGGTGGTTCCAGTTAATTGGAAAGTAAGCCCCTACTCTTGTCTCGGATGTAACTGGATTCACTGTTGATGGCATTTGCAAATGTTGAAAGGACAACAAGCTTCGGATTGCACATTGGCCACATGCAGCCGATTGCTTAGCAGAAGCCCTCTATTGTCATCATGCAGATATCACTGCCATTCAGGATGTGTGATGGGATGGGCCGGATATAAGGAGGATAAAAAATGTTAAATAAAGTATGGTTATTGCTTTAAGTAACAAAAACCTCGGATACAGATTTCCCTTATGCAGCAGACTTAAGCAAGAGGTCTTGAGCTTCCGACACGTGTGCTAGCGTCTTATTGCAATCCGCATCAAGGGTAAATTCGCCAACATAAGCCTAATATGCGTCCATACCCCTACAAACGACAAGAAACAAAATATGTTTCTACGAGCTTCTTGACAATACAAATGGATAATGTCCGAAGTATAAAGTTTAACTTGTTGTAGGCGATTTTGACGCCTATGCTGAGATGTCAAGGAGGACATCTTAAGTAAGACAGTTGGTAAACATAGCCTTCACGACTCCACGTCTAACAACAGGATTAGGCATATTGACGGTGGGAAGAAATGTCACTATAGCAAGCACACGGTTTTCTCATCTGAATTTAGAATAGGTGCACAAAGAGACATGGTAGTCTTTAAATCATAAAACGATAACGAAAATCAAATCGGTCACATTGCAATATATGTTAGGGGCATTTTACTAGTATTCTGGATGTCTACACATTCCGGCAACCAACATTGACTCGGATCACCACCTCGTTGCAGTCAAGGCACGAATTCAGATTTCTCAAGCGCTACAACAAAGAAGAGCAACTTTGAGAAGGTCTGTATAACGTAGAAAAGCTTCAATCGAAAGGGCTGCCAGAATCACACGTATCACGTATCACAAAATCTCTCAACAACTCCTTTACCGCCAGAATCAGGTACCGAAGGCTTCTGGCATTGCTGTCAACTTACTTTCAAGCAGCCAAAACTGATGTGCTGAGTCATCAAGCCCGTGGCTCGATGAAAAATGTCAGCAAGCATACGCCGCTAAACAGGAAGAATATAAAGTGGTGCTGCAGAAAAAAATAAGAAGCGCTCGTGAGTTTTACGAGCAGAAAAGGCGGGAAGAATATCGACTTCTCCAGAAGAAGAAAAAGAGGACGAGAAGCGTGCGTTTGAAGATGTTGAGAGGTTGTACTCCACGAATAATATATAGAACAGATAATATAGATAGAACAATAATATATAGAACAGTTTCAATTATTGAAAAACTATTTCTGAAGTGTGTATATCGCCGAAGAAACCCAACATCTCCCCGTCGGGTAGAATACACCATTCAGCTTAGACGATGTTAGCTAACACTTCCGTCCACCTGACCAAAATAAAGTAAGGATAGCAATATCTAAGCTAACCTAACGGTTTACCAATCGAACATACACCAACTGGTTTCTTTAATCTTTTCAGAATAGTTTGTGCCTGATGAATGGAATCTCGGTATCTCTTGTCCGGTTCACAAGAAAGGAGACGAATTGGAGAGAACTTCAGTCAACAGCTTTATTTTGGAGGTAGTAAGGGACTTTGTCTATCTGGGTCTACTATAAATTCTGCCAATAACACCTTAGCAGAAATAAAACGAAGAATCACCTTTGGCAATCGCTTTTTCTTTGGGCTAAGAAGGCAATTGAGTAGTAGGGCGCTATCCCAAAAAACTAAGGAGAATGTATTCAAGACATTGAACATCCCAATTCTGCTTTATGAATTCCATCGAAAGTAGATTAAGATATCAATCGTTTGTTTCGAGAGTAACGTTCGTGATGAGGGGCATGGGAGGAGATGATTAAACGACGAACTATACGAGTTGTACAGCGATATTGACCTAGTCAGAAAATTGCTCAAAAATCACACAAGATGTCTAGGAGATGTAGAGTGAATGGGCACCAGTGCAACCCGGAGTGAGAATGCAGCAGGAAAAGACCTCACCTTAAGTGACCAAAACCTACTTGGCTTGCCCAACTGAGGCAGGTAGGTTATGACCGGGCTTACTGAATATGCTCGTAAGTTGAGGCCCAGGTTAACCCCGAACTGTAGCGCAACCTAAGTAAATATATTAGGTTAAAGAAGCAGGACATTATTGCTCTTCGAATTGGTTTGGTTGGCAATATAAGAAGCTTTAATGCCAGATGATAAAGAATTCGAAAGTCGAATCAAGTGGACGAAAAATAGTCGGGATGAGTTAAGGCGACAAAAGTGGGGTGTTATAATACTTAGGGCTCTGCTTCAATAAAACGAGCAAGTATCAGTTTACAACGCAGTTCAGATGGCGTCGTTTTTATAATTAGTTTTCTTAAAAATAAGCAGTTTATGGCATTGAGGTACTGAGGCAATAAGCAAGTAAATGTGTGGAGAACATCGGAATGTAGTCAAATCTACGTAGACAATGGATGTTACGCACCGCGTTATTAGAGGCCACCTGTAAGCTGTACAATAAGCGTTTTGACGAGCTTCTGTCTTTATCGGTAGGAATTAAAGAAATGGTTATACACAATTTATTGACGTTAAAGAGCCAAATGTCAAGTATACACTGGAAATCGATATTTTTGGAGCATTAAGGCGGCATTTGAGACTTTCTTGGATTAAGTAAGAGACGTAGCCCAATTTCCAGCGGAGTAAATTGTAGTCTACACCATCAAAAACATTCGATAAATCGACCACATAAAGAATCGTTGCAAATTCCTTATCGAAATTTTGTCTTTTATCATCGATAATGGGATGGTTAGTGCTGAAACCTAATGGTGTAAATTGAGCAAATTGCTTACCGATATTTCTTTTGATATGCTGTATTCTAATTAGTCTGTAATCCACAGCGATTAGGTAAGGTTAGAGTGGCTGTTTGAGGAAAAAGCAAGGCTTCTTGCATGCTTACCTTTGAGGTAGTGCCCAGTGATGCCACCCATGATAGCGCTGAAACAGTTTCTGTTTAAAAATATCAAACTTTTAGAAAGATCAGATTCAGCTTTAGCCAGATTTGTTTGTCGCTAGACGTGTTGATCTAACAGTGCATCTAAGGTCTGGTCTATTCGCATTACCTTTCAATTTCTTTGCACATATCGTTGGTATACCATTGATACCTCTCACATCTAGTATAAGTATAATGGTTTTAGGTTTGGTAAGTTCGTCGTCTTTACAGTTCCTTGAAATATCTTAATGCCCCGGCACTCAACACAGGTTAATGTTGAACAGCTTTGCCATCCTTATAAAAGACAATCGGCAGTCTGAATAGATTTAGAGTTTAGCGAGAATTTATTGGGTCACCAACAATTTTTCAAATCGCCGTCATCCTTTCGGCGGGCAATGGCAAACTCGCGAAAGTAAAATTGCCTTCGAAAAAGCTTCTAAGGAGGGCTGTTCGGCCTGGCGATAAGCTCAGATGTGACAAAAATGAGAACATGAGCAACACAAATGAGTGTCAAGAAGCTAGGCCATGGCCCATACCGGGCTGACAGCGTCACAGCTTTTTTTTTTTTTTTTAGCGACTAACTATCCGAAAACATGCGAATATCCTTTGCAGATATCACATTTTGCTACAGCCAGGACGGGGCTTTCGAAGATACCAAAATCTCCGCCTGGAATACGCTAAAATTATTTGAAAGGCAGAAGAAGAGGTATACATACTCGTATATCCGTATAGAAATGGACTGACTTGTCGTCCATGAAGGCATCTTCCTCACAGAAAGATCATAAAGATGTGCTAATATGAAAGTCTTTGTCAAACCAGTGTTGGGAGTGCCTAGTTGCTGGGAGAAACTGAATTCGCAGCGACTTGCCTGCTGAAATTATAGAGGGGTCTCAAGAGTAGTGCCTTATACCCAGACATGCTGTCTTATGGACTTGCCTTAGTTTGGTGGAGTTAAATGCTTTGTTCAAGGCGTCCAAAGTCGGTCTTTTAAATTTAGAGGCATAGAAACTTTGTTTGAATAGCCAAACAGAAGAGATGAGATTCATCCGATTGCGATTCCATTTATTACATAGCTTATTTCACATCCTTATTTTTTGCATTAGTTATGACAGAGTGAGTAAATAGATCTGTTATAATATTCTGGAGGTTTTAAACCTTCTAATTAGGATTTGCAGATAATTGATACGGTTACTATGGTCAACTGTAAGTACACCTCATAGATACTAAAGAAACATTCAATTCTCTTAGAAACCTAAATAAATAAATGATCAATCCAAGTTCAAACGAAACTATGCTTTTCTTTTGAGTCCTCATGGAGCCATATGAAAACTATAGTTTCCAGTGTCTCGATTATAACTAACAAGAATCTTAATAATAATGTATCCGATAATAATTAAATTATTAGCTATGATTGATCAGACTGGCCATTTGACTCCCACACATCACAGAAAGAAGGACGTCTTTGCCGCTTCTGCAACCTTCTTTATACTCCTACAATCGCTTTTGATGAATTTAAAACCAAAGACAGTAAGGAGACTATCTTTGGTTCCTTTAAAATCAGTAGTCGGCAGTTAGACTTATGAAAACTACTAGCATATTTAGCATATATTTCAAAATCAAGAGATTAACACTGATTCGTGAGCAGAGATTTTCTTTCATGCTTGTTACACACTTTTCAAATAACCTTATTTGTAAACTGAAGCTTAGAGTCGGTGGCATATATTCAGTTCTGAAACCAGAAAAAAAGGCCACCCGCAGACAGCTCAAAAGAAAATATTTACTTCTTCTTTGCGACTAGTACAAATGAAGAAACCGTGCAAGTAGTAGTCATCCTTATACTGATTGTTGGACAAGACGACAGCACACCACTGCAAGAGCCTTAATTAATCTGTCTTTTCACAGGTCCCTCCTTCCTCTGTCCCCTATACAAGATGCTTATCAACTCATTAACGACATTGAAGACGCTTTTAATACTCGTAACTCAAATTTATTTGACGTCACGTGTTACTCGAGCGAATAACATATCGTAAACAAATTACTTGTTTTGTGGATAGAAGAATTCTAATGAGAAGAAACCTGATTGCGGATGTTGGCAGTCCGCAAAATGTGGGATTATTTATAAGTTGCCTTTTAAGTAACGTAAACATTTAAATCGTCTCATTACTTGACACTCTTAATGTTTCTAACGTGTTGTAGCTGCTCTATCTAGTTCAAAGTGATTGACAGATGTGATTGACAATTGTCGTTGTTGCCTTCACGAGAACGAGTAAGCTGACTGACATTCTTTTTGTTTGGATTAACCATGTCGTGTCAAAAACTCCAAGGCACTGTCAAATTACTATTTGTATTAAGAAATTTTCATCCAACATGTCTTTAAATACCGGTCTTTACTGTCTGCAGCACGGTTGTCCCTGTCTTGGATGTACTAACGAATCATCCTGTCCTTGGAATTCATCTCATGGGTTGCTCTCCCAAAGCGATTTTACAGGTAAAAGTAAATGGTCTTTGGCAGTAGAGTTTTGATGACCTGTGCGCCGACAACCTTTTGACATAGGTCTTACGAGCATGTCATCTGATGTAAGGACACTTGAATAGCTGTTGGTTCGAAATACTAACTCGAATTTCCCTCTGCTAAGAAAAGGTTTGCGGCTAAATTCTAAGACAGCGCTACACATGACATAGCTTTCCAGGATATCGACAGGTCAAACAGATGCATTAACACGACCTTATGATAGTGAAGTGAAGAAAGCGGTTGTTATCGTTAATAACAGTCACACGAAGGGATCTAATGACAACGCCGTCATCGGCAAAAAGAAAGGAATTTATTCCATACCCAAGGAACAAAATTCTTTAGGAGTTTTGCTCTCGGAGTTTTCTGATTACTCAATATTGACTCAGGGTACTACCTTGTTGTGACCAAAAACACTTAAGAAATATTAGACGGAAACAACAGTCAAATGAAACGGTTTTAACCTTCTCTGACCGAATTTCACAAAATCTTTCTAAAAGTCCTAAGTTTAGAAAATTTTTAGCGAAAGACAATCAAAATATTTAGTTTATAGCCGAAAAATGAAACCCACCCCAGTTGTTGATGACCGACAACAACTTCATTCGCGTCTACGTACGCGGATGATGTGGTTATTAGTTATTTTATACAATAAGTGGAATCCTAAAATACGCCATTAGAATCCTCGGTAAATGGTTTCAACTTCGTGGACTGGAAACTATCACGCATAAAACCGACTTTGTACTATTCGCACATACATATAAGGATAGTTCTACAATTTGGCCTTCCTTTCATAAATGGGACAACCCTCCGTCTACCCAACAGTACTAAATTCCTGGATAACGTACTGTGCAGTGAACTGAGTTAGCTCAATGTTGAAGAATGTATGCAGAAGGCTACCATCGTTTTCTACAACCACAGTCATATATTTTATAGATAATAGTTAATCTAAACCTACGGTAACTTAATGTGGCAACCATAAGCAAACAGCACACCATTGCATGCATTAGCAAAATTTATGTTAAACTAGACTTGGTCTCTTGCCTTCAGAACTCTGCATGTAAGAATTGGGAAACCCGAAGAGCCACTCCACGCTTCTTACAACTGAGCTGGGTTTATGCTCCAATGCAAGCTAGTTAATACCCTATCTCAACTTTGAAATGCCATTGGCTCGTGTTTTTTCAAGCGGAGAGTGGTGAGATAGAAACCTTTAAGTATAAGACTCGATACAATATCTATATTCACGGAGGCAAATGCTGGCTAAGGCTAAGATATTGGCCGTAGCAAAAGCGGCAAAACTTGGGTCAAAAAACCCGATATGCCGCAAGTATATTATCATAATTATTAACAGCTAAGCTGCCATTAAGGTCGTCTTTGCAGCCGAGTTTAATTCAAAGGTTTGGATATGCTTTAGCGAAGCATATCCAGGGCTATGCATTTAGCATAAGGTTAAGCTTTGCTGGATTCCTGGCCACATAGGAATGGCAGAAAACGTACATGCGAACGAGTTAGCTCAAAAAGGATACATTTTAGATAAGGAACTGGCAGATTAAAGTATCAAACCTCCACTCTTTTCTAAGGAGCAATAGAGCAAACAACACAAGTTAAAGCGAATTTTCTCCTTTTTATGTGAAAGTTAAGCTGGTATTGGGAACAGATCTCAAAAAATTGAGTTTGATTAACTCCGGAAAAATGGACCACTATGCTTCACATTTTCTTTATCACCGTCCATCAGTCTGTCATTTCAGAAATTAATTTGTACCCCGGGACTTAACCTTCTAAGGCATTACAATGTATTCATATTATCACTGTTATAAGATCGATGTTCAGGACCCCCTTATCATGTCAAGCTATTACCTTATCTCAATCCTATCAAGATTCATAGGCTAAAATTACTTCAGCACATTAAGCCAAAGACGTATAACGGTCAAACAGCAAGAATCCTAGAATCCACCCCTGGACGGCAAAATAAAACGCCGCATCATATTTGTGGTGTCAAATCGGAAGAACATGCTTTCACGGGACTTTGTCTACCTTTAAAACTTAAAAGCGCTGCATTACTATAGTTTTGATAATGACTATGAAGGGCATTCCATAAGCGAGTTCTTCAATTAAGGAAGGAATACTCATATTTTGGAATAATAAAAGTAATCTGTATATCATTTACCATTTCGCTTTTGAAGACGAAATGCTACTGATATTTTCTGAATAAAATTTGTATCTCAAAATGAAATTATCCTTTTTGCTGGGAGAGTGTTAGAATACTACGTTATTATGGTAAACTCTACGCCTAATCTTTTTCAGCTCATTGTAATAGAAAAGGTTTACTAGCTTTATCGGGTCGATGGATGTCAGTATTTCAGGTTAATGACCTTTTTTATTACTAAGAACTCATAAAATAATTGTCCCTCGTGGCCAGTATTTAGTAAAAACAAACTTGTAAGTACAAAAGCCACGATCCTACTAAGTGTTGCAATTAATACGGCCCGAATAATACATTGCTTCCGTCGGTACTAACATGAGTTCGAGGAATTGCTCATGGTCATCTTACCCATCCATATCCACGAGATAATACCCGCCACCAATGCGGCTGTTGCGAGAATCAGGGATTAGTCTTAGTCGTACGACTGTAAAGTTGGAAAACGATCAGATCAAAAAAATCCTTAAACTGGCTCAAAGTGATAATCTACAATAATACGCTCTATGCTCCAATGTCCAGGTTAAGGTCCTCCAACAAAAAGAATTCATAGCGAACAGCCTCTGAGCGTCCAGAATTATCAACGGTTTTCGAACAATTTCAGACGAAGCAGCCTATGCTTTAAACGGAGTGATCTCCTTCGACATCATCTCGAATCAGATGCAAAGGGTGAACCGTGGACAACCTTTGAACCGGCAGGCTGACAAAATTGTGAAAGAGCAGCAAAGAGCAATATCAGCAGTGATGTAGCAAATCAGATAGAAAAACTCCACAAATTCCCGTCATCAAATCTTGAATAACGACGGCAAGTGGGAACTATATATACCAATTTACTGAGTTCCTGTCCGGGCACAATGGATATTAAAAAATATTTTTATCGGCTTGCCACTGCCACTGAAATGTCAAAAAAAGTAGGAGGATATGAAGTTTAATTGCAGAAGGCACTATAAACCAACCTATAGTCAGGAGACTTATGAACCATGCATGTCAAGTATTTAAAACTACTGGCATTTGTGATCCCACATCCACTTGCGCAAACCATAAAAAGGAGAAAAGGGAAGGGATTCACCTCACCAAGTTTTTTAAAAAAAAAAAAAAAGAGTACTATTGTACCAATTACTCAATTGAGAACAATCTTTGAAACAAACAACCGAAATAGATACAATAGCTTTGGGAAAAAAAGTATCTTAATGTCATAAATTCTTCCACAACATACTCGTAAATACGAGTAGTTACCTTTTCCAGGAATAAAACAAGCTCACAATTAGTTCACTTGAAATGTTTCACTTCTTAGAGATATCGATACCAAGAATTGCATCAATCACAATAGCAATAAACTTTTTTTTCTTTTGCAAATCAGCCACACAAAACAGTTCACATTAACGGTGTAATAAATTATAGCATTGTAGTTCGCAATCACAATACTCAAACACAGCACTTACAAATTGGAATTTTTGTTTTTACTCAAATTGATGGTTTTATTTTGTCAGGATTTTTTTCGGCACTTTTTTTGTGAAAGAGTTAAGCACTGAGAAATTTAAAACAAAAAACACACAAACTTCAACAATCCATCGGTTTAAATCAATTGTGTCACTCGAACAACTATCATAACTCTATTCGTTGATGCGAGTACTCCTTGTGTCACGAAGTAGGAAGATCGTTTTAATGGTGTTGCTTTCAACAGAACATCAACTTTTATACAACTGATGAAAAATTGCAACAATAAAACAGCAAACCGTACCAACCGATAAGATACCAATTTCACATGGCGTTGCCAGTAGGCAAAGCTGACTTGATCGTCGATCAACAGTGCCGGTGTTGTGTAGCCGCACGAGTATCTAATACAAGTAGATATGTATCTACTTGTATCTTCATTTCCATCAACGCTGAGCGCCAGCACTAGGCCACCGATCAAAAAAAAAAAAAAAGCTTTCAATTGAAGCTTATTAAATATGCACTGCAACAACTCGAGTAGAGTGGGCGAGATACAGAAGCTTTACTTTTTACTCATTCATACGATTACAAGATACGATTGAGTGACAACATTTTTATGGTCCTGAGAATTTCCTCATGGGCCGCAATGCCCGATGATGCCACTCAAGCGCACATAAATCTGTTTGAAGGTTAAGTGGATATGCTTATGGATAGACCTCTTCGTTGCTGCTTTTGGGTAGTTTCCATGATCGCTCTAATTAACTTAAAATGCTAAAATGATTTTCTTGAATTCGCCGCCACCACCACCACCACCAATGCCACCGTAACCGCTGACATACTCGTATAGTGCTCTTAAATTTTGGGTCGCCATAATTGGATGAAAGGCCATTTGTATTCGCACGAGCCGTGCCATGCCGCTAACTCTAATGTTGGCGTGCTTTTATCATTGAGATTTTGTTGTATTACAATAGGAAATTATCAATGTTTTTGGGTATTGGAATAAATTGCTAAAACTACGTAGATAAGCTGTGAATGGTATCATAGATGATATTGCTTTTTTTTCGGGAAGTACCGCTTTGTGCGACATGACATTTAACAAAGCAGGCGTTTGACACAATCACAACAAAATCCAATTAACATGCGACAACAATTGGAAGTGTTTTTCTTCTTTTCTCTTTTTATGAATAATTGATTTCAGCTGGATGAAGATCATGCTTATGTTTAGAGGCAAGCACGCAATGTTCATTGCAAATAATTATTGAGACGAAACGTATCTAATCAGCTTAGAAGCTTTAGCGAGGAAATTCTCATTCACACTTGTACAACACGTTCTTGATTGCGCCTAATTTTAAAAAACAATTTCAAACTTAGATCGTTCACGTGGGACACTTAGTTGGAGTAATTATTGCAGGAGATTTAGTATAATAGCCAATTTTGTGGCGCAGTATAATTTTTTTGAAAACAAACCCCAAATTAAAATTAGGGCGCTTAGATAAGATACCAAAATAGATACTCTTTCGGGCCGGACTTTAAGTTTGACAACAAATTCCTAAATAGTTTCACATCACGACAAGTGAATAAATGCTGATATAAGTGAGATACGCCTGTATATAATATATATACGATCTCACTCACCCACAGAAGCCGTCGAAAGATTATTTACAATTGACTCACGCATTTATCACTTTGAGTGCGTGGACTCTTCTTTACATAACTTTTTTTACAAAGGAGCAATCTTCGAATCCGAGGTAACATCGGTAGTTGTGCCTTTATGTTTTTTAGGCGTAAATTACCCACCACACTGATACCGGTCAATGAGGTGAAGTATCTGGCACTACATCTAGACAGCAAACTGCTCAGGAAGAACCACACTGAGGAAGCTGCTAGAAAAGCAACCCGTGCTCTTATGATATGTAAGAGCCTAGCGGAAAAGTCGTGGGGCTGTACCCCTAACATTCTGCGATGGATGTACATAGCGAATGTGAGAACAATAATCACATATGGTGTAGTAGCATGGGCAAAACGAACCATCTCAACAAGATGCAAAGACTGGCGTGCCTATGCCCAACTGCCCTACACCTCATTGTCTCAGAGGCGGCGAATTAAACCATTCTAAGAATAGCAAAAGACGGAACTGGAAAGGGGAAATGCATTAGTTCGAAAGAATATGATGCACTACTCGGAAAACTTCCACTCCTGGCTATTCCAAGAGATGACAACATTAAGAAATACAATTTTGGAAAGAATTTCTCAACGAAGCTCAGCAACAAAAAAGAATAGAGCGATGAATCCATTATCTATGGACTGAGCAAACACACGATAAAGTGGTATACAGACGGCTCGAGAGCTGACGAGGGAACTGGTGCAGGAGTGTTTGGGCCAAGAACGAAACACTATGAATCCATGGGTAAGAGTACAAGCATATTTCAAGCAGAAGTATGCGCCATAGAAAGATGAGTTCGAATCAATCTCGAAAAGAATTACAGAAACTATAACATGGCAATAATGTCAGATAGTCAAGCAGCTATCAAAGCACTGGACTCCGTTGTCATTAAATCCAAGCTTGTATGGGAATGCCCACACAGTCTCAACGAATTGGGCAAGAAAAACAGAGTATCTGTCTGCTGGATACCAGGCCATGCGCGCATCACTGGTAATGAGGCGGCGGACTCTCTAGCGAGAAAAGGGGCAGCAGAACTCTTCATACGACCTGAACCATTCTGCGGGATAGGGGAACACACCCTAAGCGAAGAATTCAGGAAATCGGAAAAGGAGAAAAGTGCTGGAACCTTTCGGGATCTCCAAGGTCTGATACTCTTAGGAGATTACAATCTCAAAAGATTTAAAGCATGTATCAGACTTAGCAAAAATAACATACGCATCCTATTTGGTTTCCTAACGGGGCATTGTAAACTCAGGGAACACCTAAGGAGGATAGGGATATCAGATGGAGGTCGCTGCAGACTCTGCAATGATTCCACAGAAACTCAAGAACATATACTGGAATCTTGCGGGGCACTGACCCAAAAAGGTTTACATATCTGGGAAAACACCAAATTCAAGGAAAAGATTTACCAACCACGGATCCACTGCTCATTCTCAGATTCATAAAAGAAACTGGTGTGGATGACGTGCTCTGAGTAGGTTTTTCCTTTGCCAAGGCCAACGCCAGAGCTTAAGCACTCCAGCATAATTCCTGGTAAATTATGCTGTGAGGGCATGGCAACGAGAAAAGGCATTCAAAATTATACTTACATTATTTAGGTGGCAATACCTATCCAGTTGCGCGCTACAAAATGGTTGAAGTTCCCATTGATTTGTGGTTGCCATAATAAGCCAAATCTTCCTCTGATGCATTGTCGCTTTAGATAGGAATTGCTTGCCCAATCCACAACAATGAGATCCCTTCGACTACTCCAACCATAGAGCAATCAGTCTCCTGCACATTGACTACAAAATCTTCTCTGTCGTATTATGTAATCGGCTAAAACCGATTATGAACATTCTAATAGGTCCATATCAGGGTGGTTTTAGACCAGGGAAGTCTACCAACGATCAAATATTTACACTATGGCAGATCTTGAAAAAGACCCTGGAATTCCTGTTCAACACCTTCCACCTCTTTGTTGACTTTATAGCCGCATATGACAGCGTGCACAGGGACGAGCTGTATTATACTATGTTTAGGCCTAGCACTTAGCATGCCAATCTCGTTAAGTTGTGCAAGATAACAATGGAGAATACTTGCTGCTTCCTTAAGGTCGGTAACGAATTAACCGAGACCTTCAATGTTAAAAAAAGTTTCAACATCGCTTTAGAAAGAATCATCCAAAAATTCACTGGCCAATTGAAGGGGAACGGTACTTTATAAGTCTTCCCAATTACTTGCGTATGCAGACGACATAGACGTTATTAGATGAAGAGCTATCGAAGCGAAAGCGGCTTGAGTTAAATTAGGCAAAAACCAATTATATGCTGTCATCAAAAATTGATTGACAATCTCAACATTGACAACTTGGCCAGAGTGCCACAACTGGCAGCCATAACTTCGAGATAGTAGAAGACTTCGTCTACCTTAGCCTCGCAGTTACAAGCAGCAACGAGTAACAGAGCCCTCTCTTAGAAGACCAAGCTGGCTTTATACAAGACCTTAATCATCCCCGTCTTGCTCTATGGCACAGAGACATGGATATTAATGAATGAATACCACAGCTCCGGAACGAATAATCTTCAAATCCGAACCCTGTAGCAGATGGCGGCCGATTCAACGGTGTAGTAGAAGGGGACTTCAACCAACTTGAACTGCAGCACCGATGGAAGCAGCTGGCAAAAGATCATGTAAGCTGAAAGGGCTTGTCGATTGAGGCCCTGGTTCATCCCAGACTGTAGCGCCAGCTTGCCTTGAAATCCAAAACCGATCAAGCCGATGTTCTTAAGAAGGTGTATTCACCACACATCACTTTTTGTCGAAATAAGTGTCAGCACTTACTTCGACCTTATTTACAACACAGGTGTCACACTCCCGGCTGATAGATTTTAAACATTAAATACTCGTAGATCCACGTTGCGAAGGAGAGAGGCGTATCGTGAGTTTGTTTTCAAAACTCTTACTCTTGAAGATGAAATAAGTATTTCATTGTCTGTTAAAAGGACAACAACATCCAGATTACTATCAACCCCTCAGTTACCGTTTCACAAAGTTTTGCACTAATGTTCCTTTTGCCGTGCAGTTTATCAAGTTTGTTAGTGCATGATGAACTCCAGCGTTTTCTTAATTTCTACTAATAGCGGGAAGGATGACATTGTTCAAGGCTCTTTCGATGCCAAGGAAGACCGCTAATGTGTTATCTTTGTCGTGAAGACTTTTTTCAATTGTGCTGACAACTTCATGTAACGCTGTTTCCGTGCCCTATATAAAAAATATAGGCATGCTACAATAGGTTGCGGCTAAGTTTTTCTGAGTGCAGATTACTTATATACTACCTTGTCCTTCGGTATGTAGTGACCAGAAATGTTCAACCAATATTATGAACTGAGGCTTCTAGCCGTGGAGTCTTCGTGTTATCGACGAACGCTCTCAGCTATTCTAGGGTAGTTACGAGTATGTTGTCATACTATATTACTTTATATCATTTTACGTGATTTTAAGTGATTACTCCAATGCTCAACTCCAAGAGAGTAACTGGCAACTATTTGAACTTGTTAAATTATCCATCCCCAGAAAAACCGCGGTCTAAAGTGCCATTAAATGAGCAAGTGAAGAAAGTAATTTACTTGCTTAAGGTGGTGCTACATTCTGGGGTGGATCAGGGTCTCAGCTGACAAGCATTTTGACACGGATTGTCAAGAAACGGTCGTTCTCAATCCGGAAACTCAAGACTTATTACCTAAGTCTGCTTCCAACAACAAAACCGCATCCAAATACGAGTAGGCGCTGCTTTTGCTGTCGATCACAATTTGTTGTATCCTCTTTGTGTCCGGTCCATCCCATCGCATTCAGTTTAGGGTATTCGCTAGTTGTTCAGCTGCACGTGGCTTATTAGGGAACCTAACATACTCGGATATGCACTTGGAAGCAGGTAACTAAACTATAATTTTTCATTGAGATTCATAGAACAAGTTTTTCGCCTGGCTTATGAATGGATTATGCACATTTTTTGTTTAAAAAAACTGAAAACAAAATCGTATAATTAGTCATAGGTAGCCCTTATTTGCGTTTTCCGTTGTAAAGTCTGTACAAAGTAACAAAACAGATCTCCACATGACGTGTGATCGTTCTATTTGTTTATATTTAATTATGAATAATCAATCACTCAATACCGACAAGTATCTTAACTGACTTATTTTGTACACAACTTGTAACTTATCACAGGCTTGCAAATAAACAAAAGAGTATTGCCTTCCTCCATATACTGCTCTCGAGAAGCCCTTAAAATCTTCACTACTAATTAAATGATAGGAGCATTTTCAGTGGGCAATTTTAATTGTTTCGTTTATGTAAGTATGTATATGTATGTATCACATATGTATTCGAGTACACACGAGCGTAGACCTAAGGCTTTGCGATTCCGACTTTGGCAAAAGAGCGAATGCCCCCAGAATTCTAAATACTGTACGCAATTGAAATTCCCACGGCCTTCAAATACTATGGGACAAGAAACTTCTTGAGGAGATACTTGTATCTAATTTAGATAAAAGAACTGAGCTGAAATAAAATAAAAAACACCTCATGCTCATTAGTGTTCACGATTCCTGAGGATTTTCGGAATAACAACCACCTGCGGGTGATAAAACCAAAAATAGAAAACAAATTTTTTTGATTGACACATGATGCGTAATCGATTCTTTATTATCAAAAGATACATAAACTCGATGAAGGCATTTGGAATCCAGTCACGATCGCTGGTGGTTGAAGTTTTCAAGTTCGCGTGGGATGACCTACGAAACAATCGTTCAAGCCGACCGCAGACGACGAGCAGAACTCGATTTGAATTTTAAATTCTGATAGAAGTCTTCCGCCTAGATGTGGATTTGATCTTATTGGATGAGACATAATTATTGTATTGTAGATAAAAGGTACAGATTAACGATGGATCTGAAGTCGCGTGTCGGACATTTGCAAATTATCAGATGGATTTCCATGCACATGTGAAATGTTATTCGTGAATCATATCGCATGGCTGTCTGCGTTGCATAAATATTGCTTGCTTTGTAAAGGACTTATATGATTTTTGATGTTTCGCCTTAAGTGTTTGATAATTGCATAGAAAAATGGCTGAGGAAAATTTCCTTGTGGAAATTGTGGAATAGTAAACAACGCTCTGTTAAAGATTTACAAGGGCTATTTCCCCATCTACAATATATCTATAGTTTATTTCAAAGCCCTCAACTTAAGCAATTGAACGTCTTTTAATAAACTTCTAATGTTTGGGACAGCAATTCTGCAAAGGTATGTTTCGTATAATCTGGGCTTATAAATGAGCCATATTATTTGCCTTAACTTCTGGATGAGGTGAAACTTTATATTGAAATCCTTCTAGCTTCTGAAGCGCTGCATAAGGCTATTTCATGGAGAAGGACGAAAATGAGCACATTCACTATTGACGAAAGTTTTTGGTCCAATTCACTATACTCACTCACGTCAAACCACTCCCATGACTTCAGATAAAAATTCGAAGCAAAAATGGAATTTAAACGTTTGTTGTTTGAAGATACTGCACCTTCCAAATGTTACTCTCTTATTAAGATAGCGCTTCAGCCCCTGGTACACCTGGGGCCCAACAATAGGCCCCTCCAATAAGTTGCGTTGTGTGTCCAACTGCATCCAGTTACGATCTCGAAGTTGCTGACGTCCTCTTTTATTCGCGCATGCCACCTAAGGCGACATTCATTCGCTCAACATATCCTAGCCATCGTAGGCTTAGGTATAATTTCCTTTCAGATTGCACAAAGCTTAGTTTAGACTATACCATACACCATATTGTTTTACTAATTATAATCCTAAACAAAGAGAGTTTTTAACAGCGTGGTTAAGGAGCAGCCAATGATTCGTTTTACATAGCAAGATATGTGATCACAGCGACGGATGTTAAAGACATACCTGACACAGTTGTTTAAAGGCGACAGTTAGCTTTCTGGTAGATACAAAGTCCAGGTTCGAGAAGATTTCACATCCATAGAGGATAATAGGCAAAACATATGCCTTAATAAGCTTCAATTCAAGCTATTGCTTGGTGGGACTTAGTCCATGGAGAATACCATATATTTTAGAAACAATGTGGTTTACATGAGTATTCCAATTTAGACACTCATTAAAGCAAATACCTAGATTTTTGAAGTTTTTCACAAAGTCGATGGTAGTATTGTTCATTTAAAGAGGGGGCGAAGTAATATCAACAGACGTTCTATTAAAGGACATCGCTTTGGTTTTTGACGGTTATAGGTTTAAATTTTAGTTTGGACGAGGTATAGACGGCATTGATATCTCCATTCAACTCATTCATTGCAGACAGTTCTTCAGTTTTCTTGAAGGTTTTCAAAATCTGTACATCATCTGCATAAATATGATGCTCACACATTTTGATACACTTCGATATGTCATTTATAAAAAGTATAAATAAGAGCGGACCAAGAACGTAGCCCTGACGCACACCTGATACGACATTCAGACTTGTTGAGACTTTACCTTCACAGATAATTGTTTGAGTTCGGTTATGAAGGTAAGATGTAATGAGCTGATAGATGGAGTTCTCAAAAACAAATCGATTCCTGAGTTTAAATAGCAAAATTTCGTGGTTTACTGTGTCAAATGCTTTTGACAAATCAAGGAAAACACCTACGGACATCAAGCCCCTATCGAAACCAGAACGAATATCATCACTAACCTTAAGTAAGGCTGTGATGCACTTATGCTTTTTTCTGAACCCTGATTGAAAATCCGTTATGAGGTTCATTTCTTCAACATAATCTTTCATTTGTTTGCTTACAATTTATTCGAAGGCTTTGCTCAGAAATGAAAGAATTGTAATTGGCCTGAATTCGCTTGGGAATCGGTACTATATTTTCAATCTTTGGGAAACACACTGGTGGTAATGATAGTATTATAAATATGTGTAATGTTTTTTTTTTAACTTGGTTAATATGATTGTGAAGCTTGTAGAGTTTCCCCACAAATTAACTTCCAACCCCTTTAACGAGAAAAGGACCAAAATCGCTCAGATATCTTTGCGTCCAAGACGCAACCTTCACTAACGCCTATGTTTCTGCACCCTTAACCAGATCTGAGACGATAAGGATCTTATATGAGTTGAAAGGCCGAAGAAATAGCGATCGACAAGAGAAACTCTTCATTTGATTTCAGATGACAGATCAATATTAGATTTATAAGCTATGCAGAGGGATACAACTTTGCTGTTGATCCAGAACTTTATTTCAAATAAGAAGAATTGCCGCATTCGGAGCGATGATAATCCAAAAGCCATTGTCGAAACACCATTTCATCCAAAAAAAAGTCACCGTACGTCCGATGGAATCATTGGTACGTATGTCTTCTAAAACGATTATAGTTAGAACGTGACCGTCAACGGTGGGCGCTACGGAGACATGATTACTAACTTTTTCGTGCCTCAACTGAAAGGCATCAATGTTGCATGTGGTTTCAGCAGGACTGCGTCACATGCCACACAGTGGGCAATGCATTAAATACACTGAAAGAAACTTTTGACTGTGACGAGTGTGTGAAAATTGGACCTACAGATTACGTCATGTAGGAGACAGCAGCAGTGGCCATATTTCATAAAGTTATTTGTCAAATATAGTCAATTTCAATTCAAAATTCCCCCTCTCATAGCAAAAAAAACAACACCCTTTACTTAGAGACACGCCATCAGCGCTGAAATGAAATTGGACTCAGGTGGCAATTGAGTAATAGAGCAAACCATCTTCTCACCTTTCTGACACAGAGGCTTGCACTTTTTTGAAAGTGGATGAAGAAGCCTTTTGCCATTTCTCATTTGACAACACCTGCGATTTTGGTACCTGTTTGAAATAACGGAAAATGTAGATGGAAACTAAATCAAGAACTGTTCGAGCTGTACAACAGCATAAGTATAGTCTCTCCTGAGATAGCTTCGTCAGCTATCTGCTCTAGTTTTACCCTTCTAAGATGGCGCAACAAATGGAAGGGGATCTCGAGCAACTTGGAGCTAGAGAAACTTTTTGGCTGACACACATTAGGTTAAATAAAATGTCTGCCCTTATTGACGACTTGCTATCAACCTCATGAGACAAAATAATAAATTTCCCAACACAGCAAGGTAAACGGCTCTGAAAAATCAGTTACTTCAATCACTTGTCTATTGTTAAACCCTTCTTGGTAAAAAGGGTTCGAATTGAGAGAAAGTGTAAAGCAAGGATAGTCAACAATTTTCTATGCATTTCCTGTGTTCTCTTTTGTGATTCTCTTGTTATTTTATGCGTTTACTTTACTAAAGACTTCAGATATTTATAGCTGTCAAACCCATTGTCAGATTGTAAACGGGCAGTGTCATTCTAATTCAGTAGTCTTTGCAATTTTATCGTGATGGCATACAAGCTTCAACAACATTTTAGAAATTTGCTTCCGAAATTATTGTTCTGTGTGCCAAACCTATAGAACATTTGCACCACATTACATCTGATACTCGTACAATCGAGTATCTGAGACTGCTATTCACTGTATTGTTGACAGCTTTCTCACAACATTTTCTTTGGAAGATGCAGTGGCACCGAGACGCACAAGAAGAGTGCGTACTGAAGAGAACATTACGCAAATTCAGGAGAGTGTTGGAAAAAATCAAAATCGAACGATTTCATGGCGAGCAAAGCGCTTGGGCTTATCTTACTTACGGCTTATCTTATGAAGTTCAACCCTCTCAAGAATGCCACGGCAGAAGCCATGAGGCTCACTTTTTACTTGTAGGGTACGTTAACAAACAAAATTTTCGCATAGGGGGAAGTGAAAATTCAAATGTAACTGTCGAAAGACTATTGCATCTACAAAAAGTCAGTGATTGGTGGGTAATTAAATCTGGTGGTGTCATTGGTCTATACTTCTTCGGAAATGAGGAAGGTGTTACCATCACCAGAAATTCTCATCGTTATATCCAAATGTGAAGATATGTGGTTTTAATAAAAACGGTGCCATATCTCAGATAATACGACCCGTTGCGACTTTATTGCAAGAAAAACTTCCTAGTCGAGTTATTTCGCGCTTTGGTGATGTGAACTGGCCACCTAAATTATGCAATTTGCTACCGTTGCACAGTGGTCGGTCTTGTATGTAATCAGCGGCCAAAAATACTTCCAATGCCTATATCAAAGTGAAATCTTTGTCTTAGCTTTTTAAATTTATAATAAGTAATAAACAATAATATTAACATACATAAACCGCTCCAAACCCCTCTCCCTTGTAATGATAACGGATTTTAATTTATTAAAAATATTTAAAGTCGATAAATGAAAAAAAAAAAAGAATATTATTCAACTAAATAAAAAACTGAATTTAATAAAATCGATTCATTTTCAGATGATAATTTTCGTTAACCAGTGATCTGAGCTCAAAAGTAATCGGTTAATCAAGTCCTGATTTGTAGTGATCCGTGAGTTCTTTCGTGTATGATGTAGGACGTTAAGATCCTTTCAGCAGCTTCTTCAGAGAGCTCTCCAATTGAAACTAATGCATATTGAATAGCATGCGGAGCGTGAATTACAATTTTATGAACTGACGGAGGAAGATAAAACCAGGAATACTTGGATGTTAGTTCTCTTGCAGTATCCAGCCCAAATTTTCCAAATTTTTCAACATTAATTTTGTACCCAGATGATAAGGCTTACAGTAATGTTGCTCAATTTTCAATTAGGTGTTTTTCTATGCTTGTTATTTCAGAAGATGAATGAGCATCATTAAGAAAATTTCTTGCAGTGTTCCCATCATTTGAAGATCTACTACCACCTGTTTTTGGTTTATCGACAATTAGACCCATTTTTTTTACGAAACTCAGACTGAATATTTTGTTTACTTCTCAGAAATCGTTCTAAACCCCTTATTTGCCATTGTCTGAATTCAAATCTATAAGAAAGGTGAAGAAAATATTCAAAAAATCAACTATAGGCTTGTAATGGAGACAATCCAAATTCACAGATATCTGCTCGAACTTCTTTTTGTAAGCATTTATCAATATCATTCATCTCGGTAGGTTTGGTTTGGTTTCAGTTAAGACATTGCACACTTTGCCATCCACCATTGTAAGTTTTGAATTCAGTGGAAGTCAATTGTTGAATTTTGTCTTTAAAATATAATTCTTCATTTTTGGTTAAATGAACTGATTCCCTTTGAAATTGAATTCGAACAGGGCGGCAATAGCGATTGGACGAAGGTCGAGGGTTTTTCCAAGTTATTATACGAAAACTAATGGAAAGCAAGTAAGCACACAAAAACGCATGGTAGAATAACACGAATAACATAGTGAGGGGCAAAAGGTGGCAGCTAAAATTAAACATATAGACTAAGAAAACATTAACTAATCTTAACAAACATGTTTCATTTGAGGGCGAGACGGAGATCACAACTTTTTCTATAACTTAAGTCAATATATAAAGAAAAATACACCACTTAACAGGTCACTGATAAAAAAATAATTTTAAGACAATAGGTCAACATATTATTACATAAAAATCGTTTAGTCATATAGTCTGTACATTTTTTTTAATATTCATTATAATTTACGGCGATTAAACGCGATTTAGTATTACCTACAATTTAATTTTTTATGAGAGATAACTCCTAAGCTCCGTTCAATGCACAGTTCGCGTGTTTTTATTGTCTCCCTTCTCTCGCTATTCGTAGGTTGTGCGAATGGGATAGAGCAAAAATTAATTTACTTTTTGTTTTGTTGTTCTTATAAGAAATACTTTTGATACATACAGTGTCAAATTTCAGACTTTTTGTTTTATTTTTGGCCTATGAAATCGACCACTCTGCGTTGTAATCCTTTTTTGTAAGGGCTATGTAAAATATCGGACAGTCGCATAAACGATGTTGAAGTGTGGTCTTTTGATAGACTTTTTTGTGGTGGAGGTAGTTAGAGTTTTGTTCGCCCTCTTCATATAAGCTTCAGTTAACCAAAATGACATTTAAGGTCGTCATTAAAGTTGCATCTCTCATTCGAATGTGGTCGAGATCTTTATCTCCCACTCTTTGGGGGACAATCCAGCTTCTGGTGCTGAGATCTGAGCTGGTAAAGAAGCAAGCATTTTGCCGTTAAGTCAATGCTTTAAGGAAAGAACCCCCTTGTGATGTGTGATTTCCGAAATGAATCCTTTTCCACAAATATCAAGTGCTGACCGCATCTCTTTGTTATTTTTGTAAGAAGTTCTTCCTTAGCAGTGGCTTCATTTGGGCAGAAAAACACGACCCAGCCAGCCCTGATTGTAGAGCTGCCAAAATACGGTTTTGATTCTCCCCCTCAATGTTCATTGATACTTCGTTAATTACCATTCAATATGAGCCATTTACTCAACATTAAGATGATTAAGATTTTTGTCTTCCGGCATTAAACCCAGCCAGACACGGACCAGTATATTGCTAAATGGAACCTTGTAGAATGTAGGATTTCCTCTCACTGCTGCAGAGGGATCAGTTTTCTGTCGTCTTCCGTTTTGGCAGAGCCAATCTCTACAGCATGTTCCCTTAAGTTACGAGTACCTTGTAGCAGCGCTTGTTTGACCCTTTTCCTCTCCGAAGCTCTCAATTTGTCGTGACCAGAAGATTTTTGTGACATGTTCATAGAATTTATGATTACTTTCGTTCGCATGAATAATGCGCTTAGCACATCCGATAGAATGGTGATTGTGTCCTCAAACAAAGTGTTTGAGTCTGAATCGCTCAGAAGGAGCACATCATCTCCCTCGTTTCTCATTTCAGCACCAACGTTGGCAGCGGCCAGTAGTCGTTCTACAGTTTCTACTTCAGGGAGCAGAGGTGCATCCCGAGAAATTTATGTTTTTAAAGAGGTATCCGTTTCTAAATTTGCAAATTTTTTGGAATCAACAACGGGGATATTAAGCCACTAGTAATCGGGAATTGAAAGACACGTTACAGAACGGTCCATTTGCTGAAAGGAAGGTTATAAATCGAAGGTAGCCTGGCATCTGAATTATCCAAAAAACTAAACACATCTTGAGCCATGTATCCCTCAGCTTTATATTGTACATACTTTTGTCCTTTTTTTAGCATTCCGTCTTCAAAACACTCAAATAAATTTATCACTTCTTTTTAAAATCATTTCGTTGATCAACGCCATAGTTTAATCTAATACGTCTTCAACTAACTCAATTTTCTCATAATATCGTAGACAAATCTCGCCAATTACAAGGCTTATCACTACGACAAATGGTGAATGGCGAAATAAGAAATCAGATCAGAAATCACTCAAACCAAGAGTGTGAAAACTAAAAAGTATAAATGCATCTTTCGAGACTGAAAGAGAATTCAGAAAAAATATCCAACAAAAACTACAAAAGTTGGATGAATGGGGACTTACAAATATCTTCCACTATCTGTGGTTGAAAATACAAATGGATTAAATCGTATGCGAAAGCAATGTCATTGAATTATTAATCGATCCATTAGGTAGATATCTTCAGCATATTGAGCTATTAAAATCACATTCTACGAGTAACTACTGTTTATACTCATTTTCAAATTCTAGAGGCTTATGTCATACAGAATTTATTAAAGTATTACGACAATTATAACGGTAATAGCCCTTAATTTTGTTTACAGCCCCTTCATGCTAAGGTTATTACTAAATCTGTGACATTTACGTCTAATAACAACGACCGACTGACATCAGGTAACGCAAATACATTCATACCTAGATTGCTGAAAAGATTCATTTGATAATTACATTTCACTCATTATCTGTCAGCTGTCAGATGTAATGGGAAATTACTTTAAAGCCACATTTTATTGTACCTATGTACAATATGTATTTTCAATTGGATAACAGTTTTTTGCCCTTTTCAAAGACAATAGAAAGATTATTTGTTATTAATTCTTACGTACCTAATTTATCCGGAAAATGATGGATAGGTTGTTGCAATTGCAATCACAACAATTGCGCGTTGTCTTATATGACGAAGTTAAATGCGACGCTCAGAACTGTTATGATACTTAATTAAAATGAGTATCGTGCAGTTAATCTATACTATCATCTCACGGTATATTCTAAAATAGGTTGTCTCGAATAGGTGTATTTTAAACTCAACAAATATACTGCGGAAGTTGATTAGTAGGTATGGATTTCAGAAATAAATAGCACTGATCTTACGATCTGATGACAGATGAAATCTTATTTTCCACTTCAATTACTCATATCACTCTTTTACATTTTGTAACGAATTTCCGATTGGAATTAACGGTCTATCAATAAATAAAACCAACTTGAGGCAAAACCACAAAAACAAAAAAAAGGCTTCGAATGAAAAATAAATGAATTCTGTGCTCTGTTTGTTTTAAAATCTTTTTAGCCACTAACCGCCATGGCCGTTTTTTCCTTTATCGTGACAGAACGGATTGTTTTATTTTTTTTTTTTTTATAATTCTGTTGTTTTTGTTAAAGGAGCAATTTATTTTTAGAAAATTTAAACTGTTTTTCTCTTTCTTTTTCAAAAAACCACATTGCCTCACGCGTATAGTTTGTTTGGCTATTGAGGAATGTGACTTTGTTTATACAAATTCGAGGCAAAAGAAAAATAAAAAAAAATTGTAAAACACATCTATATACTGTAGCGCATACACCACGTAGAACGTCGGATGAAATTATTTTTAAAATTCTCGTATTCTCTTGGTTTTGTTTTGGTTTTTCATTTAGCGCGCATTATGGCACGTCTTGGGACAAACAAGCAGATATATGTATAGTATGTACATGAATAAGTACTAGTTCATTGGAATTGTGGGGCGAAATCAATAGACCTTATTTTGGTCAAGGAACCCACTACTATGCATTGAATTGTACGATACGCATTTACTTTGTTGAGCTTAAAAACATCATCATCTTGTTTTTATACAATTTTCGATGTATCTAACATTTGTTTTTAGCAACCACTCAAAACAAATTTTAAATTTCGCTTTCGGTGAAATTTCATAACAATATGCTATCGATTTTCGATTCAATTTAGTACTTAGTCGAGGTTACAATACAGATCGATGTAAGATTTCTATAAAATAGACAGTTGATGATTAACCATTTCCTTCATATGATCTTACACTATAGTTTAAGGTGATAAAGGTCAATGAACATTAACTGCGCCGTGGACACATTAGCCTCACGTCGCTCTTGGAACTTGAACAATAATTTAAACTTAAGATCAATGAATCATCTTGAATCTTTGAGTTGTAACTCGACCTCAAAGTCTTCTTAACAAGAAAAGTATTATTAATTCGATTAGAGCTCTGCAGATGCAGCCAACCATGCAAGATATATGTAACTTCTGGTAAGAAGATAAAATAAGACCGAGAAGTATAGAATCATCCAATTTGTGCCAGGATTTGGCATTATACCTGCCAGACGTCCCAATTTTAGCGGGATAGTCCTGACATTTCAACCTTGTTCCTTGACTTTCCGAATTTTGCGAATCTTAGAAGAAATATGGTATATCACATTAATAAAATGTATTACGGCCATTACGACTATAAGGAATATACTTGCTTCCCTAAATGCGCTGATCTATATAGAATTATGTCATTTCATAAATCGTTCAGTGCTATTTAGCAGAATATAAAAATACTTTCAAATGAAGAGGTGTTCTTTTACGCTGGCAAAACCACTGCGTAAGCTTCCCCATCAATCCTACTCTTAAGGACTCTTTCCGAGCAGATGAAAAACAGCATTTGCCCAGCCCGTCCCTAAAAAAAGCGAATCTCCTTCTCCTTCCTCTTACAGACCCATTGCACTTATGTCCCCTCCTTCCAAGGTCATGGAAACACTGATAAATCGTCAGCTCATGAAATATCTCGAAACACGAAAACTTCTTAATGACCGGCAGTACGGTTTTCGTAGCAACAGGTCCACTGGTGATTTGATGGCATGTCTCACCGAAAAGTGGAACCAAAATTGTTACCAACAGAGTGGAATTTAATGCTTCCAAAACACAATGCTGTCTGCTGTCACTAAAGCAAAATTCAAACATCCAGCCATTGTCCATAAATGGCACTTGCATCGTTGAAATCGAAAAACTTTCCATTCTCGGTATGTGTTACAATGACAACTTAAGTTGGAATGTCGACATATTCGAAGTCGCCAAAAATACTGCGAAATGTCTAAGTTTCCTTAAGCGATGTAAGAAATATTTCACCCCCTCTGATCTGGCTTCAATATATAAGGCTTTTATCCGCCCAAAATTGGAGTACAATGCTCACATCTGGTCAGGTGCTCCCAAAACTTATTTGCGCCTACTAGATAGGATTCAAAACCGTGCGATAAAACTAATAGGTGAGGCTTATATCACACAGTCGATTGACACCCTCGACCACCGACGTAATTACTCCTGTCCCACCCTGTTCTATCGCTATTTTCACCACCAGTGCTCGTCAGAAATTGCCAGTAGCATTCCGCCCCTTCAAACCTCCAACCGTAGCACCCGTCTCGCTATGAATGCTCATCAGTACACCCTCAAGCTCACTTTCGGACTAACGCTGAAATATCGTGATTCTTTCCTAAGCCCAAAAACTCGCTTATGGAAAGCCTTGCCGAGCTCTTCATTTCCTAGTCATTATAACCTCTAAACATTCAAGACCAACGTACATCGGTACCTCTCTTTCTTTTCACCCTAATTTTCCATCGCCCGCGCTGTGTACAATCATTTTAAGGGTACTTACAACCCCTTGAGCGCGCGCTAATTATAAAAAAAAAAAAAACAAGCTACGGCTGTGATGTTTTGTATGTACCGGTTGGTATATAACGAATATTATTTTAAAGTACGTAGTTGACCTAATACTTATTTATGTCTCTAATTGCTACATTGTTTTTACCAGGCATTTACCAATAAATAGTAAATCAGTCATCACGAAAAAATTGGTTTGCCACAAAAAAAACCATGGGGAAACCTCTTTCAGTGGCTAAGAAGCACAGTTTTCTATATCTTATTCTGGAGTTGGAGATATTAAAACAAATATGAAAAGAGCAAAACATATAACTCGGGTACTACCAAATGCTTCCAATTTCAGCTTCCAAAACTTTTCAAGACAAATTCGGAGAAGACTTTTACATCAATCTTCCAGGGGACATTCTATTTAAAGATTTATTCCCAGTCTCTCAAATTGCTAAATCATTAAAATGTTCAAGAACAAAGTGCACAAAATTTTTTGAGAAACGGCCCCCTAGTATAATTGTAAGTCCATATACATACATATGTATGTACGTATGTATTACTGTCCAAATCAATGATCAATTTTGGCACTAATCATTTTGCGAAGAAAAAAAAAACGGCGAAATAGGATCTAGCAATATTGGCGACTATCACAACCTGATTCCTTATCTGAGTTCCAATCCATCTTAAATATCCCTTATCAGGCGATTTTTCTTGCCATACCCTTAGCTCATACCCTTAGTTCTTGCCTACAATTTTCACACTGTTCCAAAAAAACCGAAACCTTAATTATCTCTTTGCAAAGCTCCAAGGGGAAATAACCTTAAGCATGAAAATCATCAGATTATTCTGTATTGGGGAATAAAACGGAATTTGTTTAAGCTAATACAAGGCATTAAAAGGCGACTGGTAGGCAGTTGTGGAGTGGACTGATTAGAGTCAGAAAGTAAAGATTCAAGAAGATTGTCATAAGTGGAATGTGAAAGTTAATACATTGTGTCAGAAAAGACTTATATTAGTGACAAAAATGAGGAAAAGAATGAAGAAGTCGAAGATATTAGGGTAGTTGACCAACCAAAAAGACAAAAGAAAATAAATATATAAAAAAAGAAAAAAAGGAAAAGCAAGTAACGTTGAGAAAATTTAATATGAATCCACGCTAAACATTGATAGATTTTGTGGTGCAGACCTGATCTCGAAGAGAATAATAAAAAAAAAAAATAGACGGCGGCGGTTGTGCGGAAGTGTGAAGGATAAAAATTTCCATATCTGATCGTATTCCCAATAATCTAAAAGCAAAGGTGAAAATTGTAGTGAAAATCATGGATTGCTAGCGACAAGTGCCTTAAGTTTCAACGGCAAAAGGAGGTGATAAGTTTTTTGAAGCAAAAAAAGGTGATACAGAGTATAGCCGGCGCAGCACCCATGAAGGAACATGACTCAGCTAATGGAGGTCAACGAAAAGAACAATTGAAGAACAGAAAGGAGACATCCTACCCCTTTCCCATTCCCATATACTTAGCAAGACTCCCAGGTTGTAGTATACATATACGTATATTCATGCAAAGATATTTGTACTTCATATAAATTTACTTAATTTATTCATTAGCTTGTGATGTTCATAAGATACCTTAATAAGGGAAACCCAAATCGCGAAAATCAACTAATCCATTACTTCCCGAAGAAAATTTATTTATAACCATCTGTGTGTTTTTTGACTTTTGGTTTTCTTTCATTTTTGTATCATTTTGTTGAAAAAGTAACAAAAAAAAAATTATAAAATTTGAGTATTTAAACATACATATGGTATGTACCTCTGTGAACATACTCGCATACTATTTCGTAAAATTTTTCTTTTATATATTGACTAGCTGTACCCGACGCGCGTTGCTACGCATATTTAAAAAATCAAATTGAAAAAAATTCAGCATATATGTATAAGAAATTTTGTTTATTAATTGCTGTTGGATATACAATATTTTTTGTTTTTCCATCTGGTGCATATACTAATAAATCAGAAGGTTTTCCGACGCGTGAACAGGCCGGAAATACGGACTTTGTAAATAGAGGCCACACACTTGTAAAGATTGTCCTTGTGCCTGCAAACTGCAAACGCTTGAATTCGAATGGTAAATCTGTTGGAATCATTGGAATGCGAGACAATAGTACATCTTCTCCTTTGAATTTTCCATTCAAAATAGTAGCTTTGATGATATTGGCCGTCATTTTTCCACTGAGAGCCTGGTACCGTTGCAAAGTCGTGGCGGATTAATGTTTCGAAGCAAGATGATAAACACGCGAATTTTCGACGTTAAAACGTACGGAGGCATGCCAGGTAAATCAAGTGAATTGATTGACGTTGCCATCATTAACGCAAGCATCGCGTAAATGGATGTACTCTTCCGAGCGCAGCTTAGTTTGATTTAAGCAAATTCAGAGAAGTCGTTCGCTTTTAATTTTCGCATACATATCGACAATATATTGGTGGAACAATTGACGAGATTTCAGGATGTTATTATCAGCATTTTCACGTATCATTAGCCGATACGAATAGTAGTTTATAGCACTGACTTTCTTATTCGATTCTGCATCGGTAAGCGAATTTCTCATTTTGATTCCGAAATGATACCCATCTTCTCCTTGCCAAAATAGAACTGGATATTGCAATCCGTCGTATGAGCGATGCATTTCTGGGACTCTCTGGACCTTACTATTTCTATTTCTATTTCTGCGATGGAGAATAATATCGCGAGACTGGAGTTCTTGGCCAACTATAACGGTTGCTGTTTTATCATTATACGAGGGCGGGTCAATAAGTCCGTGACTTTTTGAATTTCTGACCTCTTTACTGAAACAGCAACACCGCTCCTGTCAACAGGCATCTGTCAGTTGACTCCTGTCAAAATTTAAACTTGCTGCGTCAGTTAGTTTGTGTTTGACAGCTATTTTTATCAGACTACTCACTAATTTGAGGAAAAAATGGAAAAAGTGAATTTCGTGTGCTTATTAAGCATTATTTCTTGCGAAAAAAAACCATTACCGAGACCAAGGCTAAGCTTGATAAATACTATGGGGACTCTGCACCATCGATTTCAATGGTAAAAAAGTGGTTTACTGAATTTCGTTGTGGCCGTACAAGCACTGAAGATGCCGAACGTCCTGGACGCCCAGTTGAGGTCTCTACACCCGAAACAATCGAAAAAATTCACGATATGGTGTTGGCCGACCGAAGATTGAAAGTGCGAGAGATTGTGGAAGCCGTAGGCATCTCGCATGGCTCAGTGGTTTCAATTTTGAATGATCACTTGGGCATGAGAAAGCTTTCCGCAAGATGGGTGCCGCGTTTGCTCACAGTCGACCACAAACGCAATCGTGTAACAACTTCACAGGAAGGTTTGGCGTTGTTTAATCGCAATATGGAGGAGTTTTTGCGCCGTTTTGTAACCGTGGACGAAACATGGATCCATCACAACACACCAGAGAACAAACAACAGTCAAAACAGTGGGTTTCTCAGGGTGAATCGGCGCCAACGAAGGCCAAGGTGGGTTTGTCAGCCAATAAAGTTATGGCGACTGTTTTTTGGGATGCACGCGGGATAATCCACATTGACTACCTTCAAAAGGGAAGAACAATCAATGGGGAATATTATGCCAACTTATTGGACCGATTCAATGACGATTTGAAAAAAAAACGACCTCATTTGGCCAAGAAAAAAGTTCTTTTCCACCAAGACAATGCAAGGGTGCACACATGTGCAGTTGCCATGGCAAAAATCCATGAATTGGGCTATGAATTGCTCCCTCATCCACCCTATTCTCCAGATTTGGCTCCGAGCGACTACTTCTTGTTCCCAAATCTGAAGAAATGGCTTGGTGGAAAAAGATTTGACTCCAATGATGAAGTCATCTCGCAAACAAAGGCCTATTTTGAGGACCTCGACAAATAATTTTTTTTGGAAGGGATAAAAAAATTGGAGAAGCGTTGGACAAAGTGTATAGAGCTCAAGGGAGACTACGTTGAAAAATAAAATTATTTTTTTATCAAAAAATCTGTGTTTTAATCCAAAAGTCACGGACTTATTGACCCGCCCTCGTATCGTTGCAGCATTATATTGTCTTGCGTGTTGACCAACGGGTGCCTTATCTACACGAATTACAACTTTGCAATCGTCAGCTGGCATTCGTTCAAGGGCAGTTCTGAACAGTTGACTCAATTCGTTGTGTTGATCGAATAAAGTTTGCAATTCAGCGAGAATTTCTCTTCTTGTGTCCCTATTGAATCGACAACGTTGATCGATTTGTATATCTGTGTTTCCCATGAAATAAATCTGAAGAAATTTGTGATCTGCGTCTGGAAGTGGTAGTAATGTTTGGCCCTGCACTTTGAAGGTTGGCATGTAATTCTCGCGTATAATATTTGTTGCGCCGAACGATGTCAATTTGAGACACAAATTGTACTTCCGAATGTTTCCCAAGAAATGTTTCGATTGGCTTGTGTTACCTAATAACAATGTCGATAATAGACCAGGCGGTGGATATAACTCTGGTAATTTAACTTTCCCAGCCGCGCAGCACATTCCACGTGTTTCACTCTTAAATTCGAGTGCTTTACAATGCACGCATAATTTGTTCATTTTCCCAAAAACAACACTCGGATGAAGATTGTTATCATAATTTTGATCATACTGGAATGCAGCCAGCTCCAATAATGGCATCCATGAATAATTAAGTGTTCGTCTAGACCGAGCTGTGCGTGATCGTTGAGCTTCGAGTCTTTGCTGATGTTGCTCACTTGTTTCAGACGAATGGGCTTGATCTATGCATACTCGTTGAGTTTCGAGTCTTTGCTCACGTCGCTCGCTTGTTTCAGATGACCGGGCTTCAACTGTGCGTGATCGTTGAACTTCAAGTCTTTGCTCCCGTCGCTTGCTTGTTTCAGATGACCGGGCTTCAACTGTGTGTGATCGTTGAGCTTCGAGTCTTTGTTCACGTTGTTCGTCAAATTCTGAGGTTCGCAACTGCTTTTTGTCTTTGGCTTAAGGTGTATTTCTACCAATCGCTGCTCGTTTGAAAGGCATATTTTATAGATATAAATCGCAATCTGAAATGCCCACGTTTTCAATACAAAAAATTAGTATTATTCTAAAGCAATTGAAAGAAACTTTGTTGATGAATTTTATCGGCAAATGGGTTAAAATCAACTGAAAAGAATACAAAAAATCGGGAATTAGAAGGCAATTAAAATTTAATTTAATTCCATTGACGATGCAATGTCGGGAAACTCCATAAAAAACACACCAAAATAATGCACCAAAAGTAGATGAAAAGTATATCCGGTACGTATATTCATACACCGAATGGACTATCACTGTTGTCAATAATAATGTCTTCTAATGAATTAAAAAACAATACAAAAAATATTGAAAAGCACTTCAAAGCACTTATGATTTAACCCTAGACCCGTATCCCACAAAAAATGCATTTGCCGTATAAAACAAAAATGTTGCTTGCACTAACTCGCACTCGAACTTCTGATGTGAAATGAATCCTTTTACTCAATCTCTAACTTCAATCAGCGAAGCTGCTTGTCTAGGATTCTTTTTATCTATTCTAATTAGTAACCTAATGATCGGGTTATCCCACTCGTGACCGAAAACTACTCATAAATACCCTTTTTATGTCATCGCAGTGCCGATATCATTTTGAAAGCAATTAATTCGACTCTGGGCACTCAGTTCCCGAGATATGGTTTTCGGGTCATTGGCTTCGCAGTCTTGTTAAAATTACAGTAACAAATCAAACTTCTCAAGGATACATTTTTATAATCCAAAACACTATTATCTATGTTTGTGTGGGTCTATTTGGCATGGTCCAGTGTAGGATATATATTAGAATTTGAATTGAAAACCGCTTTGGACACCGAGTGCCCGAGATACGGATCTAGGGTTAATGTGGGAAAGCTGTATGAAAAACTTACAAAATCTGAATCGAGTTATTCTTTTTGATATTTCGATCAAATTTTAAATACGCTAAATAGAAGGTTTCGAGTATTTTTGCTCTATATCTCATTACTGGTGCTTACAATCGGAAAAATTCCTTTAGAAAAATTATAGCTTTCAATATATCCAGCAATTTTTTCCCTACATTACTTCTTAATTTTTACAAAAATAGATCAAAAAATAAACATTTTCGATTGCAACTCATCAATCATGTGTCCGATCAATATAATTGTGACAATTTATAGTTTTGATTGAAAAAAAAATTGGTACCAAAACCTTCTTCACAGAATTCTGAACAAAGTTGCCAAAGACATCAGTGCTCTATCTCTTACCATTATTTTCTTTAGGTGGCGCTACAGTCCGGGGTGGACCTGGGCCTCAGTCAGCAAGCTTCTCCGGCCAGCTCGATCTCTGGCTAGCTGCCTCCAGTTTCGCACGCTAAGTTGGCTGAGGTCCTCTTCCACTTGCGTGCGTCACCTGAGTCTTGGCCTTCCTCTACTGCGCTGCCCCTCGGGGGCGGATTCGAAGACTTTTCGGACCGGAGCATTGGTGTCCATGCGCTCTACATGACCCAGCCATCTCAGTCTTTGGATCTTCACTCTTCTGGCTAGGTCCATGTCGCTGTACAGTCCATACAGTTCGTCGTTGTATCTCCTCCTCCACTCACCGTCAATGCAGACGGGACCGAAGATCGCCCGAAAAATTTTTCTCTCGAAGCAACCAAGAACACCCTCATCCATTTTTGATAATGTCCATGCCTCTGCGCCATAGAGCAGGACCGGGATTATTAAGGTCTTATAAAGAGTGACTTTTGTTGTCCGAGAGAGGGCTTTGCTACTCAATTGCCTTCTTAGCCCAAAGAAACAGCGGTTGGCAAGAGTTATTCTTCGCTTGATCTCAGCGCTGGTGTCGTTGTCTGTATTTATAGCGGAGCCTAGGTAGACAAAGTCCTTAACTACCTCAAAGTTATATCTGTCGAGGGTGACGTTCTGTCCGAGACGTCGGTGTTGGTTGTCCTTTTTGCTTGACAGCATATACTTGGTCTTGCCCTCATTGACCGCTAAACCCATTTTCACCGCTTCCGTCTCAATACTCGCGAAAGCGCCACTGACATCACGCTGCTTTCTCCCGATTATGTCAATATCGTCGGCGTATGCGAGTAGTTGGACGGACTTTTGAAAGATAGTGCCTCTTGTGTTTGCTCGTGAGTTTTGGACTATTCTTTCAAGTACGATGTTGAAAAAATCGCATGACAGCGCATCGCCTTGTCTAAATCCTTTTTGGACATCAAAGGTCTCGGTGAGATCTTTACCGACCTTGATGGAGCAGCGTGCATTCTCCATCGTCATCCTGCACAGACGGACGAGTTTGGCAGAGATGCCGAAACTAGACATTGCTCTATATAGCTCGTCTCTATAGATGCTGTCATACGCGGCCTTAAAATCGATGAATAGGTGGTGGGTATCGATCTGAAGCTCATGGGTCTTCTCCAAGATCTGCCGTAGTGTGTATATCTGGTCGATGGTGAACTTTCCTGGCCTGAAGCCACACTGATATGGACCTATCAGGTTGTTGACAAACGGCTTCAGGCGTTCACACAATACGGCGGATAAGATCTTATATGCGATGTTAAGGAGACTGATGCCTCTGTAGTTGGCGCAGTTCAGAGAGTCTCCTTTCTTGAGAATCGGACAAACAATGCTAAGATTCCATTCATCGGGCATACTTTCGTCCGACCATATTTTACAGATGAGTTGGTGTATGCTCCTTACCAAGTCATCGCCTGCCGCTTGCTGTTTTGAAGAGCTCGGCAGTCAGGCCATTCGCTCCAGCAGCTTTGTTGGACTTAAGGTTCGACATGGCTATCTTCACTTCATGCAGGTCAGGTGGACGGAATTGTTGGTCATCATCGTCCAGGTTGAAAGGTTGATTCTGCCTGACAGCGGTATTTGGTCCATCATCGCCGTTATACAGTCTGCAGAAATGATCTTTCCAAATCCTCAGCATCGACTGCGATTCTACTACGATGTTCCCTTGTTCATCTCTACAGGCTTCGGTTCGGGGTTTGTTTCCGCGGCATGTTATTTTTACCTCTTGGTAAAACTTCCGAACCTCATTCCTGGAGTAGCATCTCTCAATTTCCTCGATCGCGCGCTTCCTCCTCCTGAGAAGCCGGTGCTCGTCTCTCCTCTTCCGCTCATAGAGCTCATGAGCAGCTCTGGTCTTTCTAAGCAGCGCCGCGTTATATGCATCTTGCTTAGCTGCATGTGCTTGCCGGCATTCATCATCGAACCAGGGGTTTCGTTGTGGTGGACGAGTGAAACCCAGCACATCAGAAGCGGCATCTCTGATGGCGTTTTGGCAGTGTTTCCAATGGTCTTCGATGCTTGATGCTGGCGGCATTGGACCTCTTAAGAGATTAAGAGACACTCGATCGGAGAAGGACTTGGCGATCTCTTGCGATTGTAGCCGTCTGACGTCGAATTTTCTCACAGCATTAGTTTGTCTTGGCGTAGTTTGGGATATCCGCAACCGTACCTTGGCTACAACAAGGTAATGGTCCGAGTCGATGTTGGCTCCTCGGAAGAAGGCATTCTTGGTGTCGTCATCTTTCTCCTCTGTGGGGGCATGCGCGCATATAAGGCTTATGTTGGCGAATTTAGCCTTGATGCGGATTGCTACGAGGCGCCCGCTCACATGCCGGAAGCTGAGGACTTCTTGTCTTAGTCTGCCTCCGACAACAAATCCGCATCCAAATAAGTGTTGCTTTTGCCGTCGATAGCAATTGCGGTAGTAGATGTCGCAGTTTTTCATCTTCTTTTTGTCCGGCCCATCCCATCGCATTTCTTGGATGGCGGTTATGTCTGCTTTGCAGCAGTCTAGGGCCTCCGCTAGTTGCTCGGCTGCACGTGGTCTATTAAGGAATCTAACATTCCACGTGCACATCCGAAGCTCATTGTCCTTAAATCGTTTGCGTGGGTTGTCAACAGTAGATCCGTCCATATCCGAGGCTTGTTGATGCTTCGTAACTTAATCTTTTTTTAAATGGCCGGGCAGTTACCCCGGCGGCACAACCCCCAACCTGGAGGACCAGTTCCACTTTGAGTGCCCCTAGGACGAGGGGTCGGTTACACCGAAGCCAGTTACCGTTCCGGGATGTGAGCGCTGCCGTTGGCCCTTATAGGGCTCGTCCGCCACCATCTCTTTTCCAAGACCCTGAATAAGTCCTGGAAATCCTTTCCGGCATGAGCTCCAAATATGTCGGAGTAGCCCGGATAAGGTCTTGTTTTGTTTTTCCGCCACTAATCCTGGTTAATGGCGCAGGAAACTCGCCATTTGCCCCCTTCACTTCGCAACCTCTAGTGGGATTCCCAGATGGCGCCACGGGGAGGCGTGAAGTAGGACTTATTAGCAGAGCTGCAGGATGTTCGGCTGCAGAGGCTCATTCTCGTCATTTAAGGAACCAGCACCTGTCGGAAGATGCTACTTCTACGAGGCCTATATGCTAATCGTTGCAAGCGTAACGTCGTCGTAATATAGCAAGCAATATTATTGTACACAACATTAAGCTTCTTTCTGCAAAAACAGTCAACGTTGCCATATATCTCGCACCCAAACAGTGAAATTGGCAGGAGAAGCGTTTTTGCTAGCGTTTCCCTTGCAGGTGTAGGTGTGAACATTTGGGTTGACCAAAGTAAACGAAGGCCTCCGTAAACCTCTCCGATTGTAGCGTTTATATGGTCAGCCCAGGTTAGGGTACTGTTAAAAACGAGTCCGAGATTACTGGAAGTGCTTACATAGGGGATGGTTTCTTGACCTAGTTTTAGCAATGGCAAGGCAGACGGGTCTAGTGTTTTCCTATATATGGCGAGAGCTTTTGATTTCGCTGGGTTTAAATACAGGAAGTTACGTCGAGCCCAGAGAAGTATGTTATTCAAATCTTCGTTAATCAAATCAGCGACTTCGTCTAAGCCATCAATATGCCCACTCAAATACAACTGAACATCATCCGCATACATATAGAACAAGGGCGATGGATAATTTAAGACAGTTCATTAATGTACAGGGAAAAAGGTATTGGTCCAAGTATTGAGCCTTGCGAAACGCCGCTCGAAATCCTAAGAAAACTTGAAAGCTTATCGTTAGCCACAACACATTGCTGCCTTTCTGCCAGGTATGAATAAATAAGCTTTGCAGATTCTTTGGGGAAGTTATTTTTGTTCTGGAGTTTTTGACATAGAAGAACATGGTTCACTGTGTCAAATGCTTTAGAAAAATCTAAAAGAACCAGTATCCAAAGACTTCCTGATATCATCTACCACAGACAGCAATGCGGTCTTACAGCTGTATTTGGGGCGAAAACCGGACTGAACACTGCTCAAAAGATTATTTTCGAAGAGATACGTTTGTATTTGCTGCAGAATTACTTGTTCAAACACTTTACTTAAGTACGGCAGAATCGCAATGGGTCTATAACCACCATTTGGTTTTTTAAGTATTGGAATTACTTTGGCCTTTTTCCATACGTTCGGATATTCAGAAGTTATGATTATACTGTTGAATATCTGAGTCATATATGGTAAGATGTATGGAAGCATAAGTTTTACAAATCTGGGATCAACTCCGTCAATACCAGTTGCGTTTGACTTTATCGACAGTACTGCATCGACAACATCTTCAATTGTTAGAGCCAATAATGTCCTTAATATGATCCTGATTTTGCAACAAACACTTTATTAGCATGCCTTCATGAGTATTGTTTATGATTGAAAAGTGTACAGCTTTCTGCGAGCTATGAGGCAGACGAACAGCATGCTGTATCTTCAATTGATTGACCACATTCGGCTCAGACCTACGAGTATGACCTGTTCGTCCGAAGAAATTTGAGACCCGGACAAGATGATGCCAATAATAAGACTACATCAAGACCTTTGTTTTCGATGAAATGCCTCATCGGAAAGCACGACTTCTATTTGTTTTAAATTTTTTACATATTTGTACATACTTCATTAAAATTCATCAAAAGAATATTTTTTTTTTTTTTTCAATAAATTTAAGGACAGATACTTGTGGTACGAGTACCTGAAGGTATGCATTATAAGATATTTTCATCATTAAGTCAATTTATGGTGCTGCATTTTAAGCAGATGTAGTTTTTTTGTGTTTTTGTTTAAATGACTATAATGTGGAAGCAAATCATTAATAATATGTTGTCATTTAACCTGTCTCTTGTTGTCATTTACAAAAATTTACGGAGGCATGATCAACTGAACACGTAAATTGAATATTCATGAGCATCTAGCATCTTAATCATTTTCAAACAGTTCATTGTATTTTCTAGCCTTTACATGTTTTTTCTCCTGGTTAGATGCTTTTCCCTTTTTGATCGCTATTAAAAATTACCCATGTGTGTACGGCAGATATACAAAATGTATGAGTATAATATTTTTCTGGCAGAAGAAAGCACTCAGACTGAAAACTAGGCCAATGTACTCATGGTAAGTTGCTTTTATTTTTAAGTAGGATGAGTAAACGGGTCAGATAAAAAAATGCCAGCAATAGGTATCTACAGCCTAATGCGAGTGTAGCCCGAACAGTCATAGAGATGGTGAACCACGGTATTTTTTTTATTTTTTTTATAACAAAACTCTCTGTGAAACTTTCGGCTCTTCTGCAGAAAATCTTTCATCAACACATTTAATTCGAGTTTAATTTTAGTACATTTTCCAACTGAACGATATGATTTTAATTTGTACAATATATAAAGGGTGGGCCATGTTATTTTTGAGACTGACAGCTCTCATCCGCTCAAAAAATTGGCAGAAACTTAGTATTATATTCTCGGAGTACGAAATGGGAAATATTGCAAAGTTACTTCCAAAGTCGTAACGATTCCAATTTTAAAAACAAATTTCGGAAGAAATACAGCACCAACTGCAACTGGTGTAAATTCGTGAGACTGGTTCGCTGATTGATAACCGAAAATATTCCCGTGTTGGTCCCAAATATTGCAGCTGTTGCCGAAAACGTGCGCCTGAACCCGAGCAACTGAACATCAGTCGCAATAGCCTGAGGAGAATTTTGCAAAACAAATCTCCGATTATTAGCTTACAAGGTCCAGGGATTGAGGAAAAATCACTGCCAGCTTCGTTATCGCTTTTCTGTTTGGGCTCTGGAGAAACTTCAAATTGACTTAAATTTTTCTCTGCTGCTACCTAAATAAACAAAATTGCCATATTTAGCGCTCAGAAAATCCACACGTATTCATTCTTCTGATTCTTCTCATTCAGGAGAAGGCAATAAATCCTGAAAGTACTCGTATGATTGTTTGGTGTGGTTTTTGGAGTAGCTGCATTATTGGGCCATATCTCTTCCCATACGACAATGAAAAAACCTTACAGTGAATAAGCAACGCAACCAAGGCTATAGTTTTTAGCATGGGGCTACGGGCCTTACGAAACGTTCAACAATCGAGCAATAGTCCAAAGTAGACCTGAACTTAGCCAACAAGTATCTCCAACCAGCAGGATCTTTCAAAAGCTCTCTCCAGTTTAGCACGCTAAGTTGACTAAAATCCTTTCCACTTGTGTGGAAATCCCTTCAAAGACTTTTTGGACATCGTTGGTGTTCATTCGCTCTTTATGACCCAGTCATCTCAGTCATTGGACCTTAGCACAAAGAAGCAACGATTGACAAGAGTTGTTAATCGCTTTATCTCGGGGTTAGTGTCGTTTTCTGAAAAACTCGTTAACTCGTTGAACAATTTAGTCTTGATACGGATTGCTACGAGGCGCTCGTTCACACGCAGGAAAATCCAAACTAAAAGTAGTTTTTTTTCATTCCCTTTTTGCCCGGCTCATTTCTTGGCATGGGATGGCTGTAATGTCTGCTTTGCAGCAGTCTAGGACCTCCGCTAGTTGTTCGGCTGCACGTTGCCTGTTAAGGGACCTAAATTTCGACATGTGTTTCCGAGATTCGTTGTCTTTAATCTGTTCGCAGGGGTTGTCAATCCGTTTCCGAGGCTTGTTTCTGACTTTGAACTTTCGTATATTTTTCCATAGCCATGCATTTTTGATATCCCTGCATCTTTTTTGATATATTTCATCGATTCTAACACGGACATTGGCTTTGAGTTTTCAATGGACTGAGAAGTAATGGCTGCTCCTTCACATGGCTCCATAGTACATGGAAAGAAGTCGCATAGTGCTAAATCGTGTGATCTCGGCGGGAAATTTTTTTCACCAAGGTCAAAATATTGCTTTTGCCCCAGAATCGCAACAAAGAGTAAAACCCTAGAAATTGAGAGACTTCCACAATAATTTGTAGGTTTTCTAAGCCCCAATTATGTTTCGCAGGCTTAAGCTCTTGCGTCAGTTGAAGAAGAGAAACTAGAGAAGCAAAAATCCTACGTGCTCTTACGTGCCGGTTTTAACATCATTAATTAGGCCAAATTTCTGAACCAATTTGAAAATTATTGGGCGAAAAGGTTCTTCACATCGGCCGAGAAAATTTTTTACTTTTCGAACAGTTTCAGCAATATTTTCACCGACTTTCTTATAAATTTTAACTATTTCAATAAATTTTTTTATGGTGAAATTTTGTCTGTTTTCACAAATTACGTTTTACTTGTCATCAGTCAAAAATTACGGCATATATTGTACTTGATAGGTGGAAAAAAAGCGGACTGCTCAATTTAAAATCTTTTATTGAAAACCCTGCTTATTTTTGCTGCTTTTGTTGCATAAGTTTTCGACGCTCATAACAGCGCCCTGCATTTCCCTTATCTTTATTCGCTGTAGTGCTTTTTTTCTTGAATTGTTTGCAAGAAAAGCTGTCTTATTTGCTTATTTGCGAACTGGCATCATTTTTATATAATGGAGGCATTTAAAATGGCATCTTGTCATCAAAAGTTCGATGTACAGGTGAGATCTAGTTGATTTTGATTGGCATTGCTTAGTCCGAGAACTTGTCGTGGGCCCCTAGCTCGGTCGCATCAAATCGACATATCTTCATAAAACTGCATACCCCATTAAAGTGGAAGATAAAAGTTGACTGGAGGGACACTCCCAGGCCCGACAGTACCATACTCAGTCCTCAACTGAGGTGTAGTATTCCATTAACGTTAATTCACTTGAGCGCTTAAGCGCGCACAATTACAATTTCAGCCTTCACATCCAAAATGTTATTGAAATCTTTTAAAAAAAGTAAGTATCGATACAAGTGATTCAGACACCGAATATGAGATGAGACGTTTTAGAGGCTCTCCACCCAACCATTCCATGTTTTTTAATTTTTTATATTTTATTTTTGACAATATCTTCGAATACCAGTTAAAAACAAATGAGTAACCGCTATACAATACAGTATATATAATTTTCAATATTGAAACATTCGCGGACGTGACATTTTGAAGGTTTAAATTCTTCACAAGTATTTTTGTGGGGTCTCCGGCTGAATTTCGTTTGCGGAAATAACATTAAATTGGAGAGGGGTGAATCCATATCCTGACGTCAACATTTGCCAATAGTTTGTGAAGGCAGAAATTTGACTTCATATGCATCACTGATTTGAATGTTAAAAGATGAATTAAGGCAGGGCAAGTTGTGAAACAAAAGTATTTACGTACCAAAAAAACATAAAATCCTTAATTTCTGTCATTGTAAGGAAAAAAGATATTGTTGAAATTCTTACTTGTGTATATCACTTTTAAATTTATTCTAACTCTTCGGAATAGACAATGTAGAAGAGAGAAGCATACACTCATTTTTTTTGAACCCACTCTTGATAGGGCAACATAAGGCTTGCCATGAATATTTTCCTTCCCCAATAAATTGAAATGGCTGTTACCTGCAACTAATGGCTTTCTTTAAAATCCTTAGAGCCAAACTCCGAAAGTGTAGATTTTCCAGCGAAACTCGTCTGCCACCTGCGGTCATAATTCTTTCTGTTTTATTCATTGCATGGTTTGTATACTCTACACGCTTGGTATACACAGGTTGGATTCTAGTCGCCTCTTACGACAGGCATATTACCTGTATTCTGACCTCTACTTGAAATGAGTCTGGCCGGCATTCAAATATTAACTTCAAGTTAAAACGGCATCTCAGTAATTACTGAATAAAATCATTTGATAAAAACTATGATTGAAACAATCGATGACTAAGCGAGCTCAATTCTTACAAGCTGGATCTTGTAAGCTTGCCAACTAATAACGTTTTTGGTGAAACAACTCATTTACAATTCGCAAGCACTGGTGCTAGGGTACGAGTAGGTCTCTTTTGATAGCATGGCCAAATTGATCACAACTCAGCTGTCAAATTCGCTGTCGCTAAAATATGTTGCCAGTTCAAAACTAAACGTTGTAGAGAATAGTCAATATACTCGTGTATTGATAGTAATGATCGTAAATTACAAGTAGCCAATGCGGATTTTATTTTTTAAAAATAATACCGACTGAGAGTATTTCCTTTAAGGTATTTTTACAGCCGGTATTCTTCTGTCCCTGGAATGCGTTCAATGACTTTATATAAACCATCACGAGACTGCAATTGGTTATGCATGGTGAATACAATGATCCGCTAACGAATTCTCCAGCGCTTGATTAGATGTGTTCCTTTAAGTAGGTGCATAAACCTAATAAGGTTATCGAAGGCTGCGAGAGACAAACAATTTTTTTAATAATCCATGCCTCGCACTATCAAACAAGGTTTGTCATTCCAGACACTTACTTGTAGTCACATTGAAGCTTAGATATAAACGAAAATCGAAGGCTTTTTACATTACGCATGTAAATACAGCTCACCAAAACTTCTACTAACTGCCCTTCTCTCTTTTTCAATCCTGAAGCTGCTTCCATTTGTCTAAAATAAGCGCAAGATTAATCCGTAATTGAATTTTCGGTGATTCTTTTCGTATCGAACATTTGATCTAAATATTCTCTCGAAATGACCAACTTGACGCGTTTTGTTATCAACGCCTTGATTAACTTCATGGAATTCGCGTTTGTATCTAGGTGGGGTGAAAAGTTACCTCCTTAGGAATGAAAAAAATATTTTTTTTTATTTTTATTTTATTCAATATAGTCCCCTTTTAGCTTGATACACTTATTCCAGCGGTTTGCCAACTTCTTGATCCCGTCCGAAAATTAATTTTCCGGAAGGTCTGCAAAATACTCCTCCGTGGCGTCGATGATTTCCTCGCGTGAGCTGAATTTTTTATTGATGAGCCATCTTTTGAGGCTTGGGAAGAGATAATAGTCCGAGGGAGCCAAATCGGGCGGATACGGTGGATACGACAGAAATTGGAGCCGTAAGTCATTGATTTTAGCCGTGGTTGCGATGCTATTATGCGCCGGCGTATTGTCTGCAAAAACAAAATTTTGGTAGTTGAGGACTTGATTGGTAGTTGAGTTGTGGCCACCACGAAACTCTCGAAACCAATACTTGACGGTGTAGTCTGACGGAACCTTAGCCCCATAATATTTATCCAACTTATCTTTTGTTTCCTTCGCCGTTTTGCCTCTCAAAAAATAATGTTTTATGAGAGAACAAAAATCGTTTTTGTCCATACTCAACATGATATCAAACACGTCAACAACAATCAGCTGTCAAAACAAAACTAAAGACAGTATCGCACTGAAATTTGGCATGTCTGCCTAAATATGATACAGATACAGCGCCTCTTTGTGTACGCTCTGTTTCGTTGCATGTGATGGCCCACACCCTTTATAAAACAATGTTGTGTTGGTCGAGCAAAACTTAAAACATCAGATCTGATAACTTTTTGGCATCGTCAACTAGTCTCCTGCACTTAATGTTAACAATATAGGAGTCGATGCTAGTTCCTCGGAACAAGCGGTCATCTAGGATATTAGAACAGTGTCTTGCACCGATCGCAATATGACCAATTTCGCTGACGGTTTTTGTGTTAGGAAATGGTTTAGGTCCCTCTGTGGATGTGGATGATCGCAAAGTCGATTAGTTGAAGTTCGTTCTTAGAGGTAGTGTCACGAACAAACCCGCATCTCCTTTCGATATCAATCACGATAAGATGTTACATTTTTTCATAATTTTGTGGCACATTGCAACCCACGCTTCTTGGAAGGTAGTTACATCTGTGTTCTGAATAGGATCCTATTATTATGTCTTGACAAAATTGAGTTTTGTACGCAGTAGCGTAGTTACCCCGACGACACAACCGCCAACATGGAGAATAAGATTCTTTCAAGGCAGATGTAAGTATCGCAGTACGAGCATATGTCCACAATATGAGCGCTGCCGTTAGTTTTTTTGGAAAACTCTTCCAACACTTTCGCTTTGAACATCCTAGCAAAGTTCTAAAAGTAAATACTCAGGAAACCTGAGTTCCGAATATTCCGAGTTGACTTAAATGACGAATCCACTTTCGCAATCGAATAGTAGCAAGAGTACTTAAAGATCTTAACGCTCACAAATCCGCTGAGCCAGATGGTATATCTCCCTTTCTTCTGAAGAGGTGTTCTTTAATGCTGGCAAAACCACTGCGTAAGCTTTTTCATCAATCCTACTCTTTAGGACTCTTTCCGAGCAGATGGAAAACAGCATTTGTCCAGGTCGTCCCTAAAAAGGCGAATCTTCTTCCTTCTCCTCTTACAGACCCATTGCCTTTTGTACCTTCTTTCCAAGGTCATAGAAACGCTGATAAATCGTCAGCTCATGAAATATCTCGAAACACGAACACTTCTTAATGACCGGCAATACGGTTTTCGTAGCAACAGGTCCACTGGTGATTTGATGGCATGTCTCACCGAAAAGTGGAACCAAATTTTACATCAATCTGGCGAAAGCAAGATAGTTCCACTTGATATTTCTAAGGCATTTGACAGAGTTTGGCATCAGGCTCTTAAGTCGAAAATGCGTGCATTTGGGATCGATGAGTCTGTTCTTCAATGGATTAGAAACGTTCAATTCAAGTTTTCTTGGATGGTTTCAAGTCCCAGGGCTCCGTTCTGTATCCGACACTCTTTTTAATTTTTATCAATAATCTCTTGTCTGCTGCTTCTAATCCAATATATACCTTTGCTAACGACAGTACTCGTCTCTGCTTCTCATATTCGTTCCCGAGCTCACGTCCCTGCCCTTTGGCTGCAGAATGTTGAGCTCATTAAATTCCGATATTAACAGCATAACCAATTGGGGAACTATCAACAGAGTGGAATTTAATCCTTCCAAAACACAATGCTGTCTGCTGTCGCTAAAGCGAAATTCAAATACCCAGCCATTATCCATGAATGGCACTAGCATCGTCAAAAACCGATAAACTTTCCATCGTCAAAACCGAAAAACTTTCCATTCTCGGTATGTGTGTCAATGACAACCTACGTTGGAATAATCACATTTTCGAAGTCGCCTCAAATGCAGCGAAATGTTTAGCTTCAATATACAAGGCTTTCATGCGCCCAAAACCTATAGGATTCAAAACCGTGCGTTAAAACTTATAGGTGATGCCAATATTACACAATCGATTAACATCGTCGACCATCGACGTAATGTCTCTTGCCTCACCTTGTTCTATTGCTATTTTCACCACCAGTGCTCCACAGAAATTGTCTGTAGCATTCCGCCCCTCCAAACCTCCAACCATAATACCCATCTCGCTATGAATGCTCATGAATACACCCTTAAGCCCACTTTCCTGAAATATCGTGATTCTTTCCTAAGCCGCACAACTCTCTTATAAAATGCCCTGCCGAGCTCTGTATTTCCTAGCCATTACAATATTCAGACATTTAAGACCAACGTACATCGGTACCTCTCTTTTCTCCCTCCCTAAATTTCCTTCGCCGGCGCTATGTACCGACTTTAACAAACTTAAAAGCCTTATCAGCAACATTAACTTTGATTTTATTGCTGAAACAACAAACATTGATCTTGCTCTATCAACTTTCTATACGTTAATTTTCTCCTACTTTGCCCTTTTGTAGGCAAACACCCGAACCCGATCCTAGTTACTTTACCTATATGAGAAACTGTCCAGAGACGTCATCAATTTCGCTTAATATAACAACATCTTTGGTTTCTGAAAACATTACCAAACTTATAGATGATTTTTTGTCTCGGTCCCCCCTTCGCTTCCCTATTTAACTTGTCTGTTTCAACAGGTACTTTTCCTTTCTTATGGAAGGAAGCTTACATCATCCCTGTTCATAAAAAAGAAAGCAAGGCCGAAGTCGATAATTATAGGAAAGCATAATCTATCACCAATTGCTTCCGTACTGTAGGCCATATATCTGTACAAACCAGCACGGTTTCATGAAAGGTAAATCCACTACAACTAACCTAACGGAGTTCGTATCTAGGACACTTTGTGCTTTAGAAGATGGTGATGAAGTCGATTCAATTTCTACAGATTTCAGCAAGGCTTTCGATAAAATTTTCCATCAACTTATCATTTTCAAACTAACAAAATTTGGTCAAATCCTTTTTAGAAGACCAAGAATACAGAATCATCTTCAGATCCTCAATATCCGACCCCATCAAAGCAACATCTGGTGTCCCTCAGGGTAGTCACCTTGGACCAATCATCTTTATCCTGACGATTCACGACATAAATCACGTTTTAACGAATTCTGATCTTTCTATTTTCGCTGACGACATGAGAATTTCCAATGTCATAACAATGCCTTCTGACTCCCATTGCTTGCAAGATGACTTAAATACGTTTTCGGTATGGTGCCAGCAAAATTTTTTGGAGCTTAATGTCAGCAAATGCCAAGCGATAACGTATTCCCGCAAGCGTCTTCCTCCGCCTCCAAGAAACTACTTTATCTGCGATGAGCCTATTCTCTCCACTACCGAAGTAATTGATCTAGGAATAATATGTGGCAGGGAATTGAATTTCGACTCACATATTGACAGCATTATAAATAAAGCTAACTCTGCACTTGACTGTATCAAACGCTGGTCAAAAGAGTTTTCCAACCCCTACGTTATAAAGTCTCTGTACATTACTTTTGTAAGGCCTCTTCTAGAATATTGCAGCCAAGTTTGGTCACCCTATAAGCAAATTCACATTCAAAGAACCGAAGCAGTCCAACCCAGGTTTATCCGATTTGCACTTCGTGGTCTACCTTGGGCCGATCCATATGGATTACCTCCCTATGAAAATATGTTAAAACTAATTGGTATGCATACCCTAAAAAAACGTCGTGAAGTCGCTGATGTTCTTTTTAAATACCAGTTATTGACTGGAAACATCAACTGCCCGGGGATAATACATAATATTTTATTCACTCCCAATCCCCGTAACCTAGGATCTTTCCCACTTCTCCTTATCCAAACTCACCGCACCAATTACGGTCACTTCGAACCATTATCAAGAATGTTGCGTATAACAAACAACTACGCCGAAGTCTTCGACCTAAATAGCAGCAAACATGAAATAAAAAAAGCCCTGCTGAATATGTCACACCCATAACATCTCCCCCGACTAATATTCTCCCTCGCCCCATTAGGTTATGAATGTTTTTGTTAGTTTTTAAGCCTAGGTTTAAGTTTTTGCTTGTTAATAAGTTAAATAAAGTTGTCCGCGGTAGACCCGGGCCAATAATAATAATAATAACATTTTAAGGGTACACAAAATCCCTTGTGCGCGCGCCAATTACGAGTATAAAAAAAAATGTATATATTAATTCGGCTTTAATTTTTGCAAAAGCTCGATTTTGTAAGCCTTCAAACCAAGATCTTTGTCGACAATTTTTATTTTCCTTGAAGTGGACGGACAAAGACAATCACAATTTGTTATAAACGACTTCAAATGGATAAATTTGAATCTTCTTCAACATTCTTCCTAAAGGTTGTTAAAGTTTGCATGTCTTCATGATAAAATTGCAAAGCCTTCTAATTTAAAATGACTGGTTGGCAAATATAAATGTCTGAAATTAGTACTGTGTTTAAAAAAAAAAACGCCCTTTACATATATAGTACATTGGTTTAGATACATTCCTTGGGCCTCAATGATTTATTCATGAACTCTTACAGACCCATATGACCGTTGTTTCCAAGATTGCTACTTGAATTCCAAATTGTCACTCTAGTTGTCCTCCGCCAGCACAAGTCTTTTTCTAACAAATATTAGGTCGTCAGAAATTTGATTTTACTAATACTAACTGATGCGAGGGCAATAAATAGAAACTACGTCTCTCTCGATGTGATAAATTTGTAAATTTCCAAAATGAATCACAGTTTTATCATTCTAAGAAATGTATTCCCGAACAAGTTAACTTTGTACGTTTTTTTTTTTCGGGACTGAGCAACGGAAGCTTTAATCTGTGCACAGGAATAATACAATAATTGCTTTTCTTGGGAAAATAAATATGTTGTTATTTTCTTCTTTAATCAGTCAAGTTAAGGGTAAGTGACTATTATTTAGATAAGTGATGTTTTCTCAGCTTCGAGTAAGTGCTAATGTAAATACTTGATGTCACTTAGAATTGTTACGCCAACGCGACTGTCATTGCAGTGGTTCGCATGTTGGATGGATGGCAAATTAACTCTTCCTACTATTTCCACACTGTTTGTGGTTCTGTTGAAGTTTTGTTTACATTTAATTGTTATAATCTAAAAAGTCAATATTTTGTAGGATTATTACAGATTAATTTACAACATTTCAGCTGATATATTTGCAAGAAAAAACATAACTCTGATGAGAATGGTGATTTAAAATCGACGACGATGATTACGACCACGTATGAAAACACTTTCAATTAGCGAGAGCTTTGAGTAAACGACTTGCTTTTATGAAGATAGAATACTTGTCTTAGTCTATAAATCTTAAACAAACGCTGAGAGAAACCCTGTCATCGAAACGCAGGAAAATGTAGATATATATATTTGAAGAGCACTTCCATGGATGTTTTGAGACAATAAAAGTGGAGTTTGACATCTGAGTTAAGAATCGCTATTAAAACGCCAGTAATTTTCACAGATCTTAACAAATATGATGCTTTTTTGAGGCACATAAGCATCCGGTAATAGTTCAAGTGCAGGTATACCTAGATAATTGTACTAGGTGGGGTGAAAAGTAACCTCCTTGGGAATGAAAAACAATTTTTTTTAAATGTTTTTTTATTCAATTCAATATAGTCCCCTTTTAGCTCGATACACTTATTTCAGCGGTTTGCCAACTTCTTGATCCCATCCGAAAATTAATTTTCCGGAAGGTCTGCAAAATACTCCTCCGTGGCGTCGATGATTTCCTTGCGTGAGCTGAATTTTTTATTGATGAGCCATCTTTTGATGGCTCCACAGTGGAGCCGTAAGTCATTGATTTTAGCAGTGGTTGCGATGCTATTATGCGCCGGCGCATTGTCTGCAAAAACAAAATTTTTTTTCGCTTCATGTGAGGCCGTTTTGCAGCGATTTCGGCCTTCAATCGCTCCAATAATGCACAGTAATACTTGCTGTTGATGGTTTTTCCTTTTTCAAGGTAGTCCACGAAGAGAATGCCATGACAATCCCAGAACACCGACACCATAACCTTTCCGACCCATTGAGCCTCCCTCGGCTGCTTCGGAGCACTCGTGCCGGCTTCAGTCCATTGCCGGGCACTCATTCTGTTCTCTGGTGTGTAATAGTGGATCCAGGTTTCATCAACAGTTACCAATCGACGCCAAAAGTCCACCCGATTCCGCATCAGCAAATCCAAACACTCTTTCGAAGTGCTCTCGCCCAATATAGCCCAAAATATGGGATGTGCGCTCAGTAATAATCTTTGTGGTATCTTCTAGCTCGCGCACCTTCACTCCGGTTCCGATCAGCCAACACCATTTCATGTATTTTTTTGACATTGTCCTCTGTAACCCTCATCGCAGGGCCTGCCTCTGCGGACTTGATTGGTAGTTGAATTGCGGCCACCACGAAACTTTCGAAACCAATATTTGACGGTGTAATCTGACGGAGCATTAGCCCCATAATATTTATCCAACTTTTCTTTTGTTTCCTTCGCCGTTTTGCCTCTCAAAAAATAATGTGTTATGAGAGAACGAAAATCGTTTTTGTCCATACTCAACATAATACCAAACAAGTCAACAACAATCAGCTGTCAAAACAAAACTTAAGACAGTATCGCACTGAAATTTGGCATATCTGCCTAAATATGAACGGACTTCAAGGTACCATAAACTTTTTTGCAGTAGCAGCGCATTCCGGCGGTCAAGGAGGTTACTTTTCACCTCACCTAGTATGCTCGATGCCCAGAAACATCAGCATGTTTCATCTGCCTATGCACCAACAAAATACTATCATATGTTTTGTGGCAACTACAGAGGCATTTTACTGGTACATTTTCCTAACATACTTCTACAGAGTATATACAGCACAATAATAAAAACTTAGTTGTGTGACTTTTGGCCTATCAGATCGGCACTTTCCCAAGTCTTCTCTCTCAAACAGTATTCTACTGGATTAAAAGAATCTAATGTATTTTAAGCTGAATCTCACATCCTACGCTTGAAAGCCGGAATTAATTATTAGTACCTCAACTATGAGATTATATCAAAACTACTTCAAATGTACTGGAAGATGCTTTTTAGCTGGTAATAACAGCGCGATCAAGAGAGCAATTTGTAATGATCTCATATATACACTTTTTTCAACACATGTAGAAATCTTTTTTCCAACACTCTAATGAACCAGATAATGCGATAAACATTAATGAACACGAAAGGCACTTTTTCCATTAATGCGTACAACAGTTATTACGCAAACGACATAAACGTCGTTGACAATGACCAGTCTAGAGGTGTACACGAACATTTAAGAGACTTAAATGAAATAAATGTGATCAATAAGCAAACAACTTTAGATTGACAGATACAAGCCAGGGCCGCTTTCGGTAACTACAGATTTCGTTAAGTTAAGAACTTCACATATTTTTTAGTTTTTTTAAGTACTTTTTGAGTCATATTGAACTCGTTGTTGACCATATGAGCCAGAGAGGATTCTAGACTTATTTGTGAATAGTGTTTTGTTGGAAACTCAACAACGTTCTCTAAACCGTCCGTTTGATACACTTTTGTCGAGGTTTCGGCAGTTTTATCGCAGAAATGGCACTCGGTGACCCCATCGAAGGCAACACCTGACCAAACATTCACATAAGCTGGGTAGTAGTCACGTTGAACCATCGGAACGAGTTCAGACACATGCCGTGAGTACAGAGCATACACTTTATCGTTATGTTTGTTGAACAATACTTCTGTGATCGTTCTTCGCGTACTGCCGAAACAACGTTTTCGATTTTAACTTTGTTTTTGGAATGCATCTGGGAGTAAGTGACCGATATGTCTCTTGTAAGTGCTGAGTCTCAAATCAATTTTAAATATGTGCGAGATGTTGTGCGTGGCGACATTCATTTGCAGTGACATGATTTTTATTACATTCTCCACGATTTTCATGACTTGTGGCGTTCACACGGATGGTCAGATTTTACATTCTCGACTATTCCACCAGTACCTTCTCGGTACGATATATAAAGTTTGGTGTGATTTTCAATGGCCGGAAGAAAGATTTCGCCTTTTACGTAGTCGCATTTTGCAGGCCAATTACGATAACATGATTCTCGAGCGAGCCCTCCTCCTCAAAAGACCGTCAATGCAGGCGGAACCAACAAACATTTTAAAAATCTTCAGTTAGAGATTATTATTACTGGCGTGGTGAACGTAATTATCGGAAGTCGAAAAACGTCAAATGTTGGCAGAATCCGTTGATAGCACTGTTACAAGGTGCCAGAAGTCCTATGCCACCAGCACAAGTGCCGAAAATCAGCGTCACGCTGCCAACGTACCATGAGGGACGACGCAACGTTGGCTGAGTTTCAACCTACCACCATCAAGAAATCACGGGTTTTAAGAAGAATTCCGGCAATCATAAACAGCTAAACAAAAAGCATTCAAATCGGCCCTGCAACAAAGGACGATTCTAAGCTCCACTAGCAAAAAAGGGAAAAGATCGGTTTCGTCAAAATAAGAGAAAAGTCCACGAAAACCGCGAAATTAAAAATATTCAGAAGTTTGTTACCAATCGACCAAATTTTCACACTGCGACTAATCTTGCAAAAATCATCTTTTTAGAGTTGATTTTAGAGATGAGATCTAAAGAGCTGTGAATAGTTTTGGCATCGTAACATACGTTTATGCAGAAGGACGATGGAAAATGCTCGCTGCTCGATTAGAATCGGTAACTTAAACGAGACCTTAGATGTCACAAAACCGTTTTAGGCAAAGTAATGTGCTATTATGTGACTTTTTTAACTTCATACTTGAACGAATTTTGCGAATTTTTGTTCTGTGCGCAGTTTCGAATTCATTTCTATACGAAGTTCAAATAACAGGCAAGCTAGACCCAACAGATTTGTCGATTCGTTTGGAATGTTGTCACAAAATCCTTCAAATGTGGAAAGGACTAACACATATTAGACATTTCGACCTATACGGTGAACAAACAAAATTTTAGAGTGGCAGAGCCCCAGAATCTGAGTCACAATACAATGTACTCTTATCTATATGCACTTACTGTCCCTTTTAGGCTTGTCGTCTACTCTACGACGACTTGTCGTCCCCCTTTCATTAATTGACTTACTACATTTCTCTTAGGTTTGTTCAAAGAACTAAGCCTCGATACGAATAGTTACGATGCTTCTGATCATCTGCTCAAATGATATTGAAAATATACTCCGCTTTGCAAAATACATGCTTTTATTATGCCACAATGAAGCGAAAGCTTGCAAGGAAGCACTGGAACGCAACAATGTCAGGTGAGATGTGCAGGTTGTTAAAAATCGTATGCGGAACTTAGTGGAATAGGAAATTTATAGATAATAAGTCGATTTTTAAAAGCTATAGAATTCGGGTATGCATGAGTCAGGTGAGATGTGCAGGTTGTTAAAAATCGTATGCGGAACTTAGTGGAATAGGAAATTTATAGATAATAAGTCGATTTTTAAAAGCTATAGAATTCGGGTATGCATGAGCGAAAGAAATACAAAGCGAAGTTAACCATACGAGGTCTTACTCCAGAATATAAGTGTCTATTCCCTGACCTTCAATCCAGTGGCAAGATTTAATTTCATACGAACTCTTGCTGTTGTAGTTAATGAGGGGGTATCGCTTATAGAATTTAATTTAAAAACGGCGATTTTTACGAATATATACTTAAATGCGTTCAGCTATTAGGATTCGATTACGGATATGGCAAGGTATGAAAGTTACAAAGAACCCTATATGGGTTAAAACAAGCGTCTCATTAAACGTGGATGCATCTAAACAAAATCAGGTAAGTGCCGTTAAAAGGATACTGCAATAGGTAACGTTTTTGCAAAACCTTAACGATACCTTAACTTAAACAAACAAATTTCCTTTGTTTTAATGCAAATAAGAAAAGTTTTCTGTTGCGACTTATTATGGTGAGCGGACGTCTTTCAGGCTCATCCATTTTGTGCTTCTGAAAGTAAATTTAAATAAAACACATTAATGATTAAAATTTCGATCAAGTTTTAATTTCAATATATTGTTTGAATCTTGCCAATGCAATATAACATCATTCAAATGTCCTACACTTGTATTCTTGCGGGACTTTATTCTGAAATGTGGCATTTTCGTATTGAAGACACACGTCTTTCACATTCACATATTCGATTTGAGGTAAAAAAAAATTGGGGTCAGCATTTGGTTACACCCTCTCAATTTTCGAAGAAATATGGACCGATGACACAGCAAAAACACGAGTTAGACCACCAAAAACAACCTACGTTTCCGATGAACATAACGTGTTGCTGGAAAAAAAAGATCTTTTCATGTCATCAAAAGCTATAGCGGAGGAAATTGACAACGACATCAGTTTGACAACGGTTCGCAAAAGGCTACAGCAAAGTTGATTACCAGGAAGAATAACCATAAAAGTTCCATTACTAAACGCCCATGCCCATAAAGAGGAACAATTTCGCAATATATTACGGGGCAAGCGAAATATTTAAGGGTCACAAGGAATGGAGTTTAGCCACTATACGAAAAACTGTCAAACAAGGGAGCGGCTCGGTAATGTTATGCGGATGCTTTTCTTGGTTTGGCGCAGGCTCTATTTAATATCATAACAATGGAGGTTTATCTTTGAGGACAACATGCTGGTACGGTGCCCCTTCCAGCATGACAATGGTGATGTGAAATCTTGGTTGAGTGTCAATAGGTATCTATTGCTCAATGGCTTTCGAACTCTCCCGATCTCAATCCAATTGAGAATTTCTGGAAGCAACTAACGAAATTTTAGGTTTATAAAACGTTCCAAACTTAGCCCCAATTGTTGTCAATCATAGAAAGACCTTGGCACGGAGAGCTTGTTGTCAGAATTCCTTCAAATTAAAGCTTGGGCAACTGTTTTCAATCTGAACAACCAGGAAGCTATACGACTTGTCAAGAATTCGTAATTTTTCAGCGTTTAAATCACAAACATAGACAATGTAAAGGTTACATATAGTGAATATGTGATCTGGGCCTACACCCTTGCAAGATCAAATTAGCTCAAGAACTGAAGCCTTTTGATGATTTAAAGTGTTGAAACTTCTCCGATTACTTACTTCCTTTACTACAGTCTGGGGTGGAATTGGCCTCAGTCAATAAACGTTTCCAGTCAATTCGATCTAGTTGGCTTCAGCTTCGCATGCTAAGTTGGCTGAGGTAGCCTCTCAGTTGCGTCCGCCATCTGAGTCGCTATCTTCCTCTACTGTGCGGTCCCTCGGAGGCGGATTCGAAGACTTTTTGGAGCGGAGCGTTGGTGTCTATCCGCTTTACATGATCCATACATCTCAGTTGTTGGATCCTTACTCTAAGTCGATGTAGCTCTACAGTGCCTACAGTTCGTCGTTATATCTGCTCCTCTACTCATTGTCTATACAGACGGTACCGAAAATCGCCCGAAAAGTTTTTCTCTCAAAGCAGCCCAAAGCACCCTCATCCATTTTTGAAAATGTCGAGAGAAGCTAGTCAATTGTCAATTAGCCCAAATAAGAAGCGCTTGGCTTCGTTTGATCCCAATACTAGTTTCGTTGTCTATGCCTAACTACCTCAAAGTTATATCTGTCGAGAGTGACTGATATCAACTGTTTTCTTCCAAATATCCGATTCTTCATCGGCGTATGCGAGTAATTGGATGGAATCTTTGTTGGCGCGTGAGTTTTACACTCATCTGTCAAGAATGATGTTGAAAAAATCGCATGGCTGCGCGTCGTCTTGTCTACAACTTTTTTTTGAAATAAATGGTCTATTTGAGATCATAACTGACCTCGATGGAGCAGTGTAAGTCTGCAGGAATGCCAAAACTAAACATAGCTCTGTATACCTCGGCTCTATAAATGCTATCATACACGGCTCTAAAATCGATGAATAGGTGGTGTATATATGGGTTTTTGCAAGATCTGCCATACAGCTTAAGAGACTAGTTAGGAGAAGAATTTGGCGAGCTCTTGCGATTTTATCCGTTTGACATTATCTCGGCGACACAACCCTTTATCTAGAGGGCCAGTTCCATTATAGATATCCCTAAGACGAGGGCTCACTCGCCAAAAAGACCCACATACGTCGGAAGAACCCGGGTAAAGTCTCGTTTATATTGTTTCGGGATTTTTTTTAATCGTTGATTCCATCAGTAAAATTCATCCGCTGTCCCGTTTATAGTGTTGCTGTTTTTGTCTGCTGGTTAGCACTCGCTCTTATTAATTTAGCAAGTCGAGTCCCGATGGACATGGACGGTTACCACTTAAAGGTAAAATAAGCGCAATTGATGTAAAAAACCATTTCTCGTCGATAAAAATGATCGCCATGTTACGGTCGATGGAGTTTGCTAATGCGATTTAATGCTGTGAGATTTCATTTTATGGGTTCGCTGGCTAAGACCAAATAAACCAACGACAAGCTCAGAAATAATGTCCAACGTTAAACTGCAAATGTTATGATATATGTGGAAAAGTGGTGGAAAATTGGCTCCAAAGAATTGGTCGCTGCAAATGTAGGTAGTCAATTTAAGTAGATCGAATCGAATAGATGTAATAAACTTCAGTCCGATATATCTGTGTTTTATTTAAATACAATATTGTATTGCCCTTATTGAAAAACCCTTCAGAACATTATAATAGTTGTATAAGGCATGACTTTAAAGGAAGAGCAGCTTTAAGACTGGCAAGAAACAAGAAACGAAAAAGTTCAGAGAAACATGCACACCCATTTGCTTTGATCGTGGAACATCGTATAACTTGGAATCAATGATATTCCAAACTAACTTGCAGATGATTGAAATTCTCACGGCCTTGAGAAAACTCATCCCACTATGTTTTTAGAAATTTGTTGCATCCATCATCCGTCAATTGGGTGGATGAATTGGAAATCCCGCAAATTAATCACAACACTCACGATCTTCTATCACGATCGGAAGTGTTCTTCATTCGAGTTCCCATACTAGTACAATGTACGAGTATCTTGCATCATAAAATGAAAGCGAATGGACTAACGTCTATAAAAATTGCAACACTCCTTACCGAATACCGTATCCAAATGCAGTGTTATCTAAGAAAATGTTAATTTTCCTCTTGGATAGTTCTTATCCCCGACCTTCACTACCATTTGTGTTTGTCTCCCACACCGATTAAAGTAAAAATCGTGTTTTAATTGCTAACGATTACGATCGTAGTTTACATCATAAAAAATATTGACGATACGGATACAACCCTTCAATAGATCGAGAATTTCTCAATTGCCATACGGTGGCCAGTCCTTTCCCCTCATCCTTACCAGTCCACAGTTCAGCTACTAGTTTATTACGTTTGCCAATTTCCAATAATTATCATTCGTCCGCAAATTACCAGCGAACTCGTAATGAGCAAAGTAAACACAGGAAATTAAATAATACATCGACCAAGCCGATTCAAAGCCGGTATATACATACTGTAGATACGTCTATGATACAACATTACGTTGTCGGTATTACGATAGTATGATAGTTAAAGCTGAAGTTTGCCTTGTCTTAGTTCGGTTTGGCGCATCGCAATCATGATGCAATATAAAAGGAGAGGAGGTATTGCTGCTTCGGTCAATATACTGGAAATGCGACGTTGATCATTATGTCACGACTCAATGGTGTTGCTGGCTGGATACACGTGTAAGTCATGCTTTGCCCAGCGGATAATGAAGAGATCTTTTCAAGTTCAGTTGGGTTTTCAAAGATCACGCGATGAGTGTAAGTAGTAGTATAGATTTCACATGGTGGTAGCTACAGGAAAGCTATTTAAGAATTATATATTTCGATAGATATGTATATTGATTTATTTCTTATACAATTCATAAAGTGACATTTCTTTAGGTTAACAATTCATTGAAACAAATTTAGATTACAATAATATATGTGCGTACAAATATAAAATAAACATAAATGTAAGTACGAGTATAGAAATAATAATGGCATTTTGTATTTGTCATGCATTAGTATTAAAATAGTGTTAAATATCACTTAAATCTTCTTCTTCTTCTTCAAGTGGCGCTACAGTCCGGGGTGGACCTGGGCATCAGTCAACAAGCTTCTCCAGCCAGCTCGATCCCCGACTAACTGCCACCAGTTTCGCACGCTAAGTTGGCTGAGGTTCCCTACCACACGAGTGTGCCACCTAAGTCTTGGCCTTCCTCTACTGCGCTGTCCCTCGGGAGCGGATTCGAAGACTTTTCGGTCCGAAGCATTGGTGTCGAATTTGATTATGTGCAAATACAATTGAATATTTATTCTAACAAAATAATATAATAAGAAATGTTTGATAGTGTTGTGTTTGCTGCGATCAAATCCAAAGTGATCAAAGGATGCGCGTAATGAATAAATTAGAGCACAATTAATGCATCCTCATTCATGCAATCTCTCACACAGGCAGTAAAGTTGTTGTTGTACAACCTGTGCGAGAGCCTACTACGAATGAGAGTTGAAAGAGGATTCGCAACAAATGCAAGCACATACGACATGATTGATCTTCACCAAAGATCAATGTGATTGATAAGAAGGAAAAGTTAGAATTAGAACTAAATTGAATATCAAGTAAAAAAATGAACACTTAACATAACAATAATGAAGATACAGATACTTCTAGTTTACCAATTTAAAGTACACGTTAATTGAATCCCAAACAGTGTCCATACGCTCTACATGACCCAGCCATCTCAGTCTTTGGTTCTTCACTCTTCTGGTTAGGTCGATGTCGCTTTGCAGTCCGTAGAGGTCATTATTGTATCTCCTCCTCCATTCTCCTTCAATGCAGACGGAACCGAAGATCGCCCAAAGAATGTTTCTCTCGGAGCAACCAAGAACAGCCTCATCCATTTTTGATAATGTCCATGCATCTGCCCCATAGAGCAGGACAGGGATTATTAAGGTCTCATAAAGGGTGACTTTTGTTGTCCGAGAGAGGGCCTTGCTACTCAATTGCCTTCTTAACCCAAAGAAACAAGAGTTATTCTTCGCTTGATCTCAGCGCTGGTGTCGTTGTCTGTATTTATAGCGGAGCCTAGGTAGACAAAGTCCTTAACTACCTCAAAGTTCCATCTGTCGAAGGTGACGTTCTGCCCGAGACGTTGGTGTTGGTTGTCCTTTTTGCTTGACAGCATATACTTCGTCTTGTTCTCGTTGACCACTAAACCCATTTTCGCCGCTTCCATCTCAATACTCGCGAAAGCGCCACTGACATCACGCTGCTTTCTCCTGATTATGTCAATATCGTCGGCGTATGCGAGTAGTTGGACGGACTTTTGAAAGATAGTGCCTCTTGTGTTTGCTCGTGAGTTTTGCACTATTCTTTCAAATACGATGTTGAAAAAATCGCATGACAGCGCATCGCCTTGTCTAAATCCTTTCTGGACATCAAAGGTCTCGGTGGGATCTTTACCGACCTTGATGGAGCAGCGTGCATTCTCCATCGTCATCCTGCACAGATGGACGAGCTTGGCAGGGATGCCGAAACTAGACATTGCTCTGTAAAGCTCTTCTCTATAGATGCTGTCATACGCGGTTTCAGGCGTTCACACAATATGGCAGATAAGACCTTGTATGCGATGTTAAGGAGACTGATGCCTCTGTATTTGGCGCAGTTCAGAGGGTCTCCTTTCTTGAGAATCGGACAAACAATGCTGAGGTTCCAGTCATCGGGCATATCATCGCCTGCCGCTTTGAAGAGCTCGGCAGTCAGGCCGTCCACTCCAGCAGCTTTTTTGGACTTAAACTTAGATATATGTAGCTATCTTCACTTGGTCGAGGTCGGGTGGACGGAATTGTTGGTCATCATCGTCCAGGTTGAAAAGTTCATTCTGCCTGACAGCGGTATTTGGTTCGTCATCGGCGTAATACAGTCTGCAGAAATGGTCTTTCCAAATTCTCAGCCTCGACTGCGATTTTACCACGATGTTCCCTTGTTCATCTCTACAGGCTTCGGTTCGGGGTTTATTTCCGTGGCATGTTATTTTTACCGTTTGGGTAAACTTCCGAACCTCATTCCTGGAGTAGCATCTCTCAATTTTCTCGACCGCGCGCTTCTCATGCTCTTTCTTCTTCCTCCTGAGAAGCCGGTGTTCGTCTCTCGTCTTCTGCTCATAGAGCTCATGAGCAGCTCTGGTTCTTCTAAGCAGCGCCGCTTTATATGGATCTTGCTTAGCTGCATGTGCTTGCCGGCATTCATCATCAAACCAGGGGTTTCGTTGTGGTCTTGTCCGACAACAAATCCGCGTCCAAATAAGTGCTGCTTTTGCCGTCGATAGCAATTGCCGTAGTAGATGTCGCAGTTTTTCGTCTTCTTTTCGTCCGGCCCATCCCATCGCATTTCTTGAATGGCGGTTATGTCTGCTTTGCAGCAATCTAGGGTCTCCGCTAGTTGCTCGGCTGCACGTGGTCTATTAAGGGATCTAACATCCCACGTGCATATCCGAAACTCATTGTCCTTAAATCGTTTGCGTGGGTTGTCAACAGTAGATCCGTCTATATTCGAGGCTTGTTGATGCTTCGTAACTCATGTTTTTTTTAATGGCCGGACAGTTACCCCGGCGGAACAACCCCCAACCAGGAGGACCAGTTCCATTTTTAATGCCCCTAGGACGAGGGGTCGGTAACACCGAAGCCAGTAACCCGTTGCGGGATGTGAGCGCTGCCGTTGGCCCATATAGGGCTCGTCCGCCACCATCTCTTTTCCAAGACCCTGACTAAGTCCTCGAAATCCTTACCGGCCTGAGCTCCAAATATGTCGGAGTAGCCCGGATAAGGTCTTATTTTGTTTTTCCGACACTAATCTTGATTTATGGCGCAGGACACTCGCCATTTGCCCCCTTCACTCCGCAATATCTAGTAAGACTCCCAGATGGCGCCACAGAGAGCCATGAAGTAGCACTTATTAGCAGAGCTGCAAGATGTTCGGCTGAAGAGGCACATTCTCGTTATTTAAAGAACCAGCACCTGTCGGAAGATGCTACTTCTACGAGGCCTTGTACTAATCGTTGCCATCACTTAAATAACCCTCTTTTAAAACAAAATTTAATTTTGGGTGGGGTGACCAAGAAAAAAATATTCACATGTCAGTAAGAAGCTTAACATGAAAACTTTATGCAATTGCAGCAGATAATTTATTTGAAAAGAAAATAGCAATAGATAAAATAAAATTAAAAAGCTAGTATAACTGATACCGAGCAACCACAATTTTATTTGTTTAGTAAACAATACCGGTATTGTTGTTGTCCTTATTGACTTTGGAAGCTAATTGAAAAGTCGACGAGATGACACAGAATAAAAATTACAAAATGCAGTAGTGCGGAAATTGGGTACTGGTACTTTATTGGAAAAGTTACTGTGTAAGTGAAAGTTGGATATCAGTCGAAAATTGCAATTTCTTGATTGCATCTGGAAGGATTTTTAGGTCAAAGAACAATGAAAAACTAGAATATCTAAGGTTATGACAGGTTTAATCGTATCCATGTAAGCATTTTCCCAACAAGTTATTCCATATCAAAGCTGGGAACAGAGGATTCCGTAATAGTTTGTTTGTAGCAACCTTGCTGAACAGATATTTTGCAAATATTTGAAATAACGAAGGGTGCTACGGAGATACTTCCTCAAAAATTCTGTGTGATTCGCGAAACAAATTCTAGAATGTAGAGTTAAGTATTTGAATTTGTCTACTCTCTCAACTAAAAAGCATTAACTACAACAGTTCAGATGTTTAGCATTCCGGTGCGTGAAAATAAATATCGGCTTCTAGTTTTTGCGTAGAATACCAACTGAAAAATATAATTTTAGTTTTGAAACTAATAACCAATTTATGTGCATTGAACCAGGTTCGTAGTAAATAAAGACCCGAATTTAAGTCAGATTGCAGGTCTAATGTACTACAAAACCTACATCATCAGCGAAAGCAGTGGGAGCACCCTTAAAATTTAGTTCAAAAAGGGAATTAATGTAGATTAGAAACAGAATTGGTCCAAAACAGAACCTTGGGGAATACGCAAATTGCGAACATTTATTGAACTTTTTAGGTAGGTACATCATCTATTTTCACTCGTTGTGATCTATGTTTAAGGTACGACTTAAGCCATTCAAGAAAAAATCCACGAAACCCAGCTTTTTCCAGTTTCCTTATCAAATCAACGTAATTGACGTAATAAGCTTGGAGATGCCATTGAATAAATCAGCTGAGTGATTTTTTCTGTCGAGATTTGACATAATTTGGGAACAAAACTATAGAATGGCATCTTCCGATGATGTTCCAATTGGATAGAGCTAAAAGACTCAGTTTTGTTTAAAAAAAACTTACCACCCGATTCGTCTGGAAATACACCTTCAAATATGCAACCATTAAAAATACATATGTGCTAAAACATCCAGAATTAAGTAAACAATTTTTTTAAGAAGTAGATTTGAAATTTCGTCAGCTCCACACGAAAAGAAATTTTGTTAGCCACGTATGGCTCTTTACACCTCCAAGGAAGTAATTGGCTCATACACAAAACTGTTTCTTTCCCAAGGAACAGCAGCACAGCCAACGAAGGGGAAACAACTATTATTACAAAGCTGTTGGGCAGGACATGGTTGAAGACTTCTTGCAATGTATATAAAATAGCAGTTAAATGCATCTGCAATAAGAAGTTTGTCAGAGACTACGTTACCATTAATAAGGATTGCCGGGCATTTTTGGTAGCAGCTGATTTATTGCCATTCCTTTCTTAAAGTTTCCCTAAGAAGCATCAAAATGGACGCTGCAATAAGCACACAATTTTTTATATTTTCTTTGTAAGTTCTGATTATTAGGAAATCTACGGCATTTAAATTTTAGCTTGTTTTTAATACTGACTTTGTGCACTAAATGTTTATAGATCCACGGTTTAAGTTTTTTTACTATTTTTTTCGAAGGCAATGAGGAAGTACAACTAGAAATGGGTTTCTTTAGGGAACCCAAGAATATCGTATAACAAGTCGGAGCATTTCTACAAGAATAAACTTCTTCCCAGCACTCATACACCACGTTATTTCTCAGCATATTAAAATTAATATTTTTTCCTTTATTCAAGAATTTACAATTGTTTTTGTGTTTGCTTTAAGAGTGTAAATTAAAAAGCCTGTCATGGAGTGATCCGTAATCTTTAGATCAAAAACACACTTTTCTTCACAATTATGAAGCATGGGGAGGGAAAATGCGCGAATCCGCTTTTGCTCACTTTATTTTTATTTTTTTTTTTTTTTTTAAACACAAAATTTGTTGAGATCCTCTTGCGTGCGTCCCCTAAGTAAGGACCTCCTATACTATGTCGTTGAACAGTCTTTTCCACACTCCGTCAAAGCAGATGTGATGAAATGTTAAACTAAAGATCTTTCATCCACTCTCGATACTGTCCTTGTATTTAAGATCGTTCTTCGTGATTGGAACAACAAGTTAAGGAAGAACATCACAGTTTAAAAACATAGTATACGCTATATCAATTGTAAAAGTGGAATCGGTTTAATTTTCCTCGCAGGGGAAAGAAATGTCATCATATCTAGCACACGTTTCTCACACATCAACATCCCTAAAGGGACCTGGGAGTTTCCTGAATGCCAGAGCGCAGGGGTATCTGTTCTATGAGAAAATTTTAAGTTAAACAGCTACATCTGCAACCGATTTTATCGGTATGACATACGAGTGTATGCTTCAATACCGAATTTCAGAAATTTGGTTTAAAAATTATCGTTCCGTGCGCCAAACTTATAGAGCACATGCACTATATTATTTATTTATTATTTAAAAATTGCTTAAAAAGTAGGACATAAGTCTTATAAATTGTTGTAAGCCTTTATATAAATTTAGAAAACAACTGATTTACATTATATATCGGGTTTTTTCCAATAGGGACTTGACAACTTTGAATTTAATTTGTGAACGCACTCTTTCACTAATCATCAAACTGTCACTGTCAATTTATTGAGAAAACTCAACATTTTCATCATGGTAAAGTACATGAACGAGCAACGTCTGCAAATTATAAATATTTTCTACCGAAATTCGGAGTCAGTGACTGCAACTTTAAGAGCGTTAATTGCGATTTTCGGTCGTAATTCTCGCCATTTTAGACAGGCAATAACAAGTTTAGTGAAAAAATTTGAGTCTACATATTCGTTGTGTGATGTTGCCGTGTCAGTGAGACAACGGGTTGGTCGAAGTGTCGAAAATATCGCTGCCGTTCAGGCATCCGTAGCAAACGATCCAAATCAGTCAATTCTACGGCGTTCTCAAGAATTGGGCCATGATCACCGATTATTTTGGGCCCGAATTGGAAGATATGGACTTGGACGACATGTGGTTTCAACAGGATGGTGCCACAAGCCACACAGCACACGTTTCAATCGATTAATTGAAAAGTAAGTATGGTGAGCGTGTTATCTCAAGAAATGGGCCAGTCGATTGGCCGCCTCCTTCGTGCGATTTAACGCCGCTTGATTATTTTCTGTAGGGTTACGTTAAGTCATTGGTTTATGTCAACAAGCCGACGACGTTGGAACAGCTGGAACAGCTCAGAGCCAACATTGAACGCGAAATAGCGGCCGTTTCGGCCGAAATGTGTGGCCGATTCCTTGAATATTGGGTCCAACGAATCGACCGCTGCAAATGTGCCCGCCGTGACCATATGAACGAAGTCGAGTTCCATTCATAAATGTTTTGATTGTACTTTAAGCCGATAATAAATTTTTTGAAAAATCTCAAATGGTTTGCGTTTTATTTAAAGAAAAAGTTGCCAAGTCCTTATTGGAAAACCCTTTATATATATGTACATACATTACTTACTTACTAAACATTCAATGATTTGCCAAATAACTGAAAAGAAAACGTTGAAAACTTCTTGTGCTTCTGATTCCTCTCATCGCGATTGGCAGGGAGTTCCAAAGGCGTACAACATGAATAAAAAATTGACGCTGAGTGTTAAGATATATAAATCGAGGTGGTAGAAGTGCGAAAGACCTTGTTTATTGGGGGAAATTCAGCCTACTATGAAGGTTATCAGGTTGTTGTGATTGAATGATTTGATGCATGTAGATTACAGAACGAAATTTTAAAAATTAGTAAAACGGGAAGTAAAAGAGTTTTTGCCAGTAACAGTTAAGTTTTTTTAGGAATGAACCTTTGAGTTACCCGAAGAAGACGGAGGCTTCCATAAACTTTTCCGATAGCACTGTTTACATGGTCGTGCCAAGTGAGGGTACTATTGAAAATCATTCCTAGATTTCGGGCGGAGCTGACACAGTCAATGTTTTCCTCCTCTAGCTTCAATGAATTTAAAACTGATACATCTAACGATTTACGACAGATGGGAAGGGCTTTCGACTTGGCAGGTTTTAGGTGGAGGTTGTTTTTTTTTTACCAGCCGGATATAAGAAACAGGTCCTCGTTCATTAAATCAAGAGCTTTATTTTTTTCAGAGAAGGGTCGACTAATTAAAAGTTGTACATCATCAGCGTATAGATGAATTAGACAGTGTTTTACAACTTGCGGAAGCTCATTGATATTAAGTGAAAAGAGGATTGGGCCAAGTATAGATCCTTGTGGCACACGTGGCAAAACGTCCGTAAGACTGGATGAGCGACCATTTGCGACAACGCATTGTTATCTAATTTACTAAATTACTAAGATACGAGAAGATCAACTTACAGGACTCGGGCGTAAACCCATAAGAGTTTTGCAGTTTTTTATTGGGTATATAACTTAATTCGTGAGGTTTTTTTTTTCAAAATTTGAACGTTTATTTAAGAAAAACATGTACAACAGTATTATTCAAAGTATTGCCCATCTGAAGCTATAACTTTTTCCCATCTTTCTGGCAATTTGTGGATCCCATCCCAAAAGAACTGCGCCGGCTTGGCAGCCAAGAATGAATCAAGCCAATTTTTGATATTCTGCTTTGATGTGAACCGTATTTCAGTGAGGACGTTCTGCATCGACCGGAACAAATGGTAGTCAGAAGGGACAAGGTCTGGGCTATAAGGCGGGTGGGGTAAGACTTCCCATCCACTGTTTTCCAAATAGTTCTTAACCGGAATAACAACGTGGGGCCGTGCGTTGTCATGATGGAAAATTATTGCCTCGTGTCTAGTCGCATATTCCATTTTTCATCACCAGTAACAATCCAATGCAATAATGACTTCCTTTTGTGGCGTCCCAGCAGCATTTCGGACATGCAAAACCGCCTTTCGGCGTCTCTCGACTTGAGTTCATGTGGAACCCAATTTTCTTGCTTTTAAATATATCCAGCTGCTTTTAAACGTTTTGAAATGGCTGCTTGAGTGATACCCAACCATTCTGTGAGCTCTTCTTGTGTTTGGAAACAATCTTGATAGAGTAATGCTTCCAGTTCTTCATCTTCAACTTTTTTTGGCTGCCCAGAATGTTCATCGTCTTCCAAGCCAAAATCACCACTTTTAAATCGTGCAAACCACTTTTGGCACGTTCGCTCAGCTAGCGCATGTTCACCATAAACTTTCACCAAAATACGATGACTTTCGGCAGCAGTTTTTTTCATATTAAAGTAATGAAGAAGAACTCCCCGTAAAAACACACTTTCAAACACAAAGTTCACTTCAAATGAATGACATATACTGAAATGACGTACAATGACAGTAGCTTTTCAACGCATGTTCCAATGGAATATTAACAATCGAATAATACAAGTTATGCCATCTCTTAGCAAACCGCACGAGTTGTAGACCCAATACATAAAATTGAGTGGTTGACAGTGTCGAATGACAGTGCTTAAGAAAGTGAAAAGCGCTATGTGATCGCTATCTATTGCAGTTCTTATTTAATCAGTTACTAGGAGTAAGGCGGGCTTGCAACTTCGTTGTGGTCGAAAACCTGACTGGCAGGTGCTTAACAGATTGTTGGATGTCAAATAATTTTGTAATTACTTGAGAACTGCCATTTCATGAAAGGAACGGTAGTATGGCTATTGGTCGGAACTCTGTCTCTATACCTGTAGTTTTTTTAGGAATAGGGATAATTGTAGCTTTCTTCTATTCCAAAGGAAACTCAGAGGTAGTTAATATTTTATTAAAGATATGTGTTATGAAGCGCAGAATGTACGGTAGTAAAAGTTTTATAAATTTTCGATGTATTAAGTCAATTTCAATAGCATTCGATTTTATTGATAGAATTGCCTCAAGAATGTCTTCCTCTTGTAATCTCATAAAGTTGAAATTGTTACTAAAATAAGTTGATTCATCTTCAGTTAATGAGCTGTTGGCGATTGCGATACCAGAGGACTGTGGCATTGAGGTGAACTTCTTCTTGAGAACACCGCAATCAATATTATCAGGTAGCACTTTAGATTTCCTCCCAATATCGATTTCACGCAGGTTTTTCCAAACTTTGTTGCTGGAAACTAAAGAACCAAGTTTTCCTTCATAAAAATGCATTTTTGCCAATCTTAACATTCTGACCACTTGATTTCGAAGTCTACGATAGGATTGATGAAAATGTTCCATCTTGTATCATCTCCACTGACTGTAGGCAGCATCTCGTTGTAACATCAGAGCAGAGATGTCGCCATTCAGCCAAGATAGAGTCGTATGCTTCGCCACACATGTTTTTAAAGGAACATGCAAATCAAACAGGAAATTGGCACTACGAACTAAAGAGCATATCTGCTCGTTTACATTTTGCATATGGTATAGTGTGTATAGTATAGTTCCAGTTTAGGCTATTAAAGTTTCGCATTAGTTCATATGTATATATTTATATTTCTGAAATCACGATATTGGAAACTTTGCTGACCAACCTGGCAAGCTATATCCGAGCATGTAAAGGTTAAATCGTGCTTGGAGAAACCAGATACTTGAAGCTGACTATAAAGCAAAACTTTATCGACATCGCTTGCAAGAAAACGGTCTAGTAAAGAACTGGATGAATCAGTAAAGTGGGTAGGGGAAGGTGGGGGGAAGACGGGGACTTTAAGGTATTTTATATATAAAACCCTCCGCTTTGATTATACAATGTAGGAACTTTTATTAAGCAAAATAATCAATCTTTCTTCAAGCTTTCTTCGTTGTGTTGATCTTGTATTTGTTTTTTTTTTCAGTTTCTCTTTATTTATTATTGGTTTCGGTTTCTTACTCTTTTGTATTTCCTCTAAATCTATTTTGTAAGGAGTAGCAGTGATAATAGCTATTTATTCAAAGAATCATTTGCTGTTGCTTGCTGTACTTAAGATGAGGTTGAAATAGTTGGTGGTAGTGTGTTTGTTGTAGAATTTAAGGCAGTGCAGATGGCCGTTTGGGTATCAGGGGCTGACGATGTTACTGTCGAAGGTGTCGAAATTGAAACAGCTTCGGGTTTCAGCCTCTGCCGCAATGAAGTCATCTTCGTTAAAAATGTGTGCATTATAAGGCGAGATTCCACATGCTTAAAATGCAATAATTGCTGTTGGCATTGTTGCTGCCCGTATAAATGCTTACCCGAAGAGTTCAGCAACTTGAAATTGGGTCACTACTTTCCCAGGATTTGATCCTAACCATGCTGTTATAGCCTGATCAAAAAAGATACTCAAAGGTCGTATAAAACCAACATCAGCTGGCTGTAGTTTGTGAGTTGTGTGGGGTGGGAAGCATATTATTGTCAGACCATGTTCACGTGCTTCATCGATTTGCTGCAAATTTTGAGTGTGAGAGGCATGACCATCTAAAATGAGCATGACTGGTTTGATTTTAGAAGCGTGCCTCGTTCGGCCGATGTCAAAGCTCCCACTTGTTTTTACCAGTTGCTGCGATCACTTTGGACCACCGAAACACCGGTCTCGTCACAGTTATAAATCCTGTCTGGAGTCAAAGGGTTATCGTCAGTGTTTTTCCTAGCAGTTAAAAAAATTGTCCAACAGACAATCTATTAATCCCAGCAGCACGAGCCGCTGACGTATTTTCCGGCTTTCGCAAACTCAAGTCAAGAAGGCGGTTTAGGAATCCACGTAGCCAGTCCTTACCAGCTGTTTGCTTAATATCATTAAATTTATGATGTTTGTCGTTACGAACTGCTAACTCATAGGCTAACTTCTGCAGTTCGAAAGTTGACAATTCAAACAACTTTCCTTCCATTTCCTTTAAATAAATAACAAGTATTTGTTCTTCTTCTTGGGAAAAAAAATTGGACCCAAGGAAACCTTGACATTTCGAGTGTACTTTGAGGGACATTATAGTTCTTGCTGGCTAATTATAACCCCTTTTTCCATCCAAAACTTCTTGAATGGCTAATTTCATTTGTTCTTCATTCCACCCTCCTCTGTCAGTTTTTCTTTTGTAGTTTCGAACCATAATCTGTAAAAAAAAATAATAGCCTTAACCCAACTAGTATCGATGATTTTTAATTAAATCGAAATCCAAGAAGTAACAAATAAGCGGGAAAGATGGGGTACCAACCCCGCAAACCCCGTCTTGCCCGCAAGTAGGTACCCCATCATTCCCAAACTGGACTCCCAAGTTGTATTAAATTTTTTGAGGTTATAAACCAAAGCAAGCCGGAAAGGATTAATGAGTTTATAATAGAAAAATAAACAAACATCAATAAAAAAATATGTCACTCGTCTTGTATACCATACATTATGAACAGTCACGCACTTAATATTTGTCAAAAATTAGATACAACCACTTAAAATAAAAGAAATACTTACCAAATTGCAACGTGCTCACCTTCGACGAAACTTTTTTTGACACTAACAACTTTTGTTAAATACCGTCAGATGGCGTAAAAAAAATCTTTCCACCTGCATTATATCATCTGTTTTGGTATGGTCCCCATCTTACCTCACTACCCTGTTTTACCCCACCTTCCCCTAGGTGAAGAGCGGTTTATGGGATTAAGATTGAGGGCCTCAAATGTACTAAGAAAGTATTTTGATAAATATTTGTTCAGGAAATTGTCTCTAGTGAAGAAACCAATGGTACAGTGTTAACGTAGTTGTAGACCGATCCAACTAATATACTTTCAGAGTCCCGTATGATACTCGTACTTACAAAAATATACGAGTATTTCAATGGACAGCCATCATCCGATTTACTCACGAACTTGCATGTTAACCCATCACGCACATACGGAACCGAACCCACACCAGTTCTAAACATTCGATCGGCTCGAAAAAGCTTATAGCCCTTTAGGCAATAGAAATCATCGCAAATATCTGGTTGAAACCATGTCTCGCACACGGACACAATATCTATCTTGGATTCCACAAACAAGTATCTGAATTCCTCTAATTTGCTGCTCAGACTCTGTGCATTTAAGTGACATATTCGTATACCATTTTTTTGAGCTCGCAGAATTCGAATCATGTTGTATAAACTCGTATTCATGTTGTTGCCAACGAACCCCCTACTGTAGTTAGCTGTACTCGAAAGTTTTATAGATATAGACGTAGCAGTCGCTCGAGACTAAACCAGAATCAAAAAAAGAAAAGAGAAGTGCAACTATTTGACAAACGAATATTATAAAAGCAAAGAACAAAATTTGGCAAAACATCGTTACAAACAAAGTAGACAGTAATAGAGACAGAAAATGTATTTCAATAAAAAGAAAGAAACATTTAAGAAAAAATATATAGAAAGAAGAGTTGAAGAACAAAAACATTGCTTGGGGCTGAATTAGTTTGACGATCCGGCAGCTTCTAGGCACTCAACGTGCCTGACATAATTGACCATCTGAGACCGCTATACCCCATATTGTTGATCATTTCCGCATAGCATTTTGTTTATAAAATGCAGTTCCACCGAGATGCATAAGAACAGTGCGTACTGAGAGAAAATAATGCATCCCTTCACTTTATGGAAAATTTTATGCAAAGATCTAGATTTGAAAGCGTACATAATCCAGCTGGTGCAAGCCGAATGATCATCGTTTGCGTCGAAATTTCGATGAATTAACTGGCATGGATTCGCTGTTTTATCGAAACATTGTGTTTAGTGATGAGGCCTATTATTGGCTAAATTGGTATGCCAATAAGCAGAATTTTCGCATTCGGAGCGCATATAATCTATCTTCGTAGGCGGAGATTTAAATGGCCATGTCGGAGAAAAAAATGTTGATTATGAAGACTGCCACGGCGGTAAAGGCTTTGGAACCAGAAATTCAGCTGGCAAAGACATCCTTGTAGCGTGTAGGGCTTACGGCTTAACCGTCTTAAATACAATGTTTATTAAACATCAACGACATCTTATCACCTATAGCAGCGGAGGCCACGAAACGCAAATAGATTATCACCTCTGCAAAATGTCGATGAGAAACCGTGTTAAGGACTGTAAAGTAATACTTGGAGAATCGCTAGTAACCCAACACCGTCTGCTCATTACAGAATTTTTCACAGCGGAACCACAGAAAACACGGGCATCGTTTGGAAAGCCAAAAATCCGGTGGTATAATCTATCGAAGGAACGAAGCGCAAGATTTATCGCACTGGCTAAAGAAGTACTTCACAATATAAATGGTATCGCAGACTCACTTAGCCCGCAAGAAATGTGGAACAGCATGCACGAGGAATGCATAACACTCGCAAAGTCCCATCTGGGGACTATATCGAAATACCATCACGTCGGCAAAGAAACATTGTGGTGGAATAACGAAACCAAACGAGCTGTGGCCGACAAGAAGAGTGCATTGCGTGGACAAAATGCGATCGGAGCGACGATATCGAAAAAGCTCGACTGGCTCTTGAATACGAGCGTCTTAAAAAGATCGCAAAGAAAGTCCTGGCTCGAACTCAAGCGGCAGAAGCGGAAAACCTGTACCAGGAGTTGGAACAAATATCCTCACGATCGGCGGATAGAAGACAACCTATCCAAGAAGTTCAAACGTCGTACAGTACTAAAATGCCAAATATTTTTAAGCTCGCTGCACAGAGGAGAAAAAATTCAATGGAAATAACCTCGCCGAAATACATCAAAAACGCAGACGGTCGTTTATTAACAAATGAAAAGGAAATTTGTGGCCGGTGGCTTGAATACTGCAAGGAGTTGCTTAACAAACAGTTTCCACGTGATATCGTGCCGACAGCTGGTCTATTCGAGGAGGAAGTTTCGGACTTTTCAATCGAAGAAATAAGTATAGCAATTGGAAAAATGAAGCCGGGGAAAGCGGCGGCACCAGACAGCATTCCATCAGAGTTTTGGTCGAAGATTGAGAGGATCGGCAGCGTTTGGCTATCGAAACTTTTAAATAAATTAAAATGTGGACAACCTATGCCGAATCAATGGAGAAGTAGCTTCTTGGTTCCATTATACAAAGGAAAAGGCGACACTCGAGAATGCAACAACTACCGTTCAATCAAGCTTATGTCACACACAATGAAAATCGTCGAAAGAGTCTTAAACGAACGTCTTCGGCAAATAATAAAGTTCGATAATAGCCAGTGTGGATTTGTTGAAGGAAGATCGACGGTGGACGCTATCCAAAGCCTACGAATAATAATGGAAAAGCACCGAGATTCGTCTAAGAATTTACACATGGTATTTGTCGACCTCGAGAAAGCATTCGATCGAGTGCCTAGGGATCTCATATGGGCCGCGCTGAGGTCTCAAAACGTACCGGAAACGTATGTTAGAATAATACAAGACATGTACGGAAACGTGAAAACTGCGGTTAAAAGCTCTGCTGGACTAACGAGAGAATTTCCAGTTAATGTCGGAGTGCATCAAGGAAGCGTACTTAGCCCTTTCCTCTTTAACGTAGTATTCGACTATCTTTTAAAAGACTGCATGCGCGAACCAAATGTAACGCCAATTCTCTTCGCTGACGACGCAGTTATACTTAGCGATAACGTCGAAGACTTACAGAACGCCTTAGATTCATGGAGAAATGCGCTAGAGAGAAACGGGTTTAAAATAAGTCGTTCAAAGACGGAGCATTTGACGTGCCCATTTGCGCATCCGTTGCGACCTGTTCCGGATATAATGTTAGACGGAATAGTTCTTCCGAAAAGCACTATCTTTAAGTACTTAGGATCAATCGTTAACATGGAAGCGAAATGTGACGACGACGTAAACCACAGAGTGAGTGTGGGATGGATGAAATGGCGGGAAAATTCGGGAATCTTTTGCGACAGAAAATTTCCACTTAAATTAAAGGGGAAACTCTACACCACGGTTGTTAGACCAGCTCTTATATACGGTTCACAGTGCTGGACAATGTACGAAGCGTTTAAAAACAAAATGACGGCAGCGGAAATGAAAATGTTAAGGATGTCTAGTGGAGTCACTAAACGCGATTGCATTAGATCTACGCGTATAAGAGGAAGTCTACATATAAAGAATTCGGTGACCGAACAGCTTGAGGCGAATAGAATAAGTTGGTATTGCCACGTTCAAAGAAGATCTGCGGAAAATCCGGTTAAAAAGGCACTATCAACTACGGTCACTCCAACTGTAAGAAAACGAGGTCGGAAAAAGAATTCCTGGATTTCTCAGATGGCAAATGCGCAACAACGTCTGGGGTTAACCACTGAAGCGATCCAGGACCGAGCATTATGTAGACGCGTTCTGCGGTCTGCGACATTAGCCAACCCCATAAGCGGAGCAGCAGCGATGCAGTAAAAATGGGAAACTCGTTACGCATAAGTTCGTATAACGAGGAAAGGGTTAATAAAAGGATAAGAAGATAATCTATCTTTGTTTGGCGCGCTTGGATCGGTAGAGTCATCGGACCATGTTTTTTTTTTTTTTTTTTTTAAATGAAGCCAATTAGGGTATTACTACAGATAATAAAGATTACGGTCAAGGATATGCGCTATAGAGCCCTATTGGGAACTTTATCGTTTCCCAATTGTATGGCATGAATATGGAAGGGATGTGGTTCCAGCAGTGGCTACATCTATGCTGACAAACCACCAACAATCAATTCATGCTATTGAGGACATACGGCCACAATGCTTGAAAAAAAGATCGAAAACTTTGTCTATCGGATGACATTCATCAGATTCAGCCGTTGTTGACATATGTATGCCCAAAGTTGTGTTTAAAAATTAATTGCAGAATGAATTCTCTCGATTAAATACAATTAAATATTGAAATTTCATGTGTTCTGTTCAAAATCAAAGTTAAGAGCTTAAAAAACCCTTTACTTAGTGTATATCTTCTTTAGTCTTTTTCAACAATACTGTACATGGTCAAATCGATGTTGCTCAGCGTCTAACGCTGCTGGCAAAGTAACTAACTGAAGCCAACTCCGATAGAGTGGAGAGTTTTCAGCCACTCATTACAGAAAGCTACACAAAATAATTTATTCTTATTTGAAATTACAGAAAGACTTGATTGACTTGCCTCAAGTCATTCCGTAAGTAATAAAGTGCTGTTGGAATGCTATAACCACCGTCGCTACTATTATGATCAAATAGTTTGAAATCTTTCCAGTTTTAATCGGTGATGGCGTTTAAACGTCTAATCATTTACTAGGTACAATGATTGGCGTGTTACTTAATTTACAATTTTCAGTATATCATTCTGGCACTTTGTATTCAAAGAAATTCCTTTGCCTGTATTTACCAATTTACTGTAATTGCGAAGCGCTCCGAATGACAAGCTAATTTGCGGTGGTATGTTTGCGTGGAAAATTCTACAACCTTCAACGGATCGGCGAACTGGAGACGCCACTGACAAATTATGTGTGAACAACACGTCAATCTTTTCCTTGATGGATGTTTTCAATTAAGTACATACTTCATATAAGTATCTAATTATAGTAAGGAACAGTTTTTTTACAGCGATGAAAGGTGGTCTTACTTGTCATAGACAAGTAATTGGTACTAGCTCTACCTTTGCCTATTTCGTACCTATACCCATTTTCGCTCTTTCATCTGACTACTCGCGTAAGCGCCACTGACATCACGCTGTTTTCTACCGAATAAGTCAACATTATCGGCGTATGCGAGTAATTGGAGGGACTTTTGAAAGATTGTACCTCTTATGTTTGCTCGTGAGATTTGCACTATTTTTTCACGAATGATGTTAGCGAAATCGCACGACAGCGCATGCTTAGATATTGCTAGCTTCACTTCATCCAGGTCGGGTGCACGGAATTGTTTGTCTACATCGTCCATCCTGTCATTCTGCCTGACAGCTGCATTTCTTTCGTCTTCGCCGTGACAATGAAATGTCAACATCTCTCTCCTCAGTTCGCGCATATAGGCTAATGTTGGCACATTTAGGCTTGATGCGGATTGCTACGAGGCGCTCGTTCATATGCCGGAAACTCAAGACTTCGCCTAAGCATCCCAGATTTTCATCCTCTTTCTGTCCGGCCCATCCCATGGCATTTCTGGATGGCGGTAATATCTGCTTTGCAGTAGTTAAGGGACTCCTCTAGTTGTTCGCTTGCACGTGGTCTATTATGAAACCTTATATTCCTCGTGCATATTCCAAGCTCGTTGTCTGTTTGCAGAGATTGACAATCTCTGAATCCGAGGCTTGTTTGCGTTTTGAAGCGTACGTATTATTTCAATGCCCGGGGAATTACGCCAGCAGTGGTACAACCCCCAACCTGGAGGGTGTTCCATGCTACCCAGTTCCATTTTTAATACCGCTAGGAAGTAGGTTAGTTGTTGGAACACTGGTGGTGAAAAAAGCTATAGAATCAGGTGCGGATGTAGACTTCAGGTCGATGTTGATTTCACCTAAAGGTGGCCCAGGTCCACCCCAGACTGTAGCGCCACCTAAAGTAAGTAACAGCAGATATCAATGTATCAAGCTATTAATAGCAGAATCAGACAGCCTTACATACGCTGCCTGCAGGCATCTGAATTGGGAAACCAAATTCAAACGCAAAAATACAATACTTCCATCAGCAAGATGACAAGATGTTGCTAAGGAAAATTAAAAACAGTGTCGGGGATAGAATGGATCACTGGAATACACCAGCATTTATTTTGTGAACATCAAACGTGAAACCGGCTTATCCATTAAAGAAAGGTTTTGCCAATCTCATTTTGGTTTGACGAATGAATCTTATGCAAAACCGGTGGCCCATCCTATTCGTGTCCTGAGATATTACTTGAGCGGTGTGTTTATTACCCAGAAAAAGTCCTAAGAAAAGGACTACACAATTCAGTCATTTCTGGAATATGCTAACCAGATATGGTTCCATAACTATCAAGAATCGTAGTCTCGTATTCTAGATAAAGCTTATGAAATTTCCCATGTAATGGTATACTCAAGCAGTTACCATGGAATACCATCAACGTGAGAGGATAGTCAACATTTTCCTAATCAACCGCTGCACAGGTCTCCCTACTTGACACAGCTTAAAGAATTTCGCAGGTGTGCCATTCATGACCAGGCGTTGATTTTCTTAAAGGTCATTATCATCATTACAATCTCTGTATTTCAAGTAGGTACTAAGTAGGTCTGGTATCTATTCGCGAATTTTTCGTTTCGAAACACTCACACTCAGCATACTACAAAGTAATGTTGTTTCAGCGACAACTTCTCTTGTCTCTCTCAACTGAAAATTCCGGACATAAAGCATTAAGCCGCATGTCTCGGCCGAGGTTCCAACAAAAGGCCGAATGAAAAGAAATTTTATCAAAAAAAGCACACTCATGGTCTCACTTATGACCCAATCCGAAATAGAGTGACCTATAGAATGGTTCTAAGCCTCACAAATTTAACCAAACCCACAAACGACCTGTAAACAATGCAGAGATTTGTTAACCACAAGTGGCCATAACACTCTAAGTAGGTCCGGTATCTATTCGGGAATTTTTTGTTTCGGAACACTCGTTCATATTTACAACTGACAGGCTGACGTTAAAAATGATCCCTTACTCTTCTCAGCTGTTCCCATAACGATATCAACACCGTTCAACCTAGACGTTTTACGTCGGTCTGCATAAATGTATCATATGATGAGGAAATAGGAATATATTTATCTAGATATCTCCTTACCCTTCGTTATGCATTCCTTTCGTTTCCTTTTTAAGACCCAGGAAAGAATTTCTAGTGCATTTAGACAATCAGTAATAATCATACTAAGTACGCTTCTGATGTTTAAATTTCGTTGCTATTTAGTGTATGCACGTTGCGTTGACAGACCCCACCGGAAAATATTAAGTGAACCACCCCCGTTCTCTTACTCATTACACACACGAAATCATTGCTGCCCGATTTCATCAGAGGTAATAACCAGGTGGATGTGCATGCTTATCTACAATAAGTAACCGATTAATTTTGTATAAAAACATACATATGTTTTCTACTGATAGAATCTTTACTTTTTTCAATTTCCCATACACAGTTAATTGGCTTCGTTTGTTGTTTAGGCAGTTTGTTCAGATAGCATTTGTAACCCCATCAATTTAAGGCACACAGAATGGGAAGACTAACATCCCATTTATCAAGTAGCTCAACGATAACCATCTTGAACGAATCAATTTAACTTAACATCGGTTAAAATTGCATATGGTAGGGTATTATTGAGATGTGAACCCCTGGGATGTGCATATGTACCTATGTTATATGTATGGATTGCCCTATAACCGTCTTAAAGGCCTTCAGTCTGTAGATCTAGATTTCTGAGAATTCTAATCTGAGATGTAGTCTTCTGGAATTTTCCTACAATTATCAGGGCTTATACAAATTTGTAACAGATTTCATCATTTCTGGGAAGTCATGTCACTAGCATATTTAACTACAACTTACTAGTTACACAAGCCTGACATGGAAATCTTCCAAAGCTTGTTGCGAATATAATCTTAATAATTAAAAATGTAATTCCAGTAGGTAGTACAGATTAAATAAGCTCATTAGACTACAATTTCAGCACGTGATTGAGTTGCTTATTACGAGTATTAAGTTCTAAAGCTGAATTAAAAAGTACAAAGCTCCCAAATTGTCTCACTTAATTTAAGAAAAGATCAAAATACATATATTTTACAGAAATATTGCGCCTTTTAACTTCTACTCGGTAAATCCTCGATATCTACTGCCACAACGGAAGGTATATGCCTATGTTTGCAGTTGCTTAATACGGCACATAAAACTGGTATTTGTCCAGTAAGGTTAGGTGCTTTTTTATTTTTAATAAGTCGTTGCAATATGTAGCGAATACAATTACATCCCATGCTTATATTTCTACCACACACCTATGTTGTTCCATGGTTCATTTGTAGGGTTGGCTCAATTATGTGACCCTTTTAGAGGCCACTCTATTTTGACTCATCTGATTCGTAAGGCTATGAGCTTGCTAATGTTTTCAAATTTGAGTAGTGCAAACCAGTCTTATCTTTCGAAAGATGCAGATGCAGCAATAGATTCATTTGAAATTGATCCCATTGTGATCGATGCGAGGAACAGCTCCTATATTCCGGATATTCAAATGTAGACAAGTGCATAACATAACACTCGAACGCTGCCAGTATCAGTTATAGACGAACAGTACCACCATTGTTAGCATCTGATATATTGGGCTGACCTCTACAAGAAAACCTCTTCTTTGATGAAGAATGTTGGCAACTATATGCAACGAAAAATGAAGCATGTAAAGCAGCACTGCAGAAAAAAGGAAGATAGCTGCTCGCGACTTCATGAACCCAAAAAACGGGAAAAACGTCGGATTCTCAAAAAGAGGAAGAGAGGGGGATTAAACACGAGAAACTGGAAATTCTAACAAAAATTCAAAGAACTTACCAAGGACACATATCCCGAGCAAGGCAGAGATACGAATGTAAATTTAGATAATAGTAGATTCACAGTCAGAGCTGAAAATTTGGAGCAATTATTAAACAGAGAAACAACTTCGCCAACCACGAAGATGTCTAGACTGACTGGCTAATTATTGATTATTCAAGCAAGGAAGGCTGATTCAGTGAAGAGCTCATCAGCTCATTATCTGTATCTGTCGTCCGATCTTTTTATCATCTATATCACTTACGCGTTTCCGATTTAATACAGAAGCAGCAAAGATTGGTTTAGCGGTAAAGACAAGGTGTATGATGTCCATCAGAAAAGGCATCCATCATCACAGCTTAGTCAGGAAATATTAATTTTGAAATTGAGAGGCTTTTTTATCTGGGCGCCACTGGAAACTTGTATTATGAAGCATCCGCCGAGATTAAGCGAAAAATCACTCTTGCAAATCTATGTACCTACTCGTATTACATACACTTTTTTTTCTTAAGAATCATTGACACTTATGCAAATGAAAATCCTGACGAGAAAATTTTCACCGTTGATGTTTTGGTTAACAAATACAACGTTAGGATGCATACTCTGTAATCACGACATGCATCTGAATTCATTCCGAGGGTTTAACATAGACACCACCCAGTTCTAGTTCTGCGAGTAAGAGGCAAAACTTGCGCAAAATGTATTTTTTTTTTTTTGAGAAAGAGAATTACAAAGTAACTTTTATTAAAAAATTGCCTTTCACGAACAATGGGGTTAGCACTTTATAAAGCCCTCATCATTCCGGTCCTTATGTTTAGCGCGGATGCATAGGCTTTTTCAAAAGCGGCCGAAAAAAGTTCATTCGACAGAAAAGTTCTTCGGGTGGTTCTTAATAGTGTTTTCACAAATTTCAGATGAATATTCACAACGTACTGTATGGGATATACTTCGACATTGACCTTCTCAGGACCGAAATCTATCGGCTTGGATGGCTTGGGCATGACAAGCGAATGAGCGTGAACATCTATCCTCTTTATTTGTTGATATGCCTATAATACTCGCAAAGCCTGATGGAGTTTAACAATATTGCATTATTGCTGGGCTAGAATTCTTTCATTGTTTATACCTAGTCAAGTCATAAATACTGGTACACAACTGAACTCATTCATTACGAGCAACACTGGGCGCATCCATTTCGTATTGATTGCGATTTGACAGTTGATTTTTATGCTTCATTGTGACGTAAAAAGTTTTTGACATTGGAAAAAAGCGATATCTTTAGGACGTCTGCGCACTGTGAGAACGTGAGAACTCCGAAAGCGATCAAAGCCGTGAAGAAACGAATCGACCGAAAACCTTGCCGCGGGAATTGCAAATTTCGCAAAAATCCATGTATCGCATTATCAAAGAAGATTTAGGATTCAGCGCGTGCAAGCGACACACTGGACACCTGCTCTCGGCCGCATTGAAGGAAAAGGGCAGGCGAAGATCGAAAGTGTTACTCACCCGGTACGCGAAGAACGCTCAAAGACAAATTCTGTTTGCTGAAGAGAAAATCTTCACCGAAGAAGAATCGTTCAATAAGCAGAACGATCGTGTGTATGCTCGGTCATCCAGAGAAGCATCCCAACTCATCTCGAGGGTTCAATGAGGCCACCATCCCGTCTGTAATGGTATGATGGGGCCAAAGTTTATCAATAGACCGTCTTGGAACCCATTGTGAAGTCTCTAAACCAATCAATATTCAACAGCAAGCCATGGACTTCCCAGTAAGACTCTGCTGCAGCTCACAAAGCAAAAACGACTCAACTGTGGCTTAAAAACAACGTTCCAGACTTCATATCAACGGATGATTGGCCAACTGGTAGTCCAGACCTCAACCCGTTGGATAACAAGTTTTGGTCCGTATTAGAGGGCATGGCTTGCTCCACTCGACACTCAAATATTGAGTCGCTGAAGCGAGCCCCTGTCCGTGCAGTGGACAATTTCCCCATGCATGAAGTGCGTCTCGCAATCGATGAGTGGCCACATCGTTTTAGGTCGTGCTGGGAGGCAAATGAAAGTCATTTCGAATAAATTGTTCTAAGATTTGTAGCCATTGAATTACCTAATAAAAACAAAACAAAAATTATTTAAATATTAATTCGCTTTCATTTGGCGCTGATTTTTCTGTGTACCAGTATTTATGACTTGACTACGTAGTATACCCCATTATTTTCACTTATTAGTAGTTGTTGCAATTTCTGGTGAAGCCGTTTCTTTTTTTATAGTGAAATATGATAAGATAGATAGCTAACATTGAAGAAGAAATTACCAAATTGATTACATTTTCATTTCAATATATATTTTCTTGATTATACCATAATGATTAGAATATGTTGTAACATTGTCATATCTTTAATTTGAGATACACAAAAAATCGGTTAACGTTTGGATATAGCGATGAGAATTAATGATGACGGTAACACCTTCCTCATTTTCGAAGAAGTATGGACCAATTACACAGCCACACCAAATTTCACACCACACTGTTACCTTTACGAATGCAATGGTCTTTCCATTGTTCCGTGTGGATTTTCACTTCCCCATATACGACAATTTTGTTTGTTAACACATTCTCATTCCCCTTGCCTTATGGCAAGCCCAAATGCTGTGATCGCCGTGAAATCAATAGATTTGAACCTTCTTCAACACTTTCACTAACAACACTCATATTTTCTGTACAGCCTGCATTTCGTTAATGACATTTAAGACATTTCTAAAAAAGCCAGTCTCTTCGGATTTTGCTCTACAGTTTTACATAACTACCCAATATAACTAGCGAAGGTGACACTCTATCCCAGACGTCGGTATTAAGTGTCCTGTTTGCTTGAAAGTCTTGCTCTCGTTGACGGCTAAACCCATTTTCGTCACTTCTGCTCAATACTCACGAAAGCGCCTCTGACATCACGCTGCTTTCTTCCATCAATCGGGCATACTGTCGTCCGATCATATTTTACACAGATGAGTTGGTGTATGCTCCTTTCCAAGTCTAATGTAACAAATTGAACATACTCTAGGCAAGAGTTCGTCCAGCGATGTTGATTGGTCGAGAGCCCAAAAATTGACTGCAAAACTAGATGACATTTCTTGGGGTAGTGAATTGGATCTTGAGGCAAAAAATATCTTGCTGAAATTTCAGTCAGATGAACAAACATCAAAAATCCGCTGATTTCCCGGTTGTGATTTAAGTGAAAGTTGAACTTCATAACTGATTCGTTGTTATTTTTTTTTGAAAATATAAATCTTGTTTAACGTAAGTTTTGAAAGAGTGAATTATGAATTCATATACGATCCGGAGAAAATCATGCAACAAATGTTTCTGTTTTTATTTTTTTTTTTCACTAGTCACTTTCAGTGTTATTTTTATCGTCAGTATTGGCGCCCTCTCGGCAATGGCGATGGCGCGATTGTTAGCTCAATGGACTATCACGCAGACAGTCTGGGTTCGATTCCTGGCTGGCTCACCAACAGTTTTTCAAATCGCCATCACCCTTTCGGCGGGGAATGGCAAACTCCCGAAAGTAAAATTGCCTACGAAAAAGCTTCTAAGGAGTGCCGTTTGGACTCGGCGATAAACTGTAGGCCCCGCTCAGATGTGACTAAAATGACAACATGAGCAACAAAAATGAGTGTCAAGAAGCTAGGCCATGGCCCATACCGGGCTGTCAGCGCCACAGTGTTTTTTTTTTCATTGGCGCCCTCTCAACTAAACTCTTGATTGTTTTCGTCTTCAATGAGTATCTGAATATGGAAGCCACTGCTACGAAGTATTTAAGGTAACGAAACTTTTCTTTCAGCTATCCAAATTTTGTAAAATATTTTGTTGGTAACAAAAAGGATAACTTGACATTTACTTTCGTAGCAGAAGTGTTCACAATTTTTTTTCATTTTCTATGGTATTTCACCCATTTAATCCTCTTTTATCTTTGTTTATGATATGACGTATTAATTCATTAACAAGTTCTAGGTAAGAATTGGAAGTAAATATCCAATTATGACGTACGTAACATATGAAAATATCACCTAGTTGCAGGCAAATTTGCCATTCCATATGTTTGACCAAAATTTTAGTGCCTAGAATTTGGAACACACCTCTCTTCACCTCTCTTCATCCACACAATTGGACAATAAATAAAGGATGTTTTTTTTTAACCCGGTACAGACTTAAAACTTCTATGTGTGTACATCTGTCGAACCAATTGTCAGATTGCAAATTGCCAGGGTAATTTTTTTAGTTGCCTGTGAAATTTGATGACATACCACCTTGATCAACAAGTATACGCTTCAACAACATTACCGAATTTCAGATATTTGGTTCCAAAATTACAGTTCTCCGCGCCAAACCTTTAGAGCACTTACACCATATTACACCCAACATAATCGACCATCTGGGACCACTATACGTCGTACTTTTGATCGTTTTCACACAAAATTTTTTTTCGGAAGATGCTGAGTTTTATCGAAAAATCAGCGAGTTTTCATTCAATTGTTATGTCAATAATTAAAAGCGTCGCATTTGGAGCAATGGATACTGCTACTTCCGGAAAAATTAACAGTCCATATTATGGACCATATTATTTTCAAAACAGAAGCTTATCAACGTGTTATGGTCAAAGTTGTGTCACATAGAAAACGAAACAATCATACGAGTATGTATGTATAAAAGAAAACATTCGATAAAAGCATTATTTTGCACAAACTGGCCTTCAAGATCTTGTGATTTGACGCCTCTTGATTATTTTCTTTTGGAATACGTGAAGTTGCTAAAGCCATCCACTGAAAGCCACCATTATTCACGTACGGCCACGAATGCTTTAATAAAATAGTCGAAAACTTTTTTTTTCGGAAGAAATTCATCAGATCCAGCCCTGGGGGGAATATGCCCGAAGTTGTGTTAAAAAATGAATTGCATTCTCTCAATTAAACACAAATAAATTGCTTTTCAATGAAATTTTATGTTTAAGTTAGTACTGGCTTAGAAAATACCCTTTATCTTCTTCCTATAGATGCCAGTCTCAACAAAAGGCGAGAGTAAATTTTAGTGTACATTTCGGACCTTGGTTCAAATCTTCAGATGTAGGGTATTTTCACATACTAAAAAAGATCCAAAAACTACCAACAGAAACAAGAGAAGCCCATGATGTTGCATATCATCGGATGCACTACGTGAACACTTTTATCAAGACCTCCGCCGCCCACTCCTCATTTAAAAGAATTCAGAATGCATCTGCATCGACCTATGCATCTACTCGTAATTTATCTGAAATGTTTTTTTCAAAGTCGGTTTATTTTAACTTAATTCAGGCAATTCCCTCTCAGGTAAACAATGGTGCTGTTTTTATAATTCGTGACTATTAACCGGCGATTCGATGGCGGTGAGGCGATAGTTAGCTCATTTGACTACCACGCAGAGAGTCTGGGTTCGGTTCCTGGCTGGGTCACCAACAATTTTTCAAATCGCCATCACCCATTCGGCGGGAAATGGCAAGCTCCCGAAAGTAAAATCGCCTACGAAAAAGGTTCTAAGGAGTGCAAAACAAAAATGACAACATGAGCAACACAAATGAGTGTCAAGAAGCTAGGCCATGGCCCATACCGGGCTGCCAGTGCCACAGTGTTTTTGTTTTTTTTTGCCTATTAACTATTTAGAGGACAAGAAATTGCATTTGAATTCACGAAAACACAACACGATTATTTTGTATTTACAGTCCGTTTGATAAGATCGTACACGACAAAAATTTAAGAAGAACTTATAATAATAATAAAAAATCAATTGTACTGGTTTATTTTGTTTATCTACTTGAATGCTCTTCAATTAATATGTTGTCCACTCTCCTCCATTATCAATAATTGCTTGGAGATTGCAAGGCATGCTTTCTACTAATCTTATAGCATAATCTTGAGACAAAGATCTCCATAAAACTCGTATTTTTCGTGATAATTGTTTGACCGTCGAGATCTTCTTTCCTTGGAGCTTTAGCTTCATGAATGCCCAAACATTTTCAAAGGGATTTGCATCCGGCGACTGTGATGGCCAATCTAAAACATCGACGTCATTTTCTTGTTTTCACGCACTGCACAAACGACTGCGATGTTTCGGGTCATTATCTTCTTGCAGTAACCAAGTCTCATTTCACCTTTTGGCAGATGGTAATAAAGCCTTCTTATAAATTTTGACCATGTTGGGTGCGTTTAAGTTATTTGTAAACATGAACGAATTGCCAAATCCTTGTTTTGAGAAGCATTCTCAAACGTGCACCTTTGCCGGGAGTTTGACGGTCCGCTGGATTAATTAATTGCATTGTGTACACCAGGTATGAGTGATAGGAGACCATGCCCAAAAATAAGCTTCATCCGAAAAAATAACGTTGTTCCAATCTCTGTCCAAATTCTCCTTGGCCCAACTGAGTCGTTTTCTACGTGTTTTTTTGACAGTAGTGGTTTCTTTATTGTGCTTCGAAATTTTACATTATTGGCTAGTAAACGTCTTCGTATCGTATCATAACACACATTTAGACCCCTTTTACGTAAAATCCCTTTTCCTCCACGTAACGATAGAAGAGGATTTTATTCTAACACGCGTAGAATCATTTTGTCCTGTTTTTTTGTTGTTTTTGGTGTAGACCCACGATCCGGCAAATCATCCACATTTTTAACTTGGGAATAACGGTGCACCCACTTGCTAACAAATGCTTTTGACTTTTTCATGTATTTAGCAGCTGCTCCGTATGACATTTTCGGTCCTTTTGGATGCGTGCACAAGAATACTGGTTCATAACGTGATGCAAACGCGACACTCATTTTAAAATACTTCCGTCCTGATCAAAATTAAACACTCTTTAAATTTTTTTATTCAAAGCATCTTAGCAGAAGTATTTTTTTATCTGCTAATGCAAATGCCACTTCCAAACCGGTTTTCATAAACGAGTTTTGCCGTATACGATCTTATCAAACGGACTGTATGTCAATTTTCTTTTGTTCTCAGATGTTTCTGTTATTCAAGAGAGCAAGTACAAAAATGTTCAATACGATATGAAAAATAAATTACAATTCGGAAATTAGACGTTCATACGCAAAATTCATTTCCTAACAGACTGGTTTAATGACCTACACTACGAGGGTAAAATTTAATTTCTAAAATTAGCTATGACTACTCCAAGTAAATTCCAAAACCCAACACTCTATCATCTATTTTTAGTTTACGACTGCAAGGGGGCATTTACCATTGTTTTATTATTTCTTTGCTGTTGCACTCGCATCCCATTCATGCCCATTTAGAATTAGTTGGATTCAGGAGAAGATCGTTTGGCCGATCGTTGTTTTGGTTTCGATTTTGACTAATGGCTTCCTTTGGTATTCGCGGTTTAAATAAAAATGGTGGCATCAACATTTGCTGTTGTCGGATCTGCACCTGTGTTAATTTTGGCTTTCTCACCTCAAGAGCTGGTTTATTGAAATTAATAGAACTATTTGCTGCCACAATATGTGAAGGACTTCTGATCAAATATGGAATACCTGCAGCAGATTCGATTGGTCAGGCATTGACGAGTTTTCTTACAACGACAGCGTATTGTTTCACAACAACAGCAATACTTGTAGTGTGTTATTGTTTCTCAGATAAATCTTACAATCTTATTCGACAATCTTTATTCGTAAGAAAATTAAAGCATCAAATTGGATAAACCATTCAAGTTAATTTATTTGTCTAGGAAACTCTTTTCAATGCAGTGGCTTGTTGTATGTACTTTAGTGCGGCCAGCTATATGGGATTTGCTGCTGTTGTATGGTTACATCCGCAATTTCTTATAAAACCTGGATTTTGGACTTATCCCGCCATGACTGGCGCATATGTAAGTAAGAAAATTTGAAGAGAAGAAAAAGCGATACAAATATTTTTTCTCCTATAGTATCTAGGGTATGGTGCTTCGATGGTCCATGGCATCGATGCGATTCTCGCTTTTAGACACTACAGAGGCTTCGCATGACATGTGATGGATGTAAGAGTATGAGTATGTACAGCGGTGGGAAACTAATTAGAAATATGTACACACTTTCTGTAGGAAAAGTGTTACACAAAATTAAGTTTAATTTATTTTTCTGTGAAATTATTATATAATTAGAAATAGCAAAATAATAAATAAACAACAAATTTAAACTAAAATTGATGTTTATTCTTCAAATCCTGTTTTTGAACAAATAAAGACCAAGGCCCCTATTGTGGTTGTCGATCGTCGATCAAATCGATTGTCGATCGTCGATTCGACTGATTTCATGTTTGGTATTGTGTAACTCAATCGACAAAGGATTCTACTATTGTGAATAAAAACCATAAAAGTGACTATTGTGAATACAACTTGTTTTGACAGTTTTTTGCTTATTTATTCATTGCCGAAATATTTTTGAAAAAAATCTTAATAAAATGATCTCCATCAAATTGTTTAAGTGATTCAGACGAATTGTTTAAAATGGCCAGATCAAGAAAACGAATAAGAGATGCCTCAAACCCTTTAGAATTGAAGAAAAGGGTGTAGATATTTCATACACACAAACCTCACTACAATTTATCCTCTGCAGTTTTTTGAGATATTTCCGTTTGTCTAACTAGAAACCAAGCAGAAGTCGACAGTAAGAAACTCTTCTATGCCAAATATTTTGGAACTGTGTGTGTTGTATTGGTCATTTGTTTCGCCCTAAATTCAAATTGTTGTTGTTTTTTTTTTTACATAAACTTCACGTTTTTTATGGAAATTCTCACATTTCAATTTATTTTTCTGCAAGCCACAGACCAACGATCAGGAAATTTCGATCGACTAAAACCAGCTGTCAAATCGACAATAGTCGATCGCAATTGACACTCACAATACCGAAATTAAAAATCGACGATCGTTAATCGACAATAGCCGATTGTCGATCAATGATCGACAACCGCAATGCGGGCCTAATACTTTGTCGGGTATCCCTTGTTGGTAAAAACAGATGTACCGCGGTTTGGTTTTTGGTCCCAAGCTTCCCTTAACATCACAACTTCTTGATAGAATAAAAGTCGGCACTTTGCACTTTTAAAGGTGTTCTCAGTTAAAAAGGTAAATTCAGTAACTAAAAGTCCCTAAAATCGTTAAAAAGTCTTAAGTAACAAGCCGGTATTTAAGGACATTTTTGCAGGTTTCAACGACCTATAATTTCAGAAGTGGGATAATAGACCCACCTGACAAATTCCAGCTGACGTTTCATTTTTTTATTCTAAGCAAGTGGCTTTTGGAGTGTCTGCACCCCCGGAAACTCACTTCTACTAATCTGTTTTTGATGGTCCTAAGCATTTAAGATTAATTTACCCAACACAGCTGAGTCAATGTCCTTGCTGATGGTAAAGTCGACAAATAAGCCTGTCCTCGATGGCAATTTTTTTATCGTCTGTTTTTAATTCTGCCTGTGTACGTTTGTACTTTTATCGTACACCATTACACCATCTTTTTAGAGTACAGTAGATATTTGGCGATAGCTTAGCCTTCCTAACTCTAATGTATAGCTCTAATTGTTAGCAGGAAAAATACAGCAGTCCCCCCACATACGCGATTTTCCAAAAAAAAAAAACACCCCGTATGGCGGATTCGCGAATGTCGAAACTAGAAACTGTATGAAAATATGTACATACATATAGAGATGCGTTCCAAAACCAGCATTTTAAAATAAATGTTTAATTCACTTTTTTTTAATAAAAGAACTTAAAAACAATTCAGCGCAAAAAGAATAAAAGTAATGATATAATTGAATGAAAAAAACAAAAACTAAGAACAAAAACCACTCATAACAGAAAAGATAGACAGAAAGGCACTGAGTTTCAAGTCCAAGCTTGGTGCTCATCGATAGATTTGACGAATTTAAGGATGCTCGGTTGCTTAAAAGCACTTCTTTTTTCCTCTAAAATATATGATATAATGCAAACGTGCTGAGCGGTCCTGCTGTACAAATTGAGCTCCTTTCCAAGTTAGAATCAGTGGATTCTATAATATCAACAGCCTCATTTATTTTAGTCATCAATTTTTCCAGGCTCTTAATTGTTCAGGAATTATGTCGTCTTCAACCGGTTCGCACTCTTCCTTAAACCCTATAAGTTCTTGAACTGAAAGCTTAGAATCATGCGCTTCCAAGGGCTCATTAATATCACTTAGCTCCAGATCTTGAAAGCATTCCGCTTCAATTCTCGTTCAAGGTACAGCAAATTTTCCACATTGCAATCAGAAGCATCCGCAATATCATCTTCAACACACTCAGGCCATAATGGTCTCCAAACTGCAGTGAAAGACGGGGCATACCGAACTACCCTACAGTCATAGGGACTATACGAGAGAAAAGAAGGACAGCATGACGGGTTTTCAGACGCAAGAAGCATCTTCAAACGTTGGAAAGATATTCACCCAAATTCTGAGATTCGAATCAAATCAAAAGTTATTTGAAATCGAGTAATCCGTATTCTGACTTTCGATTTCTCCCAATGCTTTTCAAAAGTTCATTTCTCATTCGAAAGTTGACCCTATTCCGACTTTCGAACGTAACGAAACAGGTGTGACTTTTTTCTACAACGAAAAATTCTGTCGAAAAAGAAGCAAAATACGTAAATCATCGTTCCTGGTTTGGAAAATTGATTTTAAAAAATAAAAAGATTTGTTTCATTCTTAATTGAACTTTGTACATTTGTGGCCAGTTCGTCTAAATAGTATTTAAATGCAACTTTACAAAGATGAAAATTCTGAACAAATCTGTATAAAAAATAATGAACAATTTTGATTAAAAATAGTTTGTTTCATAATATGCTTGTTTATTTCAAGTATTCTACTTTTATTAATAGTTTGAAGTTCTTTCAATATTGCCATATGTTGGGTCAGAGTGATGGATGCAGTGATTGGGTTTTATTTTGATATTTTGACCACACAACACAACTGATTTCAGAAAGCAGGCCGTTTTCGAACCGTCATTTGCATCAAAATGCTTTTGCAAAATGTTTATATACGCAAGTCATTTGTTCGAAAACCACATTATAAATTACACCGCATTTGCAGCTTGTTCGATGATACAGCCTTTGCAGGGTAGATGTTCATAAACATCATATGCGCCGAAAAAAAACAGTCAGAAGTTTACGCTGCATAATAACATTAATTCAAAAATGACTGAATTGGATTACTCAGAGGATTGTCGTGAACAGTAAGCACGTACATAAAATCGACTATCTTATTTCTTTTAACTAAATATTAATTATACTGAACTGCAAGACCTTATCCTACTGATGGAAACATTTTGCTTTGTTTGAAAACGTCAAATCCGTTTGCAAGAAGAAAATCATGCAAATTACAAAGATCAATGATAGCAATAAACATTTGCAGTTTGGTGATCGCAACCCTTAAGTGCTGCAATGACGATCAAATTGACGATCGAAATGGCAAACAAATGTCGTTTTCAAAAACACGCGTAAACTCATTCCATGAATTCACTCTAAGTGAACATTTTTCCATGGAATCTCAGAGAACGAAAAGTTCATTCGAGTGAAACTTTTGATTCGAACGAAACTCAACATAATGATTATGATGACTATGTCCAAAATCAAAAAACTGACTGCGGCTTTAGACTCTTGTTGTTTCACCATCATATTACCACCTTTTCTGATCTCGTCAAAATGTAAATCTTATTTTCGATGTGACTGGATAAGCTTCCAAAACGTTTGCAAACAGTTGTAACCACTGAAGCTAAAAACCCATTTTTTCTAATTCTTTAAAAAAAAAGAAAAAAATATTTCTTTCGTCTTTGAAAAATGACTAAGCGTTTCATACAGACCAGAGACCTACGCATTGACAATTCTTAAATTTTAAAATTTTTGATTTTCCTCGCATAACTCAGAATTATCTGACTCGATTTTTTTCAAATTCCCGTTAATGTCTGCTATATTAATAAGTCTCGACTAGTACTGCAAATATTTTGAGAGAGTCTCATTTAAAAGATAAAAATTGTATTTTGAAGACCCATTATCTGAAAAAAAAAATCAATAGCACAAATCGTTCGAAAGTTATTGTGGGCCAAAAACACTGACACATACAAACCTACATACTCTCAATCACACGCAGGCATTTTCTTAAAACATTGCCTAAAACACAGTGGGTACCGTTAAACGTAAAGATAGCATAAAATTTCCATTTTTCCAGTTTCGAGGTTAATGCAAGAACTTTCCTATCAGAGAGATAAAAAAAGGCTATGCTATTCCGTTGTTTCTAGTTAGTTTTTCACTATTATAAATGAATGATGTGTAAAAAGTATTGAATATGTAATAAAACGCTTAGTTTCATTGAAATCTTGTGATAAAAATTGCATTTTTATTTGTGAATATGAAATAGAACACTTCAGGCACTGTAAATAAAGGCACTTTGATTACAACAATACATTGAATGTTAGTATACAATCCCATGAGTTAGGTGTATAGATAACATAACAAAACGTGTGTCATACATTATTTACAAAACACATAAGAACTATTTTAATAAATAAATACATTGTAACTTAATCCAAGGACAGCAAACGACTTCATTACTCTGGTCATCACTTAACAATTTACACATCCTTTTTATGATTTTTTAAAGCAGATTTCAATTTCCTGCAAAAGGTAAAATGTTATTAACTTATTCGGCAGAGGGTTTAAGTAAACAACCTACCTTAGGTCTTTGTATGCACAGCTGGATTCGTACTCTGATTTAAGTATTTCGATACGCACCCAGCGAGGTCGCTTATGGATAACTTGATGAATGAGGAATTTTAGACCTAGCAAGAGATGCTCGAAAACAATAAACGAGAGATTCGGTATACTCGGAACGAGATTGGCAACAAATTCTCTAAAATAGACAATTATGCATACACAAAAATTAAAGAACAAACAATTATTGTAACTTTACCTAACGGTTGGCTGAAGATATAACAGACCACAGTTGCTGAATATCGATAAGACAGATAGAATTTCAAATGCTGATTGCCAAGCACCGATATTTTTGGCTCGGCGTGCAAATGGTCGTTTGAATATGTTGGACAGCTGTGAATAATTAAAAAAAAGTTAATTAACATACCGAATTAGATGACAACATCACATAATACCTACCTTAAACAAGTCAATATGAAGTGCAAAAAAATTATTAACAAAAGCTCCCATTGCAGCAAAAGGCGCCACCGCAGCAAACAGCACAACATAGCCAAATTGAATGCACATCTGGAGATAGTCCTCATACGTACTTTGATATTCATCTAGACAAGCTTCATAGACAGTCTTCAAGTGCAAATTTATTTATTTCTTATGTATTTTCAGCAATCTTTCAAAATTTACCTGTTCATATCTGACAAGATCTTTTATGTTGGCTTTTTGTTCGTCGGGCAATTCTTCACCGATATATTTTGTAAATTTCTGCCTTATAACAGCCAGCAATGGAATTCCAATTTCCTGTGCCATACAAGCAATTTGGAAGATAATCAATTGCATCATCAATTGATACTTCAATTGGTTCAAGTCTTGCAGCACGAATGCAATATAGAACAATGAGAAGAAGTTATTGACAATCTCGAAGAGAATTAATTTATTGACACGATGTCGTTCGTATTGACTACGGGTTCGATGATTTTCCAAGTCAGTCAGAAATGTCGCAAGCTTCTCGTAGGCCCAGGAGAAAATTGAAATCAAAACTGACTGTACGATAACTGGGATGTAAAGTAGCATTGAATCGGGTCCTAAAATTCGATTAATAATTTAAAAGAAAGATATGGTAATGGATAGAAATAGGAGTCACTTTAGAATGTTTATGAAATGTTAGTCACAACGAAAGCCTAGTCTAGTGAATAACAACCACATATAACGAATTGTATAAAAACAAAAACACAAAACAATGAGTTAGGGTAGGAGAGCTATTTTTCTTGAGCTATTTCTTCGCATACAGCTCACAATTTCGCAACTTACCTCATACGTGTTTTCTACAATATAATCTCATGATTATTTTAGACCGTATACTGCCAATGTAGGTTATACTTATACAATGTTTTTTTAACAAAGCTGTTCCTGTTCGCTTAGTAATAATCAACCTCAACCTTTTGTTCCTTTTCATACATTCAGTCCGTGTAAAAACGCCTTACAATAGAATAAACCGGTAAACGTCTCTTGAAATTATCAATGAGAATAGAAAAATAAAATGAATATCGCCAGCTGCCTTTACTTTTTTTGAATTCATTTCAGCTGCTATTCCTATTTTAAATATACCAAAAGTTAGTAACCGTATTCAAATAACTTTCACGACAGACATAATCTTCTTGATGTCGGACTGTTTTTAAGTCAATCTTAATCTTGATCTTTATTGGACAAAAATCCAAGCGCAAATAATGTGAATGCGTGACAATTATTTCGTATTAGTTTTTTAAACGAGTGGGGGATAGTAAATGGTGAATCAACTTAATGAATTTTTAAGCTGTAATTTTTGTGGCCTACCCGCTAATGTTTTATTAAAATGTGTGTACCATATGTAACACACATAATTACATCCTACTTACTTCATTCACCTTTGCTTACGTTCTAGCTTCTACACTGTAAAGCAGAGGATGGTGAGGATCTTAGGTTCTCCTTAATAATGCCTTATTATTTTGCATTCTCAGGGCGAAGAAACACCTATTGGCGGTAATTTCCGATTAGATGTTATTGTCAGATTTTATTACGAAGCCAAGATATGTGTATGTGAATAAGTCCCTGACTACCTCAAAGTTATTGCTATTTTCTTCGACTCGTGTTGGGTGTCTTTTGAGTGAATTTTCCGACACCCTTCTATAAACATGGAAAAAAGCTTACTTATTGGGTCTATAACTTATAACTTCATGCGGTTTGTTAAGAGATGGCGTAACTTGTATTATTCCATTGTTATTGTTCCATTGGAACATGCGTTGGAAAGCTATTGTCTTTGCACGTCATTTCAGTATATGTCATTCATTTGAAGCGTAAACAACAATAATTTTTTTTCACTCAAATATGTCGAACTTTGTGCCTGAAAAAATGTTTTTGCGGGGAGTTCTTCTTCATTACTTTAATATGAAAAAAACTGCTGCCGAAAGTCATCGTATTTTGGTGAAAGTTTATGGTGAACATGCGCTAGCTGAGCGAACGTGCCAAAAGTGGTTTGCACGATTTAAAAGTGGTGATTTTGGCTTGGAAGACGATGAACGTCCTGGGCAGCCAAAAAAGTTTGAAGATGAAGAATTGCAAGCATTACTCTATCAAGATTGTTGCCAAACACAAGAAGAGCTCGTAGAATCTTTGGGTGTCAATTAAGCAGCCATTTCAAAACGTTTAAAAGCAACTGGATATATTCAAAAGCAAAGAAATTGGGTTCCACATGAACTCAAGCTGAAAGACGTCGAAAGGCGGTTTTGCATGTCCGAAATGCTGCTGGAACGCCACAAAAGGAAGTCATTTTTGCATCGGATTGTTACTGGTGATGAAAAATGGATCCATTACGACAACCCCAAGCGCAAAAAATCATATGTGAAACCCGGCCAACCAGCCAAATCAACGGCAAAACCGGATATCCATGGCGCGAAGGTAATGCTCTGTATATGGTGGGATCAGATCGGTGTGCTGTATTATGAGCTGCTAAAACCGGGTGAAACCATCAATGGACAACGCTACCGAACACAATTAATCCGTTTGAAGAGAGCAGTAGCCGAAAAACGCCCGGAATATGCGACCAGACACGAGGCAATAATTTTCCATCATGACAACGCTCGGCCCCACGTTGCTATTCCGGTTAAGAACTATTTGGAAAACAGTGGGCCTTATAGCCCAGACCTTGCCCCTTCTGACTACCATTTGTAGTCGATGCAGAACGCCCTCACTGAAATACGGTTCACATCAGAGCAGAATATCAAAAATTGGCTTGATTCATTCTTGGCTGCCAAGCCGGCGCAGTTCTTTTGGGATGGGATCCACAAACTGTCAGAAAGATGGGAAAAAGTCATAGCTTCAGATGGGCAATACTTTGAATAATTCTATTGTACATGTTTTTCTTAAATAAACGTTCAAATTTTGAAAAAAAAAACCTCACGAATTAAGTTATATACCCAATATATGACGAGAGGAGGAGGAGGGTCTCCGGAGCTTACACCCCAACAAAAGCCAAACAACTTAAAGGCTTAAGAAACACTACATCCTGCAACCGATGTGGAGACATTAGATGCATCACATCCCACGACTGATGTGGATGCAGCTAGCAGAGAGCAAATGGGTAAAAAGACGATGATCTCTTTTATAGTAACACCCCACCAAGAGGTCAACATATTGAAGCAAATCTCAACGACGTATAAATTATAAAAGTCAGGTTCGATATGTAAAAGGACAACGACCCCTCTTTAAACCAGCACCCCACCGATGGGGTGCCGAAAGTGAGCAGAGGCATACAGGTGGACGGCCGAGAAATAAATCAGTCTCCAATGAGGAAACCTATACATCAAGAGCAACATAAAAACAATATCAACAACATAGAATAACATCACCAAACAACACCAATTAGCAACAACACAACAACAACATAATACAATAAGTATGAAAGAGGCAATGGCCAGGAGGGCAGAAAGGCTCTCAACAAAACTGAACAAAACACAAATAAATATTTGTAAGGACTGACACGGCTATTTTGAAAATACCCAAGCAACAAGAAAAGAAATAAACACTGCTATCACAATATCCACAAAAAAATTAATGTTAGGGAAAATAGCCAGCTATAGTGAGAGATCATAAGCTCTCGGAATATCCCAGTTATCACTGGAAGCGGGATAGAGCTCAGTGGCTGGTGAGTTTATTATCTATAAATCTGCACTACTGGAAAAAATTTAAAGACATAGTTGGACACGAGCACACTAGCAGAATCTGCTAGTGATGTAGCTAATAACCCCGTAAGTTGGGTCCGATAGAGTCGAAAGAACGTGTGTCTGAATTTGTGTGTGTACGTGTGCACTTTCTTGACTAGTGGCATTTAGAGAGTTTCATCCAGAGTTTTTTTTATGGTTAAGAAAATAATTGTGAGAGACGAGACACGCGGCCCTTTAGTCTAAACGTTGTGTTCAGGACTTTGTAAACACCATGTCACTCTACCGACAAGTTTTCCGCTAATCATCGCGCCTTTACTAAGTTGGTAAAATTCAGTTTTTTATTACTTGCATCTTTTTTTCTTGTTTCGGGGAAATTTGTTTTTCTTTCTTTAAATCATAAAGGTTTCGTAATTCCATTAAAAAATACGTGTCGGCCCAAGACCTTAACCTTGATGAATCTCGTACTTCGAACTTCTTGTTTATTGCTACAGTAATCTTTTATTATTACCTTAAAGGTTATTCATTTTTGGTAATCAGTAAACCACTACGCTTTTCACTCCTGATTCCGACTTTTTAAATGGCTCGATCACTCTTTTATGGTGCTAGTATATCAAATGCCTTACTAAAGTCAAAGAACAAAAGTGGCACATATTAGGAACGCCCCAAGAAAGCTGGTAAGTGCTTCTATATTTTTGAAAACTTTATTGTTGCTCATATACTAAGCTATGCTTTCCAATGAAATCCTGAATTCGATCTGCAACTGTTAATGGAAAACACTAAGTCAAAAGGATTTTTCTACGCTTTTGAATACTAACCTAACCAATGATTCCTTAAGTTGCCTTGTAGAAGCTCAGATTTGTCAACTTTGATACATTGGGAGAACAAATTTTCATATCTGACCTTAGTTCAATCGCACTGATACCATGTACAATAGGCAATATAATATTCTTTCTATTTTTGAACACTAAATACTCGTATCTATTTGGCCTCCATGCAAGCTTTTTTTCAAAAGGGCTCATCTTAATGCGGATTTTCCTTTTCAAAATCTCAAGAATCTTCAAATTCGAGTAGGACGTTTCTTTTACAAAATACTGTAGTTTTCGGGCCATTTAGGCATCTTTATGATAACACTACGGGGGACATCATCATCGATATGGTTTACAATGCAGCTTCGTATTTGTAAACGGCTTTTTTTTGTTGCGTTTTTAATCAATTTTAAAAGTTATTTGATGACTCTCAAGACTTCTCTTATAATAGGGCAATCATCATCCATAATGAGAGTATTTGTTCACAACTTATAAAGTTGCTACTACAATAGCTTGCTGTATTCCCATTTTGGCATTGATCTCTTCAGTTATACCCCAATTTTCGTTTGACCTTTATGTACGATGTATACCATTCATATATACGTCTTCAATGCATTACAGATCCTCGCGCCGTTCACATAAGATCTGTGGGAGCTCTTTTTAAAAATCGATAAAGATTATGTGCATATCTTTCGGCACGTTGCACAGTGGTTCAGTCGTAGGTCATAGGGCCGTAATATGCTCCAATGATGCTCCAAATATGATGTTATTTTACCGTTAGAGGAAACATAAAAAAACCCTTTTATTCACAGGTATAAAAAACATTGCAATTACAAACACGGCACAGTTAATCTTGTGCACCGGAAGTGGTAACATCTGATTAGTGCTCATTAGTTTATTTGTTCACATAAATTGGTGTTGTTTTTAAAGTGTGGTTTTTCCGAGAAATTTATTGTTTGTGGTATAATTGTGCTATGGATGTTCAAATTGAAGGTATGTACGATATTTTTAAAGTAATTATGTTTTCCTTAACAATGCGACTATTCATAACTAGCTCCGTCAAAATACACCTTCCACTTTTTTTGTTTTTAACCATTTTCCATATTCAACTAAGCTTTTACTTATGAAGGCACGAATCGCCATAAATGAGTTATATATCAATATAATCTCTTATTTTCCTAGTTTTAATAACCGCAAAGTCTAGGTGCTCCTAGGTGCTCTGAGAGTAGTTACAGGTCATTGAGACTAGGTCCAGTACTAAAAAAAACATTTTTTTTAAAATTTTTTGTGTTTTTCTTTTGCAGGTACAATCCATACGTGTTCTTTTACCCGAATGCTTGTTTTAAATACGTGGATAGCTCCAAAAAATAAAGGAAATGAAGCAGAAAGGTTTCGGGAAGTGCTTGGATCCCTTGCGAATTATTTACCGGATGCTGAAAATGTCCAGACTTATTGCTTGAGAAATCTTATTTTGAATCTCTGTAAGCGGTTTGCCACATATTGGAAGCCATTTAGGAGATCAAAAGCTAAGCTAGTGGCCAAATACGTAGCTGTCCAAAATACAATGCTATCCAACTGATACTCGCGTGACGGAATCTTGTAATAAATTAGTCAAACTATTCAGACACGATAATACCAGGAAACATTCCCGAGATGTTACTAACATGGATCTCTTGCACAGGCTTCTTCTTAATTCAGATCCACTTATTTCTAGTTTAAGAAAGTTGCAGTATAAAAAGAAGTCTGCGTTAGTAAAAGAAGTATTGGATTTATTAAGTTTTTGAGCTTTATTGTAACTTTATTATATTATAATACTTGACATTTTTAATACTATGTAAATAGCACTTGTTTCATGTAAAATACTACGTTTTGATAAGATAAACAAAACTAATTTTATTGTTATTATAACCCGATTTTTTTTTGTGAGATTATGTTTTTTTATATATTGTGATATATATGTGATTAAATCAAGGATCCAGTGTTGCATAGTTTAAGGATCATACAAACTCTCCACATTGGAGAGTTCAGTTATTTCCCCAGTTTCAAACCAGAAGTTACGAGAAAGAACTAGAACCCGACAAATGTGGTATAAATACAGGATGAGAAAATGCGGACGAGAAGTTGATTTTTGGAAAGCGATGGAAAAGGACCTAAGTCGTACTAAGTGAAAGATAAGAGATTTGAATTGTGAAATAGAAGTGAAATTGTTTGTGAATTAATTGAAAGTTGTATTTAAATAATAATAAATAGAGTGTTTTGAAACAGAATAACGCTTTATCATTTCGAACCCTAGCCGAAATATTACATTGGTGTCAGAAGTGGGATAAAACTTATTCTGAGTGCTGTGAAATAAAAAATAAAAAAAAATGGCACGTACATTGCTGGAGCTAAGTATACCCCAGCTGAAAATTGAGCTAGAGAAGCGGAATCTCTCCGTAGCTGGAGGGAAAATTGATTTCATTCTTCGGCTACAAGAAGCGATCGAAAAAGATGGAAAAGATCCGAAATCCATTTTGTTCGACGTAGAAGTGGAGCTTGTAAGCACAGTGGTTGACATGTCTGCCATGATGAAGTTGCTCCTTGGATTGAATTCTAAGTTAGAAGAACAGAAGAATTCTTTAGAAGAACAAAGGAGAAGTATGGATTCTAAGTTAGAAGAACAGAAGAATTCTCTAGAAGAACAGAAGAATTCCATTATTTCCGCACAGAAAGACACTGTCGAAGAGTTCAAGAATTCTCTAGAAGCGAAATTCGAAATAATCGATCAAAAATTAAATATGCACGAGGCAAAACTCGCAAAGGTTGGAACCGAATTCCAGGAACAGCTCGTGAAAGTCGAGGAACAGTTCGGGAAGGTTGAAAACAATATAGAGAGAGTAAAGAAACAGAAAGTCCAAGAAATTTCTACAGACTGCCCTAGAAGGAAAGAGATGCAACCACCTGTTTTTGATGGCCAAACATCGTGGCCAATATATAGAAGACAATTTGAAGCAGCTGCCATGACCAACAACTGGGACGACAGAGAAAAGTCGATTGCGCTCACGCTGGCACTGAGAGATACAGCTGCGGAATTGCTGCAAACCAACTCAGAAGATAAACAACTCAACTACGAGTACGACGCTTTGGTTAAAGCCATAGAAATGCGCTTCGGAGATGGCCATATGCAGCAAGTATACAGAGTCCAACTGCGCAGCAGAGTCCAGAAGAGGGGCGAAACACTTCAGCAGTTGCAGGCCGATATTGAACTGTTGGCGCATTTATCTTATCCTAATGCCGGAGAAGACCTTATCAACGAGAATGTCTGGAACACGAACCCTCCCTGAGGCCCTAGCATTTGCCCTGACGATGAAAGCTGCCGACCAAGCATCTCAAGAAATCCACCGCGTGAGAGAAGTGACAGCCGTGGAATGCTCATGCCAACGAGCAGACGTCGTGGAGCGGAACAGTGTGCGTCGAGGACAAGTCCGTTGCTGGAACTGCAACAAAATAGGACATCTGCAGCGTCAGTGCTGGGCTCCACTTAAAGAACGCAGTTGTTCACAATGCGCTGCTGGGAGGCGTAACAAAGAAGCATGTAGCAGGGAAAACATCTATACCGCAAGCAGCGCATCATCAAGTCAACAGGCGGGAATACCAACTTCGAGGGGCAGAAGTCGGTTTCTGGAATCCAAACAAAACGAGTGTTACAGCCCACATTGGCCAGAATAAATGCGTGGCCACCATTGACACCGGTGCCACCGCTTCCATTATAAGAAGGGACATCGCTACTGATTCATGGCTGCACAATACCAGTAGCTACTGTCTGAAAACAGCAACAGGAGCGACGGCGGAGATATATGGAGAGGTTCTTCTTACGATCAATCTGGCAGGACTAACATTCACCCACGTATTCCTAGTGGCCGATATACGCGACGAGTGCATCATTGGACTTGACTTTATGAATGCGTATAATGTAGTGCTTGACACCGGAACTCATGTACTTAAGTACAGGAACGTTGAGATTCCGATGGTGTTCGGGTATGAGAATGCCGCATGCCTTAGGACAGTATTCAGTAACGACTACGAGATACAGCATCGAAAGGGAAGCCTTCACTCTAATGCGGATGCTCTGTCCCGGCGAACTTGCAAATCTGATTGCAAACATTGATTGCAAACACGCCCAAAAAGAGGATCCGGAATACTCGCTTGGAAAGAACACGAAGAAAAACCAGATTGGCAGGATATATCCAATAAAAGTCCCGAACTAAAGGCATACTGGGCACAGTGGGACTCGCTTCATGTTCAAGATGGTGTTTTGAGGCGAAGGTGGGAAAGCTCGGATGGAAAGACGTTTGTGATGCAGCTCGTTGTGCCAAGGTCGAGAGTCAGTAACGTGCTAAGGGAACTGCACGATGGAATATCCGGAGGTTACCTGGGAGTGAATAAGACGTTAGAAAAGGTGCGAGAACGTTTTTATTGGGTGCATGCCAAGGACGATGTCGAAAATTGGTGCAGAAAGTGTGTCACCTGCGCCGCCAGTAAAGGCCCGAGGGTTAAAAATCACGGCAAAATGCAGCAATACAACGTTGGAGCGCCATTCGAGAGAATCGCAGTTGACATTGCAGGACCGTTTCCTGAAACCGAAAAGGGTAATCGCTACATTCTTGTTGTTATGGATTACTTCAGCAAGTGGCCTGAGGCTTTTGCTATCCCTAACCAAGAAGCCAAAACCGTGATTGAACAGATCGTTTACAACTGGGTGAGCAGATTCGGCGTACCGATGGAATTGCACTCGGATCAAGGGCGTAACTTCGAGTCTAAGATTTTCCAAGGGGTGTGCGAGCTACTGGGTATCAAAAAGACGAGAACAACACCGCTCCACCCACAATCGGACGGGATGGTAGAACGCTTCAACAGAACCTTGAATGAACACCTATCAAAGGTCGTTGGCGACAAGCAATGCGATTGGGATAGGCAAATTCCAATGTTTCTATTAGCCTATCGGAGTGCAGTACACAACACCACAGGTCACACTCCATCGGAAATCCTTTTCGGTCGAACAGCCCGGTTACCTAGTGAATTGATGTTTGGATCACCGCCGTCTGAAGAGAACAGAAATGAAGACGACTATGTCGCAGACCTCAGACGGATTATAAGGGACGTACACCAAAGAACCAGGAATAAGATCAAGATAGCCAGTGACCGCATGAAGACGAGGTATGATGTCAAGGCGACCACAACGGGATTCCAGGAAGGAGATCTAGTGTGGCTATATAACCCTCATAGACGGAAAGGCGTATCACCCAAATTACAGCAAGACTGGGAAGGACCATATAAAGTCGTAAAACGCATCAACGATGTTGTCTATCGCATTCAACGAGGAAGAGGCAAGATGAAAGTGGTTCATGTGGATCGAATACATCGCTATATTGGGCAGAATGTCGAAGAGTTTGTTCGGGACGAACAAGTTTAAGAGGGGGATATTGTGGTATATATGTGATTAAATCAAGGATCCAGTGTTGCATAGTTTTAGGATCATACAAACTCTCCACATTGGAGAGTTCAGTTATTTCCCCAGTTTCAAACCAGAAGTTACAAGAAAGAACTAGAACCCGACAAATGTGGTATAAATACAGGATGAGAAACTGCGGACGATAAGTTGATTTTTGGAAAGCGATGGAAAAGGACCTAAGTCATACTAAGTGAAAGATAAGAGATTTGAATTGTGAAATAGAAGTGAAATTGTTTGTGAATTAATTGAAAGTTGTATTTAAATAATAATAAATAGAGTGTTTTGAAACAGAATAACGCTTTATCATTTCGAACCCTAGCCGAAATATTACATTATTAATATAATTTTAATATATTTAAATACAAATTGTAACTATTCAAAGTATTCTAACGTGTAGGGGACGTTAACTATTATATAATTAAAGTTAAAGAGATTATATTGGAATGAGTATGACAAGAGTGTAACATAAAATATGGTATAAAAACGAAACATAAAAAGAATGTTTATGTAGAAAGAGGGCATAAATAAAAAGAAAATGTCTTCAATAAGCTTTTGGTGAATATCCTTCATTATACTTACTGCTGTCGTATTTGTTAGAACATACTTGTATTGAGGCAATTCTTCTTTTTAAATCTGTCGTAGAGCTATGTACTTGTTATTCCTTAGCAAAAATCTCTTCACATCTGTTTATATTTCACATGCAAGCTAGCATATATTTTTTTTATGAAAAAAAGCCACAAGTCAATTGCTTTACGAGAAGCTCACACAAAAGCCATTCATCGGTTCAGCTGCACACGTTTAATTTTCAATTCTCACCAAAATCCTGCAAAACTTCAGCTTCGATTTCAAATTGATACAAAGCAAAGTAGCCAGCTAAAAATATACAAAACAACACCACTGGACAAGATAGACAATACAATTGCAAGTACGTATATCTCATTGGGTATTGTAGTGTCATCTGGCCCGTAATCGGATCGGGCTTTAATTCACCTTGATAGGCTGTCCTTGGTGTATCTAAACTGTTCATATTGATTGTACCCCAACGATATGATAAGCCTGAGCATTTTCTTTTCCATAATTCAAGGAAAACCTTTTAAATAATTGAGTATTGTTAAAAATAATGACTGTTCATATTCTTTTACTTACTGTTGTCCAAAGAACATAGAAACCACAAACTACTGGTAAATTAAGTTCGCACACAATTTGCAATAAACCAAGTATACTCGGGTAAATCAACGCCTTTGTATAGAATTCAATAAATGCAAAATACAGTCCAACGCTGCTTCCATAATAGTCGCGAATATCTTCGATTGGTAACTTGGTTAGCAGTTTCATTGGGAACTTGTCCAGGTACTCCTGAAAGAAAACACAAAAATAACTTGTTTAGAAGCCTAATTTGGTGAAACATTAAAAGCAATCGCTAAAATTAAATTTTAAGGTGCCGAATACACGCATGGAACAATTTATAAAATATTTCTTGGCAAGAAATCTGGTGAATTTCTAAGCTTCAAGCTAAACTTATAACTCTACGATCGTACTACTCGGAGTCAAAATCAGAACGGGATTTTATTGCTCATTTTGGCCATGAGAACAAAAGTAATGTACTTACTTACTTAGGTGGCACTACAGTCCTGGCTGAAACTGGGCCTCAAGCCTATCCAGGTGGAACTATGTTTCGCCAGGTGCCTCTTGTGCCCCATTCTAAATTAGTAAAAGTACCATTTCCACTTTGAAGCTCCGTTTTAGATGCGGTCGTCCTTAGCTGCGCCGATCCACGGGGTTAGATTCGAAAACTTTATTGGCCGCAGCTGTGACGTTGATTCGCTCAGCATGGCCCAGCCATCTCAAATGATAGATAAAACGCAAAGGTGCTTCTTCATGCGCCTTCGAAAGGTACAAACCTCTGCATCATAGAATAAAACGAGGTGGTAATACCAGTTTTGTCTTAGAAGAAAAGGGTCTGTAACTCAGGTGCCTCCTGAGCCCCAAGAAACATTGATCGACAAAAGTAATTCTGCAGAATTGGAGCCAAGGGACAGCCCATCGCCTTATCTAAAATCACCTTTTGACATCTCAGCTAAATCATTACCATCCTTAAACGACCTGACGAGTTGAATGTATACATAATCTCTATGCACGCTATCATCTGCGACCTTAAAGTCGACATATATGTAAGTTGCGAGTCTTATTTTGGCATTCTCAGTCCTTTTCCATCGAAATTCCAGGATTTTGAGATAGCTTAAGGAAGAGCGACTGATTTTTAGTGATCTTGTTTGATTCTGTTGCGCCTGAAATACCATCATGTGTACTCTCGCGTAATTATTTAAGTCAATAATGGTTTCCTGGAAAGTTCGGGTAAGCTTATTCAACATGCTCCACAGATTTGCACTTGGATTGATGTCAGAACTCTATGGTAGCCACTCCGATGGTTCTTATCGTTTTCGGTATTTTCAATGTACTTAGACTACGTTTGTGGCCCTAACCGCAATTTTCCTCTATGCTTTCCATCACTACATGTCTTCATTTGGGTAGAACCGCCCTTTTGAAACATCAAACAGAGTTGTTAAACTACTTTTATATTGTCCTTGCACTTGTCTTGGGCTTTTTAAAATACCGTGTCGCGTTTGCATAACATTATGAACCAGTATTCTTGAGCACGCATCCAAAAGGACCGAAAATGTCATACGGAGCAGCTGCTAAATACATGAAAAAGTCAAAAGCATTTGTTAGCAAGTGGGTGCACCGTTATTCCCAAGTTAAAAATGTGGATGATTTGCCGGATCGTGGGTCTAAACCAAAAACAACAAAAAAACAGGACAAAATGATTCTACGCGTGTTAGAAAAAAATCCTCTTCTATCGTTACGTGGAGGAAAAGGGGTTTTACGTAAAAGGGGTCTAAATGTGTGTTATGATACGATACGAAGACGTTTACTAGCCAATAATGTAAAATTTCGAAGCACAATAAAGAAACCACTACTGTCAAAAAAACACGTAGAAAACGACTCAGTTGGGCCAAGGAGAATTTGGACAGAGATTGGAACAACGTTATTTTTTCGGATGAAGTTTATTTTTGGGCATGGTCTCCTATCACTCATACCTGGTGTACACAATGCAATTAATTAATCCAGCGGACCGTCAAACACCCGGCAAAGGTGCACGTTTGGCGATGCTTCTCAAAACAAGGAGTTGGCAATTTGTTCCTGTTTACAAATAACTTAAACGCCCCCAACATGGTCAAAATTTATAAGAAGCCTTTATTACCATCTGCCAAAAGGTGGCTTAAAAGAACGAATGAGACTTGGTTACTGCAAGAAGATAATGACCCGAAACATCGCAGTCGTTTGTGCAGTGCGTGGAAACAAGAAAATGACGTCGATGTTTTAGATTGGCCATCACAGTCGCCGGATGCAAATCCCATTGAAAATGTTTGGGCATTCATGAAGCTAAAGCTCCAAGGAAAGAAGATCGAAAAATACGAGTTTTATGGAGATCTTTGTCTCAAGATTATGCTATAAGATTAGTAGAAAGCATGCCTCGAAGACTCCAAGCAATTATTGATAATGGAGGAGAGTGGACAACATATTAATTGAAAAGCATTCAAGTAAATAAACAAAATAAATCAGTACAATTGATTTTTTTTTTTATTGTTATAAGTTCTTCTTTAATTTTTGTCGTGTACGATGTTATGAAACAGACTGTATATGGTCAGTTACATCAGCAGAGCTAGTCACTCATTTTAAAAATTTCTCTTCGCGGGGTGGCTCTTTTACTCTCATCTCCACCTAAAAAATGGTAGCTCAAGGATATTTCATTCCTGTACCATACAAAACGTTATATATGGGCGATAATAATAAGCCTTGGTACTATTGGTCACTAAAAAGTGTCGAGGGCTTTCGGATTAATACCGTAGAGTTATAAATAATCGTTCACCATATGCTATGCTTTTAAGAAAATTTTATATCTTGTTTTGCAATTACATTTTCAATCAAAATTTTCTATTTGCATTCTCGTGAAAGTTTGCAGAATAATTTCTGATTTCTACAACAAGATTTTTAATAACATCCTCTGCATCGCATTGCATGGTGGGTGCATCACCATTCTCTATTATTTACATCATTGTGCTTGCAAACTTTAATAAAAGAGGACAGTACTGGCACAATTCTAACATCTGAATCCGACTACAAGTTTAACAACACTAAAAAGCAAGTTGCAAATTGAATTTTGTTTTACCTCAATGCACACCAAATGAAACAAGAAAACGAAATGCCAATATTTATGCATGACGGAGCTTCATGTCATAAACCTGCTCTTGGCTTACAACCTTATTGGGACTATAGTGCTATTACCACCAAACGTGCGCTCATAAAATTATCACATTTCAATGGAATCATAACACTCACTTCGAAAACATCATTCAGTCATGTATAGAGACCATGCCCCGAAGAATAAAGGCACTTATCGCAGCTAAAGGTGCACAAACCATATATTGAAAACAAAAAATCATCTTTTGTATTCCAATTTCCAATCCCGTCGAAATTGTTTTTTCTTCTCTTTAACGTGTTATTTTTCGAATAAGCAAAGGCAATAAAACTAACAATTTATCCTCTAGGGCAGACTTCCTATTGTAGTTCTGCAATCTGCACCGATTATTAGTTTTCTATTATTGATACAAGTTCAGCTGTTAACTATACAATTTCGTTTGCATGAAGTGGGACCTGTTTTCGACATTTCGACACATGCATTCCTGTCCGCACATTACACTGGATTTACGCTGTCAAAATATCAATTATCAATTGAGTCATTGCTCGCGAAACGACACGAATATTTCTGCGATTTCCTCTATTAGGCAGAAAAAGTGTCCTGTAAGGTAATGTATTTATATATGTCCAATTCCATGATTTATACTCTTGAACTATTCCCTTTTCACCGCTGGTATATGTGAATAAAAACTATAAATCCGTTTTTTCTTTTGACCCACCGCAAATACATACTTCGGATTGTCTCATTAGAAGTTAATGTACTTAAAGCTTATCTCGGGTATTAAAGTGAGAAAATATAATTTTTTCTTGTTTAGTCACCTTTTAGCCATTGCCGCACAGAGGGATCACTTCGTTAGGGTCATTGTTTAAATTGGCAGTGGGCACTAGCAATCAGATTTACTACCTCAAAGTTACAGTTTGCTGTTGGGGAAAGCTGTAAGTGTGTATTTCTTGCCGACAGCATATATTTTGTTCTACCACTAAATCCATGTTCGTGTTTCTTCTTCATAGCAACAAATTCTTCAGTAACAGCTCTCTGATTTCTTCTTAAATTTGATGATCATGGTAAATGTTGACGCTACCAAGTAAAAGCGCCAAGATTTTTCGGCAATTTTTAAAATCAGAGTCGGCATCCAACTCGAAACAGGTCCCGCGAGCTCGATCACATCACGAGTCAGAACGATAGCTCATAAAACCAACAAATAGTTGGAAAAGTTATATCAAACCAACGAGGTCCACACTTCTCGATCCTAAACAATACGTCAGTACTGAGAAGTTTGAATAAGGTCAGAAAACTATCCCATTGTGAAGCATAGGTTTTAATCCAATAAGGAAGATAGCTATGTATGTGTGATTTTGGTCGGATACCTGCATTGGGTTTTTTGGAAATTTTTCTAAGCAGTCCTCCAAAAAGCCAATCCTTACAAGACCAACCATGAAGTCGTTGAAATCATTCATTCTAACCACGCCACTGCTACACAATCGGCGGATATTACTCATGAAACAAACAACACCGAGTGGGTGTTCGTACTTATCATAGTCATCATTTCCGATTGAATTTTCTCAGTTACCCCTTTCATCTGTAGACTGTCTCACATCGCAATTGTTTGAATAGAGAGCAATGCCCTTGTTGATTGCATCCACCTGATGTTGAAGAAATATGTTCAGAGTTTACAGCATTTTCCTATGTATCACGCTCCTGAAAAATGCTACATGTCATTTTGGCTTAATGCCCATATCGATTGAGAACCACATCGTTAAGGTAGACCACGTCTATGTACAGATTACATGTTGTTTCTATTTCTATCCAGAGTGAACTCTCTCACTTACCATATCATGTACCGGAAAAAAATGTTCTATAGTCCCATTACGTATGTATGGCATCAGTGATGGTTTAATAACGTCTTTAATAAGCACCGCCGGCTCACTGTTCCGAAGAATATCGCGTTTCGTCATGCTACCGATCAGGTAGTCCGATACCGTCCAGTAGTTAAATTTCCTCATACTGCCAGTGATGGTTTTCTTGCTAAGTTCTGCTCTATCAGCCAAACGAAGAAGAGTATCAGTCGTTGCCGAGAGATACAAATATTTCTCAGTTTTACTATAAATCATTGCATTCTATTACTTTGTATGGATTCCTTAAAGTTCCATCCTACCTAACCAACTCCAATGTGGTGAGAATGTTGAACTCCTGGACAATTTTCTCGACATCTATGCATTTTGCCACCCTTGCCTTCTCAGAGAAAACTATAGCAAGATATATCTGTGAAAAGTAAGTCAACTGAATCTATTTTTGGAAATGCTTTGGAAATTATTTCGCTTACCTTTCGGTTTTGCTCGGGAACGCTTTTTAGTCTCTCGACTCCTCTTAATTTAAGTTTTATCACAAGGCGCGATTGCTGTTAATGAATGAATCAGAGTATTTTATTTATGTGCAATCATCCATATATATATTTTACGAAGAAAATAAAATCACCTTTTTGCCATTCTGTTCGGTATTGCTCTTCTGTTTCTCCAAAATGTTTGTGTCAAGACTTTGTTGTCGCCGAAATAAGTGATTGCGTATAGCAATTCGGGGTTGAGTAAACAGAGTAGTACATGCACCTATAAAATTTATTTATACTTGCGATTAATATTTTTATTAGCAAAATGAAAAAAAAAATCTTTACCTTTGCTCCTTTCGGCCATTCCAGGGGGAAAAAAGTTTGGTTAAAGAAAATTGTTTGACAATTGCAGCTGATCTATTGACATCAAAACATTGCTAGTGCCACTGAGCAGGGTTGTTAATCTTAAGCTGAATTCTAAGGGCGTATGTGCAAGACTTTTGACGTTTTGGAGTTACCGGTACACTTGATTGTAAAACGGTTACATGACGTGTATAGAAACACCTATAGATCCAATCGAAATTTTATCTGAACTCATTTTTCTTTTAAGCATCTTTTAGTTTAGTTCTTGTAATAAGAGAACAATTGAAATCTCTCATAAACATTTATTGCTTTATAAAGTGAGGATTATTGATGAAACAAAATAACTTTTAAATAACCGCAGTTCCATATGTTTTCTTATTGGTTGCTAAGAAAATATATGCATATTGACCTTGATTTATACACGAAAATCGTAGTTTGCAGCCCGTTTCCCCATTGGCGTTTTTTTTATTAGTCACATCTGGAGCACAGAAAATATTTCAGTAATTTAGAAGGTACCAGAATTAGTAACTGTTTGCAATTTATGCATGGGGCCATCCTTTTTATAAAAAAAAAAAAACCCTACAATAAATAGAGCGAACTACAGAAACATGATCAATGATATTTTGCTCATCCTTTTTTTCCAGTTCTTGGATTTAATTTCAGAACAAAATTGTTTTTCTGGATTTAATACCAGAATGTACTGACACATAAATACGAGGGCGGGTTAATAAGTCCGTGACTTTTTGAATTTCTGACCTCTTTACTGAAACAGCAACACTGCTCCTGTCAACAGGCATCTGACAGTTGACTCCTGGCAAAATTTAAACTTGCTGCGTCAGTTAGTTTGTGTTTGACAGCTATTTTTATCAGACTACTCACTAATTTGAGGAGAAAATGGAAAAAAGTGAATTTCGTGTGCTTATTAAGCATTATTTCTTGCGAAAAAAAACCATTACCGAGACCAAGGCTAAGCTTGATAAATACTATGGGGACTCTGCACCATCGATTTCAATGGTAAAAAAGTGGTTTACTGAATTTCGTTGTGGCCGTACAAGCACTGAAGATGCCGAACGTCCTGGACGCCCAGTTGAGGTCTTTACACCCGAAACAATCGAAAAAATTCACGATATGGTGTTGGCCGACCGAAGATTGAAAGCGAGAGATTATGGAAGCCGTAGGGATCTCGCATGGCTCAGTGGTTTCAATTTTGAATGATCACTTGGGCATGAGAAAGCTTTCCGCAAGATGGGTGCCGCGTTTGCTCACAGTCGACCACAAACGCTATCGTGTAACAATTTCACAGGAAGGTTTGGCGTTGTTTAATCGCAATATGGAGGAGTTTTTGCGCCGTTTTGTAACCGTGGACGAAACATGGATCCATCACAACACACCAGAGAACAAACAACAGTCAAAACAGTGGGTTTCTAAGGGTGAATCGGCGCCAAAGAAGGCCAAGGTGGGTTTGTCAGCCAATAAAGTTATGGCGACTGTTTTTTGGGATGCACGCGGGATAATCCACATTGACTACCTTCAAAAGGGAAGAACAATCAATGGGGAATATTATGCCAACTTATTGGACCATTCAATGATGATTTGAAAAAAAACGACCTTATTTGGCCAAGAAAAAAGTTCTTTTCCACCAAGACAATGCAAGGGTGCACACATGTGCAGTTGCCATGGCAAAAATCCATGAATTGGGCTATGAATTGCTCCCTCATCCACCCTATTCTCCAGATTTGGCTCCGAGCGACTACTTCTTGTTCCCAAACCTGAAGAAATGGCTTGGTGGAAAAAGATTTGACTCCAATGATGAAGTCATCTCGCAAACAAAGGCCTATTTTGAGGACCTCGACAAATCATTTTTTTGGGAAGGGATAAAAAAATTGGAAAAGCGTTGGACAAAGTGTATAGAGCTCAAGGGAGACTACGTTGAAAAATAAAATTATTTTTATATCAAAAAATCTGTGTTTTAATCCAAAAGTCACGGACTTATTGACCCGCCCTCGTATAAACGTCGAATAGTATTCATGTCAAACCAGATTTTTGTTTTCCAGAAAATAACTGTGTTTGGCCCAATAACTTTGAATGTTAAAATTGCTTCACAAATTTAATATATAAAAGAAAATGGAAGATGATATTTTATTGGTTTCTGCCGCTTTGGCAAACAAAAAAATTGCAAAGTAAATATATTACACATATGCATGGACAAATTTTAACAGCCTTAAATAACAAAACTAGGTCCTTAGCTAGCCGCCTCCAGTTGAACACTTCAAATTGGTTGAATTTGACTTCAACTTTCGGATGGTGTTAGGCGACATTTTCTTCTACTGCTTTGAGACCTAAATCGGCTTAGCTCATTTATTCCGCTGTTGAATTTGCCGCTACGAAGTCTGTCAAAGCAAATGAGAACGAATACCTTACGGAGAATTTTTCTCTCGAGAAGACTGCTTTAAAAAAGTCCCTATTTCTGCGTCATAAAGCAGGACTGGAATGGTCAGCGTCTTATATAGTTTTCTTAGTGTTTTGAGAGCAGTGACGAATAGCACTCCTTAGAAGCTTTTTCGTAGGCAATTTTACTTTCAGGAGTTTGCCATTGCCCGCCGAAAGGGTGATGGCGATTTGAAAAATTGTTGGTGACCCAGCCAGGAATCGAACCCAGGCTGTCTGCGTGATAGTCCAATGAGCTAACTATCGCGCCATCGCCATTGCAAGGACCTCTACAAGTTTTCAAAATTCCAGTCGCTTTGGCAAGTCGCTCTTGTTTTGTACGTGGCATGTGGATGATTGCGATAAGGTGTCGAAAAATGGCATCGCATACCCTTGGCAAAATATTAGCAACAGTAGGTTGCGCAGTACCCATGTAATCCGCTGCAGTTTGCTCCATATTGCCGCAGGCAAACAGACCCAACATAGTCAACAGCTTATGTTCGGCTGAAAGCTCCGAAAAAATTAATAAAACGATAACGATATTTATGTAGTAAATACAATAACGACGTTCATCTTCATCCAATTGGTGTCGAATCATTGAATGTAGCCACATTCATCTGCATCTTTTTTCGGTACATTCGACGACGAGGACAACGTTGCTGTTCCATAAGCTCTTCGATTAATTCGTCTTCTGACGACGAAGTCATCAATATTTCGTCAATATCACGAACATCCATATTTTTTTATCGGCTTTTCACTTTTTATATTTTAATTCAAATTCTTATTTCCTGCCTCATGCGAGCGAAGAAATGTCAAAAATATGACTGGCCTAAACAAAAAGAGTGAATATTATGAAATTGAGTTTTAACCCGAGTTAAAGAACTTAAACCGGTCTCCGGAGTGCAGTTTAAATTCAATCGGATTAAACTCTGTCAAGTTTAAAAAAGTGGGTATATGTTCGGGTTTAACGAGTGAATATTATGGACTTGGGTTTAACTCACTTTTAATCCGTGTGTAAGTTTTAAACCGGATTAAAATAAGTGAATAATATGGCCGTTAATATATATAAATATATTTATGTAGTAAATACAATAACGACGTTCATCTTCATCCAATTGGTGTCGAATCATTGAATGTAGCCACATTCATCTGCATCTTTTTTCGGTACATTCGACGACGAGGACAACGTTGCTGTTCCATAAGCTCTTCGATTAATTCGTCTTCTGACGACGAAGTCATCAATATTTCGTCAATATCACGAACATCCATATTTTTTTATCGGCTTTTCACTTTTTATATTTTAATTCAAATTCTTATTTCCTGCCTCATGCGAGCGAAGAAATGTCAAAAATATGACTGGCCTAAACAAAAAGAGTGAATATTATGAAATTGAGTTTTAACCCGAGTTAAAGAACTTAAACCGGTCTCCGGAGTGCAGTTTAAATTCAATCGGATTAAACTCTGTCAAGTTTAAAAAAGTGGGTATATGTTCGGGTTTAACGAGTGAATATTATGGACTTGGGTTTAACTCACTTTTAATCCGTGTGTAAGTTTTAAACCGGATTAAAATAAGTGAATAATATGGCCGTTAATGTTAGCAGTGTTGAAAAGGTTTTTTTTTTTTTTTTTTACAATGAATCGGCAACGATTAGGTGCATACACTCTTCCAATCAGATCATAAAAATGGATTGGTGTGTGCTCTTCATAGTCATTTCTAGTAGCTTTAAATACCACTTACTGGCAAGCAGTCAGATAGAGCAGCTTTGTTGAATTGAAATTCAGATATTGCTATCCTAACTTTGTTTTGCTTAGTTGGAAAGAACTTTTAGCTGCCGTTGTCTAAGTTGAATGGTATATTCTGGCTGATGGCATTGGTCTTTTTCGCGGTACAGTCACTATGGACTTTAACTCTTCTACATGGCTTTCTTTAACATATCTATAAGTTTTTTTACAGGTCTTATTGACTTTATCGCTTCTTTTAACCATTTGGTGAATCTTGTGTATGTTGTTACTACCCTTGGAATTACAGCATTATACGTTATACCTCTTTCTTCTCATTGTGTTTATACTTTGTTGTGGCGCTTGGAACATTTGCATTCATACATTGGTTGCAACGAGGTAGTGGTCTTATCTAATGATGCCTGTCGAATGCTTCGGCCGTCAACATTTCTAACAACAATCAAGTTGGCTCTCAACTACGTTACAGTAGTACGGCTTCATTCTTAGATTGTCATAAAATACTTCTCAATACTTTTTACGTTATTCTGTCACGTATGACAAATTCAATTAAATTTATATTGATCTATTCCATAATAGCTTTGTTACAAAAATTGCATTTTTATTCATGACTTTCAAACGGAACACACCAGGCACGGTTTATAAAAGCATTCTCAATTCAATAATACCGTAAACGTTAGTATAATTATAATCACATAAGTCAAATTAACAAAAGATTAAGATGTACTTCGTACGAAAGGCAGATCTTCAACACAGGTAATACAATTTTAAACTTTATAAAACGGAGGGACTAGTAGAATCGATAAGGGATTTATTAATAATTTAAGTTGAAGGATTTATGTGATTTGTATTCATAGATTAAATTATTCCTCTTTCTGATGATTTTTAAAAGCTGATTTCAGTTTCCTTAAAAATATTAAAACAAATTACTTTGTGAATCATCTGTATGAATAAATATCTAACAAACCTCAAGTCCTTGTAGGCCAAACTTGATTCATAGTCTGATTTGAGCATGGCAATGCGCACCCAACGTGGTCGTTTGTGTATTGCTTGATGAATCAGAAACTTGAGACCGAGAAGCACATGCTCAAAGATCACAAACGAGAGATTCGGAATATTCGGAAAGAAATTTGAAATAATTCCCCTAAAACAGTATAAAACGTATACAAAATCAACCAACAAACACAAAAACGTGTTTTTTATCTTACCTGACTGAAGGCTGTAGATACAATAATCCACAGTTACTGAGTATTGAGAGGACGGATATAAGTTCAAATGCCGAATACCATGCACCAATATTTTTGGCTCGTCGTGCAAAAGGACGTTTGAAAATATTACACAGCTATAAATAATTTTTTACTTCTGATACACAACAAAATATTTTCAAAGAGTGTAGTCACCTTAAACAAATCAATATGCAAAGCAAGAATATTGTTGATGAGAGCTCCAATTGCAGCGAAAGGAGCTACCGCAGCGAATAATACAACGTAACCAAACTGAATGCAGAGCTGAAGATAGTCTTCGTATGTACTCTGATATTTATCGAGACCGGATTCATAGAAACTCTGGAAAATACAAACTAGTTTTGATAAATAACTATATAGCAGTTCCAAGCATACCAACCTGCTCATAACGCGCATAGTCTTTAATATTTGCCTTCTGGTCTTCGTCTAATTCTTTAGCTATGAATTTAGTATACTTTTGTTTGATAACAGCCAACAATGGTATTCCGATTTCCTGTGCCATGCAAACAATCTAAAAGTATCCCAAAACATAAATTACAATTACTTATGTATATGTTTTTTTTTTTTTTTTATTGATAGTACTCACTTGAAAGATAATCAATTGCATCATTAACTGATACTTTAACTGTTTAAGATCTCGCAAAACAAATGCAATGTAAAACAATGAAAAGAAATTGTTTACAATCTCGAACAGCATCAATTTATTAACACGATGCCGATCGTATTGACTTCGTGTGCGATGGTTTTCTAAATCAGTTAAAAATGTCGCCAATTTCTCATAAGCCCATGAAAATATCGCAATGAGTATTGATTGAATTATTACTGGAATATAAAGTAGCATCGAGTCGGGTCCTAATAATACACATAGAAGTAAGTGAGTACCATTTTTCAGACGATTTCCAAACATGATTTAACTTTTACTGACCAAAATCATGCAACACTTCAGCTTCGATTTGAAACTGATATAGAGCAAAATATCCAGCTGCTGTTATACAAAGAAGAACCACAGGATACGATAGACAGTACATTTGTAAGTAAGTATATCTCATGGGATATTGTAGACTCATTTTTCCGGTAATGGGATCTGGTTTCAATTGTCCATAGTATGCTGTTCTTGGTTTGTCTAAACTCGTCATCTCAATTGTACCCCAATAATATGATAAACATGAGCATTTTCTTTCCCACAATTCTAGAAAGACCTGCAGATCAATCAATTTAAAAATACTGCCATACCTGCCTGTGCATCATCTTACAGTCGTCCAAATAACATAGAAACCACAAATTACTGGTAAATTCAGTTGAAAAGCAAACTGCCATAAGCCAAACATGCTGGGGAATATCAATGCTTTTGTGTAGAACTCGATAAATGCAAAATATAATCCAATGCTGGTGCCGTAGTAATCACGAATTTCTTCAATTGGTTGATTAGCTCCGATCTTAAATGGAAATTTTTCGACATACTCCTAGGGAAGATAATAAATATACATATATGCTTTACATGCGGAAAACTTGAAATATTTTTTTTTTTAGATCTAGTTGTTCTGAAAACGTATGTCAATGATCGTATTTACCTGCTCACAAGTATTTTTAAACTTTCGATCTCGAAGGAGCTTTTTCCTCGCTTTAGAAAAGCCTTTAAGTCACTACTGTAAGGCATTTTATAAACCAATTCAAACAATTGGAATGTTCCACTAGGCAGCTAACTTAGACCTTTAATTTTTATTTTGACTATCAATGATGTTGGTGATAAGAAAGTCTTTAACAGTATTTTGAATCTTTTACAAGATGAATTTGATAGGTTCTGAATATAACGGAGTAACATAAAGAAACATAATGAAATGACAAATCATCTTATACTCCTAGAAGGATTAAACAGTTTCTAACCGAATCTATAGGTACTATACACTGTATTCCAAATTATGTGCCAACATTTAAGGCGAAATTTCTTGACATACTTTGAGAAAACGTTGTATTGTGGTCATTTCATCTGAAGTCAGTATCTTTCAAAATAGGACTCAACTTTGTAAAACAGGCAAAAATTTTAATTAAAAATCGTTTAACATTTAAGGAAGAAAATGTTTAATTTAATTTATTGTTGTATATGCACGCCAGAGCTCGTCTTTGAAAGGTTTTTACAATATCCACTCATTTAAAATTTTCTCGGACTTTCGCAGGTAACTCGTTAATGCTATGGTTCAAATCATTCAATTTGCTCTTTCTGATGAAAAACGTCCTTCACCCGTCCCCATTCCTCCTTTAATAATCGTGAAAGTGCAACTGGCATCATGGTGCGTGCATTTTGCACTATTCTTTCAAAAATGATGTTAAAGAAATCGCACGACAGCGCATCGGCTTGTTGAAATCATTTTTGACATCAAAGTTCTCGGTGAGATCTTTACAGACATTCCTGGAACATCGTGCATTTCCATAGTTGTCCTGCACAGACGGACGATTTTGGCAGGGATGCGAAAACAAAACATTCCTCTGTCACACGCGGCTTTTAAATCGATGAATAGGTTTATATATATCGATTTGAAGCTCGTAGATTTTCTCCAAGATCTGCTGTAGTTTGAATATTTGGTCGATATGGAACAATCAGGTTGTTGACGAATGGCTTCAGGCGTTCAATCTCTACAGCCTATACGATCTTGTAGGCGATGTTAAGAATACTGATACCTCCGTAGCTGACGCAATTCAAAGTGTCTCCTTTATTCAGGATCGGAAAAACAACGATGATGTTCCATTCGTGGGGCATACTTTCTTCGGGCAATATTTTAGAGATGAATTGGTGTATGGTTCTTACCAAGTCATCGCCTGCCGTCTTCAAAGCGGCTTAGACCGACTGCTCCAGTAGCTTCGTTGGACTTAAGATTAGATATGGATAGCTCCACTTCATCTTGGTCGAATGGATGAAGTTCTGGTCTACATAGTCCAGGTTGGAAAGTTCTCCGACTCTTACGACACAAAATCCCTTTAGTTTACTTTGTTCACTTCTCGAATATGCTAGCCGCGTATGGTCCCCTTAATATGAAAAGAAAAGCCTTTCAATGATGATTTCTACTACTCGCTCTGTGCTGGCTTCCATGGGTTAGCGACTATATTTTGACTCCCTACACTGAGACTCAAGCTGCTGCGCCTACTTTCTATAGATGAACGTCTCGGATCAAAATATACACTTATCTCAATGGTCCCCCAGTATTTATTTTATATCGGTCAACGCAATTTAAAGCTTTAAAGCATGTCCCTCTTTTCGACCCAATAATCACCAAACGACATATGGTTCAAACGAGTCATTGAATCGTATACAACGTAAGACTAATTTCAATATGCCACTCCGTCTTGAATTTAGGTCCTGTCGTACTTCAGATTGATGTGAGTATATATGTACATGTGGCGTCAAAAATTCTCATAACATCTTAACTTATGAGAATATATAGGAGACCAAATTTACAGTCAAGTTATTTCCTTGATTGTTTTGAAAGAAATATGAATCAATTATGCCCTTTATTGAAATACCAGTCCATAGTCATTTTGTATAAATGAATAAAACTTTTTGTTATAGATACGGGTCTTGCTTGTAAACGTGTGAAAAAAAATGCATTCCCAAGGCATAGTGCAAGCTAACAACTTACATTGAATATAATCAATGGTTTGCATCTCCTGCACAATCATATCGACACAGTTTAAAATCCAGACTGATAATCGTCATAGACTAACTCTTTAGATAGGCGAAGGTGCTGAATGATTTACTAAACGAACGAGAGTTGCAAGTAAAATCAGTTTTCAGATTAAGAGATAACGACGGGTGTAACGCCAAAAGATGTGAAAGACGTGTAGGGAAACTAACAAGAAACGGTGACAAGTGCAGTAAATGGATATATACTTTATTGGGTTATAGAAATATCGTCATACTTTCTATAAGCCGTACAAATTGCTTATGGAATGGCCAGCTCAGGGCTTTATTGCCGAGTAATTGTAACCTATAACATTTAATACCAACGCAAAATGGTACCTCCCTCTCTTATTCTTGAAATTTTATTGGTAAGCACCTTTTTCAAAAATTGTAAAAGTACACAAAATACCTGAATATGGCTTTATGGACGGCAGATCGACATGCAACGCAATTCAACATAAACGAATAATGGTAGAGAATTCCAGAGTTTAACAAAATGATATATCGACAGCGCTAAGAACTCAAAATATATCCAAAACGTACGCGATATGTGCAATTTTATTAAAATGAAATACAAAGCACAGCTGGGACAACTGGTAAATTTAAAATTTCAGTCAGAGTTTCAATTCCGTTGCTTTTTAAAGACGTACAACATTTTGTTTCGACGTATCACATTGATATATTGGGAACATCTTCTGTTTTTCTCAACGATGGCTGCGCTGCCAAAATCAAGAAAGTCATAGCCCTTCGGGCAACTCTTCATGATTGGATAAAGATGTGCGAAAATAATGCATTACGAATAAGTCTTACTAAAACCGAACAATTGCATTGCGGTTTTCGTGAATCTGCAAAACCAAACTTTTGACATGGTGGGGTTCGATAATACTTTCTAAATAGATACGTGTTCCTTAGACTCTAGACGATTGCCTTGGCATAGTTTGTTTTGTACGACAGCCATCCTTCCGCATTTAATAACCACATTGCAGTAATAGACAATGAATGGAAAGACGAAACGAAAATGTAATAAACATCAGAGGATTTGACAAAACGTGTTTTACGAGTAGTCACAAGAAAGCGCGGATAGAGGAAAACTTTATCTGGGCAAATAGGTTGGTTTTTTTACGTGCAACAAAAGTCATCAGAAATCCGTCTGAGAAAACAGAAATAAATCGATCTACAATTAAACAACGTTGGGAAACATTGCAAAGTTATTTTCAAAGTGTGTTGCCGAAACAGTGCGAATTTTGAAAAGGAATCTGTTTTGAAATAATGCACCAACCGCAGTCGGTGTACATAAATTTGGGAAAAAAGTTCGTAAGACTAGTTAACTGATTAAACGTATTCCCGTGTTAGTCTGCAGCGCTCAGTGGAGAATATTGCAGCTGTTACCGAAAATGTGCGCCTAAGCCGAAGAACCTTAACGTCCCAAAGATCTAAGCAACTGAAATTCAGCCGCACTAGCCAGAGAAGAATTTTGCAGATCTCGAATTATTCGGTTACAAGGTCCATTTGACTCAGAAATTGAAACAAAATGACTACACTCTCCGTTTAAGTTTCCTTTTATTTCGGGTTTAAGTGGCTCAAAATTAACGACATTTTTGCTCAAAAAATAATATATTATCAGATAAGGCGTATTTATAGAGAAGCCAATGCATCTTTAACGTATGACGATGGTGTGTTTTTCAGATGACGGCATTATTGGCCCATTTTTCTTTCCAGAAGCAATTGAAGAAACGTTACATAGAGAGCCTGAATAACCAATTTGAATGGCCAGAAGTTGAGTATTTGGACTTCGGCGAGCTAGGCTTTCAGCATGAACCGTGCCACACAAGTCATCCAACAATCATATTGGTGATGTTGGTTGGCCGCCACGGAACTGCGATGTGGCGCGGTCGCATTTCTTTTTGTGGGATTTCATTAAAGATCGATGCAATGCGAACAATCCAGCGACGTTTCAAGCACCTAAGAACAATATTGGTCAAGCTATTCGTGAAATAGAGAATGAAATGATCGAACATGTACTCAAAAATTGGGTTGGGCTACTGCCCCGCCAGTCGAGGCAGTCATTTCAATGAAATAATATTTCTGAATAAGTCCGAAGATTAACTCTTTTCAATAAAGCAACATTCGTTGAAAAATATTGAAGTGATTTTTATAATCTTCTAAAAAAATGTACAACGATGGTAATTTGCGATGTCTTTGCGATATACAAATCGATAGTATTTCCGATTTCATTTTTGAGCATGGGCAGAAAGTTGATAGTTAATATATAGTCTCTAAAGCCAAAATTCTACCATAGTTCAGAAGAGCTTTTTTGAAGCTATAAGAGAACTCATTACTCCGACCTGCGTGACAATTGATGGGGAAACTGTTGACTTGGATTGGGCCAGCAGCGCAACTCCCCAGTTCATAGCGAAGTGCTTACTTTACCTCCCACTGCCTATTCGCAAAGGCATGCTCTCACAGCAGGCATATACAGGCTTATAATAATAGGAATCATAACTTTATACGGAACAAATTAAAAATGTGAAGAATCAAAATAAAACTAAAAGAAGAACATGGTTTCAAAAGTTGGAAGTGGCCCTGAAACAGATATACCTTATGGCAAGGAATTATGAAATAATCCCGTCAATGAAATGCACTTACCAAGATATTTAGAAAAGAGGGAGTTCAAAGAAACTTTGCTTTTTCCAAACGAAATATCTCAAAGAAGCAAAGTCCTAAGCCATTTAGTAGACTAATAGCCATAGCTTCAAAATAGTGCTTCAATTGGGTTTACTGGTGGAATGTTAGCCTTTCTTACTTTTACATTCGTCTTTTTAAAGGTTGCAATCATCGGCTTGGGTTCCCTGGTACAACCTTTAATAACTGTACTGAGATAGGATGAGAAGCTTGTCTAATCAAGAGCCGCACTCACATCACAGTATTAGCTTCAAAAATATCCCATAAAAAAAAATGGTGCCCAGCTCATTTAAGAACGAAAAGCTCTTCTAGTTAATTTCTATCTAATGTCCATTTAATAATATGGCTTCATGTATATATATATAGAAAAATAAACAAAATACTGTATTTTTGTAAAGCGAAAAGTTACTGGAAAGTAACCGCGCTTATTGCACTAAATTACGTTGTTCGTTTACATTAGATAGGAAAAGGTCAGTTTTGTTTTCAAATTCACTTGTTGATAAAGAAATAAATAGAAAAGGAAAATAGTTTCCACATTTCTGACAAACTGTTCGCCAATGCATCATGATGATTCTTTGGCTTGATGCCAATTGAAAGTAAACTACATACTTGACACGTCGTTGAGATATTTTGTGCTGAATATAATCATGACTCATTATTCTCTAAGAAGAAATGTTTTTGTTTCTTAAAACGATGAACTTACAATGTCATGCAAGGGAAAAAAGTGCTCTATGGTCCCATTTCGTATGTAAGGCATCAGTGAAGGCTTAATGACATCCTTAATTAATACTGGTGGTTCGCTATTACGAAGAATATCACGTTTAGTCATACTCCCAATCAAATAGTCCGATATACTAAAATAATTGAACGGTCTAATGCTCCCAGTAGTAGTCGCTTTGCCAAGTTCAGCTTCATCTGCGAGTCGAAGCAGCGTGTCTGTTGAGGCGGTGAGATATAAATACTTTTCCGTGTTACTACAAATACAGTCTAATTAATAAATTTAATAAAATTTAACATTTAAGTCTGGTATACCTCACTACTTCCAACGTTGTGATGATGCCAAACTCCTGGATGATTTTCTCCACATCTATGCATTTTGAAACTTTTGCTTTTTCAGAAAAAATTATAACGACGTAGGTCTGTAAAATAAAATTAAACAGGGAACTGCTACAACACTGTAACACGTACCTTCCTACTGCTGTTCTCTGGGATACTCGATTGTCTTTCAAGAGTACTGAATTTTAGGCTTCTTTGACGTCGAAACAAAGTATTTTCTGCGATGCTTTGCGGTCGTTTAATCAAAGAACGCCCACCTGTTGATGATTGTTATGAAATTTAATCAAAAAAGAGAACGAGAAAAATGTTGTTTTCACCTTTGCTAGATTCAGCCATTGCAGCGCGATGTTAGGAAGCAAAACCGATGTAGATACGTAGGCACTAATAAAGATAATCGGATGAGTAAGAATAAATGTTTAGAACTTTAGAGTTCATAAGCAGATTGATGATAATTAGGAAAGTACACAGAGAGCAGAGACAATGAAATGAACAAACCACAGACAAACCCCATATGACGTTGGGATTAATCGAGACACAATATGAAATAGAAGAAATATTTAATTTATTGACCTTAATTAATAATAAGTTCGGTGTGTAGTTGGTTTGTCTTAGAATTTTATGGGCAACTGATGCCCTCTAAAGTATCTAATGGTCTATGCAATGAATTAAACACAGAAACAAAATAATAAACCAAATTCACTAGCAAACAAAAAGAAGAAATATTCAGATTTCGTATTATACATATGTATTTCACACAAAACAAAAATAGTTTGCCAACAAAAAATAAACTTCTTTCGTGAACTTTTGAAAAAAATATTTTAGTTGAGGGAACGAATGTTTCTTTGAATCTATTCAATTATAAAAGCACAAAAAACTGATCTGGTTTTAGTTTTTGCCAGATGGAAAATCTTGGAGACCGGGAACCAGGAACTGACCTTATTTTCGGGAAGGCACACTAAATAAATCATTTAAAAAAACCCAACTAGCTCGTACCGGTTTCGTTCGATATAAATAAATTATTTTTCAACTGACACATATGCAGCTGTTTGATGACAGGAAAACAAAATATCCAAATGAACCAGGTATGCTTGCAGCTAACACTTGCATAGGGATGTGAGTTTAATTATTAGTAGATTTCTTATTTGGAAAAGTTCTACTGAATCTTGATTCTCCAACTAAATTCACCATCATCCGCTTGAATTTATCGATGTTGAACATTAAGAGCCTAACCGTTACCTATCTTAATTAATTAGATGACGTTACAGTTGGAAATGAACGTGGACCTTAATTAAGAAAGCTTTCCAGCTAGTACGATATTCCACCAACAGTCTCCAGTGTTACACTCAAAGTTGCTTAAGACCATCTTACACTTGTCGCATGAAACACACCCATTTAAGTTTTAAGAATGGGAAAACGTTTCGAGTTCTGAGATAAATGAGCTAGATGAATAGCTTCAGGTATGCAGACAGAGACCATATTCAACCATTTTCCACAACGAAGAGCGATGTTAGAAATGTATGCCTCAACAATCCGGAACCTACGCACACGGCTGTATACTATTTTAATCCACAAGTTTTTCCTAATCACATTATTTGTGGTATTCGATCCTTTTCAGTCAATCTATATTTAACGTAAGGACCTTAAGAGTTCGCTCCATCACGTTCAAATCCATTATTGTCTGAGATACGTTAAGCCCGGCATCAGAGCCTAGATAAGTGCACACGAGTACCCTGTTCCATTATCTGAGGTTAAAGCTAGGGCATATGTCCCTTTATAGAGAGCAACTTAGCCAATATGTAAGACGCAGGGTCAGTGTCTCTAGGCGCCGGGGCGGAAGAAATTACCTCCGCTTGTTCTACTACTAGCCTCCATTGGGGAGTAGGTAATGCAGAATAATATCTGATATTTGAATGTGTACGGTTGAACGATTAATTTGCACCTCTTGGGTGCCAGGCCAGATTTACTTTCTTTATGAATTAGAACAAGACAACTCCGATAGTTTGCTGTTTCTAACATAAAGCGCACAAGGCACGTTGAGATTTGCATAGAAGGGAGACCCCTAGGTGTTGCGAATTTTGGGTTCCATAGCGCGTTCCAGTGTACAAAAAAACAAGGCTGATGGTCCTGAAGTCCTTCACGGACTCAAACAACTCAAATTAGTTTTTACGAATGTGTCACACAGTTCAGTTGTAGTATAGACAGCTTTTCTAGATAATTGGCAACCAGTGGATGATACTTTTTGCGAGTGTTGTTAAATAATAGTCAAAATATCATCGTAACTTAGGTATTTACAGAGCTATTGATGATCTCCTGGGGAGAATTCAACAGTTTCCTATTGGAAACAAGAAAACAAATGTATACTGTACATTAAGAGCAACTAGCATCCTCGACCAAGCAGATGACTCAAAAGTCAACGTGTAATACCGGACTTATTTCCAAAATCTGACTCGACGAAAGAATTCAGACAGATGTCAAATCCTATAGAGATTCCCTGAACTACGACAACTCCGTATTATGTGAAGGTGTTAAGGCCCCCGACCCATAGAATCCGTTGCGTCCGTCGCGATACCGGATAGATTGGCGTTGACGTATTTGACGGAAATGATGGTCCCATAGAATCCGTCGCATACATATATTGACCAAATACAGCCGATGACGCTTTGTAGTTGTTGAGAGTGTTTCTTTTGTTGCTATGACAATTTTTCTTCATTCTCTCAATGCCTCTAGCAATGAAAATGCCTACTCTCGATTTGTGAATGCATGAACCTACATATGTGAATGTATGGTCTTCAATATGATAATGTGTTAACTGCCAACGGATAAAACGGATTGAAAAAGTAGAAAATAAACCTACCTTATCCGTCTTCTCCGTCATACCCGTTGCTTATGTGCCTGATCCCATAACAAAGTGTATATTCTATCTGTCAATCGACGCAACGGATGCCATCGTAAGCCATCTGATAGGCTTCTATCAGTGTGGTTTTCCCTGAAAAGTCCACCATAGATGAATTTTCACATTACAGCAGATCTTAAAAACATAAATTCTACAGTTTGGGTATCCCTGCCAAGCTCATTCTGTTGTCCAGAACAACGATAGAACATGAAGGCTGCTAAGTTGAGTTCGCTAATGGCAAAACCAGAAGAGGACAATCATCAGGTTTTACATTAGGTAAAACTTACAAGTAAACTCCGAAAGCGTCATCTTCCACAAAGTTGTCCAGTTATTCGCATATGTAAATGACATTGACACCTTGTAAAGTATACAGCGAGTTGGCAATGGGACGTCTGCAACGTTTGTGACAGCTGAGCTGTAAAACGAGGTCGACAAAATCGTGGAAATCATGCAAAATAAAGTCCCCTTTTAAGCAACTTCAAATATATTATGCAGAAATCTGATAATCCATTTTTGCTTTATGGCGCAAAAGTTTAGGCACTACCGAAAGTTGATAAAAATGCTTTAGTTCGAAACAAAATAATAAGAAGAAATCTTGTACAGTATTCCGACTTCGTCCGAAAAACTCATATAACTCGGCTTATATTCTCAGGATACCAGGGTCCCTGCCCGGAATCTTTGGAAACCAGGCCAGAGGAATAACGCAGCTGAGAACGACCTCATCTTAGGTAGCGCGTTTGAGTTAAAAGGAACATAAACCAACTTAATACGCTGCACTAGAAGCAACCCGTGAAATATCACGCTAGCTCAAAAGGCATGTAAGCAGAGTTGCGGGTCCAGTCAAGACTGCAGTGCCACCTATGCAAGTAATCAGATTTACAATTTCAAACATATTTCATTAATCTGTTTTACGAGGGTTGTCTGAAAAGATTCCGACCGAACGATGAAACAAGGCCTTTTTTCTCATTTTTTTGTAACTCTTCACACTTCTCCCAGCGATGCTCCCATCTCTCTAACCCGTCCAAATAGTACTTGGCGTTTTTCTCTGCAAAATAATTGTTCATGAAGTTGATTGTCTCCTCATTCGACGAAATACTCTGTCCTTCGAGCGTAGTTTTTAGATGAAGGAACACAAAGAAGTCACTTGGGGCTAGATCTGGTGAATAAGGCGGATGGTCAAGCAGTTCAAACCGTAATTCATGGATTTTCGCCATGGCAACCGCAGAGGTGTGAGACGGCGCGTTGTCTGGTTGAAACAGGATTTTCTTTTTCTGCAAATGTGGCCTTTTCCGCAATTTCTGCCTTCAGATTGGCAAGTAATGATGCGTAGTATGCTCTTGTAATGGTTCCTTTTTGAAGATAATCGATTAAGATAACTCCTTTTCTATCGCAAAAAAAGTGGCAATCACTTCGCAGCCGAAAAAAAGGTTTTTTCTTTTTTTGGAGCCGGCTCACCCTTTGCATTCCACTGTTTTGACTGAATTTTTGTTTCGGGCGTATAATGGTGTGTCCAAGTTTCATCTACAGTAATTAATTGGCGCCAAGACTCGGATTTATTGCGCCTAAATTGCGCCAACAGAGCATTGGAAATGTTCATTCGAACACGTTTTTGGTCTAACGTAAGCAAACGCGACACCCAACGCGCGGACAGATTTCTGATGCCTGATTTAATATGTGACAAACACGTTCTTTGGACATTTTCATAACCTCTGCTATCTCTCACTTTAATTCGACGGTCGTCTAACACCATTTGGTGAACTTAAGCAATGTTACCGTCAGTGGTTGTAGTTTTTGGACGTCCCGAACGTTCATCATTTCCCAAGCTCTTACGGCCACGTTTAAATTCAGCTGTCCAAAATTTCACTGTGGTAAATGATGGTGCGGAGTCCCCATACACAGAGTCCAACTCATTTCTGATTTGCGTAGGCGTATTGCCTTTCAAAAACAAAAATTTAATAACAGCTCGATGCTCAATTTTTTCCATTTCCACAAAAAACACTCATATTGACTCACTCAAACGACTGTCAACTGAAAACTGAGCGTCCAAAATGACTGGAACTTCGGTAAGTAACTGTCAAAAGATGCACAACTAGCATTCACTAGCTTTTATTGACGAGTGCCGCTATCGTTACGTTTCGGTCGGAAACTTTTCAGACAACCCTCGTACATATCATTATTTCCTATCAAAGTAAGAACATTAATAAAAAAAATAATCTTTTTTTAAATAGAGAGCAGTTTATTCAACGGTAAAAAGCGAATCGGTTCTGTTGAACTCATCTATTACAAATGGCAAATACGAGTAGCACCCACTGTCAAGTTGAGCACATATTTGTCGGAAGGAAAAGTCAACCAAAGTGTCAATGTGATGCAAGTTCGGTATTTGTGCCAGAGAAAGTGAATTGATAACAAAACTTCCAATTTGTCCATCATTTAAAATCCATCTGAACAATGTTTTTCATTAGCTTTTTTTTTCATTAAATTTTATTTCCACTTAATGGCAATTAAATAATAAGACAACATTTATCCGAAATGAAATTGTAAATCAATAAATTCGGCCTACAAGTCTGGCATAACCTCAAAAAAATAGAAATAATTTTTTGCTCGTAGTTTTTGTGGCTTTAGAAATGTTTTCACGAAAATTAAAGAAACATAAAAAGTTTTTAACAATTGAAAATTCTACATAAATAACTTGAAGCCTTGTTTGCGGTTGTTGAGTGGTTTGCGTTGTGTAAATAATAGAAAGTAAGTCTTAGGAAGTCGAACGTGTAGAAGGAAATAAATGCTCAAAGCAATGCTTCCAGCTCGATGGGATGGAAGGATACTTCCGTTTCGGATGTCAACTTCACAAAAGGTATGCAAGAATGAAGTTCAAAAATACATTTGAAAACAAAAAATAAAAAATTACTTATTCATATGATTTAGAGAAAGATAGAAAAATGTTATATCATCTGTCGCTAAGTAGTCAAGGCGAAATCATTTGATAAGGTTGCCGTGCCTCCAAAGATTATGTAGTTGATTGGATGTGTGTTAAGCAATGTAAATTGCTATTGCTGGAAATGTTAATGATTTATGTATGCCAAAATCGCCCGGTGTTTGCTGTTGGTTTTAATGTTATATGCTCAATTGCGGTTATTTAAGGTAAACATTTTGGAATTGATTGGATTAGAATTTGGATTACATTTTTGTTATCTCAAAAACAAAAGCGATTGGGGCCTTATGTGTATGGTTCAGCGTGTTATAAGTTAAATAATAATTTCGGCGGGAAAAGATTACTTTTCGTTTCATTCATTACTTTTTCACATAAGAAGCGCACGAGGTCAATGCTTTAAGATGGGGAGTACGATTATCGCAAAGAGTGTTTTTCTATGAATATGGAGCTTATGTTCTTGTTTTATTAACCGTTAAACCGTTAAGCGTATGCTAAAATGTTTTGATATGTTTTTTTTTTCGTTGCCGATAACGATAGGAACTGGGCTCAAGTCAAAAATCATTAACCATGGTTAAGAATCAGCCACTCGTGGAATGGCTAAATTTTGTCGAACCATTTCATAGCTTTACTCACCTCGTTACTAAGCCCAAGATCTTGGTGATGTTTTTTGTTGGTAGTCGGGCTCGGCATATAACAAATTTTTAAATTTAGACAGTATTTTTTCATCTCGACCAAAACGCAATTTATCAATTATTTATTTATTTCAAGAACAGCAAATCAACCTTAAACGATTTTGATGCCTCTGCCTCCATTCAAAGAATTATATCCCTGTATGCTTATACTGCAATTATTATTACGGGCGGTTTCAATATACACAAATAAGGGTGGTTTCGCCGTTTTGGTTCCGTACGTCCGAATAAAACACGGAACCCCCTTAGGATAAAGTTGAAATTTGGTACACTTTACTTATATCGGGTTTTCCAATAGGGACTTGACAACTTTGAATTTAATTTGTGAACGCACTCTTTTACTAATCATCAAACTGGTACTGTCAATTTATTCAGTAAACTCAACATTTCCATCATGGTAAAGTACACGAACGAGTAACGTCTGCAAATTATAAAAATTTTCTACCGAAATTCGGAGTCTGTGACTGCAACTTTAAGAGCGTTAATTCCAATTTTCGGTCGTAATTCTCGCTCTAGTAGATAGGCAATACCAAGTTCAGAGCAAAAATTTGAGTCTACATATTCGTTGTGTCATGTTGCCGTGTCAGTGAGACAACGGGTTGGACGAAGTGTCGAAAATATCGCTGCTGTGTAGGCGTCCGTAGCAAACGATCCAAATCAGTCAATTCCAGGGCGTTCTCAAGAATTGGGCATCGCTCAGACCACATTATGGCGTATTTTTGGCCTGAATTGGAAGATATGGACTTGGACGACATGTGGTTTCATTATTGTGGTTTATTTATTGAAGAGTAAGTATGGTGAGCGTGTTATCTCAAGAAATGGGCCAGTCGATTGGCCGCCTCGTTCGTGCGATTTAACGCTGCTTGACTATTTTCTGTGGGGCTACGTTAAGTCATTGGTTTATGCCAACAAGTCGACGACGTTGGAAGAGCTCAGAGCCAACATTGAACGCGAAATAGCGGCCGTTTCGGCTGAAATGTGTGGCCGAGTCGTTGAAAATTGGGTCCAACGAATCGACCGCTGCAAACGGGCCTGCGGTGGCCATATGAACGAAGTCGAGTTCAATTCATAAATGTTTTGATTGATCTTCACGCCGATAATAAAGTTTTTTAAATATTTCAAATGGTTTGCCTTTTATTTAAAAAAAAAACTTGTCAAGTCCTTATTGGAAAAGCCTTTAGATAACAGGGAAACATGCAAGAAGTCTATGGTCTGAGCATAACGTGGTAGATCTTTCAATTTTGTACTCACAAATTTTCATTTGCCGTTTGTATGTATGGGAGAACATGTTTATTTCGACTAGAATGTTAAGTTTATTCTTGGGATAAATTATTTTAGTGAGTACAAACAAATTTGGATCAGATTGGAAAAAAAACATGGTCACATATTCGAAGCACGGAATCCTCTCCACGCGAGGTCAACTCGCACGTGTCCGCTATACACCGTCAGCTAATAAGATATCGCGGTTTTCCCAACAACCCTTCCACTGGTTTGATGACATGCCTCACCGAAAAGTGGGGTTCAAGCTTACATCAATCTGGCGATAGCAAGAAAGTTTTCAAAATTTCTTGCATTTGTTAAATTCAAGTTGCCTTTGGTGATTTTAAGGCTGATATTCACAAAATAAATGCCCCGTTCCCTAGGGATTTGTTCATTAATAATGTCTTGTATGCTACTTTCAATCCAATATATTTATTTGCTAATGACAATGCTCTCCGCTTTTCATATTCCACTCACGTCTTGGCTGTAGAACGGGAACGCCTTATTAAACTCATTAAATTCTGAAAAAAACAGCATTTCCAGTGGAAATAGCCACACGATCGTTGTCGTTAAAAGTGCTGCGAAATGTCTAGATTTTCTCAAACGATGTATCCGCCCAATATTGGAGTACAATTCCCACATAATTGTACAGCCAATTGACATACTTGAGTACCGGCGTTGCATCCTTTGTCTCACCTTGTTCTATCGCTATTTGCATCGCGAATGGTCCACCAAATTTGCCAGTAGCATTTCGTCTCTTAAACTTTTAACCGTAACACTCATCTCGCTATGGAGGCTCCTCAGTCACCCTTAAGAATAAGTTCGGACGTACATTTAAATATCATGATTCTTTCGTATAACTCGCTTATGGAATGCTCTGATCAGCTGTTTATTTCCTAGTCATTATAACTTGCAAACATTCAAAACCAACGTAAATCGGTATCTTTATTTCTTTCCTCTTTAACTTTCTTTCACTGTGTGCGGACATTTTAAGGTTACACAAGATCTCTCGTGCCAATTATATATAGAAAATAAAGTTGATAAATATAGGACCAGAACGCTATTGCGAACTTTAAAAAGATCTGTTGTAATCGTAAAATAAGGTCTTCTGCCAACCCAAAGTTTTAGAGATTCTGCTAACCTGGCATAGACGTGATACTGTTATTCGATTTAAAATCAGGCAGTCCTTGTCCAGTATCGGATATCACTTCCACCATTGTCGACAGCTTACAGCGAATTTTTTAAAGCTGTTTATGCTGTATTGTTTCTTTTGATGCTTTGTTGCGTAATTTCTTAAATTTTCAAGGCAATGCCATCGAACTGCAGCAAGAACCGCTTTAAACTGAATGCTATACTTTAGTTTTCAAGAAAAAATTGTCGAGAAATGTCGTGACAATTTTTTCTGACAACATATTTCAAGAAAAAAAAAACAAACAATTGAAAATTGTTTCTTGATTTATTAAATGCATCTTTTATAGAAGTGCCTTCTTTTTTGCGACGCTGAAGTTAGTTCCTTGTCTACTTTCTCTGAGGTCCGGATTTAAATCAAAGCCTTTTCTGCCACCGCAAGCTTTTCACCAGACACTAACAAAACAAAGGTAAAATTGTTCGGGCTATGGTAAGGATCCATCATATAATGTTTTATCAATTGCGGTCGAAAGAAGTGCCCATCATTGCCTCACCAAACGTCGAAGATCAAGTGCTTGATCTATGAATCCTCTTTATTTCTATACGTGGCCACTTATATACTTTTTTCTCTTACTGTCAAGATTTGCCTCTGTCACATTTTTAACTTAAAAATAATTATTCGCTTAATTTCAAAAATAAAAATGAAAAATAAACTTATAAGAAAATCTTACTTTTCAGATTGTAGTTGTTTCTCTAACAGCTGGTGTTGCACTTTTAGGGGTTTTGGCCCGATTTCTACGCCGTCGAAAATCTCCCCGCCCACCTAGACGACCACGAAAGCATGGAGGTCGTCGCACACGTAATAGTATGCGCAGCCCAAATGATCTTATGTCGGTGGCTGGATCAAAAGCATCTGCACGATCGGGAAGTCCAGTTGGTTCTACCGTAGCTTTTTCTGATCGTTTGTCACTTGCATCTGGTTCAATTGATTCAGCAGCAGTTACAAATCAACAGTTAACAGCTCAACAACTTGGTGTTATGGGCATGGAGGCTCTGGATACAGTCATCAATCACTGGGAAGATGCTCTGGCAGCACATTACTCTCCAGGAGGTATTCCAGCAGCCCTCACCACTGCCGAAGAATCTGAATTTTGCAGAGAAATTCAAAATCTTCTCGATATGGCTTATACGTTACAAGATCAAAGTGAATTGCTATTCCTCGATCAAAGATCGGTATTATTTAGAGATGAAGCAGCTATCGAAGAAGAAGACGAAGAACAACTAACTACAGCGCGTAGTAGAAAGTCGACAATGAGTAGGACAGGTTCCGATCCGAATTTCGATTCGGCGGAAAGTTTTGCCTCAGCGCTGGATCAGGTTGCTGATTTGCGCGAGTTTGAGGAATTCACTGAAGCGTTTGCCGAGTTCGAACAGTATCCATTGTATCAAAGTGCTCTTAAACAATCTGAAGAGCAACCAATTCCATGTCGAAATATGCGCACTGAATTGGTGCATTGTGCCAGCGATGCTGAATACTTGGCAAAGCTACATTGCATACGATTAGCTTTTCAATTTCTTTTTAAGGTACGTTTTGATTAAGTTTATTTTGAGGAGCATAAAACAGTGACATTTGGTTTTTTAGGACCCTAAAGTTGGACAGTGGATGGCGGATACAGGACGTCAAATCCTAACAGATCTTCTCTGCTTAGGTGATAAAGATACAAAAGATTTCCTTGTCGGATATGAGGACATGATCAACTATCTACAAGATGAAAACAACTGGGACTATATTGAGAAAGAACTAGAAGCCCGAAATGTCAAGGCAATGACATTCTATGACATTTGTATTGATTACATCATTCTGGATGCATTCCGTGACTTAGACGCACCTCCAGCTAGTGTAACAGCTGTGGTGCAAAACCGTTTTTTATCGAATGGATTTAAGGAAACCGTAAGTTCGATTTATTTTTATTTTTTGATTAGCCAAACACACTAAGAATTTTCTGTAATTTGCAGGCTCTTACAACAGCTGTTTGGTCTGTTTTAAAGGCTAAACGACGAATGCTGAAGTTCCCCAATGGCTTTATGTCACACTTTTATGTAATTTCAGAACAACTATCCCCACTGATGGCATGGGGTTTCTTTGGCCCCGATGAAAACCTACGGAGTATATGTCACTATTTCAGAGAAGAAATACTCGGCTTCTTAGCTGACATTTTCAACTTCCAAAAGACTCGTTATACAACCGTTGAAGAAATAGCAGAAGATGTTATGAAACATATGCGATCAAGAGTAGATAACATTGGAGTGAAATTCTGTCAATAGATTAGATCCAATTAAATAAACATTTTCCTCCCTTCTTTGTATTAGGACAAACAAGAGCAAAAGCCAATAGCGCAAGTCAAAATAAACAAAAACATTACCCAATCCTGGTAATCCCTGATGATGTATAGTATTTAAGTCGGTGCTCCATGTCATTTTATTACTAGGTCACAGTGATTGTTCTCTGAACACTAAATCCGGATTCCTATTTCATTTAACTAAATAGAAAACATATTTTATATTGCACTTTTGTTAACAGTTATGAACATGGTATCTTGCTTATCTAATGTGGAACGTGGGAACATGTTTGATTTCTCTTCTTTTTTTTTTTTGTAATTGTAATTTTTTTTCCATTCGAATTAAGTTGTTAATTGGAGAAAGCTTTCTTTACATATAAGGTTATAAGAAATAAATAAATAAGTAAATTGACAATGAATTAAATAGTTTTTCTTCTTCTTCTTATCCTTTTATTAACCCTTTTCTCGTTATACGAACTTATGCGTAACGAGTTTCCCATTTTTACTGCTTCGCTGCTGCTCCGCTTATGGGGTTGGCTAATGTCGCAGACCGCAGAACGCGTCTACATAATGCTCGGTCCTGGATCGCTTCAGTGGTTAGCCCCAGGCGTTGTTGCGCCTTTGCCATTTGAGAAATCCAGGAATTCTTTTTCCGACCTCGTTTTCTTACAGTTGGAGTGACCGTAGTTGATAGTGCCTTTTTAACTGGGTTTTCGGCAGATCTTCTGTGAACGTGGGAATACCAGCTTATTCTATTCGCTTCAAGCTGTTCGGTTACCGAATTCTTTATATGTAGACTTCCTCTTATACGCGTAGATCTAATGCAATCGCGTTTAGTGACTCCACTAGACAACCTTAACACATTTTCATTTCCGTTGCCATCATTTTGTTTTTAAACGCCTCTTACATTGTCCAGCACTGTGAACCGTATATAAGAGCTGGTCTAACAACCGTGGTGTAGAGTTTCCCCTTTAATTTAAGTGGAAATTTTCGGTCGCAAAAGATTCCCGAATTGTCCCGCCATTTCATCCATCCCACACTCACTCTGTGGTTTACGTCATCGCCACATTTCGCTTCCATGTTAACGATTGATCCTAAGTACTTAAAGATAGTGCTTTTCGGAAGAACTATTCCGTCTAACATTATATCCGGAACAGGTCGCAACGGATGCGCAAATGGGCACGTCAAATGCTCCGTCTTTGAACGACTTATTTTAAACCCGTTTCTCTAGCGTATTTTTCTACGAATCTAAGGCGTTCTGTAAATCTTCGACGTTATCGCTAAGTATAAGAGTCGTTAAGTCGTCAGCAAAGAGAATTGGCGTAACATTTGCTTCGCGCATGCAGTCTTTTAAAAGATAGTCGAATACTACGTTAAAGAGGAAAGGGCTAAGTACGCTTCCTTGATGCACTCCGACATTAACTGGAAATTCTCTCGTTAGTCCAGCAGAGCTTTTAACCGCAGTTTTCACGTTTCCGTACATGTCTTGTATTATTCTAACACACGTTTCCGGTACGTTTTGAGACCTCAGCGCGGCCCATATGAGTTCCCTAGGCACTCGATCGAATGCTTTCTCGAGGTCGGTAAATACCATGTGTAAGTCCTTCGACGAATCTCGGTGCTTTTCCATTATTATTCGTAGGCTTTGGATAGCGTCCACCATCGATCTTCCTTCAACAAATCCACACTGGCTATTATCTAGCTTTATTATTTGTCGAAGACGTTCGTTTAAGACTCTTTCGACGATTTTCATTGTGTGTGACATAAGTTTGAGTGAACGGTAGTTGTTGCATTCTCGAGTGTCGCCTTTTCCTTTGTATAATGCAACCAAGAAGCTACTTCTCCATTGATTCGGCATAGTTTGTCCACATTTTAATTTTTATAAAAGTTTCGATAGCCATTCGCTGCCGATTCCCTCCATCTTCAATCAAAACTCTGATGGAATGCTGTCTGGTCCCGCCGCTTTGCCCCGCTTCATTTTTCCGATTGCTATACTTATTTCTTTGATTGAAAAGTCCGAAACTTCCTTCTCGAATAGACCAGCTGTCGGCACGATATCACGTGGAAACTGTTTGTTAAGCAACTCCTTGCAGTATTCAAGCCACCGGTCACAAAATTCCTTTTCATTTGTTAGTAAGCGACCGTCTGCGTTTTTGATGTATTTCGGCGAGGTTATTTCCATTGAATTTTTCCGCCTCTGTGCAGCGAGTTTAAAAATATTTGGCACTTTGTACGACGTTTGAACTTCTTGTATAGGTTGTCTTTTACCTGCCGATCGTGAGGATATTTGTTCCAACTCCTGTTACAGGTTTTCCGCTGACACAGCTTGTTTGGTTTCGTCATTCCACCACCATGTTTCTTTATCGTCGTGATGGTATGCCGATATAGTCCCTAGAAGGGACTTTGCGAGTGTTATGCATTCCTCGTGCAAGCTGTTCATTAACACGGATTCTCATCGACATTTTGCAGAGGTGATAGTCTCTTTGCGTTTCGTGGCCTCCGCTGCTATAGGTGATAAGATGTCGTTGGTGTTTAATAAACATTGTATTTAAGACGGTTAAGCCGAAAGCCCTACACGCTACAAGGATGTCTTCGCCAGCTGAATTTCTGGTTCCAAAGCCTTTACCGCCGTGGCAGTCTTCATAATCAACATTTGTTTCTCCGACGTGGCCATTTAAATCTCCACCTACGAAGAGCATCTCATCGATAGGTATATTTCTAAGCAAATTAGCGAACTCTGACCAAAATCTATCTTAATTGTTTGTTCTTACCTTCAAAGTTTATTACATGTTATTAAACAATTTGAAATGAGACGACTTTAAAGTTCTGTATGCATTTTTATTATCGGTTTTCCTGACCCTTAAGACTCTTATAAAGTAGAAACGCCATAGGGAATAGATTAATAAAAAGAACAAGGCTTACAACTAATCCTAGTGTGTGGCATAATTTATACGATTCCAGTGTATCTATTTCCCATAGATCGATTTCCGAACCCATTATGGTTTCTCCAAAATAGACGTCCGCGAATTCACCAGCTGTTAAAATAATTGCTATAACCAGCAGCACTGTAACCGTCGCATTCTGTTAAAAGTAAATTAATTAAATATTTATTTAATATTAAACTAATGTCTATACAAATATAACAATATTGCAAATGCAACGTTTTTCAACTGAAAATAAACCAAGTGATTCCATTGCTAGAAGAACATTTAAAACTGCTGTTGCTGTACATGCCATTTGAAAGAATAAGGCTTTCTTATCTTCAGGATAGAAGTCATGCTTTTGAAGAACGATCACTATCACAAGGCTGACAATCTAAAACGAATGAATAAATTAAAACTGCTGACGATCTCCTTAAAAAAGAAACCAACCGCTGCAACCAGTTGAGGAATAGCTAAAATTTGTATGAAGTGAAATTTTATTAATTTGCCGGCGATTCTTCGTTGATTTTCTGGCATTTTGTGCTGATGTTTTGAAATGAATACAAGGTTTTGTGACTTTTTTATCACCAATTACTTAAGAAATTAAAAAATAGAACAAGTACTAGGTGGGGTGAAAAGTAACCTCCTTGACCGCCAGTATGCGCTGCTACTGCAAAAAAGGTTATGGTGCATTGAAGTCCGTTCATATTTAGGCAGATATGCCAAATTTTAGTGCGATACTGTCTTTAGTTTTGTTTTGACAGTTGATTGTTGTTGGCGAGTTTGGCATCATGTTGGGTATGGATAACAACGATTTTCGTTCTCTCATAAGCGAGCTAGCAGATACCACAAAGATTAGTACTGAGCGCACACGCCATATTTTGGGCAATATTCTGCATATGAAAAAGTTATCCTACCGCTGGGTGCCGCGCATGCTCACTCCTGACCAAAAACACGAACGCGAGAGCACTTCAAAAGAGTGTTTGGACTTGCTGATGCGGAATCGGGCGGACTTTTGGCGTCGATTAGTAACTGTTGATGAAACCTGGATCTCGTGACTGAAGCCGGCACGAGTGCTCCGAAGCGGCCGAGGGAGGCTCAATGGGTCGGAAAGGTTATGGCGTCCGTTTTCTGGGATTTACATGGCATACTCTTCGCATCGCAACCACTGCTAAAATCAATGACTTACGGCTCCCGTATTCGCCCGATTTGGCTCCCTCGGACTATTATCTTTTCCCAAACCTCAAAAGACGGCTCATCAATAAAAAATTCAGCTTACGCGAGGAAATCATCGACGCCACGGAGGGGTATTTTGCAGACCTTCCGGAAAATAATTTTCGGACGGGATCAAGAAGTTGGAAAATCGCTGGAATAAGTGTATCAAGCTAAAAGGGGACTATATTGAATAAAATAAAAAAACATTTAAAAATAATTTTTTTTTTCATTCCCAAGGAGGTTACTTTTCACCCCACCTGTATAAGGTGATTTTTTGAATATGCATGTATTTGGACGCTAAAACTGTAAGAGCATTGAGCAAAATCGATAAACGTTAATCTGAGCAGTGCATACGAACCAATATACCTAGCCAAAATCAATTGTTTGCAGTCGGAATTCTTAAATTAAGCTGTACCAACATCGCTTGGATTTAAAAAAATGAGGAGTACATATATTACAAAGTATTGCCGTTCCGACTTATGCTATGAAGTGGATCTACATCATTGTTTTAGTCTGCTTTAAGGTAAACTAAACAGGTGTCAACTAACAATCCTTTCTCGTTGGAATGTCTCCCCAGCTGCCTCTAGTGTCGCAATTTAACTGAGTTGAGGCTCCATTCCATTTGCATGGCCCAACTTGTTGAACGGTTGGTCTCTGCTGTTGTGTCTATCCCAGTTTGACTCGTAAATTTTTTCAGCCGAAGTTGACTCGGTTATCTTAGACGTTGGATCCATTGATGCCTGACTAAAACGGTGTCAGTGTACAGCCCGTATAAATGTATAGTATACTTCTCTTCCATTCCCTGTACGCCAAGAAAAGGACAGGATAAGGAAAGAACAACGATACGTACGAGTAATTGAGCGTATGATCTTTGCGTTGATAGTCGTTCGTCCAGCTTTGTCATATGCATCGCTATGTTAGACAAAGCGAGCGAAATGCAAATGTAAGGAGTGTGATCTTATAAAAAGTACGCTCATCAGGGCAAGTCTCTTCATAAACAAATCTATAAAGGAAAAACTTCGAGCTAAGCATCAGCTTGCTTGTTCAACGAAGGACGTTGGAAAATCGGGTTCAAAAGGCAATAGAGGCTCCAGTTGAGGTTTAATGAAGATGTCGATAGAAAAATAATTTAAGCACTTCAATGTGAAAACATCAACAAACTTTTGCGTAAAAAATTGATGCAAAATACAGTGCCCTGTAGAATGTTTGTAAGGCCCGCAGGCAAACCCAGAAGTCACGCGGTAGCAGGGAAGATATGACATGTCAACGGTCAAGAATAGGAAGCTTTCTGAGTTGATACTCTGAGATGGTTGTATTTCTGCCCATGGTGACAAAGCCATCGGTGGTGTGTACCCTTTTCTGATGATAGCATGTAGGTTTTTTGTTTTTTGCCTCGTTTACCGTCGGATGCATTTTGGCCGCTTGACCCTCAACATTCAAGAAATGTTTTTGACGGTTCGCTGTGTTCGTCCAATCTATCAAAATAATCTGCGTTTCCTCGTCTAAAACCTTCAAAACATTGAAGATCTCGGTTAATTCACTACCGACCTCTCTTCATCAAACGACAATTCTCCATTGTCATTCTGATCACGCATCGAGTTCAGCATATATGCCATAACTAACAGCTCGTCACTTTGTTATTGTTCATAAATGGTTTTAGACGTTCAATAGAAAAGATCATATACGGCATGTTTACGGGACGTATTCCTTTATACTTAGCGTAGTTAGCTAAGATTCGCTCATGTTTTTTTCTGACAATATCAGATATGTGAGTTGGTGCATGTTTTCAACTGGGTCATGTCGTGCTGATTCAAATACCTCAGCAGACAGTTTGTGTGAGGTGGCAGCTTTATTTAAGTTAAGGCTCGACATAACTACCTTAACGTGGGTAAAAGGGATGGAATTCTCTATATGTGTCTAGGATAAATGGGTCATTCCACCAGACAGCGATGTTTGGATTATAATCGCCGTTGTGTAGTCTGCAGAACTATAGGCAGTCTAATCATATTCTCGGCGGCGACTGCGGCTCTTCTCCCTAGTCATGTGTTTTTATCTTGGTTGCTTATTCTGGCTTTATTATCCTGGCATGTTAGATTTTTTTTCTTTGATACAACTTTTAGTGCTTGTTCAATGCTCTCGTTTTTCAATGCAGAACATCTCCATATACTTCTTGTTTAACTTCTATTTCTGTCTGCATTCCTTCTTATATATAATGCGCAGTCTTGTAAGATCTTTTGCGTTGGTAATCGTTTGACGTTTTCAAAGATTAAAAAAAAATGCGTTCCTGTATTTTTTTAATGGCCGTTTTTTTCTACGGCATCCAAATTCTGACAATAAGAACTGCACCCATTGTTTGTTGCAACATCAGTTAAAATCGAACCTTATTTTAAGAGGCTTTGGATTAATTTAAGCTACGAGAAGGCAAACGACCTGAAGGTTTTGTCTAACATGCGAAATGTACTATGCGTTTGGTTAAAATACACGTAAGGTATCGTCGATTTTTGAGATGTAACGCATCTATTTAATATTGTTTCCCCAGAATTGATGACTATAATATCTGCTAAGAGGGTGATAAGAGAGTATAGTTGCGCTTGCGACCTTTGAACAAGGTAGATATAATGCTTGAGACATTGTACAAACTGTTTATTGTATATCTCGTTTATATTTAGCAAAAAAAATACAAAAAGTTCTTGTATTGATTACAAGTATACATATATAGTTATTCGATACAAAAAAAAGAACAATTAATTTTATGACTTTGTTTTCTTGTAAGAACACTTTAAAATCTCTTACTTAACTAAATAAATAAAGAATAAAAAACTAAAATAAAACCGGCATACAAGTAAAAAGACTAAAAACTGTTGCAACATAAGTATTCGGATTTTGGTCTGAGTTTCCTCGAAGAAAATTAAAGAAAATTAAAGGCACCTCGAGTAGGTTTTAGGAGTAGCATTGCGCTTAAATTCCACGATACGATTTATGTGCCAAGTAGGTGCTAATAAAGTAGAGAAGAGCGTTAACTAGACCCATAATGGAAGCTGCCATGTAAGCATCGTATTGGTTGTAGCCTTTATAACGAGAATTGTTCAACTCGATAAGTAGCAGCAAAGAGGCAATCAGCAGCAAGATGCCTGCAATGCTATGATAAATGAGTTCCTACAAAGAAATTAGTAAAGATTAATGATTCATCAAAAACAACTGATAGAACTTACATAGATTGTCTTTGAGATAATGCCACCTGTACTAAGTGATGTAAGACAGGAAAGTAAAAGACAAAACGTTGCTATCATAAATGTCGTAACCATCAAGAAGAAGAACAGGTCAGGTGAACCTGTGAAGATAGTCCTGTTGTAGTAGTATGCAAAGATTCCTACACATGCTGCGCCAATAAGCTGTGAATAATACCATTTCAAAGAGCCGTAGGAATTCAGTTAGAAATCAGTCAAAAGTTTAAGAATATTTACCAACTCTAATAGCTTCAGGATTCCTGGAAATGTTTTCAAATACCCGGTGTTTAGCACAATGTATGAGGTATTGGTAGTACTGGTTGTGGTTCTTGTAATTGTCACTGAGTGAGACATCTTGTTAACTTAGATATTTATCTGTAAAAAATCAAATAATTTTTTTTGGTATAAGTAAATGTTTTAAACAAATGAAGATATTTGAAATTTGAAAAAAAAAAAAAAAATCAAAAGTTGCTCCTGATGTGATTGGTTTAAAAGCGTCGCCAAGGTGAGGTCTTGTATGACGATGAATATGGCATACAATACCCATATAAAGCTGGGCGGCATCATAGGTCGGTAACTGATTTTGAGTTCTACGAGCAGAAAAGAAGAGACGGCTTCTCGGAAAAAAAACAGAAAGAGTGCTATCGAGGGAATAGAGAGATATAACATGTTAGGGTTATATAACAACTTGTAGTAGAGCCACAGCCATTGCTAAGAATATAGAACGGCTGGTCTATACAACGCCATGTCTATGCAGACTATGGAAAATTGTTTTTGCTCCATCAAGGTCGGAAATGAGTTAACTGAGACCTTCAATGTCAAGAAAGGTTTAAAACAAGACGGTGCGCTGTAATAGGACTTTTTTAACAAAAAAGAAGAAACGTACAAAACTTACTGGCCAACCAAACAAAACAGGTATGATCTTTTTTAACTCCGCGCAATTGCCTATGCCAATGATGTGCAATTGCGGTCAATGAAACATTTGTGAATATCGAGTTAGAAGAAGTCAACAGTAAAAGAGGGCAAAACAAAGTTTAAGCAGTTATCAGAAAAGACGTAAAAAAACCGATGGCTTGCCCTGAATGTCACCATTGGCAGCTATACAATAGCTTTAAAGTATTTCCAAATTTTGTCTTCGTTTATCTTTGGACTCAGGAGGCAATTGGGTAACAGAGCCGTGAACCGAAAGACCCTTGTTATCCCGGTCCTGCGATGTTTAATCCATCGCATGTAGCCTGCTATCCAGGATAACTTTTAAATTCTTCATCCACAAATGGACCAGTTTTAAAATTGCAGTTCTAAAATGACGTGTTCAAAACGTCCCCTGGCATTGTTAAGATATGTGAAGAGAATACAATGTTCTTGTTCATGACGTCAAAGCCATATTGCATAACTCTTCTCGCCATTCGTAGATATATTTCTTAACACATACTCGTATATTCTACATGACGCAAGACTATCAACGTGCGCGTGAAGTCAAGCGTTCGCGTGCAGCTGGTGCAGGTGTAGGAACCCAAGTCGCGAGGCTATGGCCTGCGGTTGGTTGGCCTTTGAGTTTACAAACAAGTATTGGGTATATAACTTAATTCGTGCGGTTTTTTTTTAAAATTTGAACGTTTATTTAAGAAAAACATGTACAATAGTATTATATAAAGTATTGCCCATCTGAAGCTATGAGTTCTTCCCATCTTTCTGGGAATTTGTGGATCCCATCCCAAAAGAACTGCGCCGGCTTGGCAGCCAAGAATGATATTTTGCTCTGAAGTGAACCGTATTTCAGTGAGGGCGTTCTGCATCGACCGGAACAAATGTTAGTCAGAAGGGGCAAGGTCTGGGCTATAAGGCGGGTGGGGTAAGACTTCCCATCCACTGTTTTCCAAATAGTTCTTAACCGGAATAGCAACGTGGGGCCGAGCGTTGTCCTGATGGAAAATTATTGCCTCGTGTCTGGTCCCATATTCCGAGCGTTTTTCGGCTACTGCTCTCTTCAAACGGATTAATTGTGTTCGGTAGCGTTGTCCATTGATGGTTTCACCCGGATTTAGCAGCTCATAATACAGCACACCCATCTGATCCCACCATATACAGAGCATTACCTTCGCGCCATGGATATTCGGTTTTGCCGTTGATTTGGCTGGTTGGCCGGGTTTCACGTATGATTTTTTGCGCTTGGGGTTGTCGTAATGGATCCATTTTTCATCACCAGTAACACTCCGATGCAAAAATGACTTCCTTTTGTAACGTTCCAGCAGTTTTTCGGACATGCAAAACCGCCTTTCGACGTCTCTCAGCTTGAGTTCATGTGGAACCCAATTTCCTTGCTTTTGAATATATCCAGCTGCTTTTAAACGTTTTGAAATGGCTGCTTAAGTGACACCCAAAGATTCTGCGAGCTCTTCTTGTGTTTGGCAACAATCTTGATAGAATAATGCTTCCAGTTCTTCATCTTCAAACTTTTTTGGCTGCCCAGGACGTTCATCGTCTTCCAAGCCAAAATCACCACTTTTAAATCGTGCAAACCACTTTTGGCACGTTCGCTCAGCTAGCGCATGTTCACCATAAACTTTCACCAAAATACGATGACTTTCGGCAGCAGTATTTTTCATATTAAAGTAATGAAGAAGAACTCCATGCAAAATCACTTTTTCAGGCACAAAGTTCGACATATTTGAGTGAAAAAAAATTATTGTTGTTTACGCTTCAAATGAATGACATATACTGAAATGAAGTACAAAGACAGTAGCTTTCCAATGCATGTTCCAATGGAATAATAACAATGGAAAAATACAAGTTACGCCATCTCTTAGCAAACCGCACGAATTAAGTTATAGATCCAATAAATTTGTCATTTCCAGGGTGACGCAAATCCAAGAAAAAGTAATGAGTCTCGAATACACCTATGAACATTGTTTAATAGATTCTGCCATCGTCCTGATACTGTATTCTACCAAACGAGTGCGCTGATAAACTGTAAACTTTTCAAGCTTTGTAACTCAAGATTGATGATTGTTGTGCGCTTGGGATAAGCTGTTAAGCGCTGTTCAGTCCCAAAACTTTAAGATACAATGTTGCAATTAGATCTTATTCGTATCCTCTTTTTTATTTTTTTAATAAAATCTGAAATGCTTCGAAGTTTACTCAAACTATGTAACCTGGTGGCTTACAAATAAAGCATACCCAGCTTGGCCAACAACGGGCTTCCTTTTTCTCAAGTTCATCAACCGATATTCCTTGTGCCGCAGTGCAACATTCTTTATATCATAACTCCGGTGCGCTGCCGTGTCTTATGCCATGAATCTGTCGCAGTTTAATCACCTTCCGAGGGTGGTCAAAGATTAGCGCTTATCTGTCTTGGATCAGCCTTTGTAAGGTTCAAAGCACTTTTGACTCTGACCGGACCGTAATCTCCTATATACATACTCGTATGTTTGTCATTCCCAAGATATCTGACAAAATTTTTTCCGATCGCCAATTATTCCAGGTATTCGTATAGGCCTCAGATAAAGGGATCCTAAAAAGTGGATTTCGGCTTCTCTAAGTTGATTTTTAACTTCTAGTCTTCGCATTTAATTTTCTTGAACCTAATCTGTACGCGATCAAGTCGTCTGTGTCTGCAACGGTGTGGTGAAGTGAACTTATAGTACATGATCCCTTGTATATGTATATGTATATTTTTTTTATTGAGACTTTAAAATGTTTACATTATTTGGTTTGGTTTTACATAAAGATGAAATAAATAAAGCCGACTTGGAATTGGTCTGGCTGCCACAGAAAGATTTAACAGGAAGTTCTGCGTAGCTTAACGAGAATGGATTATAATAAACTTCAAAGTGTTAGATCTGGATACACATGTTCGCTCAATAAAAACATGACAGAATATCGATGGATAAAATAAATTAACTTATAAACTAGATAACAAAAGGTAACAAAGGAGGAGAACATAACAGCTCACCAGTTATACTAAACCACATTTAGGGTGGTGGTAGCAAGATAGTGTTTTAAAATATATATATATTTACTTAGTGAATAATAATAGAATAGTAAAGATTTTAGCTGATATGCTTAGTATAGTTTAAGTTTATAGAAATAAAAAAATGTAATATTGTGAATTCATGGATTGGGGATAAATAAAAATGGGGAAGTTTTGGAAGTAATGTACACGTAAAGAGAGAAAATACAGTAAAAGCGGTATATTATATTCATTTGCAATAATTCAGTGTTCAAATGAAAAATGAAAATTAGAATAATATAATGTAATGTAAATATTTGAGTGTTAAACATTTTTTACAGTTTTTTTTTTTTTTTTTAGGATAGTGAGTTCTTAATCTAAGTCGATGGTTTATTTATATTGATAACATGAACATTATTGTTTTCCTGTTTTACATTTTGATAGTATAAACATTTACTTTTATTTTTTGCTTTTGATTGTTTATCTAAGTTTTGTTTTTCTTATGTATATATATATTTTTTTTTATCATTATTTTTGATACTCGTAGTTTAAGAATAGAGTGGGATTTTCGATATTGAACCTCGAATTAGAGAAATAGATTTACATTTGTTCTACTTTTTTTTTTTGTCTAGCAGGTAAAGGCTTAACCTCTGTAGATTAAGTTGTAGTTTTTTTTGTAAAAATCCGACAGAAAAAGGCATTCATCCTCAATCTCGAGGAGATGAGTGGAACGTTCATTGAGGATGCTAAATGGCGATGTGTAGTATCTGTCAGGAATAGCGTAGCCCACAGTATCGTTGTGGATGTTGCGTATATATGGGTTTGGGTGATGCATTAGAATGGGAAGTCTGAGCTTGGCTAAGTTTGTTAAATAATCTAATAAAGGTGTGACTCCAGAAGTTTCATAAAGGATCCTATTACTGAACCATTTGCTTGAAGATCTTCTGTATTTCCCCGTCAATTTTCTAAGAATGGTTCTTTCGAATCTTTGGAGTTCCTGAGCGACTATCGGTGATATTTGAAACCAGACCGCAAAGCCGTAAGCAATGATTGGGCGGATAAGTGTTTTGTACATTAAGAGTTTGGTTTTGGCTTCAACCTCAGAGGAGTTAAGGATGGTTTTCAGCTTTGCACTAGCAGCCTTGCATTTGTTAAGGGACTTTCTGACATGATAGTTCATTTTCCATCTTTCGTAGGTTATGGACGGTTTCCTAGGAATAATATTTCCCTCCAAATTAAGATACAACTGTTTACTTTCTCTCACAGCAAGATAATGACCTTTTGTGGATGCATTTCTGAAGCAAATGAGTTCGCATTTGGGTATGTTAAAGGTACATGATCCCTTCTGTATGGCAAACGTGAAATAGAATTGACAACTTAAGCACACAATTTGGCAAACCATATTTACTGTCACACGTTCTAGCAGAAGTCACATCGTTATTCTTCATGATCAACTGTCGACTCTACATATTAAAAATAATATACAGCAGTGATTTGCTTGTCCTCGGTCACGTTACCCATACGGTGTCGTATATAGGTCAATCAAGCAGGCCCATTGCTGCTGTTCCAATTGATATTAGATTCTAATTAAGACGACGCATAACCTAATACAAGTACGTTTATAGATGTATCATCATTTCTCAAAATACAAAGGGTAGGAACTTTTCGTCGGCGATGACAATATTTGCCAAATTTTTATCATTAAACTTTGTAAGACCTGAATTCTCGAATTGCCAGTTCTCTTTCGAAACCAGAAACTTACCCAAAAAAAAAACGGTCGTGGTTCAGTACAATGATTTCATTTACTTTGTTGAGTTCCCGGCAAAGTTAAAGTTATGGCCGATTCTTAATCTTGCTGATCTGTAATTAGAAAAAAAGTAGGCATCATGGGCAGCCTTTTCTAAATTTGATCATTCCTCCGAAATATTTTGATTATTGTGGGAACATATTCGAATTGCTGGGGTGCTAACTGCCTGAATCCCAATACAAACTTTACAAAAGCTCTATAATTTTCTTTTATTTTTGAGTGGTGGATTGGAGGATAAGGATAAGCTGCGAAGCTAACGAAACTAAGCTCTGAATTAAAAAAATTAAAACCGAATAAAAAACCTGGTTACAACTTAATAACCGAAGCAGTCCTTAAAATGCTGCCTAGAAAATCATTGCCAAAAGGTTTTTTTTTATATAATTAACACTTCACTGATGTTAGAATACGTTCCGATTCAGTGGTAAGTTGCACCTAAAACCAAAAAGTCTTCTAGATCGATTTCAATTCTTTCAATTGTATCAAAAATCTTTGAGATGATAATTGTAAGACATACATTACCAATAATAGATGGAAAAAATTGTACCCCTAATCACTGGTTTGGTTTCATCAGGTGCATAGAATAACTGACGTAATTGAGAAAGCTTTGGAAGAAAAAAGGATTTGGTCAAGCGTATTCATTGATGTCTCGCTAGCTTTTGATAAGGTGAAGGCTTTAAGTTCAAATTACTACAGGTCTTGCCACTGAGCCTTTATAATATAGTGACAATGTATCTTGAAAATATAATTTTCGTGTCAGACTCGGAAACGAAGTATCGCAATTTAAATAACTCTTAGCCGGTGTACCGTAGGGATGTGTTGTTGGCCCAATTCTGTGTCTCCTTTATACTTGAGACATTCTACAAGAAGAGGGAACCGTTTTAGCTACATTTTCCGTTTTAGCATATTAGCAGTAGGTAAAACAATTGAAGAAACTACATTGGAATTGTAAAGAGCTCTCGATAATTGATACGAATGGACAAGGGCCTGGCGGGTAATCCTCAATGAGACCAAATCTGTTCATGTAAATTTTAGATACACAAAACATGTCAGATGTATAAATATATAAGCTTAGTTTGTATTCTATTTGCAAACGAGGCCAAATAGCTTGTAACGACACTCGACGCAAAGTTAAAATAGAAATCTGACGTAAAAGACTCAAAAACAAATTCAGAGAAATGTATTAGTTACTTGATAAACATTCACTGCTGCGTATCGAAAACAAGTTGTTCTTATAGGTATATAAGCAAGTGCAAAAGCCGGTGGGGACTTATGGTATAGAACTTTGGGGTTATATCAAGAAAACGAGTGCCAATATTTTACAAAGTTTGAAAAAAACGTGGTAAGAGAAATTTTCCATGCACCGTAGTTAATATCTATAAGAAATGACGGCTTACAACCTCAGAGTTCCTAGTGTTAAAGACGAAACTATCTTGGCGAGAATAACTATACAGTTCTACAGATTTTGAACGAGAGAAACCTATTGCGCCGTCTCCATTTAAAACACGGAACTTGCAGGAACTTTCATTGGAAAGCCACCTGCCAATCGAGTCTATTTCATGATAGAAATACTGCTTGATAAGTCGAAATATAGTTGCGATAGAATAAACACTAATATAATATCTATAATATATAATATGTCTGGCTTTTCAATGGCTTTCAGACAGTCCGCTTTTTATTTTTGTGAAGTACACAAATGTTTGGGTTGCGAAATGTGTCTTAATTTTTAGTGTGCTTATAACTGGTATCGCACTGTCAATTGTTTGTTTTATAAAATACTCGTATATTAACCAATCTCCTCGTTTGATAGATTCCTGTTGGACAGTGAGTAGGGCGCCCCAAGGTACGTGCAAGCAGGCATTTCAACACTTTGTCGGTGTCACTTTTATTCAGTTAAAGTTTTTAACTGATGCAGTATGAAATCGTTTCAAATCTCTTCCAAATGATGGTGTTTTGTCATCTCCAAGTCCCATCAATGTCATTTTTAAAGCAATATTTCCAGAGAACGGCCTCTCTTAAACGCCAAGTTCTTGCTAAATTTGGCCTTCAACTGATTACTAAAGAACAGCTCACTTTGAAAAGCATACCACAGACGTTATCATAAGAAAAAAAATTAAAACTCAAATGTCAATCAACAACTGTTATCGCAATGAATTACAATGTTTTTCAGTACAATACTTAAAAGAAAACATTTAACAATTTGTAGAATAAAACCAACTTTTGTTTTGAACTTGGAAAACAGTTCTAACTGATTACTAATTTGCATATTCGCTTTCGTTTTTATTTTCCAGAAACTTTTGCAATCTTATCTAACAATGCGTCATTTTCAAGAAATTTGATTCACAAACAACCCAGAGTATCTGATTCTCGTATTCACAAATGCCCATATGAGGAGTCATTTTATTTTCGGGGTGAGAATTGATGTATTTCTCATAAATATAATGCCTGCGGATGTGAGAAGAATGTAATTGCTAGAGTGATGAAACACTTCATCATATTTCCGTTGTAACACATATTTCCTTGAGGTCATGTGCAATCTAACAATTTTCAAGTACAGTGCTTATCACTTCTTTTGTTCTATTTAAGTGTTTTTTTTTTCTTCACTGAAAGAACACATGAAGAGCGAACGAACATGTAGGCCCTGATAAGACTTTATTAAAATTTGTGGGTGAATCATTTGCTTATGAGTGTATTCCTTGTAAATGTGGAGAAAACTGCAGCGCTTTAAGATTGAATTATGTAGACATTCTGAAGTTGGCAATGAACAGAATCATTTGTGACAATGGTCATCTATGTATATTCGACTGGTCAAAGTAGAGTAACAAAGCATAACTTGTTGAGCTTCGGCCATATGAAATCTGCCGGGTTTTTTTTATTTCATGAAATATTATATAAGTGAAATGATTTACATATGCTGATAAACGAGCAGCAATTGATTCCTTTAAATGTTGTTGCTGTGGTATTCTGGCAGTTTTGCGAAAAAAAATTCAAAGACGTAGATCAGAATAATTTAAATCATGTTGATTGCAGTCGCTATGTGATGATGGCTAATGACTTAAAACTTTTCAGCAAAACAGCTAATGCTTTTCGGTAATCACACTAATATGGGCCAATCAAGTTGTTGAAGATACGGAAGATAAGATTTTGCGATATTAATAAGACTGTTGCCTCTGTAGCTAGCACAGTCTAGAGGGTCACCTTTCTAGAGAATCGCAAAAACAATGCTGAGGTTCCATTCATTGGGCATATTTTCGTCCGACCATATTTTAGAGATGAGTTGGTGTATGCTCGGCAGTCAGGCAGTCCGCTTAAGCAGCTTTGCTGGACTTCAGCTTTGATATTGCTATCTTCGCTTCATCCAGGTCGGGTGGACGAAACTGTTGGTCTACATCGTTGAGGTCGAACTGTTGCCTGACAGTGGTATTTAAGTTCGTTATCGCCCTTATAAAGTCCATATAAATGCTCTTTCTTCAGCATCGACTACGACTCTACAACGATTTTCCCTTGTTCGTCTCTACATTTGGGCCCCCTCCCCAATCATTAAGGGTTCTTTTCCATCAATTCAGTTGTATATTAAAAAGCGGGGGCCGAAAAAAAAATGGACTTATCAATAACATGTTCAGACTTTTACGCCACTGTTTCTAGTTACAAGCTGCCGGTCATGGGTCCTGTTGGGTGCCAAGACCACCGGTAGTCCATACCAGGACTTAAAAAATGGTACCGTAGGAGTCAGGAGCTCCCGTGTTTTCGGTACGGGCCTGACTTGCTGAGGTAGGCCCCCTTGTGGGAACGTCACGGTGGCTGTGGTTAAGCTAAAAATGCAGGGAGGGGGTACCTGCTGGTCTCACCCAATGTAGAGTTGCATTAAGTACTGGATGCTGCGATCCTGAGATCAGTAAGAGGTATAAAATCGGCCTCGCCTCATACCAGAGGTGGAACCTGTGCCCCCAACACGTCAAACTTCCTCACATTATTAGCCTGTCTTTGTAATATTCAGGATAACTGCGAACTCACCTTGGCTACAACAAGATAGTGGTCCAAGTCGATGTTGGGTGCGACATTAATAATTTTGGAGAAGTATCTTGCATCGATCGCATTGTGGTCAATCTAGTAAATGCTCGATCAGGAGCTATCCAAGTCGATTTGTGAATATTGAGTTGTGAGAACTGCGGAAGGCAGAGCAGCTTAGGTAAGTAAGTAGTGAGGTGGTATAAACACCAAAGCATATGGCTATCAGCAGGTACATAGTGATGACAAAATAGCTAATTTCACTGTTAGTCTTAGAGTGTCTACAGCAGTGTCAGTATTATTGATGCTTGGATTTTAAGTCCAATACAGTTTGAAATGAAATTAATTTTAGAGTGGATTGCCCAACACAGTGTAAACAGCGAAAACCATAAACACATAAAAACATCAAAGCTTGAGCTGCTACTGTGGCAATAGTAGGGTTTTCAATTAGAAACAACTTATAGCTGCAACTTTAGTCCAAATGGTTCTTTCATGATATGAATTAAAGACCGTTCAAAGGTGGAAGGAGAACCTCGGGATAGTGTTTGGCCAATGAGTGATGAATATTTATTCCGAATATGTAAAAGTTCTTCTAGTATTACAAAAATTGCAGCTGCAGCAAGAAGAACAATTTGAGCACATTGAGAGTACTATTGCTGAAAGCTTGCTTATTAGTTTGCCAAATTAATTCTGGACGCGAACAAAGTTCTTGATATCAAGCAAGCATTTATTGGTCTGGATTTGCCTGCATCAGATATAAATTCGCAGACTATTGCATTTTGTATAGTGGAGTGCTACACCTAGATTTTAATAATTTAAGCCTTCGGTAGAACATATTGTGGTTCCCATATACAGCCAAGTGCATTTCTGACAGAATAATCGTTTGTCTAGATATTTGAGAAAAGTGTCGCATTTCACACATCAGCTAGCTATAGCATAAAGAGCAGTGCAAGACGAATTTTATAGGCAAAAATGTTCTGCTTGAACCACACTGACAGTATCTTGCTGCTTATGAATCAGATTACAAAGTCTTCATCAGAAGATGGTAAATGAATACGTCCAAAAGAAAATAGTCTAGTATTTCAGGAAGTTGACGGTTCTGAGGATTACAGAATGGAAATCAATGAGGGAAGGCGAATATACATAGATATAGTATTTTAAATCTTACATACACTGGAAATATGCTGAAAGTGAAGCGTAAGAATTATGCTAGAGCACTTCTATATCCTACTGATAAGCTTTTTCAAAGAGACAACGGACACAAAATGAAAATATAGGGCAGATAAAAAACACGGGACAAAGAAGGCTAACGAGATTTCTCGATAAAAGAGAAAACGCCACACAAAGCTAAGAGCCTTAAAAGGACTTTGTTTTGCCAGATCCTCTGTCTACTTATTTGCATCAATAATCGTTCGTTCTACCTTTAAGATAGTTATTAGCACCCTTAAAATAATTGCACACAGCGCGGGCGATGGAAAATTAGGGAGGATAAAAAGAGGACTGACGATGTACGTTGGTCTTGAATGTTTGGAGGTTATAATGACTAGGGAATAAAGAGCCTGGCAGAGCATTCCATAAGTGAGTTGTTCGGCTTAAGAAAGATTCACGATATTTCAGTGTACATCCGAAAGTGAACTTGAGGGTGTACTGATGAGCATTCATAGCGGGACGGGTGTTACGGTAAGAGGTTTGAAAGGACGGAATGCTACTGGCAATTTCAGCGGAGCACTGGTCATAAAAATAGCGATAGAACAAGGTGAGGCAGGAGACATTACGTCGATGGTCGAGGGTGTCAATCGAATGTGTAGTGTGTAATATAAGCACCAAGTATACCTAGTTTTAAAGCACGGTTTTGAATCCCATCTAGTAGGTGCAAAGATGTCTTGGGGGCACCTGACCTGGAGCATTCTACTCAAATTTTGGGCGGATGAAAGCCTTATATATTGAAGCCAGATCAGAGGGGGTTACATCACTTGAGGAAACCTAGACATTTCGCAACACTTTTGGCGACTTCGAATATGTGGTCATTCCAACGTAAGTTGTCATTGCCACACATACCGTGAATGGAAAGTTTTTCGGTTCATGCATAATGGCTGGGTATTTGAATTTTGCTTTAGCGACAGCAGACAGCATTGTGTGTTGGAAGCATTAAATTCCACTCTGTTGATAGTTCCCCAATTGGTTATGATGTTTATATCAGAATTTAATGGGCTTATCATAACACTGCCGTTTCCGTTCGAAGAGCAGGGACATGAGTCCGGGAACGAATATGAAAAGCAGAGAGTAATGTCGTCAGCAAAGGAATATACTGGATTAGAAGTAGCAGACAAGAGATATTCTAGAACTTGCAAGAATCAACATAGGCAAGGGAAATAGTAGAGCTTCTTGTAGCAACTTTTACCGCAACACATCGCTAAAAATTCCCAATAACTCTTGGCCCATCCATTTTACATATCTTTCACATGTTTTAAGTTTAAGTTTTTGTCCGAAAGGTTTCCGAGGCATTTGTTACTAAAACAGATATAGCATTGTAGCAAAAGGATAATCTGGAAACTTCTTGGTTCCTGTGTCAGAATGGTCAGAAAAGCAATCGAATCTTGCCGCATAACATAAAACTAGACCCCGGTTTTGTATGACTATAGGTTCCATGTATAAATAGTAGCACGCATCGAAAAGGTGAATTACGTTTCTAATGACTTAAAACTGCTATTCTAAAAATAAATAAAATGGCGGCATTTATAGTTAATTAATATAGTTTTTTTCGTAAATACCATCTTTCCAAGTTCTAGATAATTAATATTATTAAGTCATCTGAGTCAAAAAAAACGTGCTCACCAAGAGAACATGTTTTTGAATGAGTCACACATGATTTAAATGACATCAGGGGTACATACTCCCTGTAAGCAATACCACTAAAGGTATCAATTAATTAAAAAAAAAAAGGCTCACTTCCATAATAATCATTGAACATTCATGAATATGTGTAGATCATCATCTATCTTTGCAAAAGATCTCCTCTACATTTTTATTTTTTAATTGATGACGCCATTGTGTGTGACGTCTTGGCCTCCATAAACTCTCCATTTAAATGGCGGTTTTACATGAATGAATAATCTTTTTTAAATATATATATATATTTTTGTATTCGCGAACGATTGTACACCGCCCAATGACGATGGTTACGTAATCGTTCTGAAATGTATGCGCGCAGCCGTGAATCTCAAGTTCAACATATTTTTCTGTTTTGGAGTTTTATGAGCGCCCGGTTTCTGATTTAAGGAGGGACGTTCTCATGGCACACGATTTCGACAACCGACATACACATATGTATGTACCTATACATACCTCAGTCCGTTTAGAAAAAATAGAAGAAAAACGAATTAAGTGATGTCACTTCAGCGGAAGTTTATTATTTCGCTTTGGATACGTTACCTTCTGCGTATTCGTAGATACATTCTAATTTTGTTTTTACAAATCGTATTTGAATAGCTATTGACATTTTTGGATTTTTGAATTTGTTGATTTGCTTAGAATAAGAATTAGTAAGAGTTTAATAAAAAAAATATATGTTAAATCGATTTTGATTTTACTAAGAATTTCTAATCCATAACGAATACAGTTGACGAGATGTGTGCAACTAGTTATACAAATTCTGACAGAATGACGACGTTTCGGATTGAGGAATTTCATAAGATTTTGCTAGAGCAAGTATTAAGACCTGATAGCGTAATTTAGGACTAAATAGAGATACTTTAAAAAACGTCAGAAAATACTTTTGTTGTTTGTCAAACTGAAGGTAATTGGTTATGCATCGGTACGTGTTGGTGCGCAGTTTAAACAAATATTTGAATTGTGAGACTTGATTTGAATTTTAAAGACTCTTTCTTATTTAAGTTTATAACATTGAATTCCCGAAATGAGCCGATAAAAACGTGACAACTGAATGAGCTTAAAGTACAATTGATTTCTGGTCACTGAAGCGTATACGTAACATTAATTTAAATCGGATGTGTTACCAAATTCCATCAATTAGGATGATAGGCATAATTTGAGGCTTACGCCCGTGCGCCAATGGCTTACACAAAATTGCTGCAGTTCGTTCCTCCCTTGTAAGATGACCTATACAGACAGATGCAAGTGTTACTACGATAAACTGTATTAAATGTACATTAATTCACTACATCAGCGGGTACTTCTTTTGCACAGCAAAAGAGTGATCATCTTGAAAGCTCCTAGACAAAATCGTCAGCATTTCAAAAAGATGGCTATAAAACTGATGATTGTATATGAGACTTAAAATATTGGTAGCATCTACACAACATGCTAACGAGTGTGTAGGCAGTAAACAATCTTAAACAGAAACATTTTGGCCCGACTTCGGTCATCTAAACATAAAGGGTTGAAATCCTTTCCATCGGAGTGGATTTAAAGGAAATGAGAACCCTCCCATGGAGAAAAAGTATTCGTAATGAAAAGGGAGGAAGATACACGAAACATGGTCTTATTGTATTCGGTATGCAACACTAACCAAATAGGCCTGGGAGATAAATTAATCCAAAAAAAACTATAAACCAAGAAAAAGCTCGCACGATATGTAAATTAACTTTGATAAAGTTGAACTATAAATAATGCAACAGTTTTGCTAATGCCAAACAACAAATCGTGTTAATGTGTGGCTATCAGGAACAAAAGTTAAACCTACCAAGCGTGGGCTAAGGGTAGATGAAACAGAGAAACTTTAGCGGATTTCAAGTTAGACTCCGGACGTCACAAAAAAAAGAAATAAAGCAATAACTCGAGCATGTGCGATAACAGTACAGGAATTGTTTTGGATATTAGAAGTACCCTCAGAACTTATAATCTGACGACAACTAATAAAGAAGGTACAAAGCCGAAGCACGGGCAAACAAGCTAACATTTATAAAATTGCGGGGCAACGAAAAATTCAATCGCCGAAACATATTGAAGATTACCAAAGATACCTCCTTTCAGGACTTACAGAGCACTCTAGTAAAAAACTAGTTGATTGCATTCCTTTTGTGGTCCCTTATATTGCGATTTCTTTTAAACTGTGACGTGTCAATCAAAGATGAATTCGTATGGAAAAGTGTTATCATTTTATTGTATTTAATAGCCGAAAATCCATAAGCTGAAGGAAAAAAGGAACCAAAACAAAAGCCCTTAAGCCTTCTTAGAAGTAACATCATTTATAGCCGGAAAGTGTGCCCCTGCCCCCAGGTACTGAATCAAAGATGCAAAAACTGCCGTATAGATGCAATATGATCATACATTTTTTAAGAACTATTACGAAGATTTATTCAAACAACCGTATCTCAAACGAACGACCTTATCAAGGAACGGTCCAATAATTCTTAAAAGTATCAAGCCAATGAAAAATATTATATTCAGTAGAATTCGTTCATTCAATTAGAGATAACTGCAGGATGCCCTAGAAACGCATGCCGCAAAGAGAGAATGAGAATAAGAATTCACTAGTTATGCGTTAAGAGGATGAAGATAAGAGTTCTAAGCATTTCTTTGGTTAGTGACTGACTAACACTCTCATAAAAATGCTGCAGATACTAAGTAAAGTTCTTAACTGTAAGCTGTTTATTACTAAAATAAAAGTCTTGAAACGACTAGTTTACTGATAAAACCTAACTTTCAAATACTTTATTTGCATACCCAGGCTACTAGAAATCCACTGCACCTAAAAAAGAGAAAATGTTCCAATCTCATCAGCAACTACAATAAATACCTCAGTTTCTTTGAGTTAGCAACAAATTTTATTAGTTCTTCAAACTTTGAAGTTTCCCATTTCAGAGGATAACCTGATAAGAATTTTTCTGCTTTTAATCATCAAGTATTGGACAGTCACACGTATGAAGAAGGAGTTCTGTTTTTTTTACCTCGTCTCTTTAATTACACATTTTGAATGTCATAAATATCTAGTAAATATTATAGGTAAATCTTTTCGAAACGGGATGTACATATCATACTTACGTTACATCGTAAGAATGTAATTTATTGTTAACCATTAGGAACCAGATAGACCATTGGCCAAGTTGATTCTAATCAATTGATTGATGATTGAATTGATCCTAATCAGGATATACCGCATAATATTGTCTTTTCACAAGACACGACTTTTTAGGCAGAATCTAAAGGTCTTATTTCATGTTTGTTTTTTTGGGTCAGCTTGTCACTATGAGTTAGGGTAGGGTCGATCCTATACCCTTGTCTTGTCGAATGTTAATACTTTTAATAATCCGCTGAATCTGAATTTATTTGATATAAAAAACTGATACAACTGAAAAACACGAGGAGCTATTTTGATCTTTGCGCAGTTTGTAGAAAGAGCAGACATGCAACAAAGCGTGTAATTTAAATACGATAAATTTGAGGTGTTTCTAACAGGGCACGAATTGAAATGGTCTTCCTATAATAGAATAACATTTTCTAACTCATTACAAAACAAAAATGTCAAAAAATATCAGCAATATCTAATTGGTTTCTATACTTATATTTACTACTACGAGTACATATTACAATGATTTCCACGCACGTACGCACCCAAATTTTTCCTTCAATAGCCAGTTGAAGTCCAAAAACATAATTGCTTCCGTATTTAAATGTAAAAACAGGAACAATCCATTTTGAGTATCCATTCTGTATGGACATATGGAAAACATTATACCACCACGATACAGAAAAGATAGCCATAGTATTAAAAAAAAAAATCTAAAAATACTTCAAACATGATACTTAGTAACCATAAACAATCTTCCACGCGTCGATCACTTGAAAATATCTTTTCCCCAATAAATGAAAATCCTTGTTCAAGTGTTTCATTTTAATGTTCTCCAGAACTAAAATCCGAAATTCAAATTTTCTGATCCACACCCTTGGCGCTCCAATAAACAAGATGTCAACAAACAAAAACAGAAATAAATAAACATTCGGAAAGCAAACGAAAAAATGAAAAAAAAAGAAAAATCGACATAATGATGAACGATCAGACTCGAATCGAATTGATTTGCTCTTTCTCCAGATACGTGAGTTTTTAGTTTAATTTTTTATTTTGGTTTACATTTTTTGGGTCATGGAAAGCAGCTTTTGCATGCATTCTGTTTCCCTCGAAGCCATATGCTGTTGCTTTACAGTGTTCTACGAAGCGAAAAGAAGCAACATTTTATTTAATTTTATTTTTTAGATAAAAATCAACAACATTTAAAAATAACTTCCATAAATGACGTCATTCGAGCGCGCCAGTCAGTTGCTGCTGCAGAAATTTTTAATACAAATTCAGACACATGGTCTTTAAGTAATTTACGAGTACAGCGTAATACATATAAACAATTTTTGGCTTCGTATTCTTCCATAGCCTTTTGCTGCTTGAGAATTGCGATTGCGAATGATGTAATGCCAGAGCAGCAATTTGGTTAGGGTGAGGTCAATATCGTATTTCTCCCTAAGGAAGACCACTCAAGAAATCAATCGAATTTTGAAACTAAGGGGGGATTTTCGAATTTGATAAAACTCCAACGATTGTTGTGTAATCTGTAGGTTTTAGAAGTAAGAAAAAGATGAAGGAAACACGCCTTCAATTGGATTAGCTTAGGTTGGGTAAACTCGAATTGCGGGGATGTGTTAAAATTCTTTCGCAAGGAATCGTATCAAACAACAAACAAAAACTATCTGATAATGGTAACAACAATCAAGTTGGCTTTCTATATAGGTACATACTTTGTAACAGAGGTGAGGCTTTACAAATTGTGATTACTACTGAAATATACTCGTATGTATGTGATAGATACTTTTAAAGAAAACGATATTTATTTGAGAGTCAGCTGTATTTATTTGTAGAGACCAACGATAGTGACCTTCCTGATCTCCATTAATTACCACAATTCGAACGCCTAGACAAGCTTATGAGTAACTTGGTGTTTCTGATAGGGAAATAGCAAGCACTTAACACGATAACATTTGACACACTTAGTCACATTTAAAATGTAATGTATAATATATGTATTTTCTTAGCAATTTGTTCTTGGTTTTATTTGGCAGACTATTTACTTTAAATAAAATTATTTAAAAATGTTAAAATTAACTCCTTTAGCTTGACAAGGATTCACGGCGCACAACAGATAGACCTTTCGCACGCTGTTAGTTTAAATGGTATTTGAAGTCATTTCGGAAGTACTGAACTAGTCTCCAGAACGAGTTATGTCTTCATCACGAATTAGGTCATAAGTTATAGATGGGCCTTAAATATGGATCACATCTCACTTGATTTATTAAAACCAAAAAAACTCGAGCAGCACGATTAGAAAGACGAGTTTTGAACTTTTTGGAAAGAATCAACACAGAGCATATTGTCAAGATTGTGTAAGTCAAGTTCGATAAAGTAAACCAGGCAATAACTTCCAACTGACTGTTTTTACAACAAGCGTATCAAATCAATATAAAGTCAGTTTTTAACACTCTGGCTTTTTTCAGATGGTTAAATAGCCAATAAAATCGCACTTGGGCTTACCAATGCAATACATTTAACTCAGCAATTATTTTGGAGAAGTCAGTATGAACTCAATTGTCAAAAAGAGAAACCTATTGTTTAATAAAGGTTTACATGACTTCAGAGATTTACAACATCCCAGATAAGGCTAAAGCAGCTGGATTTTACAAACAATGCAGTCTGCTTGCTTTGCGAGGGTAGGTCCAAAGGTAGGTGAAATAAGAGGGAATAAAGGAAGGTACGAGTATTTAAAGCGTATTTTTTTTCCTGTAGATCTTTCAATAGAGATAACTTTCAAGTCTTGTTGTTATTTTTAATATTTGTATTATATATAGTATTCTACGAATAAATGCTGCAACATCAATAACGCGTCAACGTAATCTGATTACAGAAGAAACTGTGGGGAAAAGATACCGAGACTACGAAACTGTCAATTTGGCGTCGGTCCCTACGGTTTTGCCTCCCTCCGTTTACTGCAACAAAAGTTTATGATGACGGCAACACTCGTCAACTACAAAATTTGTTTGCGCGTGCTTTAAAAGGTACTCACTCCTCCGATATCGACATCGTCGGTCAATCCCAGTGCACTGACATACAGATTGTCGTAAATTAATCTCAGAAGACCTCGTAAAAACCAAGAGTTTTCTTTTTTTTAAAACCCCCTTAAACACTAGTCCAGGCAAAATACGACACCAAAAGCGCGCCATAATGTACTATATTGTATTAAAATCATAATTTAGAGGCGGAGTTGCTTTCGATAACATATTTGTATGCCGATTAGTTCTTGAACACATACTTAAGGATGAAGTAATGTATAGGAATTATACTACCGGGACTTAACTCGCCGTTTTCAAACTTATATATGCACATGGCGCAACAAACGAGAAAGACGAGGCTACCGACGAACACTGCTACGAGCTCAAAGTGGCTCAATAACAAGGTTACTTATTAGAACTCAATATTGAAAGAAGAAAGGAGGACATCTTATCTATAACTGCAGTCATGTACTATCTGTGCGTAGATAAATTCTAAGTCGGAAAGAATAAGGAAACATAGCGGTCTGCAAACTAATGCACTACGAATGTAGGTAGGTTGATTATAATCCAAAAGACTGAAGACATTTATTCAGTATTGCAGACGCCCAAACATCCTCAGGTGTCAAAACTGGTTCCGAAAATTACCTAGTTGTAGTCAAAGTGCGAAACCAAATACCAAATCCAGCGCAGCACCAGGAATATACTACAAAAGAGACTCCCAATGGCTTTATTAAGCGTGTTTCCACCAACGTCTCTCTCATAAACCAGCATAACAAGCATACAGTTTAAAAAAAATAAACACTGGCGATGCTGCGTAAATGCTTTCGAAAATATTCGCCTCTGATGTGTTAGGTTTCACAATTCGATGGCAAACCATGAACAAGGAATGTCGGTAGGCAGGAGGCGTATTGTTCAACATCGCCTGCGAGGACGAGGGTTAACACTTATTAGTAAATAAGCAAAACCAAACACAAACTGAAGATAAGAGAATATAGTACACCAGAACGTAAGAGATAGGTGTCAGGGCAGCAAAACACGAATTCAAGCCTAAAGGGCTAAGCACGGGAGAATCGTATTAGAGGCACGGTAGATACTAGAAATTTCAAGGAAATAAATAAATAAAATTAAAAAACCATTTCAATCAGGCAGGATACATCAGATAACTTTGACGAGATCCCCAAAAATCACGGTTTATCCTATCAAATTGGAAGTCTAAACTTAAAGCTAAGAAATCCATTGAAGCCAATATTTTAGTCACTGGCCATTCAATGCTGCAAAAAATATTCAGGTTGGAGTAACACGTGCCCGATGAACAGATTTGTATAGGTATTCACTTGTCCAATCATAGTAAGAGGAAATCATCTTAACTACACGAAATACATCGTCATATAGAAAAGCCTGATAAAGGTCTTACAGCGATTGAAGAAATATCAGTGCGGTTTTATATTCTGTAGTATCTTTTGTGTGATATGTATATCCTGGTGAAGACTCAAAAATAAAAAATCGATACCTCGAACTCTTCATAAATTTATCGATTGACTATGAAAGTATCCACATAGCCAAGCAGTCATGTCTGGTCTTAAAATTTCTACTAAATTAGTCCAGTTCTGAAGAATTCCAAAGAAGTATATTATAACTACTGCTGTGTTAAATTCAGGCCTTTGATACACAACACTTAGTATACCTACTTGTAAAACCCCATCTCAGAGACAACGTAGTAAAACAAGATTTATGCTTGACAAAGAGCTGTCCTGGCGTACATTGACAAAACTGACAAAACAAAATTCATAAGAAACCCCAATCGTGGACAGTAACATCCTACAAAGAAATTTGGAGTATCTAATATAAAAATATAAAATAAAGTGTATCCTTTTAGCTTTATTACTAGAGCTAAAACAAGTCTCTAATTTTACTATATGATTAATTTGCCATTTATATTTAAATTACACACCAAAACTACCATAAAATAATAATAATCCAATCGTTTCCATTCAACTCGCGAACGGCGATAAAATTAAATCTTTGTATGCAATCAAACAGTGACATCATTCCAAAAGCATTTTCCATCACCGAATCCCACTTAACAAAGGTTTGGGGCGCACATCACATCGTCAAAACACAACCAACAAGTTATGCAGTCATTGTGTGTAAGCCAACACCATGTGAACTTAAATGTAAACAAGAAAAAGCCACAAAACCACTCATCAACGACGCTAGCAGAAAAAACGAAAAACATCAGCGTCGTCGTCGTAATCGTCGGAGTCGTGGTCGCGGTCGTAGTCGCTTGTCCGTCGTTATCGATGTCGATCTGGTTGATGTCTAGCCTTATGGCCATGCTCGGAATACTTCATGGCCTGATATGGACCGAATACCGAAAGGGAAAGTTAACCAACACCACCCTAATCAGTATTCCTTGCCAAGTCGTCTGCTTTTCACCATGGACAGCAGGAGGCATGCCATACGAGTACCGTAGTGAAACTACCTACACAAGCTAAAATATAATAAAGCACTTGTTGCATTGCTGCAATAAAAGTAACGTCCAACATCCGTCCGTCTGTCCCGTTCACATTACCAGCGCTATTTCGCTAGAAATGAGATCATCAAAGTAATTTTAAAAATGGATGTTGGACACCAAAATATAAAAAAAAAGTTCGTATTTTCCGACAAAAATCAAGCGAAAACGAAAGAAAAAACCTCAGATACAACCACACCCACACTGTTCTTTTTTTTTGTTTCTTTTTCTCTGTTCGCAGCGTTTTCGAAGGAATCTTTGTGTTTTTGGAGAGAATGGCAAACTTAAAATAGATTTATTAACAATATAATCCACTATTTGGAGAGTTCCCATCTAATGAGTTAACTAATGACTGTGTAAAATTGATCGTTAAATATTATTACCGTTGGGTGTTGCAGAAGACTACGATCAGCACTTTAAGGATAAGCGTGTTGGTGGGGTGACGAACGTTCGTTCTTTTTTTTTGATTTTAAAGTGAAACGACCGTTGGAATGAGTTACCGAACTAAGATATTAAAAACACTCTAGACGTGATACCGCGAACGTCGCAAATGAAACTGAATTGTACTCCAATTTTGTATCTACCTCGAGAGGGTGGTGTATTGACGTACTCGAACGCATAACAACGCAATGAAAGCTTTTAACTTTATGATTAATCTGAGTCAGTTTAAATGAAGCTTTTATTCAAGACGATGTGCAACTGCTCTATTTGATTTTGAATACCTGAAATGACTAATGGCGAGTTTCGCGGAAGAAAGTTATTTTAAAATGAATTCATTTTCGAATTCATTATACATATAGATACGGTTTTTATTTTAGAAAAAAAAAAAAAAAGTGCAAATTGTTGACTTTGCTTGGAAGTTACTTATTGATTACAGTGTGTTTGGGTTAAAGTCTTCAAGGTCTAACAAGTTGGGAGCAACAATCAGAATACATGAATAAGACGTCACCTTCAGATTATTTTAGACTTATTCCGTCAGAAATATTAGAAAATAACTTCCAGCTTTTGCTACAAATATGACGCCACACTTTGGTTGTTCAGATATATTTTGTTCTTAAAACAATTTCATAAAAGCTTGATTTTTTTTATTGGAATTTTCAATGTGAGGAAATCGAACATTTCGAACACGATCTGCTTTTAAATGGCTTTTCATTGGATGCGCATCATTTTACCAATAAGGGAACTCTGAATTCAAGCCTATTTATGTTCTAGAATGTATCTTATTTAATCAGGGGGTACGGCGCTTCTACAACCTTTACAAATCATCCGAATCTTTTTTTTGCGAAATTCGCAGTCAATTACTCCCTGGTTGCGTACATTAAACCATTAACGCCGAGGTGATCAGAATTTTTACTAACTTTTCAACGTGTTTATTTATTATGTTTTCGGACCAAAAAAAATAATGCAATACCTCTATTCCTACGCGAAATTTGATGCTCTTTCAGAATCTGAGCTCAAAATTTCGATTAGAAACCAATGATATCGCTTTTTTTTTCACAATGATACCGCAAGGGTATCAACTTTTTACTATGATCAGAGGTGATCATGGCACTCGAACATTAAGAGGAATTTTTTTCAGAAAATTTCATCGACGCGTTTTTCGAAAATTTTCACGTTTTTCACGTTTCAATCGACCATATTTTTTTTTCTCTGTGTCTAATCGAAATTATAAATAAACACGTTAAAAAGTTAGTAAAAATTCTGTTCACCTCGGCATTAATGGGTTAATTCCAATTTTCATTTGTTATTGTCGTATCGATTAGCGAATAATTGGGCGTTCAGTCCAATGAGACAGCGAAGAGACAGATGTACTGGTGAAGAGAGTATTGGGGCTGTACGCGTGTTGGCAAGTCAAGACTAAAATTTATTGATTCCGTGCCTGTTTCAAGAGTGAAACATTTCTTAATTATAGGTCTTATAAGATCGTATTAAGCCAAGAGCTATCTGCCTCCCAGTGGTTGTTTCTAGTAAGTCCTTACACATGGAGAAACTTGATAAAACAGCTTAAAGAGTCGGTACAGACGTATTTACTGCTGACAATTTTGGCAAACGATTAATAGACAAAAGATTTTGGATTCGCACGTGGGATATTCGGACTTTTAACAGACCACGTACACCTGAACAACTAATGGAGCTTCCGGACGATTGGCTGAGCCATGCAAAGAGAGGATGGAAAACAAGAGAATGGTACAGGGCCGGCAAAGTCAACAGTCGCAACATTTACAATATTTGGATTTGCTGTACGAGAAAGACTTAGGAAACAAGTCTTGAGGCCTATAAAAGATAAATTCTCTAAATTTAGTATTACAAATGCCCCAGTCTTAATAGAAAAAAAGGACGACTTTACTAAAGATCGCTTCTTAGAGCGATATCCAAGAGAGGAACCTTCCTAACTCCTGAACAACAAACCTTCAACCAAATCGATCGGAGGCACTATCTTTTAGAACCCTGTTCAAATAATAGACTAACGACATTGACATAATACTCGTAAACTTACGTACACCAGCTGCAGTTGGTTTATACGAGTATATCGACCGAAATACAGCATTCACTTTGGAAGTAACTTTTCAATATTTCCCAACGTTTTTTAAGCGAAAATCAATATATTTCTTACTGCTCTGAGATACAAACAAATGGCTTACTTTTTAGTAAGAACACAGCGAGCTGCCAATGGAATGTATGCTATTATTGAGGTAGCTTCTACCAATCAGATCAGATATATTATAGATCAGTTTAATTGTCAGTGAAGGAAATCAATGTACATATAAGCTGAAAGGGGGTATCGATGGCCAGGAAAAAATGTCACGAAAGACAGCTACAACCTTGACTACATGTAAGAGATTTTATTTACATCAACTCCGACAAAGGCATCACCGTGGAAATCATACGAAGGATCACTGTTGCTAATAGGTGCTTATTTGTTCTTAGAATGCAATTATGTTGTAAAGCCCTCTCTCAAGCAACCTAAAAGGCTTCATACAGGACCCAATCCTACATTATGATGCAGAAGTTTACTGATTACCGATTACCGTTTGAATTAAGGATAGATATGAGTTGAGATATCGGGGAGATGTTTCATCAGGGAACGACACGGGCTATACAGTGATGCGGATTTCATCAGAAAAGCTTCAATTACCCAACTTTGAAAGTAATACAACTTTATACTCATAGGTACTATCGCTCGCCAAAGAAAGTTTCCGACTTGAGCCCAGATAGATAACATGGTACCTACATGCAAGTGTAAGGCGACCTTAGTTAAGTTGTTAGTTGAGGACGGTATTGAGTTTTTGAATGTGGGTTTTTTTGATACGGTGACAAGACTTAGCTGGAATACAGGCAGACATGCCTTATAAAGTTATAAAGATAATATACAGGAATTTTGTATTTGAATTCGAGATTTCGAGCTTATGCTATGCATGTAGTGTAATTAACTTATCGACAGTTATAACTTGGAGGAGGCGACTGTCGTTTACAGGATCTAAAAACTTTGCATGGAAAATAGGTTATCTGAATGCATTATCACAACGTTTATACTATTTATCGTTAAGAAAGGGATAATTGGTTAATAAGGTCGGATAGTGAGGATCTAAAGGGACTAGTTACTTTCGGTCTTCTATAAAGAATAATTTTTTTTTTCTAAATATAAACTTGATTAATTAAAAAAAAAATCTAAAATACAAATTCGATTCCCACAACCTTCAGGCGAGTTTTGGCCTACCTGGAGGACTCCTACTAGATAGGATTCAAAACCATGCGATAAAACTTAGAGATGATGTCAATATTACACAGTCGATTGACACCCTCGACCACCTGTCTCGCTATGAATGATCATCAGTATTCGCTCAAGCCTACTTTCGGATGTACCCTGAAATATCGTGATTCTTTCTTAAGCCAAACAACTCGCTCATAGAATGCCTTGCCGAGCTCTTTATTTCCTAGACATTACAATCTTAAAACATTTAAAACCAACATACATCGGAACGTCTCTTTTCTCCCTCCCTAAATTTCCTTCGCCCTCGCTATGTGCAAACATTTTAAAGGTACAAAATTCCTTGTGCGAGCGCCAATTATATAAAAACACTTGCTTTCATACTTTTCTTGGCATCCATGAGTAAAGAATTTGTTTTACAAAATTAACGCCAACAAGAAATACTACCCAACATCACTAGCTCGAGCAGTACAAATAATAGACGAGTATCACAAGATCTGGCTTGCATCTACTGATGCATAAGAACATCATCACTCTAGAAATCAAGCAAGAATGATTGAGCGCGTTCCACATCTAGGCAAGAGTAAGGCCGATAGCCTAAAAGTTGAATGCAAAACTGGGTGACATTTCGTAAGCCAACAAATTTCTTTCATTATGAAAGTTATGTTTCATAATTAATTCGTTGTTTTTTTTTTGAAAATAAAAATGTTGTTTAACGTAAATTTTAAGAGAGTGAAATATGAACTGGGTGACCCGGAAAAAACTATTTCTGTTTTTTTTTCACTGTTTACTTTCGGTGTTACTTTTATCGTCTACATCGGAATTCTCTCAAATAAACTTTTGATAATATTCGTCTTCAAATATGTAAATACGCAAGCCAGTGCGTCGATATATGTATTAAGGCCACAAAACCTTTCTGTCAGGAACGCAAAGTTTGTAAAATAGAGGAATTGTTTGCAACAAAAAGATAACTTGACTATTAATGTAAATACATTTAGTTTCGCAGCAGAAGTGTTCACAAAATCTTTCATATTCAATGGTACTCCGCCCATTTTATCCTCTTCAATCTTTTTAAATACTATTAAGGCTGTATCTAATTAAAACCATTCTAAGTATGAATTGAAAGTAAATATCCAATTATAACGTATTTAAAATATGGAAATGTCACCCTGATTTGCATGCAAATCGGCCATTTCATGTAAATATAAGGTTTGACTAAACTTTTAGTGCTTAGAATTTGGAACGCGCCCAGTTTTTTAAGCTTTATATTAATTAAACAAATGATAATAAACAAGGGACTACATAGAATATGAATCCCTCACTTTAGGTGACGTGCTCAACGTGCTTCATTACCATACAAAATAACCATTATTTATATTTGTTTTTTTTTTTAAGATTATTTCTTCCAAATTTTGGGCATTATTGAGGCCAACAGTGCATTGCATAGCCATATCTAAACCCTTTTTCGACATCAAAGGTCTAGGTGAGATTATTACCGACCATAATGGAGCAGACGGTGCCATGAAATAACGCCAAGTGCAATGAAGCCAACTTTTAAAAATTGGCCTTATTTCGCTATGAAAAAGTATAATAAGGTCAGCTTTCAACAGTTGGTGTTATTTCACTTTGACCAAATGCAGTAATGCAACAAAATTTAAGTAATAAGACCAAGTTGGCCTTATTTCACTTTGCTAAAGCTCAATAAGACCAATTTCAAACAAAACAATTGAATTTGCTGCCATGAAATAAGGCCGAATCAACTAATAACTGATAAGTCAATCAATTACAACCAAATGACAGTTACTAGGAAGTGATAGTTGACATACCCTTAGCGGAGCGACGAAGTCGCGTGAGCAGCTGTAACTTGCGGAGAAAAGGGTGAAATCATATTAGCGAGGGAAGCGAGCCACACAGTTCAGAAATTTGAATCAATTCAAGTTAGAGGTAGAAGGCTCGCCTCGCTCGCTAACAGGGTTTCACCCTTTTCTCCGCAGAGTTTAGCTTCGGAAAACGAAATTAAGCCATTTTTTTCTATTTTGGCCTTATTTTACGTCACCGTGAGCAACACGTCAATTTCTTCCGTGATCCTTCGTGTAAGTATCTAATGATAATCACTAAATTTTTTTTAACGGCGATGAATGGTGGTCTTGGCGATGGCGATGGCGCGATAGTTAGCTCATTCGACTATTACGCAGATAGTCCAGGTTCGATTCCTGGCTGGGTCACCAACAATTTTTCAAATCGCCATCACCCTTTCGGCGGACAATGGCAAACTCCCGAAAGTGAAATTGCCTACAAAAAAGCTTCTAAGGAGTGCCGTCCGGACTCGGCGATAAACCGTAGGCCCCGCTCAGATGTGACTAAAATGAGAACATGAGCAACACAAATGAGTGCCAAGAAGCTAGGCCATGGGCCATACCGGGCTGCCAGCGCCACAGTGTTTTTTTTTTTTTGAATGGTGGTCTTAGTTGTCATTAGAGATGCCACAAATAGTGATTTAGCCGAACACCGAATATTCGGCAAAACAATTTTAAAAGACATACGAGTATGTTTGTGCATACGTGCTACATTACAAGATGCAACCTGTTTTCGTTGTGAGTGGATCCCGTCGCGACAAGCATTATTTGCTCATTGCTCATTGATTGCATAGCATTGTATTACCAAAGTGTTAAGTTAGCACTTCCAAGCAAGGAGTTACTAAACTAGTTATACATTTATCAGTGTTTATACAGTGAGAGACTGTTTTCGGAATCTGGCATTATTTATGAGGGGAAACGCAATCGTTTGCTACCAACAAATGCTGAAAAAGTTGTTTTCATTCACTATAATTTACCGTTGATTGATTTTAAGTATCAAAATAACAATTTTTATGAATACTATATAATGGGTATAGTTTTGAGTTACACATGCGTTTTTTTGTTAATGAATTGATATTCGGTATTTGGCTGAATAGTACCCAACTTCCGAATACCGAATAGCAGCCGAATATTCGTGGCATCTCTGGTTCTCTTATACAGTAAGTGGTATTAGCTACACTTTTCCTCTTTCGTACGTTCCATTCATCGGCCATCGATGCTCGTCTGACCATATTTAACACAGATGAGCTCGTGTATTTTCCTTACCTAGTCATCGCCTGTCGCTTTGTAGAGCTCGGAAGTCACGCCGCCCGCTCCATCAGCTTTGTTGGACTAAAGCTTAGATATTGCTATCTTTCTTCAGTTCGGGTGGACGATATCGTTGGTCTACATCGTCCAGGTTGAAAGGTTCATGCTCCTTCCAAATCCTCAGCATCAGTTGCGACTCTACTACGAAAATCCCTTGTTTGTATCCTCAGGATCCGGCTCGATGTTTGTGTCCGTGGGATGTATTTTTTTCCGAATCTCATTCCTGGAGTAACATCTATCAATTTCCTTGGCCGTTCGCTTCTCATGCTCTTTCTTGTTCCTCCTGACGGTGTTCATCTTTCCTGTGCTGCTCATAGAGCTCGTGAGTAGCTCTAGTCTTTCTTTGCAGCGCCGCTTTGTGTGCCTCTTGCTTAGCTGAATGTGCTTTCCGGCATTCGTCATCAAACCAGTGGTTTTGTTGTGATCGTCGAGTGAAACCAAGCAGAAGTTATCTCTGATAACTTTTTGGCATGGTGCCACTACCATCGATGCTTAATGCTGATGCCTAACAGTCCGCGGGCCCGACTCCAGTATGTTGTCCTGAATTCGTTTGCATGGATTTTCAACAGTAGATCCGTCTGTATCCAAAGAGTGTAAATATTATAATTTCCAAACTTCACCATGAATATAAACCTTGACTGACGTTTTGACATTGAGACATTGATAGTTTAAGGATGCGTTTGTATTAAAATACAAAATTGTTATGTCCCTCTTGAAAATCCTTTTGCTTACATGTAAATAAAATGAAACATGCAAGTATTTGCATAGATATTTTGGTGAAGTTTCTATATCAAATCCAAATCTACACTACGTATTTTTAAAACAAAAGCTTGGTACCTATTTGTAAAATCAAAAACATGAATAAACTTACGAATTCTGGCGTCAGTTTTTCCCGCTCTTCTTATGTACTCACACATATCTAAAATCATTCATTTCATTGAAGAAAATAAAGACGCAAAGGATGGAAAAAGCATTTTACAAAGCCTACATCGAAACACACCCATTCGTATAATTAAGGTCACTCATTCCACCCCGAATGCCAGTCAATAAAACGAAATTCCCGAGGTGAATCAACACGCAAATTGGCGCCCATGATGATGTCATCAATAATAACACAAAGTTCTTGTTCCTATGATACTTGTTTGTACTGCATTGAACCCTTGCTTAGTCTATGATTGCAACTATAGTTCAATTTGGTAGAATCGGTCAATGAAGTTTCTGTATGTAAACCAAATGGCGCCAATAAGTCTTGACACGGAGACCGAGACAGATAAAATAAAAATAAAACATTTTCCTTATGAGGTTTTTAGGAGCAGTTTCAAGAGTGGGTGAGGTTCATGTTTATTGTGCACCAACAATGTGAAGGTACGAGTATGTAGGTATGCATGTGCCGAATGGGGACGTAAATAGCTATTCGTCCATACATAAGTTGAGGTGGCCTTTATCGTTACACTTTGAATTGAATTCGAATGAATGAATTTTAGTTATGAATAAATACGTGAACAAAGCTCGATATGTTTGCATTGTACGTCACGTTAATCGCGCGTTTTATGAAGTCGTACATTTGCTACGAAGGTGGATTAAAGTTTATTCACGAAAAGAATGGAAGTGTCGCCTTTTTAAAATGTGCAACCCATACACTTAAACTTGTTTTCGAATTGTGATGCTTGGTTATGGATTTTAGCCAATGATCTGATGTGTTCAGCTTTAGAGTCAGTTCGGTCTCGTTGCATTTCCTTCTCTCTCTATGGCCTCTGTCATTTAGTAAGGTCAATATTTAAAAGGCGGGTTTTCTCTTTAAATTTGACTTAAAGGTGGGTGAATAAGTCACTGAAAATTGAAACAAGAAACACTCTTTTCGGCAAAAAACGTTTGATTTTCCAACGTAGTCTCTTCTTAGATCCTTCGACGTTTTCCGAAGAATACAATTTCTCGGGGCTTTCAAAAAAGGCTTTTTTTTTTTTAATCGATGGACACTTCATTCGACCTTAATCTCTTGCCGCCGAACTATTTTTTCATGTTTGGAAACAGAAAATAGTCGCAAGGTTTTAAATCTGGAGAAAATGTTGAATGAGGCAACAATTTGTAACATAATTCATGCAATTTTGCACTGCGACTTTTACGCCGGCGACGCGTTCTCCTGGTGGAAGAGAACTTTTTTCCTCGCCAAATGTAGTCGTTTTTGCGTAGAATTGATCCAATCGCTTTACGATTTCAAAATAATCAATGTGAATAACACCATGGGCGCATTTCAAAAAACTGTCGCCATACACCTTAGGCCGATAGACTCACCTTCCTCTTTGGCTACGATTCACCAGGAAAACTTCACTGTCCAGAATGTTCAGCGCCACTTGAGCTGGTACGATCGCAGCGGACAGTAAATCAGTGGTAAATGGTTGCAATAGAAGGTGAAAAGATCCCATAATACGAGTACTTTTCAAGCTTTTATCTGGTTTTTTTTTCGTGCAAAAATATAGTGTTTACCTCATGCGCAAACAAAACTCAGTTTTTTTTCCATTTATACGAAAATTCTCTCTGTTTTAAAAGGTTGTCACGAAACCTGTCTGAAAATTTGGTTCTTTTGAAAGATGGTTATTTTCAAGCCACTCGTAAAAAATGCTATTGAATTAGCTGCTTCGCGGGCTATGGAAAATTGGGGAGAATAGAAAGAGAGGTATCGATGTACGTTAGTTTTGTATGATTTAAGGTTATAATGACTAGGAAACAAAGAGCTTGGTGGGGTATTCCATGAGTGAGTTGTTCGGCTTAGGAAAGTATCATGATATTTGGTAGTTCGTACGCATCAGCTATAAGATTTATCGCACGGTTTTGAATCTTATCTAGTAGGTGCAAAGAAGTCTTAGGGACATTTAACCAGATATGAGCACTGTTCTCCAATTTTGGGCCGATGAAAGCTTTATAAAGTGAAGCCAGTTTTGAGAGGTGGTAAAATATTTCTAGCATCATTTCACGAAGCCTAGACATTTCGCAGCATTTTAGGTGAATTCGAATATGTACTCATTCTAATGTAAGATGTCATTGGTACACATACAGAGAATGGAAAGTTTTCAGTGAGCTTAACATACACTACCATTTCCGTATTACAGGCGAGCAGCAAGGAGTGAGTCCGGGAACAAATATGAAAAGCAGAGTGTTTTGTTGTCAGCAAAGGGATATATTGGATTCGAAGCAGCGGACAAGAGATCATTGATAAAACTTAAAAACCGTGTCAGATACAGAACGGAGCCCTGGGTCACACTACTATTCGTAAGTAATCACCAATCAATTGTAGAAGTGCCACACTCTGTCAAATGCCTTAGAAATATCAAATGTAACTACAAAGTGACGCAAAATTAATCATCCAATTTTGTTTTTGTCTTGCTTTTTAACTTAAAAACAAAAATTAATTTGAGTGATGGAAATCTTTATTTGGAGCCTTACAATTTATTCTGTAAAGCGGAAAATATGATATCCGCCAAGTGGCTGCCGCCATTGTTGATACACATTTGTGCCCATTTTATCGCATTTTCCATGACTTTCCGCAAGATTTCCGGTGATAACTGTTCGCATTCTTGTCGAATATTCTTCTGAGGCTTGTTGGCATACACCCGCGACTTCAAGTAGCCCCAAAGAAAGAATCGTGCCATGTCAAATCGCCAACACGGCGATCAGCAAGAAGAAGTCGTTTATCATGGCCCTGTAGCGTTCGCAAGTAACTGTGACCGTACTGCCGATGGCGTCCTCAAAAAAGTACGGTCTAATCACTCCTCCCGCGTGAACGCCGCACCACACAGTGGCTTTGCGTGGATGTTATGGCTCTTCGTGTGTCACTCGCGAATTTAGCTTATTGACGTAACCGCTTAAGTGGAAATGCGCCTCGTCGCTCATGATGATTTTCGACAAAAAATCGTCCTCTCCGTTGTTGAAATTGAAGATGGCTTGAGAGTAATTCACACACGACTGATGGTCAGGAGGCATTAACTGATGCACTGTTTGCACATTGTACAGGAACATGTGTATGTCTTTCACTAAAATTCGCTGTAGGGTCCGTCTGGTGATGTCCAATTGCGTGGCCCGTCGCCGTTGTCTGGTTGATGTTTCTTCGTTCTCATCGACATCGGCAGCCACAGCCGAGATATTCTCGGCCGAATAACCAGTCCGCTGGCCGCCACGCTCTGAATGAGCTCCTGTGATTCCAGTCTGTTTGAGTCGAGTAGCTACGCGCCGGAATGCTGTACAGTTGGCGCTAACACCACCGACCGATTATTGTTTAAAAAAATCGACACAATTATTCCATGCTCTTGCGGAGTATAGCGCCCCATTGCTTGTATATTTGTATACCGCCGCTGTCTAGTTCACAAATGTCAAACATGATTTACGTACGACGCTATTTGCAAAAATTTTAACGTCTTCCGAAAGGATTATTAATTTTGCGCCACCTTGTACATTGCTTTAGCCAGCGTACATTAGTCCGCTTTGACCTCACTTTCAGGTGAGACACGTCATCACATCATTAGTGGACCTGTTTCTACGAAAACGAGATATCTCACGAGCTGACGGCTTATCAGCGTTTCCATGACTTTTGAAAGAAGGGACGAAAGTGCAATGTGGCTGTAAGAGGAGAGAAAAGATGATTCCAGGGACGGGCTCGATAAATTCCATCTGTTCGGAAAGAGTCGTAGAGTGTGGTTTTTCCGGCTTAGAATTGGAACAAACACTTCTTCAGAAGAAGGGAAGATATACCATCTGATTTGTGAACAGTAAAAGCTTTAAGTACTTTCGCTACTACATGAAGATTCGACGGACTCAAATGTAGGCGGAGACAAAGCACAATCTGAAAGTGTTGAGCTGGACGCAAAATGTGCAGCTGACAGATTGGCTTTCGCCAACGAGCTAAGACCTGGAATATCATTATTAATGAGTTTCGGGGTAGAGGATGAGGCAAAAATTCGAATATTTATGACGAACAACCAAAAATAATTACTACCTTTGGGACATTGTAGTATTTTCTGTCTTAGTTTTTGGTCGTATAGAAATTTCAAACGCTTAAGAAGGCTGTTGCAGTCATTCCTGGCTTGTTTGATTTTGTTTTCGGTTTTTCTCAGTGAGATTGGTCGTCTTGTAGGATCGACTAAACATTACCCTGACAGTCTCTTTATAGTTCTTGTTCTTTTAGGAATCTTATCTCTAACTATATAGTTAGTGTACAAGAATTAAGCTGATATGACACAATGGTCCGAAGAGCCTAGATGTTGTACTTATTATGTTGAAAAGTTAGAAACAAGTTCAGGGGGCAGTATGACTATCAACCTCTGGTATTCCCGTGGGCTCGGTTATAAGCTGGGTCAAGTTGTTTTCCACAGCTAAGATCTCAGCACACCGTTCTTCGTCGAAACCACACAGAATTACGCGTAATAACGATTTCATTATAAGGATAAAGGAATGCAAGTGTATGAATGGAGTCATATAGCGCATTAAACTCGTTGAAAGTCAAATTTCTGTCCAGTTTGAGAATTTTCCAAATAAAGCAATTGTCAGTACCTCGACGTTCCTTATTGCACATTCAGTTTCTTGTGATTAAATTGTTCATCATATTATTATTTGTGTGGTACGTAGCGCAATTTTTGTTTTAGAAAAAATAATGGCCATATCCATACCTTCAAAATGTTGTCATAAAAAATTCATTGATCATGGCTCGATAACGAAATTCATTTACTGTGAAAGCCACAGAGGACAGAAATAAGTTCCAATGAAGCCGGCTACCCAAAAATCACTTCAGCGTTAAGTTTCTCGACAATAATTATTCTTAGATTTTAAAATTCGCCCCATTGCTCAAAATGGTTTTTCGGTTAAATGTTTAATCAAATTCATGCAAAATAACGACGTTGCTGATAAACAAAATGCGTAGTTATTCATGACAAGTGTCTTTAAAGAAAATTCGATGGTGTGTTTTTGTTTCTCATATTCTCAAAATCTGCAATTACAGAGAAACTGTTTCCACTCTTAACATCACTTACTTGTGCTAATAGTAAAATTTAGTGACCAATATAACAATTGCCGAAAGAAAAGTTTACAATTTTAGTACCTTCCGTTTGTGATTGCCAATAAAATTTCGTGTTGATCGGGTTCGGTCAAGATCCCTTTAGGGTCTCTGGGTAACTGCCTCCAGTTGCGGACTTTAAGTTGCAAATCCTTCCCCTATTGCATTATCCGTCCATGTTACAATCGGAGATGCTTCTGGCTGACCATTTAAGGCGACTAATATTCATTTTTCTGACCAGGTCAATGCTGATGGGCACTTTCGCTAACGTTCATAATCCTGGACCATAAAGCACGACTGGGATGCTGAGGGTTTTGATCAGACTTTACTATTGTATTTTTGCTGGGCTCTGACAATGACATCAATGTCGTCAGTGTATTCAAGTAGTTGTATAGATTCCTGAAAAATTGTGCCTTTGAAAAAGTTACATGATAGCGCATCGCCTTATCTGAATCCTTTTTGACATCGACGATCTCGGAGAGATTGATTCCGTCGTAAATGTATCATAATTCTTCACATTCTGGCGGATTTGTCAGTTCCATACTTCGGGCATGCTTTCAGCCGACCAAGTCTTGAAAATAAGTTGGTTTATGCTAAAATGGCTCCACACCTAGGTCGTTCGGTCCATCAGCCTTGTAGTTCTTAAGCTTGGTTAGTGCTGTCCTGTCCAGTTAGACCTGAAAGCCCGATATCAGATACAGATTCAAGGTTCAGATTCACATTCTGTTCAGCACTTAATTCTTTATTTCCTCGATCGCGTGCTTCTTATGCTTTTTCCTTTTTTCCTATGAAGAAGGTGATGTTCTTCTATGCACTGCCGCTTTGTAGGCAGTTCTTCATAAAACCATGGATTTCGTGGAGGTCAATGAAATGAAACCTCCTCGTAGCAGCGAGGTAGGGGTACGATTCGATGTACCCCGCTTGGGATGCTAAGACTACAGATGTGTTTTGGTCTATTTGGTTGACGCTTTAATGATTCATACTCATTATGTTTATTAACGTGGAGAAACCGTGTGCCAGCTAGAGTGATGTTCCACCCGGAATAAACCGTAGTCAGTTTTCAGACGAGGTTTCTTGCAGCTTGTTCTTTCCGACTTCTCTGCCATTTGGTAGCGTCGTCTTTTCCTCTGCAGAGGCGTGATTAGGTGTCTGATTAGGCTGATGTTGGTGCTAAAGCCCTGATATGTATTGTTACAAGGCGTTCGTTTAGTTGTAGAAGCTCAAAAGTTTTTGCTTTTATCTGCCGCTGCACAACAAATGGATGGCAACGATTAGTATAAGGCCTCGTAGAAGTAGCATCTTCCGACAGGTGCTGGTTCCTTAAATGATGAGAATGAGCCTCTGCAGCCGAACATCTTGCAGCTCTGCTAATAAGTCCTACTTCACGCCTCCCCGTGGCGCCATCTGGGAATCTCACTAGAGGTTGCGAAGTGAAGGGGGCAAATGGCGAGTTTCCTGCGCCATTAACCAGGATTAGTGTCGGAAAAACAAAACAAGACCTTACCCGGGCTACTCCAACATATTTGGAGCTCAGGCCGGAAAGGATTTCCAGGACTTAGTCAGGGTCTTGGAAAAGAGATGGTGGCGGACGAGCCCTATAAGGGCCAACGGCAGCGCTCCCCTCCCGGAACGGGTTACTGGCTTCGGTGTAACCGACCCCTCGTCCTAGGGGCACTCAAAGTGGAACTGGTCCTCCAGGTTGGGGGTTGTGCCGCCGGGGTAACTGCCCGGCCATTTAAAAAAAAGATTGAGTTACGAAGCATCAACAAGCCTCGGATATGGACGGATCTACTGTTGACAACCCACGCAAACGATTTAAGGATAATGAGCTTCGGATATGCACGTGGAATGTTAGATCCCTTAATAGACCACGTGCAGCCGAGCAACTAGCGGAGGCCCTAGACTGCTGCAAAGCAGACATAACCGCCATCCAAGAAATGCGATGGGATGGGACGGACAAAAAGAAGATGAAAAACTGCGACATCTACTACGGCAATTGCTATCGACGGCAAAAGCAGCGCTTATTTGGATGCGGATTTGTTGTCGGAGGCAGACTAAGACGAGAAGTCCTCAGCTTCCGGCATGTGAGCGAGCGCCTCGTAGCAATCCGCATCAAGGCTAAATTCGCCAACATAAGCCTCATATGCGCGCATGACCCCACCGAGGAGAAAGATGATGACACCAAGGATGCCTTCTACGAGCTCCTCAACAAGACCTACGAGCAATGCCCTAGCTATGACATTAAAATTGTCCTCGGTGATTTTAATGCAAAGCTAGGAAGAGAAGGTATCTTTGGTGGAACAATCGGAAAATATAGCCTGCACAACACCACCTCCGATAACGGATTCAGGCTAATTGTCGTGGCTAGCACGCGGTTCCCACATCTCGACATACACAAGGGGACTTGGAGAACTCCTGATCAATCAACAGTCAACCAGATTGATCACATTGCGATCGACGCAAGACACTCCTCCAGCATTATGGATGTCCATACGTTCCGAGGAGCCAACATCGACTCGGACCATTACCTTGTTGTAGCCAAGGTGCGGTTGCGGATATCCCAAACTACGCCGAGACAAACTAATGCTGTGAGAAAATTCGACGTCAGACGGCTACAATCGCAAGAGATCGCCAAGTCCTTTTCCGATCGAGTGTCTCTTAATCTCTCAAGAGGTTTAATGCCGCCAGCATCAAGCATCGAAAACCATTGGAAACACTGCCAAAACGCCATCAGAGATGCCGCTTCTGATGTGCTGGGTTTCACTCGTCCAATACAACGAAACCCCTGGTTCGATGATGAATGCCGGCAAGCACATGCCGATGCAAGATGCATATAACGCGGCGCTGCTTAGAAAGACCAGAGCTGCTCATGAGCTCTATGAGCGGAAGAGGAGAGACGGGCACCGGCTTCTCAGGAGGAAGAAGAAAGAGCATGAGAAGCGCGCGATCGAGGAAATTGAGAGATGCTACTCCAGGAATGAGGTTCGGAAGTCTTACCAAGAGGTAAAAATAACATGCCGCGGAAACAAACCCCGAACCGAAGCCTGTAGAGATGAACAAGGGAACATCGTAGTAGAATCGCAGTCGATGCTGAGGATTTGGAAAGATCATTTCTGCAGACTGTATAACGGCGATGACGGCCCAAATCCCGCTGTCAGGCAGAATCAACCTTTCAACTTGGAAGATGATGACCAACAATTCCGTCCACCCGACCTGGATGAAGTGAAGATAGCTATATCGAAGCTTAAGTCCAACAAAGCTGCTGGAGCAGATGGCCTGACTGCCGAGCTCTTCAAAGCGGCAGGCGATTACTTGGTAAGGAGCATACACCAACCACCAACTCATCTGTAAAATATGGTCGGACGAAAGTATGCCCGATGAATGGAACCTCAGCATTGTTTGTCCAATTCTCAAGAAAGGAGACCCTCTGAATTGCGCCAACTACAGAGGCATCAGTCTCCTTAACATCGCATATAAGATCTTATACGCCGTATTGTGTGAACGCCTGAAGCCGTTCGTCAACAACCTGATAGGTCCATATCAGTGTGGCTTCAGGCCAGGAAAGTCCACCATCGACCAGATATTCACACTACGGCAGATTTTGGAGAAGACCCATGAGCTTCAGATCGATACCCACCACCTATTCATCGATTTTAAGGCCGCGTATGACAGCATTTATAGAGACGAGCTATATAGAGCAATGTCTAGTTTTGGCATCCCTGCCAAACTCGTCCGTCTGTGCAGGATGACGATGGAGAATGCACGCTGCTCCATCAAGGTCGGTAAAGATCTCACCGAGACCTTTGATGTCCAGAAAGGATTTAGACAAAGCGATGCGCTGTCATGCGATTTTTTCAACATCGTACTTGAAGGAATAGTGCAAAACTCACGAGCAAACACAAGAGGCACTATCTTTCAAAAGTCCGTCCAACTACTCGCATACGCCGACGAAATTGACATAATCGGGAGAAAGCAGCGTGATGTCAGTGGCGCTTTCGCGAGTATTGAGACGGAAGCGGCGAAAATGGGTTTAGCGGTCAATGAGGGCAAGACCAAGTATATGCTGTCAAGCAAAAAGGACAACCAACACCGACGTCTCGGACAGAACGTCACCTTAGACAGATATAACTTTGAGGTAGTTAAGGACTTTGTCTACCTAGGCGCCGCTATAAATACAGACAACGACACCAGCGCTGAGATCAAGCGAAGAATAACTCTTGCCAACCGCTGTTTCTTTGGGTTAAGAAGGCAATTGAGTAGCAAAGCCCTCTCTCGGACAACAGAAGTCACCCTTTATAAGACTTTAATAATCCCGGTCCTGCTCTATGGCGCAGAGGCATGGACATTATCAAAAATGGATGAGGGTGTTCTTGGTTGCTTCGAGAGAAAAATTCTTCGGGCGATCTTCGGTCCCGTCTGCATTGACGGTGAGTGGAGGAGGAGATACAACGACGAACTGTATGGACTGTACAGCGACATGGACCTAGCCAGAAGAGTGAAGATCCAAAGACTGAGATGGCTGGGTCATGTAGAGCGCATGGACACCAATGCTCCGGTTCGAAAAGTCTTCGAATCCGCCCCCGAGGGACAGCGCAGTAGAGGAAGGCCAAGACTCAGGTGGCGCACGCAAGTGGAAGAGGACCTCAGCCAACTTAGCGTGCGAAACTGGAGACAGCTAGCCAGGGATCGAGCTGGCTGGAGAAGCTTGTTGACTGAGGCCCAGGTCCACCCCGGACTGTAGCGCCACCTAAAGTAAGTAAGTAAGCACAACAAATCCGCATTCAAAACGATGCTATTTGTTTTCTCAGTAGCAATCACTGTAGTATATGCGTTTGAATCCTTCTTTTGTTGGGCCTATTCCACAGCACTACCTGAAGGGCGGTGATATCTGTTTTGTAGCTGTCGAAGGCCTCGGATAGTTACTCGGCTTCACATGGTCTGCTTAAGATTCGAAGATCCCCTAAGCAGATTTAAAAACATCTTTGTTTGGTAGTACCAGCGTTCAGCACAAGGACAATTGATGCATGGTAATAGTTGAGGGACCGGACATTGCCAATCGAACACATCCATGCGGATGTCCCGAACAGCGCAAAGGCAAGCTAATGCTGTCAGGAATTTCGACGTCAGACGGGAACAATTGCAAGAGATCGCCAAATCCTTTTCCAATTGAGTTTCTGTGGATCTCTCAGGAGGCCCACTCCTGCCAGCATCAGGTATACCACGAAGACCAGTGCTAAAACTGCCAAAAAGCCATGAGAGATGCTGCTTCTAATGTGTTGGGTTTCACTCGACCACCACAACGAAACCACTAGTTTGACAACGAGTACCGTTGCTGCATAAAAGTACTAGATCTGCTCACGAGCTCTATGAGCAGAAGAGGAGGTGAACACTGGCTTCTCAGGAGAAGAAAAAAGTGCATGAGAAGCACTCGGTCGAAGAAATTGAGGGACGCTACCCCACGAATGAGATTCGTAAGTCTTATCAAAAGGTAAAAAAACATGCCACGAATTCAAACCTCAAAGCCTGTAGAGACGAACAAGGGAACATAGTAGAGAGCATTTCCGTGGACTGCATAACTGCGATGGAGAACCAAATACCATCGAATCCTCAAGAAAGAAGACCCTAGATAGGAGTTTATAGAGGCATCAGTCTTTTTAATATTGCTTACAAGATTTTATCTACCGTATTATGTGAGCAGCTGAAGCAGTTCAACAACCTGATTGGCCCATATCGCTGTAGCTTCATGCCAGGAAGGTTCACCATCTACCGAATATTCTTGGCGAACACCCACGAGCTCCAAATTGATACAAAATATTATTCGATTTTAGGGCGCGACAAATTCGTCCGTTTGCGAAGGATGACAATAATGAGTGCACGCTGCTTCGTAAATGTCGATAAAGATTTCACCGAGACACTTGATGCCAAAGAAGGACTTATACAAGCCAATGCGCTGTCATGCAATTTCTTTAAAATTCATTCTTGAAATAGTGTCAAATTTTTCGTGTGATTTTCGGTCCCGTCTGCATATACGGTGAGTAGAGGATGAGATAGGACGGACTGGTACGGATTTTACAGAACATCGACTTAGCCAGAAGAGTGAAGGTCGAACGAATGCAATGGCTGCATAATATAGTGGATGGCAGGGCTGTAAAAGAATGCAATCATTGCGGAATGCATTCATTGAAGTCGCCTTAAGAATTTACATGGATTTGTTTCAATTCAATGACTTCAATAATGATGATTGGTAAATCATGACTTCAAAATGAATGGTGATTTATTTTTTTTAAGTTAAAGTTATTGAATTGAAAAAATCCACGTGAAGTCAAATGAGTTAAATGATAAAATGATTGCATTCTTTTACAGCTCTGGTGGATGGACCCCAAAGCTCCGGTTCGATAAGTCTTCGAATTTGGGCCAGAGTAACAGGGCAGTAGAATACGACAGCGACTCAAAGGCGCACGCAAGTGGAAGATGACTGCAGTTAACTTAGCGTGCGAAAGACGAAGCAGTTGGCTAAGTCCACCTCAGTCTATAGAGCTACCTAAAATAAGTATCTGTTGTTCCTTCTCATTTTCTCAAAATGTATGCAAACCGACCACCTTACAACATACAAAGTCGTGGAAAAATAAAAACCGAACCAAAGTGATGAGGATAAAAATCGCCTTTATTTGTTCACGCATAAAAGATAAATTTTATATTGAAGAAACATTTAAAGGAGAAAAAACAAAACACCATTTAGACCTTTAGAATTGCTAACAATGTTCGGAAGTTCAATTATTATTGTATTGTGTTAAACGCGTATGCTTTCAAATAGCAACTGCTACCACTATCGCTGACTGTACTATGAATACTTATTACTCAAATAGAAATGCTTTAATTAGAATGATTTCGGTTCGTTTTTCAATTAAAGGTAAGGTGAGGGCAGGAATAAATTTTGCAAAAAAAAAAAAAAAACAAACTCCATATTAACTTAAAGAGGGAAGTTTTTGTTTTTAATCTAAATCGTCATCGACGAAATCTGGTTTCTTTGAAGCAGGCTTCGAATCACTAGGTGGTGCTTCAGTAGTTGCATTTGCCCCTGTATCAGCATTTGCTCCTGTATCAGCATCTGGAGCGGCACTAGCATCAGCGCCAGCACCAGCACCAGTACCAGCACCTGGAAAGCCTGCCGCACCGGGGAAGCCACCTGGTGGAAAGTTAAATCCTGGAAAACCTGGCATACCTCCGGCACCACCTAGTCCCTTCATCACTTCGAGAAGTTTACCCATCTTTGGATTGTTTATGTATTTTTCGATGTTGGCCGGATTGGCAACGATATCGTTAAGAGCGGCAGAAATTTCGGGATCATTTAATGCCGAAAGGATATTTTGAAAATCTAAGCCACCTGGGGTTGCACCGGAACCAAAACCACCTCCTCCTGCTGTAGGTTTATTTTGAGCTTTGGCTTTTTCGTTGGCCTCTTGGGTTCGGCGTACCCGTTCTTGTCGTTTCTTCAATTCCTTCTCATTTTGTCTGCGCTCTTGTTTAATGCGGTGCTGTTCGATCTTCTTAGCATTGGGTGTTACCTCGCGTAGCCACTCATCAGCATCTTCATCGTAATCTAGCTTACAGGCTTGTCGCAAGTCTTTAGCAGCAGTTTCCCAATTACCGATTAATCGATGAGCACGTCCGCGGAATTTATATGCAGCTGCTGAATCACAGTTCAATTCTAGGGCACGATCACAGTCACGGATGCAAGCATTCGGTTTGTTTAGTTTTAGGAATGCTTGACCTCTCTTAGCATGGAATAGTGCATTACCGGGATTCAATTCAATGGCTTTAGTATACAAATCGATTGATTCTTGATATTCCTTTTCTGAGAAGGCCGCTGCTGCTTGACCACGCAATTCATTGGATTGTTCGATTTCTTCTTCGGTTGGAACTTTAGTTTCATCACCCATTGGTTGGCTGGGATCAGTATCAGGCTCAATAACGCCTACAAAAATGCAAAAATGAAACAAACAACGCGGTAAGAAACAGCACCAGTTTAGGACAAAAAATTACCTTCCATATCGAGTTCAGGTTCAGACTCAGGTTCCGAATCCATGTCTTCATCCATAAATTCCTCTTTTTTGGGCTCTTCCTGCTTAGCTGGTTCTGGCTTCTTACCACCACCGAATGGGCATGACCTATAATAAATACGAATTCATTGCATCGTTAGTATAATCGATGGGTCAAAGCAAAATAAAAAAATAAAAATAAATTACTCGGGCAGTTTGAATTCTCCTTCCGGCACTTTGCCACCCAATTTTTCAACGAAATCCTTAACAAAACTCAATTGTGGCATGTTAAGGATTTGCACATTTGATGAGCAAAAGTCGATGAAGACTTTTAGTTTTTTTAAATCGTCTGGCGACAATGGCAGACCCATTTTTGTTTTTTTAGATTTTTTCTAGGCAACTTCGAATAGTTGAAATGCAATTACACGTTCTTATCTAATTGAAAAATATATGAAATTACTTTCAATAATTTTAAAATAAAATTTTTCAATAAATACTATATATTCGATGGCGTACCGGTTCTAAGCAATGCAATCGCGAAACTTCTATTTTTATGTCAAAATTATTCGTTAGCTTGATGGAGGGTTGTGTGTTTAAATTATTTTTTTAAGGTTGGGGATGATCACAGTGAAGTTGGCTGTAATTGATTATTGGTGCACATTTGGTTTGCGTATTGGATTAATCATTTTATGAAATTTGCATTAAATTTCATTTATATATCTAAAGGGTGCAATACACAAAATGTTTACCCAGAATATAGAAAGCATTTGAAAAGTTGTTTTTAAAAAATTGTATCATTTGGGTAATTCCATATCTTTGTTAATTATAATTTTGTATAGGAGGTGATCTATTACCGTTTTTAAACAATTAATTTTGATTTGATCTGAAACAGTAATTAAGGCGCATAGAAGTTGTGTTAGCTTCTCGATAAAAATAACGTTTCAGATTTGATGGATATAAGCTGCTGCTCCAAAAAATTGAACAAAATTTAAATTATCAAGCAAGGTTAAGTTACTTGAAGAATTGCCTAAGGTCAACGTTGATGTTACCGTTATTATTGCTCAATTATAGCCACTTTATGAAAAGACATTTGGTGCAATAGCAATTCTCAAGCTATAAGCTCTCAAAATTCCTACGATGAAAGCCTAGGTGCTCTCGATGCACACTATGTTAATGTATTAACTCCGACTTCGGAGATAGCACATATTACTGAAGCACCAACTCCAGCTGCGCCTTTATACGACTAATTTTTTCTGCGCTCATGTCACTTTTAGGACTACCATTTCATCATAAAGATCGCAACTTTATGGTCAATGCTTTTTACACCAATTTATGTAATACGCACTATCACCAGAACAATTTATTCTGCTATATCTCTCCAATAGAAAACTTTTAGCATACTCGTATTTTTGATTTCTGCTCTACTTACTGGAATTACAACTTCAAAAAGGACTGCGCGGGATTGAACCAGTTGCCACTGTAGGTAGACTAGTCGATTTTACGGATGACATAAAGGACGCAATTTCTTTATTTTCTGTTGATCCTGACTTCGGGGTGAGAGGTGGATCGCTAAGAAGACGTCTGCCAATCATTGGGCTGCGACGAACGCGCAGCCGGTTAGTGACTGGCACAAATGAAGTGATTCTTTGAAAGGTACGCATCGAGAGTTGCTGAGCCAATTGTTATTGAAAAAATTCTATGTGGCACTATGTCATCGCAATGCAGAAAATCGCTTCAGAAGTTAAAGTCAAAAAGATAAAACCTCTTGGAGATGTCAATTCGGACAACAAGATTTGAAATTCATGCAAACAGTAAGCGTTTCGTTTATTCTAAGAGAGAAGTTCATCAAATGTTCGCTTAGCAATTCTCTGTTGGATACTGTTAGTCCGTTTAGTATTGTCATTGTTGTTCCGAGGCATACCACTTGGAAAAATATTTAAATTACAAAAGATTGAGAGATGTAAGACAATGTATTTACGAAACTGTTAGCTTTTTGTACGACTTTCTGGCTATAAAAAAATCGCTTTTGATCGTTACGGCACTCGTGCGCCTACGGGCGTTGTAAGTTCCTGATAATGTCTTTTGGACTTAGGAGTGCGCAAAGTTTGTAATACAGATTCATCTCTAAGGTTCGTAGATATAGATATAGTTCGTATATAGATGGCATTATTGTTTAAAGTTCCGTCGATTATTGTTGGTTTGTCAGCGACTAGCGAAAATAATCAAGAGGCATCAAATTATAAGTTCTTGGAGGCCAATTTAATTCATTACGCGAAATTATGCGTTCATCGAGTGTTTCCTTCAGTTAGTATATTGTTTCGTTTGCAGTATGGAGAGCATCACCATCATCTTGACCGTAACCCAATCCAATCAGCTTCATTTTTGATATAAAATATAGTATGGTGACTGCACCAAACTGTATATTTTTCAGCGTTTCGATAATTTCATGTGGACTATCGTCGCTTCAGATAGGATTATTTTGCTTTTTGAGCCAAAAATTAGCCTCATCGCCGAATAATTTCATGTGGACTATCGTCGCTTCAGATAGGATTATTTTGCTTTTTGAGCCAAAAATTAGCCTCATCGCCGAATACAATTCATCGGTAAAACGGCGGATCCAATGCCAGTTGTATTTGGGCCCATTCACCGAAATTTCGACGCAAACGATTGTCGAAAATATGTGGATTTTTATTTCAAGGACTCCTGTACACTCTGACTGTTCAAAATACAATGCCGGAAATGCCATCCCAAAAAACACTTCTCTCCTCCCTTCTCTAACAAAAAAAGCAGTCCAGCATCAAGTTCGGCTTGTAAAGTGCGTTCAACAAAAAATTATGACGTTCAGCCCAAAATGCTCTCGTTCAAATCACGAACATCCTGCCCGGATGGACGGGTTCGTTCAGGAATGTCCAAGATCTTGCATAATTTCTGGATCGATCGAGTGCATTCGCCCTTCTCATGTCTGACTGTAACGACTCTGATAAGGCCGTCTTCGCCTGGATGCAGTTTCCATTTGCCATTTCGAATGTTGTTGTAATGTTAGCAAGTATTCATTTTTCCACCTTCTCCAAAAATGTTGCTGCATCTGTCTCAATTGACGCCAATGGCTTAGTCGCTGAGTTGGTACTTTCAGTACTGGTGTGTCTGGAACAGCCACAATTGATCGGCCAATAAGTAGATCCGCTGGTGAGAGCCATCTGGTCATCAATGTCATCGTGCAAAGCCACCAGTGGACGTGAATTAAGGCACGTTTCAATGTGGACTAGTAGAGTATTTAACTGGTCGTAATATATGGATTTCGTCCCAACCACTCGAAGCAAATGTTTCTTGGCTGATTTGACAGCTGCTTCCCAGAGACCGTCTTGATGCGGTGGACCAGCAGCGATGAAATGCAATTGAGTGCCCTTATTTGCCAAGCCTTGCTGCGCGTAAGCACTATGCCATTGCTTAAGATCGGTCTGTAATATGCGATTCGCGCCAACAAATGCCGTCCCATTGTCGCTGTGTAGATGATAACATGGGCCACGACGATTGATGAACCGAGTGAACACATTGATGAATGCTTCTGCAGAGAGGTCTTCAGCTAACTCAATATGTACAGCCTTTGAGGACATGCAAATAAACACAGCGGCATATGTCTACCTTACCGAATGTACGTGTTTTGACCCAATACGAATATGGAACGGGCCACAGTAGTCCACGCCTGCCTTTGAAAAGGGTGGAGCTGGTAAGACTCTAGAGCGTGGTAACGATGCCATGCGCTGTGTGGCCATGGTACATTGATGCCTTCTGCAAATAGAACATGAATAAATACAACCTTTCACAAAAGTACGTACGTGAATAATCCAACATTTCTCTCGAATCGTCTGCATCACAAGTTGTATGCCTCCATGGAGCGTATCACGATGCGCTTGGTCAACAATAAGTCTCGCCAATGTGCTTTCCTTGGGAAGAAGGATTGGATGCCGTTCATATTCCTTCAGTCTTGCGTTGTGAAGTCGACCAGATACACGCAAAATATTCCCAATCGTAACGTCAAGATATGGGGACAATGAAATGACCTTGCTGGATGTACCCACATTTTTGCCCCTCTTAAGTTCGGTGAACTCAGCTTCGAAGTACCAGTGTTGCTCGGCAAGTATATGCCAATTTAGAGCCTCTTCCATCTCCTTCGCTGTCACAATGGATTGTGACCTATATCTTCGATTTGAGTTCTTCCAACGTAAGATGTAGGCCGTTGTACGAAGTAGCTGACTAATTTTTGCTAAACCGTTCAAGCAAATTGACCACGATGATTTCCCTTCCGCTCTAATATTGAGTTTGAAGCGAAAGTCCCTTAGTCAGCCTTGCCACCTTAGCCTTAATTGGTTTTGGTTCCGTTGCCATCGCCAAAGTTTCATCCTCAGTCAGATTTATGTTGCCCGCAGAAGATGGCTCCATTGCCTATGTCTGTCGCCAATCAGCACCTGCCGGAACATCTTCTCCACATCCGCTGATAATGCTACGGGGAAACGTCGAAACCTCTTACATGAGTGGGCCAGCCAGTTGTGTATCATTAAGTGAGATGCCTGTTGTTGTTTGCGCTGAGGCATTGAATACCACTTGGAACTTGGTCAGCACTGCATGATGGGGTATGTAGTACGCTTGTGATGGATCACCTGGTTGATCCAAAATCGCATGCATATGACCAAGCCGAATGAACTCTCGCATAAAGGCCACACACTTCTCCCTAAGATCTGAATCCAAAGCCAATTTCCGCTCCAGTTGATGGAATTGTCGTAGCGCTAACTTGTGGGAGTTACCAAGTATGAATGCATCTGGCTTAAATGGAAATTGCACTATGTAACGGCCCTCTGCAGTCCGGGTGGTAGTAGCCTTAAAGAGTTCCTCACATAGATCAACCTCCGCAGTAGCAGATATTGTATCACTGCCTTCCGACTCGAATAATTTGCGTAGTAAGTCGTCTGTACGTTGCTCATCCATATACGAGCACACTGGTGACAGGAAGAATTGTTGTAGGTCCAAATACGACCCAGTCAAGTCGGGTGGATTGGGCGAAGGGCTCTTTTTCCTCACCACGCAGAATACCTTCTGTGATGATCTTCCCCCAAACATCTGCTCCTAGCAATACATCAATGCGTCCAGTTGTGCCAAAGGAAGGGTCTGCCAATTGTAGATTTCGTAAGTGTCGCCAGCACTCACTAGCAATGTTCGCCACAGGTATAGGTGATGTGATGGTGTCGATGATGTGAACTTCAATCTCCAGGCCAAAGAATGAATTGGAATTCGAGGACAGCTGAACAACTGCTCGGCCACGAGTATATGTCGATGTAGAGCTTCCCACACCCTCTACCCGTAATTCGTTTTTGTTTCTGTGGAGAGACAAATTGTTAAAAAAGAGCAAAGTCATAAAGCTAACCTGTGAGCCTGGATCACACAGTAATCGGCACTGATGGGTGTCGCCAAAGCCATCGGTGATCATCTCATATGCGGTTGCCAAAAGAACGAGACGGTTACTGACAATGGTAAACATCTTGATATTGCCATCTAGTCAGATGTGATTTCGTGGCACCTGACTTGTCCGTGGGGTTTCAATGGCCTGTGAAACCGCTGATGCCTTAGTAGTAGTTGAGCTAGTTGCCTATAGTGTTGCCAAGTTTGTTGATGAACGCCAGAGCAATGTGTGATGTCTTCCGTTGCATTGGCGGCAATTTGTTGAGCCACATGCCTTCGTTGCATGGCCTGGTTTCAAACAATTAAAACAAAGATTAGAGCTCCTTAGCTTTTGGAAGCATTCAGCCGCAGGTAATGCCAATAGTTGTGGACAACGACTAATACGATGAGAGCTCTCGTTGCAGAAGTCACAATTGCCAGGTGTCGTGGCAGCTAAATTCGATTTCACCAGATGATGTATGTAACTCGGATTAGTTGGTTGCCTTTTTGCAGCCTGCGCATTGTTGCTGTCTACTGTGTTCCATTTCAATACGCCTGTCGCCAAACTGTGAGCGCGCCTCTCCACGAAGTTCAGGAGGTCTTCCAACTTTCCAAGTTTATAGGCCTCTGGGAAGTCTTGGGAATGAACCAACGTTTCGAACATGTCCTTGAATGCGAACCAATTGTGAAGTTTACCATCGAAGTTCGGAAAGGACAATGGAGTGGACCGAACGTAACGACGCAGCATCATCCTCGTGGTCTGCCTTCGATCTCGATCGTGTAGTGAAAATCAAGCGCTGTAGCTTCGCCATAGCTGGGTTATACAGATCCTCCATCTCGTCCCACAGCATCGTATGAGACTCCATTTCGATGAGCTCCGCTGAATTTATAAGCAAGTCATGAGCAGCCACAAACCGATCGAAGTGCATCCACAATGACCTTTCCTCCTGTCCAAGGCCAAATTCGTCGTCATGGTAATTATCCGCAATGATTTTGGCAGCAATGCGCTTGATAGCAGTAACAGCGGCAGCACGTTTATTCAAGTCCGCCATTGTTCCAGAAAAATTAAACTTGCTTCGCCAAGCTAAGAAGTGAGAAATTTCTCACAGGAGGCACCAAAAAATGTACAAGACCCGGAAGGGGCCCAAAAACAAAACAAAACTGTAAGGCTTATTACAAAATATGTGGATTTTTATTTTAAGGACTCCTGTACACTCTGACTGTTCAAAATACAATGCCGGAAATGCCATCCCAAAAAACACTTCTCTCCTCTCTCTCTAACCAAAAAAGGAGTCCAGCATCAAATTCAACTTGTAAAGTGCGTTCAACAAAAAATGATGACTTTCAGCCCAAAATACTCTCGTTCAAATCACGAACAATAAGGTTGATGGACAAAGTAGTTTTCTTACGCATCTCAGTGAGTAAAGAGAACGTTGAGTTAAAACAGTCAACAAAACAGCGAATACTAGTCTCCGATGGCCGATTATGTCGGGTAGGATTAAATGCAAAGCGCTCTATAAGTTTGGCACACCCAAACATGATTTGGAATCAAATTCTTAAAATTTCCTAACATTGTTGTAGTTTATATGTCATAATGATCAAATGGCAAGGACTACTAAATTAAAATAACACTGGCAGTTTGTAATCTGACAATTAGTTTGACAGATATAAACTACGAAGTGGCGTAAAATTAATCATCCAATTTTGTTTTTGAATTACTTTTTTACTAAATAAAAACAAAATGATTTTAAGTGATGGAAATCTTTACAATTTTCTCTGTTAAGTGGAAAAGATGATTGCCGCCAGTGTTGATACACATTTGAGCCCGTTTTAGTGCATTTTCCATAACTTTCCGCAAGATTTCCGGTGATAACTATATGCATTCCTGTCGAATATTCTATTTAAGGGCTGCGATTGTCTGAGCCTTGTTGACATAAGCCCGCGACTTCAAGTAGCCCCAAAGAAAGAAACGCTTCGGAAACGCAAACAGGAAACGCACCCTTGAGCCACAATATCCATTGTGGCTCGTGCTGTGTGTGCGGTTGCATCGTCTTGTTGAAAGCACATGTTCATCAAGTCCGTTCATCTAATTCCGGCAATAAGAAGTCGTTTATCATGGCCCTGTATCGTTCGCCAGTAACAGTGACCGTATTGACGATGGCATTCACACAAAAAAAAAAATAAACGGCCCAATCACCCTCCCGCGTGAATGCCGCACGACTTTGGCATCGTGCATCACACGCGGATTTTCAGTGCCCCAGAACGAAGATTTGTTTATTGACGAAACCGCTTAAGTGGAAATGCGCCTCGTCGCTCATGATGATATTCGATACAAAATCGTCCTCTTCGTTGTTGAGATTGAGGATGGCTTGATAGCGAAGTATAGCGCTCCATTGCTTGTTTGTTTGTATTCTGCAGCTGTCTACTTAACAAATGTCGAATATGATTGACGTACGACGCCATTTGCAAAAATTATAACATCTTCCGGTAGGATGAATAATTTTGAGAGCCTTGTATACTCGTACATAAAATCTCTCGTTTTATCTCCTCTTTTTCTGAAGAGGTGTTCTTTCATGATGGTAAAACAACTTGTCCTTAATCTTTAGCACTCTTTCGGATATGATGCAAAAGACTGAAAAAATAGTTACCGAATCATATTTTCTTTACTACATATTTTCTTTTTAGAAGTGACATGCACGTCGTTAGCCGCAAAACACAAAAACCGGTTAGTATTCCCAAAAAAATGTTAGCTCATCCCACTCGTATTTTATTATGGGATCAAGGATCAGTAAAAGAGAAATTAGCCGAAACGGCAGTACGATTCAATGAGTTTTTGGGCAAAACGCAGGAACGGTATAATAATCGGTGTTAGAAGTTAAAAACAAGTGCTGGCATGGCAGCATGGCTACCAATGCCAAGTAATACAAAAAATACAATTCCCTGTAAAAAAGAATCAGTTCATTAAATTAATTTAAAGTGAGTTTGGAGCTTCTGTAAATTAAGCAGTATTTACACGTCACATGACGTTAAATTTTGGATTGGAACAGAGATCATATTGTTGTAGTGTGGCTACATCACTGTGCTTACATGAATCTGCAAAGGTTAGTGTGTGTCTTTACAGGGCCTTAACCGTTTTTGATTTTTGTCTTAGCTTACCTGTAGGTGTTCCATGAGCATGCATTTAGATTGTTCCAAAGCCTTACATATTATTTGACATAAATAAAATCATTGAGCATAGAAGTATATTTAATCTTGTTAAAATTAATTTTATTGAAATGACTCACATTAAATTATTTTGTTTTACAAGAAATTATTTTTGTTTAGTTTATTTGATCTTCAAACACATTCTCTGCAAAAAAAAAAAACAAATTTATACATTTTCGACACCAAAACGTGTCGAGTTCTTCAAACAATGTTTTGAACTCTAACGTGTCTCTTTAAATAAATTTCTTTGTAATTCAACTTTTTTTAAAAAAAATACTCGTTCGCATTTTATGTACAAACGTTTGTTCTATTTGATTGTTTTTTTTTTTTTTGTTATAAATAAATTAAAAAATAAACAAATTTCAGCTTTAACTTGTTGTATTAAAAAAAGAAAATAATAAAAACGAAAAAAAATAATTAAAAAAATTAAAATTCAACTTAATCTTAAGGAAAAAAACATATTTTATGACTATTGTGTTGAACCACGTCTGTGCTCGATATACAAGAAAAATGTTCCAGCTGCGTAAGCTAAAAAGTTGAACAGTCCAAAGACACCGGCGGCTATATTTGATGAACGTCCAGGTTTTGATATTTCGGACCATTTAGCCAGCTGAACAATGAAGGCAATGAAATATAGAAGTGCCTCAATGCCGGTGTTGATGAGTTCCTTAAAAAAAAATTTAAAAGAAAACATTAAAAACATTTTTTAATGCCAATTGACCTTAATCATACATTTTTTTTAGAATCATAGCCAAGAAATAAATCCAGTACTTGGCATATAAATACATATATAAATCGGATTACTACTAAAATACCAATGAGGAATAGGCTAAGGTTTACAAAGTTCTAATGGAGCAGTATCAGGGGATGCAGAAAGTAGATATAGAAAGATATGAGCAGGTATGTTGTTAGAAAGGCCAGGGCGGCAAAACCATGGATTGTAGACCGTAAGACTTATTTAAAACCAACTACGCGAAATATTTCAAAACCATTCAACGGCTTAACTATACATAGGCAACTGAAGTTGTTGAAGCTCAATGAGACTAAAAAAACCGACACTGCTTCTTAAGTAGTTTAAGAGAAAATAGCATGAGGCTGAATTCAACCTGGTTTTTATTAGGTACAAGTTGTATAAGAACCAACCTGCCAGGCAATTTTACAGCTTCGGCGTTAGTTAGTGTACATATCTTTCTAGAGCTATTTTGACGGTTTAGTAGCCAACGTCTTTAGACTTGGAAACCTAGAGTAGATATGGGAACGCGGAAAATCGAATCGCGCATACCGGTACCGAACTGAGACAAATAGAACAGGCACAATCAAGTCTCGGATATGGACGGATGTAATGTTGACGTCGTCAGGATACATGTTAAGGACAATGAATTTCAGCTTTGAATATGACATATCACGACCCTTAATACACCACCCCAACAACTGTCGTGACTACTGCAATTAAGACGACTGTTTTAAGAATCCCTCACAACAACCCACAGCAACGCTTAAATCGAAAATATTTTAATTAAAAACAAACAAAAAACACTGTGGCGCTGGCAGCCCGGTATGGGACATGGCCTAGCTTGACTGTCTCTATATCGTCAATCTTTAGAAACTGTTTAATACCGAACCATACACTTGAAGACGCGCTCGAGTGGTGTTAAAACCGAAGGTATTTAAATGCAGGCATGAGTCTAGGAAGTATTTCAGGTCAATTCGTTTGAATTTTTGTGTACTTAAAAATGTTGAGCGTGTCTTAGACATACACATGCGCAGCATTCTAGAAGAATCATCGCAGTCCGAATCACATAATGTTTATCTCAAGGGAAGATCCGCATAAAACACTTTCCACGAGTTAGTGCAAACTAACTCCCTTGACTTGGAGGGAGTATGCGTTAACACTAAAATTATTTACAAATCTAAAGGCGAGCTGGGTATAGAGGAATTTATTAGTCAATGGATATTCTCTAATAGCAAGAGCAAGAGTTTTTCAGGCAACACTAGTAAGCAGTCACTGAACCAAATTCGTCCATAGAGGAACATCATATTTAGCCTCTACTCTTGCTAATGATAATGAACAAACTAGAAAAAGAAGGAGGTCAAGTGGTCGCCTCGTAAAGTGAAGGCTGCTCTATATATCGTTAACACCTCTATCGTAAGTTAACCCGAGCCCTGTCTTAACAGTCAGCAGCTCACACTCTCTTCCCGCGCTAGATATCTGGGTATCATATTTGACTCAAAACTTAACTGGAAGCAAATATCGGACATATCTTGAGGAAGGCGAATGTCCCCATCTATGGTTGCAGCAAATCTAGTGAAAGATAACCTTTTGAATGTACGAAGTCATAGTGCGTCCAGTTCTCACCTACTGGCCACTGGTATTGTTTGTTGCGTTGAGCACAGTTTACAACGTTAAGGAACTAAAAAGACTGCAAAGAAGAGTCAATAAGGCAATAAATACACCACGGGCGCATAGAAATCCAGATTGCAAACGACACGATCTCTTCAAAACTGTCATCTACACCGACGGCTAAAACATGTGCTGTGGGGCCGGTGTCTATTCTGAACCATTGAAAATATCAATATCATACCGCTTGCTACCAGCTACCCGAGAGGCTAGTGCCTCTTGCTTTACTAATAAAAAGCCAAGCCGCTGTCAAAGCAATCGACCCGGTTACCATATCCTCTAAAGTGGTGCAGGAGTTCCATAACGAGTTTGCCCACTTGAGCGCTGGATCTAGGCATTGACAATCCCACATCATATTAACAAGATAATACAATTCATGCTAACAAAAAGGCACATTCTAGTGATACTTGGGTTCATATTAAATCACCACCAGTACCTATCCAATACCTCTTGTTAAAATAACCCCTAATAATTTCTCGGGCAGAAATTGTAAACTACACTGCCGTTTTTAGACAATGCAAACATTTTTTTATGATGTTATGACCAGTATCTCATGTTCCTTTTATTAACACAGCCATCGATATAAAAATGTGCTTAGTCAGTAAACAACATATTTCCAAGCGTTCGTGCTTTTCGAAAACGTTCCGACATCGTTCTCGCTAAGGCTTATCGTTAAGAATAGTCATGGGGTGAAACCCCAGTTTCTTTTTCAAAATATCGTGTTCTGTTGGTTTCTTTATTTCAGTACAGACCGCAATATTCCTTATCGATTTACGTTGGTTGGACATAATTTCGCATCGAACTTGAGTAATGTGATCTGGCATCGCTGCTGACATTGATGGTTCCTGAGAACCAAAAGAATATTCAAGTCTAACCCCTTGGAATGCTCCAGTAGTGGACAACTGCACTGGAATTAGCTAGCGGTGGAAACTGTAGAATACATTCTTCATCAAATCCAATCCCACTTTACTTAAAATAGGAAATATCCAAATTTATCCTCTTATCATCTATTTTCAATTACATTTTCATATTTCATTTGAACAAATACATTTTTTGGCAAATTTTTGTAGTTTGTTTGGTTTGCGTTGTGTTTTGTTTACTTCAGTAAACTCAACAAGTCTACCAACTTATGTGTGAATGCCCACGTTTATATTTATATGTGGGAAGTGCGCATTTATGATGTCTTGACATCTAACCGAAACAACACGAGAGTAGGTCCCTATAGCACTTTGTCTGACAGTTATTACCTTAAATAAGAAATTAATAAATTTAACAATAAAATACTCACAGTTAAAATCCAGTTGAAGGGCAATGTCAATCCCTCTCGCACTCCCAATAAATAGGCAAATGACCACAAAATCGTCGCTATGAATGACACTACCACAACAAAGAGGAAAAAATGTGTAGCTCCGATGTACGCAGGTGATGCCAGTGCCATACAAAGTATTCCCAAAATCTGAAAAAATGAGCATAGAAAACAAAAATGACATTTATTACAAAACTTACAGATTTTTAAAGATTTACTAGAGACAAAAGTCATTAAGTTGCCGCCAATTTTATGGTTAAAACCCCCGGCAATTCGGAAATTAATATATACATTTACATACTCGCATAAGTGGTAACCCACTAACCAGCGAGTGGAAAAGTGGGGCAATCTTGCTAATGAGTTTCTCCCACGCTACCGCCTAGATGGGAGGACAGTGAAAGAATGACAGAATACGAGTACCCATAAACTCATTCCCCTATGAATGAAAACATTCTGCTTGGGTGGATGCACAATGTTGAAGCTACAAGCGCGACAATAATAAATTTCTCATATTTTGTATGACTATCCGTATTCCGTTTATCTCTAATGGAAGATTGCAGCTTGCTACTTCAACCTGTTGTGTTGTGATGATATAATCATACATTTTGCGCAACAGGTGTGACGTTAATCCATTGTGAGTAGTTAATTCATTGATTCGAAAAGCCGAGCGGTGAAGAAGATCATATTCTATAAGAATACGAGACTTGTATTCTCTTTGCTTATAGTTGCCAGTATTATAGATTTTGATGAGATTTAATCAAGAATTCAATAAAAGTATTAGTAAATCTGGAACAGTTCTACCAGATGTTTTTTATACTCGCATTTTGCAAAGAAAAAACACCTACGCAGCTGTAGCTGGAGTGTCAATGGATTGAAGCGGAATTCTCATTTTACGAGTATAAGGTGTTTTATTAGTAGATCTGCGGGGTGTTTGCGTTTGGAGTTTTTGAATCTGTTATGTTTTTTGTTGATAAATAAATAATAAAAAATTTTTGAAAATTTAACAAAAGAATGAAATACCGGAGGACTAATTTGTAAACAGTTAGCACTCAATTCATTCATTATCTGCATTAGACATGCTATAACTAGATTAGATACCTTCGTTGCAATGCGATAAGATTGCTTTAGCGATAGTGTTTAGTTTATTGTTTGACGTCTATAAATTCTTATTTTTTTTGTGATGACAAATATCAAAGCAATGTGATTTAATGAAGACATAGATAGTAACTCTCTATTGATTTCATTAACGACCAAATAGTGTTCCTAGTGATAAAATCACCTAATGACCAGTTTTTTTGTGTCATTTGTCGTTGTCCTTGGATAATGTTATCGATTCCGATTATTTTAAGATGTTATTAAACTTATTACTCACCTAAAATGTATTGATTATTGTTGGCAACGGCACACCGAAGGAGAAAGCCTAAAGTACATCCTGAAGTTAATATCAAAAACCGGTCAGATATTAAGTCTCAGTAAAGTCGAATTTCTTGACCTTTGATGTCAAAAAATAATTTAGATAAGCCGATGAGATGTAATGCGATTTCCTTAACACCGTTCTTGCAAGAATAGTGCAAAAACTTACACCCAAACACAAAAGGCAGAATCATTAAGAAGTTCGTCCAATTACTCCCGTGTACCGATGATATAGACAGAATCAGAAGAAAAGAGTGTGATGTCAGGCGATGAGCGGAGGAGGAGATACAATGATGAACTGTACAACGACATCGACTTAGCCAGAAGAGTGAAGGTCCAATGACTAAGATGGCTGGGTCATGTTGGCAAATTGACGCAAGCCTCCCGCCCGTAAAGTTTTCGAATCCGCTACTGAAATGGCGCACGCAAGTAGAATGGGGCCTCAGGCAACTTTGCGTGAAAAACTAGAGGTAGCGAGCGAAGACTGGAGACACATTTTGACTGAGGCCCAGGTCCACTCCGGACTGTAGTTTCACTTTAAATAATTAATTTACAAGCTCAATATCTTGGGAGGAACTCTGAGGAGCCAGCTGGAAGCACGCGGGAATACGGCGTGGGGATAATGTTAACATAAGCAAAAGAAAAATACTTAAACTGAATGAAACTCCGAATCAATACAATTCTTAGCAACTTTGGCAGAACAATGTTTGTTGCTAACTAGGTTTTATCTACATTTTAGCCTCTAACTATGACATTAAAATTTCAACGCCAAGGATTAATTCACCACCTTGTAGTACCTCGAAAACACCCTCCCATTAAATGTGTTTAGATGGATTCAAGCCGCTTGGCACCCACGGCATATACTCGTATTCATATATGTTGAAGTGGTAGTGTCCGTGTCTGAAAGACTTTGTTGGGTCACACCCATGGCCACTTACCTCAAACATGTCATCTAAAACCTAGAAAAAATATATCCAAGATCTAGCGGGAATCGGGTAAAACGTTAATTTGGTTAGAAGATAATATTCGAGCTCCGGACGAGAAAGTGTATGCACTGTGCATTTTGAACGGCTTAAGGGCGCATCGACAACGCAACTTTCTATAACATATCAGTTCTAAAGCGCAAGAAGCTCTAGATGTGTACAGACGATTGTTAATTCAGTTAATTCCTTCAAAACTAAGATTATTCTTTTACAAAAAAAAAGAAAACTGACTGGCCTGACTCTTCTAGTGCAAAAGGCCATCACTATCCGTTTCTCGAACGAAACAATCTTTTTTGGACTAAATACAATACATCACTTCGAGAAACCTGAATGTTCCATGAGGGTTTCCACAGCGTGGTTCTCTCTGATATACCTGCTTTTAATAAAATCAGTTTGCCTTGGGCCTCAGCTGTCTAGTAAAGCAAGTTTTTACGACAATGCAACACTGGCCTCTTCTGTTCGAATGCATGGGACTTCCCTAGGTCTACCTTAGACGAATTTCTCTTCTCTTGATATTTATACTACGGATAATACTATCAATCCATCTGTCTGCAAAAATACGTAACGAACGCTTTCCGAAGTCCTGTCACGATTGCTGTAAAAGTAATACTGCGGCGCACTATCTTACTTCTTACTTATATACGTAGAAGACGCTGTAGTTCCGGCTGGACCAGGACCTCAACAAACATTCCTCTCCAGCCAGTGCGATCTTTGCCCAGAAACTTCCTCTTGCGCACACGAAGTTGCCAGAAGTCCTGTACTTGTGAGAGCGTCGATGTTGCGTATTTCTCTTTGTTGACAGCATATGCTTTGTTTTTTGCTTTTCGTTACACCTATCTATGCCGCATCAGCTGATTACCTAGTATAAGTCCTGTTCTTAAAATCTTACGGTTTTGTCATTACCACGGCTTAGTATACTGCACCTTTATAGATGGTTTTATATGCGTCTTTGAAAGGGGTTGTCTTTATTAATTTGAAGCTCTTGGATTTTATCCAAAATCTGTCGTAATGTAAAAATTTGCTCTGCTAAATTATGACATAAAACCATACTCATGGGCCATTTACTGAGGGTCTTACTCATTCACGATACGCAGACAGGATTTGATATGCGATATTGAGGAAACTTATTGGCTTGTTGTTGGCGTAGTTAAGGGGGTCTTCCTCCTTTCGGATCTAAGTTTTGAAGATTGATTTGGCATGTATGATCTATATCCAATTAACATCTGCTGCTTGAAACAGTTAGGTCATCGAGTCTAGCAGCTTCAACTCCAGCTTGGAAATGGCTGATGGATGGAATGTCATCTGCCTTCATATAGGTTTAAAAGTTCATTATGCCTGACGGTGGGCTCTTGTTCGTGATCACCGGTTGGCAGCAGCCATAATCTCTCAAATTCTCAGCATCGATTATGGTTCTTACATCCTTAAAGATTTTTGTTAGTTCTTTTCAGCTTTGGCATCTTCTATTACATTAGATAAAGCTTGCTCTTTCTTTTTCTTCTGACAAGATCACGATTTTCCCTTCTTTTCTGTTCGAAGAGCTCGCGAGCCCATTTTGCTAATTTCTGCAGCATCACTTTATACATTCCAAGTTTTGTCAAGATTTGTCCGTCTACGTTCGAAATTGGACCAAGGATCTCTTTGTTGGGCGGATGAAAACCTAATGCCTATACATCAGAGATAAGCCCTCTAATTGCATTCTGACAGTAATCCCAACGGCCATTTACAGTTGATGCTGGAGGCATCGGATTCTTTAAGAGGTTAAGAGAACCTTGATCAGAAAAGGCTCTGGCATTGTCTTGCAATTGTAGCCATATGACGGCGCACTTCCTCACAAAGGCTCGCATTTTCGCTACAACAAGGTAATGGTCCAAGTCCAAATAAAATAAGCTGCTAGGAATGTTCGATTGTTCAGATATACTAAACACTGAAGGAGTATCTGGCTTCGATCGCAATATGACCAATTTGGTTGAGGGTTTGTTGACCAGGAGTCAACCATTTCCCAAAACATCGTAAAAGATGGTGTGCATGCACTCGCACAATGGACCATGGAAATGAAATAAAAAGTTAAGAATTCGACGTTATAGGCGTATTTCATACAGAAATAAATGAATTCCCAGAGCTTTTTCCTACAAACATCGACGTTCCAATGGTTTTTTCTAATTTGCAAATGTGAGGCTCTCAGTGTCCGTTAATGCCGAATGTAATTCTAGCTAACTCTACGTTAAAGCAAATAAAAGTGAATTCTATATTAAAAGTGGAAAGCATATACCGTATTGATAGTTTGCCATCTTAAAGAGTTCTCTTATGACAAGCATATAAAATCCTCAAAGTACTTTTATTTACCACGAGTTTACGTCGTTCTTTAAAATTAACATCGAACGATTTATAAGAATTTTTATATAATTAAAGAACTGTTATTGCTAGTTACAAATGATGACTCTATAAATATTGTAAGAAGAAATCAGTTAAATCCATGACTATGCAGTTATCGTTGCATTCGAAGAAAAAGCCTTAATATGAATAAATTACCCGTCCAAGATAAAATTTATTGCTAAATGACATCCCCACAAATGACCATCTATGGCTGGAAGAGCACACCATATGGCGTAGCTCTTTGGTAATGACAGTGAATGAGTTGCGTATCGACTGTTGATATTTTCTTTTCGGTGAAACCAGACTTTTTTTTTTTTAATTTAACTATACCTTAGAGATACACATGGTATGGGTATGGGTTTTCCTAGACCAATGGGGCACAAATGGTGATTCAAGTTAAGCAAGTCATTGGAACATTCAATATGATGCAATTTAACTTGTTGCAACTCTTCGTTGTGGGCCGATGTGGAACAGCGTAATGCACTATATTACCGGTCAATGATCTTGGACTTATCTGGGCTTGCAAATGTAATCACATGATTTACTGAAAGGCGTGATGCTACTTCTGGTGATGAGCACAAATTTCTAGAAAAGAAGTTTGCTCAAAACTTAGGCATTGCATAGGTATAAACGTAATTTTGAAATCAAGTTTGATCGATTTGACTTTGTTTTTATTTTTGATAATTTATTTATTTTTTTATTGTACAAGCAAATACTTGACAATTCAAGATTTAAAAGTAATTTACTCTGCAGTCAAACGAGTTTTTTTAAAAAAAATAAAAAATTTGCATCGTTAAGTTTACTTTGCAAATTGCCGCAAATTACTTACGAGTACTAATATATTTGCATTTTTTTTTATCTTTTAAAGATGTTACACAGTTGTTGAAGAGTTTTAAATCAATTAGGTTCTCTAAGTTTACGTAAAATGTGATGATGCAATGTGTTTTTCTTTTTCAAGAGATCATTGCTAGTTTTCCATTGATTCATTGTTAAATGGAAAATAGATATCGGTTATGTTGTGTGGTACACCTATACCTGTCGGCCTACATTTAGGCTGGTACATGTTTTTTTGGTTTTTTAAGGGATCTGATCCAACAATCACCGCGGCACAGCGACCTTAAAGGGTTTCATAATTCTTTCGGCCTGACGAAGCCATGGGATATTTTCCCAAAGAAATATACACATTTTGCTTTCCTAACTCTTTATTGGTGAATTCGGGATGTTACGGAACACCTGAGGGCCAAATATGCCAGCTCCCACTTCTGTGTCTATCTTTGATCAATCTACCACTTGATACCTTTAAGGATTGAGGTTTTGTAGTTCCATGCTTCTCGGCTTAAGGTCGCTTTATTAAACCTTCTGCTGAAGCACAGAGTCTTCGGTAGGCGGTTATATAACGCGCAGATCATCTCAAACTCTGCAATTTCTGAATCTAATCCATGTGATTTGAGTGATTAATCCCTCCTGTTTGTAGTAGTCTGACTATGCTGCAAAGATGGAGTGGCTTTAAAAAATGAAAGCTTCAATGGTTGCTGTAGGACACGTGTACATTTCGCTGGCGATGCACATGCAGCCTTTATATGGCAGTTTTTTCTTTTCTTTTGCTCCAAAATACTACTGATGAGTAGGTGATTATAGGGCGTAAGTGAAAGGAACAAACATAGATACTGGGGTTGATTAACATCAATCGTTTACTATCTTACTATAGCAGTCTGCGTATAATAGCAAACGCCTATAGGATGTTTACCTTTCACTACTATAGCTAACTCCTATTATTTGACAGGCCAGATTACTAACTAGTAAGATGTCAATGACCAGTGATTACAAGAAAGGTGATCGAACACTTTCTCAGGCTTTAATGCCTGAAACAGAGATTTTAATCTCGCCAGAAGATGTAGAAATTTTTCGGTTTATGAGCATTGCTGGTCAATGGGTAGTTTTTGGATATGTCTTCCGTAATGGATTCATATCCTGTATTATCGAATGCGTTTTTCAGGAACTGGAAAGGCACATATTGGAATTTGTAAAATTCAAGAAGTTCCTGGATGCTATAAATTAATCTTTCTTTTGCAAAAAAGGGGGACAACTCCTCTGTTTGAACTGGGGAGTTATCGGTCAAAGATGCGTTTGAGGGACCGGTACATTTGCAGATGGATGTTACCTCCAAGACCCTTTACTAGGTAACAAACTTTAAGGTAAACTGCAGTGAAAAGTTGAAGGATTGATTAGAAGAGACAAGATAACAAAAACTTAAGTGAAAGGCCACCTTAGTAAAACTACTAAAGCTCTTGCCTTCAAGCACCTGATGTCGTCGATAAGTGCTGTTCAGCCTTGGTCATCTACGAGCCAGTAAAAGAAAAAGGCTGTAAACAGCTAAGTATACTACGATTTTTCGAAAAGACATCAAAAGTGATTTCATCGCACCGTGGATTTACAACACTCGCTTGATGGGATTATGGTAAAAAAAATAATTTCGGTACATTAAAGAACCAACAATAGAACCTGAATCTAGTAATTTTATATAATTGTATAGTTTTGGAAACTTAGCAGCAATGAAGGTTAATGAAGGAAATGGTTGCGGTGGGGTTCGCAGAGCATTAAGATATGTTAAAGCAACATAGCCTTAGGTTGTGATGTTCATGTCACCTATACAATCTGGAGTACCATGAATATAAACCCCAAGAACAATGTTTTTTTTAGTTAAATGCTGGATCTATATCTCTTCATTTGTAACAGAAGTAGTGAGAACAGCGTTATTGAGGTTGTCAACCGAAGAGTAGCTAGGAAAGTGTCACAACTGATCACTGCTCGATGTTTTCAAAGTTGCTCAACTCAGCATTATCTAGAAAGTTGAAAAAACGCACTTAGGATGAACTGAAAAGTCTTCAAACGAGAATTTGCTGTTCTATTACGAACACCTGTACAACTTAAGTTATCGAGGGAACATTAGCTTAATCATTCACATTTCTTCACGTCAAAGTTTCATTAAGTAAGATCGATAGAAGAATCGACAATGGTTGAGCAAATTGTCATAGCCAACATACAAGAAGCAAGAACTATTGTGTGGTGAAAAGGAATCCACTGTGGATGTTTTTGATATCATTACAGGGCACCGCAACATCGGCATCTAAGCTGAACGCTTTTGTTTTCCCCAAACTGAAGCAGTAGCTACAGAGAGATGTATCAGGCCTTTCCAATGAAAGAATAAGAATCCTGGGTAGTTACTTCTTCACAGAGCTTTATTAAGATAAATTTCACTATTTTGGTGGTTCCAACCTATTATTACTATTTATAAGTTTCCAGGAGCAATAATTCCATCATATGGCACAATAGACTAATTGTTGCTCTTAGTAATTACTAACTATTCGTCACAAAACACTTGTCGAACTATCCAAGCCCGATTCACAGTATATTGGTAAACTTGATTAAACTAATATCAGAACTAGAAAAGTCCCATAACGAAATCTGTGTAATCTGGGAGACATAGTAACCGGAAAATTTGAAAAAGACCAAATAATTGCAGTGGTAACCTTAAAATCTGGATCTCGTACTAACACCCTATTGTAAGACTTTAATTTGGTTGCTGGTAATGTTTAAACGTCCCTTATTGTGCACAATGTGAAAATAGTTCGTCATTCATTACCAAGTAAATGATATAATTTTTCTCAAACACACATATCTAAATGGAATACAGAACTATCGACATATACATCTGACAAGTACGAGTATTCAGTTTCTCAGAAAATCATAAGGTTACTCTTTTTAATACATTGCTTTAATCAATACATAAATGAAGTTAAAACAAAACTGCTCTATGGTGATTCTATTTTCCTAGAACACAACCTTGTTGTGTTGCAACCTCATTATTACTCATGGAAAAAATATATAAAACGCCTTTTTTTATCGGGCCGACACTTAACAAATATTAACTTTCCTCGTTCAAACAGAACTAATCAGCTATTCATGCAGGTGGGCTTAGGTTTCCATTACCTTTGTGGTTATCATCGATAACTCTTTTGGATTTGTTTTCCATTATTTGCCTCATTACTCAGACGCTAATCTTTGGACAAAATATATACATATATATATATTATGTCGCTTATGTGTAACATTCTTTTGGAATTTTGGTGATTTCCACGAGTTCGTCATATATAGTAGTATACCTTGGCCAGGGTAATCAGTAATAATGAGACGTCGAAATATTTAAGACCATGTGATAGAGAGTCATAATAGTACGACCAGGGGATTTACCTAAGCAAATAACAAACTCTTGTGATAAGATTAATTTGATAACAAACACCTGCTAGAAACCTCGCAAGTAGATGGTAACAGAGTCAGTTTTCGAAGAATGATTTGCGGTCAGTTTTAAGGTTAAATTGAAAGGGAAGATGTACTTATGAGTCGCTTTACAGAAACATGCGTGTGACTAACATTCGCACAGTCATTCCAAGCTGACATGTTACGCACAACTCCATCGACAACAGCCAGTTGTAATGAAGGTACTCATACCTCACGTCATATGAAGAGTTACTTTTAGAATCAGATAATTTTGACTTTGATAACAATGCAGTATCATATTGGTCAAGCGCACATACCAGATCACGACGGTATTACCGTAAACGTAAATACCGGCATTTTGTCGACTTTGCCCATCTTATTTCAAGATAAAAAGTTTGCTGACTTTTGTAATTCAAATCATTTGTTGAATTTAGAACTTTTGCAATTGAGTCTTAGCTGACCCTGCCTGAAGGTGGTTTCGGGATGATAAATCCGACTGTCCACTGTGGTCCTCGAACCATACAACCTTAAGCCCAAAGGAACTTTTAAGTGTAAAAAGAGGAAGCTGCTAGGTTGACGTAGCTAAAATTGACAAAAATATATTGTACAATAGAAGTCTACGCTGAATACCTTATGTTTCCGTTGGCAGATTTATGTTTTTATACTTAAAAATGCATAAATCGTACTAGGAAGGCAGGTGTCATTTGAATTGAATCATCAAGAGTGCGTGCTTGTCAGTTTGTCAGTCCCCCGTTTTTCAAAGCATTAGAAACTCCACCCCAAAGCTCACTTATAATAACATTCCAGTTGCTAACTCCTTAAACAAGGCCAATCTGTGCGTTGTACAGTTCGCAGCAGGTTCAACCCTTCCAGATTGTGTCATGTCTCTACCTAACTGCGATGAAGATGGTATGGGACGAATTAACCTTTGCACTGATGTAGTAGCAGGTACTCAAAAATCTCAGTATTCACACATCTAATGTTTCAAATACTATATCTTTTTTTGAAGATGTGTTCCTATATGCTGGGAAACCCATTCGGCAAAATTTTCATCATTCCTACTTTATAGTGCATTCCTACTTTAAAGATGGAAACACAAATCTGGTTTCCTCTTTTATTACAGACCCGTTGAACTTACGGTCATTTTTTTGAAGGCTATGAAAATGAGTGATAAACTGTCAGCTCGTAAAATATTTCAAGACTCGAAAACTTCTCAATGACAGGTAGTATAGTTTCTGTAGCAACAGATCCACTCTTTGTGCAATTGCATGCCTCATAAAAAGTGTTGCAAAAATCTGTGCAAATCTTAGAAAAGCAAGATTGAAGCTCTTACTCTTAATATTTCAAAAGCAAGGCTGACATTCAATAAATAAATTCTGATGAGCCCTAGAGTTTCGTTCTCTATCCGGCACTCTTTTTATTTCCATTTATGACCATTTGCCTGCAATTTGAAAGTATATTCCCTTGCTGATTGTAGTACTCTCTACTTTTGATTGCTTTGTCCTCTTTGCACATCCTTAACACAGATGTTATGTCTCCTGTCTTAAATTGTTGTATTAGTATTTCCAAAACCAGCCCGTGATTTCTATCTAAGCCGTGCAATTTGCTGGTAGAGTGCCCTACCTTAATCTTTATTATCTTGTCATTATAACTTGCAAACATTCAAAACCAATATACATTTGTAGTTCTCTTTTGTACAGATATATCTTGCTTTAGTATAGTGGGGAACTGCCCTCATTCGCAGAGTCGCTATTTTCATTAATGTAATGTGTAATGGCTTTAAAGTGACTAATAGTTATAGGGTTAACTAAGGTGCTCACATTATCCTTTTTGTTTTTAGATTTATGCTCTCCTTTACCTCCTTTAAAAGTATCGATGACGACAACATTTAATTTTTTTTATTTTGTTGAAATATACGAGTGTAGCGTACCTTCAAAGGAAAACTTCACGCATTTGAGTAATCCAGTTATTTTTCTTCTGGACTCTTTTCTGAAACTCGACTGGGACTTGAGTTTTATTGCTTTTTGGATCGGATTTTACGACGACCTATTAGTTACTTTGTGGTAAACTTCTGCGGATGCCCGTATAATATCAAGTTTTAATAAGTTCGCTGACATTCAAAACATTTTCATTTCCATTGCTATCCTTTTCCTTTATCTTTTTCGTACATCGTCAAACATTGCGATGACGAACGATTGTCGTATATGTATAACAAACCTTAATCCAAGCGGCATTTTTTTGTCACAGAACACAGCCCAGTTTTGTTGCCAGCCCGCATAGGTTCTATGTGCAATATCATCACCCCACTTTTCGTGATGTGCAATAACGCAACATAAGTGTTAAATATTTCGCATTTTGGGCTTCGCAGCTGCAGGGTTTATGGATTCGAAAAACTGCTTTAATAAAAATCAACGGACTTGGTGTATTCCAACTTGAAATTCGAATTTTGCGTTTATTTCCGCTATGGATTAAACTATCGTTTTAATGTCCGCAGAACTGCATGTTCACTGTCTAGAAATCGCGCGTATGTTTCAAAAGCAATTACTATTACCGATCGATGGTATCAGTAATTTCTCAATTTTTCGTGTCGCCTGTGCCTCTGTACAGTGGAATCAGAAAACTCTCCCTCTAATCGATCGCTTCTCATCTTTTTAATCAATAAAGTTTCACTTCAGAGGGTATGTTTTTGAGTTTCGGTTTTGGCTAGGTTTTATTCTTAAACTTCTACTTTCTTAATATCTGGCATTTGCTCTAAGTGCGCGACAGGCAAGGAAATTTTACAGCATGGCAATTCTTCGTTTTTGAAGCGATATAATGCTCTTCCCATCTTTTCCAATTTTCGAAGTCTCTTATTACTGGGCTTTCCTGCTCATATACTTATACATATTTCGGCATTTGAATCCCTTGGGAGTTTTTACTTAGTTGCGCAACAATCTTAGAAATGTTAGATCTGCTTCGACGTTGCACTTCTTCTGCGGTTTTTCGCCTGGTCATATGCAGATCGTAAAGATGTCTTTTCTTGTTCCCAATGCAATTCCTCTCCCACGTGCTCTTGCCACCGCGTTTTCATCTCTATTTCCGCCGTATCTAATCCATACTTTAAAGGCTTTCCTTTTGTCCTCCACCGTCGTTTTCATTTTATGATTGCGCCGGCACTAGATTTTTCTTCGAAATTGTTATACATTACATAACTTGCGCGCATAGTTTTTCTACTTACGAATACATAGTCTAGCACCGAGTTCCAAATTAATTTCGTCCTGCTGATACCGGTTTTCATTGGTTGTTTTTTGGTTTTTGACGAAAAATTCTACAGCAAAAGTTGGTGCCAACTTACTAATGGTTCGCCTAAGATCACTTTGGTATCTTTTACTCGCCGTTTTTCGCTATTTCAGCATTGTTTACAAGTTCAAGAAGCAAGCCTTGTTTCTGACATTTCACACATATCATTTCGATTTTACTCTGCCGTAATACGTTTCCTTTCCCATCATTGTACTAATGTTGGCCTCGAAATTCGTAAAACATATCCTAACTGCCTCTTTTCTCAAGAAATACTTTTAAGGCTCGCGTACAGTTTTTACTTGATGCCATCTGACTTTAGAAAAAAGTGCAATCGAAGGTACACTCCCAGATACACTGCTAGTAGATTATGTGAGATTTACAAAATTCTTTCAGGAACGGTTCCTTATCAATAATGTTTTTCCACATAATGGTTAAACAATTTGATTAATTTTTAAACGTTTGAAAACTAAACATGCATTTGAAGCCTTCATTTAATGTATCATTTACTCATTCAAACACGTCTGCGTCTGCACCACCAGAAAAGCCTGCTCCAAAAGCGTTAGAAGCCCCTTTTTATGAATGAAACATATTTAACTCAGTGTATTCGGAGTAACACTTTACTTGTAAGCTGAACAAATTATCCAGCTCAATCAATTCATAACGAAGAAAGTTATCGGGTTTTGTTTTGTTGTGATTTCCTGTTCTTCTTCTTTGTTTGATCAAAGATCCATATGAACATTATCGATTACAAATCAAAAGAAATGTAGTTTCTACTCCAAGGCATACTTACTATCTGATCTGGAGTAGCAGTGCAAATCATTGAAAATATCCACCGGCTGAAGAGAGATTCCTACAACTTCAGCAGGAGGAAGCTTGTTTGCAACAGAGATTGTTGCAGTATAACAACTTCGTCAGGCTGGAAACTGGGTCAAATAAACAATCTGCACCATATTAACCCAAGCCCAAGTGCAAGTCAAGATGTTTGTTGTACAGAGGAGTACGAGTATCTTGTCGTCTTTCATGCTGCCTCATATGGGAAAATGCATTCGCAGGTACAAGCATTCGTAGGAACACATTTGTGTACTGTGGATGTAAGACCTCGTTGCTATTGCCATCTATGGCGATTTCACATAAATTTCATGTCGTGCGTAATTTTCACTTGTGGTCGATTGTTGGAAGGCCAATGTTGCAGATTTATGATGTGAACTTGAAGTTCACATCGTTGTTGTGATTAGGAGTGAAAGTTGCAACAGCCCTGTGGCATTTACCAGCCGCTTAAACAATGGAGATACTATTGTTGAAAATTGGTCTGTTGGGTTTTTTATTTTGTCTATTGCATGAATACTACAGCTGATATACCGGTGCATGGACTTACTTTAATTGAAAATAAGGAATGTGCATATTGTAGAAATAGATCCAAATTGCTGTTTCTTTAAGTTTGCGCGTCGATGGATTTTTTCGATATGCATGTGTCACATTCTTTTGTCAGAACGGAGCACTGAGACAAAGAACTATGTATGTTCCTTTGACTCGCATTTCTCAGTTCTTCATAAGAGAAGGAAACTTCATAGTTATAAAGTGTGTAAAGTGCCAGCACCGACCGTATCAGCGGCGTAGTTCTGCAGCCGGCAGACACGTACAGAGATAATACTCTGTTATCTCATGATCATTTTCACACCCAGCGTTAAAGAAATGTTGTATCACTTATGCCTAGCACAATTAGGTAATTATCGGAAGCATAGGGCTCATTTATGCGTCAATAAGCAGTTTTCGACCTTTTCTACTGACTTCCTATGGGCATTCTGAAGAATCATATCGTCGCCCTAGTGACACAAAAACGTAACTACATTTTAAACATATTAGACATTGGGCACATTAAACACAAATTAAAGTGAAAAATAATTAATCTATTCCATAGTAATAAACCTAAACTTGGAATTTCAAAACTAATCTTTTCAAAAGTATCAACGCACATATCAAAAAATTAAGATATGTATGTTTCTTTACAATATATAATATTATAGTTAATTTTTTTCACAGGATTTCATACTCGGTTAGAATATCTGATGTTGACTAATAGATGCAAGCCTCTCTTTAAAAGGCTACGTGCCTTAGATCGGTTTTGGAGCCATCTGCCAAAGCCAGCTGCATTCCTATCCTAGCTCAAATTCTGGCCGAAACAATTTCTGGGCTCAAGGAAAGATTTCACATTTTTCGCAGCAATAGTTCTGGTATTATAGATCAGGCGGCAACTTTTCTGTCAGTAATCATTAGTGATGATAAATTTATGTAGACAGTTAATAGTTTTGAATCATATGGGTACAAAAATCCAAGGACTTAATTAAGCTTTTCGCTCGTGAAGGCACAAGCGCATAAAAACTAATGTACCTCTGAAAGCAATTTATATGACAAATCAGTTGTGTTCTACCCTCTGATCAAAAAGTATCGGGAATACTTGAATAAAAAGAAAACTGTTCAGTTATTCATCGATATTCATTTTATTTACTTCCTCCAATCTTTAAAACACTTTTAATAGGCCGGAATGCTCTTTCTGCGAATTCTACTTTATCGGCTCAATCGTTTCAAGATGCTTTTCCCAAAGTGGTAACTTGAGTCATGGAAATAGGAAAAAGTCATGAGGAGCCATGTCAGGTGATCAAATAGGCGTGTACAAGATGAGACGTGTGAGCAAGTACGTTGTCGTGGTGAAGAAATCACGAGTTGTTGCTTTACAATTCTGGCCTCTTCCGACGAACATTTTTTTCTCAAACGCTTTAATACGCTCACGTAATACTACAGTGACCATACCACGGCAATCAAAGAAAACAGTTAACAAAGCCTAGATTTGCGATCGACTCTGTCGTAATATTTTTGGTTTTGACTCGTCTGAGAAGTGCCATTCCGATGTTTGATGGGTAGTTTCAATGTTATATTCATAGATCCATGTCTCGTCACCGGTAATGATGCTATCGAAAACATGTTGGCCCAAAGAAACCATTTCTTTAGCGACATCAATGCGATGCTGTTCCCGCAAAAAACTCAGCACTCTCGGCACAAGCCGCGCTTCAACTCGTTTCATGCCCCCAACATCGTGCATAACGCTCTGAACTGATCCGAATGACACATCAAATCGGCTGCTATCTGCCTGATGCTCACACATTTGCGAGAAAAATTTTCCTAACTTTTTCGATGTTTACGTCAGTCATACTGGTGGATGGACAACCGAAACGAGGCAAATCATCAACCACAGTAGAGCCCACTTTAAACACTTTGTACCACTCGTACGCTTGTGATTTCGACATTGTCGAGTCCTCGTATGATGTCGTTAACATTTTTAACGCTACCGCACAAGATATTTTATGAAAAACACAAAATTTCAGACAAACTGTTTGCTGAACTAAATTTGACGTATGCGTTTCTATATTCCTACTTTAAGTTCGTCTTTACTGTCTAAAAATGATTACTTCTTTAGTAAAATTGATGATTCCTCTAGCAACATTAGAAACCTTACAGTTACGAGATACTCGTACTTAAAGTCAGATTCGAGAGTAGTTAAAAAAAAATACGAGCATGCGGTTAAAAATGCAGAATAAATCGATGCAGGAAAACTTGGAAAAGACCTAAAATGCAGTTTGGGCAACGCCGGTAATAGCCAGACAAATCACAGCACATGGCTGTCAGCAGACACCGTAAGATCAATGGGCGTACAAAAATCCAGCCTGGTTTATCAGCGGCTTAGTAGTAGACAAAACCGAACTAGAAGACCAATTACGCATAGAAAAAATGAATTGATTAGTATGAGAAGTGAGTTACATTAGTATATTGATCCACTTCTCAGCTCTTGGCGCCGAATAAGCACCATCATCGCAGACTGTTTAAACTAAGCCAAAACCAAGCTGATCGATGGTACGGAAATTCAAATAATATTTGCTGAAAAGTTAGGTTAATGCCCAAAACACATGAGCAGAATTTTGTGTGCAGTGAAATTAGAATACACATGTTTTATTTCGCGAAGCTACATATAAATGCTGCACGCAGCGCTGTTCTGCAACACATCTCTATTTCTAAATTCGCTGCAACCGACAGTGTCACATATAAGTGACAATAGCTGTAAAATGACAGCAACCGATGCGATTGACTTCAAAAAATATCTGCACATCTGTTTCACTGGCAGAGCTGCCAGCAGTACTGCAAGTAAATATTCTGCACATGTGTTTTGGGCATAAGGATAAGCTCCGCAGGGACAGCAAGCTATTCGTTACAATGTTTAAGATCTAACACGGGAGTAATTGACCCTAAATTTATGTAAGAGAGCCGAATCAAGAAATTTTTGAATTGGTATGGGACCTGCTATATAAATTTTAAAAGCATTTGCTGGAGTTTCATGATTTCAACACCTGTAATTCTTTTTTTAGAACTTATATACCTAATTACTCTTCACCTGGAAATGGTCTCACCTTAGATAAACACAAAAAAATTGCAAGCGAATTTTGTTTTTGAAATCTCACAGCGCTTCTTTCCGATCAAAGCACAACTGCTGCCTGGTAAATCAAAAGATCACTCGTCACCAACTAAGCATGCAATCATTTCACTTTCAGCGTCTCGCAGACGTTTTATAATTATTATCGTCATCTTTTCAATTAGATTGAATCGACATAGTGTCATCACCTTGGGTAATAGAATATCCGATGACCGCCCACTACCCAATGATTCAAATTAAAATGCTCGTTGTTTTTATTGGATTTCAAATTCCCAAGTTTCTCATTTGTGCGGAAAAGTTACTTGCAAATTTAAAAGTTGAGATATTTTTCTCTTTATGTATCCCCCATGTCTTTAAAGCAAAACTTGCATACGGGTATATGAGCCTTAATGATGAAAATTGTGTATCTATGACTTGTTAAATTGTTCCAGCACTACAGAAGCATGTATCAATTCAATTAATCTGCAAATTCAATTACAAGGCTAAAAGCTGGAGCTGGTAGTGTATGCCTTATAATTTTCTCACATTGCTGTAGACGTAGGATAGTGCGCTCGTCACTATGGACGTTTAGATACATCTAACTTACTCGTATATACTAGTATAGGTATTTGTAATACATTTAGTGAGCAATGTGGTGAGAAACTTGAGAGTGCAATTTATTCTGAAATGAGATTATAATGAGGTGCATATTGTTACGCTCAAAAAGAATACATACGTAGGAGTTCGTATACTTCCACACTTAAAAGCAGCCACATACAAATGCTCGTACTACAATGAAAACATGTTCTAGTATATCGTGCAGAGCTATAGCTACTTGTTGCGTAATTGTGCGCAATTTAAGTTGCAAATTAACTAATGGAATCTCATAGAATTCTCTCACTCCGGATGACAAAATAAATAATTTTATCAACGTCATTTCTTTGATTTTGGCATTAAAAAAAAAAAACAAGCCACATAATATAGGTATTTGTCACTCTACCTTCTTTTCAGTGTCAAATAAATCTTTCGCCTATAGGCATTCGTATCTATTTAAAATTGGGTCTTTTGAAACGTTCAACGGTCAAAAGATGTGTGGGTGATTAAAGGAAAAATTATAGATCTAAAGAATAAGTTTTGTATTTTCCAGCCGAATTAGTTAGCTAAAAATACAGTCAACGATGGATTAATGAATTGCGAGTCTTAGTCATGGTTCACACATTCACGCTGGATGAGATATTTGATGTTTATCTTTGAAATCGCTCACTATTAAACATATAAGTATAAATATATGTATATAAATATTCATTCATATTCATTCGTGAAAAATTATATTTTGTATTATTAAGATAAAAAAAAAGATGTGAACATCATCATGTTTGATGATTTTTTGACACTTTTTAAGTTGCTTACTAAAATTCGGATCGCTTAATTGTAGAATGAGTTCACTGAGATTATACTGTTTAGACAAGTGTACATGCTTTGTTATAAAATGTGTTTATGCTCTATGATAAGTATCTTTTTCAGACGTTGTTAAGAAAATGATAATTACAAGGGATCCGTTGCCTAGATATTTTCTTAACTTACTTTTGTACAGAAAACGTCTAGAGTTTAACAGTCCAGCAGAAGAAGAAGAAGAAGTTTACCAAGTACAAATTAAGAGATACTAACTGTTGACCTTCAATATCATCAACACCAAAATCAAAAATCTGTAGAGAATATTGCAGGATTAGCGTGTGGGAAACCGAGTGTTCACACACTGGTAATACGGTAATAAAGGGTAGAGATTCGCACGCACACATATCATTCGAAAATGTACGGATGGTTAAATTGCAATTTAAATTTACCGTGTGCCTTCAAAGTATCACTACATAATATAAGCGGGCATTTCAAAGGAAAAAGTCAACTAGGAGCAGTGGCAAAACCAAGTAACATATGTACATGCTGTCAACCAGAAAGGTCACTCAACACCGACGTCCCGCACAGAACATCAGATAAAACTTTGAGGTAGTTAACGACTTTGTTTACCTACACTAAGACAACGACACCAGCGCTGAGATAAAACAAGGAATAACTCTTGCCAGTCGCTGCTTTTTTGGGCTAAGAAGGCAAATGACTAGCAAAGACCTCTATGTGACCCTATATAATCCCACTTCTGCCTATGGCACGCAGGCATGGACTTTATATAAAATGGAAAAGGGTGCTCTAAGCTGCTTCTGGTGTTTTTCGATCCCAGCTGCCTAGATGATAGCTGAGGGAGGAGATACAACGTCGAACTTAACAAGCTGTACAGCAACATTGACTGGGCCAACGACTGAGATGGCTGGGTCATGGATGGACACCAACACTGCGCCCCAAAAAGTCTTCGAATATGTCCTCAACAGACAGCGCAGTAGAGGAAGACAAGCCGGCTCAAGTGGCGCTTACAAGGGGAAGAGGACCTTAGAACTGGAAACAGCTAGCGGAAGATTGAGCTAGCTAGAGACGCTTTTTGGCTGAAGCCCAGGTCCACTCCAGATTGTAGCACAAGTTTAAGCGAGTAACTATACTTAATATACTAAAGCAGCAATCAAGTTTATGTTTATTGAAACCGGTGAATACTAAGCCGACATATATAGGCTACCGTCGAAATGGAAGGAAAAGCGCAGGCTTCACTTAATGAAAAAGGAAGAACGCGACATGTACTCTATCGACAAAATTAAAAGATGTAAGTGCAAGTTTGGCCAAAGTAGGATTAGATAATAAAACGAACATGGAACTTCTTTTGCATACTGTGTATCGGCAATGATAAACAAAATACCACTGTCAGCAGAATAAACCATTCACCCTGGATAAGGACAGTAGAGAAATTCGTCCTCACGATTTAGACAAATTTAAGGTGGCAATATCGAAGCTCAAGTCATATAAAGCTACAAACGCAGATAAACTCTCTATTGAACTAGTATATAAAGCAGCTGGACATGACCTGGTTGGAAACATGCACCAGCTAAGCTATATGATATGGCCACAGATAGTATGGCAGAAAGCATACATGGGATCTCAGCATTGTTTATCCGATCCCCAAGAAAGGGGACCCTTTTGATTGCGCCAGCGGATGAATAAGTCTACTCGACATATAAGATATTTATTGCCGTATTATGTGGGCGTCTGTGACTACTAATGAACCACACTGTTGTAATTTCAGATCAAATATTCACACCAGGAGAGATCTGGAGAAAATTTCGGGAATTCCAAATCAAGATTGATTTGACATTCGTGCCAAACTCGTCAGGTTGTGCAGGATGACTATGGTTAATTTTCACAGATCCATCAAGGTCGGCAATTACAATAATTAACTGACAAAGTGTTTAAAGCAAGGCCCTCGAAAAAATCGTGTAAATCTCACTGCCAAACAAAAGATTCACAAGCCATCGCCTACCTTGGCTCCACAGTTACAGGAAGGAATGACATTAGCGCAAAATTACTCATTTTAATTGCTGTTATTTGGGTTCAGGACCTAACTGATTAATAAAGCTGACGTTCGTGGAATCAAACTGGCTTTATGGCCTCCTCCAATAGTGCCAATGGTGCAGAAGCCTGGTCCTTGTTAAAAGCGGCTGAAATACGAGTAGCCTTCGGCAGTTTCGAGAGGGTTAATCTGTGTGTAATTTTCGGTTCCATTTGGATTGACGCAAAATTAAAGAGGAGATGACCATGAAATGTATGCGTTCCACAGCGCCATTGATCTAGTATGCCATCTTCGGATCTAACATTTGAGATAGCTGAGTCATGATGAGCGGATAAACGGCACAGCTCCATTTCGGTTCTAACTCCAAGGGATTGCGCAAGTAGAAGGGGACTGACGAGAGTTCACGGAGAGGCCTGTCGGGAGAGGTTCAGGATCACCACGAACTGTAGCGCAACCTAAGTAAAATTCAAATATGAAAGAGATAAATTAATAAAGAGAGATATTTGAAAGTGTTAAGGAAAGGGGTGGTGAAAAGATGATAGATCACGTGTGGTAGCACGGCATTGTGACGGGAACTTGGAGGATATATTTTCACGAATTATACACAGACAAAGTGCAACGCCGACGTAAAAGATGGAAAAAAACTCACAAGAAGTTCAATCTACTTGGAATAGATGACAGATTAAGAGGTGACAGTTTAAATTCCTATTTGCCTGTGTGTGGCCAGCCTAACAAAGTCAGAATAAAAAATTTTAAGTGAAACTATAAAGAGTGTTCCCTCACTCACTCAAAACATTCTATCAATACTCCATTTCATACTAATTCTATTATTATAAAACCTGCCTCCACCTATAGTAAATTGAAACACGATCTTATAAATGTTTTCGTGTTTTTTTTAAAAAGAAAATCAAGTTTTTTGGTCACACTTCGTTACACATTTCTCTGTCAGTAAAACAAGACAATTTGGCTACATGCCATTTACTTCATCATGACAGGATAAAAACAAAACACAATATCACAAAATTGAAAAGCTGCGCCATTTTTTATTGCTTTGATTTTCAAAGTAAATTCTCAAAACAAATCTATTTCTAGTAAGCAGAGTATTTAAAGATAATCCACACGAAAATGACAAATATTCAAAAACTACGTCATTGTGTCGTGCAAGTGTTAATTTTACTATTTTTCTCACAAATAGAAAACAACATTTTTTTTACAAGATTGACTTTTTACTGAACACATGCACACACATATGGATTTGTTGTGTCTGAGAGATATTGTTTATACGAACTGATGTCTTGAAAAAAATTAATTCGTGCCCGTTACATAAAAATTCAAAATTCTTTGACATAAATCAGAGGATCTGTCAATAGATGGAAAATAAAGCGATATAAATTGTCAATGAATGGAAAACTATACTTATTTATGCAAGTGACATGTGATCAAAGTTGTTGGTTCCATTTTCACAGTTGTGCATGACAAATCGATTGTGGAATGCTAATGACAGCTCTACCAGAGTGCAGCTGTCAATATGCAGGTGCATTATGAATTGAATTTATTTACGTACAATTTTACTACCACTTCTTCGATGATAGATTGCAGATTATGTTTAAAATAAAGAAAGTACATCATGTGTCTTGAGTGTTTTTTTTCCGTTTTAGTCTTTTATGAGATCAGAATGAAAGTATTTCTCTTAAAATAAATAGGTTGCGCATGGATGAATGAAGTAGATATTTAAAACTACTACTAAGCCAAATAGTGATGTTAATTCAAAGTATTTCGAATCATAATCCAGTGATTAATCTAGATTGATACCGAATTGCTATTTGATGAAGGTATACGAGTACTTCTTGTACAGTAAAGAAGGTTTTAAGTTTCAATTGCTGCTAAATTTATTTAATAAGTAATATAATCCAACATTTTTTCATAAGGGTCTTAGCTAATGGTATCAACATAGATAAATAGTGGTCAGTTTAAGTGAGAAAAGTTTTTGCGACACGACGGTTGCTCGCCTTGCAGTTTTATTATATATAGACTAAAATGCGGACACACCCTCGACCGTTGTCACCGAAAACCAAGAGGCAAAGTGTTATTCACTCTACCTTATCCAAAGATAATTTTATCTGCAAGTTATAAGATCATCAGCTCAAACTCGGCCTTAGTGACTCTAGACCTCTGCTCGAGCCTCTCAGAGGAGAACTTGGAGCATAATATTTTGGGTTAGTTACCAAAAATCTGACACGCCTCTTGTCGAAAAATACGACCCCAAAAGCCTTACAAGGTTTTACACAATCACACACGGTAGAATCCATAAAAATACATATGACAATAGCTAAAGCTGGCTGTCCTACAAACAGGGGCAGAGTCATCGACGAGGTGTTCAAAGATTCCAAACCTCTTTTGATCCGGAAAAAGAAAGTCTCACAGTTGCAGGTCTAAACATATCCGATCTAGACGGGAATATAACATGCGACAAATAGCGCCTTGAAAAGTTCTGGTCACTAATATCACTATGAGCGCGCAATAACAAGCTGCCTATTAACTTTCAACTTCGAGGATGCTTATTGATTTGTAAAGCTAGTCGCCTGTGGACTCCATAGAGGCTCTCGTCGGCGGTCTTGTTGGGGTTTGTCCAGGGGCTAAGCAGGAGGCATATAACAGACCCTAGCCTTTTAAATTTAAGATCTTGAAATATCGAACAATTAAGCTCGCGGTTATCAACCGGAATCTTTTCTCGGACCTCTGCCCCACAAGGTATAGCAAGACGCGGTTAAGAGAAGGTGATCATGGGTAGATCCATTGTCGTCTCCTTAACAGCCGAATTAATTTCTTTGCCTCGATCAGGGTATTTCATTAAAATCCCTAGTTGAAAGGTTATTCGAATATGTTGAATCAAACCAACGTACTTTTTCGAAACCTGCTACTATTCAAAACAGAAAAGCACTCTGTGGCTAAGGAATTGAAGCCGGCTAGGTCAATACCGCCTTTCTTAAACAAGACATTTACTGAGGCTGCAATAATTCAGGAGTCATCCTTAAAAGATCCGTATGACGTCATCATTTATATATTTCTATCAAACTGCCGTGGAACTAAAGGTATAAAAGATTAGCGTTCACAAGCCCTCATCAATTAACTGAAATCGACATCAAAGTAAACTTCAACCACCTGATTCTGGAAAAGAACGAATGGAGCCAGAGCGTGACCATTCTCAATAAGTTTTATTTCATCTTCCTAGGCGGCTCTTAGGCAGCCGAAGTCTTCTTTTCTGAAGGCGCTCTTTCGCTTCGAACACCATAAATTCGAGAGCTGTAAGAGAATTCCTCTTACAAGATTTAATTGTGTTTCGGTACACTTAGACTGGCCAGATACGGATCCCCAGAACAGATAGCATGCAGCTTGAGTAAGTAAAGCCACCATAGTTCTACCCCAAACAAATGACAAATTTTAGTCAATCTGGATTAGTCACGGCATCTAATCCTAATAGACTTCGGGAGAAGAGATAGCTCCAAACTCGGAAACATAAGTACAGAGCACTGCGCTATTAATAGACAGTCGCAGCGTTTGAATATTCCTTGCAACAATGTCTGCAGAAGCTGCGGAAATAAAAAGCTAAAGGGATCTGTGGTACACTTTATTTGCATCATCCCTCTCTTGGCATGTATCAGCATGCAAAAAAAAAGAAGTTATATGGGAACAAACGTAAGGCTAACCCAAAACCACAATAGCAGAATAATAACTTAATTCCTGCGGTTTTTTTTTTCAAAATTTGAACGTTTATTTAAGAAAAACATGTACAATAGTATTGTTCAAAGTATTGCCCATCTGAAGCTATGCTTTTTCCCATCTTTCTGGCAATTTGTGGATCCCATCCCAAAAGAACTGCGTCGGCTTGGCAGCCAAGAATGAATCAAGCTAATTTTTGATATTTTGCTCTGATGTGAACCGTATTTCAGTGAGGGCGTTTCATCACCAGTAACAATCCGATGCAAAACTGACTTCCTTTTGTGGCGTTCCAGCAACATATCGGACATACAAAACCGCCTTTCGACGTCTCTTGGCTTGAGTTCATGTGGAACCCAATTTCCTTGCTTTTGAATATATCCAGCTGTTTTTAAACGTTTTGAAATGGCTGCTTGAGTGACACCCAAAGATTCTGCGAGCTCTTCTTGTGTTTGGCAACAATCTTCATAGAGTTATGCTTCCAGTTCTTTATCTTCAAACTTTTTTGGCTGCCCAGGAAGTTCATCGTCTTCCAAGCCAAAATCACCACTTATAAATCGTGCAAACCACTTTTGGTATGTTCGCTCAGCTAGCGCATGCTCACCATAAACTTCCACCAAAATACGATGACTTTCGGCAGCAGTTTTCTTCATATTAAAGTAATGAAGAACAACTCCCCGCAAAAACACTTTTTCTGGCACAAAGTTCGACATATTTGAGTGAAAAATTGTTGTTTACGCTTCAAATGAATGACATACACTGAAATGACGTACAATGACAGTAGCTTTCCAATGCATGTTCCAATGGAATAATACAAGTTACGCCACCTCTTAGCAAACCGCACGAAGTTAAGTTATAGACCCAATAGATTTGGCTAGATAGGCCCGGTAGTATGTCCGCCCAGACGTACGAGGAAGAAGGTGGATTAAATTCGGAAAAGTTTTATTTTTTACTAATCAGATGAGGTTTTTTATGCTTCCAATAGCAACAGCCTGTTGCAGTGGTCGAACATAAAATAGACTTTTTTTTTGTACTGTCTAGGAATAGGTACACAGGAGGTGTACTTGTCCCTAAGTACTTTAGTCTGTCTTCTGAATATGTCTATTATTTAGCACAACTAACTCAAGGTGTTTCATAGATCGAAGTTGTACGTTCCCGACCTAACGTTGAAAATATGATAATAACATTTGCTTCCTATACAAAGGCTAGAGCCACTTAAGTCAAATTAAAAAGAAAAATCAAAATGTAAACTAATTAAATAAAAAATACCACAATGGTGGCTTAAGATTTAGTTGGATCGTAAACGACATTCCATAGGGTTAACCATATCGACCAGTGCTTTAGTGATAAAAAACTGTTGCAAATCTGTGCAAGTTATATGATTAAAATTATTGGAAACCAATTATCTAATAAGTAAAACAAAAGCTGCTCTTAAATACATTCATTAAAGTAAGTGATTGCAAATTACACCAGGTTTGCGTGAGTAAGTGCAATCGCTCATGTATGTACCTGACGATACGTTGGCGATATCCAAACCAATCACCCGTTAGATTGATTTTTGTAAAACTTGCTACAAACAACTTCAAGTTCCACTTGTTAAGACTTTGTGTTTTGCTTGTTCTTACCTTCAAACCAGAACAAGAACTGCTCTAAATAAAACCTGTATTAGCGCCTTCGCACAGTACAACTAACACGAGATCGTGGTGCACATTCTACGACCATGCGGCACGTTGTTAATGCAACAAAACTGCAACAACAATAAAAATTATCTTTAATATACGAATATGTACATAACATATTAGTGCTGAGTGCGCAAAAACTATTGTCTACGATCCATGTCCCAAATGCTTAAATGAGGTGCAGAGTTATGCAAGGAATTTATCTTATAGTATTGTATATATGTATGTAAATAGAAGAACACCGGATTTCCCTCCTTGAGATACTTTATTCAACTTTTGCGTATGCTAGCAAACGTCATTAGATATTGGATATTCGTAGAAAAGACCTACATCATTTGGAGCTCTAGAGGGGTTTGTTTCACCAGCCATTCAGTATCTTGACGAGATCTTGTTTTTGTAGATTCTTCAATGATGCAAACCTTAATGGAAATCTGCATAAAAACGTGAAACGTACTCGTTAAGGAGTCCAAGTCTGACCTACATAACGGCATGTGGTATTGTGCAATTGCTTATGCGGTGCTTAAATTTGTTTGTTTTGAGGTACAGATTTAAATGGAGATTTATTTTAAGAATAATTAGAATGAAGGTTTTTCACATTACAACGCACACAGCTGAGAATTCCAAATTCATAAAAGAAAAAAAAAATGAGTGAAATTACTTATGGTTGACTACTTTTAGGAAAGACAATCATCTAATATAAGAGGACTGTTCTTTTTGAAAATAACTTTTGCAACAATTTTTAAGTCAGCTCCTACGTTTGTTGTCATCAGGAGAACAACACTAGTTAATACTACTTCTTACGGGAGTGACAGATGGCATTGCCACTTAAAATTCAACGTTCTCTTGGTTCATCGTTCAAACAACGCACCCAAATTTTCAGACAGCTGTGACAGCTAATTGAAACAGCCGCCTAATAAAATTTTCGTAAAAATTGTATAAAGTGAATAAAGTGTTTTATTCGCCCGAAAAATGATAACGCAAACTAAACAAAGACTTGAAAGCATCACTATCGATTGGAACTATCCTCCATTGGTTAACTCAATTTCGGTGTGGTTCATAGCATCAAAATTAATCGACGCAATCCAAAATATAATATTGGGTTTCGCGTTTGCTCACAATTGACAACAAATGCAATCATTAGGCAAATTCAAAGGGGTGTTTCTGGCTTTGTTCAATCACAACCCGAACGAACATTTGCCTCGTGCACAAGTCAACAATCGCAGTAGCAAAGTTTCATAAGTAAGGCTACGAATTTCTTCCTTATCCACCATATTCTCCAGACTTAGCCCCCTGCGACTACTTCTTGTTTTCAAACATGAATAAATGGCTCGGTGCTATGAAATTTGGGTCGGATGAAGATGACACAAACACCTTTCTTGAAGCCTCTAAAAATCTTATTACGAGTATTTCATAGCATTTCTTTGTGTCTAAAAACGAGTTATTTAATAAATTAGTAAGAGTAAAGTAGAAAGAGAAAAAGCAAGGAACTGAACTAAAACCAGCAGCCTACCAAAAAAGACAGTATCACTATCTCAGTCCCAAACAGAGCAATCTTTAATGAAAGTGAAAATGATTTACGCCAAAAGAGGACATACATACTTCCAGAGCAACGATCATCCTAGATATAGCAGAAAATAGATAATCCGTAATAGACTGACCCATAGTTCTTAAGAAGACAATGGCACTTGTTTATCTAACCAAAAGTGTGGCTTCGGAAAAAGTGATGCAAAACTAATGTTGTATTAGCAATTGGTGACATTATGCAAGGAGCAAAATTTGAAACTTGGTTAAAAAAAAGGAAAACACTGTACTGATCTATTGTGATCTTCGAATCCACTCAATGTGCTTGAACACTTTAACAGAGCGATGAGAAAAACGAGCACTCGCATGTATAACTACCCACTGGGAGAGATACTCGTAGTTTTGACATCAGACTAATCCCCTACAACATAGACGAAATGCAAACTAACAAGAGCTGTTCCCCCGAACTCAGTCCTAAATATACTCGTATTCAATGGAATACAATGAAATGTAGTCATAACAAAGACGAACGCCCGACCTGCAAATTAAAGAACACAATATTGGATCGACGGTCTTCTAATCGATCTTGATATTAGCAGTTTATTTTCAATATAAGTAAGAGCAACAAGTATATTTCTGTATATACTCGTACATGAAGTGCATCGAATTACGACGAAGAAAATCTAGAGACGATGGTCTTCAGAGAAACTTGCCAGATGGAGTTTTATCAAAAATACGAGTAAGATACTTCAACACTTAGACGGTGAACACTCAGATTGTTGCCGAACATCAAAGATTGGTAGAAGAAAACAAGGGGGCTTCAATGAATTCCTCATACAGCTAACTCTTGTGAGACAGATTTCACCAATATCTCTATCATCGCAGATGAGCTATTCTGTCATCATTGTAAGGTAAGTCCAAAAGTGGTACCGCGTAAGTAATCAGGTGTACACATTTGTTAAGTAATGACGTACTCATATTTAATTCTTTGTTGTAAAGATGAAGAGTTCTTAAAAGGCTTGTTTCAAAGCAAATCAAGTATTGTTTTCGGGGCTCTATGAGCATAAACGACATAGAAATCATTGCTTTTACACAAAAAGATTTTTTTTTTTTTTTTGAGTGCTCAAAAACTATTGTCTACGATCCATGTCCCAAATGCTTCAATGAGGTGCAGAGTTATGCAAGGAATTTATCTTATAGTATTGTATATATGTATGTAAATAGAAGAACACCGGATTTCCCTCCTTGAGATACTTAATTCAACTTTTGCGTATGCTAGCAAACGTCATTAGATATTGGATATTCGTAGAAAAGACCCACATCATTTGGAGCTCTAGAGGGGTTTGTTGAATGGCTGGTGAATTCAGTATCTTGACGAGATCTTGTTTTTGTAGATTCTTCAATGATGCAAACCTTAATGGAAATCTGCATAAAAACGTGAAACGTACTCGTTAAGGAGTCCAAGTCTGACCTACATAACGGCGTGTGGTATTGTGCAATTGCTTATGCGGTGCTTAAATTTGTTTGTTTTGAGGTACAGATTTAAATGGAGATTTATTTTAAGAATAATTAGAATGAACGCTTTTTCACATTGCAACGCACACAGCTGAGAATTCCAAATTCATAAAAGAAAAAAAAAAAATGAGTGAAATTACTTATGGTTGACTACTTTTAGGAAAAACAATCATCTAATATAAGAGGACTGTTCTTTTTGAAAATAACTTTTGCAACAATTTTTAAGTCAGCTCCTACGTTTGTTGTCATCAGGAGAACAACACTAGTTAATACTACTTCTTACGGGAGTGGCAGATGGCATTGCCACTTAAAATTCAACATTCTCTTGGTTCATCGTTCAAACAACGCACCCAAATTTTCAGACAGATCTGTCAGATGTTTTGCTGTGACAGCTAATTGAAACAGCCGCCTTATAAAATTTTCGTAAAAATGGTATAAAGTGAATAAAGTGTTTTATTCGCCCGAAAAATGATAACGCAAACTAAACAAAGACTTGAAAGCATCACTATCGATTGGAACTATCCTCCATTGGTTAACTCAATTTCGGTGCGGTTCATAGCATCAAAATTAATCGACGCAATCCAAAATATAATATTGGGTTCCGCGTTTGCTCACAATTGACAACAAATGCAATCATTAGGCAAATTCAAAGGGATGTTTCTGGCTTTGTTCAATCACAACCCGAACGAACATTTGCCTCGTGCACAAGTCAACAATCGCAATAGCAAAGTTTCATAAGTAAGGCTACGAATTTCTTCCTTATCCACCATATTCTCCAGACTTAGCCCCCTGCGACTACTTCTTGTTTTCAAACATGAATAAATGGCTCGGTGCTATGAAATTTGGGTCGGATGAAGATGACACAAACACCTTTCTTGAAGCCTCTAAAAATCTTATTACGAGTATTTCATAGCATTTCTTTGTGTCTAAAAACGAGTTATTTAATAAATTAGTAAGAGTAAGGTAGAAAGAGAAAAAGCAAGGAACTGAACTAAAACCAGCAGCCTACCAAAAAAGACAGTATCACTATCTCAGTCCCAAACAGAGCAATCTTTAATGAAAGTGAAAATGATTTACGCCAAAAGAGGACATACATACTTCCAGAGCAACGATCATCCTAGATATAGCAGAAAATAGATAATCCGTAATAGACTGACCCATAATTCTTAAGAAGACAATGGCACTTGTTTATCTAACCAAAAGTGTGGCTTCGGAAAAAGTGATGCAAAACTAATGTTGTATTAGCAATTGGTGACATTATGCAAGGAGCAAAATTTGAAACTTGGTTAAAAAAAAGGAAAACACTGTACTGATCTATTGTGATCTTCGAATCCACTCAATGTGCTTGAACACTTTAACAGAGCGATGAGAAAAACGAGCACTCGCATGTATAACTACCCACTGGGAGAGATACTCGTAGTTTTGACATCAGACTAATCCCCTACAACATAGACGAAATGCAAACTAACAAGAGCTGTTCCCCCGAACTCAGTCCTAAATATACTCGTATTCAATGGAATACAATGAAATGTAGTCATAACAAAGACGAACGCCCGACCTGCAAATTAAAGAACACAATATTGGATCGACGGTCTTCTAATCGATCTTGATATTAGCAGCTTATTTCCAATATAAGTAAGAGCAACAAGTGTATTTCTGTATATACATGAAGTGCATCGAATTACGACGGAGACGATGGTCTTCAGAGAAACTTGCCAGATGGAGTTATATCAAAAATACGAGTAAGATACTTCAACACTTAGACGGTGAACACTCAGATTGTTGCCGAACATCAAAGATTGGTAGAAGAAAACAAGGGGGCTTCAATGAATTCCTCATACAGCTAACTCTTGTGAGACAGATTTCACCAATATCTCTATCATCGCAGATGAGCTATTCTGTCATCATTGTAAGGTAAGTCCAAAAGTGGTACCGCGTAAGTAATCAGGTGTACACATTTGTTAAGTAATGACGTACTCATATTTAATTCTTTGTTGTAAAGATGAAGAGTTCTTAAAAGGCTTGTTTCAAAGCAAATCAAGTATTGTTTTCGGGGCTCTATGAGCATAAACGACATAGAAATCATTGCTTTTACACAAAAAGATTTTTTTTTTTTTTTTGACTATGTGGAGTCACGATATAAAGGCATATCCTGTGGTAGACTAAAAATTAAGGACACAATTGCGTAAAATGTATAATACATTAGTTGGCTATTCTAAATGCCGGCGTAGAAGATCCGCTCGCATCAAGCAGAATGAACTATTCGATATCATATTAAATCAAAGCATGCATCCCCTGAATGTGTGAATGAAGATTAAAGTCTTTAACAGAACAGAAGAAGCTGATGATTTGCCAGCTATGACTTAAAGCAATTCAAAATTACCTGACTTCAAGGATACGCCAACTTGTATTTAATTTACAACAAATAATGCTGTTGCTGCTTTAAATCTTTTTTAGGAAGGGATAAAGATGCAATAAACAGAGACGTAACGACAAGACCAAACTACGAGTAAGTTGCAATTTATATAAATTGTTAAAAATATCTAAGGAAACTCGTTGTAACAACATCTTCCCATATCCACACATGAGAGTCCCTTAATGACTCTGGGCACAAACCAATGCCTACTTAGAAGTCCTAGCTATCCTAAGAGCTTTCTGTCAAAGTTTTTTCATCTAGATCGACTGGCATGCTGCACCCAAGACATATCGAGTTTAAAGTAAAGGATTTTGTTTTTTTAAAGATCTAAGGAACTGTTTTGTTAAACAATAACTACAGGAATTTTGTTTGAATCAAAGATCTATGTTCATTTGATGATCCATGACATTATATTTTGATGCAGTCCCTTAAGAATTAGTTGACCTGTCATCAAATTGCATGAAATGCATGACAAGAATCGCCACCCGCTTGGAATCACAAACGACAATCATATCTTTGAAGAAGAAATTTATAATCATTGTCCTTACAAAAGTACGAGTATGTTGTCCTCAATTCAACTCCAGACACACTATCTTCCATAAGTCGGTTTAGTTACACGCATACGCAGACGACATTGACAATATAGCTGTCAATAGAGCGTTTGCGATAAAATATGTGCTGTCAACAAAGAGGGGCACACATCGATTCTTAAGACACAATGTCACGATAAGCTGGTAAAACTTTAATGTAGTAAGGAACTTTATCTACCTCAGCTCCGCTATCAACTCCGAAACAGATATCAGAGCCGAAATTACGCTGCTTCTGGGCGATTAGAAGGCACAGCTATCTTAGTAAAGCCCTCTCTCTAGTAACCAAAAAGACATGAGTATAATGCCCTGTTCAACCCAGTCTTGCTTAACGATGCAGAAGCTGGGACACTGAAAGCGGGTATAAATATTCTCCGAAAACTGAAAAGGTTGTGTGCTTATCTGGATGCATCCAACAAAACCTGGAGAAGTATTTAAGCTTAAGTATATAAGCATTGATACCACCAACAGTGCATTTTTAGATTTCTCTCTTTGTTGTATGGAGAAAATCATGAATTTTCATCAGTATACTTAAATTACTTAACAGTATGACATACAAAGTTACGTGTGATTTTCATTTTAAAGATTTCGCCCTTTTCTTAGCCACATTTTTGGCGGCCAAATACGAGAACACTATTTTCAAGCGGGCCCCGTGCCGTGATTGCAAACAACTGACCTCAAAAACTCTTTGCGCGGGAACTTTGTATAAATGTCATTTGTAAAATAGTCATCAAGTGAAGTAGATACGTTCATCGGTTCTTGAGAATGAATGTATTCATTTTGTGTATGAAAACAATTATTCGTACTAAGTAGAATGCTGTGTTCGCTAAGAACTAACAAAACTCCAGGAGCTGAGATTGTTCGAGCATAGATTTAAAACTCAATGCAACAATCTTAACTCCAGTCGTAGCAGCTGCAATCAATCGAACCCTAACTCAAGGTCGTCTTATTATTGAAAACCGCCCGACCTTCAAAGAAGGAAAAAAAACAAATTTGAAGCCAATCTCAATAATGCCTGTCATTAGAAAATGCTTCGAAGAAATAGTGGTGATTCGGTTTTATTCAAAAACATGGTACAATATTTTGCAAGCAAATCAATATGGCTTTTAAAGAGTGTTTGGAAAATATTCAAATTTTAGAACTATAAGTTTTAATAAAAACATCATATAACTACTTTTAGGTGGATCCAAGCTTTTCTGTTAATTTACTAGCAAATCTTGATGTTGAGTTTTGTAATTGACATGCAAAGGGACATGGTAAAGCCTTTTTGATTTTTGATTTCTTTATGCTCAGTGGTGTATCTTGCTCTGAAGGTGATTTTGACGACATTTATTGAACTGTATTCAGGCAGATCTCTTTACGCAGTGCAGAAAGTTTGAATATTATTTAGCCTTTTTTGCCTTTGCACTGTTAACATTTAAGTAAGGTGAAGACTAGGTCTGCTGATGTTATTGGTGACACCACTTAATTGATACAGACCAGAGTCAGATGGACTGTCGCTGAAAACATTTTCTATATCAGAGGTGGGATTAGTTGCGGTAAAGTAAGACAGGTCAGTCTGAGCCCATAGAAGCTTAGGTAGATTACAAACATCTAAAAAAAATAACAACGTCATTAGGATCAGCAGCATTAAAAACACTATCGATTGCATCAACAGCTAGCCTGGTAACTTTGAATTGGTTGCGAGCTGCGAGTTAAGCAGCAACAAATGTATAGGTTGAGTTTGCAAATAGAAATTCTAGCGCGAACGAATTGCAAGAAAGCTGTAGACGATTTTTTAAGGGGCTGGACTCGGGACGACAGTGTATAGCTAGAAGTACACCATGGCCATGTAAATTCTCCTCTTTATCTAGACCATCGTCACTCTGTAAATCGAAGTCTTGGGAAATAAATTCGTTATTTTTAATATAAGGGGTGAGATTGGTTTATGTGAGAGCAAAAATGTCGTAGGGCAGAATCTGCGAATTAAGATAAACAGCAGAAATCTTAGTTTGGAATCCTCATACCTTTTGATAATACAGGGACATACATTTGGGAGGCTTTGGCAAAGAATTAAGTGGTGGGTTAGGCGCGATGGTAGTTTTTGAAACAAGTCCGTGTTCACTGGAGGTGTAGTATGCGTTTGAAACTAACGTGAGACCCAGAAGAAGAGAGATAATTAGCCACTTCAACAGAACAGAAGTCATATCTAATTGCTTATGAAAACGTATAAAAAGTTGCCGCAGATCATTATGATAAGTTGGGAGGCCTTCTTGCAGATTGGAAACCATTGCATTGGTTTTAGTTATACCGTCAATACAGACAGAGTATGGCCTATCATGTGGATAGGCGTGATATAAGCGAACATTTTCATATAATCTGCAGTCTTTTAGTCGAGAGAGAACATACCGGCCATATTTCCCTGAAAAAATAAATAGCTTTGTTAATCTTGCCTTCGGTAATGAATCTAAAAATGAAGAACGGGTGGTATTAGGATGGGAGTCTAGCTTAGAAGATGGGGAGGGATTTAAAATATGGGAGCGAATAAAGTTAGGGTACGCCGTTTTTGTTAAAAGTCGAATGAGATGATCTTTTTAGTTTTTTTAAGTGACTGGGAGGAGGATCAAGATTAAAAGATACACATTTGTGAATTGGATTGGGCGGGGTGGAAGAACGTCTTGAATGTTTATCACATAGATCAAACATAGATCCTAGTTTTGCCCAACGATGATACCATGTCAGTCAACCCTCAAGATGTCTAATGACTATGTCCATAATTTAATGAATTTCTTGAATATAATGACTATTGCATGAAAAAACTATCCATCGGTATAAAAAACATTTGTGATAGTGCAGAATCGTATAACTCTTCACTCAGTAAATCAAAATTTGGAAACTGTCAATTGTGCTCTTTTAAGGCCGTCCTATACGGTCTATGTGATATGGCCTTAAATGCATCCATATAAAAAAAACAATCACTAACAAATATTAAAATGATGTCTGTAGTTAAAGAAGAGGTATCGTTTTATTCTCCACCTACAAATAAGTTGGAATCCTTGAAGAAAAGGTAAAAAGACCTGTTTCGCATAGGACTTTTGATTGCACCAGCATTACTTCTGGCGCATTTAACTACTAAGTTCTTGTAATTTTTGTATTCTTGTGTTAAATAATATGGCAAATAGATATTTAAACAATACTACTTGGAATGTTTTTTTTGTTTTCTTAATGACAGCAACATTCATGTTCTTTAGTCACCGAAACGATGATTAATATTAATTTTAATTTTTCCACGGCTAATTATAAATGCTATAAATATGATAGAACAGGTAGAAGAGGTGAAGGCGTCGCAAATCTCTTAAAAACATCAATTAAACATTCACTTCTGTCTATTGTAAAAACAAAATTTGTAGAAAACTTAGGTATAAATATAACTTTAGCAAATCAAGAAGTCATAAAAATTGTTTGTGTGTATTTCCCTGGGGAAAACAAATCTTATGGAAAAAGGAGAATCCTCATAAATGATTTTAGGAGGTTGCTCACGATAGGTGGTGACTTTCTAATTGGTGGAGATCTTAATTGGCGAGAAAAAGATTGGGGCTATGAAGAGCAAATTTGTTTCACTACCAATCTATCTTATACCTCCCTAGTCCATATTACATTTCAAATAATCCTCGTAGCGCTCCTTCTGTTCTGAATTTATATTTTTTTTACTAATGTTTCTTGATTTCTTGCGCAATCATTCTGTCTAAACGAACTAAACGCTAATCGCAACCCAATTCGTCTGTGAGCAAGCATGCAATATTTCCATGATTTAAAAAACCACTTCCTATCAGAAATTAGATCAGCTTTAATCAGAATTTGAGAATATATACTGCTGCTGAAAAATGCGTTCCTTAAGTTCCAAAAACAATATTTCTTAAAAAAAAACTTCCTTCTCATGTTTTGGAACTTAATAAACGTAGAAACATATACCGAAGAGATTGGCAAAAATATTGCCAACTCTTTAACCGAAAACAGGTTTCAGTTCTGAAAAAAAAGATTTCGAAACGCATTTCTGATCATCGCAGTAAAGAATTGGATCAAAAACTTTGTTGCCTTAAAAAAAACGCAAAGCCATTCTGGAACATTGTCAAAATAATGAAAAATAAGCTGGTACTGCCACGTTCAAAGAAGATCTGCGGAATATCCGGTTAAATAGGCACTATCAGCTACGGTCACTCCAACTGTAAGAAAACGAGGTCGGAAAAAGAATTCCTGGATTTCTCAGATGGCAAATGCGCAACCACTGAAGCGATCCAGGACCGATCAGTATGTAGACTCGTTCTGCGGTCTGCGACATTAGCCAACCCCATGAGCGAAGCAGCAGCGATGCAGTAAAAATGGGAAACTCGTTACGTATAAATTCGTATAACGAGGAATGGATTAATAAAAGGAAAAGAAGAAGAAGGACCGATGTCTTTTCTGAAAGGTTCAGGAACTACTTTATTTACATGACATGTGGGTGGCCGTGGCTCAAGTGGTAGTGGGTCGGCTTCTAAATTGGAAGGTTCGTTGTTCGAATCCCAGCCTCGTCCGAAAGACTTTTTCAGTCACCAAAAATCAAGGAAGATGTGTAGTTGACTAAAATACAATAACAAGCCAGCTCTCATTATTAGTTTGGTTTCCCCATTAAATGTTGAATGCCACCCAGCAGCAAAATAATCACTGAGCCCAAAAATATTCTCTTTCTGTTCGATTTTCCAAAAAACTTAGCACATGCTGTGTTATAAGTTTATACATATGCACTTGAGTGTTAAGTTCTTTAGAATATAATAAATAATAAAATAAAACTAAAGTCAAATCTCTACTTGTGAATTTGTAACTGAAGAAGACAAACACTTTCTTATTAGAAAATAAAACCGAAACAAACATATATAGATAAAACTCTTAACAAAAATTGGAGTTAAATTCATCGTATTCAATAACAAACGGATGCTTAAAAATGCAATGTTTTCATGATAACCGGAAAATCATGGGAGTTACAGACTAATAAGTGTACTAATTAGTCTTAGTAAAAAAGTAGGTAAAAAAGAAAATTTATCCGTGATAATGAAATATATCCAAAAGAACAATTAGGATTTAGACGCTTGAGCCAAATTGTAATTTATTTATTTATGTTTAATTATTTCCGGAAGATCTTGATCCAAGATAAAGCTATTCTATTGTACATATATCATTGTATAGATCATTTAACCATTTATCATATACCATGCCAAAAGTGAAAATATTGTACAATACTTTGCGAATTTGAAAAAGCATCGCGAAACCGAAGGAAACTGCCTAGTAAGGTCTTCCCCTATTGGAGCATATCTTTCTATCAATACCTAACCCAATCTACAATTATTACTATCCCAGATGATAATAAGTTCGTTAATAGCTGTCAGACAGAAACAACCATAACTTGTTTCTTATTTGGCAGATCTTAGCAAAGTGAGTGTGCCAGTTGGAAAACCCAATTTAATTTCATTTAACGTACAGATGAATGAATCTGTTGAGTTTATGGTTAACAGCTGCTTTGACGTTGAGGTTGTATAATTGGAATCGGCATATCTAAATTGACGTGCGATGATTCTAACTAACAAGCTGTTTTTTTATATATAGGTAATAAAATTGCATATTTATAAATGCTTCTTCAGAATTTTTTACCCACTATCAACAACTATATGGGATTTCACAACTCTTATTACTAATCGTATTTTTTCAAAGGTATCGTAAAAACCGATTTGTGCTCACACTTCTTATTAAGATATGCGTCTGCACAATTCACAAAATTGGACACTTTAAGTTTGACATGCCACTGGGTTTTCACAATGGTTAACAATCGGCTATTCAAGGTGGTGGTGTTTTTTTTGTTGAAAATTTGTACGGTCTTTAGAAGTCTTGGAAATACATATGAATACCTCTAATGGTGATATTAGGATTCCGAGTATGATAGTTCAAGACCCCTTGCATCTACTGCATTATCTGACTGTAGTATTATGTTTGTTAAATATTTTTTTTAGTAAGACCTTGTACAAGTCGCTGGAAAAGGGAGATTGACTAGATGACTCAACTTGAACCCCAATCTGTCACCATTGGTTTTTTACTTAAGAACACAAAGTAGGTATCTATTGTTAACGTCGTTGAACGGCCGCAAGCACAATTAATCCCCAAAACGTTTGTCATTCATCTGTTGGTCTCTCGAAAAGTCATTTACAGCTTGCATGAGTTATTATACTATATACTTAGGAAATCGATGACAAAAAACTTCAAAGAATCGGTGCAATAAAACAATCCACTTACGGTCTACTTACTCCTCATCATTAGTATAACGGTATATGCTGGGAAAAACACATGAAATTCGAACACTCTTTATTGTTTTTAACGGCTGTATCTAGACGCGATGACGCGATAGTTAGCTCATTGGACTATCACGCAGAGAGTCTAGGTTCGATTCCTGGCTGGGTCACCAACAATTTTTCAAACCCTTCACCCTTTCGGCGGGGAATGGCAAACTCCCGAAAGTAAAATTGCCTACGAAAAAGCTTCTAAGGAGTGCCATTCGGACTCGGCGATAAACCGTAGGCCCCACTCAGATGTGACAAAAATGTCAACATGAGCAACACAAATGAGTGTCAAGAAGCTAGGCCATGGCCCATTTTCTTTTATCTAGATAGCATTTTACTCGTATCTACTTGTCAGATTGTGCAAAATGATGATGGACACCCTTCGCTGTTCCGGAATATTCGGAAACTATCTTACCAAGGCATTTGATTTCAAAATATGCCCAAGACAAGGTTATAGCTTACTACATGATTTCTTTTTCATTAACCTTGAGAAAAGCCAGCACCAGACGCACAAATGCAATCTCTTAAACGTACTGAAAATATTGTCATGTGGTTGTCGGAATAAAAGCGGCAGAGATCAATTAAGTGGTCATTCAAATAAAAGAAAGTGTATGCAGTCCACAAAGGCGAGCACACCACAGGGACTTACAAGTGACATATTTTTAGCTTAGATATCATAAAAGAAGGCCTCGGATAAATTACCGCTTAAAATATGACAAGGACTTCAACCATCTTAAACTATTGTAAATAACAGAATGCATTTGGCCATTATATTGTGCTAGCTTTAGGGTCTTCTTGATTCTGGCTGGGATTCACTCTAGACTGTAATGTGAAGATAAGCCGGCAATCTTTTTATCGAAAGGAGACAACTCCCTCCTAGTCTTTTTCACGACTTTATGGTATATCCTATACGTTGACTCTATCAGCGGGTTCTTTGGTACAGTGTGTAATGAAGGACATCAATGTCCTTAGGTGGCAAACTTCGAGTCCAGTACAAATATGAAATCAAAGTCTTCGTATTCAGTTTGTTAAAGTGGCTTACTCAACATTATCATTGACAGTACTTAACATTTCGTCGATTTCCCGCCTTTAGGTCATGGTCATAAATTATTGTGGAATGGATGAAATAAAAGAGAATAAAAGAACTATTAAACTGAATCTTGTTGATTCAAAAGGAGCCTCCTAGGCAAGACTTACAAAGGAAGAGCCCTCTTTGAAGGTCGTTCCCCTCATAATAAAAACAAAAGAACAAAGCTAATACTTTCCGACGTCTTTAGATACCTTGCTGCAGTTAGCACATCCTAAAGGAGAAGTACACTTATGTTGGGCGACCTTTATCTACTGGTAATTGAGATCACCTCTTCTTGCGAACAATAATGTGAATGTGATAATATCGCAAGGAAACACTTGCTCTCGAAGCGCTCACATCAAACCGCATGACCTAGAATAATAATGGTCTATTGATAAGAATATATAAAGAGTGAAGGGACAAGCTTTATATCAGAGTACATGACTAGATTTAACTCATATATCCTCTTATATAACCTCTGTACTTTTCTAGATGCCATAAGGTCTAAGAGTTGAAAAATATATCTCAAATAAATGAAGAGGACCTTGTGCGGAAAGCCTCTTTTTAACCAGGTATTATTCAAGACAGTTGATCCAGATGGTGAAGAATTTTTCTATATTCTGGTTAACTGCTTGAAGATTTGTTTTTTTTTTTTGTAATGAAATAGAATTGGATTGAACGTATCATGTGTTACCCTGATTCTGAGAATTTTTCAATTCACCACGAATTACTTCAAATTAAAACTTATCCCTTTCTTGACCAAGAAATCGATAATTCAGCTGCAAAAAGGTCTTTCATTAACCATCCAATCGATAAACAATTAATTTGATTCCAATTACCCTATCACAATAACCTCTAATACTCATATATGTACATATATGACCCATGTCACATCATTTACATTATTAATTATTACATATCCTTGTAGTATGTGAATATTTTTTTCGTAAAACATTTGTCTTTTCTATGCAGTGAATATACTCTAGCTCCAGTTAGTAACCGATTGTCTATAAATGCTTACTTCGTTTCAATAGTAAGATTTAAACAAGGGCCCATAGATTGCCATCACTGTTGGACATATGACCAGCCGTTAGCATATCTTTTTTCTTTGAAAATTGTCACAATCTTTTACCGATAGAGTTAATTTATCACACCTGTTTACCACCTGATTTCGAAAAGCCAGAAAAATAGGTTATACAAAAAATGAACCATTACTCTATCGCTAGGTAACAATCCAACACTAGAGCAGTAAAAATTTTATCCGAGAGATACCCGTATCTAGGCGTTATAATTCTTTATACAATGCTTATCAAAATAAAATTAATACCAGCGATAAATTAGGTTTTCTTGCGGTGGCGTATCGGAATGTCAATTACTTACAAATTGAACTATTTTAATGATTCCTGGCAGTGTCTGAAAGTATCCGAGGTTGATCTTTATCCAGCTGAGTCCTCCCCCTGAAGATGCGGCTGGATTGGATTGGTTATTGTTGACATTTATCACTGTTTCCGTCATCGTTTAAATTTTAAATTTGCACTTAAATTAATTATTTATTTTGGTTTTTGCGATTAAAATCGATTAAAAAAATTCAATTCTATTAACGTTCTCGTCCTCGTATTTGTACTTGTTTCAATGCACTCAAGAGAACTTGTAATGATCGCGACGGAAACGCAACAGGTATCCGGTGAACGGTGTTTATACAATGAGCGCGTTTAACTAACTGAAATCAGTGTGCACCTTTAGGGTAATAGAGTGGAAAGCTTATTTTTCTCATACTTGCCTGACTTTTCTTCCTACGTAGTAAACGATTGTGTATCTGTGGGTAGATACTCGAATAAGCTCTTGCTATCGATATAGGTACCCGAAGTTTGCTTTCGGTTAAATCTGACGGCAACTGACGAGAAAGAAATAAAAGCGGCGAGTAGTTCGGTTCCAGTGGGTTAATGATAAAGTGGAGATGCACATTGAGCTTTTTTTCTCGACTGTTGGTGCAAAAAGGTGAAGAAAAGGGCATATTTTTAGGAGAAACTAATAACAAAGGGTGTTTCAGCTTTGTCATTATTTCAAAGTGTTGATTTGATATCTGATATAAGAATTACGCGTTTCAAAGAGCGCTCTTAAGGTCTATTCACAACTCACCAAAATTGGGAATACGAATAAGCGGATATTCGCGAGATTTAAAAGATTCATTATTCGCAAGAACCTGCGAACAAAACACATCATAACAGGAGAATTTTGAGGTTAAGTGCACATGGGTATTTTAGTACTGCGAATGTAGTTTGGAATTCCACAGAATGATATACAAATTTGACAGCTCTTTTCTTCCTATAGATATATGAGAATCGGATGGCAACGATTAGTATAAGGCCTCGTAGAAGTAGCATCTTCCGACAGGTGCTGGTTCCTTAAATGACGAGAATAAGCCTCTGCAGCCGAACATTTTGCAGCTCTGCTAATAAGTCCTACTTCACGCCTCCCCGTGGCGCCATCTGGGAATCTCATTAGAGATTGCGAAGTGAAGGGGGCAAATGGCGAGTTTCCTGCCCCATAAACCAGGATTAGTGGCGGAAAAAACAAAACAAGACCTTACCCGGGCTACTCCGACATATTTGGAGCTCAGGCCGGAAAGGATTTCCAGGACTTAGTCAGGGTCTTGGAAAAGAGATGGTGGCGGACGAGCCCTATAAGGGCCAACGGCAGCGCTCACATTCCGAAATGGGTTACTGGCTTCGGTGTAACCGACCCCTCGTCCTAGGGGCATTACAAATGGAACTGGTCCTCCAGGTTGAGGGTTGTGCCGCCGGGGTAACTGCCCGGCCATTTAAAAAAAAAAAAACAAGTTACGAAGCATCAACAAGCCTCGAATATGGGCGGATCTACTGTTGACAACCCACGCAAACGATTTAAGGACAATGAGCTTCGGATATGCACGTGGAATGTTATATCCCTTAATAGACCACGTGCAGCCGAGCAACAAGCGGAGGCCCTAGACTGCTGCAAAGCAGACATAACCGATATTCAAGAAATGCGAAGGGATGGGCCGGACAAAAAGAAGATGAAAAACTGCGACATCTACTACGGCAATTGCTATCGACGGCAAAAGCAGCGCTTATTTGGATGCGGATTTGTTGTCGGAGGCAGACTAAGACAAGAAGTCCTCAGCTTGTGAACGAGCGTCTCGTAGCAATCCGCATCAAGGCTAAATTTGCCAACATTAGCCTCATATGCGCGCATGCCCCCCACAGAGGAGAAAGATGACGACACCAAGGATGCCTTCTACGAGCTCCTCAAGAAGACCTACGAGCAATGCCCTAGCTATGACATTAAAATTGTCCTCGGTGATTTAAATGCAAAACTAGGAAGAGAGTGTATGTTTGGTTGAACAATCGGAAAATATAGCCTGCACAACACCAGCTCCGATAACGGATTCAGGCTAATCGACCTTGCGGCGGGGCGAAACATTGTCGTGGCTAGCACGCAGGTCCCACATCTCGACATACACAAGGGCACTTGGAGAACCCCTGATCAATCAACAGTCAACCAGATTGATCACATTGAGATCGACGCAAGACACTCCTCCAGTATTATGGATGTCCGTACGTTCCGAGGAGCCAACATCGACTCGGACCACTACCTTGTTGTAGCCAAGGTACGGTTGCGGATATCCCAAACTACGCCAAGACAAACTAATGCTGTGAGAAAATTCGACGTCAGACGGCTACAATCGCAAGAGATCTCCAAGTCCTTCTTCGATCGAGTGTCTCTTAATCTCTTAAGAGGTCCAATGCCGCCAGCATCAAGCATCGAGGACCATTGGAAACACTGCCAAAAGGCCATCAGAGATGCCGCTTCTGATGTGCTGGGTTTCACTCGTCCACCACAACGAAACCCCTGGTGATGAATGCCGGCAAGCACATGCAGCTAAGCAAGATGCATATAACGCGGCGCTGCTTAGAAAGACCAGAGCTGCTCATGAGCTCTATGAGCGGAAGAGGAGAGACGAGCACTGGCTACTCAGTAGGAAGAAGAAAGAGCATGAGAAGCGCGCGGTCGAGGAAATTGAGAGATGCTACTTCGGGAATGAGGTTCGGAAGTTCTACCCAAAGGTTAAAAATAACATGCCACGGAAACAAACCCCGAACCAAAGCCTGTAGAGATGAACAAGGGAACATGGTAGTAGAATTGCTGTCGATGCTGAGGATTTGGAAAGATCATTTCTGCAGACTGTATAACGGCGATGACGGACCAAATACCGCTGTCAGGCAGAATCAAACTTTCCACTTGGACGATGATGACCGACAATTCCGTCCACCCGACCTGGATGAAGTGAAGATAGCTATATCGAAGCCTAAGTCCAACAAAGCTGCTGGAGCGGATGGCCTGACTGCCGAGCTCTTCAAAGCAGCAGGCGATGACTTGGTAAGGAGCATACACCAACTCATCTGGTCGGACGAAAGTATGCCCGATGAATGGAATCTTAGCATTGTTTGTCCGATTCTCAAGAAAGGAGACTCTCTGAACTGCGCCAACTACAGAGGCATCACTCTCCTTAACATCGCTTATAAGATCTTATCCGCCGTATTGTGTGAACGCCTGAAGCCGTTCGTCAACAACCTGTTAGGTCCATATCAGTGTGGCTTCAGGCCAGGAAAGTCCACTATCGACAAGATATTCACACTACGGCAGATCTTGGAGAAGACCCATGAGCTTCAGATCGATACCCACCACCTATTCATCGATTCTAAGGCCGCGTATGACAGCATCTATAGGGACGAGCTATATAGAGCAATGTCTAGTTTTGGCAAACTCGTCCGTCTGTGCAGGATGACGATGGAGAATGCACGCTGTTACATCAAGGTCGGTAAAGATCTCATCGAGACCTTTGATGTCCAGAAAGGATTTAGACAAGGCGATGCGCTGTCATGCGATTTTTTCAACATCCTACTTGAAAGAATAGTGCAAAACTCACGAGCAAACACAAGAGGCACTATCTTTCAAAAATCCGTCCAACTACTCGCATACGCCGACGATATTGACATAATCGGGAGAAAGCAGCGTGATGTCAGTGGCGCTTTCGCGAGTATTGGGACGGAAGCGGCTATGAGGGCAAGACCAAATATATGCTGTCAAGCAAAAAGGACAACCAACACCGTCGTCTCGGACAGAACGTCACCCTCGACAGATATAACTTTGAGGTAGTTAAGGATTTTGTCTACCTAGGCTCCGCTATAAATAGAGACAACGACACCAGCGTCGATCAAGCGAAGAATAACTCTTGCCAACCGCTGTTTCTTTGGGTTAAGAAGGCAATTGAAAGTCAGCCTTTATAAGACTTTAATAATCCCGCTCCTGCTCTATGGCGCAGAGGCATGGACATTATCAAAAATGGATGAGGGTGTTCTTGGTTGCTTCGAGCGTAAAATTCTTCGGGCGATCTTCGGTCCCGTCTGCATTGACGGTGAGTGGAGGAGAAGATACGACGACGAACTGTATGGACTGTACAGCGACATGGACCTAGCCAGAAGAGTGAAGATCCAAAGACTAGGATGGCTGGGTCATGTAGAGCGCATGGACACCAATGCTCCGGTCCGAAAAGTCTTCAAATCCGTTCCCGAGTGACTCAGGTTGCGCACGCAAGTGGAAGAGGACCTCAGCTAACTTAGCGTGAGAAACTGGAGGCAGCTAGCCAGGGATCGAGCTGGCTGGAGAAGCTTGTTGACTGAGGCCCAGGTCCACCCGGACTGTAGCGCCACCTAAAGTAAGTAAGTAAGTATAAAAGAATCGTCGATTTCTTCGCAAAAACTTTAGAATTTTAGTTTTGTTTTTATTAATTCACAGATAAATAAGGTTTTGTGCTTTTGAAACAGAAAAATTGTCACTTGTCTGTCTGTATTTGAAATGATTTGACCGTATTCAATTCGCAGTTCGCTGTGTTATGAATGGACCTTTAAGGGCTGACCAGAATGTAAATCTGAAGCTATAATCTGTATCTGATATCGAACTGTCAAAAAACTTCGTGCTATTCAACTTCAAGATACAGATTCAAGAAATAGCACCCAACTTCGAGATACACATTCAAGATTCAAGCTTCAGATTCACATTCTCGTCAGCCCTTCACTCTTTTTCTCAGGCTGTTCTCTAATTGCTGTTTTTCTTTCATTATCTGCAACATATGCACCTAACCATATGTATAGTTCAATGTTTCGGCTTATCTTTCGGCGTTTTGAATTTTAGGGACTGATATTTCAATTAAACTTAACACATAGAACAGCAAATTTGTTTGCAAATGGTGGTGACTTATACACGCCAGAATTTATAAGACAATGGCAGTCAAAATTTAATAGAGTTAATTATGTTTTATACGTCAATTTTTGACTATAAACTATAATCGTTTGTGCGATACGTTTGTATTTTACATCATGCATTCAGACTGAAATAGTACAATATTATTGTCGTAAACTTTCCCAACTTTGACCGTAGGACTAAATAGAACTACTACTACTACTTCAGAGATGGCAGTAAAATTAACAAAAAAATTAAATGGCTTTTTAATACTGCCATGCAAGTTTTTAGAATAGTACAATTCACCCGCTCATTTGTATGCCCTAAACTCTATACTCGTAGTTTTTCTAAAAGTTACGGAAGAAACTTCGACATTATTTTTAGACAGGTGATTAGTTCAATTCATTTACGTGAAGAAAACATTTTTTTTTAAAAAAAGTAAGTGTGATGGAATTTTAACTGTTTTTAAGAACAAATGAAAAAAAATCCCTAAATTTTTTATTCAAAGGCTAACTTTGACAGTTGGTATTCTATGAAATATTGCTCGTGTCGTGTAACGAAATGTCAATTAAGGCTCAACCATAATAGGCGAAAGTAGTCAGAACTAGATGAAAACGTATCCATCTGTCAGGTCATGTTGTCATTTGTTTTGTGTTTGTGTTTTGCATTTGTAAAAACTTTAAATTCGATGGGGATTAAAATTAAAAAATTCTTAAAGTTATTGTTATTTCTAATATGTATTGAGATAAAATGTCGACAATAAATATGTAAGTTGAGAAATGGGTGCTTGTGAAGTGTTTAGAAATTTCGTGCTTTAAAACATGTAAGCAAAGCAAAAATTAGGATTCAATCTATGGAAATTTTCAGTCGCATTTCACTGTCTTGGATATTGTCTATATATTTATATTATATGTATACAAAAATGAAATTTTCCATTTTATTCATTCGCAACATTAGTAAAAAACAAAGGCACAAATCCACAGTAAAAGCACATAAATTTGATAATTAAATATATCTGTTTCCTTCTAATATCAATGTTTTTTTTTTTTAAAGAAATAACACCTTTTTCGCAAAAAACAAACAGCTTTCTGAATTACTAAATTCAACAGATGCTCAGCTGTCAAATGCGATCTTGATCGCAATATACGTAAGAACTACGAAAACAAAATTGAACGAAAAATCTATGAAAAAGAGTAATTCGCCATTATGGTCGCATCCATACAAATCACTTGTAATCGCGCATTTACGTGCGTAGACGTACTATTCTTTCGCCTATTATGGGTCTGCCTTTAGTTTTGCAGTCAATTTTCGGCCTCTCAACCAATCTCACAATTTATTTAACTAAATTTTCACTTTGATAATTTTCACTGTAATTAATCCGTATAATCGTAAACTTAATTCTTTTGAAGAATGCGCTATGGGGAATAACTGAAAAAAAAAATAACTGACTGACAACCGTAAGCTTTCTTTTAGATTTCGCGAGAACGTATATTAGTAGTGTTTTTTGCAAATCCGCTATCTGCTTAAAGCATAATTTTCATGTTAATTACAACAAAAACATAGCGATCAACGCTAAGTCAATTTATATCCGCTATCTATTGAGCGGATACAAAACAGTGCTTCCAAATCATATTTTCTTTGTTTCGGATGAATTTTTACGATGAATTAGCAAAAATGTCAAACCTTCGCCTACAATTTTTTTTCAAAACAATTTAAGTTCGTTCGCCAACCGACAAATGAGCCATCACTAAACGTCATAGAGATGTCCGTGCTACCAAGTTTTTCTGATGAACTCTTAAGCGGGGATGGATCATTTTTTTACGAACTTAGCTAACTTGCGTCCAAGAAACTATGAAATAAAATGCTGGCAGCGCCTCTGAGCTTTGTTCCTCAGTAGGAATAGCGACGAAGGCGCCATTTATACTGGAATACAATGCGGTCTAATACGAGCTGATATTAAGTCTGCACCAACTTATACTGATAACATTTTTTATAAAAAAGAACCAGAGAACAACTTATGAAAACCCGCATCAATCGGAAAAATAAACGCGCACAATTAAATTAAAAAAAAAGTCAGGTCTCTGCACTAAATTTGCAAAAATGACCTCAAAATGCCATTAACCAGGAATAGGAACTAAGTGAGCAAAGTTTGTGAAAAAACTTTGAAGACAAACTTTGGGAGTGGTACGCAAATTTTGCTCTGTTTTTCAAAAGAACAGCTCACAAAAATTTAGAAAATTTATTGATTTTTATCAATGAATTGATAAGAGGCGATCGAGCGCCTAATCAATGAGAGAGCTTTTTGGCTCCACTCTATAAAGGCAAAGACGTCACTGGATACTAGGCGGTAATGCTAAAGGTAAGATCACAAATTGTTATTAAAGAATGACACATGATACATATGTTCGTACAGCGAGAACCAAATACGAAGCGAAAAAACCGAATAATTAAAACAATGCAGTACACCAAGAAAGCGTACAAAGTTTGTTACTTCTCGCTGTTGGGCAGCATTTTCTTTTGAAGCAATATGTTGACAGGTTCAATTCTTGATGTTACTGTAAGTAAAATAAACAAAATAATTTTTTGTTTTTGAATCTTACTAACATTCTACTTAGATATCTATCATAAGGTATGCCCAAGAAGGTACTAGCACAATATTTCAAAAATCCGTCCAGTTACTCGCATACGCCCACGATATTGACAAAATCGGAAGAAAGCAGCATGATGTCAGTAGCGCTTTCGCAATTATTGAAATGGAAGCGGCGAAAATGTGTTTAGCGACCAACTGAGGCAAGACCAAGTATATGCTGTCAGGCCAAAAGGACACGGACAGAATGTCACCCTCGGCAAGGACTTTGTCTAGCTAGGCTGTGCTATCAATTCAGAAAACGACACTAGAGCAATAACTCTTGTCAATCGCTGCTTCTGTGGCTAATGAGGCAGTTGACTAGCGAAGCCCAAAAGCAGTCTTAGAAATACCATTCCTTCTCAATGGCGCAAAGGCATGTACGTTATCAAAAATGGGTGAGGGTATTCATGATTGCTTTGGGAGAGAAATTCTTTGGGGGATTTCGTTCCCGGTGGTGAATGGAGGGAAGATACAATGACGAGCTGTGCGAGAGAAGCGAAGGTCCAACGGCAGAGGTAGCTGGGTCTTGTAGAGCGGATGGACACCAACGCTCCAATCCGAAAAGTTTTCGAATCTGGGCTTAAGTAGCGCACGTAAATGAAGGAGGACCTCAGCGAATTAATCGTGCGAAACTGGAGGGATCTAGCTTATATAGATATTCATTGTTCACCTGGAGCTTTATTTCAGTACTTCAATTTCAAGAGCTACTATTACATCGAAGCGTAAAGTACTCAAAGAAAATTCGATTGCTTTCAAGCTAAGATTACAGCCGCAACAATTATTTAGTTAGAGATGCTTTATTGAGAGCTCGGTGGGTAATCGCAAATGCGTTCGGGGTTTTAGTGCCAACGTGGCGAATACTGAATAACGCTCTTAATAAGTGGTAGCCGTGGAAGTTTTGCACAATTTTATCAAATTGAACGACTGAGCATTCTTGTTTTGGATGAAACCACGTCAACTTGCCAAAATCGGAAATTCTATCAGCACTGAATAGAGATGGAATATTGCCTCTGCTAGGAGACGACGACGATAGTTTACAGTAACGAAATAAGGAACTTCTTTTATGCTGCGGCACTTCCTGATGGTTGTTCGCTACGTTGTTTTCCCCTCGGACAAAACCATTCAGAAGTCTCATTCATACTTGCTTACATTCTTCTACTGCAATTAAAATGTAAACTGTTACCCGACCGCGTATAATAGATTTAATAATTCATTTAGTCACCTGGTCTACCCAACTCCTTCCTAAACTAATTTTATCCCATTCTGTTATTCTTCTTAATACATTTTCATAGGATTTAGATTTTGAATTATATGGGAAATTTTGATCTTTAACTAGAGAAGGCAATTTCTCTTCAAACGAAATTCTAAAATATAAATAAATAAATTGACTAATATTAAATTAAACTATTATGTCTGCGTCGCCTACATACACAAACTTGCGTTTGTTTCTGTCCACTGATACGGGTGGGTCGATATCTGCTAATAAAAAAATTGGTAAAATATTATCGTTTCTCCCAAGTGAACACGTTCCCTTAGACTTTAAATTCTATTTCCGTTTAAGTCGGGTTACATATGCTCGTCCATAGATGGCGCCATACAATTCGACAAATGTCAAACTAAAAAATAAGAACTGCCAACCTGATAAAAATGAACTTCCTCTTTTTCGATACGTTCTTGTCGGTGACTATTTGTCAAAAATTTTCACAAAATAAATCCTAGGTAATCTATGCGAAATTCTATGAAAATTCAACAAAGTTTGCTCAATTTTTGTAAATTAACATCTCGTCCAATGGAATATGCAACGATTTTATGGATATTTCCTTGTTAAAAGGCGAATTTTGAGTGAATTTTCAATGCAGTGGTGTTCTGTTTGACAGTCGGTAATTGGGGCAGTGTTTTCTTGAATTTCTGTGAAGTTAAATCATATTTGAATAGAATAAAAGATTTGTGATAGCCAAAAGTGTATCCCTAAGCAAAGTACTTCTAATTGATGAGTGCTCTCACGTCGAATGAGTGCAATTCACTTTGTTTATAGTGATACCTCCGCTGTCAAGCAACAGTGCAAGCTGCATTTCTGTTTTAAATTGTTCCGCCAAAAACTAATCAACTATTTTATCTGTTTGTTTTTTTTTATTTTAGCCATGGTGCGTATGAACGTATTGGCCGATGCCCTCAAATGTATCAACAATGCCGAGAAGCGCGGTAAACGCCAGGTTCTTCTTCGTCCCTGCTCCAAAGTCATTGTCAAATTCTTGACTGTAATGATGAAACATGGATACATTGGCGAATTCGAAATCGTCGATGATCACAGATCTGGCAAAATTGTCGTCAATCTAACCGGCAGATTGAATAAATGCGGCGTCATCTCCCCACGCTTTGATGTACCAATCAATGACATTGAGAAGTGGACTAACAATTTGTTGCCCTCACGTCAGTTTGGATATGTTGTGCTTACCACATCTGGTGGTATCATGGATCACGAAGAGGCCAGACGGAAACACTTGGGAGGAAAGATCCTTGGATTCTTCTTCTAAATAATTTTTACAAAAAAAGAATTAATTTTCGTTTATTTTCTACGAAACAAAGTAAACAAATGTAACAGAGAGGAGAATAAAGAAAAAAAATTGGAAAAAAACACTTAAAAATAGGTAAATCGCTGTTTTCTGATTTTGTTGCATACATATGTTTTTCAGCGGTCGTTATTGGAAGGCCTATCTGCAGCTGCGGTAAGTAGGAAATTGGTGAAAGCAGGACAAGGTACTAAGACCTAACGTGGCATTGTGCGTGAAATGAATGTGCACACCTTCGGAGTGTTTCATCGAAATTTGATTTCGATTTGTGTTTAGCTATATTCGAGCGTTTGTAAAAGTGATCAGCGACAAGTGAACGCATTTTTGCTTGATATTCTTAAGCAAGAGCTAAAGCGAAATCCAACGCACACCGAATTTGGAACAAATGATTTAACCGCATGGTTGTCTGATGCGAACACCAACACTGCTGTTGCTGCGAAAATGTGAATGAAATCGCTTTTGTCTATGCCCGGGAGTGGTAGTTGAGTCTTCATGGAAGGTTCCAAACCTAGAAGAAATCCCGAAGGTTGCATACTATAGGACCACATCGGCTTCAGCACTTGCTTATGATCGTATAAGCCAGTTTTGAAAGTTTACCGAGGAACCAGTACATATCTTTTTTTTTTTTGATTTCCACTGGTTTGAGATAATTTTTTTGAGCATGCAATTTCTATTTTTAATTTGCGTCTACTGTCATATAGCCTCACTTGCCAGTGGAGTACAAACCGATTTTATGACGATGAACAACTGATTTGTTTTTCTTTATGTAAAGTTGCTTATGAACAGATTTGGTTTTCCATTGTGGGCTATCTGCCAAGGCTTTGTCCATACATATACTATATAGAGTGCTTAACACTTGAATCGTTGTTTCTTCAATCATTTAACCTAATGCCAATATAGCAGTAGGTAATTGGCAGATATTGCTACAAAGGCCCCTTTTTCTTAGGTTGTGTCTCGGGTATATATGAGATACAGAAGTGGGCTGAGTACACTTCCCTGCATAACGCCGGCTTAAATCTCTTCGAATTGCGATTCTTCGTTTCCGATCTTCCACGGTAAATTATATTCTCGAGATAGTTTGTTAGTACATTATAAAAAAAAGTTAGTCGCAAGCCAGCCGAAATTTGATCTTCATGCCATACCTTATTAAAGGCTTGCATCATGGAATACCGTTGAACAAATCTTTTTTTTTTTGTTGTTTTCAAAGCTTTGCCAATCACGTCAGTGAGTCTATGCATCTGATCAATAGTGGAGTGCTTACTCCGCTTTCTCCTTATCTCCCTTCGCCCATTCGTTGTTATATTTTTCTTATTGATGGGACCGCTTTGTTCCAGCGAAATTTTTTTGTAAAAGAGCACTTTTTGCATAAGTCTGGGAAGAAGGGAAGGAATTCTTTTAAATCTGCGTTCCTGTTTGTAAAATGTGTTTAAACGCCAAAAGTAATAACTGAACAAAGTAACAAACCAAAAAAGAACTTTCAATGCAAAGCCAATTACTTTATTGATGGTAATGTGCACTTAATAAGTTTTAATATACAGTTCGGTGACCAATTCACTTCAATCTGAAGCCCTTTTTTGCCTTCTTTGTCCCCATTTTGGACCCATTTCGATGAAATTGTCGCAATTTATACATTTGTAAACAATTACCAGTTTAAGTTCTTTTAAAATTTAATTGATTTACCGTTTTATACAATTCCTGCCCGTAGAAAATCCTTATGCAGAATTTTTTAAGAATTCGCAGTGTGGGGAATTGAGTTACTCTCTCTTACAAAATTTTTCTCTCGAGAACAGGTTTCCATACTTCTGGGACAGACCTAATATAACCGATAACTTCAATAACGAAGTTTTATAATTCTTGACAAGTTGACTACTAGTATGTACAGTGACTCCAAAATGTATTCGCTCACCCATCCATATGAAGGAATAAACTGCTGTAGAAAAAAAAAACAAAAGGATCACAAAGCTCATATATACATATATTTATTCTTCATTAAATACTGAGTAAAAAAAAACGAAAAACATAAAGATGATATTATATTAATTAACGAAATAAACTAAAAAGTATTCATAAACCCATACTTTCAGACTCCAAAAAGTATTCGCTCACGTTCGCAATGACTTAGTTGTTTTTATAAACTAGTATTTTGTTGGTCCACCCTTGTTTCTAATTATGTGTGTTAATCTATTCGGGATAAAATCGACTAGATTTTGAGTAACAGCAGTTGCTATAAGGTCCCATTTTGTCGTTAACACGTTGTCTGCCCACACGCAAATTAAAAAATATTACCAAAGTGCCAAGCGTGTTTTTTTGTGGTAAAGAGTGGTTTAGTTAATGTTCATAAGTGTTTCATAGTTCTTTAGTAAAATTGTGCCGTTTTTTAGTGTTTTTGAAACATGACCACCGGTGGATCATGTGGCACTTTGATAAAACATAGATGTATATGGCGCCGCATGACCCAACGGCTTTTAAATCAGCTTTACTTCGAATCTCATGTTTTTTTTATATTTTGTTCCAAAATATTCCATACATTTTCAATCGGATTGATATCTGGCGATTGGGGTGGTGTTTCAATCCATTTTGGAGTATTATGAAGCAGCCCCATTTTAGTGTTCCAGGCTGTACCAGGCTGGTATGTTTGGAATCATTATCCTGGCTAAAAATATAGTCGGTATTAAGACCCATTTTGTTTGCACTAGATTGGAGGTGTGCCTTGAGGATGTTTACATATTGCTTATGGTCCATTATACTATCTATAAAGTGCAAGTTACCAACACCTTTAGCACTCATACAACCCCAAACTAACTCAGAACCCCCGCCATGCCTCAAGGTCGTTTTAAAGTGCTTTTCCTCCATTTCGGTTTTTTTTTTCTCCATATCATACACCCACCATCTGAACAACAAATATTATATTTACTTTCATCTGTAAATATTAACTCGTTCCAAAATTCTCTTGATTCATTTTTGTACTGTTTTGTGAATAAAAGCCTCTTCTTGTTGATGTTACTAATGTAGGGTTTCTTTCTTGCAACTCTACCATGATACCCAGCATCATACAGCACATTTCTGATGGTGTTAACGCACAATTGAACTCCGAATTCATTTTGAATTTCAGTGTGAATTTGGGTGGCACTTATTTTTGGGTTCTGCTTTACCTTTTTCACAATAGCACGCTTTTCTCTGTCCACTAAGATACATGGGCGACTTGATCGTGGAGCACTGGACGAGTTTTTTTTTACACCGGAGAACCTATCTATAATGGATTTTACCGTTGAATATGACCGATTAACAGATTTTCCCATAGATCTGATCGATTCACCGGACTCACGCATATCTAGTATATTTTTTCGAGCTTCCACTGATTTTTCTGTCGTTTTTCGACTCATTTTTAACCAAAGTCAATTCCGGCGCAGATATTGAAACTAAATGAGCTGATCGTTTATGTTGACTGCAAACACAAAAGAATTGAAAGCATTTCTTGCTATTCCTTACTGTAAAAAAATACCACTATTTAAAGATAAAGAACAATGACCATCAGCTGAGCGAATACTTTTTGGAGTCTGAAATTATGGGTTTATGAATACTTTTTAGTTTATTTCGTTAATTAATATAATATCATCTTTATGTTTTTCGTTTTTTTTTACTCAGTATTTAATGGAGAATAAATATATGTATATATGTGCTTTTAGTGATCCTTTTGGTTTTTTTTCTACAACAGTTTATTCCTTCATATGGATGGGTGAGCGAATACATTTTGTAGTCACTGTACATATGTTATAATCGACTTCTGTATAGCAATAAATATTCAATAAATGAGTCCAATATGTATCTTGAATACGTGGCCGCTTACTAAACTACCAAGACGAACAAAACTCAGACGACAAAAAGCAGGCCCCTTAAATCGATTTTAGAGACGAAAGGGACTTAAACTTCTATACGTTCAACAAAATGAAAATTGTTAGTCTTTTCATGATGAAAATACTGAAATATATTCAACTTGGCCAATCTTCTGCGAAAAGAAGCGATGGCTCGGTATTGCTTTGGAATTAAAAATACCTTTTGGGTGTTTTTTTAATTTTTTCTGAAATTATCCGCATTGCTGTATTGGAAGGTTTCCTGATCGGGAGTTTGTATACCACGTCTGATACCTATCCATTTACCGCTTATAATGATGTCTCCAATTTGCATCAAGTTAGCAAGTTAGCCCTGAATTGGGTGTATAATTTCACCATCTCAGTCTAAAAATCTTTCAAAGAATAAATTTGTTGAGCAATATCTTTTTCCTTAAAGCTAAACAAAGTTTGAGGTAGCTACTGAAGGAAATAAAAATTCCACTCACGATGTTAAGTCATTCACATAATTTACCTAACACAGCCCCATTGTGACCAGTTTGCATGATATGAACTCCAACTCGAGTAGAGCTCTAGATCCCTAGAATATTGTCATTGTTGGAATTTCCAACTTACAGTTGTCAAAATAAACTCAGTCCGAGTTGAAGCAAATTTAAATTAATTCACAGTTTAACAAAATTGTGGCACAGAAAAATCGTTATGGAATCATTTGAACCGGGAGTAGGGTTTCCTAACAAAGTGACTGATGAGTCCTTAGCACGAAACATACATGGACTGCCGAGAGACAATGTTAGCATCTTTTGATAATCGACTACAAGGGCGTATATTAAGTTGACTGAGGTCCGATTTTAATTCATACCGCTGTCTACCGCATTGTCCTCTTGGAATGGATTCAAAGTCATTCCGAGCTGAAACTGTTTTCATTCGGTTATCATGACCTAGGCGTCGAAGCCAATCATCAGAGCTCTTCTGACCTTGAATCGCTTAGACTTACTAACTTTTACTTAATATTTAGATGGGGTGAATCAGAGCCTCAGATAACAAGCAGCGCGACCTTTTGCTTAATGTCTTCAGTTGCGCACACGAAGTTTATCGATGTTCACGTGAACTAGCGCCGGGTTATCTGAGCTTTTCTGATTAGGTCGACATTGCTGTACAGTTAGCTCTTGGCCGCGTCGAATCTCCTTTCGCGCGCGTACACAAAATCTTAATATACACAATCCCACTGGCAAAACTACTGCGTAAGCTATTTCATTGGTCTTCCTCCTTACAGTCCTTTCCTAAAAATAGATTGTCTTCTTCATGCTGATTGCTCTTCATGTCCCTTCTTTGTATGAGCAATGAATCGCTGATAAGCCGTCAGTTCATTCAAGCGCTCAATACACGAAGACTTCATAATTGTCGGCATTGCACGACGAAAGTCTATACCAATCTAGCAAAAGCGAGGAAGTCGCATTGCATATTTGCGGAGGTAATGAAATGGTACTTTCATCGTATACGTTGCAATGAGATCATGTAGTATTCGAAGTTGCCCTTGAAGAATTTTCACGTTTCAGCAAATAATATAAGAAATACTTTACGCCATCTCATCTGGTTTCAATCTATAAGGCAATCATTTGCCTAAAACTGAAATACAATGCCTACTGGTCAGGTGATTGTATTAGCACGATCCAACACCTGCTGGAAAACTGTATTATAAAACTCATATGGAAGCTCTATTGCCTAGTCAATTGAAACTCTCTTGCCTTTGCGTCTCTGCCCATACTTTGCTCTATCACTAAGGGTGAAACTTTTATTCGTAATATCCATTTTGCTACGAAATATCTTGATTTCTACTTAAGGCGCCCAAATCGCTTATGGAATACCCTTCTGAGATCTTACTTTTTTAACTATTATAACCTGCAAACATTCAAGACTTCTGCGTTTTTCTCTCATGTCACCGTTATTAAGTTCCGTTACTTGATCGTCCATATGTTCAGCAATGCTATTTACGCATCAGGCAACTTTGTTGTAGCTCTCGGAAAATACTGTGCTGCAGAGAAGTTTTGTAGCCGATTTGGTAAGACCTTCGTTTTGATCAGTTTTGTGAGTTATCAAATTCTTGTAATTTTAAGGTAAAGAACTTATTGTAACTAAATAAACAAATTATAGCTTTTGTAAGTTTAATTTACCTGGACAGGTTACAGTTTTTCCATCTTTTGACAAGACATCAAGATTTAAAGGAGGAGGATTTACAGGATGAGGGCGATACCAATCGAAGTGAAAAAATACATTGCAAACGACTTCAAAAAAAAGGCTTAAGTCATCGGAAAATAGCAAACAAATTTAAATGCTGTGTAGGCTTCATCAGCACACTAAGAAAAGCACTAAGCTTAGAGATTCAAACAAATCCATCTGGAGGAAACCAAATTCTATCCCAGAATTGTCAACGGAAACTTGTGCGAAGTGTAGTTCCTCGAGAGTTTAGTATTGCTGTTCAAGTTCAACACCCATTATTAACTAACGATAATGTTGCTGTCAGTGCTGAAACAGTATGAACAGAACTTCGAAAGGCTGGCCTGAAGGGTAGACCAAAAGTCAAAAAGCCTCTATTACTCGTAACAAAAAGGCATAAGGCTGTTCGTAAAGCATTTGCTATTAAGTACAAAGCATACACTGAGATGAGACGTAAATAAACCGATTTGGTTCAGACGGCCTCGAGTGGGTTTGGGAAAACAAGGGGCAACAGCTATCCCAGAAGCTGGTTAAGCAAACGGTCAAATTTGATGGAGGTAACCTTATGCTTTGGGGGTGCATGACCTCTAATGGTGTTGGCATGTGCAAGAGAATCGAAGGACGCATTACTGCTCAGATATACGTGGACATTTTGACATCATGCCTAGAACCAAGTCTGCAAAAATGGGATAGATCGATTTCGGACTTTACTTTTCAACACGATAACGATCCGAAACGCGCAGCGAAAGTCTCAAAAGATTGGCTAGAATGTCATGGGTTTGAAGTTTTGGAGTGGCTTCCTCAGTCTCCAGATTTAAACCCAATAGATCATCTTTGCGACCACATTAAAAGGCATTTGTCTTAGTATGGTGCTGCGGCTAAAACCCTGAACGAATTATGGTCTGGAGTCCAGAGTTTTTCCTCTAAAGGAAGCAACACAAAATATTAATACTGTATGACGTCTTAAAGTAAATTAAACTCACAAAATTGAAAACATAAATTGTTTCTGTTTTTTTCAGAGATCGACAATCAATTCCACTTTTTTAAACATTGAAGTCCAAGGAGTTTGCTTATTTTTATTTTATAAGAAATACATAATTTTATTAGAAAATCCCTTTACTTTGTTATCTTTGAAAACATGTGAGGGTCACTGTATGTAAAGAAGGCCAATGGTTGCAGGCAAACTCTCAACCCTTATTATAACAAAATAAATTCCATTATTTCAGATTGCAGTTGCGCTTCAAGTGTTATGGAAATCTACGTTGTGACCTTGCCAAATATCTACTATTTTGCCGGTAACGGTTGGTTTTATAAAATATGTAGGTTAAACATCCACATCGGCTCGCAGTAAAATTGCTCTATCGGTTTCTGCGAGCCTGAACCATATGCCAGAGTTATTTTCAGAAAGAACTTCATTTGGCCAAAACAAAGCTACTTTTTCATTAAATAAGGGTCAAGCTACTTAGTTTCTGTTGCAAGTCATGGTAGGTGGGGAGCCGGGTAGTGAACTGGCTTCCAAATCAGAAGTTTTGGTGTTCGACTTGATTTTTGTTGATTGAAAAAATGAAAGTCTTCCGGGCACGGCTGGGATTTGAACACCGATCCTTCCGATTTGGAAGTCAGTTCAGTACCACTTGAGCCACGGTCACACACCCATTAGCGAAATAACCACTGAGCTTAAACATCTTCTCTTTCTGTTCGATTTTCCAAAAAAACACAATCTGAGGCATTATAAGGGTGCCTCATACATACATTGTTCTTTAAAAAAAACAACAATTTTTTTGAAGCTTTTGAGAGGGTAATTCAGTTCCCCACCCTGTGAATTCTTAAAAATTTATGCACGAGAGGCAGAAATTGTATAAAGCGTCGATCAATTAAATTTGAAAAGAATTGTCAGACTCGTAAAATTTTAAGGTGAAGGTATCCTAAATCGTTTTGAGCTAAAAATATATTCGACCCCGATTGTGTTAACGGGCTTTGATGGAGCTGTTGAATAACAGCGACTTTGACCTGCTCAGAAAAGTATACAGCAGTCGCATGAGATGGCTAGGGGCGAATTGACACCGATTCTCCGACGACGCAGCAGATGAATATCAACATTACGCCCACAAGTAGAAGGAGATCTAAAGTGACTTGGAGTGCGCAACTGGAGGAAGCTAACTGGTGTGGATTGTTAGTTAAGGTTCAGGTTTACTCCGAACTGTAGCGCCACCTAGCCCATAAAAAAAAAGAAGAGAAATGGCCTTAACAATTTTGCACTTTACAAAGGATAAAATTTATTGTTAACTTTTGAATATTTCATCGCGGATGGCTTTTTCACGAAAATTGTCTTGGCGCGTACTATGTGTTTCGATTTCTATACTTTTTCTTTTCTAAGATTCAAATTTACAAAATTCAATTATAAAAATAATAAAATAAATATATTAAAAACAAAAAAATGTTAAGTTGTCTTTTTTGACGAACTTAAAATTCAACAAGTCCTGACATCCGGTCTGCGATTGATTTAATTACACCACCAGCAAAAGATTCCCACAATTCAGAACTTGTTTGGTATGCGAAACGTTGCAAACTAACTTGCATTTCCTGATACAATCGGTTAATGTCATTGCCTTCCGCATGGATTGTCTTTATACGTCCCATCAGCTCGGAATATTTACTAGAAATAAAAATTTGTTTATTAAACACAGAAGAAAGGATAACTTAAAGAGGACATTTACTTTTCTAAATAATTTTTTTGGGTTTGCTGAAACTCTACCAACGACTCGATATTTGCAGTACCATGAGCCAAGCGTTCTTGAGTTTCATTGTTGACAGATTCTTGTTCTTTAAGTAATGCCGATAAGTCATTGGCAAGCTGATTGAAATCGGAAAACATATTCCTTTCTAGTTGCTCTTCGAGCTGTTGTAGAAGACGATCCTTTTCAGTGGTCACTAGTTTAATGTACATGGGTAGTAGTTGTGAGAACCCTAGATAACACGAGGGAAACATTAAAGATATTTATTGAGCTTAAGTTCCAGCTAGCTTACCGCTCAGAGTATCATAATCTTCATTGTCAAAAATCGCCGACCGAGAATATTGCAAATGATTGGAAGTAGGGGGGATAATGATTTGATTTTGAATGAATACTTGATTTGTCGTTATTTTCTGCGGTTGCGAAGCGATTTGATTGACATTCTTTGCTGAATTGGATTCAATGGTATTGTTTGAGCTTAGGGCTGTTTGTTCATTCAATTCTTGTTGTCTTATAAATCTGTCCAAATTACTACTCGTTGGGGTTTGATTTTGATTTAGCTCATATTTGTTCTTCTGATTGGCCAATGGAACAGTTTGAAAGAGATTTATTGTTTCCTCTTCCTCCGTTTCATGATTGGATGGGTCGGCTGTTATATCGCCTTCACCCAATTTGGATACATTTTCAGTTGTTTCCGAAATTGAATGAACCACATTTTGGGAGTCTGCTTCTTGTTCATTAACTTCTTGTGATTGATCAATTATAAATCGCCGCAGCAACCAGTCTTTACATTGCAGTTGATTTTGATTTGGTTCTAATAATGAAGTAAGAATCGCAGAATGTTTACTAGAAGAATTTCTAGTTAAATAATTTGAATGTTTAAGCCGAGAATAATTTATCGTTGGTTTTTCGATCACAGTTGCGGTGTGTATAGATGAATTTTGGCTTTTTTCTGATGCTGAATCGTTGACTGTTATCGGGTGATCTGCATCTAAGATTTGTTCTCCAAAAACTTCAGATTTTTGATAGCAACTTAAGTCTGCAGAGCTTATTTCCTCAACAATGTCTGAAATTTCCTGCCCCATCTTGTTTGGTGTAGGGCAAATCGAATTTTTCTGTTCAGAATAAATAAATAAATAAATAAATAAAAGAAGGCAAGAGGTCGCTAAAGGCGCAAGCAAAAAAAAACTAATTGTCTCAAAGAGAAGCGAATTGGTGTAAATGTCATTCGCGACTCGTGTTTGCTCTAAGCAAAAGGCAAAAAGATTTACACCATAATGCTGCGTCAATGTCACTAAAGAATTCAGGTAGACATCACATAAATAAACCAGCAAAAAAATAATATAGTTCAGAAGAAACACCAAAACGTCCTTCCGTGTCTAAAGATCGCCAGAACGATGGACAATAACAAAATATTAGCAAAGGAATCTGTCGATAATAACAACTTCTTGGTAATCGAAGATTCGCAGGAGAAACAAAGATTTTCTTAGGCAAATGATATCATTGCCTGGAAATGAAATAAAGAACTGGCGATTCGAGAGCTAAAGCCCGACTCAGTTGAATGACTCGACGAGAGTTAATTTTGAAAGAGGTCCATGCGATTTTCGATTTTCTGTATAAGTAAGCAACCAATCGAGATAAATGGCATACCGAGTTTAGTGCTTCGACGTTTCAGACTAGAAACGGTGGAAATTTATACAATTCTGTTTAGTAATGCCCCTTATCTATCGCATGGGAAGACAGTGGTGGTGCATCCAACTTCCAAACGTGATCAAGATACATCGAATCTGGCAAACCTCGGCGATAAGACTTCTGCCGAATTTTAGGGAGGTTTTCGAGAAGGTGATCAAACCAGTGCCGACTAGGTCGGTTGGGGACGAAAAGATTATTTCGCATATTTCATCCGGTTTCGAGAGAGTTAATGATATCTAGCATACCGCGTCTGAATTGTTAACTAATGTCCAATAAAAAAAAGCAAGAAACAATGTACAGGTGTTTTTTTGATCAACTTGGTGGGGCCCTCTTCAAGCTGAAAAGGCTCTGCACAAGTAAACCACTTCTGAAAATTCTTTTTAATTTGATCACCAGTGGACAGTTAAAATGACGACGTGACTTCCGCTGGAAGTCAAAGAAAAATTAGTCAGATCTTGCGACGGTTGCAATTGTTCATCTTATAGCACTTTCACTTTAGCTGTCAAGTGATTGGTGCTGGCGTGGTCCTATGAAAAATATATATAGTATGTATACATACAAATAAGTTGTAATTAAGTCCTGAAAGTATGAAATCTGTTATTTACCTGTGACTCTTTAATAGGAATTGGTAGTTGAATTGGACTTTCATCGCTGGGCTTTGCGAAGGTTCTGCAAACCATATCCAAAGGTATAGTCGTTTCGTTTGGAGTTGCTTCTATGTATTCATCGTCTGAATTGCAGATGCAATAGTTATGATTTGAAGTGTAAGAGGAACTATTGCTACCCCTATAGCTTGGGCTTGTCAAAACTAATAGTTTGGTAGTATTTTGATTTGATACATCTTCGGATAGAATTTGTTTGCTATTACCAGATCTATTGTCTTCACAAATATCTTTGAGTTGATCGAACGCAGACATTAAAGTTTGGCCTGCATTTTGTTGGCTCTCAAAAATGCAACCGTTTACTTTAGCAGACTGAATATTCTTGAATGTGCTCTTTTGTCGGCCTTGTTTTTTTATGCAATGAACATTTTTCTCATCCGACAAAATGGAATGTTGTTCTGGAATTTGAGTTAATACTTTCCTTTTCTTATTTTCAAGGGAATTACATTTTCGTTGATCAAGTGTACAGAGAGATACATCGGATGTTGATAAAAGTGGCATTTCGTTTTCCTGATCTCTTTCGTTTAAAAAAACACTGGGTTTGGTTGGTATTAGCTCATGATTTTCCTGCTCCGTTTCCTTTGGTGAGAGTTTTGTTGATTTATCATTTGATTTCGCTTTTTGATTTTGTTTCCAAATTGCATAAGGTACAAAATATGGCTTCTCGGATGAGTTTCCTTTGTTCCTTTTCGTAGTTTGAATGTTTATTGAACTGCCATCGGGACCGGAATCGATATTATTTGGGGCTATTGGCATAAAACGTGGACCGTGATTACTTATCTTATCAAGATTGCAGAGTATTTGCTTTCGCTGATCTTCATTGAACATTTTTTCTCCTTCATTACTTTGTACAAAATTTCTTATATTGGTATAACCTCCGTTTCCTATATATTCAACGGTAGCTTCTAGAAGATCGCAGTCTTGTTTTGCTAGCTCATTGAGCGGTTTTGTAGTATTGACACGTAGTCGCTTTGCCTCCAATTCCGCTTGAATTTCAGACACCCTCTTTCGAGATTTTCTAGGCTTTAGTGGGTTTGTTTTCCTTGTTTGCGGGTTGGTTAAAAGTTTACAATTGGGGTCTTGTTGGGGATTCTGGTGAGGATATTGCTGAAGGTGATCTTGTGTGTTATTTAACTTAATAGGTGCCTTTTTATCATCGAGGCATATTCGTTTTCGTGGTACTTCCGTTTTAAGTTTGACGACTCTTTTCCGAAGATTTTTTGATTTATTTGCATTTGTTTCTTCTTTTTGCTGATCGGTTTTAACAGGTGTGGTTTTAAAGAATTTTCGAAGTGTTTTATTTTGTAAAGATGTTGACGGATGAGCAGGATCTTGTGCGGTTTGACTGGTCAAATCTTGAATTCCCTCATTTTCTTGAGTTGCTTTGGAATTTGATTCTAAATGCTTAGCAGATTTCTGCTTTTTATTTCTGCGAACTGGTTGGGATGGGCGCTTAAAAATGTTTGAATCTTCGTAGACTGTAGGAACCAAGCTATTGTAACCACTTTCTTTATTCGATTGATCAGCTACAGGACTGTTGGTAAGTGCGACTGTATCTTGAGCCACAGTAATGACTTCTTCTGATGATTTCAAGTCTCCACGCGGTTCTAAGTACAAAGATATGTCATCTTTTGGACCTTCTTCAGTCAGGAAATTCTCAATTGTTGCAGGAGTTGCAGGCGCTTCTGATTCTGAATCTTCTGAGTAATTGCCGATTGCGCGGTAAAAGTCTATTAAGTCTTTATTTTTTTTTAATCGAAAGAATTCATTTTGCGGCAATGCGAATACTGCGATGCGTGCTTCTTTTAATTCACCAGTCACATTGGTAGAGAAAATGAATGGTAAATCAGAATAAATAACGCAATTAAATTGTTTGTCACTAAAAAGGAAATATTTTAATGTTTTTTTTTTTTAACTAAGAGAAACTAGATATTTACATTTCGAGCTTATTGATTTTGATTTGAACTGCCTGCTCGTCTTCGAAATTGTCTTTTAAGGAGCATATAAAGGATACACTCTTAGATTTGTAATTGAAGTCAATCCAAAACTTTTGGTTTTTCTGAAACACAGAACAATTGTTAAAACCCTTGAGTTGTTAAATTTTAAATTCATACCTTCGATTTGTAAATTTGAATGTTTCCCAATGAAACGGTTTTGCAGTAAACCGAAAACACTGCCGGATTTTTCGATGTTTCCATGTTGTATTTGTTTAATATCTCCCGGGAAGTCTGCAAAAATAAGCTCATTATTGTGTATAAGTCAACGTGTTGATTCAGGAATTTTTATTTATTTAATTTGCTTATTACCAGCAATGCTTTTAATCTAAACTAAAAGGTGGTAGCAGTCAAAGAACACTGGGACGTCAGGCATAGGTAGAAAGAAGAATGTTTTTCAAAAACAGTTTATTGAAGTGGTACTCGAAGAAAGGCAGAATGTAGTTAACTTCACAAAGCATTCTATAGATAGATATCGACTCAAAGTGTAATTAATTCGTTCTGTGAAATTTGAGCCGGAAAATGGGCACAAGGATCTAGTAGGATGAGCAAACTCTGCTTGCAGAATGGAAATTGAGTTTTTTTTATCACAAATAACACGTGATCTAGGTTTATTCGCTAATGGAATAGGCTAATTGAGGATTAGATAACAACGAAGTGGAGTAGGAGAGCGCTTACGGGTATAAGTTATATCCTGGCACTCATTGGCGTTAAGCTCAAGGAAATTCTTCCGACACCAAGTTCAAAATTGGTCTGATCTTCTTGCAGTGAAGCTGAAGCTTAAGATTTGCGCAAGCCGATATATATGAATTTTTAATAACGCAATCGGTATCGTTAAAAGTCAGAATAAATAATAAGGGGCCAAGTTGGCTACCTTGAGGGACACCAGAGGAGGTTTTAAAAGAATAGTATTGTCGTTCTGTCAAGTATGATTGAACCCAGTATATTTAGCTTTTTTGGAAACTAAGAGCTAAGAGAACAACTAAGAGATGTTCCCTTGTTCGTCTCTACAGGCTTCGATTCAGGGTTTATGTTTGTTTTTACCTTTTGGTAAAACTTCCGAATCTCATTCCTGAAGTAGCATCTCTCAATTCTCTCGACCGCGCGCATCTCATGTTCTTTCTTTTTCCTCCTGAGAAGCCGGCGTTCGTCTCTCCTCTTCTGCTCATAGAGCTCGTGAGCAGCTCTAGTCTTTGTTTGCAGCGCCGCATTGCGTGCTTTTTGCTTAGCTGCATGTGTTTGCCGCCATTCGTCATCAAACCGGGGGTTTCGTTGTGGTGGCCGAGTGAAACTCAGCACATCAGAAGAGGCATCTCTCATGGCTTTCTGGCAGTGTTGCCTGGTATTCGATACTTGATGCTGGCGGCAAGGGATTCGTCAGATATTAAGGGAGACTCGATCGAAGAAGGGTTTGGCGATTTCTTGCGATTGTAGCCGGCTGACATCGAAATTCCTCACAATATTAGCTTGTCTTGGCGGGTTCGGGATATCGCAACCGTACCTTGGCTACAACAAAGTAGTGGTCCGAGTCGATGTTGGCTCCTCGGAATATCCGGACATCCAACATACTGCCTTGCGTCGATCGCAATGTGATCAACCTGGTTGACGGTTATTTGATCAGGAGTTCTCCGAGTCCCCTTGTGAATATCGAGATGGGGAAACCGCTTGCTAGCTACGACAATGTTTCATCCCACCGCAAAATCGATTAGCCTTAATCCGTTATTCGAGGTGGTGCCATGCAGGCCATATCTTCCGACAGTGCTACCAAAGATGCCCTCTCTTCCTAGCTTTGCATTAAAATCGCAAAGTACAATTTTAATGCTAGGGCATTGCTCGTAGAGCTCATAGAAGGCATCTTTGGTGTCGTCATCTTTTTCCTCTGTGATAAATTTAGCTTTGATGCGGATTGCTAGGAGGCGCTCGTTCACATGCCAGAAACTCAAAACTTCTTGCCTCAGTCTGCCTCTAACAACAAATCCGCATCCAAATAGGAGCAGCTTTTGCCGTCGATAACAGTCGCGGTAGTAAATGTCGCAGTTTGTCATCCTTTTATGTAAGGGAATAATACTCGTAAAAGACCTTCTACAGGTTGAGGGAAATAATCCCTGGTTGAAAGAAAGCTGTAAGAGTTTGGATTAAATGCATTACACTTTTTTTTTTAAATATAGGGAGAGGTTTAATAATTGTTTCTTAACTTGCTTTGAAGTTATAAACACTGATTCCAAAGTTGTTTGTGGGTAGCCATTTAAGTAGAAGTATGAGTGGTCGGGATCTTGGGTATTGATGGTTAATGCTTGGCTGAAAAATTTAGATCGCCTGAGGTCAAGAAAATTCAAAGATGATGGATAGTCAATCGGTTTAATTTAAGTGCTGATGAACTGAAAGAATCAGCAAAGTATAGAGAAATTTATTACGGCAGATTGGTAGTTGAAGAAATCGACGTCGACACGCGATTTTAAATATGATACCACAGCTTATCATCACTTGTTACGACGAGAACACAACACTTTTTTTTAGCAGGGTGGTGAAGATGAGGGATGATTTTTGGGTAAAAAAAAGTTAATTACAATAAAACTGTAAGAATTTGCATAGGAAATGGGGTTAAAACCGTTGTCCTATGATAATGTAAGCAAACTGGGAACTGGGAAGATAGATGTACTCTTGGCTACGTAACTTTTGCAAATGTCAAGCTATGACGCCAAGATTTAGAGGGAATATCAATAACAGATGTACCAACTTAACAAAAAAAACAGAACTCAAACAATGGAAGCTTCTGGGAACTTGTTGATCAAGGTAGTGTATCATATAATCATATAAGAGGTTTTAATTTAATTCGAGCCTCATCCCTCCATGTTTGCGACGAAAAAAAATTAGCCCTTCGTTTAAGCGATCAACACCTACATATGTAACTCTTGCAGGAGTGCTTGATGTTCACATTGGGTCTATAACTTAAATCGTGCGGTTTGCTAAGAGATGGCGTAACTTGTATTATTCCACTGTTATTATTTCATTGGAACATGCGTTGGAAAGCTACTGTCATTGTATGTCATTTCAGTATATGTCATTCATTTAAAAGTGGTGATTTTGGCTTGGAAGACGATGAACGTCCTGGGCAGCCAAACAAGCAGCCATTTCAAAACGTTTAAAAGCAGCTGGATATATTCAAAAGCAAGGAAATTGGGTTTCACATGAACTCAAGCCGAGAGACGTCGAAAGGCGGTTTTGCATGTCCGAAATGCTGCTGGAACGCCACAAATGGAAGTCATTTTTGCATCGGATTGTTACTGGTGATGAAAAATGGATCCATTACGACAACCCCAAGCGCAAAAAATCATATGTGAAACCCGGCCAACCAGCCAAATCAACAGCAAAGGTAATGCTCTGTATTTGGTGGGATCAGATGGGTGTGCTGTATTATGAGCTGCTAAAACCGAGGGAAACCATCAATGGACAACGCTACCGAACACAATTAATCCGTTTGAAGAGAGCAGTAGCCGAAAAACGCCCGGAATATGTGACCAGACACGAGGCAATAATTTTCCATGATGGCAACGCTCGGCCCCACGTTGCTATTCCGATTAAGAACTATTTGGAAAACAGTGGATGGGAAGTCTTACCCCACCCGCCTTATAGCCCAGACCTTGCCCCTTCTGACTACCATTTGTTCCTGTCGATGCAGAACGCCCTCACTGAAATATGGTTCACATCGGAGCAGAATATCAAAAATTGGCTTGATTCATTCTTGGCTGCCAAGCCGGCGCAGTTCTTTTGGGATGGGATCCACAAATTGCCAGAAAGATGGGAAAAAGTCATAGCTTTAGATGGGCAATACTTTGAATAATACTATTGTACATGTTTTTCTTAAACAAACGTTCAAATTTTGGAAAAAAAAAACCGCACGAATTAAGTTATATACCCAATAATTAAAACGGTGGGTCGCCTGTCAAATAACTAAGTGAACATGATTCGCCGTTGGTCCATATGCAAATGCTGAGCTGCGAGTATCATCTCTCATAAAGAGTGTCTCCCTTTGTGTTGTAAGAAGTCTGAAAAATCTTAAGATACATAAAAATTTCCCTTCGCCCTTATATTGTTAGAGTCTAAGCAAGATGCAGATATATTCACACATATATTCATACATATGTCATATATATGTAGTTTAAAAAAATAAGTTGAAATTAATCATCACAATGGTGCCGACGGAGCGAAATGGTTAAGTTCGTCAACAACTATGAAAGACCGCCTGCTTTTAAACCATGGCCGACAATAAAAAGAAAAGAAAACGGTTCATACTCGTATGGATATTAAGACAAATAGGAAGTCAAGTCAGATGAATGATTAGGACAGATTGTTTCAAGGAATGAGAGATCGATTATCGATTACCCATTAGGGTAACATTACGAAAGGAAAAATATGAACGAGACCTAACAGAAGACAAGGAACTTAGAGCTACAATCAATCCATTCGATTTTTGTGTATGTTATTGCCTGACGAATAACTAAATGTTATTCTATACTCGTCAGCGCTGTTTCTCGAATAGACCATCAATTTCCCTAAACAATTAATTGATTTGCGAGTTTGTTTTTTAAGTGACGCTTTGCTTAATGTGTCATACAATGGAGTATATTAATCAGCCTAAAATGTCCACCACTTATAGGTTATAGCGACTATAATAACAAAAATGCGCCATCGTAGCTGATTGCAGGCTCAGCACCGATGTGGAACAAAGTGAAACATTCTAAATGGCAAGACTGGAGGAAGTTTTCTTGCACCTAGTCAATAATTTACAACACAAACTTTACTTTCTTGACTTGTTGTTTATTTACATTCATTTACTCTTTCCAGATTAATTCAGATCAATCTAATCAGTTGAATTGCTATCAGTGCAGTATACATAGTGCTAAGTCATTGTTTATTATTCAATCATAATGATCAGGAACTAAAATGTATTAGGTAGATAGAACATATTTGCCTTATGAACGAAAGTCAAATAGATGTTGTTGATTCTAAGTTAGTGTTATTGGTAATGACGTAGAGAAATGGTTAAGCCTACAGATACATGGGAATGGATAGAAATGAGAAATTTATCTACATGTTACTCATCATCATGGAGCATGTGAGCCTAGTACCTTTGGCTAACGGTGCTATAAATCATACGAGATGTCATTCTCTGTTGCAAGCGAGAGGAAAAGCAGTCTCTAAGAGGGCATTCCTCCATTATATTCCCCAATGAATTCCGATTTCAAAATTTGTAACTAAGCCTTACCTCTTAGCAGCCAGCACACGGTTTCTACAAAGGGATTTTGTTATCAGATTAACAACATTGCGATTGCAGCCAGACACTTTTACACTATTCTTAAGAATGAAAACAATCACAACGACGAGCTACGTAACGTGAGGGCTAGTGTTGACATTGCTTGCAAACTGACGGTACACAAAAGCATGACAAAGTATGTATATGTATACTGTCATCAAAAAAGAACGGACATCACCAACGGCTTGGCCGTACGTCATCATTAGTGGTTATAACTTTGAGGTATATGTTACAAACAGCGACGACATCAGCGCTTAAATCAGATGCAGAATCACTCATGCCAATCGCTGTGTTTTGAGCCCAAGAGGCATTTGAATAAAAACACCCTTATCATCCCGATTCCAATCTATAGCATAGATGTTTCGACCTTGTTGAAAGCTTACTAAAAAAAGTAGTAAAGTAAGGCGTTTAGAGAGATAATCGGTCTAATGAGTTGCCTATGAATTTAATGTTTCAGATGGATGGGCTATGTTGAACTGTTGAGAAGTTCTTCGAGTTTTACTTCGAGCAACGTCGTGCAGGACAGTGGACGTGCCCTGCAACTATCTGCGTAGACAGCTGGCGAGAGATCCTGCTATCTAGAAAGGCTTGATTGGCTGGTTTAAACTGAAGTAAAGCGCAGCTTAAGTAAGTTAGTAAGACGATACGTTTCGTCAATTCTCAAAATTTTAAAAAAGATGGCTAAATCGAAGCTAAACTTTATCTTTTTCCCAGTTGTCTTCATAAATGATCTAAACTACAGCTATGGCAAACTCTACTTATACATTATTGTCAGTTAATTTTATACGCAGTCAACGTTATTTTAAATAAGTCTATAGGTAGTCCATTTGCTCCCGCAGCTTTATTGAACTTCAATTAAGGTATCGCTATGTAGAACTCTTTTTGGTTTTCATAAGACGAAGTTGTTGTCGATCATCATCTATGTTAAACGCGAAATGCTGGTAGTCATCGCTGCTAAACAGTCTGCAGTCTGAAACTTTCCCCTCACCTTTCCATTCTTATCTCTCCATGCTTCTTTGTTATAACTTCCTGCCACATTTTAGCAAAAAAAAAACCTCTCTATGAGCTCAATCAAGCGTTTCATTGCTTCGCTCTTTTTCTTTAAAGCCGGTGTTATTTCATTTTTCTTTGTAAATAGATCTTTTTAAGTAACTCTCGTCATTCTTTGCAGCGCTTACCGACACTCTTTGTCAAGCCGAGGGCTTCGATGTGGTGATCAAGTTTCACTTAACAGTCTATCAAATGTGACTTCTTATTCATGTTTGCTAACAATATCACCACGGCATTTTAAAGGCATATAGTATTTCTAGTAAAAACTTATAAATAAATTGCTGAAGCGAATCTGGGATTACAAACTAGTCTCTTCCACTCACTGTGTTGTGCTCCTTGCTATTTTGTGAATAATGAGAGAGACTAAAGATTTTATTTTTGATAGTTTGTCAAAAAAGTAAACTTTGTTTTCTGCTTTTCAGGGTTAACTTTTATTTCAGCCAAAGCCGTTTGCACATTAAATGGCAAACAAAGCATCTGTCACCAGCATATAAGCACTCCTATAGACAGCTAATGACGGATGCAATCAACTTTTCGCTGTCAGGCAGAATGACCAACACAATAAAGGTGAAAACATAACAATATGAGCATAGCAATATTTACATTCAAAATGTACAAGGCTGATGGTAACCCGCCGAGCCGTTTAAAGCAACAAGAAAGTAATCCAAACAGCCTAGATACGAGTATCGTTTGCCCAGCCCTGAGAAAATAGCGCTCTAGCGATATCATTTTACCATAAGATTCTATTCATAATTTACGATAGAATGTAGTTGAATTTTTTTTATAAACACCAGTCCCTACTACTTCGGTAAAGTTCACCACCAACCAAAACTTTACGTAAAAAAGATCCTGAACATTTCGCAAAGTTTATCAGTCCATTTCCGCCCGTCCGCAAAATGAGAGCGGAGAATAAAAGCTGTTTCGTTAACCATCATCGGTCCCTTAATTCGAGTAACTTTAAAGTTCCTTGTGTGTCAAATTGACACAAAAATTGCAGTATGTACTTATATTTGAATTCAAGGCGGTTTTTCCGATTAAAAATTATTTGTAATAAATAAAACTTATTCATTCAAATAGAAAAATACAAGTTTCGGATCATGAAAATCAAAAAATTTTAGCTTGATTTGAGTGTGTCAAATTGCCACTAGGAACCGATGAAGGTTCGAAACAATTTCATAGACTTTTCAATTTTAGTAATTTTTGTTAAAGAAAGAGCGAAATAAGGGCATACATTAAACAAGAGCACAAAATGAGTACAATATCTCTTAAAACAGAAATAAAACACCAACATGTTGGATAAAATGTCACCATCGAAGGTGGAAGGAGGAAGGTATTCTTGGTTACTTCGAAAGTTTTTCGTCCGACACGAACTCGTATGAAATTCGATGCTCCTGCCAGAAAAGTACTCGTACAATATTTATCTCCAATTCAGAACGAAGCAGCAGGCATATAAGGAAATGTTGTGTGGTTGGGTGTTGTAGAGATAGTGTATGCGCTAAAAAGTGTCAACCTGGCAATACCCGCTGTTGTGACTATTTCTGCACATCAATTGTGCCTATTTTACATCCAAGTGGTAACCGTTGCACAATGTTTCAAAATGTAGAGTTAAGAAGTTAATTACCTATTGAACAATGTACCATTGGCTTTTTTTTATACACACACTTTACCACAGCACTAGTTCAAAGTCATCGATCGATCATAAGCTTGCATTGTGAATCTGTTTATTTGTTGATTTTTTATTGTGTATTAAGGTTGCAGGTGTGTACTTATTATGAAGCTATTTATGTAATTATTGGAGCTTTAATTAATTAGGCATTGGATTTATTCAAGTTGTGTCAAAATGGTATTGTTTTTTTTGTTTTAATTGACATTTCGTTATTTAATTCAATGTTAGTCGGTAATTTTTTGGTATCAGTTTATAGAGAAAGGTGTCAAGAAGGAAGTAGCAAAAAGAAGTACAGCAAATAACTGCCTCTCTATATTTTAACGTTTTTAATGTGTGTCTAGTTTAATGAAAATTCAATAAATGTTTATCATAAAAATGTCTGACTTGTGCATTTTAACTAAAAGACAGTTACATATGTGATGTTACGAATGAGTATGAAGAGAATGCTTGTGAAGTTAAACTGGGTCACCTTCAGAGCTTTTCCGCAATAAAGCGTTTTGCACGGACGAAAACCTTAAATACCTATATTTTAAGCTTCAAATTGCACATTTAAGGTATTGCACTACGCTGAACTTTATTTGTATTTGTAGTTTTAATATAAAATCATTTAAATTGTATTAAGACATGAATTTAAGTTGAGATGTCTAAGTACACAACGGACAAATGTTCATTTTTTTAAGAAAAAATTAACAGAACATCGGCTTTTCAGGGGGAAAAAGAAGGTCGAGCAAATTGAGTGATACTACTCCAGGAATAAGATTCGGAAGACCTGCCAAAAAGTAAAGAAAACATGCTACGAACACCAACCCCGAACCGAAGCCTATAGAGACGAACATGGGTAGTAGATTTGCAGTCGATGCTGAGGATTTGGAAAGGGCATTTCTAAATATCCCGGACGATGAATGTAGACCAACAAGTCTGTCCGCTCAATTTACATGGAGTGAGGATAAAGAAAGCCACATCTAAACTTAAGTCTAACAATGCTGCTGGACCAACTCATCCGTTTTACTATACTATACATATTTAACAAACCTCAGCATTGATTGTCCGATCCTCAGCAAAGAAGGGACTCTGTCACTCTGTCAACTACAAATGTATCAGTCTTCTAAGCATTGCCTATAAGATCCTATTTGTCATATTGTGCGAACGCCCGAAACCGTTCGTCAACAAGATGATTGGTTCATATTGTAGTTGTTTGGCTTTAGGCCAGGGAAGTCCACCATCGAAGTAAACACTTCAGCAGATTTTTTTAAAAAAAAACCCTTTAAAATCGATTCATACCACCTATTCATCGATGTTAAGGCCGCGTATGACAGCATATATAAAGACAAGCTATAAAGAGCAATGTCTAGCTTTTTCATCCTACCAAACTCCTCCATTTGCGCAGAGTGACGACGAAGAATGCATGCTGGTCCACCATGATGTCGAAAAAGTATTTAGATAAGTCGATGCGCTGCCATGCGATTTCTTCAATATCATTCTTGAAAGAAACTCCATCGGCAATACAAGAGGTATCATCTCTAAAACTCCGTCCTATTACGCTTTTTATACCGTGCTTTCTGTGTATGAATGCAGAGAAGAGTACTCAAGCGGAGAGGAAAAAATACTGTTTTTTAAATCTTGTAATATATATTTTTTTGGAATACCAATACCGCTGAGTAACCGAGGGCTGCAACCTTTACTATTCGAGTTCGATTTTTAGGTTGTAATAAAATTATTTTATAGTACAACTAGCTACCCGCCCCGGCTTCGCACTGGTGTAACTAAGAAAACTAAAGACGTGAAGAATGTGAAGTACTGCCTTTGATTATAGAATTTCTTTATAAACAATGTTTGTGGCTGTATTTTGGTTACAAACAAATGTTGTTTGGAAGTAACGCGCGAAAAAGATACGTATAGCACTTAAATCTTAGGTCTAAGACCTCAACGTTGAAAGTCTGTCCTTGTGTAATTTAAAATGACAATTTTATTCGAAATTGCACTCTTTTAAATTGGAATGGAATATCCGTTGGTATGAATAGAATCCAGGGAATAAACACTGTTTCTCCAGAATTTTGAACTCTATAGTAAAAGTTTTTAGAAGTTTATCATGGAGGCATGTACCGTTGCACAATTTGGGAGGATTAAGGCTTCGCAATAAAATAACATGACATCTTTCTTTAAAGACCAATTTATGCTGCTAGCAATTGAGAAATTCTTTTGGGAAATGTATTGTTCGACATGGTGGCTTTGTCTCAAACTATTAATGAGCAGTCACGTATTAATTTTCCAGTATTATGCTACAAACAGTGCTAGTGTCCTCAGTAGCAGTTGTTAGCGGAAGTTTGAATGTTGCATGAGCGGTTCGGCCTACTTCTAAAAGTGTAACTGCGATTCCGGCTGATGCTACAGCTAATGCAATTTTGCTAGCATATCTTACTTTTCCAATGAGCAAGTTGATGAAAAATGTTTTTCCGGTATCTTCAGGAGCATCAAGAAAATATAACTTTTCTTCTTTTCTGTCAATTGATGTTAATAACGCGTCGTATACTTTTTTTTTGATCTATGTTCATGCGATGTTCATCTTGAGCTAAAATTAGTTTAAATAGCTTAAATTGAATAATAGGAAATTTCTCTTGCGTATATTTGTAGGCATCAGCAGTCCAAAATACGAAATGGATCTACCCCATTCTACTACCTTATACAACGCTTCATCAAAAATATGTTGATCATATTGGACATAATCTGACATTAACTCTCGGCGTCGTCGATTCAGTATATCTTCGGCCATATTTTGTTCATACTTGTTCCAGAGAGATACAATATCGGTCACTTGACAAAACGCTATAATAATGGCAAACAAATACCTTAATGACCACGATGCACAGCAAATAGTAGCAAGAGCATCAATTTTTTTTAACTCCAGAGAAACCGTCAACTGGAGTCCTTTGTTTCCTCCGTTGCAAGGTTTTGATCCGGCATAGTTTTGTTCACTAACCATACCGGCAGATGAACATCACTGATGATGATTTTTTCGGCTGTAGCTGACAAACTTTCATTATTTTAAAAATATTGCTCGACAATGAAAATGCGTTGTTCTCTTGTATAGGGCTCTATCTTTACTAACCCCGAAATGTCAGCTGTCACATTGTTATTTTCTTATCCGTTGTCATAACTGTACTATTAAATGGCGCAAAATTCAAATTTTGCCTGAATTACGGGACACCCTTTATAAGACAAATAATAATTACATAAGAAACCTACAATAGTCCAAGGAAAAAAAAAAAATATTTTTTTCATAAACATGGATATGCCCGCACTTTACTGGTGGGCTGTTGATTGCAATGTCCTACGCATATCGGTGATTTATGCAAATGTCTAATAATTACATTTTTGCTAATTACTTCCGTTATAAGAATCACAGAATAATGATTGATAAATCAATCTCTTCACCAGGAAATGTACTAATCGAAGAAAAATGTATTCTCTTTTATAGATGTAGAGAAGATAAAGGCGCGCTGTGTAACAAAAGCAGCGACCTTTACTGTCTGGAGGTGGTTATTTTTCTCTCTCTGACTGTTCTTCCCAACCACTGCCAATACCAATTTAATCGATAATTTTGCTAACACACTCACGCATAACCTCAGTACAAAATAATTCCCACAATGCATTTTTCAATCATCGATTTGTAGAGTCCGCATTTTTGACTTAATTGACCAACGTGTCCCAGTCAGTTACCCTTCCGTGTTGACTTAATTATAGTTCGTCGACGCCCACGATTGTTTCTCTAATCTGATTCATTTTATGTACAATAGCTTGCTGCCGCAGTGCAACGACAGTCGATGCCTGCCATGTGTTGTTATTGTCGAATCGGTATTTTGGCTTTGACCTATATAACACACTTCAGGGTTGCTTATGGTAGCGAAAAGTGGATTCTCCACTTAGTTATGACGTTGGATTTGGTTGGTATGAGAATCACTTATTATGGACTTTGTGTCTCGATGATGGGTATGATGTACCTGTTGCAAAGGTTGCTTGTGGCTACTTGGAAGATGCAAGTGTTGCTTATGGGGTGGGAATATAGTACTATAGCGTAGTGTAACGGGGTACTACACTATTACTCGCATACGCCGATGATATTGACATAATCGGAAAAGGCATCGTGATATCAGTAGCGAGTGTTGAGACGGATATCGGTTTAATGGCCAATGAGGGTAAGACCATGTATGTGTTATTAACAAGAAAGGCACCCAACATCGACGTCTCAGACAGAATGTTACCCTCGACCTATAAAACTTGGAGATAGTTTAGGCGCTATCGACTTCTGTGCTGAGATTTAATATAATACGAGGGCGGGTCAATAAGTCCGTGACTTTTTGAATTTCTGACCTCTTTACTGAAACAGCAACACTGCTCCTGTCAACAGGCATCAGTCAGTTGACTCCTGTCAAAATTTAAACTTGCTGCGTCAGTTAGTTTGTGTTTGACAGCTAATTTTATTCGACTACTCACTAATTTGAGGAGAAAATGGAAAAAAGTGAATTTCGTATGCTTATTAAGCATTATTTCTTGCGAAAAAAAACCATTACCGAGACCAAGGCTAAGCTTGATAAATACTATGGGGACTCTGCACCATCGATTTCAATGGTAAAAAAGTGGTTTACTGAATTTCGTTATGGCCGTACAAGCACTGAAGATGCCGAACGTCCTGGACGCCCAGTTGAGGTCTCTACACCCGAAACAATCGAAAAAAATTCACGATATGGTGTTGGCCGACCGAAGATTGAAAGTGCGAGAGATTGTGGAAGCCGTAGGGATCTCGCATGGCTCAGTGGTTTCAATTTTGAATGATCACTTGGGCATGAGAAAGCTTTCCGCAAGATGGGTGCCGCGTTTGCTCACAGTCGACCACAAACGCAATCGTGTAACAACTTCACAGGAAGGTTTGGCGTTGTTTAATCGCAATATGGAGGAGTTTTTGCGCCGTTTTGTAACCGTGGACGAAACATGGATCCATCACAACACACCAGAGAACAAACAACAGTCAAAACAGTGGGTTTCTAAGGGTTAATCGGCGCCAAAGAAGGCCAAGGTGGGTTTGTCAGCCAATAAAGTTATGGCGACTGTTTTTTGGGATGCACGCGGGATAATCCACATTGACTACCTTCAAAAGGGAAGAACAATCAATGGGGAATATTATGCCAACTTATTGGACCGATTCAATGACGATTTGAAAAAAAAAACGACCTCATTTGTCCAAGATAAAAGTTCTTTTCCACCAAGACAATGCAAGGGTGCACACATGTGCAGTTGCCATGGCAAAAATCCATGAATTGGGCTATGAATTGCTCCCTCATCCACCCTATTCTCCAGATTTGGCTCCGAGCGACTACTTCTTGTTCCCAAACCTGAAGAAATGGCTTGGTGGAAAAAGATTTGACTCCAATGATAAAGTCATCTCGCAAACAAAGGCCTATTTTGAGGACCTCGACAAATCATTTTTTTTGGAAGGGATAAAAAAAATTGGAGAAGCGTTGGACAAAGTGTATAGAGCTCAAGGGAGACTACGTTGAAAAATAAAATTATTTTTTTATCAAAAAATCTGTGTTTTAATCCAAAAGTCACGGACTTATTGACACGCCCTCGTAATAACTCTCTCCAATTGCTGTTTTTTGGGCTAAGTAGGCAATTGGCAAGCAAAGTCCACTCTCGAACGAAAGGTCGATGCTTGTTGGCCTAGTCCCAGGTCGACCCCGGACCGAAGCGTCACCTAAAGTAAAATAAGTAAATTGTAAAACCTTTACAATAGGCATATCCAATTTAACTGTATCGCGCCAGCCTGAAAAAAGAAAAACTATTTTAGAAAAAAAACTTACTTTTTCAAAATCGGACGTGCCCACCGCAAGTTTTAAGAGTAAACTTCGAATTTTTGGACTAGTTTTAATCTCGCCTACTTTCTTCAATCTATCTGATTCACTCAAAAATTCGAGTACTTTAACAATCACTCTAAGGGATAGTTTTTGCGTGTTGTAATCGCCTACAAATTCTATAGGCGTCCACAAAAGATCTCTGAAATAAAAATGGTCAATAAAAAATAGTGCCAAATTAGTTAAAGAAACTTTACTTACACTAAATCAATGATCAGATTCGCCACATTTTCAAGGACTTTTGATGAAGCAGAGTCAAACATTTTTAGGCAATTTTGCAAAATCTTCAAGTGGTAGTTCGATATTCTGGTCTCATATTGTAAGGAAGCCATTATATACGAAGTGCATACAGGGATCTTACTTTCAAATTTTCTAAGTAGCTTCTCATCGTTTGGGTCGATTTGGTGCTGGATTGCCTGTTAAATACAATTCATGACGAAAAGGTGAGTCAGAATCCTGGTTATTCAGAAAAGAAATCAACAAACGCTCGAATTTATTCAATGATTCAATACACTTAGACTTTTTGAGCAAATAGCTTTCACAAAACAAAATTGTGTTTATTGTTTTGAATTGACAATACACATTATTGAATGAAAATGATAGAAAATATCATATAACTCACTTTTTTTTTTAAAGCAAATCAGTTAACGACTGATTTTCGTATATTTTCGAAAAAAAGCGACACGCTACGAGGAAGTGCGATGCAAATAAGTAGGAGTCGAACGCAGCCAAGTCTGGTGAGCAACCAATCATGCGAAAGGAGTTCCAAACTCAAAAGCCTTTTTGGCCACTTTTTCTGGGGGTGATGGTGGATTACTTGAAGTAAAATCACTTTGTGTTTTGTTTTGCACTGTTTTTCGTGCAAAAGGTTAATAAAGTCATCATTTTTTTTCGGTAGCATTCAAAATTAACGGTTTCGCCAGGTTTAAACAGCTCATAATACTAGGTGGGGTGAAAAGTAGCCTCCTTGGGAATGAAAACAATTTTTTTTTAAATGTTTTTTTATTTTATTCAATATAGTCCCCTTTTAGCTTGATACACTTATTCCAGCGATATTGCAACTTCTTGATCCCGTCCGAAAAGTAATTTTCCGGAAGGTCTGCAAAATACTCCTCCGTGGCGTCGATAATTTCCTCGCGCGAGCTGAATTTTTTGTTGATGAGCCATCTTTTGAGGTTTGGGAAGAGATAATGGTCCGAGGGAGCTAAATCGGGCGAATACGGTGGATACGATAGCAATTGAAGCCGTAAGTCATTGATTTTAGCCGTAGTTGCGATGCTCTTATGCGCCGGCGCATTGTCTTGCAAAAACAAAATTTTTTTTCGTTTCATGTGAGGCCGTTTTGCAGCGATTTCGGCCTTCAATCGCTCCAATAATGCACGGTAATACTCGCTGTTGATGGTTTTTCCTTTTTCGATGTAGTCCACGAAGAGTATGCCATGTAAATCCCTGAAAACCGACGCCATAACCTTTCCGACCCATTGAGCCTCCCTCGGCCGCTTCGGAGCACTCGTGCCGGCTACAGTCCATTGCCGGGCACTCATTCTGTTCTCTGGTGTGTAATAGTGGATCCAGGTTTCATCAACAGTTACCAATCGACGCCAAAAGTCCGCCCGATTCCGCATCAGCAGGTCCAAGCACTCTTTCGAAGGGCCCTCGCGTTCGTGTTTTTGGTCAGGAGTGAGCATGTGCGGCACCCAGCGGCAGGATAACTTTTTCATATGCAGAATATTGCCCAAAATATGGCGTGTGCGCTCAGTACTAATCTGTGTGGTATCTGTTAGCTCGCGCACCTTATACTCAACATGATGCCAAACACGTCAACAACAATCAGCTGTCAGAACAAAACTAAAGACAGTATCGCACTGAAATTTGGCATGTCTGCCTAAATATGAACGGACTTCAAGGCACCATCATAACCTTTTTAGCAGTAGCAGCGCATTCTGGCTGTCAGGGAGGTTACTTTTCACCCCACCTAGTAGATCACACCCTTCTGATCCAAGCAATTACAAAGCACGGCCTTCCATAGCGTTTTGGCTTAGCAGTTTATGTCGGTGGAAAAAATAACTTTCTTTGTACCTGGCGAGCAGCATTTCGTTAGTTGATTTTCGGTTTACCGGTTAACCTAATATAAAAAAAATATGATCTTGTGTGTCGTGTTGTGTGAAACCATTTATAATATTTGGGATATCTGCTATCTGCATTACAGATTAAGCACAAATGTTCAAACCAATGCTTAGAAGTCAAAAACGGTTTTGATATGGTTAAGAGGCAGAAGGGCGACTTGGGTTAGATCCCAAAAAGTTGATGGACAGGATACATACCTATACTTATAATTAGTGGAAAACTATACAAAAACGACCACGACTACGACTATCTGACTACCTCAAACCATTTAATCATTTGCCCCCAACAAGGAATATGTGTTTATTATCAACAACTTCAATGCATTCGCGCAGTATGGAAATTAATTTAAGAGAATGCTAGAAAAGGGCTTGAACGCATGAATGAAAGCACGCGAGCGATCGTGTTAACTATGTATGTGAGGTACAAATTCACATTCACTCATTTACTTCTAGAAGAAAAAAATATTAAAAACAAAATGTAAAACACAAACAGAAATCATAATTTATTAGCTTATATGAAATTTAATGTGATTCACGGTTTTAGTGACAACATAATAATGTCCCACAATTCATGCAAAATTGTGATAGAAAATACCGATTTTCAATTAGAAAGCTGAAATTTTTTATTGATTCATGGAGTACACAGATTGGGATTATGTATGGAATAGCACATTGGATAAATGGCCGCCACGGCTTTGCTGGCAAGTATATACTCTTTTATTAAAATTCTCTATGACAGTTTTGCACAAATGTGGCTGAATTTCATTAATACCACTCCCGATTACCTCCTTCAAAGCATTGGTGGTTGTGAGCTTGTTTGCATAGACCTTCGACTTCAAAGAAAAAAGTCCAATGGCGTTAAATTGCAAGATCTCGATGGCCAATTCTGATCGCAAAAACGGCTGATTACACGATTAGGCAATGACTCATGCAGTAATTGAATTGTTTCTCTGACTGTATAGCATGTGGCACCATCTTGTTGAAATCACATGTAGGTTACATCCATGTCATGTAATTTCGACACTAAAAACTGGGTTTTCATCTCACGATAATAGCTGCGTTATTTTGCACGCATGTTAGTTAAGTTCCCAAAAAAACGATTCATCCCCGTTTAAGAATTCATCATAAAAACTTGGTAGCACAGACATCTCTATGGCATTTACTGGTGGCTCATTTGTCGGTTGGTGAACAAACTTAAATTGTTTTGAAAAAATTTTTTAGGCGAATGGCTGACATTTTTGCTAATTTATCGAAAAAATTCATCCGAAACGAGGAAAATGTGATTTGAGAGCACTGTTTTATATCCGCTTAATAGATAGCGGGGATAAATTGGCTTAGCGTTGATCGCTATGTTATTGTTGTAATTAACATGCAAATTGCTTTTTAAGCGGATGGCGGATTAGCAAAAAAAAAACACTACTAATGAATACCATTAATTGTTACTGCCTTACTGCCTCCAGCCCAAAATCAGCACCAAACAGTCATGCGTTGTGGATGCATATGTTTCCCAACAATTAAGGCAGACCCATAATAGGTGAAAGGACCCGTACGATTACGTACGTAAATGTGCGATTACAAGTGATTTGTATCTTGGACCCATAATGTCAGATTGCTCGGTTTCTACGATTTTTCGTTCACTTTGACAGCTAGGCATCTGTTGAATTTAATAATTCGAAAAGCTGACCAAATGAACTGACAGATTGATACGCTTTCAAACTCCTATTGTGGGCAACTTGTCCATTTGAAGTAACTTAAAGAAACTTTTCGTCCAGTTCTGACAGTAGCTTCAGTTTACTTTCGCCTATTATGGTTGAGCCTTTACTCGTAGGTTTTCTGAACCCCAAATGCGACAATTTTGACGATTAACGAAGCCATCAAGATGAAAATGAGCTTCATCATTGAAGATGATTTTGTTCGACTGTAGCTGACATACGTTCATTATTTTTAAAATATTGCTCAGCAATGAAAATGCGTTGTTCTTTCGTATAGGGCTCCATCTTTACTAACCCCGAAATGTCAGCTGTCACATTGTTATCTTTTTTTCCATTGTCATCAATGTACTATTAAATGGCGCAAAATTAAAATTTTGCGTGAATTATGGAACACCCTTTAGAACAAATTAAAAAAATTAACTTTTGCTGCTAATCATTTAACATTAGATTAATTCGAAAAAATTTGGAATGCTTTTTGTGTTAGCATAAATAAAATTTTATGTTTTTTAAAAATCATTTAAAAAAGGTAGATTTAATAAAAATTAATATCAAAGAGACACAAAATGATGTTTTTAATTGAATAATGGATTTACTCTTGAATTCTTAAACAGATGTGAAGCTAGAGAGAGACAGCACATCTTACGAATGTTTAATGGGGTAAAAATAAAGGAAATATCAAAAAGAAAATATCAAAAAACAACATACGAATATCAACACAATATAGTAAATAGACCACAGGGGATTCAGCATAAAAAATTCATCAACGAACTTGGAGATAACCTCGCTTAACCTTTGCAAAGGCAAAAAATATATCATATTAATGGGAGACATGAACATGCTCGTAAATATTCAGGAAAAACAAAAACGTTATGTTATGTGAGGAACTATAGCATATGCAAATGTTTAATTGAGTTAAATGGTTTGATAAACTTAATCAAAGAAAACACTAGATTAGATCTTAGCCCAGAAACATCAACACAAATTGGCCACATTGCATTAATAATTTCAAACAGCCAAATTTTTAATTAATCACAAGATGACGCGTATGAATTATGCTATAGATCAAGCTCAATGAGAGAATGGAGAAATAAAACGCAAACAGAACTCATGGATTTCTGACGAAATTCGCCTTGATTGTGTAAAGGGGGTCGAACTCTACAGAAAGTACAAAATTAACAGGCAAAACTGGGCCAATAAAAAAGAATATAAAATCTTCCGCAATAAAGCTAATAAAGAAATCTTCAAACAAAAATCTTATTACTATAAAAACAAACATATCCAGGCACGGGACGAATTTACTAACATAATCAACGAGAACCACCAGGAATTAGTGTACTGAACCACGATAAGTATCTACGAGCACTTAACAAAATTGGAATCCGGGGAAATTTGGTAACTTAGTTTAGATATTACCTTAGTGCTATGGGTAAAAAGTAAGAACCACTGATGAAGTAGATTGAGGTGCCACAAGTCTTTTACAAAAAGCCATCGCTTCGTTTTTGCTGACAAAACGGTGCCAATTGCGATAATAAAGATCTTTTGGACTGGTTTATCAGAACTGTGTTTAGGCTAACAGGTTTTCTACCTTCCAAATAAAATAAATAAATCTCTCGCAGGCGAATCTTTTAGTTCAGCGAGTTGTTCCCTGAAGAAGGTATTCCGTCTGATTCCGTTGAGGGCCGGGCATTCACACAAGACATATTCAGATTTTTCGTCTTCTTCAAATTCTATTTTGTTGAGCTGATATTTAAAACCGTGATGACCTGTAAGGTACCTCACTAGGTTTCTGATATCGTGCCGGTTTGATTGATACATTTGTTGGCATATTTACCTATTGAAGGGCAGGATGGCTCCTTTGACCTGTCTTAGACCTGGAGTCCAACACGAGATGCATTTTGAGTGCTCCCAGCATTTTATAGCTATATTTACTGCTTTTTTTAGGCGCAGTAAAAGGGCTCAGGTTCGTTGAAGGGTGTTTCTGAACCTTTTATGGCCAGTTCGTTGGCCTTTTCATTGCCACCATGCTTTGGACTTGTTCCTTGAGTAGAGTTTTTGGAGGGTTTTGAAGCAGTACATGACTTATTTACAGTCAATGATGTGCAAGTTAAGAGCATTTATAGCTGCTTGACTAACGGTGTATATATGGATGTTTGCGCTCTTAATACCAGGTTGGCGCATTCTTGAATGGGGTGTAGTTCGGACTGGAATACAGTAGATTTTTTACCCATAGCAATTGATGCTAGTATTTGGTCCGTGTATTCCAGCTCCCACTCCCATATCCATTTTAGAAAAATCCGTATACCACTTTATGCCGCTTTGGCTATTTGGTGGGTTTTTGCTGAGCTACGCTTCTTTGTGGAGAATTTTTTGAAGGCGGTCTGTAACCGCGCAGATCATGTCAAGTTCTGGTATTTCAGAGAGTAGGATCTTTAGGTCCGGGTAATCGCAAAGATTTAGTTCTTCGGCTTGTACCATACTTGCTGAGCTGCATAAAGACACTCTGATGATTCCTTCTATAGCAACTGTTGGGCAGGTCCGAAAGGCTCCGGAAATGTCCAGGCATGCTAGATGTTGCACTCTTTTGAGCTTTAAAATGGCGGTCTTTTGCGTAATTTTAGTCCACCATACTACAGAAGCATATGTTATGATGGGCCTGGCCATCAGTGTATAGATCCAGTGGGTAATACGGTGATAGTTTTCAAACATAGAATTTGACGAAGCAGTTAAGTGGTGACAAGACAAACAATGGTCTCTTGTTAAACACCTTATGCTCTGCAGGTCCAACAGAAAGCGTATTTTTCTCCGATTTAAGGTATGAGATACTTGCCTGCAACAACTTTAAACGAGTATCATAAGGACGATCAACACCAGAAAGGCATTAGTTACACTTGAGGAAACGAAATTAAACATATTGAGGGTGCAGCAGATCTAAGTGATGACATAAGCGGCGAAGCATTTTGAAACTGTCGGTCTAAGATACCCATAGATCACCAAATAAATACAAGAAGGAAATCTAAAAGTCTGGCCCGTAAACGAATGACCTACAACAACTACAGCAAACGGGAGCTTAAATACAGCGTTTAAAACCAGGAAAAAATGTCTAAGAGAATTGTTTCCATCTCAAAAATATTAACTTATAAAAGACAAAAATACCAAATATTCATATTTTTTTATTCTAAATTTTCATTTTTTCAATATTGAATCATGCATTCACTAACATTCCCTCTACCTCTGCAGATAAGACCTAAGCTTCGCAGAAAAACTTTTATGAATATATTTACTTTTGAATCTTAAATAAATAAAATGAAATGAAAAAATAAACAATGTGTACTGGTTTTCAAAAGAAGGAATTTGCCATCTAGTCTAGAACATTTACGGTTTCAATCCGTTGTGTAGGCTAAAATTTACGATTTGGACTATGCATTATGCATGCCGTTGATTCCCAGACGAAACTTCTACTTTCGGAGAACCTCTATTTATCTCCTGGAAGACATCATTTAACCAATAAAGTTAAAAAGAAGCCTTTCATTTGTTATTATAAACTATGATTATGCTCATTAATTTGTTTTCACAGGCCCGGATATTTATCTTCTCGGTTGCAGTCAGATTGCCCATAGTTGATTCTGTATTATACGTAGATAGATAGATTTGATCGCCGTTTCCTTTCTTTGAGAGTCAAGCAACTACATACGAGGGCGGGTCAATAAGTCCGTGACTTTTTGAATTTCTGACCTCTTTACTAAAACAGCAACACTGCTCCTGTCAACAGGCATCTGTCAGTTGACTCCTGTCAAAATTTAAACTTGCTGCGTCAGTTAGTTTGTGTTTGACAGCTATTTTTATCAGACTACTCACTAATTTGAGGAGAAAATGGAAAAAAGTGTATTTCGTGTGCTTATTAAGCATTATTTCTTGCGAAAAAAAACCATTACCGAGACCAAGGCTAAGCTTGATAAATACTATGGGGACTCTGCACCATCGATTTCAATGGTAAAAAAGTGGTTTACTGAATTTCGTTGTGGCCGTACAAGCACTGAAGATGCCGAACGTCCTGGACGCCCAGCTGAGGTCTCTACACTCGAAACAATCGAAAAAATTCACGATATGGTGTTGGCCGACCGAAGATTGAAAGTGCGAGAGATTGTGGAAGCCGTAGGGATCTCGCATGGCTCAGTGGTTTCAATTTTGAATGATCACTTGGGCATGAGGAAGCTTTCCGCAAGATGGGTGCCGCGTTTGCTCACAGTCGACCACAAACGCAATCGTGTAACAACTTCACAGGAAGGTTTGGCGTTGTTTAATCGCAATATGGAGGAGTTTTTGCGCCGTTTTGTAACCGTGAACGAAACATGGATCCATCACAACACACCAGAGAACAAACAAAAGGCAAAACAGTGGGTTTCTAAGGGTGAATCGGCGCCAAAGAAGGCCAAGGTGGGTTTGTCAGCCAATAAAGTTATGGCGACTGTTTTTGGGATGCACGCGGGATAATCCACATTGACTACCTTCAAAAGGGAAGAACAATCAATGGGGAATATTATGCCAACTTATTGGACCGATTCAATGACGATTTGAAAAAAAAACAACCTCATTTGGCCAAGAAAAAAGTTCTTTCCACCAAGACAATGCAAGGGTGCACACATGTGCAGTTGCCATGGCAAAAATCCATGAATTGGGCTATGAATTTCTCCCTCATCCACCCTATTCTCCAGATTTGACTCCGAGCGACTACTTCTTGTTCCCAAACCTGAAGAAATGGCTTGGTGGAAAAAGATTTGACTCCAATGATGAAGTCATCTCGCAAACAAAGGCCTATTTTGAGGACCTCGACAAATCATTTTTTTTGGAAGGGATAAAAAAATTGGAGAAGCGTTGGACAAAGTGTATAGAGCTCAAGGGAGACTACGTTGAAAAACAAAATTATTTTTTTATCAAAAAATCGGTGTTTTAATCCAAAAGTCACGGACTTATTGACCCGCCCTCGTATGTACATAATTGTAAACAAGTTTGTGCCGAATCAAGCATATCATTTTCCCCTTTTTGCCACTCGTAATAATGCAAACAATTTTCAACGTTTCGATTCAAATTTGCATTGCAAATCAGTCTTGTTTACTTGGAGATGTTTGTTGAAATTATTTGTTGCGATGTTTTTACGTTTCATAAAATTTTGAGATAAGGAAACATTTATTGATACACTCTTGACCAGGGGGCCCTTCGACTAGTTCATAATTTATTCCACTTCACTTATAAAAATAATTTAAGATAGAACCTGAGCACAGATATGGGATTCTTCTTAGGCTTTGGCAAACCACTTCAGTAAAATATTTGTACTCGTATCCATAGATCAGTCGCTCTTAGACGTTCTTAAGGGAAAATTTGGGGACAGTGATTCTGGGAGATTTAGAAATATTCGAGGTAAATATTGCAAGAGGTGCTTTTAAAGTGTGTCAATTTTCAATCCCAATACTGTAGAAAGTAAGCGTTCCTTTACCAGAGAGAAGAGGCACTGGATTGCAAAATAATGGTTAGATAAGTCGCCAAATTTTTATGTGTAAATAAATTCAATTTTTTTTAACATTTTGTGGGTTCATTGGATGTATTTTTTGACGAGTCTGCACGACACAGGCTTTTCCGATTACTTTAGCACGCAATCGTTTTCGTAACTTTTATAAATAAATGATGAAAAAGTTTGAACGACAACGTGAAGAGCAATGTAGTTTGCAGAATCTAGGTCACGTCTGCCAGGAAAAATAATAATCAGGCACTGCAGCATGCAACTCCACAATTTGATGCAGAACAGATAAGGCGCCTTCAGTAACTGACACTTCAATTACGAGTAATGCAACAGATTTGTTTTAAGCTATATGAACCGCTACAATCAAGCGGTTGTGTGAGCAACATAGTCGTAACATATCTCACCTATGCGATCGCAACAGAAGTACAGGAAATCATTACAAATCAGCCACAGGTATACCTATATATGTAAAACAAGAATTCATTTCTCGCGTGGTTTCGTCTAGAAATTAGCAAATCTGACAAAGTTTAAAAAAAGAGCAACTCAGCGATAGAAAGGCCTTGCAATATCTTCATCATCTAAGGAATTTATATTTATTTTAACAACGACTGACAATACTTTTAAGGAAATTTTGTTAGATAAACTTTCAACTAGCGCACAGTCAATACTTGCAGCATACATTGCAAATACTTTCAATAAGTTACGAACAATCACCGACAGAGTAAGCAATGTCATCAAATCACTATACTAGCTCCAGGAAAAAAATAATCTTTTGGTTGTTTGCTGCAGCAAGTAGAGGAAGCCAAAGCATTTTCTATTAGACAAAACAAAAAGGAATTACTGACATCGCTAATGTTCTGATTATATCCAACAGCCCTTGTCAGTAGCCAGTGACAACGATCAATTGTATATTAAATAGATAGTTGGGTGCTGTAGAAATAGGGAGGGTAAATTCCCCAGATGGAACCAACGGTGAAGTAAGATGCCGGGACACGGAGTCTTTGAACAGAGATGCTGATGGACTGGCCTTTAATGGACTTTCGGCAGAGCTCACAACCCCGAACATTTTACAGGTTCCGTTCTAACCCATCCCTTTTTCTGATGTCTTTAAAATAGAACTGGTCCTCCTGGTTTGGGGTTGTGCTGGCGGAGTAACTGCGCAATCATGCAGTCTTATACGGACTACGGATCTACTGCTATCAACCCATGCAAACAAATTAAGGATAACGAGCTTCGGTTATGCTGTGGAATGTAAGATCCCTTAACTGGCCACCCGCAGCAAAACAACTAGCGGATACCCTAGATTACTGCAAAACAGATATCACCGTCATCCAAAAAATGCAAGGACAAGCTTATGATGCGAGAAAGTTTGACGTTGACCAACTACAATCGCAAGAGATCACCAAATCATTTTCCGATTGACTCTCTCTTCTGGTACCGAAGACCAGTGGTCGTTGATGCCGTTTTTGATGTGCTGGGTTTCACTCGATCACCACAACGAAACCCTTTGTTTGAGTGCCGGCAAGCACAAGCACTAGGCAAGCTGCATATAAAGCGTTGCAGTATAGGAGGACTAGAACTCCACGAGCTTTACGAGCAGAAAAGGAGAAACGAACACCGGCTCATCCGATAGAGACAAACAAGGGAACACGGGATTTGGAAAGAACATTTCTGTTAACTTTATAACGGCGATGACGAACTAAATACCACTGGCACCAAAATGAACTGTTCAACTTAGACAATGTTGAAGATAGCAAAATTTAAGCTTAAGTTCCGAGCGGACGGTCTGACTGCCGAGCTCTTCAAAGCTGCAGACAATGACTACTTAAGGAGCATATACCAACTCATCTATAAAATAGAGTAGGATGAAAGTATGTCCGATGAATGGAACCTTAGCATTGTTCGTCCAATCCTCAAGAAAGGAGACCCTCTGAATTGCGCGAACTACAGAGGCATAAGTTTTCTTAACTGCGCATACAAGATTTTATCTGCCGTATTGTGTGAATGCCTGAAGTAGCTCGTTCATATTATTGTAGCTTCAGGCCAGGAAAGTGTACCATCGACCAGATATTCACACTACGGCAGATCTTGGAGAAAACCTATGAGCTTCAAATCGATGCACACTACCTATTCATTGATTTTAAGGTCGCGTATGACAGCATCTATAGAGACGACCTATATAGGGAAAAGTCTAGTTTTGGCATCCCTGCCAAACTCGTCCGTCTGCGCAGGGTGACGATGGAGAATGTATGTTGCTCCATCAAGGTCGGTGAGAGACCCTTGATGTCAAAAAAGAATTTAGACATGGCAATTCGCTGTCATGTGATTTCTTCAACATTATACTTGAAATAATAGTGCAAAGCTCACGAGCAAACACAAGAAGCACAATCTTTGAAAAGTCCGTCCAATTACTCACATACACCGATGATATTGACAAAATCGGAAGAAAGCAGGGCGATATCAGTGGTGGTTTTGCGAGTATTGAGACGGAAGCGGCGAAAATGGGTTAAGCGGTCAAAGAGGGCAAGACCAAGTATATGCTGTCAAGCAAAAAGGACACTCAACACCGACGGACAGTTTGTCACCTTCGACAGATATAACTTTGATGTAGTTAAGGACTTTGTCCAACTGGGCTCCTCTATTTTGATCCGCTGTATATGCTACAATAATAAGATATCTAACACTTGAAAAAAGTTGTCTTTGATGCACTACGGATTTTTTTTTCAAAGCGATCTAAATCGGGGGCATTGTGACCTAAATGATTTTTTGTACCACAAAATCTGTATTAGGAAGCCAAGAGAGGCTCAACTCAATATGTTCTGCAGTCTCGTCGGTTTCATGCAAGCACGACATTTGCTTTTATAAATAAAACCTATTTTATGTAGGTGATGTCGAATACGGCAATGTCCGGTAAGACACCAGTCTTCTCATATCATCAGTTTTAATGGCAGAACTTGCAGACCATAACATCCTTCAAGAGGTCAATATATTATGGATAACCTCAGCAAGGAGATTGTTGATATTTTCGCATTTGATTAGTTTTCATTCAGCCTCGTTTTTGAATCATGTCTAGGATTTCTAATCTTTTCATTGGTTATACCTGCTATCCCAAAACTTTATGATGGTAGCTGTTAAATTTTCCAGAATTTGCCTCTTCTCAATTCTAATGACTCACCGTTACATCATTCTCGCTATACTCATGTACCAACACTTTTCTAACGATCACAACAAACTATTAAAAACCGATTAACTATCATCTAGCAAAAAGTTGTGAAATAGTAAATTGATCGCAGAGTAGCATCTTATTTATTTATGCAATTTGTTGCGGAAGAAGCGGGTGAACACCACAACTTATATTGTATTAGCGACGGCATTACGAGTACGAATACTCGTATACTCACATGTTAAGCATACACTCACTGGCGAGAAAAAAAAATCTGATTACTGTCCCAGCAAATAACACCGCATGCTCCAAGTGCACTGGAGAAAAAGCAGCTTTAGCTGCTATTTCTATTACCACCCACAAACACCTACAAAACCATATACATACATACAAAGATTAGATATGGAAACACTGTTTACTTTACACAAAACGCAGGTGTCACGAACTGAACCTAAATAGAATTCTAATTCGATGACGTTTTACATACCTAATGCTAAAGTAATGGCGGTTGTTTCTAATATGTTGCGGCCATTTTCGTAGTTCCGTGCTGTAAACGTGATAGTGAAAGGGAAAATAAAAAAAATTTATAACTACTAAAATAACAGCTGATAATCGAATGTTTGTTTTGCTGCTAAAACACGATAAAAAAATATTTAAAGATAAAAATTGCTCGTCTCAAACGATTTATGGGGTACCCTAGGCCTAGGGCAAAACATTACACATTTAACGAGTATGCACACGATTATTTCAGCAAAGATTTCTTTTAGAATAACTCTCGTACTGTTGTTGCTTTAGAATTCATGGCAGCCTAGTATTACTAAGTCGTCTATATCTTCTGTGTTATTCGCCTATTGTTTTGCACTGAGCTGAGTGAACAATTAATTAGCGGTACATAAAAATCAGACAGAAATCAGCTGAAGCACAACGAAAGACGAAAATGAAAAACAGGTCAGAGCTCAAAATTTAACTCGTTTGTGACAAGTCAGGTTGTGGAGATAATTTAAAATTCTAATGGAGGTTCACTTTTCTGTAATTCCTGACCGATGCTAGTCTTATTTTTTGAAAGAACCAAAGAATAAGATAAATAGGATGCTAAAAATAAACCTCGATTTGAGATAATGTAATGTCTATGTGCCTTTTAAAGAAAAGAATTCTGCATTTTTGCTGCACGATTTCAGAAAAAGAGCTCGCTATAATAATCAAACTAGAGCGGTTATGATCAATTACCAGGAATCTTTGCCCTCAATTGATATCTGTAAGGTTAGGCTTTATCAACTGCACTGTATTTGTAAGCAAAGACTAAAATAAAAATTATTTTTGAACAAAAATGTAGACGTTCAAAAGGTCCTTGAATACTTTCGGCGTTAACTGCAAACCAAAGAAGGAGGAAAAAAAATTTACCTTTCTGACATCACCAAAAATCCGATGTTCTGACTTCTATGAGGGTTAAGTCATAGTGTGTGGTATGTCCCATCCTGCACAACGGCTACCAGAACTATTTGTGGTATGTCATCTAAAAGTTTGAGTAGCGCTCTCAATAGTAATATCCAATAAAGTCTTGGTTCACAATGTATCATTATTGGAACGCTTATGTCACAATCGTCTGATATAGGACTTGTATGAACGGTGTAAGCCAATGAACGCTAATTCATTAAAAAATTAAGGATATCTCTGCAAACAAACAAAAATACTTCTACCAAATCCGATTCTAAGACATTAAAGTTAGAAGAAGAATGATTAGTGTTTGATAGGCCTGTGGCTTAACGAGCCGCACATACGAGTATATATTTTAGACGAGCCTTACGTTCGTACGGAGAAGAAAGTGAAATGCAGAAAACAATTTTAAAAGTTCAATTTTATCCCTTTTCATTTGGCCTTTACTAGTCCACATTCTTTTCCGTTGGTTTTTTAAAATCCTAGAAGGGTGGTGGGAAGCCATGGCTTCATGCTCTGCGAGCTCCTTTACAAAATCGCAAATATGATGCGAAATTCGTCATTGGCAATTTTAAAGCTAAGGCAAGGAGGACGTCTTTAGTAATGAGTTATGGTAATACTTTTTCCAACCCAGTACCTCCGGAAACGAACACAGGCTTTTTAAGTTTGCATCGGAACGTAATGATTCTTTAGTCAGCACACGGTTTCCAAACCCTGATGTTCATAAGGGGACCTGGCTGACTCCTGATCAACAAACCGTGAATTGAATTGATCATACTGCGTTCGACGATAAGAGATATAAAAAGATGGAGAAGGAACTTCGTAATCGAACCAATTTCGGTGTTGAGAATCTGATGGTTGGAACCACAGCATTATTTGTCCGATACTAAAGAAGTCTCCTCAACTTCGCATAAAAATCCGGTCTGCCGGTGGGCAGGAAAGTCCACCAAAAATAACATTTTCACGTTACCCCAGATCTTAATAAGAGCTCCAGAGTTCCAAATCGACACACACCACTACTTCTTTGTCGATTTCAAAGAAGCATACGAAACCATCTAAAAAGATGAACTTTGCAGAGCCATATTTAGTTTTTACATCTCTGTCAAACTGTGCAAAAAGCTCGGTAAAATAAAAAACACTCTCAATGTAATTTTTTCAAATGTTCTTCAAAGAATCGTGCGAAACTCACAAGTCAATTCCATTGACCATCACCATCTTTTGAAAGCCTATTTGGTCACTCTCGTGTGCAGGTGAAATTTCCATAATGAATAGAACCCAGCGATCTCTTAATCGATGCTTCTTCTAAAAAGACAATTGAGTACTAAAAAATTCTCTGAACCGAAAAGACATTATAAGCACATAGAGAACTGCATCATCTCAAGTGGCCTACACAATTGGAACAACCGCAGCAACATCGTGTGCGGAACTGGAGGCAGCTGCTTTGTTGGGCAATGTTGGGCGACGGAAAAGAAATATATAAAATGTAAAAGACTTTTTCCAAACACACTGTACACATGTGAAAATGTGCACATTTCAAAAATTTTACAAAACATCTTCTTTCAACTTGTCAGTGCAAATATTTCCTATTTTAACAATACATTTTAACTTTCACAAGCAACGATAGATCACAATTTGTCCGATAACATTTATCATAAACTTACGAACTTAACAAATTTCAATTTAAATTTACTCACCACATACATTTTCAGCCATTTGACGAACAACGGAAATGCTACCGGCATTTCCTCTTCCATGCCAAAGATAAGGATTTTGAAACCAATGGCCAGGTCAAAGAAAAAGCTTGAATTCTACAAGAAATCACCGTCATAAAAATACAACTTTAACAATTCCAAATTGTTTACTAATAAACGCACAACTTACATATTCTTTTCGATCCAAACGATAGAAGTCTGTAATAGTAGAATTTATTTTCCCGATGATCTCCTTCGGGGCGAATTGCCTTGGAAAAATTTTCGAATATGTCATTTTAAAAGCGAACCTTGTTGTTTTTTTATAAATTCAAGAAGAAAAGTGTAGATTTAATATTATTAAAAAAACAAACGAAACTATTAAAGAAATTCTAGTAAAGCTCGAAGAATCCTTGTTAACATTCTGATAAGAACGGTCAGATTTTTAATGACAGATTAACGTGTGACAGTTTCAGATGGTGCAGTTCAGAATATGAATTAACGAGTGCAATGCAAATGTTGCGAAGGTACCACCTCATTGAATTTAAAATCTTGCTCCTTTGATGACGTAATTAGAGACCTGCGAGTTTTACAAAATTTAAATTTATAAGAAATTCCAATCAAATTAATCATGAATGAGGATACTATTTTAATATTATACATGAACTCAGATGGATATGGAGTTTAATGTCGAGCTTAAAATTTATTCATCAAAGTTTTCAAGGTAATTATCTTAACATATAATCTAGATTGTCTGATTGTATGGATTGGAATTGAATAGTGGCTACTGAGAATGGACTATTCGTTAAGCTTATGGATCTTCGCCAATAACCGAGGAAACTATCCAGATCGTGGAAAGCTGAGTGGCAATCGTTTGCGTCGAAATTTCAATGAATGAGACTAAAATCAACTCTCATTGGATCTCCTGTTTTATCGAAAAATTGGGGTCAGCAATGTGACTCATTTTTGGGTCAGTGGCTATGCCAGAAAGCAAAATTGTCACATTTGGAGTACAGATAATCCAAATGAGATTATCGAAACGCCGTAATATTCCGAAAAATTGACAGTTTGATCCAGTCTGTAGGCTGATGGAGACACCGGACTACATTTCTTTAAAAATGAATCTACGGTCAAGGGTATTCGCTATAAAACAATGATGCATGATTTGTTCGTTCCCTGATTGAATGGGATGAATATGGAAGAGATGTGGTTCCAACAAGATGTCGCTTTGTACCATAGAGCAAACGAAACAATCAACATATGAACGCATGATTTTACTTAATGGACCTGTAAATTGACCTCAAAGACCTGATGACCTGGCTCTTGATTATATTTTCTTTGGGGAAACGTAGAATCGGTAGTTTACATTTTTTCTCATTGCAGACATTCGGCTACAAATGCTAGAAAAAGTGGTTGAAAACATATCGAATGAGACATTGATCAGATAAAGCCGTGGTGAGCATACGGTCAAAATACTATATTGTTTAGAAATAATTTGCAAAATGTAATCTCTCGATTAGAACTTCCCAATTTAATTATATTTTTTGTTTCAGTCTTAATAATGAAGCGAAATCGATCTGAAACTCCAAGATCTGCCGTAGTATGAACATTTGGTCGATGGTGGACTTTCCTGGTCTGAATCCACACTGATATGGACTATTGACGAAAGTCGTCAGGTGTTCACATAATACGGCAGTCAAGATCTTGTAAGCGATGTTAAGAAAGCTGATGCCTCTGTAGTTGGTGCAATTCAGAGGGTCTCCTTTCTTGAGAATCAGACAAACAATCCTGAGGTTCCATTCATCGGGCATACTTTCGTCCCACCATATTTTATGGATGAGTTCAGGTAGGGTGAACGGAATTACCTACTAACGGTTAAGATCCAAAGTTTTATAAAAATAAAATAAACAAGAAAAAGTGAAATACATATTTACATGTTTTATTACTAGAAAAAACATGAAGCCGCGACTTTCGAAAAACCATTTTTATTTGACATTTCTATTCAGCTGTTTCTTATCTCTTCCCAACTGATCGAAAATATTAGGTACGTATTGTTCAAAACTACGAAAATCTGCAAAAAACAACACAAAATTTTCAAAACCCCGTGTCTTTGTTTTTGTTGTTCTAAGCTTTGTTGAAATATTTAACCTGTACTGACATTCGAAAGTGATTATTGGTCCAATCAATCATAAAAAGTGACCAGGACGATACTACAATGCCCTACTCGTTTCTAACGTTTACCATGCCAAGTTATAGGCTTTTGGCTCTGCTTCCTGCTAATTATCTTAACTAAAGGCGTCGGTTCATGATCATTTATTAGCTATTTATTGGAAAATTAAACAGCAAGATAATCAGCTCAGTAGAAGGAATCAATCGCACGTTAACTCTTTTAGCGAGGGTAACCGTGAAATAAGTGACATCCAGACATATGCCAGGCCTATATTGGGTCTTTAAAAACATAACAAGATTACTTATAAAAAACGTGCAAAAACATATTTTACTCTGCAAAAAGATGAGTAGTGTTTCAGTGAAAAGCGCACCAGCACCAGCACGTACCACGTCAGCGCCGAGTGCCCGAAGTCTGAAGAGATTGTAAATCGGACATTCACACAGGTAGTGCTCCGTGGTGTCGTTATCAATTTTACACCAAGAGCCGCAGGATGTTCTATCACTTATGTACAGCATAGTAATCACAGTGCTTGGTAAAGTCTAGTCCCCCGTCACGACGCTTGTTAGAGACTTCGGGAAGTTTGTGACCTTGAACATAGTCAATTTGAATTTGGTCTTCCCATTACTTTCATTCTTATACTAGCTTGGTAGTTATAAGAGAGATCAACAAGCCTTAAAGCGCAGCTTGGCTGTTGCTAGAGATGCAAACACTTAGCCTTCTTCATCAATTCTTCTTTCCCAATTTAGTAGAGCAATTTTGCTCACATCGAGCGCGATCATTCTCTCCACGATCTTCAACATGAAGAAAGTCGGACTAATGGGTTTGAGGCTCTTGGCCAGTATATAGTCTTTTTTTTCCGATTTTCCTTATAAAAGTTTCTACAAATGTGCGCTAGGGTTTCGTATGAATTCCATGTTCATGGCAGCAGTGAAGTTTCTATCCCGGGTCAACAGCAGCTGCGACGTAAAGCCATAAAGCCATCAAAGAACGCATCAGCATGTTTGATGGCCTCATTCCTCACTGTGTTGAGTTATTCAGCATACTATCAGCTTCGTTAAAAGTAGCAGGTTGTGAGTTTGTCCTGAATAAATTTCGTTCGTCCAACACTACATACGGATGCAGTAGCAAGTGAAATGTTGATCCCCTTAGACATTATATATAGATAAGTACTGTGATTGTCCTCTTATTTGCACTCATCTCGAAAGAAAGTAGAAATTAATATCTCGGTGCAGATGGGAAAGAGAATCATACGCAGATTTGTTGGCACTGACAGAAGCATAAGATGTTCGGCACAGATTTGCCGTACACGAATTGACTTTGGGGAGCAATTCACTCTGATTGGATTGCAAGCTCCCACAATTGATAAACACAGCGCTTGCAAAAAACTTCGTTCAGACAGTTGTCATTGTCAGACTTTCCAATTCAAGCGTCAAAGATGTGATAGAGATTTTTATAGGTACACCAGCATTTCGGTATTTCTCAGGTTGAACTTGACCGCAATAACTGATTTCCGGCCACCAGCATTTTACGACCTAGCACAGGCCTTATCGGGACATTAAACGTCAGTAAGCCCATGTGTAGTTTTATTTGTGGTGACGAACTTAACCGAATCATCCAGTTATTTTCCATTAAAACTGAAGCTTTTGTTAGTTTCATGATGCTCAGACTTGGGCTCTTATATATAATTGGTTACAATCAAATATAAAGTTTCCATAATCGAAAATCGAAACATCAACGTGGATTTCAGGCTTATTATAGATTTGTTATCGCTTTCATCACCCAAAATTATGAAATTATTGTTCTGACAAGAATTCTATATGATACGAGTACATACATACATGCATATGATGACACATCTATTCAGAAATGTAAGAGCACTTCATTCGAGTACGTGCCGTAATCAGTTCTAGAGATAACACAACAAGTTAGGAACAGCAAAAGAAAGCACAACAGGAGTTCATACAGCTAATGAATTTGGATCAGGTTAATGCAGCTTACAACTGAGCGTATTAGAGATCAGAGATCACCCTTATAAACCAATTGTCCTCTGTAGATACAGAGAATCAGTATCACCATTTCGATGATGCACACGTCACGAATAATCGCGTAAGCGTGCGAATTTTTATAATAATAAATTTAGAAACTTTGAATTCCATTGACCTGGCACGACACGCTATTTTCAAATTTATTACCAAAAGCCATCGTAAAGATTAAAGGCTCGCTGCCACTAAAAAGGGGTGCTTAAAGCCTGTGCACCTGAATAACATCACAACGACAAAAAGATCTAAATCAAGAAACGCAAATTTCACATTTTTTCCTCTACATATCGCCTCGCAATAATAAAACGCTTTTAAATAGATTACGACGCGATTAAGTTTATTGGTAAATAGATTCCAGAATATTCCCTTGGGGAGTAAAATGCTAAATAGAAACAATAACCTTTGCTCGGCAGTTGCTGCGTGAGTTAGTACTTACGCTAGACAGACACCCCTTATCAGGTAGTCAGTATGAAAAAACGAACAAAAAACTCGTCTGATTTATTGGATTTACATTTTATTCATAAAAAAAAGAAAACATGGAGTAAACTAACAAAACGAAATGGAGTTCACTTTAAGTAAAACTCGTGATAGCCTAGCTATGGTTGTGTTAGACACCTCTCACCTTCATGTGGACATGTTGATGTTTAAGGAAACTTATTTGTAAATGGTGATTCTTGTGTTGTGTCCTCTTAGTTGACGGCATTGAAGTATTCCTTTGATTTAGATGGATCAGCCACCATTGTCTTACTGCCTGGCTTCCAGTTAGCTGGACAGACCTCACCATGCTCATCGGTGAATTGGAAAGCCTGTACCAAACGCAGTGTTTCATCGACACTGCGACCGACTGGCAAGTCATTCACAGTGATTTGACGCAAATTCTGTTTGCCATCGATGATAAATAGTCCACGGAATGGCACACCAGATTCCTCGTCTAAAACGCCATAATCACGGGCGATTTTCATCGACTTATCAGCGAGTAAAGGAATGCCCAGAGCTCCAAGCCCACCTTGCTTGCGTGGGGTATTAATCCATGCCAAATGGGTGAAGTGTGAATCTGTCGAGCAGGCAATCACTTCAGCGCCAATGCTGCGGAATTCCTTTACACGCTCCGAGAAGGCAATAATCTCAGTCGGGCAGACGAAGGTGAAGTCCAAGGGGTAAAAGAACAGAACAACGTACTTCGACTTGTAGTCCTTCAGAGAAATCTCCTTGAAGGCACCATTGACGACAGCGGTTCCGGAGAATTGAGGAGCTGGCTTCTGCAATTTTGGCATCTATTACACAAAACAAAAAAAGAAAAAAAAGTTATTGACTTATTACGCAATTGAACGCTGTTGAGCGTCATTTTTAATTCTTATTCGCTTCGGCAAATAATGTTGAAAAGAAGGGGAAACCGCAAAGGCAAAAACTAGTTTCCCCCAACAGTACAACCTTTTTTGTTCTTGATTAGCATCCGCATTGCTCTTTGCTAAATCAATTCTCCACCATTTGCAGAGCCAATTAATTGAAATTAAATAATTTTGTTAATTGAAATTGCATCAAACGGTACTTACTTTGTTGATTAGTTAATTTAACAGGAGTTTCAAGAGAACAACTTTTTGGACGTCACCAAACGTACGTGCAATCCCAACAATGACCGTGAAAAGAATGAGAACGGACAGACGAAATGAAAAACACAAAAATGCCAAGACACGGAAAACGAACGACACCGAACGAACGTAAGTGGGAAAGTAGACAAGAGGAAAAAAAATGGCTGAAACGAATTAGGGGAATAGTACCGACTGTAGTTCTGTTATTAATCACAATGAGGCGAAGCAGAGCAACTAGTTGCTTTAAGTGTCTAGTTCGCTTTCGCTTGGAAGTGGGAAATGTAAATTCTAGAAATTTCCCATTGGGATATTTCTTTTTGAAAAAAATAGAAAATAAGCACCAGATTACACTTTGTAGTGTGGAGGTTTGACAGTCATTTGATAAAAAAACCCAAAACAATTAATGTTGTAAAGCGTGTTTTTTTATGCGTTTATGTCTGTCGAACCAATTGTCAGATTGCAAATTGTCAGTGTCACTTTTATTTAGTATTCCTTGCAGATTTATCGAGATAAAATACATTCTTTAACAACGTTACTAAATTTAAAAAATTTGGTTTTAAATTTATGGGCCACTTTAATTATAGGTATTACTTGCGACATAATATATCACCTGAGACTGCTATTCATCGTATTGATGTTTGAGACGTATAAGAAGAGTGCGTACTCAAGGGAATATTGCATCCGTTCAGGAGAGTGTTGAAGAAAATCAAAATTAATCGATTCGGCATTGTTCACAACAGTTGGGGCCTTGTCGGTCCACTCTATGGGCAAAAAATCAATTGCCTTTGGATCAGCTATTTTGTCGACAAATCGTGTTCAACGATGAGGTTTATTTTAGGCGCAATTGACATGTCTATAAGCAAAATTATCGCATTTGGAGCGACGAAAACACACATGAGATTATCGAACCGCTGTTACATCCGTTAAAATGCCTAGGTAGGTGCGTTATATGGGCTAGTGTAGTATCGGAGCAAATTCTTTAAAAAATGAAGATGATCAACGTGTTACGGTCAAGAGTATTCGCTATAGAGTCATGATTAATGACTTTGTCGTTCCCCGATGGAATGGCGTGGTCGTGGAAGTGATACGGCTCTAGCAGAATGGAGCTGTGTGGCATACAGCAAGCGAAACGATCAACTTATAGAAGGAAACAGTCAATAAACGTATAACTTCGCGTATTGGACCTGTAAATTGGCCTCCAAGATCTTGTGACTTGACGCCTCTAAATTATTTTCTCGCTAGTCTACGCTGACGAAGCAACAACATTCGACGCATTGGAAATTAGCAATATTTGTGTTATTGAGTCTTCAAATGCTTGAAAAAGTGGGACAACCTTTGTCCCTCAGATGACATTTATCAGATCTAGCTTTGGCTATGAAATTCAAGCAACAGACAAGTACAGCGCTGCAAATAAATTTGTATGGACTATTATCAAAAATCAAAAAACATGGAAATTATCAAAAAGTAAGGTGACTTTTTAAATTTCGCGCGCTCGGTACACTCTAACTCAATTTTTTTTTGTTGTTGTGTTGGTTCACTTGTCACGATCATATGTTTATAGTTTTAACCATATAGCAGTTGTTGTTTTTATGTGAGAGGCATAACGTTGGACGTGTTTTGTTTACTAGGCGATTTTTTGTGGTTAAAAGTAATGGAGCAGAGAGTTTGTATTAATTTTTGCGTAAAAAATGGTATTAAGTGCTCAGAAACTCTTGAAATGTTGACAGTAGCGTACGGACAGTCAACTTTAAGCAAAAAAAAATGTTTATAAGTGGTATAAATTATTCCAAGAGGGCCGAGAAAATGTTAATGATGAACCTCGCTCCGGACGACCTAGCACGTCAAACACAGACGAAAATGTTAAAAAAGTTAAAGAAATTGTGTTGAAAAATCGTCGAATCACGATTAGGGAAATAGCGGATGATCTTGGCTTACCGTTTGGCTTAAGCCAATCAATTTTAACGGATGTTTTGGGTATGAAACATGTGTCATTGAAATTCGTTCCAAAATTGCTTAATTTTGATCAAAAGCAGCATCGCATGAACATTGCCCAAGACATGTTAAACGACGTCGATGATAATCCTGATCTGCTCAAAAGGGTTATAACTGGCCTCCTGCGACTTTTTTCTCTTTCCAAAGTTGAAAATGCCCATGAAAGGACGAAGATTTGCAACGATTGAGGAGATCAAGGCTGCATCGCTGGAGGAGCTCAAGGCAATACCAAAAAGTGCGTTTCAGAAGTGCTTTGACGACTGGAAAAAGCGCTGGAACAATTACATTGTATCAGAGGGGGATTATTTTAAAGGGGATAAAATAAATTTGGATGATTAAATAAATATATTTTTTTAAAAATGAGAAGTCACCTTATTTCTTGATCACACCTCGTAACTTGTCTTGCAATAGATCCAAAACTGGTCGTGTTGTGTGAGATGCACATGTCTTACACATGTAACTATAAAGTATCAAGAAAATTGGATTGTTCGTATTTTTGAACGCAAAAGATTCTATTCTTTTTTTATGTAAAAAAAACAAAACAGCGAATAAAACGAAATGGTCTTTCCCCTTTGACCGCGTGATTTACTCGTATAATCTATTAAATCTATTTAATCTATTACGACAGCGATATTTCGGTACTAGATTTCACATTTTATATAACCATGTGTCTTACATGTCCACATCTTCGATTTGAGGCCAAAAAAGATTCAATTAACATTTGGCTTTGGCGATGACGTATGGATCAACGACATCACCAGACCAAATTGCAGAACACGCAGTGACTTTTTGGGGATATAATGGTCTTTCGATAGTTACATGTGGATTTTCACTTCCCCATATGTGCCAATTTTGTTTGTTAACATATCCATCGAGTGAGAAATGAGCCACATCACTGAAGGAAATGCTGTGTGAAAATTGATCATTGTCAAAATCATTGGAGAAAGATCACGTTGCTTTACACTTGTACGACTTTTTGGAAATACTACAACACCACCCCCTTTGTAAAAAAAACAGAAATATTATACTTATTATACTATATTCTGAAAATTAATAGTCGAACAGCCGTTCTTTAATTCGAGTAGCACCAAAATAAATTGCAGTATTATTGCGGACACCCTCCAATCAATCACTCACTCATCTGCTCGCAAGCAAGGGAGATGTTCCTCAGACGCTTGGTGTTGGAGGTATGTGATGCTTGGGACGGCATGAATCTGAAATGCATGACGTTGGCAGAGTTAGCAAAGTACACACTGCCGACGGCATACATGGGTCTGGGTTCTGTGTCCCTACAAGTAAATACCTTGAGGAGCTCCTGGGACTACTCCACGTATAGAATCGCGAACTAAAAGCCGATACATGGATTTCTTAAGACGAGACCAGTGCGGAAGTACAGGCAGCATTTTCTGCTGTCCCTGAATAGGGATTTCTAACCATACCTTAAAAATCGAAAGGTATGGTAAGGTACAGTATGGGAAGGTTGATGGTCGATGGATGACGAGAAGCTCCCCCAAGATGATTGAAGTGTTGCAGGTAAACCTGCACCATAGTAGGGCAGTGACGGCCTGTGGTACATCATCAAATAGGACGTCACAGCCGTGGATCGATAGGAGCAATCAGAAACAGGGACTCAGGCTAAAGAATTACGAATAGTTCTATAAGGCAGAGGGTAAGATCAGGATTTGAATCCTTATCAAAAACAAATAGAGACATTTCTTTTGAATGATTACAGCTCAGGTGACCTGAAGGCGGCAACATGCGACCTACCTGACCTCGGCTTATTTCCCCTACGACTCTGAGGTAGTTATCTCCGAGAAACTAAGGGACATGCCAAGGCGGAAAGATCGGATGCTGGTGCTGGGCTGTCATGCAAATGTCCATACATAATGGAGAAGCAGTGATATTAACACAAGAGGTAGGTGTTTGTATGACTTTATTATATTTTCCAATCCCAATATTTGAAGCAGAGCGAATTCATCCACTTTTGTGGTGAAAAATAGGCAGTAGGTGCTAGACATCACCCTTGCTTCAAAAACAAAAGTGTTAGAAATAAGGGAATAGAGAGTAGTCGATGAATTGTCGATGTCACATCACCGATGGATATACTTCAATGTGAACTTTCAGAACAAGGCATGTAGTTCTTAAAGAAATCCTGGGAAGACTGATTGGGTCAAGTTTACACAAGTGATAGGCATAATCACCTCTCATAATATTGTTAACTTAGATAGGGTGGTAGAAAATTTTAGTAAAGTGCTAACAAAGGCGTTCGAGAAATCTTGTCTAACAACACTTAAAGGGGCTCATCCAAAATGGTGAATAGAGAAATAGGTTTTAAAAGGAATGAGTTAAGAAAACTCTACAACAGGGCGAAGACTACGAACTACGAATGTAAAAAATAATTCAAGTAGCTAGTTAGAAAGTCAAGACGAGCTTTGTTAGCGCCTTGTGAGCGTTTATACAATCGAAAAAAAATTTCAACTATAGGTATATATAAAACGATTTGAAAAACAACTATTTAACATTTTATTGCAACCCTTATTTTTGACAAACCACGTCCTCTCATCTTCAATGCTACAATGATAATCTGGTTCTTACAAAAAATTCTTTCCTTTCGTACCATCTCGCCGCAATATCTTCGAAAAAAAAAACAATGAGGAAAGCTACATTATTCGAATGTGTAATTAAAAAATATGAGACGATGGCAGAAATTCTGCGAGTCTATTGCGGCAACAGACGAGGCTTCGAGGTTACGCAAAATGCTTTCGAAAGAAGCAAGCGTTTCTAGCTACTTTAGAAAAAATAATGGAACCTGGGCTGAAAGAAGCCAAGAAGTCCTGGTAACATTGGTGTAAATCCGTTTTCCTGGACCTACACCATTAGTTAACTCTGGCATGGTACGGCGAACTAAGAAACTTAATCTCTTTCTCTCTCCAAAGAGGAATTAGATGTTCTTATAAACAGTCCTTTTAACCCTTCAAATCTCGCGGTCGGGATGGTATTCTACCGATTATGTTACAGAAAGTACCGGAGGTAGCAATCCATAAAATTATGAAATTTTTTAGACACAGTCTACAAATGAGATACTTTCCAATAGCATGGAGGGAAATTCAGGAGGTTTTTATACCTAATGCTGGCAAATAGGGGCATACTATATAACAGCAAAAATCTGTCATCATTTATGCTTACAACCATAGAGCGACTATTGGAGATTAATATTAGGAACAGATGCAGTAATGGTTTTTTTTAAAGGACTCGCAGCATGCAATAAGGTGAAGTGCAGGGCCATTAAAAGCGCTCTACTAGACGCAAATATTGAACAGGGCAGTGCAAGTTGACTTTGCAGCATGCTTGCAAGTAGGAAAATAAACAGTTTCTATGGACAAAGTGCTGGTTATCAATGACATTTTTAAAACGCTTATTACGTGACAGTGAAACAAAATATCAATTACTTAAAATTGTTAGGAGATCTAAATTTTAAAGCATGGGACCTTGTGTTTAGGTAAAATAATCCTTCGTCGGCCAACGGCATTTTTATGAGCATTTAAAAAAGTCATATAAATAATTCTACAAGTGTAAATTCTGTAACAAAATATTCTTCAAATTTTGGAAAAGGGATGGTGGCGGAAGAGCCCTTAATGGACCAACGGCAGTACTCACATCCCAGAACGAGCAGCCGAACAACTAGCAAAGCAGATATAATCGCCATTCAAGAAATGCGACGGAATGGGCCATAGCAATCCGTAGCTACGACACCAAAGATGCTTTCTATGAGCACTTGAACAAAACCTACGAGCAATGCTCTAGCTACGTGTATGACATTAAAATTGTCCTTTGCGATTTTAATGCAAGGCTAGCAAGAAAAGACATCTTTGGTAGCATTGTCGGAAAATATATCCTGCGCGATATCACCTCCGATAACGAATTCAGGCTAATCGGCTTTGCGTCGGGACTAAACATTGTTGTAGCTAGCAAGCGGTTCCTTCATCTCGATATTCACAAGGGACTTGGAGAACTGCTGATCAATCAACCGTCAACCAGATTGACCACATTGCGATCGATGCAAGACACTCCTCCAGTATTATGAATGTCCAAACGTTCCGAGGAGCCAGCATCGGATATTCCAAACTACTCCAATACCGCCAGCATCAAGCATCGAAGACCATTGGAAAAACTGCAAAAACGCCATCAGAGATGCCGCTTCTGATGTGCAGGGTTTCACTCGTCCACCACAACGAAATCCTTGGTTCGATGATGAATGCCGGCAAGCACATGCTGCTAAGCAAGATGCATATAAAGCGGCGCTGCTTAAAAGGACCAGAGTTGCTCATGAGGTCTATGAGCGGAAGAGGAGAGACGAACACCGGCTTCTCAGGAGGAAGAAGAAAGAGCATGAGAAGCGCACGATCGAGGAAATTGAGAGATGCTACTCCAGAAATGAGGTTCGGAATAACATGCAACTGTAGACTGCAGACTGTATAACGGCGATGACGGACCAAATACTGCTGTCAGGCGTCCGCCCGACCTGGATGAAGTGAAGGTAGAAATATTTAAGATGAAGTCCAGCAAAGCTGCTGGAGCAGACGGTCTGACTGCCGAGCTCTTTAAAGCGGCAGCCGATGACTTGGTAAGGAGCATACACCAACTCATCTCTAAAATATGGTCGAACGAAAGAACGCCCGATAAATGGAGAGTCAGCATTCTTTGCCCGATCATCAAGAAGGAAGACCCCCTGAACTGCGCCAACTAGAGAGGCATCAGTCTTCTTAACATTACATACAAGATCTTATTTGCCGTCTTGTGAGAACGCTTGAAGCCGTTCGACAACAACCTTATTGGTCCACATCATTGTGGCTTAAGGCCAGGAAAGTCCACCATCGATCAAATATTCACACAATGGCGGATCTTGGAGAAAACTCATGATCTTCAGATCGGCACACATTAGCTATTTATCGATTTTAAGGCCGCGTATGATAGCATCTATAGAGACGAGCTATACAAAGCAAGTTTTGGCATTCACGCCAAATTCGTCCGTCTGTGCAGGATGTCGACGAAGAACTCATGCTGCTCCATCAAGACCGGAAAGCATCTCACCGAGACCTCCGATGCGATGCGCTGTCACGCGCTTTCTTTAACGTCATACTTGAAGGAATAGTGCAAAACTCACGAGCAAACACAATAGGCACAATCCTTCAAAAGTCCGTCTAGTTACTCGCATACGCTGATGATATTGTCATAATCGGAAGAAAGCATCGTGATGTCAGTGGCGCCTTTGCAAGTATTGAGACGGAAGCGGCGAAAATGGGTTTAGTGGTCAATGAGGGCAAGACTTACACCCTTATTCCGAAGATCGACTATCAACCGATTGACGATTGATAGAATTTGTCAATTGAAATCGAATTTGGTATTGTGAAAATGAATTGATACAGTATTCTGCTATTGTGAATGCTTTCAAAATATTTCCATTACTGCCAATGGCGACGTGCGTCTGACAAAAGTTTGTTTATTTTTTTTTTTCAAAAAAACGAAGAGGAAATCATAAAATTAATAAGTTTCTTTTTTGAATAATATTCAATATTTCTCAAAATATTAAGCATATTTTCGCGGTATTTCATTTGGTCAGCAGTTTGGGTTTCTAATAACTATATAAGATCGTCATGCAGTTTTCCCTTCCGAAAAGTTATTTTCTACTGTTGCTCAACATCTTTACCATCTTTACTCTCTACCACTTTTCTGAAGTACGTTCTGGAGACCCTAAGCTGGTCAACTCTACATCAATGTTTGTCTATTTTTTATGTTTTCCAGCTTTGGAACAAAAGCCCTTGGCGAGTTCAACATTTTCTTCCATCAACTGGACTAATCTACAAAGCTGTTTTTTATTGCTTATTACCAAAAATAAGGAATTAAAAAAATTACATTTTATCACTTATAACACTTCAAAACTCACATTTTTGTAATTTTTTAGCAAGCACCAACTCATCGACTACATAATTGCGATTGAAAGAACAATTAATAAAAGACAAGAAAGTCGATGAAATTTTTTTTCCACAATACCAATTTTCCAGTCACAATCGGCAATTGATACAAATTCTCAATTGATCAACAACCCATTGGCAGTTGACAGTCGCAATACCATATAATAAATTTGATTGAAAAATTTCAATTATTGGTTGATAGTTGATCTTCGCAATAAGGTTATTAGTATATGCTGTCAGGCAAAAAGGACACTGAACATCGACGTATCGGACAGAACAGGTATAACTTTGAGGTAGTTAAGGACTTTGTGTACCTAGTCTCCGCTGTGAGTTCAGACAACGGCACCAACGCTGACATCAAACGAAGAATAACTTTTGCCAATCGCTGCTTCTTTGGGCTAAGAAGGCAATTGGCTAGTAAAGCGCTCAACAACAAAAGTTACCCTGTATAAGTCCTTAATAATTCCAGTCCTGTTCTATTGCGCAGAGGCATGGACATTATCAAAAACGGATGAGAGAAAAATCCTTCGAATGAACTTCGGTCCCGTCTGCATTGACGGTGAGTGGAGGAGGAGATACCACGACGAATTGTATGGACTGTACAGCGACATCGACCTAGTCGATGCTTCGCACGCTTAGTTGGCTGAAGTCCCCTTCTACGTGCGCGTGCGCCACCTGAGTCTTGGCCTTCCTCTACTGCGCTGTCCCTAGGGGGCGGATTCGAAGACTATTCGGACCGGAGCATTGGTGTCCATGCGCTCTACATGACCCAGCCATCCCAGTCTTTGAATCTTCACTCTTCTGGCTAGGTCCATGTCGCTGTACAGTCTATACAGTTCGTCGTTGTATCTCCTCCTCCACTCACCGTCAATGCAGACGGGACCGAAGATCGCCCGAAGAATTTTTCTCTCGAAGCAACCAAGAACACCCTCATCCATTTTTGATAATGTCCATGCCTCTGCGCCATAGAGCAGGACCGGGATTATTAAAGTCTTATAAAGGGTGACTTTTGTTGTCCGAGAGAGGGCTTTGCTACTCATTTGCCTTCTTAACCCAAAGAAACAGCGGTTGGCAAGAGTTATTCTTCGCTTGATCTCAGCGCTGGTGTCGTTGTCTGTATTTATAGCAAGGCCAGGTAGACAAAGTCCTTAACTACCTCAAAGTTATATCTGTCGAGGGTGACGTTCTGTCCGAGTCGTCGGTGTTGGTTGTCCTTTTTGCTTGACAGCATATACTTGGTCTTGCCCTCATTGACCGCTAAACCCATTTTGGCCGCTTCCGTCTCAATACCCGCGAAAGCGCCACTGACATCACGCTGCTTTCTTCCGATTATGTCAATATCGTCGGAGTATGCGAGTAGTTGGACGGACTTTTGAAAGATAGTGCCTCTTGTGTTTGCTCGTGAGTTTTGCACTATTCTTTCAAGTACGATGTTGAAAAAATCGCATGACAGCGCATCGCCTTGTCTAAATCCTTTCTGGACATCAAAGGTCTCGGTGAGATCTTAACCGACCTTGATGGAGCAGCGTGCATTCTCCATCGTCATCCTGCACAGACGGACGAGTTTGGCAGGGATGCCAAAACTAGACATTGCTCTATATAGCTCGTCTCTATAGATGCTGTCATACGCGGCCTTAAAGTCGATGAATAGGTGGTGGGTATCGATCTGAAGCTCATGGGTCTTCTCCAAGATCTGCCGTAGTGTGAATATCTGGTCGATGGTGGACTTTCCTGGCCTGAAGCAGCACTGATATGGACCTATCAGGTTGTTGACGAACGGCTTCAGGCGTTCACACAATACGGTGGATAAGATCTTATATGCGATGTTAAGGAGACTGATGCCTCTGTAGTTGGCGCAGTTCAGAGGGTCTCCTGTCTTGAGAATTGGACAAACAATGCTGAGGTTCCATTCATCGGGCATACTTTCCTCCGACCATATTTTACAGATGAGTTGGTGGTTGGTGTATGCTCCTTTGAAGAGCTCGGCAGTCAGGCCATCTGCTCCAGCAGCTTTGTTGGACTTTAGCTTCGATATAGCTATCTTCACTTCATCCAGGTCGGGTGGACGGAATTGTTGGTCATCATCGTCCAAGTTGAAAGGTTGATTCTGCCTGATAGCGGTATTTGGTCCGTCATCGCCGTTATACAGTCTACAGAAATGATCTTTTCAAATCCTCAGCATCGACTGCGATTCTACTACGATGTTCCCTTGTTCATCTCTACAGGCTTCGGTTCGGGGTTTGTTTCCGTGGCATGTTATTTTTACCTTTGGGTAGAACTTCCGAACCTCATTCCCGAAGTAGCATCTCTCAATTTCCTCGATCGCGCGCTTCTCATGCTCTTTCTTCTTCCTACTGAGAAGCCAGTGCTCGTCTCTCCTCTTCCGCTCATAGAGCTCATGAGCAGCTCTGGTCTTTCTAAGCAGCGCCGCGTTATATGCATCTTGCTTAGCTGCATGTGCTTGCCGGCATTCATCATCGAACCAGGGGTTTCGTTGTGGTGGACGAGTGAAACCCATCACATCAGAAGCGGCATCTCTGATGGCGTTTTGGCAGTGTTTCCAATGGTCTTCGATGCTTGATGCTGGCGGCATTGGACCTCTAAAGAGATTAAGAGATACTCGATCGGAAAAGGACTTGGCGATCTCTTGCGATTGTAGCCGTCTGACGTCGAATTTTCTCACAGCATTAGTTTGTCTTGGCGTAGTTTGGGATATCCGCAACCGTACCTTGGCTACAACAAGGTAATGGTCCGAGTCGATGTTGGCTCCTCGGAACGTACGGACATCCATAATGCTGGAGGAGTGTCTTGCGTCGATCGCAATGTGATCAATCTGGTTGGCTGTTGATTGATCAGAAGTTCTCCAAGTCCCCTTGTGTATGTCGAGATGTGGGAACCGCGTGCTAGCCATGACAATGTTTCGCCCGCCGCAAAGTCGATTAGCCAGAATCCGTTATCGGAGGTGGTGTTGTGCAGGCTATATTTTCCGATTGTTCCACCAAAGATACCCTCTCTTCCTAGCTTTGCATTAAAATCACCGAGGACAATTTTAATGTCATAGCTAGGGCATTGCTCGTAGAAGGCATCCTTGGTGTCGTCATCTTTCTCCTCTGTGGGGCATGCGCGCATATAAGGCTTATGTTGGCGAATTTAGCCTTGATGCGGATTGCTACGAGGCGCTCGCTCACATGCCGGACCTCTCGTCTTAGTCTGCCTCCGACAACAAATCCGCATCCAAATAAGCGCTGCTTTTGCCATCGAAAACAATTGCCGTAGTAGATATCGCAGTTTTTCATCTTCTTTTTGTCCGGCCCATCCCATCGCATTTCTTGGATGGCGGTTATGTCTGCTTTGCAGCAGTCTAGGGCCTCTGCTAGTTCCTCGGCTGCACGTGGTCTATTAAGGGATCTAACATTCCACGTGCATATCCGAAGCTCATTGTCCTTAAATCGTTTGCGTGGGTTGTCAACAGTAGATCCGTCCATATCCGAGGCTTGTTGATGCTTCGTAACTTAATCTTTTTTTAAATGACCGGGCAGTTACCCCGGCGGCACAACCCCCAACCTAGAGGACCAGTTCCATTTTGTGTGTCCCTAGGACGAGGGGTCGGTTACACCGAAGCCAGTAACCCGGTCCGGGATGTGAGCGCTACCGTTGGCCCTTATAGAGCTCGTCCGCCACCATCTCTTTTCCAAGACCCTGACTAAGTCCTGGAAATCCTTTCCGGCCTGAGCTCCAAATATGTCGGAGTAGCCCGGATAAGGTCTTGTTTTGTTTTTCCGCCACTAATCCTGATTAATGGCGCAGGAAACTCGCCATTTGCCCCCTTCACTTCGCAACCTCTAGTGAGATTCCCAGATGGCGCCACGGGGAGGCGTGAAGTAGGACTTATTAGCAGAGCTGCAAGATGTTCGGCTGCAGAGGCTCATTCTCGTCATTTATGGAACCAGCACCTGTCGGAAGATGCTACTTCTACGAGGCCTTATACTAATCGTTGCCATCCGATAAAATAAATCAGATCCCGAAATATCTGAACCCTTAAAGCGGACCACCCTCGACATATAGATTTTGTCGTTGTACCTCTGTAAAGACTTAATCCGTTGGTGAACATGTTTTCGAATGAGTATTCAGAGCATTACGGCTGGGAATCACAATTTGTTTCCCAAGACCAGAAATTTCGCTAATTAGCAATGACAGTCCATTGCAAGAGCTCAACTCGTCAAGAACAAAGAAAAATCTTTTGACTCGTTTGCTTGAGAAGGCGTGATGACAAAAATGTTTAACCGATTCCTAACTCTCCACCCCATACACATTTTTATTGAATTTCATAGCCTTAAACTGTCGGTTAAGCTAGGTTATGTCCACATCAGCTGGGTCTTTTTCGATAACACCTTTTATCAACAGGCGATACAATGTAATCCTGACCTAGGAGTATCAAAATAATATCACGATTTTGTCTATTGTTTACCAAGTTAAAGCACACGCAATATGCCAAACCACCCTCACCAAAACGAAAAAAAAAGTGTTAAATTCAACTCAAGTCAAAAAAGCTCTTAGAATTGTAGCTCAAGCACTCGAGATATTCGTAACGAATCGCGTAGAAGCAACCTTCTTTATCCGGAATCGGTGTTATCAAGTTCATTGGAGTTCTGTGTCTTATCTCATTTTCACTTTCTATATGCCAAATTGTATAACTTTTGTTCCATACCATATGCCAACGTCCAGATACTTGTAATCCATTCGTACACTCCTTCTTCGGTGTAATCGGTTATTTTCTATCTACATAATACTCGTAGTATTTGGTTTTTGATATTTCTTTCTCGCTCTCAATTCGCATTGGTCGTTTCGTATCCGTGTCCTACGTCACACGTTTTCCATAACCAAAGTCAATTTTCTTTCAAAGTTTCTTGGGTTCGGTTCGTTTTTGTTTTTGGGTCTCCTACACTATGGGGATGTGAAAAAATGGCGAATTTTTTGCAATTTATTCGCAGAGTCAACTAGGATTTTTGCAAGTCCAGTGTCAGTGAGGGTGTATTTGAAATAATCGTATTAAGACGTTTCGTCGCGAACGGTGGACGGTGGCGTTGAATTGGGAAAAATCGAAGACGGTCAAATCTTTTCTTTTTCTACAAAATCTATTTAATAGTCGTGGAATATGTTACATACATTCAGTGGGGGTGAGTTTCCCCAGTTTTTAGTGTGGTGTTTGTGTTGTTTGTTGGATAATGAAGGGAATCACTGGGATCATATGGTTTCTTTTCAAACGGGGGTTCATTATAGAGATTTTAATTAAAAACAAAATACATATATATATAAAACGAAAGCGATTGCAAAACCATCCCTTACATTTTTACGGAGAGCTTTTTTCATTTTTTCCTCTTGTTTTTTTTTTTTTGGTTCTTTACTTTTGTTTGACATTTGTATGTGCATGTAGTGTGGAAAGGATACTTTTAAGGGAAAAAATGTTAAAGTTTGAACTTGCGCGCGTTTTTCCTAAACAAAGCTTTCACTCAACCACCCCTTGACACTCCCAGGCAATAGGGTGATGTGTTGTGAGCGCCCATATGTTTATTGTGTTTTTATCCACTGTTCCGGCGACCGGAATTAATCTTCCATTGTTGTCGGTTATCTTCGTCTCCTAGTTTGTTTATGTTATACGAGTAAGGTGTACGAGTACTCTCATGTGCGTGTGAGCTATGCTCGCAAATACATACTCGTATGCGCGTTGATTTTTTTCTTTCTCTCTCTGTTTATTGTTGTTCGTATTTAATATTTTGCCTGGTGTTGTGCCACTTTCGTTTGTTGTCCTGCGGGGGTGCGATATGAAATACATTAAGTATGACGGGATAGAGCCTTGAACGGAACCTTGCACTGTTAACCTTAAATTTAGTCAGTTTGTGGGTTGGTTTGGCTTTGTTTTCCTTTTTATTTTTTTTCTTTTATTGGTATTTTCCTTTGGAGAAGAAATACATATTTGCGATAGGAAAGTAAAGAAAAAGGAACGGTTCGCGTTTAGTTGACCTTGTTTGATGGATCGTTTCCTGAAAGTGGTGGTGTTTGAAGTTAGCTGAACTAAATGCTTTCTTGGGCACAGCTATTAGCAATTAATTTAAGTTTTGCAATTTTCCTAAATGCGTTGGTTTTGGATGGTGTCCCTGAAGTTGTTGTAGTATAAGGAGATAATGGGGTATCCATAAACGATGAGTATTCATAGGTCGGAAGAATATGTGTTTGACGGGAAACAGAGGGTGACATGTGTTTTGGGTTTGTTTCTTATCTATCTTAAGAAAGTTAGATAGTTCTGGAAAGAAAGTCAGAAGGATTCTTTAAAGCAAACAGAACCGTAAACGGATTATTTGATGTTGGATGATTTAAGAGACTATTGCAATAACGTTCTTTATGTGACTTGTTAATGCTCTTTAAAATTGTGTTTTGACGCTGCCTTTGCGGGGCAATGAGGCATACATATGTCTGGGAATATGTATGGTTCTGTTTGTTTTGAATTGATCCTCATTTGACCTCAACAGCTGGCACGATCCCTTTACAGCTGACTCCACTGCGACAGTCTGTTGCCCTGTCTATTGAGGTTATACCCAAAAACTCAAAAACGATGGCTTTGGGTTACAGACGCCTGAGTAGACTGATGTTGCTGTACAGCACGTACTTACGTGGTAGAATTTGATTCTTTGTCGAACCGAAGAGAAAATTACACATGAACCCTGTTGTTGAATCGTATCCTGCGCCTATAGAGCCCTCGAATGGAAACAGTAATACTGTGTTTGATTCCTGCGCTGATGTCGTTGGTGCAAGTCAATATTGAGGATTTTTATTTTGAAGTTACAATTACCAATGGAAACGTCCTGGCGAAGTCGTCAGTAGTGTGCGATTTTTCCTGGTGGCAACATTACTTGTAATAGTATTTTCCCCTTTAATCTCGTCTGCTCCCTTTTGGCCACTTCACATCAATTTGATCCACGTTCTCAAGGAACTTTTCAGTCTGAAAGCAGGTGGTGTGTTTGTTTCCCAGTGAGTTTAGCACGACCAACTAAGATCTTTTCTGAAATTATAGTTCTTGGTTCATTTATTACCGACCTTGATCATCGAAACTAGGAATATAGCACACCCCCATGCAAGTTGTCGTATACGGCTTTGAATTCAACATATAAATAGTTTTCCAAATCCGCCATTGTGTACTGAGGCGCATCCAAAGGGATCTCCCTTTTTGTGAATCGGACAAACGATATTGAAATTCCGTGCATCTCGTATGCTTCCTCTGACCGTATTTAACAGATGAGTTTATGCATTTTTCAATTAGGCCGTCTTCAGCTGCCTTATGTAACTCAATTATTAGTAGTCCTTGTGTGCCAGTGGATTTATTTGACTTTAGCTTCAATATTCCAACCTCAACTTTGTTTAAGTTATTCTTAAACGGAATTCTCTTTTGTTTTCTTACAAGGTGAATGGAATGGTCATTCTACTTTGAAACGATATTGTTCCGGTCTGAGTGCTGTTTTTTTTTCTTAAGTTGGTACATCTGTTGTTGATATTCCCTCTAAATCTTAGCGTCATAGCTTAAGTTGCAAAAGTTACGTGGCCAAGATTACATCTATCTCTGTGTGTGTTGGCGATTTCTTTCAATTTTAGAAATGAATTTAAATTTACAACAACGAACTTGTATAAAATTTTGCGTAAAAAACGGATTTAATGGTGCGCGAACGTTGGAAATGTTGGAAAAGTATTTCGGCAACGATTCTCTAAAGAAAACGGTCATTTACCAGTGGCACGTGCGGTTCAAAAGTGGTCGTGAGTCAATCGAAGATGATAAACGTAGGAGTGGACAATCGACATCGAAAACCGACGAAAACATTGGTAAAGTTAAAGAAATGTTGATCAATAACCGCAAATTAACCATCAGAGAGAGAGCGGAGGACTTGAACATTGCCTATGGATCCGTCCAAGACTTGTGTTTCCGTCGTGTAGCAGCAAAGTTGGTGCCAAAAGACCACAATTTCATGCAAAACAGAGATCGTGTTGACGTCGCAAAAGAGATGATTTGCGAGGCTGAATGCGATCCCACATTCATCAAAAGGATCATTACTGGAGACGAGACGTTGGTTTATGAGTACGACACACAATCCAGATATCAGGCAATTGAATGGCGTTCACCAAATGAGTCGAGACCAAAAAAGCCACGCCGTTTTCAGTCAAAAAAGAAGGCAATGCTTACGGTTTTCATGGATTACAACGGTGTAGTGCATCATGAATTCTTGCTAGAAGCCCAGACAGTAAACAAAGAGTATTATTTGGGCGTTATGAGACGTTTGCGTGAAGCAATTCGCCGAAAGAGACCAGAATTGTGGACAGAATGCTAGTGAACTTTGCACCATGATAACGCACCGTCGCACAGTGCTATCATTATTCGTAATTTTTTGACGAAAAATGGAACAAATACCATCCAACAGCCACCGAATTCACCCGATTTGACTCCTGTGACTTCTTTCTGTTTAATCGAGTTAAGAAACCACTACGGGGATCGCGTTCCAGCAGCCGAGAGGAAGTAATGGAAAAATCGCAGTAAGAACTGATGAACATACCGAAAACCGAATATAAAAATGCTTCGAGGATTGGATAAAGCGCTGGCATAAGTGTGTTGCAGTCCATGGGGATTACTTTGAAGGGGACAATATAGATTTAGATGAATAAACTTGTATTTTTAGTTTACTGAAACTAAGTTCTCATCCTCATCTCTGCATGTTTCCATTTATGTCCTCGGCAACCTTTTCTCGTATTTTGGTAAAACATTCGAACTACATTTCTGTAGAAGCACCTTTTCTGGTCGCGATCGAACTACTTTTTTTTCTATTTAATAAGTCTATATTCCCCGTGTATCTTCTGCTCGTAGAACTCCGGAGCTGATCATGCCATTCTTTGCAGTGCCACCTTCTATGCCTCTAATTTATCTGCCTGTGCTAAAGATCTCCCTTCGTCAAGTCAGTTGTTGTGATGATCATGCAAAACTTATAACATTGGATGCGGTGTCTACAATAACATTACTTGCTGTTAGTGTCACTATTGACTTCTGCCTTTGATGCTAGTAGCATAGGATTTATCGAAATATTTTGTGTGACCCCATTAATTCGACGCAAAATTTCTTCATAAAACTTATTCGGAGTTCCGTCCGTCCGACTGGAATGTTCACAGCCACACATTGACCACAATGTAGTATTCTGAGTTGATATTGACTAGTCTAAACGTACTCAAATTTGGTCTGACTCCATTTCATAGGCAGTATCAGAGGGTTATGTTTTTAAACATCTGATCGACGAGCTCGTAGAAGGAAAGTCTTTTGGCTTAAGTCTTCCTTAGATGAAAAATCAACGGAGCTTCTGCTCTCTACACTTCAGTATCTATTTTATGTTTGACCCATTGCACTTTTAGGATGGCACTGAGATTTGTACACTTTATAGCGTTATATAGGGCCTCTGTTAATTGTTCGGCCACATTTAGTTCATCCATAATCAAGGCTGTTATATTTTTTCACATAATATAGAAAATAGAGTGTTGTTTTTATTTGGGTTATCAACTTGATGGTATAAGCTTCAACCTTGAAAGCCAGAACGTGAACTATCTGGCTTTATACCAGTGTACCGTGGCAGTTTTTCACTTTGCCTAGAGCAATAACATACGCTGAAGTATACCTAGCTGTGGCTGCATATGTTCGATCGTTTAGTTAGGCTGTGGACTGATTTACTATGTCCAGTACTGTAACTGTTACTCCAAAAGAATTGTACCTTCCTAACCTCTAAGTGGTAGATGTCAAATACTGGTTGTTCTCCGTTTGGACTCAATCCCTTAACTTACAGGTGCAAGTGTTACATAAGAGATAGGGGTAGCAAATCTATAGACAATTCTGGGAAAAGAGACGGTCACGGATGAGCTCTTTTTTGTCCAACGGCAGTGCTTAAATCCCCGAAGAGGATTATTGTCATTACTGTAACTTACAATAAAACTGGTGCTAATGCAGGGGGATGTGCCTTCCGCGGATCTGGTTTATACAAACCTCGGATAGCAACAGCTCCCCGATTTAAGATCACAATTCGAGCTAAGGTACAAAATACTATCCTGGTGCTGCTTAGACATTACCGCGATCCTTCAGATACGATAGGGAGGATCAGCTATGCAAAGGGGAAAGAATTGCGACATTAATTATAGCTGCGTATTTGTCATAAGAACCGGGAACGATCAATTATAACTTTCAACTCGACAGGTGATCGCTTTGTTACGATCTGCATCAAGGCAGCATTCTAAGACATCAGCATTATGCCGAGAATAATGAAAACTTTATTAATAAGGCGTTCTATGACCTCCAATACAGAGCCTTCAGACTTCATGATGTATGATGATCAAATCGAAAATGAAATCATCTTAAGTGAGAAAGTCGACAAGCATAGTTTTCACAAGATGACAGCAACTTGGCGCTCTGTAGATTGTCGAATCGTCTGCCACATAGACTACGTACTAATAGATGTGGGTTTAAGCATTTAGACTGGTAAACGTTGACTCTAATCACTTCCTTGTTCAGAGCTTGAACATGCAACGAGTGAAAGTTGACAGCGTTTTCATGACCTTGATAAGAAGGGACGCAAGTGCAATGGGTCTGTAGTAGGATGGACAAGTAAATTGGCCTTGTTTAGAGACGAACCCCATATCCCATTCCCTATCAACGCCTTTCATACCTTTCAACCTTAATTGTTCTGTAAAAAACAACATTTGTACCAGTAATATCCATCTATGATTCAGAAGCGAAACTAAGAAAATACGAATCAAACCACTACAGGCTTTCTGAGACGCAAGCCCAACAAAAAATGCCTGCAATGGTTCTGGCTCCAGACCTAGTACGTTGTTTCTAGGCAACGATAGATGGCAGCCCCACCAGCTATGATCGGCTACAGTAGACCAATCATCTGTCTAGTTGGAAAAAATCTAAAGATTACTGAAACTGAAAAAAGGCAAGAAATCAGGACGGATCTTACGGCAACAACCTTTGGCTTACAAAATAGGAAGCGCTTTGCGCAATGTGATGTCAGAACGCTTTGTGAAGCATCGAGGATGGCTTAAGTAGAACAGCAAATGACATCATACAAGATCGAATTCTTAGGAATAAGTGAAATGAGGTGAAAAAATATCGGCGAGCATGTCACAACAAATGGTAATACTCTAGAATACAGCGGAAAGGTCACGAGGTCGTGACTGGATGTCAAGATGGAGTCGGAATTATAATGTCAAAGAAAATACGGAACCCCCTCATATCCTGGTCTCCAATATCAGAGAGGATAATCACAGATCGTTTCTTCGGCAGAGTTAGACACATAACCATTATACAATGCTACGCATCCACTAAAGATGCAGAAATAACCAAGAAAGACGAATTTTACGAACAACTAACATCTACGCTCAATAATGCACGTAGAAGAGACATCGTCATACTAATAGGAGATTTCAACGCGAAAGTAGGAAACACCAACAAAGAAAACATCGTGGGAAAACATGGTTATGTAGTCCGAAACAACAATGGAGAGAGATTAGTCGAATTATGTTATACATTTAAACTAGTAATCGGCGGCACCATCTTTCACCACAAATATATACACAAGTACACCTGGACGTCACCAGGAGGCCGCATACGCAATCAGATCGACCACATATACGTAAGCAGAAGATGGCGTAGCTCGTTAACTGATGTCAGAAACAGACGAGGGGCACATATCGGCAGCGACTACGAACTCATCACTGGTGACTTTAAGATCAAGTTGAAAGCACAAAGAACAACCAGACATAGAAGAAGAAGACGTGTAAATCTCCAACAACTCCAAAGTGTACCTTCAAGAAACGAACTAGTGAACAACCTACTAGAGAAGACATCAACATTAGTGGAAAATCATACATGGGAAGACATTGTAGTAGTATTCAATCAAGTCGGAGATGAAACACGGTATAGCACAGTCGGAACGAAAAATATGGATACCCGATGAAACATGGAACCTTATGTCTCAAAGAAAGGAACTAAAGTGGCAGCTAATCAACAACGCAGCTACTACCAGTCAATACAACATCGCTGCCGAACAAGTAAAGAAAGCCGCTAAAATAGACAAAAAACAGTTAATTAGCCATGGCGGCAGAAACAGCTCCGGGACAAAACAACTTGAGAGAGTTACACTAGATTATAAAATGTCTCGCAAACCGCAAGTGTAATAGGAACCAACCAGTCAAAGACCGCAACGGCGTGCTATGGAGGGAAAATTTCGAAGAAATTAGCAATACCGTAGATGACAACAACGAAATAAGGTATGAAGATGAAACAAACAGTCACACAGATAACAACTTAAGAATATCGTGTGAAGCACCCTCTCACTGAAGGAGGCTATAATGAAAATTAAGTTTAAAAAAGCAACGGGCGAGGATGGTATCACAGCCGAATTGCTACGCGCTGACAGCAGAACTTCTATACCCTCACATCAGAAAGGCATGGAAAGAAGAAAGACTACCCTCATCTTGGAAGAAAGGCATAATCGTGAAGTTACTAAAGAAGGGCGACCTGAAAGAATGCAGCAACTGGAGAGGAAAAACTCTACTTAACTCCATATACAAGATACTTGCAACAATCATTCGAGGGAGACTTCAAAACAAAATCGAAGGAAATCTACTAGATGAACGGCTGGCTTTCGCCCACATTGAAGCTGCGTAGACCGAGCCAACACCCTGCGCATAATAGTTGAGCAGTCTATAGAATGGCATACCCCTGCTGTTCATCGATTTCCAGAAGGCCTTTGACACCCTCAAAAGAGTTGCAATATGGAGAGCACTAAGTAAGAAAGGAGAACCCCAAAAAATAATTATCATCATCAGAGCAATGTACGAAGATTCGGATCTCGCGGTACTATACCTATATAATGGAATCATCAGTGACTCTTTCACTACAAATACAGGAGTAAAGCAAGAATGCCCACTCTCACCTCAACTGTTCACAATTCTCCTGGATGAAATTATGAGGGAAGTCTCACAGGAAAACTCGAGGACTTAGACTATGCGGACGATATTTGTCTTCTATCACACAAGTTCAGTGACATGCAAGCTAAATTAGAACACCTCGCAAGATTAGTACGATGCGCCGGATTGGAGATAAATATCCAGAAGACTAATGCCAAAAGCATCAACACCTGGAACAGAGGAGACATTACCATCGAAGGAAACCCCGTCGAATATGTAGATAGCTTCTTCTATCTAGGTAGTATAATAAAAACAGACGGCGGCGTAGAAGCAGACGTTGATAATAGACTTCGAAAAGCAAGAGCAGCATTCGGCCAATTACGACCTATATGGAGGAGTTCGCAGATTTCCAGAAACACGAAGCTCAGAATACTCAACTCATGTGTCAAATCGGTACTGATACAATATATTGCAGCGAACCCTGGTTGATTTCCAACAACATCATATTCATCAACAAATGTGTCCGTACCATTTGTCGAATATTCTGGCCGAACATCATCAGGAACGTGGATCTGTTGGAAATGATAAGAGAGGAACCAATTACGATACAGATAGATCGGACATACCATCAGGAAAAAAGCCGACAGCATTACCAGAATGGTGTTAGAGTGGAACCCTCAGGCAAAAGATTCGGAGGCCTTCCCAAGTGGAGTGATGAAAAAAAGAAGACGGACTGGATAAACTCTATTTTCTATCTTCTCGGGAAAAGTGCTGAAGAATAGGATCGAACACAAAGATTACGCAGTGGTCAAGAAGAGAAGATAGACCATCTGAATCAGTGGGTTTGTAAACATTAAGATTTTTAAGTACTCTAGTAGTAAGAACGTGGAAAAGGATTCGCCCCATCGAAGATTTGACGCGCACTCAAGTGTAGGCGGAAACAAAGCAAAATCTAAAAGTGGTGAACTGGAGGCAAAAGGTGCAGCAAGCAGATTGGCTTTGTCTTAAGAGTTGACAGCTGGAATGTCATTATAAATGAGCGTTGAAATGGAGAATGAAGCAGCATTTTTATCATATTTTCTGGCAGTTGAAGAACGGGCAAATAAAGAAGCACTAGTCGAGGGCAAAGTGTCACTGCAGACAACAGTACCTTCAAAGTGGGTTAAGTGTTTACTTGTATACCTATGAGTAATTATTAACTTCCCGAAATGCATCCTAGTGAAGACTCGATGAAGACTAGTAAACAGCGGTTATTTAAGTGTAGCGAAACAAATACGGTCAAAATCCCAAACTTGGAATACAAAATTCATGATCTATAGAACATTGATCCCATTAGCTACGCTTACGTATTTTCGAAAGATCAATTCTTCGTTGAGCAGAAGAAATAGGCCAAGTTCTAGACGACAAGAAAGGCAGAACCTCTATTTTAAGGACCAAACTTATATGAATGCCAGAGCACTTGGTATGAACAGCTGAAGCAGAGTTCCCGAGATCGAAGGAAATGAAAGTGCGCAGGCAGATACAAAAGTTAAAGGTCAAGATTTTTTCATGTCTTAGATGCACAAATTTGTATCTTATAAATCAAAGAAATGCAATTGAAGTAGTTCAATTCTTTAAAGCAAAAAATTGGAAAAATGAACCAAAGAAGTGGATTTTTAAATTTGACTTCACTATGAAATTCATCATTCAGCAGTTGGCATTCCTTTTAAATTCAACAGTCATTTAGAAGATTTCACTCTTAAACGCGTTCGAGGACAATATCTTCGTCATTATAGCCCCCGCAATCGAAAGACATTCGAAGGCACAAAAACTCAATCAAATCCATCCTGTTGAAGAACTTCGTTCCCTTTTTACAAATTCTGTTGACTTCTGTGTATTTGTAAAATACAATAATGAATTTTGTAGAGTCGTTAGAAGAGGTGGGATGATGTGATAGGTTCGCTCTTCTACTTATCATCGTCACTTAACTTTTAGGGATTGAAATTGTGGTGTCAACATTCCAGAAAATGAAAAGCACTAAGCATGAGATTACAAGAGAATTCTTTCACGTTCGAGGACAATTTTGTGAATTCATTTCGTTTTTGTTTCTGCTGTCATTTGATAATTAAATTTTTTCCTGGCATCTTAGTTACTCGAAAATATTGTTCTACCATTTATTCGGAATCAGTTGTCCATAGGATAAGGATGCTGACGGCAGAGTTTATTAAGTTGTACTTTTTTCATCTTGCAGATACCGAGTTTAAGGAGCGCCTCATAGCCAATGTTAAGAAGGAAGTTAAGCAGTTGATGGAGGAGGCTGTCACTAAGAAATACATACATGAGGAAAGCAGCTCAGTTACGTCATTGTGCGCTGCAGTGGAAGCATGCCTTAGTCAGGGTTTGAAGCGACGTGCATTGGGACTTTTCAAGACATCCTCGACTACCGCTCTATTGCAGAAGATTGCTAAAAATTGTCCAGAAGCTGATTATATCAGTCAGAAGGTGCAAGATATAGAGAATGTGGAGCCATGTAAGCGCTCTTCATCGAGCAGTGATAGTCTCATTAAGCCACAGTTGTTAAAGAAAGGCAGTAGCAGTTCTGTTACAACAATTAATTCGATTCCACCTGCACCAGTTGTTAAGTATGTTGGCAAAGGAGGACACGAATTCTCTTGTGAAAGTTTGTTATATGAAAATTTCATTGCAGATACCTCTGGATTCGTTTAGCATTGTATGAGAAACGCTTGTCCAAGATCATAGAACATTTAGTGAGCAATGCTAGCTACTATTACGAACGAGACTCTTTAGTAGCAAATCCAGATTATGGATCAATTTTGAGTTCGCTGCTAGTAGGTCCTTGTGCTTTGGAATTTACAAGAGCAAGGACCGCCGATCATTATTGGTCGGATCCGCATGCAGATGAATTGGTAAGGAGAAGTATGGCTATTATAAATGCTCTTCACTTTGTTGAGTTGTTTATTTCAGGTCCAACGGCATAGGATAAGTTCAGGGAATCGAACACCCCCAACATGTCAAAGGCCAATAATAAATTTTAAGAGAAGTCTTCATACCAGTTCAGAAGATGGCAGCACTGGATCTTTTAAATCGAACTCTTCGGCAAGTGTAGCCAAGGATTATGTGGAGTCCTTGCATCAGAATTCGAAGGCTACTTTGTTGTATGGAAAGAATAATGTTATGGTCCTTCCGGTAAGTAAAAAGTCTTAACACAAACGGATATAAACATACATATTTCTATTCATTTAAAGTTGATCACAATGGTAGTTTTGAAATATCGAAGCTTAGAGTAAGTGTCCCAAATATGGGCCACCCTTAACTTTTTTGTAAATAAAACAGCCAGTGTTATGTAAATTCACTTTGTTTTTTTTTTAATAGCTCAAGAAATGGTTTCATTATCAGTCTTCATACACATAAAACATAAAACACAGCTTTACAAAAATAAATAAATAAAAAATCCAAAAAAAGTTATTTTAACACTTTTAAATAAAGTGCTGCTAATATGGACCACCTTGCGTTAAATATGGACCTGGGTGGTCCATAATTAATACAACTTACTATTGCTATATATGCAGAGTAAAATTCGCAGATGAAATATTTTTGTTCGTTGCCTGAACAATCTTCATGTGCCCACATGAAGACAGACAACACATTGAACCCATTTTTCACCTGCCTTGTCTTCAGAAAACAGACTAGAGCAATAAATGCATTTAGCATCTTCTTTATTTGTTCGATCAGGGCTTTCATCTGATGAAGTAGATTCTTCTGTGCGTTGGTTTTTCTTTCTGTGGGGAATGTTGCTTCGCATTATGTCCCCAAAATGTAAGTTCTTGAGTACCTTATGGCATAATTAACAATTATAAAGTATTTCAATTTTAAATTTTAAAATACAAATCTAAAATTTATATCTACCTTTTTTTCTACTTTGCTGATTTCTTTTCCATGTCCAGTTGTTTGCTTCTTCAATTCTCGTTCGTGTTTAATTTTAAATGATTCTTCGAGAGCCTGTTTGTACGGTGATGATGAAATAAGTTCTGCCTTTCCTGGTTTTCTTCCTCGATTTGAGATCTTTTTAACTCGGATTGGAACAGGATTAATTTCATGAGGAAATGTATACGAAGATGATCTTATACCAGCAGAAGTAGAAGGTTCTGAGATCTGAGCTTCCGTGTCATATGAGTTTGCTTCTATTTGGTTTGTTTTAGAAATTAAATTTATATCAGGAGAAGAGCAAGGTTCTGAGAAGCGCAATTGTGGTTCAACTGGATTTGGTTGCAGTATCATAAGCTCATCAGTTGGAGCAGTAATTGCATCAAGTGAACGTGGATCACTTATTTTTGTTAGAGCTTCATCAACTTCCTCTTACTTTAGGTGGCGCTACAGTCCAGGGTGGACCTGGGCCTCAGTCAACAAGCTTCTCCAGCCAGCTCGATCCCTGGCTAGCTGCCTCCAGTTTGGCACGCTAAGTTGGCTGAGGTCTTCTTCCACTTGCGTGCGCCACCTGAGTCTTGGCCTTCCTCTACTGCGCTGTCCCTCGGGGGCGGATTCGAAGACTTTTCGGACAGGAGCATTGGTGTCCATGCGCTCTACATGACCCAGCCATCTCAGTCTTTCGATCTTCACTCTTCTGGCTAGGTCCATGTCGCTGTACAGTCCATACAGTTCGTCTTTGTATCTTCTCCTCCACTCACCGTCAATGCAGACGGGACCGAAGATGGCCCGAAGAACTTTTTTCTCTCGAAGCAACCAATAACACCCTCATCCATTTTTGATAATGTCCATGCCTCTGCGCCATAGAGCAGGACCGGGATTATTAAAGTCTTATAAAGAGTGACTTTTGTTGTCCGAGAGAGGGCTTTGCTACTCAATTGCCTTCTTAACCCAAAGAAACAGCGGTTGGCAAGAGTTATTCTTCGCTTGATCTCAGCGCTGGTGTCGTTGTCTGTATTTATAGCGGAGCCTAGGTAGACAAAATCCTTAACTACCTCAAAGTTATATCTGTCTAAGGTGCCGTTCTCCCCGAAACGTCGGTGTTGGTTGTCCTTTTTGCTTGACAGCATATACTTGGTCTTGCCCTCATTGACCGCTAAACCCATTTTCGCCGCTTCCGTCTCAATACTCGCGAAAGCGCCACTGACATCACGCTGCTTTCTTCCGATTATGTCAATATCGTCGGAGTATGCGAGTAGTTGGACGGACTTTTGAAAGATAGTAACTCTTGTGTTTGCTCGTGAGTTTTGCACTATTCTTTCAAGTACGATGTTGAAAAAATCGCATGACAGCGCATCGCCTTGTCTAAATCCTTTCTGGACATCAAAGGTCTCGGTGAGATCTTTACCGACCTTGATGGTGCAGCGTGCATTCTCCATCGTCATCCTGCACAGACGGACAAGTTTGGCAGGGATGCCAAAACTAGACATTGCTCTATATAGCTCGTCTCTATAGATGCTGTCATACGCGGCCTTAAAATCGATGAATAGGTGGTGGGTATCGATCTGAAGCTCATGGGTCTTCTCCAAGATCTGCCGTAGTGTGAATATCTGGTCGATGGTGGACTTCCCTGGCCTAAAGCCACACTGATATGGACCTATCAGGTTGTTGACGAACGGCTTCAGGCGTTAACACAATACGGCAGATAAGAGCTTATATGCGATGTTAAGGAGACTAATGCCTCTGTAGTTTGAGCAGTTCAGAGGGTCATCTTTCTTGAGAATCGGACAAACAATGCTGAGGTTTCATTCATCGGGCATACTTTCGTCCGACCATATTTCACAGAAGAGTTGGTGTATGCTTCTTACCAAGTCATATCCTGCTGCTTGCTGTTTTGAAGAGCTCGGCAGTCAGGCCGTTCGCTCCAGCAGCTTTGTTGGACTTAAGCTTCAATATAGCTATCTTCACTTCATCCAGTTCGGTTGGGCGGAATTGTTGGTCATCATCGTCCAGGTTGAAAAGTTGATTCTGCCTGAAAGCGGTATTTAGTCCGTCATCGCCGTTATACAGTCTGCAGAAGTGATCTTTCCAAATCCTCAGCATCGACTGCGATTCTACTACGATGTTCCCTTGTTCATCTGTACAGGCTTCGGTTCGGGGTTTGTTTCCGCGGCATGTTATTTTTACCTTTTGGTAAAACTTCCGAACCACATTCCTGGAGTAGCATCTCTCAATTTCCTCGATCGCGCGCTTCTCATGCTCTTTCTTCTTCCTCCTGAGAAGCCGGTGCTCATCTCTCCTCTTCCGCTCATAGAGCTCATGAGCAGCTCTGGTCTTTCTAAGCAGCGCCGCGTTATATGCATCTTGCTTAGCTGCATGTGCTTGCCGGCATTCATCATCGAACCAGGGGTTTTGTTTTGGTGGACGAGTGAAACCCAGCACATCAGAAGCGGCATCTCTGATGGCGTTTTGGCAGTGTTTCCAATGGTCTTCGATGCTTGATGCTGGCGGCATTGGACCTCTTAAGAGATTAAGAGACACTCGATCGGAAAAGGACTTGGCAATCTCTTGCGATTGTAGCCGTCTGACGTCGAATTTTCTCACAGCATTAGTTTGTCTTGGCGTAGTTTGGGATATCCGCAACCGTACCTTGGCTACAACAAGGTAATGGTCCGAGTCGATGTTGGCTCCTCGGAACGTACGGACATCCATAATACTGGAGGAGTGTCTTGCTCGATCGCAATGTGATCAATCTGGTTGACTGTTGATTGATCAGGAGTTCTCCAAGTCCCCTTGTGTATGTCGAGATGTGGGAACCGCGTGCTAGCCATGACAATGTTTCGCCCCGCCGCAAAGTCGATTAGCCTGAATCCGTTATCGGAGGTGGTGTCGTGCAGGCTATATTTTCCGATTGTTCCACCAACGATACCCTCTCTTCCTAGCTTTGCATTAAAATCACCGAGGACAATTTTAATGTCATAGCTAGGGCATTGCTCGTAGGTCTTGTTGAGGAGCTCGTAGAAGGCATCCTTGGTGTCGTCATCTTTCTCCTCTATGGGGGCATGCGCGCATATAAGGCTTATGTTGGCGAATTTAGCCTTGGTGCGGATTGCTACGGGCGCTCGCTCACATGCCGGAAGCTGAGGACTTCTCGTCTTAGTCTGTCTCCGACAACAAATCCGCATCCAAATAAGCGCTGCTTTTGCCGTCGATAGCAATTGCCGTAGTAGATGTCGCAGTTTTTCATCTTCCTTTTGTCCGGCCCATCCCATCGCATTTCTAGGGTCTAGGGCCTCCTCTAGTTGCTCGGCTGCACCTGGTCTATTAAGGGATCTAACATTCCACGTGCATATCCGAAGCTCATTGTCCTTAAATCGTTTGCGTGGGTTGTCAACAGTAGATCCGTCCATATCCGAGGCTTGTTGATGCTTCGTAACTTAATCTTTTTTTAAATGGCCGGGCAGTTAAGCCGGCGGCACATCAACTTTCTCTGCTGCAAGGAAATCGTGGTCCTTGAATAAATGCCTATCAAAAGGACAAATTCCAGTGGATTTAAACCCTTTAACTGCTATTTCTCCAGTCTGAGTTTTCAAATATGCTCTTCCAAATAACGCACTGATGTCAAAATGTGTCAAGGCTCTCGTATTGTTTATGACCCATCGCCTGATTTTCTCTGTCAAATCTTTTTTTTAAGGGTCCCATGAATGTTTTGTCGAGAGGTTGGATTTTATGACTAGAGTACGGGGGAATGGAAAGATCACGAACATGATTATTTCTAGCCAATTCTATGAGTTCGATGTTCCTTGTGTGGCTGGCATGTCCGTCCATTATGAGCAATACTGGAGACGACTCAGTAGGTTTCACAATTGCAAGAAAGTGCTTGAACCATCTTGTAAACAAATTGGTTTGAACCCATCCAGAGGAATGATTGGCATGAATTGATCCAGGCGGTGCACCTTTCATAAGAAGAGGATTATCCATCTTCCTAGGGGCACAAACGATCCTCCTGCGCTCATACATTAAATTGAAGTTATTATAGATCCCCTTTCAGCTGAAGTGAGTGCTCCTATCTACTTCCGACCTTTCATAGCTAACACTTTTGGCATTTTCGCTGGGACAACCGAAAGTCCCGTTTCATCGACGTTATATATGTTGTTTGGAGAACAGTTGTACGTTTTCATTTCTGTTTCTAGAAGGTCGAAGAAAATAGCGACATTTTCCTTGGAAAATCCTTTAGACGTTCCAGTCGGTTGACGGAATGACAGTGATGGATGGCGTTTAAGGAATAGTCGAAGCCAAACTCTACCTTCAGCTTCTTGTTGCAATGAAAAAGGGTTTGGTATATTGTTTTTAATATACTTGTTGTTGTCTTGTTAGACCGAACAACTTTGCTTTCATCAATAGCGTATATTCCACTAAAGAGTCCTCGAGCTCTAGAGGGAAGATGGGTTTTCTGCCCAACTTAGTAGACACCAAATCTTCCACTGGTTTTTGTGTCTGTGCAGCCAAACGCCTCAAGGTAGTTTTGGTCACCGTAAATTGTTTCGATGCCTTCAAGAACCCCATACCCATCTGTGGAGCCAGACTGAACACGTTTCAATGACCACCAACTGGTTCGAAAATGAATGCATAGCGGTATGTGTATGCTTTTCCTGTTGTGAAATATTGTGGTGGGCCATATTGCAAACATGGGCCATATTTGCAGCACTTGGTGCAGGTTCCATTTATTTTTTAATAATCGCGAATCAAGAACCAATCTCTTTGTTCTAGCATCATGTTAATTGATACTAAAAGATTACACTTACTTCTGTAAGTGTATGCTGTCATTAAGATCCTGCTTGCAGTATTCATCCGTGCATTCTTTTCGAGCAAAATCTTTCCTAAAGAGGAGGGACACAGCTCTAATTGTTGTGGGCGATGGCGTGTCAGTTCAATTCAGGTCATCTCAATTCGGGTCATCTCAATTCAACTCCCATAGCAATAACAGCTTTGTCTGTTGTATGACACTGCACTGTACGACATTTCTGTGAATAATTGCTGTTCAAACCACCTGCACAGACAATCGGCTATATTGATCGTTATAGTATAGACGTAGCCCCAGGTCCTCGTAAGGTTCGCAGAATGTACTACTACTTTCGAAATAAATTTGCACAATTTGCATGTGTACCTCTAGCGTAAGTCTATTCATGGTGAAATGGCAAACCAATGAGAGGACAAGTGTGCTCAGGTTTGGCTGGCTAAGGAGATATGTAAGATGATTATTAAAATGACCACAAGATTATTCGAAAATAAAGGTAATGTGGATTCCTTCACTATGGTTTACTGTATAGGTCTTAATAGCCGCCTAAGCATCTTAGTGAAAGCTACTTTCTATCAAAGTCGCCACAATCAGTAACACCGCCCATTCTTTAACTGTTCGGAGTTTATTCTAATTACCTACACAGCTTTGTTTTTTTTCTACCATATCGAGATTTATTTTTATTATGCCCAGCTTCACAGTGACAGTTTAAACTTTCGCCGTCGTTTAAAGTTCCGTTTAAGAATTTTCCAGTTTTACAGTGCTCGTTTAAACCAGAAGTTTAGTTTTACTCGTCATTTAATAACTTCACTCCGCCGTTTAAACTTTCGTTTGACGTGTAGAACACTGAGACACGACCATTTTGATTTTTTTTTTGTTAATTGTCATTTCATATGCTGTCTTAACGAGTGCGCGTGCAACGAAATTTATTTATTTATTAAAAGATTAACATTCGGCAGTAAAATTTGTAGCATTGTTTCCCAGTACATTGCCCTCTTAAAAGATAAATACATAAAATTTCCAACAACAGAAGAGGAAAAAGTACAGAATGTGAATGGATTTCATCAATTTGCAAGATTTCCTAGAGTGATTGCTGCCTTTTTTTCAAACATAGCTTCCAAAACTGCGTTTTAAACCGAAAGAGTTTAACTAAAAATTTAAACTTTCGTTTAAGTTCAGTTAAACGTCCGTTTAAACTGTCACTGTGAAACTGGGCATTAATGTTATGTATATTTTACAATTTTTAACAATTTTCATGAAAAAGCAAAGAGTAATGAATTTGAAATTAAGTTTTTATTAAAGAAAAACAACAGTATAAGTCAAAAATAATGCTCTAGAAACTAAGTAAATTAAGCGGCTTATGATATCTTCTTTTATTTTCTTCAAAACTCTTGTTTAATCTTTTTCTTTTATGCTTTCCATCCGGTTCATCTCTTTTCAACATCCAGCAGTAGTCGGCCATCATGTTTGTGTTCCATCTTCCTCGGTATCTGTGTTCCATTACTTTAATATCTTGGTGGAAGCGCTCACCTTGCGCTTCACTTACGGCACCAAGATTCTCAGGAAAGAAGTCAATATGGGAATGCAGAAAATGTAGCTTTATACTCATATTGCAACCCAGTTTGTGGAATTTGTTGAGCATATTATTTACTATATTTTAATTATTTGGGCTTTTTCTGTTTTCATTACTCCTTTACTATATAGTAAATTAATTCCAAGCGTTCTCTTCGGTATTGTTCATGATTTCTTTAAAGTTAGTGTCTTGCATTAACTTCCTTATCTCAGGGCCAACAAAAATGCCTTCTTTGATCTTTGCATCCGATAAATGCTTAAATTTTGCACATAAGTACTTGAAAGCGGGACCATCTTTAGGTATGCCTTTTTGAGCGATCAACCAATTCCTCTTTCACATTTTTGGTTCCAGGTGTCAATGATGCTCCTTGTGGTCAATCTGTTTTGATCCAATGTTGTGCTCTATGTCTACTATCCCATTCACAAAGAAGGCAGGGATGTTTTGTATACCCTCCTTGTTGACCCAGACACATATTTAATATCTTTATATAGCCGCCTGTAGTCCAACTATGATCCGAATATAGTATTTTATTTTCGTTAATACAGATTTTAGATTTTCTTAGTATTCTTTTAAATGAATGGAATGACCGACCTGCAAAGAAGCATATTTGTTACCATTATGTAGTAATACGAATACAGCTTTTAGACTTCATTTCGAAGAATCTATAAAAAGTCTCCAATGGATTGTGTTCTGTTAAACATCTTGAATAAGCCCGGTATATCACAACAATAAGCTAAATTTTATTCTTGTGCAAAATATAAAAGAAAATCATTCTCTCTATTTTTATACCAATAAAAGCTTGTAGTAGGCCCCAGAAAATTGTTTTCTTTTATTCGGGAACCGAGCAACTCCACGGCATCTTTTTGAATATTGAGATCTCTCACCAAATCATTCAATTCACATTGAGAAAATAGTTGAGGCGTTCCGTTACCTTCGTCATATTCATCATTAGAATCTGAAGTATTTTTTACAAGCTCTGAGATAGTGATGATGATGTCCCGACAGCACAACTTAATTCTTGCTCATCATGATACTGATATGTAGGTTAAATCACAGAACGAACACTAGGATACGCAATCTATTTTTTATTTTTAGCATTAAAACCTTTTGTGTTTGTACAGCAAAAGTAACAATCGTTTGTATGATTTTGCGGTTCCATCCAAAACACTGGAGTTTTCAAAATAAAAGAATGTTTCTCTTCTAATGACCATTTACGTAGTTCACGAACACAAGTTGAACACATTTTATGCGGCACTCATTTCTTGTGTTGGTTTTTTATCTTCATTTTAAAATAACTTTCATACAATTCTTCGGTAGACTTAGAAATATTTTGTAGTTGTTTTCGTATAACATAACATCCACATACTCGTATGTAACACAAGTTATCTGGAGAATTAGCACATTTGCGAGTAGCCATCTGTCTTACTTTGATTTTAATCACGATAATCAATGATTAACACGTTCGCAGTCCCCAAACAAACGTGATTAAACTGGACCCTAAGCTCAGCTGTTTTTTTTTTGTTTTTACAAAAATCTGCAAATGGTAGAACAAAAGTTGTAAAGTAGTTTTGTTTTGCTGGAAAACTAACGTCTTTTCTTTTCAATTTTCAATTTTCCTTTTTGTTCGTAAGTGATACATGGGCGTGATGTTTATAAAAGATGATAACACGTTCAATGTATCAAATATGAGCATGTGCATATATGCCTCATTGGGCGTGCGAACCAGAAAAATTAATCACACGTCTTTTGTATCAAATATGATACATAGTGACAATTCTAAAGTCCAGCAAAATACATCGATAGAGCTGAAATGAGATTTTTTTTTGCAGTTACCATGCTAACTGGAGTTGCGAGTCTCCCTACCATTGAGCATTGTTGGAAAATGGATCCAGTATACTATCACCCAATCTGTCATAACATAAGCATGTCTTACACCAGATTTGTACATAACATGAAATGCTGACATTTCGCTAAAACACAGTCTAACAATCCAAAGCGATTGTATAAAATCGAAACATTGCATTGGGACGAAAAATTTGCGAAACTATAAAAAAGTTGTACTTTCGAGGTAGGTTGAAGTTCAGAATCTATAATTTAGCTAAAAGTAGTCCTTATGGTATACAATTTTTTAAGTTGTGTACTGTACACAGCTACACTTGGTCGTACGAAATTTACAGTGGAACACCTTTTGCAATTGAAGGACTAGACAATCCTGGATCCACTGTCGTTAAATTGTGCCAAGGTTTATTGAACGAGGAAAGGATGGTTTCGGCCGATAATTATTACAATGTGGCACTTGCAACCTACCTCAAAGATCGCAACACAGATCTTAGTGGTACACTCCGAAAAGATCTACCCATGACGGTTGCAACTTGTAACAATCAAGCTCCAAAAAGGAGAATATGTATCAAATCAAAAGAATAGCTTTCTCACAGTTTTGAAATGGTATGACAAGCATGATGTGCTCATAATTTCAACTTGTCACGGAGTTGAGATGGAGGAGGTTGCAACAAGGTTTGAAAGAAAAGTAAAACCGGGAGCTTTAGTAGACTATAACAAGGAAAAAAAGGCATTGAAGTTGCAGAACACATAAGCAGTTATCATTCCTCACTCCGGAAAACCCTAGTTTGGTATAGAAAAACTACCTCGGACATGATATTTGGCACTGTCGTCGTAAATACAATGATAGTGAATAATGAAGAAAACCAAAGAAAGCTATCCCTCTTCAAGATACAAGAATATACGAGTATAATTCGACATTATCTTCCAAGTTCCATTTTGCAAGGTCCTCCGCTACACCCGAGGAAAGTACAGATTCTGACAGAGATTCCGAAAAAAAATGGAAGATTGCCTCGCAAGCATTGTGTATTGTATTATAAAACACTAAACGATAGTCAACAGCCATCCTTGAAAGCCAAGCCGGTAAACACTGAATGCAAACTTTGTTAAAAAGCCTATTGCCTACCCTGCTTCAACGTAAAGCACTCATAAAAAGGAACATCCCAGAGTCATTCATATAAATTTATTTATCTTAAGTAATTCGGTAATAAATAAATAATAATGAACAAACGCGTCACAAATTTGTTGTACTTCATTGTGTTCTCCAGCATCATCTCTATATGCTCATGCCAATTTCTTTAAGCCAGTACCTACGTTCAATTTAATATTTGCTTTTTAAATCAGGTCCACCACGTATCATATATGATACATGAGCGTTGGACAAGAAGACATTTTCATGCTATTTGTATCATATATGATACACGGGACTGTGAACGTGTTAATGAGGATAGATGAATACATATTTAAATGTAATCTGTACTGTTATCAAAACATGCACTGTTATCAAAGCCCGCACTGTTATCAAAAAAATTGGAAGTTAACAATAGTAATACGCGTTAATAATAACAAAAATGAAAAAATGATATTTTTTTTTTCAATTTGCGTGATGGAATTTTTTTGTTATATTTTCGTAGCTTATTACCTAATACCTACCTTAATTGCTAAATTAGTTCTTAGGGGGAAAACCATGGCAGGCTTGTGTTATTTTTCTGTCGAAATAGAGAGCACTGAAAAAGAAAGACTGCTACACTTTACTTTTAGCGTGCTCCCTTTAATTTATAATAATTTCACTGTCTACTGTGGGATGCCGAACAATCTTTTCTTAGATTAACTATGTACTACATAAGAGAGTAAGTCTGATAGTTCCAAGAAAGAGCTTAATGATTTTCACAGTCCGGGTCGTAAAAGTTAGCATCATTTATGCTTCCACCAAGAATGTTACGATTCTATGATGATTCTATAAGTCAGGAAGTATTTTAAAGATCTGTCGTAGGGAACTAGTCATCTTAATTCCAACTCTGAGGGTCTTTTTAGATAGTTATGGTGAGGGTGCTCAGTCAAAATATAATATACATATAACTCAAATCCCGGTTTCGAGAAGAACTCTTCTGGTGCTTATCGAGCAGACTATTGTTTTTTTTTATCGGAAGGTGGTTTTGAATGGACAATCGATGACATGAATATTAAGAAAATTATGACTAATCAGCAAATCTAAGACAATGGCAGCTTAGATACTAAAGTTACTATATGATTCAAACCAATTATCGGCAATCTTTTTGTAAAGATAAGAACTCAAGATTTAAAATAATTCTGAGGTAGAACAGCTGCATACAAGTATATATAATGTTTACATCTTCTTCTTCTTATCCTTTTATTAACCCTTTCCTCGTTATACGAACTTATGCATAACGAGTTTCCCATTTTTACTGCATCGCTGCTGCTCCGCTTATGGGGTTGGCTAATGTCGCAGACCGCAGAACGCGTCTACATAATGCTCGGTCTTGGATCGCTTCAGTGGTAAGCCCCAGGCGTTGTTGCGCATTTGCCATCTGAGAAATCCAGGAATTCTTTTTCCGACCTCGTTTTCTTACAGTTGTAGTGACCGTAGTTGATAGTGCCTTTTTAACCGGATTTTCCGCAGATCTTCTTTGAACGTGGCAATACCAGCTTATTCTATTCGCCTCAAGCTGTTCGGTTACCGAATTCTTTATATGTAGACTTCCTCTTATACGCGTAGATCTAATGCAATCGCGTTTAGTGACTCCACTAGACATCCTTAACATTTTCATTTCCGCTGCCGTCATTTTGTTTTTAAACGCTTCGTACATTGTCCAGCACTGTGAACCGTATATAAGAGTTGGTCTAACAACCGTGGTGTAGAGTTTCCCCTTTAATTTAAGTGGAAATTTTCGGTCGCAAAAGATTCCCGAATTTCCCCGCCATTTCATCCATCCCACACTCACTCTGTGGTTTACGTCGTCGTCACATTTCGCTTCCATGTTAACGATTGATCCTAAGTACTTAAAGATAGTGCTTTTCGGAAGAACTATTCCGTCTAACATTATATCCGGAACAGGTCGCAACGGATGCACAAATGGGCACGTCAAATGCTCCGTCTTTGAACGACTTATTTTAAACCCGTTTCCCTCTAGCGCATTTCTCCATGAATCTAAGGCGTTCTGTAAATCTTCGACGTTATCGCTAAGTACAACTGCGTCTTCAGCAAAGAGAATTGTCGTTACATTTGCTTCGCGCATGCAGTCTTTTAAAAGATAGTCGAATACTATGTTAAAGAGGAAAGGGCTAAGTACGCTTCCTTGATGCTCTCCGACATTAACTGGAAATTCTCTCGTTAGTCCAGCAGAGCTTTTAACCGCAGTTTTCACGTTTCCGTACATGTCTTGTATTATTCTAACATACGTTTCCGGTACATTTTGAGACCTCAGCGCGGCCCATATGAGATCCCTAGGCACTCGATCGAATGCTTTCTCGAGGTCGATAAATACCATGTGTAAATCCTTAGACGAATCTCCATTATTGTTCGTAGGCTTTGGATAGCGTCCACCGTCGATCTTCCTTTAACAAATCCACACTGGCTATTATCGAGCTTTATTATTTGCCGAAGACGTTCGTTTAAGACTCTTTCGACGATTTTCATTGTGTGTGACATAAGCTTGATTGAACGGTAGTTGTTGCATTCTCGAGTGTCGCCTTTTCCTTTGTATAATGCAACCAAGAAGCTACTTCTCCATTGATTCAGCTAGTTTGTCCACATTTTAATTTTTCTAAAAGTTTCGATAGCCATTCGCTGCCGATTCTCTCCATCTTCAACCAAAACTCTGATGGAATGCTGTCTGGTCCCGCCGCTTTGCCCCGCTTCATTTTTCCGATTGCTATACTTATTTCTTCGATTGAAAAGTCCGACACTTCCTCCTCGAATAGACCAGCTGTCGGCACGATATCACGTGGAAACTGTTTGTTAAGCAACTCCTTGCAGTATTCAAGCCACCGATCACAAATTTCCTTTTCATTTTTTAGTAAGCGACCGTCTGCGTTTTTGATGTATTTCGGCGAGGTTATTTCCATTGAATTTTTTCTCCTCTGTGCAGCGAGCTTAAAAATATTTGGCATTTTAGTGTTGTACGACGTTTGAACTTCTTAGATAGCTTGTCTTCTATCCGCCGATCGTGAGGATATTTGTTCCAACTCCTGGTACAGGTTTTCCGCTGCTGCCGCTGGAGTTCGCGCCAGGATTTTCTTTGCGATCTTTTTAAGACGCTCGTATTCAAGAGCCAGTCGAGCTTTTTCGATATCGTCGCTACGATCGCATTTTGTCCATGCTTGGAATGCACTCTTCTTGTCGGCCACAGCTCGGTTGGTTTCGTCATTCCACCACCATGTTTCTTTGCCGACGTGATGGTATTTCGATATAGTCCCCAGATGGTTACATAGTATAGATATATTGAAAGTCTTCGAATGCACCTCCGAGGGACAAAGCAGTAGAGAAAGACTGGGACTCAGGTGGCGCACGCAAGTGGACGGGGACCTCAGCCAATTAAGCTTACGAAACCGAATGCAGCTATCGAGCTAGCTAGAAAACTAGAGTTGACTAAGGCCCAGTGCCACCCTGGACTGTAGCGCTTCCTTAAGTAAGTAAGTAATACACTGGAAGAAACGGAGACAGAATTCTTGTATTAAAACAAAGCATCAAATAATGATAAAGATTCAAATTCACAATTTTTTAGTTTTGTGCTGTTGCTAAAGGCACTCTTAACGTCGGCGAACCCCTCCTGTCAAGTATATGCATGCCTTATTCAAGCAACTTAATGTAGAAGCGCAGTCTCCGAAAATCGTTCGTGTTTGTAAGTATGCTGCGACTTACGAGGGCGGGTCCGTGACTTTTTTAATTTCTGACCTCTTTACTGAAACAGCAACACTGCTCCTGTCAACAGGCATCTGTCAGTTGACTCCTGTCAAAATTTAAACTTGCTGCGGCAGTTAGTTTGTGTTTGACAGCTATTTTTATCAGACTACTCACTAATTTGAGGAGAAAATGGAAAAAAGTGAATTTCGTGTGCTTATTAAGCAATATTTCTTGCGAAAAAAAACCATTACCGAGACCAAGGCTAAGCTTGATAAATACTATGGGGACTCTGCACCATCGATTTCAATGGTAAAAAAGTGGTTTACTGAATTTCGTTGTGGCCGTACAAGCACTGAAGATGCCGAACGTCCTGGACGCCCAGTTGAGGTCTCTACACCCGAAACAATCGAAAAAATTCACGATATGGTGTTGGCCGACCGAAGATTGAAAGTGCGAGAGATTGTGAAAGCCGTAGGGATCTCGCATGGCTCAGTGGTTTCAATTTTGAATGATCACTTGGGCATGAGAAAGCTTTCCGCAAGATGGGTGCCGCGTTTGCTCACAGTCGACCACAAACACATGTGCAGTTGCCATGGCAAAAATCCATGAATTGGGCTTTGAATTGCTCCCTCATCCACCCTATTCTCCAGATTTGGCTCCAAGCGACTACTTCTTGTTCCCAAACCTGAAGAAATGGCTTGGTGGAAAAAGATTTGACTCCAATGATGAAGTCATCTCGCAAACAAAGGCCTATTTTGAGGACCTCGACAAATCATTTTTTTTGGAAGGGATAAAAAAATTGGAGAAGCGTTGGACAAAGTGTATAGAGCTCAAGGGAGACTACGTTGAAAAATAAAATTATTTTTTTATCAAAAAATCTGTGTTTTAATCCAAAAGTCACGGACTTATTGACCCGCCCTCGTACATAGATAGAAGATGAATTAAATTTTACAAAATTGAAGTTCAATTAATCCTTCCAGTAAATGCAAATCAAGTCATAAGCAAGCCAATTCTTACTTGCTTACATAAGGTAGGGCTAACGAACGTCTCGAAGACTTTTCGGACCGGCGCTTTGGTGTCCATCCATGACTATGTCATCTTAGTCATTGGATTTTCACTCTTCTGTCTAAGTCGATGTTTCTGTACAGTCCAAACAGTTCCTTGTTATATCTTCTCTTCCGCTCAATGCCGAATGCGGAACCGAAAATTACTATGAGAAAATTCGTTCGCAAAGCAGCCAATAGCAGGCTTATCAGTTTTTGATATTGTCCATGAGCATGCGCAGGACTTGGATTATTTAGGCTTAACACTTTTGTTGTTCGAGAGAGATCTATGCTAGTCAATTGCCTTCTTAGCCCAAAAAAGCAGCGATTCGCAAGAGTTATTCTTGGTTTAATCTCAGCGCTAGTGTTGTTTTCTGAATAGACAGTATTAGCTTGTTTTCGCGGTATATCTGCAACCGTACCTTGGCTACATCAAGCAAATGATCCGAGTCAATAGTGGAATTGCGCCTATCGCAATGTGGTCGATCTCGTTGACAGTTGATTGATCAGGAGTTTTCCAAGTCACCTTGTGAATATCGAGATGAGCGAACTACGCCAATGTTTCGTCCCGCCGCAAAGTTGATTAGCCTGAATCCCTTATCGGAGGTTGTATCGTTCAGGCTTTAGATTCCAACGCGCATAAAAGACTAAAATAAGTAAATTAAGCCTTGAAACGGATTGCTACGAGACGCTCTTTCATGTGTCGGAAAGTCAGGGCTTCTTGCCTAGGTCTGCATCTAACAACAGATCCGCATCCAAATAGGCGCTGCTTATGGCGCCGATAACAACCACCATCCCATTTCTTTGGTCACGGAAATATCTGCCTTGCAGCAGTTCAGGGACTTAACATTTTATGGGTACTTGCTTATCTGAAGTTCCATATCATTGATTCTCGGTGGTAGATCCGTCCGTATCCAAGGCTTATTGCTTTTTCCCATGTCAGGATAGTTACTCGGACGGCAAAGTCCCCAATCTGGAAGGCCAGAACCATTGTAGATACCCTAAATATGAAGGGTCGGTTAGTACAAAGCCAGTAATCCATTTGGGATATCAGCGCTGCCATTGATTCATTAAGGGCTCATTCGTAACCATCTCTTAGTTTTTTTTTAGTCACCTAGTTATCTTTACCAATTTAAGGTGTAAAAGCCTTTACAGCAAGGGGTATGGTAAGTACACCAAAATTAGCTCAACAATATGTTGTATGTTAATTTCTTTGTTTGCACATGCTGTCACTAGAAGCGATCACCGCTTCTGTAAGGGAATCGATGACAGTCAGGGTCGCAACGTTAATATGTATTCACGTCTTAACCATGTCAGGGAACTGATGTTTTTTTCCTGACTAGGACTGACTGCGTAGGCCAGTATTATTTTACTGACCGAGCGTGTCCTTGCTATTGTAGCGTTTTAAGCGGCGCTACAGCGAGCAGAAGATACGTGAAGAATTTTGGATTCTCAAGAAGAAGAAAAATTAACACGAGAAGCGCGTATTGATTTGAGAGGCTCTACTCCAAGAATAATATACAGAAGTTTTACCAAGACGTACAAACAATTTCTCAAGGCAAGACAAACCATACAGAAGTCTGCATAGACAAAAGGGGGCACCTTGTAGTAGAATAAACGTAGGTACTGAGAATATGGAACAACTATTTCTACAGACTGTATAAAGGCGAATAAGCCCAAAATTCTACCGTCAAGCATAATAGACTTTTCAACTTAAACGAACATAGTTTAGTTCACCTGACCAAAATAAAGCAAGCCTAGCCATATCTAAACTGAAATTCGACAAAGCAGCTAAATCGGCTCACCGGCTGGAGCTTTCAAAGCAGCTGGATATAACTTTGTGCAGAGCTTACACCAACTCATTTCCCAGATCTGGACAACATGTGGATGCCTCATAAATTGAGTTTTATTATCGGTTGGCCAATTTACGAAAAAGGAGACCCATTGAACTGCGGCATCAGTCTCTGAAAGCCTATGCTAACAACCTGTTTGACCCTAATCAATGTGGTTTTAGACCACTAAAGTCCACAACGGACCAAGTCTTCATATTCCGGCAGATCCTCGAAAAACTCAAAAAGTGTTAACGAATAGTTACCACCTTTTCATCGATTTTAAGTACGCATATGACAGTATTTATAAAAACGAACTCTATGGAGTCATGTCTAGTTTTGATATCCTCGGCAAGCTATTGACAGCGGGTTGCCGATATGTGTTGCCGATGTATGTGGTAATTGAGGGCAAAACTAAGTATATGCCGTCAGCAAGAAGAGACATACAACATAGACGAATTGGACAGAACGTCACAGCCGACAGCTATAATTTCGAGGTAGTTAGTAAGGGACTTTGTTAAACTTGGATCTTCCATAACCTCTGCCAACATCACCTCAGCAGAAATAAAATTACGAATCACTCTTACCACATAAACATCTATGTGGGCTAATAAGGTCCACAAAATAAACTCTTTATAAGAACTTTGCTAATTCGAGTCCTGCTTTATGGCGCTGAAGCATGAACTCTATCAAAAGCGGATGAAGAAGTGAAAGCACTGAGCTAAAGATTGGGCTGGTTGTTAGTTGAGGCCCAGGTTCACACCAAACTGCAGCGCCGCTTACGCGATTTAGTAAGTACCTTGGTTTTAATTGCGATTGGTTCCAGTTTTAGTTAACGGCTCGAAATGTTCGGACATCCATATTACTGGAGCAGGCAATTTGACTGACTGTTACCGATGTTGAGGAAACTTTGTTATTGCTGAAGAAAAATTCTATGCCGCAGTAAAGACAGTTAGTCTTAGTCCATGAGGGTTTAGCTCATAGATTTGGTCATGGAATTCGAAGATTCATTCTTTGGTCTGTTTTAATAATCCTACCTACTTACTTTAAGTGGCGCTACAGTCCGGGGCGGACCTGGGCCTCAATCAACAAGCGTCTCCAGCTAGCTCGATATTCTGCTAGCCTCCTTCAGTTTCGCACGCTTAATTGGCTGAGGTCCTCTTCCACTTGCGGGTGCGCCACCAGAGTACCGGTCTTCCTCTTCTGCGCTGTCTCTTTGGGGCGGATTCGAAAACTTTTCGGACCGGAGCGCTAGTGTTCATCCGCTATACATGACCCAGTCATGGATAACGTCGGATCTTCACACTTTTGGCAACGTCGATGTCGCTGTACAGTCCATACAGTTCGTCGTTGTATCTCCTCCCCCACTTACCATCAATGCAGACGGGACCGAAGATCGCCCGAAGAATTTTTCTCTCGAAGCAACCAAGAACACCCTCATCCATTTTTGATAATGTCCATGCCTCTGCGCCATAGAGCAGGACCGGGACTATTAAGGTCTTATAAAGGGTGACTTTTGTTGTCCGAGAGAGGGCTTTGCTAAATCCTTTCTGGGCATCAAAAGTCTCGCTGAGATCTTTACCGACCTTGATGGAGCAGCATGCATTCTTCATCGTCATCCTGTATAGCTCGTCTCTATAGATGCTGTCATACGCGGCCTTAAAATCGATGAATAGCTGGTGGGTATCGATCTGAAGCTCATGGGTCTTCTCCAAGATTTGCCGTAGTGTGAATATTTGGTCGATGGAGGACTTTCCTGGCCTGAGGCCACACTGATGTGGACCTATCAGGTTGTTGACGAACGGCTTCAGGCGTTCACACAATACGGCAGACAAGATTTCATATGCGATGTTAAGGAGACTGATGCCTCTGTAGTTGGCGCAGTTCAGAGGGTCTGCTTTCTTGAGAATTGGACAAACAATGCTGAGGTTCCATTCATCGGGCATACTTTCGTCGGACCATATTTTACAGATGAGTTGGTGTATGCTCCTTACCAAGTCATCGCCTGCCGCTTTGAAGAGCTCGGCAGTCAGGCCGTCCTCCGACAACAAATCCGCATCCAAATAAGCGCTGCTTTTGCCGTCGATAGCAATTGCCGTAGTAGATGTCGCAGTTTTTCATCCTCTTTTTGTCCGGCCCATCCCATCGCATTTCTTGAATGGCGATAATGTCTGCTTTGCAGCAGTCTAGGGCCTCTAGTTGCTAGGGCCGCTAGTTTCTCGGCTGCACGTGGTTTTAATAATCTATTTCTAATAATTTTGTTAAGGCATGAGCGCAAAGCTGGCTGCTGCTGGCGAGTTACTTTTTGTATTAGCCACTGTAGATTATGACACAATTTGTCTTCTTCAAAGCAAATCTAAACATCTGGCAGCCCGTCTTGAAAGAATTTCCTAGGAGAAAGTTTGTTTAGTTTTTATATCTCAGATGCTTTCGATCATTGATGTTGATGTAACCCGAGCAAAAGTGACTAGTCACAACTATAGCTCAGTGGGTCTAGATAGGTATGAAAGTCTGAACTTGGATTTTGAAAGTTTGGTTTCTCATGATGTGATTTGGAAGCCTTCAAAACTAGATTCAATTGGAATACTCATTTCCAAATGTCATTTGCAGAAAGAGATGGATGAACCAATGCCAGGTTATCTAAGTCTACACCAAAATGTTCAATCGTTGACGATAAAATGGACACCAAATCAACTTATGAATGGATACAACGAAGCAGAAGCCACCGATAAGACTTCATACTGGGCCTATGCGTTAAACATAAACGTCGATGATATTGTCTACGTTCATTGCCATCAGATTCGTGGTGAAGATACCGGAGGAACGATAATACTTGTTGGTCAAGATGGAGTACAACGTCCACCAATTCATTTCCCTGAAGGTGGACATATGCAAGCGTTTCTGAGTTGCCTGGAAACGGGCCTATTGCCACATGGTCAGCTTGATCCACCACTATGGTCACAGCGAGGAATTGGAAAATTATTTCCTTGGCCAAAATTGGGACGTCGGCGTATATTACCATCCGTAATGGAGTCTGCCGAAGAGATTCCCATAGATTATGTCTTCCGAATTGTTAGTAAGAGTAACCATCAGGAGTTTTGTAAGTTGAAGTGATTGAAGTATATGGATATCCTTAACTGTCTTTGTTATTTTTTTGGTAGTGGCTTCTCATCCGATTTTAGAAATTGGCCGAACAAGTCCTAGACGGACACAGCTAAGTAGCTGTTCAACCAATGGGAGCAGTGACTGTTCCAGTAAGAGCATATCTATTGATCAATCACTGGCGGATTCTCCAAAGGTAGTTGTTTCCTTGTGAAAGGATCTAGGACATAAATTCTGTTCTTGATTTTAGGTTAAGTGCAATCAAACAGCGAGCATAGAGCTGGTTTGCTCGACCATGCGACGCCAAATAATTTCTAGAGCCTTCTATGGATGGCTGGCATATTGTCGCCACTTGTCAACCGTTCGAACTCATCTATCTGGATTGGTTAATGGCAGAATAACACCAGATTGTTAGTATATTTTGATGTTATTACAAAGAGTTTTTTTCAGAACGATAATAAGTTTCAGTGGGAGCAGATGAAGAAGGCTTAACCAAAGCTAAATGGGAAGAACTACAGGAAGACGGAGTGATCACTGATGACATGGAGGTATATCGCTTGGTCTACTTTGGAGGCGTCGAACATGAGATACGAAAAGATGTTTGGCCTTATCTCTTAGGACACTATAGGTAAGCTCATCTTTATCTCATGACTTGCTTGGATCACACAATCTACTCTCTGACATTTCAAGCTTTGGAACCACGCCTGCCGAACGACAAAAATTAGATGAAACAACAAAGCACTACTATGAGACAACAATGAGTGAGTGGTTGGCTGTAGAGGCTATAGTTCGTCAACGAGACAAGGAGAAGAATGCACGTGCCAAAGCAAAGCTTAGTTCTGGTAGTCACAGCGGTGACAAATCTAAAGCCGAACTCGAAATTGACGTGGATAATGATGTTTTCGAAGACGACAATGACGATTCATCAGAGATGTCCGATCCTGAAAATTACACTGAAGAAGTTGCTGCTGACGAAGAGGATACCCAACGTGACGCAAAAGATATATCTATTGCAGAAAATGAAACTGGTGATAATCTCGATGCTTTAGAAGATCAGCCAGATTTAGTTGCAAACGACGAGGGTAACAATGAAGAAGAAGCTCTTGTTATACAAGAAAATTGCTTTGGAGATAATAATACAACACAAACACAAGACAGTGAAGTTGAAGTTGAAATTGAAGTTGAAGTTGAAGTTGAAGAAATCCAAGATGAAAACGTTGGCATGAATAACCTATCAATTCCGAGATCACCGTCCACTTCATCATACGAGACGGTTGGCAATGAGTTCACTGATGCCACAGACATCCCAAACATTTCAACGCAAGCCGATCATCCTTTTATTTCTAATATTCCAGAGTTTCAAAGTGTAGATGATATACAAGGTCAGTTAACTGATGCCATCGAAGAGCCGTGCTCCTTGGAAAACCAAGTGCCCATTGATGGAGATAGAGATGACAACGAACCGCTTTCTGCTCATGCGGCTGTGATTATAACAGATGCCTCCATTGATGTGGCACATTTCGAGAAAGATGGAAGCCCAGAACGGAAGAAGACAGGATTAATGTCACCTGTGCATGAAGATAACACTGGCCAGTCGTTGGATGCTTTGCAAGAGCCAAAGTCTGCATGTGTATCACCAGCTAGTTCCAATGGAGGTGTTTATAGTGTAAGTTTACGCTTCTTTGGCGACTTGAATCACTTTAAAATTATTTTTAAATTTTTAGTGTGAACTTTTGGAGAGTTTCGGCTTAAACTTGCACCGTATTGATAAGGATGTACAGCGCTGTGACAGAAATTATTGGTATTTCGCCAATGATAATCTTGACAAACTCCGGAACGTTATTTCAACGTAAGTTTTAGTTTTATTGAAACTTTCCTCATTTGACGACAATCATGATTATTGAATACGTTTGCAGGTATGTTTGGGAGCACTTGGAGGTGGGTTATATGCAAGGAATGTGCGATTTAGTGGCACCGCTATTGGTCATATTTGATGATGAATCTCTAAGTTATGGCTGCTTTTGCAAACTTATGGAACGAATGGTGGAAAATTTTCCCAATGGTGGAGCTATGGATATGCACTTTGCAAATATGAGGTAAGTAGCCAACAAGCAAATCTACAACATTATTGAAAGCTCTATTTGCCAAAGATTCTATCAAGGGGAAATTCTATGAACACATGAAATCATAGAAATTTCTTGAATCAATAGTGGCTTCCCACTAATTGACTTTGTAGCTTCTAAGAAGCAGCGTAATGTTGCCAAAACTATTGATCCCCAAAGCGACTAGATTATTTTCGATGATTAAACTTCCTACTGTTCATCTACGAAACTTGCATAAAACATTCTGAATGTGGAAACATTTAATTGAACATGCATCCATACATTTCTGAGCCCGACTGTGCAACAAATAGAAGCTGCAAATTGTCTGAAATACTTAACGATAATCACTTTAGCAGGTCTGGAATAGCCAGATACTTCAAAGAGCAGTGAAAAAGCTTTACCGCGAAATTGTTCTCTTTGCACACTATCATTCATTATAGCATCACAACATTGTCAAGGAGGTAGCCAAATTTAACTTAGGTTATCAGCAACTAACGCTCAGATGTCTGTGGTGTGGCGATGCATGCAACCATATCCGAGAGTTTTTAGGAAAGCGAGATAGCTAGCGGGATTATATGCTCTTCGATGCAGTAAAGGAAACTTTTCCATTGATATTGTTGATAAAAATAAATAGCAGAGCAAATGGTTGAGATGTGATCTCGCAAGAAGAGCGCCTACTTCCAGTCAACAAAGATATAGACCTCCGTTGCAGTATAAAATAATTTAACTATCCTAAGGCATTATGGCGCATACAACAGATTAGTAACTAGGTATTTTTGAACGAAAACGACTAACTTTCTATATTCGATGAGAAAAAAGCGATAGCATGTTTTTTAAGAACTACGGGGGCATATCCTTTCCACTAGTCCACTAGAATGGGTTCTAGCTGATTGACCATGGACTACAGTGAATCTGCCTAGAAGCTGAAATAGGCAGAAGAAATCGACACAATCTGTTGCTCCCAGTGTACCGCCAAAGGAAATCTTACCATCGAACAAGGAAATGAATTTATCTTGGAGTGAATAAGGGCAAAACCAAGCCAGGGAACACCAGAAAATTGATTAAACAGCTATTTGTTTGTGTTGAATTGGGAGAAAAGATTTTGCAGATAAATTTTTAAATACAAACTTTGGGTATATGCCCGCAATGGCAGGATTTGAAGAATGTCATCTGAGAGACAAGGATTTCGGCCATTTTTTCAAGCATTTATGGCCGCATGTCTTTCAGTTGTTGGTGATTTGCTAGCGTAAGCAAGCGACGTACAATCAAGAGGCGTCAAATCACAATATTTTGGAGACAAATTTATAGGGCCATTATTTGAAATTATGCGTATATCGAATGTTTCCTGCCTTAAGTTGATTATTGCCTTTGCGTATGGCACGTAGAGCTATCCTACTGAAAAGACATCTCTTCCACACTCATGCCATAGAATCCGGGAACGAAAAAGTCATAAATCATGGCTCTACAGCCAATATCCTTGAGCATACAATGGTGATTAGCTTAATTTTTGAAAAAAATATGGTGCGATGATTCCATCACCCTAATACCCAAAACACATGTGCAGAAAATCTACTTGCAGTACTGCTGGCAGCTCTGCCCGTGAAATAGATGTGCAGATACTTTTTGAAGTCAATAGCATCGGTTGCTGTCATTTGACAGCTACTGTCAATTGCAGCGAATTTAGAAATAGAGATGTGGTGCGGAATAGCGCTGCGTGCAGCATTTATATAGTATGTACATAGCTTAGCGAATTAAAACATGTGTATTCTTATTTCACTGCACACAAAATTTTACTCATGTGTTTTGGGCGTAAAGACCGCAACAAACTGTGGATTTTTGGGAGGTACTGGCATTTCGATAGTCTCCTGTGGATTATCTCCAGATTCCTCAACACAATTTTTTGATAAAACATCCAGTTGATTTTGGGCCCAATCACAGAAATTTCGACGCAAACGACGATTTTTCGGTCTCAATTCTTCCACGATCTGGTTCTTATAAGTCTTCACACCAAGGTCTCTGCGTAAACTTAGCATATTCCATAAATTGGACGGATAGAGACCGAACAGTGGCAAACGACGTCTAATCGATAAATTTGGATCAACATCAACACTCTCCTGAACGGATGCAATATTCTCTTTAGTTCGCTTTCTTATTCGATACAAACGGCCAACAATACAGCGGAAAACGGTCGTAGATGGTCGATTATGTCGGGTGTTTATTTACAATATGAACGAACCTCTGAAATATTGTGGGTGAGTTACAGAATCCAAATGGATTTAGGTGCTTGTTCTCTGGCGTTAGAAACATTGAATACTTCCTACTAGATTCCGCCTCTCTACATGAAAGACCCGTTTCAAAGATCCATCGCCGTAAATACCTTCGCACTATAGAACTTTTCTATCACATCTTCCATATAAGGCAAAGGATGCCTCTCCTTAGTGGTTTTAGAATTGAGCTTGCGATAGTCTACGCAAAGTCTGTTACTTCCATCCTTCGTTTTCACAATTGCTATTGGGCTGGCAAAACCGACTGACTATGCTGTATGGTACCGTGTGTCGCCAACCATTCTTTGATTTGGTAATCGACCGACTTCTTTCGAATACTCATTTCGATGTAACTTTCTTAACTTTCCTCGGCTTCGGGATAAATATTGACAAATTAGCTCTAATCGTCTGATTTTTAACATTTCGCATCAAATCCTGCGTACTATTTTTGACTACATTTACCAACGTGATATCATCCAAAAAGTTTTCAGATGCTTTGTTTTGATACGTTGGCTTAGCTCCCGAGCGATTCTCGTCGTTCGTATTAGTTTCGTTGTGGCACGTTGCCACTAGTCCTCGGCATTTGATGTTGGTGGTATAGGAATTCTTGAGATATTTCAGGATGAGTGTCCGTCGGAAATTCTGGCGGTCTCTTGCTATTGCAGTTTTTGCGAATGCTTTGATTAAGCGTTTTATGTTCCAATGATCGCCATGTCAATTTGTGTGTATTCAGATGAGGAAACCATGTTCTTTTTCATATCCTCCATTGCTATTCTAAGATCTCCTAGTCCAATTAAAATGACTTACTTTGGAAATAACTCATCCATATTTCTTCTCAGGTGCTCTTAGAGCATTCTTTGATGCCGTCATCCCTTTCATTGGCAGGAGCCTTGGGGCATATATACAGTGTTGGCCAAAACTATAGCACGAAAATGGTCATATAGGAAAAAAGAAGAAGAAAAGAAGAAAGAATATTAAAAAAGCTTATGAGAGCAAAACTAAAGCACATTTTCGAATTTAAAAACAAATAACACAAAAAAAGTTTTTGAAACTAATGCTTAGTGGCATTTTTGACTACCGCAGCACATCGACGAGGCATTGAGGCAATTAGATTGTCAATAGTATGCATTGGGATGTTATTCCAGGCAATTTGTGCTTGCTGTAGCAGTTTTTTCATTTTTTTTTTGACCGGAAAAACATCCCCAATCAATATTACTGCCACCACCGTGTTTTACTGTACCCTTGGTGAATCGTGGATTTAGGCCTTCGCCTTTCGGCCTCCGTACCGAATGAAAACCATCAGATCCCTTTAAATTGAATTTGGATTCGTCAGAAAAAAGTACAGTTTTCCATTTTGCTACGGTCCAGTTAAGGTGTGCCTTTACAAACTCAATTCTCGCGCGTCGATTTCTTAGACAAATAAATGGCTTTTTTATAGGACGATATGATTTTAAGCCACTATCAAGCGCTCTTCGCCGGATTGTCCTACTTGAAATCTCAAGGCTCAGTTCTTTTTGTACACATTTTGAGGATATAAAGGAGTCTTTTTTAATAAGCCTTATTATTCTATTATCCTTGCGACTGGTCGTTTTTCGGCGTCTACCGCCACTGTGCCAGAGTTGTAAAAGAATTAAATCATTTTCGAATTTAATTCATTTGATTTATACTCGTATATAAGAATTTTTAACTCATGAATTCACTTAAAGACTTCAACTTCAAAATGTGAAATCACCATTCATTTTGAAGTCATTAATTGGTAATTCATTTTAGTGAATTCAGTGATTGCATTCAAATGAATGCAATCATCTGTGATTTCAGTGAAGTCATTTTGAAGTCATTTTGATGTCTTTAGATCTTTGGATCTTTTTTTTTTTAAATAAGAAAAGCACATTAATACTTTGAACAAGTTTATTTTAAGTTATTTTCATAAGAAATCAATATTGCACGGTAAAAGAAAACAATAAAACAACCATGAGTATGCTTAGTAATACTTTGTTTGCACATACATACAAATATACGCCAAAAAAATATACTGGTTGACTATCAACGAATCCAAGAAATTCGAACAAATAAACAAAACATATACTCGTATGTACGTTTTGTTTCCTTTCAAGGTATTTCGGATCCCTGTTATGTTTAAAAGATCTAAAGACATCACAATGACTGCAATGACTTCAAAATGACTTCAATGGTTATTGACTTCAAAAAGACTTCAATGACTTCACTGAAATCACAGATGATTGCATTCATTTGAATGCAATCCGTGAACTCATTAAAATGAATTACCACTCAAAGACTTCAAAATGAATGGTGATTTCATGTTTTGAAGTTAAAGTATGTTATTGAATTCATATGATTGAAGTCAATACATAGAAGTTTTCTTTGTGACTTCAATGACTGCAATCAAAAATGTTTGCATTCTTTTACAACTCTGCACTGTTCACCGTTTGGACATTACCCCAAGCACGAAATTGAGCTATTGCTCGCGAAATCACCGAATGGCTTATACCAAATTTTTTTTGCAATAAATGTTACTGATTTACCGCTTTCAAAATCAGAAACTATTATCATTTTATCACCTTTTTGTCACAATTAAACACAATTTAAGCTTCCGATTTTAAACGCCGCCGATCCCACATAAATAATTTTTTTTCCATTGTTTAGAATGTTTTTGAAAAGAAAAACAGTAATCTTCTTCTTATCCTTTTATTAACCCTTTCCTCGTTATACGAACTTATGCATAACGAGTTTCCCATTTTTGGGAATGTTTTGGCTAATGTCGCAGACCGCAGAACGCGTCTACATAATGCTCGGTCCTGGATCGCTTCAGTGGTTAACCCCAGACGTTGTTGCGCATTTGCCATCTGAGAAATCCAGGAATTCTTTTTCCGACCTCGTTTTCTTACAGTTGGAGTGACCGTAGTTGATAGTGCCTTTTTAACCGGATTTTCCGCAGATCTTCTTTGAACGTGGCAATACCAACTTATTCTATTCGCCTCAAGCTGTTCGGTTACCGAATTCTTTATATGTAGACTTCCTCTTATACGCGTAGATCTAATACAATCGCGTTTAGTGACTCCACTAGACATCCTTAACATTTTCATTTCCGCTGCCGTCATTTTGTTTTTAAACGCTTCGTACATTGTCCAGCACCGTATATAAGAGCTGGTCTTACAACCGTGGTGTAGAGTTTCCCCTTTAATTTAAGTGGAAATTTTCGGTCGCAAAAGATTCCCGAATTTTCCCGCCATTTCATCCATCCCACACTCACTCTGTGGTTTACGTCGTCGTCACATTTCGCTTCCATGTTAACGATTGATCCTAAGTACTTAAAGATAGTGCTTTTCGGAAGAACTATTCCGTCTAACATTATATCCGGAACAGGTCGCAACGGATGCGCAAATGGACACGTCAAATGCTCCGTCTTTGAACGACTTATTTTAAACCCGTTTCTCTCTAGCGCATTTCTCCATGAATCTAAGGCGTTCTGTAAATCTTCGACGTTATCGCTAAGTATAACTGCGTGGTCAGCGAAGAGAATTGGCGTTACATTTGCTTCGCGCATGCAGTCTTTTAAAAGATAGTCGAATACTACGTTAAAGAGGAAAGGGTTAAGTACGCTTCCTTGATGCACTCCGACATTAACTGGAAATTCTCTCGTTAGTCCAGCAGAGCTTTTAACCGTAGTTTTCACGTTTCCGTACATGTCTTGTATTATTCTAACATACGTTTCCGGTACGTTTTGAGACCTCAGCGCGGCCCATATGAGATCCCCAGGCACTCGATCGAATGCTTTCTCGAGGTCGATAAATACCATGTGTAAATCCTTAGACGAATCTCGGTGCTTTTCCATTATTATTCGTAGGCTTTGGATAGCGTCCACCGTCGATCTTCCTTCAACAAATCCACACTGGCTATTATCGAGCTTTATTATTTGCCGAAGACGTTCGTTTAAGACTCTTTCGACGATTTTCATTGTGTGTGACATAAGCTTGACTGAACGGTAGTTGTTGCATTCTCGAGTGTCGCCTTTTCCTTTGTATAATGGAACCAAGAAGCTACTTCTCCATTGATTCGGCATAGGTTGTCCACATTTTAATTTATTTGAAAGTTTCGATAGCCATCCGCTTTCGATTCCCTTCATCTTCGACCAAAATTCTGATGGAACGCTGTCTGGTCCCGCCGCTTTCCCCCGCTTCATTTTTCCGATTGATATACTTATTTCTTCGATTGAAAAGTCCGAAACTTCCTCCTCGAATAGACCAGCTGTCGGCACGATATCACGTGGAAACTGTTTGTAAAGCAACTCCTTGCAGTATTCAAGCCACCGGTTACAAATTTCCTTTTCATTTGTTAATAAGCGACCGTCTGCATTTTTGATGTATTTCGGCGAGGTTATTTCCATTGAATTTTTTCTCCTCTGTGCAGCGAGCTTAAAAATATTTGGCATTTTTGTATTGTACGACGTTTGAACTTCTTGGATAGCTTGTCTTCTATCCGCCGATCGTGAGGATATTTGTTCCAACTCCTGGTACAGGTTTTCCGCTTCTGCCGCTCGAGTTCGAGCCAGGACTTTCTTTCCGATCTTTTTAAGACACTCGTATTCAAGAGCCAGTCGAGCTTTTTCGATATCGTCGCTCCGATCGCATTTTGTCCACGCTTGGAATGCACTCTTCTTGTCGGCCACAGCTCGTTTGGTTTCGTCATTCCACCACCATGTTTCTTTGCCGACGTGATGGTATTTCGATATAGTCCCCAGATGGGACTTTGCGAGTGTTATGCATTCCTCGTGCATGCTGTTCCACATTTTTTGCGGGCTAAGTGAGTCTGCGATACCGTTTATATTTTGAAGTACTTCTTTAGCCAGTGCGATAAATCTTTCGCTTCGTTCCTTCGATAGATTATACCACCGGATTTTTGGCTTTCCAAACGATGCCCGTGTTTTCGGTGGTTCCGCCGTGAAAAATTCTGTAATGAGCAGACTAGCGATGCTCCAAGTATTACGTTACAGTCCTTAACACGGTTTCTCTTCGACATTTTGCAGAGCTGATAAACTATTTAATAAACATTGTATTTAAGATGGTTAAGCCGTAAGCCCTACACGCTACAAGGATGTCTTCGCCAGCTGAATTTCTGGTTCCAAAGCCTTTACCGCCGTGGCAGTCCTCATAATCAACATTTGTTTCTCCGACGTGGCCATTTAAATCTCCGCCTACGAAGAGCATCTCATCGATAGGTATATTTCTAAGCAAATTACCGAACTCTGACCAAAATTTATCTTTTTCCGATTGGTCGCATCCATTTTGTGGGGCGTACGCGCTATCAATGCTCCACGTTTCATTGTGTATGACGAGTTTAACACTCATCAAGCGGTCGCTTATTTTCAAGATAATAACGATGTTGTTTAGAAGATCCGCTGCAAGAACGATTGCAACACCGTTTCGTCTATTGACCGTTCCATGGTAGAACATCTTAAATGCCTTAGTTTTTAAATCTAGAAAACGCGCTTTATTTCCTGTATAACACCACTTCGTTTCCTGTACGCACATGATTTTTAGAGTTCTGCGACGCATAATCGCTTCCAGTTCTAAACTTTTTGAGGTCATCGATCCGACGTTCCAACTTGCAAACCGAAGTTTATGAAAATATTTTGGAAACTTCATTTTGCCCGCCCCCGGAATCCGTCGGGCTCTGACACAAGCACTTCTGCTTGCTCTGGGATCACCCGAGTGCGTTGCAATAGTGGTGCCCAGCGGGGTAGTGCTACTCGTATTAATTGCGATCATTTCCATGAAGTTTAAAGTTTGAGTGGTTTGACACTTGTATGCTCATTTCGAATTGATTGACTGTTCTTTTACCCCACCGGTAGTCTCCAGACGTGGGAACCGGAACCCACTGATTGCATACAAACTTGTGGGAAAGTTTTAAGGTGTTAAAGTGTCACAGGCTCATTTTTGGTGTCATAGTTGCCTGTATATGATTGGTGTCCCATTTAGTCGCCTCTTACGACAAGCTGGGACGCACTGCGGCACTATTCTTTATCCGATGCCGCACAGACGAAAAGAAAAACAGTAATCTTTAATGCATATTATAAGTAAACGGTAAAATTTGCAGACTGAAGGTAATAATAGGGTGCATGTGCTTTAGTTTTGTCCACTTATTTTTCAATGGATTTTTAATTATTTTATTTTATTATAAATTGGATAAGATTTAACGTAAAGTGAGTAACTGTAAATCAAAGAGTAATATTTTGTGATTAGGAAAATATAAACATTTTTAAACTGTCACAAGTTTTTTTTTTTAATGTTCCTTACTTTTTTACTAAATGAGAATTTTTCGTATTATAGTTTTGGCCAACACTGTATATATATTGGCTGCATGTTACCTGTTAAGAGTCGAAACATTCTATATGCACATACGAAGTTAGTTAGTTAGTAAAGAAAAGATTAAAGGCCTCCTTCCCACTCCCCACTCAAAACTTTTGTTATGTTACCAAATAGACAAAGATCGAAGGAACTAGTGGTTCTGTGACAAATCTGTGACATCTTTTGTGGAAGGATTCCTGCTGGAAATAACAATTAGATATGTCGTTCCTTTGGGCTTAGGTCGGCTTGCGGAGTTGCCTGATTCTTCGTTAAATTATTTAGCAATATAGAAATGAATTTATTTTTTAATTAATAAAAAGGATGTAATGGTAAGGACTGGGTATTATTTGTCCCATGAGGTAAAGTGAGTTTCCGCACGTTTTCGAATCCTTGCTGGAACTCGTCAGAAGAGCTGGATCTTTCATTTCCATTTTACCACACAACGAATGACGTCCCGGCGTTACTACACATGTTCTGTTGAAAATAGTGAGCATGACGTCGCTACCTAAGGCTATTCCCACTAGCACTTTGCTCCTCATCATGATTAGGTACTTATTGCTACATATTATCCCCTAATTTTAACAAACTGGCGGATAAGTAATACGGTTGACAATGGCTTTAATAATTACCTGAATTACGAATCGACCTTGCCTCCTTTGCAGATAATTTGCTGAAATATGCCCACATCCATTGCAAGAAAAACATCGCGAATCCCTAGTTAAATTTGGACATTGTTGATGAGAATGTTAAAATGACCCACAATTGCCACATCTCCATCCACTAGAATTATCTCGGACAGACGCACTTGATTGCTTTTCCATCCAAGAGAGAGTTGCATGTTTTGATAGACGGTGAACCTCTCCTTCAATTCTTTCGAAGCTGGCTAATCGCATCTTCAAATCTTCGTAATTATAGATTCCTTTTGGCTTCGGAATTTTTTGGAAGTCTTTCAACCAATTCTTTTTGTTTTAGAGATCTTTCCACATCTCTTATCACAAATTGTTTTCGTTTGACATGATATTTACTTTTCCTACCCCTTCCCTCTTATTATCATCTAGAATTTCTGTTGCCTCTGATCTACATCGAATTCTTTTACTTCTACAAGTTTCTTCTCATCTTCCACTATCGCATCGCTTGGGGTATTAAAAGCCTCACTTCTTTTTCCTTTTCTCTCATAAGATTCATTAGTCCTTTACTTACTTACTTTACTTTAGGTGGCGCTACAGTCCGGGGTGGACCTGGGCCTCAGTCAACAAGCTTCTCCAGCCAGCTCGATCCCTGACTAGCTGCCTCCAGTTTCGCAAGCTAGGTTGGCTGAGGTCCTCTTCCACTTGCGCGCGCCACCTGAGTCTTGGCCTTCCTCTACTGCGCTGTCCCTCGGGGGCGGATTCGAAGACTTTTCGGACCGGAGCATTTTTGTCCATGCGCTCTACATTACTCAGCCATCTCAGTCTTTGGATCTTCACTCTTCTGGCTAGGTCCATGTCGCTGTACAGTCCATACAGTCGTTGTATCTCCTCCTCCACTCACCGTCAATGCAGACGGGACCGAAGATCGTCCGAAGAATTTTTCTCTCGAAGCAACCAAGAACACCCTCATCCATTTTTGATAATGTCCATGCCTCTGCGCCATAGAGCAGGACCGGGATTATCAAAGTCTTATAAAGGGTGACTTTTGTTGTCCGAGAGAGGGCTTTGCTACTCAATTGCCTTCTTAACCCAAAGAAACAGCGGTTGGCAAAAGTTATTCTTCGCTTGATCTCAGCACTGGTGTCGTTGTCTGTATTTATAGCAGAGCCTAGGTAGACAAAGTCCTTAACGACCTCAAAGTTATATCTGTCGAGGATGACGTTCTGTCCGAGACGTCGGTGTTGGTTGTCCTTTTTGCTTGAGAGCATATACTTGGTCTTGCCCTCATTGACCGCTAAACCCATTTTCGCCGCTTCCGTCTCAATACTCGCGAAAACGCCACTGACATCACGCTGCTTTCTTCCGATTATGTCGATATCGTCGGAGAATGCGAGTAGTTGGACGGACTTTTGAAAGATAGTGCCTCTTGTGTTTGCTCGTGAGTTTTGCACTATTCTTTCAAGTACGATGTTGAAAAAATCGCATGACACCGCATCGCCTTGTCTAAATCCTTTCTGGACATCAAAGGTCGAGGTGAGATCTTTACCGACGTTGATGGACCAGCGTGCATTCTCCATCGTCATCCTGCCCAGACAGTCGAGTTTGGCAGGGATGCTAAAACTGGACATTGCTCTATATAGCTCGTCTCTATAGATGCTGTCATACGCGGCCTTAAAGTCGATGAATAGGTGGTGGTTAACGATCTGAAGCTCAAGGGTCTTCTCCAAGATCTGCAGTAGTGTGAATATATGGTCGATGGTGGACTTTCCTGGTCTGAAGCCACACTGATATGGACCTATCAGGTTGTTGACGAACGGCTTCAGGCGTTCACACAATACGCCAGATAAGAGCTTATATGCGATGTTAAGGACACTAATGCCTCTGTAGTTTGAGGGTCACCTTTCTCGAGAATCGAACAAACAATGCTGAGGATCCATTCATCGGGCACAGTTTCGTCCGACCATATTTTACAGATGGGTTGGTGGTTGGTGTATGCTCCTTACCAAGTCATCGCCTGCCGCTTTGAAGAGCTCGGCAGTCAGGCCATCCGCTCCAGCAGCTTTGTTAGACTTAAGCTTCGATATGGCTATCTTCACTTCATCCAGGTCGGGTGGACGGAATTTTTGGTCATCATCGTCCAGGTTGAAAGGTTGATTCTGCCTGACAGCGGTATTTGGTCCGTCATCGCCGTTATACAGTCTGCAGAAATGATCTTTCCAGATCCTCAGCATCGACCGCGATTCTACTACGATGTTCCCTTGTTCATCTCTACAGGCTTCGATTCGGGGTTTGTTTCCGCGGCATGTTATTTTTACCTTTTGGTAAAATTCCGAACCTCATTCCTGGAGTAGCATCTCTCAATTTCCTCGATCGCGCGCTTCTCATGCTCTTTCTTCTTCCTCCTGAGAAGCCGGTGCTCGTCTCTCCTCTTGCGCTCATAGAGCTCATGAGCAGCTCTGGTCTTTCTAAGCAGCGCCGCGTTATATGCATCTTGCATGCATAACCAGGGGTTTCGTTGTGGTGGACGAGTGAAACCCAGCACATCAGAAGCGGCATCTCTGATGGCGTTTTGGCAGTGTTTCCAATGGTCTTCGATGCTTGATGCTGGCGGCATTGGACCTCTTAAGAGATTAAGAGACACTCGATCGGAAAAGGACTTGGCGATCTCTTGCGATTGTAGCCGTCTGACGTCGAATTTTCTCACAGCATTAGTTTGTCTTGGCGTAGTTTGGGATATCCGCAACCGTACCTTGGCTACAACAAGGTAATGGTCCGAGTCGATGTTGGCTCCTCGGAACGTACGGACATCCATAATGCTGGAGGAGTGTCTTGCGTCGATCGGAATGGGATCAATCTGGTTGACTGTTGATTGATCAGGAGTTCTCCAAGTCCCCTTGTGTATGTCGAGATGTGGGAACCGCGTGCTAGCCATGATAATGTTTCGCCCCGCCGCAAAGTCGATTAGCCTGAATCCGTTATCGGAGGTGGTGTTGTGCAGGCTATATTTTCCGATTGTTCCACCAAAGATACCCTCTCTTCCTAGCTTTGCATTAAAATCACCGAGGACAATTTTAATGTCATAGCTAATGTCAACAGTAGATCCGTCCATATCCGAGGCTTGTTGATGCTTCGTAACTTAATCTTTTTTAAATGGCAGTTACCCCGGCGGCACAACCCCCAACCTGGAGGACCAGTTCCATTTTGAGTGCCCCTAGGCCGAGGGGTCGGTTACACCGAAGCCAGTAACCCGTTCCGGGATGTGAGCCCTGCCGTTGGCCCTTATTGGGCTCGTCCGCCACCATCTTTTTTCCAAGACCCTGACTAAGTCCTGGGCCTGAGCTCCAAATAGGTCGGAGTAACCCGGATAAGGTCTTGTTTTGTTTTTCCGACACTAATCCTGGTTAATGGCGCAGGAAACTCGCCATTTGCCCCCTTCACTTCGCAACCTCTAGTGAAATTCCCAATCGCTTCAAAAAGTCGATTCAACTTGAGCAGCAGATCCAGACCCAGATGCACATTGTGGGCACTCTTATGTGTTCCCACAAAAGTTAACAGTATGACAGTTCTCCGATTCGGCAGCAGACGCAAACGCAGATTCATATTAGCTTTGTTCAGTGAGGTTGTTCCAAACTGTTCGGAACAAAGAATCATGCACCTACTCTCGAATAAGAACACAATTGTGAAAAGTGTCAAAATCGGCTGGGCTTTTAAATTGTATTATATATTGGCGGTAATTTGCTAAATCAAGGGAAATTTTTCGTGATCAGATTATGATAAAATCTAAAAAAATACAATCTGTTCTTGTAAAGTGTTTGCCAAACACTCGCCAGAATTTAGAAAATAGTAAGTATAAATGGATTAACTTTTGGCAACTCTCATATGGGCTGTACTTTTCTGTTCTCATTGGATTCGACATTTTTCACAAATTTTTGCTATTCTGTTCTCGTTTTTCCTCAATGAATGGTACGTTCTTCGCTTTATACCTAATATATAATAAGCGCAATTTTCGATTTTTTAAGCTCTCTTATAATTTATCCATGTACTTATTGAGGGTTTACCTATTAATTAATCATTCTTGTATTACAAACAAACAAAACCTCAGATAATATACACCCTTAGTCTATTAGAATTCTGATTCCAATAATCTTATATTAAATCATATTCATACTCTCAACACAATTATAACAGCTTCAAATTTTCCAGAACACTGGATAATTGCCAAAGTGCTACGTCTTCCAAAAACATTAAACCAAGTAGCCACAAAATACAGCCCAATCGCTATCGTGCCGTGTTAAATTAAGGTTTTTAAAAAAAATAGTTAGCTAAAAAATGAAAAACTATCTCGAATTTCATAAAATGGTCACTAAATATCAGTCCGGCTTTTGTGCGAAGTTTAGTTGTACTACGGCACTCATGAAAATTTTCGAAGACCCATGTTGGGATTAATTGTTTTTCTCTTCAAAAAATTGAAACACCAGTTCCAGTTCGAGAGTTCGTTGTGTTAACTTATGTCCTCTTATTTAAGTACAATACAAATGAAAAATCATAACGCCTTCTAGTTTCTGCAGGTCTTCCTCAAAGTTCGGTTTTAGAGCCACTTTTATTCATATGCCTCATTAATGATATTTCTCAATGCTTCATAAATCGCAATCATCATATATACGCTGTAAAAACCAAGCAGTCGCGAACCTAAATCAGGAACTAGTTAATATTTATAAGTGGCCTTCAGAAAACGGTCTTAGAAGCAATGATTCTAAATGCGGGAAGTAATAGCGAATTGTTTCCTCTATTTCTCATTCTCCTATTTAATATGTCTTCAGGGTTTATCTCAGTAGTAATCTTAATTGGAACGTTCATATATACAAAAAAAAACCCTAGCCAACATCTGTGGAGCCGTTCGCGGACGAAGTTTCACTGCAAATATCTTCCAACTTTGAACTGAAGTCTGTGAAGTCCAACTTCAAACTGAAGGCTGTGAAGTCTTTGCAAATGTAGACCATGAATCTAGTGGAAAGCTAACAGTTGCCTATGACTCTTGCGCGAGATATATTTTCAACATAAGAAGCCATGAATACATTTCCACCTATACTAAGCAAATAACTGGCTGTTCCTTAACTGGTCTTATGAGTTATCGTACCATTCTGTTTTTGCACAAGTTAGTTATAAACAAAGAACCAGAATATCTCTATGAAAACATCAGATTATGGAAAAATCAGAGAACCCTCAAATTAATTTTACCTAGGTTCAAATATCTAAATGCGTCTTGTCAATTTTTCGTTCATGCTACGAGTATCCAGCTCTGGAACAACTTGCCCCTAAATATCAAGAGCACTCGTAACACACTAACCTTAAATTCGCCAAAATTTTCACGATTGTTAAAAATAAATTTGAAAATATCTCCGTTTTCAGATCTCTTATCCAAATACTCGATTCGGAAATGTACGATCTCATGGACTCCCACGGGGACTACACTCATTTTTACTTTTGCTACCGTTGGTTTCTCCTGGACTTCAAACGTGAGCTGGTCTACGACGATGTATTCTCAACATGGGAAGTTATTTGGGCAGCAAAACATGTTGCCAGTGCGCATTTTGTTCTATTCTTAGCTCTTGCGCTGCTAGAAACCTATCGAGACATTATTCTCTCAAATAGCATGGACTTTACGGATGTTATTAAATTTTTTAACGGTAAGTTATAATTAAAAAAAAAAAAAACAAATATAATCAATTTAAGAACACTTTGATATCCTTATAGAAATGGCTGAACGACATAATGCGCCATCTATTCTGCAATTATCACGAAGTTTAGTGCTTCAGCTGCAAACAATCATCGAAAATAAATAAAAAAAAATCTATCAAAATGGACCATACAAAATGTAGTGAAAGTACATACTTCTACACATACATATATGAAAAAAACAAAGAAATGAAATATTTATCACAAGAGATTCACACCAATACAAATTGTTAGACGTAGATACGTAGAGACACATGTTGTAGCGAACCTAGCAAAAAGAAGTATGCATACCAGAACATTCCATTTGATAAAAAAATATATGAAAAAAAAAAACTTATAAAAATGTATAATCATCCACCTAAGATGCAAAATTCATACAAAGTGGACAGGACCAAGGATCCTTCTGCCACATGGACTATAACACATATCCAAATCATATGTGACTGGAGCCAGATATATCTTTAAAAAAAAATTGAAATTGAAAAATAAATAATAATAATTAATTTGTTGTCGCGTTATTTTAACCCGCTAATCGTTATATAAAAAAAATGCAAACCAAAACCAAAAAAGTTATGAAAACATCTACAAATGTATCTGGCATGAGTTTTTCAATGGAGTACCTTTGTCGTATACCTGTGTAGTTTTGAGTTCAATGAGTTCTAAGTTGCTAAAGTTTATCTTTAAAAAACAAAATATTCTATAAACAAACAAAAGAAAAAACAAAACCAAATCTGAAATATTTGTTCGCTTTCTTAGTACCATGTTAAAATAAATCAAAAAAACAAAAACGATTCCATTAAAATTGATAGAACAGAAAAGAAATAAAACAAATAACATAAATCAATATATTCAAATGAAATCCACTTAAGTGATAACAAATAAATATTGTAGATGTAGACCTTTATACTAAAGATATAAATAATGTATCTTAAAAAAAAAAAAAAACAAAACGAACATTATAAAGAAAATGTTATAGAAATTATATATATATTTACATGGAGAAAAAGCACATCCAAGATTGAGAGATATTTTTGTACTAAGTTTTATTAGTTTAATTTATATTTGGTTATTTACCCTTTGAATAAATTTATTTTCTTTAACCATTTAGAGAGATACATTAGTTTTTTTTTTACCACTTAAGCAAGGAAAACCGATAAAGATAGACGAAACAAAAATTAATATTTTAAATGGATACATTTTTTACTTTAAATTTTTACGATTTTATGAAGAGTTTAATTATTTTTAAAAATAAAAAAGTTTTTATAAGTTTTGTATAAGAAAAAGAAAATAAATAATTGTAATCATTGTTAAATTTAAAAATGGGGGAAACAATAAAAAACCAAAACAAAAGAAATATTTATTAAATACAATATTTTAACATACAATTAAATACACGTTTATAATGAAAACATAGTTTGTCAATTTTCTTGTAAAAAAATATTTATTAGCTGTATTTTACTATCGCCGCTGTTCCATATAGATAATTGATTTGTGTGCATCATAACAACAACACAGGATCCTACTTTTGATCAGGATCAATTTTCGTGATCCAAATATTAGTTCGTGCTATTTCACACTAGGTTACATTTTCATTCGCAAAAGTTGGTTTAACTGTTGGCGATTGTCAAGCGCCCATGTTGCAACATAAGAATATAAAATATTATTTGAAAATATTTTTTATATTCGAATAAATTAATATTTTGCCTATGTACACACTTACATACATGTAGTTAGCAATATAATCAGCAAATCAGCAATCAGCAAATAGTCCAAGATGAGACAAATTTCTTTATCATTCCATTTTTGAACAGGCTTTTCCCTTCGGCGCTTATTATTTACGACCACATTTTCCCCGTCCATATTTTTGCATATTTTTTTCATTTACAGAAATTTTATAAATTGAGAAAACCAAACGACAACAACCAGCTGTCAAAGAAATACTCGTATTTTCAATGCAATGTTACACTTTTACACTTTCCGGAACAATAGGGTTGTAGCATTGCTAAAGTGTAAAAGTGTATCAAAATGACAGCAAGTGTATTTTATTGTTGTATTGTAAGAAAATGATACACTTTTACAGTTTTACAATGTTACAAGACCAGATACAATGAAGCGTGAATACCCTTCTTATGTTTATTTAATAGCTGTTGATGATAATTGAATTGATTTGCTCCTTAAGGGGCTGACCAGAATGTGAATCTGAATCTCGTATCTGGAACCTGTTGAATAGCACCCAACTTCGAGATACAGATTCACACAGATATGCATTGTTTTGGCGCCTACGGCTATACATCTATTCAACTTTTGACAGTTCGATATCAGATACCGATTCAAGCTTCAGATTCACATTCTAGTGCCCCTAAAGAAAAAGAGAGTGTTCTTGAATGAGCATGAAAATAACAAATATATATAGTCGACTACAAATCGCAATGAAATGAATAATTACCAGCTGATAACAATGCTTATCTACATTGCTTTATGTATTTTTATTTTATCTTATAAAAGAGGATGCAAATAAAATTAATTATGCTTGTAATTTTTTTTTTTACAAGGAAATAAGTGACAAACTATTGCCACAACACAGAACTTAAGTTTTTCAATGATCTGGACTGTTTTATTTTCGTTGTGTGATCTATATAGATCATAAGTGATAATTAAACACGGCTATTATTGACCTCCCGAAAGGATAATCCGTTTAATTTGAGGATCAAGATATTCGTAATGTATTCGAAGAAAATTAGCTTGTACACACAGTGAGCGAAATTTTCTTAGGCCCATTAATATCTTTTATTTTTGTGGTAACATTCGGCTATGAAGTATTTTTACTTTCAATTTTTTGATACATTCATTTTATTGTTGCTTTTCACAATATTAATAGTGTTGTTCAACGGAATTGTCGCTGAAATCATAATGGAAAAAGGCAAGTTCTTGGATAAAGTTGAAAGTTAAAAAACAGAGAAATACCTTGTCAAACGAAAAGATCTGATCAAATTAGGCAACTTTTATGGTATTTCAGCAAAAAAAAATTTAACGTAACATGAAAGTATCTGGTCGTCAAAAAAATTTTATCATTGAGGAAGCTATTCGAAATAAGGTTAGTTTGTCAGAAATTATTTCCAAACTAGAACTTTCAATTAGAAAACACCCGGAACAACAAACTCTAAGGTGAATCAAAATTATCAAGTGTTCAATGACCTGCTTTAAATAATATCTGAGCATAAATTGTCCAGATAAGAATTTGCAAGGATATATATGAATTGGACAACACGCTAGCATAACAATATTTTCTTAGACGAAAAAAGTTCATCTCTGATGAGCCCCGATGGGTTAAGCTATTACTGGCAGTAGCAGAAACTTTGCAGAATGGTACTGGAGTATTATGGGGAGTATTAGCTTCAGTTGTGTTTTTTAACAACGCGAAGCATTATATTGAAATGTTAAATGATGTTCTTATATTGTACTCGTATCCAGACAAAAATGCAGATAAGGAACTAATTTCTCACTAAGATAACACCAGCATTCACTTTTTAAAAGCATCTAGAGCCTTTTTCTCATCCCGATTTATACAACTACCTCATTGGCCTGCAGAAAGTCCCAACCTAAACCGATGGGGTATAATTTCAAGAGCTGTCTTCACAAATGCACGAGAGTATACCACAATAGCTGAGCTAAGAACCGCTGTTTTGAAGGCATGATCAAACGTACGCATAGAAACGCTTGAAAAGCTTATTAACTTAGAAGTTTTCATTTTTCATTTTCATTTTATTTTATTTTATTTATTCAATTAATTTTTTCATAATCTTAAAAACTAATAACAAATAAGTTGAATAAATATTAGTGATCATTCTTAAACAAAAGTTAGTGGTGAATGACACTTCAAAAATTTGTTTTCAATTTGGAATATAATGTGGGGTGATAATCAGTAACATTTTGATCTACAATTTTATAAAGTTAAGTATAAGAAGAAAGAGATTTAAAAAGCAAATATAAACATAAAAATTCATAAGAAAACTAACATTGATTTAAGATGTAAATATGATTGTGTTGCTGAAGAAAAGGAAGATGTTAAAAAAATGATTCAATATTTTCATAGCTCAAGGTGAATAGCCAGTTTTGAACATTCTTAGTCAAATTTGGATATCGAAAAGTTTCTCTTATAAACAGAGGCAATCTATTAAATATAAATGGAGCCGTATATGTGTAAAAATGCGAAAAGTGTGTTCTATGTGCAAAGTGTACATTTACGAGTACTATGAATATATTGTTTACACATAGATTGTACATTTGTATATTTCTACTTGGAATATTACCGCTCTGCTTGAAGAACTCTCTTAAAACTTTAAATACATATAAATGTCTGATTGGTAGTATCTGCAATATATTTTTTGAAATAATTCTTAATAAATGCTTTTGAGCGGTAAGTAGAGGACTGAATGTATTGGCATACAAACCCCCCCAACTTGTTATACCGTATTGCAACTTTGATTGTGCAAGACCATAGTAAATCATTAACAAAACATTTTGAGAACAAAAGGGTTTTAATAGGTATATTTTACGTGTGACCTTCAGCATATAATTTTTAATCATTTTAATGTGGTCCTTCCAGTTTAAGTTAAAATCAATTATTACACCTAAGTACTTAAAATTTTGAGCTGATTCAATCTTGAAGCAGTTTTCTGTGCAGGGTAAGCCAGCAGAGAAATTACTATTTCCACATTGATGTATGGGAAAGGAAAACTGCCTACAATCATGAGCATGGAACCATAAATTGAAATCATATAAGCTATTACCAGATACCTTAAAACAAACTAGTTTTGTTTTATTGCTTATAATTAATTTATGGTAGGTAAACCACAACCGTAACGCTTCTAGATCTTCATTTATCGACACAATACTTTCGAAAATGGTTTCATATCCGCAAAAGCTGTTGGAGTGCCATTTAACTTGAGTTTGAAAATAGAATTAATATAAATTAAGAAAAACAATGGTCCAAGTACAGAACCCTGAGGAACACCGTTCTTTAATAGCCTGGATGCACTCGAGACCCCATTTATAGTAACTTTTTGTGTTCTTTTTATTAGGTAAGAACGAAGCCAATTAAACATATTTCCACGAAAACCAATATTGAAAAGTTTGCTAAGCAAGAGATCGTGGTTCACCAGATCGAAAGCTTTTGTCATATCAATAAAAAGACCAATTGTAGATTTGTTATTATTTAAACTTTTTTAAAAATTTTGGAAAATGTTGAAAGAAGTGATATTGGTCTGTAATTAGAAATAATATGTATATTTCCTTTTTTAAAAAGAGGTATGACTTTGGCACTTTTAAGATGGTCAGGAAAGCAACCCATTTCAATACTTTTGTTAAATAAAAAGGGCAGAACATCAACGACATACCAGGCGACATTTTTTAATAACTTACTCGAAACACCATCATTTGTGCAAGAGGTTTTATTTTTAAGGCAGAAGACAGTTTTATAAACTTCAACTGGTGTAATCGGATTATAAACAAAACTATTACATTGAACATCATCCATAAAAGGCACATCTGATCAAGAGGAGCAGTTGCAGGCTATACAAGGATCAAAACTTGGTTTTAATTTCTCAGAAACTTCAGTGAAATACTTGTTAAAAATATTAGTAATATTCCCAAGACCTGGCTCCATAATTCCCCCCACTTCAATGCTATCAATCTTAACGCCGCTTTTAACCTTTCCTAAAATGTTATCAACTACTCTCCACTCTTCGCGTACATTACCTTTAGCTCTCGTGAACATATCACCATAGAAGTTGTTGCGAGCATCCTCGATTTCTTTATTCACAAGTTTACAAAAAATTACATAATGTCTCTTAAGTCTTGAGTTACTTTGATGTTTTTTACATTTTGAATGCAATTTTCTCTTTTTCCTTATCTTATTAAAAAGACTATTAGTCATCCAAGGTTTTAAATATTTCTTTTTACCTGCACGATTTTTTACGAAAGTACTCGATTTGATATGTTTTTGAATAGTTTCAATAAATAAATCAAAAGCAATGGAAGGATTATCTTCACAGTAAACCGATTCCCAACATTCAAAAGTTAAAAGTTCTTTTAATTTATTGAAATCCACAGAATATTTTACTGTTTCAGAAGCTGATTTAGTATTTTCAGAACTATTGCAAAACGAAGTATAGTTTAGTGTTATCATATTATGATCTGTCAGTTTGAAGTCATATACTTTGCCGCTAAAATGTTTTTTATTATTTTTGTGAGATCTAAGAAATAAGTGATCAATGCAACTCTTAGAAGAATCTGTCCAGTGGGTAGGTTCATTTATCAAACTTTTAAGACCATTCGAAGCCATAGTCAACAAGTAATTTTCCGTATCCACGTTAGATTCATCAAGAATATCGATATTGATATCTCCTTAAACAATTAAATTTTTAGACGACATTGAGCTCAGAATGTTGCTGAGATCATCAATAAATCGGTAAATACACAAGAAAATATAATCAATATCTTCAAACGTAAGCGATAACTTTAGTACGTCAGCACTTGATAAATTAATGCACGAATAATCACACATTAATCCATTTCTCACATAAACGGCAACACCTCCAGCAGAATAAGACTCATTACAATTTGGGAATAAAGAGTAACCTTCTATTTTAAAGGAATCTACTTCATTTTCATAAATCCAAATTTCACTCAAGACAACAACAACAGGCATATTCGACATAGACTCAAGATGAGCTAAGAAAATCGAAAAATTTTTTTTCATGCTTCGTATATTTTGATGTAGACAAAGACAATATTCTACAGTACTAATGGAGTCAGACTAAATATTAAATACAATTTAATTAAAATTATTCTTCTGAAACATAAGAGTTTTAAGTTTTAAAAGTTCGCTCACTGTATAATTGTATCAGCTCTGTTTCGATGCAAAAAAGGGGGAAAAAGTGACGATCTAGCGAATAGCTTTGGATAATGATAGATTCACTGTTGATGACCCAAGCAATGATCTTCAGATTTTCATGTGAAATGGAGATCCTCGACTGCCGTAAAGCACTAAAGTTGACATTAACGCTACACAGGGAGTGAAACTAAAAGAGGATTAAGAACTGTTACAATTTACTATTATAACAGAAAACCGGCGCAATAAGTAGCAGTCACAATGTTTATTCGGATGCAAATTTGCTGTTAAAGAAAGATCTGCTTCAGGTATGAAAGCAAAAGCCTTACAACTATTACCATGAATAAGCCCTACAAAGAGGAGATGGAGGACTTTCCCATCCAACAATCTGCTTTTACAGACTTCTTGAGAATACCTAGGAGCAATGCAGTTAATACACCTTAAAAATTATCGTTGGCATCCTAAATGCCAAGTTAGCTAATAGCCCTCAAACACTACATAGACACGTCTGCCCCTACGTGTCTATGTTCAAACCTGTATTCATTTCGGATGCAGAATTAAGCAAATTCAAAGTGTAAACATTAATAGAACGTCCCGGAAACTTTAAAAAAATTGTCTGTTTTGTGGTGTGTTAAAAGTCGTGACTGTTGGTGGGGTGTTCTAGCAGTAGTGTAGCCGCTGAGAGGTGTAAATCTGGCGACACCCAGTATTGCAACTGTTTCTACGTACCAATTGCGTTTTTTTTCTACCTCCAAGTGGTAACCATCGGGTACTGGTCGATATCCATCCGTACTCGACTTGCTAAACTTATAAGCGAAAGTGCTGACCAGCAGACAAAAATAGCAGCACTACAGACGGTACAGCGGTTGAATACCCAAAAACAATCAACGTAGAAGAAAAAATTCCGACCTATTTGGTGCTATGTTACCGGCTGAGTGTGATTAAGTGAGGGTCTTGGAAAAGAGATGATGGCGGATGAGCCGTTTATGGACCAACGATAACGAACCCCTTGTCCTAGGGGTATCTAAAATACAGCTGGCATTCTAGGTAGAGGGTTACGCTGCCGGAGTAACTGTCTGGTCATGAAAAAAAGACGAAAGTTACGAAGTCGACACAGGACTACAATACGGATGGATCCACTGTTGAATACGCACATATAAAGGTACAGCAAAACAACTAGCGGAAGTCCTAGACTGCTGCAAAGCAGATATTACACCTACTTCGGCTGTTGTTATCGACGGCAAAAGCGACGCCTATTTGGATGTGGATTTGTTGTTGGAGGCCGATTTAGGCAAGAAGTCTTGAGCATGTGAACAAGAGCCAATCCACATCAAGGCTAAATTTGCCAACAATATAGAGGAGAAAGATGAAGACCCCAAAGATGCCTTCTATGAGCTCCTGAGCCAAATCTACGAACAATGCCCTAGCTATGACATTGAAATTGTCCTTGGCAATTTTAATGCAAAGCTAGGACGAGAGGGCATCTTTGGTTATGTCGGAAGGGACAGATGGACCCAGACTAATCGACTTTGCGGCGCAGTGATACAATGTTGTTCCCCGATTTCAATATTCCCAAGGAGACCTGGAGTACTCCTCATGAATCAATCGTCAACCGGATTGACGCAAGACACTCCTCCAGTTCTCGTATTATGTATGTCTAAATGTTCTGAGGAGTCAACGTCGACGCAGCCTGACTATCGAGCTATTTAAAGCATAAAAATAATCGAGCATAATATATGGTCGTAAACCCAACGAGCACGGAGATGCCCGCATTGTTTATCCGATCCTATGGAAAGAAGCGCCTTTGAACTGTACCATCTACAGAGGCGTCAGTGTTCTTAGTATCGCATACAAGATCTTATCTGCCGTATTGTGTGAATGCCTGAAGCCGTTTGTCAACCACCTGATTGTTCCACATCAGTGTGGCTTCAGGCCAGGAAGTCGACCATCAACCAAATGTTGACACTATGGCAGATCTTGGAGAAAACCCATGTGCTTCGGATTAATACGAGTACACACCACCTATCGATCGACAGCATCTACAGAAACGAGCTATACAGAGAAATGTCTTGTTTTGACATATCTGCCAAACTCGTATCTGTGCAGGATGTTGATAGAGAATGCACGCTGGCTGCCCCATCTAGGTTGGTAAAGATCTCACCAAAATCTTTAATGTCAAGACGCATCGCATGCGCCGTCATGTGGTTTCTTTAAAAATAATTGAAAAGAATAGTGCAAAACAAGAGACACAATCTTTCAAAAGTCCGTCCAATTACTCACATACGCCGATGATTTTAACATAATCGGAAGAAAGCAGTGTGATGTTAGTGGCACCTTTGCAAGTATTAAGAGGGAAGTAGCAAAAATGAGTAAAGCAGTCAATGGGGGCAAGACCAAGTACATGCTGTCAAGCAAAGAGGACACTGAACTACGACGTCTCGGACAGAACTTCTCCTTCGACAAGTATAACTTTGCCCTCTCTCGAACAATTAAAGTTACCCTAAATAAGACCTTAATAATCCCAGTCCTGCTCTATGACGCAGATGGAAAATTCTTCGGTTAGTGAGGGAGGAGATACAACGACAAACTGTACGACATCGACATCGACCTAGACAGAGGATTGAAGACCCATCGTCTGATATGACCAAGTCGTGTTGAGCGGATGGATACCAACGCTACCGTCCAAAAAGTCTTCAAATCTGGCTGGAGACGATCGTCACTGTGCTTTGCCTCACTTGTTCTTCTCCTCTTCAACTTCCATTTAGATCATAGGACTTCATGGTGTGCCTTTCCTGGAGCCCATTCGACCTCTCACCACACAAAATGTTATTAACTGTTATGAATTTCGTTTGAAAAGCAATTACTCCTAACAATCATTAAGATTGTTTCTATACTTCTATACTTATCATCGATTCATCAATCACTGAATAAGCTCTTTTCATTACAGAGGCAATACCTATAATTGCTTAAAAAATCTGAGTACAATCGGCTATTTACAAAACACCACAAGCATTTACCAGTGCCAATAACAGTATGGGTAGAGGTATCTCAAAGGAAATCACTGCAAATAAATATGTTCTCGATGTACGAGTGCAGGTGCTGGTATATCCTTAATTTCCAACTTGATATAGACACATCCATTCATTACTTCTAAGTTCTATGTTTTTTTTTTTTAACTTTTTCTTATATTGTATATTTATATATACCCTGGGGTTTACAGGGTCTTAAAAGTTCATTATAGCACTTGAGGCATTAACATTCGAACCCTTGGTAAATAAAACCAATAACTGCCATCGGGAATTGCTACTTCAAAATTCAGACGACGTTTACGTTCAAACATTAAATATTCATTACTAGCTTAAGCTTCATTGTGAATGTAGCACAATAGCACATATACGGGCACGAAAAACGACCATTCTTTGGTATGCCATTTCCATCTCAACCACCCTTGGCTAAAGTCAAAGTTACAATCCTCAGTCTTCTAACTGCTGTATCCGGGTTCGGACGTGTTATACACAAAATGGTTACAATTTTTGCTCAGTAACTCACTTTAAAATAGGAAAAAAAAATTCCCTTTACAAATGGAGCACTCCTAAAGGAATAAAAGTTCTTCAGGGACCCCACTAGTAACCAACCAGTGTTTGTTTTCAAAAATTCCAGTCAAAAAGCGTCAAAATCTATCGAAAAAGTGTAGAAAATTTGAAAAGAAAAATCGCAGTGAAAAAAATTTCTGTTGTGAATATGGTACAAACCTGCGGTGGGGGTGAGTATCGGCATTGGTTTATGTATATGTATAAGTACATACAGTTCAGGACTTTGTATCACTTTTGTTTCTCTAACCTTTGGGGAAACAGAGAGCAAAAGAAAGTGACAGTTGCATGTTTAGTTCTTTACTACTACAGCGATAAAGTAGCCCCTGTGCTAGTGGTTCTGAACCAAGTTCGAATATACTCGTAATCCACTGTCCATTGCGCGTCTTTCATCCTCATCCCCTAGAGACAACTGTTGCAAGGACTTGTTTATAATTAAAACCAACAAAAAAAAAGACGAATTGGCTCCCAAAAACGGAATACAACACATTTTCGACATTAAAAAATAATTTGGAAAAAAAATCGTGTTGTATTTTAGTATTTGGGGTGACCCATTAAGAGGATTGTGTGCAGTGAGGGGGTTGATTCAAAAAAAAAAATAAAAATAAAAATCGATTAGGATTTGTGGAGTGAGACAGAGTACGCGGTATACGAATACGTCAGCAGGACACAGGGATACGAACCCATGATACAGTGATAGGGTAATCCTACCTCACTGTGAAAATGTTATGGAGCCCCGCGTAGCTTAAATTGTGGTGGCACAGCACAGGGAAAGACAACACGAGAGTTTTGACTAACAAGTGGTTGTGGTGCGTGTAGGCACGCAGACCCTGTCCCATATGGTATCGATTTAAGTTTTCCTTTTGTTGTGCGTCACTAGCGATTTTCTTTCGCTGTGCTAGCTTTTGGGGTTGGGGGTTAATTTTGTATCTGTTCTTTTTGAAAATTGCCTTTGTTTATGTAAATGTCACATTTTTTTTTGTAGATATGTGCGCTTTGGTCGAATTTTTAGAGAGATACGGGTTCGAACCACACCTTGCTAAAGCAAAGGGGGGAATTTGTTTGAGTGGTTACAATTTGCAACCCCCCTTGCACACAATTTTCTTACTATAAATGAATTCGTAGTGAAGTAATCACATGTGTGGGGGATGAGAATGTACGAGTATTTGTCTTTCCAATTAAAATTCTCATTTGTTCTTTATCTGATTTGTACTCGTACGTAATATACGCACATATGTGAGGATGGCGCCATTTTGATTGGGTCGTTTCTTTCGATCCGTTAAGGATCGTTACTTACTCAGTTGGGGGTTGAGCAGTAAATTCAATGAAAATTAAAAGGAAGTACGGGGGTAAAGGAAGGCTAGAGACATTGTTGATGTTGCAGCGGATACGCTGGTGCTAATAAACCAATTATGCACTATCCTTTTAGTTGCGAACAGTGGGGGGGTGCTGAAATCTACTTCCTATACTATGAACGTGCGGAAAAAGTCTAGATGTGGATGATTATCCTTCTGTACACGTTCAGTGGTTGTTAGATTAGTTTTAAGGTCAAAGTTGTAAGGAAAGATTTGGTTTTTAATAATTAATAGACTTTTAGGTTGTGCTTCAATAAAAATAATGGTCTCGACATAAAAGGATGTGGGGAAAGATATCCACTGATAAAAAGAAACACATTTAGAAAATCATTAAGGTGATAAGGGATTGAAATTTTCCAAGTGGTATGTCGCTAATGAAGGTCTTCCTCCTGAATATGGGTTGATAGGTAGTGTCAAAGCAAACATATGGATAATGATGGAACTTGAAAAGGGCCAAAAGTGTTGGCATTTGACGTCATTTATCCAAGGTGAAATTGAAGTCATATTACTTTAACATGGTAAGTTCTGGGATTGAATGGTACATTTGAGCTCTAAGCCTCTTCAAATTAAATTCTTTAGATGCCGGATGGTCTTACAAACACATATGTATGTTATCGAATGTTGCCCACTGAACCTTGTCGAGATGGAGAAATCGCTATCCACATAACATAATTTTGTTTAAGCAATTTCTTCATCCTTATCGCTTGAAAGTGAAAGAGATTGTGATTGTGGGAAGAATCTGCACGAAATATAAATCAACTTCAACAAATAAGGTAGGGAATTGGCATTACTGTGTCTGTACATATTCCAACCCTAGCAGTTATCCCAGTTTTTCAGAATGGATACTGGTTAATGATATAAAAGCATCTTATAACGTTCTTAACCTAGTACCAACTTCTGACATTTATATCTGTCAAATCACTTGTCAGATTGCAAACTGTCAGTGTCACTTTCGTTCAGTAGTCTTTCCAATTTTATCGTGATGATATACAAGTTTACAACAGCATGAAACAATTTTAGAAAATTGGTTCCAGAATTATGATTCTGTGCTCCAAACTTAAAGAGGATTTGCACCATATTATACCCCACATAATTCACCATCTGAGACCGCTATTGTTGAGGGTTTCCGTACAACGTTTTCCTTGGAAGATGCAATAAAAAATCCAATTTTATCGATTCGACATCCGTCGTAAGAGCTTGGTCTTTGTCCGCTAACTTTGTGGAAAATTTTTCGCAAAGATCTTGGTTTGGAGGCTTACATAATACACATCTTGCGAGAATTAAACCCGAATAACCATCCTTTGCCTCGAAATTTCGGTGAATAGGCCCAAAAGCAAATGGTATTGGATCCGATGTTTGATGGAAAAATTGTGTCAGAGATGGGTATGTTAATAAACAAAATTGTTGCATTACGAGCGAAGATAATCTACATGAGGTTATCGAAACGCCGCTACCTCTAGAAAAATACACTTTTTTGTACGGTTTTTTTTTTTTAAAATGAAGATAGTCAGCGTGTTACGCTCAAGAGTATTCGCTATAGGGTCATTATAAGTGACTTTTTCGTTCTTCGATTGAATGGGTGTAAAAGAGATCTGGTTCCAGCGCGATGGAGCTCCGTAACATATGTACATCCAGCGAAACAATCAACTTATTGAAGGAAACATTCGATGAACGCAGGATTTAGCACAATGGAACCCCTCGTTCAAGGGGTGCATAAAATGGAACTGGCCCTCCAGTTGGGGTGTTGTGAATTAAGGAAAATAAACTTCGGAATTGCATGTCTCTTAATAGGCAACGTGTAAACGAGCAACTAGCAGAGGCCCTATATTGCTGCAAAACTGATATAAGCGCCATCCAAGAAATGCGATGGGGTGGGCCGCACAAAAAAAGATGAAAACTGTGGCGTCTACTACGGCGATTTTTAGCGACAGTAAAAGCAGCGCCTATTTGGATCCAAGTTTGTGACTTGAGACCGAGAATATTGGGTTAACATTTGGTTATACCGATGAGAATTGACGGAGATGATAACATTAGCTTTATATTCGAAGAAGTACGGACCGATGAAAGCACCAGACCAAATTGCACACCATGCAGTGATTTATTGTGCTTGCAATGGTCTTCTCACTTCTCCCTAGGTGACAATTTTGTTTGAAAACGTATCTACCGAGTAAAAAATGAGCCGCATCGCTGAAGAAAATGTGTGCAACGCTGATGTTTAACCACCCAATCGGTGTATGTTCTATGCATTCCGTTGGCAGCTGCCTTCAATTCTTGAGTAAGTTGAACTTTATAGTATTGTTCAATAGATGCAAATCTAAACACAAAATACGCCATAATGTGCCTTAAGGCAAGTCTAAATACTGTGCTCGCTATAGAATAGAAAGTTTTTGAGCTTCTTCAACACTTTGCGCTCAGATGGCGGATTACGAGTATGTCGACCATAATCTGCTCGTAATGCGTGAAACCTACAAACTACAGAATCACTTTTTTTGTAGTAATTTTCCACAATTTTAACACGTAAAGGAACTATTAAATTTTTATTATTATTTTGCAAAATGGCTAACCAATAACTAAACTTATACGAGTACCAGGTGTACAGGTATGAAGTGAGCGTCAAGATACAAATGTCTCGATAGAGAACATTTATTGTCAACGGGCCTTAATTTTTTTTTTGTTTGGTTGCTATGAAACCTGTCAAGCATATTTAGTATACATCAAGCCATTGAGTAAACAACATCATATTTTTTCATCGCGTCAAAAATGTCGAATTTTGTACCAGAAAATGAAAACTTGTGGAAAGCATTAATTTTTTGTTTTCATTTGAAGAAAAGTGCTGCAGAGTCGCATTGAATGCTTGTCGAGGCATATGGTGATCATGCTCTATCAGGAGCTACATGCAAAAGATGGTTTCAACGGTTCAAAGATATCGATTTTGATGTGAGAAATGAAGAACGTGGAAGACCACCAAAAAATTTTGAAGACGCCGAATTGCAAACAATATTGAATGAAGATGACACATTGAGTCAGAAACAAATGGCAGAAATGTTAAATGTTGCACAACAAACAATTTCTGAACGTTTAAGAGCTATGGGAAAGATCCAAAAGTCTGGAAAATGGGTGCCACATGAATTGAATGAAAGACAGATGGAGAACCGAAAAACTGCTTGTGAAATTTTAGTTCAAAGACACGATAAAAAATCAGTTTTGCATTGAATTGTTACTGGCGATGAAGAATTTATTTACAGAGCTGCTACCCGCCATATTTACCAGACTTGGCTCCTTGTGACTATCATTTGTTTTCATCGATGGGACACGCATTACCTGAGCAGCACTTCGAATCCTACGAGGAGGTCAAAAATTAAGTGACTTTTCGGTTTGCTTCAAATTGCCTGAAAGATGGGAAAAATGTGTAGCTAGCAATGGCCAATACTTTGAATGAAATGTTTTTAACTTTCCCATTAAAAATGGGAAATGTCCCATGACAGTTCGGCTTGACGTATGTAATTGAAACAGAGATGTCAAATCCTTACTACATTGGATGATCCTATACTTAGTAATGCATGAAAGAGGGTTCTTAAATGCAAACATATTCACAAATAATACTGCATAGTGGGACACATACATATTAAAACGATCAATGAAAAGAAAATGGTACAAATAAGTAAACGTTTTCCTCTCGTAAGTACTTGACGGATTTTGAAATTTTGTTTTTACCCATGAAAGAGAGATAGTTTGAATGGTTTTCGAAGAATATTGCTGTCCGCGACCGCTCAAGTAATGTTCTTTTTTCGCAAATGCCAGAATTTATCACATGATCTAAACTGTTTTTGTACCAAAAATCAATTCTCTTGCACTATCGAGGTACACGTTGAAGTGAACTCTCTGAGCAACAAGATATTTGTTTTAGATTTTGTCGTTTGTGTATATTTTGTGCAATTTGTGCTAAAAAAAATAAGTGCATACCATCTCGTTAATTTGTTTGACTTAAACTAAAATGGCAGAGATAGGCCTTAAAAATATTCCTTCATTGAGCTTATCAGATAAAAATATGCTTGTTCCCTGCAGTGATAGTGAGACAGCGAATAGCGAATCTGATTTGTCGAAAAGCGTGGCTACTAAAAAACGAAAACCTTTATCTTAGAGGGTTTTGAAAAAAATTCAAACAACCTCTGAAAAGTGTATTAAACTCAATCTCAATTTGTGCCAACAAAAAGTGTGGAAATAATTTTGCTATAATAAATTTACAGAAAATAAACATATAGACCAAAAGTGTTCATAGAAAAAGGGCGACAAGAAACTTAAGGAATGTTTTATTTGACTTTGTTGTTAATTATGGCGATGACGCGATAGTTAGCTCATTGGACTATCACGCAGAGAGTCTGGGTTCGATTCCTGGCTGGGTCATCAACAATTTTTCAAATCGCCATCACCCTTTCGGCGGGCAATGGCAAACTCCCGAAAGTAAAAAATTGCCTACGAAAAAGCTTCTAAGGAGTGCCGTTCGGACTCGGCGATAAACCGTAGGCCCCGCTCAGATGTGTCAAAAATGAAAACATGAGCAACATAAATGAGTGTCAAGAAGCTAGGCCATGGCCCATACCGGGCTGCTAGCGCCACGGTTCAAGTTTTTCCAATAATTTCTACTAAAATGAGGCTAAACTAAACAACAAAACAACTAATAAAAAAATACGAAGGCCTCATAACAAGTCCGATGAAAAGTCTAAAAGTCTTTCATTGAACAGCTTCCCGCAGTGCCTTCGCATTACTGCCGCAATAAAAGCAATAAACTGTATGTCCCTCAAGAGTTTTCCAACGTAAGCACATTAGGGGTATTCACGCTTTGTCGTATTTGGTCTTGTAAAAGTGAAAAGTGTATTTTTTTTAACAACAAAGAGTGAACGCACTCTGGCATGTTTGTAGCAACATTGAGTCTTAAGTCAAAATCAGCTGATTTCGTTTATAAAATAATTATGACTAAAGCCTAAATTTCTCAATAGATAGATTTCCTTATCATTCCATTTTTTAACCGATTTTTCCTTCGGCGCTTTTTATTTACGACCACATTTTCCTCGTCCATATTTTATCAATTCCTTTCATTTATAGAAATTTTATAAATTGAGAAAACCAAACGACAACAACCAGCTGTCAAAGAAATATTTTTAATTCAATGTTAGACTTTTACACTTTCCGTAACAATAGGTTTGGAGCATTGCTAAAGTGTAAAAGTGTAACAAAATGACAGCCAGTGAATTATGTTGTTGTATTGTAAAAAAATGATACATTATTGCACGTTTACAATAATACAAGACCAGATACAACGAAAATATGTAGATAAAAACCATATTGAAAACACGATTAAAGCGTAACTATTAACATTTCAAGAAATACGCTTATTACAATGAAAGCGTTTACCCAAAAAGGGCACCAGAAATGGTTATTGGGGATACAATGAAATTTGCATTATTATTTTAAAATACTTAACTTTGGTAGATCAGCGAAAGACACGAAAGGTTGTTGACCCCTGTGATAGTTGTGCTGGGCAAAATGGCAGTAAGGTTATGTTGTCTATATTCTTGCATTCGTGAGCTGTAATTTATACGAAATAAAACCATATAACCCACGTTGATTTCCAATGCAAAAACTAATCTTAGATCCTACGAATGCCTAGTGATGAAACATTAGAAACTTAGACCTGCGGCTTTCGAAAAAAACAGCTCAGTAGTCTGACGAGTGTAAAACTCGTCATACACAATGAAATGTGGAACATTGTTAGCGCGTACGCTCCACAAAATGGATGCGATCAATCAGAAAAAATTTTGGTCAGAGTTCGGTAATTTGCTTGGAAATACCTATCAATGAGATTCTCTTCGTAGGCGGAGATTTAAACGGCCACGTCGGAGAAACAAATGGCGATTATGAGGACTGCCACGGGGGTAAAATGCAGACGCTCGTTTACTAAAAAAAGGAAATTAAATTTGTGTACGTGATACCGTGCCGACAGCTGGTCTATTCGAGGAGGAAGTTTCGGACTTTTCAATCGAAGAAATAAGTATATCAATCGGAAAAATGAAGCGGGGGAAAGCGGCGGGACCAGACAGCGTTCCATCAGAATTTTGGTCGAAGATGAAGGGAATCGAAAGCGGATGGCTATCGAAACGAAAATAAATTAAAATGTGGACAAACTATGCCGAATCAAGGGAGAAGCAGCTTCTTGGTTCCATTATACAAAGGAAAAGGCGACACTCGAGAATGCAACAACTACCGTTCAATCAAGCTTATGTCACACACAATGAAAATCGTCGAAAGAGTCTTAAACGAACGTCTTCGGCAAATAATAAAGCTCGATAAAAGCCAGTGTGGATTTGTTGAAGGAAGATCGACGGTGGACGCTATCCAAAGCCTACGAATAAAATGGAAAAGCACCGAGATTCGTCTAAGGATTTACACATGGTATTTATCGACCTCGAGAAAGCATTCGATCGAGTGCCTAGGGATCTCATATGGGCCGCGTTGAGGTCTCAAAATGTACCGGAAACGTATGTTAGAATAATACAAGACATGTACGGAAACGTGAAAACTGCGGTTAAAAGCTCTGCTGGACTAGCGAGAGAATTTCCAGTTTATGTCGGATTGCATCAAGGAAGCGAACTTAGCCCTTTCCTCTTTAACGTAGTATTCGACTATCTTTTAAAAGACTGCATGCGCGAAGCAAATGTAACGACAATTCTCTTCGCTGACGACGCAGTTATACTTAGCGATGACGTCGAAGATTTACAGAACGCCTTAGATTCATGGAGAAATGCGCTAGAAAGAAACGGGTTTAAAGTAAGTCGTTCAAAGACGGAGCATTTGACGTCCCCATTTGCGCATCCGTTGCGACCTGTTCCGGATATAATGTTAGACGGAATAGTTCTTCCGAAAAGCACTATCTTTAAGTACTTAGGATCAATCGTTAACATGGAAGCGAAATGTGACGACGACGTAAACCACAGAGTGAGTGTGGGATGGATGAAATGGCGGGAAAATTCGGGAATCTTTTGCGACCGAAAATTTCCACTTCAATTAAAGGGGAAACTCTACACTACGGTTGTTAGACCAGCTCTTATATACAGTTCACAGTGCTGGACAATGTACGAAGTGTTTAAAAACAAAATGATGGCAGCGGAAATGAAAATGTTAAGGATAGCATTAGATCTACGCGTTTCAGAGGAAATCTACATAATAAGAATTCGGTAACCGAACAGCTTGAGGCGAATGGCTGGTATTGCCACGTTCACAGAAGATCTGCCGAAAACCCAGTTAAAAAGGCACTATCGACTACGGTCACTCCAACTGTAAGAAAACGAGGTCGGAAAAAGAATTACTGGATTTCCCAGATGGCAAAGGCACAACAACGCCTGGGGCTAACCACTGAAGCAATCCAGTACCGAGCATTATGTAGACGCGTTCTGCGGTCTGCGACATTAGCCAACCCCACAAGCGGAGTAGCAGCGATGCATTAAAAATGGGAAATTCGTTGCGCATAAGTTCGTATAACGAGGAAAGGGTTAATAAAAGGATACGAAGAAGAAGAAGTAGTCATGTTAAAAGATGGATGAAGACGGTTGCGAGAAAAAGGAATATGATGTAGATCAGCAAATATCACCACGCAGGGGTATGGTAACAATTTATGAGCTACCTCAATTGTATGAAAACAAGTTGAAAATATCCCTAGCAAAATGCGGTGATCTGAAAGAGCTTTGTTAAAAAAGGCTGTTCCAGAACGGTATCATGACGAATATTTAACCTTGCAATCCAATGCTACGATTAAGAAGAAATTGAAGAGGAAGTATTTTGTATCGAAGTCTCGTCTACTTTTTGCCAATATACACATATTTGTGAATTTTGCTTTATGATGCCAATTTAGCCTGCTGTGGTTTGGGTTTACATGCAGCACTTTCATAACCACATGGACTTTTCTTATGGTTCCTATGAAACTTTTTTAATAGCAGAAGGACAATGCTTATGCTCGTTTATGCCAGCAAAGAGATTCTCTTCGGATCGTTTTACCTGTGATGCTTTTCAGGCAAAGAACCATTCTTCGCAACGCTCCATTAACTGCTCGCAGTAGTTTTGAAATTATGTCAATGTCGTTTGCGATTTTAAAAGGAGATATCTCGATAGTTATCTTGCGTGTTTAAAGCAATTTTTTTAAGAACGTTATTAATAATGTTACATGACAATGCTTCTTAAAGTCCCTTGCTGACATTGAAGATGTCAGTTTTGTCACAACCGACGCTGATAGAGCAACGTGCTTTCTTTGTCGTCATCCTGCACGAGACATGATTTCGGATTCTTCTTCGCTATACTATAGATGCTGTCATATGTGCCTTTGAAATCATTGCTCTTTGTATCGATATGGAACTTTTGAGTTTGTTTCCAAGATCTGCAATTATATTGAAACTTGATCCGTAGTTTATTTTCTTTGTTTAGAGCGAATTTATCAAAACTGTTAGTGAAGGGTCATAGGTGTTCACATAAGACCGCAGACAAGGTTTTTATGTGATATTGAGGGGACATATTCACCTGTAGTTTACGCGGATTTTCCTTCTTTAGGATTGGATAAGATTAGTAGACATTGCTGACCTTCCATTTTTTGGGCCCGGTTTTGTCGACACAGATTCTGTTCCGGCTTTCAAATAAATTTTTTGGTAAAGGTTTCGAACCCAATTTTTACCGCAGCACCATGGCCATGCGCGTGCATGTTTTTTTTATTTCTTTTGAGGAGCATATACTCCTTCCTTCTACTAGGTGGGGTAAAAAGTAACCTCCTTGACCGCTTTCACTTAACTCCTAGAGTTCTCGAGTTTTTTTCTCTTCTATCTTTTAGTTCTTCTCTTTATATATCCCTTTTGTGTTTTAGATTTTCCTGTCTGCAGTCATCAGCGAACCTGGGGTTTCCTAGTTGGGGCTTCTTAAACGCAGCAAATTCTTGGCGGTCTTTCTGATTGCTAAATGGTATTGATGTCAAATAGCTAAGAAGTTTTTGGGCATACAAATTATTAAGCTCTATAAACGAAAATCAGCAATGCGCGAGGAGAGGGTTTCATGTGCTTAGAGTCACTTACAATCCACATAATTGGCTTATAAAACGCACATTTCGGCGTTGTATTGTATGACCGTGTCGTAACAACTTTGGGTATTTTATGTGAGGTTTTTAGTCTATAAAATTCAATCTGGGCAAGAACTGCGGATGCCGGACATTTCAAATCGTCTCTGTTCCAGTCGTTTCGTTTTTGAAATTTTTTTTCGATAACAATTTTGTTCAGCGAAAGCGTTCAGGCTCATTTCTGGCTTAATGGCTGTAAGCCAATAGCCATATTTGAGGTTCAGAACAACTCGAAGAAGTTCAAGGTCTGTCATTATATCCAGACAAAACAACGATTTGGTGTGTATTCTGAACTGGGGTAATCATTGATCAATATTTCTTCCGAACTAAGACTGACGGAAAGCAACTGTGAATGGTGTCTGTTATCACGTCGTTAAAACGACTATTTGCTCCCTGAAATTGAAGCTCGTGGCTTCGACGACATTTGTCTCAACAAGACAGTGCCAACGACTACACAGCCCGTAAAACCATGGCTTTATTGCCAGAACGATGTAACAGTTAATTTCACACGTTGGACCGATACATTAGCAGCTCTACGTTGCTCAAATAGCACGGTGGGGATATGTCCAATTATTCCGAAAAAACAGGCGACCATTTCCTTTGAAGTGCTTCGTGCGCGAACAACTTTTGTCGGATTTGGCTAGTCTTGAAGGATCCATAAAGTCGATTGTTTTTAGGGTTCATATGCCTAGATTCATGATTCGTCGCCTGTTACGATTTCATAGACGTCTTATAAGGCACCTCCATTGGATTTTTTCAACATTCCCTGGCACCAATCGAGACGAGCCGTTTTTTTAACGATTGTCAAATTATGCGGTATCCAACGGTAACAAAGCTCTTTTACGGCCAAAAGTTTATTCAATATTGAATGTATGCCAGTGAAATTAATGCCCAAGAATGCCTCAATCTCACGGTATGTTACATGACGATCTTTCAAGTGAGACCACGATCACGATTACCATTGAATATGTTAAGCTTTACGATGAAAGTGTCAGATTTGACACATTCACACTATTGTTGGCATATTTCAGAACCTAAACACGTCGGTTATGAATGCATTGTGTGACACTGTCGTATTGAGATCACATATTGTCCAAACTTTCTACCTCCAATTTGTCACCAAATGGACTAGTCAGTATCATTTTATGAGATGCCTCTTCATCCAAGGAGGTCGGAATATACTTGACCAACGCTCGCCGTCACCCCTTTAATACCAATTCAGAACCCGAGTTCCACCACTGGCATGATTCGAGTCTGACCCATTATTTATTTATTTATATCTACATCTACAAGCCACTTAAGTGCTAACAGATTATTAGAAATTTAAAAAATGAATGAGCTTATGACTAAATTTTTTAATTGAGCTATGTTTAAATAAACGCCCAAGAGGTTACTAACTTCGTTGAAGGCTGTGACGGTTCGAGTAAGCGGTTTGTTAGTACCTGTTGCGTTTATGTTGAATAAGAGAAGAAAAAACGTGATGCTTTTATAGAAGAATTTAATTACTTCAGGAAAAAACTAATTCTAATTCACAGATTACATAAAGAGGTTAAGCCAACCGCGTGTGCGTAATTAATACAAAAAATATGTCAGGGAAGTGACAGATGTCAGCTACCTATTATAACCTACATTGTTGCCATATTTATTTTGGCTAACAATTTGTGGTGTTGCCATAGGTACAACAATTACCCTAACATCTAGCTTTCAGCAAATCTTAGTCGCTTATTACGCAACTTCTCAGAACGTCTCGGTGTTAAGGAACTCGGCGATGCTTCAGAAATTACAAGCCCCAATGATGGCTGTCGTGCTGGTGGCGTTCGACTCGTTGCACTTCCAGGAAGGCTGTGGTTTACTGGTGTTCTAAGCGGTGATGGTGGCAAGGAAACAGCCCTGATAGGTGAAGTCAAGTCAATGTTTGGTTGGCTATCCACTGGATTCAAAAATACGTCAGAATCGTCTAAACAATGAGACGGATTGCTCGCTGTTGTCGCACTAGAATTCGAAAAGCGATTAGTAACAGAACTCAAACTACTTGCCTGTGGTATCTCCTCAGGGTCTTTGCTGATAAGGGGTTGTTTAGCGAGATACAGTATTCGATTCCGTATTTGGTTCTGATGTCGACGCCAGGTACCTTTGCTTGTTTCTACTAAGTACACCCTTCTACCCAGTGGTTGCTTTATAATGCCCTCTAACCACTTATTCTTTTGGAGGTACTGTCTTACGAAAACTGTAGCTCTGGAACGAACTTTGATGCCATAAATAACTCCTGCTTTGGAGTTTCGGGAACCATAGTGGACAATATGTTTCGGTGACGACGACCATGTAACTTCTCCGCAAGGGGGAAATTCCGCTATCATCCGGAAGAAAAACGATATGTTGACAAAGAAATCGATAATTCATCATCAATTGGTCGCGGTTGGCTTAACCTCTTTATGTAATCTATGAATTAGAGTTAGTTTTTTCCTGAAGAAATTAAATTCTTTTTTAAAAGCATCACGTTTTTTCGTCTCTTATTCAACATAAACGCAACAATTTGGCAACGAGGAATTGGGAGATATGGACGCAGCACTATAGGAGATAATTGTCAAACAACAAGCATGGATGGAAAAAATGTTCAAATCAAATGCCGATTTTGTACAGCAGTTGATAAAAACCACTACCGAGGCAGTGAAACCTGCCACAGTTCCTCCTTTTCGCATGTTCGATGTAGAGAAAGAAAGCTGGGAAAGTTATCTTTTCCAACTGGAGCAGCATTTTTCAGCAAATGCTGTAACTGATGACACGTTGCGGAAATCACATTTTCTATCAACCTTCGGTAGTCACATAAATGAGATACTCCGGAAGCTTTTTCAAGTGGAAAACGTGACTATTCATTCTTATAAGGAGTTGACAGAGAAGCTGACAAAGCACTTTCGGACAAAAGTACACGTATTGGCATTGAGGTGCAAATTTTTACATAGGAAAATGATGACTGGCGAGACTTATGCTGATTGGATAGCTGATTTACGTGGACTAGCGGGAGACTGCGTATTTGTGTATGCCAAAGAGGGTTGCAACAAGTGGTACGCAGATTTCATGATTAGAGACATGGTCACATTCTACACTCCTCATGAGTCAGTGAGAATCGCGGCGACTTAAAAGAAAAATCCAACTTTGGAAGAGTTGGAAGAGTCTGAAGTCATAAAAGGAAGCAGTACTTCCACCACAGCAGCCACCGCCGTTGTGGTTCATCAACTAAGGGCCCAAGCAAGTAAGTCAAAAGTATTTTCTAATAGAAAGTCGTGCCCCGAAAGTTTCGTGCAGCATGATTGAAGTAATTGTAAACATTTGAACTCTATTTGCGACATTTGCAACGTCGAGGCCACATAAAGAGCGTGTGTTTGTCCAAGCAGCAAAAAAGAGGAGATGACCATTCTCAATTGACTAATACCAATTCTCAATCTCGACGACCATCAAAAAACCGTTGGAGACGTCAATCGAAAGGGGAACATTTTTCGGCTAATACCTGGGGCAAACAACCAGACACCGCCCATAATATCAATTTGGTCGATGAGTCTAGAGAGCCAAGCATGTCAGCCGCAGAAGAAGTGTCCGAAGCGCAATTGACAACTGAGCGTCATAATCGAAAAATTTTGATTAAACTTCAGGTAAACAATCGTCCACTGTTATTTCAGTTAGACACTGGCGCGTCATGTTCTATCATCGGATTACCAGGATATGAAAGCCTTGAAAAACCACAGTGATAACCAACAACACGTACTTTGAAAGAGTATGGAAATGTCGAAGTGCTCGTCAAAGGAGTTAGCAACGTTGAGGTATGTTGGAAAAATCAATCATACCAGTACCATAATTCGTTCTGTGGTATTCAATATAGAAAAAATGCCGTGTTCTCAATGATCGTATAGGGACATAAAGTCCTATTTTTAATAATAGAATAGGGCATCTTATATAATACCCGAGAAGGTCTCTCACAAACATTATATCGTGTATAGTACATCTTGCTTTATAATTGGGGCAAAAGTTCCAAACATTTATCACGGTATAACTAATGAAGGTGACGAAGAGAAATGGCTCCCTTGTGGAACGCCAGAGCTACATTTAATTTCTTTGGATACGAATTTGCCGATTTTGACCTGATGGATTCGGTCGAGGAGAAAGGAAGACAACCAGCGAAGCAATTGCGGATGAAATCCCAAAGATTCAAGTTTATAGATAAGCCTATAATGGTTAACTGAGTCAAAATCTTTGCTAAAATTCGTATTTATGGTGTCAACTTGGTTCCCTTTCTCAATTTGTTTTAGACGAAAATAGTGCAAGGTTTGTGGTAGTAGATCGACCATCGACAAAACCATGCTGTTCATCCGGCAGATACTCTTTTATAAGGAATTCAATTTTAGTTTTAATAATGCTTTCAAATAACTAAGGGATTGCGGAAAGTTCACAAATTCCTCTGTAATTCTCAACATTGCTTTTGTTCCCAGACTTATGGATGGGAACTAAGAGGTATTTCTTCCAAACTTCAAGAAATACACCTTCCGAGAGGGAACGGTTGAAAATTTGAAGCAGGGGAACGGAAAGCGAACCGATAAATTAATTGAGTAGGAAGGCATGAATCTAATATCAGGTTGATACCTAACTGGATGCCTTTCCTGCTACACCACAGCCACCGTAACGCTCATATTCAGTGGCTTCTTCTAATAAGTCAGGCCAAGCCTGGTATTGATTTCTAGTGGTTTTGTCAATCAACGGGCTGCGGATTACTAGTAAAATCGTGACAACTATCAGTGCCTACATTCTGAAGATGTTAACAATAGGATTCGTATGTACATATATGCTCTGACCCTGTTCTTTATTGGACAAGGTCACTAATAGGCAAATCCTTAATGATTGGGTGGTAGACCCATTTTGGCCCAATGAAAAAACACCCAATTGTTTTGTCTTTTTCTGTTGTTGGAGCACCTCCGGCTGCTCACGACCAAACGCGACAACTTTTGCTTAACAACAAAGTCATTTAGCCAAAAATGTTCCTAGGATGATTTTGTGTTGAAAGTCGAATAAATTGGCAACATTGACTTTACATCTTTGGGTTAATATGTCTGTCTCAGTGAAATCACCCTTTTGGTAAGGTTATCGGATATCAGACGAATTTCTAGGCAATCATTTTCTCTGGGAAGAAGAAGCTGGAAAAACTTAATCCTTCTTTGCTACAAAAGTCTTTGGATGACAGTGCAAATCTTGGTAAAGCTAAAAATCACGAATAATCTGCTTTGCTAAGGTCTACGCCCTTAAGGATTGATTGAATTTGCTTTCATCTTGAATAACCTTTAATATGTGGTAACACCTTAAGATTATTTTGACCCCTCTAACATATATTTTAAGTTGACTATGATTTCTGTCATTTCTTAGAATCAGAGTTCAAAGAACGTCTGATATCCAGTGTGAAACGGGAGGTAAAACAACTAATGGAGGAGGCTGTTACAAAGAAATTCATTCATGAGGAGAGCAATTCCGTGACAGCAGTATGTGCGGCAGTAGAAGCTTGTCTCAGCCAAGGTCTTAGACGTCGGGCTCTGGGTTTATTCAAGACATCATCCACAACAGCTCTTTTGCATAAGATAGCCAAAAATTGTCCTGAAGCTGAGGTCATAAGTAAAAAAATACAGGAATCGGAAAGTGCTGATTCCAATAAGCGATCTACAAGCACAAGTATAGACAGCGTCCACAAAGCACCAATGCTTAAAAAAGGCAACAGCAGCTCTGTGTGTGCATCAAATCCACCACCAAGTCCACCAGCTGTTAAGTATGTCATACGCAATATTCCTTTGATTTATAAGATATTCTTTTAGCAAACGTATTTGTACCTATAGATATCTCTGGATACGTTTGGCTTTATATGAGAAAAAATTAGCTAAAATCATAGAGCACTTGGCTGCAAATGCGAGCAACTACTATGATAAGGATGCTCTTGTGGCTGACCCAGATTACGGATCGATATTGAGTTCATTGCTAGTTGGTCCGTGTGCATTGGAGTTTACTAAAGCCAAAACAGCTGATCATTATTGGACCGATCCACATGCAGATGAATTGGTAATTAGTGAAGAATTGAATTGGTGTTTCTTCATTCTTTCCTTTGTTTATTTATTTTTCAGATACAACGTCATCGGATTAGTTCTGGAACGAGACAGCCATCAGTAGTACAAAGACCAATAATCAATTTTAAAAGAAGTCTTCATGCTAATTCAGAAGACTCAAGCACAAGTTCCTTTAAATCGAGCAGTTCAGTTACTGTCGCCAAGGACTATGTGGAGTCATTCCATCAGAATTCAAGAGCAACACTTTTATATGGAAAGAATAACGTCATGGTACTTCCGGTAAGTATATTTATTTACGCCCATTCAATTTTTACTTTACTTTCTTAAGGTGCCACTATAGTTCGGGGTGCACGTGGGTTTCAGCCAACAAGCGTCTGCAGCCAGCTCGATCTTCCTCAAGTTGCCTCCATCCACTTGCAAGGCCCATTTGAGTTGCGGCTTTCCTCTCATCGTCTATGCAGACGGGACCGAAAACTACCCGAAGAATTTTTCTTTCAAAGCGGCCAAGAGAATATATATAACAGAATTGCAGCGTCAATTCATTATCACCCTGCACAAACGAACGAGTTTGACAGGAATGCCAAAACTAGAGACTCCAATAAGCAGGTTGTTGACGAACGGCTTCAGGCTTTCGCACAATTCGGTAGATGAGATTGTAGGCTATTTTAAGAAGACTGATGATGCAGTTCAGAGGGTCTTCTGATGGTGGGGTTACATTCGTATTGCATTCTTTCGTCCGACCACAATTTACAGATGAGTTGGTGTATGGTCTTTACCAAGTCATTTCCTGTCGTTAGGTCGTCCGCTCCAGCAGATTTGTTGAACGTAAGCTTAGTTATGGCTACCTTAACTTCATTCATGCCGGGTGAACGGAATGGTAAGTACAGATTGTCCAGGTAGGAAGGTTAATTCTGCCTGGCAGCGGTGTTTGGTTCTTTCTAAATGCTCAGCATCGACTGCGACGTTGTTTTTCTCCAGAAGCTTCTGTTCGAGGTTGATGTCCATGTTTTGCTTAATTTTTAGTAATACTTTCTGGAATAGCATCTATCAATTTGCTCGATCACGCGAGGCTCATAGAGTTTGTAAGCAACTCTAGCCCTTTATGCAGCGTCTGGCGTCTGTTTGTATGCATCTTGATTAGCTTCATTTGTTTGCGGGCATTCGTCGTCAAACCAGAGATTTCATTATGGTGATCGAATGAAATCCAGCATACCTATACGGCCTCTCTGATGCTGGCCACAGAGGGCCACTTAATTGGCAATTTCCTGCGATTGTAGCTGATGTTGAAATTCCTTACAGCATCACCTTGCCTCTGCGCTGTTCAGGATATCCGCAACCATACCTTGGCTACAACGAGGTAATGATCCGAGTCGGTAATGGGACCTCGGAGCGCTCCGACATCCATAACACTGGAGGATTTTAAAGCGATTTCCTTTTTGCTCCAACAATGAGAAGGCGCATTCTATTTTTGAAAAGGTGTATTTACTCTACTTAAGGCCCAAGAGAACCTTGGCCCTAACAAAAAGTTTTTAATTGGGCGCGCAAGCCCGTGTGCGTACTCGAAGATCATTTGATGCAATGAAAGTCATTTTTGCTGTTCTTCTGACTTAATCAGTGGGGATGTAACTATAAGGGTTTTACGTAAGTTTTACTGGCAAACATTATTCTTCCCTTTTCTTTTAATTGATCCAAACTCCTTTAGGCAGTATAGAAAACTCCTTTTGCATAGCAACTTCCTTTTTTTTAACAGTACATACATTAATATTTCCAATTACTGAGGTTTAGTCATCAAGCAGCTTTAATTCTTGCACAAGCTGGACCTTGTAGGCTTGCGAAAGCGATTCATCTTCTTATCCTTTTATTAACCCTTTCCTCGTTATACGAACTTATGCGTAACGAATTTCCCATTTTTACTGCATTGCTGCTGCCCCGCTTATGGGGTTGGCTAATGTCGCAGACCGCAGAACGCGTCTACATAATGCTCGGTCCTGGATCACTTCAGTGGTAAGCCCCAGGCGTTGTTGCGCATTTGCCATCTGAGAAATCCAGGAATTATTCTTCCGACTTCGTTTTCTTACAGTTGGCGTGACCGTAGTTGATAGTGCCTTTTTAACCGGATTTTCCACAGATCTTCTTTGAACGTGGCAATACCAGCTTATTTTTTCGCCTCAAGCTGTTCGGTTACCGAATCTTTACATGTAGACTTCCTCTTATACGCGTAGATCTAATACAATCGCGTTTAGTGACTCCACTAGACATTCTTAACATTTTCATTTCCGCTGCCGTCATTTTGTTTTTAAACGCTTCGTACATTGTCCAGCACTGTGAACCGTATATAAGAGCTGGTCTAACAACCGTGGTGTAGAGTTTCCCCTTTAATTTAAGTGGAAATTTTCGGTCGCAAAAGATTCCCGAATTTTCCCACCATTTCATCCACCCCACACTCACTCTGTGGTTTACGTCGTCGTCACATTTCGCTTCCATGTTAACGATTGATCATAAGTACTTAAAGATAGTGCTTTTCGGAAGAACTATTCCGTCTAACATTATATCCGGAACAGGTCGCAACGGATGCGCAAATGGGCACGTCAAATGCTCCGTCTTTGAACGACTTATTTTAAACCCGTTTCTCTCTAGCGCATTTCTCCATGAATCTAAGGCGTCCTGTAAATCTTCGACGTTATCGCTAAGTACTCGTATAACTGCGTCGTCAGCGAAGAGAATTGGCGTTACATTTGCTTCGCGCATGCAGTCTTTTAAAAGATAGTCGAATACTACGTTAAAGAGAAAAGGGCTAAGCACGCTTCCTTGATGCACTCCGACATTAACTGGAAATTCTCTCGTTAGTCCAGCAGAGCTTTTAACCGCAGTTTTCACGTTTCCGTACATGTCTTGTATTATTCTAACATATGTTTCCGGTACGTTTTGAGACCTCAGCGCAGCCCATATGAGATCCCTAGGTCGATAAATACCATGTGTAAATCCTTAGACGAATCTCGGTGCTTTTCCATTAATATTCGTAGGCTTTGGACAGCGTCCACCGTCGATCTTCCTTCAACAAATCCACACTGGCTATTATCGAGCTTTAATATTTGCCGAAGACGTTCGTTTAAGACTCTTTCGACGATTTTCATTGTGTGTGACATAAGCTTGATTGAACGGTAGTTGTTGCATTCTCGAGTGTCGCCTTTTCCTTTGTATAATGGAACAAAGAAGTTACTTCTCCATTGATTCGGTATAGGTTGTCCACATTTTTATTTATTTAAAAGTTTCGATAGCCATCCGCTTTCGATTCGCTCCATCTTCGACCAAAACTCTGATGGAATGCTGTCTGGTCCCGCCGCTTTCCCCCGCTTCATTTTTCCAATTGCTATACTTATTTCTTCGATTGAAAAGTGCGAAACTTCCTCCTCGAATAGACCAGCTGTCGGCACGATATCACGTGGAAACTGTTTGTTAAGCAACTCCTTGCAGTATTCAAGCCACCGGTCACAAATTTCCTTTTCATTTGTTAGTAAGCGACCGTCTGCGTTTTTGATGTATTTCGGCGAGGTTATTTCCATTGAATTTTTTCTCCTCTGTGCATTTTAGCATTTTAGTACTGTACGACATTTGAATTTCTTGGATAGCTTGTCTTCTATCCGCCGATCGTGAGGATATTTGTTCCAACTCCTGGTTTTCCGCTTCTGCCGCTCGAGCTCGAGCCAGGACTTTCTTTGCGATCTTTTTAAGACGCTCGTATTCAAGAGCCAGTCGAGCTTTTTCGATATCGTCGCTCCGATCGCATTTTGTCCACGCTTGGAATGCACTCTTCTTGTCGGCCACAGCTCGTTTGGTTTCGTCATTCCACCACCATGTTTCTTTGCCGACGTGATGGTATTTCGATATAGTCCCCAGATGGGACTTTGCGAGTGTTATGCATTCCTCGTGCATGCTGTTTCACATTTCTTGCGGGCTAAGTGAGTCTGCGATACCGTTTATATTGTGAAGTACTTCTTTAGCCAGTGCGATAAATCTTGCGCTTCGTTCCTTCGATAGATTATACCACTGGATTTTTGGCTTTCCAAACGATGCCCGTGTTTTCGGTGGTTCCGCTGTGAAAAATTCTGTAATGAGCAGACGGTGTTGGCTTACTAGCGATTCTCCAAGTATTACTTTATGATTCATTGTTATTTGAATCACTCACTTCATAAAATGGTTGATCACTTGATAAAATGGACTGTGGCGCACGGCAAATTTTGAGGGCTGAAGAACAATTTTTGAATAAATTAGCAAAATTTGCAGAGTATTCAAGGGAAAAGGGCAAACCAAACAAGTCGCTGTCGCTGAAGGTAGCGTTTCCAATTCAAGTAACAAACCTTTAAGTCCGCCATTACATGGTGACTTTTGAGTCGTGACTCTTACAAGTGCAAAAGAGAAAACAGATGAGATAGAAAATGAGCAACCTTGTTAGTCGTGGGGCAGAATTTCGATGACTCTTTTTGACGTTTCTTCTCTCCTTGTCCGTCATTTTTCTATATCGCCGTATTTCTATAAGTTCTCCATAAAAGACAGTTTACAAAAAAGAAGGCGTGTGAAATTTGTTGGTCAAAGGAGTCAAGGAAAAACTCAAAACGTCTGTTTAAAATGCGAAATGTTTGTCTTTAAAGCGAAAGAAAAATAACAAAGAGTTGTCAAATAGAGTGACTCCAAAGGCATCGTGTAATAGCGGACTAGTCAAATACCTATTACGCTTCACGTCGGGTACATTTTGAGAACTTGCCTCTGTTGGTAAGGCTATTGGTCGCTTCTCCCTATTCAAATGAACACAGTCTAGAGCCACTTCAATCACAAAGTCGGGGCTGGCTTGGTTAAGGTCTATTATAACTAATTTTTGACAATTTTTAGTAGTTCTTAAAAAAAATCTCGAAATAAATTTAAAATAAGTTATTACTCAGCCAATATTTTGAAATCTGTTCATTTTATTTAATTTAATGCTTGAAGCAAAATGAAAAATCACATATAGAAATGGCATGACGACATCGTAAAAAAACAATTCTGTTCTGCTTTTCGTTTCACAGTGAAGTAATACTGTCGCTCTCGTTTAATTTTGTACTAGATTAAAGGGCTGACCAGAATGTGAATCTGTATCTTTTGAAAAGCATCCAACTTCAATATACAGATTATACATGTATTCAAATTTTGACAGTTCGATATCAGATATAGATTCAAGCTTCAGATTCACATTCTGGTCAGCCCTTAACATGTACAAGTTCCCACTCACTTTCCGCACGCAATTAATTGTCCGGGTCAATAAAAGGTGGCGAAATTATGATAATTTGCTTTTCTTTTGTCTAGCACAGCTACAGATTTTATTTTTAAAAATAAAATAGATGCAGTTTTTTATATAATATTACCTCCTGCCACTTGGATTTTTAGGTGGATATTGAAGGTCCATTTACAGCTCAGCGAAACACGAGTACGAACAAGCGAATATGTATTTGCAACTTTTGGCATTTCATCAACTTTTTCATTTAGTCGCACAACCTGCGAGCTTAGGTTTAGGTTTTATAGTTGTATATATACAGAACTTATTGCCCCGATAAAATTCACTAAGGCTTTAAAAAGCTGTGACTCGAATTATGTGCACGGATTTTCGTTGGAGTACCATAACGACAAATTCGATGGCCGAACAGCGCTGTTGCCACTGTCAATGGTTGTGAGTCAGTACTCATCAGATCCATATGAATATGATTGAAACTTTAGTCGGACATCTTAGATCGTTGACATGGAATTTATAAATCTTTATGTCCGGCCACACGTATTTTTCACGAAGAACCTGTAAAGTTGCCTTTGAAAGGTTTTGTTTATTTAGAATTTCCTAGAAAAGGATTTTCTTACTTAAGTTCATGAGATAAGGATTTTTGCATCTGCGGAGGGACAGTCTCAGTCTTCTGATTAGATTATGTTTGGTGTGTGTCTGTGATTTGTGGTCTTGATATTTTTTTCTTGTTTTTATACTATTTTCCCAACATATGGCTTCGTGCTGTGTAAAGTTGTATATCTTCTAGCGAGCGCCATATTCAATTTAATATGACATCACATAGCTTATAACTAGCGGATAAACAAAACGCTTCCAAAGATACCTCATTTGTTAAATTTTGATATGTAGTTTAGAAGTTATGAGGGAACGGATGAACATACATACAGTCAAAAGCTTATGCTTAGTCGGGATAAAATGATTTGTTCGCAGTCAGCGCTTGGAACTTAAGAGCCTTACCTCATGACATATAGTGGTGGCTCATTTGTCGGAAAAATTCATCCGAATCGAAGATAATATGATTTGGGAGCACTATTTTATATCCGCTTAGTAGATAGCGGGGATAAATTGACCTAGCCCTGATCGCTATGTTATTGTTGTAATTAACATGCAAAGTGCTTTTTAAGCGGATAGCGGATTCGCAAAAAAACACGTCTAATGTAGGCAGAAATACCAAATGTATGTATATTTCTTAATGACGATTAGCTCGTTGAAATGTGCGGGAATTTATTCCCAGAATTGGATTCCCCGACGCACACTGGAGTCGAGAGCACGCATTCAGGCCGAACTCCATCGGTACGAATAAAAACTGACGGTGAAGTATGTAAATCATTTCGACTGATTGGTGAATCGTCTGCTTGATTTGACTTATTTGAGTATCTAGATTTTTAACTAACTCGCTCTCTTTGGTGCATCTAGCATCACCGTTCGACATTTCGGCAGATGTTGCGTTTTAAACTTCCTTGAACGACGTTCGGAATTCCAAAAGAATGCCATCCTATATATCGGTGTCGTATTGCGGATTTCAAAGACTAGTCCCAATGTTAAATTATTTCATTAGCACCAGGGCTGTGGTGCTGTTGATTTCAGGTGTTTAGTTGCCAGATAAATTTCTCGAATATCATTTTGGTAGTTTTGGCATCACGACTGTAGCAAATGTTGATAAAATCAAAAGCAGTTTTTTGAAATACTTGGTGGAATAATTGACGTATTCTTCCCGTAGACACATTGCATTGAACATCCGCATATGTGCCCGGAATGAAAAAAGAATTTAAGCTTAAATTTGATTAATTAATGCGAAGTGATTTTAGCTCATTGCCATCAATTTGAATTTTAGTTACGTGTTTGTAGTTGATTGTCGATTGTCTTTGGATCGTGAATAGCCTCAATGCGTCACATGGTATTGTCCTTCCTTGGAAGATATCGGATGTCAGTCATAAGCTGAGCTAGAAAATACAGGTGGCGGAGTTCCTCCAGCCTCAGTCGAATTGCAACGCTTATGATCAATCCATATGACCATTTGATGAATTCCTGTCTTCTAACATACGAGTATGTCCCTACAACTAATAGTTCCGGGCGTAGATGATTTCCCTTTGCATCAGCGTCGCCGCGTTTACTTTCTTTGCTGGAGTACATTGTTGGATGTGTCAACCATCAACGAAGGCTCCGTACGTAGTTCGCGGAAAGCGTTGATTCGTATAGAAGGTCAGTGCAATGTTAAAAGTCTTTTCAGCCGAGTTTATTTTGGGTGTGTCTCTGTTTTTGTTGCCTTTAGTTTGGCTAGAAAGTAGTCGTAAATCTATACGTGCATTGGGTAGAAACCTTCGAAAGACGTTTATCATACCTACAAAGCATGTCAGACTGTACACCGTCCTTTAGTTGTTGCATTTTTAATGCCTTATTTACCAACAAGATAGTCTAGAAATTTCGCATCGGATTCTCCTAGAATTCATTTGGGTTGGCTGATGACGATGTCGTACACTCGGAACTAAGTCGCAGACGTCATCGATGATGGTGAATTATTTTTTATTTGCCCATTTTGTTTCCACAGTCAATGAAGATCTCTTCCGGGGCAACCAATTTTCTCAGGCCAGAAATTGAGGATTTGGGCTTGGGCGAGCTATGGTTCCAGCGGGACTACGTGCGGCCTGTCGATGTCTGGTGAAGAGTGATGATACGAGTACCCATGATAGAGCTAAGATGCTTTTCATTTGGAAAGATCAAACCGTTAGAACGATACAGGTCCGATTTTGGTCAGATATGTTTGGTTGCTAGACGTGTTGACCCAAAAGATCAACTTAAGCTTGTTTTTCTAGCAGCATCCAGTTTTAGTTTTGAAGAGTGATTCTCTTAGAGGTCCTCTTCCTGTGGAGATCAGGGATGCGACGTGTCACAGTGATATGGAATTTTTGTTCAGTACTGTTTGAAAACACAAAAACTTAGCTCGGCACAATGTCTGAAAATTATTTAGCTGAATTGTAAAAATCAGCGTTTTACAAGGAATGTGTTTCGTGACTAGACTAACTTATGGTCCACATAATCAGCCTTGCGAGCGCGTATTATTATTGGATAATACACGAGGAAATAGACCACATCTGATACATAGTGAAGAAAATATGGCAGCAGTAGCGGATAGTGTATGCGATGATTCGATTCGGCGCCGTTTTCAACAGCTTGACATGCCATATGGGAAAAATCGGCTCTTTAACGTGCGGATATTGGTTTAATAGCAAAAAGAAGTCGGGGTTGGATTAAACCCAAGAGGTTCATGAGCTGTAGATATATAAAAAAAAACAGGTTGGTGTGGTCTATGAGTATATTTCTTTTAATCTGATGCCGGCTGGAACTTAACTGTGATTGGCACCTATAATCGCGCCATGATAGACGACTATTTGCTGTCTGAAATTGAAACCCGTGGTCTCGACGATATTTGGGTCCAACAAAACAGATTAACTTGCAAAACAGCCTGTGAAACCATGGCTTTATTTCGAGAACAATTCAGTAAACAGTTAATTTAACTCTTTGAACCAGTGAATTGCCTGCCTAGATTATGTGACATCACACCTCTACACTTTTTCCCTTTTTTCTTTGCGTAAAGTCAAAAGTCGACATGGATAACTCTTTAGTTTGCAACTAGCTACTGGTATACCGATGATGCCATTTCAGGTCAGATAGACAGGGTAATTCCAATTTTGGCGAGTTCGTCAGTTCTACAATTCTTTGGAATATTCCTGTGGTCCGGCATACAGCATAGGTGGAGATGGCAGAGCTTCTGTTATCTCCCTGAGAGATGATCTGTCGTCAATGTATTGTAGGTTTAACAATTTTGAAAGTCAAATTCAACTGCCTAAATATCCGAAAAGATTGCAGATATTACGTTTTTCTCCGGCCACGACAGAACAGCTATGCTGTTAGTACTATGCCGAGTTTCGTAGTTTTGATGTTACGAACATTCAGATATTTAACAAATTGGTTTATCTATTTCTTACAGAAAGATGTCGACGAACAAATGGCCGGCTATCTAAGTCTTCATCAACATGTGCAATCTTTGACTATCAAATGGACACCAAATCAACTTATGAATGGCTACAATGAATCTGAGGTAGCCGACAAAAGTTCCTTTTGGGCTTACGCATTTAACATCAACGTCAATGAGATTGTCTACGTGCACTGTCATCAAAAACGTGGTGAAGATACTGGAGGAACCATAATTTTGGTTGGCCAAGATGGAGTACAACGTCCACCAATCCATTTCCCAGAAGGAGGTCATATGCAGGCGTTTCTAAGTTGCTTGGAAACTGGTCTTCTACCACATGGCCAGCTTGATCCTCCACTATGGTCACAAAGAGGAATTGGAAAATTTCTACAATGGCCAAAATTCGGACGTAGACGCATTTTATCTTCCGTTATGGAGTCCACTGAGGAGACCCCTATTGATTATGTCTTCCGGATTGTTAGCAAGAGTAACCATGAAGACTTTTGTAAGTTATATGTTTTCAAAAACAATTCGAATAAAAGATCATAACTTTTGAAAAATACAATTCTAGTGGCTGCACATCCAATTCTAGAGCTCGGACGCACAAGTCCACGCCGGGCACAGCTAAGCAGTTGTTCCACTAATGAGAGCAGTGACTTCTCCAGTAAGAGTATTTCCATTGATCAGGTGTCTATAGATTGCCCTTTGATTCAAAGTAGCCAAACTGCTAGTATTGAACTAGTTTGCTCCACAATGAGGCGTCAAATTATCTCGAGGGCTTTTTATGGTTGGCTTGCCTATTGTAGGCACTTGTCAACTGTAAGGACACATCTCTCTGGATTGGTCAATGTACGAATAACTCCGGAATGTAAGTAGAGGAATAAGGCTAAACATACATAGCTCTACTGATTGGGCTAATGTTGTATACAATATTAACAGTGGGAACTGATGAAAAGGGTTTAACAAAAGAGCGCTGGGAAGCCCTTAATACCGATGGCGTGGTTTCGAATGAAGAGGAAGTCTATCGCTTAGTCTATTTTGGTGGTGTCGATAATGAGATTCGGAAAGAAGTTTGGCCATATCTTCTAGGTCATCATAGGTACGGTTTGGCTAAACTGCTGGTCAAAGTATAATATTTTTTCCTTTCAGCTTCGGTACTAAGCCTGAGGAACGTGAGAAGCTTGATGAGGAATTTAAACATTATTATGAAACAACAATGAGCGAATGGTTGGCGGTCGAAGCTATAGTACGTCAAAGGGACATGGAGAAGACTGCAAGAGCTGTTGCTAAACTCAGTTCAGGAAGTGGAAGTATGGATAAATCTCGAGTTGACTTAGACACGGAGATGGAAAATGAAGTGTTTGCCGATCAAGATATTTCCGACATATCAGACCCCGGCGAGATAGAACCAAATAGACTGGCATGTCCAATTGCAAGAAATCAAAAACACAGTACAGATTCTGGAAATGTCGATGACGTTGAAGTGCAGGACGAGATAGTAGGTCTCGCTAGTGACAATCAAGAAATTCCAGATTTGGGAACCCATGGCACAACAATCAAGATCGTTTCGATTGAAGAGGATTGCTTGAGTGAAGGCAACATAGACGATTTAAAAGGAGGTATGATAGTCCTAAGCGATCCCTGTTCACCATCCACATCCTCATACGAAACGGTTGGCAATGAATTTGCTGACGCCACTGACAATGATATCCACAACATTTCAGCGCAATGCGGTGACACAGCAGGAATCACAGAGTTCCACAGCGTCGATGATATTAAGGGCGAGCTAACAGACACGATTGAGGGAGAAGGCTTGGGGGAGTTGGAAGAGCAAAAAGTTTTTCGACCATCCACACTCCCAGCTGCTGTTATTGTGACAGATGCCTCCGTTGATTTGGTTAACCTGGATGAAGGGAGTCCAGAAACAAAACTTGTACGGATGTCGCCTTTGCACGAAGATGTCGCTGGTCCATCAATGGATGCTTTGCAAGAGCCAAAGTCAGCATGTGTTTCACCTGCCAGTTCGAATGGTGGTGTATATAGTGTAAGTTCTAAAGTTATATGTCTTATTTAAAATTTTAACGAATTTCCGTTTGCAGCCGGAACTTTTGGAGAGTTTTGGGTTAAACTTGCATCGCATTGAGAAGGATGTTCAACGGTGTGACCGGAACTACTGGTATTTTGCCAATGAGAACTTGGACAAACTTCGGAATGTGATTTCAACGTAAGTACAAAAAAATCTATGGTACAGTGGTGGAAGGGTGGTTATTTTTGTACCTTATAGATATGTTTGGGAGCATTTGGATATTGGTTATATGCAGGGAATGTGTGACTTGGTGGCACCGTTGTTGGTCATCTTTGACGATGAATCGCTTAGTTACAGTTGCTTTTGTAAATTGATGGAACGAATGATTGAGAATTTTCCCAATGGTGGTGCAATGGATATGCATTTTGCTAATATGAGGTAAGTTCTTTCGAATACAATCATCTTTTATTGCTATTTACAAATGATTTAGTTTGGAACCATTTATAAATCCTGCATGAGGCTTAAAAAGCAGTGCTTTGCAATTTTAGAAGAAAATCTTTTAAGCATGCGGAGGCTGCTTTTGCTGATTTAGAACAACTGTTTTGAACCAATTGATCAGGGAGCACTCTAAGCTCTATAGTTCGTTGTAACCATGTACCTCCATATCAGTTAGTAGTGAGCCACATTTCATGCTATTTTTAATTCAGTCTTGAGATTTCTGTCTTGAAATGTTCTTAAAAGTTCCTAATACACAGAGAGATAAAATCTTAACTTCTTTACCCCCAATCAAGAATTAGGATTTGCCTTAGTACATATAGAGGAGAGGGAAACAAAGACCAAATTCATTTTTTGTTAGTCAGATTTTTACGGAAGATCACTGTAAATGATTAGGGTCCAAAAATCTGCAGACCGTACACTCTACTCAAGCCGATTTTACTGATAGTCCGTGAAGTAAGGTTGTATCGACGTTTCAGTCAGTTTGTTGAAGATTCCATGACTAATGCCGAATGATTTCAGTGACGGTGGTTCATCTCAGGAAAGTGATCAGCCGCGTAGAGTGAAAATGAGTGATGTAATGTAAAAATTATGTGCCACCACTAAGTCTGACAAGACTGCAAGTGTATGTACTCCATCTGTTTTCAAACCACATCACTTCACACAAAAAACGACGAATAATTTCGCATTTTAGTCAGCTTAAGGACTACAATGCTCAGAAAAAATATTTGGTAGACCTTGTCGCCGTGTTACCTTTTGCTCGACAGCCGAATCGGAACCCTGGTGCCAAGGCAAGTTACAATATTTCTTTCTTAAGTTATTGGTACATATTAGATGGGTTATACAACATGTTGTTATCTGATAGTCGTACAAAGCATTCTTGTCTTTAGACGGCATCAATATTCGCCGTATTTTAATTATACAGAAAAATCTTGTTGTATTTGACGCTGCTAAGCCAGATGGCCGGGGCACTCATCCAAACAGAGGTCATAAGTTGTCCGATGACACAAGAACAAGGGTAATGAACTTCATACAATCTCTAAAGGAAAGAAAACCTTATTATTCATGATACGAGCAAATTAATGCAGCCAAACTTCGTCGAATATTGCAAAGCAGGGTACACTTCTATACATTTCATGAGTATTTTGAGAGTAATTTCAATATATACGTGTACCCACGTAAAGATACGTGTTACTCTATGAGATTTTCGAAGCTGACATTGCGATCAACTTGAGAAAAACTCTGGAGGCGATAAAAAGGTCTATTTACTGAAAAGTTCTAAGTTTTACAAAGTATAGAGATTAATCATAAAAAAACGCGGAAACAGAAGTTATAACAATTCCATGCCTTCCAATACATCAACATCTGACGTCGCCAGCTCAACTTCATATAATTCACTGTACTTCTTCTTATCCTTTTATAAACCCTTTCCTCGTTATACGATCTCATGAGTAACGAGTTTCCCATTTTTACTGCATCGCTGCTGCTCCGCTTATGGGGTTGGCTAATGTCGCAGACCGCAGAATGCGTCTACATAATGCTCGGTCCTGGATCGCTTCAGTGGTTAGCCCCAGGCGTTGTTGCGCATTTGCCATCTGAGAAATCCAGGAATTCTTTTTCGGACCTCGTTTTCTTACATTCACTGTACATGTGTTGTAAAACTCACTTCGGTTTTTATACGTAAGACAAAGTGTTTTCCGTAAGAGTGCTGAGAATGCATATATACATTTTGGAACCCTTTTTCCGAATATCTTAGACCCGAGCATATGGCATCTAGTATGTTTTTTGTCTAGTGCGCCAGTCTGTAATTTGTTTCCTCCTCCTACGTGGTGGACAAACTAAACCGATTCGATAGTGTAAAAGTGTCATTTTCTATTCACGGCCAATCTTGCCTATAATGTGATAAGGACACGAGTCCTGTGGATGCAAAATCTTATGCCGAAGTACGTGGACTGATTAGATGTACTTAGAAACAGTCCTATTAAGCCATCATTACCCGCGTTTTGCCTCTAACTAACTAACTATTTCGGTATTTAGCTAGCAGATTTGATGAGTCCCTCGCAAAGGGACTTAAAGAAGCTGTGACTAATGACTAATTTCCTTAAGATGTCTTATGTCGAAAAGATGAAGGTATTTTGTTTAAATTTGGTTATTGTGAAATTATGAAAATGGAAAATGATCGTTGTTGATATGTATTTCAGGTAACAAACAAAGGTTTTGCCGATGCGTCTCAAAAATATTTATTGTATCTACACAAAATCGATATTTTTATAAATAAGGAAGCAATTTTCCACTAGTCTCATCTGAGCTGAATACACTTTGGCAAAGATTTCCCTAATTTTCGTATTCCTTCCAAATAATAACAATTTTCGAGATTCGTGATATAGGCGTTTGTTTGAGAAATAATTTTATCGTTGAAGTCGATTCATTAGGCCAAGCTTTGGTAAGACCCTTTAAGTAGTTATTAAGGCGAGTGTTGCTCATTCCCCAAAAGCGTTCTGGGTTAATTAGAGTTGTAACGTCTGTCTCCCAATCTAATGAGTCGACTTTTTCATTACCTTGACATACTTTATGGACCGGAGTTAGGAACGCCCAAACTGATTTTTGATTTGTTAACTTGTAGAGCATGTTGTAGTTAAGTAAAATGAATTTTAATTTTACAAGAAAGCTGCTTGCCGGCATTGGTAATCCCGAACTCCCGATCAAATCTACCTAAACTTGAAGCTATAGTTCATGGCACGGCTAAAAGAGATAGCTTCCTCTATACTATTCGATTATTTTACGATCTAATCAAGGTCGTAATATTAATGTGGTTTACCTCGTTTAAGATAAAGAGGTTCTAGGCACAAGCAGCCTTAGAGTTCGTTATTCTTGCTATCTGTCGATCTTGGTAAGAAAATAACCAAGTATTTGACTTTACCTAAGGAAAACATTTGTTTATTTTTCAAGCTGATAATTTCCGAGAAACAGATAGAATAAATCGGTCAAGCTGTGCTTAAGGCTTTACTAAAGTTCCTCACTACTCGAACTTTCTATTTTGTGGATTCGTTTATCGCAGTTGGAAAGCTGCATTTATTAAATCAAACACAATAAATTCACCGGAAATTATATCGTTGGCTCAGAGTCGGGCTTCTGAACTCGCATTCTGATTTTCTGCGTTTTATAAGGACTTTAATTATAGATACATCACACCGTTGAACGGGTCACCAAAGCATGGTAAAACTCTCCATGTTTCGACCAGACTTCATGAATGCTTTCAAATATTTCTAAATGTACTTAAACGTAAGTTACAGCTTTGAGGGTATTTAATGTGCCACAGAAATCTTTCACTTTGAATGCCTCGCATATTTCAAGCATGAAACTCATTGATGCAAGATCTTGCCTTGATGAGAGAAGTAGTACACGCATCCTTCTTTGGTGACCCAAAGTGCAAAGTGCCTATCCACGTTATAAGATGTTGTTTTTGGATTCTTTTGACAACAAAAACTATTTCAAAGGTGCCAGGGACCGTCATCCAGAAAAATGGAAAGTAGTGGGGGGCATATATTTGTGCGGTTGTACGCGTCTGGGAATAGAGCTGCGAACTCAAATACTGCCATTCACTAAACGATTTCGAAACGAGAAACATAGTGACAAAAGATATACCAAACTCGTGCAAATCACAAAATTAGTGATGTTGCAGAATTTCATTCGAAAAATCTGATAATTCGTTAAAAAGGATTTGCCAAGTGTGCGGTTAGGTCAGGTTAGATGAGAGTGCCTGTTGGAGAAAGACTCTTAAGTGGAGCCTCCTTTGGAAATGTGCAAAGAAGGTTGGTGATTGTCTCCTCCACTTTGGTGTTAGTGCAGTCGTGAAGTCGTTGGAAACATGTGAAGGTTTCTGTTGAAAATTTCAACGGGTGTCAAGTGAAAGAGGCGATGGCGATGGCGCGATAGTTAGCTCATTGGACTATCACGCAGACAGTCTGGGTTCGATTCCTGGCTGGGTCACCAACAATTTTTCAAATCGCCATCACCCCTTTCGGCGGGCAATGGCAAACTCCCGAAAGTAAAATTTCCTACGAAAAAGCTTCTTAGGAGTGCCGTTCGGACTCGGCGATAAACCGTAGGCCCCGCTCAGATGTGACTAAAATGACAACATGAGCAACACAACTGAGTGTCAAGAAGCTAGGCCATGGCCCATACCGGGCTGCCAGCGCAACAGTGTCAAGTGAAAGAGAACATTCGGTGCACAGCAGGATGTTATGTGTTAGGCCCAGACATGCTGTTCAGTGAACTTTGCTTAACTTCATGCAGTTGACTGCTTTGTCTGAGCCCGCCCACCATGCAACCACCCCGAAGGTGAGTATTGGATGCCCCATTAATTTCCAATAGCTTCATTGCATTCTTTTTTTAATAGTATATCCCGAGAGGGCATAGGTAACCTCCCAGCTACCACCTCTAGGTATATCAGCAGTTCGTGGACCAACAAGTTCCAGAGAAGAGGTGTAAGAACACCGCTTCACCGCTTTGCGATGTACCCCTGCTGCCATATCGTTTAGCAGAAACCCCACTAAGTCCGTGCGTTGTCACAAAGTTGTTGGTTTGCGATTGGCAAACTCCCACCAGGAGTAGCGGGGACAGAGATTTTCATCTGCACAGACATCCGCTGTATACAGATAAGGTCAGCTAATTCAGGTATTCGGACACTCCGTTCACGACTGAGCTATCTTTGGGCCCTCAACGAGGCTGAACCTGGTCTCAGGATGAAAAGAAGTTGTAAGGAAGGTGGAATGGGGAGGGGAAGAGTGCTCATTATTTTGTCTTAGGGCTCATCTGAAGGGACATTGACATTACTCAGCCTCTAAAACTCGACAAGTTCTATGTTCGGAGAAGCATATCAGAGGAAATATGGAAGCCATAAAGTACGTTTTTTTATCGGGAGTTAAAGGAGATATCTTCATATCTACAAGAAAGCTATAAGCAATTAATAAAGTTTATTTTTAGAATTTCAGCATAATGAACAAAAATAACTTGAAAGAAGCCGAAAAACATCTTCTTCTTATCCTTTTATTAACCCTTTCCTCGTTATACGAACTTATGCGGAACGAGTTTCCCATTTTTACTGCATCGCTGCTGCTCCGCTTATGGGTTTGGCTAATGTCGCAGACCGCAGAACGCGTCTATATAAAGCTCGGTCCTGGATTCAGTGGTTAACCCCAGACGTTGTTGCGCATTTGCCATCTGAGAAATCCAGGAATTCTTTTTCCGACCTCGTTTTCTTACAGTTGGAGTGACCGTAGTTGATAGTGCCTTTTTAACCGGATTTTCCGCAGATCTTCTTTGAACGTGGCAATACCAACTTATTCTATTCGCCTCAAGCTGTTCGATTACCGAATTCTTTATATGTAGACTTCCTCTTATACGCGTAGATCTAATGCAATCGCGTTTAGTGACTCCACTAGACATCCTTAACATTTTCATTTCCGCTGCCGTCATTTTGTTTTTAAACGCTTCGTACATTGTCTAGCACTGTGAACCGTATATAAGAGCTGGTCTAACAACCGTGGTGTAGAGTTTCCCCTTTAATTTAAGTGGAAATTTTCGGTCGCAAAAGATTCCTGAATTTCCCCGCCATTTCATCCATCCCACACTCACTCTGTGGCTTACGTCGTCGTCACATTTCGCTTCCATGTTAACGATTGATCCTAAGTACTTAAAGATAGTGCTTTTCGGAAGAACTATTCCGTCTAACATTATATCCGGAACAGGTCGCAACGGATGCGCAAATGGGCAGGTCAAATGCTCCGTCTTTGAACGACTTATTTTAAACCCGTTTCTCTCTCGCGTATTTCTCCATGAATCTAAGGCGTTCTGTAAATCTTCGACGTTATCGCTAAGTACTCGTATAACTGCGTCGTCAGCGAAGAGAATTAGCGTTACATTTGCTTCGCTCATGCAGTCTTTTAAAAGATAGTCGAATACTACGTTAAAGAGAAAAGGGCTAAGTACGCTTCCTTGATGCACTCCGACATTAACTGGAAATTCTCTCGTTAGTCCAGCAGAGCTTTTAACCGCAGTTTTCACGTTTCCGTACATGTCTTGTATTATTCTAACATACGTTTCCGGTACGTTTTGAGACCTCAGCGCAGCCCATATGAGATCCCTAGGTCGATAAATACCATGTGTAAATCCTTAGACGAATCTCGGTGCTTTTCCATTATTATTCGTAGGCTTTGGATAGCGTCCACCGTCAATCTTCCTTCAACAAATCCACACTGGCTATTATCGAGCTTTATTATTTGCCGAAGACGTTCGTTTAAGACTCTTTCGACGATTTTCATTGTGTGTGACATAAGCTTGATTGAACGGTAGTTGTTGCATTCTCGAGTGTCGCCTTTTCCTTTGTATAATGGAACCAAGAAGCTACTTCTCCATTGATTCGGCATAGGTTGTCCACATTTTTATTTATTTAAAAGTTTCGATAGCCATTCGCTGCCGATTCGCTCCATCTTCGACCAAAACTCTGATGGAATGCCGTCTGGTCCCGCCGCTTTCCCCCCGCTTCATTTTTCCGATTGCTATACTTATTTCTTCGATTGAAAAGTCCGAAACTTCCTCCTCGAATAGACCAGCTGTCGGCACTGTTTGTTAAGCAACTCTTTGCAGTATTCAAGCCACCGGTCACAAATTTCCTTTTCATTTGTTAATAAGCGACTGTCTGGATTTTTTATGTATTTCGGCGAGGTTATTTCCATTGAATTTTTTCGCCTCTGTGCAGCGAGCTTAAAAATATTTGGCATTTTAGTACTGTACGACGTTTGAACTTCTTGGATAGCTTGTCTTCTATCCGCCGATCGTGAGGATATTTGTTCCAACTCCTGGTACAGGTTTTCCGCTTCTGCCGCTCGAGTTCGAGCCAGGACTTTCTTTGCGATCTTTTTAAGACGCTCGTATTCAAGAGCCAGTCGACCTTTTTCGATATCGTCGCTCCGATCACATTTTGTCCACGCTTGGAATGCACTCTTCTTGTCGGCCACAGCTCGTTTGGTTTCGTCATTCCACCACCATGTTTCTTTGTCGACGTGATGGTATTTCGATATAGTCCCCAGATAGGACTTTGCGAGTGTTATGCATTCCTCGTGCATGATGTTCCACATTTCTTGCGGGATAAGTGAGTCTGCGATACCGTTTATATTGTGAAGTACTTCTTTAGCCAGTGCGATAAATCTTGGGCTTCGTTTCTTCGATAGATAATACCACCGGATTTTTGGCTTTCCAAACGATGCCCGTGTTTTCGGTGGTTCCGCTGTGAAAAATTCTGTAATGAGCAGACGGTGTTGGCTTACTAGCCATTCTCCAAGTATTACTTTACAGTCCTTAACACGGTTTCTCATCGACATTTTGCAGAGGTGATAATCTATTTGCGTTTCGTGGCCTCCGCTGCTATAGGTAATAAGATGTCGTTGATGTTTAATAAACATTGTGTTTAAGATGGTTAAGCCGTAAGCCCTACACGCTACAAGGATGTCTTCGCCAGCTGAATTTCTGGTTCCAAAGCCTTTACCGCCGTGGCAGTCCTCATAATCAACATTTGTTTCTCCGACGTGGCCATTTAAATCTCCGCCTACGAAGAGCATCTCATCGATAGGTATATTTCTAAGCAAATTACCGAACTCTGACCAAAATGTATCTTTTTCCGATTGGTCGCATCCATATTGTGGAGCGTACGCGCTAACAATGTTCCACGTTTCATTGTGTATGACGAGTTTAACACTCATCAAGCGGTTGCTTATTTTCAAGATACCAACGATGTTGTTTAGAAGATCCGCTGCAATAACGATTTCAACACCGTTTCGTCCATTGACCGTTCCTTGGTAGAACATCTTAAATGCCTAAGTTTTTAAATCTAGAAGACGCGCTTTATTTCCTGTATTACACCACTTCGTTTCCTGTACGCACATAATTTGTAGAGTTCTGCGACGCATAATCGCTTCCAGTTCTAAACTTTTTGAGGTCATCGATCCGACGTTCCAAATTGCAAACCGAAGTTTAGGAAAATATTTTGGAAACTTCATTTTGCCCGCCCCCGGAATCCGTCGGGTTCTGACACAAGCACTTCTGCTTGCTCTGGGATCACCCGAGTGCGTTGCAATCGTGGTGCCCAGCGGGGTAGTGCTATTAATTGCGATCATTTCCATGAAGTGTATCTAAAGTTTGAGTGGTTTGACACTTGTATGCTCATTTCGAATTGATTGACTGTTCTTTTACCCCACCGGTAGTCTCCAGACGTGGGAAAGAAGCCGAAAAACATAATAGAGGAAAGAGCACTATAACGCGTTAATTAATGAAGAATTGCTGCACGGTCCCATTCCCTTGCTTTAGCAAACGAATAAGAAATGTCAGATTTTACTGAAGCTAAAGTTAGTGAAGCAATAAATCCTCCGAAATGTGAACGAAATAGGAAATCTTTGACTTAAAGGATTCGCTATTGTGTTTATTTAAATTATCAGACTCCTAACAAGTGAACTGACAACTTTCTTATTCCACTGTATAAATGCAAATAAGACAATTATGGTTGATGAAACTAATGTAGCATGCTGTAGAAACATACGAAGGAGTATTGGGATTGGTGAGGAGTCCATCGACATTTGATGCGCTTGAATCTTGATGGACAATAATGGAGAAGTATCCCAACGCTTTAAAAGATTCCGATTTGGCAAAACCTTTCAAACGAGTCCAGAAATCGAAACTGGGCGGCACTAAAATATTTAAATGTACGAGTACATAAGGCGTTTATAAGTGTTATACGAGTACGTATGTAAACTGCACCAAGAGATTAGCTGGACAATTCGAATTAAAATTTTGAGATACACAGTGTAGGTTAGGTTAGGTGTGATATACAATTTGTGGATGCAGCATACGATGATTCCGGAAACCTTTTTATTTTTGGCAATTATAAACAACGACGTGGTAATGCTCCAAGTTGGTAGAGGTCCCTTTAAGCTTGCGTGTTATACCTTGGATGTCCTCTCTTGCGCCGTTTCTCGCCGAAACTTTGATCAAAAATTCTTAGAGCCGGTGCTGTGGTTTCTATTCGCTTATTAAACCAATATCGCTGCATTGCCTATTTAGTTCGAGGATGAATTTCTTCCTCCACTTCCCGTCAATACGAAGTGACCCACAGTATCGATAAGGTTAAAGCTTCTCCGCCTTTGGGCAGGATCGGAATGATAACCGTTTTGTATAAAGCCAGTTTGGTCTTATGGGAGAGGACTCTGTTACTTAATTTATAAATAAAATAAAAATATAATTTTGATGTAGATGCTGCTTAAAAATGAGAAGCTCGGTAGACGAAATCTCTAACTACCTCGAAGTTATGATTGCCAATAGTGACATTAAGGCCAAGTCGTCATTTTTTTTCTGATGACAGCATAGTATCGGACCCATTTGGCCGCTTTCGCCTTAATACTTTCAAAAGCTTCATCAATGATTCGCTATTTTGTCTAATCACTTCAATGACATCCGCAAGTTATTATCGGAAAACGTGCTTCTTTTCTCGGCCAGTAAATTTTGCATGATTTAAGGTCCCTCTCTATAGTCATTCTGCACAAACTAATGAGTTTTGCAGAGATTGCAAATCTGGTCATGGCGTGATTTAACGTTGTCATATATGGCCTTGAAGTTGACAAATTTGTCGTAGTATGGAATTTTTTGGCCTGAAACCGTACTGATATGGACCAAAATGTGTAATATGTGCTGTTAAGTAGAACATTGACTCAGTCAAAAGGAGGTTTTTTGTCAATCGGACAAACGATGCTAACATTTCATGATTCGAATATGCTTTCACTTAACTATGTCTTTGCAGGCTTTTAGTTTTGTCACCCTGGCGTGTTCAATTCAATTTATTTTTTGATGAAAACATGCTTTCTGCAATAACAGCTCTCAATTTCTCCAAATTTACGCGCTTCACGTGCTTTTTATTTTTCTTTTCAAGAGGCCTGCATTTTTTCCTTTTTATCGAGCTGACGAGCAGCTTTTATCCTTCGATACAGCGGAGCTTTATATGCTCCAGATGTTTCTGCCACTTCTTTGATGGCTCGTTGATAACATACCCATTGATTGCGTAAGGGGGCTAGGATTATATGAGAGATCGGCGATCGGCGGTCTCTTACGATTGGACTGACTTCAGCGGGCTTATGATATTGTACAAGGTAATGATTCGACTTATTGTTGGCTCCTTGGAAAGTCCATCATACAGTGTGCTGGAGAAATGTCTGCCATCGATCACAGGATATACCTAGTTGATGCTTGTTTGACCAGGGTATAGCGAAGGCCCTTTATATATGTTGGGATGTAGGAACCGTGCCCTGGCTACTAAAAGGTTATGTCTCTTTATAAATTTTAGAAATCTGAATTCATTGACGGACGTGGTGTTATGCGGCTTGCGCTTAATAATGACGATAGATAAGATTCCTTTTTCACCCAGCTGTAAGTTAAGAATCGTCATATTTAAGCCGAAAAATACCTTGGCCATGTCGTTAACCAACGAAGAAATTGCAACGTTTAAGTGGTGTGAAAACATTGCTATTTTTGTGACAGAAAACTGTCGCTTAAACACTAGAATATGTATAACCTCCGCATAAAGAGACCTACAGTAGCCAAAATTTAGGATCAGGAAACAAGCTGGTTTTGTCATAATCAACAGAAGCTCAAATTCCAGTTAAGTTTTAAGGAAGAGACTGCAAGAAAAAATACTAAAATAGCCAAATTCAGAAAATGTTAATAAACTCTTTGCTTAACCAACAAAGTGACCGAAGTTATAATGGCCTGTGGAATAGTTCTAAGGTCCGCAAAGTTAGTCAATCTCTCTATAGAACATGTTTATATTTCAACGGATAATAAAAGAAACAAAAGTCCTTATTGTCTTGCTTGTTTTTATAGATCTCTTATTCAAATACTGGACTCAGAAATGTATGACCTTATGGATTCACACGGAGACTATACTCATTTCTACTTTTGCTATCGCTGGTTTTTGCTGGACTTCAAACGCGAGCTGGTCTATGCGGATGTCTTCTCAACATGGGAAGTTATTTGGGCAGCAAAACATGTTGCTAGTGCACATTTTGTCCTGTTCCTAGCATTGGCTTTGCTAGAAACCTACCGGGACATCATTCTTTCAAATAGCATGGACTTTACTGATGTCATCAAATTCTTTAATGGTAAGTTTTAAACAAAATTATTTTTATTTCAATATTAATAGATTTTGTATTTCTTTTGTGAAGAAATGGCTGAACGGCATAATGCTCAGTCGGTGCTACAGCTCGCTAGAAGTCTTACTCTACAACTCCAAATGATTATTGAAAATAAATGAGTATCACCTGTCAGTGCAATTGTCTTTCCATAATAGCTAAATCCAATTGAAATGAAAGATTATTTGGTGATCTATAGGAAGAAATAATTCTAAATTAAAAAAAAAAACTAAATTAAAAGTAAAAGTATTCTATTTCAATGTCTTGACAATGTAGTGTATAACATCCCCATCCTGCTGCATTTTCCTCATATTTGTAAAACGCCTTTTTATTTTTTTACCTCATCTATTCAGGATTAAAGCTTTCATATCAAAGAAAAAGAAAAAAACAAAAATTATAATGAAAGAGGATCAGAAAACAGATTAAATTAAATGGAAAATTTAATATAAATCAAACTATAGAAAAAAAAAAGTATCTCAATTATATTTACTATTCTAGTCAATACATATATATTTACAAATTCACAGATACAATCAGAACAACTCAATTACAAACACATTTTTGATACTAATTTATATAGATATATAGATATACATATATATATGTTTTTATGTACATTTTTACTACTCTTTGTAATCAACTAGTATTATTATTATTATTTTTTGTTTGTCGGATTCTTTTCCTTTTGGAATGTACTAAACATACAGATCCCCCTTGTTGAAGACTGTTTCTATAGCAGAATTTTACTCTACTCCAGAGTGCCTGAGAGGCCAAAATTTGTACCTATTTGTTAGTAATCATATTACAAATTATAAAAAATGTATAAACAAAAGTATATATTAATGCAATATAATAAATAGTTATATACATATGCAGTACACAGGTAGTTTGAAAAAAGTCTCAACAACTTCAAGGGATGATTGGTTTACATATTTTGAGGAAAAAAATATAAGAAAATAAAGTTATACGAAGGAGGATTTAAAAGGCCCCAGGAAAAGCACTACTAAGTTCTGTTCTTCTTTCTATCGGACATGGCATCTTTGGTCTTTGTTTTTTAAGCGAAAAATTTATAGTTGCAATTAAGGCAGTGCCTTATTTTCTAGTTGTTCAGTTTCTTTTAAATTTTTAAACTTAACTTTAGTTTGGCACTAAATGGAGCCATTTTGAGTCAACATTAACTTTGCTTTTGAACAAGATAGAGAGAATACATCTGCAATTAATTTTTAATCACTATTTTGGCCATATGCCCACTATGGCTGGATCCGATGAATGTCATTCAAGAGTCAAAGTTTTCAACCACTTTCTCAAGAATTTTTGCGTTGCGGGCGTATGTCCTCAACAACGTGTCTTGTTGACTTCCAATGCTTCGAATGTTGTTGCATTGTCAGTGTAAATTAGTGGCTTTATGTATCTTCAGAGAAAATAATCAAGAGGCCTCAAATCATAAGATCTTGTAGGCCAATTAATAGGTTCAATCCACGAAACTATGTGTTCATCGATTGCTTCTATCAAAAAGACGTTTCGTTTTCTCTATGGCAAGAAACGCCATCTTGCTTGAATCACATCTTTCCACATTCATGCCATTCGATCGGGGAATGAAAAAGTCATTAACACGCAAATTCTTCATTTTTTAAAAAAAATTGTCCGAGAACTTTACTCTAAGTTGACAGACCTCACAAAATTGTGCATTCTTCGCTCTAATTGCGACTGTTTTACTTGTTGGTATACCCATTGAGCCAATCTCTCATCGCTTAACACAATTTTCCGATAAAATGTCGAATCAAATGCCAGTTGGTTTTGGACCCATTCACCAAAACTTCGTTGGCTTCAAATCAGGTTCTTGCGTAAAATTTTACAAAAATGGACGTATAAAGACTAAGCTGTTGTGAACGACGTCTAATCGATAAATTTGGATATTCATCAACACTCCCAAAAATGGACGTAAAAAGCCTAAGCTGTTGTGAACAACATCGAATCGATAAGTTTGGATATTCATCAACACTTCCCTGAACGTATACAATATATCCTTCAGTTCACTATGTTCTTATGCGTATGAAGAGTGTATGTCATCACGATCGATGACATATGTCACTGACAGTTTACAATCTGACAATTGGTTTGACAGATATAAATGTCTAAATTAATACTGGGTATGGTACTGCGTATGGTTAAAAACAACGCCCTTTATGTGTTCAAATTATGAAACCCGTCAATGAAATGCTCTTTCAATAGTTAGTCCTCAGTTAGTCCGAACTTAACTGAGGTCCCTTTCCCGGTTGAGGGCTGACGTTGAAAGCTGTCTGGGTTGGAATGGTAGGTTCCATACGTTCAAGGCGACCTAGAAATTTCAGTTCACTGTTGAAACGTCTATTCCATTCTCCACTATATATATATTTCTCGTGAAGCACGTGATCGTTTTTATTTATTTTCGTCAATGTACAACCTTCTGCCAGCGTATAGTAGGGCTGGGATGATCAGTGTTTATTATATAGTCTTTTTAGATGCTCGAAAGAGGATTTTAGTATTACATATATTCCTTTTCTAGTTCCAGGAATCAGCGATTATCTCCCGCATCGCTTCGTTTAAGTTCTTCTCTGATGTTTTAGATCCTACGAGTAGTTTTGGCATTTTCGACTTTGACGACACTGCTTGCAGTTCTCATCGTGTTTTTGTATGTCCAAATGAGCTAAGCAGCGATACTCAAGATGTCGCATGCGGCTTTAAAATTAATGAAAATATGGCACGAGTATCTATCAATTTGCAACTCCTGGGTTTTTTCCAAGATTTGCCGAAATCTGAAAATTTGATCTATGGTACGATTAAATCTCTTATAAACAATGCTGAGGTTCCCAATCATCAACTGCTGGTGTTAACAGCTCGGCAGTTAAGCCATGGGGTCCGACTGACTTCTTGATCTCCTTCGGACCTACATCTACATCTACATTGAAATGGCAGTGTGATGTTATTCGTCGTCATCGCTTAACAGTCTGAGAAGTAATATTCTCTATAAATTTTCAGCACCAACTGTGGTTCTACAGTGAGGCTTGTTGCTCTATTATTGCAGATTTCTGTTCGTTTGGTAAAACTTATTAATTTCAACAAAAACAGGGCAATAAAAGACTTTGCTAAAAACTGCTTATCTTGACCTTCCAAATCCTTCCTACCAATACAATTTTCTTCTTCATATATGTCAAGGAACTATATATTAAAGTTTCTGAAACTTTTTCCGGAACGCCCTGTGTACAAAGTTAACTGCATGCCACTTAGAAAACAATATAAATGAAAAAAAAAGTATACTATGTATGACTGTATGTTAATCATATTCAATTGTTTAAATAAATAAATAAATATATTTTAAATTAGTGAAACAATATTACAAATTTTATTATTGAATTGCTCATCTAGATGGCATCACGGTCCAACAAACTGTAAGAAAATAAAACTGAATAGCCTACAATTATTGAATAAATAATATTTTTATTTCTTTCATAGTATAACAGTATTTTAACAATAATAGTGTAATTGTTCTAGCTTGCACAGAGATATGGTTATATAGAACCTTTCTACTGGAAATACATTTATTTTTAAGCAAGAATTATAGCATGATATTTTAAAGCACAATTGAAGGAAACCTATGGAAAAAACCTCCATTTATACGAGAAAAAAAAAACAACAAACGAAATAAAAATAATAAATAATAAATAATAAATAATAAATAATAAATAATAAATAATAAATAATAAATAATAAATAATAAATAATAAATCAACAAGCTTCTACAGCTAGCTCGATCCCTGGCTAGCTGCCTCCAGTTTCGCACGCTAAGTTGGCTGAGGTCCCCTTCTATTTGAGTGCGCCACCTGAGTCTTGGCCTTCCTCCACTGCACTGTCCCTCGGGAGCGGATTTGATGACTTTCCGGACCGGAGCATTGGTATCCATATGCTCTATATGGCCCAGCCATCTCAGTCTTTGAAACTTCACTCTTCTGGTTAGGTCCATGTCGCTGTGGAGTCCGTAGAGTTTACTGTTGTATCTCTTCCTCCACTCACCGTCAATGCAGACGGGACCGAAGATTGGCCGAAGAATTTATCTCTCGAAGCAAACAAGAACACCCTCATCCATTTTTGATAATGTCCATGTCTCTGTGCCATAGAGCAGGACCGGGATTATTAAGGTTTTAGAAAGTTTGACTTTTGTTGTCCGAGAGAGAGCTTTGCCTTCTTAGCCCAAAGAAACAGCGGTTGGCAGGAGTTATTCTTCGCTTGATCTCAGCGCTGGTGTCGTTGTCTGTATTTATAGTGGAGCCTTGGTAGACAAAGTCTTCCTCAAAGTTATGTCTGTCGAGGGTGACGTTCTACCCGAGACGTCGGTGTTAGCTGTCCTTTTTGCTTGACAGCATATACTTGGTCTTGCCCTCATTGACCGCTAAACCCATTTTTGCCGCTTCCGTCTCAATACCCGCGAAAGCGCCACTGACATCACGCTGCTTTCTCCCGATTACGTCAATATCGTCGGTGTATGCGAGTAATTGGACAGACCTTTGCAAGATTGTGCCTCTTGTGTTTGCTCGTGAGTTTTGCACTATTCTTTCAAGTACGATGTTGAAAAAATCGCATGAAAGCGCATCGCCATGTCTAAATCCTTTCTGGACATCAAACGTCTCGGTGTGATCTTTACCGACCTTGATGGAGCAGCGTGCATTCTCCATCGTCATCCTGCACAGACAGTCGAGTTTGGCAGGGATGCTAAAACTGGACATTGCTCTATATAGCTCGCCTCTATAGATGCTGTCATACGCGGCCTAAAAATCGATGAATAGGTGATGGTTAACGATCTGAAGCTCAAGGGTCTTCTCCAAGATCTGCAGTAGTGTGAATATATGGTCGATGGTGGACTTTCCTGGACTGAAGCCACACTGATATGGAATTATCAGGTTGTTGACGAACGGCTTCAGGCGTTCACACAATACGGCGGATAAGATCTATATGCGATGTGAAGGAGACTGATGCCTCTGTAGTTGGCGCAGTTCAGAGGGTCTCCTTTCTTGAGAATTGGACAAACAATGCTGAGGTTCCATTCATCGGGCATACTTTCGTCCGACCATATTTTACAGATGAGTTGGTGTATGCTCCTTACCAAGTCATCGCCTGCCGCTTTGAAGAGCTCGGCAGTCATGCCATCCGCTCCAGCAGCTTTGTTGGACTTAAGCTTCGATATGGCTATCTTCACTTCATCCAGGTCGGGTGGACGGAATTGTTGGTCATCATCGTTCAGTTGATTCTGCCTGACAGCGGTATTTGGTCCGTGGTCATTTGGTCCTTATACAGTCTGCAGAAATGATCTTTCCAAATCCTCAGCATCGACTGCGATTCTACTACGATGTTCCCCTTGTTCATCTCTACAGGCTTCGGTTCGGGGTTTGTTTCCGTGGCATGTTATTTTTACCTTTGGGTAGAACTTTCGAACCTCATTAACGAAGTAGCATCTCTCAATTTCCTCGACCGCGCGCTTCTCATGCTCTTTCTTCTTCCTCCTGAGAAGCCGGTGCTCGTCTCTCCTCTTCCGCTCGTAGAGCTCATGAGCAGCTCTGGTCTTTCTAAGCAGCACCGCGTTATATGCATCTTGCTTAGCTGCATGTTCTTGCCGGCATTTATCATCGAACCAGGGGTTTCGTTGTGGTGGACGAGTGAAACCCAGCACATCAGAAGCGGCATCTCTGATGGCATTTTGGCAGAGTTTCCAATGGTCTTCGATGATTGATGCTGGCAGCATTGGACCTCTTAAGAGATTAAGAGACACTCGATCGAAAAAGGACTTGGCGATCCCTTGCGATTGTAGCCGTCCGACGTCGAATTTCTCCACAGCATTAGTTTGTCTTGGTGTAGTTTAGGATATGCGCAACCGTACCTTGGGTACAACAAGGTAATTGTCCGAGTCGATGTTGGCTTCTTACGTTGGTCGCAATGTGGTCGATCTGGTTATTTGATCAGGAGTTCTCCAAGTCTCCTAGCGAATATCAAGATGGGGGAACCGCATGCTATGTACAGTAGTTACGACAATATTTCGCTCCACTACAAAGTCGATTAGCCTGAATCCGTTATCGGAGGTGGTGTTGTGCAGGCTATATTTTCCGATTGTTCCACCAAAGATACCCTCTCTTCCTAGCTTTGCATTGAAATCACCGGGGGCATGCGCGCATATAAGGCTAATGTTGGTGAATTTAGCCTTGATTCGTATTGCTACGAGGCGCTCGCCCGAAGCTCAGGACTTCTTGTCTTAGTCTGCCTCCGACAACAAATCCGCATCCAAATAAGCGCTGCTTTTGCCGTCGATAGCAATTGCCGTAGTAGATGTCGCAGTTTTTCATCTTCTTTTTGTCTGGCCCATCCCATCGCATTTCTTGAATTGCGGTTATGTCTTCTTTGCAGCAATTTAGGGCCTCCGCTAGTTGCTCGGCTGCACGTGGTCATTTACTTCGAAGATAGAACAATAATGAATTTTCTGCGTAATATTTTGGCTACATTCCAGAAAGGTCTAGAGATCGAGTCAAGTGATCTTAATTTATTCTTCCATAAGGAATTTCTGTATTCTGTTATTCGAATTTTTATGAGACGAGTGAAGGCATTCATTTGATAGAAATAGTTGAGTGATCTATTTCTCTGCCATAGCCTTCTGTAATGATTTCTTTTGAAATGTTTCAATATAATCGTCAATGTTTTGATTGTCATTTACAGCAGAAAGATTTTTCGAAAAAGTGCGTATGTTGTTAGAGAGATGGTATCTAAACACGCCCTAGTTTGCGTTTCTGTAAAGGAAATGACAGGAAAATGATCGGAACTAGGAGCGTTGTGCACAACAGGAGCGGTAAACGAATTAGGAGTAGGGGTAACAAACAAGTCGAATGTCGAAGAAGAGTACCTAGTGCAAGCAGGAATGTATGTAGGACTAGAGGGGTACAATATTGTAAAGTTATATCTAAAGCATAAGTTATACAGGGTGAGTTTTTTAACTTGAGACATCCAAATTACTCGAAAAATACGCGATATCGAGAAAAATGTTTCAGACAAAAGTCATAAGGTTCTGAAGGGGACATAAGATGGTGACCACGAGTTTGACCTTGAGACCCATTTTCAAGGTCAAACGAAGGTCACTTTTGATTTTTCAAATGATAATTCTTGATTTTCATTTCTCATTTGTATTCCTCAATGGGGCACACGACTTTGTCTCAAAGGTCTTATTCATTCAGTGCTAGATACCACTGCACTGGCACGCCTAAATCATTAATCGGTTTCCAACGTTGTTAGGGTGTTAGAAGTTCGATATTAGGTTTGGAGGAACTGATGATTATTAGTAACGTTTTCCAGATTAATAATGCAGGCTATTTCAGTTCAAGAGAAAATTGAAATGATCTTGATATATGGAGAAAGTCGAAGGAACATCGATGGTGCTGTTGCTTTTTACACCCAACGTTTCCCAGACCAGATACGATCGCGCGCTTCCTTTTATCGGGTCATCCAACAATTCACTGGTAAAGGAAGTCTGCAACCAAAGAAAAGGAATCGGTCAGATGGGGTGGCTTTTGAGGACAATGAAATAGCTGTGTTAGCTGCCGTCGCACACGATACTCACATTAGCACTCGCCAAATAAGTCGTGAAACAGGAATTTCTCAAACGATTGTATTTAAGATATTACCTCGGCATAAATACCATCCTTATCATGTTTCAATGCATCAAGAACTTTCTAGTGAGGATTTTCGCAACCGGGTTTCCTTTTGTCAATGGGCACTTCAGCAAATTGAACGAGACCCCCTTTTCTTCGCCAAGGTGTTATTCTCTGATGAGTCGACTTTCACCAATCACGGTACGGTCAATCGACATAATATGCATTACTGGGCAACCGAAAGCGCTTTTTGATTGCGACAAGTTGAACGCCAGCACCCTTGGAATGTTAATGTTTGGGCGGGAATTGGGAATTATTGGGGAATATTAATAGGTCCATATTTTATTGAAGGCAACTTGAATGGCGAAAAGTATGCAAACTTCTTGCGGGACCATCTTCCAGTATTACTAGAAGAACTGCCATTGAAGTTGCGACAAACAATGTGGTTTCAACATGATGGTTGTTCGGCCCATTATTCTCAAGTAGCCCGGGGCGTATTAAACAATGCTAACCATCAACGATAGATCGGACGAGGAGGTCCGAGGCAATAGCCTGCTAGATCACCTGATCTTACGTCACTTGATTTCTTCTTGTGGGGCTACTTAAAAAGTGAGGTTTACAGAAAAAAAGCCAACAACACGTGAGGACATGAAAAGACGAATAACTGAAGCTTGCCGGAAGATTACGCCAGAAATACTTCTCAGTTCTGTTGGTTCATTTAGAGCGCGAATAGACAAGTGTATTGAAGTGAATGGTCACATTTTCGAGCATTTGTTGAAATAGTCTCGGGAAATAAACGTCGAAATGGGAAGAATTTAATGATTCAACAATGGGCGGCAAGAGGACCCACTCTAATTAATCATACCGAAGGAAACAAAATACTGCTACGTCTACGTCGTTGTTTCCGACTGAGCAATGCAAATCGGGAATTATCATTTGAAAAATCAAAAGTGACCTTCGTTTAACCTTGAAAATGGGGCTCAAGGTAAAACTCGTGGTCACCATCTTATGTCCCCTTCAGAACCTTGTAGCTTTTGTCTGAAACATTTTTCGCGATATCGCGTATTTTTCGAGTAATTTGGATGTCTCAAGTTAAAAAATTACCCTGTATAAAAGCCTACAATTGTTTCCTTGAGCAATATATTTATTCAAAATCTAATTTCAAAGAAAGAATTGCCCTTTCAAAAGTGTTCCTGCACCAGGAGATTTCAATTATATGATCCTTCGTTTCAGCTTTCTCTATCATCCAGTTACTTAAGCAAATTATCCAGTTCTTTTTCTTTTTATATAATGCCCGAGCTCAAGGGGTTATTAGTACCCTTAAATTGTTTGCACACCGAGATACCGACGTACGTTCGTCCTAAGTGTTTGTAAGTACTCGTAACAATGACTAGGAAATAGAGAGGTCGGTAGAGTTTTTCATATGCGAGTTGAACGGCTTAGGAAGAACCAAGATATTTTAGGGTTCATCCGAAAATAAGCTTGAAGCTATACTGATAAGATGGTGAAGAGTTTAAGGGGACGGAAACCTACTGGCAATATCGGTGGAACACTGGTGGTAATACTGGTTAGGGTTCAAGCATATTGATTGACTGTGTTATATTGGTGACATCAATGATCCACGGTGTTGAATCTTTTTTAGTAAGAACAAGCGATCTTGACCAGAACTCTAGTTCAGAGGGGAGAAATTATTTCTTACATCGTTTGTAGAAACCTGGATTTTTGACGACATTGAATATGTGGTTACTTAATCTCCTCTTGACACATGTACGGTTGTAACCAACTATTGCTTTGGTTCAGAGTTTAATGCGCGGTCTGACTACATAGAAAGAATTGCATGTCTGGATCGGGGAATTTAGGTAAACACAATTCTGGGTGGATTTGAAATTCAAAACAGATAATACTCGTACTCGAAGGACGGTATTTCAAGCAAAAGCAAGGGAACACGAGAATGCCAAATGGAGCAGACTAAGCAGCTTCTTTAGGAATTTTAACTGGACGATTTAAGTACTTTCTCATAAAAACGTATAACTTTTTGCGATATACAAGCAACTAAAGCACTTGACAAAGCTGGCAAGCATTCATTTGGCCTGCCGCCAACCTGGAGGGTAATGTTTTTGAAATTATTCTTTTAAGAAAACATGACAATGGAAGCCTTAACCGAAAAAGTTGGTAATCCTAACTCGTGTTCGAGTTAACTGAAAACTCTCCTCTGAGGCTAGCCTAACAAGTGCATCGGAGATTTCATATTCTGTGATCCCATTGTGACGACTGGGGACCTTAACAATGTTGCAAAACCCGGGAATTTAAATTTACGAGTACAATTTTAATTAAAAATGTAGCCGGGCTACCGGCAACCAAATCAAACTTTAAAAAAACAAACGACGAGATAAAAAAAAACCGCGCAACCACACGAATGGTAGTTGAAATGAAATGGAGGGAAATATAGTATGCAAAACCGAATGAGAAGCCCAAAAGAGAATTGCGAAAAATGCAACGAGCAGCTGGTTCAATCTGCACACACCGGCTGCTCAGCACGTGTAGGGTTCGAAAAAAACGATTGTAAACAACAGAAAGTGGACGCCACCTTCTATGTGAAATTGGGAAAAAACGATCAAAACAAACGAGATTAATATTTCCCAGATGGGGAATTTGATTATATATATATTTCTTCTTGCAAGGGGGGAGGGGGAGGGGGGAAGATGACAAGGGCCGTGCACATATATATATTTAAAAGAAACCGAAAGCAATATGATCGTGACACCAAAGTGGTGGAAACATTTAACAATTCAAACCAAGGCAACAGTCAACGGAAGACATTACGGCTAGTTCCCACTCACACATATATCTCACACACACACACATTCATACGTGGTTCCACTATTTCAGCTGCCAGAGCAAAGGGACTCACTTCCAAAGCTTCGACAGCTTCTGCTTGCGAAACCACCCAATCGCAACAGTCGATGTTTTGTCGAGTTTGTCATGTCATGTTTGTCTGTCGAGTGACTGCTTGGGTCCATATAACACTCTCGGACCCGGGACAATTAAGTGGAGCTCAACAGTGACCACCAAGTGGGGAGAAAAACTTTCCCAGGAATGCATTTAAAGGGGGGCCGCTTGCAGACAAAATTTAGGGGTGACGATCGTGGGGAATTGTGGGCTTTCTTTACAATTTTCTTTTTCTTTTTTTTCCAATTTGGGGGTTTTACAATTTTAAGTCGTTTCAAACAAACAATGTTATTTATGGTGGGCTCTCGGCCAATGCTGGTGGTGCCGAAATCTCGGGTCATCAAGAGGAGTATCAAGGGGGCAAGAGTCTCCAAGCCGTCCGCCTGGCTCTATCCGGAGTACCTAAGTGGTCATCTCTGGAGCGGTAGGCTGAAGGAAGGAAATTGACTCAAAGGATTCAGTGAATCCCATCTATACCGTGGCATACAGAGAATGACGGGAGAAAAAGAACGTGGACAACACAAGAAAATACAGGAGGACAGAGGAAATCAAAAATTCTTCGCTATCTTTGATCCTATTGCTTTACGATTCACTACTCTGCCCTTCTGCCATCCTTTGGATGCCATCGTGCAGGTGGGATTCACTGAATGCTTTGGACCCAGTTCCCTCTCTTAGCCTACTGCTCCAAAGATGACCATACTAGGTCAAAACCATATAGGTAACTTTCTTGACCGCCAGAATGTGCTGCTACTGCAAAAAAGGTTATGGTGCCTTGAAGTCCGTTCATATTTAGGCAGACATGCCAAATTTCAGTGCGATACTGTCTTTAGGTTTGTTTTGACAGCTGATTGATGTTGACGTGTTTGGCATCATGTTGAGTATGGACAAAAACGATTTTCGTTCTCTCATAAAAGATTATTGTTTGATAGGCAAAACGGCGAAGGAAACAAAAGAAAAGTTGGAAAAAATATTATGGGGCTAATGCTCCACTACCGATCAAGTCCGCAGCGGCAGGCCCTCCGATGCGGTTACAGAGGACAATGTCAAAAAAAATATATAAAATGGTGTTGGCTGACCAGAAAGTGAAGGTGCGCGAGCTAGCAGATACCACAAAGATTAGTACTGAGCACACACGCCGTATTTTTGGCAATGTTCTGCATATGAAAATGTTATCCTGCCGCTGGGTGCCGCGCATGCTTACTCTTGACTTAAAACACGAACGCGGGAGCACTTCAAAACAGTGTATGGACTTACTGATGCGGAATTGGGCGGACTTTTGGCGTCGATTGGTAACTGTTGCTGAAACCTTGATCCACTATTACACACCAGAGAACAGAATGAGTGCCCGGCAATGGACTGAAGCCGGCACGAGTGCTCCGAAGCGGCCGAGGGAGGCTCAATGGCTCGGAAAGGCTATTGCGTCGGCATACTCTTCGTGGACTATCTCGAAAAAGAAAAAACCATTAACAGCCAGTATTACTGTGCATTATTGGAGCGATTGAGGCTGCAATCGCTGCAAAACGGCCTCACATGAAGCGAAAATTTTCTTACTTAGCAAGACAATGCGCCAGCGCATAAGAGCATCGCAACCACGGCTGCTAAAATCAAAGACTCACCGCTCCAATTGCTGCCGCATCCACCGTATTCGCCCGATTTGACTCCCTCGGACTATTATCTCTTCCCAAACCTCAAAAGTTGGGTCATCAATAAAAAATTCAGCTCACGCGAGGAAATCATCGACGCCACGGAGGAGTATTTTGCAGACCTTCCGGAAAATTACTTTTCGGACGGGATCAAGAAGTTGGAAATTCGCTGGAATAAATTTATCAAGCTAAAAGGGGACTATATTGAATAAAATAAAAAAACATTTAAAAATATTTTTTTTTTCATTCCCAAGGAGGTTACTTTTCACTCCACCTAATGTATGTGAAAGTCCCTCTGATTATCAAATGATATTTCACCCATTTCTGGGGCAATAATTGTCGATCACATTTAGGGTTGACTGCGCTTTAGAGAAAACAGTTGCTAAATGTGATTCAAAAGTTAATACAGTAACATCAGTGCATATACCTGAGCGGGGAAGTCAGAAAAGTTGAGCGCGACAATGAAGATAGGAAGCCGCTATGTGGACAAACCTTGTTTATTACTACTATCACATACGAGCATACGCAAACAGTGTTCTATTCACATGCGTTGGTTTTGTAGGTAAAACTAGTGTTTCATCTGCGTCGTGTTGTTTGACCGAATTACACATACCGTCCAAGTTTCCATGCAACTTCGACGTAAATAAGAGTAACTAGTGTGTATTCCTTCTTTTCAAGAATGCTTTCAATCCATTCCACCAGATTTTGAAGCTTACTTGCAAGATCTTTCGCGTCGCTAGGTATGTTGCATCTCAAAAAGAGGATACATTCGGAAAGCAGTTTGGTGCACATAGTTCTCGACCATGCTCTTCAACATGAAAAAAGTGGTCGACTAAAAGGTCAAAAGTTCGGTATAAAGATTTTTCTAACTGTTAGCGATGTTTAAGTTTGTATGCTAGTGCCAGTTGATCTTTACCTGATTTTTCAACGGACTTGAAACCATCAAATGAAGCAACATCATGTTTAATGGCCTCACAATACGAGTAGTTGTGACAAAGCTTTGCTTCAAATTGAGTCAAATTCAGTCGATTCCACGCCGTGTTTCCAGTGACTCCATTGCATCAATAAAAAGTGACCGAGTGGTGTAGATTTTATGCCGAAAGTATTATTCCTTCGTCGATGAAAAGGGTCGCCATGTTGCGGTTACTGGAGTTAGCTATCGTGTCATGTTGGAAGACTGTTTTCAGACACAATTGGATGGAATTGACATAAGTGATATGTGGTTCCAAGGAAATTGTGCCACATACAACACAATTTTGTTTTGTTTAGAAATGACCGTAAAAAAAGGGTGGGTGGTGGTGTGTGTATTTATGCGAAAAACTGTTTTAAACCAAAATTTGTGTATCAGTCTTCCAAGTCTTTTATACAATTTTACTGTTTAGAAGTCAGTTCTGCACATGATAAAATGCTCCTTGTTGTAGTGTATTCGCCCCCTCACTGTTTCATTGAGAAAAATTTAGCGGAACTGCAAGACACATTACTAAAACTACATCCAAAATACAGTAAAATTTTGGTAGGTGGTGATTTTAATGTCAACATTTTAAAGTGCAATAATATAACTAGTCAATTTCATTATTTCTGTGAAAAATTAGGGTTGTCAGTAGTGAATTCTCGCTATCCCACCTGTTTTAAGTCTACGAATAATCCCTCGTTACTTGATATGTTTCTCACTAATTGTGCTTCGAGTGTTTTATGTTTTGACCAAATTAAACTGACAAGCGAATTCATTCATGATATGATTTTCTGTTCTTTTGACTTTAATATAGATAGATACAACTGTGATAATACCTTTAGTTTTAGATCGTTTAAGGACATCAATCTTATAGAGCTCACGCGCACGCTTTTTAGTTTAAATTGGCACAACATATATCTAACGGCCAATATAAGTGAAAAGGTTGAAATCTTTAATAATCTAGTCAACTCCTTATATAATAATTTTGTTCCAGTTGTTACTAAGCGTGTTAGGTCTTGTTCTTGTCCGTGGTATAGTAACGAAATTCAACGTAAGATTACTGAGCGTGAGCGTATTTTTAAGAAATTCAAACGAAATCCTACACTGGAAAATAGACAACAATACTGTATTGTACGCAACGAAGTTACAACTCGTATCCGTAACTCTAAAAGGTCTTATTTTTTAAAGAAACTTGATCCTAAATTAGGGTCTAAGCAACTCTGAAAGGTCTGGGTGTAGTGACCGATAATAAAATATCCATGTGTTCATTATCCCCGAATGAAATGAGTGCGTTTTTTTCTCCGGATCCTCCTGATCCCACTCCTCTTAACCTAGATCTGTGTTCTCCTGCTTTGTGTCCTAATTTCGGTTTTCAGTGTATTACTGAATTCGATGTATTCAAAGCAATTAACTCTGTTAAATCTAATGCCACAGGACCTGATGGTATATCACCTCGATTTCTTAAGCTTATACTACCTCATGTTATTTGCTACATACATCATATATTTAATTACGGTATATACAGCTCCCAGTTCCCAGATAGTTGGAAAATAGCTAAAATTATTCCTATACCCAAAAAGACTAGTCCAAAATGTCCTGCCGACTACAGACCAATTAGTATTTTGTGTTTTTTGTCAAAAGCTTTTGAAAAGGTTTTATCTCTCCAATTACAAAAATTCCTGGATGATAGTAATAAGCTCTCGAAATGGCAATCCTGTTTTCGAAGCAAACACAGTTGTGAATCTGCTGTTCTAAAAGTGACTACTGATATTCGATCTGCTTTAGATCGTAACGATATCTGTATAGCAGTTCTTCTAGACTTTTCCAAAGCCTTCGACTGTATTGATCACTCTTTATTACTAGCAAAGGTTAAAAATAGTCTTAATTTTTCAGACTCTTTCACAAAGCTACTAAGCTGTTATCTAAGGGGAAGAGAACAGTCGGTCGCCACAGAGCTTGGCTACTTAAACTCTAAAATCATTCACGAAGGCGTTCCGCAAGGGTCTGTTCTGAGACCACTTCTGTTCTCCCTTTTAACAATGAAATCCCAGGTATTGTTAAGAATTGCAAAATTCACATGTACGCTGATGATGTGATTGTATATTTTTCGCGTCCTATTGGTCTTATAGAGGACTGTGTTGCTAGAGTGAATGAAGATCTTGATAACATATCCAACTGGTCAAAAGCTAACAAATTGAAGTTGAACCCCGACAAGACAGTTTGCATTTTTTTTTTCAAATAATGACTTTTGTTCAAATGATTTTTCACCTGTTGTTCTTGATGGCAGCCTCGTTAAAGTTATAAATTCTGTTAAATACCTTGGTTTCCATATTAACTCTTCACTTACATGTTGTGATGCTATAAAAGACACCCTGAAAAAAGTTTATAGTGGACTCCGCCGATTGCGATACTCGACGAACTACTTGCATCACCTCGTAAAAACAAGATTAGTTAAAACGCTTTTAATGCCTTACGTTTTGTTTAATTGTTCTGTGTTCCCTTGTCTTGACTCTGTTTGTAAGAATAGACTAAAGGTTGCGTTTAATGACTGTATCCGTTTTATTTATAATATTCCTAGGTCCAGTAGTGTATCCACTTTTACATCCTCAATTTACGGTCTGAATCTTAATCTGTATTTAAACTTCCGCAACATATTAAAACTATTTAAAATTATACAAACTAAATCTCCTAGTAATCTTTTTGAAATCCTTCATTTTGCACAATCTAATAGAGGTAAAACACTAATTATACCTTCATTCACACATTGCATTGGAGAGCGATCCTTTTTTGTATCTGTAATTCGCGCCTGGAATTATCTTCCACATGAATTGCAGGTAATCAACTCTTATGCCGTCTTTCAGAAAAAGCTTTTCCTTCATCTTTCCAATAACCGCATTCTAACTTAGACATGACTTTTCTTCTTATTTAATGTAATAATTATAACATAATTTTTACTTATTTATTTATTTACTTTCATCTCTCTTTATTTATCCCTTTTATTTTATTTTTTATATTATCTTAATTATTCTCAAAATGTATCTTAGTTGTTAATATATCGTATAATCTGTAATGTCTGGAAAACTGTGCTTTTAAAAGATATCCTATCTTGTAGTATTAATGTAATTTAAATCTAAATACAAATACAAATACAAATACACAGCTGAACAAAAAATTGATCTATTGACGGGGAAGTTCGATAATAGTGTAATGTCAAGAAATGGTCCAGTCGAATGGCCACAATTTCTGATGATCGGGTAACGTTAAGTCGTTGGTTTATGCCAAGATGCCAATGACGTAAGAGGAACTCAGAAACAATATCGAGTGCAAGTATGTCAACGGCATTTAAAAACAAATCTGAATACAAATAGCTGCTGACGATCTTACTGGTACCAATCTCCGTCTTGTACTTTTATAGTATGTTGCAGTTATTTTTTTTTCTTATACTCAGCCTATTCTGTCACACTTCTCGGAAGGACAGAATGGCGAAGATCTTCTTTGTTATTGTCTGAGGTATCTGCGAATTGTTTGACCTGTTAGGTAAGTTAGCATATCAAGTGCAATGCCGAACGTTGTTTTCTTTTTTTGAAGTTGAGTTCTTCTATCAGCATTCGAGGCCAAAGTAGTCATGAATAAAGATCAGAAGTTTCAGAGGTTAGATGGAGTCAACACTCTATCTATCTAGACAGATATCCGGGTATTGATCTACCCAACTTGGCGCTATCTGTATCGTAAATATAGAAAATCAAGAATCTTTCTGATCAGTTATGAATACGTTTGCTAGACATGTGAATGAAGAATACTCATAGAACTGAAAACAATTCGTTGCAGTCATATGAGCTCCCAGTAACAGTATAAATAAACATACGAGTACATGAACTCGTTTATCGGTTGCAACACTGCGTCAAAAAAGTGCAAAGACTTGTTGAAACAGCCCGTCAATCGAGTAATAATAACCAATTGGGTGGAGGGGTGGATCTAATATAGAGCGCTTCTTGCATAACTAAGAAGTCAGTTGCATTCAAGCCACCACTACCTCGGCATTTCTACAAACTGCCGTCGATTTATGTAAATACCAGAAATATGTTTGTCAGTATTTCACACTTCAGAATTACGAGTAAATTCCTTTGTTTTGCGTCAGCGGGGATGAAAAGGCACGTGCAACTCGATTGCTATTCTTACAAGCCTGATACGTGTAGAAATTGGCAATTGAAGCGAATGAACTTGAATTGTTTTATACACATGTGGCATTTGTGTATTATACAAATTATCAAAGAACAAAGTCCATCAATTATTACAACTTGGGGTGGAACTTTGATCCATTCCTTTTACAATTGCTAGGCAAATACTTTATTTTTCTTTTAACTTACTAAACTGAGCAGAAAAAAAACAGTGAATAATGAATGCGTTTAAAATATGGAATCCAATCATGTGTAAGTCATCAGCAGGCTTAGAAACATTTCGAATTGGTTGCAATGACAGTTTTCGTGACTTGGCATACTAGTACAGTGCAAGTCTTCGGATCGAAAGTGTTAAGTTAAGCTCGGAATTAGTACACTCACTATGACGAATATGATAGAACAATTCTTAAACGTAACACCAGGTATGAAGAGATGTGTTTTTAAAAAGTGTTTTGTGCAAGAAATTGGTAGAATTGGAATTTAGTGAGATAAATTCATATGATGTGATGATTTTGGATTGCATTTCCTTGGATTATAAAAGTTTGCAGAGATAAAATGGATTATATTGACGTCAAACACACTTTTCGACGAGAATAAAAATAAATTTAGTTGAGTCAAGGAATTCTACATCACTCCCTTCTTATACGAGGGTGGGTCAATAATTCCGTGACTTTTGGATTAAAACACAGATTTTTTGATAAAAAAATAATTTTATTTTTCAACGTAGTCTCCCTTGAGCTCTATACACTTTGTCCAACGCTTCTTAAATTTTTTTATCCCTTCAAAAAAAAATTAATTTGTCGAGGTCCCCAAAATAGGCCTTTGTTTGCGAGATGACTTCATCATTGGAGTCAAATCTTTTTCCACCAAGCCATTTCTTCAGGTTTGGGAACAAGAAGTAGTCGCTCGGAGCCAAATCTGGAGAATAGGGTGGATGAGGGAGCAATTCATAGCCCAATTCATGGATTTTTGCCATGGCAACTGCACATGTGTTTGTGGTCGACTCTGAGCAAACGCGGCACCCATCTTGCGGAAAGCTTTCTCATGCCCAAGTGATCATTCAAAATTGAAAGCACTGAGCCATGCGAGATCCCTACGACTCCCACAATCTCTCGCACTTTCAATCTTCGGTCGGCCAACACCATATCGTGAATTTTTTCGATTGTTTCGGGTGTAGAGACCTCAACTGGGCGTCCACGACGTTCGGCATCTTCAGTGCTTGTACGGCCACAACGAAATTCAGTAAACCACTTTTTTACCATTGAAATCGATGGTGCAGAGTCCCCATAGTATTTATCAAGCTTAGCCTTGGTCTCGGTAATGGTTTTTTTTCGCAAGAAATAATGCTTAATAAGCACACGAAATTCACTTTTTTCCATTTTCTCCTCAAATTAGTGAGTAGTCTGATAAAAATAGCTGTCAAACACAAACTAACTGACGCAGCAAGTTTAAATTTTGACAGGAGTCAACTGACAGATGCCTGTTGACAGGAGCAGTGTTGCTGTTTCAGTAAAGAGGTCCGAAATTCAAAAAGTCACGGACTTATTGACCCGCCCTCGTATTATTAAATTGATCCACTGTCTTCCCGCTCATTGCTCCTGATTACGAATGTGTCAATGGCACTTTGAAATTACTGAACTTCTAAGATATTTGATGCTTGTCTTCTGTCTATTGCAATATGAAGAATTTGGTAAGCCAAGTTTTAATAAAAGGGCCACAACACGCTCCGAAATGGATCCGAAATGTATTGCAACGATTTTCTGTACCACTTGCAAAATAGAAGAACCTTCCAAGATCAACTCATCTTTTGCTTAATATTTACATTTCAATTTACTCCCTTTGTAAAAACCTGCTGTATTATAGGTGATTATAGATGTAGCCCGTCTTTTCTTTTCAGACTGAAGGTTTCACCAATTGCGAGTTCTATTGACTCCAGATCGGTTTATATTAATTTAGATTTGCTGTATAAATGATGAGATATCGAGAGTAGGATTGGATTTATCCTCTGGGGCCAGACTATTTTGTTTAAAGTGAGGTGCCCCTGGTTGACGTATACATCTTGAATCACAGCCTGCCCCTAAAGGTGCTAACACCTCCTGTTTTTGGGCTGTATAACGGGACATGGAGACTTAAACATACCTGCCCGAAAAAGTTAAGGCAGAAATTCGCAGAAGCTTGCTGCAGAGCATTTGATAACTTATTTTTTAAAGTGTTTATTACTACTGAAAGGCATCGGTTTCGACTGGTTGTCCTTTCGCCCTGATTGCTCCTGATTACGAATGTGTCAATATCATGCGCAGGCGCGAGTAGTAGTAGGACCGATTGCGTCGTTCTGTTTAAAATTTTTTTTTGTTAAACAGCATATGCGTGTTATATGCTGGGTCCAGAGATTCGCACAAAATTGGGGGGTCCTTCGCGTAAGTAGGAAAGGTTGTCTATTTTTAACGACTATGGGGTTTTAGTAACTCTTTAAACTTTGGCACAAGGAAAGAAATAAAGATACTGATGTACGTTAGTTTTGAATAATTGGCAGTTATAAGGCCAGCAAATAAAGAGCTCGATAAGGTATTGATTTAGAGAGTCGTTCGGCTTAGGGCGTCTCATAATTGACGCAAAATTTAAATTTTGCGCATTATGTAGTACAGTGATGACAACTGAAAAAAAGATAACAATGTGACAGCTGACATTTCGGGGTTACTAAAAATGGAGCGCTATACGAAAGAACAACTCATTTTCATTGCTGAACAATTTTTTACAAATAATGAAGGTTTGTCAGCTACAGTCCGCAATTTTCGTACAAAATATGGCCGTCATAGTGATTTAAAACAATCAACTGTGAAGAGAATAATTGAAAAACTCAGGGAGACTGGATCAATAAGTGATCTTAAACACTCTGGGTATCCTGTCACAAGTCGTTCAACAGAAAACATCGAAGCACTTCGCGGAGTATTGCTGACAGTCTAGGAACATCAATTCGGCACCGTAGTCAAGAATTGGGCATTTCGAGAACCTCTCTAGATCAAATTTTCACGAAAGACTTCAAATTTCATGCTTAAAAAGTTGAACTAACTCAACAACTGAAGACTACTGACCATGCAGCGCGAAGAGAGTTCGTTGATTGGTATTTGGAACAACAACAATTGGATGCTGATTTTTCGAACAAGATCATGTTCAGGAGGAGGAAGCATTTTCGGACCATTCTTCTTCGAAAATGCGGTTAGGTCAGGCAGTAACAATTAATGGTTTCCGTTATCGTGACATGATAACTCAGTTTTTAATGCCTAAATTTCAAGATATGGATGTGACCAACATATGGTTTCAACAAGACGGTGCCCAATGCCATACAGACAGAGTAACAATTCGATTACTGCAGGTGTCATTTTCTAATCGTGTAATCGGTCGTTTTTGTGATCAAAATTGGCCATACAGATCTTGCTATTCAAAGCCATTGGACTTTTTTTTTGTGGTTTTTTGAAGTCGAAGGTGTATGCAAACAAGCCCACGACCACCAACGCCTTGAAGGAGGGAATTGGGCGGTGTGTTAATGAAATTTAGCCACATTTATCCGAAACGGTCTAAGAAAATTTCAATAAAAGAGTACGTACATGGCAGCAAAGCCGTGGTGGCCATTTATCCGATGTGCTGTTCCATACATAACCCCAATCTGTATATTCTATGGATTAATAAAAAAAATTTAGCATTCTCATTAAAAATCTGTATTTTCTATCAGAATTGCATTTTGCGTGAATTATGGGACACCCAATATTTCAGAGTATGAGTACATCCGAAAGTAGGGTTGAGAGTGTACTGATGAGCATTCATTTTGAGACGGGTGCCAAGATTGAAGGTTTAAAGTGCATGAAGGGGAAGGCTAGTGGCAATTTCGGTGAAGCACTGGTTCTGATAAATTTTGATAGAACAACGTGTTGCAGGAGTCATTACATCGGTGTTTGAGGGTATTAATTGACTGTGTAGTATTGCCATCGCCTATCGAGCAGGTGCAGATAGTTTAGAAGTACCAGATCAATTGTTGGTATTGTATTCCTATTTTGAGTGAATAATTGCCTTTATAATTAAGGCCAGATCACAGAGGGAAAAGTATGTCTTACATCATTTGGAGACCTAGATTTTTTTTTGACTATTTATTATGGGGATACGTCAAATCACTCATTTCTGCAGATTAGTCAGCGTCAATTGCAGCATTGGAAGATAACATTACACGTGTAATATACTCGAAAAAGTGACTTTGAAAGCGACTGACAAAATTTTGATCAACGTTTACATGAAATAATATTTAAAAAGAAAATGGCAAGCACTGATTTATCAACTCAAGTAAAAATTTGATACATTTTTGCAATCCTTTCGGACTTTTTTGACAATTAAAAATCAAACGCTTAAAAATCAGTGATTTTAAGGATCCTCTTAACAATATTGCAATACACAAACTCTTAAATTTCGCTGAAATACGGGAGAATATGCTTCGCCATTATTGCAACATCTGATGTTAGACAGTTTCTTGCTTTTTATCTAATAGATGCTAAATTTTTTTTCGATGAGTTTGGGTCTGTGAGCAAATCATTAAGCTCACTCTGAGCAAAAGGTTGTTTAAGAAGACTATGGTAAGCTGAGCAGAACTTCGGCATCGGTATAGCCATGCTGTTTTTGTATGAAATGCATGTCTTTAGTGTCTGCAAATTGGGATATTTCCATGAATTTTTCTTGAAGTTGCAAAATCTTATTTGTTTCTTAAATAAACAAATTTTTAGATAACAACAAGAAGCGATTCAAGAGGCTGTTCAAGAGCTTCGTTTCGTTTCATCTCACTACACAAACCTAGGTCTTTGCCGAGATATTTTCACAACATTTTGCACATAGTTTACTAATAAAGGCAGAACTGTTTCGATGGAGATCCAAATAAACAATTTAGGTTCTTACGCCACTCTTCCACTAACTCGAGAACGTATTTGGTTATTTATCCAAATCACAGTGATTAGAGATTTAGGTATAAGTTTCAGGAATTGGTGAGATTTTTCATTAGCCTTACTCTTTTAGGAAGGTACGAGTAGAAACATCATTTGTCTAAGCATCCATTGTACAATACTTATCGCCCTTCTTTCACGACACGAAAACACCTTCAATATTAGTTTCGCATGGAAAAGTTGAACCTGCATTAATCTGGCTAAAACAAGGTAGCAGCACATTAGAATGTTCGTTTTAAGTTTAGCTAAAGATTTCTCCGTCAAAATAATTCAAATTGTTTCAGAAAGTTGAGCCATTAAGGGGAATTTTTGAAGCCAAAATTGTGCTCGTCGCGCAAAGCAACTGCGAATGCTGCTTTTGCAGTTTAAAGCGCAGTTTAAACCAAAGGTTCGCCGAGTTATGTAAACCTGGGGCATATATAAACAATACCTTATTGAGCTTTACATATGGGTTTGAGTATTGCCCTACTCTATGGCAGGACCATAACTGTGAATTGGGTGAAGGAAATGGATTGAAATAATCGAAAAATGATTTTGAGTTAAATGTTGGGCCAACAGCTAGTATGGAAGTTTTTTCTAAACTAAACATACATTTATTGAAAAATCAATATAGAATTTTACTGATTAATACAGTTTGGTCCATGACAATAATAAAATACAATACTGTTTATGTGACGACTATGGCTTTTGTTGCAAGCGACCATTCGAAGTGACCTTTGATGACTTTTTTGAAGTGGGTCAATGGGGGCAATTTAAGTTTGGATGTAATGTTTTAGATCTTGATTGTCACTGGGTTATTGGCATAGACCCACAGGAAGAAGTCGAAAGGTGTCAAATCGCATGACCTTGCAGGCCTACCCATTTCTTCTCTAACTTACAAAATCAGCGACGTCGTAGATGGTCCAAAGGCTTAAATTGCTGCGTAATTTGGAGATCAGAGATTTGAAAGCCCAATTGTTGACCTCGACGACGAATTGAGGTATCTTACTGGTTTTTAACACTGTCGCTCACAGTGGTGAAGGTTTGGTGTGTACGTGCTGGCCGAGCATACTGATACCAATTCCTTGAAAAGGCTTCACCATTGGACGAATTCCGTACTCACGAGGCGATTATGTTAAATTTTACGGAATGTTTTCGTTATAGTTCGCCCATTTTCGTAATAAAATTGAATGAACAAAAATGCGTTGTTGCTTGGTAAACGACTCCATGACTAAAATGGCCAAAGATCTTATGACATCTGTCAAAAAGATCAACCACATTAAGTAGTAACATCTACACCATCTGTTGGCTTATGTACCTTTTATGAGGCTCATTTTCGCCCTGGACGCTCTCGGCATCTGGGGCATCTGAAATATAAGAATTTCTATCGAGAATCTCTATCTACAATATGTACTAGCATGTTCTTGAATGGAAGGTATAGAAGTGGGCGATTTTAATTCCCAGCGTGGGAGTTTTTGCTTAGGCGGTCCAGTCAACAGTCAACAAATGAACAATTTTGATGAATTTTACCAAAGGAGCCTGGAGATGCAACAGAGATCGCAATGGCTGTTGATTAAACTTGTAAACGCACCCTTCTGTTGCACATATCTATCTGCCAGAAACGTTTGCTTTATGATGTGTGTTCATCGTCGGCTTTGGCATTTGTCAACGTTTAACGCTTTCATATTTTATTATTATTTCTTTTTTTTACAGATCCGAGGTCGGCATCGAGCTGGTTACTTGTGGAAAAACCGTCACTTATCTATGGAATTATAGCAGTATATGCGTTGTTTGTAAAAAAATTGGGACCAGCGCTGATGAAAAACCGCAAAGGATTCGAATTGAAATGGGTCCTTATCGCTTACAATATATTTCAGATTGTGTTCAATTCTTATTTATTCCTTCAGGTATGCATTTACTTTGAAAATACTTGTAATTTTGTGTCAAACACATTCAGTATGTTCTCCATTTTTAGGGATTCAAGCTATATGTAACCGACAGAGAATGGAAGGGAAAGTGCCTACGTTTGGATGAGACTCGTCCTGAAGCTGTCAATCTCCATCTTGAACTTAACTATCAGTTCTGTTTATTAAGAGTTATCGATTTACTGGACACTGTATTCTTTGTTCTTCGAAAACGTTACAATCAAGTGACCTTCTTGCATTTCTATCATCATGTTCTGATGGGACTATTTCCCTTCACAGTCTTTCGTTACCAACCCAATAGCCATTTAGCCCTCATTGGATTGGTGAATAGCGGTGTTCATGCTGTCATGTATTCCTATTATTTACTATCTAGCATTCGGTCAGATATTAAGAACTCAATATGGTGGAAGAAGTACATTACCCTGCTGCAAATGGTTCAATTTGTATTTTTGTCGTTTGCATTGGGGTATCCCATGATATATGGAGACGATTGTGGGTATCCATGGAACTTGGTAAGGTTTGCTTTCTTTCAAAATTTCCTTATGTTCCTTTTGTTTGGTAACTTCTATATTAATTCGTATGTTGTTAAGCCTAAACTAAAACCAAAGGTAAAATAAATGTTTTGTAATTCGTAGTCTTTGTATTTCGTAGTATTAAATTGTGGACCTTCCGTTTTGGTGCCTTCATTGTTATAATTGAGGTGGCACAAAAATGTCATGGTCTGTTGTTTCCAAAGATAATGCTGGAATATCAAGAAGAGGCGGTTTTTAGTTTTGAAGCCGACCCATAAACCTTTCATAGAAAGCAAAAAATATATAAAGTTTGGCAGATGGTCTCATATCCTAATCCAAGTTTGTCCGAAGTTAAGCTTGAGAATAAACGAAAGCGATACAGGCGCTACATCCAATATTAAAGTCTTAATCAAAAGAACAGATGATGGCAACGATTAGTATAAGGCCTCGTAGAAGTAGCATCTTCCGACAGGTGCTGGTTCCTTAAATGACGAGAATGAGCCTCTGCAGCCGAACATCTTGCAGCTCTGCTAATAAGTCCTACTTCACGCCTCCCCATGGCGCCATCTGCGAATCTCACAAGAGGTTGCGAAGTGAAGGGGGCAAATGGCGAGTTTCTTGCGCCATTAACCAGGATTAGTGTCGGAAAAACAAAACAAGACCTTATCCGGGCTACTCCGATATATTTGGATCTCAGGCCGGAAAGGATTTCCAGGACTTAGTCAGGGTCTTGGAAAAGAGATGGTGGCGGACGAGCCCTATAAGGGCCAACGGTAGCGCTCACATCCCGGAACGGGTTACTGGCTTCGGTGTAACCGACCCTCGTCCTAGGGGCACTCAAAGTGGAACTGGTCCTCCAGGTTGGGGGTTGTGCCGCCGGGGTAACTGCCCGGCCATTTAAAAAAGATTAAGTTACGAAGCATCAACAAGCCTCGGATATGGACGGATCTACTGTTGACAACCCACGCAAACGATTTAAGGACAATGAGCTTCGGATATGCACGTGGAATGTTAGATCCCTTAATAGACCACGTGCAGCCGAGCAACTAGCGGAGGCCCTAGACTGCTGCAAAGCAGACATAACCGCCATCCAAGAAATGCGATGGGATGGGCCGGACAAAAAGAAGATGAAAAACTGCGACATCTACTACGGCAATTGCTATCGACGGCAAAAGCAGCGCTTATTTGGATGCGGATTTGTTGTCGGAGGCAGACTAAGACGAGAAGTCCTCAGCTTCCGGCATGTGAGCGAGCGCCTCGTAGCAATCCGCATCAAGGCTAAATTCGCCAACATAAGCCTCATATGCGCGCATGCCCCCACAGAGGAGAAAGATGACGACACCAAGGATGCCTTCTACGAGCTCCTCAACAAGACCTACGAGCAATGCCCTAGCTATGACATTAAAATTGTCCTCGGTGATTTTAATGCAAAGCTAGGAAGAGAAGGTATTTTTGGTGGAACAATCGGAAAATATAGCCTGCACAACACCACCTCCGATAACGGATTCAGGCTAATCGACTTTGCGGCGGGGCGAAACATTGTCGTGGCTAGCACGCGGTTCCCACATCTCGACATACAAAAGGGGACTTGGAGAACTCCTGATCAATCAACAGTCAACCAGATTGACGCAAGACACTCCTCCAGCATTATGGATGTCCGTACGTTCAAGCACCAGCTTCTCAGGAGGAAGAAGAAAGAGCATGAGAAGCGCGCGATCGAGGAAATTGAGAGATGCTACTCCAGGAATGAGGTTCGGAAGTTTTACCAAAAGGTAAAAATAACATGCCGCGGAAACAAACCCTGAACCGAAGCCTGTAGAGATGAACAAGGGAACATCGTAGAATTGCAGTCGATGCTGAGGATTTGAAAGATCATTTCTGCAGACTGTATAACAGCGATGACGGACCAAATACCGCTGTCAGGCAGAATCAACCTTTCCACTTGGACGAAGATGATCAACAATTTCGTCCACCCGACCTGGATGAAGTGAAGATAGCCATATCGAAGCTTCAGTCCAACAAAGCTGCTGGAGCGGATGGCCTGACTGCCGAGCTCTTCAAAGCGGCAGGCGATGACTTGGTAAGGAGCATACACCAACTCATCTGTAAAATATGGTCGGACGAAAGTATGCCCGATGAATGGAACCTCAGCATTGTTTGTCCAATTCTCAAGAAAGGAGACCCTCTGAACTGCGCCAACTACAGAGGCATCAGTCTCCTTAACATCGCATATAAGATCTTATCCGCCGTATTGTGTGAACGCCTGAAGCCGTTCGTCAACAACCTGATAGGTCCATATCAGTGTGGCTTCAGGCCAGGAAAGTCTACCATCGACCATATCTTCACACTACGGCAGATCTCGGAGAAGACCCATGAGCTTCAGATCGATAACCACCACCTATTCTTCGATTTTACGGCCGCGTATGACAGCATCTATAGAGACAAGCTATATAGAGCAAATTCTAGTTTTGGCATCCTTGCCAAACTCGTCAGTCTGTGCAGGATGGAGAATGCACGCTGGTCCATCAACGTCGGTAAAGATCTCACCTCGACCTTTGATGTCCAGAAAGGTTTAAGACAAGGCGATGCGCTGTCATGCGATTTTTTCAACATCGTACTTGAAAGAATAGTGCAAAACTCACGAGCAAACACAAGAGGCACTATCTTTCAAAAGTCCGTCCAACTACTCGCATACGCCGACGATATTGACATAATCGGGAGAAAGCAGCGTGATGCCAGTAGCGCTTTCGCGAGTATTGAGACGGAAGCGGCGAGAATGGGTTTAGCGGTCAATGAGGGCAAGCCCAAGTATATGCTGTCAAGCAAAAAGGACAACCAACACCGACGTCTCGGACAGAACGTCACCCTCGACAGATATAACTTTGAGGTAGTGAAGGACTTTGTCTACCTAGGTTCCGCTATAAATACAGACAACGACACCAGCACTGAGATCAAGCGAATAATAACTCTTGCCAACCGCTGTTTCTTTGGGCTAAGAAGGCAATTGAGTAGCAAAGCCCTCTCTCGGACAACAAAAGTTACCCTTTATAAGAACTTAATAATCCCGGTCCTCCTCTAAGGCGCAGAGACATGGACATTATCAAAAATGGATGAGGGTGTTCTTGGTTGCTTCGAGAGAATAATTCTTCGAGCGATTTTCGGTCCCGTCTGCATTGACGGTGAGTGGAGGAGGAGATACAACGACGAACTGTATGGACTGTACAGCGACATGGACCTAACCAGAAGAGTGAAGATCCAAAGACTGAGATGGCTGGGTTATGTAGAGCGCATGGACACCAATGCTCCGGTCCGAAAAGTCTTCGAATTCGCCCCCGAGGGACAGCGCAGTAGAGGAAGGCCAAGACTCAGGTGGCGCACGCAAGTGGAAGAGGACCTCAGCCAACTTAGCGTGCGAAACTGGAGGCAGCTAGCCAGGGATCGAGCTGGCTGGAGAAGCTTGTTGACTGAGGCCCAGGTCCACCCCGGACCCTAACGCCACTTAAAAACGAAGAAGAATAGAAGGGACAACCAATACTTTGTCAAAATGTGTCTAACGACAACTATCATTTTGAAATGGTAAATTTACATTTGTATGTACAAAGTAATCACATAATAGATACTATTATAGGCTTTCTGTAAGTTGATTTCCGAACCCGCTTGAAATAAACTACGCCGCCATATGCAAATAACTAAAAATAGCCATAAAATACAAAAAGCTAAACTTCTTTTTGCACTAATCCGAAATGTTTCCTGCATCTTGAGGATTTTCCACTTAGATGCGAATTCTTAAACCATACAAAGCTTTCGCAGCATTTTCCCTCAGAATTTCGTCTTCAGTTTCAACAAGTTGCTATAAAAAATACTCCCTCGTCATCGGTTTGTGTATTTGCTAATGTACCGATACCTAAAGGATATTTTTTAGTTGTTTGCAACTTGCTTGCTTATGATACATGTTGCCTCATATTCTCAGAACTGCTTTCCCCTTTTTTATCCGAAAAAAAAGCTTATTCCACACCATCGGTGCGTGAGGAATTGTGGTGAATTTTCTTATCAGGAAACAGGAACCGAGACCATTTATTGCTAATCACATTCAGTCCTTATTCTGAACTGAAGGATTGTAGAAGTTCTTGGACGGTTGGCGGAGTCGAATTTCTCGATTTCCCTTTTATAGTGCGGCATATTGGCAGCGAACGAAAACGCTTCGCTAAATTCAATTTTCACAATTTTATTTCAGTCGGCGACATGTCGGAGGACTTTTTGAATGATACTACCCTTGTACCGGATTATAGTGGAAAACCGGAGATTTACATGAATCTAACGGGCAATTTTGATGTGGAATTCAGCACGGTGGCTGACTTTGAGAAGAACGTCAGTGTTAGTGTTAGTGTTAGTGTTAATGCGGCCAAAATGTCGTGGTTAAGTGGCGGAAAAATTCAAATTCCATTCTACACCATTATCCTTTTGCTGTCGGTCGTGGGTAATTTACTTGTGATCTCAACACTTGTACAGAACCGTCGAATGCGTACCATCACAAATCTCTTCCTGCTCAATCTGGCAATCTCGGATATACTGTTGGGAGTCCTTTGTATGCCGGTTACACTGGTTGGAACACTACTAAGGCATTTCATATTTGGAGCATTTCTCTGCAAACTGATACCGTTCCTGCAGGGTAAGTTTAAATCTTTCAAATATCAATACTTACTCGAAGTCCTTAATTTGCTTTCGATGTTGACTTTCAAATGATTTGTTTGGTTGGTGTGAGGGAATAAATCATCATTTGGGATATCCTCCAAATGAGTTTGGGTTCAATAGACTCCCTAACTCATACTCGTAAATCTTACGATTTGTAAAACGGTTTAAACTTTATTATAACTTTTTGTAATAGATGTCACGTAGTTTAGAGGGTTCTTGTACTGCGTATTTGTATCTATACATACTCGTATAAGTACAACAGTAATAAAAGATTGAATCAACTCCCGTGTACGATTCGCGGTTCAGATTTTGGGTTTGCTTCATTATTAAATAAATTTTCAGATTTAGATGAAAAGCGATCTGTTGCCTCTGATGATGATGATGAGCAGGATTATGACTCTGATTATTGTTATGGCGTTGGCATTGAGATGGTTTTTAAACCCCAGGGGGAATTTGTTTGGTGAAACTCGTATATTTACGTCCCATGTGAGGTGTTGGTGACAAGACGAAATGTAGGATGTGAGAATTTTAGATTTGCGGTTGCGGGTTATGATTCACTGAATAAACGATGTGGTTGACAATTTTATAATGACTAACATGGTTGAGAGTCTAAATTACACAAATCAAATTAAAAAAAAACAACATTGCGATGATTGGGGTTTTCAATTTGATTCAAAATGGAAAATCAATTGTTCCAAACAACTCACTGAAAAGGTGAGTGTGGGAGAGAAGGGATGGAATAAATGAGTAAAATTGGTAAATAGCAAACTAGGTAGTCTATTGAAAATAATATATAAATTAATTTTATTCACACTTAACGATGTGACACCTGACAGAGGCATTGGAGCTTCAACATGGTGATTTAATTGAGATGCGGTTTTTAAAATGACATCTGCAGTGCCCTTGAATTAATGCGAAGGAGGAAATCGATCGTAGAAGTGTGCACGAAAAAAAATTAATTAATTAATTATTGTAAATTTTGAAAAAAATCGTCGCTTCATTTACCAACATTATTGGATAATACACACTGGAGTCCAGTCCTACCGCTTATCTGTGGACATCGGTGATACGAGTACCTACTGTATAGTACAATATGTTTTCCTATTCCGTCGAAAAAATGAACCGAGGGGAAGAAAATTCAGGTGTTGGTTCAAGCATATCATCTCTGAATTCTGACCTCTGAATTCGAGTCCCACCGTGCCCGAAAGACATTCATTTTTTCAATCAACAAAAAACAAGTAAGGTAAGTACTTGACTAGAAAACAGCAACAAGCCCAATTCCCACTAAGGATTAAATCTCCCCATTAAATGTTGGATGCCACTCATGGAGCGAAGTAAGCACTGAAAGGCCCAAGCAAATCTTTCTTCCCTCTCTGTCCAATTTTTCAAATAACTTGACACATGCCAAGGCATTATAAATGGATTTGTAGGAGGAGACGTATCGGCAAAGTAATTACAAAAACAATACTATTTACGAGCAATCATTTCTTTTATTGATATAATGCAAAAAACTGACTACCGCTGCTAGTGGCGGTCGTATTTATACAGCGTTACATTAGGTTCGGAGACTTCAGGTCAATCGCCTTGTCAGATGGTCAGCTATTTTCCGAGAGATGATTGCAGCTAGCAGAACCGATATGCAATATTACAGCGTGTTGTAAAAGAATGTTCTCACGTAATAATTTTTCTTCTACAGCTCGGCCATCCTGACAAAGTGATCGACCCGATCACAATCAAATATGTATTTGTACTCAATAGCTAAAGTAATATTTCTCAATGGACGAAACGGTGTTGGAATCGTTGTTGCAGCGGATCTTCTAAACAACATCGTTGGTATCTTGAAAATAAGCGACCGCTTGATGAGTGTTAAACTCGTCATACACAATGAAACGTGGAACATTGTTAGCGCGTACGCTCCACAAAATGGATGCGACCAATCGGAAAAAGATACATTTTGGTCAGAGTTCGGTCATTTGCTTAGAAATATACCTATCGATGAGATGCTCTTCGTAGACGGAGATTTAAAACAAATGTTGATTATGAGGACTGCCATGGCGGTAAAGGCTTTGGAACCAGAAATTCAGCTGGCGAAGACATCCTTGTAGCGTGTAGGGCTTACGGCTTAACCATCTTAAACACAATGTTTATTAAACATCAACGACATCTTATCACCTATAGCAGCGGAGGCCACGAAACGCAAATAGATTATCACCTCTGCAAAATGTCGATGAGAAACCGTGTTAAGGACTGTAAAGTAATACTTGGAGAATCGCTAGTAAGCCAACACCGTCTGCTCATTACAGAATTTTTCACGTCGGAACAACCGAAAACACGGGCATCGTTTGGGAAGCCAAAAATCCGGTGGTATAATCTATCGAAGGAACGAAGCGCGAGATTTATCGCACTGGCTAAAGAAGTACTTCAAAATATAAATGGTATAGCAGACTCACTTAGCCCGCAAGAAATGTAGAACAGCATGCACGAGGAATGCATAACACTCGCAAAGTCCCATCTGGGGACTATATCGAAATACCATCACGTCGGCAAAGAAACATGGTGGTGGAATGACGAAACCAAATGCGATCGGAGCGACGATATTGAAAAAGCTCGACTGGCTCTTGAATACGAGCGTCTTAAAAAGATCGCAAAGAAAGTCCTGGCTCGAACTCGAGCGGCAGCAGCGGAAAAGCTGTACCAGGAATTGGAACAAATATCCTCACGATCGGCAGATAGAAGACAAGCTATACAAGAAGTTCAAACGTCGTACAATACAAAAATGCCAAATATTTTTAAGCTCACTGCACAGAGGAGAAAAAATTTAATGGAAATAACCTCGCCGAAATACATCAAAAACGCAGACGGTCGTTTACTAACAAATGAAAAGGAAATTTGTGACCGGTGGCTTGAATACTGCAAGGAGTTGCTTAACAAACATTTTCCACGTGATATCGTGCCGACAGCTGGTCTATTCGAGGAGGAAGTTTCGGACTTTTCAATCGAAGAAATAAGTATAGCAATTGGAAAAATGAAGCGGGGGAAAGCGGTGGGACCAGACAGTATTCTATCAGAGTTTTGGTCGAAGATGGAGGGAATCGGCAGCGAATGGCTATCGAAACTTTAAAAGAAATTAAAATGTGGACAACCTATGCCGAATCAATGGAGAAGTAGCTTCTTGGTTCCATTATACAAAGGAAAAGGCGACACTCAAGAATGCAACAACTACCGTTCAATCAAGCTTATGTCACACACAATGAAAATCGTCGAAAGAGTCTTAAACGAACGTCTTCGGCAAATAATAAAGCTAGATAATAGCCAGTGTGGATTTGTTCAAGGAAGATCGACAGTGGACGCTATCCAAAGCCTACGAATAATAATGGAAAAGCACCGAGATTTGTCTAAGGATTTACACATGGTATATATCGACCTCGAGAAAGCATTCGATCGAGTGCCTAGGGATCTCATATGGGCGGCGCTGAGGTCTCAAATAGTACCGGAAACATATGTTAGAATAATACTAGACATGTACGGAAACGTGAAAACTGCGGTTAAAAGCTCTGCTGGACTAACGAGAGAATTTCCAGTTAATGTCGGAATGCACAAGGGAGCGTACTTAGCCCTTTCCTCTTTAACGTAGTATTCGACTATCTTTTAAAAGACTGCATGCGCGAAGCAAATGTAACGCCAATTCTCTTCGCTGACGACGCACTTATACTTAGCGATAACGTCGAAGATTTACAGAACGCCTTAGATTCATGAAGAAATGCGCTAGAGAGAAACGGGTTTAAAATAAGTCGTTCAAAGACGGAGCATTTGACGTGCCCATTTGCGCATCCGTTGCGACCTGTTCCGGATGTTATGTTAGACGGAATAGTTCTTCCGAAAAGCACTATCTTTAAGTACTTAGGATCAATCATTAACATGGAAGCGAAATGTGACGACGACGTAAACCACAGAGTGAGTGTGGGATGGATGAAATGGCGGGAAAATTCGGGAATCTTTTGCGACCGAAAATTTCCACTTAAATTAAAGGGGAAACTCTACACCACGGTTGTTAGACCAGCTCTTATATACGGTTCACAGTGCTGGACAATGTACGAAGCGTTTAAAAACAAAATGACGGCAGCGGAAATGAAAATGTTAAGGATGTCTAGTGGAGTCACTAAACGCGATTGCATTAGATCTACGCGTATAAGAGGAAGTCTACATATAAAGAATTCGGTGACCGAACAGCTTGAGGCGAATAGAATAAGTTGGTATTGCCACGTTCACAGAAGATCTGCGGAAAATCCGGTTAAAAAGGCACTATCAACTACGGTCACTCCAACTGTAAGAAAACGAGGTCGGAAAAAGAATTCCTGGATTTCTCAGATGGCAAATGCGCAACAACGTCTGGGGTTAACCACTGAAGCGATCCAGGACCGAGCATTATGTAGACGCGTTCTGCGGTCTGCGAGATTAGCCAACCCCACAAGCGGAGCAGCAGCGATGCAGTAAAAATGGGAAACTCGTTACGCATAAGTTCGTATAACGAGGAAAGGGTTAATAAAAGGATAAGAAGAAGAAGAAAGCCTGACAATTAGTTATTATCTTGAAAGACATTCCCACTAAATAGATTCTTAACCTCCTAAGAGCATATAGCTGTGATACTTACTCTCTGCTTCTGAAGCTCGCTTCGAAAAATAAAAAACAGGGTGAAGCTTCCCATCTATCTGTCTCTGCATTAAAACAGTTCCGAATCCAATCGAATCCAAAAACCTGCATCGCGCAATGCAATTCTGTGGGACTGTTCAGACTAGAACTGGAGATGCGGCAAGTTTATCTTTTAAGGAATTGAACGCTCCCATTTCGTTCAAACCAAAAACGAATGGTGTGTTCCTTTTAAGCAGATCATAAAGCGATTTAGCTATGTAAGCAAAATGCTTTATAAACTTACGAAAGTAGGAGCTGAGTCCTAAGAAGCTCTTCACGTCCTTAGTACACGTTGACATCGGAAAGCCTTTAATTGAATCCAAATTACTTTCATTAGGTCTGATACCATCTGCTGTGACTCTGTAGCCAAGGTAAGCAATTTCTGTGTGCATAAACATGCGTTTATCAAATCTACTCGTAAGTTGCAAATTATAGTCTGCAATTGGTTTAGTTACTGATTCTAAATCTTAGCTTCTAAGTGTTCTTCAATAGAAATGGTCGCGATAAGAATATCGCCTAAGTAGGCAAGAATCTTTTCCGTTGTGATAAGATCTCTGAAAATATGTTTCATGAATCGCTCAAACACAGAAGGAGTATTTTTCAAAGCCAAGTAGCATCCTTGTATACTCAGATCTAGTGTACTGAAATATTTTTTATTTTTTAGGCGATCAATATGATCTTCTATGAGTGGCAGGGGATAATTATCCCGTAAAGTGATTTTGTTGAGCTCTCTAAAGTCGATACAGAGTCTAAGCTCCTTGTTTTTTTTTTATGAACTTACACTATCGGTGAAGCGTAAGGCGAGTTAGACTCACGGATGAATCCAAAAGCGATAGAAGTGTAACTGAAGCTTCCATTTGATCGCTGTTCCATTTGCATCGAAAAAAGAGTTTTCGAAATCATTATCGTCTTTTATTCTTGCTGTTGGGGTATTGTTGACACTAACCATTTCATCGCGTTGCAGTGCCATAACTGGGGTTTTGCTTTCGCATCTTGTTGATATGAAAGCACTGAAGCCCAGTCCTCCCGCTTATCTGTGGACATCGTTGATACGAGTACCTACTGTATAGTACAATATATTTTCCTAGAAACTGGATATTCCGTCGAAAAAATGAACCGAGGGGAAGAAAATTCAGGTGTTGGTTCAAGCATATCGCCTCTGAATTCTGAATTCTGACCTCTGAATTCGCATCCCACCGTGCGATGAGTAGTTGACTAGAAAACAGCAACAAGCTCTATTTCCCACTAAGGATTTAATCTCCCCATTAAATGTTGGATGCCACTCATGGAGCGAGGCCCAAGCAAGTCTTTCTTCCCTCTCTATCCAATTTTCCAAATGACTTGACACATGATTAGGCATTATAAATGTATTCAATGGGTGATTTCATAAGAGTTTGGTTTTTAATTGTCAAAACAACCCAGGAAGATTGCCAAAATAAATAAAAAATAAAATTTTTATTTAAGTTGATAAATCAATGCCTGTCATTTACTCTTAAGGATTCATTCATGTAAATGTTGATCAAGACTATCTTTTAATTGGTCCATACGGAGAGTTCAATTTTAAGTCACTCTTTCGATCATATTGGCTGATATCTCGCTTATAACAAGTGTTATGTTAAATTTCAAGGTTGCATATGACACTACCTGATTGGCATTGACGAGTGATTTGACGTATTCCCATAAAAAAAAGTCTGAAGGCATCAAATCGCATGATCTAGGCGATTCCTGTGTTGTGTGGAGTGGAGCAGCCTCTTGCTGGAACCACATGTCGACCAGCTTCAGCCCGTGAATTTTGAATAAAGAAGAAGTTCGAAATCTCTGAACGATAGTTGGCGCCATTGACGGTAACGTTCTTCTCACGTTCATCTTTGAAAAAATACGGCCAATCACTCCACCAAAAAATGCATTTCTCCGGGTGCATTAGCAGCTCTTGTATTGCCTGAGGTTGCTCATCGGACGAAATATGATAGTTTGGTTTATTACTCGTAACATACGCATTCAACCAGAAATGAGTTTTGTCGTTGAAGAAAATTTTTCGGTAAAAAAGCGGATCTTCTCCTTCTTTTATTAAGTTCATTCACTGAAAAATCGACACTGTTGCAGATCGCTCTTTAAAAATCTTTAACGTAGTCAGGTAAAACAATCCCAATTGCTACGAAACGTGACGAATGGACAAATCACGGTCTTCATTCATTCATTAACACTGATACCGTAGCAATATTTTCCTCTGTATGTACTCTACGCATGCGGGTAGGGAGCTTGATGTAAAATAGCCTACAATTGGTCAGAAATTTGATCACTATGGCTTGAACTGCTTGGTCAGTAGACCGATTTTGATGACCGTGAAATGGTCGAAGTATTCGAAAAGAACATTTTCACAGTGCACGAATTTTGATTATATACGCGATTCAATAATTGAAGGGTGAACCAACAGATGGTGTGGATGTTGGCTGTAAATTACTTTCAATGACTTTGATATACTATATCTCATACAATCTTTGGCAATTTTAGTCATAGACTCGTTTACCAGGCAACAATGCATTTTTGTTATTCAATCTTATTACGATCTGTAAAAGAAACATTTCGTAAAATTCGTGAATTTTTCGGTCAACATAATCGCCATAGTGAGTCCGGAATTTGTGCAATGGTGAAGCATTTTAATGAAATTATTTTGGTATCGGGTCAAAATCCATATTAGCATGCTCGGCCGGCACGTACCCGTCAAAACATCACCAATGTGAACGAAAATGTTCAAAACCAGCAAGGCATCTCAATTTATCACCGAAGTCAACAATTGGGCCTCACTTATGGCCCTTACTGCGAAATTTGAGAGTTTATCTTCATTTGCACGCCTGTAAACCTATATTACCGAGCAACTGAAGCCTTTTTACTATTTACGACGTCGCCGATATGTTAACTGGATTTTCGATCGCCAGGACAATATGTCGTCGAATTTGATCTTATCCAATGAAGCCCATTTTTGGATGGTTGGGTATGAAACATAAATAAACAAAATTGTCATTTCTGGGGACGAGAAAATCCATACGAAATCACCACAAACCAATGCATCCCTTAAAGGGTTGTACGGATTATGGGTTGGCGGCATCATTGGCCGTACTTTTTCGAAGATGAGGCTGGAGACACAGTTACAGTGAATGGAGAGTATTACAACAACATGTTGACCGGCTTTATTTTCCCAAAATTTAAAGAATTGTGTCTGTACGATCTCTGGTTTCAACAAGATGGTGCTACTGCCCACACAAACCATCAATCAATCAATTTATTGCGTACGAAATTCGAAGATTGCATTATTTCGGTCAGTTAGAGAAGTGGATAGGCCTCCAAGGTCATGCGATTTTACACCTTTTTACTTCTTCCTGTGGGATTATTTCAAGGGTAAGGTCTATGCCAATACCCGAGTGACAATTCAGGGTCGCAAACATAAGATTCAAACTGAAATTGCCTCCATTGACATTCAGATGATCGCTTGCAATAGAAGGCATTGAAATATGTTGTACTATCTATAGTTGCCATAGATTGAACTTTTTTAATCAGTAAAATTTTATATTGAAATGTGTGTTTAATTTAATAAAAACTTCCACACTGGCTGTTGGCTCACGCTTTATTAAGCGTTTCTCTGGTGTAGGTACGAAATTACAATGCTAACTGAGCATGTCTGACTCAGACAGCGTCAAATCCAATAGTTCACACCAAGTGATTAAGGAAAAATTAAAAAAATTGTATCATAATTGGAGTTGGGTGATAAAAAGCCCTCTGAGTATTAGAAAAAAATCCCTAACCGGACTAAGCAATCAGTCGAAGACATATTCCTCGGAACTTTGTGATAAGCTTTTCCGCGAGTCACACTTCAACCATTTGTATTGCCATGGGACAAGAAGGCTTGGAAAGGGTATCTGACGGCATTATGAATAGACACCATCGAATGCCAACGAATGCTTCCACTTTTGCTTCCACCGGTCGTCTAATTAAATCAAGCGAACGCTAGCTCGCAAAATTAATGGAAGACATGAACGAGTTGTCGAAACATTTCGAAAAGCGAATAGTAGTGTAATTTATCAAGTATCGAGTGGTATTAAAATCTAGGCAGCAAACGTGACTGAAACAAACATACAGTCAGCAACGATTTGTGCTTTCTCTGGGTGGCAAACTTCCAGAGTCCAATCGTAGAGGTGGATTTGATTCCTTCCTAAACTTATTAGCTAATGTGTATAGACGTGCGCTTGTAGACAGTTCAACAAATATATCACTTTTTGGAACAATTGGCTTATCGTACTTGATACAGGTAACATGAATCAACAATACTTACTGCTTTGTTTCTCGGTAGAAGGAGTTTAAAACGATCAGAACACAAGACGACATACGTTGGTTAAGTTACACAAGGCACGATAGTTACAGCGAAACTACAACAACGACAACTCTCACCTGGCAAGTTGGCAACAATGCTGAATTTTAGAAACTCATGGAACTTGGGACTTCAACGACTCGGCGATGTTGCGGGCACTATCAACTATCAACACTATCAATGATGCTATCATCGTTCCGAAGAAGAAACTTGTCCAACATATTCAATATTCCGTTCACATCATCTACGGCAAAAGGTATTGAGTACAATTAGATTGAAATAGGTATAGCACCAGGGGCCCTCTGGTAGCTTACGATGTGCCAAAAACTGCCAAAAATAGAATGTGCTGCTACTACAAAAAAAGGTTATGGTGCCTTGAAGTCCGTTCATATTTAGGCAGACATGCCAAATTTCAGTGCGATACTGTCTTAAGTTTTGTTTTGACAGCTGATTGTTGTTGACGGGTTTGGCATCATGTTGAGTATGACCAAAAACGATTTTCGCTCTCTCATAAATCATTATTTTTTGAGAGGCAAAACGGCGAAGGAAACAAAAGAAAAGTTGGATAAACATTATGGGGCTGATGCTCCGTCAGATTACACCGTCAAATATTGGTTTCGAGAGTTGCGTGGTGGCCGCTACCGATCAAGTCAGCAGCGGCAGGCCCTGCGGTTACAGAGGACAATGTCAAAAAAATATATAAAATGGTGTTGGCTGACCGGAAAGTGAAGGTGCGCGAGCTAGCAGATAACACAAAGATTAATACTGAGCGCACACGCCTTATTTTGGGCAATGTTCTGCATATGAAAAAGTTATCTTGCCGCTGGGTGCCGCGCATGCTTGCTCCTGACCAAAAACACGAACGCGGGAGCACTTCAAAACAGTGTTTGGACTTGCTGATGCGGAATTAGGCGGACTTTTGGCGTCGATTGGTAACTGTTGCTGAAACCTGGATCCACTATTACACACCAGAGAACAGAATGAGGCCCGGTAATGGACTGAAGCCGGAACGAGTGCAGCGGCCGAAGGGGGGCTCAATGGGTCTGAAAGGTTATGGCGTCGGTTTTCTGGGATTGTCATGGCATACTCTTCGTGGACTACTTCGAAATAGGAAAAACCATCAACAGCGAGTACTACTGTGCATTATTGGAGCGATTGAAGGCCGAAATCGCTGCAAAATGGCCTCACATGAAACGAAAAAAAGTTTTGTTTTTGCAAGACAATGCGCCGGCGCATAAGAGCATCGCAGCTAAAATCAATGACTTACGGCTCCAATTGCTATCGTATCCACCGTATTCGCCCGATTTGGCTCCCTCGGACCATTATCTCTTCCCAAACCTCAAAAGATGGCTCATCAACAAAAAATTCAGCTCGCGCGAGGAAATCATCGAAGCCACGGAGGAGTATTTTGCAGACCTTCCGGAAAATTACTTTTCGGACGGGATCAAGAAGTTGCAATATCGCTGGAATAAGTGTATCAAGCTTAAAGGGAACTATATTGAATAAAATAAAAAAACATTTAAGCACTTTTTTTTTTCATTCCCAAGGATGTTACTTTTCACCCCACCTAGGTCCTTGAGGTCCTTTTAATGGAACGGCCTCCCGAACTCAGCACAGACTTTTCAGCGTCTAATTTAAGAAAATCTACGGACTGTGGAAAAACACGAGCGTGCGTCGTTTACGAAAATTTACTACGGGGCTACAAAAATACAATCTTATAGTGTATTTATCCGAGTGCGTTTCTGGTAGGCTTTTTGACCAGAATTTACTCTGATGGATTGGTATGGTAGCTTTTGCCGATAGTGTCGTGTGTAAACGAAAAGCTTAGAAAACGTTGTTGCAGTAATGTTAGTCAGATAATGTCACTGCACTAAAATTCTACTCACGAGTTTATGAGCTCTGCTCGAGCACAGCGCTGCTAAGGGTCCCGAAAAGTCATTTTTTAAGCCTTGTCTAGCAAATTAGTCGGCGATCTCATTTTCTTACTTACTGACTGCCTGATTTCAATTCACGAAGTAGTTTACTGATTAGTTTACAATTAGACACGGTTCATTAAACCCTTTATGTGCTTTTCTATGAGGCTTTGAAATCGATGGTGGTTATCGATTTGGAGTTCTTAGGGTTTCCTATAAACTATCGGAATGTAAAAAAATTGACCTATGGTAACTCTTCTGGCTTTTTTGTTTATTCCCCGCCAAGGAAGTGGTAGATCTTTAAAAGATAGCAATAAGCACGTGCCATGGTGTGCCCGATTCATAACTTGTCCTGGCTTTTGTGGTAGATGCCAGAAGGTCACGCCTACGGACTAAAACTATTATTATATTACACAGACTATTATTATATTACTTGGCGGGGGTGGTAAGCTCATCAAGCTTTATGTCTTGTGCTAACCGCTTTGATTTTTTCCTATTATATGCGGAGGTTGGCTATTGTGGCTCTTCTTTGCCTCTCGATTCTTCTCAGTTCGACTTGCACCCTCGTAATAAGGGAGCAGGTTACTGACCAATCGTTCTCCGATCCCATCATATAGTTTATCAGAAGCTGCGGGCTAGGCAGGTTATCAGCTAGGCCGGTATTCAGCGAACCGCCTGCACCGGAATATCACATGTTCCAGTCATCATGTCCAAACTTGTGGAGATATTTCCGATAGCCGCCTTGCCCAGACGGGAACTGCGTAAGATTATAGTTGCAGTCTCCTCTTGTTCTGTTTAACCAATGCTCAATGATGTGTATCAACTTATCGGTCAATCTGCCTTTTTCGGTGTTATCCTATCTTTCATGCCACAAAGCAATAGAGGTTGCCTTTTCTTCTTGCTTAACCTTGCTTGCGAAATTGAGCTCGTGCCGATTTCCGCTGCGTCTCAGGTACACACTTTGCCAGAATGTCTATGGAGATCATTCCTGCTATCACATAAGCGGCTTCGTCCGAAATCGTTCAGAATCTGCTTATTGCACTTATTGCGCAGAGCCTAAACGTCGACGATAGTTCCTTCTTTATTTTCTCCGTTGCAAGTACACCTGCCCAAACCAGGGCACCGCACAGAAGGACAGAGCGCACTACTCTGGAAAGCAAAGCCTCCGCTCAGGTCCGGGTGCTGCAATATTTGGAAGCATACGTGCAAGTGCTGCCTGCATTAGCGATGTCTTTTTGCAGGAGTATTCGACGAGCACTTTGCAACGAAGCCTGCTGTCAAGCGTGACTCCAAGGTACTTAAGTGAGTCCTTTGATCTTATGGTTTGATTCCCTGCAGTGAAGTTCGCGTATTCTACGGCCTTGCGACTTGTCATAAGGATAGTTCGGTCTTGTGGGCAGTTAGTTCCAAGTTGACTGACTCCAACTAGCCCTTGATTCTCGTGTCAAGGAAGGATTGAAGCAAAATGTAACTTTATCAACATCATGATTGAGCAAATTGTCAATTGCACAATTTTACAAAACTCTATCTAACTACTTGCATACGAGTATCTAATTTCTTGATGCACACCATCAAAAATCAAACGAAGAGTTGCTCTTACTAATTGCTGTTTCTTTGGCATAAGAATGCAAATGAGTAACCATCAGCCTTAACCATCTCTGATCTCTGGCCTATGATGCAAAAGGATGGACGTTAACGAAGGTGGATGAAGATTTCCTTTTTTTTTCTTGTTTTTCATCAACGCATCTGCATTGGTGCTTTCGTTGAACTACAATATAACGACTATATTTTACGAACACATGGATCTGGTTAGAAGGTTTCATGTTTCATGTTTCATGCTTGCTTATGGGAACCAGTTCCCCTGCCCGAGAGAGCTTCAGATCCTCCCATCTTACTTTAAAAGACACAACCAGAGGATTCAGAGGAACTATAACTCAATTTGCTAACTGGAAGCAGTTAGCTGCGTCGAGCTGATTTGAGGGGTATGTTGGTTAAGCCCCGTGTCTGCAACATGTGATTAAATGTAAGATAAGGCAATTAAGCTAATTCTAATTAACTTTTAGCTCCTATTTCAGGTGTGGGGATATAAAGATTCTGTATTATCAGGCTGCCACTAATTGCGAAGGTGGAGATACATTTTACATTGGCTTCAGTTATGGTATTCACATATGTATAATTTAGTTTTGGTTTGGAATCGTCTTATGTATCTATGGCCTACCTACATAGATTACGAAACACTTACAGAGTGAATCGTAATTCCACAATTATTCAACTTAACTTTGCAATATGCCATAAGCTGGCATATACTTTTCCTAGAAGGCGGATGTAAAGTAATTTACCTCCGCATATAGATTTAACCTAGAATAATTCACAGTTCTAAGAGGGTTTTATTTGAGTTTGTTTTATCTCTTATTCACTTCAATGCTTACAGGGTAAACACACTGTCGAACAGTTTCATGTACACATACGACTATTTGTATCGGGTGTCCAATAACTTACGCAAAATGTAATTTTGATAGAAAATACAGATATTTAATGAGAAAGCTTAAATTTTTTATTGATTCATAGAGTATATAGATTGGGGTTGTATGGCACATCGGATAAATAGCCGCCACGGCTTTACTGGCAAGAACGTACTCTTTTCTTGAAATTTTCTATGCCCGTTTCGCATAAATGTGGCTAAATTTCATTAATACGAGGGCGGGTCAATAAGTCCATGACTTTTTGAATTTCTGACCTCTTTACTGAAACAGCAACACTGCTCCTGTCAACAGGCATCTGTCAGTTGACTCCTGTCAAAATTTAAACTTGCTGCGTCAGTTAGTTTGTGTTTGACAGCTATTTTTATCAGACTACTCACTAATTTGAGGAGAAAATGGAAAAAAGTGAATTTCGTGTGCTTATTAAGCATTATTTCTTGCAAAAAAAAAACCATTACCGAGACCAAGGCTAAGCTTGATAAATACTATGGGGACTCTGCACCATCGATTTCAATGGTAAAAAAGTTGTTTACTGAATTTCGTTGTGGCCGTACAAGCACTGAAGATGCCGAACGTCCTGGACGCCCAATTGAGGTCTCTACACCCGAAACAATCGAAAAAATTCACGATATGGTGTTGGCCGACCGAAGATTGAAAGTGCGAGAGATTGTGGAAGCCGTAGGGATCTCGCATGGCTCAGTGGTTTCAATTTTGAATGATCACTTGGGCATGAGAAAGCTTTCCGCAAGATGGGTGCCGCGTTTGCTCAGAGTCGACCACAAACATATGTGCAGTTGCCATGGCAAAAATCCATGAATTGGGCTATGAGTTGCTCCCTCATCCACCCTATTCTCCAGATTTGGCTCCGAGCGACTACTTCTTGTTCCCAAACCTGAAGAAATGGCTTGGTGGAAAAAGATTTGACTCCAATGATGAAGTAATCTCGCAAACAAAGGCCTATTTTGAGGACCTCGACAAATCATTTTTTTTGGAAGGGATAAAAAAATTGGAGAAGCGTTGGACAAAGTGTATAGAGCTCAAGGGAGATTACGTTGAAAAATAAAATTATTTTTTTATCAAAAAATCTGTGTTTTAATCCAAAAGTCACGGACTTGTTGACCCGCCCTCGTACAAAGCCTTATTTACTCCTTCAAAGCGTTGGTGGTCATGGGCTTGTTTGCATAGACCTTTGACTTCAAGAAACCCCAAAGAAATAGTAAGATCTGGATGGCCAATTCTGATCGCAAAAACGGCTGATAACACGATTGGGATTTTACTCACGCAGTAATTAAATGTTTCTCCGAGGCATGTATTGGATCGATCGGTAGGGCTTTTGCACGTTCTTGCCATATGTCTAAACCCGAGGCATCTAAAGCATTTCTTTGGCGTAATTTTTTCTCGGATTCTGTAATAGATCCAACCAACACGTGCTTTTCCGGCGGTAAGTAATCTGTTACCGATGTCTACAGGCAACCGTATGGTGGCCGCCTGAATCCCACCAAAAGTTTTCCTCATTGTCTTTACTGCCGGCGATTTATCTTCATAATCTTGAAGGAACTCGGTGATGGCCGCGCAAACATACTCCTTCGACGTTACTTCGTCTATGTCCTTGCATTCGAGGAATATATCGTGCGTAATTGAATGAACGCTAGCATTTTCACCTAACGAATCTCCGATTTTTTTGTTTTAGGCTCGAAGTAGCTATCTCGGGAGATTTTTTTAGCGCTAAAAGGAGATCTCCGCCTGCTGTTTTCCGGATTCGACTTACGTTTTCTCCGACTTCTTTAAAGCTCATGTCCGATTTTCATTTCCGCAACAGGTCTGCGTACGTAATGTCCCCCATTCTTTTTATAATAATTGCGTCGGGACCTTTCGCCTTTGGTGCATGATTTTTCCGAGCACCTCTTTCGACCTTCGTCCACTCGTTCGTTTTCATTTTGGCAACGTTTCTCTCTTTAAGGGGCTCCGGTTTAGAGGGAGTCGACTGTGGATTTATGCGGTCACTTTTTTGGCACTATTCCTCTCTTTTTCTTCAGAGATGGAGTCTTAGTACTCTGTTCCGCAGCGTTATTAGGTCTGTCTTCTTCCCTTACCCTCTTTGCAGGATGGTACCATTTAATTTTTGGGCTTTGCGATTGTCAATTCTATGCGCTGAGTGGTTTTTTGGCAACGATGCCACTGGTACTCGGCGTTCCTCAAGACGAAGATTAATGATTGGCACTTCACGTTCGAGTTGAGAAACTTTGCAACGCAGGTTAGATGCCTCGACTTCGGCTTCTCAAAAAGCGGATTTGATCAAACTTACGATTTTTTTGATTTCACCGTGAACGTTGTGCTTGTCTTTATAAAAAGCAATCAACTCATAAACGGAGTCTCAGTGGTTGGCGTGACCCTCATACTTTTCTTGAAATTCCTTGTAGTATAATTGACTACGGGGGCCAAGGTTGTCACCGCCGTAGGAAATATTGACGTTTGTCTATTAAGGCACCATCTTGGTGAAAACACATGTTGGTCACATCCATATCTTGAAATTTAGACATTAAAAACTGAGTTATCATGTCACGATAACGAAACCATTAATTGTTACTGCCTGACCAGCCGCATTTTCGAAAAAGAAAATTTTGACGATTAATGAAGCCATCAAGATGAAAATGAGTGTCACACTGACTATGATTTTGTTCGAAAAATCAGCATCCACTTGTTGTTGTTCCAAAATCCATTCAACGAACTCTCTTCGCGCTGAATTGTCAGTAGTCTTCACTACTTGAGTCAATTCAACTGTGTAAGCATGAAGTTTTAAGTATTGCGTGACAATTCGCTCTAGAGGGGTTCTCGAAATACCGAATTCCTGACTACGGTGCCGAATTGATGTTCCTGGACTATAAGCAATACTCTCTCAAAGTGCTTCGATGTTTTCTGTTGAACGACAGGCAGAGCACCCAGAGTGTTTAAGATCACTAATTGATCCAGTCTCCCTAAATTTTTCAATTATTCTCTTCACAGTTTATGGTTCTAAATCACTATGACGGCCATATTTTATTGCGAACTGTACACGTAGCTGACAAACCTTGATTATTTGTAAAATATTGCTCAACAATGATAATGCGTTGTTCTTTCGTATACAGCTCCATTTTTAGTAACCCCGAAATGTCAGCTGTCACATTGTAATCCTTTTTTTTGGTTGTCATCACTGTACTATTAAATGGCGCAAAATTCAAATTTTGCGTGAATTATGGGACACCCTTTACTTAGTTCATATATTCGTTTGCTCTTCGTGTGCCTTATTCTAGTTAATTTAAGTTTTGTCTGCAAGCAATAAGTTTTAATGGATTTCGTTTGTGGTTTTTCAACCAAATGGATGTTTCTTTGCTACCTAACCTTATTCAGCATAAAGAGGAAGCATTTCGAACTTTAAACTTAATAACTTTCAATAGTTCAAAAATTCTCTGGAGAAGCAAAGTTGAATGGAACGTATTTGCTTCTGTCTAACGAACTTTAAAATTAAATTCAGTATGTAGTTTTCAACGTAGATGTTTTGGGCCCAGGGGAAAAGATTTCAACTGTGTTCGTTAGGAACATCTACAAATTAATCGTTGCAAGAGTGCTTGTGACAATAGGCCGACCAATAGTATTATTGTCTTCCTTACTAAAGAACTCGATGAATTCCTTCACTTCAATATGCATATGATATCACAGGGTATGTGGTTAATGCCTGCCTGCTTACTAAGAGCAGAGTTTAATTAAGGACTAAATACTGTTCATGAAATTCTCTAGAGCTGCACTTGCAGGTTATTGATTTTCACTCAGTTTTGCTGATGCGTGCAGATATTGTGTATCTGTATTCTACTCGACGGGTGATATGTTGAGTTAAGGAATTTATTTTTCATGGACATAAATATTGAAATATATATAATTGCTTTCCTGGGGATGGGGTATGTGTTCAGAGACGATATTTCAGTTCTCAGACATGATTTTGCAAACTAATAATTGGTTTGACTTTGTCCAATGATTTGGAGCTTAGCAGCAAACGAAACAACAACAACAAAAGCTTAAATTTCAATTCGATTTCATTTTATTTGGAATAAGATTCTTATACACTTTGAGATATATACTCGTATCTTATAAACTAGTGATAAGTTTTACATGATTACAGATATGAAAGTTGAGATAAAAGGTAAACTTATAATTCAAAAACGATTTATAACAAAAATTCATACAAGCTATATTAGTGGATTATCAAAGTATGTATGTATAATAACTAATAAGAATGTTATTGGGTATATAACTTAATTCGTGCGGTTTTTTTTTCTTCAAAATTTGAACGTTTATTTAAGAAAAACATGTACTATTCAAAGTATTGCCCATCTGAAGCAATGACTTTTTCCCATCTTTCTGGCAATTTGTGGATCCCATCCCAAAAGAACTGCGCCGGCTTGGCAGCCAAAAATGAATCAAGCCAGTTTTTGATATTCTGCTCTGATGTGAACCGTATTTCAGTGAGGGCGTTCTGCATCGACCGGAACAAACGGCAGTCAGAAGGGGCAAGGTCTGGGCTATAAGGCGGGTGGGGTAAGACTTCCCATCCACTGTTTTCCCAATAGTTCTTAGCCGGAATAGCAACCTGGGGCCGAGCGTTGTCATGATGGAAAATTATTGCCTCGTGTCTGGTCGCATATTCCGGGCGTTTTTCGGCTACTGCTCTCTTCAAACGGATTAATTGTGTTCGGTAGCGTTGTCCATTGATGGTTTCACCCGGTTTAGCAGCTCATAATACAGCACACCCATCTGATTCCACCAATTCGGCTTTGCCGTTGATTTGGCTGGTTGGCCGGGATTCACATATGATTTTTTGCGCTTGGGGTTGTCGTCATGGATCCGTATTTCATCACCAGTAACAATCCGATGCCAAAATGACTTCCTTTTGTGGCGTTACAGCAGCATTTCGGACATGCAAAATCGCCTGTCGAAGTCTCTCGGCTTGCCAGCTGCTTTTAAACATTTTGAAATGGCTGCTTGAGTGACACCCAAAGTTTTTGCGAGCTCTTCTTGTGTTTGGCAACAATCTTCATAGAGTAATGCTTCCAGTTCTTCATCTTCAAACTTCTTTGGCTGCCCAGGACGTTCATCGTCTTCGGTGCAAACCACTTTTGGCACGTTCGCTCAGCTAGCGCATATTCACCATAAACTTCCACCAAAATACGATGACTTTCGGCAGCAGTTTTCCTCATATTAAAGTAATAAAGAAGAACTTCCCGCAAAAACACTTTATCAGGGACAAAGTTCGACATATTTGAGTGAAAAAAAATTATTGTTGTTTACGCTTCAAATGAATGACAAATACTGAAATGACGTACAATGACAGTAGCTTTCCAACGCGTGTTCCAATGGAATAATACAAGTTACGCCATCTCTTAGCAAACCGCACGAACTAAGTTATAGACCCAATATAAAAAACAGAGATGTGCCACAATGAAACATTAAACGTAAATTTTATTGCCACGAAAATGCGCGTATTTCGGTTTTTAGACTAGTTGTATTCACTGTATTTCTAATAGAATGCGTCAGGGATTTCCACAAGAAAATGGCATGAACAAAAAAATTGGCATTCGGAATGTCTGCAAGGAGAATTAGAACACGAAACTTAAGAAAATTATCGAATGTCATACCGACCAAGCGAGTCAAGAAGCTGGAAACTCTGTCGTGGCTACGCAGGCCAAAGTCATTATCAACTACGTTATTAAACGCAACATTAAGTTTCCTTCGACTGGCAGAATTACAGTTGGAAAACATTTCACACCCATAAACTAAGGTAGGTAAAACTAATGTTTTCGTCAGCATAAAACGTGTTCTAAAAGGAGTGAAGGATTGAGTTGCCCATCAAGTTCTTAGAACTCCATAAGATTTACCCACAACACAGGTTATATGATTTCGCCAGGTCCATTTACGGTTGAACACCACACCAAAACTTTTGGCTGTTTCGATATACGCTATAGAGGCATTGTTTAGTAAAACGGGAGGCAATTATGAAAGGTCAATATGGTTTTTAGATATTATTAGTGATTCAGATATCTAAGGGTTTAGTAAAAGCCCATTTTTCTGAGATCAGCTTGCTATATTTTCAAGTTCCTCGTTAATACAACTTACACAGTGTTCGATAAGGGCAAGAGGGCAACTCATTTACATCTGTACATCATACGCGTACATTTTGTATGAAGCGAACAGTGTTTGGAAATGTTGGGCAGTTCATTCACGTATATTGAAAATAATAGAGGACCCAGGATGGACCCCTGGGGGACATCACGTGTGATCGGCAGCAGACTAGATGAACGGTTATCTGTTAAATAAGAACTTAATAGATTTACAGCACTAGATGTGAAATTAAAGAACTTTGTATGTTTGCCACATAAAATGGAATGGTCTCCTGGGCCAAATGCCTTTAAGAAGTCTAGAAGGATGAGAAAGGTTACTTTACCATCATCGATCGCTCGCCGTATATCTTCACTGCAGCTATGTTTCTTACGAAAACCAGTTTGCTTAGGTGTTAGCAAGCTTAAGTTATTAAGGTACATAGTCATTTGTTTCTGTAAAAGTTTTCCAAAAACTTTTCATAAGTATGACAAAATAGAAATCGGCCTAAAATCCCCCCCTTGGAGTTTTTGGAAACAGGTATGATTTTTGCGACTTTCCATGATATCGGAAATATACCTGCTGTCAGTATGACGTTAAAAACGTGGATTATAAAGGGAAGTAGAATAGGTAAGATCAGTTTTAGGAAAAATGGGTGCATCTGATCAAAACCAACTGCATTCGACTTGACTGAAAGAATGCTTTCGACCACTTCAGTGCTATGTTCCGCCCTGAAAGTAAAAGGAGATGTCGACACTATAGGTTGGTAAAGAGACAAATTTTTGGTTTAGCTCATCACAATGTTGGCTCTCAGTCAACTTTTGTTAAGAAAATAAGACAGCAAGTAGTCGACCTAACGTTATCCAAAAAGTGTGCTAAAAAGGTTACTGGCTGGGAAGTACTATCGGAGATCTCAATGTCAGATGTTTGTGTGGTCTCAACCAACTGGACATGATTAAATGAGGAGCTCCACAAGTCCAACAGTGTTTTCCAGATACTCAGGAAAAACAAGAATTGGTGAAAGCTATTCAGAACCTGAACGGTACCAAGAATTTTGAAAGGACATATTCAATTAGAAAGCAATTCTGCAGATCGCCCATTCCTTGGAAGAAAGCAGATCTACAGCTCGTGTACAATGAAACCGGAAAACTTCTAAGCAGGTAACTTTAGAGGAAGACTAGAATTCTTACAAATTGAAGCAAAAAGAATATAAGAAGCTTATTCGGATCGCGAAGAGTACCTCTTATAAAGACTTTTGCCTTAACCTAGAAATTGTGAGTGAAACAATAGGGGAAGGTCAACCTGGCTGGAACCCCTCCTTTTTTTTTAAATTTCTGACTTGCCAGTTGCGAACTAAGGCACTTCGACTTAAAAGACTGGTTCCGGTTTCTCAGAAACATAGTTAGGCTAGAAGGTCTTCTACCTTCCAAATGAAGTTAATAACTCTCTCTACTAGAACCGGAATTCATTAGTTCATCGGTTTTTCTTTAGTTGATATCTTGAATTGTACGAGTAATATCCTGTGATGTAACCTACTAGGTTTCTGATATCGTACCGACTTGGATTTAGACATTTATTGGCATTTTTTTTGAACGGTGGGATGGAAGGAATATTCTCTTCATATGAGATGCATTTCAAGTGCTCCCAGCTGATGACAGCTAAATTGACTGCTGTTTTAGGGGTACAGCAGAAGGGTTCAGGTTCGATAAAGGATAGTTTCAGCGGCCTTTCTGGCCAGTTCTTCACCCTTTCCATTGCCATCAATGACCCCATGTTCCTTGAGTTAAGTTTTTGGATGGTTTCGAAGCGGTGCATGAGTGATTTAGAGTCAAAGCTTTAGAGTTTGGCTGGTTGACTATCTGTGAAGACATATATGGATGTCTGCGCCTCCGATCTATATATATGGTTGGGGCTTTCTTGGATGGCGTGTAGTTCAGCCTGAAATACACTAGGACTCTTTCGCATAGGAAATAATACGAGTATGCTTGTATTTCCTCTGTGTATATCATATCATTTAATGCTGTTTGGTGGGGTACTGCTAGCAAATCCCCTTTTGTTTGGAATCTCCGTTGAGAATTATCCTTGTCGAAGCATAATGTTTTTTGAAAGCAGTCTGTTACCGCGCAGATCATATGAAGTGCTTGTATTTCAAAGAACAGGCTCTTTAGGCTGATTTGTCTTCGGTCTTCTACATGCGAGACATAAGACTTGTCACCAAGAAGGGTCCTCTGGATCTACACGGCTACTGCTGTTTTTATCATTCTCCAAAAAGCGGTTTGTCTCGGGTGCATAAGTGCCTTCCCTGTTATGCCAGGCTGCGCTCTGAATCTCCCTTTCATATCACTTTTATAATCGGACCATATTCGTTTCAGTGTCTCTCTCCTTTCAAAAGACGAGCTATGATACAGACTTACTCTTTCTCTCCCCACCTCTTGCTAGCAAAACTAAAAACTTCCTACTGGGTTAAAGACAGAATCCCGGGTTTCACCACATCGAGATGTGAGCAGGAGTCATTTAAGAAAGGCTTGGTGGCGACGCTTGTGTTTGCATAAGTCTCCTGTCGAAGCTTGAAAGCCCGATTGGTTAGTTGTACATTATATACAATCCAACTTAGAATATTTTATGTCTAAAGTAAGCGCAATAATATAAAAGAAAACAAAACTTTAATAACTTCACTATTCTTGCCATATACTATATTTTCCAAAAAAACTCTTTATTTGCTTTTAGAAATACTAGCATTTCAAAATTGTTTCCATCCAAATTATGTCTATGCGATGACACCAAACGAATACTTGTTTATTTCCAATTTTTAACTTTTTTTATTTTCCTAGTTGTTTTCGTGCCGCTCTATTTGACAAAATAATTATGAATGAATGTCAGAATAAAAAGTAAAAAAAAGGATCATTACATTTTTGTGTAATGATTACAATAAAATGTAATCACTGCAGCATTTCGACCATTACATTTTGTAATGCATTACTTTTAAGTAATGGAAATTTCCATTACATATAATGGGTAATGAACTTTTTTCTAATCATAACTTTCCGTGTTTAATTAAGACTGGTTTCGGCCAGAATCTGAGAAAGAAAAGGAATGCAGTCTACTCTACAGCTCCAAAATATTAGATTCGGCACTGCGATATTTCTAAAGGACAACAACGTTCGATCTTATTCATGGTTCGGTAAACTTACTTTCCAATCTTAAATACAATGTTTATTAAACATCAACGACATCTTATCACCTATAGCAGCGGAGGCCACGAAACGCAAATAGATTATCACCTCTGCAAAATGTCGATGAGAAACCGTGTTAAGGACAGTAAAATAATACTTGGAGAATCGATAGTAAGCCAACACCGTCTGCTCATTACAGAATTTTTCACAGCGGAACCACCGAAAACACGGGCATCGTTTGGAAAGCCAAAAATCCGGTGGTATAATCTATCGAAGGAACGAAGCGCAAGATTTGTCGCACTGGCTAAAGAAGTACTTCACAATATAAACGGTATCGCAGACTCACTTAGCCCGCAAGAAATGTGGAACAGCATGCACGAGGCATGCATAACACTCGCAAATTCCCATCTGGGGACTATATCGAAATACCATCACGTCGGCAAAGAAACATGGTGGTGGAATGACGAAACCGAACGAGCTGTGGCCGACAAGAAGAGTGCATTCCAAGCGTGGACAAAATGCGATCGGAGCGATGATATCGAAAAAGCTTGACTGGCTCTTGAATACGAGCGTCTTAAAAAGATCGCAAAGAAAGTTCTGGCTCGAACTCGAGCGGCAGCAGCGGAAAAGCTGTACCAGGAGTTGGAACAAATATCCTCAGGATCGGCAGATAGAAGACAAGCTATCCAAGAAGTTCAAACGTCGTACAATACAAAAATGCCAAATATTTTTAAGCTCGCTGCACAGAGGAGAAAAAGTTCAATGGAAATAACCTCGCGGAAATACATAAAAAATGCAGACGGTCGCTTATTAACAAATGAAAAGGAAATTTGTGATCGGTGGCTTAAATACTGCAAGGAGTTGCTTAACAAACAGTTTCCACGTGATATCGTGCCGACAGCTGGTCTATTCGAGGAGGAAGTGTCGGACTTTTCAATCGAAGAAATAAGTATAGCAATTGGAAAAATGAAGCGGGGGAAAGCGGCGGGACCAGACAGCATTCCATCAGAGTTTTGGTCGAAGATGGAGGGGATCGGCAGCGTTTGGCTATCGAAACTTTTAAATAAATTAAAATGTGGACAACCTATGCCGAATCAATGGAGAAGTAGCTTCTTGGTTCCATTATACAAAGGAAAAGGCGACACTCGAGAATTCAACAACTACCGTTCAATCAAGCTTATGTCACACACAATGAAAATCGTCGAAAGAGTCTTAAACGAACGTCTTCGGCAAATAATAAATCTCGATAATAGCCAGTGTGATTTGTTGAAGGAATATCGACGGTGGACGCTATCCAAAGCCTACGAATAATAATGGAAAAGCACCGAGATTCGTCTAAGGATTTACACATGGTATTTATCGACCTCGAGAAAGCATTCGATCGAGTGCCTAGGGATCTCATATGGGCCGCGCTGAGGTCTCAGAGCGTACCGGAAACGTATGTTAGAATAATACTAGACATGTACGGAAACGTGAAAACTGCGGTTAAAAGCTCTGCTGGAGTAACGAGAGAATTTCCAGTTAATGTCGGAGTGCATCAAGGAAGCGTACTTAGCCTTTTTCTCTTTAACGTAGTATTCGACTATCTTTTAAAAGAATGCATGCACGAAGCAAATGTTACGCCAATTCTCTTCGCTGACGACGCAGTTGTACTTAGCGATAACGTCGAAGATTTACAGAACGCCTTAGATTCATGGAAAAATGCGCTAGAGAGAAACGGGTTTAAAATAAGTCGTTCAAAGACGGAGCATTTGACGTGCCCATTTGCGCATCCGTTGCGACCTGTTCCGGATATAATGTTAGACGGAATAGTTCTTCCGAAAAGCACTATCTTTAAGTACTTAGGATCAATCGTTAACATGGAAGCGAAATGTAGCGACGACGTTACTTTGTGACCGAAAATTTTCACTTAAATTGAAGGGGAAACTCTATATCACGGTTGTTAGACCAGCACTTATGTATGGTTCACAGTGCTGGACAATGTACGAAGCGTTTAAAAACAAAATGACGGCAGCGGAAATGAAAATGTTAAGGATGTCTAGTGGAGTCACTAAACGCGATTGTATTAGATCTACGCGTATAAGAGGAAGTCTACATATAAAGAATTCGGTAACCGAACAGCTTGGGGCGAATAGAATAAGTTGGTATTGCCACGTTCAAAGAAGATCTGCGGAAAATCCGGTTAAAAAGGCACTATCAACTACGGTCACTCCAACTGTAAGAAAACGAGGTCGGAAAAAGAATTCCTGGATTTCTCAGATGGCAAATGCGCAACAACGCCTGGGGCTAACCACTGAAGCGATCCAGGACCGAGCATTATGTAGACGCGTTCTGCGGTCTGCGACATTAGCCAACCCCATAAGCGGAGCAGCTGCGATGCAGTAAAAATGGGAAACTCGTTACGGATAAGTTCGTATAACGAGGAAAGGGTTAATAAAAGGATAAGAAGAAGGTAAACTTTCTTTCCAAGCAGAGATGGACGTAATCTTAATGGCAAGGAATTGTATAGTGAGGAACCGGCGGATTGGCGGAAGCTTTTGCATTTCTAGGTACAGCCAAGCTGGGTTTGGAGCCTTTCTGAATATTCTTACGACTGCCAACCTAGCAAGACATCACTAAATCCCATTGTGATCACGGGAAATGAAATCGCCAATGAACTCAAATGGGAGTTTTTCAGGACCCGAAGCGAAGCAACGTTAGTTAGATTAGCCTGCCTCCTCAGTTAAGACTTCCATTGGCAGTTAGGTTTCATATGACCACAAGTATAGATGGCATAACTTTTCATGTTGCCGGCAGACCAAACGAATACTTCTCGTCATCAGCTGCCTTCCTATATTCCCATAGCCAGAAAGACTGCACATGGCTTACTGGCGTGGTGATTGTCCGCCAAACCCCTACCTTATGAGTCTTAGTGTAATAGTAAATTCCAGTTGTTCAGCACTTATTAGTTCGCAAGTTAACTCCTCTTGGACCCGAGTTACTACCAAGAGGTAGTAAAATACCCAAAATCTGGAATGGATGCTCAATGCCGATCCTAATCATACAACATCCAGCATCGTCGCATTCCATTATCCAAAGATAAATAAAACGTGATTACAACCTCTACTCACAAGTGTGTTAACACTGGCAATTAGAGCAATTACTCGTACATCTAAGCCACCAAAATGTACACATTGACAAAGTCCTAAATGATAACAAACAACTTAAGAAACTTTAATCAAGCTAAATGTTGTTATCCTTAAGCTTTGCTTGTGTTTTTCTTTGGGAAATATTCTACTCAACTAATGTGGACATTTTTGACGGCGAGATTTATGTAAGAATTCTGGGTGGTGTAGCTAAAAAGCATCTCATTTTAATATTTTGTGAGAAAATTAAAAGATGCAGTTGAAAGAAAGTTGCATAAATATAGGTACACTTTCGTAAATTTTACTCTGCCTCTAGGGGACTTAAGTAAATGCTTTTGCAAAACTGATGTAAGAATTTTTCAAACTATGTTTGAACTAGAGCATAGCTGTTGTTGGAATTTTCTTGTGTTTGTTTTTAGTCCTTGAAGTTTAGTTTTGTAATAAAGAATTCATAGAGCTGCATGGAGGAGGGAATACAACGGCGATCTCTATGGACTGTGCAGCGACAACAACTTTGCCAGAAGAGTGATGGTCCAACGAAAAGTCTTCGAATCTGTTCAAGAGGGACAGCGCAGTAGAGGAAGACTTAGTTGGCGCTCGCAAGTCTAAGGGGATTTGTTTGCCCATTTACTGGATATGTGCTTAAAAAAACACTTTCGATAATGATGATGCATTCTCGACTAAACTTGACGTTGATTTTATGCATTTTGTAATAAGGTGAAAGGAGATGGTTTCGTGCTTTTCTGGTTCTTGAAAAAGGAACTCGAATGTATGGCATCCCAATTACATGTAAGGAAATATAAGCAATTGGACTTAAGTTAATCATATTTGGTAAGAATCTTCTTCACCATCTTTCCAATGTATAGGGTTACTTAACATTCGGATCAGAGCACACTCGAAGCTTCGGTAAAGGATTTCCAAAAATTAAGTTTACATCGACCTCGGAGGCAGCTGCAACTATGGTATCATTTCGACTGGTTCGACATAATCCGAAGTCAGGTCATATGAGTATTTTTAGACAATTAGCAAGGATGTATAAAAATAGGAGGATCAGTGGTGGCATAACTAGGAAATAGCTTATACGACAAATAAGCAAACGGACTCAAGCTAATCAACTTGTTGGTGAGTCAGATCAACAAGCGCTCTAGTATTCAGGATGTCTGAAATTTTAATGGATCGACACAGATTACTACCTTGTTCGATATCCGAACACCAAAGAAGGAAGTATTCTGAATACAATTTTACGTCAAACGACCTTTATTGCTAGAGACGAGGCCGATTCTTCTTATCGAGTCTCCCAAAACACACCTACTGATCAAATAGTAACCGGAATTTGCCATTCAAAAAAACTGCTCGCAGATCGTCATGTTAGCATCAGGGAGATAGCAGTCGATCCTGGTGTCTTATTTGGATCGCTACAGAGCGTTATGCATGATGTTTTGGGCATCAGAAGAGTTAAAGAGCAGCTTGTGCTGAGAGTGCTGAATACTTTCTAAAAAAATACTTTCTTTGGGCCGAAATGTTATCGTTGGCATCATTACCGGTGACGAGGCATACATAGGTCTATGAATATGACATCGAAGCCAATAATCTCTCTTTTCAGACGAGCTAGAACACAAAAAAAATTACGACAGAGTCGATCCAAAATCAAGGCTTCGTAGACCGTTTTTTTTTTATTGCCGTGGTGTGGTCTACTCCGAATTTTTTCCGCGAGGCCAGACAGTGGCGAAGGAGTATTACGTGAGCATATTCTGCAACCCATGGGCTCACACATCTCAACTCGTACGTGACTATTTGATCAAAATCAACGTTCATAACATTCCGCAAGCCCCGTATTCACCTAACATGAATACGTGACTTTTTCCTATCCCTCGATTCAAGTCATCACTTCGCGAAAAGCGCTTCGAGACATTTGAGGCGATAGCAGCTGAAGACCATTCCAGAATCGTCATATGAAAAGTGTTTTGAAGTTATAAGGAGATTCCAACAAATATGTGTATTTCTTGCAATGGGAATTACTTTGAAGTGAATAAAGCGATAATCGAAACGAAAATGGTTCGCTTTATTTAAAAATTCTGGGAACTTTTTGTATCTTCTCAACCACTTCTTCATGTACCTTCTATGTTCTTCTTTGCACCCAACCCCTATTCTATTGAAATGATTTTCGCAAGTGTTCCCAGAAGTGAAAAATAAATAACCAATGACACAAACTCGGAACACAATTATGCAATAATAGGGATGGGTCCGTTGTAATAAGTCGCAACTACAGCTAAATATATAAAAGGAAAACAAACGTGCGGAAAAAATACGCTTCAAATACCATCTTTGATGAGTCGCTATGGCTCTCTTGTACCCTAGTGCCTTGGCAATTACTTCTTCTTCAAGGAAGATATTTTTTCCCAAAATAATATACCTGCGCCCGTGTTCAATAGTATCCCTAAAATGTGCGGAGGCTTATGGGAAGAGCATCTGACCAGATGTGGGCATTCCACTCCGATGTTGGGCGGATAAATGCCTTAAATATTTAGATCAATGAGCTGAGGAAATCTAAATGATTTGGAGAATATTTGAAAATATTGAATATATGATCATTCCAACGTAGGCAGTTATTGACACAAATATCGTCCAAGAGCAAGTGCTGTTCTTGAAACTTAGTTGAGTGTTCAGTTTTTCCTTCAATGGCAGCAGATAACATTGCTTTTGGAAGCAATACCACTCTCACCTAGACGGTGAGCTAACAATTCCGTCCACCTGACTTGGATGAACTGAAGATAGCAATATCTGAGTCGGGCTACTCCGACATATTTGGAGCTCAGGCCGGTAAGGATTTCCAGGACTTAGCCAAGGTCTTGGTAAAGAGATGGTGGCGGACCAGCCCTATAAGGGCCAACGGCAGCAGCGCTCACATCCCGGAACGGGTTACTGGCTTCGGTCTAACCGACCCCTCGTCCTAGGGGCATTAGAAATGGAACTGGTCCTCCAGGTTGAGGGGTGTGCCGCCGGGGTAACTGCCCGGCCTTAAAAAAAAAACAAGTTACGAAGCATCAACAAGCCTCGGATATGGACGGATCTACTGTTGACAACCCACGTAAACGATTTAAGGACAATGTTAGATCCCTTAATAGACCACGTGCAGCCGAGCAACTAGCAGAGGCCCTAAACTGCTGCAAAGCAGACATAACCGCCATTCAAGAAATGCGATGGGATGGGCCGGACAAAAAGAAGATGAAAAACTGCGATATCTACTACGGCAATTTCTATCGACGGCAAAAGCAGCGCTTATTTGGATGTGGATTTGTTGTCGGAGGCAGACTAAGACAAGAAGTCCTCAGCTTCCGGCATGTGAGCAAGCGCCTCGTAGCAATCCGCATCAAGGCTAAATTCGCCAACACTAGCCTTACATATATGCGCGCATGCCCCCACAGAGGAGAAAGATGACGACACCAAGGATGCCTTCTATGAGCTCCTTAACAAGACCTACGAGTAATGCAAAGCTATGACATTAAAATTGTCCTCGGTGATCTTAATGCAAAGCTAGGAAGAGAGGGTATCTTTGCTGGAACAATCGGAAAATATAGCCTGCACAACACAATCTTCGACAACGGATTCAGGCTAATCGACTTTGTAGTGGGGCGAAATATTGTCGTAACTACTGTACATAGCATGCGGTTCCCCCATCTTGATATTCGCTAGGAGACTTGGAGAACTCCTGATCAAATAACCAGATCGACCACATTGCGACCAACGTAAGACAATCCTCCAGTATTATCGATGTCCGAACGTTCCGAGAAGCCAACATCGACTCGGACCATTACCTTGTTGTAGCCAAGGTACGGTTGCGGATATCCTAAACTACACCAAGACAAACTAATGCTGTGGAGAAATTCGACGTCATACGGCTACAATCCAAGAGATCGCCAAGTCCTTTTCCGATTGAGTTTCTCTTAATCCCGTAAGAGGTCCAATACCGCCAGCATCAAGCATGGAAGACCATTGGAAACACTGCCAAAACGCCATCAGAGATGCCGCATCTGATTTGCTGGGTTTCACTCGTCCACTACAACGAAACCCCTGGTTCGATGATGAATGCCGGCAAGCACACGCAGCTTAGCAAAACTCTTATAAAGCGGCGCTGCTTAGAAGGACCAGAGCTGCTCATGAGCTCTATGAGCGGAAGAGGAGAGACGAACACCGGCTTCTTAGGAGGAAGTTTTACCAAAAGGTAAAAATAACATGCCACGGAAAAAAACCCCGAACCGAAGCCTGTAGAGATGAACAAGGGAACATCGTAGTAGAATCGCAGTCGATGCTTAGGATTTCGAAAGACCGTTTCTGCAGACTGTATTACGGCGATGACGGACCAAATACCGCTGTCAGGCAGAATCAACCTCTCAAACTGGACGATGATGACCAACAATTCCATCCACCCGACCTGGATGAGGTGAAGATAGCTATGTCGAAGCTTAAGTCCAACAAAGCTGCTGGAGCGGATGGCCTGACTGCCGAGCTCCTCAAAGCGGCAGGCGATGACTTGGTAAGGAGCATACACCAACCACCAACTCATCTGTAAAATATGGTTGGACGAAAGTGTGCCCGATGAATGGAACCTCAGCATTGTTTGTCCGATTCTCAAGAAAGGTGACCCTCAAACTACAGAGGCATTAGTGTCCTTAACATCGCATATAAGATCTTATCTGCTGTATTGTGTGAACGCCTGAAGCCGTTCGTCAACAACCTGATAGGTCCATATCAGTGTGGCTTCAGGCCAGGAAAGTCCACCATCGACCAGATATTCACACTACGGCAGATCTTGGAGAAGACCCATGAGCTTCAGATCGATACCCACCACCTATTCATCGATTTTAAGGCCGCGTATGACGAGCTACATAGAGCAATGTCCAGTTTTGGCATCCTTGCCAAACTCGTCCGTCTGTGCAGGATGACGATGGAGAATGCACGCTGCTCCATCAAGGTCGGTAAAGATCTCACCGAGACCTTTGATGTCCAGAAAGGATTTAGACAAGGCGATGCGCTGTCATGCGATTTTTTCAACATCGTACTTGAAAGAATAGTGCAAAACTCACGAGCAAACACAAGAGGCACTATCTTTCAAAGGTCCGTCCAATTAATCGCATACACTGATCGCCTACCTAGGCTCCGCTATAAATACAGACAACGACACCAGCGCTGAGATCAAGCGAAGAATAACACTTGCCAACCGCTGTTCCTTTCAGCTAAGAAATCAATTGACTAGCAAAGCCCTCTCTCGGACAACAAAAGTCACCCTTTATAAGACCTTAATAATCCCGGTCCTGCCTTATGGCGCAGAAGCGTGGACATTATCAAAAATGGATGAGGGTGTTCTTGGTTGTTTCGAGAGAAAAATTCTTCGGGCGATCTTCGATCCCGTCTGCATTGAAGGAGAATGGAGTAGGAGATACAACAATGAACTCTACGGACTGCACAGCAACATCGACCTAACTAGAAGAGTGAAGAACCAAAGACTGAGTTGGCTAGGTCATTTGGAGCGTATGGTCACCAAAGATCCGGTCCGAAAGGAAGGCCAAGACTTACGCAAGTCGAAGAGGACCTCAGCCAACTAAGTGTGCGGAACTGGAGGCAGCTAGCCAGGGATCGAGCTGGCTGGAGAAGCTTGTTGACTGAGGCCCAGGTCCACCCCGGACTGTAGCGGCACTTAAAGTAAGTAAGTAAGTTATATCTGAGTTTGAGTTCAGAAAAGCTGCTGGGGCGGATGGCCTGACTGCCGAGCCCTTCAAAGTGCCAGACGATGACTTAATAAGGAGCATACATACCAAAAAAATGTTGGATAAAAGTATGCCCTACGCATTGTTTGTTCGATTGGACAAGAAGGAGACCCTGTAAACTGCGCCAAGATCTTATCTGTATTGTATGAACACCTAAAGCGTTCGATATCAAATTGATAGGTCCATATCTACCCGGACTGCAGCCCCACCTTAAGTAAATAAGTAAAACCTTACGTCAAACTCTGTCAAAGACCTTTGAAGTATCAAGTGCAACTATCTTGCATCGGCTAGATACAAAACCAATGTGCTATTCATTGAGAAGTGTTCGGGTTTTAAGATATTTCATGAGCTGACTGTTTAACAGCGCTTTCATGGTCTTGCAACCAAGATACGTAAGTGTAGTGTGCCTGCAGTATAAGAGAGCAGAAGATTATTTTTGAGAGGGGCTAAGCAAATACTGTTTTCCCAAAAAAATCTTACGTCGTAGTTTAACTAGTGTTAACCAGAAGATTTGCTTATTTTTAGGTTCTGCACAAAATCTGGATTGACATTATTCAAAGAACAGACAGCTGGAATATGAAGATAAAGTTCTATGTGAGACAAACATACATTAATTTCTTACAATGGATTTCTTTGCCATCTCAGTTGATAGGACGAGATCAACAAACTTAACTGGAGCTGAGCAAAAAGTTCTGCATTGCTTCAAAAATTACTTTGCCATTCGAAAACACATATGAAACGTTGAACAACTTGAACAGGATGTTGTTTATGGTGAATTGAAACAAATTAAGAAAACCTCGAAAACGCATAAGTTTTAATAAAGGCATTAAAAGAAATTAAATTTAATAAATGTAGGCAAGACGGTTATCATACCAGTCAAAAGGATCCGTGGGTGCTCATTATAGTGTAAGTGAGTAAACTGGTTCCCAGAAATATTTCGAAATTAAAATAAAGTTTCCCTACGAGCTGATGCATATCTATTATTAAAATATTTTTAAGAAAACGTATTTTAAGAACACCTACTTACGTTTTGTATTCTTATGAAACATTTTTAAGAAAAACCCTTACCGGTAGACGGAAGGTCATGTAAGAATATTGAAAGTTTATTCCTTATAAAATATCTTTAAAAGAGTGCACGTTTTGAATTTTATTCGATATTGATTTGCGGAGCTATTTTGAAGTAGTATTATCCTCGATGCTGATTGTAACGCGAAACATACGTTTGGACAAGCCAACATTGTGGCCTACCAACACAAACAAAACGTCTGATCTCGTGCACTGTTACATCATAAAAGGGGTTCCCAGACACGTCACGAAAGTAGATGAGTTCCATGATCTCTGTTCCGATTAATCACCAGTGATTCTCAAAATCGGCTGGAGAAGATAGAAATAAAGTAGATTAGCAATTGATAAAACAATTTAAGACGACTTTAGAAGGAATTGTAATGAAAATATGGGCTTACGTGCTCCACTTACAATGCCTTTAGAATTAGAAGAAGAAGTTACTAAGTTCGTGGAAGCCATTTAGAAAGCTGGATAGAACAACACTTCTTTTCGAATAAGAGGAAACAAAAGACAAATGTACCCGAAAGAAAAGCAAGAACAAGATGAAAACGATCGCGTGTGCCGCTAGATAAAACTAAATAAGCTAAAACAAGCGCTGCAAGATTTTAGGAATTGGGAAATTACTGATTATCTCGATGGCTTGACTGCGGACAAGAGTTCCAACTTCTAGCTTTGGAAAGCCGTGAAGTCCACTAAAAAACTGCCTATGCACCCGCTGCCAATACGAGAAACCAATGGCGCATGGGCAAAAGACCATTTTATTTGCTGAGCACTTGGGAGAAACTTTTACACCGTTCGAAAGAGGACAACTGGCCGAAGAACTTGATGTCAATAAAGATTCCGACAACTAAAGTAGAATTAGACAATAGGAAACTTGAAAAATAATAACGCCCCAGGACACGTTTTAATTACATGTGAAATCCTAAAAAACTACCCAGAACCCCAGCAGTATTGTTGTGGCATTTTGACAGTGTTATCACTGGTCTTCGATACTCGATCCCGATGGCATCTCTCTTAAGAGGGACTCGACGATCGGAAAGGGATTTGGCGATCTCTTGCGATTATAGCCATCTAACGTCGAATTTCTTACAACATTAGTTTGACTTTGCCCTATTCGCTATATCTGCAATTGAACCTTGATTACAATATGGTAATGATCCGAGTGGAACGCAATGTAGTCAATGTGGTTGATGGTTGATTGATCAGGAGTTCATCAAGTCCCCTTGTAGATACGACAATGTTTCGCTCTTCGATAAAGCTTATTAGTCTGAATCCGATAGCGGAGATTGTATCGTATAGGCATATCTTTAGATAGAACTACCAAAGATGCTCTCTTTCCTAGCTTTGTATTTAAACCACCGAGGACAAAGTATTTTTTTGTATTGTATTGTATTTGTATTTACTTACATATTTATTATTCTAGGTACAATATGTAGAAGAATGGATTACAAAATAGCAAATTTCAAAAAACAAAAAAAAAAACATAAATTCAAAAGGATACCCAGAAATATAAATAAAAGGAACAGTCTATAGCCAAGTTTAGAACTACAGCTAGTAGCGAGTGTCCCATCAAAAATTCAAATTCAAATATATAATTCTAAAATGAACGTGGGGGATAAATATTATTTTAAATATAGATGTTGAAGAGTCGTTCAATCTGTTGGTGGTTAAATTCAAGGAGCCAAGTTTTTACTTTAGTGAGGAAAGGTAACAAATTACGTATACGTCGGATGCGTTGGGTAGCTTGTTAAAGATTGTCGGAGCTACTATCAAGAAAAACTTTTTAAAATGCATTTTATTGTGCGATAGTACCACAACAGAGTTACTTGAATGAATTGAAATAAAATAAAATTGTTATGGAATCGATTTTTCTTACGTATAACACGTATAACATGTTTAAGAGCCAAAAGCAGAGGGTTGATTTTGTTAGTATGAGTTCCACCCCAACAAGTTTATTTATTTATTTATCATTATCCTCGTTTTACAATTTAAAAATAATTTCTAAAAAAAATAACAAATGTATATTGCAGCTTAATGTGCGAGAATAGTTAGTGACATTTTGTATTAAATAACATAAATAGAGGCAAATGTCACTTTATATTAAACTATTAACAGTGGGGTGAACAATAAGAAAAAGAGAAAAAATAAGAACCATTTTATTCAAGATGCAAAAAGGAAAAAAAAATCATAAGGAAAATTTGTTTAGAGTATATTAAAAGCTATTAGTCAATGTAGTGTAGCAAAATCTCGATTTCGTTCTGTTTGTAGCTAAAAATCCATTGTTTAACCCTTTTCATGAAAGTACGCAAATTACCAACGAATCTTGTATCTACAGGGAGACTATTGAATAATTTGCAGGATAAAATAGAATATGAATTTCTGTAGCAGGTGGTACGAAAAGCAGGAATAGCGACAAGAGATTGTTGATGGCTCCTCAAGTTGTAAGCGTTAGAAATCGGACTCTGCATATAACCACTTCGGATGAAAAATATTTTTAAGACCTTAAAATAAAACAGATGCCTAACTGGTAGGATTTGCATGTATCTAAATAATTCCATGGAGTGGGCCAGACGAGAAGAACCACAGATCTTCCGTATGACACACTTCTGTAGAACAATCAACGGCTGAATTTTACTCAGGTAAGCACTTCCCCAACATCCTATACCGTACTGCAATTTCGACTGGAATATCCCATAATAAATTGATTTTAGAGTATTAAAAGGAAAAAAATTCTTTAGACGGTAGAATGAGCCAACCTAAATTTCGGTCAATAATAACACCTAGGTATTTAAAATGGCTTACATTTTCAATTTTAAAGCAACTGTCCTGGCAGGGAACATTCACGTCGAAAGACATTTTAGAGCATTGGACAGAAGATGAAATGTGAAACATATTAAACCTTGCACATTTAGAAGCATGGAATACGACCTCAATATCTGGAGTCTCGTGCGTGGTAAGACTGAAAAACATAAGTTTTGTCTTATCGCTTACTATTAGCTTATGCTCCGTGAACCAAAGTCTTAGAAATTCAACATCATGGTTTATACGAGTATCAGCCACTAAGTTTAAGGGATTGGCGGAATCATATGCGATCCCAAGGTCATCTGCAAAAGCCCTGACTTTTCCTACAAATGGCTGGATAAACAAGGAGTTGACATATATGAGAAATAATATAGGTCCAAGGACCGAGCCCTGAGGGACACCAAGGTTGATAACCATAAAGTTACTTAGGCTGGATTCGATTTTCACTTTTTGTTTTCTGTCTTTTAGGTAGGACATAAACCAACTTTGTATCGAACCACGAAAACCTATATTATATAGCTTGTTTAGAATAATATTATGGTCAACCATATCAAACGCTTTTGTTATATCAACAAAAAGTCCAGCACAAGACCTTTTTTCATCCAAACCTTTCTGTATAATGGAGCAAAAATCTAAAAGGGCGTCTTCTGTAGAGAGCCCAGCTCTAAACCCAAATTGCATTGGACTGAAGAATTTTATTTTGTTCAGATACTCTAACACTATTTTTTTACGCATTTCTTAAAAACTTTACTTATAGAAGACAACAGTCTATAGTTGCTTTTTTCATGTTTGCTTCCTTTTTTAAAGAGGGGAATAACAATAGCGCATTATAAAACATCAGGAAAACATCCGGACAGGATACTCAAATTGAAAATATGCTCCAAAATATCAACAATATTGAAAGAAATGTTTTTAAGCATAACATTGGAAATACTATTGCTGCCACAGGAGTTGGAGCTATTTAAGGAGTGGATGGTCCTCAAAATCTCAACCCCAGAAATTGGTTCGAAAAAGAAGCTAGAAGCTAGAAGAAGAAGTGATACCATACTGAATCTTAGAATGCACAATACCATAATCAATCATAACCAGTAATTTTTTTTGAACAATATGAACTGAGATTATAAAATTGTCTGAAGCCACATAGCAAATATTTTTTCAGAGCGTTAGTATGATCGAACCAGTTTAATTTGCTATCCAAGATCACTTCAAGATACTTAAAGAATTGAACAAAATCTATTTTAAAACAATGAGTAGAGCAAGCTTCAATAGAATTAAATATACTGGTGCTCAATGCAGAGTTAGTTCCGAGTTTAAACTTAAGACAGTCAAAAGCGTGGTAGAAAAGATAACAGTCAAGCATATTAGAAGACCCTGATAAATTGAAATACATCACTTTAGTCTTATTACTCAAAATCATACGATGCTGAGCAAACCAAGGTCTCAAAAGATCCAAGTCAAAGTTAATGTCAACTATTAAGTTAAGCTGAGATTTACTTCCGTAGGAAAAGGCTATGTCATCAGCAAAAGCTGTCGAGTAACCTTTAAATTTCTGGAAAAAGATGAAGTTAACAAAAATTAAAAAAAAGTAATGGTCCAAGGACCGACCCTTGTGGTACACCTACCATTAAGTTAGTAAGCACACTGTATTTTCCTTTAATTTTAACATGCTGTTTTCTATCAGACAAATAAGAAGCAAACCAATCATCCAAAAAACCACGAAATCCTGCTTTATAAAGCTTACCCAATAGAATGTGAGGATCAACTAGATCAAACGCTTTAGTAAGATCAACAAAAAGGGCAGCATTGATGAAACTTTAGTTGATACCATCATAGACCTCACTGCATAACTTTAAAAGAGCGTCTTCAGTAGATCTGCCAGCTCGAAATCCAAACTGACAATCACTAAAAAATCGTTCTTTGTTTGAAAAACTAGAATTCTTCCTTTCATGGCTTTTTCAAATATCTTCGAAAAAACGGACAAAAGAGGTATCGGTCTGTAGTTAATGAGACAATAAAGGTTGGATTTTATATGGAGCGGAATAACTTTAGCAATTTTAAGTGCATCAGGAAAAACTCCTCCGAAAACGCTTTTGTTAAAAATGTGTGCTAGCACATCCACAATATTAAATGCTATCCTTTTTGGAATAACATTAGAGCAACCATCCATTATAACAGTCTTCTTCTTATCCTTTTATTAACCCTTTCCTCGTTATACGATCTTATGCGTAACGAGTTTCCCATTTTTACTGCATCGCTGCTGCTCCGCTTATGGGGTTGGCTAATGTCGCAGACCGCAGAACGCGTCTACATAATGCTCGGTCCTGGATCGCTTCAGTGGTTAGCCCCAGGCGTTATTGCACCTTTGCCATCTGAGAAATCCAGGAATTCTTTTTCCGACCTCGTTTTCTTACAGTTGGAGTGACCGTAGTCGATAGTGTCTTTTTAACTGGGTTTTCGGCAAATCTTCTGTGAACGTGGCAATACCAGCCCATTCTATTCGCCTCAAGCTGTTCGGTTACCGAATTCTTAATACTCGTATGTAGACTTCCTCTGAAACGCGTAGATCTAATGCAATCGCGCTTAGTGACTCCACTAGACATCCTTAACATTTTCATTTCCGCTGCCGTCATTTTGTTTTTAAACGCTTCGTACATTGTCCAGCCCTGTGAACCGTACATAAGTGCTGGTCTAACAACCGTGATATAGAGTTTCCCCTTCAATTTAAGTGAAAATTTTCGGTCACAAAAAAATCCTGAATTTTCCCTCCATTTCATCCACCCCGCGCTCTCTCTGTGGTTTACGTCGTCGTCACATTTCGCTTCCATGTTAACGATTGATCCTGAGTACTTAAAGATAGTGCTTTTCGGAAGAACTATTCCGTCTAACATTATATCCGGAACAGGTCGCAACGGATGCGCAAATGGGTACATCAAATGCTCCGTCTTTGAACGACTTATTTTAAACCCGTTTCTTTCTAGCGCATTTTTCCATGAATCTAAGGCGTTCTGTAAATCTTCGACGTTATCGCTAAGTACAACTGCGTCTTCAGCGAAGAGAATTGTCGTTACATTTGCTTCGCGCATGCAGTCTTTTAAAAGATAGTCGAATACTACGTTAAAGAGGAAAGGGCTAAGTACGCATCCTTGATGCACTCCGACATTAACTGGAAATTCTCTCGTTAGTCCAGCAGAGCTTTTAACCGCAGTTTTCACGTTTCCGTACATGTCTTGTATTATTCTAACATACGTTTCCGATACGTTTTGAGACCTCAGCGCGGCCCATATGAGATCCCTAGGCACTCGATCGAATGCTTTCTCGAGGTCGATAAATACCATGTGGAAATCCTTAGACAAATCTTGGTGCTTTTCCATTATTATTCATAGGCTTTGGATAGCGTCCACCGTCGATCTTCCTTCAACAAATCCACACTGGCTATTATCGAGCTTTATTATTTGCCGAAGACGTTCGTTTAAGACTCTTTCGACGATTTTCATTGCGTGTGACTTAAGCTTGATTGAACGGTAGTTGTTGCATTCTCGAGTGTCGCCTTTTCCTTTGTATAATGGAACCAAGAAGCTACTTCTCCATTGATTCGGCATAGGTTGTCCACATTTCTATTTATTTAAAAGTTTCGATAGCCAAACGCTGCCGATCCCCTCCATCTTCGACCAAAACTCTGATGGAATGCTGTCTGGTCCCGCCGCTTTCCCCCGCTTCATTTTTCCAATTGCTATACTTATTTCTTCGATTGAAAAGTCCGAAACTTCCTCCTCGAATAGACCAGCTATCGGCACTGTTTGTTAAGCAACTCTTTGCAGTATTCAAGCCACCGGTCACAAATTTCCTTTTCATTTGTTAATAAGCGACTGTCTGGATTTTTATGTATTTCGGCGAGGTTATTTCCATTGAATTTTTTCGCCTCTGTGCAGCGGCTTAAAAATATTTGGCATTTTAGTACTGTACGACGTTTGAACTTCTTGGATAGCTTGTCTTCTATCCGCCGATCGTGAGGATATTTGTTCCAACTCCTGGTACAGGTTTTCCGCTTCTGCCGCTCGAGTTCGAGCCAGGACTTTCTTTGCGATCTTTTTAAGGCGCTCGTATTCAAGAGCCAGTCGACCTTTTTCGATATCGTCGCTCCGATCACATTTTGTCCACGCTTGGAATGCACTCTTCTTGTCGGCCACAGCTCGTTTGGTTTCGTCATTCCACCACCATGTTTCTTTGTCGACGTGATGGTATTTCGATATAGTCCCCAGATAGGACTTTGCGAGTGTTATGCATTCCTCGTGCATGATGTTCCACATTTCTTGCGGGATAAGTGAGTCTGCGATACCGTTTATATTGTGAAGTACTTCTTTAGCCAGTGCGATAAATCTTGGGCTTCGTTTCTTCGATAGATAATACCACCGGATTTTTGGCTTTCCAAACGATGCCCGTGTTTTCGGTGGTTCCGCTGTGAAAAATTCTGTAATGAGCAGACGGTGTTGGCTTACTAGCGATTCTCCAAGTATTCCTTTACAGTCCTTAACACGGTTTCTCATCGACATTTTGCAGAGGTGATAATCTATTTGCGTTTCGTGGCCTCCGCTGCTATAGGTGATAAGATGTCGTTGATGTTTAATAAACATTGTATTTAAGATGGTTAAGCCGTACGCCTTACACGCTACAAGGATGTCTTCGCCAGCTGAATTTCTGGTTCCAAAGCCTTTACCGCCGTGGCAGTCCTCATAATCAACATTTGTTTCTCCGACGTGGCCATTTAAATCTCCGCCTACGAAGAGCATCTCATCGATAGGTATATTTCTAAGCAAATTACCGAACTTTGACCAAAATTTATCTTTTTCCGATTGGTCGCATCCATTTTGTGGGGCGTACGCGCTAACAATGTTCCATGTTTCATTGTGTATGACAAGTTTAACACTCATCAAGCGGTTGCTTATTTTCAAGATACCAACGATGTTGTTTAGAAGATCCGCTGCAACAACGATTCCAACACCGTTTCGTCCATTGACCGTTCCATGGTAGAACATCTTAAATGCCTTAGTATTTAAATCTAGAAGACGCGCTTTATTTCCTGTATTACACCACTTTGTTTCCTGTACGCACAGGATTTGTAGAGTTCTGTGACGCATAATCGCTTCCAGTTCTAAACTTTTTGAAGTCATCGATCCGACGTTCCAACTTGCAAACCGAAGTTTGGGAAAATATTTTGGAAACTTCATTTTGCCCGCCCCCGGAATCCGTCGGGCTCTGACACAAGCACTTCTGCTTGCTCTGGGATCACCCGAGTGCGTTGCAATCGTGGTGCCCAGCGGGGTAATGCTATTAATTGCGATCATTTCCATGAAGTGTATCTAAAGTTTGAGTGGTTTGACACTTGTATGCTCATTTCGAATTGATTGACTGTTCTTTTACCCCACCGGTAGTCTCCAGACGTGGGAACCCACTGATTGCATACAAACTTGTGGGAAAGTTTTAAGGTGTTAAAGTGTCACAGGCTCATTTTTGGTGTCATAGTTGCCTGTATATGATCGGTGTCCCATTTAGTCGCCTCTTACGACAAACTGGGACGCACTGCGGCACTATTCTTTATCTGATGTCGTACTTATTCATCCACTATAACAGTGTTGGAGTCTTTTAACGAATTAATAATAATTTTTACAATTCACTTGAAGAAATGGGATTAAAACCACAGCTTTCGCTAAAAAAGGTATCACTTACTTGTCCCTTGTCAGCAATAGTAGAATTGTTTTTATCGAATACTTCAGTAACTAAATTATTGGTTGTGGAAAAAAAAGTCATTGATGTGATTAGCAACTTCAATCGGATCCGAAACTGTCAAGTCATCCACTGTCACAATTAATGGGTTGTCTTCACGGACTTTGCGATTTAAAATTTTGTTGACTATGCTCCATTCCCTTTTTATATTTCCTTTCTTTTTTTCGAGTTCAGACAAATAATAATTTTCCTTAGATGTCTTTACATAACCCTTTGAAAGAAGTTTTGAATGCACTATTGAAAGGGTATTTTTTACATTTAAGTCCCAATATATTTTTTTTCGTTTATTTTTCTTAGTAGACACAGGTCCAGACACCCACTCTTTTAATCGTCTAGATTTGCGATGAGCAGTATTTATATTGAGAGTATAACAGTCAAGTAAAATCCCTTATTTGTGTATAAAGTTATCAAAAGCTATAGAAGGACAATTTTCGTTATAGACATCAGACTAAAATTCAAAGCGAAGAAAGAAGTTAAGCCTGTCAAAATCAATTTTTTTAAAAGATGTGCTGGTAATTGATTAATTGCTTTCAATAATAATGTCTAAATAGTGAAGACTTATCATGCAATGATACGAGATCTACCACTTCTAGAAAAGATATAGTCAATGTGTTGCGGTAAATTTTCCCGCAACAAGGTTTACCCTCTTCCTTGTGTTTTTCCCTTCGTTCCCTCTTTTCTTTGAGTGGGAAGACCGAACTCTGGCGGAGGTGGAGGGCAGCCATGGTCCCATCAACCATTGGCCCACCGACCACAGACCTCGGAAAGGACCCACATAGGTTCATGGGCGGTTATCCTCAGAGGAGGACGAGGTGGTTCGGTCGGTGAAGCCCTAAGGACGGTAGGGAGACTCACGACGAACCAGGAGCCCAGGGTGCGACAGGAGGTCCACCAAGGTCACCGTTGTCGGAGCCCGTAGGCTAGACGGGAGACTCGCAACGGGCAGGATCAGACAGGACGTCTGAAAGTCATCGACGGGTGGGGATGGACGGTCCTTGTAAGCCAGACACCCCAACACGATGATGACCGGTAGGGGAGAACGATCCCCGGAACTTACACCCCAACGAAAGCCAAGTTATATAAAGGCTTGAGGACTCCCACATCTTGCCATCGATGTGGAGACAAGAAGCATCACATCTCGTAATCGATGTGGATACTAACGTTGAAAGGTCTAAGGGGGAAGAGATGACGATCTCTTTTATAGCTACACCCCCAACGAGGGAGCTAATGAGGAGCGACGGTGGTGTGTAGGCGGATAGCCAGCATAATCGAACACATCCTAACGATGCACCAGCTGTAATAGTCAGGTTCGATGGGTGAAGGGACGACAACCCCTTTGAAGCCAGCACCCCACCGATGGAGCACCAAGGGAGCAGCAGAGGCTGTAGGCGGACGGCCGAGTTACGAGACAGCCTCCAACGTGAGAACATAAAAACATTAATAAAAATTACAATAACCAAAAACAATAAACCACATCAAATATAAACAATAACAACAACATAATAAAAACAAAACCATAACGAAATACCAGGCGGGCAGAATGGCCCACAACATAAACGAAAACAAAAACCGAAGAATTAAAATACATAATTATGTAAGGAATGACCCGCTATTGGTCAGTCCCCCCATTCCCCCCAAATCTGAACGCCGATCCACCGGAGTAAGTAGGGACCCAGGGTATATTAACACAGAGGCACATATACTTAGCTTTGTTTGGGGCGGCGGTTTAGAGAATGGCTAAACCGGGGTATAATCAGATTAGGATAATACCCACACAACCTTCCTCCTTCGTCCCAACACTCCATTGACCTTCGATCATACTTTCTTTCTCCTTCGCGGTTGTTGTTGTTTTGCAATTTTGTTTAGTTCGATGGGGAAAAATTAACCGGGGATCAGCAATGAAAGAAACATTGCTTCTCGCAATTTTTTATTGACTTCCAATGTTTACGGCAATAGCTAGGCATAGTTAGGATCCATAAGCTCTCATAAACTCGCTCAGTGGAGTTCCCAGTTATCACTGGAAGCGGGAGAGAACTCAGTGTCTGAGGAGTTTAGAATGAGAGTGAACAATTGGAAACAATTGGAATGTGTGAGAGGCCTAGTTGGACCCGGGAGCACACACTAGCAAAGTTTGTTAGTTGTGTAGCTGGAAACCCCGTTGTTGGGTTTGAGAAAATCCTAAAATAGAATCGCGAGTTGTGAGATAGTTCATCCTGGTGGGAAGAGGAAAAAGCGAGGAGAAAAAGGGAGGATAAGGAGAAAGGAAGCGGATTGAGATAGGAAAAGGAGCAGCAGGACGAAGGAGAAAACTGTGTCAGGATAGGTCGCAGGAACCGCCAGAAACACAAAACCAGCTAAGTATAGTGCAGTGAAGTGCAGTGCAGTAGAGAAATCGGTTTTTTTTTTTAAATTGAAAAATGAAGACTCCGGTAGGGCGCGCGTGCGAAGTAATCTCGAGAAAAGACGAGACACGCGACCCGTTAACTAGTTTTTTTTTCATTCGGGACTTTTAAAAAAAACGGGTCACTCTAGCGACGAGTGTACCGCTACGTAAATTTTAATAAATCGTCGTGCTCCAACGGAGCATTTATAACGTTGTGGAAAACCCCATCTTTTCTTTTGTTGTTTCCGTTTTTTTTTTTCGGGAAGTATTTTCTTTTTTTCTTTTTGTCGGTTTCGTGATTTTCCCCAAAAATCACGTGGCGCTCAACGGTTTTTTTTTTGTGATTTTGTTTCCCAGGTTTAGCTGCCATCAAAGCGCTACCTGTGGGTAAATCGAACCCAGTATTGGAACAGTTGGTTCCAAAGTTATTTTTGATTCGGGGCAACGATCTGTTGCCGGGATTCAAGCATAACAAATGCATGTACTAGAGGTATCGCATATGCGAGTTGGCTTATCAATACAACAATCCAAACCATTAGCCACCAGTAACATTATGTAACTATTCACAAAAGCAGTCTTAGCGAGGAGATCAATATTAATATCACCCAGAAAAATTAAGTTTTTGGATTTTTCATTTACGAGTAATTCATTAAGTTTAACAAGGAAAACATCTCTATTACCATCATTCATATGCCTATATTATAGGCACCAATAAGGACAGTTTTTTCATCTTTTACAACAAATGAAAACTGATTTTTATCCGTAGATTGCAGATTAAAGTTAGAAACTTCTGGATTATTGTATATATTTTTGATAAAAACACCGACACCACCAGACGAATACGAATTGTTGCGTGTAGCAAAAAGGGCATAACCCGGGATTTTATAGTCATCTTTTTCAATATCGAGAATCCATTTATTTGAACACGACTCAATATGCAGTACCAATAAATCAAAATTAACGCGAAGACTACGAATATTCTGGTGAACTATAAAAAAAGCTATCTGAGAATTCATGGTCATTTTGAAAAATTCTTTGCAAAATATCCTTACCAAAGCTACACGACGAAAAACAATTTATTTCAGGATCAAGATTATTTAAGTTAGCAGAATGCATTTGATATAAGATTACTTAAGTCATCTATGCAATTAATTTTAATAACTTTATCACCTTCTGATTTTCTCATTAACAGTTCTGAATTATTGAACCTTAAGTACTTGTAGTGTTCAATTTTTTCCGAGGTTCCCTGGTGTGAAAAGATAAACTATGGTTTATACAGATACAATTGCTGTTGTAATCGTTCCAAACAATTTAGCTGTCAAGCGCCTTTTATTTGTAACCTTTTTTTTTCATAAGCTTCAGCTTTGTATTGTATGAACAAAATTTAATACAAAGAATATCAGTTGAATTAGTGCCAGCAGTTTTTGTTTTAATTTTTTTTATGTAAATGTTGTCAATTTGATCTTCATTAATATTTACATCCAGTCCATCCGAAAAAAGCTTGAGAGCTTTGTCTAAAGCATTAGACTTAGTTAGATCAGGTACTCCAACTTTATCTACAGCGTTCCGTTTCTGACTTTGCTCAAGCGAATTTAATCTTTGCTGCAGCGAATTAATTTGTTTGAGCAAGTCTCTTCACGAAGTACCCCAAGCGTATTCAATAGGCCAGTGTTGACTTTCTTAATGTCCAAAATCTCTCTGTATACGAGTATGTCTACCAAAGAAATTGGTGTAACAAGATCAGCAGCGTTGGTTTTTGTTGTAACAGCCGATGAGTTGGCGATAGTGAGGGAGGTGACATGCGTAAGAACAGGAGCAGAGGTGGTGGTGATAGGAACAGTAGCAGTGTCCGTGGAATGAAAAGCAGTAGACAGTGAAGAGATGATTCCTGATCTACGATGAAGAGATGTACAGGAAGGGCAGCGGAATGGAAGACCGGTTTTTTTTTTTCCCAAATATTGTTAGTCACTATCAAGAATATTAACACAAGTAACGTGATATAATTTTACACAATCGCTACAAGTTAATTTGGAAACAGATCTATTCACTTTACTATGACAAATTACGCAAATGCAAGGCATTTTATTTATTTGTATTTCTTGTATTTGATTATCTTTGAATAATTTAACTCAACAAGATAGAAAGAAGTTTGATAGGGGATCAAGAGAAAAGCGTGTTCTCCCCACGACACTTACTCACTTCATCCCAATATCATAGCTAGGGCATTGTTCGTAGTTCTTGTCTAAGAGTTCGTAGAAGCTCTATTTCGTGTCATCTTCTTTCCCTTCTGTGGCAGTGTGCTCACATATAGTATAAAGCTATGTTAGCAAATTAAGATTTGACGGATTTCTACGAGGTTTGCATAGGTTGTCAATAGTAGATCCGTCCGTATCCCAGGCTTGTTTGTGGTTCGTGGCTGCGTGTCATAGAATCTTTCCAATTTATCACTAGAACTCCAATTGGCGTTGAATATAAACAACAGAATGAGCTTGCACATTTTCCACAGTTTCTCGCTCATAATGTTAATTCTTGTCGATCATTTGTAGGAGAAGGTAGCGTTTATTTCAACTGTCTTCAATCTGGACATAAGTATCTCAACTGCAATGCAATGGGAAACACCATACCCTCATTCATCTTTGTCTTGTATCGAATTCCCTTATATCTCAACTTCTACTAGCAACGATTTATCGTCATTTCATAATCGCGTCTTGTTATCAACATTCACATCTAGTAATTTGCTGCCAGCTGTTATCGTTTTGATTCCATATTCAATTTAACAATTACAAGCCTATCAAGTTCTTCTTCACAGTAGGTCTCAGCCTAATTTATCGCCAATATTTTCATTTTTCTCTTAAGTTACACACATGTTGAGTACACTCGTGAAGGGATATCAACTCAACTATCTCCTTGTTTCCCTCAAATTCCCATTGATATAACTGCATATATTTCATCAAAGTTAATCGATCCTTTATCCAATCAGTCATTTGATTTTGCTTTCAATAAGAACATATGTATGTAAGTCACATGGACGAGAGATTAGCTGACCCAAAATTTAGTATAAGAATGCCGGTTGGTCTAATTTTAAGGGTCGACTACGTATTTCATGTCCTCACAATCAGCTCCTGTTACGTCGTTTTCCCAATGCGGTTTTAACTACTTTTGGTTGGGTTTTTGGAAGAAATCTGGTCACCCCTTCCGAAACAACAGTTGCATTCTCGTTAACTGTTGCCCTTCATGTCGATGTGGATGTGGAAATGCAAAATTTCTGGGAAAATAAGGAAAAGGATGGTGGTTCTATTGGGACACAATTCTTACGCACAAGTAAAAAAACATTTCATTTCTACTCCGATGGAAAATTTGTAATAGAACTCCGTTTCCAATCGAACCAATCAATAGATTATGGCGATATGTTTTCTGGTGTTTTTCGTCGCTTGCCTAGCAATGAACGAAGGTTTGTAAAAGATCCTGTCTTCAAGACAAACTCCTGTGCATTTATGTCAGAGTATATTAAGCTAAGACATATGGAGGAAATAGCTGCAGGAGAAATCGACAAACTTGATACTTCCGTTTACTATCTTCCGCATCACCCAGTGTTTAAAGAAGATAGCACTACCACAAAAATGTGGGTCATTTTGGGAGATTCTTATAAATCTTCTTCGAATCCATCTCTGAACGAAACTCTGGTAGTTGGCCTTCCCATACAAAGGGATTTATTCGCAGTTCTACTACGCTTTCGACATCATAGGTGCACAATATCAGGAGATATTGGAAAAATGTTAAAGCAAATTTGGGTCGCCTCTCTTGCTACCAAGATTTCCCTTCCGTCCAGAGATTCCCTCTTTTAATTTTGCCGCGTAGGAGGTAGAGGGCGCCTGATCGGTTTTCTCTCCCGCCTTTGCCGCGACATCTCCCTTGCCAATCACCTGTCGAGTGGGCGATTATTTGGTCAGGATGACCTTCGCTCTCTCGAGGGCGGCTTTTTCCCACTCACTTAGGCTGTTGGGATCAAAACCTTCGTACTTTGCTACCTTACGCTTCGCGTTACGTAGCAGAGCCCTTGCCCTTTGGTGTACGTTTTTCGCATCCTTAGTACCGGTGATGGAAGTGGCAGGCGCAGCAGATGAGCCAGCTGTTCCTACCTTTTCCATCCCCGTCTCATTGCCTTGTTTATTACGATTTACGGAGGTAGCCTCGGCAGCGGATGGTCCAACTGCTTTGGCTTCCTCCATCGGGGGTTTTCCCTGCTTATCGCCAGTGTGAGTGCCAGCCTGCTCACCGGTTATATCGCTGGAGTTAGTGAGTGTTTTTTCGAACTCCTCACCGTCGCTAGCCCGAAGCTCAGCTTCTTCCAATGCCCTTGGCAAGAGGGAGGTGGATGAAGTCGATATTTCGCCTTCACCGGAAATAAAGGTCAGCCCAGGCAGCGCCGCCATACCTGGGTAAGGCTTAGTATAACAGGCCCGCACCAAGGCGCCTGAGAGAGCTCGTTCGCGGTTGGTTTTATCCCCAACTTTGCATCTTTCGGCACGGTTTGCTATCTGCTCACACCACCACTAGAATTAGGTCTGGCAGTTCTTAGTTCACCACTCCTCAGCCGACCGTGGTCAGTTGAGTCATTGCGGCTTAAGCCTCTGCACCGGTGTCATTGAAGATGACGCTCACTACATAGTGCTTGCCGCGCGGAAGAATCGTGTCACTAATTCTCCGTACTTGTTGAAATTACGTTTGTTCCAAATTCAACTCAGTGGATTGTGCCTCCGGTGGTATTCCTCCTTTCAAGGTTGGAGGATTTTCATTCGCGATAGAAAGAGCCTTCTTGGCTGTCGGAGTCCTCAAAAAATTGGCCTAACTATGTAGATAAGAAATCCGACACGGATGTTCCAGAACCCATGTTGAAAGTTCGACGTTGTGCATCGATATCCACTTTACTTACTACTTGCTACTTGGAAGAAGAATTTGTAGATAGTGTTCCTTCTTGGCTGTTATCTTTTTAAAAGCCATTCGCATGTTTTCATTCTGCTTTCACTTTGCCAATAATTGTCAGCTGTCGCCATGTGATCGAAACTTGGGTTCATTAGACACCAGCGAACTACAACATGTAAAAACATATCTTTTTAAAACTGTACAACCGAGTTTTTTCGGAAGGAAATTAGCCTACTCATTCAAGGTCATCCACTTCTACCAAGGTCAAAACATCTTCACGACGGAGTTGCAGAATTGTTCAGCTTATTAAGACAGAATTACTGGATCGATCGATTTAGGCGTTTTTGGCTACACTATATCGTTTTATCGCACTCCGAGGGAAACCCGCCGAATTCTTTTCAGAAAATGGAACAAAGACGGTTAACTAAGATGCATTCAGTACTTCTTGAGAAAAATCAAGGCGATGTTGTTGCAGACCATTTATCAACTGAAGAAATTTCGTGGCGATTTATCACACCCTCATCACCGAACTTCGGAGGATTGTGGAAAGGCGGGAGTAAGATCCGTCAAGTTTCATCTTAAAAGAGTCATTGTTAATCATGTTCTTACAAATGAAGAACTTTATACATTTTAAACTTTCGTCTAACCATTACTTATCTCCCGTCGCTCTGTGCACGAGCAGACGATGAATTTGATGCACTCACCCCTTTCCATGTTTTAATTGGTCGTCCATTTCCTTCTGTTTCCGAACCCCATATAAATATTTCAATCCTGATTTGCTTTATAATTACCAGTCATGGAGAACCGAATCAATAGAGAAGTAGCTTCTTGGTTCCATTATACAAAGGAAAAGGCGATACTCGAGAATGCAACAATTACCATTCAATCAAGCTTATGTACACACACAATGAAAATCGTCGAAAGAGTCTTAAACGGACGTCTTCGGCAAATATTAAAGCTCGATAATAGCCAGTGTGGATTTGTTGAAGGAAGATCGACGGTGGACGCTATCCAAAGCCTACGAATAATAAAGGAAAAGCACCGAGATACGTCTAAGGACGTACACGTAATATTTATCGACCTCGAGAAAGCATTCGATCGAGTGCCTAGGGATCTCATATAAGCCGCGCTGAGGTCTCTGTCTACTGGACTAACGAGAGAATTTCCAGTTAATGTCGGAGTGCATCAAGGAAGCGTACTTAGCCCTTTCCTCTTTAACGTAGTATTCGACTATCTTTTAAAAGACTGCATGCGCGAAGCAAATGTAACGCCTATTCTTTTCACTGACGACGCAGTTGTACTTAGCGATAACATCGAAGATTTACAGAACGCCTTAGATTCATGGAAAAATGCGTTAGAGAGAAACGGGTTTAAAATAAGTCGTTCAAAAACGGAGAATTTGACGTGCCCATTTGCGCATCCGTTGCGATCTGTTCCGGATATAATGTTAGACGGAATAGTTCTTCCAAAAAGCACTATCTTTAACTACTTAGGATCAATCGTTAACATGGAAGCGAAATGTGACGACGACGTAAACCACAGAATGAGTGTGGGATGGATGAAATGGGGAGAAAATTCGGGAATCTTTTGTGACCGAAAATTAAAGGGGAAACTCTACACCACGGTTGTTAGACCAGCTCTTATATACGGTTCACAGTGCTGGACAATGTACGAAGCGTTTATAAACAAAATGACTGCAACGGAAATGAAAATGTTAAGGATGTCTAGTGGAGTCACTAAAAGCGATTGCATAAGATCTACGCGTATAAGAGGAAGTCTACATATAAAGAATTCAGTAACCGAACAGCTTGAGGCGAATAGAATGGGCTGGTATTGCCACGTTCACAGAAGATCTGCCGAAAACCCAGTTAAAAAGGCACTATCGACTAAGATCACTCCAACTGTAAGAAAACGAGGTCGGAAAAAGAATTCCTGGATTTCTCAGATGGCAAATGCGCAACAACGCCTGGGACTAACCACTGAAGCGATCCAAGACCGAGCATTATGTAGACGCGTTCTGCGGTCTGCAACATTAGCCAACCCCATAAGCGGAGCAGCAGCGATGCAGTAAAAATGGGAAACTCGTTACGCATAAGTTCGTATAACGAGGAAAGGGTTAATAAAAGGACAAGAAGAAGACTTTTATTTGTTGCGCATTATTTTTTTAAAATATTGTCAATAAAGTTTCAAATTGTGATATCATATAATCAAGGCTGCAAAATCAATTAATAAAGCCATGGTGCCATGCGCGCGCTTAATATGATTCCATTGGCCCATAAACTGCACCAATTGACAATTTTATCTAGATGTATTGGCAGGTCTTGAATCTCTTCGGTATGATGCGCACTTCAAACACGGCTATCTTGCTTATTGACGTAGCCATAAAGTCAGAAAGAGGTTATTCTTTCGCTTCTCCTTGAGGCTTTTCAAGAGCCCAACGATTGAAGACGGCTTCAGTTCTTGCACGCATTAAATTTTGTATGCTTTTAAACCATGATCTTTACGTAAAATGTGCCAAGTTATTGCATATGGCATTCAATTGGTTCGCTTTCATCCGCTATATTGTTCGCACTATGTGCTAGATGAAGTGTATTTGGTCGCGTACTATCCAGTAATGAAAATTTTCCGTTGGTATAGTATTGTGCGGTGTGAACCCCGATTATGAGGGACTTAAGTATCCCTGACCGCTCGGAACACATTCCTTGAAGAAACTTAATATTCGTAATGCATCTGAATAATTTGTAGCCTCTGCACCAGGCTAAGACTTTCCATGATGGAATGCCAAGCAATAGTGAACGAAAGTATCAGTGTGACACTAGGGATCAGTGATCTCTCACGAAATGCATACTGGACAAATTACCTCTAAAAGAATCACCCTCTTTTAGAAGTGTTGCACGCCTGGCAAACTCGATTGCAGGCTCAAACTCAAACAGATTTTTTTTCAAATTCAAAAACCAAAATTCGAAAAATTTAATAACAGACATTTGCTAATGACATGATTTGTTTTAGTTCGGAATATACCTATAATTTATTCATAAAAATTTTGAATCTAGATGCAATGAATTCTAATTGATTTTATTACCTAGTGTACGAGTATGCATACCATTAATTAGTATTTGTTAGCGATAAATAATTATTTTTGATTTTGTTATTATTCCACACTAATATGCTTATTTATTTGGATTAGAGGCAACTACAAAAAATATATATTCAATTTCAAACAATGGAAAATTGATTTTTTTTAAAGTGCACAACATTATTCGCAGAGCCACAAACCACAACCAAATGAAGCTCTAAATTATTCAATGCGTACAGCAGACACAAATATATATAAATATAGCAAAACTTTTATATTTCATGAAAAAAAAAAGAAGATAGTTTCACAAAATGGTCAGGTATACGCCACAGAGAGAGAATTAATTAAATTCCAATTGTATCTGCAATTAAAGGGTTGACTGAATGACAAAAAATGAATTGAATGCGTTAAAATGTACATTCAAAAGTCAATTAAATATATTAGAGTTATTCATCATACAGTAGAGGAAGTCCTTATGGAAAATTAAAAATTATCGTGCTAAAGAGAGACATCGGGAAATAAGTATAATCTTTATAGAAGGGTGTTTTTTTTGTAAACCATCACAAACATATGAAATTTCATTGAATGGCCATTTACTGGCAACGATTAGTATAAGGCCTCGTAGAAGTAGCATCTTCCGACAGGTGCTGGTTCCTTAAATGACGAGAATGAGCCTCTGCAGCCGAACATCTTGCAGCTCTGCTAATAAGTCCTTCTTCACGCTTCCCCGTGCCGCCATCTGGGAATCTCACTAGAGGTTGCGAAGTGAAGGGGGCAAATGGCGAGTTTCCTGCGCCATAAACCTGGGTTAGTGTCGGAAAAACAAAACAAGACCTTATCCGGGCTACTCCGACATATTTGGAGCTCAGGCCGGAAAGGATTTCCAGGACTTAGTCAGGATCTTGGAAAAGAGATGGTGGCGGACGAGCCCTATAAGGGCCAACGGTAGCGCTCACATCCCGGAACGGGTTACTGGCTTCGGTGTAACCGACCCCTCGTCTTATGGGCACTCAAAATGGAACTGCTCCTCCAGGTTGGGGGTTGTGCCGCCGGGGTAACTGCCCGGCCATTTAAAAAAGATTAAGTTACGAAGCATCAACAAGCCTCGGATATGGACGGATCTACTGTTGACAACCCACGCAAACGATTTAAGGACAATGAGCTTCGGATATGCACGTGGAATGTTAGATCCCTTAATAGACCACGTGCAGCCGAGCAACTAGCGGAGGCCCTAGACTGCTGCAAAGCAGACATAACCGCCATCCAAGAAATGCGATGGGATGGGCCGGACAAAAAGAAGATGAAAAACTGCGACATCTACTACGGCAATTGCTATCGACGGCAAAAGCAGCGCTTATTTGGATGCGGATTTGTTGTCGGAGGCAGACTAAGACGAGAAGTCCTCAGCTTCCGGCATGTGAGCGAGCGCCTCGTAGCAATCCGCATCAAGGCTAAATTCGCCAACATAAGCCTCATATGCGCGCATGCCCCCACAGAGGAGAAAGATGACGACACCAAGGATGCCTTCTACGAGCTCCTCAAGAAGACCTACGAGCAATGCCCTAGCTATGACATTAAAATTGTCCTCGGTGATTTTAATGCAAAGCTAGGAAGAGAAGGTATTTTTGGTGGAACAATCGGAAAATATAGCCTGCACAACACCACCTCCGATAACGGATTCAGGCTAATCGTCTTTGCGGCGGGGCGAAACATTGTCGTGGCTAGCACGCGGTTCCCACATCTCGACATACACAACGGGACTTGGAGAACTCCTGATCAATCAACAGTCAACCAGATTGATCACATTGCGATTGACGCAAGACACTCCTCCAGCATTATGGATGTCCGTACGTTCCGAGGAGCCAACATCGACTCGGACCATTACCTTGTTGTAGCCAAGGTACGGTTGCGGATATCCCAAACTACGCCAAGACAAACTAATGCTGTGAGAAAATTCGACGTCAGACGGCTACAATCGCAAGAGATCGCCAAGTCCTTTTCCGATCGAGTGTCTCTTAATCTCTTAAGAGGTCCAATGCCACCAGCATCAAGCATCGAAGACCATTGGAAACACTGCCAAAACGCCATCAGAGATGCCGCTTCTGATGTGCTGGGTTTCACTCGTCCACCACAACGAAACCCCTGGTTCGATGATGAATGCCGGCAAGCACATGCAGCTAAGCAAGATGCATATAACGCGGCGCTGCTTAGAAAGACCAGAGCTGCTCATGAGCTCTATGAGCGGAAGAGGAGAGACGGGCACCGGCTTCTCAGGAGGAAGAAGAAAGAGCATGAGAAGCGCGCGATCGAGGAAATTGAGAGATGCTACTCCAGGAATGAAGTTCGGAAGTCTTACCAAAAGGTAAAAATAACATGCCGCGGAAACAAACCCCGAACCGAAGCCTGTAGAGATGAACAAGGGAACATCGTAGAAGAATCGCAGTCGATGCTGAGGATTTGGAAAGATCATTTCTGCAGACTGTATAACGGCGATGACGGACCAAATACCGCTGTCAGGCAGAATCAACCTTTCAACCTGGACGATGATGATGATGAACCTGATAGGTCCATATTAGTGTGGCTTCAGGCCAGGAAAGTCCACCATCGACCAGATATTCACACTACGGCAGATCTTGGAGAAGACCCATGAGCTTCAGATCGATACCCACCACCTATTCATCGACTTTAAGTCCGCGTATGACAGCATCTATAGAGACGAGCAATATAGAGCAATGTCTAGTTTTGGCATCCCTGCCAAACTCGTCCGTCTGTGCAGGATACCATCAAGGTCGGTAAAGATCTCACCGAGACCTTTCATGTCCAGAAAGGATTTAGACAAGGCGATGCGCTGTCATGCGATTTTTTCAACATCGTACTTGAAAGAATAGTGCAAAAGTCACGAGCAAACACAAGAGGCACTATCTTTCAAAAGTCCGTCCAACTACTCGCATACGCCGACGATATTGACATAATCGGGAGAAAGCAGCGTGATGTCAGTGGCGCTTTCGCGAGTATTGAGACGGAAGCGGCGAAAATGGGTTTAGCGGTCAATGAGGGCAAGACCAAGTATATGCTGTCAAGCAAAAAAAAAACCAACACCGACGTTTCGGGCAGAACGTCACCCTCGACAGATATAACTTTGAGGTAGTTAAGGACTTTGTCTACCTAGGCTCTGCTATAAATACAGATAACGACACTAGCGCTGAGATCAAGCGAAGAATAACCCTTGCCAACCTCTGTTTGAGCTAAGAAAGCAATTGAGTAGCAAAGCCCTCTCTCGGACAACAAAAGTCACCCTTTATAAGACTTTAATAATCCCGGTCCTGCTCTATGGCGCAGAGGCATGGACATTATCAAAAATGGATGAGGGTGTTCTTGGTTGCTTCTAGAGAAAAATTCTTCGGGCGATCTTCGGTCCCGTCTGCATTGACGGTGAGTGGAGGAGAAGATACAACGACGAACTGTATGGACTGTACAGCGACATGGACCTAGCCAGAAGAGTGAGAATCCAAAGACTGAGATGGCTGGGTCATGTAGAGCGCATGGATACCAATGCTCCGGTCCGAAAAGTCTTCGAATCCGCCCCCGAGGGACAGCGCAGTAGAGGAAGGCCAAGACTCAGGTGGCGCACGCAAGTGGAAAAGGACCTCAGCCAACTTAGCGTGCGAAACTGGAGACAGCTAGCCAGGGATCGAGCTGGCTGGAGAAGCTTGTTGACTGAGGCCCAGGTCCACCCCGGACTGTAGCGCCACCTAAAGTAAGTAAGTAAGGCCATTTACTTATATTTGATTTTTACACTAGTTGGATCTTAAAAGACTTTAAACCAAGACCTGGCGTAAAATGGTGATTTTGCATAAAGTGGATGCACAAAGATCAAGCTGTTGTGAATGACGTCGAATTGATAAATTCGGATCTTCTTTCACACTCTTAAACGATTGCAATATTTCCCTTAGTGCACACTTTTCGTATGTGTCCTTGTGCTATTGTATCTTCTAAAGACAAAGTTGGGCGAAAACGTTCAACCATTGGACGTACAGAGGTCGCAGGTAATCGATTATGTCGGTTGTAATATTGTGCAAGTGGTCTAAAAGTTTGGCGCACAGACCTATAACTTTGGTACAACATTTCTAAAATTTGGTAACGTTGTTGAAGAGTGTATGTTATTACAATAAAATTGCAAGGACTACTGAAAAAAAAATGACACTGAGACGCTTCAGTGCCCCTCGTGGACGTATCGACGTACTTTAGACTGCATAACCTCCGGAATCACAACTGGATCATGACCAGCACTAAGAAGGATTATATTTACGTAAGCAGCCACTTCCTAAAAACACAAATAAAAACTTGGTTCTTCCTTCTGATCCTTTATCATTAGAAGATAAGATAAGAAGAAAAAGAAAATTTTGGAAACCATTGGTGGTGTCACATCACATTATTCTACAAACACATACAATGAAGCCGGCACAACTAGGACGTAGACATTTGTGAAAGTGATAGTATAAACGAAAAAATAAACGAAAACGGCGCCATATTGGCATCGACAATTAACAATCCAGTGAAGCCAAATCACTTGAAAAAATCTTTGCCCAAAAAAAAGGAGATAAAATCTATTTGGAGTTTCGATAAGGAAAACGACTCTATTTTTAGCCAGTCGGCGGAAAAGGACCTACAAGGACTACTAAAAAACGATACTACTTCGTACGAGCAAATCATTAACCATCGGAAATGGCGGATTGCGGTTAACAACCATTCCACTTCCAAGAAAGCAGCCATAAGCGGAGAACATCAATAACCTAGTAATCGATTTGCCTTACTGGAGGATTTGATTGAAGATGAGACGGCTCAGCAAACATCCAATGTTACGCCTACTAATGTAAGAGGTAAGGACAACGAAGGGTGTCCTCCGATTTTCGCTAAAGGGGTAAGCTCCAGACATTTGCTTGAGTTCCTTAAAAATAATTATAATAAGAGCCTAGATAATGTAAAATTCGAGAATAGAGGTCTAGGTAGATTAAAAGTTTTTGTAAAAGATACCGATTTACATTCGTTTCTCATGAAAAGTCTTTGTGACATGAACGTTGATGCTTTCTCGTTTGTTCCAAAGCAATTAAGGAAATTTTCTATACTCCTAAAAGGTTTATCAGATGGTTTCACCACCGGGTTGATAGAGGAGGACATTCTTGGGGTGGACCCTTCATTGAGAGTGTCCGTAAAACCATTCACCACGAAATGGTCCAAGGAAAACAAAATGGATCGCGGTATCTATATATGCGAAGTAGATGACAGAGAAAGCCTCAATAAACTTAAAAATATTAGGAACATTCTTCGTCATAGGATTAGATGGGAATCGATTAAACGTGATCAGATAATACAATGCTTTAAGTGTCAACATTTTGGTCACGTTAGCGCCAACTGCGCCTTTCCAAATAGATGTGTAAAATGCAAGGAATCCCACGCTACAGGAACCTGCTCCTTGGATTCAGGCACTGACAATACCAGGGTTGCATGCATTAATTGTGGCTTGTCGGGGCATCCCGCTAACTTTAAAGAATGCCCGAAGCGTATGGAATATATAAAGAAAATAAAAAATATGTCTCCAAAAGCCTTGATTAAAGATGTTCAGTTTAAAAAGGTTGCTTCACACCCAGTCTTAAAAGTTCCATATACTGGCTCCTACGCGGATATTCTCCGGGGTGCCCCGACTGTCGCGTTACCTGTGAACCTTAACGAATCTGTCCGATTATTTGGTCTACCGATCAATTTACTCATTATTAGAGTTCGTGAATTTTGGCCAACTTATTTAAAACTTAATGAATCCGAGAAAACTGGTGCTTATCTAGGTTTTATTGCCTCAATCTCACCATGATCTTAAAACTCTTAACTGCCAACATAAACTCGCTTCTCTCTCATGATAAATGTTCTGAATTAAATCTGTTGTTGGGAGACATCTCTCCAACAGCGGTTATGGTTTAAGAGACCCTCTTAGAAGGAAATCAATCGCGGAAGTTCGATAACTATATTCTTCTGAGAAATGACTCTGGTAGAGGCACAGGTGTTTTAATTAAGGACACAACAAAGGGCAGAATCATCCCATTCAGAAATAATATAATATTCACAACAATAGTCTCAATAACTCCAATTCAACCTTCGGGCAGAAATAAATCAATAGCATTCGCCTCTCTTTACATTCCTTGCAACACCGGTGCCAGATTAATTAGGGCCATGAACGATCTCTGCTCCGTTCTGTCAAGATTTGACTTTTTTTGTCATCGGCGGTGATTCAATGCTCGTCACAACTTTTGGGGTGACACAATGACAAATCTTAACGGTCTTCATTTCTACTCTTGGTTTCAAAACAATGCTTTCCTAAACATGGACATTATTTCTCCCAAAGGCCCGACCAGACCTAGTTCTCTATCCACTATTGACTTTTTCGTTGTATCGACGAATCTGGTGGCACCTCAGCACGCTATGCGTAATTCTAACTGCCTTACATTAGACCCGCTCTCAGACCACTTTTCAGTCCTCCTTACACTCGAGTTTGGTAACATATTCCCTCTTTTGTCTGATCCACCACTTTTAAATTCATTTAAAAACACCAACTGGGAGTCTTTTAACAATGATCTTTCACATAAACTCAGTGCCCTTCAGATTCCAGTTGACAGAAACCTTGAAAATGAGGAGATTGACCATTATGTTCAGCTGCTCTCTAGTTCCATCCAAGACTGTACCGAGTACCACTCGGAGAAAATCAAATTTAAAAGTACCTACAAAACTCTTAGCATTGAAATCGTGAGACTCCTAAAGCTCAAGAAAGTTTGGAAAGTTCAACTTAAAAGAATCTTTTCACAGAATTGGTAACAGAATCAACCCAGCTTACACTTCTCTCTCTTCACGTATCACCTGCTTAAGCAGCTTAATAAAAGACCAAATTAAAATACATATGAACAAACAATTTAGAAACAGACTCATCCTATCACACACGAAAACATACCCCATTACTCCACTCAAGAAAAACTTTCAGCCTTTGAAAAATTTTACACAAATCTATACTCCCGCAACGTACCCCAATTTAATTCTGAACTTTGTTTGGAGGTTTTAACTCGCAATAGCTCATTCCTGGCGTGGAACTCAAATACCATATTAACTGAATTTTCCCATAACAATAATTCATCTTCCACATCCGCTGAAGAATTCGCCTCAACCGAACTGATTAAATCCATTATCCTAAACCTAAACAACAAAAAATCTTCAGGACCAGACAAAATTTCAAACTTCATAATTATAAAAAAAAATTCTGGAAAGAGTACTTTACTTCAAAATCGAAGACTTCATATCGGAGTACAGCATCATCCCCTATAGGCAGTACGGATTTTAAAAAAAACACTCCACTGAACACGCCCTTTTAGAGATACAGAACATAATCTTAAATAACCTAAGGAAAAAAAAATTCAGCGTCGCTTGCGCTTTGGACCTCACAAAAGCTATTGACCTTGTTTGGCATGACGGCTTGATTTCAAAATTAATTTCCCTAAACTTTCCAACTTTTTTTACCAAAATTATCTTCAGCTTTCTTGCAAACCGTTGTCTTTATATCCACTTTGACGATGACACATCCTCATCCATACCAGTATTATCAGGAGTCCCCCAGGGTTCTATCCTAGGCCCTCTACTTTTTAACATTTTCCTCAATGACTTTCCATCGCGTTTTCAAACCTCGAGTTCGATACAATATGCAGATGACACTATAATGTTTGACTCCCACGAAAGACCTCATATTGCCCTCCACGGCATCAAAGATCACCTTTAAATAATACTTCCTTATTTCAAATTGTGGGGTATCAGGCTTAACATACCCAAATGCGAACTCATTTGCTTCAGAAATGCATCCACAAAAGGTCATTATCTTGCTGTGAGAGAAAGTAAACAGTTGTATCTTAATGTGGAGTTAAATATCATTCCTAGGAAACCGTCCATAACCTACTTGGGTCTATTACTTCACGAAAGATGGAAAATGAACTATCATGTCAGAAAGTCCCTTAACAAATGCAAGGCTGCTAGTGCAAAGCTGAAAACCATCCTTAACTCCTCTGAGGTTGAAGCCAAAACCAAACTCCTAATGTACAAAACACTTATCCGCCCAATCATTGCTTACGGCTTTGCGGTCTGGTTTCAAATATCACTGACAGTCGCTCAGGAACTCCAAAGATTCGAAAGAACCATTCTTAGAAAATGCACGGGGAAATACAGAAGATCTTCAGGCAAATGGTTCAGTAATAGGACCCTTTATGAAACTTCTGGAGTCACACCTTTATTAGATTATTTAACAAACTTAGCCAAGCTCAGACTTCCCATTCTAAGGCATCACCCAAACCCATATATACGCAACATCCACAACGATAATGTGGGCTACGCTATTCCTGACAGATACTACACATCGCCATTTAGCATCCTCATTGAAGGGTCCACTCATCTCTTCGAGATTGAGGATGAATGCCTTTTTCTGTCGGATTTTTATAAAAAAAAACCACAACTTAATCTACAGAGGTTAAGCCTTTACCTGCTGGACAAAAAAAAAAAAAAAAAAAGTAGGACGAATGTAAATCTATTTCTCTAATTCGAGGTTCAATATCGAAAACCCCACTCTATTCTTAAACTATCAAAAATAATGATAAAAAAATATATATATATACATAAGAAAAACAAAACTTAAATAAGCAAAATGTAAAACAGGAAAACAATAATGTTCATGTTATCAATATAAATAAACCATCGAATTAGATTAAGAACTCACTATCCTAAAAAAAAAAGAAAAAACTGTAAAAAATGTTTAACACCCAAATATTTACATTGCATTACTCGTATATTACTCTAATTTTCATTTTTCATTTAAACACTGAATTATTGCAAATGTATTGCTTTTACTGTATTTTCTCTCTTTACGTGTACATTACTTCCAAACCTTCCCAATTTTTATTTATCCCCAATCCATGAATTCACAATATTACTTACTTACTTAAGGTGGCGCTACAGTTCGGGGTGGACTTGGGCCTCAGTCAACAAGCTTCTCAAGCCAGCTCGATCCCTGGCTAACTGCCTCCAGTTCCGCACGCTTAGTTGCCTGAGGTCCGCTTCCACTTGTGTAAGTCTTGGCCTTCCTTTCGGACCGGATCTTTGGTGACCATACGCTCCAAATGACCCAGCCAACTCAGTCTTTGGTTCTTCACTCTTCTAGTTGGGTCGATGTTGCTGTGCAGTCCGTAGTGTTCATTGTTGTATCTCCTACTCCATTCTCCTTCAATGCAGACGGGATCGAAGATCGCCCGAAGAATTTTTCTCTCGAAACAACCAAGAACACCCTCATCCATTTTTGATAATGTCCATGCCTCGGTGACTTTTGTTGTCCGAGAGAGGACTTTGCTACTTAATTGCCTTCTTAGCCCAAAGAAACAGCGGTTGGCAAGAGTTATTCTTCGCTTGATCTCAGCGCTGGTGTCGTTGTCTGTGTTTATAGCAGAGCCTAGGTAGACAAAGTCCTTAACTACCTCAAAGTTATATCTGTCTGCCCCAGACGTCGGTGTTGGTTGCCCTTTTTGCTTGACAGCATATACTTGGTCTTTCCTTCATTGACCGTTAAACCCATTCTCGCGGCTTCCGTCTCAATACTCGCGAAAGCGCGACTGACATCACGCTGCTTTCTACCGATTATGTCAATATCGCCGGCGTATGCGAGTAGTTGGACGGACTTTTGAAAGATAGTGCCTCTTGTATTTGCTCGTGAGTTTTGCACTATTCTTTCAAGTACGATGATGAAAAAATCGCATGACAGCGCATCGCCTTGTCTAAATCCTTTCTGGATGTCAAAGGTCTCGGTGAGATCTTTACCGACCTTGATGGAGCAGCGTGCATTCTCCATCGTCATCCTGCACAGACGGACGAGTTTGGCCGGGATGCCAAAACTGGACATTGCTCTATATAGCTCGTCTCTATAGATGCTATCATACGCGGCCTAAAAATCGATGAATAGGTGGTGGGTATCGATCTGAAGCTCATGGGTCTTCTCCAAGATCTGCCGTAGTGTGAATATCTGGTCGATGGTGGACTTTCCTGGACTGAAGCCACACTGATATGGACCTATCAGGTTGTTGACGAACGGCTTCAGGCGTTCACACAATACGGCAGATAAGTTTCATATGCGATGTTAAGGAGACTGATGCCTCTGTAGTTGGCGCAGTTCAGAGGGTCTCCTTTCTTGAGAATTGGACAAACAATGCTGAGGTTCCATTCATCGGGCATACTTTCGTCCGACCATATTTTACAGATGAGTTGGTGGTTGGTGTATGCTCCTTACCAAGTAATCGCCTGCCGCTTTGAAGAGCTCGGCAGTCAGGCCATCTGCTCCAGCAGCTTTGTTGGACTTAAGCTTCGATATAGCTATCTTCACTTCATCCAGGTCGGGTGGATGGAATTGTTGGTCATCATCTTCCAAGTTGAAAGGTTGATTCTGCCTGACAGCGGGATTTGGGCCGTCATCGCCGTTATACAGTCTGCAGAAATGATCTTTCCAAATCCTCAGCATCGACTGCGATTCTACTACGATGTTCCCTTGTTCATCTCTACAGGCTTCGGTTCGGGGTTTGTTTCCGCGGCATGTTATTTTTACCTCTTGGTAAGACTTCCGAACCTCATTCCTGGAGTAGCATCTCTCAATTTCCTCGATCACGCGCTTCTCATGCTCTTTCTTCTTCCTCCTGAGAAGCCGGTGCCCGTCTCTCCTCTTCCGCTCATAGAGCTCATGAGCAGCTCTGGTCTTTCTAAGCAGCGCCGCGTTATATGCATCTTGCTTAGCTGCATGTGCTTGCCGGCATTCATCATCGAACCAGGGGTTTCGTTGTGGTGGACGATTGAAACCCAGCACATCAGAAGCGGTATCTCTGATGGCGTTTTGGCAGTGTTTCCAATGGTCTTCGATGCTTGATGCTGGTGGCATTGGACCTCTTAAGAGATTAAGAGACACTCGATCGGGAAAGGACTTGGCGATCTCTTGCGATTGTAGCCGTCTGACGTCGAATTTTCTCACAGCATTAGTTTGTCTTGGCGTAGTTTGGGATATCCGCAACCATACCTTGGCTACAACAAGGCAATGGTCCGAGTCGATGTTGGCTCCTCGGAACGTACGGACATCCATAATGCTGGAGGAGTGTCTTGCGTCGATCGCAATGTGATCAATCTGGGTGACTGTTGATTGATCAGGAGTTCTCTAAGTCCCCTTGTGTATGTCGAGATGTGGGAACCGCGTGCTAGCCACGATAATGTTTCGCCCCGCCGCAAGGTCGATTAGCCTGAATCCGTTATCGGAGGTGGTGTTGTGCAGGCTATATTTTCCGATTGTTCCACCAAAGATACCCTCTCTTCCTTGCTTTGCATTAAAATCACCGAGGACAATTTTAATGTCATAGCTAGGGCATTGCTCGTAGGTCTTGTTGAGGAGCTCGTAGAAGGCATCCTTGGTGTCGTCATCACAATATTACATTTTTTTATTTCTATAAACTAAATCTATACTAAGCATATCAGCTAAAATCTTTACTATTATTTTATTATTCACTAAGTAAATATATATATATTTTAAAACACTATCTTGCACAGCTATTATGGGCAATATTCAGCTTTCGCCGAGATTCATAATCCATGTCGGATTATCCCACTTTGGTGGAAAGATAGTTGGAGGTTGGACTACGTCCTCTAAGGGCTCCGTAAACTTTCGATGCAGTTTTTGTAATATGAGTCCTCCAGGTAAATTGTTGGCTCATCTAAACCCCAAGATTTTTGAATGTTTCAACATATTCATTTGGAGTTCGATTAATATAAAGAAGAGGAATGTCTACTTTAACTCGCCTTGCATTAATGGTCATTGCTTTAGGCTTTGTTGGATTAAGACTGAGTTTATTTTCAAATGACCACTTACAAATTATTGCTAATTGGTCGTTTAGGTAAATTATCGCTTGCTTAATTTGGGATTTGGGAAAAACAGAATAAATCTGCACATCATCTGCATATATATGACGTTTACAATTCACAAGACGCACGGCTAAGTCGTTTATATAACATATTAAGAGTAGGGGTCCTAAAACGGATCCTTGGGGCACACCTGATGGAACAAAAAGACAAGAGGAGCGCATGAGATAACACACATACTGTGAATGATTACTTAAATATGACGACACCAAATTACATAGAGACCAGTCGAACAAGAACTGGGTCCTAAGTTTCATGACTAGTATTTTATGATCAACACAATCAAATGCCTTAGAAAAGTCTAAAAACACAATTAGTGCTAACATTTTGTGGTCTGAACCCTCACGCATATCTTCGCAAACCTTAAGTAAAGCTGGACACCCGACTGACAGTTTTTAATAAGCTGTTAATCGTTTATAGTAAATAATGTTTGACTTGTTTACTAACGATAGTCTCCAAGACTTTGCTCAGAAATAGAAGTATAGCATTGGGTCGATATTCAGTTTCTGGGCGCGATGGAGATTTCGGAATTGGCACCACTTTAGCAATTTTCCAACTTTCAGGGAAGGTTGAAGTTGTGAGTACTGAATTAAAAATATGTGTTATATGAGTGAGAATGACAGGAAGCAGGATTTTTATGAACTTGGGAACGATATTATCCCATCCAACTACGTCAGATGTAATGTCAAGGATCGTTTTACCAACACTGATTTCGTGGGTAAATTGTAGGGAGAAAGTGTCGTCGCTACTGCATTGCGGTTCAGATATATTTGTCGGATTTTGTTTATCATATGCAGAAACAAGTTTAGCATTAAGTTCGTCTCAATTGATGAGGCTTGGAAGGGCTGGCTTTTCAGAAATCAAACCGGGTGAGCGGAAAAGAGATGCTGAGATAAAACAAAATGAGATATTGGTACATATGTGGACACATTTTTACTTACCTCATCGAGATATTTGAGCAATCTGCTATAAGGTGATGGGTAATGGGCATCCCACCCTCAAAATTTAATGAATAAAGATTTTTTGCAGGTAGAATTACATGTTTGAAAATGAAAAGAAATTTCGAATGCATGCAATTCACATTTTTGTTTTTCGATAGCAGTGACATGACTAGGTACCTTCTCATACGAAATCCTAGATTGGACTGGTAAATCAGCCTTTGGGTACGCGCTTTTAATTGAACAAAAAAAAACCCTAAACGCACAGCAAAATCCACCTGCTCTGAGAATTTCAAAATTTTCACCCTAAAAGTGAAATGAAATCGTTTAAAAAAAGGGAATCCTAAAATGAGACAGAAGAAAATCTGAAGAAGAAAGCAACACACAAAATTTCTCAAATTTTAGAATCACCATACTTGCGGGCAATATTTCGGCTGCAAGTAGACCGACAATAGACTACAAATTTCCTCTCTCGTGTGCATGTACTCAACACATGTAAATATTTCTAGTTTCAATTGCGTGTGTGAACGTTAGGCAACTCGGTCTCCCGTGTACAGATACACATCCAGATTTTTAAGAAATCCTGTGTAACCCCTGGGTGAGACTTTCGTTGACATAAAACACTGATGAGGATTCCACGCCGATGTCATTTAGGCAAAGTTGCCTTCCATTTTTTTTCCAAAACTCTGTCACTGCTCTCAGAGGGCGATTTCTCTCTTGAGCAGAGTTAAATTTTAAAATGACTGGTGGATCAGCCGTATTATTTCTTGTCTGAGTACGGAAATCAGCATTTAGTGTCGGAGGTAGAACATAGACTTTTGGTTTTCGTCAACCGAATGTGGTACACCAAACGTAATAACATCAGCAGCTATTTCTCTTCTCTCTAGAGCGTCGCCTCTAACGCTTTTTGCCGGCTTGTAAACCAAACGAATTCAGCACCCTTTGCTCGGAGTGCATTTAGTAGACTTGCTACCTGGGACAAAATGGGTATAAATTGATTGCTGTAGCTTAACTTACCTGTAAAGGCTTTCAATTCCTTTATATTCGACTGTTGTGGTGTGTTGCGAAAAGGTTTCAGATGTTTTTCGGAAGGACGAATGCCAATGGCTGAAAACTTCTTCTTATCCTTTTTTTTATTAACCCTTTCCTCGTTATACGAACTTATCCGTAACGAGTTTCCCATTCTTACTGCATCGCTGCTGCTCCGCTTGTGGGGTTGGCTAATGTCGCAGACCGCAGAACGCGTCTACATAATGCTCGGTCCTGGATCGCTTCAGTGGTTAGCCCCAGGCGTTATTGCGCCTTTGCCATCTGAGAAATCCAGGAATTCTTTTTCCGACCTCGTTTTCTTACAGTTGGAGTGACCGTAGTCGATAGTGCCTTTTTAACTGGGTTTTCGGCAAATCTTCTGTGAACGTGGCAATACCAGCTTATTCTATTCGCCTCAAGCTGTTCCGTTACCGAATTCTTTATATGTAGACTTCCTCTTATACGCGTGGATCTAATACAATCGCGTTTAGTGACTCCACTAGTCATCCTTAACATTTTCATTTCCGCTGCGGTCATTTTGTTCGTAAACGCTTCGTACATTGTCCAGCACTGTGAACCGTATATAAGAGCCGGTCTAACAACCGTAGTGTAGAGTTTCCCCTTTAATTTAAATGGAAATTTTCGGTCGCAAAATATTCCCGAATCTTCCCGCCATTTCATCCATCCCACACCCACTCTGTGGTTTACGTCGTCGTCACATTTCGCTTCCATGTTAACGATTGATCCTAAGTACTTAAAGATAGTGCTTTTCGGAAGAACTATTCCGTCTAACATTATATCCGGAACAGGTCGCAACGGATGCGCAAATGGGCACGTCAAATGCTCCGTCTTTGAACGACTTATTTTAAACCCGTGTCTCTCTAGCGCATTTTTCCATGAATCTAAGGCGTTCTGTAAATCTTCGACGTTATCGCTAAGTACTCGTATAACTGCGTCATCAGCGAAGAGAATTGGCGTTACATTTGCTTCGCGCATGCAGTCTTTTAAAAGATAGTCGAATACTACGTTAAAGAGGAAAGGGCTAAGTACGCTTCCTTGATGCACTCCGACATTAACTGGAAATTCTCTCGTTAGTCCAGCAGAGCTTTTAACCGCAGTTTTCACGTTTCCGTACATGTCTTGTATTATTCTAACATACGTTTCCGGTACCTTTTGAGACCTCAGCGCGGCCCATATGAGATCCCTAGGCACTCGATCGAATGCTTTCTCGAGGTCGATAAATACCATGTGTAAATCCTTAGACGCATCTCGGTGCTTTTCCATTATTATTCGTAGGCTTTGGATAGCGTCCACCGTCGATCTTCCTTCAACAAATCCACACTGGCTATTATCGAGCTTTATTATTTGCCGAAGACGTTCGTTTAAAACTCTTTCGACGATTTTGTTTGTGTACATAAGCTTGATTGAACGGTAGTTGTTGCATTCTCGACTATCGCCTTTTCCTTTGTATAATGGAACCAAGAAGCTACTTCTCCATTGATTCGGCATAGGTTGTCCACATTTTAACTTATTTAAAAGTTTCGATAGCCAAACGTTGCCGATCCCCTCCATCTTCGACCAAAACTCTGATGGAATGCTGTCTGGTCCCGCCGCTTTGCCCCGCTTCATTTTTCCAATTGCTATACTTATTTCTTCGATTGAAAAGTCCGAAACTTCCTCCTCGAATAGACCAGCTGTCGGCACGATATCACGTGGAAACTGTTTGTTAAGCAACTCCTTGCAGTATTCAAGCCACCGGTCACAAATTTCCTTTTCATTTGTTAATAAGCGACCGTCTGCGTTTTTGATGTATTTCGGCGAGGTTATTTCCATTGAATTTTTTCGCCTCTGTGCAGCGAGCTTAAAAATATTTGGCATTTTAGTACTGTACGACGTTTGAACTTCTTGGATAGCTTGTCTTCTATCCGCCGATCGTGAGGATATTTGTTCCAACTCCTGGTACAGGTTTTCCGCTTCTGCCGCTCGAGTTCGCGCCAGGACTTTCTTTGCGATCTTTTTAAGACGCTCGTATTCAAGAGCTAGTCGAGCTTTTTCGATATCGTCGCTCCGATCGCATTTTGTCCACGCTTGGAATGCACTCTTCTTGTCGGCCACATCTCGTTTGGTTTCGTCATTCCACCACCATGTTTCTTTGCCGACGTGATGGTATTTCGATATAGTCCCCAGATGGGAATTTGCGAGTGTTATGCATGCCTCGCGCATGCTGTTCCACATTTCTTGCGGGCTAAGTGAGTCTGCGATACCGTTTATATTGTGAAGTACTTCTTTAGCCAGTGCGACAAATCTTGCGCTTCGTTCCTTCGATAGATTATATCACTGGATTTTTGGCTTTCCAAATGATGCCCGTGTTTTCGGTGGTTCCGCTGTGAAAAATTCTGTAATGAGCAGACGGTCTTGGCTTACTAGCGATTCTCCAAGTATTACTTTTCAGTCCTTAACACCGTTTCTCATCGACATTTTGCAGAGGTGATAATCTATTTGCGTTTCGTGGCCTCCGCTGCTATATGGCTGAAAACATATTTCTCAAATATTCAAACTCACCATTAGTGAAATAACACTCTTGTTTATTGCACCGGGAACCATTATTAAGAAGGCGACTAAAAACTTCTTTCAAAGTTTGTAAGTGTTCCATGTCATCTTTACCAGAAACGTCGATATTGTCCAAATACACAGCAACAGGACGATCAACTAACAGTTGCTCCATTATATTCCGGAAATCCCCTGCGTATATTTCACTGAAAATTGGTTTGGAAGATATAAATATATCTTTGATTCCATCTGGCATAGGTGGTGCTGTTGGGTAGGTAAGTAGAGTAAAAGATGCCGTGTGACGAGTGTTTCTTATCTTAGTGGTTCCAAACTAATCTGAAAATGATATAACATTTATGTCATATAAAGTAAATGTTTAGCATCGGTGTTTGTGTTTCCTTTGAGTTAACGTACTTCATGTCTGTAAATATAGGACCCTATGCAAATCTCACTGAACATTCAGATCTGAAACTACCTGGATACGAGCTAATGCCCCTATTCTCTTAATTGCAGTCTTGCACTCTATGCGTGTAGTGATGAATAGGCGCGCCTATTAATCCAGAAAACTGTGAGGGGGTACGCGACTGTTTTAAGCCTAAGTCGTAACAAAATAAAACTAAATGGCGAATCAGCCTATAGCCACGGGATATAACGGCTTTGATGTTGGCGAAATTGAAAACGATTAACAATCTTCGAAACTGGATGTGGAATATTCGGATTCCTAAGAGGTCTAGATCGCCGACTGTTACAAATTGACATAACCGTCACCTAAGAAATGCGATGTCACAATTCGCCAGTCCCAGCATTTATTTCAATACAAGGAAGACTTAGGAAAGTTTTGAGCTAAATTCATACAAGCAAATGCTTGGCAATAGTTTGTATAGAGACTAAACTCGCCAGCAGGAGTAGGCTTTATAAACGAACACGCCCCGAAATGAGAGAAGGATGATTTTAGTAAAAACTGCTCCTCGACAGAACCTACGAGCAATATCCTCAGTACAATACGACTACATTTACTGCGAAAGTCACCCTTGGTGATTTGGATGCCAAACTTGGCAAAGAGATCATCTTTCGTAATAGAGTTTGCGTTCGTTAAAGCAAAAGCGTTATTATTGGTCCGGGTTTCCACCGGACATTCTTTTTTAGATTATTTACATACAGTTAGTCCAAAAATTATTCACACAATATCTTTAAGAAAACAAATTCAATTTTTCTGAAAAAAATATATTTGTTTAGTAATTCAATAACAATTTTGATTTAAGTAAAAGCCTGGTTATTATTTTTATTCTTAAAAGAGAGCGTGTAGTGATCAGTTTATTTTAAGTCGGTTTAAAGTCAAAAAGTATTAAAAATGGTCAAAGGAAAGATACAAAAAAATAAGCAAACATCTTCAAATTAATAAAAATACTATAGCATCTATTGTGAAGAAGTATCGACGAATATCAGCAAACAAAATCGCAGTTGACATTGAAGATGGATTTAACGTTAAAGTTACAAGTCAAACCATTAGAAACCGCCTAAATGCGGCAGGGTACAAAGGAAAAGTAGCAGTTAAGAAGCCATTCATTTCCAAAAAGAATGAACAACGAAGACTTGAATGGGCTGAAGAAAAGGTGCTTTGGTCTCCTAAGGACTGGAAAAAAGTTATTTGGTCGGATGAAAGCAAAGTTTCACTTTTTGGTTCTGACGGTATAACACGCGTTTGGAGGAAGCAAGGAGAGCGTTTTAAAAAAGACTGTTTACTACCTACTGTTAAACATGGTGGAGGTTAGAATCTTCTCCCATTTATTATGGTATTCTTGATAATTTAATCGTAAATTTTACTTAGGAAACCAAATGATTTAGGGTTGCATGTCTTGGAGCGGCTGTGGAAATCTAAATTTCATCGAAGGAATTATGAGAAAGGAAGATTATCTCCAGATTTTGCAAGACAATTTGCTTTCAAGCGCTGAATTGTTGGGAATTGATGACAACTTTGTATTCCAGCAAGACGGAGATCCAAAGCATACCGCCAAAATGGTTTCCAAATGGTTTTCTGACAACAATATCAATGTATTGGATTGACCTCCTCAGTTACCAGACCTCAACCCGATTGAGCATTTATGGGCTATTGCGAAAAAACGGGTTGCAAAGTCTAGGCCTTCAAACATCGCCAATTTAAAAACTGTGATTGAAAATGAATGGAAAAACATAGCGCCGGATATTACAAATAAGTTGGTTGAATCTATGCCAAAAAGGTGTCGAGCTGTAATACAGGCCAAAGGCGGGCACACTAAATATTAAATGTGGGGTGTGAATATTTGCTTGTCGTAAAAAAGTGAGGTCTTTCTAATTTTATTTTTTATTTTTAGTATTACTACAAGTAATTTTGAAATCAAAATTGTTTTTGAATTACTAAACAAATATATTTTTTTCAAAAAAATTGAATTCGTTTTTTTCCAAGATATTGAAAAATATGTAATTTTTTATGGGGGGTGTGAATAATTTTTTGACTAACAAACAACACTCTATGTTTGTAGTCAATAACTTTCACATTACCGACATCACGGCCTTCTATTTGCGTATGCATGCTAATAAGTTTTAACCTATTTTCACAAAGAGATAATCCATTTGGATCGGCCGAAGGTAGACCACAAAGTGCGAAATGAATAAATGCGTTGGATTGCCTCAATTCCTTGAATGTGGATTTGGGCCTTACAAAAGTGATGAACCAGAACCTTGTAACGTATGGGTTGGAACATTTTCTTGACCAGCGTTTAAAAAAGCCAAGTTCAGAGTTAGCTTTATTAATAATGCTGTCAATATGTAAGTCGAAATCTAAATCAAGGAATTGGCTCATCGCAGACGAAGAAGTATTTTGGATGGGGCGGTAGACGTTTAAAGGAATAGGCTTTCGACTGGCATTTGTTGACAACAAGGTTCTAAAAAATTTTGCTTGCACCATACCGAAAAATTATTTAAGTCTTTTGCTAGAAAAAATAGAAAGATTAGAATTATTTAAAAGAAAATTTATTTCGTTAATTGTTAGGATAAAGATGATTGGCCCAATATGACTACCCTGGGGGATACCAAATGTTGCTTTCATTGGATCGCATTTTGAGGATCAGATGATGACGGTCCTCTAAAGAGGATTTGATTAATGCTACAAATTGGGGGAAACAACTTTTTTCTTTTAAAGTTTAGCTTGGTAATGACAAGTTCGTAAGAAATTTTATGGAATGCTTTGCTGAGATCAAAGGAAATTAAGTCAACTTTAACACTTACCTTAGATGGTCTACAGTACGAAAGCAATTGTCGATAGAATATGCTTCCGAAAAGGGTGGCTATGCATAAGAGTTTTGCTATAAGTCTTTAATTATCTACTTTGGCCTTACTTCCTTTTTAATGAATAGGGGTATAAGATTCCTTTCATAAGGAAAGAAACGTACCAGACGACTGAATTAAGGCATAGAGGGAAGGGCCCAAATGGCTAACACATTCTTGTTTTGCAATAGCTAAACTTACTAGGAAACTTAGTTAAAATGACAAATTATGTGCAAAAGTTTTTGGGTCAGCAGTAGACTCACTAAGAAATTCAAGAGTATACAAGTAGCTGTGTAACTTATGGATCCGAGATTAAGCAAAAGATCGATAAAGGAAAAATAAAGTTTTATACATAAAAGTTTTTTTTTTGTACATATTCGTAGAATGCTTGCTAATTAACAATAGCATTTCTTCTAAATATTATTTAATCTAGATAAAATTTTCCATGAACATCTTGCATGCCTTAAAGATCCGGACAATTTAAACAATCTCTATTCCAAAAGATGAATTGGTCGCCTGAGTTGCATTTCTTATATGATGTCATCTGCAATTCGAACTTTAGAGTCACCAGGAATAACCCGTTTTATTCGATCCAAAGTTCATAGCAAAGGAGTATCGTCCACCACTGTGTTAGTGATATTTTTAAATGAACCTTGACATTTGGTTCGCATTGAAACTCCAGTATGTGCTAATCTGTTCATCTTGCCAAAAAATCTTGTTTTATTTGGATAAGTTTGCATTAAAAAATTCCTCATTTGGATCAGGATTTAGTGAACGAATGTTCATTCGACATCAACTATCACGGTCGAGAACTCGTCATACATTCGATGAGTTAACTTTAATGGGATTCAGTCGTTTTGAATGCCGCCTCACATAAACCTTTGAAGTGGTGGAATCTGCCTGATAAATGAACAAACTGGATACGTTAAGCAGCTCACAAAGATTTTATAGCAACAAATAGCTTTAGCGCTGCAAAGAAAACTTGGATGGAAAGGCTGCCTTCATCGGAAAAGAAATTAAGAGTACAGTACCCAGACCATTTTTGAGATGTGTGGAATGAGCCACAGGAATCTACTTTAGCGATAGGAAACCACCGGGATGTAGTGACCCCTCTTGCAGGAAAATCTCCCATGATTCGTTGCATCAACTTCGGTTGATATTTCAACGAATGGAGACACTATCTAATTCTAATCTAATAATTCCGACAACGAAATTTTTTTGTTGGCCATTTGGAACAAGAGGAAATGTCTGCATTCTTCAAATACCCACCTACTCTTTGGAGTTCGATTTCGTGCTCGGTATCGAGATAAGAATTGAGTTTACTTATAACTCACTTTGGGTTGATGTTTTTAATTTTTTTTTAAGTTTTTTTTTTTTAAGCTTCAATTTCCTCCAGGAAATCGGTCTGTTGAATATATTTTGGGAGAAAACGGAACTTTTTGAAGGTATAGATAACTAAATATTTTTATTTTAAAGTATTATAGAATCGCAGTACGTATCTGATGAACCGGTTGGTTTTTTTAAAATCATTATACAATCATCGTATCGGAAGATGTTATAATTTTTGCAAATGTGAACTAGACAGCTGCAGTATATAAACAGACAAGAAATGGGGTGCTATACTCCGCTGTCAAGCCATCCTCAATCTCAACAACGAAGAGGACGATTTTGTGTCGAAAATAAATCATCATGAGCGACGAGGTGCATTTCCACTTAAGCGGTTATGTCAATAAGCGAAATCTTCGTTTCTGGGGCAGTGAAATCCGCGTGTGATGCACGAAGAGCTATTACATTCACTCAAAGCCACTGTGCAGTGCGGCGTTCACGCGAGAAGAGTGGGCCGTATATTTTTGAGGACGCCATCGGCAATGTGGTCGCTGTTACTGGCGAAGGCTACAGGACCATGATAAATGACTTCTTACTGCCGGAATTGGAGAGCAGGGCTTAGTGAACATGTGGTTTCAACAAGAAGGTGCAACCGCACACACAGCATGAGACACAATGGATACTGTGAAGGAAACGTTTCCTGATCGCGTAATCTCCTGTTTTAGAGATTTGGCATGGCCAGCAAAATCGTCCGATTTAACCATAACAGACTTCTATCTTTGGGAATACTTGAAGTCGCGGGTTAATGCCAACAAGCCTCAGACAATCGCAGCCCTTAAGAAGAATATTCGACAGGAATGCGACAGTTATCAGCGAAAAGTCATGGAAAATGCGATAAAACGGGCACAAGTATTTATCAAAACTGGCGGCAACCACTTGGCGGATATCATCTTTTCCACTTAACAGAAAAAATTGTAGAGGTCCAAATAAAGATTTCCATCACTCAAAATTGTTTTTTTTTAGTAAAAAATAAATTCAAAAACACAATTGGATGATTAATTTTGCACCAACTTGTATTTTACGAATTGGATTATTAATTTAACGTTTCCTATGATTTTAGAAGGAGAACCACCAACTGATTATTATTGTCAGAAGTGGTTGACACAAATCGTTTTTATTTTGGTAAATTTTCGAAGGCCTTATACAAAAACGGTGGTCCAGTGAACCATGTTCTGTTTGTAATTTTTGTGTTATATCGATCACGAGACACAATGTCAGCTGTATGGACTTCGTTTAAATTTACATATTTCTAACTTGTAGGGACGATTTGATTGTTGAAAGGAGATGAGTTAACAGAAATTCTACGAAAAACAATTTCCGGGGCTATCCACGAAGATATATTTTAGATATACTCGTATCAGATAATTCAAATTTAATGGGCTTATTCAATGAGGAAAGTAGCAGCGCAGAGTTCTAATCTCTGAAGGAATTAAGTCGTTATGAGTTGTGCCTTGGATTTTGGGTTACGTAGGTCGCATTTTATATAACAATATATATCTGAAAATAATTGTACCTCAATCGTATTAACCTCTCTTTTGTTTGGAGAACAGATGTTTCTATTATTTTATCTATTTCGGATATTTGTTTACCAAACCCTGCCAATGAGTCTGTATCTCCACAGAAAGATATTCATCCCAAATGTTTTTGTAAATGTCTTGCATGACAACTTTGCCTTTTCCTTCTCCTGAATTGATTGGACCTAGGATATCCAAGAACTCTGACAGTTCTAAGAAACTCTTATTAATTGTTTTAAATGGAATTTCTTTGGCTTAATTTTCTGAAATGCATTGTGTCGTGGATACCAAACAATGCCCAACGTTTTGATTACATCACTATCATTATAGCTTACCTATGGGTTTTCTTCCTCCACTTTGTGCGAAGGATAATGTCATAGTTTAGTGCATAGATTCTCCTAACTTTCCACATTTCAAAAACAGATTTACATTAAACCTTCCATCGTCCTGCCTACATACCCCTTTCAAAAATTCCTTTTCACACTCATCTTCTGTAGTCAAAAAAGGTTGCTTTCGAAACACTTTCTCCATTTCCCAAAATCTTTTAACTATATTACGATTATTAGGAGCTTGATGATGCAAGTTTAGAAGAGGAAACTACGGTACAGTCTGGTCGAGATGAGGGGATATAGTATTTCGTATCTGCCAGATACGAGTATTGTAGAATCAAAGAGGGGTTCAAAGTTATCTGACCCATGCACAGTAGCTGGAAAAAAGTGTCAGCTCCTAAGAGCAAATCTATGCGATTTGGATGGTAGAAATTAGGATTGACAAGTGAAATATTTTTGGGTGTATATTGAAGCAAAAAGAATACAAGAAGCTGATTCTGATCTCGAAGAGTGTCTCTTATCAACTCTTTTGCGAATAGATAGAAATTGTGAGTGGAACCATTAGGCTGGGAAGATCAACCTTTCTGATTGGAGCCACTCAGAATATGAGGTGTTACTTTTTTTTATTTTTAAATTTCTGACTTACCAGTCGCGAACTAAGGTATTTCAACTTAAAAGACCAGTACCGGTTTCTCAGGACTATAGATAAGCTAGTAGGTTTTCTACCTTCCGAATGAAGTTAATAACTCTACCGGCACAGGAATTATCGGTGTCGAATTGCTCCACGAAGAAAATATTTTGTCTAATTCCGTTGAGGGCTGGACAATCACATAAAATGTGTTCAGCTGTTTCGTCTTCTTCAAGACAAAGTCGCCAATCCAGAGAGTCGACTAGTTCCATTTTCCTAGGTGATATCGTAAATTGTAATGTCCTGTGATGTAACCTTCTGGGTTTCTGATATCGTACCGACTTAGACATTTACTGGCATTTTTGTTGAACGGCAGGATGGTGCAGGAGTGCTCTTAGCTATTGACAGCTAAATTGAGTGCTGTTTTAGGGGAACAGCAGCAGGATTCAGGTCCGATAAAGGATAGTTTCTGAGCCCTTTCTGGCCATTTCTTCAACCTTTCCATTTCCATCAATGGCCCCACGTTTCTTGAGTTAAGTTCTTGGATGGTTTCGAAGCGGTGCATGGATGATTAAGAGTCAAAGCTTTAGAGTTTAGCTGCTTGACTATCTGTTAATACATATATGAATGATTCCGCCTCTGATTTAAATATATGGTTGGACTAGGACTCTTTCGCAGAGGAAATAATATGCTTGTATTTGCTGCGTGTATACCAGCTCCCACAATACGTATACAATTTCATGCTGTTGGCGGATTATTGCTAGCCAATGACTCTTTGCTGGGAATCTCCGAGCAGAATTATCCTTGTCGAAGCATAATCTTTTTTGAAGGCGGTCTGTTTTCGCGCAGATCATATCAAGTTCTTGTATTTCAGAGAGCAAGCTCTTTAGGCTCGGGTGATCGCAAAGATCTGGCTTTTTGGTTTGTACCATACTTGCTAAGCTGTATAATGTCACTTCATTGATATATAAGTGCTAATATTGCTTCCATAGCATCTGGGGGGAAAGTCCGAAAGGCTCCAGAAATACCCAGCCATTTTTTTTTTTTATAATTGGCGCGCACTCAAGGTGTTATTAGCGCCTTTAAAATGATTGCACACAGAGCGGGCGATGTAAAATTAGGAAGGATAGAAAAGAGATACCGATGTACGTTGGTCTTGAATGCCTAGGTCTTAAATGACCAGGGAAAAAAGAGCTCGTGAGGGCATTTCATAAGCGAGTTGTTCGGCTTAGGAAAGAATCACGATATTTTAGGGTACGTTCGAAAGTGGGCTTGAGAGTGTACTGATGAGCATTCATAGCAAGACGGGTGAGATACATCACGTCAGTGGTCGAGGGTATCAATCGACTGAGTAATATTAGCATCACCTATAAGCTTTATCGCGCGGTTTTGAATCCTATCTAGATGTCTTGGGGGCACCTGACCAAATGTAAGCATTGTACTCTTATTTTGGGCGAATGAAAGCCTTATATATTAAAGCCAGATCAGAGGTGAAATATTTCTTACGAAAAAAAAAAAAAACACTGTGGCGCTGGCAGCCCGGTATGGGCCATGGCCTAGCTTCTTGACACTCATTTGTGTTGCTCATGTTTTCATTTTTGTCACATCTAAGCGGGGCCTACGGTTTATCGCCGAGTCCGAACGGCACTCCTTAGAAGCACTTTCGTAGGCGATTTGAAAAATTGTTGATGACCCAGCCAGGAATCGAACCCAGACTGTTTGCGTGATAGTTCAATGAGCTAACTATCGCGCCATCGCCATCGCGAAAAATATTTCTTACATCGCTTGATTAAACCCAGACATTTCGCAGCATTTTTGGCGACTTCGAATATGTGGTCATTCGAACTTAAGTTGTCATTGACACACATACCGAGAATGGAAAGTTTTTCGGTTTTGATGATGCAAGTGCCATTCATGGATAATAACTGGGCGTTAAGATTTCGCTTTAGCGACAGCAGACAGCATTGTGTTCTGGAAGCATTAAATTAAACTCTATTGGTAGTTCCCCAATTGGTTATGCTGTTAATATCAGAATTTAATGAGCCTAACATAGGCTGCCGTTCCCGTTCTATAGCCGAAGAGCAGGGACGTGAATCCGGGAACGAATATGAAAAGCAGAGAGTACTCTCATCAGCAAAGAATATACTGGATTAGAAGTAGCAGATAAGAGATCATTGATGAAAAATAAAAAGAGTGTCGGAGAAAAAAACGCAGCCCTGGGGCGCACCATTTATTTTGTGAATATCAGACTTGAAACCATCAAAGACAACTTGAATTAAACGTTCCGAAAGGTAATTTCTAATCCATTGAAGAAGAGAGGCATGGATCCCAATTGCACGCATTTTCGACAAGAAAGCCTGATGCCAAACTCTGTCCAATCATCAGATTCAGAAAACCCACGAGTAATTGTTGAGAAACAAATGCATCCACAACGACTTTACTATTTGGTGCAGAATTTGGGCTAGAGGCACATGTACACTGTTGAGTGGCAGAAACGTGGGTTGCCAAATGTCCATCTCCCGGTATGGTTAGTGAACAAAATTAGGTCGGATCAAAACTTTTCAACGGAGGAAACAAAAGACTCCAGTTGAAGATTTTTCTGGAGTTAAAAAAAAATTCATGCCGTTGGGAGGGCCTATGTAGTTCTTCCCAATAACAATGAATGTTTTCACTTGAGAGTGTTACTTCACATTGTAAAGGGCCCATCAAACAAAAAGTAACTAATAAAGCTATACAGCAGCATGGAAAGTGATGAGTCTCTTGAAAGACGACTCTAAATGGGACAACACATTAACGAAAGCTACTATTTGCAGTTCATCGAGTTCATTAAGGTATTTGTTTGCCATTATTAAAGCGTTTTGTCAAGTAACCGATATTGTATCTCTCTGGAACAAGTATGAACAAAATATGGCCGAAGATATACTGAATAGATGACGGCAGGAGTTAATGTCAGATTATGTCCAATATGGTCAAAATATTTTTGATGAAGCGTTGTATAAGGTAGTGGAAGAACTTTGGGATAACCATTTTGTATTTTGGACTGCTGATGCCTACAAATATACGCAAGAGGAATTTCCAACGAACAATTTAAACTGTTTAAACAAATTGTAGCTCAAGATAGACATCACATGAACATACATAGACAAAAAAGAAGTATACGATGCGTTATTAACATCAATTGACAGAAATGAAAAAAAGTTATATTTTCTTAATCAACTTGCTCCTTGGAATAGTAAGATCTACTGGCAAAATTGCATTAGCTGTAGCATCAGCCGGAATTGCAGTTACACTTTTTGAAGTAGGCCGAACCGCTCATGCAACGCTAGTATTTGCTACTGACGACACTAGCACTGTTTGTAGCATTCCAAAACAAAGTAATACTGGAAAATTAATTCGTGACTGCTCATTAATAGTTTGGGACAAAGCCAACATGTCGAATAAGTTTTTAATTTGCGCAGTACGGATTCACCCATGGGTGGATGCACGATATTGTTCTCTGGCAACTTTTGGCAAAACTTACCAGTGGTAGCAAGAGGGATTCGTGCTGATGAAATCAATGCTTCATTGAAAGGATCTTTTTTTCTGGCCGTGTGTGAATAGATTAGAACTCAACTCAAAACAAATATGAGAGTGTCATTATCAGCACACGAAAACCGGGATTTTTCAGAGTTGTTGTTCAAAATAAGAAATGGACAAATGCCACAAAACAATAGCAGAATAAATCTAGATATAGCGTTTTATCCAGAAATTAATAATAAAACTTGGTTCAAGGAGAGAGTTATTTGCAATCTCCGAAAAATCAAGTAGGTTAAGTGAATGACTGGATTATCTCTAAAATTAATACACAGGCGCAAACATACTACCCTGTAGACTGGACCATGAAGAGGCTATTTCCCAAAAGAATTTCTCAATTGCTTGCAGCCTTCTGGACTGCTCCCATTGTTATTTTATTGCGCAGGAACCCACCTAAATTGTGCAACGGTACACGTCTCCAGGTTAAACGTCTAAAAACTTTTATTATACAGTGCAAAATTCTGACCGGACTTGGAACTGGAGAAACAGTATTTATTCTCCGGATTCTATTGATACCAACGGATCTGCATTCCAATTCAAAAGAATGCAGTTTCCAATAAAATTGTCATTTTCAATTACTATTAACAAATCATAAGGTCAGACATTCAACGTTCAGGGCCTAGACCTAAGCGTTATGTGCTTTTCCCATGGACAGCTGTACGTAGCTTTTTCGCGCGTCACTTCCAAACAAAATTTGTTTGTATTGAGTGACCAAAAGCCAGCCGCAATCATTGTTTATAAAGAAATTCTATAATCAAAGGAAATACCTCACATTTTTCACGTCTTTTGTTTTCTAAGTTACACCTCGCTAATTTTGTATATTTTAAAACTTTCGTTCTTATGCCTATAGCCGACAAAAAAAATTCGTTATTAAAAGTAAGGTTATCGGAGGTTAGTAGTCGCACTGGGGCTGCCAACCCAATGGCTTCAAGTACTATTTAAGGTTCTCTATTGAATGGTTACTCATTCATGCCTACGAAAATAATAAAAACAAACGTACCGGAATTTGACTACAAGCAAGCTTTCATTTCATATGCAACTCTCCCTTCTTTCTTATGCCATATGACATCACGCTGTCGGCTTTTGGACTAAACCGCTTTGACGCCTTTAGACTGTTTTTTTTTTAATGGGAATACGCCCAATTGCTCGTCTTTCCCGATAAGCCAGCGAAAATCCCAGTCTTGGAAGACAACATTTCACTTGCTTTTGAGCGAGATATCAGTCAATATGCTCAAAAGAGTGACTCAAATTTGTATTGTTTATATTCCGTGGATAGACCGTTGGGCCTTATGTGAGTTTTCTGTTAGAAAATGGCAGACGTTTGGAAATCATTAAAATGTAATTGCAACTATTGTAGTTACCAAGATAACCTTCAAGGTTCCATTGGAGGACCTTTATTATTGATTTGCACATTGAGAAAAGACCTTGTACATTTTAATATGTTTTATGTTGAAGAAGGGTCGGGTTGGATGAGTTTTGAAGGTGATTGTACGAACTCTGCGGCCCAGTTGATGAATTTGCAGGCCTTCCTCATCGATTGGGTCTTTAGGAAATATTAATTATTTTCGATAAGGGTTTGGGTTACGGAGAAGTTTTGATTTTTGAGTGCTTTGAAATATTGTTTTTGAAGGGTTGGTTAGTTGTTTGTTTTTGGTATGGTGTGTGTCTATGGCTTAGGGTTTGGTTGGAATGGGTGAGTTTCAACAAGTTTTTAAGTACAAGTTTTATGGGTTGGTTTGTGATGTTTGTGAGTGTTTTTCAATAAAGATGCCTTGAACCGTATTCTAAAAATAGTGGGAAAGGATTTTCTTCTGTTTACTTATTGATGTGCTTAAGTAGGGTTGGAAAAGTCTACGGTCGTTGCTTGTGTCGGAGGATTTGCCTTAAATTGTACAGCTATTCGAAGTTGGTAATAGATACTTCTGGTTAAATTGCGTTTTTAGGTACTGTCGAGAAGACCGTGGAAAAGTTGTGAGTTGGGTTTTGTTCCTCAAATATCTGTTTCGCTCCAACCAAACTGCACTTTTTAGTCCTTCAGTTGCGCGTTCTAGAAGAGATGGACGTTTGCCTCGAGAGCTGGCGCATGAAAAGCATGTGAATTTTTCGGGGTTATGGGGAAGATGGTTAGAGTTACCTCAAGAGGGGTTTCTATAACATCTTTTTATTGTGTGCAACTGATAGTTTTGGCGTTGTTTATTGAATTTAACATTGTACCAGCCAATGAAAGTTGGTGGATAGAAAAGGTATTAAGTAAGGAGAAAGAGGCCGGTGGCGCGTTGGCTACTGCCTACGCGTTTTTTTCGCGCATTTTGATTTAGTTTCTTAAATAATTTACATTTCAGGTACGTTAATATTGTAAGACAGGTTGCACAGACTGTATCTCTTGAAGAGTTTAATTTTGAGTGAAGAGTAACGGAGATAGGGCAGAGGCTGGATAGCGTTTTTCGCTTAAGAAATGGGTCTTCAAGTTTTGGGATTTTGTAAGAATCAAAAGGTTTCCATCCCATAGTTGAATGATATTCTCATGGTTTGCTTAAAGACTTCTACCCTTTGGGAAGCATAAGACATCAACAACTCCTAAAAGGCTTGATTTCTCATTGTAAGTGGACGTGAAAGTAGACAAGCATAGTCAGCTTAGTCACTGTACTTAAGGTAAGGTGTCGTAGTACAACGAATTCAACTATATTCGTCGCCTCAATGCTGTATGGAGTACATCGCTACCACCAAGATAGGTAGAGGTGACAATATGCACCCTTGTTGTACTTCACTTTGGACTTCAAATTCGTCCGACACCATACCATTGCGTGAGACGTGACATATATCGCCCTCGTATGTAGTCTCGGTAATGGATATAAGTTCCTCTGAGTTTCTCTTCAACCAGATAGCATCTCGATTCAAACTGTCGAAAACGTTCTCAAAGTCTATTAAGAGTAGATGCAGCGAGGACCTTCACTCAATGCATTGCTTGATTATAATTCTTAGGGTGGTCATGTGGTTTCGCTGCAGGACGAAAACCTGCTGTTCGACGTCAGTAGTTATTTCTTAATGTTCTTTGATCTGGGAGGTACTGTGCTTTTATCGTGAAAGCTGTTCCTCATCCGAAAAAAGTAGGTTACCATCGACGATGTTTGGAATTTAGGCCACCAGTGAGCTCCTTGGCATCAGTACTACTATGGCACCTGCTCGCTGCTTCTTAGTCCCTATCGTGTCAATGTATTCACATTTGCCAATTTTCATACTACGCTGCACTTCTCTTTTTTTCACGCTTTACTGGGCTTCTAGCTTAGTTTTCTCAGGTACTAAGACAGCTGCAATCCAATACTTGTTTTCTGTATGCTCTTTGATCTGTCTCCAGGTGACGTTTTCCTGGATTGTGTTGCTGACTGCCTCCGCTGCGAAGGCTGACTTATCAACTTTACTTTAGGTAGCGCTACAGTCCAGTTGGACCTGGGCCTCAGTCAACAAGCTTCTCCAGCTAGCTCGATCCCTGGCTAGCTGTCTCCAGTTTCGCATGCTAAGTTGACTGAGGTCCTCTTCCACTTGCATGCGCCACCTGAGTCTTGGCCTTCCTCTACTGCGCTGTCCCCCTGGGGAGCGGATTCGAAGACTTTTCGGACCGGAGCATTGGTGTCCATGCGCTCTACATGACCCAGCCATCTCAGTCTTTGGATCTTCACTCTTCTGGCTAGGTCCATGTCGCTGTACAGTCCGTACAGTTCGTCATTGTATCTCCTCCCCCACTCACCGTCAATGCAGACGGGACCGAAGATCACCCGAAGAATTTTTCTCTCGAAGCAACCAAGAACACCCTCATCCATTTTTGATAATGTCCATGTCTCTGCGCCATAGAGTAGGACCGGGATTATTTAGGTCTTATAAAGGGTGACTTTTGTTGTCCGAGAGAGGACTTTGCTACTCAATTGCCTTCTTAGCCCAAAGAAACAGCGGTTGGCAAGAGTTATTCTTCGCTTGATCTCAGCGCTGGTGTCGTTGTCTGTGTTTATAGCAGAGCCTAGGTAGACAAAGTCCTTAACTACCTCAAAGTTATATCTGTCGAGGGTGACGTTCTGTCCGAGACGTCGGTGTTGGTCGTCCTTTTTGCTTGACAGCATATATTTGGTCTTGCCCTCATTGACCGCTAAACCCATTCTCGCCGCTTCCGTCTCAATACTCGCGAAAGCGCCACTGACATCACGCTGCTTTCTACCGATTATGTCAATATCGTCGGCGTATGCGAGTAGTTGGACGGACTTTTGAAAGATAGTGCCTCTTGTATTTGCTCGTGAGTTTTGCACTATTCTTTCAAGTACGACGTTGAAAAAATCGCATGACAGCGCATCGCCTTGTCTAAATCCTTTCTTTACATCAAAGGTCTCGGTGAGATCTTTACCGAACTTGATGGAGCAGCGTGCATTCTCCATCGTCATCCTGCACAGACGGACGAGTTTGGCAGGGATTTCAAAACTAGACATTGCTCTATATAGCTTGTCTCTATAGATGCTGTCATACGCGGCCTTAAAATCGATGAATAGGTGGTGGGTTTCGATCTGAAGCTCATGGGTCTTCTCCAAGATCTGCCGTAGTGTGAATATCTGTTCGATGGTGGACTTTCCTGGCCTGAAGCCACATTGATATGGACCTATCAGGTTGTTGACGAACGGCTTCAGGCGTTCACACAATACAGCAGATAAGATCTTATATGCGATGTTAAGGACACTAATGCCTCTGTAGTTTGAGGGTCACCTTTCTTGAGAATCGGACAAACAATGCTGAGGTTCCATTCATCGGGCATACTTTATTCCGACCATATTTTACAGATGAGTTGGTGGTTGGTGTATGCTCCTTACCAAGTAATCGCCTGCCGCTTTGAAGAGCTCGGCAGTCAGGCCATCTGCTACAGCAGCTTTGTTGGACTTAAGCTTCGATATACGAGCTATCTTCACTTCATCCAGGTCGGGTGGACGGAATTGTTGGTCATCATCTTCCAAGTTGAAAGGTTGATTCTGCCTGACAGCGGGATTTGGGCCGTCATCGCCGTTATACAGTCTGCAGAAATGATCTTTCCAAATCCTCAGCATCGACTGCGATTCTACTACGATGTTCCCTTGTTCATCTCTACAGGCTTCGGTTCGGGGTTTGTTTCCGCGCCATGTTATTTTTACCTTTTGGTAAAACTTCCGAACCTCATTCCTGGAGTAGCATCTCTCAATTTCCTCGATAGCGCGTTTCTCATGCTCTTTCTTCTTCCTCCTGAGAAGCCGGTGCTCGTCTCTCCTCTTCCGCTCATAGAGCTCATGAGCAACTCTGGTCTTTCTAAGCAGCGCCGCGTTATATGCATCTTGCCTAGCTGCTTGCCGGCATTCATCATCGAACCAGGGTTTTCGTTGTGGTGGACGAGTGAAACCCAGCACATCAGAAGCGGCATCTCTGATGGCAGTGTTTCCAATGGTCTTCGATGCTTGATGCTGGCGGCATTGGACCTCTAAAGAGATTAAGAGACACTCGATCGGAAAAGGACTTGGCGATCTCTTGCGATTGTAGCCGTCTGACGTCGAATTTTCTCACAGCATTAGTTTGTCTTGGCGTAGTTTGGGATATCCGCAACCGTACCTTGGCTACAACAAGGTACTGGTTCGAGTCGATGTTGGCTCCTCGGAACGTACGGTCAAAATGCTGGAGGAGTGTCTTGCGTCGATCGCAATGTGATCAATCTGGTTGACTGTTGATTGATCAGGAGTTCTCCAAATCCCCTTGTGTATGTCGAGATGTGGGAACCGCATGCTAGCCATGACAATGTTTCGCCCCGCCGCAAAGTCGATTAGCCTGAATCTGTTATCGGAGATGGTGTTGTGCAGGCTATATTTTCCTATTGTTCCACCAAAGATACCCTCTCTTCCTAGCTTTGCATTAAAATCACCGAGGACAATTTTAATGTCATAGCTAGGGCATTGCTCGTAGGTCTTGTTAAGGAGCTCGTTGAAGGCATCCTTGGTGTCGTCGTCTTTCTCCTCTGTGGGGGCATGCGCGCATATATGTAAGGCTAGTGTTGGCGAATTTAGCCTTGATGCGGATTGCTACGAGGCGCTTGCTCACATGCCGGAAGCTGAGGACTTCTCGTCTTAGTCTGCCTCCGACAACAAATCCGCATCCAAATAAGCGCTGGTTTTGCGGTCGATTGCAATTGCCGTAGAAAGAGTAAACCTCTAAACCTCCTAAAGCAAATATAAACATAACAATTCATAAGTTAACTAACATTGATTTAAATATGATTATGTTGCTGATGAAAAGGAAGATGTTAAAAAAATTGATTCAATATTTTGTTGTCTTGGATGGTTTCAAATTTAATATTCGCAAAATAAATACTGGTGTACCTCAGGGCTCCGTTCAGTCAGCGATACTCCTTTTGATTTTCATAAGTGTGGAAGCTTATTAAAAGACGGCATGACAGGGTCAAATAAGAGCTGAGAAATGCATTTTATGATCAGGAACCAATCTACAATTATGGTTTTCTGATCTGATAAAAAAAGTTCAAAGTACTTCAAAACAAAATAAATTAGGGGCAGGAAGAATACTCAAATCACTTAACGGATAACTTCGCTGTCGTTGGTTTTTACGATTTCTATTTGTTAAAACATTTCCAGCAACTTAAAGCGGATGAATTTTATTCTTATGTGTTCCATACCTATTGGAAAACCATATTGAAGTTTTGAATGTAATACTCGTATACTGTAGTAGATGATTCTTAATAATTTGTTTGAGCATACATTTCTCAGGAGAAGAATTATGAAAAGTATTACGTAAACGTTTTATGTATTTCCTAAAGGTTTCCGCCTGATTGCGGTACCTAAGCAAACCTTTAAAACTAAGTTAAAACAGAAAATTGATTAAGATAAGGAGTTGAAGACACAGGCTCTTCAGGTACCCCTGAGTTGAAAAACTGATTTTCACCAGTTTAAATATTTTGTGATTGAAAAATAAGATCTAAACCAAAGGAGCCGTAAGTCGCGGAAACCAGCTTGTTTGAGTAGATAAACTGGTACAAAATGAACCAAAGTGAGATTTGAGAATGCAAAGTCATTCAAAACTACACTTATTTGGATAAGTTTCTTTGTAATGGAAGCCTGGTTCAAGATGTTATTGACAATCTGCGAATCACTGGGTACCAGCCACTAGTAATGTCTTCCAATCAGAGGTTCTGGCTGTCCTCCGGGCGGCTGACTTGATGCAGATGAGGTCGGTATCCGATAGAGATATCGCTTTCTACATCGACAACAAGGCCGCTCTTAAGGCAATGCAATCAACAGACATTAGCTCTGATACAGTCAGGAGCAGTCGCACAATGCTCAAAGCATTATGCATTCAGAACCAGGTGAGACTGTGCTGGGTACCAGAACACTGCGGTATAGAGGGAAATGAACAAAGCAAACGAGCTTGCAAGGAGAGGAGGGTTACTCAAAAATAGTGAGGTTGCTAATATCAAACCACCAGTAAGACGCACTATCGAGGAGAGGCCCTTATGTCAACATAAGGTGGTCAAATCTGAAAGGACACAGGGTATATAGGCTCTATGGCCACTTCTCGATGGTAAAAGATCTAGGTAGTTAATTAAACTGAACAGGGACAAGCTTAGGACTTAATAGGAATCCTAACAGGACACTGTCTCCTGCTGAAACACGCAAAGAGACTCAAATTGACAAATACAGACATTTGTAGATCCTGCGATGATCTACAAGCGGTTGAGGATATAACACGCATACTATGTGAATGTGAGGCAACATCGCGTAGCCGCAAGAAATTCTTAGGAAAATACTCTTTCGCAACTTTAGAGGAAATAGACGGCATGGATTTCAAAGGCCTTCTTGGCTTTTGTAAAGAAATTGGATGTTTTACCAGGAAGATTGCTTAAGTTTTTGTCATTTGAAGTTAAAGTCAACTGGGGCCTCCGATAGTTGTTCGCCTGCACATGGCCTATTAACATCTCACGTGCATATCCGTAGTTCATTGCGCTTAATTCGTTTGCAGGGGTTGTCAACAGAAAATCCGTTTCTATCTGAGGCTTGTTTTTGCTTCGTAACTTTCGTCTTTTTTGCATCGTTGCACAGTGGTCGATTAAGGATCTTTAGCTGGACTTAATTCAGATTAAATTGTTTCATTGTGTTTGATTGAAAATGTGTTTTATAAATCAATTTAGAATCATTTCCATGACTTCATGGGGTGGTATCTTGTGTTGTCGGGTTGGTAGATGTCGCAATTTTCTTATCTTTGGATCAGAATATATCTACATGGTACGCAGCATACCGGTATTAGTTGCGATTAGGGACATCTGTTTTGAAAACGAGCATCGAATAATTTTGTAATCTTTTTGACGGGCTTATCAGACATTTTCCGAAAGCTGTTTGATAGGTATTGGAAAACTTTCAATGATGGCAGCACTGTACAACAGAATTTTGGGGACACTAACAGGCAATAATTCTTTTCTATTTTTAACAGCTAGTTTCTCTTCAGCTCCTATTTGCTGCTAGCTTTCATTTTCAATTTTGTTAAATACATATAGCAGTGCTTGCATAAATTTTATGTGTGGTATGTGCATGAAGACTTTCTAAGCCGTATGAATAGGCGGTGGTGTTTGTAGATAAAGTTCAATATTATTCATGTCCTTAAGAGATGCCTTACATATAAAGCAAACTGTGCTAGCACTGTGCTCCATAACAGCATCACATGTTTTGCCATCTAACATTGTTTTGAACAAAGTATGATTAACTAAAACAACTTTGTCGTTAAAGGTTACCCTTGTGCCTTTTAGACAATTTATTTCGCCTTCCATACGGTTGAACTCCCTTGTTATTGTCTCAATATTTTCCTCTTCGAATTCGAAAGTGCTGGACGGCAGTATCTTGGAGAAGATGTTCTTGAATTTATCCGGTTATTTTCAGTCTCAGAACCAACTTTACTTATTTTTAAAGGAAAGGAACATGTTAGCACAATATCAGTATCACTTGCCTTAGTTTCGGAAATTTTACTGGTTTAAATTCGAAACAAGTCAGAGGTGAAATAAGTACAGTTGATGTGTAGAAAACAGTTGCAACACTGGATATCACCAAGTTAACACCTCTCAACGCCTACCGTATTTCTACAGAACTCAACCATCCTTCGGCTTACATTTTTCATCTCAGTACTACCGAATTGCAGTACCTTATCCAAGCAATTAGTTCAATAGCCATTCGCACTAATTAAAATCGATGTCAGCAGATACTTCATTTAAAATTGTGCGCAGAATTTGTTTGTTTCTTTTTTAAATAAAACAACAGTTGAAAATAAATAAAAAATAGAAATCACTTAGCAAAGATTTTTTGGAAAACTCGTCACGAAATTCTCGCACATCCCACTTCAAATAGAGTCTTCTCTATGGACTTGAATCTATTCCAACAAACGAGAATCTCAACTTGGGCATTGTGAATAAATAGTTAAAACAAATCACGTTCAAGGTGTTTCTGTTTGAATTTGAAATTTAATTTGTAGGTTCCCATGTTTGATTGTAGTGGAGGTACGAGTAGGTAGGCCTTAATCACCCACACAAGGTACTCGTATATCTGATATTTCACCTGCCCTTAAAAGCTCGGTTAAAATTGAACTTTGTTGAAAATTGTTGAAGGGAGTCTTATCTGTTTGGTGTTGACAGAGACACAAAGTCAGAGATGATTTTAAAGGATGCTGTCTTCCTTTCATGCAGGAATGGGTTCTTCACTGTTTTCTTCAGTTTCAAGTAATTAAATTTAATTCAATTTAATATTCTGAAAGAATCCTCCTTGGGAAACATTGTCACTGTGGGCGACTTGGGAATTGGTGCTTGGAACGGAAATGAAAGATTGTCGTTTGATGGCTGTTTGCAATAAAACATCAACACATCTCATGACTGCCATGGGCTGTATTCTAGGCAGTACTTTTGTGCAGCAAGGACTTTCGTGTTCTTCCTTATGTTTTATATAAGTATTTCCGTTGTGATTTAAAAACATATGTACTCTTTTGAGTTGGCTCTAGGAAAATAAGGGAGGTGTTATATTTGACTACATGACTCTAATTTAACAATTTTGAACGTGTTCCACGTTGTTAAATAAGTAAATGAAGTGAGGTTGGGCGGTGAAGGCGGCAGCTTTAAGTTCAGCAGAATGTTTTACTTTTCTTTTGTTTTATGTTCAGATTTTCTAGAATAGTGTAAACAATAGTAAGCAAAAACAATTTATTTCATTGAATTCATATAACGTGGGATAATAAGATTAATAGTAAAAAAATATAAGGCCTTGTAGAAGTAGCATCTTCTGACAGGTGCTGGTTCTTTAAATAACGAGAATAAGCCTCTGCAGCCGAACATCTTGCAGCTCTGCTAATAGGCCCTACTTCACACCTTCCCGTGGCGCCATCTGGGAATCTCACTGGAGATTCCCAGGTGAAGGGGACAAATGGCGAGTTTCCTGCGCCATAATAGGATTAGTGTCGGAAAAATGAAACAAGACCTTATCCGGGCTACTCTGACACATTTGGAGCTCAGGCCGGTAAGGATTTCCAGGACTTAGCCAGGGTCTTGGAAAAAAGATGGTGGCGGACGAGCCCTATATAGGCCAACATCCCGGAACGGGTTACTGGCTTCGGTGTAACCGACCCCTCGATGGAACTGGTCCTCCAGGTTGGAGACTGTGCCGCCGGGGTAACTGCCCGGTCATTTTTAAAAAAGGAAGTTACGAAGCATCAACAAGCCTCGGATATGGACGAATCTACTGTTAACACCCCCAGCAATCGACTTAAGGACAATGAGCTTCGGATATGCACGTAGAATGATAGATCCCTTAATAGACCACTTGCAGCCGAGAAACTAGCGGAGGCCCTAGACTGCTGAAAAACAGACATAACTGCCATTCAAGAAATGCGATGGAATGGGCCGGAGAAAAAGAAGATGAAAAACTGCGACATCTACTACGGCAATTGCTATCGACGGCAAAAGCAGCACTTATTTGGATGCGGATTTGTCCTCAGCTTCCGGCATGTGACCGAGCGCCTCGTAGCAATCCGCATTAAGGCTAAATTCACAAACATTAGCCTTATATGCACGCATGCACCCACAGAGAGAAAATTGAGAGATGCTACTCCAGGGATGAGGTTCGGCAGCTTTACCAATAGGTAAAAATAACATGCCGCGGAAACAAACCCCAAACCGAAGCCTGCAGAGATGAACAAGGGAACATCATAGTAGAATCGCAGTCGATGCTGAGGATTTGGAAAGACCATTTCTGCAGACTGTATAACGGTGACGACGGATCAAATACCGCTGTCAGGCAGATTCAACCTTTCAATCTGGACGATGATGACCAACAATTCCGTCCACTCGACCTGGATGAAGTGAAGATAGCTATATCGAAGCTTAAGTCCAACAAAGCTCTTGGAGCGGATGGCCTGACTGCCGAGCTCTTCAAAACGACAAGCGGCAGGCGATGACTTGATAAGGAGCATACACTAACTCATCTGTAAAATATAGTCGAACGAAACTGTGCCCGATGAATGGAACCTCAGCATCGTTTTTCCGATTCTCAAGAAAGGAGACCCTCTGAACTCCGCCAACTACAGAGGCATCAGTCTTCTTAACATCGCATATAAGATCTTATCTGCCGTATTGTGCGAACGCCTGAAGCCGTTCGTCAACAACCTGATAGGTCCATATCAATGTGGTTTCAGTCCAGGAAAGTCCACCATCGACCAAATTTTCACACTACGGGAGATCTTAGAGAAAACTCATGAGTTTCAGATCGACACACACCATCTATTTATCGATTTTAAGGCCGAGTATGACAGCATCTATAGAGACGAGCTATACCTTGCAATGTCTAATTTTGGCGTCCCTGCCAAACTCGTCCGTCTCTGCAGGATGACGATGGAGAATGCACGCTGCTCTGACAAGGTCGGTATAGATCTCACGGAGACCTCTGATGTCCAGAAAGGATTTAGACAAGGTGATGCGCTGTTATGCGATTTTTTCAACATCGTACTTGAAAGAATAGTGCAAAACTCACGAGCAAACACAAGAGACGCAATCTTTCAGAGGCCCGTCCAATTACTCGCATACGCCGACGATATTGACATAATCGGAAGGAGGCAGCATCGCTTTTGCAAATATTGATACGTTACCGAAGCGGCGAAAATGGGTTTAGCGGTCAAACGAAGAATGCAGAGGCATGGACATTAGCAACAATGGATGAGGACGCTCTTGATTGCTTTAAAAGAAAAATTCGTTCCGTCTGCGGTGAGTGAAGGAGGAGATGCAACAACGGATTGTACAGCGACATCGACCTAGCCAGAAGAGTGAAGATCTAACGACTAAGATGTCTGGGTCATGTAGAGCGGATGAATATCAATGCTCTGGTCCGAAAAATCTTTCAATCCACCCCCGAGGAACAGCGCAGTAGAGGAAGACCGAGACTAAGGTGGCGCATACATGTGGAAGGGGACCTCAACCAACTTAGCATGCGAACCTGGACACAGCTAGCAAAAGATCGAGCTGGCTGCAGATGCTTTTTGACTGAGGCCCAGCCCACACCGCACTGTAGTGCGACCTAAAATAAGTAAAGTGAGAAACAAACAACACTATCTCCACAAAGAGAAATACGATAAGGAGAACATTGAAAAGTAGAATGGACTGTGGAGAAATCTGGGAAGTCCATTCTCTGATAATGAACATGAAGACAGTCCTTGGGATCTGGCTATTTTGTGTTTTTGTGCCTGTTTGCAGTTATGACTCGGGAATTTAGAGTGGATATAGCAAATATACGAAGGGTAAAAAGCAATCACTTTTTTGCGTACATACACGTCTTCAAATACTGACAGTTAGTGAAACACAGGTAGATCCCCGTCGACACCTCTTGCATCATTTTAATCTGAAGCTACGTGGCTACGTACTAGTGCCATTATTCTTCTCTCATCGCGGTCTTGCGAATTACTTGTGTAGTGATGTACCAAACTCCTCCACAATGTAGTGTCTGTTCCAGTCAAGAATTGAATAACATGTGATTAAATTCCATCTCCGTAAGCAAATAACCCGCTACTCCTTTATTAACAGAAGCCCCAAACAGGGAAGCAATTCGATTTTCAATCAGTTTGGTTTGCTTACCCTGATAAGTACACCGTTGATGTGCTCTCTCCTCTAGACGTATAGCTTAATTCTCGTATATTGACCACACAGTTAGAGAAAAAATTCCTAAAAGCAAAGCATGGCATTACGAGAAACTTAAATGGGGCGGACGAAACACCTTCTTTGGGAATTTTAACCGGTCGTTATGATTCTTTGATAGCAATGTGGATGCCGCTGCTAATATGATGACGGACACTATTCTCTTCGTAATGAAAAACTTTATCTCAAATTAGATTAAGAGTTTTAGACAGTAAGGAAAAGCTGTTAAGAGGCTGTCAATGTTAGTTTCGGTTCTACTAGACCAATCTGACAGAGGAAAACTGAAAAACGTTCAAACAAGCTGGAAATGAGCCCAACGCTTGGAAAGGTTAAGTGTGTACAATTTTATACGACCAAAAAATAAGCCAAAAAATACCTCAATATCCCAAAGGCATTAAACACTTTTGGTCGTTCGTCAAAATATTCGAAATTCTGCCCCAGTTTCCATTCTAACGTTCATTTATATACAAATTCAGGCTGTCAACTCTTTGAAAAAAGCCAATCTGCTTGCTGAACACTTTGTGGCCAGCTCAACATTTTCAGATTGTGCTTTATCTCCGCCTACACTTGAGTGCGTCGAATCTTCAGTGGGAGGAATCCACTTTCACACTCTATACGAGTGAGTACTTAAAGATTTTAACATTCACAAATCAGCCGACTCAGATGGTATTTCTCCCCTTGATCTGTTTTTCGACACTGGAAAAACCACTACATTAGCCGAGCAGATGGAATACAGCATTTGTCCAGCCTGTTTCTAAAATAGGGCGATTGATTTCCTTTCTCTTCCTGCAGACCCATTGCACTTTCGTCCCTTTTTTCCAAGGCGATGGAAACTCTGATAAACCGTCAGCTCATAAAATATCTCGAAATACGAAAACTTGTCAACGACCGGCAGTACGGTTCAGGTCGATGGATGATTTGATGGCATGTTTCGAAAAGTAGACCCAAAGCGTACGTCAATCTGGCGGAAGTAATATAGTTGCACTTGATATTTGTAAGGCATTTTCCAGAACTTGACATCCGGATCTTTTGGCTCTTCTTCAATGAAAAATGCCTTTCGAAAAATGCAAATTCAAGTTATCTTGGCTGGTTTATAATTTGATATTCACTAAGGATATCCTGGTATACCCCAAGGCTCCGTTCTGTCTTCGAGAGAATGTTTTTATTTCTCACCGATGATGTCTTGTCTGCTACCTCTTTTCCAGTAAATTACTTTGCTGACAACAGTAGTCACTGCTTTTCATATTCGTTCCCGGAGTCACGTCCCTGCTCTTAAGGTGTGGAATGGGAACGTCATTGTATGTTAAGCTCATTAAATTCCTGTATTAAAAGAATAATTAAATGAGGAACTATCTACATATTTGAATTTAATGCTTTTAAAACACAATGCTGCTACGAAAAGTCTAATTTTCCACAAGTGATCTTGGAAATATTGGCTTTAATATATAAGGTTTTCATTCGCCCAAAATTGGTATACAAGCACTGCTACATAGGATTCAAAACCGTGCGATAACACTCGACCACCGACGTAAGTTTCCTGCCCTAGCTAAAAGGAGTGCTAAAAACTGTCAAAAGTCTTAAAGGAGAAATATGTACTTAGATTCTCGCATAGAATCACAAAGATCATACCATTATGCCAATTAGAATTTGTCGTTGAAAGTTTACTAACTGTTACGCTATTTGAGTTTGACTCTAGCATGCACTTGTCCGGAAACCTACCATCACCAAAAATATAGTTTTACCTTTATAGTGTGAGCGAAGCCTTATCAGCGCCACAGCCCAATTTAAATGTAATTAAACTGTTTCCAACCTTAATATTTTCATACCAACTCTATTGAACTACTCGTAACACATCATTGACCACTTTTACAGGCTACTTAACCAATAAACGACCCGTCACTATCGTTCTCACCTACACTTTTTGACACATTTCGGGTGGTATCTCGACCTTGAGTAATGTTGGTTTTTAATGCGTCTAGAATTCGGGTATTATTCGCGTAAACACAGTCTTTTGCGCAGCCCCGCAGAAAAAAATCTAACGGTGTCAAATCGCATGATCTTGGTGGCTAATTGACGTTGCCAAAATGTAAAATTACGCGACCGGGAAACTTCTCACGCAATAAAGCCATAATTGGTCGTGTTGTGTGGCTTGTTGCCCCGTCTTGTTGGAACCACATGTCGTCCAAGTCATTATCTCCAATCGCCGACCAACAAAAATCGGTTTTCATTCGACCATATCGCTCCGAATTGACTGTTACCGTGGGCGGACGGCATTTTAGAAGAAATAAGGACCAATGACACCTTTCGACCGTAGAGCACACCAAACAGTCACTTTGTCTGGATGCCACGGCCGGCACCTCTTTGATCACTCTCGGATTTTCTGAGCCCCATATGCGGCAATTTTGTTTGTTTACATACCCACCGAGTGAGAAATGTGCCTCATCACTGAGCAAAATGTTGTTCGAAAAATGGGTGCTTATTGTCTGTTGGTCTAACACCCAAGAAGCGTATCTACGGTGTTGTGAATGGTCAGAAGGTTTCAATTATTGAATAAGTTGAACTTTATAAGGATGGAAATGCAGATTCGAACGCAAAATACGCCATAGTGAGGTGTATGACACGTTCAATTGCTGCGAACGCCGGAAAATCGATAAATTCGGATCATCAGCAACACTTGCACTTACAGCAGCAATATTTTCGACTCAGCTGGTATTACGATGATGCACAGGCCTTACGACATCAGTAACGCTTCCATTTTGTTCACAATTTTACCGATAAGTTGCGTATTCGGTCGATTATGACGACCATAATCATCGCATAGTGCGCGAAAGTGGCTTCGCTTGAATCACCACTTTTGTAGTAAGTTCTAATAATTTTAACGCGCTATCAACTTGAAACAACGATATGAATGACCCTGTATTTAAGCTATCAAAGTTTTTTAAACTGCATACGGATGCAAAGAAATTGTACCCAACACAACGAACACATTTGTTTTCATACGCCGGACAGTTTCTCTGATAATGATTTCTATCACACTTGTCAAACACCTGGCTCGTTATGTTACTCGCATGAAAATGTATTTGTTCTCCATTAGATTGTTGGTCTCGTTTCTTTATTACATGCATTGGGGATCTAGAATGAGAATAAGATATAAATTAAAATTTTTTTTTTTTATTTAAATTATTCTGTTGTTGTTCTTTTTTTTTGAGATAGCTACAATTGATGTTCACTCAGCCTACAGTGGTTGTGCCTGCATACTAGCTTCCTCCGCACCACGGAAAAGTTATTTTTCTTTAGCAGGATTAAAACCATCCGTCTTCAACAACTGCAATGAATAGAGACGAAAACCATAGATTCCTTTCGTTCGCCAAATTCGCAGTTTTCAGTTAATTTTACGGCTCTTCTTACCTTAACCCTAGAAAGAAGAACAGATGTGGTTCAACGTGGGGTTGCTCCTCGGTACATTGTAAGATTCAAATTCTTGTATAACCTTGGAATATTTTCAAATTTGAGAGAAATAGTATTAATGTCTCAAATAGGAAAATACTCATATCCTTTCTGGACAGAAGGACCTCAATTCGATAGCCATACTTACGTTAGAAATCATCCAAGAACCAGCCTCGGGCAAATAAGCAGAAAATTAACATTTGTGTGGAGTTGTGCATTCAGGAAGCATCCATCTTTTTCATCGCTCACGAGTACATCGGACACAATCCTATGACACAGAGAAGTATTTGAAATTTTGTGCTATACACAATGTGAACATGAAAACTTAATTGCACGAATGCTTTAGACGTGTGCTATCCAGCGGGGAAATTAATTTCCGCAATTTGTACTTGAGGGCAGATAATGTCCTTCTCCCAATGAAACAGACAGTTTTCCAACACAAGTTTAAGACCAAAGAGCAAGCTTATTGGACTAGATTGGCGTCCTCTGAGGTTTAATTACGAGTAGACTCGTTACGTCTAAGTTTTGAAAAACGAATTATCAGAACAACTTTGTGGGTGATATGGCTTCTTCATAAAAAACGGTCCTGTATATGTGCATCGCTTGATAAAAACTTTTCTGTCTTCGGAAATTTCTCAATTTGACCCCGATTTATTTTTGTTTATGAGGACGACACAAGCATCAATTGTAAGGATACCATATCCAATAGAAGGCAAACAGGGAAGTTTCTGCAAAAAGTTCGTGAGCCTGGACATACCACGTTCCTCTTCGTCGTATAGTACGTAGCTATGAGAATATTCGGGATTTAAAAATTATTTTAGTTAGTTTTGCAAAACGGTTCCCTTTTCAAGGATTCATTGGTTTTGAAAGTAATTTACTGAGTTTTGAACGATTACTATTATTTAAGCTAGGGATTCTTCACTATGAAGAGCTGTAGATGTTGTGCCTGTTGTTTGCTTCTGAATATTTTAATGCTGCCGAATTAAAGCGTCTGCAACAAAGTTTTTTTTCCAGGATTTCGCTGCAAATTCGTCTACAAGTGCCCTCAATTTTATTATTTTTGCTTTTGGATTTTGTATTTTTTATCGGAAATGGCAAATGTAAACGACTGGTGATCAGTACAGATGTCCAGATGTTTTATCCCGTACAGATAATTCATACGTTTTTGTAATGCCCAAACTATAGCCAGAAGTTAGCGCTCGTTTGTGTCATAGTTTTAGTAAAAGATAACGTACGAGAAACGATCCTGGAAAAGGACATGTCGATCAGTTAGCAAAGAAGTATCCGTTGCCAAGTCGAAAGATTTGTTAAAATCAGGGTAAAAGAAATACTACGACCTCCGAAGCTAAATTTTTTTCTAATTCCTTAAAAACTTGCAGTGCTTCTGTGTCAATATCTATTTTAGTAGCTTTTGATACACCCATTTTCCCGCCGCAGGTATTTTGTGTGCAGTTTTCAATGATTATTCGAAAGTATCAACCCAATCCAAAGATAGATTCCAGACTATGGAGGGTCTTATGAAAGCCGTAGCCCACAATATCCTAAAATCTTCTTGGCAAACCTTAATTCTCTTGCTTGGGTGTTTTTTAAACTAGCACTAACTTTGGTTTGGAACTCAATACAAGAAATTTTATTAAATCGCCATTTATTTATATTTAATCGAGAGAATAGATTCTGCAATTAAATTTTAAAAACAACTTGATGGCGGCTCGAACTGATGAATGTCTTACGAGATACGAAGCTTTCGATCACTTTTTCAAGCATTCATCACGAATAAAATCATCAAGGCGCGTCAAATCACACGATCTTAGAGGCCAATTTACAGGTACAGTATACGAAATTATTAAGTTCATAGAATATTTCCTTCAATAAGTCGATTGGTTGGTACGCAGCTGAAACCACCTGCTGAACCACATCTCTTCCACATTCATGCCATTCTATCGAGGACGAAAAACAATTTTGCTTAAGCCAAAAACGAGTCTCATCTCCAAACGCGATTTTTCGATAAAACAGCGCATCCAATGCCAGTTGATTTTGGGGCTCATTCACCGAAGTTTCGACGTAAACGACGGTCGTTAGGCTTAGATTCTTGCACGAGCAGAATCTTGTAAGCCTGAAAACCAATACCTTTGCGTGAGCATTTCCAACTTACAAAGACCAAGCTGTTGTAACCGACGTTGAATCGATATATTTGGATAATCTTCAACACTTTTATGGACTGATGCAATATTCTCAACAGAACGTCAATTGTGTTTAACATGAACACCTGTCGTGGAGACTTAAGTTCACGGGATGCCCATACATCCATGAGGGCAAGGATACCCCTTGTCATCGCTTATTCGCTACATTAGGATAATACCAATGCGGAATTGTGTTGTATGAGTCGAGGCCTACTTAAAACCTCTAACTGATCTTGGGTCTCAGTACCTATAATTTTCAGCAACTATACTGCAGGTATTGAGCCCTAGCAGGGCCACCCTTCTGCGTCTTAGGTTTAAACCATAGCCACCCTGACGCTCCCACAAGGGGACCTACCTCAACACGTTAGGCCCGTGCCAACGGGGGCTCCTAACTCCCGCGGTACCGTGTTGTAAGACCTGGTGTGGACTACCGGTGGTCTTGCCACTCAACAAGACCTATTGTCGGCAGCTTGTAACTGGACAAATCATAGCAACTATCAGTGGCGAAAGGTCTGATAATGTTTGTCCAGTCTTACGCTACCCCCGCTTTTTATTAGACAACGTCATTGATGGAAGAAGACTTGGTGATTGGGCGGGGGCCCTCAATATACTCAACAGTTCGCACTCTTCTCTCCTTAAAAAAAAAATGTTGTGCAAAAACGGTCAACAATATGGCGAATAGAAGTCTAAGATGGCTGATTATGTCGGGTGCAATATGGTGCAAGTGCCCTATAAATTTGACGCGCAGAACCATAATTTCGTAACCAAATTTCTGCAAAACTACTGAACAAAAGTGAATTCCTTCAAACAGCACGAACGCCTGAAAATATACTGTTTACTAATGAAGCACATTATCGATGGAGGTGCCAATAAACATAATTTAAGACACTGGTTCGCTGAGAATCTAATTGAAGGCCAGAAACAAAGCAGTGTGGTGTGAAATGTTTTTTTGTTTTCAAATGGTCATAATATCATATATCAGCAGACAGCATTTTATTTTGAAAGCATTAACTTCTACCCTGTTAAAAAGTTCCTGAATTGAGTATGCTGTTAAAATCGTAATTTAATGAGCCTAAAATATGCTGCCATTCCCCTTCTAAAGCCGAAGATTAGGGGCGCGAGTCTGGGAACGAATATGAAAAGCAGAGATTACTGTCGCCAGCAAATAAATAGAATAAGAAGTAGCAGACAAGACTGTGGGGTCCACCAGCATTTACTTTGTGAATATCAGAATTGACACCACCCAAGACAACTTGAATTGAACTTTCCGAAAGGTATTTTCTAATCCATTGAAGAAGACAGTCTTCGATCCCAAATGAACGCATTTTCGATAAAAAAGCCTGATGTGAAACTCTGTCAAATGCCATAGAATTATCAAGTGTAACTATCTTGCTTTCGCCAGAATGACGTACGCTTTGGTTCCACTTTTCGGTGAGACATGTCATCGAATCATCAGTGGACCTGTTGATACGAAAACCATACTACCGGTCATTGAGAAGTTTTCGTGTTTCTAGATATTTTATGAACTGACGGTTTATAAGGATTTCCATGATTTTGGATAGAAGGGACGAAAGTGCAGTGTGCCTGCAGGGGGGGAGAGAAAATAAATCGCCTTCTTTTAGAGACTGACTGGACAAATGTTGTATTCTATTTGATCGGTAAATAAGATTGATGAAAAAGCCTACGGAGTGGTTTTGCCAGCGTAGAAGAACACCTCTTCAGAAAAACGAGAGATATACTATCTTAACCAGAGTAATACTATCTTGCTAAGACTAGAGCAAGAGTGCATTCGTGCCATAGAAGATTCGACGCACTTAAGTGAAGGCAGAGACAAAGTATAATCTGGAAGTGTTGAGCTGGGCGCAGAGTATGAAACAAGCAGTTCAGCTTTGTCCAAACAGCTGACAGCTGGAACGTCATTATAAACGAACGTTGGGATAGATGATGAGGCAGCATTTCTAATATTTTTGACAACAATTTTTAGTGCTTTGGGTTAATATAGTATTTTTCGCCTCAGTTTTTTGGTGTGTAGAAATAGCACACTATTAAGAAAGGCATTGTAGTGATATACAATGTTTATATCAGTTTATATCAGATACAAAATTCAAAGCACTGTTAGAACCATAAGAACAGCCAACATCATCCGCAAAGCAGTAAGGGTACTTTTCAATTTTAATGCAAGCAATGAGTTAATATAGCTGAGGAAGAGAATGGGTCCCAAAACAGAACCCTGAGGGACAGTTAAAATAAAAAAAATAAGTTTCGCCAACCAGGTCCAATCTTTTCGAAAGGTAAGATCTAAGCCAACAACTAAACTAACAAAATTTTTCTAAGGCTTTGCTGAGAACTGAAAATATGCTGCGATTGAAAACAGTTGCTAGTACATCAACTACGAAGCATCTGATATTCCTTAAAATTACATTATGAATTCCAATAAAACCACAAACATTCGAAGTTTTTAGAGAACCAATTGCCTTTTAGAGTTCATAAGCAGTTATAGGCTCGTAAGCAAAACTGTTTCTTTGCCGTAGTTCATCACAGTTAACAAAAACTGAACACAGATTGCGTTAAAGGCGTTAACAATGCCGAATTTCACAGATATTTCCAAGTTATTTACATCAATTGCAGTAGGTGTTTTAAGTAAGATTGGTTCAGAATACTATTGACTGCGTGATATTCATTTTTCAAATTTCCCTTGGCATAAATAAATCGATTTCTATTATAATTACCGCGGCAACTAAGAATTTCGTTTTAAGTTGAGAGCATAATTTTTTATTTTTGATTCTAAGCTTATTTTTAATCTTAACTTCGCTAATTAGTTGTTTTGTGATAAAGGGCTTAGGTCGTTTTTTAAACTTTTTCAAAACCACTGTGGAGGTGAAATTAGTTACATGTTTAGAGAGAAAATCATTTTTAAGCTTGACGAAATCAATTTTTGTCACTGTTTTGGATAAATTTTGATATTGACTCTCTGTTTTGGTACGATCAGTATTAACCAACAGTCCTGTCATTGAGTGATCTGTAATTTTAAAATCAAGTACGCACTTCTCGCAGGAGTTCAAGAAGAATTTGGCAAAATGTCAGTGAATGTGGTCTTAACAACGACCCGAAATCATTCTATTAAGTTCGCTTATGAAGGAGGCTAGATCATGTGATGCTAAAAGGCCCAACTAATTGGAAACAGTATCACTGTTTTATAGTAAGTTAAAATCACTCAATATGATCAAGTTTTTTGATTTTAGGTTAGCCAAGAGAACGTTCTTCAAGGAACGTCACTACATTAAACATATGTAATCTACAGCAACACAAGAACACATAATCTATGTGTTCAATTTCTATAGAAAATTTAAGAATGTCAGAGTTAATAAAATCAATGATTGTCCTTCGCTGCAATGCCGCCTTATATGCTTTAAGTTTGGCTGCTACCCGGCGTTCCAGTGGTCTCTTGTGATTGCAGCGCTTTTAACTTACATCTTCCCACAAATGTTCTTCTTTGCTGTGGCGCGTGGGAAATCTGGTTTGAAACCTTAGCTGCAATAACTTGGTGATCCGAATCATTGTTTGACTGCCGGACTGTACGAACGTCCAGAGTAAGTGGCATGCTTTACGTCTATTGCAATGCAAACAATTTTTTTTAGTATTTTAGTATCTGGAAATTGACTTGCCAACACATGTATGGATATTTAGTTCAAGTATCAAAACTGTGGGAATTGCTATATTTCGTACCGCCGCAAAGTAAATAAGCCAAAGTCCGTTGCCAGACAAGGTGCTGTGTATACTATGATTAAAAACTATTCTACAAAAGATGTCCTGTTCTCCTATCCTGGCATTTAAATCGACAAGTATGGTTTCAACGTCATACTTCGGATATTGCTGACTTGCTTAATCTAAGAGCTCGCAGAGATATTTCTTTTCCTTATTGCAATCACCATATTATAAGTTTATATCACAGTTGTTCATGCATTTTATTGCTGGCACATCCTATTGCACTTTCTGTATGGAAGTGATATCTGTAGAGGGTCATCATATCTCTGTATAGCAAACTGTGCGACTACCTAACTTTTTGAAATTTGAAAACGAAATTTAAACTTTATCCACATTTTGAAGAAAAACCATTTAATAAACTGATCCTGCCAGAATGTCGGTTTTGTTTTTTTTTATTTCTAGTTTCAAGCCTGTAGACTAAGAAAACAAAAATGTAATTTAAAGTTTCTGAAAATTCTCACGAAATTTTGCGTCCAACATACGAGTATATTTATTATGACATGACAAGAACTTTTTGTAATAAAGCTGTGTCTGTAAAAATCTCACATAAGATATAAGTTTCATCTACAATATCTTCTTGGAACTGAACTCCATTGAAGAAATCTAATACAAAACTTGTATCTATTAAGATTCTTTTGATACTTTTAATAATGGTTCATGTTATCTTAATTGTACCTTCAATCCATAGAAAGGAATTTCGTCACCGAGTCGTGAACTCATGTTCGCACACTCCGCCAGTAATTGAATTTATTATAGACTAGGTAAGATGAAAAGTTCTCAGATTCGCAAGGTAAGACTTTTTTTTAAATTTCTAGGGCAGTTTATTTTTCAATATATTCTCCCTTGAACTCAATGCATTTTTTACATTTTTTTCTGGAACTTAGCTTCGGTTCTCGATTTTCTCCATTTTTCAAAGAACTCACGAGTTGGTCCACTTGAATGGACGCCAAAAAAAAATCATCTCACAGATCTACTCGAAACTTTGTTTGTGTGCTTATGAAAGACGTGCCAACCCACAAGAAAAAAAACGAAAACAGCCCTCTGCGGGCAAATCTAAAAACGTTTCACCCTTCCCACGTTCATACAGTGAACCAGCAAAAAAGTAGGACAGTGCTGGCTGAAAGTTTAAAATGATACCTATACTCTTATATCTCAAACATTTGAAGCGATTTTAAAATGAAATAAATTGCACGGTATCTCATTGTTTTATAATTGTAAAAAGCTTAATTCTTTTCACTTAACAAATTAAATTAGCTAAGAAAGGGGTATTTCAAAAGCCAACATAACCTCATTTTAGCGCGATAAGCTTTCATTTTGTGATGTCCTCTAAAAAATTACGATTTCGACACACAAACAAACGCGTTTGTTTTAGCGATGAACTCTTCATTCGACCCACTTCCATTACCGCCAGGACATTTCTTTATGTGTGGCAAAAAGGAAATAGTCGCAGAAGGCTAAACCTGGAGAATATGCTGGATGAGGGAGCAATTCGTAACCTTATTCCGGTTGTAATTGAGTGATTGAACATTGCTAAAGACTCCTCTGAAGTTGCAAACAATTGCGTTTGTTTGGGGTATCTTCAATTAGGGAACCACAACTTTCGGCGTCGTTTGTGCTTGTACGACCAGCGGTGGATAAAACTTTTCAAGTTTATATTTAGTTTGCGTGATGTGTTTTTTGCTCTAAAAATTAACTTTTCACGAAATTCACTTTTTTCCATCTTGGCGAAAATTCCCGCAGGCGTCTGTTAGAAATGTCTGTCAAAACAAAACTATATGACAGATCTGCCTGAAAATGTGGATGCGTTGCTTTGGAAGATTCTTCTTGACAACCAGGGTATTGGATTTGATGGGGCAAGGCCTTACGTTTTAATTTTCGGAGACTTAATGACCCACTCTCGTTCTAGCTGCCACTGCAGCCAAAGAGATCTCAATTCCACCAGCGGCGTGCTTAACTATTCTTATTCCTTTGACTTGAGGCAGTTCCTTCTTTCCACCACGCAAACCGATGATCAACGGAACTAAAAAGTTAAATTTAAGATTCAACAGCTTTCCGTTTTGTATGCAATATTTTGGCGTGTTTAACGTTAGAATCTTGATTTTAAGGCACACAAAAGTCAATCCGTGAAATTGACTCAGTTACGGAAAGACCCACTGTTGGCAACCCACCCAAACGAATTAAGGATAACGACCTTCGGACTAGCATGTGGAATGTTAGGTTTCTTTAAATAACTAGCGGAGGTTCTAGACTGCTGCAAGTGCAATGGGCCAAACAAAAAGAGTATGAAAAACTGCGACATCTAATACGGCGACTGTTAACGACGGCATATCAGCGCTTATTTGGATGAGCTTCCCGAACGTGAACAAGCGCCTTACACCAATACGTATCAAGGATACATTTGCTAACATAAGCTTTACATGCGCGTTCATCCACAGAGGGGATGACAGCAAGAATAGCTTCTACGAGCACTTGACCAAGACCTACGAGCAATGCCCTAGCTATGACAATAAAATTGTCCTCGGAGATCTTTGGTAGGTAGCATCTTTCTGGTGGGTATAACCTATCACGACACCACCTCCGATAACGCATTCAGGCTAAGCGAATATGAGGCGGGATGGAACATTGTCGTAGCTAGCAGGCGGTACCCTCATCTTGATATTCACAAGGGGACTTGGATAACCAGATTGATCTTTGTTGTTTTTATAAGTTTTTTTGCATTTTTGTTTTTGTATATATATATATATATATATATATTGTATATACGAGGGCGGGTCAATAAGTCCGTGACTTTCGGATTAAAACACAGTTTTTTTGATAAAAAAATAATTTTATTTTTCAACGTAGTCTCCCTTGAGCTCTATACACTTTGTCCAACGCTTCTCCAATTTTTTTATCCCTTCCAAAAAAAATGATTTGTCGAGGTCCTCAAAATAGGCCTTTGTTTGCGAGATGACTTCATCATTGGAGTCAAATCTTTTTCCACCAAGCCATTTCTTCAGGTTTGGGAACAAGAAGTAGTCGCTCGGAGCCAAATCTGGAGAATAGGGTGGATGAGGGAGCAATTCATAGCCCAATTCATGGATTTTTGCTATGGCAACTGCACATGTGTTTGTGGTCGACTGTGAGCAAACGCGGCACCCATCTTGCGGAAAGCTTTCTCATGCCCAAGTGATCATTCAAAATTGAAACCACTGAGCCATGCGAGATCCCTACGGCTTCCACAATCTCTCGCACTTTCAATCTTCGGTCGGTCAACACCATATCGTGAATTTTTTCGATTGTTTCGGGTGTAGAGACCTCAACTGGGCGTCCAGGACGTTCGGCATCTTCAGTGCTTGTACGGCCACAACGAAATTCAGTAAACCACTTTTTTACCATTGAAATCGATGGTGCAGAGTCCCCATAGTACGAGTATTTATCAAGCTTAGCCTTGGTCTCGGTAATGGTTTTTTTTCGCAAGAAATAATGCTTAATAAGCACACGAAATTCACTTTTTTCCATTTTCTCCACAAATTAGTGAGTAGTCTGATAAAAATAGCTGTCAAACACAAACTAACTGACGCAGCAAGTTTAAATTTTGACAGGAGTCAACTGACAGATGCCTGTTGACAGGAGCAGTGTTGCTGTTTCAGTAAAGAGGTCAGAAATTCAAAAAGTCACGGACTTATTGACCCGCCCTCGTACAAAACATTTTTTTTTTTTCCTTAAAACTATTCTAATCCTACCTAAATCTATGTAAGTCGGCCACGGCAAAACATTAGGCTGCCGACTCTACTCTTTAGCGAAGCTACCTACTGCTAGAGGAATTCGACGACGTAGATTCCGCTCCTTCAACAAGCCACCAAAATTGTTGGTGCTGCCGAGCAACATCCCTCATGTCGCATTTCCCTACCGCCCTACTGAACCGGAGACGCTCCGCACTGCCGTGTGCGACGTCTCTATCGTAGTTAATTCTCCTCTCCGCAGCTGTTCGAGCGACATGGAAGATTAACGGCACCGCTAATCTATCCTGAATCAGACCTTTCATGTCGAGCTAGAGGAACGCTTCTGGAGGAATAAAGCCGTCAAAGCAAACTCTCTCATGATACATATAATTGGTGTAATAAGCCCCAGAGATCAGGTTATTCGACGAGGTCATTGCCTTGCAATGTACTTTCGAGTCAACGTTATAACAAAATTGTCCACTCTTATTAGGTTAGCCCTATTGTACAAGACCTCATTGCGATAGAATTTTATGTACTCAGACCCTAGTGTTCTGTATAGGCGAAGACAAGCCCTCTCAGACACCAGAATCTTTTCCAAAAGACTTGCTCTCACGTTGAACCACACGGGACAACCAAATGTAAGCATAGGCCGGATAAGGGCCATGTAGCAGATCACCTTTACCTCGCATCGAGTTGCCTGTTATAAAACAATCTCTTTGTAAGGGCAAAAGCACCTCTGGCTCTGGCCAGAGCAACATCTATATGTTTGTTAAAATATAGATATTGATCTAGCCAGATCCCAAGATATCTGACTACATTTCGACAGACAAGTGGTTGTCCGTGTTGTCCCACGATCTGAAACTTTCGCCAATTCTTTCTGGTATCCGTAGAGGCCCTAGACAAAGGCGTCCTAAAAAGAATGGTTTCCGACTTCTGAAAGTTTATCTTCAACTTCCAGTCGTCGCAATATTGTTTAATTTTATCGAAGTCACGTTGTAAAAGAATGTTTTAACCTCAAACTTTGGACCTGATCTGTACGCCATTAAGTCGTCTGCGTACGCTATGGCATGGTGAAGTGAACCTATCAGGTCACTTGTGTAAATGTTGAAAAGGATTGGCGAACTGACCGCACCTTGTTGCAGACCGTTTTTAATATTGAATGTACCAGTAGAAATGACATCTCCATTTTTCACTATGAACTGTCTACCTGTGAGCATATTGAAAAGAATATACAGCAGTGGTTTACTAATGCCCAGTCTGTTCAACTTGTAGAAGAGTCCTTCTAACCAAACGGTATCGAAAGCCTTTTCCAAGTCAATCAGACAGGCACCCGTGCACTGTTTCTTGGCTTTGTTCCATTGGATATCAGAAACTAGCTTAGACGCGGCATGAATGACATCATGCCCCGCATTGAAACCGAATTGATTATCCGGAACTATATTGTTGTCCTCAACCCACTTCGTCAGGACTCTATTGATGACTTTTTCGAAAACCTTACTGATCGACCGGAGATTCGCCGGATTAAAGGTGTCCTTATCCCTTTAGAGGATGGGATGTACCACCGCAGTTTTCCAATGCGCTGGATAATGTGCATTATTCATTGCATTGTTAAACAGGGTGGTGTAAATGTCCACCGCTTCTAGTGGGAGATGTCGAAGCACAATGTCCGGTATTCCATCGGTTCGCACTGATTTCTTACTTCTAATTGTGTAGAAGATCGTTTGAAGCTCTTCCTTCGAGATGAACGGGGGTTGTTCCCTTTTATTGGCGATAACATTATTTGCCATATTCTCGTCACTGAACTGGGTGAAACCCGAATTCTCGATTCGCCAGTTCACTATTTAATTTCGAAGGTAGAAATTGTGCACAAGGACTCGATTTTCCAGGTCGTGTTCGGGCCAATGGTGTCATTCGCCTTGTACACTTCCTGGAAAGTCGCTCCAATAGCTTCGACCTTCTTTTGCGGATCTTCGATCACAAAGAAGTCGTCGTCATCAATAGCCTCATTTGGAGCTATGAGTATGCGTGAAAGGTAGTCTTGATCTTTCCTCCGAAAAATTTTATTTATTTGCGGGAACATATTCGGGTTGCTGGTGTTTACAGCCCGAATTTTATTGTTCCTATACAAACTTAAAGAAGACCTGTAATTTTCTTTTATTATTGTTTGAAGGTTTTCGATCGACGACTTTAATGTCATACTCGTCGAATCCGCCCCCGAGGGACAGCACAGCAGACCAAGACCCCGACTCAAGTGGCGCACGTAAGTGGAAAGGGAACTCAGCCAACTTAACATGCAAAACTGGAGACGGCCAGCGAAACATCGAGCTAGCTGGAGACGCTTCTTGATTGAGATCCAGGTCCTCCCCGGACTGTAGCGCCACCTTATATGAATTAAAATGAAAATCGCTGACAGTACTTGAGGTTAAGTAATGCCTTTGGCTACTGACAACAAATTAGTTGAGAGATGGCGCTCGAACTCAGCGGAAAAATAGATGTCAGTTGTACCAACATGGTTTTTAAGAAATCATTAATGTTTAACTACCTTGTAATAACTCTCTTTATGAAGAAGAAGTTTGTGGATAGATATCTACAGTTTTTTTTTTTTATTTCTTTTTTAAACTTTCGGCGATTTCGACGGGTGATATTTGCGGGGTTTCTTTTAATACTTTTAAATATTCGTCGTTTTGTTTGCTCACTGTAAGTTTCTAGGGCTTTCATTCTGAAAACCAATTCCTCTTGAACGAAACGACTCCGTTGTTTGCTTGAAATTGCAGTCATTTCAGAAATGCTGTGCTTTTTTTGCAATCATTAATGATTCATGGTTCACAGTATGTTTATGATGAAAGTGGCGTTGTACGAGGCTGTCAGGGGACAGGTAGCCTTATACAGATATCGTTACACGATTTTTCAGAAAATTAATATCAAGCTTTACTGAGAGTCATCTGTTTGACATTTTCAAAGACTCGATTGAAAATTTTTCTGATAACACAACTGTACAATCGTTCGTTCGTACAATCCTTGTGAAGGGGATAAACACTTGTTATTTCTGCCCAATGCCGTACGTATGGGTTCCATTTGCCTTTGAACATTCGGAGACACTCTTCAAATCGTTTCACAAGTCAAACTGGAAAACCTCAAAGGTGTGTTATTGGCCTACCTTACTGCTCTCGATGCAAATTTTTCTGCTGAAATTCAAGATTAAAATTTTTATTGATAGAAACGTGTATTGAAAACGTTGATGGGTTCTTTAATTTCAGACTGCTGACATCCGAAGCCCATCAAAACCAAAATATGCCAGTTCATGAAAAAGAAATAAAAAAGATATATATCCCTTCTCACATCTTTCTATCCTTGCAAGGACATGACCAGCCTCAACTCAATCCATGAGTTGTTTTGTTGGTTTCTCATTTCCTTTTGTGAGATTCCAATATTCGTAACAGCATTGATGTTATTTATCGTATCGGACATCTGAATTGAAGTATCTGAATTTTGTCAGAGCAGTTTACATGAAATTCAATTTTGCTCATTTCATTGAGCTACATTAGCCAAGTTCTTCGGCAAGAAAATCTGCTTTCATGCTGCTTCGTTTACTTTAATAATGGATGAGAGGAAATGTATTGAAATTTATTGATTTCCAGCTTCTGTGTAATTGTTTTATTTACCTCTTTCAAGGATTTAAGGATTTGATTGGATAATCGACTAGCAACAGTTGCAGAAGTCGTATTCTACTCGTACTCGTACAATGTTTTCCAGTTCGCTTAACTCACATCTTATCCCCGTGAGGCATACATGGTTACAATTTTTCGAGAAAAATAAAGCCAGAGATCGATATTTGTGGTCTTTGGAAGTAAAAATTTTGATTGAACAAATTTTCTATCGTTCGTATGAATTCTTATTCGATTTGTGGATTATTTGATTTGGAAAATTGAAAAAGCTTTTATAAAGTGCTAGTCACGGTTGTACTATTAAAACCCAACTTACAATTGAGTTTAGTAAAAAAAAATCTATGCTGAGCGAATGATACATTTTGTAGGAGATAAATTCTGTTGGAAAGTACAACACAACATCAGAAGGAATTACTCGTACATTTAAAATAAAATACTGTAACTTTGTAGCCTTTGTGGGTGCCAGCATTTAAAAAAAACGAAGACTTATTGTTAGTGCTTCAACTTTTTAATTTTTAATGACCAGATAGCAGTGATAGTTTTTCCAATTGATGTGTTTCAGCAGCTATCAAAGTTACCAATGACATCCCTTATTTAAGTGGCGCTACAGTCCGGGGTGTACCTGGGCATCAGTCAACAAGTGTCTCCAGCCAGCTCTAGCTTTTGCTAGTCTCCAGCTTCGCACGCTAAGTTGGCTAAGGTCCTCCACCACAGAGCGTCGCCTTATCTAAATTCTTTATTGACATTATAAGACATTTACCGACCTCGGTGGGGCAGCATACATTCTCCATCGTCACCCTGCACAGACGGATAAGTATCGCAGGGTTGCCAAAACTAGATATTGCTCTGTATAGCTCCTCTCTATAGATGCTGTCATACGCGGCCTTAAAATCGATGACGATGATCGATGATGTATCGATCTGAAGCTCATGGGTTTTCTCCCAGATCTGCCGTAGTGTGAATATCTGGTCGATTTTTCTCTCCTGGCCTGAAGCCAGACGGATGAGTTTCGCAGGGTTGCCAAAACTAGATATTGCTCTGTATAGCTCCTCTCTACAGATGCTGTCATACGCGGCCTTAAAATCGATGACGATGATCGATGATGTATCGATCTGAAGCTCATGGGTCTTCTCCAAGATCTGCCGTAGTGTGAATATCTGGTCGATGGTAGACTTTCTTGGCCTGAAGCCACACTGATATGGACCTATCAGGTTGTTGGCGAACGGCTTCAGGTGTTCACACAATACAGGAAATTAGATCTTTTATGTGATGTTAGAAGACTGAAGTCACTGTAGTTGGCTGTTCAGTTTAGAGAGTCTCCTTTCTTGAAGAGCGGACAAACAATGCTGGGGATCCATTCATCGGGCACTTTGATTTGACAATATTTTTCAGATGAACTGGTCATCATCGCCTGTAGCTTTGAAAAGCTCGGCAGTAAGGCCGTCCGCACTAGCAGCTTTGTTGGACTTCAGCTTCGATATTGCTTTCTTCATTTTATCCAGGTCAGGTGGACGGAATCGTTGGTCTAAATCGTCCAGGTTGAAAGATTCATTCTGCCTGATAAAGATATTTCGATGTCATCGCCGTGCTCTTTCCGAATCCTCAGCATCGATTGTGACTCTACTTACGATGTTCCCTTGTTCGTCTCTACAGGCTTCGGTTCGGGGCTTGTTTTCTTAACCTTTGGTAAAGCTCGCGAATCTCATTCTCAACTTCGTCGACCCCTCGTTTCTCATGCTCTTTCTTTTTCGTCCCGAAAAGCTGGTGGTCGTCGCACTTCTTCTGCTTATAGACCTCGTGAGCAGCTCTAGTCCTCCTATGCAGTGCCGCTTTGTATGCATCTTGCTTAGCTACATGTGCTTCCAGCATTCGTCACCAAACCGTAGTAGATGTCGAAGTTTTTCATACTCTTTGTTCGGCCCATACCATCGCATATCTTGGATCGCGGTTATGTCTGCTTTCAAGCAGTCTAGGGCCTCTGCTAGTTATTCGGCTGCTCGTGGCCTGTTAAATCGTTTGCATGTGTTTTCTTTAGTATATCTATTCATATCCGAGGCTTGTTTATGTTTCGGAACTTTTGTATTTTTTTCCATGGCCGGGAATTTACCCGAATTCTTGAAATTGGACCTGCAGGAACGCACTAATTGTCCTCCGGATAAGATGGTCCCATTTAATCACGCCCTTTCCCAGTTTGTTTCAAGATTCAAAGAAAAATGGTTCAGATCAAATCGCAAAGTAGCACGATTCAATAAAATTAACGAAAAGTGGTTGCAAACATCAATTGATTTTAGGCAATACAACACAATCCCATACAAAAGAGGACGTCCAAGAGCAGACTTTGAGGAATGTTGTGATAGATCAAAACGATGTAAAACGGCTGATATACGAAACGATTTTCTTCTATGGAATAAGGGGTTTGCTGCGAAGGTAAGCCTGAGAGCCGTAGAGGCCTCTAAACTGCTAGGACACCTAAGAGTGCAAATAGATACAAGAAAGCTTATGAAGCATAGGAAACAAAACAAAAAGTAAAGATGTTAGGAGAAGAAGCCCTTTCGACACTCGCAGAAGCAAAATTAACGAGACATCAGTACAATTTCATTAGAAGTAAAGATCCTGAAAGGTTTCCTTCATATAATGTTATTCAAAATGTCAAAAAAGACTGTTATTCAGAAGATATCAAAGTGTCTTCAGTTTTCGCTGAAGTTTCTCCCCAGGCACTTATGAACCACACCACTGAACGCTTGATATCATCTCAAAAATGTTTAATCACGGAATTAAACAACGATCAACGACAAAAAATTAGTGGCAGAAAGCAAAGCTCGAATACAAAATGAATTCAAAAATCGAATGGGGCTTAATGTTGATCAACCAAAACCAGGGTTTGGCAACACAAATGTTGGCAACACTGATTGGAGGCTTTTTTAATAATACAAACCTCGTCTTCAAAATGTTGGGTGTTGACAAAGTATTAATTGAAGAATTTCATACAATTTTAGTGGCAATTTCAAGCGGATATGAAATAAACATTGAAAATTTCAAAAAATTCGCAACTAATACCGCAAAACACTTTGTAAGCATCTTTTCATGGTTTTTTATGCCTCCCACTGTGCACAAACTCTTAATCCATGGATCAGATGTAAAATCCACTGCTCTTCTTCCTATCGGACAGTCATCTGAAGAAGATCAGGAGGTGAGAAATATAGATTTTAAGAAATATCACGAAAGCTACTCCAGAAAATTTGTGCAAATTTGAGAGCGACGATGATTCTTCATTAGACGAATCAATCTTTTAATTTCGCTGTAAAAACATTGAAACCAATTAAAGAACAATATTATGCACTATATATATTCTTTATTACGTTTCGAGGCCGTTTTGCCCCAATGTGTGGCGGCACAACCCCTAACCAGGAGGGCCAATTCCATTTACCGACCTGAGCTCCAAATATGTCCGAGTAGCCCGGATAAGGTCTCATATTTTTCTGGATTTTTTTCCACTGTTGATTTCATTTGGAGAATTCATCCGCTATCCTGTTTATAGTGCTGCTATTTTTGTCTGTTGATCAGCACTCGCTTTTATAAAGGTAAGTTTAGCAGGTGTAAAAGTTTGAACAGACATCTGTCGCGTAATGATAAAAACATAGCCGCCCTAGCGGCCAGCATCTAAGAAAACGGAGAAATGCCGATTTGGCGCCGTTCAGCTGAATTGGGCATCGCCAAAGACTCAATCCAGCTTATTTAAAAGTTGGATTTGAACCTACATTCATGTAAGAGAGACGAGCTATACAGAGTTTCCGACTACACCAAAATTATGTCAAACAGTCGTTGTACAGTGAGTATCAGCGAAATACAGTACTTGAGGTGGTGCACACAGGTGAAAAGCCCTTAACGAGCTACATATGCAACATTTAGTGCTAATGAAAATCAGCCCGAAATGTTAGAACTATTGAGGATATTGCATGGATTTTTGGCAGGAAAATTTAGATGCTGTTGTTAACATTTTAGGATCCATTGTCTTGCTTCAGAGTCAAAAGTGAATATGATATGAAATAAACGTAAAAGTACTTCGTTTTCATTAATTTCTGGACAAAATCTAAATAATTCTGTGGAATATTTTACGAGTAATTGTACAACCTGTTCCTTGCCTCTTCATGCATATCTTCAATTTAGTAGCTAGGTGTTTATTACTAGGATATCAACGCAATTTGAGGCTCAATTTTTAGCATCAGTATAGAAAAGTGTCGCTGGGATGTTTTATACCCTGGACATCAAACTACACATACGAGTATACAACAGACTCGTGTGTCTTCGATTTGCAGAGATGTTTTCAATCCCCTTGAGGCGAACCCTTATTATAAAGAGTGTTTCTGTCCGCACGGCAGTGACATTGACACATTTGACAGCAAACTTTCATTTTTTATAACCATGTCGTAAATTTTTCAATGACAGATGTTTCGACATTACCATTTTTATGAGATTGTTAAGTTGTCATACAGTGCCCAAGAACTTTGAGAAAACAAATGTCACTCATACGCTGGTGATTGTATTTATTTTTTGCATGTTTGCATGTCACAAACTAGATTCGACGTTTCATGAATAATATTGTAGCCCTCAATAAAATTAATGGCTTCATTGATTACCTTTTTCAAAACCTTGTTGACAGCCTATCTAATTGTCTAAAAATTAGTGGGTATAGTGCCTTAGTCCTTTTCCGAGAAATGGACTGCTGATATTTAAAATTGCTAAATATACTCGTAGTATGTATCAATAAAACATTTAGTAAACTGTTTCCTCACAAGATTTGGCGCCTGGGTCATCTCACGGCAAGCGTTCATCAATTGGCCACCGCGATCATGCGATTTGACACCAATCGAATATTTTCTTTGGGACTACGTCAAATTCTTAGTCTACGCTAAAAAGTCAACCACTTTGGACGAGCTCTAGGGAAACGTTCGCCACGCTACTGCCGGAATGAAGACGCACATATTAGACCGAGTCATTAAAAATTGGACCGACCACTTGAAGCACTGCCAGCAAAGTCGAGGCGGCCTTTTGAATTATGTGCTATTGCTTACCTAATGGCATAGATGTAGCTTCTAAATAAAGCCAAAATCACTTTTTAAGGGCACTTGCTTTGCTTGGCGAGGTTTTGTTGGTATGAGGTTGCTCATTGCAGGAACTTCAATTCAATTCAATTCAATTTATTCAATTAAGGATGTACAAATACGACTTAGTCGTTTATAGTACTTACAATTATGGATAAGGTACAAGATTCAGTTTAATATTTATACTTAACAAAGAATAACCGATACAATAATCAGGAAAGAGATACAAAAGGAGGGATGGTGTAAAGAATAGTCTGCTGTTGCATTTTGATAAAATATGCTCCAAAATAGCATTTTTAAATTGTATGGCTCCAATTATTTGTTTTATTGTTGTGGGGAGAGAATTCCATAGTCTGGTGGCAAAGACGAAAAAAAGGTGCGAGGAGTTCAAATAGTTCGAGGAGGGAGTTACAAGGCTGTATGTTTTAGGGGATCGAGCGCACTGAAGTTTTTCAAAAAGGTATGGTGGCGACTTGTTCTGCATAATTTTGCACATGCAGATACAGCACCTAACATGCAAGAACTGCTTCAGCGTACAACTAATTGGATATATGGTCGTATCGACGAAGCCCGTACACATACCTTATCATATCATTAAATGCCACAGTAAGTTGATGCTGAGATAGGGAATCGAGTTTGCAGTACACTGCTGATGAATATTCAATATACGGAACAAGTAAGGTTTTAACAAGTCTCAGCCTCGTATTAACAGGAGTATGACTAGAGAGCAGTCACAGTATAATTGATGTGGCCTACATAGGAGATGGAGCGGTTTATCTTAAAACCCAGGTTGGTTACAGCCTCCACGAACTGCAATTGCGTGTCGTTGAGGTGAATGGGCGGCAATAGTTCAGTATCGTGATGTTTCTTAGATATAAATATCAGCTGAGACTTTGCTGGGTTGAGGGTCAAACGTAGTGACCATTGGTAGATTGCGGATAGATCCTAACTTAACAAGATCCTCAACTAGACCAATTGGTCTAGATAAGTATATCTGCGCATCATCCGCATAGAAGTGAAGACTAGCGTTAGAGCAAACTTTGGGGAGGTTATTTATATGCAAAACAATATTGGACCCAGTATTGAGCCCTGTGGTACTCCTGCATGTATATTCCTAATACGAGAGGATTTGTCACCAACCAAAACCTTTTTAGAGCGATTACTTAAGTAATTAGTTATGAGACTGGCCGAACTTTCACTAAAACCAAAATACTCGTACCTTCTTAGTTTTTCAGAACGGATTGAGTGGCTGGCTGTGTCAAAAGCTTTTGAGAAGTCAAGGAGGCAAAGTATAGTAGCTGATCCTTATGTCATCGAGAATTTTAACTATAGCTGTAGAACAACTATGGTTGGCTCGAAAACCAGACTGGACCGAAGCAAGTAGCTTATGATGGTCTAGATGACTTGAGATTTGCTTGGGAAGGACTTTTTCAAAAAACATTTGAAAGGCAAGGTAATATACTGATGGGTCGAAAGTCTGCAGCCAAAGACGGTTGAGGTTTTTTCGGGACAAGAATTACTTTACCCAGCTTCCAACTAGACGGAAATGATGATGAAGTAATGCAAATATTAGTTACGTGAGTAATTACACAAATTTTGAATTTTGACAAACCGGATAGGAACTCCATCCTCACCAACGGAATCTGATTTGAATGATATTGATGACATCAACTTCCGATATAGCTTCGAATTCAAAAACTCTGGGTGTTTCAGAAAAATGTTGAAGGTTGGGTAGAGAAGTTTTACTTTCTAATGAGGTGGATAAGAAAGCATCATCAAGATCAGGTAAGACGTCTACAACATGGTTTTTACACACACCAACCGCACGTAAGTTGCTCCAGAGCTTTTTGGGGTTTTGGTCCGTTCCCAACGTAGATAAAAAATATCTTTTCTTAGAAAGTCTTGTGATAGAAGTTAGACAGATTTGTTGAGTTTCGCTTCCACTTCGAATAGAGTTTTCTAAGAACTTTTATGTCATTATGGAGTTGAGACGTAAACCATGGACAAATTCTATTGCGCACCACCACTTTTTTTAAAGGCACATGGTTATTGAATAGGTGAAGTATTTGTGATTGCAATAGGTCAACTTTATCACATACATACATCTGAGACAAAATAGCAGTTATGCCAAGGGATTTAACTCGCCTCCACTTTCAGTGCGTAGTTATCTATTGAAACGAAGTGTTCTATTAGGGCTTCTAATGAGGATGAGCCCCATCTAATCGAAGATTTTGCCCATATACCATCTCTGCTGCAGAGCAATTCAAATTTTGCTGACCACGCGAATCCACAAGAGGATAATTGGGAGTTCCGAGCTCCAATTGACGGTGTTGCAGCTGGCCTTCAATGACCACTTGAGTTGCCTATGGAAACACGTAACCATGCCGTTAGCTTTGTGGGTGCTATGGTATTGTGGAAATTTTGCATATTTCCAGTAGACAGTCTAGAAATTTCGTTAAAGAGCTTAGACTCAAACTGACCAAGGATGGTCGGTGATTATTTTCAAAGGCGTGCCGAAACGTAAAAAAAAAATTCTCAACGAAAGTCCTTATTCATGTTCAGCGAGAAATAATTTTACGAGTCGCATGAATGTTCGGCTGAGAGAGCCCATGAAGAGCGTTAGAAATGGTTCGACCGTAGCGCGCAATAAATGCTCACGTTAGGAAATCGCTTGTTGAAATACTGAAGTTTTTTTTCGAACCTACTTTCTCACAATTGTTCATCACTAGACTATAGTCTAGTAATGGTTTCTATGTCAAGATTGCGTTTTTCGATGGCAACGATTTCGTTTGTGCTTATGCATGAGAGGGCGTCAGCGACCAGGTTCTTTTTGTCTGGTATGCACCCCAAGTGGGATGTGAATTGGGAAATAAAATTTAAATGACGGGTTTGTCGTAGATTTTTTTTTTTCAACGCGTAAGAGACTACCTGTGGAAGCACAAGGAATCTAAAATGCTTGAAACCCAAGTACATCGCAAGTAGTTCACGGTCGTATGTTTGGTTTCTGCATTTGTAGTAGGGTTTGAGAAGAACCCTTCTGGTTGCCAAGACTGTGAGTTCTTTTGATGTAGGACTGCATCAACGGCCATGTCAGATGCATTCATTGCGATGCGTTATATGTGGGATGAACTAAAAGAGTTTTATATGAAAGCGCTACTTTTGCGTAACGAAATGTACGAGTACTATTGATATTTTCAGTCCAACAAAACAACACCATGTAGTTTTTATGTTTTGTTAAGGAAGCTAAATGTGCGTGAAGTGGAGCAATGATTTCAACAAGTTTAGCGATAAGGCGTTGATACTAGTTTATCATCCCCATGAAACATTGAATGTGCTTGATTGGCGTATGTGTTGGAAAATTAAAAATAGTTTCCAAGCGATCTTTTGTGTGTGTAATACCATTCGCACTGATGGTTTGGCTTAGAATTTCTAAACTGGAAACACCGAAAACGCACTTCGGTAGGTTTATATCGATGTCATATTTTTCTAGAATTTTGAAAAGAATTGCGAGGTGTTTCTTGTGTTGCTCTTCGTTTTTTTTTTGGTGATAAGGAGGTCATCAATGTGTGCGAAAACGAAGATGAGCCCGAAGCGCCCTTCATCCATAAAGAGCTAATTTTTGTAAATAGATGACGACTGGCAGTTATTGTGTCTAACAGAGTCGAGTCGTCAAGGTCTCGAAATGGGAATTTGGCCTTTTGTGACTATGTCGTGTACCATTTTATGCTTTATGGTTGCGAAATAATTGCACTCTCGTGTTAAAGAGGCAAACTCTTATAAAATTATATTGAAGTCATTGTTGGTTTGAAAATGTTTAGGGCGAGGTTCATTGATTTCAACTGTTGAAGCTTTCGTGTGTAGTTTTGTGAGGAGATCGAGTAACTTTTTGTTTTTTGTATTATTAGTTTACTCACTGATGTTAAGATAAAAGAATGTACAAAGTTTTGCTTCATACCAAATTCAAGGCTTAATAATTGTGAACCGTATGTTTTAATTGAAGTTCCTATTGCAGCCGAAAGCGAGAACAAAGAATATTGAGATCTTTTTTTTTTAGAATTGTAAGGAATTATTGGTACATCTCCTTTTTTACCGAGAGAACGTGAAGATTTGTATTCTTGTCACTAATAAATAAATGGCGGCTTAAGGTATTCTGCCTGTTTGCCGCTAAAACAGCAGAATTTCTGAGTTTGTGGCAACCGACGCATCCGAAAATTATTGATGATGTCATCGCTGAATAAACTGCTAGCTAGCACTTTCATTGATCTTAAAACTTCTGATGGCTTCCAATCGCCTTTATCGGCTTTTTTGACTTTTGCTTTCGTACGTTTAGTTTCGGATACAACTTCCAATATGCCATAGTTATTGGTACCTGGCGGAATTGAAACGATGTCGATAACCAAATCAAATGTGTCTGGTTTTGGGGAACTAACGCTGAGACTATATCTTGTCTCAGGATTAGAGATTCTATCTGCTTAATACGTGCCTCCGCCTGAATGAACTATGTATTATGGCTTGCGTTCCAAATCGTGGGAAGGCCCACTCTAAATGAGTGAACCTCAACAAGAGTACGTGACAAGTTGAGGTGTGCATTCTGATTTGGATTATGGTTCGGGAAAGCAAAAATCAAAATGTGTTTCGCAACTATTTGTGATTTTCGAAACTCGCATCGAAAAATTCACTAGATTTAATTACAAGAAATACAAAGTTTGCTAAAGTTACTTTGAATTAAATACTATATACACAAGATAAACTCAATATATTCCCTACTATCTACATATGTTCCAAATCATCAATAAAATTAAGTGACCTTCTTCTAAGCCATAGCTTCTAAAGAACTCTTAAGCATCGATCTGTTGTAAATTCGTCCTTTTATGGCAGGAGTAAAAAAATTACATTCCCTAAGCGGGTATTGATGGTAGTTGTGAATATCTAGTCAAGTTTAAATACTGGTACAAAACTGAACTCACTCATTACGAATGCAACACTGGGCGCATCCATTTCGCATTGATTTTGACAGTTGATATTTATGCTTCATTGTGACGTAAAAGCTTGTTGGCATTAATTGCTTACAATCATAATTGCTTAAATGCAACATGGAAAAAGGCGATATCTTTAGGACGTTGCGACTGCTTGGAATCACTCGCAATTTTTTGTATCGTGCTGTGAAGTTGTTTGAGGGTACTGGTGGAGTACGATACCGTCAAAGATTCAGCCGTCCGCGCACTGTGAGAACTTCGAAACCGATCAAAGCCGTGAAGAAACGAATCGACCGAAAACCCCTGCGAAAACAGAAAATCTTGTCGCGGGAAATGCAAATTTCGCAAAAATCCATGTCTCGCATTATCAAAGAAGATTTAGAACTCAGCGCGTACAAGCGACACAGTGTACACCTGCTCACGACAGCATTAAAGGCAAAACGAAAGCGTTACTCAGCCGGTACGCGAAGAACGCTCACAGACAAGTTCTGTTTACTGACGAGAAAATCTTCACCGTAGAAGAATCGTTCAATAAACAGAACGATCGTGTGTATGCTCAGTCATCCAGAGAAGCATCCCAACTCATCCCGAGGGTTCAAAGAAGCCACCATCCCGTGTCTGTAATGGCATGGTGGGGAGTGTGCTACGATGGCGTTACCAAGCTCCATTTATTTTTGCGAGAAAGAAGTGAAAACATCAGCCAAAGTATATCAAACAACCATCTTGGAACCCATGGGATGTCTCTCAACCAATCAATATTCAACAACAAGCAATGGACTTTCCAGCAAGACTCTGCTCCAGATCACAAAGCAAAAACGACTAAACTGTGGCTCAAAAACAACTGCCAGCTGGTAGTCCAGACCTCAACCCGTTGGATTATAAGTTTTAGTCCGTATAAGAGGGCATGGCTTGCTCTACTCAACACTCAAATATTGAGTCAATGAAGCGAGCCCTTGTCCGTGCAGTGGACAATTTGCCCATGCATGAAGTCCGTCTCGCAATCGATGAGTGGCCACATCGTCTTAAGTCATACTGGAAGGCAAATGTAAGTCACTTCGAATACGTTGTTCTAAGATTTGTAGCCATTGAATAACCCAATAAAAACAAAAAAAAAATTGTTTAAATTGGCGCTGATTTTTCTCTGTACCAGTATTTATGACTTGACTAGGTATCTATGTTACCTGGAATCTTCTCTGATTGTTGGATCACAGAATCGATTTTGTTTAGTTTAACGACGTCTCTTTAGTTAAAGTCATAACTTGGAGGTTGCTCACCTTTAAACGTTGTTGGAGTTTTCGTGTAAATTGAAGAACTTGGACCCGCTTGGGTAGTTTGATCAAGCAGTATTAGTTCATCTCCAACAAACAATTTTCTTCAACCAACAAAATGTCGGCATAATCCTGACATACTATACTAAAATCGTGAGGTGACGTGGAAAATACCCATTGATTGTGATAATAGAGTTTTTTTTCCAGTAACCGATTTCGGGAAATTCTTGAAGCTTACCCTAAGGCATAATTTCTATGATTTACCAACGCAACTAGGCATCTGTTTGTTGAAGATTGCCTGGATACTGTTGATTAAAAAAACTCTTGCACATGGTTAGCTGTAGGTTGGATAGTGGAAAAATATTTCTCTTTTTGGTGAAATCGCAACTGTATGAATGTACGAGTATGTATGATGTATATATTTTTTTTTAACCGCCTGGCATTAGGTCTACAATATAATGGAAGTCTTAAGTAAGTGTTTGGGCAGATTGGAAGACTATTTGGACTAAAGCGTTGGTGTTCATCTGCTCTACGTGACCCAGCCATCTCAGTTGTTGGATCTTCACTCTTCTGATTAAGTCGATGTCGCTGTTCAGTCTATACAATTTTTCAATAATGATCTTGAAGAAATCGCTTGACAGCCCATCGCCTTCGCCTTGTCCAATTCCTTTTTTTAAAACCAAAGGTCACGGTGAGATCTTTACCGATTTTGATGGAGCGGCGTGCATTCTCAATCGTCATACTGCATAGACGCATGAGTTTGGCAGGGCTGCCAAAACCAGACATTGCTCTGTATAGCTCGTGTCTATAGACCACGATTCTACTACGATGTTCCCTTGTTAGTCTCTACTGGCTTTGGTTCGGGGCTTGTGTTCATGGCATTTGTTTTTGCCTTTTGGTAAATCTTCGGAATCTCATTCCTAGAGTGGTACGAGTATCTCTCTATTTACTTGACGGTGCGCCTGTCATGCTCTTTCTTTTTCTCCTGAGAAGCCGATGTTCGTCTCCCCTCTTTCGCTCAATGAGCTCGTGAGCAGATCTAGTCCTTCTGTGCAGCGCCGCTTGTACGCTTTGTATGCATCTTGCTTAGCTGCAAGTGCTTGCCGGTTTTCGTCATCAAAATAGGTTTCTCATTATTGTGGTCGAGTGAAATAGAGCTCATCACAAGCGGCTTCTCTGATAACTTTTTAAGAATGTTGCCACGGGGCTTCGATGTTTAATGCTTCAAGGGTCCTCTTTAGAGATTAAGGGAGGCTCGATCGGAAAAGGATTTGGTGATCTCGAAATTCCTCACAATTATAGCTTTTCTTGGCGTTGTTCGGGATATCCGCAACCGTACCTTGGCTACAACAAGGTAATGGTCCGAGTCGATGTTGGGTCCTCGGAGCGTTCGGACATCCACAGTACTGGAGGAGTGTCTTGCTTCGAGCGCAATGAGGTCAATCTAGTTGACGGTTGATTGATTAGGAGTTCTCTAAGTCCCCTTCTGAATATCGAGATATGGAAACCGCGGGCTAGCTACGACAATGTTTCAACTCATTGCAAAGCCGATTAGCCTGAATTATTTATCTGAAGTGGGTGTACCTTCCGACAGTATACCCAAAGATACCCTCTCTTTGCATTTAAAGCGCCGAGGACCCTGAAGAGGAATCAGCAGGAAACCGCACACTTACTACGTATATAGCGTATATCTCATACAACCGGGAGCAAAAAACCAAATATAATGTCTGAGACTTAATATATAAATATCATGATTTATGGCGGCAAATGCGAGTAGGTTTAAAGAATTTGTTGAATCGTAAGCAACTGCAAGATCATTACCAGATTTGGAGAGACCATTTGCCAGGCAGAATAAAAATTGCACCATGGACTATTGAAACCAACAATCCCGTTCACCGGACCTGGACGAAGTAAAGATTGCCACATCTAAGCCATAACCCAACCGTGCTGCTGGAGCGGACAGCGTTACTACGGAGCTCTTCTGAGCGGCAGGCGGAGACTTGGAAAGGAGCACTATCGCACACTAACTCATCTGTAAAATTTCATCCGATGAACGAAAGTGTGCAGAGGAATGGACTTTACCAAAAATGGATGAGGGGGTACCCTCAATCTGCTGAACTGTTTTGGGAGAGAAATTCTTGGTGTGGTATTCTATTTTCGGTCCCGTCTGCATAGACGATGAGTGGAGGAAGAGATACTACGATGATATGTACGATTCTTTGAATCCCTCCCAATGGACAGCGCAGTATAGGAAGACCCCGACTCAGGTGGCACATGCAAGTAAAAGCGGACCTTAGTCAACTTACTGCATGAAACTGGAGGTACCAAGCAAAAGATCGAGCTGGCTGGCGACATTTATTAACTGAGGCCCCGGTGCACCTCGGACTGTAACGCCACCAAAAATGTAAAACAAATGATTAGTGACTGTTTAACTGATCTGGGATGAATCGTGTTGGTTAAGTGGGATTAACTTAATTCAGAGCGACAGAAGACTTAGTGTCTTTCCTTTGAATTAAATTAATTCTATTTTTGAATTTGAATTTTTTATTTGTTCTAAAAGATTAACATTCATATTGTATTATCTGCCAAGCTTTTCTGCAGGAGATTGGTCCTTAAAATTAATTAAATTACATTATGTTAAGTTGGCGTAACTTGTATTATGCCATTGGAACATGCGTTGGAAAGCTACTGTCATTGTACGTTATTTCAGTATATGTAGTTCATTTGAAGCGTAAACAACAATTTTTTTTTTCACTCAAATATGTCGAACTTTGTGCCTGAAAAAGTGTTTTTGCGGGAAGTTCTTCTTCATAACTTTAATATGAAGAAAACTGCTGCCGAAAGTCATCGTATTTTGGTGGAAGTTTATGGTGAACATGCGCTAGCGCACGATTTAAAAGTACTGATTTTGGCTTGGGCTAGGATGGGCCGGACAAAAAGAAGATGAAAAACTGCGACATCTACTACGGCAATTGCTATCGACGGCAAAAGCAGCGCTTATTTGGATGCGGATTTGTTGCAGACTAAGACGAGAAGTCCTCACCTTCCGGCGAGCGCCTCGTAGCAATCCGCATCAAGGCTAAATTTGCCAACATAAGCCTCATATACGCGCATGCCCCCACAGAAGAGAAAGATGACGACACCAAGGATGCCTTCTACGAGCTCCTCAACAAGACCTACGACCAATGCCCTAGCTATGACATTAAAATTGTCCTCGGTGATTTTAATGCAAAGCTAGGAAGAGAAGGTATCTTTGGTGGAACAATCGGAAAATATAGCCTGCACAACACCACCTCCGAAAACGGATTCAGGCTAATCGACTTTGCGGCGGGGCGAAACATTGTCGTGGCTAGCACGCGGTTCCCACATCTCAACATACAAAAGGGGACTTGGAGAACTCCTGATCAATCAACAGTCAACCAGATGGATCACATTGCGATCGACGCAAGACACTCCTACGGTACGGTTGCGGATATCCCAAACTACACCAAGACAAACTAATGCTGTGGAGAAATTCGACGTCAGATGGCTACAATCGCAAGAGATCGCCAGGTCCTTTTCCGATTGAGTATCTCTTAATCTCTTAAGAGGTCCAATACCGCCAGCATTAAGCATCGAAGACCATTGGAAACACTGCCAAAACGCCATCAGGGATGCCGCTACTACTGGGTTTCACTCGTCCACCACAACGAAACCCCTGGTTCGATGATGAATGCCAGCAAGCACATGCAGCTAAGCAAGATGCTAGATACCAGAGCTGCTTATGGGCTCTATGAGCGGAAGAGGAGAGACGAACACCGGCTTCTCAGGAGGAAGAAGAAAGATCATGAGAAGCGCGCGATCGAGGAAATTGAGAGATGCTACTCCAGGAATGAGGTTCGGAAGTTTTACCAAAAAGGTAAAAATAACATGCCGCGGAAACAAACCCCAAACCGAAGCCTGCAGAGATGAACAAGGGAACATCGTAGTAGAATCGCAGTCGATGCTGAGGATTTGAAAAGATCACTTCTGCAGACTGTATAACGGCGATGGCAGACTAAATACCGCTTTCAGGCAGAATCAACCTTTCAACCTGGACGATGATGACCAACAATTCCGCCCACCCGAACTGGATGAAGTGAAGATAGCCATATCGAAGCTTAAGTCCAACAAAGCTGCTGGAGCGGATGGCCTGACTGCCGAGCTCTTCAAAGCGGCAGGCGATGACTTGGTAAGGAGCATACACCAACTCATCTGGCAAATATGGTCGGACGAAAGTATGCCCGATGAATGGAACCTCAGCATTGTTTGTCCAATTCTCAAGAAAGGAGACCCTCTGAACTGCGCCAACTACAGAGGCATCAGTCTCCTTAACATCGCATATAAGATCTTATCCGCCGTATTGTGTGAACGCCTGAAGCCGTTTGTCAACAACCTGATAGGTCCATATCAGTGTGGCTTTAGGCCAGGAAAGTCCACCATCGACCAGATATTCACACTACGGCAGATCTTGGAGAAGACCCATGAGCTTCAGATCGATACCCACCCCCTATTCATCGATTTTAAGGCCGCGTATGACAGCATCTATATCTCTGCCAAACTCCTCCGTCTGTGCAGGATGACGATGGAGAATGCACGCTGCTCCATCAAGGTCGGTAAAGATCTCACCGAGACCTTTGATGTCCAGAAAGGATTTAGACAAGGCGATGCGCTGTCATGCGATTTTTTCAACATCGTACTTGAAAGAATAGTGCAAAACTCACGAGCAAACACAAGAGGCACTATACTTCAAAAGTCCGTCCAACTACTGGCATACGCCGACGATACGAGTATTGACATAATCGGGAGAAAGCAGCGTGATGTCAGTGGCGCTTTCGCGAGTATTGAGACGGAAGCGGCGATAATGGGTTTAGCGGTCAATGAGGGCAAGACCAAGTATATGCTGTCAAGCAAAAAGGACAACCAACACCGACGTCTCGGGCAGACCGTCACCCTCGACAGGTGACAGATAACTTTGAGGTAGTTAAGGACTTTGTCTACCTAGGCTCTACTATAAATACAGACAACGACACCAGCGCTGAGATCAAGCGAAGAATAACTCTTGTCAACCGCTGTTTCTTTGGGTTAAGAAGGCAATTGAGTAGCAAAGCCCTCTCTCGGACAACAAAAGTCACCCTTTATAAGACCTTAATAATCCCGGTCCTGCTCTATGGCGCAGAGCCATGGACATTATCAAAAATGGATGAGGGTGTTCTTGGTTGCTTCGAGAGAAAAATTCTTCGGGCGATCTTCGGTCCCGTCTGCATTGACGGTGAGTGGAGGAGGAGATACAACGACGAACTGTATGGACTGTACAGCGACATGGACCTAGCCAGAAGAGTGAAGATCCAAAGACTGAGATGGCTGGGTCATGTAGAGCGCATGGACACCAATGCTCCGGTCCGAAAAGTCTTCGAATCCGCCCCCGAGGGACAGCGCAGTAGAGGAAGGCCAAGACTCAGGTGGCGCACGCAAGTGGAAGAGGACCTCAGCCAACTTAGCGTGCGAAACTGGAGACAGCTAGCCAGGGATCGAGCTAGCTGTAGAAGCTTGTTGACTGAGGCCCAGGTCCACCCCGGACTGTAGCGCCACCTAAAGTAAGTAATTAAGATTTTGGCTTGGAAAACGATGAACGTCCTGGGCAGCTAAAAAAGTTTAAATATGAAGAACTGGAAGCATTACTCTGTGAAGGTTGTTGCCAAACCCAGAAAAGATCGCAGAATCTTTGAGTGTCACTCAGGCATCCATTTCAAAATGTTTAAAAGCAGCTGAATACATACAAAAGCAAGGAAATTGGGTTCCACATGAACTCAAGGCGGTTTTGCATGTCCGAAATGCTGCTGGAATACCACAAAAGGAAGTCATTTTTGCATCGGATTATTTCTGGTGATGAAAGATGGATCCATTACGACAACCCCAAGCGCAAAAAATCATATGTGAAACCCGACCAACCAGCCAAATCAATCAAAATCAAATCAAAAATGCTCTGCATTTGGTGGGATCAGATGGGTGTGCTGTATTATGAGCTACTAAAACCGGGTGAAATCATCAATGGACAACGCTGCCGAACACAATTAATCCATTTGAAGAGAGCAGTAGCCGAAAAACGCCGCGGAATATGCGACCAGACACGGGGCAATAATTTTCCATCATGACAACGCTCGGCCCCACGTTGCTATTCCGGTTAAGAACTATTTGGAAAACAGCCCAGACCTTGACCCTTCTGACTACCATTTGTTCCGGTCGATGCAGAACGCCCTCACTGAAATACGGTTCACATCAGAGCAGAATATCAAAAATTGGCTTGATTCATTCTTGACTGCCAAGCCGGCGCAGTTCTTTTGGCATGGGATCCACAAATTGCCAGAAAGATGGGAAAAAAGCATAGCTTCAGATGGGCAATACTTATAATAATGCTATTGTGCACGTTTTTCTTAAACAAACGTTCAAATTTCGAAAAAAAAAAAACCGCACGAATTAAGTTATATACCCAATACAATTCATTACACGTACAGAAAGAAACAGTTTATCGTTTATAAATTTGAAGTCAAGAACATTTTCTTAACCCTCTACTCTACGCATTATGATCAAATGAAAAAAAACTTTTTTTTGCTTTTTTTGTTTTCTATTTTGGAAAGTTAAGGGATTAAAACAAAAAAAAATTCAATTTGCTTTTATTAAAAAAAACGCAAGACTTCGCCATATATGGCCGCTTGTGCAGTTAGCACACTTTCAAATAAAAAAAAAAATTTTGTGAAGTATTGCATTTCGTCCAATCAAAAGTAACAGTTTTTTGTTTTAAATGCTTTATTCATTAAAAACTGGAAATAGTTGAAAAAAAAATTTATAAGTGGGATGAAGCAAAGCAAATTGAATCCTTGTTTAAGCACAGGTTGACTTTGCATATAATAAAAGACGTGTATGGACTATCATTTTGGCATTGCTATCTTGTTTTTGCCATTTTGGATTCCGGTTAGTTGAATCCAAATGAACGGAACTTAGCAGAAACTCATGACGCCATCCCATTGAGGTACCTAGAGTCGAGTCTATCTTCTGACTCGAGAATTTCGTCTTCACTCTGAAATCCATCCATGTAGGAATAGTACAAAATCGCGTTTTATTGTAAAACGATCGTGATGCAGTCATTATTTAATCACTGTAGAAAAAGCGGGGAACTCGCACAACCGTCTTCGTATGCACATGGAGCCATATCTGAAACCCTGAAATTTGGTTAATATTTCATTAAATGCACAAGGAGCCAGTTAATGTCGGAGTGCATCAAGGAAGCGTACTTAGCCCTTTCCTCTTTAACGTAGTATTCGACTATCTTTTAAAAGACTGCATGCGCGAGGCTAATGTAACGCCAATTCTCTTCGCTGACGACGCAGTTATACTTAGCGATAACGTCGAAGATTTACAGAACGCCTTAGATTCATGAAGAAATGCGCTAGAGAGAAACGGGTTTAAAATAAGTCGTCCAAAGACGGAGCATTTGACGTGCCCATTTGCGCATCCGTTGCGACCTGTTCCGGATATAATGTTAGACGGAATAGTTCTTCCGAAAAGCGCTATCTTTAAGTACTTAGGATCAATCGTTAACATGGAAGCGAAATGTGACGACGACGTAAACCACAGAGTGAGTGTGGGATGGATGAAATGGCGGGAAAATTCGGGAATTTTTTTGCGACCGAAAATTTCCACTTAAATTAAAGGGGAAACTCTACACCACGGTTGTTAGACCAGCTCTTATATACGGTTCACAGTGCTGGACAATGTACGAAGCGTTTAAAAACAAAATGACGGCAGCGGAAATGAAAATGTTAAGGATGTCTAGTGGAGTCACTAAACGCGATTGCATAAGATCTACGCGTATAAGAGGAAGTCTACATATAAAGAATTCGGTAACCGAACATCTTGAGGCGAATAGAATAAGCTGGTATTGCCACGTTCAAAGAAGATCTGCGGAAAATCCGGTTAAAAAGGCACTATCAACTACGGTCACTCCAACTGTAAGAAAACGAGGTCGGAAAAAGAGTTCCTGGATTTCTCAGATGGCAAATGCGCAACAACGCCTGGGGCTTACCACTGAAGCGATCCAGGACCGAGCATTATGTAGACGCGTTCTGCGGTCTGTGACATTAGCCGACCCGATAAGCGGAGCAGCAGCGACGCAGTAAAAATGGGAAACTCGTTACGCATAAGTTCGTATAACGAGGAAAGGGTTAATAAAAGGATTAGAAGAAGCACAGGGAGCCATATATGGACGTTGCCAAAAACACGTTGTATCTTCAATCGCACATTTAAAATTGCAATTTTAACACATGAATTTTACTTACTAGTAACAAATCTTATAAAAAAATATTATCACCTTTGGAGGTACTCGCTACTCAAAAATAAAACAGTTTCTTTTTCTATATTTTTGCACTGAGCCCTTACAACGCGCCCTTTTGAATTTAACAGCAGTACTTTGCACTTGTGCAGAGATAAAGGTAATCAAATTTACATATACACATTTGCAAATGATTTATCTAAACGGCCTTAATAACTATTTTCTAATAGCAGTTACCCAGTTTAAGCAGCCGTCGCCGAAAATCAAAAGTCATATATGGCTTCTTGTGCAGTAGAGGGTTAACATTTTTTTTAAAAAAAATTGGTTTCGGAAGGTTGCTTAAATTTGTTATAAGCTCGTTAAATATAACCGGAACAGCAACTGCATACTTTCTACGTCCATATTCGTTCCAGAATCTTGGGACCAAAAACTTATTTTGTTGTCGTCTACGTGTGTTAACTGCTTGTTGGGTTGGTAGCTTATAGGTGTTATCATCTTGATAGTATGTCCATCTTATACAATTGTTCTATTGTGAGGAATTGTCTAATGTCATTACCATGATGTCGTTCTGACTTCTTAACTATTTTTTGTATGCTGGCATTCATTGATGCCGTACCTTAGGTGAGACTAAATATTTGTATATAGATACATTATCCAGAATCGTCGAGCAGTTGTCATCAGTTCAAAGAAGTTCATGACTGTGAACCTTATGTAGGCAATCATAACCATGCATTTTTATTAAGATTTTGTGTTTTAGGATGTGCAGAGGACGTATGTGCATTACTTTAGTTTTTTTTTTGCATTTATGATCAGGCCGTTGTCGTGACACTATGTTGTGACTATATCAAACGATATAAAGATAATTTCCGTGTCGTCTGCGTATGCGTAAACTGTGTTTTTGTTAAGAGCTGCAAGCATATCGTTCATGTATATAATAAAAATTAACGGTCCCAATTTGGATCTTTGTGGAACTCCATATTTTGAAAATTTTTCTTTGCTTAGGCTTTGTTTAATTTTGACTTTATATTTACGGTTTTTTAGGTAGGCCTTAAGCCATGGCAAAAGTGGTCCTCTTATGCCCGTTTTTTTCATCTGTTTTAGAATATTTGTATAGCATAGCGTATCAAAGGCTTTCTACTACGGTGCTATGTTTTTTTTCTTGATTTTGGTTAATTTGGTTTAAAAAATCATCGATCAACCGATTTATACTTTTTTTCTGTCTGAAGCCGAACTGATTTTTTGACAATATATTATACTTTCTAAATATTCAATAAACCTTTTGAATACCACCTCTTCGAGGACTTTATCCGTTACTGATGGAATTGAAATCGGACGGTAGTTCCTGATATCGTTTTTCGGGCCACCTTTGTATATCGGTCGAATGACGGATATTTCAAGTCTTTCGGGGGACCTTTGATTGTTCCAGACTCAAGTTTATAAGTTTTGATAAAACCGGAGCCAGAACCTCAGCATTATTTCTTAAGTCCCTTGCTCGTATACCATCTTCACCTGCTGATTTGTTGTCTTTAAGTAATTTAAGAATTTTTTGTAAACTGCTTTCGCATATTCCTCCGGCATAACTTTGATTTCCTTTATGTCCGTATGCGTTTTCTGTTAGAGATTAATATCGCCACTTGAAATTAAAGTCGCGGTGGTGGAGTCTTTATTTTTCGTAGAATCTGCCGATCTGCATCGCTTAGCATGTTGATTTTCTGCTTGCAATGAGGGTAGTGGTTTCTCTTTTCCCCCTGCAAACAATGCATTCCCATGCTTTCTTCGAGGCTGCTGACAATTTTCTCCATGTATTGTGGGAAACAGAGGAGCATTCATAGTGGTAGCACCCTCTACATTTCCCGCAGGTTACAAATTCACCATCCATGAGCAGTGAGTCGTGGCATCGCGAATAGTTTGCCATTGCTATAAAATGTATGTATAGTATATGTAGATTTTGGTGAAAATAATATTAATTCAATGCGTTAAGACAGTAATTGCTTAAAGGCTTATTTACCAAAACCAGAATGTTCACAGCTTCAGTTAAAACTACCTATTCTATAAATAACAATATTTATAATTTATAAAATTGTTGTAAAAAACGAATTTACTAAGGAACAACTATAAAAACACGTCTAATCACCTTAAGAACTCAATAACTTGAATTGCATGTGAGTCATTTCGTATGAAATCGACATTAGTATTGAGCTAAAATAAATGAGGGAAGGGAATGTCTTCGGTATTTATTATACACACCAGACATTTAGTATCAAAGACACTGATTCTACTACTGATCTACTATACATACGTATTTTAAAATTCTATTTGATTTATTAGTTGACCTTCAGCAAGTTGCCATACCCTTGCCAGTGGATACCCCTTATGGTTTGGTTCGTTTGAAATATGTAACAAACTTTGAGTCAATTATGTGGTTGGGAAATCATATTTTTCATTCATACTACTCACCTCGCCAGTCGCTAGAGGAGAACTTCAAACATCCATAGAACAACAGAAAAACAAAAGCAAACGAGAAAGTAGCAGTAAGCAAATCATCCAAAGTTTTAATTATAAAGATTTTTTCACTCTTTGACTTATTATTTATAAAACATTAAAAAAAATCCTAAAACTGCCCGTAAGAAAAACACGTCTCTTCGTAAGCTTTCTCCATGTTATTTTCTTTTGGTTGCCAAAAACCCTTTCAGCTCGTATTTATTATAAAAATGAAAGCAACTCAATAAAAATAACTCAAAAATTGACTGAATAAACATAAGCCTTGGGCTTTTTACCTTTGTCGTCGAGGACCCGACACCTCTTGATGAACATTTGAAAATCATTTCAAATTATTCCTTATCGTTTTCCTTATTTGAAAAACACCGACCCGAAGTCTCGTTATTCATCACAGAGGACACAAAAAAAGATACAGTTTCATCTTCATTACTGGCAAGAAACCTTTCTTGCCTTCCTATTATTTAACATTACAAACTTTGTCACCCTATTTTAGAAAATTCATTTAAAAATTCCGAACCTTATGTCGGATTTTCGAAGGGTCCAATCAAAATTCCGCGGCACTGTTCACAAGCGTAAAAAAACAAAAACAAGATAATAGGAAACCCAGGAACGGGATTAATTTTCCTTCATCTCTGTGAAGCCGCAAAGAATGCTTTTAACCACCCGGGCTGGTGGTAGGGTAAGTCTTTGGATAAAAATCAAAATAAAAACAAAACAATCGATCTATTAGCAATTTTAAGCCCAAGAGGGTTGTAATGAAGAAGTTTAATTTTGCTTTTAACAGTGTAAAGTCAAGTAAAGTCGGCGGAAAAATGGAAAAAAAAACAAAAAATAAAAAATAAATAAATAAAAAGTTCTGACACTTTCAATCCAAATGTGATTGCTGATGTCAAGTTTTTATCCGCGAAAGTTACGAATAACACAGATACAGAGTTTTGAAGTATCGAAAAGTTCGCACTAAGAACTGATTGAGGATGAAAATGAAGAGTATTTCCGAAAAGTTTAATAAAAAGGTATTGGGCGTTAATACAACCGATTTTGAAATGGGATGAATATCGAATTTTAGAAAGAAGATGAAACAAATGGGTTCACTTTGATGGATTGATAAATAGGAAGGAATAACTTTTTAACAGTTTAAAAGTATCATCGTATTGATTGTTGGTACAAGTTATGAAAATAAAGATAAACATAAAAAGTTTCTCAATTACTTTTATCTCGGAATCACTTCGTCGAATCTTAATTCTTTAAAAGCAACCCAAATCCTCAACCTTCGAATTCTAAAAAGATTAGTGTTTGCAAGAATGCTGTAGAGCCAATGTTCAGACACTAAACTTTCTACGCGCCAAGATCAATCAATCAATCTATTCAAGGAAACTATATAAGCTTCCTATGCTGAAGGCAGCAGAGATGGTCATGTGTTGGTTTCTTTTCAAAAAGGTTATTGGAAAACATTTATTCAATATTTTTCAACAATTGTCACCTTGTTGTAAGGAATACATCTTCCGGCTGATTATAGAAAATTATTTTATGCAAATGACTTGGCAGTAGGTCATCATGGCAACCCAATTTTTCAATATATTTTCGACGATTTTCGCTCCTATTTCATGAATAGCTGGAATAGTATTGTTGAGTGCCTGAATCGTCGCTAGATTATTCGTCAAATCACAGCTCCGTAGCGGAGTCATCATCGACATGACTGATTATACTATTATTGACCTTAGTGTAAAATAAGTCGATAGTCGAACGGCTTGGGTGGCGCATAACCCGATTTTTCTGGAACTATTGTGTAATTTGCCCAAATACCGAATCCTCAATTTCTGGCGATCAAAAATCGGTAATCAATCCTCGGTAGCGCTCACCATTGATTGTAAAGATTTTTCCATTGTCATCTTGGAAATAAAATTGGCCAATAATGACTTCGACAGATTCAGGTTGCATTGTCATGACATGATTACGTGTGAATTGTTTGCAATTTAGATTGTTTGTTTAACCATCGAGATGGAAAAGTGCCTCATATGAAAATATGATTTTGTAAGCAAAATTTCGTCAATTTTGATCTGCTCTCAAGCCTAAGCAGAGAAGCGATAACGAAGCGGGTGATCATATTGCTTCAATTCCTAAGTCAATTGGATCCTGGAAGCAAAATTTTCTTCGGGCTAGTGCGGCTAATGTTCAATTGTCAAAATTTTTGGCGCGTTGTGGTTCTTAAGTGCAAGCGCTTTCAGCAACATTTGCAATATTCTCCATTGAGCGAGTTATTATTTGAAATTACAAAAACGAACTGCTTAAATTTATATGTCTTTATTAATCAAAGGTTGGTTACAGAATGAATCTCCTATCTTAACAAAGTTTGAACATAAAGTTGTCTCCCCACCAATTCTTATTTGATACTGACAAACAAAAATATCCCAAACTTGAATTTTTGGCGCGCTAGCTTTTCCCAACCTTTCAATCTTTCAACTTGGACGATGATGACCAACAATTCCATCCACCCGACCTGGATGAAGTGAAGATAGCTATATCGAAGCTTAAGTCCAACAAAGCTGCTGGGGCGGATGGCCTGACTGCCGAGCTCTTCAAAGCGGCAGGCGATGACTTGGTAAGGAGCATACACTAACTCATCTGTAAAATATGGTCGGACGAAAGTATGCCCGAAGAATGGAACCTCAGCATTGTTTGTCCGATTCTCAAGAAAGGAGACCCTCTGAACTGCTCCAACTACAGAGGCATCAGTCTCCTTAACATCGCAACACTACGGCAGATCTTGGAGAAGACCCATGAGCTTCAGATCGATACCCACCACCTATTCATCGATTTTAAGGCCGCGTATGACAGCATCTATATCCCTGCCAAACTCGTCCGTCTGTGCAGGATGACGATGGAGAATGCACGCTGCTCCATCAAGGTCGGTAAAGATCTCACCGAGACCTTTGATGTCCAGAAAGGATTTAGACAAGGCGATGCGCTGTCATGCGATTTTTTCAACATCGTACTTGAAAAAATAGTGCAAAACTCACGAGCGAACACAAGAGGCACTATCTTTCAAAAGTCCGTCCAACTGCTTGCATACGCCGACGATATTGACATAATCGGGAGAAAACAGCGTGATGTCAGTGGCGCTTTCGCGAGTATTGAGACGGAAGCGGCGAAAATGGGTTTAGCAGTCAATGAGGGCAAGACCAAGTATATTCTGTCAAGCAAAAAGGACAACCAACACCGACGTCTCGGGCAGAACGTCACCCTCGACAGATATAACTTTGAGGTAGTGAAAGACTTTGTCTACCTAGGCTCCGCTATAAATACAGACACCGACACCAGCGCTGAGATCAAGCGAAGAATAACTCTTGCCAACCGATGTTTCTTTGGGTTAAGAAGGCAATTGATTAGCAAAGCCCTCTCTCGGACAACAAAAGTCACCCTTTATAAGACTTTAAAAATCCCGGTCCTGCTCTATGGCGCAGAGGCATGGACATTATCAAAAATGGATGAGGGTGTTTTTGGTTGCTTCTTCGGGCCATCTTCCGTCCCGTCTGCATTGACGGTGAGTGTAGGAGAAGATACAAAGACGAACTGTATGGACTGTACAGCGACATGGACCTAGCCAGAAGAGTGAAGATCCAAAGACTGAGATGGCTGGGTCATGTAGAGCGCATGGACACCAATGCTCCGGTCCGAAAAGTCTTCGAATCCGCCCCCGAGGGACAGCGCAGTAGAGGAAGGCCAAGACTCAGGTGGCGCACGCAAGTGGAAGAGAACCTCAGCCAACTTAGCATTCGAAACTGGAGGCAGCTAGCCAGAGATCGAGCTGGCTGGAGAAGCTTGTTGACTGAGGCCCAGGTCCACCCCGGGCTGTAGCGCCAGCTAAAGTAAGTAAGCTTTTCCCAAGCTAACCTTTTGCTAATTCCCAAAATTGACGATCTGCAATCAGTTGTGATGTGGGTGGTGGTTGTTGTCTTGGGATTCGTTGATGTACACTTTGGTATGACTGTGTACATATAATTCTTTCTGCCAAAAGAAACGTTCATGGATATAAAAGTTGATGTACTCGTATGTGCTGCGCTTAATATTTTGCTTGTGTATTTTATATTCTTTTGAATCGACTGAAGTTTTACTATCAAGGGCTACAATTTGTTCGGTAATTTTTCTCAAAAATAGTTTCATTTTGTATATACTTAGGGGGGTCAATACGTTTCGCATTTCGACTATTTATTGTTTTTTCTCTATAGATAGATAGATAGATAGATTTTTTATTTACGTAATAATAATAATAATAATATAAAATCAGTTAGCATGGCATTGCCGTCTGCCAGATTGACAATAGAGCTAATAATAAGTATTGCATTTATTTATATCTACTTAGATACATTGACCAACATTTTTAGAAGTTCCCTGCTAATATACTCTCTCTATATTTTAATCATTGTTTAAATAAGTTGGCTTACAGTTTCGTCTTTGGTTTGAAGTCGGAGGAATTGTTCAAGCGTTACCGCTAGCAACATCCATTTGTTCTTGAAAAGGTGCTTGATTTGCGAATAAAAACAAAGAGTTAGGATTATTTTTATTAATAGAAAAATAGGTGCGTTGAGTGTCGATTGTTTGAAAAGAAGACTGATTTGTCTTTGTATGTGAAGTAGATGCATTATACACAATGTTGTTATTATTGGGTAAGGGATTAACATTCCTATTAAAGTTTTGGTAAATAGGTTGCTGATAATAGAAAGAAGATTCTTTGTTTGATTGATTAAGTAATTGAAAGGCCGGAAAGTACTATTGGTTGAAGAAAAGTTAACAGTGGAAAAATTTGAATCTACCTGTACAGGCTGAGCATATTTGTCGGATCTATTTGTTTTATAAGAGTTCGGTTGCTGAACGTAGAGTGGATCTTCAAAATATAGACAATTTTGTTCCTTTAAGCAACAATTAAAAGCATCAGACAGTTTGGTAGGAGGCATTGCTCTGACCGTGCAGCCTAACAGCTCTCTGAGTCCCCATAGATATCTATTGAGGCACATTTCTTCGTACAGTTGTTTTTTTTGCTGATATCACATTGATATCTCTTTCATGTACTTTGAAATGATTTACCATTGCAGACAGAATCTCAATTATTTTTAAATGAAACAAGTCTACCGAACATTGATTTTGGCTAAGTTGATGAAGATCACGAATCAAATTGGTTTCGTTCCTTTTTCCAAGTAATGCGATATACCTTATTTGAAGGTTGGTGCATTATTTCGACTAAAATTTCTTTTCAAAATTCATAGTGCTTCGGCAACTCAACATGCACTTTAGAAACCACTTTGAAATATTTCCCAACGTTGTTCAAGCGTAAATACTTCTGCATGCCATTGATACAATTTTAGAAGCACTATCACAGAACGATTGTGGTACCTCCAGAACATGTGATTTGAACGCATCAACCGCTTCTGCAGGTGTTGACCTCGCAGAAATAAGAAGAAATCATAACGTGCCAAATCAGGACTGTGCGGCGGATGACCCATCAATTCACTTGTTTGAGCTGATCTGTGAGAGCTTAGATTGTCGTCACGAAGAGTCATTCATCTCTTGCGATAGGTTTCCCTTATTTTTCCGAACGCTTCTATCAAAGAAATGGTGGTGTGCCATTCAGATTTGACTATTCCATGTGCTGTAATGGCACGGTGGCGACTGTAGACTTATTCCGTAAAACTGGCGACCAATTGCTTCGAAGTGCTTGGTGCGCGAACAACTTTGTTGGACTTGGCTCGTCTTGAAAGACCTATATAGTCGATTGTGGTTTATTTTCGGGTGCATATGCATAAATCCATGATTTTATAGACGTTTTTTGAAGCCCTGCGATTATTTTTTTTTAAACATTTCTTAGCACCAATCGACACGAGACTTGTCAAATTATGCGGTATCAAAAGCGTACAAATATTTTGACGGCCAAATATTCATGCAATATTGAATGTATGTGAATGGAACTAATGCATAAGCATGTCACATGGCGATATCACAAAATCAGTTCATGCACACAATTCTGGCACAACAACCGATTTTGGACGACGTTCACGAAATTCGTCCTGTGGTGGAATGCGGCCACGATTGAATTTGGAAATAAGCGAAACACGGTGGCATCAGAAGGTGCTTCATTACCAAGAGAGACGAAGCGAGTTAATCGGCACAATGTTGGTGATTTAATCCATGCCAAACGTCGTAAGCAATCATCACACGAAAATGTTCAATATCTAATTCTATTTATTGACCAAGATGAATGTTGCAAGTACCTGTATACAACACAAATAGAACTCGTATGACAAAACATGCTGAGTACGACTACTATTTTAAACTGTCAAACTTGACGATGACAGTGTCAGATTTGACATATCCCGACTAGTGTTGCCATATCTAAAAAACTTAAGTAGCAGCCCTCCTATAATATTAACAATGAAAATGCTTTACATTGGTGGGGACCTAAATGGAATTGTTTTTAGATTGAGCCACCAATGCGAAGACTGGCATATACGGAATGGTTTCGGAATAAGAAAAAGCGGCGATTGATTCCATATTTTCAAGGACTTAAAATTCAGTTAGAATACCATTTTCCAGTGAATATAGCGATCCAAGTGAATCTCGGTGTAGACTATGGACGCCGAGTCGGTGCAAGTGCATTTAAAACAAATGCGACTCGAGGGAATGAAATAACTACCGACCGGTAAAACTAATGTTGCATGCTATGAAAATGTATGAGGCAGTTTCAGATAGTCGTTGCCATATACTCTAACTTCATGGAAATCAGTTCGGCCTTGTGGCAGACTAGTCGACATATCAATCTTCAATGTTTATGGACAGTATTGCACAAACATCACAAACTTTCCATTGACTTAGACAATATATTCGAAGAGGTTTTCAGAGATCTTATTTGGGTGTCGGCGTTGCTAAGTTCTCAAAACATTCCTGCAACCTACAATACGGATGGCCGTGGCTCAAGTGGGAGTGAATTGGCTTTCAAATTGGAAGGTTCGGTGTTCAAATCCGAGCCCGAAGAATACTTGCATTTTTTCAGTCACCAAAAATCAAGTAATATACATATGTAGTTGATTAGAATACAACGAGAAACCAGTTCTCAGTAACAATCAAATGGTGGATGCTACCAATGAAGCAAAATAACCAATGAACTCAAACATCTCTCCTCTCCCTCTGTCAAATTTTCCAAAAAAAACTTAACACATGCTGGCACGAAGAGATTAAAGTTGCCAAAGCAATCGAAGTTTAAGCTAAAGAACACCAAGGCATTGTACATATTTCGTTGATTTTTGACGTCGGGAAAGATTTTTATTGCAGCAGGGCTATTAAAACCTCTCTTCACTTTGCCACGATAGCATTATTATAAGCAACGGCGTCACAGACCTTCATGCAATTTGGTATTCTGTAGGAAAAGTCGTCCCAGAATTAAATGCAGGTGTACTGCTTTGCCGTTTTTCTGGGAATATTTAATAATAAAAAAATGAAGCTTTATTTTATGAGAAAAAATTTAAAAAAATCTTGCTTCTCAGTAACTTATAAAATAAATTTGTTTCAACATAAAGTGGTTGGAAGCATTCTGTTGGAACAAGGACAGGAGGCCAACGAACATTGAATAGTAAAAAAAATTCATTTGTAAATGGGAAACTATTCGTACATATCGAAACAATTCAGAACTATGTGTGCACAGGGTACCGAATAGTGGCATATATGTACTCGTATCTGAAAACCATTAAAAGCTTCTCCATTTCACAACTGTTTAATTGAAAAAAGGCAAATTCGAATGTATTTTTTAATACGTGGATCTTGGAACCATTTTGACCTTCTGACGAAGCGTAAGACACGGTTAACGTCTGCACTGTTCATGTCGCGTAAGTCATTGTAGAAGAAGGCTCCAAAGTGGAGTGAGAATTGGACATATACAAAGAAGGTAAATGATTTTATCCTCCTCTCTCTCATCTATACAACTTCTCCATATTTGTTAGAAGGCTTGGCATTCTTGTATGATTGCTAATGAAACAGTAAATAGTGGAGACACCTATGTTAGCGCTAAGACGTTTTGTGTTTTGACAAACTCGAGCTTAAGTTCATAGAATTTTACATTTTCTTCGATTCTTTTCTTGAAACATTCCAAACCAGTATTTGTGCACGTAGTCGTGGTGGTAGTAGTTGCTTTACAAGAATTTCACTTAGATACATAGATACGAGTATTTACTTATTTAAGGTGGAGCTACAGTCCGTGGGTGCACATGGGCTTCAGTGAACAAGCGCCTCCAGCCAGCTCGATCCTTTGCTAGCTGCCTCCAGTTTATCACTTTGGTAGTTAATTGCCTTCTTAGCCCAAAGAAGCTGTGATTGGCAAGAGTTAGTCTTCGTTTTATCTCAAGGCTGGTGTCGTTGTCTGAATTCATCGCGGAGCCTTAACAAAGTTCTTAGCTACCTCAAAGTTATGCCTGTCAAGGGTGACGTTCTGTCCTAGACGTAGGAGTTCAGTGTCCTTTTTGCTTGACAGCGTATTCTTAGTCTTGCCCTCATTGATCGCTAAACCCATTATCGCTGCTTCCGTCTTAATACTCGCGAAATATCGTCGGCGTATTCGAGTATGTAATTGGACTGACTTTTGAAAGATTGTGCCTCTTGTGTTTGCGCGTGAGTTTTGCCCTACTTTTTCAAGAATGGTGTTGAAAAATTCGCATGACACGGCGTTGCCTTGTCTAAATTTTTTATTGACATCAGAGGTCTCGGTGAGATCTTTGCCGACCTTGATGGAGCAGCGTGTATTCTCCATCGTCATCCAGCAAAGACGGACGAGTTTGGTAGGGATGCCAAAACTAGACATTACTCTTTATAGCTCGTCTCTATAGATACTGTGATACGCGGCCTTAAAATCGGTGAATAGGTGGTATGTATCGATCTGAAACTCATGAGTTTTCTTCAAGATCTGCCGTAGTGGTCGATGGTGGACTTTCCTGGCCTGAAGCCACACTGATATGGGCCTATCAGGTTGTTGACGAACGGCTTCAGGCGTTCACACAATACGGCAGATAAGATCTTATATGCGATGTTAAGGATACTGATGCCTCTGTAGTTGCCGCAGTTCAGAGGGTCTCCTTTCTTGAGAATCGGACAAACAATGTAAGGGTTCCATTCATCGGGCATATTTTCGACCGACGATATTTTAGAGACGAGTTGCTGTATGCTCCTTACCAAGTCGTCGGCTGCCACTTTGAAGACCTCGGCGATAAGGCCGTCCGCTCCAGCAGCTTTGTTGGACTTCAGCTTAGATATTGCTATCTTCACTTTATTCAGTTGAAAGGTTCATTCTGCCGGACAGCGATCGTTGGCTTGGCATCGCCGTTATACAGTCTTCAGAAATTTTCTTTCTAAATCCTCAGCATCGACTGCGACTATACTACGATGTTCCCTTGTTCGTCTCTACAGGCTTCGATTCGGGGTTTGTTTCCGCGGCATGTTATTTTTACCTTTTGGTAGAACTTCCGAACCTCATTCCTGGAGTAGCATCTCTCAATTTCCTCGATCGCGCGCTTCTCATGCTCTTTCTTCTTCCTCCTGAGAAGCCGGTGCTCGTCTCTCCTCTTCCGCTCATAGAGCTCATGAGCAGCTCTGGTCTTTCTATGTAACGCCGCGTTATATGCATCTTGCTTTGCTGTATGTGCTTGCCGGCATTCATCATCGAACCAGGGGTTTCGTTGTGGTGGACGAGTGAAACCCAGCACATCAGAAGCGGCATCTCTGATGGCGTTTTGGTAGTGTTTCCAGTGGTCTTCGATGCTTGATGCTGGAGGCATTGGACCTCTTAATAGATTAAGAGATACTCAATCGGAAAAGGACTTGGCGATCTCTTGCGATTGTAGCCGTCTGACGTCGAATTTTCTCACAGCATTAGTTTGTCTTGGCGTAGTTTGGGATATCCGCAGCCGTACCTTGGCTACAACAAGGTAATGGTCCGAGTCGATGTTGGCTCCTCGGAACTTTCGGACATCCATACTACTGAAGCAGTGTCTTGCGCTGATAGCAATGTGGTAAATCTGGTTGTCAGTTTATTGATCAGGAGTTCTCCAAGTCCCGATGTGAATATCGAGATTAGCGTAGTACGTGCTAGCTACGACAATGTTCCGTCCCGCCGCAAAGTCTATTAGCCTGGATCCGTTATGGGAGGTGATCAAGTGCAGGCTTTTTCTTCCGACAATACTACCAAAGATGCCCTCCCTCTCTGGCTTTGCATTTAAATCCCCCATGACACTCTTATTGTCATAGGGGCATTGCTCGTAGGTCTTGTAGATTACGCTGAAGGAAAAACAGACAAAAAATAAAATTTTCTTCAAAATTTTGGAAATCGGAAAAACAATGCAATAGCTGTAAATTTTCAAAAAGTCAACTCGTCCTCTGAAGCGTTCAACTTTCATTGCCTCGACGTGATCAGGTGTTAGGATCTTCGCTGAGTCTAATCTAGGACTGTTGATCAAAGCATTACTGTTTACATCGAGCGGCTATTGCACGCACCATAATCGCTGTATCTAATCATCAACAGATAATATGAATATTGTAAGCAGTAGATGGCTAATTTACAACGTACGTCGAAGATAGCGAAATTTTAAAGATGAAGAGGAAAATGCTGCAAAATTAAAATTGGCAAATCGACGACAAAGGCACAGACAAATTCTGTCTGTTCTGAAAGGTTTTTGTGAAACCTTGATATGGAGAAACACCTAATACAAAAACTAAGCAAGTTTAAACCGGCCATTAATACTTTTTTGAAGGAGTGCCTCAGCAACAGACACATTGCCAACGGCACCAATTATTAGGTATTTAAGGTAGTCCTTGAGTCCATGCTGTTTTCGCTGAGCAAGTATGAAATTACAACGAAATTGATGTTTAATCGGCTTTAGTTCTTGCAAGAGCAGGATCTTGTTGGCCTTTACATTAAAATCCTTGCGTAAAATAGATATAATGGATAGTGTTGTCAATGTCTAATCGATACATTTTTATTGTCTTCAGCACTCTCCTCAACGGATGCAATATACAGTGCACATTCTTCTAATGCGTATCGGTGCCGCTATATCTTCAAAAAAAAAATATTTTGTGCGAAAACCGTCAACAATGCTGCGAATAGCGGTCTCAGAGGGATGATTACGTTGGATATAATATGGTGCAAATGGTCTATAAGTTTGGCCCACAGAACAATAGTCTTGAAATTTGGTAGCGTTGTTGGTAACGTGTATGTTATCATGATAAAATTGCAAGGACTACTCACTGAATAAAAGTGATAAGGACAGTTTTCATTCTTTCAATTAACTTGACAGATATAAATGCCTGAAGTTAGTACTGGATTAAAAAAATATTATTTCTAAAATGAATTAATGCAAATAACCTGGCGAAACTAGTTCAATACTGCAAAGCTGCGCTTAAGTATCATTTTGGAGTATACCATTACCCTGGCTGGAATTTCCCAGGTCTTCGTTTTAACTAAAACGCATTATATAACCATCCGACTGAGGAAAAATAAATTCCCTCGAGCGAACAAACTCTAATTATATTTTATTTTTGGAACAATACACATTTCACCTGGCGCATATTTTTAAGGTGCGTGGGAGTTTAGTTTTGTTGTGAACTTCGGTTGGGAGAATTCAATTTACGTAAAGAAGCAATTGGCATCAGGGGCACCAGAATCCCACGGGATGGTGTTGTTTCATTGGGTGAAGGAAAATGTTGTATCTACATAAAAGCATTCAGAAAACTCTTTTCTCTTTGTAATATAGTATGTTTTCGTTTCGAAAATTACAAATTTCCTTGTAAGACTTTCTATGCTGCCTCATAGTTTGCTTCTGTTGGTGTTATATGGCGTATTAATTTTCCTGCATCGCCGAGTTTTCAAGAAAAATATCTTTTGGCAATTTGCGATAGGTTGCTTGTGCACTAGTTCGATAAAGATATCGTGAAACTGTTGCCATTTCATGTAATCCCCATTGAACGTGGGCAGAACTATCTTTGGCAATTTTAAATCAGATGTTAAATTCGTTGAATTCCTCTTAACTGATGATTGCTGTTGATTACTTGATGAACTTGATAAGACAGCTCATACAGCTCAATGAGTTTCAGCTGAGTCCATTAAGTGTGGGATGTGCTGATTTCTCATAAATTTGATTATGCAACTGCAGCATTTCATCCTAATGACGTTCTATAGTTTTTATGTTGATGTGATAGAATTCCCTTGATCTATCAACTGTCTTATCTGCTGTTCCAAGAAAGGTTCTGTGTAGCAGTTCGTACCGCTTGTTGCCTGCAAATTAAGCCTGATATGTGGTTATTCTGCAATAATTGGCGAACAAGGGTAGCTGGTTTGCTCAAAATTGAATCATTAACTGGATGATCTGTATCCGGAGGAGAGACAGTTGCATATTGCTGAACCTTATCTCCTGAGTCTTCATTATTAATGTATAGTTTAGTGTGAGTGTTTGTGGGAAGTTCAGGTTCTAGTAATTGCTCCAAATTGCATTTAATTTTTTCCCTTGTGGACTGATATGCTTGCCGAATCGTGTCATAATATCCATCGATAAAATAACCATTTGCTAATTGATCTCCGAATCGTGCACGAATGACGTTATCAGTTGCCTCAAAATTATTCCAAAGTCGGTGAAGCTCCTTCAGACGCGCTGTTAAAAGCTTCCATGTTCTTCGGTGATGGGGTTCTTTTCCTAGATTGGATATGATACGAGGGCGGGTCAATAAGTCCGTGACTTTTGGATTAAAACACAGATTTTTTGATAAAAAAATAATTTTATTTTTCAACGTAGTCTCCCTTGAGCTCTATACACTTTGTCCAACGCTTCTCCAATTTTTTTATCCCTTCCAAAAAAAATGATTTGTCGAGGTCCTCAAAATAGGCCTTTGTTTGCGAGATGACTTCATCATTGGAGTCAAATCTTTTTCCACCAAGCCATTTCTTCAGGTTTGGGAACAAGAAGTAGTCGCTCGGAGCCAAATCTGGAGAATAGGGTGGATGAGGGAGCAATTCATAGCCCAATTCATGGATTTTTGCCATGGCAACTGCACATGTGTGCACCCTTGCATTGTCTTGGTGGAAAAGAACTTTTATCTTGGACAAATGAGGTCGTTTTTTTTTTCAAATCGTCATTGAATCGGTCCAATAAGTTGGCATAATATTCCCCATTGATTGTTCTTCCCTTTTGAAGGTAGTCAATGTGGATTATCCCGCGTGCATCCCAAAAAACAGTCGCCATAACTTTATTGGCTGACAAACCCACCTTGGCCTTCTTTGGCGCCGATTAACCCTTAGAAACCCACTGTTTTGACTGTTGTTTGTTCTCTGGTGTGTTGTGATGGATCCATGTTTCGTCCACGGTTACAAAACGGCGCAAAAACTCCTCCATATTGCGATTAAACAACGCCAAACCTTCCTGTGAAGTTGTTACACGATTGCGTTTGTGGTCGACTGTGAGCAAACGCGGCACCCATCTTGCGGAAAGCTTTCTCATGCCCAAGTGATCATTCAAAATTGAAACCACTGAGCCATGCGAGATCCCTACGGCTTCCACAATCTCTCGCACTTTCAATCTTCGGTCGGCCAACACCATATCGTGAATTTTTTCGATTGTTTCGGGTGTAGAGACCTCAACTGGGCGTCCAGGACGTTCGGCATCTTCAGTGCTTGTACGGCCACAACGAAATTCAGTAAACCACTTTTTTACCATTGAAATCGATGGTGCAGAGTCCCCATAGTACGAGTATTTATCAAGCTTAGCCTTGGTCTCGGTAATGGTTTTTTTTCGCAAGAAATAATGCTTAATAAGCACACGAAATTCACTTTTTTCCATTTTCTCCTCAAATTAGTGATTAGTCTGATAAAAATAGCTGTCAAACACAAACTAACTGACGCAGCAAGTTTAAATTTTGACAGGAGTCAACTGACAGATGCCTGTTGACAGGAGCAGTGTTGCTGTTTCAGTAAAGAGGTCAGAAATTCAAAAAGTCACGGACTTATTGACCCGCCCTCGTACGTTGTATCCCGGTGCATATTTCCCTTTGCCGAGATGCTAATTCTTTCAATCCCGATGTCATGGTGTAATTGATATGTTAGCCAATGTTAGCCATGGCACACGCTGATTAATTTTTAATACCACTGTAGGCCCTACTAAACGCCCTTGAAGTTTATATGAAATTGAAATTACCAGTATTTAGCCCTGGCGAACGCTTTTATTAGTTTGTGAATACCAAAAGCTTCTTACCACTTGTGGGGGGAAGCAACTTAGCAATCACGTCGGGGTCACCAAAATCTTTTACTGTATATGGCTAATAGACAACGGTTCTGTACCGTGTTTATTGGCGATATTTCTAGTACAAACTAGAACACCAGAATTGAGACAAGTTTGGAGCCTTCCAACCAGACTCACATGGAAAATGGAAAGTCTTAGTTAACTGTCGAATTGTATCTAGCTGTTCAATGTTTATTGGGCGATATTTATACAAGAAATTTAGAGTTAGCAAATTCAAAGAATATACAATACGAAAAATTGATTACTCTAGTATAATTCTTAGCTTACTGAAATATTATTAATTAATATGACATACAAAAAATAAGTATGTACAAAAAATAAAGAAAATAAAGGTGTTATGTTGCACCACATTTGGGTTAAACTCAGTTCAATGTCAGACAAGTGGTTTATACAATTCAATGTCGGGCGACTGGAAACAAGATGCACTGTAAATACTGACCGTACTCAACTCAATGTTTAAGTCCGTAGTCAAAAAAGAAAGAGCAAAGTGACGATAATGTACTTTGTCTGTATGGTCAAAGTATACTTTGAAATAGCCACTAATTTCAACGTCATTTTCGGCCACCGCAAATATTGTCACTTTATGCACTGGCTTCAAAAATAAATTAACATGTTTGTTATTTACTTACTTACTTAGACGGCGCTTTAATCCGATATGGACTTAGGCCTTTTTATTTAACGCAGTCTTTTGCCAACTATCGAAAGTTAGGTATGCGAAGTTGACTAAAGTCATTTTCAACTTGGTTGCGCTTTCTAAAATGAGGCAATTTCTACTGCGTTATCACTTGATGATTGGATAAAAAAAACTTTCCGGACTGAGACGCCGTTGTCAAGGCAATGTAACTTAGCCATCTAAGCTGGCTAAACCTTTATTTTCTGATGAAGTCGGCATCTATGTACAGCCCTTACAAATCGCTATTAAAACGTATTTATTGATGCAAACGGACCAAAAAAATCACCCGAAAGCATTTATACCTGTATCGTTGGCCTCGATATTGTGCGTCGCTCTTTGTTGATAGCATATATCTTGTTTATCCTTCGTTGAATGCTAAACCCATCATTTCCACTTGACAGATCGCTGCGTTCTACCCATTCATATACCAATGTCATATACAATGAGTGACTTTGTTAAGCAGGAAACTTGCATTTAATTTTATTTGCGAAATGAAATTACTGCTGCAGAAACGTTGAAAATGTTGGGGAAGGCCTTCGGGATCAGAAGAAATCAAGGCCATCAGAGAAAGCGTTGAGGGCAAAGATCTTCCTGGGCGGCTATCAACATCAACTAATGAACAACACCTCAAGAAAATAAAAGATTTGGGGGTCAAAAATCGTCTATTGACGATAAGAAACCTCGCTGATATTGTTCACATTTCATTTGGATCAGTCTAGACCATTTGGAAAGATGCTTTTGCATTAAAAAAATTAAATCTTGTTTACTTCTTAAAACACTTAATTTATTTGAAAAAGAGCTTACATTTTTCGCTAAAAATTGAACTTACACCATACCACAACCACCGTGTTCGCCTGATTTAACAACTAAACTGAAGAGACCGCTCCGGGGACACCGTTCCGACACATTTGAGTAGATAAAAACCGAATCGTTGCTCGCTTTAAAAGTCATTCCAGAATACGAATAAAACAATTGTTTCGAAAGTTGAAAAAACCGTTGACATAAGTGTATTATATCGGGATGGGAGTACTTTGCTGGCGATGAAATTGACTTTAAATAAGTAAAGGTTTTATATAAAAAATTTCGATTGTGTTTTGATCACTTAGTCACTTAGTTTTTCTCTGCTGGTGTCCCTTGGGGGCAGATTCGTTGCATCTCATCCTCCATTCACAGTCTATGCAAACGGTGCCGAAAATCACCGGTAGAATTTTCCTGTTGAAGCAGCGAAGAGCAACAGCCTCACTTTTTTTGTTCGAGATAGTGCCTTGCTAATCAATTGCCTTCTTAGTCCAAAGGAGCAGCAATTGGCAAGAGTTATTCTTCGTTTGATCTCAGCGCTGGTGTTGTGGTCCGAATTGGTAGTGAAGCCCAATCAAGGAAATTCTCGTAGAGTAGTTCACGTTCCCATTCGTATCATGGATATTGGAAAAAAATTAGCTCAGCGTTCTCAAAAGCATTTTCGCAGCGCGGGCACAATGGATATGAGTCTTGGTTTCGTTTGAATAGATATTCCCAAAAACTTCAATGTCCCGTTAGAAACTGTGTAACTTAAAATTTTACTTCACCGTGTTTTCGGTTTATCCAAGGCTCTATCGTTGGGATATAAGTTGATAGGTCTATCTTCACTTTTATGACTCATCCCACAGTTTTTGCTCGATTTTTATGATACTGTTTCTCTCTCGCCTTTTTGAATGGGTTTTAATCGGGCGACTGCTATATAATCTTTTCCTTTCTTTAGCGAGAATATCGAAAGATGACAAAAGAGGAAATGGGCATTATCACGTCGTGGGACACCGTTCGAAAAGCGCGAAAAGTAGCAATCTGTTGGCAACGTAACTTGCGATCATATAAAGGAGATACTCACGTACGTTTCATCTTGGATGGCAGTGCACTATACGTGACCAGTTCGATGAGTTAAATGCATTCTTTACATCGAGAGTTACTACTGCACAATAGTTATTGCTTCCTCCTTTCCAGCGTTTGTCCTCCATGGCAGTATGGGGCTTGTCAGCCACCCCTTTAATTGCGTCCCCGGTGGACCGGCCTTATAGAAGCCATACTGATGTTCTGCCAGTCCACTAGTGGTTTCGGTGGCACCCTGGAGTCTATTGCTTATAATTCGTTCAAGAATTTCACGCATCGTGTCCAACATGCAGAGTGGTCGGTAAGTTTAAGGTTTATCCAGGGGTTTGCTTCCTTTCGATGTAGTACCAACCTTTAGAATTTCTATTGATTTGGAAAAACGCTTTCCAGAAGGCATGCTTAATACATTTTTATAAACATTTCGTGCTGGACTTTTATTCCAGTCTTCAAACCCTGGTTCGGTCGGAAACCGGAGCCGTCTGGTCTTTTATTCTAGCACACGGTTCAAAGAGCTCGTCGTGTGACAGAATTGATATTGGTTGGTATTGGCTTTTTGTCGGGATAACTAGAGCACCGTTCTCTTGAAAGGTAAATAGGGTTTGCAAAGTAGTAGTGGGCATGTGGGTGATGACTTCTGAGAACCCTTCAGCTTAGCTTTTAGTATTCTAATAAACGCGGCCGTAAAATTGATGAATAGGTGGTGTGTATAGATCTGAAGTTCATGGGATTTCTCCAAAATTTGCCGGAGTGTGATTATTTGATCGATGATGGACTTACTTAGTCTGAAGCTACAGTAATATGGACCAATCAGGTTGTTAACGAACCGCTTTAAGCGTTTGCACAATATCTCAAATCCTCATCATTGACTACGAGTCTACTGTGATGTTCCCCTGTTCGTTGAGTAGTTGGACCTTGTTCTAAACAACTTAAAAGACCCATCGCGAACCTACCTCATGGCACCGAAGCATGTACTCTATCGAATGCGGATATTCTTGTTCATTTCAAAAGAAAAATTTCTTGTATGGTATCCCGTTTGCGTTTAAGTGCTTTGAAAGACGAGATTCAAAGACGAACTACTACAGTGTACGAAGACTTCTACCTAGTCAAAAATTGCTAAGAAGTCGAGTGAGACTCAATAGAAGAAGACATCGTCCTAGGAGACGCGATGGAATTAGGGTGCGCATTTGAAGGAGAAACACGTTAAAATTTCGAACTTACCTACAGTTTCCAAAATTGATTTTTTGAAACTGAATAGTTTATTGCTGAAGAGAATGGTTCAACGGCTTATGATTTATTTCTGAAAACCCTAAAAACTACATAAGTTCTTCAAGTTCTATAGCGATGCTAAAAAATTCAGAAATAAAGCTTAAAGGTGAACAAATCCCTTTTTAATTAAATAGAGTTATGAACAGCATTATTAATCCCAGAGGTGAAGATCAACATGTATCTGTAGCACTTCATAGCAGTGATGGTAATATCATTTATCCCATGGCAGTAGCGAATGAGTTCAATGATCACTTTGTCTCAATTGGAGATAACCACTTTCCGGAGGATTCAACTGTTCATTGTAGCTGTTGCAATAGAACTGCTGATGTCCATTTGTGTAGCAATAGCTTCTTTTCCGCACCAATTACAGGCCTTGAGACTCTTAAAATTATTAAATCCTTGAAAAATTCATATTCTTGTGGTAGTGATGATGTTTCTAACCTTGTGCTGAAAAATATTGCCTTTTACATCGTTGACATTTTAGCACATATTCTTTGTTTGAATGTTATGCCTGGAGTTTTTCCCGAAATACTTAAATGTGCCCTTGTAATACCACTTTTTAAGAAAGGGGATAGAAAAGAGAAAAATAATTACAGCCCTATTTCACTTTTGCCTTCGATTTCAATTTTTTTGAAAAGGCGGTTAAGAACAGGTTTTTGGAATATTGATGATCTGAGAATCGCATATGACTCTGTCAACCCTTTGAACCTAGTAGCTGATATCAACCATGATGCGCATCTACCGAGAAACTGGTTCGCTGAACATAAGCTAGTAGTTAGCAACAAAACAAAACTCATGCTTTTTAGCCTAAGTCCACAGGAATATCCCGACATAGATGTCATATTTCATGCCCCTAACTGCCGTAGGTATTACTGTCGATGTGCTCTGCTCTAAACGTTGAGAAAATGTTTGATGAAAATGCCTCTTGTCTTACCACATGCTTTAAAGTTGAAACTGTAAATCACTTCAAATAGTTTGGTGTGACAATTGAATTGGTCCAAACACATTTCAATTTTAAAGCAATATCTCCTCTCTACCATTCGATGCTTTTATCGCCTCAAAAAGTTTTGCTCCAGCTATATTTTTAAAACAATCTATTTTGCGATATGCAATGCGGCATAAGCTGTTGCGGGGGTGCTTACTCAAATAAAATACAGCAGTTGAACATCCTGCAAAAGTGTATCATAAGGAAAGTTTGCAAGTTCACCCGTAGAGCCCACTCCTTAGAATTCTACCAGTGAGGCACTTGTACTCGTATTATTAAAGGGTACTAAACATTTTCTATTTGAGTTGTGGCTACTTGCAGAGTGCAATCTCTGACACTTATTGCTTGCGTAGGAATCTACTTTCTATCATTCGTATCCCTGCCTTTCGTACCACTAACTTCAAGAACTCGTACATCGTTCTATCTTGAAATGACACTGAATACATTCTTGTCGAAATTTCCAATGGAAATGTGAAGTGTATTATTGGTTTAGTCTATAGCCATAACCGAAATTTCTCGTTTGATTCAATGTTTTCTACTTTACAACTATTTTCAGCATCATACGAGCATATTATACTATGCAGGGATTTTAATGCGGATTTGCTGAAAAATGATAGTAGATCTCGTTCATTCCTGGATGCTTTTGCAGCGTGTGGTCTTGTGTTCGTTAATTCTCATCCCCTGCAAGTCTTCTTGACTTGGTGGTTGTCTCAGACCATACAAACGTTCTACTTCAAGACCAATTGTCACTGGAAGGAGTTTCAGACCATGATCTTTTGTTTTGTATATATGACATTGATTTCTCATCAAATCCCCTGTATAACACCTTTCAATTTCGTGATTTCGCAGCAATAAATTATAACATCCTTCACCATCATGCGAGCCTTCTACCATGGCATTCGTGTTACTTTGTATCGGACATTAATGATAAAGTAGAAATCGTTCAGACCCTTATTAAAGATCTTTTCAATAAACATGTTCCTATTAAGACTGTCATAGTGCTCAATAGTAATTGGCCATGGTTTACCACTGAGGTGCATAATGCTATCAAAACTCGTCGAAAATTATATGCTAAATTCAAAAAACTTTCTACTAGTCACAATTGGGAAACGTTTTGCAGAGCAAGAAACTACTCTTCATTTGTCACCAGAAGAGCAAAACAAAAATATTTTTTGTCGAAGCTCAGCATTGACCAACCGTCAAAGAAACTTTGGGCAAGTTTACGTTCTATTTGGATAGGAAAGAGTCGTATACAAACTAAAATGCCAGATGCAAATGACTTAATTGATGCCTTTTCCCCTAGTTGCAATTCTTCGTTTTCACCGGAATTGGTGGATTAACGTTGTTGGAATTTGTAGTAATTACTGACAGCTTCGTGCTCTCAAATCTAACGCGATTGGTTTCGGTTTTATTTCGTACTCAAATATATTACAAAAATATTGTTATTGCCCATTTTACAGAGATTTGATGATTTGAGATTTTATCTTTCTACTGAAACATTATTTTTGATTCTATTAAGAATGTGTGTAGAAAACACAGGTCAAAAAAAAATTTGAAGGAAAAACGAAAATAAAACCTTCGATATAGAAAAAAAAAAAAAAAAAAAAAAAAGGATATGCATATACAGACATACATATCGGGATAAATTTACGTATATGTATGTACATAAAACGATGAATGAACACATAAATAAGTGTGAATAAATATAAAGAACATGAATAAGCATATAATAAATAAATATATATATAAGTAAATAAATAAATAAATAAATAAATAATAAAGAAACAAAAATGACTAAATTCTCTTTACAAAACAAACTTTACATATATAAACAAATATTCAGTAAATAAGTAACAATAAATTATTAACACAGATAAACATATACTTACAAGTATGTATACCTAACATTTACCAGTCATAAGTACATAATTCATTTACAAGCGGATTATCAGCAAAACTACATCTTCTTTTAAACGTATTATTAAGTTTAAAGATTCTATGAACAATCAATTCAACATTCGATCTAACATGAATATCACGAGTTGAGTTATGCCAAGGTAAATCTAGCATCATTTTTAAGATCTTATTTTGCGAGACTTGCAATTTGTTTATGTGGCAAGTTGCAGCGTCGCCCCATACTTGGCATCCATATAGCAGAATCGCCTGGAAGATTACCTTGTGCAATATAATTTTATTGTCAGTGGAGAGTAGTGATTCTTTATTAATAAATGGACACAGCATCTTTATTGCTATTCCTATTTTCTTTATAGTTTTAGGGATATGGTCCTTAAATGTAAGTTTGGTATCTAAGTAAATACCTAGATACTGACAGAGGGTTCCCAATTTATATAGCTTCCATTCAGTTGAAGTTGGGAGCTGGGCAAAAAGCATGACTTTCTTTTCCGGGTGAAAAAGATAGCCTGAGTTTTTACTTCGTTTAGCTTGATTTTCCATTTGTGGTAATATTTTAATAATATTTCCATTCCATTTTTGAGATTCCTCTCAATATTAAGAGCGAATTCATGAGATGAAAATATTGCGGTGTCATCAGCAAATATGGCTATATCACAGTGCGGTAATTTTGGTATATCAGATGTATAAATGTTATAAAGGATTGGGCCAAGAACTGAACCTTGTGGTACACCCGATTGAAGGTGTATTAGGTCAGAGATACTGCTGTTAACATGGACGTTGAAACGACGACTGGACAGGAAACTTTGGACTATTTTACAGAGATATGGAGGAAAGTTGAAATGTACCATTTTGTATATCAAACCCTCATGCCAAACAGAGTCAAATGCCTTTTCAATGTCTAATAAAACCATGCCAGTAGATTTTCCTTCAGATCGATTTCTTTTAATGCAGTTGCATATTCTCAGTGCCTGATGGGATGTACTGTGATGACGCCTAAACCCAAACTGTTCGTTGGGAAAAATTTTATGATCATCTGTGAACTTTAAGATTTTCTCCTTTAATATCTTTTCGTATACCTTACTAAGGTTGCTTAGTAGACTGATAGGTCTATAACTTTCCGGACTTTCTGGAGGTTTACCAGCTTTTAATATGGGTACCACTTTTGCAAGTTTCCATTTATCAGGAAAATAATGCATTTTTAGACATGCGTTTATAATGAATGCTATGTATTTTATACCTGATTTGGGCAATTGCTTTAAATAAATGTTTCTTAACATATCAAGTCCTCCTGTTTTTCTGGGCCCAAGGTTATTTAATATAAATTGTATATCTTCTTCGGTAGCAAAAATACAGAAAGAAGGAGGGTCTAATCTTTCTTCTAAAGAAGCTTGAATGGTGTTGCTTACAAGAGTGTCGGTATGTGCATCACCTAAGTTTTGTGAGACACTATGATTGTTGGAAAAGTTTACGGCAAGTACATTGGCTTTTTCGACATCTGTAAAGTATGTGTTCGAAGCGCTTTTTAGAAAAGGTAACTGTCTGCTTTTGTTTTTTACTAATTTGACGATGTTCCAGAAAGGTTTTCCATTTTTATCAAGTATATTGAGTTTTTTGTTCCATTCTACGTTACGGAATTCTGAAATTTTTATGGTTATTTGCTTATTCAGGTATGTCATTTGTTGCCTGAAAATGGGTAGGTGATACCGTTGCCAATTACGTCTACAAACATTCCTCAGTTTAATAAGGTTCAGTATTTGGGACGGTAACTTTAGGCAGTGGTTCTTTCTGGGAACTTTTGGTATACTTTCATCGACCGACCTGAGAACATGTTCTGAAAAGTCGTTTACAAGACAATCGACGTCTTCTTTAGATGATATGCCATCAATATCCATGGGAATATTCCTCAGTTTAGATTTAACTACTGAACGAAATCGCGTCCAATTGGCGTTTTTTAAATCCTGAACATATTCCACTTTTTTTTCTCCTGACCATAGAAGACGACAGAAAGCCGGATTCTGATCCGAACTAAGTTCATTTAAAGACACTGGGGTTGTTATGTAACAAGGCACATTTGTGACAAATAAACCAAGGACGGAAGGACTACCACGAGAACTAGCTGGGACATAGGTTGGACTAGGAGGAAACAGAACAGAGATTGGCAACATAACAAGAAAATCAGAAAGTAAATTTCCCCATGCATTCGCTCTAACACAACCCCAATTCCTATGCCTGGAATTTAGATCTCCTCCGATTAGGAAGTCACCGTTTAAGGTGAAAAGTCTTCTCAAACCATTTTTAAAATTAGTTATTTTCTCGTCTGATGCAGTTTTACCCGGAAAATGTACACAAAATACCTTAACTGACCTTTGATTCCTTAATTTTATTTCAATCTCCACATTCTCAATATAACGCGTTTTTACAATAGGTAAGAGCGAATGTTGAATTGATCTTCTGATAAAAATCGCAACACCGCCCCCAGTCCTATTGGACCTATCATTTCGGTAGCATTTAAATTCAAGTGTTGATAGATGTATACCTTGTTTGAGCCAAGTCTCAGTAACCAAAGCAACATCAATATTGCTGTTATTTAAAAAATTTAGAAACTCTGAAGTTTTGCTTCGAATCCCTCTCGCATTCCAAGTAACAATTTTAATGTAACTATCTATCATATTATTTATCATTACTATACAGAAACTTAGTTGCTAAATGTGCAATAACTTGAAATTGTTCTACCTTAGATTTACATGTAGATAAATTTGTAATCATTTCCATTGCTAAAGTGTTGAGTTCCTCGATCGTAAGCAGTGAATGTTGATTAGAAATGTTGCTTGGAATATTGTTGGAAGCATTGTAGGATGAGCTGCTCTCATTCATATTCTTATTCTCCCACACATTTCGTGGTACCGCTTGTGCTTGGGAGTGAGGGTGAGAGCTAGTGCTACCATAAGTACTGTTGGCTTGGCGAAGATGATGCGGCTGAGGCAGCATAGGAAATTCGGACATAGAAGTGAAAGAAAAATTCTTCTGTGTGTGCGTAGCATTTGTGCGAGCACGGCCTGAGAAGTGCGATGTGTTGTTGTAAGGTGCTTTTGGTTTTTGTTTTAAAGTTTTTTCTTTCATCTCGCTATACTTTATTCTATTGACACACGTTGGATCCGTAGATTTATGACAGCCGCTGCAGTTAGCACATTTATTTACGGCAACATTATCGCATGAAATAGTCTTGTGTTGACCAGAACAAATGGCACAGTAAGCTTTGACGTTGCAATTTCGCTCACCATGTCCGAACATTTGGCAGTTGTGACATTGGGTCAGTTTGCCTTTGAGTTTTCTTTGAATACTCCAGTTCACCTGAGTATGTAGGATAGACCGATAATGTTTTTTCAAATCAAACAATTTAATTGAACCATTTTCTAGCGAAATTAAGTAAAAAACATCACTATATCTTTCGTACGTTTTCGTTATCTTTTTAATGTTAATGCATTTTAGTCCCATTTTAGTGAGTTCACTTTTTAATGTATTTGCATCCATTTCGCCCATTCCATAGAGAACCACTTTAAAAGCTTTCTCACTGCGGAGATCATGTGAGAAAAACTGACAGTTTTCCGATTTTAACTTGTCGAACACTGATTTGTAGGATGTAAGGGATTCACAAATAATTTTTATTCCGATGGATATTCTTTTTATACAGTAATCGGAGATGTTTAATGATTTCATTACACTGTGAACATAATCACAAGATTTTTTGAGGAGTTTGATTGGTGGTACATACACTCTTATATCAATAAGTATCTTACCTTGTTTGTCCCAAATTTTCAAAAAAAAATTCTTGCGAAACAGATTTCCAACCAACTCAATCGTTTCAATCTATTATCGTCAGTGCAGTCAGGTTTCCGATCTGGCCATAGCTGTTCTATATCTATGATCAAAGTGCTTGACGATATAACAATTCAATATGACAGGGAATATCTTTCACTGCTCTGCTTACTTGATTTCTCGAAGGCCTTTGACACGATCAGTCATGAGGTTCTTTGCACTAAACTGAAACTTTACTTTGGTGTGAGTGATTCGAAACTCGAAATGCTCTCAACCAATAAATATAGTTTCTGGAGTTGCCCAAGGTTCAGTTCTTGGCCCAATTCTTTTCTGTCTTTTCATTAATGACTAACCGCAAGTGAGTCGAAATACATATGTACATACGAGTATACATGCCCATGACGTGCATATATACCTTTCTCGACCAATTGGCCTGGTGGAAGATCTTGTGGATAGATTTAATTCGGACTTGTTTTCCATTGCAAAATGGTCTCAAGACAATGGTCTTATTCTAAATCCAAGAACGAGTCAATTTCAATTTCAAAAAAAATTTACAATGTAACTCTTCGACCGCCAATTTTTCTCAACTCCACAAGGCTAATCTTCTCTGACACCGTGGTGAGCCTTGGATATAAAGTAAATCGGTCTCTTTCTGCCACTGATCATGTAAACCTAATTATAGCGCGTGTATATGCTCTGGCTGTTTGCTAATTTTACACCTGTTAGCACCAAACTGAGGTTGATAAAGTCCATTCTTTTGCCGATTTTTGATTATGCTATAGTTATCTACTGTAAACTAGATTCTCTCTGCCAGCACAAATTACTTGTTGCTTTTAACGATATGATTCGATATGCCTTTGGAGTAAGAAGATCCGACCATATAACCCTTTACCATAAGTATATCCTTGGGTGTTGATTTTCTGATTTTTTGACATTAAGATGCTGTGTGTTTTTACATTCATTTATTTATTTGAAAAATTGAAATTTGTTCAGTCTCCTAGAACTTTCAATCTTATCTCGCCCTCTTATAAATATCTTAACTCGTCTCTCCTCTTACTTGTTCATGTTTCCAGACTGTGGAATTCACAAGCAATTTAAATATGCCCTATTTGCACACTTTCATCTTTGTAATCTATACTTCTCTTCTTCTCTTTATGTTACCTTTCTTTTCAGCTTCCTGCTTTGCCCTCTTCTTTTCCCCCTATGCTTCCTCAATTTTCTCTTTCCTTTCCTCCGCCTTAATAACGAATATTCTTTAAGTAAGTTTAAGATTTGTTAGTTTATTATTTCACTTAATGTTTTAATTGTGCTCATTTTTTGCATAAACCAATTCAATGTGGTAAACTAATTTGAATGAGCTTTCATGTACTATAAAAGACTTCTGTTCTTATTTGTAATTTGCCAAATTAAATTGAAAATTGAATTGAAATTGAAGTTGTTTAACAGTCTTCCTACAGAAGTACGATCCATCAGTAGGTACTTTATTTGTTTTCTTAAATAAAGTAAAACTGTGGCTTCTTGATTTCGATCATGATGGAATTGAAACTTTGGTTCGCTATACTATGTATTATTTATCTTAAGTTTGAGTGGTTTGACACTTGTATGCCCATTTGAAATTCATTGACTGTTCTTTTACCCAACCGGTAGTCTCCAGACGCGGGAACCCACTGATTGCATACAAACTTGTGGGATAGTTTTAAGGTGTTAAAGTGTCACAGGCTCATTTTTGGTGTCATAGTTGCCTGTATATGATTGGTGTCCCACTTAGTCGCCTCTTACGACAAGCTGAGAAGCACTACGGCACTATTCTTTATCCGATGCTGCACGGATATGATCTAGTTCAACGTCACTCACAGGATATTGTGTCAATGACTTAAATCGTTTGGCAACGATTGTACTCAGAAGTCAGAATCACAATTAGGTATGTACATATCTTCAAATGCGTTCAATAAGTCCCTTAATTATGCATCCGTCAACCAAATATCTAGTTCACTTATCGATCTAGTTCAACGTCGCTCACAGGATATTGTGTTAATTACTTAAATCATTTGACGCGTTCTGCGGTCTGCGACGTTAGCTAACCCCATAAGCGGAGCAGCAGCGATGCAGTAAAAATGGGAAACTCGTTACGCATAAGTTCGCATAACGAGGAAAAGGTTAATAAAAAGATAAGAAGAAGATACTATGTATTGTTTAAATTATTCGAATCCTTTATCTTTCTATGTGCACGTGCATTCGCTTGTTTTTTGTATCCTACAATAATTTTTCTCTTTATATTGATTTATTAAACATCAACGACATCTCATCACCTATAGCAGCGGAGGCCACGAAACGCAAATAGATTATTATGAGAAACCGTGTTAAGGACTGTAAAGTAATACTTGGAGAATCGCTAGTAAGCCAAGACCGTCTGCTCATTACAGAATTTTTCACAGCGGAACCACCGAAAACACGGGCATCGTTTGGAAAGCCAAAAATCCGGTGGTATAATCTATCGAAGGAACGAAGCGCAAGATTTATCGCACTGGCTAAAGAAGTACTTCACAATATAAATGGTATAGCATACTCACTTAGCCCGCAAGAAATGTGGAACATCATGCACGAGGAATGCATAACACTCGCAAAGTCCCATCTGGGGACTATATCGAAATACCATCACGTCGACAAAGAAACATGGTGGTGGAATGACGAAACCAAACGAGCTGTGGCCGACAAGAAGAGTGCATTCCAAGCGTGGACAAAATGTGATCGGAGCGACGATATCGAAAAAGGTCGACTGGCTCTTGAATACGAGCGTCTTAAAAAGATCACAAAGAAAGTCCTGGCTCGAACTCGAGCGGCAGAAGCGGAAAACATGTACCAGGAGTTGGAACAAATATCCTCACGATCGGCAGATAGAAGACAAGCTATCCAAGAAGTTCAAACGTCGTACAATACTAAAATGCCAAATATTTTTAAGCTCGCTGCACAGAGGTGAAAAAATTCAATGCAAATAACCTCGCCGAAATACATAAAAAATCCAGACAGTCGCTTATTAACAAATGAAAAGGAAATTTGTGACCGGTGGCTTGAATACTGCAAAGAGTTGCTTAACAAACAGTGCCGACAGCTGGTCTATTCGAGGAGGAAGTTTCGGACTTTTCAATCGAAGAAATAAGTATAGCAATCGGAGAAATGAAGCGGGGGAAAGCGGTGGGACATCATTCCATCAGAGTTTTGGTCGAAGATGGAGGGAATCGGCAACGGATGGCTATCGAAACTTTTAAATAAATTAAAATGTGGACAATCTATGCCGAATCAATGGAGAAATAGCTTCTTGGTTCCATTATACAAAGGAAAAGGCGACACTCGAGAATGCAACAACTACCGTTCAATCAAGCTTGTGTACACAAACAATGAAAATCGTCGAAAGAGTCTTAAACGAACGTCTTCGGCAAATAATAAAGCTCGATAATAGCCAGTGTGGATTTGTTGAAGGATGATCGACGGTGGACACTATCCAAAGCCTTCGAATAATAATGGAGAAGCACCGAGATTCGTCTAAGGATTTACACATGGTATTTATCGACCTAGGGATCTCATATGGTCCGCGCTGAGGTCTCAAAACGTACCGGAAACGTATGTTAGAATAATACAAGACATGCACGGAAACGTAAAAACTGCGGTTAAAAGCTCTGCTGGACTAACGAGAGAATTTCCAGTTAATGTCGGAGTGTATCAAGGAAGCGTACTTAGCCCTTTCCTCTTTAACGTAGTATTCGACTATCTTTTAAAAGACTGCATGCGCGAAGCAAATGTAACGCCAATTCTCTTCCCTGACGACGCAGTTATACTTAGCGATAACGTCGAAGATTTATAGAACGCCTTAGATTCATGAAGAAATGCGCTAGAGAGAAACGGGTTTAAAATAAGTCGTTCAAAGACGGACCATTTGACGTGCCCATTTGCGCATCCTTTGCGACCTGTTCCGGATATAATGGAATAGTTCTTCCGAAAAGCACTATCTTTAAGTACTTAGGATCAATCGTTAACATGGAAGCGAAATGTGACGACGACGCAAACAACAGAGTGAGTGTGGGATGGATGAAATGGCGGGAAAATTCGGGAATCTTTTGCGACCGAAAATTCCCACTTAAATTAAAGGGGAAACTCTACACCACGTTTGTTAGACCAGCTCTTATAAACGGTTCACAGTGCCGGACAATGTACGAAGCGTTTAAAAACAAAATGACGGCAGCGGAAATGAATATGTTGAGGATGTCTAGTAGAGTCACTAAACGCGATTGTATTAGATCTACGCGTATAAGAGGAAGTCTTCACATAAAGAATTCGGTAACCGAACAGCTTGAGGCGAATAGAATAAGCTGGTATTGCCACGTTCAAAGAAGATCTGCGGAAAACCCAGTTAAAAAGGCACTATCAACTACGGTCACTCCAACTGTAAGAAAATGAGGTCGGAAAAAGAATTCCTGGATTTCTCAGACGGCAAATGCGCAACAACGCCTGGGGCTTACCACTGAAGTGATCCAGGACCGAGCATTATGTAGACGTATTCTGCGGTCTGCGACATTAGCCAACCCCATAAGCGGAGCAGCAGCGATGCAGTAAAAATGGGAAACTCGTTACGCATAAGTTCGTATAACGAGGAAAGGGTTAATACTCGTAAAAGGATAAGAAGATATTGATTTCTCTGGTTTGAATTTTGGATTATGTTCACCGCACAACATAAAAAAAAAATGTATGTGTAAGTCTTCAATTCGAAATGTACCTATGTATACTTGACGAGGATAGTATAAGGAGTAAACTCCTTTTGTTTCAGCATTTCGAAGCTTGTTTTCCAGGTTTAACGCATAGTTGCTACCAGTATATGTAGTTTGTAGATGACTAAGTTTTCACCCTATCTACTCGTTTTATATTTTTTCGTACAACATTGCCGAACAGAGGATGGAATGTTTTTCTGTTTTTCGATCTCTCGATAGTTTTCAGAACTCTTTTATTGTCCAACGTTTTGCAGATTTATTTTTTGTTTTAACCATGCTATGAAACCACATATCTGTCCTTTTATTCACTTAATAAACATGAACCCTGTTCAATCAACCTACATAAATTCTATTCAACGTGATGGCTCCTTTATAGTATAAATATTGTAAATAACCGCCCAAAGCTAGGGCTTTTATTGGCCTTTACGGGTTTCCTATCCATTTAACCTCTTTATGCCAACTCCCTATTTTTCAGCAGCAAATGCCATCTAATTACATAACTTTTCGATTAAACATCTGGTCGCCTGTATGCCTAAAGGAAATTCATGAAAAGCAAAGCCAACTTCTTGAATATTCTATAAATAGTCTACAGGCAGAGCACCTACATACTTTTATGTACAAGTAGGTGCTGCTCATATCAAAACTCTTACCCTCAATCTTTACTATTCCACGTTTATTTGAATTTAAAAAACCCAGTTATGGAATCGTACCTACATACAAGTATTATGCATATCCAGCGAAGCGAGTTCAACGACCATATTCGAATATACCATAGTGTTCCTGGTATGATACATAATTAAATGGCATTTTGGCAGTTTCGAAAACCTTTGACATTTCAAGGCAATTATGTTTTTTTTGTATTTTTCGGTGAATAAGCAATAACTATTGAATTTTGGCATATAATAATTGAACTTGGCATAACTCATTTTGAAAGGTCGTTCCAAACGAATTTTAACATAAAGTTGTCCTGCTTTTTGGGAAAACTTATTTTGACCCGCATTCTGATCACATTTACATGTTTTCTTCTCTCGTAGTCGGTACTATAGTTCATTGGAAGCTTATGCAAAAATAAAAAAGTTGTAAATCATTTCCATAAGCAGGACTTGGTTCAGAACTATCGAAAATAAAAAGGCAGCAGAACGTTGGTAAGCCTTAGGAGTATAGGTACACTGTGAACCAACAACCAATCTTGGATGCAGATGAACTTATAGACTTACGTTCGGGTATGCGCATTGAATTTTCGAGCCATTTAAAGTCAAAATGCAAAATAACAATTTGTGAGGGTGCTCTATTTATTTTATTTATGTATTATTGTACACAAATGGGGTATACAATCAGATTTAAATATTTTTTTAGTACTCAGATATTGTAATGGGTGATTTTTTAACGGTTTGGTTTTTAATTGTCAAAAAAATAAAACACAGGAACCCTTTAGGCGTTTATTCGATTTTTGTTTGAGTTGATATTATTTCATATAATTTTGACAGCGATTAAGTCTAAAGCGATACATATGGAGAGTCAAATTTTAAGTCACACAGAGTTTTTCGGCTTCAGTTCTTGCACGAGTTGTATTTTGTATGGTTTTAGACCAACATCCTCCACGTAGTCCAGTAACACAATCCCAATTATGCGAATGGCGAAGAATGGACAAATCAAAGTCTTCATTAACACTGGCGGATAAAGCAGCAATACCAGCAAAGTAGTGTGAAATTTGGTCACAATGACTTGAATTGCTTGCTCGAAATGGCAGAGTTAACTGAGCATGTTTAACTTTGACACATGTTACTAACTTTGCGTCAGCTGTCAAAATAGAACACTGAAAAGCGAAACAGCAAGAAACTTACTTTACTTACCTTTTTAAGGTGGCGCTACAGTCTGCGGTGGACCTGAGCCTCAGTCAACAAGCGTTTCCAGCTAGATCGATCTTCTGCTAGCTACCTCCAGGTTGCATGCTAAGTTGGTTGGTGCATTGGTGTCCACCCGCTCTGCATGGCCCAGACATCTCAGTCGTTGGATATTCACTCTTCTGGCTAGGTAGATGTCGCTATACAGTTCTTAAAGTTCGTCGTTGTATCTCCTCCTCCACTCACCGTCAATGCAGACGCAACTGAAGATCATTCGAAGAATTCTTGTCTCAAAGCAACCAAGCGCACTCTCGCCCATTTTTGATAATGTCCATGCCTCGAGTCATAGAGCAGGACCGGAATGATAAGACTCTTATAGAGGTTAACCTTGTTATTCCGGAGACGGATTTATTGAGTCAATTGCCTTCTTAGCCCGAAGAAGCAGCGATTGGCAAGAGTTGTTCTTCATTGCCGTTGTCTGAAATTAAAGCAGAGGCTATGTAGACAAAGTTCTTAACTACCTACCTATCGAAGATGACGTTCTGTTCGAGACGTCGGTATTCAGTGTCCTTTTTGCTTGATAGCATATACTTGATCTTGCTCTCATTGAACGCTAAACCCATTTTTGCCGCTTCCGTCTCAATACGTGCAAAGGCGCCAATGACATCACTCTGCTTTCATCCGATTATGTCAATATCATCGACATACGCGAGTTATTGAACGGACTTTTGAAAGATTGTACTTCTTCTGTTTGTGCTGATGCCTCTGTAGTTGGCGCAGTTCAGAGGGTCTCCTTTCTTGAGCATCGGACAAACAATGTTGAGGTTCTATTCATCGGGCATACTTTCGCCCGACCATATTTTATGGCCCGTCAGGCCGTCCGCTCCAGCAGCTTTGTTGGACTTCAGCTTAGATATTCTAATCTTCACTTCATCCATGTCGGGTGGACAGAATTGTTGGTCTACGACATAACACATTCAAAAAAAATTATCTGCACTAAGTAATCCGAAATCCTCCAATCTATGCATACTCGTTTGTACAAAAATTACGGGATCCAGAATCTGATTGGTATTAAAATAAGTTTCAGAGAATTCATTGTCTACGAAAAAAACTCTTTTTGGGAACAGAGATGAAAAGATTCGCCTTTTTTAGGTACGGGTGAGACAAATACTATTTTTCATCTCTTCGGATAGAATCCTTAAGAGTAGGATTGATAAAAAAGGTTACGCATTGGTTTTGCCAATGATAAAAAGTATCCGAAATTTCCAATTTAAACAAACCGCGCTTGAGATATTGTCAAAACCTTTTTTTGTGAGTTGGTACATCTGTCATATAGCGCTCAAATATCTGAACGATATTGCCTTGAATTTTGTATTTCTAATATAAGAGCATGTGTGGAAGCATTAAGAATGTTAACGGTAGTCTACGGGGACTCGATAATGTCGAAAACACATGTGTACTGGGTTGATGATTTGCCTCGTCCCGCTCGTCGATCCACCACTGTGACTGACGTAAAAATTGAAAAAGGTAAGATAATTGAGGCCATCAGCGCAAAAGTGATGTAACTCACAATTTTTGTTGATTGATTGAAATAGTGTTCAGAAAAGAAATTAAATCAAAAAAAATATTTACCATATCTAAAATCCCCATTCTCTCCTAATTAAATATTTTGGGGTTACACCACTTTTGCGCTGAAAATCTCAATTGTCTTCGCAGATCGTTGTGTAAGCATCGGGGAGATAGCTGCCGATCGTGATGTCTCATTCGGGTTGGTACAGAGCGTTATACACGATGCTTGGGGCATGAGATGAGTTGAATGGCGCTTTTAAGACGAATTCTTTCGCCAGACCAGATAGTAAGGTAGGAGTATTACGTGCGTATTACAGCATTTAATGGAAAATATATGTCGCAAGAGGCCAGGATTGGGGAGAAACAACTCTTCACCACGACAACGCACCGGCTCACATATCTCATCTCGTACCATTTTCTCAAGCCGAGTATTTACCTGACATGGCTTCTTGTGACTTTATCCTATTCTAACGACTCAAGTTTTTTTGTATACCTGAGCCAAATCGGAAGATGAATAAGAGAAATTTAAATATTGAAGCGTCTGTGACGAGGCTCAATTTTGAACGCTCCATGGGTGCGCCAATAATATGGCGTGTGCAAGCTGGTTTTTGTACTGTTTAAAGGCACGTTAGGTTTTCTTGCTCCAGGTTAAAATTCGCTTATCTTTTTTTCAAGAACCTGTATGTAATGGAGCCTGTGCTTCTACCGCATTAAAAAGTGTGTCCGTAAAAGTGTGAGGCTCTAAGAAATTTGCGAAGTTCGATGAGGGTCGGCGGCAGCTTCCAATCGCGCATTCCTGTTTTTCGGTCTGCAACTAGAAGGCGTTTTGATGTTGAAGATACGTTGCTGGCTACCTCGATTAACCCCGCTGATTCCATGCCGTTGGAAGAAAATTTCGGGCCTTTTCACCAAATTGTAGTAATATCAATGATTCGAGTTTTGCTTGAAGCACAAAACGTGAAAGTTCGGCGGCCAGGATTGGTTTTGCGGGCCACGTCTGACAGGGATTCTATAGCTAGTCGTAGTTTGTTGTGACTGTACCAGTTGATTTCGTCATGTTGTGTAGGATCGCAAGGTTCAATCATGTTCATGTACGCACGCATGGCCTCCAGAACATGGTCTGCCTGTGCAACCAATACAGTAAGATTGGTGGTGGCGTTTGCAGCTAGAATACCTCGAAAATTGTCTGGGAACTACTCTAGAAATAGAGTTCTTAATACAGGATCACTTACTTGTCCCCGTGACAAATTGCGCAGTTTTTGAAGGAAAAGGGATTGTTCTTGTCGCAGAGCGTCTGCCGACGACGAAGTTGAGTTTCTACTGAGTCTCTGAAACTGGCAATTTTCTGTTGGTGGAGGTAAATCAAGGACATCACCGACGACGGAGAGCATATCGCCTTATTGCGAATAAGTCGCATAGTGAAAATTGTTTTGGTCTTTTTGCGAATTTGACCGATACGGACAATAGAGATGAGGACTGTGTGCAGTTTTCCAAAGTGCAGAAGAAAATTTCTATCCCCCCAATAAAAATTTTACACAAGAGCGGTGACTTTGTTCACAAATTTCTTAAAGACCTTGAAATCACTAACTACTCCATTCGAAAAATTTAAATTGGTATAATTCGTTCCATATGACTGTCAGTGCTTTGAAATTAAATAAGTGCCAGTTTTTCTCCCATCACTTTAAAAATGAAAGATCATTCAAGGTCATTCTATTCGGTCTAGATTAACTAAACACAGATTCGACTTAAAACGAATTGTTATCACTTGGTCTCAAATGTCATGGTATTCAAATGATTATAAGAACACGTGAAAGATTCGCTTAGCTGATGTTCGCAAAGGCAAAGGCGAACTCAAGTGAGGTGGGAGTTTCAAAGACGCATCAAGAACAAGTTGACACAATGCCACAACTGTCAAGTGTTCGGCCATGGAGAGAAAAAATTGCAACGTCAAGACATTATGTCATAACTGTTCCGGTAACCATAAAACCGGCAAGTGCACGTATGTAGGAATTTTTAAATGAGCCAACTGCAGGGGGAATTACAAGTCAACTTATGAGTCATGTTTAAGCCGTACTAAAATACTAATCGATCCCGATTCTCACGGCAGCCAACACATGCGCCTACGAAAGTTTTCAACTACAACAGCTTTGTAGATTTAACCTCTCTTCCGAAAGATTCTATTTAGCAAAAACGTCAGCAGAGTATTCAGCATGTTCTAGAACGCAAAAGCAAGTCTCATCAGCTGAGAACACACTATTCTCACAAGGAGAACTTATGTAACTCCTTAACGATGGAAATGGTTTCAAAGTTTGGCCAATGCAAATCGAAAGTGGAACAATTTAATGTAATTGCACAGCTTGCAGCTAAGTATTTATATTCTAATATTAAGTAATAATCAATATTCGCTAAAGCTATTATGTTGGAATGCGAGAGGCATACGAAACAAAGGCGTTGAGTTTTTCAATTTTCTTTGTAATAGAAATGTCGATATACTTTATGTCTTGTAAGTGAAATTTGGCTTAATAATAATGTTAGCCTAAAAAATTGTAAATACGTTTGTGACAGATTCGATCGAGAACGTTGGATTGGGGGCGGTGTTGCCCATTATAGTAAAGAAAACAATTCGGCATAACGTACTTCCCATTGTAAATACTACGGTAGTGGAAGCGAAGTGGACTATAATAATGCTAACTGGAATCTGTTTAGATCTTACCTCACTTCAAGTATTCGTAATTGTCCGATAGATCTAAATTATATTAATTCTAGTTAACAAGTAGACTCACTACTTCGAAAATAAAATATGTCAAAGAGTGATCGTTCTCCCACCTAATATTTTACAACTAATCAAAATCAGAAATTCATACAGAAAGCGATGGCAAAGATATAGATTATCCAACGATCTTAGGGAAATGAATATATTAAATAAACTTTTAAAGATACATATTTCGGAATATATAAACTCTGTATGGAATAACAAATGAAGATCTCTCATTATAACTGCTTTTGAGTGAATGAATATAATCGAGGTATCTTCGTTCGACGATATGGAGTTCGAAATACCATCAAATATAATCATATCACCAACGAAGATATTCAGTTTAAAATTCCAAATTTCCGAAACTATAAAGCCCCTGGTCTAGACATTATTAATAATTTAATCCTAAAAAAACCTGTTAATAAATGCTACTAGTTTATTAACTTTAATAGTCAATAGTTGTATAAAAATAGCAAAAATAAGTCCCATTTTGACTTTGAAAAAATAATCAAATTTAAGCCACAGGTCTTTCTAGAGGAAAACAGTATATTGGCACATCATCAATTTGGATTTCGTAAGTAGCACAGCACATCGCTTCAAATTTTAAGAATTTCAAAACGTGTGAAATATAATTTTCTTCAAAATAAAGGCACAAGGTTAACTTACAAACTTTTAAGGTTTAACTGCCCTCCATATTTAATTAAAATATTACAAAGTTTTTTAGATGGTAGAGAAAGTTTGTAGTGTCATTGAACAACATTTGTTCTTCTAAAAAATCTATTAAAGCTGGAGTTCCTTAGGGTTCAGTTTAAGCACCTACTCTATTTAATATATATACTGCAGATTTTTCAATTTTACTCAACTGTTGAATTGCAATGAATAGGGTTAAATAAAATATTTGAATACTATAAGCACTAAAAAGTAAAAATAAATATTCCAAAGAGACATGCTATTTTCTTTACACGTACAGTCTGTTTGATAACATCGTACACGACAAAAATTAAAGAAGAACTTATTATAATAAAATAAAAATCAATTGTACTGCTTTATTTTGTTTATTTACTTGAGCTTTTCAATTAATATGTTGTCCACTCTCCTCCATTATTGAAAATTGCTTGGAGTCTTCGAGGCATGCTTTCTACTAATCTTATAGCATAATCTTGAGACAAAGATCTCCATAAAACTCGTATTTTTCGTGATAATTGTTTGACCGTCGAGATCTTCTTTCCGTGGAGCTTTAGCTTCATGAATGCCCAAACATTTTCAATGGGATTTGCATCCGGCGACTGTGATGGCCAATCTAAAACATCGACGTCATTTTTTTGTTTCCACGCACTGTATAAACGACTGCGATCTTTCGGGTCATTATCTTCTTGCAGTAACCAATTCTCATTCCTTCTTATAAACCACCTTTGGGCAGATCGTAATAAAGCCTTCTTATAAATTTTGACCACGTTGGGTGTGTTTAAATTATTTGTAAACATGAACAAATTGCCAAATCCTTGTTTTGAGAAGCATCCCGCTGGATTAATTTATTGGATTGTGTGCACCAGGTGTGAGTGATAGGAGACCATGCACAAAAAGAAGCTTCATCCGAAAAAATAACGTTCTTCCAATCTCTGTCCAAATTCTCCTTGGCCCAACTGAGTCGTTTTTCTACGTGTTTTTTTGACAGTAGTGGTTTCTTTATTGTGCTTCGAAATTTTACATTATTGGCTAGTAAACGTCTTCGTATCGTATCACAACACATATTTAGACCCCTTTTACGTAAAATCTCTTGTCCTCCACGTAACGATAGAAGACGATTTTTTCAAACACGCGTAGAATCATTTTGTCCTGTTTTTTTGTTGTTTTTGGCGTAGACCCACGATTTGGCAAATCATCCACATTTTTAACTTGGGAAAAACGGTGCACCCACTTGCTAACAAATGCTTTGGACTTTTTCATGTATTTAGCCGCTGCTCCGTATGATATTTTCGGTTAGTTTTAGTTTTAAATGCATTTTATTTTCTTAATCATGGATTCTTACATACTAACAAAAAAATGCTTAAATGCTAGCTTAAAATTACTAAACAATCTTATACTAACTTACTGGCCCTACACAGGCACTCTAAGCTACTCTAAATTCTTATATCTATGTCTTTCGACTTTATTTACATTTTATATAGGATTTCTTATTTTCTAAATTTAAGGCTAAGAAAAAAATTTTTTTGATGAAAAACTTAGCGTATGGACATATTTTTTTATTCTTATAAAAACTTAATATCTAACTTAAAATAAACCTTAATCTACCTAACCTACATACAATACGTACATACACACATATAGACATTATACACAATTATATACATACGAGTACATTAGTATATACCTTGGTATACATTAGTATACTAATATATATATATATTACTTAAATGCTAACCTAAACCTATGTAAGCTGGCCATCGCTATTAACAAAGCAAATAGATTGTTCAGCTCTGCCTCATTAGTGAGGCTGGTCCGTAATTGACGGAAACGACGACGAAACATCTTCCCCATCATTCAACCACCAGAAATGCTGGTGCTGTCGAACGACATCCCTCTTATCGCGATTCCCCACCGCCCTACTGAACCTAAGGCGATCCACCCTGCCGTGTGCGACGTCTCTGTTGTAGTTGAGTCGCCTGTCCCCAGCTGTCCGAGCGACATGGAAGATTAACGGGACCGCTGATCTATCTTGGATCAACCCTATCTGATCAAGGTAGAGGAATGCTTCCGGTGGAACGAAGCCGTTAGAGCGCACACTCTCATGATAAATGTAATTGGGGTAGTAAGCCCCAGATATCAGGTTATTCGTCGAGGTCATTGCTCTTGCAATGTGCCTTCGAGTCAGCTTAATTACGAAGTTGTCCACTCGTATTAGGTTCGCCCTGTTGTAAAGGACCTCATTAGGATAAAATTTTTTGTACTCCGACTCTGGTGTTCTGTACAAGCGAAGACAAGCCCTAAGGCAAGCCCTCTCAAACACCCGAATCTTTTCCATTAAGCTTGCTCGTACATTGAACCACATGGGACACCCAAATAACAGCATGGGCCTGATAAGGGCCATGTATCAGATTACCTTCACCCTCGCATCGAGTTGGCTGCTATAAAACAGTCTCTTTGTGAGGGCAAAAGCGCCTTTAGCTCTGGATAGAGCAGCATCTACATTTTTGTTAAAATACAGAAACTGATCTAGCCAAATCCCAAGGTATCTGACTACATTTCGACAGGCAAGAGGCTGTCCGTGTTGTCCAATGATCGAGAACTTTCGCCAATTTTTTCTGGTGTCCCTAGAGGCTCCAGACAACGGCGTCCTAAAAAGAATGGTTTCCGACTTCTGAAAGTTGATTTTCAACTTCCAGTCATCGCAAAATCGTCTTATCTTATCGAAGTCACGCTGTAAGAGAGTATTAATGACCTCGATTTTTGGACCTGTTCTGTACGCTATCAAGTCATCTGCGTACGCAAGTGTATGGGGAAGTGAACCTATCAAGTCGCTTGTATAAATGTTGAATAGGATCGGCGAATTGACCGCGCCTTGCTGAAGACCGTTTTTAATTTGAAATATTCCAACAGAAGTCACATCACCATTTTTCACGATGAACTGTCTGTTGGTTAGCATATTATAAAGAATGTACAAGAGAGGTTTACTAATCCCCAGACTAGCCAGCTTGTAGAAAAGACCTTCTAACCATACAGTGTCGAAAGCCTTCTCCAAGTCAACTAGGCAGGCACCAGTACACTGTTTTTTGCCTTTGGATATCGGACACCAGTTTAGACGCGGCATGTGAGATAGCATGTCCTGCCTTAAAACCGAATTGATTATCCGGAACTATATGTTTGTCCTCAACCCACCTAGTCAGATCTCTATTGATTACTTTTTCGAACACCTTACTGATATTCGGAACGAGACTTATCGACCGGAGATTCTCCGGATTGGATATATCCTTTCCCTTTTTGGGGATAGGTTGAACCACCGCCGTTTTCCAATGCGCTGGATAATGTGCATTATTCATTGCATTATTAAACAGGGTGGTATAAATGTCCACCGCTTCTAGAGGAAGATGTCGAAGCACGATGTTCGGAATACTATCAGTCCCCACTGATTTCTTACTTCTGATTGTGTCGAGGATTTCATGGAGTTCTTCCTTCGAAATGAACGGGGGTAGGTCACCTTCTCTGGCAATGACATTATTTGCCATATTTTCGTCACTGAACCGGGTGAAACCAGAGCCCTCGGATCGCCAGTTCTCTACTTCATTTCGAATATAGAAGTTGTGCACCAAGACGCGATTGTCCAGGTCATAATTAGGGCCAATGATGTCATTGGCCTTGTATACTTCCTGGAAAGTCGCCCCTATGGCCTCAACCTTCTCCTGTGGATCCTCGATCACAAAGAAGTCGCCATCATCAGCGGCCTCATTTGTATCAATGCCTGCTATTGTTAGTAACCGTTCGTTGTCTGTTGTCCGGGCTATTTTAAGACACTGAAGGTCGTTTTGATTTTTTCTTCGAAATAGTTTATTTATTTGTGGGAACATATTCGGGTTGCTGGTGTTTACAGCCCGAACCTTGTTGTTCCAATACAAACTTACAGCAATTCTGTAATTCTCTTTAATTAACATTTGAATATTTTTAATCGACGACTTCAGTGTCCTAATCTCTGGGTCTTGTCTGTCTGTAAACTGTCTGTATAAGTTTTTTAGTCTTGTCATAATTCTACTTTTCTGTCGGTGCAGTGCGTCAATAGTAGGATTGCGGAACAGATCTTCATTAGTCGTTTGTTTATACCGCGGTATTGTAGTGTCCATAGTTTGTTTTATTGTCTGGTCCATTCGTTTAAGGTACTTATCGATCTCCTCGTTTGATAAATTCCTATTAGACGGTGGGTGGAGCGTGTTCGAGGAGAGTGCTCTTGTCAAGGTTGCGGAGAAGCGTGTCCATCGAGTCTTACTGTAGTTGTAAGAGTATCTTTGGACAAACTCCTCCAATTCCGCAATTTCGTTGGGAACTGTGATTTCGATGCTAAAACCGCAATGGTCGCTGTCATACACGAATGTGCGCAGACAGTTAAGCGTTTGTAAATTCGTACCTGTCAGTCGTATACGTTTGTCGTACAGTAATAGATCCAAATAAGACCCGCCTCTGGGAAACGACGGGTTATCCGTCGCTTTAAGACCGAGTCTATACATGGCATCGTGCGTGATATTTTCGGTCCTTTTGGATGCGTGCACAAGAATACTGCTTCATAACGTGATGCAAACGCGACACTCATTTTAAAATACGTCCGTCTCTGACAAAAATTGAACACTCTTTAATTTTTTTTTATTCAAAGCATCTTAGCAGAAGTATCTTTTTATCTGCTAATGTAAATGCCACTTCCAAACTGGTTTTCATAAACGAGTTTTGCCGTATTCCATCTTATTAAACGGACTGTAAAAGAAATAATTGTTTTATGCCTCTGAAAAATTTAAAAACTAATAGCAATGCAATAACCTAGCTTAACTCAGTGTAAGTACTTTGGTGTGTACTTAGACAAGAAGTTAACTTTTGCAGACCATATTGAAAATATCTTAAATAAATTGAATGTCGCTACTAAAATGCTTTACTCTATTATAAATCGGAATTCATTACTGAGTTAACAAAATACATAAAATGATAATTTTCAAAGTAATCTTTCAAGCGTTGATACTCGTAACATTTGCTTCGCCTGTTTGGGGAAATATGCTAAAACACATATAAAAAGACAAATCGCTCAAAATAAGGTCTTCCACGGGACTTCTCAACAATGATTTTGCATGAAAAGGAAGGTGTCCTTCAAATTGCAAGGAGAATTGAAATTCTCAACGGAAAATTCTTTTCAAAATGTACATATGCTGAAAATCCACTGATTAACATATTAGCACATCAATGAAAATGTAATAAATGTAATTGTTGCTTTGTATTAAGCTATACTCTAAAGCTTGTTGGTACATAATTATTTCTAAATAATTTTTCTCCGTTTATCATTTATTTATATATTTACTCGTATTGAATCTGTTTAGATTCATTGTCTAGTTATTGATTATTAATTTAAATATATTAATTTATTTGGGTGGCAACGATTAGTATAAGGACTCGTAGAAGTAGCATTTTCCTTCAGATGCTGGTTCTTTAAATAACGAGAATGAGCCTCTGCACACGGACATATTACAGCTCTGCTAATAAGCCCAACTTCACGCCTCCCCGTGGCGCCATCTGGGAATCTCACTAGAGATTGCGAAGTGAAGGGTGCAAATGGGGAGTTTACTGCGCCATAAATCAGGGTTAGTGTCGAAAAAACAAAACAAGACCTTATCCGACATAATTGGAGCTCAGGCCGGTAAGGATTTCCAGGACTTAGTCAGGGTGTTGGAAAAGAGATGGTGGCGGATGAGCCCTATATGGGCCAACGGCAGCGCTCACATCCCGGAACGGGTTACTGGCTTCAGTGTAACCGACCCCTCGTCCTAGGGGCATTTAAAATGGAACTGGTCCTCCAGGTTGGGGGTTGTGCCGCCGGGGTAACTGTCCGGCCATTTAAAAAAAATTAAGTTACGAAGCATCAACAAGCCTAGGATATGGACGGATTTACTGTTGACAACCCACGCAAACGATTTAAGGACAATGAGCTTCGGATATGCACGTGGAATGTTAGATCCCTTAATAGACCACGTGCAGCCGAGCAACTAGCGGAGGCCCTAGACTGCTGCAAAGCAGACATAACCGCCATCCAAGAAATGCGATGGGATGGGCCGGACAAAAAGAAGATGAAAAACTGCGACATCTACTACGGCAATTGGTATCGACGGCAAAAGCAGCGCTTATTTGAATGCGGATTTGTTGTCGGAGGCAGATTAAGACAAGAAATCCTCAGCTTCCGGCATGTGAGCGAGCGTCTCGTAGCAATCCGCATCAAGGCTAAATTCACCAAGATTAGCCTTATATGCATGCATGCCCCGTCAGAGGAGAAAGATGACGACACCAAGGATGCATTCTACGAGGTCCTTAACAAGACCTACGAGCAATGCCCTAGCTATGACATTAAAATTGGCCTCGGTGATTTTAATACACAGCTAGGAAGAGAGGGTATCTTTGGTGGAACAATCGGAAAATATAGCCTGCACAACACAATCTCCGATAACGGATTCAGGCTAATCGACTTTGCGTCGGGGTGAAACAATGTCGTGGCTAGCACGCGGTTCCCACATCTCGACATACACAAGGGGACTTGGAGAACTCCTGATCAATCAACAGTCAACCAGATTGATCACATTGCGATCGACGCAAGACACTCCTCCAGTATTACGGGTGTCCGTACGTTCCGAGGAGCCAACATCGACTCGGACCATTACCTTGTTGTAGCCAAGGTACGGTTGCGGATATCCCAAACTACGCCAAGACAAACTAATGCTGTGAGAAAATTCGACGTCAGACGGCTACAATCGCAAGAGATCGCCAAGTCCTTTTTCGATCGAGTGTCTCTTAATCTCTTAAGAGGTCCAATGCCCCCAGCATCAAGCATCGAAGACCACTGGAAACACTGCCAAAACGCCATCAGAGATGCGGCTTCTGATGTGCTGGGTTTCACTCGTCCACCACAACGAAATCCTGGTTCGATGATGAATGCCCTCAAGCACATGCAGCTAGGCAAAAAGCACGCAATGCGGCACTGCAAAAAAAGACCAGAGCTGCTCATGAGCTCCGAACACCGGCTTCTCAGGAGGAAGAAGAAAGAACATGAGAAGCGCGCGATTGAGGAAATTGAGAGATGCTACTCCAGGAATGAGATTCGGAAGTTTTACCAAAAGGTAAAGACAACATGCCGCGGAAACCAACCCCGAACCGAAGCCTGTAGAGATGAACAAGGGAACATCGTAGTAGAATCGATGCTGAGGATTTGGAAAGACCATTTCTGCAGACTGTATAACGGCGATGACGGACCAAATACCGCTGTCAGGCAGAATCAACCTTTCAACTTGGACGATGATGACCAACAATTCCGTCCACCCGACCTGGATGAAGTGAACATAGCTATATCGAAGCTGAAGTCCAACAAAGCTGCTGGAGCGAATGGCCTGACTACCGAGCTCTTCAAAGCGGCAGGCGATGACTTGGTAAGGAGCATACACCAACCACCAACTCATCTGTAAAATATGGTCGGACGAAAGTATGCCCGATGAATGGAACCTCAGCATTGTTTGTCCGATTCTCAAGAAAGGAGACCCTATGAACTGCGCCAACTACAGAGGCATCAGTCTCCTTAACATCGCATATAAGATCTTATCCGCCGTATTGTGTGAACGCCTGAAGCCGTTTGTCAACAACCTGATAGGTCCATATCAGTGTGGCTTTAGGCCAGGAAAGTCCACCATCGACCAGATATTCACACTACGGCAGATCTTGGAGAAGACCCATGAGCTTCAGATCGATACCCACCACCTATTCATCGATTTTAAGGCCGCGTATGACAGCATCTATATCCCTGCCAAACTCGTCCGTCTGTGCATGATGACGATGGAGAATGCACGCTGCTCCATCAAGGTCGGTAAAGATCTCACCGAGATCTTTGATGTCCAGAAAGGATTTAGACAAGGCGATGCGCTGTCATGCGATTTTTTCAACATCGTACTTGAAAGAATAGTGCAAAACTCACGAGCAAACACAAGAGGCACTATCTTTCAAAAGTCCGTCCAACTACTCGCATACGCCGACGATATTGACATAATCGGGGGAAAACAGCGTGATATCAGTGCCGAATTCGCGAGTATTGAGACGGAAGCGGCGAAAATGGGTTTAGCGGTCAATGAGGGCAAGACCAAGTATATGCTGTCAAGCAAAAAGGACAACCAACACCGACGTTTCGGGTAGAACGGCACTTTAGACAGATGTAACTTAGAGGTAGTTAAGGACTTTGTCTACCTAGGCTTCGCTATAAATACAGACAACGACACCAGCGCTGAGATCAAGCGAAGAATAACTCTTGCCAACCGCTGTTTCTTTCGCCTAAGAAGGCAATTGACTAGCAAAGCCCTCTCTCGGACAACAAAAGTCACCCTTTATAAGACCTTAATAATCCCGGTCCTGCTCTATGGCGCAGAGCCATGGACATTATCAAAAATGGATGAGGTTCTTGGTTGCTTCGAGAGAAAAATTCTTCGGGCGATCTTCGGTCCCGTCTGCATTGAAGGAGAATGGAGTAGGAGATACAACAATGAACTCTACGGACTGCACAGCAACATCGACCCAACTAGAAGAGTGAAGAACCAAAGACTGAATTGGCTAGGTCATTTGGAGCGTATGGTCACCAAAGATCCGGTCCGAAAGGAAGGCCAAGACTTACGCAAGTGGAAGAGGACCTCAGCCAACTAAGCGTGGGGAACTGGAGGCAGCTAGCCAGGGATCGAGCTGGCTGGAGAAGCTTGTTGACTGAGGCCCAGGTCCACCCCGGACTGTAGCGCCACCTAAAGTAAGTAAGTAAGAACTTAATAAAGCTGTGTCTGTAAAAATCTCACATAAGGTATAAGTTTCATCTACAATACCTTCTTGGAACTGAACTCCATTGAAGAAATCTAATTCAAAACTTGTATCTATTAAGATTCTTTTGATACTTTTAATAATGGTTCATGTTATCTTAATTTTACCTTCAATCCATAGAAAGGAATTTCGTCACCGAGTCGTGAACTCATGTTCGCACACTCCGCCAGTAATTGAATTTATTATAGACTAGGTAAGATGAAAAGTTCTCAGATTCGCAAGGTAAGACTTTTTTTTTAAATTTCTAGGCAGTTTATTTTTTAATATATTCTCCCTTGAACTCAATGCATTTTTTACATTTTTTTCTGGAACTTAGCTTCGGTTCTCGATTTTCTCCATTTTTCAAAGAACTCACGAGTTGGTCCACTTGAATGGACGCCAAAAAAAAAATCATCTCACAGATCTACTCGAAACTTCGTTTGTGTGCTTATGAAAGACGTGCCAACCCACAAGAAAAAAAATGAAAACAGCCCTCTGCGGGCAAATCTAAAAACGTTTCACCCTTCCCACGTACATACAGTGAACCAGCAAAAAAGTAGGACAGTGCTGGCTGAAAGTTTAAAATGATACCTATACTCTTATATCTCAAACATTTGAAGCGATATTAAAATGAAATAAATTGCACGGTATCTCATTGCTTTATAATTGTAAAAAGCTCAATTCTTTTCACTTAATAAATTAAATTAGCTAAGAAAGGGGTATTTCAAAGGCCAACATAACCTCATTTTAGCGCGATAAGCTTTCATTTTGTGATGTCCTCTAAAAAATTACGATTTCGACACACAAACAAACGCGTTTGTTTTAGCGATGAACTCTTCATTCGACCCACTTCCATTACCGCCAAGACATTTCTTTATGTGTGGCAAAAAGGAAATAGTCGCAGAAGGCTAAATCTGGAGAATATGCAGGATGAGGGAGCAATTCGTAGCCTTATTCCGGTTGTAATTAAGTGATTGAACATTGCTAAAGACTCCTCTGAAGTTGCAAACAATTGCGTTTGTTTGGGGTATCTTCAATTAGGGAACCACAACTTTCGGCGTCGTTTGTGCTTGTACGACCAGCGGTGGATAAAACTTTTCAAGTTTATATTTAGTTTGCGTGATGTGTTTTTTGCTCTAAAAATTAACTTTTCACGAAATTCACTTTTTTCCATCTTGGCGAAAATTCCCGCAGGCGTCTGTTAGAAATGTCTGTCAAAACAAAACTATATGACAGATCTGCCTGAAAATGTGGATGCGTTGCTTTGGAAGATTCTTCTTGACAACCAGGGTATTGGATTTGATGGGGCAAGGCCTTACGTTTTAATTTTCGGAGACTTATGACCCACTCTCGTTCTAGCTGCCATTGCAGCCAAAGAGATCTCAATTCCATCAGCGACGTGCTTAACTATTCTTATTCCTTTGACTTAAGGCAGTTCCTTCTTTCCACCACGCAAACCGATGATCAACGGAACTAAAAAGTTAAGTTTAAGATTCAACAGCTTTCCGTTTTGTATGCAATATTTTGGCGTGTTTAACGTTAGAATCTTGATTTTAAGGCACACAAAAGTAATCCGTGAAATTGACTCAGTTACGGAAAGACCCACTGTTGGCAACCCACCCAAACGAATTAAGGATAACGACTTTCGGACACGCATGTGGAATGTTAGGTTCCTTTAAATAACTAGCGGAGGTCCTAGATTGCTGCAATGCCCTAGCTATGACAGTAAAATTGTCCTCGGCATCCTTCGGTGGGTATGACCTTTACGACACCACCTCCGATAACGCATTCAGGCTATGCAAATTTGCGGCGGGATGGAAAATTGTCGTAGCTAGCAGGCGGTACCCTTATCTCAATATTCACAAGGGGACTTGAAGAACCAAATTGACCACATTGTGATCGACATAAGGCACTCCTTCAATATTATGGATGTCCGGCCGAGAGCCAACATCACCATCACAACACCGTTACCTTGTTGTAGCCAAGGTACTGCCGCGGATATTCCGAACAGAGCGAAGGAAAGCTAATATTTTAAGGAAACATACCAGATGGAGTGTTCCTTCCAAAATGCTGAGGGAACTCTAGCGCTCAGTTTTTATTCACACAACCAAATAGCTGCTTCTTTGGATGGTTTTCAGTGCCATCTACAACGACGTATCTCTTCCTTCACTTATTGTATGGACTTCAAAGCGATTTCGACTTTCGACTAAAGGTCTAATGGTTGAGATTGGTAGATCATATAGGGCTGATGGACACCAACGCTTTGGACCGAAAACTCTTCGAGTCCACCCCCGAGGGACAGCACAGTAGACCAAGACCCCGACTCAAGTGGCGCACGTAAGTGAGAAGGGAACTCAGCCAACTTAACATGCGAAACATCGAGCTAGCTGGAGACGCTTGTTGATTGAGGCTCAGGTCTACCCCAGACTGTAGGCCCACCTAAAGTAAGTATATAAATTTATTTATTTAATTGCTTTTTCGTTTATTTATTTATTTATTTTGTATCAATTGATTTACCTAGGTAAACAAATACATGTATCTTAAATTTCGTAACTCAATTCACTACTTATTGTACATACTTCCTTAATATAAGTTTTATCCTTTAACATACAACATGTAACTCTATCCCTGTATTTGAATAAAGGTTTTTCCTATAGTTTTGCCTTCAAACTAAATTTAGATAAACGAATGCAGTTAGTTAAAATTTATGTTTCTCAGTAACAAGATAAATTCGTCCCATCATATCTCTGTGCAAGCTGTGCTAAAAACAAAAAGAAATATGGATATTTCCCTATGTAGCAATAAATATATCTATCTATCTATCTATCTATAACATTCCTTTCCTTTCCATTTTAAGTTTTAAATTTTGAGTGTGCTCTGTCGGAGATATTTTCATTGTATCTTTTCGAGTTAAACCTATTCATATGTAATTCGAAATCCGCTTCAGTGAATTGAACGTTAGCATCAAGAATTCTATTTTCTTCAAGATTGTGATCTCTAACGAGGATTTTGTAGAACACCTCAACTCTTAAAACATTGAAATGCAAGCTTCCAACCAAGGAACTTAGTTGGTTGTTAATTTGGAAACAATGTAGCTTACATAGTGAATATTCTAAAAGCAAAGCAGCGATTTTTAATGAAGTATTTCCCAGAGAATATGCTTTTGTCGTCTGATTTCCCAACTATGCTCCGATAATAAAAGCACAAATGAATTAATTAGATTAGTACGAGTATAATTGCATTGTAAATTTTTACCCAAATCATGTGGCTGAATTTTTTATAAAGATTTCCCATTAATAGTAATTTATCTCTGAGGAAGAAATTTGCATTAGAGAAGGATTTCCTTAAATCTAAATAGAATTGTTCACATCGACACCATGATACCACTGGTTTTCGTACTAACGCCGTATTTACTCGTACATCCACACTTATAGAGAGATACTAATCTGGGTTAGGGTTATTGAGCACATCTAATGTAAAATGGATTTTTATTTTTGCTTTTCCATCACCTAATTGGATTTGGGCGTTATGCTGTTTTAGTGAAAGGACTCTTGATTCTGGTGTGACAAAGCCATACCATGTTTAGCCTAAAAGAATGGTAGTGGATTTAATTACAAGTTGATTTTTATTAGAAGCTGTCTCAGTGCTCAGGTATCCAAATAGAATATTAAAATGGAATGAAATTGTGAGTGTTTTGTTGGCCCGACCACAACACAAACGAATTAAAGTTACGTTTGTTTTTGCTTTGGAAGACAAATGTGGTATATGTAAATGCATAAAGGTAGATACGATATTATTATACTAGTACGTTGTACTTGTAGCCTTACTCAGCCCTTCAATAGTATTTCAATTACCCACAATATGAGCAGAGAAAATGCAATTTAATTTACTCAGAATGTTTCTGACTGACCTTAAGCGAAAGGAAATTGAAGTAAACAGAGCACGCTAATCAAAGAACATTCATTAGAGAGTGTAACAGACTATTTACGAGTATTTATGAATTTAGTCTGCAGCTGGCCGACAGTGGCTGATGTATCTTTTTTATGTAAACCGCAATGGAAAGGTCAGATAACTTTGGGAAGAATTAATTAACCTAAATGCAGGCTAATATGCACAGAACATCAACTGAGGTCCGACCTTGGTACTTGCTGTTGTATATATTTTTTTAAATAGTTTCTGGGCTCTGTATAAAGATGAAAGGATCTAAGGTGGAAGCAATATAAATCTGAAGTTGGTAAATTACTTACTCAGGTAGCAATAAGTCTCTCCACCTAGGGTTAGAATTCATGACTCTGTTTCTCTTATCCTCATCTCCGACGTTGAACGCTTGGAAAGACCGATGAGGTTGTACAATTAATGTAGTTCGTGCTTGAAACTCCTCCTGAACTCCCGGTCAACACCACATCAAATCATGAGCAGTTCACTACTGTCGAAATGGTCAACCACTTCCTCATTCGGTTTCGACAAGGTCAAAGTTTCTGCGCAATAGAACAGAACCTAGATGAAAAGGGACTATAGAGCCTGTTGCGTTTTACGAGGGAGAACTTTCTTACGAAATATCTGAATCAAAAAAAAACATTAGAAACACAATTCGGTCTATTTTCAGGGCTTATATCGCTTTTGCTTATAACTGTTGGCCCATAGTACACTTCTACCTCAATACTCACGAAGACTTCTTTGAGTCTTCGCTGTATTCGTCCAAGTAATTGTATTGACTTCCATAAGATCGTTCCTCTTTAGTAAACAGTTGAGCTTTGCAAGATTCTTTCCAAGGCAATGTTAAAAGGCATAAAGTCTTACGAAATTCCTTATAAGAATTCTCCATAGTCATTCAACATATCCTCACTAGCATTTTGCATATATGTCAAAGCTAAACGTTCCATAGCTCGTCCTTATGCACCCCTCATATGTGGTTTCGAAGTCGACAGATGGATGGTGAGTTTCGATTTGAAATTTTTAATATACTTTCCCTTGACCATATCTTACAGATATCTGTCATCTATGGTGTCATCTCTGCCCCAGCAGTTGCATGAGGCTTTACTTGCTTTCTTAAGGTGGCGGGGAGGACTTGAGCCTCAGTCAACAAGCTTTTCTAGATAGCTCCATCCATCCTTTGCTAGCTGCCTTCAGTTTCGCATACTAAGCTGGCTGAGGCTTCCTTCCATTTCCGTGCGCCACCTGAGTCTTGGTCTTCCCCTGCTGCGCTGTCCCTCAGAGGCAGATTCGAAGACTTTTCGGACATGAGCCCATTTATTCTACATAACCCAGCCATCTTAGACGTTAGACTTTCACTCTCCTGGGTAAGTCGATATCGCTTTACAGTACGTATAGTTCATCATCGTATCTTTTCCTTCACTCACCGTCTATGCAAACGAGACCGAAAATCACCCGAAGACTTTTCCTCTCAAGGCAGCCAAAAGCACACTCATCCCTTTATGATAAAGTTAAATCCTTTGCGTTCGAGAGAGAGCTTTGCTAAGTCAATTGTGTTCCTAGCCCAAAGAAGTACCGATTGGCAAGGGTAAATTTTCGTTTAATCTCAGCGCTGGTGTCGTTGTCTGAATTGATAGCGGAGCCTAGGTAAATAAAGTCTTCAACTACCACAAAGTTATATCTATCGTTCTGTCTGAGACGTCGGTATTGGGTATCCTTTCTGGTTGACAGCTAAACCCATTTCGCCGCTTTCGTCTCAAAACTAGAGAAAGCGCCACTAACATGAAGCTGCCCTCTGCCGATTATGTCAAAATCATGGGCGTATGCGAGTAATTGGGCGCACTTTTGTACTATAAGATTGTGACTTTTGTATATGCACGTAAATTTTGCACTATACTTTCAAGAATGATGTTGAAGAAATCGCACCAGAGCGCAATACTTTGTCTAAATCCTTTTTAGGCCTTGAAATTGGTAAATAGGTGGTATGCATCGATCTGGAGCTCATGGTGAACATTCCTGGCCTGAAGTCACACTGATATGGACCTGTCAGGTTGTTGAAGAACGGCTTCAGGCCTTCACACATAACGGCAAAAAAGATCTTGCAAGTGATATTAAGAGAACTGAAGCCTCTGTAGTTGGCTGTTCAGTTCAGACGGTCTCTTTTCTTGAGGATCGGACAAACAATGCTGAGGTTCCATTTGTCGGGCATACTTTCGTCCGACTATATTTTATAGACTAGTCTGAATATGCTCCGTACTGAGTCATTACCTGCCGCTCTGAAGAGCTCGGTCGTCAGCTCCTGCAGCATTGTTGAACCTTAACTTATTTTCTTAACCTATCTTCTTTTTGTTCAGCTCGGATGGACGGAATTGTTGGGCTTCATCGTCCAGGTTGAAAGGCTCATTCTGCTTCACAGCGGTCGTTGGTTTGTCGTCGGCGTTATACAGTCTGGAGGAACGTTCCTTCCAAATCCTCAGCATTGACATCGATGTGTTCTTGTCCGTATCTACAGGCTTCATTTCGGGATTTTTGTCCGTAGCATGTTTCTTTTCTTTACATTCAAGAGGTAGCATCTTCCAATTTGCTCGACCGCCCACTTCTCATGCTCTTTGCTGTGGTGGTCGAGTGAAGCCCATCACATCATGAGCGTCATCTCTTATATGCAGTGTTTCCACTGGTATTCGATACCTGGCGGTAGTGGACCTCTTGCAAGATTAAGAGAAACTCAATTGGAAAAGGACTTGGCAATTTCTTGCGATTTTAATCATCTGGCGTCAAAATATCTCACAGCATTAGCTTGCCGGAAATTTGAAACTTCTCGCCTATGTTTGCTTCTAAAACATATTCGCATCCTAATAGGTGCTGCTTTTGCCATCGATAAGAATCGCCGTAGTAGATGATCCAGTTTTTCATCCTCTTTTTGTCTAGCCCATCCCATTGCATTTCATGGATAGCGGCCTCCGCTAGTTGTGGCCTGTTAAGGATCTAACATTCCACGTGCATATCCGAATTTCGTTGTCCTTAATTCTGTACTCATATGCTAAGTTACTTTGTATTTTTTTATTTACTTTTGAATAAACTGTCGAACTGTCCGAATGTGTTCCTCTTTTACGCATAAATATTCTGCCCAACAGGTTATGGGCCCAGTGCTTGAAATATTGAAGTGAATCATTTCTTTGTGAAATAAAGTGTTTGTGCATTACAAAATGAATGTGTCACAAATAGAGAAACTCGATGAGGACAATTATGAGTCCTGGAAACTACAGATGCGTAGTGTACTAATTTGCAGTGATCTGTGGGGATACGCAAATGGTTCTCTGGAGCACAACACAAAAGTCAAATCAGGAAGCGATGTTTGGATCAACTAAGACGCAAAAGCCCAAGCGATGATCTTTCTTAGCTTAAAAGAAAATCAAATGGGATACATAAAGGGAACAACCACTGCACAGGAAACTTGGAATGCATTGCAAAAGATCCATAAGACAAAGGGCCAGCGCACACTGGACTAACTTTGCCCCGGGGTTAAACCGGAATATCTTTTACTTCAATCGATTTTGTAAGTAGTAGTATTTCTGATAGTTTTCTTACACTTAAAATTGACAACTTATGTGTGTATTGGTTTTACCCCGATGTTCAACCGCTTCATCTCTGGATGAAAATTTTACCCCGTTTTCTCTTCACACTTCATCTCCCTCTTCTATAAAACCAGTTTTTAGTTCAGTGTGCGCTGGCCCAAATGGACCAACAAAGAAAATCATGCTGTTCAGGCAACTTTTCCAGATGAAAAAGCAACAGCATCATAATATGCAGCAACATTTGCTAGATTTCCAGAGCCGTGTGGACCAATTGGAAGAAGCTGGGATAACCATTCCAACAGAACTTCTTGATCATGATGCTAAATACCCTGCCAGAGGAGTATGAGAACCTTTGTGTCGCCATAGAAACAACGGATGAACTGTCCGATATCAACACACTCAAAATTAAATTATTGGAAGAGGATGCAGGCAAAACTTAAAGACGTCTGATAACAAACACAAAATCACACGAAAAATATCAACACAAAGGCAACACAACGGTAAAAACCAAATATTAAATGCTATAACTGTGACAGGATGGGACACATTGCTCGTGAGTGTCGTGCTAAGAATATACAAGAGCGACAAATTGGCAGACGGCTGATGAAAATGCGTTTGCATCTATGGGTAATGACGAAGTATTAAACAGTAGTTGGTGTCTTGATAGTGGTGCAAGCACACACAAAGTGTAATGACAAAAGTAAATTTGTGAGATCGTCAACATAAACACAGCTGGAGCGAAATTTCTGGAATCCCATGGAATTGGGTATGTAAATGTGAATTTAAAATCATGCGATGGTCATACCGTTAGACTTCAAATGCGGGCAGTTATGCAAGAGCATGTTCCACAGCTGCGACACAACTTATTGTGGATTTCACAAGCAAGAAAGAATGGAATGTCTTTTTCGTTTAAGCATGACGTTGCCACATCGGGAAAGCTGTACATCATAGACGAAGTTAAGTGGAGTGAAAAAAATGGTGAAGCGCTGTCGTGTGTCTCAAATAACTGCACAAATTTGATAAGGTGGCATCAACGATTTGCGCATTTAAATTTTAAACAACTAAAAATGTTACAAGTTGATAATTTAGTTAACGGAATTAAGGAAACGTTCTCAAATGGGAAAATATATTGCACAATATTGCGAAAAAGAAAAAATGTGCCAAAAGTCGTTTAATACTTCAAACAAAATCGACAGTGAAACACATGGAACTTTGCACACGGACATACTCGTATGTGGACCCATGAGCGTAAAATCAATTGGAGGGGCTAGATATTTCGTAAGTTTCATTGACGAAAAGTCACGATACATTGAAATATTTTTTTTAAAAGCAAAAGGGGAAGTATTTAGTGTATTCAAAGAGTTCATGTCCCGTGGTGGAAACCAAACGGGAAAACGATTGAGGTGCGGAATATTTGTGAAAAGAATTTAAAGAGTTTTTAAAGAAACAAGGGATAAGTCAGCAGTTAACAGTACCGCATACACCACAGCACAGCAAAATGGAATCGCCGAGCATTTTAATCGCACTCTCTTAGATGTGACCAAATGTATGTTAATCGAGGCTGAACTTCCAAAAAAATGTATGGGCTGAATCTATAAATACTGCAGCGTTCATACGAAACAGATGCCCGAGAGAATAAAACATCTTTTGAAATCTGGAATGGGAAAAAGCCAAATGTAAGTTTTCTTCGATTGCAGTTCGCTTGGGATGAAAAGAGTTCATGCTTCCTGGGATAATGGTTTGGTTTTCTTGTGCTGCCGTGCTCTAAGGCTGCTCTAAGGCTCTGTTACAAAAAACACGCGAACATTTTCGACTAAATTTTAGTCTATATTGCCTGAAGTGTTTGTTTCGAGCCTCCGCTGTCTCCTCCGATAGCTGACCAATAGGCAAAATTGCATGGTTTATTACCTCTGCGCCATGTATCTACACTTTGTGTATAGTTGGTGACATGGGATGCCAACCGTACTGATCAATGTACAATTTAGCGGTATTGTGGGCGAAGGTATTAAATTTGTCTGCATCAATTCTATATCCACCAGAAATCACTTTCAAGATAGTTTTGAAGCGAGTTATCAAATTAAGATTTACCCCAGTTAAACGAAAAGAACACTCCGGGTCATTGAAAAACCTTCTGGACGTGTTGCCGTCATTGGTATTACCAAATCCGGCTATGGGTACATCTACTAGGAGCCCCATTTGCTCTTTGAATGCGCCTTGAATTTTCTCCTTTTTAGCTTTCACAATTGCTTTTTCTTCAACCGATCATGCCTGCCACTTTTTTGAAGGTATTTTATAAGCTAAATGGAGAAGCTTTCTTTTTTTCGCCGTCAATCATTACAACAAGTCGCAGAGGAACGAGTGAGCTTTGAAAAATATTAGATCACTGTCAGTGCTGTTTTTAAATTTCTGCTTATACTGCGTCTATTGCGACCCATCTCAGTCCCATTTTGAAATCAAAACCATATTTTTACTTTCTGCCTCTGAATACGTTTCCAATACATCTTCGACATATTTGCAAAGGCGTAATGCAGTGTGATCAAGCAATGTTTGAAGTTGTGTTTCTGCACAGGTTTCAGTGACGGTGATGAATTCTTTATCAGGGTAACATTCAGTTTTTGACTTTTTTATCAATGAGTAGCAGGGGTAGATGCTTTTGTTTCAACTTTGTACCACTTCCCACTGCTTCCTTGTAAAGTCGCCTTCAACAAATATTGCCAATGCCTCTTGAGGTGTAAACTTTTTCACCGCAACTTGCTTCGCAGAAGAGGAAATCAGCTTACAAAGTTCTTTAGCATCGGTTGGCGAGTTAGTTACTTTTTTAATTATTTTTGACGCATTAGAATTTCCTAAAGTACGCTGACTTACGCTGGCTGCAAACGTCAACTCTTCGACTGATACTTGCTCGCGAAGGTCTTTTGTTTTTCGCCGCCCTGGCTTATACAAGGACTCTACAAGGGCAGTTTAATTCTCGTTTGAAGCCACTTTTCATTGGTTTTAAGGAATCTTTCATCTTTATAGCTCGCAGCAGCCCATTTTTTCCTGAAATCGCTTTTAAAATATTTAAAAGCATTGCTGACACAACTTTTTTGTTCGATTGAACATTTTAAAATTTGGACAAGCTTTTCCTCTAACAACAAAAATTTTTCATCAACTTTGTTATCTCTAGAATCTTTAAGCACATCGTATAATTCCCTTCGGGTAAAACTCTTGAAACTAACCGACGAATCTGCAAGGCAAGTACGAAATTCTGTCTAAGTTACCATAAGCTATCATAGTCTTCGAAGTGACATAAAATAAAATGGCGGACGTAGGCGGACAGTTTTTTTGCGGTCTATGATTGCCAAGAGACTAAAGATTATGCTCATAACAATATTATAGCCCGGTCATGACATACTCACAAACAAAAACACCATTATCTAAAACGTTTTATTAAAATTAAACATTAAATTAGGACTTCATGAACACCGTTCGCATACAACAAAATCATGCGGACAAAAAAATCCAATTTTATATCTTAACACTGATTATACCTTGCACTTCCATAATCAAATAATTAATAACCAAATCAAAAATGAGTCACGAACAAAAGTGCAAATAACCAATAAATGCAGCTCCGACAATGGCTAGGTTCTGACTGATAATGTGGCTAATGGCAATAATGGTGTAAATTTGTTTGCATAGTGCGTGATGGACCGGTTATCAAGCTTGAAGAATGATAGTGCCAAACGGAATTGATGACAACTTGGTTTTTTTGACTTTTGAGCGGTTTTGCCATAGAAATACTCCACAGTGGATCGTTTGGAAGTAGAGTTTTCGCACTTCAAAAGGGACCAGGAAAAACAAAGCTTGATCCGAAAGGAAAGGAAAGGAATTTCGTCTAGTGGGATATTCTAAAGAATCAAAGCATAGAAGATTTGGGATGCTGAAACAAACAAGGTGATTAAGAGCAGAGACGTTAAATTCTTCGAAGAGGTAAACCCAAACAACTATGCATTGGACAACAGCAGATTGCCCTGGGGTAGAATAACATACAATGAAGAGGAACGAGATAAATAAAAGGAATTCAGAGAACCTGAAAAACAACCGAAACTTATAGATGATGATGATTTGAATTCGTATGTAACTGGAAGAAGTAGTGACGGGGAAGACGATAGAGAAGAAGCAGAAATTACTTGTCATATCTCCAGATCCTAGTAAGAAGATTTCCCAAAACACACTTGATGATGAAAAGGAAAAACAACAACCTGTAGTGGCTTTACGATCCGGGAAGAAGATTTTTCAAAATGAGGTAAATTTGTTAACTTGCAATAAATTAATAGAGCCTTTATCTTTCGAGGAAGCTATGAAAAGTAACGATCGACTAATGTGGATGGAAGCAATGAACTCAGAGCTAATGTCATTGGCCAAGAACAACACTTGGGTACTGGTTAATTGACCTGAAAACAAAACGATTCTCAGCAACAGGTGGCTTTTTTGCATCAAGTGAAAGGAAGATGGAACAATCGACCGCTATAAAGCGAGCCTAGTTACTCGAGGTTGTCAACAAAAATTTGGGATAGATTTAAACGAAATTTTTGCAGCAGTGGCTAGGTACGAAACTATTTGTCTGCAGTTTATGCGCTGTCTGCAGTTCATGCCTTAAATGGATGTCATTACCACATATGTACGTACAAGGGGAATTAGACGAGGAAGTTTGTATGGAACAACGAAAATATCCAGGAGGAAATATCAATTCTCATAAGGTATGTAAGCTACTTTATGGTTTGGAAGTTAAATGAATTCTTAACCCTTGTGTGAGTGGCAACAAAAAGTTACAGTTAAGAGTGCCATGGTACTGCAGCATATTTTGAATTATATAAAAAAAAAAAACTATCGTAAAAAAAAATATATTATTATATTTTTCCAAAACACAAGTTTGTACAATATATAAAAAAACAATCCACTATTGGTGGATGAATTGGCTTACCGAGCGCTAACTGGATACAATGCGACGTGGAGAAGTTAGCCTTCACTCTCGACCGCTCTTCTATACCTGGCAGCATGAGTTGCTTAGGCATTTTGGTGAGCAACAACCTCCGTTTATTAGTCGCAGTGATGTCCGGGCTGTTGAATGAATACACAACACAGGCTGCTAGACCGCAGACATCGAGCAAATTGTAGAACATGGCAAGCGGCCACCGTTTGGTTCAGCGTTTTGTCGTATAAAATGCTGTCATTTTGTCCATCGTGTCTACTCCACTCTTTGTTTTGTTATTTGTTAGTAGAGTATCATCTTTGGCTTTTACTTATTTTGTTCATCGGCGATAGAGTTATCCTGATGCATAGACGATAAGACAATCACAGCCTTGTTTCTTTTCGGTACAAATGATACCATACTATATTTTGATTCATGGAAGCCAAACACGCTCGAAAACTCTTCACGGTCTTTGTGTTTTGCCATTTGTGGTGGAATGAATGTTTTATTTTGGTGAACGGTGCCGAGCAAAGTTAAATTTTTAGCGAGAAGGTATTTCGCAAGGTCCAAACTAGTGAACAAAATTATCAGTGATTACATTTCGGCTTGATCCCTCGTACCTCCGCATCAACCGCTTAACTACATTTTCTCCAACGTTGGTTTGGCGTGCTGCACCTGCCTCCTTTCCAATATCGATTTCACCACGCAGTGAATAATAGTTTGACGCATCGCAGGCCCACCAAACCTTCATGCCATATTTGGCTGGTTTTGAGGGTATGTACTGCGTAAACTTAGAACGGCCTCTGTACGGAAATAGTTGTTCTTCGACAGTGATATCTGCCGATGGCCTGTAGTTTTTTATGCAGTTGTTCGTTCATTAAGTTCCAAAGATCAGTAATTGGGGCGGCCTTATCAGTAGATCAGTAAGTGTATAAAGCGCGTAATTGCAGAATATCGGCAAAGAGACATTGCAGCACGAAAATGGATGACAGAGTCTGAGCTCCAGAGAACCGATGTGTGCTCTCCACTTGAATGGTGAACGCCGGCCATAAAGAGAACACCCAAGTACACCTGCAATTCTTGAACAGTGAGTGGTTTCCATACCCTTGGTGGCCTATCCAAATGATTGGAATTGAACGATGCATACACACTAAGATCTTTTCGATTAGTTTCTGCTACCACGATGTCTGCCATAACAGGAGTGAAAAAAGCCATGAAAATATCAGCTTCAGCTTCCGTCTGCAAACCAGCAATAGGCCCTCTTCTTTGTCGAATGATGTTATACGCAGGAGTCCGAACACTCGTATTTAGTGGAACTGTACTCCACTGCGTTATTCCATCTTTGCCTGTCATGATTTCACTTACAGCGGGCAACTCTGCGCCTGCATTCTCCTCATCGTCCATTTCCACATTTTCAAACTCAACCTCGGGTTCGTACTCTACATCAGAAGCCTCACCTATTTCTTCCAAATCTCCACTAACGTTACCACTGCAGTATGATATAGCTGTCAGTGGCGGTACATAATCGTTCTCGGAACCATCGCTAAAATCACATTCATCGCTTTCAAGCTCATCTAAAACCGTCGCCCAATAATTCTCCTGCTCTTGTGTACGTAGCCTGAAATCACAAAAAAAAGAGTAAAGAAACTAGAAAACAGAGCGTAATTGCAATATTACTTATTCATTGCGGGCGCTGAACGAAAACGAAATTGTGAACCAGTAACACCAGATGATGATGCCATATTTTTAACAATTATTTTACCGAAACGTCTACTTAGATCGACTAATCAGTTGAAAATGCCATTCAAATGCAGCTTTACATGTGAGTGAGACAAAAACCGCTATGTTGATACATGTTCGTGCACGCATTTCAGTGTGGAATACATGGGAGTACCCAGGTACTTTGATGTTATATTCAAGAGCATATCAACAAAAAAATTCTATAAACGAAGCATATGTCTCGATTTTCGATCTGAATGGCTCATTTAACACAGAAATGTTTTTTGGGAAGGTAATGTGGCTGTAATGGAACACTTTATTTTTTGTAAAATTATGTTGAGTAAGTACCCAGGTACCTTGACACCTACACAAGGGTTAAGCGAGGTAGGTTTTGTGCAAACTACATCCGATCAATGCCTTTATGTGAAGGAACATAGGACCATCATCATCGTGATATATGTCGACGACTTATTTATTACATCAGATAATTAACCTAGCGAATAAATTTTACATAAAGGGTGTGGGAATATTTTGGGAATAAACGTAACAAGAGATGGAAATACCGGAAAAATAGAAATTACATCGAAAATTTGCTGGAGAGATTTGGAATGACAAATGCAAAGGAAGCTACGAGTACTACGCCTTTAGACAACAGCCAAATGAAAAACTATTTCAGTCAAGCAGCAGTTACTGAAGGTGCTAAGATAGTTCCATACAGAGAGATTGGTGGATCCTTAATATATCTTGCCAATTTCACTCGTCCAGATATAGAATTCGCAGCGAGTTCCTTGAGCAGATTCTGTTCGATTCATACAGAACTATACTGGATACAGCAAAGAGAGTCCTGAGACATTTAAAAGGTACCATCGATTCCAAGCTTTATTTTGATAAGGCAAACAGAGACCTTATTGGTTACGTTGACGCTGATTGGACTAAAGTCCAAGTCAGTTGCAACTATGGAGACTGAATACATGGCACTCAGTGAAGTCACCAAAGAAGTTATCTATGTTAGAAGACTCTTATTTCAAATGGGTTTTTCTGGAGTGATTTTGTGACAATCAAGGAGCCATTGGGGTATCAAAAGATAATCTCTATCTTCTCTTCTCTACATCTATAAAAGAGAACACATTTTTCAGTTTGTCCGCGAGTAGGGAGTAGGTACATAACGGTACCTCAACAATATATATATCAATCGATTTGTCTTGAGTAGCGGTATAACACAGGATGGTTTTAAGTATCCTAAGTCCGTTATTGGACCGTTTACTCGTATATGATGTTTTAACTGAAAAACGAATTTTTTATCCTTTACACACATATTACTACAAAATGGTTGAACAGTTTTTTTTTTTTTTTTTTTTTTTTTTTTTTTTTTTTTTTTTTTTGTGGATAGGTGTGCAAATCTTCATAGACACTATGAACCCGTTGCTCATAGTAGTGTGAGATTCTTACTCACTAAAAACACGCCGTCCTTCTTAACGACTACAACTAAGTTACCTTGTCACGTAGTTTCCGTTTCAAATAACGTACGCGTGGGGCAGGTAGCTTTCCAGCAAAAGCACCTGCTAGTACCGCTATTTATGCGGATAATCCTTATCGCGCCAGATCGAACAGTCTCGTTCTTTGTAATCGACGCACTAAGTATGTCTCGTCCAGAATTTGGAGTTTGCGAGCAAAGTTCATTATTTCATCCTCGACTATTCCTAGGTCTCTGTGGATACCACTGTTTCTGATATACCATGGGGCGTTCACGATTTCTCTTAGAACTTTGTTTTGATAGCCTTGGAGAATGTTTCGGTTGCTTGGTTTAGTACAACCCCAAAGTTGTATACCGTACGTCCAAAAAGGTTTAAGCACTTGCTTATAGCTGAGCAGTTTGTTATGTATGCTTAACTTGGAATGTCTTCCTAGTAGCCAGTACATTTGTCTGAGTTTATTTTCAAGTTCATCACATTTGTTCTTAACATGTGGCTTCCATTTCAGTTTTACATCTAGTGTCATTCCTAGATACTTTGCTTCATTTGCATATGGTATTTGTACAGAGTTAATGAGAATGGGAAGGTTGTTTATTTTCCGGCAAGTAAAATTAACATGAGTAGATTTGGTCTCGTTGAGAACAATTCGCCATATCTTTGTCCATTCGTAGATTTTATCCAAAACCGTTTGTAGCTTTCCAGTAGCTAACTCGACTGATGTATCTGTAGCTAGTATCGCCGTGTCGTCCGCGAACGTGGCTACTATGGTACCTGATTCTTCCGGTATGTCTCGAGTATAGAGTAAAAACAATACCGGACCAAGTACACTTCCTTGCGGAACTCCAGCAGTGATCTCTTTAAATTCCGAGTATTCGGTGCCATGTTTAACACAAAAAATTCTGTTTTCCAGGTACGATTTCAGAATCGTATGCCGCTCTCTCGGAAGAACATGACTTAGCTTAAAATTTAAGCCTTCATGCCATACCTTATCGAAGGCTTGAGACACGTCAAGAAACACGCTAGAACATATCTTTTTCCCCTCTAGGGCTTTCTCAATTTCATTCGTAATTCTAAAGACCTGGTCAATTGTGGAGTGCTTAGTTCTAAAACGGAATTGATGTTCAGGAATTAGACGTCTCTTCAATGATTGGTTGGAAGCGCTTCAATAGGAGTTTTTCAAATATTTTAGATATTATCGGCAGAAGCGATATCGGTCTGTAGGACTTTTTCTTCATGTAGAGAGCCTGGTTTCGAGACCATTACAACTTCGGCAATTTTCTGTTGCCTTGGAACATTTAATAATCTTAGCGCGACATTTATAAGTTGGAGCAGTTTGATTAGGGCTTTCTTCGGTAACTCCTTGAGAATTTGACCAGTTATTAAATCATACCCAGGGACTTTGTTATTTTTCAATTGCTTGGTTAAGTTCTCGTAGCGACACTGTTTCTATTCTAAAATTTTCCGGTGCCGTAATTATATAATTAGAACCTCCTGTTAACGCCTGTCCATCAAAAGGCTTAAACGATTCTTCTAGGTGTTCGGCAAATAGATCCGCCTTCTCTTTATCTCCTTTTGCCCATTCGCCATTTTTTTTTCTTAAGGGAGGAAATTGCATTTGAGGCTTTTTGATTCCCTTCATGGCCTTCCAGAGGGAGTAATTTGAACTTCTTTCTGCAGTCAGACCTTCGAGATATTCCGATTTAAGTATGTTTTATGCTGGGGAGCACGGGATTGTTGCCATCTTTTGCGCGCTCTCCTCTTTTCTCTCACCAGTTCTTTTATTTCTGGCGGATATTTTATTTCATTACTTGCTTTCTCTTTTCTTTTTGGAGTTGAAGTGTTGTTCCAGGCAGCGTTGTGCATGACTTTGATGAATCTGTCGACTTCGTCTTCTATTTCGTTTTGTGTTTTTAGCGACACGTTTAGAACAATATGTTCATTGCAGTAATTTCTAAAACCGCCCCAGTTAGTTTTGTTGTTAGTTAATCTAGGCGCCACTTCTTTCTTAATTAAGAGTATGCTTAGTGTCAAAATGACTGGTGAGTGATCTGAGGAGAGATCATAACTTTCCTCGATGTTTGTAGAAATGTTGGCTGCTCCCTTTGTGACAAAGAAGTCTACAAGATCAGGGGTTTTTGTTATATCCGAAGGCCAATATGTTGGTTTTCCTGTCGAGAAAAAGTCAACTTTACATTACATTCCGGCTTAGTAGAGTTGTCTGCCTTTCGTTGAATTACATCTTGCATCTTACAGAAGGTATGTTTCGAACTAAAGTCACCACCAATTATAAAATTCGGTCCGAGTGAATCAAAGATACCTTTAAAGTCATTCTTTTCTAGCTTGCATCGCGGGGGACAATAAATGGATGCAATGTTGTAGTGCAGGTGGTTATATTTTACGTGAACCGAACTTTACTGCATTGCATCGCATTCAATCTTCATATTTATAGAGTGTTCAATACAATCTTAAATGAACAAAGAGGATCCGCCTCTGGTATTTTTTGATGGGTGGTATGCATGATAAGCACATTATCCCTTTAGTTCCACATGAGGTCCTTTCCTCAAGTGAGTTTCAGAAATCAAGCAAATGTCAATATTGGCTTTTTGTAAGAACACTTCCAGTTCGTCGAGTTTTTTAATAAGGCCGTTTGCGTTCCACGTCAATATTTTAAGCACTTGTTTCATATTCATGCTTGGAATTGAGTTTTACGTATTTCTTTCTCGAGATTGCACAATTTTTCAACTAGAAGCTTATTTGTTCTGCCTTGCTCGTCAAGAGTCGTGAGAATTAGGGAGAAAACGCGAGCCACTGGATCTGGCGTAACACCGCTTTTTTTATTTCCTTGCAACGCAGCTTGTGCATACGTTAGCGCATCAATCGGTGGCGGAATTTCCTTAGCGATCTTTTTTTGTATATCCTTCGACTTTACCGCGACGGATTTTCTTTCTTTCGGTTTTAAGGTTTTTTTAAGCGTATCGCGCCTTTTTTGGAGTTCTTTCGCTACTTGACATCCGCGATAGTTTGCTGGGTGCTTTCCTTGGCAATTTATGCAAGACGGTGGAAGTTCTTTCACTTTCTTTTTCGGAACAGTGGAAGTCCCCGCTTAACCAGGATTTCCTCGTTTTCCTCTGTTTTTCTCTTTTCTTTTTTAATAATATTTACGACGTCTAGAACTTAAAAGCCCTTTGCATGGAGGTCGCTTACAATATCGTTTTTAGTACACGAAGGGTGAAGTCCTCTCGCTACTACACGTAATGGTCTTTCTGACTTGTTTTCGAAAGTGTACCATTGGATCTTCTCGGTGTTTAATTTTTCAGACAATTCTCGGTAGTCATCGGAGTTGTCGACGTTAACTTCCCACACATTGTTGCGCAGTGATGTAACCTTATACTTACATTTAAGCGTATCTTTGAGAAAGCAATGCAACTTGCTATAGTCTGAGACCCCAACAACGTTGATTGAAGGTGGAAGACGTAATTTTGTTGGGAGTTGCTTTTTTTTGTGACTCCTGGCTCTTTTCTGGAACTACTTCAGGTGAGGAACCAACTTTACGTTTCTTAGACGGTCTTTTCTTTAGGGTCCAATTTGTTTTGCGCGTAAGCTCTTCTTCGTCCGTATGGTATTCGCGACTAGTTGAGCGGAGTGGACTGCTTTCTTGGGCTTCGTTTATATGCTTTTTTTTCAGAGCCTTGTTTTCCTCACGGAGTATGTCTACTTCTTTTTTAAGCTCTTGAAAAAGTAGCTCCATTTGCTTAAGCTTCGTACGGAGTGCGTTGTTTTCGTCCTCCAAGCTTTTATTTGTCACTGAGTCCGTTTTTTCGCGCGTAGGCGCTTCGGGCAGACTTCTTTTCCCGGAGAAATTCGATCTTGGTGGTGGCGATCGTGATACCCTTGAACTTTTAGAGAAGGGATCAAACGACTGCGGTAAATTCGTTGAATTTACTGCGTTATTTGCGTTGTTTTTATTATTTGTTTTATTTGTTTTGTTTTTGTCTAGGTTCATATTTAGATCCCACGAGTATGGGAGAAGGGAGGTCCACCGCATCAGAGACCCCTGTAATGCGGTAAGGCTACGTTACAACCAGAGGACGCCAGGTATCCGGAGGGCTCCGTTCGCGGTGCTCTATTGATTTGACATCCCGAGCACCATTAAGGCCTTGGCACGGGTCGCATAACACCTTGCCTTGAGGATGGGATACTTATTTGAGTGGCAGCGCCCCTTCACGGATCTGGGAATCCGGCCCAGATGGATTTTAGTTGCCTCTTACGACAGGCATTCCTACCGCGGGTATATTCTAACCCCTACCCCCAGGGGTCATGATTTCACTTACAGCGGACAACTCTGCGCCTGCATTCTCCTCATCGTCCATTTCCACATTTTCAAACTCAACCTCGGGTTCGTACTCTACATCAGAAGCCTCACCTATTTCTTCCAAGTCTCCACTAACGTTACCACTGCAGTATGATATAGGTGTCAGTGGCGGTACATAATAGTTTTCGGAACCATCGCTAAAATCACATTCATGGCTTTCAAGCTCATCTAAAACCGTCGCCCAATAATTCTCCTGCTCTCGTGTATGTAGCCTGAAATCACAGGCTTCTCTTCTCTTCTCTTCTCTTCTCTACATCTATAAAAGAGAACACATTTTTCAGTTTGTCCGCGAGTAGGGAGTAGGTACATAACGGTACCTCAACAATATATATATCAATCGATTTGTCTTGAGTAGCGGTATAACACAGGATGGTTTTAAGTATCCTAAGTCCGTTATTGGACCATTTATATGATGTTTTAACTGAAAAATGCATTTTTTATCCTTTTCCCACATATTACTACAAAATGGTTGAACAGTTTGATGTATCAATCATTATTCTGTGGTTCTTATAACGAAAGTAATACGCAAAAATATAATTATTTGAGATTGACATAAATCACAGACATGCATAGGTCATTGCAATCGACAGCCCACCAGTGGAGTTCCATGTTTTTTTTTCTTTGGACTGTTGTAGGTTTCTTATGTAATTATTATTTGTCTTATAAAAGGTGTCACATAATTCAAGCAAAATTTTAATTTTGCTCCATTTAATAGTACAGTGATGACAACGGACAAAAAGATAACAACGTGACAGCTGACATTTCGTGGTTACTAAAAAATGGAGCTGTATACGAAAGAACAACGCATTATCATTGTTGAGCAATATTTTACAAATAACTAAGGTTTGTCAGCTACAGTCGAACAAAATCATCATCAGTGATGAAGCTCACTTTCATCTTGATGGCTTCGTTAATCGTCAAAATTGTAGCATTTGGGGTTCAGAAAACTTAAGAGTAATTATTGCGAAACAAATGCATCTGTTTGGTGCGGTTTTTAGGCTGGAGGCATTATTGGACCATTCTTCTTCGAAAATGCCGCTGGTCAGGCAGTAACAATTAATGGTGTTCGTTATTGTGACATGATAGCCCAGTTTTTAGTGCCTAATTTAGAGAAATTGTGTCTGAAATTGGCCCGTGTGTAGGCGCTTTACAGTAAGGTCAGTTGGGGTAAAGGGACCAGCGCACACTAGACTATAGTTGTACAACGTTGCCACATGTACACAGTTGAGTGGCAGAAACGTAGGTTGCCACATTTCCATCTGCCGGTATGGTTAGTGAACAAAATTAGGCCGGATCAAACAAGCGACTCCAGTTGAAGGTTCCCCTGGAGTTAAAAAAAAACTTTTTTTTTTTTGAAAGAACTCAACACTCAAGAGGGTATGAATACTCTTAAAATACCGGAGCACGTGTAAAGTTTTTCGGAAAATGGGATCAAGAGAGAGAGAAAGATTTTTGGGCAGAGGTTATTTCGCTCCATGTCACAGTGGGACGACCCATAGCAAAAAATAAAAAATACAACTATTTTAGCGGTACTTTTGAGTGATTGGTAAATCATCTTTAATATATATTTGTTGTAAGTGCATTAAAGTTATTTGAAATTGTGAACTAATATAACAGTTACAGGGCCGCAAACAGTGACAAATGCACATATTTTCGCAGAAAGTTTTAAAATGTGTTTTTATTATATAATTTTAATTTGGTGCCTTCCAAATTGTGCGTATAACGTAGTATTTAATCATGGCTAATAATATTGATCAAGGTATGGGAAATCATTTATTGCTGTAAAAAATTGTGTTTATTTCGTGATTTTTTTAATATGAAGTGAGAAGTGCAAGTCTAATAAGAACTTAAAAAATAAATGGGAATTTCTGGTTTAAGTAAGGTTTTCTAAAACAACCCAATTACCCCCCTTGAGATCTTTCTTTTTTGTGATGATCTGTATATCTGTTAACTTAATCATGAAAGAAACTTTGCGCGAATTTGCGCTTTTTTAATTATTGACATTTTTGTAGGCTCAACTCCATCAATTTAAAATGGTGACTGCAAACTTGGTTTGAAAGTGAGAAGTCAGTGAAAATACTATTTGTAACTGCAAAATTAATGATCTGCTGGGCCTGGAAGAGTTGACTGAAGATGTTGAGCTTCAAATTCAAAAATCAAAAAAATGGGAAAGCTGTCAAAGGAAACGGGACAAATTCATACAAGTTAATGAACGATGGCCTCGTCTTAATTTGCCGTTGCCAGTTAATGTGCTTAGTCGCGTAAATGAATTTAATAATCCAAGTCAACCAGGGACAAGCAGAGGAAGACCATAAAAAAGCTTTGAAGAATGTTGCGAATGTACGAAAAAACGTCGGGTTCTGTATCTAACTTCGCAACACAGTACAGAGGAGCTTAACTATGCTGCAAAAATGGGAAGTCGTTTATCGAATTCTCCGCAAAAACCAAGACCAAGGACTTCAAAAATATAAGACAAAACTTTTACCCGAAATTGCTGTTGTGTCTGAAACCATTGCTGAAATCAACCTTCAATCCCTATTGAATAAAACATCAAAAAGCATTGTTAAAATTTTCAAGGAAAATCTGTCATCTTTACAGAATACCAGCTCTTCGTTCGATCTTGTGTGCAAATGGTGCTTTGATGGCAGTTCAAGACACAGTAACTACAAATAAACGTTCGAAAATAGTGACAATAGGGATAGCTTCCTATTTGTTACTACTTTTGTACCATTGAAATTAGTGGATACCATCAACCATAAAGAAGTTTGGATAAATTCCCGACCAGGCTCTACTTATTTCTGTAGGCCTATAAAATTAATTTTCCAAAAGGAAAATATTGCTCTTCTTGCTTCTGAGCAGAGCCACATGGTGGAAATTATCGATTCGGCCTTTCATCTCTTCATTCCTGGATCAGATGTTTTGACTGCTTGCTGCACATCTCCTGAAGATTGCCTTTTAAAACTTGGCAAATACGCGACCAAGAAAATAAAACAGCATTTAAAGAGAGAAAGAAAATAATTCAAACAAATTTTAGATTGAAAATGGGATTGTTTGTGGACATCCCTAAACTTGGATATGGTACAATGACGGAAACACTGCTCGACGCCTTTTCTGAAATCCTGAATTGAGTTCCGAGATAACATGTATAGACCAGCAACGAAATTTCGGAATTATGTTTAGGACAATTGCAACTGGTGGTGAAATTAATGTAGAGAGATTCGTGAAACTATTGGAAGAAATGAAAACCACAGCAACGTCCATAAGGTTCTGATTTATTCAAAAAAAATAAAGCTATAAAGCGTTGGGAGCTCGACATAAATAAATCTGAAAGGCCAGACTAGATCATGGTCGAAAGTGCTCCAGAATAAGTTCAATGATTGATTTAATTAATCATTTATTAGTTACTTCAGACCCACTTACTTCGAAAAGCTCGCACTTGTCTAAGGTCGACCCAGATATTGATCAATATCTACTCAAGAATAATTTAGAAGTGTTAACATTACCAGTTAATACGAGTATTGACTTGAACGATATTGCTGAGACATCATCAGAAAGCGATAGCGATTAATTTATTATTATTTTTTATTTGTTATTGTTATTAATCACGTGATATAGAACATTTATTGAAATTTAAAATCTGTTACTGAAAATGAAAATAAAAATTAAGAAACATTTGTAAAATCATAAAATAAAGTTTAAATTCCAAAAAAAAATTCGCTGCTCAACTCTTATATTCTGAATTATGCTGGGCGGGGCATTTATTGCTGGTTTGTGTATTTAATTTTTAGTTTATAGCGTAGATATTTTATGTAATAAGTGAAAACATGTAAAATAATTGGATTCCAGTCATTAAAACAAGAGAAATTAATTTCGCCGTTTTTCCCATACATTCGTCCCACTGTGCATGGGTGGCTCTCCAACATTTAATGGGGAGACTAACTATTAGTGTAAATTGTCCTGTTGTTGTTGTATTTTAGACACCACTCATCTTACATGATTTTTGGTTGTCTGAAAAAAGAGTGTCATTCGGTCGCGGTTGAACACCGAACCCTCCGATCGGGAAGTCAATACCACTTGAGTCACCACTTGAGTCACCCAACAACTGATGCTCTTGGGAGGGTCTTTGTAGTTCATCCCAAAAAAAGTCAATGTTCTCGTTTGAGAATGCTACTTCACATTGTAAACGACCCAACATACAAGGAGTAACTAATAATACCTATAAAGCAGCATGGAAAGTGATGAGTCTCTTGGAAGACGACTCTAAATGGGACAACGGAAGCTACTATTTGCAGTTCATCGAGGTCATTAAGGTATTCGTTTGCCATTATTATAGCGTTTTGTTAAGTGACCGATATTGTATCTCTCTGGAACAAGTATGAACAAAATATGGCCGGAGATATACTGAATAGACGACGGCAAGAGTTAATGTCAGATTATGTCCAATATGATCAAAATATTTTTGATGAAGCGTTGTATAAGGTAGTGGAAGAACTTTGGGGTAAATCCATTTCGTATTTTGGACTGCTGATGCCTACAAATATACGCAAGAGAAATTTCCTACGAACAATTTAAACTGTTTAAACAAATTGTAGCTCAAGTTAAACATCGCATGAACATACATAGACAAAAAAGAAGTATACGATGCGTTATTAACATCAATTGACAGAAACGAAGAAAAGTTATATTTTCTTGATCAACTTGCTCCTTGGAAAAGTAAGATCTACTGGCAAAATTGCATTAGCTGTAGCATCGGCCGGAATTACAGTTACACTTTTGGAAGTAGGCCGAACCGCTCATGCAACATTCAAACTTCCGCTAACAATTGCTACTGAGGACATTAGCACTGTTTATAGCATTTCAAAACAAAGTAATACTGGAAAATTAAAACGTGACTGCTCATTAATAGTTTGGGGCAAAGCCACCATGTCGAACAAGTTTTCAATTTTTGCAGTAAGGATTCATCCATGCGTGGATGCACGATATTGTTCTCTGGTAACTTTTGGCATATCTTACCAGTGGTAGCAAAAGGGACACGTGCTGATGAAATCAATGCTTCATTGAAAGAATCTTTTTTTCTGGCCGTGTGTGAATAGATAAGAACTTAAAACAAGTATGAGAGTGTCATTGTCAGTACGCGAAAACCGGCATTTTTCAGAAGAAATGGACAGATGCCACAAAACAATGGGAGAATTAATCTAGATAATCAAAACGTTTGCATTTTTATCCAGAAATTAATAATACTAGGCTCTCCCGTCGCCGAAATTCGACGATTCACAAAAGCAAGAGTTGTCGTATACACAACAAAAGTCAGTCACTCGTCACTCGTCACAATGTTTTTTTTTTTTTTTTCATTTTGTTTAGTTTATATCCCACTTAGAGTAGGAAAACTCTATTGCAATCGTAGTAGTGACTTTCACAGTCAGAAACTTACATAAAAAACAAACCAATACATTTCATAAGTCAAGGCAGTCAAACAAATTCCTGATGTAGAACCACATGTACAAAAACGATTCGACTCTACGCTTATCCCTAGCATCTTTCCTTTTCTTTACTACTGACTTTCAAAGGCAAGAAGACTTGAAAATGTTTTGTTGTTTTTCTCTCACTAAAGCTGGCCATACATGACGAACATGTCCGTGCGATGTGTTCGTGTTCATGGTCTTGTTCGACGTTTGTGGTGCTGTTGACGAACCGATTCAATGTTTATGAAAAATTTCAAAATTTGTCGATTTGTTCGTGAGCATGTTCGCTGTTTGTGGCGTTGTTCGAAAACATTTTCATTTTTAAATAAATTTTGTTGCATGCACATCAGGGGAGGATAAAAAATGGCAAGTTTTAGCAAAACGTTTCTATTGCAACTTATCGAAATTCTTAGAAATATTTATTTAAAACTATAGATTCTCGAAACTTTGTCCAGTTGCGAGTAATCTTAAAGTTGCTGAAAGTCTCTCGTTTGCTGTAATTGCTTCTCGCATTCCTATGTTTTGTTTTCCAATAACTGGACCGACTAAACTCAGCAATTCAATATATGTAAGTTTCTGCATCCATTCTAAGAAATTTTTAAAAATCTTCTGGTGCAGATATTTCTAATTTTCTCAACAATTTAGTATGAGTGCGATCGTTTCTACCGTACAGCCACTCATTCAATCACTCTCGCCTCTTCTGTTTATTATTTTTTTTTCTTGCTTTCGCTTTTCGCATATATAGATACATTGAAATACAATTGCATCATCCGCGTGTGCGTTCTCCATATTTTCTTGTTGCAAGTTACAGCAAAAGTGATGTTCCGCAAATCGGTTCGTCATGTGTGGCCAAATGTCAACGAACAAATCGCACGAACATATTCGTCGTGTATGGCCACCTTGAGCTACGTAAAATTGTAAATATTGTAAAATTTCGGCTAGGGTTCGAAATTATAAGACGTTATTCTATTTCAAAACACTTAATTTATTATTATTTAAAATAACTTCCAAGTAATTCACAATTTGATTTTACTACTATCTCACAATTTAAATCGCTTATCGTTCACTATTAAGACTTAAGGGCCAAACAGAATGTGAATCTGTATCTCGAAGTTGGGTGATTCAAGCTTCAGATTCACAATCTGTTCAGCCCTTAAGCTCCTTTTCTGTCACTTTCCAAAAATCAACTTAACTCACGCTGTTTCTCATCCTGGATTTACACCACATTTGTCGGGTCCTAGTTTTCTCTCGTATTTTCTGGTTTGAAACTGGGGTGGCCATTTAAAAAAAAATGAAGTTACGAAGCATCAACAAGCCTCGGATATGGACGGATCTACTGTTGACAACCCACGCAAACGATTTAAGGACAATGAGCTTTGGATATGCACGTGGAATGTTAGAACCTTTAATAGACCACGTGCAGCCGAGCAACTAGCGGAGGCCCTAGACTGCTGCAAAGCAGACATAACCGCCATCCAAGAAATGCGATGGGATAGGCCGGACAAAAAGAAGATGAAAAACTGCGACATCTACTACGGCAATTGCTATCGACGGCAAAAGCAGCGCTTATTTGGATGCGGACTTGTTGTCGGAGGCAGACTAAGACAAGAAGTCCTCAGCTTCCGGCATGTGAGCGAACGCCTCGTAGCAATCCGCATCAAGGCTAAATTCGCCAACATAAGCCTCATATGCGCGCATGCCCCCACAGAGGAGAACGATGACGACACCAAGGATGCCTTCTACGAGCTCCTTAACAAGACCTACGAGCAATGCCCTAGCTAGGACATTAAAATTGTCCTCGGTGATTTTATTACACAGCTAGGAAGAGAGGGTATCTTTGGTGGAACAATCGGAAAATATAGCCTGCACGACACCACCTCCGATAACGGATTCAGGCTAATCGACTTTGCGGCGGGGTGAAACATTGTCGTGGCTAGCACGCGGTTCCCACATCTCGACATACACAAGGGGACTTGGAGAAATCCTGATCAATCAACAGTCAACCAGATTGATCACATTGCGATCGACGCAAGACACTCCTCCAGCATTATGGATGTCCGTACGTTCCGAGGAGCCAGCATCGACTCAGACCATTACCTTGTTGTAGCCAAGGTACGGTTGCGGATATCCCAAACTACGACAAGACAAACTAATGTTGTGAGAAAATTCGACGTCAGACGGCTACAATCGCAAGAGATCGCCAAGTCCTTTTCCGATCGAGTGTCTCTTAATCTCCTAAGAGGTCCAATACCGCCAGCATCAAGCATCGAAGACCATTGGAAACACTGCCAAAACGCCATCAGAAATGCCGCTTCTGATGTGCTGGGTTTCACTCGTCCACCACAACGAAACCCCTGGTTCGATGATGAATGCCGGCAAGCATATACAGCAAAGCAAGATGCATATAACGCGGTGCTGCTTAGATAGACCAGAGCTGCTCATGAGCTCTATGAGCGGAAGAGGAGAGACGAGCACCGGCTTCTCAGGAGGAAGAAGAAAGAGCATGAGAAGTGCGCGATCGAGGAAATTGAGAGATGCTACTCCAGGAATGAGGTTCGGAAGTTTTACCAAAAGGTAAAGACAACATGCCGCGGAAACAAACCCCGAACCGAAGCCTGTAGAGATGAACAAGAGAACATCGTAGTAGAATCGCAGTCGATGCTGAGGATTTGAAAAGATCATTTCTGCAGACTGTATAACGGCGATGACGGACCAAATACCGCTGTCAGGCAGAATCAACCTTTCAACCTGGACGATGATGACCAACAATTCCGTCCACCCGGCCTGGATGAAGTGAAGATAGCCATATCGAAGCTTAAGTCCAACAAAGCTGCTGGAGCGGATGGCCTGACTGCCGAGCACTTCTAAGCGGCAGGCGATGACTTGGTAAGGAGCATACACCAACTCATCTGTAAAATATGGTCGGAATAAAGTATGCCCGATGAATGGAACCTCAGCATTGTTTGTCCGATTCTCAAGAAAGGTGACCCTCAAACTACAGAGGCATTAGTGTCCTTAACATCGCATATAAGATCTTATCTGCTGTATTGTGTGAACGCCTGAAGCCGTTCGTCAACAACCTGATAGGTCCATATCAGTGTGGCTTCAGGCCAGGAAAGTCCACCATCGAACAGATATTCACACTACGGCAGATCTTGGAGAAGACCCATGAGCTTCAGATCGAAACCCACCACCTATTCATCGATTTTAAAGCCGCGTATGACAGCATCTATAGAGACAAGCTATATAGAGCAATGTCTAGTTTTGAAATCCCTGCCAAACTCGTCCGTCTGTGCAGGATGACGATGGAGAATGCACGCTGCTCCATCAAGTTCGGTAAAGATCTCACCGAGACCTTTGATGTAAAGAAAGGATTTAGACAAGGCGATGCGCTGTCATGCGATTTTTTCAACATCGTACTTGAAAGAATAGTGCAAAACTTACGAGCAAACACAAGAGGCACTATCTTTCAAAAGTCCGTCCAACTACTCGCATACGCCGACGATATTGACATAATCGGGAGAAAGCACCGTGATGTTAGTGGCGCTTTCGCGAGTATTGAGACGGAAGCGGCGAGAATGGGTTTAGCGGTCAATGAGGGCAAGACCAAGTATATGCTGTCAAGCAAAAAGGACAACCAACACCGACGTCTCGGACAGAACGTCACCCTCGACAGATATAACTTTGAGGTAGTTAAGGACTTTGCCTACCTAGGCTCTCCTATAAATACAGACAACGACACCAGCGCTGAGATCATGCGAAGAATAACTCTTGCCAACCGCTGTTTCTTTGGGTTAAGAAGGCAATTGAGTAGCAAAGCCCTTTCTTGGATAACAGAAGTCACCCTTTATAAGACTTTAATAATCCCGGTCCTGCTCTATGGCGCAGAGGCATGGACATTATCAAAAATGGATGAGGGTGTTCTTGGTTGCTTCGAGAGAAAAATTCTTCGGGCGATCTTCGGTCCCGTCTGCATTGACGGTGAGTGGAGGAGGAGATACAACGACGAACTGTATGGACTGTACAGCGACATGGACCTAGCCAGAAGAGTGAGAATCCAAAGACTGAGATGGCTGGGTCATGTAGAGCGCATGGATACCAATGCTCCAGCGGTGCAAAAGTGTACGACAAAAATATGCAGCACGTTTTTATATAAAGATAACTTGGTTCAAGGAGAGAGTTATTTTGTCATTTACTAACAATCAAGTTGGTAAAGTGAACGACATGGTTACCTCTAAAATTAATACACAGGCACATACATACTACTCTGTAGACACCGTGCTGGACCATGAAGAGGCTATACATTTCCCAAAAGAATTTCTCAATTGCTTGCAGCCTGTTGGATTGCCCCCTCATAAATTCGTCTTAAAGGAAGGGTGTCCAGTTACTTTATTGCGAAGGAATCCACCTAAATTGTGCAACGGTACACGTCTCCAGGCTTAACGTCTAAAAACTTTTACTATAGAGTGCAAATTTCTGACCGGATATGGCACTGGAGATATCGTGTTTATTTCCCGGATTCTATTTATACCAACGGATATTCCATTCGAATTCAAAAGATTCCAGTTACCAATACGCTATGCGTAGCTCTTTCGTGCGTCGCTTTCAAACAAAATTTGTTCGTATTGAGTAACTTAAAACCAGCCGCAAGCATTGTTTATAAAGAAATTCTATAATCAAAGGCAGTACTTCACATTCTTCACGTCTTTTGTTTTCTAAGTTACACCCGTGAAATTCTGGGGCTAAGCACATAGACATCCGCTATCATTTTTCTCGTGAAGAACAAAGGAATAATGAAATAAATGTTGAATATATAGTATTGCCACTACAAACATGATTGCGGAATAAACCTTTTGTTTTTGTTATTCGCTGATGCAACGTATGACTGAATCCTATTTGAAGACAGTCCACGGAATCATAAACTAAACCCTAAAAATAGATTCATAACCACAATCCCTTCCGATTCTATCAGAATCAATGTGTTAACTTGAACTTGGAAAATGTGATTCTACCACTGTTTCTTGCCGATTAATTTTACGACCTTCTCTCAAAATCGTCCAATGTGTTCAAACCCTTAAAGAAGGCAAATAACTCAAAATAAAAGGCCAAACATTCACTAATTTATTAGCTGTATAGAGTAATTTGGAATACATATACACTCGTACATTTTCAGTCATTTGTAAAGAGATACATACGAATATGTTCATTCGGATATGTACGTGCAGAAAATAGGAAATTTCGGTACTTTCTACACACTGGCATGTGTAACTTAATCTTCTGCTCATCATATCCCAGAAGTAATAAAAATCTGTCAGAACTTCTTATGAACACGCCACGGTAGAAGTACGAAAAGAAAAACACCATCACCCACTGTGACAGCCTTCAACAAATCCCCAAGTTCGCTGGCAAATTCATTTCCGACTCCATTGCCTATCTTCTGCTCAATTGATGTCCTAATGACTAACTAAGTTAACTTCATAATTTTACGCACAAAAAGGCTGTTTGGTAAATTGAATATTATCCGCATCTCCCTCATCACTAAGCCCCCATTCCATTGGACTAGGTATGTTCCTTCACAGTTTCTCATTACTGACAAGTCGAGCGGAAAAGTATCAAATTCATTATGGCACCCTGTTCTCATTACCACCATCAAAGGCCAAGAAATAAGAAAAAAGAAAAATCAAAAACACCCACAACGAAGAAAATTTGTTTCTTGAATCTTAATGCGTTTGTGATGTGATGTTGATATCATCAACCCAAACGGTTTCCAGATATCCTCCCAGTCCACAAAAACGGCAAAAAAAAATATGACATTAAGGACAAATGGCTTCGAGTACGGAGGGAGTAATCATTATGATGTGCAGGGCATACTGTGACACTCATATTCGGAGAGCATATTTCCTCTTTCAACAATCTCTTGCTGCTTTAATAAACAGTGGATGCTCTGCTGAGAAAATGAGAAAATTCTATAGTACTTACGAGTAGATACATCGTCTGGTCTTTAAAACAAACCCAAATATGATGATGACAAACAGTATCTAATTGAGTATCTTTCCATGAATATGAATTCTTTACTGATTTACGACTACAAGTATGTACCCGTAAAGTAAATCTTTCTTTAAATGAGTTGTTGAGTGCTTTATGCCAAGCAAAAGGGAACAGCTTGTAGTAAAAGATTTAACTCGAAGGACATATTCTCTTATTCAGGAAGATTCTTCAAATCATTATTAGATTTCGTGCTTGAATCGAATTTTAAGGATATTGATTTCTCACTTGTGGATGTCTTTTCACTTCTTTAAGTCATATGAGAGGCTAAACAACGATGAACGAATAGCCTTGTACTGATATTTTGGTGTTACTGATGTAATTGGAATATAGAAGGTCTTGATGTAAGGTAATGAGATTCACAAAAACTTGTATATAAGAATAATTGCGACACATAAAATAAGTTTGTGATCTTTTATGAAACTGACTGCTGGCCAGGAGGGCAGTAGTCAAATTGGTCCCCGGTAACATCATGAGTAAATCCTTACTCGCGTGCCCGTCATAGTTCCCGCAACAGTATATATACGTAAGAGAAAAAGTGTGGTGAAACCCTTAGTAGCCTCGGATAATGATGGATTACCCGTTGACGACCCTGAAAAACGATAAAAGAACAACGATCTTCGGATACGCACATGGGTTGTTCGGAACCTTAACAGACCGCGTGCAGCCGGTCAAGCAAAGACTCTCGATGGGATGGGAAAGTATGGACAAAACATGAAGTACTTTGTACCTACTATCGAGACTGCTACAGTCAGCCCGTGCTACAAGGACATCAGTAGCAGCATTCATGTGAATACGGGATTACTGTCAGAGACTAAGGAAACAAGTCATGGGTTTCAGGCAAAAAAAAACCAACGCCTCCCAAATATTCCTAAAAAGGCATAAGAAATCAATTCGTCAATAAAAGCTTTATTCTTGTAAATGTTCAATACCTGACAAAGGAGAAGGATTGCTTCTGCAGGCTGCTTGAGAAAACATAAGAGCTATGCCCTAAAAGTGACGTTAAAATCGTGAAAATGCCAAGATGGGCGATGGCTTATTGCGGCGGGACGTAATGTAACTATAGCCAGCACACGGTTTCCACACTTTAATATGCAGTGAAAGACTTGGCTGACCATAATCAATAATACTTCAACCCAATGGGAGATATCGTGATCGATGAAAGGAACTCCTCCGGTGGTGTTGGATGGTGTTAGCTCCGAGCAGCTAACTTTGATTTAGATTATGAATTTGTTGTAGTCAAGATACGGATGCGGATATCCATTGTAACTCAAAGCAAGCGAACCATTTTAAAGGAATTCCATGTCGAACAGCTACACTCGCAAGAGAACGCGTGGGGTTTTTCCGATCGAGGAGTCTGATGTCGACGATGAATGCATATTTGGAAATCTACTGAGCAAACGAAACAATTAGGACGTTGGCGAGTTATACGAGCTCAGAATAGAAATTCTGCCAGAAATAATATTAAAACGCCCAAAAAGAAGTCTGCAAAAATGTCAAATAAAATCGCACAGTAGAATTATTATTTTTTAATTTTTGGTGGTGGCGAAAGCCCCCATTTATGTGGCTTAATACAAGCTATACAATCTTAAATCTCTGTTCCGTGCGTCAGTGGGATAAGAGGCGTGGTGGGTTGGTAAATAGAAGAAACAAGGGGTACGTAGATTTCGGGGGTCGGTGTTGAGCAAGATAAATTTGTGAAGGGACGCGCAATCGACGTGACCTTAAAGGAAAAGGTCGCCGAGGTCGCCGAGGTCGCGAAGGGATTGAACGGAGGAGACCGGTTGATCCTTTTTTGTGGATCGGGATTATGAAGACGGTTTTCCAGATCTGAAGAAATTCTTCTTTTGAAGGAGATTGAAAAGGGAAAGAGAGGAAGAACATTATTTAAGAAATATGGCAGGGAGACCAACTGGGCCGGGTTTCAATTCGACATTTAGTTGGTGTAACTTGAATTTGGTAAGAGACGGGTTGATGTTCTAAGGCGGGAAATGGATCGTAAAGGAAATAAGAATTTGAATCACAGTCGATGTTAAGAATCTGAATAAATTGTTGAACGTACGAAATTCTACTATAAGGAAGAATTAACTGTTCAACCCATTTGAAGATAGATAACATTTCTGTCCACTCGAGCCAAATTTAGTCAGGAAGCGATTTCCATGCTTGAGTCTAACTAAGTTGCTTCAGCCTATGCCTTAACCGCCGAGCTATTAAAGTAAACGGATGGTGATTGGTTTCCGAGCAAACATCAACAGAGGCGGACGGCCTGAGTGCCGAGATCTTCAAAGCGACTTGATAAGGAGCATACACCAACTCATCTATGAAATGCGGTTAGACGAAAATATTCCCGATGAATGGAACCGATACTTTAAAGCGGAGGCCCTCTGAAATGCGCCAACTACAGAGGTATCCGTCTTCTTAATATCTCATGCAAGATCTTCTCCTCCGAATAGTCGGTATTAGTGTGGTTTCAGGCTAGAAAAGTCACTCTACGAAGGATCCTGGAGAAAACCCATGAGGTTCCAATTTATATTCACCACCATCATCGATATTAAGATTGCGTAGAACAGCATCTTTAGAGACTAGGTATGCAGACCAATGCAGGATGACGATGTGCTACTAGCGCTGAAATCAAACAAAGAAAAACTGTTGCCGATAGCTGCTCCTTCTCGAACAACAAAATTGACCTTATATAAGTCTTTTATTATAACAGTCCTGCTTTATGGTGCAGAGGCATGGATTTTTCAAAAATGCATAAGGGTGCTCTTGGCTGTTTTCAGAGGACAATTGTTCGAGTGATTTTTGATCCTGCCTGCAAAAATGCAGTTGGCATATCTCTGATATCCCTCTGTCTCGAATGCATTGTATGAATAAGCCCCGTTTTGCAGATTTCTGTGAATGGCTTACTAATGGGCTAAGTCTAGAAACTGATTACATTTTCAGTTTTCCGGCAATGGCTTGGCTCCACAATGTATTCTTATAACCTCTTTTCTCTTGTAGTTCTCGTTCTCACATTCACTTTTGGTTTGAAATAATAGCGTTGTTCAGTGAGAAAAAACTAGAACAGAACCGCACAAATTTGTGAAAAACGTCAAATCAAATGAGAACAGAAGTGCAGCCCATATGAGAGTTGTCAAAAGCTAATCCATTTTTCATTTAATACAATTTAAAATCACAGCTGATTTTGACACTTTTCACAATTGTGTTCTACTTTGAGAGTAGGTGCAAGATTTTCTGTTCCGAACAGATTGGAACAACCTCACTGAACACAAAGTAGAACAGATTGGGACAGAAAATTTTCTCTTTTTCTTTTGGAACAACCTCACTGAACAAAGCTAATGTTTTAAAATGTTAATATATTCCTTATTTGCGACATGTCATTCCATTCAGATTTAGGAGTAATTATTGCCCATATAATTGTGTATTAAATTCCTCCAACAAAAGATGCTAAAATTTGAACTTCTGCTTTTCCTCATCCATTCAAGACGAAAATGTAAAACAAATTTCCAATAGTAAATCGTTTGTTTTATTAATAACCAAAGCATGAGGTTATGACCTTCAGTAAAGTTAGGTTTGAGTGGCTCTTGGAAATCTATGCCACGTGGATCTACGATCTTTTTACTAAAGAAAGTATTTTGAGCTTTTGACGAAGCGTAGAAGACTTTCGATGTTTGTATTGCTTCGTTGTAGAAAAAGGGTCCTAGGTGGAGTTTTTTTCTTTGGGAGGGAGCTGGGCATATACAAAGGAGATGTAGGATTGTCTCCTCCTCCTCTTCATCCATTCAGCTTCTGTAGAAGTTGTTGGTAAACATGCTTAGCCTTCAAGGCAGTGTCCAGTGGTGACACCTAAGATGGCACTAAGATATTTTGTGTTTAGAAGTATCAAACTGTTAGAACGACAGGCTACTTTTTTGGCCAAATTTGTTTGGTCGCTAAACATGTCGATCCAATCATAATTTAAGATTTTTCCTTCTATTAGCATCCAGTTTTATTTCTAGTATGCACGTAGCGAAAGGGGTACCAATGTCACCGTTTTCAAGTATAATGGGTACAGTGGTTCCAGTTTTTGCAAGTTCGTCGGCCCTACAGTTCCCTGGGATATCCCTTTGTCCCAGCACTCAACAGTCTAAGACCTTACAACTAAGTGTTTAGCTTAAGGTATGCCATTTTATAATGTGAATCGTTTGACGATCGCTGAATGTGTGCAAAATTGTGAAACTTTAAGGATGACAAAATCATCCATCTGAGCGTACTGCGAGCAAAATTATAATAAAATCGTAAACACTGGTTCTCTTATAGATGTCACTCTATAGGAAATATGGCTACCATTAATGAAGTGTTGAAGAAGAATCAAATCCATCAATTTCAAAGCGAGAGCTGCATTTGGACCTACATATATTACGGCACATTATAGCACATTTTACATTTGGACTTACATCTCCACCCTTATAAAGTTTAACTCATTCAAGGATTGAAGCCATCTGACCACGGAACGCGCCGAACATACGCCGATTGTGTGCTTCGACATTACCTTTTGGATCACCAATTTTCACACGACATTTCCATATGTTTTTGTCGAAAGACCATTTGTGCAATTTGGTCTGATGCTGTCATTGCTTCATACTTCTTCGAAAATGAGGAAGGTGTAACCGTCAATGTCAATCCTCATCGCTATTGCCAAATGTTACCCTCAAATAGAAGATACGGATGTGGAAGACGTATTATTTTAACATGGACGGTGCCACATCTTACACATCAAGGCTCTTTTGGGCTTTACTGCAGTAAAAATTTCCCGGACGAGTTATTTCTTGTTTTGGTGATGTGAACTAGTTATCAAGATGGTGTGATATCTTTCTGCTGGGATATGCAAAATGTCTTGTAAGGGATGTAGTTAGGCACCGATCAATCCATGATCCAGGAGTAGGCGGCAATAGCAGGCTCGCGGTTACTCGGCTCTAGTTCGTCCGACGGGGTTACCTTTTTGTTTCATGCCAAAGTATCAAAAAAAGAAAAAAGCAGCAATGGACGGACTTAAGAGATAGTAAGAGAAAAAGATGATCGTGAAAGAGGAAATAAAAACAGAAGACCGCATCTGGATGCATTCACTATTATGAAAGACCGGGACATATGCATTTAAATCTAACTCAACCATATCTAATATCAACCTACTCGAAATTTAGAATTAAACATAAAACTAATTTAATCCTTTAAATATTGTACTATACCGAATAAAATATCAAACTATCACACAGCTATGAAGGCTGGATACGATCTGAAATCAGCGGGATTTTATTGACTGAGGATGGCCAGTCCACCCTTGCAACCTTGAATGCGACCAACCGATTCCATTCGCATCCAACCAATTCTATGAATGGTAGCCTCTAGAACGAAGTTCCTCCCAGTCGCCACCTGTAAAATAATTTTTCAGCTAATGTCAGTCATATAACTTCACGCTATGTGTACATCGTATAATAATGAAACACAAAATAAAGTTTCAAATCTTCAAATAATTTTTTGTATTTAATCAAACGCAGAAATTGAGCTTTTGCTCTAAATTTTATTTTCTTAAACTTAAGATGGATATTCAAGTTATTTTCTTAAAACTTATAATTATAACTTACAGCTGCTCAACGAATCCCTCACAGTTCTGGCGCCAGCACCTTGAAAAACCTCTGTGATTTTCAATATTAAAATACTTTTTTTTTTACGCGGACAAACAAAAATTCAATAATAAAGTTCAAAGAAAAAAACTCACTCCAGCCTAACCGTAGATTAAGGTTAATTTCGTTAGAAAAACAAAACACAAATCTATACCTTAATCTTAGTTGAATATATCTATTGGGGTGGAGCACGGATGTGTGAGATTCGGAATTCTAATAGGGGGGGATTGGTGCCTTATTGGTAAAAGAAATATACTGTTGATAATTAGAATTTTAATTCAATATAAATAAAAAATATATTCATTCTCGAAACAATAATTAATTTGTATTTTATAATTAAGATGCTTGAAAATCTTGTTTTATCTCAAATTTAGCCATTGTCTTCCGTGATTTTATTTTGGCCTTTATTGCGTCTAGTTGGGACTTTTTTGTGTACTGAGAAGTGGCAGCTTTACCTTTACAGCTCGTTCAACAGCCTGGGTATGGCACGGAAGCCTTAAAAAGAACACTTCACCTTCACCACAAAATTCCATGATGCTCCGAATCAGAAACCTTTTCTTGCCAATTTATTAAATCGATATACGTTGATGCATTGAAGTTAAAAAGCGGAACTTCAACCAGCCCGGGTCACTACATGCTTTTAATATGCGCAGAGCTGCCAATTCTCTAATGTGTTTATTGTTATCTTTTACCATAGCAAGAAAAATGTTTTCACGATGCGCAAAATAAACATTCCGCTGATTGGCAGGATCCATTACGTTCTTAAGTTCTTCTGGAAGATATCTGGAGGCCATAACTATGTTGAAAAGATGCTGTGTACCATCCTTGCACGATGGTTTATTTTTGATTGAGAACCAAGATGACTCGTAAACCTTAACAAAAAAAGTGGCCGAAATTATTAAGTTTCCGAAGGTGTCTCTGTTGTTATATACGAGGGCGGGTCAATAAGACCGTGACTTTTGGATTAAAACACAGATTTTTTGATAAAAAAATAATTTTATTTTTCAACGTAGTCTCCCTTGAGCTCTATACACTTTGTCCAACGCTTCTCCAATTTTTTTATCCCTTCCAAAAAAAATGATTTGTCGAGGTCCTCAAAATAGGCCTTTGTTTGCGAGATAACTTCATCATTGGAGTCAAATCTTTTTCCACCAAGCCATTTCTTCAGGTTTGGGAACAAGAAGTAGTCGCTCAGAGCCAAATCTGGAGAATAGGGTGGATGAGGGAGCAATTCATAGCCCAATTCACCTTCCTGTGAAGTTGTTACACGATTGCGTTTGTGGTCGACTGTGAGCAAACGCGGCACCCATCTTGCGGAAAGCTTTCTCATGCCCAAGTGATCATTCAAAATTGAAACCACTGAGCCATGCGAGATCCCTACGGCTTCCACAATCTCTCGCACTTTCAATCTTCGGTCGGCCAACACCATATCGTGAATTTTTTCGATTGTTTCGGGTGTAGAGACCTCAACTGGGCGTCCAGGACGTTCGGCATCTTCAGTGCTTGTACGGCCACAACGAAATTCAGTAAACCACTTTTTTACCATTGAAATCGATGGTGCAGAGTCCCCATAGTATTTATCAAGCTTAGCCTTGGTCTCGGTAATGGTTTTTTTTCGCAAGAAATAATGCTTAATAAGCACACGAAATTCACTTTTTTCCATTTTCTCCTCAAATTAGTGAGTAGTCTGATAAAAATAGCTGTCAAACACAAACTAACTGACGCAGCAAGTTTAAATTTTGACAGGAGTCGACTGACAGATGCCTGTTGACAGGAGCAGTGTTGCTGTTTCAGTAAAGAGGTCAGAAATTCAAAAAGTCACGGACTTATTGACCCGCCCTCGTATAAACGCATTATGCGGTTGGCCTGTGTAAGCCAACGCGCATGAGACATTTCGCCTGGAGATTTATTTGACAGATTTTGTGGGAACTCACCTGATAAAACCACTGGCACAATCTTATGCAAGTATTGTTGATCTGTACTTAAATCTTTAGCCATTACAGGTAGAACATTCCCTTCAATAACGTCGGAATGTTTTAACAGGTAATTGCTCAGAGGTTTCAAGTGCTTTTCCCAAAGGTCCAGGGTAAAACATCGTGATATTTCTCGTGGTTAGCATTGAAAATAATGGCACATGTTGTTAGTAATAATGCTGGGCAATAGAATAGAAATGTGATTCCTTTAATAAGGATTTACGCTTAATTTTTGAGATGTCTCACGAGTTATTTAACACGTGTCATGTTTGAAACCAGATTTGTTTTTAATTCGGTTTAATTTTAATTTTGATGAACTTATCTTTCTTTTTGTCGATATTAACGAACAATATTGCAACGAAAATTTGTGATTTTATTTTACACCATAAAAGATATACTACTAGACTACTCCGCGCACCACGCACCTGCAAGAGAGCTATCACAAAAACAGCATTCTGTTCGACTGGTAGAAAGGCGGAAAGGAAGCATGGGTACTGCTCAGCAACTGAGCGCGAATTTTGAGCGAAATATCGCTCACCAGGTTTTACAGCAGCTCATAAAGGATGTGACGTTGTCGTTGCATTTTAAGTTTGTTGTGCAGAGATTTTCAAAGATAGAAAATTAAATAGAAAATTGTGTTTTGATAAAACGCAAGAAATCGCTACAAGTTGTAAGTTTTTTTATTTTCTATTTCAAATAGATAAAAAAATAAACATAAGCCTAAAGTCTTTGAATTTTAAATTATATTTATAAAATTTCAAGAAATAAATAAAACTACTTAAGTCCCAAAGCCCACAGATTTTATTGCACTCAATAGACTTAAATTCAGTCTTAAGACTTCAATGAAGTTAATAGACATCCCTGAAGTCAAAATACTTCAATGTAGTTAAACTACTTCAAAAAGACTTCAAAGAATTAGGGCAATCAAATAGACTTTCATTCAATTGACTTCCAGGCTTTTGATTGGTCAAATTATTGCATTCTTGAAGTTGAAGTACAAAGGTGAAGGCGACACTCGAGAATGCAACAACTACCGTTCAATCAAGCTTATGTCACACACAATGAAAATCGTCGAAAGAGTCTTAAACGAACGTCTTCGGCAAATAATAAAGCTCAATAATAGCCAGTGTGGATTTGTTGAAGGAAGATCGACGGTGGACGCTATCCAAAGCCTACGAATAATAATGGAAAAGCACCGAGATTCGTCTAAGGATTTACACATGGTATTTATCGACCTCGAGAAAGCATTCGATCGAGTGCCTAGGGATCTCATATAGGCCGCGCTGAGGTCTCAAAACGTACCGGAAACGTATGTTAGAATAATACAAGACATGTACGGAAACGTGAAAACTGCGGTTAAAAGCCCTGCTGGACTAACGAGAGAATTTCCAGTTAATGTCGGAGTGCATCAAGGAAGCGTACTTAGCCCTTTCCTCTTTAACGTAGTATTCGACTATTTTTTTAAAGACTGCATGCGCGAAGCAAATGTAACGCCAATTCTCTTCGCTGACGACGCAGTTATACTTAGCGATAACGTCGAAGATTTACAGAACGCCTTAGATTCATGGAGAAATGCGCTAGAGAGAAACGGGCTTAAAATAAGTCGTTCAAAGACGGAGCATTTGACGTGCCCATTTGCGCATCCGTTGCGACCTGTTCCGGATATAATGTTAGACGGAATAGTTCTACCGAAAAGCACTATCTTTAAGTACTTAGGATCAATCGTTAACATGGAAGCGAAATGTGACGACGACGTAAACTACAGAGTTAGTGTGGGATGGATGAAATGGCGGGAAAATTCGGGAATCTTTTGCGACCGAAAATTTCCACTTAAATTAAAGGGGAAACTCTACACCACGGTTGTTAGACCAGCTCTTATATACGGTTCACAGTGCTGGACAATGTACGAAGCGTTTAAAAACAAAATGACGGCAGCGGAAATGAAAATGTTAAGGATGTCTAGTGGAGTCACTAAACGCGATTGCATTAGATCTACGCGTATAAGAGGAACTCTACATATAAAGAATTCGGTAACCGAACAGCTTGAGGCGAATAGAATAAGTTGGTATTGCCACGTTCAAAGAAGATCTGCGGAAAATCCGGTTAAAAAGGCACTATCAACTACGGTCACTCCAACTGTAAGAAAACGAGGTCGGAAAAAGAATTCCTGGATTTCTCAGATGGCAAATGCGCAACAACGTCTGGGGTTAACCACTGAAGCGATCCAGGACCGAGCTTTATGTAGACGCATTCTGCGGTCTGCGACATTAGCCAACCCCATAAGCGGAGCAGCAGCGATGCAGTAAAAATGGGAAACTCGTTACGCATAAGTTCGTATAACGAGGAAAGGGTTAATAAAAGGATACGAAGAAGAAGTACAAAGGTGAAGTAATTTAACTTCTATTAAAAATGTGAAATACGAGTATTGATTGGGATTTCAATGAATGCAGTACTGCATTCTTTAACAGCTCTGTCGATTGGTCGCCTCGTTCGTGCGATTTAACGCCGCTTAACTATTTTCTGTGGGGCTACGTTAAGTCATTGGTTTATGCCAACAAGCCGACGACGTTGGAAGAGCCCAGAGCCAACATTGAACGCGAAATAGCGGCCGTTTCGGCCGAAATGTGTGGCAGAGTCGTTAAAAATTGGGTCCAATGAATCAACCGCTGCAAACGTGCCCGCTGTGGCCATATGAACGAAGTCGAGTTCCATTTATAAATGTTTTGATTTTACTTCAAGCCGATAATTAAGGTTTTGAAATATCTCAAATAGTTTGCGTTTTATTTTAAAAAGTCAAGCCCTTATTGGAGAACCCTTTATATAAACGCATTATGCGGTTGGCCTGTGTCAGCCAATCTGCCTGGATATTTATTTGACAGATCTTGTGGGAACTCACTTGGTAAAACCGCTGACACAATCTTGTGCAAGTACTATTGATCTGTACTTAAATCTTTAGCCATTTAAGGTAGAACATTCCCTTCAATACGTCGAAATGTTTTAACAGGTAATTGCTCAGAGGTTTCAAGTGCTTTTCCCAAAGGTCCAGGGTAAAACATAGGTCCCGAAATACATCCATCACGATGTTGAAATAAGTTTCTTAAAGGTAGTTCATTCATTATCCATTGAAGTAGTTTTTGAAGTTTTGCCTCAAGTAGTCTTATAATACCGTATTTCATGTCTGTCCATAATCCCGACTTCAGACCCAATATCAAACAAAACAGACGACGCTATCGCTGCTGCTGCCCTATCTGATACTCCGTACCTATCACATGTCTTCGATAATGGAGGAAAATCAACGTTTGAGGAAATTATTCTTGTCTTCTCAGGAATGTGTTTTTCTTTAGGCGGAATGAAGTTATCCATACTTTTGGAATTTTCAGACGCTGACGATAAGGTTGAGAAGAGGATGTCGAAAAAGTACTAGTCTCCAAAGCAGCAGGCATAGAAGTATTTAAAGCAGTAGCAGTTTAGCATTTCTCTCGAGTGTTTTTTCGTCTCAAACATTTTCGCAGCCTTTTAGTGACAGTAACATCAATTCCACCACCATTCTACTTCGTACGTTATTTTGGTCAATTAAAAATGCTTGTTCTTATTTGGGAACCTTTTTACCTTGGGTGCAGGTGCACTGATTGAACTCCTTACCACTTTGCTGAAAACTTTTTAATTTTTCTGGGGAAATTTAAGTAAATTCTCGTATTTTACATGATATGCTTTCAACATCTGTATGATTCTGGTTCTTTTTATAGCCGGAATAGATGCAGTTCGCCATATGTTTTCTATTTTGGACGTAACTATAGCTGCTACTTCTGGAAAAGTGGGCTCTTTTGCAGTTTCCAATTAGAATTTAAGTTGATGTCTTGTCGAAAGTTAGTACGAACTCTACAATTATCGGGTTTAGTAGATTCCTTACATTCTGGTGGGATAATGCAAAAGCGATACGGATCGCCAATATATCTTACGAAGCACTTTCAAGTGCTTTTTTGTTGAACACACGCACGATTTGATGGGCAGTCGGAATTGAGGACACATTCAGGACGACATCCTTCGTAGCGATTCCGGCAGGCACTGGCAAGCACCAGCGCCATTTCGTTCAACACAGTTGGCATTTGGTCCGAAAGGGCTTGGATTCAAATTCATAGTACATTATTGCTTCTTCATAATTAGGCAGAACGTTTTTTCACAAGAATCACCAAAAATAGGACATTTAAATACACTTCGCGTTCTTTGCACGTTTTTTTTTTTTTTAAGATTTTAGTTTAATATTTGTAAAAAAGACGATTATAGTATATGACTGATGCACATGGAAAACAATAGTGAACTGATATGAAACAAAAAGCGTGGCTAACTAGATATTTGGGTTTAATTTGTTTTTGATAAGAGTTTTAGTGAGTTTGTGGAAGCAGTTATCGTTACCCAAATCGAATTATATTTTGCATTTATATATTTAAGCCTTAAATGCACCATTTTTACTATTAGAAACTAATTAACAAAATTTTCGCTCCAACCTAATACATATATACTTCACTTATTCAGAGATTTAAGGACTTCTCACTTCAATTTTTTTTATTATTATTATTTTTTTTCAATTCACTTTTCTTCTCCTCTTCTCATTGTAATTAGTTAGATGTCTGATGTCCTTCGGAGCACCTCTTGTGTAGGTGATGTAGCTTTTAGAGGGTGCAGGAATTTATTTGGGGTAGGTCCCGAGTAATATACATGTATGTACGAGTATGTGAAAGTGGGAATGGAAATGATTTGACACGCCCAAAGTTCTCCGAAAACAAAAATATAATTTTATTTTGTTTTCGTTTTTGCGACTATAAAACTCGACGCGCAATGTAACAAAACTGTTTGTTCGCGTCGATATTCCCAGTGGGGAAAGAAACTTTTTTTTGTTTTGCCCACAATGCTCTGAACAGACAACTTTCCTTTCTCGTATCGTGACCTTGATTACCGCCTGCTGATTCGAATTCCTACCGATCAGCTAATTCGACTTTTCCAAAGACTATTGACCTCATTAATCTAGATGCCCCCTATTTTCATCTCCTTTGTTTTAGTCTGCTTTATTGCCTGTCCTTTTTCTCGCGATGAGCACTTACTTAACCTAACATTGATATTAATTCCAAGTTAATACACATATACTCGTATATCTAACTAATCTAATAATCGGCAACACTATAATCGAATAAACTAATGCGACGTAGTCTAAAAAAATGTGATTCTTATCCTAATTACAACCTATTACCATAAGCAACTACACTTATCCTCATATTTATAGAAACTTACTCCCTCCTCACGACCTACCTCATTACATAAGTTTTCCATCGCTTTCACCTGAATTTAAAATATTACCTCAGCTCTCTGTAGGCTGAGATTCATATTCACCATGGAAACAAGAACACAACGAGTGAAGAAGAAGCCTAAAAAGAAAGTAGAATGAAGGAATTCGAAATTATGGTAGAGGAACTTTTGGAAGAAACAAATGGAAAAGAAAGATAAGTAGGTCCAACTAATTGATTGGAAGGATAAAAGGTATATTTGAGGAAAGGCATCAATTTATTTTGTCTGCCACAGTACGAATAGATAGTGTCGAAAAGACATCGAAAATTACCTTTTCAGAATCAAGTCCTGCAAGAACTCCTTTGGCGGATATTTGAATGATGTTATTTTTCATTTATAGTGTCAAGATCCAAACAATATATTTAAATAAAAATTTTACTGGTTTCTGAGCAGTATCCGTCCACTCCTACCTATTTCCAAAGCCATTTCAAGTGGAAGTCCCTCTGTTATTGATTTATTTATTGCAAATGTATCTGGTTTCGTATCACAACCTTTTTCTCTAAGAGAGCTTAATTCCGATCATAACCCTGTTATTTGTCAGCTATTTGTGTCGAGTGAAGAAAACGTGAAATATTTTCAGGATATTAAAAATACGAATTGGAAAAGTTTTCAAAAAGATTTAAAAACAAAGCTTCAGAATGTATCCACAAATCTCGAAACAATTGCGAATAAGGCAGATATTGATTTTATCATTCAAAAATTTTCGAAACTTGTCCTGACCTCTGCAGATTTCGCAATTCTAAAAGTTAAAAAGAAATACTTTTATGTTGAACCTACTGCTCATGTCTTGGAGCTTTTTAGAATGAGAAATATGTACAGGAGAAATTACCAAAGGTATCGCTTACCTTTCTACAAAAATCAAGTTAGACATTTAGCAAATTAATAAATAAGTTTATTCAGGAATAACGAAAAGAATTATGCATGTAACAAAAAATTAAGTACATACAAAAGAGCTTTCAATCCTTTTTGGATCATAGCTAAACTCATAAAAAATAAAAACAGACATGCTCAAGTACTTGCTCAAAATTTTGCTGTGGAGTCCTTTAATGCAGTTGGATTCTTATCCGAAATAGATACAAAATTCTTTTTGGATAATTTAATAAATTGATAAAAATTAAGTTCAAAAACTATATCCCGACTAATAAAAATCACGGTCTTAAAAGTATGAAACAAAAAAATATTCTAATCTGAAATTGTTACGTACAAACTATCCAATACTTATTGTCTATTAAATGTACAACTTACACATACTACATATATTTTAATGTATTTAATACATATTCATACCGATGCTCAGAGGATAGCCGTGGTCGTATGCCACCTGCCCTTGGAAGAAAAGGGCGTTCTACGAGTATATGGGATTTAAATTTCAATGTTTTTGAAGTAATAAACAAACTTATTGCTCCGATGAAATTCGCTATGATTTTTAAAAGTTGAGACTGCAATCGACTTTTTTTTAATGAATGTACGACACTGAAAAGGTTATTTTCGTTATTAAATATTTTAACATCTTTATTATTCATGTTATGCTATCTCTATAGTTTGTTAAAAATCCAACCTCCAAAATAGTAGAAAGCATTAAATTCTTTAAAATCCATTGATTTGTAATCAGTTTCACAGTTGCCAAACATACTGATTGTTTTCCTGCACTAAACCCAAAACGATGTTTTGAACGTACAAATAAATCGGTACGAAGTAATACATATGTTTATTAATCCGAACGTATTTTCCAATACATCCTTATTAATATTTCTAGTTAGAACAAAACTAATATTAATAAATTTTAAATCTTGTCGCAAGCTAACCAATGCAGGAATATTCTGTAACCATCCTCAAACGAATTTCGAGGTATTTGTAACATCTTGAATTTTGGAGCTCGAAATTACTCGCAGGTTTAATAAAATAATTTTCATTTTACTCAGAGATCTCTGGATCGCAATGAAATTTCCGTAAGGAAAAATGATGAGTAGACAATTGTTCTCATTCTAACTCAGGCAAAATTAAATAGGATTTGAAATTTGAATCAAAGCAATAGATCTCTGATCTAATGAGACGTTGCTATTGGTTTTTTCTAGGTTTTCTAATTTCATTTTATACTAGTTTACCAACAGATGGAGCTTTGTGAAGTTTTATGTCTTCTAGAGGGCGCCACGTTAAATTTTAAGTGACTTTATACAGTCTATAACCAGCGGGCGATCAACACTTACAATGATACCTCATTGGTCAAGTTATGATAAGAAGTTTGATGTTATGAGGGAACAGCATACATACCGTTCAAACATACCACCTTGATCGGAAAGTTCCCGGAATAATCTATCTCTGTGTACCAACTTAACAAAAAAAACGGAACTCAATTCGGAACAATGGGAGCGCCACACGGTGGTTACTCCGGGAACTTTCTGATCAAGGTGGTATAGCCCTCTGTTTGCTTTGCCGTAGTCGGGAAATAAACAGGTGGACTTGACAAAATTAAAAATTTTTTTTTTTAAATATGCCTGAACTAGGAGTCACAAATTTAACATATATGTTTAACACGCTGACTGCTACAATACAAAATAAAAACTATTACCAAAATATCAAATTGTAAATATCGTTTCATACTAGTTACTACTCGTGTGTTAAGTGTTCTATTGTTGTCTTTTCTCATTTATGGCGGTTTTTGCAATTATGCAATTATGTGGAAGGTTACTCAAGATATTTACATTTACTGCGACCATGCTTTTATACCTGGGATATCTGATATGGAGCCGAACTCTACAAAACCAATTGATTTGTTTAGCTTGATGCTGAGGGATGAAGTTTATGAACGGATTGTGTTTCAAACTAATTTGAACGCAAATTAATCCAAGATCAACAATAACTCAAAGGTCTCGTATAAAAAAATGGGACGGTAAAAATGTACCGGAGATAAGGAAGTTTCTTGGCCTAGTAATTTACATGGCAATAATAAAGTATCCGGCAATTTCCTTGTACTGGAACACAAGCCACGTAATCGGTTCCAATTGTTACTCAAATTTATCCACTTTGCTGAGAACACAACAATCCAAGGTAATCGTAGAATTTGATAACGTGCATAACAGTCGATGAGGAAGTGTTTGGATATCGAGGACGTAGTCGCTCTACCCAATACATTCCATCAAAGCCGCAAAAATGTGGAATAAAAATATTTTAGGCGTGCGATTCTTCAAACTCAGCGCACAAATTTATACCGGGAAACCTGTTGGAGGAGAACGAATTGTGTTGGACCCTGTTGACGAATATAAGAACTCTGGAAGAAATGAAACAACAGACAATTTCTTATCATCTGTTCAACTACATCACACGCTAAATTCTTGGAATGTGTCACTAGCTGGAACAGTCCGAAAAAAATAAACGTTTGCTTCTTGCAAATACAGTCCGTTTGATAAGGTCGTATACGGCAAAACTCTTTTATGAAAACCGGTTTGGAAGTGGCATTTGCATTAGCAGATACAAATTACTGCTGCTAAGATGCTTTGAATAAAAAATTTAAAGAGTGTTCAATTTTTGTCAGAGACGGAAGTATTTTAAAATGAGTGTCGCGTTTGCATCACGTTATGAAGCAGTATTCTTGTGCATGCGTCCAAAAGGACCGAAAATGTCATACGGAGCAGCTGCTAAATACATGAAAAAGTCAAAATCATTGGTTAGCCAGTGGGTGCACCGTTATTCCCAAGTTAAAAATGCGAATGATTTGCCGGATCGTGGGTCTACGCCAAAAACAACAAAAGAGCAGGACAAAATAATTTCGAAGCACAATAAAGAAACCACTACTGTCAAAAAAAAAACACGTAGAAAAACGACTCAGTTGAGATTGGAAGAACGTTATTTTTTCGAATGAAGCTTCTTTTTGGGCATGGTCTCCTATCACTCATACCTGGTGTACACAATCCAATAAATTAATCCAGCGGTCCGTCAAACACCCGGCAAAGGTGCACGTTTGGGGATGTTTCTCAAAACAAGGATTTGGCAAATTTTGCATGTTTACAAATAACTTAAACGCACCCAACATGGTCAAAATTTATAAGAAGGCTTTATTACCATCTGCCCAAAGTTGGTTTAAAAGAAGGAATGAGAATAAGTTACTACAAGAAGATAATGACCCGAAACATTGCAGTCGTTTGTGCAGTGCGTGGAAACAAGAAAATAACGTCGATGTTTTAGATTGGCCATCACAGTCGCCGGATGCAAATCCCATTGAAAATGTTTGGGCATTCATGAAGCTAAAGCTCCACGGAAAGAAGATCTCGACGGTCGAACAATTATCACGAAAAATACGAGTTTTATGGAGATCTTTGTCTCAAGATTATGCTATAAGAATAGTAGAAACCATGTCTCGAAGACTCCAAGCAGTTAATGATAATGGAGGAGAGTGGACAACATATTAATTGAAAAGCATTCAAGTAAATAAACAAAATAAACTGGTACAATTGATTTTTTTATTATTATAAGTTCTTTTTTAATTTTTGTCGTGTACGATGTTATCAAACAGACGGCCGTTTTTTCAACAAACTTTTCATATCACAAAGAAGCAACGATTTGTTTTTACGTGCCAAAGAAGAAAAAGACAGTTGTAATGCTGTTTTTTATGCACATGTTGACAAATGTGGAAAGCAATAAAACTGCCAAACCCGAAATTATAACCTACTATTTAATAAAATGAAAGTTGGGGTTGTTAACATGGACAAGTTGTTGGGCGAATATACCTGTAAACTCAAAATGAATAGGTGGCCGTTGGCGGTATTTTATAACATGGTTGAAATTGCTACTTTGGCTTCGTACATTGTTTATATGGAACACAACCCCATCTTTACCACCACTGATCGGAGACTTAAGTTTCTAAAGGAACTAAGCCAGCAATTGTACAAGCCAAATGTCGAAAACAGAGCAAATAATCAAATTGTGACATCAAAATTTCATATCCGTTCTGCAATACAGGACATTCTTGGACGTAATCTACAGCCATCTGAATTTCCTAGAGCTTCAACTTCACAAAAATGAGATACTTATAGTCCCATTGTAGTCGCAGGAAGTTGGTATATTTGTAGAGACCAGAAAAAGAAGCAACGCAAAACTAGAAAAGGTTGCTCCATCTGCACTTAACCGATTTGCGATGGACAATCGATTGCTAAATCACAGTGTAATTCATGTCTTTAAAATAATGACTCTGGAAAAAAAAAATCTTTATACTCAATTTGTTTTATTTTCTCAATTTTCTAGCCAAAATAATATAAATAGGATTTCCTCACATCGCTTAACAAATTAAGGTACCCGCGTACCTTGTCATATGGTTTCGTGCTATTAAAGTGAATTAGTCATCAGAGTCTGTATTGGTTAATTAAAATTTAACTAATAAAAAAATTTACGAAATTAAAAGTTTAGATATGTCACAGACGCAACTACATTTAGGAAATCAGTAAAGTATTGTGTTTTATATTGTGTCACTCACATAAGTGTTAATAAATATATATACCCATCTACTTATTAGTAATTAATTGTTAATTATTTATTTATTAATTTAATAATACTAAGCTCGCCCGTAAACGAAATTCGACGATTCACAAAAGCAACAGTTGTCGTGTACACAACAAAAGTATTGTCACTCGTCACTATGTTTTTCTTCTTTTCATTTTGTTTAATCACTATTCCACTTAAAGGCTCAACCATAATAGGCGAAAGTAAACTGAAGCTACTGTCAGAACTGGACGAAAAGTTTCTTTACGTTACTTCAAATGGGCAAATTGCCCATAATAGGGGTTTGAAAACGTATCAATCTGTCAAGTCATGTTGTCATTTGGTTTTGTGTTTTGCATTTGTGAAAACTTTTAATTCGGTGCGGATTAAAATTGGAAAATTTGTTAAAGTAATTGTTGTTTCTAATATTTATAGAAGCAAAATGTCGAAAACAAATATGTAAGTTGTAAAATAAGTGCTTGTAAAGTGTTAAGAAATTTCATACTTTACAAAATGTAAGCAAAAAGTAGGATTCAATCTATGGAAATTTTCAGTCGCATTTCACTGTCTCGGATACTGTCTTGTTTAACTTTATATTAAAACACAACTTTCTATTATACACTTTTAACTAAATATTGAAAGGAAAAAAAACAACACAACAATTTCTTTATTTTCCACAAGTGATTTGTTTACATTTTTGAAAGCACGATTCTGTTCAAACCAAAATTTTTCAACACCTCACAATAAAACTATTTTTAAACTTTAACAAATTTTCGAACCGAATTTAAGTTTTTTACTGCAATTTGTTCTCACACACAAGCTTCCTGGAATTCACCTCGCAAGAAAAAGGCGCAAATCCACAGTAAAAATACTTTGGATGATTTTGATAATCAAATACATGTGTTTCCTTCTAATATAAATGTTTTTGAAAGAAATTATACCTCTTTCGCCAAAAAAAAAAAAACAGCTTTTTGAATTATTAAATTCAACATTCAAAATGTCAAATTTTCGTACGAAATGCGATCCTGATCGCTATTTACGTACGAAAGCAAAAGTGAACGAAAAATCGTCGAAACAGAGCAATCCGACATTATGGGTGCGAGATACAAATCACTTGTAATCGCACAATCGCACGTACGTAGTCGTACGGGTCCTTTCGCCTATTATGGGTCTGGCTTTAGAGTAGGGAAACTCTTTTGCAATCGTAGTAGTTACTTTCACAGTGCCAAACTTACATAAAAAAAAACAAAACAATACATTTCATAAGTCAAGGCAGTCAAACAAATTCCTGATGTAGAATGACATGCACAAAAACGATTCGACTGTACGCTTATCCCTAGCATCTTTTCTGTTCTTTACTATTGACTTTCAAAGGCAAGAAGACTTGAAAATGTTTTTTTTTTTTTCTCTCACTAAAGCTGGCCATACACGACGAACATGTCCGTGTGATGTGTTCGTGTTCATGATCTTGTTCGACGTATGTGGTGCTGTTGACGAACCAATCCAATGTTTATGAAAAATTTCAAAATTTGAGGATTTGTTCGCGAGCATGTTCGCCGTTTGTGGCGTTTTTCGAAAACATTTTCTTTTTTAAATAAATTTTGTTGCATGCATATCAGCGGACGATAAAAAATGGCAAGTTTTAGCAAAACGTTTCTTTTGAAATTTATCAAAATTCTTAGAAATATTTGTTTAAGACTTTAGATCCTCGAAACTTTGTCCAGTTCCTGTGTTTTGGTTTCCAATAACTGGACCGACCAAACTCAGCAATTCAATATAAGTTTCTGGATCCATTCTAAAAAATTTTTAAAAATATTCTGATGCAGATATTTCTAATTTTCACAAAAATTTAGTATGAGTGCGATCGTTTCTACCATACAACCACTCTTTCATCCTCGCTCGCCTTTTTTGTTTATTATTTTTTTCTTGTTTTCGCTTTTTGCATATATACATTGTTAATAATGCAACTGCATCATCCGCGTGTGCGTTCTCCATATTTTCTTGTTGCAAGTTACAGCAAAAGTGATGTTCCGCAAATCGGTTCGCCATGTGTGGCCAAATGTCAACGAACAAATCGCACGAACATATTCGTCGTGTATGGCCAGCTTAAGCTACGTAAAATTGTAAATATTGTAAAATTTCGGCTAGGGTTCGAAATTATAAAACGTTATTCTATTTCAAAACACTTAATTTACTATGATTTAAAATAACTTCCAAGTAATTCACAACTGGTTTTACTACTATCTCACAATTCAAATCGCTTATCGTCCACTATTAAGACTTAAGGGCTGAAAAGAATGTGAATCTGAAGCTTGGCAAAAAAAAAAACACATTCTGCATATCTACGCGAAATTACCTTTTCAATGGTGTAAGTGTAAAAGTGTACGACAAAAATATGCAGCACGTATTTATATATAGATTTATTAAACCGAAGAAGTCTACCTGAAATCGAGGTCATAGTATATACCTCTACATACCACCACTTCTCTCATTTCAATCCTCAATTTTGAATCAATGTTTTTTCCAACAGCTTTTCCTTAAATTCTTTAATATATATAAATCCAAAAATTTTGTTAATATTATATGAATTTTCAGTAGTAAGCTACCAAATCTCTGTAATTGTGCAATAGTAGTTTTATAAATGTATTGGGTATATAACTTAATTCGTGCGGTTTTTTTTTTCAAAACTTGAACGTTTATTTAAAAAAAACATGTACAATAGTATTATTCAAAGTATTGCCCATCTGAAGCTATGACTTTTTCCCATCTTTCTGGCAATTTGTCGATCCCATCCCAAAAGAACTGCGCCGGTTTGGCTGCCAAGAATGAATCAAGCCAATTTTTGATATTCTGCTCTGATGTTAACCGTATTTCAGTGAGCGCGTTCTGCATCGACCGGAACAAATGGTAGTCAGAAGAGGCAAGGTCTGTGCTATATGGCGAGTGGGATAAGACTTCCCATTCACTGTTTTCCAAATAGTTCTTAACCGGAATAGCAACGTGGGGCCGAGCGTTGTCATGATGGAAAATTATTGCCTCTTGTCTGGTCGCATATTCCGGGCGTTTTTCTGCTACTAATCTCTTCAAACTGATTAATTGTGTTCGGTAGCGTTGTCCATTGATGGTTTCACCCGGTTTTAGCAGCTCATAATACAGCACATCCATCTGATCCCACCAAATACATCGCATTACCTTCGCGCCATGGATATTCGGCTTTGCCGTTGATTTGGCTGGTTGGCCGGGTTTCACGTATGATTTTTTGCGCTTGGGGTTGTCGTAATGGATCCATTTTTCATCACCAGTAACAATTCGATGCAAAAATGACTTCCTTTTGTGGCGTTCCAGCAGCATTTCGGACATGCAAAACCGCCTTTCGCCGTATCTCGGCTTGAGTTCATGTGGAACCCAATTTCCTTGCTTTTAAATGTATCCAGCTGCTTTTAAACGTTTTGCAATGGCTACTTGAGTAACACCCAAAGTTTTTGCGAGCTCTTCTTGTGTTTGGAAACAATCTTCATAGAGTAATGCTTCCAGTTCTTCGTCTTCAAACTTCTTTGGCTGCCCAGGACGTTCATCGTCTTCCAAGCGAAAATCACCACTTTTAAGTCGTGCAAGCCACTTTTGGCACGTTCGCTCAGCTAGCGCATATTCACCATAAACTTCCACCAAAATACGATTACTTTCGGCAGCAGTTTTCTTCATATCAAAGTAATGAAGAAGAATTCCCCGCAAAAACACTTTTTCAGGCACAAAGTTCCACATATTTGAGTGGAAAAAAATTATTGTTGTTTACGCTTCAAATGAATGACATATACTGAAATGACGTACAAGGACAGTAGCTTTCCAACGCATGTTCCAATGGAATAATAACAATGGAATAATACAAGTTACGCCATCTCTTAGCAAACCGCACGAATTAAGTTATAGACCCAATATATTTTTGCTGAAAGTAAAGATAAATATAAAGATTACGAGATCAATTGGTAACAAAACATTTATTAAAAAAATATTTCTTGCACGGTTGCCAGATCTGGGGTAATTGTGGTCAATGTCCCCAGATTTTAGAATACACAAACTTAATAAAACTTTTATGAGCAGATGCACCCTTTCTGATAATTTCCTTATTCGTCATTTTAATTTAATAGCTTCAAAGATTACTTGTTAACTTACATAATTGTTTATTTATTTATTTATTGTTTTTTACTTCAGGTTTTTGTTTGTTGTTTTCCTCTTTTTCCTCATTCGGTGGCTGCTACTGAGTGACACTCTCTTCCACTTGTATTTGCTAAAAAGTAACACTCATAAAAAAGTTTTTATACTTGTAAATTTATTCGTATTTTGTTACTTCTTTCTTCATTTCATTTCTCAAATAATCAACAAGGACATTTTTTTTCAGTTTGTAATATGGTAAGAAGTAGTCTAATAGTGAAAAGATCCAAAACGTAACTTAGAATGTCCTAGCGGCATTTTGTATAAACCATCAAGAAAAGGGTTAAATATGAAGAAATTTCTCAACAAGCATTTAACTTCCAGTGAAGTGAAACGGAGAACCTAATTCGCACCCAAGTTTCGCACTATACAAAATCTCACTTTTCATGCAATATACATAACGGAGAACAAAGGACATGCATTAAAATGTTAAATTCTAAGCCTAGGGATAGGCCATTAAACTTTTGTTATGGTTCTTGCTCATATGGTTTTATATACTCGTAGGTATCATTTTCCAAGGTAAACAGTCGATGACTTCCTTGAAATTGGAATCCTCTTCAGAAGGATTATATTTTCTTGATATGTGTATGTGTATACACGTATGCTTTGTATGTCTTAATATTTCCTTTCATTTGTCCAAAATAAATTGGTTTATTAAAATCATTCATGTTTCCCAATAGAATTTATATCGAATCCCTCAATCTATTTCTGACCCATAAATTGCAGATAGAAATTGAATCCTTAAGCATGATTATTTTTCCATATATTTTTCCCAAATTAAGCTAAGTTTCTCTTTCATCATATATGTAATATTTTTCTTAATAAAATGAGGAAGACTAAAAAGATATTTGGAAGAAGCAAGGACATTGAAGTGTGGGCATATTTCCATACGAATTTTCCAACAATTTAAAGTTCCTTTTGCTATTTTAATAATTCCATTGTTGTCTTTATATTTTCCTTCAATAGCTCTATCTGAGAGAAATTTTCATAGGAAGTTTCTTTTATGTACCTACAGATACTCCTACATAACTTCTCAGAAAATTTAGAAGCTTTTTAGCTATCTGTGGAATTTGAAAACTAATAGTAAATTTATAATTTTTTTTTAATTGCCACATTATCCAAAATAATTTCCTGTATCCCATCACAACTCGTGGCATGGTGGAATATTGGCATTTCAATTAATTCAAAAATGATTTCCTGGAAAATGTTGGGCTTCCACATTCCATTAATGGATAATATTACTCGTATATGCATATGTAAAAAGAATTCATCTGTGAGAGGTTCACGTAAATAGATTTTGGATTATTAGGATATTAGGATAATTATATTCGATCCAAATCAGTTATTAAAATAACCGTAAATAATTGTTATTGCATTTAGATGCCTTTATTAATGAAAGCACTAAGCATACTTTGCAGCATACTTTCACAACAGCACACAGCGTGCATTCTCCATCGCCATCCTGCACAGACGGATGAGTTTGGCAGGGATGCCAAAACTAGACATTGCTCTGTATAGCGCGTCTCTATAAATGCTGTCATACGCGGCCTTAAAATCGAAAAATAGATGGTGCGTATCAATCTGAAGCTCTTGAGTTTTCTCCAAGATCTGCCGTAGTGTGAACATTTGGTCGGTTTCCCGGCCTGAAGCCACACTGATATTGACCTATCAGATTGTTGACGAACGGCTTCAGGGGTTCACATAATGCGGCTGATAAGATCTTATACGCGATGTTAAAAAGACTGATGCCTCTGTAGTTGGCGTAGTTCAGAGGGTCTCCTATCTTGAGAATCGGACAAACAATGCTGAGGTACCATTCATCAGGCATACTTTCGTCCAACCATATCATAAAGATGAGTTGGTGTATGCTTGTAACCTAGTCTTCACCCACCGCCTCGAGGAGCTCGCCCGTAAGGACGTCCGCTCCAGCAGCTGTTCCCCTGTTCGTCTCTACAGGCTTCGGTTCTCATGCTCTTCCTTTTTTCTTCTGGAAGCCGGCGTTCGTTCTTTTGCTCATAGAGCTCGTGAGCAGCTCTAGTCCTCCTATGCAGCGCCGCTTTTTATGCATCTTGCTTAGCTGCATGTGTTGGCCGATATTCGTCACATCAAACCAGGGGTTTCGTTGTGGTGGTCGAGTGAAACCCAGTACATTAGTAGCGGCATCTCTGATGGCTCCAAGTCCCCTTGTGAATATCGAGATGTGGGAACTGCGTGCTAGCTACGAAAATATTTCTCCTCGCCGCAAACTGGATTAGACTGAATCCATTATCGGAAGTGGTGTCGTGCAGGCTTATATTCAGAGAGTGCTACCAAAGATGCCCTCTCTTTTCAGCTTTGCATTAAAATCGCCAAGGACAATTTTAATGTCATAGCTGGGGCATTGTTAGGAGCTTATAGAAGGCATCTTTGATGTCTTTCCCCTTTGTGGGGGCGTGCGTGTATATCAGTCTAATGCTGGTAAATTTAGCCTCGATGCGGATTCCTACGAGGCGCTCGTTCACATGCCGGAAACTCTAGAGTTCTTGCCTAAGTCTGCCCCCTAAAACAAATCCGTATCCAAATAGGCGCTGCTTTTGCGTCGATAACAATCGCCGTAGTAGATGCCGCAGTTTTTCATCTTCTTTTGTCCGGCCCATCCCACCACATTTCTTGAATGGCGGTTATGTCTGCCTTGCAGCAGTCTAGGGCCTCTGCTAATTGCTCGGCTGCGCGTGGTCTATTAAGGGATCTAACATTCCACGTGCATATCCGAAGCTCATTGTCCTTAAATAGTTTGCGTGGGTTGTCAACAGTAGATCCGTCCATATCCGAGGCGTGTTGATGCTTCGTAACTTCCTTTTTTTTTTAAATGGCCGGGCAGTTACCCCGGCGGCACAACCCCCAACCTGGAGGACCAGTTCCATTTTTAATGCCTCTAGGACGAGGGGTCGGTTACACTGAAGCCAGTTACCCGTTCCGGGATGTGAGCTCTGCCGTTGGCCCTTATAGGGCTCGTCCGCCACCATCTCTTTTCCGAGACCCTGACTAAGTCCTGGAAATCCTTTCCGGCTTGAGCTCCAAATATGTCGGAGTAGCCCGGATAAGGTCTTGTTTTGTTTCTCCGACACTAACCCTTATTTATGGCGCAGGAAACTCGCCATTTGCCCCCTTCACTTCGCAATCTCTAGTGAGATTCCCAGATGGCGCCACGGGGAGGCGTGAAGTAGGGCTTATTAGCAGAGCTGCAAGATGTTCGGCTACAGAGGCTCATTCTCGTCATTTAAGGAATCAGCACTTGTCGGAAGATGCTACTTCTACGAGGCCTTATACTAATCGTTGTCATCCACCCAGCTTAATACACAAGGCGATTTCGGACACAATTTCGATTGTAACTTGCTCAAAGTACGAGTATTATGCATTTAGAACCCGGTGAGACTGTGCTGGGTGCCAGGACACTGCAGCATAGAGGGAAATGAACAAGCGGATGAGCTGGATGAGCAAGGAGAGGAGGGCTACTCGAAAACAGTGTGGTTGCCTACACCAAACCACCCCTCTGCATAGTAAGAGGCACTATGGAGGAAACGACCATGAAGACTGCCAACATTAGGTGGTCGAATCTGAAAGGATACAGGGTATCCAGGCTCTATGGCCACTTCTCGATGGTAAAAGATCTAGGATGTTAATTAAACTGAACAGGGACAAGCTTGAATTTAATAGGAATTCTAACAGAACACTGTCTCCGGCTGAAACACACAAAGAGACTCGAAATATCAGATACGGACATTTTTAGATTCTGCGGCGATCTGCAACCGGTTGAGGACATAACACACATATTGTGTGAATGGAGGCAATATTACGTAAACGAAGGAAATTCTTAGAAAATACTTGAATAAATAATTGAATAAATATTTGTTGCAGGTAGTTGCAGTGAAAAGAACAGTTAGATGCAGGTAATTAATATATTTTGTTTTTCGATAACGACCCATTGGAATTTGCCGTTTCGACAACGCGGAGCTGTGGGCCTTCCGTTGGCCGAAATATAATTGAAGTAAAATAAAAATAAGGTTTAAGAAAAAGTTTTCTCATTCTTTTCCTATGGCATACTCTGTACCCTGTCGATTCATCAACCATCACCATCTGTGTGCTTGCGGTTAGTGGTTTTTTTTTACTTTCGCAAAGTTGGTTTTTGTTTACTGGTAGTCCGGCTTCCTGAATAAGTTTTAACTTTCAATTTCTCCACTCCAGGACTTGCAATAACTTGTCGTACTCGTAGTTTATGATGTGCAACATAAGTTTCTGCCCACTGGTTGTTATATTAACCAGCTTTGTCCCTATTACGAAATCCGTCCGTGCCTCTGGTTTGCCATTGTACCGGTTGCAACATTGCCTTTGCTTTCATCAAAACTTTCGCTACAGTCCATGACTACAATATTCTTACCAAAAAAAATGACTACTCTCAAAAAATGTCAACTTAGAAACTGTCGACCAAAAAACAGTCAATACAAAAAAAAACACAATAAGCTATTACAGTTTCTATATACTATTGCATACGGTTAAGGTTCTTAGCCCATAAACTATTTGAGGGAAAAAAAAAAACGATCGATCAACCCCTGCTTAGTTGCATACAAAATTCTACAATACTTACAGGGGTACAAGATGAGCAATCTAGGTCTCCGAATTCCGAAATAAAGTAATTCGTCGAATGAGTGTTTTCATCTACTAGCATTTATAATTTTGACTCTTATTTTGTATCACTCTTCTACAAAGTCCAAGGCCATCATGATATTGCACTGCTCTGGAAAATTTCAAAACAATTTACGGAAAGAGGCATAGCTTGTCGATTCTTTAAGGAGTCTAGGGAATTTCCAATTTAAATATTAAATCCTAAAAGTGTCATCCAGATACCCCAAAAGGTCTCTGCTTATCAGGGTATCACATCTTACGAGAATTGGAACCAAGGGCAATTTTTACAAAAATTGGCGTCATAGATTTTTTTCCTACTCCTTGTACCATAACCACATACCTCGATGCCTAACCCGACTTTTACTCGTCATAGACTGTAAACAAAGTTATCACAAAAGTTATCTTGAAGTGCAGAAGTGAAAAAGTTCAAGCCCAAGCACTCTCACCCTTAAAATTGTTTGCCTTAGCGAAAATTAAATTTCCGGTCCCATTTTCGATTTAAAAGAATTTCTGTCGTCCTTGTTTGTTTTAAGGAAAATGCCCCCCCTTGTGGTGGTGGTGGTGGAGGATTTGTTGTTTTTTTTTTGCTATTACTCCAAGAAAATCTTTTCTCGGTTTTATGAAAATCAAATTCCCATCTAGGAACATAATTTTTCCCGTTTCTCTTTTATGTAGTCGTAGTCCTTTGATCCTTGGCACATTGTCATGCAAATTATACTAAAAGTCGTTTTTTTTTATGTTATTTCCTTGTAGCTACATCTGTTGCTGTGTCGTCATGGACATTGGTGGCCATATCATGTGAGCGGTATTATGCAATTTGTCATCCCCTGAGATCAAGGACATGGCAGACAATAAATCATGCCTACAAGATCATCGGATATATTTGGATTGGAAGCTTTCTATGCATGTCACCGATAGCGGGATTTAGTCAGCTTATACCGACAAGTCAAGGTAAAATTCTTTAATGTTTGTGGTTTTTGTTCTTGAAATCACAATTATGCCTCAGGAATTTGTCTAATTAAGCGAACATAGATGTTTGGATTTTTCTCTTTATAATTTTCATCTTCACAGGTCTTCGTAAATGCCGAGAATATTGGCCAGAGGATGCTATCGTGTATGAGAGAACTTATAACATTCTATTAGATTTAATATTGCTGGTGTTGCCGCTAATGGTGCTCTGCTGGGCATACATCCTCATCACACGAACCCTATACATGGGGATGAAGAACGAGAAAATCATTAAGAACTCAAATACTGCCCTGAATGTAAGCATTACGGTGTCCTTCAACAAAGATGCCATAGATCAGGAGGAATTCCAGAAGTACGGTAAGTTGTAGTATGTGCGAGTATGCAATGAAATCATTTCCTTAAATATGCATTAAACCAAAGTAAGAATTCAGTATGTAAAAATACGTGTGGCCAGAATAACACATGCACAGATACTTTGTCCTTTTCTCGCTTATCCTTGGTAATAATTAATGTGTCGTGAAATTTTCTTTGGTAAGCGCACCGGGGAGTGTGTACAGCTGGTTGGCGAAAAATTACAACAGATTTGGGTCAGATGCCACATTCTATCTGTCACATTAAACGAGAAAACACATAAATGTTACGGCTTTAGCTTGGTTTGGCTTCTTTTCGGCATACGGAATAAGTGGTGAGTTTGTGCTCCTTGCGATTGTTTCAACGAGCAACTTGATGGGCTTCTTTATGGTCATTCAGATAAGGTTAACTGGGGAAGAATTTATATGCTCGCATTTGACTTTTGTTTTGTGGTTAGTTTGCACGAACCTTGGATTGTTTTGTTGCTTTCCTCTTTTTTTTTTATAGAGGAAGAGTGTTATCCTAATTGATTCATTGAATTTTGGTATTGTTACTTTAAATTGTTTTTGTTTTGTAAATTGCTCTTAGATTACTTCAGGTAAGATGAAGAAAGTGAAATTTATGTTAAGGATGATTATTCTGACATTGAAACGGACCATGTTTAAGTTGGCAAGTTTGCTATTAATGTGCTTATTGATATAGAGAAAAAGAAGAGATAACCCAGTAATTTATTCAAAATAGGAGGCAAGTACATTGGCCTTGAATATCCGACAGCAGTAACACAATTTCTACGTACGTATTAGAATTAAATTTACAGACTCAGCTCACGGAATAATTGTATCACTTTCTTTGTTTTTGAAATACCAACACGTGGGTGGTCGTGGCTCCAGTGGTAATGTATTGGCTTTGAAATCGAACAGTCCGGCGATCAATCCCAGCGGCGCCCGAAAGACACTGTTTTTTCAGGCAACTAAACCCATATTTATGGTTGCCTTGATTTACAATATAAATTTTACCTTCCGTGTATTGGTGTACTATGTACTGGTCTCATTCAACCGATTGAAAGGGTTAAAAACGACAAAATAGCAACATTTCCTGTTGCAGTTGAATAAACTTCAGAGGAAGGACCAACATTGGATAAGTTTGCTTAACTCAAGCGACGCACTGTGTGACATTTCGCCCATTTAGCGGGATAAAATTAATAACGCTCGGAAATAAATGTTTTTGTTCAATTTTTACTTATTTTTATGAAAATTTTTCACAGAAAGGAATGTAATAAAATATACCAGGTGGAGCAAAATTGATCATCCTATCGGAAGATGTTATAATTTTTACAAATGTCAATGTAGTACGTCAATCAGCTGCAGCATATAAACAGAAAAGCAGTGGGGCGCTATACTCCGCAAGAGCATAGGATAATTGTGTCGATTTTTTTTGACCAGTAATCGATCGGTGATGTTAGCCCAGTGTGAATTTCGACATCGATTTCCTAATCCTGTCGCGCCGAGGGGGCAAACATTTCGGTGCTTAGCTACTCGACTCGAATAGACTGGAACCACAGAAGACCATGCAGGGCTTGGCCGCCACCCAACTGGTCGTTCGGCCGAGAATATCGCGGCTGTGGCTGCCGATGTCGGTAAGAGCAAAGAAACATCAACCAGACGACGGGCCATGCAAGTGGGCATCACCAGACGGCCCCAAAACGACTTTTAGTGAAAGGCTTCCACATATTCCCATACAAAGTGTAAACAGTGCATCAGTTAATGCCTCGCGTGTGAATTGCTGTCGAGCCATCCTCAATCTCAACAACTAAGAGGACGATTTTTTGTCGAAAATCATCACGAGCGACGAGGCGCATTTCCTCTTAACCAGTTACGTCAAAAAGCAAAATCTTTGTTTCTGGGGCACTGAAAATCCGCGTGTATTGCACGAAGGGCCATATCCATGCGGAAGGAGTGATTAGGCCGTATTTTTTTTAAGGATGCAGGGCCATGATTAACGACTTCTTACTTCCGGAATTGGATGAGCGGGGCTTGGTGAACATATGGTTTCAATAAGACGGTGCAATCGGAGACTCATACTGAGCCACAATGGATATTGTGAAGGAAGCGTTTCCTGGTCGCGTAATCTCCCGTTTTGGCGATTTGGCACGGCCAGCAAGATCGCCCAATTTAACCATATATAGTATTTTTTTTTTCGTTAAAGATTGATTCTATATAGATTGTATATTTAAAATAATTTATTCTTAAATGCCCCTTAGTCTAAACCTTTATTTTTTTTTCCATATTGACATTAGTGACAAAAATGTATTTATTTTTGATTATTTTGTATACCCAAATGGCTTAGGTGGTACAACTTTTCTTCCATAGCGTGTTCTAAGTATTTCCTTATTATTTTCCGAGGATATTAGATGTTCAATGTGAGGACCTACACCTAATAAATTATTTTGGTCACTATCAAAAAAACTCATTGGACTATCACGCAGACAGTCTGGGTTCGATTCCCGGGTGGGCCACCAAAAATTTTTCAAACTCCCGAAAGTAAAATTGCCAACGAAAAAGCTTCTAAGGAGTGCCGTTCGGACTCGGCGATAAACCGTAGGCCCCGCTCAGATGTGACAAAAATGACAACATGAGCAACACAAATGAGTGTGAAGAAGCTAGGCCATTGCCCATACCGGGCTGCCAGCGCCACAGTGTTTTTTTTTTTGTTTTTTTATCAACAAAAATTATATCAGTTGAGGGGGTTTCGCCAGTTGTTTGATTGTCTCCGTGTTGCTCATTCCTCTCTTGACTATTTTTATAATTTTCTTTTGCGTCTGGTCATTCCATAAAATGTTCTCTCCTGTAACAATTACCATTTGAATCAGTCACTAAATACGAACGAGGTTCTTTACATTTCGAAATAATTTTGCCAGGACTCCAAATTGACTGCTGTGTTTTTTTTTTGTAATAAATGCATTCCCCATTTTCAAGTGGACTTAGTGCCCTAGAGCCTTAATTGTAATGTTGTTGCGATTTAACTTGTCTTTTAGAGACTGCATGATTATGTTTTGCAATATTAATTAACTTTGGTTTAAGGTTACCTTTACAGATTGGTAATTTTGTTTTTAGCTTGCGAGAGATCAGAAGCTCAGAAGGTGAACTCAGATTCCCTTTCGAGATTGTTCTATGTAATAAAAGAACAACATATGGATCAGTTTAAGTGGATCTTTTTGCAAGTCCATTCGAATGAGCCAAGTATGGGCTAGGTGTAATGTTAAATATTTCAGTCTTTTGTAAAGTTACTGAAATACTCTGTGCCAAATGGTGGGCCATTGTACGAAATCATAATCTGAGGTATGCCATGACGATCAAAACTGGATTTTAGTTGATTTAAGCTTAGCTATTTCAATAAATTTTGAAAAAAAATCAACCACCAGAATATGTGTTCTTTTTTAATTTGAAAAGATCAACCCCAAATTTAAACCACGGCAAAGGGACCACTTCATGAGGTAGCATTGGTTGTTTACTATTCGAATTCTTGTGACGAATGCAAGACTCATAATTGTAAACTATATTGTATATATCTTGATTAATGTTTGGCCAGAATACATTTTGTTTAGCTAAATTTCTGCAGCGCTCTATTCCCATGCGACCTTCGTGAAGTATCATTAGTGTGAGGTGTCGTTATGACTTTGGGACAATAAGCCGATTCGGTTTAAATAAAACGCATCAACAACCCGAATGTCCTGGCTTATTTTAAAGTACGGCATAACATTGCTATTAATTTTCTTTTTTAGTCTTGGCCATCCCTTTTGGCAATATTCTTTAATTAGATTTAAAGTCTTATCTTTTCCCGTTTCATTTTGTATTTCGTCAAGCCTTGAATCCGACACCGATAAATTTGAGATTAGTAAATTACAATGTAGATGTATTTCCTTATCAAAATTAGTCAAAATATTTTCAGTTAGAGGTGCCCTCGACAATGTATCAGCAACAAGTTGTGTATTGACTGTGGTCAAGAACAGACGTGTTTCTTAAAGTGTCGTGGGGTGCGTACTATAGTTCCTGTCTAATCTTCCAATATTCCTGTTTTTTATTTTAAAATGAACTGCCCGGTTTGCCAAGGCAAAAAAGATCGCAATGATACAGCGAAAATACAGTGGGGTGATTGTAAAAGTTTGTTCCACGGCTCGTGTTCCAATATTCAACCGACCGACATTGAATATCTCACAACCAACAATCTCACGCATCGATGCGACAAGTGCTCTGTTTTGCGCCGTAAATCGCTTCAATAACCACTACCTGTTTCATCCAACTCACGCCTAATAAATAAACAGCAAAAATCCGCAACATCTGAGTCTACAGCAACCATCAAGTCTACCTCACTTTCATCTCAACGGGAAATAGTACCTGCCAAGGTGGGCCTTACTACTAAATCAACGGTTGTCCGAGCCATTCAAGCTACACTGTCGTCGCAATGCGAAACAGAAACTGCTTGTGGACCATCTGATGACAGTTTATCGACAGTTCTTTTGCCTTCGACTGAAAGTTCAATAACCCTGCAAGTGCTATACGAAGAAATCATCAGCTTGAAAAAAATCCACAGCGATTTCCTCAGCACAGTCCAGCAGCTGAAAGAGGAGAACGATACGTTGCGCATAAAGGTGGCCAATTTGGAAAGCCGAGTGAATTGGAGGGAGCAGAAGCAGCTGGAGAATGCTATTGAAGTTGTTGGTGTACCTGGTTTAAATACGAGTAGCTCAAACGCCAGCGAGAGAGTAAGGGAGATCTTAGACAAACCTTTAAATATCTCCATATCGACTGAGGATATACAGAAATGTTATGTAAAGCGCATGGATAAACCAAAAAAGAAGAGCATAACCACCACCACCAATAATCGCGGTGATGTTCTCTGTGTACATTTCTCTACAAAGAAGGTCAAAGAGGAAGTGATGAAGAGCAAGAAAATTGCAAAGAGGAAGCTGAACTCGTCGCTATTTATTGAAGGTAGCAATAGTAATATTTTTATTAATGACAGCTTAACAAACTATTTTAAAGCTTTATTTATGGTAGCTAAAAAATTTAAAACAGAGTTCAAATACAAATTCTTGTGGTTCCGTAATTCTCGTATTTTGATGAGAAAATTTGATCTTAATGCTCTTCAAGCACACTAATATGAACGACAGCTGTGATCTTATGTGCGACAGCCCCACTATTAGAACCATACGTAATAATTTAGAAAGCTATTTTAAATGTAAATCAGATGGCAAATCATTTTTCGTTTTACATCAAAACATATGTAGTTTACGCCAAAACTTCGACTTACTGATGGTGAATCTAGAAGCTCTCGTTAACCTGCCTGACATAATATTTGTTTCTGAAATTTGGATCTACTCTTGCGAGAGTGAAGATTACCATATTCCGAACAATAATTTTGGAATTAGGTGATTTTAATCTAGATATCTTATGTTCGAACTCCGTTTCTGATTCCTACCAAGCGCTTATGGCTGAACATGGTTTTTTATCTTATATTGCTGAGCCTACTAGACCAATTACAGGCACCTGCCTCGACCATGTTTTTGCTCGTTTTGAGAATATTGCTGTGGATTCCCTTGCTGGCATTAACTTGGATCTACATATAAGTGATCATTGTATGACGGGAATCCTTTTTGAAAATATAATATGCAGGAAATCTAACGTATCATATGAAACCAGTTTTGATAAAATTAACTTTCCTGAATTGAACAATAGGCTACGTTATGAATATTGGGAAAGTGTTTATGTTGAAAAAAATGCTTCTTCAGCTTATAGTGTATTTCTAAGTATTCTGAAAAATTACATAAGCACATCTACTTGCACTATAACACACAAAAATTCGGGGTGTCGCCTTAAGCCTTGGATAACTCGTAACCTTGTAAAAAAAATAAATATCAAAAACAAACTAAGAAAAAAATGTTGGAAACATCCTTTGAACACCAATTTAAAAAATCGTTTTGATAAATTCTGCACAAAAGTGACAAAGGAAGTTAAAAAAGCACGGGATGACTATTTTCGTTCGAAAATACAAGAGGCAAGTGGAAATCTTAAGAAAGAGTGGCAAGTAGTTAATAGTATTGTTAGGCGGAAAGTGTGTACTAACGCAGATCCCATTGTACTTAAAAATGGAAGTATTAACATTTCAAATCCTTTGGAAATAGCTAATGAGTTCAGCAATTACTTTGCTTCCATTGGACAAACTTCTTTTCCAAGAAACTCGCAAATTTCGTGTAACTGTTGCCCTAAGGCTGGCTCTCAAAACAACTGTTCTAGAAACAGCTTCATGTTAAAGTTCATTATGGGATTTGAATTACTAAAAACTATTAATTCCCTTCCTAATTCCAATTCACATGGTAATGATAAAATATCGAATTTGGTACTCAAGCACATTGGACCCAACTTAGTAGATATTTTAACTTAACTTTTTAATTTTAGTATTATGTCCGGTACCTTTCCATCTGAACTTAAATGCGCTGTAGTGATTCCGTTATTTAAGAAGGGCAGCAGGACTGATAAATCAAACTACAGACCAATATCTTTACTGCCATCAATTTCAAAAGTTTTTGAGAAAATAATTAAAACGAAAATATTAACTTATCTCAATCATTATAATTTTTTCTCTCCTATGCAGTTTGGTTTCAGAACTGGCCTCGCCACTGAGGATGCTCTATTGGACTTTTGCTCCTTCTTATATAAGGGACTTGATAAAAAACAGTTTTGTGCAGGCCTTTTTGTGGATATAACTAAGGCGTTTGACATGGTTGACCACGTCATACTATTAGATAAACTATATAAGGTCGGATTCAGAGGATTCATGTACAATTGGTTTGAGTCTTATCTTAAAGACAGAATGCAATATGTAAAAATTGGAAGCAATATAAGCAGTTCAAAAACCAATAACCTGGGGGTATCCCAAGGTTCTGTACTTGGCCCAATTTTATTCCAAATTTACATAAATTCCTTATTTTCTCTCGCATTAATAGGTAAAGTTACAGCTTTTGCCGACGACCTTGGCGTTGCATATTGTTCAGCCAGTCCGCTAGATCTTATCGCTGATATGAACCATGATGTTTTCCTACTTAGATGCTGGTTTGCTAATCACAAACTTATTGTTAGTAGTAAAACTAAGTTGATGTTTATCAGTCTTACTGAGCAAGAGTACCCCGACTTAGACATAGTATTTCATTCTAATGTCTGCCCATGTTACGACTTGCTATACAGCCTATGCAGAATCCAAGTTGGTAAAACCTTCAACAGGAATACTAACTGTAGTACAAATTGTTTCAAAATTGAAGGTGTAGGTAATTTCAAGTACCTTGGTGTACAATAGATCAAAACTTGAATTGATCCAAGCACATTTCTGCCTTAAAAAAATATCTTGTTTCTCCTACTCGTTGCCTTTTCCGCCTAAGAATGTATTGCTCTCTTAATACGTTGAAAAGGGTTTATTATGGTGTATTCCAATCCAGATTGCAATATGGGCTTTGTAGTTGGGGTGGCGCTTATATTAGTAAACTGCAGCAATTAACTTCTTCTTCTTCTTATCCTTTTATTAACCCTTTCCTCGTTATACGAACTTATGCGTAACGTGTTTCCCATTTTTACTGCATCGCTGCTGCTCCGCTTATGGGGTTGGCTAATGTCGCAGACCGCAGAACGCGTCTACATAATGCTCGGTCCTGGATCGCTTCAGTGGTTAACCCCAGACGTTGTTGCGCATTTGCCATCTGAGAATCCAGGAATTCTTTTTCCGACCTCGTTTTCTTACAGTTGGAGTGACCGTAGTTGATAGTGCCTTTTTAACCGGATTTTCCGCAGATCTTCTTTGAACGTGGCAATACCAACTTATTCTATTCGCCTCAAGCTGTTCGGTTACCGAATTCTTTATGTGTAGACTTCCTCTTATACGCGTAGATCTAATGCAATCGCGTTTAGTGACTCCACTAGACATCCTTAACATTTTCATTTCCGCTGCCGTCATTGTCCAACACTATGAACCGTGTATAAGAGCTGGTCTAACAACCGTGGTGTAGAGTTTCCCCTTTAATTTAAGTGGAAATTTTCGGTCGCAAAAGATTCCCGAATTTTCCCGCCATTTCATCCATCCCACACTCACTCTGTGGTTTACGTCGTCGTCACATTTCGCTTCATGTTAACGATTGATCCTAAGTACTTAAAGACAGTGCTTTTCGGAAGAACTATTCCGTCTAACATTATATCCGGAACAGGTCGCAATGGATGCGCAAATGGGCATGTCAAATGCTCCGTCTTTGAACGACTTATTTTAAACCCGTTTCTCTCTAGCGCATTTCTCCATGAATCTAAGGCGTTCTGTAAATCTTCGACGTTATCGCTAAGTATAACTGCGTCGTCAGCGAAGAGAATTGGCGTTACATTTGCTTCGCGCATGCAGTCTTTTAAAAGATAGTCGAATACTACGTTAAAGAGGAAAGGGCTAAGTACGCTTCCTTGATGCACTCCGACATTGGAACTGGAAATTCTCTTGTTAGTCCAGCAGAGCTTTTAGCCGCAGTTTTCACGTTTCCGTACATGTCTTGTATTATTCTAACGTACGTTTCCGGTACGTTTTGAAACCCCAGCGCGGCCCATATGAGATCCCTAGGCACTCGATCGAATGCTTTCTCGAGGTCGATAAATACCATGTGTAAATCCTTAGACGAATCTCGGTGCTTTTCCATTATTATTCGTAGGCTTTGGATAGCGTCCACCGTCGATCTTCCTTCAACAAATCCACACTGGCTATTATCGAGCTTTATTATTTGCCGAAGACGTTCGTTTAAGACTCTTTCGACGATTTTCATTGTGTGTGACTTAAGCTTGATTGAACGGTAGTTGTTGTATTCTCGAGTGTCGCCGAGTGTTTCCTTTGTATAATGGAACCAAGAAGCTACTTCTCCATTGATTCGGCATAGGTTGTCCTCATTTTAATTTATTTAAAAGTTTCGATAGCCAAACGCTCCCGATCCCCTCCATCTTCGACTAAAACTCTGATGGAATGCTGTCTGGTCCCACCGCTTTCCCCCGCTTCATTTTTCCGATTGCTATACTTATTTCTTCGATTGAAAAGTCCGAAACTTCCTCCTCGAATAGACCAGCCGTCGGCACGATATCACGTGGAAACTGTTTGTTAAGCAACTCCTTGCAGTATTCAAGCCACCGGTCACAAATTTCCTTTCCATTTGTTAATAAGCGACCGTCTGCGTTTTTGATGTATTTCGGCGAGGTTATTTCCATTGAATTTTTTCGCCTCTGTGCAGCGAGCTTAAAAATATTTGGCATTTTAGTATTGTACGACGTTTGAACTTCTTGGATAGCTTGTCTTCTATCTGCCGATCGTGAGGATATTTGTTCCAACTCCTGGTACAGGTTTTCCGCTTCTGCCGCTTGAGTTCGAGCCAGGACTTTCTTTGCGATCTTTTCAAAATGCTCGTATTCAAGAGCCAGTCGAGCTTTTTCGATATCGTCGCTCCGATCGCATTTTGTCCACGCTTGGAATGCACTCTTCTTTTCGGCCACAGCTCGTTTGGTTTCGTCATTCCACCACCATGTTTCTTTGCCGACGTGATGGTATTTCGATATAGTCCCCAGATGGGACTTTGCGAGTGTTATGCATTCCTCGTGCACGCTGTTCCACATTTCTTGCGGGCTAAGTGAGTCTGCTATACCATTTATATTTTGAAGTACTTCTTTAGCCAGTGCGATAAATCTTGCGTTTCGTTCCTTCGATGGATTATACCACCGGATTTTTGGCTTTCCAAACGATGCCCGTGTTTTCGGTGGTTCCGCTGTGAAAAATTCTGTAATGAGCAGACGGTGTTGGCTTACTAGCGATTCTCCAAGTATTACTTTACAGTCCTTAACACGGTTTCTCATCGACATTTTGCAGAGGTGATAATCTATTTCCGTTTCATGGCCTCCGCTGCTATAGGTGATAAGATGTCGTTGATGTTTAATAAACATTGTATTTAAGACGGTTAAGCCGTAAGCCCTACACGCTACAAGGATGTCTTCGCCAGCTGAATTTCTGGTTCCAAAGCCTTTACCGCCGTGGCAGTCCTCATAATCAACATTTGTTTTTCCGACGTGGCCATTTAAATCTCCGCCTACGAAGAGCATCTCATCGATAGGTATATTTCTAAGCAAATTACCGAACTCTGACCAAAATGTATCTTTTTCCGATTGGTCGCATCCATTTTGTGGAGCGTACGCGCTAACAATGTTCCACGTTTCATTGTGTATGACGAGTTTAACACTCATGAAGCGGTCGCTTATTTTCAAGATACCAACGATGTTGTTTAGAAGATCCGCTACAACAACGATTCCAACACCGTTTCGTCCATTGACAGTTCCATGGTAGAACATCTTAAATGCCTTAGTTTTTAAATCTAGAAAACGCGCTTTATATCCTGTATTACACCACTTCGTTTCCTGTACGCACAGGATTTGTAGAGTTCTGTGACGCATAATCGCTTCCAGTTCTAAACTTTTTGAGGTCATCGATCCGACGTTCCAACTTGCAAACCGAAGTTTATGAAAATATGTTGGAAACTTCATTTTGTCCGCCCCCGGAATCCGTCGGGCTCTGACACAAGCACTTCTGCTTGCTCTGGGATCACTTGAGTGCGTTGCAATCGTGGTGCCCAGCGGGGTAGTGCTATTAATTGCGATCATTTCCATGAAGTTTAAAGTTTGAGTGGTTTGACACTTGTATGCTCATTTCGAATTGATTGACTGTTCTTTTACCCCGCCGGTAGTCTCCAGACGTGGGAACCCACTAATTGCATACAAACTTGTGGGAAAGTTTTAAGGTGTTAAAGTGTCACAGGCTCATTTTTGGTGTCATAGTTGCCTGTATATGATTGGTGTCCCATTTAGTCGCCTCTTACGACAAGCTGGGACGCACTGCGGCACTATTCTGTATCCGATGCCGCACGGTCAACTGCAGCAATTAACTGTCCCTCAAAAATCTGCAATTCGAAGTGTTTGTGGTTTTCATCGTTATGCGCACACAATGAACCTTTTCAGGGCCTTGAATATTCACTCTTTGCGCCATTTATTCTATTTTAAAGTCCTTAAGGTCTTTTTTATGAGAGGCGGGTACCTGGAGAGCCAATTTCTGACTTTCGCAGCTTACGCAGCCATTCAAACTTTGTTGTAAATGTCACTGCGTTTCGCACTACAAGTTACAGAAACTTCTACTCCATTGTTTCATGCAAACTTTTTAACAGTTTGCCCTTCGAAATTCGATCCATAAGAAATTTGTCCACATTTTCTAAAGTAGTTAAATCATGGCTTCTTAGTTTTAATCATCATGAAATCGAATCTCTTCTATAAGTTATTCAATTTAAAATATAGTAAAGTAAATAAACAAATAAAAAAAAAATAGAAATGATTTGCTCATTTGCTCAACTATGTATTTACCTATTTCTGCCATTTACATTAGATTTTGTATGTATCCACTATTAATTTGTTAAAGATTTTTTTTTTTTTCTTCTTTCCTCTTTTTCTTGAATTGAACTTCTGTTTTTCTACCTTTGTACACCCCACACAAAGTGAATTTTTTATTTTTTTATAATGTGGCATTGTCTCTATTTTTCATAAATAAAGGTGTCACTAACTATTCTATATGTATCAAATCCATGTAAAATCGTATTCTAAATTTGTAACTTTTGTATATACATATGAATAAAGAAATTTGAATAATAAACATAAAGGGAATTTCTTGGCTTATATAAATATTACAGTCACATCATAATTTTGGAGAAGCAAAATAAATCTTTGCAGTCTGGTCGGTATCTTATGCAAAGATCGACTAAATAAGGGAATCAAAGGCTTATGATCTGCTTCGACTGCTATATGTCGGCCATAAACGTATTGGTGAAACTTAACACAGCCAAAAAGAATGGCAAATAACTCCTTCTAGATTTGGACATAATTTTGTTGACTGGTTGCTGAAGCATATAACCCATGAGATATTACAGCTCCTATTGCAGTTTTAGAAGCGTCTACTAATAATATCACTGGTTTGGCGGGATCATAATATGTCAAAATTGGTGCTTTGGAAATCGCAGACCTTGAATTTGTAAACTTGTCTTCACGCTTTGAAGTCCAGTGGCATCCTATATCTTTTCGCAGAAGTTGTCGCAGATGAGAGGTTTCAATTGACAAATTTATTACAAATGACCCTAAATAAATGACCATCCCCCAAAACCGCTGAAGATCAGTTACGTTTTGAGATGCCGACATATTGCAAAGGACGAACACCGAATTCACTAAATATATGACCAAGAAACTTTATGTGCGTTCTTAAAAATGTTGATTAATTCAAGTTGAATTTTAACCCAATTAATTTAGCCTTTTCTAGCACAAGCTTAAGGGTCTTATAGTGTTCCACTTTGGTAGCGCTATGAATAAAAAAATCATCTATGTAAATCATCTGATGGAATGCTGTCTGGTCCCGCCGCTTTCCCCCCCTAGCAATCGGAAAAATGAAGCGGGGGAAAGCGGCGGGACCAGACAGCATCCCACCAGAGTTTTGGTCGAAGATGGAGGGGATCGGCAGCGTTTGGCTATCGAAACTTTAAAAGAAATTAAAATGTGGACAACCTATGCCGAATCAATGGAGAAGTAGCTTCTTGGTTCCATTATACAAAGGAAAAGGCGACACTCGAGAATGCAACAACTACCGTTCAATCAAACTTATGTCACACACAATGAAAATCGTCGAAAGAGTCTTAAACGAACGTCTTCGGCAAATAATAAAGCTCGATAATAGCCAGTGTGGATTTGTTGAAGGAAGATCGACGGTGGACGCTATCCAAAGCCTACGAATAATAATGGAAAAGCACCGAGATTCGTCTAAGGATTTACATATGGTATTTATCGACCTCGAGAAAGCATTCGATCGAGTGCCTAGGGATCTCATATGGGCCGCGCTGAGGTCTCAAAACGTACCGGAAACGTACGTTAGAATAATACAAGACATGTACGGAAACCTGAAAACTGCGGTTAAAAGCTCTGCCGTACTAACGAGAGAATTTCCAGTTAATATCGGAGTGCATCAAGGAAGCGTACTTAGCCCTTTCCTCTTTAACGTAGTATTCGACTATCTTTTAAAAGACTGCATGCGCGAAGCAAATGTAACGCCAATTCTCTTCGCTGACCACGCAGTTATACTTAGCGATAACGTCGAAGATTTACAGAACGCCTTAGATTCATGGAGAAATGCGCTAGAGAGAAACGGGTTTAAAATAAGTCGTTCAAAGACGGAGCATTTGACGTGCCCATTTGCGCATCCGTTGCGACCTGTTCCGGATATAATGTTAGACGGAATAGTTCTTCCGAAAAGCACTATCTTTAAGTACTTAGGATCAATCGTTAACATGGAAGCGAAATGTGACGACGACGTAAACCACAGAGTGAGTGTGGGATGGATCAAATGGCGGGAAAATTCGGGAATCTTTTGCGACCGAAAATTTCCACTTAAATTGAAGGGGAAACTCTACACCACGGTTGTTAGACCAGCTCTTATGTACGGTTCACAGTGCTGGACAATGTACGAAGCGTTTAAAAACAAAATGACGGCAGCGGAAATGAAAATGTTAAGGATGTCTAGTGGAGTTACTAAACGCGATTGCATTAGATCTACGCGTATAAGAGGAAGTCTACATATAAAGAATTCGGTAACCGAACAGCTTGAGGCGAATAGAATAAGTTGGTATTGCCACGTTCAAAGAAGATCTGCGGAAAATCCGGTTAAAAAGGCACTATCAACTACGGTCACTCCAACTGTAAGAAAACGAGGTCGGAAAAAGAATTCCTGGATTTCTCAGATGGCAAATGCGCAACAACGTCTGGGGTTAACCACTGAAGCGATCCAGGACCGAGCATTATGTAGACGCGTTCTGCGGTCTGCGACATTAGCCAACCCCATAAGCGGAGCAGCAGCGATGCAGTAAAAATGGGAAACTCGTTACGCATAAGTTCGTATAACGAGAAAAGGGTTAATAAAAGGATAAGAAGAAGAAGAAGTAAATGATGGCATTGGATATGTCACTGAAATGATTAACCACTTGCTGGTGGAATATTTCAGGTGCTGACTGTATACCAAAGGGTTATCACAAAAACCGATATCTCCCAAAAGGAGTAATAAAAGTTGTTAACATAGATGAATCATTATCTAAGGGACAGACCCAAAATTTTGCCGTTGCTTCTAATGTGCTGAAATATTTTGAATTATTAAACGTACTTTACATTCCTCAGCTGTGGGAAATTGGTAATGTGACCTTAAAATCGCTTTATTGAGGCTTCTCGGATCAAAGCATACACGTAAACCAACATCCGACTTTTGTGCTACTCGTAGTACAATTGAACTTACCCATTCTGTAGGTTTTCAACCTTTTTGATCACTCCAAGATTCTCCATGCGAGATAAATCTTGCTTAAAATGTTCCTTTAAACTAAAAGGTATACGACGGGGACTATCAACAGCTGGATCCACATCTGTTTTAATCTTTAAATGAATTTCTTGTTTTAAACATCCAAGACCACTGAAAATATTTATTTATTTAAAAAATCTAATTTTTCATCACTAATGTCGAAATGAATACCTTTCGATTTTGAATGTTTGGGATCTATGTAAGCATTTAAATTATAAATTATGGGGGTTGGGATGGTTGCATTGATGATTGTCCAAGAAAAAGGGAATCTGCATCAGATCGTTGCGTATATATGTATGTATTTGTTCTGCACATTTTTGCATAGTGGTTTTTTTTGCCGCATTTTTTGCAGACAACTCCAATTGCGGGGCACTAGTGTTTGTGCTGCTCACCACACGTTTGACATATTTCTATATTAGATTGTTGCTGTATTTGTTTACCGAGATTATTGGAGTATTTGCGGCCATTTGAGTTTGATGATGTTGAAAAAGATTTATTTTTGTTGGAATTTTTGTGGCTGTATTGTGAGGTACTTGGCCTGTAGTTGTTGTATTGGGAATTAATTGATTTTACTTCTCCAATAATAGGGCTGTCCCTTTGCTCTTGCAATTATTGCGCTTGTTCTTTAGTTATTTCTAAGGTTTAGGCAATTTCAATGGCTTTGTCTAATTTAATAGCACCTTCATTAAAAAGCTTTTCTTTAATGTGAATATAGCTGTCAGGCAATCGACAAGTAAAAATATCTCGTACGAGGTTCCCTCGGATATTTCCAAATTCACATGTTAAGCTGAGGTTTTTTAAAGCGGTAACGTACATATATACCAATTCCTTCATCTGGCTTTTGTTTTCGCGAAAAAAAATATATGCCGTTCCATAGCTGTATTCGCTTTCGGCATAAAATAATTCTTAAATAGTTCCACTTGATTTCCATACTTCACATTGTCTAAATTGATATTAATATCTTTAAGCACGGTGGTCCAATTAAATGCAGTAGCAGTGCTAGCTTTCGAGAATCACTTTCTGACTCCAAATGAGAAGCTCGCATATATATTGTAATATTTATCGAAATGATAAAACGTTATTCTGTTTCAAAACACTCTATTTATTATTATTTAAATACAATTTTAAATCAATTCACAAACAATTTCACTTCTATTTCAAAATTCAAATCTCTTATCTTTCACTTAGTAAGACTTAGGTCCTTTTCTATCGCTTTCCAAAAATCAACTTATCGTCCGCAGTTTCTCATCCTGTATTTATACCACATTTGTCGGGATCTAGTTCTTTCTGGTAACTTCTGGTTTGAAACTGGGGCAATAACTGAACTCTCCAACGTGGAGAGTTTGTATGATCCTAAAACTATGCAACACTGGATCCTTGATTTAATCACATATATACCACAATATCCCCCTCTTAAACTTGTTCGTCCCGAACAAACTCTTCGACATTCTGCCCAATATAGCGATGTATTCGATCCACATGAACCACTTTCATCTTGCCTCTTCCTCGTTGAATGCGATAGACCACATCGTTGATGCGTTTTACGACTTTATATGGTCCTTCCCAGTCTTGCTGTAATTTGGGTGATACGCCTTTCCGTCTACGAGGGTTATATAGCCACACTAGATCTCCTTCCTGGAATCCCGTTGTGGTCGCCTTGACATCATACCTCGTCTTCATGCGGTCACTGGCTATCTTGATCTTATCCCTGGTTCTTTGGTGCACGTCCCTAATAATCTGTCTGAGGTCTGCGACATAGTCGTCTTAATTTCTGTTCTCTTCAGACGGCGGTGATCCAAACATTAATTCACTAGGTAACCGGACTGTTCGACCGAAAAGGATTTCCGATGGAGTGTGACCTGTGGTGTTGTGTACTGCACTCCGATAGGCTAATAGAAACATTGGAATTTGCCTATCCCAATCGCATTGCTTGTCGCCAACGACCTTTGATAGGTGTTCATTCAAGGTTCTGTTGAAGCGTTCTACCATCCCGTCCGATTGTGGGTGGAGCGGTGTTGTTCTCGTCTTTTTGATACCCAGTAGCTCGCACACCCCTTGGAAAATCTTGGATTCGAAGTTGCGCCCTTGATCCGAGTGCAATTCCATCGGTATGCCGAACCTGCTCACCCAGTTGTAAACGATCTGTTCAATCACGGTTTTGGCTTCCTGGTTGGGGATAGCAAAAGCCTCAGGCCAGTTACGGAAGTAATCCATAACAACAAGAATGTAGCGATTTCCCTTTTCGGTTTCAGGAAACGGTCCTGCGATGTCAACTGCGATTCTCTCGAAGGGCGCTCCAACGTTGTATTGCTGCATTCTGCCGTGAGTTTTAACCCTCGGGCCTTTACTGGCGGCGCAGGTGACACACTTTCTGCACCAATTTTCTACATCGTGCTTGGCGTGCACCCAATAAAAACGTTCTCGCACCTTTTCTAACGTCTTATTCACTCCCAAGTGGCCTCCGGATACTCCATCGTGCAGTTCCCTTAGCACGTCACTGATTCTCGACCTTGGCACAACGAGCTGCATCACAAACGTCTTTCCATCCGAGCTTTCCCACCTTCGCCCCAAAAACACCATCTTGAACATGAAGCGAGTCCCACTGTGCCCAGTATGCCTTTAGTTCGTTACTTTTATTGGATATTTCCAGCCAATCTGGTCTTTCTTCGTGTTCTTTCCAAGCGAGTATTGGCTCGATATCCGGATCCTCTTTTTGGGCGTTTCGCATTTCACTTTTATTCCAACCGTCAGTGGGCTCAGCTCTTAGCCGTTGAGTGGATACCGCATCTTTTTCTTCTTGTCGTGCGCAATGTTTGCAATCCGATTTGCAAGGTCGCCGGGACAGAGCATCCGCATTAGAGTGAAGGCTTCACTTTTGATGCTGTATCTCGTAGTCGTATATCTGGAGTCGTTCAATCCACCTTGCGACTTGTGCTTCAGGATTTTTAAATTGCAGCAACCACTTCAGAGATGCATGGTCTGTGCGAAGAATGAATTTTCGTCCGTACAGGTACTTATGGAAATGCTTTGTTGCCAAGACCAAAGCAAGATGTTCCCGAGAGGTAACACAGTAGTTCCTTTCCGGCTTAGAGAGCAACTTACTAAAGTAGGAAACTATGTTTTCTTGCTCGTCATGCATCTGCGAAAGGACAGCTCCAATTCCGACATTACTGGCATCTGCATCCACAATAAATGTATTTTCCTGGAGTAGGGTACGCTAGTACAGGGGCCTCACATAGTTGTTGTTTGAGAGTTTTGTAGCTTCTTTCGCATTCACTTGACCATTTGAATTGTTTTCCCCTTTCTGTTAGTTGATGCAAACTCTTTGCGATCCCAGCAAAATTCTTCACAAACCGCCTCTAGTAGGTAGCGAGTACCAGAAAGCTTCTCAGTTGGTGTTTGTCTCTTGGGACTAGCCAATTTTTCACCGCTTCGATCTTTTCTGGGTCTGTCCTTACAACTTCGGTTGAGATGATGTGTCCCAAGTATTTGACATCTGGCCTAAAGAGATGACACTTCTTCGGGTTTAGCTTTAGCTGTGCACTTCGTAGTCTTTGGAACACCTCCTTTAAGTTATCTCGATGTTCTTGAAAAGTTTTGCCGACCACGATGACATCGTCCAGGTTGACCAAACAAGTTTTCCATGTTAGTCCCAGCAAAACGCGTTCTATTAGACGCTCAAAGGTTGCCGGAGCATTATACAATCCGAATGGCATTACTGTGAATTGCCAAAGCCCGTTTCCTGCGGTGAAGGCTGATCCTCCGGATGGATCTGTACTTGCCAGTAGCCACTGTTTAGATCAAGTGTGGAGAACCATTACGCTCCTGACAGTGTGTCCAGTGTGTCGTCAATCCTTGGCAAGGGGTAGCTATCCTTCTTGGTGACATTATTTAGCTGGCGATAATCCACGCAGAATCTATTGGTGCCGTCTTTCTTCTTGCCCAGTACCATGGCTGATGCCCACGGACTCTTAGAGCCTTCAATCAACCCTTGATTTTCCATAGTCGAAATCATTTCTGCAACCTCCGTCTGCTTTGCTAATGGTAAACGCCTAGGAGGTTGACGTATCGGTCTTCCATCTCCAGTGTCTATTCGGTGTTGTACCAAATGTGTGCTGCCATATTCGCCATCCTGCGAGCCAAACACGTCTGCAAATTCGTTGATTAGTTCCTCTGCCATCGCTCGTTGCTCCTGGTTCAGCTCGGTTTGCCTGAGTATAGTTCTTTTCAACTCGGCTGTGCTACTTGATGGCAAAAATATAGCAGCATTCTCCTTCGACAACTTGGTGACAGCAGTTATCGGTACGCACGCTCCAATCGATTGTCCTTGCTTTAGTTTGATGCTCTTATTTCCCACATTCAAGATTCTTACTGGGACCATTTTGCTTTTCCGCTCAACGATGTCGAGCACTACATTATGCGCCTTCATAAAGTCAACTCCAATGATGCACTCGTCGCATATATCGGCCACTAGGAATACGTGGGTGAATGTTAGTCCTGCCAGATGGTCGTAAGAACAACCTCTCCATACACCTTTGCCGTCGTTCCTGTTGCTGTTTTCAAGCAGTAGCTACTGGTATTGTGCAGCCATGAACCATGGGCGATATCCCTTCTTATAATGGAAGCGGTGGCACAGGTGTCAATGGTGGCCACGCATTTATTCTGGCCAATGTGGGCTTCCACTGTATGACTCTTGTTACTCGTACTTCGTTTTGTTTGAGAGACTTGGATTTTGGTCCTGGGGGCGTCAATTCCAGAAAACAACTTCTGCCCCTCGAAGTTGGTTCTTACACGTTTCCCGCCTGTTGACTTGACGTTGCGCTGTTTGCAGGATTGATGTCATTCCTGCCAGATGCCTCTTCGTTACGTCTCCTAACAGCGCATTGTGGACAACTGCGTTGTTTAAGTGGAGACCTGCACTCACGCTGCAGATGTCCTATTTTGTTGCAGTTCCAACAACGGAATTGTCCTCCACGTACACTGTTCCGCTCTGTCTGCTCGTTGGCAGGAGCATTCCACGGCTGTCACTTCTCTCACGCGGTGGATTCCTTGAGATGCTTGGTCGGCAGCTTTCATCGTCAGGGCAAATGCATGGGCCTCAGGAAGGGTTCGTTTTCCAGCCATTCTTACAGCCATTTGCAACTGCCTATCTTCAATCGCTTGGGTAAACGCCTCTACAGCCATTTCGTTGATAAGGTCTTCTCCGGCATTAGGATAAGATAAATGCGCCAACCGTCCGATATCGGCCTGCAACTGCTGAAGTGTTTCCCCCCTCTTCTGGACTCTGTATACTTGCTGCATATGGTCATCTCCGAAGCGCATTTCTATGGCTTTAACCAAAGCGTCGTAGTTGAGTTGTTTATCTTCTGAGATGATTTGCAGCAATTCCGCAGCTGTACCTCTCAGTGCCAGCGTGAGCGCAATCGACTTTTCTCCGCCGTCCCAGTTGTTGGTCATGGCAGCTGTTTCAAATTGTCTTCTATATATTGGCCACGATGCTTGGCCATCAAAAACAGGCGGTTGCATCTCTTTCCTTCTAGGGCAGTCTGTAGAAATTTCTCGGACTTTCTGTTTCTTTACTCTCTCTAGTTCTTTCGCAAGATTCTCGATATTGTGTTCAACCTTCTCGAATTGTGCCTCGTGCCTATTTAATTTTTGATCGATTATTTCGAATTTCGCTTTTAGAGAATTCTTGAACTCTTCGAAAGTGTCTTTTTGTGCGGAAATAATGGAATTCTTCTGTTCTTCTAGAGAATTCTTCTGTTCTTCAAACTTAGAATCCATACTTCGCCTTTGTTCTTCTAACTTAGAATTCAATCCAAGGAGTAATTCCATCATGGCAGACATGTCAACCCCTGTGCTTACAAGCTCCTCTTCTACGTCGAACGACATGGATTTAGGATCTTTTCCATCTTTTTCGATCGCTTCTTGTAGCCGAAGAATCAAATCACTTTTCCCTCCAGCTGCGAAGAGATTCCGCTTCTCTAGCTCAATTTTCAGCTAAGGTATACTTAGCTCCAGCAATGTACGTGGCATTTTTTTTTTTCACAGCACTCAGAATAAGTTTTATCCCACTTCTGACACCAATAGTTCGAAATGATAAAACGTTATTCTGTTTCTAAAACACTCTATTTATTATTATTTTAATACAACTTTAAATTAATTCACAAACAATTTCACTTCTATTTCACAATTCAAATCTCTTATCTTTCACTTAGTACGACTTAGGTCCTTTTCCATCGCTTTCCAAAAATCAACTTATCGTCCGCAGTTTCTCATCCTGTATTTATATCACATTTGTCGGGTTCTTGTTCTTTCTGGTAACTTACCATTCAATAAGATTGTATTTATCAAAATAAAATAAAATAAAACTTTTTCATTTATAATCACGCGAACCACTTGGACACAAAATTTGAACTCTTGCTCTTAAACCTGACCTTCTTATGAATAATTGTACACAACTTGAACTTTGAGATATTTTTTTTAAATGCACATGCTTCTAACATAAAAAATTTGTTTACAATTATTAAGTGAGAGGTGTAAGCCTTATGAAAACCCGATTTTTGTTTATATTTGTGTAAGTCGATTTTTTAATTAAATTCCACTAAATAGGCAAATTGTCAGACTGTGCGATGGTGTTGTCAAATGTCAGCACAGCATCTTATAGAAGGCTTTAACTTAAGGCCCGATTAATACACTCTTAATTAAAATGTGGGTAATTGGGATTTAGCTAAATCCGTCATTAAACTGTTGACATTGTTAACTTACCTCAATTAAACCAAAATCAATTTTCAATTTATTCAGTCGCGATTAACTAAATGACGATTTAGTGAGAATTGCGGATTTAAGATTAAATGAGATTTAAAAAAAAGTCCTAGAGATTTTTTGCATCATTGTGACAGGCGAATTGTTTTGTGCAGTGCATTTTATGACACACAGCAATTATTGAGAACAGATACATGTTTTAAGTTGGAGACAAAGACCTTAGCCTTCTTAAAAATGTAGAAAATGATCATTAGGATGTTGCAAGTTTAATATTGATCTTTTGTGAGATTGTAATTGTGGGTGATTATTTACCATTAACATAATCTGAACTATCAACACGCAAATCTTGATCAAAATATACACCAACGATGCCAAGCCCAACAGATCTCAACTGAAGCGACCAATATCAGCTGCATCGTCGTTGAGGAAGATTCGTTACAAAGTTTAAAAAAGAAATTGATTGAGAGGAAGTTGGAAATGCGTAAAATTAAACACCAATCACGTATGGCCCAAATAATTGATTTGAAAACGAAATTTGAGTTGGGCAATTTAAAAAGAGCAAATTTTCTGAAACAGAAACATCAGTTTCTAAATAACCAATTTTTTTTTCAGTTCTTAAATAATATAACTTACTTACTTACTTTAGGTGGCGCTACAGTCCGGGGTGGACCTGGGCCTCAGTCAACAAGCTTCTCCAGCCAGCTCGATCCTTGGCTAGCTGCCTCCAGTTTCGCACGCTAAGTTGGCTGAGGTCCTCTTCCACTTGCGTGCGCCACCTGAGTCTTAGCCTTCCTCTACTGCGCTGTCTCTCGGGGGCGGATTCGAAGACTTTTCGGACCGGAGCATTGGTGTCCATGAGCTCAACATGACGCAGCCATCTCAGTCTTTCGATCTTCACCCTTCTGGCTAGGTCCATGTCCATACAGTACGTAGTTGTATCTCCTCCTCCACTCACCGTCAATGCAGACGGACCGAAGATCGCCCGAAGAATTTTTCTCTCGAAGCAACCAAGAACACCCTCATCCATTTTTGATAATGTCCATGCCTCTGTGCCATAGAGCAGGACCGGGATTATTAAAGTTTTATAAAGGGTGACTTTTGTTGTCCGAGAGAGGGCTTTGCTACTCAATTGCCTTCTTAACCCAAAGAAACAGCAGTTGGCAAGAGTTATTCTTCGCTTGATCTCAGCGCTGGTGTCGTTGTCTGTATTTATAGCGGAGCCTAGGTAGACAAAGTCCTTAACTACCGCAAAGTTATATCTGTCGAGGGTGACGTTCTGTCCGAGTTGGTTGTCCTTTGGGCTTGACAGCATATACTTGGTCTTGCCCTCATTGACCACTAAACCCATTTTCGCCACTTCCGTCTCAATACTCGCGAAAGTGCCACTGACATCACGCTGTTTTCTCCCGATTATGTCAATATCGTCGGCGTATGGGAGTAGTTGGACGGACTTTTGAAAGATAGTGCCTCTTGTGTTTGCTCTTGAGTTTTGCACTATTCTTTCAAGTACGATGTTGAAAAAATGGCATGACAGCGCATCGCATTGTCTAAATCCTTTCTGGACATCAAAGGTCTCGCTGAGATCTTTACCGACCTTGATGGAGCAGCGTGCATTCTCCATCGTCATCCTGCACAGACGGACGAGTTTGGCAGAGATGCCAAAACTAGACATTGCACTATATAGCTCTATACATAGATGCCGTCATACGCGGCTTTAAAATCGATGAATAGGTGGTGGGTATCGATCTGCAGCTCATGGGTCTTCTCCAAGATCTACCGTAATGTGAATAATTCTGCGGATAAGATCTTATATGCGATGTTAAGGAGACTGATGCCTCTGTAGTTGGCGCAATTCAGAGGGTCTCCTTTCTTGAGAATCGGACAAACAATGCTGAGGTTCCATTCATCGGGCATACTTCCGACCATATTTTATAGATGAGTTGGTGTATGGTCCTTACCAAGTCATCGCCTGCCGTTTTAAAGAGCTCGTCAGTCAGGCCATCCGCTCCAGCAGTTTTGTTGGACTAAAGCTTCGATATGGCTATCTTCACTTCTTCCAGGTCGGGTGGACGGAATTGTTGGTCATCATCGTCCAGGTTGAAAGGTTGATTCTGCCTGACAGTGGTATTTGGTCCGTCATCGCTGTTATACAGTCTGCAGAAATGATCTTTCCAAATCCTCAGCATCGACTGTGATTCTACTACGATGTTCCCTTGTTCATCTCTACAGGCTTCGGTTCGGGGTTTGTTTCCGCGGCATGTTTTCTTTACCTTTCGGTAAAACTTCCGAACCTCATTCCTGGAGCAGCATCTCTCAATTTCAATTTTCTCTTCTCATGCTCTTTCTTCTTCCTTCTGAGAAGCCGGTGCTCGTCTATCCGCTTCCGCTCATAGAGCTCATGAGCAGCTCTGGTCTTTCTAAGCAGCAGCGCGTTATATGCATCTTGCTTAGCAACATGTGCTTGCCGGCATTCATCATCGAACCAGGGGTTTCGTTGTGGTGGACGGGTGAAACCCAGCACATCAGAAGCGGCATCTCTGATGGCGTTTTGGCAGTGTTTCCAATGGTCTTCGATGTTTGGTGTCTTGGCGTAGTTTGGGATATCCGCAACCGTACCTTGGCTACAACAAGGTAATGGTCCGAGTCGATGTTGGCTCCTCGGAACGTACGGACATCCATAATGCTGGAGGAGTGTCTTGCGTCGATCGCAATGTGATCAATCTGATCGACTGTTGATTGATCAGGAGTTCTCCAAGTCCCCTTGTGTATGTCGAGATTTGGGAACCGCGTGCTGTGATATAAATATCATTTTTTTAAATTCAAAACAGCTTTTTTATTATATTTATTATTGTTATGTTTATTAAATATGTCAACACCATTTATAGTAGACTTAACATCATCTATAAGTAATAAATGCGATATGGTATATGTATGTGGAAGCTTAAAATATATAAACATTACTATGCTTCATTATATTTTAATTTAACCTAACTTAACATTCGTTAAGCCAATAGCGAAAATAAGAAAAAAAAAATAAAAAATTAAATTAAAATGCAAATGATTTACTCAAAATGGTATTTTTGTGTTTATGTGTTACCTGCAATGTGCCGAAAGAGAATACCACCAAAATTGCATATAACATGGGGCAGAATCACGCTCAAGGAGCGTTATAATTGTGAAAAGCATAATTTTTCATATAAATATTGAGGCTGTTTGGTGTAAATACTTGACTGCACAAAAGTCTAGATACTTGTCTAGTGAGCAACCAAGAATATTTTTAGCGTATGCAGAAACATGGTCAAAAGGCTTAAGTCCATAAACGTAACGAGTAACATTGTTGAATGCAACCTGCAGACTACGATTAATAAGTGCCGCGTTGCAACAAAAAACTTTACAACTAGTGTTCAATGGCTCCGCGACAGGTGAGAACTTTTCTCAAATCTACATTGTGTTTTTAGGCCGCATCCGAGGTCACTATTAACATACAGTTGTACATTATCTGCGTATATGTGCACCGATGAATTTTGAATGACTGTGAGAAGGTCGTTTATAAAGATTGTGAAGAGTAGTGAACCCAAAATAGATCCTTGGGAGACACGCGCTGAACTTGCAGCAAAAGTAGATTGGCAGTTGTTTAAGAAAACAGCTTGCTTGCAACCCGAGAAGTTAGAACGAATAAGGTTTGCCGCGGAAGAAGAGAATCCAAAAGACGTGCAAAGTATATCAACGAGAAGTCCGTGATTGACTGTGTCAAATGCCTTGGAGAAGTCTAGAAGCGTCAGAAAAGTGAAATAGTCATTATCGTTCGCTGCCCGTATATCATCTGCTACCTTAAGTAATGCTGAAGTGCAGCTGTGGTATTGCCTAAACCCAGATTGATGCGGATAGAGCAGGTTGTTACGAGCTGGCATTTGAAAGTGAATAGACTTTTCCAAGACTTTTGACAAATACGGAAGGATTGCAATGGGTCGGTACTCCGCAGGCGAGTTACTGGTTGCTTTCTTCTTAAGCACTGGGACTATTTTGCGGCTTCCCAAGATACTGGAAACGATGATGTTGTCACTATAGTGTTGCAAATGTGAGTTAGCTTTTGATTTTTATTATTTTTGTTTTACAAAGTACGTGCAGTATTTCTATCATTTCGTCGAATCCTTCCAATTCTGTTGGTGGTACATTATCTTTTCCATCAACTGCAATATTATGTAGCACAGCGTACGCAATGCGCTGGGAATCTTCGCTTTATTACGCCAAATGTCCGGTCTATGACATTTCGCGTTCGAATCTGGCTCTCGTTGTAAAGATTTTTCGGAACACGATCAGGACACATATGGTGTAACCAAATAACGAGTGTAACGATAAACCGATTCTTCCCAAAATCGCCACTTTCCAATTTCATTTTGAGCTTCGAGTTGCTGAAAATAGTTTGATCGTACTGTCCCAGGGCAGCGTGCGACAAAATTTTTAATTTTCACGCCAGCCGAACACACTGCTTGTACGTTTAAAGCTTACCTTTCGGTTGCGATAATTTTCTGCATACTCCCCACCAGTAAAATTACGAGTAATAGCACCAATCGTTCGCGCAAATCGAGTAGACTCATAGAATTCTTCACTGGGTGCAGTCATTTTCATACTAGTTTCAGGCATTACAATGAATTTCGATCGGTTTTTAACGATTGCAAGCGTTAAATTTGGCAATAAAATGCATAAAGAAGCAATGCTTACCTCAGCGAAATCAGTAACAGAGATTTATAAATTACAAATTTCCTTTTCGGTTTATTTTATCAATCTAAAATAATACAGAAATTTGAAGTAAGTTAGTTCACTGAACTAATACAAAATTTAACTAGTCGCCAATTTATCTTACTGTTTTATTTATACATTTTATGATTGATGAAGTTGGATGGGATTGAGTCATACAAATCAAATATTCTACCAAATGAAACCTAACACTTATGAGATGCGATATTGTTTTATGCTTTGATCCGGGCGCTGGGTTTAATCTGGGTTGTGTCGTTGCTGTTGCGATTTCTGCTATCTAAGCACTTCCTTCCTAAGTATTGGGTGATTGCGCCATGCGCTAACTTGCAGAGATCCAAGTGCATAAAAGCGCAGTGAAATCAACAACTGAGCAATTGGTCAAAAATAAGGTGATCTAAAAGAATGCACAGTTCAATTAAAATTATCGTTATTGTGTTATGTAAACGTTTACTGTTCCAGTACTCCAAATCTGGTCGAACAAGTACAGTCGCAAGTACTATAGCCACTGTACGTCTGGTCAAACGAAATCGTTTCGTTCCATATTTATACTTTCAGTCATTTTATATTGCCTACGTTCGACGACAAGTGTGTTTTCGTCGTCATAACTCAAATCCAATAAATACTGAAGATAATAATCCATAAAGCACTTTTCCAAGATATCTCGATCGATTGACAAGTGAATAACAAGTAGATTTTACGTGTTTTTTATGATACTTATGACACCATTAAGGAAATATTAAATTTAAAACAAAATGATAAAATACTGCACATCTTGGGTAGTCTTATCTCCTTTTGTACAGCCTATAACTGCCACACATAATGGAAACTGAATAAATCGAAACTCTCCCTCAAATCCCAATTAAAGCGAAAAATCCTTCTTAATTGGTGGATTTTGGACATTTAGCTTACCGCAGATTTAAAATAACTGCGCTATTAGTTAATGAGGAAATCCTCAATTGAAATCGCTAATCTAGAGTGAATGAATAAATCGAATATTTTTAAAAAACAACAATTTCCCCTTTAAAAATCTGATTTAAAATTTAATTGAGAGTGAATCGGGCCTTAGACATTTAAATCTGTCAAACCAGTTATTATATTGCAAACTGTCTGTGTCATTTTTATTCAGTAGGTAGTCCTTGCAATTTTATCGGGAGTGTGTATGTCTTCAACAGCATTTCCAATATTACATGCGACGTAATCCAGCATCCGAGACCGCTATTCGAAATATTGCTGACAATGTCAAAACTGTCTATGGAAGATGCATGTGCTCGTGTGTATAATGGCGTTAAACTCATTGTTACGAAACATCCGATGAAAGCATAATTTCGCTAAATGGAATTGTAAATTGGGCTTCAAAATTTTGTGATTTGGAACCTCCTGAATATATTCTTTGGATATACATACATAAATTCGCTACGCTGACAAACTATTAGAAGTTGACGCATTGGAAAACAACATTATTCAACATACGGCAGAAAAAACCTTGAAAATGTGCTCGAAAATTTTGTCTTTCAGTTGACATTCACCAAATCCAACCCTGGTGGGCATATGTCCGAAGATGTGTTTAAAAATTAATGTCAGAATGTATTATCTCCATTGAACATAAATAAATGGTATTTCATGTATTCTATTGAAAATGAGAGCTAGTACTGGCTTGAAAAAAAAACACCCTTTTAATACAAATGCGGACACTATATGCTATATTAAGATGTGCATGTAGTACAGAAAGGCAAAATATGTCAACGACTACACTAGCTCGGTCATATGGTGTAAATGAAATGCTGCAGCAATAAAAACGACAGACAGACCGAATGTTTGTTTTTAGAATCCAACTATTACAGATGACAGGTTTTCGTGGCTTAGGTATGCAATAAAATGCTTTTAGAGAAACATGTCGTGTTTTCGATTCACCTTTAGGGACATTCGTGACTTACGAATTTGTTAAATTCTGTGAAAATGTTCCAATTATTTGGATATTTAAGGCATCTTTCATCTACTTTAATTAAGTAAAACTTGAACTTTAATTTACAGAGAACGTCGAAAATATCGCGACGAACCGTTTTCCTTTTTTTTTTTATAAAGGAATGGGTCTGCTATTCAATCATCATCAATCCTAATTAAGAAATTAAGTGTACTGTCTTGAAATGGATGTTGGATGTTCTCCCATTCTTCGTCGTTTGTCAGACACAGATCTCAAAAAAGGTTAAGCTTTAAACACAATCTCATAATTAACTTGCTGGCTGTAGCATGGGAAATTATTATTAAACATAATAGCCAACAGATTTGCATATGTGGCAACACCCCACAGTGTTGTTGACATTCTGCAGTTTTAGTTGAGTTTTAACAGACATCCGTGGTGGTCGAAGCTATCATAGTTAATTTCGCAATAAAGTCGTTTGTTATCTTTTATTTTATGTGGCCAAACCGACACATTGTTGGTGGCGATTCCGGCGTGATTTATTTTATACGTGGTTTTAAACGTATTTTGTAATACCTATTAAAAAAAAAAATGTGTGCTTTGTTCTTTGACCATCAACTCGCAGTTCCTCCATTTACGCTACCATGCCACACCACGAACAGAACATCCGACTCTCCCAGCCGGCTGGTCTCGCTTCATGGAGTGAGGTAAGGACACGGGCATTCTGCGGTAAAAATCAGCACTTTGATTTGCACATTTGGAGGCTCAATTTGCAGTTCCTGATATTCTCTCCCAAACGAAAGAAGAAGAATTCTTCCGGATAACTTTCACCGCAGCAAAGATGGAAGATATTATCGTCAAATATCCAGTGCTCAACTCGTACCAAGCAATAAAAATAGTATTTATCATACGTTTTTCTAAGTCAAAGGAGGCTAGAATTATCCAGCTCTTGGAGGGAGGAAAATTATAAGACTGCACACCATCACATATGTCATATAAGAATTTTAATTCAGACATCGATGAAACAGTGTTAAAAACTCATTTGCCAGAATAGACAAGAGCTTGCCTTGCAATTCAAAAATCTCACAGAACTAGCGCAGCAATCTTACATTCTCCATGAGGTTTATTTACCACACTGTTCGGTAGGAATAACAACAAATGACGTCAGTCAGCAGATAGCCGATTTGACGAAACAAGTAGCAGCACTTATAATACGTCGACACTGTCCACCACACAAATGTCACACTCCCGACTGACAGATGGCAAAAATCAAAATACTCGTAGATCCAGGTCGCAAAGCAAATACGAGAATCGTGCACAATAAAATTCTTATTTTATCTACTGGTATCATAAGAAGTTGAACAAGGACGCTAAAAAGTACTTCTCTGTGTGTAAATCCTAGGAAAACTACAACAGGAGTCACTTAGGGCGGTAACCGACTCTCGTTCTCCTTCCTGCAGCCTGTTTGTTATAATTATCAAAACTAAAGAACACTACTTAGTTGACATAGGGTCGGAAGTGTTAATCTACCCTTCGGAGATGATGGACAGCTCTATGACAGCTCTCAATAACAATTCGATTGTTACCTATCACTTGGCGATATTTGTGTACCCATCATTGGAACCGATCTGCTGGTTCATTTGGCTTACTCGTCGACTTCGAGAAGCAGCGGATCATAGACGGAACAACAGGATGCATAGAAAAAGGAAAAATATCTCTCGCTCAATCTTTTTGTATCCGACTTCCTCCACCAATCGCCGAAGAGCCGAATGCCACACTTCTTAGCTAGTTTCGAAGTATGACCCAACCGGTGTGGTTCGATGGTTTCTCTTGGTAACGCTCGTCGTCTCCTCTTCAACAAAAAAATCCATTAAGTGTTGTCCCTGAGGAAATTATAGACCCTTAAATGATCTTACCTTTTCAGATTCGTACCTAAACGATATTGCTGCTAACCTGAAAACTAAAATCATCTTCTCCACTATAGACTTGGTTCGCACATTTAATCAAATACCAGTCCGCCCGAAAGACATCCAAAAGATGGCGATCAGCACCCCATTCGAACTGTACGAGTTCCTATTCATGACGTCTAGCTTGCGAAATCGCTCACAAACGTTTCAGAGATTTCTGAATGAGCTAACTCAGGATTTCCCTTTCGTCTTCACTTATATCGACGATCTATTGGTGGATTCTGAGGAATAGCGACAGCAGCATCTAGAACATCTGAAGATGCTATTTCGACAACTTCAAGAAGACGGACTCATAATCAACGTGTCGAAGTCTCTTTCTGAGAAAAAGGAAATGGTCTTTTTAAGCCACCTATTCTCCTCCTCCGATTTGTCTTCCAAGTGAGTTCTTTCATCCTTCTTTTAGAACGTGCGCTTCGTGATCACTGTGGAAAGCTAGTACCACAACAGATCTCCCGTCATCAATATTCGTTTTCAAAAATCACGCAGAGTCTTCGTAAAGCACGACCACATTCGCCAGTTGTTTGCAACTCCCTACGATGGACCTTTCCGAGTTGTTGAAAAAAAGAGAAGTCTTTCATCATCTGTGTCAAGAGCAACAACATGCCGATCTCAGTCGCCCCCTTGAAGCCAGTATACATTCTTCAAGATAACACTTACTGAATCACCTCTAACGAGTTTCCCTTAACTTGCAACACCATCTGCTTGACAAAACACGTACGTTTTGACCATAAGAATAATTTTCTGTGGCAGAAGAGGAGATATCTTCTTCTTCTTATCTTTTTATTAACCCTTTCCTCGTTATACGAACCTATGCGTAACGAGTTTCCCATTTTTACTGCATCGCTGCTGCTCCGCTTATGGGGTTGGCTAATGTCGCAGACCGCAGAACGCGTCTACATAATGCTCGGTCCTGGATCGCTTCAGTGGTTAACCCCAGACGTTGTTGCGCATTTGCCATCTGAGAAATCCAGGAATTCTTTTTCCGACCTCGTTTTCTTACAGTTGGAGTGACCGTAGTTGATAGTGCCTTTTTAACCGGATTTTCCGCAGATCTTCTTTGAACGTGGCAATACCAACTTATTCTATTCGCCTCAAGCTGTTCGGTTACCGAATTATTTATATGTAGACTTCCTCTTATACGCGTAGATCTAATGCAATCGCGTTTAGTAACTCCACTAGACATCCTTAACATTTTCATTTCCGCTGCCGTCATTTTGTTTTTAAACGCTTCGTACATTGTCCACAACCGTGGTGTAGAGTTTCCCCTTCAATTTAAGTGTAAATTTTCGGTCGCAAAAGATTCCCGAATTTTCCCGCCATTTCATCCATCCCACACTCACTCTGTGGTTTACGTCGTCGTCACATTTCGCTTCCATGTTAACGATTGATCCTAAGTACTTAAAAATAGTGCTTTTCGGAAGAACTATTCCGTCTAACATTATATCCGGAACAGGTCGCAACGGATGTGCAAATGGGCATGTCAAATGCTCCGTCTTTGAACGACTTATTTTAAACCCGTTTCTCTCTAGCGCATTTCTCCATGAAGAGGAGATATGTGGCAAATAAACAATTGTGGTGTTACGCCAGATTTTTTGACAGTCTACTGCTGACTGTCACATTCTGCAGTTTCAGTTGAGTTTTATTATGTCGTCGCTATCATACTCGTAATTAATTTCGCATTAAACGAAGTTCTCGTTCATTTTATGTGGTCAAACCGCCACATATATGAGTACTTACTAGGTGGTGCTCAGCATTACGGAAGGAAACATTAATTGTGCTCACTTCCAGGTACCACAGCACCCATGTTCGATGTCGGAAACCTGAAATTCCTGTCGGGTTACTTGTACATGTTTATATATTCGACACACGGACGCTTTTACAGTTCTTGAACAGAAGATGTTGCGACGTTTCGTAATTGGATGAGTGTTTAAAACTCACTGACTGACTTTTGAATATCCTTTCACATATCACCTTTCACATGCTAAAAGTGTTGGTAACCAATATTAAGCGAATTGTTAAAGTTGTTCCCTCAGATGGACTCAAGCGAAGAAGACATGTCCCGAGAGACCGAAATCGAAATCGTACCCTTAGTTCGATTGGATTTTCAGTGACAGATTTACTGTGAACAGATTGGATGCTCCTTGAGGAGAACGGATGCTGTGGGTTAAAGTTGGAAACAAATTTGTCGTTCAACTGTTATTGGATCGTAAATACATATCTTTTCCTTTACAATTTGAAAGTAATAGAAGATACGTGTATCACAGGTTGAATAGAATAACAGATGGCATTTTGATGTCACTAACAATGGAACAATAGTTTTTGAATGTAACTCGAGGCTGACATTTCAAATAACTTGTAACAATACCCTAAGGAGTTTTCTTCCCTTTGTCTTTGAATAGTGTGCAAATGGATGCTGTGCGAGATAAATCTCAAATTATTCCCAATTTGAGCTATCCGATTCTATTGGGTTTGAAAGATTGATTTTCTAGAAATCGGTTTAAACTATGGAAAGGTCGAAGGTGAATTCCGTTCAGTCTACCTGACATGTAACTTTGTTGGCTGCGAGGAAAATTTAAATTTTCAGTAGGAAATACCATAATCCCTATGAACCTTTCAAATAAGGCTCAGGGATTACATGTACTTGATCACTAACACGTTTTCAAAAAGTTTGAACTGTTTCTAACTGAAAATGCGAATAAATCTTTTAATTGATGTATCGAACCTCAGTCGAATAGAAATAGAATCTGAGTGCAGTGATAAGCACCCTTAAAATGATTGCATAGAGAGCGGGGGATGAGAGCTCTATGTGCTGCATACCCACAAACGAGGAAGATTTTTGTATGAATACAATTATAATGCCACGCATGTGGTAATATTTTTGGAAAATTGGACAGAGGGAGAAGAAAGGTATTTGGGGTCAGTGGTTATTTTGCTCCATGGGTGTCACCCAACATTGATTGGAAAGATTTAGTTGTTAGCTGTTGTGTTCTAGTCAACTACATATCTTACTTACTACATCCACCAACGAAGAAGATGTTGTCAGATTACGGCTGACAGTCTGATAGACAGAATTGGATATTTGTATCGGCATTGAGGGTGCTTTCTTGACAACTTTGAATTTAATATCTGAACGCACTCTTTCACTAATCATCAAACGGTCACTGTCAATTTATTCAGTAAACTCGCCATAGTAGACAGGCAATAACATGTTTATTGCAAAAATTTGAGTCTACATATTCGTTGTGTGATGTTGCTGGGTCAGTGAGACAACGGGTTGGTCGAAGTGTCGAAAATATCGCTGCCGTTCAGTCGTCCGTAGCAAATGATCCAAATCAATCAATTTCACGGCGTTCTCAAGAATTGGGCATTGTTCAGACCACATTATGGCGTATTTTGCGTAAGGATCTTGGTTTACACACATACAAGACCAAGGACGACATGTGGTTTCAACAGGATGGTGCCACAAGCCACACAGCACACGTTAAAATCGATTTATTAAAGAGTAAGTGTTGTGAGCGTGTTATCTCAAGAAATGGGCCAGTCGATTGGCCGCTTCGTTCGTGCGATTTAACGCCGCTTGACTATGTTCTGTGGGGCTACGTTAAGTCATTGGCTTATGTCAACAGGCCGACGACGTTGGAAGAATTCAGAGCCAACATTGAACGCCAAATAGCGGGCGTTTTGTGGTGTGTGGCCGAGTCGTTGAAAATCGGGTCCAACGAATCAACCGCTGCAAACATGCCCGCGGTGGCCATATGTACGAAGTCTAGTTCCATTCATAAATGTTTTGATTGTACTTCAAGCCGATAATAAAGTTTTTGAAATATCTCAAATGGTTTGCGTTTTATTTAAAAAAAAAGCTGTCAAGTCCTTATTGGAAAACCCTAAATATATATACAATCAATATTTTCAAAATTTAATCTGGAGACTCTCGAATCCCAAGAACCGAAATTTGAAACCCGCAACTCGACTAGAGCGCCGCGCTTCCTTATTATCCTTGTTCCTGTTTATCGCTAAAAACATATTCGCGCATATTCGTAGCGAAAGATGTGTCCAATTTTTTCAAAACTGGCTCTGCTAGGCGAACAGTCAACTACATCTCCAGTCGATTGTCTGTGTTGGAAAAGATAATGGAAGCAGCAATAGCACGACTAGAAAACACTCTGGAGTCTTCAGCAGAAAAGGAGTTAGGTAAAACTGATACTACAATATCTTCGAACAAATCCGAGCACTATACTTCAAGTATCGCTGCGATGGACGCGATGGATAAAGTACAAACAACTGAGTAGAAGGTAGAAGGAGATGAATCAGAGTCCAAAAAAACACTTCCTAAAAAGGTAGACATTCGATTGTCCAACATTAATTTACCTTTGTTCGCTGGGAGTTATGAGTCATGGCGAGCCTTTCGTGACTTATTTTTCTCTTTAATCCACCATAATGCAGGGCCATCGGAAACACAAAAAATGCATTACCTATTTTAAAACAAGTGTTTCTGGGGAAGCGGAGAAACTTTTGGCTCACTTGAGAATCGACAACGGCAACTATAGTAAGGCATGGGAGATCTTAACGGACCGTTATGATCATCAACGGTTCCTAGTGAACACACAATTAAAATCCCTTTTCAACCAATTTTCCATTTCCCAAGAGTGATCCGAGTCCATCAAGGAATTATTCGATACATCGATGAAAATTGTCCTCAAAGCCGAGGGCTTCTTTATCGTATTTCGGTGCAGAGCCGAAATTCGATGTCCTTTTTGAGTTTGCTTAGGTCGTCAACATGGTATTCGTCCGTATACTTGTGGTTGTGGTCCGGCACATTTTTTAAGGCCAGTTCTTTAGTTTTTCCCCAAAGACAAAGAGGATGTCAGTACCCCACTTCGGGGGCATATAAGGTGCCGTTTGGTCATGATAGCGCTCGTCCGCCACCATCTTTTCTCTAGAACCCTGACGGCTCCTAGAAATTCTTATGGACCTGGGTTCTAAATATGTTGAGTATGTTTGACGCCGCCGCATAGTGTACAATAATCAAAATCTAGCGGAACTTTATTCAATGAAGGAAAACTGTTTTTTTTCAGCACCTTATATAAACAACCGTTAGTTTAAGCCGATTGTTACTGCATATTATCACAATTTGGTGTGCAGCAAGTGGTTGAAGTCAAGTTTCCCAATGAAAAAAATTGTGTATAGAATTTTTCGATTTATTGCTGAATATTACACTTTTAAATCCTTAATAGTTGTGAATAAAGTTTACAAATATTTTATATCTACAATATTTACACTTTTTTTTTTAGATTTTTTTAGATTTTAATTTATTTTAAATTTTTTATACTTTTTTCTTCGATTTCCACGCAGACCAAAGAACATAAAAAAAAGTGAAAGCTTGCACTTTAGATAGAGTTTTAAAATTGTAGACACGTGTAGACAAGCCAGTTTTTACATTTTCTGTTTCTCTGATTATTTTAAAACTAGAAAAGGAGGTAATCTCGTGCGCCTTTTTGCGACCCTCATATAATTTTTTTTAATTACTACTAGATGAAGAGGCTAGACGTTTTTGAGTTATGGCAACAAATTGCGAAAGAAGAAAGACTCCGGAAGATAGTGCAACTAATTGCTTCTCAAAACGATACGGTGAGTTCTGCTAGAGAATTGGAGATGTTTGTTAGTAATCTTGTTGGGCGAATAAAAGTCAAATTAGAAAAAAGTAATAGAAAGTACCCAAGATTCCTGCAACACCATAAAGATTGGTGAGAGCAACCTATTGTCTTGCCACCTGAGTGCTGCATTTTCAGACTGCAACATCAAAGTTAAAAAAAAGGAAAATTAAGGATCTTATTGACATAAAATCCCGTGTAGGGCTAGCACTTGCTAATGAAGTAAGTTTAAGGCCAACGGGAAAAAGGGATGCTGCAAACTTGATTAGAGAGCTATCAGCTATCTTCGCCAGCTCGTGCAACGAATTTGAAGGAGGCAAGAAATACCTGGACATAGCAAAAACTTTCTCCCGAAGTAGCGTTGGGTCTTATCATAGGCACGAAGTTGAGCTTTCACCAATACGACACCATACGCCAAAAAGCTAAAGATGCTGGAAGCAATTTATTCCCCTCTTACTATCTCATCCAAAAAGCTAAGGAACAATGTTATCCGCCAGAACAAAGCATTACAGTCACTGACACATCTGTTGAAATAAATTTACAAAACCTTTTAGATTTGACAGCGAAACGAATTTGTGAAGCGCAATTGGAAGTTAGTGGGGATGTGACGGAAGTTCTGCCCCTAGTAGATACAAACAAACTTTAACCGAGGGTTTTAGCGATGAAAATTTGTTTTCAGTGAACTTAGTGCCTATAAGGCTCGTATGTGCGAGCTCCAATAGTGTTGTTTGGTAGAATTCGACCAGATTCTGCAGACTCGTTCGCTTTTCAATGGCAAAGGAAACCAAGGATGTCATAAGAGCGAAACTAGTACAACGCAGAAAAACATTCAAGACCTAGTTTTCACAAGCATTAAAATCAATGAATTAAACATCAAATTAAATCTTAATCTAATTATGACCATGGTAGACGGCAAAGTATGCAGTGCTTTATCGCAATACGATGGTGCTACATATGTGCAGCTACTCCAAAGGAAATGAATCGAGATACATTTGTCACATGCAACATAGATGAAGATATGTATTCATTTGGAATCTCTCTCCAGCATTCTTGGATCCGAGTATATGAATGTATGTTACATATCTCCTTCAAATTGGAAATAAAAAATGGCAGACTAGGGCACCTGGGGATAAAACTTAAGTCAAAATAAGAAAATCTTACATCCAAGAACGGTTCCGAAAAGAAATGAGTCTGCTTGTTGATATGCCAAAACAAATAGCGGGCAACACAAATGACGGTAATTCGGCTAGAAGGTTTTTAAGAAACTCAGACCTAATTGCTTCAATAACTGGCATAGACAATATATTGATAAAGCGTTTTCTAGTGATTCTCGAAGCTCTATCAAGCGATATGGAGATTGATGCAGATAAATTTAAGATTTACACTGCAGAAACTAAATGCCTATACCAGTCTCTTTATCCCTGGTATAACATGCCAGCAATCATTCACAAAATACTTGTTCATGGAGAACAAATAATTGAAAATTGCCAATAATAAGGAATATCGGCAAAATCAGGAATATTTCAGTCGAAAAACCAGCGGAAAGGATACAAACCGAGATATCCTTAACAGATTCCTCGTTTCATCTGACCCACTGCTTTCAATCAAATCCGAGCTTTCAGGAATGAAAAGTCACAACCTTCCAAAAGAAACGATTGCTTTGCTCAAAACACCAACTGCTACTTTTTCAACTTCTGAAGCTGAGGATAACTCAGATAGTGACTAAAGTCTTAAGTACATACATAAATAATTAAAACATAAACCCTTGTACGAGTATATCAAAAACATGTATTTATAAAATACAATGTGTGCTACAAACAAAAGATATAAGATAAGAAAAAACAAATATTAAAGAAAACCTTAAACGTTAATTTTTATGTTTATTTCTTAAAATAACCAAAGTCTTTATTTTATTATTATCTTACTTCATAAGTACAATAAAATGCAAAAACACTGGATTATTTTTTTCAGTTAAATTAGGCTACAAGATATGCGAATAGTAAGATTTGGAATTAAGTTCCACTAGAATGCGAAAATTTCACACTGTGCGCCGTTGATTCACTGTACCGACTAGTAAATAATATGGGCTGAAATATTTGGAAACGACACCTAAATAGCTATCACACAAAATGAAAATTCAAAAACGACTATCAACTTGATAATTATTTTGATTGTCAACAGTCAACTATCACCTTAGCCGATTCCAAACCCTGTTCTCAAGACCAAAATTTAAGAAGTTCATTTATGTAGTTCTGCTAATTATTTCCCCATGCTTAAAATTGTCATACATTGATCAGTGATTTTGTAATCTACAATAATACCTCAGGAGACATTTCGAAAGCGTGGTCGATACAAGTTTGAGTGCTTTCTGTAATGCGAGTTCGTTCATACGATGATATGGTTATTTTATGATGAGGATGAGGTTATTATTAGAATCACCAGTGCTTTTCAATACTTCAATATTTAAGGACTCGAAATGATATAGGATTGGATCCACTGTTTTATCGAAAAATTATGCTCAGCGATGAGACTTAGTTTTGCCTCAATGGGTATTTCAATAAGCAAAATTGTCGCATTTGCGGCGAGGATAATTCAAACGGTATTATCGAAACCCCTTTGCATCCCGAAAAATGCACAGTTGGTGCCATCTGTCGGCTGGTGGTATCTCCGGACCATTTTTTTTTTTTCTAAAATGAAGCTAATCACCATGTTACGGTCAAGGGTATTTGCTATATAGGTAGAGCCATGATTAATGACTGTTTATTTCCCCGACTGAATACCATGAATGTGGAAGGAAGGTAGTTCTAGCAGGATGGCGTTACGTGCCATACCACAATCGAAACAATCAACTTATTGAAGGAAACATTTGATGAAAGCATATTTTCATGTAATGGACCTGTAGATTGCTCTCCAAGATCTTGCTTTGATTATTTTCTTTTGTAATACGTAAAGTCGCCAGACTACGCCGACAAAACAATAATAATCGACGCATTGGAAGCCTACATTATTGATGATATTGGGGACATACGACCACGAATGCATGAAAACCTTATCTCTCATACTCGTATGACAGTCATCAGATTCAGCCGTGGTGGGCTGAAAATTAATTGCAGAATCCATTCTCTCGACTGGAAACAAATAAGCGAATTTTGAAAAGAATGTCATGTTTTGTTCAAAAGTAAATTAGTGTAGCACAAAAAACACCACTTATGTGACATGTTTGGTAATTTTGAAAATGCCGACGAATGGCATCAATTAAATTAATATGATACGAACGTATCTAATATATAATTTCAAATCTAACCGACATCCAAAAAAAACCAGAACAAGTTTATTGAAATAAACTTAATCAATGCCATTGTTTTAGATTTCTGAAAATCGACGAATTAATACGAAATTTTGATTATTTTAACAACTCGTGGGAATATCTACACAATTTGCCTCCGGGTAGAATAGTGGTCGTTTTATATAAAATATGTTGACAGAGTTCATGCTGACAAGCACATATCGTATAAAATTTCAATTTAGTTTCACACAATATGTAACTATGCTTAATAATGTGTAACTCCTTCCCTCTTAGTGGAGCGACTGCCACAGGAATTGTTTCCTGTTAGAAGCGACTGGAGTGGTGGTGTTTTTAAATAAAGACTGATTCTTTAAGAGGTAATTTGTTCGGTGGGATTTTACGAGAGATTATGCGTACGTCGTGCTACACTGATATGGTTTTTTTGTTCCGTATTACGATATTTCAGCGTCTACAAATTTTTTAGCTGTATTACAAAAATCAGCATTTTTTCCGTTACTTATAGCAGCACTTAGTGAAGAAAACATAGCGGCGTAAGCTGAGAGTGTATGCGATGACCGTCATGAATTGACTTGCCGTATTTAAAGTGAGGTTCTTGGTAATTCAATTTGAGCAAGAATTAGAGCCGGTCGGTCTTCCATCTAATCGATTTCCTTTCAGTCTTTGAGCTCTGGAAAAGTTACAAAAAGAACCCTCGGCTTAAACCAAAGTTTTAATCAGTGATAAGGCCTATTTCTAGCTTAATGGCTACATCAGTTAGCAAAATAGCCATATTGAGGGTGCGCAATAACCAGAATAAACTGTCATAACATCCAGACAAAACAACTTTTAGGTTCGGTTTGTGGAGCAGTGAAATCATTGGTCCATATTTCTTCAAAACTGAGGCCTGTGGGAATGTTGCAGTGAATGGCTTTCGTTTATGCGGCATGATATCGGGCCATTTCTTACCTAAAATCAAAGCCCATGATCTGGACGAAATTTGATTCCATCACGATAGCGCCACTTGCCATACCTTGAAGCTATGGGTTTATTCCGTAAACGGTTCGGTGAAAAGTTAATTTCACGCCTTAGAGCGGTGAATTGGCCGCCCAGATCATGTGACATCATACCTACAGACTTTTTCCTATGGAACTATAAAGAGTTCAGTGTCCACATGGATAAGCTGGCTAAGATCGAGGAATCGGAGGCAAACATTACTTGAGTCATTGGTCAAACACCGCTCATAATGTGAAGACGCGTCATCGAAAATTGGAACTTCTGAATGAACCATGTAAACCGACTAATATTTGAAAGAAATTATCCTCAAGGATTAAATATAAGGGATGGTTCCTTTCTATGATAACAAATATTACTCGATGTGATTGAATTATTTAATTTTCTTTTTTTTTGAAAAAAGGGACCTCTAAAATAATTGCCCTTAAGTTATGGTTCGTAAGCTTAATATTCTATATGATAAGCCAGTTTTATTATTATTAGTCCAAAGCAAAAGTGTCTCGAGGTGTGGTACAAATTAATTGGATCGGGTGCATAAATAGAGATACTGTACCTCTTCCAGCACTTTAGTTTTATCGCTAGGTCTTGAATCTTATCTAGCAAGTGCAAAGAGGTCTCAGAAGCACCTGACCAGATGTGAGCATTGTACTCCAATTTTGGGCGCATGAAAGCCTTTAGAAGTCAGATCAGAGAGGTTGAAATACGTCTTTCATCGCTTCAGGAAACCTATAACACACGTACCGATAGTGAAAAGTTTTTCGGATTCGACGATGCAAGCACCATTCATGGAGATTTGGGTATTTGAATTTCGCTTTAGCAACAACAGACAGCATTGTCTTTTGTAAGCATGAAACCCCGCTCTGTTGATAGTTCCCTAATTGGTTATGCTATTAGTATCGAAATTGAATGATCTTAACATACGAGTACGCTGCCGTTCCTGTTCCACAGCCGAAGAGCAGGGACGTGAATTCGGAAACGAATATGAGAAGTATTGCCATCAGCAAAGGAATATATTGAATTATAAGTAGCAGACAAGAGATCTTTAATAAAATTAAAAAGAGTGTCGGAGTCAGAATGGAGCCCTGCGTCACACCAACATTTATTTTGTGAATATCAGACTTGAAACCACCCAAGACAACTGAATTGGACTTTTTTAAAGGTAGTTTCTACTACATTGAAGAAGAGTAGTCGATCCCAAATGCATGCATTTCCGACAAAAGTTGATATCTTTGTTAAATGCCATAGAATATGTAGAAAACGAATTTTCCTTGAACACAGATGTAGGACTGGACCCTTGTTTCGGATTTTATTCTTGTCAGCAAGTTGTTATAATTTGTCCACAGAAGTTCTTTGATATCATAAATGATTCTAATTGTATCTGGAGCATTTCCTCGAAGGATTCGGGATTTGACATCCCTGTTCCAATCACTAACGTTAAATCGATCTTTCATCTGAGACTGTACCTAGTTCAGCCATAAATTCTGTTACATTTTAAAGATGCAATAAAAAGAAGTCTAGTAAACCTTTTTCCATTCAAGAAATGCGATGGGATAGGCCGGTAAAAAAGAAGATAAAAAACTGCGATATCTACTACGGCAATTGCTTCTTCTTCTTCTTATCCTTTTATTAACCCTTTCCTCGTTATACGAACTTATGCGTAACGAGTTTCCCATTTTTACTGCATCGCTGCTGCTCCGCTTATGGGGTTGGCTAATGTCGCAGACCGCAGAACGCGTCTACATAATGCTCGGTCCTGGATCGCTTTAGTGGTAAGCCCCAGGCGTTGTTGCGCATTTGCCATCTGAGAAATCCAGGAATTCTTTTTCCGACCTCGTTTTCTTACAGTTGGAGTGACCGTAGTTGATAGTGCCTTTTTAACCGGATTTTCCGCAGATCTTCTTTGAACGTGGCAATACCAACTTATTCTATTCGCCTCAAGCTGTTCGGTTACCGAATTCTTTATATGTAGACTTCCTCTTATACGCGTAGATCTAATACAATCGCGTTTAGTGACTCCACTAGACATCCTTAACTTTTCATCTCCGCTGCCGTCATTTTGTTTTTAAGCGCTTCGTACATTGTCCAGCACTGTGAACCGTATATAAGAGCTGGTCTAACAACCGTGGTGTAGAGTTTCCCCTTTAATTTAAGTGGAAATTTTCGGTTGCAAAATATTCCCTAATTTTCCCGCCATTTCATCCATCCCACACTCACTGTGTGGTTTACGTCGTCGTCGCATTTCGCTTCCATGTTAACGATGGATCCTAAGTACTTAAAGATAGTGCTTTTCGGAAGAACTATTCCGTCTAACATTTTATCCGGAACAGATCGCAACGGATGCGCGAATGGGCACGTCAAATGCTCCGTCTTTGAACTACTTACTTTAAACCCGTTTCTATCTAGCGCATTTTTCCATGAATCTAAGGCGTTCTGTAAATCTTCGACGTTATCGCTAAGTATAACTGCGTCGTCAGCGAAGAGAATTGGCGTTACATTTGCTTCGCGCATGCATTCTTTTAAAAGATAGTCGAATACAACGTCAAAGCGGAAAGGGCTAAGTACGCTTCCTTGATGCACTCCGACCTTGGAACTGGATATTCTCTCGTTAGCCAAGCAGAGCATTTAACCGCAGTTTTCACGTTTCCGTACATGTCTTGTTTTATTCTAACGTACGTTTCCGGTACGTTTTGAAACCTCAACGCGGCCGATATGAGATCCCTAGGCACTCGATCGAATGCTTTCTCGAGGTCGATAAATGCCACGTGTACGTCCTTAGACAAATCTTGGTGCTTTTCCGTTATTATTCGTGCATAGCGTCCACCGTCAATCTTCCTTCAACAAATCCACACTGGCTATTATCGAGCTTTATTATTTGCCGAAGACGTTCGTTTAAGACTCTTTCGACGATTTTCATTGTGTGTGACATAAGCTTGATTGAACGGTAGTTGTTGCCTTTTCCTTTGTATAATGCAACCAAGAAGCAACTTCTCCATTGATTCGGCATAGGTTGCCCACATTTTAATTTCTTTTAAAGTTTCGATAGCCATTCGCTGCCGATTCCCTCCATCTTCGACCAAAACTCTGATGGAATACTGTCTGGTCCCACCGCTTTCCACCGCTTCATTTTTCCGATTGCTATACTTATTTCTTCGATTGAATAGTCCGAAACTTCCTCCTCGAATAGACCAGCTGTCGGCATGATATCACGTGGAGACTGTTTGTTAAGCAGCTCCTTGCAGTATTCAAGCCACCGGTTACAAATTTCCTTTTCATTTGTTAATAAGCGACCGTCTGCGTTTTTGGTGTATTTCGGCGAGGTTATTTCCATTGAATTTTTTCGCCTCTGTGCAGCGAGCTTAAAAATATTTGGCATTTAAGTATTGTACGACGTTTGAACTTCTTGGATAGCTTGTCTTCTATCCGCCGATCGTGAGGATATTTGTTCCAACTCCTGGTACAGGTTTTCCGCTTCTGCCGCTCGAGTTCGACCCAGGATTTTCTTTGCGATCTTTTTAAGACGCTCGTATTCAAGAGCCAGTCGAGCTTTTTCGATATCATCGCTCCGATCGCATTTTGTCCACGCTTGAAATGCATTCTTTTTGTCGGCCACAGCTCGTTTGGTTTCGTTATTCCACCACCATGTTTCTTTGCCGACGTGATGGTATTTCGATATAGTCCCCAGATGGGACTTTGCGAGTGTTATGCATTCCTCGTGCATGCTGTTCCACATTTCTTGCGGGCTAAGTGAGTCTGCGATACCGTTTATATTGTGAAGTACTTCTTTAGCCAGTGCGATAAATCTTGCGCTTCGTTCCTTCGATAGATTATACCACCGGATTTTTGGCTTTTCAAACGATGCCCGTGTTTTCGGTGGTTCCGCTGTGAAAAATTCTTTAATGAGCAGACGGTGTTGGCTTACTAGCGATTCTCCAAGTATTACTTTACAGTCCTTAACACGGTTTCTCATCGACATTTTGCAAAGGTGATAATCTATTTCCGTTTCGTGGCCTCCGCTGCTAAAGGTGATAAGATGTCGTTGATGTTTAATAAACATTGTATTTAAGAGGGTTAAGCCGTAAGCCCTACACGCTACAAGGATGTCTTCGCCAGCTGAATTTCTGGTTCCAAAGCCTTTACCGCCGTGGCAGTCCTCATAATCAACATTTGTTTCTCCGACGTGGCCATTTAAATCTCCGCCTACGAAGAGCATCTCATCGATAGGTATATTTCTAAGCAAATTACCGAACTCTGACCAAAATGTATCTTTTTCCGATTGGTCGCATCCATTTTGTGGAGCGTACGCGCTAACAATGTTCCACGTTTCATTGTGTATGACGAGTTTAACACTCATGAAGCGGTCGCTTATTTTCAAGATACCAACGATGTTGTTTAGAAGATCCGCTACAACAACGATTCCAACACCGTTTCGTCCATTGACCGTTCCATGGGAGAACATCTTAAATGCCTTAGTTTTTAAATCTAGAAGACGCGCTTTATTTCCTGTATTACACCACTTCGTTTCCTGTACGCACAGGATTTGTAGAGTTCTGCGACGCATAATCGCTTCCAGTTCTAAACTTTTTGAGGTCATCGATCCGACGTTCCAACTTGCAAACCGAAGTATATGAAAATATGTTGGAAACTTCATTTTGCCCGCCCCCGGAATTCGTCGGGCTCTGACACAAGCACTTCTGCTTGCTCTGGGATCACCCGAGTGCGTTGCAATCGTGGTGCCCAGCGGGGTAGTGCTATTAATTGCGATCATTTCCATGAAGTTTAAAGTTTGAGTGGTTTGACACTTGTATGCTCATTTCGAATTGATTGACTGTTCTTTTACCCCACCGGTAGTCTCCAGACGTGGTAACTCACTGATTGCATACAAACTTGTGGGAAAGTTTTAAGGTGTTAAAGTGTCACAGGCTCATTTTTGGTGTCATAGTTGCCTGTATATGATTGGTGTCCCATTTAGTCGCCTCTTACGACAAGCTGGGACGCACTGCGGTACTATTCTTAATCCGATGCCGCACGGACACAACAATATTCCATTCATAATGGTAAGATTCAAAAAAATTGTTTATATAAGAATGTTATCGAAATCTAAATCATAAATAGAAACAGAAGTAATTCGGCATAAAAATGTACCCAACATGAACGCCTTATTGTAGAAGTTAGTCGAATTTGCATTCCTTGTAACTTTGTGTTCCAGGATTCTAAGGAAAACATTGTTCCTTATTCAAAGGACACTTCCTGGAATACCCATAAATACTTTAATACGACTACACTTCGTTGGTATTCTAAAAGATTATTTCTATAGAAAATAGAAAACTCTTCGTGATATTTTCCAATTTCCACCATCTAAACACTTGCCGTACACTTATAAACCTCTCCACCTTCTTCAAGGGTAGTTTCTCGCAATAAATCGACACCCTATTTACTTTCCCTTTCATCGCGTAGATTCCTTTCAACAAATATGTTATACCTGACAGGGCATTGATTTATGTATACTTCCTCCAATACCACCTTTACTCTTGAAAAGCTCAAAGCAAAACTCCTAAATGTCAGGAAGAAGAAAAAGAAACTCATCCTCGAATTACTATAAAAGAAACACAAAACCTTTTTAGCCTAAGCCCTGTTATCCTGTGGTCCATCCCTATAAGGTGCTTTACTTTATTGAGATAAATATTTGCTGAACATTCAAAAGAGTATCTTATCCACAACTGAAGAATATATTTGTTGACCTGTTTTGCGTTACCGTTGTAATGAAATCCAGTACGTAAACAGATTTCGGTTCCAACTGACTTACTGCTCCTGGCAGTTAAGCGTAATCGATTATTAATCGATGGGTTCCGCAAATACTCGTTCCTTGTGATTCCGTCATGGCCAAAGTAAAAATCAGGGTGGCACGATACATGAATGCAAGCTAATTTAGAACTTTGTAACATAATTCCAACAAGAACAGATAAAGTAAATAAGTTTCCTTTTCTTGGGCGCAAGAGATTTTTCTCCAGCAATGGCATATTTGTATCTTTCATGATGTTGGAGATAATCGGGTAAGGAGGGTTGACTTACCATAACTTATCGTGGCAGTTGGTGATTTAACAAAGAACTTATACCCTTTGTGGCGAGGCGGCTTTGGTTAATGGAAAGACATGAATCCGTGAAGTTCTTTGCAGCTAACTTTGATGAACATCATTCTAGAAATGAAGTAGTCTTATAGTAGATATATGTACGAACGTGTATGTATTTTCGGACTTATTTATTCTTCGTTATTTTTAGGGAGGAGGCCATTGGACATTTATCTTATGTCTGCAATTCAACAAATCCATAGATATGGCTACAACAGTAGGCTACATCGACTGAAGGACAAATATCAGAAGCGAAGGAAAACGCCCTTAAAGTACTTCTACAGGAGTTGAGAGTAATTTCGATGAAATTGGTTGGCTAAATTATTTAAGCGTGGAAAGGGAAGCTTAACTACAAGTACAGTCATTTGCGCAATCCATCGTGGTAATTATAGAGAACTTCCCGAAAGGTAGTCAAGTATAATAGACGTGAACAAGTGAAAATATTTCCAGAGGCAATTTAATTTTAAACATCAGGTGCAAGACTTGTTGGATATAAATGTAGTCAGAGGGAGCGATAAGGACTTAATTAAAGTGGAAATGTAAAGTAGCTTGTTGTTACAACAAAATGGTATCAATGCTGATGGGTTTAAAATGAGGTGTTACGAGGGATTAGTACTTTTTAAATAGTTTAATGGTGAAAGAGTTCGACTTAAAAATGTAAATTGCCCGTAAGCCAATTTGATATAAGTGCTTTAAGATTTTTCGACTTTTTTTTGGAATTCTCGGAACTTTTCCTTTAATAATAAGGAGAAATGTTGTCTACACACCCTACCGACCTGTGTGTCTGTCTCTTCATTGAAGAAAAACCTTCCGAAAAATGTTGCCCAACTGCTTTTTACTATCGATCCGCTTCCTTGAAGAAGTATTTGTCTTCAATAGGTCAGTAAACCTGCTTGTAAATGAGCCAACCCAAATACCAGATGTTCGTAGTATTACCATAAACACCGTGGAATTGTTTCTAACTGCTCTAAGTATACTGTTGACATGTTCTACCCTCTAGGATGTCGAACTATTGTGTCATATCAGCTAAGATATTAACCCACATTTAGAAAAAGGATATCTAAAAGAGCGGTTATTGGCTATACTTTTTTTATGAATTTTAACTGGCCGTTATGTTTTCTTGATAACGATGTGGATGCCGCTTCTGATATGATATAATTCTTTATATGGCAAATAATGTCATCACTAATGAAAGGGAACAACCCGCGATCTTTTCAAAGGAAAAGCTTCAAACGATCTTCGACACAATTAGAAGTAAGAAATCAGTGGGTATTGGTGGAATACCGAATATTGTGCTTCGACATCTCCCCCAAGAAGCGGTGGACATTTACACCACCCTGTTTAGCAATACAATGAATAATGCACATTATCCAGCGCATTGGAAAACTGCGGTGGTACATCCCATCCCCAAAAGGGATAAAGACACCTCCAATCCGGCGAATCTTCGGTCGATCAGTCTTCTTCCAAATATCAGTAAGGTTTTCAAAAAAGTCATCAATAGAGTCCTGACTAAGTGGGTTGAGGACAGAAATATAATTCGGATAATCAATTCGGTTTCAAGGCGGGGCATGATCTTATTCATGCCGCATCTAAACTGGTTTCTGATATCCAATGGAACAAAGCCAAGAAACAGTGCACGGGTGCCTGCCTGATTGACTTCGAGAAGGCCTTCGATACCCTATGGTTAGAGGGACTCTTCCACAAGGTGAACAGACTGGGCATTAGTAAGCCACTGCTATATATTATTTTCAATATGCTCACCGATAGACAGTTCATCATTAAGAAAGGCGATGTGACTTCTACTGGCACATTTAACATTAAAAACGGTCTGCAACAAGATGCGGTCAATTCGCCGATCCTATTCAACATTTACACAAGTGATCTGATAGGTTCATTTCACCATGCCATAGCGTACGCAGACGACTTAATCGCGTTAAGACCATGTCCAAAGATTGAGGTTATAAATATTCGTTTGCAACGTGACTTCGATCAAATTAAACGATATTGCGATGACTGGAAGAAAATCAACTTTCAGAAGTCGGAAACCATTCTTTTTAGGACGCCTTTGTCTGGGGCCTCTGCGGGTACCAGAAAGAATTGGCGAAAGTTTCAGATCGTTGGACAACACGGGCAGCCAATTGCTTGTCGAAATGTAGTCAGATACCTTGGGATCTGGCTAGATCAATATCTGTATTTAAACAAACATATAGATGTTGCTCTGGCCAGAGCCAAAGGTGCGTTTGCCCTTACAAAGAGGCTGTCTTATAACAAGTAACTCGATACGACGGTAAAGGTGATCTGCTACATGGCTCTTATCCGGACTATGCTTGTATTTGTTTGTCCCGTGTGGTTCGACGTGAGAGCAAGTCTTTTGGAAAAGATTCGGGTGTTTGAGAGCGCTTGCCTTAGGGCTTGTCTTCGCCTATATAGAATACCAGAGTCTCAGTACATAAAATTCTATCCTAACGAGGTCTTGCACAATAGGGCGAACCTAATAAGAGTGGACAATTTTGTTATTAAGTTGATTCGAAGGCACATTGCAAGAGCAATGACCTCGTCGAATAACCTGATATCGGGTGCTTACTACCCTAATTATATGTATCACGAGACAGTTCGCTTTGACGGCTTTATTCCTCCAGAAGCGTTCCTCTAGCTCGACATGAAAGGTCTGATCCAGGATAGATTAGCGGTGCCGTTAATTGAGCTGTAGGGATTTGCGACATGAGGGATGTTGCTCGGCAGCACATCGCCTGGCAGAAGAAGAGGAAGCTCCATTGTCGAATTCCTCCAATACTTTAAAGCTTCGTTAGGGAGCAGAGTGGCTCTGCCTATTTTTTTAGACATAGCCGGCTTACATAGGTGTTGTTTTAAGAGCAAAAATTATAAAAAAAAAGAAATAATAAAAAATAAAAAAAAAATAAAATTAAAAACCACAAAAAAAAAGAACTAAAAAAAAAACAAACAAAAAAGTAAAACAACAGAGATGGGTAACTTTTTTGGAAAAAGTGGTAATGCACAAAAAGATTAACCTGAAAGAGGAAGACCGATAACAGTTCAAACGAAATAGTAATGATTACGATACGACCAAAAAATCAGGCAAAAAATATTACAATCTCCCGAAGATAGAAAAAATTGTATATCTTTCATCTAAAACTAGAAAAACTGTCTCATCCTCCATCCCAATGTCGATTCATAACGACATTCCAGTTGCCAGCCTGAAACGTTTTGCGTCCAGCTCAATACTTCCAGATGTGCTTTCTCATTGCCCTTACTTGAGTAAGTACGAGTATATCGAATATTTGATCGGGCGAATCGACTTTCGCACTCTGGCAGTAGCGAGACTACTTAAAGATACGTGCACAAATCAGCTGGTAAAGACGGTGTATCTCCGCTTCTTTTAAACAGGCGTTCACTCAAGCTGGCCAAACCACTGGGTACCCTTTCCATCAATCTTACCCTTCAGCACTTCTTCTGAGCCGATGGAACAGTATGTTAATCCAGCCCAACCGTAAAAACGCGAACCTTCTTTTTTTTCTTCACCTTCATGGAAAAAACTGATAGTTGATAAATACGAGTATCACGAAATACGAAAACATCTCAATTACTGGTAGTACTGTTTTCGTAGCAACACGTCCACTAGTGATTCGATGTCATGTCTCACCGAAAAGTGGAATCAAAACATACCCCAATCGGGCGAAGGCAAAATGCTTGCAATTGATATTACTAGGGCATTTGGCATCAGCCTTCGAATCCACCTTTCAGGGAGAGCGGGGTAAAGGAAGACCGAGAATCAGATGGCGCACGTAAGTGGAAGGGGACCTCAGTTAGCTTACAGTATGCTAATAATTGACAGATTGTGCATCTTGTGTTGGAGCGTGAGTTGTGCATTATATTGATGTAAGAGAAATCGCATGACAGCGCATGGCCTTGATTTTGATGGAGCAGCGTGCATTTTCCATCATCATCCTGCACAAATGGACGAGTTTGACAGGGGTGCCAAAACAAGATATTGCTCTGTATAGCTCGTCCCTATAGAAGCCATTATATTCGGCCTTAAAATCGATAAATAGGTGGTGTGTATCGATTTGAAGTTCATAAGTTTTCTTCAAGATCTGCCGTAGTGTGAATATTTGGTCGATGGTGGACTTTCCTGGCCTGAAGCCAGACTGATATGAACCTATCAGGTTGTTGACAAACGGCTTCAGGCCTTCACACAATACGGCGGATAAGAACTTTTATACGATGTTAAGTAGCCTGTTGTCTCTGTAGTTGGCGCAGTTCAGAGGGTCTCCTTTCTTGAGGATCGGACAAACAATGCTAATGAATTGATTGGGGCAGCAATGCAACATTTAATTTTCACCTACATTGACTCAGATAAGGTATTTATTGTATGAAGAACAATCAACACAATCATTTGTAATTCTGTCTACTCAACATAATCTTTTAAAAATGCGCACTTGCTCATATATGGCATATACTCGTAAGTTACGTACGGACACTTAGGGGAAGTTTAAAAAAAAAAACAAAAGTTTTCTTTTAGGGTACGATTGTCCCATTTATTAGTATCGGTAATCACAAACTGAAGCTACTTAAATCTAATACAATTATTTATACCTTCGATTGCACAGGTGAAATTGCTGGCGGGTTGGCGTGGTGGCTTTTGGGTTGACTTCTTGGAATTGTGTCTGGCGTGAGCAGGTGCATTCACATTTCGTAGGAATAGGTGCATGTAAACAGTCCATGCTATGGGTCATGTCGTTGGAATGTGTTCTGAAGTATTATGCAGAAAAAACGTTTTCCGTGTTAACACCTCCCTCCTTAAATTCGAGTGTCCTCACTCGACACCATGTAAAAGATTGGTACTTCATTACTTTTGGCGGGTTCCCTTTTTCCTATAATCTGGGGGTGGTGTACGTTTAGCTCTTGTGGTGTTGCTTCAGGGATTATTATCCTGTTGTGGATTTTTATGTTCTTCTTCCGCATAAAAGCTTTCTTGGTTACGGTGATTGCAACGGCTAACATTAAGATGGTTATAAGGCTATAGTTAGTGATAGCGTGTAATTGTGCTTTTTCTTCTAATTCGGCTAGTTGTGCCGTATTGTTGACGTGTAATTCTTTAACCATTTCGATGGTAAGAAGTTCCTCATATGTTTCTATTGAAGAATTTGGCTGGAGGATTGCTGGTAGCGGTTTCGAATAAGGTATTTCTGTAGAACTATAGCTTCGTCCGTTTATGGAAAGGGATGCGTTATGGTACTGTAGGATGAAGGTTCCCGTGAGGTTTACTGTGTTGTTGTCGATAATGATGGATCCGTTAAACTGGTTTAGAAAAATGGTTCCAGGATGAATTTCTTCTATGGTTGGGATGTGTTGATTGTTGGCCTCGTCGCAATAAGAAGGTCTGCTTAAGGCTTTAGCAAATTTGGAATACAGGTATCGCCATGTAAGTTTATTACCTGGTTTCTGTTACAAATCGTTAAATCATTAAAAGATTGACATTCTTGTTTGATACCATAAAAATCGTAATTGCAATGCAAAGTGTTATCAAAATTTAGTTTTAAAATCTTTTTATTATATTTAACTGGTTTTATGAGAAGTTTTTTACATAAAAAGGTTTCTGTTGTAGGTATGCTTATAAAGGAGAGTTTCTAGGCTTGAGGCTATTTTAATATTTGCAAATTCAATTGCCTCTTCTAAATTAATGAATGGAATGTTACTGTCTTCGAATTTTTTTCTTACAATTTTCAGTTCGGTATTTGATAAAATAAATGAGTTTATCATTTTATCTCTTGCCCATAACATGGAAAATTCTAAATTTATTATTTCCTCCTTAATTATGCCTAATTTGTTTTTTGTGTTTAAAAAGAAATTATTTTTTACGTTACTTTCCGTTTGTTATATTCGTAAGTCTAATTATTATTTTAGTATGAAATTCGTTTATTTTAACTTGCTTATTATTGTTTTTTTAGTAAATTGTGGACATGCGATTTTATGATTTGGAAGTCTTCGTGGTCAGGGCTTTCGGCAAGCCACTTGCAGGCGCTCCCGACGAAGTTAAGAGACCTTTGTACTCTTATTTTTGACTTTAGCGTAGTTAATTGCTTTCGGATTTGGGAAATTTGGAAGGATAGGATAGAAAGCTGGGGATTGTTCTTATTGGGGTGATTTCCTATTTGGTTCTCTATAACCTCAATCGTTTCTTCGTAGGCGTTTAGATCTATTACATGTATTAATTTAAATGTGCCGGTTTGAATTTTCGCTGTTCCAATATCTAATGAAATTGTCCGTGCGGCATTCATGGAAATGATCGCAATTAATAGCACTACCCCGCTGGGCACCACGATTGCAACGCACTCGGGTGATCCCAGAGCAAGCGGAAGTGCTTGTGTCAGAGCCCGACGGATTCCGGGGGCAGGCAAAATGAAGTTTCCAAAATATTTTCCTAAACTTCGGTTTGCAAGTTGGAACGTCGGATCGATGACCTCAAAAAGTTTAGAACTGGAAGCGATTATGCGTCGCAGAACTCTACAAATCCTGTGCGTACAGGAAACGATGTGGTGTAATACAGGAAATAAAGCGCGTTTTCTAGATTTAAAAACTAAGGCATTTAAGATGTTCTACCATGGAACGGTCAATGGACGAAACGGTGTTGGAATCGTTGTTGCAGCGGATCTTCTAAACAACATCGTTGGTATTTTGAAAATAAGCGACCTCTAGATGAGTATTAAACTCGTCATACACAATAAAACGTGGAACATTGTTAGCGCGTACGCCCCACAAAATGGATGCGACCAATCGGAAAAAGATACATTTTGGTCAGAGTTCGGTAATTTGCTTAGAAATATACCTATCGATGAGATGCTCTTGGTAGGCGGAGATTTAAATGGCCACGTGGGAGAAACAAATGTTGATTATGAGGACTGCCACGGCGGTAAAGGCTTTGGAACCAGAAATTCAGCTGGCGAAGACATCCTTGTAGCGTGTAGGGCTTACGGCTTAACCGTCTCAAATACAATGTTTATTAAACATCAACGACATCTTATCACCTATAGCAGCGGAGGCCACGACACGCAAATAGATTATCACCTCTGCAAAATGTCTATGAGAAACCGTGTTAAGGACTGTAAAGTAATACTTGGAGAATCGCTAGTAAGCCAACACCGTCTGCTCATTACAGAATTTTTCACAGCGGAACCACCGAAAACACGGGCATCGTTTGGAAAGCAAATAATCCGGTGGTATAATCTATCGAAGGAACGAAGCGCAAGATTTATCGCACTGGCTAAAGAAGTACTTCACAATATAAACGGTATCGCAGACTCACTAAGTCCGCAAGAAATGTGGAACAGCATGCACGAGGAATGCATAACACTCGCAAAGTCCCATCTGGGGACTATATCGAAATACCATCACGTCGGCAAAGAAACATTGTGATAAAATGACGAAACCAAACGAGCTGTGACCGACAAGAAGAGTGCATCCAAACGTGGACAAAATGCGATCGGAACGACGATATTGAAAAAGCTCGACTGGCTCTTGAATACGAGCGTCTTAAAAAGATCGCAAAGAAAATACTGGCGCGAACTCGAACGGCAGCAGCGGAAAACCTGTACCAGGAGTTGGAATAAATACGAGTATCTTCACGATCGGCAGATAGAAGACAAGCTATACAAGAAGTTCAAACGTCGTACAATACTAAAATGCCAAATATTTTTAAGCACGCTGCACAGAGGCGAAAAAATTCAATGGAAATAACCTCGCCGAAATACATCAAAAATGCAGACGGTCGCTTACTAACAAATGAAAAGGAAATTTGTGACCGGTGGCTTGAATACTGCAAGGAGTTGCTTAACAAACAGTTTCCACGTGATATCGTGCCGACAGCTGATCTATTCGAGGAGGAAGTTTCGGACTTTTCAATCGAAGAAATAAGTATAGCAATTGGAAAAATGAAGCTGGGGGAAAGCGGCGGGACCAGACAGCATTCCATCAGAGTTTTGGTCGAAGATGGAGGGGATCGGCAGCGTTTAGCTATCGAAACTTTAAAAGAAATTAAAATGTGGACAACCTATGCCGAATCAATGGAGAAGTAGCTTCTTGGTTCCAATATACAAAGGAAACACTCGGCGACACTCGAGAATGCAAAAACTACCGTTCAATCAAGCTTATGTCAGTCTTAAACGAACGTCTTCGGCAAATAATAAAGCTCGATAATAGCCAGTGTGGATTTGTTGAAGGAAGATCGACGGTGGACGCTATCCAAAGCCTACGAATAATAATGGAAAAGCACCGAGATTCGTCTAAGGATTTACACGTGGCATTTATCGACCTCGAGAAAGCATTCGATCGAGTGCCTAGGGATCTCACATGGGCCGCGCTGAGGTTTCAAAACGTACCGGAAACGTACGTAAGAATAAAACAAGACATGTACGGAAACGTGAAAACTGCGGCTAAAAGCTCTGCTGGACTAACAAGAGAATTTCCTGTTCCAATGTCGGAGTGCATCAAGGAAGCGTACTTAGCCCTTTCCTCTTTAACGGAGTATTCGACTATCTTTTAAAAGACTGCATGCGCGAAGCAAATGTAACGCCAATTCTCTTCGCTGACGACGCGGTTATACTTAGCGATAACGTCGAAGATTTACAGAACGCCTTAGATTCATGGAGAAATGAGCTAGAGAGAGACGGGTTTAAAATAAGTCGTTCAAAGACGGAGCATTTGACATGCCCATTTGCGCATCCATTGCGACCTGTTCCGGATATAATGTTAGACGGAATAGTTCTTTCGAAAAGCACTATCTTTAAGTACTTGGGATCAATCGTTAACATGGAAGCGAAATGTGACGACGACGTAAACCATAGAGTGAGTGTGGGGTGGATGAAATGGCAGGAAAATTCGGGAATCTTTTGCGACCGAAAATTTCCACTTGAAGGAGAAACTCTACACCACGGTTGTTAGACCAGCTCTTATATACGGTTCACGGTGCTGGACAATATACGAAGCGTTTAAAAACAAAATGACGGCAGCGGAAATGAAAATGTTAAGGATGTCTAGTGGAGTCACTAAACGCGATTGTATTAGATCTACGCGTATAAGAGGAAGTCTACATATAAAGAATTCGGTAACCGGACAGCTTGAGGCGAATAGAATAAGCTGGTATTGCCACGTTCAAAGAAGATCTGCGGAAAATCCGGTTAAAAAGGCACTATCAACTACGGTCACTCCAACTGTAAGAAAACGAGGTCGGAAAAAGAATTCCTGGATTTCTCAGATGGACCAGGACCGAGCATTATGTAGACGCGTTCTGCGGTCTGCGACATTAGCCAACCCCATAAGCGGAGCAGCAGCGATGCAGTAAAAATGGGAAACTCGTTACACATAAGTTCGTATAACGAGGATAGGGTTAATAAAAGGATAAGAAGAAGAATATCTAATGAAATTATTTTAGAGAACGAGTAGTCCAGGATTTGGACTTCTGCGAAACTTGTGGCAAGGAGAAATCTGAAATGGATAATTAGTTTCTAATATTATTTTTATGTATAACTTTTCCTGATTCAGTTAAAATGGAGGTTGATCTATTTTCCTTAACTATTTCTTTTTTAAATCTAAACAAAGTCGTTTATTAATTTTGACGTATATCTCTTCGCCTGGGGTATAGTTTTTAATCGGATGTCTATTCTAGTTATGTTGTTGTCTGTCTGCCTGTTTTTCCTGAAGTTTTTCGATATTTTCTTGCCTAGCTTTTTCGTACTGGTCTGGGTTTATGCTTACATTTCTACCGAAGAAGGTTTCTATAGGTCTTTGCCTAGTAACAGAATGTATGGAGAGATTGTATTCGTAAACTGCGCGGTCTAGCAATTCTACGAATGATCTATGGGTTTTTTTTTTACTTTAAGACTCCTCATGATTTCTGACAAAGTGGATTGGAAGTGTTCTATTTGGCCGTTGACTGAGCTGCTGTATGGGGGAGTTGTATAGATTTCTATTCCAAGTTGGTCTTTTAGCATGAAACAAATGGTATTTAAGAGTTATAGAGTTAAGTGATTTTTCATTGTCGAAAACGACAAGCTTAGGAACGCCGAATGCAAAGATCAATTGTCTAAGCGGTTCTCGAATGTCTTCGATGGCTTTTGATTTTATGATTCTTGTTTGTGCAAATTTAGAAAATTTGTCTATTGCTGTTAGGACCAGATTTTTGTCGGTTGAGTAGATATCGATGTGCACAATTTGTCCGGGGTACTGAGGTATAGGGTTTTCTTGGAGTTCTGGTTTGTTTGGATGGCGTTCATATTTCTGTTCTTTGCAGATTTGGCATTGTTTGATTATATCTTTTATTCGGGATTTCATTTTGGGGAAGTAAAATTTCTGCAGAAGTTGAGCAGTATTTTCTTCGGAATTGCTGTGTGCACGGTTGTGTTCTTTGATTATTTCTTCTTCTTGTTCAGTAGTATTTTTCAAGTCTTTGACCTGTATTCGTGTAAAGCGTATCTTGTAAGAAGAAAAATGATGTCGGTAAATTTCCTGGATCCTTCGCATTATCGTTTCATTTGTATATATTACGTTTAGGACACTTGGATTTAGAAAACGTTTCAGAATTAAGAGTAATTCTTCGTTAGAATAATCGGGTTGGAGGTGTGTATGCCTGTGGTAAGTGGGAAAGGGAATTTTGAAACTGTAATGTGGTTCGATTCCTATAAGAAGCATAATTTGATTTTTGTACACATTGATGGGTTTTTCGACGGTGAGAATGAGACCGTGTGCCGAAGTTTGGGCACTATGCTGTGAGGCGGTCATTGAGTTAACCTCTGAGCTTTGTGGAGCTCGGGAAAGTGCATCCGCTACTATGTTGCTTTTTCCTGGTTTAAAGTGGATTTCATGATTGTACTCTTCGAGAATCGCTTTCCAGCGTTTCATCTTGGAGTTGTTGTTCTTATTGCTGAGCGCATACGTCAGCGGTTGGTGGTCAGTGTAAATTTTGACAAAAGCTGTGCCATAAAGATAATTTCTGAATGTGTTTAGGGACCAGATGATGGCTAACATCTCTTTTTCGTTAGTCGCGTAGTGCTCTTCCGACTTGCTTAGTGACCTGGAGATGAACATGATAGGTTTATCATGTTGGGAAAGGACGGCACCGATTGCGAAGTTGGATGCATCGGTTCTTAACTCGAACGGTTTGCTAAAGTCGGGGTAGGAAAGTAGCAGGTCTCGGGAAATTAGAGAATTTCTTAATTTATTGAAAGCTTCGAGGGCATCTTCCGAAAGTAAAATTGGGATTTTGCTTGAACGATTTTTAAATATACGTCCTTCTTCTCCTCTTAAAAGGGAAGTAAGTGGCTTTGCCAGTTTTGCGTAGTCTTTCAAAAAACGACAATAATATCCAGAGAGGCCTAAAAATGAACGAAGTTGTTTAAGGGTTTCGGGGACAGGGAAGTTTACAATTGCCTCTACCTTTTTGGGACTTGTAGTTATTCCTTCTGAGGATACAACAAATCCAAGAAATTCAACTTTTTCCTTAAAAAAGTTGCACTTGTCCAGTTGTATTTTCATGTTAGCTCTGTAAAGAGTTTGAAATATTTTCTCTACGTGCTTTATATGATCGTTCTCATCTGCACTGAAGACAATAATGTCGTCGATGTAGACGTAGCAGAATTTCCCTATATAGGCACGGAGAATGTCGTCTAGAGCGCGTTGGAAGATGGACGGTGCATCTTTTAACCCAAAAGGGAGTCGTGTAAACTCATATTTCGCATTATTGATTGAGAAAGCTGTTTTTTCCATATCCGGTTCCTTGAACGGGATTTGGTGGAAACCGCTTTTTAAATCTAGCACTGTGAAGTATTTGCTCTTTCCAAGTTGGGAGAGCACCTCATTTATTTCGGGGATAGGATAGCGGTCTGAAATTGTGACTGAATATAACTTTCGATAATCTATTACCAGTCTGAATTGTTCTTTTCCGGTTGAATCTGCCTTTTTTGGTACGATCCACACTGGCGAATTGCACGGCGATCGAGATGGTCTTATAATGTTATCATGTAGAAGCTTTTGTATTTGGCTTTCTGTTTCGTCTTTTAATGAGGCTGGAAGGGGGTAGTGTTTCGAGTATACGGCTGAGTCCGAATTCGTTCGTATCTCGGCTACGACGTTTGTCGTGAATGTAAGTTTTCGTTGGGTTCAGCGAAAAGAGAAGGATACTTGTGGACTAGTGCATTAATTGCGTCTTTTTGCGAATTCGATATATGGGTAAATTTATCCTTTAAGATTGACAGATTGAGTTTTTTGCTGTTTTATTTTGACATTGACCTTATTAAGATAGTCATATAGTTATCCTTAGTGTGGATTATAGCGGACAGTTGCTTGAGACTGCCATTCCCGAGTATTCCGTTGAATGATTTTAGGGTGGGAAGTAAAAAGAATTTAAGATTTATGTCATTTAGATTAAAAAGATTAAGAAAGGTATGGTGGGTTACTCTCCCATCACCTGCTATCGATTTAGCTAAGAAGTGTTGTTCGTTTTGTAAGGGGTTCTGTGCCAAATGTGGTTGAAAGTAATTTTTGCTAGACCCGGTGTCAAGTAAGAATTTTAAGATTTCACCACTCTTCGTCCTACATTCGAAGTAGGGTAACGAAGAGTCGCTTAGCCTAAAAAATGTATATCGCTATACTCTAAAATTTGTTCGGGTTGGTTCTGTTCTTTCTGGTATTCGGCTTGTTGAAGCATGCAGTTGTTGAGAATTGGATCTTGTTTCGCTCCTTCCACATCTGTTTGTTGGTAAAAAGTGTACATATCGTTCGGGGAAATATCTCCGCCTTGATTCAACTCGAAACTCTGTGAGTAATTGGTAGCATCTATATGAAAGTTCCGTAGGTACGGCGTATGTATATCTTCCGGTAGGATTTATCCTGCTTGGTTTGTTTGAAATTCTGGAGGCAAATAAGCGGCGTCTATATGGTAGTAACTTTGTAGTTTATTGGGGATATTGGCTTGGAATGATGGATTTGGGACTCGTTTTCCTGCGTACTTATGGGGTTGTGGCCTATTCTGGTAGTTGACAGCAGATGTGTTAACAGTTGATGTCTCCATAGGCTCTGGCTTTGGCTGCGGCTTGGGGGCAGTTGGGCGAGGTGGGGCAACTTGTTGGGGATAATTTTGCGGTTGCGTATTCCTTGGCTGTAGGTATTGGTAGTATAGATTCTGAGGGGCATGTATTGTTTGGGGTAGATATGCTATTTGCGGGTAAAATTGTGGTTTTTGTGCTAACAATTGTTGGGGGTAAACATTTCTTGGTGGAGGTAAGGGTATGGAATTATGCGCTGGGACAGGATTATGTCTATTACTTGCATAGTTCGTCCTGAATCGTTGGTTCTCTAATTTGAGACAAAGATTCAGTGCCGTTGGTAAATCAGCAGGTTCTCGTATGCCTAGGAGTCTTGGCAGGTCGCGGTTAAGGCTGCAGATGAAGGTGTCTAATGCCTTCGTCCGGTACGTGTGGGTCAAAAGGGAGAGAAACTCGTGACTGATTTCCATGCAGGCAATCTTATTGAGAACATGGGAGAGGTGCGTGTAAACAGTTTGGTAGAACTGGTGCACCGAAAGTTTGCCTTGGACAATAGTGGTCATTTGGTACTCTAAGGTACCGCGATCTCTCTGGTCTGCGTAATGCAGCGTCAGGCATTTGGAAATCGATTTCCAATTTAAAGGCGTGTTGCACGATTCCAGGATGGAATCAGCATCACCCGTGATTTTGCTTCTTATCACGGTAAGAATTCCATAGTACTTAGGAGATCCTTTTTGGGATTCGTATATTTGGATAACCCTATCTACGCTGTTTCTCCATGAGCTGAATTCTCGGGGTCTCCCTGAGAATTCTCGTAGACATCTTACGATGTCAGGAATTTTTTCCAGGTCCGCGAGAACGCGTAGTTCGGGATTAATAGTTTGATCTTGCCCGATGGAACGGTCAGAATTAGAATTCATAAGAATTTTGACTATATTTGCAATAGTATTTACGAGGTCAGCAGAAGGAATGGTTTGTCGGGATGCGCTTTGAAGCGATTGTTGCTGGGGCTGTGGAGGTTGTTGTTGGGGTTGTTCGGGTAAAGTAAGTACAGGGGGGTGGATGAGATTGTTATGATTCACCATTTTTATGTAATGTACGCGTATTTGATTTTAAGAAGGAGAGAAAAACAAAAAAAAAACAAAAAAATAAATAAATATACTTATTTCTTATGAACTTGATATAGAAGCGTCTTTTTTTTCGTATTACAATTTTTAGATAAAGGAGGTAAAAATTGAATAATTGAATAATTGAATTGAATAAATATTTATTTTTACTTAAATGTATTGTAGTAGGAGGTGGGCGCAAAAAGAAACACTTGTTTTGACAGCGATGTTATCTTTATTTGGTAAACGAGGAGAAGAGAGAAAAACTGCACTCTGCTTCTATTTATATCAAAGTGAACTTCGGGTCAATAACCTGATCAGGTGGTCCGAATATTATTAGTTTTGCTAATAGATGTCGTTGACTGAATGTTCGAAAACTTTAGTTTTGCACAGGGTGCTTTCTTATATTTTTTGTTTTATGATTTGTGTATTTTCTTTTTACTTTTGCCTACAATTCGGCCATCCTGATCAAGTAATCGCCCCGATTACATTTACGCATTTTTTCAATATATGTCTACTAATACTACAAAGGTATGAATATATGATAATAGATACAATAGATAAGAATATTAGTACAAAATTCAGTTCTTAAAAAATAGAGAAGCTATTCAACAATTCAATTCAATTCAATAAACAAAAGAAAGAAATACAATGCAATGCTAAAATTGATACAATGGTAACTCGGTGAAAATAGGTTTGGATAACGCGATATAATAATGTAATTTGTAAAAGTGAATGTCAATTTTCGGACCGAGAATCGAGATTTTCCAAGTTGTCCTCAACTGCCTCTTCACCGTCTTCTGAACATCTCCGCTGAACTTCATAAGGCCTCATGTTATCTGGAGAAAATATAGTTTTGTACGGCAACCGCGATACTTGCAACCCATCGATATCCATAATCAAGTACCGATCATTGGGTAAGACTTTCTTGACCTCATAAGGACCTCGATACTTGGCAAGAAATTTTTGATTTACACCTGGGGTAGCGGCTGTGTTTCGAATCATCACATACTGACCTGGTTTATATACTTTAGGAATTTTATGTTTGTTGTCAAAATAGAGTTTGTTAAGTGCTTGGGTTTTTTCAGTTTTTTCATGCGCTTTGGTCCTAATATCTTTAAGGCTAGCTTGTTTTGACTTTATCCTACTATCAAGGAACTCCTTTACACGGTCGCAAAGCTCTCCTTTCTGATGCACCCCAAACAGTAAAACACTTGGCGTAAAACCCGTACTCCTATTGATAGTATTGTTTAGCGCGAATTCTGCCTTAGCCAAGTGATTATCCCAATCACTGGTAGTGTTAGAATCGCATTCTTTGGACAACATCGGCACAAGTATACGATTTATACGCTCTACCTGTCCGTTTGATTGAGGAGAACGCGTGGCAATTTTCACGTGCTGAATATTATTATCGCGTAGAAAGTCGGTAAATTCCGTCGACGTGAAACAGGTTCCACGATCTGATACAATGCGATCGGGCCGCGAATAATTATCAAAGAACGATGTCAAACACCTTATCGCTTCGCTACTTTGGGTGGACTTAACAGGATAAAGTTTTATAAATTTAGTGAAAGCATCAATTACGAGGAGAACGTGTTTTCTACGCGACTGTGAACTAGGCAAGGGACCAAGATGGTCGATATGAAGTGTATGAAATGGAACGTCTCCTTTGGGTATGGAATGCAAATTCCCTTCAACTTTACCTGAGTGGGGAGAGAAATGTATGCACTTCAAACAGCCTCTTATGTGTTCTTTGATTTTTTCCTTCATATTAGGAAACCAATAGCAACCTGATAGATGCTGAAAACACTTTTCTACCCCAACGTGACACATCGCTTCATGATGCGTACGTATTACTTCGGTTTCCATATTTGATGGAACGTAAAAGTTGACTTTGCCTTTGCACTTCCGGTATATAAGACCGTCTATCATCTCATAAATGGGGCTTTCGCTCTTTTCTAACTCAGATACAATGGACTTAATTTTAGGGTCGTGCTTCTGGGTAGCCGCCAAGACAAACTCAAACGATTCATTCTCCACATATAAAACATTAAATGAGCGACTTAAAGCGTCAACGTGTGACATCCTATCCCCTTTCCTATGCTCAGCGATGTAGTCGAAGCTTTGCAACTCCAAGGCCCATCGTGAAATCCGAGGATTTAATGATTTTTTCTCTAGTGTCAATGCTAAAGCCTGACAGTCGGTTACTATTTTAAAAGTTACGCCTATGAGATAAATTTTAAACCTCCTAAGAGCATATATAATCGAAAGCGTCTCTAGCTCATAGCTATGACATTTGCTTTCCGTTTCAGTGGCTCGTTTTGAAAAGAAAAATACAGGGTGGAATTTTCCATCGACCTGTTTCTGCATGAAAATTGCACCGTAGCCAACCGAACTTGCATCACAATGCAGTTCTGTGGCATTATGAGGGCTGAATAAAGCTAAGACGGGAGATGCTATAAGCTTAGATTTTAACACCTCAAAAGTTTCCATTTCCTTCGCACCGAATATGAATGGCGTGTCCTTTTTCAAAAGGTCATAAAGTGGTTTAGCCACATTCGCAAAACCCTTAATAAATTTTCGGAAATAGGAACAGAGTCCCAGGAAGCTATGCACATTCTTAGTAGAGTAAGGTATAGGAAAACTTTTAATCGCGTTTAAATTACTGTCATTTGGTCGGATACCATCTTTAGTGACTTTATATCCGAGATAAACGATTTCGGTTTGCAGAATACTACATTTGTCAAACCTGAGCTGTAATGAATGATCAGTTATGATATTTATTACTTCGCGTAAAATATTAAGATGTTCTTCAATGGACTGTGTCGCAATGAGAATGTCATCCAAATAGGTAAGTATTTTACCCTTTGAAATAAGATTTCCGAAGACATGCTTCATGAATCTTTCGAAAACGGAGGGGGCGTTCTTAAGCCCAAATGGCATCCGCGTATATTCGAATTGTCCTAGCGGCGTTATAAAAGAAGTAAATTTCATCGAGTCATCTGTCAATTGGACATGACATGACATTCTTAAGATCCAATGTGGTAAAAAACAATTTATCCCGAAGTCGATCTAGGTGATCTTCTATGAGGGGTAAAGGGTAGTTATCACTTAAAGTGATTTTGTTCAGCTCCCTGAAATCTACACATAGTCGGAGCTCTTTATAGTAAGACTGTTGGTAAATACCTCTCCTGCACAAAACTTATTGGACTCCCTGAGTCAAGCAGCGTCAATAATCTTAACGAGATCTCCATATGTTGGTTTATCCATTCGTAACGAATACAGCACTCAAAATCGTTCATCAGGCCATCCTCAGCTTTTGATAACAAAGTACCCTTCAAAGAGTTCGCATCGTTTCTTTCAGCAGCCGCAGAAGTGTTCACTTTTTGATTTTTTTGTAGTGTCATGACTCGATTTATGTTGTCGCAGTTAGGGGATATGTGGCCAGATTTTCCACACTTGAAGCAGGTGACTTCCTTCTTGTTGCTACTGGAATCAGAGTGTTTAGCAGCAGTACTACGACGATTTTGAGAAACAGTGGAATTAACTCTAGTCACTTTGTCGGTGTTATGTTCCCGGTGATTGTTCTTTAGTTTCTCATATTTCCGCAGCACTTCTTTTAACTCCACAAGGCAGTTAGCATTGTACAGGATACTTTTATTCGTCTCAGAATCAGGAATTCCTCTAATGATGTACTGGATTAAGTCCTCCTCTTCGACAGTTCCATGTGTTGCAATTTCTTGCATATTAAGTACGTACTGTTGCATTGTTTCGTTGCTCAACTTTTTCCGTCTTCGCAGCTCATTGTAAACGTCTGATGTGGTTACTTTTTTTTGGAATTCGTTCTTCAATACGTTTTTCAATTGAGTCCAACTGCGAAGGCTAACGGTCCTGACGAAAAGTCTTGCTGTTCCCGTGAGAAACCGCTTACCGAAGATGAATTTGTTCCTGTCGTCCAGTTCCAAGACTTCTGAGTACTCCTCAAACTGCTCAATCCAGCGGTTAACGGAGAAATTGTCATCTCCACTAAAAACGGGTATCGAGTCCTCGACGTCCTTGAAGTTGTAAGTTGGAGTCGACCTGGGAATAGATTGAACTTCATCAGTTTGTAATTCTCGCAGTTTCTGTTTCAATTGTCGAATCTCTTCTTTCTTCTTGCATATTCGTTGAAGTTTTGCTATCTCCTCATTCAGTTGTTCCTCATCCTCACTTCTTTTATCAGGCACGTCGTTATCCGGTGGCGTTGAGTCGTCAGCACACTGTTCTATGGTGTCTGAAGAAAACTCGTTGATCAACCTGGTAAAGTCGTCATCCGCAAAATCCTGCACTGCTTCTTCAACTCGAAGTTTAAGTTCTGCCTTGGTGCCGTTAGTAGGAAATTTTAGTGATCTGAGAATACATTTGAGTCTGGATACCGTCGAAGAATCCAGAATCTCTATAAACTTCTCAGACATTATTAAATTTTCACTTTTCACTCGCGAAATTAACTTCGAATTGAACCGCAGTATTAAATTGATTGGGATGTACACTCGACTGTACAGTAGATCTATTAACCGAATCCCACTTCTGAAATTGTAGTAGGAGGTGGGCGCAAAAAGAAACACTTGTTTTGACAGCGATGTTATCTTTATTTGGTAAACGAGGAGAAGAGAGAAAAACTGCACTCTGCTTCTATTTATATCAAAGTAAGCTTCGGGTCAATAACCTGATCAGGTGGTCCGAATATTATTAGTTTTGCTAATAGATGTCGTTGACTGAATGTTCGAAAACTTTAGTTTTGTACAGGGTGCTTTCTTATATTTTTTTTTTTATGATTTGTGTATTTTCTTTTTACTTTTGCCTACAGTATTTTTTTCTTAGATGCTAGTTGGTTTACTTTATAAACTTAATTTATTTTATACTTGTTTTTTTTCTTTAATTAGAAACTGTGTTTCTCTTTTACTGTTTTTATTCTCAAAAAAATAAAAATAAAGAAATAGATAAAACGACGTTTTGTATTTTTCTTAACTAAGTCTAGGCATTTAGAAACTATGTTCCCCTTGTATTTAGAAACTTAGAATTACATACGTTATTAGATATATCATTTCCGGAGTGGCTGGCTATCTTCTTTTTGCTGCTGGGCAGTTACTGGGGGGCCTCGTTTCTTCGGAAAGTTTGTTGAGTTGGATTACACGATCACACTTCACCACTTCTGTACGCGTTTTTTTTCCTCGGGTATGGGATTTTACGACTTTCACTGTTTTAAGGTGATTTTGGTGGCGTTCTCACTATTAGCGGTGATTTGAATTTTCTTTCCTCGCACTTGCTCACTACTTATGGTGATATCTTTAAGCCACGGTATTAATTATGGTGTTCTTTTTGCTAGTTCGCGCACTTGCCACTTTAAGTCGAATTTACTCACTACTTATGGTGATTATACTATTTTTTCTTTAGTCGCGGTATTCACTACGTATGGTGATTTATTTTCTACATGTCTGGCGTGTGCAGGTGCATTCACATTTCGTGGGAATAGGTGCATGTGAACAGTTCATGCTATGGGTCATCTCGTTGGAGTGTGTTCTGAAGTATTATGCAGAATAAGCGTTTTCCGTGTTAACATATACCGCCAACACACGCTTCTGTGCTAAGCGCTACTTCAAAATTCACTCATTGGGCGGGGCTTGTCGAAATCCTATCATTTTTTTATACACCTTTCTTATGCTGTTGCGGCTGTTTGTGGTCTTTGCTGAGTGCCCAATTTTGCTGTGATCTACGTCAGCTAATGCGTGTTTGCCGTCGGCTTTTCGAAATTGGTAAATGCCACCGGGAAACATGCAGCTTGTAAGAGGCCGATTTTCTTGATTGTAGAGCGATGTTTGTTGCGTTGCAACACAATTCTAGTTCCATGGTTAGCATTCCAACTTTCCGCACTTCTAATTTGAGAAACTTTTACACAATTGTATCTCGAAAATTATTTAACACACTGAGAATCTTAAAAAAAAAAATACTTTTAATGCAATTTTATGGTTTGACTATATATAACAAAGAATGTTTTTGTGTTGGTAATATAAGTTTATATTTTCATTTATATATTGTTTGTTATTGCAAATTTCACATACAAACGAGCTGCTTGAATGCTGCACACATATTAGCCGTTTACATGAGCAACAAATGTTACGGGTGCGTCTTCTGCGTTCGTGGTGTATATAAAATATGTAGCAGCTTCCAACCTGGCGTTTCTTTTCTCGCCCACCAGCATCTGCAGATGTTGATGGTCTAGCGTCAGCTCTTTCTTCTAAGTCCGTACTTATAAAGATCGCTATGCCAAGTTTCGTGATGAAGTTGCGCATTACCTGAACATTGACTGACCGCTCTTCAATGACTGGCGTACATAGCTCCTTGGCGAGCTGGCGAAGACAGCGTTTACACCTCAATTTACTGTATGTGATTTTCGTATTTTTTTCAAAATATATGATGTACACTTCCAATGCCGCCAAATCAATCATGTTGAAAAATGGAGATAATGGCCAACAATTGGTCCATAGCGTCCGCTCCTCCTTTTGTTCAATATAAAATTCAATAATTTTCGGTTTGCCACTTGTGCTGATGGCATCATCGTCATGCATCGATGATAATAAAACAATTGCCTTGTTTTTTTTTTTCGGCACGTATGAACACGTGAAAATGTTGGACATAAAACCGCAAACTGTCGACACCACGGGGCGATCTTTGTGTGCCAACATTTCCTTGCAATGAATTTATTTTTTTGCACAGTTCCAACCACCGTCACATTCATCGACCACAAGTTTTGAAGTAAATTGAGGCTTCTAAAAAAATTGTCCATTGTTATATTGCGTCCCCTTCTATGAAAGCAGCTTACCAAATCTTTAACCACACGTTCACCCTGATTAGTTTCCCATCCCGTAACAGCTTTGCCGGTATATATTTGCCCATGCAGTGGGTAAGAGTTTTTGCCATCACATACGCAGCATACTTTGATGGCATACTTTGCCGGTTTGGATAAAATGTATTGCGTGAAGCGGGTACGGCCACGATAAGGAAACAACTGCTCGTCCATGGTAAAGTTTTCACTAGGTTTGTACAAATGTTCAAATTTGTAATTCATCATTGTCCATAACTCGGAGATTGGTGCAGCTTTGTTAGTTTGTTGGCGTATCCCTCTTGTGTTTGAATCGTCAAACCTAAATCGTAACATTGCTTGGAATCGAATGATGCCCATTGCAGCACGACCACAAGTTTGGCACACTTTCGCCGCTACTACGGTTGGCGCCAGTCATAATAAGCACTCCTCTGAACGCATACATTTCGCTCAATGTCACTTCCAAGTTTTTGGTTGCACAGAATCATCTTCATTGTCGATTTCCTGGTGGTCATATTCCTCGTTATGGAGAGCATCGTCATAACAGATATTCTCTTCTGTTTCTTCAATAGTCGAAACTGTAACTTCGGTTGCGATTTCTCCTTCGATATCGTCAGTGTGTCCGAATCCGTCTATGATGTCGTCAAAAAGTCTTTGGAAGTACTCCTCTTTTTCAGCATCAGTTAATCTGTTAAAAATCAATCAATCAATTTTCATTATAATTATAAAATTATTTTATATATTTGAATTTTCCTCTTGGCTGGAAGACAAATGATGAGCGTTCCTTGTACGGTCCATGTTCTTATTTTTTTTTATTTTATTTTATATAATATACATACATTTACGCACAAAACCACCTTTATAACTCAACAGCACACTTTTGAAAATGAACAAAAATTTGAATAATTTCCTGTTCACAGCTATCAATCCTTAGCGCAAAAATTGGTTTTTCTGGTTTTTATTGCTGTTCTTCCCAACCGAACCGGACGGAATTTTACGTGGAGGTAGCTGAAAATATTTCTTCTATGCAGGTCGTTGAAATACTGAAGAAATATTGTATGCTAGGAAATTCTAACATTAATAGAAAACCCTGAATGCTTAGAAATAAGTATGAATGCGCACCACAATTAGAAGGAGGCAAAAAAGTATATACTCGTATTTACGACCACTCACAATGTTCGTAAATATATTCTTCTACTTATCCTTTTATTAACCCTTTCCTCGTTATACGAACTTATGCGATGCGTAACGAGTTTCCCATTTTTACTGCATCGCTGCTGCTCCGCTTATGGGGTTGGCTAATGTCGCAGACCGCAGAATGCGTCTACATAATGCTCGGTCCTGGATCACTTCAGTGGTAAGCCCCAGGCATTGTTGCGCATTTGCCGTCTGAGAAATCGAGGAATTCTTTTTCCGACCTCATTTTCTTACAGTTGGAGTGACCGTAGTTGATAGTGCCTTTTTAACTGGGTTTTCCGCAGATCTTCTTTGAACGTGGCAATACCAGCTTATTCTATTCGCCTCAAGCTGTTCGGTTACCGAATTCTTTATGTGAAGACTTCCTCTTATACGCGTAGATCTAATACAATCGCGTTTAGTGACTCTACTAGACATCCTCAACATTTTCATTTCCGCTGCCGTCATTTTGTTTTTAAACGCTTCGTACATTGTCCGGCACTGTGAACCGTTTATAAGAGCTGGTCTAACAACCGTGGTGTAGAGTTTCCCCTTTAATTTAAGTGGAAATTTTCGGTCACAAAAGATTCCCGAATTTTCCCGCCATTTCATCCATCCCACACTCACTCTGTGGTTTACGTCGTCGTCACATTTCGCTTCCATGTTAACGATGGATCCTAAGTACTTAAAGATAGTGCTTTTCGGAAGAACTATTCCGTCTAACATTATATCCGGAACAGGTCGCAACGGATGCGCAAATGCGCACGTCAAATGCTCCGTCTTTGAACGACCTATTTAAAACCCGTTTCTCTCTAGCGCATTTCTCCATCAATCTAAGGCGTTCCTTGATGCACTCCGACATTAACTGGAAATTCTCTCGTTAGTCCAGCAGAGCTTTTAACCGCTGTTTTCACGTTTCCGTACATGTCTTGTATTATTCTAACATACGTTTCCGGTACGTTTTGAGACCTCAGCGCGGCCCATATGAGATCCCTAGGCACTCGATCGAATGCTTTCTCGAGGTCGATAAATACCATGTGTAAATCCTTAGACGAATCTCGGTGCTTTTCCATTATTATTCGTAGGCTTTGGATAGCGTCCACCGTCAATCTTCCTTCAACAAATCCACACTGGCTATTATCGAGCTTTATTATTTGCCGAAGACTTTCGTTTAAGACTCTTTCGACGATTTTCATTGTGTGTGACATAAGCTTGATTGAACTGCAGCTGTTGCCTTTTCCTTTGTATAATGGAACCAAGCAGCTACTTCTCCATTGATTCGGCATAGGTTGTCCACATTTTAATTTCTTTTAAAGTTTCGATAGCCAAACGCTGCCGATCCCCTCCATCTTCGACCAAAACTCTGATGGAATGCTGTCTGGTCCCGCCGCTTTCCCCCGCTTCATTTTTCCAATTGCTATACTTATTTCTTCGATTGAAAAGTCCGTAACTTCGTCCTCAAATAGACCAGCTGTCGGCACGATATCACGTGGAAACTGTTTGTTAAGCAACTCCTTGCAGTATTCAAGCCACCGGTCACCAATTTCCTTTTCATTTGTTAGTATGAGACCGTCTGCGATTTTGATGTATTTCGGCGAGGTTATTTCCATCGAATTTTTTCTCCTCTGTGCAGCGAGCTTAAAAATATTTGGCATTTTAGTATTGTACGACGTTTGAACTTCTTGTATAGCTTGTCTTCTATCTGCCGATCGTGAGGATATTTGGTACAGGTTTTCCGCTGCTGCCGCTCGAGTTCGAGCCAGGACTTTCTTTGCGATCTTTTTAAGACGCTCGCATTCAAGAGCCAGTCGAGCTTTTTCGATATCGTCGCTCCGATCGCATTTTGTCCACGCTTGGAATGCACTCTTCTTGTCGGCCACAGCTCGTTTGGTTTCGTCATTCCACCACCATGTTTCTTTGCCGACGTGATGGTATTTCGATATAGTCCCCAGATGGGACTTTGCGAGTGTTATGCATTCCTCGTGCATGATGTTCCACATTTCTTGCGGGCTAAGTGAGTATGCTATACCATTTATATTGTGAAGTACTTCTTTAGCCAGTGCGATAAATCTTGCGCTTCGTTCCTTCGATAGATTATACCACCGGATTTTTGGCTTTCCAAACGATGCCCGTGTTTTCGGTTGTTCCGCTGTGAAAAATTCTGTAATGAGCAGACTGTGTTGGCTTACTAGCGATTCTCCAAGTATTACATTACAGTCCTTTACACGGTTTCTCATCGACATTTTGCAGAGGTGATAATCTATTTGCGTTTCGTGGCCTCCGCTGCTATAGGTGATAAGATGTCGTTGATGTTTAATAAACATTGTATTTAAGACGGTTAAGCCGTAAGCCCTACAAGCTACAAGGATGTCTTCGCCAGCTGAATTTCTGGTTCCAAAGCCTTTACCGCCGTGGCAGTCCTCATAATCAACATTTGTTTCTCCGACGTGGCCATTTAAATCTCCGCCTACGAAGAGCATCTCATCGATAGGTATATTTCTAAGCAAATTACCGAACTCTGACCAAAATGTATCTTTTTCCGATTGGTCGCATCCATTTTGTGGAGCGTACGCGCTAACAATGTTCCACGTTTCGTTGTGTATAACGAGTTTAACACTCATCAAGCGGTCGCTTATTTTCAAGATACCAACGATGTTGTTTAGAAGATCCGCTGCAACAACGATTCCAACACCGTTTCGTCCATTGACCGTTCCATGGTAGAACATCTTAAATGCCTTAGTTTTTAAATCTAGAAAACGCGCTTTATTTCCTGTATTACACCACTTCGTTTCCTGTACGCACAGGATTTGTAGAGTTCTGCGACGCATAATCGCTTCCAGTTCTAAACTTTTTGAGGTCATCGATCCGACGTTCCAACTTGCAAACCGAAGTTTAGGAAAATATTTTGGAAACTTCATTTTGCCCGCCCCGGAATCCGTCGGGCTCTGACACAACCACTTCTGCTTGCTCTGGGATCACCCGAGTGCGTTGCAATCGTGGTGCCCAGCGGGGTAGTGCTATTAATTGCGATCATTTCCATGAAGTGTATCTAAAGTTTGAGTGGTTTGACACTTGTATGCTCATTTCGAATTGATTGACTGTTCTTTTACCACACCGGTACTCTCCAGACGTGGGGACCCACTGATTGCATACAAACTTGTGGAAAAGTTTTAAGGTGTTATAGTGTCACAGGCTCATTTTTGGTGTCATAGTTTCCTGTATATGATTGGTGTCCCATTTAGTCGCCTGTTACGACAAGCTGGGACGCACTGCGGCACTATTCTTTATCCGATGCCGCACGACTCATAAAAATCTTTCTACGAGTATTATTATTTATATGTAAACTAATAGATTAAACTTCAGTTTAAAAAAATTTGCTTTAATTGAATTAAAATAAAAAGTGTATCTCCATTAAATAATTGGCATTCCTTCACTGAGTTTGTTACTTAATGGCACTCAAAGCTCCATCAACAGTTTGAAGTAGCAATCATTTAAGACGATAAATGCGGAAGTGCACTGGAACAGAAGAAGAACTCCACACTGCACTCTGCAGACTTTGCAGCAGACAAAAATGTACTCTGACTGAAAATAAAGATAATTGAGAAATGCATTTTCCAAAAGTCCTTGAATATTTGAATGTACTTAAATCATAAGCACGAATGCATAAGACTCGTGTACGTTTTGAAGGCTATTGTTATCAATACGGGCACACCATCAGCTACATAGTGATGGATAATTCAATTACTTAACCTTTAAATGCAAGAGCTTGAATAATTTTTGTTTTAAGAACGGAAGAATATTTTCCACTTCATGTGTAGTGTGTATACGTACGAGTAAATTGGTTCGAGTATTTATATCACAAATAAAATAACAAATTTTCGGTGGGTGAAAGGATTACCTGTGAATGCATTTGGGTTAAGGTAATGATAGCATAACATACCTGCATCCTTCATGAGGATTTTTAAAGCTTTTGCCTTTCGCCTATTGCGATAGTAAGGCATTTCGACCTAAAAAATCTTTTGTACCGGTTTGTCAGAACTGTGCTTAGGCTAATAGGTTTTCTACCTTCCGTACTCCACTAGGTTTCTGATATCGTGCCGGCTTGAACTCATGCATCTATTGGCATTTTTGTTAGAGGTAGGATGGATCGTGTGGCCAGTCATAGACCCTGAAATCTGTTTTAGAGGTGCTCCAAAAGGGTTAAGGTCCGTTAAAAGGAGTCTCTGATCCTTTTCTGGTCAGTTCGTCGGCCTTTTCATTGCCATCAATACCCACATGCCCAGGAACCCACCATAGTTTTGTCTTGTTCCTTGAGCTAAGTTTTCTGAGGTTTTTAAGGCAGTACATGACTGATTTAGAGTCTATGATGTGTGAGCTAAGGAAATTTATAGCTGCTTGCCTATCTGTGAATATAAATTAAAACAAGATAAACTAACTTGGTTTGTTTAATTCATTAATTTTATTTGTCACTTAGGTAAAACAGAATATATTTAAATTTATTATCTTTATTTATTCCTCTATGAGGAAGCCGTCCGACATATATGAATTTTAAGAAGCAACTGCCAAACACCAAGCGAAGCGTTGGTTAAGACAACACTTGTTGTAATTAGCTGTGGTTTGACATTGCTTTTGACAAAGGTATTGCCAGGCTTCATAACTATCCTCCCTTTCAAATGAAGTCGTCCCCGACTTCGTTTAGTTTAATCATCGAAGGAAAATAATACAATATAGAAATACCGTTTTCTTTAACAAGATTCATACCTTACTTGAACTTAAATAAACAATTTTTTCACAATTCATGTTTTTTATTCAAATGTAAATTTAAAGAATTACTGATTTGATTTCGCTATTTGAATGAAATGTTTTTTATGTCACCTAAGATTATTTTTGTGAATTTTTTTTGTTCTCTATAAGAACAGTAGTTCCTAAGTCCTTTTGGATAACCTTCTCGACAAATAACTTTGTGAACTTGTTTCCAATTCGTCTACTTGTTCGAACGAAAACTTTGTCACCCGGCTTATATGTCTGTGTCCGTCTTTTTTGGTTGTGGTACTCTAAGTTTGCATCTTCAGCTTTTTCAATTTTATTTTTGATTTCATCCGTTAGTTCTGCTGGGATAGAGTGAATGATGTCAATTGGTTTGTATTTTGTAACCGAATGAATCGTCCTGTTGTACTTAACTGTTGCAAGTAAAAGGAGCTCACCGGTGTCGGTAATGTTCCGTTCTTATTTTGTACATCTTGCTATTTCTAAAAGGGTGCTGTGGAATCTTTCCACTTGTCCATTTGTGGTGCTATGAAAAGGTGGGGTAGAAAAAATGCTTACAGAAAAATGGTTTTTGAGAAGAGATTTAATGACTTCTGAATTAAGGGATTTCTCATTATCGCACACTATGGTTTTAGTATTTTTAAATAAGTTAAGTAACTCCAAAATAGGTTCTTTTACATGTACTATTGCTCGAGATTTAATGGGTTTGACTACAGCAAATTTCGAAAATTTGTCTATGCAAGTGAGGAAATGTGATTGAGCAGTTGTATAAATGTCCAAGTGAAGTATTTCTCCTGGGTGTTGAGGAATAGGAGTTTTGCCTATATTAGGCACTGGTGGGTGTCTCTGATATTTTGCTTCATGGCAAATCTTGCAGTTTGATAACATTTGTTTTAGACTTTTATCTATATTTGGAAAGAAAAAGTTTTTTAAAATTTGTTCCCTATTTGTTCCCGAGCAGACCTATGGGCGCGATTATGCTCAGTTGTAAGAATTTGGAGTTGGTCGGTTGGGTTGAAAATGTCTATTACCATTTTGGTGGTATGGCGAAATTTTACTGAAGGAAATAATGCTATAAGCTGATTTTGAATTTTGCCTAGGATTTGAAGATCACAATAAATCGCGTTGACAACATCAGGGTTAACAGTTTCTTTAAACATCTGAAAGAGATTTTTGAAATTATCGAATACAATATTGTGTCTTATTCTATTTTGGAAAATGATTTTAGTTGTCTTTTTCAAAACAATTCCTTCTTCTATGATTAATTGATTCTTGAAGGAGTTGACTGGATTTTGAACACTTATTATTGTTCGAGTGGCTTATAAAAGAATGTTGGAGAAAATTCCTCAATAAATGCCCGCCATCTCTTTATTTTTGCATTGGGATTTATATCAGAAATTGCAAATGTTAGCGGTTGATGGTCAGTAAAGATATTCAATTGTTTAACACCATAAAGATAATTTCGTAGCTTTTGCAATGACCAGACTATTGATAAAAGTTCTCGCTCGTTAGTAGCATAGTTTTCTTCGGTAGAGGATAAAGTTCGGGAAATCATCGTTATAGGTCTGCCACCTTGGGAAAGGACAGCACCCAGTGCATGCGATGACGCGTCCGTTGTTAGGTCAAACGGTTTGTCATAATCGGATAAAGAAGTAATACATCCTCAGATGCCAGGATTTTCTTAATCCGGTTGAAAGCTTCCATTGCCTCTGAGTCCAATAAAATTTTTGTATTCTTAGACTGATTTGAACTTACATTTCCATTCTCACCGCGTAAATATTTTGTAAGAGGTTTTGAAATTTGGGCATAGTCTTTTATGAAACGTCGGTAGTAGCCCAATAAGCCAAGAAATGACCGAAGACTACGCAATGTTTTAGGAACTTCATACCCAACAATTTCCTTCACTTTATCAGGACATGTCCTTATTCCCTTATTTGATACTACAAAGCCTAGGAATTCTACCTCTTCTCTTAAAAATTTAGATTTCTCAATCGCAACTCTCATATTTGATTCACATAGTTTTTTAAGGATCCGTTCAACATCTGTAATATGGTCTTCTTTATTTTTTGAAAATATGATAACATCGTCTATATAAACGTGGCAGCAATTTCCAATATCTTCTCTGAGAATGTCGTCTATCGCCCTTTGGAAGATACTGGGTGCATTTTTCAAACCAAATGGTAGCCGACAAAATTCAAACTTTCCGTTATTGATTGAAAATGCGGTTTTTTCTCTATCTCGCTCAGAGAGTTTGATTTGATGAAAGCCAGCTTTTAAATCAAGTGTCGTGAACACTGAAGCTTTTCCGAGATTTGAAAGAATAACGCTAGTATCCGGAATCGGATATTTGTCACTTATAGTTTTTGAATTGAGTTTTCGAAAGTCGATCACAAGGCGCATTTTTCGCACACCGTCCTCGTCAACACCTTTCTTGTCAACAACCCAGACTGGATTATTATAAGGTGATCGAGATGGTCTTATAATTTGGTTACGAATTAAATTGGCAATTTCTTTGTTAACGAAATTTGTAGCAGCCATTGGATACGGATATGCTTTCGAGTAAACCGGATCATTGTCAATTGTTCTTATAGTGGCAACAACGTTAGTTTTGACAGGAAATGATTCATTCTCGTCAGAGAAAACTTTTGATTGACGCTCTATTACAGAGGATAATTCTGGAGGGATGGAATAGTTTGTTAAAGATATATTATTGACGTTTCTGCAATAGAAGTAAAGTAGTTTTTCCACTTTCCCATTATAGGATAAAACTCCATTCACCAAATCTAACTTAGCTGAAATTTGTTTCAAAAGGTCGAATACAATAATACCATCAAAAGTTGTTAACGAAGGAAGAATAAAAAATGAAGAATTTGTATCAAAAAAAAAATTTATGGTGCATTTTGATGTAATCTGGCTGGTACCATGAATGGATTTAACGGAAAAAGGTTCTTTAATAAGCTCAATGGCCTTGGTGGTATGGTACTCTGGCTCATAGGTTTCTACGTTTGAAAAATTGTTTTCATCAGGTGAACAGGTGAAACTATTAAAATTTTGATTCTTGCTGCATAAGTATTCATCAGAACTCGATCGAATATGATTGTCATTACTCAAATCAGTTTGAGGGGTAAGGTGGTTTATTCTTTGGACTTTGGGATGGGTTTGTCTATCGGATTCATTTTGTCGTTTGAAATTTCTATCATTTTGGTTCTGAAAATTATTGTGATTTTGTGCGTAAGAATTACGTCCTGAATTACGAGAAGGTTCCTGAAAATTTGAATTTTGAATAGGGTTTTGAAATTGAGTTGGTTTTCTCAGTTGAGAGAAGGATGGATCAACTTCCATTGGGTTCTGTCTTTGGGGTAACTGATTGGGAAACATAGGTTTATAATGAGGTGAATGATAAGCATGGTTTTGATAATAGTTCGGCGACTGTCTTGGTGCAACGTAATTTTCTCTTATATTTTCATTTCTATGAGAAAACAAATTTGCAAATGCGAACCTTTCGTGATTAGACTCTAGTTCTTGAGCAAGAGCTAAAGCACTCGGCATATCAGCAGGACGAGATGAAAATATGATATCGCCCATTGGTTTCCTTAAGCCAGAAATGAAAACCCTTAGAGCAACTTGGCGATATTTATGATTAAGCGAATCAATCAAAGATTTATTACCTTCATGTTGCATCAATATATTATTAATTATCAACGTTAGTTTCTTTTCCACCTCATCATAGAATTGGGCAATGGACAATTTACCTTGTAGTAAAGTAGACATCTCCTGTTCTATCAGGTAAATAGGTCTTTTGTCTGCATACGTAAAATCAAGTCTTGCTATAATCGCTTTGAAGTTGAGGACGGTATTAAATGACGCTAAAACTTGATCAGCAGAGCCAACAATTTTGTTCCTAAGAATAGCAACAGCTTGATAGTGTCGAGAGCTACCTTCATACAGCTCGAACAGTTTGTAAGCAGTGAATGCCGCTTACCGCCATGAAATATAGCGAACCTGTTCCCCACTGAATTCAGGTAAAGACTTCATCAAGTCAAGAGACTCGTCATAACCAACATTTGGAATGATTGCTATCGGCTTATACTCCTCCACGGATGTAGGAGCTTCTAGCGCATTTAGTCGAGTTGTAAGTTGTTCGATCGTCACTTCGAACGCTTGTCGAGTTTGTATGGTTGCAGCCTGAACTGCTGCGGTAATGACCGCACTTAATTGTTCCGCGTCCATCAAATCAGTAATTTTACAATTGAATGAATTACAAAAGGGATCAAAATTCAATGATACAATATGTCTTAATACTAAATTAACTTAAATGTTCTAATGCTCGCTTAGAAAAAAAAACTATTAACTATCTTATACTAGGAATTATTAAAATGAAATATTTGTTTGAATCAGATAAATAACTTAAAGAGACTAAGAAATATTAACAATAAAACAATTTCAAGCTCAGATGTCAGCTTCCAACACACAGCAGGTTCTTCTTGTCTGTCGCTTTCGCTGGACTGATGGCTGTGCCTTATACTAACAGTTACACAAACTATTTTTCGTTGCTCAGTTGCTGGGTCAGAACAGAAGCCACGCTTCCTCTCCCGTATTCTTGCACTTTCACTTACAGTTATTTGGTTTGAACTGATGCTTCACTTTCTATTTTCCTTTGTCTTTTACACTCATAATATAATATTACTTTACTTTGTTGTTGTATTACTTAAGATTTTTTGTAGATTAGATTTTTGGTTGGTTATTTGATTCGATATTACTTTCACCTCTTTGATGGGGTTATTTATAAATATGTAGCACCGGCTGAAAATCATTTGAGCCCGCACTACTTATGTAGCAACGCGAATTTTCTTTCCATTACAAGGATATTTTTGTTTTTCACTATGCCCCACGTTGGGCGCCAATTAAAACAAGATAAACTAACTTGGTTTGTTTAATTCATTAATTTTATTTGTCACTTAGGTAAAACAGAATATATTTAAATTTATTATCTTTATTTATTCCTCTATGAGGAAGCCGTCCGACATATATGAATTTTAAGAAGCAACTGCCAAACACCAAGCGAAGCGTTGGTTAAGACAACACTTGTTGTAATTAGCTGTGGTTTGACATTGCTTTTGACAAAGGTTTTGCCAGGCTTCATAACTTATACTAGGGCTCTTACACATGGCAATTGATAAATTAGTATTTGGTCCGTGTATTCCAGCTCCCACTCCCGTTTCCATTTTAGAACCATCGGTATACCACTTTATGAGGTTTTGACTATTCTTTGCTGTGAATTTCCGTGTAGAAACCTTTGTCGAAGCATAACGTTTTTTTAAAGGCGGTCTGTTACCGCACAGATCACGTCAAGTTCTAGTATTTGAGATCCGGTTGGTCTTGAAGATCTATTTCCTCGGCCTGTATCATACTTGCTGAGCTATTAATAAAATTATCGATCGAGTGGAAAAATTGGAAACAGGCACTGAAAATTCAGTACTGAAGCAAAAGCTGGGTAACATAAACAGTCACATAGACTCATTGGAGAGAAGAGAAATCGCCACGGATTCTATTCTGTTTGGTGTTCCAATAGTGAACCGCAAAAATCTCCAGTCTATGTTTGAAGCACTCTGCACTTGGAGCTCAGGGTGATGGGTTTGACATCTGCCATCTTAAAGCGCAAAGCATCTTGCCTAAAATTGATGAATTCCGCTATACCTTTGATTATTCTCGTCCTGATGCAGTGTGTGTGTCCGAAACTCGGCTGCAAAGCAATGTAAAAAAGAAGCCTGTTCCTTTAATGGCTATGAAATGTTTCAAGCTAACCTTGTTGGCGGCACCGGTGGAGGCGTAACCATACACCTACGAAAACTATTTAGGGGCAAAGTCATGCGCGAATCACCTCCTGGGTGTCCCATTGACTATTTGATAGTTGAAATCACATGTAAAACTAAAAAGCTTACACTTGGTGCTGTATATAGGCCAACAAAATGAAGAAGTTATACTCTATTGCTGGGTGCTCTTGAGGCTATTTCATGTATTTCCTCAAAGATAGTTATCTGTGGTGACCTTAATGGATAAGTCTGAATCTGTCGGCAATATATAAAATCGCTTTATTTAGCCCCGGTTAATTCAAGCATTCCCACCCACTATTTGGAAAAATCATGTTCCCTTCTTGATGTTTTCTTCATTGAAGACTTCTCTAACTTACTTTTTATGACCAAATTTCAGCCTCAGGGCTTTCTAAGCACGACTTGATATACCTATCACTTAAAGTCCAACGTGATACTGCCTATCGGAAGTGGAGAAAATTTCGGATCGATGCATTTCGCAATGAATATCGCTCATTGCCTAGCAAAATAACTTACTATAATCACAAGTTTCATCCATCTACTACGGGAAATTCTACGAATATGTGGAAGAAACTTCGGGATTTAGGCTTCGGTAAGAAAAAAATCGTTCTAACTGATGTTCTGTGACGAGTCAAACTTGCCTCATACGGCAATCCTTCTTGCAGTCCCGATTCTCCAGAGTCTAACATTGCAAATGCCACTGAAGGGGTTTTCTGCTTCAATAGAGTCACCGAAGTAGATGTTGTTAAAGCACTCCTCTCGGTAAAATCCAATGCTAGTGGTCTCGACTGCCTAAGTCCACATTACTCACATCCTTAATAGTATATTCACTACTTCTACTTTTCCCTCCGAATGGAAAAGAGTAAAAATAGTCCCGGTCCCTAAGAAAGGAATGAGGAACTTGGTTGAATACAGGCCAATCGCAATTCTGCCTTACTTGTCAAAGGCCTTTCGTTACTACTATGTAAGCAGCAGTCTAGTTTCTGATTCAAAAGGAGCTGATATTAATAGTAGAAGATGCTCTGGCCAAGGCAAGCTATTTCACTGCGAGTCGTACTTTAATATAAACTTACTTATCATCGCAGTATAAGATGCGACTGTTTAACAGAACTTTTTGTTATCGACGTCTGTATGCTCCTAAACTCATTTGTCCAGATGAGCCTCAAGAAAGACGTTTTTATGTCGATTTATGAGGATCCGCAAATTTATTTTAACTGTGGCGGTTGCTTGTATAGTTCTTCATCAATAACTTAACTAAAAGTATAAACTGAACGCAGATCTAACCTTCTTGATTCTGGTTTCGATGAAGAAAAAAACTATCCAATCTCCCGAATTTCTATTCAGGATATTTTTAATAATTTAATTATTTTTTTTTTCAATGAGAATAGGGCACTCAGCCAAAGAACCAGACCATTCTTTCCTTAAAGAATGAACAAGCGCTTCAATGAAAACGTGCCTTCGATACCAGCCACCCACACATCAGTGCTGAAATGTTTCGGTTCGATGGTCTTACAAATTCGCCTGGCAAACCAATTGGTTCACCATGGGGTTGACTGAAAATCTTTTTTCAATGTTGCTCGCAGTCCAAGGAGCACAACCGGGCTGATGGAGGTGAAGAGCATGTATCACCAAGTTATGGCAGATTCGCTTTTAGCTGTCGGTGATAGAGCTGAACTATTCCATTTGACTGTGGATGGACGCCTTTTGCAGATGTGTAGTTCCCAGACGTTTAGTCAGACATCTTTCAATGTTATGCAGAAACAAATGGAAAACCAAAACTTGCGACAGATCCACTTGAGGAAAAACGACATCATGAAAGTGAGTAAATCGGTCATGGTCAATGTTAATATGTTCAAAGCGTTTTGTATGCGGGAAATGTCGCAGTAGAGTCAGCTGGAAACATGTCCGATGTCAGTGGTAATTTGCTCGATGAAATCTTATTTACTGAACTATCAAGGTGGTCGTTATTGATATGCATAAGTGAGCGGCTTGTGGCGAAATACAGCACACGCCATCCATAAACTATGAGTATCTAATGTAAGTATCTTATCGCTTCGTAAACTGCAGTGAGGTCCTTGTCGTATGTTGGGTGTTTCTAACAGAAGATAGAAGCCGTTGACTGAAGAAGGCTAAGGCCTGCTAAAGGCATAGTAACATCTTTGCTGAGGAACTCCTGCAATACGTTATTCTAACGCATAGGTGAAAATGGAAAAATCTGCATGGGTATTTTGAGGAGCCGGTAAAGAAACGTGTGCGAGAATGTTTTTGCTGTTCGTGATGCCTGTGTGTCCAATCAATAGGTTGTGAGTTTGGAGTTTGGAGTTTGCCGATAATCGCAGGCGCTTCATTACAAATTTCATGTAGTAGTTGGCACCATCGTCCGTTTCCACTTGCGTGCGCCCCCTAATTCTCAATTTTTTGGGTGGGTCAATGTGCAGTCTGTACAAGTCTGTACAGTTCGTCGCTGTATGTCCTTCTGCACTTACGTCTCAAAGCAGCCTAGAGCATCCTCATCCATATTTGATAAAGTGCATGTTGATAGGTGTCGTAAATCTCATGACGCTTTAAGCGGAAAGATTCGATTGTAATTCTGTAGTCTGAACTAGATGTCACACAATTTCCAATTCGGGCTTCGCAAAATCTGATATTGCCATGTTGATGATAAAATCAGCATTCTGCAGCCGTTAAAGTACACATTAAGCGGTTTGGCATGAGAAGTAAAATAAATAGAGGAATAGGGAAGCGGTGAGTCGGGATATTGGAGGACTGGTACCCTTAGTCACCCGCAGTACATGTACGAGTTTAAAAGCACTTTCCATTCGTTTTAGTTAAGAGTGACACTGATTTTGTAGTCTGGTTTTCATAACATTACCAACAGGCAAACAATTCGTTTGTCTTTAAGGGCAACATTAATTGCTAATGAGCCTGTCGAAAATCACTTCAATGAAACTCCCGTTTACGGTCTCTCGGAATGTGTTAATATATTCACAAAGTCTACGTGCTTTATTCGCACAAATAGAATGTTAAATTAATTGTCTCTGCCTTACAATACAGGCGAATGTATCTGCACGAGTATTTTCTGGAAATGATTTTCCCCAACAGACGTTAAGAAGAAGACTTTTTTTCTGGCTAATTTTTTGGCTTAATTTGGTGCTCCGAAGTTTTCTGGAAGGTATCATCAAAGTTCATGTGGCTAGGAGAAACGTGATTTGTATGGAAAATTTTGCATGACGGTGTGATAAAGAGGTTGGAGGCGGTGGAGATGCAGATACTAGGAAATTCACCAATTAAGGGTTTCCCGTACTGAAATCAATCGATTCTGTGAGATTTCTAAAGCTTAGATACACTGCTTTGAAGTTAATTACCATGAAATTCTGCCCAAATTTTGTAGTAACATGGAGTTTTTGAGGTCGTGAGATATTTCGTCTGACTTTATGCCAACGAGTCGGATAAAATTGTATGAGATTCGCAGGATTCTTTCCCATAAGACATACTGAGATTTGAACGGAGAAATGACCTACTGCGCTACAAATCGAAATGCAAGAACTGACTCGTTTGACGGTAGTAAAAATATGAATAACAATCAGATTCTGCAATGCTAATATCTTCACTGAACATAGAACAATTTTTCACAGGATGTTGGATTCCATCAACCATTTTGAGATGCAGAACAACGCCGGGACAAATAAAATAGGGGAATTTCGCTGAGCATCCTCCGTCAACCGAGAGTACTTTACTCCCGCAATCAACGACTTAGGGAAGATTTCAGCTAAGAATTCACACAGGTCTGGGTACTCAACTGTGGCTGTGATATCTCAAAACATATCTCACCACCAGGGCTGGGGGTGAGCTGCATGTGTAATACTTATGGATGCTTATATACATAAATAAAGAAATAATATTCGTAACGACGTTATTGGGCATCAATTAACTGTTGGCGATGCTTGCAAACATTTAAAGGACATCGATTATCAAAGCTGCACGTGTAATAGTCGGACTGGTAACAGGTTATTTACAACCGAGCAATTAGCAGGGGCCGCTGACTGCTACCATGCAGATGTCACTGTCATTCAGGAACTGCGATGAGATGGGTCGGACATAAGCAGGATGAAAAACTGTGATATAAATATATATTTCTATGGTGATTGCTATAAGGACAATAAATAGCACTTATCTGGATGTGGTTTTGAGCTTCATGAACGAGCTGCATAAGACAATGAGCATCAAGTGTAAATTCGCTAACATAAGCCTAATATGAGTACATCCCTCTACGGAAGACAAGTGTCACGCTTCTCTTCGAAAAGACATACATTGAACGATGGCCAAAGTATGAAGATAAAATCAATAAAGCGATTGATTATTCGATATTGTGATTTTGTACTTCAGGAATAACATACAGAAGATCTAACAAAACGTAAACGGAACATGTCAGTACAAAACCCGTAAAGAAGCCTATAGGGATGAAGAAGGAAACCTTTTAGTATTGTAGAATACTACAGTTGATGCTATGGATTTGGAATGAGCATTTTTGAAGACTGAATAAGGACAAATGGAATACTGCTTTCAGGCAAAACGAACCTTTCAACCTGGACAGTGTGGACCAACAATTCTGTCAGCCCGACATGGATGAAGTGAAGATAGCCATTTCTAAGCTTAGGTTCAACAAAAGTCCTAAAGCGGATGGGTTGACTTTCGTGTTCTTCAAAGCAGCAAGCGATGATTTGTTAAGGAGCATGCACTAACAACAGATGAGTTAAATATAGTAGGATGAAAATGTGCCAGATAAAATGAACTCACGAGCAAACACAGCAGACACAATCTTTCAAAACTCCGTCCGAGTATTCGTATGCGCCTATGATAATGGCATATTCGGAAGAAAGCAGCGTGATGTTAGCGACAGAAGCTGTGAAAATGGACTTAACGGTCAACGAGGGTAAGACCAAGTATATGCTGTCAAGCAGAAGGACATTCAACACCGACTGACGTCTCGGGAAGAACACTTGGTTCCTTTGAAAGAAAAATTCTTCGAGTGATCTTCGGTCCCATCTGCATTGACGGGGAGTTGATGAGGAGATACAACGGCAAACTGTATGGACTGTACAGTGACATCGACTTAGTCAGAAGAGTGCAGATCCAACGGCTAAGATGTCTGGGTCATGTAGAGCGATTGGAGACGAACGCTCCGGTCCGAACATTTTTTGAATCTTCCCCCGAGGGACAGCTCAGTAGAGGAAGACCGAGACTCAGGTGGCGAACGTTAGTGGAAGGGGACCTTGACCAATTTAGCATGCGAAACTAGAGGCAGCTAGCAAATAATCGAACTGACTGGAGACGCTTGTGGCCCACGTCCACCTCGGACTGTAGTGTCACCTAAAGCTAAAGCTAAAAGCTTGATTCACTGTTTGATGGTAACTATTCGCATGTTGAACTAACAAAATTATATGTTGCTGGTCAACATAAATACTCCCATGATCTTCAAGTCTTCATCCGTCTATTTTAATTGACACTCTAGGCAATACTGGTTATAACTAGCTGAAGTGAGTGCGACCGGTGTGTCAGGTGGCCAAAGCTGGATCTGAATTGCTTTAAAAGTTTGATCTTCCTAAATAGAAAACATCGCTATCACAGGTATTTTGGCGCAGGGGATAGGGCGATCCTCCACCTACTTTGTACTAGTAGGTGTCTAGCTCCCCCAAAGAAGATAACTCCACTTAGGAGCTTTTTTCTACAATGCCTTAAGACCTAAACAGTCTCCTTCGTTTCATCAGAAGTATAAAATGGTTAAACGAGTGGTGAGAACATGCCTGGACACCAGTAAGCACTAAATTAATCTATTACTCTTGTACATGAAATGTAATACATGTTTGAATTATGAACTAACATATTCAATTCGTCTACTTATAACCTTGCTGTTCACATTGTGAAAAAACCCGGGTTATTAAAGAACAAATTTCTTTAAAATAATACAGATATGGCACGTGAATGGAAGTTGTGGAGGCAACAGTATGAATATTTCGAGGTAGCAACGGGACTTTCTTCCAAACCTTCAAATGTTCAAATTGCCACATTCATGTCCTCGATTGGACACGCAGCAATACTGCTATATAACTCTCTACCCACATCCTTACCGGACACGAATGAAACAACTGTAAGCCAGGTAAAAGAAAAATTCGAGTCGTATTTCTCTCCCAGGCTTAATGTAACGTTCGAGCGATATAAATTTAATAAAATTGTACAGCAGGAAGGCGAATCAATCGACGAGCTGGTATCAAGGTTAACACTTCAAGCACAAAATTGTGCAACTGTCCAGCCTTTCAACACTCACGCAAAAAGTGCAAGAAAAAGAACCATTTTGAAAAAATGTGTAAAAAATCCAAAATTAATAAGGCATATAAGTCTGTGGACAGTTGCGAAACCAAATTCACAGACGAAAGCGATAGAGAGGTTATTATAGGAGAAACATACGAAGCTAAATTGGACACGGTAGCCCAATGCAACGTTCTCCCGAAATATATAGTGATAATTTGGCATTGCAATCCACCCATGTGGTGTTAAGCATTTAGTCACATTTGGAAACCAAAAAATCAATGTCCTCGGAGAATCAATTGTCCAGTGTAATATAGCAAATACCACCTGCAAAGACACGCTCAAGGTTGTGGCAAGAGACGTCAAACCAATCCTCGACGCAAATGCATGTGAAAAACCGAATTTAATTAGAAGAGTGAAAAGTATTGACATTGACAGCAATATATACGGAGGACTAGGCTGCTTGAAGGATTTTGTGTATGACATCGACCTCATCGCCACGTAAAATACCCTTTAAAATCCGAGATGACGTACAAAGGGAACTGGAAAATATGGTTAAATTGGAGGTAATAGAACTAGTCTACGAACCTACACCACCTGTTTCACCGATGGTCATCGTTCGAAGGCAAAATAAAATCCGAATTTGCATCGACCCAACGGAAGTGAATAGAAACATCATCAGACGCCATCATCCGTTAAACACTTTCGAGGAAATCACAGCACAACTGCTTGGAGCCAAGTACTACACACTCTTGAACTGCGCGAGAGGATTCTGGCAAACCCGAGTCTCTGAGCGCACAAAAAAATTTTGACGTTTTCCATACCGCGTGGACGGTATTCATGCAAAAGACTACCATCCGGAATTTTGTCAGCCCCCGAAGTCTTCCAAAGTGTCATGCAAACACTGTTCTCCAATGTACCAAATGTTAAGGTCTCAATGGATGATATTCTCATTTATTCGAGCACCTTAGAAGGCCTTAGATATACAACAAGAAAGGTTGTTAAAATAATTCAGGACAAAGGATTGAAGCTCAACAAGAATAAATGCCTTTTCGAGCAGACTTCGGTTGAATTTCTTGGACATATAATCAGCAACTTTGACAGATACTCCAGCAAAGTACTCGCAACTCGAAAAGGAAGCTCTAGCCGTACAGTTTGGATGCGAAAAATTTCAACAGTATGTCTGGGAAAAGAAGGTATAGTTGTAGAGTCTGACCATAAACCATTAGATTCTATTTTACAGAAGCCGATACATTCTTCGCCACCACGACTTCGAAGAATAAGGTTGGCGCTTTTTACTTTTAACCCAGTAGTACGAGTAGTATACACACCAGGAAATAAAATGCTGTTGGCAGACCCACTTAGTCGCGATTGCCAAAATAAAGCCAACGAAAACAACAGAACCTCAGACCATTTTCCGACAAACAGCTAGTAAAACTATAAAAATCTACTAACGAAGATCCTGAATGTCAAGCATTAATCAAATTAATCAAGGGAGGATGGCCCACTTCTATTGAAATCACACTCAAAGTCGTTAGAGAATATTGGAACTTCCGATATGAGCTGTCACTTGATTCGGATGGAATAATTTACAAATCGTCCAAAGTGGTAATACCAACTGCGTTGAGATATGAAATGTTAAAAAAAATTCATCGAGGGCACTACAATTACGATAAATGCGTAAGCATGGCAAGACAATCCGTTTTCTGGTCCAGAATGAGCCAGGACAAAGGTAATTTCATCGAGAAATGTGCAGCGTGTTAAGCAAATCAACGCAAAAATGTTAAATTTATAATTGGTGCGAAAGAAGTTCCAACAACATATTTGACATCGGAGCTTCAGATCTGAAGTTCCACGAACTAAAACAACCAACAGCAAAATATGTCATACACTTCTTCAAGGAAATTTTCTCTGTGTTTAGCACGCCACGAACCTTAGAAACAGACAGTGGACCACAATCTGCATGCAAGGACTTCAAAGAATTTGCAGAGGAGTGGAAGTTTAATCACACCACAAGTTCATCGTATCATCCATGCAGTGTAAATCGTGAAAAATATTTTATATATTTATATGAACACACCAAGAGGAAACCTTGGATCACCTGCAGAACGTTTATTTGGTCATATTATACGAAGCCTTCTTCCAATAACATCAGAATCTTCAGGTTGAATCAAACGCACATGTACCAAATTCACTTAGCGACGAAAGGGAAAAACAAGCTGCACATGCCAACAGAAGAGAAAGGAACTGCAAAGCACCCCAGCCAGGTGATTCAGTATTATCCAGAATCAACAAAGAACAGTGGAAACCAGCAATTGTCGAAAGCCAAATCCATCCAAGGTCTTTCATTTTCCTCGACGGCGTTGAAAATCCTAATCGAAGAAGCATCACGAACATTCGGCCTACTGAAATAAACATCAAAGAACTACCGGACAGTGAACCCTTGTCGCCACAGGAATTAAGCACTCCTACAAAAACTACTAACACTTCATTGATACCATCAATTGCAAACACTCAGTTAACATCACCAGCAGAAACAAACGCATTTCAGACCTAGATGCACCAAAAATAAATTTACCGATTACACCACCATGTCTTAGACGATCATCGAGAAATGTCAAATCACCCAATCGATTGACGTTTTAACAAACTTTTCTATATCCGTCTCTGTCTAGCAACAAGGGAGATGAGAACATGCCTAGACACCAGTAGGCATGACATAATTATATTACGTTATTTTTACTAAATTAATCTATTACTCTTGTAAATGAAATGTAATACATGTTTGAATTATGAATAAACGCATTCAATTTGACTTATAACCTTGCTGTTCACAAGTAGCATAGTCACAATTACAATCACGTGGCATCGTAACGGAGTGAGTTCGACTTTTTGCAGCAGTTACTCGAACCTAACCTAACATGACTTATCAATCGCTGTTTTCTTAGCCTAAGAAAGCTAGGAAACCCTAGGAAGACTCTTCATAAGACTCTTAACATACCAGTCCAGTTCTTGGGGCAGAAGCACCCAACACACCCTATTCATCTCAGAGCTCGAGACACTTTTTCGATTTCTGAGACTGGAATTGGAGTAAAACTACTCGTACTTCATTATCGGCGGAGATTTCAACGCCAAACATAGCGATTGGGGAAATAATACACCAAACACTAGAGGGAACCTGCTATTCAATTGGTGGGCTCAACACAGTGTGATGCATAGACTCGGCCTTAAGGCGACGGATAGTCCGTCGTTTCCCAGACACGGCTCCTATTTGGATCTCCTGTTGTTCGACACACGAATACAACTGACAGGTACGAACCAACAAACTGTAAACTGTCTTCGCACTTTTGTGTATGACAGTGACCATTCCGGTCTTAGTGCCGAAATAACCGTTCCGAACGAAAATGCGGAATTGGATGAGTATGTTCAAAGGCATTCCTACAACTATGGTAGAGTGCGTTGGACACACTTCTCCAGGACACTGACTAGAGCACTCTCCTCAAATTCGATCTACCCACCGTCCAACAGAAATCTGTCAAACGAGGAGATTGACAGGTATCTAAAACTAATGGACGAGACAATTAAACGGACTATGGACAAAACGATACTTCAACACACTGACAACGAGCACTTATTCCGCAACGCAACTATTGACGCACTTCACCGACATAAAAGTAGACTACTCTCAAGACTGAAGACCTTGTACAGACAGTTTACTGACAGACACAACCCGGAGATTATGACATTAAAGTCGTCGATCAAAAATCTCCAAACATTAATAAAAGAAAATTACAGGTATTCTGTAAGTTTGTATTGAAACAATAAAATTCGGGCTGTAAACACCAGCAACCCGAATATGTTCCCGCAAATAAATAAAATATTTCGGAGGAAAGATCAAGACGACCTTCAGTGTCTTAAAATCGCCCGAACGACAGACAATGAACGCATACTTTCAACAGCAGGCATAGATCCAAATGAGGCTGTTGATGATGACAACTTCTTTATGATCGAAGATCCGCAGGAGAAGGTCGAGGCTATAGGAGCGACTTTCCAGGAAGTGTACAAGACAAATGACATCATTCGTCCGAACCACGACCTGGAAAATCGAATCCTTATGCACAATTTCTACCTTCGAAATGAAATAGTGCACTGGCGAATCGAGAACACGGGTTTCACCCAGTTCAGTGACGAGAACATGGCAAATAATGTCATCGCCAATGAAAGGGAACAACCCCTGTTCATTTCGAAGGAAGAGCTTCAAACGATCTTCGGCACAATAAGAAGTAAGAAATCAGTGGGAACCGATGGAATACCGAACATTGTGCTTTGACATCTCCCACTAGAAGCGGTGGACAATAACACCACCCTGTTAAACAATGCAATGAATAATGCACATTATCCAGCGCATTGGAAAACTGCGGTGGTACATCCCATCCCCAAAAGGGATAAAGACACCTCCAATCCGGCGAATCTTCGGTCGATCAATAGAGTCCTGACTAAGTGGGTTGAGGACAGAAATATAGTTCCGGATAATCAATTCGGTTTCAAGGCGGGGCATGATGTTATTCATGCCGCGTCTAAACTGGTTTCTCATATCCAATGGAACAAAGCCAAGAAACAGTGCACGGATGCCTGCCTGATTGACTTGGAGAAGGCCTTCGATGCCGTATGGTTAGAGGGACTCTTCTACAAGTTGAATAGTCCGGGCATTAGTAAACCACTGCTGTATATTCTTTTCAATATGCTTTCAGATAGACAGTTCATCGAAAAAAATAGCGATGTGACTTCTACTGGTATATTCAACATTAAAAACGGTCTACAACAAGGTGCGGTCAATTCGCCAATCTTTTTCAACATTTATACAAGTGATCTGATTTCATTTCACCATGCCATAGCGTACGCAGACGACTTCATCGCGTTAAGATCATGTTCAAAGATTGAGGTTATAAATATTCGTTTGCAACGTGACTTCGATCAAATTAAACGATATTGCGATGACTGGAAGAAAATCAACTTTCAGAAGTCGGAAACCATTCTTTTTAGGACGCCTTTGTCTGGGGCCTCTGCGGGTACCAGAAAGAATTGGCGAAAGTTTCAGATCGTTGGACAACACGGGCAGCCACTTGCTTGTCGAAATGTAGTCAGATACCTTGGGATCTGGCTAGATCAATATATGTATTTTAACAAACATATAGATGTTGCTCTGGCCAGAGCCAAAGGTGCTTTTGCCCTTACAAAGAGACTGTTTTATAACAGGCAACTCGATGCGAGGGTAAAAGTAATCTGCTACATGGCCCTTATTCGCCCTATGCTTACAATTGGTTGTCCCGTGTGGTTCAACGTGAGAGCAAGTCTTTTGGAAAAGATTCGGGTATTTGAGAGGGCTTGTCTTCGCTTATACAGAACACCAGAGTCGGAGTACATAAAATTCTATCCTAACGAGGTCTTGTACAATAGGGCGAACCTAATACGAGTGGACAATTTTGTTATTAAGTTGATTCGAAGGCACATTGCAAGAGCAATGACCTCGTCGAACAGCCTGATCTCTGGGGCTTACTACCCCAATTATATGTATCACGAGAGAGTTCGCTTTGGCGGCTTTATTCCTCCAGAAGCGTTCCTCTACCTCGACAAAAAAGGTCTGATCCAGGATAGATTAGCGGTGCCGTTAATCTTCCACGTCGCTCGAACAGCTGCGGACAGGCGACTCAACTACGACAGAGACGTCGCACACGGCAGTGCGGAGCGTCTCCGGTTTAGTAGGGCGGTAGGGAGTCGCGACATGAGGGATGTTGCTCGGCAGCACCAACAATTTTGGTGCCTTGCAGAAGAAGGGGAAGCTCTATCATCGAATTCCTCTAGTGCAGGGTAGCTCCATTAGGGAGCAGAATTGGTCAGCCTAATTTTTTTTAGCCGTGGCCGGCTTACATAGATGTAGGTAGGGTTAAGGTAGATTTAAGAGTAAAAATTATAAAAACTTAAAAAAAAAAATAAAAAAAATAAAAAAAATAAAAACTTAGAGATGGGTACCCTTCGGGTAGTTTTTCTTAAACAAACAAAAATAACATTTATACAATACAATAAGATAGATTAAGTAGGCTAAGTAGGTTAAGTAGCTAAGTAGGTTATTTAGATTAATAATTATTTTTTAGGTATTTTTTAAGTTTTATCTTAGGATTTAATATAAAAAGAAAAGTCCGTATACTAAGTTTTTTTCAAATAAAATAAATTTGCTTAGTTTAAGCTTTAATTAATGTAAAAATTAAAATATGTTGTAAGGATCGTCGAAAGACATTTAGACTAAGCTATGTTTAACCTTGAGTGCCCGCATGGGACCAGTTAGTTACAATAAGATAGTTTTAAGTTATTCAAGCTAATTTTTAAGCGTTTTTTTTGTATAGCTTGTAAGAATCAATTGGCGATGGCGATGGCGCGATAGTTAGCTCATTGGACATTAGATCACGCAGACAGTCTGGGTTCAATTCCTGGCTGGGTCACCAACAATTTTTCAAATCGCCATCACCCTTTCGGCGGGCAATGGCAAACTCCCGAAAGTAAAATTGCCTACGAAAAAGCTTCTAAGGAGTGCAGTTCGGACTCGGCGATAAACCGTAGGCCCCGCTCAGATGTGACTAGAATGACAACATGAGCAACACAAATGAGTGTCAAGAAGCTAGGCCATGGCCCATACCGGGCTGCCAGCGCCACAGTGTTTTTTTTTTTTTTTGTAAGAATCAATGAATAAATAAAATAAAAATGCATTTAAAATGAAAAAAATGAAATGATATCGATTAGCGCTTCAGCTGTTGTTCACCAAAATTGAAATATATTTCAGACAAATAAAAAAAGGTCGATGGGGGCAACTTACAATTGATCAAACTGGACATCCAAAGTTTCGTAAGACTACGCTACATACTGTCACTAGTTTTATTTTTTGCTGATAATAAAGTGTGTTTTGAGAGCTTTGTTATTTGACTTTGTTTTAACCATTTCGAATTCAATTCGACCGTATGATGGTTGAAATACCCTGAATCCATCATTAACATAACGTTTTACATTCCATTGTTATCTATCCTTTTGAATTTAATTTTCTTATACTGACAGATAAAAGTCAGGAACAAACTGAATTAAATTATTTATTTTGCTTCAATGTATAAAGCTCGTTCACGAACATAACATCAAAAACAAAGAATAAAAGACCTTTCTCTGTTCTATCACACTATGAACAAGGAAACATAAAAGGAGCTCACTGTTTGAGTAGAGTTTTATTTTCAAAGAGCATTCGTTATTCTTCTCTTAAGTCTTTTGAAAAACAATAGACAGTAGTAGAAGCATTAGTAGCAGTGGCAGCATGTCGCTGCAAGTTAAATAAATGCTATAAATAAAGCATTTGGAAAAATGATTAGTTTAATAAAAGGAATTGTTTCCACATACGAGGGCTCGTACTATGTTCATCACTTTTCATCATAAAGAAATTGTAGGTAATGACCCCTGTAGCATAAGGAATGTGAATCTACTCCTTTAAAGATCAATTAATAAACATCTGCAAATATTTATTGAAAAAAAGATTGAAAGGCGCATGTTAGATGATTTTTACACTTTTATGACGTTGACATTTCCGTAAGAACTCAAAATTTCTTCTTCTTTATTGGGTTTTGCATTTTCCTCGAAAATATCATTTGGAGATAATTTAACTTGAAATTCTTTGGAAAAAGATTCTTACTTAATTTACTTTGGGAGGCGCGACAGCCCGGGATGGATCTGGGTCTCAGCCAACAAACGTCTCCAGCTCAATCTTTCATTAACTGCCTCCAGTTTCGCACGCTAAGTTGCCTAAGGTCCCCTTCCACTTACGTGTGCCTCCTGAGGCGCTGTCCCTCGAGGCGGATTCGAAGACATTTCGAACCGGAGCGTTGGTGTCCAACAGCTTTATATAACTAAGCCATCACAGTCGTTTGACCTTCACTCTTCTGGCTAAGTCCATATATCTGTTCAGTTCGTATAGTTCATTGTCGTATCTTCTCCTCCGCTCACCGTCCTTGCAGGCGGGACCGAAAATTACCCGAAGAATTTTTCTCTCAAAGCAGCCAAGAGCACATTGATAGCGGAGTCTAGGTAAACAATATCTTTACCTACTCTTAAGTTATATCTTTCGAGGGTGACGTTCTGACCGAAACGTCGGTGTTTGGTGTCCTTTCTGCTTAACAGCATATAATTGGTCTTGTCCTCGTTGGCTGATAAACACATTTTCGCCGCTTCCATCTCAATACTCGCAAAAGTGCCACTGACATCACTCTGCTTTCTTCCGATTATATCAATATCATCGGTGTATGTGAGTAATTGGACGGACTTTTGAAAGATTGTGCCTGTTGTGTTTAGTTGTGGGGTTTGCACTATGCTTCCAAGTTTAATGTTTACGAAATTACATGACAGCGCATCGACTTTTTGACATCAAAGGTCTTGTTGAGATCTTTACTGACGTTTGTGGAATTGCTTGCATACAGCAGATAAGATCTTGTCTGCGATGTTAAGAAGGTTGATGCCTCTGTAGTTGGCACAATTCAGAGGGTCTCCTTTCCTGAGGATCGTACAAACAATAACGAGGTTCCATCTATCGGCCATACTTTAGCGATGAGTCAGTGTATGCTCCTTACCAAGTCATCAGCCGCCGCTTGGAAGAACTCGGCAGTCAAGCCATCCGCTCCAGCAGCTTTGTTGGACTTAAGCTTCGATAAAGTTATGCTCACTTCATCCAGGTCGGGTGGACGGAATTGTTGGTCATCATCGTCCAAGTTGAAAGGTTCATTCTGCCTGACAGCGGTATTCGGTTCGTCATCGCCGGTTTACAGTCTGCAGAAATTTTTGGATTTAGGTGGCGCTACAGTCCGGGGTGGACCTGGGCCTCAGTCAACAAGCTTCTCCAACCAGCTCGATCCCTGCCTAGCTGCCTCAAGTTTCGCACGCTAAGTTGGCTGAGGTCCTCTTCCACTTGCGTGCGCTACCTGAGTCTTGGCCTTCCTCTACTGCGCTGTCCCTCGGGGGTGGATTCGAAGACTTTTCGGACCGGAGCATCGGTGTCCATGCGCTCTACATGACCCAGCCATCTCAGTCTTTGGATCTTCACTCTTCTGGCTAGGTCCATGTCGCTGTACAGTCCATACAGTTCGTAGTAGTATCTCCTCTTCCACTCACCGTCAATGCAGACGGACCGAAGATCGCCCGAAGAATTTTTCTCTCGAAGCAACCAAGAACACCCTTATCCATTTTTGATAATGTCCATGCCTCTGCGCCATAGAGCAGGACCGGGATTATTAAGGTCTTATAAAGGGTGACTTTTGTTGTCCGAGAGAGGGCTTTGCTACTCAATTGCCTTCTTAACCCAAAGAAACAGCGGTTGGCAAGAGTTATTCTTCGCTTGATCTCAGCGCAGGTGTCGTTGTCTGTATTTATAGCGGAGCCTAGGTAGGCAAAGTCCTTAACTACCTCAAAGTTATATCTGTCGAGGGTGACGTTCTGTCCGAGACGTCGGTGTTGGTTGTCCTTTTTGCTTGACAGCATATACTTGGTCTTACCCACATTGACCGCTAAATCCATTTTCGCCGCTTCCGTCTCAATGCTCGCGAAAGCGCCACTGACATCACGCTGCTTTCTTCCGATTATGTCAATATCGTTGGCGTATGCGAGTAGTTGGACGGACTTTTGAAAGATAGTGCCTCTTGTGTTTGCTCGTGAGTTTTGCACTATTCTTTCAAGTACGACGTTGAAAAAATCGCATGACAGCGCATCGCCTTGTCTAAATCCTTTCTGGACATCAAAGGTCTCGGTGAGCTTTTTACCGACCTTGATTGAGCAGCGTGCATTCTCCATCGTCATCCTGCACAGACGGACGAGTTTGGCAGGGATGCCAAAACTAGACATTGCTCCATATAGCTCGTCTCTATAGATGCTGTCATACGCGGCCTTAAAATCGATGAATAGGTGGTGGGTATCAATCTGAAGCTCATGGGTCTTCTCCAAGATCTGCCGTAGTGTGAATATCTGGTCGATGGTGGACTTTCCTGGCCTGAAGCCACACTGATAAGGACCTATCAGGTTGTTGACAAACGGCTTCAAGCGTTGACACAATACGGCGGATAAGATCTTATATGCGATGTTAAGGAGACTGATGCCTCTGTAGTTGGCGCAATTCAGAGGGTCTCCTTTCTTAAGAATTGGAAAAACAATGCTGAGGTTCCATTCATCGGGCATACTTTCGTCCGACCATATTTTACAGATGAGTTGGTGGTAGGTGTATGCTCCTTACCAAGTCATCGCCTGCCGCTTTGAAGAGCTCGGCAGTCAGGCCATCCGCTCCAGCAGCTTTGTTGGACTGAAACTTCGATGTGGCTATCTTCACCAGGTCGGGTGGACGGAATTGTTGGTCATCATCGTCCAGGTTGAAAGGTTGATTCTGCTTGACAGCGGTATTTGGTCCGTCATCGCCTTTATGCAGTCTGCAGATATGATCTTTCCAAATCCTCAGCATCGACTGCGATTCTACTACGATGTTCCCTTGTTCATCTCTACAGGCTTCGGTTCGGGGTTTGTTTCCGCGGCATGTTATTCTTACCTTTTGGTAAAACTACCGAACTTCATTCCTGGAGCAGCATCTCTCAATTTCCTCGATCGCGCGCTTCTCATACTCTTTCTTCTTCCTCCTGAGAAGACGTGTTCGTCTCTCCTCTTCCGCTCATAGAGCTCGTGAGCAGCTCTGGTCTTTCTAAGCAGCGCCGCGTTATATGCATCTTGCTTAGCTGCATGTGCTTGTCGGCATTCATCATCGAACCAGGGGTTTCGTTGTGGTGGACGAGTGAAACCCAGCACATCAGAAGCGGTTTCTCTGATGGCGTTTTGGCAGTGTTTCTAATGGTCTTCGATGTTTGATGCTGGCGGTATTGGACCTCTTAAGAGATTAAGAGATACTCAATCGGAAAAGGACTTGCCGATCTCTTGCCATTGTAGCCATCTGACGTCGAATTTTCTCACAGCATTAGTTTGTCTTGGCGTAGTTTGGGATATCCGCAACCGAACCTTGGCTACAACAAGGTAATGGTCCGAGTCGATGTTGGCTCCTCGGAACGTACGGACATCCATAATACTGGAGGAGTGATCAATCTGGTTGACTGTTGATTGATCAGGAGTTGTACAAGTACCCTTGTATATGTCGAGAAGTGGGAACCGCGTGCTAGCCATGGCAATGTTTCGCCCCGCCGCAAAGTCGATTAGCCTGAATCCGTTATCGGAGGTGGTGTTGTGCAGGCTATATTTTCCGATTGTTCCACCAAAGATACCCTCTCTTCCTAGCTTTGCATTAAAATCACCGAGGACAATTTTAATGTCATAGCTAGGGCATTGCTCGTAGGTCTTGTTAAGGAGCTCGTAGAAGGCATCCTTGGTGTCGTCATTTTTCTCCTCTGTGGGGGCATGCGCGCATATGAGGCTTATGTTGGCGAATTTAGCCTTGATGCGGATTGCAACGAGGCGCTCGCTCACATGCCGGAAGCTGAGGACTTCTTGTCTTAGTCTGCCTCCGACAACAAATCCGCATCCAAATAAGCGCTGCTTTTGCCGTCGATTGCAATTGCCGTAGTAGATATCGCATCTTCTTCTTTTTGTCCGACCCATCCCATCGCATTTCTTGGATGGCGCTTATGTCTGCTTTGCAACAGTCTAGGGCCTCCGCTAGTTGCTCGGCTGCACGTGGTCTGTTAAGGGATCTAACATTCCACGTGCATATCCGAAGCTCTTTGTCCTTAAATCGTTTGCGTGGGTTGTCAACAGTAGATCCGTCCATATCCGAGGTTTGTTGATGCTTCGTAACTTAATTTTTTTTTTTAAATGGCCGGGCAGTTACCCCGGCGGCACAACCCCCAACTTGGAGGACCAGTTCCATTTTGAGTGCCCCTAGGACGAGGGGTGGGTTACACCGAAGCCAGTAACCCGTTCCTTATAAGGCTCGTCCGCCACCATCTCTTTTCCGAGACCCTGACTACGTCCTGGAAATCCTTTCCGGCCTGAGCTCCAAATATGTCGGAGTAGCCCGGATAAGATCTTGTTTTGTTTTTCCGACACTAATCCTGGTTAATGGCGCAGGAAACTCGCCATTTGCCCCCTTCACTTCGCAACCTCAAGTGAGATTCCCAGATGGCGCCATGGGGAGGCGTGAAGTAGGACTTATTAGCAGAGCTGCAAGATGTTCGGCTGCAGAGGCTCATTCTCGTCATTTAAGGAACCAGCACCTGTCGGAAGATGCTACTTCTACGAGACGTTATACTAATCGTTGCCATCCAGAAATGGTCTTTCCAAATCTTCAGCATCGATTGTAGCTCTACTACGATGTTCCCCTGTTCGTCTCTACAGGCTTCGGTTCCCATGCTCTTTCTTTTTTCTTCTGGAAGCCGGCGTTCGTCTCTCCTCTTCTGCTCATAGAGGTCATGAGCAGCTCTAGTCCTCCTATACAGCGCAGCTTCGTATGCACTTTGCTTAGGTACATGTGCTTGCCGGCATTCATCATCAAACATGGGTTTCATTATGGTGGTCGAGAGAAGCCCAGCATATCAGAAGCTGGATCTCGCACGGCTTTTTGGAATTGTTGCTACTGGTCTTTTATGCTCGATCTGGCCGCTGTGGACCATGTATTGTAATATATTATGGAACTATCTATCGGAAAGGGATCTTCACAGCATTAGCTTGTATTTGCGGTGTTTGGTATAAATCTGTTATCAGAGGTCGTGTCATGCAGGCTATACCTTTCGGCAGTAAGTACCACCAAAGATGCTCTCTCTTCCTAGCTTTGCATTAAAATCGCCGAGAAAAATTTTAATGTTTTAGCTAGAGCATTGCTCGTAGGTTTTGTTCAAGAGTTTGAAGTACAATAGCTATCCTTGCTGTCGTCATTTATCCCATCTGAGGACACAAGCGAATGTAAGGTTAATGTTGGTAGATTTAGCCTTGATACGGATTGTTGCAAGACGCTCGTTCACATGCCGGAAACTTAAGACTTCAGACAAAACTGAATTCAAATATGCACTGTTTTTTCGTCTTTAGTGGTACATCTCGCGATTTTGTTGTCTTCTTTCTGCCCAGCTCAGCCCAGCCTTATTCGAGGCTATTGGTGGCTCTGAAACAGATTGTATTTCTCTTTGAAGACTAAAAGGGGGTCCTTTGAGACATTTGGGATTTTGGCTACTTCCTTGAAAACCTCATTCTTAGTGAAATATAAATAACTTTCGAAAAATCCACCCCTTAGACACTGTTTAGCTTTTCTGTAAAAATATATAAACATCTTAAAGTTCATTCTGAAAGGTCAACCTATTACCGCTTGTCAGAAACTTTTTCAATCAAGTCAAACAAATAAACATAACCTGCGAACTTGAGAACTTTTACCATGTTAATCAAAAGATTGTTTGCTTTCGGTTTTTCCTGAAAAGCAAACATTTGTCAACAAATTTTCCCACGCAGAATTCCTAATGATTAACGGTTTCGACAAACCCCAGCAATTATCCACTCTCATAACCACCAACTGCAATCCAATAAATTTCCTACGATTAACTTTCACCAAATTGCTTCAATTTTGAGATACAATTTGATAATCTTCCACCCTGAAGGCGTTTGAATGTGAACAATAAAGCGCGCAATTTTCAGAAACGATTTTCCTTTTCCTTTTTTTTTTTTAATTTGATTACGTTGAATTCAAAATTTATCCGCAAGATGCTGCTGGAAATTCCTCAATTAAAAATCTGATTCTCGATCTATTTTCAGTGGCAGTAAATAATTTTTTTTTTATTGGGTACTTGAGCATCCACGTATTTGCCTACGCAGCATCCGTGGTTGTAATCGTACAATGTGCTGTCATGATTAATGGACAATCAAAAGATGGAATAATGTATAACAACAAAGATATAGAACCAATTATGGACCCTAATACGAAGCTCTTAGTGAGCTGTAAAAACATTTTAATAGCCATCTTATGGCGTTGGCCATTATATAGATTATCCCATGGAATGTTGAAAATTCAGATGGTGTGCAGACGTTCGAGGAGGAGCTTTTCCTTCCAACGGAAAATCACAACTAATCAGTTTTAATGAGTTTGGATATGTCTTAATTTTTGATATTTTCAAATGGGTAGCCAAGAAGAGGGTTGTGGGGGGAAGTTCATTGCTACGAAGAAATTGAAGATCTTTATTTTATACTTGCACTGTCATAGGTCCGCCTTATCATGCAGCCTGCTGCTATATTTTCTCTCTGGTAGTAGACCACATAGACGGAGAACTATTCGTAATTCAATGTATTTACTTCTTGCAAGCTCCTTTCAATGAGTTTTCTCGGTCTTCCTTTGATTCTGATCCTTCTCTCAATGATGATTAAATGATTCATTACTCAAATGTTTATAGTACTAGGAAGAAAATAACGGCTCTGCTTTTTTTATGAACTGTCAATGTCAAAACATCTGTCAAGGTTTATATCTTTATCGTGGCGAAGTTTACGAGCGAGAAACGTACACTGTCCCACCAGACAGGCTGTACGTGATTTGGTAGTTAACTCGAGACAACATGTTTACTATTGAATATTTTGTGCCAGTGAGTACCGAAAGTACTATGATGCGATGGTTAGCTCATTGGACTATCACCCAGAGGGTATGGGTTCGATTCTTGACTGGGTCACCAACAATTTTTCGAATCGTCATCACCCTTTCGGCGAGCAATGGTAAACTCCCAAGAGTAGAATTGCCTATGAAGAAGTTTCTAAAGAGTGGCGTTCGATTTCGGCGATAAGCCGAAGGCCCCGCTCAAATGTCACAAAAATTACAACATGAGCAAAACAAATTAATGTCAAGAAGCTAGACCATGGCCCATACCGAGCTGCAAGTACCACAGTGTTTTTTGTTTTTTTGAGTATCGAAAACGTACAGATCGAAGTACTGAAAATATCGCAGCCGTAAGTGCAACAGTTCAAAATGAGCCAAATTGAGAAACTCTTCGTTCACATGGTTGCAAATTTTGCTTAAAGATCTTGGTCTACATCCTTACAAGGTCAATTCTTTTCAAGAACTGAAGCCTCTTGATTATTTGTAGCCCGAAACTTCTCCGATTGCGGTATGTAAAAGTTTGAAGATAATCTTAAATATCACTGCAAATCATTTTCAGCGATGAAGTTCGTTTTTGATTTAAATTTCATCCCAGATGTATGTTTGTACCAAATTTTTTCGTCTTTGAAAATGATCGACATGTTACGGTTAATTCATTACGCTATCGCTCCTGGTTTTCGAGACTATTTTTGGTCAAAATTGGATTAACTTGACAGCAAAGATAAGCGGTTCCAAGATGGTGCCACATGCCACACAGCTGGTCATACAATTCATCTATCGAAAGGCAAGTTTGTTAATCGTGTTATCGTAAATGTAAATGGTCCGGTCAACGAGCCACCTCACTTATGGGATTTAAAGTCGTTGGATTTCTTTTATGGGGTTAGTTTAGGTCATTGGCTTATGCTCACAAGCCAACAAGGTAAGAGGAGCTCATGAGCTACATACTCGTATATCGAATGCGAAAGACTTTCTAGCCGATATATGTGGAAGAGTGACTCCAGAGAATTGATCACTGCACCCGGGCCATATGAACAAGATCGAATTCCATACTTAAGTTAACCATGTGCACTATATCTGGAATAAATCTTATCCCGATATCTGAATTATTCTGTGTTTTATTTAAATACAACATTTTTAAATCGCTATTTAAAAACCACTTACTAAGTGTCACAGAATTATATGTCCAACACATAAGCACATATAACTGCTTAGAAAAAACCCTGGTGCCCGTTTACTACAACCAGCTAGCAATCTACAACCTTTTCTACTAACAACATTGAGATCGCCGGTTAACGGCTTCACTATCAAAGATATCTTTGGTTGTCAGGCAGACGCAAGTCTTTCAAACGAGGAGTGAAACCTATCAACCAATCGCTGAATTATATTAACAATTAGCGTTACTAATCTCGCCTGACACGTACGAAGAGGAAATCGATAATTGGAGGAAATATCCTCTTTGGTGATCTTCAATCGTCACTTACGAACTAAAATGGCACTACAAACTGAGGTAAACCAGGTTATTAGCAAACATGCCTCTTCAGCTGGCGCGGTGTTTTGCCACTTGCCTCCAGTTGCAAAGTTGACTAAGATCTTCTTTCTTCCGGTTGTTCTGCCGTCTCGCATCAGATATCAAGAGTTGCTTGATTGGATTTTGCTGGCCTAATAATTTATTCTAGCTCTGTGACATTACCTAACAAAGCCCTCATTGACTTCCAGGGGCACACAAATACTGCACAAGCGACTGTTTGGATCTCAATGCAAAATTCTTATAGCAGGTGTCATGGGTTTCAATGATCGGTAGTTGTTACAACTTTTCGTATTCCTTTAACTTTATACAGTGGTTGGGCGAATGGCATTTATGATTTTATTAAATATTTCGATTTACACGCATCCAGGCCAAGTTATAATCTCCGATGCGTTAAACTTAAATTTTTTGTATAATTGGCGCGCGCTCAAGGGGTTATTAGCACCCTTAAAATGATTGCGCACAGCGCGGGTAGTGGAAATAAGATAGAAAGAGAGGTACCGATGTACGTTGGTCTTAAATGTCTGAATATTGTAATGGCTATGAAATAAAGAGCTCGGCAGGGCATTCCATAAGCGAGTTATTCGGCTTAAGGGTGTAGTGATGAGCATTCATAGCAAGACGAGTAGTACGGTTGGAGGTTTGAAGGGGCGGAATGCTACTGACAATTTCTGTGGAGCACAGGTTATGAAAATAGCGATAGAAAAGAGTGAGACAGGAGACATTACGTCGGTGGTCGAGGGTGTCAATCGACTGTGTAATAGTGGCATCATCTATAAGCTTTAACGCACTGTTTTGAATCCTATCTAGTATGTGCAAGGAAGTCTTAGGCGCACCTGACCAGATGTGAGCGTTGTACTTCAGTTTTTGGCGGATGAAAGCCTTGTAATATGAAGCCAGATCAGAGGGGGTGAAATATTTCGTACATCGCTTGAGGAAACCTACACATTTCGCAGCATTTTTGGTGACTTCGAAGTGTGGTCATTTCAATGCAAGTTGTCATTGACGCACATACCGAGAATACAAATTTTTTCAGTTTCGACGATTCCATTCCATTCCATTCGTGCCATTCATGGATAATGGCTGGGTATTTGAATTTCACTTAAGCGACAGCAGATAGCATTGTGTTTTGGAAGCATTCAATTCCACTGTATTGATAGTTCCCCAATCCTGTTAATATCGAAATTTAATGAGCTTAACATACGCTGCCGTTCTCGTTCTACAGCCAAAAAGCAGGGACGTGAGTCCCTGTGAATATCCAATATAACTTGAATTGAACGTTCCGAAAGGTAATTTATAATCCATCGTAGAAGAGAGTCGTCGATCCCAAATGCACGCAGTTTCGACAAAAGAGTCTGATACCCGACTCTGTCAAATTTTTTAAAGAAGGGCTGGACGAATGCTGTTTTTTTTTTTGCTCGAAAAGAGTCCTTAAGGTACAATCAGACGGCCATCCAAACGTGTCATCTGGATGACATGTTGACGTCAGGGAACTTTTGTTATTCGGTTGTCATCTGCATGTCATCTGCGAGCGTGTCATCCGCTAGATGACACCCCATAACACAGTGTCATCCGAGTGTCATTTTGTCTCAAAATGGATGATACGCTTGCTTTATCATCCAGTTGACATGCCTGGATGACACTAATGGCTCGGATGACAATTTGTAATTAGTTGTTTGCGAAAACGTCAGTAAAATAAAAATAAAACAACAGAAAAAGTGTCAGAGAAAAATGCGGAGGGAAAACAAAAGTTTGTATGATTATATGGCGCTCAATGTTCGATAAATTTAATTTGTATGAAAGATAAAGTAAAGTGCACTGGTGTTGGTTGGGCAGCTTCGAGGGACGGTTCAACGTTTGACAACTGCGTCAACTCATTTAAAACTGAGTAATCGTCGTACGCATCTTCCTGAAAGAACAGCACACGAATATAGTAATGTATGAATGTATACATACAAGAAGGTAGATCAATTGAAGTACAAGTACCTACCAATCCTAATGTGGACTTTGATGGACACGATTGTGCCACTTCGGAAGACTCCAAAAACATCATCTCAGTTAGATAAGGCCACAATGCTTTCGCAATTTCGCCTGCCCCTTGGCCTGATTTTCTGGCTCGAAATTTGCCCAAATGGCTACGAAGTGATTGCGATTTAAGACGCGCCTCGACATCGTCAACACCCTCAATATTTAAAATTTTTTTGGAGTTCAAAGTTTTGTAATCCTTCCGCCCACTATCCCAAAGGACAGGATTTACCTGAACAGCTACAATTAAAGCAGACTCTGTTTGACGATCCCAGGAAAATAATATTTTTCTGCTCCTTCTTTTCCTGAATCTATGTGTGTTTTGTTTTTGGCCTCAATATCGTCTTCACCGTCGTTGTCACTCAATTTATAACACAAAGACAAAACGAAAATTAACTTTTAACTTTTTCATCGATGCAAACGTGTCATCCGATGTTAGATGACAATGTGGAAAATCAAGAAATGTCATGCATGGGAACTTGTCATTCGGATGACACGCTGTCAAAAAAAATTGGTCATCCAATTCCAATAGCGATGACAAGCGATCACACGGTCAATCAAATCAGTCATCTGGATGACATAGAAATCGTGTCATTTGGTATGTCACCCGGTTGACATGTTCAATGACATGCCGTATGACAGACGATCACACGGGATGACCACTTTAGGACAAATTCCACGTCATAGTGATATCAGGATGTCATCTAGATGACAAGTTTGGATGGCCGTCTGATCGCACCTTAAGGAGTAGGAGATCAAAAAGCTTACGCAGTGGTTCTGTCAATGTGACAGAACACCTCTTTAGAAGAGGGGGAGTTATACCATCTGGACCAGCGGACTGGTAAACGCTAAGGTACTACAAGAGTGTGGAAGTGGATTCGTCCCATTGAAGATTCAACGTACTGGAGGTGTTGAACTGGATGCAAAATGCTCAGCAAGCAAATTGGCTTTATTCAAAGATCTAACATTATCTGGAATGTCATTATAAATGAACTTTGGGATAGAGAATAAGGCAGGATTTGACTACCGACCAAAAATTGTTACTACCTTTGGGATATTGTAATATTTTTTGGCTCAGTTTTTGTTCGAATATATATTTCATACGCTTGCAAACCTTTTCTCTAGCTGCGTGGTCGGTGTACGAGAAATTAAAAATAAGACTATCAACTCTGATATTCCAGTGGGATCAGCTACAAACTGGGTCAAGTTGTTTTCCACAGCGAAGATCACAACACACCGTCGTTGGGGTGCTGTCTGTCCAGAGTTTCGAAGCCACCCAGAATTGTTTGTATTGAAAGCGCCGTTAATAACGATTTTAGTATGAGGATGCTCAGGAAACAATTCTTCTAATTGGATTTGCAGTAGTGGACAATGTGCTTACGGAGGTGGAATTTTCACCACTTGGAATTGATTTTCGGATCAGAACAGGGACTACATTTGGGTGATGTTTCATACGTCACTACGCACGTAAATGGGTATACCGCGGTGAAGGAAAAATTATGGCACTAGTTCGTAGCCAGGTAGTTTCACTTTAGAGGGATTTAAGAAGTGTGGACGGAGATCTACCTGTGTTTTACTAAGTGCAGACGTGAATATACGCAGAAAAGTTGTTACTTTTAGTCTTCGTTTATTAACTACGTCCCTCATGACTTCCCAAATAATAATTACAAGCAAACTCAAGAAACACAAACACAGACGTTACGAAGCAAAGCCTTGAAGTGGATTTTTTTTTGCTATTGGTTACCAAATTTACCCATCGTAGCATCAAAAACTTTACGAACTTTCTTATTTTAAATTAAATTTAATGAGATCAAAGTTAGTCCATTTTCAGGCAGAAATTAACTGAGTATCTCGATTCTAACATGATGAACAACTTTAATATACGAGTACGCACCTGAGTTATAGGATAGCAGAATAAATGCGTTCAGCTCTCTTATTACCGCAAATCACGACATGGTGCAGAGCTGTGGATCCAATCTCTTCTAAGATTTATTTTAAAGAATTTGAACAATATTGCAAACATACCCGTACATTGTGCGGCATACATAAGAAGAGAAAAGTTTGCACTCCCCTGACAAAACAGATTTTTTTATTTTTGAAGAAAATCACAATGTAGACTGGAAATGTGAAAATGTGTTCTTAACAACTTGGTCGGGCTATACTATATGTTCATTTTAATGGGATGCTTCTCGAATAAAAAATGAACCAAATGAGATTTCACATCTCCTTCTACTGTCTAATTATTCATGTATATCAACGAAATACCCCTGAGCAGGTCTTCTTCAACCTCTAACCATCTTTTTGCGATCCCTCCGTTTTCAACGGCCCATCCCAAATTTTGCAATATACGAGTACGAGTACATATTTTTATATAAAAAAAAAACGAAATAATGTTTAGATTCTCATCGGCTCATTGAATTAGACACACATTCTGAACATTATACTCCTAAAATAGAGCCAGATTCGAAAATCAACGACAAATTTCGTCGGAAGTCTCTCCAATTCCAATCGAAATCGATAGAAATTTATTTGCCACCCCAAAGCAATTGACTGGATTTTTTCCCTCCTTTTATTTTGTATTTTTTTCTTTTTTTCTTTATTTTTGCCGAAGGCTTCAGCAAATACAAAAAAGAAATCAAACGTTAGGTGCGAGGTTATCTAAAGAACCGGAGAAACATCTTTCAGTACGCTGAATAGTTCAATAAAAAGAAAAATCAAAGCTTTGTGTACTTGTATCTGGTGACGATTATTGGTCTATTGCCGGAGTAAATCTAATGGCTGGTGTGGTGATTTTCTTCTTGAGGACACAAGGACACAGATCGAGTTACATCACGTATTCTAGATCTACCTACGTTTGGTGTGGTTTTATGAGTACGAAGCTGTTACGTTTGGGCGTATCGTTAATAAATTAAATTATAGCTGCATGTTGCGGGAAAATGAGCTCATAATTTATGGAAGAAAGTTCCCTTGCTCTCTTTGTAGGGAATGCTTGGGTTATCCACTGGTAGGAGTTTCTGGGGCCAGAGGGATAAAATGAAGGTTCTGATACACTTTAAATTGAAATAAAATACAGAAAAATGTTTTTAATATCCATGAGATTGGCCTTATTCCATAGATAATTTTATGGCATTAATGGTTAAATACAAATTCGGGCATTTGGCCGCGACTGTAGGCTCGTACATGCCGCAATCTGGAGGTCGAATTTTCACTCACTCTCCTTAGTAAATTAGGCTTTATCTCGGCGATAGAGCATCGGATGTTGGCTTTCAGGTCCCCCACAGAGAAAATAACCTAATGGCGTTATTGCACGAACTAGGTGGTCAGTTAACAGGTCCATTTCGTGAAATTAATCCTTCGTCAAACGTTTCTTTCAGTAAATTAATTGTATCGGCTCACGTGGTGCCGTTCTGCTGAAACCACATATTTGCAACATTAATACTTTCCATTAAGGTACGAAAAGGTTAGTAATCATGTCTTTGACCGATCACAGTTTAAGCCGTTTGGCATTAATGATTCTTCGTATCGTTAATGGTAGGGAGTTCCAAAGCTTATTAGCATGTATGAAAAAAAGGCGCGATGAATTAGTAAAGCGATGACGAGATGGTATTAAAGCATGTCTGGCAGATCGAGCAAAACTAAACTTCTTAAATAGATACATGGGAGACTTATTTACAAAAATATTGTGCAAGAATATAAGATTTCTTACATTTATGTAGTGGTCTAGAGAAGTACCGAGTAAGCTTTTAGTATATCCAGATACATGATCAAATCTGCGTAGGCCATGAACATACCTGATAGCATCATTAAGTGCTGCCTGCAGCTTTCGTTGTGACAAAGAATCAACTTTACTATAGACAACTTCAGCATACTATATGCTATCAATAGTAGGACGAGGGTGGTAACAAGTTTTCTTCTAGTATCCATTGGAGTGCAACTTGAGGTCAACCACAACTTCCGCAGGCATCCATAAATGCGTCTAATTACGTTATTTATGTAGTCATATCCGGACAATCTGCTATTTATAATAAACCCTAGACTAGTCACCTTATTAACTATTTCAAGTTTTTCTCCAGAAAGTACGATACGATACGGAGTGAAAGGACATTAAAGAATTTGAAATAGGATTTACCTGTGACTTCTTCGGATTTAAACTTAATCCATTTATGATAGCCCAACTATAAATATTGGCGAGCTCATGATTCATCAGATTTATAAAACCGCCTATATTAATAGGATTTTTGGCTGAGTACAGTTGAACATCATCTGCATAAACGTGGACTGTGGGATGTTAACATACATATGGAATATCATTAATAAACATGGAAAACAGGATGGGTCCCAGAGTTGAACCTTGTGGTACGCCTTGGTTGACTGGTAATCGTACAGAAAAAACTGTCGGAGTTAACAAAAACTCTTTGAAATCTGTCAGACAGGAAGCTGTAAATTAGCCTCAATGCACTGTCACTAAACGAGAAGAGATTTCTGAACTTCCAGCAAAGTATCTTGTGATTCACTTTTGAAAAGTCAAGTAGACAAAAAGTGTGACGTGCCTTTATCATAATTCTTCCTGATATCTTCCACGATGTTACCTACAGCTGTGGAAGTACTATGGTTAGCTCAGAAACCAGATTGAGATTCATACAGTAGGATATTAAGACACAGGTGTTTAGGAAGATGTTTCGCTGTGAGTTTCTCTAAAACTTTTGATAAACACGGAAGGATACTTGCTTTACTTACTTTAGGTGGCGCTACAGTCCGGGGTGGACCTGGGCCCCAGTCAACAAGCTTCTCCAGCCAGCTCAATCCCTGGCTAACTGAGTGAGGTCCTCTACCACTTGTTTGCGCCAACTGAGTCTTGGCCTTCCTCTACTGCGTTGTCCCTCGGGAGCGGATTCGATTCGTTGTCTGTATTTATAGCAGAGACTAGGTAGACGAAGTCCTTAACTACCTCAAAGTTATATCTGCCGAGGGTGATGTTCTGCCCGAGACGTCGGTGACGTCGCGAAAGCGCCACAGACATCACGTTGCTTTCTCCCGATTATGTCAATATCGTCGGAGTATGCGAGTTGTTGGACGGACCTTTGAAAGATTGTGCCTCTTGTGTTTGCTCGTGAGTTTTGCACTATTCTTTCAAGTACGATGTTGAAAATATCGCATGACAGCGCATCGCCTTGTCTAAATCCTTTCTGGACATCAAAGGTCTCGGTGAGATCTTTACCGACCTTGATGGAGCAGCGTGCATTCTCCATCGTCATCCTGCACAGACGGACGAGTTTGGCAGTGATGCCAAAACTAGACATTGCTCTATATAGCTCGGCTCTATTGATGCTGTCATACGCGGCCTTAAAATCGATGAATAGGTGGTGGGTATCGATCTGAAGCTCATGGGTCTTCTCCAAGATCTGCCGTAGTGTGAATATCTGGTCGATGGTGGACTTTCCTGGCCTACAGCCACACTGATATGGACCTATGAGGTTGTTGACGAACAATACGGCGGATAAGATCTTATATACGATGTTAAGTAGCCTGTTGCCTCTGTAGTTGGCGCAGTTCAGAGGGTCTCCTTTCTTGAGAATCGGATAAAAAATACTGAGGTTCCATTCATCGGGCATACTTTCGTCCGATCATATTTTACAGGTGAGTTGTAAGTTGTAAGTTCTGCCTGACAGCTGTATTTGGTCCGTCATCGCCGTTATACAGTCTGCAGAAATTATCTTTCCAAATCCTCAGCATTGACTGCAATTCTACTACGAGGTTCCCTTGTTCATCTCTACAGGCTTCGGTTCGGGGTTTGTTTCCGCGGCATGTTATTTTTACCTTTTGGTAAAACTTCCGAACCTCATTTCTGGAGTAGCATCCCTCAATTTCGTCGACCGTGCAGCCGGTGTTCGTCTCTCCTCTTCCGCTCATAGAGCTCATAAGCAGCTCTGGTCTTTCTAAGCAGCGCCGCGTTATATGCATCTTGCTTAGCTGCATGTGCTTGCCGGCATTCATCATCGAACCAGGGGTTTCGTTATGGTGGACGAGTGAAACCCAGCACATCAGAAGCGGCATCTCTGATGGCGTTTTGGCAGTGTTTCCAATGGTCTTCGATGCTTGATGCTGGCGGCATTAGGCCCTTTAAGAGATTAAGAGACACTCGATCGGAGAAGGACTTGGCGATCTCTTGCGATTGTAGCCATCTGACGTCGAATTTTCTCACAGCATAAGTTTGTCTTGGCGTAGTTTGGGATATCCGCAACCGTACCTTGGCTACAACAAGGTAATGGTCCGAGTCTATGTTGGCTCCTCGGAACGTACGGACATCCATAATGCTGGAGGAGTGTCTTGCGTCGATCGCAATATGATCAATCGCCGAGGACAATTTTAATGTCATAGCTAGGGCATTGCTCGTAGGTCTTGTTAAGGAGCTCGTAGAAGGCATCCTTGGTGTCGTCATTTTTCTCCTCTGTGGGGGCATGCGCGCATATGAGGCTTATGTTGGCGAATTTAGCCTTGATGCGGATTGCTACGAGGCGCTCGCTCACATGCCGGAAGCTGAGGACTTCTTGTCTTAATCTGCCTCCGACAACAAATCCGCATCCAAATAAGCGCTGCTTTTGCCGTCGATTGCAATTGCCGTAGTAGATATCGCAGTTTTTCATCTTCTTTTTGTCCGTCCCATCCCATCGCATTTCTTGGATGGCGCTTATGTCTGCTTTTCAGCAGTCTAGGGCCTCCGCTAGTTGCTCGGCTGCACGTGGTCTATTAAGGGATGTAACATTCCACCTGCATATCCGAAGCTTATTGTCCTTAAATCGTTTGCGTGGGTTGTCAACAGTAGATCCGTCCATATCCGAGGCTTGTTGATGCTTCGTAACTTATGCTTTTTTTAAATGGCCGGGCAGTTACCCCGGCGGCACAACCCCCAACCTGGAGGACCAGTTCCATTTTTAATGCCCCTAGGACGAGGTGTCGGCTACACCGAAGCCAGTAACGCGTTCGGGATGTTAGCGCTGCCGGTGGCCCATATAGGGCTCGTCCGCCACCATCTCTTTTCCTAGACCCTGACTATGTCCTGGAAATCCTTTCCGGCCTTAGCTCAAAATATGTCGGAGTAGCCCGGATAAGTTCGAATGAGCAGAGGCTCATTCTCGTCATTTAAAGAACCAGCACCTTTCGGAAGATGCTTCTTCTACGAGGCCTTGAACTAATCGTTGCCATCCATCCATCCATCCTGTCCTTACGACAGGCAAAATTACTCGTACTAACTCAAAATTGTAGGTATGTGGAATGTCAACAGGAGTTGTATGAAAACGTGTGCAATAGAGTTGTTGTTGTCAATTACATGTAAATTATTTCTCAACTGAAGAAATCGGTCTCTAGCCATGTTCTCCAAAAATATTTTAATATCTACACTGGAATTCCAGTACAAACGAATACGGAGAAACTTAAGATTGCTCACTATGACATGGAGACCCAACAATTTTCTAATTTCTGTTGGAGTACACGGCTTGAAATTACTGACTTATGTTCTGATTCCATACAAATTTGTATTAAAAACCAAGAAGTCTTCAATGAGGGGTTCCGTTATGTATTTTGAAAAATATTCATTCGGTGCAAGTGGTGAACCTATTTCAGACGGTGGTGGAGCGGACCAGGTAAATTGTGGTGATTCAAACTGCAAATGTTTTCTCCATATTATGCCATGTTGAGGCTTACTTGATTTTTTAATTGCTTCGGCTTTTGACCCTTCCTCCTTTTCAATTTCTTGTTCCTCTTCAAAATCATCAGCAACCACTGGAGTTTCGTTCGGATGCACATTATCACTACCTAGACGAACTGTTTTTTCTGGTACAACCTACATAATGTCATCGTCACTTTCCTCATCGAGGTCTGATATTGCTCCATTTTCTAGTACAAACTTTCATAACTCGAACTTCCCCAAGTCGAATTACTCTATAACTCTAAGTTTCATTCGGAACTTTGCATTTTCAACCCTATTTTCATGAATTTTTTCCTCTATAACTCGAACTTCTCTATATCTAGAACTTCTCTATATCTCGAATTTTTTTTATTGCTTTAGATGTCAAAAAGTCTCTTTAACTCGAACTTTGGCTCTAAATTTACTATTAATTATTTTTTTAATGTGCTGCAGTCTATTGTGATTGTTTTGGAAGTTTTTTGTTGCAGGTACAGTATGTACATATAGGTACATAATATAACTCAAAGTTTTGCTCGGAATTGGGGAATTCCCTTTTTTAAAATTAAGTTAAACCTACCGTGATTTTCCGCATTGTATTTCAAAAGCTAGTTTGAGTAGGATGTATAGTTGTGTATGTTTTTCATTTAAATCTCAGTGTTGTTCGTGTTTTTTTGCGCAGAAACTCTGTCATACTGGCAAACATAGTAAGGAGCGGGTAACATGTATGGTTGCTGCAAATATCAGATGAAAAGAAAAGCTCAGAATTCTTTTGAGCAAAAAGCCACGATGCTTACTAGGAATAAAATCTTTGCCTGTTAAGTATCGAGGAAACAAAAAATCATGGATGGTGACTGAATTTTTTGAAGACTGGTTAAAAGAATGGGACAAGGTATTTCTTAATCAAAAACGAAAAGTTGTGATGTTTGTTGACAGTTGCAGCGCCCACAAATCTCCCAAAAATTTGAAGTCCATTAAACTTGTATTTTTTCCACCAAACATGACAGCAGCCCTACAACCAATGGACCAGGGAGTGATATAGAACTTTAAGTGCTTTTACAGAATAAGAATAATCACCAAAATTCTAGCTTCGCTTGAAGAAGGTCATGTTAATCCAAGTCCATTACTGGACTGCCTAAATAATGTTTCAATGTCATGGAACTGCGATGTTAAAAGCTTAGGATACGAAATTCTTTTACTAAAGCTAAATTTGGCAAACATTCTCTTGGGATGAAGAAGACGATTTAAGTTTGACAGAAGTAAGGGATAACGCAATTCGCACAGACTTTGGTGTCCACATACCTGAGTTCGCAGAAATGCAAATTAATTTTTCGCGCTTACAAATGCACAAGACAAAAAATGAAATTATTATCTGTCCAATCCAGTCCGATTCTGAAATTTTGCATTCGGTATCGTCTGCAGGCGATGACTTGGTAAGGAGCATACACCAACTCATCTGTAAAATATGGTCGGACGAAAGTATGCCCGATGAATGGAACCTCAGCATTGTTTGTTCAATTCTTAAGAAAGGAGACCCTTTGACCTGCGCCAACTATAGAGGCATCAGTCTCCTTAACATCGCATATGAGATCTTATCCGCCGCATTGTGTGAACGCCTGAAGCCGTTTGTCAACAACCTGATAGGTCCATATCAGTGTGGCTTCAGGCCAGGAAAGTCCACCATCGACCAGATATTCACACTACGGCAGATCTTGGAGAAGACCCATGAGCTTCAGATCGATACACATCATCTATTCATCGATTTTAAAGCCGCGTATGACAGTATCTATAGAGACGAGCTATATAGAGCAATGTCTAGTTTTGGCATCCCTGCCAAACTCGTCCGTCTGTGCAGGATGACGATGGAGAATGCACGCTGCTCCATCAAGTTCGGTAAAGATCTCACCGAGACCTTTGATGTCCAGAAAGGATTTAGACAAGGCGATGCGCTGTCATGCGATTTTTTCAACATCGTACTTGAAAGAATAGTGCAAAACTCACGAGCAAACACAAGAGGTACTATCTTTCAAAAGTCCGTCCAACTACTCGCATACGCCAACGATATTGACATAATCGGAAGAAAGCAGCGTGATGTCAGTGGTGCTTTCGCGAGTATTGAGACGGAAGCGCCGAAAATGGGTTTAGCGGTCAATGAGGGCAAGACCAAGTATATGATGTCAAGTAAAAAAAACAGCCAACACCAACGTCTCGGGCAGAATGTCACCCTCGACAGAGATAATTTTGAGGTAGTTTAGGACTTTGTCTACCTAGGCTCCGCTATAAATACAGACAACGACACTAGCGCTGAGATCAAGCGAAGAATAACTCTTGCCAACCGCTGTTTCTTTGGGTTAAGAAGGCAATTGAGTAGCAAAGCCCTCTCTCGGACAACAAAAGTCACCCTTTATAGGACCTTAATAATCCGGGTCCTGCTCTATGGCGCAGAGGCATGGACATTATCAAAAATGGATGAGGGTGTTCTTGGTTGCTTCGAGAGAAAAATTCTTCGGGCGATCTTCGGTCCCGTCTGCATTGACGGTGAGTGGAGGAGGAGATACAACGACGAACTGTATGGACTGTACAGCGACATGGACCTAGCCAGAAGAGTGAAGATCCAAAGACTGAGATGGCTGGGTCATGTAGAGCGCATGGACATCAATGCTCCGGTCCGAAAAGTCTTCGAATCCGCCCCCGAGGGACAGCGCAGTAGAGGAAGGCCAAGACTCAGTTGGCGCACGCAAGTGGAAGAGGACCTCAGCCAACTTAGCGTGCGAAACTGGAGGCAGCTAGGCAGGGATCGAGCTGGCTGGAGAAGCTTGTTGACTGAGGCCCACGTCCACCCCAGACTGTAGCGCCACCTAAAGTAAGTAAGTAAGTTACACTTTGAGTGTTTTTTTCATTAAATTTTGTTTTGTAAAAAAGAACCTCCTAACAATCTGTATCAAGGGTGTAATTGCCAACATTAGGCTTTTTACGGGTACTCCCCGATAAAAGAGTAACATGAAATGTAATTTTTGTTCAATGTCGGTACAAATCGCTAGAAGGATATGGTAAGCTCAATAATTTCGCCCTAACTCGTGTGTGTTCACCAATACTCCCCACAAATTATAGAAAAACAAACACCGATCGGATGGTTTCAGAATCCCAACAATTGCTCACTCAAGATGAACGAAAAGCTTTTGTTTAAAAATCTTGAAGTGCATTTCGAATTTTACCTTGAACTAAGATGGTCTTATTCATGAGTTTTTGCTCAAGAATGGGTGTGCTTCCGGAGTGGTATTATTTTTGAATCAAATACGAATACAACGTCTTAGTCGACAACATATATCTAGGGCATGAAGCAAATTCTATTGGTTATTCATTTAGTTTGCACCGCATGGGGTATGCATTGGTAGAATGTCTTAACTATTTAACAGATTTCAAACATCGCAGCTGCAATTCTCCAAATGAGTTCTTCTATAGGTTGAACTACGAATGAACTGAAAATGTAAACATTCTGAATTCCTTGCCGCATATGTCATTGTATGGTTCAAAATTCGTTTTAATACCCATGTGCATATTTCAATTTACGGGAACAATCAAAACCTAGATTATTGCAGTACCATACCTAAGCTAAAATTCTTATTTAAACCGATGCTGCTAAACCAGGGACATGCATTGAAATACAGATTTACAAACCATGGAACAAATTGTTTTTATCCTTTCCATATCCGTATGTTACGCATATTTTTTTCTATAAGTGTGACATAACGAGATATAGATGTGAAAGGATGAACAGGAGTATGAAAGTAAGCTCACAAATATGTTTGCTTCCTGGAATTGAATGAGCCTCCTACGGTGAATTTCATGGATAAACTTTTTCCAGATAGCTGGAATCAAAGACAGTTACAAATTGGAACAAAAACTTTTGAAATAAATGTTTTCCTCGTTTTTCGAAATTCGTTTTAACAGCAAACTGTCGGTCAAAGGATAAACTATGTGTTTGTAGAAAAAGAAAAGAAAAATAAATTTTTTGTACCTAATTTGCACATCCTAAAACTAAAGTATCGGTAGGAAATTTTGTTGAGTTTTTGGCAAACTAAACATTTACTCATAGCTTCCATAAGTCCCTGGATTTTGCTGATATTTTTCAGAAACTCAACGACAAAGCAGGTAATACTTTTTTTTAGAGTACAAAATTTTATTTGGAAAGGTAAATCGTTTGCCTTGAGGGCAGGTCTCTGAAGACACAGGAAAAGCTTTTTGTGACAATTTATTAGGATACAGGAAGAAAGGTAAAACTATACACAGTCTTCAGCTATTGCTTCTGTTTTAAAACTAAGCTGAAGAATCAGTGGCTTCTTAAACTTCTGGCATTGCTCCCGTTTACTCCTGCAAACGAATTAAGGACAATGACAATGAAGAATTGCGATTGGATTGAAAATTGTTGTAATCCCTATTCGAATGTGGATTTCTTGTTGAAGGTACACTTATGCAAGAAAATTAGAGTTTCTGGCATGTAAATGAGCACCTTGTGATAATTCGTATAATGGCTTAATTTAACAGCAAAAGAGAAAGATAACGACAAACAAAGATAGCTTTTGCGACCTTTTAAATTTAAAACTTAAACAAAATTCTGGGTAAAAGAAAATAGTACACCGTGTTGTACAATACAACCAGTGGCAAGTGTATGTCTATTGTCAATATTGAAAGTCGGAAAACAATTAAAAGAAAGTGGAGAGGGAAAACCCCTATATACCGTGGAGAACAAATATCATTATCCATTCAGCCAAAACAAGAAAAACAAAAACAAAAAATAGAAGAAACGTATTTAAATGAGGCGAATGTAGAACCAATTATACAATACATAAAAAGTACGTTAATGTATTATTTGAAGTAGAAACTCCAAATTGAAAGCATTTACTCTCAAAGTTTGTGCCATCAGGGTTAGGGCGTATGGTTCCCCTGTGGCAACGGGGTGGCACGCTAGCGATGCTTGGCATTTTGTTGTCACTAGACTACTCACAAAATGAAAAAAATCAACAACATTATACTGCCGGATGTTTGACAGACAAAGACCATGACTTCGTATTAGGCCTTACCCACCCTTCAATACACCGATTAGTGTACACCGTGGCTGCCCTGGCTGTCGATTTTGTTCACAACCCCCTACATTTAACACACCTCAATCTAGGTCACATCTATTACCACGTCACACACACAAATTTATATCAGAAAGATACAAAATTCATTTTAACTTTATTTCAGCAAATTCAATAATTTGATTGGATTTACTTTACTTACTTTAAGTGGCGCTACAGTCCGGTATAAACCTTGTCCTCGATCCACAAGCGTTTCCAGCTAGCTCAATCTCTTGCTAGCTGCCTCCAGTTTTGCACGCTAAGTTGGCTGAGGTCCCGTTCCACTTGCGTGCGCCACCTGAGTATTGGCCTTCCTCTGCTGCGCTGTCCCTCCGGAGCCGATTCGAAGATTTTTCGAACCGGAGCATTGGTGTCCATACGCTCCACATAACCCTGCCATCTCCGACTTTGGATCAAGGCCCATGTCGCTGTACCGTCCATACAGTTCGTCGTTGTATCTCCTCCTCCACTCACCGTCAGTGCAGACGGGACCGAAGATCGCCCGAAGAATTTTTCTCTCGAAGCAACCAAGAACACCCTCATCCATTTCTGATAATGTCCGTTCCTCTGCGCCATAAAGCAGGACCGGGATTATTAAGGTCTTATAATGGTGACTTTTGTCTTTGAGAGGGCTTTGCTACTCAATTGCCTTCTTAGGCCAAAGAAACAACGGTTGGCAAGAGCTATTCTTTGCTTGATCTCAGCGCTGGTGTCGTTATCTGTATTTATAGCAGAGCCTAGGAAGACAAAGTCCTTAACTACCTCAAAGTTATATCTGTCGAGGGTGACGTTCTGCCCGAAACGTCGGTGTTGGTTGTCCTTTTTGCTTGACAACATATACTTGGTCTTGCCCTCATTGACCGCTAAACCCATTTTCGCCGCTTCCGTCTCAATATTCGCGAAAGCGCCTCGTGCTAGCTACGACAATATTTTTCCCGCGAAGGCGATAAGCCTGAATACGTTATCGTAGGTGGTGTCGTGCAGGCTATATTTTCCGATTGTTCCACCAAAGATACCCTCTCTTCCTTGCTTTGCATTAAAATCACCGAGGACAATTTTAATGTCATAGCTAGGGCATTGCTCGTAGGTCTTGTTTAGGAGCTCATAGAAGGCATCTTTGGTGTTGTCATCTTTCTCTGCTGTATGGGCATGCGCGCATATAATGTTGGCGAATTTAGCCGTAGCCTATCGTAGCGGATTGCTACGAGGCGCTCGCTCACATTCCGGAAGCTCAAAATTTCTTGTCTTAATCTGCCTCCAACAAAAAATCCGCATCCAAATAGCCAATGGTCGGTAAAAATCGCCATAGTAGATGTCGCACTTTTTTATACTCTTTCTGTATGGCCCATTCCATCTCATTTATTGGATGGCAATTAAGTCTGCTTTGCAGCAGTCTAGGGCCTTCGCTAGTTGCTCGGCTGCGCGTGGTCTATTAAGGAATTTAACATTCCACGTGCATAGCCGAAGTTCATTGTCCTTAAATAGTTTGCGTTGGTTGTCAACAGTATATCCGTCCATATCCGAGGCTTGTTTATGCTTCGTAACTTGATTTTTTTTTAAATGACCGGGCAGTTAAACCGTTTGCACAACCCCAAACCTGGAGGACCAGTTCCATTTTTAATGCCCCTAGGACGAGGACTCAGTTACACCGAAGCCAGTAACCCACCGTTTCCCTTGACATGGCATGTTGTGCCGTGGATAGGAGTCTAGAGTTTTTAGAAGGAAAGATGATAGACTAATAGGTCTTAGGTCCTTTGGAACAACATGAGAACATTTAATGCTTTTGGGAATGAAAACTACATTTACTTCTCGCCATGACAGAGGTATGTTGTATGTATATGTTCGACGCAGTACCTCATGATATTTTCAAGCGATGGCAAGATTATATTCGAGGATCTTTGTAGCTCGACTGGAATTATACCATCCGGCCCAACAGACTTATATGGTTTGAAGCTATGCATTGCCCAGAGCAGTCTGTCTCTTGTAATACGGTCAGTAATATTTGTCGCACCTGCAATAGTTCTATTATGATTATTGTTAGCTGTGAAAGGGGTGCTACCTGGAAAATGAGTCTCCAGTAGCAGGTTTAGTGATTCGTCACTTGAGGTCGTTCATGAGCCGTTGCTTTTTTCAAGCAGCTAGGCATCGAGGGACTCGTTGAGAGGATTTTTCTTCGTTGCATTTTTTTTTTTGGAAAATTACGAGTATATAAACTTAAAGGACACTCAATGCGTTATTGATGAAATCAAGAAGACGCCATGCCAAAATGTCATCGAAAATTTCGTCAAATGGTCATGAGGAGGCTCTTTTTCGGATATTGTACATACATACATAACCTAGATATTGGCACCATTTACTTAAACTAAAACAATAGGGCCCCCTTAACATAGACCCCAGAAATAGAATTTGGTATGTCAATTTTATAAATAACAAGATTACCAGCCTCACATCTCAAGATTCTTGTATATCCTTATATTACAGACCCTGTTTTCACATTAAAGAATTAAAGAAATGCAATAGAAAATCCTTGTAAGCACATCACTTTCAGTGCTAAAGAGTTAAAGTTCATGTCAGGGCACACAATACTCCTAATCCATTCTAATGACTTTGTTGTGGTAATGCAGATATCCTCCGGTAGGACATAGTTGTTTACACTTGTACAGGACTAAACCTATTTAATTGAATATTGTAAACGGCATGTTGAAACAGCACATAACCTTTACAGTGATTAGCTTCTTCTCACTTCAAATGGAAGGACGTGTGTAAATACAATACATTTCTCGGAACCTTTAAGATACGAATCCTCTTGTATTCATAAAAACAAATAGATTTGTACACATTCATATGTTTGCGTGTATCTTTGTATCAAAAGGACTGGTTGAATTGTAATTATCTTGTAATTAATTCACATCCATCAGTCTAGAATCATTTCGATACGTAAATATTGTAGGATTTTCGGACACACACACAAACATGGATACAGTCTTTACATTATTTTCTTCGTTAAGTTTACTTTTATTTATTTTATGGTTATTTGGTTAGGTTTCTTAAGCTAACATAGGAGCGTTATTGAAAGTGATTTACATACGAGTATGTAGGACGCACTAGTGCCTAGGGATTTCATATTAATATGACGAACTAACAGAAGTGAAGATATATTTTCTACTCTACTATACTTTGACTATGAAAGGCAAACAACACGATAATACAGAAATTTCTCAGAAAAGTAAACAATTGTTGATAGCTTAAAGTTTGCCAGTGGTATAATCTGGATACATTTTCAACATTTTGAAAAACTGTTTATGTGCTTGAAAGCAGGAACGAACAATCCGGATGTATAAGAGTGGGCTCAGTAGCAAGTAATCCTCTTAATGGAAAAAAGAACAAATCCAACTACTACCTGATCTACTTTCTGCAAAAACTTACATACTCTGCATTTCATCCTACCTATACAGTAGAATGCTTTTTAGCCGGAGGGTAGAACTAATTGTAAACTGCTTGGATAAAAGTTAGAAATGATTCAAAGTTTGAAAACCCGTCCGTGCGTCGGTTTGCCTGGCCAGAATCCACATTTACACGTGTCGATATATGTGGCGCAACATGATTTAAAAGATATTCCCACAGTACTATGGACAGGATCTCATAACCAACAATCAGAAGGTAAATGGTTCAGTAGATGTTGCAAGACATACTATATGATAGGCTTCTTTGTAAACGGGGCAAATAGAGCTGATACTCCAGTCGTCGGGAAAATTTTCGTCGACTCACACTTAAATGATTCATGTTCCTTGCCAAAAGATCACCAACACATTGAAATAATTTCAGGACTTGCGTTTTTTTTTATAAAAGCTAAGCTGACAATTTTTTCTGAGTTTTCCACTCCACTTCGAGGTACAAGAGTAATGTCCCCGCTCTACATACCCTAGCCAATTCAGGTGCACAGTTTTTAAACCTGACTCATGCCACTATACAACTTGTGTAGTTCACCATTGAATCTTCTTCTCCAAGCCTCGTCAATGCAATGTCAAATTGCTGTCAAATTTATACCTAAGGTAGGAAGCAGACCATCCAAATAACAAAATCGTGTAGACCTATCAGCCTCACTTTTTTCAAACACGCGTAGAATCATTTTGTCCTGCTTTTTTGTTGTTTTTTGCGTAGACCCACGATCCGGCAAATCATCCACATTTTTAACTTGGGAATAACGGTGCACCCACTTGCTAACCAATCCTTTTGACTTTTTCATGTATTTAGCAGCTGCTCTATATGACATTTTCGGTCCTTTTGGATGCGTGCACAAGAATACTGCTTCATAACGTGATGCAAACGCGGCACTCATTTTAAAATACTTCCGTCTCTGACAAAAATTGAGCACTCTTTAAATTTTTTTATTCAAAGCATCTTAGCAGAAGTATTTTTGTATTTGCTAACACAAATGCCACTTCCAAACCGGTTTTCATAAACGAGTTTTGTCGTATACGATCTTATCAAACGGACTGTAAAACAATAAAAACCTCATTAGGTAGCAATAAACTCAGTGTGATAGCTACGAAAGGATGCCTCAAGGCGGAATACTGTCATCGCCACTATAGTTCATCATAGTTAATGAACTGCGTGCTGACTATTCTCACTTATGATGGTTTCTATGTCCAAAGATATGCAGACGCCATAGCTATCCTAATGGAATGGTGCACCAAGGTTGGCCTCAAAGTCAATCTCTAGAAAAGCACCATAGTTCCATTCATTAAGAGAAGAAAGACTCAGAATTTCCACACTCTTCGGTGGAACAATAGAGTTATCAACGGAAGTCAAATATCAAGGAATTACACTGAATGAAAAACGAACAAGACTATCGATAAGGCCAGGACCTCACTATGGACCAGCAAAAGTCTAGCCGTGACATCAATATAGATGAATACGGCAATTAAGAGACCCACCATCACGTAGGATGCCGCCGCCATCTGACGAGTCACCAAAATACAGAGAGCTTGTGTCTATGCAACTTGTGCAATAAAAACCGCACCAACAGCTGCGCTGGAAGTTATGCTTTACATCTCACCACTTCATCTAGAACTCATGAAAAAAGCAATGGTAAATGCCTACATGCTCATCACGGAAGAAAAATCAGAATCCAAACTAGTTCATACTGCAATCCTATATGAGTTCAGGAAAAACGAACTACACTTAACAGCAAAATGTCTACCACGACACAACTTTAAGTTTACATCTCTGAACAGTCTTAACTGCAAACATAGAAACTCAGCAATTGCCAAACAAATAAAGGAGTTGGAGCCGGGGTATACGGTCCTTACACAAAAACATCCCTACATGCCAATATGGATAGAAGCTGCTCTGTATTTCTGGTAGAATCCATGTAATAGAGCTCTGCATTCGAGGGAATCTAAACAGAAATAAAACAAACAAAAATATTTACATTCTCTCCGACAGCTAAGCAGCCCTACTTGAAATTAATGACTTTGAAATGAAATCAAAACCAGTCTGGTAATGCCTTCTACTCCTACTACTCCTACAAAGCAGACGAACCAGCCAGAAAAAAAAAATACATGCAGAATGTGCAACGAGGGCGTGGAAACAGCAAAATACATACTACGAGTATGTGACTGCAATGGCTCCATTAAAACAAGTCAGCTTTACCTAGGTAAATTCTGCTTCGAAGCGGCGGTCATAGCTACCAGCTCACCTAAGGACTTACACGTCTTTTCTCACAAACGGCGGCATAATAAATGCGCATTAAATGGAGGACATCACAAAAGGCCCACTTGTGACCGCAGTGACCTGGGATATATTATTATTATTATTGGCCCGGGTCAACCCCGGACAACTTTATTTAACTTATTAACAGCCAAAAACTTAAACCTTGGCTTAAAAACTAACAAAAACGTACTTAACCTAATGGGGCTAGGGAAAATATTAGTCGGGGAGATGTTAAGGGCGTGACATATTGAGCAGGGCTTTTTTGATTTCATGTTTGCTGCTATTTAGGTCAAAGACTTCGGCATAGTTTGTTTGGATTAGGAGAAGTGGGATAGATCTTAGATTACGAGTATTGGGAGTGAATTAAATATTTTGTGTTATCCTCGGGTAGTCGATATTTTCAGTCAATAACAACAACAACAACACCGTGGCACTGGCAGCTCGGTATGGGCCATGGCCTAGCTTCTTGACACTCATTTGTGTTGCTCATGTTGTCATTTTTTTCACATCTTAGCGGGGCTTACAGTTTATCACCGAGTCCGAACGGCACTCCTGACAAGCTTTTTCGTATGCAATTTCACTTTCGGCAGTTTGCCATTGCCCGCCGCAAGGGTGATGGCGATTTGATAAATTATTGGTAACCCAGCCAGGAATCGAACCCAGACTCTATGCGTGATAGTCCAATGAGCTAACTATCGTGCCATCGCCATCGCCTTCCAGTCAATAACTGGTGTATAAAAAGTACATCAGCGACTTCACGACGTTTTTTTAGGTTATGCATGCCAATTATTGTATTTTTAACCTGTTTTCATAGGGAGGTAATCCATATGGATCGGACCAAGGTAGACCACGAAGTGCAAATCGGATAAACCTGCGTTGGACTACTTCGATTCTTTGAATGTGGATTTGTTTATAGGGTGACCAAACTTGGCTGCATTATTCCAAAAGAGGCCTTACAAAAGTAATGTACGGAGACCTTGTAACGTAGGGGTTGGAAAACTCTTTTGACCAGCGTTTGATAAAGCCAAGTGCAGAGTTAGCTTTATTTATAATGCTGTCAATATGTGAGTCGAAATTCAATTTCCTGTCACATATTATACCTAGATCCCTTACTTCGGTAGTGGAGGGAATAGGTTCATCGTAGATAAAGTATTTTCTTGGAGGCGGAGGAAGACGTTTGCGGAAATAAGTTATCGCTGGGCATTTGTTGACACTAAGCTCCAAAAAATTTTGCTTCCACCATACCAAGACCTAATTTAAGTCATCTTGCAAGCAATGGGAGTCAGAATTGTCAGGTATTGAAATGACTTTGGAAATTCTCATGTCGTCAGTGAAAATAGAAAGATCAGAACTCGTTGAAACGTGATTTATGTCGTTTATCGTTAGGATAAAGACGATTGGTCCACGGTGACTACCCTGAGGGACACCAGATGTTGCTTTGATGGGGTCGGATATTGAGGAACTGAAGATGACTCTGTATTCTCGGTCTTCTAAATAGGATTTGATCCATGCCACAAACGGAGGGGAAAACCCAAGTTTTTTCAGTTTGAAAATGATAAGTTGATGGGAAATTTTATCGAGAGCCTTGCTGAAATCTGTGGAAATTGAATCTACTTCATCACCGTCTTCTAAAGCACAAATCGTCCTAGATACGAACTCTGTTAGGTTAGTGGTGGTGGACTTATCTTACATGAAACCGTGCTAGTTTGTGCAGATAGAAGGCCTACAGTACGAAAGCAATTGTTGATAGATTATGCTTTCGAACAGTGTGGGTATGGAAGAGAGTTTTGCTATGGGCCTATAATTATCGACTTTGGCCTTGCATCCTTTTTTTATGAACAGGGATGATGTAAGATTCCTTCCATAGAAAAGGAAAAGTACCTGTTGAAATAGACAAGTTAAATAGGGCAGCGAGGAGAGGACCGAGATGGCTTAGACACTTTTTTTATTACAATAGCCGGAATTCCATCAGGGCCGGACGAAAAATCACATTTAAATTGGACAATGTTTTCAGAAACTTAAGATGTTGTATTTAGCGAAATGGATGACGTCTCTGGACAGTTTCTCATATAGCTAAAGCAACTAGGATCGGGTTCGGGTGTTTGCCTACAAAAGGATTTGTTAAAATAACAGGCCAAGAAATTAGCAATGGCTTTTGGGTCAGCAGAAGATTCAAAAAGAAATTTGAGAGTAGATGGGTACCCATCTGACTTTCTTTTGGTATTAACAAACTGGTAGAAGCGTTTGGGGTCCGAGACTAAGCTAAATTACATGCAGTAAATGAGCTCAAGATAAAGAGACATATAAAGTCCAGAAAAACGATTGTATACAAATCGAAAGTCAGTGTAGTAGGAATCAAATCGAGTTCTTAAGAATTTGTGCCACAGCTTGTTTCTGTTATTGCGGAGAGAGATCAACTCCTTGTTATACCAAGGAGGAGCAGACGTGCAGTCTTTTCGGGAGGAATATGGAACCGATTGGGCAAAGCAAGAGAAAATTCACGATTAGAAAGTTGATAGGGCAAGATCAATGTTTGTTGTTTCAGCAATAAAATCAAAGTTAATTTTTCCAATTCGACACATGTGTTGCTGTTTTCATAAGAGCACATAATTGACAAGGGCGGATGAAGGTGGCCTAGGGTGGAAAGAAGATGATAACTCCTATAAACGACACAGTTATCCGAATCGGAAGTGAAGACAAGGTCGAGTTGTCTGTTCATTATATTGGGTATTCCACTAATCTGAAATAGATTTGAGCTTGTTAGGCAGTCCACCATCAATATTTCAATTCCAGATGACGAATTAAGAGAGACAAAATGAGACGAGTCGTCGGAAGGCGCCCACTTCAGGTGAGGAAGGTTGAAATCCCCTTCTATAATAATACTATCTTCAGGTTGTGCTTCATCGGTCAAAAAATCCACTGCGTGAACTACAGGTCGATACGACTGAGTTGGTTGAGATGGGTGAATGTAACAACAAAGCATGTTAAAGCAGCGTTTGGGGAGTGTAGTGCTGGCACAAACTAACTCAAAATTGTCGGTATGTGGAATGTCAACAGGAGTTGTATGAAAACAGTTTCTGATTGCTAGTAAAACCTCTCGGCCATAGGGATTATCAGCTCTTTCAAATCCATCTTTTCGAAAAACGGTGGAGTTAGGGGAAAGAGCTCATGATCTTTAATATCAGAATTAAATTTGTTTCAGTAAGAACAAGTAGGTCATGGGGAAGCTTTTGATTATGATTGATGGTAGATGGCGGAGATTTTAGAGCGCAGACCTCTTACACTTTGGTAGTAAATGCACAGTCAATTTGGACTGGAGAATACAGAATTCAGTTGGTTAGGAACTTTAATAGTTTTTAAAATTTGAACGGGTTCTTTGAAAGTGGGAAAGACGTTTAGAATTGACATGCGAAGACAGCATGGTAGGATCTTTTTGAACTTCGTCGGAAGAGATGCCGAAGCTCTCATGGTAACGAACCACAATTTGCATCAATTCCTCTGGCTTTATTGGAAGCCCTTCTCGTTGAATAGAAACCATAATATTGGTTATGGTTATTATCAATGCAAACAGAGTTGGGTTTGTAGTGCAAATAGGCAAGGTAGAGCCGAACGTTTTCATAAATACGGCGGTCTCTCAAACGAGATACTACATAACGACTGCCATCATTCATATCTGAAAATAGTTTAGTAAGTTTCACATTAGGTGGAAGAAGTGGGTCGAGGTATTTCGGTTGAGAGTCAGGAGCAGACGAGTTAAGAGAACGAGGGGATGAAGAAGGGGCATATTGGTCAAGCACCTCAGATCTAGAAAGGGGAGTTTGGTAAGAGGGATTGGTAGATGGAGATGAAAAAGAGGTGGCTGGGTTTAATATATGGGAGCTTATAAAATTACGATATTTTTTCAATGGCGCAGCGTCAATTGAGTCTTGGTTAGAAGGCGCCGGAACAAGGTTAAGCGAAACTCTGTTTCGAGACAACTTTGATGGTTTGGTAATAGCAGGGCGAGATGTGGGTGTTATCTTTACGTTTATTATTAAGCTTATTAACTATCAATAACTATTCGTCTAAACCTTCTTAAAATTAATTGTTATGCTTTTGACGCAAGCTTTCCTTCATATCTATTTATGATGCTGTTTTCGTTCCTGTTGCTATCTAAAGGCGGTATGGACTATATATATACATCCTCATTTTATGAGTTTGAATCATCCTGATAATATAAGGACCGTTCTCAATGTAATCTGTGAATCGAATCAGGGTATCAATATTTGTCATATAAATGCTGAAAGTGTGAGATCTAAGTATACAGTCTTGCACCAATTATTTAGTACTTTTAAGATTGACATTTTAATGGTTTCTGAATCTTGGCTTAACTGTGATATACTGTCAGAAATGGTGAAAATTCCTAATTTTGTTTTGTTTAGAAATTACCGTAAAAAAGGGTGGGTGGTGGTGTGTGTATTTATGCGAAAAACTGTTTTAAACCAAAATTTGTGTATGAGTCTTCCAAGTCTATTATACAATTTTACTGTTTAGAAGACAGTTCTGCACATGATAAAATTCTCCTTGTTGTAGTGTATTCGCCCCCTCACTGTTTCATTGAGGAAAATTTAGCGGAACTGCAAGACACATTACTAAAACTACATCCAAAATACAGTAAAATTTTGGTAGGTGGTGATTTTAATGTCAACATTTTAAAGTGCAATAATATAACTAGTCAATTTCATTATTTCTGTGATAAATTAGGGTTGTCAGTAGTGAATTCGCGCTATCCCACCTGTTTTAAGTCTACGAATAATCCCTCGTTACTTGATATGTTTCTCACTAATTGTGCTTCGAGTGTTTTATGTTTTGACCAAATTAAACTGACAAGCGAATTCATTCATGATATGATTTTCTGTTCTTTTGACTTTAATATAGATAGATACAACTGTGATAATACCTTTAGTTTTAGATCGTTTAAGGACATCAATCATATAAGGCTCACGCGCACGCTTTATAGTTTAAATTGGCACAACATATATCTAACGGCCAATATAAGTGAAATGGTTGAAATCTTTAATAATCTAGTCAACTCCTTATATAATAATTTTGTTCCAGTTGTTACTAAGCGTGTTAGGTCTTGTTCTTGTCCGTGGTATAGTAACGAAATTCAACGTAAGATTACTGAGCGTGAGCGTATTTTTAAGAAATTCAAACGAAATCCTACACTGGAAAATAGACAACAATACTGTATTGTACGCAACGAAGTTACAACTCGTATCCGTAACTCTAAAAGGTCTTATTTTTAAAGAAACTTGATCCTAAATTAGGGTCTAAGCAACTGTGGAAGAATCTGAAAGGTCTGGGTGTAGTGACTGATAATAAAATATCCATGTGTTCATTATCCCAGAATGAAATGAGTGCGTTTTTTTCTCCGGATCCTCCTGATCCCACTCCTCTTAACCTAGATCTGTGTTCTCCTGCTTTGTGTCCTAATTTCGGTTTTCAGTGTATTACTGAATTCGATGTATTCAAAGCAATTAACTCTGTTAAATCTAATGCCACAGGACCTGATGGTATATCACCTCGATTTCTTAAGCTTATACTACCTCATGTTATTTGCTACATACATCATATATTTAATTACGGTATATACAGCTCCCAGTTCCCAGATAGTTGGAAAATAGCTAAAATTATTCCTATACCCAAAAAGACTAGTCCAAAATGTCCTGCCGACTACAGACCAATTAGTATTTTGTGTTTTTTGTCAAAAGCTTTTGAAAAGGTTTTATCTCTCCAATTACAGAAATTCCTGGATGATAGTAATAAGCTCTCGAAATGGCAATCCGGTTTTCGAAGCAAACACAGTTGTGAGTCTGCTGTTCTAAAAGTGACTACTGATATTCGATCTGCTTTAGATCGTAACGATATCTGTATAGCAGTTCTTCTAGACTTTTCCAAAGCCTTCGACTGTATTGATCACTCTTTATTACTAACAAAGGTTAAAAATAGTTTTAATTTTTCAGACTACTCCACAAAGCTACTAAGCTGTTATCTAAGGGGAAGAGAACAGTCGGTCGCCACAGAGCTTGGCTACTCAAACTCTAAAATCATTCACGAAGGCGTTCCGCAAGGGTCTGTTCTGGGACCACTTCTGTTCTCCCTTTTTAACAATGAAATCCCAGGTATTGTTAAGAATTGCAAAATTCACATGTACGCTGATGATGTGATTTTATATTTTTCGCGTCCTATTGGTCTTATAGAGGACTGTGTTGCTAGAGTGAATGAAGATCTTGATAACATATCCAACTGGTCAAAAGCTAACAAATTGAAGTTGAACCCCGACAAGACAGTTTGCATTGTTTTTCCAAATAATGACTTTTGTTCAAATGATTTTTCACCTGTTGTTCTTGATGGCAGCCTCGTTAAAGTTATAAATTCTGTTAAATACCTTGGTTTCCATATTAACTCTTCACTTACATGTTGTGATGCTATAAAAGACACCCTGAAAAAAGTTTATAGTGGACTCCGCCGATTGCGATACTCGACGAACTACTTGCATCACCTCGTAAAAACAAGATTAGTTAAAACGCTTATAATGCCTTACGTTTTGTTTAATTGTTCTGTGTTCCCTTGTCTTGACTCTGTTTGTAAGAATAGACTAAAGGTTGCGTTTAATGACTGTATCCGTTTTATTTATAATATTCCTAGGTCCAGTAGTGTATCCACTTTTACATCCTCAATTTACGGTCTCAATCTTAATCTGTATTTAAACTTCCGCAACATATTAAAACTATTTAAAATTATACAAACTAAATCTCCTAGTTATCTTTTTGAAATCCTTCATTTTGCACAATCTAATAGAGGTAAAAAACTAATTATACCTTCATTCACACATTGCATTGGAGAGCGATCCTTTTTTGTATCTGCAATTCGCGCCTGGAATTATCTTCCACATGAATTGCAGGTAATCAACTCTTATGCCGTCTTTCAGAAAAAGCTTTTCCTTCATCTTTCTGATAACCGCATCCTAACTTAGACATGACTTTTCTTCTTATTTAATGTAATAATTATAACATAATTTTTACTTATTTATTTATTTACTTTCATCTCTCTTTATTTATCCCTTTTATTTTATTTTGTATATTATCTTAATTATTCTCAAAATGTATCTTAGTTGTTAATATATCGTATAATCTGTAACGTCTGGAAAACTGTGCTTTTAAAAGATATCCTATCTTGTAGTATCAATGTAATTTTAATCTAAATACAAATACAAATACAAATACAAATACAAATACAAATACCTTATCCTTCCGTTGGGTGATGACCATCTTCTCCGAGATGGGTATGCCGTCAGATGATTTGAACATCCAATCATCCAAACCACCTACTTCAACAAACTTATCTAATCTTTAAGGAATCCATGCTTTAGCTTCATAAAGTAGGACTGAGATGATCAAGGTTTTATATATAGTCCCCTTATTTGTTCGGGATAGGGCCCTACTACTCAATTGCTCTCTTAGCCTAAATAAACAAAGGTTGGCTCTACTCATCTTGCTACTTTAACTCTCCGAAAGAGTTTCACACCTCCAACGTAGTCGACTTGAACACGAACACGTACCTAACAAGTAATGCAAAAACCGTTCCCTGACTTTCTAATACCAGAACATAAAAGTATTGCGTTCTAAGACTCAAGCCGTTGTGGGTCAATGAATTTGCGAAATGTTCTCTATAGCTCTAAGCAATAATCAATCAATCAATACGTAAAACATTACGAAACTGTTCTAATCCACTGGAACTGCCGGAGCCATTGTAAGTTAATACAAAAATGTACTTGGTCTAACTTAAAATGCATTTTATTCAGATTCAAACAACATCCTATGATTTTTGCAGAAGTTGGCTACCAGAAAGGTGTTGCAAAAGACAGTGAAGTTGTTTTCGAAAAAGAACTATGTCCAAAATGGATTACCATGAATAATTGCAATGGCATTTTATGAAAAATATAAGACACCCGGTGTGATAGGATACATTTATAGAACACATGTTCGAGTTGTGGGGCAATCAACAAACAAGCATTTATATTATAATAGAAAGGGGTTCATTAGCCTAAATGTTATGCTGGTAAGTAAACTCTTTATTATTGAGTACTACCAATTTATGCTACCCATAGTTTACAATTTGAAGATATGCGTCCATGAAATAATGATACGGTATGTAGATGGTACTCATCCTGATGGATGTCATGATTCAATGATTTTTATTGTACGAGTAAGTAATAACATAAGTAAAAACTTGGAGCAAAAGAATACTTACATGGGTTGAATGCTTTTTAGTTACTAGGTATGTAATTTGTAAAACAAAAAAAAAAACAATTTGTTGTCATTCATAACATCTATTTTATCTGATGTTAGGAGATACTGGATACCCTTAAGAACCATGGCTTTTGACTCCATATAGATCCACCGAAGAAAATGCTAGTGAAAGTAAACACTGCACATAAAAGCTGCAGAAATATAATTAAGCGGACCATTGGTGATCTCAAAAGCCAGTGGAGGTGCATATTAAACTCGCGAGAACTACCTTACTCTCCTGAAAAGGCAGTCAAAATAGTAAACGCGTGTTGTGCAATGTTTAACATATGCAAGCATTTCAAAATTGACTCTTTGAATCGATGAGCTTCCCCTATACAGCAATCTTTGTATATTATAGCGGGTCAACGGATAAGAGCAGATATAGGTAACACTTTATAAAAATCTTTACGAGTTTCCCATTTTACTGCATCGCTGCTGCTCCGCTTATGGGGTTGGCTAATGTCGCAGACCGCAGAACGCGTCTATATAATGCTCGGTCCTGGATCGCTTCAGTGGTTAGCCCTAGGCGTTGTTGCGCATTTTCCATCTGAGAAATCCAGGAATTCTTTTTCCGACCTCGTTTTCTTACAGTTGGAGTGACCGTAGTTAACAGTGCCTTTTTAACCGGATTTTAACAACTTATTCTATTCGCCTCAAGCTGTTCGGTTACCGAACCTTATTACACAATTATACATGAAATAAGAAGAAATCTCAAATTCATAAAAAGAAAGTATACTTACATTTTAAAATTCCTCCAAACAAATAACGGAGAATTTTTTCGAGGGAAATGACAATTATTTTCTCTCGGAAAATAAATTTGCGATGCTAACTTTTTTCCTCGGAATAGTTTTTCACTTATTCGAAGTTGTTTGCGATTGAGTGGTGTCGTATGGAGGAAAAATTCCGGGGGAAAATTTGTTTGCGATATGGCTGATTATATTTACTAAGGAATATCTCTTCTTAAATCAGACAACAGAGGCTAGTCTTTGTCAAATAAGTAGCGTTTGTAACTAGAATTGCAATAAGCAATTATTTTCACAACTGATCCTAATAAGTCTGCAGTGTTTTGTTGTCCTTTATCAATTTCAACTACCGATAACTTCCATTCTACTCTTCTTCTTTCGTTTTTCCACATCCCTACCACTTGCTGCTTGTTTTCGTACTACAAAACAAAAATTCATGCCAAAAGAGGTAAGAGGAAAAAAATTAGAGGGAATGAGAGAAAAAAGGTAGGCTTCCCCGCATACCTGAGGAATGCACCTGCATATGTAGCTGGGCTATTGCGAAAGATTAAGTTTTGAAGGGTTAAGATATGAAGGAAGGGTATGAACTTAAAACGTCAGAATGATGTCGTCGATGTTATAACCCCTGGAGAACCCTCACACAGCACTTAGTCGCTACCAGCGAACCATGGTTATCTTGTCCCCGAAGTTTTCTAAGATAACCCCTAGAAAATTCCCTCGAACACAGATCATCAACACATCTCAACAAAATTTACAAACTAAAACATTATATAAGTATGTTTCATACGTAAATGTATTTAGGTAAACTTAATTTCTTGTGGCTTAATAGGTAAAAAAGTTGTAATTTATTGACACTTCATTAAAATATATTTTATTCTATTTATATATGTATGTAGGTAGTAAGGTAAATAGTTTATATGTGAGAAATAGTTTTAGATGTCAAAAATATATGTATGTATTACATGTACGAGTATGTATGAAAGATATCAAATTGTATAGTTAGTTGTAAGTTACAGTTATATGTGTGTCACAAAAAGCCAAAGCATGGATAAACAAAAACTCTGTGGCGCTGGCAGCCCGGTATGGGCCATGGCCTAGCTTCTTGACACTCATTTGTGTTGCTCATGCTGTTATTTTTGTCACATTTGAGCGGGGCCTACGGTTTATCGCCGAGTCCGAACGGCACTCCTTAGAAGCTTTTTCGTAGGCAATTTTTTACTTTCGGGGGTTTGCCATTGTCCGCCGAAAGGGTGATGGCGATTTTGAAAAATTGTTGGTGACCCAGCCAGGAATCGAACCCAGACTGTCTGCGTGATAGTCCAATGAGCTTACTATCGCGCCATCGCCAGCATGGATATAAACAAAAAAAATGGTACTCACGGTTTTTATTATGTTTTCTGCAGTGATGTTTGTGCACAAATCCCTCTGCTTGTTAAAATGTTAGGTTAGGTACATATGTATATAAAAAAATCTTTAATCCAATCTAAGGCTTCACAATAGGGTAGTTATCAGTTATTTAATTCAATTGTATAATAGTTGTTTTTTTGTTTAACATTACTTTGATATGTTTTCTTTTTGTGGTATTTCAACATTTTTGTTTATTTATTTATTTTTCTTTTTTTTTGTAGGGTTGGTAGGGTAGATTATTTTGTTTTTATATATTACACTGAAGTATTTTGAAATTTCTAGGGCATTTGTTTAATTTTTCTTAAATATTCTGATGTCCTGTACGAGCATGTGTCGGGCGGGGAACATCATTGAAGTTTGTCTTTTGTTTGTTTTTTGTTCTTGCATTTTTTTTTTCTTCGTGTTTTTGTTTTTTTTGTTCTTTCAGGCTTTATTTGATTCTTTGTTTCTTTTATTTTCTAAATGATTCACACTTTTGTTTTTTTTTTTTATTACTAGTTTCCTTTGACTTGATTTAAACTTAGCCACCCGCACACAAACTTGGTGGTAATGAAGGTTAATATGGTACGAAAGAAAAAAAGAGAAGGAAGCGAGCGTTTGAGCTTAAATACTCCACTCATGTACTAAAATTTTGACAATTGGTACATTCTGAGACTGTGCTCGCAGATCGGCTATTCTACCTATTATGGGCAACATGCTGCTTGTGGATTGAGTTTCGTTTGCAAAGTCGTTAAATGATTTCGGTAAAAGCGATGCTGGTTTGTGTTTTTTTTGTAAGAATTGGTAAACGACATTTCAACGAACCACGCCACACCTTAAAAAACCATTTCAAGGAATTTTCGTTCCAAACTATTGTTAGCGGAGTGTTTGAACGATAACAATCCTGAAATCCAAATTCAATTATTTATTGCTGCATTCAACAGCCTATGTCTGTCGACAAGTCCAACACACCCTTTTTGTTTTTCTATCTTTTTTTCTGTCACAAAAAAGCAAACCGAGCATATTTTGTCAAACTTATTGATTGTGGTGTTTCGAAACTGATGGTGGTATCATTTTGGGGCTCATTTTTGGATTTATTTTTCACTATTCCCTCTATAACTTGTTTTAAACCCCGTCTTAGGGTCGGCACGAAAACAAAGTCTCATTTTCATCGAATGCAAATTTGGAACTACCTTCTTCTTTCGGGCTTAAGAACTGTGGCGGAATCTCTCGTTTGTTTTTACGAAGAGTGCCTAACATCGTCAATTTATACTGTGTGAGCATCATCTGGAATAGCGGTACAGAAGAGAACCAGTTATCCACACTATTATTACTTTCAGTTCCATGAATACTTTCCGTCATGGACCGACAGGCAGTCCATGGCACGTTTGGGCTGTTTCCATATTTATCGAATGGCGTCCTATTTGCTCGTTTGTGTGAGCCACCACTTTATCCCAAAATTGCGTCACTAAACAGTAAGCTCCAAGTCTTGATATGTTTCGAGCTGCACCTTTTGACCTGGTAAATGTGTGATCAAATTTCTCATCTGACGCCTCCCGCGTTTCTCGGGTACAACTGAGCTCCATTTGTAGCCCGATTTCCCTTTCAGGATCGCTAACCTGTGTTTTTTGAGTGGAGCTTCCTCATTTTCAGTCTCATCTGCACTCTGAACACTCTCCGCATCAGACTGCTCTTCGATATAATCGGAATCATCGTCCGAATCATCACCGGCAAATAAATTTAAATCTTCATCTTCTAACAATGGTTCGGTCTCTAATATAAGCATTTCAAGGTCTTCGTCTCGTAAAAATGCAAATTTTTCTGTAAAACAAAAAGCTAGAAAAAAAGTTTGTTTTTAAGACTTAACAAACCTCACTATGTATGTATGGATCAATGTATTTTTAAAGTGCGTAAATATTTATTTGTTCAAATCCTGGATAACGACTAAAACAAAAAATTATAACAATAAAAACATTTATTAACAAATTGTAAAAAAAAACATACGTGAACTGCACACTGGGGTGTATGATACCCCAATCAAATTTCAAAACAAAATTATATGCGTACAAAAATAATTTAAATCGCTAAAAACGCCCTACTACCACGGCAAAGTATGAAAATGAATTTACATAGGCGTGGCATGTCTGATAAAAAATTGTAACGATTACGGCGCGGCTTACAATTTTGCGTGGGGTTTCGCATACCCCAGTGTGAGGACGGAAGGCTAAGCTATACTATTTTATAAGACATTTTTGTATCTTAATGTGTATGCTATATGAACAAATAAAATTAAAAAAAAATAATAAAAAAAACCCACATAATGTACGCTGTTGTCGTCTCTGCTATACCCCGACCCACCGCATCTCTAATGGTAGTAAGTAAATACAACATAAGTAAGGTGAACTGAAACTTCTCCGCTTTTGATTTCAACCGTAGTACTCCTCGCCACAAACTAGATCTGCTCCGCCATTCCCTTGGTTTCTAATTTTTTTTGTAAAACCCGATTTTCTTCTCTCTGTAGCCCATTGATAAGCACAAATACTCCGTTATTATCAATTTGGACCAAATGCGTGCTGCATAATTGAGTAAATGCGTGTGTAGTAGTAATTAACTGTAATTTTATTTAACAATAAAAAAAATAAAAAAATATTTTCGTAACAGAATTCATAAATTTAGGAACGAAAAGAGTTCGCTTGCTAATAAGGTATGTTTTCCCTAATGTGCTTTTAATCTCCTTCAATATTGGGCATGTTCCGATAAGAACATGTACGTCTTCGATAGCTTGTAGACTGCACAAAGAATATTTCACCTCCTCGTTCCTGTTGGTTATATGCGATGTTGAAAAAATCGCATGACAGTGCATCGCCTTGTCTAAATCCTTTCCGGACATCAAAGGTCTCGGTGAGATCTTTACCGACCTTGATGGAGCAGCGTGCATTCTCCATCGTCACCTTGCACAGACGGACGAGTTTGGCAGGGATGCCAAAACTAGACATTGCTCTATAGAGCTCGTCTCTATAGATGCTGTCATACGCGGCCTTAAAATCGATGAATAGGTGGTGGGTATCGATCTGAAGCTCATGGGTCTTCTCCAAGATCTGCCGTAGTGTGAATATCTGGTCGATGGTGGACTTTCCAGGCCTGAAGCCACACTGATGTGGACTTATCAGGCTGTTGACGAACGGCTTCAGGCGTTCACACAATACGGCGGATAAGATTTTATATGCGATGTTAAGGAGACTGATGCCTCTGTAGTTGGCGCAGTTCAGAGGGTCTCCTTTCTTGAGAATTGGACAAACAATGCTGAGGTTCCATTCATCGGGCATACTTTCGTCCGACCATATTTTACAGATGAGTTGGTGGTTGGTGTATGCTCCTTACCAAGTCATCGCCTGCCGCTTTGAAGAGCTCGGCAGTCAGGCCATCCGCTTCAGTAGCTTTGTTGGACTTAAGCTTCGATATGGGTCGGGTGGACGGAATTATTGGTCATCATCGTCCAGGTTGAAAGGTTGATTCTGCCTGACAGCGGTATTTGGTCCGTCATCGCCGTTATACAATCTGCAGAAATGATCTTTCCAAATCCTCAGCATCGACTGCGATTCTACTACGATGTTCCCTTGTTCATCTCTACATTCTCCGGTTCGGGGTTTGTTTCCGCGGCATGTTATTTTTACCTTTTGGTAAAACTTCCGAACCTCATTCCTGGAGTAGCATCTCTCAATTTCCTCGATCGCGCGCTTCTCATGCTCTTTCTTCTTCTTCCTGAGAAGCCGGTGCTCGTCTCTCCTCTTCCGCTTATAGAGCTCATGAGCAGCTCTGGTCTTTCTTAGCAGCGCCGTATTATATGCATCTTGCTTAGCTACATGTGCTTGCCGGCATTCATCATCGAACCAGGGGTTTCGTTGTGGTGGACGAGTGAACCCAGCACATCAGAAGCGGCATCTCTGATGGCGTTTTGGCAGTGTTTCCAATGGTCTTCGATGCTTGATGCTGGCGGCATTGGACCTCTTAAGAGATTAAGAGACACTCGATCGGAAAAGGCGATCTCTTGCGATCGTAGCCGTCTGACGTCGAATTTTCTCACAGCATTAGTTTGTCTTGGCGTAGTTTGGAATATCCGCAACCGTACCTTGTCTACAACAAGGTAATGGTCCGAGTCGATGTTGGCTCCTCGGAACGTACGGACATCCATAATGCTGGAGGAGTGTCTTGCGTCGATCGCAATGTGATCAATCTGGTTGACTGTTGATTGATCAGGAGTTCTCCAAGTCCCCTTGTGTATGTCGAGATGTGGGAACCGCGTGCTAGCCACGACAATGTTTCGCCCCGCCGCAAAGTCGATTAGCCTGAATCCGTTATCGGAGGTGGTGTTGTGCAGGCTATATTTTCCGATTGTTCCACCAAAGATACCCTCTCTTCCTAGCTTTGCATTAAAATCACCGAGGACAGTTTTAATGTCATAGCTAGGGCATTGCCCGTAGGTCTTGTTGAGGAGCTCGTAGAAGGCATCCTTGGTGTCGTCATCTTTCTCCTCTGTGGGGGCATGCGCGCATATGAGGCTTATGTTGGCGAATTTAGCCTTGATGCGGATTGCTACGAGGCGCTCACTCACATGCCGGAAGCTGAGGACTTCTTGTCTTAGTCTGCCTCCGACAACAAATCCGCATCCAAATAAGCGCTGCTTTTGCCGTCGATACCAATTGCCGTAGTAGATGTCCCAGTTTTTCATCTTCTTTTTGTCCGGTCCATCCCATCGCATTTCTTGGATGGCGGTTATGTTGCTTTGCAGCAGTCTAGGGCCTCCGCTAGTTGCTCGGCTGCACGTGGTCTTTTAAGGGATCTAACATTCCACGTGCATATCCGAAGCTCATTGTCCTTAAATCGTTTGCGTGGGTTGTCAACAGTAGTTCCGTCCATATCCGAGGCTTGTTGATGCTTCGTAACTTAATTTTTTTTTTAAATGGCCGGGCAGTTACCCCGGTGGCACAACCCCCAACCTGGAAGACCAGTTCCATTTTGAGTGCCCCTAGGACGAGGGGTGGGTTACACCGAAGCCAGTAACCCGTGAGCGCTGCCGTTGGCCCTTATAGGGCTCGTCCGCCACCATATCTTTTCCGAGACCCTGACTACGTCCTGGAAATCCTTTCCGGCCTGAGCTCCAAATATGTCGGAGTAGCCCGGATAAGGTCTTGTTTTGTTTTTCCGACACTAATCCTGGTTAATGGCGCAGGAAACTCGCCATTCGCCCTCTTCATTTCGCAACCTCTAGTGAGATTCCCAGATGACGCCACGGGGAGGCGTGAAGTAGGACTTATTAGCAGATCTGCAAGATGTTTGGCTGCAGAGGCTCATTCTCGTCATTTAAGGAACCAGCACCTGTCGGAAGATGCTATTTCTACGAGGCCTTATACTATCTTGCCATCTTGCGATCATTGAGACGGAAGCGGCCAAAATGGGTTTAGCGGTCAATGAGGGCAAGACCTAGTATATGCTGTCAAGCAAAAAGGACAACCAACACCGACGTCTCGGACAGAACGTCACCCTCGACAGATATAACTTTGAGGTAGTTAAGGACTTTGTCTACCTAGGCTCTGCTATAAATACAGACAACGACACCAGCGTTGAGATCAAGCGAAGAATAACTCTTGCCAACCGCTGTTTCTTTGGGTTAAGAAGGCAATTGAGTAGCAAAGCCCTCTCTCGGACAACAAAAGTCACCCTTTATAAGACTTTAATAATCCCGGTCCTGCTCTATGGCGCAGAGGCATGGACATTATCAAAAATGGATGAGGGTGTTCTTGGTTGCTTCGAGAGAAAAATTCTTCTGGCGATCTTCGGTCCCGTCTGCATTGACGGTGAGTGGATTAGGAGATACAACTACGAACTGTATGGACTGTACAGCGACATGGACCTAGCCAGAAGAGTGGAGATCCAAAGACTGAGATGGCTGGGTCATGTAGAGCGCATAGACACCAATGCTCCGGTCCGAAAAGTCTTCGAATCCGCCCCCGAGGGGCACCGCAGTAGAAGAAGGCCAAGACTCAGGTGGCGCACGCAAGTGGAAGAGGACCTCAGCCAACTAAGCGTGCGAAACTGGAGGCAGCTAGACAGGGATCGAGTTGGTTTTTTAAGTAAGTTTAAATGCATTTTATTTTACTTTTAATACTCGTATGTACAGGAAATGCAGTCTTCTTTTCTATAGGTTGATATATAATAGTGGCAGTCCAGTTTCCAGGTGGAGCATATAGTTTAATGTGTTTTCCGGGAATATAAATGAAGTATCTTTACAATTGTTCAACTTCTTCATATCGGTAGATTTTATATTTTGAACTCAGTCTACCTTCAGCTTTCGTCAGAGCATGACATCTACATATATATAAAAAGGAATTATAAAAAAAATGACTTAACGCAATAGATTACCTGAAACTGAAGACAATCATTTGTCCCCAGGTAATACATTTCGTGTTATCATAAAAAGTTCTCCAGAAGGATTCCAATACAAATTACTGGAGTCCCCTTCAATGTTTCCCGAATAGCGATACTGACAATGATGATATGGAAGATGTGATTGCCTCCTTTAACGCATTGACTGCCAAGCCAATTTTGGAAAAATAGCTAAAAGTGGAGAAAATAAATTCTTAGGTGTTTTTATTTGGTTTTCTAAAAATTTAAACATATTTACATTGCATGCCACGTCATTCAAACATGAATGACACCTATGATTCAGTGGGGGCCACGTCATTCATATGTGTATGACAGCTACATGCCACTAAAGGGCCATGGCATTCAAAAATGAAAGACACTAGGAACAAACTGAATGGAAATTTAAAAGTCTGGCCTCTGGTGATCACTAAAGTATACTTGGTTCTGGAAAATCTGCGGGAATGTGGCTATTATTAAAGAATAAAATTGATGATGACAAAATTTACTAATTTTATGATAAATTTTATTTCAGTACAAAAAACTTTTAACTTAAATCACAATCGTGGTGCTTATAGTAAAGAAAAAATTAGAAAATAAATTAATTCACAATTGATATACTCGTATTTTGATAATATTTGTGCTCTGTGTTGAAGCACGGAAGGCACATTTGTGGCTGTCCAGGGCAATCATTTCAAAACGCATACACCATTTATGAATGTTTTCTGGCTTCTTCACCACCATGTTCTTGCTTTATTTTTGTATAGCAAATGATACATTTTCTCCGTAAGTTTTTGCCGTCCGGGTTGGTTCTTTGGGAAAGATGGTGTGCGTTTCCTTATGATCTGGGCCTGTTCAGCTGCTGATGGCCTGGTATACCCAGGATATTTACTACTAAGAACTCTCTGAATGAGCGTATTTGAATCTTTTTTTTTGTTAACCCATGCGTTAACAACAGAAATTCCTAAAAAAAAGTTCTACACCTAGCTTTCTAGACCACTTTACACCTTTCCGGAAAGTCGTCGCGTATAAGTCCATCTGATCAGACAGATCAATGCCAGCTTTATCTGCATTATATGAAAGTACTGCAAGCGGTTTGGTGGTAACCTTTCGAAATTAACGTCCCTTGAATGTTTCCTGAGTTTGGCTGGTGGAAGGCTGGTCAGTGTTGGTAGTGGCTGCTGACGACAATGGTTGGACCTTCTGGTTTTCACTTGTAGGTCTAGGCACTAATATTGGGGCATTTGGTCGACAACATCCTCACGTCGCGGGTATCTTTCCATTTTAGGACTACGATTCCATTTCTATCCTCTTTTGAAACTATTTCGCCTTGTTTAAGTTTTGCAAGAAGGACTTCTTTAGGGGTCTTCTTATCCTTTTATTAACCCTTTCATCGTTATACGAACTTATGCGTAACGAGTTTCCCATTTTTACTGCATCGCTGCTGCTCCGCTTATGGGGTTGACCAATGTCGCAGACCGCAGAACGCGTCTACATAATGCTCGGTCCTGGATCGTTTCAGTGGTTAGCCCCAGACGTTGTTGCGCATTTCCCAACTGAGAAATCCAGGAATTCTTTTTCCGACCTCGTTTTCTTACAGTTGGAGTGACCGTAGTTGATAGTGCCTTTTTAACCGGATTTTCCGCAGATCTTCTTTGAACGTGGCAATACCAGCTTATTCTATTCGCCTCAAGCTGTTCGGTTACCGAATTCTTTATGTGAAGACTTCCTCTTATACGCGTAGATCTAATGCAATCGGCATTAGTGACTCCACTAGACATCCTTAACATTTTCATTTCCGCTGCCGTCATTTTGTTTTTAAACGCTTCGTATATTGTCCAGCACCGTGAACCGTATATAAGAGCTGGTCTAACAACCGTGGTGTAGAGTTTCTCTTTCAAGTGGAAATTTTCGGTCGCAAAAGATTCCCGAATTTTCCTGCCATTTCATCCACCCCACACTCACTCTGTGGTTTACGTCGTCGTCACATTTCGCTTCCATGTTAACGATTGATCCCAAGTACTTAAAGATAGTGCTTTTCGAAAGAACTATTCCGTCTAACATTATATCCGGAACAGGTCACAACGGATGCGCAAATGGGCACGTCAAGTGCTCCGTCTTTGAACGACTTATTTTAAACCCGTTTCTCTCTATCGCATTTCTCCATGAATCTAAGGCGTTCTGTAAATCTTCGACGTTATCGCGTAGTATAACTGCATCGTCAGCGATCCGTCATCAAGATCCGCTGCAACAACGATTCCAACACCGTTTCGTCCATTGACCGTTCCATGGTAGAACATCTTAAATGCCTTAGTATTTAAATCTAGAAGACGCGCTTTATTTCCTGTATTACACCACTTTGTTTCCTGTACGCACAGGATTTGTAGAGTTCTGTGACGCATAATCGCTTCCAGTTCTAAACTTTTTGAAGTCATCGATCCGACGTTCCAACTTGCAAACCGAAGTTTGGGAAAATATTTTGGAAACTTCATTTTGCCCGCCCCCGGAATCCGTCGGGCTCTGACACAAGCACTTCTGCTTGCTCTGGGATCACCCGAGTGCGTTGCAATCGTGGTGCCCAGCGGGGTAATGCTATTAATTGCGATCATTTCCATGAAGTGTATCTAAAGTTTGAGTGGTTTGACACTTATATGCTCATTTCGAATTGATTGACTGTTCTTTTACCCCACCGGTAGTCTCCAGACGTGGGAATCCACTGATTGCATACAAACTTGTGGGAAAGTTTTAAGGTGTTAAAGTGTCACAGGCTCATTTTTGGTGTCATAGTTTCCTGTATATGATTGGTGTCCCATTTAGTCGCCTCTTACGACAAGCTGGGACGCACTTGGGGATATTTTTTTTATTTGCTCGCAAAGTACCAACAACATGCGTTTTATTTTCCAACAAGTATTGTGCTAATTCATAACTTGAAAAAAAATTATCAACAAATAAGCACCTTCCTTCAACCAATTCGACGCACACATTTTTTGCTATTCCAACTTCTCTTTCACCTGACGCTGATTTTCAAGAATAGACTTTAATAGCCCAAGTGTAGCCATCGACGGAACATAATTTGAAAAGCTTAATTCCGGACCGATGAGATTTATTTGGAATGCATTGCCTGAAAACCAGACGGCCTCTCCAGTAAACGAGTGTCTCATCGATAACTATGTCTTCAGCGGGGTAAAACAATTGCTTGAATTTTTTCTCCAAAATATCTGCAATATAAGAGGTTGAATTTTATTTAGGCGGTTTTCTCCATCACTTGTTTCGTTGTTCGCAAAATGGAGCAATGCCAGTAAAATTTGAAAACGATTTCGCGGCATAACAGATCGCGATATATCCATTTTATATATGCCATGGGTTGACCAATACTCTATAAGATTTCCAAGTCTTACAAGACGCATCCACATCATTAACCCTAAGAATTTGTTTACTTCATCAGCATCTGTTTTCGTCCAATTATTTATTCTTGCATATTTCTGTCTGGTTGTCTTGTTTCTGTGACAATGTGTTGTATTACCTCATCGTTTATCAGCTGGTAAAAGACTTCCAAAGGGCTTATACTTGTTGAAAGCGTTAGTTGCAAGCTAAGTTTGCTGGTAAATGGAAAAGATTTGTGTCGTCCGACATAATCTGTCCACTGTCCTTCTTCAATATTCTCACTGTTTTCGTCGTTATCGTCTTGTAGAAGGTCGTTTAGATCTTCGTTATCTTCTTCAACTTGAAGATTATTGAGCACATAGATTGTATTCTCTCTTCGTCATCTAATGAATCTCCAGGAAACCATACGGGGTCGTCAAAGCAATCATCTGAGTCGAAATCTTGCTGGCTTTCTGTGTCCTCTACAATGTCCTCTACTTCCTCAAGTGTTAGCCTTCGTCGCTTGCTCATTTTTTTTCTAATTTTTAAACCTGCAAATCAAAAATTAGTAAGAAAATATTTCCATATACACGTCATACATGTATGAATGCCATGGCCTATCACGTACAAATTTATCGAATATTTCAGTTTTTATTTTCAATTAAAATAGAATTCTTACATAACAAGATCTTAATCAAAGCAAATTCCTATAAAAAGGCAGTTATGTGGGATATAAGAGTATTTTACAAATAAAGAGAGATTGAGAATGGAGTCAAAACTAAAAGATACATTCTGCAGTTTGATTTAAGCTAGTGTCGAATGCATCAAGTATGAAACTTTAATTAAAATTAACTAATCAAATTAAACGCTGTTAAGAGGGTGAGCAAAACAAATTTTACAGTACATCAAATAATTGATGTTATTACTAACTTATCAACAAATTTAGACTATAGTATGCGGCTAATTAAGAAATTTATTTCATTGAGATTAAAGTGAAAGGCAATTCTTTAATTTTCTTATTGTAGCATACTGTTTCGCCTTATCTCACTCGGCAATACATTGTATAATCTTGAAGCAACACATGAAAGATGGAATCAAAGTAAAATGGTTATTGCTGCTACATGATGATTAATATGTGGGTTTTTTTGTTAATTGGGTAGCCAATGCTTACAAAAAATATCCTTGATACTCTGTAAAAGTGGAGATGATTGAGTGGGAGCATTTATGAGTTAACAAAAAGCAAATAACTACTCGTACTATCTAGTTGATTCGTTCTCTAGATTATTCTAACTATTTGTTTTTACATAATTGATAACGGATGGATTTTATAACTATGAGTACCTCCCCAACACACTAAATCATAATGCAACTTAGATTGCACAAGTCCATAATAGATGGTTTCCATTAACTTATTTGAACAAGATTGCCTCAGGTGGTACATGATCTTTGTAGTTTTTAATAAATAGCATCTCAGAGTGGCAGTTTGAACTCTCCAAATAAATTTGCCATCAATTTGAAGGCCAAGATATTTTAAAACTGCAGTTCATTCTGCATAAGAACACAGAAGTGAACAAATCTTATTCCTGTTGTAAAAGATACAAAATGATGTCGATTTCCATTATTATGTTTTCAACTTGCACAATTAACAATCGTAGCAGACAAATTGAAGAACATTATTTTAGTTGTATCACTTGTTACCAAATTATGCAAACAAAATCAATGCCTTAGCTGATCTAAGTCATGGCTTATGTCAGCAATTAAATCTATCACTGAGTTATTAGAAAAAGAACGAGCTATGTCATCAGTAAAGCCAGTTCGTTGACTTTTGAAATAAATCTTTGTTAAATATTTCATTGATGTCAGTCAAAAAAAGGATCGGGCGAAGTACTGAATCTTGCGACACACCAATTTTAACATCTAAAACAGCTTACTTACTTACTTTAGGTGGCGCTACAGTCCGGGGTGGACCTGGGCCTCAGTCAACAAGCTTCTCCAGCCAACTCGATCCCTGGCTAGCTGCCTCTAGTTTCGCACGCTAAGTTGGCTAAGGTCCTCTTCCACTTGCGTGCGCCACCTGAGTCTTGGCCTTTCTCTACTACGCTCGGGGGCGGATTCGAAGACTTTCGGACCGGAGCATTGGTGTCCATGAGCTCTACATGACCCAGCCATCTCAGTCTTTGGATCTTCACTCTTCTGGCTAGGTCCATGTCGCTGTACAGTCCATACAGTTCGTCGTTGTATCTCCTCCTCCACTCACCGTCAATGCAGACGGGACCGAATATCGCCCGAAGAATTTTTCTTTCGAAGCAACCAAGAACACCCTCATCCATTTTTGATAATGTCCATGCCTCTGCGCCATAGAGCAGGACCTGGATTATTAAAGTCTTATAAAGGGTGACTTTTGTTGTCCGTGAGAGGGCTTTGCTACTCAATTGCCTTCTTAACCCAAAGAAACAGCGGTTGGCAAGAGTTATTCTTCGCTTTATCTCAGCGCTGGTGTTGTTGTCTGTATTTATAGCGGAGCCTAGGTAGACAAAGTCCTTAACTACCTCAAAGTGATATCTGTCGAGGGTGACGTTCTGTCCGAGACGTCGGTGTTGGTTGTCCTTTTTGCTTGACAGCATATACTTGGTCTTGCCCTCATTGACCGCTAAACCCATTGTCGCCGCTTCTGTCTCAATACTCGCGAAAGCGCCACTGACATCACGCTGCTTTCTCCCGATTATGTCAATATCGTCGGCGTATGCGAGTAGTTAGACGGACTTTTGAAAGATAGTTCCTCTTGTGTTTGCTCGTGAGTATTGCACTATTCTTTCAAGTACGATGTTGAAAAAATCGCATGACAGCGCATCGCCTTGTCTAAATCCTTTCTGGAAATCAAAGGTCTCGGTGAGATCTTTACCGACCTTGATGGAGCAGCGTGCATTCTCCATCGTCATCCTGCACAGACGGACGAGTTTGACAGGGATGCCAAAACTAGACATTGCTCTATATAGCTCGTCTCTATAGATGCTGTCATACGCGTCCTTAAAATCGATGAATAGGTGGTGGGTATCGATCTGAAGCTCATGGGTCTTCTCCAAGATCTGCCGTAGTGTGAATATCTGGTCGATGGTGGACTTTCCTGGCCTGAAGCCACACTGATATGGACCTATCAGGTTGTTGACGGACGGCTTCAGGCGTTCACACAATACGGCGGATAAGATCTTATATGCGATGTTAAGGAGACTGATGCCTCTGTAGTTGGCGCAGTTCAGAGGGTCTATTTTCTTGAGAATTGGACAAACAATGCTGAGGTTCCATTCATCGGGCATACTTTCGTCCGACCATATTTTACAGATGAGTTGGTGTATGCTCCTTACCAAGTCATCGCCTGCCGCTTTGAAGAGCTCGGCAGTCAGGCCATCCGCTCCAGCAGCTTTGTTGGACTTAAGCTTCAGTATGGCTATCTTCACTTCATCCAGGTCTGGTGGACGGAATTGTTGGTCATCATCGTCCAGGTTGAAAGGTTGATTCTGCCTGACAGCGGTATTTGGTCCGTCATCGCCGTTATACAGTCTGCAGAAATGGTCTTTCTAAATCCTCAGCATCGACTGCGATTCTACTACGATGTTCCCTTGTTCATCTCTACAGGCTTCGGTTCGGGGTTTGTTTCCGCGGCATGTTTTCTTTACCTTTCGGTAAAACTTCCGAACCTCATTCCTGGAGTAGCATCTCTCAATTTCAATTTTCTCTTCTTGTGCTCTTTCTTCTTCCTTCTGAGAAGACGTGTTCGTCTCTCCTCTTCCGCTTACAGAGCTCATGTGCAGCTCTGGTCCTTCTATGCAGTGCTGCATTGCGTGTTTTTTGCTTAGCTCCATGTGCTTGCCGGCATTCGTCATCTAACCAGAGGTTTCGTTGTGGTGGTCGAGTGAAACCCAGTACATCAGTAGCGGCGTATCTGAGGCTTTTTGGCAGTGTTGCCTCTGCTCTCCGATGCTTGATGCTGGCGGCAAGGAACCTCTTAAGAGATTAAGAGATTGTCATTTAAGGAACCAGCACCTGTTGGAAGATGCTACTTCTACGAGCCCTTATACTAATCGTTGCCATCTAAAACAGCTAAAACTATCATTTATCTTAACTACTTGTTTGCGGTTATTGAAGCAGAAAAGAAGCCATTTAAGCATATTTTTAAGTGCAAAACTCTAGAAGGGCTCTAAATCCAAACTTATTATTACTAAAAAAAAAAACACTGATAGAGAGAGATTGGCCTATAGTTATTAAGATTTTTACTATCACCTGATCACAACACTAATTGTTGTAATTCCTGCTTCGATATTGAGTGTGTTCAACAATTTAAATATTTGGGTATTATTTTAGACCATAAACTTCGTTGGAAGGATCATGCTTAATATTTGAAACAGTATATGAATAGAGTAGTTAAACAGTTGTACCACTTAAGTCAGTATTGTAATACAACTATCTTAAAGCTAGTTTACAATGGTTTATTAAAATCTAAATTCCAGTATGGGTTATCCTGCTGGGGTGGGGCATATTACTCTCACATCCAACCCTTTTCAATTAAGCAGAAACATGCTGTCAGAATCATCTGCAAAGTGAATTGTACAACGCATAGCTTAGAACTTTTTAGGAACCTCGAATTTCTTCCTTTAAGACACTTATACTGCTATAAAGTTTTAAAAATATTCTTTGAAAAATCTGGTTATTATCAAGTTAGAACATATGAAAATTATAATTTGCGTAATAACATCAGGAATTTTGTAACAGTACCTGAAATTAAAAAATTACACTTTTCTAGGTTTTATTCTGTTGTTGCACCTCGTCTTTTTAACTTGCTACCTGATAACATTAGATGCGAAAGAGTAAAAACAGTATTTTTAGTGAATGTTAAAAAATGAAGGAAGATCGACGGTCGACGCTATCCAAAGCCTACGAATAATAATGGAAAAGCACCGAGATTTGTCTAAGGACGTACACGTGGCATTTATCGACCTTGAGAAAGCATTCGATCGAGTGCCTAGGGATCTCATATCGGCCGCGTTGATGTCTCAAAAGGTACCGGAAACGTACGTTAGAATAATACAAGACATGTACGGAAACGTGAAAACTGCGGTTAAAAGCTCTGCTGGACTTACGAGAGAATTTCCAGTTAATGTCGGAGTGCATCAAGGAAGCGTACTTAGCCCTTTCCTCTTTAACGTAGTATTCGACTATCTTTTAAAAGACTGCATGCGCGAAGCAAATGTAACGCCAATTCTCTTCGCTGACGACGCAGTTATACTTAGCGATAACGTCGAAGAGTTACAGAACGCCTTAGATTCATGAAGAAATGCGCTAGAGAGAAACGGGTTTAAAATAAGTCGTTCAAAGACGGAGCATTTGACGTGCCCATTTGCGCATCGGTTGCGACCTGTTCCGGATATAATGTTAGACGGGATAGTTTTTCCAAAAAGCACTATCTTTAAGTACTTAGGATCAATCGTTAACATGGAAGCGAAATGTGACGACGACGTAAACCACAGAGTGAGTGTGGGATGGATGAAATGGCGGGAGAATTCGGCAATATTTTGCGACCGAAAATTTCCATTTAAATTAAAGGGAAAACTCTACACCACGGTTGTTAGACCAGCTCTTATAAACGGTTCACAGTGCCGGACAATGTACGAAGCGTTTAAAAACAAAATGACGGCAGCGGAAATGAAAATGTTGAGGATGTCAAGTAGAGTCACTAAACGCAATTGTATTAGATCTACGCGTATAAGAGGAAGTCTTCACATAAAGAATTCGGTAACCGAACAGCTTGAGGCGAATAGAATAAGCTGGTATTGCCACGTTCAAAGAAGATCTGCGGAAAACCCAGTTAAAAAATCACTATCAACTACGGTCACTCCAACTGTAAGAAAACGAGGTCGGAAAAAGAATTCCTGGATTTCTCAGATGGCAAATGGGCAACAACGTCTGGAGCTAACCACTGAAGCGATCCAGGACCGAGCATTATGTAGACGCGTTCTGCAGTCTGCGACATAAGCCAACCCCATAAGCAGAGCAGCAGCGATGCAGTAAAAATGGGAAACTCGTTACGCATAAGTTCGTATAACGAGGAAAGGATTAATAAAAGGATAAGAAGAAGTTAAAAAATGACTTTTTTCTTTTAATTACACGGATATTGAACAAACTTTTGAACCATTAACTTAACCTATTTGTAACATCTGTTTGGATTTTCTGCTTTATTTATTTTTTCTTTGAAACATATTCACAGTGTTTTTTTCCCCACCAACATTTTGAATTTACTCGTAACATTTTGAATTTAATTTTTTATTATTTTATAAATATACAACAGAATGTACTGCATTATTTCATGCTTAAATTGTTTTGTGATCATATGACATTGTTATTTATGGTATAAGTTTGCAATGAAATAAATAAACAAATAATAATAATAATAAATAATAATAAAAATATCGGCATAACATTTGCAGTTTTAAATGCGTCAGGAAAAATACAACTGCGGATACTTATATTGAAAATCTGCATTAAAACTTCCATCTCTCGTTCAAGAATTATTATGTTTTACGAAGTTGATGATTCAAGGTAATTCAAAAGATGAAATCGGGTGAAAAAAAAATCGATTGGCTTGACTCCATTCATTGCTTAACTATCTTCAACACAGTAATAATTAGAAAATTCAGAAAACCTGCACTAAAAAGAATCTTCAAAGCAATACTTGTAAGATATTGGCTAAAGATGTTCGACATTCCGCAGGGATATACTATATATTACTAAATAAAGATATATGATGGTATAACTTAGAAAAAAGAAAAGAGACAGATATAAGAAATATAGGGAGGATACAATGTCAAAGATAATAAACACGGGCTGTCAATGTGGGTTTAAGTTGTACTTATAGTATCAACATCCCCTCTCAACGCGTGTTGTTTTTCTATTTTAAGTTCATTGATTAATTTTTGATGTGATGGTTCGTATAAGCTTTTAGTTAGTACCTCAGTAAGCATCTCAGTTGTTGGCAAGTATTTTACTTCAATTTCACCCTTTAGAAAAACTTCTCTAATGTAGTGATGGCGAATATCCACGTGTTTACTTCTTGAACGGAATTTTGGGGTTTTCAACAATTGTTGTGCTCCTTGGTTGTCACAATAAACAATAAACAGTTAGGTTCAGCGTCTTCATTTAAAAATCCAAATTGTTTCAATACGTTACGAAGGTATATGGTCCCTTTGACAGCTTCTGTCAGAGCCATGTACTCTGCTTCAGTACTAGATAAAGCTACTGACCTTTGCTTCCTCGATTCCCAAGTTACAGCTGCGTTACCTAGCTTAAACACGAATCTGGCAAACGATTTACGCTCGTCTATGTTTCCGCCCCGATCCGAGTCGACGTATCCCAAAAGTTGGGGTCCAAAGTCCAAAGTATTGTGTTCTGTAAGTATCTTAATACTCGTTTAGCAGCTTTCCAGTGTTCCTGCCCTGGGTTTGGGTTGTACTGGCTTAATACACTGACAGTGTGAGCCATGTCGGATGAGGAGAATGGTATCTTCTGATTCTATAATATACAGGGTTTTCCAATAAGGACTTGACAACTTTTTTTTTTAAATAAAACGCACACCATTTGAGATATTTCAAAAACTTTACTATCGGCTTGAAGTATAATCAAAACATTTATGAATGGAACTCGACTTCTGTTGTATGGCCACCGCGGGCACGCTTGCAGCGGTCGATTCGTTTCAACGACTCGGCCACAGATTTCGGCTGAAAGGGCCGCTATTTCTCGTTCAATGTTGGCTCTGAGCTCTTCCAACGTCGTCGGCTTGTTGGCATAAACCAATGTAACGTGTGCTGTATGGTTTGTGGCACCATCCTGTTGAAACCACATGTCGTCCAAGTCCATATCTTCCAATTCGGGCCATAATGTGGTCTAAGCGATGCCCAATTATTGAGAACGCCGTGGAATTGACTGATTTGGATCGTTTGCTACGGATGCGATATTTTTGACACTTTGACCAACCCGTTGTCTCACTGACACGGCAACATCACATAACGTATATGTATACTCAAATTTTTGCTCTAAACTTATTATTGCCTGTCTACTAGGGCGAGAATTACGACCGAAAATTACCGGAATTAACGCTCTTAAAGTTGCAGTCACCGACTCCGAATTTCGGTAGAAAATTTTTATAATTTGCAGACGTTGCTCGTTCGTGTTCTTTACCATGATGAAAATGTTGAGTTTACTTAATAAATTGACACTGACAGTTTGATAATTAATGAAAGAGTGCGTTCACAAATCAAATTCAAAGTAGCCAAGTCCCTAATGGAAAACCCTGTATAAAAATTCAGCGGTTTCATCCCCAGCTCTAAAAGTTTTTGTTCAAACTAGTTGTACTATCTTTTTCCCGATTGCTTCAGTCCATCGAGTACCTTTGAAAGAGAGCATACAAGATGTTCTTCACCTGCTTTGACAAAACCTTCAGCCTGTTCCATAAATAACTCTTCTTCGAGATCTCCGTTGATGAACGCCATCTCAACATCTTATTGAAATAATATTAAGTCAAACTCTACTGCGAGTGCTATGAGAATCCTAATTGAGCTTTGCCTAGCTACCGGTGCAGGAGTTTCTTGGAAGTTGATACCCGGTTGTTCAGAGCAAGCTTTAGCTACTAACCGCGCCTTATACCTTTGGACACTTCCATCTGCATCGAACTTCGTTCTCAAAACTTGTTTCAAATTTTATAAAATCTTCTTCATCTCTAAAGGCATTAAATGTTGAATTTTTAATAAACGTGACATCTCTGCTTAAAATTACCTTTTTTGCTTCTGGATCCCATAGAAGGTGAGCTTTTGATGTGGTTGAATATCCAACAAATACACATTCGATAGATCTGGATACGAATTTGCCTTTACCAGGCTTTTTATTAAGAGCAAATGCCTTACAACCGAAAATTTTGAAATGTGGCACGTCCGGCTTGTTTCCATATCTTACTTCAAAAGGTGTCATGTTGTTCAGCTTTTTCGTTGGGCATCTATTTCGGATATAAGCAGCTGTGGAAGATTTGATTGCAGCATCATACATCTGACCATCTCGACAAGGGTCCTATTCATTCGTTCTGCTTTCCCGTTCTGCTACGGCGTGTACGCTACGGTGCGCTCTCTTTTGATTCCAGCTTTCGAAATTAGGTGAGTAAAATCTTGTTCATTGTTTTTGAAAAGGTTCTGCACATAGGTTTCCACGAATGAAATATACGCACAAGGACATTTGACCAGCAGGTAACTGCGGAATACTTTTTACCATACCTTTGGCGATAATCATCTTCAAACATTTGATGCCATTCGTCTAGCTGATGAAATTTTTCATTGGCAGCTAATTGTGCCTCTGACTTTAGTTCGATGAAGTACAGATCTCCTCTTGTTGCTGCAGTTAAAATAGTCTTATTTTCAGATTTCTTAAATATCGTAGTCTTTTCATCAAAATGAATTGTGTAGCCTTGTGAAACTGTCTTGGCAATAGACAATAGATTTGTTTTGAATTCAGGAACATATAGCACATTATTCAAGCTAATTGTTTGTCTGTTGTGTGTGCAGTTCACATTTAAACGTACTGTTCCCTTTCCAAGAATCTCGGTGGTTTTATCTACGGCAAGGTGAGCGGTTTGATTATCTATTTTATTGAAATCTATGAATTGTTGCCTGTCGTTACACATATGGAATGTGCACCAATTATGCTCCATCGAAATTGTACACGCTTGACGAGCTATTCCTAAAGATTCCTTTTTGGTCTGATTTTCAACTACTAGAAAAGCATCTTTTTCAGCATTGGACGTTCCCTGCTTGCTCATCTTGCCTTTACTCCAACAATCAGCCGCCTTGTGCCCAATCTATTTACAGAAATTGCATTTATATGTTTTCCTGATACATGCGCTTGTTTGTCCAATTGGCTTGTTTGTTAATGTTTGTGGCTCGTTTTTTTGGTGGAGATATCGCTGTTGTCTTCCATATTTTGCATAAAATGCTTCTGCATCTTGTTGATTTTGTTTAGTTTGGCTTGATTTTTGTTTCGGTGCATTAAATTCTTCCAGAAGTTTAATCTTGAGAGCTTCAGGTGTTGGCAAGTCAATTCGAGCATCTAAAGCATATCGAAAATTTGTATACCTCTCTGGAATGCTATAAAAAAGAAGAATCGCAAGCAGGTCGTCAGCAATGCCAGTGTCCATCTCCCCTAACTTATCAATTGTGCCGAAAAAATTGTTGAGATGTTCCATCATACTCCTACCTTCTCTCATCTTTGTGAAGAGTAACTGCTTTAATAGAGTAGCTTTGCGAGCGGGTCCTTTTGAAATGGTAAGCTTCATCTAATTTTGTGCAAACATCATTTGCTGTACCGCAATGCTTGATATGACAAAGTTCCGATGGTGACATGGAAAGTATAGTATCTGCTCTGGCTTTTAGATCGGAAATGTGGGTTTAAATTGTAGTATCAACAAAAAGTTAGATAATTGAAAAAATAAATTTCCGGGGTCGACATTATTTGCGTTTCTGAAAATTGGTTCTCCTATGTCTCTGATAGTGGGCAGATAAATGATGAACTGAATTGACAGAATTGATCGTGTTGGTGGAGGAGTCGCTATATTTGTAAGAGTTGGTATAGTTCGTAGTGTTAAAATAAAGTGTCGGTCCCAGCGTAACTCAGAGATTGATTACTTGTTTCTGGATCTGATTAGCAGCGTTGATACAGTTCTTCTCGGAGTCGTCTATAGACCAAACAAATCAATTAACCTAGGTCATCTCACTTCCCTGCTGGAAGAAATCTCAGTCGACTCATCCAACGTAATACTGTGCGGAGACACCAACAGTGATGTCTTGGTGGAGCGTAATCTTATAGATAATATAAGTTCACTTTACCTTTCTCCTGTCAACTCTACTACACCAACTCACTTAACAGACTATTCTAGTACACTCCTTGACGTCTTCTTCGTTAGCGAAATCAAAAAAATTTTTTTGTACGATAAATTGTCAGCTCCTGGGTTCTCTAAACACGACCTTATCTACCTTACATTCGATTTTAGTTACCAGATTTCAGCCAATACATTTAATTTTAGAGATTTTAGACATGTTGATTACCTTGTGTTGGAAAACGACGTACGCAGCATAAACTGGGAGCAATTATATTTTATGTCCTCACCTAATCAACAAATCGAAGTCCTTCAACTCTTCAACTATCACGTACCCCTAAAGACAAAAACATCAAGATATCAAGACTGAATTCATGGTTTACAACCGATATTCAAATAATTATGAAAAAACGGGACGAGGCATACGACCGTTGGAAGCACCTTAGAATAGACGAGCATCTCAGAGAATATCGAACTCTCCGTAATAACGTTGTGTGCAAAATTCGCGCAGCCAAAACACAGCTTTATTCAAAACGCCTGAACTCGTCATTGTCCGGCAAACAGTTTGGCGTGGCTAAGCAAAAGAGTAGCCTTCCTGACAATGGCGATGGCAACGTACTCAACAAAAACTTTGTGTCGTATCCCCCTCCGATTGCTTATCATCCTCCTGATGGTCCAAACCTCAACATCAGCACCAGTACAACGCCTTTGGAAGCCTTCGAGTTTTTTGCTATAGAGCAGGCGGATGTGGTGGAGAGTATAATTTCCATTAAATCTAACTCCGTCGAAGTAGATGAAATGCATCCCAAGTTTATAAAGGTTATTCTTCCCATAATATAACCGTACGTTACCCATATCTTTAATAATATATGAACTACTGGTGTGTTTCCTTCAGTCTGGAAGAAATCCAAAATCTTACCTATTCCTAAGAACCCTACAGGTAATGACTTCCGGCCAATTGCGATACTTTCATTCCTATCTAAAGTCTTCGAAAAAATTATGCAGAAACAAATAAATATGTATCTTAACGCGAAGAATCTATTGACATCTAAGCAATTCGGCTTCCGCGCTAAACATAGCTGCACCACAGCTCTTTTAACGGTAGTAGACGACATAAGACGTAACTTAGATAATTTCTCAAAAGTGTTCGATACCGTCAACCACGCTATATTATGCGATTAACTCTCCTCTTCTGCGGTAAGAGTGTTGGCTTCGTATCTCGTAGGTCGTCACAAAGCAGTATTTTTGAACGGCGGAATGTCAGACTTTCTTCCCAATTCCTATGGAGTACCACAGGAATCTATATTGGGACCCCTCCTGTTGTGATTATATGTTAACGAGCTATCTTCCATTGTCACAAGTTCCTCCATTGAAATGTATGCCGATGACACACAGCCGCTGTTTACTCGACTCGATCGACCATTGCGTTCGCCAGTTAAACTCTGACTTGAAAAAAAATTGTAATTGGTCGCAACAGAATCTGATGATAATGAACCCCAGAAAGTCAAAGTGTATTGTCATATCGAGGAAAGCTTTAAATACCTCCCGATTCCCACTGCTCCACCGCAATGACGATCCCATTGAATATGTGGATACCGATAAAAATCTAAGTATGACTTTCAACAAAACCTTAACATGGAGCAATCACATCGATAAATCAAAGTTCATGGTATCCTTCGCTCCCTGTGGGCAACTCAAACCTTCACTCCGATAAAAATAAGAATCCCTCTCACAAAAACATTTATCACTCCTATACTCACTTATGGTTGCGAAGTCTTTGGAAAGTGCGACTCTATCAACAGGCGGAAACTTAATGTCGCATACAACAACGCCGCTCGATACATTTTTGACTTGTGAAGGGTATGATCAATTACCAATTCTTGGTAAACGCTACCCGACTCTGGAATTCCCTCCCACGCCAAATTAAAGAAATAAAAGAGAAAAAAAGATTTCAAAGTGAACTAACTATAAATGGTATCTTTCTACTTTGTAGTTTGTTTTTTCACCTTTTTGATTGCCTTGTGAAATTATTTTCTTTATTGTTTTTTATTTAACCTTTGATCAACCGTTAATTCTTCCCTGTAACATTGTTAGTCTAATTTGCTAGTAACTTTCATTTATATTTTTATTACTTCATTTAAATAAGCTTATCACTTAATAAATAAATTGAATTGAAATTGAAACTTGCCGCGTACGGATGTAGCAGGTATGATAGGTAGTTACTTCGGAGTCTATAAATTCGACGTTAATTAGCATGATAATGGACATTCGGAAAAAATGTTTGATACTGAGAACACCAATTGCCAATTTTCGTATGCTTCCGAAGGCTCACGATCATAAAGATGCCGCGTGGTAAACAGTGTTTTTCCAACTCGAATTCAAAGTATTTTGATGCATTCGTATTTTGTTAACGAAATGCTTTGTATGGGACACAAGAGTATATGGGGCTGTGGGTACAATAGAATGTGTGACAGTTAATCCAGTTTTTCGCGAGTTTTTCTTTCTGCTTCATTTATATTTTTTAGTTTTTTACTTTAGTTTCCCTTTTTTCCATACCCATGCTAACTGAGGAGTTTATAGCACTGTACATACATATGTATCTTCTTCTTCTTATCCTTTTATTAATCCTTTTCTCGTTATACGAACTTATGCGTAAAGAGTTTCCCATTTTTACTGCATCGCTAATGTCGCAGACTGCAGAACGCGTCTACATAATGCTCGGTCCTGGATCGCTTCAGTGTTTAGCCCCAGGCGTTGTTGCGCATTTGCCATCTGAGAAATCTAGGAATTCTTTTTCCGACCTCGTTTTCTTACAGTTGGAGTGACCGTAGTTGATAGTGCCTTTTTAACCGGATTTTCCGCAGATCTTCTTTGAACGTGGCAATACCAGCTTATTCTATTCGCCTCAAGCTGTTCGGTTACCGAATTCTTTATGTGTAGACTTCCTCTTATACGCGTAGATCTAATGCAATCGCGTTTAGTGACTCCACTAGACATCCTTAACATTTTCATTTCCGCTGCTGTCATTTTGTTTTTAAACGCTTCGTACATTGTCCAGCACTGTGAATCGTTTATAAGAGCTGGTCTAACAACCGTGGTATAGAGTTTCCCCTTTAATTTAAGTGGAAATTTTCGGTCACAAAAGATTCCCGAATTTTCCCGCCATTTCATCCGCACCACACTCACTCTGTGGTTTGCGTCGTCATCACATTTCGCTTCCATGTTAACGATTGATCCTAAGTACTTAAAGATAGTGCTCTTCGGAAGAACTATTCCGTCTAACATTATATCCGGAACAGGTCGCAACCGATGCGCAAATGGGCACGTCAAATGCTCCGTCTTTGAACGACTTATTTTAAACCCGTTTCTCTCTAGCGCATTTCTCCATGAATCTAAGGCGTTCTGTAAATCTTTGACGTCATCGCTTAGTATAACTGCGTCGTCAGCGAAGAGATTTGGCGTTACATTTGCTTCGCGCATGCAGTCTTTTAAATGATAGTCGAATACTACGTTAAAGAGGAAAGGGCTAAGTACGCTTCCTTGATGCACTCCGACATTGGAACTGGATATTCTCTCGTTAGTCCAGCAGAGCTTTCAACCGCAGTTTTCACGTTTCCGTACATGTCTTGTTTTATTCTAACGTACGTTTCCGGTACGTTTTGAGACCTCAACGCGGCCCATATAAGATCCCTAGGCACTCGATCGAATACTTTCTCGAGGTCGATAAATGCCACGTGTACGTCCTTAGACAAATCTTGGTGCTTTTCCATTACTATTCGTAGGCTTTGCATAGCGTCCACCGTCAATCTTCCTTCAACAAATCCACACTGGCTATTATCGAGCTTTATTATTTGCCGAAGACGTTCGTTTAAGACTCTTTCGACGATTTTCATCGTGTGTGACATAAGCTTGATTGAACGGTAGTTGTTGCATTCTCGAGTGTCGCCTTTTCTTTTGTATAATGGAACCAAGAAGCTACTTCTCCATTGATTCGGCATAGGTTGTCCACATTTTAATTTCTTTTAATGTTTCGATAGCCATTCGCTGTCGATTCCCTCCATCTTCGACCAAAACTCTAATAGAATGCGCTCTGGTCCCGCCGCTTTCCACCGCTTCATTTTTCCGATTGCTATACTTATTTCTTCGATTGAAAAATTCGAAACTTCCTCCTCGAATAGACCAGCTGTCGGCACGATATCACGTGGAGACTGTTTGTTAAGCAACTCCTTGCAGTATTCACAAATTTCCTTTTCATTTGTTAATAAGCGACCGTCTGCATTTTTTATGTATTTCGGCGAGGTTATTTCCATCGAATTTTTCCGCCTCTGAGCAGCGAGCTTAAAAATATTTGGCACTGTAGTATTGGACGACGTTTGAACATCTTGAATTTCTTGTATAGCTTGTCTTCTATCTGCCGATCGTGAGGATATTTGTTCCAATTCCTGGTACAGCTTTTCCGCTGCTGCCGCTCGAGTTCGCGCCTGGACTTTCTTTGCGATCTTTTTAAGACGCTCGTATTCAAGAGCCACTCGAGCTTTTTCGATATCGTCGCTCCGATCGCATTTTGTCCACGCTTGGAATGCACTCTTCTTGTCGGCCACAGCTCGTTTGGTTTCGTCATTCCACCACCATGTTTCTTTGCCGACGTGATGGTATTTCGATATAGTCCCCAGATGGGACTTTGCGAGTGTTATGCATTCCTCGTGCATGCTGTTCCACATTTCTTGCGGGCTAAGTGAGTCTGCGATACCGTTTATATTGTGAAGTACTTCTTTAGCCAGTGCGATAAATCTTGCGCCTCGTTCCTTCGATAGATTATACCACCGGATTTTTGGCTTTCCAAACGATGCCCGTGTTTTCGGTTGTTCCGCTGTGAAAAATTCTGTAATGAGCAGACTGTGTTGGCTTACTAGCGATTCTCCAAGTATTACATTACAGTCCTTTACACGGTTTCTCATCGACATTTTGCAGAGGTGATAATCTATTTGCGTTTCGTGGCCTCCGCTGCTATATGTGATAAGATGTCGTTGATGTTTAATAAACATTGTATTTAAGACGGTTAAGCCGTAAGCCCTACAAGCTACAAGGATGTCTTCGCCAGCTGAATTTCTGGTTCCAAAGCCTTTACCGCCGTTGCAGTCCTCATAATCAACACTTGTTTCTCCGACGTGGCCATTTAAATCTCCGCCTACGAAGAGCATCTCATCGATAGGTATATTTCTAAGCAAATTACCGAACTCTGACCAAAATGTATCTTTTTCCGATTGGTCGCATCCATTTTGTGGAGCGTACGCGCTAACAATGTTCCACGTTTCAGTGTTTATGACGAGTTTAACACTCATTAAGCGATCGTTTATTTTCAAAATACCAAAGCAGATCCGCTGCAACAACGATAGCAACACCGTTTCGTCCATTGACTGTACCATAATGGAACATCTAACCGAAGTTTAGGAAATTATTTTGGAGACTTCATTTTGCCCACCCCCGGAATCCGTCGGGATCTGACACAAGCACTTCTGCTTGCTCTCGGATCACCCGAGTGCGTTGCAATCGTGGTGCCCAGCGGGGTAGTGCTATTAATTGCGATCATTTCCATGAAGTGTATCTAAAGTTTGAGTGGTTTGACACTTGTATGCACATTTCGAATTGATTGACTGCTCTTTTACCCCACCGGTAGTCTCCAGACGCGGGAACCCACTGATTGCATACAAACTTTTGGGATAGTTTTAAGGTGTTAAAGTATCACAGGCTCATTTTTGGTGTCATAGTTTCCTGTATATGATTGGTGTCCCATTTAGTCGCCTCTTACGACAAGCTGGGACGCACTGCGGCACTATTCTTTATCCGATGCCGCACGGATCACTGTACATACATATGTATATAGTCTTCATACTACATTTTCAAACTATGTACTCGCGAGTTGTTGTTTTTGCCTGGGTATACGATAAATTACGCGAAAGATAATCGGAATCACTTTTTGCATTGTATCGTGCAGGTAGCTAAAATGCAACATAGAAGACTTACGTTCAACACGTTTTTTTTTGGCATCAAAATGCCGGATTCAGGTAATTGAAAAACTACCTGGTCAGGAGCAGTGAATATTTCAGATAAAAATATTGCCTAATGCTGGTGATCTGCTCAAATATGTAAATGGAGGCGGCAAAGCGCAAAAGATTATTGCAACTACAATCGCTGCGCAGCCACTTCTGCATATAATAAATTGTACAACTGCAAGGGAAATGTGCTTGAAATTCGGAACGGTATGCGAGGCAAAAAAAAAGAAGAGCACTCATATGCCTCCACAAAAATTGTACATGTTCTCGATGGATCCTGCTGATGATGTGGCGACACATATTTCTAAATTGCAAGCCCTTGTCCAACAATTAGCAGATGTTGGAGAAGAAATGTCTTACTCCATGATTATAAAAAAGGTCTTAATGACTTTCCTGAGCATAACAGTTACTTTTAAAGCACGTGGGAATCTACGGCACGGGAAGAGCAAACAATGGATAATCTTATTTCGAGGTTAGTGAAGGAAGAAGCACGTTCCAAGTTTCATCATCAGTTGTATAGCGGGGGGATGGTCATCAATGCATCAGATGGCAAAGATCCATCATAAAAGACGACAGGACAAAGGGCGGCAGCACTTCAAGCAAGGTAAATGCTTTGTGTGTAAGAAAAGCGGGCACTGGCTGCGAGATTATCCAGAGAGAGTGAAACAAGTTAATCCAAGCGCCAAACGAGGTGAAGCTTTTATTTGCGGAGCATCAGAGGCAAACGAAATTAGCAAAAGGGATGAGTGGTTTTTGAAAACCGGCGCTAGCGACCATATGACAAAATGGAGCGGGGGGCTGGTTAATTACAAAATCTTTTAAACACCAGTAGTTGTCCGTATAGGAAACGGTACGACAATTTTTGCCATTAATACAGGTGTCATCAATGTGCTCTCTTTGTTGTCAAAAATTATATGGTTAACGTTCTGTATGTTTCAGACATACACGTCAATTTATTCTCGCTGAATACTGCGCTTCACAGCGCTGTTCTCAAACAGCTCCAAATGTCAGTTAATAAAAAATGGTACTACTCTTGCAGTGGGAGTGCGTCAGTCAAAGCTCTTCAAACTCTTAATTAAAGTTTAGGTAGGTAATGTTGATGAGATTTCTGCAAATGTACGAGCTGCTGTGAAGAAAGTAGAAACATGAAACATGTGGCATGAATAATTAACTCATCAAAACTTATCTCAAGTCAAACATACTCGTACTTTGAAAGGCCTTCAAATCTCGTTGGTTGATAAGTGTGAGTCTACCTGTGATTGCTGTATGTATGGAAAACAACATCGAGCTGCGTTGAACCGTAGTAAAAGCAACTCCACTTCCATCTTACAGCTAGTTCACACTGATGTTTGTGAACCAATGCAACAGTAATCAATGGGGGGTTCGAAATATTTTGTTTTATTTTTCCCATTCCCATTATCGCAAGGTGTATTTTATGAAATGAAAATCCGAGATGTGTCGATTTTCACAGATTTTCTAAAAGGAGGTGGAAGCTGAGACCGGTTTTCGTGTGAAAATGCTAAGGAGTGATAATGGAGTGGATACAAACGAAAATGTTGAAAACTTGTTTACAATGTGTTGTGCACAGTGCCTTATACTGTTCACCGGAACAAAATGGGTCTGCTGAGCGCGAAGTGCGAACCTTAATGGAAGCAGCTCAATCAATGATTCACTCCAAAAACTTAAGTAACTCTGGGCAGAGGCGGTAAGTACTGCTGTTTATGTTTTAAATAGAACGGCCACAAGTTCAGTGCAAGGGGGAACTCCATTCGAGCATTGGTTTAATATTTAAGGTGAAATTTGATTTATGCTGAGGTGTTTATTTATGTGCCTCATCAGAAGAGGAGATGGCTGCGATTAGTATAAGCCATCGTAGAAGTAGCATCTTCCGACTGGTGCTGGTTCTTTAAATAACGAGAATGAGCCCCTGCAGCCGAACATCTTGCAGCTCTGCTAATAAGTCTTACTTCACGCCTCCCCGTGGCGCCATCTGGGAATGTCACTAGAGACTGCGAAGTGAAGGGGGCAAATGGCGAGTTTCCTGTGCCATAAACAAGGGTTAGTGTCGGAAAAACAAAACAAGACCTTATCCGGGCTACTCCGACATATTTGGAGCTCAGGCCGGTAAGTATTTCCAGGACTTACCCAGCGTCTTGGAAAAGAGATGGTTGCGGACGGTGTAACCGACCTCTCGTCTTATGGGCATTAAAATTGGAACTGGCATCAACAAGCCTCGGATATGGACGGATCTACTCTTGACAACCCATGCAAACGAACTAAGGACAACGAACTTCGGATATGCACGTGGAATGTAAGGTCCCTTAACAGGCCACGTGCAGCCAAAGCAACTAGCGGAGGCCCTCGACTGCTGCAAAGGAGATATTACCAAGAAATGCGATGGGATGGGCCGGGCAAAAAGAAGATGAAAAACTGCGATATCTACTACGGCAATTGCTATCGACGGCAAAAGCAGCGCTTATTTGGCTGAGTATTTGTTCTTGGAGGCAGACTAAAACAAGAAGTCCTGAGCCTCCGGCATGTGAGCAATCCGCATCAAGGCTAAATTCAGCAACATTAGCCTTATATGCGCGCATGCCCCCACAGAGGAAGAAGATGACGACACCAAGGATGCCTTCTATGAGCTCCTTAACAAGACGTACGAGCAATGCCCTAGCTATGACATTAAAATTGTCCTCGGTGATTTTAATGCAAAGCTAGGAAGAGTGTCTTTTAATCCACTTATGACAGCAGAGATGAGCTATACAGAGCAATGTCTAGTTTTGACATCCCTTCTAACCTCGTCCGTCTGAGCAGGACGACGATGGTGACTGCACCCTTCTCCATCAAGGTTGGTAAAGATCTCGCCAAGACCTTTGATGTCCAGAAAGGATTTAGACAAGACGATGCGCTGTTATGCGATTTTTTCAACATCGTACTTGAAAGAATAGTGCAAAACTCACGAGCAAACACAAGAGGCACTATCTTTCAAAAGTCCGTCCAACTACTCGCATACGTCGACGATATTGACATAATCGGGAGAAAGCACCGTGATGTCAGTGGTGCTTTCGCGAGTATTGAGACAGAAGCGGCGAAAATGGGTTTAGCGGACAATGAGGGCAAGACCAAGTGTATGCTGTCAAGCAAAAATGACAGCCAACACCGACGTCTCGGGCAGAACACCACCCTCGGCAGATATAATTTTGAGGTAGTTAAGTATTTTGTCTACCTAGGCTCTGCTATAAATACAGACAACGCCACCAGCGCTGAGATCAAGCGTAGAATAACTCTTGCCAACCGCTGTTTCTTTGGGCTTAGAAGGCAATTGGGTAGCAAAGCTCCCTCTCGGACAACAAAAGTCACCCTTTATAAGACCTTAATAATCCCGGTCCTGCTCTATGGCGTAAAGGCTTCGAGACAAAAATTGTTCGGACGATCTTCGGTCCCGTCAGCATTGAACGAGAATGGAGGAGGAGATACGACAATGAACTGAGATGGCTGGGTCATATGTAGAACGTATGGACACCAATGCTCCGGTCCGAAAAGTCTTCGAATCAGCTCCCGAGGGACAGCGCAGTAGAGGAAGGCCAAGACTCAGGTGGCACACGCAAGCGGAAGAGGACCTCAGCCAACTTAGCGTGCGAAACTCAAGGCAGCTAGCCAGGGATCGAGCTGGCTGGAGAAGCTTGTTGACTGAGGCCCAGGTCCACTCCCGACTGTAGCGCCACCTAAAGTAAAGTAAGGATGCTAAGTCGAAAAAAGGGTACTTTGTTGGTTATCAGAACGGTGTTAAGGGCTGTCGGGTATTCATGCCAGAACAAAATAAGATTGAAATATCTCGAAATTTATTCTTCAACAATATTGACATACTATTGCAAGCCTACAATATTCAGGAGGAGTGTTTCGTTGCGAATGTTGAGGACGATATGGTAAACGTAAATCAAGTGGGCTTGGGGCTAGTTAGGAGCAAGAGTTCTTATTCTTTTGATAATGTTGATTAATGCAGCAATACTGTTCATTACTAAGATGCGTAACGTGAATATGTCTGCTGATGAGGAAATTCTACCAAACCCAGAGGAACCACCTGCTGATATTCGGAGTAGGCTCAGGAAAAGGAATTGAAGTATATGCGAATATATCAATCGCTAACCATTAACATAAATGTATATTTATTAATCCAGATATTATTACTTAAGAAAGATACTTATCACACTAATTATTAGAAGCAGCGGCACGATGCGAAAAAGACCACGTTTTCTAATTCCCACTTTGACAGTGACTTTTGACAACTGATGTGTTGCCTGCGTTCCCGGTAGTACGTTGTCATACATATCAGGAATACAAATCAAAAACCAGATAGTGTGAATTTTACTGTTATAGAAAATTTTGCTTTATTTGCAGAAACTGATTCTCCTATGAGCTATGAAGATGCTATAAACTTTCAAGAATCCAACTAATGGAAAGGAGCCATCGGTGAAGAAATTTCGTCACTGGCACGAAACGACACTTGGGATTTGGCATCACTACCAAAGAATCGAAAGTTAGTTGACTCGAAATGGGTTTACCAAAAGAAGAGTGCTACCGAGAATGGAAATATGCGATGCAAAGGGAGCCTTGTTGCCTGTGGGCTAAATCAGCAATTCGGAATTGAAATGAATTTTGAAATTTGGCTTTATTTCGCTTTTGGAATTGAACAAATGTCCGTTTGGCCTTACTTCGATTTTAAAAGCGAAATAAGGCCATATTTAGAACTAATGCAACTAAAATAGTTACTAAGAATTTGCGAAATATAATAGAAGCCTTTCAAGAATTGAAAATTGTAAAAATTGCTGAGAGAACTCCAAGCTATAGGCGCCTACCTTACAGTTGCTGACATACAATCCCTGCGGAGAAAAGGATTCAATCCTTTTAGCGAGCAAAGCAATTCAATTCAAGTATAAAAAATAGCCGATTTAGCCTTATTTTGCTTCGAAAAAAGTAATAAAGCCAAATTTTTTCTATCTTGGCCTTATTTTATTGGGCCTTATTTCACGTCACCGTACCTTCTGTATCTCGCTTGAAACTCACAGAGTAGGTCATTTGTCTGCACTCATGCGGTCAGCTGATCCGGGATAATTCCAATGAAGGTTTTAATTAACGAGTTTAGGAATGTTATGCCTCTCTATAGGAAGTAACAGGGAGGCACTTCTCCCCACATCAAAGATGAAGTTGAACACAAGTGTATTTTTTTCTATAAGCTCATTTGTAGAGTACTTGCGATCCCCTCCTGGGGCTTTATTTGATTTGCATCTATGTATAACCTTGCAGTCTTCTTGTAAGGTAAACCAGCAATCCAATCCATCCAGTCTCTGGTAGCTTGCTTCTTGTGTATGATGGATTAAGTAGCTGTACAAAATGCTCAGCTTTGCTCAAAATTCTCAGCTAGCTCGATGCTTCTTCTTGTTTGGCCCTTACAAAGGTTTGACCTTTGAGTGTTTTGCCAATTCCCAAAGGGACTGGCTATCTTTAATTCTCACAAGTTCCGTCGTCAGTTGTTGAATGTAGCTTCTTTGTTTCTCCTTGCATATCTTTTTAAATACTTTGTTTTATCGTTGATACATAGTTCTTGGTTCGGAGTTGTTGCTTGTTTCTCTTAATAACCATAAACCAATGAAAGCTTTTCTCCTTGCTAATTCGCATCCACAGTCGTACCATATTTGTTTTTTTTTTTGTAATCTTCTGACAGGTTGCGATAACTTAGCTGAGTCCGCGATACAAGCGGAAAGTATGTCTGTTTCGCTCACTGAGCCTCTGGTTTATCAGAAATTTGTAACTAGATACAAATCGTTCCTTTCATCGAAATTTTAGGAGTAATTGCATCTATGTGATGCGTGATTGTGATGATGTCTCAGAGCTTCCTGTAACAGTTAAGGGTAGGCGATCCGAATAGTTTACCTTGACAACGCGAAAGTCTGTTACACACTCAAGCCACTTGCAAAACCGTTGGTGATGGTAGAACATGCAGTACCTCTGATTAATGTCAAGTGGCCTTTCGTGCCACTTTTAGATCGTCCGATATTACTGTTACCCCATTGATTCGCACATTTCAGCGAGCTTTTTGCCTTCGCGCTCTTCTGAGCATCTGATTTCATTTATTGATTTTGGTTAAATTCCCGATTCGTAGATGTTACGTATTTCCTACTCTTCCTTTGAAATCTCCAATTTGCATTATGTTTGCTTCACTTTAGTAAGAAGTTGTACAGCCTCCCAAAATCCTCCATCCATTTGTTGCAACTAATGTATGCCGAGATTATGTACAATTTAGTGTTTTCGATTTCGACTTCAACTAAAATTTGTTTAAATTCCTTAATGTATCGGCATTCTATATAGGCGTTAATCTTCTTATCAATACCATACACACATCCTTCGGCAGCTCTGCCTTGGGTAGATATCCGTGTAGTTGGAATCCAATGTAGTGAATAGCTGCCAAAGAAGGATTCATATTGTTCCATTTTTGGCGTGCTTTGGATTTAAATTGAGTTCAATGAGACTTTAGGGTGAATTAGATATTTACATTAAGCTCTATCTCTACATTTTCCTTGTAATTTTCCGGTGCAGATCTCTATAACTCCTACTGGCTTAAGATCGCAATTATCGTCTGCAAATAATGTATGGATAATACGATGGCACTTGGATGAATATGTGTGCATTCTTGGAAATTTGTTTTTCATATGAAAATGTGTAGGTGGGGACTGTTTTTTCCGAATAACTTTCAGCACCTAAGAGTAAATGGCGCTTTAAATATTGCCTCGTAGATTCACATTTGCACGGTGAACGATTTAGAAATTAATACCATATGTACTTTCTACGGAATTGTTGTTTCAACGGAAAGGCTGGTGTACTATATGAATGGATTTTAATTATTTAAAAAAAAAAACGTTTTTGTTGATTTTGACTTGATTTAGTATTTGTGAAACGAATATTCTTTAAAATTGCGAACTAGAATTTAAGGTTGAAATTTCGCACAGCGTTCATGGAGCCCCGCTTAAAAAAAAAATATTGGGAAGTAATTCTTTAATTCAGCCGACGTCTCGTCCTAGGGGTATCACAAAAATGGAACTGGCCCTCCAGGTCGGGGGTTGCGACACCGGGATAACTGCCTGGCCATGGCAAAAATATAAAAATCTCGAAGCTACAACAAGCCACGGATACAGATGGATCTACTGTTGACAGCCCATGCTAACGAATTAAGGACAACGAACTTCGGATGTGCACGTTGAATAATAGGTCCCTAAGTAGGCCACGAGCATGCGAACAACTCGCGGAGGCCCAAGACTGCTGTAAAGCAGACCTAACCGCCATCCAAGAAATGAGATGGAATATGCCGGATAGAAAGAGTATGAAAAACTGCGACATCTACTACGGCGATTGTTATCCACGGCAAAACCAGCGGCTATTTGGATGCGGATTTGTTGTTGGAGGCAGACTTAGGCAAGAAGTCCTGAGTTTCCGGCATATGAACGAGCTCCCATTAGCAATTTACCAACAGCCCCCACAGAGGAGAAAGATGATAAAACCAAAGATGCCCTCTATGAGCTATTGAGCAAGACCTACGAGCAATGCGCTAGCTGTGGCATTAAAATTGTCCTCGGCGTTTTAAAATGCAAGGCTAGGAAGAGAATACATCTTTAGTGGCATTGTCGGAGGATATAGCCTGCACGACACTACCTTCGATAACGGATTCAGACTAATCGACTCTACGGCCGGATGAAACATTGTCGTAGCTAGCACGCGGTTCCCCCATCACGATATTCACAAGGGGACTTGGAGAACTCCTAATCAATCAACCGTAAACTAGATTGACCACATTGCGATCAAAGCAAGACACTCCTCCAGTATTATGAATGTCCGTACGTTCCGAGGAGCCAACAATGACTCGGACCATTACCTTGTTGTAGCCAAGGTACAGTTACGGATATCCCGAACAACCCCAGGACAAGCTTATACTGTGAGGAAATTCAACGATGTACTGGGTTTCACTCGACCACCACAACGAAACCCCTGATTTGATGATGAATGCCGACAAGAACATACAGTTAAGCAAGATGCATATAAAGCGGCGCTACATAGGAGGACTAGAGCTGCTCACGAGCTCTATGAGCAGAAGAGGAGAGACGAACACAGGCTTGTCAAGAGGAAAAAGAAAGCGCTCGAGGAAATTGAGGGAAGCTATTCCAGGAATGAGATGCGGAAGTTTTACCAAAAGGTAAAACCAACATGCCACGGACACGAGTCCCGAACCGAAGCCTGTAGAGACAAACAAAGGAACATCGTAGTAGAGTCGGTGTAGAAGAGTAAAGTCATGTGCCGTTAATGTAAAGGGAGGAGTATTGAATAATCCGCTCAAGATCTTTTAAAGAAAAAATTAAGAGAAGGCGCCCTAGATGCCTGCCTTATCGAACCTTAGAGGAAGACAGGAAAGAGTCTTTCTGAACCGAATACTGTAAAAAAGCTTCCGTAGTAAGAAAATAATAAAAGAAGTTCAGACCCAAGAGAAGTCGTTTTGTAGAGCATCAATTGATGAGAAATCTTATCAAAAGTTTTACTGACATCGCTTGTGATAACATCGTTTTCTTTGCCTTAAAAAATGGCTGCGGGGTCAAAAGGCACAAATTCAACCTTCAGAAAATAATTTGTCTGGTAGTCGAAAGCTTTGTTTTAAATGTTTTCAAAGAGTTTGTGTACATGGTTAAGTTTAGCAATGCGAAAATAATCGACAGCTTCATGTTTTGATACCTTTTGTGTATCTGGATCATTGAAAAAGGTCCTCCAAATCTGAAGAAGGAGGAGGAAAGAGGAAAGAGGAAGAGAAGGGTTGGAAAAGTATTTTGTTAATGGGAAGACCAACTGGTCCGAGTACAATACAAATCCGTCTTTTAGGTTTTGCAAGTTTTCTTCTGTAACAGCAGGATCTAAATTTTGAATGAGAAAGCACTAAGGGAGAAATTCGGGTGGTCAACGACGTAAATGATGGAGGGTGTTGCAAAATTTTCCCGAAAGGCTCACAATTCTATCGGCAGTTATCAATATTTACGATGGCCGGGTTGCCGGCAGAACGAAAAAACTACTTAAAAAAGAACCAAACACCAGAATCTTATAAAAAAAACCGAACCACGCGGTCGGTGGTTTAAGCTCCAAGTGGCGATCTGTCACTTGAGATTTAGGGAAAAATAAAATGCCCTTGGGAAATTTACAATGGCAGCAAATTGTTTGCTGAACCTGATGGCTGCTCAGCTGGGCTGGGTTCAGGACAAGATTCGCGAAAATTTAATATTTCAATTTAAAAGAATTTGCTCTGTTTAAAGTAGGCGCCATGCACTTTTTCCGATCGGAAGTGCAAAACCGTAGGCTGCAAAGAAATAAGCCGAAAACCACATTAGAAAGAAAATGAATAGTTTTTGGTATACGTCATAAAATGGATCTTTTTATTATTCGAGGATTGGTTGATAAGCTACGAGTAACAGCCGAAAGGCGGCGACAACAAAATGTGTTTTTTTTTTAAAGATGGTACTGAAGGTACCACTAAATAGCCTAAACCGCTACTTGCGGAGCCCGACACTAAAACGCGATATGTTTTTTTTTTGAAAGGATTCACCCCTGGGAACACGATATACACAACTTGTTCTAACACAAAAAGGGTACTTATCTTTCTTTCCTAATTTTCCAGAAAGTTGCTTGCCTGTAGAACTACCTCCTAGTCTTCCCCTTTCTAGTCCTGAGTTCTTCCTTGTTTCCTCCTCACTGTTTCTTCCCTTTTCCTCTCAAGGCTTCTTCCTTCCTTTCTTTTTTTCCTCTTTTTAAAAAAAAACGATTAAACTTTTTCCTTTTTTTTTTCCTGTTTTTTTTTCCAAACTTTTTTTAAACACTTTGATGGTCAACCAAGAAGTGGTTAACCCTATACCATCGATATTGACTCGGACCGTAGGTCTCACACATACGTCCATTCGTACAACCGTTCTTACGGATGCAACGGGCCAATTTTTTGGTCTTTGTGTGCAACACTCCGCAATTTTGCTGGAGTGTGCCACCATGCCTTGGACCTCCGTTGCTGCCATTCTCACTCACACACACCCCTGAAGGTCTCATTCTTATTTCCCACATTTGGGAAAAATTTCCCCAAGATTGGGATTTCCCAACCCCAGTTCTTCCAAAAGATAAAAAAAGGAAAAAGATAATTTGCCAAACAGTATACGGCCTATTCTTGTTTATATGTCCTGATCATTATCCGTTTCTGATAATGATCGGATGAGGTATCGTGGGGGCGAAACAAGGAACTACTCATGTGACGAGACTATTGGAAGGAGTTCTACCTCTGAGCGCTACCCAATGTAAACTAACCAACGACATCCCGGTGAATCCTTTTTTCTTAAATTTCGTAAGTGCGGGGCACGCAAATGGGGGTCCAGTCTTTACAATTATATTTCTTATACAATGTTTTATTTGGGGTTCGATGGGCGACCGTCCGTCACCGAATAGGGCGTCAGTAGTTTTGAATCTTCTGGGGTTTATGGCACGCAGAGGGTTCCAGACTGTCCATCTGGCTCTAGACGTAACGCGCTTTTACTAAAGTGACGGTCCGTCACTACTAAAGAGACTCCTGTCTCTGCCTTCTCGCAGACCTAGTGGTTGTTCCCTCCGACAAGCATAGAAGCAGAAAGACAGAGTTTAAGAACCCACCAATTCTTCCCGCCAATATGCTTCTCCAAGGAGACAACGGACATAAAATGAATGGGTGGGCCAGAACAACGGATTGGGCAGGAAAGAAATGGGTGGAGCGGAGATGCCTTCTAAGGCAAAGGAGACTAACCGATGAGGAAGACGACACCATACAAGGGCAAGAGCCGACAACTTCGGTAAAGGCTCCTAAACATTAATTCGTTGGGCGCGGTTCCTGCGCCGTTCCTCTGGTCGCTTCTATAATGGACCGTCCGTCCTACCTGCGATGGTTGATCCTTCAAGATACTAAGAGGGTGCACCAATGGCTGATGAACCCATGGCTGCCCACCACCCTTCTAGGATTTTGAAGAACCAACGGAAAAGAAATATAAAAGGAATTGGGAGCATTTATTAGACTATTCATATAGGCCTGCTGAGAAAGCTACTGATTTTACTCACCTTTGGAAAAAAGAAAAATAAACGACAGGGGATGAAATTTATCAATAATTGAAGGTGATACAGGATAACTCGATGTAGTTCCGTATTCGCTTAAACTAAATTTCTATGATTCTACAAGTTATTTTAGTTGTAACATCCGCAGTGGGTGATGGAAATTACTAGACTGGCGGACAACTCCATGATACAAAAAGATAAGGAAGCAATGTAACGTAAAGTTTATACATACATATGTACATAGACTGATCCTATATTATATACAATATTTTATATCCAATTTTAAAGGTACCATATTGGTTTCATAAAAGAAGTACAATATAGTGTAATATAGCAGGGAGTTAATGGGATCAATTGTGATGTTGTCTAATTGCCGTTTCTATTTAATCAGAAATGCCACTTCTTTGACTAGACTCTACTTGGCTCTGTGAATTGATCTAAGAAAATACATTCCTTAGTAAAAACGGGACCACATTCTCTAGTAGGAAGAAGAGTTTTCGAAAGTGTTACTCACTAACGAAATGTGGCGCTCCATTCCGAGATGTACCTGCTCCACAGCCAACAAGCGCCTCCAGCGAGTTCGATTTTTCGCTACCTCCACTCCGTTTTGTACGAGAATTTGCACTTGCTTGCGCCAACAGAGTTGCGGTCTTCTTTTACGGCGCTGTCCCTCGGAACGGATTGAGTGATTTGTCGGACCAGAGCATTGATGATCATCCGCTCTATATGACCCAGCCATCTTAGTCGTTGGATCTTCACTCCTCTGGCTAAGTGGATGTCGCTGTACAGTCCGTTGATGTATCTCCTCCTTTGCTCACCGTCAATGCAGACAGCACAAGAGATCACAAAACAAAGACACTGTGGTGCTGGCAGCCCGGTATGGGCCATGGCCTAGCTTCTTGACACTCATTTGTTTTGCTCAAGTTGTCATTTTTGTCACATCTGAGCGGGGCCTACGGTTTATCGCCTAATCCGGCGGGCTTACCGGGGATCGAACCACGGACCCTATGTGGGAAAGTCCAATGAGCCAACCATCGCGCCATCGCCATCACCAGAGATCACTCGACGAATTTTTCTTTTAAAGTAACCAAGAACAACTACTGTTATTCGCAAGAGGCGTTTGTTCGTCAATTGCCTTCTTATTCCAAAGAAGCAGCTATTGGCAAAAGTTATTCTTTGTTTGGTGCTCGCGCTAATGTTGTTCTCTCAATTGATAGCGGATCCCAGGTAGACAAAGTCCTTAACCACCTCAGAGTTATGTCTGTCGAGAAAAACGTTCTCCTCGCTACGTTGGTATTCGGTGTTCTTTCTGATTGACAGTATGCACTTGGTTTCACCCTCTTTGACCGTAAAGCTATTTTCGCCGCTCCCTTCTTCTGATCAAGATCTTGCAATCAGTATCAAGAAAAATGATGTCTCTGTATTTGTTCAGAGTCTTAAAGCTCGGTCAAACAATGCTTAGGTTCCATTTATTGGGCATACTTTTGTCCTACCAATTTTAAAGTTGAGTTGGCGTTGGCTCCTTACCAAGTCTTCGCCTGCCGCCTCAAAGAGTGAGGTCAACCGCTTCACCGGATTTGTCGAATTTAAGCTTAGATATCTCCATCTTCACTTCATATAGGTCAGGTGGACAGAACTGTTAATCTACATCGTCTCTGCCTAACAGCCGTATTTGCTGTATCATCAGCGATATATAGTCTCAAAAAATTCTAACATCCATAAGGGCCTTGCGTTTGTCGTAATGTGGTCAATCTGAGTTCAATCAGGAGTTCAGCAGTCTAGGGTAGATCCGTCCGTATCCGAGGCTTGTTCTTGGTTCGTACCTTTCATCTTTTTTCCATGAACGAATAGTAACCCCAGCGGCACAAGCCTGAACTTAGAGGACCAGTTCCATTTTTGGTACCCCAATGATGCCCAGCAAATCCACGAAAAGACCGTGGTTTGAGTCCGCTGCGTCTGGACTTATGCCAACTGTCAATAGTGTCTGTCTGTCGTCTGTGGAATTCGGACAGTAAACTGGCTGCGTTTGATCTAGTTTTCACATTCAGCTTTCTATTTGAAGGAAACTCTCCTCCAATGATTCTTTGAAAACCTCTCGCATCGTCAGTAAATTTCAGTCGGTTTTGTTCGTTAGAAGCAAACAGTTCCGTGTTGTTGGATCCACGTCCATTATTGTCGTCTATTATTATTATTATCAATAATATCTAGGATCAGAAGGGAACAAGCTGACGGAAACGATGGAATATTTGTACCGTCCAACTCAAGTATGTACTTAATTTAATACGAGTATTGTCAGTAAAGGAAAATGTTTTCATAAAATGTTCACCCGTCGATATACGAGTAACATTATGGAGCTTAATCTTTGGATATTAATCAAATCACGATTTATGGGACCCCATTTGGGGTTTGAGCAAAACTACGTCCCCGGAACAACCCTAAAATAATAATATCCCTTCCCATGGAACGTGTCACAAGTGATGATGAATGAGTTTATTGAGTTTATTGAGTTTTAAAACGTTCGCCAAAGAGGGACTCCAATGGAATACAGGTTTAAATGTATGGCACGTAGGGCATACGAGTATGACTTTGTCCAATCATAACAAAAATCTCTTCGTCCTCAAAATAACAGTAGAGCAACGATAAATGTGTTAAAATGTCATCAAATTGGTTAAGCGATGAAAGACGGTCAATCTTTTGATAAACGGGTAGATTTTCGCTAAAGTCCTGCTGGTTCGGAGTTCATACAATCCCCAACAATCTATGAAAGTATATGAAAGGAACTGAAGACTTTTATGTCGACTTTAATGAATTGCTAGAACGGTTTAATGCAAAAAAGAAAAACAAAATGCGTATTACTCGTAAAATAAGGGATAACGTGATTGAAGGATAATGTCAATAACTTAATTTCAATTCTGTTCCCTAAAAAGAGAGAAATTTATTATTGTTGTACACAATCAGTGTTCAGCCAGAGATGTACGAGTATTTATTCATCCGATCAACAGGAAAGCAATGAATATTTATGTAAATGGATATTGGTTGCACTGTCCCATTTCACATTTAATTAAAATTTGTGTTGTTATGCTTATATGTATGTGTTCAACTGTTGTTCTGAAAGAATTATTGAATAATGGAAAAAGGATTTAACAGTGCAATATGGGTTGCCTTCATCCAAATATTGCAAAAGAAACATATTTCGAGGGCACTCACTTCAAGGGAAATATTTCACGGATTTTCATTTTCTCGTACTTGGAAGCTGTCAACGGGGCGAGCAGGTCTATAATTCTGGGACGTTTTAACCGTCCCAGCTGTCTGAGTGTAAATAAGGTTGAACTCATGCAATGCAAACAGGATATGGAAAATATCCTAACTATTGAAAGCATCGTAGTACTTCTGGATCCCGTAACATACTCCTTTTTTGTCGTAATAAAACATTCGTAGAAGTTGGAGCTAAATACGATCATCACTTTGCCTGAAATACACTTCTTAGCAAGGAACAAGTCTTCGATAATGTGTTCACAAGCTATCTTATGTGAAGTTGTTGAATACTTTCAAAACCTCGAGAAGTATTAGTTTGATTTGGCCGCTGTCTCGAGAATCATCCTACGTAAGGTCATTCTCATAAGAAACCAGATGAAGCAATAAACGAAGATGAAGGCAGTGCTAATGGGAGAGGTCCGCATGTAAGCCTTGGCAAGGAAATTCGCCGCCGATCTCACTTACCGTGAGACCTTTGTGGCCTGGGATAGTATGACTTAGTTACTTACAGCGAAGGCTTAGAATTTTTGACATACATATCTATTGAGTCAAAAATAAACTTCATTGCTAAATAAAATTTTTCGATAAAACAGTAAATCCATTGCCAGTTGGTTTTGGATCTATTCACCGAAATTACGACGCCAGCGATTGTCATTTGGCGTCGATTCGTGCTCGAGCTGGATCTTATTAGCCTTTAATCCAAGATCTTTGCGCAAAATTTTGTATAAAGTGGGCGACCAAAGATTAAGTTGGTATGAACGACGTCGAATCGATACATTTGGATAGTTATCGACATTCTTCTGTACGGATGGAAATTTCTCTTCAATGCGCACCCTTGTTATGCATCTCGGTGCCACTGCATCCTCCAAAGAAAATGTTGTGTGAAAACGGTCAACAATACGCCAGATAGTGCTCTTAGATGTGCTCTTTATGCACATTTTGGTCACGTTGTTGCAGCGTGTATGTCATCGCTATTAAAAATACAGGGGCTGTTGATTAAAAATGACACTGACAGTTTGCAATCTGACAATAACTTTGACAGATGTAGATGTCTGAACTTAAAACTGATTTAAGAAAAAAAACACCCTTTACTTTGTTTTGCCCTTGTTTACCCAAAAACCCATTGGCCGCTTCCGACCTAATGCTTGTGGATCTTCATTGCCGCTACAATTGTGCGGACTTAAAAAATACAGTACCTGTATTTTTCATCAGTTAAATTCATACTTTGTCATGTTATGTCCGCGTCAGCTTGACTATAAACCTTATTCTTCATAGCCATCCTGTACAACAGAGATTTCGTCAAAGCTAGACTTGGCGTATTATATACCTTGAGACCAATAAGAGTTTTCAGATATAATTTGATGATTGATGATTCCAAATTCCAGCGTCTTTTCCGAGGTGTGAATACCTTAAAGCCGATGCTTACAAAATTTATTGCTCTATATCTGACGCAGTTAAAAGGTTCTCATTTACTATGCATCGGACAAAGGATGATGAGATTTCATGCTTCGGAGAAGCTTTCCTTCGATTATATCATACAGATGACCTGGTACATGTTCCTAAGTAGGTCATCTCTTATTACTTAAAATACTTCTGTAGATACTTTTTCTTCGTCAGATATAGGGAACAGAATACTCTGTGATATGGGCATTCTAACACTGACTGAGACAATGTGGGCTTCTCGGAATGCTTACGGAATACCTGGTGGTGATCGTCAATAATTTTGTGGCAACGTGCTTTTCATACCCGTTTACATGGCCGCCCTGCTCCCACTGGTCGTTCAATGTGACATTTTGCCGCACGACTCTTGGAGAATGGAACAACACGTGACTGAGCAAGCGTGCAAGAGGAGCATCGCACCAAACTTTGTTTTTAAGAATGGAGCGACCCGAACGGTTACTATGGATTGTGAATGCTACAGATCCGTGATTCATTAATTTTGCATAAGCCAATTGGATTAATTGGGACTAGAGGAGGTCATGTCGTTCCAGCAGGATGAAGCATCGGCGCATACTACACGAGCTGCAACTAACATTGTAATTCAGCCGTTTCTCGGTCATTTAATATCGCTTTTTGGCAATTTGCACTGTCATGCAAGATCACCCGAGCTTCCTGGAACTCTTTCTATGCGGTTATTTAAAGTCGCAGCTTTATGTGAACAAGAAACCAACTTTGGCAGCCGTCAAGGAGAGCATCCCCGTGGAGGTAGCAGCAAAATGAAAAAGTAAACTCTTACTCATGCAGACTAAAATGATAAAGGCGTGCTTAGTCAGTAGCCTAGGCCGTCACAAGATTCACAAATCTAATAGCCTTGGTTATATCTGACTTAATGTTGACGACGCTTGTAAACATTTAAAGGACAACGATCTTCGCATTTGCATGTGGAATTTTCGGACCCCTAACAGACCGAGTGTATTCGAGCAAATAAAATAAAATGAAATAGACACTTGGCTGATATCACTGTCATCCAAGAAGTGCGATGGGATGGCCCGGATTAAGGAGGGTGGTTGCCATAGGGAAAATTATCATTGCCTATTCAAATGTGATATTGCCATATGCTGCAAACTTAATCGACACGTGAGCGCGCGTCTTACGACAATCAACAAGACACATCGGGATGCTAGAAACGCTAAGTTAAGAAAGGAGAACACATTTGATGCGACAGTTGGTGAGTATAGCAACAATTACTTGGGCAGCCAAAAATTACTTGGATCACAATTTTGTCGCAGACAAGGTGCAGATGCACCAATTGCAGAAATTTATAACGCCGATGAAGCCCAATATTCCCCGTTTTGGCTGAACAGACCATTCAACCTAGACGATGACAAACTTCCTTCCATCTGACTAAATTAGGTCAGAATAACAACTTCAATGAAAGCATTTCGACCTGACCGCTTATCCAGCTAGGTATTTAAAGGCGCTAGAAATGAGCTTACACCAACTCATCAAACCTAGACAGATGAGTGTATGGGCGAATTCGAAAACGCACGACTTGCCAAGTAAATTATCTGCAAACCACATGTAATAGAGTAGTTGAAACGTCAAAAGCATACGTTTACATTGCAAGTGCAACATTTCTTTGGCAATTGCACAGGTGCTGTTGCTTTCGTGTAAAAAAAAACTGAATCTACTACGTTTTCGAACTGTTTGCTTTGCAGTAATTCTCCGTTGTGTGCTTACGAATCTCCTGCTTTGCAAATTTTGCGCAATATATGCGTTTACGAATTTGGCCTATGTCTGACGAATGGAATATCAGTTTACCAGGTTCACAAAATAGAAAGCCCACTCAAATGCGGCAAAAACAGAGGTCTAAGTCTGCTCCGCATCGCATCATACAAGACGTCTGAGACCCTTAGTCAGCAATACGATTGGCCCCTATTAATGCGAATTCAGACCAGGAATGTCCACAATCGATCAAATTGATATCCACCATCTTTTCATCGAAGAGCTAAGTATGTAGATCCACGTCTAGTTTTAGCATCCCAGCCAAGTTCATCCATTTGGGTAGAATGACGATATAAGTAGTTGGGGTAGTAGGCCCCAGATATCAGGTTATTGGACGAGATCATTGCTCTTGCAATATGCCTTCGAGTCAACTTAATAGCGAAGTTGTCCACTCTATTTAGATTCGCCCTGTTGTATAGGACCTCATTGGGATAGAATTTTATGTACTCCGATTCTGGCGTTCTGTAAAGGCGAAGGCAGACCCTAAGGCAAGCCCTCTCAAACACCCTAATCTTTTCCATTAAGCTTGCTCTCACATTAAACCACACGGGACACCCATATACCAGCATGGGCCGGTTGAAGGCCATGTAGCAGATAACTTTCACCCTCGCATCGAGTTGGCTGCTATAAAACAGTCTATTTGTAAGGGCAAAAGAACCTTTGGCTCTGGCCAGAGCAGCATCTACATTCTTGTTAAAATATAGATATTGGTCTAGCCAGATCCCAAGGTATCTAACTACATTTCGACAAGCAAGTGGCTGGCCGTGTTTTCCAATGATCGAGAATTTTCGCCAATTTTTTCTGGTGTCCCTAGAGGCACCAGACAACGGCGTCCTAAACAGATTGGTTTCCGACTTCTGAAAGTTGATTTCAACTTCCAGTTATCGCAAAACCGCCTTATTTGTTCGAAGTCACGTTGCAAAAGCATATTTATGACTTCGATCAGATGCTCCAGTATTATCGGGTTTTCATCAGGTCAAAGAAATGGACTTTTCGCGTTATCACACATTTCCTTGATTTGGCCACTGTTGCTGCTTGGATGGAGTACAGGGCTGATTGTCTGATGCAATCCATTCCCAAAAAAAAAACATTATGGATTCAATGGCTTTTCGTATAGAAGTAGCTAATAATTTAGTGCCTATAAATAAAAGTGGAAACCGAAAAGTTGGTAGACCCTCTCATACAGCTGATGAAGCGGATGAACCTGAGCCGAAGAAAAAATGTTCTCATCAATTTGCCCCCCCGAAGGATGCACGGCTCGACCAAATCGGCCATTTTCCTCTATTGGCAGTGCTAAATCAGCTAGAAGATGTAAGAAAACCGGCTGTGAATATAAGTCATTTATTTTATGCGAGAAATGCAAGATATATATATGCTTAAACCGTGAACGGAATTTATTTTTTGGCATACCATACTTTATAAAAAAAAACCTAATTTCTAATCTGTAGTAGTTTGTGTTATTTTAATATAAATAGAAGCTTTACGAAGTATTACATTTGTTATTATTTACTCTTTAAAGCATTACAGCAAAACATATTATAACAAAAAATTCACTGAGAGGGTTAAAGACGGAAACGAGGTTTTTGGAGGTGAGTTCCTTTCACCCGAACTGGAACTTTTACTAGTTTGGGATTTGGGCATTGGGTATCAGTGGGTGTTGCAGCGTCGCTGATGAATTGGGACTTTAACCATGAGTGAGGTTCTCCAAACACTCATCCTGATCAACGACATGTCTATTCGGATTAAGTTTGACCGTAATAGGCTGAACCTCTGCGAATCTGCAAAATTCTGATACCTTTATCGCACTGAAAAACTTTCAAATCTCGCTATAACTGTATAATGATTCTATAAAAGATTTCTACACAAAAATGTTCTCAATAGGTATAGTATAATTGCGGGAGAGATGCTGCGTCGGGATAGATGCCTCAACCAACCAAACTCATACATCTAGTCATCCGCGGAAAAATTATTTTGTTTTGCATTTAGTCGGTTAGGTATTCAAACGACAACGTACGAAAAAAAAACTATTTACATACAACACAATAACGGGAATTTTTTTTCCTTATTTTATTTTTCGCATCCCTTTAAGCTATGGAAAATTTTCAGAATGTTGATATTTGTCGATCCAGAAACAGGTTATCGCGCGTTTTCTCAAGTGTAAGTATTTTTTGCCATTAATTAGCGGTATCTCTCCTTCACTACAGGAATAGATGCCGCACTTTTTTTTGATAAGATAAGATGTTAAGATGAAGCATGGGAGAAAGCAGCGTCCGTTGGAAATGGAGCTTCAGGATTCAGGGCCTCAGGAATCTACCCTTCTGATCCTCAAGCTATTCCAGACCAATTCTTCAGCATGTCAGACTCGGCTGTAGTTGTAGTTCACCAATCAACAGCTCTTCCTTCTTATGCTGTCAGTAAAAACAAGAAGAGACCTACAAAGTCGACGAATTGCACAGAACGTGTCAGTCGAAAAGAATAATTTCGAGATGGTAAATGTCTTTGTCTTACTTGGTTTTCTATAAACTCTGTCAAAAACACCACAATAAAGAATAAATGGCCATAGAAGGCAATTGAGTAGTAAGGCCCTATTCCAATAAACTAATGACACTCTGTAAAAAAAACTTAGATCACTACAGTCCCACTGAAGCATAAACTCTATCGAAAGCGGATGAAGATATCCCCAATCCTTTCGAGAGAAAATCCTTCGAAAAACTCCAATATTCAGTCCAATTATTTTAATTTAATTTTTATTTAATTCAATTCAGGAATTCTTACAAGCTAGACAAAAAAACGTTTAAAAATTAGCTTAATTAATTTAAAATTATCTTATTCTTTCTTACTGGCCCCATGCGGGCACTGTAGGTTAAACATAACACTTATGTCTTTCGACGTTTCTTACAATATTTTTTTTATTTTTTTGCATTATGTAATTAAAACTAAAACTAAGAAAATGAATTTTATTTTTAAAGCTACAACTACTTAGCCCACTTAAACTATCTTATTGTACAAGTATTACTTTTTAATCAAGAGAAGAGAGTCCATCTCTGTTTTTTTTAATTTTTTTTCTTTAAGCAATCCTAGCAATCCTAAATCTATGTAAGCCGGCAATGACTAAAAATAAGGCAGACCGACTCTGCTCCCTAACGAAGCTAACTAGTATTGGAGGAATTCGACAAAGGAGCTTCCCCTTCTTCCGCAAGCCACCAAAATTGTTGGTGCTGCCGAGCTACATCCCTCATGTCGCTACTCCCTACCACCCTACTAAACCGGAGACGCTCCGCACTGCCGTCTGCGACGTCTCTGTCGTAGTTGAGTCGCCTGTCCGCAGCTGTTTGAACGACGTGGAAGATTAACGGCACCGCTAATCTATCCAGGATCAGACCTTTTCTGTCGAGGTAGAGGAACGTTTCTGGATTAATAATGTTCCTGTGTTCTGTATAGGCGAAGGCAATCTCTTAGGCAAGCCCTCTCAAACACTCGAATTTCCAAAATTCCAAAAGACTTGCTCTCACGTTGAACCACACGGGACAACCAAATACCAGCATAGGTCGGGTAAGGGCCATGTAGCAGATCACCTTTACCCTCGCATCGAGTTACCTTTTATAAAACAATCTCTTTGTAAGGGCAAAAGCACCTCTGGCTCTGGCCAGAGCAACATCTATATGTTTGTTAAAATACAGATATTGATCTAGCCAGATCCCAAGGTATCTGACTACATTTTGACAAGTAAGTCGCTGTCCGTGTTGTCCAACGATCTGAAACTTTCGCCAATTCTTTCTGGTATCCGCAGAGGCCCCAGACAAAGGCGTCCTAAAAAGCATGGTTTCCGACTTCTGATACTCGTAGTTGATCTTCAACTTCCAGTCATCTCAATATCGTTTAATTTAATCGAAGTCACGATGCAAAAGAATATTTATAATCTCAATCTTTGGACCTGATCTGTACGCGATTAAGTCGTCTGCGTACGCTATGGCATGGTGAAGTGAACCTATCAGATCACTTGTGTAAATGTTGAAAAAGATTGGCGAATTGACCGCACCTTGTTGCAGACCGTTTTTAATCTTGAATATACCAGTAGAAGTCACATCGCCATTTTTCACGATGAACTGTCTACCTGTGAGCATATTGAAAAGAATATACAGCAGTGGTTTACTAATGCCCAGTCTGTTCAACTTGTAGAAGAGTCCTTCTAACCAAACGGTATCGGAAGCCTTCTCCAAATCAGTCAGACAGGCACTGTTTCTTGGCTTTGTTCCATTGGATATCAGAAACCAGCTTAGACGCGGCATGAATGACATCATGCCCCGCATTGAAACCGAATTGATTATCCGGAACTATATTGTTGTCCTCAACCCGCTAAGACAGGACTCTATTGATGACTTTTTCGAAAACCTTACTGATATTTGGAAGGAGACTGATCGACCGGAGATTCGCCGGATTGGAGGTGTCTTTATAACTTTTGGGGATGGGATGTACCACCGCAGTTTTCCAATGTGCTGGATAATGTGCATTATTCATTGCATTGTTAAACAGGGTGGTGTAAATATTCACTGCTTCCAGTGGGAGCCCAATGATCGGTATTCCATCGGCTCCCACTGATTTCTTACTTCTAATTGTGTCGAAGATCGTTTAAAGCTCATCCTTCGAAATTAACGGGGGTTGTTCCCATTCATTGGCGATGACATTATTTGCTATATTCTCGTCACTGAACTGAGTGAAACCCGCGTTCTCAATTCGCCAGTTCACTATTTCATTTCAAAGGTAGAAATTGTGCACAAGGACTCGATTTTCCAGGTCCCAACAATGACCTAATGACGTCATTTGTCTTGTACACTTCCTGGAAAGTCGCTCCTATGACCTCTACCTTCTCCTGTGGATCTTTGATCACGAAGAAGTTGTCATCATCAACATCTTCATTTGGATCTATGCCTACCGTTGAGAGTATGCGTACGTTGTCAGTCGTTAGGGCGATTTTAAGACATGAAAGGTCGTTTTAATCTTTCCTCCGAAATATTTTATTTATTTGCGGGAACACATTCGGGTTGCTAGTGTTTACAGCCTGAATTTTGTTATTCCAATACAAACTGACAAAAGCCCTGTAATTTTCTTTTATTAATGTTTGGAGGTTTTTGATCGACGACTTTAATGTCAAGATCTCCGGGTTATGTCTGTCAGTAAACTGTCTGTACAAGGTTTTTAGGCTTGACAGCAGTCTACTTTTATGTCAGTGCAGTGCGTCTATAGTTGAATTGCGGAACAAGTCTTCGTTGTCAGTGTATTGATACCGAGGTATCGTTGTGTCCATTGTTCGTTTAATTGTCTCGTCCATTAGTTTTAGATACCTGCCAATCTCCTCGTTTGACAGGTTCCCTCTAGTGTTTGGTGTATTATTTCCCCAATCGCTATGTTTGGCGTTGAAATCTCCGCCGATAATGAAGTAGTTTTCCTTCAATTCCAGTCTCAGAAATCGAATCGTCTCTAGCTCTGAAATGAATTGGGTGGATTGAGTTGCCGTAGGGGCATAAACAGACACTATGTATAACCGCTTTCCGCTGCGGAGAGGGATATACATGATGCATGCTTCTAGCACCTGAAACCTACATTCACTGCAAGGACCTTCAGAGTTTGCTCCGCCATCGTACCCATTACGACTGGAGGTGCGTTAGGCTCGGCAGCAGTGCGTATATTTGATCTACCCGCATAACTTGCTGAGTAATCTGACGTTGAAGCTTAGCCATCTGCCCCTGAAAAGAGCAAGATATCTAGCATGTCAGTTGCCGGTTCCGGTGCTCTAGGCGCTGGGGCCTGAGAAGCAACCTTCGCTTGCTGTGCCGTATTTCCCTTACCTGCCGCCATTTGGGCCTAGGTAACCTGGTGAGTAACGGCTGGTGTTTGTGATAGAACAGGTGGACGTTTAACTTTCACCTTTTGCTGCCGAGCCAGATTTACTCTTTTTATGTATTGGAACTTGGAGCAACTCCGATAGTTTGCGGTGTGCCCCGTGTTCTTACATAAACCGCAAGAGAGTTGGCTTTTTTCTGACGCTCCATCCCTACCCAGAGCGCATTCTTCTGACTTGATGTTCTTACCGCACTTGACGCATCGTGGCTGCATTTCGCAGTTCGACGACGTGCCCGAATCTCTGGCAGCGAACGCATTGATAAATGTTTTCGCTCCGTTTTACTTTTTCCCATGACACAATCTGGTAGTCCAGGACTTTAATACTCCTTAGACCATCCAGTTTGCTATCGGGAGTCAGCTGAACCAGGAAGAACGGTAGTTTCCGTTTCTGCCGTTTGGCTCTGACTGTAACAAAAGGCTTAACGCCTACGAATTTGAGCTCTTCGCACTCTTTCTCTATGAGCAGTGCGGGAAGCTCCTCCAGCTCGGTAGATGGTTCCAACCCCCCTCAGCAGCATTGTTTGCAGCTTCTCACCTTTCGGTGTGAAGGAGAAGAACTCCGTAGTCGAATCCCTTAGCAAACTTTTGACCTTGTTACAGTGAATCGCGTGCCTATCAAAATTTAATCTTTTAACAAAAAAAATTATTGCCTATGGCCGACTTGCATAGATCAATGGGTTTTCTAAGCTTCATTTTGTACGTGTTGATTGGTGGTATCCTTTTTGTTTAACTTTTTGTTGTTGTTGCTCCTGTTGTTGTGCCAGATTCTTTGTTGGCTCTTGTGTAGAATTTTTATTTTTCTGTTGTAGGGAGGATTGTTTCTGTTCTTGTTGTTGTTGCGGTATGGTTTCGCTCACCGTATACTGCCGCTGAGAAGCCTGGAGTTGTTGTTGCTGCTGCTTTTCTCGTCTTGCCATTTGTTTTTCTTTTATGGCAAGCACTTTTTGCTGAAGCTGTCTTGTGCTCTTATTAAGCGCTTCAACCTCGTCCTCTTCCTCATCTGACTCAGAGCCAGCCAGAGATGCGTAGCTATTTTCATCTCCCATATAGCGACCATCTCCTCCATTAGACATATATGGGAACTCGTCTTTGGGTTTTTGTCTTCTTCGCTGTGCTGCTCTTGCTGATATCGTGGGCGCCTCTTTCCTCACTTCTCCAGGCAGCATTTCTGATGAAGCTGATAGGGAAGGGCGCTTAACTAGATTGGGAGGTGGTTTTTGCTTCCTTCTCCTCTTCGTATTTATCTCTGCTGTGGTTGTTTTTGTTGTCCGACGAACTGGTATTACTCGTACTATAGTCTGTTCATCGGATGACATCGTGCCATGGATTGGTTCCGCTATTAGAAAAGCGGACCGCTCGCTTCCACTCATCGTCGAACCCACTTTACTAACACACTTTAATGTTGTTTGTATTTTAATTTAAATAATAAAAAAAAAGAACTTTCGTTTATTGGGGAGTCGAACCCACGACCCCAAGTTTATCCGTTCAACACCACTCGCACTGGGCTTCCGAAGCACTTGCCAGAATAGTCCTTAATTGTTTTTTTCTTAAATTTTTTTTTCTTGTTTTTTAGTTCACTCTAGAAGAGAAGCCGAATCACGTCTTTATACCACGGAGGTCTATGAACGACTGATATTCAGTTCCGTTTGCGTTGACATGGCTTTAAGAAGAAGATTCAACGGACAACTACATGAGCTGTACAGAGACATTGACATTAGAAATCTGATCCAGCTTCACACAGCACAGGACGACCTCACCTTATGCGGTGCGCACAGGTACAAGAGAACCTTAGCCAACTTGAAGTGTGCAACTGAAATCAGTAAGCTAAAGAATGGGCTAATTCGAAGGCTTGTAAGATGAGGCGCAGGTTCATCCTTAACTGTAGCTCACTATCATTATCAGATGTAAAACCGGTGATAAAGTCGCATTGTACCTCAAAGCTATAGCTGTCTATTGAGACATTTGCTCCGATTCATCACTGGTGTGGGTCCCTTCTTGTTGACAGAATGTACTTAGTTTGACTTGCGAGTTGCTCACCTTGTTTAATTCTTTATCGACATCAAAGGTCTTGATGAGATGGTTTCCGAACTTTATAGAACAGCTATCGTGCTTGACAAAGTTGTTAAATCGGACGGCCTATCTGCCGAGCTATTTAAGCCAGCAGAAAAAGAATTGGAAAAGAGCATGCATTTGTTCGGCGGTATTTGGGTTACCCCAGCCATTTGGCAGCCAATTGAAGAAGCTCTTCCATATTCTCAGTACCGACTATTACAGATTTCTTTTCATTTTACTTTTTTATAAAAACTTTCGATGATTGTTCCAGAAGTAGGAGGATTTTGTTTCCTTGATCCCGCGTTTCTCATGCACTTTATTTTTCCTACGAAGAATCAGTATTGTTCCCTTGCTCGTAGAGCTCATATGCTACTCTCGTTTTCCTTGCATTGCCGCTTCGTGGGCGAGTTACCTCCCTACAAGCGCTTGCATTCATTCCTCCTGATCGTAGAGGTGGTTCGTGCCATAACAACATTTAAATCAAACAAAATTGAAGCAAAAGGAGTTTATTAGTGAAGCAAGGGTTCATCCAACTTGAATTAATTTGTTAACGACAAGGAAACGTTTTTAATTAAAATTCAGTTTTTGAAAACTTCAATGGAGAATGTAGCACTTTATGCGGATACATTTGTTTTCCACTTCGTCACAAATTGCAATATTAGACATGACGTAACAAAAAGCAATAAGTCACCTGTCCATATGCTAATAATTACTTTGCACCGTGTGTGATTAATTCCTTTGAGACTCTGCCTATCTACTCGTATTATAGAATTTAACAACGCTTTTCAGTATTGGCATAGTCAGTGAGTCTGTTCATTATTTTCAATGGTTAGCCGCAACTATTAAGTAAAACTTTACCAATTCGGAAATTCTCAATTTTCAATTACCACAGCCGGTGACATCCCTTACTTACTTATTTAAGTGACTTCTGACTGCTTGAGTTTTCCCTTCTTCGATTATCCATAACCAGTAAACAGCTGTTGAATGAATGAATGAGAAAACTTCTTTAATTTACCTTGCCATGGCACTCTTTAAACTTTAATTTGTCTATCCGTCAGATAAATTGGTATTAAAGTAAGAAAAACAGTATGGCGCTTTACTTTTTTCGTAAAGGGTGGGCCATCTGTTGGTATATTTTTGACTCATATGTGTTTTGGCACCGACAGCTCTTCTGTGCTCAAAAAATTTGCAGAAATACTCAGACTATATTCGCGGTACGGAAGGGATCAACTTATGCGTCAACAACGTTGGGATAAATTGCAAAGTTACTTTTAAAGTGGATCCCGTAACAGTGCGAATTTTGAAAATCAATTTCGATTGAAACACGTCACCAATTACAGCTGATGTACGCAAGTTTGTTAAGAAAGTTCGCCAGACGGGTTAATAGTGAAAGATCTCAGGAACTGAACACCATTAGCACTAACCGATGAGAATTTTGCATATAAATAGATTTCAGATTATTTATACAAGGTCCAATTGCCGCTGGAATTTAAGCAAAATGACCACCCTCTTCGTATTGGCTTCTCTGTTTGGGCTTTTGAGCAACTCGAACTGGCAACATTTTTGCTCAAAAAATCATTTTTTAGGTAAAGCCCATTTCCATCTCGGTAGCTACGTAAACAAGCAAAATAACCATGTTTGGAGCTCAGAAAGTCCACACGTAGTTATTGAGAACCGAGTGCATCCCGAACGTGTAGCTGTTTGGTGAGGTTTTTTTTTTGGAGTGGCGGCATTATTGGCCATTTTTTTCCCAAAACGACAATGGAAGAAAAGTTATGGTCAATAGAGAGCTCTAATTTTTTTTTTTGCCACCAATTGGAGACTTGGACTTGGCCGTGATATGGTTCCAGCAAGATAGGGCTACGTACTACACAAGTGGTTCAAGTGGCCTACTGCCAAGGCAGCCGACGCTGTCATTTGAATGAAATAATATTTCATAATTAGTCGGAAGATTTACTCTTTTCAATAAAGCAACAAACGTTTAAAAATATTGAACCAATAGACGCCCCCCTTTTAGTTTGGACTGAAATACGAAAATCTTAAGGCAATTATGTTTTTTTCTCCTGAAGATAGAAATCGTCCCAAGTTTCGTGACCACGCTTTGTCGATAATGGTAGATACATTCCTACGAAACTGTTTTGAAAAAGATTAACAGGCGTGTGGTACCGATACAGAATTGTTTCCCTCAGCTGTTAATACTTACTTACCTTTGCCGTTCTTGGAATAGAAAATTTTCCATTAGCGTTAATTTTTAGTGAAGTTTCCCAGTTTTTAAGGGCCTTGTAAGCGTTTTAGGACCCAACACATCAATGCCGAATACCTGGAATCTAAAGCGGACCCCAGACGGCTCAGCCACAGAAATAATGCTCCCTACTGGGTCACTTAAGCATAGCGTACTTAGATGTTTGGGCAGAACATAATGGCCTACCAGTCGATGGTCTTTTATTTGGAGAATAAATCTTTTTGAAGAGTCAGAAACATTCGTTTGAGACCTGTTATATGCAGTTATGCTAACATGGACTTTCAATTTTAATGGAGGGACTCACGCAATCATCAACCAGATTGCGTTGTTCCAAAGTACTTATCTCTGCGACTTACCTAGTAAATTCTGACTCTCGTCATAGAGCCATATATAACGAAACTGCTATAGCAAGGACATTCCGGTTATAAAGCCACTGCAAGCTTTGGAAATAGAATGATGGATGAGTGTTTTCTTGGCTGCTTTAAGAGGAAAATTCTTCGGGTGAATTTCGGTCCTGTCTGCATAGACGATGGTGGGGGAGTAGATATAACGAGGAACTATACAACCACGTCGAGTACTGTAGAAGAACAAACCGTACACGACTGAGATGGATGGTTCGTGTAGAGCGGATAGACACTAATGAGCCAGTTCGACAAGTTTTTAAATTCATCCCCGAGGGACAGCGCAATAGAGGAATACCGTGACTCATGTGGAAAGGTACCGCTGCCAAATTAGCGTAAGAAACTGGAGGCTGGATGGCAGAAACTGACTGTTGCTGGTTGTTGACTTCATTCTGTCGGTGAGTCGATGTGTTTCAAGGGTAGAAATTCCTGGCTACCGCAGCTTTTATAGCACTTCTTCTCCTACTCAACCCCCCTAAGACAATAGTATTTCAGAGTGCTGTTCTTTAAGGCCAGACTCACCTTTCCGGTTTCTCCAGGTAAGCAGTTGAGAACAATATTCTGACCACATTTAAGAAGATCACGGGTGGATTGTTTCTATATCGAGAACAGTGGAGTAAAGTTTAAACCTGAATAATCACATTTATACTAATTAAATTTATTTAATTTTTATTATCATAAAAAAATCTTTATTAACTCGGAAAGCGATTCTGCCCTTTAAAAATCAACTAACAAATTATTGAACTTAAATTATTGAGTCGTAAAGCTGCTGCCACGTCAAATTTACAACGGCTCGTTTAACAATCGTCTGCACGTGTTTCCCATCCGGTGCAATGTTGTTTGGTGTGGTGTTATGCACATTAGAAGGAGAATTCCGAATTACCCTTTAAATGTTGCCTCTCCTTACTATAAAGATAAATACTCTGACATTGCCTTGCGTTACAGTCGTCTACCATCAATACGCAGTTTGAAAAATCAGCCCATTAACATATAAGCTCATTAGAGTAAATAGCCAAGTTCGTAGATGTAAGAGATGCCATTGGTGTATACTAGACTGACTTACCATTGAAAACTGCTGTCAGTCTAATCTCCGAATGCGTCATTGTGCATTTAGGACGATTTTATTCACTCGAAGTTGAGCTCAACTTGAGGATTTCTTATTTGTACTTGTAATTTTGTTTTTCGGCGGGCAATGGCAAACTCTCGAAAGTAAAATTGCTTACGAAAAAGCTTCTTAGGAGTGCCGTTCGGATCGGCGATAAACCGTAGGCCCCGCTCAGCTGTGGTAAAAATGACAACATGAGTAACACAAATGAGTGTCAAGAAGCTATGTCATGGCCCATACCGGGCTGCCAGTGCCACAGTGGTGGTTGGTTGGATTTTGTTTTAGTTCATTAAAGTTGACATTTTCAACTGTCAATTTGCAACTCAAGGGTTGATCAAGTATTGATTTTCCTAACTCCTCGAAATAGTTGAAGTGCAGGGAGCAAACTTGGTGAGTTTTTTAACTTGAGACATCCAAATTACTCGAAAAATACGCGATATCGCGATCAAATATCAGACAAAAGTCACAAGGTTTTGAAGAGGACATAAGATGGTGACCACGAGTTTCACCTTGAGACCCATTTTCGAAGTCAAACGAAGGTCACTTTTGATTTTTCAATGAATAATTCCAGAATTTCATCGCTCAGTCGTATTGCTCGTAGGCTTGTCATTTGTTTTTACATACTGCGCTTAGCATAGCCCAGAAACAACGACGTGGACGTAGCAGTATTTTGTTTCCTTCGGTGTGATTAATTAGAGTGGGTCCCCTTGTCTCCCACTGTTGAATCATTGAATTCAAGTTGCCTTCAATAAAATATGGGCCTATTAATTTATCCCCAAAAATTCCCGCCCAAACATTAACATTCCAAGGGTGCTGGCGTTCAACTTGTCGCAACCAAAAAGTGCTTTCGGTTGCCCAGTAATTCATATTATGTCGATTGAACGCACCGTGATTGGTGAAAGTCGACTCATCAGAGAATAACACCTTGGCGAAGAAAAGGGGGTCTCGTTCAATTTGCTGAAGTGCCCATTGACAAAAGGAAACCCGGTTGCGAAAATCCTCACTAGAAAGTTCTTGATGCATTGAAACATGATAAGGATGGTATTTATGCCGAGGTAATATCTTACAGACAATCGTTTGAGAAATTCCTGATTCACGACTTATTTGGCGAGTGCTAATGTGAGGATCGTATGCAACGGCAGCTAACACTGCTATTTCATTGTCCTCAACAGCCACCCTATCTGACCGATTCCTTTTCTTTGGATGAACACTTCCTTCACCAGTGAATTGTTGGATGACCCGATAAAAGGAAGCGCGCGATCGTATCTGGCCTGGGAAACGTTGGGCGTAAAGAGCAACAGTACCATCGATGTTCCTTCCACTTTCTCCATAAATCAATATCATTTCAATTTTCTTTTGAATAGAAATAGCCTGCATTATTAATCTGGAAAACGTTACTCATAATCATCAGTTCCTCAAAACAAATATCGAACTTCTAACACCCTAACAACGTTGGAAACCGATTAATGATTTAGGAGTGCCAGTGCAGTGGTATCTAGCACTGAACGAATAAGACATTTGAGGCAAAGTCGTGTGGCCCATTGAGGAATACGAATGAGCAATTAAAATCAGGAACTAGCATTTGAAAAATCAAAAGTGACCTTCGTTTGACCTTGAAAATGGGTCTCAAGGTGAAACTCGTGGTCACCATCTTATGTCCCCTTCAGAACCTTGTGACTTTTGTCTGATATTTGATCGCGATATCGCGTATTTTTCGAGTAATTTGGATGTCTCAAGTTAAAAAACTCACCCTGTATACCTGAGTAAATAGAAATGTTTCGTGTGAATTACTTTTGGGAAAATTGGACACCTTCAACCAGCGAAAATGGAGAAAATTTGAATGTTGAGAGGTGCCAATACAAGATGCTTCAACGTGTTGATTTTAATATCGTTCTCGTCTCTCAAAACGGACGAGAATGACAATTCTCGAAAAATACAGGATTCGTTGCCGTGCGACAAGAGAAAATACGGTACATTGCGGTATAATTCAAATGAATTTAATTGGCATTTGCAGACTTTATACTCGGGGTAAGCATTACAACTGTGCATTTTCTCTTTTGTGGTGTATCCAGAGCTCTTGCCAATCTTGCTTGAACGATTCATTAGTATTCCGGAAAGGCAAAATGTCTAACAAGTTGATTTTTTGCTCGTTGCAATTCAATGGCCGAACGTTATACAGTTCAGACCATTCGCAGTCAATTGCGCCTCGTTTGAGATCTAAGGCAGCTCGTTCGCGTTCAAATTGATATTGTTCTCTCTCGCCCTCTAATATTTCAATTTCAATTTCAATTTTGTTGCTTCTTTTCTGATGATTTGAGACTTTTATTTGGGATTTCTTCCTTTTCCATTTTACGTCGACGGTTGTGCAATAAAGCGTTTAAAGGCTTCCTCAATTTCGAGGAATTCACCCTCTCCCAAGTTGTTGTGGTGTTCCGTCGTATTCAAGTCGTCAATAGGTTGTATTTGTACCTTGACGCTCCGGTCCACATCCCCATCATTTAAGCAAATAGTGACATCGTCGATAATAACATCTTTTAAGAAAATTTCTTGCATTTAACATATAGTGTAGATAAAGTAATTGTTTGACTAGCGCACTGAAGTGCCGACTAGTTTGCTGTGGAATGGTCGCAGGATACCGCAGCAAGACCGAACGTTGAACATGTCAATAAATTGTTGCATTGGTTCGTTTAGTGTTGGTAATTATTTATTCGGCTGACTACCACTGGTCTTTTTGACATCTCTGGAAAAATAAAATGCACGAACCCCTTAATGTCTGCTTTATTTTCTTGTATTTTCATTCAGAGACTTTAAAGTTCGTTCCTATGAGATAAAGAGATAGAGAGAACGATTAAAAAAGAAAAAAGATATGAGCGGTGCAATACTGAATGCATTTCTAATTTTCTCCCATCCCTAGTCTTTATCCCGATTGGTAGCCCCGTTCGTCTTTTTATTTTCAATTATTCGACTAAACTCCAAACCCCAACTATGAAGTTGACCAACTTTGGAGTTTCCGGCAAGTTGAAAAATAGTGAACAAAATCACTATTGGTTGCGAAATTATACCAAAACTTAGAAACTAGGCAAGACTGATAGAAGTGTATTTGAGGTGCAATCCCGCGATTTATCTAAAGCACGTCAAAGGTTTGACATTCAACTGCGCAAGCTTAGAATACAAAATTTCTCAAAACTTCAATCGACGTTAGGATTTGCGGCGACCTGTAATGAATTCCCCAATGGTCGATCCAGATAATATATGATAGACTATCCCTAGAAATGAATTAGGAAAAAAGAGTATGATTTTGTGATTGTACTGTGGTGTCGCCTCTAGACATCAATATGTACATAAAACCGCCAAAAATCAAGCTGCCTAACAAGTATTTTCCTACTCAACGTTGCAACCATTTGATGGCTCATTAAACCAGGTTTCCTTTAGCGAATTTTCTATGTTAATAAGCACTTAACTCAAATTGCCACTCATGACTACATCTAACCAATCCCCACTTGACAATTTCGTTTATTCAATTTCCATTCCTTGGAAATATTTTTTCGATGTGAAGAAAAAAAGTTGAAATTTCCCCCCAATGAGCATTTCATTCTTATCACAACCATTCTACCTGCTCCAGAAACGAATCGGTGATCCTAACCTACCCCATGCCCACATCACTTGCCGCCAGTCGGAAATTTATTAGCCCTCACTTGATATGCAACATTTCACAAGAAAATGAAACTCCAAAAGATGCCAAGATATTCGTACGACTATCGTTTTGTAGCAAAATTCGTTAACGCTCACACGCACCATTTCAGTTTGAATTTAATTCTGAAGCCATTCAGAACACCACCAGTCACCAGCAGCATCAGCCGCCACAGGGACTACAATGACGACCAACGACGGCGATGTGCAAATACAATTTCAGAAAAGAAAAAATTGAAAGACCATTCCTTTTTCGCATGTCATTTGCTCTGTTAGATTTCCCAGAGCCATGGCGTTGCTTTGCTTATTGCGTCGCACCACCTGTTTCGCTTTCAGCTAAATGCTCATTCAATTGACTAAGCGCTTGCCAATTTAATCTCAATCTGGAAGATAAATCTTTTTCTCCTGGAGCGTATTCTTATCTCTATCTAATGCAATGTGTTAAATCTGAGATGATCTGCAAAACTTTTTCATCTGGGTTGGGATGGTTGCCACCATTCAACAATACCAAATTACGTATAAATCCCAAGCTGTGTGTGATTATAAAATATCTGCCTTGAAGGACATACTTATCACCACTACCGCCACCGCCAGCAAACAGCACATCAAACCAGTGGAAATGGAAATTGATTTTCCCTATTGTTGTGTTGCGGATTCTTGACAACCTCGAGATGGGTGTAGGCAACTAAGAGGCAAGGATAAAGTACCTGTTCGAAAGGCATCATTTGTCGCAAGGAAAACATTTTAATTTCAACAAATGGCGCTTAAGAATACATTTCAACCTCAGGGATTTGGTTTAGTTGGTTGGTTTAAGATGCATTCAACGAAACGTGTCCCCGGAGATGTCAACAAAAAGGAATTTTGCGATTGTGAACATGCTCGTCGCCAATGGTGAAAGTGTCCGGAATCGCAATGTTCTGACTTTGATTTTGTAAGGAATCTCGAAATACAATGGGCTTGCACAAAGGAATAATTTTAGAGTGACGGTTGGTTCTCTTTACGGAAGGGAGTGACAAATACGAATATCAGTGACAAGAACGTTATCCTTTTTAGAAACTGTAACCAAAGAAACGAATTCGGTTTTGAAAAATACTATTTCAAAAGAAGGAAAACTGATAGGTGAATCTGAATTCTGGATGTGTCAAATCAAGTCGCCGCCGCGCTGAACACATCTTCTTTTGGTAGCATTTATTTGGCTTTCGCAACTTTGCCGTTTTGTTTCATTTGATGCAAAAGGAACAAGTAACTGTTCACTGAATTTAAACATGTTGGATTGAATTTAAGTATTTAAAATTATCAACTGGTATATATATCAGATTGCTCTGAATATATAGGTACAGAGACGAAAAGGGATTATCATGAGAGGCTTGTATCGATTACATGAGTGGGCTGATAAATGCCATTTACTGTACACCTGCATCGAATGGTGAGTAGGAAATCTTACTTACTTACAATACTTTAAGTGGCGCTACAGTCCGGGGTGGACCTGGGCCTCAGTCAACAAGCTTCTCCAGCCAGCTCGATCCAGTTTGGTAAGGATGCCAAAACTAGACATTGCTCTGTATAGCTCGTCTCTATAGATGCTGTCATAGGCGGCCTCAAAATCGATGAATACGTTGTGTGTATCGATCTGAAGTTCATGGGTCTTCTCCAAGATCTGCCGTAGTGTGAATATGTGGTCGATGGTGGACTTTCCTGGCCTGAAGCCACACTGATATGGACTTATCAGGCTGTTGACGAACGGCTTCAGGCGTTCACACAATACGGCAGATAAGATCTTGTATGCGATGTCAAGGAGACTGATGCCTCTGTAGTTAGCGAAGTTCAGAGGGTCTCTTTTCTTGAGAATTGGACAAACAATGCTGAGGTTCCATTTATCGGGCATACTTTCGTCCGACCATATTTTACAGATGAGTTGGTGTATGCTCCTCACCATGTCATCGCCTGTCGCTTTGAAGAGCTCGGCAGTCAGGCCGTCCGCTCCAGCAGCTTTGTTGAACTTAAGCTTCGATATAGCTATCTTCACTTCATCCAGGTCGGGTGGACGGAATTGTTGTTTATCATCGTCTAGGTTGAAAGGTTGATTCTGCCTGACAGCGGTATTTGGTCCGTCGTCGCCGTTATACAGTCTGCAGAAATTGATCTTTCCAAATCCTCAGCATCGACTGCGATTCTACTACGATGTTCCCTTGTTCATCTCTACAGGTTTCGGTTCGGGGTTTGTTTCCGCGGCATGTTATTTTTACCTTTTGGTAAAACTTCCGAACCTCATTCCTGGAGTAGCATGTCTCAATTTCCTCAATCGCGCGCTTCTCATGCTCTTTCTTCTTCCTCCTGAGAAGCCGGTGCTCGTCTCTCCTCTTCCGCTCATAGAGCTCATGAGCAGCTTTGGTCTTTCTTAGCAGCGCCGCGTTATATGCATCTTGCTTAGCTGCATGTGCTTGCCGGCATTCATCATCGAACCAGAGGTTTCGTTTTGGTGGACGACTGAAACCCAAAACATCAGAAGCGGCATCTCTGATGGCTTTTTAGCAGTGTTGCCTCTGGTCTTCGATGCTTGATGCTGGCGGCATTGGACCTCTTAAGAGATTAAGAGACACTCGATCGGAGAAGGACTTGGCGATCCCTTGCGATTGTAGCCGTCTGACGTCGAATTTTCTCACAGCATTAGCTTGTCTTGGCGTAGTTTGGGATATCCGCTACCGTACCTTGGCTTTAAGTTACAATTGAATAATTGATATTCATATTCATATTCAAAATTAAATGGCAATGATTTGGAGTGGCTGAAAACAATTTTTTATTCCATAACCTCCTGAGACCCCCGGTATCACCATGTTGAAGTATACATGCAACATTCCCATTCATATAGCTTATTACCAACTTAAACTATATTGTACTAGATTGTTATATTGCATATTACCAACTTAGACTAAATTGTCAAATTAAAGCTGAACTTAGACTTAACCTAACTATTTTGTAGCTTAATGAATTCTTCTCTCCACTTAATAAACTGAAGTCATTGAAATACGTAACTTGTTATCCGTTTTTTCCTCGGTGATCCCATAGAATTACAAACAGGTTATGGGCCCAGTCCAATAAGTAAAAAAAGTATGACAACATTTACTGGAAAAATTTCTCTTTTCAATGGGGAAAATTACTCCACATGGAGGACTCGAATGGAAGCTGTGCTGCATAAGAATAGGCTGTTAAAAATGGTACAAGGACTGGAGCAGATGCCAACGGATCCTGGGAATGGAATATGAAGGACATGGATGCTAAATGCGAGCTAATTATCGCCATGGATCCTGCGCAAGTTGCGCTTGTCAAATCGCAAAAAACCTCGTCAGACCTTTGGTCATTTTTAGAAAAAACTTTTGATCGAAAAGGCACTCGTCAAAATGTCGAAAAGTTTCGTAAGTTAATAAATTTTAAAATGCATGAAAGTCAAAGCATGGAAACAGAAATGGATGCGAAGCTGGACGAGGAGTTGTTGGCGGTATTGATGTTGGATGAATTGCATGATAGTTACAAGGAAATTCAAGCTGCTTTTGATGCGTCAACGGTCTTCCCAAAGATGGATGTGTTACGAGCAAGGCTCCTGGAAGTGAGTGACAAGAGGAGGAACACTTTTGTGCGTAAGGATGACGCTTTGAAAGTTAGAATTCACTGCAAGAAACCGAGTACAAATCAACGACCAGGTACGTCAATTAATAATTTTCCATACAATTGTCATCGTTGTGGTCGTAAAGGCCACATGAAAAGAGATTGCCGCTTTAACCTGTATAAAGAAAAATGTAGATTAGTTGAAAATTGTACATTTGGAAATGAGGAAGGATTCATAGCTACAGAACTACACGAGTGTTCCGTAGCTGTAAATGAAATGTCACAGAGAGTAAACCGCGTAGATGAGAATGCAGAAGGTGGAAATTGGTATCTTGATAGTGGAGCTACTTCACGTATGTGTTGCATAAGGGAACATTTTATAAATCTGGACAAAAATTACAAGGGTTTGGTACAGGAAGCTAATAAGGAGTCTGCATGTATAGAAGGCGTAGAAACGGTGCAATTAGTAGCAAGAGTAAATGGAGAAAGAAAAAACTTATTTCTTTATCGAACTCTTTTTGTTGCTAATTTGAAAAGTAACCTAATTCTCGAAGCTGTAAAACGTAGGGGATTATATTTAGTTAAATCGTTCAAGGTTAAAGAAGGTCAAATACATGATGGATTCTGTCACAAAGCTAATCAAATTACGAATCCTCTGGAAATTTGGCACAGAAGGTATGGTCATTTAAACACAATATCATTGCAATTGCTAAAGAAAAATTGCATGGTAAAAGGCTTACCAATTTTCAATAACTTATCCATAGATTGCGTTGCATGCATTAGAGGTAAACAGTCAAGACTGCCTTTTACAACCAAAAAAGAAAAATCCTCTCGAAGTATCTTAGATATCATACATACAGACTTGTGCAGTCCTATGAATGTAGAATCAATTAGTAAACGTCTATATTTTGCTTCATTTATAGATGATTACTCTCGCAAAGTTTTTGTATACCTTTAACGTAAGAATATTTTGATGCGTTTAAACAATTTAAGAGCCTTGTGGAAAACGAAATAAATAGACAAATAAAAGCTCTTCTCAGTGACAATCACGTGTATTGTCGTGACTCCTAAGTCACGAGTTTTCAAAGTTTTTGGTAGATGAAGAAATTGAACGTCAACTTACTGTTGAATACTCCCCGCAGCAAAACGGCATTGCTGAGCGTATGAATCGCACGCTAGTTGAGATGGCTCGGTGTTTTCTTATTGAAGCACATTTACCAAAGTTCTTATGGACGGAACTAATCCATACTGCGGCGTATATACGCAGCCGTTGTCCAATTTCATTAAATTATGAAAAGACACCTGAGCAAATCTGGACAGGTCGAGTTCCTGTCGATAGTCATTTCTGTCAAATTGGATCGAATCGAATCGGGCGTTCGTTTTAAATAAAAATCCAAGCAGATCTAAATTAGACCCGAAGAGTGAAGAATATGTTTTGGTTGGCTATTCTGCAGAATCGAAAGCATACCGCTTATGGAAACGAGATTCCAAAACTGTTATTAAGAGTTGAGACGTTCGATTTATTGTAACTTTATATGATACCAAAGCAGATAGAGGACACAACCAAGATGATTATTATCACTTTGTTTATATTTCTTTCGAGAAAGAAATACGTAAAACTCAATTCCAAGCATGAATATGAAACAAGTGCTTAAAATATTGACGTGGAACGCAAACGGCCTCATTAAAAAACTCGACGAACTGGAAGTGTTCTTACAAAAAGCCAATATTGACATTTGCTTGATTTCTGAAACTCACTTGAGAAAAGGACCTCGTGTAGAACTAAAGGGATACTGTGCTTATCATGTATACCACCCATCAAAAAAAGCCAGAGGCGGATCCTCATTGTTCATTAAAAATTGTATTGAACACTCTATAAATATGAAGATTGAATGCGATGCAATGCAGTTAAGTTCGGTTCGCGTAAAATATAACCACCTGCACTACAACATTGCATCCATTTATTGTCCCCCCCGATACAAGCTAGAAAAGAATGACTTTAAAGGTATCTTTGATTCACTCGGACCGAATTTTATAATTGGTGGTGACTTTAATTCGAAACATACCTTCTGGAGCTCAACATGTAATTCAACGAAAGGCAGACAACTCTATGAAGCCGGAATGCAATGTAAAGTTGACTTTTTCTCGACAGGAAAACCAACATATTGGCCTTCGGATATAACAAAGACCCCTGATCTTGTAAACTTCTTTGTCACAAAGGGAGCAGCCAACATTTCTACAAACATCGAGGAAAGTTATGATCTCTCCTTAGATCAATCACCAGTCATTTTGACACTAAGCATACTCTTAATTAAGAAAGAAGTGGCGCCTAGATTAACTTACAACAAAACTAACTGGGACGGTTTTAGAAATTACTGCAATGAACATATTGTTCTAAACGTGTCGCTAAAAACACAAAACGAAATAGAAGACGAAGTCGACAGATTCATCAAAGTCCTGCAGAACGCTGCCTGGAACAACACTCCAACTCCAAAAAGAAAAGAGAAAGCAAGTAATGAAATAAAATATCCGCCAGAAATAAAAGAACTGGTGAGAGAAAAGAGGAGAGCGCGCAAAAGATGGCAACAATCCCGTGCTCCGTGCGATTACAAAAATCGGAATATCTCTACATATCTCGAAAGAAGTTCAAATTACTCCCTCTGGAAAGCCATGAAGGGAATCAAAAAGCCTCAAATGCATTTTCCTCCCATAAGAAAAAATAATGGCGAATGGGCAAAAGGAGATAAAGAGAAGGCGGATCTATTTGCCGAACACCTAGAAGAAACGTTTAAGCCTTTTGATGGACAGGCGTTAACAGGAGGTTCTAATTATATAATTACGGCACCGGAAAATTTTAGAATAGAAACAGTGTCGCTACGAGAACTTAACCAAGTAGTTAAAAAATTTAAAAATAACAAAGCCCATGGTTATGATTTGATAACAGGTCAAATTCTCAAGGAGTTACCGAAGAAAGCCCTAATCAAACTGCTCCAACTTATAAATGTCGCGCTAAGATTATTAAATGTTCCAAGGCAACAGAAAATTGCAGAAGTTGTAATGGTCTCGAAACCAGGCTCTCTACATGAAAAAAAAGTCCTACAGACCGATATCGCTTCTGCCGATAATATCTAAAATATTTGAAAAACTCCTATTGAAGCGCTTCCAACCAATCATTGAAGAGACGTCTAATTCCTGAACATCAATTCCGTTTTAGAACTAAGCACTCCACAATTGACCGGGTTTTTAGAATTACGAATGAAATTGAGAAAGCCCTAGAGGGGAAAAGGATATGTTCTAGCGTGTTTCTTGACGTGTCTCAAGCCTTCGATAAGGTATGGCATGAAGGCTTAAATTTTAAGCTAAGTCAGGTTCTTCCGAGAGAGCTGCATACGATTCTGAAATCGTACCTGGAAAACAGAATTTTTTGTGTTAAACATGGCACCGAATACTCGGAATTTAAAGAGATCGCTGCTGGAGTTCCGCAAGGAAGTGTACTTGGTCCGGTATTGTTTTTACTCTATACTCGAGACATACCGGAAGAATCAGGTACCATAGTAGCCACGTTCGCGGACGACACGGCGATACTAGCTACAGATACATCAGTCGAGTTAGCTACTGGAAAGCTACAAACGGTTTTGGATAAAATCTACGAATGGACAAAGATATGGCGAATTGTTCTCAACGAGACCAAATCTACTCATGTTAATTTTACTTGCCGGAAAATAAACAACCTTCCCATTCTCATTAACTCGGTACAAATACCATATGCAAATGAAGCAAAGTATCTAGGAATGACATTAGATGTAAAACTGAAATGGAAGCCACATGTTAAGAACAAATGTGATGAACTTGAAAATAAACTCAGACAAATGTACTGGCTACTAGGAAGACATTCCAAGTTAAGCATACATAACAAACTGCTCATCTATAAGCAAGTGCTTAAACCTTTTTGGACGTACGGTATACAACTTTGGGGTTGTACTAAACCAAGCAACCGAAATATTCTCGAAGGCTATCAAAACAAAGTTCTAGTAAATCGTGAACGCCCCATGGTATATCAGAAACAGTGATATCCACAGAGACTTAGGAATAGTTACCGTCGAGGACGAAATAATGAACTTTGCTCGCAAACTCCATATTCGTCTTCATGGTCATTGTAATAATAAAATACTCCAAATTCTGGACGAGACAAACTTAGTGCGTCGATTACAAAGAATGAGACCATTCGATCTGGCGCGATAAGAATTATCCGCATATAATAGCGGTACTAACAGGTGCCTTTGCTGGAAAGCTACCTGCCCCACGCGAACGTTATTTGAAATGGAAACTACTTGATAAGGTTACTTAGTAGTAGTCGATAAGAAGGGAGGCGTGTTTTTAGTGAGTAAGAATCTCACACTACTATGAGCAACGGGTTCATAGTGTCTATGAAGATTTTTACACCTACCCACCCAAAAAAAAAAAAAAAAAAAAAAAAAAAAAAAAAAAAAAAAAAACACTTTGTATATATAAAAGAGAAAGATGACGACAATGAAGAAAAGGATGAAGAGGAATATGAAGATGCGGAGGAAAAAGTCGAAGTACCCGCAGATGGAAATGTAAACAAAAATAAAACCGATATTAAGCAAAGACCACGTTAACAGGTTAAAAACGTCATAGAAAGTGCATTTAATGCAAAGCAACTAGCAGATCCAAGTTCTTTTGAAGAAGCAGCAAGATCACCGCATGCGTCAGAGTGGCTCAGAGCTATGAAGGAGGAATACGATTGAGAAGCCATTGGGTGCCGTGCAGATGGGAACATGGAAAGACGGAGGGCAAGGCTTGTTGCTAACGGCTATTCTCAAAAATTTGGCAAAGATTACATTGAAACTTATTCGCCCGTGGTGCGATAGAGTTCACTTCGTATAATATACGCGTTATCGGTAGAGCATGACTTAAATCTACTTCATTTGGATGTGTCAACTGCTTTTCTAAATGGGCAACTTAACGAGGAGATTTATATGCAGCAACCGGAAGGATTTATTGATAGCAAGCATCCGAAAAAGGTATGCCGTTTACTTAAAGCTTTCTATGGGCTTAAGCAGGCAGTGGCATACAACGTTGGGTGAAAAGCTCAAAGAGTTGGATATTGTACAGTCAAAATATGATAACTGCGTCCATTTCAAAATAAACGATGTTGAAGAAACTATTTTGGGAATTTATGTCGATGATATTACGAGTATATATGCGACTCTCATTCATATAGCTTATTACCAACTTAAACTATATTGTACTAGATTGTTATATTGCATATTACCAACTTAGACTAAATTGTCAAATTAAAGCTGAACTTAGACTTAACCTAACTATTTTGTAGCTTAATGAATTCTTCTCTCCACTTAATAAACTGAAGTCATTGAAATACGTAACTTGTTATCCGTTTTTTCCTCGGTGATCCCATAGAATTACAAACAGACCAGTGAGACGTTTAGTTTAGAATTTTTTTCCACCCCATCTTTTGGAATTCGGTAGAACCTTTTGGGGAGACAGTATGTTGTTTTGGAGCTACGTGGCATTTCTCTAGTTGTCAAATTTTGTCAATTGCAATCACTTGAAGTTTGATTTGATTGCCACCATGTCGACTTTGCTCAGGGGTAAGAATTCATTTTATGAAGTTATTTGCTAGTGTTTTGTTTTAAATATTTAGTTTAAACTGTATATTTAACATTACTGTTTATGTTTTACGCAAAGTTTCAAGTTTGATAAGTCATTTTGAAGCATTTGAAGCAATATCATAGATGATACTGTGGGCACTAGGCACTTCTTTTGTTTTATTTTACAGATCATTTGACAGCTGAAGATCGTATACGATGGAAACATACAGAAAATTTTGATTTTACTGCTGACGATGATCAGTTGAATGTTTCATTTGTCACTTGCTCATGTTTCAGTAGCCCACTTGAATACTTTTCTCAATATATCGATAGAAGTTTGTTTGAAATTATTAGGACTGGCACGAACACGACACCTAATGAACTATGGCAGTTCTTCAAATGCTATATGGCTATGAGCGTACTTGAGCTAAAAGGATTGAAAATCTATTGGGCATTAGAATCAAAAGTGCCTTATATAGCAAACACCATTACTCGTAACCGTTTTTTTTTTAACTGAGGTCAAATTTAAAGGTTGTACTATTAGTGATGAAACTGTTGACCAAAGTACTAGGGATGTCGACAAGTTCTGGAAAATACGCCCTCTCGTTTCTAGAATAGAAGAAGGCTGCTGAGAGAATAAAAAAGAAATGCACGCCGCCACAGAAGGCATACAAGTTTTCATAATGGCTTATCCTACAGGCCTTCTTTTATATTTGGACTTGTATCAGGAAAGGCGTACTACCGTTGACTCTGCTTTATATCCTACACCTGAAAAATTGGCTTTTGGTGGACGATTTGTATTGCAACTCGCGGACACACTGCCCATGGGTTCATCGATTTTCATAGACAGGTACTTCAGTCAATTCCACTTCATGATGTCTTGCTAAAAAGATTAATCAAGGCGACTGGAACTCTGAAGAAAAATCGGGTGCCTAAATACCAAAGACCAAATAAACAGCGATCTACCAGACAACCTGCTTTATTCAAGACAGATGGGATATTACAAAAGGCAGGTAGAGGCAATCACGATTGCATTGTAGGAAGTGATGGTAATACTAGTATTTCTGTTGTCAAGTGGTTCGATAGTAAACCGATTCATATTCAACAGAAGCTGATGTTCTAGCACTGGGAGTGTGCCGCCGCTGGAGCGAGAAAGAAGGAGCTTACATTGATATTCCACAACCAGTAGCTAAAAAATGATATAACAAATTTATGGGCGGCATTGATTTACTGGATCGTATTATCGTCAAGTATCCTATGCGGGGAAGAACTGGCAAATGGACAGTGAAGTCAATCTTTCATGTTTTCGACTTTGCTACTGCTGCAGGGAGAATACAGTACAGAGAAGATGCTGCGAAATGTGGACTTCAATCAAAAGATATTGAACAATATTTAGGCTTTAAACTTGACTTGGCAAAGCATTTAATTTATTCAGAACAAAGATCCTCTTTGCCGCAATGTTTAAGTTTAAGTCCTCATGTCGAACATTTTACACGTAGTAGCCTGAATCGAAGTCGAAGCGGAAGTTCTCAAAAAACTCCTAATCCCATAGAACAAATGCCAACTACTAGTAGGAGACATAGACACCCCCAACGGGGTGGTGGTAATCTTTTGTTGACTGAAATTTATCTTATTTTAGGTGGTATCAAGTTATAAAAAAAAGGTCTTGTTAATGAATATACATAACTTGGTCTTGGGTCTCAGGAGCATAAATGAAACATTTATTACAATGAATACGGTCATCCAACTTATGACCAGGATTTGACATATGCCAAGCAAAACTGTCATCATTGTATGTATCCAGTTAAAGGTTTGCCATTTTTAAATATGGGTCGTTTAACAGTCGCTGAATACGATCAGTACTAGCACAAGCAGCTCAATCTTAAACCCTCCAAAACGGAACGTTTTTTTTTTTGCCAGAATGTACAAAATACCGCGATTCACACTGCCAAAACTCAACCTTTCGGACAGCAGGAAGTATCATATAATGCTCTTTTTATATGCTAGAGAACTGTTGGAAAATCTTGGGGCCTAAAACCTGCTATGGTGCATAAACTATATGCAGTGGAGGTGAGACGCATACTTACATATGGCGCATTAGCATGGTGGAAAGCAACAAGTAAAAAAACTATCTACGGAAAATTAGCTGCAGTTCAAGGAATAGCCTCAATAGCCATTAAAGCTGCGCTCCGTACCACCCCTACGGCAGCATTGGATACCTTCCAGCACCTCTTGATATATAAAAAAGCTTGCTGGCAACAGTGTAATTCGACTCACTAATCTGGGTCACTTTGAGAGAAGTGGCTTCGGACACGGTATGATCCTAGCGGAGCTACTGCCAGACAATCTTATTTTAACGGATGAAATCCCTTCCTTAATCGACTTCGACATTCCGTATGATACAATATACCTGGAGAGAAGGGACTGGCAAGCAAATTCAGTTATCAGACCAAATGAAAATGCAATTTTCACAGATGTCTCGAAAACAGAGGAAGGAACAGTTTCCGGTATCTTCTCGGAAGACGCGGAACAAAGTGTGTCTATAAGGCTAGCGGACACTAGTAGTGTCTTTAAATCAGAGGTTCTAGCTGTCCTCAGGGCTGCTGAGCTGCTGCAGATGAGTTAGGCATCCAATGGAGATATCACCATCTACATCGACCGCTATGCTCAAAGCATTATTCATTCAGAACCGGGTGAGACGCTGCTGGGTGCCAGGAAACTGCGGTATAGAGGGAAATGAACAAGCGGATGAGCTTGCAATAGAGTAGGGCCTAGTGATGTATCTTATGACACACTCGTTTAACCTAACCTAACCTAACCTAACCTAACTATCGTTAAATTGTAAAAATTTACCACCTATATAAAAATAGTGATTTTGTAGGTACGTTTGGCGCATTTCGAGCAGGTTATGGTCGGCATAAACCTCCATCCGACCATACTATATGCAAAGACTGGCTATGCTACCCCCCTTTATCACCGAAATGCACACTCTACAGGAAGAATGGGTGCTGTTAGTGAAAGTGTTGATTAAGATTCAAATCGGTCGATTTCATGGTGATTACAGCATTTCTCTTACGTAACATTATGACGTATTTTGCATTTTGATTTGCAACTACACTCTTATAAAGTTGAACACACTCAAGTATTTTAGCCGGCTAACCACGAGATGAGAATAACATACGCCAATTTGGTGCTTCAACATCAGCGTTTGAATCACCAAATCCTTCTTGTCAATGGAACTACTGCAGAAATCTTGTAAAAGTGACAAGCCTCTTTGCCTTCATACCTATGAGACAGTGTCCAGGTATGACATCTATGATAGCGCTTATATAAGTTCTGTTTAGGAAGATACAACTTAAGAGCGATTCAAATCCAGCTTTGGCTAGATCTGTTTGGTCGTCAGACATCGCTGCAATAATAGAAAAGTGTCACAACCCAAAATTCGGCGTTTTTTAGATTTGGGATAACAAATAGCTTTAATCGTAGTCAGAACATTGTGAAAAAACGTTCCAAGTTCAAAAGCATTCCCTGGCCGCAAGGGAGCAAATTTTCAAACCGCTCTCCCAAAAAGTTGATGATTTTGGGTTCTGACACTTTTCTATCCCATCTGTTAGAATCCAGCTTTAGAGTTTATTCGCACGTTGCGGTTGGAATGCCGACAGTACATTGCTTAGGTATGATTAGTACAGTAGGATTTCAGTAAGTTCGTCAACCATGTAGTTCCTTGGTATATCTCTATGTACCCAGCACAGGGGAACTTCTCAGGCATCCAGATGCCTCTGGAAGTATTCTTTGAAAAACTGCGTTAGCAGCTACTTTTCTGTCAAAAATAAGACTCAAATATTTCGCTATATCAGAGAACACTAAGCTTGCTATCGTTGATTGACGAAAAGGCTGTGATCGGAATTATATATTTTCTAGAAAAAGAAAGCGAACAAGATCAGTTTCATGGGAGCTTACTCCCATTCCGCAGCGATCCGCCTAACAGATTATGCTGTAAGAGTCCTTCAATAGTCTATACATACTTTCTTGTAATGGCTATAGTATCAGCCTAGGTAACTGCTAAGCCGCAGAGAAGGGGCGTGAGGACACCGCCTTGAGGCGTACCGCTACTTTCGAACCTTTTGGCACTAGCTTCACACTGCTCTTTGGCTTAACCGATCGACAAAAAGGAAGAAGGATTATACCAAAATGTCAGAAGTAAGAGTTTCAAACACAATATAATCAAAGCTAAAAAAGGCGCATTTTTACGCATTTTAAGAACATTTTAAATTGTCCTGATTGACGGAGGAAGTACATTAGGTAACCGGTAAGAGAGAACAGAAAAGAAATTACGATACGCAGAAGTTGGGTACAGATAGAATATTTGAATGGTTCCCACGAAGATTATAACTAGAAATTAAACGAAAATAAGACTTCTTAAAGCATATTTTTAATACCTCAAAACAATAGAAATGGCGAACAGATAGAATTTTCAGTTTACAAAACAAAGGAAAGCTGGGATGTCTACCCGATTTAGGGCAAATTTTTCTTGGAACATAATTCTGCAAAATTAACGGTGGTCGAATTTTGTCTTGCAGCTCTGCTAATAAGTCCTACTTCACGCCTGCCTGTGGCGCCATCTGGGAATCTCACTAGAGACTGCGAAGTGAAGGGGGCAAATGGCGAGTTTCCTGCACCATTAACCAGGATTAGTGTCGGAAAAACAAAACAAGATCTTATCCGGGCTACTCCGATATATTTGGAGCTCAGGTCGGAAAGGATTTCCAGGACTTCATCAGGGTCTTGGAAAAGAGATGGTGGCGGACGAGCCCTATAAGGGCCAACGGCAGCGCTCACATCTCGGAACGGGTTACTGGTTTCGGTGTAACCGACCCCTCGTCCTAGGGGCACTCAAAATGGAACTGGTGCTCCAGGTTGGGGGTTGTGCCGCCGGGGTAACTGACCGGCCATTTAAAAAAATTAATTTATGAAGCATCAAAAATCCTCGGATATGGACGGATCTACTATTCACAACCCACGCAAACGATTTAAGGACAATGAGCTTCGGAGCAGCCAAGCAACTAGCGGAGGCCCTAGACTGCTGCAGAGGAGACATAACCGCCATCCAAGAAATGCGATGGGATGGGCCGGACAAAAAGAAGATGAAAACTGCGACATCTATTACGGCAATTGCTATCGAGGGGAAAAGCAGCGCTTATTTGGACGCGGATTTGTTGTCGGAGGCAGACTAAGACGAGAAGTCCTCAGCTTCCGGCATGTGAGCGAGCGCCTCGTAGCAATCCACATCAAGGCTAAATTCGCCAACATTAACCTCATATGCGCGCATGCCCCCACAGAGGAGAAAGATGACGACACCAAGGATGCCTTCTACGAGCTCCTTAACAAGACCTATGAGCAATGCCCTAGCTATGACATTAAAATTGTCCTCGGTGATTTTAATGCAAAGCTAGGAAGAGAGGGTATCTTTGGTGAAACAATCGGAAAATATAGCCTGCACAACACCACCTCCGATAACGGATTCAGGCTAATAGACTTTGCGGCGGGGCGAAACATTGTCGTGGCTAGCACGCGGTTCCCACATCTCGACATACACAAGGGGACTTGGAGAACTCCTGATCAATCAACAGTCAACCAGATTGATCACATTGCGATCGACGCAAGACACTCCTCCAGTATTATGGATGTCTGTACATTCCGATGAGCCAACATTGACTCGGACCATTACCTTGTTGTAGCCAAGGTACGGTTGCGGATATCCCAAACTACGCCAAGATATCCAGCATCGAAGACCATTGGCAACACTGCCAAAACGCCACCAGAGATGCGCTTCTGATGTGTTGGGTTTCACTCGTCCACCACAACGAAACCCCTGGTTCGATGATGAATGCCGGCAAGCACATGCAGCTAAGCAAGATGCATATAACGCGGCGCTGCTTAGAAAGACCAGAGCTGCTCATGAGCTCTATGAGCGGAAGAGGAGAGACGAGCACCGGCTTCTCAGGAGGAAGAAGAAAGAGCATGAGAAGCGCGCGATCGAGGAAATTGAGAGATGCTACTCCAAGAATGAGGTTCGGAAGTTTTACCAAGAGGTAAAAATAAGATGCCGCGGAAACAAACCCCGAACCGAAGCCTGTAGAGATGAACAAGGGAACATCGTAGTAGAATCGCAGTCGATGCTGAGGATTTGGAAAGATCCTGCAGACTATGCAGACTATATAACGGCGATGACGGACCAAATACCGCTGTCAGGCAGAATCAACCATTCAACCTGGACGATGATGACCAACAATTCCGTCCACCCGACCTGGATGAAGTGAAGATACCCATACCGAAGCTTAAGTCCAACAAAGCTGCTGGAGCGGATGGCCTGACTGCCGAGCTCTTCAAAGCGGCTGGCGATGACTTGGTAAGGAGCATACACCAACTCATCTGTAAAATATGGTCGGACGAAAGTATGCCCGATGAATGGAACCTCAGCATTGTTTGTCCAATTCTCAAGAAAGAAGACTCTCTGAACTCCGCCAACTACAGAGGCATCAGTCTCCTTAACATCGCATATACGATCTTATCCGCTGTATTGTGTGAACGCCTGAAGCCGTTCGTCAACAACCTGATAGGTCCATATCAGTGTGGCTTCAGGCCAGGAAAGTCCACCATCGACCAGATATTCACACTACGGCAAATCTTGGAGAAGACCCATGAGCTTCAGATCGATACCGACCACCTATTCATCGATTTTAAGGCCGCGTATGACAGCATCTATAGAGACGAGCTGTATAGAGCAATGTCTAGTTTTGGCAACTCTGCCAAACTCGTCCGCCTGTGCAGGATGGCGATGGAGAATGCACGCTGCTCCATCAAGGTCGGTAAAGATCTCACCGATACCTTTGATGTCCAGAAAGGATTTAGACAAGGCGATACGCTGTTATGCGATTTTTTCAACATCGTACTTGAAAGAATACTGCAAAACTCACGAGCAAACACAACAGGCACTATCTTTCACAAGTCCGTCCTCGCATACTCGCATACGCCGACGATATTTACATAATCGGGAGAAAACAGCGTGATGTCAGTGGCGCTTTCGCGAGTATTGAGAGGGAAGCGGCGAAAATGGGTTTAGCGGTCAATGAGGGCAAGACCAAGTATATGTTGTCAAGCAAAAAGGACAACCAACACTGACGTCTCGGGCAGAACGTCACCCTCGACAGATATAACTTTGAGTTAGTTAAGGACTTTGTCTACCTAGGCTCTGCTATAAATACAGACATCGACACCAGCGCTGAGATCAAGCGAAGAATAACTCTTGCCAACCGCTGTTGCTTTGGGCTAAGAAGGCAATTGAGTAGCAAAGCCCTCTCTCGGAAAACAAAAGTCACCCTTATTAGACCTTAATAATCCTGGTCCTGCTCTATGGCGCAGAGGCACGGACATTATCAGAAATGGATGAGGGTGTTCTTGGTTGTTTCGAGAGAAAAATTCTTCTAGCGATCTTCGGTCCCGTCTGCATTGTCGGTGAGTGGAGGAGGAGATACAACGATGAACTGTATGGACTGTACAGCGACATGGACCTAGCCAGAAGAGTGAGGATCCAAAGACTGAAATGGCTGGGTTAAGTAGAGCGTATGGACACCAATGCTCCGGTCCGAAAAGTCTTCGAATCCGTTCCCGAGCGACAGCGCAGTAGAAGAAGTCCAAGACTCAGGTGGCGTACGGAAGTGAAAGAGGACCTCAGCCAACTTAGCGTGCGAAACTGGAGGCAGCTAGCCAGGGATTGAGCTGGCTGGAGAAGCTTGTTGACTGAGGCCCAGGTCCACCCCGGACTGTAGCGCCACCTAAAGTAAGTAAGTAAGAATTTTGTTACGATACACACCAGCCCTTCAAGCAATTCCATATCGTAACCTGGACTGAAAAATACCAAAAGAAATTTTCTTTAAAAGCTTGATAGAGCATACGTTACGCAAGTAATAGAAATAGCATAGAGTGCATCGGAAATACTTTTTTAACGTATCAGTGTGATTGGCAGAACTCATCATAGAATATATAGAAAGCCCCAAACATTTAAATTCGTCTAATCTTTCTACTAGAAAACATTTGTCACTTCAGGTTAGATTGTAACAAGAAAAGGTAGATGGAAAAACCAGACGAATAAAATGTTAAGTCTTCGACACTCAGTTGCTCTTATTACATTACCGCCCTTTATGTAGCAGCGAGTTTGGCAGGAATGCCAGAACTTAACATGGCATTATACAGCTCTTACAAGCTTTCATATGGTTTCATATGCGTTTCATCGTCCAGGGTTTATAGGTCATTGTACCTGCCAGCGGAATTATGGTCGTTGTCGTCGCTATACTGGTGGTCTTTCCATATTTTCAGCATCGACTGTGATTCTACCACTAGGTTTCTGAATTCGTCCTTGCAGGCTTCCGTTCTGACTTTGTAGCCGTGGCATGTTCTTTTTATTCTTTGATAGAATTTTCAAACGACATTCCTACCGTGCCATTTCTCTAATTCCCCGACCGCGTGCTTTATGTGCTCTTTCTTTCTTTTTTTCTAAGAAGTCTATGTACTTCCCTTCTATTCCAATCATAGAGGTCACGAAAAACTCTCCTGCTCTCCTGCATTGCAGAGCAGCTTTGTACGCCTCTTGTTTGGCTGCTTACGCCTCCTTATATTCGTCATCGAACCAGAGGTGGCGGTGTAGAACCAATTACGTCAGATGCTGCTTTTCTGATGGCTAGTTGACAACATTTCCTTGGTGTTCTGTAGACTGTAGATTTTGGGACAGTTTGAGGGAAACACGATCCGCAAAGATTCTTGCGATTGCAGCTTTTCAACGTTAAAAATGCGTGAACTGACTCGAATCTGTTGTGCTTGTGATATACGCACCCATACCCTGGCTGCAACAAAGTAGTGATACGAGTCTATGTTGGCCGAGTTGCCCTCAAAATCGATGGAAATTCCAACCGGTTATTCCCTCTTGTCGGATGTGCCTTCAATTTCGCTACTAGGATTCCTACTTAAGATGGACACAGTATTTCTGACAATCATCATATTGCTTCCCTTTCGAAAAACCTCGAGCTGTGAAATGAATATTTCCATTTGGCCTATTCGCTTTTATGATTCTGTACCCTTTCCTTGCCTCATCCATAATTTCCAGAAACTTAAGATCATGTTTTATAGATTTCAGGTAGTTTCACCAGTTGCTAATGCGTCCCCCGACTCGTCCTAGATGCTCTAGCGCCTGTTTATGATCATTTCTCATCAAGTCGATTTTAGGACAAGTAAAATTTGTTGCTGCACGGCGGCCAGTGAAAATCTTGTTTATAGGCAAGCTTTGCTGCAATAAGTCTAACTATTAAAAAAAAATTACAACACCATTTTGGATAAACTTTGTATATCGAACTATAAGAATTTTACAAATCCATGAAAGTACGACACCTTTGTGGGGGGTTACTTGAAGTTAGTTCTCAAGTTAGAAATTTCACATTTTTCATTTTGCGCTGCACATATTTTGAAGATATTTCCACACAAATTGTATGCTTCTTCTCAATATTAAAAAAAGTCTTGTCAAAGAAAGTTTCTGACGGATACACACAGAATTCTAAAACGAAACCCATAAGCTAAAAATTTTACCACGTACCTTGTCGAGAATGTCAAAAAACTTTCCCTGATATGCAACAACTTTATTACCGGGAATGAGAACAATGTTACAGTTTCTGTTTTTTTTTTTCTAATTCCAGATGATGGTCAGCGACGTAAAATCTACCCGGATACACGACAGTCCAACTATGCACATTCACCATCAATGAAATCATTTGACAGACGTTACAATGGAAACACCAGCAACGTTAATCGCATATCTCTGAAGCGAAAATCTGTATCAACAACTGTCCTGAAACATGACTCAATCCTTAGGAAGTGTGTACAATTCTATTCCCGATTTTCCCCACACAATTTTAAATTTTTTTCTTTTCATTTAATCTGCTGTCCATAGATCGAATGTGACAAAAAATTTAGAGAGCAAACGACGTGTGGTAAAAATGCTGTTTGTCCTTGTACTGGAATTTTTCATCTGCTGGACACCGTTGTATGTTATCAACACGATGACTTTATTCAATCCGACATTAATATATCAGAATGTCGGATATACGGCGATAAGTTTCCTCCAACTCTTGGCTTACTCTTCCAGTTGCTGTAATCCGATAACGTATTGCTTTATGAATGCCGGTTTTAGACGAGCATTTTTGGATACGTTCAAGGGTATTCACACAGCCGGAAGATGTTGGCGCAAACCGAGTACAAGTACCAGTAATTCCATGGAGAGTCCGAAAATTCAGTCAAGGCATTAGAGGCGTATCCGACTATAAATTAGACAGTAGGTAATGATGTAAATAGCTGGTGCATCGAATTGTGGATTAGGTATTCAGATTCAAATTTATTTATTAAATTCTTAAATGTAAAAATTGACAAACAGTTTATTGGTATTTAACATAAAAAAAACAGCAACATTCTCATTTCTCAGGCTTAACCAAGCCGGCTTTTGTAAATACGTTTTCCAACAAAATAGTGAATTATGATAATAAATTGTTACGTTTAAAAATTTCTTCTTAATTGCACTGAGTTTTATTCAATTCCTAGTTCTATGGCCAAGATGGAATCACATGCTCATTTGAAGTCGAAGGCTTGGTCGAATTGCTTTTGTATTTGTTGGACTGAATCTATTTGTCAAATATCAAAAGCAAATGACAGACATACTCGTACACCACGCATCAACAGCTTAGGATATCACTTCCCCCTTCCTAAAATGGACTACGGTCGTAGCTCATAAATAGCTTTTAGGAAGCAATACCATACAATGGTTTGTGGTTTTCAAATGCTGGTAAAAGATAGTGATAAGTATGACAACTTCAACTCTTACTTACTTAAGGTGCCGCGACACGGGTCTCAATCAACAATCATCTCCAGGCAGTTTGCAAAATGATCCCCTTTTGGTAAAGTTTATGCCTATGTGGCATAGAGAAGTTCTTGGATTAGTAAGGTGTGGCTGTTGAAGAAGGACCAATTCACTTGGCCCGTTGTGATACTACGTGGATCTGTGATTCTCCTATTCATTACAGAAGTGTAGGATACTGTTAGCGTCTATATTGTTTAAGTCATCGTTAAAGAAGGCTCCTAAGTGTAGTTTTCTTCTTTTAAAAAAGGACTAAGAATGTGCAATATAGCTTTTGTCTATAGATACTGTTATAAGCGGACTTAAAATCGGTGGGTGTGATATTTACTACGGTAACTGTTACAAAGAGCAAAAACAGCGCTTATTTGGATGCGGATTTGTTATACGAGGCAGACTTAGGCAAGAAATCTTGAGCCTTCGACACGCAAGTGAGCGTCTCATGACTATCCTAATCAAGGCTAAATTCGCCAACATAAGCCTAATATGCGCACACCCCCCAACGGAAGAAAAAGACGAGGCTACCAAAGATAGTTTCTACGAGCTCCTTGACAAAACCTACGAACAATGTCCTAAATATGACGTTAAAATCGTCCTGAGCTATTTTAATGCCAAAAGAGAAAACTCTGCTTACATGACACCACGTCTGGAAATGAACTCAGGCTTGTGGACTTTGCCGCGGGCCGCGATGTCTCCGTAGTACGATCTCCTCATCTGAAAATCCTTAAAGGGACTTGGCGGTCTCCGGATCAACAATTCGGTAACCAAGTTGATCACATTGCGTTCAACACGCGAACCATTACCTTGTTGTAGCCAAGGTACGAATGCGGATATCCTCAAGGCCACAACAACGAAGTGCAGTGAGAAAGTATGATGTCGAAAAGCTACAATCGCAAGAGACCGCCAGGATATTTAGAGAGCGCGTTTGCCGACTTCTCGAGACGAGTTCTACTGCAGCAACAGCTAGTGCATATGACAAGTGGCGGCATTGCCAAAAAGCTATCACAGAGTCCGCGAATGAAGTGCTGGGTTTCAAACGACCACCATCGAGAAACCCCTGGTCTGATGAAGAATGTCGCATTGCAAACGCAGAGAAACAGCAAGCGTTTAAGGCGGCGCTGCACAAAAGAACAAGACTGACAGAACACCAGGTACTAAGAAAGCAAAAACAGAGCAGAGAGATGCTGCTCCAGGAACAATGAACGGAAGTTTTTTTCCAAAAAGTAAAGAGGACGCAACGATTAGTATAAGGCCTCGTAGAAGTAGCATCTTCCGACAGGTGCTGGTTCCTTAAATGACGAGAATGAGCCTCTGCAGCCGAACATCTTGCAGCTCTGCTAATAAGTCCTACTTCACGCCTCCCCGTGGCGCCATCTGGGAATCTCACTAGAGGTTGCGAAGTGAAGGAGGCAAATGGCGAGTTTTCTGCGCCATTAACCAGGATTAGTGTCGGAAAAACAAAACAAGACCTTATCCGGGCTACTCCGACATATTTGGAGCTCAGATCGGAAAGGATTTCCAGGACGTAGTCAGGGTCTCGGAAAAGAGATGGTGGCGGACGAGCCCTATAAGGGCCAACGGCAGCGCTCACATCCCGGAACGGGTTACTGGCTTCGGTGTAACCCACCCCTCGTCCTAGGGGCACTCAAAATGGAACTGGTCCTCCAGGTTGAGGGTTGTGCCGCCGGGGTAACTGCCCGGCCATTTAAAAAAGATTAAGTTACGAAGCATCAACAAGCCTAGGATATGGACGGATCTACTGTTGACAACCCACGCAAACGATTTAAGGACAATGAGCTTCGGATATGCACGTGGAATGTTAGATCCCTTAACAGACCACGTGCAGCCGAGCAACTAGCGGGGGCCCTAGACTGCTGCAAAGCAGACGTAACCGCCATCCAAGAAATGCGATGGGATGGGCCGGACAAAAAGAAGATGAAAAACTGCGACATCTACTACGGCAATTGCTATCGACGGCAAAAGCAGCGCTTATTTGGATGCGGATTTGTTGTCGGAGGCAGACTAAGACGAGAAGTCCTCAGCTTCCGGCATGTGAGCGAGCGCATCGTAGCAATCCGCATCAAGGCTAAATTCGCCAACATAAGCCTCATATGCGCGCATGCCCCCACAGAGGAGAAAGATGACGACACCAAGGATGCCTTCTACGAGCTCCTTAACAAGACCTACGAGCAATGCCCTAGCTTTGACATTAAAATTGTCCTCGGTGATTTTAATGCAAAGCTAGGAAGAGAGGGTATCTTTGGTGAAACAATCGGAAAATATAGCCTGCACAACACCACCTCCGATAACGGATTCAGGCTAATCGACTTTGCGGCGGGGCGAAAAATTGTCGTGGCTATCACGCGGTTCCCACATCTCGACATACACAAGGGGACTTGGAGAACTCCTGATCAATCAACAGTCAACCAGATTGATCACATTGCGATCGACGCAAGACACTCCTCCAGCATTATGAATGTCCGTACATTCCGAGGAGCCAACATCGACACGGACCATTACCTTGTTGTAGCCAAGGTACGGTTGCGGATATCCCAAGCTACGCCAAGACAAACTAATGCTCTGAGAAAATTCGACGTCAGATTGCTACAATCGCAAGAGATCGCCAAGTCCTTTTCCGATCGAGTGTCTCTTAATCTCTTAAGAGGTCCAATGCCGCCAGCATCAAGCATCGAAGACCATTGGAAACACTGCCAAAACGCCATCAGAGATGCCGCTTCTGATGTGCTGGGTTTCACTCGTCCACCACAACGAAACCCTGGTTCCATGATGAATACCGGCAAGCACATACAGCAAAGCAAAGATGCATAAAACGCGGCATTGCTTAGAAAGACCAGAGTTGCTCATGAGCTCTATGAGCGGAAGAGGAGAGACGAGCACCGGCTTCTCAGGAGGAAGAAGAAAGAGCATGAGAAGCGCGCGATCGAGGAAATTGAGAGATGCTACTCCAAGAATGAGGTTCGGAAGTTTTACCAAGAGGTAAAAATAAGATGCCGCGGAAACAAACCCCGAACCGAAGCCTGTAGAGATGAACAAGGGAACATCGTAGTAGAATCGCAGTCGATGCTGAGGATTTGGAAAGATCATTTCTGCAGACTGTATTACGGCGATGACGGACCAAATACCGCAGAATCAACCGAATCAACCTTTCAACCTGGACGATGATGACCAACAATTCCGTCCACCCGACCTGGATGAAGTGAAGATAGCCATATCGAAGCTTAAGTCCAACAAAGCTGCTGGAGCGGATGGCCTGACTGCCGAGCTCTTCAAAGCGGCAGGCGATGGCTTGGTAAGGAGCATACACCAACTCATCTGTAAAATATGGTCGGACGAAAGTATGCCCTATGAATGGAACCTCAGTATTGTTTGTCCAATTCTCAAGAAAGGATACCCTCTGACCTGCGCCAACTACAGAGGCATCAGTCTCCTTAACATCGCATATAAGATCTTATCCGCCGTATTGTGTGAACGCCTGACGCCGTTCGTCAACAAGCTGATAGGTCCATATCAGTGTGGCTTCAGGCCAGGAAAGTCCACCATCGACCAGATATTCACACTACGGCAGATCTTGGAGAAGACCCATGAGCTTCAGATCGATACCCACCACCTATTCATCTATAGAGACGAGCTATACAGAGCAATCTCTAGTTTCGTCATCCCTGCCAAACTCGTCCATCTGTGCAGGATGACGATGGAGAATGCACGCTGCTCCATCAAGGTTGGTAAAGATCTCACCGAGATATTTGATGTCCAGAAAGTATTTAGAGAAGGCGATGCGCTCTTATGCGATTTTTTCAACATCGTTCTTAAAAGAATAGTGCAAAACTCAGGAGCAAACACAAGAGGCACTATCTTTCAAAAGTCCGTCCAACTACTCGCATACGCCGACGATATTGACATAATCGGGAGAAAACAGCGTGATGTCAGTGGCGCTTTCGTGAGTATTGAGACGGAAGAGGCGAAAATGGGTTTAGCGGTCAATGAGGGTAAGACCAAGTATATGCTGTCAAGCGAAAGGACAACCAACACCGACGTCTCGGACAGAACGTCACCCTCGACAGATATAACTTTGAGGTAGTTAAGGACTTTGTCTACCTAGGCTCTGCTATAAATATAGACAACGACACCAGCGCTGAGATCAAGCGAAGAATAACTCTTGCCAACCGCTGTTTCTTTGGGTTAAGAAGGCAATTGGGTAGCAAAGCCCTCTCTCGGACAACAAAAGTCACCGTTTATTAGACCTTAATAATCCCGGTCCTGCTCTATGGCGCAGAGGCATGGACATTATCAAAAATGGATGAGGGTGTTCTTGGTTGCTTCGAGAGAAAAATTCTTCGGGCGATCTTCGGCCCCGTCTGCATTGACGGTGAGTGGAGGAGGAGATACAACTACGAACTGTATGGACTGTATAGCGACATGTACCTAACCAGAAGAGGGAAGATCCAAAGACTGAGATGGCTGGGTCATGTAGAGCGCATGGACACCAATGCTCCGGTCCGAAAAGTCTTCGAATCCGCCCCCGAGGGACAGCGCAGTAGAGGAAGGCCAAGACTCAGTTGGCGCACGCAAGTGGAAGAGGACCTCAGCCAACTTAGCGTGCGAAACTGGAGGCAGCTAGCCAGGGATCGAGTTGGCTGGAGAAGCTTGTTGACTGAGGCCCAGGTCCACCCCGGACTGTAGCGCCACCTAAAGTAAGTAAGTAAGTAAAGAGAACGCGTCAGGGGAAAACAATCCTATACAGAGACCTGTGGAGATAGCGATGAAAATCTCGTAGTAGAATCACTGTCGATACTTCTGCTGACTGTATAACGGCGAGGATTACCAACACCTCGCTGTCAGGCAGAATGATCCATTCATCTAAGACGATGATAGGCAACATTTCCGTCCGCCATTAGAGGGTCTTGAAATTTCAAAAAGTAGTATATGTGCAAACCTTTTTTTTATTGTAATAGGCTATAATCGCTGGTAACTTTTTTTCAGTCGATTCGATTTCAATTGAGTTATGCAAAGTACTTTGCAACACGGTACACTTATTTTTCTGTCCAATGTACGAAAAAAGTGCTGTGTTTTCGGTAAATGCAAAAGTAGATTCATACAACGGTCTGTTTTTGCATTCAAGAAGCTTTGGTGCGAACCATTGTAATGGCCTTTGACAACAATTTTTGCCCAAGCAAAAGAAGGTATCCATTGTTATGTTGTGACCTTTCAAGCCATCAACGAGATCCAAAACTACTCGTTCGCTTTGTCTTTTTTCACTCGAACCGGCTCCAATCGCCTTTCCCAAATATGGCTGGATTTTCCAAACATAGCAGGTATAAGAACAAACCAGCAACCAGAATTTTAGTCCGTATTTTACTGGTTTTGATGGCATGTATTGACGAAATTTACATCTTCCACGAAAACCAAGTAATTGCTCGTCAACTGTTCTCACATTCATGTGGATTGTAGTAGTCACTATAATAAATTGGACCATGTATCAAATATATCCCGAATCGGTGCAAATTTATCTGTAGATCATTGCTGTCTTCTGCTAATGACATCATCAAAACGAATAACTCGATTCAAATACTCAAATGTTTTCTTCGAAATAATCGCCATAAACACCGGACGACCGTTAATATCATCAAACAATTCAATTGTAGTTTCGTTTTTCGATCTAAAAGTACAAAAGTCAAGAATTAGTTGAAATAAGAAAGAAAGCAACTACGACTTACCTATAAACACCAGCTAAAAACAAAACACCGATATATGCTTGCAACATATTCGAATATATTTGTTTGAAATCCTTACCATATGTTGCTTGTGCATACGCATTTGAATGCTACAAAATGGTATTAATTTGCGGTGGGAAGAAAAGCAAAAAAGCATCTTTGATGCCATCAACACGAGCCTTGGCATATCTTGTTGTTCCAGGATGAAGAGAAATTATATTTTCATTCCGCAATCTACCACTTTGATGCTGAAATAGCTGTAGTTGCCAAACAATACCATCTTTCGAAACAAGAAGTGGATCCACATTTTCAACTTCAGTAATTGATTCGTTGGTTTCATTTGAGCCACTCGCTTGCTCTTCGTCAGAATCGCTATCGTCTTAACGCAAATGACTTTTTATATGACATGCACTTACTGTCCATATGTGTAGAAATCTACACATGAGGGTAGACAACGTAATTAGTGCATTATTAACCGCCATAAACATTTTTATTATGGGGAGGTACGTTTTATTTTCGGTAATCAAGGATATAAACAAAGTCTGAAAATTCCGGAAGTTTGCAATTAGTAGTTTTTGAGAAATTAAGAAAACAACAATTTTTTGTGTTCACAAGGATGAGATGAAGGTTAAAGCAGCTGGAGATGACTTTGTAGAGAGCATACAAAAACTCATCTCTAATATTAGATGAATTGTATGCCTGACGAATGGAATCTCAGCATGGTTTGCCCAACAACAGAGGAATCAGGCTCTTTAACATCGCGTACAAAATCCTATTTGTCATTTTGTGTGATCACCTAAAACCCTTCGTCAACAACCTGGTTGGTCCATCAGAGTATCAGAATAGTTTTAGGCAAGGAAAGTCCACAATCGATCAAATATTCACACTACGGCAGATCTTGAAGAAAACTCAAGATCTTCAGATCGATACGGACCACCTATTTATCGATTTTTAGGCCGCGTATGACAGCATCTATAGAGATGAGCTTTACAGAGCAATGTCTAGTTTGGACATCTCTGCCAAACTCGTCCGCCTGTGCAGAATGACAATGGAGAATTCTCGCTGCCCCATCAAGATCGGTAATGATCTAACCAAGACCTTTGATTTCATTCTTGAAAGAATGGTGCGAAACTCCCAAGCTAACACAAGAGTTACGATCTTTCGGAAATCCTTTCAACTACTCGTATATGCAGACGACGTAGATATAATTGGAAGAATGTAGCGTGCTGTCACGGGTAAAGAAACGGAAGCGGCCAAAATGGGACTGGCGACAAACGAAGGCAAAATCAAGTATTTGCCGTCAACAAAAAAAGGACACACAACACCGACGAATTGGACAGAACGTTGCAATAGACAACTATAATTTTGAGGAGGTAAATGACTTTATCTACCTCGGCCCTGCTAATAACTCTAATAACAATTAACAACATCTGATCGGAGATCAAACGAATGATTACTCTTGCCAATCGCTGTTTCTTTGGGCTTGAAAGGCAATTGAGTAGTAAAGCCCTCTCCCAAACGTTTAAGGAGACACTCTAATTACATTCATCGTCCCAGTCCTGCTGTATGGAGCGGAAGCTTGGACCTTATCAAAAGCAGACGAAGACATCCTTGGTCGATTTGAGTGAAAAGTCATTCGCAAGATTTTCGTTCTCGTTTTGCGTGGACGGACTTTGGAGGAGAAGATTCAACGACGAATTAAACGAGCTGTACAGCAGACCTAGTCAGGAGGCTTCGCATTGGACATCTAAGTTGGCGAATGAACACCGACGCTCGTTCGGCCCGCAGAGTCTTTAAATCCGCAGTAAAGGAAAAGGAGAAAGACGTCCCCTTAGGTGGCGCAGACAAGTGAAAAATTACCTCAAAAGTCTTGGGGTGCGAAACTGGAGGCAGTTTGCTAAAGACCGGGCTAACTGGAGGCAGTTAGCTAAAGACCGGGCTAACTGGAGAGGAATATTGTTCAAGTCCCAGATCCAACCAGGACTGTAGCGCCACCTAAGAAGAAGAAGAAAGCGGTGGGTGTCGGCTTCAAGATCTGCCATAGTTTGAATATTTGGTCGGTTGTGGACTTTCCTGGCCTGAAGCCACACTCATATAGACCCATCAGGTTTTTGACGAATGACTTCAGGCATTCTTACAGTACAGCAGATAGATCCTTGTACGCGAAGCTAGGTAGATTTATGTGTCAGAGGGTGTCCCTTCTTGAGGATCGAACAAACGATGCCGAGGACCCATTCATCAGGCTGCATTAGTTCCACTATATTTTTTAGATGAGTCATCGCCTGACGCTATGAAGAGCTCAAGCCTTCCGCTCAAGTAGCGTTGTTATCTTCATTTCATCCGGGTCGGGTAAACATTATTGTTGGTCTTAATTCTCCAAGAAAAATTGTTCATTCTGCGTAACAGCGATTTTTGGTTTGTCATCGTTGTTCCACAGAAATGCTTTTTCCAAACCCTCAGCATAATTGATTATGGTGGGGGCCAACATCTCTATTTATTTGGCTTAATACAAGCCTAAAAACTAGGACATAAAACCAATAAAAAGTAAGCAACATCTAAAGCTAGGGATGGTGAAGGAGATTGAATTTTCGATTAAAATCGAAAACGGAAATGTTGGAGTTTACCTTACGCAGCATACGGGAGATTGGTCCGTTGAGGCATAAGTGGTGCAATGGATTGGTAGATAAAAGAGATGGGGGCAACGTGGGTTTCAAAGGTTAGTGTTAAAGGAAATGGAGTTGTAGAGGGACATGCAATAGGCGGAGCCTGAGAGGAGTCGCTGAATGAAAAGAATGTCTGCTGCGTCCCTTCGTTTCTCAAGGGTATTCAGGTTAATGAGTTTGGGACGTCGCGAAATTGAGGTAGGATTGAAGGATCGTTGCAAAGTAGACCCCGATGGGCAAATCGAAGAAAACGACGTTAAATGCTCTCAATTCGGGATACATGAACTCGTTGAAAGGGACACCACGCTTGGCTAAGGGCGAACAAAAGTGGTGTATAGTGATCTGGTCACGTACGGGCTTGCAGAATTCTTTGGACCATCTTTCAACGAAGCCAAGTGATGAGTTTAATTTATTAATTATCTCATCAATATGTGAACGGAAATAAAACTCCCTGTCGCATGCATAATATGCCAAAATCGTAGATAGACTGAATAAGGGATATCAGTTGGTGGTGGAGAAGGTAAGTTCGGGGAGAAGGAGGTGATATTGAGTTCTAAGCAGTTCTTTATGCATCAGGTGGAAAAACTATTTAGATCTATTTAAAGGAGGCTCGAGTCATGTTGTGAGGAAATGGGTTTAAAAAAGCTGGTATCGTCAGCATAGAGGGAAAGTGCTGAGTGTTGAAAGACCCTTTCAGGATCGTTAATGGTAAGAATGAAGAGGAGTGGACCTAGGTGACTACTTTGAGAAATACCTTAGATAGGGGCCGATAGGACAGACCTGAAACGAACACTATAAAAGCGATTATCCAGGTAAAAAGATAAAAAATGGTTCAAAGTCCAGGACGGACAATTCGAACAGAATTAATTTGTTTATGAGATGTCTCATGACAGAGGAGTTAATGGGATCAGTGGTGATAATGAGGTCTAACTGCCTACCTATATACATAGTTGGAGACCCCACTAACTTGGCATAAGCTAGAGCCTGTAAACTTATCCAAGAACAGGCATTCATCATCTGATTGAATCCAGTGCAGCTGAGGTAGATTGAAATCGTCGAGTACGATGATATCATCGAGAGGATCAGATAAGCTTATTATTTAATCAATTGCATCGATAGCATTCAATATGTTGTGCCGGTAAGATGTAAAAACACGTAATGTACAGGGACTTGCATGGGATTGTTATCTTTATTGAAACGTAGTCAAGCCTAAAACAAATAGAAACAGCGATTCAATATGAGTTTAGGTCATTGTGGACGGCCAACAAGACACCTCAACAAAGAGAATCATCATTTGGACGCGTAAGATCGGCGTCTCGAAAATCATGGAAACTAGGAGTGAATAATTCCTGATTCTTTATATCGGGAATAAGATTATTTTTAGATTATTTTCAGTACATGATTGAAACACTGGAAATGCAATGGTAGTACGTTAGAGACGAAAAAATTCTTCGTTGTCAGCTCTGCTCTGTTGAAGATGCGAGTGCACTGTGGCGAAGAGGAGTAAACATTTCGTAGATGAAATACGATCCTTGCGTTTGCGCAGCAGTTGGCATGCTTGCGATTGCACGGGCTTAGCTCGTCGGAGGGGTGGGATCTTGCTGCAGCTCTTTCTTCACTACAAAAAAAATCTATGCTATATTGAAGGGGAAATAATGAGGAATAACAAACACAGATTGTTTGACAAAGATGTTAAAATATTGGGATAGGAAAAGTTTTTATGAAAATATGTACTTGATCTAATGTGATGTTATGGGTGTTACTAACATCTGAGAAAACAATCCCCTTGCAAGTATGCACTTGCACCATGACTTATTCCCTTTGTCACAATGCGATACAAGGAAAAGTCCCTTACACGACACTTGTACCGCCTTTAAGTAGTTAACTCAACTAATTTTAAGACATATCTACTTAGCAATCAGTACAAATTTGAATTTCATTTTGTAAACTATTTATTATAATACTATATTTCTCTGAAAGTAGCATATTATCAATTCAATTCTTCTTCTTATCCTTTTATTAACCCTTTCCTTGTTATACGAACTTATGCATAGTGAGTTTCCCATTTTTACTGCATCGCTGCTGCTCCGCTTATGGGGTTGGCTAATGTCGCAGACCGCAGAACGCATCTACATAATGCTCGGTCCTGGATCGCTTCAGTGGTTAGCCCCAGGCGTTGTTGCGCATTTGCCATCTGAGAAATCCAGGAATTCTTTTTCCGACCTCGTTTTCTTACAGTTGGAGTGACCGTAGTGGATAGTGCATTTTTAACCGGATTTTCCGTAGATCTTCTTTGGACGTGGCAATACCAGCTTATTCTATTCGCCTCAAGCTGTTCGGTTACCGAATTCTTTATGTGTAGACTTCCTCTTAAACGCGTAGATCTAATGCAATCGCGTTTAGTGACTCCACTAGACATTAACATTTTTATTTCCGCTGCCGTCATTTTGTTGTTAAACGCTTCGTACATTGTCCAGCACTGTGAACCGTATATAAGAGCTGGTCTAACAACCGTGGTGTAGAGATTCCCCTATAATTTAAGTGGAAATTTTCGGTCGCAAAAGATTCCCGAGTTTTCCCGCCATTTCATCCATCCCACACTCACTCTGTGGTTTACGTCGTCGTCACATTTCGCTTCCATGTTAACGATTGATCCTAAGTACTTAAAGATAGTGCTTTTCGGAAGAACTATTCCGTCTAACATTATATCCGGAACAGCTTGCAACGGATGCTCAAATGGGCACGTCAAATGCTCCGTCTTTGAACGACTTATTTTAAACTCGTTTCTCTCTAGCGCATTTCTCCATGAATTTAAGGCGTTCTGTAAATCTTCGACGTTATCGCTAAGTATAACTGCGTCGTCAGCGAAGAGAATTGGCGTTACATTTGCTTCGCGCATGCAGTCTTTTAAAAGATAGTCGAATACTACGTTAAAGAGGAAAGGGCTAAGTACGCTTCCTTGATGCACTCCGACATTAACTGGAAATTTATTATTCTAACATACGTTTCCGGTACATTTTGAGACCTCAGCGCGGCCGATACGAGATCCCTAGGCACTCGATCGAATGCTTTCTCGAGGTCGATAAATACCATGTGTAAATCCTTAGACGAATCTCGGTGCTTTTCCATTATTATTCGTAGGCTTTGGATAGCGTCCACCGTCAATCTTCCTTCAACAAATCCACACTGGCTATTATCGAGCTTTATTATTTGCCGAAGACGTTCGTTTAAGACTCTTTCGACGATATTCATTGTGTGTGACATAAGCTTGATTGAACGGTAGTTGTTGCATTCTCGAGTGTCGCCTTTTCCTTTGTATAATGGAACCAAGAAGCTACTTCTCCATTGATTCGGCATAGGTTGTCCACATTTTAATTTATTTAAAAGTTTCGATAGCCATTCGCTGCCGATCCCCTCCATCTTCGACCAAAACTCTGATGGAATGCTGTCTGGTCCCACCGCTTTCCCCGGCTTCATTTTTCCAATTGCTATACTTACGAGTATTTCTCCGATTGAAAAGTCCGAAACTTCCTCCTCGAATAGATCAGCTGTCGGCATGATATCACGTGGAAACTGTTTGTTAAGCAACTCCTTGCAGTATTCAAGCCACCGGTCACAAATTTCCTTTTCATTTGTTAATAAGCGACCGTCTGCATTTTTTATGTATTTCGGCGAGGTTATTTCCATCGAATTTTTACGCCTCTGTGCAGCGAGCTTAAAAATATTTGGCACCTTAGTATTGTACGACGTTTCAACTTCTTTTATCGCTTGTCTTCCATCTGCCGATCGTGAGGATATTTGTTCCAATTCCTGGTACAGCTTTTCCGCTTCTGCCGCTCGAGTTCGAGCCAGCATTTTCTTTGCGATCTTTTTAAGACGCTCGTTTTCAAGAGCCAGTCGAGCCTTTTTCGATATCGTCGCTCCGATCGCATTTTGTCCACGCTTGGAATGCACTCTTCTTGTCGGCCACAGCTCGTTTGGTTTCGTCATTCCACCACCATGTTTCTTTGCCGACGTGATGGTATTTCGATATAGTCCCCAGATGGGACTTTGCGAGTGTTATGCATTCCTCGTGCATGCTGTTCCACATTTCTTGCGGGCTAAGTGAGTCTGCTATACCATTTATTTTTTGAAGTACTTCTTTAGCCGGGCGATAAATCTTGCGCTTCTATCGAAGGAGATTATACCACCGGATTTTTGGCTTTCCAAACGATGCCCGTGTTTTCGGTGATTCCGCCGTGAAAAATTCTAAAATTCTGTAATGGGCAGACGGTGTTGGCTTACTAGCGATTCTCAATTATCAATTCAATTACTTTAAAAATATGGAAATTAGTTATAAGATATGAGATACTAAATATAAGATTTAAGATATTAGATATTAGATATTAGATACTAGATATTAGGTAAACATTATCCGTATATACTCATACATGTAACAAAAAGAGAAATTCATGTTTAAGTTGTAAATAGTAGGAGCAAAAAACAATGAATCCAATGTAAGTATTTATAGTCATACATAAGTAGGATAGTTATTAATATAAGTATTTAATTCAATGAAAATTTAAAAAAAAAAAAAAACTATAGGTGTAGGTATATATGTAGGTAGGTATCTATGCTCAAAAATAAAAAAAATAAATCCACGAAGAGCCAAATAAAGGTTCTAGAAAGAAAATATAGGTACTAACATTTAATATATTGATGTCTCAAACTGAAGATTGTGCACAATCCGCTGTTTTTCTGTCTTGCCTGACATACGTATATATATTTGTTTGTTTGTTTTTTTTTGTTTTTTTTTTAACGAGTTATGATCTTTGTTTGGCTTTACATAAAGTACTCGTATGAATTAATCTGCGTGTATACATATTAATTTTTTTTAAGGCAAATACATATTTGCATGTAACACATACATACTCGTACATATACATAAATATATCTTTTATTAAATTTAATTTATTCAACGCGAATATGAAAGGATAGAAACTTTAAAATTTATATTAAGAGAAATTAAGAAATTGAGTAGCAGTACGGTAACTGTGCTAACAGTTCTGTATGCATGTGTAACAGTACTGTACAGTTGCACAACACAATCTTTGATACAAAAAAAACTTTAAAACAGTCCACACAAAAATAAATTCTGTCTTGAGGTTAAAGCTATCTGATGTTCTATTTGGTCCTGTTATCTTGCTGTTCTAGTGATACTGTTATTACTAGAGCCGCCGACATGGTACAGTTGATCTGGAGTGATGTATATACCAGGGCGGGTCAATAAGTCCGTGACTTTTGGATTAAAACACAGATTTTTTGATAAAAAAAATAATTTTATTTTTCAACGTAGTCTCCCTTGAGCTCTATACACTTTGTCCAACGCTTCTCCAATTTTTTTATCCCTTCCAAAAAAAATGATTTGTCGAGGTCCTCAAAATAGGCCTTTGTTTGCGAGATGACTTCATCATTGGAGTCAAATCTTTTTCCACCAAGCCATTTCTTCAGGTTTGGGAACAAGAAGTAGTCGCTCGGAGCCAAATCTGGAGAATAGGGTGGATGAGGGAGCAATTCATAGCCCAATTCATGGATTTTTGCCATGGCAACTGCACATGTATTTGTGGTCGACTGTGAGCAAACGCGGCACCCATCTTGCGGAAAGCTTTCTCATGCCCAAGTGATCATTCAAAATTGAAACCACTGAGCCATGCGAGATCCCTACGGCTTCCACAATCTCTCGCACTTTCAATCTTCGGTCGGCCAACACCATATCGTGAATTTTTTCGATTGTTTCGGGTGCAGAGACCTCAACTGGGCGTCCAGGACGTTCGGCATCTTCAGGGCTTGTACGGCCACAACGAAATTCAGTAAACCACTTTTTTACCATTGAAATCGATGGTGCAGAGTCCCCATAGTATTTATCAAGCTTAGCCTTGGTCTCGGTAATGGTTTTTTTTCGCAAGAAATAATGCTTAATAAGCACACGAAATTCACTTTTTTCCATTTTTTCCTCAAATTAGTGAGTAGTCTGATAAAAATAGCTGTCAAACACAAACTAACTGACGCAGCAAGTTTAAATTTTGACAGGAGTCAACTGACAGATGCCTGTTGACAGGAGCAGTGTTGCTGTTTCAGTAAAGAGGTCAGAAATTCAAGAAGTCACGGACTTATTGACCCGCCCTCGTATATATACAAATGTTTTTTTTTATGGACCTTAGCAGAGTGCCATTATGGGTTTTGGCTTTATTACCCCGCTAAGGTGTCTTTATTATTGGGATTATTAAAAACTGTGGTAACGGTGGTCTGCATGCTATCGCTAGCAAGTGGGGAAAGGTGAAGTGTCCCTTGTGACAGCGGAGTGGCACGCTTGCGATGCTCGGCTGAGCTCGTCGGATGGGGGGGATCTTGCTGTCGCTCGCTTACCTACAAAATAATTATCGTGCCGAATTAAATGATAAATTACGCATACGGGAAATCCTGAGCATTCATACATATACCTACTAAGCTATGCTGTAAATTAGCTGAGAAAATCATCGTTATGACACAATGCTTTCTTGCAGGACTGGACCACCCTACTATGCACAAAGTGCACCTCGATTGCTATGTCTGCCTATTGTAAACAACCCCCTAACTTCGAGGAAAACCGATCACATTTTCACATCTTTAAATACACACCCGCCGTAATTCGAACGTCACTAATAAATCATTGTATCAATTCAAAGAATTCTACTTTATTACATTTTTAATTCATTACAGAAGGTATTTTTGAGTAAAGGAAAATAAATTTTAAGGATTCTATGCAAAAACTCTATACGTATAAGTAAATTAGTATGTTTGTTAAACAAAAGATGCCAAACTTGATCGCGACGGTTTGATATTATTAATTAGATTATACGAATATGTATTGTACTTACTTTGATTACTGCTGCAGATCAGGTGTGCACACTGGATCGCTTGATTTCATTAAATATAGATGTTTAGGTTTTAGTTTTTAAGTAGTTTCAAATTATTTGGCAAATTTGTATAATACATTCAATCAAAGGGAAAATTAGATTGAGAATAAAGCTCTCATTTTGAGCTAGATACACATTTTACTATGAAAATTTTATGCTTTAGTTAAGTTAAGAGGTTTTAGTCGAGTTAAAGTTTATCACATCAAATTTTAGACATATTAAATTTTTAATTCAATTTAGTTTTCTCGTCGGTAGCTATGTAACTTTTCGTTGTTGAAATTGGAACGTTGCGAATTCTGGTGCTGAATGTGATTTTTGATTGATGACAGCTTGGTTACAGTGAGTTAATCAGCTTTTTGATTGAGGTGAGGGCGCAGAGGTGATTTTAATACGGATGATAGCAGCGTAGAATTCGTCCAATATGATCATACAGGTGCGATGGATGACACGTGTTGCATTCGTGATATCTCCCGTGGTTAGCATTTAAAATAATATCACACGTTGTTAGTTATAATCCTGAGCGATCGAAATATGACTCATTTAATTAGGATTTATGCCTTATTTTAGAGATAACTCACGATTACTAGCAACACGTGTCTGGAAAAAAAGAGAAGAAGACGACGTTTTTATACACTCTCGCTTGTACTAAATATGTATGTTTGTTCTTACCTTGTTTTAAACTAGATTTTTTTTGATTCGATTTATTTTGCTGAACTCAATTTTTTGTTTTCGATATTAATGAACACTATTGTACTGAAACTTGGGGATTTTATTTTCCACCATTAAAGATATACTAGGAATACTCCGCGCACCACTTACCTGGAAGAGAGCCATCACCAAAATGGCATTCTGCCTAATTGGTAGAAAGGCGGAAAGGAAGCATGGGTACTGCTTAGCAACTGAGCGCAAATTTTGAGCGAAATATCGCACACCAGGTTTAACAGCGGCTCATAAAGGATGTGACGTTGTCGTTGCATTTTAAGTTTGTTGTGGAGAGATTTTCGAAGATAGAAAATTAAATAGAAAATGTAGTTTTAATAAAACGCTAGGAATCGCTACAAAACGCGAAGAAATTTTGCATTAAATTAAACGGCTAAGCACTTAGAGCTTTATGGGAATTTTGCGATCTGCTCTAGCCAGAGTAATGTGTAGTTACCTAGAAAAAAATATGTTGCTTTACTGGTAGGAACTATAGAAATGTGTTGTGTACTTATATTTACGCTTGGCCTAATAAGACAGAAGTTTGCAGCAAAGAGAGATGCCAACAAATTGTGCATGCTTTTATAGCAATAAATTACGATCTTGTTAGACCGTACTCGTATTTTCGATATTCGAAATGACATGTCGCGAATTATACCAATAAGCCAATGGAAACAGAACGTTTAGTTTATCAAACTGCGTAAAGATATTCTAGCAATTACTTAAGCTGATGACGCCACAGCACATAGTTATCGAAAGCAGCAACGTCGCCTGAGACTTTTTGGGGAGACATATTGAAAGTTTCGTGGAACCTGATATATAATGACTCAGACTTTTAAGATCAGTAGGAAGACCTTCCTGCAGTATGGAGACCATGACGCTTGTTTGTTGAGTTATTTTAGTGCAAGTGCAATAACTGATGAATTTGGTTCTTATGGCAGAGGCGAAATTTAAATGAATTTGAATCTCCACTAAGAGTCAGGTTTGGAACGGAATCTAAATACTTTTAGACTTAAATTTAATGCTTAGATTAGTTTCATCCTGTTTCTTGGTAGGTATGTCGATCCATTTACAGGTACGCATCTTTTTAATGTTGAAATAAGCACCAACAGGGTTTTTATATAACTATTCGTATCTAGCAGGGAGATAGAATTTAAAGTTGCGATTTCATTTGTAGTGTAATAGCAGGAACATTTTGCATTGGCTGATGGTGATACCGCACTTGTTAGCAAAGAATTTCGTGATCCGAGAAATATCAGCGCTTTGGGAGGTGCCCATGTTTTACCAAAATGTTGGATGACTGCGATTCTACTGTCGTGTTCTCTTGTTCGTCTTTGTAGGCCTCGTTGGAGGCTATGTGGCCGTAACATGTTGTTTTCCCTTTGGTAAAACCTCCGAATCTCATTCCTGGAGCTGCATCTCTAAATTTCCTTTGGCGCAGTCATCGCAAACTCCTTCTGTTTCCTGCTGAGAAGCTTGTGTTCATCTCTCCTTATCCGCTCATAGGAGTAGCTTATGAGCAGCTCTAATTCCTTTTGCGGCGCCGTTTTCTATGCAGAGTGTCTCCACTAGTCTTCGATATTTGATTCTGGCGGTAGAGAACCTCTTAAGAGATTTCGAATTTTGACGTCAAGCTTCCTCACATTATTAGCTTGAATTTTCGGTGTTCCGAATACCCGAAGTCGCATCTACATGGTAATGGACCAAGTCGATGTTGACTCCTTGGACTGTTGCTTGAGGAGTCTCGCCATGAAGACGATAAGCCTGGGTCCATTACCAGAGGTGGTGTCATGCAGGCTGTACCTTCGACAGTACCGCCAAAGATGCCCACCGTCCATATTTCGTTTGCAGCGATTATCAACAGTAAATCCGTCCATATCCGAGACCTGTTGCAGCTTCCGCTGTACAGCCTTCAAAGATTTCGGAAAGGAATACAGTCGGGTTTACACGGACCCCTCCAAAACCGATATGCGTCTCTGGTTTCTTTCTGGAGGACGACCAGCGAAGGTATATGCAATCCTGGTGGAGGTCAAATATATAGTGAAGAACCAGTGGAAGAAGCCAAGTATGTGAATTTGTAGCGACCTCAAAGCCCCTTATAACTTCCGAGCTTTTTTGAGAACAAAAAAACTTTCTGGGCGCACTTCATTTTTGCTAAGCACTTAAATATACTGAGCATGGGTTATACAACATCCTGTGATGCTTGCTGTGAATATGATGACGACACCGCGGAGCACTACCTCTGTGAATGTGCAATCAAGCTTGAGGCCATTCATTATCAGCATATCAAAGCATTGTGTGCAATGGACAGGGTACACTATTTGGAGCTCATATAACTCCCTTTGAATCTATTGTCAATCATCAGGTAATTTCCGTAAGAACTTTATCCTCACAATTCTGTTGTCTCGTTGTCCTATTACACACGGAAAAATATGGGATTCTATCCTAGAAATTGAAATCAAATATTAGCGCAGCTCACATATTGGTGTCCAAACTATAGACTCGTATAATAGTAGATTCGATAGTGCATCAATGATTGCCAGTTCTGTTTTGGTGTCCTACTGCACGTTCCATTGCCTATGCTCCTGAAGTCATGGAGGCATACAGACAAACAAAAGTCAATTTGCGTTCTGCAAAGCATTGTTAGATACTTTCCGCTCTTGTTTTCATTTTTGTGTACATTCGAACAATGTTATTATTCTCATATAGCAGCAGTTGGCAGTGATTAATTCAGGGAGCTACTACGAGCGGTCCATGAGGACTTTTAAATCAAACTAAAAGGGCAAAGCTAAAAGGGCAAAGCTAAAATCCTTTTATTGAATTTCAAGAGGCTCGCAGTTGGGATTCATTTCCATTCTTTAATTTTCATTGAAGGATAAAGGAATATGAGAAAAAAAGGATAAATAAGGAAAGCTTAACCACTCGGAAACAATTTTAATTGCTTATCTTCCTTTCCCTTTTGTCCATCATATGGTGCAGCAATAAAACTGGAAAGTAAACTTTTAAACAACACTTTTGGGGACTTGGAAATTGAAAAACTTCAACGGTCGAGATGGGAATACGATAAAATTTATTTGAACAGAGAATGCATCCTTATACAGACGCATTCGTTTTGCGAAGATGTAAAAACTAGGCATAGCACTGTCAGAAATAGCCTTGAACACGACAGATGATAGTACCAATTGGTGACGGGTGGACCCTTCCACTAGCAAGTGCAACGTCACATAAAGTTTCAAGCTTTTCCTTTCAACAATTTGCCATCGCCAATGAAGTGAAGTTTTCAGACCATGTTCGTCTAACTACAAATTTGCACATAGTAAGTAGCGACTTGAGTAATTTATCTTCCACTCCATTTGAACTAAAGGGAGACTTAAAAGTCAATCAATTCCCTCTGGTGGGTGGGTGTTGCAGAAATAGGGTGAGCGCTGAGTGGTTTTATCTGATTTAGCAACTAGTAACCATTTGATACTGATCAATGTTAATCCTTACTCGACTTGCTAAACTTATGAGCGGGAGTGCTGATCAGCAGACAAAAGTAGCAGCACTATAAACAGGACGGCGGATGAATTCCAAAGATGTAATCAACGATGAAGTAAAACCGCGAAATAAAACAAATCAGACCTTATCCGAGCTACTTCAACATACAGTGACTCAATTTTTTTATCACATGTTCAAGTTTAACAGTTAGAGCAACTTAATTTTCAGTCGAAATAAATGGAGTGACCATGAATCAGCACATCAAAAGCAAACGAAAATGCACTGTTATTTTGTGAGAATTTTCAAAAGTTGTTCGGCAACGCATATGATCAATTTGTTGACACTGTCGCAGTTGCATATTGTGAGTACAAAATTTGGCCAAGTCTGGAGTTTTCGCGGTGTTTTTTGTTAAAAGTAAAAATATTTAAAATATTAAAATAAGAATCCTAAATTTCAGTTTAAACAGGCATTTTAATTGTTTTATATTTGATGGTAGATGAAAGAACTGGGTATCTCCAAAATTAAGGATGTAGAAAGGCTAATTGTTTCCAAGACAACTCATCGAGAAATTTCTCTAAAACTTGGAGTTTCAGTGGGAGTTGTATCCAAAATATGCAAGAAAATTGAAATGCGAGGCTGAAAAGAATTAGTCTGGAAGGAAACCAATTTTAAACTCAAATATACAAAGGCGTATTGTGCGGCAGATTAAATATGGAGTATATGAAAATGCGGTCGTGATTAATAAGGCATTATACCAAAAAGATGGGATTAATGTATCAACTGAGACTGTCCGAAAAATTTTGCTCAGAAACGGTTTTCATGAAGGCGCTAAAATTAAAAAGCCCCTATTGACTGATCGCCATAAGAAATTAAAGCAAAAATTTGCCCAAAAATATAAGGATTATTCTGTTAACGACTGGGCAAGGACAATTTGGTCGGATGAAACAAAAATAAACCGTCTTGGATTCGGTGGTCGCCAATGGATCTGGATTTAGCCAGGTGAGCCAATCAGCGATCGCCGCATCAAACAAAACCTTAAAATTTGGAGGAGGAAATTTTATGATTTGGGGATGCATGTGCATGGAAGGGGTTGTCGAATGCATTAGAGTGGTGGGTCGCATGAATGCCACTCAATACATCACCATCCTGGAAGACGGACTCCTTACAAATTTGGTAATGTGGCTTAAAGATGTGTCGGAAATGATGATCCGAAACACACAGCCAAAATTACAAAAGCGTGACTACAAAATCAGCAATTTCAAATATTTAATTGGCCACCACAATCTCCAGACCTCAATCCGATCAGTCGTTCATAGACCTCCGTAGAGTTTAGACGTGTTCGGCTTTTGTTTGAGTAGTGATAATTACTAATAACAAACAACAGAAACAATATCTGACATATTGGTCATAGGGCTCCAATTAGCCCAAGTGATAATGTGCGCGATTGGTAAGCCAAGGTTGTGGGTTCGACTCCGGGCCTCCGAATAGCGTGTTTTTTTGCGCTTTTTAAAATTAAACAATTAAAAGTGAGTGAACAACTTCACGTGATGGACTGTGGAGGGCGGTCCGCTAAGCCTATAGTGGGATCGGCTGAATCAGGTGAGGCATCAAGTTGTTCTAGCCAAACAGCAATCATGGCAGAACCCAAGACGAAGAGAAGGAGAAAGCTAAGGCCAAATTCCTAGTTGGTACAACGTCCCTCGCTTCCAAATTCTGCTGAAACGTTACCTGATGGAGTGAGGGACAGCAGCAAATACATGTCCCAATCTGAGAGATAACAGCTTCGCTTCTTTGGCTTCATCCGAATCTGAAGAGGAAGACGAGGAAATGGAGTCCATAAATAGTAGCATCAAAGTGCTTGAACAAAGAATACTAGCCATTAAAGAAAGGCAAATGGAAAGAAGGAAGAGGGAAAGCTAAGAGCAATCCCAACAGCAACAGCACACGCAACTAGCTCAAAAGCAGACCCAACAACAACACCAAACAAATACAATAACACAAGTTCTTAAACAACACCAACAAAAACTTAAGAACAACCAGTAAAAACAACAAGAGCAGCCACAACAACGGCTACAGCAAAAACAGCAGCAGCCACAACAAGGACATCAGCATCAGAAACAACCACTGCAGCAAACAAAGCAGCAGCAGCAGAGACAGCAACTGAAAAAACCGCAGCAGCAGCAACAACAACAACAGAAGGAGAGGGTGCCTCCTATCAACACCTACAAACTTGAGGTAAATGCTACCAAGGACCTATGTAAATTGGTCATTGGTAATAATTTTAATATTAAAAGATTGGGGAATGATCGCCATGCCATCCACTGTAATACAGTGGAGGGCTACGCGAAAGTAAAAGAGCTTTTAAAGGAAACGACGACGGAGCACTTCTCATTCACACCGAAAACGTGTGAAAAACAGCAAACAAAACTGCTGAAGGGGTTGGAACCATCTTCTGATCCTGAGGAGATCCTGGCGCTGCTCAAAGAGAAGCAGTGCGAAGGACTCAAGTTTGTGGGGGTAAAGCCATTTACCACAGCTAGAGCCAGACGGGAGAAACGGGGTCTGCCGTTCTTCCTGGTGCAGCTCAGTCCCGAAAGCCGTCTGAATAGTCTAAGGAGTATTAATGTCCTAGACTACCAGGTGGTTCACTGGGAAAAATTAAAAAGGAGCGAAGGCGTTATACAATGCGTTCGCTGTCAGAGGTTCGGGCATGCCGCATCGAACTGCCAAATGCAGCCTCAATGCGTGAAGTGCGCAAAGAACCACAGATCCGAGGAGTGTGCTCTGGGTAGTGACGGAGCATCCGATAGGACGCAGCTCTCGTGCGTGTTATGTGGGAACGTGGGACACACCGCAAACTATCGGGGTTGTCCTAAGTTCGCCGATATTAAAAAAGCAAAACTCGCTCGGCAGCAGAAGGTGGAGGTCAAACGTTCACCTGTTAGGTTTCAAACACCAGCCGTCACGTCCCAAATTTCCTAGAGGGGCTACGGTACAACAAGCGACTGTTGCTTCTCCGGCGCCAATGCCGAGAACAACGGAAGCTTCACCTAACATGCTGGCTATCTTGCTTGCAATCCAAGGGCAGATGGCTCAGCTGCAACAGCAGGTACAAGAACAGGCCAAGCGGGTGGACCAGATCTACGCGCTGCTGCCGGCCCTAACGCAACACATCTCGTAATGGGTACGCACATGGTGGAACAGACTTTGAAGGTCCTTGCGGTGAATGTTAATTCACTGATTAGGATCGAACGAAGAGCCGCGATGTTTAAATTGCTACAAGACCAAACTCCTGATGTGCTTTTCGCTAGCGAAACCAAGCTAACCGATGAGCACGAACTGGAGTACAATAATTATATTGTTAAAAGAAGAAACCGGCCTAACTCCCAACGTGGAGGCGGTGTCGCGATCTTCATTAAAGAAGGCATAGAATTCCACAGAGTGTACAAGGGAGTGTTACGCAGGTTCCGGCAGTGGAAAGCGGCTGTACTTGGCCTCTGTTTATGCATCTTATTCATTACAGAGCTCGACACACTTTTTCGACTTCTGAGGCTGGAATCGGGGGAGAATTATTTTATAATCGGGGGGGACTTCAACGCTAGACACAGAGATTGGGGAAATAATTTGCCAAATACTAGAGGGAACCTACTACTCGATTGGTGGGGTCAGCAAGATGCCATGTATAGACTCGGTCTTAAAGCGACAGATAACCCGTCGTTTCCCAGAGGCGGTTCTTATTTGGATCTATTACTGTACGACGAACGTATACGACTGACAGGTACGAATTTACAAACGCTTAACTGTCTGCGCACATTCGTGCATGACAGCGACCATTGCGGTTTTAGCACCGAAATCACAGTTCCCAACGAAATTGCGGAATTGGAGGAGTTTGTCCAAAGATACTCTTACAACTACAGTAAGACTCGATGGACACGCTTCTCCGCAACCTTGACAAGAGCACTCTCCTCGAACACGCTTCACCCACCGTCCAATAGGAATTTATCAAACGAGGAGATCGATAAGTACCTTAAACGAATGGACCAGACAATAAAACAAACTATGGACACTACAATACCGCGGTATAAACAAACGACTAACGAAGATCTGTTCCGCAATCCTATTGACGCACTGCACCGACAGAAAAGTAGACTTCTGACAAGACTTAAAAACTTATACAGACAGTTTACAGACAGACAAGACCCAGAGATTAGGACACTGAAGTCGTCGATTAAAAATATTCAAATGTTAATTAAAGAGAATTACAGAATTGCTGTAAGTTTGTATTGGAACAAAAGGTTCGGGCTGTAAACACCAGCAACCCGAATATGTTCCCGCAAATAAATAAACTATTTCGGAGAAAAAACCAAAACGACCTTCAGTGTCTTAAAATAGCCCGGACAACAGACAACGAACGGCTACTAACAATAGCAGGCATTGATACAAATGAGGCCGCTGATGATGACGACTTCTTTGTGATCGAGGATCCACAGGAGAAGGTTGAGGCCATAGGGGCGACTTTCCAGGAAGTATACAAGGCCAATGATATCATTGGCCCTAATTATGACCTGGACAATCGCGTCTTGGTTCACAACTTCTATATTCGAAATGAAGTAGAGAACTGGCGATCCGAGGGCTCTGGTTTCACCCGGTTCAGCGACGAAAATATGGCAAATAATGTCATTGCTAGAGAAGGTGCCCTAAACCCGTTCATTTCGAAGGAAGAACTCCATGAGATCTTCGACACAATCAGAAGTAAGAAATCAGTGGGGACCGATGGTATTCCGAACATCGTGCTTCGACATCTTCCTCTAGAAGCGGTGGACATTTACACCACCCTGTTTAATAATGCAATGAATAATGCACATTATCCAGCGCATTGGAAAACGGCGGTGGTTCAACCTATCCCCAAAAAGGGAAAGGATATATCCAATCCGGCGAATCTCCGGTCGATAAGTCTCCTTCCGAATATCAGTAAGGTGTTCGAAAAAGTAATCAATAGAGCTCTGACTAGATGGGTTGAGGACAAACATATAGTTCCGGATAATCAATTCGGTTTTAAGGCAGGACATGCTATCTCACATGCCGCGTCTAAACTGGTGTCCGATATCCAATGGAATAAAGGCAAAAAACAGTGCACTGGTGCCTGCCTATTTGACTTGGAGAAGGCTTTCGACACCGTATGGTAAGAAGGTCTTTTCTACAAGCTGGCTGGTCTGGGGATTAGTAAACCACTCTTGTACATTCTTTATAATATGCTAACCAACAGACAGTTCATCGTGAAAAATGGTGATGTGACTTCTGTTGGAATATTTCAAATTAAAAATGGTCTTCAGCAAGGTGCGGTCAATTCACCGATTCTATTCAACATAAGCGACTTGATAGGTTCACTTCCCCATACACTTGCGAACGCAGATGACTTGATAGCGTACAGAACAGGTCCAAAAATCGAGGTCATTAATAGTCTCTTACAGCGTGACTTCGATAAGATAAGACGATTTTGCGATGACTGGAAGTTGAAAATCAACTTTCAGAAGTCGGAAACCATTCTTTTTAGGACGCCGTTGTCTGGAGCCTCTAGGGACACCAGAAAAAATTGGCGAAAGTTCTCGATCATTGGACAACACGGACAGCCTCTTGCCTGTCGAAATGTAGTCAGATACCTTGGGATCTGGCTAGATCAGTTTCTGTATTTTAACAAAAATGTAGATGCTGCTCTGGCCAGAGCTAAAGGCGCTTTTGCCCTCACAAAGAGACTGTTTTATAGCAGCCAACTCGATGCGAGGGTAAAGAAAATCTGCTACAAGGCCCTTATCAGGCCCATCGTGGTATTTGGGTGTCCCGTGTGGTTCAATGTACGAGCAAGCTTAATGGAAAAGATTCGGGTGTTTGAGAGGGCTAGCCTTAGGGCTTGTCTTCGCTTGTACAGAACACCAGAGTCGGAGTACAAACAATTGTATCCTTATGAGATCCCTTACAACAGGGCGAACCTAATACGAGTGGACAAGTTCGTAATTAAACTGACTCGAAGGCACATTGCAAGACCAATGGCCTCGACGAATAACCTGATATCTGGGGCTGACTACCCCAATCACCTTTATCATGAGAGTGTGCGCTCTAACGGCTTCGTTCCACCGGAAGCATTCCTCTACCTTGATCAGATAGGATTGAACCAGGATAGATCAGCGGTCCCGTTTATCTTCCATGGCGGTGGGGAATAGCGATAAGAGGGATGTCGTTCGGCAGCACCAGCATTTCTAGTGGTTGAATGATGAAGAAGATGTTTCGTCGTCGTTTCCGTTAATTACTGACCAGCCTTACTAATGAGGCAGAGCTGACCAATCTGTTTGCTCTGTAAATAGCGGTGGCCAGCTTACATAGGTTTAGGTTAGCATTTAAGAAAGATATGTATATATTAGTATAAATAAAAGTATAGACTAATGTATGTATATTATTGTGTATAACGTCTATATGTGTGTATGTATGTATTGTATGTAGTTTAGGTAGATTAAGGTTTATTTTAAGTTAGATATTAAGTTTTTATAGAAATAAAAAAGAAAGTCTAAGTGCTAAGTTTTTTGTTGACAATTTTTTTTTTAGCCTAAGTATAGAAAATAAATATTCCTAAACAAAATAATAATTAAGTCGAAGGACATAGGTATAAGAATTTAGAGTAGCTTTGAGTGCCTGTGTGGGGCCAGTAAGTTAGTATAAGATTGTAAAGTAATTGTAAGTTAGCATTTAAGCATTTTCTGTTAGAATGTAAGAAGTAATGATAAGTAAAATAAAATGCATTCAAAACTAAAAAAAAACAAACTAAACTAAACCTCAATCCGATTGAACATCTTTGGGTTGAGGTTAACCGTGCTATTTCGGATTTGCCTGAAGATTGTCCAAGTTTGCATGAATTATGGTACCGCACTCAAACTGCTTGGCAAAATATCACCGCAAATCAATTTAGAAAATAAATAGAATCCATGCCAAAGGCGGTCCTCAAAGCAAAAGGTGGCCATATGAAGCACTAAGTAGGAACAGTTTCGCAAAGCCAACAAATTGATCAAATGACCTATTTTTACTTTTGCTGTATTAAATTATGCTTAAAGATGAATTTGGTTCTCATTATTTTTTATACTGAATTATGAATTATGCTTATAATGTGATCAAAAAGTTGAGTCACTGCATTTGGAGCTCAGGGGTTGTGCCGCCGAAATAACTGCCCTGGTATGAAAAAATACGAAAGCTACGAAGTGGAAACAAGCTTTGGATATGAACCAATGAAACAGTATTTGTTTGAATTTTCTCTATTGTGTATTGTTAATTAAAAAATGAATAAATGTTGTGTAATGTGTGATATAAATATTTAATTATTGGGTGTACAACTTAATTTGTGCGGTTTGCTAAGAGATGGCGTAATTTGTATTATTCTATTGTTATTATTCCATTGGAACATGCGTTGGAAAACTATGGTCATTGTATGTCATTTCAGTATTTGTCATTCATTTGAAGCGTAAACAACAATATTTTTTTTTCACTCAAATATGTCGAACTTTGTGCCTGAAGAAGTGTTTTTGCGGGGAGTTCTTTTTCACTACTTTAATATGAAGAAAACTGCTGCCGAAAGTCATCGTATTTTGGTGGAAGTTTATGGTGAATATGCGCTAGCTGAGCGAACGTGCCAAAAGTGGTTTGCACGATTTAAAAGTGGTGTTTTTGGCTTGGAAGACGATGAACGTCCTTGGCAGCCAAAAAAGTTTGAAGATGAAGAACTGGAAGCACTACTCTATGAAGATTGTTGCCAAGCACAAGAAGAGCTCGCAGAATCTCTGGGTGTCACTCAAGCAGTCATTTCAAAACGTTTAAAAGCAGCTGGATATATTCAAAAGCAAGGAAATTGGGTTCCACATGAACTCAAGCCGAGAGACGTCGAAAGGCGGTTTTGCATGTCCGAAATGCTGCTGGAACGCCACAAAAGGAAGTCATTTTTGCATCGGATTGTTACTAGTGATGAAAAATGGATCCATTACGACAACCCCAAGCGCAAAAAATCATATGTGAAACCCGGCCAACCAGCTAAATCAACGGCAAAGCCGAATATCCATGGTGGTGGGATCAGATGGATGTGCTGTATTATGAGCTGCTAAAACCGGGTGAAACGATCAATGGACAACGCTACCGAACACAATTAATCCGTTTGAAGAGAGCAGTAGCCGAAAAACGCCCAGAATATGCAACCAGGCACGAGGCAATAATTTTCCGTCATGACAACGCTCGGCCCCACGTTGCTATTTCGGTTAAGAACTATTTGGAAAACAGTGGATGGGAAGTCTTACCCCACCCGCCTTATAGCCCAGACCTTGCCCCTTCTGACTGCCATTTGTTCCGGTCGATGCAGAACGCCCTCACTGAAATACGGTTCACATCAGAGCAGAATATCAAAAATTGGCTTGATTCATTCTTGGCTGCCAAGCTGGCGCAGTTCTTTTGGGATGGGATCCACAAATTTGCCAGAAAGATGGGAAAAAGTCATAGCTTCAGATGGGCAATACTTTGAATAATACTATTGTACATGTTTTTCTTAAATAAACGTTCAAATTTTGAAAAAAAAAAAAAACGCACAAATTAAGTTATATGCCCAATATTATTTTATTTTTTCGTTAAAAATTTCGTTAATTGAATTATAATAAACAAAAGTCTTTTATTCTGCTAATCATATGATCAAAAAGTTGAGTCACTGTATCTCTTAAAAATTGAGTCCTGCGGCAATGTTACTGTGAATGATACCCGCTTACGCAACATGATATCTGCCCATTTCTTACCTAAAATCGAAGCCCATGATCTGGACGAAATTTGATTCCAACAAGATGGCGCCACTTGCCACACCTTGTAGTCATGGATTTATTCCGTAAACGATTCGGTGAAAAGTTAATTTCACGCCTTAGACCGATGAATTGGCCGCCCAGACCGTGTGACATCACATCTCTACACTTCTTCCTTTGGGGCTATAAAGAATTTAGAGTCTACATGGATAAGCTGGCTAAGATCGAGGAATCGGAGGCAAATATTACTTCCGTCATTGGTCAAACATAACTTATAATGTTTGGACGCATCATCGAAATTTGGAACTTCGGGCTTAACCATGTTACCACATGGCACTTACGGCCAATATTTAAAAGAAATTACCACTAAGGAATAAATATAAAGGTTGGTTCTTTTCTATGATAACAATGATTACTTGCTAAAATTGAATGCCCTCAAGGGGTATTTCCAAAGCTTCATATACTTTATGATTTGCCAGATTTATTATTAGTCCAATGCATGAGTATCGAAAAAGTGTCTCGAGCTGTGGCATATATTAATAATTGGATCGGGTGCATAAATAGAGATACTGTACCTCTTCCAGCATCTTAAAGCTTCGCACTACACAGGTATACACTCTTTGAAATCGGATCTTCGTATTATTTTTTATCTGCTGCACCCCATTATGCGTTTTTGGCTAAGCTTTGCTTTTCAAACGAGTTGTTTGTCATACGATATTTCAGGCTACGTCCAAAAGTGGGCTTGAGGGTGTACTGATAAGCGTTCACAGTGAGACGGGCAGTGCAGCTTAATGTTTCAAAGAGCGAAATGCTACTGACAATTTTTGTGGAGCACTGGTGGTAAAAAGCGATAGAACAAGGTCAGGCAAGAGACAATACGTAGGTGACTGTGCGTGTCAATCAATTATGTTATATTGACTTCACCTATTAGTTTTATCGCACGGTCTTGAATCCTATTTAGCAAGTGCAAAGAAGTTTTAGGAGCACCTGACCAGATGTGAGCATTGTACTCCAATTTTGGGCGCATGGAAGCCTTTAGAAGTCAGATTAGAGGGGTTGAAATATTTCTTCAGGAAACCTTGTCATTCCAACGTATGACAGACGTACCGACAATGAAAAGTTTTTCGGATTCGACGATGCAAGTACCATTCATGGAGATTTGGGTATTTAAATTTAGCTTTAGCGACAACAGACAGCATTGTTTTTTGTTAACATCAAATTCCGCTCTGTTGATAGTTCCCTAATTGATTATATTGTTAATATCGAAATTTAATGATCTTAACATACGAGTACGCTGCCGTTCCTGTTCCACAGCCGAAGAGCAGGGACGTGAATTCGCTAACGAATATGAGAAGTATTGCCATCAGCAAAGGAATATATTGAATTAGAAGTAGCAGACAAGAGATCTTTAATAAAATTAAAAAGAGTTTCGGAGTCAGAACAGAGCCCTGCGTCAAACCAACATTTATTTTGTGAATATCAGACTTGCAACCATCCAAGACAACTTGAATTGGACGTTTTGAAATGTAATTTCTACTACATTGAAGAAGAGTCGTCGATCCCAAATGCATGCATTTCCGACAAAAGTTGATATCTTTGTTAAATGCCATAGAATATGTAGAAAACGAATTTTCCTTGAACACAGATGTAGGGCTGGACCCTTGTTTCGGATTTTATTCTTGTCAGCAAGTTGTTATAATCTGTCCACAGAAGTTCTTTGATATCATAAATGATTCTGATTGTAGCTGGAACATTTCCTCGAGGGATTCGGGATTTGACATCCCTGTTCCAATCACTAACGTTAAATCGATCTTTCATCTGAGACTGTACCTAGTTCAGCCATAAATTCTGTTACATTTTAAAAATGCAATAAAAAGAAGTCTAGTAAACCTTTTTCCATTCAAGAAATGCGATGGGATAGGCCGGCCAAAAAGAAGATAAAAAACTGCGATATCTACTACGGCAATTGCTATCGACGGCAAAAGCAGCACTTATTCGGATGCGGATTTGTTGTCGGAGGCAGACTAAGACAAGAAGTCCTCAGCTTCCGGCATGTGAGTGAACGCCTCGTAGCAATCCGCATCAAGGCTAAATTCGTCAACATTATGTGCGCGCATGCCCCCACAGAGGAGAAAGATGAAGACACCAAGGAAGCCTTCTACGAGCTCCTTAACAAGACCTACGAACAATGCCCTAGCCATGACATTAAAATTGTCCTCGGTGATTTAAATGCAAAGCTAGGAAGAGAGGGTATCTTTGGTGGAACAACCGGAAAATATAGCCTGCACAACACCACCTCCGATAACGGATTCAGGCTAATCGACTTTGCGGCGGGCGAAACATTATTCGTGGCTAGCACGCGGTTCCCACATCTCGACATACACAAGGGACTTGAAGAACCACTGATCAATCAACAGTGAACCAGATTGATCACATTGCGATCGACGCAAGACACTCCTCCAGTATTATGGATGTCCGTACATTCCGATGAGCCAACATCGACTCGGACCATTACCTTGTTGTAGCCAAGGTACGGTTGCGGATATCCCAAACTACGCCAAGACATCCAGCATCGAAGACCATTGGAAACACTGCCATAACGCCATCAGAAATGCCGCTTCTGATGTGCTGGGTTTCACTCGTCCACCACAACGAAACCCCTGGTTCGATGATGAATGCCGGCAAGCACATGCAGCTAAGCAAGATGCATACAACGGGGCGCTGCTTAGAAAGACCAGAGCTGCTCATGAGCTCTATGAAAGGAAGAGGAGAGATGAACACCGGCTTCTCAGGAGGAAGAAGAAAGAGCATGAGAAGCGCGCGATCGAGGAAATTGATAGATGCTACTCCAGGAATGAGGTTCGGAAGCTTTACCAAAAGGTGAAAATAACATGCCACGGAAACAAACCCCGAACCGAAGCCTGTAGAGATGAACAAGGGAACATCGTAGTAGAATCGCAGTGGATGCTGAGGATTTGGAAAGATAATTTCTGCAGACTGTATAATGGCGATGACGGACCAAATACCGCTGTCAGGCAGAACCTACAACTTACAACTCATCTGTAAAATAAATGGTCGGACGAAAGTATGCCCGATGAATGGAACCTCAGCATTGTTTGTCCGATTCTCAAGAAAGGAGACCCTCTGAACTGCGCCAACTACAGAGGCATCAGTCTCCTTAACATCGCATATAAGATCTTATCCGCCGTATTGTGTGAACGCCTGAAGCCGTTCGTCAACAACCTGATAGCGTGATGTCAGTGGCTCTTTCGCGAGTATTGAGACGGATCCTGGTCCTGCTCAATGGCGCAGAGGCATGGACATTATCAAAAATGGATGAGGGTGTTCTTGGTTGCTTAGAAAAAAATTCTTCGGGCCATCTTCGGTCCCGTCTGCATTGACGGTGAGTGGAGGAGAAGATACAACGACGAACTGTATGGACTGTACAGCGACATGGACCTAGCCAGAAGAGTGAAGATCTAAAGACTGAGATGGCTGGGTCATGTAGAGCGCATGGACACCAATGCTCCGGTCCGAAAAGTCTTCGAATCCGCCCCCGAGGGACAGCGCAGTAGAGGAAGGCCAAGACTCAGGTGGCGCACGCAAGTGGAAGAGGACCTCAGCCAACTAAGCGTGCGAAACTGGAGGCAGCTAGCCAGGGATCGAGCTGGCTGGAGAAACTTGTTGACTGAGGCACAGGTCCACCCTGGACTGTAGCGCCACCTAAAGTAAGTAAGTAAATATAATAAATGTAAGCAATTAGATAATGTATGAATGTTTTAATGTTATGTAGTTATGAAAGAAGAAAATGAATTTAAGTTACAAAAATGAATCAAGCAATCAAGAAAGCGAATGTAATGAGAAACAACGCAAAAAAAACTAACGGTAGATTCTAAGTTGAATTAAAAATTAATCGATCATTTTGAGATCAAATTAGAGCAAAATTTATCAATCATTAATCATTATTATAAAATAGTGTAAAGTGTATTTGTTTGGCATATGTGGTGCATAGTAGTGAACATTCAGCCTCCCCTTGAAGACTCCGGTCTTTCAGCCATAGGCAGAGGTGCAATCTTCACCACTGGATGGACGTAATCGCCGTATTGCGTGTGAACAGTGACGATGTGGCATCTTCTGTCGCCTCCCAGATGGATTTTTGTGATTCGTCCCAAAACCCATTTTGTTGGTGACATATTGCGTTCCTTGAGGAGCACCATGTCATCTATTTGGAGATTTTGATGTTGTTTCGTCCACTTGGGTCGATTTTGTAAAGAAGTAAGATACTCTATGTGCCAGCGCTTGCAAAGGCCTTTCATGAGACTCTGTAATAAATACCAGTTAGTATTGATTGAAATATTAAATTGAGAAAAATCTGGTTGTGGTAGAGTAGAATAGGTTCGAAGCCTGAAGTTTGCCACATCGGGTGTGAGTTAAGAAGGCTTTCAATTTGAGTTAACAAAGTATACATCTCCTCATTTGTTAGTTTGCTCCCGCCAATGACGCGCTTGAGATGCATTTTGACGGACTTTACACCAGCTTCCCCAACCACCAACCCGCCAAAGTGCGAAACGGAAGGTGGTATAAATCTCCAGTTGATATGGTCCATTGACAAGTAATTAATAAGTATGTTCTGATGTTGTTGGCTTAGAAGAAGATTATGAAGTTTTCCAAGAATTCGTTTAGCTCAATGAAAGTTCGTTGCATTATCGGTCCATATTTCAATGGGCTACCACACAGGTAGAAGCGTGTTTATCTTAATGGATTTTGGGTAAGAAAATAAATCAGATTTTGTATGTAGTTATTTGCTTCATCAACTAATGGGCAATATTGTTTTTTATTTTTGTTTAAATTTGTGTAAGGATTAGTGACCTTGAAGTTGTATTGAAGTGCCCCTTCTTATTGTGGATATTCTTTGAAGTATTCCTTTCGTCTGCTGACTACCAGTCCTGTCTAGAACGTTGATTGGCGATCTCATTTCCTTTGACTCAGTGTATAGAGGCTTCTGACTGTGTCGGAAGATGAATCGCATTCTCGGATTAGCTTTAAATGGGGAATTGGATTCAGCGGCTCTGAGCTTAACTGATAGGCAAGACGCTGATACTTCTTCCCCTTTAAACGTTTCTTACATTTTCGTTCATTGCTACCGCGATTGCGTACATCTTTTCGTGTTGTCCTCCAAAAAGATTCTAGCGCTACATACTTAATCGATCATTTTCGGGGCCGGGGTCGTGAGGACCACGCTACATTTCTTTCTTGACTTAGATGCAAGCGGAAATGATTTCTTTCTCAAGGGGGAAAGTCTATATCATATTTTTGGAGTAACAGATGGCATGTTCATAAGACCAGAGTCAAAATGTATAAAAACTTCAAACCATGTCGTACCACAGACCGTTTATCTGAAACCGGAATTTCGATTTAAAAGTCCAAACCGTGGTGAATTTTATGAAAGCGTAATCTATCAGGCAGTAGACGTGTAGAAAATAATTCAATTTAAGTCCAGGGGACCTTCTCGATAACAAACCCCATATCATAGTGGGGACTTTGCAAGCAATCTCTGTCTTTTCCAACTTCCAACATCACAAATTTGTCACCAATAGTGCCATCTGATTCTCTAAGTGATTCCATTCTGGTTTATTTCCACCTTTTGGAACCAATACCAGAGGGGAAATTGAAAATCAACTTCATCATTGTCCAAAATTCTACCGACCACCAAAAGAGCCTTCACCGGCTTTAAATTCAAATTGCAAGCTACGACGTTGTGAAATGGACTTCATAGAAATTTAAATATAAATGCTAGGTAGGATTCAGAGGTCTTAGGAAAACGTTGAGAGCTTTTGTTTGTTTTCTAAGTGTAGTCGGAAATGTATCATTAACTGAACAGAATGTTTCCAATTATTGCTTCACCTGTATAACCCTTGTTTACAGGCTTACAGCGCACTTTTTGTGAAGAAGTTTTTCCCAAACAATACACCAAATACTTAATCTTGGGAATATGTTATTTTACCAATCGAAATCGTTCAAGGTGTATACATTTCCATACTCAGAATTCAACTGATTGTTGTAACAATGTTGTTGTCTTACCACTTGATGAATAAACATCCACTTTACCAAAAATCCAAGTAAAACCCATTCAACTTGATTCGATTGCATAACGATCCGAAAAATGAAAAATAATGGTGCGACATACGAGTATACGAGAATGTACGAATTTGCACAAGTATCAACGAATATTGGATAAAGTATTGCGGGATGGTTCCATGGCAGAATGTACTTGACGGATACCGAGAAATAAAAGAGTTAAAAAAAAACAACAAATCGCCAATTTCAACCTACTCGTAGTTGTCCTTGAAAGGCTAATTGTTCGGCGAGAGTGTATGAGGATTTCAGTTCAAAAATATCTTTTGCATGACAAGTAGCACGTAAGTATAATCCCAGCACACAAACATTGTAAATGAAAGTTCAAAAAATTCGGCAAAAAATAAATAACAGCCCATCCCTCAGTACTCCTCTTAGTTTGCAATTAATTACGAATGTACCGATACAATACACATGGCCTAGGTACAACTGCAGGTATCGTTGGTTAATTTCTTTTCGTTCATAAGAGTAGGTATCCATACTATACCATCACCGTTCGTCTGGTGCCCCGTGCAAATTCATTACATTACTCAAGTGTAATCTTTAATTCGGACATTGACTCGGTGCGTTGACATTTGCCGAAAACTTTCGAAAACTGACCATGATCTGGATTTTTGTGGTCGTACATTGTTCAGTATGTCTGTGGCGGTTCAATATTGGTATTCACCTACTTAGCGTGTCTGACGTGCGTCTGAAAAGGGCGTTCGGGTATTTCACATAAAAAGAAATATAACGAAACGCTGTCCATTTGATAGCCAAATCGCCGTGGGAATTTCTAAGTGGTTAATAAACGGTGACATTTATTTTTTATTTTTTTTTGTTTTTTTTTTTTGCCAACGTCTGCCATAGTAGGTTTTGGAATCAACAAATCAGACAGAAGTGGAATTTACTTTGAGTGCGCATAAATCTATGATGCGTGCCAGACACTATAATCACTATTATGACTTTGGAGTCCAAAAATTGGCCTATTAAGGAGATGTTTCATCTTGGTATTGTTGAAAACGAAAATCGATTATCTCATTAGAATTCAAAATGCATACCACTGGGCAGAAATTGGAATTCTAGAATAATTCACTAACCGACTAGATTTGACAAGATATTAAGAGCTAATAACCAAATCAATAGTCCTATATTATAATGTAGTCGAAAGGTGGTAAGGAAACGGAAGAATCATCTTGCGGTAGCCTTAAATGCCTCTCCGTATGAGGATATTGAATTACGTGGATACACATGTGTGTACTTCAGTTATTGCTTTATATTGCTTGTGATCGCTATCCTGTGACGAATTAAGATAAGTTAGTTAATGCAACAAAGCTACAAATAAAATATCTTAGGTGTAACCAACGCAAACAGTTGAAAAAATATTCAAAATTGACAGTTGCAATTATTTTCTCAAAGCCTCCACATCTGCGCTTAGAAGATTCGTAAATTTTGCATTTGTAAACTTTCATTACAGAGTTTACCTGTTTTTTTTACTATTAATTAATAGTTCTAACGTGTGAAAATATAAATTGAATTCCTGGAAAATTTCCTTGTTGTTTCCTAGATCCACAAGTGTGTACTTCAGGAATTTAAACTAGTTTTGTGTAATATATGACTGTTTTCAGATAAATCATAAAGTTAGATAGATAGATAGATATTTATTTCGTTTTTAAAATTTGTACAAGGTTTGCCACCACACAATTTACACACAGAGATATGATATTTAATACGAGGGCGGGTCAATAAGTCCGTGACTTTTTGAATTTCTGACCTCTTTACTGAAACAGCAACACTGCTCCTGTCAACAGGCATCTGTCAGTTGACTCCTGTCAAAATTTAAACTTGCTGCGTCAGTTAGTTTGTGTTTGACAGCTATTTTTATCAGACTACTCACTAATTTGAGGAGAAAATGGAAAAAAGTGAATTTCGTGTGCTTATTAAGCATTATTTCTTGCGAAAAAAAACCATTACCGAGTCCAAGGCTAAGCTTGATAAATACTATGGGGACTCTGCACCATCGATTTCAATGGTAAAAAAGTGGTTTACTGAATTTCGTTGTGGCCGTACAAGCACTGAAGATGCCGAACGTCCTGGACGCCCAGTTGAGGTCTCTACACCCGAAACAATCGAAAAAATTCACGATATGGTGTTGGCCGACCGAAGATTGAAAGTGCGAGAGATTGTGGAAGCCGTAGGGATCTCGCATGGCCCAGTGGTTTCAATTTTGAATGATCACTTGGGCATGAGAAAGCTTTCCGCAAGATGGGTGCCGCGTTTGCTCACAGTCGACCACAAACGCAATCGTGTAACAACTTCACAGGAAGGTTTGGCGTTGTTTAATCGCAATATGGAGGAGTTTTTGCGCCGTTTTGTAACCGTGGACGAAACATGGATCCATCACAACACACCAGAGAACAAACAACAGTCAAAGCAGTGGGTTTCTAAGGGTGAATCGGCGTCAAAGAAGGCCAAGGTGGGTTTGTCAGCCAATAAAGTTATGGCGACTGTTTTTTGGGATGCACGCGGGATAATCCACATTGACTACCTTCAAAAGGGAAGAACAATCAATGGGGAATATTATGCCAACTTATTGGACCGATTCAATGACGATTTGAAAAAAAACGACCTCATTTGGCCAAGAAAAAAGTTATTTTCCACCAAGACAATGCAAGGGTGCACACATGTGCAGTTGCCATGGCAAAAATCCATGAATTGGGCTATGAATTGCTCCCTCATCCACCCTATTCTCCAGATTTGGCTCCGAGCGACTACTTCTTGTTCCCAAACCTGAAGAAATGGCTTGGTGGAAAAAGATTTGACTCCAATGATGAAGTCATCTCGCAAACAAAGGCCTATTTTGAGGACCTCGACAAATCATTTTTTTTGGAAGGGATAAACAAATTGGAGAAGCGTTGGACAAAGTGTATAGAGCTCAAGGGAGACTACGTTGAAAAATAAAATTATTTTTTTATCAAAAAATCTGTGTTTTAATCCAAAAGTCACGGACTTATTGACCCGCCCTCGTTTATCTTTCAACTGAGAACTTTACAATATTGTTCACAAACTTTTTTGTATTTTTAAGTATTTTTAAAGGGAAAATAACAATTAAAAACCCTCTTATAAAGAAAAAAAAATAAATAAATAAATAAATAAATAAATAAATAATAATAATAAATAAGTAAATAAATAAAAAAAAAAAAATAAAAAAATAATAATTAATTCATACATAAATAAATAGGAAGATAAATAAATAAATAACAAAATGTAATAAATATATAAACAAGAAAACAACAAAAACAGCAAAATATTTATACGTTATATATTTTATATTAAGAACATTACAAATAGATAAGCAAATAAGTTAACAAAAAATAAACAAATAAATAAATAGCGATTTACTTAGAGCGATTTTGTTTAGAATTTCAACTTAAGCTAAGTGGCATTTAACTCATTAACGAGGGGATTACCAGGTATACTACGAGTACATCTCATAAGAAAAGAGTTAGTTAGCTTTTCTATTCTGTCAGAGACTAATTCAATATCAGCATGTCGATGCAATTTAGAGGTAGAATAGTAAGTTTAGTATCATTTTTAAAAGTTTATTTTGCTGAATCTGTAATTTTTTAATATGGCACTTAGCACATTTTCCCCACACAGGACAACCATAAAGCAAGAGTGCTTGAAAAATGACTTTGTATATAATTATTTTATTTTGGTCGGATAAGAAAGACTTTCTGTTTGTAAATGGGTATAACATTTTTTTAGCAATGCTAATTTTGTGCAATGTTTTGCTTATATGCTCATGAAATGTCAATCTTTTATCAAGATATATACCCAGGTATCTAACTGTGCTTTCCCAGACTATCGGCTGCCTAATGACCATGATTCGATCGGATGGCAGGAAACAATGTTTTCTTTTCCTAGAGAAAAAAATAGCGCTTGTATTTTTCCCACATTCAATTTGAATTTCCATTTTTTGCAATAATCACTGAATACTTCGGCCGCATATTTAAGATTCGTCTCAATGTTAAGACCGAACATATGCGAAGAAAGTATCGCTGTGTCATCAGCATATGTTGCAAATTCACATCCTGGTAGATCTGGGAAGTCGGATGTATATAAATTATATAGAAGTGGGCCTAGGACAGAGCGTTGGGGGACACCAGCAGGGACACTTAACAAACTAGACGAACTTTTATTTACAAGCACTTTAAAATAACGGTTTGACAAGAAACTTTGAATAACTTTGCACAAAAAGGGAGGAAAGTTAGAGTTCAGCATTTTGAATACAAGTCCATTGTGCCAGACGGAGTCAAATGCTTTCTCTATGTCGAGAAGTAGCATGCCCGTTGACTTGCCTACATGTCGATTTTTCCTAATTAGATTGGTGATTCGAAGTACTTGACGGCTGGTACTGTGAAATCGTCTAAACCCAAATTGTTCATTTCGAATTAATTTGTGTACATCAATTATATTGGCCTGTAGCTTTCTGGGCTGTCAGTTGGTTTTCCTGCTTTCGGAATCAGAACTACTTTAGCAATTTTCCAGACAGTAGGAAAGTATTGAATTTTGAGGCATAAATTTATTATAAATGTCAAATATTCAATTCCAATCTTAGGTAGATGTTTTAGATAACAATTTTTGATGTTGTCCGGGCCAGATGTTTTCCTAGTCAGTAAGTTTTTTATGTAGTACTTTGTTGAGTTCTCATTAATGAACGCATTTATTGCATACATTGATAAGATTAAATGCCTCCAAGGAATCGCTTACTACTTTTATTGTATCCACATCCCCTAAGCTATCCGAAATAGTGAAATTTTTGGCGAAAGTTTGGCTGAATAAGTTAACTTTGTCTTTATCCGTGTAGTATGTATTACAATTATCTTTAAGAATTGGAATTTGTTTATTTTTATTTTTGACAATCCTGACAATATTCCAAAAAGGTTTGGAAGCTTTGTCAAGGGAATTCAACTTAGTGTTCCACACTTCATTTCGGTTATTTTGTATTAACTTTACGATTAACTTGTTAAAATATTTAACTATGGTGTGAGAAAATGTCTGCTTATACCTTTGCCAGTTTCTTCTATGTTTATTTCTTAATTTAATAAGTTCAATGACGTGATCTGGGAGTTTAATATAATTATGTTTTCTTTCTTTTTTTGGGATACTGCGGTACGCAGAGTTTAATACGTGTTCAGAAAACATACTGATGATGTTATCAACATCTTCTATTGTAGATATACTTTCTAGCGTAGTTCGTAAATTTTGAAGTTTTGTTTTCAGTTCGGCCCGAAAAATTTACCAATTTGCGTTTTTCATATCTAAAAAATGTTGCACTTTTTTCTCACCAGATCTAGGAATTTGGCAAATAACTGGATTGTGATCTGATGACAGATCATAAATCGATATAGGTTGAGAAATTTGACTAGATATATTAGTTGTAAACAGATCAAGAACAGATGGACAACCACGAGAACCAGCTGGAAAATACGTAGGACTGGACGGAAATGAAACACAAATTGGCAACATAGCAGACAGACTAGATAGTACGTTGCCCCTAGAATTTGCTCTTGTGCAACCCCAATCTCTATGCCTACAATTCATATCACCGCCAATTAGAAACTCACCACTCATAGCGAAAAGTTTTCTTAAATCTGACCTGAGTATTACTTGGTTTGCATTTGTAGATACGACTACCTTGCCTGGAAAGTATACACAAAAAATTTTAATTGCCTGGCCGTTTTGCAGCTTTACCTCTATACCTATATTTTCCACAAACTGAGTTTGAATGCATTGCAAAAGCTCATGTTGAATCGATCTCCTTAACAGAATTGCTACACCTCCACCTCTTCTATTATTTCTATCTACACGATAACATTTAAAAGCAGAAGTTGAAATATTAATTCCAGAAGTTAACCAAGTTTCAGTTATTAGTGCAATATCTAGTCTTTTAGAATTTAAAAAATTTATAAACTCAGCATGTTTATTAGAAATACCTCTGGCATTCCATGTTACAATGTTTAAATTATTACCTATTACATTACTTAACATTGGAGTACAAGAATGTAGTAGCTAATTGTGTGATGGCATTAAATTGATACACTTTTGTCTTACAAGAAGCTAACTTGTTTATCATTTCCATAACTAACAGATTTAATTCCTCCATAGAAAAAAGATCGTTGTTGTATTTACCCTATGTTGATTGCTGTTGTCCATTTCCCCAAGTGGTTGTTGGCTGAACGCAGCTGTTGAAGTCTGCATGGTTGATCAGGTAACAGAGAATTTACTGAATAGTAGCGATTGGGATTTTTCTGACGATGTGGACGGCGACGAGGAGTACTTACCCTCGGGAGTCTGAGGATATTGAAGCAGTGAGAGAGAATGATGAAATTGAAGTACCTGTGGAAGCCCCGCGATTGTTTTGGCGTACAAAAGAGATAACTTGCCGAGGACCAGATATTTCAGATGATTTTCTTATTTCGCAGGGAAGTTCTGAAATGAATATATTCTATTTTTATTTTTTATTTAATATTTGGGGGAAAACTTTTGGGAGTTGGTAGCGGAGCAAACCAATTTGTACTCGGCACAAAAACGTTATTTAGGTAAAATCAGTTAATACCAATCTCATTGAAATTATACGCTTTGTGGGTGTACAGCTTATGATGGGTACCCTTAAATATCCTCAAGGAAACCTTTATTGGAACAGAGATCTGTGTGTCCCTATCGTGAGAGACACTGTAACTAGGAACAGGTTTTTTGAGCACTTTGTAAATGATGTCGACCATGAAAATAACAATGATGAGCTCTGGAAAATAAGGCAAATAATAGTTCGGATCTTGAAAAAGTGCCACAGCCTGCCTCGCTCAAAGCATATGTCAAAAGATGAGCAAATGATCCCGTTCTTAAATCGATGTGAATACCGCCAATATGTGCCATCAAAAACGAACCCACGTGGCATAAAAAAATTTGTACTAGCTGCCCGAGATGGACTAGTCCTTGATTTTGAGATATACTCGTATGTTTGGAAAAATACAACTCCTCAACAAGTCATGACTAATCTAGGACTTGGAACCGGTATTGTTCAAGTTCTTTGCCGTACAATTGGCAGCAGCTATGTTTTGTTTACTGATAAGTTCTTCGCCAGCCTGAAGCTTGCTGATCATTTAATTACAAATGAAAAGGAGATACTTCTAACTGGGACCGTAATGACAAATAGGATAGGACCAGTATCTTCTTCTTCTTCTTCTTCTTATCCTTTTATTAACCCTTTCCTCGTTATACGAACTTATGCGTAACGAGTTTCCCATTTTTACTGCATCGCTGCTGCTCCGCTTATGGGGTTGGCTAATGTCGCAGACCGCAGAACGCGTCTACATAATGCTCGGTCCTGGATCGCTTCAGTGGTAAGCCCCAGGCGTTGTTGCGCATTTGACATCTGAGAAATCCAGGAATTCTTTTTCCGACCTCGTTTTCTTACGGTTGGAGTGACCGTAGTTGATAGTGCCTTTTTAACCGGATTTTCCGCAGATCTTCTTTGAACGTGGCAATACCAACTTATTCTATTCGCCTCAAGCTGTTCGGTTACCGAATTCTTTGTATGTAGACTTCCTCTTATACGCGTAGATCTAATGCAATCGCGTTTAGTGACTCCACTAGACATCCTTAACATTTTCATTTCCGCTGCCGTCATTTTGTTTTTAAACGCTTCGTACATTGTCCAGCACTGTGAACCGTATATAAGAGCTGGTCTAACAACCGTGGTGTAGAGTTTCCCCTTTAATTTAAGTGGAAACTTTCGGTCGCAAAAGATTCCCGAATTTTCCCGCCATTTCATCCATCCTACACTCACTCTGTGGTTTACGTCGTCGTCACATTTCGCTTCCATGTTAACGATTGATCCTAAGTACTTAAAGATAGTGCTTTTCGGAAGAACTATTCCGTCTAACATTATATCGGGAACAGGTCGTAACGGATGCGCAAATGGGCACGTCAAATGCTCCGTCTTTGAACGACTTATTTTAAACCCGCTTCTCTCTAGAGCATTTCTCCATGAATCTAAGGCGTTCTGTAAATCTTCGACGTTATCGCTAAGTATAACTGCGTCGTCAGGGAAGAGAATTGGCGTTACATTTGCTTCGCGCATGCATTCTTTTAAAAGATTGTCGAATACTACGTTAAAGAGGAAAGGGCTAAGTACGCTTCCTTGATGCACTCCGACATTAACTGGAAATTCTCTCGTTAGTCCGGCAGAGCTATTAACCGCAGTTTTCACGTTTCCGTACATGTCTTGTATTATTCTAATATACGTTTCCGGTACGTTTTGAGACCTCAGCGCGGCCCATATGGGATCCGTAGGCACTCGATCGAATGCTTTCTCGAGGTCGATAAATACCACGTGTACGTCCTAAGACGTATCTCGGTGCTTTTCCATTATTATTCTTAGGCTTTGCATAGCGTCCACCGTCGATCTTCCTTCAACAAAACCACACTGGCTATTATCGAGCTTTATTATTTGCCGAAGACGTTCATTTAAGACTCTTTCGACGATTTTCATTGTGTGTGACATAAGCTTGATTGAGCGGTAGTTGTTGCCTTTTCCTTTGTATAATGGAACCAAGAAGCTACTTCTCCATTGATTCGGCATAGGTTGTCCACATTTTAATTTATTTAAAAGTTTCGATAGCCAAACGCTGCCGATCCCCACCGTCTTCGACCAAAACTCTGATGGAATGCTGTCTGGTCCCGCCGCTTTCCCCCGCTTCATTTTTCCGATTGCTATACTTATTTCTTCGATTGAAAAGTCCGAAACTTCCTCCTCGAATAGACCAGCTGCCGGCACGATATCATGTGGAAACTGTTTGTTAAGCAGCTCCTTGCAGTATTCAAGCCACCGGTCACAAATTTCCTTTTCATTTGTTAGTAAGCGACCGTCTGCATTTTTGATGTATTTCGGCGAGGTTATTTCCATCGAATTTTTTCGCCTCTGTGCAGCGAGCTTAAAAATATTTGGCGCTTTAGTATTGTACGACGTTTGAACTTCTTGTATAGCTTGTCTTCCATCTGCCGAACGTGATGATATTTGTTCCAATTCCTGGTACAGGTTTTCCGCTGCTTCCACTCGAGTTCGAGCCAGGACTTTCTTTGCGATCTTTTTAAGACGCTCGTATTCAAGAGCCAGTTGAGCTTTTTCGATATCGTCGCTCCGATCGCATTTTGTCCACGCTTGGAATGCACTCTTCTTGTCGGCCACAGCTCGTTTGGTTTCGTCATTCCATCACCATGTTTCTTTGCCGACGTGTTGGTATCCCGATATAGTCCCCAGAAGGGACTTTGCGAGTGCTATGCATTCCTCGTGCATGCTGTTCCACATTTCTTGCGGGCTAAGTGAGTCTGCTATACCATTTATATTTTGAAGTACTTCTTTAGCCGGGCGATAAATCTTGCGCTTCTATCGAAGGAGATTATACCACCGGATTTTTGGCTTTCCAAACGATGCCCGTGTTTTCGGTGGTTCCGCCGTGAAAAATTCTGTAATGAGCAGACGGTGTTGGCCTACCAGCGATTCTCCAAGTATTACTTTACAGTCCTTAACACGGTTTCTCATCGACATTTTGCAGAGGTGATAATCTATTTGCGTGTCGTGGCCTCCGCTGCTATAGGTGATAAGATGTCGTTGATGTTTAATAAACATTGTATTTGAGACGGTTAAGCCGTAAGCCCTACACGCTACAAGGATGTCTTCGCCAGCTGAATTTCTGGTTCCAAAGCCTTTACCTCCGTGGCAGTCCTCATAATCAACATTTGTTTCTCCGACGTGGCCATTTAAATCTTCGCCTACGAAGAGCATCTCATCGATAGGTATATTTCTAAGCAAATTACCGAACTCTGACCAAAATGTATCTTTTTCCGATTGGTCGCATCCATTTTGTGGAGCGTACGCGCTAACAATGTTCCACGTTTCATTGTGTATGACGAGTTTAACACTCATCAAGCGGTCGCTTATTTTCAAGATATCAACGATGTTGTTTAGAAGATCCGCTGCAACAACGATTCCAACACCGTTTCGTCCATTGACCGTTCCATGGTAGAACATCTTAAATGCCTTAGTTTTTAAATCTAGAAAACGCGCTTTATATCCTGTATTACACCACTTCGTTTCCTGTACGCACAGGATTTGTAGAGTTCTGCGACGCATAATCGCTTCCAGTTCTTAACTTTTTGAGGTCATCGATCCGACGTTCCAACTTGCAAACCGAAGTTTATGAAAATATTTTGGAAACTTCATTTTGCCCGCCCCCGTAATCCGTCGGGCTCTGACACAAGCACTTCTGCTTGCTCTGGGATCACCCGAGTGCGTTGCAATCGTGGTGCCCAGCGGGGTAGTGCTATTAATTGCGATCATTTCTATGAAGTGTATCTAAAGTTTGAGTGGTTTGACACTTGTCATTTCGAATTGATTGACTGTTCTTTTACCCAACCGGTAGACGTGGGAACCCACTGATTGCATACAAACTTGTGGGAAAGTTTTAAGGTGTTAAAGTGTCACAGGCTCATTTTTGGTGTCATAGTTGCCTGTATATGATTGGTGTCCCATTTAGTCGCCTCTTACGACAAGCTGGGACGCACTGCGGCACTATTCTTTATCCGATGCCGCACGGAAACAGTGGGCAGTGGGATGATAAAGTAATGAACAATGAGAAAGTATGTATTGTAAAGTGGAAGGATACGAAGGCTGTCACAATGCTTTCGGCATGTGCAGGAGGTAATCCTGCTGACTCGTGCAAGGCTAAAAGAAGTAAAATTGACGTGGTCAGCCAGCAATCGTCAAAAATTATAATACTTGCATGGGCGGAATAGATTTTTGTGGCATATTAATTGCCTATTATCGAAGCCGCATGAAAACTGTAAGATGGAGAGTGAGAAGTTTTGCCACTTTGTTTACCTAGCCGTGGTTAATTGTTGGATTTTGTACATTCGATGTCGTACAGAAGAAAACATTGAACGAAAAACTTGGTTCTCTCTACTGCAATTCGGACTAAATCTAGCGAAAGCTATGATGACGTATGACGGTGGGAAAATCGACCCGTACTTTTTGCGACCTGATTCCGGTTCAAGATCCAATACTACATCCAGTCCTAGCTCAATAACAAGCAAACGAGAAAGTGAAAACGAACCTTCGACGAAGAAACACAAGCCAGTGGTAGCTCATCCAACATCTGAAATCAGACTTGATAATGTGGGTCACTTGCCACGTTTTGTTGACTTAAAGAACGCGTCCAAATGTCGGAATCCAACATTTTCCTCACGCTGCCGAACTACGAGTATATGTGTTAAATGTAATTTATATCTCTGTGTTGTATCCAATAATTGTTTTAAAAATGATCATACCTGTAAGAAGTTTGGTCCTTTTTGAAAACCAAAGTACACACATGTTCATCTACGTTTTTTTATAAAGTGTAACAAAAAAAACAATTTGAAAAAACTCATGGTTCTTATTTTGACCCAAATGTGTTTAAAAAACACATAATACTAGATGGGGTGGAAAGTAACCTCCTTGACCGCCAGAATGCGCTGCTACTGCAAAAAAGGTTATAGTGCCTTGAAGCCCGTTCATATTTAGGCAGATATGCCATATTTTGGGCAATATTCTGCATATGAAAAAGTTATCCTGCCGCTTGGTGCCGCGCATGCTCACTCCTGACCGAAAACACGAACGCGAGAGCCCTTCAAAAGAGTGCTTGGACTTGCTGATGCGGAATCGGGCGGACTTTTGGCATCGATTGGTAACTGTTGATGAAACCTGGATCCACTATTACACACCAGAGAACAGAGTGAGTGCCCGGCAATGGACTGAAGCCGGCACGAGTGCTCCGAAGAGGCCGAGGGAGGCTCAATCGGTCGGAAAGGTTATGGCGTCGGTTTTCTGGGATTGCCATGGCATACTCTTCGTGGACTACCTCGAAAAAGGAAAAACCATCAACAGCAAGTATTACTGAGCATTATTGGAGCAATTGAAGGCCGAAATCGCTGCAAAACGGCCTCACATGAAGCAAAAAAAATTATTGTATGTTTTTGCAAGACAATGCGCCGGCGCACAAGAGCATCGCAACCACGGCTTCTAAAATCAATGACTTATGGCTCCAATTGCTGTCGCATCCACCGTATTCTCCCGATTTGGCTCCCTCGGACTATTTACTCTACCCAAATCTCAAAAGATGGCTCATCAATAAAAAATTCAGCTCACGCGAGGAAATCATCGACGCCACGGAGGAGTATTTTGCAGACCTTCCGGAAAATTACTTTTCGGACGAGATCAAGAAGTTGGAAAATCGCTGGAATAAAAGGGGACTATATTGAATAAAATAAAAAAAACATTTAAACAATTTTTTTTGTTCCTTCCCAAGGAGGTTACTTTTCACCTCACCTAGTATATCAACCACCTTGTTTAAGTTTTGTTTAGGTCTTAAAAGGTTAAGACAGCTTACATAATAGAGCATTAAGTGAGTTTTTTTTGGGAGATGCTATCTGCAGTGAAGTAGAATTTGCATGTTATTCAAGTAAACAACAAAAGAATTGCTATGAAAGTGCAGCAATTACAACCACTAATCATGATCTCTCGAATAGAAAGATTTAGATACGAGTAGCTAAAAAGGGTAATCGAACAGAAAACGTTCGACAACAACAACAATTGAAAGATAAATGTCAATGACAGTGACGCATAGAACAGATGAGTTGACCAAAATGAAAACCTTTGTACTCACTTTTCACGATTATGAATGTGTCGAATGGTTTTAGTACATTAAAGTAATAATGGGCATTGCTGTTAAGTTGAGCCACTTGGCAAAACAGCTCAGCCTATATCTCAAGGCAAACAATGCCAAGCTTTGGGCATACCCAAGCATATTGCAAATTAGACTTTGCTTGGGCTACATATGATGGCAAACATCCAACGAATAGCTGTCTACTAAAAGAGAACCAGAAAGCTAAATGTATTAATTGTCATGGCGATCACTCTGTAAATTATAGAAGTTGTCCAATTGCAATAGAGTTCCTAGCGAAGAAAAGTAAATCTGCTCTTTCCTCGTGTAGGGAATGCCTGCTATCATTATCCAAAGATTGGATAACCAGGACAAACTAATTAAATTTCTTAGTAAAGAAATCTCCCCTGGGGGGAAAAAAACCAATGAACAAAGATTAAACCATTGCAAGTTGCAACCTGGAATGCAAATGGTCTTCTCCAATATTCCCCTGAATTACAGGTGTTTCTATGATGATTTCCTAATAACCGAGACTCACTATAAAATTAAATCCCTGACTACCTTTGCTACCACTCTTCCTATCCAGCTGACAGTGCCAAGGTAGAAAGTGCTGTTATGGTTAAGAGTATATTGGAAACTTATAAAATAGCCAAGCAATCCATGCAAGCAACAATAATAAACATAAAGACTAAAGGAAAGGTTTTTTTTTAAATAAGCAGCGATATACTATCCGCCCAGGTATTCACTTTCGATGAAAATCTCACTACCCTGTTTAAAACCTTGGTTAGTTTAGTACCTTCATGATCTGAGGTGATTATAATGCAAAAACGCCTTCTGGGAGTCAAGATTAATAACGTCAAAAGGCATGAAGCTCTGCAAAGCAGGAAAAAAATGTAATTGTTGTTGTTGTGTTGAATTTATGTCGGCTGGATGCCCAACTAATTAGCCATCTGGCCCAAATAAAATCCCTAATGTCGTTGACTTCTTTAAACCGAAAGGAATCAACAGGAAAGACATCGTAGTTGACAGCAGCGAAGACTTGTCCTCAGATCATACTCCTGCGATTCTAACAGTTAATTCGATACCAGTAGATCAGGCAAATAATGCAAGACTAACAAAAACAAAACAAAAATCGACTGGTTTGCATTAAGAAAATTAATCGAAGCATTTATTGACCTTAGATCCGCTTATATTGAGATAGAGAAATTAATTGCCGACATGCAACAGGCAGCCGAAGATTACTTTTACGACGACCTTTTAAAAGAAAATACAAGCCTCAGTACGAGAAAAGCTCGTAGAAAATGGCAAATGACTAAATATCCGGGCGATAAAACAATTTTTTAAAAAGCATAAGTAAATTTGAATATGATGCTAGAAATGAATACCTACTTCCTTACTTGCTTTAGGTGGCGCTAGAGTCCGAGGTCGACCTGGGCCTCAATCAACAAACGTCTCCAGCTAGCGCATTGTTGTGCTAGCTGTCTCCAGTTTGACGCGCTAAGTTGGCTGAGGTCCCCTTCCATTTGCTTGCGCCACCTGAGAAGACTTTTTGGACCGAAGCATAGATGTTCATCCGCTCTATATGACCCAGCCATCTTAGTTGTTGGATCTGCACCCTTTTGGCTAGTTCTAAGTCGCTATACAGTCTATACAGTTCGTCGTTGTATCTCCTCCTCCACTCACAGTCAATGCAGACGGGACCGAAAATCACTCGAAGAATTTTCCTCTCGAAGCAACCTCTGCGCAATAGAGCAGGACCGGGATATAAGGATGAATGTTGTTGTCCGAGAGAGGGCTTTACTAGAGACTTGTCTTCTTAGCCAAAAGAAGCAGGGATTGGTATGAGTTATTCTTCCTCTGATCTCAGCGTTGGTGTCGTTGTATGAATTTATAGCAGAGTCTAGGTAGACAAAGTCCTGAACTACCTTAAAGTTATACCTCTCGACGGTCTGTCCGAGACGTCGGTGTTCAGTCTCCGTTTTGCTTGACAGCATATACTAAGTCTTGCCCTCCGTCTCAATACTTACAAAGGCGCCACTAACATCATGCTGCTTTCTTCCAATTATGTATGTCAATATCGTCGGCGTATGCGAGTAATTGGACGCAAATTTGAAAGATTGTGCCTCTTCTGTTTGCGCGTGAGTTTTGCAAGTATGATGTTAAGGAAATCGCATGACAGCGCATCGCCTTTTGACATCAAAGGTCTCGGTGAGATCCTTACCGACCTTGATGGAGCATCGTGCATTCTCCATTGTCATCCTGCATAAACGGACGAGTTTGGCAGGGATGCCAAAACTAGACATTGCTCTGTATAGCTCGTCTCTATAGATGCTGTCATACGCCCCTTTAAAATCGATAAATAATAGTGCGTATCAATTTGAAGCTCTTGAGTTATCTCCAAGATCTGCCGTAGTGTGAATACTAAGTCGATGGTGGACTTTCCTAGCCTGAAACCACACTGATATAGACCTATCAGGTCGTTGACGAACGGCTTCAGGCGTTCACACAATACGGCGGATAAGATCTTATATGCGATGTTAAGAAGTCTGATGCCTCTGTAGTTGGCGCAGCTCAGGAGGTTTCCTTTCTTGAGGATCGGACAAACAATGCTGACGATCATTTCAATGGTCGTCCGACCATATTTTAGCGATGAGTCGGTATATGCTCCTTACCAAGTTATCGCCTGCCGCTATCTTCACTTCATCCAGGTCGGGTGGACGGAATTGTTGTCCAGGTTAAAAGGTTCATTCTGCCTGACAGCGGTATTTGTTTCGCCGTCGCTGTTATACAGTCTGCAGAAGTAATCTTTCCAGGTTCTCAGCATCGACTGCGACTCTACTACGATGTTCACTAGTTCGTTTCTACAGGCTTCGGTTCGGGGTTTGTATCCGTGGCATGTTATTTTTACCTTTTGGTAAAACTTCCAAATCTCATTCCTGGAGTAGTATCTCTCAATTTCCTCGACGGCGCACTTCTCATGCTCTCTCTTTTTCCTCCTGGGAAGGCAGTGTTCGTCTCTCCTCTTCTGCTCATAGAGCTCGTGAGCAGCTTTAGTCTTTCTTGTAGTGCCGCATTGCCTGCTTTTTGCTTAGCTGCATATGCTAGCGGGAATTCGTCATCAAACCAGGGGTTTCGTTGTGGTTTCGAGTACATCAGAAGCGGCATCTCTGATGGCTTCCTGGCAGTGTTGCCACTGGTCTTCGGTGCATGATGCTGGCGGCAAGAGACCTCTGAAGAAATTTAAGGAGACTCGATCGGAAGAGGACTTGGCGATCTGTTGCGATTGTAGCCGTCTGACGTCGAAATTCCTCACAATAATACCTTGTCTTGGCGTTGTTCGGGATATCCGCAACCGTACCTTGTCCGGAAATGTATTAAAACTTGGCTTGCCAAGGTGACCTACTGCCAAGCCAGCTTAGACACTCATTCGAATGAAAAAATATTTTAGTAAATATTTGGGAGGTTTACTCTTTTCAAAGAAAAACCAATCGTTGAACAGTGTTTTTTTATAACCTGTTTAAAAGAGTACCAACAGATGGTCAACCCTATAGATAATTAACACCTTTAACTTCTAATAAGACTACCCGTAGCCATCTAGCGTTACAATGACGCAACCGACTGGGAGTGGAACATAAGTAAGTTAGTAAGGTAAAGCAGTATGTACCACTGACAGTGACGTCGCATGATTATTGCCTATGTATCTATTTATTAAAATGAAGTTTTCACCTTTAGTCTTTAACTTCATTGACAAGTATTCTCAGGACTTCTATGCGAATAGCAGAAGAAGGTCAAAGCCTCGGATACACAAAAAAATCAAAAAATCCGTTTTCACATCTATGTTCAAAACAGGTTGAATCTGATTGAAGGTGGTGGAATTAGAATATAATTCTGGTTGTGGTATTAGGTAAGAATGTTCTGCCACCTACTAGGGAATTTATTTATTGTTAGCTGAGGAGAGAACCGTAATTGGTTAATTCCTCCATTGTGAATGGCAGAATATTTGGATTGTTGGTTACGCAAATCCGTTTGTTCACAAATTGTTTTGTAAAAAGTTTGTTATTTTCGTAAACTAAGATGGTAAAACGGTATAGCATCTCTGGTGTAGTTAACATGAGCTATTCTCTATTCAAATGCTGAAGGGAGCTAATTCCAGGTACTATGAACTACAACACTAGCCTAACCAAGCGTTTTAACGTGCGAAGCGAAGTGATTGGGTGCTAACAAATAGTTTACTGAGAAGAGTTACAGCTCAGTATTCACTAGAACGGAGTAGGCCTGATGCCATCAAAAAGGCCCATCGCAGTGATCCTTATTGGGAGATATAGTGGAAAGATGACCATCATGCACATTCTCGAGTGGAGTAGTCGTAAATAACGTCAGCATCATAGAGTGGTATGTACCAAATTATTTAATACAAACAGATTAATACTGCTGGGTGGCATCTGGCTATCTGCAGTGCTAACCGCATTGTCCCGAAAGGCACCTTGTTTGAGCATAGGACCACAAAATTAGTTTGCTCTCATCTGACGGGTCTACGGAAAATCAGCTCTGACAATGGAATGAATTTATACCCGAAAGCCAAGAGCAGACTTTTGAACTTTGATGGAGCAGCATGCATTCTCTATCGTCATCCTATAAGACATACTATATGTGTATTGCTTGCAAGGTAGGTTACTATCATAGGAAAAAAATGAATATCGATGAATAATTTAAGCGTTTTCGATTTACTGAAGCACTACCGGTGCTTTTTGATCAGCTTCTCATGGTTTTTCTTTTTCCTGCGGAAAAGCCAGTGTTCCGGCGCTTAAGTAGCTTTTCTCATTCTATGCAGCGCCGTTTTGTATGCATCTTGCTTAGCTGGAATGCATGTCGTCAAACCAGGGTTTTCGTTGTGGTCGTCGAATGAAACCAAGATAGAATCTCTGATGGGTTTTTGGCAATGACGCCATTAAAACTCGATATTTGTTGCTGGCGGGAGAGGATCTTTTTGGCGACAAGGGAGGCTCGGAAAAGGATTTGGCGATCTCTTAAAATTGTAGCCGTCTGACGACGAAATTCCTCACAGCATTAGCCTGTCCTTGCAATTTTTTGGCTACAACAAGGTAGTGGTCAAAGTCGATGTTGGCTTCTCGGAACGTTCGGGCATCCATAACACTGGAGGAGTGCCTTACTTCAATCTCAATGTGGTTAATCTGGTTGACAGTTGATTGATCAGCAGTTCTCCAAGTTCTCCAGTATATTTATCTGTTGATAGATACATCAACTGAGGATCTGATCGACTTACTGCATTTCACTGTCAATAGTTTTCAAGTTTATCAGTTTGTCATCAGGGATATGCAGATGATGTAGCTGTATTATGCCTAGCGTCTGTTTAGTCTATAGCGCATGCAGCTCATGACGTGATTGTCGTTTCTTTACGAGAACAACGAAGCTAACAGATCTAAATCATCTTGTGCCTAAAAACAGTAAAACTAAGTATTGGTATCCCAGATAAGAAACTTCTTTAGGCTTGGCTTGACATGTCCCGGCAAAAACCTACAAAGGTCGCTATTGGCTTTCTGTCAGTATTTAGCAGGCGTCGAAAAGGCATGTAGCTTGTCACCGAAGAAGATATTCTGGATCTTCACGGCTATGAGAGGACCACTTTTGCTTTTATAAGACTACGAAGAATGTACTTTCCATAGTACTTCAGTCTCTACTCAAGAAGCATTGTCACTTTAAGCGCTGCTGAATATTCTCATGATTTCCAGGCTAGTTCGAGAATGTAAGGATTACTGTATGCTGTCAGAAGACTGAATTCGTTAGGTCTAAGGTCCTAGGTTACTTACTAGGCAAGGCTCAAACGTGAATTTCTTGGTACGCGAATCTAAGTAGGGACTACTTAGATCATTGGTTAAGGCTTGCATTGACAGTCAAGTTTCAATATTGTGTGTGAAGAGCTGAGAAAATGAAAATGATGAAAGAGATTAAAAATATTAAGAATTAGAAAACATACCGTTTCCTGATGATGTAAGCTATGCTGCTGTTGAAGTAGTGCTTGCGCTGCAGGTGCTGCTTTTTTAGCCTCACTACAACGAAATTATCGAAAATACTCACAACCGAAACGACAAATGTTTAACTACGGCTTAAAATCTCTCTGTGTTATGGAAGAAAAATTATGACGTGCTTGCAACGGGTTAAGATTGACAATATCTCAAAAGCTGTGGCAGTTGCAAAGGCAGTGCTGGTTCAGCAATTGTAACTTTGGGCCTAATATGAGCTTATGGTGTAACAAGGGAATTGCTTCAAATTTAGTGCAGCTGTAGTGGTGTGGAAGTATATAGTATGGTATACGTGGGGGTGCTTTCAAATATGACGACGAAGGAGGTGATATGGCTGTTAGAACATCGTCTTCAATGCGATATGCAACGCTGTAATTTGGGTATTTTGGAATTTTACCACATCCCACCCAATTCAAATTCCAAAGTAGAAAATGGCTTTGGTTGTCGAAATATTTCTTCTTTGGGTGGGATCATTGTAAAGCGGTTGTAAATTACTAGGACTAAGCAAACGATTTTTTAGACATTTTTTGAAGACGCGTTGTTTTTGGTAGATTTTCACCCTTCAAAATCAGACATTTTCAACGTGCTTTTTGATTCTTCTTCTTCTTCTTCTTCTTCTTATCCTTTTATTAACCCTTTTCTCGTTATACGAACTTATGCGCAACGAGTTTCCCATTTTTACTGCATCGCTGCTGCTCCGCTTATGGGGTTGGCTAATGTCGCAGACCGCAGAACGCGTCTACATAATGCTCGGTCCTGGATCGTTTCAGTGGTTAGCCCCAGACGTTGTTGCGCATTTGCCATCTGAGAAATCCAGGAATTCTTTTTCCGAACTTGTTTTCTTACAGTTGGAGTGACCGTAGTTGATAGTGCCTTTTTAACCGGATTTTCCGCAGATCTTCTTTGAACGTGGCAATACCAGCTTATTCTATTCGCCTCAAGCTGTTCGGTTACCGAATTCTTTATATGTAGACTTCCTCTTATACGCGTAGATCTAATACAATCGCGTTTAGTGACTCCACTAGACATCCTTAACATTTTCATTTCCGCTGCCGTAATTTTGTTTTTAAACGCTTCGTATATTGTCCAGCACCGTGAACCGTATATAAGAGCTGGTCTAACAACAGTGCTGTAGAGTTTCTCCTTCAAGTGGAAATTTTCGGTCGCAAAAGATTCCCGAATTTTCCTGCCATTTCATCCATCCTACACTCACTCTGTGGTTTACGTCGTCGTCACATTTCGCTTCCATGTTAACGATTGATCCTAAGTACTTAAAGATAGTGCTTTTTGGAAGAACTATTCCGTCTCACATTATATCCGGAACAGGTCGCAACGGATGCGCAAATGGACACGTCAAATGCTCCGTCTTTGAACGACTTATTTTAAACCGGTTTCTCTCTAGCGCATTTTTCCATGAATCTAAGGAGTTTTGTAAATCTTCGGCGTTTTCGCTAAGTATAACTGTGTCGTCAGCGAAGAAAATTGGCGTTACATTTGCTTCGCGCATGCAGTCTTTTAAAAGATAGTCGAATACTACGTTAAAGAGGAAAGGGCTAAGTACGCTTCCTTGATGCCCTCCGACATTAACTGGAAATTCTCTCGAAAGTCCAGCAGTACTTTTAACCGCAGTTTTCACGTTTCCGTACATGTCTTGTATTATTCTAACATACGTTTCCGGTACGTTTTGAGACCTCACCGCGGCCCATATGAGATCCCTAGGCACTCGATCGAATGCTTTCTCGAGGTCGATAAATACCATGCGTAAATCCTTAGACGAATCTCGGTGCTTTTCCATTATTATTCGTAGGCTTTGCATAGCGTCCACCGTCGATCTTCCTTCAACAAATCCACACTGGCTATTATCGAGCTTTATTATTTGCCGAAGACGTTCGTTTAAGACTCTATCGACATAAGCTTGATTGAACGGTAGTTGTTGCATTCTCGAGTGTCGCCTTTTCCTTTGTATAATGGAACCAAGAAGCTACTTCTCCATTGATTCGGCATAGGTTGTCCACATTTTAATTTATTTAAAAGTTTCGATAGCCAAACGCTGCCGATCCCCTCCATCTTCGACCAAAACTCTGATGGAATGCTGTCTGGTCCCGCCGCTTTCCACCGCTTCAATTTTCCGACTGCTACACTTATTTCTTCGATTGAAAAGTCCGAAACTTCCTCCTCGAATAGACCAGCTGTCGGCACGATATCACGTGGAAACTGTTTGTTAAGCAACTCCTTGCAGTATTCAAGCCACCGGTCACAAATTTCCTTTTCATTTGTTAATAAGCGACCGTCTGCGTTTTTGATGTATTTCGGCGAGGTTATTTCCATAGTCCTCTTAGATTTTTCGAAGGCTTTCGATATGGTCGTCCACACAGTCCTGTGTCATAAACTACAACACTACTTTAACGTCTCACAGGTAGCAATAAGATTGATATCTTCCTACCTCTCCGGAAGATCACAGGCGGTGGCCGTTGATAATAATTTATCTGAATTTCTTCCCCTGACGAGAGGTGTTCCTCAGGGGTCAATTCTGGGCCCTCTTCTGTTTATGCTGTATATCAATGAAATCTCTGGTGTCATTAAGCATTCGTCGATGCATATCTACGCTGATGACGTACAAGTTTATAAAAGTTGTGCCCTTGGCCTTATCGAAGACTGTGTCTGTAAAATAAATGAAGACCTCAAACTGATTTCAGATTGGTCAGTAACAAATGGTTTGACCCTGAATCCAGTTAAATGCAACTGTCTAGTGATATCTAAGAAAACTTTAGATTTAACATATTTCCCACCCATTAAGGTAAATGGCTTGTCAATAAATTTTGTCAATTCCTCAAAGAATTTAGGTGTGGTGTTCAACAGAACGCTTGCATGGAACGATCATATTAATGTCATAGTTGGTAGGACATACGGCGTTCTCCGTATTTTATGGACAGCACATCAATTTACTCCCTTGATCACACGCCTATTACTTGCAAAGTCTTTGGCAATTCCAGTTCTCATTTATGGTTGCGAAATCTTTTATAATTGTGATGCTGCCAGCAAAAGAAAGTTACAGGTAGCATTTAATAGCATCATTCGTTATATATATGGTCTGAGGAAGTATGATCACGTTACCCATTTATCTAAAAATCTACTGAGCATGACTTTCGAAAACTACATCAAGTTTCGGACACTGGTTCTTTTTTTCAATATTTTGAAAGCACGTCAGCCATCGTATTTGTTTAATAAGCTCCGATTTCTAGTATCAAACAGATCTTCTTGTTTAATTCTGCCGCGGTCTTTGGAACTCGCTCCCTCTTCAATTAAAATGACTCTTTAATAAATCAACAAAAACCATACGATGATATCGGTGACAAAAAATAGATATTATTCAGGATAATGAATGCCGCATTTGCATGGAAATACGATGAAATTGCGGAACACATCCTATGTGAATACATGGATCTAAGTACCTTAGGGAAACGACACTTCCCCAAAATCTTCTGGCCTCCATAAAGCCGATAAATAGGAGACTCATTGCTCTATATCTGGTGCCATCAAATGGCCTTATTTCTTGTGAATCGGACAAGAGCGATGGCATTTCGCCAACTAAAGTATCTGTAGCTGCTTCATATAGCTCGGCAGGCAATCTGTCTGTCCCAACAATTCTACAAGACTTTGTTAAATATAGGTTCTTGAAATACTATTTTGTGATATCCTTCATTGACAACACTATTATATACTGTTATCGATAGATGACGATCACAACAACTGGCGACGAGGATAGGATATATTGGGAGTGCACTTGATTTTTTGTTTTTTTCTCACCTACCCACAGGTGAGAAATCTTCATAGACGCTATAAGCCTGTGAGATTCTTACTCACTAAGAAACACCTACCTCCCTTATGCAGACTACGATTGAGTTCACACTCAACAAGCAGTTCTTCTTTCGCGTTTTATTTTACTTTAGTAAGATATTCTGCAGGCGATTTTCCATTGAAGTTTCCTACTTACTATACTTAAAAAATTGAGCGCTGCTGATCACTGCACTAGAACGAGAGGCTTAGTCCTTTTCAGACGGCGCAATAAATTGGTCTCGTCAAGGATCTGTTGAACAGAAATATTCGTATGTCCTTGTAGTCGATTTTTTTGTTTTTGTGCAAACATTTTAATTTTTTTCTGAATGGTTTCGACTTCTAGGTCTCTGTGGATATCATCGTTTCTAATGTACCACGGTGCATTAACAAACCATCTGAGAACTTTGTTTTGGAAAGTCTGTAAGACATTCTAGTTTAGTAAGACGTTACTAGTTTTGATACAACCCCAAAGCTGCATACCATATGTCCAGACCGGTTTTAGCACTTACTTATATAGCAGCAATTTGTTTTCTAGGCTGAGCTTGGACTTCTTTCCAAGAAGCCAGTACATGTCTCTACTATACAGTTAATTTCAAGCCCTTCACGTTTTTTCTTAGCGTGTGCTCTCCATTTAAGTTTGGCATCGAGTGTCATATTTGGCCTCGTTCGCGAAAAGAATTTGTACTGAGTTTATAAATCCAGGTAGATTGTCAATTTTCTTGAGAATGAAGTTCACATGGATAGACTTGTTTTCATTAAGCGCGATTCGCCAAGTCTTTGTCCAATTGTTGATCCGTGAAAGGGCGCGTTGTAACTTAGCAGTTGCTTCTTCGACGGTTTGGGCTGTTGCCAAAATGGCAGTGTCATCAGCAAATGTGGCTAGCACAGTATCGTTTGTTTGTGGTGTGTTGCGGGTAAAAAGCAAATATAGCAGAGGGCCAAGTACATTTCCTTGCGGCACCCCCGCCTTTATTGTCTTAAGAATGGAATATTCACATCCTTGTCTGACACGCAAGAGTCGTTCATATAAAATATGAGACAATTGCTCGTATAGGACTTATCGAAGTGTATATTTCAGGCCCTCGTGCCATACCTTATCAAAGGCTTGCGAAACGTCAAGAAATGTGCTTGAACAGACTAGTTTACACTCCATTGTTCGTTCAATTACATTGGTTATTCGATGCACTTGGTCGACAGTAGAGTGTTGGCTTCTAAAGCCAAATTGATGATCGGTTAAGGTGGGATTTGTGTCAATAATTGATTTAAGACGATTAAGTAAGCTTCGCTCGAAGACCTTCGATATACTTTAATCGAGAGGAGCGATATTGGTCTGTATGACTTGACTTCAGTCAGTGGTTTGCCGGGTATCGGAACCATAGTAACTTCGGTACATGCTCTAGTCTTATGGTGGCATTTAGAATGTAGAGCAGCTTTTTTCGGTAGCGCTTTAAGTATCTCTCCCATAATTAAGTCATAACCGGGGGTTTTATTGGGTTTGAGCGTGTCTATAACTTGTCTATGTTCCCTTAGTGTAGCCTTTTCCATTGGAAGGTTCGGCGGTACATCTGGCGTATTGACATTCTCTGGAAGCACTTCCCCGTCGAATGGTTTGTACGTTTCTGCAAGATGGTCGGCGCAAACGTAAGCTTTTTCTTTATCTTCGTTCGCCCAGTCATCCGGGTTTCTTCTTATTGGCGCCACGTGTATTTGGGGCTTTCGAAGACTTTTGACGGCTCTCCATATGAAGTAATTGGTATCTTTTGTCGCTGGGAGGCTTTCAAGGTAGTAACTAATACATTGGTTATTGATCGATTTTTCAACAAGTTGCAGAGCCTATTAAAGGACTTTTTATCTTGTAGAACCCGAGTTTCATGACACTTTTTCCGCGCTCTTCGTTTCTTCTTATCATTTCCCTGATTTCCGGCGGGTATCTTGTGCCGATTCTGGCAACTTTGTTCGATTCCCGTGGAGTGTTATTGCAGGCTGCCTGCTGTATGGCTTCAACAAACCGTTCTGCCCTGTAGAGGGATTTGCCCTCTGAGATACATCTTGAACCCCAAATGGTGAGCTTGGCATTAAGGTCGCCATTAATAATAAAGATTGGTCCAAGAGAGTTTAACTCTAGATCAATGAATCCGTGTTTTTCTATTTTGCAGCGCGATTGGCAGTAGATTGAGGATATACTAAAAGAGTAAGAGTGGTCATTTGAAATTTATCAATTTCAATTTGTTCTTCCAGAGAGTGTTCAATGCAGTCTTTTATAAATAGGGATGACGCGCCTCTTGCGTTTCCCGATGGATGATGAGTGCGGTAGTCGCGGTAGCCTTTTACTTTCACGCGTGATCGAGTCGTTAGGTGAATTTAAGAAATTAAGCATATAACTGCAACAACTGCTTTTTCCTGAATAAAAATATTTAGTTCATCAAGGCTTTTCTGGAGGCCGTTGGCATTCCACGCAAGAATATTGAGCTTTTTTTGTCATAATATGTTACACGACGTTGAGAACCCGTTCGACTTTTATCATATTTGTTTTAGTCAGTTGTTCTAGTCTCTTGAGAATTGCTGAGAAATCATTTGAGGCAGGGTCAGGTGATTCACAGTTGGTCGTATTTGCTCGCGACGCTATGGCTGAATCCCTGACAATGTGTACATTGGGGAATCAGCCTCGAGTTTTTTCGCTAAGGTTCAATTTCGACAACAAGTCCAAAAATTGAGTTTATCGTATAGATCCTTGCTAGGCTTCCGGTTTTGTCGAAAGTCAGCCTAAAAAGGGGGTCATCTCGCCTTCAACACTGCGCTGTTCTTGCGCAAGTATTGTATATTAACGGCGTCGATTATTTGTAAGCTTTTATTTTTAAGGTCAGATAAAATGTTTTCTTTAGGGCAAGAGGCGTGCAAGCATCTTGCTACCACGCGTATAGGTCTTTCTGCTTTATTTTCGTACGTACCATATGCCATTGAATCTCCTCGGCATTTAATTTTTGCGAAAGCGAACAGTAATTGTCTGGATTAAGGACATTAAGAGTCCATGTACCGTCATTGCGGGATCTTACTCTGTAGTCAGTTGGACACAGTGATTTCAAGATTGTGTGCAACTTTTTATAGTCCGAGATTCCAAAGACGTTTATTGGCGGCAGCGGTCTTTGTGTGGGTTGCTTTTTTCCTTTATTGACCTCAACGTCTCTTTTTGTACATTTTCAGTCGAGGAAACAGTTTTGCGTTTCTTACCTGTTCTTTTTTTTTTAGATATCCAGTTTGTTTCTCTTCTTCGTCCGTGTAAAAACTTGAGTTATCTGGGCGGTCAACTCGCGGATCAGACTCGGTTTTAGATTGCGTCTTAATGGCATCTTATTCCTTTTTAAGTTCGGCGCACAGCAATTGCATATTTTGGAACCTGACGTGGAGATCAGAATTTTCGCGCTCCTTACTGTGCTTTGCACGATTTTTCCAGCGATGCGCGTGTTGGAGATCTCGTAACTCTGGAGCCTTTTTTGAATGGGTCTTGGTTTGCATTTGTATTGTGTTGTATAGTGTTTGTAGAAATAGCGAGTAGCAAAGAAAGGGTGGTCCGTCTATCCAGAGATCCGAATTAGACAGATAAGGCCGAGTAATCCGGAGGTCGCCAAGTATCTGGATGCTCCGTAAGAGATTGGGCTATTTTTTATACTGGCCCCCCAACCTGGTCAATTCTGGCACGGGTCGTTTAACACCTTAATCACGCCCAGTAGATTTTGCACTTTAATAAAAACAAAAAAATAATACATGGAACAAAAATTACGTTATACGAGTAAAATAAATCAAAAAGAAAAAGAAACATGCTTGTTGCTGAGTTGTAATTTCCGTTAAAACTTTGTAAAATTTGGTTGCTGTTGAAATGACAGGAAATGGTTACCAGTTGCACCCACTTATGCTATTTCTGGGGTGTATCTACCTATGCCAGTGGAGTTCCATCAAATTTCCCAATCGCATTTTTCGATAAGACGAAAAACAAATTCGAGCGATGACTTCAACGTCTAGAAGGAGCATTTTCGATACATTTAAGCTTTTCTGTGACGGAACCTTCCTAGGGACACCTGAAAGCCGAACATTCGACAAATTGGTTAAGGTACCTGAGAAGCATCACAACAGTCAACCTTTGGAAGTAGCTAAATAACTATCCTGGGAAACGAACGTGTCTGTGATATAAGAGGTTACTGAAGACATAGGTTCTCACGTTTGAAAAGCCATAGAGAGTGCTACAAGCTAAGAAATGCAACTCGGTTTAACACAACAACACAATGATCTATAACATAACTATTGTATTGTATACGTGTAGTCAATTGACAAGCAAGGGAATAGGATAACAGAAGCGGTACAACAAGGAACTTTATCTCTGTCATCTTTGCGCATGATGAATGGTTCATTCTGCCTGACAGGGGTAATTCGACCATATACTCAGCACCAATTTAATACTTTAATACTAGTTTCCCATCTTAAAGCCTGTCCCAGCACCTTTTTCTATTAATTGTTAATTACAGAACACCCTAACAATAATGTATTCACATCTTTTCTCAGGGTAACCTTGGTCATCACCAGTTAAACATTTAATTTCCAGTTTCTTCTTAATTTTATTCTAAATCTTGCAAACCATTGATTTTCCTGTTAAAAATCCAACACTGTCCTCATAAGTGGTTTTAACTGAAAGTGAAAATTGCTCAAGAATAGATTATCGATGTAAAAACCACAAAGACCGTCAAACCTTCTTGCCTCAACCAATTGATGGGGAATAGCTATGATTGTTATGATCATCATTCTATTCTATTCCAGAAGATGAATTAATTAAGCATAAAATATGCGTCGCAAATTCAAATCACCACCGCCAAACATAAAAACACCGACCAATCCAAAAGAATTAAGGCAAAAAAAAAAAGAACTGAAATTCTTGAGAAATCGAAAAAAATCACAGAAAGCCTTACAAGTATACGAGTATTTACCATCTCAATCACAACGATCTACATATTCTCGTAACGTCACCGTGATCATCATCGGTTGTCAGCAAAATAGGATTCGAAATTTCCAATCCAGAATTGAATAAACAGATTCGAGTTATGGTTTCAGATACGACCTGCCAAACAGGAAGTCCGTGTCTCCGTGTATAGGGATACTGGTGTTACGACCATGAATGGACCGTATGGGCCCATATGAGTTGTTTGTTTGTTTTGGATTTCGTAAAAATTTCCTCTCCATTTCTATTTAATCGTTAGATGAGTGGTTTTTTTCTTCTTTGCAAATCGTATTCGAATTGGAATGCGAAATTTCAGAATCATTGTCTTCTATTTTTGTATTTGTCTATGTTCTATGCTGTGAATAATAATTTATTTATTTTTCTGTTGTTGGTCATTTTCGTTTTCTTTTATCAGGTTGCAAGGATTTATTTGTTTTTTGTCATTTTGCTGATGGCGAGTTCTAGTATGCTATTAACGTCGTTTGAATAATCAACTCAAAAATAAACAATCTGGCGACTTCATATTGTTTTGTGATTATACGTTGTAGAAGAAATGATGTTTTGAAGGCCTTTCGTAATCATTCGAACCATTATGTGAAATTCGATAATGGATCTGGACGATTCGGGTGGGGATTTACTGCGTATTTGCAGACTGGAACTACGCATAATTTGTATTTGTATTTTGTTTTTAGCAACATACTCGTATGTAAGTGTGATCTTGGATAAAATGCAATGGGTGCTGTTTTTCCAGTACATCTCCTATGTGACCATGGGGTAATTGTCCGGCCATGGAAAATGACAAAAGTTACGAAGCAGCAACATTCTTCTGATATCTGCGGACGTTAATACTTTATACTTGAACAAGAATCTGGGGCCCTGAACTACTACAAAGCATATATTACCGTCATCCAAGAAATACGATGGGATGGACCGGACAATAGTGGAATAAAAACTGCGACATCTTCTACAGCGATCGTTTTCGACGGCAAAAACAACACCTATTTGGATGCGTTGCTCGAGGCAGATTAAGGATAATAGTCTTGAACATGTGAACGACCGCCTCGTAATATTTCGTATCAAGCCTAAATTTCCCAATAATAGAGTTATATGCAAGGATCTTCGGCAGTAGGTACTATTGCCTTCACCAATTCCGATAACCGATTCAGACTAATTGACTTTAAGGTGTAGCAAACAACTGTCGCTGCTAGCACGCCGAGGGTTTGAAAAAAAGCTTTTCTTTAGACTTTGTAACAACGATGATGAGTCTGATACCACTGTCTGGCAAAATGAGCCTTCCAAGTTGTACGATGTACGCAAACAATTCTGTCCACACGGCCTGTATAAAGTGAAGTTTGTAATATCTTAGCTAAAATCCCAAAAAGTCCCAGATTGGCCATGATTTGGTAAGGAGCGTACACCAACTTTTCTTTAAAATATTGTCGAACGAAAGTATGCCTCAGCATTGTTTATCCGAACCTCAAGAAAGGAGATTCTTTAAACTGGGCCAACTACAGAGGCATCAGTCTCCTCAACATCTCTTTAATATCTTATCTGCCGTATTGTGCTAACGCCTAAAAGCGTTCTTCAACAACTTGATCGGTGGATACCGGCATGTCTTCAGGCCATGAGAGTGCACTATCAACCGCATATTCACATCACGTCAAATCTGGAAGAAATTCCATGAGCTCCAAATCGATAGACGAAAGACGAGCTATAAGAGCAATGTCTAGTTTTGTCATTCCTACCAAACTCATCCGTTTGTGAAGGATGGCGATGGAGAATGTATACTGCTACCTTAAGGTTGGTAAAGATCTTACCGAGACCATTAATATTAATAGGGTTCTAGACAAGGTGATCCGCCGTCATACAATTTCTCTAACAGCATTCTTAAGAGAATAATTCAAAACTCACGCGCCAACACAAACGGCACAACTTTTCAGAAGTCAGTTCAACTACTCGCATATGGCGGTGATGTTGAAATAATGGGAAGAAAGCAGGGTAATGTTAGAGGCGCTTTCGCAGGTATTGAAACAGAAGCGGCGTAAATAGGTTTAACGGTCAACGAGGGTAATAATAACTAGATATTATCGCGATGGCGATGGCGCAATACTTAGCTCATTGGACTATCACGCGGAGAGTCTGTGTTCGATTCCTTCCTGGGTCACCAACAATTTTTCAAATCACTATCACCCGTTCGGCGGGCAATGGCGAACTCCCGAAAGTAAAATTGCCCACGAAAAAGCTTCTAAGGAGTGCCGTTCGGACTCAGCGATAAACCGTAGGCCCCCATCAGATGTGACAAAAATGACAACATGAGCAACACAAATGAGTATCAAGAAGCTAGGCCATGGCCCATACCGGGCTGCTAGCGCCACAGTGTTTTGTTTTGTTTATTTATATCGGGTTTTCCAATAGGGACTTGACAACTTTGAATTTAATTTGTGAATGAACTCTTTCAATAATCATCAAACTGTCACTGTAAATTTATTCAGTAAACTCAACATTTTCATCATGGTAAAGTATACGAACGAGCAACGTCTGCAAATTATAAAAATTTTCTATAGAATTTCGGAATTCCAATTTTCGGTCGTAATTCTCGCCCTAGTAGAGAGGCAATAACAAGTTTAATGCGACAATTTGAGTCTACATATTCGTTGTGTGATGTTGCCATGTCAGTGAGACAACGGGTTGGTCGAAGTGTCGAAAATATCGCTGCCGTTCAGGCGTCCGTAGCAAACGATCCAAATCAGTCAATTCCACGGCGTTCTCAAGAATTGGGCATCGCTAAGACCACATTTTGGGTAAGGATCTTGGCTTACACCCATACAAGATCAAGCTGACTCAAGAATTGAAGCCGATTTACCATTAAAATCGATTTATTGAAGAGTAAGTATGGTGAGCGTGTTATCTCAAGAAATGGGCCAGTCAATTGGCCGCCTCGTTCGTGCGATTTTACGCCGCTTGACTTTTTTCTGTGGGGCTAAGTGAAGTTATTGGTTAATGCCAACAAGCTGACGACGTTGGAAGAGCTCAGGCTAACATTGAACGCGAAATAGCGGCCGTTTCGGCCGAAATGTGTGGCGGAGTCGTCGAAAATGGGGTCCAACGAATCGACCGCCGCAAACGTGCCCGCGGTGGCCATAAGAACGAAGTCGAGTTCCATTCATAAATGTAAATGTTTTGATTGTACTTCAAGCCGATTATAAAGTTTTTGAAATATCTCAAAAGGTTTGCGTTTTATTTAAAAAAAAAGTTGTCAAGTCCTTATGTGAAAACCCATTATATTCTTAATAAGACCGGACACAAACACAAACGTCTCTCGACAGATATATCTTTAAGGTATTGTACAATAGTTAGGAACTTTGACTTCCTAGGCTCCGTTATCAATTCGGACAATGACATGAAGTATGAGATCAAACGTAGAATAACTCTTGCCAATCGCTGCCTCTTTGAGCCAAGAAGGCAATTGACTAACAAAGCCTTCTCTCAAACCACAAAAGTTACCCTTCACAAGACTTTAATAATCCCTTTGGGGTGAGGGTGCTCTTGGCTTTTTTAAGAGGAAAAATCTTCTGATGATTTCAGATGTTCGGTTTCGTCTGTTCGTCTGCATAGCCAGTGAGTGACGGAGGAGTTACAACGACGAACAGAATGGACCTTACAGCGACATCGACTTAGCCAGAAGTGCAAATGTCCAACAACTGGGATAGGTGGGTCATGTTTCCGAAACCGCTCTGAGAGACAGGGCAGGAGAAGAGGATAACTACATAGTCCTAGTGAAGTTGGAGGCAGCTAGCAAAAGATGAAGCCAGCCGGAGACGTTTGTTGACCTTAAGTAAGTCTCCTTTGATTATGAAGCTGACTTCCAGGTTAAACAAACCGTTCCATCTGGATAATAAAGGGAAGTATTTGCATTCCCCTCTACGGTAATGGCTTGGAGCATATTTTAAATTTTTCTTATTAACAATTGGCGCCCATTACAGAAAAGAAAAAAATATACGAGTATCTATGTACATTGCTTTTGTATGTTTGCAGTTTATAATGACGAGGATATATTAACCACGGCAAAGCATTTCATAAGCGATTCTCTTGATTAGTTTCATTCGTATTCAACTTTTTCTACTCGCTCCTATGGGCGCTGGCTCTGGTCGGCCACATCTACTCCCCATCCAATGCCAAGTCAGTGCCAGCTAATAATTTCTATAAGTTCAGTAAAACGTATATCACCATTATGATCTAAAGCTTTAAAAAAAAGAACAAACAATTATAGTATATCTAAATGAGTTCACTTGTCGGTTTAACCCTCCGCTCCTTTGGGGCCTTTTGATTTTTTGAATGCTTACAAATATTTTTATACAAGTACTTGAAACTTGATGCTCATTGTATTCTATAAAAAAACAATACTAAAGCGATTGATTAAAACTTATTTCAAAATGAAACGTGCACTACATTTCCAGTTTTTTCATTTTGAAGACATTTAGTAAGCTAATTAGCGACAAGGTCCCTAGGGACCTGCGTGTATTATAGCGAAGAAATTATGGAAAATAAGGAAGAAGGGCTAACAAATATATATATATATACATAGGAATTGGCAAGAAAATAATTTTTTTATAGTCCTTCTTCATATACAATCCTTATCTATGTCGTATGGTCTCCTAAAATGAATAGGAGGACGATTTCCGATTGTTTACTAAACATGTGCAGTCGAATAGCAGGCAGCACTAGTGCATCCATTGATGGTTATTCTACGAAAATTATTTATGTCCATTAATATAGAATGTAATTGTCATATTGCCATAAACCAGGATTAGTGTCGGAAAAACAAAACAAAACAAGACCTTATCCGGGCAACTCCGACATATTTGGAGCTCAGGCCGGTAAGGATTTCCAGGACTTAGTCAGGTTCTTGGAAAAAAAAATCGTGGCGGACGAGCCCTATATGGGCCAACGGCAGCGCTCACATTCCGGAACGGGTTACTGGTTTCGGTGTAACCGGCCCCTCGTCCTAGGGGCATTAAAAAATGGAACTGGTCCTCCAGGTTGGGGGTTGTGCCGCCGGGGTAACTGCCCGGCCATTAAAAAAAAAAACATAAGTTACGAAGCATCAACAAGCCTCGGATATGGACCGATCTACTGTTGACAACCCACGCAAACGATTTAAGGACAATGAGCTTCGGATATGCACGTGGAATGCTAGATAACTTAATAGACCACGTGCAGCCGAGCAACTAGCGGAGGCCCTAGACTGCTGCAAAGCAGACATAACCACCATCCAAGAAATGCGATGGGATGGGCCGGACAAAAAGAAGATGAAAAACTGCGATATATACTACGGCAATTGCTATCGATGGCAAAAGCAGCGCTTAATTGGATGCGGATTTGTTGTCAGAGGCAGACTAAGACAAGAGGTCCTCAGCTTCCCGCATGTGAGCGAGCGCCTCGAAGCAATCCGCATCAAGGCTAAATTCGCCAACATTAGCCTTATATGCGCGCATGCCCCTACAGAGGAGAAAGATGACGACACCAAGGATGCCTTCTACGAGCTCCTTAACAAGACCTACGAGCAATGCCCTAGCTATGACATTAAAATTGTCCTCGCTGATTTTAATGCAAAGCTAGGAAGAGTGTCTTTTAATCTCTTAAGAGGTCCAAAGCCGACAGCACCAAGCATCGAAGACCATTGGAAACACTGCCAAAACGCCATCAGAGATGCCGCTTCTGATGTGCTGGGTTTTACTCGTCCACCACAACGAAACCCCTGGTTCGATGATGAATGCCGGCAAGCACATGCAGCTAAGCAAAAAGCACGCAATGCGGCACTGTAAAAAAAGAATAGAGCTGCTCATGAGCTCTATGAGCGGAAGAGGAGAGATGAACACCGGCTTCTCAGGAGGAAGAAGAAAGAGCATGAGAAGCGCGCGATCGAGGAAATTGAGAGATGCTACTCCAGGAATGAGGTTCGGAAGTTTTACCAAAAGGTAAAAATAACATGCCGCGGAAACAAACCCCGAACCGAAGCCTGTAGAGATGAACAAGGGAACATCGTAGTAGAATCGCAGTCGATGCTGAGGATTTGGAAAAATCATTTCTGCAGACTGTATAACGGCGATGACGGACCAAATACCGCTGTCAGGCAGAATCAACCTTTCAACCTGGACGATGATGACCAACAATTCCTTCCACCCGACCTGGATGAAGTGAAGATAGCCATATCGAAGCTTAAGTCCAACAAAGCTGCTGGAGCGGATGGCCTGACTGCCGAGCTCTTCAAAGCGGCAGGCGATGACTTGGTAAGGAGCATACACCAACCACCAACTCATCTGTAAAATATGGTCGGACGAAAGTATGCCTGATGAATGGAACCTCAGCATTGTTTGTCCGATTCTCAAGAAAGGAGACCCTCTGAACCGCGCCAACTACAGAGGCATCAGTCTCCTTAACATCGCATATAAGATCTTATCCGCCGTATTGTGTGAACGCCTGAGGCCGTTTGTCAACAACCTGATAGGTCCATATCAGTGTGGCTTCAGGCCAGGAAAGTCCACCATCGACCAGATATTCACACTACGGCAAATCTTGGAGAAGACCCATGATCTTCAGATCGATACACACCACCTATTCATCGATTTTAAGGCCGCGTATGACAGCATCTATAGAGACGAGCTATATAGAGCAATGTCTAGTTTTGGCATCTCTGCCAAACTCGTCCGTCTGTGCAGGATGACGATGGAGAATGCACGCTGCTCCATCAAGGTCGGTAAAGATCTCACCGAGACCTTTGATGTCCAGAAAGGATTTGGACAAGGCGATGCGCTGTCATGCGATTTTTTCAACATCGTACTTGAAGAATAGTGCAAAACTCACGAGCAAACACAAGAGGCACTATCTTTCAAAAGTCCATCCAACTACTCGCATACGCCGACAATATTGACATAATCGGGAGAAAGCAACGTGATGTCAGTGGCGCTTTCGCGAGTATTGAGACGGAAGCGGCGAAAATGGGCCTAGCGGTCAATGAGGGCAAGACCAAGTATATGCTGTCAAGCAAAAAGGACAAACAACACCGACGTCTCGGAGAGAACGTCACCCTCGACAGATATAACTTTGAGGTAGTTAACGACTTTGTCTACCTAGGCTCCGCTTTAAATACAGAGAAAGACACCAGCGCTGAGATCAAGCGAAGAATAACTCTTACCAACCGCTGTTTCTTTGGGTTAAGAAGGCAATTGAGTAGCAAAGCCCTCTCTCGGACAACAAAATTCACCCTTTATAAGACCTTAATAATCCCGGTCCTGCTTTATGGCGCAGAGGCATGGACATTATCAATAATGGATGAGGGTGTTCTTGGTTGCTTCGAGAGAAAAATTCTTCGGGCGATATTCGGTCCCGTCTGCATTGACGGTGAGTGGAGGAGGAGATATAACAGCAAACTGTATGGACTGTACAGCGACATGGACCTAGCCAGAGGAGTGAAGATCCAAAGACTGAGATGGCTGGGTCATGTAGAGCGCATGGACACCAATGCTCCGGTCCCAAAAGTCTTCGAATCCGCCCCCGAGGGACAGCGCAGTAGAGGAAGGCCAAGACTCAGGTGGCGCACGCAAGTGGAAGATGACCTCATCCAACTTAGCGTGCGAAACTGGAGGCAGCTAGCCAGGGATCGAGCTGCCTGGAGAAGCTTGTTGACTGAGGCCCAGGTCCACCCCGGACTGTAGCGCCACCTAAAGTAAAGTAAAGTAATTGTTTTAATCATAAGGGTAACAAATTGGCGACAACGATTTTTATTGCTAAAATTGTGGCATTGACGGAGCATGTTGCTGAAAAAACTTACGTGAAGCTGCTCATTTTACTGTTATTTCAAGTGCAAATGAAGGTCAAAAGTACGCACATTGGTTAGCAAACTTAACAGCTGCCTTTAGAGATTGTAATTTTGTATGCGAGAGGAGTGCTTGTAAAAACCTATTTCCAGCAAATTTAATACGGGATATTCTAGTGCTTTATACACCATATCCACCAAATCTTACTAAAAGTGCGAAACAAAAATTTCGAATGGTGTAACAAGTGTACCGATCAATAATCAATGGTAAATCAGTTATTTTCGACTGGGCGTCATTTCCAGAGAGACGCTGGAGGATGACAAACCAAAAAAATGGCATAATTAGCGTTTTAATTAATTTTTCTTTTACAGAAGGGCTCAAGTAATTTGCTGAATATGTTAGCTAGCGCCGTCCCGCATAAATTTCTTGTAGACTGTATTTTATTGCATCGCAACAGACAAGTGGAGAATTAACTACATTTTACAGGATACTATCAAGGACAATAGGTGAAAAATCATTCAGACAGACCTTATTTTTAGAAGAAAAATGCACACTCTTTTTGAGGGGTTCAACTGTGGCTTACTAAGTACATATTGACCACATAGGTATATTCTCAAGATCTTCATTAACCCTTGCAACGCGGTCTTCCATTAGACCAATTTAACATGTGAGATAGATGCTCTCTTCATCAGCATACAAACTATATGCATACTGCAGTTTTAAGCAATGTACGGGATGTCATTGTTAAAAAGTGAAAATAAAAATAGTCCTAAAATGGAACCTTGTGGATAACCAGAGTGTATAATTTTGGGATAAGAATAACCAAGATCTATAATAACTGACGGCACTCTATTTTCGAGATAAGCCTTTAGTAACTTCAAAGAAGAAAATGAGAAATTTATTTTATCTGCAACTTTTGTTAACCAACAGAGAGTGATCAATGCAGTTACAAGCTTTTAAAAAATCAAGGAGAATTGCTACTCATATTTTGTTATTATCCATAAAAGATCCAACATAACTAGTAACTTTTAAGACAGCGGGCTCACAACTATGTTCTTCACGAAAATCAGATTGCCACTTCGACTTTTAAGTAAGTTTGGATCTGATTAGATACTCGTACCATGTTTTCGAAAGCCTTAGACAAGAAACATAAAATTACTGATAGGCCTGAAATCAGCAGCACCTTTTGGATTGGATTTTTTCAGAACTGGTACAACAATAGCTACTTTCCATTTATAAGGAAATTGTGAACTATAAATTCAAAAATTTAAAATATGATTCAGGAATATTGGAGAAATACCATCAGGTACTGTGGTATTCGATTTGACTGAGTTGATTGCTTTAAATACGTCAAATTCACTAACATACAGAAAATAAAAGGAATCCATTTCTAAAACGCTTGAGTCAAGGCAGAAAATCGATGGTGCTGAGACAACTGGTGCAAAAAATTCACTCATCTCGTTAGGAGGTATTCAGCATTTGGATTTATTTCTATTTGTTGGATTGGTACCAAGACTTTTAAAATTTTTCCAAAGCTGCTCAGAGTCCATTTGAATGTCAAGTTTTTTTTTCGAAAAATAGGATCTTCGTACAAGGTTTACGTACAAAGGTTACAACATCTTTACGTAAATTGAAATACTTTAAATATGTTTAAATTTCTTGAAAAGGCGCTCTCTTCTAATGATTTTACGTTGAATTTTAGAACTTTACCGAGGACGAGAATAGGACTTGGCACTCTTCGCTACAATTGGGACAAAATTATTTAACAGAAATATGATAAAATTATTAAAAGTTTCAACTTTTTTTATTGATGTCAGGTGTCAAATAAATATCATACCAATTCAAGCTATAAAGCATTTCTATAAGTTCACTAAAACGTATGTCTCCATATGATCTAAAGTTTAGAGAAAAACGAACAAACAATTATATCGTAAATGAGCTCACTTGTCGGTTTGACTTGATCGAAAGATAATACATTAGATTCAGAATTTCTCGAAAATATGAAAAAGTAAGGAAGGATAAGTTAAAGATCTTAAACAAGTAGGATAACGAACATTTACTGCTGATAAACCTAATTTATTACAGAAGTAAGGAAATTGCCTTGTTTAGCGCTTCTCATGCTCTTTCTTCTTCCTCCTGAGAAGCCGGTGTTCATCTCTCCTCTTCCGCTCATAGAGCTCATGAGCAGCTCTGGTCTTTCTAAGCAGCGCCGCGTTATATGCATCTTGCTTAGCTGCATGTGCTTGCCGGCATTCATCATCGAACCAGGGGTTTCGTTGTGGTGGACGAGTAAAACCCAGCACATCAGAAGCGGCATCTCTGATGGCGTTTTGGCAGTGTTTCCAATGGTCTTCAATGCTTGATGCTGGCGGCATTGGACCTCTTAAGAGATTAAAAGACACTCTTCCTAGCTTTGCATTAAAATCAGCGAGGACAATTTTAATGTCATAGCTAGGGCATTGCTCGTAGGTCTTGTTAAGGAGCTCGTAGAAGGCATCCTTGGTGTCGTCATCTTTCTCCTCTGTAGGGGCATGCGCGCATATGAGGCCTATGTTGGCGAATTTAGCCTTGATGCGGATTGCTACGAGGCGCTCGCTCACATGCGGGAAGCTGAGGACTTCTTGTCTTAGTCTGCCTCCGACAACAAATCCGCATCCAAATAAGCGCTGCTTTTGCCGTCGATAGCAATTGCCGTAGTAGATGTCGCAGTTTTTCATCTTCTTTTTGTCCGGCCCATCCCATCGCATTTCTTGGATGGTGGTTGTGTCTGCTTTGCAGCAGTCTAGGGCCTCCGCTAGTTGCTCGGCTGCACGTGGTCTATTAAGAGATCTAACATTCTACGTGCATATCCGAAGCTCATTGTCCTTAAATCGTTTGCGTGGGTTGTCAACAGTAGATCCGTCCGTATCCGAGGCTTGCTGATGCTTCGTAACTTAATTTTTTTTTTAAATGGCCGGGCAGTTACCCCGGCGGCACAACCCTCAACCTGGAGGACCAGTTCCATTTTGAGTGCCCCTAGGACGAGGGGTCGGTTACACCGAAACCAGTAGCCCCTTCCGGGATGTGAGCGCTGCCGTTGGCCTTATAGGGCTCGTCCGCCACCATCTCTTTTCCAAGACCCTGACTAAGTCCTGGAAATCCTTTCCGGCCTGAGCTCCAAATATGTCGGAGTAGTCCGGATAAGGTCTTGTTTTGTTTTGTTTTTCCGACACTAATCCTGGTTAATGGTGCAGGAAACTCGCCATTTGCCCTCTTCACTTCGCAACCTCTAGTGAGATTCCCAGATGGCGCCACGGGGAGGTGTGAAGTAGGACTTATTAGCAGAGCTGCAAGATGTTCGGCTGCAGAGGCTCATTCTCGTCATTTAAGGAACCAGCACCTGTCGGAAGATGCTACTTCTACGAGGCCTTATACTAATCGTTGCCATCTGGGTGGAATTCATTTGATAAAAATGTTTGAAACATATACGGCTGCTAGAATATAAAGGGTGAGTTTTTTAACTTGAGACATCCAAATTACTCGAAAAATACGCGATATCGCGAAAAATGTTTCAGACAAAAGTCACAAGGTTCTGAAGGGGACATAAGATGGTGACCACGAGTTTCACCTTGAGACCCATTTTCAAGGTCAAACGAAGGTCACTTTTGATTTTTCAAATGATAATTCCTGATTTTCATTGCTCATTCGTATTTCTCAATGGACCACACGACTTTGCCTCAAATGTCTTATTCGTTCAGTGCTAGATACCACTGCACTGGCACGCCTAAATCATTAATCGGTTTCCAACGTTGTTAGAGTGTTAGAAGTTCGATATTTGTTTCGAGGAACTGATTATTATTAGTAACGTTTTCCAGATTAATAATGCAGGCTATTTCTATTCAAGAGAAAATTGAAATGATATTGATTTATGGAGAAAGTGGAAGGAACATCGATGGTGCTGTTGTTCTTTACGCCCAACGTTTCCCAGACCAGATACGATCGCGCGCTTCCTTTTATCGGGTCATCCAACAATTCACTGGTGGAGGAAGTGTGCAACCAAAGAAAAGGAATCGGTCAGATAGGGTGGCTGTTGAGGAAAATGAAATAGCAGTGTTAGCTGCCGTTGCATACGATCCTCACATTAGCACTCGCCAAATAAGTCGTGAATCAGGAATTTCTCAAACGATTGTCTGTAAGATATTACCTCGGCATAAATACCATCCTTATCATGTTTCAATGCATCAAGAACTTTCTAGTGAGGATTTTCGCAACCGGGTTTCCTTTTGTCAATGGGTACGTCAGCAAATTGAACGAGACCCCCTTTTCTTCGCCAAGGTGTTATTCTCTGATGAGTCGACTTTCACCAATCACGGTACGGTCAATCGACATAATATGCATTACTGGGCTACCGAAAGCGCTTTTTGGTTGCGACAAGTTGAACGCCAGCACCCTTGGAATGTTAATGTTTGGGCGGGAATTGGGAATTTTTGGGGATAAATTAATATGTCCATATTTTATTGAAGGCAACTTGAATTGCGAAAAGTATGCAAACTTCTTGCGGGACCATCTCCCAGTATTACTAGAAGAACTGCCATTGGAGTTGCGACAAACAATGTGGTTACAACATGATGGTTGTTCAGCCGATTATTCCCAAGTAGCCCGGGGTGTATTAAACAATGTTTACCATCAACGATGGATCGGACGAGGGGGTTCGAAGCAATGGCCTGCTAGATTAGGTATCTTACGTCACTTGATTTCTTCTTGTGGGGCTACTTAAAAAGTGAGGTTTACAGAAAAATGCCAACAACACGGGAGGACATGAAAAGACGAATAACTGAAGCTTGCCGGAAGATTACGCCAGAAATACTTCTCAGTTCTGTTCGTTCATTTAGAGCGCGGATAGACAAGTGTATTGAAGTGAATGCTCACATTTTCGAGCATTTGTTGAAATAGTCTCATGAAATAAACGTCGGAACGGGAAGAATTCAATGATTCAACAGCAACAGAAGGAAGCAAAATACTGATACGTCCACGTCGTTGTTTCTGGGTTATGCTTAACACAGTATGTAAAAACAAATGACAAAGCTACGAGCAATACGACTGAGCGATGAAATTCAGGAATTATCATTTGAAAAATCAAAAGTGACCTTCGTTTGACTTTGAAAATGGGTCTCAAGGTGAAACTCGTGGTCACCATCTTATGTCCTCTTCAGAACCTTGTGACTTTTGTCTGATATTTGATCGCGTATTTTTCGAGTAATTTGGATGTCTCAAGTTAAAAAACTCACCCTGTATTAACAGCACTGCCAGCAGATGTGACATTATATCGAATTTCAGAAAATTAAAAATACAAATGAAGATAAAAATAATAATGAGTGAAGAAATTTTCATAGTTTAAAAAGTTTATAGTAAATAAGAGACTATGCAAAAAATTAAAATTATAGAACAAATATACATAAAATAAAAAGAAAGTAATAAAACACACCGAAAGTAACGTCAGAAGAGAGTAAAGATTATATTTGTTTTGAAATAAAACCTATAGACCTAGTTATTTCCGTGCTTTTTTTTAGTGTATATATGTCAGAATTAAGTTGCTGTAGGGATTTTAGAGCTATGTTATTCTTAAAGCTCGGAATATGTCCACTGCAGTTTGCCCTAATGGATCTTGTAAAAGCTGATATTTATCGCATGGTACAGGCAGCGATAACAGTCAATTCCTAACCAGAAGTTGATAGGCATCCAATGCCAGCGATTGACGAAATTATCCATAAGTAACAGTTGAAAGATTGCTTTTTGACATTGTCAGCTCAAGAGGCATTTTCCAGCTCCTTATAGAGCAAATGATAGGAGGAATGAAACATTGGACAGCTTTTATGGATGATCTCATAGTTAAAGGCCGGAATATGAGTAACTTGGAACATGGCGAAGTGATAGAAGAACTCTTACGCCGTATGTCTTCATATGAACTAAGATGTAACCTTTCGAAGTGTGTGTTCGATAACTGAACTTTGTGTAAGAACCATTGGTAAGAGGAAGCGAACTAACAATTAAGAGGAGCTGCAAGCATTTTTAGCCAAAGTAAATTATTATAGCGAATTTGTAAGGGATTTTTCTTCACTGTCAGCACCGTTTAATGAGCTTCTGAAGAAAAGAAAATGCATTCTAGAACCTTTATAGCAATATTGTTGACGCTACATAGTTAGTGAACTTTCAAGAAGATTGCCCACTTATATTAGCACGTAATGCTTTGTCCTAAGGCAGAGCCACGGTACATCCAGGTGGTTCTAAGTGACCTATTGCCCACGCTTCGAAAACGTTAATGGATCAGCAGAAGAGATATAGTCAGGTGAAAAAAGAGGCGCTATCCATTATTTTTACAGTTTTAATTGATGACTAATCATAAGCCACTTTTGGCGTTTTTTTCATTCTCACGTGGTGCTACCTGCTATGCTATGACTCATAGGTTGCAATGATGGGCCATCATATTGCTGAGTTATAAGTATACCATGCCATAGGATAAGCCTTCGTAAGATATTTGATAGTTCAGAAGATGCTTGCTTTGAAAAAAGGCTTTATGAGCAGATTAGCAATTTTACACTCAGCTCCAAAGTAATCCCTAAGATGGCTGCCGAAGATCCAATTCTAAAAAGGGTTTTCAAATATAGCTACCATATATACCGTTGGCTTTGCAGGAAGATGTGTGAAGATATGATTAACAGTACAAGTTGACTGTTGTTACGGGGTGTAGAAGTTGGTTTTGAAACAATTTTTTTATAAAAAAATTCTCAGTCGTTGTCCTTAGGAATTTTTAAGGGTGCTTTACCTATACCAAGCTCTCTCAACGTTTTCCATTTACTAAAATTACGTCGGGTAGGTATTGGTCTCACTTTGCTGGGTGTAAACCAAGATATGAAACTGCTTTGGAAATGAGAAAAACTCTGACACTCAAGAAGATTGCAGTTAAGGTTACCATATAGGATAACGTCTGTGGATGTAGGAATATTGATATGGACAGAATAGGACAAACTCATTATCTTAGATAGCTCGGGCACTTGTTGTTTTTTTTCTAATTGATGCTCTGACAGTGGATGTCCGTACTGATGTCCGTTGGTTTTAAGTGTCTGAGGGTTGTAATGGCTAGGAACTCGCAGGTCATTCCATAAGCGAGCTTTTCGCCTTAGGAAAGAATCACGATATTTCAGGGTACGTCCAATATTGGGCTTGAGGGTGTACTGATGAGCATTTATAGCCAGATGGGTAGGTTTAGGGGGTGGAATTCTACTGGCAATTTCTGTGGAGTACTAGTGGTGAAAGTACTGATAAAACAAGGTAAGGCTGGAGACATTACGTCGTCGTTGGTCGAGGGTGTCAATCGACTGCGTAATATTGGCATCACCGATAAGTTTGAACCCTGTCTAGTAGGTGCAAATAAGTCTAAAAGCCTTATATTTTGAAGCCAGATCAGGGAGGGTGAAATATTTCTGACACCACTTGAGGAAACCTATACATTTCACAGCATTTTGGGCGAGTTTGAATATGTGGACATTGACATACAATGTAAATGACATACTAAAAAGGGAATGCTACCGTTCTAGCTCGAAAAGCCTTTGATTCCAACGTATAATGCAATAAAATGAGACCGCGCTCGACTGAAAAAGGATTGCAACTGAAGGAGATCTGAGAGCACGAGCTATTTGATATATACCAGCCTAGAAATGTAGCTGCGAATAGTGGTGTTGTCAAAATTCATGAGTAAAGGATTGTAGTCTCCAATTGACAAGGTATCAAAATATACATCTCAAAAAGGTGCAGTCATCTCAAGGATTATTCCTGTTTTTTAGATGTGTATTGACATTATCAATATTTAACTCGTATCTGCGAAATTTGAAAAAAAAAAAAAAAAACAAATTCTCAATCGTATGACTATTCTAATCGTTAGCAAATCTCGAAATCGAAGTCTTTTTCTGTGTTCAGAGAGCCATCGAGCAGTTCATTCATACCTCGGTCTTAGGAAAAGTGAATGACTTCGTTGGAGGTCAGTAAGCTAATGAAACCAGACTTTCGTACATACCTACGAATATACGAGTATCTCAAAACGAATTTCAATCTCTCATCATACACTCGAACCTGTAGATACGGGTATATGTCTATCTCTAAAGCTTTAAGCTACTAAAGTGGTTAGATGGGTGTTGGTATAGCATGAGAACCGCTAAGATATGCATAGAATTCAAAAAATAAAATACAAAATAAAAAAATATACCCTAGGGGTACCCCGTACCCCCGCCAAGAGTATCCGCACACGGGCACGAGCCGAAGTGCACTCCAGAGACTCTGCTAATATGGAAGTATTCGTTTAGAACCAGAAATTGTCGAAGTCAATTATTTTATGTTGATCCAATTGACTTTGTGGAGAAGTTTATTCGATTCGATTGGATTAGCTTGACTCGGATTGGATTAGATTCAAATCGACTAATTCGACTATACATACGTAGAGTAGAGTGATGGTTTTATATGTTGAAACGAACACGTTTGCCATTTACACTCTGGAATGCGACAGACTTAAGATTGTTGAATAATTTTATTGTTAAATGTTGAAATGTTGAAATGTTAAATAATTATTGTTCTTTTGTGCTTTTGTGTATTTTGTTTTTTAATGGTGCTCTCTCGTAAGTATGAGTGTGCGGCGAGCGCCATGTCGATAATAATGATGATATCAATGCACATGATGAAATCATCCGAAGACCTTGAAGTAAACTGTTTTCGGGGAGACTTGGAATACAAAAATAAAGGCAAAGAATTGCACCGAGACGATGACAAAATGCGGATTGGGGATTATCGAGAGCGCGTGAGAGGCCTTGAGCTTGATGCCACCCTCCGACATTTAGTCGTGCTTAGTTACTGGTCTTGTTGATAGGCACGTTTGCGATTTATTACACTTATTTTATAATAAATGAGGAGAGTTATTTGATATGAATAAAGCATGTGATGCCAAGAGAAGTTGAATTGGCGGCATCACATTATAAAGTTGCTCTCAAATTTGACCTTTTGTCTAATCGCTTTCACGAGTATAAAATTAGACGTGTTTAAACGACATGAAATGGTGCAAGTGTAAGTGATTCTGTCTCTTAAATTAAGTGATTTTTATGGCAGGCGATCGAGCTGAAGCTTCCATTAAATTTTGGTGAAAACGACCCAATGAGCTTAAATTGATTCTGTTGTACTATAATTACATGTTTGGAGACAACGAGCAGGAAAAAAGTCCTTGGGTACTACTCCCTTTTAACGCAATTATAGATCTAGTAGCTTGAGAGATTGGGAGGTGTTTGAAGCGAGAATTGTAATGTGACGTCATCAGTATATTGTAGTATATATGCTAGGCTTCTTAACCGTATTTCGGACTACTTTTTACTCTTTGTGACATCTTTTTGCAGCTGGTCTTGTGTAGATACCCGATTTTGTTTGTACAAGAGCTGAACGTACTTGTCCATCCTTGCCAGTACTCACACGTAAGACTCTCATTTAAGGCCACGTTCCTCTAGGATTTTAGTCACTTACAATAATAACCAAACCACCATACGCGATGGACTTTACTGGTTGATACGACTATCTTCTTTGCTCCATAAGAAAGTGTTTCCAAAAAATATTTCTAAACTTTTCACACACAAGCCAACTCCCTTTTAACCCGATCTTACTAAAATGCGCTGTCCTTCGGGGGCGTATTCGAAAAGTTTTGGACCAGAGTTTTGATACCCATCCGCTCTATAGCCAGCCATCTCAGTGGCTATGTCGATGTCGCTGTACAATTCGTCGTTTTATTACCTTCTCCATTCACTCTCTATGCAGACGGGACCTAAAATCACCCGAATCAGCCTCCCTTTTTGATAAAGTCAATGCTTTAGCACCTGAGATTATAAGGGCTGAAATTTTTTTTTTAAAAAAAACTTCTAGCTCGCCTAAGCGAAGCGCGACACGTCGACCTACAAGATCTTTTGTGTCAAAAGGCGCAGAAAGTGGAAGATTTCCTTATTTCGTCAGAGCACAATTGTTCCCTGGAAAAGATCCTCTTCCTTATTCCACAAAATGACCTGTGTATCCTACTAAGCTGCTGAGACTTATGTATTTATTGACATTGCTTTTGAAGGCCTGCATAGCACGTTTGGCCTGTCTTAGACCTGGGATACTCTCTCAAAGAGATATACATGCATTAAATGCATTGGGAAACGTTGGGTTCTGAACTTTAAATGGGGTTTCTGAGGCTCTCGGGGCTAATTCATGGGCTTTAACATTCCCTTCAATTTTTTCATGACCAGGAGCCCACCACAATTTGATTTTGTTTGTAGAGCTGAGTGTCTGAAGGGTGCTATTTCAGTGTAGAACTGATTATGAGTCTCCGTAAATATTTTTATGTTGACGCCTTTGATACCAGAGTTGTTAATATGTTTGGCGCATTCTTGAATGGCAAATAGTTCGGCTTGAAAAACATCATAAGCTTCTCCGTCAGAAGACTAAGCTATTTTTAGAGATAGAACAGTGCGCCTGGTTTGTAAATATCTTGATAATCGTTATCAAAGAGTAGTTCACAATGACTTTTTTCTGAATTCGGCACTTTAAATGCAGGCGTACCTCAGGAGTAAGTTCTTGGCCCAATCTTATTCAGTCAATCTGTTAAAGATTTACCTAAAATATGTTGTATCGCCTTGTTTAAATCCTTTTTTGACATCAAAGCTCTCAGTGCGATATTTACCGACCTTGATGGAGTAGCATGCATTCTCCGTCGTCATCCTACACAGATGGACGAGTTTGGCACAGATGCCAAACATAGACATTTTTCTGTCTTGCTCGTCTCTATAGATGCTGTCTTACGCGCCGTTAAAATTGATGAAAAGATGATGTGTATCGATCTGAAGCTCATGGGACTTCGCCAAGATCTGCCGTAGTGTCAATATTTGTTCGATGGTGGACTCTCCTGCCTTGAAGCTTCACATATAAGCACCAATCAGGCTGTTGACGAATGGCCTCAGTCGTTCTTACAGTACTGTAGAAAGATCCTTGTAGGCGGAGCTAAGAAGATAAACGCCTCAGAGGGTCTTCTTTCATTGCGATCAAACAAACAATGCTGGGGATCCATTCATCAGGCATACTTTCGTTCCACCATATTTTTTTAAATCAGTTGGTGTATGCTCCTCATCAAATCATCGCTTGCCGCTTTGAAGAGCTCAGCTGTCAAGTCGTTCCAGCCGCTTTGCTAGATTTAAGCTTATATATAGCTATCGTCACTTCATCCAGGTCGGGTGGGCGAAATTGTTGGTTTAAATTGTCCAGGTTGAAAGGTTCATTCTACTTGACAGCGGTATTTGGTTTGTAATCGCCATTACATAATATGTGATATTACAGGGATGTGTAGCCGAACCTTAGATACAAAAGGTAGTGGTCCGATTGATCAGGAATTCTTTAAGTCCCCTTGTGAGATGTGCTAGCTACGACAATGTTGCGCTCCGCCACAAAGGCGATTAGTCTGAATCCGATACCGGAGTTGGAGTCGTAGAGGCCAAAGATGTTCTCTCTTCCTGTCATAGCTGGGGCATTGCTCATAGGTCTTGCTCAAGAGCTCGTGAAAGTTTTCTTTGGATTTGTCATCTTTCTCATCTGTGGGGGCAAAATTAGCCAAATTGTTACGAGACGCTCGTTTACATGCCTGAAACGAAAGACTTCTTGTCTAGTCTGCCAATAATATCTGCTTTGCAGGAGTCTAAGGTGCAGCTAGTTGTTCGGCTTCACGTGGCCCGTTAAGGGATATAATATTTCACATGCATATTCGAAGTTCATTGTCATTGATTCGTTTGCAAGCGTAGTTCCGTGTGCATTCGATGGCTGATCATACTTTGTAATTTTCGTTTTTTTTTTTAATGGTCAGGGCTTATTCGTCACGATCTCTCCTCCAATACCCTGGCTAAGTTTTGGAAATCCTAACAGGATTGGTCTCCAAATATGCCAAAGTAGCCCGGATCAAGTCTTTATTAGGTTATTTCTGGATTTTATGTCACCGTCGACTTCATCTGGGGATTTCATCTGCTGTCAGTACTCGGGCTTTAAAGTCGGCAAGTGACTAATGGTTGACACTTGAAGGTGAAACAAGCGCAGTTGATGTGTGGCAACAGTTGCAATACTGAGTATCGCCTGGTTGACACCACTCAGCACCTATCAATTTCTACAGCATCCAACCAAAGAAACATAACAACCCGTCTATTAAACTTATATTTATGTCGAGGGGGAAGTGACCAAAGTGGGTGCGATGGTAAACAAGGGCAAATCAAAGTATCATCTATTCTCCCACGAGAAAAGTATAGGTACATGCCGCTGAGGTCTTAGCAAGATAAACATTCAAAGTAACTTAATCTGCCATAACTTCTAAGTGAAAAGAGTAACAGACTTCCCTCTACCAAACTGAATTTTTACCAGCACAAGACTTTTGTTGTTCCGATCGTACTCAACAGCATTAAGGCTTGGAAAATGGAAGAAAAAATGTTTGATCCTCGGTTTCATTTGTATGAACGGTGAAGGAATAAGGAAATCTAATTAAGAACTGTGAAATTTTCCTAGTCAGGCGACTACGGAGCATTGCGTGGAAAAGCACCTCACCCATCTTTTGTATCCTCTTTATGCCTGGCCTCAGACCTCCACTAGACATAGCAAGTACATGTCGGGCAGCTGGTGGCATGTTAATTCCAATCGGTATGCTTTCTGACGTGATGCAACTCCCTCATTAACATGTAATATATCAAATGTCATCTACATGAAGGACATGTTTCGCAGCGATTGCATTTTAATTTGAATAATTGAGTCTTAGAGAATTTCGAAGTATTGAAAATTGTGCGCTGTATCACTGTGTTGCTTATAAGGTCAATCGAACTATCGCTAACAAGCCTTCAATCCAGAACTTCTTGACAAGGTTCTACTTTAGTTTTTTATTTTAAACTGAAATGTGCTTTTGTTTATCTGCCGCAATTCTTGTTGCAAAATCGCTTTTTTGCCCTTCCGTAGTCAAATAGGCATACACTTACAGCTACGAGAATCACAAAGAAGGAACCTTTTTTATTACAAGAAAGCGCCACTTAATAAATCTAAAGTTTTTGTCGAAGCCATGGATATTACGTCGTAGCGATATTCGAACAGGAATACAAGGAAGAAATTAGCACTAAAAACCCTCCTTCCTTGTTTAAAGAAAACACAACGTGAAATCCGAGTTCAATAGAAGTGAAGGAAAATAGAATGAGGAAGTTAAAAGCAACCAATAGATTCTATCATTCATATACCCATCACGCATATCAAACAATCTGAAAAGTTCGACCGGAAACATTGAAACTGCAATTACGAGTGTCAACTACGGAATTAAAGTGTTCTTTTTTCTGAGTTCCTGGGTAAAGCCGGATGTTTTCAAAATGCAAATACCAACAGATATAATTGTAGTTCTCGAATTTCAAACATATTCTATCACCAATATACCACCCATAACTATCGGTACGAATAGTTTAATTTGCATAACAATTCGACACTGAATTCGCTATCAAAGCGGCTGAATGTGCCATTGACCCGATTAGAAATGAAAAACAGAAAAAAAATATCAATAAACCCAAAACAATCCCAGAAGAAGCTTCGATCGATCAAGTGGAATTCTTACTTGTAAATCCAGTTCCCATATCAACATCCGATGTTTCCAGCTCCCATCTCGGGAGCTCCCTTTGGACCCGGCACACGGCTGGCGTTTCAGAATTTAACAACAACATCAAAACAAGCCCATCAGCGTGGTCGATGGCTCATACCATTTGATAGATACATACATATAGGAGTACTCGAGCACCGCCAGTCGGACCAAGCCGAGCAGCGCCAAGTCGAGTGTTGACCTTGAAAAAGTTTCGAGTTGCGGTTATAATTTTTTTTAATTTTTTTTATTCTGTTAAGGTGTTTTCATTCTCTGTTGCTGACGAAATGCGAATCGACTTTTTTATCTTTTTTTTTTTGGTCGCAATTTTTTTTTAGCGAATCGCGAATTTTGTACAAACAGACTGCTGTTGGGTTAATAGGATGAATGAGTCGGGATTTGAGGAGTAGCGTGGAATGACTAACACTCACTGACCGCGTGTTCTTGTTCATTAACAACAAAGTTGCATGGAATGCATCTCAGAAACACAGGTCATGATTTTCGATTTATTTTGAACTTGAAACATTCGACGGAAAACAAAATATGGGGTGAAGTACTCCCGTCTGAAAGGGTGTGAACGGGGGAATTATGTAACTACCACCATATGCTGTATTACAGACATTAGGTAAAATCGGGGGCCAGTCGTGTTTCTGCAGTTTATGTTTTTTTTTTTTTTTTTTGTGAATTTAAAGAAAGGAAACCAGGTTTACATAGTGACCGAACTCATGTTCATTAATCACTTAACGATCAGTAAGTGGACAAAGAGCCACAACCAACGAAGATCAGATGCATTGCATAAGAGACGAGACTCTGACCATACATAGCTGTCATAAACGATAAATTTGCATCTTTGAGTGGTTTGGAGGTTGTTGTTTTTTTTTTTTAAATTATGTTTATGTTTCGTAATTGGTGTATTCAGTTGTCTAGCCCTCAGGTGAATGACATTTGTCATCAATTTCCAGAGAAGTAACTAAAACAGTCTGATTAGGCACTTCATTTGAATAAAAAAACATTTATTTTGTATCTATAGTAATGCTGGTTCATATTAACTAAGTTTTTCTTCTTGCTATTTGTAGTCAAACTTGGTGCGAACACACGCATACATAATGTTACCTGTTTCCGATCGAATTGTATGATTTGAAGTGGCAATAAAAATCGTATAATGTGCCACAAGCCACGTGGCGAAAAACCATATCATATTCAAGGCTGTTCAAGAAAGCACGAGGTTTATCTAAGATAACAAGTTCAGCGAATGAATACGCATTTGTTTGCTTGCGTATGACGCTAGATTTTTCATTGATTCCGATACAAGAACTCTCTTCAGTTTGACGTCATTGAGTTCGCGTCAGAATGGTTCTTGTGAGTCGTTGAAGAACCTGCTGCTTATAGGTATTGAAAATGTCGATAATTTTCAGCCTTCTAAATGTTTTTTTTTCCGCTGAAAAGTGAAAACTTCTCCATATGAACAGATCGATTTTTATCACATGTGGCACCGCCGGACGTAGATAGTAGTATCCTAGGAATCTGCTTAAGTTCTTAACTTACTCTACAGGATTCAATTTTGTATTTTATTTGCCTTGCGTAGACGCACTAACCGTCAGAGGTCAAATTACCTGTAACATATTACTTATAAAATAAGTCTAGTTTTCTCGTTTATGACTCCACACGTACTCCACGATTTGGTGTTGCACAATCCACACTTTTCAAATTGATCTCGCAAAGCTATCTTATTGACAATAAGTAATAAACACATACTCTCCGGGTCAGTTTCTCAATCTGTATATTTTGTAGTATTTTCGTGTTTGCATTTGAACAGATGCTCTCCGAAACACCCATATACGGTTAAGTACTAGATTAGATAAGTTTGTTTTCCTGCGAATCCGTTTTATTTACACAACAAGGCGTTGGATGGATTTCAATTTTCACTTGTTGCGGCACTTGACAATATTCCCATTGCGTACATGAGTATAGGATCCAAGGCTCCAGCAAGAAAATGTCCTTTATATAACCAAACGGCTTTGTAAATTCGCTTACAATTTTCGGTAATTTGCCGCTTATCTGCTTTAGAATATGTTTAAAATCTAGAAAACAGTGAATATGATTGATACTTGGGAATCAAGTTCAGGTCTTTTAACTCTAAGCGTAACCGATTCCTGATATCATATCCGTAATAATCACCTATAACTTCCTAGTAACTGTCTTTCGGTTGTAATTGGTTGCCTTTTCAGTTGATTAGTTGATCGTTCGGCCTTATTTCACTTTGCAATAAAAAACTCAGTGGAAAGTTGACCTTATTACACTTTTGCATAGCGAAATAAGGCCAATTTTTATAAGTTGGCCTTAATGCCCTTGGCGTTATTTCACGGCACAAAATGCGGTTTATAAAAGGTTTTTTGATTTGCCAAATTAAGAGCGTTCTTCACAACTCGTGAGCATAATGTTTCAGTATTCCTTGGGCCAACTGTCAAGAGTGTATGAAATACAGAGTTTCAGTTATTACGGTAACTACGCGCACTGTTGAATGTGAGTAACAAGAACATAATCCGTGCTCCCGTAGATCTCCTACTGATTCAACTGATAGCAAGAATCTAGAGATAGAACAAAGGATCGTTTGGGATCCCGTTGCAGTTTGTCAATGCACTGCAAAAACTTCTTAAGGACACGTGTAAAACATTTCACGAAATATGTAGGTCCGTTCGTGTTTTTGAAAGCGATCTTTAAGATTTTATTTGGAATACAATACAATGCCTCCAGTTTCGCAAGCTAAGTCCACTTCCATGGGCTTAGCTTGAGTCACGGTACTCCTCAGCGTTGTCCCTCGGGGGACAAAGACAATTTTGACCGAGGCGTTGGTGTTTACCCGCTCTACATGACTCAGAGATCTCAGTCGTTGGACCTTTACTTTTCTGACTAAGTCGACAGTTTATACAATTCATCTCTAGTATCTCCTTCTCCACACACCTTCTATATAGACGGGACCAAAAATTAGCTGAAGAATTTTCCTCTTAAGCCAGCCACAGCACCCGCATTCATTTTTGAAAAGGTCGATGCCCCTGCGCCATAGAACTGGACCGGGATTGTAAAGGTCCGATATACCATAGGTTCACTTTTGTAGTTTGAAAGAGGCCTTTGCAAGCCCAAAAAAGCAGAGAAAGCCAAGAGTTATGTAATACTTCGTGTGATCTCAGCTCTGGTGTGGTTGTTGAATTAATTGCGGAGCCTAGGTAGACAAAGTCCTTTACTAAATGAAAGTTTTATTTATCGAGAGTAACGTTGTGTCCTTTCTGCATAGTCTCTTTCTTCGTTGACCTTTAAACCCATTTTCGCTGCTGCTTTCTTCCGATTATGTCAATATCATTGATAAAAGCGAGTAATTGGACGAGCTTCTGAAAGATTTTGCATTTTGCGTTGGGACTACTCATAGTATAAATATTTGATCGATGGTGGACTTTTATGGCTTGAAGCCACACTGGTATGAACCAATCAGATTCCTGGGGAATAGCATCAGGGGCTTAAACATGGCGAATAAGATCTGAGATGCGATATTTTAAAGAGGAATTCTTCTGTAGTTGGCACTGTTTAGAGGGTCTCCCCTTTTGATGATCTGATATTCGTCAGGCATTCTTCCGTCTGACAATATTTAACAGATGAGTTGGTGAGTGCTCCTTACCAAAACGTAACCTGACATTCTAAAGAGCTCGACAGTTAGGCCGTCCGCTTCAACTGATTGTTGAATTTTATCATAGATATGGTTATGTTCACTTCATCCAGGTCGGCTGGCAAATGCGCAACAACGCCTGGGGCTAACCACTGAAGCGATCCAGTACCGAGCATTATGTAAACGCGTTCTGCGGTCTGCGACATTAGCCAACCCCATAAGCGGAGCAGCAGCGATGCAGTGAAAATGGGAAACTGGTTACGCATAAGTTCGTATAACGAGGAAAGGGTTAATAAAAGAATAAGAAGAAGAAGAAGATCCAGGTCGGCTGTCTTGTCTTTGCGATATTCGGGATATAAGCAACCGTACCTTGGCTATAGCAAGAACAAGTCGCCTTGTGGATGTCGAGATGTGGGAACCGCGTGCTAGCTATAACAATGTTTCACCCTATCGCAAAGTCGATTTGCCTGAATCCGTTATCTGAGATGGATTCATGTAGGCTATACCTTCCAACAGTACTGCCCCTCTCTTCCTTGCTTTGTATCTAAATCGCAGAGGAAAATCTCTAGGACATTGCTCGTCGAGGTGTTGTTCAAGAACTCGAAGAAGCTAGCTTTCTCTTCTGTGAAGGCCTGTGTGCTTATAGGGCTAATGTTAGAAAATTTAATTTTGATACATAGCGCGGGTGTCGTAGTTTTTCATCCTCGTTTTGTCCAGGCCATCCCATCGCATTTCTTAGATGGCGGTAATATCTGTTTTGCAGCAGTCTAGGGACTCTGATTGTTGTTCGGATGAACGTTTCTTTTTAAGGGTCCTAACACTCCACATGTAGATCGGAAGGTCGTTGTCCCTTAATCAGTTGTACTGGTTGTCAATAGTAGAACGGTCCAAATCCGAAGATTGTTGCTTCGTAATTTAAGTCCTTTTTTCCATGGATGGCCAACTACGCCGGCGGCATAACCCACAACCTGGAGTACCAATATCATTATAGATACTCCTACTTTCATATTCGTATGTCGGGGCTATTTCGGGATTTTACTTAGCCGTTGATTTTAACTAGTGCTGGCTCGTCTAGTGGCACTTGACTTGTTATGATTATGATACCCGCTGCTGCCGCCGCCATCTCTACAGGTTCTTAACATAATCACTAGCTCTCTTTAACCCCAAGGCTCTGAATACGGCTTTCAGATCCTAAGACGACGCGCACTAAAATATATCATATATCACTATATCACAGTCTGTGACCAACATCAACGTTAAGGTTAATATATCGGGTTTTCCAATGACTTGACAACTTTGAATTTAATTTGTGAACGCATTCTTTCATCAAACTGTCACTGTCACTGTCAATTTATTCAGTAAACTCAATATTTCCATCATGGTAAAGTACACGAACGAGCAACGTCTGCAAATTATTAAAATGTTCTACCCCAATTCGGAGTCTGTGACTGCAACTTTAAGAGCGTTAATTCGCAAAATCATCTTCAGTGACGAAGTTCGTCTTTGGCTCAATGGGTTCGTCAATAAGCAAAATATGCGTTACTGGTCGGGTGAAAATCCATATGTGCTTCATGAATCACCACTTCATCCACAAAAAATAACTGTTTGGTGCGCTTTGCATGCCGGCGGCGTTATTGGGCCATATTTTTTCGTCGACAATAACGATCGTCACGTTACTGTGAATGGTCAGCGTTATCGCGCCATGATCACCGATTATTTGGACTTTGAAGATATGGACTTTGACGACATTTGGTTTCAACAGAATGGTGCCACAAGTCACACAGCACACGTTACAATCGATTTATTGAAGAGTAAGTTTGGTGAGCGTGTTATCTCGAGAAATGAGCCAGTCGATTGGCCGATAACGTTGGAAGAGCTCAGAGCCAACATTGAACGCAAATGTGTGGCCGAGTCGTTGAAAATTTGGTGCAACGAATCGACTGCTGCAAACGTGCCCACGGTGGCCATATAAACGAAGTCGAGTTCCATTAATAAATGTTTTGATTGTACTTCAAGCCGATAATAAAGTTTTTGAAATATCGCCGCCCACCGCAAAGTTGTCAAGTCCTTATTGGAAAACCCTTTATGTCACTCGATTACATCGTTTGGATTTGTTTTTTTTAAATATTTGGCATATCCTGGTGTAGCGCTATTCAGACTATACTATTCAGACCTTGGAAGCCAATATTTTTAACGATATTAGTCGAAGTCGACCACCAAATGCTCAAAATGGTGTCGTAAAATAATGCCAAGTGAAATAAGGCCAGACAAATTCACTAATCCAAAGTGAAATAAGCCCAAATTAACTTGTCGACAGTGTAATCGGCTCAAGGGTCAGACTGTACTTTTTTTATATGGAAATTGCGCTCCCATTCGACAATAACTGTAAATTGTAAAAATTTGCTAAGTGAAATCTAGCTTATTAGCGCCTACCTGATGCGACGAAGTCGCGCGAGCGGCTAAACCCTGCGGAGAAAATGGTGAAACCCCTTCTACCGAGCGAAGCGAGCCGCCCACCGCAGAAATTTGGTTCAATTCAAATTTGAGATAGGTGGCTCGTTTCGCTCGCTAACTTCTCTCCACAGGATTAAGCCGCTCACGTTACTTCGTCGCTTTGCTAAGGGTATGTCAACAACCGTCAGGCAGGCGCCTATAAGTTTGATTTCTCTAAGCAATTAATAGGGCGCTAATTGGTAAACGGTAAACGGGTCAACAAAATTAAAAACAAAGCCGAAATTTGGTTTTATTTCACTTGGACTTATTTTATCAACGTCAAAGGTGACCGAAACGGCAATATGCCTAAGGACGTTCTCAAAACATAACGTCATGACAATTTTTTTTTTAATGAGTAAACACTTTTGATTCTAAATCAAACCTTGCAAATTTCTAAGCCAAGCCGTCTTTTCTTATTTTCAAATCGAGATATTTCTCTGATGATAGTCAAAATTCTTGTAATGAAAAAAATAACACAAGAGACCTTAAAATTCCTCTCACTATGCGTCCTTATTCACATGAGCCCACACATAACGAATTTCAAATAGTTTCTTAAATTGTAGACAAAATTCCAATATCCCTTTTTTATACGTAAGTACTACGAGTATATACCATGCAGAGGATGTTGTTTTGTTGTTCTCAAATGGCATTTCTAAGAATTTTGAGCCAGATACTTGGTGCTGTTGGGGTCAGTAACCTTCTGAAAATAATGCCAAAACTCTCATTTCAACTGTACCCATCTGGGGATATTTAACAGCCCTGTTCTCGAATTGTTGTGCCACTTACAGCTACTCACTATACACAACAATCCATGTTCTCGTATATTCTATACATGAACACCCGTAGCATGAAAACATTTAACAAATTGCATCATATCTCGATGGCTTGTCCATCCATTTGTATGCGTGCAATCCTAGTTGTAGTTCCATTTAAACGCAGTCAAGTTCAATGCACCTTGGCGTCAGTCTCACAGATAGCATCACAACCATAGAGGCATTCATTGCTTTTGAGGATTTACTACATAAAAAAAAAAAAACAGACCAAACCAAACTGAAATTATTTTGGAGGGAAAAAACGCTTTCAAAAACGAAGCCACGCTTAGATCAGTTTTGAATTGAAGCTGTAAACCGAAAACCTGCAACTATTTCTCACGAGGTCATTGAACGGCTCTTAAAGAAAATTCCTACTCCAAGGTCAACTGTTCAATGGGCTACATATTCGACATAAATACCGGCCTGCACCAACATACGAATACATAGTTCGTAAGGATCAACCACCTTGATCGGTTTGTTGACCCTTCTTCATATGTTTTTTTTTTTTTTTTTTTTTTTTCTTAGACAAGCATTTGTTTAGTTACGACGGATGGATAACAATCATACCATATACCGACAATGTTGTGAGATTCCTTCGAATTAGTATCCCTAGCGTGGGTTCAGAGTACTCTGGTTTGTAACTGAAGAATTAAAAAAAAAAAATAATAATAATAAAAAGAGCAACAGTCACCGAGAGCCTAAAGTATTCGTATCTGCGTCATGTGCATCCATCAATAGGAATATAGAGGTCAATGGCATAGTAATAGGTTGGCGGGTATTTGCCACACATAGTAACCGACAAATTCGAAACAGGTCATCGTCAAGAGATTTCTATTCTCTGTCCCTCGTCGCGATCGTCCTCTTTCAAAAGGAGCAAAGAACTCCACCATGGGCGATTGGTTGTAGCGAGACACTGACTTTGTCGGTTCGATGACTACGAATATGTAGTAGTATGAAGAATTTCTTCTAGGAGGCCAACTATATATAGTAAGGATGGATAGTAATAGTGTCGGTGGTGATGAACGTAGAGCAGGTAGGAAGCAAAGCAGCATCGGTATATGGATAGCATCATCAGCATCTGAAGAATAGCGCAAAATGTGAATAACCTTCAGGTTCTATCATAAGTTGCTAGCTGCGACTTCATGTGGTCCACACGTGCCTTTCGTTTTTTTTATTTTTATTTTTATTTTTTTTTTTTCAGATAGATGAGTCAGTTTTATCATAGTTGTCATTTGAGCGTACCCTGCCTGACTCGTGAATGTTCTCGTAGTTGCTAGACCATTCTAGATAGTGTTTTGTTTTGTTTTTTTCTCATTTTCTCTTTGGAGAAACAGTTTATGTACTCGTACGAGTGAGTATCTTTGCATCGATGAATGAATGAATGAAATGAAATTTGTTTTATTCTGTTTCGTGATACCGAATAATTGATTACGTAGTCTCTGTAGTGTGATTCGTACATATTCAAGGTGGTTGCACCAGCCATCATGCAAGAAGGCCATGGAGATGGGATTACGTGCTGGTTGGAACGCCAGAATCTAGGCAAAGGTAGTTGATCGGACACTATATGTAGGTATAATCCTTGTGGAGGTTAATAGCGTCACTTGATGTTTTGAATCCTTTTTGAAATAAAAACTTTCCACTACTTGTACTCGTAAGAAGATACTTACGAGTATATTTGAAGATTTCATGGGCATATTCCATTTGTTTGTTTACTTGCTTCTCATTGGACGAATGTTTGTTCATTTGGTTTTTTTTACATGTCTGAAGTGTATAGTGGGCATTTTTTAATGCCAGGTCGTTAGCTGGTGGACAGTTAGGGACATCCAAACTCCAAATTTTTAATTGAAATTTCGAGAAATTCGATGCACGTACATTTGAACTGGAATCAATTGTAAAGGAAAAAAACGTAATGTTTGGGCTCGTTGTTTGGAAATGAAACGCAATTGATCCACAGGCGATGCGCAATTTATACATGATTGAGGCGTAATTGATTCTGAATGTAAAGCGCAATTGATACGCTTTACAACAAATCTCAATTCTTTGTATGGACTCGTATACATTTCGCCAAAATATAACCAGGAGAGAGACGCATCACCTTCAGTTCCCTTAGCGAGTTTTCTTGTCTCACGAAGTGGTAAAGTTTCGGAAAAAGGATAACACCACAGGCTCCCATAATTGGAGAAAACGGTGCTTGCCCGTTCATATTAGAAAATATGTTTTTGGTTAAAAAATTACTAACGAGGAAGGAGTTGTGAAATGGTGCATTATCTTGGTTAAAATTTAAAATCCATGCCACAATTCAGGTCTATTTCGGCGGATACTCTCCGTCACACTCAAATATTATTGTTACCAATACCCATTAAGAGCCGAATGTCTTTAAAACAAAACAATATTTAGGTTCATTTTTCTTTTTTTTTAATGAAAAACATGTAAAGTAGATTTTGGAACCTGTACCCAAGCGGGTACAATGGCACAATGCATGCTCATTTTTTTTTTGCTAAATGAAACACTTTGAAACACCCCTTCTCTACGCAAAGTGCTACGTCGCATTGTTCGCAAGTCCATCTTATTCAGTTATGACATTGTCGACAGCGTAGTTGTTTATCTATTCGCTTCGGAAAATGGTTTTCACTAGTAAATGCTACAGAGGGAACTACTGAACGCTTCGATGACGCTAAAGGCTGTGTATAATTTCGCAAGTAGTGACGAACAATAGCACGAAGAAACTGCAATAAGTCTATGTTGCTGTTGTAGACCATTTTATACAACTTCCATGCATTGACCATCACAGAATTCATCATTACTGTAAAAAGTGGCCACCACCACTTTTTGTCGTAGTCAACACCTCCCATCCCTGAATTGTACTCTGTGATCATTTTCGGCTGCTTTACATTTACTTTAGCTTTTTCCTTCGAGCACCATCGGTTGACGGAATGCATCGGTTCGATACCTTCAAAGTTTGAGTCAACACTCACAGCGCTGTTGTCATTCCATTTCACAAAAAGTATTTTATTGGCAGTATCGTATCTGTGATCATAGAATCCTCTTTTTTTCTTTTTTGACCTCTGCATTCGATTTCAGCGGCCATTTTTTTGTTCTAGACTCGCGTACGGTCCCGATAGCTCGAAAACCTTTTTGTTTCAGCAAAACAAGCAGATCATGTGACGTAAAAAAATTATCAAAAAAAAACAATGTGATCAGAAGGATGGGTTACTTTGTCCAAAAAATCAAAAACAACTCTGGATCCAAGCGGCATTTGCTGTTTTGCCATAGGGACGTTTTTCGTTCCACAATAGGTGTCGAATTGGTACAAATAACCACAACTGCTCGTCAGCATCCAATTTTTAAAGTCAAATCCTATAGGCTTGCCTCTATGAATTGCTTCGAAGAGTGGTTTCAGTAATATTTTCCCATCGACTGATCAACCCAAAGTTTTTCATATATGTATCCAAACTGGCAAAATTTTTCGTTTAGAAGGGTTGCTAGAGGCCTTATTTTTGCCATTTTGTCGGTGAGAATCAAATTATTGTTATCAGCAAGGTGGAGATATTTTTTGATATTTGGTTCGGGACATATTGTTAGCAACAATTGGTACACGGGTGTCTTCATCTGATTGCAAGTGCATGTTCTCTCTTGGAAAAGAGTGATAGCTGCTGTAAAGCAAAATACCCAAAAAGACTTTCAAATCGTGTTCGGTGAATGAAAATTCGTGGGGATTAGACTGTGCTGCATAACCGCGAGACTGCTCAACGATCAAATTTACTTCTTCTACATCAAATAAAGTTTCAAAAATTTCAAGTTCCGACTTCCCATCCATTGAAGCTACCATTTTTACCTTTTGTCCCAAAAAACACTGCTTTTTGGCATTTTAATTTCACATGGTTTCTTGGACCGTTTTGGAAAATTTTCACGGTGTGCATTCTGCGCCGTAGTTCTAGAAGCGGTAAATCGTCTTCACTGTCACGTCACTGCTACAAAACACCTCTACTTCACCTGGAACATCTTGCGGCATGGTGCAAGCAACAAGATCTTCAGCATCACCCTCCTCCATATCCGTATTATAATCTGGATCTGGTGTAAGCAATGGCTAGGTCCATGTCGCTGTACAGTCCATACAGTTCGTCTTTGTATCTCCTCCTCCACTCACCGTCAATGCAGACGGGACCGCCCTCATCCATTTTTGATAATGTCCATGCCTCTGCGCCATAGAGCAGGACCGGGATTATTAAGGTCTTATAAGGGTGACTTTTGTTGTCCGAGAGAGGCTTTACTACTCAATTGCCTTCTTAGCCCAAAAAAACAGCGGTTGGCAAGAGTTATTCTTCGCTTGATCTCAGCGCTGGTGTCGTTGTCTGTATTTATAGCAGAGCCTAGGTAGACAAAGCCCTTAACTGCCTCAAAGTTATGTCTGTCGAGGGTGACGTTCTGTCCGAGACGTCGGTGTTGGTTGTCCTCAATACTCGCGAAAGCGCCACTGACATCACGCTGCTTTCTCCCGATTATGTCAATATCGTCGGCGTATGCGAGTAGTTGGACGGACTTTTGAAAGATAGTGCCTCTTGTGTTTGCTCGTGAGTTTTGCACTATTCTTCAAGTACGATGTTGAAAAAATCGCATGTCAGCGCATCGACTTGTCCAAATCCTTTCTGGACATCAAAGGTCTCGGTGAGATCTTTACCGACCTTGATGGAGCAGCGTACATTCTCCATCGTCATCCTGCACAGACGGACGAGTTTGGCAGGGATGCCAAAACTAGACATTGCTATATATAGCTCGTCTCTATAGATGCTGTCATACGCGGACTTAAAATCGATGAATAGGTGGTGGGTATCGATCTGAAGCTCATGGGTCTTCTCCAAGATCTGCCGTAGTGTGAATATCTGGTCGATGGTGAACTTTCCTGGCCTGAAGCCACACTGATATGGACCTATCAGGTTGCTGACGAACGGCTTCAGGCGTTCACACAATACGGCGGATAAGATCTTATATGCGATGTTAAGGAGACTGATGCCTCTGTAGTTGGCGCAGTTCATAGGGTCTCCTTTCTTGAGAATTGGACAAACAATGCTGAGATTCCATTCATCGGGCATACTTTCGTCCGACCATATTTTACAGATGAGTTGGTGTATGCTCCTTACCAAGTCATCGCCTGCCGCTTTGAAGAGCTCGGCAGTCAGGCCATCCGCTCTAGCAGCTTTGTTGGACTTAAGCTTCGATATGGCTATCTTCACTTCATCCAGGTCGGGTGGACGGAATTGTTGGTCATCATCATCCAGGTTGAAAGGTTGATTCTGCCTGACAGCGGTATTTGGTCCGTCATCGCCGTTATACAGTCTGCAGAAATGATCTTTCCAAATCCTCAGCATCGACTGCGATTCTACTACGATGTTCCCTTGTTCATCTCTACAGGCTTCGGTTCGGGGTTTGTTTCCGCGGCATGTTATTTTCACCTTTTGGTAAAACTTCCGAACCTCATTCCTGGAGTAGCATCTCTCAATTTCCTCGATCGCGCGCTTCTCGTGCTCTTTCTTCTTACTCCTGAGAAGCCGGTGCTCGTCTCTCCTCTTCCGCTCATAGAGCTCATGAGCAGCTTTGGTCTTTCTAAGCAGCGCCGCGTTATATGCATCTTGCTTAGCTGCATGTGCTTGCCGGCATTCATCATCGAACCAGGGGTTTTGTTGTGGTGGACGAGTAAAACCCAGCACATCAGAAGCGGCATCTCTGATGGCGTTTTGGCAGTGTTTCCAATGGTCTTCGATGCTTGATGCTGTCGGCATTGGACCTCTTAAGAGATTAAATGACACTCTTCCTAGCTTTGCATTAAAATCAGCGAGGACAATTTTAATGTCATAGCTAGGGCATTGCTCGTAGGTCTTGTTAAGGAGCTCGTAGAAGGCATCCTTGGTGTCATCATCTTTCTCCTCTGTGGGGGCATGCGCGCATATAAGGCTTATGTTGGCGAATTTAGCCTTGATGCGGATTGCTATGAGGCGCTCGCTCACATGCCGGAAGCTGAGGACTTCTCGTCTTAGTCTGCCTCCGACAACAAATCCGCATTCAAATAAGCGCTGCTTTTGCCGTCGATAGCAATTGCCGTAGTAGATGTCGCAGTTTTTCATCTTCTTTTTGTCCGGCCCATCCCATCGCATTTCTTGGATGGCGGGTATGTGGCTTTGCAGCAGTCTAGGGCCTCCGCTAGTTGCTCGGCTGCACGTGGTCTATTAAGGGATCTAACATTCCACGTGCATATCCGAAGCTCATTGTCCTTAAATCGTTTGCGTGGGTTGTCAACAGTAGTTCCATACATATCCGAGGCTTGCTGATGCTTCGTAACTTAATTTTTTTTTAAATGGCCGGGCAGTTACCCCGGCGGCACAACCCCCAACCTGGAGGACCAGTTCCATTTTGAGTGCCCCTAGGACGAGGGGTCGGTTACACCGAAGCCAGTAACCCGTTCCGGGATGTGAGCGCTGCCGTTGGCCTTATAGGGCTCGTCCGCCACCATCTCTTTTCCAAGACCCTGACTAAGTCCTGGAAATCCTTTCCGGCCTGAGCTCCAAATATGTCGGAGTAGCCCGGATAAGGTCTTGTTTTGTTTTTCCGACACTAATCCTGGTTAATGGCGCAGGAAACTCGCCATTTGCCCCCTTCACTTCCCAACCTCTAGTGAGATTCCCAGATGGCGCCACGGGGAGGCATGAAGTAGGACTTATTAGCAGAGCTGCAAGATGTTCGGCTGCAGAGGCTCATTCTCGTCATTTAAGGAACCAGCACCTGTCGGAAGATGCTACTTCTACGAGGCCTTATACTAATCGTTGCCATCCTATGCTTTCAATTACAATGCGAATTTCCTTTGACGCTCACAAATGATGACTAGCCTACTGAAATCGCGCAAAACTGACTAACACAAAGCAAAAGAAAGCAAACTAGAATATAACGGTTATCGCTGCAGATATTTTGTGTAGACAAAATTGTAAAGCACAATTTGCGTGAGCGAAGCAAAGAAAAAACTGCCCAAAAACTCTTTTCGTTTCGGCTTAACGGCTACTTGAAGATGAGTATCTTTTTGTACCCGCTTGGGTACAACGGCTATTCACGGGATTAATTCATTTTACTTCGATAAAACAAGGTTATACAATCTTGTAAGGATTAAGGTTAGAAAAATAAAAATAAATAAAATCACAATGTTCAGTTCGCCTGACAATTGTCAATTCTTAATGCGCTATCTGGTCCAGGTGTCAAGTTAGAATCGATAAGTTGGTGGTTATTTAAGTAAGTTGTTGCAAGTACATAGTTTCCCAGGCTACTTGTACGAGTATAAAGCTTAACAATATAAGGTGAGTTTTGTTTTTGGCATCGGTATCAGCGCTGAATTTTCGGAGCCCAAAAAACGGCTGTCGGCATTATTTTTCCTAGAAAGTGACATATTTTTTAACGTTTCCATATGGTAAAGGCACTAGTATCCGGACACTTTAAAACATTTGATATCTTTCAGTTTAATTCCTTTCCTTTGAAATTACTTCCTTTGAATTTACTATGAAAGCTTTGAAATATTGTAATACTGCATCTGAAAGCATGTTAAATTTTTGACAGCACAAAATAAATAAATTTTGCAAATTTAACATTATAATTACTTAAAAAATAAATATCTAAAAAACGTCGATTTGCACTAGTATCCGGACAGCAAAATTTAGTTTCCGGACAATTTTATTTTAGTATCCGGACACGACAATTTTGTACGAATTTACAGTTCTTTTTCGTTTCTATGAAATGTAACATGGTTATCTTTTGAAAAAATATAACTTTAGTATTTTTTCCTTTTTTTTTAAAGTGTACAAGAAAAAAAATTAACAATAAGCGAAAAATAAGGACTTGGGTATGTTTCTGTAAAAAAAATAATAAAAAGGTAACTTCACAAACAGCTTGCTAAAAAAAATTCAAAGATTTTTTTAAAAATTCAAAGAATAAAAAAACAAAAATAAACTCTACATCTTATTTCTTATAGGTGTCTTAATATTAATTAATGTTGCTTAGCATTTGATGGATGTGGAGTTTCAGCAATCAGCAAATTTTTAGCGTTGTTCCTGGCGCATTTTGAGTAGTCCACAGCTTCGGGGTTCAATGTGTATAACCCCACTCTTTAAAACCGTTTTGTATCCTTGTTTCATTATTGCATCATATAAAAGTGGACAACAACTTCGTTTAGTATATGCCTGGCCTACATTTTTTGCTTGCCAATCACGAACTGTTTTTTTCAATAAGATTTTAGGGGTTTAAAGACAGTTACATCAGCCGGCTGCATAATGTGAGTTGCGTTCGGTAGTAACGCGTACAAAACTCTTGGACCAAAACTCACTCAACTCTAGTGTTTAATGTGACTTGTGTCCATTGACGAGCTAGTTCGAAACCTAAGGAAGCGATTCCAAAGGGCTCGTGCGGCCAACGCTGAGAACCTGGCTCAATTGGGCATTGCCTTTCGGCGAGGTCTCGCTGAGTACAAGCGACTCATAGTCAGCACAAAAGAAGCTCACTGGCGGAACTTTGTGTCTGGAAATAGGGACGATCCCTGGGGCAAATTGTATAAGATTTGCAGGAGTGTCAAGAAGACTGCTGACATTGAAGGCATCCGTGTGGGTAGTAGTATTTTAACCACATGGAGAGAATGCCTGACTGCACTGCTTGGTCAGTTCTTTCCGAGAGAGGAGCGCGTTGAGGAGCCTTTTATTGAGGAGCCTCCGGCCCCTCCGGAATTAAGGGCTGAAGAGGTTGAGCAGGGTGTTTCACTTCTTCGTTCCAGGAGGTCTCCTGGAGCAGATGGAATAACTGGAGAGATGGTGAAAGCCATCTGGAAAGCTATTCCTGAATACCTGCTTTGCCTTTATAGCAAGTGCATTGCCTGTGGCTACTTCCCTCAGGATTGGAGGGAGGCAAGGGTGGTTGTGCTTCTGAAGTCCCCCGATAAGATTAGGTCTGATCCTGGATCATATCGGGGCATCAGCCTTCTTCCGGTACTTGGAAAAGTGCTGGAAAGGGTCATGGTGGAAAGGATTTCTGATAGTATGACGGAAACAATGTCCCCATTCCAATTCGGCTTTACAAAAGGCAAGTGTGTAGAGGATGCTTGGTCTTTCCTCAAAGACATAGTCCAGAGCAGCAGAGAAAGTGTTATTATTGGCATCTTTATTGACTTTAAAGGTGCCTTTGACAACTTGAACTGGCAGAGTATACTCACCAGGTTGAGAGAATTGGGCTGCCAGGAAATTGGGCTTTGGGGAAGCTATTTTTCTGGTAGAAGAGCGAGTGTGGTCAATGCACATGACAGCGTTTGCGTTGACGTGGAGAAGGGCTGCCCCCAGGGGTCCATCTGCGGTCCATTTATTTGGAACCTGATGATGGATCCGCTTCTGTGGCGTTTGAATGAGCTCTGTGGTTGCTGCGCTTATGCAGACGACCTGCTCCTTATCCTTGAGGGTCAGTCCAGGGCTCTTGCGGAACAAGTAGGAGAAAGAGCTCTTTCAATCGTCTCTGAATGGGGAGAAAGCGTTGGCGTCAAGGTGTCAACGGAAAAGACTGTTTCAATGTTGCTGAAGGGCAAATTGAAAACGAGACGTCGGAACCCTTTGATTCACATGAATGCCGTTAGCATTAAGTGTGTGGCTGAGGTCAAGTACTTGGGCATAACGGTGGGTGAGCGCATGAAACTCATGCCTCATTTCAAGCAAATGCGGAAACGCATGTTGTGTTCTGTAGGCCAGGTGAGGCGCATTCTGCGATCTGACTGGGGGCTTAACAGGGGTCTTTTAGTTGCCTGTGCAACTTATGGAGCGTCGGTGTGGTACGATGCGGCAACGAATGATGATTGCTCAGATTTTGGCTTACCAAAGAGTGGCATCGATTGTTTGCCTACCTGTCTGCACAGAGGCAATGCAAGTCTTGTTGGGAGTGCCACCTCTCGATCTGGAGGCGATACGTCGTAGTATTGCCTTCAAGATCAGAAAAGGTCTCCCGCTAAACGAGCAAGATTGGGTCTCCCAGAGGGAAGTGGAAGGCCTATCCCGGAGGGAGCGTAAAGCCTTGCTTAACGCATGTGTGATATCTAGATGGGACGCTAGCGAAAATGGCAGGGTTACTTACAGCTTTCTTAGGGATGTGCTGACCATGCAGAGGTTTCCTGAACGGAACTTTAACCTCAGCCTGGGATTTTTGTTGACCGGGCATGGCTTCCTTAATGCATTTTTGCATAAAAGGGGGCTTAGCGGCTCAGCGAATTGCTCATGTGGAGCTTCCCATGAAGATTGGCTGCACGTTCTTTGCGAGTGCCCACATTATTCGGAAGTTAGGGACTTGCATGCTATGGACATCACCTTCAATGGTGAGACCTACGATGTCAGTGGAATTCTAACCGACACCGTATGGTTCGAAAGAGCCTGTAGCTTTGCAAGGGAAGTATTTCTTAGAAGACGCAGTAGAGAGCTAGCGGGTTGATTGAGTAGTATAATTGAGGTAAAGGCCGTCAGTCCTGGGCAGTGAGGTGCCCAACTGGAAGTGACCGCAAGGTTGCGAAGCTCGACTGGAAGCTATATTCTGGTACCATGGGAGGTCAGGGGCCCCTGGAACTATTGTTTCCAGCCTGACCTAGGAGTTGGCCCCCTTGTGGGAGTATCGTGGTGGCTGTGGTTAACACCCAAAGTCGCGGGGAGAGTAGAACAAATGGTGCTTGGACATCTCATGGTTGAGCATATGTAGCCTGCTACGACATGTGCTCATCCGTTTGATTGCTACGGAATCATTGGTCTATTCGATGTGGAGTTGCACTGCAACCGGATGCCATGATCCACAGAATGGCTGAGGTGTTAGATAGGCCTCGACCCTTCACCAAAGGGGAAGTTCGTGCCTTACACACGACTTCGAATCTGGTACTGGTGGTGGTATCTTTATCACCCGAAGGGCGCTGATCAACGCTTTCTTTTGATATCTTGTGCGAAGACGCACCGTAGGCTTAAGCCTTCACGGCAGGTACCTACGTTAAACACATGTGACATCTGTCCATTGACAAACAATATCACAGGACGTTCCAGTTTGTCATCAAGCAAGCGTTTGTGTACGCAGTTTGCGACATACTCAAAAAAGGTTTCGCTCCTCATCCATCCACTTTCACTTCTCCCTAAGACCCAAGATTTTGGGCTACTCTCCACATTGTCTTTCGTTGGGCGCATATATGGAAAAACCACCATTGGGTCGAATAGTTTTCAGTCGGCAGAAAAAACAATGAGGACTGTTAGTGCCTCCTTTTCGTTTCCAACAGCAATCTGATAAATATTTTTGTAGTCTTTGGGGGCTATAACTTTGCCAGTCCTTGGGCAGAGACAAAAGCTGGTTTGATTGCCATTTAATATCCTACTCGGGTCATACATGATATATTCCTGGTCAAAATTTTTTAAATAATTGTTGAACTCTTCAGACCATTTTATAATGCTTTTCTGTCTAACAACTGATCTTGGCTTACTAATGTTATCAGCTTCTCTCAAAGCTAGATTTGGATTTTGTTTCATAAATGCCGCAACTATGTCTTACCTGGTCCATCGTCCTTGAATGGCGTTTTTCTGTTTGAATCCTTTTTTATCTCTTGCACGGTGTTCAGTTAGTTATTAGTTTTTAATGGAAAGCCACATTTGCTGTTTAGTAAGGATCTGGGCCCATTTTAGTTTCCTTTTCACCGATTAACCTTTTGTTTTTCAGCCTGTATACAGTGTTGAACGTCATACCATATTTAGCTGCAGCTCTTCGGAGACTTATTTGGTTTAACCTTATATCCTAGGAAGTTTAAAGGAATAAAAACACTTAAAGTTATATTAAAAACAAAGGTATCCGGAAACTGAGAGAGCCCCCTTCTTTTAATTCTCATGTTTTATTGCTTTAAGGACACTTGGATGTCTGTTTTTGTTTTCATTTTTAAAATTGACTTGGCAATATGGAATCCTTCCCTGGATTCCAATGAAATATTGAAGCACCCACGCTAATAAATTCGAATATCTATAGTATTTTCCTGATTTTGCCAGTCAGGTTGTACAATTAGTCTTACATAATACGAGGGCGGGTCAATAAGTCCGTGACTTTTGGATTAAAACACAGATTTTTTGATAAAAAAATAATTTTATTTTTCAACGTAGTCTCCCTTGAGCTCTATAGACTTTGTCCAACGCTTCTCCAATTTTTTTATCCCTTCCAAAAAAAATGATTTGTCGAGGTCCTCAAAATAGGCCTTTGTTTGCGAGATGACTTCATCATTGGAGTCAAATCTTTTTCCACCAAGCCATTTCTTCAGGTTTGGGAACAAGAAGTAGTCGCTCGGAGCCAAATCTGGAGAATAGGGTGGATGAGGGAGCAATTCATAGCCCAATTCATGGATTTTTGCCATTTTTGCCACGATTGCGTTTGTGGTCGACTGTGAGCAAACGCGGCACCCATCTTGCGGAAAGCTTTCTCATGCCCAAGTGATCATTCAAAATTGAAACCACTGAGCCATGCGAGATCCCTACGGCTTCCACAATCTCCCGCACTTTCAATCTTCGGTCGGCCAGCACCATATCGTGAATTTTTTCGATTGTTTCGGGTGTAGAGACCTCAACTGGGCGTCCAGGACGTTCGGCATCTTCAGTGCTTGTACGGCCACAACGAAATTCAGTAAACCACTTTTTTACCATTGAAATCGATGGTGCAGAGTGCCCATAGTATTTATCAAGCTTAGCCTTGGTCTCGGTAATGGTTTTTTTTCGCAAGAAATAATGCTTAATAAGCACACGAAATTCACTTTTTTCCATTTTCTCCTCAAATTAGTGAGTAGTCTGATAAAAATAGCTGTCAAACACAAACTAACTGACGCAGCAAGTTTAAATTTTGACAGGAGTCAACTGACAGATGCCTGTTGACAGGAGCAGTGTTTCTGTTTCAGTAAAGAGGTCAGAAATTCAAAAAGTCACGGACTTATTGACCCGCCCTCGTATGTATCTCTTTATACCTCCGATATTACGCAGTTTTGTGTTACACCAAAAACGGTATGGAGAGCATATCATTTGAATAGTCTATAGCACTCGCATAGTACTATATCGTCCATGTCGAAGGCAAACCCAGCACGCTGGTTATAAAATGAATGAACGATTTAGTGAGACTTTTCACATGCATTCTGATTGAATACGAGTACTTATCGCACCGTTCTGTGGTACAATGCTGCTATGCATACTATGTAGCTGCTAGCTAGCATTAGAGTTACTAGCTCAAGGACTGCTGAACGGTTTTGGACGTCTTTAAAATGGGATGTATGCAACTTACATTGTAAATAGGAAGAAGTCAAGCGAATTTACTCCACTTGCTAAAAGATGGAAATGTGTCAATGGCGATGGAAAAAGTAAGACAGAAACAGTTAGATGAACATCGCTGTATATTCAGTCTTATTTTACTTAATTTATGTCCGGACCTATCCAACACCGTGAACTCAACATTTAAACAGAAAAATCTTACCTTTGTTTATAAGCTGATTGCATTGTTTCGCCATATCATAGACATCATTCTAAACGCAGCCTCTCGGTTCCATCTTCGGTATAGGCAGTACTCCTAAGATATTGGAAACTTTCAACTCTCTCTACCAGTTGTCCAGAAATACTAGCTTGTAAAAGTATTGGTGAGTTATTACGCTAGTTGATGATTTTGGTTTTTGGCATCGCAAATCTTAAAATCCACGATATTTGCTTCCTTCTTCGCACTTGCTTTGGTGCAGATCTATTATCCAGTGAAAGTGTAAACCAAAAAAGACTTGGGACCACTTCATGGAACATTCTGTCGATTCGGTAGGCGGTCATTTACCGTGTATATACATATCTAAAGGGTGACCATTTTGGTTAGTCTGCAGGTCTTACCATACATACGATGGTTGTATAGTTTTTTTTATCGAGAATCATTTCGATATATTTTACTTCGTGGGAATACACAATTTCTTCACCGTTAAATGTGATATAGTCAATGCTCAAGAGTAAAGAGAACTGGTAAAGCTTTACTGAGATTGATTAACAGATTTTCTACTATATAACACACCAATCATTTACCATCTTAAGAGCAGTCTGCGTTTTAGAGCAAACGTATCTAAGGAGTTAACTCTTTACTATTACGACTAAGTCGCCGGTTTATTCTACTGTTTGAAAGCCCAGATTACTGAATCATGCTAATAGGACATCAATGACCAGTGACCACAAAAGTAATCTCCCTGATGGCTGAGGGAGAGCTTTTAGTCTTACCGAAAGATGTGGATTTTTGTGCTTACATGCATCGTTTTAACCTATCGGTTAATTGGATGGATGAATGGAAATGGATTCACATCCGGTATTATCGAAGGTTTCTTCAATATCTAACAAGGCATTTTTTGCAATGCTTTCTTGTCGGTTAGCTTAGACATTTTTGAAACAAGTGATGAAGATTCCATCGAATTTTGGTCCGATTCACTTTGTGTTTCCTGATTTCAAGTAATTGTTCAAGTTGAGGATTTCACCATGGTACAAAACTCACTGCTTCTGTTGGAATCGCTGTTACGCCAGATGGGTGGCCGTGGCTCAAGTGGTAGTGAACTGGCTTACAAATCGGAAAGATCGTTGTTCGAATCCCAGCCGTGCCCGGAAGACTTGCATTTTTTCAGTCAACAAATATCGAGTAAGTTGTGTAGTTGACTTGAATTCAACAACAAGCCAGCTCTCACTAACATTTAAACCTCCCCATTAAATGTTGAATGCCACCTATGGAGCAAAATAACCATGGGACCCAAACATTTTTCTTCTCTCTCTGTCCAATTTTCCATAAAACTTAACCCATGCTGAGACATTATAAGTGTATTCATACGCACTTGAGTGTTAAGTTCTTTTGAAAAAAAAAAAAAATGTTGTGGACGTTGGCATCACATCTAAGAACGAGATGTTAACTATGGTGGTACTGTTCGATCAGATACTGTACCAGAACAAGAGGAATCGTATTTATACCTCCGAAAATAGTCTGAGGCGCATATGAACTCTTCCAGTCCACTTCCCTGAGGTAGTTCGATAAGCGCTGCCACTACATCTCTAGCTTAAGCCCTGGAATATGAAGATCTTTCCCTTCCAATTCTGTGCGGGAAAATTTTCTTTCTATCTAGGCCGATGTTTTGTTGAAAGAACTCCCTTATGATGTGTCGTTTCGTAGTTCATTTCTCCCCCACTAACATAGCATTCCCTAATTTTGGGACAATGCTCCTCAGTCAATTTACAGCGGCTTCAATTGAGCAAACGAACACGACACATCGACAACTTCCTCCAGTGTTTGACAAATTTGCCCAACACTAAGGAAGTTGAGACTGATATCTTCAGAACTACACCCAACCTGACACGACACACTATACTGCTATATGGAAAATTTTTGGCTCTAGCATTTTCTGTTCAGTGGAAATCTCTTGCGCACGTTCTCTAGATTTACCTTGTTAGAACCTTCTCCTCCCCGAATGAGATTATTGGGTCGCTCAACAAACACACATTCCCTTCTCCTCCTCTCATTTCAGTGTCAGAGCTGGCAGCAAACGACCGATCACCTAGAGCTTTTTTTAAAAAGAAGTTGGCTCTCCTTCATTTTTGTTAGTGTTAGGACACTCACACAGAGAGAAAGCCTTTAATATTATAAACATGCGAATGCACGAAGCATACGTAGCCTGTAATATGCAGAAGAATTCATTTGCTGGAAAATAACGATCGTTGTTCAACGGTCGCTCCGCAGAGGCTGGGTTGCTCATAGGGATCGTCCTATGACTTTACCCTATAAGTACGCACCAGACCACCCTTCTGCCCATAAGAAAGACTGAAATAAATTCGTTGTCATTTTCAGGCTCCCTAAAACAGTATGATATATGTGTCTTCTTGATGTGATGGAAATTGCCGAATATCTAAGTCGATAACTTGACACTCTTTAGTGAGGGCTAGAATGCAGCAGAGAACGGTATACTCTGACTTTAAGGTTCCTCGTATCTCGATATCTTCCCAGTAGTTATTTCATTTCCGATTTGTTTTAAAGTGTGTAGAGTTCCGGGTCGATCATCGTAAAAATATTGAAGATGGGCCCGAAAATTCATAACAAGATAAGCACAACCATCATAATAATATCTATTTGCTCATAATTTTAATCGACCAAGCTAACCGGACAACATAATGAAATCCAAATGTAAAAATAATTATTTCAACGACTTACGGTGAATAACCTGCACCCTCTCGAGGTCATCAACATAACTTTATTATCCACGTTCTTACACATAGTTCTAGAGCCATTACTACTACTATACAACTATTACCATTCTGAAATGCGTAAACAAAATTGTTTTTATTTATATATACATATATGTATATATATATATATAATTTGTTGGTCTAGAAGAGAGATACAAGTATTTTTTTTTTTTTGATTTCTTTAAATCATTTTGGGTCAATGTACACCCGGATCAGCCTTGAAAATTCTGGTGCTCCTACTACCTAAGAAAACAACAAACGCACCGCATCAACTTTACAATTCTCAGAACACACCTCAACACGTTAGAATTTTTCGCGAATCCTCAAAAATGTTTTGCTTTTATGTAAATTTATCTACGCAAATTAACCAATATCTGACGATTCTACCTATATGCAAATTTATTCGCAATTTTCGAAGTGATTCGCAAAAATTTTAAGAACCTCAAACCTGATTACGGATGTCCATGTTATGCGTAGCTGTCGTCACCGCCTCCTATGGTTTTATGACAATCAAATACCATCCATTGATCGCGCCCCAAAATGTTTGTACCAAATCATATAACGCCATTGACGGTCGCACTTGACAGTCGACAGATCACGAAAGTGAGTGTGATGGTTCTCACGATCATAAATTCTGCAAAAACTGTCGCTTTTAACCTCACTGCTATCATCAACCAACGATCACACATCGCAGATCACCACCGATCATCGAGTGGTGTATGCGGATTTAAAAAAAAAATTCTACAAGCTACAACAGTCAACAAGAATCGTAAAGACTTATAACCGGAGTTTGAAATTGGTAGGTCTACTCGAGTACTACGCCACTGCCCATGTTGTTCCACTCGGTTTCATTGATTTACGCTTCAATCGTAGAAATGTTAATGGTTTTCAAGTTGGAGGAAACTGACAGGTGCTACTTTGAATGTGCGCACGCTGGCTTGCGCGTACAACTTTGTTTTGTTTGTCCAACTTGTTTTGAGGAATATCTTGTTTACGACGATGATGGTACTCATAAGAGTATCTATGGTTTCTTTGGGCTATCTAAACTGTGAAGAAGAAGGGAAGTTCAGTTCAATGACCGACCTTCTAATCTCAATTGAATTGCTCTTATCAGATTTTAAACCCAGAGGCGACGACCGATGGTCGTGATGTGCAAATGGAATGCTACCTATGCGGAATTCTTTATTTTTGCTTAGAGTTTAGAGTCGCAACGCAACACTAACTTGTATCCGTACCACGTGCGATAGAGGTCTTTAGATCTTTATGGCAATGAAATAGTCGTAAAAGAACTGCAATAGATGTGAAAATCAGTTGGAAATACATTTTTTAAATGGCGGCGGCGGGTATTTTGAATTTCCTGCCATTGAACATGGACTACTTGTAAATTTCGATACACGAGTATGAGTAGTATTCTTTGTTTTTAAATCTATGTGTGTCGGATATTATCTAAGCAACTAAAGAAGCAATAACGACATTGCCACTTTAAGGAAGTGGTAACTACGACTAATTTTCTGACATGAGTTTTGTCAAGTTTTAGGATAAGCTTTTACCCTTACAAGGTCCATAATTATCATTTTAAGAATGATGTTAACATCAAAGGTCTCGGTGAGATCTTTACCAACCTTAAAGGAGCAGCCTACATTCTCTATCGTCATCCTGCACAGACGGACAAGTTTGGCAGGGATGCCAAAACTAGACATTGCTCTGAATAGCTCGTCTCTATAGATGCTGTCATACGCGGCCTTAAAATCGATGAATAGGTGGTGGGTATCGATCTGAAGCTCATGGGTCTTCTCCAAGATCTGCCGTAGTGTGAATATTTTGTCGATGGTGGATTTTCCTGGCCTGCAGCCACACTGATATGGACCTATCAGGTTATTAACGAGCGGCTTAAGGCATTCACACAATACCGGAAAAAGATCTTGCGGGCATCTGATGCGTTTGTAATTGTCGGAGTCCAAAGGGTGTCCTTTCTTTAAGATCAAACAAACAATGCTGATGTTTCATTCGCCGAGCACACTTTCGTCCGATCGTATTTTCAGATGAGATGAGTCCGCTCCCGCAGCTTCGTGGACTTAAGTACTTGATCCCGGTCGGATGGATGGAATTGTTTGTGTACTTGTATTTGAAAGTGATATTTAGTTCGTCACCGTCGTTATACAGTCTACGGCAATGCGCTTTCCTCTCCACAGGCTTCAGTTCAGGGTTTGTAACTGTTGGATATTTTTTCACCTTTTAGTGAAACTTTCAAATCTCTTTTCTGGAGTAGCATCTCTCAATTTCCTCGATCGAGCTTGTCTTTGGGATATTTGGGATATTTGGGATACCATCAGCTACAATAAGGAAGTGGTCTCAGTCGGTGTTGGCTCCATAAAACGTTCGGACATCCATAATACTAGAGGAAAGTTTTGCGTCGCTAGTCATGTTATCAATCTGGTTGACGGTTGATTGATCAGGAGTTCTCCAAGTCGCTTTGTGAATGTCGAGATGTGGGAACCCCGTACTAGCTACGAGAATCTTGCACTTAAGTCGCCGAGGACTAATTTAATTTTATAGCTTGAGTATTGCTCGTTTGTATTGGTCAAGAGCTGATAGAAGCTGAATTTAGTATATTCATCTCTCTTCTTGGCTATGTTGGTAATTATGGCAAATTAAGTCTTGCCTTAGTCTGGCTCCAACGACAAATTATCATCCAAAGTTGACGTCGATAACAATTGCCGTAGTAGATGTCGCAGTTCTTCATCCTCTTTTTGTCCGGCCTATCCGATCCCATGTTGGATGGCGGTAGTATATGCTTGCAGCAGCCCAGGGTCTCCGCTAGTTGTTTGGCTGCACGTGACCTTACAATTGTTAGGCTCGTGAGTAGAGTCGTTGAGGCCTGGAAAAGCTTCCAGAAAAACCCGTGATTTCGGCAAGAATTTGGTTTAGCGATGAGTCCCATTCCTGGCTTTATGGCTACTTCAATTAGAGAGATATCTATATTTTGATTGCGGGGCAAGAGCTGCCATTACATCCAGACAAAGCATTAGTTTGGTGTAGTGTATGGGGTTGTGCAGTCATAGGTCCATATTTCTTCAAAACTTAGGCCGGCCGGAAAGTAACTCCTGCTGCCTGAAATTAAAGTCCGCGGTCTCGACGACATTAAGTGCCAACGAAACGGCGCCACTTGCCGCGCAACCCATGATGGCATGGCCTTATTGCATGAACTATATTTTGGACAGTTATTTTCACACTTTGGACCGAATAATTAGTCGCATAGATCATGTGACATCACAGCTCTTTAGATGTTCTCCTCAAAAATCCACAAGGATAAACATTACATTACTCGAGTCATTGGCGAAGCACCACTTGTAATGCTTCACCAAAAATTGAACTATACAATAGACCTTGTCAACCACAGTTTTGGACAAGATTTGAAATAAATTATGTTCACAACAACAAATATAGAGAATGGCTATTTTGTACGATAATAAAGATTACCCGATAAAAATTAACTGTTTAATTGTTTTTTATTCTTGAAAAAAGTATCTCTAAAAGGATCACTCCTTACGTGGAACTAATAGTAAAAATGTTAGAGTGTATCTCGGAAATTTAAAAACCTTCGATTGCTTTTATCAGCTTGTAAAAAGATGAAGTGTCTTTTGGATGGGTTCGCAATCTACAATCGACAGATTCGACAGATTTGACAACAAGCAGCCTAGATCTATAAATTTACTCTCTGCAATCGGTGCATTCGAAAAAAGAATAACAACCTTTGTCAGATTTCAGATGTTCCCCTGTGCTGTGCAGCCTTTGGTTACATGAACGTTCAACAACAATACAAAGCTGACATTTCGGTCATTCGAGACACACCAAATGATAAGTATGCTACACTTACTATAGCAATGCAAAAAAAAATAAGTTGACACATCGAGTATCTGCAGCGTAATACTATGATAGGCCGGACATTCACAGATGTAGTGATCCATGGTGTTATCATCACCTTCACATCAGGCATCGTAGAATGTTGTATCACATGTATCCACCCCATCAGGCGCATGTAAGCCACCTGCAGTCTTAGTTTCTAAAAGACTGTACGAGTACTGTATCTGTACGACCATGTTCAGTCTCAAATACCAAACTAGCTGAAAGAACGTCCTTTTGAACGCGTCGTGTATAAGACGTTCAATACATTGGAGCTGCATAAGAACTGTTAGTGCGAAACAGACAAGAGTTTAATTGTTCGTATTTCTGAAATGGCTTTCATCTCTTCGAATTCACGTACCTTCAACGTTCAAAGACTCAGCGACAGAGAATTTATAGATCAGTAACTTCGTCTCTATCAAGTTCACATTACTCAAGGCTGTCTATTTATACATCTAAGTGAAATAACAAGGATTTCGCGATTACAATTTCTAGAACAAAATACTGCTGATGTCTTATATTTTTTCAAAATTCCAGATAAGCAATTTGTTTCACTTGCAGTTCTCAAACTCAAAACACTGTTGTCCGTTTTCTTAGTCATTTTTCAATTTGAACTTTGAATATTGAAAATATTTTCCTCAAATGGTTATTCACACCTACACACCTACAAGTATTGAAGTATAGAAGGTACTCGTACGTATGATGTACTTGTGTGCATCCTGAAACCATCGGAATGGGTCAATGCAATTTCTTATCAGTATGCCGCACGAAATAATTACACAAAAATTTCGCTTCTTAAAAATCCCATTCGTCATCAATCACTGAAAAGTGATCGTTCAATACTCTCTGTCTGATTCAACAAATTTTGACAGCGATAGAAAAATTCACTACGAGCCGTCCGGTCAATGCCTATCAGTTGCGTCTTATTTGTTTACATTTCAAGTTTTGAAATTTTCCAATTTGTCCAGTCTAGATACTCGGAAAGGGTAACACTACCTATACATTCGAGTACAACTGCATATGCTAATCGGAAAGTTTTGATTTTTTTTTCTCTCCTGTGTCGGAACAATCTGATGTAGGCGACATAACGACAGATGACACCTTTGGCGGAAAATCCCTTAGTTTTTTTGTTTGTACATTTCACACAAAGGTACCTATTTTCCCATGAGTTCAAGTACTGATAGGAGAGTTCAAAATTTACGTCAGAATTTCGAGCTGCTGACTGTTGGCTGAGTTTGCAGTTTTGCAAAGGGGGACACAATTTAACACCTGCGATTTGATAGAGCCATGTACTAAAAACGCACTACCCAAGGTCATTCACATTTACTGATTTGTTGGCAACCAAGTGAAGAAAAGTACTCGAATTGAAAGGGAAACCTTTTCTCTAGAACTTCTTTATCAGCTAGGTGTCATTTGGTTGTGAGATTATTTAAATTTTGTTTAGAATTTCGTCTGGGAAAAGTTTTTGATATCAAACTGAAGCTGTAGCAAATTTTTCATGTTACACATTATCACGCAAACAGCATTCAAGCCATGTGAACTTAACCGGTAAGGGCAATAGCCTTAGTACGTTTAAGCGCCGAGAATCGCTTTTCCTTGAAACGCCTCGTCTATCAGCGATTTCGTAAGCCTTGGAGAGGTGTTAGTTTGAGCTTGCAGTTTTAATACAAACTTTAAGGCGACCCGCTTACTGATTTACGTAAATTTTGTTTTATTCTCAGTTTTAACACATTAGTGTTTGATTAAAGGGTTGTTCAACAACAACAGTTCAATCATTTAGATAAGGTGATTGTTTTGAGAGAAATATTTTCAATTATTTGTTGTGTTTGACAACTTGGTGCTGAGCCTCATCGATTAGATTGACCCTTGGATATTAGATCTTGCAATATATGATCCTGAGTAACAATATATTCTCGGATTGGCATCTTGTCTGCTCTGTTATCTGCGCAATACAGAGCTACAAAAAACTGTATTTTACCTTAAATTTGAAATTGCATTCTTTTATGTATTTACTTATCCTGTTTACCTTGCTAACAACGTAACCATTAAGCCATTTAATTGGGAGTTTGCATAAATAAATTCCCATGTGCTTGATAAACGAGGAACTAATGTCAGCTTATTGCCGTTACTCAAGTTTTAGCGCATTCAAGAGTTGAAATCTCGTGATTACTGAATAAACTTTATATTTTACTATTAAACAGTCTATATTTCATTTTGTTCTGAGATAGAACATTTATTGGCGATGGGGTTCAAAAACATTTATTAAAATAAAATTAATTTATTTTTTTTTTTTAATTTAAATGGTTGAATTAAAGGATATCGACAAAAAGACATATTTCATTGATATCAAGTGGAAAGTCATTCGCCGAATATATAACCTTACTGCAAAGTCAATTTGCGCCTAAGCCTAATGAGAGAGTAGATCGATTCAGGTTCAATCACATTGTTCAACAAGACGGTGAATCTACAAGCCGCGTTTTATGAATGCTCTTTTGGTCATTTTTTTGATACATTCTCACTCACTACTGTGCTATTTGTGCCCCCGACTTAAGTTCGGGAGTTTATTACCTGAAATGGCCTCAAGCACGAACAAATTCAGCAGTGGCTTCTGGAACACGATAGTCTCAGCTTTGAACAGTAGTGCGATAAAGCCTTGTCCTTGAAGGCGTCTGAAAAAGCTGCATCATCAGTCCAGGCACCGGCTTCGAAAAATGTTATATACAGCTTGACAGAACGAAAAACAGAAAAAGTCCACCGTTAAAGGAGGTAATCGGGCCTTCACATATATGATCCTTAGTCTTTTAAAAAACAATTGCTAATCTTGTGTCTTTTACAGGTATCAAAATCAAGAAATTATGAGTCACGGAGTCCTAAGTTGAGCTAGCCGGTCGAAAGTTTTTTCTGCCAGTCGTAGTCCTGAAAGGTGAGAAGCCGAGTTTATGTTAAAGGGGTGGCAATTGGATAGACAAAATTTTCCCTGATTTGAAAAGTAATTTCAAAAATATTTGCACAGTTAGTCAAGTTAAAAATGAATTGAATATTGCTGAGGAAATAAAATCTAGATTTCCAAATGTCTGCAATTCGAATTTTAAGTCGCCTATAATTAGTTTTGAAGCAGCTGTGGCCTTAAAAGGAGATGCAGTGCCTTTTTTTTCATTCAGCTTATAGTGCACCTTTAAAACTTCAAGATAAAGTTGTAGCCGAAATATTAGGTTGTTCAATAAGTTCTGCAGTTTTTTTCTTGGAAAAAGTGTTTATCGTTTCAGAAAATTCAATATATTCCAATAGAGGTAGGGTTTTCTTTACATTGTTACGAAAATTGGTTTTCATCAACTCGTCCGACAAGAACTTAATATATTTTTTTTGATAAAATATAAGAAAGTGGTGGTGGCGATAGCGCGATTGTTGTGTCACTGAAGTATTACATACTTAGGTGCTTAGTACAAGCGTTGAGCTCAGTAAGGATACTAGTAAATAGTCACTTGCCCGCTGAGTGAGGAGCAGCAGGAAATGTTTGATCTATTAGAGACGTCGACGGCATTCTAGACATAGTAACGCTACTTGCAGCTATATACTCAAGAAAGAAACTGGAAGGCCAGTTCAATTTTTGATACCCCTAAGATGAGGAGTCGGGTAAGCGTTTGGGGATTTCAACGCTGCTGTTGGTCAATGAAGAGCTTTTCCGCCACCATCTCTCTTCCTAGGCCCTGACTTAGTCTCTGAAATCCTTACCGGTCTGATCTCCAAATATGTCGAAATAGTCCAGCATGAAATATCTTAGACGACGAAGTAAGACACTTTTAATCCGTACTATTTTTTGTCATCTTACACACAACACAGGATCCGACATGGCCAATGTCTTTATCGACATAAGGCCATAAGACGTAAGACTTCGAAAACGGAATGAAGCTAGGTTTGAGGAATATAGATAACGCACTGGCACTCTAAACAAAGTTGATCTTTTTTTAAAGTAAAACACACAAAGATCGTCTTCTATCACTTTCCGCCAACTACAACAAAGAAATTTAGAAACAGAATTGAAACTAATATCTCTAAGTATTTCTTTTTATACAAAGTCAAAATCAAGTAGATTTTCACAAGCAAAGTAATTGAAGGGAATGTGTTCTACTTCTGACTGCACCTTCCAGGAATGGCATGAAAGAAAATCTACATTGCACACACTTGAACCACTCTTGTATACTATTTTTTATTGGTCTTGGAACAGAATTATTGCCCAACGTTGTAGTCTGGTAGCTGCAACCACCGAATTATGCTTACTCGGACTAAATATTTCTTTGATGGCCAAATTGTCATGGCCGTAAACGTACGTGTAAAATTTTTTACTTGCGACTAAAACCGCGAGCTCTTCTCTATGCAACTGAGAAAAATTGCACTCGGTTGCACCTAAAGTGTATGAAACGATAAAAACTGGATTTTTAACCCCCCGTGTGACATGTGTTAGGATTCCACTGACTCCAAATGGGCTGTTATTCGTAGAGACAATGACTTCTTTGTCAGAATCATAAGGCACTGCAGGAGAATAATTGGGAATAAGGACTCTTGACACTTTTTGAAAGAATTCTCACAATCAGTTGACCTTTAGGCTCAAGACAGTTTAACGGATAACTAACAATCGCAGAATATAGAAGAACTTCAAATGAGATTGGTTTGTTTTCATCAACCGATGAAGCTCCGAACACAATTTCGTCAACGTGGCATTAACTCTTTAAACCCAATAAAATTCTGTCCATGGTTGACTGGAAAATGCCTGACCAACTGCTTACACCGAGAACATGTCGAGTGTAAGCTAATATACCTAAAAGATATTGATAACCAACAAATCTCTAGACGACTCACTAACTTTCACTTGGAAGTATGATCCTGTCAAACTAATTGTACAGAATTATGAACAACCTGAAAGTTCAGCAAAAATTTCCTGAATTTTTGGAAACCGATGACACATAGTGCACTTATTTAGTGTGACTTTACAGGTAACACGAATTCGGGTTGCGCCATTCTCTTTTGACACAATGACAATGGGACTTGCCCACCGATTGACCAAAACTTTGGCTAGGATTCCTTCACTTAGGTTGTTCAATAAGTGAAGTTTTTTGAGTGTTAAAGTTAGACACACAATTTTGGTATAAAAGATTATATTTAATCCATCAGATATTGTCCATTATGGTATGTTTCATTCTTCACATGTTCTGAAAAACACATAACGTCTCTTTTGTAAAAGTCAGCAGACTTATTTGTAAACAAGTTTTCAAGGTACGTTTCAATCTCATCCTCGGAATTTAATTGCCTTCCGTCCAAATTGTTTTGGAGAGAGCGGTGCAGATGGTAGTCAGAAGGCACACGATCTGGAGAGTACGATGCGTGCTACATAACTTCCCAAGCCAAATTAATTCAGTTTGTTACTAAAGCTATGTGTGGTCTGGCATTGTCGTGATGGAAAACAACGCCTTTTTTCCTCTTCGCCAACTCTGGCCGTTTCTCTTCCACTGCCTGCTTCAAAGAATCAAGCTAAGAGCAATCTTTAATGATTTATTTTCTGATTGTGAGGAAGCAACTTGAAGTAAAGGACACCTTGCCAATACCACTAAATGCTTAACATGATCTTTTTTGGATGCAAATCTTCTTTACCGACCAACTTCATCAGAAGCGCACCATGACCTCTTAGGCCAAATTTTGTTGTTAGCCAAGTATTTTTCGTCCGTAAACGTATTTCATCTTAATCACTCTTTTCAGGAGAGTCTCAAGCGAGTTCCATCTCAACAGAGACTCACAGACCATTATGTGATCTATTATGTCTTTTTCAGTGAGTTCTTAAGGAACATAAACATGCACCCTTTTCGAGATTCCAGGTCTCTTCAGTCTCTACGAAATGGTATTATTGTCGATGTTAAATCGCCGAGCTATCCCGTGTCGTCAAATGTCTGTCAACGCTAACTGCGGCCAAAATTTGATCAGCGTCTATTATGCGTAGACGTCCAAAGCGAACAGCATCAGCGTTTATAGCAGAATCTCCATAATGCTCCAAATCTCCCGTTGCGCCTCTGTCGCTCTGACACCTTTTTAAAAGAAAATAAGTAAAATACTAGCTATATGCCCAAAATACACTTTCTTATGAAACAAAAAAAAAACATTGTGGCAATGGCAGACTGGTTGGGCCATGGCCTAGCTTCTTGACACTCATTTGTGTTGCTCATGTTGTCATTTTTTGTCACATCTGAGCGTGGCCTACGGTTGATCTCCGAGTCCGATCGGCACTCCTTAGAAGCTTTTTCATAGGCAATTTTACTTTCGGGAGTTTGTCATTGCCCGCCGAAAGGGTGATGGCGATTTGAAAAATTGTTGGTGACCCAGCCTGGGATCGAACCACGGACCCTCTGCGTGATAGTCCAATGAAGCCAATCGCGCCATCGCCACCACCACTTTCTTATATTTTATCAAAAAAAATATATTAAGTTCTTGTCGGACGAGTTGATGAAAACCAATTTTCGTAACAATGTAAAGAAAACCCTACCTCTATTGGAATATATTGAATTTTCTGAAACGATAAACACTTTTTCCAAGAAAAAAACTGCAGAACTTATTGAACAACCTAATATTTCGGCTACAACTTTATCTTGAAGTTTTAAAGGTGCACTATAAGCTGAATGAAAAAAAAGGCACTGCATCTCCTTTTAAGGCCACAGCTGCTTCAAAACTAATTATAGGCGACTTAAAATTCGAATTGCAGACATTTGGAAATCTAGATTTTATTTCCTCAGCAATATTCAATTCATTTTTAACTTGACTAACTGTGCAAATATTTTTGAAATTACTTTTCAAATCAGGGAAAATTTTGTCTATCCAATTGCCACCCCTTTAACATAAACTCGGCTTCTCACCTTTCAGGACTACGACTGGCAGAAAAAACTTTCGACCGGCTAGCTCAACTTAGGACTCCGTGACTCATAATTTCTTGATTTTGATACCTGTAAAAGACACAAGATTAGCAATTGTTTTTTAAAAGACTAAGGATCATATATGTGAAGGCCCGATTACCTCCTTTAACGGTGGACTTTTTCTGTTTTTCGTTCTGTCAAGCTGTATATAACATTTTTCGAAGCCGGTGCCTGGACTGATGATGCAGCTTTTTCAGACGCCTTCAAGGACAAGGCTTTATCGCACTACTGTTCAAAGCTGAGACTATCGTGTTCCAGAAGCCACTGCTGAATTTGTTCGTGCTTGAGGCCATTTCAGGTAATAAACTCCCAAACTTAAGTCGGGGGCACAAATAGCACAGTAGTGAGTGAGAATGTATCAAAAAAATGACCAAAAGAGCATTCATAAAACGCGGCTTGTAGATTCACCGTCTTGTTGAACAATGTGATTGAACCTGAATCGATCTACTCTCTCATTAGGCTTAGGCGCAAATTGACTTTGCAGTAAGGTTATATATTCGGCGAATGACTTTCCACTTGATATCAATGAAATATGTCTTTTTGTCGATATCTTTTAATTCAATCCATTTAAATTAAAAAAAAAAAATAAATTAATTTTATTTTAATAAATGTTTTTGAACCCCATCGCCAATAAATGTTCTATCTCAGAACAAAATGAAATATAGACTGTTTAATAGTAAAATATAAAGTTTATTCAGTAATCACGAGATTTCAACTCTTGAATGCGCTAAAACTTGAGTGACGACAATAAGCTGACATTAGTTCCTCGTTTATCAAGCACATGGGAATTTATTTATGCAAACTCCCAATTAAATGGCTTGAGGTTACGTTGTTAGCAAGGTAAATAAGATAAGTAAATACATAACAGAATGCAATTTCAAATTTAAGGTAAAATACAGTTTTTTGTAGCTCTGTATTGCGCAGATAACAGAGCAGACAAGATGCCAATCCGAGAATATATTGTTACTCAGGATCATATATTGCAAGATCTAATATCCAAGGGTCAATCTAATCGATGAGGCTCAGCACCAAGTTGTCAAACACAACAAATAATTGAAAATATTTCTCTCAAAACAATCACCTTATCTAAATGATTGAACTGTTGATGTTGAACAACCCTTTAATCAAACACTAATGTGTTAAAACTGAGAATAAAACAAAATTTACGTAAATCAGTAAGCGGGTCGCCTTAAAGTTTGTATTAAAACTGCAAGCTCAAACTAACACCTCTCCAAGGCTTACGAAATCGCTGATAGACGAGGCGTTTCAAGGAAAAGCGATTCTCGGCGCTTAAACGTACTAAGGCTATTGCCCTTACCGGTTAAGTTCACATGGCTTGAATGCTGTTTGCGTGATAATGTGTAACATGAAAAATTTGCTACAGCTTCAGTTTGATATCAAAAACTTTTCCCAGACGAAATTCTAAACAAAATTGAAATAATCTCACAACCAAATGACACCTAGCTGATAAAGAAGTTCTAGAGAAAAGGTTTCCCTTTCAATTCGAGTACTTTTCTTCACTTGGTTGCCAACAAATCAGTAAATGTGAATGACCTTGGGTAGTGCGTTTTTAGTACATGGCTCTATCAAATCGCAGGTGTTAAATTGTGTCCCCCTTTGCAAAACTGCAAACTCAGCCAACAGTCAGCAGCTCGAAATTCTGACGTAAATTTTGAACTCTCCTATCAGTACTTGAACTCATGGGAAAATAGGTACCTTTGTGTGAAATGTACAAACAAAAAAACTAAGGGATTTTCCGCCAAAGGTGTCATCTGTCGTTATGTCGCCTACATCAGATTGTTCCGACACAGGAGAGAAAAAAAAATCAAAACTTTCCGATTAGCATATGCAGTTGTACTCGAATGTATAGGTAGTGTTACCCTTTCCGAGTATCTAGACTGGACAAATTGGAAAATTTCAAAACTTGAAATGTAAACAAATAAGACGCAACTGATAGGCATTGACCGGACGGCTCGTAGTGAATTTTTCTATCGCTGTCAAAATTTGTTGAATCAGACAGAGAGTATTGAACGATCACTTTTCAGTGATTGATGACGAATGGGATTTTTAAGAAGCGAAATTTTTGTGTAATTATTTTGTGCGGCATACTGATAAGAAATTGCATTGACCCATTCCGATGGTTTCAGGATGCACACAAGTACATCATACGTACGAGTACCTTCTATACTTCAATACTTGTAGGTGTGTAGGTGTGAATAACCATTTGAGGAAAATATTTTCAATATTCAAAGTTCAAATTGAAAAATGACTAAGAAAACGGACAACAGTGTTTTGAGTTTGAGAACTGCAAGTGAAACAAATTGCTTATCTGGAATTTTGAAAAAATATAAGAAATCAGCAGTATTTTGTTCTAGAAATTGTAATCGCAAAATCCTTGTTATTCACTTAGATGTTCATATAAATAGACAGCCTTGAGTAATATGAACTTGATAGAGACGAAGTAAGTGATCTATAAATTCTATAAATTCTCCCTCGCAGAGTCTTTGAACGTTGAAGGTACGCGAATTCGAAGAGATGAAAGCCATTTCAAAAATACGAACAATAAAACTCTTCTCTGATTCGCACTAATAGTTTTTGGCAAAACTAGCCTCAAATTATTTCGATGTTTTTATGCCACATCTTATACCCGGCGTATTTGGGAGGACATTTTTCTGGCTGTTCTCGTAATTGGAAGGAAACATAGTCGCACAGATATATAATTCTTACAGTCCCGTGAATTTAGGTTCATGCAAGTAAGAATGATGAGGTTGAGCTCAAGTTGTTTGTAGTTGTTTTAAGCCCGAACAAATAATGGGTAGGCCATCCGTTAGTAAGAAAACCATGAAAAAAGCACTGTTTAATATTTTTCAACAATTGTTGCTTAATTGAAAATAAGAAATATTTCCACTACTTACGAAATATTATCTCCTGCAAATGTTATACTCGGCTGGCTTGACAGAAGGCTAATTTTTTAATTCAGTTTTGATGATTATAGCCCCTATTTCGCGAGTAAAGTCACGAATATTGTTCTTGAAAGCCAGAATCGCTACAGAATTATTCGCATAGCATCGATCTTTAATGATACCCCTGAAGGAAGTCAAATTCCCTAAAATTGTAGCTCCTCGGCGACCTAGCAACATCACCAAAACGAGTGATTACAGCATAATTTAACTTGTGGATAATTCAATAAATCATTCGTTGGGTGGCTTGTGTTGCACGTGGCCCCATCTTACTGGAACAAAGCTCATCTTAGTACAAATCCTCAAATCCTAGCCAAATTACACCAAACAGTCGAACGTTCAGGACGCATTATCTTCGCTATGGCTACGTGCGGATTTTCTGAGCCCCAAATACAGTAATTTTGCTTGTTTACGTAGCCACCTTTATGGAAATGCGCCTCATCAGAAATGATAATTTTTCGAGCCAAATTATGGTCAATTTTGATCTGCTCTTCATCCCAAACAGAGAAGCGATAACGAAGGGGATAGTAATTTTGATTCAATTGGACCTTGCAGGAGAAATATCGGAGATCTTTATGCAAAATTTTCCTTTAGGCGAGTGCATATGGTGATCAGTTGCTGGGATCTTTGGTGCGTTGAGATTGTCGCTGCAATTAATGCATTTCGACCGAAATTTATGGAGTTCGGAAACATCTGATTCTTTCACATGCACAAGAAAAAGTCTCTTTTAACTTACGCTTCTGGAACCTTTTGGAAATCGATTTAAAGCGAAGACCCTTGAAACAGCTATATCTACTATTGTGGCGAAAACGGAGCCTATTGCTATATAAAATTGGCGCTCACAACCTGAGAGAAACCTTGCTTACAATCCGCACTAAGACTCGTTTTTTCAATCTTAACCTACACAGTACCGAGCTCCTCAACAAGACACATAAGCAATGCTTTAAGCACGACGTTATTCAAGGTAATCTTAGCGCCAAGTTATGAAAGAGCGCTTTACATCACCTCGTTTGAAAATGACGGCAAGCTCTAACCAAGATTGATGACATTGCTACAGAAACCACAATTCGTGTCCTCTGTATCTCCGAATGTTTGAGAGGCCACCAGTGACTTAGACAACTAGTCTTTTGTAGCCAATGTTCACTTTCAAATATCCTAGATGAATGAATAGCGCAGAAATACTAAGAGGAAATGTATGTCAAAAGGCACCAGTGGCTGTTAAGCTTTTTTTTGATTGAGTCTCCCGTGACCTTTCCAGAAGTCACATGCTTACAGCATTCGAGGCCAGGTGCTTCAGTTGAAATAAAGTTTGGAAGTTCTATGAAAATGTGAACTTGTCAGGGTAACAAATATCGAAGAGAAGCATGGAAAGATAATGATGGATACGACGAAGACGACCAATATTCAGTTGACGATCCACAAGAACTTCTTCCAACTAACCAAGAGTAGGTGGTTTTGGTAAGGATATCTTAACTTAAGCAATCAAGGGCGGACACCTTTTGAATCATTTACGGCCGTAAGGATTGAGTTAGCAAGAACATAGACCAACCCATTTGTTAAATATTGTCGCTTAAGATAATGCTTGGCGAATGGAATCTCAGCACTCACTATTAAATTTGGTTATAAATAGAAAACCTATATTGGCGGCCAAAATGACGGAAGTACGATGTGAATTTTGTCGACAAAGAAGGGGTACCCGTCCATTTCATTACGCAAGTCTTTTCGTTTATTAGGTTAAACCAATTTGTTCATTTCGTCAGATAAATTTAATATTAATGATATCTTAGAAGGCGCTATAATCTTAGGTGAACCTGCTCATCAACCAATACGCCTCTACTGTTAGTGTGATTTCTGGCTGACTACCTTCAGTTGCGTGTTTCGAGTTAATTAAAGTCTCCTTCCACTTTTGAGTCCCATGTAAGGCCATGTTGTCCTCAATTAATTTTGTTCAGGTGGACTGTCATCTTGCCTTTCACCGTCCAAGTTGGATATTTATCTTGCCTAACAGAGGAATTCGAATTATCTTCCCATCAATTCTTATTCTATGAGGCCTATCAGTAAGAATTCCTTTAAATTGAAGAGAAAGGTCGACCTTTATATCATATATTGCTTTGGAAATTCATCCTTTGTCTACAATGCAACGGAAGAGGTTTAGCGAAGCTGCACTTTAAAAATATTTTCATCGCCATTGAGAATGCTTTTGACAACACAACTTGAGCAACGCGATAACGTGGACCAGATTTATGCTACTGAAAACGACCCCAATTGTTAACGCTGACTGTAACCTGTGTATAATGGTGGGAGAAATTAAAGGCTACCCGCTTAGTAGCAAAACTGGATAGAGTCTTGTCTCCACTGCTATGTTAAGTACCAAATAGATGTCATCCTGATTGATAAATTTTTTTGGTCAATATATACGCGTTAAAAACTTTTAAAACGCTGTCAGCTTTCTGCTAGTGTGTATGAGCATGGGGATTGTCGCCAAGGACAATATCCTGAATTAACAAGAATAGTAGGACGAATTTAGTCCCTTTCCAAGCTTTCACGATAATATGTGATGTGTGATACAACACCCATTGGAGTCCTGATAATCTTGTGCGCCAATTGTCTCCTTATTCTGGCGCAATGACAACAGAACTGCTTCGAAAGAATGAAGTTGAGATTTTCTGTGCCCAGGAATGCTTTCGGCCAGAACATGAGTAGGGAAGGAAGCTTGTCGTGTCTTTGCTGTTAGCTCCGAAACTAATTTGGGACTCGGCAATGGTGTCTTTCTAGAAGCGACAACCTCAGATTTCACTCCTTGTTCTGCTGGATACTCTCACCACTTCAAACGTAGTTCGAGAATGCATTGCTTCTCTGAACTCAGTTGGAAAGTTAATTTTTACACAGTTTTCCTTGAGTTCTAGATCACAATGACATCAAGGGAAATGAATTCAACGAAGGTTATCAGGAAGGCTTCGAAGATAGTTTTTCAGTACCCGAACCTGCATTTGGAACTCATGCCAGCAAACTAAGGGATTGCGTTCCGACGTCTCTAAGAACACAATGACTTTCTACTGTCTTTCAGTAACGAAGACTGCAGGCTGCTTTCTGGTATAATAACAGATCTATAAGAATTTGCAGGGCACCTAAGTGCGCTGGGCATAGATGGAACAGCATTCTGTTGTGAAAAGAATGATGATAACACCGCGGTTCAACACTTCCTTGAATATCCGGCATTACGCATTGCAGATTACCTGAGTGTTTAATCATTCCTCTTCGGAAGATTGTGCAATTGCAGTAAGATAAATATACGTGACCATAAGATAGTTTTTTAACTGATCACTTTGTTCTGACAGAAACAATTGTGTTGTAGTAGGGTGCAAAGATATGTATGTCATCAAGATGTGTTGAAAAATCTCTTAGGTTGAGTGGCTGTTGGAGAAGGTTAAACTCATTAAGGCCTATTAGCCCGTCGTGATGCCACATGAATCTGTGTTCTTACTGCTTTTGGAACCACATTTGTAAACATGCCAAACCTTCTTACATGTTTGCCTATGAGACAGCGGCAAATGACGACACCTATGATAGCGTTGAGATTTGTATGGATACTTTTAGTATTGATCCAACTAGGCTGGTTCTTCTGTAAGCATCCAGCTTTAGAATTTATTTGCAAGTAGCGATTGGTATGCCGATGATATCTTTTTCAGGCAAGATAGGTATGGTGGTTCCAATTTCGGCTAGAAGGCCCTACAGTTTCTTGTACAGGCGAATTTTTAACTTTTCTGCCATTTTCATGCCATGAAATGGCAGTATGGGATGGTTTTAGACTGTAGCCAGCACAAGGCTTCCTTATTTCCCAAAATTTGAGTCTGGAACGCTCTACAGTGAAAGGCGGCAGAGGACGTTTAGGTTAAGCTTATCTCAGAAAACACCACCACCAACCCCGTTTTCATTCTTGGTTCTAACTGTATGGAAATGGACTAATTTCTCGTACATGACAACATCCTAGTGACATGACATAGTGTAGTCCACATTCTTTGAAAGGATTCTTAGTATGTGAAGTAATCCGAGATCCCACAATGAAGTGAAGTTTTATTAACAGTTTAAAGATAATTTAAAGTTAGGCTTGTAGTTTAGGGATTACTTAAGTTAGGGTTACAGTTTAAGAATAGTAATACTAATAGATTTGTTTAAAGACAGTAGTAGATAACGTTATGATTGATTAACTACATCATCTCCTCAGACAATATTTTAATCCTCCCCTGATCTGGACTGACTGAAGAAACGAACATGCTTTTGTTTAAGATGCTCTGATCTCCTAACCTCAGGAGGAGCTGGTGGAATGAAGACATTAGAATCGCCGTTGACAATCGGATGGATAACAGGACCCTCCTCGCTGACAAACCCATCACTCGCAGCTTCTGTAGTCGACTCTTCATTCGTATTGGTGTCAACCTCGTTGGCTTGATGAAAATATCTAAAATTCAAATTAGCACCTGTCTCACAATTACCAGCTTCGGTTTTCCGGCTGCTTATCAGGTCGATTTCCTTATCATGACGTAGCGAACGAATTTGGTTCTGATGACGCCTTAAGAATCCGTGTTGAATCTGAACACCAAACATCTTGTTACCCAGAATCTTCTGGATCACTCCTTTAGACTATCTTCTCGATTTCATGTACTCACGTACTAAAACTTGTTGCAACAAACGAAACTTCGAAGAAAATTTTGCTTGGTTTTTCTTTCCCTCCGGAACGAAGCATGAAAGCATATTTCGAAGCTGTCGACCATGAAGTAACTCAGCTGGAGACTTTTCACTTGCCGCGCTTGGTGTAGTCCTATAAGTCGAAAGAAATGAGCACAAGCTGTTACATTATCACTGCTTTCCGTCCGTTCTTTTTGAACGATTCCTTAAAAGTTCTAACAAACCTCTCAGCTTGTCCATTCGATGCTGGGTGAAATGGTGCAGTTCTCCAATGTTGAATTGAATTAAAATAACAAAATTCTTTGAAAATCTGAGAGGTAAACTGAGTGCCGTTGTGCGTGACTAACGCCTTCGGAAGTCCTTCGATGGCGAAAATAGATTGAAGTGCCTGAATTGTAGCTTCAGAGGTGACTGTCGATATTGACACCACAAACGGGAACTTTGAGTATTCGTCTACACAGATTAACCACATTCTGTTGAAAAATGGTCCCGCAAAATCCAAGTGCACTCTTTCCCGGGCTGCTCTGTTACTGTATTCTTTTTTGGGGTTCACAACGGTTTCCTGATATATGCTGCAATTTGCTGCTACTTTGTCGATTTGATGATCCATGCCTGGGAACCAGACATATCGCCGAGCTCGATGTTTCATCCGGAAACACCCTCAATGACCCTCGTGAAGGCATCTCAACACTCTGGGTTGTAACACTGCTGGTATAATAGCTCGCTCGAGGTCTCCAACACTAAGAAGAATGCGATTATCATGAATGGTTAAATCAAACTTACGATCGAAAGACTGCTTCACATCCAATTCAGTATCAGCCAATTTGAAAGGCCATCTATTTGCGTATGAAGTACGCAGCTCTCTTAAGCACTCTATCCTTTAGTATATACTGTCTAATAAGTGAGGCGTGAGCCTCTCTAGCTTATCCAAGATGACGCTGTTCACTTCTTGACAGTATCCGGCCCCACCGGATGACGTGATAATGCGTACGCATTCGCATGTTTCGCAGTAGGGTGAAATTGTATGATAAAGTTGTAGGCCATCAGCGTCCGAGCCCAATTGCGTAGACGACGCATTGTCATCTCCGGAACCTGCTTGCTGGGATTGAATATAGCTATCAAGGGCTTATGGTCGCTTTGCAACTCGACCATACACATAGCAGTGAAACTTCTTCACCCCATAGACTATGGACAATGCCTCCTTTTCTATATGGCTGTACGACTTCTGATGACGATCCAGTGTTTTAGAGGCGAACGCGATCGGCCTCTCAGTCCCGTTAGGATAACTGTGCGATAACACTGCCCCGATGGCATAATTTGAAGCATCCGTAGCTAAAATCAGAGGCAGTCTGTCAGCAAAGTGAGTCAGCTGTGCTGCTTGTAGCACACTATTTTTCAGCGCCTCCATGGCTTTTTTCTGTTTAGACGACCAGATGAACTTAGCAGCCTTTGCTCTGTGTGCATTCAGTGGGCCCGCTACCTGTGAGAAGTTCGGAATAAACTGAATATAATAATTTAGTTTACCTATGGCTGTTTCCAGCTCCTTTATATTCGATGGTTGAAGCATGTTGTGAACTGGGTCCATGTGTTTCTCAGAGGGGCGAATGCCGACGGCGAAAAGTGTATGCCCAAAGTATTCTAGCTACCCTTTAGCGAAAGAATACTTTTCTTTATTGCACCGGAATCCTCTGCTTTGCAACCGCTGTAAAACGCTTTCCAAAATCTGCAAAAGTTCTCCATCCTTCTTGCCTGACACGACGATGTCGTCTAGGTAAACAGCTACGGGAAAGTCGGCAAACAGCTGTTCCATGATGTGCTGGAACTCTCCTGGAACGCTTCTGATTGCAAATGGTAACCTCTGATATTGAAAAAGTCAGAATGGTGTGTTTATTACTGCCAGTTCCTTCGATGCATCATCCAACTCGATTTGGAGGTAAGCCTCCGACAGATCAACCTTGGTAAATCGTTTCCCTCCGCAAAGCTTATGAAATAAATCCCGAATACGTGGGATTGGATGACGATTCAACACTAACTGGGGATTGACGCTGGCCTTGAAATCCCCACAATTTCGAATATCTCCGTTTAACTTTTGCACGATCACTACTGGAGCTGCCCACTGTGTACGCTGTACTGGGTTCAAGATATCTGCCTTTACCAATCGGTCAATCACCGTTTTTGTTTTGTCCAATAGTGCATAGGGTATGGGGCAATGGTAAATAAATCTTGGGGTCGCACCTTCCTCGAGTTCTAGATGGGCCCTTTGAAAAAAGTTCCGCATATGACTCGCAGAGTCGCTCGATACTGTGGAGTAAAGAAGAATTAATTTGAAACACCGAATAGTGGATTTGAAATTAAAAGCTGTAAACCAGTCCATTCCAAGAATATTCGCGCCCGCACTATTCACCACCAATAATTTGAGCTTATGAGTCGAATTGTTGAAGTTGACATCGACTTCCAATTCCCCTTTGATCGACAATGGTATTCTTCCATAAGCATGCAGAACTTTGTCCGAATTTAAAAACCTCGGTTGCCCCAACCTTCTCGACCGACGAGTGAACACGATGCGCCGGTTTCGAGTTGAAACACCATCACTTGGCCGTTTACTGTCACCTCCACGTTTAAAGCTGACTTTTTGTTGTTTCTACCGTCTTGAAGCGACTGCACAGTCTCGGTAAAATGAAAATTTTCGGTTGCCTTAATAGGGTGTCTGTAATGACTTTGCGAGTTTTTTCGAAGAAAATAACTTTTTTCAATCCGTTGCACGTTTCGTGATCTGCTTCTAAATGCCTTGGCCTGTGGCCTTGCTTTTAACATTTTTGGCAGATAGACTCGTAATGGCGGCATTCGATGCTTTGGTGATACTAGAAACAACCGGGGCACGACCTCTGAGAAGATTACGAGTCTTAAGTTACTTGGCTGTTGGTAGACGGCAGCTGGTTAACCTTTATGGTATTGCTGTTGGTGGCTTCATTATGGTCTTGTGGAACTCCTAACGGTATTCTGTGAGCTTACCAGACAAGTCCTTAAAACTTTTGGTGGACACGTCGTCAACACCGTACAGCTTTTGCAATGTTTCGAAATCGTCTGACGAAATAAACAAGCACGTTTTCTGTTGTCATCTGCAATGCCGCATGCTTCAAGATGCTACTCCAATTGCGTCAAGTATGTTTTCCAGTTCTCCTCGCTCCTATAAGCTGGAAATGATTGGGCGATAGACGAGGACGAAGTCTGCTGAATCGCTTCCATCCATTGATTAATTACATCAGTATGTTAACAATATTACCGTAGCCAAATAAATAACAGTTTTGTTTCTCTAAGACCAATTGCTGGGTTAGCATCTACTTGAAGGCCAGTGTGTTCTGCAAACGCCTTCTGGCGTATCACTGCTGAAACATCTTTTGGCAAAAGTCTTCTGGAGAGGAAGGTTCGGCTTGAATCTAGGCGCGGGTTCTTTATTTGCTAGGTACGAGTATATTCTTCAAACCAACAATCTCGAACTTTACAGACGGTCACACTTTCTCAAGTCCACCTATGGTCAAGAGATCAAGAGATCTTAACCCAGTGCAAGTGATACAAGCGAACGTGGCGTATTATAATATGTAAGTGGTCCTGGGTTTGCCGCATGATGGCCGAAAAGCTGCCTAAAAGTTTCAACTTTTTTCAGTTACAGCGATCATTATCAAAAACGTAAGATGAAAGGTCCGGAAGGAGGGGATTTTGACGATTTTTATCTTGGGACTTTTGGAAGCCGGCAAGGTTTCTTCTAACAATCTCTGGTGCCTGGAGAAGTTGTTTCCTCTGTAGTTCTCCAGCAGTTCTCCCTTTGGAATGAATTTGAAGATTTTGATATTGCCGGCGGCATCTCGGCGTCTGATAGAGAGCGCCTTTGAAGGGGCTTGCCGACTCGATTGAGCCTTTGACTAGTCTTTTGAGAGATGAATTTTAGTAGCAGTAGGAAGACAGTGGCCTGTCACAAACTTGCCGCTGCTAGAGGGAAAGGAAGGAGTTCAACTCGTTGCGTTTGTCATTAGAAGGTGCACCTTGCAGGAGCATGCCGGTAATCGGTCTAGTCGCTGTATTACCGCCCAGAATCAAAGGATCACCGGTCTCTGGTTTTGTTTCATTAAGTAGGTTGCCTTCCATTGTGAGATCACACGAGTAGGGGAGATAGGGAAGTCTATCTGTATAAACATCCGCTGTATACACATAAAGCTAGCTATGACGTCGCTAAGAATACAGATACTCTGTTCATGACTAGACTATTTTGTTAGAAACTAGGCCCACAGGCAGTCTAATTCTTGATGATTCTGAAGTGTCTCGAGTCTCGCTGACCTTACTTAACCTCTACAACTCGACAGGTTTGATGCTCGGAGTAGAACAGTCTTTTAGTTGGTTTAAGCGACAAATTCGTCATGTGATATTTCGCCCTGTCTGTGTTAACGGGGTGTGGTTACAGCGCTATTTGGAGAAGTATGTTGATCAAAGTGCAATTGTGAACCCGCACTCACCTGTCACCTTGGATTGGTTATCATCGGTACATTTTCTGGTGCTAGGCTTTAGTTGTTTCCGCAGAGCACCCACAGAAAAACAGAAAACATAACCACTTACTACAGCTTTCCAATCATTAATCAGTCTTTCAACGTCGTTTTCTCCTCAGGGGTATCTCCCAACTTACTTGCAGGAACACCGACTCATTTAATTGATATTTACATACTTGCGTTGAATGGAATAAAGACGGCTTGTCGAAGAAGATAAGTTAAATTTGGAGGAACATCTGAACAAAAGTCTAATTTCAACTACTGTTGAAGGTGGTTTTGGTTCACCAACCTTTCCTTTACAAAACAGATTTCACGGTTTACCCTGCGGTTGGCTCTATCAATAAGTCTAAGAACATTTGTTGTGTGTATGTCGCGTGAAATATTCAGAAAGATAAAGTAGTTTAACGACAAATGTTTACAAATTACTATTTATAAAAACACAAAGCCTTTTCCAATGCATCTACTCGTAGCTAGTGAAACGGAATCGTAAAAGATTGCTCAGATAATGAGTTGTTATAAAGGCCGTTCTACAAATCAAAATGCACTATTAGTGTTATTCAACTTAGCTCTGTATCTTTATCTGTAAGTGGGTGTGTAGAAGAACTAATCTCACTTTTTGATTGTTATACAAGCTTTTTTCCGTCTTGACCTTGTTTTTATTATTATTTTTAATTAATTTCTGATCTCATCAGTAAGTGGGATGTCTTTTGAACGCATATGCAAGCGCTCGATGCGATGCTGTGGTCTTCTGTCTTCTACGAAACGCTGATAGATTAAACGATTTGCGTCAAACTTTCAATTTGATTCTGAACCCATATCAAGTAAGAGTTGATTAGAGCTTCCTATGCACGAAGATGGATTTGATTTGCGACAATTATTTAACTTCAAATGCGTTGTTTTGCAGATGTGCGAAAATAGTTTGCATAGGAATACCCACAAAGGTTATAGGTTAATTGGCTTAAAATTCTCCCCAAAATGAAAACAAAAAAAAGAATAAACCAAGACAATTTGTTGAAAATAAATCTCATGCATCTGACGGTGGTACGACCATTAATTTTCATAAATATTTATATTTTTCACACCATTCTGCGTGCGTATGCAGTTATATAATCAAGCAAGCGATACTCATACATACATAAACTATGTACGTCTTTCGATTTTTAAAATCGTAGCTACAATCCAGCTTTGGATTGCATGATACACGAAGCTGATTAGAATGCGCATCCGATTATTATGGCACATCTAATAAATCAAAATCAAACACAATTGCGGTTCGAATGAAATCCCTGATAACAGTCGCCAAACAGCACTGATCTCTTTGTGTCAATGAATTTGTAAATCATAATAAATAAAATCAAACAAAATGAAGTGCAATAAATTTAATTGAAATGGTCAAGAGAAACATTTTACGTTGCACGAGAGAAGATAGGCAAAATCACTTAAACGTACGACTTGACACTGTAGATAGCCTTTGGCTGAACTTTGCATTGTTGTGGTATCTAAAATAATTTAGAATTCGCTGGATTTGATAAAAGGTGGATGTATCTAAAATTGAAATATGGATACTGCAGATGATAGGTTGAGATAGTCAATTGACTTGACCCATTTCGATTGGTGGCTGATCATCGAACCGATGATGAACTTATCTGGTAGACGAGACTTGTTTCAAGATTTTCGAAGAATGCCGTAGAGGACGTTTCGTTCTGTTTACATGACGTTGTCTGTTCTTGCTGTTGTTGTTGTTGTTGCTGTTGCTGTTGTTGTTGTTGTTTTACGTGAGGATGCTGATGTTTACAAGAAATTGTCTTTATCTCTTCAATCATTACAACGCAGCTAAGGAAATCCAGGTTAATATTAAGTAAACAATAGCCTTGGATTGTGCGGCCTTGATTTGTCTGACTTCTTTATCGGTACGTATGTATGTTACTCGAGTCAGATTCAGCCTTGGACATTATTCTATATTTGTTCTCACTGTTATTAGTTAGCTTAAACAGACTCGTATATTCGTATGGTGTTGAAATTTGGAAAAAAAATCGAGTATATATTTTCATATCATTTTGTACGATGTCTCAATTTTGCAACATAATATTACTCGAATTCAATCAGTATTATCATGCCAAATGGATGCATTCCATGGAGAAAGTATGTCTCTATTCAAACTGATATAATGTGGAATGCTATAAAACTATCTAATCCTCCAAGAAGTGTACTTTTACGAATGTTTCTCCTCTATAGACGGTATCGTGGGTTTATACGCAAAAATGACTTAGAAGGGACGTGGAAAATTGAGCTAATATCCATAAACAATACAAAGTACAATACGGACTTTTGGCCGGAGAAACAGACAGAATAAATTCAACAACCGCATCGGAGGCAGACTCAGTGATAACCTCAGTTGAACTACTTCGACATAATCAGAGTTCAGCGCGATTGAGGATTTTTCGACAATTAGTTGATTCATTTTATTCAATCTACGATGTACAAATGAGAATAAGTTTTTTATAGTAGATACCTAAAACTATGCATTATATATAAGATTTAATTTAACATATTTTAAACATTGTAAAAAATTTAAGAAGAATGATATCGATGACCTCGTAGAAGTAGCATCTTCCGACAGGTGCTGGTTCTTTAAATAGCGAGAATGAGCCTCTGCAGTCGAACATCTTGCAGCTCTACTAATAAGTCCTATTTCACGTCTCCCCGTGGCGCCATCTGATAATCTCACTGGAGATTGCGAAGTGAAGGGAACAATTGGCGAGTTTCCTGCGCCATAAATCAGGATTAATATCGGAAAAACAAAACAAGACCTTATCCGGGCTACTCCAACATATTTAGAGCTCAGGCCAGTAAGGATTTTCAGGACTTAGTCAGGGTCTTGTAAAAGAGATGGTGGCGACGAGCCCTATATGGGCCAACGGCAGCGCTCACATCCCGGAACGGGTTACTGGCTTTGATGTAACCAACCCCTCGTCTTTGGGGCATTAAAAATGGAACTGGTCCTCCAGGTTGGGGGTTGTGCCGCTGGAATGTGGAATGATAGATCCCTTAATAGACCACGTGCAGCCGAGCAATTAGCGGAGTATCTAGACTGCTGGCAAGCAGACATAACCGCCATTCAAGAAATGTGATGGAATGGGCCGGACAAAAATAAGATGAAAAACTGCGATATCTACTACGGCAATTGCTATCGACGGCAAAAGCAGCGCTTATTTGGATGCGGATTTGTTGTCGGAGGCAGACTAAGACAAAAAGTCCTCAGCTTCCAGCATGTGAGCGAGCGCCTCGTAGGAATCCGCATCAAGGCTAAATTCGCCAAAATTAGCGACACCAAGGATGCCTTCTATGAGGTCCTTAATAAGACCTACGAGTAATGCCCTAGCTATGACATTAGTATTATCCTCGGCGATTTTAATGCAAAGCAAGGAAGAGAAGGAATCTTTGGTAGCACTATCGGAAGATATAGCCTGCACGACACCACTTCCGATAATGGATTCAGGCTAATCGACTTTTTCGGCGCGGCGAAACATTGTCGTGGCTAGCACGCGGTTCCCACATCTCGACATACACAAGGGGACTTGGAGAACTCCTTATCAACTAACCGTCAACCAAATTGATCACATTGCGATCGACGCAAGACACTCCTCCAGCATTATGGATGTCCGTACGTTCCGAGGAGCCAACATCGACTCGGACCATTACCTTGTTGTAGCCAAGGTACGGTTGCGGATATCCCAAACTACGCCAAGACAAACTAATGCTGTGAGAAAATTCGACGTCAGACGGCTACAATCGCAAGAGATCGCCAAGTCCTTTCCGATCGAGTGTCTCTTAATCTCTTAAGAGGTCCAATGCCGCCAGCATCAAGCATCGAAGACCATTGGAAACACTGCCAAAACGCCATCAGAGATGCCGCTTCTAATGTGCTGGGTTTCACTCGTCCACCACAACGAAACGCCTGGTTCGATGATGAATGCCGGCAAGCACATGAGCTAAGCAAGATGCATACAACGCGGCGCTCCTTAGAAAGACCGGAGCTGCTCATGAGGTCCATGAGCGGAAGAGGAGAGACGAACACCGGCTTCTCAGGAGGAAGAAGAAAGAAAGAAACATGAGAAGCGCGCGATCGAGGAAATTGAGCGATGCTACTCCAGCAATGAGGTTCGGAAGTTTTACCAAAAGGTAAAAAACAATGCCACGGACACAAATCCCGAACCTGTAGAGACGAACAAGGGAACATCGAAGTAGAGTCGCAGTCGATGCTGAGAACCTGGAAACATTACTTCTGTTGACTGTATAATAACGACGACGAAACAAATACCGCTGTCAGGCAGAATGAACCTTTCAACCTGGACGATGATAACCAACCATTCCGTCCACCCGACCTGAATGAAGGGAATATAGCAATATCTAAGCTGAAGTCCAACAAAGCTGCTGGAGCGGACGGCCTGACTACCGACCAATATACATCAACTCATCTGTAAAATATGGTCGGACGAAAGTATGCCCTATGAATGAAACCTCAGCATTGTTTGTCCGATTCTCAAGAAAGGAGACTATCTGAACTGCGCCAACTACAGAGGCATCAGTCTCGTTAACATCGCATACGAGGTCTTATCTGGCAGGAAAGTCCACCATCGACCAAATATTCACACTACGGCAGATCTTGGAGAAGACCCATGAGCTTCAGATCGATATACACCACCTATTCAGCGATTTTAAGGCCGCGTATGACAGCATCTATAGAGACGAGCTATACAGAGCAATGTCTAGTTTTGGCATCCCTACCAAACTCGTCCGTCTGTGCAGGATGACGATGCACGCTGCTCCATCAAGGTCGGTTAAGATCTCACAAGACAAGGCAGTGCGCTGTCATGCGATTTTTTTCAACAACGTACTTGAAAGAGTAGTGCAAAACTCACGAGCAAACACAAGAGGCACTATCTTTCAAAAGTTCGTCCAACTACTCGCATACGCCGACGATATTGCATAATCGGGAGAAGGCAGCGTGATGTCAGTTGCGCTTTCGCGAGTATTGAGACGCATGAGGGCAGGACCAAGTATATGCTGTCAAGCAAAAAGGACAACCAACACCGACGTCTCGGACAGAACGTAGTTAAGGACTTTGTCCCATCTGCATTGAAGGAGAGTGCAGGAGGAGATACAACAATGACCTCTACGGAGTGTACAGTGACATCGATCTAACCAGAAGTGTGAAGATCCAAAGGCAGAGATGGTGGGGCCATGTGGAGCGTATGCTCCGGTCCAAAAAATCGTCGAATCCGCTCCCGAAGGACAGCGTAGTAGAAAAATACTGGAACTCAGGTGGCGCACGCAAGTGGAAGGGGACCTCTGCCAACTTAGCGTGCGAAACTTGCAGCAGCTAGCTAGGGATCGAGCTGGCAGGAGAAGCTTGTTGAAGTAAGTAAGTAAGATATCGGAATAGAAATTATGGTCAAAGATATTCAAATGAACTGCAGTGATCATAGTCCCGCAGTATACATACATACAGCCTCTTTTGCATAATGAATCTGGTTCTTTGGGTTTACGGCTAAGCCACCGCATTAAATGTCCAAATACCAAGCTACTTATAATGTAGCATAAATATACTCATTTATGAGTGCAATTACGGTTGGCAGCACCAGCAAACTTTCTGCTTAGCACGTAGAATGTTTGAACCCTTAACAGCTCAACAATAAGCGATATCTGGTGCGATAGGTGGTTTTAGGAGTATAACCTGTAGGACATCTGCTCCGAGTATGGACTGAGATTGATATCTTCGTCTATTCTCAAACATATGCAAACCATGTAGTTGAACTGTCTGTTGGATCATACCTCGTGAGTGTGTGCCCTAAGTCGCGGGAAGCCCCAGACGTGGTCGAAGTTTATTGCAATAGACATGCGCCTTCGATTAATTCCCTCACACTTTACGAGAAGGAAGAAGCAGCCAGATTCGACTCATCTAGAGCTTCAAGACTGTTATCCGTTTCGTTTCTCCCGTGAAGTAATATATTGATCATTATGGCTGATAATCATTTTTGAATCGAAAATCTCCAAGACACTGCGGGCTTTCTAGCAATGAAAAGAGCATTCGGAAAGACACGGTCCTTCCAACAAAGGAGGGTTTTCTAGACCCCCATACTTCAATTATATTCTATCCGCCGGTTATTTGGTAGACCAAGCGTTTTCAAAGATTCGTCACAGCAACTTTCGGTCAGGGCTTCTTTTGAACCGAGTTTCATGTGAGTATAACTGCGGATGTTATTGTATTGCGGTGCTGGTATTGTAACCACATTATCTGTGAAGCTTTTCCTAATCTTTCTAAGGCTGAAAAATCCTGAGAATGGAAAATAAAAGGAGTAAAATGGGGTACTGTCTGAGTGTTCGGTTGGCACAAAAAAAAAGTAATTTCGGGCGAAAATGATAATGGTCATCATAGTATACGTAATGGGTGTTTTCTTAAAAGCTTGAAAACTTTAAATAACAATACCAAACAAAAATATTGTTGGAATGAATTTTTTATTATTATAATTTCATTTATTTATTTTTTAAATATGATTTCCGGCATATGCCCACCGCGGCTTCGAGTTATACGGTCCATTCGATCAGTCCAATTTTTCACTACTTTTTCCAATAAATCTGGCCGTATGGCGTCAATGGTGGCTTGAATATTGGCTTCAAATGCTTCTAGGGTTGCTGGTTTGTCGGCATAAACCAATAACTTAACATAGCCCCATAAAAAGTGATCGAGAGGCGTTAAGTCGCAGGAGCACTTTTGGAAATAAAGTTGACACCAAATTGATTTTTTGCAATAAATTGATGGTTAAGCGCGCTGTATGGCAAGTTGCGCCGTCTTGTTGGACCCAAATATCGTCGATGTTTAGCTGATTAATTTCTGGAAACAAAAAATCAGTCAACATGGCTCAATAGCGCTCGCCATTCATCGTAACGGAAGCTCATTTCGAAAGAAATAAAGACCGATGATGCCGCCAGCATGTGAACTGCACCAAAAAGTCAATTTTAATGGAGATGCGGTGCTGATTCGTTAACAGTTTGAGGATTGTCTTCGCTCCATATACGACAATTTTGCTTGTTGACGAAGCCATTTAACCAGAAATGAGCTTCATCACTAAACACAATTCTTCGATAAAAAATTCTCATCTTCGGCCAGTTTCAAATTAGCCCAATTAGCAAAAATGCAACGTGAACAATGGTCATTTGGCTTCAATACTTGCACGAGGTATATTTTATAGGCAGCTAAGCCAAGATTTTTACGTAAAATTTTCCACGTAGTCGAAGGACAAAGGCCAAGTCCTTGAGAACGGCGACGAATCGACATTTCGGAGTGTTTTTCAACACTACGCTACAGCAGCACTATTCTCTTCGGTACGCATATTTCTTTGTCTTGTTGATGGTTTTGAATCGAGAAGAGTAAAATTATTTCGAAAACGATCAATAACTGCATGAATTGCTTGCTCACTAGGGCGATTATGTTGACCGCAAAATTGACGAAATGCTCTATGATCTTCACGAAAAGATTTATTTATTTTTAAATAATTTTCCACAATTTGGAAGCGTTGTTCTGGCGTTAAATAATTATATAATTATATAATAATAATAGACAACAATCGTCGAAACTTCTTAGGCAGCTAAAACAAACACCTTTTATATCCTATAAGCACGCGAAACCCTATATGAACAATACTATATGGTGGGATAATATTTTTGCTTATTTTGGTCCGGTCTGCATTACCGGGGGCTTAAAGAGAAATCACAGCAATGAGCTTCGTGATCTAAACAGCGACACTGACTTTATCAGAAGATTAATTCAGAATTCATAGGATTAAATGGTTAGGTCAGGTGAATAAACATCGTCGCTCCGGCTTCGAGTATCTTCAACCAACTTAGTGATTAGCATCAGGAGAATTATGCCACTATCTTCATGTTGCAATACCCAAGAAGTTATTAGATTAGTTGAGCCAACGAGCAGCTTGCTTAAAGAATGAGACCTGGACTTTGAAAGTGGTGCAGTGTATGGAAGACTAAAGAGTTGGTGCATGGATATGTTTTCAGAAAAGACTCATGACGTTTCGTATGACATCTTGATCCAGCACAGGTCAAGGACTGAATACAAAGGAGAAGAATAATGGTTGCAAAATGTACCAGGCTTAATGATCAGGCCCTATTTTAGCATCCATACCACAGTAAACTGTCGTTTTATAAAATTCTTTTTTAAGAGAACATGTGGTGCTTAAATTTAGTTAGAATTAGTTAGTTAGTTTTTTACGACTTTTATTTTCATTATAAATTCATTGCATTCAATTCAATATATTCTAAGTCTATTATAGTTTGGCCTATGGACGTCTACCAGATTGACAACAATTTATACATTTTTAATTTTTGTTTGAACATTCTTCAACTATAGATATATTTCAGTAACGAAGTGCGTTTGTGTAGTAGTTGTAAAGTAAATCCCACCCTCGGACTCCATCTAAGATTTGAATTGCTTCATCTACTCGTACTATATTTCCAGGATATACGAATTAAAGGATCTCACTCGAATTTCTTTTAAAACTAGGCATATTGCGAGGAATTTCAATACGTCTTTCGTACCCTCATATTGCAAAGATTGCACAAGATCGGTAATTCTGGACGGTGTGGAATGAAATTCAGATTCAGTAGCTCTTCTTCTTCTTCTTATCCTTTTATTAACCCTTTCCTCGTTATACGAACTTATGCGTAACGAGTTTCCCATTTTTACTGCATCGCTGCTGCTCCGCTTATGGGGTTGGCTAATGTCGCAGACCGCAGAACGCGTCTACATAATGCTCGGTCCTGGATCGCTTCAGTGGTAAGCCCCAGGCGTTGTTGCGCATTTGCCATCTGAGAAATCCAGGAATTCTTTTTCCGACCTCGTTTTCTTACAGTTGGAGTGACCGTAGTTGATAGTGCCTTTTTAACCGGATTTTCCGCAGATCTTCTTTGAACGTGTCAATACCAGCTTATTCTATTCACCTCAAGCTGTTCGGTTACCGAATTCTTTATGTGAAGACTTCCTCTTATACGCGTAGATCTAATGCAATCGCGTTTAGTGACTCCACTAGACATCCTTAACATTTTCATTTCCGCTGCCGTCATTTTGTTTTTAAACGCTTCGTACATTGTCCAGCACTCTGAGCCGTATATAAGAGCTGGTCTACCAACCGTGGTGTAGAGTTTCCCCTTTAATTTAAGTGGAAATTTTCGGTCGCAAAAGATTCCCGAATTTTGCCGCCATTTCATCCACCCCACACTCACTCTATGGTTTACGTCGTCGTCACATTTCGCTTCCATGTCAACGATTGATCCCAAGTACTTAAAGATAGTGCTTTTCGGAAGAACATCTAACATTATATCCGGAACAGGTCGCAACGGATGCGCAAATGGGCACGTCAAATGCTCCGCCTTTGAACGACTTATTTTAAACCCGTTTCTCTTCAGCACATTTTCCCACGAATCTTAGGCGTTCTGCAAATCTTCGACGTTATCGCTTAGTATAACTGCGTCGTCAGCGAAGAGAATTTGCATTTAATTTGCTTCCGGTATTCTTTCGACATTAACTGGAAATTCTCTCGAAAGTCCAGCAAAGCTTTTTACCGCAGCTTTCACGTTTTCGCACATGTCTTGTTTTATTCTAACATACGTTTCCGGTACCTTTTGGGACCTTAGCGCGGCCCATATGAGATCCCTAGGCACTCGATCGAATGCTTTCTCGAGGTCGATAAATACCATGTGTAAATCCTTAGACGAATCTCGGTGCTTTCCATTATTATTCGTAGGCATTGGATAGCGTCCACCGTCGATCTTTCTTCAACAAATCCACACTGGCTATTATCGAGCTGTGTTATTTGCCGAAGACGTTCGTTTGAGACTCTTTCGACGATTTTCATCGTGTGTGGCATTAGCATGATTAAACGGTAGTTGTTGCATTCTCGAGTGTCGCCTTTTCCTTTGTATAATGGAAACAAGAAGCTACTTCTCCATTGATGATTCAGTAGCTCTCTTCTGATTTTAAAAATAATGTTGGTCTTCTCTACTGATTTGCAGTTTAGAAAGTAATTTTTTTCTGCTAGATGGTATTTAAGCTTACTGTAATATGTCCTATACTGGCAAGACTGTACATCCATTACAAAAGGACCATACATACCTCGACCTACTTTTTCCAATAAGACGTAGAGTTGTGCTCTTAGAGGATCAAAATGTTCATCGGGTGTCATCCTTATACATTCTCCACAGTCTGATGCAAGGCGTTCCCATTCTTGAATAAAACTTTTGACAGTCTATCGTCACTCATTGCCATAACTTTTACTATATAGTCAAAATATAATCTCAATGTGTCCAAAAACATAGCGGGTGTACCAGTCTCTAGATGCAGCATGGAATTAGGCGTAGCACTTAGCAACGAAACATTCGCTTTAAGAAATACCGCAGAAACTTCTCATCTTTAACAAAAGAACAGTATCCCCAGCAGTTAAGAGAATGAGTCTCTGCTTCGAACTATGGGTTACATACTTGTTGTTGATGCTGCGACCCCATACCGCTGAGATTACTCGATTGGCTACAGATAGTATGGCTTCTAGCTGTTTCTTCATATTTAAGTTTGAAGACGCCAAAACAAATTCCACAGTTTCTCCTTGAAACGCCCATCCTTCGCTTTGAGAATATCTGTCACCGCCCTCTCTGAACACCATTGCCTTTGATCTGATCAACTTCACGCTCAGGTTCCAATATTTACAATAAACGTTAAGTCTATTAATCATAAGCTGCAACCCATCCACAGTGTCAGAAAGGAAAACGATGTCATCCGCATACTTAAAAGCCGGAATTTTCATGCTCTCGAACTCGATTCCACCGTTTACATCATCTGATATGTCGTTGATGAATAGGATAAACAGTGACGCACTAAAGATACATCCTTGTTTTACACCCATCGTTGTTGCCAATTCTCTAGATATGGACTCACCGTCCCAAACATACGCCACATTTTTTCAAAACATTGCTCTTAGAATATTAAATATTTTCGTTGAGAAACCAATATTTTAGTGTCGAAGGCTGCTCGAAAGTCAACAAAAAAAGGCAAATAGTTCTTTATGTTTCAATTTATCCCCATAGTCAGCGCTTTTGTGCAGTGGATAGATAATTGGTTTTTCAAACTTTCTGGAATATTTGCTGATTCATTTGATATTCTATTGAATCCCCCTACTAGCGTAAGCATGAATTCTGTTTTCTCCGGAATGCCTTTCTATCTAGCAATTCATCGATAATCAATGGAGCTGCATATTGGAGTGGTGGTGATCTGTGATCTGTGTCGGAAGTCAGATTCCATTTACTTTACTTTCTTCGAGAGCACTGTGAATTTCTTCAAATTATTGAGCTGAAAGACCTATTGTTTAGTATCTTACTCTTATTGCTTTTTTTTTTGTGTGCATTAATGATGTCATGTACAGTCTGTTTGATAACATCGTACACGACAAAAATTAAAGAAGAACTTATAATAATAGAAAAAAATCAATTGTACTGGTTTATTTTGTTTATATACTTGAATGCTTTTCAATTAATATGTTGTCCACTCTTCTCCATTATCAATAATTGCTTGGAGTCTTCGAGGCATGCTTTCTACTAATCTTATAGCATAATCTTGAGGCAAAGTTCTCCATAAAACTCGTATTTTTCGTGATTATTGTTTGACCGTCGAGATCTTCTTTCCGTGGAGCTTTAGCTTCATGAATGCCCAAACATTTTCAATGGGATTTGCATCCGGAAATTGTGATGGCCAATCTAAAACATCGACTTCATTTTCTTGTTTCCACTCACTGCACAAACGACTGCGATGTTTCGGGTCATTATCTTCCTGCAGTAACCAATTCTCATTCCTTCTTTTAAACCACCTTTGGACAGATGGTAATAAAGCCTTCTTATAAATTTTGACCATGTTGGGTGCGTTTAAGTTATTTGTAAACATGAACAAATTGCCAAATCCTTGTTTTGAGAAGCATCCCCAAACGTGCACCTTTGCCGGGTGTTTGACGGTCCGCTGGATTTATTTATTGGATTGTGTACACCAGGTATGAGTGATAGGAGACCATGCCCAAAAAGAAGCTTCATCCGAAAAAATAACGTTGTTCTAATCTCTGTCCAAATTCTCCTTGGCCCAACTGAGTCGTTTTTCTACGTGTTTTTTTGACAGTAGTGGTTTCTTTATTGTGCTTCGAAATTTTACATTATTGGCAAGTAAACGTCTTCGTATCGTATCACAACACACATTTAGACCCCTTTTACGTAAAATCCCTTGTCCTCCACGTAACGATAGAAGAGGGTTTTTTTTCAAACACGCATAGAATCATTTTGTCCTGCTTTTTTGTTGTTTTTGGCGTAGACCCACGATCCGGCAAATCATCCACATTTTTAACATGGGAATAACGGTGCACCCACTTGCTAACAAATGCTTTTGACTTTTTCATGTATTTAGCAACTGCTCCGTATGACATTTTCGGTCCTTTTGGATGCGTGCACAAGAATACAGCTTCATAACGTGATGCAACCGCGACACTCATTTTAAAATACTTCCGTCGCTGACAAAAATTGAACACTCTTTAAATTTTTTTATTCAAAGCATCTTAGCAGAAGTATTTTTTTATCTGCTAATGCAAATGTCACTTCCAAACCGGTTTTCATAAATGAGTTTTGCCGTATACGATCTTATCAAATGGACTGTAGCTGACTTCAATTAAATTTGATGATGTAGTAGGGATATGTAACTCAGGCGCTGAGAATATTGAAAGGCTTTATGAGGCCATCAGCGCAAAAGTGGTGTAACCCACAATTTTTTTTCGGTTGCTGCTCTGATGTGACATACATTCCTTACATTACCAACTATCAACACAAAAGTGGTGTAAGCCACCATTTGGTATTCAAAATCAGATGGAGCTGAAAAAATCGTTTTTGCACAGAGCGGAATATAACAAAAAAAAATATTTACCAAATCTAAAATCCCCATTCTCTCCTAATTAAAAAGTTTGGGGTTACACCACTTTTGCGCTGATAGCCTCATATAATGGGAGGTTTTTTAAAGAGTTTGGTTTTTTGCCGACCAATTCAGCTTTCCAAAATGCTCACTTGTCAGCCAATTGGTTCATCGATTCGTGTGCTGTGTAGCACCTAGCGCCGTCTTGCTGGAACCACATGTTAACCAGGGTAAGCTCGTTCATTCCGGGCAAAAAAAAGTTCGAAATCTTTGAACGATAGCGGGCGATATTGACGGTAACGTTGTTCTCACGGTCATCTTTGAAAATGATTCCGCCGGACCATAAATCGCGCTTAATTGTGCATTTTTCCATGTGCATTGGCAGTTTTGTACTGCCCATCGGACCAAATACTGCAGTTAGACTTATTAACATACTATTTTACCAGAAATGAGTTTCGTCATTGAAGACAATTTTTCGACAAAAAAGCGGATCTCCGTCCAGCTTTTCGAAATTTCAACTCTGTGGCAGGTCGTTCGGCTTAAGTTCTTGCAAGAGCTCTATTTTCTAAGGTTTAAAACGACAATCCCTGCGTAAAATCTTTCACGTAGTCGAGTAACACAATCCCAATTGTTACGAAGCAAGACAATGGACAAATCTCGGTAATCATTAACACTAGCGAATACAGTAACAATTTGGGCTCTTAGCTCAGCAATGAGCCTAAGTTTCTTTCATTTCTACGATTGTCTTTGACGAAACAATTGTCTACGTAGTTAGATAAAAGGACTGCATTTCATAACATATTTCACGACTTAAATCCAGTGGCGTAGTTATCCCGGTGGCAATCACCGGGGTCCTCAGGCTCAGAGGGTCCCAAACTCGCGGGCAGTTGAATTCCCAAATCGACAATAAATCAATCCTCTTTCAAAATTAATTCAAAATTCAAGTGAAAGGTTGATTCTTGTCATAGCAGGTTTGCGCACAACGTGGCACTTCATTTCAAGGATCTCGGTCGCAGGTCCAGTTATCACAGTCCTATGTGTATTATGGACCACGGAAGGATAACGTGTATCACCTCGAAGTGAACTTCAATTACTCTCAGAATAAATGTACATTGTACATACTAGCTGACCCGGCAAACGTTGCTCCGCCAAATAATATTTTGGTTGTTAAATAAAAAATAACGGATGTATTAATCAAAGTGTGTTTGATTTTTTTAACGATCGATAAAATCGATAAAATAGAACGATCCTCGATAGCAATCAATTCTTCATTGTACTAGGTGGGGTGGAGAGTAACCTCCTTGGGAATGAAAAAAATTTTGTTTTCAAATGTATTTTTATTTTATTCAATATAGTCCCCTTTTAGCTTGATACACCTATTCCAGCGAATTTCCAACTTCTTGATCTCGTCCGAAAAGTAATTTTCCGGAAGGTCTGCAAAATACTCCTCCGTGGCGTCGATGATTTCCTCGCGTGGGCTGAATTTTCTATTGATGAGCCATCTTTTGAGATTTGGGTAGAGATAATAGTCCGAGGGAGCCAAATCAGGAGAATACGGTGGATGCGACAGCAATTGGAGCCATAAGTCATTGATTTTAGCAGCCGTGGTTGCGATGCTCTTGTGCGCCGGCACATTGTCTTGCAAAGACATACAATAATTTTTTTTCGCTTCATGTGAGGCCGTTTTGAAGCGATTTCGGCATTCAATCGCTCCAATAATGCACAGTAATACTCGCTGTTGATTGTTTTTCCTTTTTCGAGGTAGTCCACGAAGATTATGCTATGACAATCCAAGAAAACCGACGCCATAACCTTTCCGACCCATTGAGCCTCCCTCGGCCGCTTCAGTCCATTGCCGGGCACTCATTCTGTTCTCTGGTGTGTAATAGTTGATCCAGGTTTCATCAACAGTTACCAATCGACGCCAAAAGTCCGCCCGATTCCGCATCAGCAAGTCCAAACACTCTTTCGAAGTGCTCTCGCGTTCGTGTTTTTGGTCAGGAGTGAGCACCTTTACTTTCCGGCCAGCCAACACCATTTAATGTATTTTTTTGACATAGTCCTCTGTAACCGCATCGAAGAGCCTGCCGCTGCGGACTTGATCGGTAGTGGAGTTACGGTGTAATCTGACGGAGCATCAGCCCCATAATATTTATCCAACTTTTCATTTGTTTCCTTCGCCGTTTTGCCTCTCAAAAAATAATGTTTTATGAGAACGAAAATCGTTTTTGTTCAAACTCAACATGATGCCAAACACGTCAACAACAATCAGCTGTCAAAACATACCTAAAGAAAGTATCGCCCTGAAATTTGGCAGGTCTGCCTAAATATGAACGGACTTCAAGGCACCATAACCTTTTTGTTAGTAGCAGCGCATTCTGGCGGTCAAGGAGGATAGTATCCACACCTAGTACGATGATGATATACATATGTACATATATAGGAATTAGGAAACTTATAGATTTGCGAAGGTGATCCTGGGAGCGGATGTACAACGGACTCTAATTATTTAGTTTACTCGAAACTGATATTTGAAACTTAATCTATTATTTCATTTCATGTGCAGTGTGTGATGGGATCAGTGTCCCATCTGGGGACTATATCGAAATACCATCACGTCGGCAAAGAAACATGGTGGTGGACAAGAAGAGCTTTGGCCTACAAGAACAATGCATATCAAGCGTGGACAAAATGCGATGGAAGCGACGATATCGAAAAAGCTCGACTGGCTCTTGAGTACGAGTGTCTTAAAAGATAGCAAAGAAATTCCTGGCTTGAACTCGAGCGGCAGCAGCGGAAAACCTGTACCAGGAGTTGGAACAAATATCCTCACGATCGGCAGATAGAAGATAAGCTATACAAGAAGTTCAAACGTCGTACAATACTAAAGTGCCAAATATTTTTAAGCTCGCTGCTCAGAGGCGAAAAAATTCGACGGAAATAATCTCGCCGAAATACATAAAAAATGCAGACGGTCGCTTATTAACAAATGAAAAGGAAATTTGTGACCGGTGGCTTGAATACTGCAAGGAGTTGCTTGACAAACAGTTTTCACGTGATATCGTCCGACAGCTGATTTATTCGAGGAAGAAGTTTCGGACTTTTCAATCGAAGAAATAAGTAAGCAATCGGAAAAATGAAGAGGGGGAAAGCGGTGGGACTAGACAGCATTCCATCAGAGTTTTGGTCGAAGATGGAGGGAATCGGCAGCGGATGGCTATCGAAACTTTAAAAGAAATTAAAATGTGGACAGCCTATGCCGAATCAATGGAGAAGTAGCTTCTTGGTGCCGTTATACAAAGGAAAAGGTGATACTCGAGACAACAACTTCCGTTCAATCAAGCTGATGTCACACACGATGAAATCGTCGAAAGAGTCTTAAACGAACGTCTTCGACAAATAATAAAGCTCGATAATAGCCAGTGTTGATTTGTTGAAGGAAGATCGACGGTGGACGCTATCAAAAGCCTACGAATAATAATGAAAAAGCACCGAGATTCGTCTAAGGATTTACACATGGTATTTATCAACCTCGATAAAGCATTCGATCGAGTGCCTAGGGATCTCATATCGGCCGCGTTGAGGTCTCAAAACATACCGGAAACGTATGTTAGAATAATACAAGACATGTACGGAAACGTGAAAGCTGCGGTAAAAAGCTTTGCTGGACTTTCGAGAGAATTTCCAGTTAATGTCGGAAGAATACCGGAAGCAAATTAAACGCAAATTCTCTTCGCTGACGACGCAGTTATACTAAGCGATAACGTCGAAGATTTGCAGAACACTTTAGATTCATGGAAAAATGCTCTAGAAAGAAACAGGTTTAAAATAAGTCGTTCAAAGACGGAGCATTTGACGTGCCCATTTGCGCATCCGTTGCGACCTGTTCCGGATATAATGTTAGACGGAATAGTTCTTCCGAAAAGCACTATCTTTAAGTACTTAGGATCAATCGTTAACATGGAAGCGAAATGTGACGAAGACGTAAACCACAGAGTGAGTGTGGGATGGATGAAATGGCGGGATAATTCGGGAATCTTTTGCGACCGAAAATTTCCACTTAAATTGAAGGGGAAACTCTACACCACGGTTGTTAGACCAGCTCTTATATACCGCTCAGAGTGCTGAACTCAGGAAGTGAAAATGTTAAGGATGTCTAGTGGAGTCACTAAACGCGTTTGCATTAGATCTACGCGTATAAGAGGAAGTCTTCACATAAAGAATTCGGTAACCGAACAGCTTGAGGCGAATAGAATAAGCTGGTATTGCCACCTTCAACGAAGATCTGCGGAAAATCCGGTTAAAAAGGCACTAGCAACTACGGCACTCCAACTGTAAGAAAACGAGGTCGGAAAAAGAATTCCTGGATTTCTCAGATGGCAAATGCGCAACAACGCCTGGGACTGACAACTGAAGCGATCCAGGACCGAGCGCTATGTAGACGCCTTCTGCGACATTATCCAACCCCATAAGCGGAGCAGCAGCTATGCAGTGAAAATGGGAAACTCGTTACGCATAAGTTCGTATAACGATGAAAGGGTTAATAAAAGGTTAAGAAGAAGAAAAAGAAGCATTTTTTTGGGATTTCATGTACATCAATTATCGTTCATACGTACATACATATGTATGTACAAGCATATTCGGTTCTAGACCAGTTCTGATTGGAAAGTAATTTTTTTTTGACTCGTTGAATTGCATTCCCTCCCACTTTTTGTTCCAAACAAATTTATGATTTCTATGTACCTACCTAGACGCAAATCTCTTGTGAGTTAGGTAAGGGGGCCCGAAAACAATTTTGCACCAGGGACCCGCAGTGCGTCACTGTCTAAATCTTAGCGTGACCAATCCACTGTCACTTTCTTTTTGTTGTTTGGATGTCTAGAGGTTCCTGGAACTACTATAAGTTGGTCGTTTAATATGTGGATTGACCAAAAGACCCTTAACATGCCGCATAGGTATTTTTTTAAATAAAGGGTAGCAGTTTTTTTTAAACAGTGTAAGTCACTTTCCATGTACAACACCTAGTAGCACAGATTTTAAGTTAGGGCGACACAATCTCAGCCTAGTTGTAGTGCTGATAACATTGTTTCTAAAAATTTTAGCCATCATATCGAACAGCAGCAGCTTTTGCCTTATTAATCCTGCAGCCCACGTCCAGATCTATGCCTGCCATACTTCAAAGATGAAAGAAATTGATTCTGTAAATCTTTCCCAACTATGTTGACTTAAATATTGGGTTGCTGTGAGTTCTTGAGAAGGAAATGCTTAAGACCTTGGTTGTTGCTTTTTTTTTCTCAATACGGCTCTATTCTAAGCAGGCAGACTTCATCACCTCTATCTCAGTTTCATATTTGTTTCCGATAGTGATGTGCATAGTATTTAAGTCGCTAATTACAACAAGGAAAAGTAATGGCGAGGGAATGCTGCCTTTCCACACTCCGCATTCATCTGAAGCGTTATCATTATGAAGGACATGACAATAATCACCTTCATAGATGGCCAAAGATGTTCTTTATATATATCTCTTATGTGGAAAGAACACCACATAAGATTTTGGCTACGGCTTTGAAGAGTTCTTTGCAAACTACATCGGAAGTTATGCTCTAACTTGTTCATTTGGCAGGAAAGTCGGAGGTCAAAGTGACCAAGCCAATCTAGATGCATTTCATTGTTTTTTTTAAAAATATTTACTTCATTCAAGATACATACAACGCAACTACGAATAAGTAAAACACATCTGATTTAACTGAAATCGGAAACGGAAATGTATCTCTGTATCTCCATCAATATCATGCATTTCATCAGCATAAATCCTCAATTTGCAAGCCAACATTTTAGGCCAATGACAAAATTCAATCGATTTTGCCATAAAATCTAACCTGAATGCATTCATAATGAGAGCAGATACGTATGTATTTCTCCCACCATAAACTGTCAATGAACTGAATATAGTTCACGAACTCTGACTTTGAAAACCAGCTGCTGTATATCACTAGCAGCTGTATGAGCTCTATAACTCTATCACACTCACTTATCTCTTTAGTCATTCCGCTTATGATCAATAGTCAGTACGAAGTAGTCACTGTGTTTTAATTTAATTTCATTTAGAGTCAATTAGACCGATTAAAAGGCTTATGAACTGATAGAAGGCCACCCGGTAGCTTGCTAAAATTATCAAATTAAATAACAGCTCCACCACTCGTAGCAGCGCCATAAATAGTTTAGCGCAAATCAACATCCAAAATAACCAGCTAAGAAAAAAAAAACAAAAATAAATAAATAAATAATAAAACAACGATGAAATTCGAACAAATGACCGCACAAACTTACGAATATCTCAATAAATTATGACAACATAAGCCATAGTCCATAAGCACCTATACACAATAGTTCCCTCAATCACTTAGTACGTACGTAGTTACGTATGTACGTTGGGTCGTAAATATTTGCCAAGCATTCATAGTAATTCTTGCAAACATTAAGTAATCGCCAATTGGGTGTCTTGTGCTTGTTTGTAGTGATGGTAAATCGTTACTGTTTACTCTCAGATACATCGTAACAAGTGATCTATTCAAAGTAACACTGCCCCGATTGGCTACTGATAAACAGTTGATAAGAATGCAACATATTGCTCTCTCAGACAGATAGGAATTAAGAGAAATACTGAGAAATAACTCCGGAGAGATCGGGAGCACATGGTAAATTCAAAGAGATCCATTTAAGACTGGAGTAGACTTCATTCTCTTAGTAAGTTTTTAATGAATGAAATTTCTGTTAAAGATCGTAAGAACGTTTACTATTCAAAGAGGGGAAAATCGAAGCACCTGCATTTCCCCAATTTTTACGACATTACACCCCCACCACATAGTTGATCAAACAATCAAATTCTCTTCAATCGACAAGTGTTTTTCTCTTTCTATCATCGGTTTCGGTAAGTATGAATTTCAAGATACGAATTTCATCGTAGCGATCTTTTACTCATTCGATCTTGGCTTGGACAAGCTCCATGATCGATTGTGCTCATCATTTTCGCTGTATTCGTTTAGTTGTTGTTAATTTTCCTGTCGGCCGAAATGTATTCGTACGAGTATCTTAAATTTATTCCAACTTTAAACTGTTGTTGCGCGTTGCCAGAGATCTTCGCCGTCGTGTTTCATCGTCGAATAAGAGAGACAGACACAAGGCGAGAGAGTACTTTTCTCTGTTCGAGAAAACCAAAAACAAACAAAAAAACAAAACACTGTGATCTTACCAAGTCGGATGTCAGTGTGTACAGAAGTAATACGCATTTGTACGAGTATTAGTTAAATATGGATCGGTTTCTGGGTCTCAAAAAAACAACTCTCAACAGAGAATTTACCTACGATTTTCACATCTTTGACCGTGTGCGGCGTGCGGATCGTTTATTTACGCGCCCCCTCTACGATCGCCGTCGATCGTCGCGCGAGTAGTGAGTGACTCGATCGTGTGCGCCGGGTGTTATAAAAGTAGCAAGGACATATGGACTGAACATTAGTCGAAATCTATTATTAACGCAGCACAGTATCGACGCTAGAGCTTACCTTCTTCTTTTACAAGTAAAAGAAATTAAAATAAATAAATTTTTTTTAAAAAAAACATAAGAATACCTACAGCTCTGCCTAAAAGTGGTACATTTTTACGGTCGCATTTTTATTAGTTTTTCTGATTAATTTAAAAAAAATAAAAATAAAAAAAATTTCTTTTTTAACTTGGAAAAATTTAAAACGAGTACATTCAAGAAAAAAATAAAATAAAAGTGTTTTAAGTTTAAAAAAAAAAAAACAAAAACTAAAATCAAAAAATTTCAAAATGCTAACTGACTCATTTTTTATAAAATTACTGATCCGTCAGTTCAAAACAAACGATCTACAGCATACATTGTTAGTTTTTCTCACCATTATATCAGTGATAAGTTTCATACAGTGGCTAGTGAATTTATACAAAGAACTGAAGTCCTTGCCACCAGGACCATGGGGTCTACCCATTATTGGATATTTGACATTTATGGGTAATGAGAAACATACTCGATTTATGGAATTGGCCAAACGTTATGGCAGCTTATTTTCGGCGCGTCTCGGCAATCAATTAACTGTTGTGATGAGTGATTATAAATTGATAAGGGAGTGCTTTCGTCGTGAAGAATTCACTGGACGTCCGGATACACCATTTATGCAGACTTTAAATGGATTTGGTAAGTAAAAAATAATGATAGATAATTCCTAAGGCTACATATTTCTGTACTAGTGACACAAATTTTTGACCAAAGAATTCCATAACCACGCAAAATGAAATTTTTTTTTTTTCTTATTATTTATTTTTCCCATTTCTTCCGCTTCGTTGCATTGCAATTTACCAATAATTACAACATTTGTTACACTTTCGTTAATTTCGAATGTTTATTTGCGGTAAAATATTTTGTGTATCTTCATCATTTGGGGACTTACACCTAAAGTAGGGCGAGAGAGTTTTTTAACGATATTTCGGCTTGAGTACACGAATAAACAGAAACCGTGAAAACGCATTTCATTTTTATTTTTTTATTTTTTCTTATTTTAATTTGTTTTATGCCGTAATTCGTTCGGTTTTTGGCGAAAATTTTGTATTATTTACTTGTTTACTTTTGTTGCTTCATACCTCTTCTTCTGCATTATGAGTGTGTTAAAAATCAGCTACCACAGAGAGTTTCTTTTTTTTTTTTTCTTTTTTTGAGAAAGATGGAGAAATGTTTGCACACTTATTAGGCCTAAAAACGAAGAAATTTTATTTTTTTTTTAAGATTTCACCTTACGTTGACATATGCTAATATCTACACTAACTGAAGTGTTAACACAAAATTAAATATACGTGCCTTGCGAAGTTATATAAAATGGTAGAGAAATTTGCATGTTAAAAAAAACTGTAGGAAATTGATAAATTTTTGATAAATTTATTAAAAATGTATTTTATTGTAAAAATTAAGTAGTATGCAGATGAAACGGTCAAGAATTATTCAAAGAAATTTATTCGAGTAAAAAAAAGAAGATAATTCTGGCAATTCTTCAAAAAGATACACTGCCCATTCACTTTGGTCTTTAATGTAGGTTTTTCCGTTTTCTTGGTCAAAAGTGCAGAGTTTTTAATTTGTGAAAGGATTATTTGGAATAAAAACTAACTTGACAGATATTTTAATTTATTTTTCAAGGTATCGTTAATAGTACCGGAAAATTGTGGAAAAATCAACGCCGCTTTTTACATGAGAAACTTCGTCATTTGGGCATGACATACATGGGCAATGGAAAGCACATGATGGAGAAAAGAATTATGGTAAATGTTAATTTATTTTCTTTATAATTGGAAATTGAAAATTTATTATATTTAACAACTTATTTGATTCATTATTGATTGTAAAAACTCTTTCAATTAAACCACTTTAACTTTTACGTTTTTGCCTCTCAGAGTATAAACTGAATTGCTTGTTTGTTGATTGATTTATTAATAGTCACGGTTATGACAAAAATAAGAAACAAACGTATATATTTAATTTTAATATTTTAAAAGCTTCTTTAATGCCTTAAAGTTTAACCAAAACATTGACCCGTCTAGAACTATAGATTGTCATTTTTATAATTTGAAAATTGCAATGTTTCAATCCTCAGAATTACCTGAAGTTTTCTTAGAACAGGCATACGTTAATCTTCCTTTTTTCTTTTTGAAATTAACCTAAGATTCTTAAATATTTCTCATCCGACAGTGAAAATCACCCTGACTAACCTAAATAAATAGCACAAAATTGCCCTTTTTTTCCCCCAAAATACCCATCTAACCTAAGTAATATCTCTATTTTTTGTATTCATTTCTCTATCTAGACTGAAGTCCATGGATATATTCATAATTTACAAATATCTGAAGGTCAACCAATGGACATGGCTCCAGCTATTTCCGTAGCAGTTAGCAATGTAATTTGTGGCATCATGATGTCAGTCCGCTTCTCCATTGATGATCCGAAATTTCGTCGCTTCAACTACCTGATTGAAGAGGGTATGCGTTTATTTGGTGAAATCCATACAGTCGACTACATTCCAACGGTACAATATTTCCCCGGTGTATTGAATGCTAAAAATAAAATCGCTAAAAATCGTGAAGAAATGCAACAATTCTATCGTGATGTTATTGCTGATCATAAACGTTCATATGATCCGGAAAATATCCGCGATCTAATCGATGTCTATATAGCTGAAATTGAAAAAGCCAAATTGGAAGATCGCTTCGAAGAATTATTCGATGGAAAAGATCACGGTAAGTTTAGAAGATCAACTCATTTTTTTTAATATGTTTTTGTATAACGTACGTTACTCGTTGTGACCTAGTTATACATAAACCTTTCCTTCTTAAAATTCCATTGAGATTACGATATCTAATCTTAAGGAACAGGATACTAATAAAAGATTTTTATTAATTTATTTTCTTTATATTTTTTTTTATTATTTTATACCAAATATAGAAGAACAAATCGTACAAGTGATCATTGATTTATTCTCTGCCGGCATGGAAACCATCAAGACCACACTGCTGTGGATCAATGTATTTATGCTGCGCAACCCTGAAGAAATGCGTCGAGTTCAAGAAGAGTTGGATCAGGTTGTTGGCCGCCATCGATTGCCATCGATAGAGGATTTGCAATATTTGCCCGTGACTGAGTCGACAATTTTGGAATCAATGCGCCGCTCAAGCATTGTACCATTGGCAACAACACACTCGCCAACAAGGTAAGCATTTATCTAGTAGATACGAGTGCAACTCTACTACTACGGATACGTCTATAAAGTAGTTATTGTAAATGTCTTCTCTCTCTCTCTCTCTCTCTCTTTCTATATTTTTCTATTCGGATTTTGTGTTTTCGGTTTTATGTGTACGAGTAGTGTTTGTTACCGCATGTAGTCTTTGGTTTAGGTTAGGTGTTGTGGGCATGGAAATCTCTTAATCTATATTTGATCACGTGCATAGTAGTTATGAGCGGTTAATACTCTACTCCCATTTATTGTGCCGGCTTTACGAATAGTACTAGTCATAGTCATAGTCATGGTGATGTGCGTGTAAAATTTTAGTGCGGGATATACTCGTACGTATAGTTTCAATTAGATGCTGTTGCCTTCGAAAAGTGATCAAAGAGTTTAATGAACTGCCATGCCATAGAAGTTGAGTTTTCGTTTTCTTTTTCTTTTCTGTTTTGTTTTGTGTCTTTTTTTTTAACTTGTCGTGCGATTGTATCTATAAGATTATATATGTACAAATTAGGCCAATTAAACTTAGGAAACTGTATGTCGGTGATACTTGTAGAGAAACGAATGAATAAAAGTTATATAAACGCATCATTTAGACGCACAATTGACTCATAAGTAGGGAGTACTGTATGAACCGGGAATTCTTTATGACCCTTTAACTCTTGCCAAATAACATGATAAGTGTCGATCGTGATGATCTTACAGAGAGCTTCTAACAATGGCCTGCATTATGAAATGACTAAGTGCTTTTGTTAGCCACTGTAAGTGGTTGATGTAATGACTAGATAGGCCATTAGAAAGTTGAGAGTAAAAAGTTTTTTATTCAAAAATTCATAATGATGTCAAGGTGTTTTTGGTTTGATTAAGTAACAGATAGGATACTTCTTGTTGAAAGTTTGACGAGGCCCATGTGACAGCTGTCACACTCTTATTAAATGATGCTCAATCTTTGTTTAGAAATTTATTTAATTTAGAAATGCTTTTAATTCAACATCAACTTATGATTTTTGTTATTTTTTTTTATTTACAGAGATGTTGAAGTAAATGGTTACAAAATTCCAGCTGGTTCACATGTCATTCCTTTAATCAACTCCGTTCATATGGATCCTAATCTGTGGGACAAACCCGAAGAATTCAATCCACGACGATTCCTCGATAGTGAAAGTAAAGTTCGCAAACCAGAATTCTTTATTCCATTTGGTGTGGGTCGTCGTATGTGCTTGGGAGATGTCCTCGCCCGTATGGAGCTCTTCTTATTCTTCTCATCTTTTATGCATTGTTTTAATATAAGCTTACCTGAGGGACAACCACTACCCAGCTTAAAGGGCAATGTCGGTGCCACAATAACACCGGAATCATTCAAAGTATGCTTAACGCCGCGACCGTTAACACTAGCTACACCAGAGCCATTACATCAGAGAAATGTCGGCTCATATTGAAATTGCGGCCAACAGTTTGCAGTTTCAAATATGGAAGGATGCTGCCGTCATCATCGTGACTTGAAATAGTTGTATTCCAAGTGCAAGAAAGGTGTTTTGCGCGCACTTCCAAAAGTGGCTCCTTGTTACATGCAGAGCACGGTTTTGTTCCTACAATTCACACACTCACACACATACAGACCATTTGTTCATTACATTTAATTCAACATACTGACTAAAAAAAAAAAAAAAAAAAAAACACACATACATAAATACGTAAAGAAAAGAAGAAGAAGAAACATGAAAAAGGAGTTCAAAAGCATCTAGATATACTGAGACAACACGAAAAAGATACAATTCAATTATCTTTAGTTTGTTTTGCCCATCTATAAAAAGATGGATCTGAAAAGTTCTAAATCGTTTTTAAGCGATCAGATCGATTTAAAGATCTGCTTGACAGTGTTACCAATATCAATGTAAACAACAAAAATTTTATAAAACATGTCTCCGCAGAGACACCACAAATACACATTAAAAACACACACAAAAAAAAAATAATAATAACACTGCAATTTAGAGCAAATCAAAGGCGCTTACCAATTTTCTCCACCCCTGCGCTGTGTTCAGTTTAATTTTTAAACAAAAATATAAAATTCTGTGGTTCTAGTTATTAAAGATACATAATTAGTTTTTTGTTTTTTTTATTTTTTTTTTTTTTTGTAATAAGAAGAAACAATTTTTCAGTTCAATTTTCACTCATTCAAAAAAACAAAAACGAAATCAACCAAATTATGTTTATAAAAATTCATAATATTTTTTTTTTTGTCAAAGAAAAGTTTATGTAGAATTTATAAGTCTTGGAAAATAATTTTTATTAATCTTACTATTAATGATTTTTATTTTTAAATTAAAACAAAAGAGCTAAACACTATATACTCGTACAATTAATCAAAATGTACCTTTTGTTTGCTTTTATTATATAATTCTGAGTGCCAATTAAGAAAAGAAAAAAAAAACCAATTAGATAAAAATAAAAACAATTCATTGTACAATATTTTTTTATATTTAATTATTTTTTTTTTTTAAACCTTTTATAAGAAAACAAAAATAATTTTTTATATTTTTTTTAAGTGTCTATAAGAGAAAAAATTAATTATTTAAGTATAGTTTTGCATTTATGTTGTTTTAAATGTTGTTGAAATATTTTTTTTTTATTCATAAAAAGATGAATCAAATAAAAAGAAAGTTTTTTTAAAAAAATATTTATGTTTTCATTTTCAATGAATGGGCTTAAAAACTAAGCAATGGTTTGGTGGTGTTAGAGTTATTCCACATTCTCCCTCCATGTTGATGTTGTCGAAAGCTGGGACAGATATTTCAAAATTGACCAAAGTTAGTCCAACAAAAAGGAAGAGAAACATTTTGGCTAATTCTTCGCCAGGACACATCCTTTTCCCTAGAAAGTTAAATCGATTAATTGCGAAAATATACTCGTATTCTCTGTTAAAATTTTACCATACCAGATTGAAAAGGAATAAAATGTGCAGGCGTAAAGTGTTTTCCTTCGGAAGAAATAAATCGATAAGGATTAAATTCTTCGGGATTGGGCCAGAGTTCAGAATTCATATGCACTGCCCATAGCAAAGGGATGATCATTGAGTTTTTGGGAATTTTAAAGCCATTTATCATTGTGTCCTGTTGTTGAAAAAATATATTAAAAAATAATTTAAGTGATGTTATAATTTTGTTCCTCTACATAGTAATCTCAGTCAGTAATCAGTTGTGAATGCTACTCCCCTCAGAAAGAATCCAATTCGATTCGGTATCGATTTCTAAGATTTTACGTACCTCTAGGAAACTTACACTTTTTACTTCAATGACGCTTTATTCCGGGCTGGACCTGAACTAATTGGGCTTTTTAGGCAAGATGTATAAAGATCGTCACCACCTCAACGTTATCAATGTATGGCCTGATTCTGAGATCTGTGTGTTCAGTCTTGTTGATAGAAAACACACATACTCGTACCTTGTTTTGTTCTCCTTCACAACCAAATCCATTTTTTAATACTCGTACTTGCATACATCTGAGTTTAGATTATGATGTCTAAAAGCGCATGCAAGTACAATAGTTTGAAGCCTTTGTAACTGATGCAGTTTAAATATATAACAGATAGACCTACTAGAGGGACGACCATGGTGGATGTGGTTTATTCCTAAAATCGAAGGAATAGTCTCTCACAAATTGGTTGACGTGATGCAGGGTTATAAAGAGTACTATGTGCCGTGACCGTAAAATCGACAACAGGTTTTAGATTAGGTTCAACTTCTAAGAAAATTGAGACCTGTGCCCTCACGCTATTTATACATCTCGATATTTATTCTGATCATCGCAATTGACGCCCCTTAGGTATTATGGATGTCCGAACGTTCCGAGAAGCCAACATCGACTCAGACGATGACCATGTTGCAGCCAAGGTGCCCTTGGCGATATCCCGAACATCGTAAAGACAAGCTTATACTGTGAGAAAGTTTGCCATCAGACAGCTTCAATCCCAAGAGATCGCCACATTCTTCTAAGATCGAGTCTGTCTTAATCTGTTGAGAAGTCCTTTACCGCCATCATTACTAAAAAAAAACCATCAGAAATGCTAAATCTTATGTGCTGGCTTGCAGTTGAATGCCGACATGCACATCTATCTAAGCAAGGTTCATACACAGCAGCGCTGCATTGAAGAAATAAAGCGCCTCTTAAGAGCTCTGTGAACAGAAGCACCGATTACCCAGGAGGAAAAAGAAGGAGCATGAGAAACGTGTTATCCAATGAATGAGATTATGAAGTTTAACCCAAGGTTAAACAAACATGCCACGGATACAAATCCCTAACCAAGACTGTATAACGGCGACGGTGAATCAAAAATCCCTGTCAAGTAGAATGAGCCTTTCAACTTGAACCATGTAGACCAACAATTCTACCCCCCATCCGACCCGAATAAAGTGAAGCTATATCTAAGCTAAAGTCCGAAAAAGCTGCTGGGTCGGACGGTCTGACTGCTGAGCTCATCAAAGCGGAAGACGATGACTTGCAAAACCATATACTAACTCATCTGTAAAATATGGTCGGACGAAAGGTACTTTAGCTATAGAGGCATAAGTCTCCTTAACATCGCATACATGTTATCAGCCGTATTGTGTGAACGCCTGAAAGCTTTCTTCAACTACCTGATTGATTCACATCACTGTGACTTCAGGCCAGAAAAGACCGCCATCAACCTAATATTGACGCTACGACAGATCAGAAAGTAAGCCCATGAGCTTCAAATCGATATCTACATACCACCTATTCATCAATTTTAAGGCCGCGTGACAAAATCTCAATCCCTAAACTCGTCCGCCTATGTGGGTTTATAGCTTCCCTAAGCTGGGTAAACATCTCATCGAGAGCTTTGATGTCAAAAAAGGATTTAGATAAGGCGATGCGCTGTCATGCGATTCTTTAAACATTCTCGCACCAGCATAAGAGGCACAATCTTCAAAAATCCATATAATAACTCGAATACGCCGATGGTATCGACATAATCGGAAGCGTGATGACATTGATGCTTCCACGAGTATCAAGATGAAAGCGGTGGAGGTGGGCTTAGGAGTCAACAAGGGCAAGATCGAGTATATTCTGTTAGCCAGAAAAGACATAAGGTGATTTTTGACAGATATTTGTGATAGCAAATGAGCTTTTCTACCTAGTCTCCGGTCAATTCAGACAGCGACACTAGCGCTGATATCAAAAGAAGGAGAATAACGCTTACCAATGGCTGCTTCTTTGGGCTAAGAAGGCAATTGACTAGCAAAGCCTTTCCTCGAATATAAGTGCTTCGATGTAAGACCTCATTAATCCCATTCCTGCTCTATGACTCATGGGCAGGTACAGCCCGTATGCAGGCGAAAACAGACCTCTGCCAACTTAGCGTTCGAAACTGGAGGCAACTGGCGAAAGATCGACCTGGCTAGACACGCTTCTTGGGTGAGTCCCAGATGTTTTTGAAAGAAGGTGTACCATTCAAGCTCAATGCTTCTGCGAGGTGTTAATGTGTTTGAGTCGAGCCTTTATGTAATAAGGCTTGCAACTCCGCATACTCGAAACTTTTCTCCGGTCTTTGTTTCCGATGCCAGTATCACCTATTTCGAGAATGAGTTGGAGAATGTCTACCCTGAACTTCCACAAACAACTGATGACTTTCAACAGAGATTTTCTTTGAAACAAAAAAAAACGGATCACCAATGATCAAATGATCCTTATCTGGCCCAAAATTCGATATTTCAAGGCGACAAAAAATTATACAATCACAACCTATGGCACACAGGATTTTTTTGATAGATGTTTACCCTCCAAAAGACTGGTGTGTCCGATATTTGTTATCATTGACATAAACCATAAATATTTAGTAGTTAAGCCACCTGTTAGACCAATCGACATTTCATATTCACGTACTTATTTAAGAATCCGAGTTTAAGAATCGTTATAGTTCGTTTACTTGTTCTTGAAGTTGGCTTCATTTATTGCCTGTCACCGGCTAGAAAGTTGTGGTAGTACCTCATTTTATACTTATAATGCCTTTTAGGCTACCGTGCAGAGTAACACTCTTTTTATAGTACTCGTAGTCTAACTTATTACGCATTCCAATTTCACTATTGCCTTTGATTTTATTCCACACTTGGAAGGCTGGTCTTTCGTCCTCCACCGCCATTTTTGTTTCATTGACTTCTTTCATTATTTACGTTGCGCCAATTTATTTTCTCAAATATGTCAATTTCAGTTGGTTAATTCGGAAAATTCTATCCGACCGAGACCACTTTAAAATCTTTTTTTTCAACATAGATGGTCATTTATCTGCGTTTATTTTGTACACCTTTGGAATACGTAATCAAGTGATGCTCTTCCAAAGACCTTCTCGTACCGAAACCGATTCCTTATTGGTATTTTTCGTAGTTTAGATCTTTACCTAAGACAAGTATTTCTTAGAAAGAAAAAAGGAAGAAAACAATTTTTTTCCGATTGTCTGCTAGGTTTTCTTGTTCGAAATTTTTGTCCGTCATTGTGCCAGCTTTCAATTTGTTATTTATTTTCTGAAAGCATTGTATTTCTCTATGAGGAAGTGGTGTTCGGTATTCTTATCCTTTCAAAAATAACGCCGTGCTTTCATACTATTCTATTCTCCTTCTATGCATGTGGCTCTCGTATGCATAAATGTGCGAATGTATATCCGTTCTTCCTTTTACCTTATCAGAACTCTCCAGGCATGGGAACTCTTTCACCCATATTTACTTTGGGTTTCTTATTAGATGTTAATCAACCTAAGGCTTATTAGGTTTCGAGATGATATGAATATGAATTTTTCTCCAGTCACGGCATTTAACTAGGCTTATTGACTTTAGAGACTAGTCGGATTTTGTGACAACTGAATGAAATTGAGGATTAATCCCCATTCTAAAGATCTGATAGCTAAAAAGAAGATCAGGCGTAGGGGCTCTGGTAAATATCCTCAGCTGAAACCCGTTCTATATTTGTTCACTTATACGCAGAACCTTAGCGTGGTTATAACAATGAACAAACATTAAGCGCTTCGTAAGCCTTTGAGAGTACAATCAACAAAGTTAAGCGCAGTGATAGATGATCGGAATATAATTTTGAAAGATGTTTTGTTTGGACGGCGATGGCGCGATAGTTAGCTCATTGGACTATCACGCAGACAGTCTGGGTTCGATTCCTGGCTGGGTCACCAACAATTTTTCAAATCGCCATCACCCTTTCGGCGGGCAATGGCAAACTCCCGAAAGTAAAATTGCCTACGAAAAAGCTTCTAAGGATGATTAGGCCATGGCCCATACCGGGCTGCCAGCGCCACAGTGTTTTTTTATTTGTTTTTTTTGTTTGGACAAGCAAGCCCCTTATTTTAAGTCAAAATGTCAAAGTTTACTAAGAACTTGCTTTAGTTATTCCACATATGACCACGCCAATATTTTGGCAACCATAACAGTCAGACAACTAAAGCACACTGGCCTAAAAGTAATTATACAATAAATTTTGAATTGTCCTCCGTTAACGTTGCAATCTCTTGCATCCACAAAAAGTTAAAGAAATTTGAAGAATGGCCCACGGAAAATGATAAATCGCTCTACAGTGTGGCAAATAATATCCCGGACACGAGCCATATTTCAGCAACCAAGAGGGCCATCTATTTATCCGAAAATGCGTTTTAAAGCTTGCACCTAACTCTACTATCTGTCAAATTTGCTGAACATTTAAAATTTATAAAAATTATTTTTTTGGGACACCTTTTCATTTGATGTCTTTAAATTCCACACAAAACTTGGTAAAAATCCATCAAAAACGTTTCAATTGAGTTTTAGTTTTAGTTTTAAATGCATTTTATTTTCTTAATTATGAATTCTTACATACTATCAAAAAATGCTTAAATGCTAGCTTAAAATTACTAAACAATCTTATACTAACTTACTGGCCCACAGGCACTCTAAGCTACTCTGAATTCTTATATCTATGTCTTTCGACTTTATTTACATTTTATTTAGGATTTCTTATTTTCTAAACTTAAGGCTAAGAAAAAAATTGTTTGATAAAAAACTTAGCGTATAGACATTTTTTTTTATTCTTATAAAAACTTAATATCTAACTTAAAATAAACCTTAATCTACCTAACCTACATACAATACGTACATATACACATATAGACATTATGCACAATTATATACATACATTAGTATATACCTTCGTATATACTAATATATATATATATTACTTAAATGCTAACTTAAACCTATGTAAGCTGGCCATCGCTATTTACAAAGCAAATAGATTGGTCAGCTCTGCCTCATTAGTGAGGCTGGTCCGTAATTGACGGAAACGACGACGAAACATCTTCCCCATCATTCAACCACCAGAAATGCTGGTGCTGCCGAACGACATCCCTTTTATCGCGATTCCCCACCGCCCTTCTGAACCTGAGACGATCCACCCTGCCGTGTGCGACGTCTCTGCTGTAGTTGAGTCGCCTGTCCCCAGCTGTCCGAGCGACATGGAAGATTAACGGGACCGCTAATCTATCCTGGATCAACCCTATCTGATCAAGGTAGAGGAATGCTTCCGGTGGAACGAAGCCGTTAGAGCGCACACTCTCATGATAAAGGTGATTGGGGAAGTAAGCCCCAGATATCAGGTTATTCGTCGAGGCCATTGCTCTTGCAATGTGCCTTCGAGTCAGCTTAATTACGAAGTTGTCCACTCGTATTAGGTTCGCCCTGTTGTAAAGGACCTCATTAGGATAAAAATGTTTGTACTCCGACTCTGGTGTTCTGTACAAGCGAAGACAAGCCCTAAGGCAAGCCCTCTCAAACACACGAATCTTTTCCATTAAGCTTGCTCGTACATTGAACCACACGGGACACCCAAATACCAGCATGGGCCTGATAAGGGCCATGTAGCAGATTATCTTTACCCTCGCATCGAGTTGGCTGCTATAAAACAGTCTCTTTGTGAGGGCAAAAGCGCCTTTAGCTCTGGCCAGAGCAGCATCTACATTTTTGTTAAAATATAGAAACTGATCTAGCCAAATCCAAAGGTATCTGACTACATTTCGACAGGCAAGTGGCTGTCCGTGTTGTCCAATGATCGAGAACTTTCGCCAATTTTTTCTGGTATCCCTAGAGGCTCCAGACAACGGCGTCCTAAAGAGAATGGTTTCCGACTTCTGAAAGTTGATTTTCAACTTCCAGTCATCGCAAAATCGTCTTATCTTATCGAAGTCACGCTGTAAGAGACTATTAATGACCTCGATTTTTGGACCTGATCTGTACGCTATCAAGTCATCTGCGTACGCAAGTGTATGGGGAAGTGAACCTATCAAGTCGCTTGTATAAATGTTGAATAGGATCGGCGAATTGACCGCGCCTTGCTGAAGACCATTTTTAATTTGAAATACTCGTATTCCAACAGAAGTCGCATCACCATTTTTCACGATGAACTGTCTGTTGGTTAGCATATTATAAAGAATGTACAAGAGAGGTTTACTGATCCCCAGACTAGCCTGCCTGTAGAAAAGACCTTCTAACCATACAGTGTCGAAAGCCTTCTCCAAGTCAACTAGGCAGGCACCAGTGCACTGTTTTTTGCCTTTATTCCATTGGATATCGGACACCAGTTGAGACGCGGCATGTGAGATAGCATGTCCTGCCTTAAAACCGAATTGATTATCCGGAACTATATGTTTTTCCTCAACCCACCTAGTCAGAGCTCTATTGATTACTTTTTCGAACACCTTACTGATATTCGGAAGGAGACTTATCGACCGGAGATTCGCCGGATTGGATATATCCTTTCCCTTTTTGGGGATAGGTTGAACCACCGCCGTTTTCCAATGCGCTGGATAATGTGCATTATCCATTGCATTATTAAACAGGTTGGTATAAATGTCCACCGCTTCTAGAGGAAGATGTCGAAGCACGATGTTCGGAATACCATCGGTCCCCACTGATTTGTTACTTCTGATTGTGTCGAAGATCTCCTGGAGTTCTTCTTTCGAAATGAACAGGGGTAGGTCACCTTCTCTGGCAATGACATTATTTGCCATATTTTCGTCGCTGAACCGGGTGAAACCAGGGCCCTCGGATCGCCAGTTCTCTACTTCATTTCGAATATAGAAATTAAATTGTGCACCAAGACGCGATTGTCCAGGTCATAATTAGGGCCAATGATATCATTGGCCTTGTATACTTCCTGGAAAGTTGCCCCTATTGCCTCAACCTTCTCCTGTGGATCCTCGACAACAAAGGTGTCGTCATCATTAGCGGCCTCATTTGTATCAATGCCTGCTATTGTTAGTAGCCGTTCGTTGTCTGTTGTCCGGGCTATTTTAAGACACTGAAGGTCGGTTTGATTTTTCTCCGAAATAGTTTATTTATTTGCGGAAACATATTCGGGTTGGTGGTGTTTACAGCCCGTATTGTTCCAATACAAACTTACAGCAATTCTGTAATTCTCTTTGATTAATGTTTGAATATTTTTAATCGACGACTTCAGTGTCCTCATCTCTGGGTCTTGTCTGTCTGTAAACTGTCTGTATAAGTTTTTAAGTCTTGTCAGAAGTCTACTTTTCTGTCGGTGCAGTGCGTCAATAGTAGGATTGCGGAACAGATCTTCGTTAGTCGTTTGTTTATACCGCGGTATTGTAGTGTCCACAGTTAGTTTTATTGTCTGATCCATTCGTTTAAGGTACTTATCGATCTCCTCGTTTGATAAATTCCTATTGGACGGTGGGTGGAGCGTGTTCGAGGAGAGTGCTCTTGTCAAGGTTGCGGAGAAGCGTGTCCATCGAGTCTTACTGTAGTTGTAAGAGTATCTTTGGACAAACTCCTCCAATTCCGCAATTTCGTTGGGAACTGTGATTTCGGTGCTAAAACCGCAATGGTCGCTGTCATACACGAATGTGCGCAGACAGTTAACGTTTCAATTGATGTTTATTGGAGTTGGTCAGTTTTTTCGAGTGTCATAAATGTTTTCGAGCGACAGAGACGCTGGACGATGGCAACTATCCACGAAGGCCTGAAATGGTCCAAAAAGTAAGTGATTTTGGTGAAGCAGTAACCGTCGCATATTATCTTGAAGTTTGAAAAGTTTGATGGCCAGAATCCATCGTATACGACCTGAATATCGTGATCTAAAAAAGTTGTTCATCAATTTTTGATTCGAAATTAAGTGTGTGTGTTAAATCATCTGCTATATTCACATGATATGGCACCTTGCGACTTCTCTCTGTTCCCGAAATAGAAATTGAAGTTAAAAAGATAGTTTCTTGTCGACATTCCGACCATCCACGGGCACTGAAGGCAACTCCCCAAAATTAGCTAGAACAGGCATTTGAGAATCACTATAACAAATGCATTGAAACGAGAGGAGAATATTGTGTTTTAATTATGTTTTCTGGAGCCAGTCCGGGAAATTATTTCCCACACTGTATTTATTTCGGGAGTGTTACAGAAGAGGAATATTCCAAAAATATTGAAACTTGATCTTATTTAAAATAGCGCATATTAGCCCTCGCAGGACACTGGTTCACCGGATTTACTAAGTCCGTTTATGTGCCCAAACCGTCCATTTTAAATGCCAAAAGTGTTCGGTTGTCTTTAGTCTAAATAAGACAGTGTCATCGGAAATGGTCTAAAATATCGATTCCTTGCCTACTTGAAGCAAAAAATTAATAAATGATGCGCAACTATCCATGACCAAAGAAAAATCGTTAGCACCCGCTACGTTGTAAGTCTTATCAATTTTGAGAACAGGTTAATGAAAGTTTCGGTTTCTCAAGAACTTCAAAAAACAAAGAATGTTGTATTAGGTTAAAGGTCTCCGATAGTTTAGCCCTTGAGATGTTAAAAAATTAAACCTATTCATGCATTTAAGTACTTAATCACTTACCTTCAAAGTCCCGTGTGGCATTCCCAATGGGACAACAGCTCGAATACGTTCAACCTCCGACACACACGCCTTCATTAGATCAATGCTGTCAATGTCTTCTAAACACAAACTATCTCTGTCAAATACAGAGAGTTCCTGAAAATACACGTAGTTCCTTTAAAAAAAAAAAAAAAAAGAATGATGACAACCAATCACTAACCTTTCGCAGCAAATTCTGATATTTGGGGTACTTGGCCAGATACAAGAGCAACCAGCGTAAAGTAGTCAACGTGGTATCAACGCCGGCTCCAAATAGGTCTGCCAGCAAATGTCGCAGTTGATTATTGTTATACATCTTGACACTTGGATCCGCAGCCATCAGACGTTTATTTTTCTCCAGCAAAAAACACTCCAGAATACTAAGCCTTTCGTCTTGCTCATTGCATTCCTCGACGGACGTAGTCGTCATTGGTGTTGTTGTAATGGAGGTAGATGTAGACTGAGATGTGGACATCGCCTCCAGGCGCTTGCAGCAATCATCAATTATGCTATCGTAAATTTTATGAGTCTTACTTTTGCCCTCTAGCAAGAACTTAATTGTTTTCTGGTTCGATGGCAAGAATCTGCAGTGAATAGAGAGTGAATTTCCAGGATTATTACCTAGTTTATGGGTTTTGTGCTGTTTTTCGTGATTTTATTGCGTCATATCCGGTTAAAAGAATCACAAGATCGACTAGTCATACCTGAGGAATGGCAGAAAATTAACCACACCCGACACCCCTATATGCTTGACTCCTTCCTCCTGCAGCTCCTGCAGGTATTGCCAGGTGACATCATGCTTTGCGTATTTGATGCCAAAAACGAGATCGTTTACAATGTTGCCCATGGAATGATGTAGACCATGCATTGGATTTACTTCTATGCTCTTTGCTGATTCATCACGGATTGTCTATATTGCGGACTCAGAAGAAGGAAGAAACACAAATAAAAGAAATGGAAAGTGGGTTTATTCAGTGAAAAGAAAAATGAAATCAACAACGCGTTAGAAGGAATGGATGGGTAACATCCGGAGTGGCATACTGACCTTGAGAAAGTCTTCAACACCAATGCGAATTCTGTTTTCGAGAGCCGATCGTGACGGTCCGAATTTCGTCATTCCCATGCGCTTCAGCCAATCAATGACCTGGCGACGCTGATCCTTCCAGAGAGGCCCTTCCGCACAGATGATACCTGCAGAATGGATGAATAATCAGTGGTTACGAATGCCATGACAATTCATCAAGCTTGGCAATTTTCGTGTTCTTCTTACCATGTCCGCCCATGATGCCATGAGTTAGGTAAAGTGGTGCTCTGGCTTGGAATTCTTCACGACGTAGGAATTCACGAACGACAGACGCCTCAGACAATACCACAGTGTTGATGGTGCCCAATGATAGACAATATGTGGTGCCGTATTTTTTTGACAGCTGCTCGAGTGTTTTGTAAGGAACTTTTCGGTTAAGAAAGGGTAGGTAACCTAAAATTGGTACACCCCATGGACCTGGTGGATAGTTTCTTGTTTTGTGGAACTTATAAATGAGGAATGCCATCAACGTTAGTAAAATCTGTGAAAATGCAAACATATGGATAATTAATTCAAATGAATTTGCAAAGTACGAGTAAAGCATTAAAATCCGAGATTGGTTAGGCATTCTTTAAGTTAGATTTTATTTGTAGTATCAGGGGAAGAATTCCAGTGGTCTTATCACGTACAAAGATGAATGGAATATCCAGCTGCGTTAAAGGTTATATTTAGCCTTCTTACCGCCATCAACCTTGTTCATGGTTTCAAGAGTTTTTCTTCGTCGCTATCAGAAGCTGTACGATAGTTCTTACATAGTACTTGAATCTATTTTGGAGCTACCTGCTTCCTCGAGAAGGCATCCTCTGAGGATTAGGTTTCTCGTGAGTAAAGCTTTACTATCTCAAGGATGAAGGCAGACCATATGAAAACTTTTCGAAATTTATAAGCATTCAACGGCATTCTTTGTAAAAAGATTAGATTTTTCCAGGCATCTATTCACTGATCAGTAGGATTTTCGTTCGCTTTCCTAAGTAGGTAAAGGTACCTCAGTTTTATTTCCAAGCTAAGAGTTTGACTAGATTTATTGATGAAGTCAAGCTTAGCAAAGAGCTCATGCGCGTATCTAAGTATGACCATAAATGAAAACTTAAGGCAAATTGTAGAAAGTTGACCTAAACCAATATAATACTATATGCACGGAAGAAGTCATAAAAATATCAAAATACCGCGTGAGTCCCTGTTGTCCGCATTTGTTCAACGATTCTCAAAATCTCTTCGCCACAACCACAAAGCGGGAAGACCAGTGACGACTTTGTAAAAGAAAATTATGGATGCTGCCTCATGTATGCTAGATTTCATAGGGCAACCGAAAATAAGATAACTGCCGATGAGCATCTGAAGCTAACGAAGGGCGAATTGCATCTGAATACAAAGGTTGAAATGAGGACTGCTGTTGGAATAGAAGAAAATATCGTAAAATAAAGTTGCGACCGATTTCCAGTCCATCGAAAGATGATACTTATAGTACGAAGTTTCAAAAATTTTACTGGAAGGTGGAAAGATGTTGTCCACAAAACTCAAATCAAAGTACCCGATAAAGATAGAGCAATACTTTACTTACTTACTTACTTTAGGTGGCGCTACAGTCCGGTCTGGACCTGGGCATCAGTCAATAAGCGTAGTCGGCCACCACGATCTTTTGCTAGCTGTCTGCAGTTTCGCACGTGTGAGTTTTGCACTATTCTTTCAAGTACGATGTTGAAGAAATCACATGACAGCGAATCGCCTTGTCTGAACCCTTTTTTGACATCAAAGGTCTCTGTGAGATGTTTCCCGACCTTGGTGGAGCAGCGTGCATCCTCCAACATCATCCTGCACAGACTGCTACAAAACAAACATTACCGCCATCCCAGAAATGGGATGGCATGGGCTGGATAAAAAGAGGGAGGGAGACTTAGGGGAAAATCTTGAATTTCTGGCATGTAAACGAGCGCTTCGTAGTAATCCTTATCAATGCTAAATTAACCAATATTAGCCTAATAAGTGCGCACGCCCTTACGGACGAGAAAGATAGCGACTCGAAAGGCGACTTCTACGAGCTATACAGAGCAATGTCTAGTTTTGGCATCTCGTCCGCCTCCTCTAGTTATTCGGTTGCACTTGGTCTCTTAAGGATCCTTATATTCCACGTGCATATCCGAACCTCGTTGTCCTTAATTCGTTTGCATGGGTTGTCAACAGTAGATCCGTCCATATTTAAGGCTTGTTGTTGCTTCGTAACCTTCGTTTTTTTTACATGACCGAGCAGTTACCCCGGCGGCACAACCCTCATCCTGGAGGACCAGCTCCGTTTCGAGGATGTGAGTGCTGAGAGTTGGTCTATAAAGGGCTCAGCCGTAACCATGTCCTTTCAAAAACCCTAACTTAGTCTCTGAAATCCTTACCGGTCTAAACTCCAAATATGTTAGAGTAGCCCGCCCAAGGTCTCATTCGTTTTCAGATTTTTTCTTCACCGTTGATTCCATCTTGGGAATTCATCCGCTGTCCCGAATATAGTTCTGCTATATTTGTGCTAGTTAGCACTCGCCCTTATAAGTTTAGTATGTTCAATCCGGATGGACATCAACCAGTACAAGGCGGTTACCACGTGAAGGAAGAGAACAGTTGCAATACTGGATATCGACATGTTGACATCTGTCAGTGCTTACCGTATGTCAATAGCACCCTACCCCAAAGAGGAATACTCGCCAGATAAATATAGTCTCTGCATCCTCATTCTAGTCTTAGGAAGAGAAGATCCCCTAACTGCATCAAGGACAAGAAAAAAGAAATTATGTACGAGATTGGAACGTCCAAAACATATTCTAAAAAATGTCATCAAAAAATCTGAACCTCTCAAAAACAAACACAGTTTGTACATAAGGTCGGCCATCCGTTGACGGCCTTTTATCAAAGGCTATAGAAAAACACTCTTCAACATTTTTTAACGAATGTTTCATTATAAAAGAGAGCAAACAAATATCAATTCATTCAAACGAATGCTTCGTCTGGCTTGGCAATAGACCATCCTGGCAAGACATTTTAAATGGTCTCAGTTCCTATTTTACGAATAGCTCGACAGATATTGTTCTTACGTGCCTAAATCGTCTCTGGATTGTTCACATGCAGAAATCTTTAATGGCATCCCTCAGAAAAATACCTACCGGCGTCAAATCACAGCACCGTGATGACTAACCAAAAGCACCAAAACGGCTGATTACCCGATTATTGAACTAAATGTACAAAATGTGCGATTTTTGGGCGACTTTTTTGGCATGTAGCCCATAGAAAATCGGTAGCCGTGTCTAGCTAGCGCTCTCCATTGTCGTCTTGGAAAAAAAAAATGGGTCAACAATGCCGCCACTACAAAAACGACACCAAACAGATACGCGCTCAGAATGCATTGGCTTCTCTATGGCTACTTGTGAATTGTCTGAATGTCAAACATTGCAATTTTGCTTGTTTACGTACCCGCTGAGATTAGAATCCGCCCAATCTGAAAGGATGTTGTTTGAGGAAAATATTCGTCAATTTTGAGCTGCTTTAACCCCATATCGAGAAGAAATAACAAGGCGGGCAGTCATTTTGCTCCAATTTCTTTTTAGACCTTAAAAGTGAATAATCCGAGATCTTTTTGCAAATTTGTCCCCAGGATAGTGCGACTGATATTCAGTTGCTGAGATCTTAGGCGTCTTGAGATTATCAGGTTAAGGCGCACAGCAATAGCACAGGACAAATAAGCAAATATGTTCGGTTATTAGTCAGCAAACCGGTCTCACAAATATTCTTCACAAACTTGGGTAGACCAACTGCAGTTGGTGCATTGATTCGACTGAAATTTCTTTAAGAAATTCGCACATTATTTGCAATATTATAATGATGACATATGCTCTTCAACAATATTACCTCGATCCTGAGGATTTGGAAGTAGCATTTCTGTAGACTGTATGACGGCGATGACGAACGAAATACCGCAGTCACGCAGACTGAACCTTTCAAGGACATCTAACACCTACGTCTCGAAACACAGCGTCACCCTCGGCCGCTATAACTTTGAGGTAGATAAGGACTTTGCCTACCTAGGCTCCGCTATCAATTCAGACAACTACACCAGCGCTGAGATCAAAGAAGAATAACTCATACCAATGGCTGCTTCTTTCTTTGCTAACAAGGCAAATGTCTAGTAAAGCACTCTCTTAAACAACAATAGTTACCCTGTACAAGACCTTTATGATCCCAGTCTTTCTCTTTGGCGCAAAGGCATGGACATTATCAAAAATGGAAGAGGGTGCTCTTGGCGGCTTTGAGAGGAAAATTCTTCGAGTGGCTTTCGGTCCCGTCTCCACATACCATATGGTGCGTGAAGGAGGGGATACAACAAGGAACTATGTTTATGAAGTGTAAAGCCACATCGAACTAGCCAGAAGAGTGAAGTTCCGACGACTAAGATGGCTGGATCATGTAGAGCGGATGGATTGGTGTCTTCGAATTCAGGGACAGCGCAGTAGAGGAAGACCGAGACTCAGGTGACGCACACAAGTGAAAAGGAACTTCAGCCAACTTAGCTTGCAAAACTGGATGCAGCTTGCAAAATACGTATATAGCCGGCTGAGGTTTTGTTGGCTGAGACCCTGATTCACCCCGGACTAGAGCGCTACCTAAAGTAAGAAAGTGCGCTAGAGCACTTGCACCATATTTCCCCCGACATAAGCAACCATTTGATACAATTTGCCGTTTTGTTAACCATTTTTGGATAGCATTTACTTTGAAAGATGCAGTGGCACTGAAACGCATAAAACGACTAAGAGAAGAGAAGAGAATATTGCATCCATTCAGGAGAGTGTTGAAGAAGATTTAAATGTATAAATTCGATGTCTTTTACGTCTGGAGACTACCGGTGGGGTAAAAGAACAGTCAATCAATTCGAAATGAGCATACAAGTGTCAAACCACTCAAACTTTAGATACACTTCATGGAAATGATCGCAATTAATAGCACTACCCCGCTGGGCACCACGATTGCAACGCACTCGGGTGATCCCAGAGCAAGCAGAAGTGCTTGTGTCAGAGCCCGACGGATTCCGGGGGTGGGCAAAATGAAGTTTCCAAAATATTTTCCTAAACTTCGGCTTGCAAGTTGGAACGTCGGATCGATGACCTCAAAAAGCTTAGAACTGGAAGCGATTATGCGTCGCAGAACTCTACAAATCCTGTGCGTACAGGAAACGAAGTGGTGTAATACAGGAAATAAAGCGCGTTTTCTAGATTTAAAAACTAAGGCATTTAAGATGTTCTACCATGGAACGGTCAATGGACGAAACGGTGTTGGAATCGTTGTTGCTGCGGATCTTCTAAACAACATCGTTGGTATCTTGAAAATAAGCGACCGCTTGATGAGTGTTAAACTCGTCATACACAATGAAACGTGGAACATTGTTAGCGCGTACGCTCCACAAAATGGATGCGACCAATCGGAAAAAGATACATTTTGGTCAGAGTTCGGTAATTTGCTTAGAAAAATACCTATCGATGAGATGCTCTTCGTAGGCGGAGATTTAAATGGCCACGTCGGAGAAACAAATGTTGATTATGAGGACTGCACGGCGTTAAAGGCTTTGGAACCAGAAATTTAGCTGGCGAAGACATCCTTGTAGCGTGTAGGGCTTACGGCTTAACCGTCTTAAATACAATGTTTATTAAACATCAACGACATCTTATCACCTATAGCAGCGGAGGCCACGAAACGAAAATAGATTATCAGCTCTGCAAAATGTCGATGGGAAACCGTGTTAGGGTCTGCAAAGTAATACTTGGAGAATCGCTAGTAAGCCAACATCGTCTGCTCATTACAGAATTTTTCACAGCGGAACCACCGAAAACACGGGCATTGTTTGGAAAGCCAAAAATCCCGTGGTATAATCTATCGAAGGAACGAAGCGCAAGATTTATCGCACTGGCTAAAGAAGCACTTCCAAATATAAACGGTATCGCAGACTCCCTTCGCCCGCAAGAAATGTGGAACAGCATGCACGAGGAATGCATAACACTCGCAAAGTCCCATCTGGGGACTATATCGAAACACCATCACATCGGCAAAGAAACATGGTGGTGGAATGACGAAACCAAACGAGCTGTGGCCGACAAGAAGAGTGCATTCCAGGCGTGGACATAATGCGATCGGAGCGACGATATCGAAAAAGCTCGACTAGCTCTTGAATGCGAGCGTCTTAAAAAGATCGCAACGAAAGTCCTGGCTCAAACTCGAGCGGCAGCAGCGGAAAAGCTGTACCAGGAGTTGGAACAAATATCCTCACGATCGGCGGATAGAAGACAAGCTATACAAGAAGTTCAAACGTCGTACAATACTTAAATGCCAAATATTTTTAAGCTCGCTGCACAGAGGAGAAAAAATTCAATGTAACGCCAATTCTCTTCGCTGACGACGCAGTTATACTTAGCGATAACGTCGAAGATTTACAGAACGCCTTAGATTCATGGAGTAATGCGCTAGAGAGGAACGGGTTTAAAATAAGTCGTTCAAAGACGGAGCATTTGACGTGCCCATTTGCGCATCCGTTGCGACCTGTTCCGGATATAATGTAAGACGGAATAGTTCTTCCGAAAAGCACTATCTTTAAGTACTTAGGATCAATTGTTAACATGGAAGCGAAATGGGACGACGACGTAAACCACAGATTGAGTGTGGGATGGATGAAATGGCGGGAAAACTCGGGAATCTTTTGCGACCGAAAATTTCCACTTAAATTAAAGGGGAAACTCTACACCACGGTTGTTAGACCAGCTCTTATATACGGTTCACAGTGCTGGACAATGTACGAAGCGTTTAAAAACAAAATAACGGCAGCGGAAATGAAAATGTTAAGGATGTCTAGTGGAGTCACTAAACGCGATTGTATTAGATCTACGCGTATAAGAGGAAGTCTTCACATAAAGAATTCAGTAACCGAACCGCTTGAGGCGAATAGAATAAGCTGGTACTGCCACGTTCAAAGAAGATCTGCGGAAAATCCGCTTAAAAAGGCACTATCAACTACGGTCACTCCAACTGTAAGAAAACGAGTTTCGGAAAAAGAATTTCTGTGTTTCTCAGATGGCAAATGCGCCACAACGCCTGCGGCTGACAACTGAAGCGATCCAGGACCGATCGCTATGTAGACGCTTTCTGCGACATTATCCAACCCCATAAGCGGAGCAGCAGCGATGCAGTAAAAATGGGAAACTCGTTACGCATAAGTTCGTATAACGAGGAAAGGGTTAATAAAAGGATAAGATAAGATAAGGATAAGAAGAAGAAATTCGATGTCTTTTACAGCAGCTTAGACTTTGTCTATCTACCTAATGGAAAACTTTTGGCAAAGACCTTAGTTCGAAAGCTTACATAATCCAGCTCGTACGGGAAAGTCGAATGACCACCGCTTGATCGAAACAATCAACTTATTGCACAAAACTTTCGATGAAGGCATAGTAATGGACCTGTTAATTGGTCTCCAAAATCTTGTGATTTGACGCCTTTGATTATTTTCTTTGGGGATACATAAAGTCGCTAGTCCACGCTAACACACCACAACTGCTTAAAAACGTGATCGAAAACTTTGTGTCTCGGACGACATTCAGATCAGATCCAGCCGTATTGGGCATATGGCCGAAATTGTGTTTAAAAATTAAATGCAGAAGGTATTCTCTCGATTGAACACATATTGATTTTGTTTTGTTCATCTTGCGTAGGTTCGAAAGCAGCAGAATCAATCTAAGAACTTTTAATAGGGTTACCACCCTCTTATTGGTCTCGGTATGGATAATTTGGGTGTTTTTTTCTTACTTAGTTTTCGATGTTTTAAATAACATTATTATGTTGTGGGAGCCATGCTATGTACGAGTAGCATACATGTTTTTTTTTTAATTAACCCAAGGGTCTATCTATTGTATTGTCTGACAATGGAAACGTTTCTACACCCCTGTTATTATCAAACGTTTATATGAGCAGAATTCAAAGGCATAAGCGACTAATGTGGACGACGAGAAACAAGAACAGATACAGAGATAAAAACAAAATAAAATGAAAAAAAAAATAAGAAAAAATATATTGTATATCGCAACCTTCAAAACTGATACAAAAAACATGAGCCACAACAGAAGCAGAATGTTGCGTCTACCACCATACACGAGTATGTTATTCGTATGTAAGTAGCGATCTTGAATTTAATATTCTGGGCTCATCATTACTTTGCGCTTTAATCCCATTCGCTTCGTGCCGTGGTTTAAACGTTCGTCGCCTTTTATTCGTTTGTTTCTCTTCTCTTCTGCCTTTCAAGGAACTATACCATCACTATGTGGGTATGTATGTCTGTCTATATATTTCTTTCGATAACAAAAATGAAAAAAAAATGTATCTATAGATTCACAATTCTAACTTTAATTTCACTTTTAATCAAACGAAAGTGAGAGCAACTTACCACTGCCAGATACATTTTAAACCACCAGAATAGACAGATTCTAATTAAAAAGCGATTAAAACACCGAGGGAATGGTTAGAGGAATGGAACGCGACACAGAAGAGGCAAATAAACAAACAAAACAAACAAAACAACACTCCGCGAAACTGCTCTGTACACAGTTTATTGAGAACTGAGTTGAGAGCATGACCAGAGAGAGTATTAAATAACGAAAACCGAAATGAGAACCCTGTACTGTACCTGAAGCCTAGTGATTTCTGCCTGCGTCTGACTTTAGGGTATTCCGAGGTCTTCCTGCTGTTGTTATCGCCACCAAACTTGGAATTGTTTGTCGACACAACACTTTGTCGACAATTGCGCCAGATGGTGAATTATTCACGAGAGTAATTGAAAACCGAATTTAAATTGTACGAGTGAGTCGCGCTTCGTTTTGGATACTCGTTCGCTGATCCTCGAGGATGACGATGTCAATTTCCAAGAGTATCTTACAAAACGAATCTGTTAAGAAAAACAAATAAGTGTGCACAACATTTGTCGAATCTGATTTAATCATTCGGTAACAGTATGTGTTGTAATTAGACCGTCCTACCAAAATAAGTTTTGCAACTTTTAATTTTAGCTTCTCATCTTGCATGCACTCTAAGTTGCATTTATTCGTCATGTTGGATTATCTGTTCGTCCGCAGCTGTTCAAGTAATGCCGAAGACTAACTACACACTTATACGCCATGGAACTGCCCTTTACTATCAAAAAAATCAGGAATAATTCCAATGGAATCACCGGGGCGATCAGGTCAATCTTCCAAGTCATTTTGCAATGAGATTTCAAGTCAACTTGATAACGAAATTTCCCGTTTTTCTTTGGTGCCATTGAGCTAAAGGTGAGCCGACATAAAGCATAATTTTTCGATAAAATAACGGTCGACTTCCAGCTATTTAAGAGCCCAAGCCGCAAACTACCACCGCAAGTCATGATCTCGAGTCTTTTTTTCCTGCATTAGTTAGATCATGAGTGGATACGCTGAGTTCTTATCGCAAAATTTTTCATCTTATGAACAGCGAAATATAGCTTCATTCAATTCGTGCTCCGGATTTGACATCCCTGTTTTAATCACATACGTCAAATTGAAATGTCATCCGAGACTGTATCTGTTCTGTTAAAGGTTTGACTTTTTACATAACAAAATGGATCGTTTAACAATCGGATAATGGGTAAAATTGTGAAGGCTGGCTACAAAAATAATGAGTCTGCGTAAGTGGCTTTCGCGCACTATGACCAGATTACGGTCGACATGGCATCGTTGCGTAAGAAGAAGTATTGACTTTCGTAAAGGTTTTTTGGTACAAACCCTTTCCGGGAATCATGATTGTGTTGACTTGAAGCCGGCCATAGATTTGCGAAATTGCTTGAAGAATTTATTAGCGTTTACATCATTTTTTGATGGTTTGAAAAAATGTCAAGATATCCGACTAGGGACGATGCTCCAAGGTCCTCTCTCACAGCTGTGCGAAGTTCTAGCAGCACTGATGGAAGTACGTCAGTCCACCGATCCGTTGCGTAGCAAGTCAGAGCGATCTTAAGCTTACGATGGTATCTCTCGATCATCCCATTCGATTCCGGGTGGTATAGTGTCGTTCGAAGCTTTTTGATGCCCATGATCTTCGTTAGCTTTTTGCTGTTGGCTGTTGGCTCTCGAACTTTCGATCTTGGTCGGTGGTGATCCTCTGCGGCACACCGAACCTCGAGATCCAACCGTCAAATAATGCCTTTGCGACCGTCTCAGCAGTAATATCTCGGATGGGTATCTCTGCCAATCATCTGGAAAATCGGTCAACATAGGTAAGGAGGTAGCGAAATTCACCTGAGGGTGGCGGTGGTGGTTTACAAAAAACCAATGCATCCTAAAAGACTCACTGCATGGTATGGATTATTGATTGGCGCCTTCATTGGCGTACTTTTCCAAAGATGAGGCTTGAGAGACGGTTTCAGTGAATGGAAAACCTTACCGCAACACATTGTAGATCGTAATACATGGATTAGGTTAGAGGAGAAGTTGATTGGCCTCCAAGCTCATGCCATTTGACACCTTTAGACTTCTTCCTGTGGGGTTATTTGAAAAATAAGGTCTATGCCAATAAACCAGCGTCAATTTAGGATTTCAAACATAACATCCAAACTGAAATTGCACATTTATTCTTCAAAAAGCGACCTTTGGATGGTCGCTTGCAGCAGAAACCGTGATGAACACATGAACAATGTTGTGTATTGTTCAATATTACCATAAACCAAACTTTGTTAACGATTCTACTCGTACATTGGTTTCATTTTAAATTTGTGTTTAATTTTAAAATTACTTCCACACTAGCTGTCGGCTCATCCTTAATTATTCTAGTACTGTTGTTGTTTCACGCGGCGCTGCTTAAAAAGACCAGAGCGGCTCATGAGCTCTATGAGCGGAAGAGGAGAGACGAGCACCGGCTTCTCAGGAGGAAGAAGAAAGAGCATGAGAAGCGCACGATCGAGGAAATTGAGAGATGCTACTCTATGAATGAATGAGGAATGAGGTTCAGAAGTTTTACCGAAAGGTAAAAATAACATGCCGCGGAAACAAACCCCGAACCGAAGACTGTAGAGATGAACAAGGGAACATCGTAGTAGAATCGCAGTCGATGCTGAGGATTTGGAAAGATCATTTCTGCAGACTGTATAACGGCGATGACGGACCAAATACCGCTGTCAGGCAGAATCAACCTTTCAACCTGGACGATGATGACCAACAATTCCGTCCACCCGACCTGGATGAAGTGAAGATAGCCATATCGAAGCTTAAGTCCAACAAAGCTGCTGGAGCAGATGGGCTGACTGCCGAGCTCTTCAAAGCGGCAGGCGATGACTTGGTAAGGAGCATACACCAACTAATCTGTAAAATATGGTCGGACGAAAGTATGCCCGATGAATGGAACCTCAGCATTGTTTGTCCAATTCTCAAGAAAGGAGACCCTCTGAACTGCGCCAACTACAGTCAGATCAGTCTCCTTAACATCGCATATAAGATCTTATCCCCCGTATTGTGTGAACGCCTGAAACCCTTCGTCAACAACCTGATAGGTCCATATCAGTGTGGCTTCAGGCCAGGAAAGTCCACCATCGACCGGATATTCACACTACGGCAGATCTCGGAGAAGACCCATGAGCTTCAGATCGATACACACCACCAATTCATCGATTTTAAGGCCGCGTATGACAGCATCTATAGAGGCGAGCTATATAGAGCAATGTCTAGTTTTGGCATCCCTGCCAAACTCGTCTGTCTGTGCAGGATGACGATGGAGAATGCACGCTGCTCCATCAAGGTCGGTAAAGATCTCACCGAGACCTTTGATGTCCAGAAAGGATTTAGACAAGGCGATGCGCTGTCATGCGATTTTTTCAGCATCGTACTTGAAGAATAGTGCGAAACTCACGAGCAGACACAAGAGGCACTATCATTCAAAAGTCCGTCCAACTACTCGCATACGCCGATGATATTGACATAATCGGGAGAAAGCAGCGTGATGTCAGTGGCGCTTTCGCGAGTATTGAGGACAACCAACACCGACGTCTCGGGCAGAACGTTACCCTCGACAGACATAACTTTGAGGCAGTTAAGGGCTTTGTCTACCTAGGCTCTGCTATAAATACAGACAACGACACCAGCGCTGAGATCAAGCGAAGAATAACTCTTGTCAACCGCTGTTTCTTTGGGTTAAGAAGGCAACTGAGTAGCAAAGCCCTCTCTCGGACAACAAAAGTCACCCTTTAAAAGACTTTAATAATCCCGGTCCTGCTCTATGGCGCAGTGGCATGGACGTTATCAAAAATGGATGAGGGTGTTCTTGGTTGCTTCGAGAGAAAAATTCGTCGGGCGATCTTCGGTCCCGTCTGCATTGACGGTGAGTGGAGGAGGAGATTCAACGACGAACTGTATGGACTGTACAGCGACATGGACCTAGCCAGAAGAGTGAAGTTCCAAAGGCTGAGATGGCAGGGTCATGTAGAGCGCATGGACACCAATGCTCCGGTCCGAAAAGTCTTCGAATCCGCCCCCGAGGGACAGCGCAGTAGAGGAAGGCCAAGACTCAGGTGACGCACGCAAGTGGAAGAGGACCTCAGCCAACTTAGCGTGCGAAACTGGAGGCAGCTGGCCAGAGATCGAGCTGGCTGGAGAAGCTTGTTGACTGAGGCCCAGGTCCACCCCGGACTGTAGCGCCACCTAAAGTAAGTTGTTGTTTCACATGTTGTGGCTTCTACTAATGCATTTTCCGCTGTTGTTGCGGATGTTGTTGGATTTTCTGTTGCTATTGTTATGACTGGAAATGTTTCAGTTACTTTTGTTCCAGAGTTGATTGGTTAGCATTATGCAGAAGCTGTTGGAAATTTGGCAAATTGGCCTTAATGTGGTGTACCTTCTTCTGACGTACCTATTTAAAGAAACCACTTGTTCCTCTTTAACATCTGACTCAGAGTTTGCAAGAGTTGCGATGGCAGTGCTGACTCCATACAAGTAACTTCATCACTCAATGTTGACTGTTTAGCTGTTCATTACAACACTTTGACTTAAAAAGGCTGAAAAATGTTGAAAGAACAGTTTTGAGACCAACTTTGTATTAGGGGATCTCAACGAAAAACTTTTAACGGACCCTATGTGAATCTCTAAAATCGTTGCGTACCGCGTTTCTTTCAAGCTCCCGCAAAATCCTTTTGCTATATAGAAACCGCAGAACATCAATGTTGCCAATGAACCATTAAAGAAGCTTCTTGGTTACAGAGTACCGCCACAAAGAATCATCTGGCCAGCCAACTCGATCTTTCGGTAGTCGCACTCTTAGTTGTCTAAGATCCCCTTCTTATATAGTGTGCCACTTGAGTCACGGTCTTCCTCTATTACGCTGTTACTCGAAAACCGATAAGACCGTGGTGCAGGTATCTGTCCGCTCTATATGGCCCAGCCATCTAAGTCGTTGGGCCTTCACTCTTCTGGCTACGACGATATCGCTCTACAACCAGTAGAATTCGTGATTGTATTTCGTCCTAATTCAGACCGCACCGAAGAATTCTGCTCTCAAAGCAGCCAAGAGCGTCCTCACCCATTTTTGATAAAGCCCATGCCTCTGCGCTATAGATGCGATATTGTTAGGATACGATATAGGTTCACTTTTGTTTTTCGAGAGAGGGCTTTGCTAGTAAATTACCTGCTTAGTCAAAATAAGCAGCAGTTTTTCATCGTTTAATCTCAGTGCTGGTGTTGTTGTCTGAATATATAGCCGAGCCTAGGTGGGCAGAGTCCGTATCGACCTAAAAGTTATATCAGTCGAGGATGATGCTTTGCCCGGCGTCGGTGTTGGGAATTTTCCGTTCAAAGTATATACTTGTTTTAGCTCTCGTTGATCGTTAAGCCCATTTTCACCACTTCCGTCTTAATACTCGCGAAAGGCGTACGCACAAGTCTCAATGAGATCTTTAACAACCTCGATGTAGCAGCGTGCATTCTCCATCGACATCCTGCACAGACGGACGTGTTTGGCAGGGATGCCAAAACTAGACATTGCTCTGTATAGCTCGTTTCTATAGATGCGTATGATAATGCGCGGTTTTGAAATCGATGATTAGATGGTGTATAGAGAACTGAAGCTAAGAGAATGGTGGACAGTGACCTAAAAGCACACTGATATGGACCTGTCAGGTTGTTGACGAGCGACTTCAGGTGTTTACACCATACGGCAGATAAGCTCGCCCACAATTTCGTCCGACCATATTTTGTAAATGAGCTAGTGGATGTTCTTTATGAAGATATCGTCGGCCGTTTGGAAGAGCTCGGCAATCAGGCCGTCTGCTGCATCGGCTTTTCTGGATTTTAGTTTAGATATGACTTTCTTTACTTTATCCAGGTAGGGTTGAAAGGTTAAGTCGCAGATATTTAGTCTCCAAATTCTCAGCATAGACGGCGCTGCATGTGTTTTCTATCTTTTGGTAAAACTTCTAGATCTCATTCCAGGAGCAACATCTCACAATCACACGCAATTCACGCTCCTTTCGCTGTGATGATCACATTAAACCCAGCACATTAAGGAAAGTGTTGGCAGTGGTATTCGCTACTTATTGCAGGCGTCCGAGGAACCGCTGTAACGATAATGTTTACCTCCGTTTATTAGTGCGAATCGTATCGTGCAAACCATACTTTCTGACAGTACTAGCAAAGATGCCCTCTCTTTCTGGCTTTGAACTGAAATCGCGGAAGACAATTTTAATATCACGGCTAGGGTAATGATAAATAACAATCGCCGTAGAATACGTCCAGAATAGCCCACTCCATCGTATTTTTTGGAAGACGGCAATATCTGCTTTGCAGCAGTTCTTGGCCTCCACTAATTTGCACGTGGCTCGCTGAGCTATTTACAACAGCTGGAAATTACCTGGCTGTGGTCACGCACCAGCTAAATATATAAGATATGGTTAGAGGAAAACATGTGCGAATCATGAAATTTCAACATCGCTAATCCGATCCTTATCTTTTGAGAAACAAGTCTCTCAAACATAGCCCTTACTATCTTTTTGCCGAATTGTGTGAGGGGCTGAAATCATATTTGAAAAATTTTCCTTGTGCGGTGTCATCATATCAAATATTCATGTTACGTCAGATGTTGAAGCACCAAGCTAATGAAGCTTACCATCAGACCTTACAAGAGAAAAACAAGAAACTCCAGGAAATTATGAAGGTGTCATAATATTCCCTAAAACTTCAACCTTTATCTTTCTATTTAACACTTGAAATAATGCTTATCTTCTTCTTATCCTTTTATTAACCCTTTCCTCGTTATACGAACTTATGCGTAACGAGTTTCCCATTTTTACTGCATCGCTGCTGCTCCGCTTATGGCTAATGTCGCAGACCGCAGAACGCGTCTACATAATGCTCGGTCCTGTCGCTTCAGTGGTAAGCCCCAGGCGTTGTTGCGCATTTGACATCTGAGACCGACCTCGTTTTCTTACAGTTGATAGTGCCTTTTTAAGCGGATTTTCCGCAGATCTTCTTTGAACGTGGCAGTACCAGCTTATTCTATTCGCCTCAAGCGGTTCGGTTACTGAATTCTTTATGTGAAGACTTCCTCTTATACGCGTAGGTCTAATACAATCGCGTTTAGTGACTCCACTAGACATCCTTAACATTTTCATTTCCGCTGCCGTCATTTTGTTTTTAAACGCTTCGTACATTGTCCAGCACTGTGAACCGTATATAAGAGCTGGTCTAACAACCGTGGTGTAGAGTTTCCCCTCTAATCTAAGTGGAAATTTTCGGTCGCAAAAGATTCCCGAATTTTCCCGCCATTTCATCCATCCTACACTCACTCTGTGGTTTACATCGTCGTCACATTTCGCTTCCATGTTAACGATTGATCCTAAGTACTTAAGGATAGTGCTTTTCGGAAGAACTATTCCGTCTCACATTATATCCGGAACAGGTCGCAACCGATGCGCAAATGGACACGTCAAATGCTCCGTCTTTGAACGACTTATTTTAAACCCGTTTCTCTCTAGCGCATTTCTCCATGAATCTAAGGCGTTCTGTAAATCTTCGACGTTATCGCTAAGTATAACTGCGTCGTCAGCGAAGAGAATTGGCGTTACATTGAATTTTTTCTCCTCTGTGCAGCGAGCTTAAAAATATTTGGCATTTTAGTATTGTACGACGTTTGAACTTCTTGTATAGCTTGTCTTCTATCTGCCGATCGTGAGGATATTTGTTCCAACTCCTGCTACAGGTTTTCCGCTGCTGCCGCTCGAGTTTGAGCCAGGACTTTCGTTGCGATCTTTTTAAGACGCTCGCATTCAAGAGCTAGTCGAGCTTTTTCGATATCGTCGCTCCGATCGCATTATGTCCACGCCTGGAATGCACTCTTCTTGTCGGCCACAGCTCGTTTGGTTTCGTCATTCCACCACCAAGTTTCTTTGCCGATGTGATGGTGTTTCGATATAGTCCCCAGATGGGACTTTGCGAGTGTTATGCATTCCTCGTGCATGCTGTTCCACATTTCTTGCGGGCGAAGGGAGTCTGCGATACCGTTTATATTTGGAAGTGCTTCTTTAGCCAGTGCGATAAATCTTGCGCTTCGTTCCTTCGATAGATTATACCACGGGATTTTTGGCTTTCCAAACGATGCCCGTGTGTTCGGTGGTTCCGCTGTGAAAAATTCTGTAATGAGCAGACGGTGTTGGCTTACTACAGTCCTTAACACGGTTTCTCATCGACATTTTGCAGAGGTGATAATCTATTTGCGTTTCGTGGCCTCCGCTGCTATAGGTGATAAGATGTCGTTGATGTTTAGTAAACATTATATTTAAGACGGTTAAGCAATAGGCCCTACAGGCTACAAGGATATCTTCGCCAGCTGAATTTCTGGTTCCAAAGCCTTTACCGCCGTGGCAGTCCTCATAATCAACATTTGTTTCTCCGACGTGGCCATTTAAATCTCCGCCTACGAAGAGCATCTCATCGATAGGTATATTTCTTAGCAAATTACCGAACTCTGACCAAAATGTATCTTTTTCCGTTTGGTCGCATCCATTTTGTGGGGCGTACGCGCTAACAATGTTCCAAGTTTCATTGTGTAAACGGTCGCTTATTTTCAAAATACCAACGATAATGCTTATGTAATTTGTCAATTGAAGGCAGAATCGTATCCTCACCAAAAGCGTGCCTTTAATTTCATGCATTAGCCCTTAACACCAGCACTGGCAGCAGCAAGATTTATAGGATTTGCATGATGCTTGACAGTAATGCGTCGCTGATTGACGAACAATTCAACTCCGCCTGTCTTTCGAGAACCATCTTAAGTTAAGACTTAACTAAATCTTTCTAAAAATATCTATAACAAAAGCTCTAACATTTACTCATTTATTAGCCCATTCTTATGTTATTTAGTATGCATAGGCTTGTTGCACAATTGTCGCGGTCTCACAATTGCTCATAGAATTTCCAAGCTTTTGAAGTGCAGTGCTAAACCTATTACACACCAAATATTAGTTAAATAGTTACTTGAATAGGGTTCTTTCTTCTTTTTGTGCAAGTAATAGGTACTTTCAAAGTTCCTTTGTTTGCCTGCAATGTACACCCAACGGCAGTTGAATTTATTTATAAATAAATCAAGTAATTGCGTCGGAAGCTTGCGGGCCCTTAAAATTACTTATACGAGTTCACAAATTTTGTGCCGCTGTATCAAGTGACTGAACTTGAGTGCCGAATATTTTCAAATGGTTAAATCTTGTGGCTCGTCGTCCTTCAGTGAAAGGCTTATTTATTTGACATATCAGCATATCCCAGCAGATAGGCAGATGCTTTTGGGATAGGCACCGTTTAGTTTTTAAATAAGTCTTATGCCGATTACTGGCTATTTATATAAAAGGATTCGTAGATCTGTTTCAATTGAACATTTAATTTCATACTTTTCACTTGACATTATGTAGATCAGTTCTCCCGCAACTTCGGATTCTGTCACGGTAATGTACTATTGTATATGCGACTTAAATGTCGGCGGGAAAGTATCTAGTTCCACTTCTCCTGAATTTGCTCATCGTCAGAATGAGCATCCTTTGACGTACTGTATGTCTGATTTCATATCACTATTGCATTTTCAGAGGACCATCGTCTTAATGAGTAAGCAAGAGCAAAAGTTCAACACAAAATCTTGGACTCCATTCGGTGAGCGGACGCTTAGTTACAATTCATGTGGAGGAGAACCTCTTCAGTTCCAAGACTGCTTTTAGTATCTTCAGCTCTTTCTTCTTCTCCCTATGTGAGGCTATAGCTCGGGGTGAACTATATTTCATTCTTCTAGAGAAGCCAATGATTGCTCCGTTTCTTTTGCTCTCGTTAAGCTCACGAACGTCCTTCGTTGCAACAAAGCCTTCTGGCTTCTTGTTAACTTACATGTGCTTGGCTAGTCAAACGGGGATTTCTTGCTGGTGTTCGGGTGGAACTTAGCACAGATTAGGCGTTATATTAGCGAATATAGCCTTGATTCGCATTGTCACGCTCACGTGTCAAAAGCTAAAGATTTATTGCCTAAGTATGCCACGTATGCCAAATCTGCATCCGAATAAGTGCTGTTTTTTTACCCTTAGCGGCGGTGATATTATATAGCTTCTGGCCGAGCATGTCCTTGCCATTCTAGCCTGCATAAGTAACTCGGTGCAGCCCAATCCAAGTCATAGAACAATCAGAAGTGTCCTGGTCACGCTCCATTATGTTTACGTATGTACCGGTTGTAGTTTCCTGTTTCAAAAGAACCCTTACTGTTGCAACCAGATAAGAATTATTGTTGATACTGGGTGCATTTAATACATTAAACTATAGTTGTGTAAATAAAATAAAAAGATACCAGAGCTGAGGTAGACAGAACCCTTCAGTCGTTCCGAGTCGTTTGGTATAGGTGTTGTTTCTTGTTGACAAGATATTAGGGTGTCGAAAAGTAGTTTTGATAGAAAACACAGATTGCTAACTAGTGTTTGCGAACTGTTTTATAGATTTATAATGTATACAGTTAAGGATTATGTGTAGAATAATATGTCGGGTATATGACCTTCACGGCCTTGTTGTCACATATGCACTGTTTTGTTGAAATTTTCCATGGCAAGTCTGCATAAATGTGACTGAATTTCGTGGATACATTGCTTAATTTACTCCTTGAAGGCATGTGTGGTCGTAGGCTTGTTAGCATAATCCTTAGACTTTATAAGACCTCGAAGAAAAAGGTCGATTGGATGGCCTTAAATCACACCATCTGGACGACCAAGTCTGAGAGGTCGATACCAGGAAATGACTCATGCAGTAATAGATTTGTTTTTTTTGACATGTGGCACTGTCTTTTTGTATATATATATATATAGATATCCATATTTTGCAATTTCGTTACTAATAACTGAATTTCTAGCGAACACCATTAATTGTTTTTGGCTGACCAGATGAATTTCCAAAGAAGAATCGTCCGATAATGCCTCAAACGCTAAATCCGCATGGGTGAATGAATGTGAATGCATCTGTTTCTTAACAATCCCTCGTGTTGTTTCTGTGCCCCAAATTCGACAAAGACATGTAAATGAGCTTTATCACTGAAGTTAATTTTGTTTGGAAAATCAGCAGCCACTTGTTGGTGTTCCATCAGAGAGAGTTTCCTGAAATGTCAAATTCTTGGCCATAGTGTCGAATTTTAGTTTATGAAATCTCAGCAACATTCTCACTAACTGCTTCGAGATCTTGTGTTAATGGACTTTTTGAAGGATGGCCAGAGTATCGTAGAGCACAAATGCGGGGGCCCTTATCCAGTCCCCCTAAATTGTTGAATTAACCTATTCACAGTTGATGAAGTTAAATCAACATTCCGACTACTTTTGACGAAAATTGCAAACTATAGCCGCCAAACCTTCATTATTTTTTAAATGTTGTTTATCAGTGGTATATTACTCACTTTTATGAAGCAGCAAGGTTTCTCCGTTGCTGGAAAGTTATTTTCTCTTTTTTTGTGGAAATTATAAACATCATTTCTGAAGAAGGGCAGTCCCGGTCGAGTTCCTTTGTTTTTGTTTCACAGGACTAGTCAAGTAAAACCTAGCCACCAGATGAACTGTCTCTAATGGCTTGCTAAAAATGCCGCTTACATGACTAACCCAAAACATTTAAGTGCTTAGCAAAAGTAATGTGCCCTGCTTAAGGGAAACAGAAAAGCCGCCGACTTCTTAAAGACATCGGGGAGCATTAGTTTGGTTTGGACGGTGAGTCATGCCATTTGCTCCAACTAAGCCTTAATCGAGAACCCAGACAGAGCTTCCTCTTAGCATTGTCTGGCAAGTTCTTAGGCGATTTCTTTTCCAGTAGTCCCATCGTGACGTATTACCAAAACGAGACTTAGTTAGTTCAACCTGCAAGAATGTCTTGTATTCTCAAAATAGATTGGAAAGATTCTCAAAAGGAATCAGCGAGGCTCTAGGGGCACCTTGGCTGATGCTACAGATGCAAATGCCTCGTGTCCTCCACCGGTTCTTCAGAATATAGTTTGTTGCTTCGCTTGGAAGACAGATCCAAGCTTTCCTAACAGGGAATGAAGTCTAAAGTTGTCCGGAGCCCAAATTCGGCACAGAGATAGTCGATTCCGTATTATTTCTGCAACAGAAATTCGGGTGCCACTGCCACGGATGGCATGTTGATAAAATTAGAGTCAGAAGACAGCAAGGTCATAAATCTCCAGTGTGTGTTGTACTAAAGACCACTTCTTTTTAAACGGAAGATGGCTTTGAGAATGCAGTCCATGTTATGAAATTTAAGGCGAGGGTGATTTATGAATGCTTCTAAAGCGAAGTCAAGCGTGCTAGGGAAAGCCCTCATGAGACATATCGTTCTTCGAAGTCTAGTAATAGCGGCTTTGCAGATTCAAGTGGACGCTTCGTGGTGATAGCCCACATATCTTTCCGACAGCTCTTTTGCACTGCCAAAAGACAAACAGCGCCTTAAAGGCTTTCGATTTAACGTTTCTTATCCAAAAAAAAAGTTTGATATCCGAATGACACATAAATTAGTAAAGTCTTTGTACAATCGTCGATTACGTCCAGAACTGTCTGCACTTTAGAGCAGTTAACCACTATAAAGATATATAAGCCTTCAGAAGTTTCGTTGTCATAAGCACCTTCGTTGTCAGTAAAAATGACCAGCGTGTATTCCTTCTTGTCAAGTGTACCTTTAAGTCTAGCTACGACATCAAGCAAACGAAACGTTCTCTTTTTTTCTGTAGCTTATGTCCGTAGGATCTCAATCTTGGTTGCAAAATTTCCCAAGTTAAAATGGTGACGGGGAGTTCAGCACAAGTTCAGACAAGTTCTCAATCTTTCCAACCGCTAGTCATATAGTGATGCCAGACCCCATAAACATTCGAAACCACATCCATGATTCCTGTACGGGTGTTATGGTGCGTAACGTTTTGCATTCAACATAAGGATGCGGTAGCGGCTTGTATCTGACTACACAAAATAGACGAGTTGAGGGGTGGTAGTTTATTACGTGTACACATTTGGAAACAAAGTGGATAAAGTCATACCTTGACTAAATGGTCTCGGGCTTTATCCAAGCCCATAGCAGGACTAAATCCGTCTTTCGTTTTTGGATTCTTCCTCTCCATATCAGAGCAAATTTTCCACTTTTCAGTGTCGTTTCAAGGGTTTTGGGAAGGAAAACGTACTACCATATCGCCCGTATTCCCTCGGCGATAGTTAGTTTGAGTTTTCTGAAAACTTTGAAGTCCCAGGGATGAGATTTTTGGAAAAGACTTCTTCAATAATTTCAAAGTTTGCTGGGTAAGGCATTTCACTTTAAGATTCCGTTGTCGGTTATCTGCCACAGTTGGCCGACACAGTGTTTCCCTTTGGCGTCTCTCAGACTGAAGTGATTGCTAGCATTCCCAATTCAAAACACTAGAGAGAAGAAGAAGATTTCATATAAGGTTCCGTCATCTTTGACTTTTCAGAGTTTTATTAACAGGTGCTTTTCCAGAGATGACCAAGTTCCATCCACCAGTAGCACTGGTTAAGCCGCCACCAGGACAACGTCCTTCGTTGGTTATCCGTTTAATGCGCACAATTTTTTTTTTGTCTCCAAAAACTCATACCTACAGAATAAAAGTCACATATTAAAGGAAAAACAATAAAAAAAACATTTAAATTAGTATAGCATTTATTTTGGAGAAAAATGCTGTGTTGCCAAATGGCAAAAATGCTCGTTTGAGGTTTTCCAACAACAATGCTTTTAATAATGTGATAAGAATGTTTTGATAAAAAAAAATTATAGATAGAAACCATGAAATTTGCCGAAACAATTTCTGTCTTTCGTATGACACAGAGCCATTCTGTGCATTCTATACGAGAAAAACCTTTGCAATTTGAAAGTTTACATCGATTTTTGTTTTCGCAGCGCTTTTCATTGTGACCAACTCCATCAGTTCTTATATCTTTTGGTGGCACATATTTCATTGGTCCTCTCTTCCTTTTTGCTTTCAGTTCTTGTTCTCCGCTGCTACTTGACGGTCTACCCCTTATACGTTTTCTTTCTCTTCCCATCATATCGAGAGACGATGGTGGCTGGTTCGGAACCGACATAGGTGGAAGCAAGAGTTACCATTGTGTTGTCTTTCCAGCAAGTGAGTGATAAATCCTTTCCTTCATAGTTTGCCACTTGTTCTTCATATTTGCCTCTTTCAATAGATTCCTTCATAAAATCCTTATGCAGGGACAGTTTACAGCTCTTACCTAGCCTATTTCTCTGAATCGTTCCTAGAGCATATATGTATACCTTGAGTTGCCAAATGATGTAGTAGCGGAATTGATGTGTAAAAATTATCAAAGTACTCGTAATGTTATGTGGTTTACCAGTCTTGGTACAGAGGCAAAGTACAGTGTTTCCAACTATTCCAAGGTCAGGCTCATCAGGCAAGCATTTGCAATTCTGTCCAGAATAAATTTCAAAATTACAGGCATAGCCTGATAGAGAACATAATACATAAAATTTGAATCCCCATTATGGGGTTTAAGAAAATGAGCCACTTTCGTGACACACATTTGTTCGTCCAACGAAAGCCTTTGTTCTATCGGCACAGTACTTGAAAATAAATTATTGAGGTGATCTATAATTGGTCGTATTTTATGCAGACGATCATGTTCTGCATGTTCACGAGATCTATGAAGGCTGTTGTCGTTGATATGGATCACTGATCTCAGTTTTAGAAATCTCTTAGATGACGTAGTTTCCATGATGTGCTGAAAACCATATTCTCCCCAATAAGATCTGACATTAGGATAATGAAATGCTGACGTAAAAATCAGAACACCGAAAAACTGTCGTGCTTCTACGGTTGTTATAGGTGGACTATTAGCAATATTATTTTGGGCGATGTACAAATTAGTCTCACTAACAATTTTGGAAATTATTTCATTGTTCATAAACACGGAAAAAAATTGCATAGTGGTTCTAGTGATGTCACTTCCTAAGAAGGTGATTCTATTCTCATCCCACTTCAAACTTCTTTTTTCCCATATTAGGTCGCTATTTTTAGATTTCCATAGAGCAGCACCAGAAATAAGTGGATTAAACATCGATGGAACTGATTCTTCCGCGACTAAAGGCTGATCACACCTTTCAACTTCTTCATTTCCCTCGCCTGTATCTTCGCCTTGTGATTCATTTACAAATTTCTCAACACCAATATTGTAGTCTATATCGTCTTCATCACCAATATCTTCCTGATCTTCGGATACATCACCTATCTCGAATACCGCCAAATATGCTTCTATGTCCTGAGGTTTCATTCTGAAACATTAGAATTGGAATAAAAATACACAATTCCCTGTATAATCATTTTTCAATAAATATCTAATCTACTAAAACACGTTGAATCTGGATGCTTGCTACAATTGGTGCAATACCAGATTTACAACCAAACACGCAATGTAGACAATTGGCAACATAGCTGTTTACGCCAAATTTACAAAAAAAGGGTTCTTTGGAATTTGTAATGAAATAAAAAATTTTTACCTTTCTTCCCAGGGTGGACCTGGGCCTCAGTCAACAAGCTTCTCCAGCCAGCTCGATCCCTGGCTAGCTGTCTCCAGTTTCGCACGCTAGGTTGGCTGAGGTCCCCTTCCATTTGCGTGCGCCACCTGAGTCTTGGCCATCCTCTACTGCGCTGTCCCTCGGAGGCGGATTCGAAGACTTTTCGGGCCGGAGCATTGGTGTCCATGCGCTCTACATGACCCAGCCATCTCAGTCTGTGGATCTTCACTCTTCTAGCTAGGTCCATGTCGCTGTACAGTCCATACAGTTCGTCGTTGTATCTCCTCCTCCACACACCGTCAGTGCAGACGGGACCGAAGATCGCCCGAAGAATTTTTCTCTCTAAGCAACCAAGAACACTCTCATCCATTTCTGATAATGTCCGTGCCTCTGCGCCATAGAGCAGGACCGGGATTATTAAAGTCTTATAAAGGGTGACTTTTGTTGTCCGAGAGAGGGCTTTGCTACTCAATTGCCTTCTTAGCCCAAAGAAACAGCGGTTGGCAAGAGTTATTCTTCGCTTGATCTCAGCGCTGATGTCGTTGTCTGTATTTATAGCGGAGCCTAGGTAGACAAAGTCCTTAACTACCTCAAAGTTATATCTATCGTGGGTGACGTTCTGTCCGAGACGTCGGTGTTGGTTGTCCGTTTTGCTTGACAGCATATACTTGGTCTTGCCCTCATTGACCGCTAAACCCATTTTCGCCACTTCCGTCTCAATACTCGCGAAAGCGCCACTGACATCACGCTGCTTTCTCCCGATTATGTCAATATCGTCGGCGTATGCGAGTAGTTGGACGGACTTTTGAAAGATAGTGCCTCTTGTGTTTGCTCGTGAGTTTTGCACTATTCTTTCAAGTACGATGTTGAAAAAATCGCATGACAGCGCATAGCCTTGTCTAAATCCTTTCTGGACATCAAAGGTCTCGGTGAGATCTTTACCGACCTTGATGGAGCAGCGTGCATTCTCCATCGTCATCCTGCACAGACGGACGAGTTTGGCAGGGATGCCAAAACTAAACATTGCTCTATATAGCTCGTCTCTATAGATGCTGTCATACGCGGCCTTAAAATCGATGAATAGGTGGTGGGTATCGATCTGAAGCTCATGGGTCTTTTCCAAGATCTGCCGTAGTGTGAATATCTGGTCGATGGTGGACTTTCCTGGCCTGAAGCCACACTGATATGGACCTATCAGTTTGTTGACTAACGGCTTCAGGCGTTTACACAATACGGCGGATAAGATCTTATATGCGATGTTAAGGAGACTGATGCCTCTGTAGTTGGCGCAGTTCAAAGGGTCTCCTTTCTTAAGAATTGGACAAACAATGCTGAGGTTCCATTCATCGGGCGTACTTTCGTCCGACCATATCTTACAGATGAGTTGGTCTATGCTCCTTACCAAGTCATCGCCTGCCGCTTTGAAGAGCTCGGCAGTCAGGCCATCCGCTCCAGCAGCTTTGTTGGACGTAAGCTTCGATATAGCTATCTTCACTTCATTCAGGTCGGGTGGACGGAATTGTTGGTCATCATCGTCCAAGTTGAAAGGTTGATTCTGCCTGACAGCGGTATTTGGTCCTTTATCGCCGTTATACAGTCTGCAGAAATGGTATTTTCAAATTCTCAGCATCGACTGCGATTATACCACGATGTTCCCTTGTTCATATCTACACGCTTCGGTTCGGGGTTTGTTTCCGTGGCATGTTATTTTTACATTTTGGTAAGACTTCCGAACCTCATTCCTGGAGTAGCATCTCTCAATTTCCTCGATCGCGCGCTTCTCATGCTCTTTCTTCTTCCTCCTGAGAAGCCGGTGCTCGTCTCTCCTCTTCCGCTCATATAGCTCATGAGCAGCTCTGGTCTTTCAGAGCAGCGCCGCGTTATATACATCTTGCTTAGCTGCATGTGCTTGCCGGCATTCATCATCGAACCAGGGGTTTCGTTGTGGTGAGCGAGTGAAACCCAGCAAATCAGAAGCGGCATCTCTGATGGCGTTTTGGCAGTGTTTCCAATGGTCTTCGATGCTTGATGCTGGCGGCATTGGACCTCTTAAGAGATTAAGAGACACTCGATCGGAAAAGGACTTGGCGATCTCTTGCGATTGTAGCCGTCTGACGTCTAATTTTCTCACAGCTTTAGTTTGTTTTGGCGTAGTTTGGAATATCCGCAACCGTACCTTGGCTACAACAAGGTAATGGTCCGAGTCGATGTTGGCTCCTCGGAATGTACGGACATCCATAATGCTGGAGGAGTGTTTTGCGTCGATCGCAATGTTATCAATCTGGTTGACTGTTGATTGATCAGGAGTTCTCCAAGTCCCCTTGTGTATGTCGAGATGTGGGAACCACATGCTAGCCATGACAATGTTTCGCCCCGCCGCAAAGTCGATTAGCTTGAATCCGTTAGGTGGTGTTGTGCAGGCTATATTTTCCGATTGTTCCACCAAAGATACCCTCTCTTCCTAGCTTTGCATTCAAATCACCGAGGACAATTTTAATGTCATAGCTAGGGCATTGCTCGTAGGTCTTGTTAAGGAGCTCGTAGAAGGCATCCTTGGTGTCGTCATCTTTCTCCTCTGTGGGGGCATGCGCGCATATGAGGCTTAAGTTGGCGAATTCAGCCTTGATGCGGATTGCTACGAGGCGCTCGCTTACATGCCGAAAGCTGAGGACTTCTTGTCTTAGTCTGCCTACGACAACAAATCCGCATCCAAATAAGCGCTGCTTTTGCCGTCGATAGCAATTGCCGTAGTAGATGTCGCAGTTTTTCATCTTCTTTTTGTCCGGCCCATCCCATCGCATTTCTTGGATGGCGGTTATGTCTGCTTTGCAGCAGTCTAGGGCTTCCGCTAGTTGCTCGACTGCACGTGGTCTATTAAGGGATCTAACATTCCACGTGCATATCCGAAGCTCATTGTCCTTAAATCGTTTGCGTGGGTTGTCAACAGTAGATCCGTCCATATCCGAGGCTTGTTGATGCTTCGTAGCTTCCTTTTTTTAAATGGCCGGGCAGTTACCCCGGCGGCACAACCCTCAACCTGGAGGAACAGTTCCATTTTGAATGCCCCTATGACGAGGGGTCGGTTACACCGAAGTAACCCGTTCCGGGATGTGAGCGCTGCCGTCGGCCCTTATAGGGCTCGTCCCTCTATAATCTCTTTTCGAAGATCCTGACTAAGTCGTGGAAATCCTTTCCAGCCTGAGCTGCAAATATGCCGGAGTAGCCCGGATAAGGTCTTGTTTTGTTTTTCCGACACTAACCCTGATTTATATCGCAGGAAACTCGCCATTTGCCCCCTTCACTTCGCAACCTCTAGTGAGATTCCCAGATGGCGCCACGGGGAGGCGTGAAGTAGGACTTATTAGCAGAGCTGCAAGATGTTCGGCTGCAGAGGCTCATTCTCGTCATTTAAGGAACCAGCACCTGTCGGAAGATGCTACTTCTACGAGGCCTTATACTAATCGTTGCCAACCGTTACCTTTCTTCCACTGGATAATTATATATGTTCGCAAAGCAGAAATCTTTACACTTATATTCCAAACAGATACACCGGTGAAATTACAATTTCCAAACGTTTGCACTTTGACAGATAAAGTACGCCATGAAATTCGAATTCGAGCAAAAACCGTTAACCCGTTATTTTTCTTTGTTTTTCCTTTGATTAAAGTGACTTACCAAATGCGTTCGGAAATTAAACTATTTTGCATTGTTTTTATTTTTTTGCTTAAAGTGTTTGTAGACAAATGGCTACAGAGCGCATTTAAGGGTTATAGCACTGCCATTGTTCGGACATCGTGTGTCCTGGTTTTGCTTTCATTAACCGCTTTGTATGATTTCCATCCACTGGTACTGCAGCCTGTGTTGGTTACAGCACCTGTGTAATGAGGCTCTTAATATTTGTGCCAGGAGTTGCCATCTTCCTGCGCTGTCCATTTGCCCTAAATCTCTGTTTCTTCTTTGACTCCCCATTAGACGAAAGTCCTTCAAAGTGTGGTGTTTTTGTAGTCCGTGGTATCCTCTTCGTCGCTCCAGCTCAGACAATCTACCGAACGTGTAGTAGAAAAAGCAGCAGAAGTCATCGGAATCAAGAGATTCAACAGCCCCTGGGTCAGCGCTGAAATCAGCGGAGGGTTTTGGAAAGATCTTTGTTGGAGCCTACAGAATCTGTGCCCCAGCCGCAGTTGTAAAGACCATAAGTAGATTGTCGCGTACCATATGCTTTCAAATTGTCTACCAATTTTCAACAAATTCCTAGAAAAAGGAACTCTAAGACGTTTATCTTCATCATTGCGTCCATGATTGATTTCAGTTTTTGTGACCTAAAAATAAATCTTCAAAAGAAGAACACAAGTGTTCCTCCTTGTGAGATTAAATTTGATAGCATGTGGTGTAAGTGCTGCAGATACAATGCCCTTTTTAGCACATCCTCGTCTATAGTTTCACCGTATATACGAGTACATACTTCAAATGAAGGTGTGAGTGAAGTAAGCGGCCATATAATAAAGTACAGATCACCATCCCAGTCTGACATCTTCAAGTTCATTGCGTTCAACAGAATGACTCCTTTATGAGGTGACTTGCACTGTTTGGTGCCACTGCAAGAACAACATATCAACAGCACTAGCACAACACCAACTCAACTCTAATCAACATTTCTCTAGATCACGTGTATTCTATATGCATTCTTATGTATTTACCTTAGTTAAAGTCTCAGACCAAGTCCAAGTCCAAGTCCAAGTCCGAATCCAAGTGCAAGTCCGAGTTCGAGTCCATGTCCGTGTCCAAGTCTAGGCCTGGCGCGACACAGGTCAATGAAACAGATTTCTGCCCAAAGTCAATGACTTTAAGACGATGGATCAGCACTTCAGCACACCTCGCCACGCAATGGATACGATACGAATATTTGTACACGCCTCCCACAGATACGGATGCACATGCTTCAGCATCTGCGAATTTACGTGGTAGTGCATGTGTATTGTTTGGAGCTGGTATGCAGCTGCAGTTGCAGCTCGTGATCCAAGAATAGTCCTTCTGGTCTGTTTGCCAAGTGCTATAAGTGTTACTCAGTGGTTAACCAGAAGATCGTGAAGGCTTGTCATTAAAAGGTCAGTGTATCTTTCAAAGGGCGAACGATCTGTTGCTTTGTTATTTGTTTTTTTTTTTCTTTTTTTTGTCGTAGTTCTTACTCTCTTTTTTTTGTTGATGCTTTTGTCAGCGGAAACAGCTATTAGCCTTGGAATATATTGTAGATATTAGTATGAGTACTTCCTCAATCTGGTTCCGACCTAACAACTTTATAGTTTAACTCCGGCACACAATTGCAGGTGTGTGTTAACATTGTGTAGCATATAATATGATGATAGGTGAGGTTGGCCCAACATACTCATACTCGATGCTAATGCGACATTCATAATCGAAATAGCCAAGGTTATGCAGTACAGAAAAGCTGTGACTTTCTGACAATAAAAAAGGGCGCTCACAAGGTATATGAAAAGATCTTTGGTTAACTGAAATAGAAAAATATGGGAAACATAGTTTAGATTCACTAATGATATGACCCAAATTCTATCTGAATACATTTTTAGATTAAAATTCATGATCGTTCATTTGAATGCCCGTGTGAGACAATGGGAAGTCAATGAATCTCAGGGTCAATATAACTCAAATAATGGTTTGACCTCCGAACTCTATGTTACTAAGCAATGAATGGAATTTTTTTAAGTTTTTACTGCGAATTGAAACTTGTTCTAGGTTCGAGAACGGTTAGTCCATGTTTAAATTCGCTCAGACCTTAAAGGGTCATTGGCTCGTTTGGAGTTCAGTCACTTTGTCACGTAGGCGCTTTCGAATTGTTACTTCAAACCCTATGAGTGCCTAGACAGGAGCTTTGCCTTTTATTTTGTTCCTTAACAAAAGCAGTAGCTTGCGTAAAGCAGATATTTTCAAAAAGCCTATAAGAACACTTCGTGGTATTTCGAGAAGACATGTTAATTGGAATCATTGTGTTCACAGTAGCATCTTCTCGTGAAAAGAAGAAAAAGAAACCTTAACTCTGGTCGAATAGGCACACATTAACCAACGATCATCTATTTGAGGTAGGTTTTGTCCCCAAAACAATAAGAAGATCTCTAATTAGAGCCATCCAGATGGGATTATAAATCTCAGAAAATTCTTTACTGGTATATTGCTTCGTTATTTCGTCGAAAATGTAACTAAATACTAGGAGACACTAACATATTTTAGGCTATCTTGATGCCTTTATAACAAAAAACTGACAAGAAGTGCTGTATATTACTCTTGATAATAACGAATTGGATGGCATTATCTGAACACTCCTTTTCATATCACATTCCGTTTGAATGGTGCTCATATAAGAAATCCCTCAAAATATATAAAAAGAGATCTAAGGATAGCAAAGCGTCAATCCTGGAAGTCATTCTGTAACAAAATTACTGAAATCTCTAAATCCTTCAACGTCTAGCTGCTTTAGTAAAAGCGACGGCTCCTGGACGACCTCAGTCTACTGGGCTTTCAGAATATCATAAGGAATAACCTAGAAATGACTCACACTACCCTGTCATGGAGAAAAGTTAATGCAATTTTCATCTCCAAAGTCGGAAAATGCTCGTATGTCGTCCCAAAATACCTGGAACCTATTAGTCTATCATCTTTCGTACTGATTCGAACTTTTGTCCATGGCCTAACACGCCTACTGTAAAGGATAGTCAGCGGTGGAAACAGCCCTCCATTGACTTACTTTATACATCAATCGAATCCTCACATTATAGAGAGAATACAGTGGAAATGGAAGGTGCAATCAAGACAGCGAAAATTCTAATATGAGTAAGAGGGATTAGTCTCGTGCTAAAAAGGAAGATAATCATCAGTCCGATAATCCGAAGGTACTATTCACTCGCCTACGTCCGATCATCGGTTTGACAACGACTTTCATTTTGGCATCCCCTTCAGATCTTTCTGGAAGGAAGATACTGTGGTGACGGTGTTTTCTCAGATAAACTTAACCTTAGCCTATTCGTCCGCCTTCCAAATCACTGTAGCATGTTCCAGGCGGAAATATTGGCAATAAGAAAAGCCCTGTCTTTGCTAAGGAAAAATATGGTTAGCAATTGCAGATGCCTGAGCTCATTTTTACTAAACTCTAAACCGTTCTAGACTACTGATCTTCTTCAAAATTTATCTACATTTGTTGGATGCCGGGGCATATAAATTTAATCCTAACATAGGTGCCATCACTGGACACTGTCTCACATGTTAAAATGCAAGACGGCCTGGTATGCTTACAAACGATTTCTGTAGAATTATAAGGGCACGGAGGAGGAGGAGTCGATCCTCCACCTACAATATACATATCCAATTCTCTCTAAAAGAAGAAAATTCATTTACTGTAGAGGCCCCCTGGATGGCAACGATTAGTATAAGGCCTCGTAGAAGTAGCATCTTCCGACAGGTGCTGGTTCCTTAAATGACGAGAATGAGCCTCTGCAGCCGAACATCTTGCAGCTCTGCTAATAAGTCCTACTTCACGCCTCCCCGTGGCGCCATCTGGGAATCTCACTAGAGGTTGCGAAGTGAAGAGGGTAAATGGCGAGTTTCCTGCGCCATTAACCAGGATTAGTGTCGGAAAAACAAAACAAGACCTTATCCGAGCTACTCCGACATATTTGGAGCTCAGGCCGGAAAGGATTTCCAGGACTTAGTCAGGGTCTTGGAAAAGAGATGGTGGCGGACGAGCCCTATAAGGGCCAACGGCAGCGCTCACATCCCGGAACGGGTTACTGGCTTCGGTGTAACCGACCCCTCGTCGTAGGGGCATTAAAAATGGAACTGGTCCTCCAGGTTACGAAGCATCAACAAGCCTCGGATATGGACGGATCTACTGTTGACAACCCATGCAAACGATTAAAGGACAATAAGCTTCGGATATGCACGTGGAATGTTAGATCCCTTAATAGACCACGTGCAGCCGAGCAACTAGCGGAGGCCCTAGACTGCTGCAAAGCAGACATAACCGTCATTCAAGAAATGCGATGGGATGGGCCGGACAAAAAGAAGATGAAAAACTGCGACATCTACTACGGCAATTGCTATCGACGGCAAAAGCAGCGCTTATTTGGATGCGGATTTGTTGTCGGAGGCAGACTAAGACAAGAAGTCCTCAGCTTCCGGCATGTGAGCGAGCGCCTCGTAGCAATCCGCACCAAGGCTAAATTCGCCAACATAAGCCTCATATGCGCGCATGCCCCCACAGAGGAGAAAGATGACGACACCAAGGATGCCTTCTACGAGCTCCTTAACAAGACCTACGAGCAATGCCCTAGCTATGACATTAAAATTGTCCTCGGTGATTTTAATGCAAAGCTAGGAAGAGAGGGTATCTTTGGTGGAACACTCGGAAAATATAGCCTGCACAACACCATCTCCGATAACGGATTCAGGCTAATCGACTTTGCGGCGGGGCGAAACATTGTCGTGGCTAGCACGCGGTTCCCACATCTCGACATACACAGGGCACTTGGAGATCTCCTGATCAATCAACAGTCAACCAGATTGATCACATTGCGATCGACGCAAGACACTCCTCCAGCATTATGGATGTCCGTACGTTCCGAGGAGCCAACATCGACTCGGACCATTACCTTATTGTAGCCAAGGTACGGTTGCGGATATCCCAAACTACGCCAAGACAAACTAATGCTGTGAGAAAATTCGACGTCAGACGGCTACAATCGCAAGAGATCGCCAAGTCCTTTTCCGATCGAGTGTCTCTTAATCTCTTAACAGGTCCAATGCCGATAGCATCAAGCATCAAATACCATTGGAAACACTGCCAAAACGCAATCAGAGATGCCGCTTCTGATGTGCTGGGTTTCACTCATCCACCACAACGAAACCCCTGGTTTGATGATGAATGCCGGCAAGCACATGTAGCTAAGCAAGATGCATATAACGCGGCGCTGCTTAGAAAGACCAGAGCTGCTCATGAGCTCTATGAGCGGAAGAGGAGAGATGAGCACCGGCTTCTCAGGAGGAAGAAGAAAGAGCATGAGAAGCGCGCGATCGAGGAGATTGAGAGATGCTACTCCAAGAATGAGGTTCGGAAGTTTTACCAAAATGTAAAAATAACATGCCGCGGAAACAAACCCCGAACCGAAGCCTGTAGAGATGAACAAGGGAACATCGTAGTAGAATCGCAGTCGATGCTGAGGATTTGGAAAGATCATTTCTGCAGACTGTTTAACGGCGATAACGGACCAAATACCGCTGTCAGGCAGAATCAACCTTTCAACCTGGACGATGATGACCAAGAATTCCGTCCTCCCGACCTGGATGAAGTGAAGATAGCTATATCGAAGCTATGTCCAACAAAGCTGCTGGAGCGGATGGCCTGACTGCCGAGCTCTTCAAAGGGGCAGGCGATGACTTGGTAAGGAGCATACACCCACTCTTCTGTAAAATATGGTCGGACGAAAGTATGCCCGATGAATGGAACCTCAGCATTGTTTGTCCGATTCTCAAGAAAGGAGACCCTCTGAACTGCGCCAACTACAGAGGCATCAGTCTCTTTAACATCGCATATAAGATCTTATCCGCCGTATTGTGTGAACGCCTGAAGCCGTTCGTCAACAAGCTGATAGGTCCATATCAGTGTGGCTTCAGGCCAGGAAAGTCCACCATCGACCAGATATTCACACTACGGCAGATCTTGGAGAAGACCCATGAGCTTCAGATCGATACACACCACCTATTCATCGATTTTAAGGCCGCGTATGACAGCATCTATAGAGACGAGCTATATAGAGCAATGTCTAGTTTTGGCAACCCTGCCAAACTCGTCCGTCTGTGCAGGATGACGATGGAGAATGCAGGTTGCTCCATCAAGGTCGGTAAAGATCTCACTGAGACCTTTGATGTCCAGATAGGACTTAGACAAGGCGATGCGCTGTCATGCGATTTTTTCAGCATCATACTTAAAAGAATATTGTAAAACTCACGAGCAAACACAAGAGGCACTATCTTTCAGAAGTCCGTCCAACTACTCGCATACGCCGACGATATTAACATAATCGGGAGAAAGCAGGGTGATGTCAGTGGCGCTTTCGGGAGTATTGAGACGGAAGCGGCGAAAATGGGTTTAGCGGTCAATGAGGGCAGGACCAAGTAGATGCTGTCAAGCAAAAAGGACAACCAACACCGACGTCTCGGGCAGAACGTCACCTTAAACAGATACAACTTTGAGGTAGTTAAGGACTTTGTCTACCTAGGCTCTGCTATAAATACAGACAATGACAACAGCGCTGAGATCAAGCGAAGAATAACCCTTGCCAACCGCTGTTTCTTTGGGTTAAGAAGGCAATTGAGTAGCAAAGCCCTCTCTCAGACAACAAAAGTCACCCTTTATAGGACCTTAATAATCCGGGTGCTGCTCTATGGCGCAGAGGCATGGACGTTATCAAAAATGGATGAGGGTGTTCTTGGTTGCTTCGAGAGAAAAATTCTTCGGGCGTTCTTCGGTCCCGTCTGCATTGACGGTGAGTGGAGGAGGAGATACAACTACAAACTGTATGGACTGTACAGCGACATGGACCTAGCCAGAAGAGTGAAGATTCAAAGACTGAGATGTCTTTTCTTTTTTCAACAGCCATTCTATTGACTTCGTCGGGTTTTTCATTTTCATCATTGCAAGAATGAATGTCTTATTATTTCCATAAATTCTGTATTCAAGGGCAGTCCAAGCCTGCGTAACTTTTAGATGGCTAGGACATGTAGAGCGAATCGACATGAATGCTCACATTACACAAAGGGACAACACAACAATACGTAAAAGGTAACCACAAATGATTTGAAATGCGCAACTAGGGGCAGTTAGCTAAAGATCAGGCTAACTGGAGAGGCTCATTCATTCAACTGTGTCTATTTAACAACCACATAATCATACCGCACGGCTGGGTAAGGAAGAGGTACGCTCTTAGAAGCCAACATGCGGTTCGAATATTAATAAAGGGACTTAACTAGAAAAAGACTTAAAAAGAAAGAGAGGTACGGACGTACGTTGGTTTTGAATGCTTGGAAGTTATTATGACTAGGTTATGAGGCGCTCGGCGGGGGAATCCACAAGCGAGTGGCTCGTATTTGGAAAAAATCACGATATTTCAGAGTGCGTGCGTAAGTGGGCTTGCGAGTGTCAATTAACTGTGTAATACTGGCATCACCTATTAGTTTCATCGCACGTTGATAGCTCTCTTATAGGTAATGCTGCTAAGAATGGAATTAAATAAATGAGCTTTCTATACACTGCCGTTCGCGTTCTACAGGCGAACAGCTTAAGAGCAGAGATGCGAGTCCGGAAACGAATATAAAAACCAGAGAGCACTGCCATCAACAAATGAACATAGAATTAGATGTTACTGACAAGAGATCATTAATGTCGAAGACAGAACGGAGCCCTGGGGTATACCATTTCTAATCCATCGAGGACGAGAGTTGTCGATCCCAAATGCCAGCTTTTTCGACAAAAGAGTCTGATGCCAAACACTTGCATTTATTTTACTCTCGACAGATTGAGAACAAACGGTTTTGTTCTCCTTTTCAATAAGACATACGAAAACCCTACTGACGGTACTTAAAATGTTTTCATTGTTCAAGATATTTCATGTCCTAAAGGTATATCAGCGTTTTCATAATCTTGGAAAGAAGGGAAGTAAATACAATGGGATTTTAGGAGGAGAGAGAGATAAGAATTCGCCTTTTTTAGGGACTAGGACAGAAAAAATTACGGTTTTCATCTGAACAGAAATAGTCCAGAAGAGTAGGATCGAAAAAGCTTACACAGTGGTTGTACCTTCTCCAGATGAAGGGGAGATACATATACCATCTGTACGAGTGCGAAAATGGACTCGGTCCATTGAAGGTTCGACGCACTCAAGTGTTGGCGGAAACAAACACAAAACTGGAAGTGTTGAGTTGGCCGGAGCTGAAGTGACTTAAAGTTTTGAGCACCTTTTGACTATTGTTGTATTTTTTGCTTCAGTATTTGGTCGTAATAAAATTTTACATGGCTTTGCATTCATTCCTGGCTCATTGGCTGTTTTCGGTTTCTATATGTCGGATTGGTCTTGTAAATCCAAAAAAAAAACATTTCCCTAACGCTAACAGCCTCTTTACGGCTCCAATCGTATCAGGCCTTTCTTTTGGTATGATACACTTAATAAGGGATAAAGTTTCTGATTACAAGGAGAATAATGTCTGTGATCATATCAGCAGCCGCTTGTACATCGTTACCGAGGAAACATAACGACCAGTTAGTTGAACTTCCAAGAGAAGGTGCTAAGTACACTCCAATTGGTTTTCTCGTCTTTTGTGGTCAATCGAATTCTGATCAATCAACGGCCAACCAGTCGTGGATGCCAGACACTCCTACAGCATTTTTGATCAACGGACATTCTGAGTAGCCATCTTCAACTCGGATAATTAACCAGGAACGAAGATATTACAGGCATAACGGTCTCCTGACAAAAACGGGGACCTAAAGATGTAACACTGTCTGCCCACCTATTCAAAGCGGTTAGAATAGCCCTGCTGAAGATTTGCACCAACGCATCTGTACCATATGGCCAGAGGGAAGGACTCCCAAAAAATATAATTTAAGCATCATTTCTTCCATTTTCCTAAAAAGAAATCGTTTATGGTCCATTTATACGAGCAATTTTGTAGATTTGGTAGCAAGTTAGCACTATCCGCAGCAACAATCTTCATCTATCTTTGCTCCGCAGTTTAAGCAACGACGATATTGACGCAGAAAAGACCAAATTTGCTTTAAACAAGATCATTATCATCTTGGTTCTACTCTATGGAGCAGAGGCTTAAATCCTGCCTTTGGGGGGATGAATAGGTACAGGATCGTTTTGAGAAAAAAATTCTGGGCTTTGAGTTAGTTCTCCTTGGAAAATTGCAGGGTATTGAGTGGGAGATTAAACCACGAACTGTACACTGACATTGGTCTAGTCACGCGTCTAAAATGGCTGGGTCTTGATGAGCAAATGAAAGCCACAATTTCGGCCCAAAGAGGAGCACCGTGTCCAACTAAATGCGCAGGAGGCAGCTTCAGGTGGTTGTTGATTGCGCCCCAGATTTATTCCAGTCTGTAGATAAGTGATGCCCTTCGCCGATGTTTATTTTGTGGGGTGCATCTGTGCATGCCGAAGTGCAAGCATTCAAATAAGTAACATGTATAGGACCGGAGTGTTTATTCTCCACGAAGTTACGTTGACCTGACATTTAGTTTATGTTTGCCTCTTGATGGTCAGTAAGAATTTTATATGATCATTTGCAGAAGGACTCGAACTGAAAACCTATATTATCTTCCATCTTCAGATGGGTTTTTATGAGGTCTATATTAGTCTACCGAAATATGTGACTCTGTAGTGAAATATAGACAATCCCCTGATCCTCGCGCACCTCTAAATTCGAAAGGCAAATTAAAATAATCAAATCGAGCAGAAAAAAAGTCCTTGATATCTTGAATAGTCACTGCAGCTAATCAACTACTATTTGAAATTAGTAGCTCGCCATATTACCTCTCATATCACTAAGTTCAATGACTTCTTGGTTCAGAAATGCAAAATCGCTAGGATATAACATGTCGACCACCACTACAGCATGTCTGTAAGAAAAGAACTTTGAATCTGATGGCGTTTTTCATGCTATCGAACGTACTAGCCACTGGTGGTTACTCAAATCGGATAGAAAAAAAAAAAAAAATAATTTTAATTCACGGAACTACTGCGGAACTTGTGAGGGGTACGGATTATTGTACAATCGGAAAGTGTAACTGCTGTAACAGTTCAAAATCCTCTACCGAATGCAAAATCTGGGAATTCGCCGCGAGAATAGTTACGCTTACGATACGATCGCAATCGAGTGCGGCAAGATCGAATTTTATCGCTTCTTAAAGTTGGGGTTAAGGAACTATCAAGGAAAAACGTGCCCCATGTACTTCCCTCATCTCAGCCTATGGTCTTCACATGCTCAGCTCACGCTAAAAAACCAAAACAAAAAAATAAATAAAAATAAATGAAAACGAAAACGAGAATGCACCGCACTGTGGAGATACGGATACTATACTCGTACGTCCGTCCCTAGCCGCAGTGCGTCCTCTTCAAATTCGTTGTGCTACGCAGCGTCGTTGATCGCGGCTGTAGACTGTTTTGCATGTCGGAGAGGACAGAAGTGGACACGGTTGGTCACTACCAGTACTCGAAAAAATCCCATGTGCCCATACAGTTCTTCGAACTCTGTGAATAGGTTTGCTTGCACCCGACACAACTACGACGACGACGAAGACGACGACGACGACGATGACGAAAACGACGAATGTCTACGCCAGCAGTGGCGACGACCAACTGTGATGTAGATGATGTGGATGATGATGATGATGATGATGATGAGGGTTCTAGTGGCACTTGTGCACATAAATTGGCTCCATTATGACTCCAAGACTACAGGTACTAGTGTCTGGTAGATGCGAATAGTCTCTGATGGTTCTCAGCTTCTCTGGATCTGTGGTACTCGCCAAACTCTGTCGTATTTCACTACATGGTAAACAGGAGTATATAATGACAATTTAAGCAGCATCTTGTACTTTGTACACATTTTATACATTGCAGTGAACAGATGTTATAAATAACATATCTAGCCGAAGCATTTGTATGCGGGCAAGGATCCATTGTTGTATCCTCTTGGCCGTTTTGGCCACAAAGACAGACCAAGTTGACGCCTAGTCAAACGTATAAACTACTTTTTAAGTAAGCTTTACTAACTTCAACTTCCACTACAGCTGACACTGTCACTTCCATCAGTAAAAAGGACGAACAAGATGATCACACAGTTCATAGTCCGATCCTGCGGGGAAATCGTTTACTCATTGTCTTCTTTTATTATCGGAACCAGTGTAGACGGTTGTGCAGCAAAGTGCTGAGTGTTGCTAGGCACCTTTAGGAAGTTGCTGTTTTTTCATTGCTTTCATTGAAGTGCCTGGTGGTGTATTGTCGCAAATCGAAAAGATGCCATGACTGACTGTTCTTTGTGTGGTGGGTTATTGAACTGGAAGTTCATGCCAATGTCTTTAACCTTTCGAATGGTTTTTGTTTTTGCTTTGTTCGTTATTATCAACAGTTCAATAGTAGTTGAACAAGGGAAGCTATCAATTTGTCCAGTAAGTATCCGTATGTATAGGGCGCTTTAAAAGTTGTTGTAGAAAAGTGCAGACTATGAGTTTGAATCGTTACATTACGGTTATAAGATAGCAAAATTATTGCAAACCACATATGAATATGAATCCGCATTTATTTATGAAATTGATTGTATCTGGACGACACCAATTTTAATCCATGTAAAGCCAAACTTGACCCAGCGTTGCAACTGTTTATACACACCAATTATACTTTTTTACCTTCAAGTGGTAAGCTTATAAGCGGAAGTGCAGTACAGCAGATAAAAACAGCAACAGCCTTAAGTGTTAAGTTACATTAGCTTTACATATGAGTGCGCGCATTCACAGAAAAGACAGATAAAGACACCAAAGATACCTTCTATGGGCCCTTGAACAAGTTCTACGAGCAATGCTCTAGCTACACATATGACATCAAAATTTACCTCGGCGACTTTAATGCAAAAATAGGAAGAGAGGGCATCTTTGGTAGTAGTATCAGAGACGCCGCTTCTAATTTGCTGGGTTTCACTCGACCACCACAACAAAACTCCTGGTTTACGACGCTGCATAGAAAGACTAGAGCTGCTCACGAGCTCTATGAGCAGGAAAGGAGAAAACCGGCTTTCAGGAGGAAACAAAACATGAAAAGCACGGAAATTGAAAGATGCTACTTTAGGAATGAGATACGGAAATTTGACCGAAAGGTAAAAAAAAAAACATGGACGTTCCCAAGCCCCGAACCGAAGCCTGTAGAGATGAAAAAGGGAACATCGCAGCAGAGTCGCAGTCGATGCTGAGGATTTGGAAAGAGCATTTCTGCAGACGGAATTACTCCGACGACGAAACAAATACCACTGTTAGGAAAAATGAACCTTTTACCCTGAACGATGTAGGCCAACGATTCCGAACAGCCGATCTGGATGAAGTAAAGGTACTCATATCTAAGCTTAAGTCCAACAAAGTTGCTGGAGCGAATAGTCTTTCTGCCGAGTACTTTTCAGCGGCAGGCGCTGACTTAGTAAGGAGCATACACCAACTCATCCGTAGAATATGGTCGGAGTATGCCCGAAGAATGAAACCTCACCAGTGTTTGTCCGATCCTCAAGAAATGAGACTCTATGAACTACGCAAACTGTAGAGGCATATGTCTTCTTAACATCGCATACCAGTTCTTATCTGCTGTACTGTATGAATACCTAAAACCGTCAAGTTGTTTCTTTTTCGATAAATTGGCCAATTTATTTGGTTTTTTGTCCACTAGCATTGGAAGGGTAAGTTTCATCCGAGTAATGTGCCTGCAAAAAATTCATTGACAACGGTAGTGACAGAAACTTTCTTCTTCTTAACCTTTTTCGGTCCCGTTGGCTTACATCATGTCGTTTTCCTTCTTGAAGTGCACCATTCAAAGACTTATATTCTCCTTCGGTGAAATTATTTATGACTCATTGGAGCAATACGATTGGTGTTTGACCAATGACTCGAGTAATATTGGCCTCCAATTCCTCAATCGTAGTCGGCTGATCCAAGTAGATTGATGATAGTCGGCAAATTCACCGGTACAAAGCCTGAAGCTAGGTAAGGTTAGGTTAGGTTTGAGTGGCTGTTGAAAAACCAACCTACTTAGGCCTGTTGGCCCATTGTGATGCCACGTTGATCTGTGATCCTCCTACTCCAGAAACCATTTGGAGCTCTTAATAAAGCGTAGGAGACTTTTAATGTCTTTGGTGCTTAAGTCAATTAAGTCGTTGTGGAAGAAGACCCCTAGGTGGAGATTTCTTCTTTCGGAGAGAGCTGGACATGTACAGAGGAGGTAAAGATTTGTCTCCTCTTCCTCCTCATACATGCAGCTTCTGCAAAAGTCGTTAGTAAAGTGTCTGGTGATGACACCTATAATGGTGCTAAGATGTTTTCCATTTAGAAGAATTAAACTCATGGAGCGATTCAGATCTAGCTTTGGCCAGATCTTTTTGGTCGCTAATCATGTCGCCCATCTATGGTTTGTTCTTCTGTTAGCATCCAGCTTTATTTCTTGTTTGCATGTTGCGATAGGTATACCTACGTTTTCCTTTTCAGGTGTTATAGGTATATTGGTTCAAATTTTGGCAAGTTCATCGGCCCTGCAATTACCTGGAATGTCTCTATGTCCCGGCACCCAGCAAAGGTGAACATTAAACTGCTCCGCCATCTCCATTAGAGATGATTGGCAGTCCATGACCGCTTTAGAATTTAGAGAGCATGTGTCCAGGGATTTGATAACGGCCTACCTATCGGAGAAGATGAGGATATCCATTGCAAATAATTCATTTTTCTTCAGCCAGGATAGGGCTTCGTTTATTGCCAGAATTTCCGCCTGGAATACGCTACAGTGATTGGGGAGGCGCAAGAAGAGGTTAAGGTTAAGCTTACCAACAAAAATACCACCACCAACCCCACTGACAGTCTTTGAAAAAAAGAGTGGATTAAATTGTCATCCAGTAACTCATTTTCCTCCCACAAGGATCTGGAGGGAATGCTTGCACGAAAGCCCTTGTCAAACCATTGTTTTGGTGTGGTGTAGTCGATGTTTTCTGGTAGAATTCCTAGTACGTTAAGAATATTTGCGTAGCCAAAAGGTTTATTTGCCCACTGTAAAAGCCTGATGTTAACTGTTCATCGAATCGTTCTTGCCTCAATTTTCAAAAAAAAAAACTGGATCGAGAATTTCACCAGCCCTTAAAATATGCCACAATCATCGTTTTTTCTGGGTGCACCTAATATAGTTATCTTGCTTATTCACGTAAGCATTAAGATAGAAATGAGCTTCATTGCTTAAAACAATTATAATCCAAATTATAGATCTTCTTGAAGACGATAAAACGTAAAACGTGGACGATTTGAAAGGTGGGTTAACCTCTTTTCTTACACGAATTATATTTTGTATTTGCTTTTAATCCAAGATCATCATGTTAAACAAGCCAGATTGTTGTCTATTACTGTTACGAACAGCGCCGACTCGGTTCATCACCGTCATCGCGTAAACTCTCCGCTACCACTAAGGGTGTTCTATTGGGTTATTATTATCCAATAATGAGTTTTTGGGTAGAATTGTGCATTCTATGGGTCGATTATGATGTTCTAAGCGCATGACACACATTCTTCGTAGAGCGCTGATTTTCATAATATAGTTAAATAATTTGTAGACGCTGTGCCGGGATAAATCTTTTCTTGGTAGAATATCAAACAATAACATATCAGTGTGACACAAAGTGTGCGTGTTTTTTCGCATGGAATCTACACTGTAAAAAGTACCTCTAAAAGGATCAGCTTTAAGAAAACCTAACTTCTCTGTCCAAAGAATGTTTTAAAAAACGAGAAACAATAATTTTCCGAGTTATGGGTACTTCAGCTTTTTAATAATTCCAAGGTGACGTGAATTCGAATCACATTACCACAATTCACCAACATCCAACCCAAGTGTGACAGGTTGCACATGTCATGCGCCTAGGCCACTTTTATTTGTCAAAAAGAATAAATGTTGGCTACAAAGCATCGAACAAAACCACATACCAATCTGCCTGACATTTGGTGAATCATTAACTCCTATCTCATCCATTACACTTCGCATTTGTATATTTGCCAAGAAATGTCAAACACTGCTGTGAACCACCGCCGCCGCACCAATATGTTCGATTGACAAACGAACGAGTACCTGGTACTAGCGCATTCGATTTCAATTAGATTCCTCATTAGAAGTCAAAGCTGGTGCAATCTGCGTAGTTAGCAGACATTTGTCGCCTGCTATTCGTGTAGATATATCAGATACTCTTACCACAGATGAAATGCACAACACTCAGATATTACTTCATGAGGTATGAAATGGTTTTACTTCGATAAAACTCGTATGCAAATTGTTTCGATTAATTTTTACCAGAGAAGGAGCAAAACAGTTTTTTTTTTAAATTTTTTTTTTGTAAAGAAATTCGGCTGAACCGACCCAGACAGGTGTCCGTTCTAAAATCTACGATCAGAGTTTTCCACATCATTACAGAGTACTCGGGTTGGTGAATGCGGTCCCATTTGTAATGTGCCACCTCTTGGAATTCGATTTAGATTGAAAACCTCCAGGGGTATTTCCCAAAGCGGATTTGAACTCGAGAGAATAAATTGAAACCAACTCTTTGATGGAACAACTTTTCAATTTAGATACTGCGTCATAACGAAAATGAGTTTGCTAGTGAAGTTGGCTCGACTTAACTTTTGTATAAACAATTATTTTGTGGATTTTAGGGGGTTTTTCCGACAAGACACTCAATGCGGCGAAAATGGGAAGGTTATTTGATATTACTCGTATGTGAGCTAACTAGTCATACAGAAAAACTCTAGAATTGTGCGTCCTTAATCTTACTGTTCGTTTTTGATTCATTGCTATGACTATATTTCATACAAATGGAATGCTAAGAGAGTTGCTACTTAAGTTTTGCAATATGGCAACACCCCTGTGAATATGTCAAATCTGACAATGTCATTGTTAAGTTTGACATTTTTTTTATAGTAATCGTACTCAGAATATTTCGTCATACAAGTGCTATTTGTGTTGTGTACAGGTACTTGAAACATTCATCTTCAAAAAATGAAATTAAATCTTGAACATTTTCGTGCGATGGTTTTTAATGAGTTTTGACGTCAACTCGCTTCGACTTTTGGTAATGAATCAAAGGTCGTCTAAAATCGATGCTGTGTGTGAGCTGATATTCGTTTGATAAACATTTGGCCGTCAAAAAGATTTATTCACGTTGGATACCGCATACTTTGACAATCGCTCAAGAAAGGCTCGTGTCGATTGGTGCCAAGAAATATTGAAAAAATTCATATGAACCTGAAACCAAACAGCAATGCAACAAAAGTTGTTCGCGCACGAAGCTCTTCGGTGCAAATAGTCGCCTGATTTGTCGGAATAATTCGACGAGTCGCCACCATGCCATCAGAGGGCCGTAGGATGCCCAATTCTAATTGATACACCATCACTTGTCTGCCCGAAGTGTTCGGAAAAATAAGGGAAACCAATCACAGTATACGAATCATTCTGCACCACGACAATGCAAGCTCTCGCACATTTTTGAGCTTTCAAAGCATCAAAATGATGCCATACAGTCTTGACTTGACACCCAATGATTTCTTTTGATTCCCGCAGATCAAAAATAAGTGAGGTGCCTGAAAGTGGTTAATGCGTTCAAATCATATATTTTGGATGTACCACCATCGCATGCGCAATTGCATTGGTCTTCATGGTGAATATTTTGAAAAACAATAAAAGAATTTTCCATTAAACATTTTTATTTTTGCTTGTCTATCTCAAAACCCCAAATTGCTCAACTGGATTTTTGTTTTTGTTTGTTTAAAGCGAACTTCGGATGTGCTCGTAAAATGCTAGGTCCCTCAACAGGCCACGAGCAGCCGAACAACTAGCGGAGGCCATAGGCTGCTGCAAAGCAGACATAACCGCCATCCAAGAAATGCGATGGAATAAGCCGGACCAAAAGAGTATGAAAAACTGCGACATCTACAACGACAATTTTTTCGACGGCAAAACCGGCACCTATTTTGATGCGGATTTAGGCAAGAAGTCTTGAGTTTCCGCCATGCGAACGAGTGCTTCGTAGCAATCCGCATCAAGGCTAAATTCGCCAGCATTAGCCTCATATGCGTGCATGCCCCCGTAGAGGAGAAAGATGACGACACCAAAGATGCCTTCTATGACCTCTCGAACAAGACCTACGAGCAATGCCCTAGCTACGACATTTAAATTGTCCTTGGCGATTTAAATGCAAAGGTAGTAAGAGAGGGCATCTTTGGTAGTAGTGTCGGAAGATATAGCCTGCACGACACCACTTCCGATAACGGATTCAGGCTAATCGACTTTGCGGCAGGTCGAAACATTGTCGTAGCTAGCACGCGGTTCCCCTATCTCGATATTTACAAGGGGACTTGGAGAACTCCTGATCAATCAACCGTCAACCAGATTGATCACACTGCGATTGACGCAAGACACTCCTCCAGTATTGTGGATGTCCGAACAATTTAAGGAGCCAAAGTCAAAACTCGGAGCTCTACGCTAAGAAAAGCTAATATTGTGAGGAATTTCGACGTCAGATGGCTACAATCGCAAGATATCGCCAGATCCTTTTCCGATCGAGTCTCCCTTAATCTCTTAAGAGTTGCCTCAGATTTGCCGCTTCTGATGTGCTAGGTTTCACTCGACCACCACAACGAAACCCCTGGTTTGATGACACATACCGGAAAGAATATGCAGCTAAGCAAAAAGCACGTAATTTGGCATTGCAAAGAAAGACTAGAGGTGCTGACGAGTTCTACGAGCAGAAGAGCAGATACAGGAGATACAACGCCCAACTGTATGGACTGCACAGCGACTTCGACCTAGCCAGAAGGGTGAAGATTCAACGACTGAGATGGCTAGGTCATGTAAAGCGTATGGAGGCAGCTGGCAAAAGATCAAGCTAGCTAGAGACGCTTGTTGCTTGAGGGCCAGGGCCACCCCGGACTGTAGCGCCACCTAAAGTACAGTACGTTGTTTAAAGCTACTAAAGTCAGCAGTCCATAATTGTTAAAAGTGTGAGGATCCACGACTTTTTAAAAAAGTAGTTTCAAATGTTTCTTTTTGAATCATATATTTTTTTTGACACTGACAGCTCTTATGCCCTCTAAAATTGACAGTGCCCTGCAGCTAGGGAACTCTGATCGGTAGCCGAACACATACCCGTGTCCGCCGTATGTGCTTAACGAACAACATTGCAGCTGTGTAATTGACTCAGGAAATAAAGCAAAACTACCAACCGCTTCGCTTTCGAATCTCTGCTTGGACTTTAGAGCAGCTCGATATTGACGACAATTTTACTCAAAACATCATCTCTGCAGATGAGGAAGATTCCCACCATGGAGGCGAAATAAACAAGCAAAATTGGCATATTTTGAGCTCCGAAAATCCATAAGTAGTTATACACAAGCCAATGTATCGCCAATATGTGCCGGTATGTTTTTTGGAGTTGCGGGGTTATTGACCCATTTCTCTTCCAAGAAGACAATGGTAGAAACGTTACAGTCAATGGAGTGCGATACCAAGGCATGTTAGGCAATTGTTTTTCCCAGAAATTGCCAATTTAGACCTGGGCAAGGTCTTAATAAAAATCTATGCTTCCGAACTTCTTCTTATCCTTTTATTAACCCTTTCCTCGTTATCCGAACTTATGCGTAACGAGTTTCCCATTTTTACTGCATCGCTGCTGCTCCGCTTATGGGGTTGGCTAATGTCGTAGACCGCAGAACGCGTCTACATAATGCTCGGTCCTGGATCGCTTCAGTGGTTAGCCCCAGGCATTGTTGCACATTTGCCATCTGAGAAATACACGAATTCTTTTCCCGGTCTCGTTTTCTTACAGTTGGAGTGACCGTAGTTGATAGTGCCTTTTTAACCGGATTTTCCGCAGATCTTCGTTGAACGTGGCAATACCAACTTATTCTATTCGCCTCAAGCTGTTCGGTTACCGAATTCTTTATATGTAGACTTCCTCTTATACGCGTGGATCTAATGCAATCGCGTTTAGTGACTCCACTAGACATCCTCAACATTTTTATTTCCGCTGCCGTCATTTTGTTTTTAAACGCTTCGTACATTGTCCAGCACTGTGAACCGTATATAAGAGCTGGTCTAACAACCGTGGTGTAGAGTTTCCCCTTTAATTTAAGTGGAAATTTTCGGTCGCAAAAGATTCCCGAATTTTCCCGCCATTTCATCCATCCCACACTCAATCTGTGGTTTACGTCGTCGTACCATTTCGCTTCCATGTTAACGATTGATCCTAAGTTTCGATAGCCAAACGCTGCCGATCCCCTCCATCTTCGACCAAAACTCTGATGGAATGCTGTCTGGTCCCGCCGCTTTCCCCCGCTTCATTTTTCCGATTGCTATACTTATTTCTTCGATTGAAAAGTCCCAAACTTCTCCCTCGAATAAATCAGCTGTCGGCACGATATCACGTGAAAACTGTTTGTTAAGCGACTCCTTGCAGTATTCAAGCCACCGGTCACAAATTTCCTTTTCATTTGTTAACAAGCGACCGTCTGCATTTTTTATGTATTTCGCCGAGGTTATTTCCATCGAATTTTTTCGCCTCTGTGCAGCGAGCTTAAAAATATTTGGCAATTTAGTATTGTACGACGTTTGAACTTCTTGGATACCTTGTCTTCTATCCGACGATCGTGAGGATATTTGTTCCAACTCCTGGTACAGGTTTTCCGCTTCTGCCGCTCGAGTTTGAGCCAGGACTTTCTTTGCGATCTTTTTAAGACGCTCGTATTCAAGAGCCAGTCGAGCTTTTTCGATATCGTCGCTCCGATCGCATTTTGTCCACGCTTGATATGCATTCTTCTTGTAGGCCACAGCTCGTTTGGTTGCGTCATTCCACCACCATGTTTCTTTGCCGATGTGATGGTGTTTCGATATAGTCCCCAGATGGGACTTTGCGAGTGTTATGCATTCCTTGTACATGCTGTTCCACATTTCTTGCGGGCTAAGTGAGTCTGCGATACCTTTTGTTTTGTGAAGTACTTCTTTAGCCAGTGCGATAAATCTTGCGCTTCGTTCCTTCGATAGATTATACTCGTACCACCGGATTTTTGGCTTTCCAAACGATGCCCGTGTTTTCGGTGGTTCCGCTGTGAAAAATTCTGTAATGAGCAGACGGTGTTGGCTTACTAGCGATTCTCCAATGCTTCCGAACAATCCAGAGAAATCAAAAATGTATTAAAAATGTGGCCTAACAGAATGACCCATTGCCAAGACAGTCATTTGAATGAAAAGAAACGAACGATGAGAAATATTGAATATAGTATTTCTTTTTTGATAGCCTTTCTTTGCGCAAGATATGGAACTTATCATCTTCGTAAATGGTAGTTTTTTTTTAACCAAATACTAACTTGAGACAATCATATCTGTCAAGCCAATTATCAGATTGCAGACTGTCAGTGTCAGTTTAATTCAAAAGTCTTTGCATATTGATGACCCATACTCTTTAACAACGAAGTTTCCAGGTTTTAGAAATTTGCCGTATTGTTGACTGTTTTTGAACATTTTCTTTAAAAAATGCAATGGAATCGAGACATATAAGAAGGCAACACAATATGGTCTGTTCAGGAGAGTTTTGCAGAAGTTCCAAATTCGTCGATTCGATATGGTTCAAGACAGCTAATCAATGATCGGACATACTATCTACCGAACATGTTTTACAGATGAATTGGAAGGTTCGTTCTGCCCCTGACAGAGCTGGTTGGACCGCGAATATTCTACGATGTACAATACATTTTAAAGAAAAATCATCATGATGATCTCCTCCTGGTTCTAGAGTCGCATACGGAATAAACTCTGCATCTCATTCGTAAAGAAATCAACGGAAATCATCGCTAAAGGGTAACTACTCTGGGCAACAGGATATTACGGTAATTCCTGCTCCACCGAAATCTGGAATCATCAGAGAGAGAGAGAGAGAGCTTACTGCAACGATACCTTCTTGCAAGCGTACTCAAAGTGGGCCATGGGGTGTATTCTGTTAGCGAGTTTCACCCCAAGTTATGTTAGAAACTTCTTTCACCAGATTGTTTGGATTTCGATTCCGTTTTGGTTTTGAATTACATACTTCTTTTCACTCAAAATCTTGATTATCAGTCAGAATCATGCCTCCGCTTGAACAACGTTGGGAAATATTGAAAACTCATTTTGAAAGTGAGTGTTGTATGGGAACAGTGCGTTTATTGAAATAAAGTTTTGGCCTTAGTTAGGTACCCCTGCTGTACACAAATTTTTGCAAAAAATTCGTGATACCGGCTTGCTTACAAAAAATGCCGTTACTGAGTCAGTAACTGAAGGCATACGACCATTCGCTTTACTAATGCTTCCCAGTTTGGCCGTACAGCAGCTTTAATTGGACGCGAAATTTGCCCGAAAAATTACTTTTTCCGGTAAGGCGCATTTTTATGTCGACGGCTCTGTTAACAAATCTGGGGGTCGATTGCTGAGAAGCCAATGTATTTATAGAGAGTGACATTTTGGTTCGGATTTTGGAGTTGTGGCATTTTTGGCCCATAATATTCCAAAAATACTGCGAGAAGCGCAATTTTAGCCATGAAATACCGAACTTTTAAGTGCCAACATTAATAACATGAACTTGGATGATTTTTTGTTTAAGCACGATTGCTCGCCATTCCACACAGCAGCCCATCAAACATTGGCTGCCACCGGCCTTCGATTTGGCCATATCAGATTTTCTTTTGTGGAAAAGCCCTTAAAGATTATTTATTGTGTTATCAATTCAGAAATGATTCGACACAGCTGACACAGCCACGTAAATGAAATTGTATTAAGTGACTTATAAGAATGTTTGCTTTTAATAATAAAGCTAAAATATACTGAAAATAATGCACATATGTATGTATATCTAGTGTCGATTACAATACAACCAATCTGGATAATGCTTGATTTTCTGTATAAGAAAATGTATGGAGCTATGATCACATTACGCTCCACCCGAGAGTTTACAAACCTTTGTCTATTTTTTGAACTGGTATTAAGTAGGCTATGTTTCCACGTTTCCCATTTTCCAAATTTGCTGTAAAAATCGCCAAGAACGACCTTTACGTTTGTTGCAGAAAGGCAGTCTTTGGCAAAGTCAGTATTTGTTTGTGGAAGCACCACAAAACATATATCAAGCTTATGTTTATAAATGTATTAACTCTCGGTGAGGACTGTAAACAGGCGTTGACTCCAATGCAAACTGTTCAAGATTCCTAGTAAAATGCTCAGTTTCTTGAAACCACATGTTCACCAAGCCTCGCTCATCCAATTCCTGCAGTAAGAAGTAGTTTATCATAGCCCTGTAGCATTCGTCAGTAACAGTGACCGTAGAGCCGATGGCATCTTCAAAAAAACAAAAACGGCCCACTCACTCCTCCCGCGTGAACGCCGCACCATACTGTGGGTTTGAATGGATGTAATGGCTCTTCGTGCATCATACGCGGATTTTCAGTGCCTCAGAAACGAAGATTTTGTTTATTGACGTAACCGCTTAGTTGGAAATGCGTCTTGCCGCTCATGATAATTTTTGACACAAAATCGTCCTCTTCGTGGTTGAAATTGAGGATGGCTTGATAGCGGAGTAAAGCGGTCCATTGCTTGTCTGTTTGTATTCTGCAGCTGTCTAGTTCACAAATGTCAAATATCATTGACGTACGACGCCAGTTGCAAAAATTATAACATCTTCCGATAGGATGAATATGAGCTACGGTCAAAATTCTCGACGATATAAGGGTTAACTATGATAAACGATGCTGTGCTTGCTGGATCCACCGAAAGCCTTTGATAGTCTCAATCGTAAGGTACTACTCGTATATCAAAAACTTAGACTATACTTCGCCTTTAATGAAAATTCGGTGTGCCTCATTTTAAATTATCTTGACAACCGTTATCAGAGAGTTGTTTACAACAGGACCTCGTCGGAATACGACATTCCGGCTGCAGGAGTTCCCCAGGGGTCTATACTTGGTCCAATTCTTTTCTGTCTTTTTGTAAATGATCTACCAAACGTCTGTTCAAATGCTGATATCCATTTAGATGCAGATGATGCTCAGATTTATATATCGCGACCCATTGGACTTATTGAAGACTTAGTCATAAGATAAAATGAAGATTTATCCAAAATACTCGTAAATGACTGGTCAATATATTATGGACTTAATCTTAACCCTAGCAAATCAAAGCTCATTTTAATATACAAAAAACGCTTTGACCCGAACGGAAAACCACCAGTAATCCTGAATGACAAACAATTAAATTTGGTTTACTAATCTCGGTTACTAATCTCGGTTACAAATTAAATAGATCACTTTCCGCTCTTGACCATATAAATTATGTTGTTGGACGAATTTATGCTGGACTGCGTAAGCTTTGACTCTATTCTAGTCTCACACCTATTGGCATAAAGCTCAGACTTGTAAAAATGCTATTGTTGCCTTTAATTGACTACGGTTCTGTAGTCTACTGCAAACTTGATTCCCTTTCGCAATATAAGTTACTTGTCGCCTTTAATGATTTGATAAGGTATATATACGGACTTCCCTGACACAATCACACCTCATTCTTGCTTGTTCTCTCAAACAATTTCTTGACCTACGATGTTGCATTTTCATGCACAAAATTTATAGAAGTAAATCCCCTTCTTATCTATTTGATAAGATACAGTTCTCTCAATCCACTAGAACACTTCATCTTATAGTCCCTGAGTGCAATCATTTGAACTCCTCGCGACTCATTTTCATCTACGTTACCAGGCTCTGGAACACACTTCCTTTAACCGCTAAGAAATTGAGTCTCCGCCGCCCACTTATCGGGGCTTCTCCTATTATCAACGTTACTTACTTTACTTTACGTGGCGCTACAGTCCGGGGTGGACCTGAGCCTCGGTCAACAAGCTTCTCCAGCCAGCTCAATCCCTGGCTAGCTGTCTCCAGTTTCGCACGCTAAGTTGGCTGAGGTCCATTTCCACTTGCGTGCGTCACCTGAGTCTTGGCCTTCCTCTACTGCGCTGTCCCTCGGGGGCGGATTCGAAGACTTTTCGGACCGGAGCATTGGTGTCCATGCGCTCTACATGACCCTGCCATCTCAGCCTTTGGAACTTCACTCTTCTGGCTAGGTCCATGTCGCTGTACAGTCCATACAGTTCGTCGTTGTATCTTCCCCTCCACTCACCGTCAATGCAGACGGGACCGAAGATCGCCCGATGAACTTTTCCTCGAAGCAACCAAGAACACCCTCATCCATTTTTGATAATGTCCATGCCTCTGCACCATAGAGCAGGACCGGGAGTATTAAAGTCTTATAAAGGGTGACTTTTGTTGTCCGAGAGAGGGCTTTGCTACTCAATTGCCTTCTAAACCCAAAGAAACAACGGTTGGCAAGAGTTATTCTTCGCTTGATCTCAGCGCTGGTGTCGTTGTCTGTATTTATAGCAGAGCCTAGGTAGACAAAGTCCTTAACTACCTCAAAGTTATATCTGTCGAGGGTGACGTTCTGCCCGAGATGTCGGTGTTGGTTGTCCTTTTTGCTTGACAGCATATACTTGGTCTTGCCCTCATTGACCGCTAAACCCATTTTCGCCGCTTCCGTCTCAATACTCGCGAAAGCGCCACTGACATCACGCTGCTTTCTCCCGATTATGTCAATATCGTCGGCGTATGCGAGTAGTTGGACGGACTTTTGAAACATTGTGCCTCATTTGTTTGCGCGTGAGTTTTGCACTATTCTTTCAAGTACGATGTTGAAAAAATCGCATGACAGCGCATCGCCTTGTCTAAATCCTTTGTAGTTGGCGCAGTTCAGAGGGTCTCCTTTCTTGAGAATTGGACAAACAATGCAGAGGTTCCATTCATTGGGCATACTTTCGTCCGACCATATTTTACAGATGATTTGGTCTATGCTCCTTACCAAGTCATCGCCTGCCGCTTTGAAGAGCTCGGCAGTCAGGCCATCCGCTCCAGCAGCTTTGTTGGACATAAGCTTCAATATAGCTATCTTCACTTCATTCAGGTCGGGTGGACGGAATTGTTGGTCATCATCGTCCAAGTTGAAAGGTTGATTCTGCCTGACAGCGATATTTGGTCCGTCATCGCCGTTATACAGTCTGCAGAAATGATCTTTCCAAATCCTCAGCATCGACTGCGATTCTACTACGATGTTCACTTGTTCATATCTACACGCTTCGGTTCGGGGTTTGTTTCCGTGGCATGTTATTTTTACATTTCGGTTAAACTTCCGAACCTCATTCCTGGAGTAGCATCTCTCAATTTCCACTATCGCGCGCTTCTCATGCTCTTTCTTCTTCCTCCTGAGAAGCCGGTGTTCGTCTCTCCTATTCCGCTCATAGAGCTCATGAGCAGCTCTGGTCTTTTTTTGCAGTGCCGCATTACATGCTGTTTGCTTAGCAACATGTGCTTGCCGGCATTCGTCATCGAACCAGGGGTTCCGTTGTGGTGGACGAGTGAAACCCAGCACATCAGAAGCGGCATCTCTGATGGCGTTTTGGCAGTGTTTCCAGTGGTCTTCGATGCTTGATGCTGGCGGCATTGGACCTCTTAAGAGATTAAGAGACACTCGATCGGAAAAGGACTTGGCGATCTCTTGCGATTGTAGCCGTCTGACGTCGCATTTTCTCACAGCATTAGTTTGTCTTTGCGTAGTTTGGGATATCCGCAACCGTACCTTGGCTACAACAAGGTAATGGTCCGAGTCGATGTTGGCTCCTCGGAACGTACGGACATCCATAATACTGGAGGAGTGTCTTGCGTCGATCGCAATGTGATCAATCTGGTTGACTGTTGATTGATCAGGAGTTCTCCAAGTCCCCTTGTGTATGTCGAGATGTGGGAACCGCGTGCTAGCCACGACAATGTTTCGCCCCGCGCAAAGTCGATTAGCCTGAATCCGTTATCGGAGGTGGTATTATGCAGGCTATATTTTCCGATTGTTCCACCAAAGATACCCTCTCATCGTAGCTTTGCATTAAAATCACCGAGGACGATTTTAATGTCATAGCTAGGGCATTGCTCGTAGGTCTTGTTAAGGAGCTCGTAGAAGGCATCCTTGGTGTCGTCATCTTTCTCCTCTGTGGGAGCATGAGCGCATATGAGGCTTATGTTGGCGAATTGAGCCTTGATGCGGATTGCTACGAGGCGCTCGCTCACATGCCGGAAGCTGAGGACTTCTTGTCTTAGTCTGCCTCCGACAACAAATCCGCATCCAAATAAGCGCTGCTTTTGCCGTCGATAGCAATTGCCGTAGTAGATGTCGCAGTTTTTCATCTTCTTTTTGGCCGGGCCATCCCATCGCAATTCTTGGATGGCGGTTATGTCTGCTTTGCAGCAGTCTAAGACCTCCGCTAGTTGCTCGACTGCACGTGGTCTATTAAGGGATCTAACATTCCACGTGCATATCGTTTGCGTGGGTTGTCAACAGTAAATCCGTCCATATCCGAGGCTTGTTGATGTTTCGTAACTTCCTTTTTTTTAAACTTCCAACCTGGAGGACCAGTTCCATTTTTAATGCCCCTAGGACGAAGGGTCGGTTACACCGAAGCCAGTAACCCGTTCCGGGATGTGAGCGCTGCCTTTGGCCCATATAGGGCTCGTCCGCCACCATCTCTTTTCCAAGACCCTGACTAAGTCCAAACATGTCGGAGTAGCCCGGATAAGGTCTTGTTTTGTTTTTCTGACACTAATCCTGGTTAATGACGCAGGAAACTCGCCATTTGCCCCCTTCACTTCGCAATCTCTAGTGAGATTCCCAGATGGCGCCACGGGGAGGCGTGAAGTTGGGCTTTTTAGCAGATCTGCAAGATGTTCGGCTGCAGAGGCTCATTCTCGTCATTTAAGAACCATCACCTATCGGAAGATGCTACATCTACGAGGCCTTATACAACGTTATCTTATAAAAAGCGGGACCAAGAAATACTGAAGGTTGTTACGGTTCCGGTCATAAGTCTTGCTGACTGACCACCGGTTGTCCATACCGTTACTTCAAACACAGTACCGCGGAAATCTTTAGCCCCCCGGATTTCGGTCCGGACCTGTCTTTAAAAACCAGGCTACCTTGTGAGAGCGTCACGGTGGCTGTGGTTCAAACCTTATTTGCACAAAGGCAGCACCTGCTAATCTCATTTGATGTAGAGTTGCAAAAATTATTGTACTTAGTGCTGAGACCCCAAGATCGTTAAGAGGTCTTAGATCGGTCTCAATTCATACCAAGGGTGGTATCTGCCCTTTACGCGAGTTCCGAATTGGTATCAAAGGAGAACAATGGCGAGGCGTATTTTTCCTTCCATGGATATATGGGCATCCCGTGAAATCAAGTCCATCGAGACAGGTGCTCACATAAAAAACAGAGACTTTATGCGGTCATCACTATTACTCTTTCCGAGAAAGAAAGACCACCGGGTCTACAGTCAAATATTGTAGTTATTTATTCGGATTATATTATAGTTATCGGAACTCAAACAAGTGTTATTTAAACTCTCTCAAACGCAGAAGCAGAAATTTTCATTTAGATACGAGTACTCTTGGAAACCTCTCAATTAGGTATGCCTCTCGGTTATTGAAATAACTTCACAGACACTTAGTGCCCGCTCATATACTCGTTATGTTCATTGCAAAAGGGCTCAGTCCGTTACGTGAGTGCGTTTTTAAATACGAGAACGAGTATATTGCGAAAAAATAAAAAAAATGATTTCCAAAAATAGTCCGCGCCCAATTCCGATGTCCACACCTATTGGCACAGCCGCATTGGGAGAAAATCACAGTTGTCCAACTCAGACACTAGATATACGAGTAACGAGTATTCGTACGATTCCTTCTGGAATTGTTCCAAATTATTTTTGTAACCAACACTCCCAACATCAAAAAAGGACTTTAATCCCTGAGCCAGAGATATTATAATGAAAAATATTTGAAAGTCATAATGGACTCCTTAATAGTTCGCACTCAGGCTGGGAAAAGCGATTTTATGATGTTTAGCGCATGTGCACAGATATGTGGAGTGTGCAGCTCTAGAAGTATTTTACAAGTCTGTGCAGCTCCCTGGTTACCTAGTTAGTACTGCTGTATGAATGTCTTTTTGATGGTAGCAGCTCATTAATCTTTTAATCATACTTGCAATCTATTTAGAATTTATCTGTGGCACGGCTGGAGGAGTCATAAAAATGCGCCGTATTCTCGCGGTGTTCTCGTTTGGTGCAGCTTGACGGTTAACGTTGGCAACTGCGACAACGTATACGACGACGACGACGACGACGACGACGCCTGGTATGCAGATGCTGGCAATGCAAGCCGCAAAAGTACTTTTACCTGTTGGCAGTTGGTTGGTTAGTTGGTTGGTTGGTTTGTTGGTTAACTTGCATCGGCGCGAAATGATTCGCATTATGGCCAACATACTTTTTATGAGCCATAAACCGTCGGTTCGTTAACCCCATGTTGTGGAGTATTTACTAGTACAGTGAGTGAGTGAATGTGAGAAGTGATTCAGAAGTCGCTGGTTTTGTGAATTCATATTCCGTCTCAGTTGTCGTGTATGAGTGTGTATCTAGGATGTATAGTACTCGTATATGTGAAATTGTATCTGTAAACACTATGCTAACCCATAGTTGTAAAGAATGGTGCTGTGGAGCGTTAATCTCAACTCATTGTCACTAGCTTAAAATATAATTAATTCAGACTTTTAATCATTTTTGTTTTATGAGTATCACTCAGCGAATAGATACTTTTGACCTTCTGGTGGCTAGCTAGCTAGCTAGCTGAATAGCTTTGGTTGGCGTTTGACCGAGAACTGATCCATGCAATTTAACAAAAATATTCATGTCGGTATTTAATTGTAATCTGAATCGGTGGTTTGTGGTTACTTGCGCAGTCAGTCGATTACATTTCATATTGCAGTCGCATTTCTACCGTCCAGCACAAGTGCAGAATGTAACTTTGCAGGTGTGTGTATGGGTAAGAGTGCCCGCATAAGAATTGCTCCAATGCACTTGCACTCATGCCAAGGATTAGTTAGTGATATTCAAAACACTTTTCAAGGATTACACGGTTATTGTCAATGAAACGCGACGTTTTCCATTTAAATGCTTTAGATGCATAAAATGAAGTTGTCAATGTAATTATCACTGAGTGATATAATTGAGCATAAGTTTGTGGTTTTGAACAATATTTCCTTGAAAGATACACTGTCGTCAGTACTCGTATAAAGAAGAAATGCTCCAAATTGGAGTTTACACCAATACTGATCCGTGTAGTATTAGTCAGTTAGACTTTCTATGAGCCAAAGACCATTAGTCAATGCATGCATAACTTTGTCTCTTAATTGAAAGTCTGTCTGCAGAATTGAGTTAGTAACAGAAAACAATTACGTTCCCCGAATTCATGTGGAAAAACTCCCACCCAGTTGCATTGATTATGCTCTTGCGGATAAGGAGAAAAACAAAAACAGATCTATCGAAGGACGGAGCAAAAAAAGTATGAAAAGCACAAGCTAGGGACATTCGATTGAAATAAATCACAATACCTGAAAGGCTCGCACTTTTCATTGATAAGATGACTACAGACGGATGGCTTAGTTGAATTGAGAGAAAGAATTCTCGTTCCCTCTGTAAAAGCAACAACGTCACGGAAAATGGTAACAACGAAAATCTTCAAGCATAACTCTACAATTAATCGTACTGCGGTACATTCAATTCAATTGGAGAAAAAAATTGAAGTTCCTCCGAAAGACCCTATACCGTACTTTTTGTAAATTCCTCCTAATCATCGTAGGCTAGCGACTGTATGTGTCCCCAAAAAAACCTCAAGAGACGTCAATTCATATAATCATGGAGGCCAATTTACAGGTCTATTACACGAAATAATGCGTTCATCGAATGTTTTTTTTTTTTGAAAAGTTAAATGTTTAGTCTGCTGTATGGCACGTAGCGTCATCCTGCTGGTAACATATGTCATCCACATTAATGCTGTTTATTCGGGGAACGAAAAAGCCATTAATGATGGCGATTTTGCGAATACTTTTGATGTAGTATGCTGATTAGTTTCATATTTGTAAAAATATGGTTTTATGGCTCCACCAGCCCACACACCGAACCAAACTGTGCAGTTTTGGAATCTAAAAGCATATTCATTGACAGCTCTTCAACACTCTCCTGAACACTCGCAGTACGCACTCTTCTTATGCCTAGTGTCTCAGTTTCACTGCATCTTCGTCATGGAAAATCTAAAGTATAAAATTAAAAAATAAAATGAGAAATATTCAGAATACGTGCAAGATTGTACAAATCTATTACAAAACAGCTCCCAGATACGACCTGACAACCGAAGAAGTCCTTAAAATGCTGCCCTTAAAAGCTAGAATACGTTCCATGCCAATGGAAAGTTGCAGAAGTAATTATGGTGCTAAAACCAGGTAAGCCCCCGTATAGACCGACTTCTCTTCTTCCGATCCTGTCAAAAAAATTTTGAGAGGATCCTGCTCAAACGTTTAATGCCAATTATTGAAGACAAAAATCTTATCCCCAGCCATCAGTTTGGATTTCGGATTAAGCATTCAACTATTGACCAAGTGCATAGAATTAGCGACGTAATTGGAAAACCTCTGGAAGAGAATAGGATTTTGTCAAGCGATTTTATTGACGTCTCGCAAGCCTTTGACAAGGTTTGGCACGAAGGTTTACAGTTAAAATTACGGCAAATTTTGCCATCGAAACTTTGCAATATATTGACTAAGTATCTTGAAAATAGTATTATATTTTTCGTGTTAGATCGGAAATGACGTATCGCAGTTTAAAGATATATTGGCCGGTGTACCGCAGGGAAGTGTGCTCGGTCCACTCCTTTATCTCTTATATACAAGAGATATCCAACAAGTCGATGGTACTTGTCGCCTTTGCCGACGAGATATGTCACCTTAGCTGTCGGAAAAACAATAGAAAAATCAACAGCGAAACTGCAAAGCGCTCTAAATAAGGTATATGACTCGACAAAGAACTGGGAAATCGCTCTCAACCAGACCAAATCTGTGCAAGTTAACTTTACTTACAATAAAATAAGTCATCTGCCCATCCACATAAATTCGGTCTGTATTTCGTTTGCTGATGAGCCTAAATATTTGGGCATGACACTCGATGCAAAGCTCAAATGGATGACGCACCTGAAAAAAAAAACGTAAACGACTAGAAACTAAATACAGAGAAATGTACTAGCTGCTTGGTAAATATTCCAAGGGTTTTTAAAGGGTTTTCCAATAAGGACTTGACAACTATTTTTTTAATTAAACGCCAACCATTTGAGATATTTCAAAAACTTTATTATCGGCTTAAAGAGCAATCAAAACATTTATGAATGGAACTCGACTTCGATCATATGGTCACCACGGGCACGTTTTCAGCGGTCGATTCGCTGCACCCAATTTTCAATGGCTCGGCCACACATTTCGGCCGAAACGGCCGCTATTTCGCATTCAATGTTAGCTCTGAGCTCTTTCAACGTCATCGGCTTGTTGGCATAAACCAATGACTTAACGTAGCCCCACAGAAAATAGACAAGTGGCGCTAAATCGCACGAACGAGGCGACCAATCGACTGAAGATGATTTTGCGATGAAATTCACCATCTTGGCGTATCTTCTCCAGAATCCAATCGGAGAACGTACGTCGCTTCAAATGGTCCATCGGCTTCAATTTTTGAGTCAGCTTGATCTTGTTTGGGTGTAAACCAAGATCCTTACGCCATATTATGGTCTGAGCGATGCCCAATTCTTGAGAACGCCGTGTAATTGACTGATTTGGATCGTTTGCTACGGACGCCTGAACGGCAGCGATATTTTCAACACTTCGACCAACCAGTTGTCTCACTGACACGGCAATATCACACAACGAATATGTAGGCTCAAATTTTTGCACTAAACTTGTTATTGCCTGTCTACTAGGGCGAGAATTACAACCGAAAATTGGAATTAACGCTCTTAAAGTTGCAGTCACCGACTCCGAATTTCGGTAGAAAATTTTTATAAATTGCAGACGTTGCTCGTTCGTGTACTTTACCATGATGAAAATGTTGAGTTTACTGAATAAATTAACAGTGACAGTTTGATGATAAGTTGAAGAGTGCGTTCACAAATTAAACTCAAAGTTGTCAAGTTGTCAAGCAGGTGCTAAGACCGGTGTGAACTTATGGTATACAACTCTGGGGTTGTGTCAAGAAAACAAATATTAGCATTCTTCAATCTTTTGAAAATAAAGTCCTACTAGAAATTGTGCATTGTACAAACCACTGTGCGCTTATAGGGAATAGTGACCTGCCTCGTGACCTTGGAGTTACTTCTGTCGAAGATGAAGCAATAAACTTCGCAACAAAACCTAAGATCCGGTTAAACGGGCATATTAAGAATACAGTCCTAAAAATTCTGGACGAACACAATTAATTGCGCCATCTTCAAAGAATTAAGCCTCTGGACCTGGCACGATAAATTGAAACCGCGTTAAAAAAGCGCAACATGTAGGATCTTCAATGGAAAATCACCTACCAAACGAGCTTATATTGTGATGAAAAAGCTACTTGATAAGTTTTACTTTGTTGCGGTATCAAACATAATTAGCGAAGGGAGGTGTTTTTAGTGAGTAATAATCTCACACTACTATGAGAACGCGCTTACGATCCTCATAGTGTCTGATGGAAGATTTTCACCTGCTCTCGCCGGGAAAAAAAAATAAAATAAAAAAATTTTAAATGAATTTATGTAAATAGCATTATAAATTTTAAAAATGGTTGACAAGAGAATACTCAAAACCTCTTGTCCCTACTATACGCCTGATTTCGTATGGCAACAAGTTCGAAGGCCTAACAGCGTGAACAAAGAAAAGACGGCTACTTTCTAAATATTTATGTCAAGGGGGAATTAAAGTACCTGTCCTGAAAGATCTAGGAAATTGAACCTTAATGTATGGGTAATGGGACCTCTGATGAGAAGCAGTTACTATAGTTCAGGACGTGTTGAAGCGAACACCCTAAGATTAATCGTCTGAACGTTAAGATATCACCGAACTTTCATAAATGAAAAACATATTTTATCATAGCGTGAAAAACAAGTTCTAATTTTTACAAAGATAACGAATCAATCAAAGAACACTAACTTATTTGGGGTACTAGTAGCCCCTTTACAAATTGTAGCCGAATGTTTTTTGGAGTATCTATAGCGGGCAGAATTTCACAGCATGCGCAGCACCGTATAAATATTTCTAACAAGTAGGTTAATGTAGTTACAGGCTGTAAAACAATTATTCAAAAAAATAATTCCAAGACTTGATGCTTGTGTGCTTGCCAATCGGTCAGCACAAAAACTTATTTGCATTAGGTAGAAGACTATTCAGTATTGTATTGTATATTTGAACATCATCCGCATATATGAAGGTGTATCGTAGTATGCTTACACACTTGGGGAAGATCATTGATGTATAAGACGAAGAGCAGAGTTCCAAGGATTGATCCTTGTGGAACGCCTTTCCGAAGTCTCAGCATTGTGGAAATATCTCCGCTTAAAGAAACTTGATGGAACCTTCCTCAGAGGTAGTGCCGAATCAGCTCAAGGGCTCTCTTATCTAATCGCAACCGATATCGTCAACTATCCTTATGGGTGTAGCGGTGCAGCTATGCCTTGCTCGATATGCAGATTGATGTTGGCTTATTAAACTTTGGGAGTCAGGATGTACTTCCCACTGACTCTTAATAATGATTTTTAAAACCTTTGATAAGCCAATGAATGTTAATTGGCCGAATTATGGACGGAGTAATTCTTGCAATAGGTGTTATTTTTTGCATGTTCCCAAGAAGTGGGAATTAATGGCAAAAATAACCTCAGTACACGTTACCATCTTCAAAACAAATTTCGGACTAAAATATACTGGAAAACTGCAAACGCCTTCAGATTCTTCCAAAGGAAGACTCGTGTCTGGTATAGATGTTGCAAACTAATTTTTAAACGAAATCGACTCGATGTCTGTATTGTTCGAAGACGTCTTTTTATTGACAATGACGGGGTCACGCAAATTTTTCCAAAGATGACGGGAGTTATCGTTGACATTAAGTTTACTTTCACTTTACTTACTTACTTTAGGTGGCGCTACAATCCGGGGTGGACCTGGGCCTCAGTCAACAAGCTTCTCCAGCCAGCTCGATCCCTGGCTAGCTGCCTCCAGTTTCGCACGCTAAGTTGGCTGAGGTCCTCTTCCACTTGCGTGCGCCACCTGAGTCTTGGCCTTCCTCTACTGCGCTGTCCCTCGGGGGACAAGATCGAAGGTCGCCCGAAGAATTTTTCTCTCGAAGCAACCAAGAACACCCTCATCCATTTTTGATAATGTCCATGCCTCTGCGCCATAGAGCAGGACCAGAATTATTAAAGTCTTATAAAGGGTGACTTTTGTTGTCCGAGAGAGGGCTTTGCTACTCAATTGCCTTCTTAACCCAAAGAAACAGCGGTTGGCAAGAGTTATTCTTCGCTTGATCTCAGCGCTGGTGTCGTTGTCTGTATTTATAGCGGAGCCTAGGTAGCCACAGTCCTTAACTACCTCAAAGTTATATCTGTCGAAGGTGACGTTCTGCCCGAAACGTCGGTGTTGGTTGTCTTTTTAGCTTGACAGCTTAACTTGGTCTTGCCCTCATTGACTGCTAAACCCATTTTCGCCGCTTCCGTCTCAATACTCGCGAAAGCGCCACTGACATCACCCTGCTTTCTCCCGATTATATCAATATCGTCGGCGTATGCGAGTAGTTGGACGGACTTTTGAAAGATAGTGCCTCTTGTGTTTGCTCGTGAGTTTTGCACTATTCTTTCAAGTACGATGTTGAAAAAATCGCATGACAGCGCATCGCCTTGCCTAAATCCTTTGTAGTTGGCGCAGTTCAGAGGGTCTCCTTTCTTGAGAATCGGACAAACAATGCTGAGGTTCCATTCATTTGGCGTACTTTCGTCCGACCATATTTTACAGATGATTTGGTCTATGCTCCTTACCAAGTCATCGCCTGCCGCTTTGAAGAGCTCGGCAGTCAGGCCATCCGCTCCAGCAGCTTTGTTGGACTTAAGCTTCGATATGGCTATCTTCACTTCATCCAGGTCGGGTGGACGGAATTGTTGGTCATCATCGTCCAGGTTGAAAGGTTGATTCTGCCTGACAGCGGTATTTGGTCCGTCATCGCCGCTATACAGTCTGCAGAAATGATCTTTCCAAATCCTCAGCATCGACTGCGATTCTACTACGATGTTCCCTTGTTCATCTCTACAGGCTTCGGTTTGGGGTTTGTTGCCGCGGCATGTTATTTTTACCTTTTGGTAAAACTTCCGAACCTCATTCCTGGAGTAGCATCTCTCAATTTCCTCTATCGCGCGCTTCTCATGCTCTTTCTTCTTCCTCCTGAGAAGCCGGTGTTCGTCTCTCCTCTTCCGCACATAGAGCTCATGAGCAGCTCAGGACTTGGCGATCTCTTGCGATTGTAGCCGTCTGACGTCGAATTTTCTCACAGCATTAGTTTGTCTTGGCGTAGTTTGGGATATCCGCAACCGTACCTTGGCTACAACAAGGTAATGGTCTGAGTCGATGTTGGCTCCTCGGAACGTACGGACATACATAATGCTGGAGGAGTGTCTTGCGTCGATCGCAATGTGATCAATCTGGTTGACTGTTGATTGACCAGGAGTTCTCCAAGTCCCCTTGTGTATGTCGAGATGTGTGAACTGCGTGCTAGCCATGACAATGTTTCGCCCCGCCGCAAAGCCGATTAGCCTGAATCCGTTATCGCAGGTGGTGTTGTGCAGGCTATATTTTCCGATTGTTCCACCAAAGATACCCTCTCTTCCTAGTTTTGCATTAAAATCACCGAGGACAATTTTAATGTCATAGCTAGGGCATTGCTCGTAGGTCTTGTTAAGGAGCTCGTAGAAGGCTCATTTGTGTCGTCATCTTTCTCCTCTGTGGGGGCATGCGCGCATATACGGCTAATGTTGGCGAATTGCTACGAGGCGCTCGCTCACATGCCGGAAGCTGAGGACTTCTTGTCTTAGTCTGCCTCCGACAACAAATCCGCAACCAAATAAGCGCTGTTTTTGCCGTCGATAGTAATTGCCGTAGTAGACGTCGCAGTTTTTCATCGTCTTTTTGTCCGGCCCATCCCATCGTATTTCTTGAATGGCGATATGTCTGCTTTGCAGCATTCTAGGGCCTCCGCTAGTTGCTCGGCTGCACGTGGGTCTATTAAGGGATCTAAGATTCCACGTGCATATCCGAAGCTCATTGTCCTTAAATCGTTTGCGTGGGTTGTCAACAATAGATCCGTCCATATCCGAGGCTTGTTGATGCTTCGTAACTTCCTTTTTTTTAAATGGCCGGACTGTTACCCCGGCCCCCCAACCCCCAACCTGGAGGACCAGTTCCATTTTTAATGCCACTAGGACGAAGGGTCGGTTACACCGAAGCCAGTAACCCGTTCCGGGATGTGAGCGCTGCCTTTGGCCGATATAAAGCTCGTCCGCCACCATCTCTTTCCCAAGACCCTGACTAAGTTCTGGGAATCTCTATCGGCCTGAGCTCCAAATATGTCGGAGTAGCCCGGATAAGGTCTTGTTTTGTTCTTCCGACACTAATCCTGGTTAATGGCGCAGGAAACTCGCCATTTGCCCCCTTCACTTCGCAACCTCTAGTGAGATTCCCTGATGCCGCCACGGGGAGGCGTGAAGTAGGACTTATTAGCAGAGCTGCAAGATGTTCGGCTGCAGAGGCTCATTCTCATCATTTAAGGAACCAGCACCTGTCGGAAGATGCTACTTCTACGAGGCCTTATACTAATCGTTGCCATCCGTTGACATTAAGTTATGAATTTTAAAAACATTTTAAAAACATTGTTTAGCTGTGCGAAAACAATAACCGATACTACGAATAGCGGTCTCAGGTGATAAAATTGCAAAGACTAATATGTATATAGAAATGGCTCTGACAGTTTCCAATCTGACAATGGGTTTGAACTGTTTTAATAAAAACACCTTTTCCTGCCCATCAGGGCTGCCAATTTCTCTAATTGGAAGACATACGGAAGTTTTTACCCGACTACGGTGAAGCAACAGGACGGTTATGTGTTTGACCGGTATGTATGTGGGTATGTATATTCATCTGTTCCCTCATAACTACTAAACTGCTTATCATAATTTGACAAATGTGGTATCGTTGGAAGCGGTTTGACCGTCCACTGATTATGGGCTATGTGACTCCACTTAAAATTGAACATGGCGCCCTCTAGAGGACATACAACTTCCCAAAGCTCCATCTGTTAGTAAAACAGTATAAAATAAATAAACTAATATCAAAACCACCTACCACAGACACACACCAAACATAATCTAATCAGAAGACTGAGACACTACATCCCAACTGTCCCTTTCAAATCAAAGAATAGCAATAACAAGAAGGATCAATCCCCTTTTAATTAAAAAAAATCCAACCAACATAGATCAAAAAGCGCAGATCTATCGCTTTGATTCAAATTCCAAATCCCATTTAATTTTGCCTGAGTCAGATTGACAACAATTGTCTACCCATAATTTTTTCCTCACAAAAATTCAATTGCGATCCAGAGATTGCTAAGTAAAATGAAAAATATTTTAGAAAACCTGCGAGTAATTCCGAGCTCCAAAATGCAAGATGTTACAAATACCGTGAAATTCGGATAGAAACTGAATATTTCTGCATTGGTGAGCTTGCGACCAGGATTAACCAGGATTAGTGTCGGAAAAACAAAACAAGACCTTATCCGGGCTACTCCGACATATTTGGAGTTCAGGCCGGAAAGGATTTCCAGGACTAAGTCAGGGTCTTGGAAAAGAGTCCTAGGGGCACTCAAAATGGAACTGGTCCTCCAGGTTGGAGGTTGTGCCACCGGGGTAACTGCCCGGCCATTTAAAAAGAATTAAGTTACGAAGCATCAACAAGCCTCGGATATGGACGGATCTACTGTTGACAACCCACGCAAACGATTTAAGGACAATGAGCTTCGGATATGCACGTGGAATCTTAGATCCCTTAATAGACCCACGTGCAGCCGAGCAACTAGCGGAGGCCCTAGACTGCTGCAAAGCAGACATATCGCCATTCAAGAAATACGATGGGATGGGCCGGACAAAAAGAAGATGAAAAACTGCGACATCTACTACGGCAATTACTATCGACGACAAAAGCAGCGCTTATTTGGATGCAGATTTGTTGTCAGAGGCTGACTAAGTTAAGAAGTCCTGAGCTTCCGGCATGTGAGCGAGCGCCTCGTAGCAATCCGCATCAAGGCTAAATTCGCCAACATTAGCCTTATATGCGCGCATGCCCCCAACAGAGGAGAAAGATGATGACACCAAGGATGCCTTCAACGAGCTCGTTAACAAGACCTACGAGCAATGCCCTAGCTATGACATTAAAATTGTCCTCGGTGATTTTAATGCAAAGCTAGGAAGAGAGGGTATCTTTGGTGGAACAATCGGAAAATATAGCCTGCACAACACCACCTAACGGATTCAAGCTAATCGACTTTGCGGCGGGGCGAAACATTGTCATGGCTAGCATGTGGTTCCCACATCTCGACATACACAAGGGGACTTGGAGAACTCCTGATCAATCAACAGTCAACGAGATTGATCACAGTGCGATCGACGCAAGACACTCCTCCAGCATTATGGATGTCCGTACGTTCCGAGGAGCCAACATCGACTCGGACCATTACCTTGTTGTAGCCAAGGTACGGGTACGGATATCCCAAACTACGCCAAGACAAACTAATGCTGTGAGAAAATTCGACGTCAGACAGCTACAATCGCAAGAGATCGCCAAGTCCTTTTCCGATCGAGTGTCTCTTTATTCTTAAGAGGTCCAATGACGCCAGCATCAAGCAACGAAGACCATTGGAAACACTGCCAAAATGCCATCAGAGATGCCGTTTCTGATGTGCTGGGTTTCACTCGTCCACCATAACGAAACCCCTGGTTCGATGATGAATGAAGTCCACCATCGACCAGATATTCACACTACAGCAGATCTTGGAGAAGACCCATGAGCTTCAGATCGATACCCACCACCTATTCATCGATTTTAAGGCCGCGTATGACAGCATCTATAGAGACGAGCTACACAGAGCAATGTCTAGTTTCGGCATCCCTGCCAAACTCGTCCGTCTGTGCAGGATGACGATGGAGAATGCACGCTGCTCCATCAAGGTCGGTAAAGATCTCAAAGAGACCTTTGATGTCCAGAAAGGATTTAGACAAGGCGATGCGCTGTCATGCGATTTTTTCAACATCGTACTTGAAAGAATAGTGCAAAACTCACGAGCAAACACAAGAGGCACTATCTTTCAAAAGTCGGTCCAACTACTCGCATACGCCGACGATATTGACATAATCGGGAGAAAGCAGCGTGATGTCTGTGGCTCTTTCGCGAGTATTGAGACGGAAGCGGCGAAAATGGGTTTAGCGGTCAATGAGGGCAAGACCAAGTATATGCTGTCAAGCAAAAAGGACAACCAACACCGACGTCTCTGACAGATATAACTTTGAGGTAGTTAAGGACTTTGTCTACCTAGGCTCCGCTATAAATACAGACAACGACATCAGCGCTGAGATCAAGCGAAGAATAACTCTTGCCAACCGCTGTTTCTTTGGGTTAAGAAGGCAATTGAGTAGCAAAGCCCTCTCTCGGACAACAAAAGTCACCCTTTATAAGACTTTAATAATCCCGGTCCTGCTCTATGGCGCAGAGGCACGGACATTATCAGAAATGGATGAGAGTGTTCTTGGTTGCTTCGAGAGAAAAATTCTTCTGGCGATCTTCGGTCCCGTCTGCATTGACGGTGAGTGGAGGAGAAGATACAACGACGAACTGTATGGACTGTAAAGCGACATGGACCTAGCCAGAAGAGTGAAGTTCCAAAGGCTGAGATGGCAGGGTGATGTAGAGCGCATGGACACCAATGCTCCGGTCCGAAAAGTCTTCGAATCCGCCCCCGAGGGACAGCGCAGTAGAGGAAGGCCAAGACTCAGGTGACGCACGCAAGTGGAAGAGGACCTCAGCCAACTTAGCGTGCGAAACTGGAGACAGCTAACCAGGGATCGAGCTGGCTGGAGAAGCTTGTTGACTGAGGCCCAGGTCCACCCCGGACTGTAGCGCCACCTAAAGTAAGTGAGCTTGCGACAGGATTAAAAATTTAATAATATCATATTAGTTTTGTCTTTACTAGAAATATTAATAAGGATGCATTGGAAAATACTTTCGGATTATTGAAGAGTAGAGAGGGGAATAATAAACATATTACTTCGTATGGATTTAGTTGTACGTTCAAAGGGTCATTTTCTTACCAGTGCAGGGAAAAATCAGTAAGGTTGGCAACTGTGAAACAACCATGTCCATCGACTTTTGTGAAATAAATTTGTGGCAAAAAAGATTGTTCTAAGTTGGATTCTGATTATAAATCAATGATTTTTGGAGGATGGATTTTTTAAAAAAGAACGATGGGGAGTACCATGGATGTAAATTGAAACTAGCTGACGAAGGATTTCACTCTTAAACTATTAGTCAAACGGATTCGAATATAGTCAACAAATAGATCATGTGTTGCAATTACAGCCCTAACTGAACTGGTGTCGTCGCACACTAGCCAAAGGCATTACACCTTTATATTACCTATTGAAAAAAGTCAGGCAATGCTATTAAGACCCTTACCAAAGTGAGCGAACCAAATAGAGAACTATTGAGTGGGTTATAATAGACGAGATTTCTTCGAAGAAGTTACCCTATTAGTTTTCGGGTAGGTGGCATCCGGCCACGGCTACCCTCTGATTATCGCTATGAATATTTAATAAATACATTAAAATATATTGTGTGTAAGTTGTATAAGTATTGAATAGTTTGTACATGAAGATTTCAAATTAGAATATTTGATTGTTTCATACCTTTTAGACCGTGATTTTTAGTAGTCGGATTTTAGTTTTTGAAATTAATTTTTATCCTTACTGTGAATGAAATTTAAAGTTGTCGTCTTTCAGAAGACACCATCGCCCCATCATACATATGTCGGTTTTGGAGCCATCCCTGAATACACGACCACATAAAATTTTCTTCTCTGGCTCAGATTCTGCCCGCCACTCAATAATTCTCTGGTCTGACACAGAGATGGCGCCACTTTTGACAGACCCATTGATTTCTAGATTTAACAATCTTCAAACGATTCGTGCCAAGTTCCAAGTCATTCCAACTTTTAGTTTACAGTTTACAGTGGTTAAGTGAAACATCTTTTGTAATTTTCAAAACAATGGATGGAAAAAAATGCATGTGTTGACTAAACATTGGCTTTTGATGAGGAAAAACACTGCTGAAGCCAAATAGTGGATTGATAAGGTATTATTAACTGGTATATACGCCATCGTACAAACATCGATGATGCTGAACGCTATGGTCATCCATAATCGTCAGTTGTTTCGGAAAACATAACATAAAAGTCCACTTAAAAGTTTTGAAAGATCGTAAGGTCAATTCGCGTGAGATGCTGACATTTGAAAGATATCAGAAGACAGTGTGCTTACAATTTTACACAAAAATCTTAGCATGCATATGTTGCTTTGAAGCGAGTGTCGGGCTTGGAGCTGTTCAATGAAGACACAAAAGATTTCTTACATCAGCTTGTGGCAATGAATGAATTATGGATCCACTTCCATACATTTCTAAATCAAAAAATCTTCAGCTGAATGGACAACAGCTAGTGGTAGCCGTCCAAACCAACAAAAAATGCCAAACTCGGCTGACAATATTATGTCATCCGTATCACAAGTTGATGAAAACGATAGTTCAATAGAATGACTTAAACCTCGAATTGCTTTTTCACCCGCCGCATTTTCTAGACCTGGCCGCCGGAGACTTATGGCTTTTTGCAGACCTCAGAAAAGAAAACTTAGGCCTGTCTTGAGAATAAAGACAATCGATGAATTTATCATTCTTGAAGGAGAGTATTTCGTCGTATACTCGTTTTTCGCATTGTTGAGGAAACCCAACCCTATTTATAGTTGCGGTCGTGCTCGTCAGAAAAACGTGTAGTAAGGGTCCACCCGAATAAAGATAACTAGACGGATAGGCTGTATATTGTATCAGAGAAGACCAGCAACTGCCAAGCTCAAGCTAACAAAATCTAAGGTAAAACACTATACAACCGGAGTACTTAAAGCACGCGGACGGTAAGTTACTACATCATTCGGCCTATCATACGGCGTTTTTTGTAGCTACACCAAAAAGTTTAACGCACTCAAGAAGTGAAGCTTGCTGGTCATGGATTGCGTAGAACATACGCCGATTGGGACTTGAACCTCTGCATTTGGACGACCGATTTTCCCAAAACATTTTCTTCAGCAATGAGACTCATTTTCACTCTGTGGATGCGTTATATATGTATGTGGTATGCATATTTAAAAGTAAAAATATCGGAAGACCATTGCATACACTAAAAGTCGTCCTTGTATGGAACGCAATTTAGACTGGTGGTGTCTTTGGTTCATACTTCTTCGAAAAAAAGGAATAACGTGCTACCGTAAGCGTTAATTCTCACCGCTGTAGCCACATTTAAACCGACTTTTTTTTACCTCAATAAGGAATATGGAATATGGAATATGGAATTGGAATATATGCAGGCTCAACAATACAGTGCCACAACTCATACAACACGACCTGTTTTGGCCTTATTGCAAGGGAAATATCCTGGACGAGTTATTTTGCGTTTTAGTAATTTAAACGGGCCACCAAAATTGTGCGATTAGTCGCCGTTGTATTTCATCTTATGTGGTTATGTAAACAATCGTGTTTATGCACACAACGGCCAAAATTCTTGACATTTTGAAAGCGAATATTTGTCAAGTTAGCGCCGAGTTATTGTCCGATATGTGTCGAAAATTCGTCGAAAATTACCTTGCCGGAATCAAGTCCTGCATGAACTCCCGTGGAGGACATTAAAGTGATGCAATATTCCATTCATAATGGCAGGATTCAAACAATATACCGAGATAAAATTTGATCGAAATCTTAATCAAAAATGTGTTTGTGTTGGACTCGTTCTACAGTGGGACGACCAACATGCATCATAGAACTAGAGACAGAGCGCTACGTTGCGGGCAACTTCTGGTTCCCAACACATATTGGCCACAATCAGCATCCGCAATTAGTGTTCTATTAACCAGCTTTGCTTTTATTCGCTAAAGTAGTGATTCTTCTACCCCGTGTTGTCTGTCTTGAGGAATTACACATGCCGTGAAACCTTTCTTTTTAGAAAGCAACCTCTACGAGTATGTATGTTGTGGAAAATGCAATTTCTACGCGTGTCCCTGCCAGGTTTTGAGGCGCAATCCCGCAATTCTTTCTTGGAGCATATGCCCAAGGAGTTATTTGTATTCTTGAAATGGTGGTACACAGCGCAGGTGATTAAAAGTTAGGGGTGTACGTTGGTCTTGAATGTTTGCAGGTTACTATGACTAAAAAAAAAACAGCACGGCAGGACAGTCCAAAAGAAGCCTTGAGACATCATCAGTACGTCTTTCATAGCGATACGGGGGTTACGATTGAAGGTTTGAAGGTGCGGAATCCTACTGGCTATTTCAGTGACGATTTGTTGTGAAAATACAAAAGGTAACACAGGAGACATTGCATCGATGTTAGGGGGTGGTAATTGACTCTCTAATATTGGCATCACCTTTAAGTTTTATCGCACGGTTTGGAATCATATCTAGCAACTCCAAAGAGGTTTTAGGGGCGCCTGACCAGATGTGAGCATTGTACTCAATATCGACTCCAATTCTGAAGGATGAATGCCTTATATATTCAGGCCAGATCAGATGGGGCGAAATATTTCTTTCATCATTTTAGGCAACTTAGATGCTTCTTTTAAATGTCGTAAAAAATTGACCCTGCTGCGACTTTGTGTTTGTGTTGAAAGATCTTTTGCAGCATCCACTCCTAATCTAAACTCGTCCTCCTTGTAATTATATTTTAGTTAAAAGCAACGCCTTTACGTCCCAATATAGAAGAATGTAAGTGCAAGCCATTCAAAAAATGTAGACACACATGCACGCATATGTATGTATGTGTAGCTTCACCAGATCTCTATCCGCGTTCTATCACCACTTAATCACAAACAAAATCAAAACATTCCCACAACTCATCATAGAATATTATCCGCTTGGTAGCATCCTCTTGGAATAATCCGCTCTTCACTTATCTAGCATACATAAATGCAATCGTTGCATTCATAAATTGAACTGCTATACCGCGAGACCTTGTTTTCATCCACATCTCACTTTAAGCCATAGATACTCGTACACAGTCGGAAAGCGCGCAAATTACATACTTTGACATTCTTCAAAGACTCTCCAGAGGCACGAGATGCTGTGCTGCACTTCACTGCGCCGTACTGCACTGCTGTGCACTGCACTTGGCTGCTACTACGTACTATTCATTTCACATCTAATCGTCTAAACATCTGCAAAAAAAAAAAACTCAGTCAGTAGTGTGGCGGACTAAACTTCATAAGTCATTCACTCAACTCAGTCACCGGGGCAGTATGCCCACGATTCCACACTATTATGACACATTCACATCACCGAGAGTCACCTAGTCGCCATCATCATTCACATGGTATCCGTGCATGTGAACGTACGAATACTAGCATTTGCATGATGCATGCACTCCCGGGGTATAATCATCTCACTACTACACAGATAATCTCACACACTAACAGAAAGCTGCATGCTCTTGCACTGGGTTACCTACATTCCCGAAAATACCCATATACATAAATAAATAAATAAATAAATAGAGGCAGCTACTGTCGTTCGTGCTCGTGGTGCATTTACAGTGCCGTTCGACTTGTTCTACACAGTTCATTGACTTTTTGTATGCAACTTGGGATTGGTTGCCTTGCCTGTCTCCGCTCAGCCCGCCATGGCCGTATGCCAGACATAAAGACTAATAAACATTACATTGCTGTTGGACATAACAGATATCGCAGTACCTAGTTAGATTTGTTATGTGACAGAAGTGAAGACGCCCCCTTGCGTTTGACATTTGCGTCACGAAAAATAAACGTGAAAGATACGGATATTCATACTTGCGACGGATGCGCTACTGCACCATACAACAGCAATAACTAACTCGTCTGCAATCCTGTCACTCTTCATTTACGAGTAACAACATCACACGGACATGCCATACATTCACTCCATACATATCTTACACCACACACAGTGTCATTCGGTACAGAGATGTCGCGCGAGTTCATTGTAACACAAAACTCGAAGAAAAGAGCGCAAATTCCATTTGATTATGTAACCTCATCATCGCCACCATCGCCACCATCGCCACCATCATTATCATCATTATCGTCATTATCATCAAAATGACGGCGCGACGGGGCATATGGAAGATAAAATACGTGCTCCTGCTGCACACTAAGTGGTCAGTGGTCAGTGATCAGTGGATCAGTGGTCACTCCAACTACTGGCAACTAACGTGATTTAGTATTAATAAAAATTAAGCCCACAACAGACAGGCAGACAGACGGACAGCCGTATAGCCGAGTAGACAAATAGACGAACAATTGTTTTGACTTTATTCCTCTAATGGAATACAAATTTTTGAAATTTCATTGAATACAAATCAGGTTGGGCATGTAACAAGGCTCAATGTTGGCACACAAGGTGCGGCCAATGACCGACCAACACCAGCAGTAGTTGTGGAACCACTTCTATTATACTACAACCACTGCTACTACTACTACTACTACTATTATCACTACTACCAAAACTACTACTAATACTACGACTACTACTATTTATGTCACTGCTGTTGCAGCAGTAGCATGCCGCTGACGATGTGAGGAGAGGATTGGATCCACACTAACGACTCCACAATTGGCGCGGTAATTCATTCAGCAATGCGAAGTGCATTTAGCCTCGCGCGCAATTACATTTACTGGACACCGCTCCTGAGCCTCAACCCTCAGACCCCATACGCCCCCGCTTTTTCTATCCGTACTACAGTTGTTGCTGCATTTATGATAGTACTAGTACTACTACTAGTGCAGATGCAATTTCCGAGCATTGACCACTTGTCACCTGTTACACCATACACATGGAGGGGCTGCAATTCGGCATTATGTCTTTTATTTATGGCTAAGAGCTCGTTGAAAAGCTTAAGAGCTCTGACTAGGCTCTTGGTAGTTAATTACGCTTAGGCATTTAGTTGGTTGATGTGTTATGGAAAAATTGGCGCGCAATCCAAATATCATTTGGGGATTTTTCTTGAGGGGATTTTTTTTTGATTTATTCGAGGTGTGGTTTGAGATACCCTCAATCGATAATTTAGTGAGTTCGTCTATTGATTTATAACATAGATTTTGGCTCTTAATCGAAGGCAAGTTGAAACGATTAGATAATACGTAGTACTAGTAATATGAAAAATGTATCTGTAACTCCTACAGAGGAGAGGATAATGTAATTTTGAAAAGCATTTCTATCGGTGGGATTTGCAATATTTTTTCAGTGGGATTTACAAAAATACTCGTAAACTGTATTGTAACTAGGCAGATACACATATGTGTTTGTTTCACCTCTTTGTAATTAACCTTTCATTACTACAGTGTGGTCATGAAGCTTAGATAAATGTAATTACTTACTTACTTTAGGTGGCGCTACAGTCCGGGTGGACCTGGGCCTCAGTCAACAAGCTTCTCCAGCCAGTTCGATCCCTGGCTAGCTGCCTCCAGTTTCGCACGCTAAGTTGGCTAATGTCCTCTTCCACTTGCGAGCGCCACCTGAGTCTTGGCCCTCCTCTACTGTGCTGTCCCTCAGGGGCGGCTTCGAAGACTTTTCGGACCGGAGCATTGGTGTCCATGCGCTCTACATGACCCTGCCTTCTCAGTCTTTGGATCTTCACTCTTCTGGCTAGGTCTATGTCGCTGTACAGTCCATACAGTTCGTCGTTGTATCTCCTCCTCCACTCACCGTCAATGCAGACGGGACCGAAGATCGCCCGAAGAATTTTTCTCTCGAAGCAACCAAGAACACCCTCATCCATTTTTGATAATGTCCATGCCTCTGCGCCATAGAGCAGGACCGGGATTATTAAGGTCTTATAAAGGGTGACTTTTGTTGTCTGAGAGAGGGCTTTGCTACTCAATTGCCTTCTTAACCCAAAGAAACAGCGGTTGGCAAGGGTTATTCTTCGCTTGATCTCAGCGCTGGTGTCGTTGTCTGTATTTATAGCGGAGCCTAGGTAGACAAAGTCCTTAACTACCTCAAAGTTATATCTGTCTAAGGTGAAGTTCTGCCCGAGACGTCGGTGTTGGTTGTCCTTTTTGCTTGACAGCATATACTTGGTCTTGCCCTCATTGACCGCTAAACCCATTTTCGCCGCTTCCGTCTCAATACTCGCGAAAGCGCCACTGACATCACGCTGCTTTCTCCCGATTATGTCAATATCGTCGGCGTATGCGAGTAGTTGGACGGACTTTTGAAAGATAGTGCCTCTTGTGTTTGCTCGTGAGTTTTGCACTATTCTTTCAAGTACGATGTTGAAAAAATCGCATGACAGCGCATCGCCTTGTCTAAATCCTTTCTGGATATCAAGGGTCTCGTTGAGATCTTTACCGACCTTGATGGAGCGGCGTGCATTCTCCATCGTCATCCTGCACAGACGGACGAGTTTGGCAGGGATGCCAAAACTAGACATTGCTCTATATAGCTCGTCTCTATAGATGCTGTCATACGCGGCCTTAAAATCGATGAATAGGTGGTGGGTATCGATCTGAAACTCATGGGTCTTCTCCAAGATCTGCTGTAGTGTGAATATTTGGTCGATGGTGGACTTTCCTGGCCTGAAGCCACACTGATATGGACCTATCAGCTTGTTGACAAACGGCTTCAGGCGTTCACACAATGCGGCGGATAAGATCTTATATGCGATGTTAAGGAGACTGATGCCTCTGTAGTTGGCGCAGTTCAGAGGGTCTCCTTTCTTGAGAATTGGACAAACAATGCTGAGGTTCCATTCTTCGGGCATACTATCGTCCGACCATATTTTACAGATGAGTTGGTGTATGCTCCTTACCAAGTCATCGCCTGCCGCTTTGAAGAGCTCGGCAGTCAGGCCATCCGCTCCAGCAGCTTTGTTGGACTTAAGCTTCGATATGGCTATCTTCACTTCATCCAGGTCGGGTGGGCGGAATTGTTGGTCATCATCGTCCAGGTTGAAAGGTTGATTCTGCCTGACAGCGGTATTTGGTCCGTCATCGCCGTTATACAGTCTGCAGAAATGATCTTTCCAAATCCTCAGCATCGACTGCGATTCTACTACGATGTTCCCTTGTTCATCTCTACAGGCTTCGGTTCGGGGTTTGTTTCCGCGGCATATTATTTTTACCTTTTGGTAAAACTTCCGAACCTCATTCCTGGAGTAGCATCTCTCAATTTCCTCGATCGCGCGCTTCTCATGCTCTTTCTTCTTCCTCCTGAGAAGCCGGTGTTCGTCTCGCCTCTTCCGCTCATAGAGCTCATGAGCAGCTCTGGTCTTTCTAAGCAGCGCCGCGTTATATGCATCTTGCTTAGCTGCATGTGCTTGCCGGCATTCATCATCGAACCAGGGGTTTCGTTGTGGTGGACGAGTGAAACCCAGCACATCAGAAGCTGGAGGAGTGTCTTGCGTCGATCGCAATGTGATTAATCTGGTTGACTGTTGATTGATCAGGAGTTCTCCAAGTCCCCTTGTGTATGTCGAGATGTGGGAACCGCATGCTAGCCACGACAATGTTTCGCCCCGCCGCAAAGTCGATTAGCCTGAATCCGTTATCGGAGGTGGTGTTGTGCAGGCTATATTTTCCGATTGTTCCACCAAAGATACCCTCTCTTCCTAGCCTTGCATTCAAATCACCGAGGACAATTTTAATGTCATAGCTAGGGCATTGCTCGTAGGTTTTGTTGAAGAGCTCGTAGAAGGCATCCTTGGTGTCGTCATCTTTCTCCTCTGTGGGGGCATGCGCGCATATGAGGCTTATGTTGGCGAATTTAGCCTTGATGCGGATAGCTACGAGGCGCTCGCTCACATGCCGGAAGCTGAGGACTTCTCGTCTTAGTCTGCCTCCGACAACAAATCCGCATCCAAATAAGCGCTGCTTTTGCCATCGATAGCAATTGCCGTAGTAGATGTCGCAATTTTTCATCTTCTTTTTGTCCGGCCCATCCCATCGCATTTCTTGGATGGCCGTTATGTCTGCTTTGCAGCAGTCTAGCGCCTCCGCTAGTTGCTCGGCTGCACGTGGTCTATTAAGGGATCTAACATTCCACGTGCATATCCGAAGCTCATTGTCCTTAAATCGTTTGCGTGGGTTGTCAACAGTAGACCCGTCCATATCCGAGGCTTGTTGATGCTTCGTAACTTCTTGTTTTTTTTAAATGGCCGGGCAGTTACCCCGGCGGCACAACCCCCAACCTGGAGGACCAGTTCCACTTTGAGTGCCCCTAGGACGAGGGGTCGGTTACACCGAAGCCAGTAACCCGTTCCAGGATGTGAGCGCTGACGTTGGCCCTTATAGGGCTTGTCCGCCACCATCTCTTTTCCAGGACCCTGACTAAGTCCTGGAAATCCTTTCCGGCCTGAGCTCCAAATATGTCGGAGTAGCCCGGATAAGGTCTTGTTTTGTTTTTCCGACACTTATCCTGGTTAATGGCGCAGGAAACTCGCCATTTGCCCCCTTCACTTCGCAACCTCTAGTGAGATTCCCAGATGGCGCCACGGGGAGGCGTGAAGTAGGACTTATTAGCAGAGCTGCAAGATGTTCGGCTGCAGAGGCTCATTCTCGTCATTTAAGGAACCAGCACCTGTCGGAAGATGCTACTTCTACGAGGCCTTATACTAATCGTTGCCAGATAAATGTAATTAATGTTGTAAATTGACAGCATTAGTACGAGTATGTCACCCTCCCACTAGAAACCAACATTTTCGCGAAAAACAGAATCCTCTGGCGCTAAATCATCAAACTACGAGTACAATAAGATACATTTCTATGTATATAGTATAGTAAACTATAGTGTCAATTGCTTTATTTGTTATTTTAAAAAGTGATGAGAAGATAACAGCTATGAAGTCTTGACTAGTTAAATGGTGATATTATTATAATATTGGTGGTCTTTCGCGTAGTGGTAAGAATATACTCGACGCAACCATGCCAGCCGTAACAGGCGACTAACAACCGCCCTTCACTGACTTAAGGTGGCTTTACAATCCAGCTCGATCTTTTGGTAGCTGCCTTCTCTTTCGCTCGCTATGTCAATTGAGATTCTCTTTCACTTGCGTGAGTAAGTCTTTCTCTTCTGTGCTGTCCCTCGGGGTTTGCAAATTTTTCAGACGGAAGTCATTTCAGTCGTTGAAACTTCACTCCTCTGTATCACTGTACAGCGGTCTACCTTAAATGCAGATGGTACCGAATATTACACGAAGGGTTTTCATTTTAGATAACCAAGATCGCCCTCGCCATTTTTTGATAAAGTTCATGCCCCTGAGCCATTGAACAGGACTGGGATTATTAAGGTCTTACTCGTAGTGACCCATTCGAGAGAGGACTTTCTTAGCCCAAAGAAGTCGATATTGCTGCCCTTGGAAGCAGTGGATATTTTTACTACGTTATTTAACAATGCGCTGAATAACGCGTACTATCCAGACCATTGGAAAATAGCAGTAGTACACCCCATACCGAAAAGAGATAAAGCTAGGACTAACCCTGCAAATCTTCGGTCAATTAGTTTACTTCCGAATATTAGCAAGGTGTTCGAGAAAATAATCAATAGGGCTCTGTTGAAGTGGGTTGGGGAAAACAATATAATTCCGGACAATCGGTTTGGTTTTAGGGCGGGGCATGACACTATTCATGCCGCGTCGAAACTGATCTCCGACATACAATGGAACAAATGCAAGAACCAGTGTACGGGTGCCTGCCTGGTTGATTTCGAGAAGGCCTTCGATACTGTATCAACCATACTTTTCTATAAGTTGACCAGATTGGGTATGCCGAAACCCCTTTTATATATGATTTACAACATGCTTATAGGAAAGAAGTTCGTTGTCAAATGTGGCAACGTAATTTCAAGAAAAATATTTGACATTAAAACCGGCTTGCAACAAGGAGCGGTTATTTCTCCGATACTGTTTAACATATATACGATTGATCTAGTAGGTTCCCTCAATCACGCCATAGCGTACGCAGACGACTTAGTGGCGTACAGATCAGGTCCCAAAATCCAGGACATCAATGCTCTGCTGCAGACTGACTTCGATCACATTAAAGCGTATTGCGATGATTGGAAATTGAAAATCAATTTTCAAAAGTCGGAAACAATACTGTTTAGGACCCCATTGAGATGGGCTTCTTGGGATACTAGAAAGCACTGGCGAAATCTGGCATATCATCCCAACAAGGCCCTTTATGATGGGGCTCAGCTGAACAGGATTAACAATTTCCTGATTAAGGTGATTCGAATGCACACTGCAAGAGCGATGAACAGCGACAATAACCTGATCTCTGGGGCTTCCTATCCCAATTTTATGTACCATGAGAATACACTCCGATCCGGCTTTATTCCGCCAGAGGCATTCCTCTATATAGATTCTAAAGGGTTAGTACAAAGTAGGAATGGTATTCCGGTAACATGCCACCGCCACCGAGGTACGAGTTAAAAACGGCTCACCTACGACGGGTACGACGTCAATGCTCAGGAGCTCTTTCGTTTTAGTTCCGCAATTGCGGAAAGAGACCGGGTTGATACTGAGAAATAGCACGCCGATTTTTGGTGGCTAAGAGAAGAGGAGAGGATTGAGACGCTCTCCTAGGTCAGTGCGTTACAATTGTGAGATTCGTGGCATGCATCAAAATCAAGCATGCTCAGTTAGCATTGCTATTTAATCATAGAAAAACTTACAACCGAACAAGTCTCACTTACTATTGAATTCTATTATCAAAATTCGTGTTCCTTGCGCATGTTTGTTATTCGCGCACTTCTACCATTTTATTGTCGTCATAATCGACATGCCCAGCAAGCAATTCCAGACATAGTGACCAAATTTCACTCTATTGGACATCAAGCCACCTACTCGTATGCATATAATGTGTATAGAGGAGAATATTGGTGCTGTATCCGCCAGTGCTCGTGCAAACAAAATTTAGCTCGTGCAAGAACTGAAGCCGAGCTGGTGAAAGATCCGCTTTTTTAGCGAAAAATTGTCTTCAACAACGAAGCTCATTTCGGGTGGAATGAGTATGTTCATAAACAAAACTGTCATATTTGGTCTGATGAGCAATCTCAGGCAATATAAAAGCTGCTAATGCACCCGGAAAATGCACTCATTAGTGCGATTTATTGTCAATGATTTTCAACTTTCTTTTGTCAAAATGCAAAAGCTGAACCTGGTCGATTTGTGGTTCCAGCAAGACGGCGTCACATAGAAATGTATTCGATGAGCAACTTATCTCTCAATTTAAGAGACTGTTTTCTTTTATGGGAGTCCTAGGACGGCGTAGAGCAGTTTATTGCTATCGATCGAGCATGCCTTTGCCAAATTAACTTACGTGGGTTTACTGATGCAATTACTTCACCATGAATTTGATTGTTGCACTATTGGCTCAAAGTTATATTTGTAGGACAGCCAACAGTTTTCTGATCAATCGCTTTGCAGGTCGCGCATTTCCTTCAGGTAAATCAAACTGCAAATATTGATACAAGCGAATTGATAATGATATACCTCCAATTGTCAGATTAAATAGTAGAGGACCAAGATAACTGCCTTTGGGCACGCCGAAAGTGTCATTAAGGGCTTAAATACTTAAAATACGTGTTGGGAATATATAGACCACCAGGATTTAGTCAAAGAGCGTTTATATAAGAATAAAGGATGAAATAATTGTGATGGGTGATATGAATATCAATATCCGTGACTTGAACTCAAACTATGTCAAGGATTATTTAGAGATGTTAGCGTCGTTGGGACTGATGAATGTTATCAAGGAATATACAAGGATAGATCTCAAAAGAGGGACTAAGTCAGTTATAGATCACATTTTAGTTAGAAGAGCAGACAACCAAATAAATTCCTTTGTAATTGAAAGCGATATAACCGATCATTACCCAATCATGTTTTCCACAAATGGACTGACAGTTAACAGAAAAATCGATGAGTACGTCCTACATCTGTAAAGCAAAATTAAATGAACTCATTTGTGAAGTAGATTGGAATGATGTATTAAATGAATGCGAACTTAGCTTGTAAGTTAAAAGCTGTATATAAAAAATCAACGAATACTAGAACACTAAAGAGTTAATACATAAAAAATCCCTGGATGTCCCCAAATCTAGCTGAAAAATGTAAACGAAGAGACGAGCTTTACAGGAGGTGGAAGAATAATAGGCTTAGCAGAACGTACGAAACTGAATATAAAAATTTCAGAAACAAGATCAACAGAGAAATAAAAGCACAGAAATCTAATTTTTATAGAAATAAGTTTAACGCAATTAAAGCTGACTCTCGTAAAACCTGGAGCTTAATCAACGAGATAATGGGAAGAAAAAAGTTAAGCGTTGATGAAATGCTTGTTAAGAACTTCTCATCGGAAAAAAGTATAATCAGCCTTTCAAATGAACGTGCTAAACTTTTCTCGGAACAGACTCTCCAAATAATTCATCAGTGTAACGCAATCACATCGTATCATGCGAATACCTTCGTAGCCAACTCAATTTTTGCTAGAGAAACCAATATCGCAGAGGTGCGCAGCATAATTAATTTCCTCGACGAAAATAAATCCCCCGGAATCGATGGAACACGGCCGGTAGATATTAAAAAACACGCAGATATTTTTGCTCCCCTCTTGTGTAAATTTATTAACCTCAGTCTGATGCAGGGCAAAATTCCGAAAAAACTGAAAACTGCTTTGGTTAGACCTATTTACAAAGGAGGTGTTAAAAGTGAAATCGCCAATTATAGACCGATATCGATACTGCCAGTCATGGAAAAGTGTCTAGAAGATGTAATTAGAAGTAGACTAATTAGCTTTATTGAAAACCACTCCCTTATCCACCAAAGTCAGTACGGTTTCCAGAAACAAAAAAGTACTGGACAATTGCTTGGAGAGTTTGCGAATTGTCTCAATGAATCCCTAAATAAAAGTCATCACATTCTGGTAATGTTTATGGATTTTAGTAAAGCATTTGATACACTAAACCATGCAAAGCTACTGGAAGCACTACGAGGAGTGATGGCGGACTGGCTAAGGGATTATCTATTCACCAGGGCCTTTCGTGTAAAAATCAAGGACGTTTATAGTAAAAAGGTGCATGTACAATATGAAGTTCCTCAAGGGTCGAAACTGGGTCCAATTCTTTTCATTTTGTACACAAATGAACTTCTTCGGACTTTTAAAAATAGCATTCCATTTGCTTACGCTGATGACACCGCGATAGTTGTACGCCACAGGTCTCTTGAGACGGCAACAAGACTAATGCAGGCAGAGTTTAACAATGCAGTCAAATGGTGTCACGACAATGGCTTAGTAATCAACGCGGCGAAAACAAAGATGATGCACATCCGCAGTCCACATCACAAAGCTACGCAGGAGCGAGTGTTTTTTCAAAATGATGCCTGCTCTAAATCAAACAAACACTTAATTGACGTCGTAGAAGGCTATAAATACCTAGGAGTCATCATTGATAGCCACTTCATCTGGGACAAGCAAATTAACAAGATACGCTCTGATTTAAGGAAGGCTTCATTTGCATTGGCGCATCTAAGAAATCATGCAACACCACAAATTTTAGAGCTGGTATACTACGCCTTGATTGAATCCAAATTAAGGTATGGAATACCGGCCTGGGGTAACGCCTCCAAAACACATATCGAGAAGCTGCAAAAACTCCAAAATTCTGCATTGAGGCTAATAAACTGCGGAAATGTTCCTGACGAAAGAAGATTTAAGGTACTTGAGGTGCAAAATATCTTCAAGATGAGTTTGGTAATGGAATACTATAGTGACATCCGCTTTCAAAGGCCAATCGAACATGACATTAACACCAGAAGACGTACTAAGGGTATGTTACAAGTGCCCTTGAACTACAATAATTATGGTAAAAGGCAGCTCATATATAGCGTTCCCACAATATTAAATGAATTACCTGCTGATCTTAAAAATATTGTAAATTTTAAAAACAGAAAAAAAATTATTAAAAATTTTCTTTTAAATTCACAAGATTAAATTTAAAATAAATGAATTCATTTTAGTTTAAACTTTTGAAAAACAACCTTCTGTAGAAAAGCCATTAAGGCTTCGCAGGTAATTTATACAAATTGTTAAGAAACTTTCATGCCTGAATAAAAATAAAAAAAAATAAAAACATAAAATATCTGTAGAAATAAAGACTTCTTTAACACATACAAAAGTGCGTAATATGTAAATTTGGGTAGTCTGAAACAGATATCTTCATTTGTATTGGATTTTTACATCGTTTATTCACAATTTGAATCGCTCGAATCGAAGTCATACATGCTACTGTTAAAAAGCTGCCGATATTCCTCAGAAAATTATACCTAATAGCAGGCAGTTAGAAGTGCACTTTTTGTAAACAGCAGCCCCGTTAAGGTTTTCGTTGAAAGCTTATTCCTTAATTCTGACTTCATTAGATTTATTGACAAAAACAGGCGCTCTACATTTGCACAACTATGATGCAAACACACTGCCGTTCTTTAGCATAAAATATTGCCTTAATCGCCAACACACACAGAGATAGATGTACTCTTGGCTACGTAACTTTTGTAAATATCAAGTTATGACGCTAAGATTTAGAAGGAATATCAACAACAGATGAAAGCAAACCGAACAATGAGAGCGCCACACGGTGGTTATTCTGGGAACTTTTTGATCATGGTTATATATTTGGTACTCCCTGCATATTTCTCCAGATCTGCTTTTTCAGCTGCACAACTAAGATTTGCAGAAAGAACAATGGAAAATCACATTTCCTTTTCCACTTTTTTTCAACCATGCCTTGTATTTATGTAGCATCATTTTCCAAAGATTGGCAATATTTTTGCATCTCTTTTGGAGTGGTCTTTTCATCACCTGAACTCATTTTTTTAAAGTAGGTATCTAATAAATATTATATTTTACTCTGCGTAAATGCATTTCTTCTTATCCTTTTATTAACCCTTTCCTCGTTATACGAACTTATGCGTAACGAGATTCCCATTTTTACTGCATCGCTGCTGCTCCGCTTATGGGGTTGGCTAATGTCGCAGACCGCAGAACGCGTCTACATAATACTCGGTCCTGGATCGCTTCAGTGGTTAACCCCAGACGTTGTTGCGCATTTGCCATCTTAGAAATCCAGGAATTCTTTTTCCGACCTCGTTTTCTTACAGTTGGAGTGACCGTAGTTGATAGTGCCTTTTTAACCGGATTTTCCGCAGATCTTCTTTGAACGTGACAATACCAACTTATTCTATTCGCCTCAAGCTGTTCGGTTACCGAATTCTTTATATGTAGACTTCCTCTTATACGCGTAGATCTAATGCAATCGCGTTTAGTGACTCCACTAGACATCCTTAACATTTTCATTTCCGTTGCCGTCATTTTGTTTTTAAACGCTTTGTACATTGTCCAGCACTGTGAACCGTATATAACAGCTGGTCTAACAACCGTGGTGTAGAGTTTCCCATTTAATATAAGTGGAAACTTTCGGTCGCAAAATATTCCCGAATTTTCCCGCCACTTCATCCATCCCACACTCACTCTGTGGTTTACGTCGTCGTCACATTTCGCTTCCATGTTAACGATGGATCCTAAGTACTTAAAGATAGTGCTTTTCGGAAGAACTATTCCGTCTAACATTATATCCGGAACAGGTCGCAACGGATGCGCAAATGGGCACGTTAAATGCTCCGTCTTTGAACGACTTATTTTAAACCCGTTTCCCTCTAGCGCATTTCTCCATGAATCTAAGGCGTTCTGCAAATCTTCGACGTTATCGCTAAGTATAACTGCGTCGTCAGCGAAGAGAATTTGCGTTTAATTTGCTTCCGGTATACTTCCAACTGGAAATTCTCTCGATAGTTCAGCAAAGCTTTTTACCGCAGCTTTCACGTTTCCTTACATGTCTTGTATTATTCTAACATACGTTTCCGGTACGTTTTGAGACCTCAGCGCGGCCCATATGAGATCCCTAGGCACTCGATCGAATGCTTTCTCGAGGTCGATAAATACCATGTGTAAATTCTTAGACGAATCTCAGTGCTTTTCCATTATTATTCGTAGGCTTTGGATAGCGTCCACCGTCGATCTTCCTTCAACAAATCCACACTGGCTATTATCGAGCTTTATTATTTGCCGAAGACGTTCGTTTAAGACTCTTTCGACGATTTTCATTGTGTGTGACATAAGCATGATTGAACGGTAGTTGTTGCATTCTCGAGTGTCGCCTTTTCCTTTGTATAATGGAACCAAGAAGCTACTTCTCCATTGAATCGGCATAGGTTGTCCACATTTTAATTTATTTAAAAGTTTCGATAGCCAAACGCTGCCGATCCCCTCCATCTTCGACCAAAACTCTGATGGAATGCTGTCTGGTCCCACCGCTTTCCCCGGCTTCATTTTTCCAATTGCTATACTTATTTCTTCGATTGAAAAGTCCGAAACTACCTCCTCGAATAGACCAGCTGTCGGCACGATATCACGTGGAAACTGTTTGTTAAGCAACTCCTTGCAGTATTCAAGCCACCGGTCACAAATTTCCTTTTCATTTGTTAATAAGCGACCGTCTGCATTTTTCATGTATTTCGGCGAGGTTATTTCCATCGAATTTTTTCGCCTCTGTGCAGCGAGCTTAAAAATATTTGGCGCTTTAGTATTGTACGACGTTTGAACTTCTTGTATAGCTTGTCTTCTATCTGCCGATCATGAGGATATTTGTTTCAACTCCTGGTACAGGTTTTCCGCTGCTGCCGCTCAGATTCGAGCCAGGACTTTCTTTGCGATCTTTTTAAGACGCTCGTATTCAAGAGCCAGTCGAGCTTTTTCGATATCGTCGCTCCGATCGCATTTTGTCCACGCTTGGAATGCATTCTTCTTGTCGGCCACATCTCGTTTGGTTTCGTCATTCCACCACCATGTTTCTTTGCCGACGTGATGGTATTTCGATATAGTCCCCAGATGGGACTTTGCGAGTATTATGCATTCCTCGTGCATGCTGTTCCACATTTCTTGCGGGCGAAGGGAGTCTGCGATACCGTTTATATTTGGAAGTGCTTCTTTAGCCAGTGCGATAAATCTTGCGCTTCGTTCCTTCGATAGATTATTCCACGGGATTTTTGGCTTTCCAAACAATGCCCGTGTTTTGGGTGGTTCCGCTGTGAAAAATTCTGTAATGAGCAGACGGTGTTGGCTTACTACAGTCCTTAACACGGTTTCTCATCGACATTTTGCAGAGGTGATAATCTATTTGCGTTTCGTGGCCTCCGCTGCTATAGGTGATAAGATGTCGTTGATGTTTAATAAACATTGTATTTAAGACGGTTAATCCGTAAGCCCTACACGCTACAAGGATGTCTTCGCCAGCTGAATTTCTGGTTCCAAAGCCTTTACCGCCGTGGCAGTCCTCATAATCAACATTTGTTTCTCCGACATGGCCATTTAAATCTCCGCCTACGAAGAGCATCTCATCGATAGGTATATTTCTAAGCAAATTACCGAACTCTGACCAAAATGTATCTTTTTCCGATTGGTCGCATCCATTTTGTGGAGCGTACGCGCTAACAATGTTCCACGTTTCATTGTGTATGACGAGTTTAACACTCATCAAGCGGTCGCTTATTTTCAAGATACCAACGATGTTGTTTAGAAGATCCGCTGCAACAACGATTCCAACACCGTTTCGTCCATTGACCGTTCCATGGTAGAACATCTTAAATGCCTTAGTTTTTAAATCTAGAAAACGCGCTTTATTTCCTGTATTACACCACTTCGTTTCCTGTACGCACAGGATTTGTAGAGTTCTGCGACGCATAATTGCTTCCAGTTCTAAACTTTTTGAGGTCATCGATCCGACGCTCCAAATTGCAAACCAAAGTTTATGAAAATATTTTGGAAATTTCATTTTGCCCGCCCCCGGAATCCGTCGGGCTCTGACACAAGCACTTCTGCTTGCTCTGGGATCACCCGAGTGCGTTGCAATCGTGGTGCCCAGCGGGGTAGTGCTATTAATTGCGATCATTTCCATGAAGTGTATCTAAAGTTTGAGTGGTTTGACTCTTGTATGCTCATTTCGAATTGATTGACTGTTCTTTTACCCCACCGGTAGTCTCCAGACGTGGGAACCCACTGATTGCATACAAACTTGTGGGAAAGTTTTAAGGTGTTAAAGTGTCATAGGCTCATTTTTGGTGTCATAGTTGCATGTATATGATTGGTGTCCCATTTAGTCGCCCCTTACGGCAAGCTGCACATCATGCATTTATGCACTTCAAGAACCAAAATTAGAAATAATGCTACTCAAATACAAATAACGGTTGATTTAGATGTCATCCGTATGAAATTACTGTAGAATAACAGAGACAACTAGTGTTGCACCCGATTTGAATGGAAGAAATGGTTGTTGCTGTCAGGCTAATTAGCACAGGAAAGAAGAATTTAAAATTTCCTATGGGGGCTTACATATTACCGTCAATATCATTTGTTCTACATCGAAAGTAATAGATCTGTTGGGGTGAAAAAAATTTAATTTTTTCCTTGAATTTGAAACATTTAAATTTCCGAAGAATTACGCTAGATTTCTGCATCTCTGCAGGTATGCGAATCTACAGATAATTATATAGGCATCACTGGCTGCCGTTATGTGGCTCAGGCCAGACAGTTAATAAGGAGTATTTCGTGGGCGATTTAAAACTTTCCGCAAGCTCCATATTAACCTGACATCCTTGCTCCTTGCGACTTTTTAATAACCCCACCACTTCGCGAAAAGCGTTTTGAGGAAGCGTTGGAATATGTGTATTGCTTGCAATGGAGATTACTTTGAAGGGAATAACATGAATATTGATTAATGATTAAACCGTTTTCGTTTTATTGACGAACTCCTGGTACTTTTTGATCAGAAGGTACATTAAAGAACTCAGTAGCATTATCAACATTAGCATTAGTGCTTGATTTCTGTGTACACTATCGAACATAAGTCTACATACACCCCTCAAATTCCTTGTAATTTAATGAAATATTTATAAAACGAAATAAAAAGCATTATGAAAACTTTTATTGAGGCAAGACCTTACAATATATGATAAATTAGTTTAATATTACTATTTTATCCAAAAAAAAATAAACGAAATTTTTCAATTCAATTCAATTCAAATTTCTTTATTCATATGTACGAGTATACACAAAAGTCACAAATTTAAAGAACGATTTTACATGCATTTGATACATATAGAATAGTTAGTGACATCTTTATTTATGAAAAATAGAGACGATGCCACATTATAAAAAAAATATTCACTGCGAAACGCAGGGACATTTACAACAAAGTTTGAATGGCTGCGTAAGCTGCGAAAGTCAGAAATTGGACTCTGGTACCTATCCGCCTCTCATGAAAAAGACCTTAAGGACTTTAAAATAGAATAAATGGCGTAAAGGAAGAATATTCAAGGCCCTGAAAAGGTCCATTGTGTGCGCATAGCGGTGAAAACCATAAACATTACGAATTGCAGATTTTTGAGGGACAGTTAATTGCTGCAATTTACTAATATAAGCGCCACCCCAACTACAAAGCCCATATTGCAATCTGGATTGGAATACACCATTATAAACCCTTTTCAACGTGTTAAGAGAGCAATACTTTCTAAGGCGGAAAAGCCAACGAGTAGCAGAAAGAAGATATTTTTTTAAGGCAGAAATGTGCTTGGACCAGTTCAAGTTTTGATCTATTGTAACACCAAGGTACTTGAAATTATCTACACCTTCAATTTTGACACAATTAGTACTACAGTTAGTATTCCTGTTGAAGGTTTTGCCAACTTGGATTCTGCATTGGCTGTATAGCAAGTCGTACCACGGGCAGACATTAGAATGAAATACTATGTCCAAGTCGGGGTACTCTTGCTCAGTAAGACTGATAAACATCAACTTAGTTTTACTACTAACAATAAGTTTGTGATTAGCAAACCAGCATCTAAGTAGGAAAACATCATGATTTATATCAGCGACTAGATCTAGCGGACTGGCTGAACAATATGCAACGCAAAGGTCGTCGGCAAAAGCTGTAACTTTACCTATGAATGCGAGAGAAAATAAGGAATCTATGTAAATTAGGAATAAAATTGGGCCAAGTACAGAACCTTGGGGTACCCCCAGGTTATTGGTTTTTGAACTGCTTATATTGCTTCCAATTTTTACATATTGCATTCTGTCTTGAAGATAAGACTCAAACCAATTGTATATGAATCCTCTGAATCCGACCTTATATAGTTTATCTAATAGTATGACGTGGTCAACCATGTCAAACGCCTTAGTTATATCCACAAAAAGGCCTGCACAAAACTGTTTTTTATCTAGTCCCTTATATAAGAAGGAGCAAAAGTCCAACAGAGCATCCTCAGTGGAGAGGCCAGTTCTGAAACCAAACTGCATAGGAGAGAAAAAATTATAATGATTGAGATAAGATAATATTTTCGTTTTAATTATTTTCTCAAAAACTTTTGAAATTGATGGCAGTAAAGATATTGGTCTGTAGTTTGATTTATCGGTCCTGCTGCCCTTCTTAAATAACGGAATCACTACAGCGCATTTAAGTTCAGATGGAAAGGTACCAGACATAATACTAAAATTAAAAAGGTAAGTTAAAATATCTACTAAGTTGGGTCCAATGTGCTTGAGTACCAAATTCGATATTTTATCATTACCATGTGAATTGGAATTAGGAAGGGAATTAATAGTTTTTAGTAATTCAAATCCCATAATGAACTTTAACATGAAGCTGTTTAGTTGTTTTGAGAGCCAGCCTTAGGGCAACAGTTACACGGAATTTGCGAGTTTCTTGGAAAAGAAGTTTGTCCAATGGAAGCAAAGTAATTGCTGAACTCAATAGCTATTTCTAAAGGATTTGAAATGTTAATACTTCCATTTTTAAGTACAATGGGATCTGCGTCGGACAATGAGCTTCGGATATGCACGTGGAATGTTAGATCTCTTAATAGACCACGTGCAGCCGAGCAACTAGCGGAGGCCCTAGACTGCTGCAAAGCAGACATAACCGCCATCCAAGAAATGCGATGGGATGGGCCGGACAAAAAGAAGATGAAAAACTGCAACATCTACTACGGCAATTGCTATCGACGGCAAAAGCAGCGCTTATTTGGATGCGGATTTGTTGTCGGAGGCAGACTAAGACGAGAAGTCCTCAGCTTCCGGCATGTGAGCGAACGCCTCGTAGCAATCCGCATCAAGGCTAACTTCGCCAACATAAGCCTCATATGCGCGCATGCCCCCACAGAGGAGAAAGATGACGACACCAAGGATGCCTTCTACGAGCTCCTCAACAAGACCTACAAGCAATGCCCTAGCTATGACATTAAAATTGTCCTCGGTGATTTTAATACAAAGCTAGGAAGAGAAGGTATCTTTGGTGGAACAATCGGAAAATATAGCCTCCACAACACCACCTCCGATAACGGATTCAGGCTAATCGACTTTGCGGCGGGCCGAAACATTGTCGTGGCTACATACACAAGGGGACTTGGAGAACTCCTGATCAATCAACAGTCAACCAGATTGATCACATTGCGATCGACGCAAGATACTCCTCCAGCATTATGGATGTCCGTACGTTCCGAGGAGCCAACATCGACTCGGACCATTACCTTGTTATAGCCAAGGTACGGTGGCAGATATCCCAAACTACGCCAAGACAAACTAATGCTGTGAGAAAATTCGACGTCAGACGGCTACAATCGCAAGAGATCGCCAAGTCCTTTTCCGATCGAGTGTCTCTTAATCTCTTAAGAGGTCCAATGCCGCCAGCATCAAGCATCGAAGACCATTGGAAACACTGCCAAAACGCCATCAGAGATGCCGCTTCTGATGTGCTGGGTTTCACTCGTTCACCACAACGAAACCCCTGGTTCGATGATGAATGCCGGCAAGCACATGCAGCTAAGCAAGATGCATATAACGCGGCGCTGCTTAGAAAGACCAGAGCTGCTCATGAGCTCTATGAGCGGAAGAGGAGAGACGAGCACCGGCTTCTCAGGAGGAAGAAGAAAGAGTATGAGAAGCGCGCGATCGAGGAAATTGAGAGATGCTACTCCAGGAATGAGGTTCGGAAGTTTAACCAAAATGTAAAAATAACATGCCGCGGAAACAAACCCCGAACCGAAGCCTGTAGAGATAAACAAGGGAACATGGTAGTAGAATCGCAGTCGATGCTGAGGATTTGGAAAGATCATTTCTGCAGAATGTATAACGGCGATGACGGACCAAATACCGCTGTCAGGCAGAATCAACTTTTCAACCTGGACGATGATGACCAACAATTCCGTCCACCCGACCTGGATGAAGTGAAGATAGCCATATTGAAGCTTTAGTCCAACAAAGCTGCTGGAGCGGATGGCCTGACTGCCGAGCTCTTCAAAGCGGCAGGCGATGACTTGGTAAGGAGCATACACCAACTCATCTGTAAAATATGGTCGGACGAAAGTATGCCCGATGAATGGAACCTCAGCATTGTTTGTCCAATTCTCAAGAAAGGAGACCCTCTGAACTGCGCCAACTACAGAGGCATCAGTCTCCTTAACATCGCATATAAGATCTTATCCGCCGTATTGTGTGAACGTCTGAAGCCGTTCGTCAACAAGCTGATAGGTCCATATCAGTGTGGCTTCAGGCCAGGAAAGTTTACCATCGACCAGATATTCACACTACGGCAGATCTTGGAGAAGACCCATAAGCTCCAGATCGATACAGACCACCTATTCATCGATTTTAAGGCCGCGTCTATATAGAGCAATGTCTAGTTTTGGCATCCCTGCCAAACTCGTCCGTCTGTGGATGATGACGATGGAGAATGCACGCTGCTCCATCAAGGTCGGTAAAGATCTCACCGAGACCTTTGATGTCCAGAAAGGATTTAGACAAGGCGATGCGCTGTCATGCGATTTTTTCAACATCGTACTTGAAAGAATAGTGCAAAACTCACGCGCAAACACAAGAGGCACAATGTTTCAAAAGCCCGTCTAACTACTCGCATACGCCGACGATATTGACATTGTCGGGAGAAAGCAGCGTGATGTCAGTGGCGTTTTCGCGAGTATTGAGACGGAAGCGGAAAAAATGGGTTCAGCGGTCAATGAGGGCAGGACCAAGTATATGCTGTCAAGCAAAAAGGACACCGACGTCTCGGGCAGATCGTCACCCTCGACAGATATAACTTTGAGGTAGTTAAGGACTTTGTCTACCTAGGCTCTGCTATAAATACAGAGAAAGACACCAGCGCTGAGATCAAGCGAAGAATAACCCTTGCCAACCGCTGTTTCTTTGGGTTAAGAAGGCAATTGAGTAGCAAAGCCCTCTCTCAGACAACAAAAGTCACCCTTTATAGGACCTTAATAATCCGGGTGCTGCTCTATGGCGCAGAGGCATGGACATTATCAAAAATGGATGAGGGTGTTCTTGGTTGCTTCGAGAGAAAAATTCTTCGGGCGATCTTCGGTCCCGTCTGCATTGACGGTGAGTGGAGGAGGAGATACAACGACGAACTGTATGGACTGTACAGCGACATGGACCTAGCAAGAAGACTGAAATGGCTGGGTTATATAGAGCGTATGGACACCAATGCTCCGGTCCGAAAAGTCTTCGAATCCGCCCCCCCGAGGGACAGCGCAGTAGAGGGAGGCCAAGACTCAGGTGGCGCACGCAAATGGAAGGGGACCTCAGCCAACCTAGCGTGCGAAACTGGAGACAGCTAGCCAGGGATCGAGCTGGGTGGAGAAGCTTGTTGACTGAGGCCCAGGTCTACCACGGACTGTAGCGCCACCTAAAGTAAAGTAAGTAAGGATCTGCGTTAGTACATATTAACTACTTGCCAATCTTTCTTAAGATTTCCACTTGCCGCTTGTATTTTCGAACGAAAATAGTCATCCCGTGCTTTTTTAACTTCCTTTGTCACTTTTGTGCAGAATTTATCAAAACGGTTTTTTAAATTGGTGTTGAAAGGATGTTTCCAATATTTTTTTCTTAGTTTGTTTTTGATATTTATTTTTTTGACAAGGTTACGAGTTATCCAAGGCTTAAGGCGACACTCCGATTTTTTGTGTGTTATAGTGCAAGTAGATGTGCTTATGTAATTTTTCAGAATACTAAGAAATACACTATAAGCTGAAGAAGCATTTCTTTCAACATAAACACTTTCCCAATATTCATAACGTAGCCTATTGTTCAATTCAGGAAAGTTAATTTTATCAAAGCTGGTTTCATATGATACGTTAGATTTCCTGCATATTATATTTTCAAAAAGGATTCCCGTCATACAACGATCACTAATATGTAGATACAAGTTAATGCCAGCAAGGGAATCCACAGCAGTATTCTCAAAACGAGCAAAAACATGGTCAAGGCAGGTGCCTGTAATTTATCTAGTAGGCTCAGCAATAAAAGATAAAAAACCATGTTCAGCCATAAGCGCTTGGTAGGAATCAGAAACGGAGTTCGAACATAAGATATCTAGATTAAAATCACCTAGGATAACAAGATTTCCAGATCGTTCATTGGCTAACAAATTTGAAAATTCATCCAAAAACAAATTCGGAGAAAAAGAATGCAGTCTGTATACGAGTAAACAGATAAAATTAAAGAGTTCATTGTGAATATTGCAACAAACTTTAATGACGTCCGCACTTTTTTAATTACAACCGGCAGAGTACGTATCATTCGTATTAGGAAAAAAATTTTAGTTCGGAATATGGTAATCTTCACTCTCGCAAGAGTAGATCCAAATTTCAGAAACAAATATTATGTCAGGCAGGTTAACGAGAGCTTCTAGATTCACCATCAGTAAGTCGAAGTTTTGGCGTAAACTACGTATGTTTTGATGTAAAACGAAAACGAAAGATTTGCCATCTGATTTACATTTAAAATAGCTTTCTAAATTATTACGTATGGTTCTAATAGTGGGGCTGTCGCACATAAGATCACAGCTGCCGTTCATATTAGTGTGCTTGAAGAGCATTAAGATCAAATTTTCTCATCAAAATACGAGAATTACGGAACCACAAGTATTTGTATTTAAACTCTGTTTTAAATTTTTTAGCTGCCATAATTAAAGCTTTAAAATAGTTTGTTAGGCTGTCACTAATAAAAATATTACTATTGCTACCTTCAATAAATAGCGACGAGTTCAGCTTCCTCTTTGCAATTTTCTTGCTCTTCATCACTTCCTCTTTGACCTTCATATCCTCAGTCGATATGGAGATATTTAAAGCTTTGTCTAAGATCTCCCTTACTCTCTCGCTGGCGTTTGAGCTATTTAAACCAGGTACACCAACAACTTCAATAGCATTCTCCAGCTGCTTCTGCTCCCTCCAATTCACTCGGCTTTCCAAATTGCTGGACTGTGCTGAGGAAATCGCTGTGGATTTTTTTCAAGCTGATGATTTCTTCGTATGGCACTTGCAGGGTTATTGAACTTTCAGTCGAAGGCGTAAGAACCGTCGATAACCTGTCATCAGAAACAAGCAGTTTCTGTTTCGCATTGCGACGAAAGTGAAGCTTGAAATTTTAAATTTAGTGAAACAAAAGTCTACATACAGCTTACTACCACTACGCAAAACTCATCTTTCTTATCTTTAGAGTTAACAGTTATGTTTTTTAATGCCTGTTTTTGTAAATCGCGTGTCGCAGTCGCAGTCGCAATTTTTCATTTGTTCTCGTCTCGTGCAAATCAAAAAAAAAATGGAAAGTCGTAAAGAAATTTCAATTTCGGTTAGATATTTAGTAATTCAGCATTGAAGAGATGAGAAATCATACAGTGAGATAGCAAAAATATTAAAATTAATCCGAAGTACTGTCCAGACAATAATTAGAAATTATAATGAAAGTGAAACTATTCAAAGTAAGCGTCGGCCTGGACGTCCAAAAACATGAACATTCGAGCAATTTTGAAGAAAGTTGATAAAAATCCGAAAATTAGCTCTCCAATATTGGCCGATCAACATAACATTAGCAGATTCTTACATCGGGCAGGCTTTCGAAGCCGGGTATCAAGGAAAAAGCCTCTTATTTCTCCCAAAAACCAACAACTGCGACTAAATTTTGCTAGAATATATTTAAATGAGGGTATTGACAAGAGTTCTGGACAAGAGTCATATTTACAGATGAAAACAAAACAATGTTTTCGGATCAGATGGGCAAAAGAGATGGCGAAAAGAACATACAGCGCTAGATAAAAAAAACTATTACTCCTACAGTTAAACATGGTGGAGAAGCGTCATGGTTTGAGGGGCAATGGCAGCGTCCGGAGTGGGAAATTTGGTATTTATTGATGGGATCATGGGTAGATTTAAATTTATCGATATTTTGGAAGATAATTTATCAACATCTGTGAAGCATTTAGGCCTAGGACAAAATTGGATCTTTCAACAAGACAATGATCCAAAACATACAGCAGCTGAATTTTCCACCTCAATTGCCGGACTTACTAAACCCCATTGAGCATATATGGGATGAAGTTGAGAAAATACTTCGAAAATATGCCATAACTGTACGTGAAACTCTAAAAGTGGCACTAAGAAAAGCTTGGTCAGAAATAAACGCAGAAATCACCCAAAACTTAGTAATGTCAATGCCTCGACGTCTTCAAGCAGTCATCGATGCCAATGGCGGTCCAACCAGATACTAAAAACTATTTTTTTACGTAGTATTTCTATAAATTTTTCTACTAAAGTTTTCAGATATGGCAACACCAGTGTGAATATGTCAAATCTGACATTGTCATCGTTAAGTTAGACATTTTTAATAGTAACCGTACTCAGAATATTTTGCCATACAAGTGATATTTGTGTTGTGTACAGGAACTTGAAGCATTCAACTTGGTCAAAAAAAATGAAATTAAATCGTAAACATTTTCGTGCGATGGTTTTAAATGACTTTCAACGTATTTCGCTGGTTTTCCGAATTCATTCGTGGTTGCACTTTGCTACAGGACGAATTTCTTAAAGGTCGTCTTAAATCGATTTTGTGGGTGAACTGATGGTCGAAGATCGTCATGTGCTAAACCGTAAGTTTAAGGCATGCTTGAGCATTAGTTTCACTCGCATACATTCAATATTGCATGAGCATTTGGGCGTGAGAAAGTTTTATTCACGCTGAATACCGCATACTTTGACAATTGCTCAACAAAGACTTGTGTCGGTTGGGGCCAAGATATGTTGAAAAAATTCATATGAACCGGAAACCAAACAGCAATCCAACAAAAGTTGTTCGCGCTTGAAGCTCTTCAATGCGAATACTGCGGAATCGCAGTATACGAATCATTCTCCACTACGAAAAATGCAAACTCTCACACAATTTTAAGCATTTACACATAAGACATTGAAATGATTGGTCATCCGCCGTACAGTCCTGATTTGACACCAAATGATTTCTTTTTATTCCCGCAGATCAAAAAAATGCAATTTTGACGTTTTTTGACGCCCGTAGCAGCGTCATGATCACATGTTTTAGAGATATCACAATCGGAGTTGAAAATTGATTCAAACGCATGCAAAAATGTATTGATCTTCGTGGAGAATATTTCGAAAAACAATAAAAGCATTTTTGATTATAAATATTTGCTTTTACTTGTCTATCTCAAAACTTAAGTAGCAACCTTCGTAATAGTTTTGAGACAGGGCATTTGTTTGTTTTTATTCCCAATTTTTTCTACGCTTCAGAAACGTTTGGAAGCTTTACCTAGAGCGCCTAATTTTTTGTTCCACATTTGGCTTTTGTAAAATGGCAAGCAATATGATTGCTAATAACTTTTATTTTTTACTTATTTTCGTCGTACTCAGAAAGAGCGGAGCTAAACACTTGGTACGAAAATTCTTGAATGCAGGTATCAACACCTTTTTTATTTGAGATGTTTTCGAGATTCGTAGGCAGATTTTGGAGTTTTGTTTTCTTATTCTATACGAAAACTCTTCCAATTCGTACTTTTGATATCTTGAAAATATTGCGCAGAAGCTGACAAATAACAGAAAAGAGTTCGTTTACAAACATTGGTTGTAATATTAGTCTATAACAGTTTGTGATATATAAGTCAATACCTGAATGACGGCCACATGAACTGGCTGGGTAGTATGTGGCACTATGTAGATACAATACCGTTTAACTGGTAACAAAATGGAAAGGCCCGTCAAAACATTTCCCCAAGATGCTCGTAGGCATCCACTATCTCTGTGTTTTCAGTTTAGATCTCCATTCATTTAAGACGCGCGGTTAATACTTAATAGTCTTCTAATTAAGACCTTTTTTCACAAAGAGATTCGGCAACACTGCATCCATTTTGGAAGTAACAATATTTCCCAACCTTATTCAAGCGATAATCGATCCATTTCTGCCAATTTTTTGAGCGCATACGAGCTCCGAAAGCATATGATTCGAAAATAAAGAACAAGATGGCCCTGTCTTCAAAATATAACATAGAGCGTAAAAGGCAATAGCGGTCTTAATAATACATATTGACATGGCAGTAAATGATCATTCTATCGAGAGATCAACGACATTTAATAAACTTATCCATTGTGATCGAAATTACTTTCGAAAACGCTACCATATTACATCATAATCCGATTTCTAATGTGCAGTCATTTTAAAAAAAATTCACAATTTCAGCTCTATAAGTTGTTGTCAATAATTCGATGCAGGCCCAAAATAAAAAACAAATCAAGACAAAAAAAATCAGAAATTTTCAAATGCTTCCTCTTCCCCTTCTTCTCATCATCTTATCTCTGTCGGAAGTTACCAAATCTATTGACTGCTATTTACCATACTTAAGCTCTCTTGATGCGCCCCGAATTAGGCTCATAGCACACTCCAAGATATCTGTAGCTAATTCTAAAGCTCCACTTGAACTCGTTTTACTTAAAAATAAAAAAATAAAAAATAAATCTAAAAGTCAATCTCTAGGTTCTAACTTATTTTCTAAATGCAAATTGCTAAGTAGACAAGAATATCTATATATAGTATATTCGTATGTAAGTCAAATAAATAAGAATTAAGCCTCCTCAGTCAAAAGACAAAAAAAAAACCAAAAACCAAAAAAAAGCAGAAATACAACCAGAAAAAGGAAACTCAAAAGAGAAAGATTGCAAAAAGAGACAAAAAAAAAACAACATAAACAACAACAAAAACCGGAGAAAAAAACACAAAGACCTTCGCTCAACATTGCGCACCGTCGATGCCATTAGTGCGGTCTCCATATGTAAACACCAGAAACGCAGAGTTCGTAAACCTTTGAAAGTGAAAGTATTATCGGACGTAGACCTACATATACAAACAAGCACATCTGACGATACGGACTCGCGCGCATACGAGTATACTGATCACAAATTGACCGACCGGTCTCGTGCATGTGAGGAGTGACTCGCCATTGTCGGAACGGAACGATCGAATGTGCGCTCACTACTAGTTAGGTGAGTGAGTGCTACAAAAACTACAGTTATTACGGCCCGGTATGAGTATTGAGTATGTTACTCCCCACCTTAGTATTGCGTTCGCATTTATTTTTATACCTGTTAAGGAGGGGGAGCACACCACTCTCCATCACGTCAGATGTTGATTTCTGATCCCTGCTTTTAAAAAAAAAAACTCCGTAAGGGGGGTGAGGTCTTTCTCTTAACACGTTTTTGTTGTTGTATCGTACGCTGTGTACTTCTGACTTCTTTGAGCGGTTTTTTCTCTTTTATTGGGCTTGGCAGAGTACCCGTACTCAGTGTACTTGGAAAGACAACTTTGAAGCTCTGACGCACAGAAGTATTTTCTTACTTCGAATGCGTTTAACTACTTACATACTTACATATACGGAATTTACTGTCGCCATTGTGACCAAGCGACCGCCTGTTATAATTACTGTTGACGAAAATGAGATTACGATCTTTTCCCTGAACATGATCATCGTAAACGAAGTCTCACGAGATACGAATGCACGCGACAACAACGGTTAAAAAGTTTCGAGAATAACAATATGCAAATCGAGCTGGTTAGTGGAAACTTTGGGTTTTCTTCTTTCGAATCTGACAGTTGACATTCCGTAATTGTTTTCTTTTAACGTAACAGCCCTGCTTTTTATATTTGAGCAAAACGAAAGCTTGTCAACTAGTTTATCCAAACTTTTTATCCCGGTAATGACATCAACCTTCTCCCGGAACCTTTGAAAGTGCCCATATTAGCAACTCAGCAAAGTTTACAAGTACCTAATTTAAGGATATAAATTGTTCTTCACTTCCCCATAGTAGCAACATTCAATTTAGAGCGGAAGTTCAACTTGATTTTATATTGCCAGTTCTGCTTAATCTCATCTGGTGTCCTCACATACGTGTACACTCTATCTATGCAATAAACAATGGATGCGAGCGATGGGGTAAGGGCAATACACCTACAACAGTTCGATTCGGCAGGTGTTTGTGCTAATTGCATTGAAGTAAGTCTGGATCTCAGAATGAACAGAACAAGTGCATTTCGCGTTCGTTAGCAAAAGTATTCAGTCTCAAAACTTATTTAAAAAATCTAGTTGGTATACCTACCTTTAAGATGCAGATAAAACAAAAATGAAGAAGGTTTTCTTCAGTCTAACTCTTTTTAAATCTGTACAAGAACAAAAAAAAAACAAATTTTTCGAAGTCATAACTGCTAAACGTCAGCTTAGTTCTTATCTCCCAGCTCTTTTGAATTGATTGCATGTCTCGCCAACAAGTGGAACCAAATTTCACAAATGTGTTGCGAAATCATCTTTCAAATGCACTTTCTTGAAAAACATCTTTTAAAACGTTCATTTCAAATAACTGCTGGTATGCCACAGGGCTCCATTCTATCACTGGAACAATTTTTAAAATTCTTCAATGATCTCTTGTCTGAAAGACCAGCACTAGCTTCTCAGGAGGAAAAGGAAAGAGCATGAGAAGCGCGGTTGAGTGAATTGAGAGATGCTACTCCATTTGTGTTGCTCATGTTTTTGTTTATGTCACATCTGAGCGGGGCCTACGGCTTATAGCCGAGTTCGAACAGCACTCCTTAGAAGCTTTTTCGTAGGCAATTTTTTACTTTCGAGAGTTCGCCATTGCCCGTCGAAAGAGTGATGGTGATTTGAAAAATTGTTGGTGACCCAGACTCTCTGCGTGATAGTCCAATGAGCTAGCTATCGCGCTATCGCCATCGTGATGTTTTACCAAGACCTAAACATGCCATAAGGCACATACCCCGAACCGAAGCCTGTAAAGACGAACAAGGGACCAGAGTCGCAGTCGATGCTGAGGATTTGGAAAGAGCATTTTCCATAGATTGTATAAAGGGGGTGATGAACCAAATATGGAAAAATGGAAAGCAGCATACACCAACTCATCTGTAAAATATAATCTGAAGAAAGTATGTCCGATGAATTGAACCTCAGTATTGTTTGTCCGATTCTCAAGAAAGAAGACCCTGCTAACTGCAGAGGCATCAGACTTCTTAAAATCAATTGCAAGACCTTACCTTTCATATTGTGTAAAGGGATGAAGCTGTTCGTCAACAACCTGATAAGTCCATATCAGTGTGGCTTCAGGCCAGGAAAGTCCACCATCGACCAGATATTCACACTACGGCAGATCTTGGAGAAGACCCATGAGCTTCAGATCGATACACACCACCTATTCATCGATTTTGAGGCCGCGTATGACAGCATCTATAGAGACGAGCTATACAGAGTAATGTCTAGTTTTGGCATCCCTGCCAAACTCGTCCGACTGTGCAGGATGACGATGGAGAATGCATGCTGCTACATCGAAGCCGGTAAAGACCTCACTGAGACGCTTGATGTCGAAAAAGGATTAAGAAAAGGCTATTCTTTATCATGCGATTTACTCAACATCATACTTGAAGGAAAAGTGCAAGACTCACGCGCAAACACAAGAGGCACTGTCTTTCAAAAGTCTGTCCAACCACTTGCATACGCCGGTAATATTGAAATAATCGGAAGAAAGCAGCGTGATGTCAATGGCGCTTTCGCGGCAGTTTAAAAGGGCGAGACCAAGAATATGCTGTAAAGCAAAAAGGAAACTTAATGCCAACCGACGTTTCGGATAGAACTCCACCTTCGACAGATATAGCTTTGTGGTAGTTTATGACTTTGCCTGCCTAGACTTCGCTATCATTGCAGCCAACTACACCAGCGCTGAGATCAACGAAGAATAACTATTGGCAATCGATACTGCCTTGGGCTAAGAAGGCAATTCATTATTATTGCCCTCTTCCGAATAACAGAAGTGACCCGATATCAGACCTTAAAAATACCAGTCCTGCTTTATGGGGTATCATTATGGACATTATCAAAAATGGATAAGCGTGCTCTTGGCTGTTTCGAAAGCCGTTCGAGTGATCTTCGGTCCCATCTGCATTGACTGTGAGTGGAGGAGGAGATACAATGACGGACTGTGTGGACTGTAGAGCAACATCGAGCACGACAAAAGAGTGAAAAGTGGATGGAAACCAATTCTTCGGTCAGAAACGTCTTCGAATCCGCCCTCAAGGGACAGCGAAATAGAAGAAGACCGGGCATCAGGTGGCGCAAACAAATAAAAGGGGATCTCAGCTAACTTAGAGTATAAAACTGGAGGCAGCCAGCACAGATTCAGCTTCAGGTTAGTACACGGCGTATAATATACTTATAATTCGACAGGCTTCAACTTTTTTCGATCCCCGGCAAGATGTTTCCAAATATCCGGACCAAGCGCTCTAGCGTGTTATTAGTGGAGTTGATGTTTGCTCCAAGGTAACCACTTCGATGCTACTATTGTCAAAAATTAAGTTCTATCCTTGGCTGTAGGGAGATTTTTCTTTGCTTGTTTATCACTATCTATTACCATAAATCTAATACGGGTACGACGGCGAGCTGATGATGTCGACCGATGATTTTGATTTTGTCTGCATATCTCCGAAGTAGGATAGTCCATCGTCCTGTGGAGCTTGATATGATGAATTAGGTCATGGAAGACCGGCTTCGATAATCTTTTTTAGGAAAATTTGTTTTTCTTTAAATCGGCCGAAAGTCATAGACATGTTTCGCAGAAACGCCAGAAATTGATCCTTCCTCTGTGAGAGAAATGTCGTCAAGTTCTATGTTGTGTTCAACAAGAAATGTTGCGTATTTACTAAGGTGTGCATCGCAATTATGCGAAGCATAACCTACTCATATCCTACTCTGGCTTATTTTTTCTTATTTTCTTACCACATCTACTAAAATCGATATCTTGTGACTGTGTTGTTGTGTGCACGACGGATATGGAAATACCATTTGAACCAGGAATCACATTTCTGTGGATTTCCGAAATGTTTACGATTTAAGCCGACATGATGGCGGTAAGACAAAAATAAATAAAACCCAAAACCATTGCACTTGCAGCTGCTGTGTGTTTTCCCAGAGGAGCAAATGGACAGTAGGTTATCGATGTTATGATACTCCTTCCTTTAACGTTTCGATAATTTACGATACAAAACGCCAAACATGGCGATTGCACGCCAACCGCATTAACACACAGTCTTTCGCTGGAACGTTCGCACGCCCAAAGAGGAAATAAAATTGTCGAAAAAATTAACCTCAACTGCGGTTTTATAGTCCATCGGAAATTTCAGAATCCAAATCATGGTGTACAGACTGGATTAGTTCCATCAATTCCATCCAATGGTGTCCATGTGAAATCTGATGCAACGTTTTGATCCGGCACGAGTTTTTCGAAATCGTCTTAAGTCTCATGATACATTTTTCACATTTTACACCAAAAGAGTTGTGAAAGGTTGAGGGGAGATGATCAGTTGGTATTTTGGAGCGCATTACCCGATGAAAGTGCCAAAATGGGGATGCCAACCTTATGCTTTGTTTACATCTGCAGGGCATTTATATCAAAAATTACATACGCTGCTCGGATTGAGTGAATTTTTATTACATCGCATTCGACATAATTACACATCTGGTGGTGCTTAAGGCGTGTTCGTCGTCAACAGTTACGAGAATGTCCAAAAATTGTTGCAGAAGATGACGGCAATGAAGAACATGCAATAAGATTATTGCTGGTGAAAGCCATTGCCCTCATCTACCACACTGGGATAGGTTAGTGCTTTTTGTGTACAGATGCGTATTCAATTATATTTCGACATAAAATTCCTTTTTTTTTATTCGCTGTCAGAGGTTGGACATAAAACGATTTGAGCCATTTTACAACTGGCAATCATTCAAGTAGCACTTAAAACGTGGTACGAGCTGTCGGTAATAGTGTCAGTTTCACAAGTCTTGCGAAATGGACTGAGAGGTGGGAATTTATATTTTTATCCCTGCTGAATGTTGGACACATATGGCTCTGATTGTGCTGAGTCCAGAAACAAATCGGGGGAAGTGAACCCCACTGATGCCAATGAAGATCTTAGGACTGAACCTTTATCGTTTTCTCCAGTCTCTTTCTCAATAACCATGTTCCCCGGTAGTTATGCTTGGACGAATCTTGAGCTGCAAAGACGGGAGTCCAATGAATAATACAAATACAGATACAAAACAATCACCACCAAGGAAACCCTACTTCTATAAACAGCATTACGACAGAGGGCTCAGATGTCACCCTATGCATTACTTCGGGGTGGACCTGGGCCTCAGTCAACAAGCTTCTCCAGCCAGCTCGATCTCTGGCTAGCTGCCTCCAGTTTCGCACGCTAAGTTGGCTGAGGTCCTCTTCCACTTGCGTGCGCCACCTGAGTCTTGGCCTTCCTCTACTGCGCTGTCCCTCGGGGGGGCGGATTCGAAGACTTTTCGGACCGGAGCATTGGTGTCCATGCGCTCTATATGACCCAGCCATCCCAGTCTTTGGATCTTCACTCTTCTGGCTAGGTCCATGTCGCTGTACAGTCCATACAGTTCATCGTTGTATCTCCTCCTCCACTCACCGTCAATGCAGACGGGACCGAAGATCGCCCGAAGAATTTTTCTCTCGAAGCAACCAAGAACACTCTCATCCATTTTTGATAACGTCCATGCCTCTGCGCCATAGAGCAGCACCCGGATTATTAAGGTCCTATAAAGGGTGACTTTTGTTGTCTGAGAGAGGGCTTTGCTATTCAATTGCCTTCTTAACCCAAAGAAACAGCGGTTGGCAAGGGTTATTCTTCGCTTGATCTCAGCGCTGGTGTCGTTGTCTGTATTTATAGCGGAGCCTAGGTAGACAAAGTCCTTAACTACCTCAAAGTTATATCTGTCTAAGCTGACGTTCTGCCCGAGATGTCGGTGTTGGTTGTCCTTTTTGCTTGACAGCATATACTTGGTCTTGCCCTCATTGACCGCTAAACCCATTTTCGCCGCTTCCGTCTCAATACTCGCGAAAACGCCACTGACATCACGCTGCTTTCTCCCGATTATGTCAATATCGTCGGCGTATGCAAGTATGCGAGGACGGACTTGTGCCTCTTGTGTTTGCTCGTGAGTTTTGCACTATTCTTTCAAGTACGATGTTGAAAAAATCGCACGACAACGCATCGCCTTGTCTAAATCCTCGGTCTCGGTGAGATCTTTACCGACCTTGATGGAGCAGCGTGCATTCTCCATCGTCATCCTGCACAGACGGACGAGTTTGGCAGGGATGCCAAAACTAGACATTACTCTGTATAGCTCGTCTCTATAGATGCTGTCATACGCGGCCTTAAAGTCGATGAATAGGTGGTGGGTATCGATCTGGAGCTTATGGGTCTTCTCCAAGATCTGCCGTAGTGTGAATATCTGGTCGATGGTGGACTTTCCTGGCCTGAAGCCACAATGATATGGACCTATCAGGTTGTTGACGAACGGCTTCAGGCGTTCACACAACACGGCAGATAAGATCTTATAATTGATGTTAAGGAGACTGATGCCTCTGTAGTTGGCGCAGTTCACAGGGTCTCCTTTCTTGAGAATTGGACAAACAATGCTGAAGTTCCATTTATCGGGCATACTTTAGTCCGACCATATTTTACAGATGAGTTGGTGTATGCTCCTTACCAAGTCATCGTCTGCCGCTTTGAAGAGCTCGGCAGTCAGGCCATCCGCTCCAGCAGCTTTGTTGGACTAAAGCTTCGATATGGCTATCTTCACTTCATCCAGGTCGGATGGACGGAATTGTTGGTCATCATCGTCCGGGTTGAAAGGTTGATTCTGCCTGACAGCGGTACTTGGTCCGTCATCGCCGTTATACAGTCTGCAGAAATGATCTTTCCAAATCCTCAGCATCGACTGCGATTCTACCACGATGTTTCCTTGTTCATCTCTACAGGCTTCGGTTCGGGGTTTGTTTCCGCAGCATGTTATTTTTACCTTTTGGTAAAACTTCCGAACCTCATTCCTGAAGTAGCATCTTCCCCCTGTGAAGCCGGTGCTCGTCTCTCCTCTTCCGCTCATAGAGCTCATGAGCAGCTCTGGTCTTTCTAAGCAGCGCCGCGTTATATGCATCTTACATAGCTACATGTGCTTGCCGGCATTCATCATCAAACCAGGGGTTTCGTTGTGGTGGATGAGTGAAACCCAGCACATCAGAAGCGGCATCTCTGATGGCGTTTTGGCAGTGCTTCCAATGGTCTTTGATGCTTGATGCTATCGGCATTGGACCTGTTAAGAGATTAAGAGACACTCGATCAGAAAAGGACTTGGCGATCTCTTGCGATTGTAGCCGTCTGACGTCGAATTTTCTCACAGCATAAGTTTGTCTTGGCGTAGTTTGGGATATCCGCCACCGTACCTTGGCTATAACAAGGTAATGGTCCGAGTCGATGTTGGCTCCTCGGAACGTACGGACATCCATAATGCTGGAGGAGTGTCTTGCGTCGATCGCAATGTGATCAATCTGGTTGACTGTTGATTGATCAGGAGTTCTCCAAGTCCCCTTGTGTATGTCGAGATGTGGGAACCGCGTGCTAGCCACGACAATGTTTCGCCCCGCCGCAAAGTCGATTAGCCTGAATCCGTTATCGAAGGTGGTGTTGTGGAGGCTATATTTTCCGATTGTTCCACCAAAGATACCCTCTCTTCCTAGTTTTGCATTAAAATCACCGAGGACAATTTGAATGTCATAGCTAGGGCATTGCTCGTAGGTCTTGTTAAGGAGCTCGTAGAAGGCATCCTTGGTGTCGTCATCTTTCTCCTCTGTGGGGGCATGCGCGCATATGAGGCTAATGTTGGCGAATTTAGCCTTGATGCGGATAGCTACGAGGCGCTCGCTCACATGCCGGAAGCTGAGGACTTCTTGTCTTAGTCTGCCTCCGACAACAAATCCGCATCCAAATAAGCGCTGCTTTTGCCGTCGATAGCAATTGCCGTAGTAGATGTCGCAGTTTTTCATCTTCTTTTTGTCCAGCCTCCGCTAGTTGCTCGGCTGCACGTGGTCTATTAAGGGATCTAACATCTAAATCGTTTGCGTGGGTTGTCAACAGTAGATCCGTCCATATCCGAGGCTTGTTGATGCTTCGTAACTTAATTTTTTTTAAATGGGCGGGCAGTTACCCTGGCGGCACAACCCCCAACCTGGAGGACCAGTTTCATTTTGAGTGCCCCTAGGACGAGGGATCAGTTACACCGAAGCCAGTAACCCGTTCCGGGATGTGAGCGCTGCCGTTGGCCCTTATAGGGCTTGTCCGCCGCCATCTCTTTTCCAAGACCCTGACTAAGTCCTGGAAATCCTTTCCGGCCTGAGCTCCAAATATGTCGGAGTAGCCCGGATAAGGTCTTGTTTTGTTTTTCCGACACTAATCCTGGTTAATGGCGCAGGAAACTCCCCATTTGCCCCCTTCACTTCGCAACCTATAGTGAGATTCCCAGATGGCGCTGGGATTCACGGGGAGGCGTGAAGTAGGACTTATTAGCAGAGCTGCAAGATGTTCGGCTGCAGAGGCTCATTCTCGTCATTTAGAGAACCAGCACCTGTCGGAAGATGCTACTTCTACGAGGCCTTATACTAATCGTTGCCACCCTATACATTACCTTTATAAAAAGTTTTAGGAGGAACTGGCATGTCTCATTCGTAGAGTCGATGTTGGACCATCGCCACATGCTATTCGACCATGAATTGGGTACTTATCTATCTGAAAATTACAGACAACCCAAATCCACAGTCTCGCACATATACTGTCAACAATTCATGGATAACCCGGCTTGTTTTAACACAAACATTAGAGATATCGACAATATATTGAGCTAACGTGTGATAATTTCAATACGGTAATCATACTCGCCTTTCATCAAAATACTGCCCAAACTTAGAACAAAGACGATACAGCTATTCAATCGGGCTAAACACAATGGTGAATGGGAAATTTACAGAAAAACACTCTTCAAACTTTCCAAGTAGTCGGAGTTTTAGCGTCTAAAGACGTTCCCACAACAATAACAATCGAAAGTTAGTTGACATAGAACAACAAAATTGTAGGACAATACAAGCTAACGCAGCCAAGCCATCAAATAACATTTTCTGTCGTTTGGAGTGGAAGATGAGATGCTTTTCAAGCTTCTCGAGAAATAAAACGTCTATACAGACGGGACCGAAAATCACCTGAAGAATTTTACTTTCTAATTGCTTTATCAGGCCAAAGAAACAGTCAGTGGGAGGAGTTATTTTTCGTTTGACCTCAGCCTTAGTGTCTGACAAAGTCCTTAACTACCTCAAAGATAGATAAGAAAAGAGAAATCAAGAGAAAGGAAAGACAAAGTCAGATGAAAGAGAAAAAGCGCTATTGTGTGCAGAAATATTGAAAGACTACCGCTTTAAAATCGGAGGTTCTCGACGTTCTTTCGATATGTTCTGCAACTTTGAGTACAGATACGGGGTTGATTTCAAGTATATTATTTTGTGTAAAAAGATGTAATTGCGAGCATTAAGATATTGTTGCAAGGTGCATCCAAGGATGTTATTTGTGTAAGGTAAGACATTATCATTCCTGCGCAATCGTTAAACATAACGTACCATATTATTAAAAGATACTTGAAGTTTATTTTTTGATATCGAATCAAGCTGACAGTAGACCGTTTCAGCATAGGATATTATTGGCATCAGTAATGCATTAGTCTTATTTTAGTTCCGATTGGAACGTTTCCGAAGGCAAGCGTAGATATGACCAACGGTGTAGTTTACTTGATCAGAGCAAGACAAACGTTAATTTATATTAAAACCTAAACACAATACCCTAGATACAAATGGGATCCTCGCATTGTTTAAAGAAAGAGAAGGATCATTTCTTGTTTCATATTGATTCTGAGAAATCACTATTGATTGGGACTTGTATGGATTTAAGGTCAATCCATTATCAAAAGCCCAGTTTTATATTCTATGAAGGTTTTCATTTAAACTACAAAAAAAGGTCTTCTTCTTTGGGTTTTAAAGGCCTAGAAAGATAAATTTGTAAGTCATCTGCATAAAAATGGAAGGAGACGCTTTTACAATATTGAGCAATGTCGTTTATACATATACAGAAAAGAATTGGACCCAAAATAGAACCCTGAGGGACCCCTTCATGTAAATATTTGTATTTTGAGCAACTTCCGTCATAATAAACCCTTTGAGCTCGACCAAACAAGTAGCTTGACATAAGTTTTGTAAAAGTAAGTTAAAGCGTAATTTTTTACATAATATTTCAATTCAATTCAATTCAATTAATTTTTATTTTCAATAAAATCTACATTGGTTATGCGTTTCCGCGAAGCCTTAGGGGCTTTTCAGCAGAATGTTGTGTTTCTAACATTAGTGATTGAAATTAAGTAAGCTTAGTTCAATAAACATTCAATAAAAGCTTTGGATTTAGATTTACTTTAAGATTAAAACATTTTAACATTTTAACAATTTAACAATTTAACATTGTATTGAGATTAAAAACATTCAGTTATTCGAATTTTGATTTAAAAGAAAGTTCTTTATGTTTTTTTTTCTAGTTTTAAAATTTCTAGCGTTTTTCAGTTCTTGCGGAATTGTGTTGAGGATTTCAGGCACAATGCATTTCAACTGTCTTCTTCCATAGTTGTTGTAGAATCTGGGTTCATGAAGCATACCTTGTGCACGTCTTCTTGTGTTTCTGCCATGGTTAATTGGAGTGATGAATCTTGTGTCGTCGTAATACTCTAATATAATCGTCATCTTGAAGATGTCTTCCACTTTAAGGACATTGAACCTTCCTCTCTCTGTTACATTTCGATGAGTAAATATGTTTATCTTTTTCAGTGCTGCTGTTTGTAATTTCTGAAGTTTTTTTTAAATGAGTTAACGATGCATTGCACCCCAGGCAAGTATTCCATATCTTAGTTTGGATTCCACTAGCGCAAAGTACACTTGTTTTAGCACAGATGTTGTAGTTTGCTACTGCAGATGAGTTAGTGCGTATAATGCTCTTTTAAGACTCGAACGTAACTCATCAATGTGCTTATCCCACAGAAAGTTATTGTCAATTATCACTTCGAGATATTTGTAATTTTGAACTATATCTATAAGGCGGCTAGTCGAGGTATGGCAGCCATCATTCCTACAGTATATTTGTTGTTCGGTAGCCTTGAACTGCGGATTTCTTATATGCATCATTTTTGTTTTGGATGAGTTGATCATTAAACCATGATCATGACACCATTTTACTGCATTATCAAACTCTTCCTGAGTTATTGTTGTTGCCGTCTGCAAAGATCTGTGACATACCACTATCGCTGTATCGTCGGCATAAGCAAAGGGTTTGGCTCGCTTGAAAATGCGGAGAAGCTCATTAGCGTATAGTATAAACAGAATCGGGCCCAGTTTCGATCCTTGTGGGACTCCGTATTCTGCATGTTCTTTGTGGCTATGGGTCTCGCTGATATTGACACAAAAAAGCCTGTTGTTTAGATATTCCTTTAGCCAGTCGGCCAATAATCCTCGTATTCCTATACGTTCGAGAGCATCTATTAGCTTAGAGTGATTGAGCGTGTCAAATGCTTTACTAAAGTCCATAAATATGACCAAGGCGTGGTAACATTTGTTAAGACTTTCATTGATATGATTTGCAAATTCTCCGAAACCGTATTGATTTTCGTGGATGATGGAGTGTTTTTCAATAAAATTCTGCAACCTGTTTGTTATGACTTCTTCGAGGCACTTTTCTACTACTGGCAATATGGATATTGGCCTGTAATTGTTGAGCTGACTTTTTGTACCACCTTTGTATATTGGCCTGACCACTGCAGTTTTTAAGGCTTCTGGAATTTTTGCTTGTGTAACACTCAAATTAATAAATTTGCACAAAATCGGCGCAAAAATTACCGCGTGAATTTTGATATCCAGCGCTCGAATTCCATCAATACCAGCTGACTTATTTTTGTCAAGCAATTATTCTTGACATTTCAAATACAGTTGTTTCTTGAATAAAAACTGATTTGTGTAGCGTTTTATTTAGGTGAATCGATGTAATCGAGTCGCATTGGTGCACAATGTTTTCAATTTGTTCTTTAAGGTTTTTTGCACATTCACTCGCGAGATTGCTCATTCGTGATTAACTCTGTCAAAAGCCTTTGAAAAGTCAAGAAGGCACAAGACTGTCAAATCACCCTGATCAAATTCTCGTCCTATGTCACCTAACACTTTAGTCACGGCTTATATAAGTAATCAATAAGGTTGTTGACAAATGGCCCCAGGTATTCACACGATACGGCAGATGGAATCTTTCAAGTAACGTTAAGAGGACTGATGTTTTTGAAGTTGACGTAGTTCAGAGGGTCTTCTTCTTTGAAAATCGGGCAAGCAATGGTGAGGTTTGAATCATCGGCAATCAGGCCTTCCGATCCAGAAACTTTGTTGGCACTAAGCTTAAATACGTCTGTTTTCACACCACCACGGCATTGTTTGGTTAAGCTTAGTCACAGTATTGATTTTACTACGTTCGAGATATCCGCATTCTCACCTTGACTACAACAAGGTAGTGATCCGAGTCGATGTTGGCTCCTCGGAACGTTCGGACATCCATAATACTGGAGGAGTGTCTTTCGTCGATCACAATGTTATCGTCGATCAGGTTGAGCATTAATTGATCAGTAGTTTTCCAAGTGCCCTTGTGAATATTGAGAGAATTGCTTATAAGTCTTATTCAAGAGCTCTTAGAAGCTATCTTTGGTGTTAAAAACCTTTTCTTTTGTGCGCGCATATAAGGCGAATATCGGCAAGTACAGCCTTGATGCGAATTGTTACGAGACGCTGGTTCACATGCCAGAAACTCAAGACTTTTTGACTAAGTCTGCCTGCATTTGCCCTCGATAACAATCGCAAAAGTATATGTCGCAGATTTTTATCTTTGTTTTGTCCGTCCATCCCATCGCATTTTTAGAATGACTGTAATATCTGATTTGCAGGATTCTATCTCCTAAGCTAGTTTTTCGGGACCTTACAGTCCACCTTCATATCTGAAGTTCGTTGTCCTCAAATCGGTTGCAGAACCGTCCGGATACGAGGTCTGTTGCTGCTTCACAATTTTCGTTCTTTTTTCATGGCCGGGTATGTTGTAATTTTTAGATGTCTTCAAGAAAATGACTCTAATGACACAAGTTGTTGCTAACTATAGTATATTGACAGCTAGGGCCATCTATGGGCAAATTCCGGTTTCATATCCACAGAATGTGTAATATACTTCCCGTAGATATATGGTCGCCTAGAACTACATATTATATAGGTACATGTATTGGAATAAGTTAAAAATACCTTTTCGATTTAGATCAGGACGAAATCAAAGTTCTACTCTCCTTTATTGCCTCTTTTTGTTTGATTTAATGCTTAGCTACTATTTAAATGTAATTTCTACTCTATAAGAAAGTTTGCACATAAATTGTTCATTTAGATACACATTTTGTTGCCATTTCATTTTTTTCATTTACAATCCACAAGGAGGCAATTGTGGCTAGAATTCACCTTTGTAGTTTCCAAGACTTTTTTTTGGTTAAGTTTCCGTTTGTTTCTACTTTTTTTTAAGAAAATATAATTGGCTTATGCTACCTTTAAGCGTTGTTAGATTTAAGCATCTACTCTAACGTCAAATTAAGATCTTCTTACTTTGTAAGAAACCGGAAACCGGATGAAGGTTCAAGAATAAAAAAATACAAGTACAAAACGATCGCATTAAGCCATCAAAGCTCCAATCATTTTCATAAGATTGTCAATCAAAACCAAAGTAGTCACATACTCGTAGCCCTTCGAAGTCGTACACATGAGCTCGAGCTTTCGTTGACGTGTCTCACAAATTACTTTCCATCGAAAACCTACTAAACACCGACTCGTATTTCGTCATTTTTCCAAGCAACTTCGGTTTAGCCATTATCTGCAGTCTCAAACAACTGTCCTAAGGTCTCCATAGGTAAAGTAAATTGATAAAAACCTCTCGTATGCTTACAAAACGTCCTCGACTATTGAAGCTGGCTCATATTCTCAACGCATTCATGGAGTGGTGGCGGACTTATGGATGCTTATGTAATCATGGTGCTGTTTAATTGACGCTTAAAATGGGTCCGCAATCACGTGCAGTTTCTAGTTGAAATCGAGGTAACAATAGAGGGAAATCCAACCATTAATGGCTAAATCTTTTTGTTTTTTTTTTTTATTTTTTAAGAGGGCCCGGATATGAATACGCAACATAATGGCAGGGTATAGGGTACTTAAGGTGTGTACCATCGCAACAACAGCAGCAGATGATGGTTGCGTAGCTCCAAATTTAAATTTCAAAATTAAATTTCCACTTTGTCGTCGTTGTATAGTAGTTGTCGACAGAGTGGCATAGCGTTTTCGACGTGTGGTAGTCGCCATTAATTTGCATTTCATTAATACGCACGGACTCACCACACGTGGTATGTTGTAGTGATGTCAAAGAAGAAGACCTAATGGGATTCATGCAGTAAATTTAGTAGGCCTGGCAAATAGGCCTACAATTTATAATCCAAATTTTTGTGTGTATCCCTAAAGTAGTGCTTTAACTGTTACATGAGCGGGCCAACGTGATAGCGAAAGAATAGCCGTATAGTAAAGGTACCACTCATGATGGATGGGACGTGTGTTACGCAAATACCAGTAATTTGTGGTAGAGGCTTAGATTTTCCATGAAACGTTTTATGGTATTCATAATTTGAAGCGTTGTCACCTTTTCTTTGGGAATCCCTTTCGAATTCAGATGATTTTCACCGATCATCTCTAATCACCTTTGAACTTTACATTGACATCCACCTCCGCTTCATCGTCCAGTGGTGCATTGTTATTGACTTTAATAGGTTGGATGCTCCCCTTGAAAATTCACATCAATCTTTCGGCCTGCAAGGGGTCTTATGTAATGTTGAGATTTCTCGTGGTTCGGCATTAGTAGGAAGATATGATAGCAATTCAGCGTTTCACATTCCAGTGGGGTGTGCTACACTGGGCTGTGTATCTTTTTGGACAAAGCCTACATACTGTAGATACTCACACCATACGAGATTGTGTTTATAAAATTATAACTTTTCCGGTTTCAATTGCTGCTACTGGTTCATACATCTACAGACAGATACACCGTCAGTTATTTGGCCCCTTAGTCCACCATACCGTCAAGCAGGCAGCAAGCGCACTTTGGAAATTTTCTGATAGTGAGATACTCACGTACAAGTGAATGAGGAGAAGTCAATGAACTTGTTTGCCATCTGAGATTGAAAAGTTGCTTGGAGGTTGGATTGAGGAATCTGTGTGTTACTCGTTGTCGTTCTCAAGCCAAGCAGCAATTATTCTGAATGTTATTGAAAACAACGATTACCTACCAACCCCACTTGACTGTCTGTCAAATGACACATTTGATCAAGTGTCGATTAATTGAGTGCACTATATGAAGCGCAGAAAATAAAATCTGCTGCAATTATAGTACACCTTTCACAAAATTCATACCCATTTCGATGCATCTACACTTACAGATTTACAGTATCTTAACCAAGTTTTTGTCATTTGTATGCGAAAATAAAAATTTATCTAACTTAAAGAGTTGTAAGGCAAAAGAAAGTCCAGTCAATATGGACAAAAGGGTCTAAAACGTATTATTGACGTTCTGGTGAAAGTTCGATGATCGAACTAGTAGTACTTTTAGAGATTTTACTGTATGAACGTAAGGCCGAGACTGTGGCAAGATATTGATTGTTTTCATTAAAACAGTTGGGTTTATGTAAGATACAAGTGGTTTTAAGAGCTGGTTACACGGTCTTCAACGGGAGAGCGAAACCCTACAGTAGATCTTAATTAGCCCTGACAAAAAGCTGAGATATTAAGTGTTAAACCAAAGATTAGATAAGCCACTGCAATACATTAACTACTCAATTACGCGTGCAATATTTATAAGGTTTTGCAATTTGTAAAATTTGGCTTTTACTTTTCGGAAGGAGAATGGAAAGTTGGACTACCAATGAAATACTCGTATTTGATTTATTCGCTACAATAGCGGGAACATACGATCAAATACCAAGAGCTAATATTCTTCTAGAAAAGAGAAAAATAATAAAATATCGGGTTATAGAAGATAATACAACATGCATTAAGTTCCCTGGGTCCCCTGTAGTGCCTGAACTCTGCCATTTCATTAGACGTCACAAATGCCACCCAGTTCTCAGTTGAAAAGTGTGGTTGCACTTTTTTGTCTTTGCGCTAATCGTTATAAATATGAAGTATTTGTAAATGTTGAATATCACACTGGTTCATCACCACGGGACTAACTTATTAGAGCAATGTTTCATTTGTTTGACATTTGGCAGCGTTACTGCGCAGAACTGGATATGTCAGAAAAGGCGCTTTGAAATGATCTTGACAACAAATGGAAGAAAGAAGAAGAAATAATGTTCTTGCTGTTTGCGCATTTACAATTCATAAGGACTAAAATGGCGAAATAACATATCAAGTCTGAAATAATTCAAATCCTATTTAACTGTTATGGCTTTGGTAACAAGCACCTGAGGACGGCCTGTCCTTTTCGGCCAGCAAAGTCGGATCGATGAAGCCGTAAAGGCCTTCTTCTTATCGTTTTATCAACCGTTTCCTCGTTTTACGAACTTATGCGTAACGAATTTCCCATTTTTACTGCATCGCTGCTGCTCCGCTTATGGGGTTGGCTAATGTCGCAGACTGCAGAACGCGTCTACATAATGCTCGGTCCTGGATCGCTTCAGTGGTAAGCCCCAGGCGTTGTTGCGCATTTGCCATCTGAGAAATCCAGGAATTCTTTTTCCGACCTCGTTTTCTTACAGCTGGAGTGACCGTAGTTGATAGTGCCTTTTTAACCGGATTTTCCGCAGATCTTCTTTGAACGTGGCAATACCAACTTATTCTATTCGCCTCAAGCTGTTCGGTTACCGAGTTCTTTATATGTAGACTTCCTCTTATATGCGTAGATCTAATACAATCGCGTTTGGTGACTCCACTAGACATCCTTAACATTTTCATTTCCGCTGCCGTCATTTTGTTTTTAAACGCTTCGTACATTGTCCAGCACTGTGAACCGTATATAACAGCTGGTCTAACAACCGTGGTGTAGAGTTTCCCCTCTAATCTAAGTGGAAATTTTCGGTCGCAAAAGATTCCCGAATTTTCCCGCCATTTCATCCATCCCACACTCACTCTGTGGTTTACGTCGTCGTCACATTTCGCTTCCATGTTAACGATTGATCCTAAGTACTTAAAGATAGTGCTTTTCGGAAGAACTATTCCGTCTAACATTATATCCGGAACAGGTAGCAACGGATGCGCAAATGGGCACGTCAAATGCCCCGTCTTTGAACGACTTATTTTAAACCCGTTTCACTCTAGCGCATTTCTCCATGAATCTAAGGTGTTCTGCAAATCTTCGACGTTACCGCTTAGTATAACTACGTTGTCAGTAAAGACAATTGGCGTTACATTTGCCTCGCGCATGTAGTCTTCTAAAAGATAGTCGAATACTACGTTAAAGAGGAAAGGGCTAAGTACGCTTCCTTGATGCACTCCGACATTAAATGGAAATTCTCTCGTTAGTCCAGCAGAGCTTTTAACCGTATTATTCTAACATACGTTTCCGGTTCGTTTTGAGACCTCAACGCGGCCGATATGAGATCCCTAGGCACACGATCGAATGCTTTATCGAGGTCGATAAATACCATGTGTAAATCCTTTGGCGAATCTCGGTGCCTTTCCATTATTATTCGTAGGCTTTGGATAGCGTCCACCGTCGATCTTCCTTCAACAAATCCACACTGGCTATTATCGAGCTTTATTATTTGCCGAAGACGTTCGTTTAAGACTCTTTCGACGATTTTCATCGTGTGTGACATCAGCTTGATTGAACGGAAGTTGTTGTCTCGAGTGTCACCTTTTCCTTTGTATAATGGAACCAAGAAGCTACTTCTCCATTGATTCGGCATAGGTTGCCCACATTTTAATTTCTTTTAAAGTTTCGATAGCCATTCGCTGCCGATCCCCTCCATCTTCGACCAAAACTCTGATGGAATGCTATCTGGTCCCGCTGCTTTCCCCCGCTTCATTTTTCCGATTGGTTTACTTATTTCTTCGATTGACTAGTCCGAAACTTCCTCCTCTAATAGACCAGCTGTCGGCACGATATCACGTGGAAACTGTTTGTTAAGCAACTCCTTGCAGTATTCAAGCCACCGGTTACAAATTTCCTTTTCATTTGTTAGTAAGCGACCGTCTGCGTTTTTGATGTATTTCGGCGAGGTTATTTCCATAGAATTTTTTCGCCTCTGTGCAGCGAGCTTAAAAATATTTGGCACTTTAGTATTGTACGACGTTTGAACTTCTTGTATAGCTTGGCTTCTATCTGCCGAACGTGAGGTTATTTATTCCAACTCCTGGTACAGGTTTTCCGCTTCTGCCGCTCGAGTTCGAGCCAGCACTTTCTTTGCGATCTTTTTAAGACGCTTGTATTTAAGAGCCAGTCGAGCTTTTTCGATATCGTCGCTCCGATCGCATTTTGTCCACGCTTGGAATGCACTCTTCTTGTCGGCCACAGCTCGTTTGGTTTCGTCATTCCACCACCATGTTTCTTTGCCGATGTGATGGTGTTTCGATATAGTCCCCAGATGGGACTTTGCGAGTGTTATGCATTCCTCGTGCATGCTGTTCCACATTTCTTGCGGGCGAAGGGGGTCTGCGATACCGTTTATATTTGGAAGTGCTTCTTTAGCCAGTGCGATAAATCTTGCGCTTCGTTCCTTCGATAGATTATACCACCGGATTTTTGGTTTTCCAAACGAGGCCCGTGTTTTCGGTGGTTCCGCTGTGAAAAATTCTGTTATGAGCAGACGGTGTTGGCTTACTAGCGATTCTCCAAGTATTACTTTACAGTCCTTAACACGGTTTCTCATCGACATTTTACAGAGGTGGTAATCTATTTGCGTTTCGTGGCCTCCGCTGCTATAGGTGATAAGATGTCGTTGATGTTTAATAAACATTGTATTTAAGACGGTTAATCCGTAAGCCCTACAGGCTATAAGGATGTCTTCGCCAGCTGAATTTCTGGTTCCAAAGCCTTTACCTCCGTGGTAGTCCTCATAATCAACATTTGTTTCTCCGACGTGGCCATTTAAATCTCCGCCTACGAAGAGCATCTCATCGATAGGTATATTTCTATATTTCTAAGCAAATTACCGAACCGACGCATAATCGCTTCCAATTCTAAACTTTTTCAGGTCATCGAGCCGAGGTTCCAACTTACAAACCGAAGTTTAGGAAAATATTTTGGAAACTTCATTTTGCCCACCCCCGGAATCCGTCGGGCTCTGACACAAGCACTTCGGCTTGCTCTGAGATCACCCAAGTGCGTTGCAAGTGTGGTGCCCATCGGGGTAGTGCTATTAATTTGTATCATTTCCATGAAATGTATCTTAAGTCTGAGTGTTTTGACACTTGTATGCTCATTTAAAATTTATTGACTGTTCTTTTACGCCACCGGTAGTCTCCAGACGTGGGAACCCACTGATTGCATACAAACTTGTGGGAAAGTTTTAAGGTGTTAAAGTGTCACAGGCTCATTTTTGGTGTCATAGTTGCCTGTATATGATTGGTGTCCCATTTAGTCGCCTCTAACAACAAGCTGAGACGCACTGCGCCTCTATTCTTTATCCGATGCCGTACAGATGATGTAGCCCTACAGGCCATAAAATTAAAAAAGTCTGCCAATCCAAGCCAAATGCAAATTGTTCACACGTTGACAAGAACCTCAAACGTTAGCAAGTGATATCATCCGTCCTCCAAAGTAACAAAGTTCATAGCGCGTAAAGCGACAGCAACAGACATTTTTTTTTATCTCCAATCAGTAGTGCTCCTCATATATACGACAGACAGTCAAGGAATTCACCCATTAGCTAAAAAAGTCCATGTCATGCCGAACCAACAGGCAAAAAACAGTTGAAAGCTTTCCTGGACCTTATTTCTACCAGGGATTCTTTTGCCACTGCATAGGTTCTTTGACTAGAAAGCGACATGGAAGTTGGAAAGCGAACATGTGATGGCTTTTAGAAGGCTTTAAGAGCTGCTTCAAGGAAAGAGTATCCTAATCAACTAGGACGAAAGCTTGCCAATTTCATTGGTGAGACCCTTCTCCATACGAAACAGATGTGGTTTTTACGCATAACGTATCCAGGGGAGAAGAGCGTCCAGTGTCGTTCTATTCTCATATGTTGACATCGACAGAACGGAGCTATGTACAAATAGACAAGGGTCATAAGTATCGGATCGGTTCGTTTAATCCATACAAGCCCAAACTCTCCTCTCGTCTAGGATGCTTTGATGGAGCGAGTTTTTGAACGGACATGGCTTCAGAAAAATACGTAGGCGTGGTGAGGCGCCTAGTCGACTATCAAATATTTACGCGGACCCTAAATATGAAGACCTCAACAACGTAGTTGAAGAATGGGCTGTCAATATTCCTCAACCAAGTGACATAGCCAAGATGACTTTGAAAAATAAATCACTACAGCGTGTTCTTCAATGGATATTGAGCGACTGGCCAGTGGTTCAGCAGATAAATAATTTAAACCATTTCACAGTTAAAGGAACGAACTTACAGTAAATAAGGGTTGTTTGTAACTGAGTAATTGAGTTATAATCCCAGAGATAGCACGTACATATGTCCTTAAAATAATCCATGCCGGTCATCCTGGAGTAGTGAAAATAAAGCACCTTGCCAGGAGCTTAAGATGGTGATCGAGGATATATTCGTACATTGAGACCATCGTGTGATGATGTTGGACTTGCAGGGAACCACACTCTGAAAATCTGCAAGCAATAATTCATTCGTAGGAAGAATCGAAGAATGGCCCTTGTCAAGATTCATTTTCTAACTGGCAGTGAGTAAAGTTTACTTCAGTCACACAGTGTGCAGTTAACAGTCTTTGAGCAATGTTTGCGACACATGGTCTACAAGATTACATTATATCCGATAATGGAGCGGCCTTTACATCAGAAGAGTTGAACAAATTCTCTAAACGCAACTTTATTTCTAACATTTTAACTGCATCGTTTCACCCATCAATCCAGTCGGAACTAATAAGGATTACCTCAGGCGGATTTCAGATGATTGCAACCAACCCAGATTGGCGAGGTTCTACCGGGAATCGATGAGCCGGTATGGGATAGACATTATTCGAAAAATCCTTTATGGATTCCAGCCAGCATTTTGAAACACTCTGGTCCGGTCTCTCTCATCAGAAGCAATAGACATCATACAGGGACATTGTTAAAATAATTACTTAAATTAATAAAGTTAGTTTAGTAAACGTTGATTCCAAGTTTTGCAATATTTCTTTTTCATCTTCATCTTCATCTTTTCATCTTTTCATCTTCTTAGCTTATGGGAGGGGTTTTGGCATCCCAAATGGCCAGTTTTGGTGAGATTAAAATTATACTATCCCGCGGTGGGGTGGGAATATACACTAAACAATATCAACGTGGCAATGCCCAATGATGCATCTGTTGATATCTTTGATACGAGTATCACTGGCAGAACAGGAAAAAATGGAGTGAGTCGTAAATGAAAGCTAAAATAACTGCGGGTATACGAGTATATACGTTTATAATAGCGAGGGAAATACGGCATTAACGATTCAAAAGGAACGTTACAATGACAGGTATAACTTTAAGGTAGTCAGAGACTTTGTCTTCTTTGGCTCCACTATCAATTCTTTCACACGTCAGTTGAAATTAAGCAAAGAAATAATTTTGTCATTCGCTGCTGCCTAAGCAGGTCAGAAGTATGGGCATTTTCTAAAGAGAACTAAGGTATCCCTTTCCAATTTCAACGAAAAATTCTTAGAGCGATTTTTTATCCCGATCGGGTTGACGGGATATGGATGAGGAGATTTAACGGCGAACTCTTTGAGCTTAAACTTGAGAGTGCACATTAGTCGTCGTAGATGGATAGACCATGTTGAACGAATGAATAGCATAATTTGAAGAGTCCTATTGTACGTTATTCAGTTTTGCGCACTTTGTGGGGAATTTTTTTGGGTCAAAAATGCGTTTTTGGTGCGTAGGCGTCCTAAGTTCGAAATCATGAACCACATATTTGGCGAAAAACGACCAATAGTAGGATATTAACAGATATAGATAAAGGCACACCACTAGAACATGCACAATGAAGCTCAAATTCCAAAATGAGTACTGCCGTCATGAGGTAAATAAATTCGATAAATAAGGACGATAAGAAAGATAAATAAAGAATTAAATAAAATAGACTGGAAGATTGCCTTCATTTGACAGCAGTCCCTGCATTACCAACGAACGATGAAATATTCAATCGAATATGACTATTATATAGGTAGCAATGACTATCGTTGGATGAATGCCACTATAGTACTACAGTGGGGTACGTTCAATTAAGGAAAAAGTTTCGTAAAAGAAACCCTAAGGAAGAAAAGCGGACTAACTTCTGAAGAGGATCTGCCGAGCGATTGTGCTTGAAGTTTTTAGGAGAAATCGGGAGAATCGACTATTTTAATTTTAAGGCTGAACTGATCAAACAAATTTTAGACGGGAGCAGTTATTTTATGAGAGACTTAACTAAATTCACATTTGACACACTACACCACCGACGTAAAGTTTCCTACAATGGTAGGGTTAAAGTTGAAAACACTAGTCAAAGCCAATCACCAGAAGAGCTATTATTTCTGGCGTCAAAAAACTTCCAAAATGAAATATGTACTTATTTCTTTGGCCACTTAATTCTTATTTATAGAATTCCAATAGCCGATAATAACCTTTTGCTTTTATTTTATTGTATTTTCATTAATTATTACAGATTGTTAACTTAAGATTAATAAATATCATAAATTGAACTTGAAAGCTTGTAATTAATGATAAAAAAAATATAAAGATACAAACAGTTGAAGCGAATTTACCTATTTGGACCAATTCGGTTCACAAAAAATTAGCTGTTGATGGCGAAATTTATATAATTTAACATGAAAATATAAAGAAAAAAAATCACAAATAAAATAAAAGGCAAAGAAATTCATAAGGCATATACAAGGTGGCGCACAATTAATCATCCAATTTTGTTTTTGAATTACAAAAATAATTTTGAGTGATGAAAGTCTTTATTTGGATCTTCCCATTTTTTTTTTTTTGTTGTGGCTGCCGCCAGTGTTGATACACATTTGTGCCCATTTTATCGCATTTTCCATGACTTCCCGCAAGATTTCCGGTGCTAACTGTTCGCATTCTTGTGGAATATTCTCCTTAAGAACTGCAATTGTCTGAGGCTTGTTGGCATAAGCCCGCGACTTCAAGTAGCCCCAAAGAAAGGAGTCTAGAATGTTTAAATCGGGCGATCTTCCTGGTCATGCCAAATCGCCAAAACGGGAGACTACGACCAGGAAACGCTTCCTTCACAATATCCATTGTGGCTCGTGCTGTGTGTTCGGTTGCACCGTCTTGTTGAAACCACCTGTTTACCAAGCTCCGCTCATCCAATTCCGACAATAAGAAGTCGTTTATCATGGCCCTGTAGCGTTCGCCAGTAACCGTATTAACGATGACATCGCAATCACTACTCCCGCCTGAACACCGCACCACACAGTGGCCTTGAGTGGATTTAATGGCTCTTCGTGCATCACACGTGGATTTTCAATGCCCCAGAAATGAAGATTTTGCATATTGATGAAACCGCTTAAGTGGAAATGCGCCTCGTCACTCATGATTATTTTCAACACAAAATCGTCCGCTTCGTTGTTGAGATTGAGGATGGCTTGACAGCGGAGTATAGGAGAGAAGCTTCATTACAACTTATACTGCTATGAAAAGTCATGGGTTCAGGATAACATGACAAAGGAACACTTAAGCAAATGAGGGAATGGTAGTGTAATGGAAAATTATCATAGAATGTATCATTTATATTGAATACGAGTACTAAACATATCCTAAATTTCATCTTAGTAATGATCACCACTTTCGCAAAATATGTAAATCATTATTTACGTCATATAAGAGATTTCGATAACAATTATTCGAGTAGTTGAGAGCTGTATCATCACCAAATCAAAAACCCTAACCTTTAAAAGGTTGAATAAATCAAAAAAAGAATGGGACTCAAAACTGAGTCTTGTGGAACACCTGTATTAATCATCTTTGGCGAACTTAAAATATTTTTTTATTTTAACCATTTGCTTGCGATTTTTCAAATAGCAAACCAATCATAAATGTGAGTTGTAAACCCTACACAATAAAGTTTCATTAGCAGTAAATTGTGGTTAATGCATCGAACGTTTTGGCGATATCTACGAGTATGAATAACGCAGCTGGAATTATTGAAGAATCTAAACATGTATGCAATACACGAGTTACCTAGGTACCTCTTTAAAATACCTTAGAAGAGACTGAAAGAAGGGAAATTGATCGATAATTGTTAAGTAATAATTAATAATGAAGTGGTGGTACAACTGCCGTTTAAAGAGTCTCTGGAAATATTTTTGTAAACAAATATTTAAAAAAAATCAATCAACAAACGTCTCCGCATAGCTCGATCTTTGGCTAGCTGCCTCCAGTTTCGCACGCTTAATTGGCTTCCTCAATACTCGCGAAAGCGCCACTGACATCACCCTGCTTTCTCCCGATTATGTCAATATCGTCGGCGTACGCGAGTAGTTGGACGGGCTTTTGAAAGATAGTGCCTCTTGTGTTTGCTCGTGAGTTTTGCACTATTCTTTCAAGTACGTTGTTGAAAAAATCGTATGACAGCGCCTTATCTAAATCCTTTCTGATCTGATCAAAGATCTCTGTGAGATGTTAACCGACCTTGATGGAGCAGCGTGCATTCTCCATCGTCATCCTGCACAGTCGGACGAGTTTGGCAGGGATGCCAAAAATAGACATTGCTCTGTATAGCTCGTCTCTATAGATGCTGTCACACGCGGCCTTAAAATCGATGAATAGGTGGTGTGTATCGATCTGAAGCTCATGGGTCTTCTCCAAGATCTGCCGTAGTGTGAATATCTGGTCGATGGTGCACTTTCCTGGCCTGAAGCCACACAGATATGGACCTATCAGGTTGTTGACGAACCGCTTTAGGCGTTCACACAATACGGCGGATAAAATCTTATATGCGATGTTAAGGACACTGATGCCTCTGCAGTTGGCGGGGTTCAGAGGGTCTCCTTTCTTGAAGATCGGACAAACAATGCTGAGGTTCCATTCATCGGGCGTACTTGCATCTGACCATAGTTTAGAGATGAGTTGGTGTATGCTCCTTACCAAGTCTTTGCCTATCGGCGGTCAGGCCGTCCGCTTCAACAGCTTTGTTGGACTTTAGCTTAGATATTGCTGTCTACAATTCATCCAGGTCGGATGGACGGGATTGCTGTCTTCATCGTCCAGGTTGAAAGGTCCATTCTACCTGACAGCGGTATTTGTTTCGTCATCGCCGCTATACAGTCTACAGAAATAATCTTTCCAAATCCTCAGCATCGACTGCGATTCTACAACGATGTTCCCTTCTTTGTCTCTATGTTCGTCTGGGTTCGGGTCTTGTGTTCGTGGCATGTCTTTTTTACCTTTTGGTAAGGCTTCCGAATCTTATTTCTGGAGCAACATCTCTCAATATCCTTGACCGTGCACTTCACATGTTCTTTCTTTTTCCTCCCGAGAAGCCGGTGTTGGTCTCTCCTCTTCTGCTCATAGAGCTCGTGAGCAGATCTAATCCTCCTATGCAGAACCACTTTGTGTGCATCTTGCTATGCTGCATTTGCTTGCCGGCATTCGTCATCAAACCAGGGGTTTCGTTTTTTTTTTGGTGGGTAGGTGTGAAAATCTTCATAGACACTATGAACCCGTTGCTCATAGTAGTGTGAGATTCTTACTCACTAAAAACACGCCTCCCTTATTATCGACTACTACTAAGTAACCTTATCAAGTAGTTTCCGTTTCAAATAACGTTCGCGTGGGGCAGGTAGCTTTCCAGCAAAAGCACCTGTTAGTACCGCTATTATATGCGGATAGTTCTTATCGCGCCAGATCGAATGGTCTCATTCTTTGTAATCGACGCACTAAGTTTGTCTCGTCCAGAATTTGGAGTATTTTATTATTACAATGACCATGAAGACGAATATGGAGTTTGCGAGCAAAGTTCATTATTTCGTCCTCGACGGTAACTATTCCTAAGTCTCTGTGGATATCACTGTTTCTGATATACCATGGGGCGTTCACGATTTACTAGAACTTTGTTTTGATAGCCTTCGAGAATATTTCGGTTGCTTGGTTTAGTACAACCCCAAAGTTGTATACCGTACTTCCAAACAGGTTTAAGCACCAAACCGTTTGTAGCTTTTCAGTAGCTAACTCGACTGAAGTATCTGTACTTGGTATCGCCGTATCGTCCGCGAACGTGGCTACTAGCTTTCCAGTAGCTAAATCGACTGAAGTATCTGTAGCTAGTATCGTCGTGTCGTCCGCGAACGTGGCTACTATGGTACCTGATTCTTCCGGTATGTCTCGAGTATAGAGTAAAAACAATACCGGACCAAGTACACTTCCTTGCGGAACTCCAGCAGCGATCTCTTTAAATTCCTAGTATTCGGTGCCATGTTTAACACGAAAAATTCTGTCTTCCAGGTACGATTTCAGAATCGTATGCAGCTCTCTCGGAAGAACCTGACTTATCTTAAAATTTAAGCCTTCATGCTATACCTTATCGAAGGCTTGAGACACGTCAAGAAACACGCTAGAACATATCTTTTCCCCTCTAGGGCTTTCTCAATTTCATTCGTAATCCTAAAGACCTGGTCAATTGTGGAGTGCTTAGTTCTAAAACCGAATTGATGATCAGGAATTAGACGCCTTTCTTTAATGATCGGTTGCAAGCGTTTCAATAGGAGTTTTTCAAATATTTTAGATATTATCGGCAGAAGCGATATCGGTCTGTAGGACTTTTTTTCATTTAGAGATTTGCCTGGTTTCGGGACCATTATAACTTCGGCAACTTTCCATTGGCTTGGAATGTTTAATAATCTTAGCGCGGCTAGAGTATCGTAGGATACTGTATCGTAGGGATACTGTTTTTATTCTAAAATTGTCCGGTGCCGTAATTATATAATTAGAACCTCCTGTTAACGCCTGTCCATCAAAAGGCTTAAACGTTTCTTCTAGGTGCTCGGCAAATAGATCCGCCTTCTCTTTATCTCCTTTTGCCCATTCGCCATTAATTTTTCTTATGGGAGGAAATTGCATTTGAGGCTTTTTGATTCCCTTCATGGCTTTCCAGAGCGAGTAATTTGAACTTCTTTCGGCAGTCAGACCTTCGAGATATGTAGAGATATTCCGATTTTTGTAATCTTGTATTGCTTCCTTCAACTTGTTGCACGGGATTGTTGCCATCTCTTGCGCGCTCTCCTCTTTTCTCTCACCAGTTCTTTTATTTCCGGCGGATATTTTATTTCCCTACTTGCTTTCTCTTTTCTTGTTGGAGTTGGAGTGTTGTTCCAGGCAGCGTTCTGCAGGACTTTGATGAATCTGTCGGCTTCGTCTTCTATTTCGTTTTGTGTTTTTAGCGACACGTTTAGAACAATATGTTTATTGCAGTAATTTCTAAAACCGTCCCAGTTAGTTTTGTTGTTAGTTAATCTAGGCGCCACTTCTTTCTTAATTAAGAGTATGCTTAGTGTCAAAATGAGTGGTGATTGATCTGAGGAGAGATCATAACTTGCGTCGATGTTTGTAGAAATTTTGTCTGCTCCCTTTGTGACAAAGAAGTCTACAAGATCAGGGGTCTTTGTTATATCCGAAGGCCAATATGTTGATTTTCCTGTCGAGAAAAAGTCAACTTTACATTGTATTCCGGCTTCATAGAGTTGTCTGCCTTTCGTTGAATTACATCTTGAGCCCCAGAAGGGATGTTTCGAATTAAAGTCACCCTTATTCGATACTTGATGCTGGCGGCAAGGGACCTCTTAAAAGATTAAGGGAAACTTGATCGATTTCTTCCGATTGTAGCTGTCTGACGTCGAAATAACTTAGAGTGTTAGCTTGTTTTGGTGTTGTTCGGGATATCCACAATCGTACCTTGGCTACAACGATATATGAAACTGTAACTTTTTAAGAAAGAGATCAAAAGATATTACGATCATGTTGGATGGAAGATAATTTGTTATTCGTCTTTCTCAAATCGTAGGCTTCCGCTTTATAATCAATGATATTTCACGAGGCAGCCTTACAAAGATGTGATCTAAGCATGAACCTGGTCAGGTTGGTTACTTTTTGAGCAAGCATAGTATTTAAATTGTGCTTATGCTTTTTGAATGCTCTCCTTTCTTTTTTTTGCAGATCCTTGTTCTTGATCTATACAAGATCTTAACACCAATGAGATAAAGTGTAAAGGTTTTTTGTCTACCTCAAAACAAAAACATACTTACGCAGCTTGGAGGACTAAGATCAAGAGTAAAACTGGTTATCGTTTCGGTATAATCGAATCACAACATATTTATCTACGGTAGACGCAAGAAACCTGATTCGATAATTTGGAGGTTTTGTATATTAAGCGAGAAGTCTTCCTCTAGAATTCTTATGACTACGAAGTATCTCCTGGTAAGCAACACTGTTTCCTCATAGTTTTACTGTATATACGATGAAGTCCTGCAGGTACCAATCTAAGGTAAACAGCACCAATTATAGTTGAAGAAGTCTAAAATTCAATTCAAGACATTTCTGACTTATGATTGCTCTTTTTGACCAACGAGAAATAACTCTTCATCTTTTCAGGTTGCGTTAGAGTCCTGGGGTGCCACCTGACTCCAAAGGCGCATTCCAATTTGCTTTAAGGCCCCCTCAATCTGAACATCAAAAACTCTTTAAGCCTTAGCTATGCTACCCATTTGTTCAACGTGGCCCAGCTATTTCAGACGGGTAAAAGAGCCACCCGTTTAGTACATAGGGGAACTCCAACTTCCAATCATAAACAGGACTAAAAATCATACTTGTTGTCTTTTCCTCGAAACGAACAAAGTCCAGGTTTTATATAAGGCATGTTAGGTCTTAGCAGATAGGGCTTTGTTTCTAGATTCCCTACTGAGCCGAAGAACAAGAATTATTCTTCGTCTGATTTCTGACCTGACGTAGCTCCTGCTTGCACTGCAGAGACGAGGTAGTCGAAGTCCTTAAATATATTGAAGCTATAACTGCCATGGTGAGGCCTCGAACAAGTCGTCGGTAAAAACTATTACTTAAATATAATTAACAATTAAAGAATATAATTTCTGATTATAAAATCTCAGCAGGCTGCTTTACAAGTATACAGCCACCAACAAACGGTTTGTACCTCCACAACATTGGTAATTATGCTTAAACCACGACAAAATTCGAATCTACTTAATCTCTATTTAGTGGGGCATGTCGATAACAAACAAAGGAGGAGAATAACACACTCCACCTTCAATTTAAAAAGACCAACAAATTCCTGATTATGTTCGTGATTGCGATATAAGACGCCAGCCAGCGACAATGGCAACGACGACGACGACGACGACGTCAAAGTTGTTGACAATGGGCAGTGCATTATAGTAGTACCTTAGTGGTTAAGAGCCAGGTTATTCGTATAACAATGCCACAACACTAACAGTGCACAGAAATTCCACAGATACACCTCATCGACATCGGCATCAGCTTGGGAATGAAATTTTATTGTTATTATCATGACCCGCTGCATAAATGAGCGTTTCGTGTTATTACTCGAATATTTGGTACACTCTTGGAATTCGGCAGTACAATAACCTTTTCGGTTTTCGCTGAAGCCGGTCGATGGTTGTGCGGCCGGTGGAGGTGTGCGGACAACCGCAATAGTAGTAGCAATGACTGGGCCTAAAGAGAAAGCATAGTTATGGACAATCACCAGATCTTCAGGCCGACAGTTTATGAATATGTTCGACGTCCACATGCATAGTGCATACAGTGCAGATATGTTATTTGCCACCAATTCAGAGAGTAGCTATAGCCATAATCTAATGCCGTAATCGGGTGGTGGTGTAGTAAAGCAAATTAATAGTGTATTCATATACATGTAGTACACCTCCCACCATCACTAATCAACCGATGTAATGTAAACAACAACGTTTCGAAATAAAGTTTGACTGTGCGGCTTTTGGCCAATAAGCCACTGTGCGGAGGTTTCCGCTAAAGATAAGAGAATAGGAAATACCTTGGCTCCAAAATATTGATACTGGGCGTTTCTGGTCCGTCGACGCTGGAGATACGGTGGGATTAACTGCATACTACAGTGTTTGTTAGTTGTGTTCGGTTAATGGAATCTTTTACTCGATATGGGGTAACATGTCATGTCGTACAGGTGGGATGGAAAACTTCCTTAATGTAGGCTGGCTGTCGGATATTTTATAATTTTTCTTTTAGAGGAAAAGGTTGGTTCTCTTTTCAAATTAATTATGTTAACTCTGATTATGTGAACGGTAAAACTTTATCTTTGGCTTTTGAAGAAATATAAAAGAGACTGGGTGAAAGTACACTACCTGGTGATGCAATACTCTTCTTCGTCCAAATTAACTGAGGGAAATTATGTAGCTAACAGGAATTTTTTATATGACCATACTGAAAACAGAAATGTGTAACAGGCAGGCTCATAATTATATCGACAGCTAGAGAGAACCGCCACTGGCCACCCCAAGAAATGTGGTATCCCAGTTGTTCTTTCGGGCTTTGGCATCTGGACTTTCAGTTAATCCTCTCAAAACCGAGGTTGGTCTCTTTACGAAAAGGAGGAAGCTGACTGACCTGACAACTTTGGTGCGCAAAGACATCGCCATTCAATTTCTTAAGGAATAAAGACACTTGGCTTTCATTCTGAACACCAAACTTCTACGGACTAAACATGTTCGTGAAGAAGATTTTACAGATCTGCCCGCCTTCTGGTAGTACAAAGTAGCAGTTAGTAAAACAAGGGCCTATCACCGAGAAGTATTCTTTGGATCTACACGGCAATGACAAAGCCTATTACATCATATTAGCCAAATATGTCCTAGGAGCTCTGATGACCTTACATGGCGGAATTACGTCGACTCTGGTCCTATGGAAATGCCATCTTAAACAATGACACCAGAATCAAAAAACTACTTTTCACGGTTTTCTCTAAAATCGGTATAAAATGTTGCGCTGCTGTCTTTCAAGAGCTATATTGCATCATTAGAGTTAGACAATCTGCGTTCAGAGCCTTGTTAAACTTTCAAGCTTGCTTGCGAATACAAGACTTCACTGAATGCAATCGTAATGCAAGTACACTGAGTCTTATCTGGGTCCCAGGTCATAATGGAATCACGGAAAATTAAGTCCTCGAAGAACTTGCTAGGCCGGAGGAGGACCGGAGCCTAAGTTAGGTCTGCATGCGTCCCGAACTAGAACTTCCACTCGTTTCATATAAGACCATTTGTAGATGACTTGACTCTCTAGGCTTCCGGGCATCTATAAGAGGTCAGCGGCTTTACTACTGACCTTAGTAGAAAAACTGCATACTGGTTACTGCCATCTAGTCGTGAACCTCACTTTTGTTTAGAACCTAAATGTTCTGAGCAGAGGGCCCCCGCCTAATTATCCAGGATTCTTCCATTAATGACGTTTTCTAATTAAAAGCGAGGGTAGAGCTAAACTGGACTTATCTGTAACAACATCAGACCTTTGCGCCACTGATGCTACGATTTGTCCAATTACAAGCTGCCGGTCATAGGTCTTGTTGAGTGGCAAGACCACCGGTAGTCCATACCAGGACTTAGAACACGGTACCGGAGTGTCACGATGGCTCTGGTTTAAACCTAAATCGCCGAGAAAGTGACCCTGCTGGTCTCACCCGGAGTGGAGTGGATATAAGAGTTGGGTGCTGAGACCGTAAGATCAGTAAGAGGTGTAAGATGGGCTTTGACTCAAGCAAGGGTTGAACTGTGCCCTCAACACAATTCCGAATTGGTATCAAAGGAATTGACGGAGAGCGATGGCAAGGCGTATCAGTGCTCCCATGAGTGTATTGGCATTCTGTGAACTTAAGTCTGCAAGGCAGGCGTTCACGCAAAACATGAGACAACATCTGTTCTGAGCACCAGTGATACAACATCCTGCTATGTTTGCTATGAAAGTAAAGTCAATCCGCGGATAATTACCTCTATGAATGTCTAACTCTCATCAGGCTGCAGGTTTTTTGATCCGATCAACATTATCTACGACAAAGGACCACAAATGAAGTGAAATCAAAGTGAGACACAATCAAATCTTTAAACGAAATGTTAATTGCGGGACTTCAACGACAAAGTAGCCGATGAAAATATCGCAGAAATAAAGCCGCAATAAAGCGAGCATGGCCAGCACCTTATGATCGCTTGCGTTTGCTCTCGGGCTGCAGCTATTCATAATAGTGGACCTCTCTGCTCAGCAAGATACAACACCAAAATGGATACAATTTACATTAGAGACCGAGACAGGCCCGTAAATGTATCAGAACTATAGTAATACCACTGGAACGCTATAAAACGTGCCCTTGTCATTAATACAGACAGTTTTGACTTTGAAACCGAAATGATACCCAGCACAAAACTTGTTCAAATTATGACGACGGATCAAAGTAAAGAACCATCCAACAGTTTGTCGTATAACCGCTCATGCAAGGAGTAGCGGCCAAACCGAGTCCTTGTACATGTTTGGCATTTACAAAAGTGGATCGCTTACAAATCGAACAACGCGTTAAAAAATTGTAAACTTACTACAAAAGTGCTGATTCAAGCGTAGTAACTTTTCACGCCTTACGCGATGATTATGGTCGTCATAATCGACCGACTACGCAAGCGATCGTTAAAATTGTGAAGAGAGTAGAAGCGTTACTGATGTCTTAAGGCCTGTGAATCATCGTAGTGCACGCTTAGTCGAAAATATTGCTGCTTTAAGTGCAAGTATTGCTGATGATCCGAATTTATCGATTTCCCGGCGTTCGCAGCAATTGAACGTGTCGTACAATAACTTCTGCAATAATCGAAGCCTGCTGACCATTTACAACGCTGTAGATACGCTTTTTGTGTGTTGAAACAACATACAATAAACACCGATTTTTCGAACAACATTTTCTTACCTCAAAAGCATCGCATACTGCGAATCTTCCCGAGGCAGCCATTTGAATTATATTGTTTTTCACACCGGAAACCGGATGGCAAAGTCACAACATTATAATGAATTAAAATTTTCATCCAAAATCGCTATGTGTATTTTATTTAGCTTTCCTTTCGAAATCGAAAAATGAATGAGCCTTTACTTTATGAAGATGTAAGAAGTTCAGTGGTACAACAGACGAAACTATATTAACGTCCTTGCTGACCAGGTAGAAGAAGCTGAGAATACATTCTGTTAGAGAACTGTTAATAGTCCCACAAGAGCTGATAAGTGTCCACAGTTTGTGACAACACTTAGTGAATGTCTCAATTTTTCTACCTTGATTGGGATGGAGCTTAGCCTAAAAGATGAAGTGGACACTTCCCTATCATTTAACCATTTTGTCCAGTGCAGAACTCGATGGTATTCCTGGTATTTGTAAGGTCTTGTCTTATTTAGTTTGAATATGATAACTAAAGCGGTATTTACGTCCTCCTCACAATTAGAAAGATTATAGCTCGAATCACTCTTCAACGGATCAATAATCATCTGCGAAGCACTCTTGGGAACGAACAATTAAACTTCAGTTTGCGACTTACTAACGTTTCTCGTAGACTCTCCTATATGACCCAACGAGACACATGACACATGACACATGACAATCAAATAGCTACCAATTTACTAAAGACATAGAAGATTCAATAATTTCAAATAGAGTTTTCTATTGCAAAGTGCTCAACGAAACATGTAATATTCGAAATATAGGTACGAAATCTAGATTTTTAGTTAAAATTGAATATTATGGGGGCGTATACGTAGCAAATGTTGACGAAAATCCCAAAGTCCATACGATGTTAATAGTGACTTCAGACCTAGGTATGACTTATCAGTTTCAACATTGGTGCAAGAAAGACAAATTAAACAAACTTCTAATATATGTACACAGAATTGAGTATGACAACTTAGCTTAAAATCTTAGGTAGGAGAGCTCTTCCGAATCAGGTGAAGCCTAGCCGGTCTGGCTCCATTTTTCTCTGGTAACTTGCCGGTTGTCACGTTGTCACCTGCGAGTAACTTAAAGGCATAAGTGAATTCCCACTAACTCGATTCTCAAAGCCGGAAACTTTCATAAAATATATAGGTTTCTTCGAAAATTCAAGATAGTAGTGCTGCGGACTTACTTATTTAAGGAAGCACCACAGTCCAGGGTGAGCTATGCCCAAGCCAACAAACGTCTCCAGCCAGCTCGGAGTTAATAGCGGAGCCTTGGTAGATAAAGTCTGTTCATGTGAAAAAATTGTAATGTCACCCTAAAATATGAAATGTAAAATAATCTAAGTCTGAATACATAGAGGGCACTTAACATCTACAATTTTCACCCATTTCCTTCCTTTACTTATCACAACCCTTTCTTCTTGCATCAGCACTCATCGAGGTAAGACGTCGAGTTCCCTATCCAGCGATAGAGAGATTAAACAAAAATAAAACACGATTTTTTCTAATTCGTTTCGCATGTTCATCGAGAAATGGTGTATCGCTTTCGGCATCCCAACAAAGTCCTAAACTACCTCAAAGTTGTATCTGTCGAAAACACTTTGATATGGATAAATCAGGTTATTAACGGTTTATTTAACAGTTTAAGGTATTCACACAATACGGCTGATAACTTCTTGTAGGTGATGTTAAGAAGACTAAAACTTCTGCAGTTAGTTTGTTCTTGAGGATCGAACAAACAATGCTGAATCGAGCTATGATATATGGTCCTTACTAAGCCATTGCGTGGGGTTTTGAAGAACTTGGCAGTTAGGCGTCCAGCAGCTTTGTTGCATCTTAGATTAGATATGGCTATCTTCACTTCATCCAGTTTGCATGAGTTGTTGGTCTACATAGTCCAGATTGAAGGATATACTTAACCTGACCCCAGCATTTGGTTCGTCACCGCCAATATTTAGTTTACAAAAATGCTCTTTTCAAATCCTTAGAATCGGAATGCAACTCTACTACAATGTTTCTTTGTTCGTCTCTACAGGCTTCGGTTCGATGTAAAACTTCCGAGTTTCATTAATGGAGTAGTATCTCTCAATTTCCTCTACTATTCGCTTCTTATTCTCCTTCTTTTCCTCCTAAGAACCCGGTGTTCATCTCTCCTATTCTGCTCATAGAGCTCGTGAACAGCTTAAGTCCTCTTATGCAGCACTGCTTTGTATGCATCTTGCTTAGTTGTGCTTGCCGGCATTCATCATTAAGCCAGGGATGTCAATTTGGCGGTTGAATAAAACCCAATATATAAAAAGCGGAATCTTAGATGGTTTTTTAGTACTATTGCCACTGGTCTTCGATGCTTGACAATATTAGATTGTCTTGGCGCTATCGGTAATCGTCTGTATCGGTAAAGGTCCGAATGTATGATGGCTCCTCGGACCGTTCAGACACTACTGGAGGAGTGTCTTGCGTCCACCCAATGTAGTCAATTTGGTTGATGGTCGATTGATCTGGAGTACTCCAAGTTCCCTTGTGAATATTGAGATGTGGGAACCGCGTGCTAGGTACGAAAATGTTTCGTCCTGACTAGCCTGAACTTGCTATAGGAGGTATAGTCGTACAGGCTATATCTTCCGAGAGTCCTACCAAGGATGCCCTCTTTTCCTAGCTTTCCAATAAAATCTCTGAGGAGAATTTTAATGTCATAGCTAAGACATTGGTTGTAGGTCTTGTTGAAGATCTCGTAGAAGCTATCATTCGTGTCATCATCGTTCTCCTCTGTGGGTAAGGCGCGCATATAAAACTAATGTTGGCAAATTTAGTCTCAATACGGATTGCCGCAAAGCGTTCGTTCACATGATAGAAACTCAATATAGGCGCTCCCTTTGCCGTCAATATCAGTCGCAATAGTAAATGTTTCAGTTTTTCATCCTCCTTCCGTGCGGCCTTTCCTATTGTATTCCTTGGATGGGGAAAATATCTGCTTTCCAGTAGTCCCGGACCTCCTCTAGGACGGATGCACGTTTCCAATTAACCTAGGACCTAACAATTCAAGTGCATATCCGAAATTCGTTATCTTTATTTTGTTCGAAGGGGTTAGTAAGTTAGTAAGCAACACATCCGTCTATATCTGCTTCGTGACTATCGTCTAGATGATGTGCTCATCTCTTTACTAAAGATATGTTCTATTTATGTTTCCAGGTTGTTTTTTCATTTTTTCGTTTTTCGGCCACTTAAGCCCCTCACACTTATGAACCTTACTAAATCTTTAGAAAGTATTCACGATACGACATCATTTGAAAAAGTTCGGAACACACTGGCGAATATCACTGCGCTAAGGCTGTGGTCAGACTCGACTACCTACAGGTAAGACTTTGCCTTTCTATAACTTGAGTTTTTGTTCCTTTTTGTGAATCCTATATTATTCATCAGCCTGTTAAGTCCAAACAATTTTTTCAATGATGATATTGATGTCTAGTAGATGATGTTTCAAACTTAGTCATTCCGTAGTACTTGAGATTTCTATTTATGAATTTTCCTGTCAGCAATAAACATCGCTTTAGCTATATGATCGCACCAAACCGATTCTAAGTAAACAGTCGCGAATAATTGCAATTGTTTTTTTTTCTGTCGAGTTTGACTTTACTTATCTTGGGAATTTCTATAATCTACACTACATAATCAACACTACACAATCGGGAAACAATTGTCTTTATATATACATCATGTTCCACAGTAGAGGGCCTAACACCGAACATTGTGGCATATCACCCCAAACTTCCCACGTTTTAACTCCATCGACTGAATCATAAAGATGGATTCAATTCAAGAAAGTACTCCTCATTGCTTAAAGGAGATGGTCAATTTTTCTTAATCAGCGAATCCCAATTTTCCAAATAAAAACAGGCCCGGGATTAAGGAATTAGAAACATTTGAAAGCATTGAAACAGCCCGAATTGTTCTGTTTACAAAAGAAACTCAAAAATTCATTTGATTCTGTTAAGACTCCACTTAATGATACACGTAACCTGCAAACCTTGTTCACAACCCTTGGAGGGCAACAGCGGATAAATATATACAATTACAAGCATAACTTGAGACCGTGAATTTCCCCAAACAAACATCACTTATGAGAAAAGAAAATTATACGAATCGACAAACATCTATTTACAAAAAAAAAACCAAGCACTGTATTACTATACTGTTCAAATGAAATGGAAGACCCAGGAATACCTCATGAATCAGTTTTCAAATTTGAAGATGCTCCCTTCACAGTGCCCGAAGTTTCCAAATTCTTTTTTAAAAAGTCTTGACCTCAGAGACACTTGTGATACATGCTCTCAAACATTGAAGATGGTATCAAAAAAAAACGCCCTTAAGTCTTGTAGATACTTGAAATGATGAATCTGAAACGATGTCCTTCTATCGTCACTAACAAACAGTATCAAATGTGCTGCCAACAACACCCGCCTTGACAGCTCTATCTCGGCTGGAAATCCCATTGGACCGGCATCTCCTCTTATCCTTTTATCAACCCTTTCCTCGTTTTACGATCTTATGCGTAACGAGTTTCCCATTTTTACTGCATCGCTGCTGCTCCGCTTATGGGGTTGGCTAATGTCGCAGACCACAGAACGCGTCTACATAATGCTCGGTCCTGGATCGCTTCAGTGGTAAGCCCCAGGCGTTGTTGCGCATTTGCCATCTGAGAAATCCAGGAATTCTTTTTCCGACCTCGTTTTCTTACAGCTGGAGTGACCGTAGTTGATAGTGCCTTTTTAACCGGATTTTCCGCAGATCTTCTTTGAACGTGGCAATACCAACTTATTCTATTCGCCTCAAGCTGTTCGGTAACCGAGTTCTTTATATGTAGACTTCCTCTTATATGCGTAGATCTAATACAATCGCGTTTGGTGACTCCACTAGACATCCTTAACATTTTCATTTCCGCTGCCGTCATTTTGTTTTTAAACGCTTCGTACATTGTCCAGCACTGTGAACCGTATATAAGAGCTGGTCCAACAACCGTGGTGTAGAGTTTCCCCTCTAATCTAAGTGGAAATTTTCGGTCGCAAAAGATTCCCGAATTTTCCCGCCATTTCATCCATCCCACACTCACTCTGTGGTTTACGTCGTCGTCACATTTCGCTTCCATGTTAACGATTGATCCTAAGTACTTAAAGATAGTGCTTTTCGGAAGAACTATTCCGTCTAACATTATATCCGGAACAGGTCGCAACGGATGCGCAAATGGGCACGTCAAATGCCCCGTCTTTGAACGACTTATTTTAAACCCGTTTCACTCTAGCGCATTTCTCCATGAATCTAAGGCGTTCTGCAAATCTTCGACGTTACCGCTTAGTATAACTACGTTGTCAGTAAAGACAATTGGCGTTACATTTGCCTCGCGCATGTAGTCTTCTAAAAGATAGTCGAATACTACGTTAAAGAGGAAAGGGCTAAGTACGCTTCCTTGATGCACTCCGACATTAAATGGAAATTCTCTCGTTAGTCCAGCAGAGCTTTTAACCGTATTATTCTAACATACGTTTCCGGTTCGTTTTGAGACCTCAACGCGGCCGATATGAGATCCCTAGGCACTCGATCGAATGCTTTATCGAGGTCGATAAATACCATGTGTAAATCCTTTGGCGAATCTCGGTGCCTTTCCATTATTATTCGTAGGCTTTGGATAGCGTCCACCGTCGATCTTCCTTCAACAAATCCACACTGGCTATTATCGAGCTTTATTATTTGCCGAAGACGTTCGTTTAAGACTCTTTCGACGATTTTCATTGTGTGTGACATAAGCTTGATTGAGCGGTAGTTGTTGCATTCTCGAGTGTCGCCTTTTCCTTTGTATAATGGAACCAAGAAGCTACTTCTCCATTGATTCGGCATAGGTTGTCCACATTTTAATTTATTTAAAAGTTTCGATAGCCATTCGCTGCCGATTCCCTCCATCTTCGACCAAAATTCTGATGGAATGCTGTCTGGTCCCGTTGCTTTCTCCCGCTTCATTTTTCCGATTGCTTACTTATTTCTTCGATTGAAAAGTCCGAAACTTCCTCCTCTAATAGACCAGCTGTCGGCACGATATCACGTGGAAACTGTTTGTTAAGCAACTCCTTGCAGTATTCAAGCCACCGGTAACAAATTTCCTTTTCATTTGTTAGTAAGCGACCGTCTGCGTTTTTGATGTATTTCGGCGAGGTTATTTCCATAGAATTTTTTCGCCTCTGTGCAGCGAGCTTAAAAATATTTGGCACTTTAGTATTGTACGACGTTTGAACTTCTTGTATAGCTTGGCTTCTATCTGCCGAACGTGAGGATATTTATTCCAACTCCTGGTACAGGTTTTCCGCTTCTGCCGCTCGAGTTCGAGCCAGCACTTTCTTTGCGATCTTTTTAAGACGCTTGTATTTAAGAGCCAGTCGAGCTTTTTCGATATCGTCGCTCCGATCGCATTTTGTCCACGCTTGGAATGCACTCTTCTTGTCGGCCACAGCTCGTTTGGTTTCGTCATTCCACCACCATGTTTCTTTGCCGATGTGATGGTGTTTCGATATAGTCCCCAGATGGGACTTTGCGAGTGTTATGCATTCCTCGTGCATGCTGTTCCACCTTTCTTGCGGGCGAAGGGGGTCTGCGATACCGTTTATATTTGGAAGTACTTCTTTAGCCAGTGCGATAAATCTTGCACCGCGTTCCTTCGATAGATTATACCACCGGATTTTTGGCTTTCCAAACGATGCCCGTGTTTTTGGTGGTTCCGCTGTGAAAAATTCTGTAATGAGCAGACGGTGTTGGCTTACCAGCGATTCTCCAAGTATTACTTTACAGTCCTTAACACGGTTTCTCATCGACATTTTACAGAGGTGGTAATCTATTTGCGTTTCGTGGCCTCCGCTGCTATAGGTGATAAGATGTCGTTGATGTTTAATAAATATTATATTTAAGACGGTTAAGCCGTAAGCCCTACAGGCTACAAGGATGTCTTCGCCAGCTGAGTTTCTGGTTCCAAAGCCTTTACCGCCGTGGCAGTCCTCATAATCAACATTTGTTTCTCCGACGTGGCCATTTAAATCTCCGCCTACGAAGAGCATCTTATCGATAGGTATATTTCTAAGCAAATTACCGAACTCTGACCAAAATGTATCTTTTTCCGATTGGTCGCATCCATTTTGTGGAGCGTACGCGCTAACAATGTTCCACGTTTCATTGTGTATGACGAGTTTTACACTCATCAAGCGGTCACTTATTTTCAAAATACCAACGATATTGCTTAGAAGATCCGCTGCAACAACGATTCCAACACCGTTTCGCCCATTGACCGTTCCATGGTAGAACATCTTAAATGCCTAAGTTTTTAAATCTAGAAAACGCGCTTTATTTCCTGTATTACACCACTTCGTTTCCTGTACGCACAGGTCATCGATCCGACGTTCCAACTTGCAAACCGAAGTTTATGAAAATATTTTGGAAACCTCATTTTGCCCGCCCCCGGAATCCGTCGGGCTCTGACACAGGCACTTCTGCTTGCTCTCGCATCAGCCGAGTGCGTTGCAATCGTGGTGCCCAGCGGGGTAGTGCTATTAATTGCGACCATTTCCATGAAGTGTATCTTAAGTTTGAGTGGTTTGACACTTGTATGCTCATTTCGAATTGATTGACTGTTCTTTTACCCCACCGGTAGTCTCCAGACGTGGGAACCCACTGATTGCATACAAACTTGTGGGAAAGTTTTAAGGTGTTAAAGTGTCACAGGCTCATGTTTGGTGTCATAGTTGCCTGTATATGATTGGTGTCCCATTTAGTCGCCTCTTACGACAAGCTGGGAAGCACTGCGGCACTATTCTCTATCCGATGCCGCACGGAAAATTGGACCGGTATCTCCATCTTCTCCAAAGCCCCATTCTACTTTGGTACCTACAACTATACTTGCAACTCAAATTGATCGGGCACCTCCAATTCCTCTGGCACCTCTCTCTGCTTCATCACCTTTATTTACCACAGAACTTGAAATGCTGTATTCTGTGTTCCATCAGATCCTCTAAGAACAAAACTTTCAGTTTGTAGGAAGTTCAATCGCATAACAACATAACCAATATAAGTCGTAGCATTGCATTTCAAGATTCTGTGGATGGCTTCATATCAACAGTTGAATGGAGAAGAGCACTGGCTACCCACAAAAAGCACTGCAAGAGATTCCAAAAGGAAACAGACCTATTTACGAAGTTTAATTGGGGATGCTATTGCTATTTGACCTACTTAAAATACGTTGAAAAAGATATTCTGATTGAAATTGGTAAAGATACGTTCTATATTGTTTTCACATCATCAGTTTCACCAATCCGATATAGAAGTGGCTTTTGTTTATATTGAAAAACCATAAAATAGAGAGAGATGTTTTCATTAGAATCTGTTGTGCTATCAACTTGACGAAAAAATTCAACACTGGCCAGTGGGCCAGTAGACCGATAGGCCTTCTACGTTCCGACTCTTGGTAAAAGTCAATTGCAAATAATCCGCTCAAGGATTTATCCGACAGTGTCAAACTAACTTATACGAGGGTTGTTGCTTAAGTTTTGAGCTGCTGGAAACACCAGTGTGAATATACTATATGGCAAATCAGACAATGTCATTGTAAAATTTGACGTACGAGTGCTATTTGTGTTGTGTTTAGGTATAGGTACTTTGTCAAAAAATGGATTTAAGTCGAGAACATTTCCTTGACATAGACACCACATCTCCAGCCCGAGCCCCGCTAATACATAGCAGAGGTCGACCGAGTCTACAGTGGTGCAAATATGTGGAAGGGCACCTCAACCGGCTTTGAGTGCAGCACCAACGAAAGCGGCTGGCGAAAGATCATTTCAGCCGTAGAGGCTTATTGGTTGAGAGCCAGGTTCACCCCGGATTGAAGTGCCACTTAAGAAGAAGAAGTGTGCCGATCAACTCGCCTCGACTTTTGCACCGTCTCGAACCAGCCTGTTTCGCTAGGTTTCCGAATTTAATCGTGGCCGCACTTCGCTACAGGGCGAATTTCGTGAAGGTCGTCCAAAATTGATTATTGTGTCTGAAAAAATCGGTGCTGTGCGCGAACTGATGTCGGGAGATCGTTATGTTACATACCGTAAAATTGAGGAACTCTTGGGCTTTAGCTCCACTCGGACAAATTTAATATTGCATGAACATTCGGCCGTCAAAAAGATTCTTTCGCGTTGGATACCGCATAATTTGATGATAGCTCATAAAAAGGCTTATGTCGATTGAGTGAAAGGCGACGAATCATGGATCTATGCATAGGAACCCGAAACTAAACAAGAATCGACTGTATGTGCCTTTCAAGATGAGCACAATCCCGCACAAAGCACTTCAAAGGAAGTGATCGCTTATTTTTCCACCATCGCATTAAAACCACGTTGAACGATCGATTCTGAATGGTACACCACCATCTGTATGTCAGAAGTGTTCGAAAAAATAAGGAAAACCAATCTCAGAAGATGAATCAGTCTGCACCACGAAAATGCAAGCTCTCATATATTTTTGAGCATTCAAGACATCGAATTGATGGGTCATCCGCCGCACAGTCTTGATTTGCCACCCAGTGATATATTTTTATTCCAGCGAGCTCACGTTTTTCGACGGTTGATGCGTTCAAGTTACATGTTTTGCATGTACCACCATCGGAGTGCGGAAAGTACTTCAAAAATTGGTTCAAGCCCATGCAAAATGTATTGGTCTTTAGGGAGAATATTTTGAAAAACAATAACAGCATTTTCGATTGGAAAAAAATTATTTTTACTTGCCTATTTCAAAACTTAAGAAGCACCCTTAGTAGCACGATAAAGCCAAGATTTTCTGTGACTCCCTTTGATAATAGCAGTAGCTGATAAGGCTTCGAAAGCTCGAGAAAAAAATATTTCGGCAAGCAAGTCCTTTTATTTTTTAATTTTAATCGTTAGGGCTTCATCAAATCTCGGTGATTTTTTGTCGGACACCCTTTAGAGATAACCGAAACGATCACACACTCGATTGTAGGGTAGTAGTCGTGTCAACTTCAAATTACGTGGCATTAACTGGTTGTTGACAATAACGATTTAAGACTACATCTCAAACTTGGGTCGCCCCTTAATTTTCAAATTAAAATGAAAAATTGTGAAAGACGTGCATGATGTAGACAATCACTAAAATTAATGACCGCCTATACTCGTACATAATTAAACCAATCAGCAACGTTTGGGAATAATTCGGAGAGAAAATAACTGGTCACCTGGTCAACTGGTGACCTTGGTTAATTAACCATCTGCAACTCAAAGTCGCCTTTAAGCATTCCACTTACACCGCTTTTCAAGTCAAATGCAATACAAGCTCCAAAAGCGGTAGCAGTAGCAGCAACAACAAAGCATAAACCTGCTTGATTGTCATACAAGTATGTAAGCAATAACTCACTTGATCAATCAGTTAAAAGTCATGTTAAATCCTTATCTGCAAATTCGAACAGGAATGCCAGCTACACTACACAGCTCTACACAGCTCTACACAGCTCTACACAGCTCTACACGTCTTAAGCGAAATTACAAAAATAAAACAAATAAATAAGAAATTAACGAAAACTAAAAAAGCATGCCGGTGATCCTCTAGCTGTCAGTTGACTTGATTTACTGGAACAGTTCCCCATTTAAGTATCTTCATCGTCATCGTCATCGTCAGGCAATATTATATGTCACTTCCTTGTTACCTGGGCTGTTAACACCTTCAAAGAGACCCAGCAAAACTTTCCACATGCCCCATGAAGTCATGAAAATTCTTCATAAAGTTTCACCTACCTCTGCTTCGAGATTTCGTGTTGAACTTGCACCTCTACTTCCACTTCGACTTGGACTTTATAGGAAATAAGCTGATGTGCCGTCCCGTCATTGTTGAGATGAATAAACTCCGCGAGCTATGTGAGGAAATCTTAAACAGGTATGGTGTCACTTCGAAGGACGTCCTTACCGGGGGTGAATAAACAAATAATAATTTATACTTTTTTTTCTTGTTTTTTTTTTTTGTTTTGACTTAAGGCGATTAAGTTGTGGTTCATGACTAGACAATCACATACTTAGTTGCAATTGAAGCTGACCAGCAAATGTAATGCGATAAGGGGAACTACAAGAAAAGAGATCAAGTTGATGCTTCCTGATCGATTTCAACCGAATGGAAAATAAATTCTGTCCAATGAATCGGTAAATGAACTTGAGATCAAAGAAATCCTGGACAACGACATTGAAACTCATTGAGGATTTTAGAACTGTAGGACAACGAGCATTTCTTTGTGCCAGTTCATGCTTTTTCTAGCGATGCGAATTAGTTCTGTTTAGTTCTTTTTCCAAACTGCTGTGCTTCCTTCTTCATTCATATCTGGCCAAGTATTATATCTTAAGGATATCCCGTTCGTCTTCTATCCTTTCTGCCAAGTAGCCGTCACCTATTTGTATTGACTACATCCTGATGCCGAAAGGCTAAAAGTAAAAATACTTGAAGAAGCCTAAGCGCGCAAGCAAGAATCCAAAGAGTCTGAGTCTGGAGCTATGGTTGCGACAGGAAATTCCACTTTGAAGTACACAAACAAGGTCAGTCTAACATTTGGCAAGAAGAGGTTCCCATTTCGGTGTAGCAGGTGGAACAAACTTGGCCAAAAGGCTGCTGCTTGTCGAGTAAAATGTCAAATTTCACAACATGGCGACTGTGTTAAGGACTGTTTTCTACATAATGTCCGATCCTCCTGAACATGCGATGAGTACGGAGCCTACCGATTTACAACGCAGCTAGTGTTTAGACAGTGGTTGCATACCTCATCTGTGCCGCGAAGAAGACAGTTTTGAAACGTTGTCATCAACCGGTCGCGGAAAATTAAATTAAGTGAGCAATAATCCACTGCAGTCAAAGCTTAAGGAACTGTGAGACTCCAAGCAGCCGTTGGTGTCGAATCAAGGTTAGTGAATTCTGAAAACATTTGACAATACTGACAAGGACTGTGATAGTTTTCAAGCGTCACAGTGCGCAAATCCGTGACCAGAAAGGCCGGCTTAAACTTCTAGCCGACAGGGTTGGTGATTTGTACTACCTTCGACTAACAGTGGAGTCTGCACGAGTTGCTGAGTCAACGGATACGGAGACAGGCCATGGCTGAAAACAAAGCTGCGACAGAAATTATTTTAAAAACAAGTGAGCAATTACCTTCATGTACTATTTGCTTGAAGGAAAAGGTATCAGCATAACCATTTTCTATCAGGACAACGAGAAGTGCTGAACCTTTAATGATTGACCATTCGGATGTCTGTGGGCCAATGTGGACTCCGTCCAATGGTGGAGGATCAAGGCACTGCAGATGAATAATGGTAAAGAATATCAAATCAAATACCTTCAATAAACATCTAAAATCACAAGGCATCAAAAGAAGACTCACAGAAGGCGCCATACTGAACTCTCCCCATCATTCTGCGTAAAAGCAATATGTTCGGCGAATTATTTCGGGAATCATTGTCCGTCAAGAAGTCTTGATGGGAAAACACCCTTCAAATTATGTATAATACATATCCCGAATTCAAAGCATCTTCAAATATTCGGTTGCAAAGCTTTCGTAATGAATAAAAAAAAAAACACTGTGGCGCTGGCAGCCCGGTAAGGGCCATGGCCTAGCTTCTTGACACTCATTTGTGTTGCTCATGTTGTCATTTTTGTCACATCTGAGCGGGGCCTACGGTTTATCGCCGAGTCCGAACGGCACTCCTTAGAAGCTTTTTCGTAGGCAATTTTACTTTCGGGAGTTTGCCATTGCCCGCCGAAAGGGTGATGGAGATTTGAAAAATTGTTGCTGACCCAGCCAGGAATCGAACCCAGACTCTCTGCATGATAGTCTAATGAGCTAACTATTACGCTATCGCCATCGCCCATACTTCTTCGAAAATAAGGAAGGTGTTACAGCTCGTCCCTGTGCCGGCTGAAATATGCGGCGTTAAAGTCGATAAAAAGGTGGTGGGTGCCGATCTGGAATTCCAGGGTCTTTTCCAAGATCTGCCGTAGTGTGAATATTTGATCGATGGAAGACTTCCCTTGCCTGAAACCACCCTGATATGAGTGATATGATTCTACCAAATGGCAAAGAAGATGTTCAGGAGACTGATTCCCCTAAAGTTGGCGCAGTCGAAAAGATTTCGTTTTGTTTGGATTGGGCAAACGATGTTGAAGTTGCATTCATTGGGCATGTTCCTCACCAGGCCATCTGCAGCTGCTTTACATACCTCAGATGGAAACCCGCCTGTTCGGCTTTAGTCTCGATATCGCTATCTCAAATTCCTCGATGTCAGGTGGACGGAATTTCCTGCTGCCAAGGTCCAGTGTTGACGGTTTACACTACCTGATAAAGGGATTATGGCCGTTGTCGCCGATATACAGTCTGCAGAAGTGGTCTTTTCATATTTTCAGCACCGACTGTGATGTTACTACAAGGCTTCCGATTTCGTCCTTGTAGGCTTCCGTTCTGACTTTGTAGCCCTGGCATGTTCTTTTAATTCTTTGATAGAATCTTTGAACGTTATCCCGCCGTACCAAATCTTCATTTCCTCGATCGCGTGCCTCTCGTGCTCTATGTCTATGTTCTCCTCGTCTTTTCTGTTCGTAGAATTAAAGAGCAGCTCTGGAAGACATTTGAATGATGTTCTATTCCATTTATAATGTCAAAATTCAAACAATATATTGGAGTAAAAATTTGATTAAAATCTATATTACAAATGTCTTTCATTCAAATTTGCTTTTGGAACAACCAATGTATAAAACTTAAAACCATGTTCTTACTCTGCTTAACCTACTTAGCCTAAGACCTAACTTTTAAGAAAATGGTAAGCACTCGTAGTCTCTCACATCGATTGTGCAACAACATTGTGCATACCAATTTACCATCAAACATCAGAACGTTACCTCATGCCAACGAACGCGGTCTTTTAACCAAATCCTTCTTACTATCCTTAATCTAACTTACTTATAACTAGGAAAGTGCGTTACCTAGTGGTAACGTAGAGAACTAGGAGACTGTGTCAACCCCCGCCCCTTTCTGAAGCCACCAGTATTCCGTATATTGTTTTTCGGCATTAATCAGATTCCTGTCCGCAATCATGGATATCGCAATATGGAGATTTTTCTTTTGAAACGACTGAGGATATTTTTACACATGTTCGATAGAGTTCATACTTTACCACTCCATAAAATAAGAAAGGGGAGATCAAGAATTCCCAGCTGAGCCGAGGTAGACAAAGCTCACTACGACGTCCCTTCTTGTAAATAGCATATAAATACTTAGGTTTCCCCTTATTAACAGCGTTAATCAATACGACAAAGCTGCTGGAGCGGATGGCCTGACTTCCGAGCTCTTCAAAGCGGCAGGCGATGACTTGGTAAGGAGCATACACCAACCACCAACTCATCTGTAAAATATGGTCGGACGAAAGTATGCCCGATGAATGGAACCTCAGCATTGTTTGTCCAATTCTCAAGAAAGGAGACCCTCTGAACTGCGCCAACTACAGACGCATCAGTCTCCTTAACATCGCATATAAGATCTTATCCGCCGTATTGTGTGAACGCCTGAAGCCGTTCGTCAACAACCTGATAGGTCCACATCAGTGTGGCTTCAGGCCAGGAAAGTCCACCATCGACCAGATATTCACACTACGGCAGATCTCGGAGAAGACCCATGAGCTTCAGATCGATACCCAGCACATATTCATCGATTTTAAGGCCGCGTATGACAGCATCTATAGAGACGAGCTATATAGAGCAATGACTAGTTTTGGCATCCCTGCCAAACTCGTCCGTCTGTGCAGGATGACGACGGAGAATGCGCGCTGCTCCATCAAGGTCGGTAAAGATCTTACCGAGACCTTTGATGTCCAGAAAGGATTTAGACAAGGCTATGCGTTGTCATGCGATTTTTTCAACATCGTACTTGAAAGAATAGTGCAAAACTCACGAGCAAACACAAGAGGCACTATCTTTCAAAAGTCCGTCCAACTACTCGCATACGCCGACGATATTGACACAATCGGGAGAAAGCAGGGTGATGTCAGTGGCGCTTTCGCGAGTATTGAGACGGAAGCGGCGAAAACGGGTTTAGCGGTCAATGAGGGCAAGACCAAGTTAACCTGTCAAGCTAAAAAAACAACCAACACCGACGTCTCGGGCAGAACGTCACCCTCGACAGATATAACTTTGAGGTAGTTAAGGACTTTGTCTAGGCTCTGCTATAAATACAGACAACGACACCAGCGCTGAGATCAAGCGAAGAATAACTCTTGCCAACCGCTGTTTCTTTGGGTTAAGAAGGCAATTGACTAGTTAAGCCCTTTCTCGAACAACAAAAGTCACCCTATATGGCGCAGAGGCATGGATATTATCAAAAATGAATGAGGGTGTTCTTGGTTGCTTCAAGAGAAAAATTCTTCGGGAGATCTTCGGTCCCATCTGCATTGAAGGAGAATGGAGGAGGAGATACAACAATGACCTCTACGGAGTGTACGGCGACATCGACCTAGCCAGAAGAGTGAAGATCCAAAGACTGAGATGGCTGGGTCATGTAGAGCGTATGGATACCAATGCTCCGGTCCGAAAAATCTTCGAATCCGCTCCCGAAGCACAGCGTAGTAGAGGATGGCCAAGACTCAGGTGGCGCACGCAGGTGGAAGAGGACCTCAGCCAACTTAGCGTGCGAAACTGGAGGCATCTAGCCATGGACCGAGCTGGCTGGAGAAGCTTGTTGACTGAGGCCCAGGTCCACCCCGGACTTTAGCGCCACCTATAGTAAGTAAGTAAGTAATCAATATGGCGTGAACGAGTATGTGTACAGACTTTGACTTATGATATAGAAAACCTCGGTTAAGTCGTTACCGACATTGGCGAAACAGTTAACGTTCTCAACCGTCATTTTGCACACACAGGCGAGCTTAAAAGAGATACTAAAACTCGATTTGGCTCATCTCTATACCTAGATGATATCATATCATATACTGTCTTAAAATCGATGATGATACGGTAGCTATGGTTTTGGACATTTTTAATTTTTTCCAGGACCTGCCGGTGTCTGAAGATTTGACTCATTGTGGATTTTTTTGGTCTGAAACCGCAGTGATAGGGCCTTATAAGTCATTTACAACAGCTTTGAAAACCTCGGCCATCAGGTCCAGCTGCCTGGTATGATTTCAGCTAAGGTATTGCTATTCTTACTCCCTTTGATCAGGTGGCTGGAGTTTGGCTATCATCGTCTTAGTTAAATGGTTTATTCTAACTGGCGGCGAAAGGTTAGAATTCTTTGCCTTTATACAGTGTGCAGAAATAGTTTTTCCATATTCTCATCACCGACAATGCTCTTTCTTTCTTCTTTCGGAGAAGCCGCTGTAGCTGTCGTAGAGTTTATTAGAGGTTCCCGTCGTTCATGGTAAAGCAGCTTTGTACGGTCTTAGTTCAGCTGCATGTGCTTGTCGGCTTTTTGCATGAAACCAATGATATCTTTGTGGTTGGTGGTGGTCAGGGGAAGACCAACACAACCGCCATGAAGTCTCCCATGGCACGTTGGCCGCGATGCTACTGGTCTTCCGAAGTTGATAGTGGCAAACGAGTATTTGAGAGGTTTGGCGATATACGTTCTGCCGAGATTTTGGCAGTCTCTTTCGATTGTAAATTGTCCAGAATAGAAGCATGCCTTACGTCTATCGCAATGTGATTTCAATTCGACTAAGCCTTGAATGATGCGGAGATCCCCAAGTTCCCTTATCCATATTGGAACTAGGAAACCATGTGTTTACTTTAGTGATATTTCTTCACTTAACCAAAGTCTATCGTCAGGCTATATCTGTCGAAATATTTTAACAGAAATTTAAAGCACTTTGACAAAAGAAAATAAAACAAAACACTTACCATTTAGCCTGCAGTTACCAGGTACCACCAAAGGGAGATAAGATAAGCACTTCGCTATAAACTCTATTCTTGCTCTGCTGGCCCAATCCAAGTCAGAGAATTGTCAAAAGTTTCCCGGTCAATCCCCTTCAAAATATTTTATCTTAAAATGACGAAAAAACTGCAAGTTTCCTGTAACAGAAAGATCTTGGGGTCTTCTTCTTTCTTTCTTTCTTCTACCCGAGCATTGAACTTGTCGAGTAATAGAGGCTGAGCAAGGTCAATGATTCTCGAGACTTTCTCCAGATGAGTCCTGAAATTAAAGGGTGTTCACTTCTCCCACCCGCTCCCTCTTCCTAACCAGTCCCATCATCCCTGGGCCGGATCAAGGTGTCATACAAACAGTGCCGATGATCAACCTGGCAGAAGGCCCAGCATCTAAATAGCTCAGTCGTTAACGAAGTATCCGGATACCTGACGATCTCCGGATCAGCTAGCCTTATCTGTATACAGCGGATCTCTGTACAGATGGACATTCTCTCTCCGCTACTCGTGGAAACACTATGAAAAAAAAAAAAAAAAAAAAAAACACTGTGGCGCTGGCAGCCCGGTATGGGCCATGGCCTAGCTTCTTGACACTCATTTATGTTGCTCATGTTTTTCATTTTTTGTCACATCTGAGCGGGGCCTACGGTTTATCGCCGAGTCCGAACGGCACTCTTTAGAAGCTTTTTCGTAGGCAATTTTTTACTTTCGGGAGTTTGCCATTGCCCGCCGAAAGGATGATGGCAATTTTGAAAAATTGTTGGTGACCCAGCCAGGAATCGAACCTAGACTGTCTGCGTGATAGTCCAATGAGCTAACTATCGCGCCATCGCCATCACCACAACACTATGAACAAATTACTCCTCCTCTAGTACCGGGCGGTAATACGGTCACTGGACCGACTACCGACAGGGCTCCTGCAATACCGAGCAAAAGATCATCTGTGGCAGGCCATGGTAATATTTTGCAATCCAAAAACAACGAGCCCAAAGCAAAGTTTTCAGGGAGCGGCAGAACTGTAAGACATGGTCCTACCACTTCCTCCACCCCTAGCAGCAACAAGTCTGTGGCAGGCCATGGACGCCCTGCTGCTACCAAAAACGCTCCATCAAAGGAGTTAGCAGAAGCTCAACCTCGCAATAGAGCTCCTAGCAATGTGCTTTACCTCAAAGCCTGCGGATCTATTCCGACGATGGAGAGGGATGCGGAGACAGAAAGGAAACTAGACTGGGCGAACAACATCCTTAAAGACGGACCCCCACCCTTTCCAAATCGCTGAAAGACTCCTCCAAGCGCCAGAGATCATTGGAGGAAACCATTTCGGTTCCCAAAAGGCCCAAAATGAGAGATTATGATCGCGGTGAGGGACAGGAACGACGCCGACGGATCTGTTTCAGCAGACCGGTAGCAACTGGTTAAGTTGAAGCTTTCGAGCAACCACCATTCGGGAAAACCCCGGACCACCTCCCATCACAAGCGAAGCTGGCTCATACCAGAGCCACGTCAAGCTTATCGCTTGTACTGACCAAAGATCCTTGGATCTACATAAAAAAAGCCATAGGTGGTCTAGGAGAGGTCTGCCTAAGTGCAAAGCTCGAAGTTGTGGCAAAGAAGGATATCCCTAGCAGACCTAGAACCCGTGCCTGGATCCCAGCTGAACCCTCCTCCCCAGAAGACATTCTGGAGATCATTAGGCTCAGTAAACCGACCCTTCCGACTCACGAGTGGAAGGTCGTGAAACTAGAGGAACTAAGGGGCCCTTACAGATGCGTGTTTATTGTATCAATAAGGAATCCCTTAACCATCTAGCGCAGACCAAAAACATGATTCGGTTTGGCTTCGTGTACATCTGCCTGAGGGTGTACAAGAAGGATGAGCTGGATACAATGATATCCTTTCCTAAGTTAGATAAACATCTCTAGTTTAACGTCAAAAAAGGCCTCGGCCGCACTCATTCTGCGTCTATCCAAAGGCACAGATGATAACCATGCTAATCCAAGAAACATGGAATGCTGAAGGCGTGGTTCGAGGACTAAGGACAACTCTATTTGTTCCACTTTATAGCAAAGATAAAGGTAAGATCAGATCTTGTATATTAGTGAAACGTAACCTACATTCATTTCTACTTCCTAACCTCAGCGACCCCGACTTAACCGTTGTCAGGCTAAACACGCCCAAAGACTCGTTCTGGATAGCATCGACGTATCTGGGTCACGACCATACGGGCCCTCTCCCAGGTGAAAACCTAGAAAGGGTGGTAATGGAAGCAGGAAGACACAATACTGACCTTATCTTAGGATGCGGCGGGATGGCTGGATGGGCGGATCGCTGTGGACTGGGAATAAATACATACAGCGAAATATCTGGGTCTAACTTTCGACAGGAAACTAGGTTGGATGCCTAACATTCAAGAAGGAGTAAATAAAGCCTCAGTAGATTAATTCTCTTGCAAAAAAGCCATCGGGAACAAATGGGGCCTCCAACCTCACATCACCCATTGGCTATACATCTTGGTCATAAGACCGATACTCACCTTCAGGGTGGTTGTGTGGTGGACGGCCTTAAACAAAGCAGTGAACTGCATGAAGCTAAGTAAAGTCCAAAGAACAGTATGTCTGGGCATTACCGGAGCCCTACGCACTACTTCCTCCGCTGCTCTGGGCACTGTGTTTCACCTTACACCCCTCGACATTTATAGCAGACAAGTAGCCGCCAACGCAGCTATTCGCCTTAAAGCGCCTTCACCGTGGGCAAATAAACATTTTGGCCACGCAAATATTCTTAACGAACTAGAAATCCTACCAGAAAACATTGACTACACCATACAAATACAATTGTTTGATGAGGGCTTTCATGTAAGCATTCCCTCCAGATCTTCGTGGAAGGAAAATGCCTTCCTGGATGACAATTCAATCCACTTTTGCACCGACGGTTCAAAGACTGTCAGTGGGGTTGGTGGTGGTGTTTTTTCCGTTAAGCTTAACCTTAGCTTCTCCTTCCGCCTCTCCAACCACTGTAAAGTGTTCCAGGCGGAAATTCTGGCAAATATGGAAGCCCTATCCTGGCTGAAGAAAAATTAAATATCTGCAATGGATATCCGCATCTTTTCCGATAATCAGACCGCTATCAAATTCTTGGACTCATGCTCTCTAAACTCAAGAACAGTCATGGACTGCCGAAAAACTCTAATGGACATGGCGGAGCAGTTTAACATTCACCTTTGCTGGGTACCGGGACATAGAGACATTCCAGGGAATTTTAGGGCCGACGAGCTTGCCAAAATTGGAACCACTATACCTATTATACCTGAAAAGGAAAACATAGGTATACCTATCGCTACGTGCAAACAAGAATTAAACTGGATGCTAACAGAAGAACAAACCATAGATGGGCGACATGATTAGCGACCAAAAAGATCTGGCCAAAGCTAGATCTGAATCGCTCCATGAATTTAATTTTTCTAAATGGAAAACATCTTAGCACCATTATAGGTGTCAACACCAGACACTTTACTAACGACTTTTGCAGAAGCTGCATGGATGAGAAGGAAGAGGAGACAAATCTTTACCTCCTCTGTACATGTCCAGCTCTCTCCCAAAGAAGAAATCTCCACCTAGGGGCCTTCTTCCACAACGACTTAATTGACTTAAGCACCAAAGACATTAAAAGTCTCCTACGCTTTATTAAGAGCTCCAAATGGTTTCTGGAGTAGGAGGATCACAGATCAACGTGGCATCACAATGGGCCAACAGGCCTAAGTGGGTCGATTTTTCAACAGCCACTTAAACCTAACCCATCTATCGCTCCCATTTCGTCTAGGCTGCTTGTGCATAACACTAGACCTTGTTCATTCTTCTTAGTCGCATCCTAAATGTGGCCCCTAACATCTGGTTGCTCTCAACCTTCTAAACAATAGAATCTTGCCTCGCAGTTATTGAAATTTTGAAGTCGATTGATTTTATTCTGCTCGGTTGCAAGACCGTAAACCATTCTCAAGTAGGAGGCATCTCTTCAAATAAAAAGTACTCTTTCTCTAATCGAAAGAGGCCCTTTGCTGTCCAGAAACAAATTTTTTGCCTAGGGACCACCTAAATATCGTCAATGTAATATCAATCACTATCTTCTGATAGTTTTTTTGGCACCAATATGATGAAAGGAACAAAGATTATTGGACCACATTATAGGTACATAGGCAATAATTAATTGTCCATTCATAAGGTTACCAAGGACAAAAAGTAAGACTATGGTACGAACTTGATTTTTACCTATCTAGTCTGATCCATGCTTTGAGTTTTAACATGTTTCTTGACTAATCGCTACCCATATGCCGGAATATCTTTGTCAGTTTATGACAAAACCTTGATTGATCGCCAGTCGTACATTAATATGCGCACCCTAAAGTACTTTCAAATTTTACCTTACAACACAGTAGACAAATTTTTCAAATATAATCGCACCCATTTATATTCGTATTCGATAAAACGAATTATCGTCTCAAAATGTTGCAAACGAAATTTGATTTTTAATCGTTTGAATAGATTTACCATCGAAATGCATAGGGACAATATACTACACAAAGCAAACGAGTACCAGTATGCTAAAAAGGTCGCATTTCAGATGTACATACACATATATTGTGGTTATCTATGTATCTTTTCAAACAAACCAAAAAACAAAGCGCCATTTCCACATTTTAATATTAATCAAACGCTAATCTCACCTCTTACCAATCTCCCTCCTATAAGTTCATTGTCTTCTTTCGTAAAATAAAAGACGAAAAAACAGAAAAAAAAACACAAATAGATGCAAATCGTCCGATTGCCATGCCGAAAAATGCAAAAGACTTCCATCAATCATTGACGTCTTCCGAAATTGAATCCCATCTACTGGCATCGGTGATGGAAAGGGAGTAGCGTCCCTCTGCTGGACAGACAAACTACAAAAACTAGATACGACCAGATATCGACCAGACCAGAGAGTAGGCCTATGTGTCAATTAAATGAAATTTCGTGGTTTCGTTTTATTCAAAAGTCGTGCATAATCAAGAGACGAAAACCGGGAATTCCTATGAGGAAAGGTACTTGTCAGTACTCTTACGAATACATCTAGCACAGCACATACATACTCGTACGAGTACTATATTAAACAATCAAAGCACTCACCTCAAAATCGGAGGCGATAAAACGCGATCGTCACACCTCCTCCGAAAGAATGGTCAGTGTCGGTGTCAGTGTCGGTGTCGAAAATTTCAAAATTTCTTCACTATCGTCTGCCACAGTGATCGTAGATCATTGATCTCTCCGAGGCTACTTCAGTTAAAGAAATTTGCATTGCATGGCCAGGCCAGGCCAGGCCAGACCAGGGCAGGCTATTGTTACATAGCCATCAGCACCGTCACCAACCGGACCGTTCAACAATCTCCTTCTGTCGAGTTATATGAATCGGAAATCAGTATGCCGTACATTGGACAATATTCGTGGTGGTGTATAGTACTCCACGACACCAATGCTAGGTGTTACCAAATTTGTATGCTGCGCCTTGTAGGTAGGTTAGCCCGGCCCAAGAGTCTCAAGTCTCAAGTCTCAACTATTTTTAGATCGCTCCGTGGTCGTTGTCGTATCCACAATCATTGTGACGTGACATTGTATTCATCGGCTACATAGCAACATAAAAATTTTCGACTGTATGCGTTGTCCGTCGGGTAGTGGACCTCGTTTTCTTCAGCTGATGACTGGAGAAAGTCTGGACACTTTTTTTTCTGTCCATTTTTGAAGTTCATTCAACTCATTTCAGTCTGAAGCCGAAGTCCGGTGTTTGCCAAAAAAAAAAATAAAAAAAAAAAATTCGATGTCTGTTATTGTTGATACTAACGATATATGCCTAACTTGGTTGCTAGTTAATGTCGGTGATTGCGTGAAAGCGGTGACGGTTATGGCAGATGTCCGATGGTCGAATAGACAGATGGACAAATGGTCATATGGTCGAATGGATAGATGGCTTGATGATTGGTGCTGCTCCGATGCCTCAGGGCACAACTCTATATGTGACTACTAACATAGTGCCACATTCAACGAGATTTTTTTATCTCTCTTTTCTTCGGAGGTTTCTACTACAATAGTTTTTTGGACATTCAAGTAGATATCTATGCACGAGTTATATTCTTGTAGAGTGATTCGGGCTGCATAAGATTTGGAATTATTGAATGGTTCTTTCACCGCGCAATGCGTCAGAGAATAACCTATGCAAAGGAAAATTGATTGAAGTCAATGACCACAATGGGAAATTGTGATAGACATTCTGCAAGTAGGTGAAGTGTTAGGCTAAATAAGAAGTATCTCGCACCTTGTGACGCCCGATCAGGTATGATAATGAGCTCTATCAATAAATGTTGCATGATGGGGAATCCAAGAATATTTCTCTTATGAACATTATCAAGTTTCTATTTATATTTCAGAATAAATCAATTTGAAACTATTTTTGGGAATACGAGATTTATATTTATATCACATTGGAATTAGAACTATTTTTTGGTTAAGCTCATAATGCACAATTTCTGCGTGAAAGAGAAATTTAGATTTCCTTTAACAAAACCATAAAGCTCCAAATCTATTAAACTTTCTACATATTGATAGAATATATCGGAGAACTACTGACTGTCCTATAATCTGTATTGGACTAGGTCAAGTCAAGGTTCTATATTAGTCATTACCTTACGTCGCATAGGTGATCCCTCTTCATGAGTAAATTCTTGTGCATGCAAGCTAAAATGGGCTAAAGCCATCATAGGCCACGCAACCTTATACGGAAAAGATAAAAGTGTGTAAGATTAGCTGCTCGTAGTTACCTCAGATAATGACGGACTTACTGTTTTCTACCCTGGTACACGACTTACTGGCAGTGATGTACGCGGAATGCCATAAATTCGACGCGAAAATCCTCCTTGGCAATACTAATACCAAGCAAGAGAGGCATCTTTAGTAACACAATCAGCAAGTATAGCCTCTACATCACGAACTTCTGATTTTGCGACGGGACGCAGGCAGGTAAATAGCAGGGAGAAACCTGATCAATAAACAGTCAGTTAAGTGAATCATTATCGGCTTGGACCAATATACTTATAACAGCAGCGCAAACCAGAAAGAAAACCATTCTAAGGAATTTCAACGTCAAATAGCTAAGATCGCAAAAGATGTTTTTCGGTATATTTCGATTCAGTGTAGTATAACATCAGCAGCAGTCCGATGCCGCCTGCATTGAATATAGAATGACAGTAACATCACCGCCAAATAGCAATAAGAAACAACGTCTATAATATACTGGGTGTTAACTTTCTCCAACAAGGAAATCCCTACTTCTATAATGAATGAAGGTATGGGCTACTCTGCCCTGCAGAAAGAATAAAACGGATCCATGAGCTATAGGAGAAGAACAAAAGCCTCTGTTAAAAACATAAAGTTTCCGAGAAACCCCCAACCGAAGCCATAGCCCAGAGTTATCAGAAAGATAAAGCCGAAAAATCTTATTAAGAAATAAAACGCACAATCCAACAGAAATATACAAGGATAGAGAAAGAAACCTCAAAGCAGTCCTAAATGCCTAGCGACTTACTTTAACTTCAAGTGGCGCTACAGTCCGGGGTGGACCTGGACCAGTCAACAAGTTTCTCCAGATACATACCTCGATCTTGTGCTAGATGCCTCCAGTTTCGCACGCTAAGTTGGCCGAGGTCCCCTTCCACTTGTGTGCGCCACCAGAGTCTTGGCCTTCCTCTACTGCGCTGTCCCTCGGGAGCGGATTCGAAGACTTTTCGAACCGGACCATTGGTGTCCATACGCTCTACATTACCCAGCCATCTCAGTCTTAGGTCGAAGTCGCTGTACTACAGTATAATTCATCTTTGTATCTTCTCCTCCACTCACCGTCGACGGGCAGAAGAGCCGAAAATCACTTGAAGAATTTTCCTCTCGAAGCAGCCAAAAGCACCCTCATCCATTTTTGATAATATCCATGCCTCTGCGCCATATAGGGTAACTTTTGTTGTTCGAGAAAGGGCTTCAGCTTCAGTCAATTGCTTTCTTAGCCCAAAGAAGGTTGGCAAGAGTTATTCTGCGTTTGATTTCAGCGCTAATGTCGTTGTTTGAATTCATAGCGTAGCCCAGGTAGATAAGGTCCTTTAATACCTCAAAGTTATACCTGTCAAGGGTGACGTTCTGTCTTAGTCTTTCCCTCGTTGGCCGCTAAACCCATTTTCGCCGCTTCCGTCTCAATACTTGCAAGGGCGCCACTGACACCGGCGTAAGCGAGTAATTGGACGGACTTTTGAAAAATCATGCCTCTTGTGCGCGAGTTCGCACTTTTATTTCGAGAATGATGTTAAGAAAATCCCTCGCATCGCCTTGTCTCAATCCTTTCTGGACATCAAAGGTCTCGGTGAGATGTTTACCAATCTTGATGAAGCAGTGTGCATTCTCCATCGTCATCCTGCATAGACGGACGAGTTTGGCAGGGATGCCAAAACTAGACATTGATCTGTATAGCTCGCCTCTATAGATACTGTCATACGCGGCCTTAAAATCGATGAATAGGTGGTGTGTATCGATCTGAAGCTCATGGGTGAATATTTGGTCTATGGTGGACTTTTCTGGCTTGAAGCCACACTGATATGGACCTATCAGGTTGTTGATGAACGGCTCATAATACAGCAGATAAGATCTTGTATGCGTTGTAAAGGAGGCTGATGCCTCTGTATTTAGCGCAGTTCAGAGAGTCTCCTTTCTTGAGCATCGGACAAACAATGCTAAGGTTCAATTCATAGGGAATACTTTCGTCCGATCATATTTTACAGATGAGTTGGTGTATGCTCCTTACCAAGTCATCGTCTGCAGCTTTGCAGCATGCTGCATCGCCGTTATACAGTCTGCAGAAATGGTCTTTCCAAATCCTCAGCATTGACAGTAGCATTCTACTTCGAAGTTACCTTGTTCATCTCTACAGGCTTCGGCCCGGGGTTTTTTCCGTGGCATGTCATCTTTACCTTTTGGTAAAACTTCCGAACTTCATTCCTGGAGTAACATCTCTCAATTTCCTCGACCGCGCGCTTCTCATGCTCTTTCTTCTTCCTTCTGAGAAGCCGGCGTTCGTCTCTCCTCTTCCGCTCATAGAGCTTATGAATAGCTCTGGTCCTTCTATATAGCGCTGCTTTATATGCATCTTTCTTAGCTGCATGTGCTTGCCGGCATTCATCATCAAACCAGGGGTTTCGTTGTGGTGAACGAGTGAAACCCAGCACATCAGAAGCGGCATCTCTGATGGCGTTTTGGCAGTGTTTCCAATGGTCTTCGATGCTTGATGCTGGCGGCATTGGACCTCTTAAGAGATTAAGAGACACTCGATCGGAAAAGGACTTGGCGATCTCTTGCGATTGTAGCCGTCTGACGTCTGACGACTGCTTAGCGAGAGTCTATTCTAAATTGTTGGCAGCCGTGATCGATGACTAATGCGCTATTAGGGCTTTCAGTTAGTCCTCTCCAAACTAAAATTGTTCTTTTAATGAGAAAGAATAAAATTGTCCGGCCTGACGCATCTATTTATCAAAGGCATCACCATCTGTTTCTCCAAAGAAGCTTAGCATTTAGGTATTATGCTGGGCAACAAACTTCTACGGACTAAGCCTTTTCAACGCTTGCGGACTTCTGATAATACAAAGAATCTGTTGGCAAGGCATAAGACCTGCAACCATAAAGGGTTTTCTGGATCAACGCGTCCATGATAAGGCCAATTGGGTAAATAATATCCGTCAGTTGTTTAACGAAAAATCTCTCACGAAAATATGTTATTGCTGTTCTTACCAGACTTTATAATACCCCTGACTCCGCTCTTAACCGCCAATATATCATCCTCCCCTCCCCTTGATACTCATAGCATGAACTGCACTCTCAAAGCCATGTTCCATTTTAAAAAAAAAGGAGTAGTCCTTCGTAGAACGCGCATTGATGCTTTGATTGTATTGCTTATCGGCTGTCTGTTGACTCTGTTCTTATGGAAATGCCATCTAACGAAGTGACATCAGAACCAAAAAATACGGGTTTTTCATGGATGAAACGCTCATGTCTTTCTGGAGACAACAATGTTATACTCGTAATAAGTTTCACTTTTCGTTGGGAAAGGTTGTGCCTATCTTCCTAGCGGAGCGGAGATATATATCAATCCTAATGGCAATGAACTACATACATATATGTATACATATATTGTAAAGACGATGAAGCATTGGCATATGTAGCTATCGCCAAGCTCCACTTTGCTGCACTACATTTACTGAACCATCTTATGACTTCCAGCCTACTTCGTGCTGTCGCTCAATTAAAGTAGCCTGCATGTTCCGCTTTTTAAATGCGGACAAATTTTATTGCACTAGGTCTACAGATTGGGTCATAGTATTATTAATGCAAATCCCAAGGTCTCTATGCAAATGCTCATTTCCTTTGTACCTACATACATAGGTGCATGGAGAATTTGTTCAATCAGAAATTTAGCCGCATTACTCTTAGAGACTAGATCAATACGGGACCAAAAAAAACCCTGGAAGGCCTTGCATCCCTCCTTCGCCCGAAAGTACCACGGCCATGACTGATGTAGTGCCAGGCAATTGGGCATTCATCCAGATCTCTGCGGCGTATTTTATTTGAAAGACTCGAAGACGTTTCGTTATAGATGTTTACTTAGCAGTGAGTTTATCAGCCACTGGTTTTTGACCATGAATCGCCTCTAAACCTGACCAAGTGGACGATTTTGCAATTAAGATAATCATATTCACATATGTGGATAAGTAGAGAAACAAAATTTAAAGTTCTGTGGCAGTGGAAGTTTGCACAAAGTGGTGCACAAAGAGGAATTTAATTCACCCAAATTCATTGCATGTTATACTCTTTACGATGGAGGATTCATTCGACCATTTTTTAGAGCGGCGCGAGCTAAACGGCTATTGGATTATTGGACTTAATATACATATCATGTCAAAATCCTTCAATGTGCTGCCAGTATCCTGGCACTAAGAGCAAGTTTTTGGCAAAATTTGAAGTGATTCTTTGGATATACATTACATGATTTGATAAAACTAGTTATGCTCTATTCTTTGGTTGTCTAATAAAACAAGCTGTCGCGAGAATACATCAATGCTGCTTTTGCAAGACTCCAAAGAAACTCAAGAATGACAAAAAAGGACCCGACATTGGTATCCCACTACAATGTTGGATTTCCATTCTTGTTATAAAAAACATTCTCTGTCTTTCAATGTTTACGGCATTGAACCATATATTGGAGCTATGCCTAAGCCTAGCTGAGTGTCCTCACAATTTTCAAGCTGATTCGGTAATGTAAGGCTTCTCTTGAACAGTGGGTGGGCTGAAGTCAGTCAAATACTTACATAAATAGTTTGGTTGTCAGGTCAAAATAAGATCATAACGATGAACTTGTTGGTCAATGCCAACAGACCTAATAAATGGTTCCCTACTTTCTTAATATTAAACGGCTTTCCTGCTGACATTAAGAAACTTCTCAACCAAGCAACAAGCACGAAAAAAGTCACAAACTGAGCCTCATACACGAAATCATTCAAAATATGTAACGAATAACTCAGAACGTGGCAATTGCGGTGGTCATTCTGTGACAAGATAACAAGACTCTCTAAGGCGTCGTGGCTACAAACAAATCCCCTCACGAAAATCCACCGACGGCTCCTAAGCCAACCTCATGTGATGAATCACTAAACCTGCTACTGGATATCTGGATTTCCAGATGGCTCCCCTTTAACGGACAGTAACAAGCTTAACAGGACCACCGCAACTGGGACCAAGATTGTTGATCTAATTTCAAGAGATTGTATGTGCTGCATAGCTTCAAACCATACAAGTCTGTTTGGGACGGACTGTATAATACCTGCCGAACCACAAAGGTCCTCCAAAATTATCCTGCCACCGCTTGAGAACTCATGAGGATCTGGGTAGAATCACATTCCCCTGTCATGGAGAGAATGAAGTCTTCATCCCCAAAGGCGAAAAATGCTTTCGAGTTGTCCCAATAGATCTCAGTCCTATTAGTCTATCATCTTTCCTCTGAAAATTCTGGAACGATGTAGTATTGATTTACCACAAAGGAAAGTCAGTTGAAATGGTTTTACATTCGAACATATCGAACTACATCGAACGATTCCTACAGAGGTGACAACTCCAAAGAAAGATGACTAGCTTTGGGGTTGACCAGTCACATGCCAAAAAGCTGATTAATAAACTTTAAACTTTGTAGGGCTCCTACCAAAAGATGTTTCAGCAGAGGTACGCCGCCTGGACGGCAAATCAATCCAAATCTATATGAATGAGTCCAGGACTGACAGCAGGGTAAGCTTAACCTAAGCCCTTCCTTTCGCCTACTAAATCACTATACCGTGTCCTGTCCTCTATAAAGGAAACCGTGATATCTGCAAAGGATATCCACATCTTTTTGATATCAGATCATTAGACACATTCCCGCTGCATTCCTACGCCGTCCCAGAATACCTCATAGAGGTGGCAGAACATTTCACCACTCACCTATGCTCGGTGCCGGGCATAAAGATATTCCGGGGAACTCTACGGCCGATAACCTCGCATGGAATTGGAACCACCTTATAACAAGTGCTACGTAGAAACAAATATTAAAGCTGAATGCTAACAGAAGAACCAACTTAATTTGGGCTGTTGGATCTGGCTAAAGTTGGATCTGAATCGCTCTAATAGTGTGATCTTTCAAAACTGAAAACATCTCAGCGCTATTATATCATAAGTACCATCACTAAACACTGCCTTTTTATTAAGGATACAAGAAGGCTTGGCATGTAAAAGAAGTGCTTCACTAGAACTTGCGTGGACGAGGAGGAGAAGGAGACAATCTTTCAACTACTTTTTCTACAATGTCTTAAGCGATCTAATCAATATAGACGTTGACGGTCTTCTACACTTTGGTAGAAGCTTAAAGTGATCCAAAGAGTAGGAGGTTTACAAATCCATGTCGCACATGTGATATCACAAGAGTATTATAGGCCAAAATGATTTGATCTTTTTCCAACAGCTACTTTAACCTAACCTAACCTAACCTGGTGACCTGCAGTAGGGAAAACTGTGCTACTTTTGCCCTCAGTTTGATGACAAGGTCGCAGAACAGTTTCGTGACTGATTTGGTTGGTGTCTTTCTACGAAAAAAACCAAGAAATTCCAGTAAAATTACAATACAAGTGGGAGAATGGAATAGTTATTTTTCTAAGTGCTCTATTCTTTGTGGGAAAACTAACGCCGTTTCTCATTTCCTGAATTTGTTTCCAACAATGTATTGGTATAATAAGATTGTCGTTCCTTTGGTGTTCCAGTATATCATCGACTAATCTCCTAAATGCATTTATACTACTCGTACCTGTCAAAGTAGTGCCACTGCATCTTTTGAGAGAAAAAAAATTAAAAAAAAACAAAAAGTTGTCCTTATCGTTGCTAACCATCTTTCCCGTCAAACTTGTCCCAAAGAACCACGCGCACAAGTACTCGTATCTCAAACGATTGTAGGATAACTGGTGATTTGTCTGTGTTTATTTATGCAACTTGGATTTAGGTTACCATTACCAACCAGCTAACAGATAATCAAATTCTGCTATTTTTTACGATTTTTCCATTCAGAAATTCTTAGATACTCGTACTTTACCTTGTGTAAACCAAACGTGAATATTACAGTGCTCATCCGTCTCCCTCTCAAGCGGCTATATCAACTTTATCCCCAAAAGCAGATTAAGCATTTGCGAAAGCGTCAATTTTGTTTTTCTCGCCATCAGAGGTTAATTTTAATCGACGCTTATCACCGACCATGTCGATGCTTTTATTCGCGTACATCAATTCAAATCCGATGACAAGGCCGCAAGTACTTTCTGATCCAGCACCAGAACCACAAAACCGGTGATTTCCTGATATTGTCCGCTGCGTAAGCCAACCATTATGCTGATAGTACTTGATAAGGGCGATAGTGCGTGCTCGGTCGTACTTTAATGTAATGCAATGTTTTGTAAGTCTTGAGTATATCATTTTGCCACTGCCCTGCCCAGATATGAGTATCATTTTATATTTTTCTTATTTTTTTGGTAAATAAAAAAAACAGTCAAGAGTGTTTTTATGAGCACTCGAATTGTTTGACCTACTCAGCAATCTTGGAAGGGAAGAATAAATGATAGTCTTGAGAGCTTGTGGGGACTCGTTGGTAAGATGTTGACAAGGTAAGGAGAGGCTTTTAATTGTTTTCATCTTCGTATCTCAAAAGTGACAAAATGTAACAAGCATGAGTGGATTCATGTAAATAATGCGGTTGCATGCTTCGATTTTGTTTTGAGTGACTTTGTTGGACGGGACGTTACCGCAAATGTTTCGAAATAATTATCTTCACTCGCGCTGATTTGAATTAATTGAAAAAAATGAAGAGTTGTGTTAACATTTTTTGAATAGCGCCAAGACTGAACCCCAACTAGTAGAAGGCAGTCGACTCCAAAGACGAAAAAACATTCTGATACTTAAGAATGAAGAGTAAAAACCACAACCCAGGTTTTTCCCCCTCTTTGTATACGGTATTTAGCCATACAAAATCTATATGATTTTCTTCAATAATCCAAAGATTAAGATTTTAAAAAAATGTTTTCTTCAATACCGAAGAGATTTCTCCGACGACGTCCTGAAACTGTTCAAGATTAGTTGACACTGCAGTCCATACCGATGCATAAGAAGAGTGCATAAAGGAGAGTGTAGAAGAAGATCTAAATTTATCGATTCGATGTAGTTCCCAATATCTTGGCCTTTGTCCGTCCACCCTATGGAAAATTGCAAGATTTTGGTTTAAAGGCTAACAAGATCCAGCTCGTGTAAGAATTGAAGCCAAATGACCATTGTTTGTGTCGATATTCCAGTAAATGGGCCCAAAATCAGCTGTCATTGGATCCAGTTCAGCGATTAGGCTCTTTTTTTTGACTCAACCTACATGAGGTTATCGAAACTAAGAAAGCATTTGTGTAATAAAGGCTTCCCTCGAGCAACCAAAAGATATTCTGACAAAATCGAATAACCATATTGTTGCGGGCTTCGAGAAAGTTTTCCGGGTAATTATGAGCCTGATTCGCACCCTAGTAAAGGGTGACGAAGAACTCAAAATTGTCAACACTGTTTTCTGTGACAGCCGATTTGACAGGCTGTTTGATGTTAATTTGGTTTTTGCAATTCATCATGAATAGACTTACGACCGAGCAACGTTTGCAAATTGTTTAATTTTGAAAATTATGGTTCAATTCGAGAAACTTATCGGGTATAACGAACATTTTATCGTGCTCATAATTGTCATAGAAGGGATTAATTCGAAAGACAATAAATTTACTTTAGGTGGCGCTACAGTCCAGGGTGGACCTGGGCCTCAGTCAACAAGCTTCTCCAGCCAGCTCGATCCCTGGCTAGCTGCCTCCAGTTTCGCACGCTAAGTTGGCTGAAGTCCTCTTCCACTTGCGTGCGCCACCTGAGTCTTGGCCTTCCTCTACTGCGCTGTCCCTCGGGGGCGGATTCGAAGACTTTTCGGACCGGAGCATTGGTGTCCATACGCTCTGACCCAGCCATCTCAGTCTTTGGATCTTCACTCTTCTGGCTAGGTCCATGTCGCTGTACAGTCCATACAGTTCGTCGTTGTATCTCCTCCTCCACTCACCGTCAATGCAGACGGGACCGAAGATCGCCCGAAGAATTTTTCTCTTGAAGCAACCAAGAACACCCTCATCCATTTTTGATAATGTCCATGCCTCTGCGCCATAGAGCAGGACCGGGATTATTAAAGTCTTATAAAGGGTGACTTTTGTTGTCCGAGAGAGGGCTTTGCTACTCAATTGCCTTCTTAGCCCAAAGAAACAGCGGTTGGCAAGAGTTATTCTTCGCTTGATCTCAGCGCTAGTGTCGTTGTCTGTATTTATAGCAGAGCCTAGACAAAGTCCTTAACTACCTCAAAGTCATATCTGTCGAGGGTGACGTTCTACCCGAGACGTCGGTGTTGGTTGTCTTTTTAGCTTGACAGCTTAACTTGGTCTTGCCCTCATTGACCGCTAAACCTTTTTTTGGCGCTTCCGTCTCAATACTCGCGAAAGCGCCACTGGCATCACGCTGCTTTCTCCCGATTATGTCAATATCGTCGGCGTATGCGAGTAGTTGGACAGACTTTTGAAAGATAGTGCCTCTTGTATTTGCTCGTGAGTTTTGCACTATTCTTTCAAGTACGATGTTGAAGAAATCGCATGACAGCGCATCGCCTTGTCTAAATCCTTTCTGGACATCAAAGGTCTCGGTGAGATCTTTACCGACCTTGATGGGGCAGCGTGCACTCTCCATCGTCATCCTGCACAGACGGACGAGTTTGGCAGGGATGCCAAAACTAGACATTGCTCTATATAGCTCGTCTCTATAGATGCTGTCATACGCGGCCTTAAAATCGATGAATAGGTGGTGAAGCTCATGGGTCTTCTCCAAGATCTGCCGTAGTGTGAATATCTGGTCGGTGGTGGACTTTCCTGGCCTGAAGCCACACTGATATGGACCTATCAGCTTATTGACGAACGGCTTCAGGCGTTCACACAATACGGCGGATAAGATCTTATATGCGATGTTAAGGAGACTGGTGCCTCTGTAGTTGGCGCAGTTCAGAGGGTCTCCTTTCTTAAGAATTGGACAAACAATGCTGAGGTTCCATTCATCGGGCATACTTTCGTCCGACCATATTTTACAGATGAGTTGGTGGTTGGTGTATGCTCCTTACCAAGTCATCGCCTGCCGCTTTGAAGAGCTCGGCAGTCAGTCCATCCGCTCCAGCAGCTTTGTTGGACTTAAGCTTCGATATGGCTATCTTCACTTCATCCAGGTCGGGAGGACGGAATTGTTGGTCATCATCGTCCAGGTTGAAAGGTTGATTCTGCCTGACAGCGGAAAGGTTGATCGCTGTTATACAGTCTGCAGAAATGATCTTTCCAAATCCTCAGCATCGACTGCGATTCTACTACGATGTTCCCTTGTTTATCTCTACAGGCTTCGGTTTGGGGTTTGTTTCCGTGGCATGCTATTCTTACCTTTTGCTAAAACTTCCGAACCTCATTCCTGGAGTAGCATCTCTCAGTTTCCTCGATCGCGCGCTTCTCATGCTCTTTCTTCTTCCTCCTGAGAAGCCGGTGCTCGTCTCTCCTCTTCCGCTCATAGAGCTCATGAGCAGCTCTCGTCTTTCTTAGTAGCGCCGCGTTATATGCATCTTGCTTAGCTGCATGTGCTTGCCGGCATTCATCATCGAACCAGGGGTTTCGTTGTGGTGGACGAGTGAAACCCAGCACATCAGAAGGGGCATCTCTGATGGCGTTTTGGCAGTGTTTGCAATGGTCTTCGATGCTTGATGCTGGCGGCATTGGACCTCTTAAGAGATTAAGAGACACTCGATCGGAAAAGGACTTGGCGATCTCTTGCGATTATAGCCGTCTGACGTCGAATTTTCTCACAGCATTAGTTTGTCTTGGCGTAGTTTGGGATATCCGCAACCGTACCTTGGCTACAACAAGGTAATTGTCCGATTCGATGTTGGCTCCTCGGAACATACGGACATCCATAATACTGGAGGAGTGTCTTGCGTCGATCGCAATGCGATCAATCTGGTTGACTGTTGATTGATCAGGAGTTCTCCAAGTCCCCTTGTGTTTGTCGAGATGTGGGAACCGCGTGCTAGCCACGACAATGTTTCGCCCCGCCGCAAAGTCGATTAGCCTGAATCCGTTATCGGAGGTGGTGTTGTGGAGGCTATATTTTCCGATTGTTCCACCAAAGATACCCTCTCTTCCTAGTTTTGCATTAAAATCACCGAGGACAATTTTAATGTGATAACTAGGGCATTGCTCGTAGGTCTTGTTGAGGAGCTCGTAGAAGGCATCCTTGGTGTCGTCATCTTTCTCCTCTGTGGGGACATGCGAGCATATAAGGCTTATGTTGGCGAATTTAGCCTTGATGCGGATTGCTACGAGGCGCTCGCTCACATGCCGGAAGCTGAGGACTTTTCGTCTTAGTCTGCCTCCGACAACAAATCCGCATCCAAATAAGCGCTGCTTTTGCCGTCGATAGCAATTGCCGTAGTAGATATCGCAGTTTTTCATCTTCTTTTGTTCGGCCCATCCCATCGCATTTCTTGGATGGCAGTTATGTCTGCTTTGCAGCAGTCTAGGGCCTCCGCTAGTTGCTCGGCTGCACGTGGTCTATTAAGGGATCTGACATTCCACGTGCATAAGCTCATTGTCCTTAAATCGTTTGCGTGGGTTGTCAACAGTAGATCCGTCCATATCCGAGGCTTGTTGATGCTTCGTAACTTAATTTTTTTAAATGGCCGGGCAGTTACCTCGGCGGCACAACCCTCAACCCGGAGGACCAATTCCATTTTGAGTGCCCCTATTAAGAGGGGTCGGTTACACCGAAGCCAGTATCCCGTTCCTGAATGTGAGCGCTACCGTTGGCCCTTATAGGGCTCGTCCGCAACCATATCTTTTCCAAGACCCTGACTAAGTCCTGGAAATCCTTTCCGGCCTGAGCTCCAAATATGTCGGAGAAGCCCGGATAAGGTTTTGTTTTGTTTTTCCGACACTAATCCTGGTTAATGGCGCAGGAAACTCGCCATTTGCCCCCTTCACTTCGCAACCTCTAGTGAGATTCCCAGATGGCGCCACGTTGCCATCATGACAATACATTTACTCTAAACTAAATTGCTAAAGAGTTGATTGAAGAGTTTTTGCAAGACTCTAAAATATACGATGAGTAAGGTAAGGACCTAGCAACGGTCTAGAAAAAATTTGAGCAAAATGAATACAAAATATAATTTTTTAACAAAAATAATAGTTTGGGTTCGATTTACGACAGGGTCACCAACAATTTTTCAAATCGCCATCGCCCTTTCATCGAGCAATGGCAAACTCCCGAAAGTAAAATTGCCTACGAAAAAGCTTCTAAGGAGTACCGTTCGGACTCGGCGATAGGTCCCGCTCAGATGTGACAAATATGACAACATGATGTGTCAAATGACAAATGAGTATCAAGAAGCTAGGCCATGGCCCATACCGGGCTGCCAGCCGTGTTCTTTTTGTTTTTTTGTTATATCATATAATCCTCACCGGTCCAAATCGTTGAAATAACTATTCGCCGAACAGTTGTTCACAGTTTCATGGGCTGTTTAATAAGTGACGCCATCTTGTTGAAACCGATTGTTGTCGAAACCAGGGGCTTCAATTTTAGGTAGCAAATAGTTCCCTATCATTGCGCGATAACGGGTGCCATTCACAGTGACATTCCAGCCAATCTCAATTTTCAAGAAATATGGACCGATGAATAAACCATTTCGTAAATCACATTAAAACGTTGTTTTGTCTAGATAAAATGGCAGCTCCGCACCCAAGATATGGCTATTTTGCATAGATTGAATCTTGTATGCTTCCAAACCAAGACCCTTATGAAAAATAAGTCGAGTTGTTGCATATGAATAAGAGTATTCATCCGTTCAGGATATTGTTGAAGAAGATCCAAATTTATCTATTCGACATAATTGACAACAATTTGGTTTTTCAACAAGATCCAGGTTTGAATGCTAGCAAGATCCAGCTCGGGCAAGAATTGAAGCCAAATGACCATGGTTCGTGTCGCATTTTCAGTAAATGATCCCAAAATCAACCACCATTGGATCCGCTATTGACTTTGTGTTCAGAGATGAAGCTTTTTTTCGGCTCAATGCGTACATAAATAACCAAAATTGTCACATTTGTAACGAAGATGATCCACACGAGATTATTGAAACGCCTTTTCATCCTTAAAAAAATGCATAATTTGAAACTTATTAACGTGCTACTGTCCATCGATGAAATGGCATGAATATGGAAGAGATATGGTTCCAGGACGACAGGAAATCAAACAATCAACTTAATTAAGGAAACATTCGATGGACGCATAATTTTTCTTGATTATTTTCTTGGCTTCCACTCACTTACTATAATTATACTATGCTGAACAACCAACAATAGGCGGCACATTAATGCCAGCATAATCTTATTATTTAGGACATACGGTCATAAATGCTTGAAAATGTGGTCAAAACTCTGTCTCTCGGATGGGAGCGGTGGTGTCCACATGCCTGTTGTATTTACAAATTAATTGCAGAATTATTGGCTATTTAATGGAATTCCATGTGTTTTGTTCAAAAACAAAGATAATGCTAGCTTTAAAAAACACTCTTTAAAAATCTGTGATAGGATGGCTGGGGGCGAAACATTGTCGTGGCTAGCACGCAGTTCCCACATCTCGACATACACAAGGGGACTTGGAGAACTCCTGATCAATCAACAGTCAACCAGATTGATCACATTGCGATCGACGCAAGACACTCCTCCAGCATTATGGATGTCCGTACGTTCCGAGGAGCCAACATCGACTCGGACCATTACCTTGTCGTCGCCAAGGTACGGTTGCGGATATCCCAAACTACGCCAAGACAAACTAATGCTGTGAGAAAATTCGACGTCAGACGGCTACAATCGCAAGAGATCGCCAAGTCCTTTTCCGATCGAGTGTCTCTTAATCTCTTAACAGGTCCAATGCCGATAGCATCAAGCATCAAAGACCATTGGAAACACTGCCAAAACGCCATCAGAGATGCCGCTTCTGATGTGCTGGGTTTCACTCGTCCACCACAACGAAACCCCTGGTTCGATGATGAATGCCGGCAAGCACATGCAGCTAAGCAAGATGCATATAACGCGGCGCTGCTCTGAAAGACCAGAGCTGCTCATGAGCTCTATGAGCGGAAGAGGAGAGACGAGCACCGGCTTCTCAGGAGGAAGAAGAAAGAGCATGAGAAGCGCGCGATCGAGGAAATTAAGAGATGCTACTCCAGGAATGAGGTTCGAAATTTTACCAAAAGATAAAAATAACATGCCACGGAAACAAACCCCAAACCGAAGCCTGTAGAGATAAACAAGGGAACATCGTAGTAGAATCGCAGTCGATGCTGAGGATTTGGAAATATCATTTCTGTAGACTGTATAACGGCGATGACGGAACAAATACCGCTGTCAGGCAAAATCAACCTTTTAACCTGGACGATGATGACCAACAATTCCGTCCACCCGACCTGGATGAAGTGAAGATAGCCATATCGAAGCTTAAGTCCAACAAAGCTGCTGGAGCGGATGGTCTGACTGCCGAGCTCTTCAAAGCGGCAGGCGATGACTTGGTAAGGAGCATACAACAACTCATCTATAGAATATGGTCGGACGAAAGTGTGCCCGATGAATGGAACCTCAGCATTGTTTGGCCGATTCTCAAGAAAGGAGACCCTCTGAATTGCGCCAACTACAGAGGCATCAGTCTCCTTAACATCGCATATAAGATCTTATCCGCCGTATTGTGTGAACGCCTGAAGCCGTTCGTCAATAAGCTGATAGGTCCATATCAGTGTGGCTTCAGGCCAGGAAAGTCCACCATCGACCAGATATTCACACTACACTGATACCCACCACCTATTCATCGATTTTAAGGCCGCGTATGACAGCATCTATAGAGACGAGCTATACAGAGCAATGTCTAGTTTTGGCATCCCTGCCACACTCGTCCGTCTATGCAGGACGAGGATGGAGAATGCACGCTGCTCCATCAAGGTCGGTAAACATCTCACCGAGACCTTTGATGTCCAGAAAGGATTTAGACAAGGCGATGCGCTGTCATGCGATTTTTTCAACATCGTACTTGAAAGAATAGTGCAAAACTCACGAGCAAACACAAGAGGCACTTTCTTTCAAAAGTTCGTCCAACTACTCGCATACGCCGACGATATTGACATAATCGGGAGAAAACAGAGTGATGTCAGTAGCGCTTTCGCGAGTATTGAGACGGAAGCGGCGAAAATGGGTTTAGCGGTCAATGAGGGCAAGACCAAGTATATGCTGTCAAGCAAAAAGGACAACCAACACCGACGTCTCGGGCAGAACGTCACTCTCGACAGATATAACTTTGAGATAGTTAAGGACTTTGTCTACCTAGGCTCTGCTATAAATACAGACAACGACACCAGCGCTGAGTTCAAGCGAAGAATAACTCTTGCCAACCGCTGTTTCTTTGGGCTAAGAAGGCCAAGGCAATTGACTAGCAAAGCCCTCTCTCGGACAACAAAAGTCGCCCTTTATAAGACTTTAATAATCCCGGTCCTGCTCTATGGCGCAGAGGCATGGACATTATTAAAAATGGATGAGGGTGTTCTTGGTTGCTTCAAGAGAAAAATTCTTTGGGCGATCTTCGGTCCCGTCTGCATTGACGGTGAGTGGAGGAGACACAACTACGAACTGTATGGACTGTACAGCGACATGGACCTAGCCAGAAGAGTGAAGATCCAAAGACTGAGATGGCTGGGTCATGTAGAGCGCATGGACACCAATGCTCCGGTCCGAAAAGTCTTCGAATCCGCCCCCGAGGGACAGCGTAGTAGAGGAAGGCCAAGACTCAGGTGGCGCACGCAAGTGGAAGAGGACCTCAGCCAACTTAGCGTGCGAAACTGGAGGCAGCCAGCCTCCATCGAGCTGGCTGGAGAAGCTTGTTGACTGAGGCCCAGGTCCACCCCGGACTGTAGCGCCACCTAAAGTAAGTAAAGTAAGATAGGATGGCTGGGATCCGAATAAACTCTTGGCTCGATAATAGCTATCCATGCAATCTAGAAGTACGAGCTCAGATAGTGTAGTTGCTTTAGTCTTTACAGATTTAACTTCTTGGACTACATACACATTTTTATTAAGCGAATTCCTATCTCCTCCAGCACTAGTTTCACGAAACGCATGGAAGCACATCTTCTTGCCGAAATTTCCCATATTTTCCAACGTGCTACAAGGATAAATTGGTTTTTTTGTAAAAATCTGAATTCAGCGGTTGGCCTATTGAGTTAAGTACTGAAGGCTATCATATGAGCCTTGTTGAGTTTCAACTTGAAAGCCATTGGCATTGTCCGGAAGCTCGTACTTACCAATAATAAGAGCCAAGGATTCTCACAAAAAACGAAACGATAGCAAAATATTGTTTGGCAGTTGTTTGCAAATAGTCTTTTGTAGACATGGTACATATGAAGTCCCCAGTAATCGGGACAAACTTTCGCCCAGCCTGGTACATACATATACTCGTATGGCGCGTTTAACTTACCAAAACAGCAGGCATATTCCCTTGATGTTGTGCTAGTTAACTGACTGCTGAAAATGCTATTGTAGTTGGTAACTAGGTCTCCGTCACTGTTTCGAATGCTTAAAGCTTGAGAGTCAATTGCTTGGCTTTTCTTTTGATCTTTCGACTTCTAGTTTCTACTTTCAACAAATGAAGACATTGTGCATTTCCCTTCACTTTTTTCATGTGGCAAAATCTTGTTCAACTGTGCTTCCGCCTACATTTAAATGCAGCGAATCTTAAATCCGACGAATCGACATTTGCACTCATGTAGAGCCAAGGCTACCAAAAATATCTATACCTACAAATCCCCTACTGCAGATAGTATAAAGTGTGGGCCAACTGTTGATTTTTTCTTAAATCATACGTCACTTTGACACTGTCAGCTCTTATGTGCTCAAAAAATTTACAGAAACTCAGTATTATATTTTCACGGGGTACGAAATGGATGGCGTAACGTTTGAATAACTTTGAAAAACATTATTGCAAAGCTGCTTCCACAGGCTGTTGCCGTATCAGTGCGAATTTTGAAAATAATTTTCACTCGAAATAATGCAGGTAGTGTACGCAAGTTTATGAAGAAACTTTGTGAGACTACTTTGCTGATTAATAACCTAGCATATTTCTATGTTAGTTCTGTAAGCTCAACGGACAGTATTGCAGCTGCTGCCGAAAGTGTGTACCCTAATCTGAGACCCTCAACGCGCCTGAAGGGAATTTTAAATCAAAATCTCGAATTAATCACTTACAAGTTCCAATTATCTCAGAAATCAAAGCAAAACGACCATCCGCTTCGTTAACTCTTCTCTATTTGCACTTAAGAGCAACTCAAAATTGACAACCATTTTGCTCAAAAAATCGTCTTTCAGTTGACGTGCATTTTCGACTCGGCCGTATTTGGAGCTCGGAAAATCCTCAAGTAGTCAGAAAGAACCCAATAATTCTTGACTGACTGTTGGTGTGATTTTTGGAGTGCAGGCATTATTGGCCAATTTTTCTTCCAAGACGATAATGAATGAAATGCTACAATCAATAGAGAATGTTGAAATGATTAACAGTTTTTTAATGTCAGAAATTGAGGATTTGATTTCATCAAGTAGGGGCAACGTGCCACACAAGCCGTTAAACAATCGATGTGTTGCACACCAAGTTCAATAATCATGTAAGGAGTCGTTTTGATGATGATAGTTGACAGCCACGGAGCTGTGTTTTAAAGCCGCTGGACTTTTGTGGGATGCCACAAAACAAGCCAGAGATGATTCAAGTCCTTAAGAAAAGTATATTTATTTGGAAAACAGGAGACGAAAATGTATTGGAAAAGTACACTCTATCTCCTCTTCTTTTGAAGACGTTTTCTCCCACGCTGCCAAAACAAATGCGTAAGCTTTTTAATACACTTTACTTTTAGAACAGATGTGATGGAATGTCCATTCCCAAAAGAGATGCGAATCTTCTTCTCTCTCCTTACCCACTTATTGCACTGATTTAACTACCAAAGGAATGGATCAGCCTTTCCATTACTTTGATTATTAAAAAAACAGTCAACCCAACAGTCAACAGTCTTGGAAGGAATCAAGTCCATTTTTCATACTCGTAAAATAAATGCTGTTGCGCCCCAGGGTTCCGTTTTGTCTCCCATACTTTTTTTCAGTAATTTATTGTTTTTATTTTTCGTGGACTGACGTTTCTGCTCTGTCCAGGTACAGCAGGTCACGTAAGGCTCACTTAATTCCGGTACTTACATCATAACTTATGAAAAAACGATCAACAGAGCTTTATTGAATGCATCTAAAATACAACGGTATCTGCTGTCGTTAGAGCGAAATTCAAGGCCAAAGCCATTTATCTTGATGAGACCAGTGTCATCGGAACTGAAAACGTTTCCTTCTCGGTGCGCGTGTCAGTGACATCCTACTTCCAATGACGTCATAGATGTCGCCTCAAAATGTTTAGGTTTCTCCAAGGAATGAAAATTGTCTGCTCTGTATATGTATATTTCCCATTTCCCCGGATAAAGAATATCAGAGCAAAGGAAAAAGCGTGGTACGACTCGAGCTCTGAAGAGGCTGACAGGTTGAGAGAAATGTTTTTTCGGTCCTATAAGACCAACCCCACAGAGGAAAACCGGAAAAAATTCAAACGAGCCAGGAATGACTGCAATGCCTTTCTTAAGCGTATGAAATTTCTATATTTTTTTCATCCCAACGCTCATTTACAATGACATTCCAGCTGTCAGCTCTTTGGACAAGGCCAACCTGCTTGCTAACACTTTGCAGCTAGCTCAACGCTTCCGGATTTTGTTTTATCTCAACCTGCACTTGAGTGCGTCGAATCTTCAATGGGACGGATCCACATTCGCACTCGTGTAGTAGCAAAAGTACTTAAAGGTCTTAACATTCACAAATCCGCTGGTCCAAATGGTATATCTCAAATGGTTGAAGGTGTTCTTCAACGCTGGCAACACCACTGCGTAAGCTTTTCCATCAATTCTACTCTTTAGGACCAGCCCGTCCCTAAAAAAGGCTAATCTTCTTCGCTCTCCTCTTACAGACCCATTGCACTTACGTCCCTTCTGACCAAGGTCACGGAAACGCTGATAAATCGTTAGCTCATGAAATATCTCGAAACACAAAAACTTCTTAATGACCGGCAGTACGGTTTTCGTAGCAACAGGTTCACTGGCAATTTGATGGCTTGTCTCACCGAAAAGTGAAACCAAAGTCTACATCAATCTGGCGAAAGCAAGATAGTTGCACTTGATATTTCTAAGGCATTTGACAGAGTTTGGCACCAGGCTCTATTGTCGAAAATGCGTGCATTTGGGATCGATGACTCTCTTCTTTAATGGATTAGAAATTACTTTTCGGAACGTTCAATTCAAGTTGCCTTGGATGGTTTCAAGTCTGATATTCACAAAATAAATGCTGGTGTGCCCCAGGGCTCTATTCTGTCTCCGACACTCTTTTTAATTTTTATCAATGATCTCTTGTCTGCTACTTCTAATCTATAATATTCCTTCGCTAACGACAGTACTCTTTGCTTCTCATATTCGATTTCGAACTCACAGCCCTGCTCTTTGGCTGTAGAACGGGAACAGCAGGGCATAACAAACTGGGGAACTATCAACAGAGTGGAATTTAATGCTTCCAAAACACAATCCTGTCTCTGTCGCTAAAGCGAAATTCAGATACCCAGCCATTATCCATGAATGACACTTGCATCATCAAAACCAATAACTTTCCAATCTCGGTATATGTGTCAATGACAACCTACGTTGGAATGACAACATTTTCGAAGTCGCCAAAAATGCAGCGAAATGTCTAGGTTTCCTAAAGCGATGTAAGAAATTTTTCAACCCCCCTGATCTGCCCAAAACTGGAGTACAATGCTCACATCTGGTCAGGTGCTCCTAAGACTTCTTTGCACCTTCTAGATAGGATTCAAAAACGTGCGTTAAAACTTATAGGTGATGCCAATATTACACAGTCGATTGACACCCTTGACCACCGACGTAATGTCTCTTGCCTCACTTTGTTCTATCGCTATTTTCACCACCAGTGCTCCACAGAAATTGCCAGTAACATTCCGCCCCTCCAAACCTCCAACCGTAATAATCGTCTCGCTATGAATGCTCATCAGTACACTCTCAAGTCCACTTTCGCATGCACCCTGAAATATCGTTATTCTTTCCTAAGCCGAACAACTCGCTTATGGAATGCCCTGCCGAGCTCTGTATTTCCTAGCCATTACAATATTCTAACATTTAAGACCAACGTACATCAGTACCTCTCTTTTCTCCCTCCCTAAATTTCCTTCGGCCGCGCTATGTGCAAACATTTTAAGAGTACACAAAATCCCTTGTGCGCGCGCAAAAAAAAATAAAAATTCAATACAAGAGACAATTATCCGTCCGTGCGGCATCGGATAAAGAATAGTGCCGCAGTGCGTCCCAGCTTGTCGTAAGAGGCGACTTAATGGGACACCAATCATATACAGGCAACTATGACACCAAAAATGAGCCTGTGACACTTTAACACCTCAAAACTTTCCCACAAGTTTGTATGCAATCAGTGGGTTCCCACTTCTGGAGACTACCGGTGGGGTAAAAGAACAGTCAATCAATTCGAAATGAACATACAAGTGTCCAACCACTCAAACTTTAGATACACTTCATGGAAATGATCGCAATTAATAGCACTACCCCGCTGGGCACCACGATTGCAACGCACTCGGGTGATCCCAGAGCAAGCAGAAGTGCTTGTGTCAGAGCCCTACGGATTCCGGGGGCGGGCAAAATGAGGTTTCCAAAATATTTTCATAAACTTCGGTTTGCAAGTTGGAACATCGGATCGATGACCTCAAAAAGTTTAGAACTGGAAGCGACCGACGATTATGCGTCGCAGAACTCTACAAATAATGTGCGTACAGGAAACGAAGTGGTGTAACACAGGAAATAAAGCGCGTTTTCTAGATTTAAAAACTAAGGCATTTAAGATGTTCTACCATGGAACGGTCAATGGACGAAACAGTGTTGGAACCGTTGTTGCTGCGGATCTTCTAAACAACATCGTTGGTATCTTGAAAATAAGCGACCGCTTGATGAGTGTTAAACTCGTCATACACAATGAAACGTGGAACATTGTTAGCGCGTACGCTCCACAAAATGGATGCGACCAATCGGAAAAAGATACATTTTGGTCAGAGTTCGGTAATTTGCTTATAAATATACCTATCGATGAGATGCTCTTCGTAGGCGGAGATTTAAATGGCCACGTCGGAGAAACAAATGTTGATTATGAGGACTGCCACGGCGGTAAAGGCTTTGGAACCAGAAATTCAGCTGGCGAAGACATCCTTGTAGCGTGTAGGGCTTACAGCTTAACCATCTTAAATACAATGTTTATTAAACATCAACGACATCTTATCACCTATAGCAGCGGAGGCCACGAAACGCAAATAGATTATCACCTCTGCAAAATGTCGATGAGAAACCGTGTTAAGGACTGTAAAGTAATACTTGGAGAATCGCTAGTAAGCCAACACCGTCTGCTCATTACAGAATTTTTCACAGCGGAACCACCGAAAACACGGCCATCGTTTGGAAAGCCAAAAATCCGGTGGTATAATCTATCGAAGGAACGAAGCGCAAGATTTATTTCCTGGCTAAAGAAGTACTTCAAAAAATAAATGGTATCGCAGACTCACTTAGCCCGCAAGAAATGTGGAACAGCATGCACGAGGAATGCATAACACTCGCAAAGTCCCATCGGGGGACTATATCGAAATACCATCACGTCGGCAAAGAAACATGGTGGTGGAATGGCGAAACCAAACTAGACAAGAAGAATGCATCCAAACGTGGACAAAATGCGATCGGAGCGACGATATCGAAAAAGCTCGACTGGCTCTTGAATACGAGCGTCTTAAAAATATCGCAAAGAAAGTCCTGGCTCGAACTCGAGCGGCAGAAGCGGAAAACCTGTACCAGGAGTTGGAACAAATATCCTCACGATCGGCAGATAGAAGACAAGCTATCCAAGAAGTTCAAACGTCGTACAATACTAAAATGCCAAATATTTTTAAGCTCGCTGCACAGAGGCGAAAAAATTCGATGGAAATAACCTCGCCCAAATACTTAAAAAATGCAGACGGTCGCTTATTAACAAATGAAAAGGAAATTTGTGACCGGTGGCCTGAATACTGCAAGGAGTTGCTTAACAAACAGTTTCCACGTGATATCGTGCCGACAGCTGGTCTATTCGAGGAGGAAGTTTCGGACTTTTCAATCGAAGAAATAAGTATAGCAATCGGAAAAATGAAGCGGGGGAAAGCGGCGGGACCAGACAGCATTCCATCAGAGTTTTGGTCGAAGACGGAGGGGATCGGCAGCGTTTGGCTATCGAAACTTTTAGATAAATTAAAATGTGGACAACCTATGCCGAATCAATGGAGAAGTAGCTTCTTGGTTCCATTATACAAAGGAAAAGGCAACAACTACCGTTCAATCAAGCTTATGTCATACACAATGAAAATCGTCGAAAGAGTCTTAAACGAACGTCTTCGGCAAATAATAAAGCTCGATAATAGCCAGTGTGGATTTGTTGAAGGAAGATCGACGGTGGACGCTATCCAAAGCCTAAGAATAATAATGGGAAAGCACCGAGATTCGCCTAAGGATTTACACATGGTATTTATCGACCTCGAGAAAGCATTCGATCGAGTGCCTAGGGATCTCATATGGGCCGCGCTGAGGTCTCAAAATGTACTGGAAACGTATGTTAGAATAATACAAGACATGTACGGAAACGTGAAAACTGCGGTTAAAAGCTCTGCTGGATTAACGAGAGAATTTCCAGTTAATGTCGGAGTGCATCAAGGAAGCGTACTTAGCCCTTTCCTCTTTAACGTAGTATTCGACTATCTTTTAAAAGACTGCATGCGCGAAGCAAATGTAACGCCAATTCTCTTCGCTGACGACGCAGTTATACTTAGCGATAACGTCGAAGACTTACAGAACGCCTTAGATTCATGGAGAAATGCGTTAGAGAGAAACGGGTTTAAAATAAGTCGTTCAAAGACGGAGCATTTGACGTGCCCATTTGCGCATCCGTTGCGATCTGTTCCGGATATAATGTTAGACGGAATAGTTCTTCCGAAAAGCACTATCTTTAGGTACTTAGGATCAATCGTTAACAAGGAAGCGAAATGTGACGACGACGTAAACCACAGAGTGAGTGTGGGATGGATGAAATGGCGGGAAAATTCGGGAATCTTTTGCGACCGAAAATTTCCACTTAAATAAAAGGGGAAACTCTACACCACGGTTGTGAGACCAGCTCTTATATACGGCTCAGAGTGCTGAACTCAGGAAGTGAAAATGTTAAGGTTGTCTAGTGGAGTCACAAAACGCGATTGCATTAGATCTACGCGTATAAGAGGAAGTCTACATATAAAGAATTCGGTAACCGAACAGCTTGAGGCGAATAGAATAAGTTTTGTATTGCCACGTTCAAAGAAGATCTGCGGAAAATCCGGTTAAAAAGGCACTATCAACTACGGTCACTCCAACTGTAAGAAAACGAGGTCGGAAAAAGAATTCCTGGATTTCTCAGATGGCAAATGCGCAACAACGTCTGGGGCTTACCACTGAAGCGATCCAGGACCGAGCATTATGTAGACGCGTTCTGCGGTCCGCGACATTAGCCAACCCCATAAGCGGAGCAGCAGCGATGCAGTAAAAATGGGAAACTCGTTGCGCATAAGTTCGTATAACGAGGAAAGGGTTAATAAAAGGATAAGAAGAAGAAGAAGAAGACAATTATCCGCCCAAATTGGTATAGCTAAATTTCTTCTCTCCCGATACGCGCTTATTATGAAAAAAACTGTTTTCTACAGGGACAAGCTTGGAAGGCTCTGTTATTTATCATAATACACCTAGAAAGAGAAGCTAATCGGCTTGAACGACACCAGTGCTTATCTCATGAATCTGATTTTTGCTCACTCACTCACATCGACTGCACCAGCCTGAAATTGGTGGACCAGAAAAAACTTGAGGTAGTATCTCTCTTGGCTATGTATTAGAAGTCCCTATTGATCTGAGCAGTTTACTTCGAAATAGCCCAAATGAGGCCCTAAGTCTATTAGAAGAATCTTACATCGCTGTTGAATCTATCTATGCTGTAAACAATTCTTGATTTTCAATATACATTTGTAATACGAGTACATGTTCCCGCCAATCTTTCAATTGCGCAATATAACAATCCGAAGGTATACGTACACCTTCTTTTTTATGTCGAAATTTTAAAGTTATAATCTCAATTTACCTCAAAACTAGAAATTCGATCTAATTTTTCCATGAAAACTCCAATCTCTAATATTTATATCAGTATCAGTAGATAAGCAATCACTTTAATAATAAATTTCCCCTAAAAATCCGGCTTCATAAATTCCAACAAGCGGCGACGTTCCACGACCTCAACATAACATAGATATCCGCAGAGATTATGCACCAACCTCGAACTGAAAGTTCACCACAAGTCGTCGACCTCAAATTATTTAACACTTGATTCAAAGTTGCTCTTTTTTTTGTTACAGAAAAAAAAAAACAACTAAACACAAAGAAAAAGCGTTAAAACAAGCCAAAGATACGAGTAATAAAACAAACAAAAACAACAGCAACAAAAAAATCAAAAAAAAAAAAAAAAAAACGAAATAATAAATAAACTTTCTAAAGTATTACAACAATCAACAGTTGTCGAGGCAAAGTGAAGGCAGTTTTGAAGAGTGGGTCTCTGGGCATCTGACAGAAGTTTCCCTACTCTATATCGGCTTACGAATATCAGCCACAGGGCTCTTTACCTAATGAACCAATGAACTATTTGCCTACTGCTTCCCATGGCCTACTCTGGAGGCAGCATGCCTTTAAATTTGATCTTCCGCCAAATGCCAAAGTTACGAACTACGAATAATGATAATGATGATGATCCTACCATTCGTATGTGTTTGTATTTGCATTCATGTGCTCGTATTTGCGGATGTTTTCTTTTCGTCGCCTGCCGCCCTCTATACGGAATTTTCCCACAGCACAAAGTGCAAGTTCGATTTGTCGCTTCATTATACGGTTGGCTAAAGATGTACGAGTACATAAGCCTCTTGCGCACGGTGTGGTTTCCTTCCTTCATGCCGCTTCTCATTACCATCTGAGATGAGTACACTTACATTAGATGCAGTACTCGTACCCATACCCGTACTCGTATCCGTATTCGTATTCGTATTCGTATCTAGTGTTATTTATGCGGCTTAACTTTGTGTATGATTTTTCCATTTCTCCCGTCAGAATAGCGAAAGCATGACCTACCTTTCGCAAACGAAAATATAAAATTGCAGTAAAAGTCCATTTGGTTGCGACTGTATCTATAGCTGTATCTGTAGCCGTAAAGCGAATGATTCTAAGGCTTTCACTTCTTCCGAGTTCCGTAGTATAGTATTGCGTTGTCGATGTTGTGAAATCGATGGCTAGCGCAGTGGCAGCAGCGACATCATGAGGAGAACAAACAAATTCATCACAACCCTGGTGTGAATTTAGCCATAGATTACCATCTACGAGTAAATGGGAAAAAGATACTTTTAGGTGTATCCGTGTAAACTGAATACTTATATGTACATCTAATGGATGCACCGTTGGCGCATGGGCATTCAATACATTTTATAGAAGCTGTCAGTCAGTCTTTCGTATCATTAGTTTGCTTAGTGACTATTCTCTCTCGTTATGTTGCTGTCAACTGGTGTGTTTCTTTTATTTACCTATGCATTGGCGGTTAGTTATAGTCTCATTAACATTGCTGTTCATCGTTATAAGACCGGCTGCTTTTGATGCGACTACAGCTAAGCAATCATCGTTCACGGCCTAACCGATGTTCAGTCCGCTACAATGCTGGTTGCTCGTTACCACCTTCATTACATGCCGGCCGTCATCTAATGCAAATCTTCGTGTACATGTTCCGGAAACGCTCTACTTTATCAAAATGTGCAGCGCGCTGTAAGCCAAAACCAATCACCAGCGCCACATGCAAGTAAGTGAGATCACCTCGGATACGGATATACATACTTATACATTGTACATACATTTAGATACTGAGCACAAATACCCAGTATGGCTTAAAGTATAGAGTACTGTGTCACATCAACAAGTTGGCCTCTGAGCTAAGCTGCTATGCAGTACTTGTAAAGCATTTCTCATCTTTTGGGATCCAAATGGATTGTCATACTGAAAGCGATTTCACATTGCACATCCGTGCCCACGTAAATACTCGTACAAATAAAAAAAAAATTAAAACTAAATAATAATAATCAGAATAATCCAGATGAATTCACCACTACATTGATATGCTAAGATACCTCGTACTTTCGTATACAGCTACACAATATGAGGAGCAAACGATTTCGGGAAAGTTGCTATACAAAACATACCTACAAACACTAGTACTCGTACTTACAACTATGGTGCTACATTTGTCCATCGGCCTGCGGTGACCAGTATCCGTTCGCTATTTGGGGGCAGCATGCCAAATATTATATAGTACATGTACGAATAGTACACTCTTAGAAGAATTTGTATCTCTAGCCCGAACTTGTGTATCTCCTCATGCTAGCTGTAGAATAATTTATTGATGAGGGGGGCAAATATGCAATGCCTGCAATAACAGCTATACCGTACCTACTGTAGAAATCAAAATAGCACTCAGATAGAATGGTGTGGTGCGGACAAATGCAAATGCTCACCTACCTACAAGTGATGTGGAGAGTGTAGAGGAATAAAAAAAAAAAAAAAAAAAAACTTTACGAGATGTCAAATAAAAACAAACGCAAGGTTCAATGACATTTCACCTAGTTGAAGTCAATTCAAATTACGTACAAATCTGTCTGACTGTTTGCCTGTCTATCTGACAATGACATTGCATTAGGAGCGCGCTTCGATTCTGACCAAGAGAAAGATTTGTTTTTGTTTCTTGGTGTGATTTGGTTGATCTTGGAGATTTTTGTTTTTTTTTTGTTTTTGTGTATAATTATGATACTTAGGCGGCCAGCCTCAGAAGAAAAAGGGAGAGCTCGTTGTGGTCTTATTTACATGAATAAGCCCAGCATGAGAGAAGTAGGAAAAGTCGGACGTGTCGGAAATTGTGTCAAATGATTAATCATGTTCAATGTTCAATGGGTTTGGCTTGTCTAAAATGAATGCATGGTTTGGGTTTTTTATTTTTATTTTTAGAAGGTCGACTCAGGCTTGGTTGTAGAGGAAATGCATCTTTGAAGAACTTTTACGTACGCTGTTTTGAGTATCTGTGTGTGTTTGCGCAGAGAATGCTTTTGATTGTTAAAGATGCGAAAGTTTTATTCTGCTGGGCATTGAACTCTGTTGGATAGAAAACGATTTGAACATAGAGAGCTACATTCAAAGTATGTCAATGACTTGACTTTTCTACCTATTGGGTTAATAAACTCAACCACATTATGCAGTGGCCTTGGGAAAGTGCTTTTAAATGTATTGCTGGGATGGAAGAATTGGTTTTTGGAAAATTTTACATAGTAGGATCATTGATTTTTGAAGAAAAAGTAAGAAACGGTTTAAAAGACTTCAAAATCAATTAAAAGTACCTTTATATAAATTCAAAAGACGACTTTAGAGAACGTTTGCCTTTATCGCGCGACTTTCTCAGACCTCCATAAGGCATTGTGTAGCTAGTGTCTGCTTACCCATGTCCCAGAACAATCAGCATCTCATTAACTTTAGAAGAATTGAAGCCTTTTATGTACATACTAGTAAGTAACATTAAGTAAGTATGGCAAAGAGAGTTATACTTTGTAAATCCAATGGAGTATCGCAAAACCAAAAGGACTTCTTAGAAAATACTTCTTTGAAGAAAGGAAATACATACCTATGTTTTCAAATTAAATGTTTTCAGTTGAATTTGCAGAAGTCATTGAATTTAAAGAACTGCCTGCGGAATAATAGAATATTGCCGTTGTTCGTTCTCCTGCTTATCGTTCGTTACACGCGACTTGAGAAAAATCGCATAGAGGTATTTCATCACCTGGGCTGAGTCTTAGCCGCTTCAACATCAAACACGAAGTCTGTTTACGAAATTAAGTTTCCTGAAATTTTAAGACTGCTGGTAAGGTAAAGAAAAGTCGTCAAATATACATTCATTCATTTACGCGTCATGCTAGCGTCATATAGGTTAAGGTGAATAGAATGATAGTACGGCATCAAACAAGTTAACATAAATGGATACACTACCCTTCTTCTGAACAACGGAGGAATGATACCGAAGCGGAGAGAAATATTCGTGTCAGTGTTAGGCGAGCTTTGTAATGCTTTTCACAAATATTCTTTAAACCCCAATCTGAAATGTCAGCACAGTTATTAACAATGTTTCAAACTAAGAACTCTATTAAGCAAACCATAGAAAAGTGACAAAAGTTAGAAAGCAGCAATAAGCCTCACATACAAAAGGATCTGCTCTTGATAACCCCTGCAAAACAAAGAAAACGGACTGCGACCAACCAAGAAATCCAGTGGGAAAGGCTGGACAAAAAGTGACATCTGCGGTTTCTTGTTGCAGGAAGGCAAGAAGTCTTGACTTCCCTGCATGTAAACGAGCGACTCGAAACACTTCGTAACAAGGCTAAATTTTTAAACATTAGCCTTACATGCGCTCGGGGACCTGGACAAAGGAGAAAGATGATGACACCAAAGATAGCTCCTATGAGCTCTTGAACAAGACCTAGAGAGGGCATCTTTACTAATACTGTCGGAACGGAAGGTATAGCCTACATGACACCACCTCCGATAACGGATTCAGGCTAATCGACTTTGCGGCGGAGCGAAATAATATCGTAGGTAGCACGCGGTTCCAAAACGGTGCATGGGCAAGCTAATAATGTAAGAAAGTTTAACATCGAACAGTTATAATCGCAAAAGATCGCCAAACCCATTTCTGATCGAGTCTTCCTTAAACTCTTAAGAGGTACTTTGCCGCCAGCATTAAATATCGAAGATCAGTGGCATCACTGACAAAAAGCCAACAGATTTGCGGCCTCCGATATGCCAGGTTTGATTCGACAATCCATCACATGCAGCTTAGCAAAATCCATAACGCTCCTAACGAGTTCTACGAGCAGAAAGGGAGAGACGAACACCGTCTTCTCGTCTTAGGATTTGTAAAAAGCATTTCCGTACTATTTAATGGCGATGATAAATCAACCAACACTGCTGTCAGAGAGAAAGAATTTTTCAACGGGGACGATTTAAACAAACAATTCCACCCGACCTGGATGAAGAGCAGATACCAATATATAAGCTTAAGTCCAACAAAGTTGCTGGAGCAGACGATTTGACTGGCGAGCTCTTCAAAACGACAGCCGATGACTTAGTAAGGAGCTTACACCAACTCATCTGTAAAATATGGTCGGGCAAAAATATGCCCGATCTTTGTCTGTCCGATCCTCACGAAAGGAGTCCACCATATTGTGTGAACGAAGCCATTCATCAACAATCTGATGGATCTATATCAGTGTAGCCTTTGGTCAAAAAAGTCCATCATCGAGTAAGTATTCACGCTACAGCAGATTTTGGAACAAACTCATGAGCTTCAAATCGATACACACCTTCCATTCATCGATTTTAAGACTGCATCTAAAACTATAAGATATATTGAGCAATGTCAACATTAGTTTTGACAGAAGACCGGACCGAACATTTTTCAAATCCACCACCCACGAACAGAGCAGGGACCTCAACCAACTTAGCGTGTGAAACTGCAGGAAATCTAGCTGGATGGAGACGTTGGTTGGCTGAGGCTTAGGTCCATCCTGAACTGTAGCGCTATCTACGCTAACTTAAGTAAACTTATTCGTAAGCTTTTATTCTGGATTTACTATCGTCTAGATTATAGGGCACAGTAATTTGAACGAAAGTGCGAATGTGGACTAGCCCTTAATGGCTTTCTAGACTGGATGGTACCTAGGAGAAGTTAAGTATTTTTTTTAAATTTTACGTACAGCGACAAACCTTTGATGAGACTTAGGTTCTATATCGACTCCACGTGGCTAGAGCGGTACCCATAACCCCAAGGTATTACTGAAGATGGAAATATGTAGTCAAGCTAGGTATCCACTATAGAATGGCTGACTTCGTAGCTTGTGTAAGAATAATACTTTTTAAATGTCTTGTCTTGAAGAGACCATTTGCCTAATAGACTCATAATTTTTGAATTCTGGCGCTTTTTTCACCGCACTGCGAGATCAAAGAATACAGCTCGCCCGGCTATTACATGGTGTATTAGCCTCATATTAGCCAAAAAAAAACAGTTCTTCACTGGTTTCACTGATCCAAACGAACTTATTAGCTATGCAAACCTACGAGTATTACTGCAGCTTTTTTTTACAACTTGTGTGTGTCCTTAAGTTGGGCCCATGAATGTAGAAACATTCTTTGGTGGCGTCGTTCTTGCCTTTCGGAGGGGACATGGACGTATAAAAAACCTTCTGTTTGCGTCAGCCATGATGCGGATTGTCATAAGATGCTCACTAACGTGTCGGAAGAGATCAAGACTTCTTCGAAGTTTACCGCATTTGGTAAATCGTCCTACGAATAAGAGCGGATTCTTGTTTCTATAGCAATCACCATAGTATACATATATTACAGTCATTTTCACTCCTTTTGCTCGGCCCATCAAATTGCACTTCCTTTAATGATATAATGATATCTGCGTGATAGGAATCAGGGATCTCTCCTTCAATAATTTCGTGTCTTCAAGTGGATTGTTAAGAATTCAATCATTGAACGTGCAGATCCCAAGGTCTGTAATCTAAGGTCTAAAATCTTTAAACCTGTCATTGACAATGAATTTATTCATTGATGAACTTTTTGACGACGTAGACAAATGCTATGCTACTGGCCAAGCAGGCGCTGGACATTTTAGCCTGTTTATTCGTACAAGACTGGGGACTACCCACCCTTGATTGTCGCGCTGCTGACATTAACCGAATTTCGTTAAAATTTATTAATCGAGGTCTATAACGCTTAGCCGGCAACACTGACTAGTTCAATTAGCAATGATAAAACCGGCCATGCTCCCTAAAAACCAATGTCCAAGCAGCGTAAAAGATCATTTGTATGTCATGTGACCATCACAGGATTCTTTTCAAAATCTTACAAATTACACAGAGCACTATCAGCTGCAAACATTTACATATATAATTGGTACTCAACTGATACCCGTACATCGTTTAAACTAAGAAAAAAACTCTATCGAAAGAGCTAACTTACACAAATCCAAATTGCGTTGTCCGCTTCCCCCATCCCCACCACACATAGGACTAACAGAAGTTCAATGAAATTATAAAGAGAAATCACTCGTTATTTAAGAGAGTATGCAAAAGTGCATCTCATCTAAAAGCACATGTATCTATGGTGATCGTGAATCTGTATTTGTAAATGATCGCATCGCATTCGACGTCACACCTACACAGTTAAATAAAAAGAGAAACACAACCAAGAGAAGAAAGAAAAAGCAAAAGACGAAAAGGAAGAAGAGGAAAAATAACACACCAAGCATTTGATTACATTCAACGGTCGTTGAACCCGCAATCAATGCCCCACCATTTGACCCATATATTATGAAAGTGGAGCACTAGGTGACAGCTGATCGCGCGCCATTTCCATGTGGTGGTGTCATGAGCTGTGTGCATTTGTATGTTTATGCTTGGTAGTACGCGACGTTAAGGCTATATGATGGAAGATTGCGCACAACCTCTGCATTGGTGTTTGTGATGATCACGCTGGATGATCATACGTAGGTATACATGTATAGTGACAGTCGATCATCGATCGGAAGCGCGAAAGAAAACAGCAAAAGGAAAACACACACCGCTCAGCTGTATACTATAGTATGTATGTATATCGTACTTCGTAGCCGGATCCATTTGCGATTGTGTGGTGTTTTGATTGTGTTTTGATCGTGAGGGGGCGTGGGGTGCAAAATAAACAATTTCTATGATATGGCAACACGGTGATATTGTTTATTGTTGTTCATCAACAGAGGGCAGTGACAGCAAAATTGAAATAACTGATTATCGCCAATGGAATGGCTAGGCTGTGCGGGGATGTACGAACACGAAAAGTGAATAGATGCGGATTGTTTGAGGGAGCCATTTACATAGATGAACTATAGGCGCATTATTACCAATTACTCGTAACTTTGACCACAGTGCGATGTACTATCATAAACCGAACTTAACTTAATGAGCACCATTCATGGAATTTAAAAAATAATGATGACATTTGACAGTGACACTCTGTCTTTTGGAATTCTCAGAATTCGCATTAAATCTCCCATCGTGCAGTGGCTTAAATCATGGGACTAGAAGATACCTGGTCACTTAAGTGGAAAATTTTAATTTTTCAAAGAAAATATTCTTTTCTACTCGTACTGCACGTAGTTGAGAAAAATGGTTCGTTGGAACTGGACTTGAATTGTTCTTCTACTTTTCACTTTTCGAGGTCAATGGAATGGAAAAGGTTATGGCAGAGAGGTAGTTGGGATGGTGAAGATGGTTCTTTCGGTTGTTTAGATTAAGAATATTCCGGTGAGCAAGTTTTCTCTTTTGATGCAAATGCTTTCGTTTTTTTTCCTTTGTTTACAATTAAAGTATGCCATTCGAATGGGTCTATTAAATATGAAGACGCGAAGGGCCTCATTTTATGAAACTGGAGAGTAATTTTTTTTTTTTTATATATTCGGGTCGTGTTTAGGGGATTTTGCGTATCATCTAAAGGAAAAGAAGGAAAGAAGGAATGAAAGACATATTTTGAATTTAGTTGGTCTTAAATATTTGCAAGTTAACATGGAAATAGAGTGCTTGGCGAAGCATTCCATGAGCATTAGGCATGATATCCGCTTTTTCAGAGCGAGATATGTATGTTGTTCAGGCTGCTAAAAGTGTGAACGGACGTAATGCTACTGTCAATTTTGATGCGGCACTGATGATAAAAATACCGAGAGAACAAGGTGAGGCGGAAGAATTATCTCGGTGTTCGATGGCTTCAAAGACTACCTAAGTTATTTATACAAGCATCACCGACAACTTTTGCCGCAAAGTTTTGAGTCTCTACTAGCAGGCGCAAAAATGTTTTGGGAGGAACTTAACAGATATGGGTTTTGTACGATTTCGGGCGATTAAATTCCTTAAGTAGGGTGAGCCACATGAAACAAAATTAAAAACGTTTTCATCTATAGATTTTTTTTTTTTGAATTTTTTTCTAGGAATAAGGCTTGGAAAATTCAATAATTGAATAATCCACTATCGCACAACAAACAAAAGCTGTCCCATTATTTTATGGAAAACAGTACAACTTATTGTACATTCAACGTGCATACTGACAATTTTATCGAAATGTTCCCCAACAGCTCCCACGATTCGTTCTTTGGTTGCCAAACGGTTGGAAACGTTGAAGATGTGAAAAGTACGAGCAAACCTCGTTGTGAAAGATCGGCCGAATACATCCACGCCGTTGCAGCTGGTCCTGAAACATCGACACGGTTCAACACAGTTGGACATACCACGTAACACGATTCGTCGGATTTTAAAGAAAAATCTCCACCTATACTCCTACAAAATCCAGTTGGTCCAACAGCTCAAACCACAGAAATTTTTGGGAATCTCATTCTGACTGACGAAGCACATTTTCATCTAAGCGTAGCGTACTAAATCCAGACTGTGGTTGGGTGCTGTAGAAATAGGGTAGGCACTGAGAGATGTCAACCTGTCGATAAAACCTCCGGGTACTTGTCAATGTCCATCAGAACTGGACCTGCTAAACTTCTAAGTATGTGTGCTGACCAGCAGACAAAAATAGCAGCACTATAAACGGGACAGCGAATGAATTCCCCTGATGGATTCAACGGTGGAAACAATCCCGAAAGAAATGACACCTTATCCGGGCTACTCCGATATATTTAGAACTCAGTATAAGTCACGGTATTGGAGGCAGACTTATAGTAGGTAAGAAGTCTTGAGTTTCCGGCATGTTAACGAGCGCCTCGTAGGAATCCGCATGGAGGCTAGATTTTCCAGCATTATGGATGTCGACTCGGACCAATACCTTGTTGTAGCCAAGGTACGGTTGCGGATATCCCGGACAACGCCAAGACAAGTTAATATTGTGAGAAATTTCGACGTCAGACGACTAAAATCGCAAGTAAAATCCCCGTACCAAAGCGTGTAGAGATGAAAAATGGAACATCGTAGTAGAGTCGCAGTCGATGCTGAGAATATGGAAAGATAACTTCTGTAGACTGTATAACGGCGGTGATGAAACAAATACCGTAGGCAGAGTGAACCTTTCAAAATGGACGATGAAGACCAACATTTCCGTCCATCCGACCTGGATGAAGTGAAACTGAAGTGAAGCTGAAGTCCGGCAAAGATGCTGGAGCTCTTCAAAGCGGCGGACGATGACTTGGTAAGGAGCATACACCAACTCATCTCTAAAATGTGGTCGGACGAAAGTATGCCCGATGAATGGAATCTCAGCATTGTCTGTCCCATCCTCAAGAAAGGAGACCCTCTGAAATGTGCCAACTACAGACGCATCAGTCTTCTTAACATCGCGTATAAGATCTATCGTGCGAATGTCTGAAGCCGTTCGTCAACAGCCTGATAGGTCTATTTGATCGAGTCCTTAAGAAAAAGTTCAAACACATAACCGAAATAAACACCGTAATAATCCAAGGATTGGAAGCAAATGTAAAGACTTCTGAGGAAGCAATGGGCTTTGCAGATGACGAAAGCGATTTTCGATTTCTGCTATAAACATAAATTCTGGCAGAGAGAATTTCTGCATAAACAATACATCCAAGAAGCAGGCCTGTCAATTAAGATCTTTAAGGACTTCGCTAGGCTTTTCTTAATTCCGTCCAACCGATTACAAGGAAGGTTAGAAGGTTAGAAGGAAAGTTGGCAGAACCCTCCGCAGAAACCCTAGAACTCTTGGTGAAAACACACTTTCCTTAATGCAATGATTTCAGTATGGAACTCAGTGTTCCCCGCAAAAACAGCCCGCATTCTACAGCGATATCAGCCCAATCATTTTCGAGGAAAAGATTTCATGTGCTATTAACAGCTTCTTCCCATTGAATTATCCAGGCCCTAATGGAACACTACCTCTCATGCTAAAAGAACACAAGATCTAACAACACTATGGCTAGCGTCAATCTTCAGAAGCTGTTTAATGCCGAAAAAAATACCTTAATCCTAGAGATGTGGTCGAATGGGAGAACACAATCGACAAAGAATATACCATAGCCTCCTCCTGTATGTCTAGAGGGGCTTTTAATAATATCCATACTAAAGTTATTCACAAATCTCTGATAGAGCTGGATAGTCTGAATGTTCCTTTTGCTCAGAACAAGAATTATTTATGGCAACACTAGTAAACAGATACTTCACCAAATTCGTCCATAGAGGCTGCTCTAAAAAAGAAAGATACTTGCGCCGGAAGTTGTAGCCTTCAGAACAGAAATAAATTGATGCTTTTCATTACCAGGTTATCATCTTGGACCCAAAACTTAGCTGGGAGCAAAACATCAGACACAGGGCTAGAAAGGCATACGTCGCCTTCTATGCCTACAGCAATGCCTTAAGGCAGAAGTGGAGACTTCAATCAAAGATGACCTTATAGATGTATACAGCCATAGTTCACTTAGTTCTCAATTACGGATCACTACATAGGCGGCTCGCCATGAACGAAGCTAACAACCTCAAGAAATTAAAAAGGCTCCAAAGAATAGCCACTGCGGTCGGCTTCAACAGATGCCCTTACTGTGCTTTCGCATCTGCAGCCTTTGGACCTACACCCCAAAAACACCACACTATGCATCGCAGTCAGACTCAACGAATCTGAGTATTGAATTGCACGGCGTTACGGCCACACCAACATTCTGGACTCGTAACCAACAAACATGGTCACGTCATCTATATGAACTGGGATGTGGGGGTCGGTCCCTTCTCTGAATCACTGAAAATATCAACATCATGCTGCTTCTTGGAGTCTTCCAATTTTTTCCGCCAATATTCTTCTCCAAAATGACAACGGACATAAAATGAGGAGGTAGAGTAAATCGAGCATAAGGGAAATGGGTGGAGTAGAGATGCCTTCAAAGACAAAGGAGACTACCCGATGCGAGACGCAACACCACACAAGGACAAGAGACAACAACTTGGGTAAAAGCTCTTGTAAATCAATACGTTGGACGCTAGTCTCGTGCCTTCCTTTTAACAGCTACTACAAAGGACGGTCCTTCCTACCTGCCGTGGTTGGTCCCTCGAGATACTAGAGGGGTACACCAATGGCTGATGAACACATGGCTGCCCACCACTCTTTTAGGATTATGAAGAACCAATACAACGCACAAACGAACGTAAATAACTACTTGATAGTTATTATGGTGCGGGATACCGAAACGAGCTTCCTCACCTTGGTGAACGCTTAAGAGTCACAGTGCTTTGGGTTCCAGAGCACAATGATATAAAAGGAAACAAGAGTATAGATCAACTCTCTAAGCAGTGCTCAGCTCTGGACGGCTCACTCGCAACAAGGATTCACATCTCGATAGAAGCGGATAAAGAACGAATTCACTTACACTTCCTGCAGAAAGGTCGGCCTCCAATGGCTGGGGCTAACTTAGTTCGCCAATTTTCTTTACAAATGCCCGGCGCCAGACTCCGTGTACCTAACGAACCATTTTTCGACGACCTTGATGACCTGAACTTCACAGGCCGTTTATCCATCAGTATGACTAACGTAAACATCGAAAATGTTAAGAAAATTGTCCTCGCAGATCGTGTCATGAACATCATGAAGATAGCAGCCGATCTTGGTGCCTTCTTTAGATCGGTTTAGAGCGTTATGCACGATATTTAGAGCATGAGACGAGTTGTAACGTGGCTTATGCCGAGAGTGCTGAATTTCTGATAGAAACAGATATCGCATTGATGTCGTTAAAGAAATGCTTTCTTCGGGTCGAAACGTTATCGATGGCATCATTACTGGTGACGAGACATGGGTCTATGAATATGACATCGAAACTAATCAACATTTATCGGAATGGCGCTTCTCAGACGAGCCAAAACTCTACAGAATCGATCCAAAAATCAAGACTTTGTTGACCGTGGTGTTGTCCACTCTAAATTTCCTCCGCCAGGCCAGACCGTAAATAAGAAGTTATACGTAAGCATATTAAATGTTCGTGACAAGAGGCCAGAATTGTGGAGAAACAACACGTGGTTGAAAACGTTTTCAGATGATTGAGGCAATAAAGGTGAATCAGCCGAAGGAGCTGAGGGTGGTTCCCAGATCGCCCTATAAAAAGCATTTTGAAGATTGGAGGAAGCATTAAAATATGTCTATTGTTTGCAACTTTTAGATGAGAAGGCACAACGCAGTAAAATAAAATAAATGCTCAACAATAAAACAACATCCCAATAGAAAAATATTAAATATTTTCTACCACACATTCCCCTTCACCTGCAACAAAATACTGAGCTCAAATTCCCAAGGAATAACAACACGAGTAACAGAGTAGAAGAAAACAGAGAACCAACATCAAATGGAATGAAAAAACAGGGGCACAAGAAGAACTAGTGAAAGTACATCCGCGCACGGAAATAGTAAAACGCCAGCCGCATCACCATGAATCCCCACTAAATGCGAATGCCGACGATGCAGTCGGTGGAAGCTACAGCCATGGAATTCCCCCAAGACCTAGCCGAAGGCACCCAACATTGACACAGAGAGCCATGAAGAGATGCAGTCGTATCAATTGCGAATAACATGGCAAAACTTCCGAACAAAATGAATGGCCTTCCCGGCGATAACTACAACAACAAAAAAATACCCCTCCTGCCACCCCCTGACTAATGCTGAGTTGCAACTCTTTTCTATGGACATACTCGTATTTCTGTTGCTGTTTGTTTTTAGTTTTTGTGCGTTTTGTCGATTATTTATAGTTTCCAGCAGGTTTATCATTTCCGCTTCTGTGGGTTTTGCAATTTTTTTTTTTTTTTTTTTCATTTTTGTTATCACATTTGTTTTCGCGCGCCTTCGACGTCTTCAACGTCCCGCAAATAGCAGCACATGCCACTATGCCACTATGCATGCCGCGTATTTTATTGCACTTGAGTTGCATTGGAAATGCAAGAAACGCTGCTCCATATTTGAAGTTCAAGTTTATAGCGTTGTGCACGAACGCGTACTCTAAGAGCTCTGCAGCAACTCTCACAGCTCTCTGCCTCTGCTATTCACGATCTGGTAGAGCAGAAGGTAAGAAGGCGAGGACAACAACGCTAGCGTCTAATTGGTCTTGAATGCAATGGGCAGAAGGCAGAAGGCAGAAGGCAAAATGTAAAAGGCAGAAGATAGACTCCTATTTGTAATGCAGCAGCAAAGTCGATAATGATGGAGTCATCGTTCCCATAAAACAATCGTTAAATTTGCCACAATGGCGAGCTTTTTCGAAATCAAGGGGTTATGACGGGTATATACGAGTACCATATGACGGAAGCTGTTGGATAGGAGATGGAAGATGCAAGGTGAAAGATTCGCCCCGGCCTACCCCTCATTTGCATGGGCGACTTTCTCGAGGCCAGTTGTTGGAACTTTATTGTGGTTTCCAACCATAACCATGCCATAACTAGGTCAAGTTCGTGTAGGCCACCATAGCATGGTGTCGAAGAAGAAGGAAGTCTTAGTTTATGCGGTCTTGCGTCAAAACTTGGTTTGCTGCAATCACGAATGCTGCCGCGACCGCGACTACGACATTTGGACCGATCCACACATGGTGTGCGGCATTGTTGGACAATTTCTGCAGCGCTAGGCCAGGCCAGTACTACTGTAAGCAAGCAACGGGTGACATATTGTGTGGGCCAGAGCGTCGTCTATTGTGTGTGGTGTGTGATGATTACGACAAAGATGAATCCGACAACGACAGCGATGGCGATGGCGACGACTACGAAGTGTGTGCTTTCTAGTCGCTACATCATGTAGGAAGGAGTTTATTATTGCCGGCGTATAACATTCATCCAACGGACTTTCTCTAAATTGGCTGGTGTATTAGAAAGACGCAGATACCTGGAACGACATGCAATTGGCACAAATTACAACGATGAGATAAGAGATCTGCGCAGCGCTAAGCTAGATGCATGAGCCATGAGGGATTCTGTTGAATCTCTTGAATTTGTTGGATCTTTTCGATCTGTTGGTGGTTGCTTGTGTGAATTTTGGTTGTTGGATGGAAATGCATGTGGCACCAGAGAATTGTAAATGGTTCCGGGTCACATAATTCCTTCATCGTTGTCTTGGTTTAAGTCGGTCTTGCTCACAATATTGTATGTCGTTTGTTAGCTTCAACTTTGATTAAAGCAGGGTGCAGTGTTGTAGAGGTGGTCATAGACTAGTCATAGTCTTGGCTGTACTGCCCGTATGAATTAGGATTGTATATACCACTTTGGAAATCATTGAATTGTCTTTCCAAGAGGAGCAGATTGTGGGGGCGAGCCTCGCAAATAGTGATCTTAGATTGATTTGTGGTATTTTCTTAATCGCCGTGTGTGACACGGTTTAGATAGTTATTTTTCATAAATGGTGACAAAAGAATAAAATATTTTACTTACCAGTCATCGGAAACATGAAATTGTGGTTCGATGGTATAAGTCGCAGGGCATTGTTTCAGTTTTTTGATGATAATAAGCAGAGTGAGACAATTTCGATTCAAAATTCAACAGATTTGGTAAAGGAAAATGAACGTACTAAAAAGTGCCCGAGAACAAAAGGTCATTCCCCTTTTTATGTCAAATTTGTGATGCATCTGCAAGAAATAAGGAGTGTTTTTTTCTAAAAAAAACATAAACCAACCTTGTTTCCAGGCGCACACTCTTTTTTGTTATATATATAATTGGCGCGCGCACAGAGGATTTTGTGTACCCTTAAAATGTTTGCACATAGCGCGGGCGAAGGAAATTTAGGGAGGGAAAAGCGACGTACCGATGTACGTTGGTCTTTAATTTCTGAATATTGTAATGGCTAGGCTTGGGAAAGAATCACGATATTTCAGGATATGTCCGAAAGTGGGCTTGAGGGTGTGCTGATGAGGTTGGAGGTTTGGGGGGCGGAATGCTACTGGCAATTTCTGTGGAGCACTGGTGGTGAAAATAGCGATAGAACAAGGTGAGGCAATATTGGCATCACCTATAAGTTTCAACGCTCGGTTTTGAATCCTATCTAGTAGGCGCAAAGATGTCTTGGGGGCACTTGACCAGATGTGAGCATTGCACTCCAATTTTGGGCGAATGAAAGCCTTATAGATCAGAGGGTGTGAGATATTTCTTACATCGCTTGAGGAAACCTAGACAGCATTCGTGGCGGCTTCGAATATGATCATTCCAACGTAAGTTGTCATTGACACACATATCGAGAATGTAAAGTTTTTCGGTTTCAACGATGCAAGTGCCATTCATGGATAATGGCTGGGTATTTGAATTACGCTTAAGCGACAGCAGACAGCATTGTGTTTTGGAAGCTTTAAATTCCACTCTGTTGGTAGTTCCCCAATTGGTTATGCTGTTTATATCGGAATCTAATGAGCTTAAGAAGAGCAGGGCTGTGAGTTCGAAAACGAATATGAGAAGCAAAGAGTACTGTCATCAGCGAAGGAATACTATATATTGGATTAGAAGCAGCAGAAAAGAGATCTTTGATGAAAATTAAAAAGAGTGTCGGAGACAGAATAGAGCCCTGGGGCACACCAGCATTTATTTTGTGAATATAAGACAGAATATCCAAGGCAACTTGAATTGAACGTTTCGAAATGCCTTAGAAATATCAAGTGCAACTACCTTGCTTTCGCCAGATTGATGTAAACTTTGGTTTCACTTTTCGGTGAGACATGCCATCGAATCACCAATGGACCTGTTGCTACGAAAACCGTCATAAAGAAGTTTTCGTGTTTCGAGATATTTCATGAGCTGATGATTTATCAGCGTTTCCATGACCTTGGATAGAAGGAACGTAAGTGCAATGGGTCTGTAAGAGCAGAGAGAAGAAAATTAGCCTTTTTTATAGACGGGCTGGACAAATGCTGTTTTCCATCTGCTCGGAAAGAGTCCTAAAGAATAGGATTGATGGAAAAGCTTACGCAGTGGTTTTGCCAGCGTAGAAGAACACCTCTTTAGAAGAATGGGAGATATACCATCTCGGCCAGCGGATCTGTGAATGTTAAGATCTTTAAGTACTCTTGCTAATACACGAGTGCGAAAGAGGATTCGTTCCATTGAAGATTCAATGCACTCAGGTGCAGGCGGAGGAAATTTGTGACCGGTGGCTTGAATACTGCAAGGAGCTGCTTAACAAACAGTTTCCACGTGATATCGTGCCGACAGCTGGTCTATTCGAGGAGGAAGTTTCGAACTTTTCATTTGAAGAAATGAGTAAAGCAATCGGAAAAAAATGAAGCGGGGAAATCGGAACCGAATGGCTATCGAAACTTTTAAATAAATTAAAATGTGGACAACCAATGCCGAATCAATGGAGAAGTAGCTTCTTGGTTCCATTATACAAAGGAAAAGGCGACACTCGAGAATGCAACAACTACCGTTCAGTCTTAAACGAACGTCTTCGGCAAATAATAAAACTCGATAATAGCCAGTGTGGATTTGTTGAAGGAAGATCGATGATGGACGCTATCCAAAGCCTACGAATAATAATGGAAAAGCACCGAGATTCGTCTAAGAATTTACACATGGTATTTATCGACCTCGTGAAAGCATTTGATCGAGTGCCTAGGGATCTCATATGGGCCGCGCTGAGATCACAAAACGTACCAGAAACGTATGTTAGAATAATACAAGACATGTACGGAAACGTGAAAACTGCGGTTAAAAGCTCTGCTGGACTAACGAGAGAATTTCCATTTAATGTCGGAGTGCATCAAGGAGGCGTACTTAGCCCTTTCCTCTTCAACGTAGTATTCGACTATTTTTTAAAAGACTGCATGCGCGAAGCAATTGTGACGCCAATTCCCTTCGCTGACGACGCAGTTATACTTAGCGATAACGTCGAAGATTTACAGAACGCCTTAGATTCATGGAGAAATGCGTTAGAGAGAAACGGGTTTAAAATAAGTCGTTCAAAGACGGAGCATTTGACGTGCTCATTTGCGCATCCATTGCGACCTGTTAAGAATATAATGTCACGGAATAGTTCTTCCGAAAAGCACTATCTTTAAGTACTTAGGATCAATCGTTAACAAGGAAGCGAAATGTGACGACGACGTAAACCACAGAGTGAGTTTGGGATGGATGAAATGGCGGGAAAATTCGGGAATCTTTTGCGACCGAAAATTTCCACTTAAATTAAAGGGGAAACTCTACACCACGGTTGTGAGACCAGCTCTTATATACGGCTCAGAGTGCTGAACTCAGGAAGTGAAAATGTTAAGGTTGTCTAGTGGAGTCACAAAACGCGATTGCATTAGATCTACGTGTATAAGAGGAAGTCTACATATAAAGAATTCGGTAACCGAACAGCTTGAGGCAAATAGAATAAGTTGGTATTACCACGTTCAAAGAAGATCTGCGGAAAATCCGGTTAAAAGGCACTATCAACTACGGTCACTCCAACTGTAAGAAAACGAGGTCGGAAAAAGAATTCCTGGATTACTCAGATGGCAAATGCGCAACAACGCCTGGGGCTAACCACTGAAGCGATCCAGGACCGAGCATTATTTAGACGCGTACTGCGGTCTGCGACATTAGCCAACCCCATAAGCGGAGCAGCAGCGATGCAGTAAAAATGGGAAACTCGTTACGCATAAGTTCGTATAACGAGGAAAGGGCTAATAAAAGGCAATCTAGAAGAGTTGAGCTGGCCACAAAGTGTGCAGCAAGCAGATTGGCTTTGTCCAAAGAGCTGACAGCTGGAATGTCATTGTAAATGGGCGTTGGGATGGAGGATGAGGCAGAATTTCTAATGTTCTTGACGAACGATCAACAATTTTTACTACCTTTGGGACATTGTAGTATTTTTTGCCTCAGGTTTTGGTCGTTTAGAAATTTCACAAGCTTAAGAAAGGCGTTGCAGTCATTCCTGGCACGTTTAAATTTTTTCCGATTTACCTCTGTCGAGTTGGCCTTATAGGACCAAAAAACCATTTCTCTCAACCTTCTCACTTTACAGCTCGAGTCGTACCAAGCCTTTTCCTTTGGTCTGATACTCTTTATCCGGTAGGGGATAAAGGATCTCATTCCAAAGAGAATAGTGTCTGTGATCATATCAGCAGCGGCATCCACGTCGTTATCGAGGAAACATAGCGACCAACTTTAACATAGTTTAAGTGTTTCAGGAAAAATCTCATTGTTCACCTCAATCCTTGGTTTCTTTCAGTTAGTGCTGGCCGATATATATTGCAGATGACTACCAAGAATAACAACAGTGAAAGTATAAAGCCCCGAAGTACTCCACTATGAACTTCAAATTCATCTAACACCTTACCATTGTGCAAATCATGACACTTACAACCCTCGTAAGTAGCCTTAATAATGGGTTTACGTTTTTTCGGGATATCTTTCCTGTGCGAGGCTATCTAGATAGCATCTGTATCGATAGTAAAGTCAATGAACAATAGATGTAACAAAGATCTGAACTCGAACAAGGTGTTGATGTGATCTACGCATCCCCATCCCGAAATCCCAAGTAAGGAGTATTAAGCTCTCTTGTCCGCTCTTAAACTATCTTAGCCTTAATTTAGGCTACGGTTAGCAGACGCATATTCCTCTCCAGTTCGTGCATTCCATCAAATTGTCTTCCTTTGGAGGCGTTCATCTCCTCCGAAAACTGCTCATTTTCCCACGCTTTTAAAATAAGCGATTGGTGTAATTCTAGTTAAAGCTCGGCAGGCACATATTCAGTGCGTAGGGCCTCATTTCTTTTGAGAAATCTGATACCGACTACTATGTCTGTGTTGCCGTAAAGTCTAAGTCGAACTCAGGAATTTATTGCTGTGGCATGCTTGTTAGAGTTTGACACTATGACGCTGTCAGCTAAATTATTTAGCACTAACACGAAATACTCCCTCCATCTGTTGAACTGATTCTCAACCGAAATCAGCAGATTGCTATTTAAGCTCTTCATAAAATGTTTATAAGAACTCCGACCAACAGTTAGTTCTTTTGTGATGCTACAGACAATCCTGCTGCAGAGCTTCCGCCTAATTATGAGTAGCAAAGACAGAGTCTAAACGGTTACAACGATTCGGCTAGGAACAAGCTACCAGTTATCTACCAATAATCTAGACTTTAAGAACTTAACCGTGCCACAGCTACCCCTCTCTCTCAGGTCTGCACGACAGAAGTTCACATAAAACATAAAACAAAACAACTGGGTTCACGATGAGTGCCGGCAAGCACATGCAGCTAAGGAAGATACTGGTGTTTCACGAGCAACAGAGGGGAGACGAACACCGGCCTGTCAGAGGGAAAAAGAAGGAGCAATAGAAGCGCATGGTTCTGGAAATTCAGAGATGCTACTCCAGGAATGGGATTCGGAGGTTTCACCAAAGAGGAAGAGAAACCAACCAAGAATACAAACCCCGAACCGAAGAGTAACATCGTAGTAAAGTTGCATTCGATGCTGAGGATTTGGAAAGACCATTTCTGTAGACTGTATAACGCCGACGACGAATCAAATACCGCTTTAAGTAGAATGAACCTTTTACACTGGACGACGTAGACCTAAAATTCCGAACACCCGACCTGGATGAACTGATGACAGCAATATCTATGCTTAAGTTCAAAAAAGCTGCTAGAGCGGACAGCCTCTTCAAAGCGGCAAGCGATTTTGGTATTGCCCTGAGATATCTCAGCTCATCGTAAGTCATTTTTATCGCACCTTAGTTCAGCTTTTTCTATAATTGGGCTGTCGTGCTTACCAATTTTACCAACGATTTAACTATAGAAAGCCTGTTGAAAGCTGTATGATGAGCCTTTTGCCGTCTGTCTGCAGCGACCATATATTTTAGTTCGCATCGGAAATTTTCATTATCCATTTTCCATTCCGGAGTTGTGGCACAAACAATGTCGCGTTTGGTTGCTGATTTGTATGTAGCACCCGTCTCGTTCTTAAAGTGGCGGAGAACTTTAAATTGGTAGCACTGTTTTTGTTAACAGCCGATTTGACAGTTCTCAGTTGTTTTGAGGTTAGTTTGGTTTGCCAATTCGTTATAAAAAGACTCACGTCGGGGTAACGTTTGCAAATTGCTCACATTTATTTTGAAAACAATGGTTCAATTCGAGAAACTCGTCGGCCATTACGGTCATTTTGTGTTGTCCCCAATTGCAATCAGAGCAATTAATTCCAAAAAATACGCATCCCGTAAAACGTTGGACAGTACGCACACAACAAGTGTCGATTCGTCTTCCTGGTCAATAATCAAACCTGTGTCCGTCTGTTTTATGGAAAATTTTGCATAAAGAGCTTGCTTTACGTGGAGTTAAAGCCACGCGATCATCTTTCGCGCCGTTCATTGAATGTGTTGAATGAAACATTGCCGTTAGTTCACAATTTCGCTTGAACATTTTTTTGAGTGACGAAGCACTTTTTTGGTTAAATAAACAGAATTGCGCCACTTAGAGCGTTGATAATTCACAAGTCGTAGAAAAAGTCGCCGTTGGCTGCGCTTTATGGGCCAGAGCAATCATTGGTCCATATACTCGTATCTTTAAAAATGATACTTTATGGACAGAAGATTGCAGTCAACCCGGAGCGGTACTCATATATCATAACTAACTTTTTCGTGCCTCGATAGGAAGGTATTAATGTTCAGAGCTGTTAAAGACTGCAGTACTTTGGTATTGCAATCAGAAAGTCGCAGTCAATTGACTAAAATCTTCGAATTAAAGTTAAGACTTTGACTTCTGACTTTAACTATAAAACTTCAGTCACCAGTGGTTTTGAATATTTCTACTGGGCAGTTAACTGGAGCAGTCAATTGACTGTAAGTTGAATGACTGCAGTACTTGAGTGACTGTTACCAGTCTTTTAGTCAATTATAAGTCTTCTAAAATTGTTAGTCATTTTTGCAGTCAGTTAGTCTTTTGATTGCAGTCAATTAACTTATTATTAACTTACAGTCATTAGATTATCTTCTCTGGGGATATTTAAATTTTATCAAGTCGATATATTAGAAGCAATCTAGCAATTGGAAGTCAACATTCGATGCGTTATTGTTGAAATACGAACTGGTTTACTGCAAAGAGTGTGTGAAGATTGGATCTCCAGATTACGGCATGCCAGGCGAGGCAGCTGCGGAGGTCCCATGCCCGAAATCATATTTAGGCAATAATGCCATAAAATTATCTGTTATATTATATTAGAAACTAACTTATGCGCCCTTAATACAAAAACGCTCTTACATACTCATTTTCGACTTCCGTGCGGCATCGGATAAAGAATAGTGCCGCAGTGCGTCCCAGCTTGTCGTAAGAGGCAACTAAATGGAACACCAATCAACAGGCAACTATGACACCAAAAATGAGCCTGTGACACTTTAACACCTTAAAACTTTCCCACAAGTTTGTATGCAATCAGTAGGTTCCCACGTCTGGAGACTACCGGTGGGGTAAAAGAACAGTCAATCAATTTTAAATGAGCATACAAGTGTCAAACCACTCAAAGTTTAGATACCATACGTTGTACCACGATTGCAACGCACTCGGGTGATCCCAGAGCAAGCAGAAGTGCTTGTGTCAGAGCCCGACGGATTCCGGGGCCGGGCAAAATGAAGTTTCCATAATATTTTCATAAACTTCGGTTTGCAAGTTGGAACGTCGGATCGATGACCTTAAAAAAGTTTAGAACTGGCAGCGACCGACGATTATGCGTCGCAGAACTCTACAAATAATGTGCGTACAGGAAACGAAGTGGTGTAACACAGGAAATAAAGCGCGTTTTCTAGATTTAAAAACTAAGGCATTTAAGATGTTCTACCATGGAACGGTCAATGGACGAAACGGTGTTGGAATCGTTGTTGCAGCGGATCTTCTAAACAACATCGTTGGTATCTTGAAAATAAGCGACCGCTTGATGAGTGTTAAACTCGTTATACACAATGAAACGTGTAACTTCGTTAGCGCGTACGCTCCACAAAATGGATGCGACCAATCGGAAAAAGATACATTTTGGTCAGAGTTCGGTAATTTGCTAAGAAATATACCTATCGATGAGATGCTCTTCGTAGGCGGAGATTTAAATGGCCACGTCGGAGAAACAAATGTTGATTATGAGGACTGCCACGGCAGTAAAGGCTTTAGAACCAGAAATTCAGCTGGCGAAGACATCCTTGTAGCGTGTAGGGCTTACGGCTTAACCATCTTAAATACAATGTTTATTAAACATCAACGACATCTTATCACCTATAGCAGCGGAGGCCACGAAACGCAAATAGATTATCACCTCTGCAAAATGTCGATGAGAAACCGTGTTAAGGACTGTAAAGTAATACTTGGAGAATCGCTAGTAAGCCAACACCGTCTGCTCATTACAGAATTTTTCACAGCGGAACCACCGAAAACACGGGCATCGTTTGGAAAGCCAAAAATCCCGTGGTATAATCTATCGAAGGAACGCGGTGCAAGATTTATCGCACTGGCTAAAGAAGTACTTCACAATATAAACGGTATTGCAGACTCACTTAGCCCGCAAGAAATGTGGAACAACATGCACGAGGAATGCATAACACTCGCAAAGTCCCATCTGGGGACTATATCGAAATACCATCACGTCGGCAAAGAAACATGGTGGTGGAATGACGAAACCAAACGAGCTGTGGCCGACAAGAAGAGTGCATTCCAAGCGTGGACAAAATGCGATCGGAGCGACGATATCGAAAAAGCTCGACTGGCTCTTGAATACGAGCGTCTTAAAAAGATTGCAAAGAAAGTCCTGGCTCGAACTCGAGCGGCAGAAGCGGAAAACCTGTACCAGGAGTTGGAACAAATATCCTCACGATCGGCGGATAGAAGACAAGCTATACACGAAGTTCAAACGTCGTACAATACTAAAATGCCAAATATTTTTAAGCTCGCTGCACAGAGGCGAAAAAATTCTATGGAAATAACCTCGCCGAAATACATAAAAAATGCAGACGGTCGCTTCCTATCAAATGAAAAGGAAATTTGTGACCGGTGGCTTGAATACTGCAAGGAGTTGCGTAACAAACAGTTTCCACGTGATATCGTGCCGACAGCTGCTCTATTTGAGGAGGAAGTTTCGAACTTTTCAATCGAAGAAATAAGTAAGCAATCGGAAAAATGAAGCGGGAGAAAGCAACGGGACCAGACAGCATTCCATCAGAATTTTGGTCGAAGATGGAGGGAATCGGCAGCGAATGGCTATAGAAACTTTTAAATAAATTAAAATGTGCACAACCTATGCCGAATCAATGGAGAAGTAGCTTCTTGGTTCCATTATACGAAGGAAAAGGCGACACTCGAGAATGCAACAACTACCGTTCAATCAAGCTTATGTCACACACAATGAAAATCGTCGAAAGAGTCTTAAACGAACGTATTCGGCAAATAATACAGCTCGATAATAGCCAGTGTGGATTTGTTGAAGGAAGATCGACGGTGGACGCTATCCAAAGCCTACGAATAATAATAGAAAAGCACCGAGATTCGTCTAAGAATTTACACATGGTATTTATCGACTTCGAGAAAGCATTCGATCGAGTGCCTAGGGATCTCATATGAGCCGCGCTTAGGTCTCAAAACGTACAGGAAACGTATGTTAGAATATTACAAGACATGTACGGAAACGTGAAAACTGCGGTTAAAAGCTCTGTCGGACTAACGAGAGAAATGTCGGTTAATGTCGGAGTGCATCAGGGAAGCGTACTTAGCTCTTTCCTCTTTAACGTAGTATTCGACTACCTTTTAGAAGACTACATGCGCGAGGCAAATGTAACGCCAATTGTCTTTACTGACAACGTAGTTATACTAAGCGGTAACGTCGAAGATTTGCAGAACGGCTTAGATTCATGGAAAAACGCTAGAGAGAAACGGGTTTAAAATAAGTCGTTCAAAGACGGAACATTTGACGTGCCCATTTGAGCATCCGTTGCGACCTGTTCCGGATATAATGTTAGACGGAATAGTTCTTCCGAAAAGCACTATCTTTAAAACACAGAGTGAGTGTAGGATGGATGAAATGGCGGGAAAATTCGGCAATCTTTTGCGACCGAAGATTTCCACTTAAATTGAAGGGGAAACTCTATACCACGGTTGTTAGACCAGCTCTTATATACGGCTCAGAGTGCTGAACTCAGGAAGTGAAAATGTTAAGGATGTCTAGTGGAGTCACTAAACGAATTGCATTAGATCTACGCGTATAAGAGGAAGTCTACATATAAAGAATTCGGTAACCGAACAGCTTGAGGCGAATAGAATAAGCTGGTATTGCCACGTTCAAAGAAGATCTGCGAAAAATCCGGTTAAAAAGGCACTATCAACTACGGTCACTCCAACTGTAAGAAAACGAGGTCGGAAAAAGAATTCCTGGATTTCTCAGATGTCAAATGCGCAACAACGCCTGGGGCTTACCACTGAAGCGATCCAGGACCGAGCATTATGTAGACGCGTTCTGCGGTCTGCGACATTAGCCAACCCCATAAGCGGAGCAGCAGCGATGCAGTAAAAATGGGAAACTCGTTACGCATAAGTGCGTATAGCGATTAAACGGTTAATAAAAGGATAAGAAGAAGAAGACATACTTATTTTCGAAACTTTTAGTTGTTGGTGCCTGGAGTTTTTAGGATTCATTCACGTTAAAGTCGAATTTCCAATCGTTATGCCAATTCGATATCACTAATTACTAAAATCACTAAAATTACTATGTATAATGTGACAATGCTTTTCAATGGATGTCTTCTCGGTTAAGAGGATATCCACAATACAAATGGCAGAAATAGGATTCACACTAAATAGTCGACAGAAAATAAATCATCTCTGATTTTGAGAAATTTTCAAAACAACCATCACTTTCACTTACCACTGTAGTTTGTAATTCAAACCGTCATAGTCATCCACTGCAACCTCCTAATGTTGAGGTTAACGAAAGAAAGTAACTCGTAATTACACTAACAAATAGGCATAAATCCGTAGAAGAAGACTTGCATTAACCCATCTATCCATCCATCTGCCAAACATAGTGAACCATCTATTTATCAATGCGTACGTCAGCAAAACCTGAGCGAATGCCGGCCGGGCCACATCGAATAACCGGTAGAGCCAAACTAAGAAGCCAATCACGCGAAAGTTCTGCACTTAAAGCGCGTAATCGTTCGCGCTTACGGAAACTAGAAAGATGAGTTTCCTTCCGGAATCAATTAACTGCTCACTGGTACTACCATATTGCCATTTGCCGCGATGGCCATTGAAGTACGCATATCTACACATATGTATGTGTATACCGGCATATGAATACTGGTAGTAGCAGCACTTTTTTTTCCACTTATGTCCGATGGGTAATTTGTTGCATTGCAACTCTGGGATTTCCTAGAATTTCTAGGTTAGTCGGGGAAAGTGATACAGAGCCAGATGAATGGATGTTTCTATTTCTGGCCCAAAGAAATACAAATTGCAACTCCCACCATATACATCACTGGAGACAGAACCACTAGCCAGTTCTGGTGTCGTTCAGTGCAGTATGTACACTCCTAAACCGGGAACCAAATTTCACAAGCGGTCCTCTCAAACTGGTGATTTGATGAATACGTCGTGCCGCGCCGTACTGAAGAGCCAGAGCTGGGAAAGCCCAACAATTCATGTTTTGTGCAGTGTGGACCACTTGGACCGGCTGGCAATACGAAAGCGGATGTCGAATTGTATGCATGCAGGCGAATTTTCGAGGGCGCAAATGTAGGTTAGTGAAATAACGCCAGTTAGCCTCTGTAGCCAGTTAGTAGCAAGTAACTAGCAAACAAGCATGCAAGCCAATCCAGCAAAAAGAAATTGAATGTTTGTTCTTGAAGCGATGCTCGTGTGTACTTGAAGTTGGAGAGTGGTATCAAAAGGTTAAAGACATTGGACGGTGACGAAGACAGTGGCGATCGGGGGGCAACGGTGCATTAATGTCGGTGTCAGTTGGCAGCATAACATTGATGCAGCGCATTTTCAGGAAGTAGGTGAAGGTAAATTCATGATAGTGTAATGGAGCTGTGTAGAATTTGTTTGGTAGATGAATCATTAGCTGTTTACTTGGGATAGCATGCGGATACGGATGCGGAAAGGAATTGTTATACTGTTCCCGAACAGAAGGTCTATGTACGAGTATGTATAGTATGTCTTCTATCTGAGCTTTCTATCTTTTAGGGTGTTCCACACAAAACTATCACTATCGAATAGAAAAGGCACCCGGTATCCATACTACTTGGCTCAGTTTATATGCACATCATGTTCTAACCCAAATTTGCGATGACAACAACGACGAAGGTGAAGACAATGGCAACGACGTCGACTATGACGATGATGACGACCGACGTCGTCGTTGGTAACGATGATGGTAACGTCAGCGTCAGCGTTGTTAACGTTAGCGTATGCCTCTCTTTTATTATTCTTTGATTTGGATATTGATAAGCTGTCTGGCAGTGATCCGCACAAATCGAGACTCTGTGAATATCATTGACATAGAAAATAAAGGTGTCCGCGCCCGTTTACCCCGAGGCTATATAAGACCCTGCCTAATGGCAAAGATCTTTATTATTCTCAAGTGTGCGGGCGGTCTACAAGTTACCAAAGCAGATAGACTAACTCTATTGGTGACAGCGCTGACTGGATTAATATATCTATCTGAATAGATACAACGACAACAACAGCAAACTACAGTTTTTGGAGGAAATGACTGTAATTCGCAGATGTACGAGTGTAAGTAGTGTTCTGGGTGTGATTGCTCTGCCGGTTATGCTGTGCACGGCTTTGTTCAGTTGGAATCCTGCAATACCGCCAGCACCTCAATATGGGCCTAATATGAAGATGTTGAAAGCGAACAGTAAGTAGGTGGAAAGCGATCCAGAGAGGTTTGTGATAGTTGGGAATAAATTGGCATTAAGGAGTGTAACGTATGTATTTCGGATCTAGGTCCAGAGTTTAACGATTGGTCGGAGGAATGTGAAACGAATCTATGGGAACATTGTGGACTATTCGAAGGCGACATAATGCTATATAATGATAGTCGACGGAATGGCCTACTCAATGAAAGCTATTATTGGCCAAAGGCAACGGTGCCATTCTACATTGACAGCAAGGATTTTGGTGAGTTGAAGGAATGTGAAAAATGTATGTTGTGTTGATTTGTTTTGTGTGTGCGTTTGTGTTTAGTTAAGATTCATGCATAATAATTTTTCTTCGCCTGGAGTTGTTAGACTAGCGAAAAATATTATTATCGATGTACACTTGTACTTGAATGATCGTTTCCCGGCTAAGTGCTTCATTTTCAAATTTTCGTTTTTTCGGTAGAAGCTCAGAGCAAAATATTCTTAGTGAGGAGCTTGAAATATTTTTGAAATAACCACTAGAGCTGTGTGTTTTTGAATTCAAGTTCTCCTTTACACAATTTAAGGCAAGCCTATTTCAGTTACTAAACATGTTTTTATTTCTTAAGGTGGCGCTACAGTCTGGGATGGACCTGGGCCTCAGTCAACAAGCGTCAGCTCGATCCTTCGCTAGCTGCCTCCAGTTGCACACCCCAAGTTGGCTGAGGTCCTCTTACACTTGCATGCGCCACTTGAGCCTTCCTCTTTTCGCCGAACCGGACCTTTGGTGTCCATCGTCTCTACATGACCCAGTTATCTCAATCGTTGGATCTCCATACATCTCCGTACAGTTCAACGCTGTATCTAATCCTCCACTCACCACTAAAAATCACCCGAAGAATTCTCTTCTTAAAGCAACCAAGAGTTCCTTCATAAATTTTTGATAATGTACATGTCTCTGCACCATAGAGCAGGTTTTGGTAAGATCTCTACCGATCTTAATGGAGCAGCGTTCATTCTCCATCGCCACCCTCCACAGATGTGCGAGTTTGGGAAGGATGCTGAAACTAGACTACTTTCTGAATAGTTCGTCTCTATAGTCTCGTCTCTATTGATGAATAGATCATGCGTATCGATCTGAAGCTCATGGGTTTTCTTCAAGATCTGCCGTAGTGTGAATATTTGGTGGACTTTCCTGGCCTGAAGCCACACTGATATGCACCAATGAGGTTGTTGACGAACGGCTTCAGCCGTTTACACAATACAGCAGATACGATCCAGTAAGCGATGTTAAGAAGACTGATGTCTCTATATTTGGCGCAGTTCAGACAATCCTGGACTTCCATTTGTCGGGCACACTTTCATTGGATATGTGCAATCTTCGCCTGCTGCTTTGAACAGTTCGACAGTCTGGCCATCTGCTCCAATAGCTTTGTTGAATTTCAACTTTTATATGAGTGAGATACACTTCATCCAAGTCACTTGGACGGAATTGTTGGCCTGCATCATTCGAGTTAAAAAGTTCATTTTGCCTGACTGTCGGCAGAAATGTTCTTTCTAAATCCACAGCATCGACTGCAACTCTTCTACGCCGTCTCGTCTCTACAGGCTTAGATTCCAGATTTGTGTCCGTGGCATGTTTTTTTACCTTTTGGAGTATCTTTCATTTTCCTCGACCGCGCGTTTCTTATTCTCCTTCTTTTCCTCCTAAGAACCCGGTGTTCGTCTCTCCTCTTCTAGTCGTATCTCGTAAGCAGCTCTAATCCTTCTATACAGCTTGTATGCATACACTTTGTATGCATCTTGCTTAGAATTATGTGCTTGTTGGTACTCGTTGTCGAATCAGAAGTTTCGTTGTGGTGGGCGAGAGAAACCAGCATATTTGCAATATTCCCAAAGGTTTTGATATTTGATTCTGACGGCAGTGACCCTCTTTAGAGATTAAGGAAAACTCAATCGGAAAAAATTTGAGGATCTAGGTCTGAGGTTAAAATTCCTCACAGCATTAACTTGTCTTTGAGCAACCGCACCTTGACTCCAACAAGGTAGTGGTCAGAGTCTATTTTGGTTCTTCGGAACGTTCGAGCATTCATAATACTGGAAGAGTGTCTTGCTTCGATCACATTGTGGTTGATCTGGTTGACGGTGAATATCGAGATATGGAAACTGCGTGCTATGTACGGCAATATTTCCCCTAATTAGCCTGAACTAACTATAGAATGTAGTGTCGTGCAGGCTTTGCCTTCCGTCAGTACTACCAAAGATACCCTCTCTTCCTAGCTTTGCATTCAAATCACCGAGGACAGTTTTATTGTCATAGCTAGGGCATTGGTCGTATGTCTCGGAGAAGAGAGCTCGTAGAAGCTGTCTTTGGTGTCGTTATCTTTCTCCTCTGTGGGAGCGTGCGCGCCTATAAGCCTCTTAGTGGCAAATTTAGCCTTTATACTAATTACTACGAAGAAAAACTGATTGCCTAAGTCTGCCTCCAACAACAAATTTGGTCCCAAATAGGCGTCGCAGTTTTCATCCTCTTTTTGTCTGGCCTTTCGTTTTTTTCCATGACCGGGTAGTTGCCCCGGCTGCGCAACCCCCAAACTGTAGGGCCAGTTCGATTTTTGATACCTCATTTGAGGATGTGAGCTATGCCGTTGGTCAATAAAGGGCTCATCCAACAGCATCTCTTTTCCAAGACGCTGGCTTAGCCTCAACAATTTTTTCCAGCCTGAAAACTAGATATGACAGAGTAGCTAGTATATGGTCTCATTTATTCCAGAATTTTACTTCACCGTCGATTACGTATGTGGAATTCATCCGCTATCCCGTGAAAAGTGCTGCTGTTTTTGTTTCATGTTCACCATGCTAAAAATGTAAACCTTGACTGACATTGACAGATCGTTAAATAAAAGTTTAAATTTACGAGTATATGTCCTCATTGAAAAACTATTTGCAATATGTAGTACACGAACTTTCTACTGCACTTATAGTCTCTATAAGTCATGCATTGCTTTATTTTTTTTTTTTTTTCTCCTTTTCAACTGTCTCGTAGATGGAGCTCATTTAAAATATTCCTTTTCCATTAAACATTTTTGAATTCCCGGGATATTATCGTTAAAAGCGGCATTCCGATGTAATGTAATGTAATATAATTTAACTGGCTACCAGGCTACTTCCCGGTAGCCGCTCTCTTTAGCCTATTCTACCATATCTACCAAACGACTTGCAGGTTAGGACTTTTCCGAAACAACAACATCTTTGAACTGTGCTTAACAAGATGATTTGAAGCTGGCTATTATCGGTTGCCACAATTGGCAGCGATGGCCATTGCTTAATATCGTAGATTGGATTCCTTCAGTATTCCTTGTATAGATTATGCTGGTTTTTACAAGATCCAATTGGTGTTACATAACAAATACTGGGTGGGGTGAAAAGTAACCTTTGCAAAACAAAATTTTTTTTCGCTTCATGTGAGGCCCTTTTGCAGCGATTTAAGCCTTCAATCGCTCCAATAATGCCCAGTAATACTCGCTGTTGATGGTTTTTCCTTTTTCGAGGTAGTCCACGAAGATTATGCCATGACAATCCCAGAAAATCGACGCCATAACCTTATTGAGCCTCCCTCGGCCGCTTCGGAGCACTTGTGCCGGCTTCAGTTCATTGCCGGGCACTCATTCTTTTCTCTGGTGTGTAATAGTGGATCCAGGTTTCATCAACAGTTACCAATCGACGCCAAAAATCCGCCCGATTCCGCATCAGCAAGTCCGAGCACTCTTTCGAAGTGCTCTCGCATTCGTGGTTTTGGTCAGAAGTGAGCATGCGCGGCACCCAGCGGCAGGATAACTTTTTCATATGCAGAATATTGCCCAAAATATGGCGTGTGCGCTCAGAACTTATCTTTGTGGCACCTTCACTTTCCGGTCAGCCAACACCATTTCATGTATTTTTTTTGACATTGTCCTCTGTAACCGTATCGGAAGGCCTGCCGCCGCGAACTTGATCGGTAATGGAGTTGCGGCCACCACGAAACTCTCGAAATTAATATTTGACAGTGTAATCTGACGGAGCATTAGCCCCATAATATTTATCCAACTTTTCTTTTGTTTCCTTCGCCGTTTTGTTCTCAAAAAATAATGTTTTATGAGAGAATGAAAATTATTTTTGTCCATAGTTGACTATGAGATCAAACACGTCAACAACAATCAGCTTCCAAAACAAAACTAAAGATAGTATCTCACTGAAATTTGTCATGTCTGCCTATATATGAACGGACTTTAAGGCGCCATAACCGCCTTTTTTGCAATAGCACCGCATTCTGGCGGTCAAGGAGGTTACTTTTCACCCCAGCTAATAGTGCATACATAAATGCCCGAGAAGTTCACACATTGCGATGAGTAGGCACTTCAGCGATAAAGTGTCCATAATACCAACACGTAAAAATGCAGAGTCTCGCTATTCTCGTAATGTTATGGAAAGTATGTAGTCTTTCCTAATGAAAGACAATAGGAAAGCTCTTAGAGAAGGAAGAACTCATTTGGTACTAAGAAAACGGAGAGTTATGCCATCTGCGATAGTAAGGAAGCCCTAAGCCAGCACCCAGTCAGTCCTAACGCAGATTTGAGTTCTGACAAACACTCCACTGAGCGTTGCCTCGCAAGTTCATGAGCGATTCCATTTTCAGTGATCCCATTGTGACCTGAGATTCTGACATGACTCTGTGAGCTTAGCTTCTAGAAAAAAAAACGCTCCACCGTCTGTACCGATTCTTAATGACAGAGGCAACTTTTACTAACGAGGAGTTAGATTTTACTTCGATCTAAGGAAAGAAACAAGTGACGCATCCTAAATCGGCTTTGCAGCTGGGCACAGGAAATAATAATTATAATAATAATACTCGTATATAGGGTGTAGTGCACTGCGTCCTTGTGGTCTATTGTGCCCCCTACTTATACCTTGGAGAGGTTTGCAGAGCAGTGGATCCGTGGTTGGTAAATCCTTTTCTCGAACTTGGTGTTTTCCCAAATATTTAAACCTATTTTGGGTCAGTACCCCGCAAGATTCCAGTATGTGTTCTGGGGTTTCTGTGGAATCATTGCAGAACCTGCAGAGACATTCATCTGATATCCCTATCCTCCTTAGGTGTTCCCTGAGTTTGCAATGGCCCGGGAGGAAACCAGTTAGGATGCCTAGGTTACTCTGTTTTTCTTGCCCAATTTGTTGAAACTGTGTAGACATTCCCACACAAGTTTGGATTTAATGACAAAGGGGTCCAGTGCTTTGATAGCTGCTTGACCATCTGAAATTATTGCTATGTTACAGTTTCTGTAACTCTTTTCGAGATTGATTCGAACGCATCTTTCTATGGCGCATACTTCTGCTTGAAAGGTGCTGGTACTCTTGTCCATGGATTCGTGGTGTTTCGTTCTTGGCCCAAACACTCCTGCACCAGTTCCCTCGTCAGTTCTCGAGCCGTCTGTATACCACTTAATCGTGTAGTTGCTCAGTCCATAGTGGATCAGTGGATTCATCGCTCCATTCTTTTTTGTTGCTGAGCTTCGTTGAAAAATTCTTTTCAAAATCGTATTTCTTAATGCTGTCATCTCTTGGAATAGCCAAGAGTGGAAGTTTTCCGAGTAGTGCATCATGTTCTTTCGAACTAATGCATTTTCCCTTCCAGTACCTTATTTTGCTATTCTTAGAATGTTTTTATTCGCCGCCTCTGAGACAATGAGGTGTAGGAGAGTTAATTCCAATAGCACCTCCATTGCAGCAGTTGGGCATGTACGCATTGCGCCGGTGATGCATAGGCACGCCTGTTTTTGCACCTTGTTGAGAGATTCTCTCGTTGTGACAAGACTAGTTCGTTTTGCCCATGCTACTGCACCATATGTGATCATTGGTCTTAAATTGGTTTGTACATCCAACGCAGAATGTTAGGGGTATAGCCCCGAGACTTTCCCGCTAGGCTCTTACATATCATAAGAGCACGGGTTGCTTTTCTAGCATCTTCCTCAGTGTGGTTCTCCCAGAGCAGTTTGCTGTCTAGATGTAGTCCTAGATACTTCACATCATTGACCGGTATCAGTGTCGTGTCAGACAATCGGATTTCGTTGAGTCTTCTATCTATCGTGGTCTTAGCCGGATTGATGTTCAGCCCGGCCGTGAGGCACCATTCCTGGGTTACTCTCAGACCTCGTTGTATAATGTCGCAGAGAGGTTCTTCGAACTTTCCTCTGGCAATTAATACTCGTACTATGTCATCAGCGTACGCCTGACATTAATTTCTCCAGTAGTTCGTCTACAACAAGGCTCCACATTTAGGGTGATAATACCCCTCCTTGTAGACACCCTTTTGCAGTGTCTACTCTAATGGTTCCAGCTGCTATCTGTGTCTCTGCTGATCTAGTACTCAGCAGTTCGTACATCCATCTGGATACTGTGTTGTTGGCTCCTTTCCGTTGTATGGCTCATTTGATAGCCTCATGCGAGGTATTGTCAAACGCCCCTTGATATTAAAAAAAAGGCACACAATGCTATCTCCTTTAAATTCAGAGCACTTTGGATAACTTCTGTCGGTCTGCCAGCCTCCTCCCCCCCTTTCGGGGGATCGGGATCATATACTTCAATCCTTAAGAGTTTGATCTGATTGAACTTTATTTATCTTGCTTGATTGATTGACGTGGAAGAGTGCACATCATCTAAAGCAACACAGTTTCTTCTTCTTCTCCTACTTTATGTCAAAAAAATAAATAAAAACCACAAAACCTATTGTGTCATCTAAGGATCCTTTTTAATCTATAATTTTTATTTTTTTATTTTGTCAGATGGCCTTCAGATCGGAACAATTTTAAGGGCATTCGAGGAGTACCACCAAAATACGTGCATTCGCTTTCGACCCTATCAGAATGGGGACACTAACTTTATCATTTTCAAAGGAAACTACTCTGGATGTTGGTCTAGTGTTGGAATGCGAAAAGGTGGACAGGTTAGTCATTGAGTCACTAATTTTAGTTTATTTTGTGCGGTCTTCCTTTTAGGTACTCAATCTAAGCACTCCAAAATGCGTCACCCACGGAATTGTTCTCCATGAGCTCCTGCATGCAGTTGGATTCTATCATCAACAAAGTGCCACCGATCGTGATGACTATGTGAAGATCCATTGGGAGAACATTTTGGAAAATCACGAGCACAATTTCAATAAGTATAACGCTGATCACATTACGGATTTTGATGTGGAATATGACTACGGTAGCATCATGCACTATAGTGAAAAGGCATTTTCGAAGAATGGAGACCGTACTATTGTTCCATTGGTAGGTTATCTCAAGCAAACTATCAAACAAACAGTTTCGACAATATTTTAGAGGTCCTTTAGAAATCTGACGTCCGACTAGGCCAACGGAAAGGTCTTTCCCCAAAAGATTTAGAGAAATTGAGTGAAATGTATGAGAACGAGTGTGACAGTGATTCCTCAGAAGAAAGTAATGATTTCCTTCAGGAACTGATAAAGTTTTTCGAACAATTTTTTGGCAAATAGATACAATATGGAATGGCATCAGTAAAATTTTTATTAATAAGAACATGCAGCCTATACGCTAAGATTTTTAAGGCACTTTGTGGCAATATATAGAAATAAATGAAGTTGTGGACGATAGAAAGTGAGAATTACTCTCTCTCATGAGAAAAGACTTTCCTCTGGCATAGGTCCTTGTAGACCAACTCAGATCCTGTACTTCATACTCGAGTAATACTTGTTTCTGGCTTTAGTTTTTGCCTGGACTCCTTATCAAAGCAAAGGTTTCCTTGTCGTGGTCTAATAAAACCCAGCACTTAGTTCAAAAATCACTGGCATCTTCTTGGCATCGATGCCACTGACCTTAGGCGCTAAGTAAAGGTTGTAGAAGCCTTGACCAGAGGTTTGGGAATCCGATATCGGCAAAAGTTCTGTGGTTGCAGACATTGATCGTTGAATCTCATCGCATACGTATCATTGCTCCAATTAGATAGTGATTATTGTCTTTTTTGGCCTCTAGAAATGTTCGGGCATCTATACTACTGGAGCAGTGCCTTGTACCGTCCAGACCAGTCATCTGTTATACTACTGTCCCGCAGCAAAGTTACGAGTAATTTGTATACACTTCTGCTAGCAGGTTTATTGTAGGCTCAGCACTTCGGTTGTTTTACCGAAGATGTCCTTTTTCTAATTTGGTAGTATTTCGTGGAGCCATGAGAGAATATCGGGCTAATGTTGGCGAATTTAACATTGTTGCGAATTGATACAATGTACTTAGTCACATATCGAAAGCTTAAGGCTTCTTACCTTAGTCTGCTGCTTACAACAAATCTGACCTCAACAGATGCTGTTTCTGTTTTCGCAGTTTCTCCCGTATATTCCGAAGCCAGTAACACACTTATTCAGAGATATCGAAGCTTTATTTCAGCACGCTAAGTTGGGTTAGGTTAGACTGGCTGTTAGAAAACCAACCCACTTAGGCCTGCTGGCCTGTTGGCCCGTTGTGATGCCACCTGGACTGGCGATCTTCCTACTCAAGAAACCATTTTGAGCTTTTGACGGAGCGTAGCAGACTTTTGATATCTGTATTTCTTAAATCGCTTAAGCCATTGAAAGAATGGCTTCTAGTTTTTCTTCTTTTGGAGATAGCTGAACATATACAAAGGAGGTGTGGGATTTTCTCTTCCTCCTCCTTGTCCAGCTTCAGTAGAAGTTGAACGAAGTTGAAAAAGAACACCCACATCCGGTCAATGAAGATACAGTCCCTCCTTCAAGTATAGAAGAGGTCGGCGTAGCTATCAAAAAGCTGAAGAATAACAAGGCCGCCGGTTCTGATGGATTACTAGCAGAGCCTTTCAAATACGGTGGTGATATTTTGGTAGGGTGCATCATCAACAAATTATGGGAGGATGAAAGCATGCCCGATGACTGGACAATCACCTCCATATGCCCCAGATGCGATCCTACGTCCTCTTCGAACTACAGAGGCATATCCCTTCTAAATGTCGCATATAAGATCCTATCCAACGTAATGTGTGAACGTATTAAACCTTTCTGCAACACACTCATCGGCACGTACCAGTGTGGTTTCCGGCCCGGCAGATAGACAATAGACCAAATTTTCACACTGAGACAAATCCTGGAAAAGACCAACGGATTTCATATATGATAGCATTCATCGTGTAGAGCTCTACAATGCGATGACCGAATTCGAGATCCCATCAAAACTGATCCAATAGTTTGGAAGCAGTACATCTGAACTATTTCAAACGTGCACCGGAAGAGATGCGCTATCATGTGGCTCTTCAATCTTGTACTAGAGCAGATAGTGCGTAGAACAGGTGTAAGCACAAAAGGCACTATCTTCCACAAATCCGTTCAGTTGCTGGGATATGCAGACGATATCGACATTCTCGGTCCCTCCCAGCGTGACGTTATAGAAGCGTTTATGGCAATTGAAGAACAGGCGATACGAGTTGGCCTTGAAGTAAACGAGGAAAAAACCAAGTACATGTTGTCAACAAACAATACAGCATCTATCCACCGCCTAGGACAATACGTCACTGTTGACAACAGCAACTTCGAAGGGGTTAAGAAGTTTACCTACCTCGGAGTAAATATCAACTCTACGAATGACACCTTAGAGGAGGTTCGACCAAGACTAACCCTAGAAAATCGTTGCTACTTCGGTTTGGTGAAACAACTTGGTTCAAAACTCTTAACTCGAAAGACGAAAATCATGGTCTACAAAACTTTGATGCTGCCAGTTCTACTCTACGACGCCGAGTGCTGGACGATAAGCAGGAAAGCAGAGCAGATTTTGAACGCTTTTGAAAGAAAACTTCTTCGTCGAATATTTGGTCCCATATGTGAGGAGTGCGAATGGAGGAGAAGATATAACTGCGAACTCTATGAGCTGTATCAAGATGTGGAAGTAGTCCGAAAAGTCAAAACACGTCGACGTGTCTGGCGGGAGCCAGAGCGCTTTGTCTGGAAAACTGGCAACAGCGTGCCCAGGACCGAAGAGGATGGAAGGCAGTCGTGTCCCAGGTAGGGACCCTTCAGAGGTTGGGAGCCCGTTAAGTAAGTAAGTAAGTAGAAAGGTATACATATGTACGTTACCCTTTTCAGGTGTGATAGGTATAGTGGTTCCAATTTTGGCAAGTTCGTCTGCCCTACAATTCTCTCGAAAGTCTCTATAACCCGGCACCCAACAAAGTCCAGTCCAGTCCATGGATTTGATAGTGGGCTGATTGTCAGACAAAATGCGCTTCCTTAAGTGCGAGGCTTAGGATAGATAAGCTTATCAAAGAAGACACCGTTACCAACCCACTATCGGTTTTTGAACCTTCAGTGTAGAAGTGAATTGATTTATCGTTCAAGAAGGCATTTGCATCCCAGGAGGAGTGTCCAAAAAGTTTATTTGTCCACTGCGAAGTTGCTTTAAGGCGAATAGCTGCGTTAGCAGCTTCTTGTCTGCTGAAAATGTCGAGGAGTGTTAAATGTAACAGAAAATCCTGATCAGTCAGTGAAGAATGTTGTGCGTGGGACTCCGCTTATGCCCAGACATACTGTTCTTTGGACTTTTCTTAGCTGCATGCAGTTAAGTGCTTTGTTTTTTAGGATATCCACCTCCACCACTCCGAAGGTCTTATAACCGAGACATATAGCCCTATCTGTTCCCGATGGCTATTTTTCAAGAGAATAAGTCTACTGAGCGCTTCCTCACTCTTTCTTGAATATAATGTTTCCAGGCTAGTTTCCTGTTGGAGATTAGACCCAGATATTTCGCCGGGACAGAGAAGACCAAGCTGGTACCTTTGATCATGGTAGGATCTTTGATTGGAATTTTATATTTCCTAGAGAAGAGGACCAGATCGGTTTTATGGGTGTCTATTCTCAATCCACAACAATCCGCTCAGTGTGTTAGCATATTTATATTATACTGTAGGAGCTCTTTATGCGGCATACTTCTGCTAAAACGCCTTTTGACAAGGGACCCACCCAATTTGGGGTTGATTATCCTGCTTTTAAACATAAGACTGATCAAGTCCCCAAGTGAGTAATCTGGCTTAAGAGAAGACAGCGCCATCATGATCACGGGTGTGTTGACGTTGTTAAAGGCGCCTTCTATGTCCAGGAAAGCGAACATTGTATATTCTCTATAATTTAGGGATCCTTCGATGGGGCTAGTTAATGAACATACAGCCATTTCCACTGGCTTTCCAGCACGCTAACTAGTGCTGAAAAATCCTAGTTGAATTCAGCTCTAAATATGCTATAGTAGGTAATAGTAGGAATCTGCCATGCTTACCTTTTATCGCCACTTGTTAATTCCCCCGGCGTACGGCATTTTTCCGAGGTTCAATCTTTATGATAGTGCGCAACACTGTATAGTATATGCAACTCGGGCATATAAGTTTGGTAAGTCCAGCTCGGTTTGGCGAGGGGCTACCACGAGGAAGTAATATAAGCACAAATGAGGTGTAATCATAGTTTACAGCACTGGGCTTCGCCAAAAATGACGCCCTAGCACCAATACGACACATTATTCTCACTCATTCTTCAAGCGAACTTGAAGTATCACTCCTTGCATTATCACCAGAATCTTCACATATTTCCATTTTGCTCAGATTGATGGGAGACTTCTTAAAGTCATAACCATTTTATAAGAAAAGAACTGAATCAAGGGCTTCACCGGTAAATTTTAACCTTCATAGCATGTGCTGTTTCCAGATCTGCTAAGTCTTTAAATGTTCAGAAAAGATCTTTGATCTTTGGCTTAGCAGGCAAAGAAAACGCAAGCTGTAATACTATAAAGAGCATACTTGGCCCAGGACTCAGGACTCACCACTGATTAACATCATTCGTCCGAAATAAGTCTCCCAAAATTTGAATATTAGCATGAGCTCATACCCGGCTTCAGGAAAGTGTTCAAACATACCTGGTGATCATTTTACTAGTTACCGTCACAGCATCAGGATCTCCGAGACTAAGTAAGGGTCTTTGAATTGATATGGTAGTGAATGAGCTTCTAAATCCCCAAACAGTTTACTGGCTTCGGTCTAACCGGACCCTCGTACTTACTTTACTTAAGGTGGCGCTACAGTCCGAGGTGGACCTGGGCCTCAGTCAACAAGCTTCTCCAGCCAGCTCGATCCCTGGCTAGCTGCCTCCAGTTTCGCATGCTAAGTTGGCTGAGGTCCTCTTCCACTTGCGTCTGCCACCTGAGTCTTGGCCTTCCTCTACTGCGCTGTCCCTCGGGGGCGGATTCGAAGACTTTTCGGACCGGAGCATTGGTGTCCATGCGCTCTACATGACCCAGCCATCTCAGTCTTTGGATCTTCACTCTTCTGGATAGGTCCATGTCGCTGTACAGTCCATACAGTTCGTCGTTGTATCTCCTCCTCCACTCACCGTCAATGCAGACGGGACCGAAGATCGCCCGAAGAATTTTTCTCTCGAAGCAACCAAGAACACCCTCATCCATTTTTGATAATGTCCATGCCTCTGCGCCATAGAGCAGGACCGGGATTATTAAGGTCTTATAAAGGGTGACTTTTGTTGTCCGAGAGAGGGCTTTGCTACCCATTGCCTTCTTAACCCAAAGAAACAGCGGTTGGCAAGAGTTATTCTTCGCTTGATCTTAGCGCTGGTGTCGTTGTCTGTATTTATAGCGGAGCCTAGGTAGACAAAGCCTTTAACTACCTCAAAGTTATATCTATCGAGGGTGATGTTCTGTCCGAGACGTCGGTGTTGGTTGTCCTTTTTGCTTGACAGCATATACTTGGTCTTGCCCTCATTGACCGCTAAACCCATTTTCGCCGCTTCCGTCTCAATACTCGCGAAAGCGCCACTGACATCACGCTGCTTTCTCCCGATTATGTCAATATCGTCGGCGTATGCGAGTAGTTGGACGGACTTTTGAAAGATAGTGCCTCTTGTGTTTGCTCGTGAGCATTGCACTATTCTTTCAAGTACGATGTTGAAAAAATCGCATGACAGCGCATCGCCTTGTCTAAATCCTTTCTGGACATCAAAGGTCTCGGTGAGATCTTTACCGACCTTGATGGAGCAGCGTGCATTCTCCATCCTCGTCCTGCACATACGGACGAGTTTGGCAGGGATGCCGAAACTAGACATTGATCTGTGTAGCTCGTCTCTATAGATGCTGTCATACGCGGCCTTAAAATCGATGAATAGGTGGTGGGTATCTATCTGAAGCTCATGGGTCTTCTACAAGATCTGCCGTAGTGTGAATATTTGGTCGATGGTGGACTTTCCTGGCCTGAAGCCACACTGATATGGACCTATCAGGTTGTTGACGAACGGCTTCAGGCGTTTACACAATACGGCAGATAAGATCTTATATGCGATGTTAAGGAGACTGATTCGTCTGTAGTTAGCGCAGTTCAGAGGGTCTCCTTTCTCGAGAATCGGCCAAACAATGCTGAGGTTCCATTCATCGGGCACACTTTCGTCCGACCATATTTTACAGATGAGTTTGTGTATGCTCCTTACCAAGTCATAGGCTGCCGCTCTTTGAAGAGCTCGGCAGTCAGGCTATCCGCTCCAGCAACTTTGTTGAACTTAAGCTTCGATATGGCTATCTTCACTTCATCCAGGTCGGGTGGACGGAATTGTTGGTCATCATCGTCCAGGTTGAAAGATTGATTCTGCCTGACAGCGGTATTTGGTCCGTCATCGCAGAAATGATCTTTCCAAATTCTCAGCACCGACTGCGATTCTACTACGATGTTCCCTTGTTTATCTCTACACGCTTCGGTTTGGGGTTTGTTTCCGCGGCATGCTATTTTTACCTTTGGGTAAAACTTCCGAATCTCATTCCTGGAGTAGCATCTCTCAATTTCCTCGACCTCGCGCTTCTCTTCCTCCTGAGATGCCAGTGTACACTCCTCCAGTATTATGGATGCCCGAACGCAGAGCTAACATCGACTCTAACCACTACCTTGCTCTAGCCAACGTGTGTTTGCGCAAAGACAAGCGAATGCTTTGAGGAACTACAATCGTGGTATCCTTTCCCATCGAGTCTCTCTTATTCTCTTAAGAAGTCCCCTGCCGTCATAATCAAATATCAAAAACCAGCGAGAATAAAAGGAAAGACGAAAACCAGCTTCGCAGGCGGAAAAAGAAGGAGCATGCGAAACGCGCGGTCGAATTGAAGATATTACTCCAGAAATAAGATTCAGAAGTTTTGCCGAAAGGTAAAAAAACATTCTACGAATACATACCTCGAACTGAAGCCAGTTAAGACGAACGAGGGAGCATCGTAGCAATCTTGATGATGACGAACCGAGTACCGTTGTCAGGCAGTAAGCACCCTTCGACCTGGATGATGAAGGTCAACAATTTCGTCCATCCGACTTGGATGAAGCGAATATAGAAATATCTAGGCTAAAGTCCAACAAAGCTGCTGGAGCAGACGGCCTGACTGCTTAAATCTTCAAAGTGGCAGGCATTGATTTGGTAAGTAGCGTACTCCAACTCATCTCTCACCTCAGCATTACTTGTGAGATCCTCAAGAAAGGCGACCTTCTGAAGTGCGCCAACTACTGAGGCGTCAGTCTTCTTAACATCGCATGCAAGAACGACTGAAGCCGTACTTCGGCAACCTGATTTATCCATGCCAGTGTGGCTTTAGGTCAGGAAAGTCCACAATCAACCAAATATTCACACTGCGGCAGATCTTAAGAGAAAGCCGATGAGTTTATTATCAATACCCACAACCTACTCATTGATTTTAAGGCCGCTTATGAAAGCATCTTAGATACGAGGTATACAGAGCAATGTCCAAGAGGCGCATGCAGATGGACCTCTTACCTCAACTTACTTAGCATGTGAAACTGGAGGCAGCTACCGAGGGAACGAGCTGGCTTGAGACGATTGCCGCCTGAGGCCCCGGTTCATCCCGCAGTGTAGTGCCACTTTATGAAAGTAAATAAGTATGCGAATTCTCCTAATTATTTATTACAAGCCAAATAGCTGATTTGCTTCCAATAACTCTTCGCGATTTCGAAATAAGAACTGATAAGTGACATTCGTACTAGAATGAGAATCATTAAAAGTAGCAACAACTGTATGAACATGCTTATCATCAGAGAAACTCTTAAAGTGTAGTCTTGGAATATGAGTATCTTTAATTTGTTAGACAATCAAACATTAAATATACAAAAATCGAACATCTTCTTAAAACTAATTTGAGTCTTTTGCCATCAAATGAATGTTTTGGGTATACATTCCTTCATATTTCACATGTAAAGCGCTCTTCGCTGAAATATTAAGAATAAAACGCAAACTGTTTCAGCTCCTCCAACATGCTTCGCGCTTCCTACAAAACATCATAAGCACAAATTAAATTCAAAGTAATTTAAAACGAAAAACCTTCCAACTCCCTACTCACCACTCGAACTTCTTCGTTGCTATCATCAACGAAAGATTCAATTTCCGCTCTCACTTCGGCCGTCCAGATATTTTGAAGAGCTCTTAAGCTAAACCTCCCCAACAATCGAAAAAGCATACATAAACGCATGCGAACAAGCTCATCGTTACTTCTCATCAAGCCAATAAGGTCTAGTTTGGAGCTAAAGATGATTTTCTCCACTAAATCGGCATTTTCGGGAAGCTCACGAAGCACACAACACAGTAGAGCAATCACACAACTTGTGATACGAACAGCACTTGAGTTGGTAAAGTCTAAGTCATTGTATGAAGCGAGTTAAAGGTAGGAAGACTTGAACTGCGAGTAGTCATACTTACCATGTGTTAGAAAATTTATCAATAAGTCATCAGCAGACAATATGACAACAGCGTCACAGAACTGGGAAAGAAATTGCTCCTTGAGGTGTACCAGATGGCAAATCAGTTCATACAAACGGGAAGCTGTCGAAATTTCTTCCTTGCTCAGCTCCGAAATCGGACGAATCGAGCTCCTGCTACCCGAGTATGGTTGTAGGGAAGCATTGGAGTCATTAATGTTTTTGGTGCTGACAAGCAGCTTAGAAGCAAACATCAGATTCGGAACCAGTTTCACCTCAACGTAAACCTATAATGGCACATGTGATAGATAACATTTTAAAAAGGACGAGCCCGTATGCATACGTTTTTTATATGATCGATGATGCTGGGTGGGCCACCGAGAACAAGTGGCAAACTTAACAACTGTGCCACACTTTCCACCACCTTTGGTGTTGCATTTGTGTTGCGCAAGGGGGCGACTATAATGCTAACCTACAAGTGATACGTTGTCAAACCCATTAAATCTTCAAAGCTTAGTTTCATACCAAATTCTGCTGCTTTAGAGAATCCAGTTCACCATCGAGAACTTCCTGAATCGACCGATGAAGGAATGCCAGCCATTCTTCATTCTCAATCACTGGACTCTGCGATTCATCGCAGGAATCCCAACCTGGCAGCAGACATGGTGGTGTATTCCTAAAATCAAAACCAAAACGAAAACTTTTTTTTAAATTTCACCATTAAGGCATCTCTTACTCGGTGTGCTTCTCATCCGCTGACTGGGTGCTGGCCTTTAACGTTTTGTCCTTCTTTTCGCCAGCCTTACGTCCATGATCAACGTCCAAATTATTGCCCAGCCTTAGCGAAAAGTTGTCCAGGTTTTGACTAAGTTTTCGTTTCTCCAAATCTTTGTTGCGCGATGTACTCTTCTCTGGAGCACTAGCCAACATGGACTTTTTCAAATTCAACGAAAGATTCACCTTTGCTTTAGGTACGTCAATGGAAGACTGCTCAGGCTTGAAGTTGTCATGCAGATAGTTCACGATCATGTTTGAATTTCCGGTGACAAAGCAAATTTTTGATGATGTGGTCCGCTGATTGGACTTGATTGTGTCCATGACCTTCGAAGGAGACGGCTCCATTTTATACTGTCCTTCGGAGAACGGCACAGTTACTCTACAACCTGCTTCTTCAGTGTCTGTCTCGAAGTTTTCAATGTCACTTTGAAGAATAGCGTTCACGCTGTCACGGGAGGATGTAAGGTTATCTGTGCATTGCGAGTCGCCTTCAATGTTAAGAGATTTTATGTTTTTGCTCAACTCATTGTCGATTGTCCTGCAAAGAAATTCGCAAGATGTATTGGCACAATTGTCGGGATCATCAACTAACTTGTCGTCAGGCGACGCAGAAATGCTTTGTTTGCTCGCTCGTGCAGCCTTCTTTGGGTTTATGAAGGGCGAATTGTCCGCAGAAATTCCCGAGATAAATAGTTTTCCCTCCACAAAAGGGTGGCACAATATTTGAGCCCACGTTATGCGCAGTGATGGATCCTTTTCGAGTAGGCCCTTTGAAAGAACTTTTATGAAACCTTAACTCCACCACTGTAATGGGTCAATTTACCTGTAAAAATGACCGACAATCACTGGTTAGGAAACTCGGCCACTTCACCTCCTCGTGTTTGATGAGTTTCACCAAATGCAAAATGGACGTCGTACAAAACGGCGGTTGGCCAGCCATGGTTTCATATGAGATGCATCCAAGCGACCACAAATCGGCCTGATGGTCGTATGGACGCTCTGCCAATAATTCTGGTGCCATATACAACGGAGTACCCTTAATAGAGGTCAACACATGTGTCCCCATAGTCATGTTACGTGCCAATCCAAAGTCACACAGCTTCACATGCAACTCATCATTCAGTAGCACATTCTGCGGTTTCAAGTCACGATGAAGAATTCGATTGGAGTGTAGGTAGTACAAGGCCGATACTAAATGGCAAATGAGTTTCTGTGCTTTTTCCTCTGAAATTGCACCATTCCTGGCCAAATAACGATGCAGATCTACCAAGGCAAACTCTGTGACGACTACCAAGTCGTTTTTTGTCTCGAAGGATTCGAACATCTCTATGACATTGGGATGCTTCAGCTTGGCCTGGATGTCACATTCTCGTCGGAGGTTCTTCAATTCCTTATTAGATCGTCCACGCTACATGATGGGGATGGTCTTATTCCATTAAAATCGACAGAGGGTATCAAATGTCCTTACCTTTGAAATGATTTTGATAGCAACGATTTGATCGTCTACCTTTCGATTTGCCTTGTAGACGCGACCGAACGAGCCCTCGCCGATCAATGAGATAACGGTGTACCGGTTCATGGGAGCTAAATAATCTTCGATTCGGCTGAATGTTTTTGTTTATTTATTTAATTATCGATGGAGTTAAGTTTGTTGAACTTGTTGCTTCCCGGAAAATAAACAAAAACAAAACAAAGTGCGTCGGAAATGTCAAAGTGAAGAACGTAATCAGCTGTTTACGATATAATGATGATTGTGTTCAGCGCGAATTGTCAGTAACAGTTGGATATCCCAGAGAAGGAATTTATGATTTGTAATCTTAAGGTGGTGTATACTGTTTTGTTATATATCTCTATTTTTTGACATTAAAGGTCTCGGTAATTTTATTACCCTCCTTAATGGAGCACCAAAAGTTCTTGCACAGCCCGAAGTGTATGGTAACGATGTGTATACCAGGCATGACGTTGTTTAGCGTGATCCTATGCTATCTGCTGACTATTTCCGCAGAAATACTCTTTTTATTCTCAACTCTTACTGGAACTCTTTTATTGGCTATTCATATTCATCTTAACAGGCTTCCAATCTAGTAAGGCTTTCGAACTTCATTCTTGCAGTAAAATCTCTCTATTTTGTCATTCACACGCTTCTCGGCCGTATCTCCCACCTATATTTTCTGCGCATAGAACTCCTTGGAAGCAGCTAAATTGTTATTCTTTGCCTTTTATGCTCAAATCAGAGCTTTCTTTGTGGCAACGCTTTTGTAGCAATAACTGCAGGGGTCGTCAGCATTAATTCCATTCGTATGAGAGGTTGTTGACAGTCCATGACCGAACACTTTTCCTCTCGTGATGACGTATCCCGAGTAAAACTCATGGACTTAGGGGCAGCCTTAACAGTCCTGTGCCTGTCGCCCTTCTCGGGTCATAAGAGGCCCTTTAAACTTTGGCTGCAAATACATCGACGTAGCTCTAGAAAGAGGTGTGCACCAAGTAGTTCAAGCTGACTAGAACTGTATATACCACCGTTGATTCGTATTTTAGATTCCTCCGCCACCATATTGATGAGGCTGAAGTGCTCGAGCGAGGACACCCTTTCCTCCACTTTTCTTTCGTCAGCAGTCATCAATAACATTCCGCACGAAAGCCCTTAGTCTAGCCTTTGGCCTTCAGCAAGTGGAAGTGAAGTTGGGAGTTGATAAGCAGAGACTGAATTCTCGACGATAGTGCCCTTACAAAACACTAACCATAACTCGAAGTGATAATATGAGAAGGAAATTCAATAAGACTGCCAAATGACCTCTGAATTAATTTCGTGAGTATTTCAACTGAATTCATCCATTCTGTATAAGAACACTTCAAACCGCTGTACAGATTTTGCCGTCGACCCATACGAGACTCGACAATGTTTATATTCAAAACGTCAGTTGTTTTAATTAGAAAAACTGAATTTTTTCTTTCGTTTCTTTATATTTACTTTTTGTAAATAAACTTGCAAAATTCTACGTTAAACCATGGAAACTACAATTGAAATTCTTCAAACCAGACTTTCCGGATGTCGCGAAATTATTTACACTGGCTATACCAGCACAAAGACAAGTGGTATACCCTGGTTGAACTCATTTTGTGCAGAGCTTGAAAAATTCGCCAATATCCTGCATAAGTTTCTGATATTCGATTGCTCCAGAATGGATCAAGTTGTCGAAACAATGTTCTTATGCCTAACACAAATCGTCACCTGCATACGACACATGGAAAAGACGATAAAAGCTGAGGAGTCTGGTGGCTTTGCAGTGTCCGCCTCGCGACAACATTTCCTCGATCGTATCGTTTGGTGTTTGGATCGGATGAAGGAGACCATCAATTCGGTGGGAACACGCTCGACTATTGTGGAAGAATCTAATTTTGTTACTCTAATGGACAGAGTACTTGAAGATATTGCCCCATTTAGTTCATTCAACGATACTACTACTCGCTCGAATTACGCCGAAGAAAGTGCTGAAGCAATGTTCGCTAGTAAACACATTCGCTCTACAGTGGATTCAATTCTAAGTCACACTCTGGCTTTTGCTAATGTTACTCTGAAGAATGACAAAAAGATTATTAGCTTTCTGTGCCAAAAGGTGATCCGAGATTGCATTGCTTTTCAGGACGAGTGCTCGCTGTCCGATGAGAAGTCGACGTTAAATCAAAGTGATCGCAAGTTGAAGGCGATGTCTTTGGAGAATTCACTCTATCAGCTGGAGGACTATATCAATGAGAGTTTGTTGCGGCTGGTGTTCACCAGTTTCATAGATTTCTCCAAGTTATCTGTACAAAAACTTCGTGCAGCGATTCGTCTCAACGCTGATGACTCGATTCTTGATGAGGTAATCGCAGATTTTGATGTCAATCTCGATAGAACCACACAAATAGGGATCTTCGCAGTTGCCTTTGCTCCAGATATGAAAGTTAAAACTGCAGTTCTGAGTTGTCTGGCTTCATTTGAGTCGTTGGATTCGTGCATTATTCCATCTCTGCAGTCGAACTGTGACGTGTATTCGGAGATCCTGGAGCAGCATTTCAATGAGGAAGTGGAAAAATTCAAGCTGGCTATTCAGGAGATAATTGATAGTAGTGCGTTCTGCACATGCTACTTGGAATTACTTTCAGAGACGATTTCATCTAGCGAGAAGCAGCTAAACAGGGAGGAACTCTCTGATATATTAGACATGGGTGTCATTCTAAGGGAGCATCTCCAGCTCAATTATAAATACTTGGAGCTGCATAGAGATGCAGATAAGCAGTTGAAATACGACAAATTCATCCTCATGCTGGAGGAGTGTCAGGCTATTTTCGCATGCCTCAGCCAAGTGGAATCGGAAAGAGTTCTCAAACGTTTCAAGATCCTTCGTTCAGTGCTATCCAAGCTAGGAGATTCACTCGTCGATTCAAGTAAAAGTTCAAAGAAGCCCCTCACCGATGTATTCATCACATCTGAGGAAATGTGCGAGTCGCAGAAACTCCTCGAATCCGTTGGCATCTCACCATCGAACAACAGTATTTTCTATCGAAACAACGTGAGCTATCGTAAGATCCCGAGCTCAGATTCCTTAAAGGTAAACTGTTCCAGATTGAATACTGCTACGTTGAGTTGCAATGATCAGTCGGAGGAAGTTCTGTCAAATTTCAACCGCCCTAGGAGTATTCGAAGGAAGGAGAGCCTCCGCACCACAATGTTCAAGAGACAAAAGAGTAATGACACAGAGAATGCTTACAAATTATACAGGGAACAGTCTGCGGTTCTGCACATAACAGAGATTCTCGATCAGGTCACGATGCTATCGGCAAAATCAACAAGTGAGTTGGTGAAATAGCTTACAACTCGTTTTCCACGCATGGATTAATGTGTGCCTGTTCTTTTTATTACTAAGCAGCATATTTTCGGTGGTGTTTATGGTCGCAGACTTGCGATCCATTTTTGTATCTAAGGTCAAAGATTAACAGTTTTTGTTCAATAAAATTTGTACACATTTGGGAACCGGGTAATTTGCTTTTTGTGCTAGTTTTCCGTGTGAAACTTGGAGACTCGTATTTGATTTTCAGATATCTGACCCGACCCAGCCAGGCAAGAGCTTCGCATAAAGAGTTCTCTGGCGACACCCAGCTACAATGGCGAAGACCGTGTGGATTGGAATAGGTTTGCTTCTATATCTACTGTAGAATGGTTTTTAAAAAAATGATGTCCCTTGCTTATAAAGTCAATGTGGGAGTTTGTCGCTTCTTTCAAAGCGAAATATTCTGGTATTCTTAGATTTAGGCGTGCAGTCGATAAATATATCTAGTGCTTCCGACGTAGCTGCATTGTTACTGCGCCGCTTAGTGAGGCTTGAGCTTCGAGATGCTGAGATCAAACCAGCCTTCGACATTCGCTGAAGCAAAATAAGGTGACGGCTGTTCGAATGGTTCAACGAAGTCATCGCCAAGTCGCTGAGGGAGATTTCCTCTTAAATCAAAGGGAAGATTTTAGTATCCTTGGATGCATAAAACCTCGGAATCCACATCATAACTTGGAAAGTTCTGCAAAGACTGCAAGATAAAAATCTTATCCGCAACGTCCTTGGCATTAATAACAGTCCTACCGATTTGGAAGCTGACGCTCATTAAAAATGTTCCCACAATATACCAGAAACTATTGAAAACCCAATCACCAGTAACGCTCACAAGAAGCTGGAACACACTATTTGAAAGTAGCAGAACATTTAAGGTCTACTTGGAAAGGAAATGTATCACTTTCTATCAAGGAATAAACGCTTGAAGGCGACTCTTTTCGAGATGGTTACATTGGTCGGAAGAGTTACAATAAACCAAACAGGCAACCCGGGTAAGAAAACTTTTCCATAAAGCAATACGCACTGAATCATGGGACACTTACAGGTTCACATAAACCAAATTCAACAGAATTGAGAAAATTTAAGAGAAAACCTTGGATTAAGAATTGCGAAAGCCTGAAGCCACTTCAGCCTATCAAACGTCTTCGAGACCTCACTCTAAAGATTTTTTCTTAAATCCGATGATAAGTTCACATCTAGTGGAGAAGAAAGCATGAAAACTTCCCAGGCTCTCCTGATTCTAGTACCTATAGCTATCAAGGTGATAGCAGAACTTATTTTACTTATTTTAGGTGGCGCTACTGCCGGGGTGGACCTGGGCCTCACTCAACAAACGTTTCCAGCCAGCTCCATCTTTTGCTAGATGCCTCCAGTTTCGCACGTTGGTCGACGTCCCCTTCCAGTTGCGTGAGCCACCTGAGTCTCGGTCTTACTATACCGCGTTGTCCCTCGCGGCCGGATTCGAAGGCTTTTCGGAACGGAGAGTTGATGTTCATCTGCTCTACATGACCCATACATCTCAGTCGTTGGAACTTCACTCTTTGTGTTACTCGTTGTATCTCCTCCTTCACTAACTGTCTATGCAGATGGGACCGAAAATCACCCGAAGAATTTTCCTCTCAACGCAAGGACGTCCTGATCCATTTTTGACATAGACAACTGGTCCATCGTAGCCGAAAAAAGCAACGAAAAGCAGCAAAAGGTATTCTTCGTGTGATGTCAACGCTGGTTTCGTTGTCCGAATTGATAGCGGAGTTTAGTTACATAAAGTGCTTAATTACCTCAAAGTTATACCTGTCTATAGGCCCCGGCCCATAGAATCCGTTGCGTCCGTTGCGATGCCGGATAGGTTGACGTTGACGTTTTTGACGGAAGTTACAGTCCCATAGAATCCGTCGCATTCGTATACAGAAAATAACCGGTGAAGTTTTGTTATTGCTGAGTGTTTCTTTTGTATCTACGAGGGCGGGTCAATAAGTCCGTGACTTTTTGAATTTCTGACCTCTTTACTGAAACAGCAACACTGCTCCTGTCAACAGGCATCTGTCAGACTACTCACTAATTTGAGGAGAAAATGGAAAAAAGTGAATTTCGTGTGCTTATTAAGCATTATTTCTTGCGAAAAAAAACCATTACCGAGACCAAGGCTAAGCTTGATAAATACTATGGGGACTCTGCACCATCGATTTCAATGGTAAAAAAGTGGTTTACTGAATTTCGTTGTGGCCGTACAAGCACTGAAGATGCCGAACGTCCTGGACGCCCAGTTGAGGTCTCTACACCCGAAACAATCGAAAAAATTCACGATATGGTGTTGGCCGACCGAAGATTGAAAGTGTGAGAGATTGTGGAAGCCGTAGGGATCTCGCATGGCTCAGTGGTTTCAATTTTGAATGATCACTTGGGCATGAGAAAGCTTTCCACAAGATGGGTGCCGCGTTTGCTCACAGTCGACCATAAACACATGTGCAGTTGCCATGGCAAAAATCCATGAATTGGGCTATGAATTGCTCCCTCATCCACCCTATTCTCCAGATTTGGCTCCGAGCGACTACTTCTTGTTCCCAAACCTGAAGAAATGGCTTGGTGGAAAAAGATTTGACTCCAATGATGAAGTCATCTCGCAAACAAAGGCCTATTTTGAGGACCTCGACAAATCATTTTTTTTGGAAGGGATAAAAAAATTGGAGAAGCGTTGGACAAAGTGTATAGAGACTACGTTGAAAAATAAAATTATTTTTTTATCAAAAAATCTGTGTTTTAATCCAAAAGTCACGGACTTATTGACCCGCCCTCGTATGACAATTTCTCTTCATTCTCTCAATGCCCCCACCAATGAAAATGCTTACTCTCAATTTGTGAATACATGAACCTAAATATGTGAATGGATGATCTTCAATATGTGAATGTGTGAACTGCCAACGTGTAAAAAAGATTGAAAAAGTAGAAAATATACCTACTTTATCCGTCGTATCCGCCATATCCATTGCTTATGGGCCTGATCCCATAACAAAGTGTATATTCTATCCAGGTGTCAGTCTTTAACGTCAACGCAACGGATTCTATGGGCCTTAGCGTTAAGGTGGCGTTTTATCTGAGAAATCGGTATTGAGTGTACTTTTTTGTTAACAGCATACACTTGATCTTGTCGTAGTTTACTGCTGAACCCATTTTCGCCACATCCGTCTCAAAACTCGCGAAAGCAAGGCCGACATCACACTACTTTCTTCCGATTATGTCAATATCATTGGCGTATGCGGGTAATTGGACGAACTTTTGAAAGATTGTACCTGTTGTGTTTGCGCATGAGTTTTTACACGCATAGCCTAGTCTTAATCCTTTTTTGGCATCAAAGGTCTCGGTGAGATTCCGGGAAGGACTGGTGATATCTTTGACGACCTTGATGGAGCACCGTACATCCTCCATCGTTTTCTTGCACATACGGACGAGTTTGGCAGCGATACCAAAACTAGGCATTGCTCTGTATAGCTCATCTCTATAGATGCTGTCATACGCGACCTTAAAACAGATGAATAGGTCGTCATGGTGTGAATCGATCTGAAGCTTAAGAATTTTCTCCAAGATCTACTATAGCGTGAATATTTGTACTTTCCTTGCCGAAATCCGCATTGATATTAATTGATATGATATATTCACACAGTACAGCAGATAAGTTCTTGTATGCGAAGTTAAAAAGACTAAAGCCTCTGTAAATAGTTAGTTTCTGAGGTTCGGACAAACAATGTTGAATCAGGCATACCTTCGTTCGACGATATTTTACAGATCACTTGATGTATGCTCCTTATCAAGTCATCGCCTGCCGCTTTACAGATCTCGGCAGTCAGGCCGTCCACTCCAGCAGCTTTGTTACTACCTGACCGCATTTCTACAGAAATGTTTTTTCCAAATCCTCAGCATCGATTGCTTCTCTAACACGATATTTCTTTGTTCGTCTCTATACGCTTCGGTTCGGGGTTTATGTCCGTGATATGTTTTTTTTATTACTTTTTGGTAAAACATCCGATTTTCATTCCGGAAGTATCATTTCTCAATTCCTCGACCGCGCGTTTCGCATGCTCCTTTTTTCCCTCCTGAGAAGTCGATTATCTTCTTTCCTCTTCTGCTCATAGAGCTTGCGAAGAGCTATTTTCGTTCTATTTAGCGTCGCCTTATATGCAACTTGTTTAGCTGCGGGTGCTTGTTATGATGGTAGAATGAAACCCAGCACAGTATTGCCACTGGTCTTCCATACTTGATGCTGGAAAGAGACTTGAACAATCTCGCCATTGTAGCCGTTGGACGTCGAAATTCCTCACAATATTACCTTGCCTTAGCAACTGCACCTTGGCCACAACAAGGTATTGGTCCGAGTCCATGTTGGTTACTCAAAACGTTTGGGCATCCATAATACTGGAGGAGTGTCATGCATTAATCGCAATGTGATCAATCTGGTTGACGGTTGATTGATCAGGAGTTCTCCAAGTCCCTTTTTGAATATTGATATGTGGGAACCGCTTGCTATCTACGAAAATGTCGCAAGGTCGGTTAGACTCAATCTGTTATCAGGGGTGGTGTCGTGCAGACTATACCCTCCGACAGTACTTGCAAAGATGTCCTCTCTTCATAGCTTTGCATTAAAATCGCGAAGGATAATTTAAATGTCATAGCTAAGGCATTACTCGTAGGTCTTGTTCGAGAGCTCATAGAAGGCATCTTTGGTGTCGTCATCTTTCTCCTCTGTGGGGGCATGCGCGCATATGAGGCTAAAGTTTGCAAATTTAGTGTTGATACGGATTGCTTCGAGGCGCTCGCTCACATACCGGAAGCTCAGGACTTCTTGTGTTAGTCTGCATCCAACAACAAGTCCGCATCCAAAAAGACTTTGCTTTTGCGTCGATAGTAATCGCCGTAGTAGATGTCACAGGTTTTCATCCTTTTTTCGCCGTCCCATCCCATCGCATTTCTAGGTGTTGGTAATGTCTCTTTTGCAGCAATCTAGGGCCTGCGCTAGTTGTTCAGCTGCACGTGGGCTATTAAAGGACCTACCATTCTACGTGAATATCCGAAGTTCGTTTGTATGGCTCGACAACAATAGATCCGTCCGTATCCGGTGCTTGTTAGTGCTTTGTAACTTTCGTCTTTTTTTTTTTCATCCAAGATCTGACCTTTAGTCTGGTAAGTTCCGCATTGACTAAATATCCATGCTGCCGCAGATCATAGAAGAAAAAACCCCGAAGTCCAAATCGTAACGAACCTCTTCTTTATGGATTTAAAGGCCAGATTACACAGCATCCACAGAGGCCCGCTATACAAATTAAGGGCTAATACTGCAAAACTCAATAAGTTGTGCAAAATAACGATCAAGAAAGGTCGGTGTTCGGAAGTAGCCCCAGACCCTTAAGGTCTGAACATAGTTGCATTTGGTATGTCATTACCATATACTTATCACATCATTTTTATAAGCGCCTTTTTTCGCATTATTCACTACTATTTTTTTAAAGTTTGTTTTTTGCGCACCCATGTGCTTTTTAACGTAATAAAATACGATTTCGTTTGTCAATTGAATGACTTTTTGCTGTCTTCAGTTTCTGTTTACCAGTTTAACTTAAGGTGCCACGCTAACTTGGGAGGCCTACTAGTTGAGGCCCATGTCCACCACACACTGTATCACTGTACCATTTAAATTTGTAGAAAACACTAAGCAAGTGTCCATTTTTAAATTTAATGAAAAATGTTATACATACTTCTAGAATGGGAGCGTTGTCATAAGCCCATTAATTGTTCAGTCATCGCAACCCGCATCCCCAAGATTCTAGTTCGGTTGGGGTTCGAATAATTGGACGAAGCTTTTCCAAGTCCATGTTTTCTTGAATAATAATGAACTTTCTATTATTCTTTCCTCAATTCCTTATGCTTTGTTAAAATTCACATACATGTCCATTTTGAAAATATTTCTATGCTCAACGTACAAGTCAAAAGAAGAAAATTCCGAATCAAACAATTCTCTATGACATCCCTGTATTCTAGAATCAAAAAAGTGACACAAGAACACTTTATGTTTGTTTTCAATTTCAAATTCTTTGGCAGCTTAGAAACAATTTTTAAAAATCTCTTATCTTCGTTGTCCCTACTTCCGCTGTTTACCTCTTCTGAAATGGCTTATGTAAACAAATTCGTGCATCAACAAGTTGTGTAACTTTCGTTGTATTCTACCAACTGTAAGGTTCTAACTGGCTTCTTTAGTTTGGTGAAGGATTTAGCAACGTGGACGAATCAGCGCTCGACATAAACTTAACGAATCTAAATTGGATACCATCTCATGTTTAAAGTGCTTCACTTTATTATCAATTGTTAATATTCAATTGGTTGAGTAGGTCATCACGGGTAAAGATGAGTGTTCTTTCGGATATTTCTAAACTCTTTACAGAGAAGTCCCTCGATGAGATTATAGTAAATGCAGGCGGTACCAAGCATACGTCGTATAAATTTGGCAAAGGCTTCAAGAAAGGTGACTCGTATCTGAGCAAGGTCTTCCGATTGTGTGTGTATGGCTCGAACGAGGACAATGGGTAAGTTAATTGGTGTTTTGCCCTTTTGACCCTTTTTCAATGTACGAAATTTCTATGATAGTTCGAAGTTGGAGGTGAATTTAATCATCAAATCCATGCCAGACAATGCAGGAAGGAGGAAAGTGTTCCGTTCAGCAGATTTCTTCCGCAATGAGATCAATTTCTATTCGAAGATTATTCCAGCATTTGAAAAATTTCAACAGACAAAGTCGCCAAAGAATCCGTTTACTGAGTACCCGAAATGTTATTTGACCCATTGCGATGGAGAGAATGATTTTATTTGCCTGGAGGATGTGAATTTCCTTGGCTATGGTTCGCCAGATAGGTAAAAATTTGGATAGGCTGGAGATTATCTTATTGAATGAGGTACTATAGGCAAGGCTACATCACGCTCGATGAGTGTCTATTGACAATGCGGACATTGGGGCGCTATCATGGCATAGCTTTGGCATTTGCAAATCAAGATCCAAAGGGTTTCGAAGACACGGCCAGTCAATTGGAGGAGACCTACTATGCGGAAAAGTTTCGCACCTGGTATATTGGTTTCCTTCATATAGCAATATCTGTGGCGCAAGATGCCGTCTCTAAATCGTATCCGGGAACTGAATATGAAAAAATAGCGCACAAATTTCTGCAAGTGAGCCTGTACGATGATTTGATTAAGTTGGTCTCTACAAAAAGTAAGTTTTGTCAGTCATTTTGTTGAAATTACTCTGCAATGTGTATGGATATTTGTAGGTAAACTATCCGTGATCGGTCATGGCGATTGCTGGACACCGAATTTTCTTACAAAATATACAGACATTGGCTCCCCTGAGGCTATAAAAATAATTGATTTCCAGCTGGCAAGGTGGGTTTTTGTTTTGTTAAGAACTACATTGCAAAATTTATAAAACGATATTCAACTACGAGTAGACGTGCCTCGCTTGGATTGGACGTTTCCTTCTTCATTTACTCATGCACCAGCCAAAAACTTAGAGAAGATCATTACGACGACCTTCTGAAGGTTTGTTTCATGTAACTTATCCTTCCTCTACATGATACCATCGTTTTTATTTCCTCTAGGAATACCATACCAGTGCTACAGCATTAATTAAGGATTTGGGAGCAGATCCAGATAAAGTTCTTCCATTTAGCAGCTTGTTGGAAGAATTGAAGAACTTTGGACGTTTTGGCTGCGGCATGGGCATTGAATCTTTGCCAATGTCACTGATTGACGATGAAGAGGTACCCGATTTGGATGAGATGAAGGAAGATGCAGTATTGACTGATGTTTGGAACATTGCTCCATTTAAGGATGAAGCGAAAAGACAACGAATCGCTGATATATTCAAACATGCAATTGACCAAGGTTATATTCAGTGAAAAACATGCCAAGCGCTTGTATAATTACAATTTTTTCTCGTGACACTCATTTTGTAGATTTCACTATAAGAGATTATAGATAGCAATTAGAAGTACGTTCATGTACGTAGATAAATGAAATTGTGTTTGTTTGTGATTGCATCTGGATTAGATTACAAGTGGGGTTACGAAAGCGACACTTTAGTGCTGATATTTCATTTCTGAGATCGACTAAACTCAAAACTACTCGTAAAAAGACCCCACTGACTGACTGACACATATACCTCGCTTCGGATTTCTAAAGTGCTTTCCTACACCGGTCTCATTTTGTTTTGCGAATTTCAATTGCGTGTAAGACTCTTAATAGCTTGCCACTCATTTAGGAAGCGGTACTGTTTTAATTGAAGAGAGATCTTAAATAATTGTTTTTGTTAGACTAATTCAGTTTTCGGTTGTGTGTCTAACATTAATACAAATTTCAGTGGTTTACTGTACTGAAAGACGGAAATTCAAAAATTTCGTAAGTTAAAATTTAGCACTTTCATTTGTTCCATGATTTAAACTGGGTCCAGTTGCTTTGAATAGCCCAGGTGATAGTCCGTCTGCGTCCAGCAGCTTAATCAGACTTAAGCTTCGATATTACTATCTTAACTGACTTAACGGAGTTATATGATCTTTCCGCGCATCGTAACTGGTTAATTCTGTATGAAAGTGATATTTTGACTACGATCGCAGTACAATATATACTGCAGTAGTCTTTCCGCATTTTCGTAGCGACTCTACTATTACAATAGTTGTCTATATTCAACTCGGCAGGAATTCATTCAGGCTTTGAAGCCATGTTCATTTTATTCTCGGATAAAACTTCCATCTCCATCCAGAAATGATGGAAAACCATCGCTCTATTTCCTCAAACAAGCGTTTCTCGTGTTTTTTTTTTATTTTTCGAAAAGGTTTGGTTTTTCCCTCTTTCTATGCTTTTGGTTTAGTTGTAACAATGTGCCTGAGTTCCATAGTCAAACTAAAAGTTTATTTGTGGCGGCGCTTTGGAACCAATCAGAAGAAGCAGTCAGCAATATTTCCTTCATTGTTCTACGGTCTTGGAATGGGGATTAGAATTTGAAGAGAGCTTATAACAAACGCGATTGTTAAAGATCCTAACGGTCTCTTGCGATTTCAGCTTTTCAGGGTCGAACTTTGGTGCTCTTACTTGACTCATTTGTGCCTGTGGTATCTCAAATCATATCCGGGCTGTGAGAATATATAACGTAGAAAAGCTGCAACAGCAAGAATCCTCGCCGAAGGCAATCTCTTCACAATTTCTATGCCGCCACCGGCATAGCTGCGGATAGAATCCCTGGTGAATGAAATTCAGCATTGTTTACCCGATCCACAAGAGAGACTCCCTTTACTTAGAAATAAACGTGTCCTTCTCGCTTACAAGATAATATCGGAAATATTGCATGAACGTTTCAAAACATTTGTCAACAACCTAATTGGCCCCTATAAGTGTCAATCCTGTCCTTCAAACCAGGAAGGTCCACTATCGGCTAAATCTCTACACTCTGGCAAATCCTGCAAAATACTCCAAAAGTCCACATCGATGCTCACCATCTTTTCATCAATTTTAAGACCGCTTGTGACAGTCTCGTTTTGGAATCCTTGTCAAGCTCCTCCGATTGTACAAAATGATGATTGAAAACACTCGCTGCTTCTTTAACGTCGGTAACTACTCAACTGAGACCTTTGATGACAAAAAGGTTTTAGACAATGTGATGCGCTGTCATGTGAATTCTTCAACATCATACTTGAAAGAATTGTGCGGAACACTGGAACACTATGCTATAACTGGCGTACACTGATCGACATAAATGGAGAGAGATCAGCGGCCTGTCACTGGTGGTGCTTGCTAATATCGATATATGCTTTCAACAAAAGCGGACACATAACATCGAGGTACTTCACAGAACGCCACAGTCTATAGTTATAATTTGTTCCTTTGGTTCTGCCAACAACGCTTCAGGAGAACTTAAACTCACTATTGTCAATGTTTCTTTAAACTATAAAGGCAAATTAAGGAGAAACTTAGTCATCCCAGTTCTGCTTAATATTCGGTCCCATTAGCGTTGACGGACTTTTAAGGAGAAGATTCAACGAGGAATTATATGAGCTGTACAGCGACATCGACTTAGTCAGAAACCTGCGCATCAATGGCTTGAGGTGGCTAGGACATGTTGAGCAAATGAACACCAATACACCGGCCCGCAGATTCTTCAAATCTTACGAAGTAGAGGAGCAACTCACCATATGTGACGTGTAAAAGTAGAACTGATGGGCCACATACTGGTAAGTAAATACAGCCCCAAATACGTTGAAGTTTATGGCTTAAATAACAAATCTGACTTGCTGAATCTACTATTAGCCAAAGCCAAACAATTAAGTGATGTTGGCAATAGTAAGACATCTTGACCGGCACATCCACGTTAAAAAAGCGACTAATGAAGTAGTGGCTAGAGTTTGCAAGTAATTGTTTATAGTATTGACCTCTGCGCAGACGCTTTTAGAAAAAAAGACAACACCCACAAGTCTCTAGAACTTTAACTTTTTGACTAAGGTAGTTTGAAATTGTCTACAGATTATCTTGCTGTTGCTGAACAAAGAAAAAAAAAAACACTAATAGAGCCACCGGATAGAGAAATCTCTGCCAATGATTACTAAAATTTTTCTCGCCTATTGCGGTAGCCGATCATCGATCAAATCTATTGTCGATTGTCGATTGTCGAATCGACTGATTTCAAGTTCGGTATTGTGTAACTCAATCGACAAAGGATTCTTTTATTGTGAATATCGCTAATGACAACTGGCTTCAGTGGTTCACATAAAACAGCAGAAGTTAAGAATATTAATGCTCCTGTAGTTGTCGCAGCTCAGAGGGGCTCTGTTATAAGGATTGAACAAATAAAGCTAAGGTTCTATTCATCGGGCACACTTTTGTTTCTTACCAAGTCATCGCCTGCCGATCCAAAGGACTCGGCATGTATGACGTCCGCTCCAGCAGCTTTGTTTCTTTCTTCTGATCAAATTTTTGAAATAACTTGATAGTTGCCCCGTACCCTTTTTGGTTCATATAACTCGGCAGATAAACTATCCGGACCGGGAACCTGGTTATACTTAAATTTAGTTTTTCGTTTGGATCAGGTAGACTGAAATGTTGGGTTAAGTCAAACAAGGAATTTCGAATTTCAGCATTGAGGAACTAGACGTAGAATGCATAGAAGTTCTTGGGAAGTTCCAAAAACCCAATCGGCATGGGTTTTGACGGGATGTAATAGTCGTTCAATGTTAGAACAACAGTTTAATCAACGAAACAGAGTTCGGCTCATAAAACAAGCACAAGCTCCTGATCTGCTTGGGATATTTTCCTTAATTATAAATCTGTTGATATTCAAACTCTTTCTAATTTGCTTCTGGTTATTTTGTAGATATTACAGAATTTGTTATCGTCATAAACGGTGAGCTTTGCATGGCAATAATGCCACACACTAGTGCAACTGACTGGAGGCGGTGGTTTCAAGTATCTGACGATCCTTTGGAAGATACCTGATAGTTTAAATTTGATCAGAACACCGACGAAATACTTTTATATATGACGATAGTAGCATTAAGTTTGGTTCTGGTCCTTGTGTTTTGCACTTTGTTCTTTCTGAAGGAGGGCCAAAATCTCTGGTACCTAACTATAAGTCAGTGCTAAACTTATTTCAATCGTTCGGATTCACAGACTTAGATTGAAGGATGGGAAGATGGGAAATAGGTCAAAAGTATTATATAAATCAAGAGACTGTCTGACAGCGTCACAAAGATGGTCTGAAAATCTGATCAAGAAGAAAATCTGAATTAATGGCAAAAACTGGGCATTATGAAGTAGGTTTTATTCAAATGAATGTTCCGGCTAGATTGGCAGCAGGCCATTTTGTCAACCAAATTTTTTAATACATTTTCGATCATTTCAACATCTATTTCACCAATTTTGTTCTTAAGTGCTTAAATCGGCTTTGGATTGTTCGCGTGGCATAGATTTTTATTGCCACTCCATAAAAGAAACGCCGTTCTGTCAAACATCATCACCAAAATGACTGATTTGACGATTATTGAACTTGGTTTACAATAAATCGATTGTTGGACGGCTTCTGTGGCAAGAAGTCCTATCTTGCTAGATCCATAGCTCGCCCAAGTCCAAATCGTCAGTTTCTGACCATTTAAGTGGGTAGAGACTGCCATTGACGTTAACGTTTCTGGCATTGTCGTTTCAGAAGGCAAATGGGCATATAATATAATGCATTCGTATGGATGCATTGGCTTCTCTATGACTACGTATTCCTATTTCCTATTCGCTTATACCAAAATTTTCCTTGATTACGTAGCCGCCGAGATGGAAATGCGCTGAAGAGTTGGTTTTCAGAGCAAAATTGTTGTCGATTTCGAGCTGTTCTAAGAGACAAGCGATAACAAAGAAAGTGGCCATTTGGCTTCAATTCCTGAGTCAATCTGATTGCACACTTCTGCTCAGGCTAGTGAAAATAATATTCAGACGCCGAGATCATTGACACGTTGAGGTTCACCTTCGGTAACAGCTGCAATATTCCCCGTTGAGCGCACAAAGTGCATACGGGAATATACAATTTACCATTTCTGTGTAAAATGCACTTTGTTTCGGCCACGCAGCGTTCACTTTAGAAGTAACTTTTAAATATTTCCTAACATTGTTCAAGCTTAAATCGATCCATTTTGTACTGCGAAATGCTGTCAGTGCCATATTCTCATATGATTCGGAAAGAAACCAACAGATTGCCCACCGTTTATAAAAGATCGAAATAAGGTAATGGTGTAAGAGTAGGCACACAAGTATGAATACTCAGCCTTATAAGTGCTAAGCTACAACTGGATTTTCCAAATAAAAATTTTTGCTATATATTGGTACTGAACTGATATACAGGGATACTCTTATGTCCACATTATTTTGATGCAAGAGCACAACAGTCACAATTGTAATGAAACAGTAGGTGAGCTTGCCAGTTGTGAAGCTCTACAAACTGTCGTTTACCAAGGCATCTTATTTTATAATCTGGATACACAAAAAGGGATTTAAATCTGATGCTGTCAATTATTGTCGCTGTTAAAAATATAAAACCAGAAAGGGAGAAATAAAACACAATTGTATTATTTGTAATTCTTCAGTTTTTAATTTTCTTTTATCGTTCTCAGCTTCGACTTGTCACTTTAACAACTCAAAAAGGAATAGCAGAATAATGAGGAGACAAGCTCAAATTCACACCTATTTCACCACAGGATGGTGAGTTACATGCTAATGAGCTATCTCGCTTTAGCTAACATAACTGATATATGATCCTTGTCTCTTTTGTTTGTCACTGTCATACAGACATATATGTACATGTATGACCATACAAATAATTATTTACAGTGACTTCAACACACCTCCTCAAAAGATGCAAGGATCTAACATATTTGTGTATAAATATAAACAAAAACATAAACATACAATTCAATATTAATGATATTATGACATGTCGAGCATTCTGGGGAATTACATACTGTGGTCCAACATTCGCTGCAAAGGATTGGGGAAAACCCAGAAAAACCTAACCAGACCAACATAATTCAATACAATTAACAATAATAATAATAATTTAAGGATTTCAAACATCGGCATTTAATTTCCAACTATCTTACATCAGTTTAGCAGTCCCAATCGATCTCTCAGGTCAACGAAACGGGGTCCAGGTAGTGGTTTAGTTAAAATATCAGCTAGCTGTTTGTCTGTGGAAATATACTCAACAGTAATTAGTTTTTGTTCAATTTGTTCCCTTGAGAAATGGTATTTAATATCAATATGTTTAGTTCTCTTGTGGCTTGTAGGATTATTAGCAATAATTATACAACCTTGGTTGTCCTCAAAAACTTTTATTGGTTCGTCAAATTCTAATTTTATACTACTTGCTTAGGATTTTAACCACATAGCTTCCCTGGTGGCCTCAAACAATGCCATATACTCTGCCTCAGTAGATGAAGCTGCAACAGAATTTTGCTTTTTCGTATTCCAACAAATAACGCATGAATCAAACATTTTGAATAAGTAACCTGTAGTACTCTTTCTATCGTTCTCATTTCCAGCCCAATCAGAATCAACATATTGTAAAAATACTTCTATGGTTTAAACTTTTAACAAAGGTTAACTTAAGATTGACTGTGCCTTTCAAATACCTTAAAACCCTTTTCAGGCATTGCCACAGTTCTTTATTATTTTTACTTGTATATCTACTTAAAATACCAATGGATGTACTTAAATCAGGTCGAGTACATAACATTATGTACATCAAACACTCAATTACATTTCAACATGGCGCATTATATATCTCATCTGAATTTAATGCCTCATAGTTGAGTCTACTTGGAAGTGGGGTGCTAACTGGATTACAATCATTCATACCGAATTTCTTTAAAACATTGTTAATGTAAGCAGACTGACTAAGTTCCAGTTTACTGTCAGGTCTGCTTATTTTTATTCCAATAAAATATTTGATTTCACCAAAGTCAGTCATCCTAAATTTACCCATCGGTTGCTATGACTAGATCATCTACATATAATAATAAATATATATTTTTATTAATCTCTCCTTTATCAAGAAGATAAATACAATGATCTACAGCAGAACTAACAAATCCAACATCTTTTAAAATTTTCTCAAACATCTCATACTTGCTTAAGACCATAAATTGATTTGTTAAGTTTGCAAACTTTGTCATTTTCACAATCTAACCCTTGAGGGATTGTCATATAAATTTCCTCTTTCAATTCTACGTTTAAAAATGCAGTTTTCACATCCATATGATGTACTTTTAAATCAAACTCATTTGATAAAGACAATATAAAACGGAAACTATTAATCCTTGTTACAGGTGCAAACGTTTCATCATAATCAATCAAATATTGTTGTGTGAAACCACGCGTCACAAGTCTAGCTTTATATTTAATAGGATGACCCAACTCATCATTTTTTATTGTAAAAACCCTTCTACAGTCGACAATATTTTTATTTTTTGGGGTTTTCAACAAGGGTCCAAGTTTCATTTATAATATGAGAGTCTAATTCTTCTTTTATTGCTTGTTCCCATTTTAACTTGTCACTTCTTTTTTTTAGTTCATTAAATGAGCTAGGAATGTCACTAAGAAGGTTTTGTGAATATAGTAAACAATTATTTAACAGTTTATAAGGTACTAGTGGTTTATCTTTTAGCCTTTCACTTCTTCGAACTTCAGAATTTTCTTCCAAACTTTCATTTCTAAAATAAGACTGCTCTTTTTCCTTACTCTCATTCAGGAAATCCACACTATCCGTACTTTCGTTCAGAACATTACTGTGAATATTTCCCATACTTTCATTCTGGGCGTCAATATCATTCGTACTCTCATTCGGAATGTTAATGTGAATATTTCCCATACTTTCATTCTGAGAGCCATTTTTTTGTTCCATACTTTCATTCTGAAACACCGAATCCCCATTAGGATGTTCAATTTCCAAAACTTCAGATCTAGAAATTGTCACATTTATTTCGTCTATAATAACATCTCTGGCTACAACAAATTTATTAGCTTCTATAGCCCATAACTTAAAACCATTTGGCTCATAGCCGACAAGAATACCTTTAATTGATTTGTCGTCAAATTTTCTTTCTTGTTTTGTTATGCATATATACTGTAGAACCGAACACTTTCAAGTATTTTAGATTTGGCTTTTTATTATGCCACATTTCAAATGGAGTTTTTCTTTTGTCATATAAAGCATTAGTTGGAGTTCTGTTAATCAAATAGGTAGCTGCTAATACAGCTTCTCCCCAAAAACGTTTTTCCAATTTTGCTCCATTAATCATGGTCCGAGCTTTTTCAGTAATTGTCCTTATCATTCGTTCTGCTACGCCATTTAACTGTGGCGTATGCGGAACTGTCAAATGATAACTAATTCCCTTTTGAACACAATAACCTTGCATTTCATTTGACAGATACTCTCTGCCATTGTCTACATACAAATTTACAACTTTAAGATTGAAATGATTTTCACTTTTAGCAACAAAATCTTTGAAAAAGGAGAAAACGTCAGACTTATGAGTTATTAAATAAGTCATACAGTAATGTGTGAACTGATCGATAAAAACTACATAGTAATTTTTACATAGTTACATAGTAATAGTAATTTTTACCATCTATTGTAGGGGGTGTAATCGGACCACAAACGTCTGAGTGTATAACGAACAAAGGTCTTTTAATATATTCCTTATTTTTGAATTTTGCAAATGGTAAACTGACTTGCTTCCCATTTACATAAGCTTCGCATACCTCACTATCAAACTTAATATTATTTAATAAATTTATATCTTGACACATATTGTTTCTTTTTAATTCTATTAATTTCCCTCTACTAATATGTCCTAGCCGCTCATGCCACAATTGATACATACTTAAATTATTTTTATTTGTAATGTATGCCTGATGGCATAGGAATATTGTAAGAATACATACTTTGAAAAACTGTTTGGTTGTTTTTAATCACCTTCACACCTCCTGCCGAAAATACAACCTCCATGCCAGCATCTTGCATCTTCTTGACGGAGAGCAAGTTCTGAGGAATATACTCGCAGAATAACACGTTCTCGAGGGTGATCTTTGATTGATAATCACTCTGCACCTCCACATTACCTTTTGCTGTTGCATTGATGTATTCACCGCATTTGGCAATTGCGATCTCAATTGGCTGCTCCAACTCAGTACAATGTATTAGTAGACTTTTATCATTCACCATATGATCAGATGCACCCGAGTCCAAAATAAACGAAATGCGGGCAGAATTTTTATTTGGTACGTTCATCGTTCTTTTTAACATAAAAGTAAAACCAGTGTTTGATTTTGCAGCGGCTAATTGTGCTTGTTTGCCAATTTCTTTATTTTTATTAGTGTAATTGTTGTTATTACTATTTTGAAGCCTTTGAAAAATGAAACAGTCCTTTTTAATATGGCCCTTTTTGTTGCAGTGGTGACATTTAAGATTTGCTCTTTTATCCATTTTATTTTTAAAATTATTTTTATATTTGTAATTATTGTTTGCATTTATTTTATGATCATGTTGTCCATCACTTCGTACGGCTTGTAGAACTTTTAAGCTAGTATCTTTGTTAGCACTTCTTAATTTTATTTCATGATCAAACAACCTATTTTTCACAAAAACCAGTGTTAAACTTTCCTCTGACAACGTTTCAACCGCAGTTATAATTCCATCATAGGAAGAAGGAAGGGTTAAAAGCAGATGTGACACCTTGTCCATCTCCTCAATTTTTGCACCCGAAGATATTAGTTGAGTTACTAAATCATCAAAAATATTAAAGTGATTCATGAGAGAAGAATTAGGTTTTAACTTTAATGATAACAGTTGTTTTCTAATTGAAAGCTGAGACGCCAAGCTCTTGCGCTCATATATGTTGTCCAAATTTCTGAGAATTTCTTTTGCGGTGCACCCTGTGGTTGCGAAACTGAGAAAGGAATCACCTAGAAATTCTATAATCAAACTTTTCGCTACTCTTTCGGCCTTTGCCCACTGATCAGTTTCTTCTTCCGGTTTTTCTTTTTCGACTACATCAAGAACATCACTTTCGGCCAAGAGCGCTTTGACTCTAAACTTCCAAATGGAGTAATTTTTGCCGTCAAAAGGCCTAATGTTTCTTTTCACTTTTTCCATAATATTTTTTTTTTATTTATTTAGGTTGTTTTAGTTGGCGTCATAAATCTTACTTCTCGTCTACACTCATACACACAAAAACATGGCGTTACTCCAGATTTCAAGAAATTTCTGCATTTACACACACACAGACACGATTTAACCGTTAGGCGCGTGGTTTAATTTTTTGTTAATTTTCTTTATCTTTTAACACAATTTTTTTATTTAAACAAACGATAAAAATAATGGGTGACTGGGCCCATAACATGTTTAAAATATAAAACCAGAAAGGGAGAAATAAAACACAATTGTATTATTTGTAATTCTTCAGTTTTTAATTTTCTTTTATCGTTCTCAGCTTCGACTTGTCACTTTAACAACTCAAAAAGGAATAGCAGAATAATGAGGAGACAAGCTCAAATTCACACCTATTTCACCACAGGATGGTGAGTTACATGCTAATGAGCTATCTCGCTTTAGCTAACATAACTGATATATGATCCTTGTCTCTTTTGTTTGTCACTGTCATACAGACATATATGTACATGTATGACCATACAAATAATTATTTACAGTGACTTCAACAGTCGCATTCTTAAATAAGATGGGCATAAACATCTCTTTGAAAGTCTTATGTTTTAACTGCAATTTTTAATTTGATCTAGACAACGCGATTATTTGAAAGATTGATCTATCACTACAGACCTAGTGTTGCATCGTGTATTTTGCTCTCACAGCCTTAAAAAAGGCCGAAGAATTCGATGGTATCGTAATTGATTTCACTATGTCTACGTGCACAAAAGCTGTATTATAAGATTTCTGATCAAATGATCCTCTTTAAACTGACCGCTCTTGGTTTTAAACCTCTCAAAAATTTATAACTTCTAACTTATTAAACCGATATTACAGTGTCCGGTTTATGGTACCCGAATCGAAGGTATTCATGGCCATTTTCTCCATTTTGCACTCTTCTGGAATGGCTCTTTAATTCTATCTCCCTATTAGGGCCGCCTCAAACTCATCAATTTGAATACTTTAGAACAACTTAAAAATTTGGCTGACATTATTTTCGTTCATCGACTGCTCTCAGGTTTCATCGACCGTGTATCAGTTTTCAAGTTTATGTCCTTCAACACCAACCCACATCTCTACAGCGGCTAACCGCACCTCTCATTGTTCCAACGAGTCAATATACAATATGTAGATGGTTTAAATCCTCTTCTTACATTGAAGGGCTTTGTTAGATCTTATCTCCAGTTAAAGACTTCAGTTTATTTATTTTCAACCTCTATTAATAATAATTAACAATATTGGGAAAAATATGATGGGGACACCAACACGACGAACACAAGCAGACGCCAAAGCAAAACAAAAAGAATATCAGGCGGCAAAACCGGAAAAACCCAAAAAGGACCAGCCGATATTCACACTGACAGATGGCATTACTAATGAACTAACCACCAGTGTGGCGCTCTAGTCGTTTAGAATTTTGTCTTCGGCTCACTTCACATGATCGTAACAGTCCTGGTTTCGTCATTAGGTACCTACCTTACAACCGAATAAGCTTGACAGCGCTGTTAAAACTATAGATGGTTCTGTATAGTTAAAAGCTGGCATACGCATCTTATATGAATCTTCTAGAATAGTCATGATTTTTGCGAATCCGCTATCCGCTTAAAAAGTAATTTACATGTTAATAACAATACAACAATAACGTAGCGATCAACGCTAAGTCAATTTATCCCCGGTATCTATTAAGCGGATATAAAACAGTGCTTTCAAATCATATTTTCTTCATTTCGGATGAATTTTTCCGATGAATTAGCAAAAATGTCAACCATTCTCCTACAAATTTTTTTCAAAACAATTTAAGTTCGTTCACCAACCGACAAATGAGCCACCACTAAACGCCATAGAGATGTCTGTGCTACCAAGTTTTTATGATGAACTCTTAAGCGGGATCGTTGGATCGTTTTTTTGCGAACTTCGCTAACATGCGTGCAAAAAAAAAAGCTAATTTTATGTATGGAAGACTTTTTTGGGTTAAAACCACGTTGATAGGGTCCCAACAGGCTGTTAAGGCAGACAGAAATTTATGTGCAAAAGTCGATTACAAATACCGGCAGGTGCAACAAAAAGTTATCTAGTAAGAAGTACGGACATTTGCGTACTCAGCATTAGAAAATTAATAGTCGACAGACTTCAATCTAAGAAAACCAACTGGTTTTGCTACGTTCAATGCAGGTCGTCAGAAAATCAAATCCAATAAGCAATAGAGGCTCAACTGCTATCCGAGACTCTAAGAAGGGGCCAAACCAAAATGGATTTATCACTCGAATCCAAGAAAACATTATACTCTGTTCAACATACTCGTAAATTGGCAGTACAGGGAAGATAGGATGTTTGTCTCTCATTCGCAGTCTTTTCTTTTCCATTAGTGCTATTACAGGGTTTCTGTAGTAAGCAAAAATCTAAAAGAATATTGTGTAGGGTTACCGTCCTTTTTTTTCGATTGAAATTTTCACACCACCATGAGGTGAGATAAAAGGCGCGGCTTAAAAACACAAATTGCACAAAACTCAGAAAAAAATAAATACACCTTTCGAAAGTACAATTTACATTATAACACTTAACTTCACATTAATATTAGAATTCAAATTTAGAAAAATACACGTAACATCAAAAAACTGACCGCACGCTACGAAAACCCACGCGAATAAACTGTTTCCTTAAAGAAAACAGCGCACAATTTTGGTTTACTTATTTTGCACACATTAAAAAAATGCAAAAGATCAAAACAGATCTCGACGATAACACTCAGCATTAAAAACTTTTCTCAAATTTTGTAATTACCGTAACTTGCGAGCAAAATTTCGGCTGCAAGGAAACCGACAATAGACTACAAATCTCCTCTTTCGTGTACATGTACTCAAAACATGTAAATATTTCTGGTTTCAATTGCGTGTGTGAACGTTAGGTAACTCAGTCTATCGTGTACAGATACACATCCTAATTTTTAAGAAGTCCTCTGTAACCCAGAGGACAGTGCACAGTACACACTCAGATGTGCGATGCTTAGTTTAGTTTTTAGTTTTAAGTGCATTTTATTTTACTTATCATTACTTCTTAAATTCTAACAAAAAATGCTTAAATGCTAGCTTAAAATTACTTAACAATCTTATACTAACTTACTGGCCCTACACAGGCACTCTAAGCTACTCTAAATTCTTATATCTATGTCTTTCGACTTCATTTACATTTTTTTATGATATTTTTTTTCTATACTTAGGCTAAGAAAAAAATTGTTATGAAAAAACATAGCATATGGACATTATTTTTTAATTTTTATAAAAACTTAATATCTAACTTAAAATAAACCTTAGTCTAGCTAACCTACATACACAATACACACATATAAACACATAGACATTATACACAATAATATACATATATTCGTATATACCTTTATATATACTAATATATACATATCTTTCTTAAATGCTAACCTAAACCTATGTAAGCTGGCCATCGCTATTTACAGAGCAAATAGATTGGTCAGCTCTGCCTCATTAGTGAGGCTGGTCCGTAATTGACGGAAACGACGACGAAACATCTTCCCCATCATTCAACCACCAGAAACGCTGGTGCTGCCGAACGACATCCCTCTTATCGCGATTCCCCACCGCCCTACTGAACCTAAGGCGATCCACCCTGCCGTGTGCGACGTCTCTGTTGTAGTTGTCCGAGCGACATGGAAGATTAACGGGACCGCTGATCTATCCTGGATCAACCTTATCTGATCAAGGTAGAGGAATGCTTCCGGTGGAACGAAGCCATTAGAGCGCACACTCTCATGATAAAGGTGATTGGGGTAGTAAGCCCCAGATATCAGGTTATTCGTCGAGGCCATTGCTCTTGCAATATGCCTTCGAGTCAGCTTAATTACGAAGTTGTCCACTCGTATTAGCTTCGCCCAGTTGTAAAGGACCTCATTAGGATAAAATTTTTGTACTCCGACTCTGGTGTTCTGTACAAGCGAAGACAAGCCCTAAGGCAAGCCCTCTCAAACACCCGAATCTTTTCCATTAAGCTTGCTCTTACATTGAACCACACGGGACACCCAAATACCAGCATGGGCCTGATAAGGGCCATGTAGCAGATTATCTTTACCCTCGCATCGAGTTGGCTGCTATAAAACAGTCTCTTTATGAGGGCAAAAGCGCCTTTAGCTCTGGCCAGAGAAGCATCTACATTTTTGTTAAAATACAGAAACTGATCTAGCCAAATCCCAAGGTATCTGACTACACAGGCAAGAGGCTGTCCGTGTTGTCCAATGATCGAGAGCTTTCGCCAATTTTTTCTGGTATCCCTAGAGGCTCCAGACAACGGCGTCCTAAAGAGAATGGTTTCCGACTTCTGAAAGTTGATTTTCAACTTCCAGTCATCGCAAAATCGTCTTATCTTATCGAAGTCACGCTGTAAGAGACTATTAATGACCTCGATTTTTTGACCTGTTCTGTACGCTATCAAGTCGTCTGCGTACGCAATAATATGGGGAAGTGAACCTATCAAGTCGCTGGTATAAATGTTGAATAGGATGGGCGAATTGACCGCGCCTTGCTGAAGACCATTTTTAATTTGAAATATTCCAACAGAAGTCACATCACCATTTTTCACGATGAACTGTCTGTTGGTTAGCATATTATAAAGAATGTACAAGAGTGGTTTACTGATCCCCAGACTAGCCAGCTTGTAGAAAAGACCTTGTAACCATACAGTGTCGAAAGCCTTCTCCAAGTCAACTAGGCAGGCACCAGTGCACTGTTTTTTGCCTTTATTCCATTGGATATCGGACACCAGTTTAGACGAGGCATGTGAGATAGCATGTCCTGCCTTAAAACCGAATTGATTATCCGGAACTATATGTTTGTCCTCAACCCACTTAGTCAGAGCTCTATTGATTACTTTTTCGAACACCTTACTGATATTCGGAAGGAGACTTATCGACCGGAGATTCGCCGGATTGGATATATCCTTTCCCTTTTTGGGGATAAGTTGAACCACAGCCGTTTTTCAATGCGCTGGATAATGTGCATTATTCATTGCATTATTAAACAGGGTGGTATAAATGTCCACCGCTTCTAGAGGAAGATGTCGAAGCACGATGTTCGGAATACCATCGGTCGCCACTGATTTGTTACTTCTGATTGTGTCGAAGATCTCCTGGAGTTCTTCTTTCGAAATGAACGGGGGTAGGTCACCTTCTCTGGCAATGACATTATTTGCCATATTTTCGTCGCTGAACCGGGTGAAACCAGAGCCCACGGATCGCCAGTTCTCTACTTCATTTCGAATATAGAAGTTGTGCACCAAGACGCGATTGTCCAGGTCATAATTAGGGCCAATGGTACTCGTATCATTGGCCTTGTATACTTCCTGGAAAGTCGCCCCTATGGCCTCAACCTTCTCCTGTGGATCCTCGATCACAAAGAAGTCGTCATCATCAGCGGCCTCATTAGTATCAATGCCTGCTATTGTTAGTAACCGTTCGTTGTCTGTTGTCCGGGCTATTTTAAGACACTGAAGGTCGTTTTGATTTTTTCTCCGAAAAAGTTTATTTATTTGCGGGAACATATTCGGGTTGCTGATGTTTACAGCCCGTACCTTGTTGTTCCAATACAAACTTACAGCAATTCTGTAATTCTCTTTGATTAACATTTGAATATTTTTAATCGACGACTTCAGTGTCCTAATCTCTGGGTGCTGTGTGTCTGTAAACTGTCTGTACAAGTTTTTAAGTTTTGTCAGAAGTCTACTTTTCTGTCGGTGCAGTGCGTCAATAGTAGGGTTGCGGAACAGATTTTCGTTAGTCGTTTGTTTATACCGCGGTATTGTAGTGTCCATAGTTTGTTTTATTGTCTCGTCCATTCGTTTAAGGTACTTATCGATCTCCTCGTTTGATAAATTCCTATTGGACGGAGAGTGCTCTTGTCAAGGTTGCGGAGAAGCGTGTCCATCGAGTCTTACTGTAGTTGTAAGAGTATCTTTGAACAAACTCCTCCAATTCCGCAATTTCGTTGGGAACTGTAATTTCGGTGCTAAAACCGCAATGGTCGCTGTCATACACGAATGTGCGCAGACAGTTAAGCGTTTGTAAATTTGTACCTGTCAGTCGTATACGTTCGTCGTACAGTAATAGATCCAAATAAGACCCGCCTCTGGGAAACGACGGGTTATCCGTCGCTTTAAGACCGAGTCTATACATGGCATCGTGCTGACCCCAGATGTGCGATGCAATGGGAATTCAGTGGCGGGTAAACACTTTTATGGGGAGTCTAGTATGGTGCAAAAATATGGCACGCTACTGACTTGAAAAAAGCTTCCCCATAAGACGTACACTGCCAACTTATGTATGTTATGTCTGCCCCATGCAGAAATATGTAGCATGAGATGTGAACAAATTTGAAGGGTTCATGAAAGAAGAAGAAGACGCACATTCAAATATAAAGCCGTTTCTTTGCGCTGGAAAAATGTTAGCTAAAGTTTTGATTCACCAATATCTAAATGATCACTTATTAAGAGACACAATGAACATCAACGCAATTTAATAAATACAAAAGTAGTGAGTAAGAACCAACCGACTTCTTGGGAGAATTAAAGTGTTAAGAGACCTAAACTAACGTTTATTCTTATTGAAAAACGGAGAAAAAGAAGTAAAAAAGAGCATGAAGGAAATTGTTACAAAAAAGAATGGAGGAAAGAAAGATAAGAGAGAGAATGTAAAAAGCAGGTTTAGAACACAAATGTTCTATTAAGAGTGATAAGAGGGAGAAGAAAGTTTGCATTTCAAAAAGTTAATAAATCATTGCTGCTTATTGTTATAAAGTGTTTGATAGAGTGCTGCAAAACCCAACAAGGGACCTTCATCATCTTATTTTTTATAGTCCTGTAATTTTCCCGTCATCTTCAGAATATAGAATCGCATTTTGTTAAACCACTGCAACTCCTTTCAGTAACGTTTTCATTCATATAAAAACTGGTATTTGCGAACGTCTTTGTTTTTGTTTTCTTATGCTAATCATCACCTATTGATATCGATACAATATTTCTCATTTGAATATTTAAAAACAAAATTTTAAGTCTGCAGACTTTCACTCTGACGGTCTGACGGTAGGAGCTAGTCAAAGATTGTTTACAAATTTAACTAAAGAACTTGGAAGAGAATATTATCAGTTGGCTGCTTTCTCTTTTCCAGTGCATCTTTTGTGTATATTTTATTGAATTAGATTAGGTCATCGTGAAGATTTGGTAATTCACAAAAATTAGTCTCAAATAACAAGAATTAGAACCAGTAATAAGTAATCCCCCTTGAGCATGTTAAATTACTTTTGCAAAAACATCTTTGAATAGGTGTTAAGTTCAAGATGTACGAGTAAGATAAATAAGTAATTAAAGCTGCATTGGATTTCAAATTAAATGTCGGTACTGACGCGGGCAAAATTGTTTTGATAATTTTAAAATCGCATTGCATCTACTATAATTTTGTTTCTAATTTCTAAAATCATCATAAGTGTGCGAGTGTATAGCCTTTGGTGCTCTTCGCCAAAATATATAGTGTCGGTCAAAGCTAACGTAACAATAAACATATGTTTTTGTTTATTTTTAATTTAGGAAAGTGTAAACAATTTTCAAAAACAATAAAGCAAGTACAACTCATTTATTCTTTAAAAAAAAAAACAACTTTTACTGTGCTTTTTCTGTTTCGAAACCGAAACATCCCACCTTTTTGCCCGGTTTATTGTGTTAAGCTTCTAACTTCTGTGTGACCATTAGTTGGCAAAGTTACGGTAGATGCAGTCTATAATATGAATACCAAGGAGTGCAAGATTGATTCGGTGCATCTAAAGCTAACTGAAGCGAGTCAGGACATTTCACTTCGGGGAAAGCTGGATTTTTGCATGAACCTTCCTTATGTGGTTGTAAACAAAATACCATCGATAGGTGTACCGCTAAAAATGTTACACGGGGTCAAAGGTCATGATAAACATTTTCTTGCAAAAATCTCGGCAACGGTCAGATTTATCGACAAGATAGTGTCAATCAAATTTGTAGCTTAGGAAATTACCTACAAAAAATATAAGGGGTATTCACCCTTTGTTGTATCTGGTCTTGTATCATTGTAAAAGTGTAAAAGTGTACATTTTCTTACAATATAAGAATAAAATACACTGGCTGTCATATAAGCCGTATTTTATCATCACTTATGATGTATATAGATCACACAACGAAAATAAAACAGTCTAGATCATTGAAAAATGTAAGTTCTGTGTTGTGGTAACAGTTAATACTTCGGTCGGTCATTTATGCAAATTATGAAAATTTTAAGCAAACAGTGCACCCTTAACAAAAGGTCATAAAACAATAAAAGCACACATGTTCAAGACACATGGTTAGTAAATCTGCGCTCCTGTGCCTGTTCAACCTTTAGCTTCTTCGCTCGAAACAGATACGAAGGAATTCATATGCCTCTCCAGGCACTATCCAGCTCGTTTTGATTTGACTTCCCGTTCCCTTTTGGGATTTCACCAATTATTCCTCTTTCCAATGCTTTCCCTATACGTGCGTTTAGTATTTTGCTTAAGTGTTAGGTATGGATTGGACGAGTTTCGCCGAGACTTATGCCAACTGCCTTGGCAAGTTGTTTTTCATCCGAAGTGGGCAGATTTTTGTCTTGTCATTGAGTTCCTTTTCAATATTATAGATGATGTCGCCCCTTCCTACTGCTAATTCAGTCTTGGTAGCGTTGATTTAGTTTTACTTTTCTCTTCTCATACGCTCTGTTCTCTTATATGTGTCTCTTACACCCAGGGATCTAGGAGCCTATCAATTTTATAGTTATGTATCCTGAGCAGATTGAAACAGTTGCCTCTAACAGGTGTAGTACGATGTATAGTAGCTACAAATACAGCTTCTAACTTTTTACCAACTACTTCGATGCAATTTTATAACGTAGGCTCGTAGTAAGTTAATCGATATGGTCTGATCTATATTTCAAAAGCTAACAAACCTTTTGCTGTTTTCATTTCTTGTGCCACTTAAGCCGTGTGGTGCAATCACATTCTTGACCTGTTTTTTAGTGTCCAAATGTTGAGCAGGAATCATTTGCTTAATTTGGAGGGTTGGATGCCGTGTTTCCAAAAATCATGTCGCTTATTTCTATGATGCCTGTCTCTTTTTTTTTGTCTATTGGAGCAGAGCGCTCCGTAACTCGGAAAAGCATTCACCAAGGCCTTAAACGCTGCTAAGCTGTGAACGCATATGTAAATGCCCCTCCACCACTTCTTCAATATATAGTTCGTTGGCATCATGATTGCATATAAATTCGCTTTAAGGACAGACATACATTTTCCTAACGATGAGTAAAACTAGGGGTATTTGAATTTCGCTTAAGCGACAGCAGGCAGCATTGTGTTTTGAAAGCATTAAATTCCACTCTGTTGGTAGTTCCCCAGTTAACATACGCTGCCGTTCCCGTTCTACAGCCGAAGAGCAGGGACGTGAGTCCGGGAACGAATATGAAAAGCAGAGAGTACTGTCGTCAGCAAAGGAGTAAATTGAATTAGAAGTAGCAGACAAGAGATCATTGATGAAAATTAAAAAGACAGAACGGAACCCTGGGGCACACCAGCATTTACTTTGTGAATATCAGACTTGAGACCATCCAAGACAACTTGAATTGAACGTTCCGAAAGGCAATTTCTAATCCATTGAAGAAGAGAGTCGTCGATCCCAAATGCACACATTTTTGACAAAAGAGCCTGACGCCAAGCTCTGTCAAATGCCTTAGAAATATCAAGTGCAACTATCTTGCTTTCGCCAGATTGATGTAAACTTTGGTTCCACTTTTCGGTGAGACATGCCATCAAATCACCAGTGGACCTCTTGCTACGAAAACAATACTGCCGGGCATTAAAAAGTTTTCGTGTTTCGAAATATTTCACGAGATGACGGTTTATCAGCGTTTCCATGACCTTGGAAAGAAGGGACGTAAGTGCAATGGGTCTGTAAGACTGCTTACGCAGTGATTTTGCCAGCGTAGAAGAACACCTCTTCAGATCTTTAAGTACTCTTGCTACTACACGAGTGCGAAAGTTAATTCTTCGAAGTCATGATTCGACGCACTGAAGTGTAGGGGGAGACAAAGCACAATCTGGAAGCGGTGAGCTGGCCGCAAAGTGTGCAGCAAGTAGATTGACTTTGTCGAAAGAGCTGACAGCTGGAATGTCATTGTAAATGAGCGTTGGGATGGAGGATGAGGCAGAATTTCTAATGTGTTTGACGAACGACCAAAAATTGTTTACTACCTTTGGGACATTGTAGTATTTTTTGCCTCAGTTTTTGGTCGTATATAAATTTGACACGCTTAAGAAAGGCGTTGCAGTCATTCCTGGCTCGTTTGAATTTTTTCCGGCTTTCCTCTATGGGGTTGGTCTTATAGGACCGAAAAAACATTTCTCTCAACCTGACAGCCTCTTTACAGCTCGAGTCGTACCACGACTTTTCCTTTGGTTGAATTTAGCTGATATGACACAATGGTACGAAGAGCCTATAGGTGAGAGTACATCAAAAGTGTACTTATCAGGGTGAGAGGTTAGAAACAAGTCCAGGGTGTTAGCGGTATGACTATCAACGTCTGGGATTCGCGTGGCCTCATTTACAAGCTGGCTTAAGTTGTTTTCCGCAGCGAAGATCTCAACACACCGTCATAGAGGGTTTTGATATTCCTGAATACAAAAGCTTTTCGTTTTAAATACCCAAGGGTCATCAATCGTCCATATTAGAAGGCTGTGTTTACGTTTCAAAGCAGTTAGGATTCTTACGTTAACCCCTTCCTATACGAAAGGCCAGGCAACACTTGTCCTGTTTCATGGAGTGCAATAGGCCTTCGTCGGCAGAGGCACTGTAGCTTCTATAAAGCCCACAACTAGTCGATTAAACAAACACAAAACACTGTGGCGCTGGCAGCCCAGTATGGGCCATGGCCTAGCTTCTTGACACTCATTCGAAGCTTTTTCGTAGGCAATTTTTTACTTTCGCGAGTTTGCCATTGCCCGCCGAAAGGGTGATGGCGATTTGGAAAATTGTTGGTGACCCAGCCAGGAATCGAACCCAGACTGTCTGCATAATAGTCCAATGAGCTAACTATCGCACCATCGCCATCGCCATCGCCATCGCCATCGCCAACTAGTCGATTAGCATGCCAAAATAAATGCGCAGGCTACGATTAAGTATGTAACAGCATCTGCAGGGTAATAAGGAAAACGATTCTATTGGCCACTTCCTTTACAAATTTCCACTCCAATTAGAAAACTTTTTTTGAATTCAAAAGTAGTCAGAGACCTTTCACACACGCTGAAGTATATATCACATGTTGACTATCCATTTAAAACCTAACCTTAGTGTGAATGCCATTCTTACACATTGAGGAAATCGTTTTTCAGATATTCATTCGTCTAACATATGTATCTACCTTTCCCTACACATTTATGGACAAGCTTTGCATTGTATTTCCTTTTCTTGTTATTCCTTTCGTAAAACAATCACCCTTTCGAAAGATACCCGCCTTTTGCTTGTCACATTAATTTGTTACTCTGTCGTCGCATTTAAAAGAAGGTAATTACCAACCGCCCCCACAATCCAAACTCTGTTCAGGTTTCCATTAAATAACATTGGCCAATAAATGTTTCAATTAATTTTCCCCTTACATTCAGAAGATCATCAAATTCAAATCACTTATCGGAAGTCAGTCCCATGGGTCCACAAAACCCCGAGCAATCTCCTCTAAATTAAATACAACATAAGATTGCATCAATTCGAAGCAAAATAAATGGGAACCGCCCATTATTCCCACTATAGATCACCCACCCAAACGCATCAACTTCATCGCGATCTTGCATTGTCACTTCCGTCGCAGATGACATTTTTACTTCCTATCTTCAGTTTCAGAATAGTTATCAAAAATGCAAGCGAAAGTAAGTATCAAGTTACGCATTACTTCCTCCGACTGTCTGTTGCATCAAAGTGGCTCATACCACTGACTTATGAGACCAACAGCTTATTTTCACCGAGCACAAGGGTCTCCTACTGCGATTGAATGTGAATCACTACCTGGTGCCATCGTTTTCACTTGACATCTACTCTTCACTAGCTAATCATATTCACATAGAAAGTAACTAGTGTGTAGCCCTTATTAGCAAGGGCAAGACGATGGCAAAGGTACCTGTGACCGACATCCGTGAAATGTATGGCTGCGTTGTGCACAAATATGGTGCAACCCGAAACCAATCTGGTCACTTGAAGGTAGACCTTATACAAGAGCGGTTATTATCAACAGTTATCGAACAGAGTTGAATTTATGCATTAAATGCAGTGAATACATTGATTAAGTGGTTAGAAAATCACAATAATTTAACTCATAAACATATGTCAAATCTTATCGAGTTACGATCAGACATTTTAAAAACTCATCTTGCAAATGAACCGAAACAGACTAATTTTTTTCCTAAGTCAAATGATGCAAGAATGTTATTTTAAAAGCGATAGTTAATAAAAACCTTAATAAGAATGTGCAAAGTTTACATATAGTACTCGTATTATTGTTTTTTTTTTTTAAAGAAATTAGGATACTTTTGAAAAACGTCCAGAAATCTAAAGAATTCACATATCTAAAGTAACTGAATATTAATTATCAACATCTCTTAAATAAAAATAATATTTTTAGCTCATATTTCACGATTATATTGCTTACTACATGTTAGTATGTACGTAGGCAAAATATTAATTTATTCGATTAAAAATATATTTTCAAATAATATTTCATATTCTAATGTGGCTTGACAATCGTCGACAGTTATACCAACTTTTGCGAATGAAAATGTAACCTAGTGAGAAATAGCTCAAACTAATTTTTGGATAACGAAAATTTATCCTGATCAATAGTAGAATCATGTGTTGTTGTTGTGATGCACACAAATCAATGTTCTATATGGATCATCGACGATAATAAAATACGGCTAATTGCTAATACACTTTAGCAATGCTCCAACCCTATTGTTACGGATAGTGTAAGAGTGTAATATTGAATTGAAAATATTTTTTTGACAGCTGGTTGTTGTCGTTTAGTTTTCTCAATTTATAAATGAAAAGAATTGACAAAAATTTGGACGAGGAAAATGTAGTCGTGAATAAAAAAACGCCAAAGAGAAAAGCCTGTTAGAAAATGGAGTGATAAAAAAATTGTCTCATCTTGGAATTTATTCAAGAATCAGGAAATCTCGAAGTAAAGATGTTTTTTTATTTCTATAAAGTCAAAATTATTTTATGAACGAAATCAGCTGATTCCGAATTTCTTTTGTTATAAAAAAATGACGTTATTATCTTTAACATGTTGGCTGACAGTGTATCACTAGTGATCACACCGAAAATCGTTCCCTAGGTGCCAAGCAGGAATAAACATGTTATGATGAATTGATGACTGAGATCTTCTGCACGGACAATAATGGATCAGGACATGTCTGAGCCCGTTTTCATCGGTGATACATTTGTGTTGAAAAAATAAATTGATTTTTTTTTTTTAACATGTATCACCAGTGATCACACGGCGGAAGAAGTCATTCAGTGTAAAGTTAGAGCTGAGAGTAGATGTATTTTATAATTTTTATATTTGGTGTATTAAATTGATTGAGAAATGGATCCCGACCAGTTTTGTGCGGTGCGATAGCTGACGGTCGTTACGCGATTGAATGACCTAAATGTGGAAGAGATCTGGTTCCATCAATATGCTCTACGAACCATATATCAAACGAAACAATCCACTTATTAAAGGATGAACTCATTATTGTGCGCATTGGCCTTAAAGATCTTGTGATCTGATACCGCTTGGTTAATTTTTTTAAGGAGAGATACGTAAAGTTGCTAGTCTACGCTGACGAACCAACAACCATCGACGCATTGCAAACCAACATTATTCGTGTCGTTGAGGACATACTCGTATGATAATAAATGCTTGAAAAATTGGTCGAAAACTTTGTCTCTCGAATGACATTAATCAGATCCAATTGTTGGCATATTTGCATATTAATTGCAGAATATATTCTCTTGATTAACAAATAAATTACTTTTTAATCTTTATGTAATACTCTGCAAACATGAGTATACCGCCTCAATGCGTTCAGTCGGGCGCTGCACTGGCATAATTTTACAACATGAATGGATACCGCTTACGTTCTTAAGGCAAAGTTTGCAAGCTTTAGGATTGTAAGTTTGTTGTACGTGCTCATATCATGCTTCAAGTCATCTCTATATATTCTTCATATACGGCCAAAAGTGTTAATCATTTAAATTATCGCATCAAAGTGAGGGTATTCAAAGTTTCACAAGTTATGTAGTACATACATATGAACATACTTACCTAGCTGCAGTATTCCACTAGTGATATTGATACGTGCCACTTCTTCATCTTAAACAAAAACACCATCTGTCGTCTACGAAGGTCAGCCAAGAATATAAGAGCTGTGAATGTGCTCAATGTGCAAATAGGAAAAAGAAGTATGTGATTTCACAACAAATGCCATTGTTTCTTCTGATGGGAGTCTAGCATCCACTAGAGAAAAGATGAAATCATGAATAACTTAGGCGATCAGCACCCACCACATCAACAATATAGGTTATACTTACTTTATAAAGTGTTATGTGAGATGGTCTACACTATTCCCTAAGTGACTACAGAGTAAGGCAGGAGCTGAAGTGTTACTTTCCTATTGCATCAGACGTATGTGGTCCTACTTCTCCATTTGTCCTTAACGACATAATGCATGCCCAGTGTGATTCCATAAATCTCAATACCAAAAGTTATTTTGTTTTGTAAGCCATCAAATCAGACTCTCTATCTTGAAACAGGGTTCAAGTAAAAATATGATCATTGTAGTCCCTGAGGGCAGACAGACACTTTCAAGCACATTAAGGCACTAAGTTTAGTTTCTGCTTTGGACTGCTCACATCATTGGTCTCTTGGTTTTACAGATAAGCATATTTTAACTAATTGAGTTCACCAAGGATGCTGGCAGTCTCTTATGAGCTATGGGTAGCAAGTTTTCGCCAATAAACTCGTACTTTCCTGTGGACTCATTGAGGCCAGTAGCCAGGCAAATTTTCAAATTCTTGTGTTGATGTTATATGCTCTAGAGGCTCTATAGCTATTATCAACTTTCTTGAGGAAATAAGTCAAGATTACGACAGTGGCCACATAAGTCTCCTGTGCTTGCTCGGTTTTTCCAAGCTTATGGTAAGGTCAATCACATCATACTTAGGTGGATGCTTAGAAATAACTTCGGCTTCAGTAAGAGGGTAATTTTACTTGTAGGTAGTCATGTCAGGTTGATTGCAAAAAGTAATCTTCTGGGACAGACCCTCCTCATTAAAGGCATGAAGTCAAGGAGTTGCTCAAGGGTAAATTCTTGGACTCATATTATTTTGTATATTTATTAACGATCTCCCATCATACTGATAACGTTAACTTACCCTAAGGCAAATCTTTGATACAATAACAAAATGAACGCTGTTGAATGCTGGACTAGTTTAAGATTCAGTATTGATCGTAACCTCTTAGGACACTCTTTCCATCAAATATGTCTTAGCAGGAATATTACTGGAATTCCTAGAAAGTCATCTCAAAATTCGGTGTAGACATGTTAAATTGAAATTTCCACATCTCTTTCATACAGATCTATGAGAACGTTGCCAATTTCGCGTTGAATGTTCTGCCTAAGCTCCTCTAACTTAGTCATAAGCCAACCTTTGACCGGATCATTTCAAGGCATTACACGAATTTGCTATTCAATGTATCAATTGTTCATCCCGGGCATCATTTGGAAAGCCAAAAATCCGGTGGTATAATCTATCGAAGGAACGAAGCGCAAGATTTATCGCACTGGCTAAAGAAGTACTTCACAATATAAACGGTATCGCAGACTCACTTAGCCCGCAAGAAATGCAAAACAGCTTGCACGAGGAATGCATAACACTCGCAAAGTCCCATCTGGGGACTATATCGAAATACCATCACGTCGGCAGAGAAATATGGTGGTGGAATGACGAAACCAAACGAGCTGCGGCCGACAAGAAGAGTGCATTCCAAAGAGTGAAAAAGCTCGACTGGCTCTTGAATACGAGCGTCTTAAAAAGATCGCAAAGAAAGTCCTGGCTCGAACTCGAGCGGCAGAAGCGGAAAAACTGTACCAGGAGTTGGAACAAATATCCTCACGATCGGCGGATAGAAGACAAGCTATCCAAGAAGTTCAAACGTCGTACAGTACTAAAATGCCAAATATTTTTAAGCTCGCTGCACAGAGGCGAAAAAATTCGATGGAAATAACCTCGCCGAAATACATAAAAAATGCAGACGGTCGCTTATTAACAAATGAAAAGGAAATTTGTGACCGGTGGCTTGAGTACTGCAAGAGGTTTCTTAACAAACGGTTCCCGCGTGATATCGTGCCGACAGCTGGTCTATTCGAGGAGGAAGTTTCGGAGTTTTCAATCGAAGAAATAAGTATAGCAATCGGAGAAATGAAGCGGTGGAAAGCGGCGGGACCAGACAGCATTCCATCAGAGTTTTGGTCTCAGATGAAGGGGATCTGCAGCGTTTGGCTATCGAAACTTTTAAATAAATTAAAATGTGGACAACCCATGCCGAATCAATGGAGAAGTAGCTTCTTGGTTCCATTATACAAAGGAAAAGGTGACACTCGAGAATGCAACAACTACCGTTCGATCAAGCTTATGTCACACACAATGAAAATCGTCGAAAGAGTCTTAAACGAACGTCTTCGGCAAATAATAAAGCTCGATAATAGCCAGTGTGGATTTGTTGAAGGAAGATCGACGGTGGACGCTATCCAAAGCCTACGAATAATAATGGAAAAGCACCGAGATTCGTCTAAGAATTTACACATGGTATTTATCGACCTCGAGAAAGCATTCGATCGAGTGCCTAGGGATCTCATATGGGCCGCGCTGAGGTCTCAAAATGTACCGGAAACGTATGTTAGAATAATACAAGACATGTACGGAAACGTGAAAACTGCGGTTAAAAGCTCTGCTGGACTAACGAGAGAGTTTCCAGTTAATGTCGGAGTGCATCAAGGAAGCGTACTTAGCCCTTTCCTCTTTAACGTAGTATTCGACTATCTTTTAAAAGACTGCATGCGCGAAGCAAATGTAACGCCAATTCTCTTCGCTGACGACGCAGTTATACTTAGCGATAACGTCAACTACTAGCACTATCAACTACGGTCACTCCAACTGTAAGAAAACGAGGTCGGAAAAAAAATTCCTGGATTTCTCAGATGGCAAATGCGCAACAACGCCTGGGGCTAACCACTGAAGCGATCCAGGACCGAGCATTATGTAGACGCGTTCTGCGGTCTGCGACATTAGCCAACCCCATAAGCGGAGCAGCAGCGATGCAGTAAAAATGGGAAACTCGTTACGCATAAGTTCGTATAACGAGGAAAGGGTTAATAAAAGGATAAGAAGAAGAAGAAGAATTGTTCATCCCGCTGAAACGATGGCGAACTCTATTGATCGTAACATGACCATCATATTCATCGATAATGAAATACGGTCTAATCCCAACTCCGGTATCAAATTCACACCACACTGTCACCTTTTGTGGATGCTCTTAACGTTGCGACCACTGACTCAAAAATTCGCTAGTTAGCTATTTTTAATAATTTCCGATTGTTGCTAGTTCGTGAACTTCACCATGATAAAAATGTAAACCTTGACTAACGTTTCGACATTGACAGATCATAAAAAAAGCTTAAGGATGCGTTTTAGCTAAGTCAAGCCATATTTTAAACTGCATTGATTCTAGAGGTACACCAGCAACTCACTTCATCTCGTTTGAGGTGTAAATCAACTGGGTCACGATTTGAAAGAAAAAGCAGAAGCGGGCAGTTTGCAACTTTAAATTATAGAAGTCACGGGGGTTCGAAAATATATTTTAAAACAACATCTTCTAGGATAAAAGAGACATTCTGATATGCATTCTTCAAGCCAGCCTACTTCTTTGTACAAAAATCAGTGCCTGCGCTGCGGTAAAAGTACTAAGGTACTGCTCATTGAACACCTATCTTTAAGACTCCAAGAGTCTTTGACAACTAGAACTCGTAGGTTGCGGACCATAAATTCTATATGCAAAGCATGCACTCACAAACTCTGACACAAGTACCGGTGACTTTAGTGTCAATCCATCGAAAACAATGCTGGTACCTAATTCCACTCAAACTAAATGCATTTTTTCAGTTTCGGAAAGTTTGTTTAGTATTCTAGACAATAAGCTGAGGTGGAAAGAAAATATCCAGTACCTATTGTAACTCTACATCGGGTGAGACCAGTAGAAGCAGGTGCACCGTTGTAGTAGCCACGGTGACGCTCCCACAAGGGGGCCCACCACTTCAAGGTAGGCCCGGTTAGAGGGGTATCGTGTTTTAAGTCCTGCTATATACTTCCGGGTGGTCTTATCACTCAACAAGACCTATGAACGTGAGCAGTAACTGGTCAAATAGTAAAACCTTCAATGTCGCTGAAATCTAAAGATGTTATCGATAAATCCAGTATTGCTCTAGCATCGCTTTTTAATACTTGTAAACGACTTCATTATTAGGCTATGTTTTGATAATTGGGCCGGGCCCCTTGTCCGAGCAGTGGAAAATTTTTTAAATTCATGAAAAGCGTACTGCAGTCGATAAATAGCCAGACCGACTTTGTCGTTGCTCGAAGGCAAATAAGGGCCAATTTTAAAATGTTTTTTTTTCGAACTAAGAAGATTTTTTGTGCTGATAAGTCAGAAATGAGATTAGGGTTTCTACGTTCCGAATGAAGTTGGCAACTCTGCCAGCAGGGGAGTCACTTAGTTCAGAGATGTCGAATTGTTCTCAGAGGAAGGTGTGCCGCCTGATTCCGTTGAGGGCTGGGCAGTCATATAAAGTGTGTTCAGCTGTTTCTTCGTCTTCGAGACAGAGTCGGCATTCCGCGGAGTCATCAAGTCCTGGTTTGCTGAGGTGATATTTAAGACCGTGGTGTCCTGTAAGGTACCCCTACTAGGTCTCTGAAATCATGCCGATTTAGATTCAGACATCTGTCGGCATTTTTATTGAAGGGTAGTATGGCTCGTATGGCCTGCCTTAGGCCTGGAGTGCTGCTGTTTTAGATGTGCAGCAGAAGGGTTCAGGTCCGTTGAAGGGGGTTTCTGAATCTTCTCTGGCCAGTTTGTCTGCCTTGACGTTTCCGTCAATGCCCTCATGCCGAGGAACCCACTATATTTTGGTCTTGTTACTAACTCATGCTTCTTTGCTGGGAATCTCCGTGGAGAAACCTTCATTGAGGCATAGTCTTTTGAAGGTGGTCTGTCGACGCGCAGATCATGTCTAGTTTTGGTACATCAGAGAGCAGGATCTTTAGGTACGGGTGTACGTGGAGATCCAGTTCTTTGGCTTGTACCAGACTAGTTGAGCTGCGTAGAGTCACTTTGCTGATATGCAAGTGTAGGAGTGTTAATACTATTATTGCTTCTTTAGCCGGTGTTGGGCAGGTCCGAAAGGCACCTGATATGCCTAGGCATGCTAAACGTCTTTTAGGCACTTTTTTAAGCCTAGCAATGGTGGTCTTTTGAGTAATTTTAGTCCACCATACTACAGGAGCATATGTAATGATGGGTCTTACCATCATTGTATGGATCCAGAGAGTGATATTTGGTGATATCCCCCATGTGGTTCCATACATGCGGCCGCAGGCCCATAAAGCATTGGTTGCTTTAGTTATTTTGTTATTTAGGTGTGAGTTCCAATCTTTTATCCAGGATTATCCCCAGATATTTGAGTTCACTTAACTGTTGTCCCGTTTAGTGAAACTGAACCTAGGTTTAAGTTTCTCCTTCTTGTAAAAGGGACTACGATAGCCTTGTTTGGATTTATAGAGAGATTATCTCCGGGGCACCAGTCTAGGACTATCTTAAGGGCATTTCGCATGCGTGCAGAGAGCACGTTTGCTTCTCTACCACTAATAATTATATTGTAGCCCTGGTTGCTTAATTTATTAAGCAGGTCATCTATGACCAAGGACCATAGAAGGGGTGAGAGTAAACCCCCCTATGGGCAGCCTCCTACGGCTGATACTGATGCTGAGGTCGGTCCTGATAAAGTTGTTATTGCCCGGCTCTCTAGCATCGCTTTGATCCAGTTTATGGCCGGTTGATCGATCTTTCTGTGGAACAAAGCTTTTGATATGGCGTCATATCCAGTGTTATCGAAAGCACCCTCGATGTCCAGAAACGCGCAGAGCGCAATTTCCTTATCACGGAAGCAACTTTTTATTTCTGCTGTCAGATTTAGCAGAGCTCATTCTGTTGATTTGCCTTCTGATAAGCGTATTGACATGGGTGCAGAAGCAAGCTGTTTTCTATGCTTCCTCTAATGTATTATAGGATGGTATGATTTAGGTAGCTCACTAGGTTTGTTTTCTGGTCTGGGGATAGTATGTAATCCCATTTAAGGCTGAACCTAAATAAGGGGTATAAAGCTTACAGGATAAAGTGTTTCTGCTGAGACTTATTGGTATTGACAGCTCAGCTGACTGTCCATTTGACATGTCAAAGTTGTAAGACCCTGGGAAGAGAACCTTCTCGGTCGGGAGTGATCTTGCCATCTGCTGTAATTAGCAAGCCTATGCAGTTGTTGTGATCTTTGGATAGGGCTCTATGGAGAGGTGCCACTGCCGCAGGTTTTCCAGCTTCTCACAGTTTGCGCCGCCAGGAGGCCCTCTTTGATCTTCTTAACTCTATGTTGTAGAAAGTTAGGAGGGATTTGTATTGTTCCCAACTACCAGTGCGTTGAAAAATGTTCTCACTTTTTTCCGAATAGCTTCAAGGTTTTCATTCCACCATGGTATGCACCTTTTCACCACAGTTTCCCTGATTTTGCAGCTATTTCTAAAAGGGGAGAGGATTATGTCATTAAGCTGAACTTGTGCCTCTTCCGCATCCAATGTTGTATGTGGTGCGGAAGGCAGCAAGTCAGCTTTGACCGCTGAATCTGACTCTGGTTTTACTATTTAAGCCAAATATCTTACCATTGGTTCCCATGGTTCTTGGATTAAGCCAATGTTGATGTTCCCTTTGGCACATCGTTGGCTATAGACGTCTGAGGCGGCTATAGCTCGATCCAGGTTTTCCTGCAGCACATTTATGTAGGATGTCATTTCCTATGTGCTTTTCCAGGGTTTTGTTCTCTGTGAGGTTTTTTTTATTACCTCGGCTCCTTTTGAGACCCTTAGGAGGGAGACCATGTTGCCTGCCTCTCGGACTTTTCTTCACATGTCCATGTTCTCTTGGTCGTATACCAAGGTCTATGGGCAGCTTTGGCCTCATTTTGATTTGGTCCCTTTTGTTCCTCAGGCGGCGCATTTTTGGACAGATTCTGCTGCCATTGCAGCAGCGCTCGTACTGGCTATCGGTGTGTCAGTGCACTTCTCAACGCTGGTGCTCTTTGTCCACCAGATGAGCCAAATTTTTCCATACACGTTCTAGTGTTTAGCTCTTTATATTGGCCATCAAGTACCGCCAGAATACGTTCGCTTGCCGCTCCGGTACTATGTGGGAAGAATCCTCTGATGACATGTGGTTTTGGAAATTCTTCCTCCTTCACAAGCATCACCTTCAACCCACATTTCCTCTTTAACAAGTCGAAGTTTTTATGCATCTACTCTGCGGTGGTGGCATCAGATAGTAACTTAGCCCTGCGGCTTTGAAAGTCATGCCGCGAAAAGCAGGTTAAGTACCCTCATCACGCTGTTCTATTGTGATATCCATAATTCTCTCCTGTATCTGAACCATTTGTTAATTACTGAGAGGATAACGATCGAGATCCACTGGGAGTACACCTAGTCTAACATAGCTCACAATATTGCTATATGAGACTTTGTCGACAGGTGTCTTCCCAGTGCGAGCTCGTTTCGCATCGGGGTGAGGTGGGGTATTTTCCTCGGATCGCGTGCGTTTCTCCTCAGCACCTTTGTTGTCATCGGTTACTTTCGCAAGGACAGGCTCTTCTTCAATGCTAACGCCACTTTTCAGCGTTCGCTTGAATCGGCGTCTCTCAGATAGTATGAATCTGATGAAACTGGACTCTTGTGGGACCTCATTGTCCGAACTCACCAGTATGTCCATGTCTAGGGATGTTAACTCATCCGACATGATGCTTTGATTGCATAAGGTGCTGAAATTGAGTCGCTGAAGAGAGACTGAGAAAAAGTTTTGAAAATCGTTTTCATTCTATTAACCAAAAACCGTATATCTAAACAACGGCTTGTACTAGGTAGTATAAGAAGGCGAATTGCTTTGCGAATTCGAACATCATTGGCAGTTGATGCGTGTGATACAACGTTGGTAGAGAGTTCCTATTTCCCGTGCCGACAGGCTTGAGCAAACACTGATAACAGCACAAGTCTAAGGTTGAGCATATTCTTTTTAACCTGACATGTCTTACCAGCGCCTATGCTATCGGTGACAGAGTTAATTTTCAGATTTTTAGTAAAGACCCAGCCTCAGAGGTTAGGAGTAGGTAGGCACAGAGTAGCATGGAGCTACGAATAATACATATAAGACTGGTTAATCACGATAATTCTTGACACAGTTCTGATCACGCTCGCACCCAAGTTAGGTGCAGAGAGTGGGCTCACGGTAAAGAAATGATGAATGTGAGAGGGATTGTTAATTAACACTTGGCTTCTTAGTTATCTGTTGCCAGACTTAAGTTTCCCGTCCGTAAGGTGGACAATCTTCATAAAGGCACGATTGACGTGCATCTCAAATGAGGAACACTCTAACTTACCGTATGGGGTAGAGTTGCTAGTTCCCGGCCCCTTAACAGAACTTTTATTAGAAAATGCTTCATAAAGCCTCCAATTTTAAACCTATCTTTGAATGTTTGCAAACAAAATATTAATTTTTGTTTTCTTAATGATTTTAAAACATAAAACTTTAACATGTTTAGTCAAATTTGGATTCTATTTGGTTTTTATGAAAAAAACCTAAAATTTGTCAGTGGCCGGCCCACTGTGTCTCAAAGTCGGCCATTTAAGCCTTCATCCTCACCCATCCCAATAAAACAAAAAAATTAACTTGTTAACAATATTTTTTCGAGAAAAAAAAATTAAAATTTATCACAATTCATAATCTTGGGTTCTTAAGGATGTCATAAAATATAAATATGTGTAAAAATGTGAGAAAATAGATTTTCTTATGAATAAGGCTTTAACTACCCAGTTATAGGTAGGACCAATACTTCAATATGTGCAAATAAAGTCAGATGCCTCAGCCTCTACAAAGGATATGTCCGAAAGAGATGTACGAGGGCGGGTCAATAAGTCCGTGACTTTTTGAATTTCTGACCTCTTTACTGAAACAGCAACACTGCTCCTGTCAACAGGCATCTGTCAGTTGACTCCTGTCAAAATTTAAACTTGCTGCGTCAGTTAGTTTGTGTTTGACAGCTATTTTTATCAGACTACTCACTAATTTGAGGAGAAAATGGAAAAAAGTGAATTTCGTGTGCTTATTAAGCATTATTTCTTGCGAAAAAAAACCATTACCGAGACCAAGGCTAAGCTTGATAAATACTATGGGGACTCTGCACCATCGATTTCAATGGTAAAAAAGTGGTTTACTGAATTTCGTTGTGGCCGTACAAGCACTGAAGATGCCGAACGTCCTGGACGCCCAGTTGAGGTCTCTACACCCGAAACAATCGAAAAAATTCACGATATTGTGTTGGCCGACCGAAGATTGAAAGTGCGAGAGATTGTGGAAACCGTAGGGATCTCGCATGGCTCAGTGGTTTCAATTTTGAATGATCACTTGGGCATGAGAAAGCTTTCCGCAAGATGGGTGCCGCGTTTGCTCACAGTCGACCACAAACGCATGTGCAGTTGCCATGGCAAAAATCCATGAATTCGGCTATGAATTGCTCCCTCTTCCACCCTATTCTCCAGATTTGGCTCCGAGCGACTACTTCTTGTTCCCAAACCTGAAGAAATGGCTTGGTGGGAAAAGATTTGACTCCAATGATGAAGTCATCTCGCAAACAAAGGCCTATTTTGAGGACCTCGACAAATTATTTTTTTTGGAAGGGATAAAAAAATTGGAGAAGCGTTGGACAAAGCGTATAGAGCTCAAGGGAGACTACGTTGAAAAATAAAATTATTTTTTTATCAAAAAATCTGTGTTTTAATCCAAAAGTCACGGACTTATTGACCCGCCCTCGTACATTTAAGATGAAACTAATTTTCACATGAGTCACATCCGATGTTCTTCAAATCCTCCTCTTCGACATCAGAAAGGACGTCTTCGTCGCAAGTTAGGCATTTAGGAATGGTTTTCTTACGTGCCCCTATTGACTTCTTCTTACATGCCGTTTCTTCCCTTTTCTTTAGCCGATAAAGTTTCCTTTCCTCAATATCAACCGCCTTTTTTAATTTTACATTTGCTTTATTTACTTGAAAAGCTTTCCAAGCAGTATATGATATGGACATTGGTGGTTTGCCAACATTTTGAGTTCTTTTCTCAGATTTTGGAATCGGCTTTGCATAAACTAAATGCTTGTCAAAAGGTGACCGGATTTAAATTTCAAAGCCTAACTAGATGTTACAGGCTCTAAAAGTAAAATTAAAGAACAATATCTTCTACTACAATACATACCTACTAACAAATAAAAACCCACCAATTCGGACCGTTTTGTTTTCTCTAGCATCTAAGAAGATATGATGCAAGGCAAGAAAAAAAACGATATTTCTTACCAGCTGGACTAGGTGAAATGTTGTCAGTTATGCGCTCCAGTATAAAAGGCCCTTGGATGCTTTCACTGCCAGAGGACAGTGCTAATGAAGGGATTCTTATCAACTGGCCATTATATTCGACTTGGTATGTGCCCTCTATATCGCTGGTAATCGCCAAATTTTGTTCCTGTACAAAATTGCGCTCTATATTTCGCAGGCTTAGCTGGGCCTGAGAAATTACATCGAGCAAAACTTTGTAAACGATGTTTTTTGATCTAAGGTCATCTTTCAGGCATGTTATCATTCGTTTTTCTTTCAGAAAGTTTTCCTCTGAGATGACTTCAGAAACTCTATCATTATCACTAGAAGCCCCGCCACTGTCGGCTTGTTTTACAGCCTCCCACGTATTTTGCACACACATTGAATAGTCAACGGCGTTGGAGTTAAAAGGATATAAGCCACATTTTGCAAACGCTTTTTGTATCAATGTGGTCCTGTCTTTGCATTTGAAGAGCTCACTGAGAACCATACAAAAACTTTCCTTGTTAATCGTATTCCCATGATTACCAGGACGCCTGTGCCTTTCACTGACAACATTTTGATAGTCTGATTTAATACCCTTGAAAGCTCCTACACCCGCTGGTTGAATAATGTGCGTAGTATTGGTTTTGAAGCGCATATAAAATGATGTCATTAGAGTTACAGAAATCGCTTAATTCCATTGACATATGCGACTTATGTCCATCCACAAAAAAGAGAACTGGGCGTTTGACATTGTTTTGTAGAAGCCAAACGTTCAGCCCTTGCTTCACATATTGAAGAAAAGTTTCACTCCTCATCCACCCGCTTTCGGTTTTCCCAAAAACCCAATCGGGCTTGCTGTTTTCAATCACTTTCAACCAACCAGGTATGATCTTTTGTAGGGTAAAACAACCATGGGAGAAAGAGTTTTTCCACAGGCTGTGAATGTCAAAAGGACCGTCAATGTTTCTTTTTCATTGGATGTCTTGATTTTATAGAGATTTTTGTAGCCCTTTGTTGCAAGTACGTTTTCCGTTTTAGGCGCCATGCTAAATCCGTCCGCATTTAAAATTCTGGTTGGGTCTTCAAGAACATCTACGGCATTTTCTTCCTTTAAGTACTCTTCTAGCTCCCGGAACCACTTCTTTATTCCTTCCTCAGTAATACAAGCTCGAGATTTCGATATTGTAGAATTAAGGATGGATGACGTTTCAGGAAGCTATAATAGCATTTTTTCCGGGCTTGTTTTCCTTAAAAGGATTTTTACGGCAGTCATCTTTTAATATACTTTGCACCGTTCTGAGAAGATCTTCGGGAGCTTTGTGGGAAACCACACTTGGCCAACGTTATAACCCAGTCCACGATCTTTGATTCCTCTTCAATCGAAAAAACAATACTCGGACCCATTTTTCCCATTCGAAAGAACAGTACTCCGACCCATTTTTCCAGGTTCGTCTAAGGCTCTTTCGTGTACTCGATCCCGAGGAGAAGTTCTGGGAACCCCAAACTTCATAGAGGCCTCCCTAATAGACATTTTATTTTGGCGGATTTCAAGTAGGGCTTGAGCCAAATCCTGACTTTTGTAGACACATTTTTGTTTAGTTACCTAGTTCATGTTGCTTAAAACAACCTATTAAATAAAAATAAGTTTCAAACTATGAAAGTGCCTATACAAAGAGCGATAAAAAGTCTATCCACAAGAATCTTAAAACGGGCCGAAGTTAGGACGCATGTTTCCAGTTTTCGGCCGTTATAGCCTTTGATTATAAAAAGGCGGCCAAATACTGGTTATTTTTAAATTGTAAAGATTTCGTTTGCACATATAGCTCCATTATAGTCCAGATGTTCATTTAATGCCCTTCACGGAAAATGAGAAAAAAAGCTCTGTTTCCTATCGTCGGCCAGGGAGGCCGAATAAAGGCAACACTCACAGTTGGCGTGTCCCATCTCCGGCCCACTTAAAATCAACCATAAATACAATATTTGTTCACATCTATGAGCTATTTTAGTATTACTATGTTTTGCATATTCTAAAAAAAACATTTAAGCACACTCACCTCTAAAGATTTCGCTTAAACCACTAATTCCGTCACAACCTCCACTAAGCATGTTGTTACTAAAACTACTTCTTCTTCTTCTTATCCTTTTATTAACCCTTTCCTCGTTATACGAACTTATGCGTAACGAGTTTCCCATTTTTATTGCATCGCTGCTGCTCCGCTTATGGGGTTGGCTAATGTCGCAGACCGCAGAACGCGTCTACATAATGCTCGGTCCTGGATCGCTTCAGTGGTTAGCCCCAGGCGTTGTTGCGCATTTGCCATCTGAGAAATCCAGGAATTTTTTTTCCGACCTCGTTTTCTTACAGTTGGAGTGACCGTAGTTGATAGTGCCTTTTTAACCGGATTTTCCGCAGATCTTCTTTGAACGTGGCAATACCAACTTATTCTATTCGCCTCAAGCTGTTTGGTTACCGAATTCTTTATATGTAGACTTCCTCTTAACATTTTCATTTCCGCTGCCGTCATTTTGTTTTTAAACGCTTCGTACATTGTCCAGCACTGTGAACCGTATATAAGAGCTGGTCTCACAACCGTGGTGTAGAGTTTCCCCTTTAATTTAAGTGGAAATTTTCGGTCGCAAAAGATTCCCGAGTTTTCCCGCCATTTCATCCATCCCACACTCACTCTGTGGTTTACGTCGTCGTCACATTTCGCTTCCTTGTTAACGATTGATCCTAAGTACTTAAAGATAGTGCTTTTCGGAAGAACTATTCCGTCTAACATTATATCCGGAACAGGTCGCAACGGATGCGCAAATGGGCACGTCAAATGCCTTATTTTAAACCCGTTTCTCTTTAGCGCATTTCTCCATGAATCTAAGGCGTTCTGTAAATCTTCGACGTTATCGCTAAGTATAACTGCGTCGTCAGCGAAGAGAATTGGCGTTACATTTGCTTCGCGCATGCAGTCTTTTAAGAGATAGTCGAATACTACGTTAAAGAGGAAAGGGCTAAGTACGCTTCCTTGATGCACTCCGACATTAACTGGAAACTCTCTCGTTAGTCCAGCAGAGCTTTTAACCGCAGTTTTCACGTTTCCGTACATTTCTTGTATTATTCTAACATACGTTTCCGGTACATTTTGAGACCTCAGCGCGGCCCATATGAGATCCCTAGGCACTCGATCGAATGCTTTCTCGAGGTCGATAAATACCATGTGTAAATTCTTAGACGAATCTCGGTGCTTTTCCATTATTATTCGTAGGCTTTGGATAGCGTCCACCGTCGATCTTCCTTCAACAAATCCACACTGGCTATTATCGAGCTTTATTATTTGCCGAAGACGTTCGTTTAATACTCTTTCGACGATTTTCATTGTGTGTGACATAAGCTTGATTGAAAGGTAGTTGTTGCATTCTCGAGTGTCACCTTTTCCTTTGTATAATGGAACCAAGAAGCTACTTCTCCATTGATTCGGCATAGGTTGTCCACATTTTAATTTACTTAAAAGTTTCGATAGCCATTCGTTGCCGATTCCCCCGCTTAATTTTTTTCCGATTGCTATACTTATTTCTTCGATTGAAAAGTCCGAAACTTCCTCCTCGAAAAGACCAGCTGTCGGCACGATATCACGTGGAAACTGTTTGTTAAGCAACTCCTTGCAGTATTCAAGCCACCGGTCACAAATTTCCTTTTCGTTTGTTAATAAGCGACCGTCAGCATTTTTGATGTATTTCAGCGAGACTATTTCCATCGAATTTTTTAGCCTCTGTGCAGCGAGCTTAAAAATATTTGGCACTTTAGTATTGTACGACGTTTGAACTTCTTGTATAGCTTGTCTTCAATCTACCGATCGTGAGGATATTTGCTCCAACTCCTGGTACAGATTTGCCGCTGTTGCCGCTTGAGTTCGAGCCAAGACATTCTTTGCGACTTTCTTAAGACGTTCGTATTCAAGAGCCAGTCGAGCTTTTTCGATATCGTTGCTCCGATCGCATTTTGTCCACGCTTGGAATGCACTCTTCTTGTCGGCCACAGCTCGTTTGGTTTCGTCATTCCACCACCATGTTTCTTTGCTGACGTGATGGTATTTCGATATAGTCCCCAGATAGGAATTTGCGATTGTTATGCATTCCTCGTGCATGCTGTTCCACATTTCTTGCGGGCTAAGTGAGTCTGCGATACCATTTATATTTTGAAGTGCTTCTTTAGCCAGTGCGATAAATCTTGGCTTCGTTCTTTCGATAGATTATACCACCGGATTTTTGGCTTTCCAAACAATGCCCGTGTTTTCGGTGGTTCCGCTGTGAAAAATTCTGTAATGAGCAGACGGTGTTGGCTTACTAGCGATTCTCCAAGTATTACTTTACAGTCCTTAACACGGTTTCTCATCGACATTTTGCAGAGGTGATAATCTATTTACGTTTCGTGGTCTTCGCTGCTATAGGTGATAAGATGTCGTTGATGTTTAATAAACATTGTATTTAAGACGGTTAAGCCGTAAGCCCTACACGCTACAAGGATGTCTTCGCCAGCTAAATTTCTGGTTCCAAAGCCTTTACCGCCGTGGCAGTCCTCATAACGCGGCCGTTCAAATCTCCGCCTACAAAGAGCAACTCATCGATAGGTACATTCCTAAGCAAATTACCGAACTCTGACCAAAATGTATCTTTTTCCGATTGGTCGCATCCATTTTGCGGAGCGTACGCGCTAACAATGTTCCACGTTTCATTGTGTATGATGAGTTTAACACTCATCAAGCGGTCGCTTATTTTCAAGATACCAACGATGTTGTTTAGAAGATCCGCTGCAACAACGATTCCAACACCGTTTCGTCCATTGACCGTTCCATGATAGAACATCTTAAATGCCTTAGTTTTAGAAAAGGCGCTTTATTTCCGGTATTACAGCATTTCGTTTCCTGAACGCACAGGATTTGTAGAGTTCTGCGACGCATAATCGCTTCCAGTTCTAAACTTTTTGAGGTCATCGATCCGACGTTTCAACTTGCAAACCGAAGTTTATGAAAATATTTTGGAAACTTCATTTTGCCCGCCCCCGGAATTCGTCGGGCTCTGACACAAGCACTTCTGCTTGCTCTGGGATCACCCAAGTGCGTTGCAATCGTGGTGCCCAGCGGGGTAGTGCTATTAATTGCGATCATTTCCATGAAGTGTATCTAAAGTTTGAGTGGTTTGACACTTGTATGCTCATTTCGAATTGATTGACTGTTCTTTTACCCCACCGGTAGTCTCCAGACGTGGGAACCCACTGATTGCATACAAACTTGTGGGAAAGTTTTAAGGTGTTAAAGTGTCACAGGCTCATTTTTGGTGTCATAGTTGCCTGTATATGATTGGTGTCCAATTTAGTCGCCTCTTACGACAAGCTGGGACGCACTGCGGCACTATTCTTTATCCGATGCCGCACGGATTTTGTTACTAAAACTACAGCCGATCTATTCTCAACGAAATCTCGCACCTAATCAGCTCATAATTGAAAACGTTCAGCTGCCTTTTGCGAAGGATCGTACTGACAGATGGTAGAATAAAAAGACGAATGCTTTTAAGACTGTAAACAGAAAGGTGTCGCCATCCATACTTTCGTTATTACAGGGTTTTTTTTTTTAAAGGTGGCCGCAGACTGGGGACGGCCGGTAACAGGCGACTCTACCCTACTCCTTAAAATACCTATATCCGTAGTATTTTTGTTAATTGTTTTTTTTATATTTCATCATGCTTACTTTGACTGTGTTAGTTTCGTTTACATTGCCAGAAGTCGATCACAGATTAGTAGTCTAATTCGACAAAAACCTTATAACGACTTTTTTTCGTATACGAGTAGCATCAATCATTTTCAATGAAATAAAAGAAAAAGACTTTTAACAGGTGCTCGTCCATGTATTCGAATACTAGGTCTGCGACTATAAATAGACTTTGACGTCATGCATAATCAAATTACAAAATATGTTGTATCCAAAACAAGCGATAAATTCTAGGAATTTTTCAATATTCCTGTTATCTTAAGCCACTTGTCCAAATACATACATGAATGAAAAGAGCAAAAAACTATTTAAAAAAAAAATCAGCTCCTCCTTGGTAAGCAAAAATTGTAAATTGTAGTTCCCCGCATCTGTAGCGAAGCATACAGCCAAGCCGATTTCAATCTACGAATTGCATTCCCGTCACGCTACTTGCCTCTTGGATCACAATCGTGGTCCATATTCCACGACTTACAAAAGAAAATATACTAGATCTGCACCCTACTGAAATCCTACTTTCGGTTCTACTTCTTCCGCGTATTCGTGTCCCCATCGTGCCTCACTTGGTTTCTATTCTTAGACCGACTTATCAATAAGTCTCCGACTAGCCTAATAACTCTTTTGTGTGCCCCTTTAATTTGTCCTCAGATATGTCCCATGTTATGCTGCATTTACGAGAGTATCTCGAACCAAGTGTGTAAACAGCCATTCAAAGTGGAAAACGCGAAAAATAACATACGACTACGTACGAGCACAACAAGAACCATGGGAGTAAAGAAGTAGAAAAAAAAAGTATTTCGAACAATCGCCTCCTTCATTTAGAACTGGGAACTTTCTAAGTCAGCTCCACGATCGTCAGTTAGTGATCGTGATCCGACGCAGACAGACATTCTAAATTCGACTGTTAATTGTGGATTGTTTTTGCCACAAGATTCGTGTTGTTGTGCGTGTTTAGATCCAGAAGGTGAACTTCATTTAAATTCATTTCGAACCACAGTAGTGACACTAACAGTTCTGATTGCACCTACTAGTTTAACACATGAGAGCCAACTTCGAATGGGAGCTGAGCTAGAAAAAAGACAACAAAAGCAAAAAAAAAAAAACAAAATCGCGTCGAGTTCTTTGTGCAGTCGTGTTATCAAACATGACTCTCAGTTGGAATTGGTAGGGCTCCACTTGTGATAGTATCATACATACCAGTAGCGGGACTAGAATACTGATTAACCCCCGGGAACTGTGTGGGCTAAACACTTGCTTCGATAAACACAGACGCGGTGAATTTTTTGCTGGCGCGGTTCAGTTGTTTCAGCCGTCAGTTGACGATAGTCGATCATCATTCATATACAAATACTAAAGTTGTAGGAGCGGTTTCCCAGTACTGATTTTGAACTTGGTCTAGTCGCTTGTACTTATTAATGACCCGCTAACATTGGTCGCAGTGACGTTCTTTAGTGAATCTGTTGTTTTTTTTATTTTTAAGTGCAGTGTACCGCATCAGCGGTAATCGGGAAAGATCAATGGACTACTGTAACTACAAAGTGATATAGTGTTAAGTAGGTGACAAGCATAATCTAGCTAAACGTGGTAATTAAAAAAAAAAATATATACAAATATACATACATATATTCGTAATCATAAAAATTAGATAAAGTAAAATCTTTAAGCATATTGATGACGACGCAGGCGAGAAAGGTACTTGCGAGGGCGGAATCGTTCGCGTGCCTTTATCTATTGTAATTTGCGGCAACGACTTTTTAATTGGCTCTGGTATTTTGGTGCGTCTCTGACTGATACGATTACGACGCTCCAGTAATTCTGAGCATCTTATGAATATTTATGTTGTTGATGGAAGTTTTGTGTGTCTGGAGATGATTGGAAGCAATACGGGCTTATTGAGACTTATATGGCAAGAATTGAACGATCAAAATGGAATCTATTCATAAACTCGCTATGGAGCTATGAAAATGTTAATCTTTAGAAATGGTTAAGGATGGAATATCTGTCATCTGGTTTTTGTGGATAAAGTATATCTGTCTGTGAGAGTTCTCACCCATCCACTGAAACCAAATATCGTCTGGTAACCATTAAACTACTCGTAACTACTGACAAAATACTTTGCATATCATTAGTCACTTGTGCCCGCTGTTAATGAACGATGTTTTTGAAAATAGTGAAGTCTATTGCTATCGCCTTCCGAAGTCCATATCAAGCAAGTGTTCTACAGGCTGTTTCGTTATCTTCTTTGAATCAGAGTTATTTCTAATGTTCTGCTTGTTTATAAGTGGGATCCGTAACTGAAGAAAATTTAGTTTTCAAATCCCGATTGAGGACTTGAAGTAGCCTTAAGCATAAGCTCTTTTGTTTGGACTCAACGGACCAAACTCATCTGATCTACATGCATAGATATGCGAAGCGTTAGCCGTTTTAAAAGTCCGATTTCGTTGTAGATATCCCAACATATTTCACCGATTTAATTCTTGTTTATTAAAACCAGGAGATATGATTTAATATAATTTCATTTATAGTAAGTTCAACTGGGATATTAAATTCTTCATGTTAGTTAGTTTTTCAATAAAGTTGTTTTCTTAGCCCGAAAAGAGCAACTGCAACTTGTTATTCTTCGTTTGGCTTCGAATGTCTAGTTTATCTAACCCTTCTTCTCCTAAATTGGTTCCAATCTGAAGTTAAAGGTCTGCACGATTCACTGTAGGCTTTATGTTTTTCACAAGATTTCAAGTGAATGAGTCTATCCAAATCAAGTAATGTTATACGCAAGCTTTTATACGGACTTTAGGAAGATCGTGCTTCCTTTGCTGCCCTGTGAATTTGTACGATTCTTTCGAGCATGATATTGGAATTGTCACATGACGTGTCGCTAGTCAATATTGTCTCCGATGGAGCATCGAGAATTTCCTATAGGCTAATTTAATTACTTTTGGTGGTCCTCCAGTCCGGCGTGGACATGTGCCTCAGCCAACAAGCGCCCCTACACAGCTTGTCCTCTCTAGCTGCAACCCTTTTCTCACGTAAGTTGGCTGAGGCCCCCTTTCACTAGCCAAGAGCACCCTTATCCATTTTTGATAATGTCCATGCGTCTGCGCCATAGACTAGGACTGGGATTGTTAAGGTCTTATAAAGGGTGACTTTTGTTGTCCGAGAGAGGGCTTTGCTACTCATTGCCTTCTTAACCCAAAGAAACAGCGGTTGGCAAGAGTTATTCTTCGCTTGATCTCAGCACTGGTGTCATTCTCTGACCTGATAGCAGCTTCCGTCTTGGGCCATTGACATCACGCCAGCGTAGGCGAGTAATTAGACAGCCTTTTGAAAGATTATACCTGTTGTGTTTGCGCATGAGTCTTGCACCATTCTATCAAGTTTGATGTTGAAGAAGTCGCATGACAGCGCATGGCCTTGTCTCAATCCTTTTTTGACATCAAAGGTCTCGGTGAGATCTTTACTGACTTTAATGGAGCAGAATGCATTCTCCATCGTTGTTCTGCACAGACGGATGAGTTTGGGAGGGATGCTAGAACTAGACATTGCTGTGTATAGCTCGTCTCTATACATGCTTTTATACGCGGGCTTAAACTCGATGATATTCTGTGTATCTATTGAATTTCATGTGGATTGCTGCGAGGTGCTTGTCAACATGCCGGAAACTCAAGACTACAATAACAAATCCGCATCCAAATAGGCTTTTACCACCGATAATAATAGCCGTAGTAGATGTCGCAGTTTTTCATACTATCTTTACCTGGCATATCCTGTCGCAATTCTCGAATGACGGTCATATCTGCTTTGCAGCAGTCTAGGTCCTCCGCTAGGCACTTGATATTCCACGTACAAATTGTCGCTAATTCGTTGACAGAGATTGTCAGAAGTATATCCGTCCATATCGTCTTTCCTCCGTGGCCAGCAGTTGCCCAGTCGGACAATCCCCAACCTGGAGGACCAATTCCATTTTAGATGCTGGTCAGCACTCGCGTTTTTAAGTTTAGCAAGTCGAATCCGAATGAACTCGATAATTACCATTCGGAGAAAGAATAAGCACAATTGATATGTGGAAACAGTTGCTTCAATGGGTAACGCCAGGTTGACATACCTGCCTAAATACCTACCCTAATTCTACAGCACCTAACAATTCCCGATAAGTATCCAGCACAAAATGACGAGTTTGTAGGGGTTGTCCAAAATAGGCATGGTGTTCTATAGCTCGTACCGATGCACATTGTCATTTGTGGCTTGAATGTCGGCAAATATTGTAGATGCTGGGTCTTTTCCAAGTCAATCATAGTGTAAATATTTGGTCGATGGTATGGACAAACTAAGTTGTTTATTAACTCTAACATAAAATAGTAGAAATGATCTTTAAGGAGTTGTTTAAGAAACTTATCGTCTATAGCTGGCACGGTAAAAAGGGTTTCATGCTGTAGGGATCAGACAAACAATCCTTTCATTCCATTTATTAGGAATGCTTTTCTCTGACCACATCTTACTGATAAGCTTCAAATAGCTCCGCAGGCAGTCTGTCTATGCCAGGAGCATTATTAGAATTTAGCTTCGAAATTGTTACCTTAAAATGTATCAGTGGGACATAGTTCTCTCTCGTCTGCCTCACAGCGAGATTTTAATGATTTTTGCCTTTTTACAGTTTTCAAAAGTTTTCTTTCCATATTGTCCACATTCATCTTTGCAGGGTTCCTTTTTGGTTTAATAACCGTTATTGAGTACGGTTTTGGTTTTATGTTTCGGACTGCTTCTGTGGGCTCTGACCAAGTATTCTTTAAGATTCACCATGATGGTAATTTCAGTGAATCGCCTCTAGAGTGTTCGCATAGCACCTCACAAAAAAAAAATTAAACGGCGTCAAATCGCAGCTTCGTAGTGGCCAAGCAACATCACCAAAATGTCTTATTACAGGACTTGTGAACTTAGTGTGCAAAAAATCGATTATTGGACGGCTTGTGTAGCATGCTGGAACCAGAGCAAACACAAATTCGAATCCCTAATTTTTGGCCATTAAAAATCTGATATAATGCCTCGCTATCGCTCTTCAATAACTGTAACGTTTCTTATACTGGCGTCTTGGAAGAAAAATGGACAAATAATCCCGCCACTGCAGAACCACACCAAACAATCAAAATATCAGGATGCATTGTCTTCTCCATGACTACTTGTGAGTCCACGAGATAGAAATGCCCCTCATTTGAGAAAGCGATTTTTTGAGCAAAATTGACGTCAATTTCTAACCCCAAACAGAAAAGCTATGACGAAGCAGGTGGTAATTTTGTTTCAATTTCAGAATAATTCAAAATATTTATGCAAAATTCTCCTCAGGCTAGGGCCATTCACGTTAAGTTGCTGAGATCTTTGGTGCCTTGAGGCTCTCAAGTTCAGGCGCACACTATCGACAACAGCTGCAATTTTCTCCGTTGAGCACACAGGATGAACACGGTAATACGTTCGGTTATCAATCAGCAAACCAGTCTGATGGACTTCATTTGCATAAGCTGCACTTGGTGCATTGTGCATCAGAAACACAGCATCCACTTTGAAAGTAACTTGGCAACATTTCAAACGTTATTCAAGCCAACTGATGGGCCAGCCTTTCTATACATTTCTACAGTGTGCTCTCAATCCTTTCTCCATCGGCGTCTTAAGTTTCGACCCGATTCCAGGCGATTCGTTATCCGACGCTTTGAGGTTAAAGCATGGTACCTTGAACTCCAACAATGTATTGGAAAAACTCATAGAGCTAAGCTTTGTGAGAATTTATAGAAGTGGCTCCGTTTTGGACTATATGTAATACCGTCTATTTCATCGAAGAAAATTGCATACCGAATATCTTTTGACCGATTTTGGGTTAGATTTTCGGAAGTCTAAAATTAACATTTGTATATAAATTGTACTTCATTTGGATACATTTTCGTAGATTTAAGTATTTAATCTTACAAACATACTTCACAGTCAGATTCAGCAAACTTTCATTGCTCACCAGTACAGGAGGAGAACTCTCTACTTTAAAATGTTGATGACTAAAATGATGTAGCCTCCTATCCCCAAATAGAACAGATACCTTTAATACATCCTACAGAGTGTTCTGAATATAATGTTCTGAACAGAGTGCTGAAAAAAACTTGATTTCGTCATACATGATTCATAGATATATTTCGAGAAGGAAATTGTATAAGTGGGGGTCCTCAATGGGGCACAAACATAGCAATGCTTCCAAATAAACATGAACTGTTTGAAACGTATAGCTGTGTGGTAACAAATCCCATTGTCATTGTCATTGTATTAAACTTATTCTAGATCAAGGGTAAACTAATTGTTTGGGGAGAATTCAACATTTATACTTACGTCTTTTTCTAAAAAAAAACACCTCTTCAAAATACCTCAAATTGAACGACAAAGATGTTATACATTTGAGATCCAAGTCCGTTCTAATTTGTAAGGTACAATACAATATAAAGTGTCAAAATACTCGTATGCAGTTTAACGTGCTACATTGATGAAATACCTATATAAAGTGCATAATGTTTTCTCCTATTTTTAAAATAGAACTTTATATCGTTCTTAGTATTCAAAGTGAAACAGTTGCGTAAGTCTTGCAACCTTTATTTTAATATTCATTCCTTCGATTTCCTCTCCTATTGCACCAGCTTACTCATCCATTGTGATCACGTCTGTAGATCTTGGGAGCTGTAGAATAGCTCCGTCATGAAGTCGAAGTGCCATACTTCTGCCGTTCATTATTGACGACAATAATCTCGTCCCTGCTCTTGCAAAACTGAGAGCTCATTTAATTACCATATTTACAAAGTAATAAGTAGCAACGTAGAAGAACTAAGTACTTTCAACAAACAATGCTACCTATTGCCGTGAAAGCAAAACCTAAACACTCAGTATCAGTTATTATCCATAAATTGTACTTGTGTCAACAAAACCTAAAAACTTTACCTTTAAAGGTTATATTCGTTTCGCTTCCAACGCTCATCCCTTAACCCTTAGACTTACTTTCGATCCTACTCTTTTCACTTTCGGTATGCATGTCAATGACAACCTTTATTGAAAGGACTGCATATTCGAAATGTCTGAGTTCTAAAAAGATGTAAAGATCTGATCGGACATCAGTATATAAGGCATTCATATAAGGCATTCATTAAGCCAAAATTGAAGTACATTACAATGCTCCAAAGTGGTCAGGTCCTCATAAAACCTCTTTGCACTTGCTTGATGTAATTGAAAAACCATAAAACTTTAAGGACGCCCTTGAACATTAACGTAATGTCTCCTGTGATATCTTGTTCTATTGCTATTTTTGCCATAAGTGCTTTTAACCATGTCATCCGGCTCGCTATGAAAGCTAATCAGGCAACACACCTTATCAAGCTTACCTTCAGAAGTACTCTTAAAAATCGTGATTATTTTCAAAGCCGAACAACTCGCTTGTGGAATGCACTGCCCAGCTATTTATTTCCTACTCATCATAACCTGCAACCTGCGAAGCCAATGTACATCTTTCCTTCCTCCCTGACTTACTATAGCCTTGCGCTGTGTGTAAACACTTAAAGGGTGCTAATAACCCAGGTGTTTTTGAACAGTTCCATCATTGACAATAAGCAATTTGTAATCAATGCAAGATAAGGTCTGCACTATTTAATTGTTTCAGGTATATGTATATTCATCAATTATTTTTCTAACCACAAATCATCTTATCTTTTCCTGCTATCATATATACAGGGTGTCTCCGAATTCATCAGTCATAATTTGGGAAACATTTCTTGGGTTTATTTTTAAAAAAAAATAATTAACCAATGTTACCGGAAATTGCTATGTTAATATTAATGACAGAAACTTTATTTAAAACTTCATTCTTAGAAGAAATACTAGCATATGTGACTGCGTTTAAAGAAATGTTATATCTTGTTTAAGTCTTCAGATATCTTCAGATAGGGTAGAGCCGTCATTTGGATTTCACTGCGAATGTTTATTGATGCTATCTGCAGCCTCACTTTTGATGACGCTCCGCGAGTACGCTCTTACAATTCACTTAAAGCTGTTTTTTCGGTTGAATAAATAAGTTCCTTCATTCTACCCCAAACAAATAAATCCAATACTTTAAGGTCAGGATATCTTGCAGGCCAGTGAACTTTTCCATTACTTCCTATCAAACGATTACCGTACTCTTCATCTAGCCAATTCTTAACCACACGACCATATTGGGCTGGAGCACCATTCTATTTGAGTGTCGAGTAGCGCAAGCCATGCCCTCTAATATGGACCAAAACTTGTAATCCAACGGGTTGAGGTCTGGACTACCAGCTGGCCAATCTTCCGTTGATACGAAGCCCGGAACGTTGTTTTTGAGCCACAGTTGAGTCGTTTTTGCTTTGTGAGCTGGAGCAGAGTCTTGCTGGAAAGTCCATGGCTTGTTGTTGAATATTGATTCTTCGAGAGACTTCACAATGGGTTGCAAGACGATGTTTTCACTCCTTTCCACCATACCATTACTGACACGGGATGGTGGCCTCCTTGAACCCTCGGGATTGGTTAGGATGCTTGTCTGGGTGACCGAGCATGCACACGATCATTGTGCTTACTGAACGATTCTTCTACGGTGAAGATTTTCTCGTCAGTAAACAGAATTTGTCTGTGAGAGTTCTTCGCGTACCGGCTGAGTAACGCTTTCGATCTTCGCTTGCGTTTTTCCTTCAATGCGGCGGCGAGCAGGTGTCCAGTGTGTCGCTTGTACGCGTTGAGTCCTAAATCTTCTTTGATAATGTGAGACATGGATTTTTGCGAAATTTGCATTTCCCGCGGCAAGATTTTCTGTTTTTGCAGCGGTTTTCGGTCGATTCGTTTCTTCACGGCTTTTATCGCTTTCGGAGTTCTCACAGTGCGTGGACGGCTGGAAGGGTCTCGTACTCCACCAGTCTCCTCAAACCATTTCACAGCACGATACACAAAATTGCGAGTGATTCCAAGCGGTCGCAACGTCCTAAAAGTAGGCCAACTACAACAATAAGATTTTCGATGTCGCCCCATTCCATGATTGTAAGCAATTAATGTCAAAAACCTTTTACGTCACAATGAAGCATAAATATCAACTGTCAAATCGCAATCAATACGAAATGGATGCGCCCAGTGTTGCATTCGTAATGAGTAAGTTCAGTTGTGTACCAGTATTTATGACTTGACAATACAGCGTAATTATAAAAATGTTTAAGGAATCTATGATTTTTACAATATTTGTTATTATACATTTAGTTAAGTTAAATAAAGAAAATGTTAAGTTAACCGCCAAGCTCGTGTGGTTTGATACGATTAAGTCGTCACATCATTGCAGTGGTATTACTCAAAATTGTTGCTTCTTGGTTCACGTGCTTGCTCAGCCGCATAAAGTGCTTTTTCGGATATTTGGCGATGGTCTCTGCTACCGTTTCGAGGTTTAGGTCGCGGTGTAAGTCGGAATTTTTTGCATACCATCGTACCTTGATGATGTCCTTTACGGCTTTATTTTCGAACCATTGGATTGTATCAATATTGGTTTTGGAAGCACATCCCAATAGTTGGTTACCCTATGTCCATTATGGTTTGAGTATCTGTTTATAAATTAAGAGTTTGTTTCCTATCGATAGTGGTGACTTCCTACCGATAAGCGAGTTTAGTGGAGTTAAATTCTTCTCTTTTCTTTTTAACATGTTCCGTCCATCTAAGCTTGGCGTCTAAATTCATCCCCAGATATTTAGCTGATTTAGAATAAGGAATTTCTACTCCAGATATACTCGTAAATATAGGAATATGACTTTTTTATTGGTAAAATTTACATGAACTGATTTTGAGGAATTTAAGATAATGCGATTATTTTTGGTCCATCTGACAGCTCTATCTATAGCACTTTGAAGGTATTCAGTCGAATCGCGTTCGTTCTCACCACTGGAAAAATAGCTATGTCATCGCCAAAAGTACGAGTAGCTATTGTGCAATTTGAAGGTGTTAGTATGTCGTCGGTAAAGAGTAGATATAGAGCTAGGCCTAGAATACTCCCTTGTGGAATCCCAGCCTTAATTTCTTTGAGTTCTTAAGTATCTTAAGTATCTATTCATGTGATATGACCCTAAAACTTCTGTATTTTCCCTTAGAAAGAGCGGTCTTATTTTGTTTATAGCCTTAACCTTGTGCCACACTTTGTCGAATGCCTTTGCGGTATTTTTGACAATAAATCTGATTTCCTCCGGCGAAGTGAAAGGAATTTTTCATCAGCCTGATCTACTTCTGGCCAGACGTTAACAAGTTGAGATTCATTGGGTTGGAAGCTATCCATTAGATACTCAGCCTTTTCAGTCTCTGTTTTAGCCCAAGTGTTTCTCGATCTTAAAGTTGGATTCTGTTGAATTGGACGTTTTAAATATTTGGTTGGAAATATAATGAAGCTAGTTGAATCAGTAGAATGTCTTCCAATAGTTCAGGTAAATCATTTCGCAAAAACTCCAGATAGTTTGTAGGTGGCAGTTTGAGGGGACTGATTAACTTGTTTCCAATTACATCTGCCAGCATATTGAAGCTGGATTTGCGGTAAAATGATTTATGTCTCCTTGTACGTTGATTGTTCTCGGCCCATTTCTTGTAAATTAAGATTCGTCTGCCCAAAGAATTCTACCAACAAACTCATTGTCCACCAAGCTTGTCATCAAGGTTTGTAAATTCAGCCATTCCAAGTAGCGTTTCTAAGCAACTGTGATTTCTTTTTCGAATCTTTGGGAGCCTTCATACCTGAGCTAAGTTTTTGAAGGGTTTTGAAGCCGTACATGACTGATTAAGAGTCAAAGATGTGCGAGCTAAGGGCATTTAAAGCTGCTTGACTATCCGTGAATATATGGATGTTTGCGCCTTTGATCTCAGAGTTGTAGATCTTTTTGGCGCATTCTTGAATGGCGTGTATTTCAGTTTGGCCCTTTTTTTTTTTTACAGCGATTTATATGCTAGTATTTGGACCGTGTATTTCAGCTCCCCCTCCCGTATCCATTTTAGAACCATCCGTATTCCACTGCGGTGGGTTATTGCTGACCCATGCCTCTTTGCTGGAAATCTTCATGGAGAATTTTTTGGCGAAGCATAATGTCTTGTGGAAGCGGTCTGTTACCGCGCAGATCATGTCAAGTTCTGATATTTCAGAGAGTAGAATCTTTAGATCCGTGTGGTCGCAAATATCTAGTTCTCTGGCTTGTTAAATACTTGCGGAGCTGCGTTAGCCCACTTTACTGATAAATAAGTGTAGAAGCCTTAAACCTATAATTGCTTTTATAGCGTAGACATGCAAGACTTTGCACTCTTATGAGCTTTGAAACGGCGGCCTTTTGCGTAGTTTTAGTCCACCTTACTGCAGAAGCATATGTTATGATGGGTCTGGCCATTATTGTATAACACTTTGATCAAAAAGTTTCCGGAATAACCCCTGTGCGGCGCTCCCATTATTCCGATTTGAGGTCTGTTTTTTTTGTTAAGTACATCTATTGTTGATATTCCCTCTAAATCTTAGCGCCATAGCTTGACATTTGCATAAGTTAGGTCGCCAAGAATTTAAATTTGCAACAACGGACATGTATTAAATTTTGCGTAAAAAACGGATTTAATGGTGCGCGAATGTTGGAAATGTTGGAAAAATGTTTCGGCAACGATTCTTTAAAGAAAACGGTCATTGACAGTGGCACGAGCGGTTCAAAAGTGGTCGTGAGTCAAGCGAAGATGATGAACTGAGTGACAGACCATCGACATCGAAAACCGGCGAAAACATTGATGAAGTAAAAGAAATGTTGGTCAACAACCGCAAATTAACCATCAGAGAGATAGCAAAAGACAGACCGTGGTGACGTCGGAAAAGAGATGATTTGCGAGGCTGAATCCGATCCCACATTCATCAAAAGTATCCCTACTGAAGACGAGACGTGAGTTTTTGAGTACGATACGCAATCCAGACATCAGGCAAGTGAATGGCGTTCACCAAAGAGCCGAGACCAAAAAAAACCACGTCGCTTTCAGTCAAAAAATAAGGCAATGCTCACGGTTTTCATGAATTACAACGGTGTAGTGGATCATGAATTTTTGTCAGAAGGCCAGACAGTAAACAAAGAGTATTATTTGAGTATTATGAGACGTTTGCGTGAGGCAATTCGCCGAAAGAGACCAGAATTGTGGGCAGAAAACTCGTGTATTTTGCACCATGATAACGCATCGTCGCACAGTGCCATCATTATTCGTAATTTTTTGACGAAAAATGCAACAAATACCATCCAACAGCCACCGAATTCACCTGATTTGGCTCCCTCTGACTTGTTTCTGTTCAATCGAGTTAAAAAACCACTACGGGGAACGCGTTTCAGCAGCCGAGAGTAAGTAATGAAAAAATCGCAGGAAGCACTGATGGACATACCGAAAACCGAATACAAAAAATGTTTCAAAGACTGGATCAAGCGCTGGCATAAGTGTGTTACAGGCTATGGAGATTACTTTGAAGGGGACAGTATAGATTTATATGAATAAAATAGTACTCGTATTTTTGATTTTCTGGGAACTTCTTGATCAAGGTGGTAGATCCAGTGAGTGATCTCTGGAGAAATTTCCCATGTACCTCCATACATGCGAGGCAGGTCCATAAAGTGTTGATTGCTTTAGTTATTTTTTTGTTCAAGCGAAAGTTCCAATTAAGCTTAAGATAGTTGACCTCCTCAGTTGACCTCCTCAGATTGTGTCGCTTAGTAAAACTAAACCTAAGTTTAGGTTTCCTCTTCTAGTGAAGGGAACTATGATAGCCTTGTTTGGATTAATGCTCAGAAGTGACCTCAAAGTCACTAAAATTAGTATGGGCAAGAGAAATGGAACGGGGTTAGACTTAAACAAGATATCAATTTATTTAAACGCAGCTATAAGGGCTAGTATTTCTTCTAAAGAAAAACGTTTTAAATTAAGTTTCAACAATTAGTATTATCAGAGTAATTCCCGTTAACATGGGTCAGGGTACACTAAAGTAAGCCTTTTGTAGAACGATTTTTTTCTTAGAATAAACCCAAGAATCATTTTCCAAGTTATCGCTTATGAATTAGGGAACACCCTACATACTCCATTATTAGTGTAATCGCTCTTATGTAAACATATACGAAGGTTTGATGTAACAAATTATCGTACTCGACCACGAATCGAATTGGGGTTAGCAGGCTATCGGGCGCAATCTGATTTACAGCGATTATATTTCTGGAAAACTATGCACTGTGCTTATTCATAAATGAATCGTTTTTGGGTTGTGAAAATAGTATAATTTTTAAATAGAGTGATTAAACATGATTTCCAAAAATATCGCACAGTGTTCGTGCCTCAAAAAGCGTGGCAATACCATCAACAAATTATTTACACATATATGGTATTTTCTGGTTGCTTTCGATTCGGTTTCATAATGAATATTATTCATTTTATAAATTAAATGCGTGTGTGTACACTGTACATATACTTACATTAGAAACTTTTGTTATAATGAGAGTATGTAGGGGTGAGGGTGTTTTTGTAAGCCAGTACTAATTACGATTTTAATCAAAGTATCTCTACATGAAATTTCGTTAAATAGCTATTTATTCGTGTTTAATCGAGAGAACACATTCGGGCTTATGGTCCCCATGGCCGGATCTGATGAATGCCATCTGATAGACAAAGTAGTCGACAAATTTTTTAAGCATTTGTGGCCGCGTCGATTGTTGTTGATTTGTCAACGTAGACTACATATTTACATTATCGCAAAGAAAGTAATCATGAGGCGATGTTGTAGGCCAATTTACAGATCTCCAATCAGCGAAAATTTTATCTATTCAATCGCGACCCATTAAACACGAAAACGGCTTTTGACCCTTGAAACTTCCGACCTGAGAGCTCAACTTCGGACACCATGACTCCTAACTCCTCGATTTTGCTACTTGTAACTGACCCTAGATTAGCAATGTTTTTTTCAAGAGTATAGTGAGAAAAACTTAAATTATATAATTGTTCACTCGTAACGGATGTTACCGCTTCGGTATCAATTTCCATTAAGACATCGATTCCGTTGATTGCGACCATACATTGTTGAAAATGGCTGAAAGCGTTGGCGTTGTGGACTACTTTTATGCTCGGAACAGTTTTCGCCATACACATGGTAGAGATGTGACACTTCCTGCTTCAGGTAAAGCATTCCCAATTGACGGCTGGACAATTTGGATGTGCAGGTCTCCCACATCGTGGACATTGGTTGCCGTGACTTTTAGACTTCTGACGATTTGCACTGCGCTGTGGATTATATACAGGCCAATTACCTGATGACGAATGTTTTGTCGCTAGAATTTTGCTGTTTTTTGTTTTGTTTGACTTGGAGAACTCCTGATCAATCCACAGTCAACCAGATTGATCACATTGCGATCGACGCAAGACACTCCTACAGTATTATGAATGTCCGTACGTTCCGAGGAGCCAACATCGACTTGGACCATTACCTTGTTGTAGCCAAGGTACGGTTGCGGACATCCCAAACTCCGCCAAGACAAACCAATGCTGACCTCAGACAGCTACAATCGCAAGAGATCGCCAAGTCCTTTTCCGATCGAGTGTCTCTTTACCTCTTAAGAGGTCCAATGCCGCCAGCATCAAGCATCGAAAACCATTGGAAATACTGCCAAAATGCCATCAGAGATGCCGCTTCTGATGTGCTGGGTTTCACTCGTCCACCACAACGAAACCCCTGGTTCGATGATGAATGCCGGAATGCAGATACAGCAAAGCAAGATGCATGTAACGCGGCGCTGCTTAGAGGAAGAAGAAAGAGCATGAGAAGCGCACGATAGAGGAAATTGAGAGATACTACTCCAAAAATGAGGGTCGGAAGTTTTACCAAAAGGTAAAAATAACATGCCGCGGAAACAAACCCCGAACCGAAGCCTGTAGAGATGAACTAGGGAACATCGTAGTAGAATCGCAGTCGATGCTGAGGATTTGGAAAGAACATTTCTGCAGACTGTATAACGGCGATGACGGACCAAATACCGCTGTCAGGCAGAATCAACCTTTCAACCTGGACGATGATGACCAACAATTCCGTCCACCCGACCTGGATGAAGTGAAGATAGCCATATCGAAGCTTAAGTCCAACAAAGCTGCTGGAGCAGATGGCCTGAGTGCCGAGCTCTTCAAAGCGGCAGGCGATGACTTGGTAAGGAGCATACACCAACTCATCTGTAAAATATGGTCGGACGAAAGTATGCCCAATGAATGGAACCTCAGCATTGTTTGTCCAATTTTCAAGAAAGGAGACCCTCTGAACTGCGCCAACTACAGAGGCATCAGTCTCCTTAACATCGCATATAAGATCTTATCCGCCGTATTGTGTGAACGCCTGAAGCCGTTCGTCAACAACCTGATAGTTCCATATCACTGTGGCTTCAGGCTCGGAAAGTCCACCATCGACCAGATATTCACACTTCGGCAGATCTTGGAGAAAACCCATGAGCTTCAGATTGATACACACCACCTATTCATCGATTTTAAGGCCGCGTATGACAGCGTCTTTAGAGACGAGCTTTACAGAGCAATGTCTAGTTTTGGCATCCCTGCCAAACTCGTCCGTCTGTGCAGGATGACGATGGAGAATGCACGCTGCTCCATCAAGGTCGGTTAACATCTCACAAAGACCTTTGATGTCCAGAAAGGATTTAGAATATTGCAAAGAATAATACAAAACTCACGAGCAAACACAAGAGGCACTATCTTTCAAAAGTCCGTCCAACTACTCGCATACGCCGACGATATTGACATAATCGGAAGAAAGCAGCGTGATGTCAGTGGCACTATCGCGAGTATTGAGACAGAAGTGGCGAAAATGGGTTTAGCGGTCAAAGAGGGCAAGACCAAGTATATGCTGTCAAGCAAAAAGGACAACCAACACCGATGTCTCGGACAGAACGTCACCTTAGATAGATATAACTTTGAGGTAGTTAAGGACTTTGTCTACCTAGGCTCCGCTATAAATACAGACAACGTCACCAGCGCTGAGATCAAGCGAAAAATAACTCTTGCCAACCGCTGTCCCGTCTGCATTGACGGTGAGTGGAGGAGGAGATACAACGACGAACTGTATGGGCTGTACAGCGACATGGACCTATCCAGAAGAGTGAAGATCCAAAGACTGAGATGGCTGGGTCATGTAGAGCGCATGGACACCAATGCTCCGGTCCGAAAAGTCTTCGAAACCGCTCCCGAGGGACAGCGCAGTAGAGGAAGGCCAAGACTCAGGTGGCGCACGCAAGTGGAAGAGGACCTCAGCCAACTTAGCGCGCGAAACTGGAGGCAGCTAGCCAGGGATCGAGCTGGCTGGAGAAGCTTGTTGACTGAGGCCCAGGTCCACCCCGGACTGTAGCGCCACCTAAAGTAAGTAAGTAAGAATTTTGTTACGATACACACCAGCCCAACAAGCAATTCCATATCGTAACCTGGACTGAAAAATACCAAAAGAAATTTTCTTTAAAAGCTTGATAGAGCATACGTTACGCAAGTAATAGAAATAGCATAGAGTGCATCGGCAATACTTTTTTAACGTATCAGTGTGATTGGATCGACTGTGTGGTTTTTTGGGTTTTTGCTCGTCTGAAAAGACCCATTTCTACGATTGTTGATTAGTTTCGATGTCATATTCATAGACCTATGCCTCGTCACCGTTAATGTTGCCATTAATAACATTTTGGCCCAAGGAAAGCATTTCTGCAACATATTTAGCACTCATGGCACAAGCCGCGCTACAACTCGTCTCATGCCCAAGACATCGTGCATAACGTTCTGTACCAATACAAACGAGATACCAAGATCAGCTTCTATCTCTTTCTATGTGTTTACGTCAGTTAGACTGGTTGATAGACGACCGGAAACAGGCAAATCCTTAATCCTAGCTTGTTTCTACAAATGATCTCACACGCGTCCTTAAAACCGATGAATAGGTGGTGCGTATCGATCTGAAGCTTATGGATTTTCTGCAAGATCTGCCGTAGTGTAAATATTTGGTCTTCTTTCCTATCGGTAAGGTCGCGTAGACGCAATTGTTATTCTATATCGGTTCATTCTGCCTGAGAGTGGTAATTGGTTCGTCATCGCCGTTGTACAGTCTGCAGAAATGGTATTTCCAAATCCTCAGCATCGACTGCAATTCTACTACGATGTTCCCTTGTTCATCTCTGCAGGCTTCGGTTCGGGGTTTGTTTCCGCGGCATGTTATTTTTACCTTTTGGTAAAACTTCCGAACCTCATTCCTGGCATCTCTTAATTTCCTCGATCGCGCGCTTCTTATGCTCTTTCTTATGCGCCGCTTTATATGCATCTTGCTTAGCTGCATGTGCTTGTCGGCATTCATCATAGAACCAGGGGTTTCGTTGTGGTGGACGAGTGAAACCCAGCACATCCGAAGCGGCATCTCTGATGGCCCCCCTGCAAAGTCGATTAGCCTGTATCCGTTATCAGAGGTGGTGTCATGCAGGCTATATTTTTCGATCGTTCCACCAAGGATTCCCTCTCTTCTTAGCTTTGCAGTAAAATCACCGAGGACAATTTAAATGTCATAGCTAGGGCATTGCTCGTAGGTCTTGTTAAGGAGCTTAAGGAAGGCATCCTTGGTGTCGTCATCTTCCTCCTCTGTGGGGGCATGTGCGCATATAAGGCTGATCTTGGCGAATTTAGCCTTGATGCGGATTGCTACGAGGCGCTCGCTCACATGTCGGAAGCTCAGGATTTCTTGTCTTAGTCTGCCTCCGAAAACAAATCCGCATCCAAAGAAGCGCTGCTTTTGCCGTCGATAGCAATTGTCGTAGTAGATGTCGCAGTTTTTCATCCCCTTTTTGTCTGGCCCATCCCATCGCATTTCTTGAATGGCGGTTATGTCTGCTTTGCTAGTTGTTCTGCTAGTTGTTCGGCTGCACGTGGTCTATTGAGGGATCTAACATTCCACGTGCATATCCGAAGCTCATTGTCCTTAAATCGTTTGCGTGGGTTGTCAACAGTAGATCCGTCCATATCCGAGGCTTGTTGATGCTTTGTAACTTTTTGTTTTTTTAAATGGCCGGGCAGTTACCCCGGCGGCACAACCCCCAACCTGGAGGACCATTTCTATTTTTACGAGGGGTCGATTACACCGAAGCCAGTAACCCATTCCGGGAAGTGAGTGCTGCCGTTGGCCCATATAGGGCTCGTCCGCCACCATCTTATTTGCAAGACCCTGACTAAGTCGTGGAAATCCTTACTGGCCTGCGCTCCAAATATATCGGAGTAGCCCAGATAAGGTCTTGTTTTGTTTTTCCGACACTAATCCTGATTTATGGCGCAGGAAGCTCGCCATTTGTCCCCTTCACTTCGCAATGTGAATGAGATTCCCAGACGGTGCCAAGGGCAGGCCTGAAGTAGGGCTTATTAGCAGAGCTGCAAGATGTTCGGCTGCAGAGGCTCATTCTCGTTATTTAAAGACCAGCACCTGTCGGAAGGTGCTACTTCAAAATTAAATCTATTAGCTCTAGATGAAATGACTTAAATTGTTATTTGTTTGAAAGTCGTAGGTTCACGCTTTAAAGATGCAAAATGTTGCGGTTAAGAGACTGTTTTCCGAAAACATGATAAAGTATTTCAAGTGTCTATATTCAAAACTAATCGAATAGAAAGGGGCCCTCTTATGAAGTAGGTACTCGTATCCGGATGGGCCTGAATACATTCATTTGTGTCTTGGATTCAAAAAAGATAAAGATTCGGAACTTGAGTTGTCCCTTAAAGCAAGGGAAAGAACATATGTGAGTTATCAAAAAATCCCCGCGGCATGCGACATGTCTTTGAAAACGTCGAAGTCGCTCAAATCCAACATGAGTCAATCGAGGATGTGTGTTGATAGATAATACTGATTATTTTTCGGGGGAACTTTTCCGCCCCACACTTAGGGGATCTTTGTGGATGACCCCTAGGTGGTTCGGTCAGTAGTCAGTCAGAAGTGGTCTGAAGTTCACGCATTCATTTTTTTTCTCTCTATTATCTCTTTTTTCTGATATATGCAATTCAAATTCTCATAATTTTATTTTTCAATTTAGAATTAACTTCACATAGAGGGAGTGAACCAGGGTTTCCTCTCGAACTAGAAGAAAAATGATTTCAACCAGGTCTTTCGTTTTTTTGGTTTCATCACTGCTTCTCTTAAGCCAATGTTTTGCAAATGAAAAGTAAGTTAACCACTCAAATACATGATTGTAGCTGTAATGAAATTAATTTAAAAAAAAAATCAAAACAGAAAACCATGGAAATGTAATAGCTCCAACTATTGCATATTGGACGTTGAAAACAGTTTAGACTTTCCATCTTTCGAGAGTCAAAATGACTGCAGATTGTCATGTGGAAAATATGGGGCGATCTGGCCATTGCCCACTCAAGAATGTCATGTTGGCCATAATCGGGTTTATTTCGATCCATGGAAAGTGAGGTAAGTCAGTTGGCGGATGTTTTTTTGCCAACAAATAGTGTACAAGGGCTTAATTCTCATTTCAGATTTCATGTTGTGGCACCGAATGCACCTGCAGCGCAGTTCATTCGTGAAACCAATCGGATCTTTATTAGCAATGCTCTAAAGGAATGTATACGCAATTGTACGTTAACTAACAGTAAAGAAATTCTAGTTAAAACCACGGTGAATACGACAAGATTAGAATTAGATTGGGAGACAGATGAGTCTTACACGTTGAACGTGAGGACAGCAGGTTTAACTAACGAAATTTCTTATTTTAGAGTCAATAATTATTGAGACATTTTTTTTTCTATTTTTCTTTGTAGAGATGGCAACATTTATTGACATCAAAGCCAACACAATTTTCGGAGCCAGACATGGTCTAGAGACTCTCAGCAATTTGATAACCGGTGCCAGTGAGTAAGTCAATTGTTGATGTATTTTACATTTTTACTGATCTTAGGGTCTCAGCACCCAGCACTTATAGCCACTCCATTCTGGATATGAGCCCTAGCAGGGTCACCCTTAAACAACAGCCACCGCGATGATCCCACAAGGAGGCCCACCTCAACAAGTTAGGTCCGGACCCAAGTCCGGGGGGCTACTAACTTCCACGGTACCGTGTTTTAAGTCCTGGTATGGACTATTGGCGGTCTTGCCACTCAATAAGACCTATGAGCGGCAACTTGTAACTGAACAAATCATAGCAACCATCAGTTGCGTAAAGGTCTTATGATCTTTTAGATAAATCGAGTTTTGCTCTACCTTCGCTTTTAATTAGACAACGTCATTGATGGACGAAGCCTTGGTAATTAGACAGAGCCCCCTGTTAAAAGAGGCAAAGCAGGTATTGTTGCTTCGGGCAGTTTTACTTTCGAGATCAGTACAGAATTTCCTGATCGTTGGATTAGGATTGGCACGATTCAGTAGTCTGCTTCCGGTACAGTTTTGAAGAAAATTCAGCTCTTTTTGAAAGAGACAGGCGGAGAGGCCTCTCATGCCCAAAATATCCAATGATTTCAATCGAGCTGACTTTTAAAAGATGAAAAGTGAACTAGCTGTCTAGTTAAAATGGCGATTCTTGAATTTTCTTTAATTTTTCAATGTTTCAATTGGTTGAGATCCTTCGTAATGAGGCACATTCGGCCATTCCCCGACCTTTTCACAAAAACTTTGTAACACACGTAAGCTTACCACCATATGGCTTTTTTAATATTTTAAATGAATCGGCGTACAGAATTTTGTTTGCATCACAAAATCTTAAGCAAATTCTTTGACTTCTATTAAGATGGTCTATGAGATGAACGGCCTATAGAACGAAACAAAGAGCTGAAAATTCAGCCAGTCTCACTAGGCCGTGCAGTAGCAGTGCACCTACGTTGAAGAGATATGATAGATTTGCCATAATTATACTCGTCAGTGCTCTAATGGTTGGTTGAAAGAAGATGTTAAATCCTTGTCACTGATATATTAAGGCTGTCTGCTGTGAAATTTCGCTTTTCTTTTGGAACTAGAGTTGGTTCTAACAGAATGAGTGATTCGTTTAGATTTCCTTTTTCCAGTGAAGATTTCATAAAAGATCACGCATACGTCTTGTCACATTGACATAGTATTTCTATTTAGCATTGTCGGTGTTCTACAAGCAATATGTTTCGTGCGCTTAAGGGAACTTACAGTCCACATAATCGACCTACCGAACATCGAAAAGTTTAACAGCCAATTTTCATTACTGGATAATACGCAACCAAATAGACCAGATCTAGTACGTAGTGAGGAGAAGTTTGGAAGCATACAAAATTGAATTCGCGCATAAACTAAAACCGGCCGAATCGTTTCCGCTTCGTGCTTTCGAAAAGCTTCAAGAGAATTACCACATCGAAATAGGCTTCGTCGACCAAAATTTGGTTCAGCGATGAGGCCCATTTGTATCTTTATGGATGCGCCAATAAGCAAAATAGCCATATTTTGGGTGCGGAGCTGCCATCGTCGTTTTGGACTAGTGAAGATCATGTCATATAGAACCTCTAGACTTTTTCCTTTGGGGCTACGTAAGTAGCCTGTATTGATAAGCCGGCTTGAATTAAGGAATTGGAGGCAAACTATACTCAAGATAATACTTCAATACTACTTGTAAAGCTTGGTCGTGTCATCGAAAATTGGCGCTTCAGAATTGACCATGTTTTCCGCAGTTACGCCCAATATTTGAAAGAAGTAATCTTGGAAAAAGAAACGTTGTTTAAGTGCCTCTTACAGAATTACCCTTTATTCACTTTAAATTGATCACAGCTAGAATGGGCAAATTATATTTTGTATTTTACGCAACTTTTTTCTAGCCAGTTGATAAGTCCTTACCTTACCTATCCTCAATCGTAGTCTTGTGAAACCTTTTCAATCAGCTCTTTAGTAGTTTAGTTTAGAGTTTAGATCATATTGCGAAAGCGATCCATATTTTCTCTAATTAATCGCTCTGATAGATAGTTATTAGCACCATGAAATACACGGATTTTCCGATAAGTTTCTCGAATTGAACCATGGTTTTCAAAATAAATTTTAACAATTTGCAAACGTTGCTCCAGCGGGAGTCTATTTATAATGAACTAACGACCCGCCCCGGCTTCGCACGGGTGTAATTTAGAAAACAAAAGACGTAGAGAATGTGAAGTACTGACTTTGATTATAGAATTTCTTTATAAACAATGTTTGTAGCTGAATTTTGATTACACAATATGAACAAATTTTATTTGGAAGTGACGCGCGAAAGAGCTACTTATAGCTGTTCATGGGAAAAGCACTCAACGCTTAGGTCTAAGCCCGCAACGTTGAATGTCTGACCTTGTGATTTCTTTATTGTAATCGAAAATGACAATTGTTCTTTGACACTACAGTCTTTTGAATTGGAATGGAAGATCCGTTGGTATTAGTGGAATCCGGGGAATAAGCACGGTTTCTCCAGTTCCACATCCGGTCAGAATTTTGCACTTCATAGAAAAGTTTTTAGACGTTTAACCTGGAGACGTGTACCATTGCACAATTTGGGTGTATTAAGGTTTCGCAATTGGTCTTTTAGGACCAATTTATGTGGGGGCAATCCAGAAGGCTGCATGCAATCAAAAAATTCTGTTGGGAAACGTACAGCCTCTTACTGGTCCAGCACGGTGTCTACAGAGTAGTAGGTTTGCGCCTGTGTATTAATTTTAGAGATAATCAAGTCGTTCACTTTATTAACTTGGTTGTTAGTAGGTAACAAAATAGTCCTCTCCTTGAACCAAGTTATAGTCTTAGCACTTATATTATTACTTCTGGATAAACATTGTTGACTAATTCTTGAAGATTTATTAAAATGGAAATGTCTTGATCTAGATTAATTCTCCCATTTTTTTGTGACATCTGTTCATATCCTATTTTGAGCAACAACTCTGAAAAATCCCGGTTTTCGTGTGCTGACAATGACACTCTTATACATGTTTTAAGTTCTAATCTATTTATAAATGGCCAGAGATAAGATCTTTTTAATTAAGAATTGATTTCATCAGCACATGTCCCTTTTGCTACCACTGGTAAGATTTGCCAAAAGTCACCAGAGAACAATATCGTGCAGCAACCCATGGGTGAATCCGTACTGCACGAATTGAAAACTTGTTCGACATCGTAGCTTCGTCCCAAACAATTAATGAGCAGTCACGTATTAATTTTTCGGTATTGAGCTTAAATTCGTAACAGTTTAAATTGATCGTAGGATCCCTTGCGTATTCAGTGTTAGTTAATTCAGGGTTCGTTATATTTGTAGGCATCAGCAGTCCAAAATCCGAAATGGATTCATCCGAAAGTTCTTCTACTACCTTATACAATTCTAACAGCGCTTCATCAAAAATATTTTGATCACATTGGACATAACCTGACATTAACTCTCGCCGTCGTCAACTCAGTATATCTTCGGCCATATTTTTCTCATATTTGTTCCAGAGAGATACAATTTCGGTCACTTGACGAAACGCTATAATTATGGCAAACAAATACCTTAATGACCTCGATGAACTAGAAATAGTAGCTTCCGTTAATGTTTTGTCCCAGTGAGAGTCGTCTCCCAAGAGACCCATCGCTTTGCATGCTGCTTTATAGGTATTATTTGTTTCTTAAATGAAAACATTCACTGTTGTTGGGAACTACATAGACCCTCCCGTTGAAAGGTTCTTATCCGCCCTAATTTTTTTCACTAACCATACCGGCAAATGGACATGTGGCAACCAACATTTCTGCCACTCAACGATCTACATTTGGCAATGTTGTACAACGTTGTATACTCTGGTAAAAATCATCTAGTGTGCGTTGGTTCATTTACCCCAACTGACCCTACTGTAAAGCGCCTAGACACGGGCCAATTTCAGACACAATTTTTGTATATTAGGCACTAAAAATTGGGTTAACGAACACCATTAATTGTTGCTGCCTGACCAGCCGCACTTTCGAAGAAGAATGGTCCGATAATGCCTCCAGCCCAAAACCGCACCAAACAGTCACGCGTTGTGGATCCATATGTTTCTCAACAATTACTCGTGGGTTTTCTGAATCCCAAAAGCGACAATTTTGACGATTAACCAAGCCTTCAAGATAGAAATGAGCTTCATCACTGATGAATGATGATTTTGTTTGACTGTAGCTGACAATCCTTCATTATTCTTAAAATATTGCTGAACAATGAAAATGTTGTTGTTCTTTCGTATAGCTCTCTATTTTTACTAACCCCGAAATGTCAGCTGACACATTGTTAACTTTTTGTTCCTTGTCATCACTGTACTATTTAATTCAAATTTTGCGTGTGAATTATGGAGCACCCTTTATAAGACAAATAATTACATAAAAAACCTACAATAGTACAAAGAAAGACAAAAAAGACTCCACTGGTGGACTGTTGATTGCAATGAACGCATATCTGTGATTTATGTAAATCTCAAATAATAATTGCGTTTTTGCTTATAACTTCCATTATAAGAATCACAGAATAATGATTGATACGTCAATCTCTTCACCAGGAAATGAACTAAAGTCATATTCAAATCTGTTCAGCCATTTTGTAGTAATATGTGTGTAAAGCATAAAAAATGTGTTTTTTCAATCAAATATACGAGTAGACTGGGATTAAAGACCCGATAACGGACTAAAAACCACCGCTACTCATGACGAATCGATTGATATATTCGAGGGCGGGTCAATAAGTCCGTGACTTTTGGATTAAAACACAGATTTTTTGATAAAAAAATAATTTTATTTTTCAACGTAGTCTCCCTTGAGCTCTATACACTTTGTCCAACGCTTCTCCAATTTTTTTATCCCTTCCAAAAAAAAAAGATTTGTCGAGGTCCTCAAAATAGGCCTTTGTTTGCGAGATGACTTCATCATTGGAGTCAAATCTTTTTCCACCAAGCCATTTCTTCAGGTTTGGGAACAAGAAGTAGTCGTTCGGAGCCAAATCTGGAGAATAGGGTGGATGAGGGAGCAATTCATAGCCCAATTCATGGATTTTTGCCATGGCAACTGCACATGCGTTTGTGGTCGACTGTGAGCAAACGCGGCACCCATCTTGCGGAAAGCTTTCTCATGCCCAAGTGATCATTCAAAATTGAAACCACTGAGCCATGCGAGATCCCTACGGCTTCCACAATCTCTCGCATTTTCAATCTTCGGTCGGCCAACACCATATCGTGAATTTTTTCGATTGTTTCGGGTGTAGAGACCTCAACTGGGCGTCCAGGACGTTCGGCATCTTCAGTGCTTGTACGGCCACAACGAAATTCAGTAAACCACTTTTTTACCATTGAAATCGATGGTGCAGCGTCCCCATAGTATTTATCAAGCATAGCCTTGGTCTCGGTAATGGTTTTTTTTCGCAAGAAATAATGCTTAATAAGCACACGAAATTCACTTTTTTCCATTTTCTCCTCAAATTAGTGAGTAGTCTGATAAAAATTGCTGTCAAACACAAACTAACTGACGCAGCAAGTTTAAATTTTGACAGGAGTCAACTGACAGATGCCTGTTGACAGGAGCAGTGTTGCTGTTTCAGTAAAGAGGTCAGAAATTCAAAAAGTCACGGACTTATTGACCCGCCCTTGTATATTGTTGAGGTACCGTTACGCACCTGCTCTCTACTCGCGGACAAACAGGAAAATGTGTTCTCTTTTATAGATGTAGAGAAGACAAGTTACCAAACCAAATTAACCTCATAACAACTTGTCAAATTAGCTGTCACAGAAAACAGTGTTGACACTTTAAAGTTCTCCGCTTCTAAGAAGAACACACTTTACTAAATTGTCAGCTTCGCCATGCTAACAAAAGGTACGATATTTAAAATTTCCATCTTTTATTATCTTACATCTTCGACGCCTGTTCATATTAGTCATTCTGTCAACCATACTGAGGCAACAATAAACAATTAGTTTTTGCAGTGATTGACAGGAATTTTAAGTGATCCATCTGGATCATGTTTTTCCTTTAATCTTTTTATTTTCTGGTTTATCACAATAGATAGTGACATTCATATGTACCACAGGCTTGGGTGGTAGAATAAGGTTTACCACTTCTATAGTACGAGCGTATTACCATTTAGCTTAACGCTCTGAACGAAGCTATCTAATCATTCATGGATGTGACATTGATTGCTCTTTATCGTGGCCAGTAATTTATCTTTGAAATTTCGATAGTCTATGTGGAGAATTTAAGACCCGCGATACCGAGTCTTCTTGAGTTCTACCCATCTAGGTCCGCCTTATATAGTGAAAGTACTTATATCTCATGATTCTGTGACAGCTGAAGTCCCCTTCGAATTGTGTGCTCCAAATAAGGTACAAGTAAACCATCTAACCTAGACTATCTGAGTTTATCTGACAAAGTCGGCATCGCTGTATAGCCGATGCATTTCTTAGTTGAAAAGTCTTTTCCATTCTTTATTGATAGGAACTGGGCTCAAAATTACCCTAGAAACTTTCTGTAAGAGCCATTTTCTTCCGATTTCGTTAGAAACTCTTTTTGGTTGCTCTAGAGAGGTCCTTCTTCAATTCTTGCAAAGGCTGGATCTTGTAAGTCTTTAAGCCAAGATCTTTCTGAAGTAAGTATTCTCCACCAACATTATGCATAGTCAAATAAGCTTGTCAATGACAAAGTTGCATTTGTCGAGTATACTTTAGTCGATCCAGATCTAAGGCATCAGGCTTAGTAGATTTGTAAGACTTAAGCTTGAAAATAGTTGTCTTGATTTCATCTTCGTCGATTCAACGGAAATGTTGTCTTCGCCTAAGTTAAATGTTTCTTTCTGCCTGATGGTGAGATATTGTTTACATGTCTGTAGATCTAATTATTCGTTTACAGCACTCACTGAGGTACCACTACGAGGTTTACTATGAATCCCAGCGAATTTCTGTTCAAATTTTACTGCTTTGGTATGCTCGTTTTGACTTTAGTACGTTTTTTTGACTAAGCTTCCGTTCGAGAGCTTCTTATGCTCTTCCCTACTTATAGAGCTTGCAAGTGCATCTATTGTGTTTTCATATTTTCCTGTCTGCATTCGTCATCGAACCACAGGTTTCTATATTGAAGCGGTTCTACATCCTAATTGCTTTTTGGCATTGATGCTACTGAAATCGAGAGGTTTAGAGAAACTCGATCAAAACAGGTCTTGAAGTCTCTTAAAATTGTAGCCGTACGAGGTTGGACTCCCCCTAACGAATATCCGCATCAGAATCTTGGTAACTTTCTGAAAGCATTAATTATGTTCGCCAAGGATGATTTTCACGCCATATTTAGTTCATTTCTCGTAGATTTCTCGAGGATCCCCATTGTAGTGTTTGATAGAAGGTCGTCTTTTTGTTCTTTCGGGGAAATGGGTGTTTATGAAGATTCATTAGAGCAGAGGAGAATTTACCGTAAAGCATTTACTCACTTGCCAGAATTTCAATACTCTTAAGTCTTCCTCGGACGGCGAATCTGTTTTTAAAAATCTGCTGCATCTTCCATCCTTGTCGGACCGGTTTTGCGTATCATTCTACAGAAGTAAGATACGCAAGATAGGAAATTAGAGCTGCTTTTGGCCTTTTTGGGCTAGTTCCATCACAACTAAGTTATCCGCCCCCACTACTTAATACTTAATAGGGCCTTAACAAAAAAATGAATTGCTTTGCTACTCGTAGAATCGATATTTTTACTTTCAATGTTTCCTTACCTTTTTTTTTTTTCTAGAAATGGCTTAATAATGGTTTCGGCTGCTCGAATTCGTGACCGTCCAGTATTTCCTCACCGTGGTATACTCCTAGACTGTTCCAGAAACTACATTCCAGTGAGGTACATCAAAACAACCCTAGATGCGATGGCTACATCTAAACTTAATGTTTTCCATTGGCATGTCACCGATACCCACAGTTTTCCCTTGGAAATCACCCGAATTCCTGAGCTCCAAAGGTATGTTCTTCAAAACTTCCATACCCCAACATTTATTCTCATTGTTTATTTTCTAGATTTGGAGCCTATTCACCAGAGCATGTTTACACCCGTATTGATACTCAAAACATCATCAAGTATGCCCGAGTCCGCGGTATTCGTGTCCTTGTCGAATTCGATGGACCTTCACATGCCGGAAATGGATGGCAATGGGGACCAATGGCAGGATTAGGTAATCTTACAGTTTGTACGAACCAAAAACCATGGCGTTCATATTGTGTTCAGCCACCATGTGGACAATTGAATCCAGTCAATGAGAATGTTTATGGCTTGATCAAGGAACTGTTCGAGGATATTGCTGAATTTAGTTCACCCGAAGAAACAATTCATATGGGCGGAGATGAAGTCTTTATTCCGTGCTATAACAATACCAAAGAAGTCGTGGAAAAAATGATGAAAGCTGGTTATGATAGGAGTCTTACTAGCTTTTTGAAACTCTGGGGTGAGTTTCATTCACGAAATCTCGACTCCTGGGATGAGGTTAATTTAAGACTTCATCCGAATTTAAAAGTCCCGAAATCAGTTATCCTTTGGTCTAGTCGGCTTACTGATGCGGATACGATCTCTAAATATTTACTAAAGGAACGATTCATTATCCAAACATGGGTTGATTCATCATCCTCCTTAAATACTGATCTACTTGCCCTTGGCTATCGCATTATCTTATCGACCAAGGACGCATGGTATTTAGATCATGGATTCTGGGGCCAGACAATGTACTACAACTGGAAGAAAGTGTACGGAAATCAACTGATTCGAGATCCAAAAGTACTCGGCGGTGAAGTGTGCATGTGGAGTGAGTACGTTGATGAGAACTCCCTGGATGGCCGTGTGTGGCCTCGAGCTGGGGCTGCCGCAGAAAGGCTATGGTCAGATCCAAAGATATCGGTAATGCAGGTAGAACAAAGATTCTATCGTTATAGAGATCGACTGATTGCTCGCGGTGTTAGGCCGGATGCAGTTACACCCAAATGGTGTGTTCTACATGAGGGCGAATGCTTCTAAGATTGACTGTTTGTAGCAACTCCATGAAATTTCCACATAATGGCATAACCTTTGATATTTTTGTATTGAATTTCACAAGTTAAGTTTAATTCAGTTAATAAATGAATCTAGAATTATTTTACACTCACAAAATTGGTTTTAATTACGAGTAGGCTGAGATGGAAAACATTTTTAAATCAAAAACAATCTCTGGTCACAAAGCTTTAACTAAAATCATTGAAAAGCGATATACCATCCCTATCTAGGAACTAATTATTATCACATCTTTAAATGAATAAATAAATGAAACATTTGTATAGAAAATAGAATGAAAATTCTAGAATTTTTTTTTTTTCAAATCACACATAACCTAGGTCAGGATAGAAAATATAGTTTATCCAATGTTTTAACGATGCAATTTTATTGAGAACTTTAAGTATGTTAGATGCACACAAGCTATGATTTTGAATATTTATTTAAGCAGTACCCTACGCTAAGTCGAACGGTCTTGTTCTTTGTCTCGTCCAATCTCTGGATTATTTCCTGGTTACAATGGTGTACAAGACGAGTGCGAAGTTTACGAGCAAAGCTTGTTACTTCGTCCTTTACAGTTGCAATTCCCTGATCGCGGTGAATATCGCTATTCCTTACATACCATGGAGCATTTACGATTGCTTTAAGCGCTCTGTTCTGGAATGTCTGTAGGATAGACATATTGTTTGGTTTGGTACAACCCCATAAATGTATACCATAAGTCCAAGAAGTGGATTTGCTTATATACATATAAGATGTGCATAGTTTAGAGTATCTTCCGATAAGCCAATTCATTTCTTTTAGCCTGATTTCGAGCTCCTCACGTTTCTTTTTTACGTGTGACTTCCACTTCAGTTTTGCGTCTAGGGCCATTCCCAAATATTTTGCCTCGTTTGCATATGGTATTTGTATCGAGTTGATGAATAAAGGTAAGTTATTTATCTTTCTGTACGTGAAATTGACGTGTGTTGCCTTATAGTTCTCGTTTAGCACGATTCGCCAGCTCTTCGTCCACTCAAATATTTTGTTCAGAGCTCGTTGAAGTTTTGCAGGCGCGGATTCAACTGTTTGTCGCCGTGTCATCCGCGAACGTGGCTACCACACTCTCTTCATCTAGAGGTTTGTCTCTAGTGTACAGTAAGAACAGGTTTGGCCCCAGAACGCTTCCTTGTGGAACGCCAGCTTGAATTTCTTTGAATTCAGAGTATTCAATCCTATATCCAACCCGAAGCAGTCTATTTTCAAGGTAAGATTCGAGTATTCTATTCATTCCCGGTAAAATTTGTTGTAGCTTATACTTCAAGCCCTCGTGCAATACCTTGTCAAATGCTTGCGATACATTGAGAAAAACTCTTGAGCATATCTCTTTTTCCTCTATCGCATTTTTAATTACATTTGTTATCCGATAGACCTGTTCGATTGTGGAATGTTTGACCCTAAAGTCGAACTGGTGATTCGGGATCAATCAATCAGTTATCGGTTTTAATCGTTTAAGCAAAAGAATTTCGAAGGCTTTTGAAATTATCGGCAGGAGCGAAATGGGTCTGTATGATTTTTTATCGGTTGGACTTTTCCCCGGTTTTGGACCCATTATGACTTCTGCGACTTTCCATTGGCTTGGAACGTATAAAAGTCTCAAGGAAGCATTTATAATGTGGAGGAGCTTGTAATCAAATCGTATCCTGGAGCCTTATTATTTTTTAGGTTTTTTACTATTTGCTTTAGCTCAGACAGTGATTTCACTTAAAATTAAGTGAATAATATATTAACTTACCTCCTCTCCGGTCGGCAGTTAGTTGGCTACAGTTACATACTCCAAGTTGGTTAAGACCACCTTAGGTGGAGTCTTTCTTTACTCCATTGTCCCTCCGATATATTGCTGTGCATTCGGTCCTAGCCATTTTGACCAATGCGCACTTTCTTGACTTGGAATGAATGTTTTTCAAAGGATTTTCTGTCCCAACCATTGCGCATATCCTTATCTTCTTTCAGTAGAGCCCATGTTTCAGCGCAATTAAGTAGGAATGGTATAAAAAAAGTCTTATATAGAGATGTTGGGGGCTGTAGAATTAGGGTAGGTGCCGAGAGTTTTTAACCTGGCGATATCCAGTATTGCAAGTGTTTCTACGCAAGAATTCTAGTCGATGTCCATCTGAAATTGACTTGCGAAACTTATAAGCGCGAAAGCTGATTAGCAGACAAAAACAGTAGATTATCCAGATGGAGTCGACATCAGTTAAATGCCGGAATAACACAAATCAGTCCTTATCCGGGCTGCTCCGAAATATTTGGAGTTCAGGCCGGTAAGGATTGCCATGACAAAAGTCAGGGTGTTGGAAAGGAATTTGTGGCGGATGAAGCCTTTATGAGCCAATGACAGCGCTCAAAAACATGACAAAAACAACGAATTTCGAATATGCAAGTGGAATGTTAAGTCCTTGCAGCCAAACAACTAGCAGATTCCCTGGACGATGAAAATCTGCGCCATTTACTACGGCGATTGTTATCGATGCCAAAAGCAGCGCCTACTTGGATGTCTTGAGTTTCCGGCATATGAATGAGCACCACGTAACAATCCGAGTCAAGGCCTAATTTGTGAATATTAGACTAATAAGCCAGCACACCGCCTCCACAGAGGAGAAAGATGATGAAACCAACGATAGCTTCTACGAGCTGTTAAACAAAATCAACGAGCAATGCATTAGCAAAGACATTAAGGTTGTCCTCGGCGATTTTAGTGAAAATATAGAAAAAAAAGGTCTTCTTTGGTAATACTGTCGGAAGGTAAGGCCTCCACGACATCACCTCCGATAACGGATTCAGGTTAATCGACTTTGCGACGGGAAGAAACATTGTCGTAGCTAGAACGCGGTCTTAACTTTTTGATAATCACAAGGGGACTTTGGGAAAGTAAGACACTCTTCCAATATTATTGATATCCGGACCAATATCGATTTGGACCATTACCTTGTTATAGCCAAGGTACGGTTGCAAATAACCTGAACATCGCAAAGCTAATATGTCGAGTCGTAACAATCGCTGGAGATCGTCAAAAGCTTTTCTAATCGCGTCTCCCTTAATCTCTTTAGACATTACCCGCCCCTAGGCTCAAGTATCGAAGACTAGAGACAACACTGCCAAACATCCATCAGAGATACCGCCTTTGATATGCTGGGTTTCTTTCGACCACAATGAGTAAAGGACTAAAGCTGCTCACGAGTTCAAAAAGCAGAAGAGGAGAGATACTCGTAAACATAGAGCTTCTCAGGAGGAAAAGAAAGAGCATGGAGGCGCGGGGTCGAGTAAAACTAAGTGGTAAAAAAATCGTGCTATACAATTGAAGCCTGTAGAGACGAACAAGGGAACATGGTAGTAGAGTCGCATCTGATGCTGAAGACTTGGAAAGAGCATTTCTATAACGGTGATGATGTTCAATTTGGACGATTCAGATCAACAATTCTATCCACCAGACCTGGACGAAGTGAAGATTTAGTGCAAGACCCATGAGCTTCAGATCAATACACACCACGACCACCTATTCATCGATTTCAAGTCTAAGTATGACAGCATCTTTAGAGACGAGCTTTAGATAGCAATATTTAGTTTTGGCATCCTTGTCGAACCCGTCCGTTTGTGCAGGACAACGATGAAAAATACGCGTTGCTGTTCAACGTCGTTATAGAACTTTGATTTAAAAAAAAAAAAATTAGACAAAGCAATGCGCTACTATGCGACTTCTTTAACATTTTACTTGAAAGAATAGTGTAGAACTCAGGCGCCAACACATGAGGCACATCTTCAGAAGTCCGTCCAATTACTCGTATGCGCCCATGATGTTGACGTAATCAAAAGAAAACAGCGTGATTTCAGTGACGCTTCCGTGAGTATTGACACGAAAGCAGCGAAAATAAGTTTAGCGAGAGGCATGGACATTATCAGAAATAGACGACGGTGCTCTTGGGTGTTTTAAAAGGAAAATTCTTACGTTCCGTCTGTATACACGGTGAAGGAGGATATACTACGAGGAACTGGACAGACTGTACAGCGATATTGACTAAACCAGAAGAATAAGGTTCCAACGACAGAGATGGTTTTGTTATATAGAACGGGTGTACACCAAGGCTCCGATCCAAAAAATCTTTGAATTCTCGCCCGAGTGGCATCGCAGTAGAGGAAGTCCGCGACGCAGGTGACGCACGCAAGTGGAAGCGGACCTCAGCCAACTTAAAGTGCGAAACTGGAGGCAGCTACCAGAAGATCAAGCTAGCTGAAGACATTTGTTGGCTTTTTCCCAGATCCATCTCGGACTGTAGCGCCATATGAATTTCAAAAGCCTGGATATTGATGAGCTTTTTAGAGAAAGCCTGTATCCAAGACGGTAGCCTTTTAGCTGCAAAAGTAGCAGTAACGTATTTTTATTAAATCTTGTCCCACCACTTTGGGACACGATCCATATTTTTACCTTTTTGGTAAAAGCTAGAAAACTCGGTTCTGATTTCTAGTGCATCAATAGTCAGCTACTTTTTGTTTTATTGGCCACAGCCAGCGCCTGAAATCTAAATCATTTTCACCAGCATTACTTTAATCCGCAAAATAATGATTTGTATATGAGTTACACTTGTCTTTAAGAGTTGCGCTGCCAAATGTACCCTCAACATTAATAAAAGTACTCAGCGCATACTTCATCTTTTCGAGTCACCATTTAATTCTGTCCTCTAGATTTTAGATCGCAGCCTCGCAGGATCTTTCGCATTGTTGGGGTTCTCATTAGCATAAAAGAAGTCAGGTAAATTGGTCTGAAGTCCTTAGCGCACCTTTTCCGGTTTTCGGTATGAGGGCTACTCTAACCGTTCACAAGGAGTTTGTTATGTTTGCTGTTTATACGGTTTTGAGTCATAACTTGGTATAACACACTCCATTGGTGGTAGAAGACTTGAAGCTAACAAATGAAGTAGCAGCGTATGAGTATATGATGGCTTCAACAACAACCGATGGCAGATACGACGTGTTGTATTACTTCCTTATAGAAGTGGCTCCCTCGGTGCAATATAGCCGCCATTAGGTTTCACCGATTATTCCAATCTCTTCACAAAATTCTATATAAGAAGTAGTTTTTGTAATCTTACATTACTTTTTGATCCACCAGAGTCGCAATCTTCCCCCAACTTAGTCACTGACACTATGGATCGGTAGGAGTTTTTCCTAGCTGGTCACATCAGTCCAAAACGCTTGGCGATAGTTTTTCCCCTTCTCCAGCAACGTATGGATAGTAAGTCAGCAGTATGTTGACAATTTCTGTGGGATAGAGGAATTCCATTCAACTATCACTTGATGATTAAAGCCATCCCATGGAAACTAAGCAACCGCTGGCTCTAAGAATGGTTAAGTACGAATTGCAACTGAACAAACATGTACGGACGTCCTACTGTACGTTAAGCTGCTCCTTGATGTATGAGGATGAGGTGGATCCTAGTATTATAAGCGGTCATTTCGTATCCGGCGAGAGTGTTAGCAACTCAACAAATGTCTTGCCAATTAGTATTTCTTTGGTTATGAATTCATCTTGATTTAAGAAAAGAGTCCGCGAAACTGCACATATGGCGACTTGGACTTGCCCTATATTAGAATAATAACTGCGACTTGGACTTGCCCTATATTAGAATAATAACTGTTAGAACCTATCAACAAAGTCGAATACACCCTACACTAGCGGATATTAAAAGCAATCATTGAATCATGCTCATGTTATTTGAAGCATAATTATACTCACATGGCATTGTCTCTGCGCCATGGTTCGGCAGTGGCAATGGTTCGGTTTCGAGCTCACCAATTTGTATATACATATGTACATACTCTAACGATAATATATATATTTAATCAATGTACATAGATATGTAGCCTTATTCGTAGTTGAGTTGAATGAAAGAATAGATTTTTTGTAATGGAAAACCTATTCTCTGGTGAGATGAAAATTTTAATTGAAATATGTGATGAATATAAAGCGCCTCAACCTCACACGCCTAGCCAGAGCGCCATCCGCCACCCAAACTAAATCACCCAAGCCATGTCTAATTCATCTACATTTAGCCACCCAATCCAAAGACAAAAGGACGATGAACACTACTACATATCCTAGTATGTGTCCTTTCACCAGCATCAGCATACCATATGACTACTATGATGTGTTTGGAAAACAATGGAATTTTTGAATTAATATTTTTATATTTATTACTTTTTCCAATCTTACCACTTTCCACTCTCCATGCCTTACTCTCCTCCACTGTGAATCATAGTAGTAAAGAAAGATCGTTACCGTGTGTTTTTGTTGTCCTCCTCCACTCATGTTTCAGCAATCATTCAGAGATCCTTGCTACTCGTATTTAAAAAAAAAAAAAAAAAAACTTTGTTCTGTTTTTTGTTCATGAAAACCTTCATCCATCCAGATTCCCCATTCCCATATCTATGGAGTGGTTCGGAGAACAGAACAGAATCCTGCTGCTGACTTTTGTTCTCTGACAAAGGAACTTTATTTTACAACATTTGGTGTTCCAGGACATGAGGTATTTGTGCCACCTTGTGAATGGTCCACGAGGGGATGGTAGTGCTTCTGTCGCCCGTGGTGGTGGTGGTGTGGGGTGTGTAATGCATATTTATGGTTAGCAGTTGGATTCGTTCTGTGATTTCCTCTTTTTTTTCGTTTTTTTTTTTTTTTTTGGTAATGATGACGTTAACGTGTGTTTAAATGTTCATACGAAGTAAAAGGCAGGCCTACAAGGTTGAAGTTGATTAAATTTGGAAAATTGTAGGGGAGCGATGATTAAATCAGCGGAAAACACACACACACACAAAAGCAACAAAACAGAAATCAAATAAAAAAAAATAACAACAACAACAATTCGAAAGTTGATTTCGTTTTGATATGGACGATGTTGTTTTGTTGATTTGTTCAATGTATCTCCGGTGCATGGAGAGTGCACAGATTGGAACAAAATACCGAAAAATAAAGGGTGAGCAAGGTTGAGTGGGCGTGTATTAGCAGGGCGAGTTTTACCATAAACCTGCTAACAATGAATGACGTTGTTTTTTTTTCTCGTTTTCCTAGAGAGGAAAGTTTTCATTGTTCGATTGCAAATTAATTAAATAAATGCATTAAGAAGGGTTTCAGTTCCAAATGTGACTAAATATTGTGAGGTAGCACAACATGGTGTGGGTGAACTTAATATGAATAGGAAAGTGGAACAACACTAAAGCGATATTGTGAAATCGGTGGGGCAGACGAGCTTGATGCTAGGACAAGTGTATCGGTTTTTAAAAGACGTCGGTTTGTTTGTTGTCTTTTTTAGCAAATTTTTACACATTCCATCTCAAAAATATTCCCATATTCAGGAGCCCATTATTTTCATGAAAAACATCTGAAAACGCAACAGTTTAGTGAATACGATTGTTAACAAAATAGTTTTCTTCTCCCTCAAACGAACGCGCGCGGCGATGTATCGAAGGCGGCGGCGTCCACATACCTGGGTTTGTCAGGACCCCGCTGTAGAAAAAACTGTCCACTGCTCATGTTTATGTCTATCTGTCACCATTGGTTTCAGCAGTGATAGTCTTTACCGAGATTGGATTTGATACGAAACAAGGTTTGACCACTTTGATCGATTTACTATATATTTACTGGAACGGCATCCTTTTTTTGATTACAACACCGGTTTCATTCGGACGTTGTGTAAGGGAAAAATCTTTCAAAAGAGGGAATGGCAGATTCACTCCTGTTCTTTTGTAATTTTTCTAGACAGAAATTCATGTGCAGTTTTAGTGTGGCCCACTGTTCTGTATCTCTTCGGTTTCGCTGCTGAAAGAGGCTGACTTTGCTTGGCAACATTTTGGTCTATTCGTTTGCCTCATGTCTATTTCTCTTCTTCAACTGTCGATGGTAGTTCTTTTAAATTTTCGAGTTTCCTCTTATGGAGCTTAATTAAAGGCTTCGGTCTTCGGGACAAAAATTGCATCAGCTTATATTATTTGATGAAGATTAACAGGCGGGGCCTATCCGGTACCCTTACAGTCGTAGCGGCCAAATCTACCGAGCGTGTCATTCAAAGAGGTGGAGAAGTCATCAAAGTAAAAGATCTAGCTACCTCTGTGTCAACACCTTAACAAATTGAGGTCGTACTGGCCGCGTTCGCGAAGTTCAGAAGCGAATTGTCTTCACTGCAAGCACCACCTAGATTATAGTCTTTTGGTGGTAAGGAAACCAACCAAAGGAAGATATATGATGCTTTTATATTGTATTTATTGTATTCTATTATTTATTTATTTATTTATTTATTTTGATGGCAACGATTAGTATAAGGCCTCGTAGAAGTAGCATCTTCCGACAGGTGCTGGTTCCTTAAATGACGAGAATGAGCCTCTGCAGCCGAACATCTTGCAGCTCTGCTAATAAGTCCTACTTCACGTCTCCCTGTGGCGCCATATGGGAATCTCACTAGAGGTTGCGAAGTGAAGAGGGCAAATGGCGAGTTTCCTGCGCCATTAACCAGGATTAGTGTCGGAAAAACAAAACAAGACCTTATCCGGGCTACTCCGACATATTTGGAGCTCAGGCCGGAAAGGATTTCCAGGACTTAGTCAGGGTCTTGGAAAAGAGATGGTGGCGGACGAGCCCTATAAGGGCCATAGGCAGCGCTCACATCCCGGAACGGGTTACTGGCTTCGGTGTAACCGACCCCTCGTCCTAGGGGCACTCTAAATGGAAATGGTCCTCCAGGTTGGGGGTTGTGCCGCCGGGCTAACTGCCCGGCCATTTAAAAAAAAAATTAAGTTACGAAGCATCAACAAGCCTCGGATATGGACGGATCTACTGTTGACAACCCACGCAAACGATTTAAGGACAATGAGCTTCGGATATGCACGTGGAATGTTAGATCCCTTAATAGACCACGTGCAGCAGCGGAGGCCCTAGACTGCTGCAAAACAGACATAACCGCCATCCAAGAAATGCGATGGGATGGGCCGGACAAAAAGAAGATGAAAAACTGCGACATCTACTACGGCAATTGCTATCGACGGCAAAAGCAGCGCTTATTTGGATGCGGATTTGTTGTCGGAGGCAGACTAAGACAAGAATTCCTCAGCTTCCGGCATGTGAGCGAGCGCCTCGTAGCAATCCGCATCAAGGCTAAATTCGCCAACATTAGCCTCATATGCGCGCATGCCTCCACAGAGGAGAAAGATGACGACACCAAGGATGCCTTCTACGAGCTCCTCAACAAGACCTACGAGCAATGCCCTAGCTATGACATTAAAATTGTCCTCGGTGATTTGAATGCAAAGCTAGGAAGAGAGGGTATCTTTGGTGGAACAATCGGAAAATATAGCCTGCACAACACCACCTCCGATAACGGATTCAGGCTAATCCACTTTGCGGCGGGGCGAAACATTGTCGTGGCTAGCACGCGGTTCCCACATCTCGACATACACAAGGGGACTTGGAGAACTCCTGATCAATCAACAGTCAACCAGATTGATCAAATTGCGATCGACACAAGACACTCCTCCAGCATTATGGATGTCCGTACAACATCGACTCGGACCATTACCTTGTTGTAGCCAAGGTACGGTTGCGGATATCCCAAACTACGCCAAGACAAACTAATGCTGTGAGAAAATTCGACGTCAGACGGCTACAATCGCAAGAGATCGCCAAGTCCTTTTCCGATCGAGTGTCTCTTAATCTCTTAAGAGGTCTAATGCCGCCAGCATCAAGCATCGAAGACCATTGGAAACACTGCCAAAACGCCATCAGAGATGCCGCTTCTAATGTGCTGGGTTTCACTCGTCCACCACAACGAAACCTCTGGTTCGATGATGAAAGCCGGCAAGCACATGCAGCTAAGCAAGATGCATATAACGCGGCGCTGCTTAGAAAGACAAGAGCTGCTCATGAGCTCTATGAGCCGAAGAGGAGAGACGAGCACCGGCTTCTCAGGAGGAAGAAGAAAGAGCATGAGAAGCGGCCGATCCAGGAAATTGAGAGGTGCTACTCCAGGAATGAGGTTCGGAAGTTTTACCAAAAGATAAATATATCATGTCACGGAAACAAACCCCGAACCGAAGCCAGTAGATGAACAAGGGAACATCGTAGGTAGGTAGAATCGCAGTCGATGCTGAGGATTTGGAAAGATCATTTCTGCAGACTGTATAACGGCGATGACGGACCAAATACCGCTGTCAGGCAGAATCAACCTTTCAACCTGGACGATGATGACCAACAATTCCGTCCACCCGACCTGGATGAAGTGAAGATAGCCATATCGAAGCTTAAATCCAACAAAGCTGCTGGAGCGGATGGCCTGACTGCCGAGCTCTTCAAAGCGGCAGGCGATGACTTGGTAAGGAGCATACACCAACTCATCTGTAAAATATGGTCGGACGAAAGTGTGCCCGATGAATGGAACCTCAGCATTGTTTGGCCGATTCTCAAGAAAGGAGACCCTCTGAACTGCGCCAACTACAGAGGCATCAGGCTCCTTAACATCAATTATAAGATCTTATCTGCCGTATTGTGTGAACGCCTGAAGCCGTTCGTCAACAACCTGATAGGTCCATATCAGTGCGGCTTCAGGCCAGGAAAGTCCACCATCGACCAGATATTCACACTACGGCAGATCTTGAAGAAGACCCATAAGCTTCAGATCGATTCGCACCACCTATTCATCGATTTTAAGGCCGCGTATGACAGCATCTACAGAGACGAGCTATATGGGGCAATGTCTAGTTTTGGCATCCCTGCCAAACTCGTCCGTTTGTGCAGGATGACGATGGAGAATGCACGCTGCTCCATCAAGGTCGGTAAAGATCTCACCGAGACCTTTGATGTCCAGAAAGGATTTAGACAAGGCGATGCGCTGTCATGCAATTTTTTCAACATCGTACTTGAAAGAATAGTTCAAAACTCACAGGCAAACACAAGAGGCACTATCTTTCAAAAGTTCGTCCAACTACTCGCATACGCCGACGATATTGACATAATCGGGAGAAAACAGCGTGATGTCAGTGGCGCTTTCGCGAGTATTGAGACGGAAGCGGCGAAAATGGGTTTAGCGGTCAATGAGGGCAAGACCAAGTATATGCTGTCAAGCAAAAAGGACAACCAACACCGACGTCTCGGATAGAACGTCACCCTCGACAGATATAACTTTGAGGTAGTTAAGGACTTTGTCTACCTATGCTCTGCTAAAAATACAGACAACGACACCAGCGCTGAGATCTAGCGAAGAATAACTCTTGCCAACCGCTGTTTCTTTGAGTTAAGAAGGCAATTGAGTAGCAAAGCCCTCTCTCGGACAAAAAAAAATTAACCCTTTATAAGACTTTAATAATCCCGGTCCTGCTCTATGGCGCAGAGGCATGGACATTATCAAAAATGGATGAGGGTGTTCTTGGTTGCCTCGAGAGAAAAATTCTTCGGGCGATCTTCGGTCCCATCTGCATTGACGGTGAGTGGAGGAGGAGAAACAACTACGAACTGTATGGACTGAACAGCGACATGGACCTACCCAGAAGAGTGAAGATCCAAAGACTAAGATGGCTGGGTCATGTAGAGCACATGAATACCAATGCTCCGGTCCGTAAAGTCTTCGAATCTGCCCCCGAGGGACAGCGCAGTAGAGGAAGGCCAAGACTCAGGTGGCGCACGCAAGTGGAAGAGGACCTCAGCCAACTTAGCGTGCGTAACTGGAGGCAGCTAGCCAGGGATCGAGCTGGCTGGAGAAGCTTGCTGACTGAGGCCCAGGTCCACCCCGGACTGTAGCGCCACCTAAAGTAAGTAAAGTATTTATTTATTTATTATTCTAGGTAAAACATGTAGAAGAATGAATTACATTAATTCAAAAACATAAAAGTAAATTTAAAAAAAAAACAAAAAACAAAATCATTAATTCAAAAGGATACCCAGAAATATAAATAAAAGGAACAGTCTTTAGCCAAGTTTAGAACTACAGCTGTAGCGAGTGTCCCATCAAAAATTCAAATTCAAATATGTAATTCTTAAATGAACGCGGGGGAAAAAAAGAAAAGGATTGTTTTTATTTTAAATAGAGATGTTTAAGAGTCGTACAATCTGTTGGTGGTTAGATTCAAAGAGCCATGTTTTTACTTAAGTGAGGAAAGGTAACAAGTTACGTATACTATCAAGAAAAACATTTTAAATGCATTTTATTGTGCGATGCTTCCACAACGGAGTTATGTGAATGAATTCGCAAGTTATGAATAGAATTTCTTCTAACTGAGAGAAAGCCACTTCTAATAAAAAAAAGGTTCAGCACTTTATACTAGTAGAGATGTCTAAAGGGTAGAATTTTCAGTTCTTGAAATAAAGTAAAGCTGTTAGGGAATCGATTTTTCTTACATTTAATACGTATAGCATGAGTTCCACCCCAACAATTGATACCATACTGAATCTTAGAATGCACAGTACTATAATAGATCATAGCCGGTAATTTTTTTGAACAATATGAACTGAGATTATAAAATTGTCTGGAGCAACATAGCTAACATTTTTTCAATCGAACCAGTTTAATTTGCTATCCAAAATCACTCCAAGATACTTAGAGGATTGAACAAAATCTATTTTAAAACAATGATTAGAGCAAGTTTCAATAGATATAAATGTACTGGTGCTCAATGCAAAGTTAGTTTCGAGATTAAACTTAAGACAGTCAGAAGCGTGATAAAAAAGATTACAGTCAAGCATAGTAGAAGACCCTGATAAATTGAAATACATCACTTTGATCTTATTACTCAAAATCATACGATGTTGAGCAAACCAGTGTCTCAAAAGGTCCAAGTCAAAGTTAATGTCAACTATTTAGTTAAGTGGAGATTTACCTGCATAGGAAAAGGCTATATTATTTCTGGAAAAAGATGGAGTTAACAAAAATTAAAAAAATTAATGGTCCAAGGACCGACCCTTGTGGTACACCTACCTTTGTGTTACGTAGCACATTGTATTTTCCTTGAATTTTAACATGCTGTTTTCTATCAGACAAATAAGAAGCAAACCAATAATACATAAAAACACGAAATCCTGCTCTATAAAGCTTACTCAATAAAATGTGAGGATCAACTAGATCAAACACTTTAGTCAGATCAACAAAAAGGGCAGCATTGAAGAAACTTTGATTGATACCATCATAGACCTCACTTCATTACTTTAAAAGAGCGTCTTCAGTAAATCTGCTAAACTAACAATCACTAAGAAATCGTTGTTTGTTTAAAAAATCTAGAATTCTTCTTTTCATTACTTTTTCAAATATCTTGGAACAAACGGGTAAAAGAGATATCGGTCTGTAGTTACTAAGCCAACAAGAGCTGGATTTTTTATGGAGCGGAATAATATATCTACAATATTAAATGCTATCCTTTTAAGAATAACATTATAGCAACCATCCGCTATAACAGTGTTGGAGTCTTTTAACGAATTAATAATTTTATATAATTCAATTGAAGAAATGGGATCAAAACAACAGCTTTCACTAAAAATGGTATCCCTTACTAGTCCCTCGTGAACAATAGTAGGATTGTTTTTATCAAATGCTTGAGTTACTAAATTATTAGCCGTGGAAACAAAAAACTCGTTGAAGTGATTAGCAACTTCAATCCGATCCGAAATTGTCAAATCATTTACTGTCACAATTAATGGTTCATCTTCACGACGAATGCGATTTAAAATTTTGTTGACCTTGGTTTTTTTTTCGAGTTCAGACAAATAATAATTTTCCTTAAATGTCTTTAACTCAACAGAGATCCCCTTACATAATCTTTTTAAAGAATTTGTGAATGCACTATTGAAAGGGTTTTTTTTTTACATTTAAGTCCCAATATATTTTTTTTGTTTATTTTTCTTAGCAAAGGTCCAGACATCCACTCTTTTAATCGTCTAGATTTGCGATGAGTAGTATTAATATTGAGAGTACAACAGTCAAGTAAAATCCCTAATTTGTGGATAAAGTTATCAAAAGCTATAGAGGGAGAATTTTCGTAATAGACATAAGGCCAAAATTCAAAGCGAAGAAGGAAGTTAAGCCTATCAACATCAGTTTTTTTAAAGGTTTGCTAAATTGTGAAGACTTATCGTGCAATGATCAGTGATACTGAAATCAGCTAAAGAGCTCACAAGACCACAACTACGAGATCTACCACTTCTAGAAAAGATAGGGTCAATGCATGTACTAGAGGTATCGCATATGCGAATTGGATTATCAATATAACAATCCAAACCATTAGCAGCCAGTAGTCAGCCCATAACCATCCTATGACTACTACTATGATGCCTTAGCAGAAAAATTCATGAATGCTCACTTCCTTCAGGAAGCCTAGCAAATGAACTGTATAGAGTCAAAAAGGTCAATGCTAGTGGAAGTTTGTTCTATAAAATGTAATTACTCAAGCGTCTACTTTCCCGATTTTGTAATTTATTTGTATAAGTTTTACCGATTCACATTGTTTTGTTTGTATTTGTTTGTCTAACCATCGAGGGGTAGTCCTTGCCCTTTTATTGGAAGACCACTTCCTCTTACCGGGAATCCAGCACCTCTTACCGGAAGGCCATCACCCCTTGTTGGGAATCCAGCTCCTCTTACCGGAAGGCCATCACCTCTTGTTGGGAATCCAGCTCCTCTTACCGGAAGGCCATCACCTCTTGTTGGGAATCCAGCTCCTATTACAGGAAGGCCATCACCCCTTGTTGGGAAACCAGCACCCCTTACCGGAAAACCAGCACCTCTTACAGGGAAGCCCGCTCCCCTGACAGGAAGACCATCGCCGCGCACAGGAAAACCGGCTCCTCTTATGGGAAAACCTGCTCCTCTTATGGGAAGACCTGCACCTCTTATTGGGAGTCCAGCTCCATTTACCGGAAGTCCGGATCCTTTACTGGGAAGTCCTGTTGCACTGATAGTGACAACAAATAGAGCAAATGCAATCATGACCTAAGAATGGGGAAAACTCAATTAGATCCAATTCCAATGAAAATAGTGTCAGAGTTCTTACCTTCATTTTGTTTGTTTCTTGTTGTTGTTTGCTGATATGAATTCAAGGATTAACTGATGATGAAGTTGAGAATTTGACTCAGTTTTATACAAATCTAAAAAGTCGAGATCTCCACGCTTCCAAATTTGCATTCTATTTTTAACTAACTTATGAAACGTACTCGTGCATTTAAACGAGCTCAATATGTGGGAGCGAAAAGCACTTAGAAAGCTCCGGCCAGTAAAATTTTCTTTTGAGAATTCCAAATTTAGAACGCAATATTGCAGAAAGTCCCTCGCAGATGGAATCTTAAAGCAGCAATTGGTAAAAAGGAAATCTTCATTAGTGAATTCATAAATAAGTAATTTATAGGATTGGCTGGCACTGTGGAATTTTAACTTGTTTTCGAATAATGAATTCAATTCAGATTTGGACATGAGGTCTCGATGGCAGGCAACTTCTTTTTAATATAACTCTCTGGATTCTGTATAAAACCAAGTGATATCTAAGGTAAATAGGAAAAACGTGCTTTGTTCGTAAGGCCTCATCTTCCAAATAGCATAGCATCATCTTCTTCTTTTTTATGGAGTGTGTTTGTCGAACCGATCTTGGGGTATAGTGTAGTCGATGTTCTGTGGAATATCAATTTGGCCAAATTGGTCTAAAATATCAAGAAGTGTCAAATGAAGCAGAATATCCAATACGGGGGAGGGAGTAGTGCTCGAGGCTCTACTTATGCCAGACATGCTCTTTGGACTTTGCTTAGTTTACTGCAGTTGATTGCATTGTCTAACTCAGATATCCACATAGCAGGTCACTGTTGGTCTCAGAACCGAGACATGTAGTATAGCCAGTAGTAGGTTAAATAATTCATCACTTGAGCCATTGTCTCTGTGATTTATCATCTGAACACTCATTTTCAGGTTGCAGATTAAATTGAATGTATCTGCGATATGAAATTAGTGTTCAGATGATACCATTCACTTCGCTACTATTTGTGTTATGTTTCCGGGGCACTGTCTTCCAGCACTTCTTGTCAGTCATAAGGTTAGGGGTAATTAACTTAGTCTATCAGGCGAATTATTAACTAATGGCTCGGCGTTTATGGCTTGTTCAAAACTGATTTTTCACTGAAGTCATCAAAATGAACTGTAAAACAGAGCGGGGAGACGATTAGCAAAATTAAAGATCTCCGATCTGAAACGTATAAAAAATTGCTAGGACAAGGCTAGGAAATATTCTTCTGTATCACTCTCCACCTCACAGGAAGATCTATGTACTTGCATCAATAAACTCTAAAACCTTTATGTGTTTAATACAAGGTACCATGACAGCTTGTTTCGCTACCCTTAGAGGAACATAACATTTTCATTTAGAATCAGTTATTCATTAAATGGAGAGGACAAGATATTTTCTCTGCAAAATATTTCAAAACCTTTATTAAAGGACCTCCAAGCTCCTATCCATAATCGAAAGAATGTTTTGATTATGTATCACATCACCAATGACAGTTTTCGATTCGACTTACTTCATCAAGAGGATTTTACTCCCACATATTTCATTGCACAACAGAAACGTCAAGCCTTTCACCACAAACCAGGAAAAAATCTTTAGCTCTGAGAGAAATGGTTAAATATCAACCAACTATTGCATCTAACTGGTAATTATAGTATGCGCCCAGTGTATAAGAACGGAGCTCCAATAATGTATGAAAAGCAATGATTGACTCCGCTGACATTATATTGGGTTTTATTTCAGAGTTAACAGAGCAGTTAGGCAAAGAACTAGTGAATTTAGCTCCCAGTATGATTCTTTTACTAAATTTTCTCAGCACTCGAACAAAGATCAGTAGATCCTTCAGGAGCAACAGTACTTAAAACCTAATGGGAGTGTAAATTTTTCAAAGGGCTGTGCTTCATCGTATCGTCATAACATTAACAGTAAGATTGGCAGGATGTTCTGTCACTTATGACCAGTACATGTAGGTGCTTAGCAAAAATGTAGTGCCAGTAAGCAGTAATTGGTAATGGAAGCATTTACTTACGACGCCGGTGGACGTAATGTAAATCCTAGTCCTGAGATATTATTCTCTTAGCCTCTTGGCTTACAAAATTGATAGGCGATTTCATCTCTTGTCATTGTGAACCCAAACGAAACTCTGAACTTATAATAGTTTTTGAATACAAATAAAGAAGTCTTGCATTTAACTAGCTCGAAAGTCGTAAGATCGTTCGGCAGTGCTTTAAGGGAAGTTTTCCTGTACATTTCCCTCTGCAGTTCCAGCACAACCAACAACATGGTTCATTGTTACAAAGATTGCGCAAATCTTTGCTTTGAAGGGAGAAAATCAAACGTGCGTCGTTCTCCTAAGAGTTGGTAGTAGCGAGTTTGATTACGGAGCAATCCACGAAGACCCAATAACAATTTTTGCTATGCTCAGGTTTTCGCCGAACACAGTTTTGAACGCAGGAGTTAGGGTTTTATTGCGTTACACAGCATAGCCGTATGACTAAAATCACATGACAGTTGTGCAAAAGACCTAAATTGTACGGGTCTCAATATGACTACAAATGATAGACCGTTGGAGCCTAATAAAAACAGCATTACATCATTTCAAGTCCAAACAAACAACCGAAGCTCTGGATATGCTAATCTAAGCCGTAAAGATTCAAAGGATTATCGTGGCGTTTGATGCGACTTGCTTGCTTGCAACTAGTAACAAATTGATAGCTGAAGTAAAGACCATGGCCGATTAACCAGAAGTACTACGAAGATAAATGCACACTTCTATTCTTGGGGGTGATATACCTATACATACTAGTATGTAGGTTTCGCCAGTACTAAGAATAGTGAGTGAGGAAACCAAATGTCCCAATGTTCGTTTTAGAAATTGTGCAAACACCATCATCTTTTGAATTACTCGTATGACACCACAATAGAGAAATGGCCTTGCTATGTTCTACCCTATCACATCGGTCTGGAATAACGCTAAATCGTTGTTAGATCGACATGTTGTCTAGTAGCTCGTTAGTTAGATACGAATACTTGATATTTCTAACAAATTTTCACAGTTTTGTAGCTGTTATAAGAATATACGAGTATGTTATGTACAAAAATATATTTTCTCATCAGTATTTGACTAAAGTTATTTTGCCTAATTTTTATAGTTTAATATTTTTGACATTTTCTATGTAGTTTTCTAACCCTTCATGGGTAGCCCTTGTCCAATGATTGGTAATCCTTCGCCTTTGATTGGAAGTCCAGCTCCTCTAATTGGGAGACCAGCTCCTCTAATTGCAGTTTTTTGTCCGGGAATCGGAAATCCAGCTCCGTTTATTGGGAGTCCAGCTCCTTTTATTGGGAATCCGGCTCCGTTGATGGGACGTCCTGCTCCATTGATTGGGAGTCCAGCTCCATTAATTGGTAGTCCGGCTCCATTGGTTGGAAGTCCTGCGGCGCTGACGGCGGCAACAAAAACGATAAGAACAATGATGACCTATAAACAAGAACAGTAAACCATTTTAATCTAGTTAGCAAGAATAGTGGTGCAACAGATCTTACCTTCATTTCGATTGGTTTGTTGTTGTTATTGTGGTTTGGATGGACTTAATACTCAACTGATGATGCTGCTCAGAAATTTGCTCTGTTTTATACAAATTAAATACTTTTTACCACTCCATATATTGTAAAACACGAGTATGACACACCCGCCGATCCGGAAATTCGATTTTAATAGTATTTCAAATTTATTTTTTACACGCTTCGAAGTGTCGGTTTAGTGGTTGGGAATTAAAGTCATTTGATGACCAAAGTCTGGTGATTGTTTAAGTATCCTTATATCTTTAGTGTATTTTTGTTTTATTTGCAGCAACATCGTCAAAAGTGCGCTAATGTAAAGATGAGTTATTTTTGGCACAAACACGAAAACGGCTCTTTTATTTCAAATTAATTTTGCTGGTGTTTTATTTTTCCCAAATTGGAGTAGAGTATTCTAAATGTGGACATCGAATTTAAGTGCATGGTTTATTGGAGTACTAAACTGTAGCACTTCCGCATTTCTGTTTTTGATACTTTCTGACTAACTTGTTGCATTTTAAGATACTCCGAAATATTATGAAGAGATAGACGTTATTCAAACTTTATTTATCAGAGCACATTAGGTTGATATGTATGTGAATGATTCGTTTAAAAAAGTCCTTTAATGAAATTAATGATTGAGTTTTCCTTGAGACACTTTCAAATATTATCAAAAGAAATTTACGAGTATCTTTTCCTATGTGAATGCTTTCCTTAATCCAAAAAGAGTTGTCTTAAGCCTCGTTTTGAAAATTTTTTATTACGGCTAATTTTCCATTATTGATATTTGGGCTTCCTTCTTAGCAATTTTGATATTGTTTTGACAGTTTTCGTATATTTAGAGGTTTCTGGAGAAAAGAAAGACATTTAGAAAGCCTTTCTTTGTAAATGATTTCATAAAAGTTAAGTTAAATTGGGCTGAAGTCCGTTGACGATGTTGGCTAAATATCTTCCTTGCAGAACTTTGAATGAAAACTGTGCCAAACTGTTCGACTTTGGATTAGGTCAAAGAACCATTTTTATGGTCCTCAGTTCCTCTACTCATATATTCTCTACCGAATATTTAGCTGAGCCTCCGATAGCGCTTGTTGCTATTCTCTTTTGTTGGATTATTTACTAAATAATAGCGGGATACCTGCCAGAAAATCTATCAATAAAGGAACGCCTTAAGATGGCTTTCTTTTTCCACTTGCGGGACAGATCTTACAGTTAACTCTCAACAAGATAACAAGATGAATACGTCTATAGGTTTAAATGCAAGCAAAGAAAAAAGGCTTAATATATGTTAATATATATGTATAGTTGGGCTTAATTTAAGCCTGAATATTAAGCTAGAAGTGCAACACATTATATATGAAAGATTTAAATAGCAGTGAGTCGTTCATTGATCTCCGCAGAGAATAGACGTGTTTCGGCTTTTATTTTGTGTGAAATAGCGAACAACAATTTGTGAAACATCAAATTAGAAACAACAAATTAAGTCATTCGGTAGCCTGGTGGTAGTGGCAGTGAGCCGTCAAGTCGTTAATAGACCTCTGTGGAGAGAAGAAGTGCTTTTAACAGTTTAACTCTAAAAGTGTAAACAAACAAACAAAAATTGTCCTAAGTCCTATTGTCTCTGCTCAAAGAGAAAGAGTGCGACGGTCTTAAATTCGTGGGGGTCAAGCCCTTCACCACAGCCCGAGCCAAAAGGGAGAAACGGAAGTTACCGTTCTTCCTGGCGCAGCTCAGTCCCGAAAGCCGTCTGGATAGTCTAAGGAGTATTAATGTCCTAGACTATCAGGTGGTTCACTGGGAGAAAGTAAAAAGGCACGAAAACATTTTGCAATGTGTTCGCTGCCAAAGGTTCGGGCACGCCGCGTCGAACTGCGAAATGCAGCCTCGATGCGTGAAGTGCGGTAAGAACCACAAGTCTGAAGAATGCGCTCTAGGTAGGGATGGAGCGTCAGAAAAAAGCCAGCTCTCTTGTGTTTTATGTAAGAGCACGGGACACACTGCAAACTATCGGGGTTGTCCTAAGTTTCAATACATAAAAAGAGTAAATCTGGCTCGACAGCAAAAGGTGGAAGTAAAGCGTCCACCTGTTCTACCACAAACACCAGCCGTTACTTCCCAGGTTACCTACGCCCAAATGGCGGCAGGTAGGGGAAATACGGCACAGCAAGCGAAGGTTGCTTCTCAGGCCCCAGCGCCTAGAGCACCGGAACCGGCAAATGACATGCTAGCTATCTTGCTCTCTATCCAGGGGCAGATGGCTCAGCTGCAACGTCAAATTACCGAGCAAGCTACGCGAATAGATCAAATATACGTGCTGCTGCCGAGCCTAACGCACCTTCAGTCGTAATGGCTACGTACATGGCGGAGCAAACCCTGAAGGTCCTTGCAGTGAATGTTAATTCACTGATTAGGATTGAGCGAAGAGTCACACTGTTCAAGTTGCTTAAAGACCAAGCCCCTGATGTGTTTTTGGTTAGTGAAACTAAGCTAACTAAAAAAAAAAGTATAAAATTATGCGTAGAAATCGACCCAACTCCATACAAGGAGGAGGCGTTGCTATCTTCGTAAGAAAAGTCATACGTTTTAAAAGAATATACAGTCGTGTAGTGCAAAGGTTTCAGGTGCTAGAAGCATGCATCATGTATATCCCTCTCCGCAGTGGAAAGCGGTTATACATGGTGTCTGTTTATGCGCCTAAGGCTACTCAATCCACCCAATTCATCTCAGAGCTCGAGACACTTTTTCTATTCCTGAGACTGGAATTGGAGGAAAACTATTTCATTATCGGCGGAGATTTCAACGCCAAACACAGCGATTGGGGAAATAATACACCAAACACTAGAGGGAACCTGCTATTCAATTGGTGGGGTCAGCACAGTGTGATGTACCGACTCGGCCTAAAGACGACGGATAGTCCGTCGTTTCCTAGACACGGCTCCTATTTGGATCTCCTGCTGTTTGACACACGAATACAACTGACAGGTACGAACCAACAAACTGTAAACTGTCTTCGCACTTTTGTGTATAACAGTGACCATTGCGGTCTTTGTACCGAAATAACCGTTCCGAACGAAAATGCGGAATTGGATGAGTATGTTCAAAGGCATTCCTACAATTATAGTAGAGTGCGTTGGACACACTTCTCCAGGACACTGACTAGAGCACTCTCCTCTAATTCGCTCTACCCACCGTCCAACAGAAATCTGTCAAACGAGGAGATTGACAGGTATCTAAAACTAATGGACGAGACAATTAAACGGACTATGGACAAAACGATACCTCGGTATCAATACACTGACAACGAAGACTTATTCCGCAACGCAACTATTGACGCACTTCACCGACATAAAAGTAGACTACTCTCAAGACTTGTACAGACAGTTTACTGACAAACATAACCCGGAGATTATGACATTAAAGTCGTCGATCAAAAACCTCCAAACATTAATAAAAGAAAATTACAGGTCTTCTGTAAGTTTGTATTGGAACAACAAAATTCGGGCTGTAAACACCAGCAACCCGAATATGTTCCCGCAAATAAATAAAATATTTCGGAGGAAAGATCAAGACGACCTTTCATGTCTTAAAATCGCCCGAACGATAGACAATGAACGCATACTTTCAACAGCAGGCATAGATCCAAATGAGGCTATAGATGATGACAACTTCTTTGTGATCGAAGATCCGCAGGAAAAGGTCGAGGCTATAGGAGCGACTTTTCAGGAAGTGTACAAGGCGAATGACACCATTGGCCTAAATCACGACTTGGAAAATCGAGTCCTTTTGCACAATTTCTATCTTCAAAATGAAATAGTGAACTGGCGAATCGAGAACTCGGGTTTCGCCCAGTTCAGTGACGAGAATATGGCAAATAATGTCATCGCCAATGAAAGGGAGCAACCCCCATTCATTTCGAAGGAAGAGCTTCAAACGATCTTCGATACAATTAGAATAAAGAAATCAGTGGGAACCGATGGAATACCGAACAGTGTGATTCGACATCTCCCACTAGAAGCGGCGGACATTTATACCACCCTGTTTAACAATGCAATGAATAATGCACATTATCCAGCGCATTGGAAAACTGCGGTGGTACATCCCATCCCCAAAAGGGATAAAGACACCTCCAATCCGGCGAATCTCCGGTCGATCAGTCTCCTTCCAAACATCAGTAAGGTTTTCGAAAAAGTCATCAATAGAGTCCTGACTAAATGGGTTGAGGACAGAAATATAGTTCCGGATAACCAATTCGGTTTCAAGGCGGGGCATGACGTTATTCATACCGCGTCTAAACTGGTTTCTGATATCCAATGGAACAAAGCCAAGAAACAGTGCACGGGTGCCTGCCTGATTGATTTGGAGAAGGCTTTCGATACCGTATGGTTAGAGGGACTCTTCTACAAGTTGAACAGACTGGGCATTAGTAAACCACTGCTGTATATTCTTTTCAATATGCTCACAGATAGACAGTTAATCGTGAAAAATGGCGATGTGACTTCTACTGGTACATTCAACATTAAAAACGGTCTGCAACAAGATGCGGTCAATTCGCCAATCCTTTTCAACATTTACACAAGTGATCTGATAGGTTCACTTCACCATGCCATAGCGTACGCAGACGACTTAATCGCGTACAGATCAGGTCCAAAGATTGAGGTTATAAACATTCTTTTGAAACGTGACTTCGATAAAATTAAACAATATTGCGACGACTGGAAGTTGAAGATCAACTTTCAGAAGTCGGAAACCATTCTGTTTAGGACGCCTTTGTCTGGGGCCTCTGCGGATACCAGAAAGAATTGGCGAAAGTTTCAGATCGTGGGACAACACGGGCAGCCACTTGTTTGTCGTAATGTAGTCAGATACCTTGGGATCTGGCTAGATCAATATCTGTATTTTAACAAACATATAGATGTTGCTCTGGCCAGAGCCAGAGGTGCTTTTGCCCTTACAAAGAGACTGTTTTATAGCAGGCAACTCGATGCGGAGTATACAATTCTATCCTAATGAGGTCTTGTACAATAGGGCGAACCTAATACGAGTGGACAATTTTGTTATTAAGTTGACTCGAAGGCACATTGCAAGAGCAATGACCTCGTCGAATAACCTGATATCTGGGGCTTACTACCCCAATTATATGTATCACGAGAGAGCTCGCTTTGACGGCTTTATTCCTCCAGAAGCGTTCCTCTATCTCGACATGAAAGGTCTGATCCAGGATAGATTAGCGGTGCCGTTAATCTTCCATGTCACTCGAACAGCTGCGAAGAGGCGACTTAACTATGACGGAGACGTCGCACACGGCAGCGCGGAGCGGTAGAGCGGTAGGGAATCGCGACATGACGGATGTTGCTCAGCAGCACCAACAATTTTGGTGGCTTGTTGAAGGAGCGGAATCTACGTCGTCGAATTCCTCTAGCACTAGTTAGCTTCGTTAAGGAGCAGGGTCGGCAGCCTAATTTTCTAGCCGTGGCCGGCTTACATAGATTTAGGTAGGATTAGGGGGGGGGGGGGCATAAAAAATAAAAAATATACATATATTGTATATAAATATATACAAAAAAAAATTATAAAACAAAAAAGAGATGGGTAACCTTCGGGTAACTTCTTCCCACAAAAAAAAATATAATACCTAAATGATAAGATAATTTTAAGTAGCTTAAGAAGCCTAAGTAGATTAAGAATAATGTTAAGGTAGTTAATAAGTTTTAGCTTAAAAAAAAAAATAAAAAAATAAATAAATAAATAAATAAATAAAAAAAAATATATATATACATATATGTAAGTCAATTTACTAAGTTTTTGTCATAAAATTATTTTCTTACGAAATGTACGAAACGTCGAAAGACAAAATTTAATTGTTAGGTTTAACTTAGAGTGTCCGCATGGGGCCAGTAAGTTAGAATAAGATAATCTAAGTTAATTAAGCTAATTTTTAAGCGTTTTTTTGTAAAGCATGTAAGAGTTATTGAATTGAGTTGAATAAAAATGCATATTAAATGAAATGAATTTAAATAGCAGTAGTATTACAGTACCACTCATTCCTGCAATAATGAGATTGAATGTTAAATGGATGTAAAAGTGGCTTACAATTTCGCACCACATACATGCAGATAATAAGACTGAGATGATGACAAACCGCTTTATGCTATGTAAATAAAAAGATGTTAGCATGTTGGTATATTAGCACTTTGAACTTCGAACCTTCTTAGGTTCATAGTATCCAAGCCCATCAATGCCTTTCCCAGCGTACCCCAAGGAAGACAGAGCAGTCCTATATTATTCAATTGACAATTGACTATGTTAACTCTACCATTGTTTATTTGTTTATAACAGCTCATGCACATGAAATAAATTTGTTTCGGGACAGTTTATCGTCATCAAGCAAAGCAGTTGACCTATTTGCTTGTGATTCAGGTAACCACGAGTTGTCGATAAAAAAATCTGTTAATGCACGTTTAAGAGGTAGCATAATAAAATCGATTAAATTTTACTTACTCAATCGTAATTACCAGTTGTTTACCTAATGGAATTTCAAGCGAAAGAGATATTTTCTAATAGTGATGTTCCACCCCATTAGCGGAGCAGCAGCGATGCAGTAAAAATGGGAAACTCGTTACGCATAAGTTCGTATAACGAGGAAAGGGTTAATAAAAGGATAAGAAGAAGAAGAAGAAGAAGAAGAAGAAGAAGTGATGTTCCACAGGGTTTAGCTTAAGGACCAATTTTTTTTATTTACATGAATAGAGTATTATGAATTATTGCAAAAAATAATGGTTTGCTAACGGAGCCATTGCGCCATACACCTTATGTATTTCAATCACCGAAAATACTCTAATACCAGGCATTTATAGATGTTTTCGTTAGAAGATACTCTTATCAAAAATAAAGAACAATCAATTTTATCGACTAGACCAATTCTTGGTGACGTGTTTGAACATTACCATTGGTGTTTGACCAATGACTTGAGTAATGTCGGCATCCAACTCATCAATAGTATCCTACTCGACTTATCCAGGTACACTTTGGGCTTTGCGTAATCCCAAAGAAAAAAGTTCCGGGACATTTAAAGAAATGTACGTAAAGTGTAGGAAATATTATAGCTTTTCATGTGTTCCTTCGGATTTTCAGTGCCCCTGCACTACAAATTTATGCCATATTCCAACACGGCCATACATTATGGCCCACCTGTATATTACCTTTGTTAAACAGCTCTTCTCGATTGCCTCAATCAAGTCTTGACATTCATATATTAGGAGTTTAAATTATCTATCTCGATGCTCCGAAAATAACAGTGCTACAACTGTTTCTAACTTATTTACCTATAAGTGGTAACCGTCGGGAACTGGTCGATATCAATTCTGAATCCTCTTACCAAACTTTTAAGTTTGAGTAGTGACAAGCAGACAAAAAACGAGCACTATAAACGCGAACAATGGATGAATTTCCTAAATGGAATCACTGGAGAAGTAAAATGTCGAAATAATCCAAATCAAGCATAATCCGCGCTGCTCCGATATATTAGGAGCTCAGGCCAGAAGGATTTCCAAGACTAAGTCAGTCTTGGAAAATAAATAGAGGCGAATGAGCCTTTAACGGAAAAATGGCAGCGCTCACATCGCCGAACAGTTTACTGGCTTTGGTCTGAGCGATCACTCCTCTTAGAGCTATATATGTATAATGGAACTGTAAGTCCAAGTTTGGGGTTATGCCGCCGGGATAACTGTCAGGCCAAGAAAAACTACGAATGATCCCAAACTCAAATAGGCCTCGGATACTGATGGACCTAGTATTGACAACTCATGCGAACGAATCAAGGGCACGAGATGGATATGTACGTGGAATGTTAGGTCCCTTAAAAGGCCAAGTGCAGCCAAACAACTAGCGGAGACCCTAGACCGCTGCAAAGCAGACATTACCACCATCCAAGAAATCCGGTGGGATAGGCCAGACAAAAAGAGGATAAGAAACTGCGATATCTACTACGGTGATTGCTATCGACTACTTAAATACGGATTTGTTGTTATGGGCAAGAAGTCTTGGGTTTCCGGCATGTAATCGAACGACTCGTAAAATAGTTTCTACGAGCGCTTGAATAAGACCTACAAGCAATGACCCAGCAATGGCATTAGAATCACCAAGGATGATTGACATGACATGATAACGTAAAGCTAGGAAGGGAGGCATCTTTGGTAGTACTGTCGGAAGGTATAACATGCACGACACCATCTCCGATAATGGATTGGAGTTAATTGACTTTCTGGCGAGGCGAAACATTGTGGTAGCTTGCACGCGGTTTACACATTTCGATATTCTTGGTATTTGGAGGACACCCGATTGATCACCTCAATCAGATTTACCACATTCTGATCAGCGCAAGACACTTCTCCATGGATAGGTATCCGAAAGTTTCGAGGACTCAATATAGCAGTTACACATATCATCACAAAGACAAGCGAAAGCTGTGAAGAAGTTTGACGTCAAACGGCTTTAATTGCAAGAGATCGCCAAATACTTTTCCAATCTAGTCTCCCTTTATTTCTTATCAAATAGCCTTCACTCAGTATTAAATATCGAAGACCAGTGGAAACATTGCCATAAAGCCATCAGGATGCCACTTCTGATGTGCTGGTAAGCCCATGTAAATTCAAGAAGCATACAAAGCGACGCTGCATAGATGGACTAGCAGCAGAGAACGGACGAATACTGGCTTTACAAGGTAATGCAGAACGATGCTACTTCAAAAGCATCACCACTTGACCCATTTCCCACTTCTTCAAGACAAATATGCAATAAAGGTACAATTGTTTTCTTGACATCTCCGAGGACACATTGATATTTAAGAGCTTGGCTGCAAGCTTTTTGATGACTCGGAAAACATTTCCAACTTGCTTTCATGATCGGTTACGTTTTGCTGTAGTAATCTTAAAAGAATCTCAAATAGCAAATGAAAAGAAAATTAGACATCATACGCCTATAGCCTTCTCCCGTCCTATTTGACTACTACAATGTCTAGGAAAGAACGACACTAATGTTCTACTTGCCCCTAACTAGCTTTCCGCTGCAGTAGTGCTACCTAAGACTACATTCCCTCCACATTTAGATCTACAATATCTGAACTTCGACAATAGTTGACGTTTATTGGATTGTTCTGCACATCCTGCCTAAAATAAAAAAAATTATGCTGTGATTTCAAAGTCCTTCCTGCTTCACCTAAAATGAACATCGTGTTTTTCATAAGGCATAATAAAATTTTTATTTTTTTCCAAACGCCGTTTGAGTGTCCCATAACTGGTTAAAGAAAATTAAACCAAAAATAACGACATCGAAAATGACGCAGATATTGTAATTTTAAACCTTAAACAGTTAATTCCAAACAACAAAACAAGAGATGTAACAGAAACAAAGTTCGCCAGCTTCGGTTTACCAAGCTTTTCTTTATGTAATACTAACTGACACAATAATAAGAATTTAAAAAATATCCCCACGAATCTTTTCCGGCGAAGGTCAACGCATTATTTATAATTCCAACGGACCGAGCGAATTAATACGAATCAATATGAAAGAAGATGTGCACATTTTCGGATACGATTTCGTAAAACCGAGAAGAATATGAAGTATTTTATTGATATAAAACAGAGCAAATTTCTGAGCAGCATCATCAGTTGAGTATTAAGTCCATCCAAACCACAATAACAACACCAAAACCAATCGAAATGAAGGTAAGATCTGTTGCACCACTATTCTCGCTAACTAGATTAAAATGGTTTACTGTTCTTGTTTATAGGTCATCATTGTTCTTATCGTTTTTGTTGCCGCCGTCAGCGCCGCAGGACTTCCAACCAATGGAGCCGGACTACCAATTAATGGAGCTGGACTCCCAATCAATGGAGCAGGACGTCCCATCAACGGAGCCGGATTCCCAATAAAAGGAGCTGGACTCCCAATAAACGGAGCTGGACTTCCAATCAAAGGCGAAGGATTACCAATCATTGGACAAGGGCTACCCATGAAGGGTTAGAAAACTACATAGAAAATGTCAAAAATATTAAACTATAAAAATTAGGCAAAATAACTTTAGTCAAATACTGATGAGAAAATATATTTTTGTACATAACATACTCGTATATTCTTATAACAGCTACAAAACTGTGAAAATTTGTTAGAAATATCAAGTATTCGTATCTAACTAACGAGCTACTAGACAACATGTCGATCTAACAACGATTGAGCGTTATTCCTGACCGATGTGATAGGGTAGAAAATAGTAAGGCCCTTTCTCTATTGTGGTGTCTTAATTCTAAAGATGATGGTGTTTGCACAATTTCTAAAACGAACATTGGGACATTTGGTTTCCTCACTCACCAGAAGTATCTATCCTCACTAACCCTAACTCCTGCGTTCAAAACTGTGTTCGGCGAAAACCTGAGCATAGCAAAAATTGTTATTGGGTCTTCGTGGATTGCTCCGTAATCAAACACGCTACTACCAACTCTTGGGAGAACGACGCACGTTTGATTTTCTCCCTTCAAAGCAAAGATTTGCGCAATCTTTGTAACAATGCACCATGTTGTTGGTTGTGCTGGAACTGCAGAGGGAAATGTACAGGAAAACTTCCCTTAAAGCACTGCCGAACGATCTTACGACTTTCGAGCTAGTTAAATGCAAGACTTCTTTATTTGTATTCAAAAACTATTATAAGTTCAGAGTTTCGTTTGGGTTCACAATGACAAGAGATGAAATCGCCTATCAAATTTGTAAGCCAAGAGGCTAAGAGAATAATATCTCAGGACTAGGATTTACATTACGTCCACCGGCGTCGTAAGTAAATGCTTCCATTACCAATTACTGCTTACTGGCACTACATTTTTGCTAAGCACCTACATGTACTGGTCATAAGTGACAGAACATCCTGCCAATCTTACTGTTAATGTTATGACGATACGATGAAGCACAGCCCTTTGAAAAATTTACACTCCCATTAGGTTTTAAGTACTGTTGCTCCTGAAGGATCTACTGATCTTTGTTCGAGTGCTGAGAAAATTTAGTAAAAGAATCATACTGGGAGCTAAATTCACTAGTTCTTTGCCTAACTGCTCTGTTAACTCTGAAATAAAACCCAATATAATGTCAGCGGAGTCAATCATTGCTTTTCATACATTATTGGAGCTCCGTTCTTATACACTGGGCGCATACTATAATTACCAGTTAGATGCAATAGTTGGTTGATATTTAACCATTTCTCTCAGAGCTAAAGATTTTTTCCTGGTTTGTGGTGAAAGGCTTGACGTTTCTGTTGTGCAATGAAATATGTGGGAGTAAAATCCTCTTGATGAAGTAAGTCGAATCGAAAACTGTCATTGGTGATGTGATACATAATCAAAACATTCTTTCGATTATGGATAGGAGCTTGGAGGTCCTTTAATAAAGGTTTTGAAATATTTTGCAGAGAAAATATCTTGTCCTCTCCATTTAATGAATAACTGATTCTAAATGAAAATGTTATGTTCCTCTAAGGGTAGCGAAACAAGCTGTCATGGTACCTTGTATTAAACACATAAAGGTTTTAGAGTTTATTGATGCAAGTACATAGATCTTCCTGTGAGGTGGAGAGTGATACAGAAGAATATTTCCTAGCCTTGTCCTAGCAATTTTTTATACGTTTCAGATCGGAGATCTTTAATTTTGCTAATCGTCTCCCCGCTCTGTTTTACAGTTCATTTTGATGACTTCAGTGAAAAATCAGTTTTGAACAAGCCATAAACGCCGAGCCATTAGTTAATAATTCGCCTGATAGACTAAGTTAATTACCCCTAACCTTATGACTGACAAGAAGTGCTGGAAGACAGTGCCCCGGAAACATAACACAAATAGTAGCGAAGTGAATGGTATCATCTGAACACTAATTTCATATCGCAGATACATTCAATTTAATCTGCAACCTGAAAATGAGTGTTCAGATGATAAATCACAGAGACAATGGCTCAAGTGATGAATTATTTAACCTACTACTGGCTATACTACATGTCTCGGTTCTGAGACCAACAGTGACCTGCTATGTGGATATCTGAGTTAGACAATGCAATCAACTGCAGTAAACTAAGCAAAGTCCAAAGAGCATGTCTGGCATAAGTAGAGCCTCGAGCACTACTCCCTCCCCCGTATTGGATATTCTGCTTCATTTGACACTTCTTGATATTTTAGACCAATTTGGCCAAATTGATATTCCACAGAACATCGACTACACTATACCCCAAGATCGGTTCGACAAACACACTCCATAAAAAAGAAGAAGATGATGCTATGCTATTTGGAAGATGAGGCCTTACGAACAAAGCACGTTTTTCCTATTTACCTTAGATATCACTTGGTTTTATACAGAATCCAGAGAGATATATTAAAAAGAAGTTGCCTGCCATCGAGACCTCATGTCCAAATCTGAATTGAATTCATTATTCGAAAACAAGTTAAAATTCCACAGTGCCAGCCAATCCTATAAATTACTTATTTATGAATTCACTAATGAAGATTTCCTTTTTACCAATTGCTGCTTTAAGATTCCATCTGCGAGGGACTTTCTGCAATATTGCGTTCTAAATTTGGAATTCTCAAAAGAAAATTTTACTGGCCGGAGCTTTCTAAGTGCTTTTCGCTCCCACATATTGAGCTCGTTTAAATGCACGAGTACGTTTCATAAGTTAGTTAAAAATAGAATGCAAATTTGGAAGCGTGGAGATCTCGACTTTTTAGATTTGTATAAAACTGAGTCAAATTCTCAACTTCATCATCAGTTAATCCTTGAATTCATATCAGCAAACAACAACAAGAAACAAACAAAATGAAGGTAAGAACTCTGACACTATTTTCATTGGAATTGGATCTAATTGAGTTATCCCCATTCTTAGGTCATGATTGCACTTGCTCTATTTGTTGTCACTATCAGTGCAACAGGACTTCCCAGTAAAGGATCCGGACTTCCGGTTAATGGAGCTGGACTACCAATAAGAGGTGCCGGTCTTCCCATAAGAGGAGCAGGTTTTCCCATAAGAGGAGCCGGTTTTCCTGTGCGCGGCGATGGTCTTCCTGTCAGGGGAGCAGGCTTCCCTGTAAGAGGTGATGGCCTTCCGGTAAGAGGAGCTGGATTCCCAACAAGGGGTGATGGCCTTCCAGTAAGAGGTGCTGGATTCCCGGTAAGAGGAAGTGGTCTTCCAATAAAAGGGAAAGGACTACCCCTCGATGGTTAGACAAACAAATACAAACAAAACAATGTGAATCGGTAAAACTTATACAAATAAATTACAAAATTATGATAACAGACACTTGAGTGATTGAATTGGGAGCAATTTCTGAATCAGACCTCGACTAGCATTGACTTTTTGCATTTGTACTTCTCATTTGTAAAGTCTCTTAAGAAACACGTGCATGCATAAATCATCAATCATTCCCCTGCGTTTTGATTTTAGGCTTCACATGAGTTGGACGAATATCTCGTAGTTTGATAGCATGTATATCCCGTGTGATTAAGCAGTCGCAGTATTTTTATAAATACGTATGTATATGTATGGCAAGGAAACGACCAAAATCTTGTTTTTTGAAATTAACCATTTGGTTTATTCTTATGAGAATCAGCCACAATACCGACATTTGAAGAAACTCCCGACCTACAGCTAGGAATTTCAGAAGTTTCGAAAGAGTTATGTTCCAATCTTAGTCGATTAAGCCGTATGAAATAAGTCAGAGAGTACTGGGGCTAACGAAGGATGTTGAATGTAGTAGAAATGGGGAAGGCGCTGAGAGGTGTCAACTTGGCAATATGTAGTGTTGCACCTCAATTCTGATTGTCATATTTCCAAGTGGCAACCATCGGGTACTGTTCGATGTCCATCTGGATTTGACTTGCCAAACCTATGAGCGCAAATGATAAACAGCAGACAAAAACAGAGATTTTCCAGTTGGAATCATTGGAAGTAAAATTCCGGAATAATCCAAGTCAGACCTTATCCGGGCTACTCTGAAATATTTGGAATTCAGGCCGGTAAGGGTTTTCGAGACTAAGTCGGGGTCTTGAAATTGAAATTGCGGCCGATAGGCAATTTATGGGCCAACGACAGCGATCAGAAACATGACAAAGACAACAACATCGGATATGCACGTGGAATGTTAGGTCACTTTACGAATATAAGACACGTCAAGCCGAACAATTAGCGGAAGCCTTGATCTTTAGGAAAGTAGATATTACCGCAGTCCAAAAAATGCGATGTGACAGGCACGATAAGAGGATGAGGATGAAAAACTCTGATACCTACTATGCCGATTGCAATAGATGACAAAAGCAGCATAACCGATAACAAACCAAACGCCATTGTCAGGTAGAAGCCTGAATGATGTTGACAAATGGATGAAGCAAAAGATACCCATATCCAAGCTTAAGTTCAATAAAGCTGCTGGAGCGCACAGCCCGACTGCCAAGGTCTCTTAATCGCCATGCGACGACTTGGTAAGGAACATACACCAACTCATCTGTAAGTATACCCGCGAATAGAACCTCAGGATTGTTAGTCCAATTCTCAAGAAACGAATCCCTCTAAACAGTGCCAAGTACAGAGGCATCAGTCTACTTAACATAGCATACCAGATCTCCAGGTATCATATCAACACGACGGTGGTATAACATACAGCGCGTGTCACAATCGACTTGTTGATGACAAAGTTCGATGAACCTTTTATGGTCTGAAATTGCCGTATTAGCTGGCTGCCCCCTTCGTGCCACAAAAGAGATGAGCATTCGACATGAAATTTCTGTGAAGTCGCCGAAGCATGTGAGCAAATAATGGAAAATATGTTAAAGTGGTTCCGTGTAGGACATATACTCGTGTATATACAGTTTATGGTATCAATTACAGGTTGCGGGGCATCCACTCATACTCTTGGTCTTGTTAGTTGTTATTCCTGCAATTTAAAATTAAAAGAAAAATGCATATTGGCTTCACGGGGTTGTCTGACCTTAGTCCGAACTTGTCACCCACCTCCATATTCTCTAGCCGATGTTATAACCTCCAGTAACAACTGTCGTCGACAGCCCAAACAATCCCAAAAATAAATACATTATCATATGATATATCAGCAGTTTTAATCAAACTTTTGCTAAAACAACACCAACAGAAATACCATAACCTAAATTTAGAAACATGAGTTGCAAGTTAAAAGGAACAGTAAAATCAATTTAACGCCTTCCGAAGGATTACAATCTGCATTGGTACAATATAAAAGAGGACGAACTCCTCCATAACATTATCAGTTTGTTATTCAGCTCTTACCAGGACACAACAAAACTACAAACAAACGAAATGAAGGTAAGAACCCTTACACAAATTTTCTGTCACTGTCAGCTTAACTTGAAATTAAATTACGTTTTTTCAATTTCTAGATCATCATTGTACTTGCTTTTTTCGTTGCCGCCATAAGTGCTGCTAGCTTTCCAATTAAAGGAGCGGGACTTCCAGTTAATGGCGCGGGACTTCCTGTAAATGGAGCTGGATTTCCAGTCAGGGGTGCCGGATATCCAGTTAATGGTGCCGGATTTCCAGTTAGAGGTGCCGGATTTCCAGTCAGAGGTGCCGGATATCCAGTCAGGGGTGCTGGATATCCAGTTAGGGGCTCCGGACTCCCAGTTAAAGGTGCCGGATTTTCAGTCAGAGGTTCAGGATTCCCTGTTAAAGGTGCTGGTCTTCCAGTTAAAGGCGAAGCATTCCCAGTTGTTGGGCAAGGTCTTCCAGTCAAGGGTTATACAACATCTGCCGAAAATATAACAAAAGAAACGGAATTTAGACAAATAAAATTTTTTCAAACATTAACTGATGGTATTTTGTGTTAAAAATGGAAGCATTCCTTAAAACTCCAAATGCATACTGGATACTGGATCGTTATCTGGTCTCCTTACTTCGTTAAAAGTATCTTTCAGTCTTCCCACTTGACGGGTACCTTTTGGACGGTGAGTGTAATGAATCCAATAAGAGTGCTTTGGTTTATGATCTGGAGAAGTGTATTCAAAGCGCTCTAATACCATCGAAGGAATACCTTGGAAAAAACTTATTCAATTTGGCAATTTCGTTTGGAATGGATATTTCGGTACTGAAACTACAATGATTTCAATCATATACGAATGTGTGTAGAGTGTTAATGTTGGCGCGCCTGGCTGCCCATGTCGATCAAAATAAGAGCCGACGGACTATCAGTCGCTTTTAGGTCCAGTCGGTACATAACTGTACGCCGACCCCACATCCAACAAGCAGAGCCAGTTTTATTATTACTGGGTATGGCAGCCGCCTGTCTGTCAAAAAAGATCGCAAGCATTTCGGTCTGAAATACACTGGCGTAGGCAGAAAGCCGATAATTATTATAAACGTTCAGTGCTGCTGAGATGATACCTGATCCTGTCAAACAAATAATCTAGAAGCTTTCTCGTATTTGGAGGTAATTCTGTCATTAAAAGGATTAGTTTGGGTATTGCGTAGTCTTGTCGCATTTAAGTTAGCTGGTTAGGTAGCAAAAGCAAGGCTATAGCTACGCTATTGATGGTCACCTATCATATGGGGACAGGAAGGGAGTGAGAGACCACATTTAGCGTTAATCACACCCTAAACGTCTGTTTTCTAAACTCTGATTAGTTTGTTTTATTTGTTTTACTTAGGCTGTCCCTACAAATTATGGACGAGACGGGGCTATATGCATCCACAAGAGCATTCTTTGGCAAAGGTCCCACTTTTAAGCGAGGGATTTAATGTAACAATGGATCTATTGTAGAATGACGGCTCATACCTAGAACTGGCCAAAGGGTTGTAAGCCCTTTCAACGATTTCATTTAATACGGCGGCCAATCGTACTCTGACTTCCACTTCATTGCATTCAGTTAAAAAAGTTTATAGTCAAAGAAGAGATAAGATGGCTCCCATTAATTGGCAGAGCGTCGCTTTGTCTTAAATCTTTCTTAACATAGAAGGTCTAGACTCATATCTTAGTGAACTTGATGGAAATGCGAGAATCCTGCACAGTCATTCTGTACAATCTAACGGGAATATCAAAGAAAACATGGCTCGTTTCTTTGCACGCTGTCATGCGCGCTTGCAATTCGACAAAGGGAAGGTGAATGCCGATCTGAAACCAGGCCATCAGGCTGTAGGTCTGCTCTGGAAGCTTTATAAGCCTCCAGTTTCGATATACGAGTAGATTATTCGAGTAACAATGGTATATTGACTATCATCGCTATTATACAGTCTGCAGAAGTAGTCTTCCCATATTCTCAACTCGAATTGGGGGGCCCTAATGTTCTTCCTTGTGAGCATATACACTGTCTTCGTATTCCCCGTATATAAGCTTAATTCTCAGATAGAACTTTTGAAGAACATTGCCATCTAGTCGTTAGGCTCGCTGAGGAGCAGTTCTTGTCTTTTGATGTAGCTTTATGTTTTTCATATTTGGCTGCATGTGCCTAGCTACATTCACGATCAGAAGCAGGCTTTTGGATGGCTCGCTGACGAAATTCCCATTGACCTCCCAAGATTGCTGTATTAAGACTTGAATTTTGGGAAGGATTGAGGCACACGCGATCGATAGCGATTCAAAAAACCTTTTGCGATTGCAATACCGAACTTTTGTGGCCTTATTTGACTCCGTTTAATGACCCGAGTCAATGTATGTTCCTCGGAAATTTCGGATATCCAAGGAAGTTCGATCGCAATTCGTTCAATCTGGGTGAAGCTTGATTAATCAGAGGATATCCAAGTCCGCCTCCAGATGATGGGATGTACGAACCGAACTAATAAATAACGCCACCTTACACATTTTAAAGCACTGAACCCATTGTCGTAAGTGGTGCACTGCAGACTGTGTTCTCCGATGACCCACTCAACCGTAGTTTGCTTGAATTCAGCTCTCCTAGTCCACTTATGGTGTCATACATGGTGTCACCCTTGTTCTTTGTAGCGCCATGGACGCAATTCAGGTTTACATTTCCGAATTGGGCCTCCATGCGGATTGCTATGTCGTTCGCATACATTTCGAAAGCGTAGCATGGTTTGCCTAAGTGTATCTCGAATGGGACATTAACACGCAAATAAGCGTCGTCCTCTTTCTTGGTAGCTGCCAACGTAGTAAATATCAACGTTACAACTTCTTATGTCAGATCACTATTGATAGCCTGTCAGGGAGCACAACGTGGATGAGAGTTCCATCTTATAACGTTGAACTTAATCTGCACCCAGAAATGCCGAATTTCAATCGTACGTTGGAGGGATTTATTGCTTACTCCTAACAAAACTGAAGAGCACTTGGAGTTCGAAACCTCTTCTGGAATCGAAAACACCCAATCTTCAAAACATTCGATGGGGCTTGTCACATCTATGATCACCTTTAAGGTAGAGTATCTCTATACCTGCAATAGAAACATTATTGCTCCTACGTACCGAAAATGATTTAGAATTAGAGAGCTGATGCAGATACCACAAGTACTGCAAATACTATGAATTTGTTCGTATACTCCATCAATTTATTTTCATTGAGTTTCGGGAGGATGTGATGTCGCCAACTTTAGAATACACTCAACACATCATTATTGTTGAGATAATTTGGCAACGACTGAAAAATGTTGGAAACAAAACCCAGAAAAAATATTTGTTACAGAAACCAGTTTGTTTTCTTTCGAAGGCGAGTAGCGGAAGACTGGACAAGTTACTAATTTAAGAGCAGGCACTTTGAAACGAAAACCAAAAATGATGTAACACTGACAGCAATATTCAAAACTAAAAACAGAAATCTTAACAATAATTCGGCATGCACCACAAGGATAAGGTCGTTGAATTGATTTTTGGTTCCCACACTGGACCAGCAATCTCAATTTCCGGATACGTGACGTATCTTTTGAATACGAAGTTCGAACCAACTGTAAATAAAACCCCCAAACAATGATGATTTGTATAAAATAGAACAAACTTTTGAACATCATTATCAGTTAACCGTTGAGTTTATACCAGTAAACAACAAGAAATCAACACAATACTCAAAATGAAGGTAAGATGCATTTACTTTGTGACAAAGCAAAACCTTAGACTAACCGTGTTCTTAATTCCACAGGTTATTATTGTCTTAGTCCTCTTTGTTGCCGCCGTCAGTGCATCAGGACTTCCAACAAATGGAGCTGGACTTCCAGTTAATGGAGCAGGACGTCCCGTCAATGGAGCTGGCCTCCCAGTTAAGGGTGCTGGGCTACCAGTAAATGGAGCTGGATACCCAATTCCAGGAGAAAAGACTCCAATCAGAGGCGCTGGGCTTCCAGTCAAAGGAGCTGGTCTACCCGTTAAAGGTGAAGCTCTTCCTGTTGTTGGCCAAGGACTTCCCAATAAAGGGTAGGCTACATATGTCGCATACTGTGAAAATAATAAGACTGTGAAACTAAAATAAATAAATATGGTTACATTTTTTAACCAATAAGTATTGTATTAAACAACATTCATTGTTCACATATCCTAGGACACCTTATTAAATGAGAGTAAACCGGTTATTTTGAGACGATACTCGTAGTTTGTTGCACTAAGTCTTATTTTGTTGGTTTTGAAAACAGTTAGAGCAGCTAAGGCAAACTAACAATCATACATACAGGAGAAATCCTTGCGAAATGAATTAAAAGTTGCCTGTAGATTGTGAACAGGCATGCTATCAGATGCCTGGAATGCAAGGCGTTTTCTAAAGTAATCCTCAATAAAACATTCGCAGTAATCGCAGTTGTAGTAGTTGCAACTTTCATTCTTTTCTTTCTCAGCTCATCTTGGGTGGCGATGATATCCGCTTCGTAGCAGTTTAGACCCTCAGCGACTCGTAAATAAATGGTTGCCAAATGCATACTCGAAAATGGTTGTCCACTATTCGGCTGTTTGCTTCTCCACAGCATTAAATGTTGTGCGTGATCGCACACCACCCTCAAACTAGAGAACAAAGTCTTTCATTTGAGTTTTGTCGTTGATTCGCTTGGAGCCCCTGTGACCCCCATGACTTGGACGGGTGAGTCGGTGACTGCATCTTTAAGAGCGTTAATTCCAATTTTCGGTCATAGTTCTCGCCCTAGTAGACAGGCAATAACAAGTTTAGTGGAAAAATTTGAGTCTACATATTCGTTGTGTGATGTTGCCGTGTCAGTAAGACAACGGGTTGGTCGAAATGTCGAAAATATCGCTGCCGTTCAGGTGTACGTAGCAAACGATCCAAATCAGTCAATTCCACGGCGTTCTCAAGAATTGGGCATCGCTCAGACCACATTATGGCGTATTTTGCGTAAGGATCTTGGTTTACACCCATACAAGATCAAGCTGACTCAAGAATTGAAGCCGATGGGCCATTTGAAGCGACGTACGTTCTCCGATTGGGTTCTGGAGAAGATGCGCCAAGTTTGTGAATTTCATCACAAAATCGATTGGCCGCCTCGTTTGTGCGATTTAATGCCGCTTGACTACGAGTATTTTTTGTGGGGCTACGTTAAGTCATTGGTTTATGCTAACAAGCCGACAACGTTGGAAGAGCACAGAGCCAACATTGAACGCGAAATAGCGGCCGTTTCGGCCGAAATGTGTGGCCAAGTCGTTGAAAACTGAGTCCAACGAATCGACCTCTGCAAACGTGCCCGCGGTGGCCATATGAACGAAGTCGAGTTCCATTCATAAATGTTTTGATTGTACTTCAAGCCGATAACAAAGTTTTTGAAATATCTCAAATGGTTTGCGTTTTATTTTAAAAAAAAGTTGTCAAGTCCTTATTGGGTGTGAAATCAAACGAAAACATCTACAAGTCACTTAAGCGCTAATAGATTATCAGAAAACAAAATACATATACATAAATGAAATTTAAAAAAATGAATAAGCTTTTGACTGAATTTTTAAATTGACTAACTTCGTTGAAGGCTGTGACGGTGCGAGTACGCGGTTCGTTAGAACCACGATTTGTTCTGTGGTATTCAACAAAGAGAAGATGACGGATTCTCAATGATCGTATAGGGACATACTCGTAAAGTCCTATTTTTGATAATTGAATAGGGCATCTTATACATATGATAGCCGATAAGGTCTCTAACAAACATTATATCGTGTAAACCAAGGAGTACACATCTTGCTTTGTAATTGGGCCAAGAGTTCCAATACATTCTACAAAAAATTAATCTTGTGAAACGCCTTTGAACACGTTCAATTCGGTCGGAGTCAGAAGAGAGATTTGGATTCCAAAGGACAGCAAAGCCTTTGCTATTTCTCTTAATGAAACATTTTGGCGAATAAGCTTTGGATAAGGTACGATGTACTTTCAAAGGAAAGGTAGTATCCAACATAACTCCCAAATCTTTGACTTCACTAATTCGAGAGAGGGGTGTGAAATCAAACGAATACTTAAATTGAATTATGGAGGGTGATTTGGAGAATGAGATGGAAGCAAGTGTTGCTTGTGATTAACTTCAGGGATAAATAATTCCACCAGACGAAATGCAAGTTGATGAGAAAGTCTTCCATATAAGGGCTTATTCGAAACCGCTATTTGAATATGGACCTCTTCAGCAAACTGTATTTAATGTGAAACTCCAAGGTCACAACTTCGATCACTATACACAGCTTTGAATTGATTTCTTAAAATCGAATACTTTGACAAATGAAGAAAAGCAAGGTACAGTATATAGGTACACTCCTTAGTTCCATGCATTTTCCACTTACTCGTATATTCGTACTTGCGGATTTGCTAGTACCATTAGTGCTGTATCTGGGTGCCGGCCGATTGCACATTTTTCTAAATATCATCTCTAAATGCCTTATCTATAAGAAAAAGGCAATTATCAACAGACTAGAGGGATGTGTAGCCCAGTGAATAGCGAACGGCTCAGGAAGTAACCAAAGAATACCAATGAGTAACGTTAGAGCACGTCACTACTTATCCTCTGACTTTAAGAAATCATATTACTGGACTGGCATCCTGCTTGGAGTCAGCAGGGGTATAGCTCTGTTTAACCGATTTCATAGCAACCTGGCACGTTCTAAAGCATGAACAAGCGTTGCTTTGCAACTTCCTCCAACTTTTTCAAAAGTGAAAAGTTTTTAACGCAAACAGTCACTATTTTCAACAGATTTTATACTTCATGAAATTTTGCGAACGATCTACGCAGATACATATTGAATGAATAGTTTCACTGCTTCCCATTCAACCGTTGCAAAAGAAAATTCAAATACATTCCGTTGAGAAAAAAGCCTAGTTAGTGACTGCAATCACTTAAAAGTATCCAGTGTATTCCAACAGGAAAACATACAAAATATCTTCATTAAGGAACCTCTCTAGTCTCTAATTAAAAGATTTTCCATTTCCTAATACTCAAGACTTACATCGAAATTTATTTACAGCCATTTTAACATTTTTTTTTAAGGCACTGACAGTTTAACCCTTAGTAGGAAGTCCTTGGCCAACTACTGGAAGAGCTTCACCTTTGACTGGTAGCCCAGCACCTCTTGTTGGGAGACCAGCTCCTCTAATAGCGGTTTTTTGTCCTGCAACTGGGAATCCAGCACCATTCACGGGGAGTCCTGCTCCATTAACTGGAAGTCCAGCACCATTGACGGGGAGTCCAGCACCATTGACGGGGAGTCCAGCTCCCTTGACGGGAAGTCCTGCAGCACTGACGGCAGCAACAAATAGAGCAAGAACAATAAAGATCTAAAATTAAAGAAACATAATTAAATCTTAGGCATGTGGACGGAGGTTGTTGTGAGAATTGTTACCTTCATAGTGATTGTGTTGGGTTGTTGTTGTTTACTGATTTGAGCTCACAAATATTCTGATACTGATTCAGAATGTACTTCGCCTTTTTATACAAATCAAAATCTTCGGGAGACACGCTTCACTACGGAAGTTCGCATTTCACTGTACTTTCTTCATAAGAACAACGAAATTAGGTAAACATAAAACCAAAAATAACTCAATGACTTGAAACCGGCAGGCTGCTCAAAGGGTTCTTAAATTAGTTTGAAATCGCTCTCAATGTATCATACACTTAAGCGATGACAGAAAAAAGAAACAAGAATTGTCTCTAAAATTGTTATACATTTTCAAATTTCAATTCAATTTCATTTTTGTATTTGCGTTGCCATACTATAAATTTTGAATTGTTTTCGGAAAACGCAGAGTGGTGACAAATTGTCCAATTGTACAAAGAAAGTTGTAAGCTTTTCTATATCTTTTATAAATTTTATCTTAATGCCAATGTGCATTCTTGAATACGACAGGAATTTCACCAACATACATATGTATGAGTGCATGTAAACAAAGTTTAAATAATGAATATTTCCGAACTTATTGATTGCGCACAATAAATAGCAATTCGCTTGTGCTAAGACATCCACATGAAGCCAAATTTCTGATATTTATTTCTTAAGTCACTTAGAACTAGCAAGGCCAACTCGGAGAAAGATACTAATACCTGCACTTGGCCGTTGAGGAAATTAACAGACAGTTACCTCCAAGTCCAAAATTATTTAAAATATGCTCTACATTATGTTTCAAAATATTTCGAAAGAGGAAAATCAGAAAAACCCCGACGACCCGCACTTATGGCATATGATCGGTGTGGACATCTATCAAATGGCGGACAGATGAGGATGAAGGATAATTTCAGCAAGAAGTAAGGTGAAATTCTAATTTTGAAATACCCGGGCTCTTCAAATCTCTCAAATATTTTGATTAAGTTGGTAGTACTGACATTGTGTGGGGAATAAAACTTCTGCTGCAGTTGCAGAAACGTAAAGAATGTTGCAGAAGGCCTTCGGCGACCAGACTTTCTCACTAAAAAGTGTTCCCAAGTGGTACGAACAATTCAATGAATGCAGAGACAACGTCTGAGACAAAGATCGCCCTAAGCGATTTGATACTCAATTCGTCGATGAACAACTAGAGACCTCGCTGATCCTTTTAATATTTCATTTGGATCAGTCCAGACCAATTTGAAATACGTTTTGTGCCTGAAAAAGTCAAATCTCGTTAGGATAAAAGAGACTCAATGTTTTAGAGAAAAATCGTACACTACAACCACTTTATTTGCCTTAGCACCGTGTGACTTTTGGCTATACCCTATGCTCAACAGAACCCTCCGAGACACAGTTTCGACACGATTGAGGAGGTAAAAACCGAATCGCTGCCGCTTTGAAGGCCATTCCGCAAATCGACTTTAGAAATTAAATTGGAAAATCGTTGGCACAAGTGTATCGTATCGGGAGGGGGGTACTTTGAGAGCCATAAGAAAGATTAAAAAGAATATATAAAGAATTTAAAAATTATAAAAAGTTTTAAGTTTTTTGTTGATCCCAATAGTATAATCAAAGATTAGAGGAAACACTGCAAAACCTTTCCCCTTGCAACAAAATTGACGATTTTACCAGTTTTTATGTAAGATGATGGCAAGTATCTTTTCTTTAGGGGGACAATTTGAATACATTTTTTATGTCCCTAATACAAACAGATTTAAATAAAATATTGCATCTTAATTCGTCTGTATACTGCAGAATGACGCAAGCTATGCATGTGTTTTTTCAAACTGTGCGCGACACGTCCAACAAAATATTTGTTGAATTATTTAATAATAACGATAAATGATTATATAGTTTTATTTAATACATATGAATTTTCTCTAATACAATCCACATAGAACCTTGCACATACACTATTGCGATACACTGTTGGTTATAACTCCTCTTAATTGGTTATCTTCTCACGCCTTCTCTTAAGCAGCCTCACTACACCACAGTTCTATTTTAGAATGTTGCGTTCTAATTATTGGACATTGCTTAATACCCCTCCTGTTGTGTTGCCTTAATTTTCACTGATGGCAAAATGTCTTAGAATAGGCATCGTATTGTCATTACTTCTTGCCTTATCAATACTGACATTTAAGAACTGCGAGTATATTAGGAAATCTAAGTCAAAACAGAGGGTTCTGCTGGAAAGGAAGGCAGCGAATCCAAGGTTTGAGATAGATGACATGTAAAACGCATCAACAATATAAAATATAAACCCTGTGTGTTCGATATCAACAAATATATTCCTCTAGACACTTTCTGAACCGAATTTCACTCAATTGTGTCTCTAAAAGTATCTTAAAAAAGAAAACAACATATTTACGTATGTATAACAACGACACGAAGGTTTTTCTGTTTTCTTTTCTCGACACTCATGCAATATTGAAGGAGATTATTCAAACTAATTTGAGAACCCTTTGAGCGGAATGCATGCCGGTTTCACGTCATTGAGTTATTTTTGGTTTTATGCTTACCTAACTTCGTTGTTCTTATGAAGAAAGTAAAGTGAAATGCGAACTTCCGTAGTGGAGCGTGTCTCCCGAAGATTTTGATTTGTATAAAAAGGCGAAGTACATTCTGAATCAGTATCAGAATATTTGTGAGCTCAAATCAGTAAACAACAACAACCCAACACAATCACTATGAAGGTAACAATTCTCACAACAACCTCCGTCCACATGCCTAAGATTTAATTATGTTTCTTTAATTTTAGATCTTTATTGTTCTTGCTCTATTTGTTGCTGCCGTCAGCGCTGCAGGACTTCCCGTCAAAGGAGCTGGACTCCCCGTCAATGGTGCTGGACTTCCAGTTAATGGAGCAGGACGTCCAGTTAATGGAGCTGGATCCCTGTTAAGGGCGCTGGGCTACCAGTAAATGGAGCTGGATTCCCAGTTGCAGGAAAAAAACCGCTATTAGAGGAGCTGGTCTCCCAACAAGAGGTGCTGGGCTACCAGTCAAAGGTGAAGCTCTTCCAGTTGTTGGCCAAGGACTTCCTACTAAGGGTTAAACTACATCTGTCGCATACTGTGAAAATTATAAGACTGTGAAACCGAAATAAATAAATATGGTTGAATTGTTTAACCAATAAGTATTAAACAAAATTTATTGCTAACTTACCCTAGCACACTTTATTATATGAAAGCAAACCGGGACGAAAGACAAAGTTGGAAAGTGTTTTGAAGGATTCTTAGGTAGTTGCACTAAGCCTTGCACTTTTGGCTGTGAAAATAGGTAGTATTTTGCTGGTGGTAAAAATTGAGCAGTTGCAAAGAATATTATAGATTTCTAAGTACTCAAGATATGATCTGGGGACCCTTGCAGCGAAGTAAACCCGTACGTGTGTTTGGCTAGTGCCAATATACTGCTCTATACGTAAGAGATACCACATGTCAACACGATTTTTGACTTTGAAATTGCGAAATGTTTATCGATAGTCATCCGTAGCAGTCGGCATGAACTTTTGGAGACATCCTGCAACCTGTGGCCTTAACGTTCTTTAACATAAACAACTTTTTGTTATTTTCCAAAAATTTAGAGACTAATTTAGTTTGGTGAGCACTTGTTGGCAATTTTGGAAACTTTTCATTGTCAAATACTTGTGGACCAACAAACATTCCACGTTGAACATTTGCTTCTTTAGCCCTATTTTAATGTGTAAAAGCGGCATTAGTGCATTTGCAAGTGCAGTTCTACCTAAATTCAGTCCTCATCGAACATGGGCGCCGAATATGGGCTGAACATTCGCTCAAGTTACACGGATATTTTGTATATCCAACCGCTGGCTCGATCAGTATTTTTATTTGACAAACATATAAAAGTTTGCTTAGCTGGAGCCAAGAAAGAAAACTGTTGCACAGCAGTCAACTTTTACTCGAGGACGAAGCTATTGTGCTACATGGCCCTACTCAGGACAATCATCGTCCCGTGTGGTTTCAAGTTGAGCCGTATTTTATGGAAAAAAAATGGGTGTTTGAAAGACAATGGCTCAGGACCTGTCTTAGATTGAACAAAGCATCAGAATCAGAGTTTATAAGATATTATTCCAACAAGGTCCCTTACGAGGTATTTCGCCTTGACAGGATTGACAATTTTCTGATTAAGGTGATTCGAAAGCACGTTTCAAGGGCAATGAACAACGATAATAGCTCAATCTTTGGGGCTTATTACCTCAATATTTTGTATTATGAGAATATACACTGATCCAGGTCTATATACACAGATACTAAAGGGTTTGTACAGAGTAGGAACGATGTCCCGGAAATATACCACTGCCCCCAATGTGCGAAGAAAAAGCAGCTCATCTGCGATGGGTACGACGTCAATGCTAAACTAAGAAGCTCTTCCGTCTTAGTTCCCCGATAATGGATAGAGACCGAGTCGGTACTGAAAATCAGGCCATTTTTGGTGGCTTAGAGAAGAGGCGGTACGGTACTATTGTAATATACTCGTACTTCTCGTAGTTTAAAGTAAGATTTAGGTTAGTTTGGTGGTTTTCGTAGAAAAGCCGACTGGGCTGAGAAGTGACTGATGCCGCATGGTATCCGTTAAGTTTCAGCGGCTTATGTGCACGATGTTGACGAATATGTGGCGGCCGAATTCGTTGTATGGATGATGACGACTCAAGCCATGGCAAGGCAAAAGGCAATGAGCGCTTGCCACACTAATTATACGAGTAGTTAAGTTCGACTTAATAGTTTACGTATGTTAAGCAACGAAAGGCATTCGTTTAAGATTTAATGTTAAGTTTAGAGTGCTCGAGAAGAGGGAAAACTAAAAAGATCATTTCCTGCTAACAAATTTTTGTGGACGACTTCGATTAAGAAGGGCGGTATCATATCAACAGGACGGTGGTATAACACACAGCGCGTGTCACAATCGACTTGTTGATGGTCTGAAATTGCACTATTAGCTGGCTGCCCCCTTCGTGCCACAAAATATCATTAGATTCTTGTCTGGGGTCTTTACCAACAAGCCAGAAACAAAGAATAACTAAAACATGAGCATTCGACATGAAATTTCTGTTAAGTCGCCGAAGCATGTGAGAAAATGTGGTTCCGTGTAGCACATATACTCGTATATTATTTCACAGTTAATGGTATCAATTACAGGTTGCGGGGCATCCACTCATACTCTTGGTCTAGTTAGTTGGTATTCCTGCAATTTAAAATTAAAAGAAAAATGCATATTGGCTTCACGGGGTTGTCTGACCTTAGTCCGAACTTGTCACCCACCTCCATATTCTCTAGCCGATGTTATAACCTCCAGTAACAACTGTCGTCGACAGTCCAAACAATCCCAAAAGTAAATACATTATCATATGATATATCAGCAGTTTTAATCAAACTTTTGCTAACACAACACCAACAGAAATACCATAACCTAAATTTAGAAACATGAGTTGCAAGTTAAAAGGAACAGAAAAATCAATTTAACGCCTTCCGAAGGATTACAATCTGCATTGGTACAATATAAAAGAGGACGAACTCCTCCATAACATTATCAGTTTGTTATTCAGCTCTTACCAGGACACAACAAAACTACAAACAAACGAAATGAAGGTAAGAACCCTTACACAAATTTTCTGTCACTGTCAGCTTAACTTGAAATTAAATTACGTTTTTTCAATTTCTAGATCATCATTGTACTTGCTTTTTTCGTTGCCGCCATAAGTGCTGCTAGCTTTCCAATTAAAGGAGCGGGACTTCCTGTAAATGGAGCTGGATTTCCAGTCAGGGGTGCCGGATATCCAGTTAATGGTGCCGGATTTCCAGTTAGAGGTGCCGGATTTCCAGTCAGGGGTTCCGGACTCCCAGTTAATGGTGCCGGATTTCCAGTCAGAGGTGCCGGATATCCAGTCAGGGGTGCTGGATATCCAGTTAGGGGCTCCGGACTCCCAGTTAAAGGTGCCGGATTTCCAGTCAGAGGTTCTGGATTCCCTGTTAAAGGTGCTGGTCTTCCAGTGAAAGGCGAAGCATTCCCAGTTGTTGGGCAAGGTCTTCCAGTCAAGGGTTAAACAACATCTGCCGAAAATATAACAAAAGAAACGGAATTTAGACAAATAAAATTTTTTCAAACATTAACTGATGGTATTTTGTGTTAAAAATGGAAGCATTCCTTAAAACTCCAAATGCATACTGGATACTGGATCGTTATCTGGTCTCCTTACTTCGTTAAAAGTATCTTTCAGTCTTCCCACTTGACGGGTACCTTTTGGACGGTGAGTGTAATGAATCCAATAAGAGTGGTTTATGATCTGGAGAAGTGTATTCAAAGCGCTCTAATACCATCGAAGGAATACCTTGGAAAAAACTTATTCAATTTGGCAATTTCGTTTGGAATGGATATTTCGGTACTGAAACTACAATGATTTCAATCATATACGAATGTGTGTAGAGTGTTAATGTTGGCGCGCCTGGCTGCCCATGTCGATCAAAATAAGAGCCGACGGACTATCAGTCGCTTTTAGGTCCAGTCGGTACATAACTGTACGCCGACCCCACATCCAACAAGCAGAGCCAGTTTTATTATTACTGGGTATGGCAGCCGCCTGTCTGTCAAAAAAGATCGCAAGCATTTCGGTCTGAAATACACTGGCGTAGGCAGAAAGCCGATAATTATTATAAACGTTCAGTGCTGCTGAGATGATACCTGATTCTGTCAAACAAATAATCTAGAAGCTTTCTCGTATTTGGAGGTAATTCTGTCATTAAAAGGATTAGTTTGGGTATTGCGTAGTCTTGTCGCATTTAAGTTAGCTGGTTAGGTAGCAAAAGCAAGGCTATAGCTACGCTATTGATGGTCACCTATCATATGGGGACAGGAAGGGAGTGAGAGACCACATTTAGCGTTAATCACACCCTAAACGTCTGTTTTCTAAACTCTGATTAGTTTGTTTTATTTGTTTTACTTAGGCTGTCCCTACAAATTATGGACGAGACGGGGCTATATGCATCCACAAGAGCATTCTTTGGCAAATTTCCTACTTTTAAGCGAGGGATTTAAGGTAACAATGGATCTATTGTAGAATGACGGCTCATACCTAGAACTGGCCAAAGGGTTGTAAGCCCTTTCAACGATTTCATTTAATACGGCGGCCAATCGTACTCTGACTTCCACTTCATTGCATTCAGTTAAAAAAGTTTATAGCCAAGGAAGAGATAAGATGGCTCCCAATAATTGGCAGAGCGTCGCTTTGTTTTAAATCTTTCTTAACATAGAAGGTCTAGACTCATATCTTAGTGAACTTGATGGAAATGCGAGAATCCTGCACAGTCATTCTGTACAATCTAACGGGAATATCAAAGAAAACATGGCTCGTTTCTTTGCACGCTGTCATGCGCGCTTGCAATTCGACAAAGGGAAGGTGAATGCCGATCTGAAACCAGGCCATCAGGCTGTAGGTCTGCTCTGGAAGCTTTATAAGCCTCCAGTTTCGATATACGAGTAGATTATTCGAGTAACAATGGTATATTGACTATCATCGCTATTATACAGTCTGCAGAAGTAGTCTTCCCATATTCTCAACTCGAATTGGGGGGCCCTAATGTTCTTCCTTGTGAGCATATACACTGTCTTCGTATTCCCCGTATATAAGCTTAATTCTCAGATAGAACTTTTGAAGAACATTGCCATCTAGTCGTTAGGCTCGCTGAGGAGCAGTTCTTGTCTTTTGATGTAGCTTTATGTTTTTCATATTTGGCTGCATGTGCCTAGCTACATTCACGATCAGAAGCAGGCTTTTGGATGGCTCGCTGACGAAATTCCCATTGACCTCCCAAGATTGCTGTATTAAGACTTGAATTTTGGGAAGGATTGAGGCACACGCGATCGATAGCGATTCAAAAAACCTTTTGCGATTGCAATACCGAACTTTTGTGGCCTTATTTGACTCCGTTTAATGACCCGAGTCAATGTATGTTCCTCGGAAATTTCGGATATCCAAGGAAGTTCGATCGCAATTCGTTCAATCTGGGTGAAGCTTGATTAATCAGAGGATATCCAAGTCCGCCTCCAGATGATGGGATGTACGAACCGAACTAATAAATAACGCCACCTTACACATTTTAAAGCACTGAACCCATTGTCGTAAGTGGTGCACTGCAGACTGTGTTCTCCGATGACCCACTCAACCGTAGTTTGCTTGAATTCAGCTCTCCTAGTCCACTTATGGTGTCATACATGGTGTCACCCTTGTTCTTTGTAGCGCCATGGACGCAATTCAGGTTTACATTTCCGAATTGGGCCTCCATGCGGATTGCTATGTCGTTCGCATACATTTCGAAAGCGTAGCATGGTTTGCCTAAGTGTATCTCGAATGGGACATTAACACGCAAATAAGCGTCGTCCTCTTTCTTGGTAGCTGCCAACGTAGTAAATATCAACGTTACAACTTCTTATGTCAGATCACTATTGATAGCCTGTCAGGGAGCACAACGTGGATGAGAGTTCCATCTTATAACGTTGAACTTAATCTGCACCCAGAAATGCCGAATTTCAATCGTACGTTGGAGGGATTTATTGCTTACTCCTAACAAAACTGAAGAGCACTTGGAGTTCGAAACCTCTTCTGGAATCGAAAACACCCAATCTTCAAAACATTCGATGGGGCTTGTCACATCTATGATCACCTTTAAGGTAGAGTATCTCTATACCTGCAATAGAAACATTATTGCTCCTACGTACCGAAAATGATTTAGAATTAGAGAGCTGATGCAGATACCACAAGTACTGCAAATACTATGAATTTGTTCGTATACTCCATCAATTTATTTTCATTGAGTTTCGGGAGGATGTGATGTCGCCAACTTTAGAATACACTCAACACATCATTATTGTTGAGATAATTTGGCAACGACTGAAAAATGTTGGAAACAAAACCCAGAAAAAATATTTGTTACAGAAACCAGTTTGTTTTCTTTCGAAGGCGAGTAGCGGAAGACTGGACAAGTTACTAATTTAAGAGCAGGCACTTTGAAACGAAAACCAAAAATGATGTAACACTGACAGCAATATTCAAAACTAAAAACAGAAATCTTAACAATAATTCGGCATGCACCACAAGGATAAGGTCGTTGAATTGATTTTTGGTTCCCACACTGGACCAGCAATCTCAATTTCCGGATACGTGACGTATCTTTTGAATACGAAGTTCGAACCAACTGTAAATAAAACCCCCAAACAATGATGATTTGTATAAAATGGAACAAACTTTTTAACATCATTATCAGTTAACCGTTGAGTTTATACCAGTGAACAACAAGAAATCAACACAAACTCAAAATGAAGGTAAGATGCGTTTACTTTGTGACAGAGCAAAATCTTAGATTAACCGTGTTCTTAATTCCACAGGTTATTATTGTCTTAGTCCTCTTTGTTGCCGCCGTCAGTGCATCAGGACTTCCAACAAATGGAGCTGGACTTCCAGTTAATGGAGCAGGACGTCCCGTCAATGGAGATGGCCTCCCTGTTAAGGGTTCCGGACTCCCAGTTAATGGTGCGGGATTTCCAGTCAGGGGTTCCGGACTCCCAGTTAAAGGTGCCGGATTTTCAGTAAGAGATTTTGGGTTCCCTGTTAAAGGTGCTGGTCTACCCGTTAAAGGTGAAGCTCTTCCAGTTGTTGGCCAAGGACTTCCCAATAAGGGTTAAACTAGATTTGTCGCAAGCTATAAAAACCATAAGACTGTATAACCTAAATAAAAACAAATGTGGTTACGTTTTTTAACCGATATGTATTGAAAAGAAATCATTGTTTACTTATTCTAGGACATTTTATTATACCTATACTCGTATGAAAGGCGGGACGTAAGATAATCCAAGGTTATTTTGAAACAATAGTTTGTTGCACTAAGCATTTTATACCGGTGGTATTCTGCTAAGATAGATTAAGAATCATATATGAGGGTTGTCTGAAAAGTTTCCGACCGCAACGTGAAGATAGCGGTACTTTAGATAGTTACTTACCGAAGTTTCAGTCATTTTGGACGAGCAGTTTTTAGTTGACAGTCGTTTGAGTGAGCCGATGTGAGTGTTTTTTTGTGAAAATGGGAAAAATTAAGTATCGAACTGTTATTAAATTCTTGTTTTTGAAAGGCAATACGGCTACGCAAATCAAAAATGAGTTGAACTCTGTGTATGGGGACTCGGCACCATCATTTACCACAGTGAAATTTTGGGCAGCTGAATTTAGACGTGGCCGTAAGAGCTTGGGAGGTGATAAACGTTCGGAACGTCCAAAAACTGCAACCACTGATGATAACATTGCTAAAGTTCTTCAAATGGTGTTAAACGACCGCCGAATTAAAGTGAGAGAGATAGTCGAGATTTAGGCATGGGAAAGCTGCCCACGCCTTGGTTGCCGTGTTTGCCAGAAACATGTTCGAATGAACATTAACAACGCTCTGTTGGCGCAGTTTAGGCGCAATAAATCTGAGTTTTGGCGCCTATTAATAACTGTAGATGAAACGTGGATACACCATTATACGCTCGAAAAAAAAATTCAGTCAAAACGCAAAGGGGCAAGCCGGCTCAAAAAAAACAATAAATTGTTTTTTCGGCTGGGAAAGTGATGGCGACTGTTTTTTGGGATAGTCAAGGAATTATCTTAATCGACTACCTTCTAAAACTAAAAACCATTACAGGGGCATACTACGCATCACTACTTGCCAAGCTGAAGGCAGAAATTGCGGAAAAATGGCCACATTTGCAGAAAAAGAAAACCCTGTTTCACCAAGACAACGCGCCGTCTAACACCTCAACGGTTGCCATGGCGAAAATCCATGAATTACGGTTTGAACTAGATCTAGCCCCAAGCGACTTCTTTTTGTTCCCTACTCTAAAAACTGCACTCGGAGGACGCGATTTTCATCAAATGAGGAGGCAATCACCTTCGTGAACAGTTATTTTGCAGAGAAAAACGCCAAGTACTATTTGGACGGGTTAGAGAGATGGGAACATCGTTGGGAGAAGTGTGTAGAGTAACAAGGAGACTATGTAGAAAAATAAAAAAAAAATTGAGAAAAAATGTATTGTGTCATTGTTCGGTCGGAAACTTTTCAGACAATCCTCGTATATACGAGATCTTCCTTTACCAAGTTATCCTTGCAAAATGGATTTTGTATGTTTTTGCTCTTGTTGAGGAAGTCCACGCATTCTTTGTTATTTCTTTTTGTCGAAACTTCAGACATACGAGAAGCTTGAAGTCCTTTTGGTCTGTAGCGGCGTGATCATCAGGTTTTACTTGCCGAAGTTATTTTTGGTGTCGATTGTAAACAGGCGTGCAATCAGATTCCTGAAATGCAATACTACTGCAGTAGTAGTTGTCGCAACTTTGATTGTTCTGTTATTCGGCTAATATTGCAGCACTTCGTGCGTGGCGGTGTAATCCGTTTCGTAGCAATTTAGAGGTACAGCGACTCGTGAATAAATGATTGCCATGTGCATTGTGGTCGGGCAGAAAACCAAAAGCCATCACCCCCAAACTAGAGAACATGACCTTTCATTTGAGTTCTGTCGATGATTCGCTTGGAACCGCTGTGACCCCCATGACTTGGACGGGTGATGAAAAATACAAATATCATCCATCTGGAAGTTCCTCCTCCAAAACATTCGTATTGTCCCATAGCACGATCATGTGAATACAATCTAAAGATAAATAGTTTAACCAGACCAAATGCAAGTTAATGGGAATATGCATTTGATTATGGACCTCTTCACTAAACTGGACTTAATGTGGAGCTCCAAAGTCACAACTTCGATCACCATTCAAAAGCGAATGCTTTGGCAAATGAACAAAATCAAGGTACAGTATATAGGTACACTCCTTAGTTCCATGCATTTTCCACTTACTCGTATATTCGTACTTGCGGATTTGCTAGTACCATTAGTGCTGTATCTGGGTGCCGGCCGATTGCACATTTTTCGAAATATCATCTCTAAATGCCTTATCTATAAGAAAAAGGCAATTATCAACAGTCTAGAGGGATGTGTAGCCCAGTGAATAGCGAACCGCTCAGGAAGTAACCATAGAATACCAATGAGTAACGTTAGAGCACGTCAATACTTATCCTCTGACTTTAAGAAAACATATTACTGGCCTGGCATCCTGCTTGGAGTCAGCAGGGGTATAGCTCTGTTTAACCGATTTTCATAGCAACCTGGCACGTTCTAAAGCATGAACAAGCGTTGCTTTGCAACTTCCCCCAACTTTTTCAAAAGTGAAGAGTTTCTAACGCAAAAAGTCACTATTTTCAACAGATTTTATACTTCATGAAATTTTGCGAACGATCTACGTAGATAAATATTGAATGAATAGTTTCACTGCTTCCCATTCAACCGTGGCAAAAGAAAATTCAAATACATTCCGTTGAGAAAAAAGCCTAGTTAGTGACTGCAATCACTTAAAAGTATCCAGTGTATTCCAACAGGAAAACATACAAAATATCTTCATTAAGATACCTCTCTAGTCTCTAATTAAAAGATTTTCCATTTCCTAATACTCAAGACTTACATCGAAATTTATTTACAGCCATTTTAACATTTTTTTTTAAGGCACTGACAGTTTAACCCTTAGTAGGAAGTCCTTGGCCAACAACTGGAAGAGCTTCACCTTTGACTGGTAGCCCAGCACCTCTTGTTGGGAGACCAGCTCCTCTAATAGCGGTTTTTTGTCCTGCAACTGGGAATCCAGCACCTTTCACTGGGAGGCCAGCTCCATTCACGGGGAGTCCTGCTCCATTGACGGGGAGTCCAGCACCATTGACGGGGAGTCCAGCTCCCTTGACGGGAAGTCCTGCAGCACTGACGGCAGCAACAAATAGAGCAAGAACAATAAAGATCTAAAATTAAAGAAACATAATTAAATCTTTGGCATGTGGACGGAGATTGTTGTGAGAATTGTTACCTTCATAGTGATTGTGTTGGGTTGTTGTTGTTTACTGATTTGAGCTCACAAATATTCTGATACTGATTCAGAATGTACTTCGCCTTTTTATACAAATCAAAATCTTCGGGAGACACGCTCCACTACGGAAGTTCGCATTTCACTGTACTTTCTTCATAAGAACAACGAAATTAGGTAAACATAAAACCAAAAATAACTCAATGACTTGAAACCGGCAGGCTGCTCAAAGGGTTCTTAAATTAGTTTGAAATCGCTCTCAATGTATCATACACTTAAGCGATGACAGAAAAAAGAAACAAGAATTGTCTCTAAAATTGTTATACATTTTCAAATTTCAATTCAATTTCATTTTTGTATTTGCGTTGCCATACTATAAATTTTGAATTGTTTTCGGAAAACGCAGAGTGGTGACAAATTGTCCAATTGTACAAAGAAAGTTGTAAGCTTTTCTATATCTTTTATAAATTTTATCTTAATGCCAATGTGCATTCTTGAATACGACAGGAATTTCACCAACATACATATGTATGAGTGCATGTAAACAAAGTTTAAATAATGAATATTTCCGAACTTATTGATTGCGCACAATAAATAGCAATTCGCTTGTGCTAAGACATCCACATGAAGCCAAATTTCTGATATTTATTTCTTAAGTCACTTAGAACTAGCAAGGCCAACTCGGAGAAAGATACTAATACCTGCACTTGGCCGTTGAGGAAATTAACAGACAGTTACCTCCAAGTCCAAAATTATTTAAAATATGCTCTACATTATGTTTCAAAATATTTCGAAAGAGGAAAATCAGAAAAACCCCGACGACCCGCACTTATGGCATATGATCGGTGTGGACATCTATCAAATGGCGGACAGATGAGGATGAAGGATAATTTCAGCAAGAAGTAAGGTGAAATTCTAATTTTGAAATACCCGGGCTCTTCAAATCTCTCAAATATTTTGATTAAGTTGGTAGTACTGACATTGTGTGGGGAATAAAACTTCTGCTGCAGTTGCAGAAACGTAAAGAATGTTGCAGAAGGCCTTCGGCGACCAGACTTTCTCACTAAAAAGTGTTCCCAAGTGGTACGAACAATTCAATGAATGCAGAGACAACGTCTGAGACAAAGATCGCCCTAAGCGATTTGATACTCAATTCGTCGATGAACAACTAGAGACCTCGCTGATCCTTTTAATATTTCATTTGGATCAGTCCAGACCAATTTGAAATACGTTTTGTGCCTGAAAAAGTCAAATCTCGTTAGGATAAAAGAGACTCAATGTTTTAGAGAAAAATCGTACACTACAACCACTTTATTTGCCTTAGCACCGTGTGACTTTTGGCTATACCCTATGCTCAACAGAACCCTCCGAGACACAGTTTCGACACGATTGAGGAGGTAAAAACCGAATCGCTGCCGCTTTGAAGGCCATTCCGCAAATCGACTTTAGAAATTAAATTGGAAAATCGTTGGCACAAGTGTATCGTATCGGGAGGGGGGTACTTTGAGAGCCATAAGAAAGATTAAAAAGAATATATAAAGAATTTAAAAATTATAAAAAGTTTTAAGTTTTTTGTTGATCCCAATAGTATAATCAAAGATTAGAGGAAACACTGCAAAACCTTTCCCCTTGCAACAAAATTGACGATTTTACCAGTTTTTATGTAAGATGATGGCAAGTATCTTTTCTTTAGGGGGACAATTTGAATACATTTTTTATGTCCCTAATACAAACAGATTTAAATAAAATATTGCATCTTAATTCGTCTGTATACTGCAGAATGACGCAAGCTATGCATGTGTTTTTTCAAACTGTGCGCGACACGTCCAACAAAATATTTGTTGAATTATTTAATAATAACGATAAATGATTATATAGTTTTATTTAATACATATGAATTTTCTCTAATACAATCCACATAGAACCTTGCACATACACTATTGCGATACACTGTTGGTTATAACTCCTCTTAATTGGTTATCTTCTCACGCCTTCTCTTAAGCAGCCTCACTACACCACAGTTCTATTTTAGAATGTTGCGTTCTAATTATTGGACATTGCTTAATACCCCTCCTGTTGTGTTGCCTTAATTTTCACTGATGGCAAAATGTCTTAGAATAGGCATCGTATTGTCATTACTTCTTGCCTTATCAATACTGACATTTAAGAACTGCGAGTATATTAGGAAATCTAAGTCAAAACAGAGGGTTCTGCTGGAAAGGAAGGCAGCGAATCCAAGGTTTGAGATAGATGACATGTAAAACGCATCAACAATATAAAATATAAACCCTGTGTGTTCGATATCAACAAATATATTCCTCTAGACACTTTCTGAACCGAATTTCACTCAATTGTGTCTCTAAAAGTATCTTAAAAAAGAAAACAACATATTTACGTATGTATAACAACGACACGAAGGTTTTTCTGTTTTCTTTTCTCGACACTCATGCAATATTGAAGGAGATTATTCAAACTAATTTGAGAACCCTTTGAGCGGAATGCATGCCGGTTTCACGTCATTGAGTTATTTTTGGTTTTATGCTTACCTAACTTCGTTGTTCTTATGAAGAAAGTAAAGTGAAATGCGAACTTCCGTAGTGGAGCGTGTCTCCCGAAGATTTTGATTTGTATAAAAAGGCGAAGTACATTCTGAATCAGTATCAGAATATTTGTGAGCTCAAATCAGTAAACAACAACAACCCAACACAATCACTATGAAGGTAACAATTCTCACAACAACCTCCGTCCACATGCCTAAGATTTAATTATGTTTCTTTAATTTTAGATCTTTATTGTTCTTGCTCTATTTGTTGCTGCCGTCAGCGCTGCAGGACTTCCCGTCAAAGGAGCTGGACTCCCCGTCAATGGTGCTGGACTTCCAGTTAATGGAGCAGGACGTCCAGTTAATGGAGCTGGATCCCTGTTAAGGGCGCTGGGCTACCAGTAAATGGAGCTGGATTCCCAGTTGCAGGACAAAAAACCGCTATTAGAGGAGCTGGTCTCCCAACAAGAGGTGCTGGGCTACCAGTCAAAGGTGAAGCTCTTCCAGTTGTTGGCCAAGGACTTCCTACTAAGGGTTAAACTACATCTGTCGCATACTGTGAAAATTATAAGACTGTGAAACCGAAATAAATAAATATGGTTGAATTGTTTAACCAATAAGTATTAAACAAAATTTATTGCTAACTTACCCTAGCACACTTTATTATATGAAAGCAAACCGGGACGAAAGACAAAGTTGGAAAGTGTTTTGAAGGATTCTTAGGTAGTTGCACTAAGCCTTGCACTTTTGGCTGTGAAAATAGGTAGTATTTTGCTGGTGGTAAAAATTGAGCAGTTGCAAAGAATATTATAGATTTCTAAGTACTCAAGATATGATCTGGGGACCCTTGCAGCGAAGTAAACCCGTACGTGTGTTTGGCTAGTGCCAATATACTGCTCTATACGTAAGAGATACCACATGTCAACACGATTTTTGACTTTGAAATTGCGAAATGTTTATCGATAGTCATCCGTAGCAGTCGGCATGAACTTTTGGAGACATCCTGCAACCTGTGGCCTTAACGTTCTTTAACATAAACAACTTTTTGTTATTTTCCAAAAATTTAGAGACTAATTTAGTTTGGTGAGCACTTGTTGGCAATTTTGGAAACTTTTCATTGTCAAATACTTGTGGACCAACAAACATTCCACGTTGAACATTTGCTTCTTTAGCCCTATTTTAATGTGTAAAAGCGGCATTAGTGCATTTGCAAGTGCAGTTCTACCTAAATTCAGTCCTCATCGAACATGGGCGCCGAATATGGGCTGAACATTCGCTCAAGTTACACGGATATTTTGTATATCCAACCGCTGGCTCGATCAGTATTTTTATTTGACAAACATATAAAAGTTTGCTTAGCTGGAGCCAAGAAAGAAAACTGTTGCACAGCAGTCAACTTTTACTCGAGGACGAAGCTATTGTGCTACATGGCCCTACTCAGGACAATCATCGTCCCGTGTGGTTTCAAGTTGAGCCGTATTTTATGGAAAAAAAATGGGTGTTTGAAAGACAATGGCTCAGGACCTGTCTTAGATTGAACAAAGCATCAGAATCAGAGTTTATAAGATATTATTCCAACAAGGTCCCTTACGAGGTATTTCGCCTTGACAGGATTGACAATTTTCTGATTAAGGTGATTCGAAAGCACGTTTCAAGGGCAATGAACAACGATAATAGCTCAATCTTTGGGGCTTATTACCTCAATATTTTGTATTATGAGAATATACACTGATCCAGGTCTATATACACAGATACTAAAGGGTTTGTACAGAGTAGGAACGATGTCCCGGAAATATACCACTGCCCCCAATGTGCGAAGAAAAAGCAGCTCATCTGCGATGGGTACGACGTCAATGCTAAACTAAGAAGCTCTTCCGTCTTAGTTCCCCGATAATGGATAGAGACCGAGTCGGTACTGAAAATCAGGCCATTTTTGGTGGCTTAGAGAAGAGGCGGTACCGTACTATTGTAATATACTCGTACTTCTCGTAGTTTAAAGTAAGATTTAGGTTAGTTTGGTGGTTTTCGTAGAAAAGCCGACTGGGCTGAGAAGTGACTGATGCCGCATGGTATCCGTTAAGTTTCAGCGGCTTATGTGCACGATGTTGACGAATATGTGGCGGCCGAATTCGTTGTATGGATGATGACGACTCAAGCCATGGCAAGGCAAAAGGCAATGAGCGCTTGCCACACTAATTATACGAGTAGTTAAGTTCGACTTAATAGTTTACGTATGTTAAGCAACGAAAGGCGTTCGTTTAAGATTTAATGTTAAGTTTAGAGTGCTCGAGAAGAGGGAAAACTAAAAAGATCATTTCCTGCTAACAAATTTTTGTGGACGACTTCGATTAAGAAGGGCGGTATCATATCAACAGGACGGTGGTATAACACACAGCGCGTGTCACAATCGACTTGTTGATGGTCTGAAATTGCACTATTAGCTGGCTGCCCCCTTCGTGCCACAAAATATCATTAGATTCTTGTCTGGGGTCTTTACCAACAAGCCAGAAACAAAGAATAACTAAAACATGAGCATTCGACATGAAATTTCTGTTAAGTCGCCGAAGCATGTGAGAAAATAATGGAAAAAATGTCAAAGTGGTTCCGTGTAGGACATATACTCGTAAATGCTGCGCATATTTCACAGTTAATGGTATCAATTACAGGTTGCGGGGCATCCACTCATACTCTTGGTCTTGTTAGTTGGTATTCCTGCAATTTAAAATTAAAAGAAAAATGCACATTGACGTCACGGGATTGTCTGACATTAGTCCGAACTTGTCACCCACCTCCATATTCTCTAGCGGATGTTATAACCCCCAGTAACAACTGTCGTCGACAGCCCAAACAATCCCAAAAATAAATACATTATCATATGATATATCAGCAGTTTTAATCAAACTTTTGCTAACACAACACCAACAGAAATACCATAACCTAAATTTAGAAACATGAGTTAAAAGGAACAGAAAAATCAATTAAACGCGTTCCAAAGGATTACAATCTGCATTGGTACAATATAAAAGAGGACGAACTCCACCATAACATTATCAGTTTGTTATTCAGCTCTTACTAGGACACAACAAAACTACAAACAAACGAAATGAAGGTAAGAACCCTTACACAAATTTTCTGTCACTGTCAGCTTAACTTGAAATTAAATTACGTTTTTGCAATTTCTAGATCATCATTGTATTTGCTTTTTTCGTTGCCGCCATAAGTGCTGCTAGCTTTCCAATTAAAGGAGCGGGACTTCCAGTTAATGGCGCGGGACTTCCTGTAAATGGAGCTGGATTTCCAGTCAGGGGTTCCGGACTCCCAGTTAATGGTGCCGGATTTCCAGTCAGAGGTGCCGGATTTCCAGTCAGGGGTTCCGGACTCCCAGTTAATGGTGCCGGATTTCCAGTCAGGGGTTCCGGACTCCCAGTTAATGGTGCCGGATATCCAGTTAGGGGCTCCGGACTCCCAGTTAAAGGTGCCGGATTTCCAGTCAGAGGTTCTGGATTCCCTGTTAAAGGTGCTGGTCTTCCAGTTAAAGGCGAAGCATTCCCAGTTGTTGGGCAAGGTCTTCCAGTCAAGGGTTAAACAACATCTGCCGAAAATATAACAAAAGAAACGGAATTTAGACAAATTAAATTTTTTCAAACATTAACTGATGGTATTTTGTGTTAAAAATGGAAGCATTCCTTAAAACTCCAAATGCATACTGGGTACTGGATCGTTTTCTGGTCTCTTCACCTCGTAAAAAGTATCTTTCAGTCTTCCCACTTAACAGGTACCTTTTGGACGGTGAGTGTAACGAATCCAATAAGAGTGCTTTGGTCTATGATCTGGAGATGTGTATTCAAAGCGCTCTAATACCATCGAAGGAATACCTTGGAAAAAACTCATTCAATTTGGCAATTTCGTTTGGAACGGATATTTCGGTACTGAAACTACAATGATTTCAGTCATATACGAATGTGTGTAGAGTGTTAATGTTGGCGCGCCTGGCTGCCCATGTCGATCAAAATAAGAGCCGACGGACTATCAGTCGCTTTTAGGTCCAGTCGGTACATAACTGTACGCCGACCCCACATCCAACAAGCAGAGCCAGTTTTATTATTACCGGGTATGGCAGCCGCCTGTCTGTCAAAAAAGATCGCAAGCATTTCTGTCTGAAATACACTGGTGTAGGCAGAAAGCCGATAATTATTATAAACGTTCAGTGCTGCTGAGATGATACCTGATCCTGTCAAACAAATAATCTAGAAGCTTTCTCGTATTTGGAGGTAATTCTGTCATTAAAAGTATTAGTTTGGGTATTGCGTAGTCTTGTCGCATTTAAGTTAGCTGGTTAGGTAGCAAAAGCAAGGCTATAGCTACGCTATTGGTGGTCACCTATCATATGGGGACAGGAAGGGAGTGAGAGACCACATTTAAAGCGTTAATCACACCCTAAACGTCTGTTTTCTAAACTCTGATTAGTTTGTTTTATTTGTTTTACTTAGGCTGTCCCTACAAATTATGGACGAGACGGGGCTATATGCATCCACAAGAGCATTCTTTGACAAATTTCCTACTTTTAAGCGACGGATTTAATGTAACAATGGATCTATTGTAGAATGACGGCTCATACCTAGAACTGACCAAAGGGTTGTAAGCCCTTTCAACGATTTCATTTAATACGGCGGCCAATCGTACTCTGACTTCCACTTCATTGCATTCAGTTAAAAAAGTTTATAGCCAAGGAAGAGATAAGATGGCTCCCAATAATTGGCAGAGCGTCGCTTTGTTTTAAATCTTTCTTAACATAGAAGGTCTAGACTCATATCTTAGTGAACTTGATGGAAATGCGAGAATCCTGCACAGTCATTCTGTACAATCTAACGGGAATATCAAAGAAAACATGGCTCGTTTCTTTGCACGCTGTGATGCGCGTTTGCAATTCGACAAAGGGAAGGTGAATGCCGATCTGAAACCAGGCCAGCAGGCTGTAGGTCTGCTCTGGAAGCTTTATAAGCCTCCAGTTTCGATATAGATTATTCGAGTAACGATGAAATTACGGATATCCAAGGAAGATCGATCGCAATTCGTTCAATCTGGGTGAAGCTTGATTAATCAGAGGATAGCCAAGTCCGCCTCCAGATGATGGGATGTACGAACCGAACTAATAAATAACGTCACCTTACACATTTTAACGCACTGAACCCATTGTCGTAAGTGGTGCACTGCAGACTGTGTTCTCCGATGACCCACTCAACCGTGGTTTGCTTGAATTCAGCTCTCCTAGTCCACTTATGGTGTCATACATAGTGTCACCCTTGTTCTTTGTAGCGCCATGGACGCAATTCAGGTTTACATTTCCGAATTGGGCCTCCATGCGGATTGCTATGTCGTTCGCATACATTTCGAAAGCGTAGCATGGTTTGCCTAAGTGTATCTCGAATGGGACATTAACACGCAAATAAGCGTCGTCCTCTTTCTTGGTAGCTGCCAACGTAGTAAATATCAACGTTACAACTTCTTATGTCAGATCACTATTGATAGCCTGTCAGGGAGCACAACGTGGATGAGAGTTCCATCTTATAACGTTGAACTTAATCTGCACCCAGAAATGCCGAATTTCAATCGTACGTTGGAGGGATTTATTGCTTACTCCTAACAAAACTGAAGAGCACTTGGAGTTCGAAACCTCTTCTGGAATCGAAAACACCCAATCTTCAAAACATTCGATGGGGCTTGTCACATCTATGATCACCTTTAAGGTAGAGTATCTCTATACCTGCAATAGAAACATTATTGCTCCTACGTACCGAAAATGATTTAGAATTAGAGAGCTGATGCAGATACCACAAGTACTGCAAATACTAAGAATTTGTTCGCAAACTTGGGTCCAAAGACTTGGAACCTAACACCAGGTAGACAGATCTGAGGTCTCCATCAATTTATTTTCATTGGGTTTCGGGAGGATGTGATGTCGCCAACTTTAGAATACACTCAACACATCATTATTGTTGAGATAATTTGGCAACGACTGAAAAATGTTGGAAACAAAACCCAGAAAAAATATTTGTTACAGAAACCAGTTTGTTTTCTTTCGAAGGCGAGTAGCGGAAGACTGGACAAGTTACTAATTTAAGAGCAGGCACTTTGAAACGAAAACCAAAAATGATGTAACACTGACAGCAATATTCAAAACTAAAAACAGAAATCTTAACAATAATTCGGCATGCACCACAAGGATAAGGTCGTTGAATTGATTTTTGGTTCCCACACTGGACCAGCAATCTCAATTTCCGGATACGTGACGTATCTTTTGAATACGAAGTTCGAACCAACTGTAAATAAAACCCCCAAACAATGATGATTTGTATAAAATGGAACAAACTTTTGAACATCATTATCAGTTAACCGTTGAGTTTATACCAGTAAACAACAAGAAATCAACACAATACTCAAAATGAAGGTAAGATGCATTTACTTTGTGACAAAGCAAAACCTTAGACTAACCGTGTTCTTAATTCCACAGGTTATTATTGTCTTAGTCCTCTTTGTTGCCGCCGTCAGTGCATCAGGACTTCCAACAAATGGAGCTGGACTTCCAGTTAATGGAGCAGGACGTCCCGTCAATGGAGCTGGCCTCCCAGTTAAGGGTGCTGGGCTACCAGTAAATGGAGCTGGATACCCAATTCCAGGAGAAAAGACTCCAATCAGAGGCGCTGGGCTTCCAGTCAAAGGAGCTGGTTTACCCGTTAAAGGTGAAGCTCTTCCTGTTGTTGGCCAAGGACTTCCCAATAAAGGGTAGGCTACATATGTCGCATACTGTGAAAATAATAAGACTGTGAAACTAAAATAAATAAATATGGTTACATTTTTTAACCAATAAGTATTGTATTAAACAACATTCATTGTTCACATATCCTAGGACACCTTATTAAATGAGAGTAAACTGGTTATTTTGAGACGATACTCGTAGTTTGTTGCACTAAGTCTTATTTTGTTGGTTTTGAAAACAGTAAGAGCAGCTAAGGCAAATTAACAATCATACATACAGGAGAAATCCTTGCGAAATGAATTAAAAGTTGCCTGTAGATTGTGAACAGGCATGCTATCAGATGCCTGGAATGCAAAGCGTTTTCTAAAGTAATCCTCAATAAAACATACGCAGTAATCGCAGTTGTAGTAGTCGCAACTTTCATTCTTTACTTTCTCAGCTCATCTTGGGTGGCGATGATATCCGCTTCGTAGCAGTTTAGACCCTCAGCGACTCGTAAATAAATGGTTGCCAAATGCATACTCGAAAATGGTTGTTCACTATTCGGCTGTTTGCTACTCAAGATCAAGCTGACTCAAGAATTGAAGCCGATGGGCCATTTGAAGCGACGTACGTTCTCCGATTGGGTTCTGGAGAAGATGCGCCAAGTTGGTGAATTTCATCACAAAATCGATTGGCCGCCTCGTTTGTGCGATTTTCTGTGGGGCTACGTTAAGTCATTGGTTTATGCCAACAAGCCGACGACGTTGAAAGAGCTCAGAGCCAACATTGAACGCGAAATAGCGGCCGTTTCGGCCGAAATGTGTGGCCGAGTCGTTGAAAACTGAGTCCAACGAATCGACAGCTGCAAACGTGCCCGCGGTGGCCATATGAACGAAGTCGAGTTCCATTCATAAATGTTTTGATTGTACTTCAAGCCGATAACAAAGTTTTTGAAATATCTCAAATGGTTTGCGTTTTATTTTAAAAAAAAGTTGTCAAGTCCTTATTGGAAAACATCTACAAGTCACTTAAGCGCTAACAGATTATCAGAAAAGAAAATATATATACATAAATGAAATATATTCAGCAAAGAGAAGATGCAGGGTTCTCAATGATCGTATAGGGACATACTCGTAAAGTCCTATTCTTGATAATAGAATAGGGCATCTTATACATATGATAGCCGATAAGGTCTCTAACAAACATTATATCGTGTAAACCAAGGAGTAAACATCTTGCTTTGTAATTGGGCCAAGAGTTCCAATACATTCCACAAAAAATTAATCTTGTGAAACGCCTTTGAACACGTTCAATTCGGTCGGAGTCAGAAGAGAGATTTGGATTCCAAAGGACAGCAAAGCCTTTGCTATTTCTCTTAATGAAACATTTTGGCGAATAAGCTTTGGATAAGGTACGATGTACTTTCAAAGGAAAGGTAGTATCCAACATAACTCCCAAATCTTTGACTTCACTAATTCGAGAGAGGGGTGTGAAATCAAACGAATACTTAAATTGAATTATGGAGGGTGATTTGGAGAATGAGATGGAAGCAAGTGTTGCTTGTGATTAACTTCAGGGATAAATAATTCCACCAGACGAAATGCAAGTTGATGAGAAAGTCTTCCATATAAGGGCTTATTCGAAACCGCTATTTGAATATGGACCTCTTCAGCAAACTGTATTTAATGTGAAACTCCAAGGTCACAACTTCGATCACTATACACAGCTTTGAATTGATTTCTTAAAATCGAATACTTTGACAAATGAAGAAAAGCCAGGTACAGTATATAGGTAAACTCCTTAGTTCCATCCATTTTCCACTTACTCGTATATTCGTACTTGCGGATTTGCTAGTACCATTAGTGCTGTATCTGGGTGCCGGCCGATTGCACATTTTTCGAAATATCATCTCTAAATGCCTTATCTATAAGAAAAAGGCAATTATCAACAGACTAGAGGGATGTGTAGCCCAGTGAATAGCGAACGGCTCAGGAAGTAACCAAAGAATACCAATGAGTAACGTTAGAGCACGTCACTACTTATCCTCTGACTTAAAGAAATCATATTACTGGACTGGCATCCTGCTTGGAGTCAGCAGGGGTATAGCTCTGTTTAACCGATTTTCATAGCAACCTGGCACGTTCTAAAGCATGAACAAGCGTTGCTTTGCAACTTCCTCCAACTTTTTCAAAAGTGAAGAGTTTTTAACGCAAAAAGTCACTATTTTCAACAGATTTTATACTTCATGAAATTTTGCGAAAGATCTACGTAGATATATATTGAATGAATAGTTTCACTAATGGGAAGCAGAAGCAGAAAAAAGCCTAGTTAGTGACTGCAATCACTTAAAAGTAGCCAGTGTATTCCAACAGGAAAACATACAAAATATCTTCATTAAGGTACCTCTCTAGTCTCTAATTAAAAGATTTTCCATTTCCTAATACTCAAGACTTACATCGAAATTTATTTACAGCCATTTTAACATTTTTTTTTAAGGCACTGACAGTTTAACCCTTAGTAGGAAGTCCTTGGCCAACAACTGGAAGAGCTTCACCTTTGACTGGTAGCCCAGCACCTCTTGTTGGGAGACCAGCTCCTCTAATAGCGGTTTTTTGTCCTGCAACTGGGAATCCAGCACCATTCACGGGGAGTCCTGCTCCATTAACTGGAAGTCCAGCACCATTGACGGGGAGTCCAGCTCCCTTGACGGGGAGTCCAGCTCCCTTGACGGGGAGTCCAGCTCCCTTGACGGGAAGTCCTGCAGCGCTGACGGCAGCAACAAATAGAGCAAGAACAATAAAGATCTAAAATTAAAGAAACATAATTAAATCTTAGGCATGTGGACGGAGGTTGTTGTGAGAATTGTTACCTTCATAGTGATTGTGTTGGGTTGTTGTTGTTTACTGATTTGAGCTCACAAATATTCTGATACTGATTCAGAATGTACTTCGCCTTTTTATACAAATCAAAATCTTCGGGAGACACGCTTCACTACGGAAGTTCGCATTTCACTGTACTTTCTTCATAAGAACAACGAAATTAGGTAAACATAAAACCAAAAATAACTCAATGACTTGAAACCGGCAGGCTGCTCAAAGGGTTCTTAAATTAGTTTGAAATCGCTCTCAATGTATCATACACTTAAGCGATGACAGAAAAAAGAAACAAGAATTGTCTCTAAAATTGTTATACATTTTCAAATTTCAATTCAATTTCATTTTTGTATTTGCGTTGCCATACTATAAATTTTGAATTGTTTTCGGAAAACGCAGAGTGGTGACAAATTGTCCAATTGTACAAAGAAAGTTGTAAGCTTTTCTATATCTTTTATAAATTTTATCTTAATGCCAATGTGCATTCTTGAATACGACAGGAATTTCACCAACATACATATGTATGAGTGCATGTAAACAAAGTTTAAATAATGAATATTTCCGAACTTATTGATTGCGCACAATAAATAGCAATTCGCTTGTGCTAAGACATCCACATGAAGCCAAATTTCTGATATTTATTTCTTAAGTCACTTAGAACTAGCAAGGCCAACTCGGAGAAAGATACTAATACCTGCACTTGGCCGTTGAGGAAATTAACAGACAGTTACCTCCAAGTCCAAAATTATTTAAAATATGCTCTACATTATGTTTCAAAATATTTCGAAAGAGGAAAATCAGAAAAACCCCGACGACCCGCACTTATGGCATATGATCGGTGTGGACATCTATCAAATGGCGGACAGATGAGGATGAAGGATAATTTCAGCAAGAAGTAAGGTGAAATTCTAATTTTGAAATACCCGGGCTCTTCAAATCTCTCAAATATTTTGATTAAGTTGGTAGTACTGACATTGTGTGGGGAATAAAACTTCTGCTGCAGTTGCAGAAACGTAAAGAATGTTGCAGAAGGCCTTCGGCGACCAGACTTTCTCACTAAAAAGTGTTCCCAAGTGGTACGAACAATTCAATGAATGCAGAGACAACGTCTGAGACAAAGATCGCCCTAAGCGATTTGATACTCAATTCGTCGATGAACAACTAGAGACCTCGCTGATCCTTTTAATATTTCATTTGGATCAGTCCAGACCAATTTGAAATACGTTTTGTGCCTGAAAAAGTCAAATCTCGTTAGGATAAAAGAGACTCAATGTTTTAGAGAAAAATCGTACACTACAACCACTTTATTTGCCTTAGCACCGTGTGACTTTTGGCTATACCCTATGCTCAACAGAACCCTCCGAGACACAGTTTCGACACGATTGAGGAGGTAAAAACCGAATCGCTGCCGCTTTGAAGGCCATTCCGCAAATCGACTTTAGAAATTAAATTGGAAAATCGTTGGCACAAGTGTATCGTATCGGGAGGGGGGTACTTTGAGAGCCATAAGAAAGATTAAAAAGAATATATAAAGAATTTAAAAATTATAAAAAGTTTTAAGTTTTTTGTTGATCCCAATAGTATAATCAAAGATTAGAGGAAACACTGCAAAACCTTTCCCCTTGCAACAAAATTGACGATTTTACCAGTTTTTATGTAAGATGATGGCAAGTATCTTTTCTTTAGGGGGACAATTTGAATACATTTTTTATGTCCCTAATACAAACAGATTTAAATAAAATATTGCATCTTAATTCGTCTGTATACTGCAGAATGACGCAAGCTATGCATGTGTTTTTTCAAACTGTGCGCGACACGTCCAACAAAATATTTGTTGAATTATTTAATAATAACGATAAATGATTATATAGTTTTATTTAATACATATGAATTTTCTCTAATACAATCCACATAGAACCTTGCACATACACTATTGCGATACACTGTTGGTTATAACTCCTCTTAATTGGTTATCTTCTCACGCCTTCTCTTAAGCAGCCTCACTACACCACAGTTCTATTTTAGAATGTTGCGTTCTAATTATTGGACATTGCTTAATACCCCTCCTGTTGTGTTGCCTTAATTTTCACTGATGGCAAAATGTCTTAGAATAGGCATCGTATTGTCATTACTTCTTGCCTTATCAATACTGACATTTAAGAACTGCGAGTATATTAGGAAATCTAAGTCAAAACAGAGGGTTCTGCTGGAAAGGAAGGCAGCGAATCCAAGGTTTGAGATAGATGACATGTAAAACGCATCAACAATATAAAATATAAACCCTGTGTGTTCGATATCAACAAATATATTCCTCTAGACACTTTCTGAACCGAATTTCACTCAATTGTGTCTCTAAAAGTATCTTAAAAAAGAAAACAACATATTTACGTATGTATAACAACGACACGAAGGTTTTTCTGTTTTCTTTTCTCGACACTCATGCAATATTGAAGGAGATTATTCAAACTAATTTGAGAACCCTTTGAGCGGAATGCATGCCGGTTTCACGTCATTGAGTTATTTTTGGTTTTATGCTTACCTAACTTCGTTGTTCTTATGAAGAAAGTAAAGTGAAATGCGAACTTCCGTAGTGGAGCGTGTCTCCCGAAGATTTTGATTTGTATAAAAAGGCGAAGTACATTCTGAATCAGTATCAGAATATTTGTGAGCTCAAATCAGTAAACAACAACAACCCAACACAATCACTATGAAGGTAACAATTCTCACAACAACCTCCGTCCACATGCCTAAGATTTAATTATGTTTCTTTAATTTTAGATCTTTATTGTTCTTGCTCTATTTGTTGCTGCCGTCAGCGCTGCAGGACTTCCCGTCAAGGGAGCTGGACTCCCCGTCAAGGGAGCTGGACTCCCCGTCAAGGGAGCTGGACTCCCCGTCAATGGTGCTGGACTTCCAGTTAATGGAGCAGGACTCCCCGTGAATGGTGCTGGATTCCCAGTTGCAGGACAAAAAACCGCTATTAGAGGAGCTGGTCTCCCAACAAGAGGTGCTGGGCTACCAGTCAAAGGTGAAGCTCTTCCAGTAGTTGGCCAAGGACTTCCTACTAAGGGTTAAACTGTCAGTGCCTTAAAAAAAAATGTTAAAATGGCTGTAAATAAATTTCGATGTAAGTCTTGAGTATTAGGAAATGGAAAATCTTTTAATTAGAGACTAGAGAGGTTCCTTAATGAAGATATTTTGTATGTTTTCCTGTTGGAATACACTGGATACTTTTAAGTGATTGCAGTCACTAACTAGGCTTTTTTCTCAACGGAATGTATTTGAATTTTCTTTTGCAACGGTTGAATGGGAAGCAGTGAAACTATTCATTCAATATGTATCTGCGTAGATCGTTCGCAAAATTTCATGAAGTATAAAATCTGTTGAAAATAGTGACTGTTTGCGTTAAAAACTTTTCACTTTTGAAAAAGTTGGAGGAAGTTGCAAAGCAACGCTTGTTCATGCTTTAGAACGTGCCAGGTTGCTATGAAATCGGTTAAACAGAGCTATACCCTTGCTGACTCCAAGCAGGATGCCAGTCCAGTAATATGATTTCTTTAAGTCAGAGGATAAGTAGTGACGTGCTCTAACGTTACTCATTGGTATTCTTTGGTTACTTCCTGAGCCGTTCGCTATTCACTGGGCTACACATCCCTCTAGTCTGTTGATAATTGCCTTTTTCTTATAGATAAGGCATTTAGAGATGATATTTAGAAAAATGTGCAATCGGCCGGCACCCAGATACAGCACTAATGGTACTAGCAAATCCGCAAGTACGAATATACGAGTAAGTGGAAAATGCATGGAACTAAGGAGTGTACCTATATACTGTACCTTGCTTTTCTTCATTTGTCAAAGTATTCGATTTTAAGAAATCAATTCAAAGCTGTGTATAGTGATCGAAGTTGTGACCTTGGAGTTTCACATTAAATACAGTTTGCTGAAGAGGTCCATATTCAAATAGCGGTTTCGAATAAGCCCTTATATGGAAGACTTTCTCATCAACTTGCATTTCGTCTGGTGGAATTATTTATCCCTGAAGTTAATCACAAGCAACACTTGCTTCCATCTCATTCTCCAAATCACCCTCCATAATTCAATTTAAGTATTCGTTTGATTTCACACCCCTCTCTCGAATTAGTGAAGTCAAAGATTTGGGAGTTATGTTGGATACTACCTTTCCTTTGAAAGTACATCGTACCTTATCCAAAGCTTATTCGCCAAAATGTTTCATTAAGAGAAATAGCAAAGGCTTTGCTGTCCTTTGGAATCCAAATCTCTCTTCTGACTCCGACCGAATTGAACGTGTTCAAAGGCGTTTCACAAGATTAATTTTTTGTAGAATGTATTGGAACTCTTGGCCCAATTACAAAGCAAGATGTGTACTCCTTGGTTTACACGATATAATGTTTGTTAGAGACCTTATCGGCTATCATATGTATAAGATGCCCTATTCAATTATCAAAAATAGGACTTTACGAGTATGTCCCTATACGATCATTGAGAATCCGTCATCTTCTCTTTGTTGAATACCACAGAACAAATCGTGGTTCTAACGAACCGCGTACTCGCACCGTCACAGCCTTCAACGAAGTTAGTCAATTTAAAAATTCAGTCAAAAGCTTGTTCATTTTTTAAATTTCATTTATGTATATATATTTTGTTTTCTGATAATCTGTTAGCGCTTAAGTGACTTGTAGATGTTTTCCAATAAGGACTTGACAACTTTTTTTTAAAATAAAACGCAAACCATTTGAGATATTTCAAAAACTTTGTTATCGGCTTGAAGTACAATCAAAACATTTATGAATGGAACTCGACTTCGTTCATATGGCCACCGCGGGCACGTTTGCAGCTGTCGATTCGTTGGACTCAGTTTTCAACGACTCGGCCACACATTTCGGCCGAAACGGCCGCTATTTCGCGTTCAATGTTGGCTCTGAGCTCTTTCAACGTCGTCGGCTTGTTGGCATAAACCAATGACTTAACGTAGCCCCACAGAAAATCGCACAAACGAGGCGGCCAATCGATTTTGTGATGAAATTCACCAACTTGGCGCATCTTCTCCAGAACCCAATCGGAGAACGTACGTCGCTTCAAATGGCCCATCGGCTTCAATTCTTGAGTCAGCTTGATCTTGAGTAGCAAACAGCCGAATAGTGAACAACCATTTTCGAGTATGCATTTGGCAACCATTTATTTACGAGTCGCTGAGGGTCTAAACTGCTACGAAGCGGATATCATCGCCACCCAAGATGAGCTGAGAAAGTAAAGAATGAAAGTTGCGACTACTACAACTGCGATTACTGCGTATGTTTTATTGAGGATTACTTTAGAAAACGCTTTGCATTCCAGGCATCTGATAGCATGCCTGTTCACAATCTACAGGCAACTTTTAATTCATTTCGCAAGGATTTCTCCTGTATGTATGATTGTTAATTTGCCTTAGCTGCTCTTACTGTTTTCAAAACCAACAAAATAAGACTTAGTGCAACAAACTACGAGTATCGTCTCAAAATAACCAGTTTACTCTCATTTAATAAGGTGTCCTAGGATATGTGAACAATGAATGTTGTTTAATACAATACTTATTGGTTAAAAAATGTAACCATATTTATTTATTTTAGTTTCACAGTCTTATTATTTTCACAGTATGCGACATATGTAGCCTACCCTTTATTGGGAAGTCCTTGGCCAACAACAGGAAGAGCTTCACCTTTAACGGGTAAACCAGCTCCTTTGACTGGAAGCCCAGCGCCTCTGATTGGAGTCTTTTCTCCTGGAATTGGGTATCCAGCTCCATTTACTGGTAGCCCAGCACCCTTAACTGGGAGGCCAGCTCCATTGACGGGACGTCCTGCTCCATTAACTGGAAGTCCTGATGCACTGACGGCGGCAACAAAGAGGACTAAGACAATAATAACCTGTGAAATTAAGAACACGGTTAATCTAAGATTTTGCATTGTCACAAAGTAAACGCATCTTACCTTCATTTTGAGTATTGTGTTGATTTCTTGTTGCTTACTGGTATAAACTCAACGGTTAACTGATAATGATGTTCAAAAGTTTGTTCCATTTTATACAAATCATCATTGTTTGGGGGTTTTATTTACAGTTGGTTCGAACTTCGTATTCAAAAGATACGTCACGTATCCGGAAATTGAGATTGCTGGTCCAGTGTGGGAACCAAAAATCAATTCAACGACCTTATCCTTGTGGTGCATGCCGAATTATTGTTAAGATTTCTGTTTTTAGTTTTGAATATTGCTGTCAGTGTTACATCATTTTTGGTTTTCGTTTCAAAGTGCCTGCTCTTAAATTAGTAACTTGTCCAGTCTTCCGCTACTCGCCTTCGAAAGAAAACAAACTGGTTTCTGTAACAAATATTTTTTCTGGGTTTTGTTTCCAACATTTTTCAGTCGTTGCCAAATTATCTCAACAATAATGATGTGTTGAGTGTATTCTAAAGTTGGCGACATCACATCCTCCCGAAACCCAATGAAAATAAATTGATGGAGACCTCAGATCTGTCTACCTGGTGTTAGGTTCCAAGTCTTTGGACCCAAGTTTGCGAACAAATTCTTAGTATTTGCAGTACTTGTGGTATCTGCATCAGCTCTCTAATTCTAAATCATTTTCGGTACGTAGGAGCAATAATGTTTCTATTGCAGGTATAGAGATACTCTACCTTAAAGGTGATCATAGATGTGACAAGCCCCATCGAATGTTTTGAAGATTGGGTGTTTTCGATTCCAGAAGAGGTTTCGAACTCCAAGTGCTCTTCAGTTTTGTTAGGAGTAAGCAATAAATCCCTCCAACGTACGATTGAAATTCGGCATTTCTGGGTGCAGATTAAGTTCAACGTTATAAGATGGAACTCTCATCCACGTTGTGCTCCCTGACAGGCTATCAATAGTGATCTGACATAAGAAGTTGTAACGTTGATATTTACTACGTTGGCAGCTACCAAGAAAGAGGACGACGCTTATTTGCGTGTTAATGTCCCATTCGAGATACACTTAGGCAAACCATGCTACGCTTTCGAAATGTATGCGAACGACATAGCAATCCGCATGGAGGCCCAATTCGGAAATGTAAACCTGAATTGCGTCCATGGCGCTACAAAGAACAAGGGTGACACTATGTATGACACCATAAGTGGACTAGGAGAGCTGAATTCAAGCAAACCACGGTTGAGTGGGTCATCGGAGAACACAGTCTGCAGTGCACCACTTACGACAATGGGTTCAGTGCGTTAAAATGTGTAAGGTGACGTTATTTATTAGTTCGGTTCGTACATCCCATCATCTGGAGGCGGACTTGGCTATCCTCTGATTAATCAAGCTTCACCCAGATTGAACGAATTGCGATCGATCTTCCTTGGATATCCGTAATTTCATCGTTACTCGAATAATCTATATCGAAACTGGAGGCTTATAAAGCTTCCAGAGCAGACCTACAGCCTGCTGGCCTGGTTTCAGATCGGCATTCACCTTCCCTTTGTCGAATTGCAAACGCGCATCACAGCGTGCAAAGAAACGAGCCATGTTTTCTTTGATATTCCCGTTAGATTGTACAGAATGACTGTGCAGGATTCTCGCATTTCCATCAAGTTCACTAAGATATGAGTCTAGACCTTCTATGTTAAGAAAGATTTAAAACAAAGCGACGCTCTGCCAATTATTGGGAGCCATCTTATCTCTTCCTTGGCTATAAACTTTTTTAACTGAATGCAATGAAGTGGAAGTCAGAGTACGATTGGCCGCCGTATTAAATGAAATCGTTGAAAGGGCTTACAACCCTTTGGTCAGTTCTAGGTATGAGCCGTCATTCTACAATAGATCCATTGTTACATTAAATCCGTCGCTTAAAAGTAGGAAATTTGTCAAAGAATGCTCTTGTGGATGCATATAGCCCCGTCTCGTCCATAATTTGTAGGGACAGCCTAAGTAAAACAAATAAAACAAACTAATCAGAGTTTAGAAAACAGACGTTTAGGGTGTGATTAACGCTTTAAATGTGGTCTCTCACTCCCTTCCTGTCCCCATATGATAGGTGACCACCAATAGCGTAGCTATAGCCTTGCTTTTGCTACCTAACCAGCTAACTTAAATGCGACAAGACTACGCAATACCCAAACTAATACTTTTAATGACAGAATTACCTCCAAATACGAGAAAGCTTCTAGATTATTTGTTTGACAGGATCAGGTATCATCTCAGCAGCACTGAACGTTTATAATAATTATCGGCTTTCTGCCTACACCAGTGTATTTCAGACAGAAATGCTTGCGATCTTTTTTGACAGACAGGCGGCTGCCATACCCGGTAATAATAAAACTGGCTCTGCTTGTTGGATGTGGGGTCGGCGTACAGTTATGTACCGACTGGACCTAAAAGCGACTGATAGTCCGTCGGCTCTTATTTTGATCGACATGGGCAGCCAGGCGCGCCAACATTAACACTCTACACACATTCGTATATGACTGAAATCATTGTAGTTTCAGTACCGAAATATCCGTTCCAAACGAAATTGCCAAATTGAATGAGTTTTTTCCAAGGTATTCCTTCGATGGTATTAGAGCGCTTTGAATACACATCTCCAGATCATAGACCAAAGCACTCTTATTGGATTCGTTACACTCACCGTCCAAAAGGTACCTGTTAAGTGGGAAGACTGAAAGATACTTTTTACGAGGTGAAGAGACCAGAAAACGATCCAGTACCCAGTATGCATTTGGAGTTTTAAGGAATGCTTCCATTTTTAACACAAAATACCATCAGTTAATGTTTGAAAAAATTTAATTTGTCTAAATTCCGTTTCTTTTGTTATATTTTCGGCAGATGTTGTTTAACCCTTGACTGGAAGACCTTGCCCAACAACTGGGAATGCTTCGCCTTTAACTGGAAGACCAGCACCTTTAACAGGGAATCCAGAACCTCTGACTGGAAATCCGGCACCTTTAACTGGGAGTCCGGAGCCCCTAACTGGATATCCGGCACCATTAACTGGGAGTCCGGAACCCCTGACTGGAAATCCGGCACCATTAACTGGGAGTCCGGAACCCCTGACTGGAAATCCGGCACCTCTGACTGGAAATCCGGCACCATTAACTGGGAGTCCGGAACCCCTGACTGGAAATCCAGCTCCATTTACAGGAAGTCCCGCGCCATTAACTGGAAGTCCCGCTCCTTTAATTGGAAAGCTAGCAGCACTTATGGCGGCAACGAAAAAAGCAAATACAATGATGATCTAGAAATTGCAAAAACGTAATTTAATTTCAAGTTAAGCTGACAGTGACAGAAAATTTGTGTAAGGGTTCTTACCTTCATTTCGTTTGTTTGTAGTTTTGTTGTGTCCTAGTAAGAGCTGAATAACAAACTGATAATGTTATGGTGGAGTTCGTCCTCTTTTATATTGTACCAATGCAGATTGTAATCCTTTGGAACGCGTTTAATTGATTTTTCTGTTCCTTTTAACTCATGTTTCTAAATTTAGGTTATGGTATTTCTGTTGGTGTTGTGTTAGCAAAAGTTTGATTAAAACTGCTGATATATCATATGATAATGTATTTATTTTTGGGATTGTTTGGGCTGTCGACGACAGTTGTTACTGGGGGTTATAACATCCGCTAGAGAATATGGAGGTGGGTGACAAGTTCGGACTAATGTCAGACAATCCCGTGACGTCAATGTGCATTTTTCTTTTAATTTAAAATTGTAGGAATACCAACTAACAAGTAGAGTATGAGTGGATGCCCCGCAACCTGTAATTGATACCATTAACTGTGAAATATGCGCAGCATTTACGAGTATATGTCCTACACGGAACCACTTTGACATTTTTTCCATTATTTTCTCACATGCTTCGGCGACTTAACAGAAATTTCATGTCGAATGCTCATGTTTTAGTTATTCTTTGTTTCTGGCTTGTTGGTAAAGACCCCAGACAAGAATCTAATGATATTTTGTGGCACGAAGGGGGCAGCCAGCTAATAGTGCAATTTCAGACCATCAACAAGTCGATTGTGACACGCGCTGTGTGTTATACCACCGTCCTGTTGATATGATACCGCCCTTCTTAATCGAAGTCGTCCACAAAAATTTGTTAGCAGGAAATGATCTTTTTAGTTTTCCCTCTTCTCGAGCACTCTAAACTTAACATTAAATCTTAAACGAACGCCTTTCGTTGCTTAACATACGTAAACTATTAAGTCGAACTTAACTACTCGTATAATTAGTGTGGCAAGCGCTCATTGCCTTTTGCCTTGCCATGGCTTGAGTCGTCATCATCCATACAACGAATTCGGCCGCCACATATTCGTCAACATCGTGCACATAAGCCGCTGAAACTTAACGGATACCATGCGGCATCAGTCACTTCTCAGCCCAGTCGGCTTTTCTACGAAAACCACCAAACTAACCTAAATCTTACTTTAAACTACGAGAAGTACGAGTATATTACAATAGTACGGTACCGCCTCTTCTCTAAGCCACCAAAAATGGCCTGATTTTCAGTACCGACTCGGTCTCTATCCATTATCGGGGAACTAAGACGGAAGAGCTTCTTAGTTTAGCATTGACGTCGTACCCATCGCAGATGAGCTGCTTTTTCTTCGCACATTGGGGGCAGTGGTATATTTCCGGGACAGCGTTCCTACTCTGTACAAACCCTTTAGTATCTGTGTATATAGACCTGGATCGGTGTATATTCTCATAATACAAAATATTGAGGTAATAAGCCCCAAAGATTGAGCTATTATCGTTGTTTATTGCCCTTGAAACGTGCTTTCGAATCACCTTAATCAGAAAATTGTCAATCCTGTTAAGACGAAATACCTCGTAAGGGACCTTGTTGGAATAATATCTTATGAACTCTGATTCTGATGCTTTGTTCAATCTAAGACAGGTCCTGAGCCATTGTCTTTCAAACACCCATTTTTTTTCCATAAAATACGGCTCAACTTGAAACCACACGGGACGATGATTGTCCTGAGTAGGGCCATGTAGCACAATAGCTTCGTCCTCGAGTAAAAGTTGACTGCTGTGCAACAGTTTTCTTTCTTGGCTCCAGCTAAGCAAACTTTTATATGTTTGTCAAATAAAAATACTGATCGAGCCAGCGGTTGGATATACAAAATATCCGTGTAACTTGAGCGAATGTTCAGCCCATATTCGACGCCCATGTTCGATGAGGACTGAATTTCGGTAGAACTGAACTTGCAAATGCACTAATGCCGCTTTTACACATTAAAATAGGGCTAAAGAAGCAAATGTTCAACGTGGAATGTTTGTTGGTCCACAAGTATTTGACAATGAAAAGTTTCCAAAATTGCCAACAAGTGCTCACCAAACTAAATTAGTCTCTAAATTTTTGGAAAATAACAAAAAGTTGTTTATGTTAAAGAACGTTAAGGCCACAGGTTGCAGGATGTCTCCAAAAGTTCATGCCGACTGCTACGGATGACTATCGATAAACATTTCGCAATTTCCAAGTCAAAAATCGTGTTGACATGTGGTATCTCTTACGTATAGAGCAGTATATTGGCACTAGCCAAACACACGTACGGGTTTACTTCTGAGCGGTCAATAATTTTCCAATTAATCGCTGCAAGGGTCCCCAGAGTACTTAGAAATCTATAATATTCTTTGCAACTGCTCAATTTTTACCACCAGCAAAATAATAGCTATTTTCACAGCCAAAAGTGCAAGGCTTAGTGCAACTACCTAAGAATCCTTCAAAACACTTTCCAACTTTGTCTTTCGTCCCGGTTTGCTTTCCTATAATAAAGTGTGCTAGGGTAAGTTAGCAATAAATTTTGTTTAATACTTATTGGTTAAAAAATTCAACCATATTTATTTATTTCGGTTTCACAGTCTTATAATTTTCACAGTATGCGACAGATGTAGTTTAACCCTTAGTAGGAAGTCCTTGGCCAACAACTGGAAGAGCTTCACCTTTGACTGGTAGCCCAGCACCTCTAGTTGGGAGACCAGCTCCTCTAATAGCGGTTTTTTGTCCTGCAACTGGGAATCCAGCACCTTTCACTGGGAGGCCAGCTCCATTCACGGGGAGTCCTACTCCATTAACTGGAAGTCCAGCACCATTGACGGGGAGTCCAGCACCATTGACGGGGAGTCCAGCTCCCTTGACGGGAAGTCCTGCAGCACTGACGGCAGCAACAAATAGAGCAAGAACAATAAAGATCTAAAATTAAAGAAACATAATTAAATCTTAGGCATTTGGACGGAGATTGTTGTGAGAATTGTTACCTTCATAGTGATTGTGTTTGGGTTGTTGTTGTTTACTGGTTTGAGCTCACAAATATTCTGATGCTGATTCAGAATGTACTTCGCCTTTTTATACAAATCAAAATCTTCGGGAGACACGCTTCACTACGGAAGTTCGCATTTCGCTTTACTTTCTTCATAAGAACAACGAAGTTAGGTAAGCATAAAACCAAAAATAACTCAATGACTTGAAACCGGCAGGCTGCTCAAAGGGTTCTTAAATTAGTTTGAAATCGCTCTCAATGTATCATACACTTAAGCGATGACAGAAAAAAGAAACAAGAATTGTCTCTAAAATTGTTATACATTTTCAAATTTCAATTCAATTTCATTTTTGTATTTGCGTTGCCATACTATAAATTGTGAATTGTTTTCGGAAATCGCAGAGTGGTGACAAATTGTCCAATTGTACAAAGAAAGTTGTAAGCTTTTCTATATCTTTTATAAATTTTATCTTAATGCCAATGTACAATCTTGAATACGACAGGAATTTCACCAATTTCGCATGTGCTAAGACATCCACATGAAGCCAAATTTCTGATATTTATTTCGAAAGTCACTTAGAAGTACCAAGGCCAACTCGGAGAAAAATACTAATACTTGCACTTCGCCGTTGAGGAAATAAACGGACAGCTCACTCCAAGTCCAAAATTATTTAAAATATGCTCTACATTATGTTTCAAAATATTTGGAAAGAGGAAAATCAGAAAAACCCGGACGACCCGCACTTATGGCATATGATCGGTGTGGACATCTATCAAATGGCGTACAGATGAGGATGAAGGATAATCTCAGCAAGAAGTAAGGTTTTGTTTAAGTTGGTAGTACTGACATTGTGTGCGGAATAAAACTTCTGCTGCAGAAACGTTGAGAATGTTGCAGAAGGCTTTCGGTGACCAGACTTTCTTACTAAAAAGTGTTCCCAAGTGGCACGAGCAATTCAATGAATGCAGACACAACGTCTGAGATAAAGATCGCCCTAAGCGATTTGGTACTCAAAATTCGTCGATGAACAATTAGAGAGCTCGATTGTCGATTTTACAATTTTTTATGTATGATGATGGCATTACCTGACTCAAGATGACTCAAGATGAGCGGAGGATCGATAGATGAAAGTCTGTTATCAAACAGAGACTTATGGACCGTCAAGAAGTAAACCAAAAGTATGGATCGGTTGGAAACGTCTCGGATATTGGAGAAGTGTTTATTGGAGGAAAGGTTTCCCACTTCTTTTTGACAGCTTACCTTTAACAGCAAGTGAATACTAATTATTTCTATATGACGGAGAAATGAACTATACTCGTACCCATCGACCGATAGATATTGCGTCTAGCATCATTTTTACTGTTATGAGGTTAAAATCTTTTCTTTAGCAGGACAATTTGAATACATTGTGTATGTCCCTGATACATATAGATTTAAACAACATCTTGTATCTTAATTCATCTGTATACTGCAGATTGTGGCAAGCTATATCAAATTTAGAATGTTGCGTTCTAATTATTGGACATTGCTTAATACCCCTCCTGTTGTGTTGCCTTTTATGCTTACCTAACTTCGTTGTTCTTATGAAGAAAGTAAAGCGAAATGCGAACTTCCGTAGTGGAGCGTGTCTCCCGAAGATTTTGATTTGTATAAAAAGGCGAAGTACATTCTGAATCAGCATCAGAATATTTGTGAGCTCAAACCAGTAAACAACAACAACCCAAACACAATCACTATGAAGGTAACAATTCTCACAACAATCTCCGTCCAAATGCCTAAGATTTAATTATGTTTCTTTAATTTTAGATCTTTATTGTTCTTGCTCTATTTGTTGCTGCCGTCAGTGCTGCAGGACTTCCCGTCAAGGGAGCTGGACTCCCCGTCAAGGGAGCTGGACTCCCCGTCAAGGGAGCTGGACTCCCCGTCAATGGTGCTGGACTTCCAGTTAATGGAGCAGGACTCCCCGTGAATGGTGCTGGATTCCCAGTTGCAGGACAAAAAACCGCTATTAGAGGAGCTGGTCTCCCAACAAGAGGTGCTGGGCTACCAGTCAAAGGTGAAGCTCTTCCAGTAGTTGGCCAAGGACTTCCTACTAAGGGTTAAACTGTCAGTGCCTTAAAAAAAAATGTTAAAATGGCTGTAAATAAATTTCGATGTAAGTCTTGAGTATTAGGAAATGGAAAATCTTTTAATTAGAGACTAGAGAGGTTCCTTAATGAAGATATTTTGTATGTTTTCCTGTTGGAATACACTGGATACTTTTAAGTGATTGCAGTCACTAACTAGGCTTTTTTCTCAACGGAATGTATTTGAATTTTCTTTTGCTTCTGCTTCCCATTAGTGAAACTATTTATTCAATATATATCTACGTAGATCGTTCGCAAAATTTCATGAAGTATAAAATCTGTTGAAAATAGTGACTTTTTGCGTTAGAAACTCTTCACTTTTGAAAAAGTTGGGGGAAGTTGCAAAGCAACGCTTTGTTCATGCTTTAGAACGTGCCAGGTTGCTATGAAAATCGGTTAAACAGAGCTATACCCCTGCTGACTCCAAGCAGGATGCCAGTCCAGTAATATGATTTCTTTAAGTCAGAGGATAAGTAGTGACGTGCTCTAACGTTACTCATTGGTATTCTTTGGTTACTTCCTGAGCCGTTCGCTATTCACTGGGCTACACATCCCTCTAGTCTGTTGATAATTGCCTTTTTCTTATAGATAAGGCATTTAGAGATGATATTTAGAAAAATGTGCAATCGGCCGGCACCCAGATACAGCACTAATGGTACTAGCAAATCCGCAAGTACGAATATACGAGTAAGTGGAAAATGCATGGAACTAAGGAGTGTACCTATATACTGTACCTTGCTTTTCTTCATTTGTCAAAGTATTCGATTTTAAGAAATCAATTCAAAGCTGTGTATAGTGATCGAAGTTGTGACTTTGGAGTTTCACATTAAATACAGTTTGCTGAAGAGGTCCATATTCAAATAGCGGTTTCGTTGGACTCAGTTTTCAACGACCGCTATTTCGCGTTCAATGTTGGCTCTGTGCTCTTCCAACGTCGTCGGCTTGTTGGCATAAACCAATGACTTAACGTAGCCCCACACAAAATAGTCAAGCGGCATTAAATCGCACAAACGAGGCGGCCAATCGATTTTGTGATGAAATTCACCAACTTGGCGCATCTTCTCCAGAACCCAATCGGAGAACGTACGTCGCTTCAAATGGCCCATCGGCTTCAATTCTTGAGTCAGCTTGATCTTGTATGGGTGTAAGCCAAGATCCTTACGCAAAATACGCCATAATGTGGTCTGAGCGATGCCCAATTCTTGAGAACGCCGTGGAATTGACTGATTTGGATCGTTTGCTACGTACACCTGAACGGCAGCGATATTTTCGACACCTCGACCAACCCGTTGTCTTACTGACACGGCAACATCACACAACGAATATGTAGACTCAAATTTTTCCACTAAACTTGTTATTGCCTGTCTACTAGGGCGAGAATTATGACCGAAAATTTGAATTAACGCTCTTAAAGATGCATTCACCGACTCACCCGTCCAAGTCATGGGGGTCACAGGGGCTCCAAGCGAATCAACGACAAAACTCAAATGAAAGATCTTTTTCTCTAGTTTGAGGGTGGTGGCACAACATTTAATGCTGTGGAGTAGCAAACAGCGGAATAGTGGACAACCATTTTCGAGTATGCATTTGGCAACCATTTATTTACGAGTCGCTGAGGGTCTAAACTGCTACGAAGCGGATATCATCGCCACCCAAGATGAGCTGAGAAAGAAAAGAATGAAAGTTGCGACTACTACAACTGCGATTACTGCGAATGTTTTATTGAGGATTACTTAGGAAAACGCCTTGCATTCCAGGCATCTGATAGCATGCCTGTTCACAATCTGCAGGCAACTTTTAATTCATTTCGCAAGGATTTCTCCTGTATGTATGATTGTTAGTTTGCCTTAGCTGCTCTAACTGTTTTCAAAACCAACAAAATAAGACTTAGTGCAACAAACTACGAGTATCGTCTCAAAATAACTGGTTTACTCTCATTTAATAAGGTGTCCTAGGATATGTGAACAATGAATGTTGTTTAATACAATACTTATTGGTTAACAAATGTAACCATATTTATTTATTTTAGTTTCACAGTCTTATTATTTTCACAGTATGCGACATATGTGAAAATATGTCCCCCTACCCCTTATTGGGAAGTCCTTGGCCAACAACAGGAAGAGCTTCACCTTTAACGGGTAGACCAGCTCCTTTGACTGGAAGCCCAGCGCCACTGATTGGAGTCTTTTCTCCTGGAATTGGGAATCCAGCTCCATTTACTGGTAGCCCAGCACCCTTAACTGGGAGGCCAGCTCCATTGACGGGACGTCCTGCTCCATTAACTGGAAGTCCTGATGCACTGACGGCGGCAACAAAGAGGACTAAGACAATAATAACCTGTGAAATTAAGAACACGGTTAATCTAAGATTTTGCATTGTCACAAAGTAAACGCATCTTACCTTCATTTTGAGTATTGTGTTGATTTCTTGTTGCTTACTGGTATAAACTCAACGGTTAACTGATAATGATGTTCAAAAGTTTGTTCCATTTTATACAAATCATCATTGTTTGGGGGTTTTATTTACAGTTGGTTCGAACTTCGTATTCAAAAGATACGTCACGTATCCGGAAATTGAGATTGCTGGTCCAGTGTGGAAACCAAAAATCAATTCAACGACCGTATCCTTGTGGTGCATGCCGAATTATTATTAAGATTTCTGTTTTTAGTTTTGAATATTGCTGTCAGTGTTACATCATTTTTGGTTTTCGTTTCAAAGTGCCTGCTCTTAAATTAGTAACTTGTCCAGTCTTCCGCTACTCGCCTTCGAAAGAAAACAAACTGGTTTCTGTAACAAATATTTTTTCTGGGTTTTGTTTCCAACATTTTTCAGTCGTTGCCAAATTATCTCAACAATAATGATGTGTTGAGTGTATTCTAAAGTTGGCGACATCACATCCTCCCGAAACTCAATGAAAATAAATTGATGGAGTTTACGAACAAGTTCATAGTATTTGCAGTACTTGTGGTATCTGCATCAGCTCTCTAATTCTAAATCATTTTCGGTACGTAGGAGCAATAATGTTTCTATTGCAGGTATAGAGATACTCTACCTTAAAGGTGATCATAGATGTGACAAGCCCCATCGAATGTTTTGAAGATTGGGTGTTTTCGATTCCAGAAGAGGTTTCGAACTCCAAGTGCTCTTCAGTTTTGTTAGGAGTAAGCAATAAATCCCTCCAACGTACGATTGAAATTCGGCATTTCTGGGTGCAGATTAAGTTCAACGTTATAAGATGGATCTCACATCCACGTTGTGCTCCCTGACAGGTTATACATAGTGATCTGACATAAGATGTTGTAACGTTGATATTTACTACGTTGGCAGCTACCAAGAAAGAGGACGACGCTTATTTGCGTGTTAATGTCCCATTCGAGATACACTTAGGCAAACCATGCTACGCGCTTTCGAAATGTATGCGAACGACATAGCAATCCGCATGGAGGCCCAATTCGGAAATGTAAACCTGAATTGCGTCCATGGCGCTACAAATAACAAGGGTGACACTATTTATGACACCATAAGTGGACTAGGAGAGCTGAATTCAAGCAAACCACGGTTGAGTGGGTCATCGAAGAACACAGTCTGCAGTGCACCACTTACGACAATGGGTTCAGTGGTTTAAAATGTGTAAGGTGGCGTTATTTATTAGTTCGGTTCGTACATCCCATCATCTGGAGGCGGACTTGGCTATTCTCTGATTAATCAAGCTTCACCCAGATTGAACGAATTGCGATCGAACTTCCTTGGATATCCGAAATTTCCGAGGAACATACATTGACTCGGGTCATTAAACGGAGTCAAATAAGGCCACAAAAGTTCGGTATTGCAATCGCAACAGTTTTGTTGAATCGCTATCGATCGCGTGTACCTCAATCCCTCCCAAAATTCAAGTCTTAATACAGCAATCTTGGGAGGTCAATGGGAATTTCGTCAGCGAGCCATCCAAAAGCCTGCTTCTAATCGTGAATGTAGCTAGGCATATGCAGCCAAATATGAAAAACATAAAGCTGCATCAAAAGACAAGCACTGCTCCTCAGCGAGCCTAACGACTAGATGGCAATGTTCTTCGAAAGTTCTATATGAGATTTAAGCTAATATACGGGGAATACGAAGACAGTGTATATGCTCACAAGGAAGAACATTAGGGCCCCCCAATTCGAGTTGAGAATATGGGAAGACTACTTCTACAGACTGTATAATAGCGATGATAGTCAATATACCATTGTTACTCGAATAATCTACTCGTATATCGAAACTGGAGGCTTATAAAGCTTCCAGAGCAGACCTACAGCCTGCTGGCCTGGTTTCAGATCGGCATTCACCTTCCCTTTGTCGAATTGCAAGCGCGCATGACAGCGTGCAAAGAAACGAGCCATGTTTTCTTTGATATTCCCGTTAGATTGTACAGAATGACTGTGCAGGATTCTCGCATTTCCATCAAGTTCACTAAGATATGAGTCTAGACCTTCTATGTTAAGAAAGATTTAAAACAAAGCGACGCTCTGCCAATTATTGGGAGCCATCTTATCTCTTCCTTGGCTATAAACTTTTTTAACTGAATGCAATGAAGTGGAAGTCAGAGTACGATTGGCCGCCGTATTAAATGAAATCGTTGAAAGGGCTTACAACCCTTTGGCCAGTTCTAGGTATGAGCCGTCATTCTACAATAGATCCATTGTTACCTTAAATCCCTCGCTTAAAAGTAGGAAATTTGCCAAAGAATGCTCTTGTGGATGCATATAGCCCCGTCTCGTCCATAATTTGTAGGGACAGCCTAAGTAAAACAAATAAAACAAACTAATCAGAGTTTAGAAAACAGACGTTTAGGGTGTGATTAACGCTTTAAATGTGGTCTCTCACTCCCTTCCTGTCCCCATATGATAGGTGACCACCAATAGCGTAGCTATAGCCTTGCTTTTGCTACCTAACCAGCTAACTTAAATGCGACAAGACTACGCAATACCCAAACTAATACTTTTAATGACAGAATTACCTCCAAATACGAGAAAGCTTCTAGATTATTTGTTTGACAGGATCAGGTATCATCTCAGCAGCACTGAACGTTTATAATAATTATCGGCTTTCTGCCTACACCAGTGTATTTCAGACAGAAATGCTTGCGATCTTTTTTGACAGACAGGCGGCTGCCATACCCGGTAATAATAAAACTGGCTCTGCTTGTTGGATGTGGGGTCGGCGTACAGTTATGTACCGACTGGACCTAAAAGCGACTGATAGTCCGTCGGCTCTTATTTTGATCGACATGGGCAGCCAGGCGCGCCAACATTAACACTCTACACACATTCGTATATGACTGAAATCATTGTAGTTTCAGTACCGAAATATCCGTTCCAAACGAAATTGCCAAATTGAATGAGTTTTTTCCAAGGTATTCCTTCGATGGTATTAGAGCGCTTTGAATACACATCTCCAGATCATAGACCAAAGCACTCTTATTGGATTCGTTACACTCACCGTCCAAAAGGTACCTGTTAAGTGGGAAGACTGAAAGATACTTTTTACGAGGTGAAGAGACCAGAAAACGATCCAGTACCCAGTATGCATTTGGAGTTTTAAGGAATGCTTCCATTTTTAACACAAAATACCATCAGTTAATGTTTGAAAAAATTTAATTTGTCTAAATTCCGTTTCTTTTGTTATATTTTCGGCAGATGTTGTTTAACCCTTGACTGGAAGACCTTGCCCAACAACTGGGAATGCTTCGCCTTTAACTGGAAGACCAGCACCTTTAACAGGGAATCCAGAACCTCTGACTGGAAATCCGGCACCTTTAACTGGGAGTCCGGAGCCCCTAACTGGATATCCGGCACCATTAACTGGGAGTCCGGAACCCCTGACTGGAAATCCGGCACCATTAACTGGGAGTCCGGAACCCCTGACTGGAAATCCGGCACCTCTGACTGGAAATCCGGCACCATTAACTGGGAGTCCGGAACCCCTGACTGGAAATCCAGCTCCATTTACAGGAAGTCCCGCGCCATTAACTGGAAGTCCCGCTCCTTTAATTGGAAAGCTAGCAGCACTTATGGCGGCAACGAAAAAAGCAAATACAATGATGATCTAGAAATTGCAAAAACGTAATTTAATTTCAAGTTAAGCTGACAGTGACAGAAAATTTGTGTAAGGGTTCTTACCTTCATTTCGTTTGTTTGTAGTTTTGTTGTGTCCTAGTAAGAGCTGAATAACAAACTGATAATGTTATGGTGGAGTTCGTCCTCTTTTATATTGTACCAATGCAGATTGTAATCCTTTGGAACGCGTTTAATTGATTTTTCTGTTCCTTTTAACTCATGTTTCTAAATTTAGGTTATGGTATTTCTGTTGGTGTTGTGTTAGCAAAAGTTTGATTAAAACTGCTGATATATCATATGATAATGTATTTATTTTTGGGATTGTTTGGGCTGTCGACGACAGTTGTTACTGGGGGTTATAACATCCGCTAGAGAATATGGAGGTGGGTGACAAGTTCGGACTAATGTCAGACAATCCCGTGACGTCAATGTGCATTTTTCTTTTAATTTAAAATTGTAGGAATACCAACTAACAAGTAGAGTATGAGTGGATGCCCCGCAACCTGTAATTGATACCATTAACTGTGAAATATGCGCAGCATTTACGAGTATATGTCCTACACGGAACCACTTTGACATTTTTTCCATTATTTTCTCACATGCTTCGGCGACTTAACAGAAATTTCATGTCGAATGCTCATGTTTTAGTTATTCTTTGTTTCTGGCTTGTTGGTAAAGACCCCAGACAAGAATCTAATGATATTTTGTGGCACGAAGGGGGCAGCCAGCTAATAGTGCAATTTCAGACCATCAACAAGTCGATTGTGACACGCGCTGTGTGTTATACCACCGTCCTGTTGATATGATACCGCCCTTTTTAATCGAAGTCGTCCACAAAAATTTGTTAGCAGGAAATGATCTTTTTAGTTTTCCCTCTTCTCGACCACTCTAAACTTAACATTAAATCCTAAACGAATGCCTTTCGTTGCTTAACATACGTAAACTATTAAGTCGAACTTAACTACTCGTATAATTAGTGTGGCAAGCGCTCATTGCCTTTTGCCTTGCCATGGCTTGAGTCGTCATCATCCATACAACGAATTCTGCCGCCACATATTCGTCAACATCGTGCACATAAACTGCTGAACCGCTTCTCAGCCCAGTCGGCTTTTCTACGAAAACCCCCAAACTAACCTAAATCTTACTTTAAACTACGAGAAGTACGAGTATATTACAATAGTACGGTACCGCCTCTTCTCTAAGCCACCAAAAATGGCCTGATTTTCAGTACCGACTCGGTCTCTATCCATTATCGGGGAACTAAGACGGAAGAGCTTCTTAGTTTAGCATTGACGTCGTACCCATCGCAGATGAGCTGCTTTTTCTTCGCACATTGGGGGCAGTGGTATATTTCCGGGACAGCGTTCCTACTCTGTACAAACCCTTTAGTATCTGTGTATATAGACCTGGATCGGTGTATATTCTCATAACACAAAATATTGAGGTAATAAGCCCCAAAGATTGAGCTATTATCGTTGTTTATTGCCCTTGAAACGTGCTTTCGAATCACCTTAATCAGAAAATTGTCAATCCTGTTAAGACGAAATACCTCGTAAGGGACCTTGTTGGAATAATATCTTATGAACTCTGATTCTGATGCTTTGTTCAATCTAAGACAGGTCCTGAGCCATTGTCTTTCAAACACCCATTTTTTTTCCATAAAATACGGCTCAACTTGAAACCACACGGGACGATGATTGTCCTGAGTAGGGCCATGTAGCACAATAGCTTCGTCCTCGAGTAAAAGTTGACTGCTGTGCAACAGTTTTCTTTCTTGGCTCCAGCTAAGCAAACTTTTATATGTTTGTCAAATAAAAATACTGATCGAGCCAGCGGTTGGATATACAAAATATCCGTGTAACTTGAGCGAATGTTTAGCCCATATTCGACGCCCATGTTCGATGAGGACTGAATTTCGGTAGAACTGAACTTGCAAATGCACTAATGCCGCTTTTACACATTAAAATAGGGCTAAAGAAGCAAATGTTCAACGTGGAATGTTTGTTGGTCCACAAGTATTTGACAATGAAAAGTTTCCAAAATTGCCAACAAGTGCTCACCAAACTAAATTAGTCTCTAAATTTTTGGAAAATAACAAAAAGTTGTTTATGTTAAAGAACGTTAAGGCCACAGGTTGCAGGATGTCTCCAAAAGTTCATGCCGACTGCTACGGATGACTATCGATAAACATTTCGCAATTTCAAAGTCAAAAATCGTGTTGACATGTGGTATCTCTTACGTATAGAGCAGTATATTGGCACTAGCCAAACACACGTACGGGTTTACTTCTGGGCAGTCAATAATTTTCAAATCAATCGCTGCAAGGGTCCCCAGATCATATCTTGAGTACTTAGAAATCTATAATATTCTTTGCAACTGCTCAATTTTTACCACCAGCAAAATACTACCTATTTTCACAGCCAAAAGTGCAAGGCTTAGTGCAACTACCTAAGAATCCTTCAAAACACTTTCCAACTTTGTCTTTCGTCCCGGTTTGCTTTCCTATAATAAAGTGTGCTAGGGTAAGTTAGCAATAAATTTTGTTTAATACTTATTGGTTAAAAAATTCAACCATATTTATTTATTTCGGTTTCACAGTCTTATAATTTTCACAGTATGCGACAGATGTAGTTTAACCCTTAGTAGGAAGTCCTTGGCCAACAACTGGAAGAGCTTCACCTTTGACTGGTAGCCCAGCACCTCTAGTTGGGAGACCAGCTCCTCTAATAGCGGTTTTTTGTCCTGCAACTGGGAATCCAGCACCTTTCACTGGGAGGCCAGCTCCATTCACGGGGAGTCCTACTCCATTAACTGGAAGTCCAGCACCATTGACGGGGAGTCCAGCACCATTGACGGGGAGTCCAGCTCCATTGACGGGACGTCCTGCTCCATTAACTGGAATTCCAGCTCCATTTTTTGGAAGTCCTGATGCACTGACGGCGGCAACAAAGAGGACTAAGACAATAATAACCTGTGAAATTAAGAACACGGTTAATCTAAGATTTTGCTCTGTCACAAAGTAAACGCATCTTACCTTCATTTTGAGTATTGTGTTGATTTCTTGTTGTTTACTGGTATAAACTCAACGGTTAACTGATAATGATGTTCAAAAGTTTGTTCCATTTTATACAAATCATCATTGTTTGGGGGTTTTATTTACAGTTGGTTCGAACTTCGTATTCAAAAGATACGTCACGTATCCGGAAATTGAGATTGCTGGTCCAGTGTGGGAACCAAAAATCAATTCAACGACCTTATCCTTGTGGTGCATGCCGAATTATTGTTAAGATTTCTGTTTTTAGTTTTGAATATTGCTGTCAGTGTTACATCATTTTTGGTTTTCGTTTCAAAGTGCCTGCTCTTAAATTAGTAACTTGTCCAGTCTTCCGCTACTCGCCTTCGAAAGAAAACAAACTGGTTTCTGTAACAAATATTTTTTCTGGGTTTTGTTTCCAACATTTTTCAGTCGTTGCCAAATTATCTCAACAATAATGATGTGTTGAGTGTATTCTAAAGTTGGCGACATCACATCCTCCCGAAACTCAATGAAAATAAATTGATGGAGTTTACGAACAAATTCATAGTATTTGCAGTACTTGTGGTATCTGCATCAGCTCTCTAATTCTAAATCATTTTCGGTACGTAGGAGCAATAATGTTTCTATTGCAGGTATAGAGATACTCTACCTTAAAGGTGATCATAGATGTGACAAGCCCCATCGAATGTTTTGAAGATTGGGTGTTTTCGATTCCAGAAGAGGTTTCGAACTCCAAGTGCTCTTCAGTTTTGTTAGGAGTAAGCAATAAATCCCTCCAACGTACGGTTGAAATTCGGCATTTCTGGGTGCAGATTAAGTTCAACGTTATAAGATGGAACTCACATCCACGTTGTGCTCCCTGACAGGCTATACATAGTGATCTGACATAAGATGTTGTAACGTTGATATTTACTACGTTGGCAACTACCAAGAAACAGGACGACGCTTATTTGCGTGTTAATGTCCCATTCGAGATACACTTAGGCAAACCATGCTACGCGCTTTCGGAATGTATGCGAACGACATAGCAATCCGCATGGAGGCCCAATTCGGAAATGTAAACCTGAATTGCGTCCATGGCGCTACAAAGAACAAGGGTGACACTATTTATGACACCATAAGTGGACTAGGAGAGCTGAATTCAAGCAAACCACGGTTGAGTGGGTCATCGAAGAACACAGTCTGCAGTGCACCACTTACGACAATGGGTTCAGTGGTTTAAAATGTGTAAGGTGGCGTTATTTATTAGTTCGGTTCGTACATCCCATCATCTGGAGGCGGACTTGGCTATTCTCTGATTAATCAAGCTTCACCCAGATTGAACGAATTGCGATCGAACTTAGTTGGATATCCGAAATTTCCGAGGAACATACATTGACTCGGGTCATTAAACGGAGTCAAATAAGGCCACAAAAGTTCGGTATTGCAATCGCAAAAGGTTTTTTGAATCGCTATCGATCGCGTGTGCCTCAATCCCTCCCAAAATTCAAGTCTTAATACAGCAATCTTGGGAGGTCAATGGGAATTTCGTCAGCGAGCCATCCAAAAGCCTGCTTCTGATCGTGAATGTAGCTAGGCACATGCAGCCAAATATGAAAAACATAAAGCTGCATCAAAAGACAAGCACTGCTCCTCAGCGAGCCTAACGACTAGATGGCAATGTTCTTCGAAAGTTCTATCTGAGAATTAAGCTAGTATAAGGGGAATACGAAGACAGTGTATATGCTCACAAGGGCCCCCCAATTCGAGTTGACTTCTGCAGACTGTATAATAGCGATGATAGTCAATATACCATTATTACTCGAATAATCTATATCGAAACTGGAGGCTTATAAAGCTTCCAGAGCAGACCTACAGCCTGCTGTCCTGGTTTCAGATCGGCATTCACCTTCCCTTTGTCGAATTGCAAGCGCGCATGACAGCGTGCAAAGAAACGAGCCATGTTTTCTTTGATATTCCCGTTAGATTGTACAGAATGACTGTGCAGGATTCTCGCATTTCCATCAAGTTCACTAAGATATGAGTCTAGACCTTCTATGTTAAGAAAGATTTAAGACAAAGCGACGGTCTGCCAATTAATGGGAGCCATCTTATCTCTTCTTTGGCTATAAACTTTTTTAACTGAATGCAATGAAGTGGAAGTCAGAGTACGATTTGCCGCCGTATTAAATAAAATCGTTGAAAGTGCTTACAACCCTTTGGCCAGTTCTAGGTATGAGCCGTCATTCTACAATAGATCCATTGTTACATTAAATCCCTCGCTTAAAAGTGGGACCTTTGCCAAAGAATGCTCTTGTGGATGCATATAGCCCCGTCTCGTCCATAATTTGTAGGGACAGCCTGAGTAAAACAAATAAAACAAACTAATCAGAGTTTAGAAAACAGACGTTTAGGGTGTGATTAACGCTTTAAATGTGGTCTCTCACTCCCTTCCTGTCCCCATATGATAGGTGACCACCAATAGCGTAGCTATAGCCTTGCTTTTGCTACCTAACCAGCTAACTTAAATGCGACAAGACTACGCAATACCCAAACTAATCCTTTTAATGACAGAATTACCTCCAAATACGAGAAAGCTTCTAGATTATTTGTTTGACAGGATCAGGTATCATCTCAGCAGCACTGAACGTTTATAATAATTATCGGCTTTCTGCCTACACCAGTGTATTTCAGACAGAAATGCTTGCGATCTTTTTTGACAGACAGGCGGCTGCCATACCCGGTAATAATAAAACTGGCTCTGCTTGTTGGATGTGGGGTCGGCGTACAGTTATGTACCGACTGGACCTAAAAGCGACTGATAGTCCGTCGGCTCTTATTTTGATCGACATGGGCAGCCAGGCGCGCCAACATTAACACTCTACACACATTCGTATATGACTGAAATCATTGTAGTTTCAGTACCGAAATATCCGTTCCAAACGAAATTGCCAAATTGAATGAGTTTTTTCCAAGGTATTCCTTCGATGGTATTAGAGCGCTTTGAATACACATCTCCAGATCATAGACCAAAGCACTCTTATTGGATTCGTTACACTCACCGTCCAAAAGGTACCTGTTAAGTGGGAAGACTGAAAGATACTTTTTACGAGGTAAAGAGACCAGAAAACGATCCAGTACCCAGTATGCATTTGGAGTTTTAAGGAATGCTTCCATTTTTAACACAAAATACCATCAGTTAATGTTTGAAAAAATTTAATTTGTCTAAATTCCGTTTCTTTTGTTATATTTTCGGCAGATGTTGTTTAACCCTTGACTGGAAGACCTTGCCCAACAACTGGGAATGCTTCGCCTTTAACTGGAAGACCAGCACCTTTAACAGGGAATCCAGAACCTCTGACTGGAAACCGGCACCTTTAACTGGGAGTCCGGAGCCCCTAACTGGATATCCGGCACCATTAACTGGGAGTCCGGCACCTTTAACTGGGAGTCCGGAGCCCCTAACTGGATATCCGGCACCTCTGACTGGAAATCCGGCACCATTAACTGGGAGTCCGGAACCCCTGACTGGAAATCCAGCTCCATTTACAGGAAGTCCCGCGCCATTAACTGGAAGTCCCGCTCCTTTAATTGGAAAGCTAGCAGCACTTATGGCGGCAACGAAAAAAGCAAGTACAATGATGATCTAGAAATTGCAAAAACGTAATTTAATTTCAAGTTAAGCTGACAGTGACAGAAAATTTGTGTAAGGGTTCTTACCTTCATTTCGTTTGTTTGTAGTTTTGTTGTGTCCTAGTAAGAGCTGAATAACAAACTGATAATGTTATGGTGGAGTTCGTCCTCTTTTATATTGTACCAATGCAGATTGTAATCCTTTGGAACGCGTTTAATTGATTTTTCTGTTCCTTTTAACTTGCAACTCATGTTTCTAAATTTAGGTTATGGTATTTCTGTTGGTGTTGTGTTAGCAAAAGTTTGATTAAAACTGCTGATATATCATATGATAATGTATTTACTTTTGGGATTGTTTGGACTGTCGACGACAGTTGTTACTGGAGGTTATAACATCGGCTAGAGAATATGGAGGTGGGTGACAAGTTCGGACTAAGGTCATACAACCCCGTGACGTCAATATGCATTTTTCTTTTAATTTTAAATTGCAGGAATACCAACTAACAAGACCAAGAGTATGAGTGGATGTCCCGCAACCTGTAATTGATACTATTAACTGTGAAATATGTGCAGCATTTACGAGTATATGTCCTACACGGAACCACTTTAACATTTTTTCCATTATTTTCTCACATGCTTCGGCGACTTAACAGAAATTTCATGTAAACTGCTCATCTCTTAGTTATTCTTGTGGCATCTAATGATATTTTGTGGCACGAAGGGGGCAGCCACACGCATAAACCGCTGAAACTTAACGGATACCATGCGGCATCAGTCACTTCTCAGCCCAGTCGGCTTTTCTACGAAAACCCCCAAACTAACCTAAATCTTACTTTAAACTACGAGAAGTACGAGTATATTACAATAGTACGGTACCGCCTCTTCTCTAAGCCACCAAAAATGGCCTGATTTTCAGTACCGACTCGGTCTCTATCCATTATCGGGGAACTAAGACGGAAGAGCTTCTTAGTTTAGCATTGACGTCGTACCCATCGCAGATGAGCTGCTTTTTCTTCGCACATTGGGGGCAGTGGTATATTTCCGGGACAGCGTTCCTACTCTGTACAAACCCTTTAGTATCTGTGTATATAGACCTGGATCGGTGTATATTCTCATAATACAAAATATTGAGGTAATAAGCCCCAAAGATTGAGCTATTATCGTTGTTTATTGCCCTTGAAACGTGCTTTCGAATCACCTTAATCAGAAAATTGTCAATCCTGTTAAGACGAAATACCTCGTAAGGGACCTTGTTGGAATAATATCTTATGAACTCTGATTCTGATGCTTTGTTCAATCTAAGACAGGTCCTGAGCCATTGTCTTTCAAACACCCATTTTTTTTCCATAAAATACGGCTCAACTTGAAACCACACGGGACGATGATTGTCCTGAGTAGGGCCATGTAGCACAATAGCTTCGTCCTCGAGTAAAAGTTGACTGCTGTGCAACAGTTTTCTTTCTTGGCTCCAGCTAAGCAAACTTTTATATGTTTGTCAAATAAAAATACTGATCGAGCCAGCGGTTGGATATACAAAATATCCGTGTAACTTGAGCGAATGTTCAGCCCATATTCGGCGCCCATGTTCGATGAGGACTGAATTTAGGTAGAACTGAACTTGCAAATGCACCAACGCCGCTTTTACACATTAAAATAGGGCTAAAGAAGCAAATGTTCAACGTGGAATGTTTGTTGGTCCACAAGTATTTAACAATGAGAAGTTTCCAAAATTGCCAAGAAGTGCTCACTAAACTAAATTAGTCTCTAAATTTTTGGAAAATAACAAAAAGTTGTTTATGTTAAAGAACGTTAAGGCCACAGGTTGCAGGATGTCTCCAAAAGTTCATGCCGACTGCTACGGATGACTATCGATAAACATTTCGCAATTTCCAAGTCAAAAATCGTGTTGACATGTGGTATCTCTTACGTATAGAGCAGTATATTGGCACTAGCCAAACACACGTACGGGTTTACTTCTGAGCGGTCAATAATTTTCCAATTAATCGCTGCAAGGGTCCCCAGAGTACTTAGAAATCTATAATATTCTTTGCAACTGCTCAATTTTTACCACCAGCAAAATAATAGCTATTTTCACAGCCAAAAGTGCAAGGCTTAGTGCAACTACCTATGAATCCTTCAAAACACTTTCCAACTTTGTCTTTCGTCCCGGTTTGCTTTCATATAATAAAGTGTGCTAGGGTAAGTTAGCAATAAATTTTGTTTAATACTTATTGGTTAAAAAATTCAACCATATTTATTTATTTCGGTTTCACAGTCTTATAATTTTCACAGTATGCGACAGATGTAGTTTAACCCTTAGTAGGAAGTCCTTGGCCAACAACTGGAAGAGCTTCACCTTTGACTGGTAGCCCAGCACCTCTAGTTGGGAGACCAGCTCCTCTAATAGCGGTTTTTTGTCCTGCAACTGGGAATCCAGCACCTTTCACTGGGAGGCCAGCTCCATTCACGGGGAGTCCTACTCCATTAACTGGAAGTCCAGCACCATTGACGGGGAGTCCAGCACCATTGACGGGGAGTCCAGCTCCCTTGACGGGAAGTCCTGCAGCACTGACGGCAGCAACAAATAGAGCAAGAACAATAAAGATCTAAAATTAAAGAAACATAATTAAATCTTAGGCATTTGGACGGAGATTGTTGTGAGAATTGTTACCTTCATAGTGATTGTGTTTGGGTTGTTGTTGTTTACTGGTTTGAGCTCACAAATATTCTGATGCTGATTCAGAATGTACTTCGCCTTTTTATACAAATCAAAATCTTCGGGAGACACGCTTCACTACGGAAGTTCGCATTTCGCTTTACTTTCTTCATAAGAACAACGAAGTTAGGTAAGCATAAAACCAAAAATAACTCAATGACTTGAAACCGGCAGGCTGCTCAAAGGGTTCTTAAATTAGTTTGAAATCGCTCTCAATGTATCATTCACTTAAGCGATGACAGAAAAAAGAAACAAGAATTGTCTCTAAAATTGTTATACATTTTCAAATTTCAATTCAATTTCATTTTTGTATTTGCGTTGCCATACTATAAATTGTGAATTGTTTTCGGAAATCGCAGAGTGGTGACAAATTGTCCAATTGTACAAAGAAAGTTGTAAGCTTTTCTATATCTTTTATAAATTTTATCTTAATGCCAATGTACAATCTTGAATACGACAGGAATTTCACCAATTTCGCATGTGCTAAGACATCCACATGAAGCCAAATTTCTGATATTTATTTCGAAAGTCACTTAGAAGTACCAAGGCCAACTCGGAGAAAAATACTAATACTTGCACTTCGCCGTTGAGGAAATAAACGGACAGCTCACTCCAAGTCCAAAATTATTTAAAATATGCTCTACATTATGTTTCAAAATATTTGGAAAGAGGAAAATCAGAAAAACCCGGACGACCCGCACTTATGGCATATGATCGGTGTGGACATCTATCAAATGGCGTACAGATGAGGATGAAGGATAATCTCAGCAAGAAGTAAGGTTTTGTTTAAGTTGGTAGTACTGACATTGTGTGCGGAATAAAACTTCTGCTGCAGAAACGTTGAGAATGTTGCAGAAGGCTTTCGGTGACCAGACTTTCTTACTAAAAAGTGTTCCCAAGTGGTACGAACAATTCAATGAATGCAGACACAACGTCTGAGATAAAGATCGCCCTAAGCGATTTGGTACTCAAAATTCGTCGATGAACAATTAGAGACCTCGATTGTCGATTTTACAATTTTTTATGTATGATGATGGCATTACCTGACTCAAGATGACTCAAGATGAGCGGAGGATCGATAGATGAAAGTCTGTTATCAAACAGAGACTTATGGACCGTCAAGAAGTAAACCAAAAGTATGGATCGGTTGGAAACGTCTCGGATATTGGAGAAGTGTTTATTGGAGGAAAGGTTTCCCACTTCTTTTTGACAGCTTACCTTTAACAGCAAGTGAATACTAATTATTTCTATATGACGGAGAAATGAACTATACTCGTACCCATCGACCGATAGATATTGCGTCTAGCATCATTTTTACTGTTATGAGGTTAAAATCTTTTCTTTAGCAGGACAATTTGAATACATTGTGTATGTCCCTGATACATATAGATTTAAACAACATCTTGTATCTTAATTCATCTGTATACTGCAGATTGTGGCAAGCTATATCAAATTTAGAATGTTGCGTTCTAATTATTGGACATTGCTTAATACCCCTCCTGTTGTGTTGCCTTTTATGCTTACCTAACTTCGTTGTTCTTATGAAGAAAGTAAAGCGAAATGCGAACTTCCGTAGTGGAGCGTGTCTCCCGAAGATTTTGATTTGTATAAAAAGGCGAAGTACATTCTGAATCAGCATCAGAATATTTGTGAGCTCAAACCAGTAAACAACAACAACCCAAACACAATCACTATGAAGGTAACAATTCTCACAACAATCTCCGTCCAAATGCCTAAGATTTAATTATGTTTCTTTAATTTTAGATCTTTATTGTTCTTGCTCTATTTGTTGCTGCCGTCAGTGCTGCAGGACTTCCCGTCAAGGGAGCTGGACTCCCCGTCAAGGGAGCTGGACTCCCCGTCAATGGTGCTGGACTTCCAGTTAATGGAGCAGGACTCCCCGTGAATGGTGCTGGATTTCCAGTTGCAGGACAAAAAACCGCTATTAGAGGAGCTGGTCTCCCAACAAGAGGTGCTGGGCTACCAGTCAAAGGTGAAGCTCTTCCAGTTGTTGGCCAAGGACTTCCTACTAAGGGTTAAACTGTCAGTGCCTTAAAAAAAAATGTTAAAATGGCTGTAAATAAATTTCGATGTAAGTCTTGAGTATTAGGAAATGGAAAATCTTTTAATTAGAGACTAGAGAGGTACCTTAATGAAGATATTTTGTATGTTTTCCTGTTGGAATACACTGGCTACTTTTAAGTGATTGCAGTCACTAACTAGGCTTTTTTCTGCTTCTGCTTCCCATTAGTGAAACTATTCATTCAATATATATCTACGTAGATCTTTCGCAAAATTTCATGAAGTATAAAATCTGTTGAAAATAGTGACTTTTTGCGTTAAAAACTCTTCACTTTTGAAAAAGTTGGAGGAAGTTGCAAAGCAACGCTTGTTCATGCTTTAGAACGTGCCAGGTTGCTATGAAAATCGGTTAAACAGAGCTATACCCCTGCTGACTCCAAGCAGGATGCCAGTCCAGTAATATGATTTCTTTAAGTCAGAGGATAAGTAGTGACGTGCTCTAACGTTACTCATTGGTATTCTTTGGTTACTTCCTGAGCCGTTCGCTATTCACTGGGCTACACATCCCTCTAGTCTGTTGATAATTGCCTTTTTCTTATAGATAAGGCATTTAGAGATGATATTTCGAAAAATGTGCAATCGGCCGGCACCCAGATACAGCACTAATGGTACTAGCAAATCCGCAAGTACGAATATACGAGTAAGTGGAAAATGCATGGAACTAAGGAGTTTACCTATATACTGTACCTGGCTTTTCTTCATTTGTCAAAGTATTCGATTTTAAGAAATCAATTCAAAGCTGTGTATAGTGATCGAAGTTGTGACCTTGGAGTTTCACATTAAATACAGTTTGCTGAAGAGGTCCATATTCAAATAGCGGTTTCGAATAAGCCCTTATATGGAAGACTTTCTCATCAACTTGCATTTCGTCTGGTGGAATTATTTATCCCTGAAGTTAATCACAAGCAACACTTGCTTCCATCTCATTCTCCAAATCACCCTCCATAATTCAATTTAAGTATTCGTTTGATTTCACACCCCTCTCTCGAATTAGTGAAGTCAAAGATTTGGGAGTTATGTTGGATACTACCTTTCCTTTGAAAGTACATCGTACCTTATCCAAAGCTTATTCGCCAAAATGTTTCATTAAGAGAAATAGCAAAGGCTTTGCTGTCCTTTGGAATCCAAATCTCTCTTCTGACTCCGACCGAATTGAACGTGTTCAAAGGCGTTTCACAAGATTAATTTTTTGTGGAATGTATTGGAACTCTTGGCCCAATTACAAAGCAAGATGTTTACTCCTTGGTTTACACGATATAATGTTTGTTAGAGACCTTATCGGCTATCATATGTATAAGATGCCCTATTCTATTATCAAGAATAGGACTTTACGAGTATGTCCCTATACGATCATTGAGAACCCTGCATCTTCTCTTTGCTGAATATATTTCATTTATGTATATATATTTTCTTTTCTGATAATCTGTTAGCGCTTAAGTGACTTGTAGATGTTTTCCAATAAGGACTTGACAACTTTTTTTTAAAATAAAACGCAAACCATTTGAGATATTTCAAAAACTTTGTTATCGGCTTGAAGTACAATCAAAACATTTATGAATGGAACTCGACTTCGTTCATATGGCCACCGCGGGCACGTTTGCAGCTGTCGATTCGTTGGACTCAGTTTTCAACGACTCGGCCACACATTTCGGCCGAAACGGCCGCTATTTCGCGTTCAATGTTGGCTCTGAGCTCTTTCAACGTCGTCGGCTTGTTGGCATAAACCAATGACTTAACGTAGCCCCACAGAAAATCGCACAAACGAGGCGGCCAATCGATTTTGTGATGAAATTCACAAACTTGGCGCATCTTCTCCAGAACCCAATCGGAGAACGTACGTCGCTTCAAATGGCCCATCGGCTTCAATTCTTGAGTCAGCTTGATCTTGAGTAGCAAACAGCGGAATAGTGGACAACCATTTTCGAGTATGCATTTGGCAACCATTTATTTACGAGTCGCTGAGGGTCTAAACTGCTACGAAGCGGATATCATCGCCACCCAAGATGAGCTGAGAAAGAAAAGAATGAAAGTTGCGACTACTACAACTGCGATTACTGCGTATGTTTTATTGAGGATTACTTTAGAAAACGCCTTGCATTCCAGGCATCTGATAGCATGCCTGTTCACAATCTACAGGCAACTTTTAATTCATTTCGCAAGGATTTCTCCTGTATGTATGATTGTTAGTTTGCCTTAGCTGCTCTAACTGTTTTCAAAACCACCAAAATAAGACTTAGTGCAACAAACTACGAGTATCGTCTCAAAATAACCAGTTTACTCTCATTTAATAAGGTGTCCTAGGATATGTGAACAATGAATGTTGTTTAATACAATACTTATTGGTTAACAAATGTAACCATATTTATTTATTTTAGTTTCACAGTCTTATTATTTTCACAGTATGCGACATATGTAGCCTACCCTTTATTGGGAAGTCCTTGGCCAACAACAGGAAGAGCTTCACCTTTAACGGGTAGACCAGCTCCTTTGACTGGAAGCCCAGCGCCTCTGATTGGAGTCTTTTCTCCTGGAATTGGGAATCCAGCTCCATTTACTGGTAGCCCAGCACCCTTAACTGGGAGGCCAGCTCCATTGACGGGACGTCCTGCTCCATTAACTGGAATTCCAGCTCCATTTTTTGGAAGTCCTGATGCACTGACGGCGGCAACAAAGAGGACTAAGACAATAATAACCTGTGAAATTAAGAACACGGTTAATCTAAGATTTTGCTCTGTCACAAAGTAAACGCATCTTACCTTCATTTTGAGTATTGTGTTGATTTCTTGTTGTTTACTGGTATAAACTCAACGGTTAACTGATAATGATGTTCAAAAGTTTGTTCCATTTTATACAAATCATCATTGTTTGGGGGTTTTATTTACAGTTGGTTCGAACTTCGTATTCAAAAGATACGTCACGTATCCGGAAATTGAGATTGCTGGTCCAGTGTGGGAACCAAAAATCAATTCAACGACCTTATCCTTGTGGTGCATGCCGAATTATTGTTAAGATTTCTGTTTTTAGTTTTGAATATTGCTGTCAGTGTTACATCATTTTTGGTTTTCGTTTCAAAGTGCCTGCTCTTAAATTAGTAACTTGTCCAGTCTTCCGCTACTCGCCTTCGAAAGAAAACAAACTGGTTTCTGTAACAAATATTTTTTCTGGGTTTTGTTTCCAACATTTTTCAGTCGTTGCCAAATTATCTCAACAATAATGATGTGTTGAGTGTATTCTAAAGTTGGCGACATCACATCCTCCCGAAACTCAATGAAAATAAATTGATGGAGTTTACGAACAAATTCATAGTATTTGCAGTACTTGTGGTATCTGCATCAGCTCTCTAATTCTAAATCATTTTCGGTACGTAGGAGCAATAATGTTTCTATTGCAGGTATAGAGATACTCTACCTTAAAGGTGATCATAGATGTGACAAGCCCCATCGAATGTTTTGAAGATTGGGTGTTTTCGATTCCAGAAGAGGTTTCGAACTCCAAGTGCTCTTCAGTTTTGTTAGGAGTAAGCAATAAATCCCTCCAACGTACGGTTGAAATTCGGCATTTCTGGGTGCAGATTAAGTTCAACGTTATAAGATGGAACTCACATCCACGTTGTGCTCCCTGACAGGCTATACATAGTGATCTGACATAAGATGTTGTAACGTTGATATTTACTACGTTGGCAACTACCAAGAAACAGGACGACGCTTATTTGCGTGTTAATGTCCCATTCGAGATACACTTAGGCAAACCATGCTACGCGCTTTCGGAATGTATGCGAACGACATAGCAATCCGCATGGAGGCCCAATTCGGAAATGTAAACCTGAATTGCGTCCATGGCGCTACAAAGAACAAGGGTGACACTATTTATGACACCATAAGTGGACTAGGAGAGCTGAATTCAAGCAAACCACGGTTGAGTGGGTCATCGAAGAACACAGTCTGCAGTGCACCACTTACGACAATGGGTTCAGTGGTTTAAAATGTGTAAGGTGGCGTTATTTATTAGTTCGGTTCGTACATCTCATCATCTGGAGGCGGACTTGGCTATTCTCTGATTAATCAAGCTTCACCCAGATTGAACGAATTGCGATCGAACTTAGTTGGATATCCGAAATTTCCGAGGAACATACATTGACTCGGGTCATTAAACGGAGTCAAATAAGGCCACAAAAGTTCGGTATTGCAATCGCAAAAGGTTTTTTGAATCGCTATCGATCGCGTGTGCCTCAATCCCTCCCAAAATTCAAGTCTTAATACAGCAATCTTGGGAGGTCAATGGGAATTTCGTCAGCGAGCCATCCAAAAGCCTGCTTCTGATCGTGAATGTAGCTAGGCACATGCAGCCAAATATGAAAAACATAAAGCTGCATCAAAAGACAAGCACTGCTCCTCAGCGAGCCTAACGACTAGATGGCAATGTTCTTCGAAAGTTCTATCTGAGAATTAAGCTAGTATAAGGGGAATACGAAGACAGTGTATATGCTCACAAGGGCCCCCCAATTCGAGTTGACTTCTGCAGACTGTATAATAGCGATGATAGTCAATATACCATTATTACTCGAATAATCTATATCGAAACTGGAGGCTTATAAAGCTTCCAGAGCAGACCTACAGCCTGCTGTCCTGGTTTCAGATCGGCATTCACCTTCCCTTTGTCGAATTGCAAGCGCGCATGACAGCGTGCAAAGAAACGAGCCATGTTTTCTTTGATATTCCCGTTAGATTGTACAGAATGACTGTGCAGGATTCTCGCATTTCCATCAAGTTCACTAAGATATGAGTCTAGACCTTCTATGTTAAGAAAGATTTAAGACAAAGCGACGGTCTGCCAATTAATGGGAGCCATCTTATCTCTTCTTTGGCTATAAACTTTTTTAACTGAATGCAATGAAGTGGAAGTCAGAGTACGATTGGCCGCCGTATTAAATGAAATCGTTGAAAGGGCTTACAACCCTTTGGCCAGTTCTAGGTATGAGCCGTCATTCTACAATAGATCCATTGTTACCTTAAATCCCTCGCTTAAAAGTAGGAAATTTGCCAAAGAATGCTCTTGTGGATGCATATAGCCCCGTCTCGTCCATAATTTGTAGGGACAGCCTAAGTAAAACAAATAAAACAAACTAATCAGAGTTTAGAAAACAGACGTTTAGGGTGTGATTAACGCTTTAAATGTGGTCTCTCACTCCCTTCCTGTCCCCATATGATAGGTGACCACCAATAGCGTAGCTATAGCCTTGCTTTTGCTACCTAACCAGCTAACTTAAATGCGACAAGACTACGCAATACCCAAACTAATACTTTTAATGACAGAATTACCTCCAAATACGAGAAAGCTTCTAGATTATTTGTTTGACAGGATCAGGTATCATCTCAGCAGCACTGAACGTTTATAATAATTATCGGCTTTCTGCCTACACCAGTGTATTTCAGACAGAAATGCTTGCGATCTTTTTTGACAGACAGGCGGCTGCCATACCCGGTAATAATAAAACTGGCTCTGCTTGTTGGATGTGGGGTCGGCGTACAGTTATGTACCGACTGGACCTAAAAGCGACTGATAGTCCGTCGGCTCTTATTTTGATCGACATGGGCAGCCAGGCGCGCCAACATTAACACTCTACACACATTCGTATATGACTGAAATCATTGTAGTTTCAGTACCGAAATATCCGTTCCAAACGAAATTGCCAAATTGAATGAGTTTTTTCCAAGGTATTCCTTCGATGGTATTAGAGCGCTTTGAATACACATCTCCAGATCATAGACCAAAGCACTCTTATTGGATTCGTTACACTCACCGTCCAAAAGGTACCTGTTAAGTGGGAAGACTGAAAGATACTTTTTACGAGGTAAAGAGACCAGAAAACGATCCAGTACCCAGTATGCATTTGGAGTTTTAAGGAATGCTTCCATTTTTAACACAAAATACCATCAGTTAATGTTTGAAAAAATTTAATTTGTCTAAATTCCGTTTCTTTTGTTATATTTTCGGCAGATGTTGTTTAACCCTTGACTGGAAGACCTTGCCCAACAACTGGGAATGCTTCGCCTTTAACTGGAAGACCAGCACCTTTAACAGGGAATCCAGAACCTCTGACTGGAAATCCGGCACCTTTAACTGGGAGTCCGGAGCCCCTAACTGGATATCCGGCACCATTAACTGGGAGTCCGGCACCTTTAACTGGGAGTCCGGAGCCCCTAACTGGATATCCGGCACCTCTGACTGGAAATCCGGCACCATTAACTGGGAGTCCGGAACCCCTGACTGGAAATCCAGCTCCATTTACAGGAAGTCCCGCGCCATTAACTGGAAGTCCCGCTCCTTTAATTGGAAAGCTAGCAGCACTTATGGCGGCAACGAAAAAAGCAAGTACAATGATGATCTAGAAATTGCAAAAACATAATTTAATTTCAAGTTAAGCTGACAGTGACAGAAAATTTGTGTAAGGGTTCTTACCTTCATTTCGTTTGTTTGTAGTTTTGTTGTGTCCTAGTAAGAGCTGAATAACAAACTGATAATGTTATGGTGGAGTTCGTCCTCTTTTATATTGTACCAATGCAGATTGTAATCCTTTGGAACGCGTTTAATTGATTTTTCTGTTCCTTTTAACTTGCAACTCATGTTTCTAAATTTAGGTTATGGTATTTCTGTTGGTGTTGTGTTAGCAAAAGTTTGATTAAAACTGCTGATATATCATATGATAATGTATTTACTTTTGGGATTGTTTGGACTGTCGACGACAGTTGTTACTGGAGGTTATAACATCGGCTAGAGAATATGGAGGTGGGTGACAAGTTCGGACTAAGGTCATACAACCCCGTGACGTCAATATGCATTTTTCTTTTAATTTTAAATTGCAGGAATACCAACTAACAAGACCAAGAGTATGAGTGGATGCCCCGCAACCTGTAATTGATACCATTAACTGTGAAATATGTGCAGCATTTACGAGTATATGTCCTACACGGAACCACTTTAACATTTTTTCCATTATTTTCTCACATGCTTCGGCGACTTAACAGAAATTTCATGTAAACTGCTCATCTCTTAGTTTTTCTTGTGGCATCTAATGATATTTTGTGGCACGAAGGGGGCAGCCACACGCATAAACCGCTGAAACTTAACGGATACCATGCGGCATCAGTCACTTCTCAGCCCAGTCGGCTTTTCTACGAAAACCCCCAAACTAACCTAAATCTTACTTTAAACTACGAGAAGTACGAGTATATTACAATAGTACGGTACCGCCTCTTCTCTAAGCCACCAAAAATGGCCTGATTTTCAGTACCGACTCGGTCTCTATCCATTATCGGGGAACTAAGACGGAAGAGCTTCTTAGTTTAGCATTGACGTCGTACCCATCGCAGATGAGCTGCTTTTTCTTCGCACATTGGGGGCAGTGGTATATTTCCGGGACAGCGTTCCTACTCTGTACAAACCCTTTAGTATCTGTGTATATAGACCTGGATCGGTGTATATTCTCATAACACAAAATATTGAGGTAATAAGCCCCAAAGATTGAGCTATTATCGTTGTTTATTGCCCTTGAAACGTGCTTTCGAATCACCTTAATCAGAAAATTGTCAATCCTGTTAAGACGAAATACCTCGTAAGGGACCTTGTTGGAATAATATCTTATGAACTCTGATTCTGATGCTTTGTTCAATCTAAGACAGGTCCTGAGCCATTGTCTTTCAAACACCCATTTTTTTTCCATAAAATACGGCTCAACTTGAAACCACACGGGACGATGATTGTCCTGAGTAGGGCCATGTAGCACAATAGCTTCGTCCTCGAGTAAAAGTTGACTGCTGTGCAACAGTTTTCTTTCTTGGCTCCAGCTAAGCAAACTTTTATATGTTTGTCAAATAAAAATACTGATCGAGCCAGCGGTTGGATATACAAAATATCCGTGTAACTTGAGCGAATGTTCAGCCCATATTCGGCGCCCATGTTCGATGAGGACTGAATTTAGGTAGAACTGCACTTGCAAATGCACTAATGCCGCTTTTACACATTAAAATAGGGCTAAAGAAGCAAATGTTCAACGTGGAATGTTTGTTGGTCCACAAGTATTTGACAATGAAAAGTTTCCAAAATTGCCAACAAGTGCTCACCAAACTAAATTAGTCTCTAAATTTTTGGAAAATAACAAAAAGTTGTTTATGTTAAAGAACGTTAAGGCCACAGGTTGCAGGATGTCTCCAAAAGTTCATGCCGACTGCTACGGATGACTATCGATAAACATTTCGCAATTTCAAAGTCAAAAATCGTGTTGACATGTGGTATCTCTTACGTATAGAGCAGTATATTGGCACTAGCCAAACACACGTACGGGTTTACTTCTGAGCGGTCAATAATTTTCCAATTAATCGCTGCAAGGGTCCCCAGAGTACTTAGAAATCTATAATATTCTTTGCAACTGCTCAATTTTTACCACCAGCAAAATACTACCTATTTTCACAGCCAAAAGTGCAAGGCTTAGTGCAACTACCTATGAATCCTTCAAAACACTTTCCAACTTTGTCTTTCGTCCCGGTTTGCTTTCATATAATAAAGTGTGCTAGGGTAAGTTAGCAATAAATTTTGTTTAATACTTATTGGTTAAAAAATTCAACCATATTTAATTATTTCGGTTTCACAGTCTTATAATTTTCACAGTATGCGACAGATGTAGTTTAACCCTTAGTAGGAAGTGCTTGGCCAACAACTGGAAGAGCTTCACCTTTGACTGGTAGCCCAGCACCTCTAGTTGGGAGACCAGCTCCTCTAATAGCGGTTTTTTGTCCTGCAACTGGGAATCCAGCACCTTTCACCGGGAGGCCAGCTCCATTCACGGGGAGTCCTACTCCATTAACTGGAAGTCCAGCACCATTGACGGGGAGTCCAGCACCATTGACGGGGAGTCCAGCTCCCTTGACGGGAAGTCCTGCAGCACTGACGGCAGCAACAAATAGAGCAAGAACAATAAAGATCTAAAATTAAAGAAACATAATTAAATCTTAGGCATTTGGACGGAGATTGTTGTGAGAATTGTTACCTTCATAGTGATTGTGTTTGGGTTGTTGTTGTTTACTGGTTTGAGCTCACAAATATTCTGATGCTGATTCAGAATGTACTTCGCCTTTTTATACAAATCAAAATCTTCGGGAGACACGCTTCACTACGGAAGTTCGCATTTCACTGTACTTTCTTCATAAGAACAACGAAATTAGGTAAACATAAAACCAAAAATAACTCAATGACTTGAAACCGGCAGGCTGCTCAAAGGGTTCTTAAATTAGTTTGAAATCGCTCTCAATGTATCATACACTTAAGCGATGACAGAAAAAAGAAACAAGAATTGTCTCTAAAATTGTTATACATTTTCAAATTTCAATTCAATTTCATTTTTGTATTTGCGTTGCCATACTATAAATTTTGAATTGTTTTCGGAAATCGCAGAGTGGTGACAAATTGTCCAATTGTACAAAGAAAGTTGTAAGCTTTTCTATATCTTTTATAAATTTTATCTTAATGCCAATGTGCATTCTTGAATACGACAGGAATTTCACCAACATACATATGTATGAGTGCATGTAAACAAAGTTTAAATAATGAATATTTCCGAACTTATTGATTGCGCCCCATAAATAGCAATTCGCATGTGCTAAGGCGTCCACAGCAAGTCAACTTTCTCATATTTATTTCGAAAGTCACTTAGAAGTACCAAGGCCAACTCGGAGAAAGATACTAATACTTGCACTTGGCCGTTGAGGAAATTAACGGACAGCTACCTCCAAGTCCAAAATTATTTAAAATATGCTCTACATTATGTTTCAAAATATTTCGAAAGAGGAAAATCAGAAAAACCCCGACCCGCACTTATGGCATATGATCGGTGTGGACATCTATCAAATGGCGGACAGATGAGGATGAAGAATAGTTTCAGCAGGAAGTAAGGTGAAATTCTAATTTTGAAATACCCGGGCTCTTCAAATCTCTCAAATATTTTGTTTAAGTTGGTAGCACTGACATTGTGTGCGGAATACGAGTAAAACTTCTGCTGCAGTTGCAGAAACGTAAAGAATGTTGCAGAAGGCCTTCGGCGACCAGACTTTCTCACTACAAAGTGTTCCCAAGTGGTACTCGTACAAACAATTCAATGTAGCAGACACAACGTCTGAGATAAAGATCGCCCTAAGCGATTTGGTACTCAATATTCTTCGATGAACAATTAGAGAGCTCGATTGTCGATTTTACAATTTTTTATGTATGATGATGGCATTACCTGACTCAAAATGACTCAAGATGAGCGGAGGATCGATAGATGAAAGTCTGTTATCAAACAGAGACTTATGGACCGTCAAGAAGTAAACCAAAAGTATGGATCGGTTGGAAACGTCTCGGATATTGGAGAAGTGTTTATTGGAGGAAAGGTTTCCCACTTCTTTTTGACAGCTTACCTTTAACAGCAAGTGAATACTAATTATTTCTGTATGACGGAGAAATGAACTATACTCGTACCCATCGACCGATAGATATTGCGTCTAGCATCATTTTTACTGTTGTGAGGCTAAAATCTTTTCTTTAGCAGGACAATTTGAATACATTGTGTATGTCCCTGATACATATAGATTTAAACAAAATCTTGTATCTTAATTCATCTGTATACTGCAGATTGTGGCAAGCTATATCAAATTTAAAATTGTCCGAAACACGCCTAACTAAATATTTGTTGAATTATTTAGCAATAACGGTAATTGATGGCATTAATTTAATGATTTAACTCTATTACAATCCACATAGATCCTTGTACATGAACTATATCCGATACACTGTTGGTTATAACTCCTCTTAATTGGTTATCTTCTTACGCCTTCTCTTAAGCAGCCCCACTACACCACAGTCCTATTTTAGAATGTTGCGTTCTAATTACTGGACATTGCTTAATACTCCTCCTGTTGTGTTGCCTTAATTTTCACTGAAGGCAAAAATGTCTTAGAATAGGCATCGCATTGTCATTACTTCGTGTCTTATCAATACTGACCTTCAAGAACTGCGAGTATATCAGGAAATCTAAGTCAAAACAGAGGGTTCTGCTGGAAAGGAAGGCAGCGAATCCAAGGTTTGAGATAGATGACATGTAAAACGCATCAACAATATAAAATATAAACCCTGTGTGTTCGATATCAACAAATATATTCCTCTAGACACTTTCTGAACCGAATTTCACTCAATTGTGTCTCTAAAAGTATCTTAAAAAAGAAAACAACATACGTGTATTTACGTATGTATAACAACGACACGAAGGTTTTTCTGTTTTCTTTTCTCGACACTCATGCAATATTGAAGGAGATTATTCAAACCAATTTGAGAACCCTTTGAGCGGAATGCATGCCGGTTTCAAGTCATTGAGTTATTTTTGGTTTTATGCTTACCTAACTTCGTTGTTCTTACGAAGAAAGTAAAGCGAAATGCGAACTTCCGTAGTGGAGCGTGTCTCCCGAAGATTTTGATTTGTATAAAAAGGCGAAGTACATTCTGAATCAGCATCAGAATCTTTGTGAGCTCAAACCAGTAAACAACAACAACCCAAACACAATCACTATGAAGGTAACAATTCTCACAACAATCTCCGTCCACATGCCTAAGATTTAATTATGTTTCTTTAATTTTAGATCTTTATTGTTCTTGCTCTATTTGTTGCTGCCGTCAGTGCTGCAGGACTTCCCGTCAAGGGAGCTGGACTCCCCGTCAATGGAGCAGGACTCCCCGTGAATGGAGCTGGCCTCCCGGTGAAAGGTGCTGGATTCCCAGTTGCAGGACAAAAAACCGCTATTAGAGGAGCTGGTCTCCCAACAAGAGGTGCTGGGCTACCAGTCAAAGGTGAAGCTCTTCCAGTTGTTGGCCAAGGACTTCCTACTAAGGGTTAAACTGTCAGTGCCTTAAAAAAAAATGTTAAAATGGCTGTAAATAAATTTCGATGTAAGTCTTGAGTATTAGGAAATGGAAAATCTTTTAATTAGAGACTAGAGAGGTTCCTTAATGAAGATATTTTGTATGTTTTCCTGTTGGAATACACTGGATACTTTTAAGTGATTGCAGTCACTAACTAGGCTTTTTTCTCAACTGAATGTATTTGAATTTTCTTTTGCTTCTGCTTCCCATTAGTGAAACTATTTATTCAATATATATCTACGTAGATCGTTCGCAAAATTTCATGAAGTATAAAATCTGTTGAAAATAGTGACTTTTTGCGTTAGAAACTCTTCACTTTTGAAAAAGTTGGGGGAAGTTGCAAAGCAACGCTTTGTTCATGCTTTAGAACGTGCCAGGTTGCTATGAAAATCGGTTAAACAGAGCTATACCCCTGCTGACTCCAAGCAGGATGCCAGTCCAGTAATATGATTTCTTTAAGTCAGAGGATAAGTAGTGACGTGCTCTAACGTTACTCATTGGTATTCTTTGGTTACTTCCTGAGCCGTTCGCTATTCACTGGGCTACACATCCCTCTAGTCTGTTGATAATTGCCTTTTTCTTATAGATAAGGCATTTAGAGATGATATTTAGAAAAATGTGCAATCGGCCGGCACCCAGATACAGCACTAATGGTACTAGCAAATCCGCAAGTACGAATATACGAGTAAGTGGAAAATGCATGGAACTAAGGAGTGTACCTATATACTGTACCTTGCTTTTCTTCATTTGTCAAAGTATTCGATTTTAAGAAATCAATTCAAAGCTGTGTATAGTGATCGAAGTTGTGACCTTGGAGTTTCACATTAAATACAGTTTGCTGAAGAGGTCCATATTCAAATAGCGGTTTCGAATAAGCCCTTTTATCGAGGACTTTCTCATCAACTTGCATTTCATCTGGTGAAATTTTTTATCCCTGAAGTTAATCACAAGCAACACTTGCTTCCATCTCATTCTCCAAATCACCCTCCATAATTCAATTTAAGTATTCGTTTGATTTCACACCCCTCTCTCGAATTAGTGAAGTCAAAGATTTGGGAGTTATGTTGGATACTACTTTTCCTTTGAAAGTACATCGTACCTTATCCAAAGCTTATTCGCCAAAATGTTTCATTAAGAGAAATAGCAAAGGCTTTTCTGATCCATTTTCTTTCCTGTCCTTATACTCTGCCCTTGTTAGACCTTTGCTGGAATATGCAGTTATGATTTGGAATCCAAATCTCTCTTCTGACTCCGACCGAATTGAACGTGTTCAAAGGCGTTTCACAAGATTAATTTTTTGTAGAATATATTGGAACTCTTGGCCCAATTACAAAGCAAGATATAATGTTTGTAAGAGACCTTATCGGCTATCATATGTATAAGATGCCCTATTCTATTATCAAGAATAGGACTTTACGAGTATGTCCCTATACGATCATTGAGAACCCTGCATCTTCTCTTTGCTGAATAAATTTCATTTATGTATATATATTTTGTTTTCTGATAATCTGTTAGCGCTTAAGTGACTTGTAGATGTTTTCCAATAAGGACTTGACAACTTTTTTTTAAAATAAAACGCAAACCATTTGAGATATTTCAAAAACTTTGTTATCGGCTTGAAGTACAATCAAAACATATATGAATGGAACTCGACTTCGTTCATATGGCCACCGCGGGCACGTTTGCAGAGGTCGATTCGTTGGACTCAGTTTTCAACGACTTGGCCACACATTTCGGCCGAAACGGCCGCTATTTCGTGTTCAATGTTGGCTCTGTGCTCTTCTAACGTCGTCGGCTTGTTGGCATAAACAAATGACTTAACGTAGCCCCACAAAAAATACTCGTAGTCAAGCGGCATTAAATCGCACAAACGATTCGGCCAATCGATTTTGTGATGAAATTCACCAACTTGGCGCATCTTCTCCAGAACCCAATCGGAGAACGTACGTCGCTTCTAATGGCGCATCGGCTTCAATTCTTGAGTCAGCTTGATCTTGTATGGGTGTAAACCAAGATCCTTACACAAAATACGCCATAATGTGGTCTGAGCGATGCCCAATTCTTGAGAACGCCGTGGAATTGACTGATTTGGATCGTTTGCTACGTACACCTGAACGGCAGCGATATTTTCGACACCTCGACCAACCCGTTGTCTTACTGACACGCCAACATCACACAACGAATATGTAGACTCAAATTTTTCCACTAAACTTGTTATTGCCTGTCTATTAGGGCGAGAACTATGACCGAAAATTTGAATTAACGCTCTTAAAGATGCAGTCACCGACTCACCCGTCCAAGTCATGGGGGTCACAGGGGCTCCAAGCGAATCAACGACAAAACTCAAATGAAAGATCTTGTTCTCTAGTTTGAGGGTGGTGGCACAACATTTAATGCTGTGGAGTAGCAAACAGCGGAATAGTGGACAACCATTTTCGAGTATGCATTTGGCAACCATTTATTTACGAGTCGCTGAGGGTCCAAACTGCTACGAAGCGGATATCATCGCCACCCAAGATGAGCTGAGAAAGTAAAGAATGAAAGTTGCGACTACTACAACTGCGATTACTGCGTATGTTTTATTGAGGATTACTTTAGAAAACGCTTTGCATTCCAGGCATCTGATAGCATGCCTGTTCACAATCTACAGGCAACTTTTAATTCATTTCGCAAGGATTTCTCCTGTATGTATGATTGTTAGTTTGCCTTAGCTGCTCTAACTGTTTTCAAAACCAACAAAATAAGACTTAGTGCAACAAACTATCGTCTCAAAATACGAGTAACCGGTTTACTCTCATTTAATAAGGTGTCCTAGGATATGTGAACAATGAATGTTGTTTCATACAATACTTATTGGTTAACAAATGTAACCATATTTATTTATTTTAGTTTCACAGTCTTATTATTTTCACAGTATGCGACATATGTAGCCTACCCTTTATTGGGAAGTCCTTGGCCAACAACAGGAAGAGCTTCACCTTAAACGGGTAGACCAGCTCCTTTTACTGGAAGCCCAGCGCCTCTGATTGGAGTCTTTTCTCCTGGAATTGGGAATCCAGCTCCATTTACTGGTAGCCCAGCACCCTTAACTGGGAGGCCAGCTCCATTGACGGGACGTCCTGCTCCATTAACTTTAAGTCCTGATGCACTGACGGCTGCAACAAAGAGGACTAAGACAATAATAACCTGTGAAATTAAGAACACGGTTAATCTAAGATTTTGCTCTGTCACAAAGTAAACGCATCTTACCTTCATTTTGAGTATTGTATTGATTTCTTGTTGTTTTCTGGTATAAACTCAACGGTTAACTGATAATGATGTTCAAAAGTTTGTTCCATTTTATACAATTTATCTTTTGAAATTTATTTCTGGTTAGGTCGATTCAGATTCGAAATTCACGTCATCCGAAAACTCGTTTTGTGATTTCTCATTTAGTCTGGGATATAACATCAATTCAATGACCTTAGCCTGATTGTGCATTTAAGCTTTTTTTGGAGATTTGTGGGGCTTAGTTTTGAATATTGCTGTTAGTGTTGCATCAATGGGAGCCTGTTGAATATAAATCGTGCTGTTCTGTAACCCATAAGTCATCAAGTTGTCATTTTCTTTTGTTTTTTTTTTTTTTTTTTGAAGCTTATGAAATTTGCACTTGCTCATTAAAGAGTAAAATGGCGCAATGTTACTTTTCTATGTAATTCAAATTAATTAATAAATATAGTATTCTATGCCTTACAACTAGATCTATATACTTTAAGTATTTCCTCTTGCCTTTCTTTTGCTTGCTTGTGGTAGCAAGACGGCTTAAGAGTAAAAAATCCTGTGGTTCCGAAATGAGAACAGATGGGGCGTTGAACTAAGTAGGAAGGACGTTCAACTTGACGCAAAACAGTTAAAAGTATGGTGAGGACCCAAATGGATAATATTCAAGATCCAATTTGTAATTGCAGCAATTCATTCGTGGGCACGGATACCAACTGACATACTCAAAACACTCCTCGCCAATTTAGAAGCTGCTAGATCACTTAACTGTGATGACTTCTACGATGCTTTTGAAAGACTGGTGAGGAATGATGAAGAAGGTACCAGAGAGTCCCCGACTGTTTCAGTTGAACTCCATTAAAATGATTCAGTCGTTGGTTACAGTGCTATTTTAAAGGGTTATCTCTATAAACTGAAAAGTTCAAGGGCTTCAGAAGAGGCACGCTCTGAAATACTACCGGCTAAGGGGCAGATTATACCAAATGCTGTCGAAGACGAGAGTACTAAAACACATTGGCTGTGGTTAAAACATAAAGCGAAGGAAGGGTCTTCTAGTTGGTTTTGACCCGATGTTGAGTAACAGTAAGTACTGGGTCAACATACGATCGGAAATAGGTTTTAAATCAGCCTCGTCAAAAACCAAAAGTAGAAACTGTGCCATTAATACAGGCTCCACTTGGGTAATACTGAAACATGTAAGCGTTGGTGAGGTATCTACATCCTAGACGGATGGACATTCGGTGAAATTAAGTTGATCTTTCGCAAGGTGTCTGCAATTTGCCACACTAAGTTGGCTGAAGTCCCCTATCACTTGTTCGAGCCCTACTTTAGTCGCGGTCTTCCTCATAATGCACTATACTACTGGGATGGATCTGAAGACAAGATGGACAGATCGGTGTCCATCCACTTTACTACATGACCCAGCCATCTCAGCCACTGAATCTTCACTCTTCTGGCTAGGTCGATGTCGCTGTACGGTGCATACAGATCGTCATTGTGACTTTTTCTCCACTCACCGTCGATGCAGATAGGACAGGAAATCTCTCTAAGAATTTTCCTCTAGAAGCAGCCAAGAGCACTCTCATCCATTTTTGGTAAAGTCCATGCCACGGCGCTATAGAGCAGAAATGAAAGGTTTGTTATTGACCTCTATAGACCTTATATTCGATAGAGAAAAAGAGAGTGAGTTATTTGTGGTTTGATCTCAGCGCTGGTTTTCTTGTCTAAATGATAGAGAAGCCTAGGTAGATGAATTCATTAATTATCGCAAAGTTATATCTGACGAGAGGGACATTTTGTCCAAGATAGCGGGCTTAGAACCATTTAGGTTATTGGCGAATGACTTCAGGCGTTCACACACTACGGGAAATAAGAACTTACAGCGTTAAGAAGACTGAAGTCTCCGTAATTGGCGCAGTTCACAGGGTTTCATTTCTTGAGGATCGGACAAACAAGGCTGAGGATCCGTTCGTCCGACTATATTTTACAGATGAGTTGGTGTATGCTGCTTACGAAGTCATCGCCTGCCGCTTTGAAGAGCTCCGCGGTCAGGCCGTCCATTCCAGCATCTCCGTTGGATTTAAGCTTAGATGTGGGGTTCTTTCCTTCATCAAGATCGGTTGGACGGAACTGCTGGTCTAGATCAACCTGATAGAACGGTTTATTTTCGCTAAAAGCGGTATTTAGTTCATTGTCGTCGTCATAAAATCTACAGAAATACTCTCTCCAAATCCTAAGCATCGACCCTACTACGATGTTCCATTGTTAAACTCTAAAGGCATGTCTGTGGCATGTTTTTTACGTTTTGTTAATACTTTTTGGAGAAGTATCTCTCAGCTTTCTTAACCACACGCTTCTTATTTTTTTTCACCTTAAAGACGCAGTTCGTCTCTCCTCTCTACTCATGGAGCTCCTGAACAACTCTAATCCCTCTATGCAGAGGCCCGTTTTCCTAAAGGTAAGTTTTGCTGTGTACACGAAAAATTGTGTAAAAAATGAAGATAGTTTCGATCGGAAAAGGATTTGGCGATCTCTTGGCCTTTGCGCTGTAACATGTATTTTCAAGCGTGTCTAAGCTAAAACAAAATATTGGTACAAATCGATGATGGCTCCATGGAACATTCTGATATACATCACAGGACTGGAGAAGTTCCTGTGCCGATCGCAATGTGGTCACTTTGGTTGTGGGCGGTTGATTAATGAGGAGTTCTAAAAGTTCCCTTGTGAATATCGAAATATGGGAACAGCGTGCTATCTAGTCCAGCAATTCTTACATTAAAATCGCAGAGGACAGTTTAGAGTCATTAACCACTGCACCCAATAGACTTTACATTACACAAATGACACACTTGCAATTGCACGGCATTCGCTCGTGCTGAGTTTCACCGAAGCTTACTAAATGTATCGTGTCAATAAAAAACTAAAATAAGAAAACATCTGGTGCATTGTGTTGGATCAATACTAAAAAATTAACGCACATGAACTTGATTTAAGCTTGTCGTGGTGTTATAGATGTGTTAGCACCCAGAACAACCCACCCACGGCAATTGGCGTAGCCACTCGTACCATGACTACTCCTTTCTAATTTCTACTGGAACAGTCCCTAAGTATTCAATACACCGAACTCTCTGGCTACAAGATCGGTTCAACATTCTATCAATCACTTCAGGTATAGACTTCTGGAAATAGTTCGGAATTGCTCCCAACATCGAATGTTAGACGAAAATCGAAAACCAGAAGTAATAAGAACTGCAAAAGACAAATTAGAGATGAACTTAAGCGACGTTGAAATGCTCTATTTTCTAAGAGTTAAAGGTCTTATTCATTTATTCTGGAATGCAGTGATTCATGAATTCTAGGTTCCACGTTCTAGGCACGAATCTCCTTCGAAATGCTGCCAGTCTTTCGCCTACTAACTGCGCCATATGAGACTCCTCTGAGAACCAACATTAAGTGTGGTCTTCTTGTCCCTAAACCTGAAAGAACAATACACCCACAAGTTTATTAGGAAAACAATCAAACAAACTTTTTTGGATAGAAAAATTTTCATTTGATTCCTCTTCCACTGTGTCTCTTAGGAGAAAAGTAGAACAAAGACCACCCTTGGTAGCGCCCTTGGTAGGGAATAATTGTCAGCCCTAGATCATGCGTTATCGAAGCAACAATCTACACAAACATTCTCACTTCAGACTTTAGATCCCCTTCTTTTTGCACAAACACATAATATGTAATAATAATATGTCTAAAATCATGAAAGAGACTGCCACTTCTAAGCTTATAAAAGTGCAACGTCTTCCATGCCTGGGCATCTCCGGAGCCTTTTGGACCTGCCTAACAGCGGCTTTGAAAGCAATAATAGGACTAGCACCCCTACACTCATACATCAGCAATGTTGGCTTACGCAGCTCAACTAGTATGATACAAGCCAAAGAACTGGATCTTTACGATCACCCGGACCTAAAGATCCTACTCTCTGACATACCAGAACTAGACATGATCAGCGCGATTACAGATCGCCTTCAAATCCTTACCATCAAATAAGCATGGGACAGTATACTACATACCCACCAAACAGCCAAAATGACATAAAGTAATGTCCGGATGGTTCTAAAATGGAAACGACCAAACACAAACATATCAATTGCTTTGGAAAAGAGTCCTAGTATATTCCAATCCGAAATACACACCATTCAAGAATGTGCCAATCTGATATACAACTCTGGTATCATAGGTGCAAAGATCAATGTATTCACGGATAGTCAGGCAGCTATAAATGGCCTCAACTCGCACATCATTGACTCCAAATTAGTAATGTACTACTTAAATACCTTTTAAAAATTAAGCTCAAGGAACAACACCAAACTATGGTGGGTTCCTGGGCCTGAGGGTATTGACGGAAACAAAAAGGCAGGCGAACTGACCAGAAAAGTTCAGAAATCCATTTCAACGGACCTGAACCCTTCTGCTGCACCTCTATAACAGAACTCAAAATGCATCTCGTACTGGATGGAGACTCCAGGCCTAAGTCAGGCCAAACGAGTCAACAAAAATGCCAACAGATGCTTAAGTCTAAATAGGTATGATATCAGAAACATTACAGGACATCACGGCTTAAGATATCACTTCAGCAAAATAAGACTTGCCGACTCTGTCTTGAAGATGAAGAAACAGTTGAACACATTCAATGTGACTGCCCAGGTCTCAACGGAATCGGACGGAATACCTTCTTCAGAGAACAACACGATATCTCTGAACTAAGGGACTCCCCTTCTGCTAGAACTGCTAACTTTATTCAGAAGATAGAAACCCTACTCGCCTAAGCTAAATTCTGTCGAATCAGCACAAAAGATCTTCTTAGATCGAAGTACTTCGCTATCGCTACTAGCGATCAGAAATTTAAAAAAAAACTCCTTCAACTACTTGTTATATGTTGATGACTTAAAGCTCTATGCCGAAAATAGAGAAAAAATTCCATAGAATAATTGAAGTTGTGAAAAGTTTTCGCACAGATGGAATTTGGCATCCAACTTATCACCTGATAAGAGGAAAAGTATTGGGTCTATAACTTAATTCGTGCGGTTTGCTAAGAGATGGCGTAACTTGTATTATTCCATTGTTATTATTCCATTGGAACATGCGTTGGAAAGCTACTGTCATTGTACGTCATTTCAGTATATCTCATTCATTTGAAGCGTAAACAACAATAATTTTTTTTCACTCAAATATGTCGAACTTTGTGCCTGAAAAAGTGTTTTTGCGGGGAGTTCTTCTTCATTACTTTTATATGAAGAAAACTGCTGCCGAAAGTCATCGTATTTTGGTGGAAGTTTATGGTGAACATGCGCTAGCTGAGCGAACATGCCAAAAGTGGTTTGCACGATTTAAAAGTGGTGATTTTGGCTTGGAAGACGATTAACGTCCTGGGCAGCCAAAAAAGTTTGAAGATGAAGAACTGGAAGCATTAATCTATGAAGATTGTTGCCAAACACAAGAAGAGCTCGCAGAATCTTTGGGTGTCACTCAAACAGCCATTTCAAAACGTTTAAAAGCAGCTGGATATATTCAAAAGCAAGGAAATTGGGTTCCAATAGTACTCAAGCCGAGAGACGTCGAAAGGCGGTTTTGCATGTCCGAAATGCTGCTGGAACGCCACAAAAGGAAGTCATTTTTGCATCAAATTGTTACTGGTGATGAAAAATGGATTCATCCAACCAACCAAATCAACGGCAAAGCCGAATAATGCTCTGTATTTGGTGGGATCAGATAGGTGTGCTGTATTATGAGCTGCTAAAACCGGGTGAAACCATCAATGGACAACGCTACCAAACACAATTGATCCGTTATTAATTTGAAGAGAGCAGTAGCCGAAAAACGCCTGGAATATGCGACCAGGCACGAGGCAATAATTTTCCATCATGACAACGCTCGGCCCCACGTTGCTATTCCGGTTAAGAACTATTTGGAAAACAGTGGATGGGAAGTCTTACCCCACCCGCCTTATAGCCCAGACCTAGCCCCTTCTGACTACCATTTGTTCCGGTCGATGCAAAACGCCCTCACTGAAATACGGTTCACATCAGAGCAGAATATCAAAAATTGGCTTGATCCATTATCGGCTGCCAAGCCGGCGCAGTTCTTTTGGAATGGGATCCACAAATTGCCAGAAAGATGGGAAAAAGTCATAGCTTCAGATGGGCAATACTTTGAATAATACTATTGTACATGTTTTTCTTAAATAAACGTTCAAATTTAAAAAAAAAACCCACGAATTAAGTTATATACCCAATAGATGCCAACGAAGAAGGTTTCCCAAAAGACCAACAACAAGTAGTTAAAGATTTACAACACGAAGTATCGAACAAATATCTTGGATTTCTCAAACTCAGAGGAATAAATCACAGTGTTATCAAGTTTAGCCGAAACGCCCAATTTAAAACAAGGATGAACACCATTTTGAAATTGAACCTTTCCGGAGGAAACAAATGCAAAGGTATAAACACCTGTGCTATTCATTTGCTCACATATTCTATTGGGATAATCAAATAAGCTGATCTCGCGAGCCTTGATATGCTGATCCGAACATCATTCACGGGACATACATAGCAGGCACCACCCGCGAAGCGCTATTCAAAGGATGTGTCCATCTCGAAGAATAGGTAATAGAGGGATTGTGAACATTACAAATCTACAACACCAGCAATGCCTTAACATAAGGCAATACCTGCATAGTAACCCATTACAACTTATAACGACATACTGTCTGCCTGATGACAACTTTAAGCCCCTTAACTTCAGCTCGGCAAATTCCCCGGATCCTGATAACGTCAAAACAGAGGAGGGACTTATAATGTCTTGAACAGCAATAATCATATACAGGCAACTATGACACCGAAAATGAGCCTGTGGTCCTTTAACACCTTAAAACTTCCCCACAAGTTTGTATTCAATCAGTGGGCTCCCGCGTCTGGAGAGTACCGGTGGGGTTGGGTAATTTGCTTAGAAATATACCTATCGATGAGATGCTCTTCGTAGGCGGAGATTTGAACGGCCACGTCGGAGAAACAAATATTGATTATGAGGACTGCCACGGCGGTAAAGGCTTTACAATTCAGCTGGCGAAGACATTCTTGTCCGTGTTAAGGACTGTAAATTAATACTTGGAGAATCGCTAGTAGGCCAACACCGTCTGCTCATTACAGAATTTTTCACAGCGGAGCCACCGAAAACACGGGCGTCGTTTGGAAAGCCAGAAATCCGATAATATAATCTATCGATGGAACGAGGCGCAAGACATATTGAATAGCATGCACGAGATACTATCACTTCGGCAAAGAAACATGGTGGTGGAATGACGAAACTAAACGAGCTGTGACCGACGACGAAGAATGCATTCCAAGCGTGGACAAAATGCGATCGAAGCGACGATTTCGAAAAAGCTCGACTGGCTCTTGAATACGAACGTCTTAAGAAAGTCGCAAAGAATGTCTTGGCTCGAACTCAAGCGGCAACAGTGGCAAATCTGTACCAGGAGTTGGAACAAATATGCTCACGATCGGTAGATTGAAGACAAGCTATACAAGAAGTTCAAACGTCGTACAATACTAAAGTGCCAAATATTTTTAAGCTCGCTGCACAGAGGCGAAAAAATTCGATGGAAATAGTCTCGCCGAAATACATCAAAAATGCTGACGGTCGTTTACTAACAAATGAAAAGGAAATTTGTGACCGGGGGCTTGAATACTGCAAGGAGTTGTTTAACAAACAGTTTCCAGGTGATAACGCTGGTCTATTAGAGGAGGAAGTTTCGGACTTTTCAATCGAAGAAATAAGTGCATCAATCGGAAAAATGAAGCGGAGGAAAGCGGCGGGACCAGACAGCATTCCATCAGAGTTTTGGTTGAAGATGGAAGGAATCGGCAGCGAATGACTATCGAAACTTTTAAATTAATTAAAATGTGTACAACCAAGGCCCACATATGGAGAAGTAGCTTCTTGGTTCCATTATACAAAGGAAAAGGCGACACTCGAGAATGCAACAACTACCTTTCAATCAAGCTGATGTCACATACGATGACAATCGTCGAAAGAGTCTTAAACGAACGTCTTAGGCAAATAATAAAGCTCGATAATAGCCAGTGTGGAATTGTTGAAGGAAGATCGACGGTGGGCGCTATCCAAAGCCTACGAATAATAATGGAAAAGCACCGAGATTAGTCTAAGGATTCACACATGGCATTTATCGACCTCGAGAAAGCATTCGATCGAGTGCCTAGGGATCTCATATGGGCCGCTCTGAGGTCTCAAAACGTACAGGAAACGTATGTTGGAATAATACAAGACATGTACGGAAACGTGAAAACTGCGGTTAAAAGCTCTGCTGGACTAACGAGAGAACTTCCAGTTAATGTCGGAGTACACCAAGGAAGCGTTCTTAGCCCTTTCCTCTTTAACGTAGTGTTCGACTATCTTTTAAAAGACTGCATGCGCGAAGCAAATGTAACGCCAATTGTCTTTACTGACGACGCAGTTATACTAAGCGATAACGTCGAAGATTTACAGAACGCCTTAGATTCATGGAGAAACGGGTTTAAAATAAGTCGTTCAAAGACGGAGCATTTGACGTGCCTATTTGCGCATCTGTTGCGGCCTGTTCCGGATAAAATGTTAGACGGAAACGTTCTTCCAAAAAGCACTATCTTTAAGTACTTAGGATCAGTCATTAACATGGAAGCGAAATGTGACGACGACGTAAACCATAGAGTGAGTGTGGGGTGGATGAAATGGCAGGAAAATTCGGGAATCTTTTGCGACCGAAAATTTCCACTTAAATTGAAGGGGAAACTCTACACCACGGTTGTTAGATCAGCTCTTATATACGGCTCAGAGTGCTGAACTCAGGAAGTGAAAATGTTAAGGATGTCTAGTGGAGTCACTAAACGCGATTGCATTAGATCTACGCGTATAAGAGGAAGTCTAGATATAAAAAATTCAGTAACCGAACAGCTTGATGAGAATAGAATAAGCTGGTATTGCCACGTTCAAAGAAGATCTGCGGAAAATCCGGTTAAAAAGGCACTATCAACTACGGTCACTCCAACTGTAAGAAAACGAGGTCGGAAAAAGAATTCCTGGATTTCTCAGATATCAAATGCGCAACAACGTCTGGGGTTAACCACTGAAGCGATCCAGGACCGAGCATTATGTAGACGCGTTCTGCGGTCTGCGACATTAGCCAACCCCATAAGCGGAGCAGCAGCGATGCAGTAAAAATGAGAAACTCGTTACGCATAAGTTCGTATAACGAGGAAAGGGTTAATAAAAGGATAAGAAGAAGGACTAGAGGAGACTCAATTAATCGCATATGCTTTCATGCCAATAAATATTTTACAGATGAGCCCAAGTACACATGAAATAGTTCGACAGAGAACTAGTCCGGCCTAGCACCGTAACTGGCTTTTAGTTTTGACATCAGTTTTTACTATTGTTGTCTACATCTGTTGATTGCCGTTCGTTGTTATTTATGTTGAAGTGTTCATTTCACTTAGCAGTTAAGTGTTAGTCGTAATCGTCGTCAGTCTCCAGAACTCACCACTTCGGATTTTCATAATCCACAGTGATGGTAGTAATGCGTTCTCATTCTTATATCAAATTGTTTCTGTTTAATATTTGGGTGCTTGTCCCTTAATAAAATAGCTCATACACAACTTATATCCTTCTTTGCAACGCCACTTTGTATCGCTTCATGTGTTTCCAGATATTCTTCGACTGAAACCTATTACATCAGATGCGACATTTCTATTCGATTGCTGAAAAGCTAAAAATGTAACCGCTCGTCTCTTGCATTAAGTAGTGGGAAAAAAAAGTTCTCGATCAGAAAACGCTTGAGCTCTCATTTGCGATTATAAATGTTCGGCTTCAAATTCCAAAATATTGAGATACGGCAAACGTGTTGTTAGCCACAATAATGTTCGGTAAAAACGCGTATGGAAGTACGCAGATTTAGAATATTGATGCTGTGCCTCATGTCAATTACCAGGGCTGTAAAAGAATGCAATCATTGCGGAATGCATACATTCAAGTCGCCATAAAAATTCACATGGATTTGTTCCAATTCAATGACTTCAATAATGACTTCAACTTAAAAAAAATAAATCACCATTCATTTTGAAGTCATGACTAAGCAATCATTTTTTGCAATCAAATGAGTTAAATAATAAAATGATTGCATTCTTTTACAGCTCTGTCAATTACAATCTGACCGATAAGTCGGTTTATTGATTAAAAGATTTATTGGCGGCTATTGAGATGTGCAAAATGAGTCCTACTCGTATCCATTATAAATCAGTGAACTCGGGCATATCAACCTTGTTCCGTTTGTTATTTGTAAAGTGTGGAAAGTGTCTTCATCATTTTTATAATTTTTATTCAATAGTCTTTGCAATTTTATTATAATGACATACATGCTTCAACAATGTCACTAAATTGTACAAATTTAGTTCTAAAATTCTGGTCCTATGCGCCAAACTAATTAGGCACTTGTGTCACCCTCGACAGATATACTCGTAACTTTGAGGTAGCTTAGGACTTTGTCTACCTAGGCTCCGCTATAAATACAAACAACGACACCAGCGCAGAGATCAAACGAAGAATAACTCTTGAAAACCGCTGTTTCTTTGGGTTGAGAAGGCAATTGAGTAGCAAAGCCCTCTCTCGGACAACAAAAGTCACCCTTTATAAGACTTTAATAATCCCGGTCCTGCTCTATGGCGCAGAGGCATGGACATGGACGAGAAGTCTTCGAATCCACTCCCGAGGGACAGCGCAGTAGAGGAAGGCCAAAACTCAGGTGGCGCACGCAAGAGAGAGGGGACCTCAGCCGACTTAGCGTGCGAAACTCAAAGCAGTTAGCCAGGGATCGAGCTGGCTGGAAACTCTTGTTGACTGAAGCCCAGGTCCGCCCCGGACTGTAGCGCCACTTAAAGAAGAAAGAACATAGCTTCGTAAAGAGACACTCGGATTTGAACAATATAAAGCAGTCATTATACGAGAATCAATCTCTCAAGATGGCCAAATATTCGACCATAGGTGAGCGATTTAGGATAGACAGGTTAAGTCTCCCTGTCGATAGTAGATACGATGTCACTTTATGAACACTCAAATGAAATAGCATTTGTGGTTGAGGAGGTAACCTTATCCTCCCAAAATAATCATAGTTCAACACAAAAAGTTGAATCCTTTATGATGTTCCAAATTCAATGGACCTCTTTATAGACATATCTCAAAACAATCTCCCCCCACACCGTTTGCCATTAGTAGCATCGACATGGCAGCACCCGTCATACAGCGATAAGTAATAAATATAAATTTAAATTTATTAGGAATCAAATTGGTAGAGGTTGCCATTCATACGAGTTCATGGCATTCTCGACCTCACATGATTTTCAAAACGATAGCAATGCAATTTTAAAAATTGATTTCGCCACTTTATGCTTCGAAAAATTCATCATACTCGTAAATGCGCGCCGTAAGTATTCAATAAATTATTCAAAAAGCATGTCGATTTCAATAAAATGAACGGGTTGTGGTCAATCGCGGGAACTATAGACTGCTTCGGCAAAAACCTGATGCAGGGTTTTCTCATTTGGGTAGGGGTAAAGGGGTATTTTTGAAATCCTTTTACATATGCATGGGTAGGATTCATTCACAATTCAAATCAAATTGATTACCAAAAATTGACTCAAATTTCATGCATTTGATGTCTGTAGTCAATGCCTATTGCATTGTGTGGTTAGCTATGGTATTTTGTGAAAGGCTATTAGGAACTCGTTCACTTGTGGATTTATAGACACAACGTAGCTGTTTGAATACATCCAAACTATGGTTGACTTTGAAAATGAAAATTTACTAATCAAAATTGTTAGGGCTGATTGACTTTGTACTCGAACTGAAATTTGTTTTGTTTTGCCCGTTGATGATATCATTTCACTGAATCACAGGTCATTGAATTGATTTCTTATTCTCATCCACGATCGAAATATGTGGATATTTACAAAGCATGCAAAATGAATTGCAACATTTCTGTATTCTTCATTTGTATAAATGAGAGCACACTTACCCTCATTGTCATTGGTTAATTTTTGAGTTCATAACGGCTAAGAACAAAATATAAATTATTTTTGAATAAAGAAAAGACGGCTTTTTTTTTCAAATATTTATGGCGAGAAAGAATTAAACTACTTGTCCTGGAAGATCTAGGAAACTGCAGTTAAGTTTGCAAGAAATAAGCAGTAACGATAGTTCAGGAATTGTTGCAGCGTGCGTCCTAAGATTGATCATCTAAACATGGAGATATGATCAAACTTTTGTAAATGAAAAACATATCTTATCATGGCCTGAAAAGCAAGTTCTAATTTACGAAAAGAAAATGAGTTAAGAGAGCTGTAGACTAAACAGTAGTAGCTTATTTGCGGTACTCGTAGACCTTTTTCAAGTTTTAGCCAGAGCATACGCAACGTCGAATAAATCTTTTTAACAAGTAGGTTGATATGATCACAGGCTGTAAGACGAATTTTCTCTCTTAATAGGTAGACATCTGGGTATTCGTCAACAATGCCAATGTTCTTGCCAATCGGTAACTAAAGAGACTTTTGTGAATTAAGTTGAAGACCACTTGAAAGGGTCCGATGATTTATCGCACTTAAATCCTAATTCAATTTACCGACACAATTCCCGAGTTCCAACAAATATCATTGAACTTCGTCTGCATATAGGCGTATCGTACTATGCTTACACACTTGGGGAAGGTCATTGATGTATAAAACGAAGAGCAGAGGTCCAAGTATTAAGCCTTGTGGAACACCTTTGCATAGTCCCAGGAATGTAGAGACATCATCGATTAAAGAAACCTGTTGATACCTTTCACTAGGGTAGTTCCGAATCAGTTCAACGGCTCTCCTGTCTAATCCGACCCTAGAATAAAGTTTCTGGCAAAGTATGAAGAATTAACGCAATATAGGTGAGATGGCTTGTAGATTTATGTTATATTCATAAATGCAACTATGAATTCCATATTTTTATCTATAGGCCATCATTGTTCTGGGTCTCTTCGTAGTCGCCGTAAGTACTGCAGGACTCCCAATTAGTGGTGCTGGTCTTCCAGTGAATGGAAGCTAGACTGCCAATTCCTGGAGAAAAAACACCGCCTTCTCGCAAAAGGTGCTGGTCTGCTAGAGAAAAGAGAAGCACTCCCAGTAGTTGCACAAGGATGTCCTATGAAATACTAAGCTATTATTCCTTGCAATTCCTAAAGACAAAAGACTTTAAATCTGAATAAAATGTAGATAGATCAATGAATATGGTTTGATTATTATTATAGAGTTTGTATGCACGAGTATTTCTCAACCTCTATACAATTGGGCATTACCTATGCTCGATCGTTTCAACATGCCTATTGCAAATCCCTTACTTTCAGAGAAGGGGTGTCCTTGCATAAGCCATAAGTTGAACGCCTCTTGGTTTATATGGACCTGGCTGAGGTTTTTGGGGGGCTCGTTATACGAATTAAGCGTAACGAGTTTCCCATTTATACTGCATCGCTGCTGCTCCGGTTGGCTAATGTCGCAGACCGCAGAACGCGTCTACATACAGCTCGGTCCTGGATCGCTTCAGTTGTCAGCGCCAGGCGTTATTGCGCATTTGACATCTGAGAAATTCAGGAATTCTTTTTCCGACCTCGTTTTCTTACAGTTGGAGTGACCCTAGTTGATCGTGCCTTTTTAACCGGATTTTCCGCAGATCTTCTTTGAACGTGGCAATACAAGCTTATTCTATTCTCATCAAGCTGTTCGGTTACCGAATTCTTTATATGTAGACTTCCTCTTATACGCGTAGATCTAATGCAATCGCGTTTAGTGACTCCACTAGACATCCTTAACATTTTCATTTCCGCTGCCGTCATTTTGTTTTTAAACCGTGGTGTAGAGTTTCTCCTTCAATTTAAGTGGGAATTTTCGATCACAAAAGATTCCCGAATTTTCCCGCCATTTCCTCCACCCCACACTCACTCTGTGGTTTACGTCGTTGTCGCATTTCGCTCCCATTTCCTTTGTATACTTAAAGATAGTGCTTTTCGGAAGAACTATTCCGCCTTACATTATATCCGGAACAGGTCGCAACGGATGCGCAAATGGGCACGTCAAATGCTCCGTTTTTGAACGACTTATTTCAAACCCGTTTCTCTCTAGCGCATTTTTCCATGAATCTAAAGCGTTTTGCAAATCCTCGACGTTATTGCTTAGTATATTGGCGTTACATTTGCCTCGCGCATGCAGTCTTTTAAAAGATAGTCGAACACTACGTTAAAGAGGAAAGAGCTAAGAACGCTTCCTTGGTGTACTCCGACATTAGCTGGAAGTTCTCTCGTTAGTCCAGCAGAGCTTTTAACCGCAGTTTTCACGTTTCCGTACATGTCTTGTAATATTCTAACATACGTTTCCGGTACGTTTTGAGACCTCAGAGCGGTCCATATGAGATCCCTAGGCACTCGATCGAATGCTTTCTCGAGGTCGATAAATACCATGTGTAAATCCTTAGACGAATCTCGGTGCTTTTCCATTATTATTCGTAGGCTTTGGATAGCGTCCACCGTCGATCTTCCTTCAACAAATCCACACTGGCTATTATCGAGCTTTATTATTTGCCGAATACGTTCGTTTAAGACTCTTTCGACGATTTTCATTGTGTGTGACATCAGTCACTCCAACTGTAAGAAAACGAGGTCGGAAAAAGAATTCCTGGATTTCTCAGATGGCAAATGCGCAACAACGTCTGGGGCTTACCACTGAAGCGATCCAGGACCGAGCATTATGTAGACGCGTTCTGCGGTCTGCGACATTAGCCAACCCCATAAGCGGAGCAGCAGCGATGCAGTAAAAATGGGAAACTCGTTACGCATAAGTTCGTATAACGAGGAAAGGGTTAATAAAAGGATAAGAAGAAGAAGAAGTGACATCAGCTTGATTGAACGGTAATTGTTGCATTCTCGAGTGTCGCCTTTCCCTTTGTATAATGCAACCAAGAAGCTACTTCTCCATATGTGGGCATAGGTTGTACACATTTTAATTTATTTAAAAGTTTCGATAGCCAAACGCTGCCGATCCCCTCCATCTTCGACCAAAACTCTGATGGAATGCTGTCTGGTCCCGCCGCTTTTCCCCTCTTCCTTTTTCCTCTAGTCCGTTCCTTAATAAAAGAGGTATTCAAAACTGCCCCAACTACAGGGGAACAGCTAAAAATCATCAATTTATCAACTTGACTTTTGAAACCCACTACCTTTTAAAGGTCTTAGAAGGTAAAGTGTGAGGAGCAAACTCATCGAGGACTTTGTTCGACAGGATTGCGCGCTTTCATATGATTTAGTCACCCCAAAAGTTGGGGAAACTTCTGCAGGCTGTCATTGATTCGATGACGCCCATAGAAAAATAAGCACTTATTTTTGGTGGTAAACGAAGCTAGACAATGTGCAGCATGTTAACAAGAGAGAACATTCCGGATCAACTCCAAGGCAACAACAGGTTTTGCCTACCTAGTTTCTCTACAAATTCAAACAACGACACGATATTGCACATATAACGCTCTAACCACTAGCAGTTCTTATGAACTAGAAAGTCAACTGAAAGGTAAGTCCTCTGCAGCAGCAACGAAAGGAAAATTTCGTAAAGCTGCACGTAAGCTTTGCTATTTTTTGATTCTAGGATTTGGGCTGGATGTAATAGTAATCTCTTTAAGAGCTCATTTTCCCTCTTCATCCTCTCTTTGCAAAAAAAAAAAACAAACAAAGGATCCCGTCTTGTTAATGGCGGCAAATTTCTAGCAATTATAAAACGTTGCGACGCAATTATAGTAAAGTCGGTTTTTCTTGAAATGACCGTAAATCATTGGCTTACTTTCCTGCGAAGACACTTTTAAACTCAGACATTGCACGATTCACGGGTGCGTTCAGACCACAGCTTATGTAACACTGATAGCAGTCAGTGGTTCCGATTCGCAAGGACTGAATCATCACTTAGAATCCAATGAATTTTAGGATGAAAACAAAGTCACATGCGAAATTTCAGATACACACGAGTGGCCACACTACCTAACATCAATATTAATTTGTCTCTGAATTCCAATTAAAGCACAACAACAATCAAATATTCACAATGATGGTAAACAATCCTAAATGATAAGTTTTACGGAAAATTAGGATTCAATCGAATCCTATTGTTCACAAGTCATCATTTTCCTTTTCGTGTTGTTGTTAGTGCAGTGAAAATCGCAGGACTCCTGTTAAAAGTGCAGCTATGACAATAAATGGACTTTGATTCCAATAAATGCTGCTGGACATCCAGTTAAGTGTGCAGGTTTTCCAGTCAATGAAGCGGAACTCGTTGCCCAAAGAAAAGCTCTAATAAGAATTATTGATGTTCCTGTTAAGGGAGCTGAACTTCCAATTAAAGGCAAACGACTTTCAGTCGTCGAACATGGACCTCCTGCAATGGATTGAATTGCAAACGTCATGTATGTGATGTATGGTACTCCAAGAAAGAGATTCGAAAGTTTTCCCAAAAGGTAAAAAAACTTCCCAAGGGTACCACAAGCCCCGAGCCAAAGCTTGTAGACACTAACAAAGGAACATCGTAGTAGAGTCGCAGTCGATGTAGAAGATATGGAAATAGCATTCCTGTAGACTGTACGAGTAAAACGACGATGATGAACCAAATACTGCTGTCAGGCAAAACGAACCTTTCAACCTCATCAAATTCAGCTGTAATATATGAAGTATGGTCCAACGAAAGTATGCCCGGGGTATAGAACCTCAACATTGTCAAACCTCAATAACTTCAGAGGCGTCTGTTTTCTTAACATCACCTACAAGATTTTATCTGCCTAAAGTCTTTCGTCGATAACCTTATTACAAAAACTTGTCCCTCTGTGCAAGATAAGAATGGAGAATTTATGCTGCCCCATCAAGGAGGGTAAAGATGTCAGCAATGCCTCTAATATCAAACAAAGGCGATTCCTTTAACATCATTTTTGGAAAGAGTAGTGCAAAACTCAAGCGTATCTAGCGAAAAATCGAGCTAGCCGAAAACATTTGTTGACTGAGGCCCATTTTCATCCCAGACTTTAGCGCCACCTTAAGGAAATAAGTCATTAAAGGTTCCTTAATGCAGGGGAATCCCATTCAAGAACTTTAGAATCTATGATAAGCCTGATGCGACTTGGCATCTATTAATACTACCCGAAGTGACCGGATGTCAGATATAGGAGGGTTGTCTGAAAAGTTTCCAACCGCAACGTAAAGATAGGGGCACTCGTTAATAAAAGCTTGTAAATGCTAGCTATGCATCTTTTGACAGTTACTTACCGAAGTTTCAGTCATTTTGGACGAGCAATTTTTAATTGACAGTCGTTTGAGTGTGTCGATGTGAGTGTTTTTTGTGAAAATGGAAAAATTGAGTATCGAACTGTTATTAAATTCTTGTTTTTGAAAGGCAATACGCCAACGCAAATCAAAAATTAGTTGGACTCTGTGTATGGGGGCTCTGCACCATCATTTACCACAGTGAAATTTTGGGCAGCTGAATTTAAACGTGGCCGTATAAGCTTGGGAGATGATGAACGTTCGGGACGTCCAAAAACTGCAACCACTGACGATAACATTGCTAAAGTTCACCAAATGGTGTTACACGACCGCTAAATTAAAGTGAAAGAGAAAGTAGAGGTTATGAAAATGTCCAAAAAAAGTGTTTGTTACATATTTAGATTTAGATTTAGGCATGGAAAAGCTGTCCACGCCTTGGTTGCCGCGTTTGCCAGAAACGTGTTCGAATGAACATTAACAACGCTCTCTTAGCGCAGTTTAGGCGCAATAAATCTGAGTAACTGTAGATGAAACATGGATACACCATTACATGCCCGAAACAAAAATTCAGTCAAAACGCAAAGCAAAAACTGTTTTTTCGGCTGGGAAAGTGACGGCGACTGTTTTCTGGGATAGTCAAGGAGCTATCTTAATCGATTATCCTCAAAAAGGAAAAACCATTACAGGAGCATACTACGCATCATTAATTGCCAAGCTGAAGGCATAAATTGCGGAAAAACGGCCACATTTGCAGAAAAAGAAAATTCTGTTCCACCTCAGCGGTTGCCATGGCGAAAATCCATGAATTACGGTTTGAACTGTTTAAAAATCCGCCTTATTCACCAGATCTAGCCTCAAGCGACTTCTTCTTGTTCCCTCATCTAAAAACTGCGCTCGGAGGATAGAGATTTTTGTCAAATGAGGAGGCAATCACCTTCGTGAACAATTATTTTCTTGAGAAAAAACGCCAATCACTATTTTGATGGGTAAGAGGGATGGGAGCATCGGTGAAATTAAAAAAAAAATATTGAGAAAAAATATCTTGTATCATTGTTCGGTCGGCAACTTTTCAGACAACCCTCGTACATGTAGTACATTCGCACAAAGACGAATATCTTTATCCGAATATGAAAACAAGCGTGATGTCCGTTCTGGTAGCAATAAAGATTCAGCAAGGGAAGTTGCTTCATAACAAACTTGAAAATCATACTTAGCTTACTCTTGTAATTTTACGTGTGCATGGAAATTTACTCATAGTTCCCAGGGACCACAAATATTGTGTGTCGCATACGCGCATACGAATCTGGGTTTTCCTTGAAAAACTATTAAAACATTGGAAATAAGCTGTGGGACATTATTATTGTAACACATTCAGGAAAGGAAGAAAGGAATGAGGCCAGCCTTAACTGGCTAAATGAACTTGTAAATAAACGGTGAGGTACTAAGAACAAAATGTAACTGAAAACATCCTTCTTCAGTGGGCGATTAAGAAAAAATTGTTTGTCATCTTGATCCTTTTCATACATGGTTGTAACTGGCCATATGCTTGAACAAAACATCTTAATAGATTTTTGTTTAATTAAATGCACCGAAAATGTACATCGTGGAAGTATGTAAATGACTGGTCTCTAGTAGATTCGTCATTGAAAGTAACATGCCCGCAACGGAGGACGAAATTATGTAAGTACGAGTATAGACGAAGTGTGGTCGCTATTTTTCTTTTATTGAATTTAATTCATTAATGCAACAGAAAAGCCGCACATCGATGCAGCGCAGCACACAGGCAGACATACTATACATACATTAAAAGAATGAAAACAAAAATAAAAAAAAACTCTATTTTTTACTGCAGATTCTTCTGTTCCTGTTTCACTGTTTCATGGGAGTGGTAGAGGCGAGCAGCTTGAAGGGACTTATTCGTATAGATCAACAATGGCAGCAACCATCATCATCATCATTAGTAGCCGACTGTAATTAAAATTTTTAATTTACTTTGATAAAACGGAGTTGTGGTAGCTGATTTATCCAGTTATCTGCATTTTCTTTTTGTTTTCTCCTTTCAGACCTCTTTTGCTTACCGCTGATGTTGGCCTAAAAGGAAAGCTAGGACATACAGCAGGTGGGCAAGTAACCACCCTGTGGAACTTTGTATTTTTTTATATTTTTTTTATTGGAGGTTTTATTTTTCATTTATTTTTTCTGTCCTTAATTATCATTCTATTACTCGTTTTGCTTTTCTCATTTGTTGCTGGAACAAATGCGATGTGAGCTGAGAATGTCCTCCTGCATTAGAAGTAAGTTGATATGCAATCCCCTTGGTAAGAGGTATTGTTGTTCTCTGCAACTCGTACGCATGTCACCACCTCAGAGTGCATTCTTTCAACATGATGATCTTTTGTTTTCGACGTCTGATGTACGAGGTATCTAAACTCTGAAGAATATGGCAAAAATCTTTTCAGTCGAATGATGATATAAAGGGGTGAACTCGTAGAAAGAAAAAAGTCATTCGGTCATTAAAGGCTCACAATTTGGCATAGGGGATGCAGGTACTAGACTGGCAAATATGTTAATGGAACAATGTGACGTTACGTGACAAAATCTTATACGCGTTAGTACTCGTATTTGCTCCGTTTAACTTTCACAAATCATTTTAATTTCAGTTGCTTCACTATATTAATGTTTTCTTGAACAACAGACTAACCATCTTTTGTTTGGGGGCTACAACGTTCTAATGGAAATATGGATTTGACCTTTAAGAAGATAAGCTTCACCTTGTATTCAGACTAGACCCTGAAGGTGAGTAAAAGAGAAGAAATGTAAGCAAAACTGCATCAATACTTCCACATTCGGCCTACTGAATACCTATCTTATAGTGGAACAAAGTATATTGAGTCTGACTGTATACTCGTATATGAGGCTAAACACAACACGGAGGCAAGCATCTTCTGCCGGCATGATGGACAAGTGCACTCAAATGTCTAACAAGAAGTTCCCAAAGGAAATACACAGCGAAGGAATTCCCCTCGGTAGAATCAACAGTGACAATCGCCGCCGACCGTAAGTTTCTTCAATATATTCGGGGATTACGTCAATAAAGACTTTTTCAAACTGACCTAGAGCCTTGAATAATGAGCCGAGGGCAGCAACGCAACCACAAAAAAAAATTCTAAAACAACATCCTATCAACCGAATTGTTCAACACATTTTCTGTGATTTTGGCCGCTTTTTCCCCAATAGTTCTTGAGTGCATAAATCGTCTCTGCCCACATAGAGGCAATGACTGAGTGTATGTAACAAGCGATGGCAGTAAATGGCAATTTAGGTATTATGTAAGGGCACAACACCTACAACAATTTGATTTGGCTGACCAGTTTCCACTTCGCAGCCTTGCTTAGCATCGTCGTGTTGTGTTGTGTTTTTGGTGCAATAGCTCGGGAATTTAGAGTGGACATACTCGTAGCTTATATTCGCGGGCTGAAAAGTAATTACTTCTCTGCGTACGTCCACGTCTGTAAATACAGACCAGCTGTTTTGGCACTAAGTGAAACACAGATAGATCCCCGCCCACACCTCTCAGATCACTCTAATCTGAAGCTACCTGGCTACGAACTAGTGCCATTATTCTTTTCTCACCGCGGTCTCACCATTGACGTGCGTAATGATGTAGCTTACCAAACTCTACCACAATGTAGTCCCTGTTCCAATCCGGAATTCAATTCCATCTTCGTAAGCAAGTTATCCACTACTACTTTATTTACAGAAGCCCCAAACTGGACAGCAATTCAACCTTTAACGGGTCTGATGCGCTGCCTGACTCCATACAAAGAATTGTATCCCTGTATACTCATACTGAAACCGTTATTACGGGCGATCTCAATCTACACAATTCGGGGTGGCTTCGAAATTCTGGACAGACAACACCCGAAGGACCATGTGTTGAGATTTTTGCTGCGGAAAACAACTTGACCCAGCCTGTAAATAAGCCCACGCGAATCCCAGACGTTGATAGTACTACCGCCAAAACCCTGGACTTGTTTCCCACCTCTCACCCTGAAAAGTACTACCTTGATCAGAAAGTTCCCGGAATAACCACCGTGTGGCGTTCCCATTGTTCCGATTTGAGATCTGTTTTTTTTTTTGTTAAGTTGGTACATCTGTTGTTGATATTCCCTCTAAATCTTAGCGTCATAGCTTGACATTTAAAAAGTTACGTAGCCTCGTCCATCTGTGTCGGGGAACTTTTTGATCAAGGTGGTACACTGTTGATGTATTCTCACCTCTAGGCTCGTCGTCATATTGTGTCATATCAGCTAAATTCTCGTACATTGACCATACAGTTAGAGAAAAAATTCCTAAAAGAACAGCATGGCAATACGAGAAAGCCAATTGAAACGGAGTTAACACCTTCTTTAGAAAACTTGGCGTCGTTATGTTTCCTGGATGCCGCTGCTGTTACGGTCACAGACGTGGTACGACTCGAGCTGTAAAGAGGCTGTCAGGTTGAGAGAAATGTTTTTTCGGTCCTATAAGACCAAACCGACAGAGGAAAACCGGAAAAAATTCAAACGATCCAGGAATGACTGCAACGCCTTTCTTAAGCGTGTGAAATTTCTATACGACCAAAAACTGAGGCAAAAAATACTACAATGTCCCAAAGGTAGTAAAAATGTTTAGTCGTTCGTCAAAAATATTAGAAATTTTGCCTCATCCTCAATCCTCTATCATTTACAATGACATTCCAGCTGTAAGCTCTTTGGCCAAAGCCAATCTGCTTGCTGCACACTTTGCAGCCAGCTTAACGCTTCCAGATTGTGCTTTGTCTCCGCCTTCACTTGAGTGCGTCGAAACTTCAATGGGACGAATCCACTTTCGCACTCATATAGTAGCAAGAGTACTTAAAGATCTTAACGCTCACAAATCCGCTTGTCCAGATGGTATATCTCCCCTTCTTCTGAAGAGGTGTTCTTCCTATATGGAGGCCATGGAAACCCTGATAAATCGTCAGCTCATGAAATATCTCGAAACACGAAAACTTCTTAATGCCCGGCAGTACGGTTTTCGTAGCAACAGGTCCACTGGTAATTTGATGGCATGTCTCACCGAAAAGTGAAACCAAAGGTTACATTAATCTGGTGAAGGCAAGTAAGTTGCATTTAATATTTCTAAGGCAGTTGACAGAGGTTGGCATTACGATCTTTTGTCAAAAATGCGTGCAATTGGGATCGATGACTCTCTTCTTCAATGGATTAGAAGCTACCTTTCAGAACGTTCAATTCAAGTTATCCTGGATGGTTTTAAGCCTGATATTCACAAAATAAATGCTGGTGTGCCCAGGGCTCTGTTTTTTTTTATCAATGATCTCTTGTCTGCTACTTCTAATCCAATATATTTCTTCGCTGCCGACAGTACTTTTTGCTTCTCATATTAGTTTCCGAACTCATTGCCCTGCTCTTTGGCTGTAGAACGGGAACGGCAGTGTATGTTAAGCTCATCAAATTCCGATATAAGCAGCATAACCAATTGGGAAACTACCAACATAGTGGAATTTAATGCTTACAATGCTGTCTGCTGTCGCTTAAGCGAAATTTAAATACGCACCCATTATCCATGAATGGCACTTGCACCGTTGAAACCGAAAAACTTTCCATTATCGGTATGTGTCAGTGACAACTTACGTTGGAATGACCACATTTTCGAAGTCGCCAAAAATGCTTCGAAATGTCTAGGTTTCCTTCCCTCATCAATCGACGTAATGTCTTCTGCCTCACCTTGTTCAGTGCTCCACAGAAATTGCCAGTAGCATTCCGCCCCTTCAAGCCTCCAATCGTAATACCCGTCTCGCTATGAATGCTCATCACTAAACCCTAAAGCCCACTTTCGGACGTACCCTGAAATATCGTGATTCTTTGCTAAACCGAACAATTCGCTTATGGAATGCCCTGCCGAGCTCTTTATTTCCTAGTCATTACAATATTCAGACATTTAAGACCAGCGTACAACGGTACCTTTTTTTTCTCCCTCCCTAAATTTCCTTCGTCCGAGCTATGTGCAAACATTTTAATCCCTTGTGCGCGCGCCAATTATAAAAAAAAAAAAAAACAAAAAGAAGCATAGATCTTTAATAGCACCACACAAATAAGTCAAACAGCGTCAAATTGTAGCTCCTTGGCAGCCAAGCAATATCACTAAAACAACTGATTACATGATAATTGAACTAAATGTGCAAAAAAATCGCCAAATTCTCAATTTCTGGCCTTAAAAAGTCGATTATCATCCCTCGGTATTGCTTTCGATTGGCTGTTAGATTCCATTGTCATTTTGGATACAAAATCAGTTAATATTGCCACTCTAAAACCCATCCCAAACAGTAACAGTAACACATTCAGGATACATTGGCTTCTTTATGACTTCATGTGGATTTTTCGAGTCCTAAATACTGCAATTTTGCTTGTTTACGCAACCGCAGAGATGGAAATGCGCCTTATTTGAAAAGATGATTTTTGAGCAAAATTGTCAATTTCGAGCTGCTTAAAAGCCCAACCAGAGAAGCAATAATGAAGCAGATGGTAATTTTACTCAAATTTCTGAATATAAACGAATAAGCCAAAATCTTTTTGCAATATCCGCCCCAGGCTAGTGCAATTGATATTTGCCTACTACTTAAGAGCGATACGCCGCTCACTTTTGGCAACAGCTGCAATATTCTTCGTTGACTTCACTGGAGGAAAACGGGGATACAAGTATGTTCGGTCATCAATCACCAAACCACTCGCACTAACTTGCGTACACCAGCGGCAGTTAATATTTCTTCAGCACAGGATCAACTTTAGGAGCAGCTTTGCAATAATTCCCAACGTTGTTTCACCTTAAATCGATCCATTTCGAAACGCATACTGGTCACATAACAGCTGTCACTAACAGATGGCCCACCCATACGGTGACTGCTATCGAGCAGGTGCATAATACAAGATCGAGAAATCGTTTTAAAAAATTAGGACGCAATGTTTAATAAGCAATATTTTGAAATGAAAAAAAACTAAAAAAGCGATATCCGAGACACGACGGAGAAATGTAAAGCTCATCAATATTTTGGTATAAAAACAATTGGACAAAACAGCGGCGCACTGGAGAATTCATGAAATCGTACGAGGGTACGGTAAAAAGTTTTTGGCCTGACAATAAAAGACTGAGATTTTCAGTCAAAAACTGATTTTATTTTTCTACATAATCTCCCTTGACTTTAACACACTTGATCCAGCGTTTCTCTATTATCAGTATTTTTTTCCGGAAATGAGAGTCTGGAAGGCTGCCCTCACAACTTCTTCATTACATGCGAAGAGCTTCTCAGAAATAAATTTCCTCATTTTTGGTAACCGATGGAAGTCTGACGGTACCAAATCAGAAGAATAGCGCCAAGCAAATTGTACCCCAAATCCTGCAGTATTTCCATGGCCAACGCGCCCTTGTGTACAGGTGCATTGTCCTGGTAAAAGATGATTTCCTTATTCTTCAAACCAGGCCTCTTCTTGGGAATTTTGGCATACAACTATGTTTCGCCTATAATTGTTCTGCCCTTTTCAATGTAGTCAATTATCAGGACCTCTTTCGCATCCCAAAAAATCGCTGGCCATTACCCTTGCGACAGATGCGATCGACTTCGCTTTTTTTGGCGCTAAACCAACGGCTTCCACACGTCTGCCGTTTATTGCGTGTAGTGGTGGACCCATAACCATTCATCCATGGTTATAAATCGCAGCACAAAATCGATCGGAGCCCTATAGAATGTGTTCAAAGATAGCTGCACCATTTTTTCGCAGAATGTTCGCATTCCTAAGTTTTTGTGCAAGATGCTTCGCACCCTTTCTTCCTATATTATATTCCCACAGCCTAAGCTATCACACTCACCCATGCACTTTTACGATCGTTTCGAGTGTGGTTGCGGTTTTTGGCCGTCCTTCACGTGAGTCATCTTCGAGCGACCACGTTTAAATTCAGCTGCCCACTTTTAACCATTGACATGGAAGGAGCAGAGCCCCCGTAAGCTTTTGTCAACTTTGGATGAATTTCTTTAGGGGTTAATCCATCCAAAATAGAGAATTTTAGAAGGAATTCAGGCAGGAAACATAAATTTTTGCTGGTTGAAACGCCATCTCTGCGTCAGACCGAAAACTTTTGATACAAAAAATCTCTAGGGCTTGAATGGTATTCCATTTTTAGACGCGTTTCGGTTTTATCTCTTACAGATTAAAAAACAAAAGTTTCAAATCCTCATTAAGACATATTTCATGTCGGGCCAATTTTGTCGCTGTGCTAGAAGTGTTCGGACACAGTGCACGGGTGCCTGCCTGATTGACTAGGAGAAGGCCGCTGATATCGTATGGTTAGATGGTTGTTTTTTTTTTTTTTTCAATCTGCTTACAGATATGCGGTTCATCGTGAAGAATGGCAACATTGCTCCAATGACCATTTCACATTAAAAACTGTCTCCCACAAAATGCGTTTAATTTGCCAATACTATTCAACGTATGCAAAAGTGATCTGATAAGTTCACTTTACCATGCCAAAGCGTACGCTGACCAACTAATTTCATACAGATCAGGTCCAACGATTGAGGCCATCAACGTGACTTCGATTAAATTAAACGAAATTGCAATAGCTGAAACTCGAATATCAATCTTCAGACTACAGAATCCTTTCTTTTAAAGACGCCTTTGTCTTAGGATTTAGCTAGATAAATTTCTCTATGTTAACAAACATATAGATGTTGCTCTTACCAAAGCAAAAGAGCTTTTGCCCTTTCAAAGACACTGTTTTTAGGAGGTAGCTGAGTAAAGGTTATATGCTCCTGTATAGAACACCACGATTGGACTTATCAAAGGTGTTTGTTTTTAACCAGTTCTAAACTTGATTTTAGACTACACACATACAATTTCATGGAATAGCCATTTATTTGCTTCAATAGAGAGATTATATTTTGCAATTAGTTTTAAAATAGGCTATAAGGTTATGTTAGGTGTAAGTAGCTGTTAAAAAAACCAACCCCCTTAGGCCTATTGGCCTATTGTGATGCCGGCTGCTTATCAACACCCAGCTCGTCCTTCTTATAGACCCTTAGGTAGGTAGACTCGAGGCCAAACCGTATCATGCTGTGGTCCTGGTACCAGCCAGCGTCGCTTGTGATGGGAGGTGGCCCGGGGTTTTCCCGCATGATGGTCAAGAAGTTGCTCGAAAGCTTCAACTTGACCAACTGCCACCGGTCTGCTGAAATAGATCCGTCGGAGTCGCTCCTATCGATCACCACGATCGTGATTTCGTCCTTTAGGATGTCGCTAAAAGACCTCAGAGATGTAGCATTGGAAGGTCCTGGGGGAGTTCTCATTTTGGGCCTTTTGGGAACCGGAATGGTTTCCTGCAATGATCTCTGGTGCTTGGAGGAGTCTTTTAGCGATTTTAAAACGGTAGGGGGGTCCGTCTTTAAGGATGTTGTTCGCCCACATCTCTCTCTACCTCCGGAATAGGTCCGCAGGTTTTGATGATGCGCATCACATTTGATGGAGCGTTTTTGGTAGCAGCAGGGCGTCCATCGCCTGCCACAAACTTGCTGCTGCTAGGAATGGACGAAGTGGTAGGACCATGCCTTGCCACAGTCATGCCGCTCCCTAAAAACTTTACTTTGGGCTCGTTGCTTTTGCCTTGCAAAAGATTACCATGGTCTACCACAGATGTTCTTTTTTTCGGCATTGCAGGAACCCTGTCGGTAGTCGGTCCAGTGACTGTATTACCGCCCGGTAATAAAGGAGTATCGGCCTCTGGCTTTGTTTTATCTGAGTTATTCATAGTGTTTCCACGAGTAGCGGAGAGAGAAGGTCCATCTGCACAGAGATCCACTGTATACAGATAAGGCTAGTTGATCTGGAGATCGCTAGGTATCCGGATACTCCGTTAACGACGGAGCTATTTAGATGCTGGGGCTCTCAGCCAGGTTGATCATCGGCACGGGTCGTATGACGCCTCGATCCGGCCCAGTGGTGATGGGACTGGTGAGGAAGGAGAAGAAGGTGAGACAAGTGAGCACCCTTTATTTTAGGACTCATCTGGAGAAATCTCGAGAATAATAGACCTTACTCAGCCTCTACAACTCGACAAGCTCGATGCTCGGGTAGAAGCAACTCGGGCATATGCTCACCACATCCGGACCTGATGAATCACCTGCGAAAAAAAGTTTTCCAGCACTTTTTCAAGAGTTCGTGGCCGTAATGTTTGCTTCTTATGCGTCGATTGTTGCTTAATTATCAGCGTAGACTACCGACTCAACGTATCCCAAAATAAAATAATCAAGAGGAGTTCATTACCCTAAATAATGTTCTCATCGAATGTTTCTTTCAATAAATTGACTGTTTTGTTTACTCCATGGCACGTTAAATCATCCTGCATCCTCCGACTCCATCAGCCCACAAACAGCACCAAACTGTGAATTTTTTGGGAAGTAACCGAGCTTCGACAATCTCATGTATTGTATAATATTTTTGCGGACATACCCATTGAGCCAAAAATAAGTCTGATCGCTGAACACAATACTTGGATAAAATAAAGGATCCAATGCCAAATGATTTTGAGCCCACTCTCAGAAATTTCGACGCCAAAGATAGGCGCTCGGTTCCAATTCTTGCATAAGCTGAATCTTGTAGGCCCTTAAACCAAGATCTTTGTGTAAAATTTTGTTGTGTTGTACGGAAACGTTCAACAATACAACAAAGCCAGAAGCGACATCTCTGATGTCTTTTGGTAGTGCTGCCATTGGTCTTCGATAATTGATGCTGGCGGCAGAGGACCTTTTTGCGATGTTTGGAATCCCCGCAGCCGCACCTTGGCTGCAACATAGTAACGGCCCTAGTCGATATGAACTCCTCGGAACATTCAGACATCCACAGTATCGGAGTGTCATTGGATCGCAATGTGGTTGTCAGTTAATTCATCAGGAGTTCTCCATGTCCCCTTAAGAATATCGAAATATGGGATCCGCGTGCTATCTACGACAATATTTCGCCTCACCGTAAGGTAGATTAACCTGGATCCATTATCAGATGTGCTGTCATGCAAGCTTTACTACCAAAGATGCCCTCTCTTCAAAGCCTGCTATTTAAGTCGCCGAAAATCAAAAAGGGATTGTACCTAAGTCTTGTTCAAGAGCTCGTAGAAGCTATATTTGCTGTCGCGCATATAAGGCTTATGTTGGCAAATTTAGCGCTAATACGGAGTATAAAGAGGCGTTTAGTCACATACCGGAAACTTAAGACGTTTTGCCTTAATCTGCCACCAACAACAAATCCAATTAGGTACTGCTTTTGCCTTCGATAACAATCGTAGTAGGAAATTTCGCAGTGAATTACATCTGGTTCTTAGCATTCTAGAGCTTCAGATAGTTGTTCAATTGCACGTAGCCAATTAAACGAACTAACGTTCAACGTGCATATCCGTAGTTCATTTTACTTAATTCATTTGCAGGGGTTGTACACAGTAGATCCGGCCGTATCTCTTTCCATAGCCGGGCAGTTATCCCAGCGGCACAACCCCTAACCTGGTCAAGAAACTAGAATTCATCGGCTCCGATAGCTATGACATGTATGACAAGAGAACATGGACATTAAAGTGAAAATGGATCTCACTAAACTTCGTGTACGCAACTGGGGACAATTAGCTCAAGATGTAAAGAACTATTATCTTAAGCCCAAGTCCATCCGGGTTATAGCGCTGCCTAAAGTAAAGCAAATAATATACATAATTTGCTTTTCTTTTCCATTCATTAAATAATCGCATCTTCTTAAAAACTCAACGAAAGCGCTCTCGAAATATATGAGCCAACAAAGGCAGTAATCTCCCCCAAATGCACATGCACAAGGTCTATATATTCATAAAGATACCTACATATACTTAGTACTAATTAAGATACATTATCCTTGCAGCGATTCACAGCTCCCTCCACACCCATAAGCATTCATACGAAAGTAGCTATTAGTTTAACAAAAAAAACAACCACACGTACCGCATCCGGAAATTTTTCTCCCACCTTGACAGAGAACAAGATACCACAAGAGTGGTATGGTTTTACGGAGTATACAGTATTCTAGGGAGTGAATTTCTAGGGACAAAATGCATTGCATTCTGCAGTGGAATGGCTGGTAATTTCCAAACTCATACCGTAATAGCATAAAACAATAACACAAAACACCATCATCAACTGGAACAACATTAATAAAAAAAACCTCCAGCATCACTGCTCTCTAAAGCCATCTGAAGCACACCACCAACCAACTGACTTTGCCTGGGGGATGAGCTTCAACATTGTTTTAGGTTTTTTTTTTTTTTTGTATAAAATAAATAAACAAAAGTACAATGTATGTATGAATGTGCATACATACATATACTATACAATATAAGGCGGAGGATAAATTAAAAATTTTAATTATGCTCAAACAAAAAGCACCGACAGTAGCACATAGTATAGACAAACAGACAGACAGATAGCGCCGATGACTGCAACACTATAGATCAACTGCAATAGCTACCACCAACTACACTAGCTACAACAACTTCAAGAAGTAAAATAAATTTCTCCCTTTGTACCATCAGTTGTTCTCCCAAAAACCCCAGCGCCTAACTCACATCCTCATCCTCATCCTCATCCTCATCCATGCCTATGCCCATCCACTACCTCCTGTCTCATCCTTACGTAGCTGTATATCATTATTTCGTGATTATTGTTATTATTTTGTAAATGACAAAAGCGAGCGACGAAATCCAGATAAATGTACGAGTATACCCTTAGCACCAGCCACATCCACCAGCAGCATCCCTTTTTACAATAACTTAATATTCCAAGAATCCCCGAGTATTGTACGGAAGTGAGACATCGTCCTCTCGTGTTATATTCTTCGTTTCGTTTGTTTCGCATCGTCAACGTATTCGTGCAGTCGTTGTTGCTTGGTCTTTGGTTGTAAGCCGCTGCCTAAAGCTAACTTTGGGAAGTTCCCAAACCATCATCACCTAGATTCGAGTAGAGATTCCATTTTCCCACTTCGACGACAACGACAACGACAACGACAATGCCGACGATGACGACGAAACATAAATTAGAATTTTTTCCTTCTTGGCTTCCTTATTTTGGCTGTGATGTAATCAAAAAAAGGGCTGAAGAAAAGAAAGGACGAAGGAAATATTCCAAATCAAAATTACATCACCACCGGAATATTATCAAAAAGATTTTAAAAAAATACAACACCAAACGAAGTCCTAAGATTCGAAATCCGAAGATGCTCTTGCAACACAACAAGAAGACAAATCATTTACAATCTTTGCGACATTGACTACGAGTATTTTGGATTTAGGAGGGTGTGGTGGTGGATAAGGAAATGAGACCACTTTGCCGCCATTACAAAGACAACGGCCATCAAAACTTTGTAGCCAACCGAAGAACGATAAGTCCGACAAGTACAACGAGTATGGCACATCGCCATCAACCCCCATTGTAAGGTACAGTCGTAACAATAAACACCTACCCATGCGCCCGGCTTCCCACTAACAACGAAAACCCTATTCTATTCCCAACGAGGGGGTGATGAAAATGAAAATTTCATAAATACGATATAAATTTGTGTAAGCCATTGTTGGACAAAGTTTGAGGATAGGAAGGGAATGACTCTATGGTGATGCTGATCCCTTTTCAGAGGTGCTCTACAGCTGGAGGTGGTGGTTATCCAATCAGAAACGGTGATGGTAAAACAGGCAAACGTAATGATTAAGGCATAGAACATAATGAAAAGCGTATGCTTCGTATTTTGTTGTTCTAAAGCATTCTGCTGCATGTTTATGGCATAAAAAATATGAATGCCCATTGCAAGGAAGGCAAACATACTCGTACATATGATGGATGTAAGCCTCCATAGCGATGATTTGTTCTACTACCCAGTGTTCTGCAACACAACAGTTGTAGCTGATTGTATTATGCATTTTAAATAAGTAATCCAAGTATTGTAGCCTCTGTGGTTGTAAGCCACCCAAATGGCTTGCAGCTTTCAAGAGTGGAGAAGTAAGGCGGAAATAACGACACCGAATAAGTGCGTCTTGCGCTATGCTATAAAGGTTGGAAAACAAGTGCAAGGATGGTAAGGGCATTGTGACGAGAACTGGATGAATTACCCGCAAAACCAATAACCAGGCGACAAAAAGTAGTAAAAGGGCCAATGTCAAGGCACAGGCATTCGAGCTTACATTTTTAAAAGTGCGGTTCAATGAAAAACCAACCAAAATGAACAGGAAAGCCTGTTAACGGGGACCAACGAAATTTACGATAGATCGCAGGAGTACTTTAACGGGTAACTTCACCAAGAAGTCTAGCAGAGTATCATTCCCTCGGCTGTCACACACAACAAGGAAAATTTTAGGAAAGCCGACCCAATTCCTCGGGAAGTTACGAAGCAGCAACAAGTCTCGGATATGAACGGATTTACTGTTGAGAAGTCCTGCAAGTGGAAGGTGGAGTGCTAGATCCCTTAATAGGCCATTTGCAGCCAAACACGTTGTGGAGGTGCTGACTGCTGTAAACCAGATAGAATGGGCTGGACAAAAAGGCTATAAAAAACGACGAAATTAACTTAGGCGATTGTTATCGATGACCAAAGCAACACATTGCGATCGATGCTAGGCTGTTACAGCATTTTGTATGTTTTTATGTTCAGAGGGCCCAAGCTAATGCTGTAGAGACAATGTAGACCAATAATACCGTCTATCCGACCTGAACAAAATGAAAATAACTACATTTAAGCCGAAATCCAACAAAGCTACTAGTGGGAGTGGGAGGTTTGATTGCCGAGCTAGTCAAGGCGGTAGGCGATGACTTGGTAAGGGGCATACATTAGCTCATCTGTAAAATATAGTCGAACGAAAGTATGCCCGATGAATTGAATCTCAGCATTGCTTGTCCGATCGTCAAAAAAGAAGACCTATCAGTCTTCTTAACATCGCATACAAGATTTTATCTTCTGTAATGTTTGACCGCCCGAAACCTTTCGTCAACAACTTGATTGGTCCATATAAGTGTGGCTTTACGACAGGAAAGTCCACCATCGACCAAATATTCACACTACGGCAGATCTTGGAAAAAATCGAGATACACCACCTATTCATCTATTTTAAGACCGCCTATGACAGCACCTATAGAGACGTGCTATACAGAGCAATGTCAAGTTATGGGATGGAGAAAGCACACTGTTCCATCGAAGTTAAGTTAGGTTTGAGTGATCGTAGACCCATCCTCCTACTCTATAGACCAATTTGACTTTTAACTTCTATATTATTTAGATCGCGTAAGGTTCCTACTTGGAATTTTCTCCTTTGGGGGAGAGTTGAACATGTACAATGAAGGTGGCGGAACATCTTCTCTTCCTCCTCGTCCATGCAGCTTCTGGAGAAGTCTTTTGTAAGCCTGCCAAATTTTCTCGCATGTTTACCTATAAGTTAGTGTCTAATGGTGACACCTACTCGTATGATAGCTTTTATATGTTTTCTGTTTTGAAGGATCAAACTTTTGAAGCGATTTAGATCCAGCTTTGGCGAGATTTGCTTGGTCGCATTTTGACATTTTGACCCAACTGTCCACATAAGATTTTTCCTTCTATGAGCATCCAACTTTAGTATTTGTTTGCACGTAGCGTTTGATATGTTTCTCAGGAAGGATAGGTATAGTGGTTCCAATTTTGGTGAGTTCGTCGGCCCTACAGTTGCCTGGAATATCTGGAATATCCCTAAGAGATGCTCGACATTCCGATATCACGTTTTTCTGCAGTCAAAATAATGTATCATTAATTGCCAGGATTTCCTTCTACAGTGATTTGAAAGGCAGAAGGGGAGGCTAAGGTTAAGTTTATCTGAGAAAACACTACCACCAAACCCGTTGTCAGTCTTGACTCGATTGAATCGACGTCCATGAAGGCATCTCGCTAGAGGGGATCTCAACATGAAAGTCAGCAATAGCGCACCTTGTCTGCTGAAAATATCGAGGGGTGTCAAGTGAAACAGAACATCTAGTACCGCAGAGGTTGCTGTACGTAAGGTTCCGGTTATGCCCAGACAAGATGTTCTTTGGACTTTGCTAAGTTTCATGCAGTCATGCGTATAGCCAATGTGTGGTGGGATGTTGGAGGAACCATTTGTTCCAAATGTCTAGAATAAAGCTACTGAGGCTTTCCTTAGGCTTTCTTAAATATTAGGATTTCAGCTTAGTTTCCTGTCGAAAAGTAGACCTAGGTATTATATTGTGTCAGAAAAGAGCAACCTGGCACCCGCCCAATGGGTTAATCTGTGGATTATGCTATAGGAGTTCTTAAATGGTATAAAAATGCTTTCCCAAGATGGCTATAACAGGTTTATCAGCAATTCGTTGATCACTAAGTTCCAGGGTAGAGTTAAAAGGACACCGCCATGCGGCATACAACTGCTGACACATCTTTTAGCAGAGATAAGAGTTGATTATCCTGCTATTTAGCATAAGACTGAATGACTGAACTCCCTAAATTAGTCATCTACCTTCAGAGTTGACAGCGCCGTCATGATTGCAGGTGTATTGACGTTTTATAAGGCCCCTTCTATGTCAGGGAAAATGAGCATTATGTGTCCCCTATTCTATAATCAAAAGTAGAGGGTCCCTTAATTCCTCCAGTTTTGCGACCTTGCGGTCATGAGTCGGAAGAGTCGGGTTACTAAGCCTGATAATGTCCAGGATGCCTCCTGGTGAGAAAGATTCGGCTGAGATTAAGGTTCGGGTTCTAGGTCTACTAAGGATATCTTTCTTAGCCACGACCTCAAGCTTAGCACCCGGCCAGGCTTTTCCCAAGCCACTTATGGCTTGAGATCTTTGTTCGGCACAAGCGTTAAGCTTAACGGGGTCTTGATACCAGGCAATGACGATTTCATTTCATTTTATTTAGTGAAATTAAGCCTGCTATACAAACAACACGGACTTTGATTATTAATAATTTTGTGTAAGAATATACAGTTCGCACAACTTGCGAAGGCATCCGAAGATACGACCAATGACCACGTTGGTGTGATTGTGACCAGATAGATTTCCAGTTATTGTATAGCCAAGACTAGTGGCTGATTTTTTCTTGGATATTGGAATTACTAGAGATTTAGCTGGATTTAGTAGTAACCCATTTGACACTGACCAAGAATGTATGCGTTTTAAGTCGTCATTAATGAGAGAGGCGAGTTCATTTAGGTTGGAGTACGGTTCGCTACATGTCGTTGAACATCATCTGCATATAGATGTACTGAAGAGTGTCTGCACACTGATGGCAGGTCATTTATGAACATGCAGTAGAGAATCGGTCCCAATATTGAGCCCTGTGGCTGTTTGATTTCCACAAATGAAGAACTACGTTCACCCGAAACAACCATTTGCGACCTACCGGAAAGAAAACTACTCAGTAATTTCACTGCCCTTTCACTAAATCCAAAATTGTTCTTTAGCTTTCAACACAAAATTTTATGATTTACTTTATCGAAGGCCTTCGAGAAATCCAGCAGACAAAGGAGTGAAACATGACCCCTGCCAAAATCTTGTCTTATTTCTTCAAGTAAGTTGCCCATGGCTGTGGAACATCTGTGGTAAGCTCTAAAACCTGATTGCTGAGCACTCACCAACTCATTGAATGACAGGTGCTTCGTGATTTATGTTGCTATTACTTTCTCGAAAGCCTGGGACAAGCAGGGTAGAATGCTAATCGGTCTAAAATCGGCAGGAGATACTGGATAAGTTTTTTTTGCGATAGGCAAAACTTTCGCGATTTTCCAGAACTAAGGAAACGTTGATGTTGTTATGCACCAGTTGATTACATGTGTGAAATGAGGAACAATTTGCGGTAATACAAGTTTTGTAAAACGTACTGGTACGCCATCTTCACCTATGGAGTCAGATTTGATAGCTCTTACGGATTGGATCATTTCGTCTTCAGTGACTGCAACAAAATCTTCCAGTCTTGACAGCGAGTGCACTACTTCCTCAGTCTGACTAAAATCAAATTCATTTTTACTGAAATCATCTCCCAGAAATGCATCATTTAGTTCATCGGGATTGAGAACACATTTAGAGTTGTCGTAACTACTGGATATACCAATTTTACGCATATTACTCCAAAGTTTCTTTGCAGGGCGGGATATATTCAGTTTAGAGGAGAAATATTCTTTGCTTGATGTGCGTATAGCTAAAGTGGCGTGGTTACGTGCCGCTTTGTACGCAGACGAGTTATCGTTAGATGGTCTATGCTTCCACTTGCTATACAATTTATTTCTCCTTTTAATAGAGCAAACCACTTCAGACGTAAACCATGGACATGCTCTGTTTTGTATTTTGACCGTTTTAGTTGGTACATATTGATCGAATAATTGCGCTAAAATGGCTTGAAACACTTTCACTTTTTCATTCGGATCAGCCATTAAGCGGCATTGCCCCCAAGGGGCTGAAAAGGTAGTAATTTGGAGGGTATTTAAGTCAATGGAATTGGATCCGAAATTTTCCCGCATGATGGCAAAGAAATTCCTCTACAGCTTCAACTTGACCAACTGCCACCGTTCAATCGTTATGGATCCATCGGCGTCGCTTTTGCCGATCATCGCGATTGTTACGAGTATTTCATCTTTTAGGACTCCACTTAAAGACCTCAGAAACGTGACATCAGAAGGGTCAGGAGGTGTTTTGCCACTTTTAATTTTGGGCATGGTTTCTCTCGACCTCCGGAATAAATCTGCAAATTTTGATAAAGCGTACAGCATTTCGGCGTCTGGTGTAGAGCACCTTGGAAGGGGCTTGCCGACGCGGCTGAACCTCTGAATAGTCTTTTGAGAGGGGAATTTGAGCTGGGGTTAGAGGCAGAGGTAAGAATTGGCCTGCCACAGTCATTCGTTGAATGTTTGGATTTTTACTCTTTGTTTTTGCCTTTAAAAGCTGCACCATTACCTGCCACAGTTTTACATGTGTTCGACATTGCAGGAGCCTTACCGATAGTCCGTGCAGTAACCGTATTACCGCCCGGTAAAAAAAGGAGTACCAGTCTCAGGTTTCGGTTTTTGGGAAGGTTTTTCATCAGGGTCCCCCATGTAGCGGAGAAAGATTGGTCTATCCGTATACATCAAAAGTGAATGAGGATATTCTTCGCTGCTTTGATTAAATTCTTCGGGTGATTTTCGGTCTCGTCTGCTTAGCCAGAAGAATAAAGATGGCTGAGTCATGTAGAGCGGATGGACGCCAATGCTCTGGCTTGAAAGGTTTTCTAATCTGCTCCCTGAAACTAAAAACAAAAACATGTCTCCAGATAAGTTGGACAATATTGAGTAAGTGATGATAAAATCTTTGCCGCTACTGTATTCGTTCTTCAGTAACAGTATAACAAATCAAATCATACGAAGGGTTGTGTGCATGATCTCCCAGTAGAAAACCCCGTCCATCATGCCTCCTAACACAAAACAATACCAAGTGCAGAAATGAGACTAAAAAATCAGAAAAAAACTGAAATAACAACCCATCACAGGGACGAAGCGAAAGAGTTCAAAAACAGAGCAAAAAACAAGGCAACAAGAAATGAAATCACAGAAATCCCATAACAATAAGCAAACAAAATTTTACGATACTCCTCGGTTGTTGTTATACTCGTAGTCGTAGTCATAGTCGTAGTCATAATCGTATATAGTTCGCGCCCCAAACCCATCGGCGAGAAGAGTGGGTGTGCTCCTTTCTATCATCGAGCAATTGCCAGAGCCCAGAATAGGAGTACAACAACGCCAGCCATTATGAAGGATCATGAAGGCAAAAATTAATCAAAACATTGCATAAAGGAAAATAATCATAATCACAATAATAAAGTAAGGACGAGCTTGCTTTTTTGTTTCCCGAGGAAAATGAAATCACAAAACGACTATGTACAACCAAGAGAAAGCAGATGATGGTGATGCTGATGATGGTGATGGTGGTGTTGGAATCTTGCTTTGCAGCATTACCGTCAGCCCTAAGAAACCAAATCCAAAAGGTGGGTGGAAATGAGAAAGAAAAAAAAGAAGAAATAATTTTAAACATCATAATAACATCATATAAAACGGTGTACAGCAATGATAATGGAATATGCTGCAAGGAAATCTTCCTTCACATCCTTCCACTGCAACAAAGGATATACAAATGAATGACATGAATAGCATCAAGCTCATAGCCTCCTAGTCTTAGTCCAAGTCATATAAGTAGTCGTAGTCATAGTCGTTGACGTAGCCATAGTCATAGTCGTACTCGTTGTCATCGGTGTAGTCATTTTCTTGTTGCCGTCAAACATTCTGTAGAAGGCAACGTGTAAACGTAATGTGTCAGCTCCTCTCCAAATGCCATGCATTTGCGACAGGTCCTTGTTTGCCTTGTTACGAGTGTACCTGCACCCTTGCAGTTGAAAAGCTCCTGCAACAACACTGTCACCATCACATTGAGACAATTTAATGAAAAAATTATGTGATGCGGCACCATGTACCTATATGTTATATACAAACATTCATCTATGTTGAAAGGAGTACAGGGAGCCCCGAGTAACAATAGCGTCAAGAGTTTAATTACGAAATATGTTTTAATTTTTACATTGTCAGAGCTGCTCTGTACACTCCTTCTCCATGCTCTGGCAACTGGTGCTGATGGTGAACTACCAGTTAAGGACATATTCGTTGGCTTGGTGTGACTTGTATGGTAGGCACTGCTTGAAGGTAGGTGAAGTAAGGTGTGGTGCCACCTTGAATGTGTTCATTTGCATATGACACGACTCAGTGAAAATCCAGTGGAAAATAATTTTATCTTTTTGCAATTTTTCCTTTTTTTTTTCTCCTTTTTTTGCATTTTTCCTTGCAGGCCTTTCTCTTCATTCATGTGCTAATGTAGGTGATGATGAGATTTTCAGAGGCAAAACGAGGGATGGCTCATAATTTTGAATGTGACATTGGGACCATGCAATTAGCATTATGAGATTTTTTTTATTTTTTTTTATTTCGGCAACCAACTGCAAAGTCAAATGCACAGACACATGCATTAAGACTAATTAATTAAGTGTTGGCTTAAAAGTCTTTTACGAAATTTTATTCAAGTTAACTTGGCTGAAAGAGTTGTGTGATGAAAGGAGTAAAAATCAAAGGGCGAAATGGACCTAGGACAAAAGTTTAACTTTTAGCCCGCGAAAACAAAAATGTCGTCCACGTTTCGCCTTCCAATTCATTTTCATTCATGGTTCTCAGAGAGATCTTATAAACAGGCCAATTTTCCCAATCGTTAGCTGCTGAATTGCAGTTCGAATAGCACAGCATTTGCTTTTGTTGGTGCCTGATTGTCATCAATTCGTACGAAAGAGTCGCTGAAACTCTACATAGACCTTTAGAAATCGGTTACTTGTCGAAATACCGCTTCATATCTTAGCTTAACTCCCCTCTTTTACGCCGCAAAGATTCGGTGTCTTCCGCTTCTCAATTGCAGAACTAAAACGGAACAGATCAAAGCCTTTGACATCTTATTTAGTAAGACAATGACAACTTACGTTGGAATAACGACATATTCAAATTCACCAAAAATGCTACGAAATGTCTAAGTTTCCTTAAGCGATGTAAGAAATATTTCACCCCCTCTGATCTGGCTTCCATATATCTATGAGGGTTTCATCCGCCCAAAATTAGAGTGCATTCCTCACATCTGGTCAGGGCCTTCTAAGACCTCTTTGTACTTGCTAGATGGAACTCCAGACCATGGGATAAGACTTGAAGGTGATGCCAATATTACACAATCGATTGACACCTCCGACCACCGACGTAATGTCTCCTGCCTCACCGTCATAAGTTACCAGTGGGATTCCGCCCCTTTAAACCTCCAGCCGTAAAATCCGTCTCACTATGAATGCTCATAAGTACACCGTCAACATGGTGTTATATCGTGGTTCTTTCCTAAGCCAAATAATTCATTCATGGAATGCCCGGCCGAGCTCTTTATTTCCTATACTCTGTCCAACATAAATTGGAAGTAAATGTCTTATGGAAAAGCTTTTTAAAAAACAGTAGCGTGCCATATTTTTACACCATACTAAATTGAAAGAAACCCCCCTAAAAAGGTCCAACACGTCTTATTCAATACACATCTGAGTGTGCTAGTGTGCACTGTATTGCTGGGGCCTGTAGCTGCTGCTATTCAACTCCCATTAAACTGATGTGCATTCAGAGTTAACAGTGCCCGTTTGGTAGGTCGTTCAATTTGTTTACCCTTAAAAAGCTTTTGGTTTTAGAGCTTTGAACAAAGTTCTTAATGATGAGTGTTATCGTGGAGATCTTGTTTTGATCTTTTGCATTTCTTTTAATGTGTGGAAAACACGTTAAAATGCAGTTAAAAATTATAAGCTGTTTTCTTTAAGAAAAAGGCTTAGGATTAAGCCTACTGGACTGGGGATACCTTTCAAAAACGCGCCTTTTATATCACCTCTTGGTGGTGTGGAAAAAGATAAATTTGTTTTATTTTTAATGAATTTCAATCTAAAAAAAAGGACGGTAACCCTACATACTATTCTTTCAGATTTTTGCTAAATTTAAATGCATGAATGAGAGACAAACATCCCTATCTTCTATTTCCATCAATTTAAGTTGGACAGATTATAGTCATTATAATATACAAACATTCAAAACCAACGTTCATCGGTACATTTCTTTCTACCCTCACTAATTCTCCATCGCCCACGCAATCATTTTAAGGGTACTAAGAAACTCTTGAGCACGCGCTTATTCAAACATCAAAATAGAGAAATGGCTCGGGTGGGACAGAGCCAAAAGGGAGTGCACTCTCGCAGTAGGTACCTTTCATTGGAATATATACGACGGAAGAATAGGCCCTTTTGATTAACCATCGCCTTTGCAACGTGCGTTCCAATCACCTTATTCTGAAAAATGTCAGTGCTGTTCAGACGGACCCCATCCTAAAGAGGCCTGTTTGAATAATATTTTTTTTTACTTTGACTCTGGTATTGCGTACAGACCAAGACAAACCATACTGGACAAACTAAATTGGCGATAATTGACCTTATTAAAGCCAACTGGCATACGACCTTTCACCTGCAGCGACGTGCTTGGGCTATGTGAACTACATCCACATCCTTGTAGAGTAACCGGTAGTGTCTTCTCTTCCATTTGCCTTACTTGTATATGGGGCCAAAAATAGTATTCAAAGAAAAAGTCTTCTTTCTAAAGTGTTCAACATTAACCCTGTTTTCTTGCTCATCATCCAGAACTCGAGCCTATAACGCACAACCAGAGGTATCAATGTTTATTGTAGCATGCATTTCATTTTGGGACTTAAGAGCTTAAGCCAATTATTTTTTCCAAACGAAACCGAACTAGAAGTGTTTTTCTAGAGTAAGTCCTCGCCGAATCTCCACTAGGGTGTCGTTAGAGGATTTGGGCTTCAATTCGAAGTAGGGAAACGTCTTAACCACTTCGAAACTGCTATTGTCAGTAACGACATTTCCTCCAAGACGGTGGCGATATGCTTCTTTGTTTATTGCCATACGTACTCTATTTTGTCCTCATTTACTTGACACCCGCCCTACGCACCATTCGGAGGAACTGTTCGGCATAACGTTGCATAGCTGGATCAGTTTGGCCACTGCCCTGACATCGCCTTGAAGAGCTCAAGAGGATTAGTGCTATTATATGCAGTTTTAAAGTTGGTGAAGTGCTGGTGAGTCTTGACTTAAAATTTGTTGGTCTTTTCAAGGGTTTGCAATATTGCAAATATTTGGTCGATCATCAATGTCAAGCTATGAACCCCAGTATTGACTTATATATTGTAGAAAGGCTTTGATGGCTTATATGCGAGGTTGAACAGCCACAATAGGTCTTACAAGTCACAGGATCACCTTTCTTGAACATGGAGCACCTTTTCAAAACTTTATCCTCATTTTTATGATCTCTCCTCAGATCACTCACCAGTCATTTTGACACTAAGCATACTCTTAATTAAGAAAGAAGAAGCGCCTAAATTACTTACTAACAACAAAACTAACTGGGACGGTTTCATAAACTACTGCAATAAAAATATTGTTCTAAACGTGTCGCTAAAAACACAAAACGAAATAGAAGACGAAGTCGACAGATTCATCAAAGTTCTGCAGAACGCTGCCTGGAACAACACTCCAACTCCAAAAAGAAAAGAGAAAGCAAGTAATGAAATAAAATATCCGCCGGAAATAAAAGAACTGGTGAGAGAAAAGAGGAGAGCGCGCAAAAGATGGCAACAATCCCGTGCTCCCCAGCATAAAACATACTTAAACCACTTATGCAACAAGTTGAAGGAAGCAATACTAGATTACAAAAATTGGAATATCTCTACATATCTCGAAGGTCTGACTGCCGAAAGAAGTTCAAATTACTCGCCCTGGAAAGCCATGAAGGGAATCAAAAAGCCGCAAATGCAATTTCCTCCCATAAGAAAAAATAATGGCGAATGGGCAAAAGGAGATAAAGAAAAGGCGGATCTATTTGCCGAACACCTAGAAGAAACGTTTAAGCCTTTTGATGGATAGGCGTTAACAGGAGGTTCTAATTATATAATTACGGCACCGGACAATTTTAGAATAAAAACAGTATCCCTACGAGAACTTAACCAAGCAATTAAAAAATTGAAAAATAACAAAGCCCCTGGTTATGATTTGATAACAGGTCAAATTCTCAAGGAGTTGCCAAAGAAAGCCCTGATCAAACTGCTCCAACTTATAAATGCCGCGCTAAGATTATTAAACGTTCCAAGCCAATGGAAAGTTGCCGAAGTTATAATGGTCCAGAACCCAGGCAAATCTCTAAATGAAAAAAAGTCCTACAAACCGATATCGCTTCTGCCGATAATATCTAAAATATTTGAAAAACTCCTATTGAAGCGCTTACAACCGATCATTGAAGAAAGGCGTCTGATTCCTGATCATCAATTCGGTTTTAGAACTAAGCACTCCACAATTGACCAGGTCTTTAGAATTACGAAAGAAATTGAGAATGAAAAGAGAAAGATATGTTCTAGCGTGTTTCTTGACGTGTCTCAAGCCTTCGATAAGGTATGGCATGAAGGCTTAAATTTTAAGCTAAGTCAGGTTCTTCCGAGAGAGCTGCATACGATTTTGAAATCGTACCTGGAAAACAGAATTTTTCGTGTTAAACATGGCACCGAATACTCGGAATTTAAAGAGATCGCTGCTGGAGTTCCGCAAGGAAGTGTACTTGGTCCGGTATTGTTTTTACTCTATACTCGAGACATACCGGAAGAATCAGGTACCATAGTAGCCACGTTCGCGGACGACACGGCGATACTAGCTACAGATACTTCAGTCGAGTTAGCTACTGGAAAGCTACAAACGGCTTTGGATAAAATCTACGAATGGACAAAGATATTGTTCTCAACGAGACCAAATTTACTCATGTTAACTTTACTTACCGGAAAATGAGCAACCTTCCCATTTGCATTAACTCGGTACAAATACCATATGCAAATGAAGCAAAGTATCTAGGACTGACATTAGATGTAAAACTGAAATGGAAGCCGCATGTTAAGAAGAAACGTGATGAACTTGAAAATAAATTCAGACAAATGTACTGGCTACTAGGAAGACATTCCAAGTTAAGCATACATAACAAACTGCTCATCTATAAGCAAGTGCTTAAACCCGTTTGGATGTACGGTATACAACTTTGGGGTTGTACTAAACCAAGCAACCGAAATATTCTCCAAGGCTATCAAAACAAAGTTCTAAGACAAATCGTGAACGCCCCTTGGTATATCAGAAACAGTGATATCCACAGAGACTTAGGAATAGTTACCGTCGAGGACGAAATAATTAACTTTGCTCGCAAACTCCATATTCGTCTTCATGGTCATTGTAATAATAAAATACTCCAAATTCTGGACGAGACAAACTTAGTGCGTCGATTACAAAGAATGAGACCATTCGATCTGGCGCGATAAAGACTATCCGCATATAATAGCGGTACTAACAGGTGCTTTTGCTGGAAAGCTACCTGCCCCACGCGAACGTTATTTGAAACGGAAACTACTTGATAAGGTTACTTAGTAGTAGTCGATAAGAAGGGAGGCGTGTTTTTAGTGAGTAAGAATCTCACACTACTATGAGCAACGGGTTCATAGTGTCTATGAAAATTTTCACACCTACCCACCAAAAAAAAAAAAAAAAAAATTAAAAAGCTCTATTGATAAAACCCTTCTTCATCTCTTCTAAGCAGCTGCTGAAACGCATTGCCTATTTCCTGCGATCCGGTGACCAAATTTCCTTCTTGCTGAGTTTCGAATTAAAATCAGCAGCCAGTTGCTTAGATTTTCTGAAAAATATCTACACTTTGTACCTATCGCACAATCTTCTTTTCTTACCTTCTTCTGTCTCAGGATCCACCACCTTATTACATATTGCGAATAGTAGCTGTGTTTTTTTGCACGCATGTTAGCTAAGTTCGCAAAGAAACGATCCATCCCCTCTTAAGTGTTCATCATAAGTGGTGCCTCATTTGTCGGTTGGTGAACGACCTTAAATTGTTTTGAAAAAAATTCGTAGGCGAATGTTTGACATTTTTGCTAATTCATCGTAAAAATTAGTCCGAATCGAAGAAAATATGATTTGGAAGCACTGTTTTATATCCGCTTAATAGATAGCGAATATAAAATGACTTAGCGTTGATCGCTATGTAATTGTTATTGTGATTAACATGCAAATTACTTTTTAAGCAGATAGCGGATTTGCAAAACAACACGACTAGTATAATCCTTAAGAACTCAGAAAACAGACATCAGTCCAAGGAAAGAAGCTATGCGTAGCCTTTAAATTTACGATAATTATTTTAAAATATCATAAATCAAGAAGAAGAAATAAGTGAACAGGTGGGACTCCCTGGAGTTGCGCTCTCCGAGTCGGTTTAGGTCCCCCTCCTCTGATGCATTGTACCTTGTGGATGGCCGTGGCTCAAGTGTTAGTGAACTGCCTTCCAAATAGTAATGTTCGGTGAACTAATCTCAGCGGTGCCCGAAAGTCTTGCATTTTTCAGTTAATAAAAATCTAGTAAGATATGTAGTTGACTAGAAAACAAAAACAAGCCAACCCCCATAGGCGGGGGCATTAGTGTCCAATCGATCCACATATCTTTTGACTAGGTCAAGGTTGTTGTACAGCTCGTACAGTTCGTCATTTTCTTCAAAGCACGCCAACGCAAACAGGACCGAATATATTTCGAAAGACTTTTCTCTCAGAACGAGGATATCTCCATCCACTTTCTATAAAGTCCATGCTTCAGCGCAATAAAGCAGGACTGAAATGAACAATGTTGAGGAGACTTATACCACTATAGTTGGCGCAGTTGATGGGGTCTCATTGGTCCATACTCTCTACGACGGCCGATAAACCGTCAGGTCCAGTTCCAAAACAATTACTTACACTGAACATAACAATAAAAGGAAATCTAGTACAAGAATGACGCCTTTTTGCGTCGGAATGTGGGTTAATCAAGACTTGTAGTCTTACTCGTACACTCTGAGAAGACAAGAACTGACTACTTATTGGAGTGTTCATGAATTTGGTTAGCGAACTATGAACAAATATAAGGAAAAGGGAGATAAGTTTCGCCTTTGTTGGGAATAAGCTAGTCAAATGCTGCTTTTAATTTACATGAAAACAAATCCTAGAGAAAAGGATTGATGAAAAACTCTTCGCAATAGTCTTGCTAGTGTGAAAAATACCTCTTTATAAGAAAGGAAGATATTCCATCGTATCAGCGGATTCAGTGTATTTTGAGTTTTCTGAGTACTTTTGCTACTACCCGAATGCGAAAATGGATTCGTCCATGAGATTTTAGACCCGCTCAAGTGTTTGAGTTTTAGATTGAGGATGAGGCAGAATTTGTTTATATTTTATGAGAACGATTAATGTGTTTGGGACTTAATTGTATTTTTTCTAACCCAACTTCACACTGAAGCCGCATAATAATCAGTATACGAGTATGTACATTTTGGCAGCTGATAAAGAAAGGCTTGCCTGTGAAAAAGTTCGATTGATTCTAAGCAGTGGTTTTTAATTGGTGCCCTTTTAAAAATGAAAAGTGAATAGCAGAATTTTCAACATATTTAACTTAAAATGTTAAAAAACAGAAGATGTATTGATCGAACGCCATTCCGTGCGGCATCGTATAAAGAATAGTGCCGCAGTGCATCCCAGCTTGTCGTAAGAGGCGACTAAATGGGACACCAATCATATACAGGCAACTATGACACCAAAAATGAGCCTGTGACACTTTAACACCTTAAAACTTTCCCACAAGTTTATATGCAATCAGTGGGTTCACACGTCTGGAGACTACCGGTGGGGTAAAAGAACAGTCAATCAATTCGAAATGAGCATACAAGTGTCAAACCACTCAAACTTTAGATACACTTCATGGAAATGATCGCAATTAATAGCACTACCCCACTGGGCACCACGATTGCAACGCACTCGGGTGATCCCAGAGCAAGCGGAGTGCTTGTGTCAGAGCCCGATGGATTCCGGGGGCGGGCAAAATGAAGTTTCCAAAATATTTTCATAAACAAAAAGTTTAGAACTGGAAGCGATTATGCGTCTCAGAACTCTACAAATCCTGTGCGTACAGGAAACGAAGTGGTGTAATACAGGAAATAAAGCGCGTTTTCTAGATTTAAAAACTAAGGCATTTAAGATGTTCTACCATGGAACGGTCAATGGACGAAACGGTGTTGGAATCGTTGTTGCAGCGGATCTTCTAAACAACATCGTTGGTATCTTGAAAATAAGCGACCGCTTGATGAGTGTTAAACTCGTCATACACAATGAAACGTGGAACATTGTTAGCGCGTACGCTCCACAAAATGGATGCGACCAATCGGAAAAAGATACATTTTGGTCAGAGTTCGGTAATTTGCTTAGAAATATACCTATCGATGAGATGCTCTTCGTAGGCGGAGATTTAAATGGCCACGTCGGAGAAACAAATATTGATTATGAGGACTGCCACGGCGGTAAAGGCTTTGGAAATTCAGCTGGCGAAGACATTCTTGTCCGTGTTAAGAACTGTAAAGTAATACTTGGAGAATCGCTAGTAGGCCAACACCGTCTGCTCATTACAGAATTTTTCACGGCGGAACACGGCCATCGTTTGGAAAGCCAAAAATCCGGTGGTATAATCTATCGAAGGAACGAAGCGCAAGATTTATCGCAAATGGTATAGCAGACTCACTTAGCCCGCAAGAAATGTGGAACAGCATGCACGAGGAATGCATAACACTCGCAAAGTCCCATCTGGGGACCATATCGAAACACCATCACGTCGGCAAAGAAACATGTTGGTGGAATGACGAAACCAAACGAGCTGTGGCCGACAAGAAGAGTGTATTCCAAGCGTGGACAAAATGCGATCGGAGCGACGATATCGAAAAAGCTCGACTGGCTCTTGAATACGAGCGTCTTAAAAAGATCGCAAAGAAAGTCCTGGCTCGAACTCGAGCGGTAGAAGCGGAAAACCTGTACCAGGAGTTGGAACAAATATCCTCACGATCGGCGGATAGAAGACAAGCTATCCAAGAAGTTCAAACGTCGTATAGTACTAAAATGCCAAATATTTTTAAGCTCGCTGCACAGAGGAGAAAAAATTCAAAGGAAATAACCTCGCCGAAATACATCAAAAACGCAGACGGTCGCTTACTAACAAATGAAAAGGAAATTTGTGACCGGTGGCTTGAATACTGCAAGCAGTTGCTTAACAAACAGTTTCCACGTGATATCGTGCCGACAGCTGGTCTATTCGAGGAGGAAGTTTCGGACATTTCAATCGAAGAAATAAGTATAGCAATTGGAAAAATGAAGAAGGGGAAAGCGGCGGGACCAGACAGCATTCCATCAGAGTTTTGGTTGAAGATGGAAGGAATCGGCCGCGAATGACTATCGAAACTTTTAAATTAATTTAAATGTGTACAACCTAGGCCCACATATGGAGAAGTAGCTTTTTGGTTGCATTATACAAAGGAAAAGGCAACACTCGAGGATTGCAACAACTACCTTTCAATCAAGCTGATGTCACACACGATAACAATCGTCGAAAGAGTCTTAAACGACCGTCTTCGGCAAATAATAAAGTTCGATAATAGCCAGTGTGGATTTGTTGAAGGAAGATCGACGGTGGACGCTATCCAAAGCCTACGAATAATAATGGAAAAAAACCGAGATTCGTCTAAGGACTTACATATGGTATTTATCGACCTCGAGAAAGCATTCGATAGATCCTAATTTCGGTTAAAAAGGCACTATGAACTACGGTCACTCCAACTGTAAGAAAACGAGGTCGGAAAAAGAATTCCTGTATTTCTCAGATGGCAAATGCGCAACAACGCCTGGGGCTTACCACTGAAGCGATCCAGGACCGAGCATTATGTAGACGCGTTCTGCGGTCTGCGACATTAGCCAACCCCATAAGCGGAGCAGCAGCGATGCAGTAAAAATGGGAAACTCGTTACGCATTAGTTCATATAACGAGGAAAGGGTTAATAAAAGGATAAGAAGAAGTAATGATCGAACGCCAGTGCCAAAACTGATTTGCAAAATTTCGATCCCACCACTTTAATGTTGAAGATGCACCAAGTTATGGAAAGCCAATTGAAGCTGATAAGGACACAATAAGCAGAGTTAACATCCGGAGAAAAAATATGAGGCACTTCCTTATAAAGGTTGAGCAATCGGTTGTTTTCTTTTGGAATCATATGTTATTTTGACACTGCTCTTATACGCTCAGCTCTATGACAAAAACCCAGTTTTACATTTCCGCAATACGAGTTCACTGAAATAAAGGAACTCCTGAAAGAATACATGGGGTCTGTTGAGTTCCTATCGACTATGGTGAACTCTGACATGCACTTTCGGGACAGATCAACGAGTTAAAATCACAGTGGAAACATAAAGATACAATTATAGGTACTTCAAACATAAATTCTCAAAAACAACATAGAAATGACAAATATACCACACAAAAGAGATGAAAACCTAACTGAAATTGTAAAAGAAATTGCCATTATACCGATATAGACATTGTTTACCGAATATATACGAATATAAATAGACCCCAAAAGTGAGTCCGGAATTTGTGCCATGACTGTGATGGTGAATAATTTAGAAGTAACTGGTTCGGTATCAGGTCAAACTCCATATCAGCAAACTCGGCCGGCGCGTACTCGCCAAAACATCACCACTGTAAGTGATAGTGTTCAAAACCACCTCAATTCGTCGCGGAAGTCAACAATTGGTTCTCACTTATGGCACTTTATGGCGAATTTTAAAAGTTAACCTTCATTTGAAGCCTTTAGATCATCTTCTATTTGTTAACTGTACTTTTGACCGTCAGGGCAATTTCATACGAGATTCATGAAAAACCAATGCATCGAAAAAAAAGTCAACGTATTGTACGGATTATGGGTTGGCGTCATCATTGGCCCATACTTTCTCGAAGTTACAATGAATGGAGAAAGTTGCCGCAACATGTTGCCGGATATTTCTTTCCAAAATTGAATGAGTTGGGTCTAGACGATTTCTGGTTTCAAAAGGATGTCGTACGAAATGTAAAGATCGCATTATTTCGGTTAGAGGAGAAGTTGAGAAGCGGATTTGTATCCAAGGTCATGCGATTTGACTCCTTCAGACTTCTTTCTGTGGGGTTATTTTAGAAGTAAGGTCTATACCAATAACCCAGCGACAATTCGGGATCTCAAACATACTATCCAAACTGAAATTGCGGCCATTGCCCCACTTATTTTTCAAAAATCATCGATAATTTTGTACTTCAGATGGCCGCTTGCAACAGAAGCCTTGGTAGTCACATGAACAATATTGTATTTTGCCATAGACCGAACTTTATTAATCAATAAGATTCTATCTGTTTTTTAATTTATTGAAAACTTCCACACTAGCTGTTGGCTCGGCCTTTAGATGATTTATATAGACTCTCAACTAACAGCAGCTAACAGACAACTACTATGGCAAACGAAAACAAAAGCCAGAATTGCTATTTGAAACTTTGCATGGATCAGAGACGGTGAAAAACCGGTTCAACTGTTCTGCGAATAGCGGATGTTGAAGATGTAAACAAAATACAATAATGTTCATCTCTGTCACACATAATACAACACACGTATTGAAATCACCAATATGATTGACAACAATGACAGCAATGAAAATGAGTGTGTTCAAATGTCAACTGTAGATCATAGGGTGTATAATATCTTGACTGACATAACTAGACTAGAATTTATTTGTTTGCAGTTTTAATAACATTATTCAATATATAAAAACTATTATATTGGTTGAAAGAAATATTTATGATGAGGAAAACGATGTTTATCAGCGATGTTTAATCCCAAATTCTTAAATAAAGAAAATCGAGCCAGTGGTGGCACAGAAGTTGTACCCCGACTTTCTTTGGCTATAATTTTTTTTATGAATAAAAAAACTTTGGTTCTGCTTTTGGATTATCTTTATTAGATGTCTTAAATTTATTTCCATTAAGTCTAGAAAATGATATCGGATAAGTGGCTGCCGCCAAAATTGATGACAATTCGGGCCCGATTTATCATCACTCCTGCCAGAACTTCCGGCGCTAGGCCCTTGCATTATTGACGGATGTTCTCTTTAAGCGCTTCAAGAGTCTAAGGCTTGTTGATTTAGACTCGTGACTTTAAAAAACTCCACAAAAAGAAGTCTGGAACGGCTTAATCACTTGTTGGTGATCTTTATTGATTTAAATAAGCTATTTGACGCTTTTTCTCATAAAAAAAATATCCATAAGGTTAAAACAAATAGGCATTTGAAGTCAAATATTTGATTGGTTCGCAAGCTTAAGGGGTTTCAAGGCAAAGATATCGAAGTGTTTCAGTACCTAATCTGCAAAATTTTAAGATGTGAGTACCACAAGGTTCAATCTTAGGTGTCCTCTTCTTCATTGTGTACGGACTCCAATATGTTTGCAACAAAAATATACTGAATCTGTGCTTCTCAGACAATGCAAGCAGGTTTCGATAACATTGTTCTTTGCTGTCACGATAATGGACTTATTATAAACTCTAAAACTACTAAGATAATGATTATCCGACCAAGAATACCTATCAGATAAGGTTTCACAGTTTTAAGTTCCTGCACAAAAACATGCCACAGCAAACCTCTGCGGAATAATGGAACTTCAAAGGACTCAGAATAGAATATTCAAAATTTTATGACTAACTAAGTATGGTAAAATGAATTGTTTACTGTCCACAAACTAGTTTTTTTTTTAATTTAATTAATGGCGGCAAATGTCAATTCTACTTTGACAGATACTCCTAAAGAACGCGATATAATTGCTACAATTTTTTTGCAGAATGATTCGGCGGTGATGTTGGCGCAGCGTGAATTTCGGCGCAAATTTCACGGTCATCCAACACTAACTAAACAAACACTATGACGTTTAGCCGCTCGCACAGAAAAGTATAGGACAACACGAGATGCTGCCTGGTCTAGCCGGCCCCAAAGTAGCCGTTTTGCTGAGAATATCACAGCTGTGGTTGAAAATGTCGCAGAGGGCCCCGGAGTATTGATCAGACGACGTGCCACGCAATCGGGCATTAATCGGCGGTCTCAACAGAGAATTTTCGTCAAAGGCTGTGAGATGTTTCCCTATAAAGTGCAAAAATTGGATCAGCTGTTAGCTGTTGACCACCAAGACCGTGTAGCATACGCTCAAATCATCCTAAATCTTGACCACAAGGGGGACAACTTTTCATCGAAAATTGCCAGAACGATCACGTCCATTTTCATCACAGTGGATATTTGAATAAGCAAAATTATCGCTTCTGGGGCACGAAAAATCCGCATATAATCCGCAACGATCCATTACACACTGCATGGTGTGTTGTTCACGATGAAGACGTCATCAGGCCTTATTTTTTCGAAAACGTCATGGGCCAAACGACTACTACGGACGACGAGCGCTAAAGAGCGATGCTAAACGAATTTCTCCTTCCTCAATTGGATAAATTGGGACTAGAGAACATGTACTCGTAGTTCCAACAGAATAAAGCGACGGCGCATACTGCACTAGCCACAACCGAAATTCTGAGAGCTGCATTTCCGGGCCGCCTAATCTCTCGTTTTGGCGATTTGCACTTGCCGGCAAGATCGCTTGATTTTATCATTCCAGACTTCTTTTTGTGGGTTTTTTTTTAAAGTGACGAGTCTATGTCAACAAGACTTAGACTCTTGAAGCCCTCAAAAGAAAAATATCCGTGAAGAATGTGAGGACCTATCGCTGAAAGTTCAGGCATGAGTGAAGGAAAGTGCCATAATTTGGGCCCGAATGGTCATCAATTTTGGCGGCGGCCGATATCATTTTGTCGACTTAATCGAAAAAATTTAAGACAAAATAAATATAATCCAAAAGTAAATCAAAGAACATGGGGTGACAACTTTTGCGCCACCTGGAATGCTTCTCAGAACCTAAATACATCTTTGAAGAGTTAATCTGTAAAATATTCTTAAATAATCTATTGCAGAAAAGCCTCTGCAGATTCTTAGTGTCTAAGTGAATTGTAATTCTTATAAAAAGAGATGGATAGAACCCCGTCAAGGCAGCTTAGAAGTGTACGCAAGTTTGTGAAGAAAGAATTGTTTGGACTTTAGAGCAGTTTGTAATTGAAATTGAAAAAATCGCCTTCTCAGATGAACGTCTTCTCCATCAAGCAAAATTCCTGTATTTAGAGCTCAGAAAATCCATATGTAGGTAGTCATGGAGAAGACAATACATCCTGATCCCGTGAATGTTTGGTGTGGTTTGTAGTGGCCGCATTATTTAGCCATTTTTCTGCCAAAGTGACAGAAAACTTACAGTCATTGGAGAGCGCTACCGAGGCACGATAACCGATTTTTTTTTATGGCCAGAAGTTTATAATAAAGCCGTTGTAGGTATTGTCACTACTAATCGAAATTCGGCATTTAAATTGCCACCATCAGTGTTGCCTATTTTTACTACTCCAAAAATCCAAATTTCTGAAATCCCTCATCGGCTTAGCTTCCAAAGTACCTACCTACTCCTTCCACATTAAGTCCTCTATTTCTGAAAGTTTGTTTACCAGTAATTAACTAATTTAGTTACACAAATTAACTTTGCCGCTTCACGTCTATTGAAATTACCACATACAATGACGCCACCCACGGGTATTAAGGGTGCACTTTTGCATCGATTTCACAAGGTTCTCATTCCATAAACGTTGCCTACTCTACTACCCACTCAACAGTTAATCAGCCTTCCAATGCAACATTTGACATCTTCCTCGAGCTGCAATCACCAGTGTGCGTTCTCATTTCTCATTTCCTCGTGGCACATCCGTCAAGTACGAGTATAGTACATTGGTAAAGCTCAAAAGCATAAGAACGAACTATCACTCCGCGTTCTTGCATCCACCCTACAAAACATACTCAAATGCCTTCACTAGCACTGTTCCCACGTGCCCTAAATCAATTTCACAACAATTGTCGGAGATTTTATTTTCTCCTCTTCTATTGTCGAGGTACGCAGAAGGAAAACGAATAACAGAAAAACGGATAACCCTATACAAAAGAAGGAAGAAAAACAATTCATATTTTATAATTTGGATGCATTATGATTGGCTTCGAATGCCCCGCCTCCCTTGTTGTAACAGGATAAATATAATTTTTTAGCGCAGGCGCCAACAACACTTCTTAACTTCATCCCTTGGCAAAATTAATAATAAAAACAGATTAATTCACACAAACGTGTGTGTACCCGTGTATTAATCTATCACGGCATAAGTGATAAACAAGAGCGGCTACAGATACGGCAGGAAAATTTGTTTCAGCCCTTCTTTCCTAGAAGCGCAGTGCCACATGCAACAACGCCAGTAAGAAAACTGGATTTAAAAATATGAACTAGGGGTGAAAAAATTTAATAAAATTGCACACATTCTCACATGCACTGCATAAGTGCAAATGAAATTGTTTTTTCGTTTATTCTTATTTGTGGTGTATGACGGCGGCGGCTGTATGCGTGTGGGGGTGGTTGGGTATTTAGTAGTTTATACGAGTTTATACGACGAAAAGGGCGCTTCTGGCTGCCATTGTGTGCAGTAATTTTAAGGAGATAAAAACAAGAATCACAATAGCATGGTCCTTTTTTTTTTACGAATACTCTCTCAAGTAAACGGCATAAATCGCATTGTTTTGCAATCACCAACTCCCACCGAGATTGAGTAATGCAAAACACCCTTGTACTAGGGGTAGTGGCTGTTGCTGGTGATGTTGATGATGTCGGCGATGACAATGACTGATGGCAGAAGGCACTGCCAGTTTTAAATTGTCATTCTAGATACTCAAAATCATATTGTTGCTAAGGTAAACCTATTTGTATGTCCTGTTTTGTTAGCACGTGGTTGCAAACATAGACCTACAAAAACCTAACCTTACAAAGAGAAGATCGAGATGCTGACTCAGTGTTTATATAGATAATACATACCTACCTACTAGGATATGTATTTATGTTTCTTAAGCAGGGCGTTCGATAATTCCGCACACTCATAGCAGGTGGCGACAATTAACATTTCAAATCTTTTTTAGAGAATGCCAAACAATTTAGCCATAGAGCTTTGCAAATAGCAACACTTGATTTCTTAAAAAACCGTTAAAGGGATGTGGTGCGCTTCACGGGACAACAGGGTGCTTTTTTGTAAAACAATTTTACAATAACAACGATTCCTACGTTACTGTACGACGCTTATTTAGAATTGAATACGAATTATGCGGTGTAATTTAATCAAAGCTTGGGTCAAGAAGTTCGAGCAAACGGGATCTACAACGAATACTAAGCAAACAGGGTGGCCACGTTCAAGAAGAAGTGATGAGAACATTCGGGAGGCTGAAATTTCCCTAAGGAACGATCCAAAATCATCTACGCGTAAGTGTTCGGCAGCTCCACGAACTAGTCTGCGGCGAATTTTGCATCTGGACCTCAAACTACACCCATGTAAGACTCAGATTGTGCAGGAGATGATACCAAACGATGACATTCAACTGGTGGTCAAAGAAATGTTTCCTAAGAAATTTATTTCTCGCAAAGGTGATATCCCATGGCCTCCGAGAAGCCCGGACCTTACACCTTGCGATTTTTTCTTGTGGGGATACCTGAAAAGTCGAATGTACCTTAATAAACCCACGACCATATCCCAGTTAAAAGAAAACATCCAGGAGGAGATAGCCGCAATACCTTCCAACATGTGACAGCGAGTTTTCCAAAGTTTGCGTAGTCCGTTACAGGAGTGCCAACATCGAAATGGAGTACATCTCGACGGTGTCATTTCTAAAAAATAAATTTCAATAAACGTTTATTAAGTTAAATAAATGATCAACAAAATAACATTTGTATTTTTATTTCTATTCATATTTCAAATGTGCAAAAATTTATGGACCACCCTGTATTTGAGAGATCTGTCGGTTAATTTGTGTTTGATAGTTAATTGACAGACAACTTTTTGGATTTTTGCAAATATACAGAAAAGTTGCTTTTGTGTAGGAAACTGTTAACTGCCCAACAATTAAGTTCGCAGCGAAGAACCTACTTACCTCTGGATGTCTCCAGGGAGTGCGTGGTGCTCTTGTCCCCACCAAAGAAGTGCGATGGCATGACAGCACCCACGGGACACCGAATGAGCTCCCCAAATTGAATAAATAGTGAAGTTAAGACCCGGGGTAAGTGAGACCTTATCCGGCCTACTCCGACATATTTGTAGCTTAAGCCGGAAAGAATTTCCGAGACTAAGTCAGGGTCTTGGAAAAGAGATGGTGACAGATGTGCCCTTTATGGACCTACGGCAGTGCTCACGTCCCCGAACGGACTACAGGCTTCGGTTTTACCGACCCCTCGCCCTAAAGGTATCAAAAATGGAACTAGTACTTTAGGTTCGGGGTTGTCCTGCCGGAGTAACTGCCCGACAATGGAAAAAAAAATAAAATTTACGGATCAACAACAAGACTCAGATGCGGACTGCTGACAACTCATGCAAATTAATTAAGGACAACGAACGCGCAGCCGAACAACTAACGGAAGACCTAGACTTCCGTAAAGCAGATATAACCGCCATTTAAGAAATGGAATAGAATGGGCCGGACAAAAAGAGGAAGAAAAAAGCAACTTTTTTTTTTTATCGACGATAAAAGCAGCGCCTACTTGGATGTGGATTTGTTGTTAGAACCAAACTTAGGCAAGAAATCTTGAGTTTCCGGCATGCGAATGAGCTCTTCGTAACAATCCGCAGTAAGGCTAAATTTGCCAACATTACCCTTATATGCGCGCGCGCGAACCAACCGATAACGGATTCAGCCTTATCGACTTTGCGACGGGGTGGAACATTGTCGTAGCTACCAAGCAGTTCCCACATGTCGATATCCACAAGGGGTCTTGGAAAATTCTTGATCAATCAACCATCAACCAGATTCACTACATTGTACTCCTACAATACTTGTGGCAATCCGAACATTCCGAGAAGACTCCATCGAATCGAACCATTATCTTGTTGTATCCAAGGTACGGTTGGGGATATTCCCAACAAAGGCGAGTTAATGCTGTGAGGAATATCGACGTCGGACGGCTATAATCATAAAAGATCGCCAAATTCTTTTCCGATCGAGTCTCTCTTTATCCCTTAAGATGTCCACTGTCACCCATCAAGTATTGAATACCAGAAGCAACACTGCCAATAAACCGTCAGATATGCCGCTTCTGATATGTTGGCTTCACTCGACCATCGCAACGAAACCTCTGGTTTGACGACGAATTCCGGCAGCTAAGAAGGATGATTATAAAGTGGCGCAGCATAGAAGGTCTAGAACTCTATGAGCAGAAAGGGAGAGACGGATGCCCCCTTCTCAGGAGGAAAAGAAGAAGCATGAGAATCACGGGGTCGAGGAAACTGAGAAATGCTACTCCAGAAAGATATTCGGAAGTTATACCAAATGACAAAAAGCATTCCAAGGATACAAGCCCCGAACCAAAGCCTGTAAAAATGAACAAGGGAAAACCATAGTATAGTCGCATACGTTACTGAGGATATGAAAAGAGCATTTCTGCAGACTGCATAACGATGATAACGAACCAAATACTGCTGTTAGGCAGAATAAACCTTTCAACCTAGAAGATGTACTAGTGAACCAAAAATTCCATTCATCCGACCAAGTTTAAGTCGAACAATGCTGCTGGAGCGGACTGCCTGACTACCGAGCTCTTCAAGCGGTAGACGATGACTTGATAAGAAGCATACACCAACTCATCTGTAGAATAAAATCGGACAAATGGAACCTCAGCATTGTTTGTCCGATCCTCAGGAGAGGAGACTATCTGAACTCCGCCAACTACAGAGGCATTATTCTTCTTAACACCGCATACAAGATCTTATCTGCCGTATTGTATGCGCACCTGAAGTCGTTCGTCCACATCAGTGTGGCTTCAGGCCAGTAAAGTCCACCATCGACCAAATATTCACACGGTAGATCTTGGAGAAAACCCATAAGCTTCAGATCGATACACACCATTTGGTAAAGACACAACCCCCACGAAAAGGTTCTCCATGTTGGTAGTCGTGTGGAATCTAAGTCGTGTCGAATAATTCACATTGTAGTATTTCACACATAACGGTTGACCATTGTATCCATAGGTACTCCTAGGTAGGAACGAAATCAAACTGATATTTTTGAAGTTCATGGCAAATAGGTAGTCATCCTTACTAAGACTAAGAGCACTAAGACTTTCAGTGTTCGCCAAGGATTCCAATTACAATTTTATATTGAAATAAAACACAGAATAATTGAGATATCGGGCTAAAATTTACTCCAGTTGTACTGGTGTACTACCTGTTTAATTAAAGAATAAAATAAGATCTCGTTCATGTTGCCATAAAATATCGCCTTAACCTAACTCACCACTTTCATTGCGGAAAAAATATGGTTCAACTACACCTCCTGCATGAAGTCCACACCACACGTTCACTTTTTGCAAATGCAATGGATTCTCTTGAAACGCATGTGGGTTTATTGCTGACCAGTTACCCATATTTTGCTTATTTTACAAAACCATTCAGCTAAAAATGAGCTTCATCGCTGAAGAAGACATTTTCTTCAAACTTCTGCAGAGCCCAATAGGAGAAGTTTCGACGCTTCAAATGATCAAGAGGTTTCAGTTCTTCAGTTTATTTGATCTTGTTAGGATGTACATAGTTCAAGACTTTTACGCAAAATTCTCGTGCGTTGTGTCGCTGGAACAGCATCATACAACACCCGGATTTATCCGATATGGCCCTGTCTTGTGAGACTATTATTTCAACCGAAAATTGGAGTAAGCGCTCTTAAACCTGTGACCAGCGTCTCAGAATCTGATAAAAATGCAAATCTTGACTGACTTTTTGACGTTGACATATTCATCATAACTCATGAATCACGATTTTCTTCTCACCGTCTAAATGAAGCTACATTCACGTATTTACACTGTCCAGCTACAGAAAAAGAAATGGCGACCCTCAGTATTTTTACTCGTAGTCTGGCAACACCTTGACTGTGTTTTAAAATAATTTTACTGCATGTGTGCGTGATAAAATCCTAAACAAATTATTATTTATCAATGCCCTGTTGAAAGGATATAAACCAACCAAACAAACAGTCACCTACACATACACACTCTTATGCTATGCGAGTGCAATATTTAAAGCTCAGGACGCAACTTTCTCTGGGGGGCTGGATTCATATTTCATTTTGTTTTAGGCACTGCTAGTGTGTTGAATTCTTCAGTGGGTTGGTGAGGAAGAAAACGGTTACGTACATTTATGGGGGATGAAAACGTTTAAATTTTGATTTGCCGCTGAATGGCATAAAAAAAAGAGCGCGCACAGCCTGTTAGCAAGCATATACGATATACAACTAAAATAGCACCAACAACAGCCACCATAGGATATGAAATGAGCAACAACAACACATTTCAAGTGGGAACATTTTCATCGAGTAATATTATTTCGTTTGTTATGCGGCCCCCGTACAATAACTTATCGTCATCATCGTCATTTTCTTTTTTGCCTCTCATTTTCAGTCATCCCGTTGTGTACGAAGCCAGTTTGAAAGGATACCAGTTAAAAACATATCGTGTTGAGCTTTCAAAGGACAGTTCTTATTCGGTCGTGTATGCAATAACATCGGTTTTCAGTTAAATAAAAAAAATTACAATTTATAAAATTTTTGTCGAAATTTTAAAACTGAAATTTATTTAATCGGTATTTAAGGAGTTATAAAAAAAAATAATAAAATTTAAACTTAAACTCAATGGCTGGACCGTTTTTATCGCCATTACCTGGGGATTTATTGACCGAATATATGTTTGGTAGAAGGCGCCAAAGAAGAAATCGTACAACTTTCACTCCACAGCAACTTCAAGAATTGGAGGCTCTCTTCCAGAAGACACATTATCCCGATGTGTTTCTGCGGGAAGAAGTTGCCCTACGAATCAGTCTAAGTGAAGCACGAGTGCAGGTATTTCAAAAATTATTTTTTTTTCTTTGTAATTTATTTTTCATGACAAAATTTGTGTCTTTATTCGAATAATTTGTGATGTTAACACGCGTTTAAAGGGTGTCCTGAATGTTACCAGCAACTTTTTATAACAATCCGGTCTGATTAAAGGATCGTTGTCCTAGAAAAGGAAGAACCAAAATTAATAGCTTCATTAATATTGGTTCTTTTCAACTAAGTTATGAAGAAGTTTTCAATGTTCTTCAGTTTTTGTTTCTGTGATAATTTCTTACATACTTCAGTAATTCTTTTAAGTCTTCATTCCCGCCTATCTTTAATCGATGTCTTTCTGAATGAAAGACAACCACCGTCTTTTGTCCACAAATCAAACAAATTTTTTTATAAATTATGGAGGCGATACCCAAGATTTTCGAAAATATTCTAACAAAGGAGTGTTTGTTTAAGGACCGTATTTTTGGTCAGTTTGCTACAGCAAATAGCCTCTTATTACCTTTTTTTTTGATATAGATGGAATTAGAGGCCAAGTTGTTCCCTTTTTTTTAAAAAAAAGAAAAGTGAGATCTTCTGGGTCTCACTCAAAATATTTGGCTGGATAATGTCTTTCCTCAATTTTCGTGCTTAACCAGATAAATAGAAACTCAGGTTTCAGAGGCAATAAAATGTTCTGTAGGCAAGCCCCAAGGGAGTCATTTAAGCACATTGCTATTTTTTTTTATTTTTAATAATGACACAGTTTTAGTAGTAACGTTTGGTTGATGTTTAGTGTATGCAGTTTAATTAAAACTTTGGCGAATTATACCCAATAACACTCAACAATTCAAGCAATCTAATGTTATCGCATAATTAGCAGTTAACAGCTGTAACTGTATTTTAATGTCAAGTAATTAATTCACACATAGACTAATTAATAACTTGTAACGCAAAAATTATTCGGAGAAAAGTTTTAAAGTTTTTTATTTATGTGTGCAGTAGAAAACTTCAAAAGGCGTCAAATCACAAGAACTTGGAGGTCAATTAGAGTTTTACTATACGAAATTATACCTTCATCGTATGCTTCCTTGAAAAATTTGATTGTTACATTTGCTGTTTTGTACGCAGTTGGAACCACATCTCATCGACATTCACCCCGGGATGAATCAGGGAACGAAAAAGTTATTATCATCGCCTTGGTTAGCCTCATTTTTGAAAAATATGATCCGATGACTCCACCAGCCAACGCACTCTTCATTTTTCGGGATGTAACGACGTTGCATAATCTCTTGTGGATTATCTCCGCTATAAAATGCGACAATTTTTCTCATTGAAATGCCAATTGCGCTAAAAATGAGCCTAATAGCTGTACGAAATTTTTCGGTAAAATAGCAAATCCAATCCAGTTGATTTTGGCCCCATACACTGAAATTTTCGACGCATGTGACGGTCATTCGGCTTCAATTCTTGCACAAACTGGATCTTATAAGCTTTCAAACTTAAATCTTTTCATACAATTTTTCATAAAGTGGACGAACGAAGATGAAGCTGTTGTGAACGACGTCGAATCGATATATTTGGATCTTTTTCAACACTCTCCTGAATGGAAGCAATATTCTGTTCAGAACGCAATCTTCTTATTGCATCTTAAAAACGAAAATGTTGTCAACAATACGACGAATAGCGGTCTCAGATGGCCGATTATTTCGGGCGTAGTTGGTCTAAGTGCTCTGTCAATTTGGCTCGCAGAACCCTATTTTTTAGAACCAAATTTCTTAATTTTGTTAACGTTGTTGAAGCATTTATGTCACTTCTGACATAAATTTATGCAAAACTTCTGAATAAAAATGACAGTTTGTTATTTGACAATTGAAATGATGGATACAAATGAGTGAAGTTAGTGCTGGGCTAAACAAAACTCTTAATTAGACCTGAAATAATGGACAATGTACGAATTGAGATAACGTTATATAATAATTCAAAAATTAAAATTTATGCTGTGTACTTTCTGGGTAAAGGATCTTCACCGAGAACAAGATCTTATTTAAACCCTGGTCTAGGAAGGCTTATTAATTGCAATAAAAAGTTTGTGGGAAGTCGGGAATTAAACTGTAGACACCGTGATTGGGGTTATCTTAGGGGGAATTCCTGATTATACTTTCGGATGCCACTGCCATATACCCTTTAACTATTACTCCATTCATAGTAATCCTATAACCTTAGATTTGTTTATTACAAACAAACCTATTATTAAATGCTTAAAACTCAGATCACTTGCATGTTTTTTGCAATCTAAAAGCCAGTCCGAAGTGGGGGAGACCGGTGCTGATTCTAATAATTTTGAAACTAACTTCCTTAGCTACCCAACCGTTTGCGTAAGAGACATGATTTTAGGCTATGTAATTCGTAATTTATAGTACTTTATATAAACCATATCAAAATTATTGCTAACGTATTACTTTCTGAATAATATTGATTTTTCAAAAAAAAAAAAAAACTCACATGTTAAAACTTAGCCCAGCCTTGGGGCTTGTTCTAACAGCCCTGGGGTATGTTTCAACGGTAATTAACAAAAACAAAAATAGCAACTCTAGCCTAAATATCCTAACACAGGAATTCTTCTCTTTGTAATCGTCGTCCGAAGCGCAGTTCATGCATATATATTTCAATAAATCACCTTTGATGCAATTTGCATGAGACCAACTCTTACATGTGATGCATTCAATCTAGTCTACTCCAGAAGTGTAAAAGTAAAGCTTTTTTTAATATTCAGAGTTTTAGTCAGAAGGCGAAGCTAAAACTGACGAGTCGCGACACATTTAAACAATAAACGCAGAAATCGTATTTTGTTTTTTTTTTTTTTAAGACCATTAGTTTGGGGTAAATCAGCGTGTTAATACTTGCCCCTGTTTGAACTAGCCCCAGTCTCCCCTACATATGGTATATCAATTGCCAACACTTAGATGAAAGATGCTCACTGGCTTTATTCCAAGTGATTTATATAAAGACAGTTGGGTAGCTTTGACAGGTACTAAATCGATGACGCTGTCGAAAAACTATCTACTGATATATTAGTTGGTGCGAATTCAATCATAACTTAAAGTAGCTTAGGTAACATATGCATGTTCCCGCTTACCATGGGGCATAAAAGACTTAATCTACACAAGGAATTTGGTCAGTAAAAACTGGCAATGTTCTAGACAGATTATATTTAGAGAAGAGAATAGGCAAAATAAAAACTTAACAAAATTGCGAAATTAACGTTTAACTAGAATATCAAAACGTTCACTAATAAGAAAATTTATACGAGGGCGGGTCAATAAGTCCGTGACTTTTTGAATTTCTGACCTCTTTACTGAAACAGCAACACTGCTCCTGTCAACAGGCATCTGTCAGTTGACTCCTGTCAAAATTTAAACTTGCTGCGTCAGTTAGTTTGTGTTTGACAGCTATTTTTATCAGACTACTCACTAATTTGAGGAGAAAATGGAAAAAAGTGAATTTCGTGTGCTTAGTAAGCATTATTTCTTGCGAAAAAAAACCATTACCGAGACCAAGGCTAAGCTTGATGAATACTATGGGGACTCTGCACCATCGATTTCAATGGTAAAAAAGTGGTTTACTGAATTTCGTTGTGGCCGTACAAGCACTGAAGATGCCGAACGTCCTGGACGCCCAGTTGAGGTCTCTACACCCGAAACAATCGAAAAATTCACGATATGGTGTTGGCCGACCGAAGATTGAAAGTGCGAGAGATTGTGGAAGCCGTAGGGATCTCGCATTGCTCAGTGGTTTCAATTTTGAATGATCACTTGGGCATGAGAAAGCTTTCCGCAAGATGGATGCCGCGTTTGCTCACAGTCGACCACAAACACATGTGCAGTTGCCATGGCAAATATCCATGAATTGGGCTATGAATTGCTCCCTCATCCACCCTATTCTCCAGATTTGGCTCCGAGCGACTACTTCTTGTTCCCAAACCTGAAGAAATAGCTTGGTGGAAAAAGATTTGACTCCAATGATGAAGTCATCTCGCAAGCAAAGGCCTATTTTGAGGACCTCGACAAATCATTTTTTTTGGAAGGGATAAAAAAATTGGAGAAGCGTTGGACAAAGTGTATAGAGCTCAAGGGAGACTACGTTGAAAAATAAAATTATTTTTTTATCAGAAAATCTGTGTTTTAATCCAAAAGTCACGGACTTATTGACCCGCCCTCGTACTTTTCCCCCTACCTTCTAACTTTTGTACTTCAAATGAAGAGAAGAATAATCAAATACACGATAATTCATTTAATACATCTGGTCCTTTAGATATTGAATTACAAAATTCAATAGCATAGCTAGATCAAGATTTTAGTCGATGGTTCACCTTTAAACCTAATTTGGTAGATTATATTGTACACACGGTATCAACTCTCAAAATTGTTGAATCATCCGAGTTTGACGGCATTAAAAAATTGATTGTAATAGCATGTATTACTCGTATCATGACTGCTGGGAAGAAGGCAAAATGACTAGTAAACCAGATGACAATCCGAACTGTTATAGGCCTCTATAGGTCTTTTTAGCTCACAAAATAAAACTTTGGAAATGACAATTAGCTCATACAATATTTTAAAAGTCACAGAATTTCACACAATGAACAGTTTGGATTCAGAAGATTTCATAACACATATCAGTAGGTGTTAAGTGAATTTTAGTATTTAATAATTCTACAGGAACGTTGCTCTTGGACATGACAAAAGCTTTTGATGTACTTAGTATGACATAGTGACTTTCTATTTAAGATGACGACGTTTAATAATAATCCATTGTAAACAAAACAATCTTTCGAGTGTTGCTTTGATGGTAAATATTTCGCCTCAAAAAGTAAAACCTTGAAGTCCCTCAAGATTCTGTCTTTTAGGACCATTACTACAAAATTTCTTTACGGCAGACTTTTCAACTCAACAAAACTGCAAATGTGCGTTATTTGCTGATGATACAGCAAAAAAGTTCAGTCTATGGCAATTTTCATAAGGCGATCTTCAAATTTCGTACGCAATAAATTGATTGATTGATGGTTTGCTTGATCGGTAGCACCATCCTGTTGAAACCAGAGGGATGCATTGGTTAGAAACGAAATTTTGTTTATTTATGTACCCATTCGTCAAAAAATGGGCTTCATCGAAAAAGATCAAATTCGATGACAAATTGTCCTTGCGATCCAACATCCAGTTAACAAATCGGCGACGTCGTAGATGGTCCAAAGGCTTCGATTGTTGTGTAATTTGCATTTTGTTAGCGTACAATTAAAAATCAACCTTTAAAGTTCGCCATAAAGTGCCATAAGTGAGAACCAATTGTTGACTTCGCCGAGGAATTTCGGAGCCTCGCTGGTTTTCAACACTTTCACTCACAGTGGTGATGTTTTGGCGTGTACATACTGGCCAACCATGCTGATGTGGAGTTTGACCCGATACCAAACCAGTTTCTTCAAAACGCTTCACTACTGCACGAATTCCGAACTCACCAAGGCGATTATGTCGACCGAAAAATTAACGAATTTTACGAAATGTTACCTTTACAGATCGCCCATTTTCGTGATAAGATTGAATAACAAAAATGCGTTGTTGCTTGGTAAGCGACTCCATGACTAAAATTGACAAAGAGTGTAGGTATGACATCTGTCAAAAAGATCAACCATTTTGAATTCAGTAAATGACGGTAATTGACAGCCAAGACTGCTAGTTCACCCTTTATATACCTCACATGAGTTTGGTTCAGTCTTTTAACTAACTTTTCAATCCGCTGTAAATGTAAAAACTCAGCATTTTGCTCAAAAAAAATTAAAATAAATCAGAGTAAGATACAGGCAAACTGTGTACAATAAGCTCATACATTTAAGTCTCAGTTAAGAACAATAATCCAATCCTGCAAATTGAGATTTCTGAAGTTCCCCTAAACAAAAAATTGTGTCGGAGGGGAGGATTTATTTCGATATCTAATTAGTTAAAATACTGTTACTTTAGAATGGTTACGGCTAGACTAACGATATTACTAGAAAAAAAGTTGCTCAAATTTTTCTGGTGGACCACCCAAAAGTAATGATAATCGGAAATTTCTATTGGTCTCGATAACACGAAAATGGAAAGAAACTAAGTGTGAGCCGTCATAAAGTACTTAGACATGCACGATAGACATGCACGCCGACTTGGTAAAAACACTAAGGGACTTTGCTCCTCCATATTCTACAGTTGCACACTGCTGCAAGGGGATTAAGCTGGGCAGAACATCCATAGAAGACGACCATAGTGAAGAACGGCCTTCCACGTCCCACACAAGAGAAACGTAAAAAAATCGAAGATCTGGTATAAGCTGACCGAAAAGTGACCATCAGGCATTTAATTGATGACACAGGGATCTCATATGGAAGCATTCAAATGATCCTTAAGGACGAACCCCAGAATGTTAACCGCGGAACAAAAAAAGAAACGGGTTGACTTCTTAAAAGCAAATCCTGCTATTCTCAACATATTCTCTCGATCTGGGCCCCAGTGACTTCCATCTCTTTCTCTGGCTTAAGAAGCAGCTCCGGGGTAGGGATGGCAGAAATATTTTTTTAATCGATTAATTAATCAAATTATTAATTGCAAGGCACCTATACAAAAATAATTGCAGTTAATTGCAATTAATGTAAAAAAAAATCGATTAATCGATTAATTTCAATATTTTGAAGTAACAATACTAAATTGCATAAAAACTTCAAACCACCAAGTCTCAGTGCCAAATCTTGTATTAGAATTGCTCTATCACAGAGTTCCAGACATATCCCCAAAAGAGCAAACATCGCATAATGATATTACATTTTTCAAAATACAGCGATCTTAAAGTAAAACAATTGCCTCTTGCTTCAAAGACTATGTTTTGCAACTTTGTGTACAAATAAAATAAATAAAATATTGGAAACTATATTCTTGTTCAAGAAATTTATTTAAATTTTTTCGGCATATATTCAAAAGAAATAAAATTTTTTTCTTTATTTAACGAAGTTTGAAGAAAAAGTAATTTCGATAAACGTTTTGTTGACAAACGACTGCGTTTTTCGATCGCAGTTGCACCCGATTTTGAGAAGAACCGCTCAGCTGGTACTTAGCATCGAGCATCAATAGTGTTTCGACTTAGTTCTAATACCTGAAAATTCAAATAAAAGCTCATTTCATATTGTGGATGTGTAACATCGTTGTCCTTCCTCCTTCTTTTGTGCACTAGAGTTTTGTGGGAAGCCCAGAAATCAAACTCATTTCCTACCGATCCCATCGATGACTAAAGTGATTATGAAATGTATTAAATTTCAAAATGTTGTCTGCAATTTCTCTAGTAATAGTCGAATAATTAGAAGGAGTATTTTGATGCAATTACATCGTAAATTGAATGAAAATAATCGATTAATTTAATCAAATGACTAATCGTTGCCATCCCTACTCAGGGGTAAGAAATTTGAAGAAAATATCGAGGTGATGGCCTTAGCAGAAGCATTTTGGTAGAGTCAAGATGAATATTTTTTGTAAAAAGTAATTTGCGAACTAGAGAAGAGATGTTCTAAACGTACTGATTTGTTGATTTGTTAGAAGATTGCGTTGAAAAATAAGTATAATTTAAACTGAGTAAAATTGTGTTTTATATCGATTTTCATTACTTTTGGATCACCATTCGTAAAGTGTATTTTTCTTATAAATTTCACTTATAATTTTATTTTTTACTAAAATTTTTATCTTCGTTCTATTTTCTATGATTCACGTGTGAAATTGCTCACCTAGGACTAAAGAATGTTGTAGTAAAAGCCAAATTTATTCAAGCAAAATTGCCCAAAACAATGAGGTTGAAATAATATTTTACATCTTAGAACAATAACACTGGCAAACAACATTGAACTTTTTGATTGATGAATGATACGAGTATATGTTACATGATTTGTACTAATTTGACATCACTTATTCTAAATATACCCTCATTTTCTTTCAATCAGCTCTTGTTTAACAGTTATAGCTCTTATTACCGTTTAAATGTGGCAACGTTCATTAGAGAGGCTTACAAAAATTATTTTGGGCACCTGCTAGAAATGAAGAATAAGCCTTGGATTCCGCAAAAACTATGCAAAACGTGCGTTGAGTTTCTACGTTTGTGGATAAATAAGTAAAGAAATATTTTCAGGTACGAAACTGCTATGATCTGGAATGAACCCGCGAACCACCATGACGACTGCTTTTTTTGTTTTGTGAATATAACGGGTAAATACTCGTATAACCGAAAAAATCGATCCAAATGGGAATATCCTTCCATACGACGGCACATAGACGAGACTAAGCCTTAAGACTACACCTGAACCTCAAGCTGATACTTCACAGAAGGACCCAATTCACTTTGAGAAATTGACAGTAGTTATAGTGACTTTGAATCTTCTTATCCTTTTATTAACCCTTTCCTCGTTATACGAACTTATGCGTAACGAGTTTCCCATTTTTACTGCATCGCTGCTGCTCCGCTTATGGGGTTGGCTAATGTCGCAGACCGCAGAACGCGTCTACATAAAGCTCGGTCCTGGATCGCTTCAGTGGTTAACCCCAGACGTTGTTGCGCATTTGCCATCTGAGAAATCCAGGAATTCTTTTTCCGACCTCGTTTTCTTACAGTTGGAGTGACCCTAGTTGATAGTGCCTTTTTAACCGGATTTTCCGCAGATCTTCTTTGAACGTGGCAATACCAACTTATTCTATTCGCCTCAAGCTATTCGGTTACCGAATTCTTTATATGTAGACTTCCTCTTATACGCGTAGATCTAATACAATCGCGTTTAGTGACTCCACTAGACATCCTTAACATTTTCATTTCCGCTGCCGTCATTTTGTTTTTAAACGCTTCGTACATTGTCCAGCACTGTGAACCGTATATAAGAGCTGGTCTAACAACCGTGGTGTAGAGTTTCCTCTTCAATTTAAGTGGAAATTTTCGGTCGCAAAAGATTCCCGAATTTTCCCGCCATTTCATCCATCCCACACTAACTCTGGGGTTTACGTCGTCGTCACATTTCGCTTCCATGTTAACGATTGATCCTAAGTACTTAAAGATAGTGCTTTTCGGTAGAACTATTCCGTCTAACATTATATCCGGAACAGGTCGCAACGGATGCGCAAATGGGCACGTCAAATGCTCCGTCTTTGAACGACTTATTTTAAACCCGTTTCTCTCTAGCGCATTTCTCCATGAATCTAAGGCGTTCTGTAAATCTTCGACGTTATCGCTAAGTATAACTGCGTCGTCAGCGAAGAGAATTGGCGTTACATTTGCCTCGCGCATGCAGTCTTTTAAAAGATAGTCGAATACTACGTTAAAGAGGAAAGGGCTAAGTACGCTTCCTTGATGCACTCCGACATTAACTGGAAATTCTCTCGTTAGTCCAGCAGGGCTTTTAACCGCAGTTTTCACGTTTCCGTACATGTCTTGTATTATTCTAACATACGTTTCCGGTACGTTTTGAGACCTCAGCGCGGCCCATATGAGATCCCTAGGCACTCGATCGAATGCTTTCTCAAGGTCGATAAATACCATGTGTAAATCCTTAGACGAATCTCGGTGCTTTTCCATTATTATTCGTAGGCTTTGGATAGCGTCCACCGTCGATCTTCCTTCAACAAATCCACACTGGCTATTATCGAGCTTTATTATTTGCCGAAGACGTTCGTTTAAGACTCTTTCGACGATTTTCATTGTGTGTGACATAAGCTTGATTGAACGGTAGTTGTTGCATTCTCGAGTGTCGCCTTTTCCTTTGTATAATGGAACCAAGAAGCTACTTTTCCATTGATTCGGCATTGGTTGTCCACATTTTAATTTATTTAAAAGTTTCGATAGCCAAACGCTGCCGATCCCCTCCATCTTCAACCAAAACTCTGATGGAATGCTGTCTGGTCCCGCCGCTTTCCCCCGCTTCATTTTTCCAATTGCTATACCTATTTCGTCGATTGAAAAGTCCGAAACTTCCTCCTCGAATAGACCAGCTGTCGGCACGATATCACGTGGAAACTGTTTGTTAAGCAGTGACTTTGAATATAACCTGGAAATGCCAAAACCATTCAACCAAGATGATTTAAACAACCTAATCGGAGATCTAGGACTGTGGAAGTCTTCTTCAGAAGTTTTGTCTCCGTTGCATGTAAAATTAGCCTTATAAAACAATTTGATAAAGGTCTTAACAAAAATGGAAATTGTTTTCTTTGTCTATAAAAAAAGTTCCCAAAACTGAGTACAGAATTTTTGACGGGCCACAGATAAGATCATTAATAAAAGATAAAAGTTGTACGAACACTATGACAGAGATTGAGGAAAAAGTATGGAATGAGTTTGTGTGGATTGTTCAAAATTTCTTGAGAAATAAGAAAAGTTCTGACTATTCTCAACCCATTGAAAAACTAGTGAGTCACTTTAAAAGACTTGTGTGTAATAGCATCAAGTTAAATTTTCTTCGCAACCACCTAGACTATTTCCCCCCTAATCTTGGGGATCTTAGTGAAAAAAAGGGCTAACTATTTCATCAGGACGATGGAGGAACGCTATCAAGACTACTGGAATGCACACATGATGGCTGACTATTGCTGGAGCATTCAGAACAAGTTTCAGGCTTCAACTTCTGCAAGGAAATCCAAAACATGATCAAGGCATGTACCTGAACTGGGTCTGAAACTAAGGGTTACGTAACTGAACAGGTTGTCAAAACACAATTATCTGCTAAAATTCGCCTGGAAAAACTAGTGTATATCAGTGTTTTTTATATACTTATAATTTATTTATTTATCTATTTATTATTATTTTTTTTACTAATCTATATATTTGCCTACGTATTTGTTTACTTATTTACTTACTCGTATTTATTAATGTAGTTGTCTACATACTTATGTGATTTCCTTTACTAGATGCTCTGCTAATCTCGCACAGAATTGGATTCGAATACTGTTTAGTTCCCTTTAAAGTAGACAAAAATATTGTATTTACCGTTTAATTGCGGTTTCGTTTAGCCTAATACCAAGGACTTAAGGGACTTATATCTGCTATTTTCCTTTTATATGGGCAGATATGATTTGGAGTCTTGTACATTCTACCCACTCCGATAGCTTTGTTTACAAACTATATTATAATATACTCGTATCTTTCATAAAATGAGCCTGAACTCTAATCCAATTACAAGGCAATATGTCAACAATGTACCTAGTCAAGTCATAAATACAGGTACACAGAAAAATCAGCGCCAAATGAAAACGAATGAATATTCAAACAATTTTTTTTTTTTTTATTGGGTTATTCAATGGCTACAAATCTTAGAACAACTTATTCAAAATGACTTACATTTGCCTTCCAGCACGACTTAAGACGATGTGGCCACTCATCGATTGCGAGACGCACTTCATGCATGGGGAAATTGACCACTGCACGGACAAGGGCTCGCTTCAACGACTCAATATTTGAGTGTCGAGTAGAGCAAGCCATGCCATGCAAGCCAAAACTTGTAATCCAACGGGTTGAGGTTTGGACTACCAGCTGGCCAATCATCCGTTGATATGAAGTCCAGAACATTGTTTTTGAGCCACAGTTGAGTCGTTTTTGCTTTGTGAGCTGGAGCAGAGTCTTGCTGGAAAGTCCATGGCTTGTTCTTGAATATCGATTGGTTGAGAGACTTCACAGATGGTCGATTGATATACTTTGGCCGATGTTTTCACTACTTTCTCGCAAAACTGGAGCTTGGTTACGCCATCGTTGCACATTCCCCACCAAACCATTGCAGACACGGGAAGGTGTCCTCTTTGAACCCTCGGGATGAGTTGGGATGCTTCTCTGGATGACCGAGCATACACACGATCGTTCTGCGGTGAAGATTTTCTCGTCAGTCTGTGAGCATTCTTCGCGTACCGGCTGAGTAACGCTTTCGATCTTCGCTTGCGTTTTTCCTTCAATGCAGCCGTGAGCAGGTGTCCAGTGTGTCACTTGTACGCGCTGAGTCCTAAATCTTCTTTGATAATGCGAAACATGGATTTTCGCGAAATTTGCATTTCCCGCACAAAATTTTCTGTTTTCGCAGCGGTTTTCGGTCGATTCGTTTCTTCACGGCTTTGATCGCTTTCGGAGTTCTCACAGTGCGTGGGCGGCCGGATCTTTGAAGGTCTCGTACTCCACCAGTATCCTTAAACAACTTCACAGCACGATAAACAAAATTGCGAGTGATTCCCAGCGCCTTTTTCCATGTTGCATTTACGAGGGCGGGTCAATAAGTCCGTGACTTTTTGAATTTCTTACCTCTTTACTGAAACAGCAACACTGCTCCTGTCAACAGGCATCTGTCAGTTGACTCCTGTCAAAATTTAAACTTGCTGCGTCAGTTAGTTTGTGTTTGACAGCTATTTTTATCAGACTACTCACTAATTTGAGGAGAAAATGGAAAAAAGTGAATTTCGTGTGCTTATTAAGCATTATTTCTTGCGAAAAAAAACCATTACCGATACCAAGGCTAAGCTTGATAAATACTATGGGGACTCTGCACCATCGATTTCAATGGTAAAAAAGTGGTTTACTGAATTTCGTTGTGGCCGTACAAGCACTGAAGATGCCGAACGTCCTGGACGCCCAGTTGAGGTCTCTACACCCGAAACAATCGAAAAAATTCACGATATGGTGTTGGCCGACCGAAGATTGAAAGTGCGAGAGATTGTGGAAGCCGTAGGGATCTCGCATGGCTCAGTGGTTTCAATTTTGAATGATCACTTGGGCATGAGAAAGCTTTCCGCAAGATGGGTGCCGCGTTTGCTCACAGTCGACCACAAACACATGTGCAGTTGCCATGGCAAAAATCCATGAATTGGGCTATGAATTGCTCCCTCATCCACCCTATTCTCCAGATTTGGCTCCGAGCGACTACTTCTTGTTCCCAAACCTGAAGAAATGGCTTGGTGGAAAAAGATTTGACTCCAATGATGAAGTCATCTCGCAAACAAAGGCCTATTTTGAGGACCTCGACAAATCATTTTTTTTGGAAGGGATAAAAAAATTGGAGAAGCGTTGGACAAAGTGTATAGAGCTCAAGGGAAACTACGTTGAAAAATAAAATTATTTTTTTATCAAAAAATCTGTGTTTTAATCCAAAAGTCACAGACTTATTGACCCGCCCTCGTATGTAAGTAGGCCAACTGCAACAATACGATTTTCGATGTGGCCCCATTCCATGATTGTAAGCAATTAATGTCAAAACCATAAATATCAACTTGCAAATCGCAATCAATACGAAATGGGTGCGCCCAGTGTTGCATTCGTAATGAGTGAGTTCAGTTGTGTACCAGTATTTATGATTTGAGTAGGTACTTGGAAATAGATCTTACAATTTCCGGCGGCACATGGATTACGTTATGTTGGGGAAATATTTACTATGCTATTATAAAAGATATACATATAAGATAAGATTCTTCCTGCTACATCTTTCATTTCGAGATGGACACGCAACTATGTACGAGGTGTGATCAAAAAGTAAGGTGACTTTTTAAATTTCGCGCGCTCAGTACACTCTAACTTAAAAATTGTTTGTTGTTGTGTTGGTTCACTTGTCACGATCATATGTTTATAGTTTTAACCATATAGCAGTTGTTGTTTTTATGTGAGAGGCATAAAAGTTGGACGTGTTTTGTTTACTAGGCGATTTTTTGTGGTTAAAAGTAATGGAGCAGAGAGTTTGTATTAATTTTTGCGTAAAAAATGGTATTAAGTGCTCAGAAACTCTTGAAATGTTGACAGTAGCGTACGGACAGTCAACTTTAAGCAAAAAAAATGTTTATAAGTGGTATAAATTATTCCAAGAGGGCCGAGAAAATGTTAATGATGAACCTCGCTCCGGACGACCTAGCACGTCAAACACAGACGAAAATGTTAAAAAAGTTAAAGAAATTGTGTTGAAAAATCGTCGAATCACGATTAGGAAATTGGCTTATCGTTTGGCTCAAGCCAATCAATTTTAACGGATGTTTTGGGTATGAAACGTGTGTCATCGAAATGCGTTCCAAAATTGCTTAATTTTGATCAAAAGCAGCATCGCATGAACATTGCCCAAGACATGTTAAACGACGTCAATGATGATCCTGATCTGCTCAAAAGGGTTATAACTGGTGACGAATCATGGATATATGGTTATGACATCAAAACCAAAGCCCAATCATCTCAATGGATGAAGATTTGCAACGATTGAGGAGATCAAGGCTGCATCGCTGGGGGAGCTCAAGGCAATACCAAAAAGTGCGTTTCAGAAGTGCTTTGACGACTGGAAAAAGCGCTGGCACATGCGCATTGTATCAGAGGGGGATTATTTTGAAGGGGATAAAATAAATTTGGATGATTAAATAAATATATTTTTTTAAAAATGAAAAGTCACCTTATTTTTTGATCACACCTCGTACATTCTGTGAAAACGTAAGCGGGAATGAGTCAATGCAAAAAAAACACAAATCAATTTCAACTAAGCATCAGAATTAATTTGTTCTGCTTCAAAATGGACTCTGGTTGAAGCGGGACATTTTTTCCAGTCATCTATACATACAATTTAAGGCCTTTCTGGTATCGCAAAATCATCTTGGATCGGGTGCATTTTAAATAACTCCTCTTTGAAGGTTATGTACCACTCAAATGCTTGTATGTTTAACACTAGGCTTTCTCCAACATTTTCAACGAGTCCAAACAAGAAATCCTGTCCACAACACATAATTTCAAACAAGCCGTTCGCTCAATATTTTTTCAGTAGTAAAATCGCCCATTGCACTCAAAGTTGTGCCTTTGTCTACTGACAAAAAACTAGTTGACAGATGGCACGCAAACTCAGTGTCAATAAAGACAAACGTTGTACCAGTATAAAAAAAAAATATTAGGTATATTATAACAATTTTGTTTTTCAATACAAACGCAGCCTTAAGATTTTTTTATTTAACCTGTCAGTGTCAAAACGTCAGTCAAGGTTAACATTTTTAACATCCTAAAGTTTACGAATGAGAAACGTTTAGAAATCATTAAGAAATGTGTCTGTAAGACAATACACTGGTGAAAGTACTGAAAATATCGCAGCTGTAAGTACTTTTGTTCAAAATGAGCCAAATCAATCGATTCCACGCCGTTCACAGAAATTAGGAATCTCTCAGTCCACATTGTGATGAATTTTCCATAATAATCTTGTCTTAAGCCTTATACGATCAAATTGACTCAAGAACTAAAATTTCTTGATCGTTTGAAGCCCCGAGACTTCTATTATTGGGTCTCGGCAAAAGTTTGAAGAAAATCCTGAATTTCATCGAAAAATCAACTTCAGCCTCGAGCACAATGGTATCACTCTCATCCAGAAGAAACGTGAATTCAGCAAGAAAGCAATCATATTCTTGGATACCATGTTAACTTAAAACAGCGCGTTACCAACTCGTCGTCCGGAGACTTGATTACTGCACTACCAGCAGTGCACTCAATGATTAAGAAGCCTGCGCTGTGTCCGGTGTGTTCCAAGCGCTTTCTTCGAAACAGCCACCACTCCGCCACTGATGGAGGAACTGCAACGAACATCTCCAGTCACCTTCCAAGATCAATGTTCATCCCCAGAGATTAAACCACCACATCACACGCTTACGTTTGGAATGATCACGTTTAGCAACTTCTACAACCGACCTACTCTGGACCGTGTACGGTGCTCCAGCTTCAACCAATAGTTTTTAAAGTGGCCATGTGCTCAAAGCAATTTTCTTGTCTATTCGGCGGCTCAAACCGGCCTACTAGATACCTTGGCAAGACAAAGCAGTCCCACCACCCGAACTAAAAGAAGTTTTACAGACTTTGCATCAAGTGCAAATCTGAATAATCTAGAGAATAAGGCTGACGCATCATTTTTTCTCAACTGAATTTCTGTAACTGTGTGCACGTGGTCAACATCCCATCCATATGGATAGTAACACCTTGATCAGATAACTCCAACTCCGAAATGTTGTGCTCGCGTATCTTCTCGACTAAGCCATTAGTGGCAACCCATTTTCATCTCCGGCGACAATTTGTTTTAAAACGGCTATTGATTGTGACACGACAACGCTTCGATGTTTTGCTGAACATTATTTTGCGTAAGGTGTTGTGATATCCATCCTCACAACCTAATGACCTTCCCACAAATGTCAAATGACGATGGTTTGTCATATGACTTGCGTTGGGTTCTCTTGTTTGTAACGTCTCTTGCGTTTTTCCTTAATACCTGTATCGAAGGACCTAATTTCACGGAATGCCCATGCATCCATGGGAGCAAGGACATGTCTTGTCATCGATCTCCGCCAATTCCTTTGATGATGAATTCGTAACCTGGGATGAGAGCACAGGTTACACCCTTTATTATGAGTCAAGGCCCATTTAAATCTTCTCACTGATTTTAGGGTCTCAGCATCGACTACTCAAGTACAACTCCACATCGGTTCAGATAAGCACCTTTCCTGGGTTTTAAGATACCCACCGTAACGGTCCCACATGGAAGTCTACCTGGTCAATTAAGGCTCGGAAGAGAGGTAGCTCCGGGAGACTCTTGGCTCCTACGGTACCGTGTATTAGGTCCTGGTATGGTCTTACCACTGAACATATGACATATAACCGGCAGCTTGTAACTGGACAAATCGTATCAACCCTCAGTAGCGTTGTCTGAAGATGTTATCGATATGTCCAGTCTTGCTTTGCTCCCGCAAAACTCATCATTAATCAAAGCTTGAACGGGGGGCCCCATATCGTAACAGTGAGGTTTTGAGGGCCATTTTTGGCCTACCCGAACGAGATTCAACTTGGGTTCAACTTGGCAAAATAATGCCAACAGTTGAACTCGTTGACAGCACCCATTCAATACACATTAAGGACTTCTCTAGTGGCTTCATTTTTATTCTACTTTTCCGGAAAAAAAAATGTTCTGAACATGCTCTTCCGAAATTCGACTAAAAATGCTTACAATGAAGTTAACACAACAAAATTTTCACACTAAATAAGCAATGTATTCCAAATACTAATTTCAATAACGGTTTCAGAGTAAATTTTTTTTATGAATTTCATCGTAATTCGCAAAATAACCTCCGAAAACAACACGCAATGGTTATGTTACAATCAGATAAAATGTAGAGCTTTCAGAAAAAGCTACTGTCTCCTTGTTGAACCTACCACGCTTCATATTGTAATTGCCAGTGCAAAACACCTTATGTGTGAATGGAACGATATTCCCATCTTATCTGTGGTGACTTCGTTTGAATCTGATTTAGTGCGCCTTAGAAAGAACGCTTAATGCCTTCGGCACACTTAGCCTAGCAATTTTGAGAGGCACTTAGTCTTTTCTCTTGCAACTAAATAACGCCCGAGGCAACCTACCCATTTTCCAACGTCCTCATGGTAAGCCAAACGGATAGATTAAAAAAGATTTAAGTGAAAGGTAATGCTATTAACCCTTAATTCTGCTCCTAAGGGTGCCTATATTTAAAAAAGAGAAAAAAAAATTGGCAATATCTTTGAGTACGAATGAGTTAACAGTGATATCTTTTACCTCCAGGTATGCCTTACGCTAACAAATGATATGCTCTGCGGTTTTTTCATACTCGTTGCACATGCGTCTTGTGCTATTCTTCTAGACATGAGGTATTTCTTAACCCCTAGAAAGCTGTACGAGTTCTTTTGTTCTTTTGAGGGGGAGAAGTAGTTGGTAAAAAATGTTTGCCTTGACAGTAATGGAATGACTTAGTTTTAAGACAGTTTTTTATGGAACTATTCAGAAACCAGTGGAATGGTCATGGCAACATATAGTACATAAATGTTAGGGCCAAACCTTTTCGAACCGATTCGCCTGCTCTGTCATTACGATCATAACCACTGTGGCGTGGCGCCCAGATTAAATATACCCTCTTGGTGCTGGCTAGTGATATGAGAATAATATATCTGAGGCTATCTCGTTAATCGTAACTTTACCTGACGGAGAGAATAGAAATTGTATTATTGCTGACAGATACATATGTTTTATTTCTTTCTAATGCAGAACTCTATTGCGTGCATCTCAGTTTGAAATATAAAGATGCTAGTGAATTAGTTGTTTCTCCGCACGAAATTGGGTAAATAAGTCCTTGAGAATTGCAATTAAGAACACTTTGTTCGCCACAAAAAACAAAACATTTTATTTTTCAACATAATCTCCCTTTAAGTTAATAGACTTCGTGCAACTTTTCTTGAATTTTTTGATGCCCTCCAAATAATACAATTTCTCGAGGCTCTCAAAACAGGCGTTTGTTTCTTCAATGACCTCTTCATTCGATCGTTATCTCTTACAGTCGACCTATTTCTATATTTTTGGAGCAATTCGTAACCTAATTCATGCAATTTTGCCATTGCGACTTCGGATTTGTGCGCTGATGCGTTATCATGATGGAAGAGAACTCTTTTCCTCGCCAATGCGGTGCGTTTTATACAATCGATGTGAATGACACCGCGTGCATCCCAAACGATTGTCACCATGACGTTGTTGGCCGACAGACGCACCTTGGCTTTCTTCGGCTTTAATTTACCGGGAGAAGTCCACTCCATCGTCAGTTCCTTGCTCTATGGTGTATTTCAATGAAACAATGTTTTGTCCGCTATTACGAAAAGGCACAGACTCGTTAGGATCTTGATTGAATATCGCCAAACACTCCTTTAAAGTTGTCAAACGACTGCGTTTGTTCGCATCCAAATATTTATGCAAAACTGAAATCAATGATCCATGTGATAAGCCACTCGAATTCGCACACCTTCACTCGCCAATCGTCCAATATCATACCGTTGATTACATCGACTATTTTCGTTTAGCGACCTCAATTGCGCGTCCAGAAAGTTCGGCATCATTAGTACGAATGCACCGAAATTGATTTTACCAGTGGTAGATGGTTCCAATTTATTGTGAAGAGTCACCATAGTACTTTACAAGCTTTTGTTTGGTTCGGATGATGGTTTCTTGCCAAAAAGTAGTGTTTTATGAGCACGCGAAATTTACCTTTTTCCCCATTTTTACGAAAATTCGCGTTAAGTTATGTTTCAAATTGCTGTCACAACAAAACTACTCGTATTTGACGCTCTACATGACCCAACCCAACAATCTTAGTCGTTGGATCTTCACTCTTCCGGCTAGGTCGATGTCCGTAGAGTTCATTGTTGTATCTCCTCCTCCATTCTCATCCATTCAATGCAGACAGGATAGAAGTTCGCCCGAAGAATTTTTCTCTCGAAGCAACCAAGAACACCCTCATCCACCACAGGCTTCCTGGCCTGAAGCCACACTGATATGGACCTATCAGGTTGTTGACGAACGGCTTCAGGCGTTCACACAATACGGCGGATAAGATCTTATATGCGATGTTAAGGAGACTGGTGCCTCTGTAGTTGGCGCAGTTCAGAGGGTCTCCTTTCTTGAGAATTGGACAAACAATGCTGAGGTTCCATTCATCGGGCATACTTTCGTCCGATCATATTTAACAGATGAGTTGGTGCATGCTCCAGACCAAGTCATCGCCTGCTGCTTTGAAGAGCTCGGCAGTCAGGCTGTCCGCTCCAGCAGCTTTGTTGGACTTAAGCTTCGATATAGCTATCTGAACTTCATGTAGGTCTGGTGGATGGAATTGTTGGTCATCATCGTCCAGGTTGAAAGGTTGATTCAGCCTGACAGCGGTATTTGGTTCGTCATCGCCATTATACAGTCTGCCGAAATGGTCTTTCCAAATCCTCAGCATCGACTGCGATTCTACCACGATGTTGCCTTGTTCATCTCTACAGGCTTCGGTTCGGGGTTTGTTTCCGTGACATGATATTTTTACCTTTTGGTTAAACTTCCGAATCTCATTCCTGGAGTAGCATCTCTCAATTTCCGCGACCCCGCTCTTCTCATGCTCTTTATTCTTTCTCCTGAGAAGCCGGTGTTCGTCTCTCCTCTTATGCTCATAGAGCTCTGGAGACTAACCGTCTCACTACGGTAAAATTCAAAAAACGGAAAGAAGGCTTATGGAACTTTACGCCGACGAATGCACGGCACAAATATGTATGTATCTATAAATTTTTTAAAAAGGCAAAGGGGTACTTAGCTCTTTTAAAGGTTTTCCTTCCTAAGTGGGGTCGCTCTTTAAAGGGGGTTTCTGTCGGTGGGTAGGGTTGGCCATCTCCGCCACAATCATTTTCTATTGTTCGTCCTGTTGTCGTAGACTATTCCCTAGGTTTTTTTGTTGGTGTGTTGATGTGTTTCTCGTCTTCAATTTTAAGTTTCTTTTGATTTCGTTGTTCGTGCTCTGCTTTTGTCACTTTCTCGTTCTTGTCCTCGTTTTCGTTCACTACCATTCTGTTTGACTGTTTATTGATCAAGAGTTCTCCAAATCTCCTTGCGAATATGTGCGAACCGCGTGCCAACTACTATACTGTTTCACCCCGCGAAAAGTCAATTTGCCTAAATCCGTTGTCGGCAGATGCCCTCTCATTCTAACTTTGCATTCTGCGCGCATATCCGAATTTCGTTGTCCTTGATTCGTTTGCAGGGGTTGTCAACAGCAGATCCGTCTGTATCCGATCCTTACTTAATCCTTGCTATAAATTAGTATCCCATATTACCTCCTTCTTGTATTCGTATGATCCATGATGACATTGATGCGCAGACAGAAGAATTCACCAATGGTTTCTAGCCTTGCGACTGATATTTTATACTAATTCCCAAGCTGAACTCTCTGTCTGTATATTGGTTGATTCGGAATCCTTATGTGTTCTGTCTTTTTGATCAATAACGTCATTTATTTTGAATCTGACAGAAAGTATTTCTGCAGTCAGAGATATATAAAATCGCTATCAATCAATCTCACAATGCATATCTTCCCACACATAGAAAACTTTGAAAGCCTTCAGTTATTACAATTAGAATCACTTACTCCCTATACCAATCTCATTTGAATTAATTTGCCCTCTATTTGCAGGTTTGGTTTCAAAACCGAAGAGCCAAGTGGCGAAAGCAGGCACGATTACAATTGCTTCAAGATGCATGGAGAATGCGTTGCCTTAGCCTGGGATCACCACCAATTATCGTTGGAGGTACGAATACAATCAACAATTCTCTAAATGAACAAAAAAAAACACAAATTTTGAATATCCCCTCAGGTGGTCGTGGCGCCAATAATAATTCTAACGATGCAACAAGTGCCAATCCACAGCAAACACCAGAGAACCTATCTAGCTCAGATAAATCAAATTTACTCCCTCAACCACCACCACCATCACTCAATTCAACAGGACACACAGATGATTCGTCTGCCGCTGCTGCTACTGCTGCTGCAGAAGCTCAACAGCATCACTTTACCATGATGCACCCTGCCTTTCAGAACCAAAATAGAACAATAGACCGAAATTCCGAAGTTGTCTCTACTAGTGGCGGCACCGTTGTCATGGGAGATGTAGGCGGTGGCTGCGAGAAGACCTACACTGAATTGAAAATGTATAAGGACCGCAATGGTCATGTTTCGCTGGATGCAATGCGAAATCATGGCATGAATGGCATGGGATGCGAGCCACGTGCCGGAAGTTTGAGTAATTGCTCCGATACAGATGGTTCCGATTCGGAAGAAATCGACCTAACCTCCGGAACTTGCATTGATTTCTCAAACAACAACAACAACAACAACAGCAATAACAATAAAACAACGACTGGCTTACGATAGACGCGACGCTTGTATGTATAAGTGAATTCGAATGCTTTACTTGTAGGCGCGAACACATTTATAAAATGCAACCTTCGCAGTGATTCCAATAGCTCTTGTGAATAGGCAAATGTAACATTGAATAAATGCCAAAAATATATTATTTTCTTGTATAGATTTATAATAAAGATACATTATTTTTCTTGAGTTCAAATGAATACACATATAACAAAAATACATTATGTATGCATCTTGACTTACCTATTTTACAAAGTTATTCGTCCAGTGAAGAGTATACGATTTTTGGGATTTGATTTCTTATTCACAGTGTACAATCAGACCCTTTCCTCGTGGAAAATATTGGCAGGCTTTAGACTGGCAGGTAGAGTACGGCTTGGATAATATCAAAAGATGAAGTAGCGATCTTAAGTCCTGTTCCATAGGTTAATACCTTAGATTGAGCAAATATCTATTGTATTATACTCCCATGCGCTGAACATGGCATCGGAAAATTTAGCTTGACCTAGTCAGGACGCATCAGGACCTGCACGAGAATGATAAGCAAATTTCTCTTTACTTTTTTACTTTTTTTTTTATAAATTATTGGATTAGGAACGGCATGCAGTTGCGTCTAATGTAAAACATTTCTTCAAAATATCGGCGACATTTGCAAATCTTTCACCAAACCTCAGCTGACTTGGTTTTCTAACAGCCTTCTCTGAAGATGACAAATAATCGGATTTTTTCACGACGACTAGAAAAGTATATAGACCAGCTGCTGATAGCTCTGAACTGGTATGTAGAGTACGAACCCTGCCGAACAGTAAAAGTAACCATTTTTTCGAAAATTGGAAGAGATTACTACACGTTTATCAGGAGACTTTGTTTCTTTCTATCCCATAAAAAACTTGTTTGGACTTAACGTCGAAATCCTCTAAGGTGGTACAGGTCTTTTGGTAATGTGACGGAGCCCTAGGCAGGACATGGAACTTAACACTGAAAAAGATCATCAGTGTCATCATCACCATTTGGTAGGTCTGTCTTGCCCTAATAACCCTAGCTCCAGACACACTGAAGAATGTCTCTGTCCTCAGTCATCTTCCATAAAACAGAGCAGTAAACTCTTTGGTGACATTGCCCAAGAAAGGTTTCAACAAGAATGTGCATCTGAATTGGCTGCTGCACAGACCTTGAAGTCTTGCTGAATCATCCAAAATACTCGTAGTTCGATAATGAAAGACTTCGCAGATCACAATTGGAAGTTCGAATCTTAGGTCACAGTGGCATCACCCGAAATAAAATCCAAGGGGAAATGGGTAGATGCAGTAGATGGCATGACTTTCCAGGCTGTCGGCAGCCTACGTATACGGTAAGGGACGTTCCTGATATCCCTCGGCAGGAAAGACTGCAAATGTTGAGCCTTCGCTCGTATCAGACTGCAGGCATTTGACTCTGACATGGCGGGCGCTGAAGAGCTTATTCATTTTCGTTCGAAAGACTTTGAAAAGGAAGCTGTTGTGGGATGAGTTACTTCCAGTTGATGCCTGAATGGGATGAAAGTGTTAGAAATGTGATGTTGTTAAGAGGATGTGCTATTTGCGATGTCCGTTTTACCATTTTCTTCGAAGATCTTGATAAAACCCGGCAGATTTGCTGACAAGGGGAATCAGTGCCGATAGTTTAAAAAATACCTCGTTATGGCTACATGGACCAACTTGGCTGCAAGAGGAAGACAAGTCTAAAAACGAAAATCACATCATTTCGAAAAGCCTGCATCTGGTGCCCTTAGTGAACTACACTGTGAATGTTTCCAATACGTTACAAGAGCCACTTCAACGTTAGAAAAGATACAGAACCGGGAGGCGACTGCTACAAATTACTGGATATATTCTACGGTTTCTGGAATACTGCAAGCAAGAGAAATACTGATTGAAGTTTATTTAATACCAATGCAGAAAAGGTGTTCTTTACTTGAAGCACCACAAACTTCACAACTAATGCCATTTCATAATGAAGACTAGGCAACCTGCTCCAGTCATAAGATGTGTCATTAGAATTTAAACATCCTATAATACGAGTACTCCCTCCATATATAACTGGACTAAAAGTCAACGATTATAATCAGACGGCAATGCATAGTGGTGACGGTACTGTGCTAACAGAGCTGACGCATGGACACATTTTTAGATACCTGGAGGACGACATATGGAACGGAAGCAGCTAAAAAAATTTGTCATTTGCAAGAGGAAGCTATGGGGGAGGCAGCATCACAACCACTTGAGCCTCTTCCTATGGAGAGAGCATTGGCTTTGTGGGACCGTTGTACTACTTGGATAGTTTAATAGACTATTGACAGCTGTCTAATGGGACTACAGCGTTTTATCGCAGGAAAAGGAGCTCCGTCTGTAATTTTTTCGAATAATGAGCCTTCATTTCGTAGTGCTGCTCTGGAACTGAAAGGGGTGGCACATATTACCGAAGGTGAAACTCTCCACGGTATCTTAGCCAAAAGACGTATCAAGTGGAGGTTTATAGTCGAACTTACTTCGTGGTAAGACGGTTTCTGGAAGGGACTCATCTGTACTAAAAAGAGCATGCTATGTTGAATTTTAAACAGCTCAAGACAATTGTTGTGGAAGTCGAAGGGATGGTTGATGCTCGGCCTATTACATAAATGAAAGCAGCGACCCGTTGGACACTCGTATATCGCCACTGACACCTGAGAGATTTGTGACAGGTAATTCAATTCGATATTTGAGCTAGATGGCTCATAATTCTGCTGAGATTCAAAATCTGTGGAACCAACGTACGAGGGCGGGTCAATAAGTCCGTGACTTTTGGATTAAAACACAGATTTTTTGATAAAAAAATAATTTTATTTTTCAACGTAGTCTCCCTTGAGCTCTATACACTTTGTCCAACGCTTCTCCACTTTTTTATCCCTTCCAAAAAAAATGATTTGTCGAGGTCCTCAAAATAGGCCTTTGTTTGCGAGATGACTTCATCATTGGAGTCAAATCTTTTTCCACCAAGCCATTTCTTCAGGTTTGGGAACAAGAAGTAGTCGCTCGGAGCCAAATCTGGAGAATAGGGTGGATGAGGGAGCAATTCATAGCCCAATTCATGGATTTTTGCCATGGCAACTGCACATGTGTTTGTGGTCGACTGTGAGCAAACGCGGCACCCATCTTGCGGAAAGCTTTCTCATGCCCAAGTGATCATTCAAAATTGAAACCACTGAGCCATGCGAGATCCCTACGGCTTCCACAATCTCTCGCACTTTCAATCTTCGGTCGGCCAACACCATATCGTGAATTTTTTCGATTGTTTCGGGTGTAGAGACCTCAACTGGGCGTCCAGGACGTTCGGCATCTTCAGTGCTTGTACGGCCACAACGAAATTCAGTAAACCACTTTTTTACCATTGAAATCGATGGTGCAGAGTCCCCATAGTATTTATCAAGCTTAGCCTTGGTCTCGGTAATGGTTTTTTTTCGCAAGAAATAATGCTTAATAAGCACACGAAATTCACTTTTTTCCATTTTCTCCTCAAATTAGTGAGTAGTCTGATAAAAATAGCTGTCAAACAGAAACTAACTGACGCAGCAAGTTTAAATTTTGACAGGAGTCAACTGACAGATGCCTGTTGACAGGAGCAGTGTTGCTGTTTCAGTAAAGAGGTCAGAAATTCAAAAAGTCACGGACTTATAGACCCGCCCTCGTATGAAATGCATAGGTATGCTATGGAAGAGATGGCGAACAGAATATATGCAACTTTGTTGGTCATTTCATCATAATGTGTGTGCATCATCTGTCAAACTTAAGAAAGGCGACATCATTCTGGTATTCGAGTCTGGGAAGCCGCGCATTCGCTGCCAGCTAGCTGTTACTGAAGATGCTTTCACCGGGCATGATCCGAAAGTTCGAGCATATGGGTTGCGCTACTTAGATAGTATTAAGGCTCGAAGACCTGTTCAACTGCTGTATCCGCTCGAAATTTTGCTTTGTGCACCAAGCATTTGACTTCCGTCTGATAATATTTAAACAATATGCACAGCAAGAACGTTTTTTTTGGTACAGGCTCTTCTTAAACTTTTTGTTATGAGCTAGAGCTGCTTCTGTAAGCAATATATATCATCTCTTAAATGTCTTTTCAAAGTGGGAACTTGTAGTCTCTCTCTCATAAATGGCGATGTCAGACTCGCAATCAAGCTTTTCATGAAGTTTTTACGATTCAAAACCTTTTCAGCAATTGGCCATCTGTTTGTCTTCCTGCCACTGGACATAATATCGGGTTTTTCTTGACAACTTTTAATTTAATTTGTGATCATCAAACTGTCACTGTCAATTTATTCAGTAAACTTAACATTTTCATCGTGGTAAAGTACTCGTACACGAACGAGCAACGTCTGCAAGTTATAAAAATTTTCTACCGAATTCAGAGTCGGTGACTGCAACTTTAAAAACGTTAATTCCAATTTTCCAATAACAAGTTCATGCAGAAATTTGATTCTATATATTCGTCCTGTTGCCGTGTCAGTGAGACAACGGGTTGGTCGAAGTGTCGAAAATATCGCTGCCGGTCAGGCGTCCGTAGCAAACCATACAAATCAGTCAATTCCACGGTGTTCTCAACAATTGGGCATCGCTCAGACCACATTATGGCGTATTTTGCGTAAGGATCTTGGTTTACACTTGTAAGAGTAAGTATGGTGAGCTTGTTATCTCAAGAAATGGGCCAGTCGATCGGCCACCTCGTTCGTGTGATTTAACGCCGCTTGACTGTTTTCTGTGGGGCTATGTTAAGTCATTGATTTATGCCAACAAGCCGACGACGTTGGAAGAGCTTAGAGCCAACATTGAACGCAAAATAGCGGCCGTTTCAGTCGAAATGTTTGGTCGAGTCGTTAAAAAATTGGGTCCAATGAATCGACCGTTGCAAACGTGCCCGCGGTGGCCATATGAACGAAGTCGAGTTCCATTCATAAATGTTTTGATTGTACTTCAAGCCGATAATAAAGTTTTTGAAATATCTCAATTGTTTTATTTTAAAAAAAAGTTGTCAAGTCCTTATTGGAAAACCCTTTAGAACACATTTGGTCGGAGGTATTAACCCCTCCTTTTGTTTGATTATAAAACATTATCATTTCAGGCTTGCTTGATAGTATTTCCTTCGTCACATGATGATGGCATGTACACCATTTAAGAAGGCTTCGGCTTGTATGAAACAAGACTAAGAGGTCCATCATAACAATAAATGGAAGTTCCAGCAGATCTTGTGCGAGTATTTTCCAGCTCTTCAGTGATTTCTCGTTTGTTGGATCGTACAGTTACAACCAAAGTCAGCTTGTATGGTTCCTGTAACAAGTTTTTCACCAAAGGGATTTAGGTAAGCCAGTTGCCACAGGTTATGTTACGCCAGCTACCGCGAACTGGTTTTGAGAGTTCCTTCACATAATGTTCTCCCAAGGATAAGCCATTGGGCTTTGTTCCTCTTCCTAAATAAGATGTTGACTATATATGATACTTTGTCCCACTGTCGCACATCACAAGAATTTTCAGGCCATATTTGCTTGGCTTATTAGGTATATACATCCTAAAAAGGCAGCAGCCTCTTGAGTAGAGATGCAACGAATATTCGCTGCTATTCGGTATTCGGCCACTTATTTCAAAATTCAATATTCATTCATATTCGGTATCCGGCTAAATCACTATTCGTGGCATCTCTACTCTAAAGCCAAGTAACTGCTCATCTTTTGTAAGGTATGACCCGGGTGTATAATTATTTATGCATTGCCCATATTTTTTGGGATCTCGGCTCATAACTAAAAAGTCATCATTGAGGAAGATCAGTCAAATAGTTCTTCTGTGGATAAGTTGTTATCTTTCCTCATCGCTGTCAAAGCAAATATTCCAATCAATCCTCGAATTTCAGTTTCACTGGTGTCTTTGAACGTTGCACTGGTCTCATAGCCCCGTTTTTTCACAGAAACTTCGACGTTGGTCCACTTAACAATTTCCGTCAAAATGTCCTCAGTAAAGAAGGCATTGAAGCAAGAAATGGGCTCATAAAGATCGCGGCAAATTTGGGTTGGACCCCTCGAAGTTCTAACAATGTCCATTGCTGTGACTCTGGAGCGCCTTGTTTCTTTCGATGCCGACCACATATATTTGTTCATAACTCTTATCGTTCTTGATGGTAAAGTTATAACCCAGCGAGAAGGCGATGATGTAGAGGGTGCTGGTGACCATTCTTCTCCACTATGTGTTAACTCTTCTTCTTCCACATCATCTATAAAGTCGTCCTCAATATCACTTTGAATGTCGTCCACACTGTCATGGTGTTACACTTCACTGTCCGTGTCTTGCCATTCAATCTCGTCTTCAATCTCTAAAAGAGCGGATAAAATACCTTATTCATCTAAGTCTTAACGCTCCATTGCAAGGTGATGTGTTTAAAATTCAACCTAAATTCTAATTAGAAAAGCAAAAATTCAGTATCAAACAACAACAATATAAAGCCATACAAAAACACAGATTGAACGAGAAATAAAATTGAACTTATAAGAAAGATCAGAATCTTAAAAGTCACAATAAAGATAAACATGCGTAAATTTGACTCACAGCATTGCTATAACCCAAAATGGGTGACACCTTCCTCAACAACACGTCCACGAACGAGTAATGTATTATTCGGAACATTTAAAGAGAGAGAAAGCGATATTTTGTTTTCAGATGAGTCAATTTAACGCAGATTATCTTTGCAGGGTTAAGAAAATGACAGTGACTATGGTAGGTCTAAGTACGATAAATTCTTGGCCCTACTGCTGTTGCTTTAGGCAATTATTAAGAGTTGCCTGGACGGCTGATACATCGTTATGATAGATTTTCTTTACACTGCCATGGTGTACTTCAAATTTGGTATTCCTATTCCGTTTTGCCCTCATCGTACATATCGCTTACTACTTTTATACATATCTCGGGGATATTTTGGGAACCAAGCGCTTTCCAAATAAGATCTTTCGCAACTCTTTTGAATGCTTCGTGATGTATTTCCACATTACCACTGAACTCGAAATCGCGTCATATTTCGGCAAGCCTTCCTATGATATGTTTGCTTTGGCCGTATCTAATCTGCTATCTGATATCACTGTTTCGGAACTGCTGACACCAAAATACAGAGTATTTCGTAATAACATGTAGTTGACTTTGAAGTTGCACCAAAAGTATTGGGCATCGTTAGCTACAATCTTTCGAATATTTTTTGCAATTGATAAATTCTGACCCAATACCACTACATTCTAGCGACACCTATAAAAGTCTAGTTTACTGAATTGAAAGCAATTCCGAAGTCCGAATATGACCACTTCACAGAACTCCTTTGTTCCAAATCTATGTGATTCGTTTAAAGCTCAGTATGGCTCGCTGATTAGGACCACATGAGTTTGCTATTCTTTGGTCATTTCGGTTAACAGGTCTTGTGCAAATTCGCAGTGGTTAAAGTTGTTCAGAGCAATGTTGATGGCTTTATACAACTAGTCTAGCACTTTTAAAACACTGCGCATTTATTGCAAGGCAACCCGCAACATCCTTGGCATTTTCAGGGTTGTGTTTGAGCAGTTTTCGGCCGTCTCTTCCTATTTCCAACCATTACTTTGAACGATCTAGCTCGCTTTTGCAGTGACGTGGCATGGCACTCTATAGAGGACATTCGTTCGCGGATATGACAGTTAACCCATCCCTAGAGAAATGCGATGGAATAGTTGCCGAATTTCTACGTCGCTACCACCGATAATGTTTTATAAATTGGTCTGTTTGAGCTCTTGATACGTTTACCTGGAACAGCACGTCACCTTTTTGTGTCCGTTTGATGCTAGTTACGGATTCACCGACAGTAACAAGTTTTGGATCTAGCTTGACTTCGAGGATTATTTCTACCTTTTCTTGCCACCACAATTGCATCTGGTCGAGTATTCTTTTCTATTGGCTTTTTTCTTTTTTATGAATCAGCTTCGATCACGACGAAGCTTGCTGGTACGGGCCTTGTGACCTTTTTCAGATTCGGATTTTAAGCTTTACCATAGTACTGAAGATGTGCTTTGGTCCAAGATGCGCTGTTCCTATCGGCTAAAGCTGATTCTTGTGTCCATTTTGACTTCGGATGTCACCGTTTGATAAGTTTTTTATTTGTTTCAAATGCAATTTCCAGCCACTGTAACAGGGGAATGTCTGTGAACATTCGTTCGGATGACCTACTTGCCTTGGTCGTGGTGTACCTCAATTGCCGACAGTTCGTTAAGCACTTTGTTGTTCCGATTTCGTCTCCCATTGCTTGATGTATAGAACTCCTCTAACTATATATCCAACATTTTAAGAAGTGTTTTAATTGGCAACCTCAACTTGTGGAGCAGAATTGCCTGGTATTGCGTCGTTGACATCTGTTTTGATACTGCGCATTCTAATGCTGCTGCGCTTTCTTCCGTTTCTTCTGCGGGGTCTGCATTTGCCCGTTTGTTTGTTTGTTTCACTTTTATTTTTTGGGTCCCAAGGTTATAAAAATTGGGATGTGCAAGCAGTGACCACACGAGGGTTGACACAGATCCTTACGGGCTGCTGTGCTAGAATCATCTGTCAAAGAATGTAACATCTTCAATAACACCACCAAGTTTTTGGCGACAAAACATCGAGCGTCTTTGAGGTCTTCACGGATTTTAACAATGCTACTCCGACGAAGCCTTATACTAACCGTTGCCACCCAAAGAGTTCATTGAGTGTATTGACGAGTTTGATGAAATACCCATCGGGTAAGGATGGGGGAGTTAACTTTGAAGCGGATACAGACTCGATTCGATTGAAGGAGCAGCGGAGGATTCTTATTTAGAATTGTCAGCAAAAGACCAGGTGCTGGTGAAGGTTAAAGTGTGTCGACGTCAATCGAAAGTGATATGTTTCAAAGGATTCGGGTAGGGCGGGGATGAATTATAAGTAAGTCATACATTTCTCCTGTTCCAATATGGCTCAAGATTGATCGTGTTTTAGTTAGTTCATTACCGACTTCGTTGACTTTGTCGAAGATTAAAGCGAGCATAAACTCTGATTGCTTAGGAAATGGTTGATTCTTATTGAGAGATTTGAAATAAATGTCTTACTAACTCATCGCGTAGGGTGAGTATGGATTCACATATTTATTTGTTAAAAATTTTCGATGTGCATCAGATGAATCCTGCAGAATCTAATTCAATCAGATCGGAAATTAGTTTATCGATATTGAAGGCATTGGATTTGTTCAGCTCAGTTTAGTGTGAAGTTGTCTTGGTTAAGTATTCAACATGCCTTGAAACATTTCAAAACTTGAGTGTTTGACCGTTTTTTTTTTTTTTTTGCGAACCAATTTTTATAACAAACAATTAAAGTCACTGAAACACCTGATCGGTAGAAGAAGTTTGTTTTATGCTTGCAGTACCAAGTTATGATTGCAATTTGGATACCCCCCAATGAAATGACCAAGCCCCAACAAGTATCATTCTTGCTTTTGTTTTGTATTTCTTTTATTCAATCGACAATGGTGGTAATAAAGCTTAGGCTAAAATAAAAAATGCTTTCGTATCACTTTACTTACAAATAGTATGAACAATAACGACTACATAACATAGAGACGAATATTTTTGCCATTTTTTAGATTACACAAACTTGTTCTACAGTTGAATCAAACTTCGGCCTATCAAGCTCTTTTACAAACCGTCGCATACCTTTAAGTAAGTAGTGCATACTGGGATGGCCAAAAACGTCAGTAAGCACACTCAGAAGATCTGTTATACTGCTCTCCTTCTTATACAACATTAACGCCTTCACAAATTTATTATACTTCTCCGTATTCAGTGAACTTTTGATCTACAAATGAAAAAGACAAACAAACATACAACTCCTAGGAATCCTTTAAACAACACACAAAACAACTCTCTTTTACCAATTTAAGAAGCTCAACATGATGAGTTGGAAGTGCTGGATCATTTCCTGGTTTTGCAATTGAGGTTCTGTTAAATGAATATTGTGAGAGGCTGGGGATGGAGAAACCACTACTAGAGCTGGTATCCAGTTCATTACTCTGTGTGTTTGGAATTATTTTCAAACGTCTTTTCTTTGTTTCGTTAAGGGATAACGATTGGTTGGGAGATGTTCTTTCACGTTTATGAATTGTCACCAAATTCGAACTTTCCGTCGTCCTAGCATTGAAGTCTATTGTCTTAAGAAAGCAAAAAAAAAAAAACAAGACTTCGATAGGAACCATTTGTTGATTTTGGAATTTAAGATAACCAACCGAAATATCACCATCAAGTCGGCTTATGAAATCCATTGCGGATGGTGCAGTTGATGATTGTGACTTTCCAGCTGCAAATGCATAGTCCTGCGGAGACCAGCTCGTTATAGAATTTGTTTTTTCTATGCTTCTACAATAAAAGGGATTGAAGAAGGAAATATCAAATCAAATTGGGTAGAAAACCTACAAAGCCTGGCTGTGGGCAGTACGAAATTTATGCTTCGATTCTAGAACGGCAGCAGGATCGGAAAATGGTTTCAATTTAGGCGAAGGATCGTTCGAAATTTCACGTGCCAGCGTTTCGACAAATCTCATTGAGGGCTTGGGAAGCTGTAAAAGGATTTCATTAAAAATATTTTTTGAAGAGAAATTTTACAATGCTCACTGTCTTCTCAGCGTTTCGGAAGAATCTTGAAAGTTCTCCTATAACTGGGCCAAAGTTTTGATGCTGTTGTGAGCCCTTCAAATGCTCACGAATCCATGCAGAAAGTTGTGATATCTGGCCAGCTTGATTAAACCGTGAATCACAAAGAAGTATTGCACCGTAATCGTTTCGATGTCGAATCACACGACCAATAGCTTGATTGACCGCTCTTGTAGCTTCCAAGGCATACCACGATTGACCACTTAGAAGCTGAAATATAAAATTGTCGCTATTGGTAACTGGATTGTACACTTTATACTCTCACACAGTCACCTCATTTTCAATCGTTCGATTTTCATCAAGGTATCGTTTTTTAAGTATAACACGTGGATCTTTCAGCGGTGGGAATGGCAAACCTGTTATTATCACCGCTCGGCCATTTGTATCCGCAAAGTCAAGACCTTCAGAAACTTTTCCACGACAAACTGCCATAAAACATGCCCCTTTCGTACTTGGATCGCGTATTTTCTCATAAAATTCTAACATCGCCGTATTGAATGCTTCCTTCGTTCGCGGTTCTACAAAAATCGGCTTATGTCTAGCGATTTGTGACCAAATGCCACTTTCCTGCCAACTATCAATGCATTTATTCATTAGGGGGTAAGATGGGAAGAACACCAGCAAACCATCGGGAATGATGGGACAAAAGGAGAGAATGGTACGTCCCAAAGAGTTCACATATTTCGGATTGTCTCTATAAGTAAATCAATCAAAAACTAGAACTTGACTTCGACCCTGCACCTACCTATTTTGATAATTGGAGATGAGCAGCTCCTTATCCGGTCCATAGGAGACAATCTTGACACAAACTTGAGACTTGCTAACAATGTGAGGATTTTCCAGACTCTGCGAGATAGGAACCGCTAATTCAGCTATCAACGGCTTCAAGGGTGCTAGTGTACCACTGGTTAGAATTATGCTGCGTACGTTTTTATTCAAGAGCTGTTCCATCCTTTAAAAGAAAGCTTATGACAAACTTTAAGCAAAATAGTCGATTGAGACTCACCCGAAACCAGGATTGAAACACCAGTAATTGATGATTTTTGCTGCTTTGGTTGTCGTTGCGGTTTTTGCGGTCAACCAACCGTCTCTACTACCTGCCTGTTTTTGCTGTTTTATTTCCTCCATTTGGATGTGAACTTTGAAACTTCTATGCATCTTGAGGACGTTCTCGTCCTTGTTAAAGTACACAACAGTGATCAGATCTTGTAGTACTTGAAATCCAGCTCCTTTGCGAAACATTGAATTCTCCGATGCCATAGCAAGGAACTGAATTAACTTGTCCAGAAGAGCCACAACCATGTGCGAAGTGTCCTTAGTTATCTGCAAAGAGCTTATCAAAACTCGTCTTCAACATTTGAGTAGTTTATCTCACGTTAGCCTTTCCGAGTAATTCGAACATAAATGACGCTGGATGCGTCACCCCTTCGAGTTTGTTTACCACCTCAATCCCGTCTACAGCTTTCTCCAAATCCAAAAGCATCTCTTTCAACAGCGCCAAATCATCGAGAGTAAAATCCTTAGGCTCATCAGAGACTTCACCTAATTTTTCGTCTGTCATCGCCTTCATTATATGTGTCACATCATCTATAGCCAAAGCAACATCAGATGACTTGATTTGGACAGATGCTGACTCCTCACAGAGCTTCTCCACGTTATGTGCTTCATCTAGGATGACAATGGTGTTGTTCAACTCAACTTTATTAGCCTTTCGAGCTTTTGGATCCAGCAGGTAGTTGTACGGCATAAATGTTATATCAGCATCGGGAATCAATTCTTTACATCCAAAGTATGGACACATTTTCAATTTCTGTCCTATAGTCACTAAATCCTCGATATCCATAACACTTTGTGCACGAAACTCTGGGCTATCTTTTTTTGAGTCCACACGCGAATGGAAACTGCATGTTCTAGTTTGAACGCGTAGTTTGCACAGTTGTATCTTGTTAGAGTTTCCCTGTTCGCGCATAACTTCTGGATGAATGCATAGCTGGTCACGAGAGCCTAACACAACAGCCCGCATAAAGGAGTACGACGTCTGCTTCAATTCTTGCATAGCTTGCGAAAGTTGAGAATGTGTACGCGAGGCGTATATTATTTTTGGTACACCCCAATTATTTTGTTGCCCAACGGCACAACCTAATTCATTAAGGAAATCTTCAGACATGCCATTGGCCTGCTGAGAAGTCTTTAGAGACATTTTCTGTGACTGAGCTTGAATCTGAAATAGTGAAGATTGGTGAAAACATTAATTTTTCGTTGATTTTGATAAACTCACCTCGGCTTTCCTAGCAAGAACCCATGCCAATGAGGAACACAACAAACTGAGTGTCTTGCCAGTTCCAGTTGGTGATTCTAGAACCGCATTGGTGCTGGTTTTTAAGGACTCAATCACTTTTTCCATAAAAGCCTTTTGCACATCATACGGTTCGAAGGGGAAATTCACTGAAACACCGTTGATCATGTACTCTGGCATTTTTATATCGATTTTTAATCTGAATTTCGGGCATGAAGTCTGCGGAAAAATACAAATAAGTAATTGTTGTGAAATTTGGTAAACAATTTCGTTCGTACAAATATATCCGTTTGCCGCTTAAATAAACGTCAATTCATGTGACAGCTAATCGAATTGTGGAGGGCATGTGCCAAGCTTGGTAGAATATTTTCATATGTACCTTTTTGGATTCGATACGAAGAACAAATGAAAACACTTTTTGAAAGCTCGAAGACTAATCTTAAATTATACGACAAAAACGACGAAGGCGATATGAAGGCTTTATTGAGGGTCAAGACTTAATTATCTTCAGTTTCGGAAATTCCGAATAAATTAAATCTAGATTATAACTTTGGATGCCCGCAATTACAATGTTGAAAGCTTTCGCGATATATCCATCAATACCTCCACGTAAGAAGGGTGCCTCTACAGACAGCAGCATGCTTTGTAAGACCATACAGCAAGTGTAGTCCTTATATTATATAAATATTATTATTTTTGTTTAATTTGCGTGTTCTCAAGGGAATTTGTATATGCACGAAACAAACGCACATAGTGTGAAAATATAAGACAGGAACGAAAACGAGATACTGATATACTCGTACGCTGGTTTTGAATGTTAGCTGATTACAATAGGAATTGAGGACTTCACGATATTTCAAAATAAATTGCTGAATATGTAAAATAAATATGATATAATAGATCAATAGAAGAAAGATTACTGTCTTTGGTGATGTGAATATAAATGTATCACAAGTGATGACATACTTGACGATAATGTCATCGAATGTGGAAGAACACGTGGTCAAAGCAACGAGGAGGAATACAAACCCTCTCGTATCATGGGCGACAAAATATACAGTTAATTAAAGCAGATTACTACAATATAAGATGCAACGATACTAACGATACTAGAAAATTTTTAACGACTTGCTATGGCATAGAAAACGATCCTTAGATGACGTAATCCTAAGAAACTACAAATTATAAATAGCTTATATCTGTTTAAACGAGTTTGCGGCACAGTTTGCAAGCCACGTAACAACAGAGAAACGCTGGATTTGGAAGCGGCGTGGAAAATTAAGCGAATACATCTTAAAATCAACAACAAACAAACGTATCTAACTTGCAAACGTAGTTCAGATGTGTTTGAATCAGAGCCATGATATTTGTTTCTTGTTAGTCGACTTCAGCTGGAGATATCGACTGTGCAATATAATCATAACTCATGATCTTTTTCTTACGATGTTGAATAGTATTTTACAGGTGCTCAGGGGTCTTAGGGGAACTTAACCAGAAGTAGACATAGAGTCAAATTTTGGGCCGGAAAATTCCCGAGTGCGGTATGGAATCAACAATACGACCCATTGAAGCAAGATTGTAAGGGAAAAGTATCTCTTACATTGCTTGATGTTACTAAAGCAGAATTATTGATGCCATTGAATGTTGCCACACAATTGAGTACTTACTGAAAATGGAGACTTTCGGTTTCAACGATGCAAGTGCCATTCATGGATATTTAGCATTAGTGTTTTGGAAGCATAGAATTTTACTCTTTAGTGGTGTCTCAATAAACTATACAGACAGCCAAGCTAAAGAGTTTTTCAAAACTATCTGCCACCCATTGGAGACGTTTTTATCCTCGATTTTTGGGCTCAAGTTGAAATTTGTTATGTTGCCTAATATAGTAAGGTTGGAACCGAAATTCTTAGGGCTGTAAGCGGTTGAGAATTCAGTGGCAGTGGGCTTTGTTGGTGTCCAGTTCTAATACTAGTTTTCATCATTGTACAAATCCGGTCGAAATTAAATCAAAGTTTTGCGTGGGGAATTGATTTCCAAGTCCTATAGGAACTAATGAAGAAATTCAATGCGCTACAACGCCTTCGGGTGCTGGCTACGTCATCCATCATCATTTTATCGGAGATACTTTGGGATTATCTCTCTTTTAATAGGATGAGTATACTTTAGTGTCTGTTGGTTTTGTTATGGAAAATGTGAAGGTTGACGTGTATTGCAATTAAATGGGCTTAACGCTTTCGTCCGATCCAGTTCTACAGTCAAAGAACCGGAACGTGTCTCTGAGAACAGTAATGAAAAGCAGGGACTAGAAAGTAGAGCAGAGTGTCGGAGACAGAAAGCAACCTTGGGGCACACCATTCAACATTTAAGGCACAAGCACCACGAATTTTCGTGGCTTTAATAAGTTCTCTTGAATTATCTTGATCATTGAGCCTAATTTAACAATTAAAGCTGGTCAGGCTCAGTCCTAAATCTCACAAAACAATATATGAAAGAGGATTATAATGTCTGCAATAAAAATAAGAAACAAAAACTATAACAACTTCGTCTTGAAATGTTCGTACAGTTTGCATGTAAGTTATGCTTCAGCGGACGCCGAAGAGAGTTATAAAATGGACTGCAGTCCAAAAGGTGTAATGAAAGTTAGCGCTGCAAAAGAAGCTGAATTAAATTTTCGAATTCTTTATATGCAATTAATGAGTTAGCGTTCATCATATCACGGAAATTCGTTAAAATAGATCAAGTAAGGAAATTAAAAAAAATCTGGCCGTTTAAGAGAATGCGTAGGGAAGTTTGCTTCTGCAAGCCCCTAGAACAATTATACAGAAAATGTCCTTAGCATAGGATGCCTATAAATATTTTGAATGCTGGGCTCAGAGAGCAAGGCACTTTTGAAAGCATTGCTGCAAGATACAACCTGCGCGAATAACTTCTGAAAACGGATATTGGCTTATTGATGATTGGGACTAAAGACACATCATCGAATCCAGTTTCTTTTTAAATAAATAAAGCACCACATGGACCAGGGTGTTCACATTTTCAATGTTATGGATGTTCATTCTAAAGAACGATGAATAATACCAAACAGAGTAACCTTTTCAATGGTTCACCATTTACAAGAATTCCTTTCGCAGAACCTAGAAAATGCTTACAACATTCAAATTGAGTATAAAATCTTCTACTAACTGAAGCACTGCCAAAAGTAAAGCGAAATTTAAAATGCTTCGTTTTGTGCAGTTACATACATATTGTATTTGAAAGTAAAGTTGACTATTTAACTTTTTTCAAAAGCCATAGTGCTTCAACGGCGAGCTATTTAACGGAACAATGGATCCATGGTTCAAGACTCATAGTTAATAGCCATTATCCAGTATTTTATATGCCGACGCATATTCCGAACTATAATTAACTTGGATCACTACCTAGTTGTAATTAAGATGCAAATGCAGATGTGTACTTGAATGCAAACTTCAGCATGAGACCAGCAGAGACTTTGCCAACCTTGTTCTTTCCCATAATCTCTAATTATCATGAAACCATTAGAAATATCACCCCTGTTGTGCTATTTTTCACAACGCGAACGTAAATAAGGAAACCCTTGAATCGAGAATGAACAGTCAAGGAAAAACAATTATGAATACCAAATGCCCTATGTTAGGAATCGGTGACTCTTTTCTTTTCGAAGTCGCCAAAAATGCAGCGATATGTCTACATGTCTACACGTCAACCACCGACGTAATGTCTCTTGCCTCACCTTGTTCTATCTTTATTTTGATCACCAGTGCTCCACAGAAATTGCCAGTAGCATTCCGCCCCTCTAAACCTCCAACCGTAACACCCGTATCGCTATGAATGCTCATCAGTACATCCTCAAGCCCACTTTCGGACGTACCATGAAATATCGTGATTCTTTCCTAAGCCGAACAACTCGCATATGGAATGCCCTGCCGAGCTCTGTATTTCCTAGCCTTTATCATGTTCAGACATTTAAGAACAACGTACATCGGTACCTCTCTTTTCTCCCTCCCTAAATTTCCTTCGCCTGCGCTACGTGCAAACATTTAAAGGGTACACAAAATCCCTTGTGCGCGCGCCAATTATAAAAAAAAAAAACTTAAACGGTAATGCAATAAAATTGATGACAATAAAACAAGCATGAATAATAATAATTGTTTAAATAGTTTGCTTCGCTTTCTGAACACTAGTAGATAAATTGAACTCGAGTCAACATTTCGAAACGAAATTCGCTCTGAACACACTCTCCCACGAACATCATAACAAAGAGTAGCCAACAAAAATCATACACAGAAGAGAAATAATAGAAATTGCAAAACTTGTTTACATATGGTTAAATAAGTCTGCAATTACCGCGCAATGTTCACTGATAAAGCCTTTGAGCTTATCAAAGAATTAGAAAGGTCATCACAAACTATCCCACCATTTGAGGTAAGTCCAAAATCAACTAGGTTTACCCGGAATTCTAACAAAAATGTCATTCTCCAATACCAGGACGATGGAGTGCGGCAAGTTCTTGAGGAAATCAAAGCGATATTCGAGGAGAATTGTACCCAAGCGTAAGACAATATCTTTGTTTCAATTATGTACTTTGATTTTGATAAATGTATTACTGTTCTGGATTTGCAGGGCCAATTACTCTACGTCAGGTGATCGCACTTTGTGGCCTTTGCTGAATTTTCGTCATGCGGCTCTTCAACGAAACAAACGATGCTTGCTGGCGTACCTATACCAAAGGCTTCAGAGAATCAAAGCACTGAGATGGGAATTTGGTCCCATTATACCTGCGGACATTAAAGAAGCACTCTGTGAACCAGAAGTCACCTTTTTCAATTCATATTCCAAATCATTAGCCACTTACATGCGGTCAATTGGCGATGGAGAAGGATTAGATTTAACCGCTGACTTAAGGCCTCCGAAATCCCTTTACATTGAAGTACGTTGTATGCAGGATTATGGCAAATTCGAGTTGGAAGACGGCGAAGTGATTTTGTTAAGAAAAAACAGCCAACACTACCTGCCTAGATCACAAGTGGAGTCACTCATAAGACAGGGTATTCTTCAGCATATTGTTTGAAGAATTCCTTTAACTGTTATTTTCTGGTTTTAAGTTTTAATTTTTGTAATAAAATTTATACAAAATCGTATATTTTCTCTGGTGGTAAAGGCACATTGACTTTTTAACTGTATTCGAAGGGGTTTGGAAGAGCGCAGAAGAACGAGTAAAACTGTTGAGTGCTGCCAACAGCTTGTTATTTAAAAAATGGTTTAACTTTATTTGTTTCTACTAGACTGGAACCACTCAGAATGTCTGATAGCACTTTAACTGACACGTAAATCAGTGGTACTGAAGAAAAAGGCCATAACTAATGTCACCTAATATACTGTTGTCAATAAACAATTATAGCCCAGTTCCTGGGAATATTCAAGAAAAATCTTTACTGTTAGCTTGGAATGGCATACCGAACCCCTGATCAGCAATGAGAGGAGCCTTTATATCGCAAATCAAAAAATAAATAAGAGGGAACTTTAAACACATCAGTCTGACTTCTGTTATGTTAAAGAGCATGAACAGGATGGGAGATCTTTATGTGCACAAAACTGCTTTGCAAATTGATTATTTGTGCCACTCGCCTACATACGGGGAAAATCTTGAGAGACTGCGCTTCAACATCTAATAAGCATTCGACAAATGAGCGCACATGCGGCACATTTTCATTGACATTGAAGGTGCTGAATCTTTTTTGGGTTACAGGTAACAATGCGCAACGGGAAACGTAGTCGGTACGGTGAACTTACCGCTTAATGTTCAGCGAATAATTTTTAGGACTTTGCATTTTTCCTTTGTCGAAGTTTGTGTTCGATTTTTGTCTTCTGTACTGCCTCTGATATCTGATCTTGTACTTTGGCTACCACTGGGTATTTTCCTTGCGCTGTACTGCCGTTGATAACCGTATTCGCATTTAGTTTTTGGGAATGTTGGCACTTCGAATGCGGACGCCTAGAATACTGTATGCGTGACGTCCATAGACTACATCGAATCCATTGTGGATCCTAGGTTGTGGAAAACATGTACTTGCTGCGACGATGTTTCGCCCGCTTGCAAAGTCTTTCATCCCTATGCCGATTTTAGATGTGATGTCGTAGAAAACATGTCCTCCGTTTCTACTTTTGAGTAGAAGTTCGTTAAAGGTCTCCTTAGTAGCGCCGTTTTTTTCAATTGCCGGGGAACGCGCATATGACATATTTCAATCTGCTTCTAAAAACAAGACTATATCCAAACATGTGCGTAGTTGTAATAGCCATGGCAGATGACACAGTTTCTGATTGTCTCCTATTCGGTTCAACCTATCGCATTTCTTTGATAGCTGGTTACATCACCCAGTATTTCCATAAGATCTTTGTGACATTTTCAATGGTCGACCAGGTCAAATCCTTCTTTCTAAAGCTGTTGTTGCTTTCATCACACTTATGTCTACTTCGCATTAGGTTGTAGTCCTAAGTATTTAGAGGGTAGTCTAGGGCTATAAATAAAAAAAAAACTATTTTATATTTGTCAACGATTGTTCCTTTATTGAAAAGGGTAAATCTTTCGACTCATTATGGAATATTATTTCATCCAAATGACTGCCTCGGCTGGCCTGGCGGTAGGCCATCTTGTAAACCCAATTGTTCAATAACTTCATCAATATTATTCTCGAATGTCTGAATTGTCTCTTGATTGTACGTATAGCGGGCCCCCGCCCAATTATCAAGGCTTCTTCTTTAATCAATAACGTTGTCTTATAAAAATCGGGGCTAGTGCAAAACTGGACTTATCTATAACGTCATCAGACCTTTAAGCCACTGATGGTTGCTATGATTTGTCATAGCAGGTCTTGTTGAGTGGCCAAACCACCGGTAGTCTATATCAGGATTTAAAACACGGTACCGTGGGAGATAGGACTTCTGTCCGGGCCTAGCTTGTTGATGTAGACCCCCTTGTGGAAGTGTCACGGTGGCTGTGGTTTAAATCTAAAACGCAGGGAGGTGACCCTGCTGGTCTCGTATGGACTGGAGTGGCTATAAGTACTGGGTGCTGAGACCCTAAGATAAGTAAGAGGTTTTAGGTAGGCCATGACTCATACCAAGGGTTGAGCTGTCCCCTTGACAAAGTTCCGGCTTGGTATTATTGTTATGTTGGTAAGAGATGACAACTTAAGTCTCCACGACAGGCGTTCACGCAAAACACGAGACACATCTGTACATATAGCATGTACCTTTAAGGGCGTCCCACTTAAGTTCAACAGCGCCAAATCGCAGCTTCGTTTCGGCCAAACAATATCACTAATATGACTGATTACACAATTTTCGAACTTAGTGGCCAATAAATCGATTGTTGGGCGACCTTGATAACGTGCATCCCATCATAGCTCGCCCAAATCTAGATCCTCAAGTCCTGGCTATGAAAAATCGGTTATCATACCCCGGTAGCGCTTTCCTTTGACTGTAACGTTTCTTCCAATGTTGTCTTGGAAGAGAAATGGTCCAATAACAACGTTAGAGGTTTAGGATGCATTGGCATTCTCTATGACTACGTACGGATTTTCGGAGCCTCGAATACGGAAACTTTTCGTGCTTACGAAGCGGACGATATGGAAATGTGCTTCATCTGAAAAAATTATTTTTTGATTTCGCAAACAGGGAAACTATACCGAATCGTGTGGTCATTTTGCTTCAATTTCTGAGTCAATTGGACCTTGTAGACTAGTAGGCCAAAATCCTTACCGAAAATTGCCCTCAGGTTGGTGCAGTACAGCGTCCACTTTGGAAGTAACTTTGCAATCTTTGTTAACTTTGTTCAAGAATAAATATTCCGTACCGCTAAAATATATTTCTGCCAATTTCTTGAGCTGTCAGTGTCAAAATAACAAACGAACACATGGCTCACCCTCTATATTGTTCGGGCTTCAAACACTTGGTTTTGACTCGCATTTTTTTGCTTGGCCACGGTTACACTCGCGATGTCGCTGAAAAGCCTGTTATCTTTACGATTGGAGGCTTTGGGAGCCTGAGGACACTACTTTACATAATATCCCATAGCAAAGGCTCTAGGACGGATCTTTATGGCACACCTGCTGTAACGTTAGAATGTTTTGTACCCTCTTGAAGTAGCTAGATATAATTTTCCGAATGAAGTTTGATACGTCTTTTCATTATAAAGAATCAATTTCGATTGAAAGTATTTCTAATGTCTAAGGTGACAACTCCTATGTTTTAAATCGCCATTAGAGTTTCTTGATGACTGATGACGAAATCTATATTTGATTGCGTCTCCCGTGGAGCGGGATTTTCGGAACCTTAACTAGTATTCTGACAGTGCGCTGTTTTCTTCTATTTCTGTACTTTGACCTTTGCAATAATTTTTCCGCAATCAAACTCGGAGTCATCACGCTGTGGTCTCCAGTGATTTAGGAATGTCCCCATTTAAGACAGCTTTGAATAACATATAAAGATGTCTTGTCTGTTTATAATTGCTGCTTTAAGGGCTCTGTTTGATATTCCATCCAAGCCTGGTGTTATCCTGGCGCCAATCTGCATGCCACCTGCAATTCATCTCCTGTAACATGTACGATCTCTTCATCTGCAATTTCTATGACTTCGCGAAAATGGTTCGGTAATTGTTCTGAAAACAGGATTTTTAGGACAGTGGTTTTAGTGATGCTCAACTAACGGCTTTGAGGCGTTTAAATCGTTTCAAGCCTCCTTATTTCACTCTAGTCTGAAAAATATGTCTTTACCTCTCTTTTCTGATGCTGCTGATGAAGCAGTCAGGACCCTATAAATTATATGAGTTGAGGATGCGTTGCTTTCAGGATCAACGAAAAAAAGACGACCCAGCTTATGAACGAGAAAAAAAGGGAATTAAGGTTTCATTGGTGTCCAGAATGCGTGAAAAATTTTACAAACATTTTCAAAATGTCTTTGAAATAAATGGGAAATAACGACCAATTATATCTTAAGCAATATTTCACAAATGAATTTCTGTCAGGATGCAACTCCAAATGAGAAAAAAAAAACAAACAAAACATTAAAAACATTGGATTTTCGAAAAAATTTACTGCAGTCAATAATGAAATTATTTGCGACATTTCGAAAGGTATGAATGTGACGAAAGCCAGAGTTGAAAGGTTCTTGAACTTACGACTCCTAACGACGTGAGTTGAGTCATAGGGATAATAATGGCGAAACATTTTCGATTCAAAGGAAAATTTCTAGAGAATTTCAACAGATACTCGTATTATGTGGAAAGCGCTAAGATTAGAAAAATGTCCCAAGACTATGAGTTAAGTGCTAATTGGAGGGTGGAAGAAGAACAGGGACATTCAAATCAAAGTTGGAATCCATTAAGTCAGTAAGGAAAATCGCTTGCTTTTCAGTCTTGTTCAATATTTCCATTAAGAGGCCACACTGATGGGTTCAAAACGACTTTTTTTTTTTTTTATAAATATGACATATGTACGCTTACGTGACAAACAATTTGAATTAGAAGACAGTGATTTAAGTCCACGACGGCAACATTATAAACAATAAATCAGAGTAAACAAGCGGGGTATACGAGTATTAAAGGTTTAAAACGAAGGTGGTGCAAGGTCAAATATATTCAACAATTTCCGAACTATTACATCCATAAGTCAAATAGTACGACGTTTGCATTTCGTTACATTTTAAACAATAAACAGTCACAAACGTATAAATTTACATGATTCACAGATTATGAGATGATAATAGGGAATAAACAAAATGACGAAATTGAATTGCCATTCTGATGGTAAATCTAATTTTAGAACTGCTGGCAATACTACGACACAAATATTTCCTGTCTTCTTCATCTTTAAGCGCTAACCAGTTGGTTTTTTATCTTTTGTTGTTTTTTTTCTCTTGCTCTCCCCATTTTACTCTGTTCACTTGACACACCAATCCATAGAACCAGCTCATCGGAGGCACCTCGCTCGTCGTGCTGTGTGAAGTATGAACTTCTTTAAGCAAAAGTGACTATTTTTCCTCCTTCTCTTCCCATAGTTCTATCCTGTTCTTGTTGAACATTTCCATTTGAACGAATACGACTACGACTACGGGCACGAAGATACGACATACAGCGACAGCGACAACGACATCAACGACCGTCAACAGCGACAGCGATGGCAAACGACGACGATGGCAAATGCCAATGGCAGAGCCAGCCTACTTTCTCACTTCAACTAATTGCGTGCAGGCCCCAATCTGACAGTTCGTCTCTGGCTTTTGAATAGGAAGGTTGTAATAAATAGTGAAATTAAAGTGTTCTCTGGTGAAAAACAGTGTCGTTATTTACAAAAAAAAAAAAAAAAAAAAAAAAACGAAGAGAAGAGAAGAAAAAAAATTGTGTGTGTTGCCTCCTCAACAAATAGTCAGCGCATTGCTTTTGTCAATTGGGGTTGTGGAGCCAAATTCAAAGTCTAAGGTGACGGCTACATGCAGTCTCTGGCAATTCGGCTTGTTGGCACATTTAAATCGAAGTAGAACGTTAGCTTTTGGGGTAAAAAAAAAATCAAGTCCACTCGCAATTGCATTGTTGTAGTGCCATTAGAATCTAAAAAAGTTTTTTTTTTTTTTCCTTCTCGTACTCGATTTTGACAGAAGGCGAGAGAGAGTGGAGCAGAGTACACACAGCACATAGCTCACCACAGAACACCACACAGCGCCAGCACACGGGGTATCAGCAGAGCAGAGTAGCAGTACAGCAAGGCTGGGTTATAGCCGTGATCGGAATCTTTTTGGTGGGGACTTTGGGTAAGTGTCAGTTTTTTTCGGTAGTTATTTTGTTTCTTTTTTTTTTCTTTCGAATGATGGTGCCATCTCGGTGGTAATAGGGGTACCATTTATATGTTAACTGTTGAATTTGAATGTTTCTTTATTTTGATTGCAATTTTTAAATTGCAACTTGCAACAATTTCAACAAATGTGTGATATTATTTTGTACGTTTTCTTTTTAAATATGTTTTTTTCTCTTTTTCTGGGTAAATCGTTTGGAAAAGTCGTTTACGTAAAAGAAATGAACTGATGTTTTGATGTGTTCTTTGATATATGTTTGGTGAAGAAAAGAAACAGGCCCTCACGGCGGCCGACAGACAGTGTGGACGAAAAGTAGGAAAGCGGGTGGATAATGATCCGTTTGGAGGAAAACATTTTTAAATGGAGTTGAAATTTGGGTTACCTCGATTGAGAACATCAAGTCATGATTTCAACACCATTCCGCACGATCCGGTTAATTGTTTTTTTTTTATTTTTTGGCGCTATATCGTGGAGGAATACCAATGTTTGCCGATGTTTTGCTGCTTTTGGTTGGTACAAAGGTTTGCCCTCCTGTCAATGGAACTCCAGGAACTCGTGGAGACAAGTGATTCTCTGATCCACTCGGGCTTTATAATTAGTTTTGACATAATATAGTAGCTTTGTTCAGTGAGGTTGTTCCAAACTGTTCGGAACAGAAAATCTTGCACCTACTCTCGACGTAGAACACAATTGTGAAAAGTGTCAAAATCAGCTGTAATTTTAAATCGTATTATTTGTTGGCGGTTATTTGCTAAATCAAGTAAAATTTTAAATTACAAATGGATTTGACAACTCTCATATGGGCTGTAATTTTCTGTCCTCATTTGATTTGACGTTTTTCAAAAATTTGTGCGGTTCTTTTCTAGTTTTTTTTCTCAATCAACAAAGCTAATATTGTATTATTTTGACTACACACTTCTAAGCACACCATGGTTTGGCCAAATTTGTGGCCTTATGAAACACATATCTTAGAAGAAATGAGGGAGACCTTTCACTTACTATTGAGAAGTTTGGTGTTTTCGCATTTACTTGGTCTAATTATTTTTCTTTCAGCTTCTTTGAACATCCGTTGAAACTGAAGCCTCTATTACATTTTGGAGCGGTTTTTACGATAATTTTCGTTGAGTGCTCCGCTGGAAGCATCTTCACTTTCTTGTAAGATCACGTTTTGTCTCATGGCCCCAAAAAATGTCGTTTGATCTTAGGTTAAGGCTAGATGAACTGTCGAATACAACAAAGTCTTTAGGGTAAAGCGTCTTTTTTTTTTTGTTACAAATACGGAAAAGATTTTGCCCGATTTAAGTCACTCCTAGTTGATGCTCTGTGCTAACATTGTCATCGCAATTCCCTTGGTGATTAATAACGGTCGTAAGTTTTTTGATTTTCTGTATTTCGAAACGATGTTCTGTTAGCTGTAAGGAGCGGTTTTCCCAGACCTAGTTACTCGGTTTTGGTAAGACTAATTCGTAGCCCCTTAGGTTCTAGCATATTTGTTCAATTATTTAGAGTTGAATGACATCACTCGATCCACGGACAAAAGGAGAGAGTTCAATGTTGGCTGCTTCAATACAGAATTTTGCAAGGCGATAAAAAGTAATGGACATTGTACACTGCATTAGGGTATTCCAACTCTTAATTCAAATTCTTCAAATTCTATTATTCCTGCTGTGCATTTACTTTTCGTTTTAGCGCCATTCTACATATCGCATGTATTTTTAAATTGTTCGTCTCCAAAGTAATCGTTTTTTTCTTTATGTTTCTCGTACCGCGATCTGTATGTGTCAATTAAACTTTGAAGTATTAAGTTTTAAACCACCGCACACAGATGTTCGATGCATCGCAATTTTTCAGTTCGCTTAGGACTCTATTTAAATTGTTTCGGTATGATGATTCCTTGTAAATATAATATGCCCGGAGCTGAGTTTGCAAACTTAGAAAAACGCAGACATATGTATGTATAAACGACTGATTCGCCAATCGGTATTGTATCACGCCTTATCCAATTGCTTAATATTGTCTGAAGGGCTTTCGCGTAGCCACTATTGGTTCTTCTGTCGTCGACACGAGAAATTGTGTGATTCATTGATGTTTCTTCTATTGCACAACATTGTAACAAAGAGTATTTTGTCATTGCCTTGGCGTACTTAAATTTGAATTCGGACTACTCTGGTTATTCCCGCTTTGTTTATTTTATATTTTACTCGTAATTACTTGGAAATTGTGAACTTGATGTTTTACATACAAGTTTTATCAGGTTTGTGGCGTCGAATGCATTTTGCTGCCATGAAGTTTATTTGCTAAAATACAGATTCGAGTATATTGTATATTAGCGCCGTCGACTGTTGAAGTTTTCTCTTTCAAACAGAAGGCAGGCAAATGATGCGGACAATTATTTTGTCCATCGTGGGCGTTGTATTAGTACAATCTCATCACTTTGCTCAAAGAGAAATCGGGTAGTTTCGAATGCACCGGGCAAATATCAAAAGTACCTAAGGGAGGTGATGAAATTGATGTTTTTGTTGCGTCTTGAATGAGTTTTTTTTAATTGACAAATAACAATTCCAACACAAAAATGAATGAGTTTCATCCAAGTAAATGCTGTATAATAAAACTTCTTTACGAGAATTTTAACATATCAAACACCTATCACGATCACGATAACTGAACTGTCAAAATGATCTTTAGTGCGATTAATGTGCGTAGCTCTCGAAATGCTTTCAAAATATTCGAAATTAGTTGAAATGAGTAGAGTTCCTTACAATGAGCATTTAACCCGCCAACATTTTTCCTTTTTTCTACTATCTATTGTTTGCACCCACTTTCTTCTTTTTCTTAGAAGAGTTATGAGAAGAAGCAATTTATTTTCATTCGAAGTACCTGTGTGCCTGGTCAGTCCATCAGTGCTTAAGAAAAAACAGATTTAACAAAACAAACGCCAAAAGCTGCAATGATCTCTGATGCACTAAAATTCCCAGAAGGTCCTCTTTATATTTCTATGATATATGCGGGTATTAAGAAGAAATATTGAAAGTACTCGTATGTGTCTTAACAAGACTGTGTATGATGATTTTGACAACACAAATCTTTTGGATCAATGTGTACCGGTTTTTCACAACCCTGGATTAGGTTTAAACGATCTCTATACTTTTTGTTTGCACATATGTATATCGCACGGTGAATTTTATCACTTGGTACGTAGCATTTTCGAGCTTCTCTTGTAAATTAACCGAGCTTTCTTAAACCAAGTTCTACAATATATGCAGCCTTTGGAAATTATTTTGTTTGGTGTTTTTACAAACAACTCTGTGAGCAGTGGTTCGACTAAATGTAGCTGTAATCGTATCTGTTGTAATCTATTTGGGTCTACCCTCTACCGCAGAAATTTAAGTGCTTGTGTGTGAAGAATTTGGTTACATCTGTTTAAATCCAGACCAAAAACAATCGCTAACTAGGTTTGAAGGCAAAAACCGTAGGTGTCTTTTCTTATGTCCCAAATGCCAAGTAAGTGGAAATGCGTAATGGAAATAAGAGGTTTAAGTCCATTATAGACTGTTGAACTAGGAAACCAAATACGCTTGGTAGAATCCTAATTAGATCTAATTTTTGTTTAGAAAGCCTTTCATTATAAAGTAATTGACTTTAAGAAGTGGCGTAGGTTGCCCAGATGAAACGTCCAGGCTAATAAAGGATTTCTTCTTCTGCTTACACTGTTATAGTAAACTTCAGTTTATGTGATGATTCTATTGCTCAGTTATTACCTACAAATGGCCTGTCTGCTTAAGGAATGGTCAAAAGCAGATTCAGGTCAGAAGAAAGGTCCTGATTTCTAATTTATTGGCAGTGACACTGATATCTATCAAAATTTCTTTCTGTTTGCAGTTCAAAGAATACTCCATAAGTGACGATTAGTATTGTGATATCGACTAAGAGGCATTCAACAATTGGTCTTGATGTGGTCTTGATATACGTATAGAAGAAATGTGTTTGTAATTCTTTTATCTTTGACATATCTGATCATTTTAGTTTCTTCGATGATCATCAGTGTGTTGTTACAGTAAACTTCAACTCTACACTTACCACTAAACAACTCCTCCACTGCGTCGAGCCGTCATCGACATAGAGCCGATGATTTACAAGCTTTTAAGCAAACATGTCACTTTTTTAATCCGAATTGTAGTTCGCATTTCATGGCAAAAAGTTGTTTACCAGTTGTTGTCTACCTAATACCTAATTGGGGTAGAATGTAACATCTGTTTTTAATCTTCATGAAATTCGCCAGATGGTATCACGAAGGAGTCTTTAGTAAGACCTTCAAAGTTTTTATCACAGAAAGTGTTCCCAAATCATTGAGGTAGTATCAAAAATTATACATTCAAAAGAACTGTAAGGACATAAGGACATAAGTGTCCGAGAAAGTCAATATGAATGGTGCAACAGAATGGTTAGTTTACCAATACCGTTGCCTATTCCCGGAATAAACAATACATCGTTGGAGTAGAGCATTTTGGAAGGTTTAAAGCGTCAGCTCATGGCTGAAGCTGCTAATCAAATTAGGCTGATACTTTCATATACTCGTATGCATGTTCACCTTGGGGAAAAGTGTGTCCAAAAGCGTTGTGTCAATTTAATAAAAATAGAGACCTGACATTTACATTAAGCCTTCGTGTTACCAGTCTTTTTGTAGAGGCTTGGCAATCATTTATTTTCTTCTATGCCGAAGTTGTTTTCGCTTTTCGCAAAAGCATAGGTAGATGCTTTTAGCTTTGTTTTAGTGCGAACTCTTGTAATATTTGCATCAGAGCGCATGTTGTATTTTATAACAAAATGTCGAAAGGACATTCAAGAGCTTCGTCTCAATAAATCAAACATGTCTAAGTCTTTATACATTATTATCTGGTGCTACGACCAGCTTTTTTTAGACGGTTTAGCTTTTGCACCTATCAGTTGCGTCTTATTTCAATGCACTGATAAATTAACACTTGTCATCTTGGAGCATGTATCTTAATTCTTATCACATCACATCAATGTTCTTTGATGACACCGATAGGCAGTGTGCCAATTGTTGTGTTTAATCCTTGGTGACTCCCACAGAGAAGAATTGTACTCAGCCGATGTTACACCTGGACATTAGGCTGCTGTTATTAAATGTATTAACAGTATTCGATGTAAAAAGATTTTTTAATCGCCTGCAAATTTGATTAGAGCGTCCTAAGGCCAGTTTCTAAAAACCAGCAAACTCAAACTTTGTCAAACAATTTAATTGACCGATCAACGTAACCCATATACCCATTTAGCTCTGAGAGATCAATAGTGTTGTATATCCTGAAATAATCACTTTTGTACTGCGGTTTCTAAGAAAAGATTACCAACTAATATTTGAAGCAATCAGTGGGCGTAGCTGCAAAAGTGCATAGTGTTCTGTGGCGGAGAAACAAAGAATCAAATCATAATTTTATCGTCGCGTTATCATATCAGTCAAACAAAGATAATATTCTGTTAAACCTTCTAACCTCTTTCTGAGCACCTGAAACTCCTACAATAACAGGCAACCATAACCGAAAGAGAAAGAGACCACAAACACCAAATTTAATCGACTTTTCCAAACATTTTTTCCACAATTTCGCCCAAAACATAAACTTCTACAAAAACAAAACACAATTCCTAACAATCGAAATCATTTTTGTTTTTTTTTTTTTTCTTTGTATTCTTTTGCCCAACTTTATTCACAGAGAGGAGACGAGGACCAATTCATCATTTTTCTTCTTGTAATTCTCGTCTCTCTTTGGCTTATCAATGACCACGACAATAACTTGATTGCCGAAGAGAAGGAGTTGAGGAGTTGACGAGAGAGGGTGAGAAGTGGAGCGTGTGAAACTAGAAACCGAAGAGAATATTTAAAGAATGACAATTATATTATTTTTGGTCGACACATCGTCGTCCATGTGCCAGAAGGCCTATATTAATGGAGTTCAAAAAAGCTACTTGGACATTGCGAAAGGGGCAGTTGAGACATTTCTGAAATTTCGACAACGAACCCAAGATTGTCTTGGCGATCGTTATATGTTATTGACGTTTGAAGAACCACCAGCGAATGTAAAAGCCGGATGGAAGGAAAATCATGCCACGTTTATGAATGAATTGAAAAATTTGCAAAGCCATGGACTTACTTCAATGGGTGAATCATTGAAGAATGCTTTCGATTTGCTGAATTTGAATCGTATGCAATCGGGGATTGATACATATGGGCAAGGACGATGCCCATTCTATTTAGAACCGTCTGTTATTATTGTCATCACTGATGGCGGAAAGTATTCGTTTAGGAACGGAGTTCATCAGGATATCATTTTGCCATTGAATACACAAATTCCTGGAACAAAGTTCACAAAAGAACCATTTCGTTGGGATCAAAGACTTTTTTCTCTAGTCCTAAGGATGTCAGGGAATAAAATTGATGAGCGAGTGGATGGTAAGGTTCCACATGATGATTCACCAATAGAAAGAATGTGCGAAGTAACTGGAGGAAGATCGTATCGTGTTAAATCGCATTATGTTTTAAATCAGTGTATAGAGAGCCTTGTACAGAAGGTACAACCTGGTGTTGTGCTACACTTTGAGCCGATGATGTTAAAAGACCTTAAGGACGGTGAAATACAAGATATTGCCTTTCAAACAACCAAGAAGATGATTTATGTACAAAAGCACATTTCACAAAAGACATTTCCGGTTGGTTTTTGGCCTCTGCCCGAACCTTATTGGCCTGATCCGAAGGCATTAACACTACCACCCAGAGATGCTCATCCAAAATTAAGAATAGTAACACCATGTGTGGACGAACCACAAATGGTAAGAAGTTTTCCAGTTGATAAGTATGAAGTTGAGGCCAGCCCGTTAACATTACAAATTCTGTCGAAGCGTGAAATGAATAAATGCTGGCCGGTGATCATATCGAATGGAATGCATGGGTTTGAGGTGCCGTTTGGGTATTTAAAGGCAAGTCCAAATTTTACACAGGTTCATCTTTACGTTCTAGCATACAACTATCCGGCACTACTGCCTCTGTTGCATGATTTAATCCATAAGTACAATATGAATCCACCAAATGATTTAATGTACAAATTCAATTCGTACGTTCGTTCCATACCGCCCTACTATTGTCCGTTCTTAAGGCGAGCACTGTTAAATATAAGTGTTCCATATCCGTTGTTACAATTCTTGTTGCCCGAAAATGCAGACAACTACCTTAGTCCGAATATTGCAAATCAGCTAAAACATATTAAAAACACGGCAAAACAAGATCAGGAGAACTTGTGTCAGAAAGTGTTGAAGCAATTGCGCCAGCCTAGACCACCTTATTGGCAAATTGAAAGAGCGCGTTTAAATGTAGGCCAACCAATGCGAAGGGATTTAGTGCGAAATCCTCTGTTGCGTGATAGATTTAGCAAATTACACAGTGAAATAGAACCTATTGAAAATTATACAATAGTAGTTCCACATATGATACGACAAGCGCCAGCGAAAAACTATCGTAACCCATTTGATATTCCAAGAAGAGATCTTATAGATGAGATATCAAAGATGCGAGATAACTTTTTGCGTTCGTCAACAGCTAATGGTGTCGGCCTAGTGAACAAAGACTCTGGACATTGTTTGCCTATTGCAGAAATGGGTAATTACCAGGAGTATCTAAAGAACAAAGACAACCCGCTACGTGAAATCGAACCGACGAATGTGCGGCAGCACATGTTTGGTAATCCATATAAGAAGGACAAACACATGGTTATGGTGGACGAAGCAGATTTAGGAGAAGTAGCACCAATAAAGTCGCCAAATGCCCCAAATGCTCCACCAAAGAAGCAGCCAGAATTAGGCAGTAGATCGAGAAAACGAAAAGCAGGACCGATTCGTAGGGATTTCATTTTTCGACGAACATCAACTGACTCAAGACCAAGCACACCGATATCAACATCATCGTCCTGCATGGGAATTGACTCAGACACAGATGACAGTATGTCGGACACATCATCAGTAGTGTCTTCTGAAGATGGAGACTCGGATCGATTAAGTTCATTTGAATTTAGTGAACCGCTCGATGATTTTCCCATCAATGGTCATGTGAGGAATTTTATCAATGGTGTGACGGACGATATAGAAGAAGTCATCCCAGGAGTTGCAGTACCCGGCCAACCACATTTATCTCCGCCTCCGTTAGCAATGCAATCGAACCACAATAGCAGTAGTAATATCAACATAGGTAATAATAGCCTTAGTGCGATCGGACTCAGTAACAGCAGTAGCAGTAGTAGTAGTATTAGTATTAGTGGGATTGTCGGCACTAGCACTAATTTGGGCAATGGAATTCTAAATAATAGTATTCATATACAAAATCCCTACACTTCTCCAATGTATAGTGAAGCTTCAACGTCAATTCTTCATCATCATAGCCTACCCCTTGGTGCAATGTCACCACATCCACATCTTCATCACCCATATCCATCAACGTCGTCGACAGCAGCAGTGATTGCAAATCCTACACTTGCAACTGTAACAACGACAGTAACAATATCAGCATCACAACTTCAACAATCCGCGCCAACAACAAACGGACACAATGACATCAGCAGCGATGCCCAGGAGATCTCAAGAATTCTTCAACAATGTCATAACGGCAGTGGAGGACCACCACCATCTACATCCCTATCAATATCCGGCGTTCCAATAGTGGTGGAAAATTTAAAAAACGAACTTATCGCCGATTCACTTTCAAATAACATTGATGTTAGTTTAAAAATGGAAGTTGAACCAGATCCAGGACCAAGCGCTAGTCTTGCATCCACTCATACAAGCAACAATTCAAATTTTGATAGCCTCAAAAAGGATAGAACACCATCGCCAGCAGCGGAACCAATTTTAACTAGCGAACAACGTGAAGCCATTCGAAAACACAACTTTGAATTAAGAGAATCGATTTTCAGAGACATTCGCCGGCCTGGTAGAAATTATTCGCAACTTTTGGAGAATCTAAATCTCATCAAAGGCGACAATGAAACAAAGTACAATTTTATACAAATGTGTGTTACGGAATCGTTGCGTTTTAGACGACGTATCATGGCCGACAGCATACAGGAGTGGTGGGACAAACGGACCAACAATAGTTTTCCAGTGCAAAATTCTACCAGCTCGAGCTAACATCATGGCTACTAAGAGCAGCGAGACGTGTTGTTGTTTTTTTTTTTTTTTTTATTATTATTATTATTACTTCTTTTTTCTTTCAGATGCATTATATTGCTTTAGTAGGATAAACGATATATATATATATTTATATATATACTAGTAGTGGTAGTAATATTTGTCATAGTAATACTTTAAGAGAGTAGTCAGATTTTATTTTAATTTACATTTCTTTGTTCATAATAACAAAATTAGTATCAAAGCATTAAAAAAGGAAAAAACACACTTGTTAATTTTGTAAATACTGTTAAGTCGAAGAGAAAAAAAAGAAAGAAAGAAAAAGAAAAATAATAAGAGAATTCTATACGTACTATACATTTAGAAGAATCAAATCTGAAAACATTTATCGATTACTTATCATTATTAAAGAACCTTATTTTTGTCAATCTTGGTCTCAGTTGGTTTTTGTTATGTGTTTTGATGTACCTTTCAGATCAGAGTGTCCTTTTCTTTCTCTACTATGTATTCAGAAGTACATATGATGATACCCTTTTCTTTAGGTACGATTTGATTTACTCCACGGTTACATTAGAAAGGTTATGCCTTTTGATTCTTGTAAATCCGAAGGTAAAGGCATTTTTATTTTGTTGTTAACGATTACGATCTGTTGTTTTCATTTATTCCACTGGGAAGAATCTCTTTTTTTTTTTTTCTAGATTTTTTGGATCAATTTTTGTTTCCTACATCTTAAACACGATGTACGTTAAGATTAAATAAATCCATCTAGAGAAGTAATCTTACACTTTTGATTTAAAAAAAAAAAACTATCATGTCATAATATCGGCACTAAACGGTTGTAAAAGATAAAAAATCAATCCAAACAAACGAACAATTCAAAGCGTTATCTAATGACATTTTCCTACATTATATGTAGTTGAGCACGTGTGTGCTTGTCTCTGGAGAACAAAGCATGCACGATTTCCTAAAAGCCAATCAATAGACATTCAGTTGTTATAAAATTCCTTTTGTTTTTCAGGTACTTTTACTGAGGTTAATTGAAGTGCTGATTCATTGGATAGTTCGTTGGTTGTGCTTTAAAAACTCTGGATTTTGCCTCGAGCTTGCGTTCTCTCGAGCTCTATAAGCCCATATTTCTCTTCGTCTGTCTTTATTCACGTTTTGTTTGAGTTATCTATGTATTCTGTTTTACTAGGTGAGTGGATCCATTTTTCGTTGACTAAGTATTATTGTCAGCTTCTTATTCTGTTCTTGCAGCAAAAGTTTACTTTCATTTAGAAGACGAAGATATTTTACTAACTTTGCGACAATACGAATTCTTGTTGACTGTCACATGGGGGGACAAGAAAGTCGTCTATGTGCTGGCCTTAACCTTGATAGTCTTCATTTAGTCGTTACTCAATTATTTAACGATTTTTTTTATTATTTTGTTTTACTTTTTGTAAAACCTCAATTTACACGAATGCGATACGAGTATCCGAATGATCCTTGCTTGACAGTGACTATTTTAGATGCTGGCTAGAATAGTGTGGATATATAGTGTCCACTTTAGTTAAAATTTACATTTTACGTGGCTAATCGGCCGGAGGCTTTGTGATATCTTCAAATTTCTATCACAAACAGAGGTATTTCGAACAATTAGGTGAAAATCAGTGAATATATATTCATTTGTTAAAAGTTTTGCCGGTTTTACAAATGGTGAACTTCGGTACATCAAAACCTTGAAACCTGGGCCTTCAGTTGTTGTGGACTGCATTCAAATTGTACATATGTGATAGATCTTATCGTAATGGGTTTAAGCCCTACTTTTGACTTGAAATATTTGTGCCTTCGTATGTGTTTATCAGCTGAACTGAACTGTTGGTTTGTGGAAGTTTTAGGACACCAAAGTTTAAAAATATTACACGGACATCTGTGGGTGTAAGTTAGATTTGATTTTGATTATATGTTACTGCTGCTGTACACAAAAAACTTGTAAATGTTTGATTCTGATGAGCAACAGTAGTACTATGTTGTTTAAGTACTCTCGTACTCAAGGTTTATAACAAGTGGTAAAGAATCTCTAGGCAATGTGATAAACTGTTGACTAGTTATTTAGAAGAGATGCATAAAAACCTGAAGACCACCAAATTTAGAAGGACACTATCTTGTGTTAAATGCCGCCGAAAGAATTATATAAATTGGACTGTTTGAGTCCTGATACATGTGCCCGTTCATTTTGATCGTTAAAAATTCCGAAGTTTTGCATCTAGTCACTCCTAGTCATCTATTTTGGGTGTGCCAATAGTTTTACCAAGCACTAATTCTGTTTGTTGTTGTTGAATCTGTCCCTGATTTCCATGACTGTTAGCCATATACTTACTGAAACGAAACTTTGAGCATAGTTATGTTTCAATGAGTTTACATTCGCTGTCTGTTCCCATTGGACTTTGAATACTCTTAATTCGATTAATGATATCTATTTGGCTTTGCATGTTGGCAAAATGCGCATGACTTGTGTTCAAGCTGATGTTGTGAAAGAGTATATGGGAAAACTAAGAACATGGTCAGACTGATAGAGTCATTTTCAGTGCAAGTCTCTTAAATAAGCCATTATCGGTGGAATTCCATTGTCGCTTACCAATCACACTAAGATTCCTCATGACTATTGCGACATGAGTGAACTGAAACTTATTTCCTTTGTGGAAAGAGGAATGATTTTGCTTGAATATGGATTTCCGCCGTCGATGCCTGACATACTCATATGATTGTCATTTCTTCAGCATCGATGGCGAGTTTATTGTTCTCACTCAACAATTCTATGGATTTGAAGTTATTTTATAGATATAGAGAATAGAAGATCTCGAGATAAATCGATAATCATTTAAGCCATTGCACCTCAGTAAGTCCTGTTGATTCTGCTGTAATTTAGGCTAAATCCTTTAGTTCGTATAATCTGTTGACATTTCACACTGTACATTTTAGCCTATTAGGCTTGTAACAAAAATGTGTTATGCGGAAAAACACCAGTTATGCAGTAAAGAATTGTTGTAAGGTAGTAGTCTAGTCTAATGACAAGAATACGATTTTAGATACTGGATATGCTGGTCCCTGTGTTATGCTGTATAGTATTGACGTAACACCGCTATCTTAATCATTGGAAATGCAGAAGAGAATTGCGATATGGCAGTGTAGTCTAATGATAGGGCTGCGATTTTTGTCACTAGATGTATGTGTAGGACATAGATATTCCTACATCGTTTGTTACAATTTTTTTGTCATTTTCTTTGAGAATACGATATTGAGAACAGTTTTTATGTTTGTTACTCATTCGCCTGATCTTTGTTTAAGCAGAATCATCTATTTTAAATGCATTTCGACATTATAACTATACAAGTACCTAAAAATGAGACTGGTACGGATATCTACGTCTATTATGCGCATTTGAAAATAAAACCAGCTGTTCGTGACAAACTTCTATATACTGTACATTCTCTATTTATGAAATAATTTTTGTAAATGGCATTAATGCAACAATATTTAATGCGCGGGACTTCGATCCAATAAGTTATTTGGGTTATCATGTCAGTACACGGATGAGTTCATTTTACTCTATTCTTATCGGCTCAATACGAGTATGTAAAAAGTGGCAATTTGATATTGCATACTGAAAAGCCGAATTTAAATCCGTAAGAGAGAAAGCTCAGGTATATTGTAAAGCCAATTCTCCATACATATATACGGCAAAAGAGAACCTTGTCCATGTGTTCAGACTTGCGTCTTAGATCAGTGTTGTGTGGAGAAACTTGTAATTCCAAAACAAAAGTGGGCGTAATTCTTTCATTTTTGGGGTGTTAGAATGTTACATTTATTTTTAGTTTATTGAAACTATTAAAAATGACACAACAACAGCTACCTTACACATTGTACGACTTACGTAGATGTTCTAATTGTAAATTCGTTTCTCTTTTTCTGTGATCTGCGCTCCAAATGTTCAGATTTTGAGAATGTTTTCTGAAACGGGAGTTTTTATAAATGTCTTTTTTAAATTAAAAAAAAAAACTAAAGTATTCGTGTTCGTTGTTTGTATCACTTCAATTATTTTGATCGTAAAGTTATCATCGTAACTAATCGTACTTAATCTTATAATAAATTGTATTGTTTTCAAAATTCAATAACTAATATACTAAGAGCTCAAAAAGGAGCTTATGTTTTTCCTTTTTAAAAACGAACAGAAGAAATGGACCACGAAGGCATCGTGAACGAGATTTATCGATTACGCTGACAGATTATCAAGATTCTGCTGAAAATAAAAATATTGATGAATTTGTTTTTATCAGGTTCCAGAAAGGTCCTGTGTGTATGTCCATTTGCATTTGGAAGACTAAGAACTTGCACGACATTTCCAGTTTTTTTTTTCAATTTTATCCTGGAGAATTGTATGCCGTAAAGTAGCTTACTATATAGATCTTTCGATTTATGGGTGTTTGCTCATATCAGATAATTATTACCCTGCCACGTCTCTTAGTTAAAAAAATTTAATAGAGCCACAAGTATAAAATATTTGGGTAAATGTTCACCACTTTCATCCGAAGTCTTCTGTGGTGATTCTTATATTTCTTGGCTAGATATTGATTATGAAACGATGAGATGTATCCCCAATGAAGACAGATTTTCAAGATTTATTTCCAAATAAAAACTCATTCCACTTGCTTTGCTTTCCAAATTTCTATTTGTTTTACATTTGTTTTTAATGCTAAGTGTGAATCTGTGAAATGTAGCTCATTTGGGTAATTTTTTACCTTGTTACCTCGTTCCTTATTCTTTATTGTTTTATTTATTTCTTTCAAATCCATAATTTTTCTAAATCTGGTGTTTTAGTATCATTATCTATTTGTTTTTTTTTTTTTTCAAAACATTTTTTTTTTTGTTAAATACTGCAAGTAAAGAAACTGTTTTATTTTTTATTTAGTCTAGCTAATTTAATTCATATTTATTTGTTGTTTTATTTTTATAAGAAAAAAAACTTAAAAACACAAAAACGATAAAACAATTTAAAAAAAAAAGTAAATGTAAATTAAATTAAACAAAAAAAAATGTTATTTCTTTTAGCAAACGATACATTACACAAACCACACAAAATATATGTAGTTAGGCATATAAGTAATAAACAAAACATCAAATAAGACAATTTTTTCTACAAGCAATTGATAAAGAAAACAAAAGTGTTTCAAAATTAACTAAAAAATAAAAAGAGAAACAATAAACAGAAATGTAAAATATTTTATAAGTTAATGTTAACTTTTCTTCAAATTCTTTTTTATATAAAGAAACAAATTTAAAGAAAATTGTACAGTGCTTTAGTAAAAAACAAAAAACTAAATATGTAAAATCACAGATAGGTTCTAGCACTATGGTTAGACAAATAATATTTTCTATAATATAGGAATTATTTTACAGAATTGTTTTTAATGTAACAAAAAAAAAAAAAAGGAATAACTGAAACCTAGGATAATATAATTTAAAGAAAAAAAAGCCGGGAGCAAAACACATTAAATTAAACAACATCTTTAGAATGTTTAGGAATTTAAACAAACAAAAATTGCGTGCATGTGTTATATGAGAGAAAGATGCAATTGAAAGTTGAAAAAAAAAAAAAAAAATTTAAGTTAATAAATAAACAACAAAATGTGTGATAGATATGAAATTAAAAACAAACAAAAAAATAAAACGAAAATAAGAAAAGAAATATATTGAAAAAGAAAATCAAATCATATTTAATATTCATGTTCTATGTTGTGCGCCCAAATGGTTTTTCGAAGTGAAAGGATACAAAACAAAAAAGAAAAAAATTTTAGAAATAAAAAAAGTAATGTTTTAGGAATTTATTATCGATGACATGATCCAGTTTTTTTTTTTTTTTTTTGAACTCGAAAACTGATACCCGTTGAAAAGGCAATCGCAAACAATAAAACGGGCTAATGAGGATTAGAGATATATGCGAATGCTGTTATGTATGTTGCAGTAATTGAATACCTCTCTTTATATGTCCCCTTTTTTTCCGGAATTCATTTTTCAGATATATTCCAATTTAAGGTGAGTGTGTGGAGGAAGGTTATTTATCAAACAATGCTTTGAGTGGAATAGTGGAGTAGGTTCAGAATGGTAAGCTCTTCAACATCAAACTTAATATTTTAACATTGCTACTGCACTGTTGTTCTCTGAGGTTCCATACACTTAAACTCATTTTATTTATATAGAAAATTACACTACTCAACAAATTTCAAACTTTTAAAATTATCTGAGATATTACTACATTGTGAATATTGTTTCATATTATTACCCTAATAGAATGTTTTTTTTTTTGAGTGGCTGGCTTTTCTCTTATATTGGGATTCAGGGGTATCTCTTACGAGGCTCCAACAGAAGTCTGCTAGCATATTTGACTCCCATCTCCTTGGTAACGCTTCTCAATTACAGCAACATCTTGATGAAAGCGTTCTCCTTGTTCGTCACTAATTGCTTCCATATTTTCGGGAAAAAAATTTAAATGAGAGTGAAGACAATGCAGCTTTAAAGACATTGCATCCCATTTTATAGTATCATCCCATCATCTTACTTACTTACTTTAGGTGGCGCTACAGTCCGGGGTGGACCTGGGCCTCAGTCAACAAGCTTCTCTAGCCATCGTCATCCTACACAGACGGATGAGTTTGGCAGGGATGCCAAAACTAGACATTGCTCTGTATAGCACGTCTCTATAGATGCTGTCATACGCGGCCTTAAAATCGATGAATAGGTGGTGTGTATCGATCTAAAGCTCATGGGTCTTCTCCAAGATCTGCCGTAGTGTGAATATTTGGTCGATGGTGGACTTTTCTGGGCTGACGCCACACTGATATGGACCTATCAGGTTGTTGACGAATGCCTTCTGGCGTTCACACAATAGGGCAGATATGATCTTGTATGTGATGTTAAGGAGACTGATGCGTCTGTAGTTGGCGCAGTTCAGAGGGTCTCCTTTCTTGAGAATCGGACAAATATGCTCCTTACCATGTCATCGCCTGTCGTTTTGAAGAGCTCGGCAGTCAGGCCATCCGCTCCAGCAGCTTTGTTGGACTTAAACTTCGATATAGCTATCATCACTTCATCCAGGTCGGGTGGACGGAATAGTTGGTCATTGGTTGAAAGATTGATTCTGCCTGACAGCGGTATTTGGTCCGTCATCGCCGTTATACAGTCTGCAGAAATTGTCTTTCCAAATCCTCAGCATCGACTGCGATTCTACCACGATGTTCCCTTGTTCATCTACTGGCTTCGGTTCGGGGTTTGTTTCCGTGACATGATATTTTTATCTTTTGGTAAAACTTCCGAACCTCATTCCTGGAGTAGCATCTCTCAATTTCCTCCATCGCGCGCTTCTCATGCTTCTTCTTCTTCCTCCTAAGAAACCGGTGTTCGTCTCTCCTCTTCCGCTCATGAGCAGCTCTGGTATTTTTTTACATTGCGTGCTTTTTGCTTAGCTGCATGTGCTTGCCGGAATTCATCATCGAACCAGGGGTTTCGTTGTGGTGGACGAGTAAAACCCAGCACATCAGAAGCGGCATCTTTGATGGCGTTTTGGCAGTGTTTCCAATGGTCTTCGATGCTTGATGCTGGCGGCATTGGACCTCTTAAGAGATTAAGAGGCACTCGATCGGAAAAGGACTTGGCGATCTCTTGCGATTGTAGCCGCCTGACGTCGAATTTTCCCACAGCATTAGTTTGTCTTGGTGTAGTTTGGGATATCCGTAACCGTACCTTGGCTACAACAAGGTAATGGTCCGAGTCGATGTTGGCTCCTCGGAACGTACGGACATCCATAATACTGGAGGAGTGTCTTGCGTCGATCGCAATGTGATCAATCTGGTTGACTGTTGATTGATCAGGAGTTATCCAAGTCCCCTTGTGTATGTCGAGATGTGCGAACCGCGTGCTAGCCACGACAATGTTTCGCCCCGCCGCAAAGTCGATTAGCCTGAATCCGTTATCGGAGGTGGTGTTGTGCAGACTATATTTTCCGATTGTTCCACCAAAGATACCCTATCTTCCTAGCTTTGCATTAAAATCACCGAGGACAATTTGAATGTCATAGCTAGAGCATTGCTCGTAGGTCTTGTTGAGGAGCTCGTAGAAGGCATCCTTGGTGTCGTCATCTTTTTCCTCTGTGGGGGCATGCGCGCATATAAGGCTAATGTTGGCGAATTTAGCCTTGATGCGGATTGCTACGAGGCGCTCGCTCACATGCCGGAAGCTGAGGACTTCCTGTCTTAGTCTGCCTCCGACAACAAATCCGCATCCAAATAAGCGCTGCTTTTGCCGTCGATAGCAATTGCCGTAGTAGATGTCGCAGTTTTTTATCTTCTTTTTGTCCGGCCCATCCCATCGCATTTCTTGGATAGCGGTTATGTCTGCTTTGCAGCAGTCTAGGGCCTCCGCTAGTTGCTCGGCTGCACGTGGTCTATTAAGGGATCTAACATTCTACGTGCATATCCGAAGCTCATTGTCCTTAAATCGTTTGCGTGGTTTGTCAACAGTAGATCCGTCCATATCCGAGGCTTGTTGATGCTTCGTAACTTATGTTTTTTTAAATGGCCGGGTAGTTACCCCGGCGGCACAACCCCCAACCTGGAGGACCCGTTCCGGGATGTGAGCGCTGCCGTTGGCCCATATAGGGCTCGTCGGCCACCATCTCTTTTCCAAGACCCTGACTAAGTCCTGGAAATCCTTGCCGACCCGAGCTCCAAATATGTCGGAGTAGCCCGGATAAGGTCTTGTTTTGATTTTCCGACACTATGGATGGCGCCACGGGGAGGCGTGAAGTAGGGCTTATTAGCAGAGCTGCAAGTTGTTCGGCTGCAGAGGCTCATTCTCGTCATTTAAAGAACCTGCACCTGTCGGAAGATACTAGTTCTACGAGGCCTTATACTAATCGTTGCCATCTCCAGCCTAGCATCACCTTCATTTTTCTTGTAATAGTCGGCGGACTTATTGGTACTAAGGAAGTTTTTGGTCATGTCAATAAAAGCGTTCCATACTTCTTTTTCAATCAGGCTTAGAGAAGTTGTGAAAGATAAATTTACAATCAGTTTACTAAAGTCTGGACCTACGAATACGTCTTCTTTAATTTTTGGCTCACTTAGCTTGGGGAACTTTTGCTTGAGAAATTTACAAGCAGGGCCGTCTTTGTTTGAGCGTTTTACGAAATTTTTGATGAGTCCCAATTTGATATGTAGCGGTGGCAAAATAATTTTATTTGAATCAACTAAAGGTTTATTTTTAACATATTTTTTGTCCCGATATGAAAGAGTGTCGTAGCAGCCAATTTTCTCTTAAAAAAATGTTCGTCCTCGTCCTCGGCTGCCCCACTTGCAAAGAAAGCAACAATATTTTGTGTAGCCTGTCTGCAGGCCAGTTAAGAGAGAAAGAAACCACTTTAAGATCTACACAAACCAGCCATTTATGCAGTCTATAATTAATTTTTTCTAATGTGAGTTTCATGACATCAAACGTCACTTGTACTGAGTATTCAGGTACAGGTAGATTGTCGAAATGTGGCTTAGGTTTTATGACTGATTATATAGGTACTTCTGCATACTGAATACCTCGTTTAGATTTTTTTTGAAAATCCATTTAGTGGAGTTAATCAGAAATAGCAATCCACACCATGATTCGTTGGTTCAGTCCAAATCATTGGCGAGCCCAACGGCATTTTATCGATGCTTCCTTGCGCCACCCATTCAGATATGTATAACACCTTAAACAGCTAACTTTAGGAACTTTAGGAACCCACGACGTATCCTGATTTCTAACTTCATGGTTAAAATAAGCAAAATACAATTTTTTAATTAATTCGAAAAAAATTTGGCGTAACTTCGCCGCAGCTATAGCACACGGGTCACATTTTAAAGAATAGCAATTACTAGGTGAGGTGAAACCGCCAGAATGCGCTGCTACTGCAAAAAAGGTTATGGTACGTTGAAGTCCGTTCATATTTAGGCAGACATGCCAAATTTCAGTGCGATACTGTGTTTACTTTTGTTTTGACAGCTGATTGTTGTTGACATGTTTGGCATCGTTGAGTATGGACAAAACGATTTTCGTTCTCTCATAAAACATTACTTTTTTTTAGAGGCGAAACGGCGAAGGAAACAAAAGAAAAGTTGGATAAATATTATGGGGCTAATGCTCCGTCAGATTACACCGTCAAATATTGGTTTCGATAGTTTCGTGGTGGCCGCAACTCCACTACCGATCAAGTAAATTTTGTTCTTACAAGACAATTCGACGGCGCATAAGAGCATCGAAACGACGGCTAAAATCAATGAACTACGGCTCCAATTGCTGTCGCATCCACCGTATTCGCCCGATTTGGCTCCCTCGGACTATTATCATTTCCCAAACCTCAAAAGATGGCTCATCAATAAAAAATTCAGCTCAGGCGAGGAAATCATCGACGCCACGGAGGAGTATTTTGCATACATTCTGTTCAATTGCGTTAAGGTCTCTTTCAACATATTCGTACCACCAAACGCAAGGTATTCCTCTACTTCGTCGTCCCTTCGAATTATCTGGATCCGAAGACTCAGCGGTTCATTCGCACTACATATCTTAGCCATCTCAGGCTACTGATGCGCAGTTTTCTGACTTGATCAATGTTTCCGCACAGCTCGAGTAGCTCGTTATTGAATCTTCTCCAAAGCACGTCAACGCAAACGGCACCGAATATCTTACTAAAAAATGTTCTCTGAAAACGATAGAGTGTATGTTTCAATACTGTAAAGCTATAAAGTATGACTGTTGGGTTATCAAAATTACCTTACTTGTTCGTGATAAAGAGTTACTACTCAATTGCCTTTTTTGCACAAAGAAACAGCGTTTTGTAAGACTTATTCATAGTTTTATTTTTACTGAAGCTTTGTAGGGCAGAATTGATAGCAGAATTATTAGTTGTCGACCAAATTCGTTTTGTCCCTTCTTGTTGAAACCATATAAGGCTTGTTTTTTGTCATTCCATTCTTTGACTTTAACCAAAACAGCGTGTTGAAAATCTTATGTAATTTATTTTGGCCCAAAATTCGAAAATTTTATTAATTAACATACTCATTGAGCCTTATCGCTAAACACAATTTTTTCGATAAAACAGCGGACCCAATGCTAGTTGATTATGAGCCCATTCAATGAAAATTCCTGTGTAAACGATGGTCATTCGACTTCAATTCTTGGACGACCTGGATCTTGTTAGCCTTCAGACCAAGGCTATTGCGTAAAATTGCGTAAAATTTTCTATAAAGTGGACGGGCAAAGATCAAGCTGTAGTGAACAATGCCGAGTCGATAAATTTGGATCTTCTTTAACACACTCTTTAACGGGTGCAATATTCTGATCAGGACGCTCCCTTCTTATGCATCTCTGTGCCACTGCATTTTTTAAAGAAAATATTGTTCGATAACGGTCAACAATACGGCAAATAGCGGTTCCAGATAGTTGACCAGGTGCAATATGGTGCAAGTGTTCTATAAATTTGGCGCACAGAACCGTAATTTGTTAATCAAAGTTCTAAATGTTAATAACGTTATTGAAGCATGTCATTACACTGACAGCTTGCAATCTGTTTATTGGTTTGACAGATATATATAAACGTTTGAAGTTAATACTGCGTTAAAAAAAAATTCTTTACAGACTCGGATTACCTTGTTTAAAATGTGTATCCATCTTTAGATACGAGGGCGGGTCAATAAGTCCGTGACTTTTGGATTAAAACACAGATTTTTTGATAAAAAAATAATTTTATTTTTCAACGTAGTCTCCCTTGAGCTCTATACACTTTGTCCAACGCTTCTCCAATTTTTGTATCCCTTCCAAAAAAAATGATTTGTCGAGGTCCTCAAAATAGGCCTTTGTTTGCGCGATGACTTCATCATTGGAGTCAAATCTTTTTCCACCAAGCCATTTCTTCAGGTTTGGGAACAAGAAGTAGTCGCTCGGAGCCAAATCTGGAGAATAGGATGAATGAGGGAGCAATTCATAGCCCAATTCATGGATTTTTGCCATTTTTGCCACGATTGCGTTTGTGGTCGACTGTGAGTAAACGCGGCACCCATCTTGCGGAAAGCTTTCTCATGCCCAAGTGATCATTCAAAATTGAAACCACTGAGCCATGCGAGATCCCTACGGCTTCCACAATCTCTCGCACTTTCAATCTTCGGTCGGCCAACACCATATCGTGAATTTTTTCGATTGTTTCGGGTGTAGAGACCTCAACTGGGCGTCCAGGACGTTCGGCATCTTCAGTGCTTGTACGGCCACAACGAAATTCAGTAAACCACTTTTTTACCATTGAAATCGATGGTGCAGAGTCTCCATAGTATTTATCAAGCTTAGCCTTGGTCTCGGTAATGGTTTTTTTTCGCAAGAAATAATGCTTAATAAGCACACGATATTCACTTTTTTCCATTTTCTCCTCAAATTAGTGAGTAGTCTGATAAAAATAGCTGTTAAACACAAACTAACTGACGCAGCAAGTTTAAATTTTGACAGGAGTCAACTGACAGATGCCTGTTGACAGGACAAGAGGTCAGAAATTCAAAAAGTCACGGACTTATTGACCCGCCCTCGTATTTCATGAAATATAATACCTATAACCTTGAACAACTGAAATTCCAACAAACTGCTAGAAAGTTTGCTGATCACGTATCCTACAACTCTTAATGAATTGTATAGCAGTACGATCAAACCCTTAAGACCAATTGTTTCGATGTCGAGAAGCTACAAGTAAACGCGCTACTGAAGCTGAAGATTTCAGTCTATAAAACTTACTAAGAGGAATAGAGGCAAGCAAATCTGATAAACCGATTTGCATACCAAAAAAATTTGCAACCGAAAGAAATAGAATAAAACGTTAATATGGCTAGATGCCACTTTAGAATAAATGGTTAATAAAAATGTATAAATACTATGTACCTGATTATCGTATTGGCAATTTTTCCATTACTTCCTTACGGCTGCTGAAACGCGTTCCCCGTAGTGGTTTTTTTTTTAACTCGATTGAACAGACAGAAGTCACAGGGAGCCAAATCAGGTGATTTCGGTGGCTTTTGGATGGTATTTGTTGCATTTTTCGTCAAAAAATTACGAATAATGATTGCACTGTGTGGCGGTGCGTTATCATGGTACGAAATCCACGAGTTTCCTGCCTACAATTCTGGTCTCTTTCGGCGAATTGCTTCACACAAACGTCTCATAACGCCCAAATAATACCCTTTGTTTACTGTCTGTTGGTTATTGACCAACAATTCTTTTACTTCATCAATGTTTTCGTCGGTTTTCGATGTCGATGGTCGGCCACTGCCTTCATCACCTTCGATTGACTCACGACCACTTTTGAACCGCTCGTGCCATTGGTAAACGACCGTTTTCCTTAGAGAATCGTTGCCGAAACACTTTTTCAACATTTCTAACGTTTGCGCATCATTAAATTCATTTCTAAAATTGTAAAAAATTGCCAAAACACGCAGAGATAGATGTACTCTTGCCTACGTGACTTTTGCAAATGTCAAGTTATGACGCTAAGATTTAGAGGGAATATCAACAACAGATGTACCAACTTAATAAAAAAAAAAATAGAACTAACACGGTGGTTATTCCGGGAACTTTTTGATCAAGGTGGTATTTGAAAGCTATAGTAGCGGAACCTGTAGTAATGACCAATAAAGCTAAGAAGTATGGTCGGAGTCGGTGTAAAAAGGAATGAAGTACCACATTTGTAGACAGTTATAGTCAGTTGAACAACCCAAATGACTAGAATAAAAAATTCGACCAAGGTTCTCATCTATTTCACCAAAATGAAGCGAAAAAAAATTTAAACTAAATAACAACACGTTTACTACACAGAAAGGTCTACTTGTCAAGTCATTTAACATAGTAGGATAGTAGCAGTCAACCTTTTTTCGATCCACGAGAAAGATCCAAGTCCAGACCTATACTTTGGGTCTATTTGCCTAATTCGTCATGAAATTTTGTTTAGCATAGTATTTAGGAAAATTGTGCTACACTCAACGGCGAACGCAAGAGGCACAATTTTTAAAAAGTTTGCACCTACTTTTTTACGTTGATGATATGGTCAGCATTGACATTACGCAGCGAGTCTTCACTGGTGGGTTTGAAAGTACATATTGAAACAGAAGTGGGATAGAGAGGCTCAGTTGTGAATAAGGATAGACCCAAGTTAAAACTGCCAACAATGATGACATGGGACATTTACATCGATAGTCATGACAGTCTCTTATAACAGAAAGATATATCATTGTGGTAGCTACCGACTTCAATTACCGCCTGTCCATTGTTAACCCTGACAATCGCATTACAAATATCAATCATTGTTTCTTTATCCTAATGAGGCAATTGAATAATAGTCCTCCTCTATATTGAGAGCTGATAAATATATTCTCGGATATCTTAAACGCAAGACAACATAATTTCGTCACTCTATGTAACTTGCCATAAGTACACACACATTCTGATGTTTCTGAATTTTTGTCTGAAAAGTTGTAATGGTCATCGCAAATAATTGGATTGCATAAAATGATAAAATCTTATTTTCTATGTTTTGTCCCAAAATGTCAAAACAAAAACACCCTGTACTTGGTTTTACCAATTAAAATGACACTGAACTATATTGGTAGTAATACTGATCTGTAAGCCGCAATGATTTTACATGAATCTTAGGGAATACTCGTATGTTATGTCTGGTTTCCGCGATCGACTGCTCTCTCTTGGATTTTGGCCGCGCTAGTGAAAGGTTGTGGACAGTAAAGTGTAGTTAAAGTGCCTTGAGTATGGCCAAATTATTATTGAATGAGGTTTTCTAAAACCACGGCCCATAGAATACTCCTAATTATAAAGATCAAGTTTTTAAGTAATTATTAAACGCATAACACACATCTTTACATACAAATAAAACGTATAAAGTCCAATTTCGACCAAGAATCACGATTGCCGAAGATCGCCAAAAATTTTCAACCCAAGTAGCAGCGAAGAAATTTTGATGCGAAATCTGCTATCAGCAGACGATCAATTATCGCTTACACATGTGCTGTACCTAAGTATTAAGAGGATCAAGTACAGTCACACTTTCAACGTGGGATTCCTGGTATAATTAAATTTGAAGATCGCAGCAAAACCTATCATGAGGAGCAGAGCACCACAAGCGCAGCTAACAATTGGCGTTCTTTTTTTTTTTGATTAATCATTTAAAATAGGTTTTTGTTTTTTAATTGTCTACTGATATGTTATTGCCCTGATTAAAATTTGCTTACTTACTCTATCTTAACATAATTGTATAAATATCACAGTCAGTACCATTATCACAACAAATTTATTATCACAGATCGAATTAAATGTACATACATATGCACATATGTAAATTATCATTAGATTTTTTTCTTGCATCAAGTTCTTGTGAATGTAATTTGATTAATTTTATAAAAGCTCTATAAAAGTTCCGGTTTTTGTGCGCACAACAACTGCTGAGGAGAAGACTATCAAGGTATGTTACATTTTCATTTATTTACACACATTTTCAAGAACTTCATAAGTAACAAATATTTGAATTAAAATTTATAAAATTAAGCTTTCTTTATATACTTCGATTAATGTCTTTGATTTGTCGGTATAAATAAATTTGTGCAAATATGATAAAAGTGATAGTTTTGTGATAATATTCTAAAATGAACAAATAAAGATATCTGACGAGAACATGTGTGGGCAGAAAAGTAGAAAAGATATTGTGAAATAGGGGGTTATTCCTAAGATACCTGGATAAAGGATTAACCATGGTGGGGAGCTCTTTTATTAGATGCTAGAGGGACTAACTAAGGCAGTTGTAACAACGAAATCTGTCATTATCAGAGTAGTGCGGTAAGAAGGAAAGGTACGTTTATTTTTTATTTCTTTGTGTGGTCATGTGGAGTGAAAGATCCCCCCCTAATCCGACGTGTTCTAGCGTGGCTTCGATAACGTGCCGAAACTCACTCCATTGCAAGGGACTTCAACTTCTTATCCCCGCCGTTACAAAGTCTACATGAAATTGGAATAGAATTTACATATTAACCAGCAACATGTCTTCCCATGATTTATAACGGAATTTTGCAATTGCGAAATTTGTTGCTTGCAATACCCGAAATGTGTTGAGTTTTCCTCCACTTACGCGAAATACTTAATACAAGGTCATTCTTTTTAGGGTCTTCCTTCCGGATCCCGAAGGAATGGATTTGCTCTATATTTTCGAGTTATCTCAAATGATTGATAATAAATTTTTGTGCCCAAGTCGATGGTACAGCTTCAGAGTAATTATGTGGTTGTTATATCTGTTTCGCCTAAGTTTGTCAATACAAACGGAACACAAGATCACTTTGAGCATCATCAGTTTAAAACACCGAACACATCTTTACTCAAATCAATGGTTCTGAGCCATAGAGGAGGACTGTGGTGATTAGGGTCTTACAAAGAGATTTGTTAGTGTTATTTGATCTCACGGTTCAATAATCGCAAACGTATCAGTAAACACTCGATGCGCTCTGCCAGTTATTTCAATGTTTTTAGCGTTTGTAAGTTGACTTTTAGAAAATAGAACCTTTGACGTTGCCTTGCGAGTTTAGACAATTTTTTTCAAGTATGATGCTGCCACATGCTAGTGAATCACTTTTTTTTCAACATCAATGGTCTCTGTGAGATTGTTTCCGGTCAACATTTACACCATCGGCGTGAAATCCACGCCACGCGATCGCTTTTTGTGGATGCAATGCAAAGCCAAAAATGAGTTTTATCGCTAAAGGTGTTTTTTTTTGATAAAGTTTAAGATTTTGTTAAACTTTTACAGAAATCAATCGGAGAAGTTTTAAGCACTTCAGAGAATCAAGAGTTCTATCGGATTGATGAAATCGAAGCCATAAAGTTTTTCTATTTTTAGTATTATTAAATATTCTTCATATCGCGATGGCGCGATAGTTAGCTCATTGGACTGTCACGCAGACAGTCTGGGTTCGATTCCTGGCTGGGTCACCAACAGTTTTTCAAATCGCCATCACCCATTCGGCGGGCAATGGCAAACTCCCGAAAGTAAAATTGCCTACGAAAAAGCTTCTAAGGAGTGCCGTTCGGACTCGGCGATAAAACGTAGGCCCCGCTCAGATGTGTCAAAAATGACAACATGAGCAACACAAATGAGTGTCAAGAAGCTAGGCCATGGCCCATACCGGACTGTCAGCGCCACAGTATTTATTTTATAAACATTCTTCATTGTTTTGCTATATTATTACAAAGTTTAAGATGCAAAAGAAAAGTTAAAATGGCAAAATGCCGTCTGTTGTGAACTGACTTTACTTTTATAAAGAGAAACCATACAACATAAAAATAAAAAGATAATTGAGAATACATATTTAGAGGAAAAGCGTGGCACCAAAGAAAGCTATTTCGGTAATTCAAGGCATGATTACAAAAACGAAGAAGCAGGTTGGAACATTCTTTGTTTCTTCTAGTATAAGAAACTCTTTGGAGAAGTAAAGCAAACGTAATTCTGATAGTATAGGGCAGGTTGCGATAAAGTAGTAGATGTTCTCGTCCTCGTCTCGTTGAATGTACCATGCTAAATTAGTTAAGGGCGTCTAGTGCATGGTTCAGAAGTCTATATACTTATATGCCGCGAAGATGAAGATTGTGCTCTACTTATACAGTTGTTATTGTGATGGATCCAATTGCAAATTCGCCCTTAACCGCAACTATTCTATATTCCAACACAGTTTGAAAAATAAACGCTTTCTTTCTTATTTCGGAGCCATCAAGAGAAGGAAGTGCAAACCGCGGTAAAATCCCTTTTTATTCTACAAATCCCATATATAATATACCTTCCTTTCCAGATATAAATACACGAGTACACAAATATATTTTGAGTCTGCATTCATTTCAAATACTTCGGCTCCGGAATAGTTATAAACATAATCATCTTGTTTCTTTATGCACGAATAGAGCTTATCTTCCCACTCATTTTCGTTGACTCTGTGAAACCGAACTCAATGTCATGTAAGCAAGCGAGCTCATTCCATTGTTTGAAAGGTTGTAGGTTATACTGACGCGCCATCTTGAGAAGCCTCTTCTGGAGACTATTGTGTGCCCTGCGCATCACTTTGACCATATAGTCCGCATTAGCTTTTAAGTTTCTGAGGTAGATTTGCGGGAGACCAGATTCAACGTAGATGGCGTATGCGGGGGTAGTTGGCGGGAGTTTAAAGAAAGAAGAACCGTTGGACATTCACACTCTTCAAAGTACTTATAGCCAAACACTTGATTTGCGTAGCAAAGGCACGCGTTAACAGTGGCATTGAAAACCTTGAACTTTGAGGAGCAGCCGATTCGTTGGTTGCCAAAGAAGCTTCGCCACATTAGGTTTATGACAGATTTAGCATCTATTGCTTTTCCGTGAATATGAGCTTTCATATCGAGATTCGCTTTTATAAGAAAACCTAGGTAATTATATTCCTTGACAATTTCGATCGGCTCGCCCTCCAAAATCTAGCTTTTTCGGGCAGTTCTGCTCCCCCTACCAGTACCGAAAACCATAATTTTTGACTTGGAAGTGTTAATCTTTAAGTCCCATAAGTCACAGTAGCTTTTCAATCTGTTTATTTGCGGCTGAAGAGTATGTGGGCTATCAGACAAAATGACCAACTTCACCAACTCGAACCCCTCCCGGTAGATAATTTGCTATATCATCTATGTAGAGAGCAAATAAAAGCGGTCTAAGCACACAGCCTTGTGGAACCCCTGTCTGAACTGAAAAATAGTCTGACAAAACACTAGCGTTCCAAGCCGTAGCAAAGGTTTGTGTGTTAAGCTCCTTATTCACTTTTATAAATTTGTTCGAAAGTCCCAGGGTCGATAACTTGTACAGCAAAGAATTTATATTAACTGTGTCAAAGGCAGCCTTAAAGTCTACAAAGCAGGAATACAGTTTCTTCCCCCTCTTTCTAAATCTACCGTTGAGAACACTGCACGAAAACCTGCTTGGAAAACACTAAGACGACGGTTGGTCTCCACCCAAACTGTCAACCTATGGTATAAGATTTGTGTGAAGACCTTTCTAAACGCTGAGAGAAGAGAGATTCCCCTGTAGTTTTCTGGGAGACTGTTATCGCTTTTTTTTAAATATAGCGCAAATCACTGATTTTAGAAATACTTCAAGTACTTTTTCTAGACTTAATATTTTGTTGTAAGCAATCAACGGTATTTCAAGACACGCGGGAGAAATTTTATTCAAAAACTCGACCGGAATACCATCTACCCCAGGAGCCTTATTGTTTTTCATTTTTCCCAATGCTGATATTAGTTCAACCTTCGAGATGGGAGTATCGAACTCAGAGACTGTGACATTAGGCAGAGCATACTAAAAGTTTAGATGGCCTGCTGCTGGGTTTAGCAGTTGGCTGAAATGGTTTGCCAGTATTTCTGAACCTACAGAACAAATTGCCCATAAATTAGTCCTTGCAGTCCTCCATTTTATAGGCTAATTTCTTATAATAGTCTGCTTGTTTCATCTTACACATCTCCTTGTACGTCTTATTTGCTTATAACTTATAAGTTCAGGAGCGCAAATGATATTTCTATAGTAGACGTACCTTAGTTGCAAATAGGTAGACTTCTAAGTGCTCATATTTATCTCTTAAAATACGAAAACCTATCGGACTTAACATGATCAATTTAGTTGATTGATTTTAAGATCCGGCAGCCTTCATATTCCTCCGAGAATGTTAAGATGAGAACATCGTGTAGCTGTAGTGATATCTCCCCTCGTATTCTATTTCCAGACGTGGAAACGTGTATGCCCTCTTTTCAAGCCCAAATGTTGTGTTCGCCGTGAAATCAATAGATTTGGTTCTTCTTCAACACTTTCTCTAACGGCAGCCATATAGTCTGTAGAGTGTACATTTCGTTGATGAATAGGCCTTAATACATCTGTTACAAAGCCAGTTTCTTCGAATCTTTTTTTTTACAGTTTGTGAGGTAACGTACTAGGTTTCTGATATCGTGGTGACATATTGGCATTTTTGTTGAAGGGCTGGATGGCTTGTTTGGCCTGTCTTAGACTGGACTATTCTCCCAACATGAGATGGTGTTTTAGGGGTGCAGCAGAATGATAAGGTCTGTTTAGGCCAGATCGTCAGACTTTTTATTACCATCAATGCTGTCGTGCCCAGGAATCCACCATAGTTATTTCTTGTTCCTTGAGCTAAGTTTTTGGAGGATTTTGAATGAGTACATGACTGATTTGGAGTCAAAAAGAATGCTAAGAGCATTTATAGCTGCTTGAATGTCCGTAAATAAATGGATGTTTGTGCCTTTGATACCGAAGTTGTAGATATTGGTGGCATATTCTTGGATGGCGTGTAGTTTAGTCTGAAATCCACAAGGACTTTTTCCTATTACAATTTCTATGCTTGTATTTAGTCCGTGAATACTAGATTCCATTTCAGAACCATCCGTATACCACGTTATGCCGTTTTGGGCTGATTGGTGGGTGGTGCTGACCCATGCTTATTTACTGGGAATCTCCGTAGAGAATCCTTTGTCGAAGCATATGCTTTTTGAAAGCTGTCTGTTCTGCGCAGATCATATCAAGTTCTGCTATTTTAGAGAGTAGAGGCCTTAGGTCTTAGATGTTACTCTTTGGTTGTGCCATACTTGCTGCGCAACATTATGCCACTTTGTTGACAAATAAGTGTGAGGGCGTTAGTCTTATTATTGCTTCCCCTATGTATTGCCATACATGCGACGGTAGGCCCGTAAAGCTTTGGTTGCTTAAATTATTTTATTGTTTAGGGGAGAGTTCCAATTGAGCCTTTATCAAGGATTACTCCTAGATATTTTAACACATCAGAGTACAGAGTAACCGTTGAGATTGGATCGTAAAATAAAACTTAATCTAGGTTTAAGTTTCTTCTTCTAGTGATGGGAACTATGATGGCCTTATTTGGATTTTTGAAGAGGTCCTCCCTGGTGAACCAGTCTAGGACTAACGTTATCGCATTTTGCATTGCTTGTAGTTGATTCGTTAGCTTCTCTGCTCCTAATGAGTGGCGATGGTATCTTTCTCTGCGGACAGCCCCTTATGACTGATACTGATGCTGAAGTATCTAGCATCTAGCATCTAGCATCAATTTGATTCAGTTTATGGTCGGTTCATCGATATTTCCATAGAGCAAAGCATTTGGTATGGAGTCATATCTCGTATTATCAAATGCAGCCTTTATGCCCAGAAACGCGCAAAATGCAATTTTCTTAACACGGAAGGAGCATTTTATTTCTGCTGTCAACTTTGAGCTCCTTCTGTCGATTTGCCATTCTAATACGCGTATTGGCGCGGGTGTAGGGGTGAGCTATTTTTTAAGCTTTCTCTAATATGGACGTTGATAACTTTCTTCATTTTTTCCAGATAACACGATGTTAATCTTATAGGAACGTAGGATTTAAATAGTTTGGGGATTAATACTATGTTGACCTCCCTCCAAGTAGGTAGTAAGGGGGTTGTCTGAAAAGTTTCCGACCGAACAATGACACATACACATTTCTACATAATCTCCTTGTAACTCTGCCCACTTCTCCCAGCGATGCTCCCATCTCTCTAACCCGTCCAAATAGTACTTGGCGTTTGTCTCTGCAAAATAATTGTTCACGAAGGTGATTGCCTCCTTCTTCTTATCCCTTTGTTAACCCTTTCCTCGTTATACGAACTTATGCGTAACGAGTTTCCCATTTTTACTGCATCGCTGCTGCTCCGCTTATGGGGTTGGCTAATGTCGCAGACCGCAGAACGCGTCTACATAATGCTCGGTCCTGGATCGCTTCAGTGGTTAGCCCCAGGCGTTGTTGCGCATTTGCCATCTGAGAAATCCAGGAATTTTTTTTCCGACCTCGTTTTCTTACAGTTGGAGTGACCGTAGTTGATAGTGCCTTTTTAACCGGATTTTCCGCAGATCTTCTTTGAACGTGGCAATACCAACTTATTCTATTCGCCTCAAGCTGTTCGGTTACCGAATTCTTTATATGTAGACTTCCTCTTAAACGCGTAGATCTAATACAATCGCGTTTAGTGACTCCACTAGACATCCTTAACATTTTCATTTCCGCTGCCGTCATTTTGTTTTTAAACGCTTCGTACATTGTCCAGCACTGTGAACCGTATATAAGAGCTGGTCTAACAACCGTGGTGTAGAGTTTCCCCTTTAATTTAAGTGGAAACTTTCGGTCGCAAAAGATTCCCGAATTTTCCCGCCATTTCATCCATCCCACACTCACTCTGTGGTTTACGTCGTCGTCACATTTCGCTTCCATGTTAACGATTGATCCTAAGTACTTAAAGATAGTGCTTTTCGGAAGAACTATTCCGTCTAACATTATATCCGGAACAGGTCGCAACGGATGCGCAAATGGGCAAGTCAAATGCTCCGTCTTTGAACGACTTATGATTAAACCCGTTTCTCTCTAGCGCATTCTTCCATGAATCTAAGGCGTTCTGTAAACCTTCGACGTTATCGCTAAGTATAACTGCGTCGTCAGCGAAGAGAATTGGCGTTACATTTGCTTCGCGCATGCAGTCTTTTAAAAGATAGTCGAACACTACGTTAAAGAGGAAAGGGCTAAGAACGCTTCCTTGGTGTACTCCGACATTAACTGGAAGTTCTCTCGTTAGTCCAGCAGAGCTTTTAACAGCAGTTTTCACGTTTCCGTACATGTCTTGTATTATTCTAACATACGTTTCCGGTACGTTTTGAGATCTCAGCGCGGCCCATATGAGATCCCTAGGCACTCGATCGAATGCTTTCTCGAGGTCGATAAATACCATGTGTTAATCCTTAGACGAATCTCGGTGCTTTTCCATTATTATTCGTAGGCTTTGGATAGCGTCCACCGTCGATCTTCCTTCAACAAATCCACACTGGCTATTATCGAGCTTTATTATTTGCCGAAGACGTTCGTTTAAGACTCTTTCGACGATTTTCATTCTTCTTCTTCTTCTTCTTATCCTTTTATTAACCCTTTCCTCGTTATACGAACTTATGCGTAACGAGTTTCCCATTTTTACTGCATCGCTGCTGCTCCGCTTATGGGGTTGGCTAATGTCGCAGACCGCAGAACGCGTCTACATAATGCTCGGTCCTGGATCGCTTCAGTGGTTAACCCCAGACGTTGTTGCGCATTTGCCATCTGAGAAATCCAGGAATTCTTTTTCCGACCTCGTTTTCTTACAGTTGGAGTGACCGTAGTTGATAGTGCCTTTTTAACCGGATTTTCCGCAGATCTTCTTTGAACGTGGCAATACCAACTTATTCTATTCGCCTCAAGCTATTCGGTTACCGAATTCTTTATATGTAGACTTCCTCTTATACGCGTAGATCTAATGCAATCGCGTTTAGTGACTCCACTAGACATCCTTAGCATTTTCATTTCCGCTGCCGTCATTTTGTTTTTAAACGCTTCGTACATTGTCCAGCACTGTGAACCGTATATAAGAGCTGGTCTAACAACCGTGGTGTAGAGTTTCCCCTTTAATTTAAGTGGAAATTTTCGGTCGCAAAAGATTCCCGAATTTTCCCGCCATTTCATCCATCCCACACTCACTCTGTGGTTTACGTCGTCGTCACATTTCGCTTCCATGTTAACGATTGATCCTAAGTACTTAAAGATAGTGCTTTTCGGAAGAACTATTCCGTCTAACATTATATCCGGAACAGGTCGCAACGGATGCGCAAATGGGCATGTCAAATGCTCCGTCTTTGAACGACTTATTTTAAACCCGTTTCTCTCTAGCGCATTTCTCCATGAATCTAAGGCGTTCTGTAAATCTTCGACGTTATCGCTAAGTATAACTGCGTCGTCAGCGAAGAGAATTGCCGTTACATTTGCTTCGCGCATGCAGTCTTTTAAAAGATAGTCGAATACTACGTTAAAGAGGAAAGGGCTAAGTACGCTTCCTTGATGCACTCCGACATTAACTGGAAATTCTCTCGTTAGTCCAGCAGAGCTTTTAACCGCAGTTTTTACGTTTCCATACATGTCTTGTATTATTCTAACATACGTTTCCGGTACGTTTTGAGATCTCAGCGCGGCCCATATGAGATCCCTAGGCACTCGATCGAATGCTTTCTCGAGGTCGATAAATACCATGTGTAAATCCTTAGTCGTCTCGGTGCTTTTCCATTATTATTCGTAGGCTTTGGATAGCGTCCACCGTCGATCTTCCTTCAACAAATCCACACTGGCTATTATCGAGCTTTATTATTTGTCGAAGACGTTCGTTTAAGACTCTTTCGACGATTTTCATTGTGTGTGACATAAGCTTGATTGAACGGTAGTTGTTGCATTCTCGAGTGTCGCCTTTTCCTTTGTATAATGGAACCAAGAAGCTACTTCTCCATTAATTCCGCATCGGTTGTCCACATTTTAATTTATTTAAAAGTCTCGATAGCCAAACGCTGCCGATCCCCTCCATCTTCGACCAAAACTCTGATGGAATGCTGTCTGGTCCCGCCGCTTTCCCCCGCTTCATTTTTCCAATTGCTATACTTATTTCTTCGATTGAAAAGTCCGAAACTTCCTCCTCGAATAGACCAGCTGTCGGCACGATATCACGTGGAAACTGTTTGTTAAGCAACTCCTTACAGTATTCAAGCCACCGGTCACAAATTTCCTTTTCATTTGTTAATAAGCGACCGTCTGCGTTTTTGATGTATTTCGGCGAGGTTATTTCCATTGAATTTTTTCTCCTCTGTGCAGCGAGCTTAAAAATATTTGGCATTTTAGTACTGTACGACGTTTGAACTTCTTGGATAGCTTGTCTTCTATCCGCCGATCGTGAGGATATTTGTTCCAACTCCTGGTACAGGTTTTCCGCTTCTGCCGCTCGAGTTCGAGACAGGACTTTCTTTGCGATCTTTTTAAGACGCTCGTATTCAAGAGCCAGTCGAGCTTTTTCGATATCGTCGCTCCGATCGCATTTTGTCCACGCTTGGAATGCACTCTTCTTGTCGGCCACAGCTCGTCGGACTTTGCGAGTGTTATGCATTCCTCGTGCATGCTGTTCCACATTTCTTGCGGGCTAAGTGAGTCTGCTATACCATTTATATTTTGAAGTACTTCTTTAGCCAGTGCGATAAATCTTGCGCTTCGTTCCTTCGATAGATTATACCACCGGATTTTTGGCTTTCCAAACGATGCCCGTGTTTTCGGTGGTTCCGCTGGAAAAAATTCTGTAATTAGCAGACGGTGGTGGCTTACTAGCGATTCTCCAAGTATTACTTTACAGTCCTTAACACGGTTTCTCATCGACATTTTGCAGAGGTGATAATCTATTTGCGTTTCGTGGCCTCCGCTGCTATAGGTGATAAGATGTCGTTGATGTTTAATAAACATTGTATTTAAGACGGTTAAGCCGTAAGCCCTACACGCTACAAGGATGTCTTCGCCAGCTGAATTTCTGGTTCCAAAGCCTTTACCGCCGTGGCAGTCCTCATAATCAACATTTGTTTCTCCGACGTGGCCATTTAAATCTCCGCCTACGAAGAGCATCTCATCGATAGGTATATTTCTAAGCAAATTAGCGAACTCTGACCAAAATGTATCTTTTTCCGATTGGTCGCATCCATTTTGTGGAGCGTACACGCTACGTTTCATTGTGTATGACGAGTTTAACACTCATCAAGCGGTCGCTTATTTTCAAGATACCAACGATGTTGTTTAGAAGATCCGCTGCAACAACGATTCCAACACCGTTTCGTCCATTGACCGTTCCATGGTAGAACATCTTAAATGCCTTAGTTTTTAAATCTAGAAAACGCGCTTTATTTCCTGTATTACACCACTTCGTTTCCTGTACGCACAGGATTTGTAGAGTTCTGCGACGCATAATCGCTTCCAGTTCTAAACTTTTTGTTTATGAAAATATTTTGGAAACTTCATTTTGCCCACCCCCGGAATCCGTCGGGCGCTGACACAAGCACTTCTGCTTGCTCTGGGATCACCCGAGTGCGTTGCAATCGTGGTGCCCAGCGGGGTAGTGCTATTAATTGCGATCATTTCCATGAAGTGTATCTAAAGTTTGAGTGGTTTGACACTTGTATGCTTATTTCGAATTGATTGACTGTTCTTTTACCCCACCGGTAGTCTCCAGACGTGGGAACCCACTGATTGCATACAAACTTGTGGGAAAGTTTTAAGGTGTTAAAGTGTCACAGGCTCATTTTTGGTGTCATAGTTGCCTGTATATGATTGGTGTCGCATTTAGTCGCCTCTTACGACAAGCTGAGACGCACTGCGGCACTATTCTTTATCCGATGCCGCACGGAAGACAATGATATTTGACGCTGTTTGGAAAAATTATTCACATTAGGCACATTCACATTATGATATTAGTTTTGGCTCACCTTAGCGCATACTAAAAGTGAAATTTTTGACAACATTCTTAGCAATTGGAGGGTATATCGCATATTACTTGTGGCTATATAAGGGTCAGCTGCTATAAAGCAGTCTATACAATTTGATAATTCAATTCTTTTTGTATTCGCAGAGGCAGAATAGTTTTTGAAAATTGACGTTAAACTTCGTTTAATTTGGTCGTGGTCACTGTGTGCAAGCATACTGAGAACCCCGATCTTTGGACCTGATCTATTCCCGTTGATAGTGAGCTTACAAACAAGATAGGAGGTGTAGATGTCGAATGAGACCACCATTCTTAATGATGAACAGCCTACTAGTGATCACAACAAATAAGTACTCGTATACACGTATAAAATATGTTTATTTATGCCCAACCTTTTTGGCTTGAAGAACAGTTTCTCCTTTGTGTGGAAGGCCTTCTCGAAGACAATCAGTCAGACACCATTTAGACGCATTGTGTGCAATATTATGATTCGCCTTGAAATCTACATGATTATCTGGATATATTTTCATATACATATTTCTTTGTCATCAAGCCAACTAAGTCAGTCCTTCGTTTGTTTCGTGTATTTTTTTTTAATTTGCGAGACCATATTTGCTGTTGCAGGTGTCTACAGGGCGTATTTTTTTGAGCAAAAAAACTTACAATTCTTTTCGATTAATATTTGGAGTACTGGGTTAAGAAAAAAACGTGTCTGCTGTTTCGGATGTTTAAGGGATTTCAGATTACGGGTGTTTTCCTAAATGCAGTACTGCCTGCATTGCGAATCAGCAAACATTCCTAATTGCAAACCCAAATTTGTGACAGAATGCATTACGTTCCGAAATTCATTGTGAACGACTATACTGCGCAAACAACAGCAAACAGCGCATCGTGAACTAGCACGATGCAAACGAAATTTCGTTATTAATAATTCTTTGTGAAACGTGAGAGATTTAGAACGCCGAGAGCTGAGTTTATTTAAATGAATTAATTATGTATGTAATAAATCACTTGTAATTACCAAAAGGCTGTAGTTCAGCTCGCAGAAAAAAAAAAAGACTTTTTGGAACCGGGTTCATGGGGAAATTTTGCAGGTCGATCCAGAACTTCAATATTCCCTGGGCGACTGCATTAGAAAACTTTTAAATGTCATGATAACATACCGAAGAATCCAGGTAAAAAACATTCTTTGATGTCCTTGATAAGCAGTATGGCACAAAACATTTCGATTTCGATTATTCAATACGCAACTGTATGCGCAACGTATCATGAAAGCATCGTGTATTTGCGTAACCGATGCAAGGTGCAATCACAATGCGCATTTTGTTTGAATTTAGGAAAGCACCCTACTATATGACGGGCGATCGGAAAGGCTGAAAACGTCTGTATGAGGAACTCATTCTTACCATCTTATCTAAACGTGGACAGATTTGCCATCAAGATTCTATTTGCTACAGACCTGAGCTACGCAATAAACAGAGGACCACAGAAATTCTTCAATTCGTCTGCTTTTTGTCCGTATAATTCATTATTACCACTACCGAAGGTGGTAGTCGAACTCATTGAAAACTGTGTTTTCATGTAAACGGGACTTATCGTATGTTGCAAAACTAGTGTTCAGAATTCCTAGGGGGCAGTAGGAAATGGAACGTGGAAACAGTGGATTTCATGCTATTGTCTGACCTGGTTGGAAACAATGTTGGCTCTCAGTCAACTTTTCTGGCTCCCAGGTCACAATAGAATCACAGGAAATAAAATCGCGGATGAACTTGGTAGGCACGGCTCAGAGGAGAGTTTTCGAGCCTAGACGTATGTAGGCGTCGCCTATTGCTATATCGTTAAAATTTGGAATTAATATGAAAATGATTTTAGCCAAGAAGACCCTAATTACGATCATGCTTTGAAAACTGTCCATGCAAGAGACCACACAACACAAGTGACGAGGCCCTTTTGTTTTGTTAGAAACCGCATGAACCGATACATAAACTATCAAAAATTCAATTTCATCGGGAAATCTTTATTATCATACAAAACAACCATTCTTTATATTTATTCATTTATGAAGACTATTTCTTTTAGAAATTGGCCGTAACCGTAGCTAATATGGTCGGTTTTGAAGTTATAATTTTCGAAAAAGTCTGCGAGCAGTAGGAGTGGTATTTGGCCAATAACTCGAGTAGTGTTGTCCTCCAAATTTTCGGCTTATTCATGTATAGCTTGGACTTTAAGTAGCTCCAAAGGAAAAAGCCTAGAGGTGTGATGTCACATGTTTCAAATGCCCAAATTCTCTATCCAGATCGTGAAATGAACTTTTTAACGATTCGCTCCCGCAATAAAGCTATGTTTTCACGTAATTTGTCACAAGTAGCCGCTTCATGTTGGAACCAGATGTTATTGACATTTAAGTTCCGAATAGCTTCAGTTTTGAAGAAATACGGACTGATGATTTCACAAGCCTATAAACCACACTAAACCGTCATTTTGTGTGGATGGAATGGCAGTTTTTGAATCTCTTCCGGTTGTTCCGAACCCCAAATATGGGTATTTGGCTTACCGACATAGCCATTAAACTTAAAATGGGTGTAATCGCTGAACAAAATGTTGGTCAAAAACAGGAAATCTTTTTGAAGCTTTTCAAGAGCCTAATGACTGAAACGGAGATGATTCGATAGGTCGACCGTTCTTACACGAATTTTATTTTGTATGCTTTTGAACCAAGATCCATATGTTAGATACATCACATTTTTGGATATGACACGCCAAACTATTGAGAATGGGATCGACTCGATTCTTTACGATACATTCTCTACTACAATTTATTTGATTTTGTAATCTAAAACGTACTGGACACAGTGTTACTTTCTACTTCCTTAATCCGTTTATCCGTTGGCAGTTCACACATTCAGGCATTAACGTTCACACATTTATATATTGGGGTTCACGGATCTACTAATTGAGAGTTTTCTTTGGTGGAAGCATTGAGAGCATGAAGAGAAAATGTCGTAGCTTGAACTCCCAGCAATAACAAAACGTCGTCGGCATGTGACGCACTTTATAGGACTCTACTTTCTGGCAATACATTACTTCGTTCACCGGAGCGACGGAACAGGGTGTTGACGGATTGTATAAAACTGATGTCTTAGATGGCCCACGGATGCAACCCGAATTAGGCGTTTGCTTATAAACCCGCGGCCAATGATGGTTTTCCACAGCAATCTTGGTCAGCTAATCGGCATCTTAAGTAGTTCAGTAGTTAGTTTTAATACGAGAAGGGGTGCTATCCAGCCTTCGATATCTACCCTGTTCTCCCCGAAAACCGATAAGTAAATTCATGTGTAAACTTATTAAACCTACAAGCTCTCTCATTTTTTATTAGCTTTCAGCAATCACAATTCAAGCAGTTCAAATATACAACACGAATTGTAAGCGCATTCGAAGTGTCGCATTTACCAGATTACAAGAATTGCTAATTAGATCAGCGCGCATTTTGATTGTTTTCAGGTTGAGGTTAAATCTCATCATTTTATCACTTCTGTTCATTTTTAAATTGTATAAACTCAATATGCAATTTTACTACGTTGTTTGTATCTTTATTGTTTAATGTCACGATCAAATATTTTTTTTTCATTTTATATACTTATTTTTTACAGAATAACAAATTTGATTTGGATTTTTAGGGCGTAAATACGAAAATTGTAAAAAAAAATTATTTATTTTGCACTCTGTTAGAAATTGATCTTATTGATTATGACAGGCCCACTACGGCTCTTTCGTATATCATCACAATATTCGAGAAAGTTATAAAAATACAATTTATTATCATAACACTACCTCAGCTTATACGAAGGCTTTTGTGTTTCGAAGTTGTTATCGTTTATTTGAAAATTTTTGTTAAACATGTGCAATAGCTGTCATACATATCGTGACAGTACGGCTTTCGGAAGTGCGAGCACTAATTAATTTTAACTACCGCTAGGCATGAGTTCGGAAATGAATCGTTATTATGGAAATCAGTTTGTGTTATGTCTATTTCTACACAAAAAAAAAACTTTAAATATAATTATCTTCTGACGTTTCCTAAGCAAAATCATAAGTCGGTCATAAATTATTACGACTATCCTTAGTTTAATAGAAAGGGTGCTCATAAAGTTAAAAGAAGAAAATAATAATAATTCAAATGGCTAGAATACAACAGTGGCAATGGAAATCGGAGATCCGTGAGAACTTACTCATTCGAGCTAAAAATAATTGCTTTCCTTTCGCGGACGTCACACTCTGCTGTTTTTTGTGTTTTTTCAACTTTTCTCTCGACAAAAACCAATGCACAACGCTCGCATAATTTCTCGATATACATATCTCGATCTATAAATAAACAAAATAAAGATAAAGAGATGCTCAAATGTACAAATTAAAAATAATAAAAAATTATCAAAATAAGACAACAAATTCCTACACATTCATTCAGAATCAGAACCAGTCGATCATGATCTAATGATTCAAAGTGTCACTGATGACGCGTTCATAGTTTCACTATTCGTAATTGTGTCTCCAAACATGCCACTAAGTCGATTGGAGATTGTAGTAATTTTTGGTGGGCGGATATTCCACTAATTTGGTGTGCGGGTTAATTAAAGTAGAAATGTTTGGAATCCAGCAAAGAAATTCGAATAGAAGAGCCACGAGTCGATGTGTCGGATCTAACTCATGATTCATAGAGAGCTCTCACAGAGCACTACTTTTAAAGATGTGAAAGTGCGCTAATTAGAGGCTTGCATGAGATGAGCGCTTGGATTTAAATGTAACGCCTCCATGAGTGATCATGTAAAGCCAAATATGCACTGCAATCAAGAGAGGTCAACGTTCACTTACTGCGAATATGGCTTCATCATCGCAATAATTATTCGTCTTTATGCATCAGCACGTCAGATCTTCGTTGATGATATCGTTCTCGATTTGGTGTTGAACGGTGTTTACACTTTTTGCCATAGTATTGTGACTCAATTAGTGTGTTTATGAGATTTAATTTATGTCCTTACCTTTGTTAGTGTGAAATTAGCATTCATCGATTAGATAGATGGGCAATCTTGATTTACATACGTCGTTTACTTCCAGAGTTTAATAAAAAAGTGTTTTTTTTTTATTGAATAAGATTCTATAAAAGTTTTCCAGTTGTTACGATTAGAAGTTTAACGCTCATTTAAGTGGTCACTGTTTTTATTTTTATCTAACCTGTGAGCTTCAGACTAGTAGCTGTTGCCAATCAGTGATACTTATTGGTTTAAAAAAAACACTTTCCATGTATGACAGACAAATAGCAAGCAATATTTTTGGGCAAACTAGCATTTGCTTACCAGGCTCTCTAGGCATATCTAAATGACATGACATTGGACATCCAACGCACAGTGGTAGGAATTTATTGGAAATCGATTCTAAGATCTGGAAAGCTGCAAAGAGTTTTATACGGAGAGAAACATTCACCCTTAAGCTCTATTTTACAAGGGCTACCTCAGGGATCGATATTCGGACCAATTTTATTCTACCTTTTTGTATAAGCTACTTTTCGCCCGCAAAAAGCCATCACTGCACCTCTATACAGATGCTGTTTGGCTTCAGTTTGCCTGTCCTGTGAAAAGTCTAAAAGAAGTTGGTTTTCGACTTAATGATGATTTGGAACTATCGTGCTATCACTGAGAACGTCTAGTCAACTCCTTAATCCAGATAGCTGACAACTCATACCGATTTCGAATCGAAATTTCAATTCGCACATTCTTCCTTATATATGGCTTTGAGAAAGCAAGTCAAGATCTGTTACGCCTGGGACCTTTTTTGGTTATTGATTCTATTATGCTCATACCAACGGATGCTTAATTTAAAAATGTTTTCGTCTAAGGTCCATCGTGTATTTGTTCCTGGCAATAAGCCTCAGCTTTCTTGAACTCATCCCCAACTTGTGTGACTCTTCGCCATATATTTGTCAGCTGACCCGTTATTCTACCGTCTTGTGATACCGGAAACCATCGCATCGCATAGTTTGCAATGGAACTATCGCTTTTGCGTACCGTTGTCAATCTACTGCCACTTGTGCCACAGGGTTAGGCTAGAAATCCCTTAAGATGTTGCATATGCACTAATCAACGAATGTTTGTAGTTTTTTTTTTGTGATATTAGCGGTTACCTTTCAAGTGCAGCACTCATACAAGAGCACGGATTCAAGATTTGAAGGGAAAAGTCGTAGCGTGGTGGACATCATTCTAAAGGCAGACTTTAATTTGCCGATTGGTGGTTGAAAATATCCTATTGGGTTTTACCTTCGGCAGATACAATACTTCCAAGATATTGAAAGCTCTCTACTCTCTCTACTGGTTGTCCAGCAATGGCAATGATTTTGGTTTTTGCAATCTTAATCTACAAATTTACGACATTCGCCTTCCTCTCCACACTTGCTGTCATTTGGTAACTCCTGTGAGCGAGTAAACAAACGTCGTCAGAATAATCCAGATGTTAGAGTCCAACGAATTCCTCCGTTTCCAGTAGGCAAGATTATCGGCGATGGAATGCTACTTCGTCGGACCCCACTTCAGATCTTGAATCTTTCTTTATGCAGAACATGTAGAAGCCTTGATTTTGTTGAGTATATATATGTACATCTCCTGCCCAAGGCAAGCCAGATAAACTCTCTTTTGACACTGTCGAACGCCTTTTCAAAATCAATGAGTAGCAGGTGAAGTGATGACCGGTACTCGACGCAGAGTTCAATAATGGTCCGCAGGGTGTTGATGTGGTCGATACAGGATGATCTAGAACGGAAACCTGCTTGTTCGTTATCAAATGTGTGTTTCAGACGTTCTTTTATTCGTGCAGGAACTACTTAACTTTACTTTCTTATTTTGGGAACTGCGGGAAGAAGGCAAATGCTTCTCCAGTTTTCGCCTTACAATCATACCTTTCTTTCACTTATCGGGGAAACTTTTCGCCTCCCAAACTCCCTCAACAAGAGTATGTAAAAGCTCTGATGATGATGTAGGAGCGGCTTGCAGAAGATATGCGGTACACCATCTAGTCCTACCGCCTTGTTACTCCTTAGAACATTGATTGCGGTAGCGATCTCACCTTAACTGAAAGTGCTCAGTTAGATTTGGGTGCTCATTACTGGCGAATACACGATTCATGATCGTAGAAAAGTGCTCCTTTCATCGCACGAGCTGATTCTCATTTGAAACGAGTACGAAACCATCAAAGCCTAGATCGATGACCAACTGTCAGCTCTTTAGTGATTTTGTAAGCAGTTCTGCTATCACACCCGCTGCTTGATATAGTTACGTTTGTTTCGTTGTACACTTAGCTGTTCTGCTCTCATTTTCTTTCAATTTTGGGACTCTAGCTCTTTCTTTCCTACTGCAAGGGGTGTCTGCAATACGAGCTTTAAGTAGCTTATTTTCTTCAATTCGCCTCCAGGTATACTTGGTAAGCCACTTGCTATCTCTTGCATGCCATCTACAAACAATACTTTCCGCTCTAGATGTAAAAATCTTTTTCACAGCGTTTCATAGTTGTTAGCATTGAGCTGCTAACTGTTTGCATTTTAAGTGAAAACTGATACGTTTGTTGTAGACGTATTGAGGATATCGTCTGTTTCGGACGTCTAAAGGACAACTTCGGAAACGCCGACTGATCATCAAATGGTCGATTTGGCCGGGCGATGAATGCCTGTCAGTTGACACACAGCTGACTTTGTGGCAGATCTTACACGTAGGTGCTTCTTATAAAAAGGCGATTGGTGTTGCAGAACTCAAAAATGTTTTACCACTGTCATTTGGGTCGCCAGGAATGTGCTTCCTGATCACATGTCTAAACCCTGCCTACCAGATCTCCCATCACAAAGAAGATATTACCATTCGGGATTGCGTTGAATATGCCGCTTAGCTTATTGTAGAAGTTTTCATTTTTATCCTCATTCGTGAGATTTGTTTGGTTGTAACACTGTATGATCATGACGTTCCGTACTCAAGTTCGGAATTTAGTCGATAAGATCCTATCACCATGTGGGTGCCATAAAATGTGACGTTAACAGCAGACCCACCATGAATTCACTGGGACTGCCCGAGGTGTTGTATGAGTAGAGTAGCACATTGTTACATGTTGGCGATTGGTACTCTGCCCCTTCTGACCATCTTACTTCACTCACTGCCAATATGTCCAAGCTATATCGAAGGAACTCTCGTTCCATTTCGAGAAATCTGGCATTTTGAGGTCCTTCGTTCCCTGAGACAAGGAGCGTCCTCGCGTTCCAGAAACCAATCTTAACCTGGGTACATAGTCAATAGTCTTCATTGTTCAATAATTCCTTATTCGAGGCATAACATCAATTGCCGTAGCAGGCATTTGGCTGGCTTATAAATTATATTTTTACTTTGTTGGAATTTATTTCGAGATGCTCTTCGTAGGCGGAGATTTAAATGGCCACGTCGGAGAAACAAATGTTGATTATGAGGACTGCCACGGCGGTAAAGGCTTTGGAACCAGAAATTCAGCTGGCGAAGACATCCTTGTAGCGTGTAGGGCTTACGGCTTAACTGTCTTAAATACAATGTTTATTAAACATCGACGAAATCTTATCACCTATAGCAGCGGAGGCCACGAAACGCAAATAGATTATCACCTCTGCAAAATGTCGATGAGAAACCGTGTTAAGGACTGTGAAGTAATACTTGGAGAATCGCTAGTAAGCCAACACCGTCTGCTCATTACAGAATTTTTCACAGCGGAACCACCGAAAACACGGGCATCGTTTGGAAAGCCAAAAATCCGGTGGTATAATCTATCGAAGGAACGAAGCGCAAGATTTATCGCACTGGCTAAAAAAGTACTTCAAAATATAAATGGTATAGCAGACTCACTTAGCCCGCAAGAAATGTGGAACAGCATGCACGAGGAATGCATAACACTCGCAAAGTCCGACGAGCTGTGGCCGACAAGAAGAGTGCATTCCAAGCGTGGACAAAATGCGATCGGAGCGACGATATCGAAAAGGCTCGACTGGCTCTTGAATACGAGCGTCTTAAAAAGATCGCAAAGAAAGTCCTGGCTCGAACTCGAGCGGCAGAAGCGGAAAACCTGTACCAGGAGTTGGAACAAATATCCTCACGATCGGCAGATAGAAGACAAGCTATCCAAGAAGTTCAAACATCGTACAGTACTAAAATGCCAAATATTTTTAAGCTCGCTGCACAGAGGAGAAAAAATTCAATGGAAATAACCTCGCCGAAATACATCAAAAACGCAGACGGTCGTTTACTTACAAATGAAAAGGAAATTTGTGACCGGTGGCTTGAATACTGCAAGGAGTTGCTTAACAAACAGTTTCCACGTGATATCGTGCCGACAGCTGGTCTATTCGAGGAGGAAGTTTCGGACTTTTCAATCGAAGAAATAAGTATAGCAATTGGAAAAATGAAGCGGGGGAAAGGGGTGGGACCAGACCGCATTCCATCAGAGTTTTGGTCGAAGATGGAGGGGATCGGCAGCGTTTGGCTATCGAAACTTTTAAATAAATTGAAATGTGGACAACCTATGCCGAATCAATGGAGAAGTAGCTTCTTGGATCCATTATACAAAGGAAAAGGCGACACCTGAGAATGCAACAACTACCGTTCAATCAAGCTTATGTCACACACAATGAAAATCGTCGAAAGAGTCTTAAGCGAACGTCTTCGGCAAAAAATAAAGCTCGATAATAGCCAGTGTGGATTTGTTGAAGGAAGATCGACGGTGGACGCTATCCAAAGCCTACGAATAATAATGGAAAAGCACCGAGACGACTAAGGATTTATACATGGTATTTATCGACCTCGAGAAAGCATTCGATCGAGTGCCTAGGGATCTCATATGGGCCGCGCTGAGGTCTCAAAATGTACCGGAAACGTATGTTAGAATAATACAAGACATGTACGGAAACGTGAAAACTTTGGTTAAAAGCTCTGCTGGACTAACGAGAGAATTTCCAGTTAATGTCGGAGTGCATCAAGGAAGCGTACTTAGCCCTTTCCTCTTTAACGTAGTATTCGACTATCTTTTAAAAGACTGCATGCGCGAAGCAAATGTAACGGCAATTCTCTTCGCTGACGACGCAGTTATACTTAGCGATAACGTCGAAGATTTACAGAACGCCTTAGATTCATGGAGAAATGCGCTAGAGAGAAACGGGTTTAAAATAAGTCGTTCAAAGACGGAGCATTTGACGTGCCCATTTGCACATCCGTTGCGACCTGTTCCGGATATAATGTTAGACGGAATAGTTCTTCCGAAAAGCACTATCTTTAAGTACTTAGGATCAATCGTTAACATGGAAGCGAAATGTGACGACGACGTAAACCACAGAGTGAGTGTGGGATGGATGAAATGGCGGGAAAATTCGGGAATCTTTTGCGACCGAAAGTTTCCACTTAAATTAAAGGGGAAACTCTACACCACGGTTGTTAGACCAGCTCTTATATACGGTTCACAGTGCTGGACAATGTACGAAGCGTTTAAAAACAAAATGACGGCAGCGGAAATGAAAATGTTAAGGATGTCTAGTGGAGTCACTAAACGCGATTGTATTAGATCTACGCGTATAAGAGGAAGTCTACATATAAAAAATTCAGTAACCGAACAGCTTGAGGCGAATAGAATAAGCTGGTATTGCCACGTTCAAAGAAGATCTGCGGAAAATCCGGTTGAAAAGGCACTATCAACTACGGTCACTCCAACTGTAAGAAAACGAGGTCGGAAAAAGAATTCCCGGATTTCTCAGATGGCAAATGCGCAACAACGTCTGGGGTTAACCACTGAAGCGATCCAGGACCGAGCATTATGTAGACGCGTTCTGCGATCTGCGACATTAGCCAACCCCATAAGCGGAGCAGCAGCGATGCAGTAAAAATGGGAAACTCGTTACGCATAAGTTCGTATAACGAGGAAAGGGTTAATAAAAGGATAAGAAGAAGGAATTTATTTCGGGGCTGGCAGCATGTGCGCCTAGTTTGCGCTTTACAGCTTTGTAGCCCAGTCCCAGGGGTTTTCTGTTGAGCTCAAATTTTGTGCTCCTATACCCCGCTAGTGCATTTTTGGTGTTCACAGCGTGACGAGTTCAAGTAATTGAACGACGGAACTATAATATTTTGTGTTCTGCTAGATTGGGTGAATTGTATCTTACTAAGCAAATAGTTGGGACATCTGTTTTGAATAATTTTATGCATAAATACACAATTCGACTAACCCCGTATATATAGTATGCCTGACCATATCATTAAAAGCAACAAGTAACTTATGTTGTGAGTGGCAGTCAGGCTTGCAGTAAACAATGGTGGCATAATCATAATCAGTAATAGGTAAAAATATGGGCTTAACTAGTCTAAACTTTGTTGGCATTGGTGTGAAACTGGATGAGGGCCAAAGTCTACGTAGTCCAGCATAGATACAGCCAACGACGTAGTTTGTGTGATCAACAGCAGAAAGTGAACTATTTATTTTATACCCAAGGTTAGTAACTGTATCAAAGAAATAAAGCTGTTGACCGTTCAGAAATACAGGCGGTATTGAGTCCCAATCAATTTTCGTTTTTCTTATTAAGATAAGTTAAGATTTAGTTGTGTTTAGAGTCAGTCCATTGAATTATGACCAATTAAATACATGTGATAGGTCATAATTTAGCCTGACGATTAGATCCTCAACCAGCCTGATGAATCTGGAAAGATAGATATGGGCATCATCGACATACAGATGTATTTGGACATTCGAACATATTTTTGGTAAGTCGTTAATAAAGAGACAAAATAAGATTGGGCCAAGAATTGACCCCTGCGGTACACCTGCAGCTAAAGTGCAGTATTCAGAAAAAACATCATTATGAACTACTCTTTGACGACGGTTATCGAGATAGTTATAAATCAGTCGCACAGATCCGTCACTGAAACCGAATAACAGCTTAATCTTCTGACACAGCAGCTTGCGATCGACACTATCGAATGCCTTAGATAAATCTAGCAAACACAGTATCGTTAGACAGTCCATATCATATTGAGTTCTTATATCGTCAAGGATTTTGACTTTGATTTTTAAATAGCTATGTCCAGCACGGAATCCTGACTGAACCGGTGATAGTGTGTCGTGTTGATCTATAAAAGTGGAAATAGGACAGGAATAATCTTCGCCAATTTCCAACTATCAGGAAAGGTTGAAGAGGTAATGCAGTAATTTACGATGTGTGTGAGAGCATTTGAGGTATGAGATAGGATTATCTTTACTAATCTAATAGATATACCATCTTCGCCCACAGCTTTAGACTTTATATTTCGTACTGTTTTGACTACGAGTACATCAATTTCAGTTACAACATGGAAGTCAAAAACAAAGTCAAAAATTAAGTCATTGTTGCGGATAAAACTTGATTTGTTAGTAGCACTCGATATAAATGCCTTATTAAGCTCATTTAAGTTTGGGATTTTGTCAACTGTTGCCTTTTTTCCAACACCGATTGAGCGTAGGTTACTCCACAGTTTTTTCGATGTATATTCAGTACCCAGTTTTGATGAAAAATATCTCGGTTTTGTTTTGCGAGGCAAACCCGAAAATAAGTGTAAAGTTACTTGCTTTGTCTATAATGATACGCTGGAGGTCTTCCAAAGTGGTGAGCTCTTCCAAATCTTATATTTCCAATGGTGTTATTTATTCAAGATTTCGAACAACCGAATAGCCAACATATGATTTTCTTTCGAAGGGGTTTTGTACCGAGCTCATCGAGGTCGTTACCCACTTTCGTTTGATGTATTGCTCTAATGACAGTTCCCGTGTCATCAAATAAAATTCGAAGAAACTTGTACGTTGGTAGCAGATTTAAAGTCATCGTACAGGGCGTTAAACCATAAACATTGCTGCTGTAAATGAAAATGTAAGCCCCAGAGCATCAACTTGTCATCGTGCGCAGCATTTCATTACTTTACCCCTTAAGCATGACATTACGTTGAATTTTAACAAAAGATTTGAGTATGCACACTTGCAATTAACACATTAGTTGATCATTTCCAACGCCGCCGTACGTTCGCCGATTGAATGCACAAGCAATTTTTAAAGCAAACCGTCTTGAGTGATAAGGCTCATTTGCATTTCGGCAAATCTGTCGTATTCGGGTCGACAGACCAATACGTCCTGAAAGAGTTTGGTGTGATTTTTGACTTGGAGAAATTACTGAACGGTTTATTTATGAAAATTGTGCCGATAATCTTGTTACTGTGAATGATGAACGTTATCGTACCATGATAACTAACTTTTATAGCCGAAATTAGAAGACCTTGCCAAACGTCATACAGCCAATGCAACAACAACAATAATTGCACGAGAAGTTATTGCAAAGCAGCGAAATATTTCTTTCCTTTAACGTTCGCATCGTGTTAGACAAGCTTACATTTTGAAGTTCATTCATCTATTCTTATGTCATTTCGAGTTTTAGGCCGCATTTGGCTTTTCATACTATCAATATAGTGTGACTATAGGATGGGCATACATCATAACCGGTCTGATTAGTTGCTTATTAACGAGCTACTTAAATTAATGCTTAGGTATATATAATAAGATCACGACTGTCGATTATCCGGAAGATGTATCCTGATCTTCCTGCTTCTAAAGGGTTTTCCAATAAGGACTTGACAATTTTTTTTTTAATAAAACGCAAACCATTTCAGATATTTCAAAAACTTTATTATCGGCTTGAAATACAATCAAAACATTTATGAATGGAATTCGACTTCGTTCATATGGCCACCGCGGGCACGTTTGCAGCGGTCGATTCGTTGGACCCAATTTTCAACGACTCGGCCACACACTCGGTTCAATGTTGGCTCTGAGCTCTTCCAACGTCGTCGGCTTGTTGGCATAAACCAATGACTTAACGTAGCCTCACAGAAAATAGTCAAGCGGCGTTAAATCGCACGAACGAACCCAATTGACTGAAGATGATTTTGCGATAAAATTCACCTTCTCCAGAACCCAATCGGAGAACGTACGTCGCTTCAAATGGTCCATCGGCTTCAATTCTTGAGTCAGCTTGATCTTGTATGGGTGTAAACCAAGATCCTTACGCAAAATACGCCATAATGTGGTCTGACCGATGACCAATTCTTGAGAACTGCTGCAGACGCCTGAACGGCAGCGATATTTTCGACACTTCGACCAACCCATTGTCTCCCTGACACGGCAACATCACACATCAAATTTTTGCACTAAACTTGTTATTGCCTGTCTACTAGGGCTAGAATTACGAGGGCGGTCAATAAGTCCGTGACTTTTTGAATTTCTGACCTCTTTACTGAAACAGCAACACTGCTCCTGTCAACAGGCATCTGTCAGTTGACTCCTGTCAAAATTTAAACTTGCTGCGTCAGTTAGTTTGTGTTTGACAGCTATTTTTATCAGACTACTCACTAATTTGAGGAGAAAATGGAAAAAAGTGAATTTCGTGTGCTTATTAAGCATTATTTCTTGCGAAAAAAAACCATTACCGAGACCAAGGCTAAGCTTGATAAATACTATGGGGACTCTGCACCATCGATTTCAATTGTAAAAAAGTGGTTTACTGAATTTCGTTGTGGCCGTAGAAGCACTGAAGATGCCGAACGTCCTGGACGCCCAGTTGAGGTCTTTACACCCGAAACAATCGAAAAAATTCACGATATGGTGTTGGCCGACCGAAGATTGAAAGTGCGAGAGATTGTGGAAGCCGTAGGGATCTCGCATGGCTCAGTGGTTTCAATTTTGAATGATCACTTGGGCATGAGAAAGCTTTCCGCAAGATGGGTGCCGCGTTTGCTCACAGTCGACCACAAACGCATGTGCAGTTGCCATGGCAAAAATCCATGAATTGGGCTATGAATTGCTCCCTCATCCACCCTATTCTCCAGATTTGGCTCCGACCGACTACTTCTTGTTCGCAAACCTGAAGAAATGGCTTGGTGGAAAAAGATTTGACTCCAATGATGAAGTCATCTCGCAAACAAAGGCCTATTTTGAGGACCTCGACAAATCATTTTTTTTGGAAGGGATAAGCGTTGGACAAAGTGTATAGAGCTCAAGGGAGACTACGTTGAAAAATAAAATTATTTTTTTATCAAAAAATCTGTGTTTTAATCCAAAAATCACGGACTTATTGACCCGCCCTCGTACGACCGAAAATTGGAATTAACGCTCTTAAAGTTGCAGTCGGAAATTTTTATGATTTGCAGACGTTGCTCGTTCGTGTACTTTACCATGCTGAAAATGTTGAGTTTACTGAACAAATTGACAGTGACAGTTTGATGATTAGTGAAAGAGTGGGTTCACAAATTAAATTCAAAGTTGTCAAGTCCCTATTGGAAAACCCGATACTTACCAATATTGAATTTCTTATTATTATTATGTTGGCCGTAACCTCGACTTAAATGTGTTTTAGGGTTCAATTTTCGATGACGCATTCGATCCACATTACGTGTGGTGTTCGATCAATGATTCGATTTACATATCCCCAGAGGGAAAATCCTTCTCTCAATAAGGCCATGTTTTCATGGACTGCGTGTCAAGTGGCGCCATCTTGTTGGAACGAAATGTCGTCGAGACCTAAAATAAATTCTTAAACGGGCGAGTTTTAAATAAAAGTGGACCGATTATTACACCAGCTGATAAACCACACCAAACCGTTATTTTGTCTGGATATATTGGCAGCTTTTAAACATATACGAATTGCATTTTTTTTTTGTATGAAATATGCCAAGTTGTTGCATACAACAAGCCAAGCTGCTAACAACGGCCCCGACTAGATTCATCACGATCATCGTACACTTTCCAATAACAAAAATTTGATTTCAAACATTTCGATAGTAAGTTTTTTCGTTTCCGTAGGAAGATTATGTGGATCATAATTTGCTCTAAGCGAACGATACCTTTTCCTCGTAAAACGGTAATTTTCATTATCTGCGGTGCCAGGAAGTGAGTTTAAATCGTGAAGTCATCCACATATAGCAGTGTCTAATAATCGTGTTTTCTGACTGGTCTGTTGTATAGAGATGAAACAGAGTTGGTCCCAGCATTGAATCTTGTGGTACTCCAGAGTACATGATCTTTGGATAATGTGACGTTGTGGCAGTGAATGAATTTTTGTACTTTTTGACCTAAATTCATATTGATTTCTGATTTCAGTTTCAGTTTGACTCTTATTGTTTTCCAGCTAATTGGAAAGTATCTGTTGCTGACAATGTTATTGAAAATCATCGTCAAAAAAAGGGTTATGCAAAATTTGCTAACATATTCAGTAAAAAGTTAGAAATCGGGTCGTTACCAGAGGTTTTCTTCGAGTTCGGTAACATCTTCGGATGTGACAAATACTTTCCTGTGACCCACCGAAGGATTGGCTCCGCTGAATACTGACTGTAACGTGTTCACAATGATTCAAAAATATAGCGACCTATTTTTCATTTCTTAGCAAAAGTTCTTGTTTTTTCCCTGGTGTGGAAGGTGTCTGCGGGCAAAGCTGATGTTATCTCGACAAAACAGTTTTTTTTTATTGGAGTTTGATCCGCAAGTCTCTCCTGCAGTCTTATTCACAGTGGTGTTCTATTGCTCGTAAAAATATAATATTTGTACATCGAGCTATAAATTTGTATCTCTGTACACGCCATTGATTCTCTTTATTGTACTGTGGAAGCTCATCTAAGGGCGTTAATAAAACCGTTGTTTTTGAGTGTAGTACACGAGTATTACTGCCTTGCAGATGTAGACTGTTGCCATGTACATACTAGTATTTCAACATTAGATAAGCACCTCTCCTAGGTTGGCAACTGAAGCTCTGCCTCGATTTCAGACTTGAATCGGAGCCAATTGAACTTTTTAAAGTAAGCATTGATTTTAACTGTATTGGAAGAATGTGTTTGAAGCAAGTCCTGTTCTTCATTTTCGAGTGGCCTTATCTTTCCGGAAAAACTCAATTGCTTCTGTAAAAAAAAGAAAGTTTGATTTAAGTTTCTTTACAAAAAAAACTTGGCAAGCTATGTACATAAGTCCCATTTTCTGCTTCCGAAAGTAAATTCAAATAAAACACATTTATGATTTAGATTTCGACAAAACTATTATTTCAATATAATTGAATTTTTGGATGTTGCCATTATACATGGAATAAATCATCACTCCTCCACGGGAGTTCTTGTAGGACTTGAATCTGAAGATTCTTTGCATAGCCCTATAAAGAGAAATCCAACGGGAAGAAAATCAACGGTGGCCTGTTCTCGCCACCAAAGCAGGTTCAGGCAAGTTTCCTTGCAATAAAGCCAAAACTGATCGTTTTTGTGTGAGATGTGGCACGGTCTTGTTGAAACTACATGTGTTCCACATCCATATCTTCGATTTAAGGCCAATAAAATTTGGTTAACATTTGGCTATAGCGATGAGAATTGACGGTGAGGGTTACACCTTCCTCATTTTTGAAAGAAGTTTGGACTAATGACATAACCAGACCAAATTACACTGTGACATACAGTGCCTTTTTGTGCATGCAATGATCTATCGACAATTACATGTGGATTTTCACCTCCCCTTTTGCGACAATTTTGTTTAGTAACATATCCATCACATTGATTGAAGAAAATGTTGTATAAAAATTGGTTACCCAAAAGCTGATATTTAAGCTCCCAATCAGCGTAAGATAAGCCCAAATTTTGTGCTCGCCGTAAAATGGATTGATTTTGATCTTCTTCAACACTTTCATCAACGGCAACTATATTTTCCGTAGAGCGTGCATTTCGATGCAGAACAGGCCTTACGACATCTGTAACAGAGCCAGTCTCTTCGAATTTTGTTTATAGTTTTGCCTATAGCACACTTAGATGGACAATTGTGTCGACCATAATCTGCTCGTAATGGACGAAACGTACCTACAGCAGAATCACTATTTTTGTAGTAGGTTTGAAGTTTTTTTTAACACTTTCAGCGATTGTTAAACGATCCATACTCTAATATGGCAAACCATAAACTTAATATTTACAGTCTCGGATGACAGTTCGGTTTGTCGTATATGACTCAAACAGGGATGTCAAGGGCGGCCAACAAATTTTAGGACCCTAAACGCACTCTTAAGGGCTGACCAGAATGTGAATCTGAAGCTTGAATCTGTATCTGAAGTTTTCAAAGTTCAATACATGTATAATCTGTATCTTGAATCTGTATCTCGAAGCTCACATTCTGGTCAGCCCCTTAAACTTTGTTTATGGTCTGTCAATGTCAAAATGACAGTTTAGTTTTGAAATTATTAAAAATTACATCCGAAATTTTGAGTCGGTTGTCGCAACTTACTCTTATTATTGGTCGAAATAATCATCTCACCACACGGGGTGTGCGTGACAAATTCGAATGTTCCTATGCCAGTGAGACAACGCTCCGGTCGAAGTATCAACAGTAAGACAGCCGTAAGTGTTTCAGTTTAATTAACAATAAAAAAAAACCATAAAAAATGATTTTAAGAGTTTTTATTTTAAATTGCAGAGATCAATTCTTGCCTCTTCTCCCTTTGTTTCTGCATCACTTCCGTCCGCTCTCTGTAGGCTTTAAGCTTCGCATCCCTGTGCTCCTGTTTTGCCTTTCTTTCTTTTGCAAATTGTTCTCTCCACTTTCGAAGCTCTTCTGCTACAGTGCTAACTCTTTTCTGTCGCCTAGGTTCCTCCAAATTTTCCGGGGATAGATTTTCATTTGGCGGAACACAAAGGCCACTTCAATTAGCCACTGAGGGTATGGTTTATAAAAAAAAATTAATGTTAAGAATTTTGTATATGAGATTTTTAAAAACTTGCCTGTACTGGAAGACAATCCGGTTTCCATCAACATTTCGTCTCTGGATTTCCCGCTTCCACTCGCACTGCCCAACCGGTAAGTGGGAATAACAGCTGCCCTTTCGATAAGAACTTCCGAAAGCTCCCTTTTTGTAAATAGTTATTTAATATTTATAATTAATAAATGCGTAATTTGAAATTATCAATAGTGTACCTTTCATATGGACATGTAGCTCGATAATTTCCCGTTTTCTTGTTGTGGTTGATTTTGTTTTTAAAACCTTTTTCCAAACTCTTCCACTTTCCTCCAATTTGTTAGGGGGAGAAGGAGCAACCATGTTCAGCCATTCGGTCTGCAATTTGTCCCCAAAACTTGCGTTTGGTTTTCACCTCATACTGCTTCCCTAACTTTGGACGGATTTCTTTATACTCGTATAGAGTTATCAACAATTGGCAGTCCTTTTCGAGCCATATTGCCTTCAGCTTTTCCTCCAGTGAACGGGCAGTTGTTAGAGTTATTGGAATAATATCCTCTTCTTTATTTTCCTTGTCAGGTCCAAACGATTGCTCAAGAATTTGTTTGCTTGTACTTTTCTGTTCCGAACAGTTTGGAACAACCTGAGTGAACAGGGCTAATACGTCAAATCAGCCGATTCTACAACGTTCAAAGGAATTGGGAATCTCTCAGTTTAGATTGTGGCATACAGATTTTGGGCTACACCCTTACAAGATCAAACTAACTGAAGAACTAAAAGAACTAAAGCCTCTTGATCATTTGACGCGGTGAAACTTCTACGATTGGGCTCTGCAAAATTTTGAAGAAAATCCAGAATTTCGTCGAAAAATCGCCTTTACTGATGAAGTTCAGTGCACAAACCCACATGTGCTTAAAAAGACTCCAACGCATCCACAAAAACTGAACGTGTATGGATTTCATGCCAGAGATGTTATTGAACCATATTTTGTTGCCAATGTTACGGTCAATGGAGTTCGCTATTGCGCCATGTTGGAAGAGTACTCGTATTTTTGCCCAGAATGCACCATTTTTTTTTTTTTTTAAATGCATTTTTATTTTATTAATTCATTGATTCTTACATGCTAGACAAAAAACGCTTAAAAATTAGCTTAAATAACTTAGAAAACTATCTTATTCTAACTTACTGGCCCCATGCGGACACTCTAAGTTAAACATAATCTTAATCTACATGTCTTTCGACGTTCCTTACAGTACTCTTTCTATTATTGCATTAATTTAAAAACTATAACTAAGAAAATAAATTGTATTAAGTAAAAAACTTAGTAAATGGACATTTTTTCTTGTTTTTCTCTTAATATAAAACTTACAGACTACTTAAAAAAAAAAAAAATCTTAAGCCTACTTAACCTAACTTAATGTATTATTTAAGTACTATTTCTTTTTTTTTTTGTGGATTACCACTTTTATTAGAAGATGTTACCCATCTCTGTTGCTTGTTTTTGTTTTTTTTTTTATAATTTTAACTCTTAAAACTACCTTAACCCTACATACCCTATGTAAGCCGGCCACGGCTAAGAAAAATTAGGCTGACCAACTCTGCTCCCCAATGGAGCTACCCTGCACTAAAGGAATTCGACGATGGAGCTTCCCCTTCTTCTGCAAGCCACCAAAATTGTTGGTGCTGCCGAGCAACATCCCTCATGTCGCGACTCCCTACCGTCCTACTAAACCGGAGACGCTCCGCACTGCCCTGTGCGACGCCTCTGTCGTACTTGAGTTACCTGTCCGCAGCTGTTCGAGCGACGTGGAAGATTAACGGCACCGCTAACCTATCCTGGATCAGACCTTTTTTGTCGAGGTAGAGGAACGCTTCTGGAGGAATAAAGCCGTCAAAGCGAACTCTCTCGTGATACATATAATTGGGGTAGTAAGCCCCCGAGATCAGGTTGTTCGACGAGGTCATTGCTCTTGCAATGTGCCTTCGAATCAACTTAATAACAAAATTGTCCACTCGTATTAGGTTCGCCCTATTGTACAAGACCTCATTAGGATAGAATTTTATGTACTCAGACTCTGGTGTTCTGTACAAGCGAAGACAAGCCCTAAGGCAAGCCCTCTCAAACACCCGAATCTTTTCCAAAAGACTTGCTCTCACGTTGAAACACACGGGACAACCAAATGTAAGCATAGGGCGAATAAGGGCCATGTAGCAGATCACCTTTACCCTCGCATCGAGTTGTCTGCTATAAAACAGTCTCTTTGTAAGGGCAAAAGCACCTCTGGCTCTGGACAGAGCAACATCTATATGTTTGTTAAAATATAGATATTGATCTAGCCAGATCCCAAGGTATCTGACTACATTTCGACAAGCAAGTGGTTGTCCGTGTTGTCCAACGATCTGAAACTTTCGCCAATTCTTTCTGGTATCCGCAGAGGCCCCAGACAAAGGCGTCCTAAACAGAATGGTTTCCGACTTCTGAAAGTTTATCTTCAACTTCCAGTCGTCGCAATATTGCTTAATTTTATCGAAGTCACGTTGCAAAAGAATGTTTATAACCTCAATCTTTGGACCTGATCTGTACGCGATTAAGTCGTCTGCGTACGCTATGGCATGGTGAAGTGAACCTATCAGATCACTTGTGTAAATGTTGAATAGGATTAATTAGGGAATTGACCTCACCTTGTTGCAGACCGTTTTTAATGTTGAATGTACCAGTAGAAGTCACATCGCCATTTTTCACGATGAACTGTCTATCTGTGAGCATATTGAAAAGAATATACAGCAGTGGTTTACTAATGCCCAGTCTGTCCAACTTGTAGAAGAGTCCCTCTAACCATACGGTATCGAAAGCCTTCTCCAAGTCAATCAGGCAGGCACCCGTGCACTGTTTCTTGGCTTTGTTCCATTGGACATCAGAAACCAGTTTAGACGCGGCATGAATAACATCATGCCCCGCCTTGAAACCGAATTGATTATCCGGAACTATATTTCTGTCCTCAACCCACTTTGTCAGGACTGTATTGATAACTTTTTCGAAAACCTTACTGATATTTGGAAGGAGACTGATCGACCGGAGATTCGCCGGATTGGAGGTGTCTTTATCCCTTTTGGGGATGGGATGTACCACCGCAGTTTTCCAATGCGCTGGATAATGTGCATTATTCATTGCATTGTTAAACAGGGTGGTATAAATGTCCACCGCTTATAGTGGGAGAAGTCGAAGCACAATGTTCGGTATTCCATCGGTTCCCACTGATTTCTTATTTCTAATTGTGTCGAAGATCGTTTGAAGCTCTTCCTTCGAAATGAACAGGGGTTGCTCCCTTTCATTGGCGATGACATTATTTGCCATATTCTCGTCACTGAACTGGGTGAAACCCGAGTTCTCGATTCGCCAGTTCACTATTTCATTTCGAAGGTAGAAATTGTGCACAAGGACTCGATTTTCCAGGTCGTGGTTGGGACCAATGATTTCATTTGTCTTGTACACTTCCTGGAAAGTCGCTCCTATAGCCTCGACCTTCTCCTGCGGATCTTCGATCACAAAGAACCAGAATGCACCATAGTAGTGTTGGAATGGTTCCAACAAGATGGTGCCGCCTGCAAAACATCTGGTCAAACAATTGATCTATTGTAGGAATGTGCGGTGACCGGCTGAATGGCCAGTTCGCCTATGCGATTTAACGTCGTTGTATTTTTTTTCATGGAGTAACATTTATTCGTTGGCTTATGCCAACAAGCCAACAACGTTTAAATGAGCTTTGGAACAATATCGAATGCGACATAGCCAACATTCCGGCCAATATGTGTGGAAGAGTGATGGAAAATTGGCTTCAAAGAATCGATAGTTTCAAACGTGCTCGCGCTGGTCAAATGGATGAGATAGGATTCCATACTTAAATGTAACACGTGTGCAACACCTAGAATAAATTTCCGCACCAGTTCTATTCTGCAATAAATATGCGAATATAGGGTGCATTATGACTCATTCTTAACAAAACTTTGCTTACCGTTTTTCGTATCTTTAAATAAACATATGTACATATATCGATGTTGTTGTCGTTGCGTGACCGATTGCAATTAAACAAATAAATAAAAGTCAGTTGTCATATTAAAAATTGTTGATAAGGTCCTAAGAAATCTTATCTCTTTTTCCGTGAAGCAATTGGAGTGTTGCAAAATTTGAAAAAAAAAAATAAAAATAAATAAATATGAAGATAACGATAATACAGGTCAAACGAAATCAGCTTTGCTTCAAGTTGCTTTGTGTACCATTGAATCTAGCTGTTTTGTCTTTTGAAAATTTAGTGAATTGTTTAACATTTGCTTTATGGAAGACGCATCACCTGCGTAGGAGACATGACTTATTTTCAGATTCAGTGATTTCATTCGAAAGTAATTCGGTTTGGAAAGAATTTCCATAAATAGCTCTCGCTACAGAGAGCACAAATTGTTCTATTAACAATAAATTTTTTTTTTTCTTCGAATTCCGTAATTATGCATCGCGCTAAGGCGATCAGAGCAGAGAAGTCAAGGCGGGATTCAAATTGAATCATATGCGAATACGAGTAAAAAGATTCAGATACTTAATAATTTACTCATGGCAACAGAGAGTAAAATGAGTGATTGAGAGGTGGAGAGAGATAGAATTTTGTGATTTATGAATCATGATGAGTGGAACTCATTGTACCGAAGTACACTATTAGTCAAAGTTGTCAACAATTTTTGTGAAAAATCGATAAATAGTTTTACAAATGAATCATAAAAAATTATTCAACATATGTAGTTTCCCAATTATGGGCAATTTTGCTGTTAATTTATAAATTTTGTTACCCATGAGTCATCGTTAGTTCTCAAAACATGTTAAAGAAAATGAGGCATTGAGACACTAATGGTTTATCACGATGAATAGTTCATTCTGGGAGGAAATTCAAAAGTTAAAAACTTTTGGAAGCACTAAGCCTTTGATTATGGCCCTGGTCCGCCCGCCACTGACAACGGCATTCCGTGGTCGGCAGTCAATAAACCATACCAAATAGTCCATGTTTTGGGGTGCATGGAAAACTATAAATTATTCTTGATCCAAGTTCGACAATTTTGCTCATTAACAAAGCCGCTGCGGAAAAAGTGAGTCTCATCCCAGAACAAAGTAGTGAATAGACTTTCAATTGTTCAAGGGCCCAATCAACAAAGTAATGGTACAAACGATGATCGTTTGGTTTTATTTCTTGCAGCAGTTAAGTTTTGTAAGCGTGTAAGCCAAGATCCTTTAGCAAAATTTTGTTCAAGGTCTATAGACAGACGACCAAGTTCTTGCGCACGTTGACGGTGCTGATATTCAAAACTCTCTACGTTGTGTTACAAAAGCCAACTCACTTATGTTTTTTACAGCTAAATAAACATTTTTTACTGAACACTTATTTTTGAAACAAATTACCAAAATTTGTAAGCATTGCTGGTCTAAGCCTTTCCATGATGATTTCCTAAACAATACTTATTAAAACGTTGTTGTCTGCTGACAGATTTACTATTAGTTGCCTCTCTCTCTTAACTCTCTCTTTACATATGGCATATGAACTCGGAAAATACATAAACGTCAAGGAATACATGTGGCATAAACATGTAAAAAATCTATTCCCAGCCAGATAATGCACTGAAAACGACACTAACTCGCTCTCAGCTCTTTAACAGTTTCCACATCTCAATACAATTGATCACTTCTAGGGTATTCTGAAGCGAAATATCAGAAAGCACTTAAAAGCGCAAGTTTAGAGCAAAATTGAACAGAAATACTATAAGTTCAGACAAGTGCCACATGCTTAAACCATCAATTTCATAAACAACAACAGCAGCCATTTAGGCCAGAGGTGGCGACGACTACATCTACAAGGTAGGCCATAGTGTCTGACCCGATGTTTCTAGGCTCACGAATTTTTTTTATATATTGCTTTGGAAATTTTCCATCACATTTTAAATGACACCGTCTTTTGTTGACTACCATTGGGTCTCTTTTCATGGCATTTTTCATGGTTTTCTTTTAAAGTTCAGGCGATAGGTCGACACTTATTGAGGGATATTCTATTTGAGGTCTGCCAGAGTTTGTGGCTTCTTAACATAAACCCGTAACTTTAAATAATCCCATAGAAAGAGGTCTAGGGCGGTTTAATCAGGTGATTTCGCGAGCCAGAGCAAATAGCCAAAACACTACATTAGACGAGCCCTAAAATAAAGGTTGTGGCTCGTGCAATATGCGCCACTGTTCCGTCTGTCTTGAACCTGCAGACACAATTCATCCAGCTAAGGAATAAAAAAATTCATTAATAATGGCTCTGTAGCGCTAACCATCCACAGTGCCGTTTCGCCTGCGCTGTTCTCAAAATAAAAAAATGGTTTAAAGACTTTCCCAGCGCAAACAGCACACCATGCAGTGAATTTGAGTGCATGTAATGGCAAATTTACTCATTACATAGGTAGAAACAACACCTGATGGATTGCCTTCACTTTGTACCGAAATGCGCCTCAGAGATGTGGCGCATATGTGGAATGATCAATTGCGTGACACCTCGTATGGTCGACCTCAAAAGAGCTTCTACGACATTTTCTGCCGCAGCAGTGATATTCTCAACCAAACGAGGGGGACCATGCCTTCTTGGGCTTACTATGTCCCATATTGTTCCAGTCTCTAAGAATTACGCGACTAAACGCTGCATTAAAAGACCAGTAGGCGCCTCATTGGTCATCAAAAACATCGCGACGGCGCTAATTCTGTTTGCTTTACAATTGCCCTTCGAAGCCATTTGTAAAATCTATGGCACATTTGGAGAGCATCATACTTTTTGTTGAAGATATGACAATTTTACAAGGAAGCCACATAATTTTGGCCAAAATTATATGTGCAAAAGTCCTAGCTGAGTTTACTTTATAACGGAGCGGTAATAACTTAGTTCGAAGGCAGGAAACATTGCTTTTGCAGCTTCTCAAATCACATGTATGTTCCTAATATTGTATGCATATTTCTTTATTCTAATTCTGCTACAAGATTGTAGTAAGAACCTTTTCCGAAGACTTTCTCTAACAAAAGCAAATTTAGTTTGTATGTCATGGTTCCTTCTATGAACACCTCGATGAGTTCAATCTAAAGTACTCATATTTGACAGCTAATAACCAAACAAATAATTTAGAAAATACACATTTAGAGTTCTCACTATATAACTAAGAAAAAACGAGATATTGGTTTAGGACACGATATCTTCTTGCTCGAATTACAATGAAAAATTATCGTGATTGAAAGTTACAGCTAATGTAACAGCGTAATCTCCTTTATAAAACTTTTATATTCCGAAAGATGTCTATCTTATTTATTTGTATATCTGTGAATGGAAATGGGTTTGTATTGCTACTCGAATTATTGGAGTTACTATTCTTGGTAATTCTGCCATTGAAAATATGAGGATTCTCGGTGGAAAATACTTTCCGTCTTGAAAGCGTATACGTATGCCAACAACCCGTGGCCAAACAAAAGCTGATCATGAGTCAGTCTGTCGTCTTCTCCTTGATAGCTGAATCTATTCCTTTGCTTCAGGGAAAGAATCTTACCATTAGGTTTGTTGTTAAAGGTGTCTAACCCCATTCCCTAAACAGTATACTAACAGAAACTACCACGACATACGTGTTATCCTAAGTGGACTTATTTGATACCATCATTGAGTTATCTCTGTTGGGCAAAAGATGGTAACAAGATGGTTCAGCTTAACCACCAATAGGCCAGACTTACTGTCCTAAACTTCACCGAGTGCAGTAGAACATCATCTTGATCCGGAAACCTCATCCACGGGGTAAGTATACCAAATTATGTACATCATTCTCTACCTGATAAGAGAAGAAGGTATACGCTTAGCTTGTATTTTTGCAAGGTCAGATTTAACCCATATTTTCTTTTCCCCAGCACAGATGACTTCAGAAAAGTCAAAAACATTTTGCTCGTATTTGGGTACGGCAGCAATCAGGAAGGATTCACGCCGGACCGTGACGCAAACCTGCAACATAACTTATGGGGCAGTATAGAGTGCAGGCACTAGCCTTACAGGTGAGTAAGCCTTTGATTATTTGTAATACACGAGAATTGACTGAGATCACTGTTACAAAATCTAGTTAATTTGATACTTAAAGATCATGTTTGCTTTTTTGTATGTTCTTTAGGCCAATAAGGCAGCGCAATAAGCAAGATCTATCAATTAATTATAGGCCGTTAATTATATAGGCTTGGTGGTGGCGATGACGCGATGGTTAGCTCATTGGACTATCACGCAGAGGGTCCGTGGTTCGATTCCCGGCATTACCAATAATTTTTCGAATCGTCATCACCCTTTCGGCGGGCAATGGCAAAGTCCCGAAAGTAAAATTGCCTATGAAAAAGCTTCTAAGGAGCGCCGTTCGGATTCGCCGATAAACCGTAGGTCCCGCTTAGATGTGAAAAAAAAATGACAACATGAGCAACACAAAGCTAGGCTATGAACAACACCGGGCTGCCAGCGCCACAGTGAGCGAGCTTCTTATGCAGACAAGGACGACGCTACCAATGAATGCTTTCCCTACAGAGTCTTCGAATCTTACCCGGAGGGACAACGCAGCATGGGAAGACCTCACCTTAAGCCGCGCGCACAAGTAAAAGGGGACCTAAGAGGGCTCAAAGTGCGCAACTGGAGCCAGTTACTTAAAGATGGTGATAATTGGAGAGGCTTGTTAGTTGAAGTTTAGCGACTGTAGCGCCACCGTAGTAGTGTAAGTAAATATTTTTATGACCTGTAATGGGCCTCATCTGTCTTATTCTGTTTGAGCTCTTTTAACTTTTATGTAGCGAGTGGCATCTCTCTATCCTCTAGTCGTTAAGAATGTTGATGGCCGTGATATTTTTGGCACGCTCATCGACTCGAACTTCTCTTCGTCCGGAAAAAAGGCAAATATGGAGTATGAAGCATTTGGTCATCTTTTGTAGACATAGCCGACTGCTTTTGACTAGCTTTAGGATTATCAAGACCGAGTTCATTAATAGCTGCTACAACGAAGAACCCAGACAAAACACTTGTCCAGTGTATGTGTGTATAGTGCAGATACAGATATGATATCTTTAGTATACATCAGTTTGGAAGGCGAAATAATATGCTCAGTAAGGCAGCCACTTAAAATGATTTCACAACGTTAGTAAACTACCGGGGTCTGCGTTGCAATAGAGAACTTTGTCGTGCATGGCGTAATTTTCTTCAATACGCTTACCAAAATAAGCTTGTAGACGGTTCATTGGCAACTAATTATAAAAAAATTTCCTTTGATATAAACGCTAATCATGGCATCAATCACAAAGAAATTCATATTCAATGAGTTTGTTTCAAAAATATAAATCAACTCATCGTACACTTCCTAAAACGTATTTTATTTTATGACAACAAAACAACAAAATGTTTAAAAAACCGTGACAACAAATTGTATCACCTGTAGGCGTACCTACTGCCCACCTTACAAGTGAGGTCACACCATTAAATATCCAAATGTGTACACAGCATTGGAAATCTGTCATGGAAAAAAGCACTCAAACATCATCGAGTACACTAAGAAACAACTCTATCATTCGTGAACATTCTCTCAAATGAATCAGACTTTTAAATAAAAACCACTCGAGAGAGCGCACCGGCAATCAGTCTTAAAGAAAACGTCAAAGTTCGCTCAGGCTCAGGCATCATCAAAGCAACTCAGTTCTGTTCTGTTAAATTGTTTTTCGCGTTCGTCGAGTAAAGAAGTGTGAATTTCTTCGTTGCTCGTGTTTTATTCACAAAAACAAAACATTTTGTGCTGTGACATTAGTGTTAAAGTTTTTTTAATTTATTCTCATCAACCAAACACACAACAAATAAAAAAAAGAAAATAATGGCTGAAGCAAACAAGAGGAATATTCCCATCAAATTGGGCGATTTCAGTGTAATCGACACAGAGTTTTCAAGCATTCGGGAGCGATTCGATTCTGAAATGCGCAAAATGGAAGAGGAAATGGCCAAGTTCCGCTCTGAGTTAATGAATCGTGAAGCAAACTTCTTCGAATCTACCAGGTATGTTGGAAAGTTTCTCAATTTACCCATTTCTATTGACTAAATCGTGTCTGATTGGAGTTGAGCAAGAAAATTCGAATAGTACTATCATCAAGAGGAGTAGGAAGTAGGAAGTAGGAAGTTAATTCAACAATTACCATCTGAGAATGGTTCCCTATTGCCAGTTTATTACTGGATTAATTAGATTCAATTCCTTCCCCGGCAACAGTAGAAAGTTCCATCCACCAAAATTAAATGAAAAAGACAAAAAAAAAACAAGATATATTCATGGCAACGAATTGTGTTTGGTGTGCTATTGATTACTCTCACTGACAACGACCGAGGACGGGACGCGCCAACTAAAAATTCTATTGAAAACTAAAAATAGTGCAGCCCATCAGAAATTTGTTGTACGTAAAGCGAGCATCGCGCCAAGTCTTCTACAAAGTCAGAGCTAAAAGAAATTACTTTCCACCGCCTAGGTCTTCAGTTCAAATTTCACTTTTGTGAACATATAAATATTCACATAGGGGTGCGTGCGGTACATACTCATACCTACATACGAGTATATTGGTTATTGCCTGTTGGTGATGATTAAACATTGGGTACGAGTTGTGGATGTCCTGTGTTTTACAGGAGGGTCAGCGTCAGCGTCATCGTAGGAATGATGTGGGATAGCTGCTCCTTCGAAAAAGCCATATTTTATTGATTTTACAGTTGCCCTTATAATGTTCGAATAACTACGAGTAGTAACTCACTCACTTCCTGTTTGCAGTGTTTGTATTGATTTAAGGACACTTGATTGATGCCTCTATGCAGGCAGAAACTTTAATTATTGTATATTGGTTTGTTTCTAAGGCTTTTGGGAGGCTAATAGTTTTTTGTTAATGAGTTTTTGGTTAAGAATAATGATGATCGATTTATTGACATTTGCCGTCATACTGCATTCTCTAATTGATCTTAAGAGGCGAACATTCACGGTCAGATGATTACCTGTTTACCGAGTATAAAATTGAAGATTACTTTGTTGTCAAGAATTTAGCAACTTAGCTTTGCTTTTAAGTTTGCCATGAGATCATCGATGATTTAATCAGAACTGGAGGTAGAACTCACTTCTCAAGTCTGTAAAAAGGTTTTCTCAAAGCCAACACAACATACAAAGATTCAGCTTTGCTGAGCGCTAATTTTTAAGAACAGCGCGGTCATGTGCATTCAGTGCAGTAACTCAGCGCATTTTGTGACTTACTACCTTTGTTTAACATTTTTGCGGGCATTGATAGAACATTTGAAGAGCACTTGCTTAACCTTACCCTTAGCGCCATGATCAATATCTACTCGATTCTGGAAGAGTAACATTCGACTATTGCTGCATCATGTAAATTTTGTTTTGCCCAGGTTCGAAGTCGAGCTAGCAACGCAACCCAGAGTCAAGGCGATTTAAATCTGTCTTGGTAGAGTACAGGTTCGTTTATCTGAAGCATCAATAATTTTCGGACGTGCTACTGACACAAAAAGTGCGTGAAACTAGTAACATCTCACGATAGGACCTCGATGTACTTCTTTTGAATTGTTATCAGAGGTGCTTGTTGACTTCAGTTCCACGACAAGATAAGTCTAGTGCTAAGTTGTACGTTCCGCCCCAGCCATCTGACACTCAGATTATCAGATTGTCATGATACTAGAACCCCAAGTTGCCGGTCAATGTTTTTCTTCGACTCAGCCATTAACTCCATTAAGTCCACCAAGACGGCCATGAGTCTGTCCATACTTTCCTTTAGTGCTGACTTCTTTCCACTGCTAAATCTAAATATAAACTTTGTGATGAAAAGTAAAACGACAGAGGGAGATTCCGTGACTGCGGAAACTTCTTCGGAAACACTACAGAAACAACTGTAGATTTTTCTTCTCTTGATTAATCCACCTTGTGTATGTCAAGATTTCAAGCTGGTCTGGATTTTGTACGCTGCTTTAAATGTCTTGACAATGCAATGGATACAAAAATATCGCCGGACAGTGAACACGTACTTTCGAATGACATACGAAAAAGGCCACAATTGTTATCGTTTGCAATCCATCGCCAAGGTGCAACATCTATCTATGATTTCTTTTTGCTTACTCATTGTACGGTTTGTAGTTGAATAGAAAGCGAGAAGCTCCCAATTTGTCATCCAAATCACAAACTTTCAAGTGGCTCCATCTTTCTTCAGCTTCATGTGTCAATTTAGCTCAACTCGTATTGAATTGAACATTGTTTGCCGGTCCTTTACATTTGCTACAAACAATATCAAATAAAGAAAAGTCGTTACATAGTTTTGGCACTACTTTCTTTGCTTTAACGTTGATTATAGCTGGGACAATGAAGTGTATGTCATGGGTGTTGTAGTCCTAGGACTAAACAATAACCAACTCACAGCGGAGTCAGAAGGAGTTTTGAATCGAGATTCTGCGCAAGCATTCGAGTTTGGATTTGGCGTCATGTACGGTTATTTAATTCTATACCAAGATTTGCATTCTTATCCTTACAAATTTCTTCGCTTATTCTGTTGCATTTGTTTTTTTTTTATCTCGGTTAAATCGTGTACTAACGTTGATTTCGTGTTCCCTCTTTATCTTTTGAAGAAGAAGAGGATCTGGACACCACTCTAAAAGATTTGTATCCAGTGGATTGATAATCCATTGGTAAATGATCTAGCGATCTACTGCGATTGCATATTGTTGACATACGAGCATTTGCATTCGTAACCTAAATAATCTAAGAAAAGTGGTCCAAATCAATGTTAGTATCATGGAGTTTGTAATAGGAATGATTCGATAGATGGAATGTAGAAGCTGGTAGGAATTTTTCTTTGCGTAGCCTAGTAGTTTACTCCTTTCTTTTTTTCCAACAAAACATCAATATAACCTACAACCGTATGCAAGCGTTAACAGGATATGTACAATCGATGAAATGCTCTATAGTGTCGAAAGCTTTAACCGAAGATGAAGTAAGTCCTTTGTAGTGAAAGACTAAGACATGTTTAGCTAATGGCAGTTTGTATTCAAAGCTAATCCTGAGCTTAGAGAAAACTGAGTTTGAACATTGATCTTGTGATTACTGGGTATACGAGTATGCATACACCAGCGGGAGGAAAGATAAAAAAAGTATGAGTAGATTGCGGGCTAATGTTGTTTGTGACCAGTTGAAAGATTGGAGATGGTTATTGCACTTGTTACTGCTCCACAAAGTATTCTGAGCAATCAGTCATTGGTTGGCCATCTGTTGGCTTATTGTTAAAAGGAATGTGAAAAAGCAATTCAATTTCAACGATTGGTGCTTTATTTAAAAGAGTAAACCTCCCGACTAATTATTGAAAACTATTTCATTCAAATGACTGCCTCGGCTGGCATGGTGGCAGGTTATTCTGTGAACCCAATTTTTTCAATTCATTTTCGATAGTTTTGGCCCCAATTTCACGAATAGCTAAAGCAAAATTATTTTGGAGTGCTCGAATTGTGTGTGGGTTGTTCGGATAGCTTCGCTCTTTAATAGCATCAAATCGCAGCTCCGTGGGGAGGAAGCAACAGCGTCAAGACGATTAATTACACGTTTATTGAACTTAGTGTGAAATAAATCGATTTTTGGACGACTTGCGTAGCAAGAAGCTCCATCTTGATGGAACCAAGTCCGAACAATTATCATGCCTCGGTAGCGTCCTCCATTGACTATTCGTGGAAGATGCATTGGCTTCTCTATGGTTACATGTGAATTTCCGAGCACTTGGACTAAGACGAAGATTTTTGGCAACAGAGGGAATATTCTCTGTTGAGCGCATCGAACGAAGAAGGAAATATATTCAGTAATCAATCAGCAAACTAGTCTCACGAACTTTCTTCACAAACTTGTGTACACCAGTTGTAGTTGGTGCATTTCTTCGGCTGAAATTCTTTTGAAAATTCGCACTGTTTCGCATCCACTTTGGAAGTAACTTTGCAATATTTTCCAACGCTGTTCAAGCTTAAATCGACTCATTTCGTACCGTGGACATATAATACTGAATTTCTGTCAATTTTATGAGCGCATAATGATAACATATGCTTAAAAATAAATGAACAAATGGGCCACTTTATCACTCATTTGAACTATTTAAAGTGGTCACAGAAGTACCAAAATTCGAAAACATATTTCTGTAAATGTTGCTTGATTCTATGATACTCATCGTAGTAAATGTGATAAGTGTGACAAGTGTCACAAACATGTTATGCAAGGCTGAACATGATTTATTAAGTGTGCGAACATTCTACTTGTAGACTTGTAGAGCCTAAGGTGAATGCCCTGTTATTCTTTCTGCATTCTTCCAAGTCTCGTTCACATTTAGGCTATTATCTTACGATATTCCATGAACAGCAATATATTCTTTTTTTCTCCCTCGGAGGGGTATAGAAGTAGCATGTCTATCTACATTCTCTATGTGGATTCACATTGTGTAATAGCGCGTTCCTTTATCCAATTTTATGAATTTAATAAAGTGGACAGAAGGAGTCCCGTACTTTTTTTCTTCACTCTATCCCAGGTACAATTCTATTCTGCCTCTATTATCTTCCTAAATTTGTTTTAATTTAACAGTTTTATAACCGTTCGATTCACAAATTCGTTATTCAAATAGGATAACGGAAATTTGATTGTTTGTTATCACCTAACAACCGTGTGCAAAGTCTGCAGATAACAATGAAATAAGACGGCGAATGAAGAATACGAGTAAGAAAAAAATCGCTTAAAAAATATATGGATTATTTTTACTGGCGCTTAGTAAAAATGAGGTTTGGTTATCTTTGGAAAAAAAAATAAATATATATATTTTACGTGTGGTAGCTTATGAGTATGCTTGCTCTCAGATTGATAATTTTGTAAGTTAAGTCGGCAAACTATTCTTTTTGATTTTACTTGTTGGTTGTAAAGGCAATTCGAATTTTATCGTGAATGGAATTCCAAAAAAAAAAAAGAAGACGAAGTTGCCATCGATCAGTCATGCGTTGGATATTTCTAGTTTCTTTACTTTTGTTGCTACATCTAAATAGGTTATCTACTATCATATAATAGGCCAAACGTTGAAAGGTTTTTTTTTTTTTTTTTTTTTTAAACCCAAGTGTGCGATAAGTTGCACTTTAAGGGTGGTTGTGAGCAATTCACATACTCGTATAGGTGTCCAACAATTTATGTTAGATGTGATTTTGTACCTAATATTAAAAAGTTGATTGTTATGAGAACCAAACATTAGTCTTGAAGTACTGGTAATTAATTTGAGGAAATTTTTCTCGGTACAGGTTGAGTTTTTCGTAAATTTTTGATTGTTTTACAGCAAGTCGGAAGCGAATAAAGAAATTATGTTCGATTCGACCTCAGGGAGGTAGCGCATCTACTGTGGTTTTTAACAACAAAGTGTCCGGGATCTTATAGGAGTCTCCAAAAGCTGTAGTTACAAGGTGTACATGTTTGTTCAACATTTTTAAGATTTCATTTATCACTTAGTCCCCATGTGTTCCCAAGTGTGAATTGAATTTAGAACTTGATTTTGATTTAATTTTGAAGAAGCCGGCAAATACGTAAGTTTTGGCAAAAATGCTATAAAGTGAGCTTCTACGAGGGCGGGTCAATAAGTCCGTGACTTTTGGATTAAAACACAGATTTTTTGATAAAAAAATAATTTTATTTTTCAACGTAGTCTCGCTTGAGCTCTATACACTTTGTCCAACGCTTCTCCAATTTTTTTATCCCTTCCAAAAAAAATGATTTGTCGAGGTCCTCAAAATAGGCCTTTGTTTGCGAGATGACTTCATCATTGGAGTCAAATCTTTTTCCACCAAGCCATTTCTTCAGGTTTGGGCCCAATTCATGGATTTTTGCCATGGCAATTGCACATGCGTTTGTGGTCGACTGTGAGCAAACGCGGCACCCATCTTGCGGAAAGCTTTCTCATGCCCAAGTGATCATTCAAAATTGAAACCATTGAGCCATGCGAGATCCCTACGGCTTCCACAATCTCTCGCACTTTCAATCTTCGGTCGGCCAACACCATATCGTGAATTTTTTCGATTGTTTCGGGTGTAGAGACCTCAACTGGGCGTCCAGGACGTTCGGCATCTTCAGTGCTTGTACGGCCACAACGAAATTCAGTAAACCACTTTTTTACCATTGAAATCGATGGTGCAGAGTCTCCATAGTATTTATCAAGCTTAGCCTTGGTCTCGGTAATGGTTTTTTTTCGCAAGAAATAATGCTTAATAAGCACACGAAATTCACTTTTTTCCATTTTCTCCTCAAATTAGTGAGTAGTCTGATAAAAATAGCTGTCAAACACAAACTAACTGACGCAGCAAGTTTAAATTTTAACAGGAGTCAACTGACAGATGCCTGTTGACAGGAGCAGTGTTGCTGTTTCAGTAAAGAGGTCAGAAATTCAAAAAGTCACGGACTTATTGACCCGCCCTCGTACTTCGAAAGAGGGTTTGGTGTCGTTTACCACCGAAGAAAGTCAAGGTGGGTCTGTTCACAAACAAGGTGATAACGATAGTTTTTTTACAATGCGTGCGGGATAGTTCACATAGATTCAAATGAGGGGAAACGGTGCAGATGTGTCAATTGATTTCACACGAAGATTTGAGGGAAAAAGCCACAACATTGCGTCACGAAAAGTGCTCTTCTGTCAAAACAGAGCGTATGCATCAGCGCGAAGTTTGATCAATTTGACTAGATAGTACCGGATCTGCCATGTTCTCTGGATTGAATTCCCAGTGACTTGCCTTTTTCTAAATCTGAATATTTAATTCCAACTACGAAAGTCAAACAAATCAAAAGTCAGACAAGTCAAGTTCAGACATCCTCTTGAAATTCCACATTGCTTGAAACTATGTGGCTCATACTTTCAAAGAAATAATCACTTTTGATTGTCCGCTAAATGTGTGAACTGACTGTTAAGTGAGTAACTGTGTGAAGACTACATTGAACAGTGTACTTTTGTGGGTATCATTGAGTCTGTTGGGTATTTTCTCAATCCAGAAACGACAGTTTAGTCCGTCCACGAATCTATTGAGCCAGGTCACTAAACACTTCAAGTTGCTGTCAGAGCTTAATCTGCGAACACCCTTTCGAAGCTTGTGACTGTGACTCGTGACTTTAATTCTAGCATCAGTTGAATCTTATACAGATGTTGACCGAGATCGTTACATAATTTTTCACATAGTAAAGGGACAAATGCCTAATTGTTGTGGTCTACGCCGAATCGGTGATTTCACATCATCCAGGACATGGAGAGTTTATTAAGGACAGAAAAATAACAAAATCTTCTGTATTGAAGACCGACTACTTTTACAATAAGTCTGGATGATGAGTTCGCAGTCTTGGTGGCAGTCTATTTATGATTATTTGCCCAAAAATTGTAAACATAACTGACATAGAACTATTGAAAATGATAGCACGATTTGAAAGTTATCCCTAGCAGTTGAAAAAATTCCACTTCTTTCCCAGGGTTGTATAAGTTCGAGCAGACTAAGTTCGAATATACAGCTCTCTCCCATTGAATTATGGAAATAATTTTGAATCCAAAAAGAACCCGACAGATCTTTCAAATAAATTAGCAGCGTACTTGCGTTGAATTTCTCTGTTTGCATATTTAGATAAAATTTAACTATACTGCCTTTTGTACTTGTCTTCAATTTATGAAGGTTTCATCGGTAAATATTTTCGTCTTGTTACACCATTTTAGTCATTCATCCCAGGATCCCGCAACAAAGCCTATATAGGTGAACATTCTTTCTATTGTCGCACGTATCCGTTTACGACTTTGTACGAGTATATTGGATTATCCTTTTCTTAAGAACAGTGTTGTTTTAAGTAAAATGGCGCAAGAATTGTATCCTTCTTATTTGAGTTTTTTTTTTACAATCAAAGTTTGAACCATCAAAGTGCACACTGCAATGTTTTATAAATTCCTCATGAATGCTTTTTATGGCAAAGGGATGGGGGTAAGAACTTGCCTTTACATTTTAAGATATAAGACCATTAAAATGAATGCGTACTTGAGGGTACAAATACTTGGCAACAAAGAAAGATTTTATGTGGATTCGTTGTTGGGTAGGGATATTTATTTATCAACTATGTAACTGGTATAGTTCATCTATGTTCAGTTCTTAGGAAATAGGAAAGGAATAGATTCACAAAGACATAACTCTGATGCAATGATGGTTTGAAGAGTTGTTTTATAGTTTCATTCGTTATGTTATTGGTTTAACCAGGTTGTGTACACATGAGGGGAACCTACGGTTTCTTGAGAATCTCTATCATAGGCAGAAAGTTTGAATTTAAAAGGCCTGTCATTGTATTATCTCCTACCTATGCTACTCAATCGAGGCGTTTGATAAAGTATGCGATGAATGAACTAATGGGGCACGTCAACCAACTACGACTTTCAAAGTCAGCTTTAAGAGATTAAAGCCGAATTGTTGAGACGATGAATCATATGAATGATGTACTCCTTATTGGGAAATTTAAGCCACATTTGGCCCTAGAAATACGAGAAAAAAAGAATACAAGCAGCGTAAAAGTTAAGAAAATGTTTACTTGAGATAGCTGGTAACATTTTGTATATTCTGTTCGGTTGAGTAGATAGATGTACCCCTCCGTGGGATTCTCTCAACTGCTCCGTTTGCACAAAGAGATCAAAGCCTTCCGGGGATAATCTATTCAGTGTAGTACTTTTGAATTCATTTTTCTTCTGTTCTTCATCGCAGGGCTACATTTTTTTTTTAGCTGCTGTGGACCTTCTTCGATTGTTTCTTACTGGGTTAGTGAGTTCTCTTCTATGTTCTATCGCATAACGATTTCCTTATGCCTGATTCAATACAAGTCCCATCTTTGAATTAAGACGACTAAGTGATGCGATAACTACGGGAAATAAATAACATTCTCTTATACAACGATTTGGAAATGTTCAAACGCGAAATTGGTTCGATTTATTGTACCCACATACCAGAAGTAGGCTACATTTTTACATACCTGCAGGTCTTAACCGAAAGTTGATGCAAATTCAAATCGTAAGATCTCAAAACACGAGGAAACCATCATCAAAATGTATCTGTCGGCTTAAATGATGGTGCCATTAAACCCAATTTTCAACAAAACATCATAAAACGTAATCGTTTAGCTTCGAAAGAGATTTATCTAAAAGATAACACAACTTTTGTCGATTCCAATGGAAATAAAGAAACAAAACCCATCCTCTCGACTTGTATTTCTCTATTCCCCCATCATAGTGTTTCACATGTGATCTACTGCCCAATTCCAGTTTTTATGGAGTAAACTGCTGACCTACATTAACACACATTAACATGTTACATTGGTTTTACCACAACAAAAAGTTGACGTCCTTGAATTGAGCGCGCAAAATACATAGTAGAATGGCAATTGGAAGTTTCCGTACACCCTGGAGGAGTAGTATTTCAGTTTTCGTTTCTGGTGTAGTTTTCATGCCAACCAAAGTATAAATGTCAAGGATGAAGCTGGAATGAGAGCTATAGTCTTCACCTTCAAATTTCTTGGAACACTACTACTTACGAGTATATCTTATGCGAATATAAGTACTACCGTAAAGTTGCGTGTTGACTTAACAATTCGCAAGTGTCATTCAAATTCAATATCGATCGTTTAAGTGCTCGTAATTATATTTGATTCAGATTTAGATACACCGAACCACAAACACATCACCAAACTTGGAACTCGGATTACTCTCCGCTTCAATTTGTTTGCGGTTTAAATCTACATAATGACATCATCGTTTAGCACTTTATTCGATTACGAATTTTTGTTGATTTTTCTATTTGTATCTCTCATAATTCTTTGATTTATTTTCGATACTTTTTCATCTGTCGAATTTGAATAAAATGAGTTTTGACAACGTCAGAGAATAAGACATTACAACTTAAAAACTCATCTTTAAGTACAAGTATCTATAGTACGTGTGAATGTAGAAAAAAAAAAATAAAAAAACTTTAAACGTTCCATCTAGAATGATTTTGATGAGATGAAATTATCTCCAAACCCCAAAATTTAATCGCTGAAAACTTAATTACCACAACGTGGGCGATATATACGAGTATTTTTTGTTTTTTAATGTCAGTTGGTTGTGTTTGAACGCCTCTCTGAATTAACTTTATGAGCAACGTATGCCTGAGAACGCAGATGATGCTATGCAAGCAAATACAACGTCAATGGGTTTTATCTTTTTGTATACAAAATGAAAGACGATGTTTACATTGCTTTATTCTGCCAAGTGGATTAGGCATATAACAGTCGTATGTTTATATTTTTTCGCATCGCTGCTCTATTTTTGGCTTGTGTGAGGAAGAAAATAAACAGCAAGTCTTATGAAAGACAATATGGAGAGGTAGATTGAGTTCACGAATTTCAATCAGTATTAGCAGACATACGTATATTTATGTCAGATGGCCAAGTTTGCCTGCTCGTATACTATGCAATGGCATATTAGGAAGTAGACTTGCCAACAGAAAAAAAGTTAGAAAAGTACTTGCCTTAAGTTATGTAAGTTTAGCAATTTTCTAAAATAATTTCAATTCAAGCGTCCGTCGCAAACTCTTAAACGTGACACGTTTTTAGCTCAGACTCCATATGACACTCATATGAGACTTATTTGGCATAGCAGTCCTGGATCTAAGTTTCACCGATGTAGCTTCTTTCAAAAATGTAGACCAGTCATTTGCACGAATACTACCTTAAGCTGGCTATGCCCACCCATATTTATATATTCTATTCTACGTCACCTTTTCGGTGTAGATTCGGAAATTCTGGGCTACTTTTGGTCATAAAATTCACTTATGTCTTAGCCGCCTATTAAGACAGATTAAAAGATCGACCTCGGTAAGGATTATTCTTTGCCCTGTGTCTACGGTGGTAAAGAAATTTAAATGTTTCTTTTAAGTTGCTAAGGATACACTTCCAATGGCTCACAATATGTAGACAGATATGCTTCAAAATCAATAAAAAGGTAGTGCTCATGCGATATGAAATACCCGGTTTTGGTGACCCTAGTACTAGATGGTTTTTCATAACAATTTTATGTTTAAATAAAACACAGAAAATTTACATATCGGGCTGAAACGTGTAGCACACATTTAAAATAAAGAAATGGAAATCGATTTCGTTTATATGATCAGCGCGAATACGTTTTCAGCGATCGACTTTTTGGAGTTAATTTTCCACTTCTCTTCCACACATATCGACCGTAACCTTGGCAATATCGCGTTCGATATTGTTCCGGAGCTCCTATATCGTTCTTGCCTTGTTGGTATAAACCAACGAATTAACTAAACCCCATAAAAGAATATCGAACGGCGTGGAGATGGCCATTCGATATGAGCATTTCTCGAGATTACATCATTACCCCCCTTTCACTAATAGATTAATTGTTCGACCGATGTTTGACATGTGGCACCATCTTGTTGGAACTATATATCACTGATGTCAGATCTATTAAGTTTTGGCCAAAAATTGGTTTTCCAACATTGAACAATAGCGAACTCCATTGACCGTAACATAGCGATCATTGTCATCGGCAAAAAAATACGGTTCACTCACATCTTTGACATGAAATCCACACCACACGATTGCTTTTCGTGGGTGCATTGCAGTCTCTTGAAGCACATCTGGGTTTGCCCAATAACGCATATTTTGCTCATTGAGGAAGCCATTAAGCTAAAAATGAGCTTCATCGTTGAAGATGATGATCTGGCGAAATTCAAGATCTTCTTCAAACTTTTGCAGGTCCCAATCGGAGAAGTTTCGGCGCTTCAAATGATCAAGAGGCTTTAATTCTTGAGTTTAATCGATCTTTTGTTAGTGTAGGTAAAGATCTTTATACAAAATTCCCCACAATGTGGACTGAGAGATTCCCGATTCCAGAAAACGGCGTGGAATCGACTGATTTGACTCATTTTGAACTGCAGCACTTACGGCTACCTTATTTTTGCTACTTTGACCGGCGCGTTGCCTCAATGGCACAGGAATAATTAACAGTAAATATGTTGACTTAAATTGATCCACTATAGCACGCACAGGCTGTCTGGTGGGACTTCGGTAGTAATTTTTAATAACTGCTCATTTCTGACTTCTTTCTGCACCTTTACGTATATGTAAGCACATTACTATGTTTTTTTTAGGGAATACCTCTCTATCGCTTGGCACTTAATATCCACGATACTATTCACGCTGACGAATGCTTACTCGATGTCGGTCAATGGTCGAGCGGGGATTTATACTTGTTTGGTAATGAGTGTTGAATCCAGATGTTCCTTGATCTTGCCCACGTTGGTACATATTCCATCAGTAAGCTTCCTATTGATTGAGGTGCCAGTGCTTATTTGGGCATTCGTTGCTTTGAAGCGTTTAATTAAATTTGTGTACATCACGTTGCTATTCAATTAATTTAAGATCATCAGATGACCGACTGGCACAGATACAATATCAGCAAGGAATCGCCTAGGCCTTTCTCAGAATGTATGTTGGGGCCTACTGCAGCTATAATATTTTTGTGTTAATCCTTGTAATGTCGTATGATGTTCAGTGGAACATCGTTTCTTTACACCATTTCCTGTTTAGACCTCTTTACTGCTGAAGTTGCATTATTTTGAACTTTGAGTGAAGTTCATTTATGTGTAAAGTGCCGTGGTATCTCTGTTTTTTATTGATATATTTCTGTCATCCATTCTGCCATCTGCTCTAAGTTTGCTTTGAACGTTGTTAAATAGTAAGCTAATAACGGCATTCATATTGTACGACAAATCCTTCAACCGGTTCGGACGACTAAAAACTGCCTTTCGTTCACATTGTACTACACGGTCGTCAGGCTTCATTCGTGAGGGTAATTTCGAAGCATGAACATGGTAGGGCGATACATAAAATATTGGAGAATGAAGAGAAATAGAGAAAAAAACACTTTCTACCTGAAATGGACATAATTTCCTTTCTTCCGCGCCGATGCTCACTCGTTGAAATCATAAATGCAATTGAAAAATGCTCTGAAGTCGTTCGAGAAGTGTTCACACACAACAACATGTCGTCCGACCAATCGAAAAAGTTGAAAAAATTGAATTTCCATACGACCGATCGGATCGACCGTCGTAAGAGCGGTCACACTGTACGACCTTGTACATTTTGGTCTATCCGACAAAGTGGAAAGACCCGGTCGAACGATTTGTCGTACAATGTGAACGCCGCTAATTGCTCTATGACCTATTTGGTTTGATTTTGACTGGCTTTTTCTTGAGTTCCAGCTTATATTGTGGCAGATTCGGTGCTAAAACTACGGGTTGGCATTTCACACTTATAAAATAGTGATCTTTTTTACTCTACTGTAAAACTTTTGCCTCCAATATCTGATCACTGCTAGTGTTAGAATGAGCCCTACACTAGACTCCCTTAGAGTAGAGTAAAAGGACGTTTTAGATTAGCTTTGGGTAATCAATGAGATCCTGAAATCTTTTTTAACTAAGACACAATATTTCTATTTTGTATCACTTCATAAACTTTCTCAAATCATTCGTTGTTCTGTGCACTTTATTTTTGTAAATCGAGGAGGTCGTTCACGTTTGATATTTGTCTGGGCTTATGACCAAAAGGTGTCGGCTTCCGAAGCGTTGAATTCCCTTTTCACTAAGAATTTTCATTTTTATCAGAAAGGACATTCCGTTCGCCATTTTCGCAGAAATTCCGTTGTAGGTCCGCGCTGAGTTGTGAGTAGAACACAGTAATAAAAAAAAAATACTGTGACGTGATCTAATATTGAATGGTTACAACCGCAAGAAACCAACATTATCGTTTGTAAATCTTTTATTACTGCAACTGATGTGCTGAGTTTCACTAAATTATTGACTTCTCCACGAACAACGTGGAAGCAACGAAGCATTTAATAATAAAAGTAATGATAGAAAGCATAGCAAAGCTGTAGAATATGACTTTTGATTTGGAGCCTGCCCAAGTCATTTTCACGATTTCATCAGAGAAAAGTATGCCTGACGAATGGAATTTCAGAATTGCTTGTTCGATACAAAATGAGGGAGACTGTTTAAACAGTAGGGTCTTGTCAATACTGGTTATAAAGTTCTGTTTGCAATATTGTTAGATCGCCGGAAACTATATACTAGAGATTCGATGGGCTTCTATTGGTGCGGTATTAAGCGGATTAAGTCTATAATTTAAGAAATATTTACACTACGTTAGATTCTAGAGAAAATCAAGGAAGTGCCGATCGGTGGACACCACCTTAGTTTCTATTTTGATGACAATGTCCCCGTCAAACTCGTTAGATTGAAAACCGACACCTTTGATGTCGAAAAAGGGCTTAGATAAGATGATGTTTCTTTAACATTACTTTATAGAAAATCTAAATAATATTTTAGCATATGAGTAAGATGATGATGTCCATATTTATGTGTTTGGAACGTGAGAAAAGCCGGTGCGTTGTTTAAAAAACTTATTCACTTAAAAACTTACTGAGCAAATATGATAATTGCTTTCATGGCTGAGCTTGTTCTCCATGTTACTTTGTAGTAGATCGACATGCAATCCATCCATAAATGTCGAACAGCGTAGTCTAGACTGTTTGCATATATGTTAATCCTGTTAGAATGCATTTCGTTCTCCGCCTTAAACATTCACGAAAAAGGAAACCCCCATTCATTTCATTGAAATGGATTTATTCAATTTTTTTCAAATACTTTCGAAAGTACATAGGTCACCATCCGTGAAACCGAATGTCAATCATTTTTCTGGAATAAACCACCAAAGTACCGTTCTAAAAAGGTGCTCTTAAGAAATCCAAAAAAGCGAATAAAACAGATTTTAATCAGATAGCATGAATAATTGATGTCACGCTCTACTGAATGAGAAATTAATTTCGCGATTTATTTATGCCCGACGAAATGCGAGTAATTGCATTATGCCGGTGTCTGTTCCCTGTTGTCAGTTGTCGGACGTTGGTTGTATCTGTAGGTTGTATGTGGGATGGCAGTGGTGGTTACACTGTCAGTGTCGATGTCGGTTTGCAGTGATCAACAAAAGCATTCCAGCTGTTTATTTTTCAATGGATAACTGCATTTACTCGTACTAGTACAGCCTTCAGTAAGTTTTCCAACCTCAATTGGGCGTTCAGTCGGTTTGATCTTGTTAAGTGATCTTTAGAGAAAATAGACAGAGAAAGAGAGAGAAAAAAACTTGTAACAATACAGCAATAATGTCACCTCGACGACGACGATTTTGATCAGACAATTAGTCAAAAGCTTAAAATTGTTTACCTCATTAGATGACGGCAAGTTCCATTCGCTTGACAGTAAGCACACATTAAATACTCGTACTACTCTGTGGGATTTCAAGAAGTCAATGATCTGCCAAAGAGGTACTTAGTTGCGTTTTTGTTTTCCAACTTTGTCCGCTGATTTATTACTTCAGACAGAGACTTCTACTCATGAGGAATACGAATAAGGCATGGCTTTGACAAGAGATGGATCCAGAGGTGAATTCAAGAATTTGCCAAAAAGCCAAACTTGAGAAAATGTTTATTTTGTCGCAGATAAATTGGAGGATTTCGATAAGAATGACAGTTCAATGGCCAGTCAACTTAAAAAAATAAAAAATAGCAGAATAAATTGCCATCAGTTTGATGATCACTTTTAGGACCATTTTGATGATCAGTTGCGCGATCATCAAAATAATTCTTTCAAATTCATTTCAAAAGGCAAGACAAATCTGTTTACTCATTGTTTGTGTGCTCATACGAATACCGAGCCATGTGGCGAAAATTCAGCTAAACAGTATGAATAATCAGTTCCTGATGTCATAAAACTGCCAAGTGTTCGTAACCACTTGATTATCTAATCACTGGATGACATGGTGTTCATCATAGTGAGTTGGCACTATGTACGTAGTAGTTGCGGTGGGAGCACCATTAAAGCTTCTAAGTAAGGTAAAGTGTTTTGTAATCGTTTCATTAAAAAGCAAAAAATTAAAAAAAAAAAAAAAAACATCAACAAGACAAGTGTGATAGACATGAGCAAATGTGTCGACTTTTTAGATTCTATGACACTCTGTCTGTTTGAGAGCGACATAGAATAGGAAAAATCACCAAAACAACTTACAATAATAAAAGCAATTTTGTGTTCGGTATAAATCTGAAGTTGAGCTGAATAGGTTGCTGCAATTCAATTACTAACCGAATGAATATTTTGTTTCTTTTGTTAATTTGTAAGGAAATGGCCCGACCTATTGTAGACAACACTCGCAGTTGTGAAATTTAATTTTATGAATTTTGAAATTAGTTAAGTCGAGACAGCTCTTGGGTGACTGCTTGCATTTGAATATATTACGATGAATTTGGACTTTGGGATTTGTTGCAAACAAATAAAGATGAAGTGCGGCATTAAAACGCAAATGATTGACATTAAACAAGAAATGTCTATAAATAATTGGTTAGAGGTTTAAGTGAGGTGACATCTTTGTCCTTGAAAGTCGAACCTGTGGTGCCGAATGTGATTCTTGACATAATGGCTTATTTCATAGAGCTGGGTCTGGCACCTCTCGATGAAATGTTGTGGCAATGTGCAGTCATGATCATTAGTTACTATGCAAGGGGTCTTCGTTCAAAAGCTGCAAAAAAAAATTGTTTTTAGAATTGTTCATCCTCGCTGCTAGAGTGTCAAAATAGCGTGGGTTTAACGGTATTAAATCCATGATTTGCTCAAAGGTATTGTTCTGGCTTAGCTTTCAAACGAATCGCGTTTAGATATAATAAAGGTTGGGCCATCTGTTGGTAGCTTTTTAAAAAGGCTTTAAAAACCACTCTCGAATATTTTTTTTTCAATAAAACTTCCTTAATTATCATAAATTATTTCGTTCAAAGTACTGCCTTGGTTGGCTTAGCAGTAGGTCCACCCAAATTTCCAATCCATTTTTGATGGTTCGGGCGTCTTTTTCACGAATAGCTTGATCAGTTTGTTCTTGAGTGCCTGAATCGCCCAAAAAAAAAAAACGTTGAACGGCGTCAAATCGCAGCTCTATGGCGGCAAAGCCACATACGAGTAACAAAAACGACTGATTACACGATTATTGAAGCAAGTGCGCAATGAATCGATTGTTAGACGAATTGTGTGACACGTAGCACCATTTCGCTGGAATCATAGCTTGCCAAAATCCAAATCTCCAATTACTGGCCATAAAAAATCGGTTATCATGGCTCGATAGCACTCTATTAATTGTGACGATATTTTACATCGTCGTCTTGGAAAAAATATGGACAATGAAGCCGCCACTCCAAAAACCACGCCAAACAGTCACACGTTCAGAATGGATTGACTTCTCTATGAATACATGTGGATTTTTCGACCCGTAAATACGGGCAATTTTGCTTGCTTTCACAGCGGCGGAGTTGATATGCGCCTCATCTGAAAGGATGATTGTGTGAACAAAACTGTAGTCAACTTAGAGCTGCTCTAAAGCTCAAACAAAAAAGGTATAACGAAGCGGGTAGCTATTTTCCTTCAATTCCTTAGTCAATAAAGTCACCACTCCTAAGCGAATAATCCTTGAGCTTTATGCAAAATTCTCCTCAGGTTAGTGTGACTTATGTTTAGTTGCTGAGATTCTTGGTGAGTTGAGGTTTTCGGCTTTAGGCACACACTTTCGGCAATAGCTGCAATATTCTCCATTAAGCGCGTAGGACAAATACGGGGACATGTTGCTGAGATCTATGACGCTTAAAGCTTCTCGGATTTGAGCTCACACTTTCGGCAAACAGCTGCAGTATTTTTCGTTAAGCGCACAGGACCAACATGGGATTATGTTCGGATATCGAACAGCAAACCAGTGTCTCACTGATTTTCTTCACACACATTATAGCTGTTACGGCAACATAGTTTTCACTTTCGAATTATTTATGTTCAAGATCAACATAGATCAACCTCTATGTACCGCGGCAAAACTCTATTGTTCAGCCTTACAACCAAATGAGGAAACTTACAAAATATCTTACGTTTTTTATTTTGCTTTTACGGCCCTTTGTCCCTTTGTAGATCCCTGCTCACGAATTCTAATTTCTCATTCATAAATCTCTAACAATGTGCGATTGCTTGACTGTTGGGCTAGAGATACGGCAGCTTGTCATATTTACAGACGCTCGTTACTTAGACGCCTTTTTCCTCGATGTGTTCTAGCCAATTTAGTCTTCGTATCATACAATAGCTTTTTGGACTAGGTACATCCATAATGTTTGCGGTTGTGAATTCTATTTCATTTGCATACCTTGCACAACCTCGATAAAGTATTCTACTTTCAAAGTTTGCTGTAAATTATCAGATATTCGGAGAGATTGAGTAGAGTAAAGATTGAGCTTAGTTGTTTGCCAAACCAATGATTTCGACCAGAAAATGAATGAACTCAGATATTAGTGGATGCCTTAAAAACAGATTGGGATGCCAAATTTCAAGCTGACTTGACAATTAAATAAAAATATTTTTGGGTTCGAATCACATGTCATCACTAAAAAATAGAAAAGTGATATTCTAACGTCATGACTCTGCCTTTAGAAAGCCTCTTACTTTTCTGCTATGCCATGTAGACAAAACGTCGTACCTCCCATTTTGGATAAAATGATTTTGGACTTAACTTAGGCCCAAAGGAAATGTCTAGAAGTATTTCATCACAGGATCTGGTGGCCAATTCACCGGCCCAAAGCGTGAAATTACGCCATGGTTTTACGAGCTATGAGTCAAGTGGCGACGTCTTGTTTCGAAGCAAATGTCGTCGAGACCACAGGCTTTAATTTCAGGCAGCAAATAGTCCGTTACCATTGCACTATTTAGAGTGCCTCAGTTTTGAAAGAATACGGACCGATAATTCCACCAACTCATTAACCCTGACTTGGATATAATGGCAACTCCTGAACCTCTTCGGTTTGCTCCGCACTTCAAATACGGCTGTTTTGCTTATTGAGGGAGCCCCTAGGCGAAAAAGGCTGTACAAAATATTGGACGAAAAAAGTGGATCTTTTTGACGCTTTTCAAAAGCCCAATGATTGAAAGGGAAACGATTCTGAAGGTCGTCCGGTCTCAGTTCTTGCAGAAATTGAATTGTGTATGCTTTTAAACCAAGATCTTCAAGATATGCCAATGCGTGATCTTTTTTTAGCCGTTATCTCATCCAACTTAACTTAACTTTTCAATATTTCATCAGTATTATGTTTGATACTAAACTCATCAACGCACTGTCAAGCTCAAATGTCAAAGTGTAATGATACACGACATTGGTTTCAAAAAAGTCCCTGACTCACCAATGAAAATTTCTCCTTGAACTGAATCTGAAGGAAGCAAGCATTCTGATATATGTACATACGAGTATGTGTGTCCAAACAATAGGCCGGTACACTTTGAGTTTCCTTTAAAATTAATAGAAACTAATTAAGTAGAAATGAGGTAAATGACATAGCTCTTGACTTTTCACATTTTCGAATCCATTCCAAATTTAACCTGTGATTTTTGGCCAATTAATGCAACAGTGTTGAATTTCGTTGTTGTCTCTTGGGTTGTTTTCTTTTTTTGACAGCTGTCATATTTATGACAGATTTAAACCATTGACATTTGTTTTTAGAATATTCATGACTCAAATATGTTAATTGAGCAAGAAATTAAGAGAGAATATGTTTTTCAAAGCATCGATGACATACCAACTGCAGCAGCTGTTCTAAACAATTTATCTTACTCAATTGGCTTTAAGGTTGTGCCAAATATTTGCATACAGATTACGAAAACATTCCCGCCTCAGCAACTTTCCTGCCATCCCACACATACATATGTACGAGTACATATGTGAAAATAATCCGCTAAAAGATTGATTTTGATAAAAAGTAGACGCAGACAGATACCATAAATCGACTGTCTTCGGCCCACCGTCAGTAGTAAGAAAGATCGTTGAGTTTTCTACTCCTTTCCTGTTGATCTTCACAATCTGAATTAAATGCACCAACGCACCAGCGCACCAATCCATCGAATGGAAAATCGACGCAAGATACTTGTAATCTTGTTTATACTCGTAACATGTTGGATGACTTCACGCAAGGTCGCCGTTGTGACACGACGCAAAGTGAAAATCCGTTCTTTAACCGACATTAGTGCCGACGTTGATATTCACTTCAACACTACCTTACCTTTCAATACGTGCAAAACAGCAAACAGACCTCTGCAAGCAAGTCTACAACTGTTTCAGTTTCATGCGGCCGTCTGATAATTTCATGGGTGTTTGTGTGTTTGAATATGTGTGCTCGCGTTCACTGAATAGCACGCGATCGTAAACAAAGACTACAGAGCGCAGAAACCAGCAACAACAACGGCTAGAATTTTATAATTAAAACAATGACATCATTCGTGAGAATACGAGTATAACATCGTGGGCTGTCACTATGTGTAAACTGGGTACTGGGTAGACAAACAGAATTGCAGAGTTCCACGCTATTCGTATCTATCGCTGCAAACTAGGGTCTTTCTGGTGATCTTTTCCGATCAAGACTTCCAACGATAAGAGTAAATTCATTGGACTCATTATGGATACGAAGTACAAGAACTCCTCATGAATGGCTAGGGCTAGAAAAAGGAATGCCATTAGTGGGACGACAACCGGTATGTGCTGCCTCAGTATCTGCTGTATGAGTTTGTATGTACGAGTATCTATCAAGTTGTGGGCTGAATTGTCCACTTAATCGCAGCTGTCAATTGTTGGTTGCGGTCGGTATGGCCATGCATAAATCAATATTTTTCAGTGGCTAATTGAAAATTTCCTTTTAAAGTTTCGAACCACATGGCATAGCTAGCTACGACGTAGACGGAAAGCAATAGAGAATGGATTACTGGGAAAGGGAGTTCAATGATTGAGTTTGCATATGAATATGAGTTGAGAACTTGGACAAGATGACGTGGTTTGTTTCAAGCGCAGTACTGTTATGGCATCTTGTTGGTATGTGGGCTTTTGAGCTATTTTTAAAGTGTTACAAATTAGAATGGCATTAGCGCTGTTGGTTTGGTATGATTGGACAGGTTAATGGGAAACTCATTGACCAAAACAATGTCGTGATATTTATATTTGTTTTGATGAGGTCAAGAGGACGGATAGTTGTTCTTATTCATTTAGTGTTGTGTTTGATTTAGAAATCTCCAAGTATAGCTATTCAATTAGCAGCTATGAGTCGTATTTGTTTTTTTTTTTTTGTGTGTGTGTGTGTAGGAGTTATGCAAATGTTTGCGTTTGTTGACCTTGATTATCATAGACCATAAAGTGACGTGTTGCTTTCTGCGTATTGGCTTTGGTGTGACATCTTAAATGATTTTTTAAAACCCGATGATCATAACAACAATCTGACAATGCTGTAGGATTTTACAAGTGAGATCACTTTGACGATTTCAAGTTGATATCTCTTTGCTGGGTATGGCGGATGATCGAAATATAGTACAAGTGAGCTATAGAAATACTTTTTGATATGCCAAACACGATTAAGAACGGATCGAACCCTGAATCTCCATTGACAGTTTTTGTGACATTGAGGAAGGAATTGGCACTTTGTGGTGACATCCGTGTCCAATGAATGCACAATCAGTATCTGGAAGGCACTCATTCTCTTTATTCAAATTCATAACAAAACCTGTGTGCTTCCAGATGGAAAACAATTATTGTCTTTCGCCAATTTGGGTGTAATACCATTTCCAATGCTTCTCAATGAATAATTTATTGACCAATGAAAAGTTACCGGAAAAATGACCAGTGAAGATGCAGTGTAAACGCTTCTTACTATTACTTCCTTCTCCATTTCGTGTTCATCTTTTACCAGGTACGATTAAAAGACTTCTGATTTTAGAGGGCTATGGGTTAATTGTTTGAAGGAATATGCTGTTCACTTTCCAAATAAGAGATCAGTGAAACCGAGCTTAAATTGTAAACTACGAGTATATAAATCTACATGATATTTGAACTGGATTAAGGACATATGTGTAAAAGATCAAAAGTATCAAAAAGCAAGTGTATTTTTCTTGTTTGGTCAGTAAGTGTTCATCATTACCTGAAGCGTCAAACTGGTTGTTGTTTAGGTATATTGGTTTTATGCAGCGGTTGTGCGAACTATCCTTACAAACGAGTACGGCTCGCAGATCTGGTGAAAGAGTTTCGAGAAGCACTACCAGAAGACTGTCTGCTAGCTTGGAGGAACATGTCATTATCCAATTTGCAACAAGTACGATTGATATTGAGAGGGATGTTAACTTATTAATTTAAAGAGCCAGGTAGCTGTTAAGACTTAACTGCGATCATCTGATCCAGTAACCTGCAGCAATTTACAAAAAGAGATATCGAGTGCCATTACCCAGTCTTATAAATTGGTTGTAAAGGTTTCGGTGTCGTAGTTCTATTTAAAATGGTTTTGGGAGGTATCGAATAGGAGGTAATTGGTCTGGTAAACATGTCGCACAAAAGCTGACATTTTTTCGCCGACATACAGCGAGAAGAGTTCGCACTTAATAGTTTCAGCTACGTGCTGAAATGCGTACTCGTAAGTGGTATCTGTTATCATCAAAATGTCCTGCGAACGCTTTGGCGAGGAGAAGATCATTCCCATCCATCATCTACTGTGTTACTATCATGCTTCCTCTGTGAGAGAAATAAGGACTCCGATAGTTATTTCTATACAAAGCTGGAAGGCCTGTATAGTATTGACGTATGGAACCTGAACTTCATATCACTCTCTGGGTCATTTTAGTCCAGTGATTTCTTGATATCGGTTTTGCACAGCCTTTATAGACTTTCTGTTGCTTTTTTTTTTATCAAATGCACCAGTAACCCTGCATATCTACATATGTAGGAGTTAGTAGAGGATCGCATTCTGTCATGAAAACTTAGTGGATACAATAGTGTAGCATCTGTGTAAGTCTCGAGCTTATGTAGGCATAGCTTACAGGTAAACCGGACATTTAGAGAGGATATCATATTGTCATCACATAAAAAGCATCAAAGCATATAAAAATGATGAAAATGTTTAGAAAGTAGTCTGCATTTTACTGTGTTAAAACACAAAAAGAAGAAGAAGAAATATTCGTTTAGATCTCTAAATTTTAACGATTGATGGGAATGAGGATAGTGTGCTTAAGCAGCAACCGAAGTAACCTATTCTTTGGGATTCGGTAAAAGGAGCAGTGAAAGCTTGACCCCGATGAAACCATTTCGCAATCAACACTTAATTTGTTGGTTTTCTTTCTTAAAAAAAAAAAAAAAAAACATTTACTTAGTTACTTCACAATCGGCCAACTCAATCGTTGAGGTTAAATATATGTCTTTCATTATTTTTTGTATCGATAAAATATAAAAGTTATGGAAAAGGTTGTCTTGAACGTTTGGCCCTTTGAATGTCCATGCAGATTAAAGATTCATCAAAATATTTTCGTACATATGCACAACTGAATCAATATGTCGCACACGAATGTTCTATTAAATCAAATTAAATCTTCTCGTTACTGCTCTCAACTTCTTAATGCCATTGAGAGCCATTGTAATCTATTAAATCCAGAGGTACGTGGTTGTATCTAGATTATTTCCAAAGACTTGTCTTTAATCGAAATCCATTAATCATTCATGCCATTGTCAGTTGCATATATGAACTTGATTTATTTCTTTAATTGATTCAATTACTTCACAATGACTCTATTCTGGGTGAAAGGGAGACTTGGTCTTTAGAAATTCCATTTAGTTCTGTTTCAATAATGGTATAGTACGGTTTGATGGCAATTACCAATTAATCGCCGTTCAATCGAGGTTTATTAGATTGCAGATCAGTTTGGAATGGAATTGAAATACTCGGATTCTCGTATCTCTGAAAATGTGGTTGTTATTATGTGTAAGGGTTTTTTTTTATATTTTTTTTACTGGGTACTTTCCTACTGCGGCTTCTTTTTATATGAAAGACCGTCTTTTTTAAAGCTAATAAAGTCAGAAAGACACATTGCTTTCATGATGAGCTGCAAGGTGTTAATACAGCCCTTTTAAGTATTTTCTCTGTATGAAAAAAAAAAAACAGATACTTGTTACAGAATTAGCAAGTTATGGTGCTGAGAGTGATTGTGATACAATAAGTACAATAGTTTGAAGCTGCTGTTGTCAACACGGAAGATTGACAATGTCTTGAAGAATATGTTAAGTATTGTCACATTTTCTTCTCGATTTAAAATTTGGTTACACTTTTTCGGCCGCCTTCAAAGAGATTGTGTCTATCGCACACTTAACTTACATGCTTACTTAGATACCGCCTAGATAAGGGATGGGCGTGAGCCTTAACCAATAAACCTCTCGGGCAATCTCCTCCGATTATAAACTCCAAGGTAATCACTTGTGTGCGCCATCTAATTCGGGGTTTTCCCCAACTGCTCGACAATGCTGCTATACAGCTTGTAGATTTTGCTGTTATTCTGTTCTTCCAAAGCCCATTAACGTTGACAGCACTAAAAATCCCTCGAACAATCTTGAGTTCAAAAAGAATGAACATACATTGTAGTTAGCTAACACCAATATTTCAGCACCATATAACAGGACTGTTTCCCTGTACCGGGTTTTTCAATAGGGACTTGACAACTTTGAAATTCATTTGTGAACGCACTCTTTTACTAATCATCAAACTGTCACTGTCAATTTATTCAGTAAACTCAACATTTTCATCATGGTAAAGTACACGAACGAGCAACGTCTGCAAATTATACAAAATTTCTACCGAAATTCGGAGTCGGTGACTGCAACTTTAAGAGCGTTAATTCCAATTTTTGGTCGTAATTCTAGCCCTAGTAGACTGACAATAACAGGTTTAGTGCAAAAATTTGAGTCTACATATTCGTTGTGTGATGTTGCCGTGTCAGGGAGACATTGGGTTGGTCGAAGTGTCGAAAATATCGCTACCGTTTAGGCGTCCGCAGCAGTTCTCAAGAATTGGTCATCGGTCAGACCACATTATGGCGTATTTTGCGTAAGGATCTTGGTTTACATCCATACAAGATCAAGCTGACTCAAGAATTGAAGCCAATGGACCATTTGAAGCGACGTACGTTCTCCGATTGGGTTCTGGAGAAGATGCGCCAATATGGTGAATTTCATCGCAAAATCATCTTCAGTCAATTGGGTTCGTTCGTGCGATTTAACGCCGCTTGACTATTTTCTGTGGGGCTACGTTAAGTCATTGGTTTATGCCAACAAGCCGACGACGTTGGAAGATCTCAGAGCCAACATTGAACCCGAAACAGCGGCCGTTTCGGCGTAAATGTATGGTCGAGTCGTTGAAAATTAGGTCCAACTAATCGACCGCTGCAAACGTGCCCGCGGTGGCCATATAAGCGAAGTCGAGTTCCATTCATAAACGTTTTGATTGTACTTCAAGCCGATAATAAAGTTTTTGAAATATCTCAAATGGTTTGCATTTTATTTAAAAAAAAAAGTTGTCAGTCCTTATTGGAAAACCCTTTATTACTTGCGGAAACATTAGGGAAAGCTCGTTTGGTTCTGCCAATGATGTAGAAGTCATAAACGTATGCAAGGAGTTGGACAGATTTTTTTTGGACAATTGTGTTTCTGGGGTTAACTTGCGAATTTTAAACAATTTTCTCAAGTACACTATTACTGTTAAAAGGTCGAATTACCAACCTTGTCTTTGTGTTCTTTTGACATCAAAGTTTTCAGTGAGATTGTTTTTGATTTGAAGGGATTGGTAGGGATAATTCGACGAGACATGGCTCCGTCTTAGAGATTTCTCTATAATCTGCAAAATTATGAATATTTGGCATTTGATAACTTATGTATGTACCTGCTTAAAGACTTCCTGATAGGAAGATGACAAATGGTTGAGATCGTTCACAAATGGTTTCAGTCGTTTGCTCAATATGACATACAAGATCTAGTCAGGGATGTTACGAACAATGATGCCTCTATAGTTGGCACAGCTAAGAGGATATCTTTTATTGTCCAAACTGCTCGTATGATACGATTCAATTCGTCAGGTATGCGTTCAATGTACCAAATAGCAAAAATTATTTATGTTCTCTATCAAGTCATCTCCTACTGTCTTAAATAGCTGCGCAGCAAGTCATTTTTTTTGTATAATATCTACATATGTATTGTATATTCTGCCTCACAGGAGGCTTCACACGAATGGTTCTAATTTTTCTATGCACTGCTGCGTTATATGCGATTTGTTTTTATGTATCTCGTGAGTGTGCGCTCGAGTGAAAGCCAGCATATCAATTGCGATATTTCCATCGATGCCACTTATTTTCGTTACTTAAGGCAGTTTGTAAGGGATTTGACGAGAGGTTGTGGGATACCAGGTAAATAGAGATTCCTTTGGTTTGTTGCGATTACATTGAATGTCCTCACAGAAATTCTCTGTTGTTGTGACATTTAATTTTCTAGCTGCTTGGCTGGAACTAGGTAATTTTGTGAGTAATTTTGGTCGCTCTGAATGCGGCAATAACACTAAAAGAGGACTTTGCGTATATAGCAAGGTTATTCATTTAGTTATCTAAACTTTGATCTGGTGACGGCCAGAGATTAAGGTGAGGAGCAAGTTTTATTAGTTTTATATGTCCAATTTGTAAGCTATGCTTTCCAGTTGTTGTTTCAAAGATGTCCTGGTTTCCTAGTTTGGCATTAAAATAATCTTATATAAGCTATTTGTAGGAACACTTTCTGGCACCGTTATATACTTCGTATGAGAAGCTTGAACGCATATCAGGTTTATTCTGAACAGTTTAGTTTTGATTCAAACACTCAGGATATGATAATGATGAGACTCCGTAGGTTCCATATGGAAATCCAAAAGTCGTCATCTTTTTTTCATTTTACAGGATTGTCAAGAGGAAAAGATTATTTAGATTATTTATCGTAGTCATGTAGTTAGCCTTAAGAACAACTTTCAAGAAGTAGACCATTTTTTGGGACTTGTTGAAAAAAATAGGCAAGATATAAGAGCTGCTCCTCAAAAATGAAAAACTACAATTCTCACGCTGTGCTTCGAATTTTCTTAAAAACTCCACAGACAATTTTTTACTAAATAAAATTTGTTTTTATATTTAAATCATAATAATAATAATTTTTGTTTTTTCCTCTCTTTCACGCTGCTATAAATTTCGATAACAAAATAATAAATTCAACTAAATTGCGTAAAAAAATAAAATAAAATGAAATCGCTTAATTCTTCGCTATACTATACAACTGATATACAAAAAAAAAAAAAAAAAAACGATTTTTTCCTCTTAAACAATAATAAATCTACTAAATTTACACAACATTTTATATATGAAAAAAATTCAAAAATTCAAAAAAAAAAATACAAAAATCAGTTCTTCAAAAAAGACAACAACGACCAGGTATTTCCCAATATAACATTTATTCACGAGAAAATTGTAAAAACAATATTTTTTTGTTTAAAAAAAAAATTCGTCAAATTATTTTTTCTGCACACAGTCCATCACACGATGTTTTGTTGAAAAAAAAAATATATATAAATATTTGTTTGTTTTGCTTGTTGATTCTAATTTTGTATCTGTTATCTGCACCTATGTGGGGTATTTCACTATTTTTTTTTTTGTTATTCCTCAATATTCGTACAAAAAATAATTTTGTTGAAAAAAAAAAAAAACAAATTCTCATATTGTTACTAAATTTCATCGTCGTTAAGGTAGAAATGAACTCATTACCACCAGATTGTGTGATGGAAAATTTCAAAGATATTCGCAAACACCTTGAGATGATTAAGATATTTGTATGAATTTTAATTCTTTTTTGGATTCGTTCTTTTTTTTTTTTTTTTTTTTTTTGTTATGAAAATAGCTCAAAGTCAGAATGGCACCAAAGTGAAACAAATTGAACACCGGCATGTGGTGTTGCCTGCCTAGTCAAGCGGTGTACTCATATGCCCTCAAAATGAGGTCAACAACGAAATGTGTTTTGTATATTTATCTTAGAGATTTTAAGATATTCTAGTTGGTTCTAACGTTCTGTTGCCAGATGCCTTTCTTTTCTGCCTGTGTGGCAGGTTATTTATAAAATTTATGAAGAAGAAGAATTTATTCTTGATTTTCCATTATGTGCTGAGAAAAGTTGTTTGAGTTTCAAAGTGAACTCTGTACAGGATATTCGATTTAAGATGCACAATACTGAATAGCAAAAATTGTTTTTATCACGTCAACAATGTAAATGGAGCGAATTGCATTACAACTTTTGGCGAAATGGATACTAAATAATTATTTGTTGGAAATTTGTTTTGACTTTATTTTCTCCACTCATACATAGCTCAAGTCCATAAAGTTTCAAGGAATATGGTGTGAACCCAAAAAAAAAAAACTGAATAAAGATTCTTAAATAACACCATGGATGGTGGCTTTCGTGGAGGGGAGATCTGGCTGATGGTTTCCCCCCCTCATATTTAGCTAGAAAAAGTTTTATGATGTGAAAAACGAAACCATTCCGCTGTCGGTATAATCTTTTCTAAGAAGTTCATTCGCTTTTCTGTTATTTTATTCTTCTTTCGTCGTTTTTTTTTTTCCAGCAAAATATACTCTATGTTATGATACAACCGTGTAAGCACTGGGTAAACTTGTATCTAGTTTGCTGGTTTGGTTTTATGTCATTAGGGTTCTAGTTGGAGAATTTGTATTGTGAGATTTTTTGTGTTCTTTCTCTTGCGTAATTAATGCGGAAATACATGATTAGAAGTGCTAAATGCAAAACAAAGTTTGTGAGATTTTCAGTCATCCCGGTGTGTGAGTTGCGGCTTTAGCTTTGGCCTTTAACAAAACAATTTTGTCAAAAAAGAAGAAAGAATAAAAGCTTATTTACCTAGTATTATTCGAGTACGTACTTTGCTACTATTTAAAGCTTCCTACTAGATTTAGTTCTTACCTTTGTTATTTTAAGGACTTTACGTCATCCTAGACCTTGAATGTAAAGTTAAATGGAAATCTTAGGCAACATTGTTCTCATTGTTGTTAGGAATGAAGACGCAAGTTTTTCAAATTGTTTGTCTTTTAGTTTTCAACGCTATTTCCTTATACAGCGATGTACTCGTCTCAACATTCTTACTATTTTTTAAATCACCTTAAAAGTATGAGTCGTCTAAAGTAGGCCTTTGTCTCGCCGATGACCTGCTCCTTCGACTTGACTTGTTTTTCTTGGAAGCCACGTTTCCATATTGGGAAACAAAAAGAGCCAGTAAGCATTTTGTACCGTATCCAATTCGGTAATTTGACCACGTCGATTTTAAATAAGTGCGCTGATACGTTGTCGTAATGAAGCATCACTTTTTTCTTTGGCAAATAGGTCCTTGTCTGTCAATTTCTTATTAAATCTGTCCAACTGTTCACTGTGATACTGACCTGGCTGCTGCCGATCTGGGTTATTCCTTTCAAGTCTCACAATCGTAGCCGTGACCCTTCCGACAAATGGGACTCTTTGCCTTCTTTGGGACAGATTCGCCTGATCACTTCACTTCTGGAAAAAGATTTGGGTTTCGATTTGAAAAAAAAAACGAAATTTGCTTAAAAAATTACAAATAGTGTTAGGAATTTCATAGCCCTATCCACTTGGTGACTACTGTGAGTAATTGCACTACGCATCGGGCCGACAGCTGTGAATTTCGTTTGACGAGCTCCAAACCCTACTTTGAAGTTGACAGCTTTATCCGCTTGTCGTCTACTGAGAGCAATTGCCGCATCTATTGGGCCTATAGCTTTGCCATGCTTAACCGATCAGTAACATGTTGATTACCTTCCAACTTGTTTTGCTACTTTCCACACCGTTGAAACAACCTTTTCAGTTATTTTCTCAGTAATCACTTCTGTCGGGCGGCCTGGGGTTCCTTAATCAGAAACAAATGTACGGCCTTTGTTTTTTCACCCAAAAATAAAAGTCCGGATCTTTGAATATAAAAGGCTGTTACGTCTAAACTAGCCAATGAATCAATTTAAAATTTGATGTGGTGTCGTTTCAAAGGTGATAGTTCTCTCTAGTAAAGCAGCCTATCTCTAAAAAAGGATAATTATTGATCCAATCTCGTATAGTATACCTTTTGTGGTTGTACGCTCATGGTGGCTTTAAAAATCACATAACATTATAAATAACAAAGAACTGAGCAGGCTGCGTCAGGTGCTTATCTTACTGCTGCATTTAACTTACTTCTGTTACGTCTGGTCGGGCATTCATTTAAATAATCAAACGCTGACCGGCAAAGCCGATACATTTGTGGCTTTGGCTTAAGCCACAACGGATTTCATTTCACCCAAACTAGTCTTCAAAATAAAACGTTCTCAAATTGGAGAGATGAAGCTTTAATGTTCTGTAATCTGAGACGGATTTGTGTATTTTTTTCGGTTTTAACTTTAAACCTTAAAAGAACATAACAATTCATAACAGTCACCTTTGTATAATTCCTTAGCACAGAAATACTGAAGTATAAATTTCAAAGCCCAAACTAACATCCATTCGAAACGTGCAAGCAGCTTTATTCAAATTTCACCCGGTGCTTTGACCACCAGTTATCACTTCCACAATCCTAATGATGGTTCTGGTATTATTATTTACTGCTTCCTCTTCTTCTTCTACCCATTGTATTGGTTTTTCGTTTATCACGTCGCATCGTACGTTGAACCTCACCGCTTTTCATAGAAGTTGAAATCCCTAACTCGTTTTGACATATTGCACTGAAGCCGTTGGAGTACGATTTTGCAGGTGTTTCCGTACAAATTTCCGTAGTCAGGTGTCTTCAGAAAGCTTTTTTCTATGCATTCTACTCATTCCAAAAGTATCCGCCACAGTTAATCAATATGACGGGTAGGGAGATGCTGGCTGTTTCCGTTCAGTTAATTGTTAGTTAATTAGTTGTCAGCTGTCCGGTGTACTTTGGCGCTCGGATATTGTCGGTGCAGCACCCACTTGGCTGTTGGCAATTCATGATCTCGTAGCATGTTGAAATCTGGTCGTCGCTCTTCTGATAGTGGAAAGAGAAAATGCCTTTCAAAACAGAATTTAATGGCGAAATTGTCGGCCTGATTTAGGACACTTGACCTGACCAACTGCTGTCATCGGCGTGAGTTCAAGACTAACCTTTGGCTGTGGTGCTACCTACATACGAGTATGATAAATCGATTGGATATCGAAGAAATCCACGAATCGCTGGTTGCATCTTTCTCTGTGGCTCTGGGGCTAAAATATTTATAGTTTGGGTAGTGTAAGAGTCAGTACCCTCGCCGCTTTTTGGTCGAATTTCGGAGACCTAAACTTCACAAAAATTACCCATTTTCCCAGTTTGTAACTGCAACCATATGCATTTGCGACTATTTAAAATATTGAGCTGTAAATGGCTGATCGACTCGACACAAATATGAATTGTTTGCAAAAATTACTGCGAAACCGGTCTCAATTATTACTGTCTCTCATATTTGCCGGATCTACTAAACCTAGTTCTAAGATCAATTGTAAGATGGATACATAAAACTAACGTATCTTATACTATCATACTTTGATCTAAAAACCCCCAAGATCTATCGAATTCTATTTTAGTTTTCTACAAGCAGAACTCAAGAAGGATTTACTTTGTTTAGACAACTACTTTAATTTTTTCCTCCCAAACAAGGGGTTGCAGGATGTGAAAATCATTGCCATCATCAGTTTACCAAGATGCATCTCCCTCGTGGATTCCTTGTCTATATGTACAGATCTCTCTCTATGTCTAATGAACATATACCATAAATAAACAGAAACAATTCTATTTAAAGAATGCCATTGGCAGCCCATATGACAGGATATCCGCTTTCACTCGGGCTCACTGCTTCCAAAACATTTGTTCATCCCCATGCACGTGTATACGACACATGGACTCTATTTGCCATTGAAATAAAGAAATAACTTCATGTTCGTCCTGGCTAGAAGAAGAAGAAGAAATTTGATACTCGTACAACACGAGGTTAATGCTTACATGCGCTGTCGTTATTTGTTTAATTTTTTATTTTTATTTTTCTATTGTAAATAACCCGCCACACACTAGTTAGGCAGGAGCTCAACAGTATTTCTGGAAAACTCATCATTCTCTCTGCATGCAAATAAAAATTCAATTATCGTCAATTTCTGTCGATTTTTCTTGTTTCCTTTCAAAATTTGTGTTTAGCAAATGTTATTAGTGGCGCATTGAAACTTGGCAAATGTTTTCATTACGTGAATTGGCTAAAAATAGGTAGATATTCTGCTCATCCCGGTGCGCTTGGTTGAGGTATGATTTTGAATGGAAATTCTTTTAATGAACATACTCGTCTGTATGCTTCCTGCTGTGTCTGGGTTCAGTTTTGGATACAGTATCAAGATGTTACTTATCATGGGGTACTCTTGTATGGTTTCCTAGAAACCAATTTCAATTTAAACAATAATGACTTCATCAACTGATCGAAAAATGCATGCTTAAGTTTATTTACACGAACATATTAATAAAAATTCACTTTAATCGTGCTCCACTGCACGAGCTAACGAGTCGAACTGTTGTCACGCTAGGTTTTTACTTGTCATGGTAATTAGTTTATTTTATCTGACTTAAGAAAGCTGCTTTAAATTGTTTTGCGGCATAAATACTCATTTGCGAGACGATAAACTTGTTCAGTGTAATGATTAGAGTTTATGTACGTGCATAGTGTTTGGTCGTTATTGTCTCTGTAATTTATTAAACTCAACGTTTTGGTACATCTGTTTATGGTGGTTCCATTAGTAACACATAGTGTTACGGGAAATAGCATGATTGTTGAATAAGTTCAGATTTAGAAAAGGTTACCGAACGAAGTCTTACATTTGCACAGACAGACAGACTCAATTGCTCGTGAACAATTATAAATGGCTTTATCATCACCGATATAACCAAAACCGCACTTATTTTATTTATTATATATTTTTGGTGCTTATTGTGATCCATGTGAAACCCGGATGAGAGGTAATTGCATTCAGTTGTTCATTTCAAGCCGCCCGAGGTCTTGTTTTACTTGCAATCAAACACTCTCTAAAACCTTATCATAATAAAACTCAGTTTTGAAATAGTTCGTTGCCGCTGTATGTCTCAGTTTATTGTAGATATGGCGCTCCAAGACAGATGAGACTGAAAACCTTCTTATCGTAAACAGCCAGTGGTTGGGAGGAGTAATTCTTCACTTTTCTTCTATGCTACTGCTATTGCCAGGTTCTTTGAGCAGCTGATATCCTCATCATCCCATTTGTTTATTATTAATTGCCTATTGAGACGCGTTGTATTCCTATTTGAGGCTGTTAGATCTCCTTTCTGTATTTGTTAAGCTAAAATGTGGCTTAGAGTGTCTGTACTGGTTTTAAGCACTTCAAGCTGACATTACGTCTTGAAACTTCTTGAAGGACCGCAATATTTCGGTATCGAGCAATATTTGAAGGGCAACGGGTGACTGCTTTCTGTATTACGTGCATTTTGCACCGAGCTCGCAAACGATCAGACAAGAAAGGGCAATAAACAACAGAATATCTTGGACAATTAATGTCAGCAGCGAAATGTTTCTCAAGTTCGAGATGAAATTAGGCTGATTCCTTCTTCTGCTGACGTTAAACAATCACTCATTCCAAATCCATCTATCTTTATCAAGAAACCTACGCAAAAACATTACTGGAACATTTTCGAAAGCAAAAGCCACTGAGAAACATTCTGTTCAGTGACGAAGCACATTTTTATATCATTGGCTATGAACATTCGTTGCCGATATGCCAAAAATTCTGGACAATAAAATCAAAAACGTTTACATTGTGCAAGAGTCACTGTGTGGGTTGTGAGATTTTTATCCAAGAAATAATTGACAGTGATGGCTGAAGTGTATTGCCTTGCCGGATGATTAACGAGTTTCTCCTGTCAGAACTGCAACTGTGTTCTTATGAGAACAACAGAAACGCCAAGAAAAGTAAATGATAATTTTTCCGACTGCATTAATTGACATATTTTCGGATTGTGTGTGCTACGAAATGTACCTTCCTGTGCGTTAAATGAAGAGTGCTTTGATAGTCATTTTCTGTTCTGCAAATAGCCGATCTTTGAGCGGTTAACATTCAGTCTTAATTTTCTTCAAGAACCACCCCTTCCAGCTTATTTTTCAAACAATGCGTATTCCAATAGCTGGACTGATTCGGAAAGATGACTGCCTCTTGTATATGTACATCACGACTGCGACAACTTCTTATATTTTAGAGAAGGGCACTACTTATTGACCACAGTTCGGTTTTCTCCATATTTATCATTCTCCTTTGATCATGTCAATTGACTACCTACTTGAAATGCTACTTTTATAATCTGTGGATCCAATGGGTTGGTCATCAGATGGTATATTTATAAATGAAAAAAGTAAACCTTCCGACTAATAATTGAAAATTACTTCATTCAAATGCCTATCTCGGCTGATTTTGTAGTACGTAATCCTGTCAACTCAATTTTTCGATACGTTTCAGTGTTTTTTGCCCTTTTTCACGAATAGATTGATCAATACTGTTTTTGAGTGCCTGAATCATCTCTGGATTATTCGCATAGCATCGATTTTTAATGGCGCGCCGCAACAAAAAAGTCCAATGAGGTTTAATCGCAGCTCCATAGCCGCCAAGCAACATCATTAAAACAACTGATTATACGATGATTGAATTGCGTGTTGCACGCAGCCCCATCTTGCTGTAACTATAGCTCGCTAAAATCTAAATCCTCGATTTCTGGCCATACAAATTCTTGAGTCAATTGGACCTTGCAGGCGAATAATACGAAAACTTTATGCAAAATCCTACTCAGGTTAATAAGACTGCTTCTCAGTTCCTAACGTGTTAGGGCTGATCCTTTTGCGTATTGTGTAAGTTTGCTGATTACTATGTTAAACAGCCTGGGTTCAGATCTCGGTATACACCAGACAGCAGGAAGTTATTGTATTTTCCTTACAACAGCAAGGCAATGACAAACCGAAAATGAAAGTTTTTGCCGTGTAAAATTCCTTACTCTTTTACCGTTTGTATTCCATAAAAATTGTAACCCTTTTTCACTGTAGGCGAAATTTTAGATTTTTCATCTTAATCTTCCTCTTCTAACGAAAAGGCGAACAATCTTTTCGATCGCTAAAACTGCAGAAGTAATGTAATATTTTGATTCCATTCAGCTTGTCCAATTAATGAGGCTTCTCTAGTTGTTTTGTTTATCAATTCACGTCGAAATTGTCTTGTCTCTTAATTGGTAATTATTTTGTCGTTCCGTGTTTTAAACTATATATACCTACTCCAGATCGATTCATATTTATTACTTCTGTAGTATGAAGGTCAGTGGTATTGAATTAAATGGTTGTATGTCACTATTTCGTTTTTGGAATGTCTGGCTATGGCCTGAAACGTACTTCTTCTGAGAAACTCATACTAGACTTTTGTCGCACATTGTCTAAGACACCCGCAGACTAATTTAATGTCTTAACATTCCATCGACACACATTAGAAAAGAAAGCATGTTATTTCTTCGAGTATTTTGTATAAACTTTGGAACCTTTGAAGTGTAATTTAATGTTGTCAACCGCAAATGTGTCACTGCTTCAAGAAGATGTGATACAAATAAATTTTTCTGTTGTTGACATTGACATCTGCCCCCGCTATAAAGCCAAAAACCACATATTCAGGTGATGAGTAACCACATAAAACTCTAGAGTATATGACGCACACACTTTGTGTTGGATTAGGAACACTTGCAGTGATGGCGAGAGAATGTGGCACTAGACAATAAAATAACCAACCAAGAGGTATATCGTCATATCTAATTAAAGTCCTATACACCGTCTCAATATTATTTGCGTGAGGTCATAAACTCATAGTCTATACAACTTGCTTTGCTTTGTTGCTTTCCAACGGAAACCATCTCATAACATATATGTATGTATGTACCTTACCTATCCAATTCAAGCACATACGAGTACAAGTGCAAACGACCTTCGGGATATTAGATATATAACCCACAACAGAAAATTAACACCACCCTGAGAAGCATTTAATTCAATTTTGTTGCATATTCAATTAATTTTATTTTTGTTATAATATCTGTTCTACTAACACCCATTTAGCCATCAACTACAGACCACTAATTAACACTTGGGCTCACCCACATTACTTAACCACAATGGGAGACACTATTGAACGTTTTACATTTAATCCAATTTATATATCTCAGATACAATTATATGGTATGATTTAATCAAGACTTTTTCCATTACAGCTCGACCACAACTAATGCAGCGGTGCCACAAGCCAGACCAAAACAGAATTACATTTCCGATATTAGTTCACCTTTGATTCAGGTAACTTAGAAATGAAAACAAATATTTAGAAATTTTCATTACCATTGCATTGAACTGAATAATTTATCCTCTAATTTACTCTCTATATATTTCTTTCTTTATTTCTACATTCTACGTGATGATGAATAACCTGCTTAAATCTTTGGATAAATGCCAACATTCAAATAATTTGAATCCAACACGTTTGCGTTGTGCTTCTCTGTACACATTGGTTTTCACTTACCTGTAGGAGGATGGCGACAGTAAAGTGCTGAAATTGAGGTTTGATGTCAGCCAATACGCCCCCGAAGAAATCGTTGTAAAGACTGTTGATCAAAAATTGCTGGTGAGTCAAATCGAATATTGAAATAAATAATAATCTATCTACGAGTATCTTGGAAAAAAAAATCTCTTTATTTAAGGTCGTAAACGAAACGGTTGTTTTTGTTATGTTTAGCTGTTCTTGAGTCGGTCTTTTAAATGTTATTAGTCATTTAGACGTTTCTAGAACACAATCTACGGATAATAGAGGGAGAATGAGATCAATTGTTAAGTGCCAATCGATAGTGTAGGCCAAATTATTATTTTTGGACAATGAAGAGTGGGCTAAACCAAATTTTGGTCGATAAACATGAATATGACAGGAAGATGAGACGTCAGAAGATTATGAGATTAATTGCATGAATAGTGGGCAACGAAAAATCCAAGGTGATGGAATGTTATGAAAAACATGACGTGTTATGATGTTCATATAGGAGTATGTAAACATACAGAGTATTTAGATGGCCTTAAAGTTTCGTGTGTTTCAATGAAAACAACAGGAGAAAATTAGAACAAATTTAACAATGCAACTCCGAACTGCCTTGACACCATATAAAAAAGAAAAGTCCTTAATGTATTCGAAGGACTAACTACAGCTTTGCATGCCAAAAGACTGTCCCTTTCAAAGAAACTGTGCCTGTAAGGCTTTTACTTTTGTAAAATCATTTACATGCTTTATATGCATGCACAAATGTTGATTTTTAGAATCGGTGCTACACCATCTCACTTTGAAATTGTTTTTATTACTATACAACACATTTCTGCACACAAAAAATTCAATAGTGTTGGTATGACTTGTTTTGTTTTTTTGATTGAGTCGCAGGCAACCTGATTTGTTGTCGTCATGTACCCTTATTTATGGCCATCATGGGAAAGGCCTTCATTTCAATCTACATGACTAAATCCTTGAGAGCTACCGTTTATAGGGCACAAAGGTGTGGTTGAAACCTTGCTCGTTAAATCACACAGTCATGGCAGTAAGGTCATTATAAACAGTGTTTTCCTAAGTTATTACTAACTTCGATTTTGAATTAAATTGGATTAATCGAGGGAATACACTCCGAAATTGATTTTTATACTGACTTTTGGTACATGCCAACTATGGCTGAATCTGATCTGAACATCCGAGATCAACGATTGTTGGTGGTTTGTCAACGTAGACTAGGGTACTTATGTACGTATCCCCTATGAAAACAATGAAGAGGCTTAAATTCACAAGATCTTTGAGGTCAATTAACAGGCCAGTTACGCGAAATTATGCGTTCATCGAATATATTTCCTTATCAACTTATATGTTTGTTTCGTTGGCTGTTTGGCACATTGCGCCATCCTTGTTCATTCATGCCATTCAATGTGGGAGCAAACAAGTTATTTATCATGGCACTATAGCAAATGTGCCTGGCCGATCTACCGCACCAAACTGTGCATTTTTCGGGCTCCAAATTCCTCAAGTGAGCCTCATCGCTGAACACAAGTCTTCGACAAAACAGTAGAAATTCAATGACAGTTGATTTTGAGCTCATTTATTGAAATTTCGATGCAAATGATGATGATTCAGCTTCACACAAGCTGGATCTTGAAAGTCTTTTAACCAAGATTTTTGCCCTCAATTTTTCATAAAGTAGACGAAAAAAAATTAAGCTGTTGTGAGTGACGTCGAATGATATATTTAGAGTGTTCTTCAATACCGTCCTGAACGGATGCAATACGAGTATTCTCTTCAGTACGCGCTTTTTAAATACGTTTCGATGCCACTGCATCTTGCAAAGAAAATGTGCGAAAATGATTAATAAATACAATGAATAGCCGTCTTAGATGGTTGATTACGTCGGGCTTAATATGGTGCAAGTGCTTTATATAAGTTGGCGCACAGAACCATAATTTTGGAAGCAAATATCTAATAGTTAGTAAGGTTTTCGATGTTTTATTGGCCGGGGTTTACTTTATTAAGCTTATTAACAAGCAAACACTTAAAGCTAGGCTTTCAGTCTAATGGGGTGAGGAAAAATATGGTATTTAGGTCGAAGACTTCGTTGGGCTTGTTTGTTATACGCAACTGCATTCGGATCAGAAGAAGTGGGATAGATCTTAGATTACGGGGATTGGAAGCGAATCAAATATTCCAGAAGAGGCCTTCCAAAAGTAATGTGCGGAGACTTTGTAACGTAACGGTTGGAAAATTCTTTTGACCAGCGTTTAATAAAGCCAAGTGCAGAGTTAGCTTTATTTATAATGCTGTCGATATGTGAGTCGAAATTCAATTCTCTGTCACAAATTATTCCTAGATCCCGTACTTCGGTAGTGGAAGGAACAGGCTCATCGCAGATGAAGTAGATTTATGTCATCACCCTGACAGTTTGGATTCTGATAATTGGTTTGACAGATATAAATGTTTAAAGTTGGTACTGGCTTAAAAAAAAAAGTCCTTTATTATTATTTAGAGTAGCCCAAGCACGGCATTCTGTCACAAGGCTCGAATAACATGTACCAATCATATTTTATTTCATCGGGGTTCGGATGAATGCAGCATGCTAAATTCTATTTCATTTTTGGATTTGCTATCTAACATCTGACATACGTTTTGGACATGGACATGCTGTTTTACACATTGATTGTTTTTTCTTCATAAAAAAATCCAGAATAAAATCGTCAAAGATGTGAAACATCCGACTTCAAAATAAGCTCTGAAAACTTCACCTAGAGTCCTTTAGAAACCCAGTTTTCAATTCCTAACATGACTGCAATATTCCCACATTTACTAAGCTACCGGATACGGTTATACTATATCATCTGTATACAACTTTAGAATGTAGAAACTTGTATCAGACACAGCTACAAAGCAAGCCTCGTAAATTTCTTTCAAACGACGCCCTTTTGGGTCACCCACTGTTAGATTTTTAGACGATAAATTTCAAAATAGAGGCCATGCAATCTATTTTACTTCTTCGAAAGCCACATTATTCCATTAGGCAGCCCCAGATAACATGCAAAGTACTCGTATGTACATAAAAGTTCTACGTTACTTTCCTTCAACATACTTGTACATACCTACTTTGCTTAAACCATTAGCAATGCATTTAACCAGTACATTTGTGAAACTCCTACTTTATCCATTCACCTATAAAAGAATTGTTCGTTATCTTGAAAAGAACTCACACGGTTGTTCGGTTTTACCACAGAGAAATGGTGAAAACAACCTTCAACGATCTCAATCTCCCACGCATGCAATTATTGCATTTTACTTGTTGGACTTTATATACACTCTTTTTGCATACTACTTTTTTGACTTACTAATACCTGTTTTGCATTTTTTTTTGTTTTTTTAGGTGCACGCTAAGCACGAAGAGAAATCAGATACAAAGAGCGTCTACAGGGAATACAACCGGGAGTTCCTCTTGCCCAAGGGTGTTAATCCGGAATCGATTCGTTCGTCTCTCAGCAAGGATGGTGTACTAACCGTCGATGCACCATTGCCAGCCCTCACTGCTGGTGGTGAAACTATGATTCCCATCACACACAAATGAGCGCACTAACATACAAAATATCCCGCCGCTCCTCTTCCTCTCCCCCCCCTCTACACAGTAAACAAAATGAAATCCCATAAAGCATTAATTAATTTCCTTTTTTCACAAATTGTGAAATTTAATTTATAATTTTTATTTTAATTCTTTTTTTCTTTTTCCATTTTGACAATTTGATTTTGTTTTTACTATTGTAACACTTTCGTAATTAAAATGAAACGAAAACGAGTTAAAAATTCAGACTAAACTCTCTAATGATAATTATTTAACGTTTCCTTTCCAAGAAAAAAAAATGTATTTTCTATTTAATGTAATTTTTATTTTTGTTTTAAAAATTTTCCTTTGTAATCAGTTAATTGATTTGTCGTCCCCTTTTTATATTTGTAGCGAAAATGGTTTTAAACAAAAAATAAAACAAACAAAAAACTAAATAAAAAAGAAGTACAGACAATTTTTAATTAAAATTTTTTTTTTGGCCAGCCACCCACCAATTACAACAATAAATAGACTTGCAGTAAAGTTTTGAAAATTTTTGTGTATATTGATGTGGTGAAATGTATGTGAAACGCTTTTAAGTGCAGCTGCAGCTGTGATGTAAGCGAAATGTTTTTATAAACGTATGCTAGTAGACATTGATGTTGGATGTAGATTTACATTTTTTTGTAAGATGATGATGGTGCCTGTTATTGGTAACTCTGATACTAATTATTGTTGTACACACAAATAAACTAGACCAGAAAATAACTTTAGATACTTAATTTCCCTGTTTCTTCAATGATTTATTTATTAGCAAATGAAGGAACGGTTTGGTTTCTTTTCGTTTTTCTTTTTATAATTTTCCATTTTATTTCAAATAACAATAGACAATGAAAAAGAAAAAAATAAAACAGAATAATCAAACGGTATAGTATTTGTAAAAGATAATTGTAATTGAAATAAATAAAAAAAAAAACATTTGTATGGAATTTTAACATCGAAACTTTGGATGTATAGTTTTATTTAAACGAAGTCATCCGGTGTTTGATTTGGATGGATATCTATAAATAATTTAAAAAGGGTGCTCTTTGAAGAGACACAACTTGGAGCATACGACCGTAGCAAGCTCACTTACATTTAGTCCACCTTGGCTCAGACCAACGCACGAGTAGGCGATCGGTAAAGTATGCTTTCACATTATCATGCAGCAAAAGATATGGCTCCTCTCTGCTGCTACTTGTCACGTTCATCTTTTTTTTTTTTTGTTGAAAACTTAAATGCGCAGATCCTTAACTTTTCCGATTATCTACATAATTTGGATACCTAAATGAATAAAGCATTCCAGTCTTGACATAACTTTCACATTAGAAATATCGTCGTTTTTCTTGCTCAGTTTTTTTTGTAAAGTTTCACAGGTTATAGGCCCTGTCCTAAGGGGGCGGATTCAAATACTTTTCGGACCGGAGCATTAATGTCCATCCGGTCTCCATAACCCAGCCATATCAGTCGTATTACCTTCATTCTTCGATGTTGCTCTACAGCTATTGCTATACAATTCCTGACTCGAAGAATTTTCCTCTCAAAGCAGACTAGAGCACCCTCATCCATAGAGCAGGACTGGGATTATTAAGGTCTTATATAGGGTAACTTTATTTGTTCGAGAGAGGGCTTTTCTAGTCAGTTGCCTTTTTAACCCAAAGAAGCAGCGATTCCCAAGAGTTATTCTTCGTTTAATCTCAGCGCTGGTGTCGTTGTCTGAATTTATAGCGGAGCCTAGGCAGACAAACCTGGACGATAATGATCAACAATTCCGTCCACCCGACTTGGATGAAGTGAGGATAGCTATATCTAAGCTTAAGTCCAACCAAGCTGCTGGAGTGGACGGCCTGACTGCCGAGCTCTTTAAAGCGGCAGGCGATGACTTCATAAGAAGCATACACCAACTCATCTGTAAAATATGGTCGGACGAAAGTATGCCTGATGAATGGAACCTCAGCATTGTTTATCCGATTCTCAAGAAAGGAGACCCTCTGAACTGCGCCAACTACATAGGCATCAGTCTATAAGATCGCATATAAGATCTTATCAGTCGTTTTTTGTCAACAACCTGATAAGTCCATATCAGTGTAGCTTCAGGTCAGGAAAGTCCACCATCGACCAAATATTTACACTACGGCAGATGTTGGAAAAGGCCCATGAGCTTCAGATCCATACACACCACATATTCATCGATTTTAAGGCCGCGTATGACAGCATCTTTAGAGACGAGCTATACAGAGCAATGTCTAGTTTCGGCATCCCTACCAAGCTCGTTTATCCGTGCAGGATGCACGCTGCTCCGTCAAGATGGCTATAGCGCTCACCGAGACTTGATATAAAAATAGGATTTAGACAGGGTGACGCTCTGTCATGCGTTTTTCAACATCGTACTTGAAAGAATAGTCAAAATTCCGCCCAATTACTCGCATGTGCCTAAGAAACCAGCGTGATGTCAGTGGCGCTTTCCCGAGTATTGAGACGGAAGCGGCGAAAATGGGTTAAGCGGTCAACCAAAGCAAGGCCAAGTATATGCTGTCAAGCAAAAAGTATAACCAATTCCGACGTCTCGGGCAGAACGTCACCCTCGACTGAAATGGCTGGGTCATGTAGAGCGTATGGACACCAATGCTCCGGTCCGAAAAGTCTTCGAATCCGCTCCCGAGGGACAGCGCAATAGAGGAAGGCCAAGACTTAGGTGGCGCACGCAAGTGGAAGGGGACCTCAGCCAACTTAGCGTGCGAAACTGGAGGCAGCTAACCAGGGATCGAGCTGGCTGGAGACGCTTGTTAACCGAGGCCCAGGTCTACCCCAGACTCTAGCGCCACTTAAAGAAGAAAGTCAAAAGACGGTGTCGACGGTGACTCTGTCCGAGACTTCTGTGTTGGTTGTCCTTTTTGCTTGACAGCTTATACTTAGACCTGCCCTCATTGACCGCTAAACCCATTTTCGCCGCTTCCGTTTCAATACTTGCAGAGGTGCTCCTGACATCACGCTGCTTTCTCCCGATAACGTCAATATCATGGGCGTACGCAAGTAATTGGACAGATCTTTGAAAGATTGCGCCTCTTGTGTTTGCGCGTGAGTTTTGCGCTATTCTTTTAAGTCGCTTAGTCGTTTAAATAAATTAAAGATATAGTAAACTCTGCAGTTGATTATAATAGAGATTATAATTCTTTATTAAACTTGTATTTGGACATAGAAATGTTAACTAAACTGCAACGGGTTGAAAAATTGCAGTGGCTGGTTTGGAAATTTCAAATCAAGGTTTTGTGAAGAACACATTATTTTTGGGAGATAGTTGATGGTTTGTCGAAAAAGCCTGTCGTAACGACTGAAACAACAAAAAAAAAACACTGTGGCGCTGGCAGCCCGATATGGGCCATGGCCTAGCTTCTTGACACTCATTTGTGTTGCTCATGTTGTCATTTTTTTGTCACATCTGAGCGGGGCCTACGGTTTATCGCCGAATCCGAACGCACTCCTTAGAAGCTTTTTCGTAAGCAATTTTATCTCGGGAGCTTGCCAGTCATCCAGTCGTCATAACAAAGCCATGGTAAAAGCCAATGCATTCGAGACAGACCGATTTTGAGTAAAACAACAGAATTCCCGTAAGAGCATATTTTACAGGAAAACCGCAGGATAAAAGTGGCCTTATTACAGCAGCATAAATCCTGAGGACCCTTATCGAGCTGCCGACAGTTCCCTTGCACTGCCAGAAGACCAAAAACGCCTTAGATGCTTTTGACATAACATGTTTAGTTTATAAAGGCTTGTTATCCAGCATGCAAATTAAATTCTTATCTTATTTGGAGAATTGGTGATGCGTTTAAGCACTAGGGGAGTCAGCATAGATAGCTTCCTCCTTCTCGTAAAGATAACGACATTAGATTTGAGAGAATTTACTAAATGCTAATTTCTAATGAACCAATCTTCGATTACGTCCAGTGTCGATGATTATACGCAAATCCCTTCTCGTCGCAAGTTCTTCCGCTTCGGTAAGTATGCGTTCGCAAAGCAGTTGCATAGGAATCTTGACACAAAGGAAGTATAGTAATTCTGACTGCAGCTCTTGGCGATTTTCGGTATGAAAGGTCTCTCTCACTGCTCGCCAAGGTTTCGGTATGTATACCAGTGTCAGACTAGCGTGGGGATTCTCTTAGGCATTACCAGCAGCCCTTACATATACCTTTTTGTACATGCCTTCTCCAAGTCAATAAGTAGGCACCAGTGTATGGCTTATTTGTTTTGTTCCACTGAAACCAGAAATCCTCTTTAGATACTTCACGGAGGAAGATGACTTCATGGACAAAAAGTCAATGCATTTCCACACGGATGGAGCAATTTGGCAATTAATGAGGTCCTTTTCTGGCTGAAGAAAAAAGTCTATCTATCTGCAAGGGATATCCGCATCTGCTATTAAATGCCTGGACTCGGTCTCACAAAATTTTTAAACCGTCCAAAACTGTAAATCATCTCATGGAGCGATGACAGAGCAGTTCAACATTCACTTATGTTGGGTGTCAGGTTAAATATATATTCCATGGAACCAAACCAAACAAATTTGGATCTGAATCGATCTAAGAATTTGGTCTTCAAAGCAGAAAATATCTTAGCGCCATCATAGATGTCACTTCTGAAGAATGTCTTATAGACAAGCATGCAATAAGACTTAGCGATTTTAGAAATGACTTCTACCGAAATTGGATGGACGAAGAGGAAGAGGTGTCAATCCTACACATACTTTGTACATGTTTAGCTTTTTTCCAATGAAGAAAATTGACAATGATTTAAGCGATATAAGCAATGTTGTTATTAAAAGCCTTCTACTCTTCGTCAGAAGCTCCAATTGCTTTCAGCAGGAGGGCAATTTCAGCTTTTGTTATAAGACGGAAATTTGTCACAATCTTGAAAAGGAAATGGTGGCGAATGACGAAGCAACAACGAGCCCGGATACCCACGGATCTTCTGTTGACGAATCAAAAACAACAAATTTCGGATATACACGTGAAATGTTAGGTCCCTTAACAGGCCACGTGCAGCCGAACAACTAGCGGAGGCCCTAGACTGCTGCAAAACAGACATAACGGCCATTCGATCAATGCGATGGGATGGCCCGGACAAAAAGAGGATGAAAAATTGCGACAGAAAATACGGCTATTGTTATCGACGGCAAGAGCAGTCCCTATTTGGATGCGGATTTGTTGTTGGAGGCAGACTTAGGTAAGTGTTGTAATTCATTTATTATTTTATTAATTCACTTTTATTAATCCTTATGAGTTACTCAACAGTAGATACAACTTGTTAAATAATAATTGTACATATGCGTATGCAGCTAGCTCTTGGTAATGTTACTCGTTCGGAGGCCTAACTTTTTAGTTCCGGCCGATCTTCGCAGCCCTGCTACTCGTGGAGATGTAGTAGGTGAGCAGACTGGATTTAGGTGAGCGATATTGTTTGCAGATATATCGCGCGACATTGGGCTCCCCTTATTCCATCGGATTCCTCTTGGAATGAATTTGGAAGCGTTGAAGCTTCTTTGCACCGATTATCGTTCGCTGATGGTATATTTTCTAAGCCAGAGCCTTGAAAAAGAAAATAATTTGTTAAATCAACATTGCTACCCTTCTCCGACGCCATGTTTTCAGTCCTTGTCGGTCTTGAGAATATTAGTTTTGATGCCTTCTCAAAGACCCATCTTCCATTTTCACTAAATACATTCGACGTCTTAAAATCTTTAAAGTCTCGGCTCTTGTCCATCGCTTTCGTTTCAAGTACAGCCTGGCAAAGACTGCATCCCCAGGTTTAAATTTACTCAATGAAATGGACTTAGTCGCCCGTTCAATCTTCTGTAGCAAAGCGGGTAAAAGCGTCCTGTGTTGTCGCCCATGAAGGTATTCAGCAGGAGACTTTTCTGTCTCATTTGGTAGTGCTCGGTATTGTAGTTGTCTATCAAAATCTTCTTGAGTGATGTCTTGAATGTTCTAACCATCCTTTCTGCAGCACCGTTGGACTCCGGGTTGAATGGAGCGGAAGTCAGACGATTGATTGTCTGTGCTCTGCAGAAGTTTTCAAACTCCTTAGACGCGAACTGTGTCCCGTTTGCACTTTCGAGGGTCTGATGTATGCGTTCCAACGCAAATATTGATCTGAGTGCCGAGATGGTTGCCGTCGATGTTAAAGAATTCATTTTAATCACTCATGGAAATCTTGAGAAAGCGTCCACGACGGTAAGCCACATTTTGCCAAGAAAAGGACCGGCGTAGCCCAGATGCACTCTTTCCCAGGCCAAGCTTGAAGCTTTCCCAACTACCATATTCTCTTGCTTCGTCACTCGCGTGTACTTGACAAGCCTGACAATTTGCAACACTCTTCTCAATATCCTGGTGAATTCGACGCCACCAGCAATATCGGCGCGACATCTGTTTCATACGACTTACACTCCAGTGACCCAGGTGAAGTATTGACAAAACCTTTTTCTGCAACTCGGGTGGAACCACTACTCTTGTATGCTCTGACTGTAATAGAAGAACATTAGCAAACACACAAAGACATAATTTTCTTCTATAATAGGGCACAATATATTGATAATCTTCACTGTTCCTGTTAATTTTGGCAGACCAGGTAGGATCGTTTTGTCCCTAGCAGATGCAGGGGCAATGGTCTTACTTGTAATTAGAAATTCTTCCAATAGAGCAGTGTATACAGATTCAACTCCAAGTCGGACGGACCTCCTCTTCTTCGTCGAATTTGTTGTCAGGTCCGATTGGTAATCTAGATAGCAATCAATAAGTTATGTTGAGCGGTGGGTCTGTAGCGGATTTTGTAGTTGTGGCTCATAAGTGTAATAGCATATCGCTGTAATCTACTAATGGTTATTTCAGGTAGTTTTTTTTTGGGTGAAAAATAGTTATAAGAGTCTTATGGTCTTTTATAAGCTCAAATTCTCGTCCATACAAATAATGGTGAAACTTACGCATGCCGAATATTATGGGGAGTGCCTCTTTTTCGATTTGGTTGTAAGCGTTTTTGATGCGAAAGCTATTGGGTGTTCAGAACCGTCTAGGAAAATATGAGAAATAACTGCTCCTATCCCATATGATGAAGCGTCAGTGGCTAATGTTACCGGGTACTTTTCCGAAAAATGAACCAGTCGAGACACGTTTGCAATCTTATTCTTCAGCCTCGCAAAAGCAATTGTCTGTGCTTGACCCCAATGGAATTTCTGGTCATTTGCTCTTAAAGAATTCAAAGGTACGGCAAGTTGACCGACATTTTTAGTGTACTGGTTAAAGTTTATTTTCCCAATAAATGCTTCAAGTCCCTTAACATCTGTTGGTGTAGGGAGGTTTATAAGCGCCTTAACGCGATCATCTGAAGGGTCTGTTACCTTTGGCGTCTATAGTATGGCCGAGATATTCTATTTGTTCTTCGGCAAACGCACATTTCTCTAGATTACAGGTACGGCTATGTTGTTCCAATCGCTCAAGAAAAGTTTTTAAATTCTGAAGATGCTCAGCGATGTTTCTTCCAGAAATGACGATGTCATCCACATACCATATGCTCCGCAACATTCTAATCCAGACAGAAGTTGATCAATATATTGTTGAAATATAGCAGTAGAACATGAAGCACCAAAAGGTAATCGCAGTACTTGAAACAGACCAAACTCGGTGCTGATGGCGAATATTTGTTTCGATGGCGATGTTTCGATTCATCGTCGAGTGGGATTTGAAGATATGCGTCCGATAAGTCAACCATGCAGTTGATGGCACAATTCAATTCAAACCTTGGAAACGGATGTCTTTGAAATCACCATATATGCGGACCGAACCATCTGGCTTTGCCACCACGATGACATGTGTGAACTGGGTTTAGAATACCCAGCTTTTCTAACCGATTAAGTTCGGCCTTCACAGTCGCCTTTTGTGCAAGAGGCATAGGGCGATATTTGAAATATTTTGGCTGAGAACCGCTCTTCATTTTGATGTGACCCTTAAAAACTTACTACATCCCAAAGTGTTGTTGAACACGCTTTTGTACCTTTCACAAAGCAGTTTCGCTGTAGCTTGTATATTGCTTGACTCTTTTGGATTAGTTTACATATACTAATTATGTCTTTAAATGTATGTGCACTTACATTTTCTTCCGCTAACTTTATGAGCAGTTCGTTGATAGAGGTGCCACATGAGGAAAGCAGATGTTCCTTCCTCAGGTTGTTGTCTTGAACGGCGTGTGCGGAAAAGTGCTGCTGGAGCTGGAAGAGGTACTTGTCATATTTATCCTTCTGCTCACCAAACATTCGAAGGTGTGGAATTGCGCTGGATGAAAGTTGATTAGATTTTCCCTCCTTATGGCGTTCTCCATTGCCTCCATTCGATCCTCCTTCATCATTTCTTCCATCCATTCTTGTTGGTGTTTTAGGATATTTTAAAGCGCGTTTTCGTCCATTATCCTCGTCGCCAAATGTTGTAATTCATTTATTATTTTATTAATTCTTATGAGTTACTTAACAGTAGATATAATTTATTTAATGTTGCATGGAATTTTATAACTGCTGTTTACTAATTCGAGGTCGCTGATTTCAAATATAACCTCAATTTTTCTCTAGCAGCTTCAGTTTTTGAGATACAGCTACCGGCCACCGTCGAGAAATATCTACAAAAACGATCCCAACTATTTTTGTAACATCTGCGGTGAATATTGTTACACATGTGCTGTAGCTTCCCTACATGCGTGTCTCTCTAGTCCGCAGCTGCACCCCCGCAAGTGTGTATTACTATGTACGCGACACTTGGTGTTTGATTCATGCAAACACCAAGTGTGCGCTTTCCCTTTAAACTGCTCACTCTCATTAGAAGTTGTGGGTGGAGAGATCGATCAGTTTGGTTTTCAGTTGTGGCGTGGTCGGCCGTAAACGTTTGATAGTGACAGATAATAAAAATACAATTAACAAATATTCTAACCGTGTTCTTATTTATATAACTGGCGCAGTCGGAAAACTCGGCGATTGATCTGTTAAAACAAAAATTAAATGGAAAAGAAAAATTTTTAAACGAATAAGAAAAAATAAGAACCCTTCTTTCACCTTTCGTCTTAAGAGAAAAGGATAATATAAGAAAAGGAAATTCAATAATTTACTATTTTAATGTTTATCCACTTCGATCTACGATCATTTATTAAAAAACAAAAAGTTTAATATATTAATCGGACGGACGAAAAATTAAATTGAGAAGTTTTTGACAACAAGTGTTCGATCTACAGAAAAAAAGAAAAAAAAAGAAAAAAGCAACGAATGACCGAAACGTACGCACATACATTTATATGTATGTACATAAATAAATACACTCGTGCAGTGACTTTTCGTCTAAGAGCTAGTGAACCGCTTTGCTTAACGTGACTGTACATACTCTCATTCAAGTTCCAAAAAAAAATCAGACGCGGATTTCAACAACGGAACACCATCTCCATTATCAAAAAACACAAAAACCCGCTGCTTTAACGGTACGTACTTACGAAGAAATAAATTATCCACCCATCATGGAAGTTCTAAGCCCAGCCGATAAGTTTAAGTTTATATTAGAATTAGTTAGTAAGATCCCCCCATATGACGGCAGTTGTGATTTTACAGTTGACTTCTTGGATAGGATAGATTCGATGGTTCCATTATTTAATGAATTTGATGATGGGGCTCAAATAATTCGAACGGGATATGTTAAAGACAAAATCGTAGGGCCAGCTAGGAGTGAGCTCCAAAAGCACGGACGACTTAGCACCTGGACTCAAATAAGAGAAATCTTAGTGAGTAATTTTGGGGAAAGGTTATCTTCTCATGCTTTGATAGACCAAATAAGACTAGCTAGAGTCAGAACAACAATTGAAGAATTTTACAATACTATAAACAGTCTTTTAAGCAGAATTAACAATTCTATCTTATTAAATAGTAATAACCCAGATCAAAATATAGTAAATTCGAACCATAGGATTGCTCTTGAGGCATTTAAAAATAATTTGCCAGAACCAACGAAAACAATAAATCTATGTCGAAACCCCCAGACTTTAAACGAAGCTTTTAAAGTAATATTAGAAATTAACCATCAGTCATTAGGACCTAATCCGAGTAATTTTTACAATAGCAAAAAAAATTTCAATGCACAAAATTTTCGAAATAGACAGGTTATCAATAATAACAGACGAGGACAAAATAGAAATTTTCCAAAAGTTAATCATCAGTCATATCATAACTACGAGTATAACAGTCAAGCTATTCAACAACAAAATAAAATTTTTTCACGAAGTGGTCAATCGCGATGATCAAACAGGTATAATCAACATAATGACCCTATGGACATTACTCTGAACGAACAAAATTTTCCCTTAGACCATCAAAACAACTCCCATATATAGTAATAGAAAATCAGGTCAGGCCTCTCAGATTTATTATTGACTGTGGCGCCGAATTCAGCATAGTTAACGAAAACTTGTGCCACCCTAAATGGAAATTACCACCCCGCAATATTAAGCTAAGAGTCCTTGGCCGAAACATAGAGACGAACGTTTTTTTTACAGAATTCCCTTATTTAAAGAATTCAACCATCCAAATTTCTTTGTCGAGTTTTTAGAATACCAATTCCATGATCATTTTGACGGTCTAGTTGGGAACAATATTTTATTAAAATTTAATCCAATTATTGATTACAAAAACCGATGCCTTGTGACAGATAGTGCAAGTATACCTATTTATTTTAATAAAGAAGAAGAGACTTATGCGAAAGAGAGGCATTGTCTTAAGAAACTTCGAACATACTTTGCAATGAATATTTTGACAATAAAGTTTCCGACGAAATATTTGCAATTCATTTAGAGAAAACAGATACTAATAAATTAAAATATTTAATAAATTCATTTAAATCAATATTTTATAAGGAAGGGGAAAGTCTTACATTCACAAGTGAAATAAAACATAAAATAAACACAAAAAATGAAATACCAATATACAGCAAACAAAGGTTTCCACCAAATCGAGGTTGACGCTCGCGATAGAGCAAAAACTGCCTTTTCAACCAAAAGCGGACATTATGAGTTTCTGCGAATGCCATTTGGGTTGAAAAATGCCCCGTCGACATTCCAGAGATTGATGAATAATGTTCTAAAGGACTTTATCAATAAAATTTGTGTCGTCTATTTGGACGACATTCTTGTCTTTTCCACTAGTTTCCATGAACATTTGATTTCACTAAAACAAATTTTTCAAAGTCTTAAGGAAGCTAACTTAAAAATTCAAATCAATAAATGCTCTTTTGCAGAGCCATTCACTAACTATTTAGGTCACATTATCACACAAAATGGTATAAAACCAGATCCAAATAAAGTAAAAGCTATAGCTGAGATGAAACTACCTACAGACAAAACAGGTATCAAGCGATTTTTGGGTATAACCGGATACTACCGGAAATTCATTAAAGATTACGCTAAAATTGGATATCCTTTAATAAAGTATTTAAAAAAGTCTGAAAAAGTTAATACAACAGACCCTCAATATCAAAAAGCGTTCGGAAATCTAAAGACATTACTGTGTACTGACCCTATTCTCAAAAGTCAAAATTTTGATAAACTTTTCGTACTGACAACCGACGCTTCGGGTTATGCCTTAGGAGCTGTGCTCAGTCAAAGTAATCACCCCATATGCTATGCTTCTCGCACGCTCAACAACCACGAACGCCACTATTCGACGATCGAGAAGGAACTTCTTGCAGTTGTCTGGGCGGTGAAGTATTTTAGAACATATTTATATGGGAGAAGGTTTACAGTACGCACTGACCATAAGCCCCTCGTCTGGCTGAATAGTATTAAAGAACCTAACATGAACCTACAACGGTGGAACATTTTTCTCAACGAATACAATTTTGATATAGAATATCTGAAAGGAAAAGAGAATTGCGTGGCCGATGGCCTTAGTAGGTACACTAGTGAAGAAATTTTAAGGGATAATCCAGAACTTGATCTTGGCGACATTTTAAATAACGAGTTTGATGCTAATTGTAACAATAACGCAGAAGTTATGTTTGCAAGGACAAATCCCATAGACGATAACAATGATATCGTAACCACGGGAGCTACCGTCCACAGCGCAAAAGAAGACGAAACTCGACACATATATATTTCCGAAAAGCCAATTAATATGTTTAAAAACCAAATATATTTGTTTTATGGCCCTAGAGACAAAACTTCTATCAAAATCGTCCATAAAAAAATACAAAATTATGTAGAAAAAAAAGAAGACAGTAATGATTTGCTAAAATTTATGAAAGGCCTTTTATTAAAGAAAGGTGTTATATGCATATACTGCAGTAATCTTTCCTTATTCCTTAAATTTCAGGAAATCTATGTAAAATACTTTTCAATGAATACAAACCTAAGACTTTTGAAATCCAACGTAAGGCTTAAAGATATAATAGATAAAAATGAAATGATAACAAAAATTAAGAAAGAACACATAGATAAAAATCACCGGGGAATCAATGAAATATTTTCGGAATTAAAACAACAATATTAATACCCAAATTTACAAGTTGAAATTCAAAAATATATCAATAACTGCGACATTTGTAAAATAGCTAAACACGATCGGCAACCACTTCGTATCCCGATGCTAGTTACTGAATCACCTCAATACTTAAACGACATCGTTTAAGACATCTGGTTTCCTGAACGGAACAAAATGTATTTAACAACCATTGATAAATTCTCGAAATATGCAACGATTCACGCTTTAGAAGATAGGAATTGGATAGAGATCTTGAGAACCATAAAAGAAAGAATACGATTTTTGGGTAAGCCAAACAAACTCATATCTGATGGGGAGACTTGCATAGTTCATTCTGCCGTTGAACAATTCTTAAAAGAACAAAATATTGAGTTCTATAAAACAACCGGTTCTCTTAAAACTGGTAATGCGGATGTCGAACGATTGCATGGGACTCTGAACGAACATCTTCGGATCAAAAATGCGGCTAAAAATGCTTCGGACCTAGACGAAAACTTATTTGACATTATAACCATCTATAATAACACAAATCACGCAACCACAAATATAAGACCTATAGATTTCATTTCTAAAAATATAAGCAGGGAAGTAGTTTTAGAACTCGCAAACAAATTCAAAATTCAAAAAGAGAATAGGATTCAAAAGACGAATAGCAAAAACAAAACATCAATCCAAACCAGTGTACGAACATTGTGCAAAATCAAACAGTGGGAAAAAATAAACCTAAGTATAAGAAAATATCTTGCCCCAAAATTAAAGGAAACTATGTTATCGATAGATCAACAAAAAGAAATACGAAATATTACAAAAACCAAATAAAACGGAAGTACAAATTTCAAACAGAACCCACTTAACTTATGACAATTAATCAGTAGCAGTATAATCACATCATAGTCCTTTTTAAATTAGTCTTGTTTTTCCCTTATCCCGTTTTGGTTTTGTTAATCAAAAATGTATAGCTACATTCAAAATATTATGTTGCCCTTTTTCGACAAAGGAAAAAGTTGAAAAAAAAAAGAATGACTAAATAAAACATATTTAAATGGTACCATCGAGCTATCCTCATCCAGGAATGTAACTTTCACTAGAATATATGAGTTTAATAGATAAATAAGAAAACTGATGCTGTTGTAAAATTAAGTTTAGTTTTTCCTTTTTTTTTGTTTTGTTTAAGAATAATAATAAATAAATTGAAGAAACTAAGAAAAGAATTTTGTAGATTATATTTATAAAAAAAAATCAAGTACTGAAAATGTTAGTACGAGTATAAGGAAATATTGTATCGCAAAAAGAGAAAAAATTCAAAGAAATTAATTTAAAGCAATTGGAAAAAATTTCACTAATAAATTAAACCCTTGAAGTTATGTTAAAATTTGTAACAAAAAAAAAAAACAAACAAACCAACACGACCGACCGCGTGCATATTTTTTATTTTTTATTTTTTCATTTGCCTTAGACCTTTTTGGGGACCAAAAAGACTTGGTGGGGAAGGTGTTACACATGTGCTGTAGCTTCCCTACATGCGTTTCCCTCTAGTCCGCAACTGCACCCCCGCAAGTGTTTTTTTTTTTTTTTTTTGATTGCGCCCAAAGGATGTGTAATCTTCGAAAGATACTAGTTGCCAGTGCTACTAGCATGCACGATTCGCGGGATATGTTTCTCCAGTGCCTCGCGTCTCACGTACTAAACCACACCCATGTACTCTTCTACCACTCTCCCCGCGGGACTGCCGTTAGGTATTACTTCGCGGGGCTGGTTAGCAACTCATGCTAAATCATCAACGTCAACGTCTGCCACTTCGGCCCTTCTTTGTCTTTCGGCTCTTCTTAGCTCATTTTGTACGCTCGTTATGTATGAACATATTTCCAGCCAGTCGTCTTCTGAGCTCAACATACGCTCTATGAGAAGCTGTGGAATGGGTAAGTTCACTCTTCCTCCTGAAAATCTTCTGCAGTGGAACATTACGTGCTCCGTATCCTCTTCTTCATCTGGGCATTCGGGGCATAGAGGCGAACTATCGTGGCCGAATCTGTGAAGATAACTTCGATAGCCGCCGTGCCCTGACAGGAACTGCGTGAGGTGGTAGTTAAAGTCCCCGCTTTTTCTTCTTGTCCAGACCTCGATGTTTGGGATCAGTTTGTGGGTCCATCTGCCTTTTGCCGTGTTATCCCACCGGACTTGAGTGCTAGAGATGTTGCCCTTTCTTCTTCTTTTATCCTTTTTCTTATGATGGACTCTTGCCTGTTGACAGTTAGCCTAAGGTAGATCCTTTGCATTTCGTTAGCGAGAATGTCGATGGGAATCATTCCCGCAATAACGCAGGCTGCTTCGTCCGAAATTGTTCGGAATCCGCTTATTGTTCTTATTGCGCAGAGCCTGTATGCTGACGAGAGCTTCCTTCTTGTTTCCTTAGATGTAAGAGCCCCTGCCCAGACCGGTGCAGCGTATATCAGTATTGAGCTGACCACCCTGGATAACAGAATCCTTCTGGCGTATCCAGGTCCACCGATGTTTGGCATAATCCGGGAAAGAGCTGCCTGCATCTGTGACTCCCTTTTGCTGGCGTACTGGATGTGCGTTTGAAAGCTTAACCTGTTGTCGAGCGTTACTCCTAGGTACATTAATGACCCCTTTGATCTAATTAGTTGGTTTCCAACACGGAAAGATGCATATTCCACAGTTTATCAACACAGCCTCGGTCTTGTGGTCAGCTAGTTCTAGCCCTGCAGACTCTAGCCAATTATTGATTCTGGCTACTGCTTCATCCGTAGCGGACTATATCCCATGGATATGTTTGGCCACAGTAACCACAGCGATATCGTCAGCAAAGCCTATAACCTTAACTCCTTGTGGCAGCGTTAATCGGAGAACCCCGTCGTACATTATGTTCCACAAGAGGGGTTCAAGAACCGACCCTTGTGGTACTCCCGCGGTGGTGTTGTAGTATTTAACGCCATCGTCAGTATGGTATCTTAATTTCCTGTCGGTAAGGTAGTTTGCTACTATGTTTAACAGGTAGTACGGCCTTTCCATTCTGACCAAGGATCTCCTAATGCATGACCAGCTTGCCGAATTGAAGGCATTTTTAACATCAAGGGTCACAACCGCGCAATATTTCTTCATCCCACCTCTCCATCTTTTTCCCCGTATTGCTTCAGCCGCTGTATCAACTACCGCCTTAATGGCATCGACGGTAGAACGCGATTTTCTGAATCCATACTGGTCATCAGACAAAGCTCCTTTATCTTCTGCCACCTCGAGTAGTCTGCAGTATATGATCCGTTCTAAGATTTTTCCCATTGTATCTAATAGGCATATTGGCCGGTATGAGGACGGTTCCTCTGGTGGTTTTTTCCCTTTTGGCAGTAAAACCAGGTGCTGGAGTTTCCACGACCTCGGGAATACCCCTTCCTCCAGACACCGTTGCATCGTTGCAATAAAAAGCTCCGGTCGTTTTCGAATGGGCGCTTTAACCGCCACATTCGGGATACTATCGGGCCCGGGCGCTTTGTTGTCACCTATCTTCCTGCACGCTTCGTATAGTTCCTTCGGCGTGATTGCAGGGATGCGTTTCGAACTTGTGTCTCTTGTGGTGATGATCAAAGTTGACGGCCTATATGGAAATAAGTGCTCAACTATTGTCTTCAGCATTATTGGGCAGGATATTTGTGGGGACATACTGCCCTTAAGCTTCTTCATCACCATCCTATATGCCATACCCCAGGGGTCTAGGTCTGGCCCATCGCAGAGTTGTCTAAAGCATCTTGCCTTGCTCTCTTTAATGGCCGTTTCGAGATCTCGCCTTGCTAATCTGAAGATAGATAGCCTTTCTTGAAACTCTGGCCTTCCCCTGCATCGCTGGGATATGCGTCTAGCCCGGAGGCAAGCTGCTCTGAGCGTTTTAACTTCGTCGTTCCACCAGTAACACGGTGCCCCTCTTTTACTGGCAGATCTTCTAGGCATTGCTGCATCACACGCTGTGGTAATTGTTTGCGTCAATTGTTGTGACAGTGTCTCCGCTGTTTCGCTGCTGAATGCAAGTTCGGTATTCATCATTTCCTCGAACGTATCTTTGTCAAAGTGGGTGTCTTTCCACTTTGGCCCTGTTAGCTTGGGGAGCTGCCTGGACTTGTCTTTGTTCAAGCTAAATATGATTGCCTGGTGATCGCTGTGCGTATATTCTTCGCTTACTTGCCATTTTGTTTTGCGCAGGAGTGAGTTACTCATAAAGGTGATATCTATGATAGACCCCTTGCCTGCTTTCCGAAATGTGTTTTTTGCACCATTGTTCGCCAAACTCACATCTAGTGTTGCGAATGCTTCTAGTAGAGCTCGACCCCTTGCGTCCGTTATCCTGCTGCCCCATTCTGTAGCCCATGCATTGAAATCGCCAGCAATTATAATTGGGTGTTTTCCTCGCGCGTCAGCTACAATGTCATCCAGCAGCTTCAGGTAAGCCCTAGGTGTTAGGCTAGGGGGTGCGTAGCAACTATAGAAGTGGATGCCGTTTATCCTAGCGGTTACGAAGTACTCCGCTGGCCCACCGACTTTTTGCATGGCGTGGCTTCCACAGGTCCATATCGCTGTCTTCTTTGAGATATCGTCTATCCAGCTACAACCATCCAAAGATTTGTAGGGCTCACTAACTAGGACAATATCTACTTTTTGTTCCCTTGTCATCTGCACCAGCAAGTCCTGCGCGGCCGCACAGTGATTAAGGTTTATCTGGACGACCTTCATCATACTTTGTTCGTCAGGGCCTTCTTGAATACCGGACACTGGCCGCTACCAGCCACGTGTCCAGCGTTATCAGGCTTGTCCTTCTTGCACCAGAAACATAGAGGTTTCTTTGCACAAGCCTTGGCAATGTGACCTTCTTCCCCACATCTTCTACACTGCTTGGATCGGTCATACTCGCTCTTGCAGTGACGCGCCGTGTGCCCGAATTCTAGGCACCTAAAGCATTTAGTTAGCACTAAACGCACTCGTATTCGGCAGTTTACCCACCCAATCTTAATCCTGCCCGACTTAAGCATCTTATTTGCGCTGTATACTGGCAACCCGATCGTCGCAACTTGCGTGCCTTCGTAGGCCTTCCTTAGGTTTAGGACGTCTGGTTCACATACCTCTTTCAGCTGGAACTGCGACTTTATGGCCTCGCAGATATCTCTCTTAGTGGTGACCTCGTCGATATCCTTGATTTCTATCGTCGATCGGTGGGTCAGTGTCCGGACCTCCGCGTTGGCGCCGAGAGTTTCCCCGAGTATCCCCTTGAACTGCTCGGTTTTCTCACCTTGCTTCTTTAGTTCGAACAGGAGGTCACCTTTTTGGGTACGTCTTATTCTTGTTACCGACTCCCCCAAGTTGCCAAGCTTGGGATCAGCCTTAACCTTGCGTAATATCTCCGCATACGATAGCTCTCCCTTAGCTGCTACCACAATTGCATCGGGTCTCGTGTTCTCCTTGGTAACTATTTTCTTTTTGGGTTCCGCCTTCTTTTTGGTAACGACTTTTGACCACTCCTTTTTATCTTCGGTTACCGTCTGTCCGTTATTCGCGGCCTTGTCAGCCTTTAGAGGCTTGATGTTAGCACCTTTTTCGACTTTGCCGGTATTCTTGCTTTCGGCTTTGCTCCGGGTTACCTTGCTCCCAGTGGGTGTTGGCGGCTTCTGACGACGTTTTGAGCTCGGTGTTTCGCCGTTGGGTTCCGTTCTCCTTTTTGAATCCACAACTGCCACTTTAAGCCATGGTGAAGTCTGTGAGCTATTATTTTTTCTTATGACTTCCTTGGCCATGTCATCGTACATCTCAATTGCCGAGAGCTCGTAGAGTGCCTTAATGTTTTCGATGGCGTCTCTCATTGGTTGGTGGATGGAGCGCCTCTTGCCATCTTCTAGCATTTCCACCAGCGTTTTTATCTGTTCTCCCAGTTTATGGAAGACTGTCTGGGTGATTGGCTGGGTGATTAATTGCGGTTCCGAAGCTGGACGCATTGGGCAAGCCACACCTTCTTCCATATACATTTGAGGCGTCGACGCCTTAACAATGGGCGATCTCTGCAAGGCAGAACTTCTCTGGAAGGGGTTCACATAGTTCTCCCCATTTTCTTCATTGGTGTTTTTTTGGTTTGTTGTCATCGTGTCTATTGGGTCCCCACTCAAAGCCGTTATAAATATTCGGATGTGCAGTCACCTTATGATTCCATGGTTATCTATGCGAGCAGTGAGGCCATGCGAGGGTTGACACAAGCCCTTATGGGGTCGTGCGCCAGAGCCAGATCGGTGCTAAACAGGAATGTTACATCTGTACCTACACCACCAACTTAATGGCGACGAAATATTGAGCGTTCTTTGAGGCCTGCCAGGGTTTTAACGGGACGGGGGCGCTTGCAGCATTAGCCTGAAAGCCATTTCCGCAAAATTTCGCTCTTGCTTACTCAGGTAACAGAATACTGCAAACGTCAGCCCTCATAGTTGTCATTCCGATTCTTTTTCCAGTATGCCATAATTAAGACCTTACTGGGCTCAGTCTTAATGTTTTAAGGTTATTCTTACCATTTATTTTTAATATAGTACTAATTTTATAGCATTACACTGTAATTTAAAAAAAAAATATGTGCGTGCAGTCCCTTTATGGTGAAGAAACTGCAACTTTCACCTTGTGGCGGGTACCGCCGGATCTCGCCATTTGTTGTATCCCTCGTTGCCACCTTGTGGGTGGGAGGCACTTACTTGGAAGACGGTGCTTGCTCGTCTTGTCGCAGAGAGTTCTTAGGGGTTCCTTTGACCTTTTCAGTCAAGCCCTCCTTCTCCGCCCATCTGGTTGGGAAGCTGCTTAATTGGGTTTCGCAGTTGACCTTCTTCTAGTGTGTTCCGTTAACAATGCTTTATCGGATGTATTACCTCAGCATCATTCAGGGTTGAACACGGAACACGAATGGATTTTAGTCGCCTCTTACGACAGGCATACCTTACCTCAGGTCTATTCTAACCCCGATCGGAAGGGGGGTAATATTATGTACGCGACATTTAGTGTTTGATTCATGCAAACACCAAGTGTGCGCTTTCCCTTTAAACTGCTCGCTCTCATTAGAAGTTGTGGGTGGAGAGATCGATCAGTTTGGTTTTCAGTTGTGGCGTGGTCGGCCGTAAACGTTTGATAGTGACAGATAATAAAAATACAATTAACAAATATTCTAACCGTGTTCTTTATATACATTCAAAAATTGTAGACTTAGTGTGTCGGAGTTCGCAAAACAGGTGTATTTGGATTATTTTGGATTTCTTTTGGACACCCGCGACAAGTACTGGGTGCCTAATATGGTGTGTAAGACATGCGTTGAGTCTTTGAGGTTATGGGCGAATAAGAAAAGACCCCATTTCAAGTATCAAACACCAATGATCTGGCGGGAACCTACGAATCATCAGGATGATTGTTATTTTTCTGTGGCTGATATAAACGGGATTAACAAAAAAAACCGGTGCAAATGGTTTTACCCTAACTTGATATCCGTTACTCGACCAGTCCTGCACTCTGGCGATGCGCCGCTGCCGGTACTACCAGCATCTTCATCTACACAAAATGATCACGACGATCACGAAGAAAAAAACCCTCCAAGTGATGAAAGTGTGGCAATTGACTTTAAACCAGATATTTCTTCTGAGCCCCGGCCATTTAATCAGGAAGAGCTCAGCGCATTAGTCAGAGACCTTGGCCTTTCTGAAAAAGCATTGGAGATTCTAGCTTCTCGATTATCGAAAGAGAGAGACAGACTTGCTTTCATTATTTTCTGAAGATGATGATTTTGTTTACTGTTCAGATATTCCTGGTTTATTGACAGCAATGGGAGTACAAAATTATGATCCAAATGAATGGCGTTTATTTATTGATTCCTATAAACGTAGCCTGAAATGTGTACTTATGCATAACGGCAATAAGCTTGGTTCGTTACCGATTGTACATTCAACTAAAGTCAAAGAAGAGTATGCTACTGTAGCTTCTGTTATGGGTAGAATCAAGTACAACGAATACAAGTAGCTGTTATGTGTGGATCTGAAAATGGTGAATTTTCTTCTCGGCCAACAAGGAGACTATACAAAATATCAGTGTTTTATTTGTCTGTGGAAGAGCAGTGCTAAGTCTGAGCATTGGATTAGAAAAGACTGGCCTTCCAGGCTTACTATGGTTCCGGGACAACTGAATGTGATAAATGAACCACTAGTGTCTAGGGATCACATAATACTGCCACCTTTGCGTGTCAAACTAGGGCTCATGAAACAGTTTGTCAAAGCTCTGAACAAGGATGGTGATTGTTTTAAATACATCTCTAAAAAGTTCCATCATTTAAGTGCAGAGAAACTGAAAGCCGGAATTTTCGATGGTCCACAAATAAGAAGGTTAATAAAGGACGAAAACTCTAACAGTCATATGACTGATATCGAAAAAAAAGGCCTGGAATGAATTCGTTTGGATTGTAAAAAATTTTCTTGGAAACAAAAAGGATGATAGCTATGCGGAGCACGTAGAAGAGATGTTGTCGCACTTCAAGCATATTGGTTGTAATATGAGCATCAAAATGCACTTTCTCCACAGCCATTTCCCTGAAAATCTTGGTGATCTGAATGAAGAGCAAGGGGAACGGTTCCATCAAGATATTCGAACTATGGAGGAGCGGTACCAGGGTCACTGGAATGCTCACATGATGGCGGACTACTGTTGGAGCATTAAAAACAGCCCTTGTGAACCAACAGAAGGAAGAAAATCTTATAAAAGAAAATTTTTTTGATATGTAGTAGTGTAGTTGTAGTTGTTTTTTTAAATATTTTTTTAATAAAAATATTTTTTTCTTAAAAAAAAACGTTTTTTTTTTGTATCTCAAAAACTAAAGCTGATACAAAAAATTAGACTTTAGATCTAAAATCAGCACCCCGAAAATCTATAATATTAGTCATAATATTGGATGCAACAAAAATGCTATTCCCTTGTGTAATTGTACATATGCGTATGCAGATAGCTCTTAATAATGTTACTCGTTCGGCAGCCAAAGTCAGATAAGCCTCTTGTTGTCAATGTTACCTTGACAGTTGAACTTTTGATTTTGATGTACAGGGCGCATCTTTAATACAGGGAACATCAGTAAGAAATTTAAGTTTCCGGTATGTGAACGAGCGCCTCGTAGCAATCCGCATCAAGGCTAAATTTGCCAACATAAGCCTTATATGCGCACATAACTCCAGAGAGAAGAAAAATGACGATAACGAAGATAGCTCTAACGAGCTCTTTTACAACACCTACCAGCAATGCCCTTGCTGCGACATCAAAATTGCCCTCGGCGAATTAAAAGCAAAACTAGAAAGAGAGGGCCTTGGTGATACTGTTAGTAATTAGAGCCTACACAGCACCACCTCCAATAAAGGATTCAGGCTAATCGACTTCGGGGGAAGGCGAAACATTGTCGTAGCTCGTAGCTTCCATACCTCATTATTCACAATACAACTTGGAGAACTCCTGATTAATAAAACGTCGATCGGGTTAAATATTTTGCGATAGTGGCAAGACAATTTTCCAGAGTATTATGTTCGAAGAAGCCAAAATCGAATCAAACCATTACCTTGTTCTAACCAAGGTGTAGTTGTGGATATCCCTAACATTCAAGGGCAAGGTTATACCGTGAAGACTATCGACGTCGGACGCCAATCGCAAAAGATCGAAAAATTCTTTTCCAATGGAGTCTACCTGCATTTCTTAAGGAGTCCTCTGCGGCCGGTATCTAATATTGCAAACATGACGCAAAACTGCCATTTGCCATCAGAGATGTCGATTTTGATATGCTGTGTTTCACTCGTTACCACATTGAAACTACATCCCTGGTTTGACGACGAGTGTCGGCAAGAAAATTTAGTTTAGTATGCAAGGCGGCGCTGCATAGAAGGACTAGAAAAGTTCACGAGTTCTGTGAGCAAAAGGAGACGGACACCGGCTTCTCAGGAGGAAAAAGAAGGAGCATGAGATGCGCGCAGTCAAGGAATTTATCAGGATTTGTGATGTTACTCCAGCAATGAGATTCGGAGGTGTAGCGCATGCAAATCCCACAAAGCATACGGAACTCGATGCAGCTACCAAAAGATCGAGCTGGATGAAGACGTTTGTTCGCTGAGGCCCATGTTCAGCCGGAAAGACAAATGAATATTAAAAATTAAAAAAAAAACTTTTATTTTGATTGCTCGATCTTAACTAATTTTGTTTTCCATAAACGTAAACGGTTTCCATTTCTGTAGCCTTAACCCTTCAGGGTTAGACCTCCACCTAGGACTGGCAGACCGGCACCATGAAGTGGAAGGCCTGCCCCTGGAAGTGCATATCCTGAACTTTTAGGATCAATTACAGGCACAAGTGGAATGATGGCAAGTGGTTTGGAGACTTTAACGTTTTGTACAACTGGAACTGCCTTAACGATTGAAATGGCTCCAGCATTTACAGCAACAACAAACAGGGCAAGAACAACGATGACCTACAAATAAACAACAAAATGAAGTAGAAACAAGATTTTAGGATGATTGACTTGGCTTAGAGTGCTTACCTTCATTTCGAAGTTGTTGGGTTGTTGGTTGATGTGAACTCAATGATTAACTGATAACAATTGGATAAGCCCTACCGTGTTTTATACAAATTTGAGGTGCTTGGCAAAAATCTGGAAATTCGCGTTTTTAGCTTCTGGTCTGCGGATGCAATCAAATTTGTGAGTCAGATATTCGGAGCGTGAGGAACACGAGTATTTGTACCCGTGACAATAATTCATTGACCTGGGTTCCATCAACTAAGTAATTATTTGTTAAATTACAATATCATTTTATTAATTTAGAGCAGTCAATTTAAACAACAATATTTTGTTGTTCGTTGGAAGCTTACTCAGGTCGGTTGGCTGTGAATGTTTTCCAGCAGGCAGTAATTCGTGTGCAGAAAATTACATGACAGAAACAATACTCGTAACAATGCTCGTAACTCAACCCAATAAATCGCAGAACCGAGTTTAATAAGGCCATAGAAGTATGAGACGATGATAAGGTCAAACTCTTGTAAAAAGCTACTGTGAGTAGTGAAGCGAAAAGGATTCGGATGTTGCGGAAAGTGACCAGAATAAATAGAGGACATGTACAATGTAGTGTTTCTTCTGTGTCACTGATCCTAAGGATCTCAATTACATGTTGGAAGTTGTAGAGTAGACATCTACTGTCGGGCAGGTAGGTTTAGAAGAAAAGGCTTAAGTTTGCATCCGCATCAAAAAAAAGGAAAAATGGTGATATATAAACTTTATTTCCGTTAATGCCGCTGAATAGGGTAAGAATAACAACATCAAAGATGAATCTACAACTCTTAGAATGAACATTTACTCAGTGCCTTAGCTACGACAACCAACATTGTGATGGGAAATCTTAACGCAAGGATGGGTATTGAAGCCAGCTTCATGCTGGTCATCGATATACACAGTATCCATAAATGGACTTGGCTATCGCTTGATTTACCAATCACATTGATCATATTGCAATCAACACCAGATTCTCCTCCAATATTCTGGGTGTCTAAACCTTCCGACAAGCCAGCTGTGATTGCCTTTCCCTTAGATTCTCTCAAAATCTTAGCCTCTATACACAAACAACAGAAAATCAATGGAAATGATGTCAAGGGGCCATCAGAGAAGTTTTTTCCGATGTGACTTCTGCAGGGGGCAACCAGTCAAGAAACATATAAGGCTTCACTGCATCAGAGGGCAATTGCTGCTCGTGAATAGAAAATAAAGGAACATCACAGGATTCTCAGAAAGAAAACGAAAAAAACACTACAAACATGGGATCGAGGAAATGTCGTAGGCAGGATGAACCATTTAAGGTGTTCAAAGGCGACAGAGAATTCAGTCTGTCGCAGACGGACTGATTGTTGTATTAATCAAAGCAGTTTGTTCAGATAGCTCAAAGAAAAAAAAAAGAATAATCATAAAAACACTTTGATACAATTAAATTTATTTGTGGACTGTATTTAACATAGGATAACCGCACTGGTTGATGAACGAAAACAAAGTGAATGTAAAACGAAATCCTTGTCATCGTATCGGCTCTTATGGGTGCCAAGCTCATCGACATGACATCTCGGTCGCAACCACCGCTATCCAGCGCACTATGGAATGGAAAGTGGTCTTCGTGTAGTGCACATACGACATGTACTTGCATGCATGTGATCATCTCTGATGATTTATATTTTTCGGTCGCAAGTACCGGTAGTCTTCAGATGATTGCTCTAAGGAAGGTTCTCTTGACAATCGTAGACGGCTCTCGTCTGGCTCCTTCTGTGTACGGTGTCGGGCACCGTTGCCTGGTAATATGATGTGTTGTTCGCCGCCGGCATGGTGCCGTTGTAGATATTGGAAATCTCTTTTGTTGTGAGGGTTCCGAACACAGCTAGAAATGACTAGGTTGGACACATGTGTCGATTCAGATGACAAGGTTAAAAGAAAGCAAGCCCGATGCGTTTAATCTCAACATTGTCTGTCATATCCACAAGGAAACACTCAAGGTGCGACTGCGCGAACTATGGGACAATAAGTCTCTTTAACATTGTCTGGAAGAAGTTTTCTATGACACCTATATATTATGACAACGTGCGCAGGAACGCGCAGGACCCAAATCGTCGAAAGCGAATGAGAAAGCACTTTGCAATTTCACTTGATTTTTGCTCCTCTGCGTATTGACAGGGAATGAAGTAGGAGATTCAAACATGAATTGTACGAGCCGCACACCTCATCGATCTAATTAGATGTCTACTCCTCATCTCAGACTTAAGGATTTTTGAGTCTTACCACTTGGGACGTGGTATTCGTGGTGGTTGCTTTAAAAAGAATAGGGCAGACATCATGTGTATGGCGTCAATGTTATGATGCCTAGAGTTTTGCCTGTCACGAAGCAGCCTTCGGGACTTGGTTGGGGTCCATCCAGATTTGACTTGCACAACCTATAGGTAAGAATTTGGGCCCAATCTGGGGTACTTGACTATATTTTAAGCCCAAGCCGGTAAAGCTGGAACTTACCCAAAGTAGGTCCTTGACATTGATGTTACGAGTATCAGACTGTTATCGTTTCCTCAGTGAAACTAGTCCTCTAGATGGGGAGTTGGGCTATTGGAGCCTTGGATAACAATAGACTTCCTGAGTGAATTGAGAGTACAAACAAAGTACTAACTAACTTGATTGAATCTGAATCTCACGCTTTACAAGCCAGATCACCTATACAGTGGATCACCTCTCGGATGGATCGTACAGCGCATGTCGATGTCGATGTCGGGCGCGGGGATTTCAATGTCAAAATCGATAGGAAACACATCTTCGATGAATTATTCGTAGAGCAGAGCCTCTACAACATAACAACAGAAACTTTCATAAGGTGGTGAACAGCACTAGGTTTCCAAGCATACGGAACCACACAACGTAATGGTCAATATGCCAAGAAAATCTGTCATGCTGGTGAATCAGAGGCTAGGCCCTAGTATTCTGAATGTCCAAACATTCAGTGAAACAAACGTCGATGTTAACAAATTTTTTGTTACACTTAAAACCGCGACGCGACTTCTTGCCAGAAAAAGACTGCAAATCGCCAAGTAAAAGAAATTCAACATTGAAAGTCTTAGCACGACAGGACTAGCTAGAGCCTACAGAGGGCATTATAAATACTTTCTGCTATGGGGAGATCTGTTGAACCAGGACGAAGTCATCATTAAAGAGCTAAAACCATCGTAGAAAACCAGCCACTACCAAAAGTCCTTAGTATGATGACCAGGGCACATGAAAAAATAAAATGGAAATTGTGGGATGAGTACCAAAGAAGAAAGGAGGAAAATATAGCGTTTTTTTGGGATAAGAAGGTTATCCCACAAACCCAAATCGCTTTCTTGAACAGGAACGGTGACCTTATATAACACCTTAAAAGTTCGATTGAAATGAATGGGTCATGCACCCGTGCGAGAAGTCTTCGAATCTACCATCGAGGGACAGCGCGGTAGAGAAAGACCGCGGCTCAGGTGGCGCGAAACTGGAGAAAACTTACGAAAGATCGAGCTGGCTGGAGACGCCTGTTGGCTAAGGTTCTGGTTCTCCTGGGTAGGAAGCGCTGCCTTTGTGGCTCTTTGCTTACTACATAAGCATCGGATGTTTTTTATTGCACTTTTTCATCTGCAAGTTAATCAACGTGATCTAGGACTAAAGCTAGTAAAACACTGCAGTTCTTGGATACAAGTTTAACAATTCTAAATCGCAATCCGTCAACCGACCCAAACGTTCTAGATCAAAAAGACCACCGCAAATACCATTACCTGAAATAGGTTTTCCGTCCTGAGCGCCTTACTACAATCTTTACAGCTATTCACACTCATAATGATTTTTTCTATAATTTTTATGTTTAAAATTATTCAGCTCTTTTAAAACAGATCAGCAAACTGAAATATCATGTGTACACCTTCCTTGACGGCCACTGTAAAAAATACTTTCTTTACATCTAGAAGTATGCAACTTTTTAGAACTAGTTAAACGCAATCGATACTCGAAGTGAAATGATTGGGATATGTGAAAGGTTGAGACGAATTCCTAGCAGCAATTCGCAAGCTTCGGCCGAGCAAAGTTTAGTTGCCGAGCTGTTTGAAGCAACAGCTGATGATTTCATAAGGAGCATACGAGTAGATCATTTCATCTCAAAGATTTTCGCCGGAAAAGGTATGCCAGCCGATTACGACTTCAGGATTAGTGTTCGATAAAACGATACGACGATAGACTCCTGAACTGTGCCAACTACTTCAGCGTGTTATTCCGCTGTAAAACGCCGTAGTATAAGAACGCCTTAGATTCTTCGTAAAGACAGGAAATTCCACCATGCATCAAATTTACGCATACAGCAGGATGAAAATGAAGCGTTTGCTCCTATTGAAACAAAAGGAACAAGTAACAACGAAAAAAAGGTAGGTGGGGTGAAAAGTAACCTCCTTGGGAATGGAAAAAAAATTTTTTTTAAATGTTTTTTTTTATTTTATTCAATATAGTCCCCTTTTGGCTTGATACGCTTATTTCAGCGATTTTCAAACTTCTTGATCCCGTCCGAAAAGTAATTTTCCGGAAGCTCTGCAAAATACTCTTCCCCGGCGTCGATGATTTCATCGCCCAAATCGGCGAATACGGTGGATGTGACAGCAATTTTGGTTGCGATGCTTTTTTTCGCTTCATGTGAGGCCGTTTTGCAGCGATTTTGGCCTTCAATCGCTCCAATAATGCACAGTAATACTCGCTGTTGATGGTTTTTCCTTTTTCGAGGTAGTCCACGAAGAAAATCCCATGAAAATCCCAGAAAACCGAACAGTTACCAATCGACGCCAAAAGTCCACCCGATTTCGCATCAGCAAGTTCAAACACTCTTTCGAAGTGCTCTCGCGTTCGTGTTTTTGGTCAGGAGTGAGCATGCACGGCACCCAGCGGCAGAATAACCTTTTCATATGCAGAATATTGCCCACAATATGGCGTGTGCGATCAGTACTAATCTTTGTGGTATCTGCTAGCTCACGCACCTTCACGTTCCGGTCAGCTAACACCATTTCATGTATTTTTTTGACATTGTCCTCTGTAACCGCATCGGAGGGCCTGCCGCTTCGGACTTGATCGGTAGTGGAGTTGCGGTCACCACGAAACTCTCGAAACCAATATTTGACGGTGTAATCTGATGGAGCATTAGCCCCTTCACCGTTTTGCCTCTCAAAAAGTAATGTTTTATGAGAGAACGAAAATCGTTTTTGTCCATACTCAACATGATGCCAAACACGTCAACAGCAATCAGCTGTCAAAACAAAACTATAGACAGTATCGCACTGAAATTTGGCATGTCTACCTAAATATAAACGGACTTCAAGGCACCTTGCTTGCAGTAGCAGCGCATTCTGGCGGTCAAGGAGGTTACTTTTCACCCAACCTAGTATAAGGTAGTAGAAGAATTTTGGAGTAAATCCATTTCGTATTTTGGACTGCTAATGCCTACAAACATAGGTATGCGCAAGAGAAATTTCCTACGATCAATTTAAACTGTTTAAAGAAAATTTTAGCTCAAGATGAACATTGCATGAACATACATAGATAAAACAAAAGTATACATCAATTGACAGAAATGAAGAAAAGTTATATTTTCTTGATGCCCCTGAAGATACAGGGGAAACATTTTTTATCAACTTGCTCCTTTGAAAAGTAAGATCTACTGAACCGCTCATGCAACATTCAAACTAACACTAACAATGGCTACTGAGGAGACAAGCACTGTTTGTAGCATTTCAAAACAAAGTAATATTGTAAAATTAATACGTGACTGCTCATTAATACTTTGAGACGAGGCTATCATATCGAACATGTTTTCAATTTGCGCAGTACGGATGGGTGACCATGGGTGCATGCACGATATTGTTCTCTGATGATTTTTGGCAAATCTTATCAGTAGTAACAAGAGAGAAGCGTGCTGATGAAATTATTGCTTCATTGAAAGAATCTTTTTTTCTGGCCGTGTGTAAATAGATTAGAACTCAAAACAAATATGAGAGTGTCATTATCAGCACACGAAAACCGGTATTTTTCAGAGTTGTTGCTCAAAATAAGAAATGGGCAGATGTCACAAAACAATGGGAGAATCAATCTAGATAATCAAAACGTTTGCATTTTTATCCAGAAATTAATAATATAAGTTAAAGTTGTCCTTTATAAGGACAATAAAAAAAAAGCGAACGTCAGCCAAGGGGCTGACCCAACTGTTCGATTTACAATCAAAGGAACCGTTTTCAATACTCGTTATAACTTTATTCGAATCTACGAAATTAATTAATTTACACTCGATGCGGTCCAGACCAGACCTGCTTTCACAATCCTCATCAGCTTAACTCCAAAGCTCCGTTAGCTATGCAAAGGTTCCCATGCATTCCTCCTGACAGTGCACTTGATCCGGTGTCGAATAGCCTGCTCGTGCAGTCGTTTCCGTGGGAAACTCAACAGACCAATTATTTGCTGAATCAGCTGGAAACCTGTTTGTACCTGTTGGAACAAGTTATTGGGCGTCGCATATCGGATTGTGATAACTTATAACTTGGTTCAAGGAGAGAGTTATTTTGGCATCTACTAACAATCAAGTAGATAAAGTGAACGACTTGATTATCTCTAAAATAAATACACAGGCGCAGACATACTACTCTGTAGACACCGTGCTGGACCATGAAGAGGCTATACATTTCCCAAAAGAATTTCTCAATTGCTTGCAACCTTCTGGATTGCCCACATATAAATTGGTATTAAAGGAAAGGTTTCCTGTTATTTTATTGCGAAGGAATCCACCTTAATTGTGCAAAGGTACACGTCTCCAGGTTAAACGTCTAAAAACTTTTACTATAGTGTGCAAAATTCTGACTGGATGTGGAACTGGAGAAACCGTGCTTATTCCCCGGATTCCATTGATACCAACGGATCTTCCATTCCAATTCAATGCAGTTTCCAATAAAATTGTCATTTTCAATTTCTGTGTATTAATAAATCACAAGGTAAGACATTCAACGTTGCGGGCTTAGTAAGTAGCTCTTTCGCGCATCACTTCCAAACAAAATTTGTTCGTATTGAGTAACCAAAAGCCAGCCGCAAACATTGTTCATCAAGAACTTCTATAATCACAGGCAGTACTTCACATTCTTCACGTATTTTGTTTTCTAAGTTACACCCGTGCGAAGCCGGGGCGGGTCGCTAGTATATTATATAACATACGAGTATAGTAGTATATAAACAAACAAAACACTGTGGCGCTGGCAGCCCGGTATGGGCCATGGCCTAGCTTTTTGACACTCATTTGTGTTGCTCATGTTGTCATTCTAGTCACATCTGAGCGGGGCCTACGGTTTATCGCCGAGTTCGAACGGCACTCCTTAGAAGCTTTTTCGTAGGCAATTCTACTTTCGGGAGTTTGCCATTGCCCGCCGAAAGGGTGATGGCGATTTGAAAAATTGTTGGTGACCCAGCCAGGAATTGAACCCAGACTGTCTGCGTGCTAGTCCAATGAGCTAACTATCGCGCCATCGCCATCGCCTTATAGTATATACGTAGTATATAGTATATACGTACTGAAATAACCTGGGGAAAAGACATCATTACGGATACATTTTTATCTATTAATTGTTTATTGTCGCCAAAATCTTCCTGAAATAATGACGGTTATCGGGAATTCCTTGGGAAATATTTTTCTCTCGGAATTTTTCTGTTTCGGGGAACACAATCCTTCTATCGGGAATTCCTCGGGGAATGTTTTACCAACATGCAAATGATGAATAAGTATTCGAACTTTATTTTCGAAGTATTTGACACAAAAACCTATTATTATTCGGTAATAGGTGAAAAAGTATTTTATAATGCAAAGAATATCAGTTTTGATATCAATGGATGAAATGGAGAAAAGGCAATGATGTGAGCAGAGATCGTTAAGGCGAAGTTTAAGGGATCAATCGAATCCATTAGAACTGCCACAACCTCTGTAAGTATACGCATTTGATAGAACAATAATTATATGTTAATATTTTTTTGTTCCGCTGATTTCATCGTTACTATAGAGTAAATAAGCTATTGTTTATACATTTGATTAATATTTTGTCTGATTTCTTGCCTCAAGCTAATAAACCATTCGCCTTTCCTCCTATTGTTAAACTAAGTGCATGCTAGCGTTTCTTTGCCGAAGGTGGGTACCAGACGGGAGTAGAAAAAGACCATGAGGTTGGGTTGGTTCAATTTTCATTTTCGGAAGTCCTTTCTAGTGTGTTGCATTTTTTCGAAAGCAAAATTTGCCCGGTTTGGATCAGAATGCAGATAAATGAAGAAGAAAAAAGGAAAACTACTTTGAATTTTTATAAAAAGGATAAAGTGCCTGGAGTAATAGGCTGCATAAACGGCACTCATGTCAAAATAATTGCTCCAATAACAAACAAACACTTACAGACTGTTTGATTACGTCGTACACGACAAAAATTAAAGAAGAAGAAAAAAGCAGAAGAACTATAATAATAAAAAAAAAATCAATTGTACTGGTTTATTTTGTTTATTTACTTGAATACTTTTCAATTAATATGTTGTCCACTCTCCTCCATTATCAAAAATTGCTTGGAGTCTTCAAGGCATGCTTTCTACTAATCTTATAGCATAATCTTGAGACAAAGATCTCCATAAAACTCGTATTTTTCGTGATAATTGTTTGACCGTCGAGATCTTCTTTCCTTGGAGCTTTAGCTTCATGAATGCCCAAACATTTTCAATGGGATTTGCATCCGGCGACTGTGATGACCAATCTTAAACATCGACGTCATTTTCTGGTTTCCACGCACTGCACAAACGACTGCGATGTTTCGGGTCATTATCTTCTTGTAGTAACCAAATTCTCATTCCCAAAAAGAAGCTTCATCCGAAAAATAACGTTGTTTCAATCTCTGTCCAAATTCTCCTTGGCCCAACTGAGTCGTTTTTCTACGTGTTTTTTTGACAGTAGTGGTTTCTTTATTGTGCCTCGAAATTTTACGTTATTGGCTAGTAAAAGTCTTCGTATCGTATCACAACACACATTTATACCCCTTTTACGTAAAATCTCTTGTCCTTCACGTAACGATAGAAGAGGATTTTTTACAAACACGCGTAGAATCATTTTGTCCTGCTTTTTTGTTGTTTTTGGCGTAGACCCACGATCCGGCAATTCATCCACATTTTTAACTTGGGAATAACAGTGCACCCACTTGCTAACAAATGCTTTTGACTTTTTCATGTATTTAGCAGCTGCTCCGTATGACATTTTCGGTCCTTTTGGATGCGTGCACAAGAATACTGCTTCATAACGTGATGTAAACCCGACACTCATTTTAAAATACTTCCGTCTCTGACAAAAATTGAACACTCTTTAAATTTTTTTATTCAAAGTATCTTAGCAGAAGAATTTTTTTATCTGCCTATACAAATGCCACTTCCAAACCGGATTTCATAAACGAGTTTTGCCGTATACGATCTTATCAAATGGACTGTATATTATAATAGAAAAGGATATTACAGTTTAAATGTCTTACTTGTAAGTTGTTTTCTTGTTTTGTTTTTGTTTAACTTAAGACCACCTAGGTTTGCGACCATGAGATGAAAATACGATTTGTAGATGCTACTCACCCTGGAGCATGTCATGATTCGTTTAATTGGAAGATGAGTGAACTGCGATCGTGGATGGAGGAAAAATATTTAAATGGTGAAAGAAATTCTTGACTATTGGGTAAGAACTTTTAGTTTTAACGATTATTGTCCTTATTCAATAAACCTTTTAACAGGCGATGTGGGATATCCTTTGGAGCCGTAGCTGTTGAGACCTCATAGAGCAATAGAAGAAGGTTCGTCGGAAGCAAAATTCAATGAAGCCCATACTTGATGCCGGAATGTAATTGAAAGGACGAGTGGGGTGCTTAAGGGAAGAAGGAGGTGCCTGATCGGCGCAAGAGAACTTCACTACCTTCCAAAAAAGGCAATTCAAATAATCAACGCCTGCTGCGCCCTTCACAACATTACACATGTTTAAAAGCGATTTTCAGATTGATTTTGCAAATACTGAAATTGTAGATGAAGATAATTCCAGTAACAACAGATTCAGAGCTCAATCGGGAAGCAAAGCACGGCGGTAAAGGCTTTGGAACCAGAAATTCAGCTGGCGAAGACATCCTTGTAGCGTGTAGGGCTTACGGCTTAACCGTCTTAAATACAATGTTTATTAAACATCAACGACATCTTATCACTTATAGCAGCGGAGGCCACGAAACGCAAATAGATTATCACATCTGCAAAATGTCGATGAGAAACCGTGTTAAGGACTGTAAAGTAATACTTGGAGAATCGCTAGTAAGCCAACACCGTCTGCTCATTACAGAATTTTTCACAGCGGAACCACCGAAAACACGGGCATCGTTTGGAAAGCCAAAAATCCGGTGGTATAATCTATCGAAGGAACGAAGCGCAAGATTTATCGCACTGGCTAAAGAAGTACTTCACAATATAAACGGTATCGCAGACTCACTTAGCCCGCAAGAAATGTGGAACAGCATGCAAGAGGAATGCATGACACCCGCAAAGTCCCATCTGGGGACTATATCGAAATACCATCACGTCGGCAAAGAAACATGGTGGTGGAATGACGACGGAGCGACGATATCGAAAAAGCTCGACTGGCTCTTGAATACGAGCGTCTTAAAAAGAAAGCAAAGAAAGTCCAGGCTCAAACTCGAGCGGCAGCAGCGGAAAACCTGTACCAGGAGTTGGAACAAATATCCTCACGATCGGCAGATAGAAGACAAGCTATCCAAGAAGTTCAAACGTCGTACAATACTAAAATGCCAAATATTTTTAAGCTCGCTGCACAGAAGCGAAAAAATTCAATGGAAATAACCTCGCCAAAATACATCAAAAACGCAGACGGTCGTTTACTAACAAATGAAAAGGAAATTTGTGACCGGTGGCTTGAATACTGCAAGGAGTTGCTTAACAAACAGTTTCCACGTGATATCGTGCCGACAGCTGGTCTATTCGAGGAGGAAGTTTCGGACTTTTCAATCGAAGAAATAAGTATAGCAATTGGAAAAATGAAGCGGGGGAAAGCGGCGGGACCAGACAGCATTCCATCAGAGTTTTGGTCGAAGATGGAGGGGATCGGCAGCGTTTGGCTACCGAAACTTTTTAATAAATTAAAATGTGGACAACCTATGCCGAATCAATGGAGAAGTAGCTTCTTGGTTCCATTATACAAAGGAAAAGGCGACACTCGAGAATGCAACAACTACCGTTCAATCAAGCTTATGTCACACACAATGAAAATCGTCGAAAGAGTCTTAAACGATCGTCTTCGGCAAATAATAAAGCTCGATAATAGCCAGTGTGGATTTGTTTAAGGAAGATCGACGGTGGACGCTATCCAAAGCCTACGAATAATAATGGAAAAGCACCGAGATTCGTCTAAGGATTTACACATGGTATTTACCGACCTCGAGAAAGCATTCGATCGAGTGCCTAGGGATCTCATATGGGCCGCGCTGAGGTCTCAAAACGTACCGGAAACGTATGTTAGAATAATACAAGACATGTACGGAAACGTGAAAACTGCGGTTAAAAGCTCTGCTGGACTAACGAGAGAATTTCCAATTAATGTCGGAGTACACCAAGGAAGCGTTCTTAGCCCTTTCCTCTTTAACGTAGTATTCGACTATCTTTTAAAAGACTGCATGCGCGAACCAAATGTAACGCCAATTCTCTTCGCTGACGACGCAGTTATACTTAGCGATAACGTCGAAGATTTACAGAACGCCTTAGATTCATGGAGAAATGCGCTAGAGACAAACGGGTTTAAAATAAGTCGTTCAAAGACGGAGCATTTGACGTGCCCATTTGCACATCCGTTGGGACCTGTTCCGGATATTATGTTAGACGGAATAGTTCTTCCGAAAAGCACTATCTTTAAGTACTTAGGATCAATCGTTAACATGGAAGCGAAATGTGACGACGACGTAAACCACAGAGTGAGTGTGGGATGGATGAAATGGCGGGAAAATTCGGGAATCTTTTGCGAGCGAAAATTTCCACTTAAATTAAAGGGGAAACTCTACACCACGGTTGTTAGACCAGCTCTTATATACGGTTCACAGTGCTGGACAATGTACGAAGCGTTTAAAAACAAAATGACGGCAGCGGAAATGAAAACGTTAAGGATGTCTAGTGGAGTCACTAAACGCAATTGTATTAGATCTACGCGTATAAGAGGAAGTCTACATATAAAGAATTCGATAACCGAACAACTTGAGGCGAATAGAATAAGCTTGTATTGCCACGTTCAAAGAAGATCTGCGGAGAATCCGGTAAAAAGATACTATCAACAACGGTCACTCCAACTACAAAACGAGGTCGGAAAAAGAATTCCTGGATATCTCAGATGGCAAATGCGCAACAACGCCTGGGGCTTACCACTGAAGCGATCCAGGACCGAGCATTATGTAGACGGTTCTGCGGTCTGCGACATTAGCCAACCCCATAAGCGGAGCAGCAGCGATGCAGTAAAAATGGGAAACTCGTTACGCATAAGTTCGTATAACGAGGAAAGGGTCCTTGTTGGGGCCCCCACCAGTTGCTTTTTTTTGTTTCACAGATATTCAGATATTCTTTTTTTTATCAAGCCAAACCTGACCATGACATTTTTAAAAGGAAACCATCATCATAACATTTTTTACTTACTTTTTTTCATTCGGCAAAAGATTTCGTTGGTGGACCCAAACAGTTAAGTTCTTCTTCAACAGTTTTCAAAAATTTGTCGACATCTTGCTTTTGTCGATTAGTTGTGAATTCATTGGCGATATCTTTGTTTTTTTCTATTAAATTATTGTAATAAAAATTTCTATTAAATAAATAAACTTTTTAATTTAAATATTCTTTGTAATGAATAACTTACATTACAGTTTCTGTTTTAAATTCCGATATCCAAATGACAGGGGAATATTCCGAGGGAAAAACATAAAATTTCCAATAACAAAAGAGTTGCCGATAGGTATTTTTTCCCGCGGAATTTTTCCCTTATTTCGAAAAAAGTTTCCGATACCAATTTATCGAATGTTGGAAAAATTCCATGGGAAAAAGAATTCCCGATAACCGTCAATGTTAAGCCCCGTCAAAGCAATTTCCAGTAGGAATATATCTAGCTATAACTTTTGTTGCCTACTGGGTGGAGTTAATTGAATTTGTCCTCACCCGATGAAGAGTCATTACTATGGGCCACATATCTGAACTGCTCCTTAAATGGAAGGCGCTCTCCCGAAAGAGTTTAAGCTATAACTTAGGAAGCCTAATGCCATTTCTATTATGGCGTGAGCAGACGGTACGAGTAAGGGAATCATTTTAGGCTTCCATAGGATGCAAAGTTGGGTTCTTCGATCCAAACACTGCAAAACAGAAATTGCTTTGTTCTCGTATTCGGCAACTGTTTCCTTGTCCTTTAATTGATCTTGGCTGGGTTTTCCACTATATCTCTCGAAATTCACCTTTAACTGATTACTGACTGGTACATGCTATTACAAAGCCAATGATACCAGCTTGGATCTATAAATTCGTGAAGTCTTACGAGGATCAAATAAAGAATTCAGAGAGATGTACTCATATTAATTTTTAAATAATTTTCTACAGTGGATAAAGGTATCCCTGGCCGTTATGAACGCGAAATTCTTCAGGTGATTCTTGCTCCAGTTTGTCGAAAATGAATTTTGAGAAAAGGCACTAAGTAATGAACTCTACGTACATCGACCTGAACAGAAAAGTGCACATTTGTTCCAATGTAAGGCATGTAGAGGTAATTAACTCCAAAAACGAAGCCTTCGAAGTGCCTTCGATTCCAATCCCGGAGGGTTAAAGTTGTAGAAGCAGATTTTCACTTTGGGTGACAATATACCGGAAATAACAGCAACGGACATAAAACATTATGAGTTAGAAATATCAGCAAGATAAATAAAAACATATGAACGATCATTTACATAATGCTGCAGATAAATCTAATTTTATTGTTTCAACAAAAGGCCTACAATTTTCCGCTCTTGTCTTCTATTTCCTTCGTTCTCGATTCCATTTTGCGTTTTTATCCCTTGATGAGTCCAATTTGGGGGTTAACAACTAGACCAGGCTTTTGAACAAGAAGAACAGGCTGAGCTACATTAAGAGATGGCTTCAGAACACCAACTGTTTGTTGAAGTGGAATAATCACGCCAGCATTAACTGCGACCAGGAAAAGAGCGAAAAAAATGAAGAACTGAAAAAAAATTTCTTAAATGAATGTGACTCTCAAAAATAATGGAATTATTGATTTTGTACCTTCATGGTGATTTGGTTAGAATTCCTTATTGATGTGAGGTCAACAAATAACTGATAATTATTTGAAAAGCTTGCTTCCATTTATACTGAATTGAATCGTTTCATTTAAGTGTATAACCCTTTCTTTCGATCAAATCTTAAAGATTCAATGATCCCTGAGAGACAACCATTTGAATTCGGTTATTTATGATTATGTGTATAAGAAGTTGTTTAAAGTAATTTTTATTTACCTCGTTTGAGTCCTGGAATATTTCAGTAAATAACAACAATTAGATCATTTGAATTGTTGTCAAAAAAAAACGGAAAATACTCGATAGTTGGCTTTTTTCAATTTAGTTAAAACCAGCTCTGTGAATTTTTTTTTTGAAATTTTGTTTTTCAAACTCAAGCACCTAAACGCAGATTTTCAATAATGGGCAGTACATTGGCTTCAATTATGACGAGACTTACTTTACTTACTCACTTACTTTAGATGGCGCTACAGTCCAAGGTGAACCTGGGTCTCAGTCAACAAGCAGCCAAGAGCACCCCCATCCACTTTTGATGATGTCCATGCCTCTGAGGCATAGAGCACGATTGAGATATATAGGATAATAGGGTAACCTTTGTTGTTCGAGATATGACTTTGCTAGTCAATTGCCTTCTTAGCCCAAAGGCAGCTGTTGACAAGAGTTATTCTTCGTTTGATCTCAGCGCTGATGTCGTTGTCTGTATTTATAGCGGAGCCTAGGTAGACAAAGTCCTTAACTACCTCAAAGTTATATCTGTGGAGGGTGACGTTCTGTCCGAGACGTCGTTGTTGGTTGTCCTTTTTGCTTGACATCATATACTTGGTCTTGCCTCATTGACCGCTGAACTCATTTTCGCCGCTTCCGTCTCAATACTCGCGAAAGTGCCACTGACATCAAGCTGCTTTCTTAGGCGTATGCGATTTATTGGACGGAGTTTTGAAAGATTGTGCGTCTTGTGTTTGTGCGTGAGTTTTGCACTATTCTTTCAAGTATGATGTTAAAGAAATCTAATGACAGCGCATCGCAGTGTCTAAATCCTTTCTGGACATCAAAGGTCTCGGTGAGATCTTTACCGACCTTAATGGAGCAGCGTGCATTCTACATTGCCGTATTACACAGACGGACGAGTTTGGCAAGGACGCCAAAACTAGACATTGCTCTGTATAGCTCGTCCCTATAGATGCTGTCATACGCGGCCTTAAAATCGATGAATAGGTGGTGGGTATCGATCTGAAGCTCATGGGTCTTCTCCAAGATCTGCAGTAGTGTGAATATCTGGTCGATGGTGGACTTTCCTGGCCTGAAGCCACACTGATATGGACCTATCAGGTTGTTGACGAACGGCTTCAGGCGTTCAAACAATACGGCGGATAAGATCTTATATGCGATGCTAAGGAGACTGATGCCTCTGTAGTTGGAGCAGTTCAGAGGGTCTCCTTTCTTGAGAATCGGAGAAACAATGCTGAGGTTCCATTCATCGGGCATACTTTCGTCCGACCATATTTTACAGATGAGTTGGTGTATGTTCCTTATGAAGTCATCGCCTGCCGCTTTGAAGAGCTCGGCAGTTCGGCCCTCCGCTCCAGCAGCTTTGTTGGACTTTAGCTTAGATATTGCTATCTTCACTTCATCCAGGTCGGGTGGACGGAATTGTTGGTCATCATCGTACAAGTTTAAAGGTTGATTCTGCCTGACAGCGGTATTTGGTCCGTCATCGCCGTTACACGGTCTTCCCAAATTCTCAGCATCGACTGCGATTCTACTACGATGTTCCCTTGTTCATCTCTACAGGCTTCGATTCGGGGTTTGTTTCCGGTGGATGTTAGTTTTACCTTTTGGTAAAACTTCTGAACCTCATTCCTGGAGTAGCTTCTCTGAATTTTCTAGATCGCGGGCTTCTCATGCTCTTTCTTTATTCTCCTGAGAAGCCGGTGTTCGTCTCTCCTCTTCTGCTCATAGAGCTCATGAGCGGCTCTAGTCCTTCTATGCAGCGCCGCTTTGTATGCATCTTGCTAAGCTGCATGTGCTTGTCGGCATTCATCATCGAACCAGGGGTTTCGTTGTGGTGGTCGAGTGAATATCAGCACGTCATAAGTGGTGTCTCTTTTGGCCTTCGATGCTTGATGCTGGCAGTAAGAGACCTTTTAAGAGATTGAGCGAGACTCGATCGGAAAAGGATTTTGCGATCTCTTGCCATTGTAGCCGTCTGATGTCAAAATTCTTAACAATACTAGCTTGTCTTCGCGTTGTTCGAGATACGCCTAATTGGTAAGTGTGGTTTGAGGCTAGAAAAGGTCACAATCAACTAAATATTCACACTTTGGCAGATCTTGGTGAAAGCTTAGCTTGTATCGGGCTTCCGATCGATATACACTACCTATTATATAATTTAAATGCCGCATATGACAGTATCTATGGATGGGGGTGGAGAATGCACGTTGCTCCATCAAGGTCGGTAAACCGTTGATGTCAAAAAAGGATTTAGACAAGGCGATAAGTTGTCACGTGATTTCTTCAAGATCATTCCTTGAAGAATAGTGCAAAACTCACGTGGCAACACAAGTGGCACAATTTTTCAAAGGTCTGTCCAATTACTCGCATACGTCGATGATATAGATATAATCGAAAGTCAATTGCGCTTTTCAGAGTATTGTGGCGGAAATGGCAAATTTGTATTAAGCGGTCAACGAGGTCAAGACCAAATATATGCTGTCAAGGATGAGGGACACCCAAGATCTATGTTTCGGACAGAACGTCACCCTCGACCATTTTAACTTAAAGGCAGTTAAGGAGTTTGTCTGTCTAGGCTCTGCTATAAATACAGACAACGACACCACCGCTGAAATCAAGCGAAGAATAACTCTTGCCAACCGCTGTTTCTTTGGGCTAAGAAGGCAATTGACTAGCAAAGCCCTCTCTCGGACAACAAAAGTCACCCTTTTATAAGACTTTAATAATCCCAATCCTGCTCTATGCCGCAGAGGCATGAACATTATCAAAAATAGATGTGGGTGCCATTGATTGCTTTGAGAGAAAAATTCTTCGAGTGATATTTGTATCCGTCGAACTGTATGGGCTGTAGAGGGACATCGACATAGCCCGAAGAGTGAAGATCCAACTACTGAGATGGCTGGATCATGTAGAGCGGATGGACACTAACGTTCCGGTCAGAAAAGCTTGCAAGTGGAATTGGACCTCAGCCAACTTAGCATGTGAAACTGGAGGCAGCTAGCAACAAAAGATCAACAACCGCAAGACTGCAGCGCCACCTTAAGTAAGTAAGTAGGTACGTTTTGCGCATAACCAGCAAATTGCAGTTGATATAATCGCACATCTGAGCGTACTTAAGGTAAGTCCCTAAACATATCCCAAGAAACTGGCTCTATTACAGATGTCCTAAATCTTTTTGATCATCGAGATGCACACTCTATAGAAAATAAGGCTGCCGTAAGTGAAAGTGTTAAAAAAGATGCAAGCCTATCGATTTAACGGATAGCACAGCATTTAGGATTGGCACTTTATGACGCATTTCGCATTTGAATCTGCACCGACACCCTTTCAAAAAACAATTCACTCAAGAATTGAAGCCAACTTGCCACGGACAACCACATGCGTTAAGCATACCAGTGACCTGTTTTCACACAACTTTTCTGCAGTGATGAAGCTCATTTTTCACTCGATGGTTATGTTAACAAACAAAATTGTCGTCTATGAGTAAGTGGACATCCGCATGTAACTATCGAAAGATCCTTGCGTCTACAAAGATTTACAGTTTGATGTGCAATTTGGTCTGATGTTATTATACCTCCATAATATTTGAAAATGAGGAAGGCAATAACCATCACCGTCTATTCTCATCGCTATAGACAAATGTTAATCGTTTTTGTTGCCCTAAAATCGAAGGTTTCATTAATATTGTGCCACATTTCACAAAACATCATCCGATTGGCCACCAAGATGATGTGATTTATTGCCGTTGGATATCTTTTTGTGGGGCTATACAAAAGATCGTGCACCCAATCCACAAACTCTTGACGCTTTAAAAACAAATATTCGTCAAGTTATGGCCGAGTTATTGCCCGATATGTGTCGAAAGATTGACTTTGTAAAAGCGAAGGCCAATGAACCCATGATTCAATTAGAAACAACATTTACCAAAATAATGACAAAATATTTTTGAAAGCAAAATCACAAATGATTGACGTTAGGAGCACAACTAAACTGGTAAAAAGCATTTGAACTTACGTTGCACAAGCTGCTTGAGGAAAACCTTCTTTTAGTCGACTTGACTTAAACAAAAAAACTCCGAAGGCAATCAAGATCATTGATTTAAAAGTAATGGGGGCAAGTTTAAATGAAAATCTGCCTTCCCCTGCCAAGTTAAGAACACATTTATTCAAAACAAATTCTTATTGTTCAGAGAACACATACATTGGGCTTTTTACACAATTTGAGTCATCATTACATTTTATTATTTATTAAATAGGTAGTTTATCTCACGTGCCCGATTTTTTTGTTCGATTTGAAACCGGCAAAAACAATCTGTAGATTTTTTTTTACCTCACAAAATTGAAATACAGGATTGACCGAGTGGGATGGTTTAAATTATCTCAAAAATAACATAATTCAAATGGTATTCAATCGGGGGTCAATGATTGTTTTAGCCGACTGTGCGATACTTAATTGCTGATGCAACAATTGAAACCTGTTGAGAGTCTTTAAATTACCGCAATTTTTAAGTATCTTAAAATTAAACAACAATTTGTATAAAACAAAGTGAAGTTTGTAAGGAGCTTATCAGTTATTCTTTGATTACATATCAATAAGCAACACTTACCACATCACCATGAAGGTACAAAATTAATAATCACATAGTTTTCGACATCAACATTTCAAATATCAAATATTTCTTTTATATACCTTTTCTACAATAGTTCTTAATTGTTTTCGCTCTGTTCCTGGTCGCTGTTAATGCTGGCGCTATTCTTCCACTTCAACAATCGGTGACTGTCGTGAAGACAGTTCCATCAATTCAAAATGTTCGACTTGTTAAGCCAGTGACTATCGCCCAAACGATTCCACTCGGAGGAGCAGTTGTTCTTGGTTCACCTTCACTTGGAGTCATCAAGGGATAGACAAAATCATCCCTTTTTGATTTTGTCGGACACAGTAAAAATAAGATTGAAATATGTCAGAACCTTAGCAGATCAATAAATTTAGTTTAACTTCAAGCATTAAGTGATGTCTTTTCAATCCTATTTTCGTAATATTCTAACTATGTATGATTTTTGTATCTACTTAAGTTATGAACTCGTAAACATCAAAGTATGACTACCAGAAGTCAATCAAAGTGTCTAGGCTTTGGCAAAGAAGGGAAGGATACTTAGTGTTCTACTCACAATTCTAGATTCATCCAATAGGAACGTGACATTCTTCTTTGTATTCTTCAAAATCGCACTCGCAACTAATAACATTGTGGTAAACTAATCCTCTTTGATTACGAATAAGGCTTGTTGCTCTAAAAACATCATTGCAAGAAAATTCTGCAAACTTGAGTAAGACACATCAAGACTCCGGCCCATAGAATTCGTTGGATCCGTTGCTCCGTCGGTTTTAACTGACAGCTACATATATTACACACATTCATATGGAAGGTGTGTCAACATATAAAGTAGGTTTATTTGCAGCTTTTTCAATCCGTTGTTCCGTTGGCAGTTCGCACATTCACCCATTGAAGGCAATACATTCATATACTTAGATTCATACATTCAAAAATTGAGAGTAAGTGTTTTTATTGGTGGAGGCATTGAGAGAATGAAGAGAAGTTGTCATAGCTCTTCTTGAAATGAAAACTCTCTCAGCAATAACTAAACGTCATCGTTTGTATTCTGTCAACATATGTGCGAGTATGTGAGGAATTTTGTTTGACTCTTCTTTCCGGCAATACTCCACCACTGTCAACGGAGTGACGGAGCAACGGATCAAAAGATTCTATAGTTCGGGGCCTCCAGTCTTGAACCACTCGTATGTCACTGATTGGATTCAGAGTTATTTTCATAAAGACTGAAACAAAAAAGTAATGTCACACAAATCGAACTCCATCATGAAACACTACTTGCCCGTAGCGTCGGGGGTGCGACTATAACCTCCGCTTGATGACCAGACAAAGAATTTACTTACAGTCCAGGGTAGACCTGGCCCTCAACCAATAATGTCCTCCAGCCAGCTCAATCTTTCGCTAGCTGTCCTCAGTTTCGCACATTAAGTTGGTTAAGATCAGATTCCGCTTACGCACGCCACCTGAGTCGCGGTCTTCTCCGTAGAAGGGACAGAAAATCATCCGAAGAATTTTTCTCTCAAAGGAACCAAGAGCCACCTTTATCCATTTTCGATAAAGTGCATGTCTCTGCGCCATAGAGCAGGACTGAGATTATATGCCTTCTTAGCTCAAAGAATCAGCAATTGGCAAGAGTAATTCTTAGTGGAAGCTATGTAGCTTAACTACCTCAAAGTTATATCTGTCAAAGGTGACGTTCTGGCCGAGACGTCGGTATTTAGCGTCCATGCCCGGTTCTGCCCTAAGCTTGTTTTTGCCGCTTCCGTCTCAATACACGCGAAAGCGCCACTGATGTCACTCTGCTTTCTCCCGATTATGTCAATATCGTCCGCGTATGCGAGTTATTGGACGAACTTTTGAAAGAATGTGCCTCTTGTGGTTGCTTGTGAGTTTTGCACTATTCCTTCAAATACGATGTTGAAGAAATTGCATGACAGCGCACTGCCTTCTAAATCCTTGTTTTACCTCTCAAAGGTCTCGATAAGATCTTTACTCACCTAGGTGGAGCAGCGCGCATTTTCCATCGTCATACTGCATAGTCAGAGGAGAGCAGCAGGGATGCCGAAACTAGACATTACTCTATAAAGCTGGTTTCCATAGATACTGTCATGTGCAGCCTTCAAATGAGCCTCATCGCTGAACATAATTTTTACATAAAAGGACAGATCCAATGCAAGTTGATTTTGCGCCAATTCACCAAAATTTCGATGCAAACGTTGTATCCGCGTTCAATTCTTGCACGCGTTGATCTTGTAAGCCATCAAACGAGGGTTTTTACGTTCTTAAAATTCGGTAACGTTCTTGAAGCCTGTATGTCATCACGATAACATTTCAAAGACTGTTGAATAAAAATTTCCCTGACCGTTTGGAATCTGACAATTGATTTGACAGATATAAATGTCTGAAGTTAGTACTGGGTTAGAAACAAACCGTTTATGATAAGATAAACATTCTCTTGAATCATGAGCTCACACCCAGATCGAAACACGATACTCGTATCTTCAAGATTGGATGTTTCCAGGCTTTCTGTCTGTCCAGGCACTATGTCTTGAGGGCTTGTCTCCTTCTGCTAAATCATCTTAGTTTGAACTGCTCTGCTAAAAGGATGGTTACGATCATCAGAAACGTGAAAACGGAGAATGGTATGATACATATAAGTTTGTCGTTGCGTCAGCTTAATTTCTCTAGGATTGCTATAATTGGCTTATCAAATTGAGTGAGTCAACGTGAGTTTGAAGTTGATTCTTAATCATAAATTCCAGAAACTTTGACAAGCTCGGGAGAATGCTTATTGGGCGAAAGTCAGCGTATCCAGACGGATTGGAATTCTTTGGAATAGGGGTTATTTTTGCAAGTTTCCAGGCGGAGGGAAAGCAGGATTTAACAAGGCAGCAGTTATAAATATGAGTAAGCGTATCTACCACATGCAAAAGAATTATTTTAATAAATCTTAGAGATATTCCATCTAGACTTATAGCATTCGACTTTATAGATTTAATGGCAAAAATGGCATCGACGCTATTAATAGTTTGGAAAGAAAATGCTCGGCCTAAGAAGTCTGAGGAACTACGGTCTGAATTAGCTTCAGTGGAAGGAATAGAACTGTCTGAAACAGATGTGTTTTAGTGGGAATAGCGCCCAATTGGCGCAAATTTCTCCAAAGATCTCGAGTCTCCGCGGTTGTTAAGTTAAGTTAAGCGGTAGGCTTTGTCTCGAAGTCTCATGAATTTTTTTAAACTTAAGGTAAACCGTAAGTTAAAAATATAAGATCATGAGAAGAGTTAAAATCTAGCACAAATATCTGATCATGAAATAACACTAACTTTATGTCGGCCAGAAAGGGCAAAGCAATTGTCATCATCACCACTCCCATCTGCACTGAATGGGATCAACCATGTTTCAGAAACACAGATAACATCTACTCGTTGCGAAGAAAACAGTTCTCTAAATTCATCAATACTTGATTTAAGACTCTGCGCATTAACATGGTAAACTTTTAATCCAGTTCATCGATTAGCCAAAATGTTGAGCATGAATTGGCCGCTGTTAAAACTGTTCACGTCATCAACTATGGTATTGTCACCCATAAGATTCCGACGATACGGGGACTACCAAAACAAGAATCTCAGTATATTTCCCAACATATCAATTAATTTGTTTCCTAACAAACAAATAACCAAGAACAATATCAGAATTCAAAGAAAAGCAAATACAGTGACTTAACTTTTTGATCATATGATTAGCAGAATAAAAGACTTTTGTAAGTAAAAATAGGGAACTTGATCAATATGTTGACTTTGGGAAACTGTTCCTACTTAATGTTTTGTATGGCCTCCTTTTGCTTTGAGGACCGCTTTTATTCTTCTCGGCAGAAATTCTTTTAACTTTTTAAATTAATTTTGCCAAGCAGTTTGAGTGCAATACCATAATTCATGCAAATCCGGACAATCTCCAGGCAAATCCGAAATAGCACTTTTAACCTCAACCCAAAGATGTTCAATCGGATTGAGGTCCAGAGATTGGGGTGGCCAATCAAGCATTCAAAATTGCTGATTTTGCAGCTACGCTTTTGTAATTTTGGCTGTGGGTTACGGATCATTATCTTGCTGAAAGATAATTTCCGACACATCTTTATGCCACTTTTCCAAACTTGTAAGAAGTCTGTCTGCCAGGATGGTGATGTATTGAGTGGCATTCATGCGACCCACCACTCTAATGCATTCACCAACCCCTTCCATGCACATACATCCCCAAATCATAAGATATCCTCCTCCCAATTTTAATGTTGCTTTGATATTGCGATAGCTGATTGGCTCACTTGGCTTTTTCCAGATCCATCGGACCCAAGACGGTTAATTTTTATTTCATCCGACCAAATTACCCTTGTCCAGTCATTAACACAATAATCCTTATATTTTTGGGGGCTTTTTAATTTTAGTGCGTCCATGAAAACCGTTTTTGCGTAAAATTTTTCGTACAACCTCATTTGTTACATTAATCCCATCTTTTTGGTATAATGCCTTATTAATCTAAACCTTATTTTCATATACTCCATATTTAATCTGCCGCACAATACGCCTTTGTTTATTTGAGTTTAAAATTGGTTTCCTTCCAGACTTAAGGCCCAATCCCATAGAATCTGTTGCATACGTTGCATCATGTCAAAAAATTGACAACTCATAAGCCCTAATGAGAGGAAGAGAGACAGCGACCCGCAAGTGGAATGCATCACTTCGGATGAAATTGGTCAACTCTTAACTTTTTGTGCGTCTGACAGATGTTTCCATGAAAATTAATTCGGTTGCCCGTTTGTGCTTTACCCGCCTAAAATCATTTTGATTCTTGAAGTTGGCGTTGTGCGGTTGGTTTCGTGTTGTTTTCGTATTGAAAAAATAAAAAATTCTAAAATTTAAGCTGAAAATTAAAAGGGCAAAAGAGGAAAAATTAGTGAAAAGTAAAAAAATCATTGAAGAAGACTGTGTTTCGGTAAGAGAGAGCATTTTGTTATAAATTTAAATGTACATTATGTACGAGTATTTAAACAACTCATTTCATTCAACAGAAAACAAAAATTGATGAACAAATTATTGAAGCCGTCCGGAACAATCCATGCATATATGACAAATCTAGCTGTAGCTACCGGAACAAGAAGAAGATGTCGGCACAGATTGTAACAATATATATATATGGAATATGTTAATTGCTTTTTATATTTATTAACTACTTTTTTCCTTTCAGTCGATTACTGCCAACAACAATGTAGAAGTTTAAGGGACCGCTATGTCAAGGAAATGGGACGGAAGACAGCTTCGGGAAGCGAAGCCGAATACTCATCGGAATGGGCATTTTTCAATGCCATGACGTTCTTGCAAGCTTATGTTGCTCCTCGTAGGTAGGTGAAATTTTCCTTTGACGATTTGTACCTGTTGCCAAACCTGGTAATGCCGTTGTGTTGTCTAACGATACGCAAACCTGATCAGTAAGGAGGCCATCTGCTGAATTAAGAAGCCAAAGGAGAGATGTAAAAAACGAATTTTTTAACCCCTTGCACTTCAAATATTTTCGAGTAATAAAGAAAGTTAAAAATCGGAATACTCTTCTCTTTTTTTTAATTTCGGCAATCTTTAGCAAAAAAAAACAATAGTACCCTAATTGTATGATATCCGTGCGGCATCGGATAATGAATAGTGCCGCAGAGCGTCCCAGCTTGTCGTAAGAGGCGACTAAATGGGACACCAATCATATACAGGCAACTATGACACCAAAAATGAGCCTGTGCACTTTAACACCTTAAAACTTTCCCACAAGTTTGTATGCAATCAATGGGTTCCCACTGGAGACTACCGGTGGGGTAAAAGAACAGTCAATCAATTCGAAATAAGCATACAAGTGTCAAACCACTCAAACTTTAGATACACTTCATGGAAATGATCGCAATTAATAGCACTACCCCGCTGGGCACCACGATTGCAACGCACTCGGGTGATATCAGAGCAAGCAGAAGTGCTCGTGTCAGAGCCCGACGGATTCCGGGGGCGGGCAAAATGAAGTTTCCAAAATATTTTCATAAACTTCGGTTTGCAAGTTGGAACGTCGGATCGATGACCTCAAAAAGTTTAGAACTGGAAGCGATTATGCGTGTTAAGGACTGTAAAGTAATACTTGGAGAATCGCTAGTAAGCCAACACCGTCTGCTCATTACAGAATTCTTCACGGCGGAGCCACCAAAAACACGGGCATCGTTTGGAAAGCCAAAAATCCGGTGGTATAATCTATCGAAGGAACGAAGCGCAAGATTTATCGCACTGGCTAAAGAAGTACTTCACAATATAAACGGTATCGCAGACTCACTTAGCCCGCAAGAAATGTGGAACAGCATGCACGAGGAATGCATAACACTCGCAAAGTCCCATCTGGGGACTATATCGAAATTCTATCACGTCGGCAAAGAAACATGGTGGTGGAATGACGAAACCAAACGAGCTGTGGCCGACAAGAAAAGTCCATTCCAAGCGTGGACAAAATGCGATCGGAGCGACGATATCGAAAAAGCTCAGAGCGCTGAGGTCTCAAAACGTACCGGAAACGTATGTTAGAATAATACAAGACATGTACGGAAACGTGAAAACTGCGGTTAAAAGCTCTGGTGGACTAACGAGAGAATTTCCAGTTAATGTCGGAGTGCATCAAGGAAGTGTACTTAGCCCTTTCCTCTTTAACGTAGTATTCGACTATCTTTTAAAAGACTGCATGCGCGAAGCAAATGAAATGCCAATTCTCTTCGACGACGACGCAGTTATACTTAGCGATAACGTCGAAGATTTACAGAACACCTTAGATTCATGGAGAAATGCGCTAGAGAGAAACGGGTTTAATCATAAGTCGTTCAAAGACGGAGCATTTGACTTGCCCATTTGCGCATCCGTTGCGACCTGTTCCGGATATAATGTTAGACGGAATAGTTCTTCCGAAAAGCACTATCTTTAAGTACTTAGGATCAATCGTTAACATGGAAGCGAAATGTGACGACGACGTAAACCACAGAGTGAGTGTGGGATGGATGAAATGGCGGGAAAATTCGGGAATCTTTTGCGACAGAAAATTTCCACTTAAATTAAAGGGGAAACTCTACACCACGGTTGTTAGACCAGCTCTTTTATACGGTTCACAGTGCTGGACAATGTACGAAGCGTTTAAAAACAAAATGACGGCAGCGGAAATGAAAATGATAAGGATGTCTAGTGGAGTCACTAAACGCGATTGTATTAGATCTACGCGTATAAGAGGAAGTCTACATATAAAGAATTCGGTAATCGAACAGCTTGAGGCGAATAGAATAAGCTGGTTTTGCCACGTTCAAAGAAGATCTGCGGGGAATCCGGTAAAAAGACACTATCAACTATGGTCACTCCAACTGTAAGAAAACGAGGTCGGAAAAAGAATTCCTGTATTTCTCAGATGGCAAATGCGCAACAACGCCTGGGGCTTACCACTGAAGCGATCCAGGACCGAGCATTATGTAGACGCGTTCTGCGGTCTGCGACATTAGCCAACCCCATAAGCGGAGCAGCAGCGATGCAGTAAAAATGGGAAACTCGTTACGCATAAGTTCGTATAACGAGGAAAGGGTTAATAAAAGGATAAGAAAAGTACCCTAATTGTATGACATCTTTTTTTTACAGAACTTCATCAAACATAAGCCTTTCAAGCTTTAAAGGCGACAATCAGTCGACATAGGGAATAAATGAATAAATGTAAATGCTTTCGAGGAGGTTTTGTTTTCGTTGTCAGCGACTCCAGAACCCCCATTAAAAAACCAAAAAAAAAAAATGCACAAGAATGCATATACAAGTTAATGGGGATTGTGGAGGCAGTGGCAACGAAAACGAAAACTCCAGCCCATGACCCTTTCTATGATGTTCTGGATGGGCTTCTGAAGAAATTACCTCAAGCTACGCAGGAAGACCTCAAATTTAAAATGTATGACTTGGCATACAAGGAAGTTGCGAGAATACAAGCCAATAGTAGTGACTTAATGTGATGGTGTGATTTCATGCGATGTATTATGATGTATGTAATGTGATAATTTAAATAACGTAATTTGATATAGAATGTGAATTGTTTGTTTGTTTTTTTTTTTAATGAAGTTATCTTAGTTCTTTATAAATTAATTTTATTGTTTCATATAAAAATTTATTTAAATATAATAAATATAATAAATTGGAATATTAATAAAGTAAATAATCTTTTAATTGATCTCTCAGGTGAAATGCATTATTGAATGCATTGTTGGAAAAAAATGTTTTTCTTGCTCTTTGCAAGGGGGTGGCGTTTTTACGCCGTAGTCCATGAATTATATTTTCCTCATCATTACGATCGGCATAATCAGTAGAAATATAAGTTGTATCGTGAAATTTCACGAAATTGTGCAACATAACAGCAGCTTTGACAACTTTTTCGGCAGATTGCGGGCTCATATTCAATGGTGACAAGAAAATCCTCCATCTAGCAGCCAATATCCCAAAGGCATTTTCAATGACACCCCTAGCTCGAGACAAACGTTTGTTGAACAGCTCCCGGTCCGGTGTTAGACGTTGTCCTAAAAACCAATGATGATAAGCATAATGAAAATAATTGTGTTTACCTGGATAGGGTCACATTAAAAAAGTTTTCAAGGGGAATGCTGCATCACCGACAAAAAGTATGGAAATTCCACATTTGAAGTTGGTAATGCAGCATTCTCTGGTAGTCCAAGGTTGTCTTGAAAAAGGCATTTACCAAAGGGCGAGTTCCAAAGGACTCCACGGTCACTTTGTGAACCATACGCTCCAATATCAATGCCCGTAAATGTATAGATGGCATCGCAAATCCCCAGTAGAATGATTGAGTGATGTCCTGACCCTATAAATGAAGTATATAACATCGATCATGGCAAATGGTACCTGCATTATTAAGGCATTTAATATTTATATGCTTGCCATCAATTGCCCCAACACAGTTTGGAAAATTCCACAAAGTGTTGAAATCTTCTGCTATGTGTTTCCATTCAGTGGTATTCGGGACTGACAAATAAGTGTGACTCGTTTACAATTTGTCTAACACTGGTCAGACCCATCTTAAATGCCATTGAAAACACTTGTTTATTCCCTCCGTGAGCCAAGTAGCTAAAAGATGAAATAATAAACATTTTTTTATCATGCAAAATAATACGAGAGAAAATGCTTATACCAGAGTGAGGAACAGCCTACATTTTGCTGATATAACTGGTCTGTTCGAATGCTTGGTAAGATCATTCTCCAATAGGCCGAATAACAAATCAAAAATTCATTTTCTCATCCGCACGGCCAAATGAAATTGTTCTGGATCTTCATAGTACATTTGATTAAAATGAAGTGCAAAGAATCCGTGTATATAGCGATTCTTGTACAAAGAAAGTGCCCAGAAACGACGACTTTTATACATTATTTCGAGACATTTGATAATTTCACATTGTGTCTGCTATATCCATCGAAATAAAAATGATGCACTTTCACTAAATTTGATAAATTCTATTTCTATTCTTTTCGAAATATGGACATAGAATAATAACAAACACACAAAACAGTAATTTAAATTTGACAGATGGATTTCGGACGCAACGTACGTATTCATTGGCCACCTCTTTGCAATCCGTCAAATACGATTTTTGTGGACGCGACGGATTCTATGGGCTTGGGCCTTTATTCTTTTCAGCGTCAGGCTTCAAATTTTTGCGTATTTTGGATACAACTTCCACTGAAACTCCAAGTTTTCGAGAAATTTCTCGATGTGTTGTCTTGGAAACAATTAGCCTTTTTACTTCCTTAATTTTGGATATACCAAGTTCTTTCATCTGCCATCGAATTTAAAACAATTAAAATGCCTGATTAAACTGAAATTTAAATTTACCTTAGGTAGAATTCTTATTTTAATACTTTAAATATTTTTATTTTTAACAAATAAACACAGAGAAAACTCCACACTCGACCAAACTTTGTACTCACAATATGCAACTACGACAGTGTCAACAAATTGATGATATGCGTTGCCCAAGAACTTTTACAAATTCTCACAAAATAACAGTGCATTTTCGATTGCTTTTGCTGTGCTGATTCATATTCACTCCATTTATTTTGAGTGAAAATTTAGTTGCTCTAACTGTTAAACTTGAGGAGTTACAACTAAATATTTTATTTTGCTCTGATCATGTGATCAAAAAGTTGAGTCACTGTATATAACACGCACTTGCTAAATAAAGAGATATACGAGTACATTACTTTTTCATTTTAATTTTATGTTGTTCTTAAATTAGCTCCAGCAGAAATTCAGATAAAGTTGATTGCACATGTGTAGTTAAATAATCTAGGGAAGATTTGTTGACAAAAGAATTTTTAGCTCACTGTCGTCCTTGCTCTTCCTTATGTAAACCAAACCATCACGGGTTCCAGGAAAAAAGAGAATTCCTTCTTTACGCAACCGAAGGGAGTGACATAATATAGAGCTATTTTCTGGCGTCAAACTCTCGTTGATGAAGACACGATTATTGTTTTTGTTGTTGCAATCCGAATCATAAGAGAGGCTGTCAAGCTGTGTCAGTGTTAAAGGCTGAACTATAATAGTCTGAAGCAATCGGAAGCTAATGTCAAAATTCTAGTTTTCTTCAGTACTGTTGCCCATAATAGGCTTATGTGAATGGAAGCAAATTGCAAACGCACTTACCTTACAAACAAATAAAATGAAATTTCGTTGCTTATGAACTTAAAAAATTTAAATGTACGAGTACACAACTGTTGAAGTGAAATGTCAAATTTTTGTATGAAAGAACAAAAGAAAGAGAAAGAGCAAATGAATTCGAAGGAAAACTAATAAAAAGTGGATGAAAGTGGAGCGAGTATATCGCTCTAAAATCGAAGGTACGAGTATGAACGTGGAAGACATGTGGTTTCATCAAAACGGTGCCACATTTCACAAAACATCATCCGATTGGCCACCAAGATGATGTGATTTATTGCCGTTGGATATCTTTTTGTGGGGCTATACAAAAGATCGTGCACCCAATCCACAAACTCTTGACGCTTTAAAAACAAATATTCGTCAAGTTATGGCCGAGTTATTGCCCGATATGTGTCGAAAGATTGACTTTGTAAAAGCGAAGGCCAATGAACCCATGATTCAATTAGAAACAACATTTACCAAAATAATGACAAAATATTTTTGAAAGCAAAATCACAAATGATTGACGTTAGGAGCACAACTAAACTGGTAAAAAGCATTTGAACTTACGTTGCACAAGCTGCTTGAGGAAAACCTTCTTTTAGTCGACTTGACTTAAACAAAAAAACTCCGAAGGCAATCAAGATCATTGATTTAAAAGTAATGGGGGCAAGTTTAAATGAAAATCTGCCTTCCCCTGCCAAGTTAAGAACACATTTATTCAAAACAAATTCTTATTGTTCAGAGAACACATACATTGGGCTTTTTACACAATTTGAGTCATCATTACATTTTATTATTTATTAAATAGGTAGTTTATCTCACGTGCCCGATTTTTTTGTTCGATTTGAAACCGGCAAAAACAATCTGTAGATTTTTTTTTACCTCACAAAATTGAAATACAGGATTGACCGAGTGGGATGGTTTAAATTATCTCAAAAATAACATAATTCAAATGGTATTCAATCGGGGGTCAATGATTGTTTTAGCCGACTGTGCGATACTTAATTGCTGATGCAACAATTGAAACCTGTTGAGAGTCTTTAAATTACCGCAATTTTTAAGTATCTTAAAATTAAACAACAATTTGTATAAAACAAAGTGAAGTTTGTAAGGAGCTTATCAGTTATTCTTTGATTACATATCAATAAGCAACACTTACCACATCACCATGAAGGTACAAAATTAATAATCACATAGTTTTCGACATCAACATTTCAAATATCAAATATTTCTTTTATATACCTTTTCTACAATAGTTCTTAATTGTTTTCGCTCTGTTCCTGGTCGCTGTTAATGCTGGCGCTATTCTTCCACTTCAACAATCGGTGACTGTCGTGAAGACAGTTCCATCAATTCAAAATGTTCGACTTGTTAAGCCAGTGACTATCGCCCAAACGATTCCACTCGGAGGAGCAGTTGTTCTTGGTTCACCTTCACTTGGAGTCATCAAGGGATAGACAAAATCATCCCTTTTTTATTTTGTCGGACACAGTAAAAATAAGATTGAAATATGTCAGAACCTTATCAGATCAATAAATTTAGTTTAATTCCAAGCATTCAGTGATGTCTTTTTAATTCTATTTTCGTAATATTCCAATTATATTTGATTTTTGTATCTACTTAAGTTATGAACTCGTAAACATCAAAGTATGACTACCAGAAGTCAATCAAAGTGTCTAGGCTTTGGCAAAGAAGGGAAGGATACTTAGTGTTCTACTCACAGTTCTAGATTCATCCAATAGGAACGTGACATTCTTCGTTGTATTCTTTAAAATCGCACTCGCAACTAATAACATAGTCGTAAAGAACTCCTCTATGATTACGAATAAGGCTAACGTTAGTAAAATTCAAAACTTGAGTAAGACACATTAAGGCTCCGGCCCATAGAATCCGTTGCATCTGTTGCTCCGTCGGTTTTAACTGACAGCTACATAGAATACATACATTCATATGGAAGGTGTGTCAACAGATAAAGTAGGTTTATTTGCAGCTTTTTTAATCCGTTGTTCCGTTGGCAGTTCACACATTCACCCATTGAAGATCATACATTTATATATTTAGATTCATACATTCAAAAATTGAGAGTAAATGTTTTCATTGGTGGAGGCATTGAGAGAATAAAGAGAAGTTGTCATAGCTTGAAATAAAAATTCTCTCAGCAATAACTAAACGTCATCGTTTGTATTCTGTCAACATATGTGCGAGTATGTGAGGAATTTTGTTTGACTCTTCTTTCCGGCAATACTCCACCACTGTCAACGGAGTGACGGAGAAACGGATCAAAGGATTCTAGGATTCGGGGCCTCCAGTCTTGAACTACTCGTATGTTACTGATTGAACTCAGAGTTACTTTCATAAAGACTGAAACAAAAAAGTAATGTCACACAAACCGAAGTTCATCATGCAATACTACTTGCCCGTCCCGTCGGGAGTGCGACTATAACCTCCGCTTGATGGTTTCTGAGTACGGTTAAATCTCTACCCGTTGTGTGACAAGTATAGTGGAAATATAGTAATGAGTTAACTGCTTTAAACTCCCAATTCATACTTGAACAACATATGCCGACAAAAGGGTGTCTAACATGCGGGCTTGGAATTCAACATTTTAATAATTGTCTACCAGAACTTGAACACAGAGGGATTTAAATATCTGAATAAAAAAACAAAAAGCAATACAATGACGAAAGCGTCTTAAAGGTTTCATACAAATATGACACCACTGTACCTCAAGACCAGAGAAAGCAGTGAGGAATTCTGTGATGAACAAGCTGCCGACAAATGGTGCCTCAACCAAAAAGCTTTTTCAGCCAGCTCAATCTTTCGCTAGCTCCCCCCAGTTTCGTACACTAAGTTGACTTAAATCAGGTTCCACTTACGTACGCCACCTGAGTCGCGGTCTTCTACGTAGAAGGGACAGAAAATCATCCGAAGAATTTTTCTCTCAAAGGAACCAAGAGCTACCTTTATCCATTTTTGATAAAGTACACGTCTCTGCACCGTAGAGCATGACTGGGATAATTAAGGTCTTACGAGTATGTAGGGCAAGTTTTAATGAGCCGAGGGAAACATTGCTATTGAACCAGAACTTTGTTTAGTGATGAGGCACACTTTTTGTGAAACGGCTTTGTCAATAGCCGTGATCGAAGACGAAGTCACCTTTTGGTACACTTTATGGGCCGGTGAAATCATTGGTCCATAAGTTTACAAAATTGATTATGGTCAGAACTTTACAGTGAGCGGTACAGAGAAATGATAACTAACTTTTTCGTGACTCAGCTGGAACACCCCAATTACGTTTGTGGTTTGCGACTATCAATCGACTTCGTTTCGACCGGCTCGGAACATTGCACATTCCATTTGGCGTATTTGTATTTTGTAGTAGAATAAAGCATTTTTCGACTCAACTTACTGTTCCGTTTAGCGGATGGCGGGCGGATTAATGCTATTTTGAGTCGTTAAAAATAAGTGAAATGGTAGTCGTTTGTTTGTTTTTAAATGTGTTTTATGCGTTTTCTATTTGTTTAAAGTGCTGAGTTTATTAAGGAGTTCAATTTTGACCAAATAAATATAATTCAGGCAACATTTTCATATGAAACTACAAGAAATGTGTAAATGGAATTAAATCATAAAAGGGATTTTGAGGTTTGATTGATAAGGATGGATTTATTAAAGGATGTGTCAATGGAATTCGTATCCACTTAAGTTTGCCTTCCACTTCCTGAAGAGTAACACCAAATCAATATTTTGTGACCCTGAAGTAACACACGAACCTGTTTTAAACATTTAAGAATAGTATTTGTTTAAACTGTTTAATATCAAAACATAATTCATGTCTGGCAGATTAAAGACTTAAGTTTTTCTGTTTTTATTTTTTTCCTCGCCCTTGCTACCGCTATTAAGATTTTTTTTATTTATTTCACCTTCTCAAAAAACGATAAAAAAAGGTTAGCTGTCAAAAACAAAATTATGTGTACCAGCTGTCAAAAAAAAATCAAAAAATCTAGTACACGTCTTGTCGGTCGAATAAATTATGGAATCTAGATTTTTCATTGATTCGACCCGACAGACGACTCGAGTCGTTTTCGATTCCCGACAAACGTGATTGGGGTGAATGTTGCAGACATGTGGTTTCAGCAGGAAGGCGCCATATGCCGCACAGCGCGCGATACAATTAATTTATTGAAATAAATATTTGACAGATAAAATGGACCTGTTGACCACATTTTATTACTTTCTCTGAGGATGTATAAAGTCTCGTGTCTATGTGTCTATGTGTCTATGTGTATGTGAAAATTTGACCTTTAATTTACGCCGTGTATGAGTTACCCGTAAAATACCATAAATTGTTTGCCAAACAAAGTCAATTTTATAGATATTGAAAACGATTTTCTGTCTTTTATTTTAATTTAAACTTCGCCGCCTCTAAAAAAAACACTTTTCATAACCCGAGTACTTATATAAAACAAGTTGAATGGATATGTCACGAATCGTGTTTAATAATTCAATTCTGCAATACAACGTTCTCGTACAAAGGTATTCGTTATGATAAAGACCTCAGTCTAAACAAAAAGGCTTTAAGCCTTTTCGCAGCAACGATCTAGATGAGCTTCAAAGCGACACAGGTAGAGCTTGTCTTTACAGCCAAAAGTCTTCATCCTTATGTTATATTGACATCAATCCCTTGAGAAACAGTATGAAATTTAAAATTTAGTCTAAGGTTCCGTCACAGCGCTACAGTCTGGAGTAGATTTAGGGCTCAGTCAACAAGCTTCTCCAGCTATCTCAATTCCTCGATAGTTTCGCACCCTGAGTTGGCTGAGGTCCCCTTTTCACTTGCGTGTGCCACCTGATTTTCGGTTTTCTCCACTGCGCTGACCCTCGGGGGCGGGCTCAAAGACTTTTCGGACCGGAGCGTTGGTGTCCATCTGCTCCATATGATCCAGCCATCTCAGTTGTTGGATCCTCACTTTTCTGACTAGGTCGATGTCGCTGTAAAGTACATGCAGTTCATCGTTGTGTCTTCTTCTGTACCTGCCGTCAATTCAGACTGGACCGAAAATCCCTCGAAGAATTTTCCTCCCATGCATTTTTGTTGTGTTAATGTTCCTGCCACTGACGATGGCGATGGCGCGATAGTTAGCTCATTGGACTATAGCAACCCGAATATGTTCCCGCAAATAAACAAAATATTTCGGAGGAAAGATCAAAACGACCTTTCATGTCTAAAAATCGCCCGAACGACTGACAACGAACGCATACTCTCAACAGCAGACATAGATCCATATGAAGCTGTTGATGATGACAACTTCTTTGTGATCGAAGATTCGCAAGAGAAGGTAGAGGCTATAGGAGCGACTTTCCAGGAAGTGTACAAGACAAATGACATCATTGGTCCCAACCACAACATGGAAAATCGAGTCCTTGTCCACAATTTCTACTTTCGAAATGAAATAGTGAACTGGCGAATCGAGAACTCGGGTTTCACCCAGTTCAGTGACGAGAATATGGCAAATAATGTCATCGCCAATGAAAGGGAACTACACCCGTTCATCTCGAAGGAAGAACTCCAAACGATCTTCGACACAATTAGAAGTAAGAAATCAGTGGGAACCGATGGAATACCGAACATTGTGCTTCGACATCTCCCACTAGAAGCGGTGGACATTTATACCACCCTGTTTAACAATGCAATGAATAATGCACATTATCCAGCGCATTGGAAAACTGCGGTGGTTCAACCTATCCCCAAAAAGGGAAAGGATATATCCAATCCGGCGAATCTCCGGTCGATAAGTCTCCTTCCGAATATCAGTAAGGTGTTCGAAAAAGTAATCAATAGAGCTCTGACTAGGTGGGTTGAGGACAAACATATAGTTCCGGATAATCAATTCGGTTTTAAGGCAGGACATGATGTTATTCATGCCGCGTCTAAACTGGTTTCTGATGTCCAATGGAACAAAGCCAAGAAACAGTGCACGGGTGCCTGCCTGATTGACTTGGAGAAGGCTTTCGATACCGTATGGTTAGAGGGACTCTTCTACAAGTTGGACAGACTGGGCATTAGTAAGCCACTGCTGTATATTCTTTTCAATATGCTCACAGATAGACAGTTCATCGTGAAAAATGGCGATGTGACTTCTACTGATACATTCAACATTAAAAACGGTCTGCAACAAGGTGCGGTTAATTCGCCAATCCATTTCAACATTTACACAAGTGATCTGATAGGTTCACTTCACCATGCCATAGCGTACGCAGACGACTTAATCGCGTACAGATCAGGTCAAAAGATTGAGGTTATAAACATTCTTTTGCAACGTGACGTGAAATGTAGTCAGATACCTTGGGATCTAGCTAGATCAATATCTGTATTTTAACAAACATATAGATGTTGCTCTGGCCAGAGCCAGAGGTGCTTTTGCCCTTACAAAGAGACTGTTTTATAGCAGACAACTCGATGCGAGGGTAAAGGTGATCTGCTACATGGCCCTTATTCAGCCTATGCTTACATTTGGTTGTCCCGTGTGGTTCAACGTGAGAGCAAGTCTTTTGGAAAAGATTAGGGTGTTTGAGGGGGCTTGCCTTAGGGCTTGTCTTCGCTTGTACAGAACACCAGAGTCTGAGTACATAAAATTCTATCCTAATGAGGTCTTGTACAATAGGGCGAACCTAATACGAGTGGACAATTTTGTTATTAAGTTGATTCGAAGGCACATTGCAAGAGCAATGACCTCGTCGAACAACCCGATATCTGGGGCTTACTACCCCAGTTACATGTATCACGAGAGAGTTCGCTTTGAGGGCTTTATTCCTCCAGAAGCGTTCCTCTACCTCGACAAAATAGGACTGATCCAGGATAGATTAGCGGTGCAGTTAATCTTCCACATCGCTCGAACAGCTGCGGACAGGCGACTCAACTACGACAGAGACGTCGCACACGGCAGTGCGGAGCGTCTCCGGTTTAGTAGGGCGGTAGGGAGTCGCGACATGAGGGATGTTGCTCGGCAGCACCAACAATTTTGGTGGCTTGCAGAAGAAGGGGAAGCTCCATCGTCGAATTCCTTTAGTGCAGGGTAGCTCCATTGGGGAGCAGAGTTGGTCAGCCTAATTTTTCTTAGCCGTGGCCGGCTTACATAGGGTAGGTAGGGTTAAGGTAGTTTTAAGAGTAAAAATTATAAAAAAAATAAAAAATAAAAAAACGAAAAAAAGAAAAATTAAAAACAACAGAGATCTCTAATAAAAGTGGTAATCCACACAAAAAAAAAAGAAATAGTACTTAAATAATACATTAAGTTAGCTTAAGTAGGTTAAGTAGGCTTAAGATTTTTTTTTTTTAAGTAGTCTGTAAGTTTTATATTAAGAGAAAAACAAAAAAAAAGTCCATTTACTAAGTTTTTTACTTAATACAATTTATTTTCTTAGTTATAGTTTTTAAATTAATGCAATAATAGAAAGAGTACTGTAAGGAACGTCGAAAGACATGTAGATTAAGATTATGTTTAACTTAGAGTGTCCGCATGGGGCCAGTAAGTTAGAATAAGATAGTTTTCTAAGTTATTTAAGCTAATTTTTATGCTTTTTTTGTCTAGCATGTAAGAATCAATGAATTAATAAAATAAAAATGCATTTAAAAAAAAAAAAAAAAGCTCTTTGGACTATCACGTAGACAGTCTGGGTTCAATTCCTAGCTGGGTTACCAACAGTTTTTCAAATCGCCATCACCCTTTCGGCGGGCAATGGCAAACTCCCGAAAGTAAAATTACCTACGAAAAAGCTTCTAAGTAGTGCCGTTCTGACTCGGCGATAAACCGTAGGCCCCGCTCAGATTTAACTAAAATGACAACATGAGCAACACAAATGAGTGTCAAGAAGCTAGGCCATGGCCCGTACTGGGCTGTCAGCGCCACAGTGTTTTTTTTTTTTTTTTTCCTGCCACTGTGCCATAGAGCAGGACTGGGATTATTAAGGTCTTCCATAGGGTCGCTTTTGTTGTTCGAGAGAGGGTTTTACCTGTCAACTGCCTTCTTAGCTCAAAGAAGTAGCGATCGGAAAGAGTTGTTCTTCGTTTGATCTGAGCGCTGGTATCGTTATCTGAATTCATAACGGGGCCCTGGTAGAAAAAATTCTTAACCTTTTCAATATTATATCTGTAGAGGCTGAAGTTTCTTCCGAAAGATCGGTATTAGATGTTCTTTGGTTAACAGCATATTAGGTCCTTCCCTCGTTGACCCGTTAACCCATTTTCGCCGCTTTGGTCTCAATGCTCGCGAAAGCGCCACTCACTGCCAATAACTTCGTCGTATGCCAGTAAGTAGATGGATTTTTGAAAGGTTTTGCCACTTATGTTGGATGTCCTTCAAGATCAAACGTAGTGTGCCGATGGTATTTAAGACGGCGGCGTTCACACAAAACGGCTGATAAGATTTTATGCGATGTTAAGAAGACTGATGTCTCTGCAGAATCATACAAACAAAGCTGAGGTCACATTCATCGGGTATACTTTCGTCCGACCATATTTAGAGATGGGTTGGAGTATGCTCCTCACTAAGTCATGGCCTGCCGCTGTGAAGAGCTTAACAGTTAGGCCGTCCGCTACAGCAGCTTTGTTGGACTTGTGGCCGTGGCTCAAGTGGTAATGATCTGGTTTCCAAATCGTTTCCAAATAAAAAAAAAAAAAAACTTTGTTGGACTTCAGCTTAGAGATTGCTTTCTTCACTTCATCCAGGTTTGTTAGATGGAATTGTTTAGCTATCTAGTCAAGTCATAAATATGTACTGGTACACAACTGAACTCACTCATTACGAATGCAACATTGGGCGCATCCATTTCGTATTGATGGCGATTTGACTGTTGATATGTATGTATGCTTCATTGTGACGTAAAAAGTTTTTGACATTAATTGCTTACAATCATGGAATGGGGCGTCATCGAAAATCTTATTGTTGTAGTTGGCCTACTTACATAAATACAACATGGAAAAAGGCGATATCTTTAGGACATTGCGACCGCTTGGAATCACTCGCAATTTTGTGTATCGTGCTGTGAAGTTGTTTGAGGATACTGGTGGAGTACGAGACCTTCAAAGATTCGGCCGCCCACGCACTGTGAGAACTCCGAAAGCGATCAAAGCCGTGAAGAAATGAATCGACCGAAAACCGCTGCGAAAACAGAACATCTTTTCGCGGGAAATGCAAATTTCGCAAAAATCCATGTCTCGCATTATCAAAGAAGATTTAGGACTCAGCGCGTACAAGCGACACACTGGACACCTGCTTACGGCCGCAATTGAAGGAAAAACGCAAGCGAAGATCGAAAGCGTTACTCAGCGAACGAACGGTACGCGAATAACTCTCACAGACAAATTCTGTTTACTGACGAGAAAATCTTCACAGTAGAAGAATCGTTCAATAAGCAACTCAACTCATCCCGAGGGTTCAAAGAGGCCACCATCCCGCGTCTGTAATGGTATGGTGGGGAGTGTGCTACGATGGCGTTACCAAGCTCCATTTTTGCGAGAAAGGATTGAAAACATCGGCCAAAGTGTATCCGTCTTGGAACCCATTGTGAAGTCTCTCAACCAATCAATATTCAACAACAAGATATGGACTTTCCAGCAAGACTGTGCTCCAGCTCACAAAGCAAAAACGACTCAACTGTGGCTCAAAAACAACGTTCCGGACTTCATATTGTTGCGGTAAATTTTTCTTGTTCTTCTCCCTTCGTTCCCTCTTTTCGTTGAGTGGGAAGACCGAGCTCTGGCGGAGGTGGGGGGCAGCCATGGTCCCATCAGCCATTGGCCCACCGACCACAGACCTCGGAAAGGACCCACATAGGTTCACGGGCGGTTATCCTCAGAGGAGGACGAGGTGGTTCGGTCGGTGAAGCCCTAAGGACGGTAGGGAGACTCACGACGAACCAGGAGCCCAGGGTGCGATAGGAGGTCCACCAAGGTCACCATTGTCGGAGCCCGCAGACTAGGCGGGAGACTCGCAACGGGCAGCATCAGACAGGACGTCTGAAAGTCATCGACGGGTGGGGACGGACGGTCCTTGTAAGCCAGACACCCCAACACGATGATGATGGGTGGAGGAGGACGATCCATGGAGCTTACACCCCAACGACAGCCTTAGACACAAAGGCTCCAGGAGTTCCACATCCTACAATCGATGTGGAGACAAACGGCATCGCATCTCGAAATCGATGTGGATGCAGAAAATGTTTAAGGGGGAAGAGATGACGATCTCTTTTGTAGCTACACCCCCAACGTGGGAGCTACGGAGGAGCGACGGTGGTGTGCAGGCGGACGGCCAAGATAATAAGACACATCCCAACGTCGCATCAACTTTAAAAGTCAGGTTCGATGGGTGAAGGGACGACGACCCCTTTCAAGCCAGCACCCCACCGATGGAGGACCAAGGGAGCAGCAGAGGCTGTAGGCGGAGGGCCAAGTTACTAGGCAGCCTCCGACGAGGGAATGTACAAACATAAACAAGAACAACAACAGTAACCGCAAACAATAACAACAACCAGCGACAACAAATAATAATAATAACAATAATAATAAACAACAATAATAAACAACAACAACAATATAAACAATAACATTAACATAATAAAACAAAATGCATAAAAACACACCAGGCGGGCAGCATAACCATCAAACGAAACAAAAAAAATAAAACCAAAAATACATAATTGTAAGGAATGACCCGCTATTGGTCAGTTCCCCCCAAATCTGAACGCCGATCCACTGGAGTAAGTAGGGACCCGGGGTAATAACGAGGGCGGGTCAATAAGTCCGTGACTTTTTGAATTTCTGACCTCTTTACTGAAACAGCAACACTGCTCCTGTCAACAGGCATCTGTCAGTTGACTCCTGTCAAAATTTAAACTTGCTGCGTCAGTTAGTTTGTGTTTGACAGCTATTTTTATCAGACTACTCACTAATTTGAGGAGAAAATGGAAAAAAGTGAATTTCGTGTGCTTATTAAGCATTATTTCTTGCGAAAAAAAACCATTACCGAGACCAAGGCTAAGCTTGATAAATACTATGGGGACTCTGCACCATCGATTTCAATGGTAAAAAAGTGGTTTACTGAATTTCGTTGTGGCCGTACAAGCACTGAAGATGCCGAACGTCCTGGACGCCCAGTTGAGGTCTCTACACCCGAAACAATCGAAAAAATTCACGATATGGTGTTGGCCGACCGAACATTGAAAGTGCGAGAGATTGTGGAAGCCGTAGGGATCTCGCATGGCTCAGTGGTTTCAATTTTGAATGATCACTTGGGCATGAGAAAGCTTTCCGCAAGATGGGTGTCGCGTTTGCTCACAGTCGACCACAAACACATGTGCAGTTGCCATGGCAAAAATCCATGAATTGGGCTATGAATTGCTCCCTCATCCACCCTATTCTCCAGATTTGGCTCCGAGCGACTACTTCTTGTTCCCAAACCTGAAGAAATGGCTTGGTGGAAAAAGATTTGACTACAATGATGAAGTCATCTCGCAAACAAAGGCCTATTTTGAGGACCTCGACAAATCATTTTTTTTGGAAGGGATAAAAAAATTGGAGAAGCGTTGGACAAAGTGTATAGAGCTCAAGGGAGACTACGTTGAAAAATAAAATTATTTTTTTATCAAAAAATCTGTGTTTTAATCCAAAAGTCACGGACTTATTGACCCGCCCTCGTATCTGAGTTTCAAATCACAACAATGATTTCCTTTCTCCTCCTTCTATCTTTCCGCCCGCGGCTTGGCAACAGTATAAGGGTATCATAAACCCCTTGAGGCGCGTAAATTATAAAAAAAAAAATATATACATATATATTTAGGTACATCTAGGTCCCCCTTGAGAGAATTTCAAAATAAATACAAGGTGGCCCAAAATTAATCATCCTGTCGGAAGATGTTATAGTTTTTGCGAATGGTGTCTTACTTCAATCATATTTGACATTCCGCCGCAAGAGTGCGGAATAATTGTGTCGATCCTTACTGTCGGAATTGGATGAGCGGGGCTTGATGAAAATGTGGTTTCAGCAAGACGGTGCAACAGTACACACAGCACGAGCCACAGTGGATATTGTGAAGGAAGCGTTTCCTGGTCGCGTAATCTCCCGTTTTGGCGATTTTGCATGGCCAGCAAAGACGCCAGAAGTCGCGGGTTTATGCCAACAAGCCTCGGACAATCGCAGCCCTCAAGGAGAATATTCGACAGGAATGTGAACAATTATCACCTAAAATTGCGGAAATCTTGCGGAAAGTTTGGAAAATGCGATACAACGAGCACAAATGTATTTCAACACTGTTGACAGCCACTTGACGGGTATCATCTTTTTCATTTAACAGAAAAATTTTTTAAGGTCCATGTAAAGATTTCCACCACTCAAAAACATTTTGTTTTATTTAGTAAAAAATAATTCAAAAACAAAATTAGATGATTAATTGTGTGTCACCTTGTAGTATTGACTCTTGGCCATTGGACTTAATATCGGCAGCAAATGACAATAGAGAGCCGATAGGCACCTCATTATTGTCGCCGACGTTTGGCAGTGGTGAAATTATTCGTATTCACTTCTTGGCTGCAATTGTGTAGGTCGTCAGTGTAAAAGCGTAGATCACAATATGAATTATCTGTTTGCCGTTTTTTTTTTAAGGAGATTGTTAGGCCCCCTTGTAGATAGTGATTTGCAATACATTCGCCTCATGATAATGTTTCGCCGTGCCTGAGTTTGTTTTTAGGGCGATGTCGGTAGTTTATGTTACTTGCATGTCTTCTCGACGACGTAGTGGTTGTTCACATATCAGAAAAGAGCACGTAGTTCAAGATGAGGACATGGAAGCTACGAGTACCATTAGATCGATGAGTACACCTTTTGATACCGCCAATGTGAACATTGCAATTCCAATTCAATTTTAAACAGCGCTTACTTGATTCAATTAACACCTTTCACTGAAGAGAACATTCCAAGTCGTCTATAGATACATTGATGTCTCTAATGAGAGGAGATGGTACTGCCATGGAATACTCCTCTCTTCGCCGAATTTCATTCCAAGGCGGATTTTACCAAAACGTTTTAACATGGATGCGATCTATTTATCTAAATAGCATTCAACATTTAGTGAGAAAGCTCTGAACTGATTGAGTGTCAATGTCGTTTGAAGCACATTCACGTTTACAAGTTTTGTATCCTTTGAAATGCTTTTGAGATATACGAGTAATAAGTAAAATTTGAAGGTTTTTTGTAATGCAAACTAAAATTTATTGTCAACAGGTCATCAATAATAAGAATTGGAACTTTTCATGAGCTCATTAATAGCCGGTTCTAATTGGCTTAACAATGACTGGTTGTATAGGTTGAAGGATTGGCTTAGCAATAATCACCGGCTTTGCAGGCAACAGGACAGGCCCCAGAGCGCTGGCCATGGCGATGACGAGAGCGAGTACAAAGAAGAATAGCTGCAATGAAAAAAAGAATAATTTTTAAATTAAAAACACAACTGTAACTATCAATTTGAATATTGTCAGAAAATCTCTTCACTGACTTCCTTTGTGGAACTTACTTTCATTTTGCTGGTTTGAGTTAGTTAGACAATTCAATTGCAACTGATACTTACTCTAAATTTTATTGCAGTATTTATACGATAAAATTTGGTGACAGTACTTCATAACATTTTTAAATATTTTGTAGTGCCCAGATTGTCTGGTAGGGATTAGTAACTTGTTCTTGACATTCTGAGAATAAAAGGTGATTAGGTAACGTCACCTTAAACTGCATTTAGAGTGCCAATCGGCACCGGTCTCGAGCGTTATAGTCTCGAGATCGGGTTCTGCTGAGTTTTTTCAATGATTTCAACAATAATTTACAAAGGTTTTGATATAACTTAATTTGATGGTAATGACTAGGATTATTATCTCAATTTTTTTTAATTTTGTTTTTCAAAACAACGACAAATAAGAGTTTTAGGTAAGCAGCTCGGTCCAAATAAGTTTATCTCTATGCAAATCTGATGGCACTAGGCTACGATAATAGACATCAGACGCGGACTACAGATAGACATGGATAGTACAGAAGAATATTAGTGTTGCCAATACTCTTAATGATGCTAACTACTACAATTCTAATACAAAAATGTTTCCCTTACTCCCAATACTGCAAAATACTATAGCACCTTATATCATTTGGCTGTTTTCGGTCCCAAGAAAGCACGCAGACAAAGAACTAGCACATTACAAATTACTCGACCATACTCTTGTAAGGAGTACCTTAAATCTTATCTGCATTCTATAAATGCATGGGCTTTTTCGAAAGTAAAAGGGAATATAGTATCAATATTGCCAGTGTTGCGTTCATAATCTCTGAAAGAAAATAATCGGTAGCGAACTCGATGAATTGTACAAAAGTGTACAGGTTTTCATCGGCCGCGAAGAGTTTTCGACTGTTATTAAGGAAATTAGAGAAGTAGAAAATTGCGAGAGGCGCCGAACCTTCAACTCTGGACACCGAAAAAAAGAGGTAATAACTCCAACCTATCCTTTCCTCTTTTCTTTCTGTGTATGCGAGTGGTCTGGACGGAGGTGTCATCAAGACCATGCCATTATTTAACCTGCCTGCGGACCCAGTTTTAAATATAACTAAATCCCATCCACTTAAATTAAATGAAGTAAGAATAGCAATATCTAAGCTGTAATCAAATAAATAAGCGGAATGACGGCTTATCGGCTGAGGCATTCAAATCTGCTGAAATCGAATTGTGGGGAGTATGCCCCAATTCATTTCTCAAATTTTGTCCGAAGAGTTAATGGGCGATGAATAGAATCTTAGTATCTTAGTATATCAGTAAATGCGTCAACTACAGAGGTATAACTCTACTCAAAATCGCATACAAGTTTTTATCCCCAACATTGTGTGAAGGTCTAAAACCCTTCGCCCCTATCTGTGCGGTACATCCTGCATAAACTGAACGAGTCCAAATCAACACCCACCATCTTTAAATCGATCCTAAGGCTGCGTTTGACAGGATTTATTAAGGCGAGTTCGTCCATCCGTTCGGAATGACGATTGAGGACAATCGCTGCTCCGTCAAATTCGATAACGACTTAACCAAGGCCTTTGATGCTAAAAAGGGTCTAATACTATACATGGCCGTCACCTCCTTAATATCATTCTTGAAAGAATTGTGCAGAACTTTAAAGCGAACGCCGGAGGCATAGTCATTCGAATGTCTGTGCAACTACTGTCATACGCCGATGATATCAACATAACTGGGAGCACACACCGGGCTATCACGAACTATGTATATGAGCTGTGCATCGATATCGACGTACTCTGACGCTTGAGTCTTCTGAGATTTGTAGGAGACGTAGAGTGTAGACCTAAGTGGCCACCCAGTAAAGGAGACCTCATCTTAGGTTTCGCGCATAAGCTGGTAAATGCACTGGAAGCAGTTAACAAAGGATCAGATAAACTGGAGAGCCCAGGCTAGTTGAAGCCCAGGTTCACCCCGATCTGTAGCGCCATCGTAGTATGTAGAGAAGTTAAGTCTGCTCCAGCTGCCTTCCTCATATTGCTATATGGTTTTCTACGAAATATTTTCTCTATCAATATTTGTGATCAGTATACCAGAAATAGGTCTAGAAGCGAGTTCATACGACAGTGTTTTCACCAAATGTAAGAGACTAAAAGATGTCCAAAATGTTGACAGCATGGCTTACAACCGTCAGGTATCCAAGCAGTAAAAATTTCAGTTCACCATTCATCGTATTCTGTCACTCTAGAATGAAATTCGCAGCCTTTCTGCAGAAGTACCAATCTTATGATTCCTGACATTCATGGCATTATAAAAACTTCAGTTGAACTCCTGTGAAATAGCTCTCTATAGGCAACTAATCTCACTTGTAAATATTTACACAAAGTACCAACAATAGTTGGTTTCTGCAGAATTACGTACGGTTTTGTCAACACTGTCAGTAGACCGTTGTACAAAAGTTTTCCCGATGAGTTTGTTTTCAGTTATAAGGTTTGCAAATAACACAAATCAAAATGAATCTACGGAAACGAATTTATCAACTCAAAACGAGGTGTGTATAGGTTTGTTGACATGACAACTTAAGAGTTGTTGTGTTGGTGTATGTTCATCATCTCAACTGCATCTAAATTTTTCCCAACTTGAGTCAACATTTGACTACAGCTAGTCAAAAGTTGAGTTATATCATGCAATAAAGTCTGACGTGCGAAACTAGCAGTTAACAGAGTTACCCACTTGTGCAACAATACCACTAATGCTAGACATGAGCACGGAAGCAGGATATTATCGCAGCTGAACTGAAATTATTGTCATAAAACAGACAACAAGTCGAAGACTATGATTAGATGTTAAAATTAAGTTACACACGTTTGTATGAATTAAGGTGCAGATTGGTTCCATATACTCATTCATAGGTCATATACTCGTATGTATGTGTGAAAAGGTGATTGATGTAAGCGAGTTTTGCCACCAATTTGAGCAAAGTAAATCATCAATATGACGTATAACTTTTGCAATGAAATGAGATAAAATGCTGTGTAAAAATTCTTAGTCTACCTTAGATGCAAGGCAGAGGCCTTAAGCTATCCCATGCAAGAAATTAAAATTTGCTAAAAGATAAATCTGCGCTCAATCTAGTAGCGATCCAAAAATCAGTGCTTTGTCTGAAACCATAAAGGCTATCTTGTGCGGTTAATAGAGAAGTTTAAATATCCAAAACTGAATACTGTGTTTGTTTTTTCTGAGAGGCGGAAAACTTTAAATTGGCAACGCTGTTTTCTGTGACAATCGAATTGACAGTTTCTGATTGTTTTGAGGTTAGTTTGGTTTGACAATTTATTATGAATAGACTCACACCAGAGCAACGTTTGCAAATTACTCAAATTTATTTTTGAAAACGTGGTTCGATTCGGGAAACTCATCGGGCATTACGTTCGTTTTATGAGCTCATAATCGTCAATCAATGTGATTAATTCGAGAAATCATAGATTTTTTTTTGCAATATGTTAACTTTAAAGATAATACGCATCCGGTACGACGTGCTTCGTACAGTGTGCTCACAACAATCGATTGATGGTGTGCAGCTTGTGTAAATTCGACATCCTGGTAAACAATCAAACTTGTGTCCATCCACTTAATGAACAATTTTGCTTTGTGATTATCTTTTACGCCATACATTTGGTGAACAGGCCGAAGGTAATATTGTTGTTAATCCACAATTTCATTTGATTAATTAAATGGCAAAAACAGATTTGTCGCATTTGGAGCGGTTGTCGAAACACCGTTATATCCAGAAAAAGTCACGGTTTGGTGCGTTTTATGGAATCATTGGTCGGTATGCCTTCGAAAATGATTATGGTCAGAAAGTTTTGCCTCAATTGTTGTTGCAGGCATGTGGCTTCAGCAGAACCGGAGGGATCCATATGCCACACACCGAGCGATACGATTAATTTACTTAAAGAAAAAATTGACGAACGATTTATTTCACGAAATTACAAGTTGAATGGAAATGTCGTATTAAATCTAGGCGATAGATCCAGTCATGTCGAGTATCTTTCTGTTAAGAAATTGATTTGGAAGCGTCGAGTGGAGGAAATGGTGTTACTCTGGTGTACTCGTTACAATCGTGAATATTGAGCTATTCGACAAAATATTTGGTCAATCTCCTCAACGCCAGAATATTGTTTTTAACTTCAGGTTTAGGAATTATCACAGCAATAGTAGTTGATAAAGACACAAGTCTCTCATACCTTTACAACTACACAATCGGATCAAACTGCAGCTTCCATATTCTGAATATACAACTGTTTCGTGGAGTCAATAAGACAAACTCTTAACTTGTGGCATGTGGATATTTTTGTCCCCAATACAAATAAAGTATTGTAAGAAAGATCGATGGGGAATGTCTCGAATCGCAGCATCGGTTGATAGATTGCTAAGTAAACATTGATTTCCCAGAAAACAAGCCAGAAATAATGACTTATGTGAACTGGTAGATTGTAATTAAGCCAAGATTCAAATGGCAGGTAGAAAGAACTGGTCAAATTAACAGTAACTCTTCAAGCAAAAAAGGAAAGTGTTTAGGAAAACTATTTGCTGGAATGACTTGTACAAAATAATTTAATAACTCAATTCTGCAATAAAACATTCTCGTACAAAGGTATGCACTATGATAAAGGCCTCAGTCTGATCAAAGAGCCTCTAAGCCTTTTCACAGCAACGAGCTCAAGAGCGACATATGTAGAGCTTGTCTTTAGATGGACATCAAACCTTTGAGGAACAGTATGGAATGTAAAATTTAGGCTAAGATTCCGTCATAGCGCTACAGTCTGGAGTAGACCAAGGGCTCAGTCAACAAGCGTCTCCAGCTAGCTCAAATCTTCGAAAGTTTCGCCCGCTAAGTTGGCTGCGGTTCCCTTTTCACTTGCGTGTGCCACCTGAGTTTCGGTTTCCTCTACTGCGCTGTCCCTCGGGGGCGGGTTCATAGACTCTTCGAACCCCAGCGTGATCGCTCTGCATGACCCAGCCATCTCAGTCTTTGGATCCTCACTTTTCTAGCTAGGTCAATGTCGCTGTACAACCTATACAGTTCGTAGTTGTATCTCCTTCTCCATTCACCGTCAATGCTGACGGCACCGAAAATCACTCGAAGAATTTTTCTCTCAAAAAAACCAAGAGCACCCTCATCCATTTTTTATGATGTCCATGACTCTGCGCCATAGAGCAGGATTGGGATTGTTAGGATAACTTTTGTTATTCAAGAGAGAGATTTGCTAGTTAATTGCCTTCCTAGCCCCAAAAAAGCAGCTTGGATGGCTGTAAGATCATACATGTTAGTGCAGAAATACTTCCAATTCTTATCAAAATCTCAAAGTTACATCATAGCGTAGATACTATTGCACCAGCTGGCAATAATTTTGTCTCAAATTCCTCATCATGTTAAATTTAGCCCAAGGATCAACGTTACATGTGCTTGTCAAAGGCTGACTTTAAGTATTCACAGAGTGTAATAGACCATAGGAACCTATCACATCCAATCGTAGCCCCAAAGGTATTTTTTCGAATAACAGTCATTAACTCATGTCGGAAGAGGAATTTGTAATAATGGAAATATTGCACATCATCGCTATGCCATTCATTTTCTGTCTTCTTTGCATATGAATCTGTTCGGCGAAAGAAAAGATTCCAATAGCAAAGGGCGATGGGGGGTAGGGTTTTGCCAAGTGGCAAATTTTCTATGAATACGTATCCATCTCTGATATTGTACTGTCGTCACTTTAACAGCTGAAGAATGTGAATGAAAGTGAATCTTTTCTTTATTTAATGATCATCACGAAGATCATGGTACAATGAAAACGAATATGGGAATCTTGTTTAAGGTTTACCTGGAAAGGGGGATGCGCAATGTTATCGTACACATTCGTAGGCCTCAACATAGTAAAGATTTACTTTTTGCGGATTTTGCCATTAAATTTTGTCAACTTTGGTTGGGCTACTACACTTTGTTTCCAGATGAATTGTTCGATATATGTATTTGAGCTTTCTATTGAATTCAACTCCAGGTTGGGGTTTGTGCCGCCGGGGTAACTGCCCGGCCATTTAAAAGAAAATTAAGTTACGAAGCATCAACAAGCCTCGGATATGGACGGATCTACTGTTGACAACCCAAGCAAACGATTTAAGGACAATGAGCTTCGGATATGCACGTGGAATGTTAGATCCCTTAATAGACCACGTGCAGCCGAGCAACTAGCGGAGGCCCTAGACTGCTGCAAAGCAGACATAACCGCCATCCAAGAAATGCGATGGGATGGGCCGGACAAAAAGAAGATGAAAAACTGCGACATCTACTACGGCAATTGCTATCGACGGCAAAAGCAGAACTTATTTGCATGCGGATTTGTTGTCGGAGGCAGACTAAGACAAGAAGTCCTCAGCTTCCGGCATGTGAGCGAGCGCCTCGTAGCAATCCGTATCAAGGCTAAATTCGCCAACATAAGCCTCATATGCGCGCATGCGCATGACGACTCCAAGGATGCCTTCTATGAGCTCCTTAACAATACCTACGAGCAATGCCCTAGCTATGACATTAAAATTGTCCTCGGTGATTTTAATGCAAAGCTAGGAAGAGAGGGTATCTTTGGTGGATCAATCGGAAAATATAGCCTGCACAACACCACCTCCGATAACGGATTCAGGCTAATCGACTTTGCGGCGGGGCGAAACATTGTCGTGGCTAGCACGCGGTTCCCACATCTCGACATACACAAGGGGACTTGGAGAACTCCTGACCAATCAACAGTCAACCAAATTGATCACATTGCGATCGACGCAAGACACTCCTCCAGCATTATGGATGTCCGTACGTTCCGAGGAGCCAACATCGACTCGGACCATTACCTTGTTGTAGCCAAGGTACGGTTGCGGATATCCCAAACTACGCCAAGACAAACTAATGCTGTGAGAAAATTCGACGTCAGACGGCTACAATCGCAAGAGATCGCCAAGTCCTTTTCCGATCGAGTGTCTCTTAATCGCTTAAGAGGTCCAATGCCGACACCATCAAGCATCGAAGTCCATTGGAAAAACTGCCAAAACTCCATCAGAGATGCCGCTTCTGATGTGCTGGGTTTCACTCGTCCACCACAACGAAACCCCTGGTTCGATTATGAATGCCGGCAAGCACATGCAGCTAAGCAAGATGCATATAACGCGGCGCTGCTTAGAAAGACCAGAGCTGCTCATGAGCTCTATGAGCGGAAGAGGAGAGACGAGCACTGGCTTCTCAGGAGGAAGAAGAAAGAGCATGAGAAGCGCGCGATCGAGGAAATTGAGAGATGCTACTCCAGGAATGAGGTTCGGAAGTTTTACCAAAAGGTAAAAATAACATGCTGCGGAAACAAACCCCGAACCGAAGCCTGTAGAGATGAACAAGAAAACATCGTAGTAGAATCGCAGTCGATGCTGAGGATTTGGAAAGATCATTTCTGCAGACTGTATAACGGCGATGGCAGAATCAATCTTTCAACCTGGACGATGATGACCAACAATTCCGTCCACCCGACCTGGATGAAGTGAAGATAGCCATATCGAAGCTTAAGTCCATCAAAGCTGCTGGAGCGGATGGCCTGACTGCCGAGCTCTTCAAAGCGGCAGGCGATGACTTGGTATGGAGCATACACCAATTCATCTGTAAAATATGGTCGGACGAAAGTATGCCCGATGAATGGAACCTCAGCATTGTTTGTCCAATTCTCAACAAAGGAGACCCTCTGAACTGCGCCAACTACAGAGGCATCAATCTCCTTAACATCGCATATAAGATCTTATCCGCCGTATTGCGTGAACGCCTGAAGCCGTTCGTCAACAACCTGATAGGTCCATATCAGTGTGGCTTCAGGCCAGGAAAGTCCACCATCGACCAGATATTCACACTACGGCAGATCTTGGAGAAGAGCCATGAGCTTCAGATCGATACCCACCACCTATTCATCGATTTTAAGGCCGCGTATGACAGCATCTATAGAGACGAGCTATATAGAGCAATGTCTAGTTTTGGCATCCCTGCCAAACTCGTCCGTCTGTGCAGGATGACGATGGAGAATGCACGCTGCTCCATCAAGGTCGGTAAAGATCTCACCGAGACCTTTGATGTCCAGAAAGGATTTAGACAAGGCGATGCGCTGTCATTCGATTTTTTCAACATCGCACTTGAAAGAATAGTGCAAAACTCACGAGCAAACACAAGAGGCACTATCTTTCAAAAGTCCGTCCAACTATTCGCATACGCCGACGATATTGACATAATCGGGAGAAAGCAGGTTGATGTCAGTGGCGCTTTCGTGAGTATTGAGACGGAAGTGGCGAAAATGGGTTTAGCTGTCAATGAGGGCAAGACCAAGTATATGCTGTCAAGCAAAAAGGACAACCAACACCGACGTCTCGGACAGAACGTCACCCTCGATAGATATAACTTTGAGGTAGTTAAGGACTTTGTCTACCTAGGCTCCGCTATAAATACAGACAACGACACCAGCGCTAAGATCAAGCGAAGAATAACTCTTGGGTTAAGAAGGCAATTGAGTAGCAAAGCCCTCTCTCGGACAACAAAAGTCGCCCTTCACAAGACCTTAATAATCCCGGTCCTGCTCTATGGCGCAGAGGCATGGACATTATCAAAAATGGATGAGGGTGTTCTTGGTTGCTTCGAGAGAAAAATTCTTCGGGCGATCTTCGGTCCCGTCTGCATTGACGGTGAGTGGAGGAGGAGATACAACGACGAACTGTATGGACTGTACAGCGACATGGACCTAGCCAGAAGAGTGAAGATCCAAAGACTGAGATGGCTGGGTCATGTAGAGCGCATGGACACCAATGCTCCGGACCGAAAAGTCTTCGCACGCAGGTGGAAGAGGACCTCAGCCAACTTAGCGTGCGAAACTGGAGGCAGCTAGCCAGGGATCGAGCTGGCTGGAGAAGCTTGTTGACTGAGGCCCAGGTCCACCCCGGACTGTAGCGCCACCTAAAGTAAGTAAGTATTGAATTCAACTCCACAAATTCTGCTTCCATCGTACGCAAGCTGAAACACAGGTCAACAACTTACAATGTGTCTGATTCGAGCATTCGGCACATCTATGTAAATAATAAGAAATGGGATGGAAGAAAGAGCACGCGACATTAGCATGCATATAAAAAAGCGAGGACTCCTTAATATAATTAGAAATCCTACAACGGATTCTGAGGGAAGTGAAAACCAAATTGTTACGAACAATCTATAAAGTGTCAGAGAATTACCACTGGTGTACCCAAACACGATGCACCCAATATCCAGTGGTTTGTTGGCTAAGACAGTGTCAATCTCTCGCGAATTGCAATACAAGTTGCAAATGAGGATATTATAACACACTTCACAATTGTAATGAAAAATCCAAACGGGTAACAGAATTGAAGAAAAAAATATTCGTTCGACCTTCCTTCAAGTCTTAAGTTTGTCTCTTGTCTAATTGGCCTGCTGCAAGTACCAAAACAACTTTTTGGAGTACTAGGACAGTGTTTGGAAGAGTAAACCCTAACACAAAATGTTGCTCATATTGTAATTTTTTTTTTTGTCACATCTGAGGGCCCCCCGGTTTATCGCCGAGTTCGAACGGCACTCCTTAGAAGCTTTTTCGTAGGCAATTTTACTTCCGGGAATTTGCCATTGTCCGCCGAAAGGGGGATGGCGATTTGAAAAATTGTTGGTGACCCAGCCAGGAATCGAACCCAGACTCTCTGCGTGATAGTCCAATGACCTAACTATCGTGCCATCGCCATCGCCCTAAACCCTAACTTATGCAGGCTTAATTGGCAAGGTAATGCTCGGCTAGTAGTATTTTAGTGGCCTGCACGGTCATTGTGTGAGCACAACCTTTAAGGAAAATATTCAAAAGGTGTGACGAACCGATTAGGGGGTTCGGATAAAAAAAAAAATGGATCACTGCTGATGACCTCTGTGAACGACATTTAAAGTATCAAACAACAACATTCGGATCCAGAGTGGCATATTTGGACGCTTTCAGCCGAGAGGACCTCGACTTGTATCCCGTAGAGATCATTGCCCTCCAGGAATTGCAATGGAATGGGCAGGATATAAGGATGATAAAAGAACGGCATTAACGCTCAATTCGTCAACGTAAGCCTAATATGCGTCCATCGACATCTGAGCAATGTTCGAAGTATAGTAGAATCTCGGAAAAGTTGATCGAAATATCCCAGAGATTGTCAACTTTTCTGGACAGTTTTCAAAATCTGTAGAATATTAATATTTTGTTCATGAATAGTATTATTTATTTGGGATTAATAAGTTTTATTTTATTTAAGAGCAAAAACTTGAAAACTGAAAAAATCTTAGCGATGTTCAACTGGTTTGAAGATGCTGGAAAGCGTTCTTTGCTCCCTTTTTTTTTGTAAAAGGAGTTTTAACAAACAAATGGCTTCTGGATAAGAAAATTTTGTCGTTCCCACTGGCTTTCAACTTCCTCTGTCTCATCCTCTTCTTCAATTGAGTCCGTATTCCACTCTTCAATGTCTTCCAAAGTCAAATTGGAACTCAATCCATTTTCGACAACAATGTATTGACTTCTTGAATTTGGTCATTTTAGGAATGATCCGAAGTATCAATTTCATTGTCATCGCAATATTTAATCTTTTTCCATGTGTTTTGCAGATTGCATTGCGGAAGTTCATCCCAAGCAGATTTGAGCAACAACATTGCTATCGCGAATGTTATGAGTTTTTAACAAAGCTTCTGTTGGCATATTTTCTTGGACTACAACATTGCACAATAGCTTGTAAGGATAGCTTAATTTGACCAACTTAATGGAATTCTGGTCCATCAGCTGCAAGACTGCTGTAACATTTGGGAGTAGGGAAGCACTGAAATGTTACCATCATCAGTAGGTTTGTGCGCTGTGCAATTGTCAATCAATAATATTGCTTTCAACGTCAAATTGTTTTCGGTTGAAAATCAACGAATCTAAATAAGAAACTACACGATATGCATTGAATTTATAAAATTGTTTACCTCTTTTACGAATGAACCATGAAACCAATCATAAAACAGTTGATGTTGATGTCATCCAAGTTGATGGCGAATTAGAGTCAATTACTGGATTTTTGAAGCCTTTAAAACAGCGTGGATTTGCAGATTTGCCACTGACCATTGCCGTCACTTTATGTGAACCTTCAGCGTTAGCGCACAACAATGTAATTCGCTCTTTTGGGGTTTTTCGGCCAGGTGCTGTTACTCGTATTTCAGTTGCAACAAAGTAGGTTTTCTGAGGAATTCTTCAAAAAAAAAAACGAAAACGCTTCAAAACGGATATTTATTTTATTCCCTTTAAGAATACATATGAGTGGTCTTACTGCAAAACTCACATTCTCCACTTTCGATAACTTTTGCCAAATTGCAAAAAAAAACTTATAAAAACCTAAAAAACTAAATTGTTTGAATTTTTATTTTTCAATTATTTGTATTGACGCATATTAGGCTCTATGAGGAAAGAGTAAGAAACAGCATATCAGGAAAATCAAGCTTTTAAACGATATATAGATCGCAAACTCAATTTTCAAGAAAATTGGAGAATTAAGTTTTGCAGTTAGATCACTTATATATTCAATCTTGATCTTGATCTTGGAAGCTCCTTCAGCTCCTTCCGTGAGTTTTCCTTTTTTGCCTTAATCGTATTAAAACGCTTTCATTGATAGTCCAGTCAAAATAGACAAAAATAAGTCATAACTTAGCCAAAATTCGCATAGAGCTGAAAATTTGCAGAGACGTTAAATATATCAATATAAATGAAATGTCAAAAATCCCCTTCGATCCTACTTCTGCAAAAAAATGTATTTAAGGTCAAAAGTACATAATTAAGGTTTTTTTCATTTTTCTCGAAAACGGTAAGTTTTATCGTGAAAATAGGTTAAACAAAAGTTGTAGATCATACAATTCTCTACCAAAATGATCCAGTCACTTTTTCTCTTACGACTCATCATTCGTGAGATATCGCGGTTTTTATCATTAGAAAATTCATATTTTACATAATATGCACACATTTCCTCACCACCTATGAGGTAATGTACTTGGCGCATTTTTTTAACGTGGTTTCCCCAGTAGGTATACTCCACGATCTATTGTAATAAAGAAAGTTTGATCAGATCGTATCCTATTGATTGAAAGAATGGTAATATTGCTAATGATCAAAGTGGAATGGATTGTTTTCTTCTAAATGTTATTACGAGTATATTAGATAATTGTCTAATTCTACTTCGACAATTATTTCTTCGTCTTCATTTTCATTTTCTTGCAGAATTTCTGTTCGCTGTTCTAAGAAAAGGGATGCATCAATTGTCTCTTTTCATTAATATCATAAATATTTTCATCTGTTGTATTTGTTTCAATATTGGAGCAAGTCTGACCCTGACAATTTATGCATACTGGCGAACAAAATAATCCCACTTTTTGACAGCCACAATTCTTACTACAATCCGTCTTGCATTTACAAAAAATAGTATTAAGCAGTTTTTCTGGAGCAGGCGGGAGTAGAGTTTGAATTGGCCTAGCCACACTTGAACTTGATAATACACACGATACAAGTGTTGAAAGGCAGAAGCAGATGTTAGAGGCAGACAAGACAACTGTACTGTTTTATTGTTCCATGCAGATTTTACAAACCTCAAATACGAGTATCTATATTTGTCTATGGAATCAATTTTTTTTGCAGCACCATACATTGCAAGAAGAAAACGAATTCCATTTGTAACGATGTCGTGTGGAGAAGAGTCAATCTTTAATAAATACTCGTACTTCTGCACAATCAATTAAATCATTTCGTTTTTCGAACAATTTAAATACTGATATTTTACCTCTTTTAAAAATTACTGATGTAGTATCGCAACCAGTTATTGCATGTAAAAATAAAATATGAGCTTGACATTTCGGATATGCAGTCAGACTTTGGGATGAATATATTGTTGATTGTACTTGAGCTTTCTCAGGTTTCAAAAAGTAAATAATTTTATCGTTTGGAGTCCGTGCAGTCAATAATATCAACAAATCAACATCTTCCCCAACAACGACAGTTGTATTTGAACTTTTCCATTGTTCTATTGCTGTTTCAGTTATAAAGACATCAGCATCATTATCAACTTGTTTTATTGGAATACCAGCAGCTGTAAGTTCTTCACATAACATTGAAATGAAACGAGACTTATTGTGAGTATTTGCAAGAGATTGTTGTTGGTTTGTTGGAACTTTCATAGATCGATCAAAAACGATATCAACAGATGAAGATGTTTTTGTAGTCCGACGACGTTGTTCTGCAGCTTTAATATTTTTCGTATGATTAATATAACCATCAAATACAATCGTACTGTTATGGCCAAAATGTCTTTGTACATACTGAACATATTTTTCAAAAATAATGTGAAATGTTTCATCTCGATCCCATACAACCCGGTGTAATAGATACCCTCCATCGATGATGTAGATAGTATTTGTGTTATCAATTTCGAAGTTTAAACATTCAAAGCAATTATAAAGAGCTGACTTCATAGTTTTACGCATTCCCACTTCATCAAAGAGTGATAATGGGTAAGGAGCTAATTCATATGCGAAGAATGTTTCAAGTTCATCTTCAAATGTCTTAGTAATGCTCATGCGTTGAAATAATAATACAGGGTCTATAGGCACCTTTTCATCATGTACTTTTATGACGCTACTTGCACTTAAAAGAGGAAGTACTCTATCAGCGCGTCTTAATTTAATATTATTAACGTTTAAATTTAATATTATAACGTTTGGCAAGTCCAACTGCACGAGCATTATGACAATTAATTTTATCATCACCGACGACTCCGCTGGCAATGGACATAACTTTTGGAATCACTGGGAATGGATCATGTAACGAGAGCCACTCCACAAGTTTATTAATATCTTCAATATCTCTCTTTACACGAGAATCGCTTGCATCCACATGCTGGTCTGTTGTGTCCATTCTAACATTAGCGAGATCTTCCAATCCTTCACACACAGTATTCATCGTATGCATGCCATAAACCCATTTACTAATAACACTTTCTTGCGTACTTCTCCCTCAAGCAACATTTCCATCTGTTTTCATACACTTCATCATTGATTGTTCAATCACCATATCCGTCGAAGTTCCACAATTTAATTTATCAGAACGTCTAATAGTGAAAAATCCTTTGATAAATCTTTGATAAACACTAGGATCCATCAAGTTCTCTAATTGCATCATATCTTGTAGATATAAATTCGCAGACTTGGCATAATTAAAATGTCCTGACGCATGAAGATAAGGAAGCATTTCTTTAACGCAATTCAAATGAGCTCGCCAATCTCCCATACGTTCAGCTCTTATAAATTCCTTTGCAATAGACACCATATGAAAATATTGTACCCATAGTTTTGCTGTAGGTCCTCGTTCTCCGTGCTCCTGTAGTTTTTCATTAAACTGATAAAGTAATGCTTCAGCTATTTCATCGCCTTGTTCAATATCATTATAGGAAATAGTTTTGTTTGTTACAAGTTCAATTGTATTTGTAAGGTTTTCATCCATCTCACTATCGAGAACAAGCTCTTTGGATATTACTGTTGCTAAAGTAAGATGAAGCAAGGTATGAGCTCGAACAGCTCTCGCGTAAGCATGACCATTGAGCATTTTTTCTAATGAATTAGGTGCATAAATAAGAGAAAGTACTTCTTTTATACCACTTCCTTGCATAATATAACCAATCGCTCCAAAAAAAAAGACTTAAGTAAATGAAACCCTATAAGTCTTACTATGATCTTCGATAATTCAGATCCTTCAGGCGCTGCGGATACGATTTCTCGAGCTTTTGCATACAGAGGTTGATCAAAAGTAATAATACAATAATCGTGGCCATAACGTTTTGCATCTTCTAAAGCACACAGTAAAGTTGTGTATATGGTATTGTAGTTACTCGCTGGTTGATGAATAAATGGTAAAAATAAAATTCGAGATTCCGAAAAATTTATAATATTATTTGTTAAATGTTCAATATAACCATTACAACCAGGCAATAATAAATTTTTCCATTTCCCATATAACCATAACATATCTACTTTTTTAAGTAAAGATGTTGTTGTATTACTATCATAATCAAAATCCTGCACAGCTATTTTGCTATATCCTACTACACCATCTGTTTGATAGACTTGTATTGGCACATGAGCTTTTTCTGCAAAATGTTGCGCTGAAGGAAGTATGTTTGTTCGTGATATAGGCTCTTCTGCTGTAACTGAACTTTTTGGAAATTTTAATGATCCCCATGATGTGAAGCGTATTATGACCGTCCAAAGTATGTACATTTATATCAGCATTGTCTGCAACATACTGAATAAATGTGCCAGTTTCTGGTGGCAAAATATGCGGTGGACGATGCAGAACTGCTGCTGCCTCATACATTATAGTATCATTATATGATGCACATAATCCGAAAGACGAAAAAATTTGTATAAGACGTTTTGATCCAAATCGTCGATGAAAAAAAACTGATAAACCCAATTGCAATCTTGATTTGAAAGACCTAGGCCGAACAGCAGTCATTATACAGTGGCTGATAGTTGTACATATTAATTTCAAATGATCTAATTTAAATCGTCGCTTTTTTGTAATTACTTGCTCCAAAAAATAAGTCAAGGACTCCGGAATATCGCTGACAATATTTTCAAATATTCGACTCGGCGGGGGATAATCATCATTATAATCACTACAGATTGAATATCCTCTCGAATAATTGCTGCGGCAGCTTTCAGTATTCTGAATCGTTTTCGTTTGTATTTTGTTTTTTATTTTCATACCAAGCTTTTATAATAATATTGTACTGATTGTCAATAAAACAGATAATTGTTAAACTCCCTTTTTTCTCAGTTATAATAATTTTATCACCATACTTTAACTTTAATCTTCTTTTAATTGTTTTATTATCTATAGTTGGATTTTTGCCAATGTCTTTTAATTCTTGCAATGAAAATTGACAATCATCATTATTTTCAATGTATTGAAATATTTCCTCCATCGCCAAGTTCACTGAATCATCTTCGGGACGACCGACTTTATATCCCGTAATAGGCCTCAGAAAGATATTATAACAATTATTGTGGTACCTAGCTTCAGCAGCAACTAAGTCAAATTCATACTCAATGCGGGCAATAACAGCTTTTGCTACGTCATAAGAACGAGTCCGAGCTACCTTAAAAATGGAATCTTTAAATTCAAGGGTAGATACATTATATATTTTACGACGAACATTCTGCGCTTTCTACTTCTCAGCTTCTTCATTTGCTTCATCGCCACAAAATACTCGTAAACAATATCTTTTAAAGTTGAAATCTGGCTCACTTACTCGTGCTCTAGTATGAGATGGACTTATCGTGGATGTACTACCTTGTTCTGTCTCGCGCTGTCTTTTAGCTGCAATAATACTACTCTTTCGAGTGTACATTTTACGACACTGCACGTGGACTGTCACAGATTGCTTGTCTTTCAAGTATTCAAAAAACTTATCATTCCTTTCAACACTCGCATCAATAAAAGTCTTCATTCCACGATCAACAACAACAGCTTCACTTTCTTTCAAAGGTTTATCACAAATGAAACAAACTTCTGACATTTTGTTAAAATTATTTAACAGCACAAATTAAAATTGAAAATATTACCAATAAGCACGTCTACTCACTGCAAAGGAATTTTCAAAACTAACAGTATATGCTGAGTTATTTCGTTTACTTCCTTCAAAAATAGGCAGGTATGCGACCATCCACACTCGAACAATGACGTAGCTAGCAGATGTTACTCAAGGTTACCGACGAAGGGAATTAAGGACTGACAGTATAGTCTTTTATTTTAAAATACTCATTCAATTTATACAAGTTTTATTGTGTAGGTAACACAAACCAATAGTTTCTTATTTTCATTTATATTGACGTGTACAGGCTGCATTTTAGTGCATATTATGTAAAATATGAATTTTCTAATATCTCACGAATGATGAGGCGTAAGAGAAAAAGTGACTGGATCATTTTGGTAGAGAATTGTATGATCTACAACTTTTGTTTAACCTATTTTCACGATAAAACTTACCGTTTTCGAGAAAAATGAAAAAAACCTTAATTATGTACTTTTGACCTTGAATAAATTTTTTTGCAGAAGTAGGATCGAAGGGGATTTTTGACATTTCATTTATATTGATGTATTTAACGTCTCTGCAAATTTTCAGCTCTATGCGAATTTTGGCTAAGTCAAATGTCTATTTTGACTGGACTATGAAGTGGGTTGTTTCTCCACAATTCTGAGATCTTGCAACAGACATTTTCCCTCAAATACGCTTACTCTCTGGCTTGGCGGAAGAAATTCAGAGTAAACAACACCATGACAATCAAACAAAACTTTAATTTTAAATTCTCCCTCTTGTGGTATTTTTGGGTTTTGACTCGTCTGAGAAGCGCCATTCCGATGATTTTTGGTTACTTTCGATGTAATATTCAATAATCCACGTCTCGCCACCGGGTATGATGCCATCTATAACACTTTGGGCCAAAGGAAACATTTCTATACCGACGTGAATGTGATGTTTTTTCTGCAGCAAATTTAGCACTCTCGGCACAAGCCGCACTTCAGCTCGTCTCATCCCGAAAACATTGTTCATAACGCTCTGTACCGATCCAAAAGATGTTCACAGGACGATCTGCGAGGACGATTTTCTTAACTTTTTCGATGTTAACGTCAGCAGTCATGCTGGTTGATGGACGACGGAAACGAAGCAAGTTACGAGTATCAACCACAGTACGGGCCGCTTGAATCTTTTCGTACCACTCTAATGCTTGTTTTTTCAAAATTATCGAGACACAAAGTATCTGGAAACTAAATCTGATATTGCGAAATTCGCAAATACTGACTTGCTCACAAGGCTATCATGCAAAAACTCCCGACAAATGTCGCTCAAACAGATACTTGGGCATCAGATGACAGACCTAAAAACAAAAACTTTTGACAATATCTCCAGCGCGGTTTGTTTGAATGGGAAATTCCGGGCACTGTTTGGTTAGGAGCCATCAGATTTTCTGAGTTAATTGTTTTAGCATATACGGTAATCTAGCTTGGTTTGGTGTCCACAACTGCAGTAGTTAGTACATTTAGACCATGTTAGCTGCGAAATCTTCTCCCGCCGAAATCAGTGTTCGGTTGACATTTTTCTGTATTATTATAATTATAAATTCTTTACTTTCTCGGAAGTGTATCCTTCGAATTTCCTGTAAAATAGGACAAACGGCAAAGAAGTGGTAGATATCTTCGTTTTCCCTTCTGTTGCATTACCCACGTATTTTTTGCAGATCGTCTCGGTGAGGTATGAAGTTCAAGTTCAAAATTTCGACTCTGGTTTTAAAGACAGTTCTAATTACTATGGGTGAGAACTCTTATCTAGCATCAAATAGCTGGTGGTTTAACTGTTTGTAAACATTTCTGGATGTAGACGAAGTTGCTCTGGAAAGATTTTGAATATACACAATAGTTTTTGGTCGACCATTGCTATCAAATCTGAAAACATGTCTTCCCATAGATCAACATTAGACTCCTTCAAAGAGAGAACTGTGTCGTGGGATGCTGCTATCTGGTTCCATTCTTTGAATGGCGTGGCATTTGTACGAAGAAGTTTCAGCAAGATGGATTTGTGAAGTACACTATTGTTCCTTTTCATTATCCTTATTATATAGTTCGCGTTTGCTTTCAAACTTTGTATATAAATGGGTGTAATACCTGACTCGACGTAAATAGCGTAATTCGGTGTTGAGTTTGGGAGACGGAACAAGTGCTTGAAAAACTGCCTGTGGACTACTTCGAAGCCTTCGGGGGCTGCAAATCTGAAGACTTGGACTCCATAACACATGCAGGCATTAACAGTCGCATTAAAGGTTCGATATTTAGAGGCCAGATCAATATTTTGATTTGCGAAAAACTTAGGCCACATCATATTCAGAGCTAGATTAGCTTCATTACATTTGTTAATGGAATGCTTAAGAAAGTTAAGGTTGTATGTCAATAAAACACCCAGATACTTAAACTCCTGAACAACATCAATGCGAGTGTTTTTATGAAACCAATTCTCTTCTGGTAGTCTTAAATTTTTTCGGGCCACAATATGAAGGCTCTAAAAAGACAGAAGTCTGTCAGTTTGCAGTTGCAATGTGAATGGGTTGTCAGCGAGCAAAACCAAATCATCAGCATATAGCAAGACTTTCACCAATATATTGTCAAAAAGAACTCCGCCGGGAAGTAGGTGACTGATTTCATCGATGAACAGGACAAAAATGAGGGGACTTAGGATACACCCTTGAGGAACACCGGCTATTGTTACAAACCAGTCAGAGAACTCGGAACCATCCCAAACAGTTGCCTTCGCTAGGGAAAGAAAATTTAGATACATCAGCAGAGATTTACGCGACAAACTTAGACATTATAGTTTGTAAATTAAAGTTTCCTATTCACTCTGTCAAAAGCAGTCCTAAAATCTACGAAACACGTTTATAGTTTGCCTTTCTTCTCTATATATTTTTTGGCTATGCTTGAAAGAGCGAAAATGTGATCCATTGTCGAATAGCTTGGGCGAAAACCGGTTTGGAAACTGCTAAGACGATTGTTCATCATACATAATAGAAGTAAAAATGTTTCTTATAAAATTCAAAACAGAAATACTCCTATAGTTTTCTGCGAAGTTTGCTTCACCTTTCTTGAAAAGAGCAAAAATGACTGCTTTTTTGAAACTACAGGGGATACATGCATCACTATAGAGTCTATTAAAGAAACGAAGAAGATAATTTTTCAGATCCGGAATGCAGTTTTTGAAAAATTCAACCGGGATACCGTCAATGCCTGGTGCCTTGTTGTTTTTAATTTGTTTAAGTGTTACTTCTAACTTAGCGAGGGAAATTGGGGCATCCAGTTCACTGACAGAAACATAGGACAATGCGTAGTCAAAGGTAAGAAGATTCTCATCCGCCAGCAAAAGAGTTTTAAAATGTGCTGCTAGTGTTTCAGAATCGAGAGTGTTCTTTGTCTTTTGACAACGTTCACCTAGTTCACAAGCATGCATCCAAAATGATTTTGAATTTTTGCAGTTACCTAATTTTGCTGCCAGATTTTTGAGGCAGCTAGTTTTTTTCAACAAACATAAACGTTTGTACTCCTTAGTTGTATAAAGATATTTGAAAAATAGAGGGTCAGGATGGCAACGATTAGTATAAGGCCTCGTAGAAGTAGCGAGTTTCCTGCGCCATTAACCAGGATTAGTGTCGGAAAAACAAAACAAGACCTTATCCGGGCTACTCCGACATATTTGGAGCTCAGGCCGGAAAGGATTTCCAGGACTTAGTCAGGGTCTTGGAAAAGAGATGGTGGCGGACGAGCCCTATACGGGCCAACGGCGGCGCTCACATTCCGGAACGGGTTACTGGCTTCGGTGTAACCGACCCCTCGTCCTAGGGGCACTCAAAATGGAACTGGTCCCCCAGGTTGGGGGTTGTGCCGCCGGGGTAACTGCCCGGCCATTTAAAAAAGATTAAGTTACGAAGCATCAACAAGCCTCGGATATGGACGGATCTACTGTTGACAACCCAAGCAAACGATTTAAGGACAATGAGCTTCGGATATGCACGTGGAATGTTAGATCCCTTAATAGACCACGTGCAGCCGAGCAACTAGCGGAGGCCCTAGACTGCTGCAAAGCAGACATAACCGCCATCCAAGAAATGCGATGGGATGGGCCGGACAAAAAGAAGATGAAAAACTGCGACATCTACTACGGCAATTGCTATCGACGGCAAAAGCAGAACTTATTTGCATGCGGATTTGTTGTCGGGGGCAGACTAAGACAAGAAGTCCTCAGCTTCCGGCATGTGAGCGAGCGCCTCGTAGCAATCCGCATCAAGGCTAAATTCGCCAACATAAGCCTTATATGCGCGCATGCCCCCACAGAGGAGAAAGATGACGGCACCAAAGATGCATTCTACGAGCTCCTCAACAAGACCTACGAGCAATGCCCTAGCTATGACATTAAAATTGTCCTCGGTGATTTTAATGCAAAGCTAGGAAGAGAGGGTATCTTTGGTGGATCAATCGGAAAATATAGCCTGCACAACACCACCTCCGATAACGGATTCAGGCTAATCGACTTTGCGGCGGGGCGAAACATTGTCGTGGCTAGCACGCGGTTTCCACATCTCGACATACACAAGGGGACTTGGAGAACTCCTGACCAATCAACAGTCAACCAAATTGATCACATTGCGATCGACGCAAGACACTCCTCCAGCATTATGGATGTCCGTACGTTCCGAGGAGCCAACATCGACTCGGACCATTACCTTGTTGTAGCCAAGGTACGGTTGCGGATATCCCAAACTACGCCAAGACAAACTAATGCTGTGAGAAAATTCGACGTCAGACGGCTACAATCGCAAGAGATCGCCAAGTCCTTTTCCGATCGAGTGTCTCTTAATCGCTTAAGAGGTCCAATGCCGACACCATCAAGCATCGAAGTCCATTGGAAAAACTGCCAAAACTCCATCAGAGATGCCGCTTCTGATGTGCTGGGTTTCACTCGTCCACCACAACGAAACCCCTGGTTCGATTATGAATGCCGGCAAGCACATGCAGCTAAGCAAGATGCATATAACGCGGCGCTGCTTAGAAAGACCAGAGCTGCTCATGAGCTCTATGAGCGGAAGAGGAGAGACGAGCACCGGCTTCTCAGGAGGAAGAAGAAAGAGCATGAGAAGCGCGCGATCGAGGAAATTGAGAGATGCTACTCCAGGAATGAGGTTCGGAAGTTTTACCAAAAGGTAAAAATAACATGCCGCGGAAACAAACCCCGAACCGAAGCCTGTAGAGATGAACAAGGGAAGATCGTAGTAGAATCGCAGTCGATGCTGAGGATTTGGAAAGATCATTTCTGCAGACTGTATAACGGCGATGACGGACCAAATACCGCTGTCAGGCAGAATCAACATTTCAACCTGGACGATGATGACTAACAATTCCGTCCACCCGACCTGGATGAAGTGAAGATAGCCATATCGAAGCTTAAGTCCAACAAAGCTGCCGGAGCGGATGGCCTGACTGCCGAGCTCTTCAAAGCGGCAGGCGATGACTTGGTAAGGAGCATACACCAACTCATCTGTAAAATATGGTCGGACGAAAGTATGCCCGAAGAATGGAACCTCAGCATTGTTTGTCCAATTCTCAAGAAAGGAGACCCTCTGAACTGCGCCAACTACAGAGGCATCAGCCTCCTTAACATCGCATATAAGATCTTATCCGCCGTATTGCGTGAACGCCTGAAGCCGTTCGTCAACAACCTGATAGGTCCATATCAGTGTGGCTTCAGGCCAGGAAAGTCCACCTACGGCAGATCTTGGAGAAGAGCCATGAGCTTCAGATCTATACCCACCACCTATTCATCGATTTTAAGGCCGCGTATGACAGCATCTATAGAGACGAGCTATATAGAGCAATGTCTAGTTTTGGCATCCCTGCCAAACTCGTCCGTCTGTGCAGGATGACGATGGAGAATGCACGCTGCTCCATCAAGGTCGGCAAAGATCTCACCGAGACCTTTGATGTCCAGAAAGGATTTAGACAAGGCGATGCGCTGTCATGCGATTTTTTCACAATCGTACTTGAAAGAATAGTGCAAAACTTACGAGCAAACACAAGAGGCACTATCTTTCAAAAGTCCGTCCAACTACTCGCATACGCCGACGATATTGACATAATCGGGAGAAAGCAGGTTGATGTCAGTGGCGCTTTCGCGAGTATTGAGACGGAAGTGGCGAAAATGGGTTTAGCGGTCAATGAGGGCAAGACCAAGTATATGCTGTCAAGTAAACAACACCGACATCTCGGGTAGAATGTCACCCTCGACAGATATAACTTTGAGGTAGTCAAGGACTTCGTCTACCTAGGCTCCGCTATAAATACAGACAACGACACCAGCGCTGAGATCAAGTGAAGAATAACTCTTGCCAACCGCTGTTTCTTTGGGTTAAGGAGGAAATTGAGTAGCAAAGCTCTCTCTCGGACAACAAAAGTCACCCTTTATAAGACCTTAATAATCCCGGTCCTGTTCTATGGCGCAGAGATATGGACATTATCAAAAATTGATGAGGGTGTTCTTGGTTATTTCGAGAGAAAAATTCTTCGGGCGATCTTTGGTCACGTGTCTGCATTGACGGTGAGTGGGGGAGGAGATACAACGACGAACTGTATGGACTGTACAGCGACATGGACCTAGCCAGAAGCGTGAAGATCCAAAGACTGAGATGGCTGGGTCATGTAGAGCGCATGGACACCAATGCTCCGGACCGAAAAGTCTTCGAATCCGCCCCCGAGGGACAGCGCAGTAGAGGAAGGCCAAGACTCAGGTGGCGCACGCAAGTGGAAGAGGACCTGAACCAACCTAACGTGCGAAACTGGAGGCAGCTAGCCAGGGATCGAGCTGGCTGGAGAAGCTTGTTGACTGAGGCCCATGTCCACCCCGGACTGTAGCGCCACCTAAAGTAAGTAAGTAAGAGAGTCAGTTTCAGATAGACGAAAGACAGTTTGCGCAACTCTCTGCAATCATTATCAAACCTTTTGTTAACGGGTATAGACTTAAAATTTTTATTCATTGCAAATGGAGCTGAAATTTTGATGACTTCTACTATTTTATCACAAATATTTTCGACAGTACATGACGGTTAGGGGGGGGGGGGGGAAAAGAAAAAGGCAGTTGCGATTTAAAAGTGCTTTGAACTGAGAAGCTTTGCTCTCCATCCACCTAAGTTTAAAATATAAATATTCGAGTTTCTTTGTTGAGCAGCAATGTCAAAGTTAACTTAAACTTTTATTGGCAACTGTGCTGAGAAGTTGGCCAGGTCGACCGTAAAGTCCTCGAACACATTAAGCCACTTCCCGGATATTGTACAAAAGTCAATAACAGATTGCCCCTGCTTGCTAATAAATGTAAGCGCACCCCACGGATCGCCTTTAGAAGCCCCATTTACCACGAATAGGCCGAAGTCACTAAAAAAATCAGTTAATAGTCTTGCATTACGATCGAAGATTTCATCATTTGAGTTTCTTTGGTATTCAAACAAAGTTCGAAATTGGTTTCTCTGTATGGCAGCCTACGTATTTGTAGTTCCCGACTTGTCCGTTGGAATCGGTAACGATGACTGGTATTTCTTGCTTTGATGTTTCATTTGAAGCTATCAACAAAGTCACAGAAACATATTCCTTCGCAGACTACTCTAATCTAATCAATGTTTCGTGTTCATTTATCAGTTTTATTACAAATGGCCTATCGTTCATTTCTGATGTGCTAACTATTTTATGTAGAAGTTCAGCTGTTGAGTTCGATTTCATTTTATATGCTTTCGTTTCCAATCTAAGGTAGCTAGCCATAATACGGTGTCTGGTTCGAAACTTTTCGGTTTCGGAGCCTTCGAATTTGAATACTACAGATAAGCGAGTGACGAGTTGTTTGCTCTGTAAGGCGGGTCATAGAACTCTTCCTCGATAGAGTGTCCATCTTCAACATTTCTAGTTGCAGCCGAAGGATTTTCATCTGAACATAGCTGTTATTATATAAAGTTTCATCACTTCTACAGACCTGAGCCTCTCCATTGTATCTCCTGATGCGCTCTTAGTTTTGAAGTACTGTGTTATACTCACAGTTATGCAAATACTAAGCGATTGTCCGATTTTTTAATTTAATTTAAATTTCAGAACGATCCATGAGTTCTTTCAGCATCGATCTTAGTGATCAGAATTGGTACGGTACTAAGATTTGTAAAGCGGTATACTTTTAGGCACCAAATTTTAGGTAGTTTCTGCTGGTTCAGAAGCTTTACGGAACAAGTTCGGATTTAAAAGCGTTTGTTTTCTGATGATCGTTTAATGAAGTATTCTTATTCGTATTTGTATCTGGGTAAATTTCATGTGCTTATGAAATTTATTTCGTTTATTTCTGCAGCACGTTTTGAGTTTGACAGAGGAGATGAGAATGGATTCAATTCATGTACGTAGAGACCATATCGCATATAGGAAGGAAGGTGAATTATTCCAATCTGATTTTTAAACGAATTTCAAACTGGAAAGTCTTAGGTTGTCGGATCACACTGTGTTTTACTGAACTGTAAGCGGAAAATTACTGATAGTTACAAAAACAATGACTTCTACTAGAAGTTGTCGTTTATCGTTATCGAAGGAGTTTGACTTATGAACATGAATCAAGTTTGGGTGCCATTTAAGCTGAGTGTGTGTCTTTAGTTAGCACAAATATATCTTATAAAGCCGGGGAAAGGGGAATCCCAAAGCCAGGCAAATTGAAAATACGAGGGTTGTCTGAAAAGTTTCCGACCAAACAATGATACAAGACATTTTTTCTCAAAATTTATTTTTATTTTTCTACGTAGTCTCCTTGTAACTCTACACACTTCTCCCATCGATGCTACCATCCCTCTAACCCGTCCAAATAGTAATTGGCGTTTTTGCCTGCAAAATAATTGTTCACGTAGGTGATTGCCTTCTCATTTGACGAAAATCTCTGTCCTCCGAGCGCAGTTTTTAGATGAAGACGGCGCGTTGTCTTGGAGAAACAGGATTTTCTTTTCTGCAAATGTGGCCGTTTTTCCGCAATTTCTGCTTTCAGCTTGGCAAGTAATGATGCGTAGTATGCTCCTGTAATGGTTTTTCCTTTTTGAAGATAATCGATTAAGATAACTCCTTTACTATCCCAAAAAAGAGTCGCCATCACTTTCCCAGCCGAAAAAACAGTTTTTGCTTTTTTTGGAGCCGGCTCGCACTGTGCAGTCCATTTTTGACTGAGTTTTTGTTTCGGGCTTATAATGGTGCATCCAAGTTTCATCTACAGTAATTAATCGGCGCCAAAACTCGGATTTATTGCGCCTAAACTGCACCAACAAGGCATTTGAAATGTTCATTCGAACACGTTTTTTGTCTTACGTAAGCAAACGCGCGGACAGCTTTCTCATGCCTAGATCTTGATTTAATATATAACAAGCACGTTCTTTGGACATTTTCATAACCTCTACTATCACATCTCCCAAGCTCTTATGGCCACGTTCAAATTCAGCTGCCCAAAATTTCACTGTGGTAAATGATGGTGCAGAGTCCCCATACACAGTGTCAACTCATTTTTGATTGGCTTTCGAAAACAAGAATTTAATAACAGTTCGATACTCAATTTTTCCATTTTCATAAAAAACACTCACATCGACTCACTCAAACGACTGTCAACTAAAAACTGCGCGTCCAAAATGACTGAAACTTGGGTAAGTAACTGTCAGAAGAAGCACAACTAGCATTCACTAGCTTTTATTGACGAGTGCCGCTATCTTTACGTTGCGGTCGAAAACTTTTCAGACAACTCTCGTAACTAAGCAAAAGCCATCGCAATCCGGTAACAAAAATATGAAATGAAAGGTGATGGAAGAAAAACCGTCTTAGATGGCAGTAAAATTAGATAATGACAGGACAGAAAACTAGGCGGACGCTGCTTCCAATATTATACTCGAGAAACTTAAGAAGCAAAGCAAAATAAATAAATTTCATTTTCGAAAAGTTAGCTAGGCAAGTAGGTCAAAAAAGGGTTGGGTAAGGCATGCCATCATTCAAACACTCGTTGAATTTATATTTAAAGGGCAAAAACCTTAATAATTTCCCTGGTGAAACACCCAATTTTCCTACAAAAGCCAAGATGGCCTTTACAGGGCCTGCCTTGTCTCGCATTCACACATTATGTGTGCTTTGCCCTCGTCAGCTTGCAGATCACCGCAGAATCTGCAAATTATTTCAGGTTATAAATATAATTCAATATATTGCAATTATTTTATTTGGTATAATTAGGGACATTCTATTGGCCAAGCCCAAGTGGCGAATGTACCATTATTGTTCAACAAAAAATAGGATATTTAGACATTGTTGGGGAAAATGTATGTAAAAATAAACAAAGGCAATAGTAAGTGAAGTGAAACAATTTAAGAATTATGTGTAAAAAGAAAAAATTGTAAAATTATTAACTAAATTAAAAAAGCCAAGTTATGCCATTTTTTAAGAACAAAGATCGCCTTCTTTCGCATCTAATACTTTCCGGTAACTTATTGAATAAGCGAGGAGCAATTATGGTGAAAAAACGAAAGAAAAGTGCTTTATTGATTCTAGGAAAGGATACAAAATTGAAAGATAAGACTGCCATACAGTCTAGCGACGTTATAAAAAATTTTAAAACTTTATAGTAGTAGATAGAGGTGTCTTAAGGGTAGTATGGTATTTTTAGTTTCTTGAATAGTCTAAAACTGGTCTAAAACTACTTTGCTTAAATGTGTACCGCCCCAACAGGCAGCTTTCATTTAAAAAGACCATTACGAGGGCGGGTCTTTACTGAAACAGCAACACTGCTCCTGTCAACAGGCATCTGTCAGTTGACTCCTGTCAAAATTTAAACTTGCTGCGTCAGTTAGTTTGTGTTTGACAGCTATTTTTATCAGACTACTCACTAATTTGAGGAGAAAATGGAAAAAAGTGAATTTCGTGTGCTTATTAAGCATTGCGAAAAAAAACCATTACCGAGACCAAGGCTAAGCTTGATAAATACTATGGGGACTCTGCACCATCGATTTCAATGGTAAAAAAGTGGTTTACTGAATTTCGTTGTGGCCGTACAAGCACTGAAGATGCCGAACGTCCTGGACGCCCAGTTGAGGTCTCTACACCCGAAACAATCGAAAAAATTCACGATATGGTGTTGGCCGACCGAAGATTGAAAGTGCGAGAGATTGTGGAAGCCGTAGGGATCTCGCATGGCTCAGTGGTTTCAATTTTGAATGATCACTTGGGCATGAGAAAGCTTTCCGCAAGATGGGTGCCGCGTTTGCTCACAGTCGACCACAAACCCAATCGTGTAACAACTTCACAGGAAGGTTTGGCGTTGTTTAATCGCAATATGGAGGAGTTTTTGCGCCGTTTTGTAACCGTGGGCGAAACATGGATCCATCACAACACACCAGAGAACAAACAACAGTCAAAACAGTGGGTTTCTAAGGGTGAATCGGCGCCAAAGAAGGCCAGGGTGGGCTTGTCAGCCAATAAAGTTATGGCGACTGTTTTTTGGGATGCACGCGGGATAATCCACATTGACTACCTTCAAAAGGGAAGAACAATCAATGGGGAATATTATGCCAACTTATTGGACCGATTCAATGACGATTTGAAAAAAAAACGACCTCATTTGGCCAAGAAAAAAGTTCTTTTCCACCAAGACAATGCAAGGGTGCACACATGTGCAGTTGCCATGGCAAAAATCCATGAATTGGGCTATGAATTGCTCCCTCCTCATCCTCATCCACCCTATTCTCCAGATTTGGCTCCGAGCGAATACTTCTTGTTCCCAAACCTGAAGAAATGGCTTGGTGGAAAAAGATTTGACTCCAATGATGAAGTCATCTCGCAAACAAAGGCCTTTTTTGAGGACCTCGACAAATCATTTTTTTTGGAAGGGATAAAAAAATTGGAGAAGCGTTGGACAAAGTGTATAGAGCTCAAGGGAGACTACGTTGAAAAATAAAATTATTTTTTTATCAAAAAATCTGTGTTTTAATCCAAAAGTCACGGACTAATTGACCCGCCCTCGTATATACCAGTTTTAAAATATCGGGTTCACAATATATACTCCTACTAAGGTGATAAAGCTGTCTTACTACTAAGTTAAAGTATTGTTTTAACTGCAGGGTATGTTCTCTCCAACTAAGCTTTGAGTCTAAAAGAACCCCTAAGTATTTAAAACATTCGACACGTTTAATAGCGAAGCAATCTGTCGGACAACTAACAATTCTTAGATTAGATTTAAAACAATTTGGTGAGTGATGTAAAAGAGATAACTTATCAGTCAATTTTCCCCTAATTTTAAAAATCATGTATTGTACTTTGTTTTGTTACTATTTGCTAGTTTATGCTTGTCAAACCAATCTTACTCAAAATTAATGTTTGCATTGACATCAAAGAGGTTATAACAAGAGTTAGTTAGAGCTGTGTCATCTGCGAACGCGGTGTTTTTCCTTTAAAAGGCTGAATAAACAAGGAGTTTACGTAAATTAAGAACAATATCGGACTTAGGACAGAACCCTGTGGTACGCCCAAATTAATTGTTTTCTGTGAGCTCATACAACCTTTTACTCTGACCATTCGTTTACAATTCCACAAATAAGATGAAAAAAAGTATAGATAAAGCCTCTAGAACCTGCATTGTACAATTAACTGAGTAGAAGCGAAAGATGCACCATGTCAAAAGCCTTTGAGATGTCTATAAATAACGTTGCAGCAATTTTTGAATCATTTACGCTATTATTTCTCCGCAAAGTTTTAATAAGGCATCTTCAGTTGATCTTCCCCTTCCAAACCCGAATTGAAGTTTACTGAAGAATCTTGTTTTATCTAAAAAAAGACAGTATTCTAGCCTTCATACCTTTTTCAAACACCTTAGAGAAGGCGGACAAAAGTGAAAGAAGACGGTACTCGTAGTTATTCAAAGACTTAGTACCACCTTTGTTATGGAGAGAAAAAACCACAGCGGTTTTAAGAGATTCGGGAAAGACGCCCTGTTGAACACTGAAATTGTATGTGTGACATAAAACATCACAGATAAAAAAAGAAATAATTTTAAGATCCTCTTGTGAAGAAGAGTGTGAGTTCTTTATCGATTGTATAAATTTATGTATTTCCAGTGATGTGAAATTTTCAAAGTTGAAACAAGCAGACTGGTGTTGCTCCTGCCTTATTGTGTTATCATAGTGACACCGGTTTCGCACGCTTAGTTGGCTGAGGTCCCTTTTCACTTGCGTGCGCCACCTGAGTCTTGGCCTTTCTCTACTGCGCTGTACCTCGGGAGAGGATGCGAAGACTTTTCGGACCGGAGCATTGGTGTCCATACGCTCTACATGACACAGCCATCTCAGTCTTTGGATCTTCACTCTTCTGGTTAGGTCCATGTCGCTGTACAGTCCGTACAGTTCGTTTCCTCCTCCACTCACATTCAATGCAGACGGGACCGAAGATCGTCCGAAGAATTTTTCTCTCGAAGCAACCAAGAACACCCACATCCTTTTTGACAATGTCTATGCCTTTGCGCCATAGAACAGGACCGGGATTATTAAGGTCTTATAAATGGTGACTTTTGTTGTCCGAGAGAGGGCTTTGCTAGCTTGACAGCATATACCATCCTTGGTCTTGCCCTCATTGACCGCTAAACCCATTTTCGCCGCTTCTGTCTCAAAACTCGCGAAAGTGCCACAGACATCACTCTGCTTTGTCCCGATTATGTCAATATTGTCGGCGTATGCGAGTAGTTGGACGGACTTTTGAAAGATAGTGCCTCTTGTGTTTGCTCGTGAGTTTTGCACTATTCTTTCAAGTACGATGTTGAAAAAATTGCATGACAGCGCATCGCCTTGTCTAAATCCTTTCTGGACATCAAAGGTCTCGGTGAGATCTTTACCGACCTTGATGGAGCAGCGTGCATTCTCCATAGTCATCCTGCACAGACGGACGAGTTTGGCAGGGATGCCAAAACTAGACATTGCTCTATATAGCTCGTCTCTATAGATGCTGTCATACGCGGCCTTAAAATCGATGAATAGGTGGTGGGTATCGATCTGAAGCTCATGGGTCTTCTCCAAGATCTGCCGTAGTGTGAATATCTGGTCGATGGTGGACTTTCCTGGTCTGAAGCCACACTGATATGGACCTATCAGGTTGTTGACGAACGGCTTCAGGTGTTCACGCAGTACGGCGGATAAGATCTTATATGCGATGTTAAGGAGACTGATGCCTCTGTAGTTGGCGCAGTTCAGAGGGTCTCCTTTCTTAAGAATTGGACAAACAATGCTGATGTTCCATTCATCGGGCATACTTTCGTCCGACCATATTTTACAGATGAATTGGTGTATGCTCCTTACCAAGTCATCGCCTGCCGCTTTGAAGAGCTTGGCAGTCAGGCCATCCGCTCCGGCAGCTTTGTTGGGCTTAAGCTTCGATATGGCTATCTTCACTTCATCTAGGTCGGGTGGATGGAATTGTTGGTCATCATCGTCCAGGTTGAAAGGTTGATTGATTCTGCCTGACAGCGGTATTTGGTCCATCATCGCCGTTATACAGTCTGCAGAAATGATCTTTCCAAATCCTCAGCATCGACTGCGATTCTACTACGATGTTCCCTTGTTCATCTCTACCGGCTTCGGTTCGGGGTTTGTTTCTGCGGCATGTTATTTTTACCTTTTGGTAAAACTTCCGAACCTCATTCCTGGAGTAGCATCTCTCTATTTGATCGACCGCGCGCTTCTTCTGCTCTTTCTTCTTCCTTCGGAAAAGCCGGCTGGCGGTATTGGACCTCTTAATAGATTAAGAGACACTCGATCGAAAAAGGGCTTGGCGATCTCTTGCGATTGTAGCCGTCTGACGTCGAATTTCCTCACAGCATTAGTTTGTCTTAGCGTAGTTTGGGATATCCGCAACCGTACCTTGGCTACAACCAGGTAATGGTCCGAGTCGATGTTGGCTCCTCGGAACGTACGGACATCCATAATACTGGATGAGTGTCTTGCGTCGATCGCAATGTGATCAATTTGGTTGACTGGTGATTGGTCAGGAGTTCTCCAAGTCCCCTTGTGTATGTCGAGATGTGGGAACCGCGTGCTAGCCATGACAATGTTTCGCTCCATCCCAAAGTCGATTAGCCTGAATCCGTTATCGGAGGTGGTGTCGTGCAGGCCATATTTTCCGATCGTTCCACCAAAGATACCCGCTCTTCCTAGCTTTGCATTCAAATCTCCGATAACAATTTCAATGTCATAGGTAGGGCATTGGCTCGCAGGTCTTGTTAAGGAGCTCATAGAAGGTATCCTTGGTGTCGTCATATTTCTCCTCTGTGGGGGCATGCGCGCATGTGGTATATTTGAAAAATAGTCATTAAAAATATTAGCCAACTCTTCTATATCTATATCTATAAAACAATTTCAGCATTCGGCTTATCTCTATTCAAAATTTCATTAACTGTGTCTCACTCCTTCTTAGAATTCCCAAAATTATCAACCAGTTTTCTTCTGAAATAATTATCTCTTTACAGATTTTAACATAAAAACTTTAAAGCCTAGTATTCCTAGGATGTTTCATTTCAAGTCATCCATGGTGTGATGCACTTAGATTTATTTGTGCTTAAGCTTTGATTTTGACTGCAGTTAGAAATATGAAATTTATATTTATTTATAAATAAATCAAAAGCAATTGATGGATCATGAGCACTATATACTTCGTTCCACAACTGAAAAGACAAATCTCTTTGCAACGCTGAAAAGTCGTGTAATCTGTAGTTAAACAATGATCAGTTATCTGTAGATCAAAAATATCAGTTTTGTAATTTTTTGAGTTGTTTCTGTGCAACAAATGGTCCAAACATAAGCTAGAATTCACATCAATTCGCGTAGGTTGTAATAATAAGGACTCAAAGCCAAAGGATGATAACACCGACAAAAAGTAATCAACATCATTTGAGTAATATAATTTATTAACATTCAAATCACCTAAAAGTACTACATTTTTACAAGACAATATATCTAACAATTTTTGGCTCTTTGCGTGTTTCTACAGGAGACAGTGTCCTGGCAGGATTGTCAATTTTATTAACACCCTCGATCTGTTACCGTCAAAAAGTGGCTAGAGAGCCTTGGATACCCTGTGTCCTTTAAGACTTGACCATCTTAGTTGGCAGTTTATATGATATTTTCCTCGATAGTGCCCCAACATCAGCTGTGGTTTGATGTTCGCAACCTCATTATTATCGAGTAGCCCTCCTCTTCTTGAAAGCTCATTCGCTTGTTCATTACCCTCTATACCGCAGTGTCCTGGTACCCACCGTAGTATCGCCCAGTTCTGATCAAGCGGTGTAAGGACAGAAAAGTGTCCAGTTCTGCCGCAGGGCTGCCCCAAAATTTGCTTTTAGTTGTTTTGCATATTAAAAGAGCAATAACAAATAGTTATGGCCTCCTTTCAGCCGTTCAAACATCAAGGCTCGTCATACAGGACGGGTATTTTCAACTACCTTCTTTTCCAATTACTGCTTTTAGAATGCTAGAAACAAGTGCAAAGCTGCTGCGCTTTCTTTGATAACTTTATTCACAAGTTGAAAACATTTTCCTCTGTCTGACATAAATAAGGGTCAATCTTGTAAACGATCCGGTTGACGGTTTCCACTTTGTTATTTTTTTAAATTGCGTCAATCGTTGTCAAAATTGACGCTCTTAAGTCAATCGTATAAATCGAGGGGAAAAACCTATAATACAGTATTTACGCTTCTGTCAAAACTACCTCAGTCAGGCGTAAAGATATTAAAGCTAGATTTAGGCTTTTCTGTCAATTGTGTAATCCTGGCATTACAAGAGTATGGTCGAGCAATTTGTAATGTGCTTGTTCTTTGTCATGATGATGTATGGTGTTGAAGAATTTTGTATTGTAGTGGTAGTATTTAGAAGCATTGAGAGAGAGAGAGAGAGAGAAGCACTTTTACACATAATGCTGCTCTCGATGTATTCGTCTATATTAATAATGTCCTCCTATAGTCCTCGTCTGATGCCCATCATTATAAGTTAGCGCCATGAGTTTTGCATAGAGATAAACCTATTTAAAACTAATAGTACTCGTATAATAATAATATATAAATAAACTTAATAAAACTCTTTGTTTTCGTTTTTTCAATCATTATTGTATAAATAATTTAAAAAAATAAGCAGAACCCGATCACAAGACTGCAAACCTCGAGACCGGTGCCGAGTGGTACTCTAATTGCAGTTTACGGCTACATTACCTGATCACTCTTTATTTTCAGAATGCCAAGAACAAGTTTCTTATTCCTACCAGTACGCCTAGTATGCACTGCAAGGTATTTAAAAATTTAATGAAGTACTGTCACCAAATTTTATCGTATAAATACTGCATTGGCAATAGGAACAAGTATCAGTTGCAATTGAATTGTCTAACTAACTCAAACCAGCAAAATGAAAGTAAGTTCTACAAAGGAAATCGGTGAAGATACTTTCTTCACAATATTTAGATTTCTAGTTGCAGTTGCATTCTTATTTCAAAAATTATTCTTTTCACATTGTAGCTATTCTTCTTTGTACTCGCTCTCCTCATCGCTATGGCTAGCGCTTTGGGGCCTGTCCTGTTGCCTGCAAAACCAGTCCTCATTGCTAAGCCAATTCTGAAGCCTGTTCAACCAGTCATTATTAAGCCAATTAGAACCGGCTATTAATGAGCTTATAAAAAGTGACAGTTCTTATTATTGATGACTTGTTGACAATAAATTTTAGTTTGCATTACAAAAAACCTTAAAATTTTACTTATTATATCTCAAAAGCATTTCAAAGGATACAACACTTGTAAACGTGAATGTGCTTCAAACGACATTGACACTCAATCAATTCAGAGCTTTCCCACCAAATGTAGAAGGCTATTTCGATAAAAAGATCGCCCCCTGTTAAAACGGTTTGGTAAAATCAGCCTTGGAATGAAATTCGTCGAGAGAGGAATATTCCATTGCAGTACCATCTCCTCTCATTAGAGACATCAATGTGTCTATAGTGGACTTGGAATGTTCTCTTCAGTGAAAGGTGTTAATTGAATCAAGTAAGCGCTGTTTGAGATAAAACCGAATTGATGCCATCCACTGCAGAGCTACTGCTTATGGAATAGGAACACAGAATTTTTAGCGAAAAAATTTACAGATATGTTCACATTGGCGGTATCAAAAGGTCTGATATGCGAACAACCACCAAGAACTTTGATAAGACATGCGATTAACAGAAACTACCAACATCACCCCAAAAACAAACTCAGGCACGGCGAAACATTATCATGAGGCGAATGTATTGCAAATCACTATCTACAAGGGGGCCTAACAATCTCCTTAAAAAAAAAACGGCAAACAGATAATTCATATTGTGATCGACGCTTTTACACTGACGACCTACACAATTGCAGCCAAGAAATGAATGCGAATAATTTCGCCACTGCCAAACATCGGCGACAATAATGAGGTGCCTATCGGCTCTCTATTGTCATTTGCTGCCGATATTAAGTCCAATGGCCAAGAGTCAATACTACAAGGTGACGCAAAATTAATTATCCAATTTTGTTTTTGAATAAAAAAAAAAAGATTTTGAGTCACGGAAATCTTTATATGGACCTTAACAATTTTTTCTGTTGAGTGAAAAATGTGATACCCGCGAAGTGGCTGTCTCCAGTGTTAATACACATTTCTGCCCGTTTTATGGCATTTTCCATGTTTTTCCGCAAGATTTCCGATGATAGCTGTTCGCATTCCTGTCTAATATTCTCCTTAAGGGCTGCGATTGTCTGAGGCTTGATGGTAAACACCCGTACCCACAAGTAGCCACAAGGGAAGAAGTTTGGGATGGTTAAATCGGGCGACTTTGCTGGCCATACCGAATCGCCAAAACGGGAGATAACGTAATCAGGAAACGCTTCCTTCACAATATCCATTGTGACTCATTTATCTTGGCCCTGTGGCGTTCGCCAGTAACAGTGACCGTATTGCCAGTGGCGTCCTCAAAAACATACGGCCCAAAAACTTCTCCCGCGTGAACGCCGCAACACACAGTGGCTTTGAGTGGATGTAATGGCTCTCCGTGCATCATAAGCGGATTTTCAGTGTCCCAGAAACGAAGATTTTGCTTATTGACGTAACCGCTTAAATGGAAATGCACCTCGTCGCTCATGATGATTTTCGACAAAAAATCGTTCTCTTCGTTGTTGAGATTGAGGATGGCTTGACAGTAATTCACAAGCGACTGACGGCCTGGAGGCATTAACTGATGCACTGTTTGCACATTGTACGGGAAAATGTGTAAGTCTTCCACTAAAATTCTCTGGCACTGGAACTGCAGTCAAACAAATGAAAGTGAAATTGTTCAAAATGAGTTTCGGTCGGACGTGTAAAAAATCTAATGGACAGCAACATTTGAGCACTTTTGAAGGAAGTTGGTAAAGGTTGATTTGTTTGTTAAAAAAAAAAGTTGTTTATTTGAATGAATTAAATAATTGAAGTATTGGCCCTCGTTAGCTTTGATTATTTCCCGTCTTTCTTGCAATTGATGGATTCCACGCCAATACATTACTTTGAAGACAAATTTTCACTTCTTTATAAGAATGAAAGTCCCATTCTTCCCAATTAATGTTTGCCAAATAGTTTTTTACTTGGATTGCAACACGTGGACGAGCATGATGATGCCATGATGGAAAATGACTGATGTGTGCCTTTGGACAAAGTCTGGTCGTTTTTGCTTCAATGCTCGATTTTTCTTCAACTTTTATCAGTTGTTGATAGGAGGGATCTCCAGTAATCGTTTTAACAGTTCATCATGCATCATTCCCTTCTGGTCCCACCAAACACACAACATGACCTTCTTTCCGTGGATATTGCGTCCTGCTTACGAGATTGGTGGTTGGCCTAGGTCTCCTATCGTCAGTAACAATTGGATGCAAACAACGTTGTCTTTTGCGCCGACCACAGAAAAATTTCTAGAATGATTCTTTGACTTTCGATATCCCCTTTTTCAATTGATATGGAACCGACTATCCTTCTTTTTGAATCTTTTCCAGGGCTTTACAATTTTGGACACAGTTGCACAATAAATTTGTAATGCTTCTGCGAGCTGTAATTGTACTTGCGTCGAGTCTTCATCTAATAATGTTTGCAATTCTGCATCTTCGAATTTTTGTTCGCTGTTGTCGATGCCAAAATCACCACTTTTGAAACGAACAAACCAAAGTTCACCAACATTCGAGTTGAAGCATGTTTACCACACACTTCCATTAACAAAATAAATTTTGTAGTAAACTTGATCGCAAATGGTCCTGCGACATCTGCGATATTTTGAAGGCAAACAAAGTCATTTGTACAGTTACAACCTATGACATACTGGATGTTTTTGACAGATGTTCACCCTCCAAAAAACTATATCTGTTATCATTGACACAAACCATATGTAGAACTAATAGTTTAGACATCTATTAGAATTGACATTTCCTTTTCACGCACCTATTTAGTGCAGAGATTCTGATTTTGGCGCCGCTGGCTGGAAGAATGTGGATGTGACTTATGAGCAGTAGTCCTAACAGTGAATAATGGAAAACGCAATAAAAATAAAAGTTAAGAAAAATAATAAATAATAGTAGTTAAAAGAACTTCAAATTAGAAAGCGGTGCACTAAGAGTGCGACGGGCTTTGAGCCACCCCATGAAAGCAAAATGCCGGCGGACTGAAAATGAGTACAAGACTGAGGCCAAAATCTCTCCTACCTTAAACAACAGCTCAAGAAGTATAGAAATAAAATCCAAACCTCAACAGAAACTTACGCCGCTAAATTTAAGATGGCGGATGGCGGAAATTTCCATTTAACCACGTGGTTAATGGACAGTTACCAAGAGTAATGGTAACAATACCACAATCGTTGGAAACATGCAGATCTTCTTTCTTGGGCCAGTTGCCTATCGCCAAAGCAAATTGAAAAAAATAAAGCCTCATTCCGGCTTAATTGCGTAAACGGAAGTTATCCCATCAGATAACACCGGTGTTTAAGAGACAGTATCGTCTCGCACATCAGCAAATCAACCACCATCAGCAACGCCATAAGCAGCAGCCACTCCAAAATTGGTAGCAGCAAAAACAACACCAGACTATATCCGGGTAGGTAAGCAAATAACTTAAGCAAACTAAATTAGATTACTGTGTTATAGGTCAGTGTCTGATTAAAATCTCGGTCACCTTGAAAGCTTGCTGTAAAAAATGTATGGGTGATCACCCTGCTAAACGGCGAGGCTTTACAAAAGTTCGCAGAAGCCAGAATGAAAACAATAAACGATGCAAAAGAGAAGATGAAAAAATTAAAAGCTCTCCAAAAAATATTAAGCCAGAGCGAAAAAGACAGCTCACCCATCAGTTATTCTAGTCGTGGCAGCTCCACCTGTTCAGCCTCTGAACAAACATAAAAACCAAAACTTCGTAGGGCAGTTCCTGGCAGTATAGCGAATCAACTCTTTGGAATCGGGGTAGAAGAACACTTTCACGAAATTGAAAATTTCAAAAAATATCAATAATTCCCTAAGTATCCAACAGAAAAGACTCGAGTGTCTAATTCTCTTGAATCAGCTCATATCCAAAAAAAAAAATGAAACTTAACTTTGTAACCTTTAACACACAATCACTTAGAGACCACAGCAGAAGGATAAGCCTAGGCAAAATTGTTTCAGAAAACGCATCTCACAAACAATCACAAAGTACACCTTGATGGCTACATATTCATACCAAACAATATAAACCAAGGGGTGGCAATAGCTCTAAAGGCTAATATCAAGTACTGGGATATAGAAATCCCGGACCCGAAATTCTCAAATATCTTTATTAAAATCAACACACCAAATATCTTCTCCTAGGATCCCTAAACTTCCAAAGGAAGTGCCAACCAAATGCCAAATGGGGGATCAAATGAAACATTTGCAAATCGGAAGAAAAGGCTTGGCAGGCGTCGTCTTATCCATGCTTTCCCTGTTTGGTTTACCATCTCAGCGACAATAGCTAAAGACTTGGAGAAAATCGAAAGAAGTGTCCTGCGCTTATGTATTAGCAAACATTTCATAGATATGAGCAAGAGATTCTCAAATAAGTAACTCGGTGAATGACATAATGAAGGAAATGTACTACCAATACCGTGACTGGCCTTGTGTGGCTCCTCTTATCCATCTCCCATCGTTATAATATCTGAAAACTTAGAAGCTACTCCTGATGGACACATCGCGTTTTACCTTTTCCCTTCAATAGGATGTAATCGGAGCTGATCCTGAATCGCCTTTCAACCATTAGAAACTATAACAATCAAGCATTACCTACCCAAAACCCCCCTAAAAACACACTGAAGACACTTCGCTGCACACCATCAATCGCTTGTTGTGGTACACTGTACGACGACTTACCGGATGGGTACTCGAATATCTTTTCAAGTGAGATATTGATGATTTACTTTGCTCAGATTTGCTACAAGACTCGCTTACTTCAATCACCCTTTCACACATATATGACCAATAAATGAGCATTAATTACCTTAATTCATACAAACGTGTGTATCTTAATTTTAGCACCTAATCATAGTCTTCGACTTGTTGTCTGTTTTATGACAATAATTTTAGTTCAGCTGCGATAATATCCTGCTTCCGTGCTCATGTCTAGCTTTATTGGTATTGTTGCACAAGTGGGTAACTCTGTTAAGTGCTTGTTTCGTACGTCAGACTTTATTGCATGATATAACTCAACTTTTGACTGGCTGTAATCAAATGTTGACTCTTTTGTTAGGTAAGTCTTAAATGCAGGTGAGACGATGAACGTACACCAACATTACGACTCTTAGTTTGCCAATAAACCTATACGCACCTCGTCTTGAGTTGATAAATTCGTTTTCGTAGTTTCATTTTGATTTGTGTTGTTTGCAAACCTTCTAAGTAAAAACAAACTCATCGGGAAAACTTTTGTACAACGGTCTACTGACAGTGTTGACAAAATCGTACGTAATTCTGCAGAAACCAACTGTTATTGGTACTTTGTGCAAATATTCGTACGTTTCAACTGAAGTTTTTATAATATTATGAAATAGGAATCATATGATTGGTATTTCTGCAAAAAGGCTGCGAATTTCATTCTGGAGTGAAAGAATACGATGAATGGTGTGCTGAAAACTTTACTGTTGGATACCTGACGGTTGTAAGCCATGCTGTCAAAATTTTGGACATCTTTTGGTCTCTTACATTTGAGAATCCGGCCGTGTGATTTTCCCACAGGCCTATTCTTCATATACCGATCACAAACACTGACAGAGAAAAGATTTCTTAGAAAACCAATATGGCTAAGGCCGCTGGAACAGACTTAACTTTCTTACATAGCTCTCCAGTTAACCTGATCCTTTGCTAACTGCTTCCAGTGCATTTAACAGTTTATGCGCGCAACCTAGAATGAGGCCTCCTTTACCACGTGGTCCCTTCGGGCTGAATTCAAGATTGAGGGCCGAAGTATTGGGGTCCATTTACTCTACGTGCTCTAGAAATCTCAGACGACTGAAGCGTCTCACTACGTCGACATCGATGCACACCTCGTATAGTTCGTAGTTGGAGCTTTCCTCCCCAAAATGTAACCGGGACCGAATATTTTTCGGAAGGTTTTTCTTTCGAAACGACTGACGCCATGCCCCAGCTCCATAAAGCAGAATTTGGATGATAAAGATCTTACATAGAGTCTCCTTGGTCCACCATCCACCTTAGCAGAAACAGTGTGATTTTCCGTTTCAGTTCTGCTGAGGTGTTATTGGCAGAATTAATAGCAGAGCAAAGGTAGACAAAGTCTGTTATTACCTCGATATTACAGCTGTCCACTCTGATGTTCTTTCAAAATCGTCAATATGTCCCTTCTTGTTGACAGCACGTAATAAGTGAACGAGCCGGTGACAGCCCGCTGTGTGCTCCCAGTTATGTTGACATCACCGGCGTACGCAAGTAGTTGTACAGATTTTTGCATGATTATGCCTCCGGTGTTCGCTTTTAACTTCCACCAAATTCTTTCAAGTATGATGTTAAGGATGTCATGTGAGTAGCGAGTGTCTTCAATTGTCATTGCGCACAAATGGACGAATGGTGAGTCTCGATTTGGAATTGTTTTCGCTGTCCAGAATTGAAGGATATATTTAAGCTTCTGCACCATAGGAGTGGGAAAACGTCGTGAAAAGATTTAAAGTTAATTTAAACCTAACTTAAAAATTAAATTGAAGGTGTTTTTCTCATATTTATACTGCGTTGATTCTTTAAATAAAAATCGAGAAACCCCCACGGCCGAAAACTGAGAACTCGTACATTTTCGTACAATTCGTGCTGTTTGTAATTGAAGGTTTTGTTATTCAGATATCTACTGTCAACGCAACTCTGCGAATTTTGATACAATATTCTACCTTTAGAAAGGGGCCATGCTGGAGTATATTACAATGGGCTCGTTCTTTGCCTAAGTGTTCTGTTGCGAACGAAAAAGGGTCACTCATGTTAGATGTACTCACTGATTAGCTATAGCTATTTAATTAAAATTAGTATTTTTCGAACAATCTCCTCCCCACGCCGAGTTCGAGATGGTTTTTCAGTGCCAGATTATCCGAGTTTCAGTATTAAAATGAAGTCAACATCGTAAACCAGCTTTTCAGTGGATTTTTAACTCTAAGAGAACTCCGTGTTAACCCAGCAAATTTAACTCGGAAGTTGATAAACAGTTGTTTTTGACAGCTGACGAATTGTCAACCGAGAGGCTTTTATCATTTCGATATGTTTCTTTTCGACATTTTGTGCGTGCATAATATAAGAAAAAGAAAAACAATTGAAAGCATTTAAAAGGTAAAAAAATAATGCAGTTCCAGGAAAATAACATACTCAAATACATGTGGATGAATTTCTGACAGCTAAATCGATGGATCATTTCGAAAGTGTAGTGGTACCAAGTTTAAACCCTACTCCAAGTAAGTTGATGTTGGTGAAACTCAGAATGAACTCAGCACTGAGAACCTGAGCCCAAGTGCAGGCCGTGCTGTAACAGGGGTAAACTATTCCTAATAATGTCTATCCATAGTCGTCTTCTAATGTCTGCTATTATACTATACATCGCGACACACCTATTTATGCCGAGCTGTTAATATTAAACCTTTTTCTTTTGGTTTTTTATTAAAAAAAATCATTGAAATTCAGATTATAATCTTACGCATTACCGTACAAAAATATTGCATCTAATTAAATTCAACTCCCTTTGTAAAGTATCGTATGAGTCATTAAAACAAATCAACAGAACCCGATCTGAAGTCTGTATTACTCGAGACCGGTGCCGGATGGCACTCTGATTGTAGTTTAAGACGACGTTACCTAATCGATTTATTTTAATTTAAAAATGCCAAGAACAAGTTTCTAATTCCTACTAAAATAGACATACTGGGCACTGTTAAATATTTAAAAACTGAATAAAGTACTGTCTCCGAATTTTATCGTATAAATACTGCATTAATTTTGAGCCAGTATCAGTTGCTAGTAAACTGTCTTACCAACTCAAACCAGCAAAATGAAAGTAAGTTCTACAAAGGAAATCGGTGAAGATACTTTCTTCACAATATTTAGATTGATAGTTGCAGTTGCTTTCTTAATTTAAAAATTATTCTTTTCTCATTTTAGCTACGAGTATTCTTTGTTGTACTCGCTCTCCTTATCGCCATGGTAAGCTCTCAGGGCGCTGTCCTGGTGCCTGCAAAACCTGTCACTACTGTTAAGCCAGTACCTAGGAGAGAAAGGGCTAAACCAGTTAGAACCTTATATGCGGGAGTTTAAGAGAAGAGATACATTTTGTTATTAATTATTTTTTAACAGTAAATTTTAGTTTTCGCCACAAAAAACTGCTTTCTATTTTTATTTTTGATATTAAAATAATTGAGTATAGTACTCGTATCTAAAACGAGCAGCCGATAGGGATATCTAACAGATTTGTCGTTCTGTTTGATTTTTTTCCCCATAATTCAGCATTATCACTGTGATTTTGGAAGAAATCCGCAGAAAATTCACTGGACAGGCTTTAAAGAGTAGATTAGCAAAAGGCAAACTCAAAACAAAACAAAAGCTAGATGAGCCTAGAAACCAGACAATTTCTAAAGAAATCACTTAAGATTGAAAATGGATTTCGAAGAATGTTTCTCACATGTGAAGGTTTTGCGTAGAAATTGAAACAGTTGGTAATATTGAATATCTGATGACACTGAGTTAGAACCGACACTCTCTGTCTTATGCTTGAGACTCACTTAAGTTAGTTAAGGTTAGGTAAGAGTGGCTGTGGGAGAAAGGCCAACCCACGTAGGCCTACTGTCCTGTTGTCATGCCACATGGATCTGTAGATACTCCTACTTTAGAAACTATTTTGAGCTTTTGACGAAGCATAGGAGACTTTTGACGTCTATGTTGTTTAGATTGCTTTAGTAGTGAAGTACAGAGAAGGTGGAGGATAGTCTCCGTCTCTTTCTTGTCCATGCAGCTTCTGCAGAAATAGTTTGTAAACATTCCAAGCCTTATTGCATGTGTACCTAGAAGACAGTATCCAGTAATGATGATGGCACTGAGATGTTTTCTGATTTGAAGGATTAAACTCTAAGAGCGACTCAGATCGAGTTTTAACCAGATTTGTTTGGTCACGATATATGTATGTCGATCCAACCATGTACCTAAGGCTTATTCTTCTATTAGCATTCAGCATTAGATCTTGTTTGCAAGTAGCTACTAGTATATCAATGCTGCCAACTTCGTAGGCCGTACAGTTCCCTGGAATATATCTATGCCCCGGCACCTAGTAAAGGTGAATGTTGAACTGATCAGCCATCTACATGCAAGATGATTGGCAGTCTATGGTGGTTTTTGAATTAATTGAACATGAGCCCAGGGATCAAATAGCGGCCTGACTGTCAGAAAAGATATGGAAACCCATTGCAGACATCACATTTTCCTTCAGACAGGACAAGGCTTCCTTAATTGCCAGATCTTACCCCTGGAACACGCTACGCGAGGGGAGAGGCTTAGGTTAAGCTTACAACCAACCCCGCTACCAGTCTCTGGTTTTATGTTTGTTCAGAAGCTGAATAGGTGGAGCCGCCAAGGCGGTTGAATCACCGTGTGTTTGAAAAAGACTAGAATAACTGATGGTTGGGCAGACTTTTTCGCTCTGGCTTATTCTTTTCGAGAGAGATTTTATTCAGACACTGACCTTTACCACAGTAATCTAATTTTTTTTTCGTTTTGTTTCCATTACTCTTGGTAACTTTTCATTCACCAGGTGATTCAATGGAAATTTCAATTTCAGTGTCCGCCATCTTAAATTTAGCGGCGTAAGTTTCTGTTGAGGTTTGGATTTTATTTCTATACTTCTTGAGCTGTTGTTTAAGGTAGGAGAGATTTTGGCCTCAGTCTTGTACTCATTTTCAGTCCGCCGGCATTTTGCTTTCATGGGGTGGCTCAAAGCCCGTCGCACTCTTAGTGCACCGCTTTCTAATTTGAAGTTCTTTTAACTACTATTATTTATTATTTTTCTTAACTTTTATTTTTATTGCGTTTTCCATTATTCACTGTTAGGACTACTGCTCATAAGTCACATCCACATTCTTCCAGCCAGCGGCGCCAAAATCAGAATCTCTGCACTAAATAGGTGCGTGAAAAGGAAATGTCAATTCTAATAGATGGCTAAACTACGAGTTCTCCATATGGTTTGTGTCAATGATAACAGATATGGTTTTTTGGAGAGTGAACATCTGTCAAAAACATCCAGTATGTCATAGGTTGTAACTGTACAAATGACTTTGTTTGCCTTCAAAATGTCGCAGATGTCGCAGGACCATTTGCGATCAAGTTTACTACCAAATTTATTTTGTTAATGGAAGTGTGTGGTAAACATGCTTCAACTCGAATGTTGGTGAACTTTGGTTTGTTCGTTTCAAAAGTGGTGATTTTGGCATCGACACCAGCGAACAAAAATTCGAAGATGCCGAATTGCAAACATGATTAGATGAAGACTCGACGAAAGTACAATTACAGCTCGCAGAAGCATTAAAAATTTATTGTGCAACTGTGTCCAAAATTGTAAAGCCCTGGAAAAGATTCAAAAAGAAGGATAGTTGGTTCCGTATCAATTGAAAAAGGGGATATCGAAAGTCAAAGAATCATTCTAGAAATTTTGCTGTGGTCGGCGCAAAAGACAACGTTGTTTGCATCCAATTGTTACTGACGATAGGAGACCTAGGCCAACCACCAATCTCGTAAGCAGGACGCAATATCCACGGAAAGAAGGTCATGTTGTGTGTTTGGTGGGACCAGAAGGGAATGATGCATGATGAACTGTTAAAACGATTACTGGAGATCCCTCCTATCAACAACTGATAAAAGTGAATCGAGCATTAAAGCAAAAACGACCAGATTTTGCCCAAAGGCACATATCAGTCATTTTCCATCATGGCATCATCATGCTCGTCCGCGTGTTGCAATCCAAGTAAAAAACTATTTGGCAAACATTAATTGGGAAGTTGTACCCCACCCGCGTATTCACCGTAATCGAACCCTTCAAAGTAGGTAATACTTGTTTTGATCGATGGGGTTGGGACTTTTAGAATGGGACTTTCATTCTTATAAAGAAGTGAAAATTTGTCTTCAAAATAATGTATTGGCGTGGAATCCATCAATTGCAAGAAAGATGTGAAATAGTCACAGCTAACGACGGCCAATACTTTGATTATTTAATTCATTCAAATAATATAGTTTTGTATTTTGAACAAACAAATCGACATTTTCCAACTTCCCTCAAAAGTGCTCAAATGTTGCTGTCCAATAGATTCTTTACACGTCCGACCCAAGCTCGTTTTGAATTTGCGGAAATTCGCAAAGTTCACTAAAATCAATCAAAAGTACGCATTTCCTATGTTGTGGTTCGAATGCACAAAATATAATTTGAATATTTTGATATCTTACTACAACTTATTGCCTCTTGTATGCTAAATTATTAGATTTCTCACAGAAAGTGAAATTTTTTTGCAATTTTTGTGTTTTGTTTTTTTGCTCAATAGACTGTTTGCATAAGTGAAAGACAATTAAGAGACTGAAACTAACAAGGGCTACACAAAGAATGACAGAAAAAAATACAACTGTTGGCTACATAAATAAAATGTCTGCATTTGAACTTTTGTTCAACCAAATTTGAAGTATTTTGTTTATTTCGATAAACTTTTATAAATATGTACTTTGTGTTCGTTTCTCGTTTAATTCCTCAATTTCAAGGCATTTGGAGGTATACATGTGTAGACTTGTGTGTATGGGTATCCAAATGGATTTAGGAATTTGTACAGCGCAGCAGATATAAAAAGGTAAAAAGGAGACAGCGATTGGTAATAGCTTTTCTTCGTTTGATCTCTGCGCTGACGTTGTTGTCTGAATTGATAGCGGAGCCAAGGTCGATCTGAAGCTCATGGCTATGGTCCAAGATCTGCCTTAGTGTTAAAATTAAGTTTAATGGCGCTTCTCATGCTCTTTCTTTTTCGTCCTGAGAAGCCGGTGTTCGTCTCTCCTCTTCCGCTCATAGAGCGCATGAGCAGCTCCGATCCTTCTAAGCAACGCCGCGTTATATGCATCTTGCTTAGCTGCATGTGCTTGCCGGCATTCGTCATCAAACCAGGGGTTTCGTTGTGGTGGTCGAGTGACACCCAGCACATCAGAAGCGGTATCTCTGATCTTCTGGCACTGGTCTTCGATGCTTGATGCTGCCGGCAAGGAACCCGTTAAGAGATTAAGGGAGATTCGATCGGAAAAGGATTTGGCTATCTCTTGCGATTGTAGCCGTCTGACGTCGAAATTCCTCTCAATATTAGCTTGTCTTGGGATTGTTCGGGATATCCGCAACCGTACCGTGGCTACAATAAGGTAGTGGTCTGAGTCGATGTTGTCTCTTCGGAATGTTCGGACATCCATAACACTGAAGGGGTGTCTTGCGTCGATCGCAATGTGGTCAATCTGGTTGACGGTTGATTAATGAGAAGTTCTCCAAGTTCCTTTGTGAATATCGAAATCGGGGAACAGCGTGCTAGCTACGCAAAGTCGATAAGCCTGAATCCATTATCGGAGGTGATGTCGTGCAAGCTATATCTTTCGACTATGCTAGCAAAGATAGATTCTCTTCCTATCTTTGCGTTAAATTTGTCTTTGGCAGTGGAGCGTTGCTCGTAGGTTTGGTCCAAAAGCTCATAGGGGGCATATCAGGCTAATGTTGGTTCACATGCTGGAAACTCAAGGCATCTTGCCTAAGACTGTCTCCAACAACAAATCCGCATGCAAATAGCCGCTGGTTTTGCCTTTGATAGCAATCGCCGTAGTAGATGTCGCAGCTTTTCATATTTTTTTTGCCCGGCCCATTCCATCAAATTTCTTGGGTGGCGGTTAGGTCTGCTTCGCAGCAATCTAGGGCCTCCGCTAGTTGTTCGGCTGCTCGTCGCCTGTTAATGGACCTAACATTCCATTTGCGTATCCGAAGTTTGTTGTCCTTAGTTTGTTTGCATGAGTTGTCAACAATAGATCCGTCCGCATCCGAGGCTTGTTGTTGCTTCATAACATTTTTAATTTTTTCCGTGGCCGAGCAGTTATCCCGGCGGCACAACCCGAGGGGTAAGGCCGAAAGCCAGTAACCCGTTCTGGGATTTGAGTGCTGCCGTGGCTCTTCCGCCACCATCTCTTTCCAAGACCCTGATTTAGTCTCGGAAATCCTTACCGGCCTGAGTTCCACATATGTCGGAGTAGCCCGGATAAGGTCTTATTTGTTTCAGGACTATTTGCACCGTTGTTTCCATTTGCGGAATTCATCCGCTGCCCCGTTTATATTGCTGCTATTTTTGTCTGCTGGTCAGCACTCGCACTTATTAGTTTAGCAGGTCCAGTCCGGATGGACATTGACCAGTACTCGGCGGTTACCATGAGGAGGTATTATAAGCACAATTGATGTGTAGAAGATACGAGTAGTTGCAACACTGGATATCGCCAGGTTGACATCCCTCACTGCCTTTCCTATTTCTATAACACCCAACCTCCAATTTCTGGTTTATTACCTGATATTAGTGAAATTTCAAGAAAAACTTTAGCACCAACAACAACACGAAAATCAAAACTGTTAAAGAGAAAACGATCGCCATTACCAGAAGTGGAAAGTGAAGGTCCTCAGGTCAATCCATCTCAAGGTGGTTTTAAAGGGAAACGTTTGTTTTTAAGAACCCAATGCCGTTTCAAACATAACCTGGCGGGAAAAAAACATTAAGTTACGAGTATATGGAAATGAAGTGAGTTTCCGTGGAAAAAGTAGATTACCAATTTCATTCCTTGATTTGGAGACTCCATGCTATTTGTATTTTCTTAATGATGACATTGTTATAACAACTACCGGGGAAACCAATCGAGCTGCCCTTTAAAACGACATAGATACTTTATTTCTGTTAAACTCTTTGCAACTCCGTCAGTATGTGGGGATCCTGTTCTATATGTCCTTATACCTACCATTACCCACGATTGGACAGTTATTGGAGTGCAAATGCCTTCGAATCAATCAGAAGCACAATGAATCGCAGACAGTTCAAAAAAGTCATGCAATATTTATGTTCTCATGCCGATAAGGAACAGCGAATAAATAAAGGTCAGCCAGGACATGATGGCTTACATAGAATACTAGCTACCCGCCCCGGCTTCGCACAGGTGCAATTTAGAAAACAAAATACGTGAAAAATGTGAAGTACTGCCTTTGATTATCGAATTTCTTTATAAACAATGTTTGTGGCTTACTTTTGGTTACATACTACGTACAAATTGTGTTTGGAAGTAATGCAAAGAAATACATACGTGTATCTGGCCATGGGGAAAGCGCTTAACGCTTAGGTCTAAGTCCGCAGTTGAATGTCTGAAGTTGTGATTTGTTAACAGTCATTGAAGACGACAATTTTATTGCAAACTGCAATCTTTTGAATTGGAATGGGAGATCTGTTGGCATCAGTGGAATCTGGGGAATAAGCACGGTTTCTCCAGTTCCACATCCGGTCAGAATTGTTCACTCTATAGTAAAAGTTCTTAGACGTTTAACCTGGAGACGTATGTGGGAGCAATCCAGAAAGCTGCAAGCAATTGATAAATTCGTTTGGGAAATGTATAGCCTCTTCACGGTCAAGCACCATGCCTACAGAATAGTATGTCTGCGCCTGTGTATTAATTTTTAGAGATAATCAAGTCGTTTACTTTTCCTACTTGATCGTTAGTAGATGACAAAATAGCTCTCTCCTTGAACCAAGTTTTAGTCTAAGAACTTATATTATTACTCGTAATTCTGGATAAACGTTGTTGATTAATTCTTGAAGATCCTTTACTAAAATGCAAAGGTTTTGAGCTAGATTAATTTAATTGTCCCATTTTCTTGTGACATCTGTTGATTTCGTATTTTGAGCAACAACTTTGAAAAATGGCAGTTTTCGTGTGCTGACCACGGCACTCTCATATTTGTTTTGAGTTCGAATCTTACTTTTCCAAGAAGCATGTTGTTAAGAAATGTTTTTCCTGTACCTCTAGAAGCATCAAGAAAATATAACTTTCCTTCGTTTCTGTCAATTGATGTTAATAACGCATCGTATACTTTTTTTTTTATCTATATTCATGCGATGTTCACCTTGAGCTACAATTTGTTTAAGCAGTTTAAATTGTCTGTAGGAAATTTCTCTTGCGTATACTTGTAAACATCAGCAGTCCAAAATACGAAATGGACTTACCCCAAAGTTCTTCTACTACCTTATACAACGCTTCATCAAAAATATGTTGATCATATTGGACATAATCTGACATAAACTCTCGCCGTCGTCGATTCAGTATATCTTCGGTCATATTTGGCTCATACTTGCTCCAGAGAGATACAATATCGGTCACATGACAAAACGCTATAATAATGGCAAAGAAATACCTTAATGACCTCGATGAACTGGAAATAGTAGCTTTCGTTAATGTGTTGTCCCATTGAGAGTCGTCTTCCAAGAGACCTATTGCTTCGCATGCTGCTTTAAAGGTATTATTAGTTACTCCTTTTATAGTTCAGAGGTGTGAAAACTGTGATTGACCCTAACAATGTGAGGTAGCATTCTCAAGTGAAAACATTCACTGCTGTTGGGATCAGTTTTTTCAACTCCAGGGAAACCTTCAACTGGAGTCCCTTGTTTCCTCCGTTTGATCCGACCTAATTTTGTGCGCTAACCATACCAGCATTTAGAGATGTGGCAACCCACTGGCCAACTTTGTACAACGTTGTATCCCGGGATAAAAATAGTCTAGTGTGCGCTGGTCCATTTACCCCAACAGATCCTACTGTAAAGCGCCTACACACGGGCTAATTTCAGACACAATTTTTGTAAATTAAGCACTAAAAACTGTGTTATCATGCCACAATAACGAACACCATTAATTGTTACTGCCTGACCAGCCGCATTTTCCCGGTATTTTATTGTATCTAACAGTTCATCTGTAGAAATGGGTCAACTTTGTTCTTATATTGTACTGTTCCTTAGTGGTATTATACATTTTGTACGCTTCCGTTTATCCGTGCCAAAAAATACTCTTGCTTGCGACATTTCGCCGCTTGCCACCTTGATGCACATAACGTTGCTGTAGTACTTTTTTAATTCTGAAACTTTTGCGCGAGTTACATGCACATCTCTGCATTCCACCCACTTCACATCACTAGCAGTTTCTGTTATCGACAAATCATCGTGAGATCATTTCACCTTAAAAACTAACATGTAAATCGCTCATAATATGCGGCGCCAAAAGTAGGCTTGGGAGATTTTTTGGCGCCAGCATAGCGGAGGAGATGTATTTTTGTAGCTGCGATGAGGTAGTCAGTCTAGTGATACCAGCGAGACAAGCCACATGTCCTAATTATTCCACAAATAAAGATTCATATACATATGTATTAATACAGAAATTGTTTGTTTCATTGAATAATAAAATTTACTCTATTGTACTATAACTCGCGTCATTGTGTGGACATTAGAAATTGGAATAAGTAGCATAATTTTATAAGCAACAAACTGCTTGCGCCCGGAAACCGTCAAGCGCTGTCAGTATCACTTGTACGCACTCTGAAGAAGAAGCCCAGGGGGTAGTATTCTTTTCTTTTCTCTATGATGCCTTGGTTAATGTAACTTTGTTGTTATCCCATAAGTATTGCCCATATGAAGATACCTAATCACGCATACAGGCCTTGGGTAGTCTCATGATATGTTAGTGCACCTCAGGCTCATGTTAAAATGCCTGAATATGACGTTTCTTCACATGTTCGCCTTTTAAGATAGGCAATATTCTATAGGCCATTGGTACCTGCTTCATCCCCAGAATTAGGCAGCGGTCGGTGCCTATGAGGAAACTTTCGGGAATCACCTCCCGCAATCTGCGTGTTGTTGGAACTGGAAATCATGTGAAATTTAAGCTGATGGGCTTTCTGAGATGCCTTTTTTTGTGGTTGATTCTAAATTTATGATTTCTTTCTTTTCTCCAGGGCTAAACTTAAAAAATGGACACGATGGTCCCAATCATAGGTCTTAAGCTGATATGTTACAGGGAAACTATCTACCTTAACTTACGTAAGATTGGAAGAAGCTTGCTACTTGTTCTCTGTATTCAATATTCTGTACAGTGTACCGACTTCAACTGTTTAACTAAACTGCAGCATTAATGGCGGTCTAGGATCAGCCGCGAAACAAAAATGCAATTCTAATTCTTATACTCTTTGATCAACCAAAATGGTGCAATACCCAAACTGGGATAGGTTAACGACATCAAGATTGTCCTCTGACCTCTACTTGGAGATGCTAGATCTATTATCACAATCATTACGGGCTTACAAACAATATCAATCAGTGATCTGCTATCCGAAAACTACACGCAGGTTGAGCAGTTTGTGTGTGATAAAACGTCTAGAATTTCACATAGTACATCAGGTGGGTCTTGCGTCATATGAATTTTCATACAATTTTACATCAATGATTAGGGGACATCGAATGCCTAATTACAAATGTAAAGGTAACATATAGTTCTTTAGCAACTGCTGATCAACACAGATATACTTAACTTACTTACTTAACGGGCTCAGGACCCGTGTAGTGTCTCTGCCTGAGACACTGCAGTCTTCCATCCTCTACGATCCCGGGTACACTGCTTCCAGTTGTCCAGACCAAGCGCTCTGGCATCCGCCATGGCTTGGTCTTTGAAAGGGAGGTTCGGTCTTTCTTGGCTGGGATTCGAAGATCCTCTTAGCTGTAGCATTATTGTGCATTCTCTCGATGTGGCTGAGCCAATGTAGTCGACGTGTTTTGGCTTTTTGGACTACATCCACATCTTGGTACAGCTCATAGAGTTCGCGGTTGTATCTTCTCCTTCGTTCGCTCTCCTCGTGAACTCCCTAACTAACTCGAAATTGTTGCTATTAATAGTGACGTTTTATCCTAGGCGGTGGACAAATGCTTAATTTTTTGTTGATTGCATGTACTTAGTCTTGTCCTCATTTACTTCAAGGCCAACGGATTTCGCCTGTTCTTCAATCGCCGTGAACGCGTCTATCGCAGCACGCTGGGAGCGACCGATGATGTCAATATCGTCCGCATACCCGAGCAGCTGAACGGACCTGTTGAAGATAGTGCCTTCCTGCCCTGCACACTATCCGCTCCAGTACAAGATTAAAGAAGTCACATGATAGCGCATCTCCTTGCCGAAATCCGGTGCATGTTTGAAATAGTTCGCAGGAAATGCTGAATGAATGACACAGCTGAATCAGTTTAGGCGGAATTTCGAATTCGGCCATAGCCATATAAAGCTCCTGACGATGTATGCTATCATACGCGGCTTTGAAGTCGATGAATAGCTGATGTGTTTCGACTTGAAATTCGTTGATCTTTTCCATGATTTGCTTCAGTGTGAAAATTTGGTCTCTAGTCAATCTGCCGGGCCGAAAGCCACCCTGGTACGTGCCGATTAGTGTATTGCAGAAGGGTTTAAGACGTTCACACAGTATGTTGGATAGGATCTAATATGCGACATTAAGGAGGGATATGCCTCGATAGTTATTGCAAGACATAGGATCGCCTTTTTTGTAGATGGGGCATATGGAGCTGATAGTCCAGTCATCGGCCATATTTTCTTCCACCCATACTTGGTTGATGATTCGGTGCATGCTCCCTACCAAAACATCAGCACCGTATTTAAAGAGCTCCGCTGGTAAACCAACAGAGCCTGCGGCATTGTTGTTTTTAATCTTTTTTATAGCTAAGCCAACTTCTTCTATACTAGGTGGTGGAACTGGTTCTTCATTGTCTGAACGTGCCCTATCACTCTCTCTGCCTGATGCTCATTAAGCAGCTGCTGGAAATGCTGCTTAAACACATCTACTATTCCCTGCCCTTCGGTGATGAGGTTTCATTCGCTGCCTCCAAGAGCCTGCGTTCCGGTTTTGTAACCAGCAGCCAGTTGCTTGGCTGTTTTATAAAACCTCAGGATGTTATTACGATTACACGACTCTTCGATCTCCTTGAGCTGGGAAGCTGCGTAAGCCCTCTTCTTTCTATGCAGAATCTTCTTTTCCTCCCTTCTCCTGGCTCGATATTCTTCTCTCGCTGCCCTTGTTTTGCGCTGCAGCGCTTTCTTGTGTGCATCTTCTGTCACCTTTTTCCTGTACACACATTCATCATCATACCACAGGCTCTTTCTCTAGGCTGGCTGGTATCCTATAGTGGTTTCGGCTACCTCCTTGATGATGTCGCGATACTGGCACCACTGATTGTTGGCGTTTGTGGTAGGTGAGTGTACAGAGGAGAGTCTCATAGTCATGCGCTGTCTGTTGTCGTTTCGTGGATTATGTGCTTACCAACTAACCCGCCAAAGATGTTTTCCTTTCCGACTTTAGCATTGAAGTCCCCTTGTACAACTTTTGCATCGTACTCCGGACAGGCTCCGTAGGCTCCATCCAGGAGGTCATAGAACTCTTCCTTGATAGGATCTTCAGCCTCGTCGGTAGGGGCGTGTGCACATATTAGGGTTATGTTTTTGTAAGTAGCTTTGATGCCTGCAGCCCAAAATCCGAACCAAACAGTCACGCATTTGTAGATGCATTTGTTTCTCAACAATTACTCGAGGGTTTTCTGGGCTTGCTTGCATATTTACGAGCGCAGGGGATATACTCCTTAGGAACAATGCAAGCCAATAGAATTTCGAACTGTAAGCTGCCATCTGATAAAGATCGAGAATTGTCCAACAATGATAGAGGATACTCTGTTGAATATATGAGACAGGCATAGGGCGTAGATATATCCGCCATATTATAAAAAGATACGAGGAATGTTAGATTGGATTCTATGTACGTATGTAGAAGCAAAAGAAATCACCCAGCGAAGCAAAGCATTGCGGTATATCTGATCTCGATATCCGGGAGAACAATAGTCACATGGAGTGTTGAACTCATGGACGGACTAATAGGCGGTTATCATACTGAAGACCCCAAATCCTATGCTCCAATGACCAATGCTTATATTTTCTTTCCTCGCATCCATGTTGGGGATCCAAAATTATGCAATTATGCGAATTTCGTGAAAAGGTTGCTACTGGTCTTTGCAAATACAGAGCAGACCATCGATGCAAGTAGCATAACCGACTGCTTCTGCTACTGGCAGAAAGCTCTACTGCATATTGAAGATGTTCGGTATGACCGCATTGATCATTTTCCACTTATGCACAACAGAAGTGGCGAGAAAAGTTGCAAGCATTGTAAAAAGGCAGAAACACAAATATATATAATATATACAATCTTAATTTATGTTTAACCCACCAAAGACTGTCTATAGAAAAAATCTTCGGCAACCATTCTTGGTGGTTGTTCGCGTACTAGAAAAGAGCACCTAATTCAAGACGAGGACATGAAAGCTCCCATTCGTTCGATGAGTAGATCATTTAATGTGAACTTTTCTGTACATTTTTTCTTGCTCCATAAGCAGTGGCTCTACAGTGGTTGGCATCAATTCGGGTTTATTTCAAACAGCGCTTACTTGATTAAATTAACACCTATCACTGCAGAGAGTGACAAGTCGACAAGACACTTTGATGTCTCCAATGAGACGAGATGGTACTGCTATGGAATACTCCTCTCTCGACGAATTTCATTCCAAGGCTGATTTTACCAAACCGTTTTAACAGGGGGCGATCTTTTTATCGAAATAGCCTTCTACATTTGGTGGGAAAGCTCTGAATTGATTGAGTGTCAATGTCGTTTGAAGCACATTCACGTTCACAAGTGTTGTATCCTTTGAAATGCTTTTGAGATATAATAAGTAAAATTTTAAGGTTTTTTGTAATGCAAACTAAAATTTATTGTCAACAGGTCATCAATAATAAGAAATGTCACTTTTCATGAGCTCATTAATAACCAGTTCTAATTGGCTTAATAATTACTGGTTGTATAGGCTGGAGGATTGGCTTAGCAATAATCACCGGTTTTGCTGGCAACAGGACAGGCCCCAGAGCGCTGGCCATGGCGATGAGGAGAGCGATTACAAAGAAGAATAGCTGCAATGAAAAAAGAATAATTTTTAAATTAAAAACACAACTGTAACTATCAATCTGAATATTGTTAAGAAAATCTCTTCACTGACTTCCTTTGTGGAACTTACTTTCATTTTGCTGGTTTGAGTTAGTTAGACAATTCAATTGCAACTGATACTTACTCTTAATTTTATTGCAGTATTTATACGATAAAATTTGGTGACAGTACTTCATAAATTTTTTTTAAATATTTTGCAGTGCCCAGATTGTCTGGTAGGGATTAGTAACTTGTTCTTGACATTCTGATAATAAAAGGTGATTAGGTAAAGTCGCCTTAAACTGCATTTAGAGTACCATTCGGCACCGGTCTCGTGCGTTTTTAAGTCTTGAGATCGGGTTCTGCCGAATAACTCGATAATTTTTACAATAATTTACAAAGGTTTTGATATAACTTAATTTGATGGTAATGACTAGGATTATGATCTCAATATCTTTAATTTTTTTTTCCAAAAAAACGACAAGTAAGAGTTTTATGTCAGCAGCTCGGTCCAAATAAGGTTATCTCTATGTAAATCTCATGGCGCTAGGCTATGATAATAGACAAGGACTATTGTAAGTGGAGAGGAATACATAGAGGGCAGTCTTATCCTGTGTTAGCCTGCCTGAGGACCCAGTTTAAAAAAAATAAGATAAAAAATTAAATCGCGTACTGTTTGTCTTTTTACAGGATGAATTTGTAGATTTAGCAGATTTGTTTGCATAATGCCATGCTTCGTGCAGATCGACTACTCTTTCCCTAGGGAACATGACTTTACATTTAATTACAAGTATCGCGGAGGACACACTCAACGAAAAAACGCTCCGTTCACCGACACCACTGGCACTAACAAGATATGTGAAGCTCATTTAGACTATTTTCTGTATCTCTGTTGGCTCCTTTCGGCGAGGGCTTGCTGAGTACAAGCGACTCATAGTCGCATTCGTGTTTTATCCACATGGAAAGACTGCCTGACTGCATTGCTTGGTCAATTCTTTCTGAAAGAGGAGCGCTTTGAGGACTCTTTCATTGAAGGGCCTCCGGACTCTCCGGAATCAAGGGCTGAAGAAGTTGAGCAGGGTGTTTCACTTCTTCGTTCCAGAAGATCTACTGGAGCAGATGGAATAACTGGAGAGATGGTGAAAGCCATCTGGAAAGGTGTTCCAGAATGCCTGCTCTGCCTTTATAGCAAGTGCATTGCTTGTAGCTACTTCTCTCAGGATTGGAGGGAGGTAAGGGTGGTCGTGCTCCTGAAGTCCCCTGATAAGAATAGGTCTGATCCTAGATCATATCGGGGCATCAGCCTTCTTCCGGTATTTGGAAAAGTGCTGGAAAGAGTCATTGTGGAAAGGATTTCTGAGTCTATGACGAAACCAATGTCCCCATTCCAATTCCATGTAAGCTTGGTCTTTTCTGAAAGATAGAGTCCAGAGCAGCAGGGCCAGGGTGGTTATTGGCATCTTTATTTATTTTTCTGGTAGAAGAGCAAGTGTAACGCGTTTGCGTTAACGTAGAGAGAGGGTGCCCTCAGTGGTCCATCTATGATGATGGACGACATGCTCCCTATCCTCGAGGGTCAGTCTAGGATTCTTGCGGAAGAATTAGGTGTAAGAGCTCTTTCAATCGTTTCTGATGAGTTTCAGGTGAGGCGCATTCTGCGATCTGACTGGGGGCTTAACAGGCGTTCTGTTCGTAACATATACGACGGTCTCTTTGTTGCCTGTGCAACATATTGAGCGTCGGTGTGGTACGACGGGGCTATGACTGTAGATGACTGCATTGCTTGGTTGCCTACCTGTGTGTCGCACTGTCTCAACAGAGGCAAGTTTTGTTGGGAGTGCCACCTCTCGATCTGGAGGCGATACGTCGTGGAATTGCTTTCAAGATCAGAAAAGGTCACCCATTAAACGAGCGAGATTGGGTTCCTCAGAGAGAAGGGAATGTTCTATCCCGGAGGGAGGCAAGGCTTAACGCATGCGTTGTACCTAGATGTCAATTTAGATGGGACACTTGCCAAAATGGCAGGGTTACTTACAGCTTTCTTAGGGATGTGGTGCCCATTCGGGAGTTTCCTGAACCGGGCTTTATCCTCAGCCTGGGCTTTTTGCTGACCGGCTAACTGCTCATATGGAGCTTCCCATGAGGATTGGCTGCATGTTCTGTGTGAGTGCCAAAATTATTCGGATGTTAGGGACTTGCATGCTATGGGCATCATCTTCAATGGTGGGATCTACGATGTCAGTGGAATTCTCACTGACACCATACGGCTCGAAGGAACCCGTAGCTTCGCAAGATAAGTGTTCATTAGAAGACGCAGTAGAGAGTTAGCGGGTGGAATTATAGAACTAGTTGAGAAAGACTTAAGTGCTAAGAGCCGCCAGTCCTGGGCAGTGAGGTGCCCAACTTGAAGTGACCGCAAGGTTGCGAAGCTCGACCGGAAGCTTAATTCTGGTATCACGGGAGGTCAGGGGCCCCTGAAACTATTGTTCCGGCCTGACCTATGAGTTGGCCCCCTTGTGGGAGTATCGTGGTGGCTGTAGTTTATACCCAAAGTCGTGGGGAGAGTAGGCTAAATGGTGCTTGGACGTCTCATGGTTGAACATGTGTCGTAGCCTGCTACGACCTGTGCTTAGCCATTTGATTTCTATGGAATCAATTAGTCTATTCGGTGTGGAGTTGCGCTGCAACCGGGGTATTAGATAGGTCTTGATCCTTCATCAAAAAAGAAGTTCGTGCCTTACACACGACTTCGAATCTGGTACTGGTGGTTGTAATTGTACTACCCGAAGGGCGCCGATCAACGTATTGTTTTGATATCTCGTGCGAAAACGCACCGTAGGCTTGAGGCTTCACGGCAGGTACCTACATAAAACACATGTGACATCTGTTGGCTATAATAGCCGAAAATATCGTAGGTGCTGAGAGCTTATTATTCAGTATTCAGGAATAGTATCCGAAAGGTTTTCCAAGAGGTAAAAGCATGTGTCACCACAAACAGAAGATTGTAGGGAAAAAAAGGAAACGTTATTGTAGAGTCATAGTCGTTGCTGAGAACAGAATAGGCCAATCAACCAAGACAATGTTAGCCAAAACTTATGTCCACCTAAATACAATAAAGTAAGGATAGCAATATCCTACGCTGAAATCAACCAAATAAGCTGGATCTGATGGCTTATCGCCTGAGGTATTCAAAGCTACTGAAAGGGAATTGTGGCCAGCATGCCCCGATTAATTTCACAAATCTGTTCAGAAGGGTGTATGCGTGATGAATACAATCTTAGTATCGTTTGCTCAACGTCAACTGTGCCAACTACAGAGGTAATACCTCAAAATAGCATACCAGTTTTTATCTCAAATATTGTGTGAACGTCTGAAACCCTTCGCCCCTATCAGCGCGGCTAGAAAAGTTCATTTTCAACCTAATCTTCACTTCACCTTAAAATACAGAAATTTTGGTTGTATACGTAGCCGGCGAGATCGGAATGTGCCTCGTCCGAAAAGATGAATTTTTGAGCAAAATTTTCTTCAGTTTTAAGCTGGTCAAAGGCCCAATCAGAGAAGCGATCAGAGCTTCAAATCCTGAGTCAATCGGAACTTTTGAGCGAATATTATGAGATCTTTATGCGAGATTCTCTTGCTGTTCAATGTTCTTAGTTAAGCGTACAAGACGAATACGGGATCATCAATCAGTAAACCAGTTTCATGAAATTTCTTCACAAATGTGCGTACACTAGCTGCTTCACTGTTTCGGCAACATAGCATCCACTTTGGAAGTAGCTTTGCAATATCTCCCAACATTGCTCAAGCGTAAATCTATTCATTTCCATCTCCCAGAAAATATAGTATTGAGTTTCTGTCATTTCTTTGAGCGCAGAAGGACTGTCAGTTTCAAAATATCATATGATTCAAAAAGATACCAATAGATGGCCCATCTTTTAAAAATTTCGCTGAGAAATATGAGAAATACTCTCATCAGTTAATTTGACGCTTATAATAAACTCCACCCGAGAGAGGGAAGAAGCTATATTACAATAGAAGAACGTAATCCGCAACGCTAAAAAATAATCGTGAAGAACGTTTCCAATATTGAAAGCACGACTTAGGTAAGTTCCACCAAAGAAAACTTCTCTTGCAAGAGATCTGAAACTATCGTTTGTCTCCTACTAGAACAAACAAGGTTACCTTAAGCTAATAATGAAAGCAATGAGGATCACACGGTTTGGAACAGCTCATGCTATGGGAACGACGCCAACGACGAGGCTAGAGGCAATACTTGGGCTCTTGCATCTAAATCTCTGTATGCAACAGTCGGCAGTGAAAAGTGCATTAAGAATAAGTCAATTAAGTGGATGGAGACGAAATCTGAAGATCCACACTACATCCTATATGATACTGCCTCAAACTTTGAGGCAAAACTCGGCTGTTTTTTTTCCAAAACAGAGAGGCTTGATACGGTAATGGAAATAAGTGCTGGGATTTTTCCTGAATAACTGAACTTAATACGCTCATGTGATATTAGCTGAAGCAGAAACGGCCAAGCTCGCAATGCAGTAATTAAAGACAATATTCCACTAGAAAACTTCCCATTGTAAAACTTCAATACAAGCTATTAACTTCTGGGGGAACCCGCAATAATGTGCTCCATTCTAATGACGACCTCTGCAGAGGCGGAGGTAACGTGAGCGCAAAGTGCCACTGTCCCATCATCACTAATTTGAAACAAAGAACTTAAGGAAGTTATTATTTCAATGGCCTTTCAGACCTGGCTGATGAAACATCAGATACTCATGGACTGACCAACGCAGGGGAAAACGGAAATTGCAATTAGCAACCGCAATATAATTCCCATATTCTACCAATTTTTTCGTACATTAAAAACTTAATGAAAAAGGCACATAAACGATATAGGGTTGCCAACCCTTGAAAATAGAGAAACGGTCCTTAAAACAAGGAAAGATTTTATAATTTTAACTAATTTTCTATTTAATAATTACATCTTGAATTTAGAAAACAAGTTGAAGGGTGACTCTAGATGGTTTTGGTTTTATGTGAACCATAAAAGGAGCAAAAATGGTTTTCTCAGGCAAATGTTCTATAATAAATTATCGTCTAATGATATTAGAAGTACTGTTGATCTTTTTGCCACGTTTTTTCCTCCATCTGTTATTCTAAACTTACTTATATCAAGTTCTCAATCCAGTATTGACTTTGGTTCATTGAAATTTCATTTTCTTAAAAACTGTTGTGATTCCATCTGCCAATCTCTTCTTAAGATATTTAAACTTTCACTTAAAGCAGGTGTATTTCTCGATGTTTGGAAGGTTTCCTATTTGATACCAATATATAAATGAGGCACTGAAGATGACGTCACTAACTATAGAGGTATTTGTAAGCTCTCTGCTTACCACGCTGTTGAAAGTGGTAGCCAAGTTGTTGCTGTTTACACCGACTTCAGTAAAGCTTTTGACTCAGTCAATCAAAGATTGCTTCTTAAAAACTTTAAATATTTGCGTTTCATTCAAGCATGCTTAACTGGATTCAATCATTTTTAATTGACAGATCAAAGAAAGTATGCATTGAAAACCACTTGTTTAAGTCGATTGCTTGCACTTCTGGAGTTCCACAAGGAAGCCATCTTGGACCGCTCCTTTTTATTTTATTTATTAATGATATTACATAAAAATTTGAATACTGTCATTTTTTAATGTATGCAAATGTTCTAAAAGGGCTCCGTGCGGCATCGGATAAAGAATAGTGCCGCAGTGCGTCCCAGCTTGTCGTGCGAGGCTACTAAATGGGACACCAATCATAAACAGGCAACTATGTACGACGTAAACCACAGAGTGAGTGTGGGATGGATGAAATGGCGGGAAAATTCGGGAATCTTTTGCGACCGAAAATTTCTACTTAAATTAAAGGGGAAACTCTACACCACGCTTGTTAGACCAGCTCATATAAACGGTTCACAGTGCTGGACAATGTACGAAGCATTTGAAAACAAAATGACGGCAGCGGAAATGAAAATGTTGAGGATGTCAAGTGGAGTCACTAAACGCGATTGCATTAGGTCTACGTGTATAAGAGGAAGTCTACATATAAAGAATTCGGTAACCGAACAGCTTAAGGCGAATAGAATAAGCTGGTATTGCCACGTTCAAAGAAGATCTGCGGAAAATCCGGTAAAAAGACACTGTCAACTACGGTCACTCCAACTGTAAGAAAACGAGGTTGGAAAAAGAATTCCTGGATTTCTCAGATGGCAAATGCGCAACAACGCCTGTGGCTTAACACTGAAGCGATCCAGGACCGAGCATTATGTGGACGCTTTCTGCGGTCTGCGACATTAGCCAACCCCATAAGCGGAGCAGCAGCGATGCAGTAAAAATGGGAAACTCGTCACGCATAAGTTCGTATAACGAGGAAAGGGTTAATAAAAGGATAAGAAGAAGAAGAAGCAAATGTTCTAAAAGGCTTCTTGGAAATTAACTGTGAGGCTGATTGCCTTAAATTGCAGTCGGACCTTGATAATTTATCAACTTGGTGTTTGCAGAATGGTTTGTTGTTAAATGTTAATAAATGTCATTCGATATCGGTTTACCTCGTCTTTTATAAATACTAGGCTCTCCCGTCGCCGAAATTCGACGATTCACAAAAGCAACAGTTGTCGTGTACACAACAAAAGTGCCGTCACTCGTCACTATGTTTCTCTTTTTTGCATTTTGTTTAATCTCTATCCCACTTAGAGCAGGGATCGTAGTAATGACTTTCACAGTCACAAACTTACATAAAAAAACCAAAACAATACATTTCATAAGTCAAGGCAGTCAAACAAATTGCTTATGTAGAACCACATGCACAAAAACGATTCGACAGTACGCTTATCCCTAGAGCAGGACCGGGATTATTAAGGTCTTGTGAAGGGTGACTTTTGTTGTCCGAGATAGGGCTTTGCTACTCAATTGCCTTCTTAGCCCAAAGAAACAGCGGTTGGCAAGAGTTATTCTTCGCTTGATCTCAGCGCTGGTGTCGTTGTCTGTATTTATAGCAGAGCCTAGGTAGACAAAGTCCTTAACTACCTCAAAGTTATATCTGTCTAAGGTGACGTTCTGCCCGAGACTTCGGTGTTGGTTGTCCGTTTTGCTTGACAGCATATACTTGGTCTTGTCCTCATTGACCGCTTAACCCATTTTCGCTGCTTCCGTCCCAATATTCGCGAAAGCGCCACTGACATCACGCTGTTTTCTCCCGATTATGTCAATATCGTCGGCGTATGCGAGTAGTTGGACGGACTTTTGAAAGATAGTGCCTCTTGTGTTTGCTCGTGAGTTTTGCACTATTCTTTCAAGTACGATGTTGAAAAAATCGCATGACAGCGTCTCGCATGTCTAAGTCCTTTCTGGACATTATAGGTCTCGGTGAGATCTTTAACGACCTTGATGGAGCAGCGTGCATTCTCCATCGTCATCCTGCACAGACGGACGAGTTAAACTTCGATGTAGCTATATTCACTTCATCCAGGTCGGGTGGACGGAATTTTTGGTCACTGGTTGAAAGATTGATTCTGCCTGACAGCGGTATTTGGTCCGTCATCGCCGTTATACAGTCTGCAGAAATTGTCTTTCCAAATCCTCAGCACCGACTGCGATTTTACTACGATGTTCCCCTGTTCATCTCTACAGGCTTCGGCTCGGGGTTCGTTTTCGTGGCATGTTATTTTTACCTTTTGGTAAAACTTCCGAACCTCATTCCTGGAGTAGCATCTCTCAATATCCTCGATCGCGTGCTTCTCATGGTCTCTCTTCTTCTTCCTGAGAAACCGGTGTTCGTCTCTTCTCTTCTGCTCATAGAGCTCATGAGCAGCTCTGGTCTTTCTAAGCAGTGCCGCTTTATATGCATCTTGCTTAGCTGCATGTGCTTGCCGGCATTCGTCATCGAACCAGGGGTTTCGTTGTGGTGGACGTGTGAAACCCAGCACATCAGAAGCGGCATCTCTGATAGTGTTTTGGCAGTGCTTCCAGTGGTCTTCGATGTTTGATGCTGGCGGCATTTGACCTCTTAAGAGATTAAGAGACACTCGATCGGAAAAGGACTTGGCGATCTCTTGCGATTGTAGCCGTCTGACGTCGAATTTTCTCACAGCATTAGTTTGTCTTGGCGTAGTTTAGGATATCCGCAACCGTACCTTGGCTACGACAAGGTAGTGGACCTCGGAACGTACAGACATCCATAATACTGGAGGAGTGTCTTGCGTCGATCGCGATCTTGAATGGCGGTTATGTCTGCTTTGCAGCAGTCTAGGGCCTCCGCTAGTTGCTCGGCTGCACGTGGCCTATTAAGGGATCTAACATTCCACGTACATATCCGAAGCTTATTGTCCTTAAATCGTTTGCGTGGGTTGTCAACAGTAGATCCGTCCATATCCGAGGCTTGTTGATGCTTCGTAACTTCCTTTTTTTTTTAAATGGCCGGGCGGTTACCCCGGCGGCACAACCCCCAACCTGGAGGACCAGTTCCATTTTTAATGCCCCTAGGTCTAGGGGTCGGTTATACCGAAGCCAGTAACCCGTTCCGGGATGTGAGCGCTGCTGTAGGCCTTTATAGGGCTCGTTCGCCACCATCTCTTTTCCAAGACCCTGACTAAGTCCTGGAAATCCTTACCGGCCTGAGCTCCAAATATGTCGGAGTAGCCCGGATAAGGTCTTGTTTTGTTGTTCCGACACTAACCCTGATTTATGGCGCAGGAAACTCCCCATTTGCCCCCTTCACTCCAAAGAGCCAGCAGCTGTTGGAAAATGCTACTTCTACGAGGCCTTATACTAATCGTTGCCATCCGTCTTGAAAAAGACATTTTATATTAAAATCAGTTGTGCGACCCAATCGCTTATGCCAAATATCTTGCTTAATTATTGTACCTGAAAGCCTTCATGATTATTTTTTACGTTTAATATAAACATATAATTTGCAGATTTTGCTTCTACAATAAGTTTCCTATTCTTGTAAATTTTAAAATTAGTTGCCGAAAAATTAGCTGTATAACCCTTTTTTGTTAACTGACTTATTGATAATAAATTTACACAAATACCATGGACAAGCAATACATCTTCAATGGTAATCTTTTCATTGTTTACATAAATCACAACATTACCTCTTCCAACTACTTGTAGTTGTGTGTTGTTTGCGTAACAAATTGCTTCCCTGCGAATTCTTGAAAGCTGGTGAAATCTTCTCTTCGCTCAGTCGAAGCTCCGGAATTCACTAGCCAGTCTGCTGATTGCACGTCAAAATTTGCAGCAAAGGTTGATGCCAACATCTTGCCGTTGCTTCGCCAATCGTTCCTTCTTCTTCGGTGTAGCTATCGTAATCCTGCACCAACTTTGTCTTACTGCTATCGCCAGTTATTTTTAGACCACTGCTCTCATTCGCCATAATCATCCGTTTGAAATGCGCTGGTAAACCGCTCAGCAACAGACTGCCACCACATTCTTCATTCTCCTTCATTCCAATTTCATTTAATTTCTGTGAGGTGTCGATAATGGTGTCCACGTACTGGCCAATATTTGCACAGTTGACCAATTGCCTCGTCAAACCAAAATCTTCAAATGTTGCTTGGAGTTTTTCCCAAATTTCTTTGGCTGTTGAAACACCTTGAATGTGACCAAATAAATTCGGAGAAATATACAATACGAGCCTTGAGATTGCTTTCTCCTTGACGTCCCCATTCGTCTCTGTTTCAACCACTGACTTCCAAAAACCCTGCAACCTCATGGCGTGCTCCACCGTAAATTTCCATTTGTGGAAATTATCTTTTCCCGTCAGCTTTTCGATGTTATCCGCAATTTTATCCATGATTTTTTTTATTTTCTTGCCTGGACCCATAACCTGTTGAAAATTCTGGAGCTGAAAAATAATTTTCTTGGTTTGAAAGAAAACTCGAGAACCTTTAAGAACAAAGAACAGCGAATGATTTATTTAAAGACTTCTTCTTATCCTATTATTAACCCTTTTCCATTTTTATTGCATCGCTGCTGCTCCGCTAATGGGGTTGGCTGATGTCGCAGACCGCAGAACGCGTCTACATAATGCTCGGTCCTGGATCGCTTCAGTGGTTAGCCCCAGGCGTTATTGCGCATTTGCCATCTGAGAAATCCACGAATTCTTTTTCCGACCTCGTTTTCTTACAGTTGGAGTGACCGTAGTTGATAGTGCCTTTTTAACCGGATTTTCCGCAGAACTGCTTTGAACGTGGCAATACCAGCTTATTCTGTTCGCCTCAAGCTGTTCGATTACCGAATTCTTTATATGTAGACTTCCTCTTATACGCGTAGATCTAATACAATCGCGTTTATTGACTCCACTAGACATCCTTAACATTTTCATTTCCGCTGCCGTCATTTTGTTTTCGCTTCCATGTTAACGATTGATCCTAAGTACTTAAAGATAGTGCTTTTCGGAAGAACTATTCCGTCTAACATTATATCCGGAACAGGTCGCAACGGATGCGCAAATGGGCACGTCAAATGCTCCGTCTTTGAACGACTTATTTTAAACCCGTTTCTCTCTAGCGCATTTCTCCATGAATCTAAGGCGTTCTGTAAATCTTCGGCGTTATCGCTAAGTATAACTGCATCGTCAGCGAAGAGAATTGGCTTAACATTTGCCTCGCGCATGCAGTCTTTTTAAAGATAGTCGAGTACTACGTTAAAGAGGAAAGGGCTAAGTACGCTTCCTTGATGCACGCCGACATTAACTGGAAATTCTCTCGTTAGTGCAGCAGAGCTTTTAACCGCAGGTTTCACGTTTCCGTACATGTCTTGTATTATTCTAACATACGTTTCCGGTACGTTTTGAGACCTCAGCGCGGCCCATATGAGATCCCTAGGCACTCGATCGAATGCTTTCTCGAGGTCGATAAATACCATGTGTAAATCCTTAGACGAATCTCGGTGCTTTTCCATTATTATTCGTAGGCTTTGGATAGCGTCCACCGTCGATCTTCCTTCAACAAATCCACACTGGCTATTATCGAGCTTTATTATTTGCCGAAGACGTTCGTTTAAGACTCTTTCGACGATTTTCATTGTGTGTGACATAAGCTTGATTGAACGGTAGTTGTTGCATTCTCGAGTGTCGCCTTTTCCTTTGTATAATGGAACCAAGAAGCTACTTCTCCATTGATTCGGCATCGGTTGTCCACATTTTAATTTATTTAAAAGTTTCGATAGCCAAACGCTGCCGATCCTCTCCATCTTCGACCAAAACTCTGATGGAATGCTGTCTGGTCCCGCCGCTTTCCCCCGCTTCATTTTTCCCATTGCTATACATAGACTAAAGTTTAAGCTGGTATTTTGTTTGTAAGAGACATTACTTATTCGCGTATAAATAGCCCTTTTCTTTTGTCTATATTGCCAATATTTGCTCCAAGGAGAGTGTTACGACATAGATCTTTATCCTTTCAATACAGGCACCGAACAAATTATGGTGACAATGAACCGATATCGTTGAGATAAATTGCCAAATTGATTTTCACATTCCAAGGGAACGCTTTAAAAGTATTCTTTTTAGTTGGCTTTATAGTTTAGTTTGAAATCATCATACCTTAAATGATTTTAATTCATTATGTTTCTATATAATATACAATACACAATTTATACACCTCTTTTCTGCATTGCAGATGAAAATAAATGAAATAAGAAATAAAAATTAAAAAAAAATTCCGACGCCCGGGTTTCACAATGGGTCTACACAGACTTAAGTGCGGTATGTACTGCTATGACTTCCAGATACAACATCAATCCTCAAACGTAACATTACCAGACTCAGATGGCTATAAAAATACCATGTGCAGGCTTGTAGTATTCAATTCTTATAACACTGACCAAGTACACTTCCTCTGAAACTGGCTTGGACTTGGTCATCCTATCGCGCAACTTCTGCATTTCTCTTTTGCAGCTCTGCATGCGGAAACAAATTTTGCTCTTGCAGTTGGCAGACATGTGTCTACAATAACATCTTGAGTAACAAGAATCAGGAATTCTACATCTAAACCAATAGGTCATGGCTGGTTTGCCTTAGTTTCCTTGAAAGTGTGTTAGCTTGGGTGTTCTTCACAAAATAAATGCAGAACTGCCTTATATATTGTAATTTTGTCTTCATATTCAAATGTATCTAATAATTTACGAGAATTGCACGCGCATTTACAAACGAGCTTTCAACTGATCTCTAGACTTTGATCAGCCTCAAGTTTATGAAGGAATCGGTAAAGTGACCGTCAATCGAAGCTGCAACGTCTTCGTAAAACTGATTAAGGAAGTGATTAATATCTGCTAGGGGCTTGTAACTCCCAGTGTATCGCATTAATCATTTTAATTCGCGCGACTCAATTTACTAAGCACCCCAACTAACAGCCACGTAATTTACTCCAAACAACCAACTAACAAAAACCACCGGAGAACCATCGATTCAATGGTAAATTTTCCATTAACTAAGCTGGAGCTTCCCACAGTTGATGTTTCAGCAGCTGGCCAACAGCCAGTCTTCGTCCTCCTCAAAATTGACTTGAAGTTGGAGAAGAACTACAATCCATAATACACACTGCGGAAGCTAGATGCTGCATCACATCATTTTCTTGCACCGACTCCGTCATCGAACAACCGACAACAACCTTAAGATATTCGTACACTTGCGAGCGTTTCGTAACATTGGCAAAGTGAAGACTCGTCTCATGGTCTTCCTCCGTCTCGTGTATCCCAACCAAATCGAACCGAATCGTACCAAGGTGATGTGTGTGTGCTCATGTGGATGCTTCTAATGCCAATTGTTGCGATTACAGAAGCAAAGCTAGTAATGCTTGCATCTCAATGCAGCGGACGGGTATTCCATGGAAAACGAGTGTAGACAAATGTCTGTGTGAGGTTTTTGAGACAACAGTATTTGTAACTTTGAGGATAGGAGTAGGTAAATTTTGTCCAAACATTTGAAGCCGCCCTCTCCCCTCTGACGGACAATTTGGAAAGCGAAATGAGCTTCGAGTAAAGTGCACTTAGTACTCGTACTCGTTGTCGTATTCATACTCATAGTCAGACTTGCATTCGTATAGATACTTGTACTTTCATTTTCGATGCGCCACATATTCGTACAAAATGTAGTTGAGGTAATGATGTGAGAAGGCCCATCGCCAGTCGCATCGTTAGAGCGACCAGAAGTGAAGACTCATCGTCGTCAACCTTCTGCCACAACGTGTACTCGTACTATCACCATTACCACCACCACCATTGGGGCACTCGCTTGTGTACGAGTATGCTTCCACCTCCAGTCTGTTTGGTGTCTGCTGAAATCTCCTTTGGAGTTTCCCGGTTATAGGTATAAAAGAATTGGACTATACCCGAAAAGCCATCAGTTGTTCAGTTGCGGAGGAATATCTATCTAGTAATCCAAGGAGGAAGCCTAGCAGGAGTTCACTTAGTTCACTTGGAGATGAAAGTACGTAGGTCTAGGGATAACGAGCAGATCAGAGTGTTGGCCTTTGGTTTGGGAATAGCACGAGTGGACTAACAATTGTATTTTCTATTTCTGCAGGCTTTCGTTTGTCTATTGGTCCTTGGAGTGACCAGCGTGGCCTGTAAGCCTTCGGGCGGTTGGTCATCCGGTGGAGGAGGAGGTGGTGGCGGTGGTGGCGGTGGTGGATGGTCATCGGGTGGTGGTGGAGGAAGCAGCAGTGGATCTATTAAAATTATTAAAATTATATCTGATGATGGCGGCGGTGGAGGAGGAGGCGGTGGTAGTGACTGGTCTTCCGGCGGTGGAGGTGGTGGAGGAGGCGATTGGTCCTCAGGAGGTGGAGGCGGTGGTGGATGGTCTGGCGGTGGCGGCGGCGGCAGCGGTGGAGGAGGTGGAGATGTGAAAATCATTAAAGTCATAACCCTTCCCGGTGGTGGTGGTGGAGGAGGAGGAGGAGGAGGTGGTGGTGGTGACTGGTCGTCTAGTGGAGGAGGTGGTGGTGGTAGCGACTGGGCATCTGGAGGAGGAGGAGGTGGTGGCGGATGGTCTAGTGGCGGAGGTGGCGGAGGTGGCGGTGGTAGTTCTACGAAGGTAATAAAGATCATTAAGATCGGTAGTGGTGGAGGAGGAGGTGGAAGCGGTGGTGGAGGATGGTCATCAGGCGGTGGCGGAGGAGGAGGAGGAGGCGGCGGATGGCAACCATCGGGTGGCTGGGCATAAATTGCTTCTCAGACGTAGTCAAGCGGAAGCGCAGTGTAAATAGTGTTTATAGTTGTGTAAGGGGAAATCCAAACATATTACCTAACAATTTTCATTTTCATTTCTGTTTATGTTTTTTTTTTTTGTTGTATAACGGAGTGTATACACAATTGCTTAACAATTAACAATGAAAAGGATTTTATGTAGGGTCCACGTTCTTAAGGTGCGAATAAATGTAAAATTAACGTTGTGTTGTATTTTGTAACTTATGTTTTTGATTTACTCATTTACCTTGTATTTCCATCAAATGTTTTGCTCATCTTGGCTTTTGGACAAAAACGAGTGGAACCTACGGTTCGTTGCTAATGAGTCAGTGAACGAATCAAGTTCCAATACTCGTAAGTAAGCCAGTAGGACTATTTCATGAGAACTGCCGTTCATTTGATGATATTGTTAAAGCTCTCCTTTGTTTGTTGTTAACTTCAATGAATCAGTTAATCAGTGATGGCACCAAAAATGCCGCAATATAACTTGGTTTCATCAAGCGGTATAGAAAATACTTCTGTCGCTTAGTACGGATTCAAGACTAAATAAAATTGGACCGCGATGCTCACATCTGGTCGGTTGCAAAAGCCTCCCTGTGGCTGCTTGATAGGATTCTAAACCCTGCGGCAACATGATCCTATTATTTCAATTGACTTCCTCCAACACCGTCATTATAATGCTCTAAAGTAGGGTACACATTATCATTTTTGAAATGACATTCTTGCAGGAATGATGTTAAAATGATAGTGTGTAGCTTGGAATGAAGAATGAGGATCGAAATGATGGCGAATATTATGGGGGTTGAATTTTTTTGTGAATTTTGTAGGAATGACGGAGTATGATGCATTACCTAGGGTTACACAGATGAAGTAAATAGCAGAATCTTATCATGGTGTTAGCTATTTTTAGCGTATGTGTGCTGCTATTCTTCTGAGTTAACTTCATTATATTTTATTAATAATTATTTTTCGGATTAATCACGTAAATAAACAATTAATGAGTCGAATACTTCACTCACCCCGAACGTTTCGCATCAAGTGACATTGAGCGTGGTCACCGGGAAACTGCAAAAATAATTAATAATGTTATCAAATAATTGCGAGAGCCCTAAATGTTATAAGAATTCTATTATCTTTTCAAAACAAAAAAATTAAAATAAAAAAAACTTACGATTGAAAGCATTAGAAGAAGTTCTAAATGCTGAAATGCAAGAAAATAGACGAAATTAAGAAGCGCGATCGACGACCAACTTTGAGGTAATTAAGGACTTTGTCTAACTAGACCCCCCCGCTTTGGACGAAAATGGTCGTGCGTGGCCTTGGTTCAAGTGGTAGTGTATTGACTTCCCAATCGGAGGATTCGGCGTTCAATCCCAACCGTGAACGAAACACAATCTTTCTTCCAGGCAATCAAAATTTTATGAGATGAATGGTTTGGCTAAAATACAACAACAAGTCACAACAAAAGCGACCCTATAGAAGACCTTAATAGTCCCACTCTATGGCTCTATGGCGCAGAGGCATGGATATCACCAAAAATGGCTGCTTTAAGAAGAAAATTTTCGGTCCCGTCTGCATTAGCAGGGAGTAGAGGAGTAGTATTTGTGAGAAGATTTTACGTCTATACATCAAATTGTTTACTTCAATTGATTTATTGACATCTTTTTGTATTCTCTTTTGACAGGTCGAGTTTTGTTTTATGTTATTGGTTTTTAGCTGAGTTTATTTACTTATCTGTGCGGCATCGGATAAAGAACAATGCCGCAGTGCGTCCCAGCTTGTCGTAAGAGGCGACTAAATGGGACACCAATCATATACAAGCAACTATGACACCAAAATGAGCCTGTGACACTTTAACACCTTAAAACTTTCCCACAAGTTTGTATGCAATCACTACCGGTGTGGTAAAACAGTCAATCAATTCGAAATGAGCATACAAGTGTCAAACCACTCAAACTTTAGATACACTTCATGGAAATGATCGCAATTAATAGCACTACCCCGCTGGGCACCACGATTGCAACGCACTCGGGTGATCCCAGAGCAAGCAGAAGTGCTTGTGTCTGAGCCCGACGGATTCCGAGGGCGGGCAAAATGAAGTTTCCAAAATATTTTCCTAAACTTCGGTTTGCAAGTTGGGACGTCGGATCGATGACCTCAAAAAGTTTAGAACTGGAAGCGATTATGCGTCGCAGAACTCTACAAATCCTGTGCGTACAGGAAACGAAGTGGTGTAATACAGGAAATAAAGCGCGTTTTCTAGATTTAAAAACTAAGGCATTTAAGATGTTCTACCATGGAACGGTCAATGGACGAAACGGTGTTGGAATCGTTGTTGCAGCGGATCTTCTAAAAAACATCGTTGGTATCTTGAAAATAAGCGACCGCTTGATAAGTGTTAAACTCGTCATACACAATGAAACGTGGAACATTGTTAGCGCGTACGCTCCACAAAATGCTCGAGATGCTCTTCGTAGGCGGTGATTTAAATGGCCACGTCGGAGAAACAAATGTTGATTATGAGGACTGCCACGGCGGTAAAGGCTTTGGAACCAGAAATTCAGCTGGCGAAGACATCCTCGTAGCGTGTAGGGCGTACGGCTTAACCGTCTTAAATACAATGTTTATTAAACATCAACGACATCTTATCACCTATAGCAGCGGAGGCCAGGAAACGCAAATAGATTATCACCTCTGCAAAATGTCGATGAGAAACCGTGTTAAGGACTGTAAAGTAATACTTGGAGAATCGCTAGAAAGCCAACACCGTCTGCTCATTACAGAATTCTTCACAGCGGAACAACCGAAAACACGGGCATCGTTTGGAAAGCCAAAAATCCGGTGGTATAATCTATCGAAGGAACGAAGCGCAAGATTTATCGCACTGGCTAAAGAAGTACTTCAAAATATAAACGGTATCGCAGACTCACTTAGCCCGCAAGAAATGTGGAACAGCATGCACGAGGAATGCATAACACTCGCAAAGTCCCATCTGGGGACTATATCGAAATACCATTACGTCGGCAAAGAAACATGGTGGTGGAATGACGAAACCAAACGAGCTGTGGCCGACAAGAAGAGTGCATTCCAAGCGTGGACAAAATGCGATCGGAGCGACGATATCGAAAAAGCTCGACTGGCTCTTGAATACGAACGTCTTTAGAAAGTCGCAAAGAATGTCTTGGCTCGAACTCAAGCGGCAACAGCGGCAAATCTGTACCAGGAGTTGGAACAAATATCCTCACAATCGGCGGATAGAAGACAAGCTATCCAAGAAGTAAAAACGTCGTACAGTACTAAAATGCCAAATATTTTTAAGCTCGCTGCACAGAGGCGAAAAAATTCTATGGAAATAACCTCGCCGAAATACATCAAAAACGCAGACGGCCGCTTACTAACAAATGAAAAGGAAATTTGTGACCGGTGGCTTGAATACTGCGAAGAGTTGCTTAACAAACAGTTTCCACGTGATATCGTGCCGACAGCTGGTCTATTCGAGGAGGAAGTTTCGGACTTTTCAATCGAAGAAATAAGTATAGCAATTGGAAAAATGAAGCGGGGGAAAGCGGCGGGACCAGACATCATTCCATCAGAGTTTTGGTCGAAGATGGAGAGGATCGGCAGCGTTTGGCTATCGAAACTTTTAAATAAATTAAAATGTGGACAACCGATGCCGAATCAATGGAGAAGTAGCTTCTTGGTTCCATTATACAAAGGAAAAGGCGACACTCGAGAATGCAACAACTACCGTTCAATCAAGCTTATGTCACACACAATGAAAATCGTCGAAAGAGTCTTAAACGAACGTCTTCGGCAAATAATAAAGCTCGATAATAGCCAGTGTGGATTTGTTGAAGGAAGATCGACGGTGGACGCTATCCAAAGCCTACGAATAATAATGGAAAAGCACCGAGATTCGTCTAAGGATTTACACATGGTATTTATCGACCTCGAGAAAGCATTCGATCGAGTGCCTAGGGATCTCATATGGGCCGCGCTGAGGTCTCAAAACGTACCGGAAACGTATGTTAGAATAATACAAGACATGTACGGAAACGTGAAAACTGCGGTTAAAAGCTCTGCTGCACTAACGAGAGAATTTCCAGTTAATGTCGGCGTGCATCAAGGAAGCGTACTTAGACCTTTCCGCGAAGCAAATGTAACGCCAATTCTCTTCGTTGACGACGCAGTTATACTTAGCGATAACGTCGAAGATTTACAGAACGCCTTAGATTCATGGAGAAATGCGCTAGAGAGAAACGGGCTTAAAATTAGTCGTTCAAAGACGGAGCATTTGACGTGCCCATTTGTGCATTCGTTGCGACCTGTTCCGGATATAATGTTAGACGGAATAGTTCTTCCGAAAAGCACTATCTTTAAGTACTTAGGATCAATCGTTAACTTGGAAGCGAAATGTGACGACGACGTAAACCACAGAGTGAGTGTGGGATGGATGAAATGGCGGGAAAATTCGGGAATCTTTTGCGACCGAAAATTTCCACTTAAATTAAAGGGGAAACTCTACACCACGGTTGTTAGACCAGCTCTTATATACGGTTCACAGTGCTGGACAATGTTCGAAGCGTTTAAAAATAAAATGACGGCAGCGGAAATGAAAATGTTAAGGATGTCTAGTGGAGTCACTAAATACGATTGTATTAGATCTACTCGTATAAGAGGAAGTCTACATATAAAGAATTCGGTAACCGAACAGCTTGAGAATAGAATAAGTTGGTATTGCCACGTTCAAAGAAGATCTGCGGAAAATCCGGTTAAAAAAGGCACTATCAACTACGGTCACTCCAACTGTAAGAAAACGAGGTCGGAAAAAGAATTCCTGGATTTCTCAGATGGCAAATGCGCAACAACGTCTGGGGTTAACCACTGAAGCGATCCAGGACCGAACATTATGTAGACGCGTTCTGCGGTCTGCGACATTAGCCAACCCCATAAGCGGAGCAGCAGCGATGCAGTAAAAATGAGAAACTCGTTACGCATAAGTTCGTATAACGAGGAAAGGATTACTAAAAGGATAAGAAGAAGAAGAAAAAGTTTTTTAATTCGAGCCAATTTTGATTTAGATCAGGCCTTTCCACAGAGGATGCTCTTTTGGAATTTTGTACCTTTGTACACAAAGGATTATATGACATAAGATTCTGTCAGAGCCTTTCACATGGTTGATCACAGAATTCTTTTAAACAAAATGTATAATGCCGGCTTTTGTGGCTGTATCTATGATTGGTTCTCTTACCTATCTAAAAGACAGAAAACAAAAGGTCAATAAAGGAATCAGTCTTAGTAAATCTAAAACGATTGATATTGGCGTTCCCCAAGGATCTGTTCTTGGGCCTTTCGTTTGCTGGAAATGCTCGGGCCTTTGCAGATGATTTGGGTATCGCCTATAGATCAGTTAGCCCTCTGGACCTACTACTTGATATAAATCATGACGTTCACCTGCTGAGAATTTGGTTTGCTGCACATAAACTATTAGTTAGTAAAAAAATCTAAAGTCATGTTCTTTACCCTTAATACGAAAGTGGCCCCGAATATTGGTATTACGTTTCATGCATCAAACTGTCCAAGATATAAACTGTCTAGTAATACGTGTTCTGTGGTATTGCTAAGAACTCCTTTGATGTGACGGCCGATTGTAGCATCAATTGCTTTAAATACTTAGGCGTTATAATCGACAGAAATTTCAGCTGGTCTGAGCATATCCTAAGTTTGAAGCAATATGTTCTTTCAACTAACAATATCTTAAAAACAATGTATCATGGGATTTTTCCTTCTAAATTTCAGTATGGAATAAGCTGTTGGGGGGGCGCATAGCACAACAAACTTCAGCAACTATCTGTACTGCAAAAATGTGCAATAAGGAATGTTTGTAATTTTCTCCGGCTAGCTCATTCTATGGAGCTATTTAGGCTCACGAGAGTTCTCCCACTTATACGTCTATTTTATTTTAAGGTACTTTTATGAGAGGTGGGTACTTGCAAAGTCCAATATAGCAATTCCCAATATTATGTCCCAGTTCCTACTTTTCGCACCACAAGCTTTAGAAACTCTTATTCCATTGGCTCATGCAAATTACTTAACAAACTCCCTGTTGACATACGAACCATTGTAACTCTATCCTCATTTTTGAAAAAAGTTTAACTTTGGCTTCTTGAATTCAATCATAATGAAAATGAAGTTTTGATGCGCTATGCGGTTTAATTATTTATTTATTTTGTAAGTATTTTTTATTGTCATGGATTTGCTCTGAATAACTACCTTTTGCTTTATTTACTTCCATTATTCTCTTAATCATAATTTTATAATTTGCTTACCCCACATTGAATTGTTAACTGAAGTGACACACTATTTTTTTTCTCTTGAAATACAAATGCCACAAATGTAAATAATTGAGAATAAAGAATTTAAAAAAGAAAAAAAAGTGCTTACCAGCCCCGCGAAGTAGTATTTAACGGCAGTTCGGCGTGGAGAGTGGTAGAAGAGTGCAGGATGTGGGTTAGTACGTAGGCGCATCCCCGAGATCGAGTACTTGGGGTTTGCGAATCGTTCATGCTGATAGCCCGGGCTATTAATATCTTTCGAAGATTATCACACCCTACCCTTAGATGCAACCAAAAAAAAAAAAAAAAGTGCCTCACCAATATGCAAAGTTACTGATTGCGTTGATTTTTTTTTATTAAAATAATCAATAAATAAATAACGTCGCCCAACAATTCCAATGAAGTACCTCCGCAATAGTGTGAACCCAAATCTTACCAAATATGTACATGTCACTCGGTTTTCGAAACTTACGTGACTAAAACCAAATCTACACCTTCCAGCTTTCCATCCCAAATCAGAATCAATTATCTTTTTTATGTATTTCTGCCCCACTTAACAAATGATATGTATCTTTCTGGAAACCAGTTTATTGGGATTACTTTGCTCAATTTGTCAAATTCCCTGACGAAATGTCCCACCGACTACTATCACCAACGGTCCAAAACTCTTATACGAGTAACTCATCAACTAATTACCATAGTTTTACGTTGACGTTGTTTCACGCACTTGCGTTTCGTATTAGCCCACCTCATACGCATAAAAACAATGCCATGGTTTCATCAGATTTGGACATCTGCATCGGAGAAGACTTAGACCCATTTGTCGGCCTTCAGACTTTCATTTCATCAATCAAGGTCGCATGCAGTGCTACAGTGCTACCGATGCACCCATTGCATCACTAATATCTACACCTCGTTTGCATTTCTCTCATCGATCTTCCACTTGATCATTGGATCGGTGGATCATCGACTACGAGCTCATGGCTGCTCCACTCATCGTCGCGTCGAGAGGTCCGATTTCGTGTAAAAGATCGCGCAATTTCCCAACCGAATGCATACACTTAAAATCGATTGCAATCAGTCCAAAGACGCCCCACTACAGTCACTTCAAACTAACAAACAAAATATCGATCGGCGCGCCGTGTCGTAAGGGACAGCGTATAATCGGATATCGGCAGCCAACATATTCGTGTATAGTTTGACTAATAAATTAACAATTCAATTAGCCAAAATTACTTAACATTGATTAATGATGCGCAAAAGCAGAGATTTACCAATTTTCTGGGTCATCAACACTGAAACTGAAATTCAAACTCAAACTGAAACTGAAACTGAAAGTTATTTGAAAATTAATCGACTTGCAATCGTTGCTATCGAACTGCTATCGAACTTGGCAATAAGAAAACGATCGTGGTTATGTATGTATTTTGCAGTTTATTTTCATTTTATGTAAAATTGGCACACAATGGTCAATTAAATCTTAAAATCTAGAGCAACAAAGAGGAGAGAAGCAGATACTCGCTTGTACGAGTATCTTCTAATAACAATTTATCGATTTGATCGAATATCGAGTCTAACATAGGCTCTTTGGTTCGATTACATCGAATGCGAAATGAGGGTAAATGGTATTGATCTTAACTTAAATCTTAGGTGTGTTTGTACAAGAACAGGTCCGACTTTCAACTGCGATGGTGGGACTCTTGGGAATGTCGAAGTAAGCCGTTGTAGGTGTCTTTCTCCCTGGGCGGCGGCAGATAGGCATTTTGTGTTGGTAAGCTGACTTCCTTGTGATCGGAAAAGATTTTGACTGTTTGGACGATGCCATCTGGATGTGGACCTTTGCTGACAATACGGATCACCTTGTGCTCGCCCATGGGGTCTTCATTGGATGGGCCAAGGATTTTGATTGTCTTGACGCCAGCATTATCGGCTGTTTCTAGAATTTTGATGGTCTTAATGGAATTGGCATGGTCGTTTATGATTTGAACTGTTCGGATATGGCCACGGAGTTGTTCCATGAGACGAGGCACATCGATGTCGTCGTCATCTAGAGGAAAGACTGTGTTGTCCTTTTGCTCAATTGAGGCAAGATTTTGTTTTGCTTCTTCGTTAAGGCGAAAGCCGATTGAGTTCGTTTGATCATCTGGTGGAAGATAGTCGGGTCGTGTTAGTGTGGTAAGTGGAGCGTTAGTAGCGACGTTGTAGGCCATTCCAGGGGCATATGCTCTGATCGCCGATGGTTTGGAATACATTGGCGGTGGAGTTGCAGGCACAACTTGGTTTTGATTTCCAGATGGATGGTGATGGTGTGATGAGCCATATCTGTCACTGGGATGAACATCGTTCATGTAGGTTTGCAGACTGGTCATCTGGTTGTAGTTATTCGGTGGAAGATAGCCAGGACCGACGTTGGTGTTTTGCTGGTGATTATGTCCACCAGAGACCGGTGGCGGTGGTAGGTAGGCTCTAGTTTCATAGTCATTCAGAGGACTATCGTTTTGTTGATTGTTTGGATTAGAAACTTCTGATCTTGCGATGTTTTGAAGGCGCAGACCATTGTTCGATAGATTATCCGGTGGAATGAAATCCTGTTGGTCGACATCGTTCAAGTTTTGTTGCGAAATATCACTTGATGGGCGATCATGATGGTGGTTTTGTTGTTGGCCATGGTTCAATGGAGGCAGGTATGCATTTGTAGTTTGATGATTAAGTTGTGAGTTTGTAGATCCAAGATTTTGTCGACTTTGCTGGAAGATCGTTGTGTGGAGCATACCTTGGTTTCTTGCATTTTGCATTGTCTGGATTGATGGCGTTATTATCATTTGTGGTGTTCTCCCTTGGACGGGCTGGTTGGGCTTTTGGAGTAGGAAACTTCTAGTATACTCTGGCGAGGAAATTTGCTGAATTGGTTGTGGAGTAATCGCTGGTATGTTGATTGCGGGCCTTAAGCCGTGAAGATTCTGTTCGTTTAGATTGGGAATTCTTGTAACGACACCTGGAACAAAGAAGTACCCTACTTGAGGTATTGGCAGAGGAATGTCAATATGCCCTGCGTCTGTAAATTTAATTCGTGGCTCTTGGATCGGTAGTCCAAGTTGTGGTGGTGGTACAATGTGAAGGCCATTCAAATGCTGGAGTTGATCTCCGTTGTCTAATGGTAATGGATAGTTTTGTTGCAAGTTGTCGAAAGTATTTTGGAAGCCAATTGGAGGTAGATAGTTCTGTTGGGATATGAGTTGTAAGTTATTGACTTCACGATTTGTTTGATCCAATTGTCTATGTGGCTGGTGATCTAAATGATTTTGCTGAACTGGTGGAAGATAACTTTGGTGGTCATGATTGTGGTGATTTGGTGGAAGGTAATCTTGTTGTGGTTGTTGGTGCAAGTGGCCTGTTTGATAATTGGAAACTTTAGGCAAATTTCCATGACTAGATGGACTATGAGGCGAGTGACCATTGGGAAGTGGTACAACGACTCTCTGTGATTCGCCGTCCGAATGTTGATGTGTATTGCCAACTTCCGGATTCCTTTGATTTGGATACAACAGATTACGTGCTGACTGAGTTGGAGGACTATATTGGTATCCATTTTGATCCGTATCTTGATTTAAAGGAGAAGGCACATTCTGTGGTGGCACATTCTGTGGAGGCACATTCTGTGGACGACTAAATGGAGCTGCATTACTTGCTGGCAACTGGTTGTGGGGATACTGCCCCAGCAAGATGCTTTGATGTTCACCTCGGAGTGGTTGTACTTGATTTTGCCTATTACCTTGGGGCTTTCCACTAGTTCCAAAGTTTGACGGAAACACGGGCTCAAGTTGTTCTTCATTGATATCCACATGTTCGTTATTGTTAGAATGATGGTCATGTTGGTTATTATCGTCATGATGCCCGTTACCACCGTGTGATTGTCCATTTGCCCCTTTTATTGCAAAATCATTGTGATAAGACACCTCGATGTTGTGATCGTATGGGTTTTGGTATTGTTGCTGGTCTCTGGGCTGGTGAGAATTGTCGTTATGGTGTTGATCTTGGTAGGGTGGTAAATATCCTCGATTATTGTGTCCATTGTGTGGTTGTGAATCTATCCCATTGTAATCCTGTTCAATAGGCAAATTCTGAATGGGTGGTGGTAAATAATGATTATGACGCGATTCATGCAGATGTGAGACATCAGCTAATCCATGTTGGAAAAGTAATCCAAACAAAAGTAATCCAATTATTCTCTGAAACAAAGAAAGTTATTTCAAAAATTAAATTCCTTCCCTGATGATGATCCTTAGAGTAGATTAGTACTTACATTCATTTTGTCGTTGGCCTAGCTTAGGGCTACAGCAACAAGTAGCAACGGCAGCAACAAATGTTCAACAGCGAATGATTACGAGACAAACCAGCTCATCACATTTTATACCGAAATAAAAATGTACCTTCAAACTTCGTTATCATAAGTTGCGTAGTATGACACGCTAGATTACGACGTGGTATGCCTGTAGCTGTACCCCCATTACAGCAAGTTCCAATGTGAAAGGTCCAAAATTTTACCCGAATCTCGAGAGTGGAATGTCTCACTGACCTCCAATGTATCATCGAAGTAAATCTTTCAAGCCATCACCTAATGAGTTAACCCAAAGTCGTACGGGTTGGCACCAAGTAGTCTGCAAATTTGTATCCAAAAATTGATGCGAAGTTGTGTGATGGTCGCATAATGCTAATTAGGGCTACACACTAGTTACTTTCTATGTGAATATGATTAGCTAGTGAAGAGTAGATGTCAAGTGAAAACGGTGGCACCAGGTAGTGATTCACATTCAATCGCAGTAGGAGACCCTTGTGTTCGGTGAAAATAAGCTGTTGGTCTCATAAGTCAGTGGTATGAGCCACTTTGATGCAACAGACAGTCGGAGGAAGTAATGCGTAACTTGATACTTACTTTCGCTTGCATTTTTGATAACTATTCTGAAACTGAAGATAGGAAGTAAAAATGTCATCTGCGACGGAAATGACAATGCAAGGTCGCGATGAAGTTGATGCGTTTGGGTGGGAGATTTATAGTGAGAATAATGGGCGGTTCCCATTTATTTTGCTTCGAATTGATGCAATCTTATGTTGTATTTAATTGAGAGGAGATTGCTTGGGGTTTTGTGGACCCATGGGACTGACTTCCGATAAGTGAATTGAATTTGATGATCTTCTGAATGTAAGGGGAAAATTAATTGAAACATTTATTGGCCAATGTTGTTTAATGGAAACCTGAACAGAGTTTGGATAGTGGGGGCGGTTGGTAATTACCTTTTTTTAAATGCGACGACAGAGTAACAAATTAATGTGACAAGCAAAAGGCGGGTATCTTTCGAAAGGGTGATTGTGTTACGAAAGGAATAACAAGAAAAGGAAATACAATGCAACGTTTGTCCATAAATGTGTAGGGAAAGGTAGATACATATGTTAGAGGAATGAATATCTGAAAAACGATTTCCTCAATGTGTAAGAATGGCATTCACACTAAGGTAAGGTTTTGATTGGAGTGGTCAACATGTGATATATACTTCAGCGTGCGTGAGAGGTCTCTGACTACTTTTGAATTCAAAAAAAGTTTTCTAATTGGAGTGGAAATTTGTAAAGGAAGTGGCCAATAGAATCGTTTTCCTTATTACCCAGCAGATGCTGTTACATACTTAATCGTAGCCTGCGCATTTATTTTGGCATGCTAATCGACTAGTTGGCGATGGCGATGGCGATGGCGATGGCGCGATAGTTAGCTCATTGGACTATTACGCAGACAGTCTGGGTTCGATTCCTAGCTGGGTCACCAACAATTTTCCAAATCACCATCACCCTTTCGGCGGGCAATGGCAAACTCCCGAAAGTAAAAAATTGCCTACGAAAAAGCTTCTAAGGAGTGCCGTTCGGATTCGGTGATAAACCGTAGGCCCCGCTCAAATGTGACAAAAATGACAGCATGAGCAACACAAATGAGTGTCAAGAAGCTAGGCCATGGCCCATACTGGGCTGCCAGCGCCACAGTGTTTTGTGTTTGTTCAATCGACTAGTTGTGGCGCCAACAAAGTTTGTACCATTATCGTTGTACAAGGTGCGGCACTTTCAATGCTTTCGTTGACATGCAAATGTATAACGCTATGTAAGAAATTTTTTCTCCGGGATTTCCACACTCCGGAGGTTACTCATTAAAGACGACAGAATACAAGCATTTGTGTAAAGGGACGATTCTTTGAATACCGATGATAACATGACTAAATTCACCATTCCTCTCGTGCCCTGAAAGTAAACTTGTTCCTTGATGGCAGCAATAGGATAAAAATGGCGTTCGATCGTTTCAAATTGAGCCGCTGAACACATGACTCAGATATTAAAGTGGATTGTAGTCCCAAATTAAGCACTGTCACTGCTGTTGCCACTGGTCACTCGAATATCTTACCTAAATAACTGCTGTTGGTAGCACGATCACACCTTCACATGGTGAATGCTGAAATGCATTCACTGATAATCTTCCTAACGCATTTTCTATTAAAATCTATTCTTGGTGTATCATTGTGTTGTGCTTTAAACCGCAAATTTTACACGAAGAGAATTTACACTCTAGGAGCGTATGCATAGTACGTAGACTATTGATACAATTTCGATACCGCCCCGGTATCATCAGACTCTTGAACTCATTACATTTACTAAGGAAATGCTTTTGTTTGCATTTATTTATTTATAAAGCGTTTTCCATTAAGAACTTGATAACTTTTTTTTTAAATAAAACGTAAACCATTTCAGATATTTCAAAAACTTTACTATCGGCTTGAAGTACAATCAAAACATTTATGAAGGGAAAGCGACCTCGTTCATATGGCCACCGCGGGCACGTTTGCAACGGTCGATTCGTTGGACCCAATTTTCAACGACTCGGCCACACATTTCGGCCGAAACGGCCGTTATTTCGCGTTCAATGTTGGCTCTGAGCTCTTCCAACGTCGTCGGCTTGTTGGCATAAATCAATCACTTAACATAGCCCCAAAACGAAAAGCTTTTGTATTCAGGAATATCAAAACCCTCTATGACGGTGTGTTGAGATCTTCGCTGCGGAAAACAACTTAAGCCAGCTTGTAAATGAGGACACGCGAATCCCAGACGTTGATAGTCATACTGCTAACACCCTGGACTTGTTTCTAACCTCTCACCCTGATAAGTACACTTTTGATGTACTCTCACCTCTAGGCTCACCGTACCATTGTGTCATATCAGCTAAATTCAACCAAAGGAAAAGGCGTGGTACGACTCGAGCTGTAAAGAGGCTGTCAGGTTGAGAGAAATAAATGTTTTTTCGGTCCTATAAGACCAACCCAACGGAGGAAAACCGGAAAAAATTCAATCGAGCCAGGAATGACTGCAACGCCTTTCTTAAGCGTATGAAATTTATATACGATCAAAAACTGAGGCAAAAAATACTACAATGTCCCAAAGGTAGTAAACACTTTTGGTCGATCGTCAAAAACATTAGAAATTCTGCCTCATCCTCCATCCCAACGCTCATTTGCAATGACATTCCAGTTGTCAGCTCTTTGGACAAAGCCAATCTGCTTGCTGCACACTTTGCGGCCAGCTCACCGCTTCCAGATTGTGCTTTGTCTCCCCCTACACTTGAGTGCGTCGAATCTTGACTTGAAAGAATTAACTTTCGCACTCGTGTAGTAGCAAGAGTACTTAAAGATCTTAACATTCACAAATCCGCTGGTCCAGATGGTATATCTCCCCTCCTTCTGAAGAGGTGTTCTTCTACTCTGGCAAAATCACTGGGTCTTGCAGACCCATTGCACTTACGTCCCTTCTTTCCAAGGTCATGGAAACGCTGATAAACCGTCATCTCGTGAAATATTTCGAAACACGAAAACTTCTTAATGCCCGGCAGTATTGTTTTCGTAGCAAGAGGTCCACTGGTGATTTGATGGCATGTCTCACCGAAAAGTGGAACCAAAGTTTACATCAATCTGGCGAAAGCAAGATAGTTACACTTGATATTTCTAAGGCATTTGACAGAGCTTGGCGTCAGGCTCTTTTGTCAAAAATGTGTGCATTTGGGATCGACGACTATCTTCTTCAATGGATTAGAAATTGCCTTTCGGAACGTTCAATTCAAGTTGTCTTGGATGGTGTCAAGTCTGATATTTACAAAGTAAATGCTGGTGTGCCCCAGGGCTCAATTCTGTCTCCGACACTCTTTTTAATTTTCATCAATGATCTCTTGTCTGCTACTTCTAATTCAATTTACTCCTTTGCTGACGACAGTACTCTCTGCTTTTCATATTCGTTCCCGGACTCACGTCCGATCAGACCATATCGATTAACTTACTACGAGCCTACGTTATAAAATTGCATCGAAGTAGTTTGTAAAAAGTTGGAAGCTGTATTTGTAGCTACTATACATCGTACTACACCTGTTAGAGGCAAATGTTTCAATCTGCTCAGGATACAGGCTCCTAGATCCCTGGGTGTAAGAGACACATATAAGAGAACAGAGTGTGTGAGGAGAGAAAAGTAAAACTACATCAACGCTACCAAGACTGAATTAGCAGTAGGAAGGGGCGACATCATCTATAATATTGAAAAGGAACTCAATGACAAGACAAAAATCTGCCCACTTCGGATGAAAAACAACTTGCCAAGGCAGTTGGCATAAGTCTCGGCGAAACTCGTCCAATCCATACCTAACACTTAAGCAAAATACTAAACGCACGTATAGGGAAAGCATTGGAAAGAGGAATAATTGGTGAAATCCCAAAAGGGAAACGAAAAGTTAAATCTAAGCGAGCTGTATAGTGCCCGGAGAGGCATATGAATTCCTTCGTCCCTGTTTCGAGCGAAAAAGCTAAAGGTCTCACAGGCACAGGAGCACAGATTTACTAACTTTTGCAGAGCCGCTTTTAAAACTTATACAGGTGGCCCATTTCATTTTGCCTAATGGGTTATTATAAGTTCGCCTCTTCAGTGAATGCCACCAAATGGCTATATTATAAGCTACTACTCATAAGTTTAGGTTTTAGACCAGCCCGACTGGAGGGATATCCGTTTAATTCTTCAACATTTCTTTTGCACTTAAGTTTCGTGGTCAGAATAATGCGAAGCTATGTAACTTGTATGGCTCCAGGAATTGACAGGAATAAAATTTATCTACGGAGGAATGGTGCAGCGTATATCGATTTTTCTTATAAAAATTACCAGTTTAGGTTTGTCGGGGTTTATGCGCACTCATTAAAAAGTGTGTACCCTACCTCATAACATAACGTGTTAAGCAGCAAATTAATCTTTTGCCAGCTGCCTCCAGCCTCGCACGCTAAGTTAAGCTCAGCGGTCTCTTTCAACTACCACTCTGTCCGCCGAGGAAGAGACTTTTCGGACCAGACGGTTGGTGTTCATCCGCTGTACATGAAGCAGCCATCTCAATCGTTAGATCTTTACTCTTCCGACTAACTTTCCGTTCGTCCAAAGAAACAGCGATTGGCAAGAATTATTCGTCGTTTGGTCTTAGCGCTTGTGTCGTTATCTGAATCGATAGCAGATCCCAGGTAGACAATGTCCCTAACTACATCAATTTTATATCTGTCTGGGCTGACGTTTTTTTCTGTTTACCTATTGGTAATACTGCCGAATCTGATACCTCAATTTATTTGACGACGCTCCTTACTTTTTCTCTTGCGAAGTCGGTGTTCATCTCTCCCCTTCTGCTCATAGAACCCGTGAGCAGCTTTAGTCTTTCCATGCATGTCCTTGCCGGCACTCGCCTTAAAATCATGATTTTTGCTGTGGTGGACATAAGCACAGCTTGATGCTGGCGGTAGAGGACTTCTTATGAGATTAAGGTAGACTCCATCGGAAAAGAATTTGAGGATTTCTTTTCATTGAAGCCGTTCGACATCGAACATCCCCACACTATTAGCATGACTTTGCTATGTTATTGCCAAAAATTCCCTCTCGCCAACAATAATTTTAATTTCATAGTTAGTACATTCTTCTTGCTCAAGAGTTCGCAGAAGCTATGTATCTTCGGTGTCATCATCTTTCTCATCTGTGGGGACGAGCGTGCCTATAAGACTAAAGTTGACAAATTTAGCTTTGGGATTGTAACAAGCCGTCGTTCGCATGCTATAAACTCGAGATATCTTGCCCAAGTCTACCTCCAACTAAAAATTCGTGACCACATAGGCATTGCTTTTGCCGGGGATAGCAATCGCTGTAGTAGATGTCGTCTATGTTGGCCCTCAGGGTCTACGGTAAAGCATCATTCTTAGTGACCAGACCGAGGTACGATGAAAACCAATTTACTTTTAGGAATACTTCACCGATTGGCAATATCGACGCAATGCAGAATGCAGCAATTGGTGCAACCCAGGATGGCAGTCGGATACCATAGAACATCAGCAATCTTATGAGAAGGAAACAACTTTATCCGAGCACCTGTTGTCGGCAAAGTTCTGTTTTCGCTAAGCTTAAGAGCAGCTAAGGCCTCAACATCATTGTCATCTTGTTTCGGTTTTTGTGTTTGGCCATTACCGCATTGGTAAAGTCTTTTACACCCAGAACGATGTTTTCAGGAAAATGGACTACGGACGATGTCGCCTTTTTCACTCGAAGAACTTGTCCACGTCTGTATTTTCAATCGTTTAACACTCGTCACCGTGAACTCATTCCACAATCAGTAGTAGCATTGACATGAGAGTAGATCCATCTGTCTGACCTCTTCTGGCAACTAATAGAAACAGTATTTTTTGGGCCCTCGAGGACCCCCAATATTTGTCACCAGCCGTGACAGCAGCAAGACCTTTGTCCCCTTCTCTGTCGTCTTCAGAATACCTAAACCAAATTCAGTATTCCTAGGTAAAAAACCACCATGTTCGGAGAGCAGATGAGAGTTCCATATTGCCAACCTTCCAGCTGAGTTGAGTACATTCTTGGCATCAATGGTAATCAGAATGAAACATAGGTAATCCTCTTCTTGTTGGGTGGTTACCAAAATTAAAATTAATTACACGGATCTACGATATCTTACAGATTTTCGTTGATTGATGTGCCACCATACAAACATTAATTCAAAATCCAAAATACCAATTCCACTATGTGAATGTAAAAATAACTTATGTATATATTCGTAGTAGGAGTATGTCATGCTTGTAGGGGCAATAAAGTACTTAACATGTGGGTCTAACTTTGAAAGTTGTACCCATTTAGGACTGGTAGACCGAACTAGTCCAATTGGATTATATAAGTAAATAACTCATCTACTGATATCGAGTTTAATATTTCCCTTTCGAAAGTAAAGTAAGTAATTAGATAGTTAACTGCTAACGATGAAAGTGCTCATATCATGGACGGCAACATGAATGTAACTTGTCTCATATCACACAACTGCACTGTGGCAGTCAATTACATGTTGAATCTGTTTAGTTTAATTGGCAAAATTGTACTGAGCCGAAACAACACATTGTATTTGCGTCTTGAGTCCTTAAGTAAATGAGTAGATACAGAGTTGCACTTCCAGAAATTTGGAGCAAACAGCAGCGAAGGTTGCAATGGAATCAACATTGGTTTGTTATTTCTAAAAACTGTCATCTGGTCTGGTTAAGAAAATAGCACATGAAACTGCATTCTTCATCGCAGATGAAAAGTTAGATAAGATAGCTAGATCTATGGACCTGCGGTATACCTTCACTAGAAAGGTGCTATGTCATAACACGGAAAAAGAGCAAACTTTCACAATTAAGATGGAGAGTTACGAATTTGATTATTCAAACCACAGTGCAAAGTGAGACTGCCAAACCTCAGATAATACACCTAAATGACAATGTCATTTGATGAACAATTTAGATTTTGAAAACCAAGAAATCAAACTATCTTTGGATACCAGAGAAGAGTGGACCTGGTGTAATGAGACATGCTGATGAATTTGCCTTCGTTAAGATAGCTTTCGAGGAGTCATGTAGGAGTTCTAGCTTATTAGGAAAGATCACTGATTACATATTGCCAATAGAGGATAGTTCAAAGGCTTTATAGCAAGGTTGCTGAACTTCGACTTCACCATAGTAGACATCAGTGAGGCACCATTAAGTTTTAGTTCATAGAAGATTAGTCGATACGGAAGGACGCGATGCAGCGTGAGTACAGTAGACAGTGTGACTGTGTTTCAGTGTTGCAATTAGCAAGTCGAAAAAATTTAAAGGTATTATATGAAGGACAGTTATCGGCGCCTTGAAGAGATTCTCAGCACGTCAGTTTTTCTTAATTGGCTGAAGCCCTTCTGTCCAATACGAGTACATGCCACCAAACTGCACATGACTTTGGTTAATTCCATTTTCGGCCTATAGCCCCTATTTTTCGTGTTTTGGAGGAGGCTAAGGTACCTGCCACTCCTCAAGTTACTTAACGTGTTGACGTTTTTCTTCGATGGGATGATAAAGAGTGATTTGATTTTCCTTGAAGAACATCGTAGATCTGTTTTTGACCGGATCTAGGCTCAGGCCACAGATAGGGTTGTAAGAGGATAATATAGAGAAGGTAGGAATCGCACTATTGTATATTCCTTATCTCCCCCTAAAAGAAAAATATCATTGTCTTTAGAACAACAACAAGTTACCACAGATAGGCAGTTCAATCCTGTCAACTCTATTTCAACTCACCTAGTACAGATATACTCCCGGATACACTAGAAAGCAGATCGAATCGATATGTAGGATGAAAAATGTCGACATATACTATGGATATTGCTACTGCGCTAAAAAGAAGCGGCGACTTGAATGCAGACTTAGGCACGAACACTTCTTGCCTATTTCATTTTTTCCATTTTTAATGCATTTTTATTTCAAAAATTCAATGACTCTTACATGCTAGACAAAAAAATGCTTAAAAATCAGATTAAATAACTTAAAATAAAACAATATTTTTCTAACTTACTGGCCCCATGCGGGCACTCTAAGGTCAACATTACACTTAACCTATGTCTTTCAACGTAACGTACAGAAGTTTGCTTACTATTATGATTTAAATTTAATTAAAACTAAGAAACAACTTTTTATTCAAAAAACTTAGTGAATGGACTTTTCTTATTAAATATATGATAAAACTAACAACTAAATTTAAAAACTAATTTAAAAACTACCTACATATAACTTTTAAACCTACTTAACCTACTTATACTTACTTATTATTATTATGAGCTGACCAACTCTGCTCCCTAATGGAGCTACCCTGCACTAGAGGAATTCGAAGATGGAGCTTTCCCTTCTTCTGCAAGCCACCAAAATTGTTGGTGCTGCCGAGCAACATCCCTCATGTCGCCACTCCCTACCGCCCTACTAAACCGGAGACGCTCCGCACTGCCGTATGCGACGTCTCTGTCGTAGTTGAGTCGCCTGTCCGCAGCTGTTCGAGCGATGTGGAAGATTAACTGCACCGCTAATCTATCCTGGATCAGTCCTATTTTGTCGAGGTAGAGGAACGCTTCTGGAGGAATAAAGCCGTCAAAGCGAACTCTCTCGTGATACATACTCGTATTATTGGGGTAGTAAGCCCCAGATATCGGGTTGTTCGACGAGGTCATTGCCCTTGCAATGTAATGTGCCTTCGAATCAACATAATGACATAATTGTCAACTCTTATTAGGTTCGCCCTATTGCACAAGACCTCGTTAGGATAGCATTTTATGTACTGACACTCTGGTGTTCTGTATAGGTGAAGACAAGCCCTTAGGCAAGCCCTCTCAAACACCCGAATCTTTTCCAAAAGACTTGCTCTCACGTTGAACCACACGGGACAACCAAATACAAGCAAAAGCCTAATAAGGGCCATGTAGCATATCACCTTTACCCTCGCATCGAGTTGCCGGTTATAAAACAGTCTCTTTCTAAGGGCAAAAGCACCTTTGGCTTTGACCAGAGCAACATCTATATGTTTGTTAAAATACAGATATTGATCTAGCTAGATCCCAAGGCGTCTGACTACATTTCTACAAGCAAGTGGCTGCCCGTGTTGTCCAACGATCTGAAACTTTCGCCAATTCTTTCTGGTATCCGCAGAGGCCCCAGACAAAGGCGTCCTAAACAGAATGGTTTCCGACTTCTGAAAGTTAATCTTCAACTTCCAGTCGTCGTAATATTGTTTAATTTTATCGAAGTCACGTTGCAAAAGAATGTTTATAACCTCAATCTTTGGACCTGATCTGTACGCGATTAAGTCGTCTGCGTACGCTATGGCATGGTGAAGTGAACCAATCAGATCGCTTGGGTAAATGTTGAAAAGGATTGGCGAATTGACCGCACCTTGTTGCAGACCGTTTTTAATGTTGAATGTACCAGTAGAAGTCACATCGCCATTTTTCACGATGAACTGTCTATCTGTGAGCATGTTGAAAAGAATATACAGTAGTGGTTTACTAATGCCCAGTCTGTTCAACTTGTAGAAAAGTCCCTCTAACCATACGGTAACGAAGGCCTTTTCCAAGTCAATCAGGCAGGCACCCGTGCACTGTTTCTTGGCTTTGTTCCATTGGATATCAGAAACCAACTTAGACGCGGCATGAATAACATCATGCCCTGCCTTGAAACCGAATTGATTATCCGGAACTATATTTCTGTCCTCAACCCACTCAGTCAGGACTCTATTGATTACTTTTTCGAAAACCTTACTGATGTTTGGAATGAGACTGATCGACCGGAGATTCGCCGGATTGGAGGTGTCTTTGTTCCTTTTGGGGATAGGGTGTACCACCGCAGTTTTCCAATGCGCTGGATAATGTGCATTATTCATTGTTAAACAGGGTGGTATAAATGTCCACCGCTTCTAGTGGGAGATGTCGAAGCACAATGTTCGGTATTCCATCGGTTCCCACTGATTTCTTACTTCTAATTGTGTCGAAGATCGTTTGGAGTTCTTCCTTCGAGATGAACGGGTGTAGTTCCCTTTCATTGGCGATGACATTATTTGCCATGGGTGAAAACTGGGTGAAACCCGTGTTCTCGATTCGCCAGTTCATTATTTCATTTCGAAGGTAGAAATTGTGCACAAGGACTCGATTTTCCAGGTCATGGTTCGGACCAATGATGTCATTTGTATAGTACACTTCCTGGAAAGTCGCTCCTATATCCTCTACCTTCTCCTATGGATCTTCGATCACAAAGAAGTGGTCATCATCAACAACTTCATTTGGATCTATGCCTGCTGTTGAGAGTATGCTTTCGTTGTCAGTCGTTCGGGCGATTTTTATTTCTTCTCTAGATTTGGCAAGCATGTGCACTAAATTTGAGATATTAATACGCATGTACGTCCTATAAGAAAAAAGAAAGACAAACGCACCAAGGACTGTGGACTGTGAATAGTAATGAATTGTCTTTTCGTGGTAAACCATTTATAACTCTAAATGATCTATCGCTTAAGGAAGTCAGACACGGAGCTTTCTCTCCTGGCCGTACTACAAATTCACTAATTGCAAAGAAAACAACAGTAACGCAAATCCCAACGCTTATACTACCACTTTCACCATAGCCAACGCAACCGGCGTTCTTCAGTGCCAACTGACAAGCCGTGTTGGACCTTTTGTTCGAATACGACAACTTAACATAGAAAGAATAAGCAAATTCAAAAGCGACAACTTATCTGAATTATTACTGACCATTGTTACAGCATCGATGCAGCCGTTATCGAAGAGACACATACTGCATCGGACAATGATCCCGAGGCTAGACGAACTGCCGCCGGCTACTATCGGAGCCATCTTCCATCAATCCCACGGAACAGTAACCTAACTCAGAAACGGCGTAGTGAATGCTAGACTTATTGAAACTGATTGAAGTCATTTACATTGTAAATACATATAAACCCCCACAATACCGTAGCCGCCTAATGTTCTCGAAGTCTCAGATCAGTATGAAAACAACGATTGCAATGGTGGCATGGTATCCAAACCACATGTTCATTATCTTTGACGCGAAAGGCATAGCTACTTTCCGGTCTCGAAGATAGCGAAGAGGTTACAACACAGATCTGTGGTCCGTAACCTGTGAAGTCTCCTTCGTAAGCTCGGAAGAAGCAGTGGTTCCAACACGGCAAGTTCTAGCATCGACCCGAACAAAGTTGTAATGCAGTCATTATATAACGGGTGACAACACCACACAGCCATCGCGTTACTCCGGCAGTTTCATACCCGAAGAGGTTCGCTTCGCTGCCACGCTCACTCGCACAGAGCGAACAATATATAAGGCAATGACTAGACGAATTCTACAGCAAGATATCATCAGCAAAGGTTGTAGACTTAACTGCAGCGTACAACACCTGGAAGGACAAGATTATCTTTAAACTACTGAAAGCAATTCTGTGACTGAGGTCATCGCGTCTCATCTTATAATCTGCTTTTGAACTCTGTTCTAAGTGTTGCTCAACGATAACAAAAGGAAAGTGAGGAAGCCTAACAAAGTGATATCCCAGAGATATATCCTCATTAATTTGCTCTTTAATTTTTACAGCAGCAAAATACATGGGATGACATCGATTCGATGCATAGATACGTAGAGGATTTTGCAATCGCTATTCAGGATAAGACCATGGTGAACACAAAACCAGTCTTAATTTTACACCAACTTTGAAATCCGGGGTTTTATGATGAATTCCGACTGACGCAAAAGAGGAAAAGAGCGACTCATTAGCTTTGCAAGCGAAAAAGGAAAAGCAGTGGCCTCTTAAAAGGAAGAAAGTAAGAAAGCGTGTAAAAACAGTGGGTCGGCTAGTTTTCGAATCAGATATTATTTTGACACTGACAGCTCTTATGTCCTCAAAAAATGGACAGAAACTCAGTGTTATATTCGCAGTACAATACGCTTGAACAATGTTGGAAAATACTCGTATTTCAACGTTATTTGGGGCTCCAAAAATCTATACAATAGGGGCCGAGGCCATCGCAAATGTACTGAAATATTGGGTTGACAAAATGGACTACTGCCAAGCCACCCAAGGTAATCATTGGAATGGTATCATATTCCACATCGATTGTGGAAAACTTGTGAAGGTTTACTGTTTTCAATAAACGGGCAAACCCTTGAACACTGTTTACTTATAGCATTGGCCCATGGCGCAACCTCTTTATTTAAGGAAAACTTAGCAGAAAAGGATCCTACTTCAGACAGGGCAAATGGAGATGAACCTCAATATACTGAGCGCTTGAATTGTTCATTTTACAATCGGTCAACCAAAATTATAATTTGAAGTACTTTGACAGTTATGACAGATGACATTTGCGGGTGTGTTCAAACAAAAGTCGACGTCTTAGGTACAATCTTATTAGCTCATTATCTTTAATTGGAACAATGAACATCCGTGTGCAAATACAATCCATAAATCGCACCCAAGCTATGACTATTTCACAACAACTGACACTTTATAACTCTTTTAAATTTTAAAATGCTAACAAAACTAATCATCCAATTAAAACAAATTTCTGAATGTTTAATTACGAACTAAAACAATACGTCAATTTGGAGAGGCATCATTAGAAGTGAATTTTTCACCACTTTTAATATGAATTCGTAACACTTACTGATTGAATGTAGATATCGTAGCTTACATATCATTTGACATAATTTCTGACAGAAAAGTAATTGGACTTCCAAGTAACTATAACGAAAACAAATGCAAAATTGCCAAACATTTCGACACACGAACATAGCTACGACAATCGTCTGACAACCGACTATTGACTTAAACAGCTCGCTCTTGTCGTGAAAAATGAATAATATTTGAATTTGTTTGTCAAGTCATGTAAGCATTAATTTTCTTCAGCCATCACAACTGGATAGAGCGGCTGTGTTACAGTTATTTCAATCATTAAATTCGAAGATATTCAATATTCGTATGAATAGTGATTATGCTTGTAGCGATCTCCGCTTTTCTTCATTTCGTGTAAAATATGGGATGTGCCATGGCCATTAATTTGCATATGCATGGACCGAAGCCGGTGTCAGAATTTGACAGTTGACTAAATCAACTGTGGAAGGTGACAGATTTATTGATAAACATGCAACTGCAGCATTAGTATTATACATTGTGCATGGAACCTGCGTATTGTGTGTATGAAAGAGAGCACAGCAAGATATAGTGTTGTCGGTTTCAGATAATTTGTTACTCGCATTGCTATCAATTTAGTAGGGTAAATAAGAACAAATACTTAAAATTTGAATCGAGTTTGAAATCAAGTGCTTAGTTTTCATTCCTCGTGGAGTACGGTGAAGTACTTGTGTGAACAACAATGTATGTATCTGCATATTATGAAGGAATCAATTATGCTGCAACTTCTGGCAAAACTTTTGGATAGGTTAATCAATTGATCTGAAAAAGGCTAACAAGAAAGACCAAAAATTACATCAAGCTAAAAATCAGCTTAAGAACGCTTTCGCTAACAAAGCAACAGGTTCGCTTAGAATCCATATGTTAAACATATCCGACAGAACTTCACCTTTGACAGATATAACTTTGATGTAGTTAAAGACTTTGTCTAGGCTGAGCTATAAATTCAGACAACGACACCAGCGCTGAGATTAAACGAAGAATAACTCTTGGCAATCGCTGCTTTTTTGGGCTAAGAAGGTAATTGACTAGCAATGCCCTCTCTCGAATAACGAAAGTTACCCTACATAAGACTTTTATAATCCCAGTCCTGCTATATGGCATAGACATTATCAAAAATGGATGAGGGTAGAGGAAAATTCTTCGAGTGATTTTCGGTTGGACTGTAGAGAAACATCGACATAGCCAGAAGAGTGAAGATCCGACGACTAAGATGGCTGTGTTATGCAGAGCGGAACAGTGCTCCGGTCCGAAAAGTTTTCGAAGTAGAGGAAGACTGAGACGTAGGTGGAACGCACAAGTGCTCAACAACCTAGTGTGCGAAACTGGAGGCAGCTTGCCAAAGATCAAGCTAGCTGGAGACGCTTGTTGATTGAGGTCCAGGTACACCCCGGACTGTAAAGTAAGTAAGTAAGGCTGAATTTTGTCATCCGAGAAACAAAGTTTTTTGCCACTTTTCCAAGCATTTGTGGCCGTATGATCTCATTAACATGAATAATGCCTCCAATGCAACGATTGTTGATGGTTTGTCCAAGTAGATCAATATCACAAGATCTTGGAGTCCAATTACCCGAAATTATGCTTTCATCAAATGTTGAGGCAAATATGAACCTTATAGTTGTACACACTAAATCAGCGGATCCAATGCCAGTTGATTTTGAGCCCATTCACCGAAATTTCGACACAAACGATGGTCATTCGTCTTCAATTCTTGTACCAACTGGTCTACCATATGTAAGCCTTCTAACAAAGATTTTTGTGTAAAATTTCCAAAAAGTGCACTGACAAACACCAAGTTGTTGTGACCCACTATAAATTTGGATCTTCTTCAAGACTCTTCTGAACAGATGCAATATTCTTTTCAGTGCAAACCCTTTTTTTTACATCTGGGTGCCCACTGCATCTTTCAAAGAATATTTTGTGCGTAAAAGGTCAACAATATGGCCAATAGCCGTCTCAATACTGCATTATCACTTCGGGTTGGATTCAAGGACTCTGCGGAACCGAGCATTGGTGTCCTTTCGCTCTATATTTCTTAGCTATTTGAGGAAACTGATGAACAGATTTCCGACTAGGTCGATTTCGGCTCACAGCCTATGTAGTCTCTTTGAATTTTCCCGATCAGGTCCCATCAACGTAAATGAGACCATACATCTTGAAACGACTCAGGATATCTTTATAAATTTCACTGCATAGAGTAGGACCAGGATGATAGAGGTCTCCTCAGAGAATCTCCACCGTTTGGCAAGAGTTATTCTTCGTTTGATCCCAGCGATGGGGACGTTGTCTGAATTACAAAGAGAGCATAGGAAGACAAAGTCCCTTACTACCTCGAAACTTTAGCTGTTGACTCTAATGTTCTGTTCAATTCATCGATGTTGTTCTCGTAAGTTCGTTCTTCTTAACAACAGTGTTTTTAGCTTTGCCCTCATTTACTGCTAAGCCCATTTTGGCAAATTCTGTTGGAGTATTAACGAACGCGCCAGTGAAAACCCGCATCATTGGCCTAACCTTGTAGCTGCACCGACTTTTAGAAGATTGTGCTTCCAGTGTTCATGTGTAAATTTCGTGCAATTCTTTCAAGTATAATGTAAATAAGAGAAGAGCAGTGAGCTTTTTTAATCGTCATTCTGCTCAGATTGGGCGGACCTCGTCTTCCGCTGCAGCGCTGTTTTATACGCTTCTTGTTTAACAGCATGCGCACATGTGGGGGTCGGGTGAAACCCAGCACAATCTCAATCTCTGATGCCATATTGACAGCGATGCCACTCGTCTTTGGTACTTGATGCTGGCAGCATAGAAGTTATTGAGAGAGATATGATATAGCCCACGTCGTTGAGTCAATAAGATAAGGGTCGTTGCCAGAAGTAGTGTCGTGTAGGCTCTGCATACCAACTGTTCTACCAAACATGTTCTCCTTCCCTACTTCGGACATATTTGTATAAGCAATGTCTCGTAGAAACATTCTTTAATGCTGTCGGTTTTGTCTTCCGTATGAGCACTAGTACATGCTTAGCTTGCTTAAGCGAATCTAGCCTTGATACGAATTGTCATAAGACGCCCGCGCATGTGTCTTCAATACATCTTGTCTAAAAGTCTACCGCATATGGCAAATCCGTTTCCAAATACGCGTCGTAGGTACAGATCCGAAGGTCGTTGTTCTTTAAACGTTTGCCAGAGTCGTCAACAGTAAGTCCAGCTATATTCTAAGCCATAAGTTGGTTCGCCACATTAGTAGTCTCTTACGCATGAGTTGTGAGTAAGAGATTACTTTTGCAGTTACGAGATACCACCACGTGGAGGTAAGGTAGGCACTTCGCTACGAACTTGAATGTTGCGCTGTTGGCCCAATCCAAGTTATATGACAGCCAACAGTTTCCCGATCAATCGCTGCGGAGGTCCCCAGAAGCGTTGAATGGAACTTATGTACTTATTTGAAAATGAAAAAGTTCTTCCAACACTAGATGCAATACAACGGCGTTAAACAGTGTGGCTTGATGTTTTAGATTCCTGTGAAAGATAAGACTTGTATCAGTACTCTTAAGTGAATAAAGTAGAAAATAAGAGAAAATGAGACGAAATATTTAATTAAAAGTTCTTAGGTATGCTGGGGTTTCAACCTACTCCACCAAGGAAGTTCCTAGTTCGGTGAAAAGGCGGCAAATGTAGAAAAACGACAGATGATCAGCGCGGCTATGCCGAAAAGAACAAAGGGGGCTAACGAGCTCTACGAGCAAAGAAAGAAGGAAGATGCTCCTCAAAAAACAATTAGAAGAGCTCGATCGAGGCCATGGAGAGATGCTACCAGATGAAGGTTTTACTAAAAATAAAATTAATACGTCAAAGCCTTGTACTAATAAATACAACATCAGGTCATATAAAAAGTCTCCGCTTTTTTTTTGTCACTAGATGGTGTTGGTGTCCATTTATCTAGAAACACTAACCTGATTGTGTCCAATGAACACGTGTTTGAAAGGCTACATGTCAGGCTACATTTTTTGTAAAGACAGCTGTGTAATTTGTTGTTCGTGGTTAAAGTTATACTGATTTGAATATGAGTGAAATATCTGAAGAAATACGCTATGTGATGCTCTTTTACTGTAAAAAAGGAGAAAACGTTCCAAAAGCATGCTGACAAATTTGCGCAGTTTACGGTGCGAATGCTGTGAGTAAGCGCTGGATCCAGGAATGGTTTCTTCATACTGGTCGGCCTCAAAAAGTCGATGAACCGAGCATGGAAGCCGTCTGGAGATAGCGGAGGCACTAAACATCAACCGTATGACAGTTTGGAATCATCTAAAACGAGCAGGCTACTCAAAGAAGCTCGATGTTTGGGTACCACATGAATTAACGCAAAGAAATTCAACTGACCAAATAACCATCGGTGAAACGTTACGAAATGGAACCATTTTTGAAGCGATTCATTACGAGAATATCGAATGCAAGCGATCATGGTCAAAGACCGGTGACCGACCACAAACGGCTTCAAAGCCTGGATTGACGGCAAACAAGGTTATATTGAGTGTTTGGTGGGATTAGAAGGGAATCGTCTATTATGAGCTGCTAGAACGTGGCAAAACGGTCAATTCCATCCTCTACTGTGCACAGTTCGACCGTTTGATTGAAGCTATCAAGAAAGAGCGACCAGAATTGGCCAACAGAAAGCGAGTTGTCTTCCATCATGGCAATGCTAGGCCACACACATCTTTGATGACCTTAAACAAATAGACGGAGCTTGGTTGGGAAGTTTTGATGCATCCACCATATAGACCGGACCTTGCACCCTCTGATTACCATTTGTTTCGGTCTTTGCAAAACTCTCTTGATGGTTAAAAATTGGCCGAGCGAAGAGCCGCTGAAAATCACTTGGCCAAGTTTTTCGCTGACAAACCACACAAGTTCTACACCGATGGAATACTATATATTACCAAGCATGTAACCCCTACAACAAAACAATCTGGCTTAGCTTCTCTTTATGCTTTTGTTTTGTGTTTATTTGTCAACGTCAGGTTTCTTGTCAGACAATAGTCAATAAGTTGTCAAAATTTATCGACTGAATAATTGATTTTTGATCAAAAATTTAAAAACAAATACAACTTACGCAAATTGTTTATCATTCAGGCATTCAGACGAAAACAACACAAATGCATTTTTTTTTTTTTTATAAATTGGATGCGATTCATCTTCTATTTAAAGTATCAAGAAGACTCAATTGAATTGTTAATTTTGAATTGTTTAACGCATAATTTGAATTTTTAAAGAAAAAGAGTAATAGCTACACCCGAAGTGATCTGAAGGCAATTATTTAAATACATGTTGCAGAAATTCACCAGAAGATGCATCTGCAATGAAAGTGAATGTTCATAAATACGATGGAAGGTTGGTGGATTCAAGAGAAGGTGGTCATTAGCATAATGAGGGTAATTTTCTGTATATGCGGAATATGTATTCCTTGTTTTTTGACTTTTTTGTTTTTAAGTAAAAAAGTGTTTGAATAAAGATTTACTACACACGACGAGTTCCCGAGGTGACGGCAGAATCACAAAAAAATGCTTCGCCGCTACTGGTGCTACTTAGTAAACGAGTTTTAAAGGGTGAGCAAACAGCTTGCGTGGAAGTTTTCATTAAATTCAACACACATTTATTGTGAAATCAATGTAGAATTTTATTGATTAGAAAGTTCCGTCTATGGTTATTATGAACGCAGCACAACATCTTTCATGTAATCATCACGAATTCTGTTGCAACGACCATCCGAAGGTCAAACGATTTTTTTTTTAATTATAAATGGGTCAATGGCCCCAATTTAAGTTTGAATGTTAAGTTTGAGATCCTTAATATTTGGCATAGATTATTGGCATAGATATTTCTCTGCAAATAACCTCACAGCAGAAGGCCAATCAACTTCTCCTCTAATCGAAATAATGCGATCTTCAAATTTCGTACGCAATAAAGTGATTGATTGATGGCCCCACACCATACAGTCACTTATTTGGGATGCATTGGTGTTTCGTGATTATCGTATGGGTTTTCCAGACCCCAAAAACGAAAATTTTGTTCATTTACTTACCCACCCATCCAAAAATGGGCTTCATCGGAAGAGATCTAATTCGGTAACAAATTGTTTTAGCGATCCCATATCCAGTTAACAAATCGGCGACATCGTAGATGGTCCAAAGGCTTCAATTGTTGTGTAGTTTAGATTTCTTAGGCGTGAAAATGAAGATCAGCTCGAAAAATTCGCCGTAAAGAAGTGCCATAAGTGGGGCCCAATTGTTGACTTCAGCGACGAATTCAGGTGTCTGACTGGTTTTAAACACTTTCGCTTACAGTGGTGATGTATTGGCGTGTACGTGCTGACCGAGCACACTGATATGGAGCTTGAGCCGATATTGAACCAGTTTCCTTAGGACACTTCACCATCGCCCGAAAGTCAGGCTCACTAGGGCGATTGTGTTGACCGAAAAATTCACGAATTACATATACGAAATGTTACTTTTACAGATCAGCCATTTTCGTAATAAGATTGAATAACAAAAGTGCATTGCTGCGTGGTAAAGGATTTCATGACTAAATTTGCCAAAAATTTTATAAAATCCACATTCAACAACATTGACAGTAATTGACAGCAAACATCCACATCAACATCAAATTGTGATCTTACTATCTAAGATCTACTGAAGTTTCTATGACGAATACGGGTACAGGACGGGACAAGTGTAGCAATTTCGCTTCGTACTTTGATGAAAATATTAACCCACTTAAGGTTACAGTTTAAGACTTAAACTTTCTTAAATGAAAACACGTCAGCGAGGGAGTCCCGCTTGAGCATAAGCCTCAAAAACTTGATGAACCCAGCAAAAGAATTCTGTTTTTCCGTGGAATCAGGGTAGTTCCCTGTTACGACATCAATAAGCAGTCCATAGTCGTTCCTGGCCTCAGGATATGCTTCCTTGCTTCCTTGGTTTAGTTTGCCAGCATTTTGAAAAGTCATGTTATGCTCATATTATAATCAACTGTCAATGTGGGCGCTAACAGACAGTCCTTGCGAAGGTTCGGGTCCTGAGAAATTCTTCTCCGAGCCTTGCCCATTAAATTTATTTCCTGTGCACGGGGAAAGTCGATTTCGAATTATTTCTGACGCCTGTCGGCAAATACTAAATCTATTGAAACGAAAGATGACTTTAAGAGTCCAGCAAATGATAAATATAGAGATCAAGGGGAGAGAGACTTATTAGTTCGTATGAGCAGAGTAAAATATGCTTGCAATCTACACAGACTATTCTTGCAGTCCAGTGCAAGCTGTAGTGATATTTTTTCATCAAAGCTCGTTTCACCAGTTAGCCGACGCAATGGATATTCCTCGGCTTATTTAAGCCGTATTTATCTAAAAAAATCCGCTGCTAGCTGAACGACAGCGCCCTAAATGTTTTTGACGTGACATGCTTAGGCTTGGCTTCATTGGCGAAGCGGATTTTGTCCAATGGATTTTGAAGCACGCTCTCGCAGGATCTTCGCGTTAGTAGATATGTTGCACCTTAAACAAAGAATACATTTGCAAAGCAGTTTTTCGCGCATGGAGCTACACCAATATATTTTGTTCTCTTCAATGTGAAGGTACGTCTTATGTGTTTCAAGCGAACTTGCGTGAAGTAGAATTAATTTCACTGAATGCCCGGACATTCATGGTAGCAAGGATACGTTTTGACATCATGTATTAATGAACACCGAAGCGAAACTGCGTAAACTACACAAGCTCCCCCTTGGTATGAGCCGATGCTGACCTAAAACCTATTGCAACCAATAAAATTTGAAACTATTCATCTGATCAAAACCAACTGATAGACCCTTGATGTGACATAAGCTCCAGCTACTGTAACGCTCCCATTCGGGGCCTACTTCTATCAAGTCATGCCCGGACCGAAGCCCGAGGGCTCTTGACTCTGACGGAGCTGTGTTTAAAGATTTGGTGTGGAATACCGGTAGCCCCGGCACTCAATAGAACTACAACCGGCAGCTTGAAACTGCCCAAATCGTGGCAACTCTCGTCATTCTGAAGATGTTCACGATATGACAAGTATTTGCTCTGCGTCCGTTCATTATTTGAGTACGCCATTAATGGGCGAAGCCTTGATAACTGGGCTGAGGCCAATATTTTTTGAAACAAAAGCTACTTTCAGTGTTATGCCACTTTCAGTTAAGTTTTTTGTAACATAACTGAGTATGTGCTATCGGTGTCAGGTTGATTGAGGCCATCTAATAAAGAAACAGCGTCACCACTACCGATGATGTATTACACCTGGAGGCAGGCGGCAGGTAATTCCAGAAGTTCGTCTACGAAATATTTGCACTCAGCATCGTTCAGACTGTTGTTTTTATCATCCTCCCCAGTTCGAAGCGTGCGTCGGAAAGTGAATAGAGGCAAGGCTTGTTGAAGCACCGATTTTTCTGCGCAGGGAAAGCTACCACCAGAACAGAAAGAAAACCAGTCCCTTGGCTTTTTTGATGGAAACTATCGACAATAATACTTTTTCCAAAGTTCCAGGTAACTCTACCGAACATATCGTTGAAAGAGCCGCAAAAGCCACAAGACTATGACTTTCAACAGGAGTTTGAGCAGCTTGAGAAGACATTTTTTTTTTTTCGAATAGTTGTAGTCAGTATCTTTTGAACAATTGTCGCTTTTGTAGTACGACAAATCCACACGATACTCATGAGACTGATATAGCCACTACTTGATGTGGTATTCACGCTGGTGGCATCATCGGTTCCAACTCAAAAATGAGCCGGATTTCGCATTACAATCAATAGCTAACGTAAGAATACGAGTACATTAATCAAATATTAAATTCTTTGCAAATAAAGGCGACAACCAGTCCGAGGATATGTGGTTTCTGCCAAATGGCAGAAGACTTGTATAAGACTTCCAAATTTCATTCCTTGAGTAGCATCTCTAAATTTCCTCGGCCGCGTGCTTTGATTTGGCTACCTCCATAATATTGGAAGAATCTCCTGCTTCGATCGCAATGTGGTTAATCTGGTTGACGGTTGATTGATAAGAAGTTTTCCAAGTCCTCTTGTGAATATCGAGATGTGGGAATTCCGTATTAACTGACACAAAATTGTACCCTGCCGCAAGTCGATTAGCCTGAGTCAGATGTGATGTCGTACAGGATATGCCTTCCGACACTAATACCAAAGATGCGCTCTTCATTGTCATAGCTAGGGCATTACTCGTAGCTCCTGTTCAAAAGCTATTGTAGAAGCTACGAGTATCTCTGGTGTCGTTATCTTTCTTCTCTGTGGGGCTAATGTTGGCAAATTTTGCCTTAATAAGGATTGCTCTGGTGTCGCATTCAAAACAGAAATCGCCCTGCATAACGAATGGAAATTTCGACAAACACTCTTTACTTAAAGTGAACTCTTCTCTTGGTTTTCCCAAACTATGATTCAAGGAAACTTTTCCAACCCTACGTGACCAAATATCCCACAGTTTGTAAAGGGCAATTCCTATAGTATCAATGAATCCACATTTAAGATGAAAGTAGAAACGAATTCTATAAAATTCGAAATCTTTATTTACTCTGTTCTCGTCAGAAATCTATCTATCTACTCATGTGGTCATCACTTTATCTCCATTCGAAGGCGGGTAAACAAATCGACAATTAATTAGCACAGTTATCGATCCGTCATACCTTCTTGACACGCTATTGCGTTGCCAGCAATTTTGTTTACCTGGTTTCCTGATTTTTTCGACAACAAAATTAGCATAATACAGCGCCAAATGATTGACCACCCCCAAACAATCGACAACAAGTTCAAGAGCAATAACTTTGATCAGTTATTAAACCCTTGTCAGTTTGTAACGAGTATTCTGATGCAAATTTAATGAGAAGTAGCATCAACCGATTAAATCTGAAAGTATTTCTCCAGAACTGGTCCAACAATATATCTGCAACCGTACTCTGGTCTGTCAAACTGGAATGGAATAACATCTCCCAGTTTTAATTTAGATGCCAGCCAGGGGCTACACATAAACAAATTGACAAACACTCATTAAGTCGGTCGATCGAAATGACGCGACGGCATAGTTAAACAGTTCAAGTCATGCAACTAGAAATCTCTAGTAGCTCTCATTTGGTTCGAAATAGCGTTGGAGATTATAGCGGTGCATGTTATGACGCCTTAATGTGGTCGGCGATAATGAGCTGGTTAACACGTTTATTTTTTTTAATTTTTTTTTTTTTTTGAAAATTCTCCAAATTTTTTAAGAGGTTTGCTTTGTTGCCACCTGCCCAAATTTGCCCAAGTTTGAAATTGTCGCGCAACTTCATGAATTTTAATTGCTGTATCTGCATGTGTGGGCTAAGCCATTATGGGTTCGAGACTTGTTATTAGAGATTCTTCATAGATCGTAAAAGGTTTTGTAAGATTTTCATAATTCGTAATGTGAAGAGGGTCTTAAATTGTTGGTTTTAATCGTTAGGCTCTCTAATATATTCCCAATTGGTTGCAGACATGTCATGAGGTTTCCCAAACCAGTGACAATAGTTCCCAAAGTCTGCATTGCATTTGCATTATATTTGATAAGCTCGTAGAAATGCATATTGTCTTAACAACGAGCGAGAATTTTATAGCCTCGTTAATACGAATACATGCGCATCGATTGTATCAGTTTGTTACTTAACTTCTGTGAGCACTCATGGTATCTATGTAGAGCATTCACAATGTCTTCAAATGTTAGCATTGTAAAGATTATGGTGATGAAGGTACACTACACTTTCTCCGTTGCCGACTGAATCGCTTTCATTCGAAGAAGAAAGTACTTGAAAGCTACTATGTTTCTAGTAAATACTGGCAAATGATTTGGTAAATGAAATAAATGCATCCATTCTCAAGGAACAATGAACGCGTCCACTACAACTTGACGGCTATTTGACAAGTGACATTTACACAAATTTCCCGCGCTAAAAGTTTTTCACGTCAATTGTCTGCAATCATGGAACGGGGCTCGTTCATTACCCATTATATTTAATTAAAATTTCCATTACTTTAAGGTACATTACTTAAAAGTAATGCATTACAAAATGTAATGGTCGAAATGCTGTAATGATTACAATAAAATGTAATGAATATTAAAAAAGTAAGAAATCCTCTTTTTTACTTTTTATTCTGACATTCATTCTTAGGTATTTTGTCAAATAGAGCGGCACGAAAATAACTAGGAAAATAAAAAAAATTTTAAAATTGGAAATGAACAAGCGTTGGTTCGGTGTCATCGCATAGAAGACATAATTTGGATGAAAACAATTTTGAAATGCTACGAGGGCGGGTCAATAAATCCGTGACTTTTGGATTAAAACATAGATTTTTTGATAAAAAAAAATAATTTTATTTTTCAACGTAGTCTCCCTTGAGCTCTATACACTTTGTCCAACGCTTCTCCAATTTTTTTATCCCTTCCAAAAAAAATGATTTGTCGAGGTCCTCAAAAAAGGCCTTTGTTTGCGAGATGACTTCATCATTGGAGTCAAATCTTTTTCCACCAAGCCATTTCTTCAGGTTTGGGAACAAGAAGTAGTCGCTCGGAGCCAAATCTGGAGAATAGGGTGGATGAGGATGAGGAGGGAGCAATTCATAGCCCAATTCATGGATTTTTGCCATGGCAACTGCACATGCGTTTGTGGTCGACTGTGAGCAAACGCGGCACCCATCTTGCGGAAAGCTTTCTCATGCCCAAGTGATCATTCAAAATTGAAACCACTGAGCCATGCGAGATCCCTACGGCTTCCACAATCTCTCGCACTTTCAATCTTCGGTCGGCCAACACCATATCGTGAATTTTTTCGATTGTTTCGGGTGTAGAGACCTCAACTGGGCGTCCAGGACGTTCGGCATCTTCAGTGCTTGTACGGCCACAACGAAATTCAGTAAACCACTTTTTTACCATTGAAATCGATGGTGCAGAGTCCCCATAGTATTAATCAAGCTTAGCCTTGGTCTCGGTAATGGTTTTTTTTCGCAAGAAATAATGCTTAATAAGCACACGAAATTCACTTTTTTCCATTTTCTCCTCAAATTAGTGAGTAGTCTGATAAAAATAGCTGTCAAACACAAACTAACTGACGCAGCAAGTTTAAATTTTGACAGGAGTCAACTGACAGATGCCTGTTGACAGGAGCAGTGTTGCTGTTTCAGTAAAGAGGTCAGAAATTCAAAAAGTCACGGGCTTATTGACCCGCCCTCGTAGTATTTCTAAAAGCAAATGAAGCGTTGTTTTTGAAAAATATATGGCAAGAATAGTGAAGTTATTAAAGTTTTGTTTTTTTTATATTATTGCGCTTAGAAGGCTAGGTTAAGAAAAATAGGGTGCGCCATAAGACACAGACACTAGGCACCAAAACGGGCCCATCGCGATCCCCTGTGGGTCCAGTTAAAACCAACTCCAATTTGCTAAAACCTAAACAGTCTCGCTATTAAAACACCTAATTTCTCCACAATAGCCAAGAAGGCCTTTGAAATCTGTACCGTCTATTTCCTCTAAGTTTTCAAAGAAATATTTTCCTACGAATTTCCTTCGGCTACGTGATATTGCCTCACATTCTCACAATATGTGTGTTATGTCCTTAACCGCTTGTAGATCCCCGCAGAATCTAAAAGTGTCGGTATTTGTCAGTTATAGTCACTTTGCGTGTTTCAGCAGTAGACAGTGTCCTGTTAGTATTATAATTAGCGTCCTAAGCTTATCCCTATTCCTATTAATAAGCTTCCTACATTTGTAACCGTCGAGGAGTGGCCATAGAGCCTTTGATATCCTATATCCTTTCAAGCTCAACCACCTTATGCTGGCGGCCTTTATTGTTTTTTCTTCAATAGTGCCCCTTACCGTGCAGAGGGGTGGTTTGACATCAGCAACCTCACTATTTTCGAGTAGCGCTGCTCTTCTTGCAACCTCGTCTGCTTGTTCATTTCCTTTTATACCGCAGTGTTCTGGCACCCAGCACAGTCTCACCCTGTTCTGAACTGTGTCAGAGTTGATGTTGTTTGACTCCATTGCCTTAAGAGCGGCCTGGCTGTCGATGTAGATAGCGATATCTCTGCCGGATACTGATCTTATCTGCATCAGCTCAGTAGCCCTAAGGACAGCTATAACCTCTAATTGGAAGACACTTCTAGTGTCCGGTAGCCTTATGGACGCTCTCAGTTGCGGGTCCTCCGAGAAGATACCGGAACCTGTTCCTTCCTCTGTCTTCGAGCCATCTGTGAAAACTGCAATTTCGCTTGATCTTATCACTGCATTTTCTTACCAGTCCTTCCTCTCCGGACATATAATGTATCATACGGAATGTCGAAATCGATTAAGGAAGGGATTTCATCCGTTTTAATAGTATTGCTCCTCCAGGCGTGCCGTGTCCGAAGCTACTGCTTTTGAAAAGACCCAGATAAGTGATTCGAATCGCACTGTTGCCAGCAATTTTTTTTTATCTGTAAATCAAGCGGTGTTAGGTGCAGAAAGGTGTCTAATGCTGCCGGACGGGTGGTACGGAGCGCTCCTGTAATGGCTTGGTAGCCGTTCACTGAACCGCCGCTAATTTTCCGTAGGTCGTTTTCTTAGTTATTGCTCCCCACCATGCTAGTGAGCCAATGTCTCACCACTACCGTAGATAGCCAGTACGCCATAACGGGTTTAAGGCCCCAAATTTTTCTCACAGTTCTTTTGCATATGAAAAGAGCATTATATGCCTTTTTGATTCTTTCCGCTACGTTGAGATTCCATTTCAGATTCTTATCCAGAATCACGCCAAGGTACTCGTACTTCGCACTATCCAAAAGGGACATATCCACCCCGTCGAGTTTTGGCAGTGTGAATTGCGCTTACTTTAGACATAAATATTCTAAGTTGGTTTCCTTGGCAGTATAATGTACGAGGGCGGGTCAATAAGGTCAATAGGTCTTTGTTTGCGAGATGACTTCATCATTGGAGTCAAATCTTTTTCCACCAAGCCATTTCTTCAGGTTTGGGAACAAGAAGTAGTCGCTCGGAGCCAAATCTGGAGAATAGGGTGGATGAGGCAGCAATCCATAGCCCAATTCATGGATTTTTGCCATGGCAACTGCACATGTGTGCACCCTTGCTTTTTCTTGGCCAAATGAGGTCGTTTTTTTTTCAAATCGTCATTGAATCGGTCCAATAAGTTGGCATAATATTCCCCATTGATTGTTCTTCCCTTTTGAAGGTAGTCAATGTGGATTATCCCGCGTGCATCCCAAAAAACAGTCGCCATAACTTTATTGGCTGACAAACCCACCTTGGCCTTCTTTGGCGCCGATTCACCCTTAGAAACCCACTGTTTTGACTGTTGTTTGTTCTCTGGTGTGTTGTGATGGATCCATGTTTCGTCCACGGTTACAAAACGGCGCAAAAACTCCTCCATATTGCGATTAAACAACGCCAAACCTTCCTGTGAAATTGTTACACGATTGCGTTTGTGGTCGACTGTGAGCAAACGCGGCACCCATCTTGCGGAAAGCTTTCTCATGCCCAAGTGATCATTCAAAATTGAAACCACTGAGCTATGCGAGATCCCTACGGCTTCCACAATCTCTCGCACTTTCAATCTTCGGTCGGCCAACAACATATCGTGAATTTTTTCGATTGTTTCGGGTGTAGAGACCTCAACTGGGCGTCCAGGACGTTCGGCATCTTCAGTGCTTGTACGGCCACAACGAAATTCAGTAAACCACTTTTTTACCATTGAAATCGATGGTGCAGAGTCCTCATAGTATTTATCAAGCTTAGCCTTGGTCTCGGTAATGGTTTTTTTTCGCAAGAAATAATGCTTAATAAGCACACGAAATTCACTTTTTTCCATTTTGTCCTCAAATTAGTGAGTCTGATAAAAATAGCTGTCAAACACAAACTAACTGACGCAGCAAGTTTAAATTTTGACAGGAGTCAACTGACAGATGCCTGTTGACAGGAGCAGTGTTGCTGTTTCAGTAAAGAGGTCAGAAATTCAAAAAGTCACGGACTTATTGACCCGCCCTCGTAAATGGCAAGAATAGTGAAGTTATTAAAGTTTTGTTTTCTTTTATATTATTGCGCTTAGTAGGTTAGGTTAAGAAAAATAGGGTGTGCCATAAGACACAGACACTAGGCACCAAAATGGGCCCATCGCGATCCCCTGTGGGTCCAGTTAAAACCAACTCCAATTTGCTAAAACCTAAACAGTCTCCCTATTAAAACACCTAATTTCTCTACAAAAGCCAAGAAGGCCTTTGAAATCCGTACCGTCTATTTCCTCTAAGTTTGCAAAGAAATATTTTCCTACGAATTTCCTTCGGCTACGTGATATTGCCTCACATTCTCACAATATGTGTGTTATGTCCTTAACCGCTTGTAGATCCCCGCAGAATCTAAAAGTGTTGGTATTTGTCACTTTGCGTGTTTCAGCAGTAGACAGTGTCCTGTTAGTATTATTATTAGCGTCCTAAGCTTATCCCTATTCAGCTTAATAAGCTTCCTACATTTGTAACCGTCGAGGAGTGGCCATAGAGCCTTTGATATCCTATATCCTTTCAAGCTCAACCACCTTATGCTGGCGGCCTTTATTGTTTTTTCTTCAATAGTGCCCCTTACCGTGCAGAGGGGTGGTTTGACATCAGCAACCTCACTATTGTCGAGTATCGCTCCTCTTCTTGCAACCTCGTCTGCTTGTTCATTTCCTTCTATACCGCAGTGTTCTGGCACCCAGCACAGTCTCACCCTGTTCTGAACTATGTCAGAGTTGATGTTGTTTGACTCCATTGCCTTAAGAGCGGCCTGGCTGTCGATGTAGATAGCGATATCTCTGCCGGATACTGATCTTATCCACATCAGCTCAGTAGCCCTGAGGACAGCTAGAACCTCTAATTGGAAGACACTTCTAGTGTCCGGTAGCCTTATGGACGCTCTCAGTTCCGGGTCCTCCGAGAAGATACCGGAACCTGTTCCTTCCTCTGTCTTCGAGCCATCTGTGAAAACTGCAATTTCGCTTGATCTTATCACTGCATTTTCTTACCAGTCCTTCCTCTCCGGACTTATAATGTATCATACGGAATGTCGAAATCGATTAAGGAAGGGATTTCATCCGTTTAATAGTATTGCTCCTCCAGGATCGTGCCGTGTCCGAAGCTACTGCTTTGGCACTGTTGCCAGCAATTTTTTTTTTATCTGTAAATCAAGCGGTGTTAGGTGCAGAAAGGTGTCTAATGCTGCCGGACGGGTGGTACGGAGCGCTCCTGTAATGGCTTGGTAGCCGTTCACTGAACCGCCGCTAATTTTCCGTAGGTCGTTTTCTTAATTGTTGCTCTCCACCATGCTAGTGCGCCATATGTCAGTATGGGTCTCACCACTACCGTATATAGCCAGTACGCCATAACGGGTTTAAGGCCCCAAATTTTTCTCACAGTTCTTTTGCATATGAAAAGAGCATTATATGCCTTTTTGATTCTTTCCGCTACGTTGAGTTTCGCCAAGGTACTCGTACTTCGCACTATCCAAAAGGGACAGATCCACCCCGTCGAGTTTTGGCAGTGTGAATTGCGCTTACTTTAGACATAAATATTCTAAGTTGGTTTCCTTGGCAGTATAATGTACCACCAACCAATCGGGTTTTAAAGCTTCAACAGGGGCTTATGCAAACACAAGCGTCGCCACTTAGCTTTTCTCAAATAACTCCTGCTCACATCTCGATGTGGTGAAACCCGGGAGTCTATCTTCAACCCTGTAGGAAGTTTTTACTTTTGCCAGCAAGAAGTGGGGAGTTCTAGGTCAAGTCCTGGTCCAAGTTTCAGTCCAAGTTCTGATCAAAGTCCTAGCTCAGTCGAAAATATAATTAAATGTATTAAAATAATGTAATGCATTACATTTTAAGTGTTATATTACTTATTATGTAATGGACGCTGCTTCTCCTCCATTACTTTGAAAGCCCATTACTTCTTTCAATAACTTTTAATGAGTAATGGAATTATTTCCATTACAATTCCAAGTAATGGTGATGGAGAAATGTTCCATTACTACACTTTGTAATTGTAATTGGGAACATAATTACTTACCAAATGTAATCATTACTTTCCGTTTCTGCTCCAAAACCGTGGCAAAATCTTTCCGCTGCGACCACTGATAATCCATGAATGTTTCCATGAAGATCAATACACTTTTGTATACGTTTGAACCAGGTTTTGAAGCACTTTTTCCACTTCGATGGTGGTAACTCCAAAACATGTGATTTGACGCATCAACTGTGGGAATTAGAAGAATAAGAAGAAACTATTGGGTGTCAAGTCTGTGAGAGCTTTCATTGTCGTTTTGGAGATTGATTCGTCTGATGCGATTGGTTTCCTTTATTTTTCCAAACACTTCTGGCAAACAAATGGTGATGTACCATTCAGAATTGGCCGCTCTACGTTGCTCTAATGGCACGGTGGTGACATATCCAATTAAAAAAAAAACACTGTGGCGCTGGCAGCCCGGTATGGGCCATGGCCTAGCTTCTTGACACTCATTTGTGTTGCTCATGTTATCATTTTGGTCACATCTGAGCGGGGCCTACGGTTTATCGCCGAGTCCGAACGGCACTCCTTAGAAGCTCTTTCGTAGGCAATTTTACTTTCGGGAGTTTACCATTGCCCGCCGAAAGGGTGATGGCGATTTGAAAAATTGTTGGTGACCCAGCCTGGGATCGAACCCAGACTCTCTGCGTGATAGTCCAATGAGCTAACTATCACGCCATCGCCATCGCCACCATATCCAATTATTCCGAAAAATATACGACCATTTGCACATCGAATGCTTCGTGCGCGAACAGCTATTGCTGGATTTGGTTGGCCTCGAAAGACCTAACAAGACTAAACAAGTCGATTGTTGTTTAGTCTCGGGTTCATATGCATAGATCCATGGTTTGTCGCTTGTCACGATTTTCAATCTTTTCAACATTTCTTGGCACCAATCGACACGAGCCTGTTTTTGAGCGATTGCCAAATAATGCAATATCTAACGCCAAAAAACCTTTCCGATGGCGAAATGTTCATGCAATATTGAATGTATGTGGAACTAATACCCAAACATTTCTCGATCTCACGGCATGTCAAATGACAATCTGGCAACATCAGTTCACGCACAACATTGATTTTTTCTGGCACAACAATGGATTCTAGATGAGTTATGGGAGTTACTAAAATTGGATACTTAGCTACAGTTTTAACGTCCAAATTAGTTACTAACAGGGATTGGTTGGGGTTAAACTGAAAGAGAAGCGTTGGCGCGGAGGCTTTTGAGGAGCGGGAGAATTAGGGGATTAGAGGATTGGTGCGTAAGGGGTTATGAAGCTCCAGTTAGGGGCGATTTTTGTTAACATGTTTGTTTGTTACTTTAGGAATGGAGTTGGAGAGGGATCTTTTACTACCTATGCTTATTATTTAAACTACGGTTGTTTTTAGAGCTGCGATCATGGTCGAGAAGTGGATTTTCTTGTTTTTCAGACCGTTTGCTGATATTTATCTGCCCAGATTTAGAGGCCTTACCAGGAAAAGTCGAGAGCAACCACGAACATTTAGATGAAATGTTGGTCTTGAAGCTGCTGGCACTGTTGGAGTCAGAAAGGAAATCATCTGGCACTCACTCATTAAAGTTTATAGAATAATTTTGGTGAAAGAAGTTACGCAGTCAAGCAGCATCTGGGTGTTGAGGAGCACCTTCAACGTAGAATACCGTATGGTTTCTCTTATTCAGCTTTTGAAGTATGCTGATCCATTCGGAGGAGGCCCATGAAGTTCTGAGTTGTTTGATCAGTTTGCGTGGAGCGGCAGCGGAGGAATACTAGGTTCAGTTGTTAGGGCGGCAGAAGGAGTAGTTGAAGATCAGTTCATCGACTGTAGGATCTGTTGGATTCGGGGTGGGATGAATTGTTTTGAAAGGGGATTGAAGAAGCAAGTCGAGATCTGTACAAAGAAGATTGATGGTTTCGTTTATGTTAGCAATCACGTTAAATTTAAGAAAGATAACGGAGTCTGCGTAAAGGATCTTCAACCTTTTCAAGAATTGTTCTAGTAATATGAAAGTTCTTCGTTAGCATTGCATTAATGGACTTGTCGTTGCATTTAACTGCAAGCCAAATGTGAGTCAGAAGGATCTCTTAGCACTCGTTGCAGTAACAATTGAAGAGACTGCTCTGGGTAAGTCCGATGCATATGTCGTGAAAAGATTCTCCGCAGAGAATTACAGGCTACCTTTTCGGCGTTGGATTAAATAATTGGGCACAGCACAATATCACAGCACTAGTCCATGGTTTGTCTATTTCTGCTAATTTTTTTTTCTGTGCAATTGAGGATTTGTGAAACCGGCAGATGAAACTAGGTTTACGAACATCGACGGGAACAACGATAGTCAGTATAATTTGTACTTATCACAACACAAACAGCACTCGTATGACAAAATATTCTGAGTACAATTACCATTTAAAATGTCAAACTTTACGATGACAATGACACTGGAGTTGCCATACCTCAAAATTTAAGTAGCAACCCTCGTATCATACGGTGTAGTTAACAAAAGGGAACAGGAGGAATGCTAGACGGGGCTAAATCAGGTCGCCCGCGAGCCCCACAAGTCAGAACCCATGGAGAATGGAATTCGTGTAAATCCGCTGAGCAAGCAGAAAATCATGTCCCAGGGGAGACACCAGCAGCAGCATTTCGCGTATCTTAATACGTGATTTGGGACTCAGCACATTTAACAGATACATCGGCTACTTATTCAGCATTGGAATACTGAAACAGAATCAAATCGAAGTCCTTACTTCGCCAGTACGCAAAGAATGGCCATAGACAGGAAAATTTTCATAGTGTATGCTCTGCCATATGCTCCGGAATCGTTTTCAAAGTTCAAAATGATCATCACTCATCTTCTGTGTTGGTTCAGTTGGGAGTCGCCAACGGGCTCCATTTTTTGCAAGAAAGCTGTTTCAAATTAAAGAGAACTTTGTGGGATCCCTTAACACATACAGTAAAAATAGGTTATAACGATGAACCGGATATAAAAATATATTTTCAAAGTCCCGGCAAAACACCGTTTAACTTTGAGTACAACAATGCCGGATTTAAGAATGGAATCGGTTATAGCGATGATAATATACAAGATTTGAGTGTAAAAACTGTTTATAACGATGGGAAAAAATTGTACGTGTTTATATTTTAATTTATCTTCTAAATATGTACGAGTATGCATGTGCCGACATTGTGTATGCACATATACTCGTACATAGACAATGGTTAATTTTCCTTTAGCGTCTGTAGTAACTGGTCTGTGCATGTTTTTTACATGTCTACATCTAGTGCTAATGGTAATTTCATCACATGGCCTGTTCGATTTCCATATCTGGTATCTGAGGAGTTCATTAAGCGTTGATTTTTATTCGAAACAAGATGGTGACAATAGATAAGCGAAAATCATTTTCCCTTGCCCAAAAATACGACATTATTTCAAGAATTAAAAGTGGTGTCAGAATTTCGGATTTGTCCAAGGAACTTGGAATATCCCAACCAACTGTTTCGACAATTTTAAAAAATAAACAAAAAATAAAAGAACAATTTGAGGTGAGTTCTACTAAAATAAAAAAAGTGCGAAGTGCAAAGTTCATAGATGTTGAAAATGCCTTATTAAATTGGTTTAAGGACAAGAGAAGTATGAACGTCCCTATGAGTGGGCCAATACTTCAGCAAAAGGCTACGGATTTCGCAAAATTACTTACTTACTTTAGGTGGCGCTACAGTCCGGGGTGGACCTGGGCCTCAGTCAACAAGCTTCTCCAGCCAGCTCGATCCCTGGCTAGCTGCCTCCAGTTTTGCCTCTTCCACTTGCGTGCTCCACCTGAGTCTTGCCTTCCTCTACTGCGCTGTCCCTCGGAGGCGGATTCGAAGACTTTCCGGACCGGAGCATTGGTGTCCATGCGATCTCAGTCTTTGGATCTTCACTCTTCTGGCTAGGTCCATGTCGCTGTACAGTCCATACAGTTCGTCGTTGTATCTCCTCCTCCACTCACCGTCAATGCAGACGGGACCGAAGATCGCCCGAAGAATTTTTCTCTCGAAACAACCAAGAACACCCTCATCTGTTTTTGATAATGTCCATGCCTCTGCGCCATAGAGCAAGACCGGGATTATTAAGGTCTTGTGAAGGGTGACTTTTGTTGTCCGAGAGAGGGCTTGGCTACTCAATTGCCTTCTCAATTGCTGGTGTCGTTGTCTGTATTTATAGCGGAGCCTAGGTAGACAAAGTCCTTAACTACCTCAAAGTTATATCTGTCGAGGGTGACGTTCTGTCCGAGACGTCGGTGTTGGTTGTCCTTTTTGCTTGACAGCATATACTTGGTCTTGCCCTCATTGACCGCTAAACCCATTTTCGCCACTTCCGTCTCAATACTCGCGAAAGCGCCACTGACATCAACCTGTTTTCTCCCGATTATGTCAATATTGTCGGCGTATGCGAGTAGTTGGACGGACTTTTGAAAGATAGTGCCTCTTGTGTTTGCTCGTGAGTTTTGCACTATTCTTTCAAGTACGATGTTGAAAAAATCGCATGACAGCGCATCGCCTTGTCTAAATCCTTTCTGGACATCAAAGGTCTCGGTGAGATCTTTACCGACCTTGATGGAGCAGCGTGCATTCTCCATCGTCATGCTGCACAGACGGACGAGTTTGGCAGGGATGCCAAAACTAGACATTGCTCTATATAGCTCGTCTCTATAGATGCTGTCATACGCGGCCTTAAAATCGATGAATAGGTGGTGGGTATAGATCTGAAGCTCATGGCTCTTCTCCAAGATCTGCCGTAGTGTGAATATCTGGTCGATGGTGGACTTTCCTGGCCTGAAGCCACACTGATATGGACCTATCAGGTTGTTGACAAACGGCTTCAGGCGTTCACACAATACGGCAGATAAAATCTTACATGCGATGTTAAGGAGACTGGTGCCTCTGTAGTTGGCGCAGTTCAGAGGGTCTCCTTTTTTAAGAATTGGACAAACAATGCTGAGGTTCCATTCATCGGGCATACTTTCGTCCGACCAAATTTTACAGATCAGTTGGTGTATGCTCCTTACCAAGTCATCGCCTGCCGCTTTGAAGAGCTCGGCAGTCAGGCCATCCGCTCCAGCAGCTTTGTTGGACTTAAGCTTCGATATGGCTATCTTCACTTCATCCAGGTCGGGTGGACGGAATTGTTGGTCATCATCGTCCAAGTTGAAAGATTGATTCTGCCTGACAGCGGTATTTGGTCCGTCATCGCCGTTATACAGTCTGCAGAAATGATCTTTCCAAATGTCTTCGATGCTTGATGCTGGCGGCATTGGACCTTTTAAGAGATTAAGAGACACTCGATCGGAAAAGGACTTGGCGATCTCTTGCGATTGTAGCCGTCTGAAGTCGAATTTTCTCACAGCATTAGTTTGTCTTGGCGTAGTTTGGGATATCCGCAACCGTACCTTGGCTACAACAAGGTAATGGTCCGAGTCGATGTTGGCTCCTCGGAACGTACGTACATCCATAATGCTGGAGGAGTGTCTTGCGTCGATCGCAATGTGATCAATCTGGTTGACTGTTGATTGATCAGGAGTTCTCCAAGTCCCCTTGTGTATGTCGAGATGTGGGAACCGCGTGCTAGCCACGACAATGTTTCGCCCCGCCGCAAAGTCGATTAGCCTGAATCTGTTATCGGAGGTGGTGTTGTGCAGGCTATATTTTCCGATTGTTCCACCAAAGATACCCTCTCTTCCTAGCTTTGCATTAAAATCACCGAGGACAATTTTAATGTCATAGCTAGGGCATTGCTCGTAGGTCTTGTTAAGGAGCTCGTAGAAGGCATCCTTGGTGTCATCTTTCTCCTCTGTGGGGGTATGCGCGCATATGAGGCTAATGTTGGCGAATTTAGCTTTGATGCAGATTGCTACGAGGCGCTCGCTCACATGCCGGAAGCTGAGGACTTCTTGTCTTAGTCTGCCTCCGACAACAAATCCGCATCCAAATAAGAGCTGCTTTTGCCGTCGATAGCAATCGCCGTAGTAGATGTCGCAGTTTTTCATCTTCTTTTTGTCCGGCCCATCCCATCGCATTTCTTGGATGGCGGTTATGTCTGCTTTGCAACAGTCTAGGGCCTCCACTAGTTGCTCGGCTGCACGTGGTCTGTTAAGGAACTAACATTCCACGTGCATATCCGAAGCTTATTGTCCTTAAATCGTTTGCGTGGGTTGTCAACAGTAGATCCGTCCATATTCGGCTTGTTGATGCTTCGTAACTTCCTTTTTTTTTTTAAATGGCCGGGCAGTTACCCCGGCGGCAAAACCCCCAACCTGGGGGACCAGTTCCATTTTTAATGACCCTAGGACGAGGGGTCGGTTACACCGAAGCCAGTAACCCGTTCCGGGATGTGAGCGCTGCCGTTGGCCCTTATAGGGCTCGTCCGCCACCATCGCTTTTCCAAGACCCTGACTAAGTCCTGGAAATCCTTTCCGTCCTGAGCTCCAAATATGTCGGAGTAGCCCGGATAAGGTCTTGTTTTGTTTTTTCCAACACTAAATCCTGGTTAATGGCGCAGGAAGCTCGCCATTTGCCCTCTTCACCTCGCAACCTCTAGTGAGATTCCCAGATGGCGCCACGGGGAGGCGTGAAGTAGGACTTATTAGCAGAGCTGCAAGATGTTCGGCTGCAGAGGCTCATTCTCGTCATTTAAGGAACCAACACCTGTCGGAAGATGCTACTTCTACGAGGCCTTATACTAATCGTTGCCATTCGCAAAATTAGTAGGCGTAAAAGACTTGGTTTGTCCTATGAGTTGGATACAAAGGTTTCGGGTACGGCATAATATCGTTTTGGGGAAAATAAAGGGGGAAGGTGCTGGTGTGTCACAAGGTGTTTGCGATGATTGGTTGACTACAGCTTCGGAAAGGATTTGATGACGACGATGTTTTTAACGCCGATGAAACTGGATATTTTTTATAAAATGACCCCCGACAAACTTTTAAATTCAAATGCGTGTTTCAAAAATGTTACAACCCTACCAGTTTTATATGAAAATAATAAAAGGGCATGGATGACGTCCATTATTTTCGAAAAGAGCTTTCAAAAAAAAAACGGAGAATTTTACTTTTGGTTGACAATTGTGCGGCACATCCACACATCCAGGCCTTAAAAGCTATTAAACTCGCATTTCTGCCCCCAAATACCACGTGAGAGAGCATAGCCTGTAAGACTCCCCATTGAAATTTGGACAGCCTTTGAAGGCAGCTTTAATAAAACTAGTGTCGTCGATTCCCATGGAGACAGTGCGTGCCGCTATAGAACAATGGCCACAATGTTTAAAAGCCTGCGTCAACGCTAAACTGTTGGAATTTTGACAGAGTAAAGGACCCTTTGGTAAGAAAAGAAGTTTGCCACTGAAGAGGATCCGCTGATATGATCAATGATAAGTTTGTTTGCTGTGAAACAGATTACTGCGGCTTTTGTCAGGCTCCAACTCCACTCCAACGGTGGGTCTCGCATCCAAATGGCTTTCCCTACCAAGCTTAGGGCTACCCTTAACTGATTTCTGAAACCCTCTTTCCTAGATACATATATATTTATGTAATGGACTGTACTTTTAAAGCCATCTTCAATTTAAGAAGTTACCTTTGGAGCAACTCGCATTAGAGTGAAAGTGATTTTGGTCTCACAGACATGTGGTCTTAGGCAACTATACTAGATCTTCTACGAGTATTGCGGATGAAGTAAGAAATCGAACAAAATCTGAGTCAGCATCAGCACGGATGGCTTCAAATTCGACTAAGGACGTGTCGTTGATGTCTTTTTGGAAGAGAAAATGGTTGTGATTCCTTTCCACGTTGAGAAAACTTGTGTCCGTCTTTATAGCGGAGATATACATACTCGTATGTATGCACAATCCTGTCGACATTAAACTATATTGCGAAGAATCAATGAAGGTAGCGAGGTTTTCTTGTCTGAAGCGCAACCTTCGCATCAGGCTGCATGTATTCCGCAGAGATAGAATAGGTACTTGATCTATTAAGGATTTATTCATTCTTTATTTGAGTGCTTTGGAGGCCCAAGTGCCACTGGAAATTCGAAGAACATGATTCGAAAATAAGGAAAAGTTTTATTTTGGTGATCTTAACGCAGTTGGATGTAGTACAAACAGCATTGGCATCTGGCTCATCGACACGACTCGAAGCTCTTCGTGGTCCAACCACCAAGATCAAAACGAAAGGGGTAGACGAGTCTGCTGTCAAAAGCAAAAGGACATTCAAGTGAATTTCTTCTACACTATGCACTATGCAAGTCCGGGAAGCTTGAAGTCTACTTTGTTTCGGGTATCACAAGAAGTAAAAAGATTATTTATCGACAAAACCCTAACTCTGGAGGAACATTTAAACTGTGATGGTATTTAAAATCCATCATTCTTAATCGAATTTTATTACTAGTACTAGTTGTCACATGACAAAGGTAAACACAAATTAAAATTGAAGTAAACAAAACATTTTAAAGCACACACAAACTACGAGTACTATAAATAAATAAATAATTTCACAAGTTTTTAACTGCACGAATCGCTTGAAGTATCGCCGGGATGTCCTTCTCATCGCAAATTCCCAACTGCTCCAGATCAGATTTGGTAAGAATTTTGAAGACGGCCAAATCGATTTCTTCCTTCAGAAAGATGTGCCGATACTTCTCCATGCCGATGTCCTTTAAGATATTCAATACTCTCGGACTCATAGGCGGTGGGGAATTAATCACTTTAAAACACTTAAATCTTAGACGTTTCGGTTTCGAACTGGCTTGCTTGCCAAGACAACCACGACCGAAATCCAAAGACTTTGGGGTATGTCTCAAAGTTGGTGTCAAGATTCTCTTCAAATTTTGCAAATAGTGCGATTCACTGGAATGTTGCTTTGGGGTGTTTTCCGTAGATATTGTCAACGGGGAGGTACGACAGATTTCAGGGATTTTGCAAGCTAATCGGTTTCGCTTTGGAGGTGGACATTTATCAAGGACTATCTTTGTCATAGGCATGAGACTTGGCGAGTGAACGCGTAAAGTTTGCCTCAATGTGAACTCACTAATCGGGGTAAGCGGAGTGAGTGGTGAATGTGGATCTGTTGAGATTTTTTTAGTGATCATTTGTACATAACAAAGGTGTATAGATTGTTAGTACTTACCTCTGTAGGTACACTTGTAAGGCTCCATATCAAAGAAACAAAAACAAAAGTCAAGTAATAGAAACGGGAAAATAAATAAAAATAACGAAAACAAGAGAGTGGCTACTGTTTGGACATGGAACCAAAAGAAGCGTGTACAAAACTGAAGTAGAAGGTTAAAGGAGTCAACGGTTTGACAAAAATTGTCATTTTGTTTGGCCTTAGTCATACTTGTGAGCATAGTTTGGGCAAGAGTAGAGCAGCTATAGTACAGTAAAGCGAATTCGCCGCTGGTAGGTTTTACATCTATAGGCAGAATTCGACTAAAAGTTGAAGTCGTCTTTTAGGAAAACTTTTAATCTAGGAGTGTGATGCTGACTTACACAAAAGGACCCCCTTATTTTGGGACTTTTTTGACTGCATGGACGTTTAGTTACAAGACATCACTCTATGACTCCTTTGCCCATTGATAGAAAAACAAAGTATCATAGAATGACAAAATGATACACACAATGAGTTCGGGATATTCAGGCAATCGAGTTTAAAATGTTAGCCTTTGCTCTTTGTATGTGAGACTCTACCATTTACTTCTTTTTCTTTTTATAATTTTCATAACAAAGACCATGAGCAACTGATCTAGGTTCGAGCGACTCAGAAAAGCAGTTCATAACCACTTCAAATTGCTGCTGACGAAAGAACTAAGCCGTCGGTTCAAGATACAATTGTTGAAGGCTCTCACCTTTGGCTTTCTAACTAATAAAACTGAGCACTGCATCTGGCAGAATAGCTGACATGATTTTTAAATGCTTCAAATGCCGCCAGCAACTTTCCAAGATGCTCCAGAAGCAAGAAAAAATGGCCTTAAACTTGGTGCTTAGCAACAAGCAATTGATCAACATTCAGGATAATAAATTTGGTAGGAAAGTAAGCTTTATGCTTACTTACTGCTCCACAATTGGAGGCCAAAATTGTTGAACTTTTCAATCTATGTTACAAGAGACTGCTTTAAGGCTGTTGTGGCAAGCATCGCGCCCTGAAAAAATGACTTTCTTAAGCAGGCCGTCAAAGATAAAATTTCATATTTCTTGTGCTCAAACTTCGGTGGGATTTTTCTAAACTTAGTCAGACAACAGGTGATCTTGAAAAGACATTTGACACGAGCATTTAACAGCGTGTCGAAATGGACAGTTAACTCCTTAATGATTAAAGTATACAAGTCCAATATGGAGCGGTGAGAAATAAGGCGCAAATCCTTGAAGCTATTTGAAAATGCTTAACATAGAGAACAGGTGTATGACAGCTTTTATGACTTTCCATATTTGATCACTTTACCAGGCCTTTGTGGACATACTACTTTGTCCAAAAACTAGTAGGAATTTTTTTATAAATCAAAAAATCTTTATTTATTTTTTTAAATCAATTTCGTCCCCTTCAAAATAGTCCCCTCCCGATACAATACATTTATGCCACCGCTTTTTCCAGTCCTCGAAGCATACCAAAAAGTCTTCTTCCGGTATAGCCTTCAGAGCGCGCGCCGATTCACGTTGAATGTCTTCAATCGACTTAATACGGTTTCCTCGGAGTGGTCTTTTGAGTTTTGGAAATAGCCAGAAGTCACACGGAGCTAAATCAGGTGAATAAGGTGGTTGCGGAACGATATTGGTTGCATTTTTGGCGAAAAAGTCACGAAGAATCAGTGCAGTGTGAGATGGTGCATTATCGTGGTGCAAAAACCAAGAGTTGTCTTTCCATAAATCCGGCCTCTTTTTACGAATAGCTTCAGGCAAACGACGCATAACACTCAAATAGTATTCCTTGTTGACAGTTTGACCGGGTGGAAGGAATTCATAATGAACTACACCACGAAAATCGAAGAAAACAGTCAACATCACCTTGATTTTTGAGCTCTTCGTCTTCAACGCGTTCTCTACCTTCTTTGAACAATTTATACCAATCATATGTTGTTGATTTTGGTAGAGCTCGGTCCCCGTAAGCATTCTTCAACATTTTCAACGTTTCTGCATGTTGAATAATTTTAGACATCGTACAAATCTACAAATTCACTTTTTGTGTCGCACAAAAACAAGCATAACTCAAACACTAATGAATATTTTGACATATAATTTGGCATGGAAGTCAGTAACAGTTGTACCAACTCTAAAAAAATATATTGAGCGAAAATATTTACCCGCGTAATTTAAATCGGAAAATTCCGACTAGTTTTTGGAGACAGTAGTACGTCCTCAAAAACACGAATAATGTTGGCTTCCAATGTGTCAATTGTTGTTTGTTTGTCATTGTGGACCAGTGACTTTTCGCATCCCCAAATAATATAATCAAGCGGCTTCAAATCACAAGATGAGAAGGTATCCAATTTACAGGCCTATTACGCGAAATTGTGCATTCATCGAATTGAATTGATTGTTTCGTTCGCTGTATGGTACGTAGCGCCATCCTGTTTAAACCACATCTCTTCCATCATTATGCCATTCAATCCGGGAACAAAAAGTCATTCATCATGGCTTTTAAGCAATGAAACAATTTTCTCCGCAATCGTTACAAAACTGCAAAACTGAATTTTATTGCTAACAAACAATTTTAGACGAATGGTTCGTTTTAAATAAACGCGATGTTTATTAGATGGCTGCTAGAACAAAAGTGATTAATGCATTTTATCAAATCATGCAGCAAACTGGGGAATAGTGATTACACATAAACAAAATTAATTATGCTTCCTGGAGAGAGCATCAGCGAGAAAAGCGTATGATAAATTGAAGACGCGAAAAAATCGAACCCAATCGTATTGTACAATTTTGATTTTGATTGATTCTATGAATTCATTTTAGAACAATTTATAATAAATTACATTACTTAAATTCATTACAATTAACGTTTTGTCTATACCGAATAGCCCTGATCGCAACACGCTGATTAGCTTAATTTTTGAAAAAAATATATAGCCAAAAATGCACCTCCTTGCTGAACACAGATTTTCTTTCGAACCGCTGATCCAATGCCAGTTGATTTTAAGCACATTCACCGAAATTTCGACGAAAACAATGGCCATTCGGCTTCAATTCTTGCATTAACTGGATCTTGAAAGCTTTCAAACCAGGATATTTATGTAAAATCTTCCATAGAGTGGACGGAGAAAGACCCATCTTCGAAATAAAATGTTGTTCGAAAACGTTCAACAATACGGCAAAATGCTGTCTCAGATAATCGATTATGCTGAGTGTAATATAATGCAAGTCCTATGTACGCAATGAACCATGATTTTGGAATTATTTTTGATATACATACATCATTACGAAAAAATTGCAAAGAATAGTGAATAAAAATGACACTAACGGCCATATTATTCACTTCGGGTGTAAATCAGGTTGTAAGTTAGACTTACACCCAACCATTTTGTTGTGTCTGAACACAATCATCGTTCAAGCGAGTAGCTAGAAGCTAGATTACTGTTTCCCTTCACTACATGCCGACGAATTTAACCTCATTGAGATCTGTCACTTCTCTTCTGTTTCCGCCACCTTCAACACGTATCGTCGTAATTAATATTCATTCCCTTGTATAAATTCTGTTTAAGTACACATATTGAATTATCTTGTAAAATAATATTAAATAATCTTGTTTAAATAAACAACAATTAAAAAACAAATAAATAGAATTCTTCACTGGCGACGAGGATGGGATCAATTAATTAGGATCAGATTCCGCGAGATAGTCAAGTTAATGGACGACGAGGACGTAAAGGAAGGAAAAGTTAAAATATCCCCACAAGCGCAAACACGTAAGATGATTTCCATTGGCGCTATAGAAAATTTCGATATTTCCAATCCATCGACTTGGAGTTCTTATGAACGTCGGTTCGATATGTTCTTGGTGGCCAATTCCATCGGTGACAAGGGGATACAAAAGGCAACTTTCTTGACAGTTTGTGGTCCGACGTGTTTCGATTTGGCAGAAACACTTATTGCTCCAAAAATGGTTGAAGAGGTCGATTATTCGACAATCGTTGATGTGCTGACTAAACATTTTACCCCAACACCTTCTGAAATCGCTGCGTTCTTTAAATTCTTCAAGAGGGATCAGCAGCTCAACGAGACGGTTGCCGAATATATTGCAGAGCTTCGTCGATTAATCATCGACTGTAATTTTCAAGGCGAATTTATTGATCGCATGCTTCGGGATAGGCTAGTTTGTGGACTGAAGAACACCCACTTACAACAGAGTCTACTGGCGGAGAACAAAATAACACTACAGACAGTGCAGGAGAAGGCTGTGGCAGCGGAGGCAGCGGCGAAAAATCAACAAGAGATCCAAGCGAGTTCAACAGCAACGTCACCCTTACAAATTCATTCGATTCGTGTTAAGAATAAGAAGGACACGGGGGACGGTAAGTTTGAAAGCAGCAAATCGGACAGTTTATCGAGGTGTAATGGATGTAGCAACAGACATGCCAGAATTGATTGCCCATTCAGAGCTGCGAAGTGTAATAGGTGCGGGAGAGTCGGGCACATTAAGAGAGTGTGCCAAGCAAAGCAGAGCGCGAGCAGCTCAAACACCAAATATACCAAATTCAACAAGCAGCAACAAATAAATTCTATACAGCCACTCTGGAGCCCAAAGAAGATTGCAACGATGAAAATCAATAACATAGACTGTCAGTTCGAGGTGGACAGTGGATTGAGTTACACCATTATATCCAAGTCAGAGGCAAATAGGATTTGGAGGAAAAATCAGCCGAAGATCATCGCAACAAATTTGACTTTGTTTGATTACAGTAATAATCATATTCCAATTTTAGGTCTCACCAATGTTGACGTCGTTTACAACAAAAAGCGTTTATCAAATCTCCCGTTTTATATTGTTGCTGGCCGCCGAACAAGTGTCCTTGGCTGCAACTGGTTTGATTTGTTGGGAATCGTCATACAGGGTGTGCACAATGTTCGTTCGCCGCTAGAATAACTGCTCGAGAAATATTCGTCATTTTTCGCACAGGAGTTGGGCACGTATGTGGGGGAGGAGATTAAACTTTCGCTCGACCCTACCGTGCGTCCTGTCAAGCTGCCAGTCAGACAGGTTCCTTATGCTCAACGACAAGCAATCGAGGCTGAGATCAACAAACAAGTTCAACAGGGGATTCTAGAGCCGACTGAATATAGCGACTGGCTGACACCTATTGTTCCGGTTGCTAAGCCTGATGGTTCAGTCCGCATTTGTGGGGATTACAGGTGCACTGTTAATAAGGCTCTAACGCCCCATTGTTTCCCAACACCGTCGATCACGGACATTTTGGCATCCATGCCAGCAGGCACTTCGTTCGCTAAAATTGATTTAGCACAGGCGTACCAGCAAATGGTGGTGGACGAAGAGTCATCAAAGGTCCTCACGCTTATTACACACAAAGGTGCCTACAAGGTAAGAAGACTACCATTCGGAGTCTCCACTGCTCCGGGAATTTTTCAAATGCGAATTGAGAAGCTACTGCGAGGGATACAGGGAGTAGCCGTTTATTTTGATGACATAGTGGTCATCTCTCAAAACTCATCACAGTTAGTGCAAACATTGGAGGAACTTTTTCGACGGATAAACGATGTTGGGTTACGCCTCCGAAATGACAAGTGCAAGTTTGATTTGTCATCTACCTCTTTTCTCGGCTATGACATCGATCACAGGGGGATCCGTCCGTCCGATGATAAGGTTCGGGTAATTCAAGAAGCCCCCCGACCTGTGGACAAGAAACAGCTGCAAGCATTTCTGGGGCTTGCCAATTTTTACCATGCATTCCTGAAGGATAAGGCAGCCGTCGCTGAACCACTGCACAGGCTGCTAGACAAGAAGGCTGAGTGGAAGTGGAACTCCCGACAAGAAAAGGCATTCAGTCGACTTAAAGCCTTACTGTCAGGTGAGAATGTTCTGATTACTTACAGTGAGAAATTGCCAATTGCATTGGTCTGCGACGTGTCGCCATACGGGATTGGTGTAGTACTAACACATGTTATGCCCAATGGTCGAGAGCGCCCACTCTCGTTCTACTCTCGTACCTTGTCTACAACGGAAAGAAATTACGCACAGATCGATAAAGAGGCTTTGGCAATTATTGCGGGTGTGAAGAAGTTCCACAGTTTCCTGTATGGTCGACCGTTTTCGATCATAACGGATCATTATCCACTAGTTGGGTTATTTAACCCAGAAAAGCCAACTCCGGTCATACTTTCGCCAAGGATGCTCAGGTGGAGTGTTTTCTTGAATAGATACAACTTCAGGGTGCAACATTGACCTGGGAAGAAGAACTGGAATGCTGACGCACTCAGTCGCTTACCCGCCATTTCAGCAGAGGCAAATGACAGTTTGCATCTGAATATGATCGAAGAAATCGACGAGCACATTCTGGAGTCCAGCGACATTGGCAAGATGACATCAAAGGACAAAGTCCTTAAACAAGTTCTTCACTGGGCGTTAAGAGGATGGCCAGGGCGCCAGTTGGACGAAAAATTCAAGCCATATATACAACACCAGAATGAGATCACGGTAAATAAGAATTGCTTACTTCTTGGTTCCCGTCTTATAATTCCAGATACCGCTCGGAGATACCTTCTGAAAACGCTGCATGCTGGTCATCCAGGTGTGATAAAGATGAGAGCTCTTGCCAGAAACTATATATGGTGGCCGCACATAGACGCTGACATTGAAATAACTGCGAAGAGGTGCATAACGTGTCAACAATCACGTCCAGAAAATCCTAAAGCTGTTATTCATCCTTTGGAAGAGACATCTAAGCCATGGTCCCGCCTACATGTGGATTCCCTGGGCCCTTTTCAGGGTCAAACCTTTTTTATACTTGTCGACTCATACTCCAAATGGGTTGAGGTGAAAACTGTGTCAACGACCAGCGCACAGTGTGCAATTAATAGTTTGCGATCCATCTTCGCAACTCATGGGTTACCCGACTCTATCGTCTCCGACAATGGAACGGCCTTCACTTCGGAGGAATGTGGCGCATTCTGTAAAAGAAACCTGATATCTCATATTCTAACAGCGCCTTTTCATCCAGCGAGTAATGGCCAAGCTGAAAGAATGGTTCGAACAACAAAAGAGTACCTAAAGCGCAACCCGGAGGGCAGCTTACAACTTCGACTGGCAAGGTTTTTACTTAGGCAGCATACATTACCATCAGCAACAACTGGTAAGTCACCTGTCTAAATTGCGACGACGTATTTCGACAAGCTGCAACCGGACAACAACCCTGTGCGATCATCCAAGAAGAGTTCCCCAATAACTTCTGCAACACAACTTAATGTCAACGAACCAGTGTGCGCGAGGAATTACTCTAGTGGACCTATATGGATTCCCGCCATAGTTTGAAAACAAAATGGTCCCGTTTCATATGTCGTGACAACAGAAGAAGGTAAAACAATCCGGAGGCACTTAGGTCAACTTCGCTCTAGAAACCAAGACAACAGGGTAGAGACGTCTGAAGAAGAGCGAGAAGGCACAGTAGCTTCCCCACTCCAACAAGAGCAGCCAGCGGAAACAACAAAATCACCAAGTCAACATGAGCAACCAAAACCAGACCTGAGGCGTTCTGAAAGAATTCGCAACAGGAACACTACTTCAAGTTAAGTTGGGAGGGGTGTTGTGTCTGAACACAATCATCGTTCAAGCGGATAGCTAGAAGCTAGATTACTGTTTCCCTTCACTACATGCCGACGATCTGTCACTTCTCTTCTGTTTCCGCCACCTTCAACACGTATCGTCGTAATTAATATTCATTCCCTTGTATAAATTCTGTTTAAGTACACATATTGAATTATCTTGTAAAATAATATTAAATAATCTTGTTTAAATAAACAACAATTAAAAAAAAAAATAGAATTCTTCACATTTAGTCCACATTTTTTAAACATGACAATTTAAATCTATATCCATAATATTCACTCAAAAACATGCATTAAACGCGGTGGAAAAAAGATGCATTTAACCCGGATTTAAAACGGTTTAAACCGATTTTAACCTATTTTAAACCTACGTTATGTTAAATTTCACAAACTCAAAGGGAACGAAAAATCAAAGGTGGCGGTAAGGTAAAAAAGCGGTTTTCACAAATGGAAACAGACTTTCTGTTGTCCATTGCGATATCCTCAAATGTTAACAGCTTGGAGACAAATTGGATGACAACCAAAGGACGCACGATGGGATGGGATACAGTAGCTAATAACAATGTCGTACAATGTCTTTTCCGGTGTCGTGGTGAGTATTTCATTCGGTCGCTGTTCATAATTTTCGTCTCTAATATAGTTTCGTTTAAACAGCAAAGAACAGAAAAAGAGCTTAGGGATCGGACGAGCAACATCCACAAGGACCTCTACAAGTTATCAAAATTCCAGCCGCTTTGGCAAGTTCCTCTTGTTCTGTTCGTGGCATGCGGATGATTGCGTGAAGGTGTCGCAAAATGGCATCGCATACCCTTGGCAAAATATTAGCAACAGAAGGTTGCGCAATGCCTACGTAATCCGTTGCAGTTTGCTCCGTATTGCCGCAGGCAAACAGACGCAACACAGCCAACAGCTTATTTTCGGCTAAAGGCTCCGTGACCTAAAATGAACACAAAATAAATAAACCGATAACGATAATTAGGTAATGAATACAATACCAAAGTTCATCACATTCCAATTCCTGTCCAATCATCGAATGTAGCCACCAAAATGCTTCTTTTTTCAGCCGGAAATATGTACGAATATCCACGACATCGTAGTCGTTGACGCAAGCCCGCTTGTGCATTTGGTACATTCGACGACGAGGGCAACGTTGACTAACCATCTGCTGTTCTATAAGCTCTTCGATTAATTCGTGTTCTGACGTCGAAGCCATCAAAATTTCGTCTATCATCACTTTTTATATTTTAATTAAAATTCTTATTTCCTGCCTCCTGCAAGCGAAGAAATGTCAAAAATGTGACTGGCCTAAACAAAAAGAGTGAATATTATGAAATTGAGTTTTAACCCGAGTTAAAGAACTTAAACTGGTTTCCGGAGTGCAGTTTAAATTCAATCGGATTAAATGCCGTCAAGTTTAAAAAAAAGGGTTTATGTTCGGGTTTAACGAGTGAATATTATGGACTTGGGTTTAATTTTTTGGTTAAACTCACTTTTAATCCGGGTGTTAGTTTTAAACTGGATTAAAGTGAGTGAATAATATGGCCGTAACAGTTTGCAGTCTGACGACTGGTTTGACAGATTGAAATATCTGAAGTTACGAGTATTACTCTGTTAAAAAAACAACTTCTTAGAGCACTTTTAAACACGGATACAAGTGTCGACCGACACTTCGTTATTCTATTTTGTCGTTTGTAACATTTACACGAAGAGATTCCAAAAAGGCAATTATTGATATTTTTGTTAGGTACTCCCTTCATTCGTAGTTTGATGTGTTCAGTGCTGGTTGTACCTAGTGTAGCAATACTGAAAAGTATTGAAATGGATAGAGAGAATGTTGAAGTTTTCAATGATTATATTAATTGAGCTTGCCCTCATAATTCTATTAATATAATCTGGATGAGCCATATTATAAATATTTTTGTATATTTGAAAATTTGAAACCAAATATTCGACCAACTCATGTGACCACTTAAAACTTTTCATATTTTAAAACGCACGAAACCTACTCATTGCGAAAATTCTTCAGCATGATACGAAAAGAAAGAATAAAGCAAATAAATAAAATAACAAGCGAAGAAGAGACACAAAAATTCTGAAAATATTTCTATCAAATGTTGCATCCGGTATGCTATTTAAGGCTGGAGAACCAATTGAAAGCACAAAAACCAAGATAAAACTGTTTCAATAAAACGTGGAAATTGTGGACCTTACGGGGTGTTCAGTATTTAAAAAGTAACTAACACTGTCACAAGAAAGCTGCTAATTATAGTTAAAAGTTGCATACAGAGCATCTTAGGCAGGTATCAAATTCTATATTGAATGACCAACAACGTCAAAATACGAAAAGGAAAGCGACAGCAGATTTAGCACAATTTTCGTATGACGACAGTGCAATTGAATTCACTTGCTCAATTAGGTAAACTAGTTGGGTGTCCCAGAGAGACTTGGAAAAGTACCATCAAACCAAATCTTTGGGGATGATTTAAAGTGGAATATATACAGTGTGTCAAAAAATATGCCGGATACCAGCTATATTTCAGAAACTAAGAGCTTTGTCGGAACATACATTTTAAAGCTTGAGTATTTGTCTTCTACCTGTCAAAGTTTCATGATATTCAGTTGTCATTTTGTAGGTACAATAGAATTACAAAAAATATATTTCCAGCACATATTTTCATTTGATGTTGAAATTTTAATACGGAACAAAGAACAGTCTTGAAATTCTACGAAAACTTGGTAAAAATGCATCAGAAACGTTCCGTTTGATTCAACAAGTGTACCGTGATGATTGTTTTAGTAGAAGAGTTGGCAAAACGTTTCCTGGGCGGCAGAGAAACGCTGGAGGATGACAAATACACAGGAAAAAAGACAATTTCAGTTCGGACGCCTGAAGTTATCAAAATAGTACGTTATTTTGTTGCAGAAGACCGCTGTGCTTAACTGAGAATGATGGAGGAGGCCTTAAGCATCAACAAAGAGATAACTCGAGCTATTTTTCACGAGGATTTGGGCAAAACAAAGGCTTGAGCAAAATTTGATCTAACACAGACATCCATTAAAAATCAAAAATTTATGAGAATCTGTCATTCTGGAGAGGTCATTGCGGCCTCAAGAAATGATTCAAACTTCATAAAACAAATGTGATTCAAAAACCAAGCATCAAGGAATGGAAGTCAAAAAATTCACCGGAAGTTCAAAAAAATGCGAAAAGTTTCTTCAAAAATGAAGAAAATAAGACAATGCTCATCAAATTCTTCAATAGTAAAGAATTATCCACAAAGAATTCGTTCTAACTGGTAAAACAGTTATTGCCACATATTATGTTGAAATTATCTTCAAGTTTTTAAGTATTTGATGGCCATAACCTTTCGTATTTAATCCGAATATCGTGATCCAAAAGATTGGTCGTTGCCACACTGTAATGTACTGAGTCACATAGTACTCATTATTCGATAATATTGGGCCCGAAATCAAGTGTATGTGTCAAATCATCCGCCGTATTCACCTGATTTGGCATTGTGCGACTTCTGTGTATTCCCGAAAATAAAATTGAAGTTGAATAGGATGCTGTTTTGACGACATTCCGACGCTTCAAAGAGCTTCGACACGGGTGCCGAATGAAATGCCTGAATATGAACTAGAGCAGGCAATTGAATCACTATTACATCGCTGTAACAAGTGTATTGAATCGGTGGGAGAATATAACGAATAAAAACACCTTAAAATGAACAGATATCGTTTTGGAATTGTGTTTTCTAGAGCCAGTGCATGTTTTTGCCACATTGTGTTTGTACGTTGCAGAGCTCCAAACACGATATCCCACAAAGGGTCAGGAGATATAAACAAAGTGAGTTAGCAATTCAAATTGCATCAATTGAATGAATTTGGGTCACCCTGTAAACATTAAAATACCAAGCTTTGCAAAAAGCTTTCAACCAAAAAAATACAAATTGCTGCATAGTTTTAGGAAGATGGTTGTTCTTCACCTAAGTGTGGCTTCAATTTGTCGAATAGGTACAACTTGGTACAACCCAAGAAGAACGACCCAACTGATTTGAATTAAAGTTGTTGCACTTGTTTAAAGGAACTCTTTGTACGAATACTTTTGAAAAGTTGCTTCGGCTCGGCAGTTATTTATTCCAAATGAACCATTTTATAAAGAGACGACCGTCTGCATTGTGTTGGTGGTATATGAGCCGACATGAAAACGATCTACGATTTAGAAATCAGGTTTTAGTGTGCACCTTTTACACTTTGTGAACAAATTCAACAAAGAGAACCGTAAAGTCTTGGTATAAGGACCCCACTCTCCAAACATCTCAAGGCAAGTTGCTTTGCGACTAGATCTCTTGGGAGCAGTTAACTACGAATATTAGCAAACAACTTTCCAAAAGTTCTGAGAATGAAAACTGCCTTCAACTCCCTTCGGCATTGTGTCACATAACATATCTATACTAAGTGGCACAGTTGAAGAGTCCTACCTTTTAGGAACAGTATCACATTTGGCTTCTTGATACCGTATGATCTTGTCTAGTCTAGGAAATTTATAAGGGAAGAATAAATCTATAGCACAGCTGATTTTGTCTGTTTTAAGTGTCCTCACTGAAACTACGTCTTGGTTTGATGTATGTATGTATGTTCTAGCAAGAGATCCAAGGCCTTAGTGCTGGATTTCGTTTGAATACCGTCTATTGGTTTTACTTCTTTAGCTAGTAAATGTTCCTTAGATTCGCACATTCTGTTTACTCCTGTTCAGCACTCCCACTGACGAGTTTGCTAAGTCAAGTCCAGATAGCCGAGACCTCTACTCGGGGGACTACGATGAAAAAGTGAAATCAGTTTGACCGCCAGGTTGGCGCTGCTTAGTGTCTTTTAGAATTGCACAATACAGAGGCACCTGGGTAGAAACGTAAGTCTGTTGTTTGAAAACATTGGCAAGATTCAGATCACGCAATAGGAAGGCTTTAAGGCAAATGCTCACTACCCTCTACCCTGAACATCGAACCTGTTCAGGCTGAGTAAGATCAATGATTCTGGGGAAGTTCTCAAGATGAGTTCTAAAAATAAAGCTTACCCTCCCCTGCTCTTCCCACTCCTTTCTGTCCTGGCCCATATCAAAAGGTCATCAGATCAGTGTTGTGCTTATTAACTGCCTGGCTGAGACAGGCATCAAAAAATTGTATGGAGTATCCGGATACCAGGGGAGCTCCGTACAGATGGACTTCTGCTTCCCTGCTTATCTAATCTAATTATGGAAAATTACATACTCAAAGAGACGAAACTTGAGTCCGGTGCTCCTTTAATACTGGGAGGAGGAGGATGGAGCGTCAAGACTGTGGAAAACCATGGTCCTAGTAGCAGCAGGTCTTCCTATTACTAAAATTTCTACATCAAAAGAGGAAACATAGGCGTAGAAACCTTGGCAAGCCCCTTTCAATGAACATTACATCAAACGCCGAAATATGGCACTTATTATCAAAACCTTCGAATCCATTCTGGAGATCGAGGGAACTACGGACATGAGGAGCAAAATAGGACGAGCATACAACGTCCTTAAAGACGGATTACCAACAGCTCCCAAAATACTAAGAGACTTCTTCAAGTGCCAGTGATCGTTAGAGGAAATCGGTGCTGGTTCCCAAAAGACCCAAGACCAAAAGCACTCCTCATGAGCCTTCGTTTTTTGAGGACTTTCGGTAGAGTCCTTGATCGCTGTGTTTGGTGAAAGCGACGACGATGGATCAATAATACTTGATCGGTGGTAGTTGGTCACGTTGAAGCTTCCGGGCTGGTTTTAGGCCAACTTTCCGGAAAATGTAGGACCACCTTTCATCACAAGCTGCGCTGGCTGATACAGGGCCACGTCAAGCTTATCGCTTGCACTGATCAAAGATCTCCTGATCTTTACATAAAAGCCATAAATGGATTAGAAGAAGTTTGATAAGGAGGATATCCCTAGGAGACCTAGAACCCGCACATGGATCCCAGAGAAAACCTTCTCCCCAGAAGACATCCGGTCGATCATCAGGCTCAGTAACCCGACCCTTCTGACTCATGACTGGAAAGACGCGAAACTGGCGGAACTAAGGGGCCTTATAGATGCGTGTTAATTGTGATCAATAAAGAATCCCTTAACCTTCAAGCGCTTACCAAGGTCATTAATCGGTTTTGTTTCGGGTCGACAACTCTAAGGGCTTGCAAAATGGATTAGCTGGATGCTAATAAGTTACTTCCTCGTCTTTTGAATGCAAATCCAGCCTAAGACCTTGGTGTGCCGGTATCCTTTCCTGAATTGGGTAGTGACGATTTCAACTTATTCAAGGTGCCAACAAAGAAGGCAATCTGCATCTCTGACACTATGTGAAAATGGAAACCAACGACCAGTAAAAGAGATATTCTTTGTTATCAGATATTAAAGATGAGCTGTTAAGAAGAGGGCTTCAGAATCGGAGGACTCAAACAATGCCGCGGTGGAGGCTTCTCTAAAAGATTGCATTGGTGATGCCACGATTCCTCCAGATAAACCTCCATTACTCAAAAAAGGCGTCTGCCGGACTGACTCTATCCAAAGACGCAGAAGACATAATCCTTATTCAGGAAGAATGAATTGACGAAGGCATAGTTCGTGGACTTGGGGCAGCTTAATACGTTCTGCTCTATACAAAAGACAAGGGTAAAATGAAAACTTGTATATTAGTGAAACGTAGCCTTAGACATAACCGCTGCAAAAGACATCTACTGGCTGGTATTGGCATATTTTGAACACGACCATGTAGCCCCTCTCCTTATTAATAACCTAGAAATGGTCATAGATACCGGCAGTGGGAAGGTTCAAAAGTGGCCACTTTATCTGAACGCACTTTACTCGGTATGGGGCATTACCGACACAAGCGATAGAGATGAGTCACCTTTTGTTTACATTATAAGCCCTCCTTTATAACAAAAAACCGACAAGAAGTGCTAGATATCAGTCTTGTCTCTCGAAACATCACTAAAATAATAACGAACTGAATGGTATGATCTGAACACCCTTGTCCAAATCACAAATACGTCTACTTCAGTTTACATGATCCTCGCTTCGCCAACTAGCAACAAACGGTAACGTTTGATCTGTCTGAACAGAAAACATCCGAGCAGATGGAAAACAGCATTTGTCCAGCCCGTCCCTAAAAAAGGCGAATCTTCTTCTCTCTGCTCTTACAGACCCATTGCACTTACGTCACTTCTTTCCAAGTTCATGGAAACGCTGATAAACCGTCATCTCATGAAATATCTCGAAATACGAAAACATCCTAATGATCGGCAGTACGGTTTTCGTAGCAACAGGTCCGCTGGTGATTTGATGGCATGTCTCACCGAAAAGTGGAACCAAAGTTTACATCAATCTGGCGAAAGCAAGATACTCGTAGTTGCACTTGATATTTCTAAGGCATTTGACAGAGTTTGGCTTCAGGCTGTTTTGTCGAAAATGCGTGCTTTTGGGATCGGCGACTCTCTTCTTCAATGGATTAGAAGCTACCTTTCTGAACGTTCAATTCAAGTTGTCTTGTCTCCGACACTATTTTTGATTTTCATCAATGATTTCTTGTCTGCTACTTCTAATCCAATTTACTCCTTTGCTGACGACAGTACTCTCCGCTTTTCATTTTCGTTGCCGGACTTACGTCCCTGCTCTTCGGCTGTAGAACGAGAACGGCAGCGTATGTCAAGCTCTTTAAATTTTGTTACTAATAGCACAACCAATTGGGGAACTACCAACAGAGTAGAATTTAATGCTTCCAAAACACAATGCTGTCTGCTGTCGCTTAAGCAAAATTCAAATACCCAGTCACTTTCCATGCATGGCACTTGCATCGTTGAAACCGAAAAACTTTCCAACGTAAGTTGTCATTGACACACAATACACACAATGTCTAGGCTTTCTTAAGCGAAGTAAGAAATATTTCAAACCCTCTGATCTGTCTTTAATATTTAAGGCTTTCATCTGCCCAAAATTGGAATACAATGCTCGCATCTGGTCAAGTGCTTCCAAGACTTCTTTGCGCCTACTAGATAGGATTCAAAAGCGTGCGACAAAACTAATAGGTGATGCTTATATCACACAGTCGTTTGACACCCTTGACCACCGACATAATGTCTCGTATCTCACCCTGTTCTATCGCTATTTTCACCACCAGTGCTCCTCAGAACACCCGTCTCGCTATGAATGCTCATCAGTACACCCTCAAACCCACTTTCGGACGTACCCTGGAATATCGTGATTCTTTCCTAAACTGAGCAACCCGCTCATGGAATGCCCTGCCGATCTCTTTATTTCCTAGTCATTATGACCTCCAAACATTCAAGACCAACGTACATCGGTACCTCTCTTTCTTTCCTCCCTAACTTTCCATCGCCCGCGCTGTGTGTAATCACTTTAGTACCCTAACAACTATTGAGCGCGCACTATAATAGATGTCATTCTGGACACTGTCTCATAGATAAACTACGAGGATGGGGGGAGATAATCCACCATCTACTTTGAACATGTCCAGCTCTCTACTAAAAACAGAACTACACTACACTTAGAAGCTTTCTTCCACAATTACTGAAGCGATCTAAATAAAAACAGTCTCCTACAGAAGCTCTAAATACTTCCAAAAGTAGGAGAATTACAGATCCATGTGGCATCACAACGGGCCAATAGGCCGTTGCCAGCCACTCTTAGCTAACCTTATCTAATGGCTTACTATGATTTTGGATTGGTGTATCTTCGCTGGTATAATGCGAATTGGAGAAGTATCTTAAATTGGGAACATAACAGCAGGAGGTCAGTGAAGACAGTATGCAGTCATGAATCAGCGGAAGTTCGAGAAATGCAATTTGGTTGCCAACTGAATCAAGCAAGTAACTTAATGTATCCTGTATGCCAACAATATCAAACTAAAAATTTTTAACTCACAGTAAGACGACATGAAACAACTCTTACGTTCGTTGAAGGCCAAAGATTCAGTTGTCCTTGCCTGACAAACTCACAATTCAATTTCGTTTTATTCAAAATATTGGAAGTTAAATGAACATACTTTTCTACATTAAATTTAAGCCAAAAAATTCTTTAAAAATTAATACAAATCGCAACCTAGTTGATTTCCTCAAAATCCAACCAGACTCCACCTTCTAGTGCTCCAATAAAATTCGTCCTGTCAAGTTGATTATCTGTCCTGGTCTTTGAATTGAGGGTTACTTTAAAATTCTTCACAATATCAGCTATCGCAGCTTTGGATTGTGTGAGTGCGAACTTCATTCCTAAACACATTCTCGGACCATCCCCAAATGGAAAGAAAACTCCCATGTCGCGGTATTTCTTCATTCCACCGTTTTCGTCATCAAAACGTTCCGGAATGAATTCATTTGGATTTAGGAAGAACTGTTCATCATGATGAAACGCAAAGACTGGAATCAATGCAGCATCGTTGGGATTAAGTTGGACTTTCTTCCCATTTCGATTAGTGAGCTCACTTTTCTCAGTGCAAAGTTTCATTGCATACATGGCCGGCGGGATAATGCGAATACTCTCTGAAAAGATACAATTTTCGTTTTTGTATAAATTGATCATACATGAATGTTTATATTTGAGAATATACCATGGATGCACTGGTCGAGGTAGGGCATCTCGTGGAGTTTTTCAAATTCAATTTCACCAATATCGTTGACATTGCTGATGATCTCCTTACGTAGTTTTTCCTGAGTACTTGGCTTTTTGGCGAGCTAATCACAAAGAATTTAGAGATGAATTTGTAACTATTGCATGAAGAAATTAAAAGTAGTAATAAAACAGTCAGACAGCAAAATAAAAATCATTGTACTTGTACGTTTTGTGTTTTGTTTACTTGAAGTTACTCAGTCTTAAAAGATTATTAAAAACTTCAGTGGATAGCCTAATGTTCCCACCGGCTAGCTACCTACTTCTTAGAAAATATCGTTAGGGAAGCTACGAATTCGTACGATTATCACGAGGACATCGACAACTTTTAGAACATGCATCCAATCCTCAAGAAGGGCCTCCCATTTTTTTTTTATGTCACCTAACCCTCTTCCATACAATCATGCGTTTAGAAAGCAATGTCCGATAAGCAAGTAGCTTAAACTGAGGCTGAAACCCAGATCCGGCACACACATCGATATATTCCTCAGGCAGCAATAAGAAACACTGCCATTTTCGTTTGCATCTCACCAAGATTGGCATTAAATCCCATGAAGTTAGCAAGTCTGTTCTAGTTCCGAAGGCCATATCACTATATATCACTTTCAAGACCCCATTAAGACAGCGCGGCACACAGCCAACAGGCAAGCAACATCACTCTTTGGCAAGATAAAATCTGGAGGCGACACATCTTAGACTTGACTGTGCTGGACCACAGCGATTTCCACATGATTTCACAGGCAAAGCCTACTGGATGTGATATGCACAGCACGTCTGCCAAGTCTCCAGTCGGACAGCAGAATACGTCTATTCAGCCCAACAGTACTGCTTCAGGTTAGATGTGAAATTTAAGCGCTCGTTCGTGGTTATGCCAAGATACTTGGCCTTCTTCGAATTTCTAAGGCTAATGCCGTTCAAGCGGTTGGTGGCAAGATTTCGAAATGTAAAGACGATGTAAGCGTCTTGCCCAGAGACACGCTGAAGCCTACTCGGTTACCACATTCTGCCACAATAGGCAGTATTCTCTCTCTCAGTCATTTCAGTTCGACAAGCGTTCGACCTTGCACAATGAGTAGCAAAACGTCTGTATATGCACAATATCTGCAGTGTTCCGACAGTTGCCTAAAAAATATATCCATCATTAAATTCTAGATGAATGGGCTATGGATGGAACACTAAAAGCACTCTTATTGAGCACTCTTATCAGCTGAAAGCGAATTGAAATGCCTAGGACATAGTGAGCGTTGCTGTTCTGCGATTTGTCTTTAACGAAAGACTATTCATCCTCAAACCCTTTACCTTTGTTGAAACTTAGACATAGGGTCAATCATGTCTTCCACAAAACTTTGCACGATTATCCTATTCGTTAACCTATTCGTTATCCCATCTTATCCAGGACACACTAGATCAAACTAATGAAACCCCGTGGTTTCTTTCGCCTAATCTAAGTCCAGAGGAGGTGGGAGGTTTCTAAGTTGAAGAGACCTTAAAAACGTCTTCTTTGGGGAAGAATACGTTAAACAAAGCCCAATTCGTCAATGTGGGCAATACATGCATTCAAAGGTTCCTCTTCTTTCTGCTATTACAAGTTCTGTAGAGCTGACACAGGGGTCATCCTTACCTTGAGACACAAATTTCCTCATGCAAGCACAACCATTTTCCTGTACTCATCGCCGAAAGCTAACCTAAAATATCGGAATTGAAGGTCCCACCCGTTTGGAATCTCTTACTCAGGTTTCTGAATACCCTCCGCTTTTCGGTTAGATGGCGGGACCAATATTTCACTATTTACCCGCAGCCCAGTCTACGCATTTTCACTTCCAAATACTCCCTACAGAATATGTGCCATGACAATTTTGTTGGACTACCCTAAATAGATATAACTAATTTTTGGAAACCGGCACTGAAAATCCGCCACTAAGAAGACCGTAGTTTTCGTTATGTGGGTTCGCAAAGACCACAGACGTCTTTTTTGAAGGGGTCACAATGTGGTTCTAGCCGTAGCAGTTGAAGCAGCCAATACGGGTTAAATATGCGGAACGGAAAGCAAAGCATTTATGGTCAGACCAGAGCTTTACAGCACTACATTGCCACAGTCTATACAGCTTTTCCATGGACCAGGCTCTGGAGAAAATCTTTCCTTGAAGCTGTTTCCGGAAGAAGAGAAAGGAGGCACGATCAAGCTTCTAAAGAAAGACGATTTAATGGATTGGGGGAACCGGAGAGAAATGCGTTCTTCCAGTCGTAGCTTAAAAAAATAAGTAAGACAGTTACCGAGTTGAAAAGAAAGCATCTAGACTCAACATTCGATCCCGATTAGGCGTGATTTGAAGTTAATATGCTTGCGTAGATGACATCAATGCCTTACAAATCATAATTGAGCAATGCGTCGAGGTCAAGTCACGGCTTAATCTACTGTTTAAAGACTTTCGATAGTTTGAACAGCGATGCTATCTCCTGCGCAGAGGTATTATGGAAAGACTTATAGCTATACATGCTACTTTTGGTATGTGTCACGTTCTGCACAATGATAAGGTGTTAAATAGATTTTTAATTCTATGGTGGAGTACGTCAGGGTTGTGTACATTCACCCTTGTTATTCCTGGTACTTATCAGCGATGTATTTAAGACAGCACTTATTGAAGGAAATCAAGAATTTAGATGGCTGACAAAGTCTGTGTTCTTGAACATAAAATAATGGATCTGCACCAAATAGCACAAAATGAGCTGCCTAATGCAAAAAAAGGTTAAGGTTAATATATTTGCGGGAAAATCAACTCCAAACTCCAACGCTCAGGTTAATATTGCCTTACAGGCCTTCCATCCACAGGTCGAGTAAGTCGAAAACTTTTAAAGTCTAAGAAGCACCGTCTTGGCCAAGGTGGCCGCGCACCCGATATGGGCAACACAATCCTGAAGCTCAAGCTGTGTTTAGAATGCTATTGAAAATCTGGAAAACCAAAGTTCTCAGCTCAAAAATTAAGGTGAGACTATTAAGATCCAATGTAGAATTAATACTTTTTTACGAGTGTAGTACTTGGAACATTTCTAACATTGTCACTCGGATGCTGCAAGCAGCCAAAGGAATTTTGGCTGAACCGCATCCCAAAAAAAATAGTTTTATCAAGTCAAGAACCTATAAACACCACCATGCAGAGGGATAAAGTGACGATGGATTGGTCATACCATATGACGCCAAAACGGCCCTTTTGCGGAATATGCAATGCGGTAGAATCTAAAAATCTACTCATGCAGTCAGACAAAAAAGCAGGTCGACATAAGCAAATATGGCGAAGAATAATCGAAAAAAAATAATCGAGATTACTGGGAAAGAGCTGGAAAGACGCATTGCAGAAATCCATACAAAGCGGCGGCAGGCAGGGATGTGGGATTTAAACATTTGCTAGGATCTTAAACATTTTATCCGTCCGTTTGATAACTTTTCCTTGACAATGAACGCCACTGGATCCTGGTTTTGAGGTAACAAATATCGATAGCTTTACGAAAAAAAACCTGCCAAAAAATATGTGGAAGCTTTGGTTGAACACGCTACTTTGAGGACCATATAAACATTTGACTTCACTGACTTGTGCAATTTAACTAAGAACTGAAAATTATTTACCAACACAAAATAATCAACATGCTCCCTTTTACAGGCTCCACACATAGTCTGCCTGTCCTTCATCCTACATCCAAGAAACCGTAGGGAGAAACGCTGTTCGCCTGGGGAATCGAATTACTGAAGACATACCACCGCAATCCATGCGGTAGATTGTTCCAGCCACGAATTGCAGATACAAGAAAGGATCGTTCAACAATACAATGCGTGACAGAGCGAATCATTAGCTTTTTACATCTTCTAGATTGAGCAAATCTTATCTTTTCAAAGAGGTAACTTGGAGATTTAGTATTTATTACTTTGAAGAGTTTTAAGATATTCCGAAAGTTAAAATATAGATCTAGCCTCAAACCAAAAATAGACGATGACAAGTTGGACACACTGCTCGGCCGGGGAATATTATAAATAAAACGAACACAGTCATTAAATGCAACATTTAGCCTATGTTTACAAACAGAATCTGAGTACGGATACACTGAACAATTAAACAAGAGGTGGGGCAATATTTTGATAAATTTTTTTTTTGACAGTGGGACTCAGATAGTACGCAGAATATCGTGATCTGCGGAGTCCGCAATAAACTTTCCGTAGAGAATCTTTAACTCCATCGAAGCATGTAAGGGAGGAGTTAATATGGAACTAATGATACTTTACACAACTGATGCCATTGATGGGGTTTTCATCAAGAACTATAGCTGACAAATCATTAAGGCACAATTCGTGAAGTATTAATGGGGTGCAGCTTTAATTTATTGTCTTTAGACCAATTTGAAATGCTTTCAAGATCTTCGATCATCCTGGCAATATTCATTTACTTATTTATTCATTTAGAACATTGTCGCTTATAATTTAAGATAACAAGCATCTTTTAAGGTTGCAAGCCTTTAGAATTAATTTAAGTATACGAGTATGTGCAAACAAATTATAATATGTAAGACAAAAAGAAATAAAAATGGAGGTTACAAAATAATAAATAACAGATTTTAAAGAAGATAAAGAAAGTGTTTTCATAAAAGAGTTTACAGGCATTTAAGATTATAGGTATGTGACAGTTCCAGTGGATGGCCAGATATTTTAAAACAAATGATCTAAAATTATTTGTGTTCCGAACCATTCTAATGTTTATGGGGAGAGAATTCCACAAACGTACTGAGCTAACAAAAAACTGACGTTCGGAGGTTGAACAGGCAAAACTTGTTTAAACCAGCAAGCGCGATCTGGTTGACTGAAGGAATTGAAGCTTATTGAATAAATAGTTCGGCTGCCTACTTTTCAAGACATCTTGCAACAGACATAGGGCTCTATATATAAGCAGATTGTCGATGGTGCAATCGTTTATTTGCTTTGCGTACAGGGAAACATGGTCATATCTTTTTAAATTGAAAACGAAGCGGGCAATATTATTATACACGACATTAAGTTTTCTCCTAGTATTGTAATCTGGGCAGCAGAAGATCTTACAGCTATAAAGAAGCATGTGTAAAAGAAGAGTTTTCGCTAGTAGGAGTTTTGTTTTTTATAGGAATGAAAAGTTTTGTAGCCCACCATATACTTTCCCAATAGCAGCATTGATATGAGTAGTCCAGGTCAGGGTCCGGTTGAAAATAATACCAAGGTTTTTGGCAAAATCAACGTAGTCTATTTGGCTTCCGGCTAGTTGAATAGGTGGAAAATGCGAAATATCTAGCAATTTATTGTGGAACACGAGTGTTTTCGACTTAAGAGGGTTGAGAAGTTAGTCATTTTCAGTCGACCAGTTTAGGATACGCTGAAGATCTTCATTTTTTAGCCTTGTAGCTTGGATGTAGTGTTTTGGATCTGATCTGAGCATCATCAGCAAACATGAGTATATAGACATGCTTAACTATCTTAGGTAATTCGTTTACATAGAGAGAGAAAAGTAGTGGTCCCAAAATTGAGCCTTGAGGCACACCATGCATTACTGGCAAAGACCTTGAAAATCGTTTACCCACTGCAACCCATTGCTGCCTCCCGTATAGGTTAAAGAAAATAAGTTTCATTGAATTGAGTGAAAACATAAACTCTTTTCTAAGTATAGAGCAAAGAATTGTGTGGTTGACAGTATCAAAGACCTACCCTTGTGTTCATACCCAAACTTACTAACGTCGTTTGGCACCCGGGGTACCCGGGTATCCATTTCATGGAATTTTTAATTTTTTAATATTTTGATTAACTAAAAAGTGTTTAGATAATTTTTTCTCTAAAATATACATTGTTATTGAGTATTTGAGAGAGTTTTAAAACAGAAAATGCTGTAGAAATGTATTTAACATGAGAAATAAGTTAAGGGCACCTCACGTAGTAGACACTATTTCAATTGTTCGGAGCACAGCAGCTGCTCCCTTCATAGAAAAGAATGTCAAGGTCAATTTTTGCCATTTCTACAGCGTAGTGGAGGAAATGCTAGCTCCCTTCAGTATAGTTTGAGTTTCTGGTGAATTCAGACGTGTTTATAATATTCAGAGTCAAGCGGAAAGGAATAATGGAAGAACTATCCAGAGAAGAATTTGCTCGGTAAGTAAATTGTATATGTAAGCAATAATTCGATTATTTTTATATAAGCAATGTTTGCAAATTCCACGTAATAAAATATCAATAAATATTTATTAATATGAAGTATTATTGTACTATATTATGTTATGTATAGTATTATTGTACATAATGAAATATTATGATTTATCGCACTGGCTAAAGAAGTACTTCAAAATAAAAATGGTATAGCAGACTCACTTAGCCCGCAAGAAATGTGGAACAGCATGCACGAGGAATGCATAACTCTCGCAAAGTCCCATCTGGGGACTATATCGAAATACCATCACGTCGGCAAAGAAACATGGTGGTGGAATGACGAAACCAAACGAGCTGTGGCCGACAAGAAGAGTACATTCCAAGCGTGGACAAAATGCGATCGGAGCGACGATATCGAAAAAGCTCGACTGGCTCTTGAATACGAGCGTCTTAAAAAGATCGCAAAGAAAGTCCTGGCTCGAACTCGAGCGGCAGAAGCGGAAAACCTGTACCAGGAGTTAGAACAAATAACCTCACGATCGGCGGATAGAAGACAAGCTATCCAAGAAGTTCAAACGTCGTACAGTACCAAAATGCCAAGTATTTTTAAGCTCGCTACACAGAGGAGAAAAAATTCAATGGAAATAACCTCGCCGAAATACATCAAAAACGCAGACGGTCGCCTATTAACAAATGAAAAGGAAATTTGTGACCGGTGGCTTGAATACTGCAAGGAGTTGCTTAACAAACAGTTTCCACGTGATATCGTGCCGACAGCTGGTCTATTCGAGGAGGAAGTTTCGGACTTTTCAATCGAAGAAATAAGTATAGCAATTGGAAAAATGAAGCCGGGGAAAGCGGCGGGACTAGACAGCATTCCATCAGAGTTTTGGTCGAAGATTGAGGGGATCGGCAGCGTTTGGCTATCGAAACTTTTAAATAAATTAAAATGTGGACAACCTATGCCGAATCAATGGAGAAGTAGCTTCTTGGTTCCATTATACAAAGGAAAAGGCGACACTCGAGAATGCAACAACTACCGTTCAATCAAGCTTAAGTCACACGCAATGAAAATCGTCGAAAGAGTCTTAAACGAACGTCTTCGGCAAATAATAAAGCTCGATAATAGCCAGTGTGGATTTGTTGAAGGAAGATCGACGGTGGACGCTATCCAAAGCCTACGATAATAATAATGGAAAGGCACCGAGAATCGTCTAAGCATTTACACATGGCATTTTACGACCTCGAGAAAGCATTCGATCGAGTGCCTAGGGATCTCATATGGGCCGCGCTGAGGTCTCAAAACGTACCGGAAACGTATGTTAGAATAATACAGGACATGTACGGAAACGTGAAAACTGCGGTTAAAAGCTCTGCTGGACTAATGAGAGAATTTCCAGTTTATGTCGGAGTGCATCAAGGAAGCGTACTTAGCCCTTTCCTCTTTAACGTAGTATTCGACTATCTTTTAAAAGACTGCATGCGCGAAGCAAATGTAACGCCAATTCTCTTCGCTGACGACGCAGTTATACCTAGCGATAACGTCGAAGATTTACAGAACGGCTTAGATTCATGGAGAAATGCGCTAGAGAGAAACGGGTTTAAAATAAGTCGTTCAAAGACGGAGCATTTGACGTGCCCATTTGCGCATCCGTTGCGACCTGTTCCGGATATAATGTTAGACGGAATAGTTCTTCCGAAAAGCACCAACTTTAAGTACTTAGGATCAATCGTTAACATGGAAGCGAAATGTGACGACGACGTAAACCACAGAGTGAGTGTGGGATGGATGAAATGGCGCGAAAATTCGGGAATCTTTTGCGACCGAAAATTTCCACTTAAATTGAAGGGGAAACTCTACACCACGGTTGTTAGACCAGCTCTTATATACGGTTCACAGTGCTGGACAATGTACGAAGCGTTTAAAAACAAAATGACGGCAGCGGAAATGAAAATGTTAAGGATGTCTAGTGGAGTCACTAAACGCGATTGTATTAGATCTACGCGTATAAGAGGAAGTCTACATATAAAGAATTCGGTAATCGAACAGCTTGAGGCGAATAGAATAAGCTGGTATTGCCACGTTCAAAGAAGTTCTGCGGAAAATCCGGTTAAAAAGGCACTATCTACTACGGTCACTCCAACTGTAAGAAAACGAGGTCGGAAAAAGAATTCCTGGATTTCTCAGATGCCAAATGCGCAACAACGCCTGGGGCTTACCACTGAAGCGATCCAGGACCGAGCATTATGTAGACGCGTTCTGCGGTCTGCGACATTAGCCAACCCCATAAGCGGAGCAGCAGCGATGCAGTAAAAATGGGAAACTCGTTACGCATAAGTTCGTATAACGAGGAAAGGGTTAATAAAAGGATAAGAAGAAGAAGAGGTACATAATGAAATATTAATTTATTGTTCAGAATGAGTGCAGCAGAACAAGAGGCCTACTTGAAGGTCATTTTCAGTGATGAAGATTCAGATTCAAGTGGAGTGTCTGATAGCGAGGACGAAGACTGGGTTCCGGAGCCCATTTCAACTGCTCCAGTTTCAGATAACGACTCCGAAAATGAAGAATCACAAAATCATGAAAATATAGAGGATAATATCGACGAGCAAGCAGAAGAACAGGAAGCGATTGAGTCTCACAATAGTGAGAGTGAGAAAGACGATGAAGCAGAAACTGCAGAGCCAGAAGGTAGTGAACATTTTTTTGCTTATTATGATAGAGAAGTCATTTTTTTATTTGAATATTAAATTTATTTTGTATTGATTGCTTATTGTAGAATTAGTAACCAGCAGTTTTATTGCAAAGGATAAAACTGTGTGGGGGGAAACGCCACCACATGATCATCAGACTGCAGCTCGTAATGTTTTACGTCAGCGAAGTGGACCTCATCGCAGCACGAAACCTTATCCATAAGCGAAACGTTCAAGAAAATCTTCACAAAGAATATGGTGGACATTATCGTCTGACATAAATATAAGAAAGCTTCATCCATCTATCAGAGTTACAATGAAAATCATCTAGATTCGCAGCGAGAATGGAAGCCTGTGACGATCCCAGAAATTTATTCATTCTTCGCTGTTTTGATTTGTGCTGGTGCAAATAATTCCAACATCGACCATTCTTCTGATATGTGGAATTCCAATTCATATCCACTGTATCGGGAATTAACAGATTCCACAACATCATGCGTTTTTTAAGATTCGACGACGCTAATACTCGCAGTCAACGCAAGAAAGAGGATAAAGCAGCTCCAATTCGGGATTTGTGGATAATGCTGAATGCAAATTTATTGCAAATGTACAAACCTACGGAAAATTTGACTATTGATGAACAATTATATCCATATCGAGGTCGTACAGGATTTACTCAGTATTTACCTTCGAAGCCAGCTAAGTATGGTATAAAAATCTGGTGGATTTGTGATGCTGAAAACGCCTATCCTTTACACCGCATAATTTATACTGGCAAAATAAACGATACCCGCGAAACAAATCAGGGAGAGAGAGTGGTAAAAGAATTAGCAGCTCTCTACCGAGGAAGTGGAAGAAATATCTGCATGGATACTTGCACTTGCTATCTTGGAATCTCACCATTGTTGGAACAATAAAGAAAAATAAACCATACATCCCTGGTATCATGGCAGCAAATAAGTCACGAGAGCAATACTCGACAGTTTTTGGATTTCACGACAAAGTAACGATGTGTTCTTACGTACCGAAAAAAAATAAAGCAGTAATTCTGATATCGACAATGCATTCAGATATGTCTGTGGGCAATGATGCAAAGAAGAAGCCTGATATCATCAGTTATTATAATAAATACAAAACTGGCGTTGACACTATGGACCAAATGCTCAGAAGATATACAAGTCAGCGGCGCAGTTCAAGATAGCCTTCAACATATTAGACATCGCTGCACTCGCGGCATACCTAATTTATTATGAAAATAATAAAATGATTAAAAAGAAAACAGCAGAACGACGTCTGTTTCTACGCAATCTCAGTGAAGAACTTGCCAAGCCAATGATTGAAGAACGTATGACGAATCCTCAAGTGATGCGTAATTTTACTACAAAAATTGCCATTGAGAGTATCATAGGTCGTGAAATAACAAGGGTAACGCAAGACCCTGGTCCATCGGTTGCAACAGACAAAACTGGAAGAAAGAAAATTACTGGATCCTGTTACTTATGTTACAAAATGACAATAAAAAGACGACGAAAAACGCGGAAGAGCTGCAGTGAATGTGAACGACCGGTTTGCGATGAGCACACAGCTCATGTTGTAAAATGTATAGAATGCAATAAATAATATTATTTGTAAATAAACATGTGTTGTATTTCCTTGTTTTAATAATAAAATCAATAATCATCTCTGAACAAAATTAATTTCAAACGTATTTCATACAAATACTGTTGTGGGTACCCGGGTACCCGGGCGCGCATGATGCGATGGCTCAAGTTTAAGCCAACGAAAAAAATAAAAAAAAATTTTTTTTAAATACATAATTTGTTCGCTTTTCACCTTAATAACGAGGATCCGGGAGCTCAAAACATTTGTCAGTTTTTATCACGAAAATATATCGGAGTGGGTACCCGGGTACCCGGGTATGAACACAAGGGTTAAAAAGTCGAATAAGGTGAAAATGGTGGCATTGTTTTCATCTACAGCTTTTGTGATATCGTCGATTACCAACAATAAGGCCGTCTTACAGCTCCTCTTTGCGCGGAAACTCGACTGATTGCCACTTAGCAGATGTGCAAAGATGGTTTTCTCAAATACCTTTGGAAGAAACGGAAGTATTGAAATCGGCCGATAATCTACTGAGTTTTTGTTAGTTTTCTTTTGGATTGGAATAACTTTAGCTTCCTTACATTGCGAAGGGAAAGAAGACGTTGAAAGGAGGGCATTAAAAATGTAAGTAATTAAGGGCAGTATATAAGCTTTAAAAACCGGGGGGAGAAACCATCAGGTCCAATGGCATTTGATTAAACTGAAGTAATGGCATTGAATACATCAACTTCATCAACACATTGAAAACGAAAATTCGAGGACGACTCATTAGTACTTAGGTCATAGCTACAACTATTTACAGGGGGTTCAGGAATATCCGGAGAGAAAAACTCACTGACTTCATTAGGAGATAACGAACACACAGACAATTTACTGTCAGATACTACACCTAAGTTTTTCAGATTTTTCCACAATTGCTTGGAACCCAGCTTATTTATAAAAAATTTTGAATTTTTTATAAAGACGCTCTCGTTCGGTAATTTTACATTGAAATGCTCTACTACACCACGGACACGGACGAGAATTAATATGTTTAGTTACGACAGGCACGAAATCGTCATACAAGAAATTTACTAGTTTGTTAAAAATTTAATTAAAATTGGTTAAAAGACAGGTTTACATAGATTACAGTACTCGTATCCTTGGGAAAGCTAAGCTAATGTAAAATTCTCGAGGAGATTTTTACTGTATAAATTGTATTTTTCAACCCAGTACTAACTTCAGACAATTATATCTGTCAAACCAGTCGTCATATTGGAAACTGTCAGTGTCATCTTAAATTAGTAGTCTTTTTGCGATTTCGTTGAAACGTCTTCAAGCCATAGCAATTTCGACATTGATTTGTTTCCACCAGATGCAAAAAATCTTGTAGCTTGCACCATGCCGCAAGATGTTCGAGGTGAAGTAGAGATGTTTTATAGCAGTGATAGTGAAGACGATTTACCGCTTCAAGAGCTACGGCGTAGAATGCACACTGCAAAACGTTGTAAAAATTTTCCAAAATGGTCCAAAAAACCATGTGCAATTGAAATGCCAAAAAGCAGTGTTCTTTGGGACAAAAGGCAAAAATGGTAGCTACATTGGATGGGAAGTCGGAACTTGAAATTTTTGAAACTTTATTTGATGTACGAGAAACAGTAAATTTGATTGGTGAGAAGTCTCGCGGTTATGCAGCATAGTCTAATGCCCACAAATTTTCATTCACCGAAGACGATTTGAAAGTCTTTTTGGGTATTTTGCTATAAAGCGGCTATCACTCTATGCCAAGAGAGAACATGTACTGGCAAACTGATGAAGAAACCCGTGTACCAATTGTTGCTAACAATATGTACCGAACCAGATTCAAGGAAAAAAATCCAAAAATATCTCCACCTTGCTGACAACAAGAATTTGGTTCTCACCGACAAAATGGCAAAAATAAGGCCTCTAGCAAAGCAACCCTTCTAAAAGAAAAATTTTTGCCAGTTTGGATACATTATATGAAAAACTTTCAGTTGATGAATAAAATGGTACAGAAAATACTACGGAAACTACTTCAAAATGGGTTACTGACGAGGAGTTGTGGTTATTTGTACCGATTCAAAACCTATTGTGGAACCAAAAACGTCACTATGGTAAAAGGGCAAATGCCGCTTGGATCCAGAGTTGTTGTTGATTTTTTGGACAAAGTTACCCATCCTTCAGATCACACTGTATTTTTTGATAACTTTTTTACGTCACATGATCTACTTGTTTTGCTGAAACAAAAAGGTTTTCGAGCTATCGGGACCGTACGCGAGTCTAGAACAAAAAAATGTCCGATGAAATCGAATGCAGAGTTCAAAAAAGAAAAAAGAGGATTCTATGATCACAGATACGATACCGCCAATAAAATACTTCTTGTGAAATGGAATGACAACAGCGCTGTGAGTGTTGGCTCAATCTTTGAAGGTATCGAACCGATGCATTCCGTCAACCGATGGTGCTCGAAGGAAAAAGCAAAAGTAAATGAGACGCAGCGCAGCGCATGATCGTAGCGTACAATTCAGGCGTTGACCTTCATGATCAAATCATTAATAATTACCGAATTAAATTTCGCGGCAAAAAGTGGTGTTGGTCACTTTTTACACTAATGATGAATTCTGTGATGGTCAATGCATGGAACTTGCATAAAATGGTCTACAACAGCAACATAGACTTATTGCAGTTTCATCGCGCTATTGTTCGTCATTACTTGCGAAATTATGCACAGCCTTCAGCGTCATCCAAGCGATCAGTAGTTATCTCTGTAGCATTTACTAGTGGAAACCATTTTCCGAAGCGAATAGATAAACAGCTACGCTGTCGACAATGTCATAACCGAATAAGATGGACTTGCGAGCAATGCGACGTAGCACTTTGCGTAGAGAAGGAGTGTTTCAAAATGTTTCATTAACCAAAAAAATGAGCATGCATTGTGCCATTGTACCCGCTTGGATACAGGTCCCAAAACCTACTTTACATATTTGTTTCCCTTTTTTTTATATTTTTAGGTACATTATGTATTTTTCCTTAAAATAAAGGAAATGAACCTAAATATTTTTTGTTTTAAAGACAATCGGCTCTAAATGAACCTAAAGATTCCACACACTTCATCTGTCACTATTCAAGCAAAATCAAACAGCGGATTATTTCCTGACGTAAGGGCTTCTTTTCAGCTACAGCAGAATGAGAAGTGGCGCCATTGTAGTAAATAGTGAAGTCTTGCCACATCACTGTATGGCCAAATTGTTCTCACATCGTTGGAGGGTGAAAATCAAAAAACAAACAAACACTGTGGCGCTGGCAGCCCGGATATGGGCCATGGCCTAGCTTCTTGACACTCATTTGTGTTGTTCATGTTGTCATTTTTGTCACATCTGAGAGGGGCCTACGGTTTATCGCCGAGTCCGAACGGCACACCTTAGAAACTTTTTCTTAGGCAATTTTACTTTCGGGAGTTTGCCATTGCCCGCCGATAAGAGTGAAAATCCACCTTTTAACTTAATCAAACTCTTGATTCACCCTTTATTCCTCTTTTGGACAGCACTAAAGGCTTAAGTGTCGTCGGCCTACTAACTTAACTTAAGCTACAGAGCAAGTATCACAAAATCATCTAAAAACTCACCTGGTACAAAAAATGGGTTATCACAGAAGCCGTTGTTTCAAACCCGTCCAACAGAAACGTCATCGTGTGCGCAGCTAGCTGATCATTTGAAAGGTTCTTCTTCTCCTGCAACTGCAGGATATACTCCATGAAATCCATTCTATCCAATTTGCTTTTGCGACGCATTTCAAAAGCCGAACTCATTAGATCAAAAAAGAATATCTCCGTTTTCTTCTGAAAGAACCTAGCTCTGTAGAACGACCTGATTATGGGCAAGAGTCCTCCCACGATAGAGTAAAATGTAAATAGATTTGTCTGCTCGAAGAGTGTCTTAATCATATGTAAAATCGGTGTTGGATTATCAGTAAAACTTTCAGCTTTGATACCCAATACACAGTCACTTGTCACTTCGGTTGTATAACGCAAGCAAATCTGTAAGAAAGACATATTATAAAATTCAAGTTCAAAAGTTTTTGACCAAACTTGCATCCTTGGCATCAATACCACTGCGATCGGTGAGAATACATTTTCGTTTCATGTAATCGATGAGTCTCTTGCAAACTTCTTGAGTCACAGGATACATAGTTTTGATCTAAGGAAAAATATCAAAAATTATTGCCACCATTGAACCAAGATTGTCGTGATAGTCTTACTCTGATTGGGGTGAGTCCACCAGTGACTTCTTGACGGCGTTCCTTCCACTCATCACCTTGAAGGATAAATGGATTGTTGGACATAATTTTATCCTTTTCACTGAACTAAGGAGAGTAAAAGTCTTGATTAAAAACTGAATGATTTTCAAAACTGCTAAACCTACCCAATTGGCAGCTTCGTTATCGTGGAACTTCTTGAAATCCGTCACAAGCACAGTTCGTGCCAATTCAGGATTGAGAATTAATAGCTGTGGACTACACATGTTAAACACCCCAACGAAATCTTCATCCAGACGATATTGCCTGCGAAAATACAATTTTTTTAACTGAAAACCTCTTAAAGATGGTCTAAGTCCTTGTACTTATAAATATCCTGAATGTCATAGACAAAGTTTTTCGTCTGCTTGATCATGTTCGGGAAGTTGCCATAGATGATGGTTGGCTTGGGTCCTTTAACTCCACGTTTCTTCCAGTAATCAAAATTCCACACCAGAAAGGCATAGAATAATCCAGCCGATATTCCCACTAGCACCAGAGTCAAAAACACTGAACAAACCATGTTGACGTTTATGAAATGTTTGACCTTCAAACTTAATTAATCCAAAATTGAAATGTAATGCCCGTTCCGTTTGAAGATCTAACTACAACTGAATATCAATTTGTTTCGAGGGGGCGATCTAATAATTGAAGCAAGTTCCGGCCACAGTTCTACGAGCACTCAGCCGTATCTGCGTGTTTACTAATCATGCCTATCTACAACTTGGACAACATAGAGAGTTGAGCTTTATTGCTGCACACATATGGTATTTGTATCTTATGAATTCTTGGCGTCAATTTTTTTTTTGGTGATCTCATATGCCGGCGCGCGTCTATACATGTGTGAAGTGTTCACATTTATGGCCACAAAATTTTTTTTTCTAAAAATAAAATAAATAATTTCGCAGCTGTTATTTGGTGATATGGTGATTGAAAATATTTTGGAAAAGTGAAACTGATAACAGCAATTTTGAATCAGATAACAGATGGCATAAAGTTAACAGGCGTGAAGGTTGGCGAATCCAAAATAATATCGCAGCGTCTATATTTTGAAAAAGCGAAATCGATAACAGCAATATTGAATTAGATAAGGTTGCCGAATCCACAACGGGTTCATTCGTGAAGGAAAGAAATTCGATATTTCACAATTACAATACATATACGAGTACATATAGTAAATGTGTATAAAGATAAAAGAGCACCTTGGAAAAACGTGTCCATTGTGCAACTTGTTTGTGCCTGTCTTCAATGAAAAGATGAGTTAGTGCTTCAGGGATAAAGTGGCATTGGTACCATTACTATGAATTGACAAGTTATTGCGCGTTCTGGCCAGACACGCCCAGGTAGAAGGATTCCGCGATGTCGCCATCACTCTCACAGCAAGCTTCGCAGGATGTAAGATCACTTAAGCTCAAAAATGTCGCGATGCATTCGTTTGGGTCATTCCATCTGTAGTATGGTTGGTGAAGTGTCTCTTCCTGAGACACTGCAGCCATCTATCCTTTGTTGTCCGAGAGAGGGCTTTGCTACTCAATTGCCTTCTTAGCCCAAAGAAACAGCGGTTGGCAAGAGTTATTCTTCGCTTGATCTCAGCGCTGGTGTCGTTGTCTGTACTTATAGCAGAGCCTAGGTAGACAAAGTCCTTAACTACCTCAAAGTTATATCTGTCTAAGGTGACATTCTGCCCCAGACGTCGGTGTTGGTTGTCCGTTTTGCTTGACAGCATATACTTGGTCTTGCCCTCATTGACCGCAAAACCCATTTTCGCCACTTCCGTCACAATACTCGCGTAAGCGCCACTGACATCACGCTGCTTTTTCCCGATTATGTCAATATCGTCGGCGTATGCGAGTAGTTGGACGGACATTTGAAAGATAGTGCCTCTTGTGTTTGCTCGTGAGTTTTGCATTATTCTTTCAAGTACGATGTTGGAAAAATCGCATGACAGCACATCGCCTTGTCTAAATCTTTTCTGGACATCAAAGGTCTCGGTGAGATCTTTACCGACCTTGATGATACCGACACGGATGGACGAGCTTAGCAGGGATGACAGAGTAAGACATTGCTCTGTATATCTCGTCTCTATAGATGCTGTCATACGCGGTCTTAAAATCGATGAATAGGTGGTGTGTATCGATCTGAAGGTCATGGGTCTTCTCCAAGATATGCCGTAGTGTGAATATATGGTCGATGTTGGACTTTCCTGGGCTGAAGCCACACTGATATGGACCTATCAGGTTGTTGACGAACGGCTTCAGGCGTTCACACAATACGGCGGATAAGATCTTCTATGCGATGTTAAGGAGACTGATGCCTCTGTAGTTGGCGCAGTTCAGAGGGTCTCCTTTCTTGAAAATCGGACAAACAATGCTGAGGTTCCATTCATCGGGCATACTTTCGTCCGACCATATTTTACAGATGAGTTGGTGTATGCTCCTTTCCAAGTCATCACCTGCCGCTTTAAAGAGCTCGGCAGTCAGGCCATCCGTTCCAGCAGCTTTGTTGGACTTAAGCTTCGATATATGTAGCTATCTTCACTTCATCCAGGTCGGTTGGACGGAATTGTTGGCCATCATCGTCCAGGTTGAAACGTTGATTCTGTCTGACAGCGGTATACGGTCCGTTATCGCCGTTATACAGTCTGCAGAAATCATCCAAATCATCCGCATCGACTGCGATTCTACCACGATGTTCCCTTGTTCATCTCTACAGGCTTCGGTTCGGGGTTTGTTTCCGCGGCATGTTATTTTTACCTTTTGGTAAAACTTCCGAACCTCATTCCTGGAGTAGCATCTCTCAATTTCCTCGATTTATATGCATCTTGCTTAGCTACATGTGCTTGCCGGCATTCATCATCGAACCAGGGGTTTCGTTGTGGTGGACGAGTGAAACCCAGCACATCAGAAGCGGCATCTCTGATGGCGTTTTGGCAGTGTTTCCAATGGCCTTCGATGCTTGATGCTGGCGGCATTGGACCTCTTAAGAGATTAAGAGACACTCGATCGGAGAAGGACTTGGCGATCTCTTGCGATTGCAGCCGTCTGCCGTCGAATTTTCTCACAGCATTAGTTTGTCTTGGCGTAGTTTAGGATATCCGCAACCGTACCTTGGCTACAACAAGGTAATGGTCCGAGTCGATGTTGGCTCCTCGGAACGTACGGACATCCATAATGCTGGAGGAGTGTCTTGCGTCGATCGCAATGTGATCAATCTGGTTGACTGTTGATTGATCAGGAGTTCCCCAAGTCCCCTTGTGTATGTCGAGATGTGGGAACCGCGTGCTAGCCACGACAATGTTTCGCCCCGCCGCAAAGTCGATTAGCCTGAATCTGTTATCGGAGATGGTGTCGTGCAGTCTATATTTTCCGATCGTTCCATCAAAGATACCCTCTCTTCCTAGCTTTGCATTAAAATCACCGAGGACAATTTTAATGTCATAGCTAGGGCATTACTCGTAGGTCTTGTTAAGGAGCTCATAGAAGGCATCCTTTCTCCTTTGTGGAGGCATGCGCGCATATAAGGGTAATGTTGGCGAATTTAGCCTTGATGCGGATTGCTACGAGGCGCTCGCTCACATGCCGCTGCTTTTGCCGTAGATAACAATTGCCATAGTAGATGTCGCAGTTATTCATCTTCTTTTGTTCGGCATTTCTTGGATGACGATTTTGTCTGCTTTGCAGCAGTATAGGGCCTCCGCTTGTTGCTCGGCTGTGCGTGGTCTATTGAGGGATCTAACATTCCACGTGCATATCCGAAGCTCATTGTCCTTAAATCGTTTGCGTGGATTGTCAACAGTAAGTCCGTCCATATCCGAGGCTTGTTGGGTTGGATAAGGGTTTTCTAAAGCATACTTTTCGGCCATCGAGTTAGCCGTCCAATTATTAGATCCAGTTGTTTTACCAGACGGAAGTAGCAACGGTATAAGTGGTAAAGTAATAATTTGTCGGATCTTCTGTCTTTCGTGGAGTTCACGTTTAATCCGAGGAAAGTGAAATTCTTAACTATCTTGAAATTGATGCTGTCAATAGTGACATTTCGTTCTAGGCGGTGGAGAGATGCTGGTTTGTTTAGTCGTTTAGTTGCATATATTTAGTCTTGTCCTCGTTTACTTTAAGGACAACAAATTTCGCCTGTTTCTCGATTGCCGTGAAAGCCTCTAGATAGTGCTTTCCGTGTTAACAACTACTCTACGTACCATCTGCTTTAGAACGAGATTGAAGAAGTCATATGATAGCTGAAATCCGGTGCACATTTGAATAACTACTTCCAAATTGCACAATGTAACGCGTGTTGTTTAACGTAACAAGACTCATCTTGATCAGTTTTGCAGAGATCCCGAATTCGGACTTCGCAATATAGTGCTCCTGACGATGAATACTATCATATGCGGCTTTGAAGTCAACAAATAAGTGGTGAGTCTCGTCCTGAAATTCGTTGATCTTTCTCAGAATTTGTCTTAGTATGAAAAATTGGTCTATAGTCGATCTGCCGAGCCGGAAGCCACACTTGTACGTGCCAATTAGTGTGTTGTAAAGCGGTTTGAGACCATCACACAGTACGTTAGATAGCATCGTATATGCGACATTAGAAAGTTCTTGCAGGAGATAGGATCGCCTTTTTTTTGTAAATGTCCAAGTCCAGTCATCGGACATTCTTTCCTCCCCTCATGATTGGCTGAAGATTTGGTACATGCGCCCTAAAAAAGCATCGCCACAGTATAGGAAAAGTTTCGCTGGTAGGCCATCAGAGCCTGTGCCCTTGTTATTCTTAAGCTTTTTTATAGCTATAGCTGATTTCTTCTATACAGGGGGTTGTGACACTATTTTTTCATTAACTAGATGTGGCTCGTCTTCTTGCGCTATGACTCTCTCTACATTATGAACATTTAGCAACTGCTTGAAATGCGGCTTAAGCACATCTAAAATCACCTGTGCTTCGATGACCAAGTTTACTTCGCAGTTTCTAAGCGCCTGTGCTCCAGTCTTGTAACCAGCGCCCAGCTGCTTGGCCATCTTGTGGAACCTCCCGATGCTGTTTCGATCGCGAGCCTTTTCAATCTTCTTGCGCTGGGAGGTTGCGTAGGCCCTCTTCTTTCCACGCAGGATCCTTTTTTCCTGGCTTGATACTCTTCCCTGGCAGCCCCTTTTTGCGCTGCAGCGTTTTCTTTTGTGCATCTTCTGTATCTTTTTTTCGGTATACGCTATCATCATTATACCATAGGCTCTTTCAGTGGGATGCCTGATAAGCTACAGTAGTTTCGGCTACCCCCTCAATAATGTCGCGAAACTGGCACTGTAGATTGTTGATGTTGATGGTGGATGAAATGGAGATCTCTCAGGCACTCCAGGAATGCTTAGACGTCCAGCTTCGAATTTCTTGTTCTGCACAGTTCGCAGCTTCTTCTCATTGGACAGTCGTGCTCAGAGTCGACGTGTGCACACCGAGTATACTGGATGCGTTCTTCGCATCGATAAGTACATGGTCGATTATGTAGGCGGTTCAGCCAATTGGGAGAGGGCCAGGTTCTTGTGGGGATCCTTAAGTGAGAACCATAATCAACATGCGGCCGCATATGTACGAATATGCAAACATGCAATTGCACTGAAACTTATATATTTTTTACTCAAAACTTGATTAAAAACGTCTGAAGACTTCGTTATCTTCAATTTGTTTATCTTACTAAGCACCAACAATGAGAGATTCATAGTTTGAAATTTTTTTTGACAGATAGCTATGCAGGCAAACATATTATGGCTTTCGGGTGGAGCAAAATAAAAGAAAGCATTTCGTTCATTTATGAACGATGTTTCCCTATGTCAATTATGGTTGAACCCTTAGTCTTGGAAACCCAGTGCCACTTATCAAGAGCTGCTGCAAAATCGATTAGTCGGTAGCCGTTGTCTGTTTTCATTTCTTGGATTTTGTGCATACCAACTTACAAAAGATATTTTCCTTCTCGACTTTAGCATTGAAGTCTCCGAGCACAATTTCGACTTCATACTCCGGACAGGCGCCTTATGCTCCAAACAGAAGGTCATTAAACTACCCCTTCATAGGGTGTTTAGCCTTGTTGGTAGGCGCGTGTGCACATATTAGGCTTATGTATTGGAAGGTGCCCATGCTGCGGCTCACAGCTAAGTGATCACTTATCGGCTTGAAGTCTACTACTACTTTGAGTAGCAACTTGAGTGTACGAGTACAGCATTCATACATTCCAGGTACAAAGTCTCAGATCGTAGTCCATTGACGTTCGGGCTTTAGTTGCCATTTGAGGAATTCATTAGCCGAGGCTGGTTGTGTTTCTGTCAAAACTTTTTTTTTGACAGGTCTTAAACCGCCACCAACCTCTAGCTAAGTATTGGAGATCCCTATATTCCCTATAGAAGATATGTCGAAGCAGCTAATATATGGATTCTACTTAGTCGTTCGATTTGGCTGGAATTGTACCTATAGATGCCACTATTGATTCCATCTAGGCAATTCGTCCTCTGTCTCCTGGAACAAGAAGAAGTGCCTAAGTGAGAAGACACTCCTCCCCACCTGCAACCAACGACCTTCCAAAAAGGTTAGTTACCCAATCTCCAGTCGAGAGACTACACGAATTTGAAGTTATGTCTCGGGAAATCGGAAAGGTCGAAAGGTCCCCAGAAGAAGCATACTATGAAAGACTACAGTCTAACGTTTCCCAGATCGCCGCCAGGTCGCGGTAAGTGACAATCACTTAAACCGGCCAACCACTCGAGACTGAAACAGCACACGCTAATTGTTTGTCCCGTAGAGGGCCAAGTAGTAGGAATCTATGTGGCATTCCCACCGCCGACGGATGTTTTCGCGCGAAGCCCGGATAAAATCGGTGGTGCAACCACCAAAGCCTGCAGTTTCAGTAAACGGAGCGGCTAAACCTATTACAATATAGAGAAAACAATTTTTTTTGTGGTTTTTCACACGGCCTGGGTGAAATAGGCGGCAACCAACCAGCATTAGAAAGGATGATAAGGATGATGACTGTAGTCTGTGCTACCCCACACACTATCTGATCAGGATGCACAGATTTAGTTGTGACAGTCAGAAGCTACAAATTCTGTACTACAGCCACCACCAAAGTCATGGAAATTTTACATGCTGCGATGCTAAAACACTAATTGCTTATTGAGGCAAAATAACTCCAACAATTGGCTGACGTGGTCATTGCGTTCTGCCAATAGTTGCAACGAAAAGATAGTATATTCAGTTCAGAATTGAATGCGAAGTCTTGACATCTTAATAGAGAAGAGGAATCCGCGGAAATCAACTGGACACGCTTTGAGGGCAGGTCGGAAATTCTGGTAATGCTAGAGGAACCTATTGAAAATCTGAACGGTGCCTTCACTTACTGATAATATAGTATACATACATTTATCTTACCCACACTAAGTCCAAAGCAGAGGCTGTCTCTCCCGTGCTTTAAACCCACTTCTCACGAAACCTAAACAGACGCAGCCCCTATTACTGGAGCTGTAAGTGAGTTGAGTAATATAGGTACAATACGCCATAAGTGCTTTCTATCATTTGTTGTAATGACGCCTGAGGCCACCAAACACGGGAGAGAGTGATTTTTTTTTTGGTTTCGTTTTTTGTTAGTTGTGAAGCATGGTGCGGCATCTCTACCTCACTACAGGGGTAGATGCCGTACTTTTTTTTGATAAGATACCGCATGTTGAGATGATGCATGGAAGAAAGCAGCATCCGCTGGAAATGGAGCTTCAGGATTCAGGGCCTCAGGAATCTAGCCCTCTAGTCCGCAAGCTAGTCTAGACCACTTCTTTAGCATATCAAACTCGGCTGCAGTTGAATTTCACCAATCAGCAGCTCTTTCTTCAGAAACGATGACTTTATGCCCTGAATCGGACTTGAAACCTGCAGTGCAAGCCACCAGCAATACCTCGAACTTGGAACTGATTATTCCAAGAACCAGCAATACATCGCACACCTGTAATCACTCTGAAAGTGATGCGCACACCTTATCATGTTTCAAGCCTACGCCAACAAAACTCCTTCAAGAAATGTTACCACTGCCAAAAATTCCAGAGGTCCAGAGGTCTTAACATCACCCTGTTCAATTGAAAAAGAGAAGAACGCCAAGTCTCCGAAAACCCAGCTAGGAAAAAAGGCTTCAAAAAGAAAGATTGAGCCGGCTGAGAATCCTAATGTTTGTGCCGAATGTTGGGAAAATTATTTTTCGACCTAAAAACGGGAGGATTGGATCCAATGCGCGAAATGTAGCAAATGGCAACATGAAAACTGCACACGCTACAAAAAACCAGGCTTTGCAATGGTGCATGTTCGCCGACTTACTGCCTAACGCTCTAAATAGATCTAAAATTTGTTAGACATATGCAGATGATTAAGCAATACTACCTTTTGCATCATATCTAGAAATTGTGAGTTTTATAGCACATGTACCCATAGACGTAATCCCCCTACAAATGTAATACTGAGGCTCTTTTCTTTATTACAAGGAGGACGCTGTGTTATCTAGCGCTTAAGGGCATCATCAACTGTTTCCTCAGCGAAGCTGTTATCCTGGATAACAAACTTATATGGACTTTCAAAACACTGTCAACTTACCATCAGAGTAAAGCCGGACAGATCTCAGCCAGAATGTAATCGGGTCCTTACGGTTATCTCCAAACCCGATTTAGAGCGCTGCGCTCTTGTCTTTATGGGTGACGTATCGTTAGATTAAGTTTTCTACGGGCGAAGCATTTTGGTCATTCTCTAGATGGGATTATCAAGCACTCTTCGGTCTCCCTAAATGCCGATGATACCAAATTTTTCAAAAACATTCCTTCCGACACCTTCCTCTTTTTACAAGACCTCGATTGTTTTGCAAACTGGCGCCTCAAAATTTCTTTGGAACTTAATATCGCCAAATGTCATCAGCTTTTCACATAAGAGTCAAACAAAAACTCTCCCCGACTATACCTTCTACAGAACTAGCCTATCTCCTCGATTCAATCTCTTCGCGGCCTCGGCATATTGTGCGAGGAAGAGCTCTATTTCCGTTTACGTATGGATGAGATAATTCTTGAGGCCAACTCTGTACTTACTTACTTACTTACTTTAGGTGGCGCTACAGTCCGGGGTGGACCTGGGCCTCAGTCAACAAGCTTCTCCAGCCAGCTCGATCCCTGGCTAGCTGCCTCCAGTTTCGCACGCTAAGTTGGCTGAGGTCCTCTTCCACTTGCGTGCGCCAACTGAGTCTTGGCCTTCCTCTACTGCGCTGTCCCTCGGGGGCGGATTCGAAGACTTTTCGGACCGGAGCATTGGTGTCCATGCGCTCTACATGACCCAGCCATCTCAGTCTTTGGATCTTCACTCTTCTGGCTAGGTCCATGTCGCTGTACAGTCCATACAGTTCGTCGTTGTATCTCCTCCTCTACTCACCGTCAAAGCAGACGGGACCGAAGATCGCCCGAAGAATTTTTCTCTCGAAGCAACCAAGAACACCCTCATCCATTTTTGATAATGTCCATGCCTCTGCGCCATAGAGCAAGACCGGGATTATTAAGGTCTTGTGGAGGGTGACTTTTGTTGTACGAGAGTGGGCTTTGCTACTCAATTGCCTTCTTAACCCAAAGAAACAGCGGTTGGCAAGAGTTATTCTCCGCTTGATCTCAGCGCTGGTGTCGTTGTCTGTATTTATAGCGGAGGCTAGGTAGACAAAGTCCTTAACTACTTCAAAGTTATATCTGTCGAGGGTGAAGTTCTGTCCGAGACTTCGGTGTTGGTTGTCCTTTTTGCTTGACAACATATACTTGGTCTTGCCCTCATTGACCGCTAAACCCATTTTCGCCGCTTCCGTCTCAATACTCGCGAAAGCCCCACTGACATCACGCTGCTTTCTCCCGATTATGTCAATATCGTCGGCGTATGCGAGTAGTTGGACGGACATTTGAAAGATAGTGCCTCTTGTGTTTGCTCGTGAGTTTTGCATTATTCTTTCAAGTACGATGTTGGAAAAATCGCATGACAGCGCATCGCCTTGTCTAAATCCTTTCTGGACATCAAAGGTCTCGGTGAGATCTTTACCGACCTTGATGGAGCAGCGTGCATTCTCCATCGTCATCCTGCACAGACGGACGAGTTTGGCAGGGATGCCAAAACTAGACATTGCTCTATATAGCTCGTCTCTATAGATGCTGTCATACGCGGCCTTCAAATCGATGAATAGGTGGTGTGTATCGATCTGAAGGTCATGGGTCTTCTACAAGATATGCCGTAGTGTGAATATTTGGTCGATGTTGGACTTTCCTGGGCTGAAGCCACACTGATTTGGACCTATCAGGTTGTTGACGAACGGCTTCAGGCATTCACACAATATGGCAGATAAGATCTTATATGCAATGTTAAGGAGACTGATGCCTCTGTAGTTGGCGCAGTTCAGAGGGTCTCCTTTCTTGAGAATTGGACAAACAATGCTGAGGTTCCATTCATCGGGCATACTTTCGTCCGACCATATTTTACAGATGAGTTGGTGTATGCTCCTTTCCAAGTCATCATCTGCCGCTTTAAAGAGCTCGGCAGTCAGGCCATCCGCTCCAGCAGCTTTGTTGGACTTAAGCCTCGATATGGCTATCTTCACTTCATCCAGGCCGGGTGGACGGAATTGTTGGTCATCATCGTCCAAGTTGACAGGTTGATTCTGCCTGACAGCGGTATTTGGTCCGTCATCGCCGTTATACAGTCTGCAGAAATGGTTCTTCCAAATCCTCAGCAACGACTGCGATTCTAGTACGATGTTCCCTTGTTCATCTCTAGAGGCTTCGGTTTAGAGGCTTTGTTTCCGTGACATGTTATCTTTAACTTTTGGTAGCACTTCCGAACCTCATTCCTGGAGTAGCATCTCTCAATTTCCTCGATCGCGCGCTTCTCATGCTCTTTCTTCTTCCTCCTGAGAAGCCGGTGTTCGTCTCTCCTCTTTCGCTCATAGCGCTCATGGCCAGCTCTGGTCTTTCTAAGCAGCGCCGCGTTATACGCATCTTGCTTAGCTGCATGTGCTTGCCGGCATTCATCATCGAACCAGGGGTTTCGTTGTGCTGGACGAATGAAACCCAGCACATCCGAAGCGGCATTTCTGATGGCGTTTTGGCAGTGTTTCCAATGGTCTTCGATGCTTGATGCTGGCGGCATTGGACCTCTTAAGAGATTAAGAGACACTCGGTCGGAGAAGGACTTGGCGATCTCTTGCGATTGCAGCCGTCTGACGTCGAATTTTCTCACAGCATAAGTTTGTCTTGGCGTAGTTTGGGATATCCGCAACCGTACCTTGGCTACAACAAGGTAATGGTCCGAGTCGATGTTGGCTCCTCGGAACGTACGGACATCCATAATGCTGGAGGAGTGTCTTGCGTCGATCGCAATGTGATCAATCTGGTTGACTGTTGATTGATCAGGAGTTCTCCAAGTCCCCTTGTGTATGTCGAGATGTGGGAACCGCGTGCTAGCCATGACAATGTTTCGCCCCGCCGCAAAGTCGATTAGCCTGAATCCGTTATCGGAGGTGGTGTTGTGCAGGCTATATTTTCCGATTGTTCCACCAAAGATACCTTCTCTACCTAGCTTTGCATTAAAATCACCGAGGACAATTTTAATGTCATAGTTAGGGCATTGCTCGTAGGTCTTGTTGAGGAGCTCGTAGAAGGCATACTTGGTGTCGTCATCTTTCTCCTCTGTGGAGGCATGCGCGCATATGAGGCTTGTGTTGGCGAATTTAGCCTTGATGCGGATTGCTACGAGGCGCTCGCTCACATGCCGGAAGCTGAGGACTTCTCGTCTTAGTCTGCCGCCGACAAAAGCGCTGCTTTTGCCGTCGATAGCAATTGCCGTAGCAGATGTCGCAGTTTTTCATCTTCCTTTTGTCCGGCCCATCCCATCGCATTTCTTGGATGGCGGTTATGTCTGCTTTGCAGCAGTCTAGGGCCTCCGCTAGTTGCTCGGCTGCACGTGGTCTATTAAGGGATCTAACATTCCACGTGCATATCCGAAGCTCATTGTCCTTTAATCGTTTGCGTGGGTTGTCAACAGTAGATCCGGCCGTATCCGAGGCTTGTTGATGCTTCGTAACTTAATTTTTTTTAAGTGGCCGGGCAATTACCCTGGCGGCACAACCCCCAACCTGGAGGACCAGTTCCATTTTGAATGCCCCTAGGACGAGGGGTTGGTTACACCAAAGCCAGTAACCCGTTCCTGGATGTGAGCGCTGCTGTTGGCCCTTATAGGGCTCGTCCGCCACCATCTCTTTTCCGAGACCCTGACTAAGTCCTGGAAATCCTTTCCGGCCTGAGCTCCAAATATGTAGCAGTAGCCCGGAGAAGGTCTTGTTTTGTTTTTCCGATACTAATCCTGGTTAATGGCGCAGGAAACTCGCCATTTGCCCCCTTCACTTCGCAACCTCTAGTGAGATTCCCAGATGGCGCCACGGGGAGGCGTGAAGTAGGACTTATTAGCAGAGCTGCAAGATGTTCGGCTGCAGAGGCTAATTCTCGTCATTTAAGGAACCAGCACCTGTCGGAAGATGCTACTTCTACGGGGCCTTATACTAATCATTGCCATCCGGCCAACTCTGTACTAGGTTTTATTAAACGGTACTCCAAAGAGTTCATATGTTACCAGGTTTTTCTATATTATCTTTATTCTTTCCGTCTTAGAGAATGCCAGTCAAGTGTAGTTCTCTTATCATAGTATTCATATCACAAGAATCGAAAGTATCCAGCATTTCTCCGCAGTTTCCTGTAGGATGACCGTCTTTTTCGGCCCCCCTATCAAAACCGTCTCCATCTTATTAACTTAAACACCTTCGAGGAACGCAGAGATGCGGCCTACTTTCTTTTATTCATCGACCCCTTTCAGGTCATATTTAAGTGCTCTGTTCCCCCAGTACAAACTCTCGTAATCTCTTAAATCTGTACCACTACCTTCCTTCAATCTGATTTGCTTCACCACCCACTTCAACCGTTGTTATAAGTTTAAGTTTATTTCGAGTTTGCAAAATTGTATTAAGCTAAATAAATGGGGCCCCTAGCTCCCACCAAAATTAAAAATAACATCTGCCTCAGAATATCGGGGCATTTGTTTTTAGCCTGCTTGGAATGGAGGCATAGCTAAAGGCTTGTCTTTAGAACAGAATTTCTCAAATGAAAGGTTCTGAAAAATAAGTCAGTCATGAACTTTGTTTCGTGAGAGATAGACCGCAGTCAGAAAGTACTTGATTCCGAACCTATGATTTTTGCTAGACATATAAAATGGTGGCGGTTTTTAAACCTATGCAGACCAAAATGGTGGTCCCATAATGACAATTGAAAAGGAGATCTACTCGTATTCAACAAATTTTGTTTTTTCGTTTTTCAGTGAATGATGCAAGAATCGAACCCAGACCTCCAGTGTCGTTGATGATGATGAACTTATCGTTTGTGCACATGACTATGATAGTCTCTTGTCAAAGATACATATCAACGAATCTTACTAGCCCAAAACGCAGAAAAGACAGATTGACTGAAGTCCGAGAACTACTGATTCTCTTGAGATAGTCTTAGAATCACAATACACAAGATCTCTGAGAGATGTAGTCCAGTGGCCACCGGAGTTCAATAAGCACCCTTTGCAGCGGTATATTAGTCCAGAATACAGAGGAGTTCATTGCACTTTTGCTAGATAATATAAGAAATTCCAAGCATAGCCAGTATAGCCAAAATACTCTGTTTAATTACCGAAAGTCAAAACAAAACCTCAAGTTTATTTCCGCACAAAAACCTCAATTTAGTTCCATTCTTCAAAATCCAACCAAACCCCACCGTCCAGTGCTCCAATGAAATTCGTCCTGTCAAGTTGATTATCTGTTCTGGTTTTTGGATTCAGGGTTACTTTAAAATTCCTTACAATATCAGCTAAGGCAGCCTTAGATTGTGTGAGGGCGAATTTCATGCCTAAACAAATTCTCGGACCATCGCCAAATGGAAAGAAAACTCCCATGTCGCGGTACTTCTTTACGCCACCGTTTTCGGCATCAAAACGTTCCGGAATGAATTCATTTGGATTTGGGAAGAACTGCTCGTCATGTTGTAAGGCGTAGACTGGAATCAAAACAATATCATCAGGACTAAGTTGGACCTTTTTGCCATTTCGATTGGTGAGTTCACATTTTTCCGTGCAAAGTTTTGTTGAGAACATTAAGGGCGGAATGATACGCATACTCTCTGAAAAAGATTGAGTATAAGTTAAAAATGTGTGGGGATTTTTTTTTTTTTTTTTTTTAAAGAATTACCATGTATGCACTGATCGAGGTAGGGAAGTTCAAGGAGTTTCTCAAATTCCAGCTCACCAATGTCGTTAACATTGTTGAGGACCTCTTTGCGTAGTTTTTCTTGAGCACTAGGTTTTTTCGCGAGCTAAAAAGAAAGAAACATTAAAGAATTGTTATACAAAGGTTAAAGGACCAAGACGGTGTAGTTGTAGAAAAAGTTGTTTATTATTATTATCTTTTGTTATTGTAAAATTTAAATCAAGTTCTGGTCTATCTGTTTCTGTTTTAGGCCTCCAATATTACGAATACTTATCAGCCTTGTAAATTCTCTTACAGTTACGATAATTTTTCATATATCTGCTAGGGGTGATACATACACAATTTAGGTGGCCGCGTAAAAACATGCATACCGTTATCGTTTCAAGAATTTTTCTACTTGTTATAAGCATCGCTTCAATTTCATGATCGCTGAGTTGCAAATCTTTGTAAATTAACCAGCGAAGTCTAGTTGCAATTATGTCATTGTTTTATAGAGTTGGACTCTATGGGGGCCTGCGCAGCGACTGACCAGTAAACTGTTGACTATCCTATGACTTGGAGGGCCCCGCCTAATTATCAATGCTTCTTTCATCAATGACGTTGTTTAATAAAAAGCAGGGATAAAGCAAAACTGAACTTACTCATATCTAGAACATCATCAGAGCTTTTCACCCCTAATGGTTGCTATGATTTGTCCAGTTGCAAATCCGGTCATAGGTCTTGTTGAGCGTCAAGACCACTGGTAGTTCATATCAGGACTTACAATACGGTACGGTTGGAGTTAGGAGCCTCCCGGACTTCGGTCTGGGCCAAACTTGTTGAGATCGGCCTACTTGTGGGAGCGTCATGGTGGGTGTGGGCTAAACCTAAAACGCAAGGAAGGTGCGTCTGCTGGTCACACCCGATGTAGAGTTCCAAAATACTGGGTGCTGTGACCTTAAGAATAGCAAGAGGTTTTGAATAAGCTTCGCCTTCTACCAAGGGTGGAACTGTGCCCTCAACACAGTTCCTCGGAAAGAAATCCACATAGGTATTACGGGCGGATTTCTCCTCAGAGCAGGACGACGGGGTTCGTTATATGAGGACGGTATGAAGACTCACGACGAAAAAGGCATCTAGGGTGCGACAACACGTCAAACAGGAATACCGTTGTCAGAGCAACCAGGCGAGACGGGAGACTCGCAACGGGCAGCATCAGGTCAGACACACTAGCACGATGATGACGGGTGGGGGAAGATACCACTATTGATATGGATGCAACTAGCTAGAGAGCTAGCAGAGGCCAAGCGGTAGGGACTCCGGTAGGTCGCGCGTGCGAGAAAAGGCGAGAAACGCGACTCGTTAGTTTATTTTTTTGTCCATTCTAACGACTAGTGTACTGCTTATTCAGATTAATAAATCGTCGACCTCAATTGAAGCTTTTATAACGTTGTTGAAGTCCCGTCTTTGATTTCTTTTGCGTGTTGTTGTTTTTGAAACGAAGTTTTTCCTACTTAGTTTTTCTTTTGCTTAATCGGGATGTTTCGTGATTCTTGGAAAAAATCACATGATGCTTAACATCTTTTTCTATCTCGGGTCTAGCGGCCATCAAAGCTCTACCTGTAGGTCAAACAAACCTAGTCTGGAATAGTCGAATTCCAGAAAGTTATTGTTGATTCGGGGCAACGTCTGACAGTTGCCGGGAATAAGACTTAACAACTTCCCGTGGTGGCTTGTGGTATTTGTAAAAGTAAGCTCTTACTCATCCAGGCAAAGGCGAACGTCACCAGCAGGAACATACACGTTCATAGAAATAGATTATCAATGTGATGAACCAACTAATAGCTTCGGACAAGACTAGATCTACTGTTGACGACACTTGAAACCTTAAGATACTCACGCGGATATTTGGACCTATTACAACCGAATATTTGGTAGACGACCTTGACTGCAATTAAGCAGATATCACTGTCGACAGGGAACTGCGATGGTATGGCCTATATAAGGGGAATGAAAAACTGTGGTTATACTATGGTCATTGCTGTAAGAAACAGCGATTATTCAGCAGACTTAGCAAGAAGTACGAGTATTGAGCTTCCGACACGTGAACGAGCTGCTAATGACAATCCGCACTAAGGCTAAATTCGCTAACAAAAATCGAATATGCCCTAAATGCCCCTCGGAAGAATGTTTCCATGAGCTCCTCAGCAGTGTCCCAACTATAACGCCAGGATACGAAAGGAACACTACCAGGAATCCCTGGTTTATTGAAGAATGACCGGAGAGCACATGCAGCTAGATAACAAGCATATAAGGGACGAGGGGCGCTTTTAAGCTCTGCGGGCAAGAGAAATGGGAAAAACATCGACATTGTACTACAGAAACTCCATGAACAAACTCGCATAGATAGATGAAGGAAACCTTGTAAAAGAATCACAGTCGGTACTAGGAATATGGAAAAACTATATCCACGGATTGTTTAAAGGCAAAAAAGCCCAACATCCCTTCGTCAGCAGAATAGACTATTCAACCTGAACGACGAAAGCAAAAACTGTACATTATGAAATCAAAGAAAATAGCTAGATCTACCTGTAGAGAGCATGATTGGCTCCTATCAGTTCGGTTTTAGACCATGAAAGTCCACAATCGACCAATTTTTCACACTCCGGCTGATTACGAAACGCTCACTGCTCCATTAAAGTCAGTAACTGCTTAATAAGGATGGTATCGACATAATTGGAAGAACTAACTGGTCTGTCACTATAGTATTTACTAGTATTGAATTACAAGATGCCGAAATGGCAGCGTTAAAGGGTGAGAAATAAAGTACACACATATGTATATGCTGTTAACAAGATGGGAGACCCAACGTCAACGAATGGAACAAAACGTCACAGTTGTCAGTTATAATCTGCCAACAGCACCTTAGCAAAGACAAAAGAATGTTTCTATGTGTTAAGAAGGTAATTGAGTAGTACGCCCCTTAACCGAAGCTAAACTAAGAAGCCTCTATACAAAGCCTTAATCATCTATCTCTTGTTTTATGGCGCTAAGGTATAGGCTCTATCCAAAGCAGGTAAACATATTATTATTTATTTATTTTTATTTATTCAGAATGTATGGAAAGCTAGAACATTCAGATTGAATAGTACTCGTATATTGGGTCTATAACTTATAATTCGTGCGGTTTGCTAAGAGATGTCGTAACTTGTATTATTCCATTTGAACATGCGTTGGAAAGCTACGTCATTTCAGTATATGTCATTCATTTGAAGCGTAAACAAAAATAATTTTTTTTCACTCAAATATGTCGAACTTTGTGCCTGAAAAAGTGTTTTTGCGGGGAGTTCTTCTTCATTACTTAAATATGAAGAAAACTGCTGCCGAAAGTCATCGTATTTTGGTGGAAGTTTATGGTGAACATGCGCGAGCTGAGCGAACGTGCCAAAGTGGTTTACACCATTTAAAAGTGGTGATTTTGGCTTGGAAGACGATGAACGTCCTGGGCAGCCAAAAAAGATTGAAGATGAAGAAATGGAAGCATTACTCTATCAAGATTGTTGCCAAACACAAGAAGAGCTCGCAGAATCTTTGAGTGTCACTCAAGCAGCCATTTCAAAACGTTTAAAAGCAGCTGGATATATTCAAAATCAAGGAAATTTGGTTCCACATGAACTCAAGCCGAAAGACGTCGAAAGGCGGTTTTGCATGTCCGAAATGCTGCTGAACGCCACAAAAGGAAGTCATTTTTGCATCGGATTGTTACTGGTGATGAAAAATGGATCCATTACGACAACCAAAAGCGCAAAAAATCATATGTGAAACCCGGCGAACCAACCAAATCAACGGCAAAGCTGAATATCCATGCCGCGAAGGTAATGCTCTGTATTTGGTGGGATCAGATGGGTGTGCTGTATTATGAGCTGCTAAGACCGGGTGAAACCATCAATGGACAACTCTACCGAACACAATTAATCCGTTTGAAGAGCCGAAAAACGCCCGGAATATGCGACCAGACACGAGGCAATAATTTTCCATCTCCACGTTGCTATTCCGGTTAAGAACTATTTGGAAAACAGTGGATGGGAAGTCTTACCCCACCCGCCTTATAGTCCACACCTTGCCCCTTCTGACTTCCATTTGTTCCGGTCGATGCAGAACGCCCTCACTGAAATACGGTTCACATCAGAGCAGAATACCAAAAATTGGCTTGATTTATTCTTGGCTGCCAAGCCGGTGCAGTTCTTTTGGGATGGGATCCACAAATTGCCAGAAAGATGGGAAAAAGTCATAGCTTCAGATGGGCAATACTTTAAATAATACTATTGTACATGTTTTTCTTAAATAAACGTTCAAAAACCGCACGAATTAAGTCATATACCCAATAACTTTGCAATAGCTAATTACAATATATACTTTATTTTACATTTGTGGATTTAATTTATTTTGGCATATAAGCAGTTAATTTTATTTACTGATTTGATTATTAGTTCGAAAAAGAAAAAGACAAGAAAATTACTTAGATACAAAGGATAAGAGTAGGATACCATATGATAGCTATGAAAAAACAAAACAGAAAGAAAAAGAGGAGAACAGTCAATTGTCTTGATTTGGCTGACGGAGGCTGGGAATTGAAAGTAGTTGTATAGATAAGAAAGCTGCTGCGTTTTGAGGATGTTAAAGAGAAAGATCAAAGTTCGAAATTTAGGATAGTTCTGAAATGGCATGCCTAAAAGATTAAGGGAAAGGTGTGAGACGTGATCGTATCTTTTGAGCCCATGGATATAACGTATGGCGCTAGCCATACAACTTGTAATTTACGTGTACATATTGAATCACAATTAGCAAATATTTCACACCCATGAACAAGGATCGGAATTACCAATGATTTTACTTACAAAGTTAGTGTATTCAGTGATGTAAATGATTGGGTCATCCATAGGGTTCGCAAAACAAACACCATAGGTCCTCCCTACGATAATATTTATGTAGTCTTCTTCTTCTTATCCTTTTAGTAACCCTTTCTCCGTTATACGAACTTATGCGTAACGAGTTTCCCATTTTTACTACATCGCTGCTGCTCCGCTTATGGGGTTGGCTAATGTCGCATACCGCAGAACGCGTCTACATACTGCTCGGTCTTGGATCGCTTCAGTGAACCCCAGGCGTTGTTGCGCATTTTCCATCTGAGAAATCCAGGAATTATTTTTCCGACCTCGTTTTCTTACCATTGGAGTGACCGTAGTTAATAGTGCCTTTTTAACCGGATTTAACGTGGCAATACCAGCTTATTCTATTCGCCTCAAGCTGTTCGGTTACCGAATTCTTTATATGTAGACTTCCTCTTATACGCGTAGATCGAATGCAATCGCGTTTAGTGACTCCACTAGACATCCTTAACATTTTCATTTCCGCTGCCGTCATTTTGTTTTTAAACGCTTCGTACATTGTCCAGCACTGTGAAACGTATATAAGAGCTGGTCTAACAACCGTGGTGTAGAGTTTCCCCTTTAATTTAAGTGGAAATTTTCGGTCGCAAAAGATTCCCGAATTTTCCCGCCATTTCATCCATCCCACACTCACTCTGTGGTTTACGTCGTCGTCACATTTCGCTTCCGTGTTAACGATTGATCCTAAGTACTTAAAGATAGTGCTTTTCGGAAGAACTATTCCGTCTAACATTATATCCGGATCAGGTCGCAACGGATGCGCAAATGGGCACGTCAAATGCTTATTATTAAACCCGTTTCTCTCTAGCGCATTCTTCCATGAATCTAAGGCGTTCTGTAAATCTTCGACGTTATCGCTAACTGCATCGTCAGCGAAGAGAATTGGCGTTACATTTGCTTTGCGCATGCAGCCTTTTAAAATATAGTCGAATACCTATACTACGTTAAAGAGGAAAGGGCTAAGTACGCTTCCTTGATGCACTCCGACATTAGCTGGAAATTGTCTCGTTAGTCCGGCAGAGCTTTTAACCGCAGTTTTCACGTTTCCGTACATGTCTTGCATTATTCTAACATACGTTTCCGGTACGTTTTGAGACCTCAGCGCGGCCCATATGAGATCCCTAGACACTCGATCGAATGCTTTCTCGAGGTCGATAAATACCATGTGTAAATCCTTAGACGAATCTCGGTGCTTTTCCATTATTATTCGTAGGCTTTGGATAGCGTCCACCGTCGATCTTCCTTCAACAAATCCACACTGGCTTTTATCGAGCTTTGTTATTTGCTGAAGACGTTCGTTTAAGACTCTTTCGAGGATTTTCATCGTGTGTGACAGCTTCTTCTCCATTGATTCGGCATAGGTTGTCAACATTTTAATTTATTCAAAAGTTTCGATAGCCATTCGCTGCCGATTCCCTCCAACTTCGATCAAAACTCTGATGAAATGCTGTCTGGTCCCGCCGCTTTCCCCCGCTTCATTTTTCCGATTGGTATACTTATTTCTTCGATTGAAAAGTCTGAAACTTCCTCCTCGAATAGACCAGCTGTCGGCACGATATCACGTGGAATCTGTTTGTTAAGCAAGTCCTTGCAAGACAGCAAGCCAAAGTCTGTTGAATATAAGTCCCAAGTTCTCACATGTGTCCACAAATTCAGCAGAGGTATTGTTTAAGATGATTTGCGGGAAATATGATAGGTTCAATCAAGCTCTAGAAATATCTAGGCATTTATTCTTATTATGGTTAAATGTCAAGTGTCAAGGGTCAAAGACCAATCAAATATACAATTAAGGTCGTGATTGATCTTAAGGGCACATTTTTGATAAGCCGTTTTGTACAGCTCTGATAAATTTGAACATCATCAGGATAAATGTGCGTTGAATAATGTACAACTTAATCTGGTAACTCGTTTATGTACAAGGAAAATAATAGAGGGCCCGGAATTGATCCTTGAGGTACCCCTCGAGTTATGTTGAGGAAATCAGATAAGCTATTATCAATCGATACGGCCTGTTTTCTATTGCTTAAATAGGACGAAACCAATTTAACAGTTGCTGAAGAAAAACCAATAAAGAGGTGCAGCTTTTTGTCGAGGGTATGGTCGACAGTGTCAAATGCGTTTGAAAAGTCGAGAAGTACCAAGAAGGAAACTTCATCTTTGTCTAAGTTTAATCTTATATCTTCAATAACTTTTATAAAAGCAGTTGTACAAATATGTTTCACTCGGAAGTCCGACTGTACTTGTGCTAGCATTCTGTTGCGAGAAAGATACCTATCTAGTTACTTTTGCATTATCCGCTCGCATAATTTGGAGAAAAATGGCAGAATTGAATTGAGATTGGACGAAATGCATCTTCTATTGAGTTTTTCGCTATTGGGATTACTTAAGCCAATTTTCATTGATGGGGAAAATTTCCTGTTGTCATAATATTATTCAGGATATGTGTGATATACGGCAGGATCGAAAGAAGGATGGCCTTAATAGAGACTGGGTGAATTTCATCGACACTAATCGCTCAGGACTTAATTGAAAAAAGCTTCCAACTATAGTACATCTGCACTGTCAACACATGAGAAACAAAACGATGTATGCGCCTCAGGCGTATGACTATAATCAGAATTAAGGTTCAGGTTTGCTGTCCCAGAAGTTCCTCCAAATACGAACTTTTGGTTTAGTTCATTACCGTCGGTATTATTTGGGCAACTAATTCGTTTCCTGCCTACACCTAGATGTCGCAAGTTGGTCCAGAGTTTTCGACTACCCAAGTTGGGTTTTAGTCTGTTAAAAAAAATGCTGGCTTTGCCGCTTTTATCACACAGTGACAGTATTTCGCAGTATTTCGGTCCTCCGGGTTGGGGGTTGTGCCGCCGGGGTAACTGCCCGGCCATTTAAAAAAAAAACTAAGTTACGAAGCATCAACAAGCCTCGGATATGGACGGATCTACTGTTGACAACCCACGCAAACGATTTAAGGACAATGAGCTTCGGATATGCACGTGGAATGTTAGATCCCTTAATAGACCACGTGCAGCCGAGCAACTAGCGGAGGCCCTAAACTGCTGCAAAGCAGACATAACCTCTACTACGGCAATTGCTATCGACGGCAAAAGCAGCGTTTATTTGGATGCGGATTTGTTGTCGGAGGCAGACTAAGACGAGAAGTCCTCAGCTTCCGGCATGTGAGCGAGCGCCTCGTAGCAATCCGCATCAAGGCTAAATTCGCCAACATAAGCCTTATATGCGCGCATGCCCCCACAGAGGGGAAAGATGACGACACCAAGGATGCCTTCTATGAGCTCCTCAACAAGACCTACGAGCAATGCCCTAGCTATGACATTAAAATTGTACTCGGTGATTTTAATGCAAAGCTAGGAAGAGAGGGTATTTTTGGTGGAACAATCGGAAAATATAGCCTGCACAACACCACCTCCGATAACAGATTCAGGCTAATCGAGTTTGCGGTGGGGCGAAACATTGTCGTGGCTAGCACGCGGTTCCAACATCTCGACATACACAAGGGGACTTGGAGAACTCCTGATCAATCAACAGTCAACCAGATTGATCACATTGCGATCGACGCAAGACACTCCTCCAGTATTATGGATGGCCGAACGTTTCGAGGAACCAACATCTATTCGGACCATTACCTTGTTGTAGCCAGGGTACGGTTGCGGATATCCTAAACTACGCCAAGACAAGCTAATATTGTGAGAAAATTCGACGTCAGACGATTATTATCGAAAGAGATCGCCAAGTCCTTTTCCAATCGAGTGTCTCTTAATCTCTGAAGAGGTCCAATGCCGCCAGCAGCAAGCATCGAAGACCATTGGAAACACTGCCAAAACGCCATCAGAAATACCGCTTCGGATGTGCTGGGTTTCATTCGTCCACTATAACGAAACCCCTAGTTCGATGATGAATGCCGGCAAGCACATGCAGCTAAGCAAGATGCATGTAACGCGGCGCTGCTTAGAAAGACCAGAGCTGGCCATGAGCGCTATGAGCGAAAGAGGAAAAACGAACACCGGCTTCTCAGGAGGAAGAAGAAAGAGCATGAGAAGCTAGCGATCGAGGAAATTGAGAGATGCTACTCCAGGAATGAGGTTCGGAAGTTTTACCAAAAGGTACAAATAACATGCCACGGAAACAAACCCCGAACCGCAGCCTGTAGAGATGAACAAGGGAACATCGTAGTAGAATCGCAGTCGATGCGGATGATTTGGATGATTTCTGCAGACTGTATAACGGCGATAACGGACCGTATACCGCTGTCAGACAGAATCAACGTTTCAACCTGGACGATGATGGCCAACAATTCCGTCCACCCGACCTGGATGAAGTGAAGATAGCTACATATATCGAAGCTTAAGTCCAACAAAGCTGCTGGAACGGATGGCCTGACTGCCGAGCTCTTCAAAGCGGCAGGCGATGACTTGGTAAGGAGCATACACCAACTCATCTGTAAAATATGGTCGGACGAAAGTATGCCCGATGAATGGAACCTCAGCATTGTTTGTCTGATTCTCAAGAAAGGATACCCTCTGAACTGCGCCAACTACAGAGGCATCAGTTTCCTTAACATCGCATATAAGATCTTATTCGCCGTATTGTGTGAACGCCTAAAGACGTTCGTCAACAATCTGATAAGTCCATATCAGTGTGGCTTCAGACCAGGAAAGACCAACATCGACCAAATATTCACACTACGGCAGATCTTGGAGAAGACCCATGAGCTTCAGATCGATACACACCACCTATTCATCGATTTTAAGGCCGCGTATGACAGCATCTATAGAGACGAGATATACAGAGCAATGTCTAACTTTGTCATCCCTGCTAAACTCGTCCATCCGTGTCGGTATCATCAAGGTCGGTAAAGATCTCACCGAGACCTTTGATGTCCAGAAAAGATTTAGACAAGGCGATGCGCTGTCATGCAATTTTTTCAACATCGTACTTGAAAGAATAGTGCAAAACTCACGAGCAAACACAAAAGGCACTATCTTTCAAAAGTCCGTCCAACTACTCGCATACGCCGACGATATTGACATAATCGGAAGAAAGCAGCGTGATGTCAGTGGTGCTTTCGCGAGTATTGGGACGGAAGCGGCGAAAATGGGTTTAGCGGTCAATGAGGGCAAGACCAAGTATATGCTGTCAAACAAAAGGACAACCGACACCGACGTCTCGGGCAGAACGTCACCCTTGACAGATATAACTTTGAGGTAGTTAAGGACTTTGTCTACCTAGGCTCCGCTATAAATACAGACAACGACACCAGCGCTGAGATCAAGCGAAGAATAACTCTTGCCAACCGCTGTTTCTTTGGGTTAAGAAGCAAAGCCCTCTCTCGGACAACAAAAGTCACCCTTTATAAGACTTTAATAATCCCGGTCCTGCTCTATGGCGCAGAGGCATGGACATTATCAAAAATGGATGAGGGTGTTCTAGGTTGCTTCGAGAGAAAAATTCTTCGGGCGATCTTCGGTCCCGTCTGCATTGACGGTGAGTGGAGGAGCAGATACAACGACGAACTGTATGGACTGTACAGCGACATGGACCTAGCCAGAAGAGTGAAGATCCAAAGACTGAGATGGCTGGGTCATGTAGAGCGCATGGACACCAATGCTCCGGTCCGAAAAGTCTTCGAATCCGCCCCCGAGGGACGTGCAAGTGGAAGAGGACCTCAGCCAACTTAGCGTGCGAAACTGGAGGCAGCTAGCCAGGGATCGAAGCTTGTTGACTGAGGCCTAGGTCCACCCCGGACTGTAGCGCCACCTAAAGTAAGTAAGTAAGACAGTATTTCGCAAGCGTTTGTATACTCGGTGTAGTTCTTCGATCCGAAAACGCTTCCACCGATAATAGGTTTGACCACGTTGACTTTTTAATTGCTTGACTTCTAGGTATTGAAAGCCAGAGCTGTGTTATACTTTGAATTGTTTTTGTTTTTAATGGAACATATAGATTGAAGAGATAGTTGATATTAGAGTGGAGAAATTGTACCTGATCATCTACCTGGTGATGTCATGATGTAAACTTGTTTCCAGGATATAGCACTTACGCTCTGTTCTAAACTGAGTTTGTCTATATTCCTAAAATCTCTATATTGAAAGGTAGTTACTTGTGGAAGATATTATACATGAGAATCATAAGTAAGAAAGCTCAAGTCATGCTTGGAAAGAGCTGATGTAGGAAGCTGATTATAAAAAAGTGCACTATCAGCATGACATACGAAAAATACATCTAAAAATGGATATCCCCACTCGTTTCGAGAGAAAAATTTTTCGACTCTTCGTAAATCTCTCTTAACTAAAGGCATTTGCTAACAATGAAGCCACCATTTCTTGCTTTCATTTTTTTGAGTATTTATCAGTCATACCGACGATAATAAAGTAAAACAACCTCTCTTGATAATTGATTGACCAACTGGGTCCTCTTATATTCACACTAACGTCTATCTAACGTATAAGGACTATTACAGCAAATGCAATCGAAAACGGAATAAGATTCCAAAGTTCTATCAAAAGGTAAAAAAAAATCCTCGAACCGAAGCCCGTATAAACGAACACAATAATAGAGCCACAGTCGATGCTGAAGATTTGGAAACAGTATTTCTGTAGACTGTATAGAGGCGGTGACGAACCAAATATCGCTGTAAGGCAGAATGAATCTTTCAACCAGGACGAACAGATCCGTCCACCCAGTCTGAATGAATTGAAGTAAATTATATCTGAGGTTAAGTCCAACAAAGCTCCTGGAGTGGACGGTTTGAATGCCAAGCTCTGCAAAGCAGCAGTCGATGACTTGGTAAGGAGCATACACCAACTCATCTGTAAAATATAGTCGGACGAAAGTATCACCTACGACTGGAACCACAACGTTGTTTGTCCGATTCGCAAAAAAGGAGACTCTCTGAACTGCGCCAACTACAGAGGCATCAGTCTTCTTAACATCACTTACAATATGTTATCTGCCGTATTGCCAGAACGCCAGGAAATTTCACCACAGAAAAGGGTGCAAAATTCACAGCCAACTCAAAAAGGACAATCTTTCAAAAGTCAGTCCAACTACTCGGAAGAAAGTAGGATCAATTCAGTTGAGCTTTCACAAATATTAAGACAGGAGTGGCAAAAAAAAGGCCCATCTAACCTTTCTTTGACTATCACATCATATAAGTAAACGTTACCCCTAGATCACCAAATATTCTTTCTATGCCTCAGTTCCACTACTCTCACCCATTATTTAGAAAAATTGTTGGTTCTTAAGATTCTCTTGGAAAAAATCTCAAGAATATGTGGATTTGACAACGACCTAGCCTCACAACACATCAACATAACCCTTTAGACCCCACTCTCCTTCTCTAATCAAGCACGTTGGGTTAACTATAGGCATACATAATGCAGTAGGCTATCAGCTTGATAGTACATAAACATACTATAAATGCGCGATATCTAAGAAACCATAATCTTTATGTCATCTGGATTCTTTCACTTGCTAGACAGTGTATTTCCCACTAATCTCCGATAACAAAGTCCGGTACTGCGCGAGTCCGAAAAAATCTTCTGCGCATCTTCGAAAACATCAGAAATGTGTTCACGCAATTTGTAGCGTGAAATCTTAGGAATACATCCCAGATATGGGTCAATCTAAACCAGTTGACTACAAACTAATACAGATATACATATGTACACTTCTACTTATAGGGAGAACTTCCGAAAAACCAAAATTACCAAACCAATATAGCTAATTTCACCAGCGTATCTCATGCTACTAACAATTGGATACACATATCCATACACAATATTTAAAAATCTCTTGAATTCGAACAATGCTGTTTTTAATTTAAAAGATTGAGAACTTTCAAGACAAAAAGTAGACAGAACCTAATATAACTATTAGATACATACATCTCTTATGTACTCACTTGATATAGACAATGTGTAATCACAGCAGCCGTAGTCTCAAATCCATCCAACAGAAACGTCATCGAATGCGCAGTAAGTTGAGCATCTGCGAGATTCTTCTTCTCCTGCAACTGAAGGAGGTAATTCAAGAAATCCATTCTATCCAGCTTGGTTTTGCGACGTATTTCGAAAGCTGAACTCATCAATTCAAAGAAAAATGTTTCCGTTTCCTTATGGAAGAACTTGGCCTTGTAGATCGACTTGATTTTGGGCCAGAATCCAGCCAGAATAGCATATAATGTGAATATGTACGTTTCCTGGAAAAGTGTCTTGGTCATATTCAGAATTGGGGTTGGATTGTCCGAAAAACTTTCGGCCTTAATTCCTAACACACAATCACTTGTCACTTCAGATGTGAAACGCAGGCAAAGCTGTAAGAGGGACATACAGTAGTTTTAAGATTTGAATTCCAGCAGTTTTCGACAAAACTCACATCCTTGCCGTCAGTACCGCTGTCGTTTGTATGAGTACACTTTTGTTTCATGTAATCGATGAGTCTCTTACAAACTTGTTGCGTCACAGGGTACACAGACTTGATCTAGAGAAAAGTATCACAAATCATACGAATGAATCAGCTATCATGTCGATCTTACTCGAACTGGGGTAAGTCCACCATTGACTTCTTGACGTCGTTGCTTCCATTCCTCACCTCGAAGTATGAATGGATTTTTTGACAAAATTGAATCGGCTTTCTCATCGAACTAAGGAGAGTAAACTTTTCTTATGAAAATGAAGATACATAGTATGTATCTACAAAATTACCCAAGTAGAAGCTTCATTATCGCGGAAGTTCTTGAAATCCGTAACGAATACAGCACGTGCTAATTCGGGGCTGAGAACCATAAGCTGTGGAGTGCGGATGCTGTATATTCCAACGAAATCCTCATCCAGACGGTATTGCCTGCAACAATCTAATTTCTTAATTTAAAAGCTCTTCAAGGCACTTCAAGTTCTCGTACGTGTAAATGTCCTGAATATCATATGTAATGCTTCTCTTCTGTTGGATCATGTTCGGAAGGCTGCCAAAAATAGCCTTTGGCTTAGGTCCATTAACTCCACGTTTCTTCCAATACTCATAGTTCCACACCAGAAAGATGTAAAATAATCCAGCTGATATTCCCACAAGCACCAGTGTCAAAAGTACTGAGAACAACATATTTTCAATTGTGATATATTTGGCCTTGAGGCTAAGTTAGTCCAAAAATAAATTTCGTAATCCGTTCTGAACCGTTTGAAATTTTAACTACGACTGAGAAGCAAGTCACTGCACGGCGCGGTGCCATAAACAAAACAAGTGGAGTTCGCGATGTTTGCTTCTATTAGCACCCATTCATATCTGCCTATTAAACAAACGTCAGTATCTACACTCATACTCATCCAATTTCACTAGACATTCAACTAGTATCGCTTGTATTTATACTGTACATGGGGGCTAAAGTTTTGCTGGTGAATTCATACCGTTGTACAACGATCGAAGCGACTACTTACATAATTTAGGTGTATTCGGTGGATGTCATGATTAAATGTATTCTGAAAAAAAGTTTAAATTGATAAAAGCTATGTGAAATCAGAGAAGAGATGTCATTAGGTTAACAGGCATACTTGGGTTGCCTATTTAAGAACAATTTGAAAAAGACTTACTTGAGCGAGTGAAAGAATTTGTTATTCTACTACAAGTTGACCATATGACCAGGGCGAATGTCAATTCACTAGCTGTGTCACAATTGCCATTCTACAAGGCCATTATTTTTGGGACTCTGCGTAAGTGAGGCCATTAATTTGCAGATGCTTTCGCATTTTCGCATTTGGATGATCTTACCTAGTCAAGTCATAACTACTGGTACACAGAAAAATCAGCGCCAAATGAAAACCAATTAATATTTAAACAATTTTTTTTTTTGATTTTATTGGGTTATACAATGGCTACAAATCTTAGAACATTTTATTCGAAATGACTTCCATTTGCCTTCCAGCACGACTTAAGACGATGTGGCCACACATCGAGACGCACTTCATGCATGGGGAAATTGTCCACTGCACGGACAAGGGCTCGCTTCAACGACTCAATATTTGAGTGTCGAGTAGAGTAAGCCATGCCCTCTAATACGGCCCAAAACTTGTAATCCAAGGGGTTGAGGTCTGGACTACCAGCTGGCAATCATCCGTTGATATGAAGTCCGAAACGTTGTTTTTGAGTCACAGTTGAGTCGTTTTTCCTTTGTTGAATATTGGCTTTGTTGAATATTGATTGGTTGAGAGACTTCACAATGGGTTCCAAGGCGGTCGATTGATATACTTTGGACGTTGTTTTCGCTTGGTAACGCCATCGTAGCACACTCTCCACCATACCATTACAGACGCGGGATGGTGGCCTCTTTGAACCCTCGGAATGAGTTGGGATGCTTCTCTGGATGACCGAGCATACACACGATCGTTCTGCTTATTGAACGATTCTACTACGGTGAAGATTTTCTCGTCAGTCTGTGATCGTTCTTCACGTACCGGCTGAGTAACGCTTTCGATCTTCACTTGCGCTTTTCCTTCAATGCGGCCGTGAGCAGGTGTCCAGTGTGTCGCTTGTACGCTATGAGTCCTAAATCTTCTTTCATAATGCGCGAAACATGGATTTTTGCGATATTTGCATTTTCCGCAACAAGATTTTCTGTTTTCGCAGCGGTTTTTGGTCAATTCGTTTCTTCACGGCTTTGATCGCTTTCTTAGTTCTCACAGTGCGCGGATCTTTGACGGTCTCGTACTCCACCAGTGTCCTCAAACAACTTGACAGCACGATACACAAAATTGAGAGTTATTCAAAGCGGTCGCAACGTCCTAAAGATATCGCCTTTTTCCATGTTGCATTTAAGTAGGCCAACTACAACAATACGACTTTCGATGTCGCCCCATTCCATGATTGTAAGCAATTAATGTCAAAAACTTTTTACATCACAATGAAGTATAAATATCAACTGTCAAATCGCAATCAATACGAAATGGATGCGCCCAGTGTTGCATACGTAATGGGTGAGTTCAGTTGTGTACCAATATTTATGACTTGACTAGGTACATATATATATATATATTTTTTTTTTTGTTCTGTGGGAAGGTAAAAACCTTCATAGGCACCATAAACACACGCTCATCAGAGCACAATCATATCACCATGGCAGGCATCATAGGCACAAACACCTGCTGCCTACCACAGTAGCATAGCACCGCCCATGATAAGCACGGACTCATGGTAGTGTGAGATTCTTACTCACTAAAAAAAACTCCCATTTTCTTCCAGACTACGACTAAGTTTCCTTAACAAGTATCTAGTTCCATCTTCTGTAAAATATTCACGTTTTTTAGGTAGCCTTCCACCGAAGGCACCTACTACTTCCGTAAATTCATACGGTTTGTCCTTACGGCGCTAAGTCGGACGGTCTTATTCTACGTAGTCGACGCACACGGTTGGTCTCGTCCAATGTCCGGATAATTTCTGGGTTGCACTAAAGCACGAGGCGAGTACGAAGATTTCAAGCAGAGCTTGCTACTTTGTCTTTTACGGTAGCAAATCACGGTGAATATACGAGTATCGGTGCCGTTCAGGCGTCCGTAGCAAACGATGCAAATCAGTCAATTCCACGGCGTTCTCAATAATTGGGCATCGCTCAGACCACATTATGGCGTATATTGCGGAAGGATACATACATAAAAGATCAAGCTGACTCAAGAATTGAAGCCGATGGACCATTTGAAGCGACGTACGTTCTCCGATTGGGTTCTGGAGAAGATGCGCCAAGATGGTGAATTTCATCGCAAAATCATCTTCAGTAACAAAGCTCATTTTTGGCTCAATGGGTTCGTCAATAAGCAAAATATGCGTTATTGGTCGAGTGAAAATCCACATGTGCTTCATGAATCACTACTTCATCCACAAAAAATAATTGTTTGGTGCGGTTTGCATGCCGGCGGCGTTATTGGGCCATATTTTTTCGTCGACGATAACGATCGTTACGTTACTGTGAATGGTCAGCGTTATCGCGCCATGATTACCGATTATTTTTGGCCCGAATTGGAAGACATGGACTTGGACGACATGTGGTTTCAACAGGATGGTGCAACAAGCCACACAGCACACGTTACAATCGATTTATTGAAGAGTAAGTATGGTGAGCGTGTTATCTCAAGAAATGGGCCAGTCGATTGGCCGCCTCGTTCGTGCGATTTAACGCCGCTTGACTGTTTTCTGTGGGGCTACGTTAAGTCATTGGTATATGCCAACAAGCCGACGACGTTAGAAGAGCTCAGAGGTAACATTGAACGCGAAATAGCTGCCGTTTCGGCCGAAATTTGTGGCCGTGTCGTTGATAATTGAGTCCAACGAATCGACCGCTGCAAACGTGCCCGCGGTGGCCATATGAACGAAGTCGAGTTCCATTCAAAAATGTTTTGATTGTACTTCAAGCCGATAGTAAAGTTTTTGAAATATCTCAAATGATTTGCGTTTTATTTAAAAAAAAAGTTGTCAAGTCCTTATTGGAAAACCCTTTATTAAGGCATTATTTTGTTCCATTGTTCGTCCTATTCTTGAGTATGCTTATGTTGTCTGGGGTCCTTCCACTATTTTAATTATAGGTCGAATCGAGAACGTCCACAAAAAATTTTCAAGATTTTTTTGTTGCGTCACTTATTTTACAATAATGTCGATCAGGTTCACCGTTCTTATATTTCCAAATGCAGTCAATTGAAACGAGAAGAAAAACATACAATGTCATGTTAATAAGAGAAATCGACATCGACAGTGAGCATATGCTTAGTTGTTTGAATTTATATGCCAGTTCAAGAGTTCTACGGCCCAGGCCACTTGTTTTTGAATGTACTCATAATACGTTATATGGTCAACGTGAACCTATATCTTTAAGTTCTAAAATTTTAAAAAGTTCCCGGAATTTATTCAGAAAATTAAAAATACAAGTTTATTCATCTAAATCTATATTGGCTCCTCAAAGTAATCCCAATCGACTGCAACACACTTATACCGACGCTTGATCCAATCCTCGAAACATTTTTTATATTCAGTTTTCGGTATGTCCATCAGCGCTTCCTGCGATTTTTCCATTATTTCCTCTCGGCTGCCGAATCGCGTTCCCCGCAGTGGTTTTTTAACTGGATTGAACAGAAAGAAGTTGGATGGTACTCGTATTTGTTGAATTTTTCATCAAAAAATTACGAATAATGATGGCACTGTGCGACGGTGCGCTATCATGGTGCAAAATCCACGAGTTTTCTGCCCACAATTCTGATCTCTTTCGGCGAATTGCTTCAGGAAAACGTCTCATAACCATGAGCATTGCCTTCTTTTTTGACTAAAAACGACGTGGATTTGTTGGTATCGGCTCATTTGGTGAACGCCATTTACTTGCCTGATGTCTGGATTGCGGGTCGTACTCATAAACTCACGTCTCGTCTCCAGTAATGATCCTTTTGATGAATGTGGGATCGGATTCAGCCTCGCAGATCATCTCTTTTGTGATGTCAACACGGCATCTTTTTTGCATGAAATTGTGGTCTTTTGGCACCAACTTTGCGACGGAAACCCAAATCATTAACCAAAATGTCTTGGACGCATCCATAGGCAATGTTCAAGTCCTCCGCTATCTCTCTGATGGTTAATTTGCGGTTATTGACCAACATTTCTTTTACTTCATCAATGTTTTCGTCGGTTTTCGATGTAGATAATCTGCCACTGCGTTCATAATCTTCGATTGACTCACAACCACTTTTGAACCGCTCGCTCTTGCCACTGGTAAACGACTGTTTGTTTAGAGAATCGTTGCCGAAACACTTTTCCAACATTTCCAACGTTCGCGCAAGATTAAATCCGTTTTTTACGCAAATTTAAATTCATTTCTAAAATTGTAAAAAATCGTCAACACACACAGAGATAGAAGTACTCTTGGCTACGTAACTACTGCAAATATCAAGCTATGGCGCTAAGATTTAAAGGGAATATCAATAACAGATGTACCAACTTAACAAAAAAAAAAACAGAACTCAAATCGAAACAATGGGAGCGCCACACGGTGGTTATTCCGGGGTATCACTACCCACGTAAATGGCGAGACCGCGGTGCAAGGAGAATAAAGGCACTAGTTTGTAGCCAGGTAGCTTCAGATCAGAGTGATCTGAGAGGTGTAGGTGGGATCTGTGTTTTACTAAGTACCTAAGAAGCTAGACTGTATTTGCAGGCGTGAATGTACGCAGAAAAGTGATAGTATTTTAACCCTCGCTTATTAGCGACGTCCACTATAAATTCCTCAGTCATAATTACAAACAAACACCGACGATACTAAGCAAGGCCGAGAAGGGCAATTATTTGTCATTGATATGATGAAATATCTCGTATAACTTGTCTCTGCAGATGCTGTCATACGTGTCCTTAAAATCGATAGATAGGTGGTATGTGCCGATCGGAAGGGCATGCATGGTTTTTTTTTCCAAGATCTGCCGTAGTCTGAATAATTGGTCGATGATTGACTTTCCTGGCCTGACGCCACACTGGTATAAACCAATCACATTGTTGACAAACGACTTTAAGAGTGGTATGGTCGATTAACCCAGGAGTTCCTTAATGGTATAAAGGTTCTGTTCCGAAACAACCAAACAACTCGAACTGGCATAAGCAACCACCCTGATACTACCCGCTTTCAGGTGTATCAGCAGTTCGTTGACAACTAATCTAGAGAGGGGGTGAAAGGACACCACCCTGTGGCATACCTCTGCTGAAGAACTTTAAGAAAAAGTCCCATCCAGTTTAGAGTTGATTAAGCTGCTCATTAGAATAAGCAAAACAGTGCCTTCGTAGTTGCGGATCTACAGATACATTTGAAGATGCTTTCTACGGCCAGGAAAGCGACCATTGTGTATTCTTTATAATAAAGGGATTGCTCTGTAAGGTATTTCTATTAAGAACTTAACACTCAAGTAGACACGAATACACTCACGAGTATAATGCCTTCGCATGTTAATTGGGAGACAGAATTGTAATGGAGAACTAGCTTGTGTTGTTTTCTAGTCAACAACACATCTTATTTAATTTTTGTTGACTGAAAACATGTAAGCCTTTCGGGCACGCCTGGGATTCGAACACCGAACTTTCCGATCTGGAGCCACGGCCACCCGTCAGGCAAGTTAGTGAATATAAAGGGTTTTCCAATAAGGACTTGACAACTTTTTTTTTTAAATAAAACGCAAATCATTTGAGATATTTCAAAAACTTTATTATCGGCTTGAAGTACAATCAAAACATTTTTGAATGGAACTCGACTTCGTTCATGTGGCCACCGCGGGCACGTTTGCAGCGGTCGATTCGTTGGACCCAATTGTCAACGACACGGCCACACATTTCGGCCGAAACGGCAGCTATTTCGCGTTCAATGTTACCTCTGAGCTCTTCTAACGTCGTCGGCTTGTTGGCATATACCAATGACTTAACGTAGCCTCACAGAAAATAGTCAAGCGGCGTTAAATCGCACGAACGAGGCGGCCAATCGACTGGCCCATTTCTTGAGATAATACGCTCACCATACTTACTCTTCAATAAATCGATTGTAACGTGTGCTGTGTGGCTTGTTGCACCATCCTGTTGAAACCACATGTCGTCCAAGTCCATGTCTTCCAATTCGGGCCAAAAATAATCGGTGATCATGGCGCGATAACGCTGACCATTCACAGTAACGTAACGATCGTTATCGTCGACGAAAAAATATGGCCCAATAACGTCGCCGGCATGCAAACCGCACCAAACAGTTATTTTTTGTGGATGAAGTAGTGATTCATGAAGCACATGTGGATTTTCACTCGACCAATAACGCATATTTTGCTTATTGACGAACCCATTGATCCAAAAATGAGCTTTGTCACTGAAGATGATTTTGCGATGAAGTTCACCATCTTGGCGCATCTTCTCCAGAACCCAATCGGAGAACGTACGTCGCTTCAAATGGTCCATCGGCTTTAATTCTTGAGTCAGCTTGATCTTGTATGTATGTATCCTTCCGCAAAATACGCCATAATGTGGTCTGAGCGATGCCCAATTCTTAAGAACGCCGTTGAATTGACTGATTTGCATCGTTTGCTACGGACGCCTGAACGGCACCGATATTTTCGACACTTTGACCAACCCGTTGTCTCACTGACACAGCAACATTACACAACGAATATGTAGACTCAAATTTTTTGCACTAAACTTGTTAATGCCTGTCTACCAGGGCGAGATTTACGACCGATAATTGGAATTAACGCTCTTAAAGTTGTAGTTGTTGACTCCGAATTTGGGTAGAAATTTTTTATAATTTGCAAACGTTGCTCGTTCGTGTACTTTACCAGGATGATGCGTTCACAAATTAAATTCAAAGTTGTGAAGTCCCTATTGGAAAACCCGATACCACCATTTTCCACCGACTTTCCTTTACAGTAGGCATGTTGAGTCATAGACAACAGTCGTGGATCAATACTTTAGTAGATCATTTAGTGATTCATTCCTTGCGGTCATCCAATAGCCTTCGCTTTTTTTTCAAACAGGAATGGAAAGGTTTGAGGAGAGGATTTTTCTTAGTAGCGATGCGTCAAGGGTTTCTGTTATCTTGTCATAAAATGACCTCCAGGATTGAGGGTTTGCTATCCTCAGTTTATTTTCCATATATTTATCAGAGATGAATTCCCTTTATGAGTCCCAATCTGTCACTTGCTGGTGCTTTTTGGTTTGTTGAAAAGTTTCGGGCGAACGTTTCTAAGCGGTATGTCCGATGTCCGCCAGTGCAGCTTTTTCTCGCCTCTATGTTGAATAAGTGGACAGAAAGCCGCCAGAGCTTTGGTGAGTACCTTGGTTTACAAATACAAGCTCGTTGGTTTTACATGGCGGACTTAAGAGTTCAGATAAGACAAGTTTTCTTCTATATCTTCGCCAATCAGTTTTATGATAATTCCGGAATGCTAGTTGTTGGGAGTGAGCATCATTGAAACAGAATTGGACGTTTTTGTGATCTGAAAAAGAGTGTTCAAACAATACCACCCAGTTCGTTATTTTTTGAGTGATGCTGTCGGAGACAGGAGTTATATCCATCACTTCTTGTTGTGTGGCTCACCTGTTGTATTGATGTTGGTGCTGCCCCATATCGTGTAATGTGTACTAGCCTCGCATCCAATGATGAGGCTAGTTGTTTGCCCTTCAGCTTTCAAGACCACCCTTTTCCAGTTATCACCAGGGAGAAGGCGCCCATCGTTATGGCCAAGATAAGTAACTTTCCGTTACTACCTCGACCGCGAGTCTTCTATGTTCTTTGTTTTCCTGCCTGAAAAGCCTGTGCTCTGTACTTTTTTTCTGCACTAGAACGCTGGAGGATTATTTGATGCCGATCCCAATGTGATCAATTTGGTTACGAGTAGTATCGAACAAGATACCATATGGGGAAAGATAAGTCCCTTACCAGTTTTGTTTCCTTCTTTATATTCTTCCTAACTCAGTCTGGTGTTTAGAAATTCTAGCTCATAGCTTGGCTATTCAGCGTTTATTCAGCCTAAGAGGTCATAAAAAACTTCTTTCATGCTGTCAAACAGAGAGCACGTTTACACCGATCCGAAATTTAGCATTTCGGAGAAATTCAACATTTCAGCCGAAATGCTCCATACAATTTCCAACATTTCGAAATGTTGAGTTTCAGCGAAATACTGTATTTCGTCTCTGCATTTAGAAGGTTGTCACATCGAACAAACCTTTTAAGTTATTCCGTCCGTCATTCAGTGCACGTCATAGCGCTTACAAAAATAACTTTGAAAGAAGTCAGCTGTTCCAAAATTTACAATCACTATCAACTATGTGCCTCAACCAAAAAAAGAATAAAACAAGCAGGAAGTGGGAAGACAGCAGCTCTCATATAAATGTTTTTCGTTCAATGTAAACGGTGAAATAAAATTGCGAAATTGATAAACAGCTATGGTTTGGTCCTATTGCTTGACAATGCTACGAGTAGCATCCAAACATCAAGCCTCCTTTAAAAAGGAAAAATCGACCTTATTGGAAAAAAAGTTATTGATGCCAACTGTTCCTTTTTTGACTAAATAAAAAATTATAAAAAAATTGTTATTTGTCGGACATTTCATGTGGTACAACATAAGTATAACTTGCCGGCTTACGCAGTAGGACGCGACTTCTCTCTATTGAAATAATTGCGTTTTAATAAATAATATGTTTTTCTAAAATTAGACTTGATGATGTCTTGCCGGACATAAACACAAGTCAAGTCCCCCAAGAATACATATGTGATGTACGAGTACGAGTTAGTTACGGATACTCGTACATACCATACGAGTATAACCATCTGTCTATTTTTAAGTCTATCTATGGCAGCAGACAAATATGCAAGTCATCCAATTGGTAGCGATTATATTCCAACGCTCCATTAATGCCTTTTGATTCGTTAATTTGATTAAATTATATGTGCTGAAGGATGCCGATAAGACTTTGATTGGTTTTGTTTTGTTTTTCTCGTCTAAGTAAGTTCAGAAGATTATCAGCTTTGAACTTGTGAATTGTAAAACAATCAACGACTAAGTAAACATCACACATTAACCAGATGTAGCTAGAATTTATGTAGGAGATACTCGTACTTTTGAAAATTGCTCAATTAAATTGAAAACGATTAAGGAGGTCAGACTAACTGAGAAAAAATTGTTGTCTCATATCTGTCCTCTATATAGGTAGATGAATCAATAGCCTAAAAATAATTGACATTGGGGAAAATCGAGAGCCGTCGAATAGTTCAATATGATCACTACGTTTCAGATAAATAGATCTGGACGGATTGTCTAAATAAGGTATCTGCAAGTGCTTGTGCGACAATAAGAATAAGAATAGACAACATAATCATCGGCCAAAGCGAGTGTAAATCTAGCATTCACAATAGAAGTGATGAGTGTTATTACAGAAATGGTGCTAGGATAGGTAAAGTTGAGGAGCACTTAGAATGGCTGGCTATATACGATAAATATTAGAGAGCGCTTTTAAGCGTCTTTCTTTGTTTGGTGTAGAAACTAAGTGATTTGACGTAGGCACGCTACTTCTTGGGATATCTGATGCCCTGGAAACCATCAATGCGTGACCTTGTTTTGTTAATCCATCTCATTGAGACATGTGTAATTGGTCCTTACCACTATCGAACATATGGTATTGTAAGTTAACGGCCAACGTGTACTGCACTATTTGACGCTTAGTATTAACCAAGGTGCTGCCTCAGTCTTGGAAGACCACATTATACTTATATGTGGATAGACTGAAAACTTTCTGTACGCAAAGGTGAGGAGACACCTTCAGCTGATTTAAGGTTCACTGTGAACATGCTAATGCATCGAAGACCATTAGAAACACTGCCAACGCCATCAGAGATGCTGCTTCTGATGTGCTTGGTTTCACTCGTCCAGCACAACGAAACCCATGGTTCGATCATGAATGCCGGCAAGCACTTGCAGCTAAGCAAGATGCATAGATGCACCAGAGCTGCTCATGCGCTCTATGAGCGGAAGAGGAGAGACGAACACCGGCTTCTCAGGAGGAAGAAGAAAGAGCATGAGAAGCCCGCGGTAGAGGAAATTGAGAGATGTTATTCCAGGAATGAGGTTCGGAAGTTTAACCAAAAGGTAAAAATATCATGTCACGGAAACAAGCCCCGAAACGAAGCCTGTAGAGATAAACAAGGGAACATCGTAGTAGAATCTCAGTCAATCCTGAGGATTTGGAAAGACCGTTTCTGCAGACTGTATAACGGCGATGACGGACCAAATACCGCTGTCAGGCAGAACCAACCTTTCAACCTGGACGATGATGACCAACAATTCCGTCCACCCGACCTGGATGAAATGAAGATAGCCATATTGAAGCTTAAGTCCAACAAAGCTGCTGGAGCGGATGGCCTGACTGCCGAGCTATTCAAAACGGCAGGCGATGACTTGGTAAGGAGCATACACCAACTCATCTGTAAAATATGGTCGGACGAAAGTATGCCCGATGAATGGAACCTCAGCATTGTTTGTCCAATTCTCAAGAAAGGAGACCCTCTGAACTGCGTCAACTACAGAGGCATCAGTCTCCTTAACATCGCATATAAGATCTTATCCGCCGTATTGTGTGAATGCCTGAAGCCGTTCGTCAGCAACCTGACAGATCCATATCAGTGTGGCTTCAGGCTTGGAAAGTCCACCATCGACCATATATTCACACTACGGCAGATCTTGGAGAAAACCCATGACCTTCAGATCGATACACACCACCTATTCATCGATTTTAAGGCCGCGTATGACGGCGTCTATAGAGACGAGCTATATAGAGCAATGTCTAGTTTTGGCATCCCTTCCAAACTCGTCCGTCTGTGCAGGATGACGATGGAGAATGCACGCTGCTCCATCAAGGTCGGCAAAGATCTCACCGAGACCTTTGATGTCCAGAAAGGATTTAGACAAGGCGATGCGCTGTCATGCGATTTTTTCAACATCGTACTTGAATGAATAGTGCAAAGCTCATGCGCAAATACAAGAGGGACTATCTTTCAAAAGTCCGTCCAACTACTCGCATACGCCGACGATATTGACATAATCGGGAGAAAGCAGGTTGATGTCAGTGGCGCTTTCGCGAGTATTGAGATGGAAGTGGCGAAAATGGGTTTAGCGGTCAATGAGGGCAGGACCAAGTATATGCTGTCAAGCAAAAAGGACAACCAACACCGACGTCTCGGACAGAGCGTCACCCTCGACAGATATAACTTTGAGGTAGTTAAGGACTTTGTCTACCTAGGCTCCGCTATAAATACAGACAACGACACCAGCGCTGAGATCAAGCGAAGCATAACTCTTGCCAACCGCTGTTTCTTTGGGCTAAGAAGGCAATTGAGTAGCAAAGCCCTCTCTCGGACAACAAAAGTCACCCTTTATAAGACTTTAATAATCCCGGTCCTGCTCTATGGCGCAGAGGCATGGACATTATCAAAAATGGATGAGGGTGTTCTTGGTTGCTTCGAGAGAAAAATTCTTCCGGCGATCTTCGGTCCCGTCTGCATTGACGGTGAGTTGAGGAGGAGATATAACAATGAACACTAAGGACTGTACAGCGACATCGACCAAACCAAAAGAGTGAAGATCCAACGGCTGAGATGGCTGGGTCATATAGAGCGTATGGACATCAATGTCCGGTCCGAAAAGTTTTCGAATCCGTTCCCGAGCGACAGCGCAGTAGAGGAAGGCCAAGATTCAGTTGGCGCACGCAGTTGGAAGAGGACCTCAGCCAACTTAGCGTGCGAAACTGGAGGCAGCTAGCCAGGGATCGAGCTGGATGGAGAAGCTTGTTGACTGAGGCCCATGTCCACCCCGGACTGTAGCACCACTTAAAGTAAGTGAACATGCTAATTGAACTGCTAAAATCAGGAAAATAAGATTACTTTGAACTAACTTTCAGATAATTGAAGATTGGTTGATTGTGGAAAACGCGATGTGGCAAGTGCAAAATAACGCATTGTACATTTCGGTTTTTGCATTGCTGAGAGTCTGAGAGGACAGTGAATCATCATGGTGAACAAGTTTACTGTTAACGAATGGAGTCGCCGTTTTTGGTGCAGGCCACCAAACAATTTTAACTTAAGTGAGAATCGGCTACACGATCACTGAGTTCAAACTTAGTGATTGGAACCCCTCCTTAAGTCTTCTGCCTCTTTGTATGACTAAAGAGTTTTGTCCCACGACTTTGAATGCTGTCTAGCAAGTGCAAAGAGTCTTAAAGGCACCTGAGCAGATGTGGGGGTTGTGCTCCAATTGTGGGTGGTCGAATGCATTATGTACTGAGGCCTGATCCGGGAGTGTGAAGTATTTCTCGCATCGATTGAAGAAACCAAGCCATTTTGCAGTATTTTCAGTAAAATCAACACATAGGTCAGAAAACACCATTGTATTTGGAAGCATTAAATTTCACTTTGTTGGTGGCTCCCCAACTGGTTATATTGTTTATATCGGAATTAACTAATTAACTGAGCAAACACTGCCATTCTAGTTCTTCCTATACAGCCGAAGAGCAGGGACGTGAATCCGAGAACGAATATTAAAAGCAGAGAGAAATATCTTCAGCAAGGGATTTTATAAGGTAAGGAGTAGCAGACAGGAGATCATTTATAAAAACTGAAAAGAGTGTGGGTCACTAAACGGAGTCCTGGGGCACACCAAAAGGTACACCAACAAAATCCTTACCCATTATTCACTATCCATCGGTTGTTACTGGGATGAAACCTAGGAACCTGGAAATCTTTGAGAAGCTACAGAGATGCTATTCGACTTGAGTGGGATTGTACAGGTTTTTTTAATATTACAAGGTTAGGCACTCCACTTAAAGATAAAGATACCACTACAAATATCGCGTTTTTGACTTGGTTTGCACCGCAATGAGGGCTTGTTTACATAGCAGTAGTGAGAAAAGTCCCTGTGTGGTATTTCTCTATATGATTTATCCAGTAGCAATTCAAAGTACTTCCATTGTTGAAAGGTTCCTTTATATCAAATAACGTCGTGTTATCTCTAAAAGAGGGTCGTGTAGTGCACCCATTACTGATTAGTTTGGTTGGAATGCCAGCAATTCGACTATAAAACTGGCCCTCAGAATGCGAAGCAGGCTGTTTCTGATATCTTTTAATTTGCAGGTAAGATGCAATTTCTCCTGGTTCCTTGTAGGGATTTAAGCTGCAAGCTGAACATTTTAGTCCGCGTTGATTTATTAATGAGTAGTTTTTCCCAAAGAGGGTTTGGGGTGGGTTACTGTATGAAGTAAGACCAGGAAAGTGAATGTTCATTAACAAATCCAAGGACACTCTATAGTTTTGCACAGTTAGTAGCGCTGTTTATGGAGATCCATGGTCTACCACTGCAGCCGCTAACACTCTGTCGTTCGCACTGTAGGATAGGATGTAGAAAGGTCAAATTTAGAGAAAAAATTCAAGCATAACTTAGATATTGAAAAGTGTTTACTATACTAAGGTGAATACGAGTAACAAAAGTGTTCCGAAGTGCTTCGTATAAATGGAAAAAAATTTGTTTTACTAAGGGATGGCGGGAGTCACTCCACCTATGGTCCAAATATCAATAGCAGCCACAATAGCAGAACGACCAGGATTGCAACTCCGAACTGAGTTCAAAGAAGCTTGTACTCTCGAACTAGATAAGAGGTGGTGCGGGGGTTTAATAAAGCCTTTAATGCAGTCTAACCTTTCAAGTAAACGCAGATAACTTGCTTCCGTTTGGAACATTGACAGATGTTTGCCTTACAAGTTGTGAGAATCATAGTCATCGTCCTCTAAGAGACGCCACCACCACATTCTTTGTCGGCTCTAGAGCCATCCGTGAGGATTTGACAACATTTCTTTCATTGCTGAAGCCAATCTTAAGTACAAGAAAGTCAAAGTAGTCCCGAAGTATACAGACTTTCGATGGCACTGTGCCAGACGGCATACCCATATTATCGGAGTTAAAATAAATACCAAGAAACATGTCTGCTTAAATGGAAGATTTTCTTGAGAGTTCTTGGGGAATAACATTTATCAGTGCATTCAGAGGAGAGCATTTCCTGTAAAGAAAAGCTCTCAAACAAACTGAGATTCACCGTTATATGGAGTCTGGTTAAAGAAGCAGTGATTATTTGCAATATGAGAGAGATACGCCATGACTCGGCTAAAAGACCCCTCCAAGATCAAAAAGACCTGGAACGTTAATGGACTACGAATTAAGAGCATGCACCTGGAATGTCCGTACATTGTATATGCCGGGTGCTACTCAAAAACTTGAATCTGTCCTCGAGCGGTATAAGGCAGATAATACCGCGATCTAGGAGATACGATGGATAGGATCAGGTATGCAAAAATTGCAAAACTGCGACATTTATTACAGCTGTCACAAAAGACTGCACATGCTAGGATGCCGATTCGCCGTGGGAAATCGGCTCAGGTCAAGGGTCATCGAGCCGATAAGTGATCGCTTAGCGATGATCCGTGTCAAGGGCGTATTCTATAACACCAGCCTTATCTGTGCACACGCCCACCGATGAGGCCAAAGATCCTATCAAGAAGGAATTTTATGACCTCCTGGACGGAGCCTCTCCGAAGTTTGATGTCAAAATTATACTCGGGGATTTTAACGCCAAAATCGGTAAGGAAAACATATTTGGCGGGTTAGTCGGAAAGCACAGCCTCCACGACACGACAACAGATAATAGCTCCCGACTAATCGACTTTGCAGCAACACATAATACGGTGATAAGAAGCAATAGGTTTCCAAGACTAAGAATCCACACAGCAATCTACGCTCACCAGATGGTCGAACCGCCAACCAAATCGACCATGTGCTAAGTGATGCGCGACACGCATCTAACATCCTGAATGTACGAACATTCAGAGGGCCCAATGTCGACCCTGACCATTTCCTCGTAGAAGCAAAACTCAGAGCTCGCTCAGAAATAGGAATTTCACGTTGAACGCCTAAGCACAAATGGAGCAGCCAGAGACTGCAGTGAGCGCTGGAGCGAGAGACTCTCCGCTGTGCATTCACCACCCACAAACGCCAACAATCTGTGGAACCAATATTCCGATATCATCAAAGAGGCAGCCGTGGCCATCTTTGTTAACCAACCATACCAATGGCATGATGATGAATGCGTACGTAGGAAAATGGTGACATAAAATGCATATAAACAAACGAGAGCAGCAAGGGGATAGTATCGAGCCAGAAGAAGGGAGGAGAAAAAGGTCCTACGTAGGAAGATAAGAGCATACGCAGCCTCCCGGCTCAAGGAGATCGAAGGTTCCGAGATAGAAACAACATCCGGACTTTTTATACAAAAGCCAAGCAACTGGCAGCTGGCTTCAAGCCCGGAACGCAGGCTCTTCGAAATAGTGAACGAAATCTAGTCACCGAAATACAAGGAACTGTAGATGTGTTTAAGCAGCACTTCCAACAGCTGCTTAATGGGCATCAAGTAGAGAGAGTGCTAGAGGAAGAAGAACACCCACATCCAGTCAATAAAGATAAAGTATAGGAGAGGTCGGCGCAGCTATCAAAAAGCTGAAGAATAACAAGGCTGCCAGCTCTGATGGATTCCCAGTGGTGATGTTTTTGTAGGGTGCATGCAACAAATCTTCAACAAAGTATGGAAGGATGAAAGCATGCCCGATGACTGGACAATCAGCTCCGTATGCCCCATCTAGAAAACAGGCGACCCTATGTCCTCTTCGAACTACAGAAGCATATCCCTGCTAAATGCCGCGTATAAGATCCTATCCAACGTAATGTGTGAACGTCTTAAAGCTTTCTGCCGGTGTGGCTTCCGGTCCGGCAGATCGACGATAGACGACGAAAAGACCAACGAATTTTAAGTCGAGGCCCACCATGTTTTCATCGACTTCAAAGCTGCATATGATAGCATTCATCGCGTAAAGCTCTACGATGCGATGGCCGAATTGGGAATCCCGTCAAAACTGATCCAATTATGTCGCCTTACGCTGGAAAACACGTGATGCAATGTACAGTTTGGAAACAGTACATCTGAACTATTTCAAACGTGCACCGGATTTCGGCAAGGAGATGTGCTATCATGGGACTTCTTCAATGGCGAACTGGAGCAGATTGTGCGTAATACAGGTGTAAACACGGAAGGCACTATCTTCCACAGATCCGTCCAGCTGCTGGGATATGCAGATGATTTCGATATCATTGGTAGCTCCCAGCGTGCCGTTATAGAAGCGTTTACGGCAATTGAAAAACAGGCGAAACGAGTTGGCCTTGAAGTCAACGATGACAAAACCAAGTACATGTTGCCAACAAACAAAACAGCATCTGTATACCACCTAGGACAAAACGTAACTGTTGACAACAACAACTTCGAAGTGGTTAAGAAGTTTACCTACCTCGGAGTAAATATCAACTCTACGAATGACACCTTCGAGTCGAGATTCGACGAAGACTAACCTAGGAAGAAACCGTTGCTACTTTGGTTTGGTGAAACAACTGGGTTCAACAACTCCTAACTCGAAAGACGAAAATCATGCTCCACAAAACCTTGATCCTGCCAGTTCTACTCTACGGTGCCGAGTGCTGGATGATAGGCAGGAAAGCAGAGCAGATTTTGAACACTTTTGAGAAAAAAATTTCTTTGTCGAATATTTGGTCCCATAGGGCGAATGGAGGAGAAGATATAACCGCGAACTCTGTGAGCTGTTTTAAGATGTGGATGTAGTCCGAAAAGCCCAAACACGTCGACTACACTGGCTCGGCCATATCGAGTGAATGGACAATAACGCTCCAGCTAAGAGACGACAAGGAAGACCGAACCTCCGTTTTAAGGACTATTTTAAGCTATCGCAGATGCCAGAGCGCTTGGTCTGGAGAACTGGAAGCAGCGTGCCCAGCACCAAAGAGGATGAAAGGCAGTCGTGTCCCAGGAAGGGACCGTCCACGGGTTGGGAGCCCGTTAAGTAACTAAGTAAGATTATTTGCAAAAAAAACTCACACTTAAAATAGAATTGGTCTGGTCAAAGCCGTGTAGAGTGGGAGAGGATTCAATTCTTTGACAACCCCCACGTTTTTTCAAGAGCTCCCTTACACTGTCAGAAAGATGGCGGCACGGTTGGAGATTTTGGTAGCGACATGTCCAGTCCAAAGATACTGACAATCCAAGATAACACCAAGATACGAATTTCATTGGAGAAATCAATGCATGGCACTTAATCAATCTTAGTGAGTTTTGGCTGCAGATGCTAGCTGCGAACAAAATATGTGATAGCTTGTCCGATCGTCACGGCTATAGTTCATTTCGTTCAACTTCTGCACAGAATTACCCTTAATGCCTTCTTGTCGAATGTACATTTGCACGATTGTTAAACGCACATTGATAGGATCCCTTAAGGAGCATTTTCCTTTTTCGACAGAAGATGCGATTTCGTATGCTCGCAAGAATGCTTTCCATGCTCTTCAGCAAAAGTCCCACTGTTAGATCTGAAGCTCTTGGCGACTGAACAGTCACCTAATTGAAATCCTCGGCTTCAGTATATAGGCCAGATTTTTCTCAAAGTTGCCATCAGTTGGTCTATATATCCCTGTGTGTATTCTATCAGTACAAGCGAAATTGGAATCATCGAAGATCCTATAGCGTATATTTCAACCCCGCTAGTGACAAACACGAGCTAGAGCAGATTATGTTTCTTATCGCATTTGTGCTTCTAGTGACAGGGAGAGCTTTAGAGCCGATCTGGTGAGCCTGGGAAGTAAGTTTCGAGCCTGAAACTCTCTAGTACCGCAGTCTTATGTTACGAGTATTGCAGCACCAATTCCATTCGGACATGATTGCGGGAAAAGCTATCACTAGAGTTGTTTCCTCGGTGGGTCTAACCTGTTTAACAAACTCTTGTCCAGCAAAACTACGACTTTTGCTAGTTGTAACACCGATTTCATCCAGAAAAAGAGCGAGAATCCTTCCCTATCTAAGGCTCCTTCGGTAAAAACGAAAGGTGTCTGTTTAAGCTGATGTAATGACATTGTCAAATATATACGAGTATGTAGAGGATGGCAATGATTAGTATAAGGCCTCGTAGAAGTAGCATCTTCCGACAGGTGCTGGTTCCTTAAATGACGAGAATGAGCCTCTGCAGTCGAACATCTTGCAGCTCTGCTAATAAGTCCTACTTCACGCCTCCCCGTGGCGCCATCTGGGAATCTCACTAGAGGTTGCGAAGTGAAGGGGGCAAATGGCGAGTTTCCTGCGCCATAAACCAGGATTAGTGTCGGAAAAACAAAACAAGACCTTATCCGGGCTACTCCGACATATTTGGAGCTCAGGCCGGAAAGGATTTCCAGGACTTTGTCAGGGTCTTGGAAAAGAGATGGTGGCGGACGAGCCCTATAAGGGCCAACGGCAGCGCTCACATCCCGGAACGGGTTACTGGCTTCGGTATAACCGACCCCTCGTCCTAGGGGCACTCAAAGTGGAACTGGTCCTCCAGGTTGGGGGTTGTGCCGCCGGGGTAACTGCCCGGCCATTTAAAAAAAAAAACTAAGTTACGAAGCATCAACAAGCCTCGGATATGGACGGATCTACTGTTGACAACCCACGCAAACGATTTAAGGACAATGAGCTTCGGATATGCACGTGGAATGTTAGATCCCTTAATAGACCACGTGCAGCCGAGCAACTAGCGGAGGCCCTAGACTGCTGCAAAGCAGACATAACCGCCATCCAAGAAATGCGATGGGATGGGCCGGACAAAAAGAAGATGAAAAACTGCGACATCTACTACGGCAAAAGCAGCGCTTATTTGGATGCGGATTTGTTGTCGGAGGCAGACTAAGACGAGAAGTCCTCAGCTTCCGGCATGTGAGCGAGCGCCTCGTAGCAATCCGCATCAAGGCTAAATTCGCCAACATAAGCCTCATATGCGCGCATGCCCCCACAGAGGAGAAAGATGACGACACCAAGGATGCCTTCTACGAGCTCCTCAACAAGACCTACGAGCAATGCCCTAGCTATGACATTAAAATTGTCCTCGGTGATTTTAATGCAAAGCTAGGAAGAGAGGGTATCTTTGGTGGAATAATCGGAAAATATAGCCTGCACAACACCACCTCCGATAACGGATCCGACAGGCTAATCGACTTTGCGGCGAGGCGAAACATTGTCGTGGCTAGCACGCGGTTCCCACATCTCGACATACACAAGGGGACTTGGAGAACTTCTGATCAATCAACAGTCAACCAGATTGATCACATTGCGATCGACGCATTTTTTTTTTCATTTTCAATGCATTTTTATTATATCAGTTCATTAATTCTTACTTGCTATACAAAAAAACGCTTAAAAACTAGCTTAATTAACTTACAATTTATCTTAATTCTAACTTACTGGCCCCATGCGGACACTCTAAGTTAAACCTAACAATTAAATATGTCTTTCGACGTACGAACATTATTTTATTATATTATTCAATATTAAATATACTTAAAACTAAGAAAACAATTTTATTATTTCAAAAAAAAAACTTAGTAAATGGATTTTTGTTTATATATAAAACTTAAGACTAAGCATAAAAACTAATCTACAAACTACTTAATCTACTTATACTAATTTTTGTTTTGTAAATATATACAAAATTTTTTTTTTTTTTTTTGAAGAGTATTACAAAGAAATTGTTACCCATCTCGATTATTATTTTTTTTTCCTCTTATTTCTAACTTAAACCTACCTAAAGCTATGTAAGTCGGCCACGGCTAAAGAATTAGGCTGACCCACTCTGCTCCCTAATAAAGCTACTCTGTACTGTAGGAATTCGACGATGGAGCTTCCTCCTCTCCCATAAGCCACCAAAATTGTTGGTGCTGCCGAGCAACATCCCTCATGTCGCGACTCCCTACCGCCCTACTAAACCGGAGACGCTCCGCACTGCCGTTTGCGACGTCTCTGTCGTAGTTGAGTCGCCTCTCCGCAGCTGTTCGAGCGACGTGGAAGATTAACGGCACCGCTAATCTGTCCTGGATCAGACCTTTCATATCGAGGTAGAGGAACGCTTCTGGAGGAATAAAGCCGTCAAAGCGAACTCTCTCGTGATACAAATAATTAGGGTAGTAAGCCCCGGAGATCAGGTTGTTCGACGAGGTCATTGCTCTTGCAATGTGCCTTCGAGTCAACTTAATAACAAAATTGTCCACTCGTATTAGGTTCGCCCTATTGTACAAGACCTCATTAGGATAGAATTTTATGTACTCAGACTCTGGTGTTCTGTACAAGCGAAGACAAGCCCTAAGGCAAGCCCTCTCAAACACCCGAATCTTTTCCAAAAGACTTGCTCTCATGTTGAACCACACGGGACAACCAAATGTAAGCATAGGCCGAATAAGGGCCATGTAGCAGATCACCTTTACCCTCGCATCGAGTTGTCTGCTATAAAACAGTCTCTTAGTAAGGGCAAAAGCACCTCTGGCTCTGGCCAGAGCAACATCTATATGTTTGTTAAAATACAGATATTGATCTAGGGATCTGGCCCAAGGTATCTGACTACATTTCGACAAACAAGTGGCTGCCCGTGTTTTCCCACGATCTGAAACTTTCGCCAATTCTTTCTGGTATCCGCAGAGGCCCCAGACAAAGGCGTCCTAAAAAGAATGGTTTCCGACTTCTGAAAGTTGATCTTCAACTTCCAGTCGTCGCAATATTGTTTAATTTTATCGAAGTCACGTTGCAAAAGAATGTTTATAACCTCAATCTTTGGACCTGATCTGTACGCGATTAAGTCGTCTACGTACGCTATGGCATGGTGAAGTGAACCTATCAGATCACTTGTGTAAATGTTGAATAGGATTGGCGAATTGACCGCACCTTGTTGCAGACCGTTTTTAATGTTGAATGTACCAGTAGAAGTCACATCGCCATTTTTCACGATGAACTGTCTATCTGTGAGCATATTGAAAAGAATATACAGCAGTGGTTTACTAATACCCAGTCTGTCCAACTTGTAGAAGAGTCCCTCTAACCATACGGTATCGAAGGCCTTTTCCAAGTCAATCAGGCAGGCACCAATGCACTGTTTCTTGGCTTTGTTCCATTGGATATCAGAAACCAGTTAAGACGCGGCATGAATAACATCATGCCCCGCCTTGAAACCGAATTGATTATCCGGAACTATATTTCTGTGCTCAACCCACTTAGTCAGGACTCTATTGATGACTTTTTCGAAAACCTTACTGATGTTTGGAAGAAGACTGATCGACCGGAGATTCGCCGGATTGGAGGTGTCTTTATCCCTTTTGGGGATAGGATGTACCACCGCAGTTTTCCAATGCGCTGGATAATGTGCATTATTCATTGCATTGTTAAACAGGGTGGTATAAATGTCCACCGCTTCTAGTGGGAGATGTCGAAGCACAGTGTTCGGTATTCCATCGGTTCCCACTGATTTCTTACTTCTAATTGTGTCGAAGATCGTGTGAAGGTCTTCCTTCGAAATAAACGGGGGTTGTTCCCTTTCATTGGCGATGACATTATTTGCCATATTCTCGTCACTGAACTGGGTGAAACCCGAGTTCCCGATTCGCCAATTCACTATTTCATTTCGAAGCTAGAAATTGTGGGCAATGACTCGATTTTCCAGGTCGTAGTTGGGACCAATGATGTCATTTGTCTTGTACACTTCCTGAAAAGTTGCTCCTATAGCCTCTACCTTCTCCTGCGGATCTTCGATCACAAAGAAATTGTCATCATCAACAGCCTCATTTGGATCTATGCCTGCTGTTGAAAGTATGCGTTCGTTGTCAGTCGTTCGGGCGATTTTTAGACATGAAAGTTCGTCTTGATCTTTCCTCCGAAATATTTTATTTATTTGTGGGAACATATTCGGGTTGCTGGTATTTACAGCCCGAATTTTGTTGTTCCAATGCAAACTTACAGAAGCCCTGCAATTTTCTTTAATTAATGTTTGGAGGTTTTTGATCGACGACTTTAATGTCAAAATCTCCGGGTTGTGTCTGTCAGTAAACTGTCTGTACAAGGTCTTCAGTCTTGAGAGTAGTCTACTTTTATGTTGGTGCAGTGCGTCTATAGTTGAATTGCGGAACAAGTCTTCGTTGTCAGTGTATTGATACCGAGGTATCGTTTTGTCCATAGTCCGTTTAATTGTCTCGTCCATTAGTTTTAGATCCCTGTCAATCTCCTCGTTTGACAGATTTCTGTTGGACGGTGGGTAGAGCGAATTCGAGGAGAGTGCTCTAGTCAGTGTCCTGGAGAAGTGTGTCCAACGCACTCTACTATAGTTGTAGGAATGCCTTTGAACGTACTCGTCCAATTCCGCATTTTCGTTCGGAACGGTTATTTCGGTACTAAGACCGCAATGGTCACTGTCATACACAAAAGTGCGAAGACAGTTTACAGTTTGTTGGTTCGTACCTGTCAGTTGTATTCGTGTGTCAAACAGCAGGAGATCCAAATAGGAGCCGTGTCTAGGAAACGACGGACTATCCGTCGCCTTAAGGCCGAGTCGGTACATCACACTGTGCTGACCCCACCAATTGAATAGCAGGTTCCCTCTAGTGTTTGGTGTATTATTTCCCCAATCGCTGTGTTTGGCGTTGAAATCTCCGCCGATAATGAAATAGTTTTCCTCCAATTCCAGTCTCAGGAATCGAAAAAGTGTCTCGAGCTCTGAGATGAATTGGGTGGATTGAGTAGCCTTAGGCGCATAAACAGACACCTTGTATAACCGCTTTCCACTGCGGAGAGGGATATACATGATGCATGCTTCTAGCACCTGAAACCTACGTACTTCACGACTGTATATTCTTTTAAAACGTATACCCTTTCTTACGAAGATTGCAACGCCTCCTCCTTGTATGGAGTTGGGTCGATTTCTTCGCAAGATTTTATACCTTCTGTGCCTCATTTTGTGCCTTTTGTTTAGCTTAGTTTCGCTAACCAAAAGCACATTAGGGGCTTGGTCTTTAAGCAACTTAAAAAGTGTGGCTCTTCGTTCAATCCTAATCAGTGAATTAACATTCACTGCAAGAACCTTCAGAGTTTGCTCCGCCATGTACGTACTCATTACGACTGGAGGTGCGTTATGCTCGGCAGCAGCGCGTATATTTGATCTACCCGCGTAGCTTGCTCGGTTATTTGACGTTGAAGCTGAGCCATCTGCCCTTGGATAGAGAGCAAGATAGCTAGCATGTCATTTGCCGGTTCCGGTGCTCTAGGCGCTGGGGCCTGAGAAGCAACCTTCGCTTGTTGTACCGTATTTCCCCTACCTGCCGCCATTTGGGCGAAGGTAACTTGGGGAGTAACGGCTGGTGTTTGCGTTTGAACGGGTGAACGTTTGACGTCCACTTTCTGCTGCCGAGCCAGATTTACTCTTTTAATGTATTGGAATTTGGGACAACCCCGATAATTTGCGGTGTGTCCCGTGTTCCTACATAGTACACAAGAGAGCTGGCTTTTATCAGATCCTCCATCCCTACCGAGAGAGCATTCTTCTGACTTGTGGTTCTTTCCGCACTTAACGCATCGAGGTTGCATTTCGCAGTTCGACGCGGCGTGCCCGAACCTTTGACAGCGAACACATTGCAAAATGTTATCGCTCCGTTTTACTTTTTCCCAGTGTACAACCTGGTAGTCTAGGACTTTGATATTCCTTAGACCATCCAGTTTGCTTTCGGGAGTAAGCTGAACCAGGAAAAAGGTAGTTTCCGTTTCTCCCTCTTGGCTCTAGCTGTGGTGAACGGCTTGACCCCTACGAACTTGAGCTCTTCGCACTCCTTCTCTTTAAGCAGTGCAAGGAGCTCCTCCGGATCGGTAGACGGTTCAATTCCCCTCAGCAGCATTGTCTGCAGCTTCTCCCCTTTCGGGGTGTAGGAGAAGAACTCCGTCGTCGAATCCTTCAACAAACTTTTAATTTTGTGGTAGCGCTCCACTGTATTGCAGTGGATCGCGTGCCTATCTAAACTAAGTCTTTTAATGTAAAAATTATTGCCTATGGCCGACTTACATAGTTGTATTGTATCCCTAAGTTCCATCTTAAAAGTATTAATTGGAGGTACCCTTAGCTTCGTTGATTTTTGCTGTATTTGTTGCTTCTGTTGTTGCTGGTGTTGATGTTGCTGTTGATGTTGCTTTTGGTGTTGCTGTTGTTTTCTTAGTAGTTGTTGTTGTGGTTGTGGTTTCTGCTGCTGTTGATTTTGTTCATGTTTTTTCTGTTGCTGTTGTGGCGCCCGTTGCTGTTGTTGTTGTTGTTGTTGCAATTCAGTCTTACGCTGTTTTGACTGTTGCTGCTTTGGAGCTAGCTGCAAATGTTGTTGTTTTTGCTGCAGTGTATTTTGCGGCTCTTCTTGCTCCCTCGCTCTTCTGGCTATTTGTTTGGCTTTGATGGCCAGCACTCGTTGTTGTAGCGCCTGGATGTTGCTGTTCAGGCATTCAACTTGTTCGTCCTCGTCTTCAGACTCTGATGCCATTAGAGAGGCGAAGCTATTGTTTGACCCCATGTAGCGGCCTTCTCCACCATCGGAGATGTATGGGAATTCATCCATATTTAATTTGTCTGCTTCTTCTGCTGCAGATGTTACCGGTGCCTCTTCTCCGTTTCCACAATGCAGCTTTTTCGATGAAGCTGACAGAGAGGGGCGCTTTGTTTGCTTTGGAGTTGGTTTTGTCTTCCTCCTTCTTTTTGTATTACTGCCACTTGCAATATGGTCCGACGGTTTCAAGTGATCGTCGGCTGAGCCCGTTGGTTCCGCTATTGACGTAGCGGACCACTCATCTTGTTCCATCGTGTGATATTCCAATCAATCGTTTTATGTGTTTCTTTTAAAATTAAAAAAAAAAAACATGGAATGCGCTGCTGGGATCGAACCTGCAACCCAGGACTTGGTAGCCGAATCTCACTACCACTCGGCTGACTTGGTTCCCAGTAGAGAAACGTCAAAATGTTTATTGAAACAAAACAAACTTAAGAATATTCTTCAGAAAAATAAAAACACTTCTGCACACTATCAAAGTCAGTGAACGACTGATTGCGATCGACGCAAGACACTCCTCCAGCATTATGGATGTCCGTACGTTCCGAGGAGCCAATATCGACTCGGACCATTACCTTGTTGTAGCCAAGGTACGGTTGCGGATATCCCAAACTACGCCAAGACAAACTAATGCTGTGAGAAAATTCGACGTCAGGCGGCTACAATCGCAAGAGATCGCCAAGTCCTTTTCCGATCGAGTGTCTCTTAATGTCTTAAGAAGTCCATCGAAGACCATTGGAAACACTGCCAAAACGCCATCAAAGATGCCGCTTCTGATGTGCTGGGTTTCACTCGTCCACCACAACGAAACCCCTGGTTCGATGATGAATGCCGGCAAGCACATGCAGCTAAGCAAGATGCATATAAAGCGGCACTGCTTAGAAGGACCAGAGCTGCTCATGAGCTCTATTAGCGGAAGAGGAGAGACGAGCACCGGCTTCTCAGGAGGAAGAAGAAAGAGCATGAGAAGCGCGTGATCGAGGAAATTGAGAGATGCTACTCCAGGAATGAGGTTCGGAAGTGTTACCAAAAGTTAAAAATAACATGCCGCGGGAACATGCCGCGGGATGAACAAGGGAACATCGTAGTAGAATCGCAGTCGGTGCTGAGGATTTGGAAAGATCATTTCTGCAGACTGTATAACGGCGATGACGGACCAAATACCGTTGTCAGGCAGAATCAACCTTTCAACCTGGACGATGATGACCAACAATTCCGTCCACCCGACCTGGATGAAGTGAAGATAGCCATATCGAAGCTTAAGTCCAACAAAGCTGCTGGAGCGGATGGCCTGACTGCCGAGCTCTTCAAAGCGGCAGGCGATTTCTTGGTAAGGAGCATACACCAACTCATCTGTAAAATATGGTCGGACGAAAGTATGCCCGATGAATGGAACTTCAGCATTGTTTGTCCGATTCTCAAGAAAGGAGACCCTCTGAAATGCGCCAACTACAGAGGCATCAGTCTCCTTAACATCGCATATAAGATCTTATCCGCCGTATTATGTGAACGCCTGAAGCCGTTCGTCAACAACCTGATAGATCCATTTCAGTGTGGTTTCAGGTTGTGGAAAGTCCACCATCGACCAAATAATCAGACTACTGCAGATCTTGAAGAAAACTAATGAGCTTCAGATCGATAGACACCATCTATTAATCGATTTCAAGGCCGCGTATGACAGCTTCTATAGAGACGAGCTATACCGAGCAATGTCTAGTTTTGGCATCCCTACCAATCTCATCCGTCTGTGCAGGATGACGATGGAGAATGCACGCTGCTCCATCAAGGTCGATAAAAATCTCACCGAGGCCTTTGATGTCCAGAAAGGATTTAGATAAGGCGATGCGTTGTCATGCGATTTTTTCAACAATGTACTTGAAAGAATAGTGGAAAACTCACGAGCAAACACAAGAGGCACTATCTTTCAAAAGTCCGTCCAACTACTCGCATACGCCGACGATATTGACATAATCGTGAGAAAGCAGCGGTCAATGAGGGCAAGACCAAGTATATGCTGTCAAGCAAAAAGGACAACCAACACCGACGTCTCGGACAGAACATCACCCAAGACAGATATAACTTTGAGGTAGTTAAGGACTTTGTCTACCTAGGCTCTGCTATAAATACAGACAACGACACCAGCGCTGAGATCAAGCGAAGAATAACTCTTGCCAACCGCTGTTTCTTTGGGCTAAGAAGGCAATTGAGTAGCAAAGCCCTCTCTCGGACAACAAAAGTCACCCTTCACAAGACCTTAATAATCTCGGTCCTGCTCTATGGCGCAGAGGCATGGACATTATCAAAAATGGATGAGGGTGTTCTTGGTTGCTTTGAGAGAAAAATTCTTCGGGCGATCTTCGGTCCCGTCTGCATTGACGGTGAGTGGAGGAGGAGATACAACTACGAACTGTATGGACTGTACAGCGACATGGACCTAGCCAGAAGAGTGAAGATCCAAAGACTGAGATGGCTGGGTCATGTAGAGCGCATGGACACCAATGCTCCGGTCCGAAAAGTCTTCGAATCCGCCCCCGAGGGGAAACATTTTAAGATTATACATTCATAGATACAAGGTTAAAAGTTTGGAATTTGACTTGTGCCTTTAAAAACAAATTTATTAATTGAGTAAGTATCTAATGTATCAGCTGCTGTAATTCTTTGTTCTTGGAAATATGTTAATTACGAAGATACATCTGATTTGGTCACTGCTTTTCGATGTATCTACGAATCGCAATTGTAACTTACAAAGCGGCGTTAATAAATTGTGATAATTTGTGGTTAACTGCAATTTAGAATGTTTTTCTCAAAATAAAAGTATAAAATGCGAGTTTCTTAATACTTAAGGTATCAGTTAGTCTCCATCACTTGAATCAACAACCAAAATGAAGGTAAGAATTACTTGTACAATAATTAAATCTCCTTTTGAATCTGAAGTAATACTTTTGATTTTAGGTTTTAATTGTACTTGTTCTCCTCGTAGCAGTTGTATCTGCCGATGTTATCATATCGAAACCAGTGGCTCCAGCCTATTCAACTCTTAATAAGGAAATTCCGACTAAAGTCGGCGGTCCTGTCCCAATAGTACCAGTTGTCCAGAAGGTGCCAGTCATCCAAAAATATCCTGTTGTTGTTCCAACTGTTCCCGTCAAAAAAGGACCATATCCTGGAGTTCTTGCCTAAAAATGTTTGAAGTTGTATCAATCTGAAAATGAATCGGAAAATACATACAATATGAGCAAGTAAATTTGTATTATCGATGACCTGCTAAATGGTTTTCATCGATTTACTTAAGTATGCTGCAAGCTACCAAGATATTTCCTGTTTCCAGGAATTGATTTAGGTTTAGCAATGATTTGCTCTCTTGTCGTGTCGTGGATAGGATCAATTGCCATCAGGTTTTAGCGTGGTAGTTATACATTTATGTCAGAGAATGGGTCCTCTTAAGTCATCTTGGACAAAATCAGCTTACTCAAATTAGTGTAAAGTCTTTACGTGGTGCCTACGTGCCCACGTTCATTGAAATTTTTACAGGAAGACGGTGTAATAGATGATATTTAGGAATGAATCTGTCTAGAAAACTTACGTTACCAATTTGTATATAGCTTTGAGGGTCTGAACCATTGCATAGCTACCGCGATCATAGAAATGTAACTTAATTTTCCGCAGCTCCGTTCTAGTTGTTCTACTAGTTCTTCAATAGTTCCGTGCCACATTGGATTGCATGATGAACAGATGTTGGTATCACCTCATAAGGCTCGGTTTGGTCATTACGTCCCTTAGGTGTTCCGTAGGCACCTAATAAAATTTTTTTTCTGATAGTGGTGATAATTTTTAAGTTACTGTACCTACCTATATATAAGAACACAACTTCAACTTTGGCTTTGACTACAGCAGTCGCAGCTTGTTAATAAGACCAATAGAATTGCTTTGCCTTGAATATTTTACTGGCTATACTAAATTTTGTCACATCTTTCTCGGAGATAATTCCCTTCCTTTACTGTTTTAACTGATTTTTCTGGGATGCAAATTTGCCAGTTCATGATCAGTTTTGGAGTTCAGGCCTTACCGGCCACGATCAAGTGGCACAAACAAGCGTATAAATGCAACTAAGTCGCTTGTTGGTAAATGATTAGAGTATACAATGCGTGATGCCAACTTAGTGTTGCCCATCAATTATTCTATCTCGACGTGATAGTCACCAAACTCTTTTTCCACCCAATGCAAGTGTATATTAGTATAGTACCATATTCCAAAACTGGAACATTATAATGTCTCGTCATGAAGCATGATTGAACCTTAGTGAGAGAGCGTCCGGCAAGACTAAGTCAATAGTGGAGTCTACAGAAAACACTGTAGTCTCATCAAAGAACTATTTCGATATATTTGGATGTGAGGTCATAAGGATTTCGTCAGGGTAGCTCGTGGAAATACGTTACAGGCTCTGAAATATCTGGCACTATTGGCAAAAGAGGCCAAAAAGGACATGAAGTTCTTAGTTGGCTAAGGGTATATTATCGACCCACGTGAAGGAGCAAACCAATAGAAGGGCGATAATGTCGGAATCTGTACAAGATACCTTGTATACGTTATGGGATATCGGTTGAACTGCGTTAGGTGCTGCATATCAGTGTTTTTTTTTTTACCGAAAAGCTGTCAGAAATGCCGCGACTAATGGATTTCAGAGGGCCTCTGATGAGTGCAGACAAGCATATGAAGTGATTTAACTCGCCCATTAGGTCGCATAGAAGAACAAGAATTTGATAAGATACCTTCCTACAAATCCAGGAACAACTTTCGAAAGTTTTAACAAAAGGTAAAAAAATCTAAATTAAAATCCGACTACTCCGAAACAGAAATCTATAGAGATAAGAATGTAAATTAAGGAGAAAACCGCTTCTGCGTATTTTTAAATGGCGTGAATAATCCAAACTCAGCTGTCATCAAATCGAACCAATCAATTTGGTCGATAAAAATATCTCAAAGGGTTTGCCATCTGTTGGTTTCTTTTTGAAAATCATAGTTGTTGTGACACTAACAGCTTTTATGCCCTCAAAACTTGACAGAAACTCAGTATTACACTTTCGTGTTACAAAATGAATTGATTTGCGCTTGAATAACGTTGGGAAATATTGCAATGTTACTTCCGAAATAAATGCTATGTCCTTAAAACAGTGCGAATATCGGAAAAAAAAAACTGTTGGTAGAAGTAATTCAGCAACTACAGCTGATGTATAAAAGTTTGTGAAGAGACATCGTGAGATTGGTTTACTTAATGGAGAATATTGCAGCTGCTGCCGAAAAGTGGGCGCCTAACATCAAGAACCTCAACTCGGTAAAGATCAGAGTAATCTCGGCGGCTACAAAAAAAAAGCAAAATTGCAGTTTTTTTGCCCCGGCAAATTAATATGTATTCAGAGAAAAGCCAAAGCATCCTGAACGGGGGACTTCTTTGGGTGGCAGCTCAGTTTTTGGCCCAGTTTTCTTCCAAGATGACAATAGAAGAAACGGTACAGTCAATGGAGAGCGTTACTTAGGCATGATTACCATGTTGACTTCAAAGAGCTATGGTTCTAGCAAGTCGGGGCTATGTCCCCATCTGCCATATTACATCTGATTTATTGCACACTAAGGATGGCAACGATTACTATTAGGCCTCGTATAACGGCGAACAAAATAACGCTGTCAGACAGAATCAACGTTTCAACCTGGACGATGATGACCAACAATTCCGTCCACCCGACCTGGATGAAGTGAAGATAGCTACATATATCGAAGCTTAAGTCAAACAAAGCTGCTGGAGCGGATTACCTGACCGAGCTCTTCGAAGAAGCAGGCGATGACTTAGTAAGGAGCATACACCAACTCATCTGTAAAATATGGTCGGACGAAAGCATGACCGATGAATGGAACCTCAGCATTGTTTGTCCGATTCTCAAGAAAGGAGACCCTCTGAACTGCGCCAACTACAGAGGCATCAGTCTCCTTAACATCGCATACAAGATCTTATCTGCCGTATTGTGTGAACGCCTGAAGCCGTTCGTCAACAACCTGATAGGTCCATTACAGTGTGGTTTCAGGTTGTGGAAAGTCCACCATCGACCAAATAATCAGACTACTGCAGATCTTGAAGAAAACTAATGAGCTTCAGATCGATAGACACCATCTATTAATGGATTTCAAGGCCGCATATGACAGCTTTTATAGAGACGAGCTATACCGAGCAATGTCTAGTTTTGGCATCCCTACCAAACTCGTCCGTCTGTGCAGGATGATGATGGAGAATGCACGCTGCTCCATCAAGGTCGGTAAAGATCTCACCGAGACCTATAATATCCAGAAAGGACTTAGACAAGGCGAGACGCTGTCATGCGATTTTTTCAACATCGTACTTGAAAGAATAGTGGAAAACTCACGAGCAAACACAAGAGGCACTATCTGTCAAAAGTCCGTCCAACTACTCGCATACGCCGACGATATTGACATAATCGTGAGAAAGCAGCGTGATGTCAGTGGCGCTTTCGCAAGTATTGAGACGGAAGCGGCGAAAATGGGTTTAGCGGTCAATGAGGGCAAGACCAAGTATATGCTGTCAAGCAAAAAGGACAACCAACACCGACGTCTCGGACAGAACATCACCCTAGACAGATACAACTTTGAGGTAGTTAAGGACTTTGTCTACCTAGGCTCTGCTATAAATACAGACAACGACACCAGCGCTGAGATCAAGCGAAGAATAACTCTTGCCAACCGCTGTTACTTTGGGTTGAAAAGGCAATTGAGTAGCAATCCCTCTCTCGGACAACAAAAGTCACCCTTTATAAGACCTCAATAATCCCGGTCCTGCTCTATGGCGCAGAGGCATGGATATTATCAAAAATGGATGAGCGTCCCGTCTGCAGACGGTGAGTGGAGGAGGAGATACAACAATGAACACTACGGACTGTACACTACGACATCGACAAAAACAAAAGAGTGAAGATGCAACGGCTGAGATGGCTGGGTCATATAGAGCGTATGGACATCAATGTCCGGTCCGAAAAGTCCTCGAATCCGCTCCTGAGGGACAGCGCAGTAGAGGGATGCCAAGACTCAGGTGGCGCACCCAAGAGAAAGGGGACCTCAGGCAACTTAGCGTGCGAAACTGGAGGCAGCTTGCCAGGGATCGAGCGTACTAGAGACGCTTGTTGACTGAAGCCCATGTCCACCCCGGACTGTAGCGCCACTTCAAGTAAGTAGTTAAGTTCAGCAATCATCTAATCAGTCGTTTTGGTAATGTTGCTTGGCCACCACAGAGCTGCGAGTTGACGCCAGTGTACTTCTGTTTATGCGATGCCATTTAAAATCAGTGCTTTGCGAATTATTTACAGACAATTCAGTCAGCCAACAAGCTATTCGTTAAATAACGGCCGAAACCATCGAAAATGTATTAAACATGAAATGATGGCCTACTCTCAAACAAAACTGAACTAATAAAGAGCCTTCAGTCATCTCAGCAACAGACGGGCGACCATATTATGTAGACACCGAAGACCCTTTATTCAATCACCACTTGCAAGCTAGCTTAAATCTGCAAGTCTTCTCCGAACAGAGTTAGAATGCCTAATTAAATTAGTCTTGATTAGGCCCTTGGTCCCAATGGGATCACCAGAAATAATGAAATAGTCGAAGAACTTATTGGCCAAGGCTTAGAGAAAAGCTTTAAAAGACTCGAACTTTTTTTAGAAGTACCTACGTTCACGTACCTACTCTCTCTCTCTCTCTCTTAGACAAAAGAAAACACATCCATCTACATCATCTTCAAGTCATAAATTCAGTATTTATGTTACTTTTTTTTATTGCTTTTTTACATAATCATTGCATATTTTGAAATAAGCACAGAATATGTGAAACATTTTTTCGATGTTTGTATTGGAAGCAACGTTGCGAAAATGCCCGCTGACAAAAATGTCAATACACTTTTACAATCGAATAAAACCAAACCCAGCTAGCCTCGCAGTTGCACACCCAATTTTCCAAGACTTTGCCTTGAGCTTCTGACTCTATGTCACGAATGGTTTCTGCGATATTCCCTTTAAGGGCTTGAATCGTTTCTGATTTGTCCGCATAACACTAGTCTTTTAGGGCACCACACATAAAAAGTCAAATTGGATCAAATCGGACCGACCTTTCTACATGCTTTGGTTGATCCTTCAAGATACTAGGAAGGTCCACCTGAACCGACAGACCCACACTTCTACGTTTTTGAATAACAAACGGGAAAGAATGTAAGTGAGGGAGGCAGAAATGAAAGGGAAAACGTAAAACTTGTTGAGGCAAATTTTACCGCAGCAACGTTACTTACCAATGATTGAAAATTTTGTTCATGTGCGCTTACCTTTAGAGCCTTCCAGTAGAATTGCCTAGCAATTCAACATGTATTCATTTGTTAAGCTCTATCAATAAACATTCACTGGATCCCGTCTGATTCAACTTTTAATAAAGAAAGTTCTTGGCCAAATCAAAGACCGAAATGATGATTAGAGTCAAAGTGTTAATTGACAAATATTTTTAAGTTGTTACGAGTACTTCAAATAAAATGCAAAACAACATTTTCACTGGAGCCTCAGGAATGATTCTCCCCTGTCTTGGTGACTAAGTATTTTTGTTCTATTCCAAAAGTGAAGTATTTCAAAATTTATATAAAAGCTTAATGGATTCCTTTTAAAGGTATCAGTATCTCTCAAGTTCTCTAACCATAAACAAAAATGAATGTAAGATCTATTTCTAAGCATTTATTTGTAACTGCGTCAAAGTGTATTTTCAGATTTTGATTGCTTTGACGGTCTTGATGACTTCGGCGCTTGCTAATGACATTACACCACCACTAGCAGACAACCACATGATCGCTGTAGATCCCCCATACATCAGACCGCAATATATTCCGCTGCCACCAAATACACCACCTCCAAGACCGTTAAGTATCGCAAAGCCTCCGATTGTGCTGGTGGATCCACCAAATCCAATTACTCCAACAATTCCAATTGTCGATCCACCAATTCGACCACATCTGGTTCCAGATTATGTACTAAAGACAAATAAAATCAGCTCAAAGTGATAAGATTAAATTAAAAACAACTGACGCATACTTGGTATATAAAAGTCATCTAACGAGAAGAAGAACAAATAGTTTAATTCTCATGATTAAGGGCACTGCCTTGAATTTAAACCAGACCATCAAACCGCAGGAGCCAGTGCTAGCTATAACGATTTGTTTTCGTTCATTAGGTCAAAACTTTGTCTTAGCACTAACTTCCTGCAAGGGTTACCCACTAAAGGATGTAAAGATTCTCGGCCTATGACACTTACTTTACTTTAGGTGGCGCTTCAGTCCGGGTTGGACCTGGGCCTCAGTCAACAAGCGTCTCCAGCCACCTCGATCCTTGGGTAGCTGCCTCCAGTTTCGCACGCTAAGTTGCCTGAGATCCCCTTCCATTTGGGTACGCCATCTGAGTTTTGGCCTTCCTCTACTGCGCTGTCCCTCTGGAGCGGATTCGAGGACTTTTGGGACCGGACATTGATGTCCATACGCTCTATATGACCCAGCCATCTCAGCCGTTGGATCTTCACTCTTCTGGCTAGGTCCATGTCGCTGTACAGTCCATACAGTTCGTCGTTGTATCTCCTCCTGCATTCACCGTCAATGCAGACGGGACCGAAGATCGCTCGAAGAATTTTTCTCTCAAAGCAACCAAGAACACCCTCATCCATTTTTGATAACGTCCATGCCTCTGCGCCATAGAGCAGGACCGGGATTGTTAAGGTCTTATAAAGGTTGACTTTTGTTGTCCGAGAGAGTGCTTTGCTAGTTTGACAACATATACTATATTTGGTCTTGCCCTAATTGACCGCTAAACCCATTTTCGCCGCTTCCGTCTCAATACTTGCGAAAGCGCCACTGACATAACGCTGCTTTCTCACGATTATGTCAATATCGTCGGCGTATGCGAGTAGTTGGACGGACATTTGAAAGATAGTGCCTCTTGTGTTTGCTCGTGAGTTTTGCACTATTTTTTTCAAGTACGATGTTGAAAAAATCGCATGACAGCGCATAGCCTTGTCTAAGTCCTTTCTGGGCATCAAAGGTCTCGGTGAGATCTTTACCGACCTTGATGTCATCCTGCACAGACGGACGAGTTTGGCAGGGATGCCAAAACTAGACATTGCTCGGTATAGCTCGTCTCTATAGATGCTGTCATACGCGGCCTTAAAATCGATGAATAGGTGGTGGGTATCGATCTGAAGCTCATGGGTTTTCTCCAAGATCTGCCGTAGTGTGAATATCTGGTCGATGGTGGACTTTCCTGGCCTGAAGCCACACTGCTATAGACCTATCAGGTTGTTGACGAACGGCTTCAGGTGTTCACACAATACGGCAGATAAGATCTTATATGCGATTTTAAGGAGACTGATGCCTCTGTAGTTGACGCAGTTCAGAGGGTCTCCTTTCTTGAGAATCGGACAAACAATGCTGAGGTTCCATTCATCGGGCATACTTTCGTCCGACCATATTTTACAGATGAATTGGTGTATGCTCCTTACCAAGTCATCGCCTGCCGCTTTGAATATCTCGGCAGTCGGGCCATCCACTCCAGCAGCTTTGTTTGACTTAAGCTTCGATATAGATATCTTCACTTCATCCAGGTCGGGTGGACGGAATTGTTGGTCATCATCGTCCAAGTTGAAAGGTTGATTCTGCCTGACAGCGGTATTCGATCCGTCATCGCCGCTATACTGCAGAAATGGTTCTTCCAAATCCTCAGCAATGACTGCGATTCTAGTACGATGTTCTCTTGTTCATCTCTACAGGCTTCGGTTCGGGATTTGTTTCCGTGGCATGTTATAGCTCATAGAGCTCATGAGCAGCTCTGGTCCTTCTAAGCAGCGCCGTTTTATATTCATCTTGCACATATGATTTGTTTCCGTGGCATGTTATTTTTAACTTTTGGTAGCACTTCCGAACCTCATTCCTGGAGTAGCATCTCGCAATTTCCTCGATCGCGCGTTTCTCATGCTCTTTCGTCTTCCTCCTGAGAAGCCGGCGTTCGTCTCTCCTCTTCCGCTCATAGAGCTCATGAGCAGCTCTGGTCCTTCTAAGCAGCGCCGTTTTATATGCATCTTGCTTAGCTGCATGTGCTTGCCGACATTCATCATTGAACCAGTGGTTTCGTTGGGTGGACGAGTAAAATCCAGCACATCAGAAGCGGCATCTCTGATGGCGTTTTGGCAGTGTTTCTAAGAGACACTCGACAAGGACTTGGCGATCTCTTGCGATTGTATCCGTCTGACATCGAATTTTCTCACATCATTAATTTGTCTTAGCGTAGTTTGGGATATCTGCAACCGTACCTTGGGTACAACAAGGTAATGGTCCGAGTCGATGTTGGCTCCGCGGAATGTACGGACATCCATAATACTGTCTTGCGTCTTGCGTCGTCGATCGCAATGTGATCAATCTGGTTGACTGTTGAATGATCAGGAGTTCTCCAAGTCCCCTTGTGTATGTCGAGATGTGGGAACCGCGTGCTAAACACGACAATTTTTCGGCCCGCCGCAAAGTCGACTAGCCGTTATCGGAAGTGGTGTTGTGCACGCTATATTTTCCGATTGTTCCACCAAATCACCGAGGACAATTTTAATGTCATAGCTAGGGTCTTGTTAAGGAGCTCATAGAAGGCATCCTTGGTATCGTCAGCTTTCTCCTTTGTGGGGGCATACGCGCATATAAGGGTAATGTTTGCGAATTTAGCCTTGATGCGGATTGCTACGAGGCGCTCGCTCACATGCCGGAAGCTGAGGACTTCTTGTCTTAGTCTGCCTCCGACAACAAATCCGCATCCAAATAAACGCTGCTTTTGCCGTCGATAGCAATTGCCGTAGTAGATGTCGCAGTTTTTCATCTTCTTTTTTTCCGGCCCATCCCATCGCATTCCTTGGATGGCGGTTATGTCTGCTTTGCAGCAGTCTAGGGCCTCCGCTAGTTGCTCGGCTGCACGTGGTCTATTAAGGGATCTAACATTCCACGTGCATATCCGAAGCTCATTGTCCTTAAATCGTTTGCGTGGATTGTTAACAGTAGGTCCGTCCATATCCGAGGCTTGTTGATGCTTCGTAACTTGTACTTTTTTTTAAATGGCCGTCTTGTTTTGTTTCTCCGACACTTACCCTGATTTATGGCGCAGGAAACTCGCCATTTGCCCCCCTTAACTTCTCAACCTCTAGTGAGATTCCCAGATGGCGCCACGGGGAGGCGTGAAGTAGGACTTAGCAGAGTTGCAAGATGTTCGGTTGCAGAGGCTCATACTCGTCATTTAAGGAACCAGCACCTGTCGGAAGATGCTACTTCTACGAGGCCTTATACTAATCGTTGCCATCCTATGACACTGGTCGAAGTAAATAGAAACTCCGTTGCAAAGTGAAGTTCTAGAATAACGGGAGAGAAAGTCAAAACAAAAAAGTTGTGGATAAAGACAGTACCTTAACAAAAGTCACTTAAAAGAAGGAAGGGAACAAGCAAGGTAAGATTGGCAAGATAAAAACCTGACTGGAAGTAATCATGAAAACGAGAATCTTTCTCATGGTTAAGGCAGACTCTGAAAGGCGACCTGACAGAGATCAGTGGTTAAACTCAAAGTTCTCAACTAAGTTCCTACCTGAAAAAAATTTGCAAAGCTCATTATCGAGTTCAACAAGGCGGACGTGCCCATCCTGAGCAAGGAATAGTGGAATGCAACAGGCAATAGTGAAACTGTCGGCAGAGAAGACAAACAAACTGTTTAAATCCGGCAAAACCAAAATCGGCTTGCTGAACTACAAGATAGAATCGCGCATGCATGAAGCAGTTGCGGTGGGCAGAGGTTGATTGGAGTCTATCAGAGACAATTTAAGCGATCACCGGACTTATGGTGTTCTAATAACGAGCTGCAATAGTATGAAATACGCAAACTTCCGTGCGCTTTTAGATCAAAGCAGATCCTAAAATACATCGATAACAGGTTGCACTTCAAGGCTCACGTGGAGTGTGCAAGAAAGAAGGCATCTCTGATGCGCCCATAGGTCGCATATTGAAAGACGGCCAATCTTTTTAAAAAGGCTTTAAAAAAAACACTGTTTAATATTTCACAATGACTGTTGCTTCATGAAAACGAGCTAATTATGAGGTTTCATTTCATTCCAATGACTGTCTCGACTCTCTCAGCAGTAAGCCATGCTGTCGACCCAATTTTTCAATATATTTTCGATGGTTTCGGCCCCTTTTACACGAATAGCTTGTTCAATTAAGTGCCTGAATGGTATTTTGATTGTTGGCATAGCATCGATCTTTTCGTCTCGTCTCGTCTCTCAATTATACTAAAACTCAGCACAATGAATTGTCCCAGTTACAGTTTGCAAGTGTCATAAAACATGCGCTCTAACCTAACTCTGGCCTTTGCTTCAACTAATTGTGCCAACTTTGCCACACTCCTTTAACGTGTTGCGCTTTGTAGAGCAACAATAGGGATATAAGGACAGGCCTTATAGAAGTAGAATTCTAAGCATTATAGTAAAATTTACATGGTTGTTCGAGCCGGATCAATCGGAATAGTGAAAAGTTAGTAGTAGATATTGGTGCGAAACCAATAAACACAAACAGTACGAAATTAAGATCGTAATACAAGCATCGTAATCCATTATACAGTGAAGTAAAAAAGAGCGAATTCTAAGATATCGCATTGAACCAGACGAGTATCACGGAAGAGGTGCATCGATTATGGATTAGTTTCAAGAAAGATGGAGAATCTCGATACTCTCTAGACCAGAGTTAGAACTTCACTGGACCAACTTTCTAAAAAAAGGAATTTGGAAGATCTACGAAAGATCAATCCATGACTACTTTGTGAGGAAGTATTGTAGTAAATTTGAAATAAGGTATCTCGATATTAAGGGTACTTTCAAGGCAAAATTGGAGCTAATCAAGAAGCATATGCCAACACTGCCAATGGCGTTGCGGCATTCAAGCTTCACGATTACCTCCTGTAAGTCGAAGTCCAAATGTAAGTGCTGTAAGTCAACAATCACCAAGGAACTCATCCGATGCAGAAATAAGTGCTCAGCAAGGTTGTAGAAGTTGAATTTGATTAAGAACAACCTTATAAGCATTATTGACAACTTGCAGTTAACGCAGAATACAGTTTACCTACCATTCAAATTGGACCAGATTAGGGAAAACTGCACAGATTTGGTGACATTGAACGATGAGAATATGTCTTCACTTGAAAAAACTGATTACGAGCAGGAGTACGTGTCTAACAACGAATCCATTGAGTTGGAGCAGATATGTCAAGATACTTATAACCAAATTAGAGAAGCCGAACAACCAGAGGCATTAACTCCGCAAGCTTCCACCAGTAAGCATACCATCGTTTAGCGGCAATTATGAAGAGTCGAAATCATCTGTTTGATCGATTAGCTCATCAGAACGGATCCTTGAGAAGCAGCAAGGATTGTCAACTATTTAGCACCGACATCAGCAATCGCAATAAAAATTGCTTACTTTAAAATTAGTTCGACGTGAAAATGCGTTCGATTTGAAAACAATCATGGATATGTCAAAGGAAAACTTGTGCAGTATCAAATATGTATTTAGGCATCGTAAGCTTCCGGGATCACTAATTGATTCAGTTGTTATGCATCAGGCAATTTATATCAACAATCCAGAGAAACTTCAATAGAATCCCTAAACTAAGCAAATTGTTTGACTTCATCGAGGCTAGATTCAACAGTGAATATCAGTTGCAAGTACTAAGAGTAACAGCCACAAAAAACCATATGACTACAGTTACTGTGCCTAAATGTGTTGTCTGCAGCGAATCTCATTAATTGTATCACTGCAAACGATTTTTAAAACCGATTGGACTTTATCTAGAGTCGAAGCTGTATTTCAACCGTTTGCGAAATGGACATACCGCGATGGAATGTGTGATGAAGAAGGAATGCAAAATATGCATCCAAAAGCATTATTCCTTACTTCATTTTCTTCGAACTGAGAGTACAGCAGTTTCGATAATCGGAAGAACATCCAATGAAATAGCCTCAATATCAACATGATTCCCTACCCCGTCTGATAGTAAAAGGATGGCACTGCTAGCCACAGCCATGGTGAACATTTGCGTTGGGGGACAAGTTAGACATATACGAGCTCTGATTGATCAAAGGTCTCAATCATGCTGAGTGACAGCGAAATTAGCATTTGCTAAAACCCTAGTCCACCCAAGTCCGAATCCTCAATTTAATCTTGCAATAACTGTAACATTTCTTCCGTTCCCGTCTTGGAAGAAAAATTGACCAATAATGCCGCCACTCCAAGAACCATACCAAAATGTCGCGCTTCTCTCTGACTACGAGCGGTTACACCGAGCCCTGAAGAGAACAATTTTTCCTTTTTACTTCACCTCACCTTATCTGAAAGATGATTTTTTTTAGCATAATTGTCGCCAATTTCGAGCTGCTCTAAAGCCCGGACAGAGTGGCGATAAGAAGCGGGGGGTCATTTTGCTTCAATTCGTGAGTTAACTGGATCTTGCAAGCGAATAATCCGAGATGTTTATGCAAAATTCTCCTCAAGCTAGTGCAACTGATGTTCAGTTGCTGAGATTTTTGACCCGCTGAGGTTCTCGAGTTTAGCAACAACTGCAATGCCTTCAGTTGAGCGCACAACACGAACACGGGAATGCGTTTGGCAATCAATCAGCGAACCAGTCTCATGAACTTTCTTCTTTACTTGAGGAAACCAGCTGCAGTTGGTGCATTATTTCGACCGAAATTAATTTTCAAATTTGCCACAGATTAGGCAGATTCCCTTTGGAAGTATGTACCTTTGCAAAATTTTCCCACATTGTTTATTAGTAAATCGATCCATTATACTATGAATACAATACTGACTTTCTGTCAATTCAAAAGGTTCCAAAAGATGGGCCACCCTTGATGAGTCACAAATCAATAAGTTCCAAGTTGCACTGTCAGCCTCCGCTCTTCAGTCTGATACAATAATATCCTGAGCACTCTCAATCATGGAAACTAATTTCAAAGGGCAGAGAACCAGGAACGGTTGCTAACAAATGCAATAAGCAGGATCCATATCTTAACGGTAGCGAACTTAATCAAGCTTGGAAAATGGTGATGAGATTGATGCAGAAGATCGAATTATAAAATGACACATAAATAATCTTCAAAAACACCATGAAGTATCCAAGAAGAGTCCACTAACAATACTTACGTTGTTTCTAGACCAAGAATGAATCATTCGCATTGGTGGACAATTGAGACTGGGAAAAAATTATAGCCTCATATACAAGGAAGGAGTTCGACTCCAATTTTATACTTCCATAATCACCACACTTCTGGGAACTGTGGGAAGTCTGCTTACAACACACATAGCCATCCGCATTGCTAACTTGTGAAGAACGCGAGACTGCTAAAATTGCAAACGAGATTATACAAGTACTAAATTCTCGACCTATAACTCCCATTTCAGCATCTTCAAATGACTTTGCCGCTCTTAGCCCAGGACACTTCCTCATTGGAGCGCCACTCACTAGTAACATTGACCGTATTGCAAAATCTGAAGAATCTTCAGTTCTCACTCGATGAAAGCTCGTCACCCATGTCATAAACGAATTCTGGTGACGTTGGTGAGGTGAATATTTGAGTCAACTGCAGCACAGCCATAAATGGAAGGAAAGTTTTCAAAATGTGGAACCAGGAATGATGGTCATAGCGAAGGAGGATAACCAACTAAGACTCAAATAGCCTATAGACAGAATCATTAATGCCGTCAAAGGACAAGATGGATTAGTAAGAGTGGCAGATGTACAAAATGCTACTGGCGTGCTCTATGGGGTCATACATAGGTTAGCACCACCCCTAATATAGCAACAATCACATCCTAGTGATGAGACTTCATCTGGCAATTTGAAACGTCACAGTAACGTAGGGGACAAATGAACTGAACATAAACGGAAGAGAGGTTTATAAATTGGTCACCTAACCCGGGCGAGCTCCTAATTCGCAATAATACTCTTCTTGAACATATAAACAACCATATGGATATCGCACAGCAATATCTAATTTGGTTTGACGAACAAGAGATGAAGTTGAAACTGTTACCAGCACAGACAGACACCACTCATCTGGAGTTACAGAGTAGACTAGTAACGGTACAGAACCACGGTCCACATTAAGTAGAATAAAAGCACTATACTCATTTTGTTCTGCAAACACACATAATTTGCACATAACAAAAAAGATAATAAAATTGATGTGTTATCTTGCGCCTGCATTGCGGTGAACACAACACTAGTTTTAGATGTCTAATTCAATGTCAGATGCCGGCGCACTCTGTGTAATGACCGTACTCAACAGATACGACGACAACCTGATGATGCAGTTTTACCCAAACAAACTTTCGATTAAGCGAAACCCATGGGTGGTGTAGGAGATTCGAACTGCCACCTAAATTCGTGGCTTCTAGCTAGTTATTTGGTCCCATCCCTAATTGGTCAATACGATCCGTAATATATGTAGGTTATTATATACATACATTTTCTAAATCCTATAAGCGACTTAGGTACACAAATATAGATTGATAAATCTTCAAGTGCGTATCGTTATTTTTTTATTCGTGCAGTGGCCATGCGCCCAAAGTATTCACAATTTTAAGTATTAGTCATTAGAAAATTTTGCTTTCCAGTCACGCACATGAGCAATTGGTCTCTGTCAAGTTGATGCGAAGCAGGAAACACATGGACACCAATAAAAGTGCGATCGCACGCTTTTGCACGTCGCTGGATAAGAATAATCAACATCGATGTTACGTAAAACTTTGTTTAGTGTTTTTATGAAGTTTGTAAAACAGTTATCAAATCAAAATGCATAGTCGCAGAGAAATTTATCTCTTGATGTTTGACAGCTACCATAAGAAAAATTGGAGGAGTTCCCAGTTGCAAATTCAAATAGAAATCAGTTTGGCCATTCCATATTGCGACAGACCAGCTTGATCGAGGATATGAGCCATATCGATTCCGGTGAACTACACTTCTTTAGTTTCACAATAATTCGCACAGATAGATAAATAGTGTCATCCTTAACCAGTACTATCTTCAGCAATTACTCGTTAATCTATCAAACAAATTGTCAGATTAGAGATAATATCGGTATACTCGTATTATCCGAAGATCATTGTTGGTGGGGACTTAAATAGCAATCTTCTGGTAGAAGGAACCATTATTGAGGGAATGATGACACTTAATTTGTTGCCGGTCAACACGAACAATACTACACATTTTACCGCTGTTTCTGGTACTCTTCTGGATGTTTCTTTGTTAGCGATTCGGACGATAGTCTTCTATACAAGCAACTGTCTACACCCGCCTTTTTTAAACACGACCTTCTATTTTTAACATTTTACTTCTTAATAAATTGTTCTGTTTTGTACCATGAATATAGAGATTTTAACGGCTTTGACTACCGCTAGCTGGAGCTAGTTGCCAATAGTACTGAATGGGATCGTGTGTTTTTCCAGTCTTCTCCCTGTGATCAAATTGACTTTTTAAACCATAATATTTGTGCTCGCTTTAAGAATCATGTCCCCATCAAAGTGAAACGGACAAAGTACGTGGTTTACCACTGAAATCCGGCTTCTTATCGAACAACGCAATCAGGCCTACAATGAGTGGAAACCTTATAGGTTAAGTGTAAATCGCGCCTTGCGTAATCAGGTAGTCAGCAAAATCAGAGTAGCTAAAAGAAATTTTTACAGTAACAAATTTAATCCATTGATGAAGGGTCGACAGCTGTGGAAAAATTTGCGGGCTATCGGAATAGATAATGACAAAAACAATCAAAATTAGGATGATGATCTGGATTTAAACCTTCTAAATAACAATTGTGTAACGCTTCCGTTTCCTGTTCTTAATGTCGTACCCTTACATCCGTCTGTCTCTGATGAACTCAGTTCATTAGCTAGTACTTTTGAGTTTGATTGTGTTAATACTCGTAATATGGAAATTGTTTCTTGTTTGTTATCTGTTAAATCAAATGCTGTTGATTTTGATTAAATACGCCCCAAATTTGTCAAAATAATTCTTCCAGTCATTCTTCTTTGCCAAGTGCATGTTTTTAATTATGTCATAACCACTGGTATTTACCCCGCTCAATGGAAAGCTGCTAAAATTATGCCCATACGCAAAAGTCCCAAAAGTATAGATTATCGGCCGATCTCTATCCTTCCTAATTAATCTAAGGTCTTTGAGAGAGTGTTGCAAAGACAAATGAATGCACACATTCACTCGAACAACTTACTCTCTGCAATGCAATCCGGATTTAGGAAGAAGCACAGTTGTATTACGGTGACCTTTCTAGTGTTTTTGGACTTTTCGAAAGGTTTTGACAAAAAACTGTCATTGTTGTTTGGTTTCTCAAATTCTCAAATAACAAGCCATCTCAGTGAGTCATCATTCGTCCGACTTTCTCTACAACTGTAGAGGAGTTCCACAGGGTTCGATTTTAGGACCTCTTCTTTTCTCACTATATTTTAATAAAATTCCCTCAATAGTATCTTCATCCACATCTATTCATACGATGTCCAACTGTATCGAAGTTTCCCTCTTGGTATGATAGAAGATCGTGCAAATGCGATCAATATTCAAATATATCGTTATTATCAAAAAATCGTTTAACCTTTCCTATTTTCCCGGTCGAATATGTCGACACTGCCAGAAATTTGGGAATGACTTGAAATAGAACACTGACATACGATATCCAAATCAATGCAGCCTTTGGCAAAGTGTATGGTAAGTTACGACAGCTGTGGATGTCAACTAAATATAGTCCCCTGAAAACCCTGTACCTTGTTGTGGTTGTGAAACTTTCGGTAACTGTGATGCTGTGTCGCTTTTAACAATATTGCGCGTTATGTTTACAACCTAGAACGCTTTGAGGGAATCTCCAACTATACCTATAAAATCAATTTACAACATGATACTTGACAACATACTTCGTTACAGATCTTTGGTTTTGTTATCTAATGTGATTCAAACTAATCAGCCTAGTTATCTTTTTAACAAGCTGCGTTTGAGTATTTCTAACAGATCACTGCAAATTATATCGGGTTTTCCAATAGGGACTTGCCAACTTTGAATTTAATTTGTGAACTCACTCTTTCACTATCATCAAACTGCCACTGTAAAATAATTCAGTAAACTCAACCTTTTCATCAGGGTAAATTACACGAACGAGCAACGCCTGCAAATTTTAAAAATTTTCCACCGAAATTTGGAGTCGGTGACTGCAACTTTAAGAGCGTTAATTTCAATTTTCGGTCGTTAATCTCGCCCTGGTAGACATGCAATAACAAGCTTAGTGCAAAAATTTGAGTCTACATATTCGTCGAGTGATTTTGCCGTGTCAGTGAGACAACGGGTTGGTCGAAGTTTCGAAAATATCGCTGCCGTTCAGGCGTCCGTATCAAACGATCCAAATCAGTCAAATCCACGTTGCTGTGAGTGGTCAGCGTTTTTGGTTATTTTTGGCCCGAATTGGAAGATATGGACTTGGACGACATGTGGTTTCAACAGGATGGTGCCACAAGTCACACAGCACACGTTACAATCGATTTATTGAAGAGTAAGTATGGTGAGCGTGTTATCTCAAGAAATGGGCCGCCTCGTTCGTGCGATTAAACGCCGCTTGACTATTTTCCGTGGGGCTACGTTAAGTCATTGGTATATGCCAACAAGCCGACTACGTTGGAAGAGCTCAGAGGTAACATTGAACGCGAAATAGCTGCCGTTTCGGCCGAAATGTGTGGCCGTGTCGTTGATAATTGGGTCCAACAAATCGACCGCTGCAAACGTGCCCATGGTGGCCATATGAACGAAGTCGAGTTCCATTCATAAATGTTTTGACTGTACTTCAAGCTGATAATAAAGTTCTTGAAATATCTCAAATGGTTTGCGTTTTATTTTAAAAAAAAATTGTCAAGTCCTTATTGGAAAACCCTTTACATCCCCGTTTCTCTTGGCTTACATCAGAGCTTATGGAATTCCTTGCCATGGCTTGTTCGTATGTCAGGCGGTTCTGCGCGATTTCTGACTGAGCTTAAATCCTGTTTCATCTGCAACTATGTTCAATGCATTTCATTTCACCGGAAATATGGAGATGAATGATTAAGTTTGATACCAATTTGTATTTTACGTTACTGGTATTTTTTTTAACTCTTTTTTTTCCCTTTTCTTTTTACATTTCACATTTGTTATAAACATTATAATCTTCACTATTTTATAAGACAAATTTGTCTTAAAGCGTAAGTTTTTTTCATGAAAAAAATGAATACACAAAAATAAAGAAATACTTTGAAGTATACAGTAATCTTCGCAATTTGATTATGGTGACGTACACGCTTCAACAACTTTACCAAATTTTAAAAATTTGATTCCAAAATTATAGCTCTGTTCGCGAAACTTATTCAGCACTTGCACCATCATCGGCATATTGAAAGATGCAGTGGCACCGAGGCCCATAAGAAAGACAAAATTGCATCCGCTGAGGAGAGTGTTACAGACGATTCAAATTTATTGATTTGACGTCGTTCACAACAGATTGGTCTTTGTCTTTCCACTTTATGGACAATTTTACACAAATATTTTGGTTTGGAGTCTTATAAGATCCACCTCGTGCAAGAACTGCTGCCGAACGAAAATCGTTTTCTTGTTATTTCACTGAATGGGCTCAAAATAAATTGGTATTGGCGATCATTTTTGGCTCATACTGGCCTAATATAAGCAAAGTTGGCGTGTTTGAAGCGAAGATAATCTACGAGTACATTAGATTATAGGAACGTCTTTACATCCAGTTATTACATTTGATGTGGTCTGCGGGCTGGTGAAGTCATTGGACCATCTTTTTTTCCAAATGTAAGCTAATCAGTGTATTATGAACTGAATCAGATACGAATGAAGAGACAAAGGTCAACCGGCACTAAATTCACAAGTCTAATTCACTACAACAGCTATAGTTTATTTCGCAGCGGGCAGAATAAGAACTAGAACCACCATACTGCTTCTTGGCTAAGATATGCATAAATAGAGCTAACCGATTCGTGATAACCAAACGTTAACTAAATTGATGTTTTCGCGATTTACGGAAGGCACAGATCCCTTTATTGTAGATCCTCCACTTTCCGAGTAGCTAGCATCCTCTCCGACTATTATCTTGTTGTGACCCAGAGCCAGCGAATTATTGTGAAGAAATTCAACCTCGTATGTCTAAGGTCGCTAGAGCATTTTCCAACCCCTTCATACTCGTCTTATTCTCAAATAAAGCTGTCGATCGTTAACCCTTAAGTAATATTTCATTATTTCTTCAATGGCACGCTCCTTGTCTTCTTTTTTTCGAGAAGCTTGCACTCTTCTTTTGTGCAGTGCCTCTGATACTCACGTTCGTACTCTGTCTGTAACAGGGTAATGAAGTGAGTAGATTTCGTTTCTCGGAAAGCTCGAAAGAGAGCCTTGCGTCGATTGCAATGTGGTCGATCTGGTTGGCGATTAGTTGATCGGGAGTTCTCCAAGTCTCCCTGTAAATATAGAGCTGTGGAACCCGTGTGCTAGCTACTTGTGCATGCAATGTTTCGACCCGTCGCGTCATCGGAAAGTTGATAACCCCGAATCTGCTGTCGGATGTAGTATCGTGTAGGCTACATTTTTCGACAGCACCACCAAAGATGCCCTCTCTTCCTACCCTTGCATTAATACCATTGAACACAATTTTACTGTCATAGCTGGGGTAATGCTTGAAGGTCTTGTTCAAGGGCTTGTAGTAGCAATCTGTTTTTTGTTCGGTTGTACGTAGTTTTTTGCACTTCACCCTTGATTGAATATATAGAAATCAGCTCTAGTGCGAATATACTCCCACTTCCCTCATTTGTAGCAACTAATGACTTCTAGTAGAAGATGGTTACCCTACATTAAGTCTATAAAACTAAACTCTCAGGTTTCACCAGTTTTAAGTAAGAGTAAGAGTTAAGGTTAGAGGTTCAAGGTCCGGAACTTGTGTCTGTAAAGCGCTTTGCCACCTTTAAAATTGGGAGGATTTAGACATGCACGGTTTGGAGCTTACTTCTTTCCCACGAAATGTTGCTTAATGTAGTGGCTCACACAAGTGAGCAAAAAACGCGCTGTCTTTCAACTATAACAATACCACAAAAATACCAAGGAAAAATAGACCTCACTGATCTAAAGATTTTTACTGGCTTTGGGGTGCGTAAGATTTGGCGTTTCGATTTCAGAGCAACAATCTCGCTTCATCGATTTGTATTTATAGCGACGTGCCTGCGTTTTTGTGATAAGACAACCAGAGCCAAGCGTAAAGTGAATGACAAATTGACACCTATTTGTGAGACCTGAAATGTCTCCATTATAAAATGCTTTACACGCCGTTTGAATACTGTACCATTGACGAACAATTGATAGACTTTTGAGGCAATAGTCCATTCCGTATTTACGAGTATATGGCGTCGAAGCCAGATTTTTGTTACAATGAACGATCACAGAACTTAGTATATGATAAGCGCGATTCCTTACGTTAACAAGGTCAATGTTGAAACAAATTTTAATTTTGTATTATATTAGAAAGTTGTCGGAACTAGTGATGGAACTAGAAGGAAAATAACTGTAGATTACTGGTTCTCTTCTTTACCGCTGTTTCAGACGGTGCTGACGGAATATAATTTGACAATGTGGGCATTCTACGAAAAAAACAAGAGGAAGATTCCATCACAGATTATACCCCTAATATACCTAATATACCCACAGTTTGATGACAACAAGACTGTGGATTCCTTCCCTCCCAAATTACGTAGTCTTGCTCCTGTCCACTAATCATTATTCAAGGGCTGTAGATCAAGAATCATGTTAGCCCCAGATTATACTTGAGTACAATAGATTCAACGAAAGCACCGATGCTTTTACTTTTGAATTCATTTTTTATTTCCTCTTTCATTATAAGCTTACGTTCTAGGCAAAAATGCTTAAATCTAATTTCACAATGACTGTTACTTATTCTAGCTTACTGGCTCATACCGAACCCTCTAAACTTCAAAAAATCAATAAATTTTGCCATTCGGCCTTAAAACTATCTTACGACTAATGGTCTTATTTATCAATAAGTGGGAAATATTTTTAAGAAAATAGTTTTAGAAAAAACTTAGATACTTTATCATTTTTTTTTAATTTTTGTGTAAAACTTAAAACTATGCCTTATTCTACTTTACCTACATAAGCTACTTAAATAAAATCGGGGTGGTGAGCACTCGTAGACTTTCTCTCCGAGTGGTCAACATCTCGATTGCGATTTCGGGCGCATGGCAATCCTCAACATCGTGCACAAGCACTGCCCAGACTTAACTGATGCCATGAAGCGTCAATCACTTCTTAGAAGTGCCGCCCCATGTTAACGAGCCCGGCCTTTCCATGATATCCCCCTAACTATCCTTAATCTAACTTAAAACTAGGAGAAGTGTGTTACCTCAGTAACGTATCGACCTAGGAAAGCATGACTACGCTCTCTACTTCCTTAAACCACCAGAATTCGGCGAACTGTTTTTTGGTATCGAACCGATCCCTTTCCGCAATCGCTGTACTAAAACGGAGGAGCTCCTGATCATTAGCGACATACCCGTCGTAGATGAGCCACTTGTCCTTCGCACCGCGGTGGCGGTGATATATTACCGGGATACCTTCCCTACTTTGCACTAAACCTTTAGCATCTATATGAAAAAAAGCCTCCGGCGGGATAAGGCACTTTAGAAGTGAGCTCTTGTGGTACATGTCATTTGGGTAATAAGCCCTACAAATCAGGCTATTGTCGCTGGTCATTGCCCTTGCAACGTACATTCGAATCACCTTAATCAGGAAATTGTCAATCCTATTCAGATGAGCTCCATCGTAAAGGGCTTTGTTGGGATAGTATTGCTTGTACTCTGATTCTGGTGTTCTATACAAATCCAGACAGGTCCTAAGACACTGCCTTTCAAACACCCGAATCTTTTCCATCTGAGACGGTGCTACATTAAACCACACAGGGCAACCATACGCCATGACTGGCCTGATTAGGGCCACATAGCATATGACCTTCACCCTGGATACAAGTTGACTGCTGTGAAACAGCCTTCTTGTCAGGGATAAGGCCTTCTTGGCCCCAGCTAGACAAACATCTATATGTTTGTCAAAATACAGATATTTATCGAGCCAGATACCAAGGTATCTAACTACGCTTCTCACCGCTAATGGCATCCCGTGTTGTCCAATGATGGCCAAATTTCGCCAGTTATTTCTGGTATCCCTAGAAGCCCATCGCAATGGAGTCCTAAACAAGATTGTTTCTGACTTTTGAAAATTGATTTTCAATTTCCAATCGTCGCAATACGCCTTAATATGATCGAAATCACGCTGCAGAAGAGCATTGATGACTTCGATTTTTGGATCTGATCTGTACGCCACTAAATCGTCTGCGTACGCTATAGAGTGATTAAGGGAACCTACTAGATCACTTGTGTAAATGTTAAACAGGATCGGAGAAATCACCTCCCCCTGTTGTAAGCCGTTTTTAATATCAAAGACTTTGCTCGAAGTGACGTTGCCACATTTGACAACGAAATTCTTTCCCATAAGCATATTATAAATCATATACAGCAGAGGTTTCAACATACCCTTCCTAGTCAACTTATAGAAAAGCCCCTGTAGCCATACGGTGTCGAAAGCCTTCTCAAAGTCAATCAAGCAGGCACCCGTACACTGGTTCTTACATTTATTCTATTGTATGTTGGAGATCAGCTTTGACGCAGCCTTAATAGTGTCATGCTTCGCCCTAAAACCAAACTGTTTTTCCGGAATTATATTATTTTCCTCAAGCCACCTTAACAGCGCTTTATTAACCACTTTCTCGAATACCTTGCTTAAAATCGGAAATAAACTGATTGACCGAAGATTAGCAGGGTTGGTTCTACTTTTATCCCTTTTCGGGACAGGATGTACCACTGCTATTTCCCAATGTGTCGGATAATATGCATTATTCAACGCATTGTTAAATAGCGTAGTAAAAATATCCACTGCTTCCAAGGGTAGGAGGTGTCTTAATACAATGTTTGGAATACCGTCTACTCCCGACGACTCTTTGTTTTTCAGAGACTTGAAGATGCACAGGAGTTCATCTTTTCGCACGAAAAAATTCGAGGAAGCTCGCTCATTGGCGACGATGACATTTGCAGGGTTTTCTTCACTGAATACGGTAAAACCGTGATTCTCGGATCGCCAATTTGGAAGTTCGTTGCGTAAATAATAGTGACTTACGTAGGCCCTGTTATCAATGACATGATTACGGTGAACCGGATTGTTCACAATATACACGGCTTCGGAAAAAGTGCCCAGCAATGTGGGGCCTGTGGGTCTTTGACCACGAAAAAACCATCGCCCGAGTCGGCACTTTTTGGACTTATACCAGCCGTTAGTAGTGCCTGTCTATTCTCTGTCGTCTGCGGAATTCGAACACATTGAATGTTGCTGTGATCTTTCCGCCTGAACAATTTATTTATCTGCGGGAACATATTCGGGCTACTGGATTTTATAGCCCGAATCTTTTTGCCCCAGTACAGACTTACAGCTTTACTGTAATTTTGTTTTATTAATTGTTTAAGGTTTTTTTATCACTGACTTCAATGACTTTATTTCCGGGTCTTGTCTGTCTGTAAACTTACTTTTGTATGCATACAGCGCGTTTATTGTTGGAGTTCTGTACTTTTTGATCTAGCCTCCGTCGGAGCATTCTACCCGAGAATCACAATAGATTTCGTCATTGGTCAAGTTTCTGTTAGTCGGAGGATCAATTCCATTCAAATGTAAATTCCGCTTTAACATTCTGAAGAAGGGCGACCACCGTACCCTACGATTCCATATTCATTTCATTCATTTAATATGCATTTTTATTCAACTCCATTCAATAACTCTTACATGCTATACAAAAAAACGCTTAAAAATTAGCTTAATTAACTTAAAATTATCTTATTCTAACTTACTGGCCCCATGCGGACACTCTAAGTTAAACCTAACAATTAAAATTTGTCTTTCGAAGTTTAGTACGAGGGCGGGTCAATAAGTCCGTGACTTTTGGATTAAAACACAGATTTTTTGATAAAAAAATAATTTTATTTTTCAACGTAGTCTCCCTTGAGCTCTATACACTTTGTCCAACCTTTCTCCAATTTTTTTATCCCTTCCAAAAAAAATGATTTGTCGAGGTCCTCAAAATAGGCCTTTGTTTGCGAGATGACTTCATCATTGGAGTCAAATCTTTTTCCACCAAGCCATTTCTTCAGGTTTGGGAACAAGAAGTAGTCGCTCGGAGCCAAATCTGGAGAATAGGGTGGATGAGGGAGCAATTCATAGCCCAATTCATGGATTTTTGCCATTTCAACTGCACATGTGTTTGTGGTCGACTGTGAGCAAACGCGGCAACCATCTTGCGGAAAGCTTTCTCATGCCCAAGTGATCATTCAAAATTGAAACCACTGAGCCATGCGAGATCCCTACGGCTTCCACAATCTCTCGCACTTTCAATCTTCGGTCGGCCAACACCATATCGTGAATTTTTTCGATTGTTTCGGGTGTAGAGACCTCAACTGGGCGTCCAGGACGTTCGGCATCTTCAGTGCTTGTACGGCCACAACGAAATTCAGTAAACCACTTTTTTACCATTGAAATCGATGGTGCAGAGTCCCCATAGTATTTATCAAGCTTAGCCTTGGTCTCGGTAATGGTTTTTTTTCGCAAGAAATAATGCTTAATAAGCACACGAAATTCACTTTTTTCCATTTTCTCCTCAAATTAGTGAGTAGTCTGATAAAAATAGCTGTCAAACACAAACTAACTGACGCAGCAAGTTTAAATTTTGACAGGAGTCAACTGACAGATGCCTGTTGACAGGAGCAGTGTTGCTGTTTCAGTAAAGAGGTCAGAAATTCAAAAAGTCACGGACTTATTGACCCGCCCTCGTACATTTCATTTTTAAATTATGTTGTATTAATTACAATTAAAACTAAGAAAATAATTTTATAACAAAAACTTAGTAAATTAACTTATTTTTTTTTTTCATCTTTTAAAACTTAAAACTAAAACTAATTAACTACCCTAACATTATTCTTAATTTACTTAGGCTACTTAAGCTACTTAAAATTATCCTATCACATAATTTTTTTTGTGGGAAGAAGTTTTATATTTTTTTTTGTATTTTTGTTTTTTGTATATATATATATACAATATATATATATATATACATTTTTTTTTATTATTATTTTTTTTTTTCCCCTTAAAACTATCCTAATCCTACCTAAATCTATGTAAGTCAGCCACGGCTAGAAAATTAGGCTGCCGACCCTGCTCCTTAACGAAGCTAACTAGTGCTAGAGAAATTCGGCGACGTAGATTCCGCTCCTTCAACAAGCCACCAAAATTGTTGGTGCTGCTGAGCAACATCCACCATGTCGCGATTGCCTACCGCTCTACTGAACCGGAGACGCTCCGCACTGCCGTGTGCGACGTCTCTATCGTAGTTAAGTCGCCTCTCCGCAGCTGTTCGAGCGACATGGAAGATTAACGGCACCGCTAATCTATCCTGGATCAGACCTTTCATGTCGAGGTAGAGGAACGCTTCTGGAGGAATAAAACCGTCAAAGCGAACTCTCTCGTGATACATATAATTGGGGTAGTAAGCCCCAGAGATCAGGTTATTCGACGAGGTCATTGCTCTTGCAATGTGCCTTCGAGTCAACTTAATAACAAAATTGTCCACTCTTATTAGGTTAGCCCTATTGTACAAGACCTCATTGCGATAGAATTTTATGTACTCAGACTCTGGTGTTCTGTATAGGCGAAGACAAGCCCTAAGGCAAGCCCTCTCAAACACCCGAATCTTTTCCAAAAGACTTGCTCTCACGTTGAACCACACGGGACAACCAAATACAAGCATAGGCCGGATAAGGGCCATGTAGCAGATCACCTTTACCGTCGCATCGAGTTGCCTGTTATAAAACAATCTCTTTGTAAGGGCAAAAGCACCTCTGGCTCTGGCCAGAGCAACATCTATATGTTTGTTAAAATACAGATATTGATCTAGCTAGATCCCAAGGTATCTGACTACATTTCGACAAGCAACTGGTTGTCCGTGTTGTCCAACGATCTGAAACTTTCGCCAATTCTTTCTGGTATCCGCAGAGGCCCCAGACAAAGGCGTCCTAAAAAGAATGGTTTCCGACTTCTGAAAGTTGATCTTCAACTTCCAGTCGTCGCAATATTGTTTAATTTTATCGAAGTCACGTTGCAAAAGAATGTTTATAACCTCAATCTTTGGACCTGATCTGTACGCGATTTAGTCGTCTGCGTACGCTATGGCATGGTGAAGTGAACCTATCAGATCGCTTGTGTAAATGTTGAAAAGGATTGGCGAGTTGACCGCACCCTGTTGCAGACCGTTTTTAATGTTGAATGTACCAGTAGAAGTCACATCGCCATTTTTCACGATGAACTGTCTATCTGTGAGCATATTGAAAAGAATATACAGCAGTGGCTTACTAATGCCCAGTCTGTCCAACTTGTAGAAGGGTCCCTCTAACCATACGGTATCGAAAGCCTTCTCCAAGTCAATCAGGCAGGCACCCGTGCACTGTTTCTTGGCTTTGTTCCATTGGACATCAGAAACCAGTTTAGACGCGGCATGAATAACATCATGTCCTGCCTTAAAACCGAATTGATTATCCGGAGCTATATGTTTGTCCTCAACCCACCTAGTCAGAGCTCTATTGATTACTTTTTCGAACACCTTACTGATATTCGGAAGGAGACTTATCGACCGGAGATTCGCCGGATTGGATATATCCTTTCCCTTTTTGGGGATAGGTTGAACCACCGCAGTTTTCCAATGCGCTGGATAATGTGCATTATTCATTGCATTGTTCAACAGGGTGGTATAAATGTCCACCGCTTCTAGTGGGAGATGTCGAAGCACAATGTTCCGTATTCCATCGGTTCCCACTGATTTCTTACTTCTAATTGTGTCGAAGATCGAAGGTCTTCCTTCGAAATAAACGGGGGTTGTTCCCTTTCATTGGCGATGACATTATTTGCCATTTTCTCGTCACTGAACTGGGTGAAACCCGAGTTCTCCATTCGCCAATTCACTCTATCATTTCGAGTTGAATTGCGGAACTAGTCTTCGTTGTCAGTGTGTTGATACCGAGGTATCGATTTGTCCATAGTCCGTTTAATTGTCTCGTCCATTAGTTTTAGATACCTGTCAATCTCCTCGTTTGACAGATTTCTGTTGGACGGTGGATAGAGCGAATTCGAGGAGAGTGCTCTTGTCAGTGTCCTGGAGAAGTGTGTCCAACGAGTCTTACTGTAGTTGTAAGAGTATCTTTGGAAAAACTCCTCCAATTCCGCATTTTCGTTCGAAACGGTTATTTCGGTACTAAGACCGCAATGGTCACTGTCATACACAAAAGTCCGAAGACAGTTTACAGTTTGTTGGTTCGTACCTGTCACTTGTATTCGTGTGTCGAACAACAGGAGATCCAAATAGGAGCCATGTCTAGGAAACGACGGACTATCCGTCACCTTTATGCGGAGTCTATACATCACACTGTGTTAACCCCACCAATTGAATAGTAGGTTCCCTCTAGTGTTTGGTGTATTATTTCCCCAATCGCTGTGTTTGGCGTTGAAATCTCCGCCGATAATGAAATAGTTTTCCTCCAATTCCAGTCTCAGGAATCGAAAAAGTGTCTCGAGCTCTGAGATGAATTGGGTGGATTGAGTAGCCTTAGGCGCATAAACAGACACCTTGTATAACCGCTTTCCACTGCGGAGAGGGATATACATGGTGCATGCTTCTAGCACCTGAAACCTACGCACTACACGACTGTATATTCTTTTAAAACGTATGCCTTTTCTTACGAAGATTGCAACGCCTCCTCCTTGTATGGAGTTGGGTCGATTTCTTCGCAAGATTTAATACCTTCTGTGCCTCATTTTGTGCCTTTTGTTTAGCTTAGTTTCGCTAACCAAAAGCACATTAGGGGCTTGGTCTTTAAGCAACTTAAAAAGTGTGGCTCTTCGTTCAATCCTAATCAGTGAATTAACATTCACTGCAAGAACCTTCAGAGTTTGCTCCGCCATGTACGTACTCATTACGACTGGAGGTGCGTTATGCTCGGCAGCAGCGCGTATATTTGATCTACCCGCGTAGCTTGCTCGGTTATTTGACGTTGAAGCTGAGCCATCTGCCCTTGGATAGAGAGCAAGATAGCTAGCATGTCATTTGCCGGTTCCGGTGCTCTAGGCGCTGGGGCCTGAGAAGCAACCTTCGCTTGTTGTACCGTATTTCCCCTACCTGCCGCCATTTGGGCGAAGGTAACTTGGGGAGTAACGGCTGGTGTTTGCGTTTGAACGGGTGAACGTTTGACGTCCACTTTCTGCTGCCGAGCCAGATTTACTCTTTTAATGTATTGGAATTTGGGACAACCCCGATAATTTGCGGTGTGTCCCGTGTTCCTACATAGTACACAAGAGAGCTGGCTTTTATCAGATCCTCCATCCCTACCGAGAGAGCATTCTTCTGACTTGTGGTTCTTTCCGCACTTTACGCATCGAGGTTGCATTTCGCAGTTCGACGCGGCGTGCCCGAACCTTTGGCAGCGAACACATTGCAAAATGTTATCGCTCCGTTTTACTTTTTCCCAGTGTACAACCTGGTAGTCTAGGACTTTGATATTCCTTAGACCATCCAGTTTGCTTTCGGGAGTAAGCTGAACCAGGAAAAACGGTAGTTTCCGTTTCTCCCTTTTGGCTCTAGCTGTGGTGAACGGCTTGACCCCTACGAACTTGAGCTCTTCGCACTCTTTCTCTTTGAGTAGTGCGAGGAGCTCCGCATTGTTTGCAGCTTTTCCCCCTTCGGGGTGAAGGAGTAGAATTCCGTCGTCGAATCCTTTAACAAGCTTTTTATTTTATTATAGCGCTCCACTGTGTTGCAGTGGATCGCATGTCTATCATTACTTAATCTTTTGATAAAAAAATTATTGCCTATGGCCGACTTACATAGATCAATGGTTTCTTTTAACTCCAGTTTGTAAGTATTGATCGGGGGTATCCTTTGTTTAGCTGGTTGTTGTTGTTGTTGCTGTGGCTGTTGACGCTGCTGCTCTCGCTGTTGTTGCTGCTGCTGTTGCTGCTGCTGTTGCTGTTGTTGTGGCTGTTGCTTTTCTATTTTTTGTTGTTGTTTTTGTTGTATTTTACTTTTTTGCTGGGGTTGTGCCTGTTTCATTGTTGGTTCTTGCGCAATTTTTTGATTTTTTTGCTGTTGTAGCTGATGTTTCTGTGGTTGTTGTTGGGGTATGATTTCACTCCCCTTGGGCTCCCGTTGAGAGCACTGTAGTTGCTGTTGTAGTTCCCTCTCTCGCCTTGCAACTTGCTTAGCTTTTATTGCAAGTACTTTTTGTTGTAGCTGCCTAATGCTACTATTCAGCGCTTCAACCTCGTCCTCTTCGTCCTCTGACTCGGAAGCCGCCAAAGATGCAAAGGTATTTTTGCTTATATTGTGGCCTTATTCACCAACATATGGGAGATCGTTTTTGTCAGCTGCCGCCCTTTTTGTCGTTGTTGGCGCCTCTTCCCTTGCTCTACCAGGCAGCTTTTTGGGAGAGGTTGAAAGGGAAGGGCGCTTTGCTGAATTCGGAGTTGGTTTCAACATCCTCCTCCTCTTTATCATCATTGCCGATGTTGCTGTTTTTGTTGTTGTTGTTGTTGACGTCTTCTTTTGAACTGGCTTAACGGCCTGATTATCAGATGACGTCGCGCCATCCTCTAATCCCGCTATTAACATAGCGGACCGTTCACTGCCACTCATCGTTATGTACACAATAATCTTGTTTTGTCTTTTTAAACACTTAAAAAATAAAAATGGACAATGTTTATTCGGGGACTCGAACCCACGACCCTGGCTCTCTCGGCTCACTGCCACTACCACCAGGCTACCGAATGACTTAATTTGTTGTTTCTAATTTGATATTTCACAAATTGTTGTTCGCTATTTCACACAAAATAAAAGCCGAAACACGCCTGTTCTCTGCGGAGATCAATGAACGACTCCCTACGATTCCATAATTCCCACACCAATTCCCGGTTCCATTCCCACGATCTTCATTTTTAAAATAGTATATAAGTTAGAATATATTCAGAATAAATTTTACTTGTTAAGAGTTAAGCACAAGAGACGGTGTTTGTATTTCATTCAATTGTACTGGTTTATGTGCCTTTACACAAACAACGCATTCGACAAGAAGAAGTAGTGATCTACAAGATCATTTCTCGTCAGAAGGCTCTGACAGAAGAATTGACGAAACTGAAAATTAGCCTCGGACAGGACGGTCCACAGCTAAAGAACCCTGAGTAGCGAGATGAAAGATTGCGACGCATCGATGCAATATGGGCAGAATTTTCAACCAATCATCAGAGACTTGCAGAGGCAATAAGAGCCGATACGCCTTACATACAAGGCGATACCGTTGGAAAAGTCGACAAGCTGTTCCTTGAGGTGAAGGCTGTATTAGAAGCGATTGCTCTAGAAGAGGTGAAAAAGGGAGTTGATGCCTCGACAGAAGCAGGGCCATCAACACAAGAGCCAACAGATGCAAAGCCGAAACCGATAAAACGAACTCCACAAGAAGCTGCAAGTTATACGCCTCCTGAAGAAGCAGATGGTTCTAGTGAAGAGGCTTATGCCTTGACAGAAGCAGGTGCATCAGCACAAGGATCAACAGGCACAAGGCTGAAACCAATCAGACGTGCTCCACAAGAAGCTACAAGAAATACGTCAACTAAAGCGACAAGGCTCATAAGAAGACAAAGGCTGATATCTGATTCATTAAGAAGGCTCCTCGCCCCATCGTCGATGCGTATCTGTTGCAGCCCAATCAAAATCATTCTTTGAACTAAAGATTCAAGGAATCAACAAATATTGGACCTAAATGGAAGAACTTCATCAAGATCTTGGAGAACTCACTCAAGACTACATCACATAAGGCTACGACATAAAGGCGTACATTGAATTAGAGGAACAAGTTCAAGAAGTACTTGTGTGGCTGGCTACCAAACTGGAAACTCCCATGAGCACTCATCAGCAAGTTCAGCAAGCCACTTCATCCATGCTACAGCTGCCAAAAATCACCATTCCAAAATTTGACTATGGAAAGTGGCTACAATTTTCTGATCTCTACAGGGAGATGGTTCATAAGCAGCCATTGAGTAACGGCCAAAAAATGTGGTATTTCAAGACTAGCTTAAAGGGAGAGGCCGAAAAGCTTTTGAGACATTTAGCATTGTCAGATGACAACTATAACGCGGCGTGGAAGATGCTTCAAGATAGGTACGAGAACCTGAGGCTTCTTGTTGCGTCACTTGTTAACAAGTTGCTCAACCAACCAGGGCATTAAGACCGTGCATGATACCACAAGGGAATGCCTGATGGGATTAGAAAATTTGAAGGTCTCCACATCAACATATGACCCGATTATTCTTCCAATCCTTTACAAGAAAATTGATCTCGAAGTACGCATGCTCTTTATGAACAAAGTTTGGTCAGTCGTAGGAAATTGCAGTCTGTGACGGAGTTTCTTAATTTCCTGTAAACACGTATTCAATCTCTTGAAGCCTTAGGGAATAAAGGGAAAAAGATTGAGGAGTTCAAAAACCAGACAAGATCTTCGGCTACATTAACCACACCGAACAAAGGGCAGCAATCTATTGTCTATAAGAACCAAATCCAAAAAGGAACAACTCAAGTTTGTACTCAATCATATATTGACTCCAGCAGTAGTGTAACTGGTTACCCTTAGTGTTCGGCGGATTATTTCCGCATGCCGCATGTCTAGCGTTCAGATCTCCGGCCAGACAGTAATAATTTTCTTCCAATTGAAGCTGAAGGCAACGAAAAAGTATTCAGTTATAAATTGAATGGGATTTGGTACTTCAGGTGCGACTCCACATACAGTCGCCTTCGACTATGAAGAGGAACGCATATGATGCAGGCCTCCAACACCCATCACCTAAGTAAATCCCCGCTGTATATGACCCTATGGCGTATGTCCTTGCGTAATAAGATACTAACTCCACCCCCACGTAATGAGTGAGGTCGGTCCCTTCTATATGTATTGTAGCCACTGTAGCCAGTTTTGCTTACCAAAAGCACATCTGGCCGTTCACTTAACAACAGGTTTTGCAAATTGGTTCTCCTTTAGATTCTGATTAGTGAGTTAACATTTAACGTTTAGGTACAGAAGAATCGCTTTCAAATTAAATCTGTTTCCGGCGCTTTTTCGGCTACCTTTGACATATTTTTTGCTGTTATTGTGGCCTTACCCGATCCAGATACCAATATTTGGGCAAAGGATATACTGGGTGCCACTAAATTAGAGAAAGCCCGACTCTTTTGACGCTTTTCTCCTTCAATGAACTGTTTTCGAGCCTGGATTTTCTTTTTCAGCTCCTGGGACCTTGAACAACCTCTGAAATTGGCAGAATTCCCTGAGTTCGTACAGAGTACACAGAAGAGTTTATCCCTATCCTCTACTCTATCACTACCTAAAGAACATTCTCCATATTTGTGGTCCTTGTCGCACTTTACGCACCTAAATTACAGCCTCTGGCAACGCATACATTGCAGTACACGATCTGCGCTCTTTAATTTTTTCCAGATTACAGCATAATAGTACAGGAATTCGATTTTTCGCAGACTATCGATTTTGCTTTTGGGGGTTGGTTGAACTAAGAAGAATGGTAGTTTGCGGTTACCATCTCCTGCCGCGGCCGTAGTAAACGGCTTGACACCTACGAACTTCAGGTCGTCGCTTTCAAACCTTTTGAGCTCTTCTTCGAGCGCTCCCATATTTACTGCGGGATCGATGCCTTTTAACAGCACCGTCTGAAGTTTTTCACCCTTAGGGGTATACGTATAGTACTCAGTGTCCACTTTTCCCAGTGCGTTACGTACTTTCTTATACTCTTCCATATTACTACACATAATAATGTGCTTATTTGCACTTAATCTTTTCACATCAAAATTCTTAGTTACTAACTTACATAACCTGATACTACCATTGATTTCAAAATTACTTACATTAATTGGGGGCACTTTTTCTCTCCCCTTGTTGCTAGGATGTTGTTGTTGTTGTTGCTGCTGCTGTTGTTGCTGGGAAGCACCGACGCATTCGACAAATTGTGTTATACTTACACAAAATCTAAATCAACTCGTCGTTGGCCTATGAGGGTTCTCTTTGGAACGTTTACTTTTTTGCACAACCAAAAAAATCCCAAATCCAAATTTTTGATTTGGAACGAATGCAGGTGTAGTCGAAGCCAGCCCTTTGTCTTCCAAAATTCCCCAAGATAAGATCGAATACGATTTCCAGTAGCAAAGCCTTAAGTTCGTTCTTTATTGTCATATTAAGTTGACCAAGTAATCCTCACCATTGGTATCGCGATATCTTCACGTTAAAATTGAGATGCTAGTGCTTACTTTAATCGTTTCTCAATCAATCACTGCACTTTATTCAGACGATTAGTAAATAATTAGCCTGCATTGGATAGTCAAGCATACCACTCATTTATTTCTACTCTTTAGACATTTCATATATATATATATCATATCAGCTGTCAAAATAGTTTCCATCACGATTCAATGGAAGTTAACGATTCTCTTTGCAGATATTCATCTTCAAATGGTACAAGCTCACTACTATGGCATCCATCACAACTTGTGCTCCTACAAATTACACTTTTATCAGTACATCATAAAACAGTAACAGTCAGACAAAATTCCAGTTTACACGTAAATCATAAATGGCCTACATCTTGACTATTAAATAACAACGCGTGTTGAGCATGTAAGTCATCAATAGGTGGTCAATAGAGAAAAAAAAAATTCAATTAAACTGAATCGCACACTCTTAACTAACTCGGCGCGCCATGAGTCAACAATCAGCACTTGCCAAAGTAATATATCTTGTGCGAGTATCTTCTTCTTAGCTGGTGTATAACAGAGCCATCATAACCCCACCCAGTACTTCCCACCGGACATCACATAACACCCATCAATTGATTGGTCAACAAATTCCCTAACATCATAACACTCTTGAGATTCCCAAACGAATCATAATATCTTTCAATGCAACAGCAATCACAACTACAACAACTACAACATAAACAGCAGCAACATCATCAACATTAACATCACAGTAACATGCTGCAAGACGTTTATGCGACGCGCGCGCTTGAATATGCAAATTTGTAACCTCTTTCAAGTTTACCTCAGACCTTACCGGGTTACATCTCATAATCGTTCGCTCAAGCCCGCACGCATACATATTACAAACTTTGAGCAGCATACGAGTGTTCGACTCGGCGGCGATATTATGTCAGTTTATTCGAATTAATGCGAACCCATAAAACCGATACTTGCGCTGCTGCAGATACTTTTTGGCAGTATTACCAGACACGAGATACCAAGATACTCAATAGCTTTCACTGTGTGTGACACAAGTTTTAACCATGGCTTTTGCATTGATTAAGAAACGGTCCACGCTATCTATAACAATAGTGGCGTAGCACGTTGCGTCTTGTGTTGTACATTGTGTGTCGTTCATCGATTTGTAGCGCTTGTAACGAACGACCAACTGTTGACCAGATTAACTGCCTGATGGACGCAAAGTATCTATAGTCGTATCTAAGCACACACATTTTATTTTTGTTAGTTTTTCGGAATTCCGGATCTCGTTTGAAATGGTGTAACCATACGACAAGCCCACCAACACACGTATCATTATTACCACTGCCACCACTGGACTAGTACCGGTGCCAAAGCAGTGGTAGGTAATACCTTCTTTCCTGGGTATAAAAGTTAACTGAAAGCCAAGTGGTGGTATCAGTTTGTCGTTTCGTGTTGTCATTGAGATTGTAAGGATAAACCATAAGACGATCACAATGAAGGTAAAAAGGATAACAGCACCTCAACTCTAGATCAAATGTTAAGAATATCTCTTCTCTTTAAGGTTCAACTTATCTGCCTTTTGGCCACATTTGCCACCTGCAATGCTGGATTACTTGGAGCTGTAGCAGGAGCAAGTAGTGCTCATGTACAAATCGAGGTTCAACCACAGCATCTGGAACATGTACATGTCCAACCTGTGCATCAGCATGTTGAAGAAGTTCATGCCGTTCAACAACTACCACATGTGGCACCAGCCCCAGTAATTCAGCCCCAAGTGCAAGTCATCAAAATCCAGAACATCGGCGGTGGTGGGTATGCCGGTGGTCATTCTGGTGGTTACAGTAGTGGTTATGCTGCAGGACATAGCAGTGGATATTCATACGGAGGTTCAGTTGGAGCTGTTTCTCATGCTCCCACACAAATCATAAAGATCATCCATGAGCAGGCACCAATTTCAAATGGCCACGGTGTTGGAGGCTATGCCGTTCAAGGATATTCCAGTGGTCATGCCCATCAATCATACGCACCAAGTTATTCATCCTATCATACATCTCTAGAATCTATTCTGCCACAACTTCTAAAGATCATCTACGAAGATTCTGGATCATCTGGTGGATCACATTATCTTGGACCATTGGTTGATACCTATGGAACTAAGGGTCATGCTGTCATCACAAAGGGTGGTAACTCAAATGATTACTTAAGATCTGGACGTGTGGTCGAAAAGGGGCATTTGGAAGTTGTAAATGTTGTGCGAGAGAATAGAGACAGAAGCGGAGGCAATGGTGGTGGCCTTCGCGCTTTATTAGGTGGACTTGGTGGTGGTAAATGGTAGACCATTGCCAAATGTTGTTATCCTCCGCGGAGGAGTTTTGTTGTTAACCAAAAAATTGTCATTCATTTAAGTCAAACTATTTATAAACACCAACATGCTATACATAAGTAAATAAATGCAATTAGATAAATTGTTTAAAAAAAGTTGTAAATTATGTAACTGGCATAAGTGTAACACTAAATGTCTGCCATGGACAGCGAAGTGTGTTTTCTTCGAACCTTCCAGCAGGTAACCGACTGATAGTGATCTCTACAAATGTGAGTAACTATAGTCATGTGCAGTGTTAGGATGTTAGGATAGGGTTTACAGAAAACCCTGCTGTGCTGAAATATTGTGCACAATATTTCCTTGGCAAATTGCTGATGATGTAAAAAGTGACAACATACAAACGAGAGGCTCAACTCAAAACGAACATAGAACAATTCACAGGAGTCTATACTCACACAGGGCTCAGTTGAGGGTTACTGCCTCAGAAGTGGCGGAAACCGTCACCGAACAAGAGCGGCCACGAGAATCTTCAAGCCTTCTGTGTCACGACAAATCGGCATCTTCTACAAAAATATGAGCTACCACACCAACTGCTTCAAGATGTGAAAGCGTGGAGCATACTCTCCCTGTTAGTACTAACAGGAGTAAAATACTTTTTAAATAACTTTCAGTTTATTGCTGCAAACATCCCGTTCTGTTTAGAATCTTTGAGGTGCCTTCATATCTGAACGTTAAAAACGGCGTTGAGTTGAGAACCTAACTGCAAAATAAACGATAATGGCGTAAACAGAGGGGAGCACTTCCTATAGAAGCTTAAAGATGTTCAAACGCACAGAGAAATACCAACGGCCCACGACAGTCGAACAACTAGAACTAGCGTCTAGGGCGTCCGAGACATCAGCAAATGTAGGATGCAATAGAGAGCATTTAAGCATTTTTAAGCTCTATGCAATCGAAATGCAAGATGACAGAGCCGAAAAAGTCATCTGAAAGTATAATATCTTTATACAAAACTTCAGCTTAGCTCGAAACGTCAGCAAAAGTAATCCCCATTCGAAGCAAAAAAGACCCTCCACGGCAGTAGAGCCCCGAAATGATGTTAAGACCAGAAAAGGGACGAATGACAAGTCAAAAAAATGGTGAGAGTACTAACTCACCAATTACACGACCAATGAACGGCTGTTATCAGCAGCAGGACCTGGTCGTAAGTCCCCACAAAGAAAAAGGTCAAGTCTGCACTACGTTTTTTGGTGTGAGGCAGTTAGCCAGTACCCGTCGAAGCCATAGCTGATGCCCGCCACTATCTAGTACTAGCAGATAGAACTAAAGAGTGATTCTTGAACGCACGCTTTGAACTGGTGAATTGGTCGCTTAGATCATGTGACATCGCACCTCTAGACCTTTTGCTTTGAGCCTACGTAAAGTTCAAAGTCTACATGTATCGGGTTTTTTTCCAATAAGGACTTGACAACTTTTTTTTAAAATAAAACGCAAACCATTTGAGATATTTCAAAAACTTTATTATCGGCTTGATAAAAACATGATCAAAACATTTATGAATGGAACTCGACTTCGTTCATATTGCCACTGCGGGCACGTTTGCAGCGCTCGATTCGTTGGACCCAATTTTCAACAACTCGGCCACACATTTCGGCCAAAACGGCCGCTATTTTGCGTTCAATGTTGGCTCTGAACTCTTCCAACGTCGTCGGCTTGTTGGCATATACCAATGACTTTACTTAGCCCCACAGAAAATAGTCAAGCGGCGTTAAATCGCACGAACGAGGCGGCCCATTTCTTGAGATAACACGCTCACCATAATTACTCTTCAATAAATCGATTGTAACGTGTGCTATGTGGCTTGTGGCACCATCCTGTTGAAACCACAAGTCGTCCAAATCCATATCTTCCAATTCAGGCCAAAAATAATCGGTAACCACGCCATAATGTGGTCTGAGCGATGCCCCATTCTTGAGAACGCCGTGGAATTGACTGATTTGGATCGTTTGCTACGGACTCCTGAACGGCAGCGATATTTTCGAAACTTCGACCAACCCGTTGTCTCACTGGCAACATCACACAACGAATATGAAGACTCAAATTTTTGCACTAAACTTGTTATTGCCTGTCTACTAGGGCGAGAATTACTACCGAAAATTGGAATTAACGCTCTTAAAGTTGCAGTCACCGACTCCGAACTTCGGTAGAAAATTTTTATAATTTGTAGACGTTGCTTGTTCGTGTACTTTACAATGATGAAAATGTTTTTTATGTTTACTGAAAGCAAATATTAGCGCTACGCAAGAAATGCAGTAGATTGGTCACCGAAAAAAAATCCTACCAACTCTTTAATAATACCTGCAAGCACTGCCCTAGATATGCCGGGGATTTTAGTGCAAACCGTATGGCAATACGAGAAAGCCAATTGGGGCGGACTCGATAACGACATGGATACCGCTGCTAAAATTATCACAGACACTATTTTCTTTGAAATGAGATCCTTTATCCCTCATCGGATCAGAGCATCAGACCAAAAGAAAAGGCGTAGTACATACACTTGAGTGCGTCGAATCTTCAATGGGACGAATCCACTTTCGCACTCGTGTAGTAGCACTCACAAATCCGCTGATCCAGATGTTACATCTCCCCTTCTTCCGAAGAGGTGATCTTCAATGCTGGCAACCACTGCGTAAGCTTTTTCATCAATCCTACTCTTTAGGACTCTTTCAGAGCAGATGGAAAACAGCACTTGTCCAGCCCGTTCCTAAAAAAGGCGAATCTTCTTCTCTCTCCTATTACAGACCCATTGCACTTACGGGCCTTCTTTCTAAGGTCATGGAAACGCTGGTAAATCGTCAGCTCATGAAATATCTCGAAACACTTCTTAATGACCGGCAGTAGGGTTTTCGTAGCAACAGGTCCACTGGTGATTTGATGGCATGTCTCACCGAAAAGTGGAATCAAAGCTTACATCAATCTGGCGAAAGCAAGATAGTTGCACTTGATATTTCTAAGGCATTTGACAGAGTTTGGCATCAGGCTCTCTTGTCGAAAATGCATGCTTTTGAGATCTACGACTCTCTTCTTCAATGGATTAGAAATTGTCCTTCGAAATGTTCAATTCAAGTTGCCTTGGATGGTTTCAAGTCGGATATTCACAAAATAAATGCTGGTGTGCTCCAGGGCTCCATTATGTCTCCGATACTCTTTTTAATATTCATCAACGATCTCTTGTCTGCTAATTCTAATTTAATGTATTCCTTCACCGACGTCAGTACCTCCTGCTTTTCGAATTCGTTTCCGAACTCACGGCCCTGCTCTTCGGCTGTAGAACGATACACACAGCATAACCATCTGGGGAACTATCAACAGAGTGGAATTTAAAGCTTCTAAAACCCAATGCTGTCTGTTGTCGCTTAAGCGAAATTCAAATACCCAGCCATTATCCATGAATGGGACTTGCATCGTTGAAAAACGTCCCATTCTCGGTATGTGTATCAATGACAACATACGTTGGAGTGACCACATGTTTGAGGTAGCCAAAAATGCAGTGAAATGTCTAGGTTTCCTCAAGCTATGTCAGAAATTTTTCACCCCCCTGATCTGACTTCAATATATACAGCTTTCATCCGCCCAAAACTGGAGCACAATTCTCACATCTGGAGCACTTCTTAGCCATTGCAATAGTCAGACATTTAAAACCAATGTACTTCGGTACCTTTCTCTTCTCCCTCCCTAAATTTCCTTCACATAGTGCGCAAACATTCTTGAAAACTCCTGACCAATCATCCGTCAACCAGATTGACCTTATTGCAATCGACTAAAGGCACTCCTTCAATATTATGGATGTCCGAACGTTTCGAGAAACCAACGTCGACCTGAGCCATTACCTTAATGTAACCAAGGTACAGTAGTGGATTTCCCGAATATCGCAAAGGCAATGTAGTGCTATAAGGAATTTTGAAGTCGGACCGCTAAAATCGCAAGAGTTCTTCTTCCTTCGGGTCTCTCTCAATCACTTCAGCGGGCTATTGCCGCCATCATCAAGAATCTAAAACTAGTTACAACACAGCATAAAAGCCATCACAGGTTCCGCTTCTGAGGTACAAGGTTTCCTTCGACCACCGCCGCAGCAAAATCCCTGGTTTGCCGACGAGTCCCGGCAAACACATGCAGCTAAGCAAGATGCATACAAATCCGCGCTGCGTAGAACTCTACAAGCAGAAAACGAGAACCAAACACCAGCTTCTCATGAGGAACGGGAAGAAGCATGAGAAACGCGTAGTTGAGGAAATCTATGCTGTGGATTCCGAAAAAGCGTTTTCACATACTTTATAACGGCCATGCATCTAAAGAATCAAATACTGCTGTCAGGCAGTAAGGACCTTACAACATAAGCGAGGTAGACCAACAATTTTATCCAACCGGATAAGGTAAAGGTAGCCATATCTAGGTTATAATCCAACAAAGCTACTGGAGCGGACGTCTTGACTACCGAGTGACGGTACAAAAGACCTGCTGCTGCTTTGGAGATTTTCGGCCCCATCTTCTTTGACGTTGAGTGGAGGTGGAGATACAATGACGAGCTGAACAGCAACTACGACTTAGCCACAAGAGTAGCTTGGGAGGATCATGTTTACCGGTTAAACAAAACGCTTCGGCCCCAAAAGTCTTTAATTCCACCCACGAAGGACGGCTGCAGACGCTTTTGGCTGAGGCCCAGACCTACCTCCGAGCTGTAGGGCCAGCTCTAGACGTAGAAACCCGGGCACGCAAACAGATATCGGATAGAACAAATTGCAGCAATATACTCGTACTATTGTCGTTGCGGCTCGGCTTGATGGTTGTAAACACTGTAGACTCCTTTTCTGTGCAAAGCTGCTGACAGCAAGTAATCGAAGGCTATCACTGATCGGTTTTTTGGGTTAAGAAGCTCTGCGGTGAGGTAAAATGTGCTCGAATGTAGACATTTGGCTAACAGTCAAAACAAAGCTTCATCTAGACCACAGCTGTCATCGCGCACTTACAATATTCACGGCGTTTGAACTTTGTTTAACAATGTTTTATGGCGCAGGTGCATGTTTTTAACACCTGCAGCTAATTTACTTGTTTTGAATTTACAAAAATTCTATTCATCAACCCAGAGCTTGAGCCTCAAATTCTGAATGCTCTCAACAAATGTCTATATTTGTTATTTGATCAAAGTGTTTGTTTAGCCAAATTGTGGAAATTGCACGTCGACTATTTGCACATTTGCTCATACATAGATACCTTTTGAATTGGTATCTGAAGATTTGCCTATAAAACGGCAGGTTCTTGTTTATCAAATCAGTTAGCTGAATCGAAGAATCACGAGATATACGAATATCTATCAGAATGAAGTTGTATCCCTTGGTTTTCATTTTGATTATTTCCATGGCGTTGTGGCAAGTTGCTAGTACTCAAATCGATAGAAATCGTGATTGTATTAATGATAACACAGGAACCTTGATAGCCGGTTGCACCAGAAGGTTTAGGCTAAGGTTCGTTATAAGAAGAAGAATTATAAGAAGGAAAAATGGAAACTTAAGGAGAACACCCAATCTTATTATAGTGGGATAATAGTGCGAATATGATTTTATATATCAAAGATCTATTGCTATTTGTGTATAGTTAAAGCTTGATTCTTTATCCAAATCAAATAGTTCTTTTACTTTTCTGAATAAATAATGTTATCTGTAACTTTTTGTTTTAATTGTATAAGCAATGAAGATCGTGTCAGAAGGTCTCTTTCTTTTTCGTGATATTATCTTGATTCTTAGCGAATTCCTGAATGCAACTCCCGTTTGCCTTGTGGAGTTACCATCGTGACGCAAGGTGTAAACCTACTATCCAGTATCAATACCATCCCCGTGTTCACTAGAAAAAAATTCGGACATCGGTTCATTTCTGAAGGCTTGTAGTCTGTTAGTGACAGCGAGGTACTCTTTTCGTTAGAAAGAATTGAACGCTTAATACAACAGCAACATCCCTCTACCTACGCAGATGACATCAACATCAATGATCGCTAATATTTCCGAAACTCGAACTACTTACAATTAATAACAAAGATCTTTTTATTGACAACGTAGCAAAATATCTTGGGATGTATCTAGACAGCAATTTTATATGAAAGCATCATATACAGCAAAAGACAAGTAAAATCAAAAACAAATACTGATAACTCTATTGGCTTCTACCAATAGACTCACCATTATAAATTTACAACTAAATCCTCTTACATAAAACTATTATCAAACCAATATGGACTTACGGATGCAAGCTTTGGGGCACTGCTAGAAAATCGAGTAAACATATTATTCAAAGACAACGATCCAAAATTCTATGAAAGCTACTAAATGCTGATAAGTACGACATTCACAAGGATTTAAAAATCCCTTCAATCGAGGAGGAAATAAAAAGAACTAGCAAACGGCATCAAGTAGAGTTTATAGCGCACACCAGCTACGGTTACTGCACCCTACCGCATCAGGAAACACTTCTTGGACTGCGGCTCAAACGAAGAAGACCTTAGGATCTCACCATATTATATTCGTGAAGGTCACGAGGGCTGTCCGCAAGCCTCATGTCGTGCTGGAATTTTCTCTCCACTGGCCGGAAGAAGTCAGCGTTTTGGAGGTTTTTAAAGCAGCACGTTTAGTCCACAGAATCTTGTTATCCAAAATGGCACGCAAATACTTCGTTGACCATATTTTGAAGCAAAGTCCCGCCAGATCTCTCGCTTTGAAGGGGTGGTGTAGTTGGGGATTCATTCGCAAAGCGGTGAGTGAGTATAAAACCCAATAATGCACTTCAGACTCTTCAGACCTTTAATCTGGCTTTCTTGTCGATTGCCTAGTCATAATTACAAATTATCGGTATAAAAGAAACTCCTACAGTTTGCCAGGGATGCAGTATAGGTTTATGCCAATATCAGTCTAGCAGTAAAGTGTTTTCCTTTTTGTAGCATAGCTGAATATATCACAACAGTGCCAAATGGCAGAAGCAACAGAACGTTTTACGGCATCATACATACTAGCACAGTTACTAGCAATGTTGTTCCACTCAGCTTACTTGCAGCTTTGCTAATGGGATCTAGTTGTAGGCTGCTTCTGATTCGGTTACCTAAAGATCGAGCCTTTAACATGAACTAAAGAATATCTGCTTTCCACTCAGTCAATGTGCCATCCGATTTTTTTAATTGATTTTAGTCTGACTGGTTTCTGCCTTACGACCACTTTGACTTTGAGTTTCCATCCTTATTAATTTTTGACAAAGTCAATCAGCAAAACTGAGATTATTAACGCCGTAGGGACACTTTTGTTGTTAGAGAAGGGGCTTTGCTAGTCAATTGACTTCTTAGGCCAACGAAGCAGCGACACGTCGGTGTTGGGTGTCCTTTTTGCTTGACAGTCTTGCGCTCGTTATCCGCCTAACACAGTTCTGCCGCTTCCATCTCAAAACCTGCGAAAGCACCACTCAAATTACGCTACTTTCTTCGGATTATGTCAATATCACCGACGTATGTGAGTTATTGGACGGACTTTGGAAAGATTGTACCTCTTGTGTTTGCGCGTGTGAGTTTTGTACTAATCTTTTAAGAATGATGTTGAAAAAATCGCATGGCGGCATATCGCCTTGTCCAAATCCTTTTTTGACATCAAAGGTCTCCGTTAACCGGGTCTTGCAACTGTCAAATTTGCCCCGAATCAAAAATAACTTTGGGATTCTCACTTATTCCAAGACCGCAACTACGCTCCAGGCAGCTCTTTAATAGCAGCTACACCGGGGCCAAAAAGAAGGAGTTGAGCGCCACGTGATTTCTCTTGGAGTCATGAAACCTTAAATTAAATTAAAAGTAAAGCGATTCTCAAACAAAAAACAGAAAATCTTCCCCGAAGAAAAAGACAAACAAAAGAAAACAAACAGCAAACTGCATTCGCAATGTTATAAAAGCTGTACTTAGCGGAACACTCGTCGTTAGAGTGACACATTTACACATTCCCGAAACTAACACTTTATTTAAAGGGGTCGCATGACTCGCCTCTTCTCGAGATTTTAACGCCCTCACAGCCTACCGGAGTCTCTATTTTAACAACAAACAAAACGTGGAAACAAATCGTTTTCTTCTCCAAACTGCACTATTTTACCATATCACTCTACTTTGGCTTAAATCCTGGTGGTGCTGTGCTCTTTTCTGACACAGTCTTCTGCTCAAATTCCTTCGTCTGGCTATCCTGCTTTCCTCGTCCTTTCCTTTCTCCTTCTAATCCTTTACCACTTCTTGTCCACCAGAAAACTTCGCGACTTTAATAAAAGCTGCTACTGTTCTCTCAAACCTTGCTTTATTTTTATTCAAAGAAAAACTTGCCTTTCGCAATTCCAAAACTAGCGAACACGAAAACTGAATTGACTCTAGTTGTCACTGGTCGTCATCAAAGTACTGAGTTCACTGACCGATCCCCAGCAGATTACCTACTTTCTCCTTGCACCGGCGCGCGCTCTGGTAAAATTGGGTCGAAGTTTAGTGACGCGTTGGTGGAAATGTTTGCTCCGCTACCCAATCTTAGGTCGCGTCGTCTTTTAGAACCAGATTTGGTATTTGTTGATTATGAGGAACCCTAAGTTTTGGTTGTCAGGGAGGGAAACCAATTGCGTGCACCCATCCGTTGCTTCAACTGTAATGGTGAGAGAGAGTTCCTATGCACATCAAGAAAACGCGCAACGGAATTCCGGGTCAGCAGGTCGGGAGCGCCGGTGCAAGTAAGTCGCCTGCTAGAGATCGGTCGGGGAACTTCCCAGATTTAAGATCCCGAATGTGGACTTTTTCAAGCGGTTGCTTCGATGACCGCGATTCACAAGATTTCAGAGCTCAGAGCTCAACGTCGCCGAAGAAGCTTTTGTCTACGGAATTTTTAAGTCGATGCTCAATGGATTGGGGTGGGCTCATTTTGGTAGAATATAAAATTAGGACGTCGACAGAACCTATTGAACAACGTCATTACCCGGTGTCGGCTGCGTAGCAAAAACATATTGCTAAAGAGCTAAAAGAGGTGCTAAATGCAGAAGTTATCGAGAAATTACACAGTTAGTGGGCATCCCCAATAGTCCTTATAAAAAAACAAGAAAGATTATAAAGGTCTGCGTCGACTGTAGAAAACTGAACGAGGTTACAGATAGGGATGCTAATCCATTGCCATTTGTATCAACGGCATTGGATAAACTAAGGGACGCCAAATATTTGACATCATAAGACATAAAATCCTCCCAATAGCAGATAATCATGAAGAAGAGATCGCGCCCACTCACAGCCTTCACACTTCCGAATACAGGGCTGTTCCAGTTTCAGAAAATGCTTTTCAGATTACGCAAAGCGCCTGCTACGTGGCAGAGATACACATCAATTTAGGTGCTGATCTAGAGCCATACGTATTTGTGTACCAGGACGATATTATTGTCATCACGAATACATACGACCAAGACAGGGTTAAGAGTAAGTCGGGACAAAATGTAACTTTTGTAGGCCTTCTTTAAAATATTTATGTCATGTAGTATATAGGAATGGACTATGTGTAGATCCAGAGAAAATAGGTAGCATGGTAAGGATTCCCGGGCCCAAAAGTATGAAGGAAACGAGGAGTTTTATAGGGACAACCTCTTGGTACAGACATTTCGTACCAAACTTCACCGCTAATTCTGTCTAATAAACCGCTGAGCCCAAGCGGAACCTTCTTACCTCGATGGAACTCCGTCTTTTATTTCTTTAACGTGTTGTTATTTGGTTTATTTCTTTGTTTTTCTTTTGCTAAATCGGAAAGGTTTCGTGATGAATGGAAAAAAAACACATGGCGCTCAAGTCTTTTGGATCAGAACCTTATGGGATTTCTCCAAGATCTACCTTAATGTGAATATTTAGTCGATGGAGGACTTTCCTGGCCTGAAGCAACACTGATATGCACCTATCAGTGGTCTAAGTTGTTGACGAAGGGCTTTAGGCATTCGTACAATACGACAGATAATATCTTCCATACGATGTTAAAAAGGCTGATGCCTCTAGTAATTGTTGGCACAGTTCAGAGGGTTTCTTTTCTCGAGGATCAGACAAACAATGCTGAGGTTCCATTCTTCCTGTATACTTTCGTCCGACCATATATTATGGATGAGTTGATGTATGCTCCTTACTAAGTCATCGCCTGCCGCTTTGAAATTCTCGGCAATCAGGCCGACCGCTCCTGATGCCTCAGCTTTGTTGGACTTAAGCTAAGATATTGCTATCTTCACTTCATCCAGGTCGGGTGGACGAAATTGTTGGTTAACATTGCCCAGGTTAAAAGAATCATTCTGCCTGACAGCGGTATTTGGTTTGTCATGCCGTTATAGAGTCTAAAGAAATTATCTTTCTAAATGTTCTACATCGACTGGGACTTTTCCACGATGTTCCCATGTTCATCCCAACTGCCCTATCGTTCGAGGTTTGTATTCGTGCCAGGTTTTTTCTACCTTTTTATAAATCCTCCTTGTGTTCGTCTCTTATCTTCTGCCCGCTAAGCTCGGGAACAGCTCTAATTCTTCTATGCAGCGCTGCTTTGCGTGCATCTTGCTTGGCAGCATGTGCCTGCTGGTGCTCGTCAGCAAACCAGAAGTTTCGTTGTGGTGGTCCAGTGAGACTCAGCACATCAGAAGCGGCATCTCTGATGGCTTTTTGGCAGTATTAGCACTGGTCTTCGATACTTGTTGATGGCGGCAGTGACTTCTTAAGAGATAAAGAGAACTCGATTGGAAAAGGATTTGGCGATTTCTTATGATTGTAGCTGTCTGACGTCAAAATTGCTCACAGTATTAGCTTGTCTCTGTGCTGTTCGGCATATCCGCAATCGTTTCTTAGCTACAACAAGGTAATGGTGTGTTTTCGAAAAATCGCGCGCTAGCTACGCCAATGTTTCGCACCGCTACAAGGTCGATTAGCCTGCATCAGTTATCAGAGGTGGTATCGTTCAGGCTATACCTTCGGACAGTACAAGTACTACAAAAAATGCATTCTCTTCCTAGCGTTGCACTTAAATCGCCGAGGACAACTTTAATGTCATAGCCAGGGCTTTGCTCGCAGGTTCAGTTCAAGAGCTTGTAAGAGTAGAAGTTATCTTTGGTGTCGTCCTTTTTCAAAAATCGACCCAAACATGGAAAACGTTATTTTTTGTACTTACATACGAGTATGTAAGGTCAGAATCCTTTCTAAAGCCGTATCATGTCTTCCTTTGTCACCTTGCGTTGATATTGCCGATACGAGACTAATCTACGAGCATGGTTAACTTTAGCAGCGGCTTTGATATTACTCTTTAAAGAACTATCTTCCCGCTGGATGTTCCACTACATTTAAATCAGGCTTATGATTTCAACAGCAGATGCACACATCACAACTAATAGATAACAAAAAATATCCCAATCAAAGCGACAGTTGCTAGCTGAACTCAAGAGATATTCGGCAAAATGTTGTCATCCAAATATTAATTTATTCCTATTAAAGTATCTTACAGCTAGTTTTGTGATCACCGATGATTGCATGCACATATTAGCTACAATAATTCGTAAGACTTTGAACCGAAGGCGTGTCATATAATTCCTCATTTGCATCCACAACCGAAGCTCATCATATGTAACCAAATCGTATCAATTAACTTTAGATCAAAAAAAAAATATGAATGCTCTAAACTAGTTTTTAAATTGGATGCTAAGCCAGCTACTCGATTGTCGTAGGCATATTTTGAAACTCATAGATTAGGGTCAAACCGGTAGAGCTTATGGGATTTGCCACCAATCGAATGGGTGAATCAAGAAATGTATATAAAACCACAATGGCCAAGGGAAAGCATCATCACTCGCTTGGAATTAGTTCAACAAACTCAAACCGAACTTAAATCAAAATGAGGGTAAGGATCCTTAAGAGTACATATATAGTATCCTGACAGCACTTTTTGATAAAATTTTATTTTTTATTTTTCAGACTTTCATCTGTGTATTTGCTTTGGCTACAGCTGTCAATGCTGGATTGTTACTTCAGGCTCCAGCACCAGTAGTCCATCACGAGGCTCCTGTTCAAATTGTTAAGGTACTTCATGAATCTGCACCAGCTGTACATCATGGTGGTCATGGTGGACATCATAGTGAGCAAGTTGTTAAGGTTATTCATGAACATGGACACGGCGGTATCGGGGGAGGAAGCGGCTTAGGACTTGGTGGTGGACTAGGTGGAGGACTCGGTGGTGGACTAGGTGGAGGACTCGGTGGTGGACACGGTGGTGGACTTGGTGGTGGACTCGGTGGTGGACTTGGTGGTGGACTTGGTGGTGGACTAAGTCATCATTCCGAACATTTAGTCAAAGTTATTCATGAAGCTCCACAAGTTCATGTAGCACCAGTTGTTCACCATGCACCTGCTCAAACTCAGATAATTAAGCTTGTGCACCAAGAGGCTGCCCCCGTCGTTCACCATGCACCAGCTCAAGTGAAAATCGTTAAGGTATTGCACGAATCTGCACCTGTGCATCATCATCCAGTTCCAGCTGGTTGGTAAATGTTCATTGAATGGATGGATTCCTTTGATCCTCAGCTTGTACTGTCGTCCTATACAGTTCAACTATCCCTTCCTCGATATCAAGGCTCCGTTCTGAGTAATTTATTTAATCCATACATAGAGTTAGTCCTTTTAAGAAATTCATATCCATCTCTAAGCAATGGAAACTTGTACCTTTCCCCTAAAAAAAAAATAAATAATACGAAACAACTTGTAAGATTTTTAAATCCTTGGTGTTGTATAAGGTTTCAAGGCAGGAGGATTGGTGGTATTTCTTTACAACTTCGATGCATTGAGAGCTACAATTTGTTCCTCCAATACATTAAGGGCTAGTTTTAGGAAGGCTTTTGCGCCTTAAAATCTTCAAACTTCAAAAGGGTTAGTATCTCTTTGGTGGGTGCAATGCACACTAAGAAGAGGACAAGTACTTAAACACTACTATGTAGCACACAATCCTTCTAAGTGCGATTTAGCTAATCTATAAGAGAAGTACTCGTATGTACTCGGAGTCCTAACAATGATGAATCTGGTCAGATCAGCTACTTGTACATCTATTCTAAAAACAGATATTAAAGTCTAGGCACATCTATAGTATTGCTTTGGTTTTAGAGAGCACTCAGTTTCTACGCTTCGATTTCCATGGTAACTTCCAAGGAGCTTACATAAACCTGGACAATTACCTTGTTGGAGCGAAAGTACAGGTGCGTATGTCCATAACATCCCGAAGCCACTGAATCATTGGGAGATAGTTCAAAGTCGAACGGCTATAATCCCAAAAGACCGCTAGGCTCTTTCCTGTTCGAGTTTCTCTTAACCTCTCGAGAAGTTTGATGTCACAAGCATCGAAGGTAGAAGACCAGTGGCATCACTTTGCAGGCAGGCAAAACTGGAAAACCTAGTGATGTACAGAGCGAAAAGAAAGTCAGCTACTCGAGAGCTCTATGAGCCAAAAAGCATTGGTGGAACATAGGCATATCAGAAGGCAGAAGAACACGAATATCGCTCGATCGAGGACTTACCAAAAAATAAAACAAACATGCCAAAGTTGTAAAGCCCGAACAGAAATCTGCAAGGATAGAAAAAGGAACCTCATATTAGATCCAGAGTCGGCATCTGCCCGATTCTAAAGAACGGAGAACCTCGGAACTGCACCAACAACAGGGAAATAGGTCTCATCAATATCGCATGTATTAAATCTGTCTGCTATACCATGTGATGCCTATGACACTTCGTCAACAAAATGACAAAAGTCAATTTGGTAGTCAGGCGAGTAAGGTCTAACATTAAGGCATATCTTGGAAGTCCTTAAGAGTACCAAACCGATACACACTACCTCTTTATCGATTTCAAAGCCTCACGTGATTTATTCAATTTCGAATTGTGAGAAACATCAACTCCAGAGGCAATATTTTTTTAAAATTAATTTCAGTTACGCGGACAATACTGGAACAATAAAAATACGAGTACACAGACAGCTTTGAATGGAGTGGCTACCACTATTGAAAAAGAAGCCGTGAAGATTGGTTTTGTGGTCAACCAACGGCAAAAAAGAATATGCCGTCAACAAAGAGAGACAAACATAGACAAAATCATCACAATGGGCAGCTATAACTTTCAGGTAATAAGGGACTTTATCCATCTCGGCTCCGCTATTATTACCGACAATTTCATCAAAGCGGAAATCATGAGCGTGTTAATCGTTGCTTGTTTTGGTTAGAAAGGCAATTGAATTATAATACATTTATATGTATATGAGCCAGTCCATACCAGTCCAGTTCTACATTGCAAAAGTGTGAAAACTGATTAAAGCGAATAAAAATCTTTTGGGGCACTTCGAGCTAAAACTTCTTCCTGTAATTTTCGGTCTCACATCAATAGATATCGAAGGTGGCGTTTTCCGCGTTATCCCCAGCATAACCAACAATTTTTCGAATGGTCATCGCCCTTTCGGCGGACAATGGGAATGTTTTTAGGGAAAAGCCACCGATGTGAAACAGACATTAACACAATATTTTATCAGTAAACAATGAAACAGATCCTGAAGCGGGAAATATTCGATCTTATGATCTGAAAATAGTAAATGTGTATCTTGCTCCTATAATAACCGAAGTATAGGGTAATGCTATGTTCCAAGGTTAATGAATACGTCTTTAATTCGGCCAATATACATACATATGTTGGAGGAACAAGAAATATAAAGGAAAACAGTTTTACCTACTTCAAGTACAGACAGACCAGCTGAGTTGCTAGTGCAGTTATTGCGAGAATATCCTCCTCTGCACCGATTTCAGTAATATTGCTCAAGTTATTAAAAAATATTGCCGAAAATTGGGCTTTCGATTGTGCTTTTTGAGCTTTTCGAGCCGGCAGCGAGGATCATAAACCTAATGGCATAAAATTATCTTTCTGTTGAAGCCTACACCATATCTATTACCGGGATGTTCATTACATCTGCCACATTCAAATCCGCACTGCTACTGTTAATGCCAGTCGTTTGGTAACTTCTGATGCCACGACCCATCCATTGATATACAACAAGTACATAAAACAGACAATAGTTGCGTCATACAGCAAACTTTTCGCCACGTATCATAATCGGGCACAAACTTTTGCAATGACCCATTATATCAGAGCTGGCCTTTCAGTTTAATGGTCGTGCCGCCAGGGTAATTTTCCGGCCATTTAACAGTGACAAAAGTTACAAGGAAGTTACAAGTCTCAAATACTGACGGATATACTGTTGATAACCCCTGTAAACGAATGAAGGATGACGAACTACAGATATGCACGTGAAGAATTAGATCCCTTATAAGGCCACGTGCAGCCGAACAACCATCGGAGGGCCTTAACTGCTACAAAGCCGATATTACTTCTTTTCGAGAAAGGCGAAGAGATTTGTGGCCAAAAATAGAATAAAAAACTGTGACATTTATTACGGCGATTGTTATTGACGGCAAAAGTCTTGAGTTTCAGACAATTGAACGAGCGGTTCGGCTCGCGAACGCCATCACAGCTAATGAAGATATCGCCACCAAAGATTGCTTCTACAAGCTCTTAAACAAGATCTACAAGCAATGCCCTAGCTATGACATAAGAATTGTCCTCAGCGATTTCAATGCAAATCTACACGACAGCACCTTAAATAACTAACTCAGGCTAATCGACTTTTTAAAAAATCTTAATGCACCGGCAGTTTGAAGCCGCAGTTTGGTTACGCTGATGGCTTAGTCATCAACATTAGGGACAGAGAAGCCAACGAATTCGCTGCACTTTGCATACGTGCCTTAAAGATAGTCCTAGACTGGTGCACCAGGAAGAACCTCTCCATAGATCCAAACAAGGCTGTCATAGTTGCCTTCACTAGAATAAAAAACTTAAACCTAGGTTTAGTTTCACTTAATGACACAATCATTGAGTACTCTGATGACGTCAAATATCCGAGAGTAATAATTGATAATGGATGGCAACGATTAGTATAAGGCCTCGTAGAAGTAGCATCTTCCGACAGGTGCTGGTTCCTTAAATAACGAGAATGAGCCTCTGCAGTCGATCATCTTGCAGCTCTGCTAATAAGTCCTACTTCACGCCTCCCCGTGGCGCCATCTGGGAATCTTACTAGAGGTTGCGAAGTGAAGGGGGCAAATGGCGTGTTTCCTGCGCCATTAACCAGGATTAGTGTCGGAAAAACAAAACAAGACCTTATCCGGTCTACTCCGACATATTTGGAGCTCAGGCCGGAAAGGATTTCCAGGACTTAGTCAGGGTCTTGGAAAAGAGATGGTGGCGGACGAGCCCTATAAGGGCCAACGGCAGCGCTCACATCCCGGAACGGGTTACTGGCTCGGTGTAACCGACCCCTCGTCCTAGGGGCACTCAAAATGGAACTGGTCCTCCAGGTTGGGGGTTGTGCCGCCGGGGTAACTGCCCGGCCATTTAAAAAAAAATGAAGTTACGAAGCATCAACAAGCCTCGGATATGGACGGATCTACTATTGACAACGCACGCAAACGATTTAAGGACAATGAGCTTCGGATATGCACGTGGAATGTTAGATCCCTTAATTGACCGCGTGCAGCCGAGCAACTTGTGGAGGCCCTAGACTGCTGCAAAGCAGACATAACCGCCATCCAAGAAATGCGATGGGATGGGCCGGACAAAAAGAAGATGAAAAACTGCGACATCTACTACGGCAATTGCTATCGACGGCAAAAGCAGCGCTTATTTGGATGCGGAATTATTGTCGGAGGCAGACTAAGACGAGAAGTCCTCAGCTTCCGCCATGTGAGCGAGCGCCTCGTAGCAATTCGCATCAAGGCTAAATTCGCCAACATAAGCCTTATATGCGCGCATGCCCCCACAGAGGAGAAAGATGACGACACCAAGGATGCCTTCTATGAGCTCTTTAACAAGACCCTAGCTATGACATTAAAATTGTCCTCGGTGATTTTAATGTAAAGCTAAGCAGAGAGGGTATCTTTGGTGGAATAATCGGAAAATATAGCCTGCACAACACCACCTCCGATAACGGATTGAGGCTAATCGACTTTGCGGCGGGGCGAAACATTGTCATGGCTAGCACGCGGTTCCCACATCTCGACATACTCAAGGGGACTCGGAGAACTCCTGATCAATCAACAGTCAACCAGATTGATCACATTACGATCGACGCAAGACACTCCTCCAGCATTATGGATGTCCGTACGTTCCGAGGAGCCAACATCGACTCGGACCATTACCTTGTTGTAGCCAAGGTACGGTTGCCGATATACCAAACTACGCCAAGACAAACTTTTCCGATCGAGTGTCTCTTAATCTCTTAAGAGGTCCAATGCCGCCAGCATCAACCATCGAAGACCATTGGAAGCACTGCCAAAACGCCATCAGAGATGCCGCTTCTGATGTGCTGGGTTTCACTCGTCCACCACAACGAAACCCCTGGTTCGATGATGAATGCCGGCAAGCACATGCAGCTAAGCAAGATGCATATAACGCGGCGCTGCTTAGAAAGACCAGAGCTGCTCATGAGCTCTATGAGCGGAAGAGGAGAGACGAACACCGGCTTCTCAGGAGGAAGAAGAAAGAGCATGAGAAGGAATGAGGTTCGGAAGTTTTACCATAAAAGGTAAAAATAACATGCCGCGGAAACAAACCCCGAACCGAAGCCTGTAGAGATGAACAAGGGAACATCGTGGTAGAATCGCAGTCGATGCTGATGATTTGGATGATTTCTGCAGACTGTATAACGGCGATAACGGACCGTATACCGCTGTCAGGCAGAATCAACCTTTCAGCCTGGACGATGATGGCCAACAATTTTGTCCACCCGACCTGGATGAAGTGAAGATAGCTACAGATATCGAAGCTTAAGTCCAACAAAGCTGCTGGAACGGATGGCCTGACTGCCGAGCTTTTTAAAGAGGCAGGTGATGACTTGGAAAGGAGCATACACCAACTCATCTGTAAAATATTGTCGGACGAAAGTATGCCCGATGAATGGAACCTCAGCATTGTTTGTCCGATTCTCAAGAAAGGAGACCCTCTGAACTGCGCCAACCACAGAGGCATCGGTCTTCTTAACATCGCATACAAGATCTTATCCGCCGTATTGTGTGAACGCCTGAAGCCGTTTGTCAACAACCTGATAGGTCCATATCAGTGTGGCTTCAGGCCAGGAAAGTCCACCATCGGCCAGATATTCACACTACGGCAGATCTAGGAGAAGACCCATGAGCTTCAGATCGATACACACCACCTATTCATCGATTTTAAGGCCGCGTATGACAGCATCCATAGAGACGAGCAATATAGAGCAATGTCTAGTTTCGGCATCCCTGCCAAACTCGTCCGTCCGTGCAGGATGACGATGGAGAATGCACGCTGCTCCATCAAGGTCGGTAAAGATCTCACCGAGACCTTTGATGTCCAGAAAGGATTTAGACAAGGCGATGCGCTGTCATGCGATTTTTTCAACATCGTACTTGAAAGAATAGTGCAAAACTCACGAGCAAACAAGAGGCACTATCTTTTAAAAGTCCGTCCAACTACTCGCATACGCCGACGATATCGACATAATCGGGAGAAGCGGCGAAAATGGGTTTAGCGGTCAATGAGGGCAAGACCAAGTATATGCTGTCAAGCAAAAAGGACAACCAACACCGACGTCTCGGACAGAACGTCGCCCTCGACAGATATAACTTTGAAGTAGTTAAGGACTTTGTCTACCTGGGCTCCGCTATAAATACAGACAACAACACCAGCGCTGAGATCAAGCGAAAAATAACTCTTGCCAACCACTGTTTCCTTGTAAAACCCTCTCTCGGACAACAAAAGTCACCCTTCACAAGACCTTAATAATCCCGGTCCTGCTCTATGGCGCAGAGGCATGGACATTATCAAAAATGGATGAGGGTGCTCTTGGTTGCTTCGAGAGAAAAATTCTTCGGGCGATCTTCGGTCCCGTCTGCATTGACGGTGAGTGGAGGAGGAGATACAACTACGAACTGTATGGACTGTACAGCGACATGGACCTAGCCAGAAGAGAAAAGATCAAAAGACTGAGATGGCTGGGTCATGTAGAGCGCATGGACACTAATGCTCCGGTCCAAAAAGTCTTCGAATCCGCCCTCGAGGGACAGCGCAGTAGAGGAAGGCCAAGACTCAGGTGGCGCACGCAAGTGGAAGAGGACCTCAGCCAACTTAGCGTGCGAAACTGGAGGCAGCTAGCCAGGGATCGAGCTGGCTGGAGAAGCTTGTTGACTGAGGCCCAGGTCCACTCCGGACTGTAGCGCCACCTAAAGTAAGTAAGTAAATAATTGATAATAGGCTTAAGTGGAACACTCAAATTAACAATAAAATAACTAAAGCAACGCTTTACCGGCCTGCCGTAACATGAATGGAACTTCATGAGAGATATAACCAAAGAGCTCTCTCTGGATCCATACAATGATGGTAAGACCCGTCTTAACATATGCTTCTGTAATATGGTGAACTAAAACCACGCGAAAACTGCAATTTCTAAGCTAAAAAGAGTACTGCCTCTTGTATTTCCGCAGCCCTTCGGACCTGCCCCAGAGCCGCTATAGAAACAATAATAGGACTAACGCCCTTACACTTACGCAAGAGCAAGTATAGTACAAACCAAGGAGTTAGATCTGAGTGATTATCCGGACCTTAAGACCTCGCTCTCTGCAATATCAATATATTCCAACAAAGGATTCTCCGCGGAGTTTCCCAGCAAAGAATTATGGGCTGGCAATAACCCACAAAACAGCCAAAACGGCATAATGTGGAACACACATGTTTCTGAAAAGAAATCGGGAGTGGAGTGGAGCTGGTATACTCAGACCAAATACAAACATTGCAATAGCATTGTTAAAAAGTCCCAGTGTACTTCTGGTAGAAGTCCAAGCCACTCAAGAATATGGGAACCATACGTACACCTGTGATAGTCGCACATCCTACAATCCAAATCATTCATGTACTGATTCAAAACTCCCCAAAAAACTTAGCTCCAACACACAATACCACACTTTGTTGGGTATCTGGGCATGAGGGCATTGATGGTAATGAAAAGGCTGACAACCTGGCCGGAAAGGGCTCAGAAACCCCCTTTAACGGGTATGGACCGTTCTGCTGCCCCTCCAAAAAAGCAGTGAATTTACCTATCAATAGCTGGGAGCACTCGAAATACTTCTCGTATTGAGAGAATAGTCCATGTCTGCGACAGGCCAAACGAGCCATCCTGCCCTTCAACATAAATGCCAATATCTGTCTATATACTCGTATGTCAAATAGGTCGCCTAACAGGGCATCACGGCTTAAGATATCAAAACAGCTGAACGCATTTTATGTGATTGCCCAGCCCTCAACGTAATCAGACGGAATATTTTCTTCAGTCAACAACTCGACAGCAATGAATTAATGAATGCGACTGCCTAGGAAGGTAGAAAACCTACTAGCCACAATTCTGACACCCCTGTACAAAAGATCTTTTAGGTGGAAGTACCTTATTTCGCAATAAGCGAGTCTGGAATAAAAAAAAAATCGACTTTGCGGCTAAGTGGCACATTGTCGTAGCTAGCACAATTCATAGAGTGGACTTGAAGAACGCCTGATCCTGTAGGCTAGTGCATATCGCCAAACTGCCATATCAGACGACCGGGAAACCCTACCTCAGAATGCCGGTTGTGACTCGTGCAGCATGCTCCGTCTTGTTGAAATCACATATCCTCCAGTCTCAATTCATCCGATTGAGGAATTACAAATTAAAAACGCATACCTTCCACAACGACCGTTTGGCTCGCGCTGTTTAAAAAAAAGTCCAACGATTCGTCTGGCGTAAAATCGATAGCGATACGTTATGGCATTCTATTTGTAAAGATTACCATCATGAATAACGTCAACGGGATGTAATGTTGATCAGAGAAAATCTGTTCTTGGAAATGATGCTCGTTTCACACCAACGATTGCGTCCTTTCTTAACGTGGTACTCAAGTAGAGAAGGCCATGTGCTCCTTATCGTCTTGATATTTATTTCACTTCAAGTAATTCGTAGAAGTTTAATGTCGAACTGTTTTCGACGGGTTCTATCGAACCTAACCTATCGATAGAGCCCGATATCTCCAATCTTAGAAATCCATATCTGCCTTATTTTGTCGTTTTGTCGTATCTCTGAATACTCTGAAACTGGACAGAAAGCAAAATAACTACATATGCACGAACATGATATTATAATGCTTACAAAAACAAAATCAACACGAAAATCAATTTCTGATAATCCCTCTCATACATCAAAGCCCATGCAACACTAACAACCAAAAAAGAAAACAACAAACAACGTCTTGATGTCGCAATATATTATTAAACAACTCAATCCAAACACTACATCTATGGAACTTACAAACGAATATAACAGCCTTGTCAAACTAACATACGAGTACTTGTATCTCCAACCTCAATTGAGTACACTAAATGTCACCCCCTATCCGTGACTTATGTAGACGGTCTTCTTTATAATCGATATAGGTAGCGTCTTCATAATATGATGATGATGGTGATGGTGCTCATGAACATGCACAATCTTTGGTTCCTTAACAACATGCACTTCCGGTTTCTCATGTATGTGTACTGTCTTTGGTGCTTCATGGTATTTCACAACTGCCTTCGGATGATGTTCGTTAAAATCCTCAAAGTAATGATGATCATGATGGCCATAATCCTCATGTACATGAACGGTCTTCGGATAACCCTCAAACTCATGGTGATGCAGATCATATTGCTCCGAACCGTTGTTGTCTTCCTCCTCCAATGAACTACTCGTGTACCATTTCTCAGCGATGGGTTTGACGTCTTTGTTTGGGGCAAGTGGCATAAAACCTGCAGATGCAACCGTTACTATCATCAGCAGCACCAGAAATCTCTAAGAAAATTGAGAAAGTCCAACTAAAAGTGAAAACATCAGTTGAAATGACAAGTACACTGAAGGTACATACCTTCATGATTTATCACACGTGGTTCTGGCGACAACGATGTTGCTGTTACCTTAGAGGCATTTGAACAAATGTCGTAAAGCATTACGCCAAAAGCGTTTTATACCAAACAGTGCGAGACGGCCTAACAATAATTGATTTGAAGAAGAAGAAAAACAAGAAAAACAAAACAATCTCACACCGGTGACTGGTGTCAGTAGGTCTTTTTTCTTAAGCGAACCCTCATTATCATAAATTACCTAAACGCGACAGCTTAACTGCCCAAAGCCTACGGATATACTATCTTTATAGTGGCGTGCTAAGTGACGTTTTATTTTAAACGAATTTCAAATGTCAGATACAGACACAGAAGATACAGATACTCTTAGTTATTCGATGATTTCGTTTTGATTTTGCAAGACAAACTGGTTGTAACTGTCGTTGTGGCTGAAGTTGAGGATGCTTGGACATTTGTCTTACATGTAACAGTTATCTAATGGCCGATGATTAAGGCAAATAAGATGCGTAGACGATGCGATTATTGTTTGTTAAATTTTGATGATTTTTTTAATTTTTTTATTGTTATAAGGGGAGAAGTCCAAAAAATTTTTGAATATTTATGAGAAAATTGTTTTGAATGAGATTTCTTTCAAAAAAAAAAGGGGGAGACTGGTGCATAACCGATAGATGCATTCAGTTGATGTTGGAAAGTATCTTGCTCGAAAGCAACTAACCAAAACACTGAAATTGTTGATTGTCTTTGGGTAGAAGACTCTCTAGACGAATAGGGCTTTCTGGTCTGCGTTATGCACCCCTTGAAGTAGCCCAAATGATGACACTCAATTTGAATTGGTTTTCTGAAGTGAAATGCGGTTGTTCAGTCCAACAGTCGGTTAAAGACTGAAAGGCAGTTGCCTGCATCTTAATCTGTTTTAGATTTTGATCGTTATGTGGAGCATAGACTGGCAATGTAGTAGAGCAATCTCTTTTTCATTTGTTAAATCATCTTTCCCCCCATTCACAAATTAACTAAAAAAAACAATTAAATGTCGCTAATCAGATGCCATAAATCTTTTGTTATTACTTTTTTCTCTGCAACATTTTTCGTTAGGCTAGGCGACAATCAAGTTGTCTCTCTTTGATTCCAGTTGACAGCAATTAGCAAAATTACTAAATCATTTGTTAACCTACTTACTTAACAGACCATGAAAACTAGGAGCTAGTTTGAGTTAATGCTGGGTTTGGACATGAGACACATTAACACGGGCTTGTGAGTGTTGCTCTTATTTCTATGTAAATTAACAAATAATTATGTCTGAGAAGTGAAGCTGTAGTAAAACCAAAAGATTGGGTTAGATTGAGTGATAGGCCCCAGCATGTAGGCTTACTTTGGAAGTCTTGAGGCTACGAAGGATACCTTTATGGTTTCAGAGACTATAAGATTTTCTAAGACTTTTTCCTGTTGTGAACGATCATCATTGTATTTTATTGAAAAAGACAGTTTTAAGTCATCTGCATGGAGAAGACATTGACTTCATTTGATAACTGAAACCTTAACAAATGATATTCAAAACTAATGGACCTTAATGGGTTCCTTGGGGTCCGCCTGAAGTACATATTATTAGGCTTTAACATTCTTCCGATTTTAACTCGTTAAGTACGACCTGTTAGAAAAGACGATATTCAACGTCGGATTTCGGAGTGTAACCCTAAAAATTCTAGAATTTTTTCTAGAAGAATTAAATGACCGACGAAGTCAAAAGCTTTATTTAAGTCAATGTAGATACTCGTAGCATCAACTTCTAAAATATAAAATCGAAAAAAGTCAAAATTTATTAAATTATTTCGACCAGAAAAAACCCATGGTGGTAAGCCTTAGCTTACTGATGCCTCTATAAATTTCAACGACTAGATTCGATAGTCTCCATTCAAAACGGAACCAAAAAGGCATGACACCTGATATAAACAAAAAGAAAAAACAATTAATTTTCCTGACTCCATTTTCACACTACATTTTGGTGGCAGCGGTTGGATTTCTAAGATAAAACATCGGCCTAGAGTCCCGTGAGAATGCAACCGGTAACCAAGCTATCCGCCTACTAACCGAAAAAGTGATCCTAAGCAGTTTTTGCAATGGCCTCCTATTCATTTCATAAACCACAGAATACTCGTAGTTCACAATAATGACCAAACGTTTTTAAATAGGACCGTTATTAACACTGTTCAAATTACCATTCTATTATTATTATTATTATTATTGGCCCGGGTCTACCCCGGACAACTTTATTTAGCAATTAGCAAAAACTTAAACCTAGACTTAAAAACTAACAAAAACGTTCTTAACTTAATGGGGCGAGGGAGAATATTAGTCGAGGGAGATGTTATGAGCGTGACATATTCAGCAGGGCTTTTTTGATTTCATGTTTGCTGCTATTTAGGTCGAAGACTTCGGCGTAGTTGTTTGTTATACGCAACATTCTTGATAATGGTTCGAAGTAACCGTAATTGGTGCGGTAAGTTTGGATAAGGAGAAGTGGGACAGATCTTAGGTTACGGGGATTGGGAGTGATTAAAATATTTTGTGTTATCCTCGGGCAGTTGATGTTTCCAGTCAATAACTGGTGTATAAAAATTACATCAGCGACTTCACGACGTTTTTTTTTAGGGTATGCATCCCACAATTAGATTTTAACCTATTTTCATACGGAGGTAATCCATATGGATCGGCCCAAGGTCGACCACGAAGTGCAAATCGGATGTTGGACTGCGTTGGACTGCTTCGATTCTTTGAATGTGGATTTGCTTATAGGGTGACCAAACTTGGTTGCAATATTCTAGAAGAGGCCTTACAAAAGTAATGTACAGAGACCTTGTAACGTAGGGGTTGGAAAACTCTTTTGACCAGCGTTTGATAAAACCAAGTGCAGAATTAGCTTTATTTATAATGCTGTCAATATGTGAGTGGAAATTCAATTCCCTGTCACATGTTATTCCTAGATCCCTTACTTCAGTAGTGGAGGGAATAGGCTCATCGCAGATTAAGTAGTTTCTTAGAGGTGGAGGAAGACGTTTGCAGAAATACCTTATCGTTTGGCATTTGTTGACATTAAGCTCCAAAAAATTTTGCTTGCACCATACCGAAAACTTATTTAAGTCATCTTGCAAGCAATGGGAGTTAGAAGGCATTGAAATGACTTTGGAAATTCTCATGTCGTCAGCGAAAATAGAAAGATTAGAATTCGTTAAAACGTGATTTATGTCGTTAATCGTTAGGATAAAGATGATTGGTCCAAGGTGACTACCCTGAGGGACACCAGATGTTGCTTTGATGGCGTCGGATACTGAGGGTCTGGAGATGACTCTGTATTATCGGTCTTCTTAATAGGTTTTGATCCATGCCACAAACGGAGTGGAAAACCCAAGTTTTTTTTATTTTGAAAATGATAAATTGATGGGAAATTTTATCGAAAATTTGCTGAAATCTGTGGGAATTGAATCGACTTCATTGCCATCTTCTAAAGCACAAAGCGTCCTAGATACGAACTCCGTTAGGTTAGTGGTAGTGGATTTACCTTTCATGAAACCGTGCTGGTTTGTACAGATAGATGGCCTACAGTACGGAAGCAATTGTTGATAGATTATGCTTTCGAACAGTTTGGGTATGGTAGAGAGCTTTGCTATGGGCCTATAATTTTCGACCTCGGAAGAAATATCGAAGCTCTCATGGTAACCAAAGAAAATTTTAATCAATTCCTCTGGCTTTATTGGAAGCCCTTCTCGTTGAATCGAAACCATAATATTGGTTTTGGTTATGCCATCAAAGCAAACAGAGTTGGATTTTGTCGTGCAAATAGGCAAGGTACAACCGAACATTTTCATAAATGCGGCGGACTCTCAAACGAGATACTACATAATGACTGTCATCATTCATATCTGAAAATTGTCTATGTGGGTCAAAGTATTTCGGTTGAAAGTCGTGGGCAGGCGAGCTAAGAGAACGAGGGGATGAAGAAGAGGCAGGTTGGTCAAGCACCTCAGTAGGTACTGCAAGGGCACACTATTGACGAGTGAAAAATGACGTTTAATAAGAGCAAATTTCTTGTAGCGAATTTAACTTCAGTAAGTCCAGAACACGGAGTGAAGAATCTATCTAACAATAAATATAAAATGCCAAATTAATTCACAAATCAAAAAAAAATCAATTCTCTACATTAAATCTACTAAACGGGGATACAAGATCCTAAAATCTCTATAATTCTGTCATACGCGGCCTGGTAATCGATGATGTGTCGATGTCGATCTGAAGCTCATGGGTTTTCTCCAAGACCTGCCATAGTGTGAATATTTGGTCGAACATAAACTTTCTTTTCTCAAGGCCACACTAATATGAACCAATCAGGTTGTTGACGAACGCTTAAGGCGATCACTCAAACCGGCGGATGAGATCACGTATGCGATTTTAAGAAGAGAGAAGTTTAGAGGGTCTTCTTTCTTGAGAACTGGACAAACAATGTTGAGGTTGCCATCATCGGGCACACTTTCTTCACACCATATTTAAGAGATGAGATGATGTGAGCTCCTTACATCAAAGCCTGTCGGTTTGAAGAGCTCAGCACTTAGGCCGTCCGCCCCAGCAGCTTTGTTTGTTTTTTTTTTTTTATAATTTAAGCGCGCCTCAAGAGGTTTATGATACCCTTATACTGTTGCCAGGGCGCGGGCGGAAAGATAAAAGGAGGAGGAGGACGGAGAGTTTTTCTTCACTCGGAATGATTCAGGTGATAAATTCTAACGGTTGTTTTGTGCTTGAAACTCTACAACAGCCAAATCTACATGCCAGTGTTAGGCCTTCACACGCAGATTTTTCTGACTGATTTCCAATTACACAAATGAAAAACTTACGACTACACCGCGGCCACCCCCTAAATTAGATATTGCTATCTTCACTTTATCCAGGTCGGGTGGAGGGAATTGTTGGTCCACTAGTAGATTGTTCAGATTGAAAGTCTCATTCTACCTGACAGCGGTATCTGGTTCGATTGCCTTTATACATTCTACAGAAATGTTCTCCCCAAATTCTCAACATCGACTCAGACTCTACTACGATGTTTCTTTGTTCGTCTCTGCACGCTTCGGTTCGGGGCTTTTCGTGGCGCATTTTTTAATGTGACCTTTGGTAAAACTAGAGTAGTATCTCTCAATTTCCTCGACCTCCAACTACTCCTGCTCTTTATTTTTCCTCCTGAGAAGCCGGTGTTCGTCTCTTTTCTTCAGCTTGCGGAGTTCGTGAGCAGCTCTAGGCCTTCTCTGAAGCGCAGCATTTTATGATCCTGCTTAGCTGCATCTGCTTGCCGGAACTCTTCATCAAATCAGGAGTTTCCTTCTGGTGATCGAATGAAATCGATCACATGAAAAGAGGCATATCTGATGGCTTTTCGGCAGTGTCGCCACAAGCCTTCGATACTTGATGTTGTCGGCAGTAGACCTCTAAGGAGGGAGACTTCATCGAAAAGGATTCGTCCATTCTCGTCCACATTCTGGAAACTCAAGACTCAAGACTTTTCGGTTGCACGTGTCATATTAAGGACTTAACATTCCGCGTGCATATTCGACACTCTCTTACCGTGATTCGTTTGCAGGGGTTGTCATCTATTAAACCGTCCTCTGATGCGGCTTAAAGGTTTGGAAAGTCGACTCCTGGTGGATGTCAACTAGTACCCAATTGTTACCACTTGGAGTGTCAAGGCTGAATATAGCTAAGATGACACGTTTCCTTTCAGCGCATACCCTATTTCTAAAGCGCCCACCTATTTCTACACCTACTCCACGTTTGAATATACTTTAAAAATTCCTAATTCGTTCCTAAGCCATACAAGTCGCTTATGGAATGCTATATAACTTTCTGCTAGGGCCTTGTGTTCTTGGTATATTCTTTAAATCATCTAACGAAACTCTTTATTATCGTTTCTACGAATATGTTGTCTAAAAATGATTGTACTGCTCCACTTAAAGTTTTAGTTCTCTTTGGTTGCATGCCTGCTTCTTCTTCTGCGCAAGAATATAACCTCAAAATTGTTCTTCAGGTGGTCGACAAGTTCGTTAGCACCAAATACCCTGTCCACCAAGTTCATAACACCAATTAGGTAACACAAACATTTTATTATCTCAAAAGCAATTCATAAAACTGAATAAACTCAAGAAAATTGGCTGCACCGAAACAACAATTCAGTGGAGCCATCTTAAATTGCATCTTTACCCAGCAAACAGCCTTAATCCCATCCAGACCATCCATGAGACACGACTGGATGTGCTTGAATAACCTTAACAACCGATACATGTTGAGGTTGAACTTCCACGGGACTATGGACCACCTTTAAGAGTTGCGGTGCCGACTTATGCACCACCTCGTGGTGATGATGATGATGGTGTAAGTATTCCTGTGGTTGCGGATTAAGCCATCCAATAAGAGCATTAGACGAAACAATGACTGTTGCCAGGATGCAAATTGTTAGAGTCTGAAATAAGATGAAAACAGTTGAATGTCAGAACTAAGATATCCTTGTCACTGTTAATACTTACATTCATGTTTTTGATTTGAGAGTTTGGTATGTTTGCTAAGACCAAGATAGTTTTTTGAGTTGTGATACCCAATGAGGATGAGGTTTCATATTTATATCAAAGCTCGAGCGCGCTTCAAGTGAAAGTAAATTTTAAAATTCATAATTTTGTGCAAATTTTGTACTGCATTGCCAAATTCCATTCAAAAATAACGCAAATGAGGGTGATACAGATACATTGTTTTATTCATTAGTATCTTGATAGAGTTGAATTGAAATTCAAATATCAAGGTGCAGCGGTATGTATCATAATTAATCAAAATTTAACGGGTGGTGTGAATATGAATGGCATACATATGTACTACGAGCAACTTGCCACTAGTAGTTTCTGATTTCTTTTTGACCTTCTATTCTATCTAATTCTGTATTTCTCCTATCTACGAGTATCTACGAGTATGTTGCTACTCAACCTCTTTTAAGGTGACAGTTTTGGAGCAATTTATTGAATGTTACCACTGCTCGATTTCTATTTGTTTTTAAATCAGACTGAGGCACTGAGATACTCGTATAACCATTCGTACATTCATTTTGAGTATTCTTACTGGGTAACTACCTGTGAGTTATATGACTGCAGTACTTCAGTGACTGTTTCCGATCAGGTAAAAGTCTTCTAAGTGTTCTTGTCAGTAATTTATGCAGTCAGTAAGTCTTATGACTGCAGTCAATCAACTTACAGTCAGTAAGAATATTCAAAATTACTGGTGACTGTAGTTTTAAGGTTAAGGTACTAACTCAAAATCTAAACCTTTATTTAAAGATTTTAGTCAATTGACTACGACTTTCTGATTATCAAAGTAATGTAGTTTTTAACAACTCTGGTAGCCACATACTACGTTTCTTTAGGAATTGATTTCTGCATGACAGAAAATTTGACATATCAGACGGCAGTTTGTTGAAAATGCAAGGTGCTATACATGTTTTAATACATTTCAATACATTTATTAAATGGTTTGTACATTAAGATATGATCTTTTATAGTACTTAGTAATTTACACATCAGTTAAAATAATTCAAAATACTTAAATCCAATAACAATATTTATCTTAATTGAAGTGTGAGATAGAATAGCAGGCTTAAAGAATAAATAAAGAAAGAGAGTGGATAATGAGGGAAAGAATTTAAATTGTTGAAAGATTGCACTTTTAAAATTGATTGGATTTGAAATATTCTTCAATTGAGAGGGCAAAGAGTTCCAAAGCCTTATAGTATGGATAAAAAATAAACGTGACGAGTTAAGGTTATTGTAACGATAGGGAATGAGGTTGATGGTTCTTGAGGAGCGAGTGAAATTGAGTCTGTTAAACAAGTAAGACGAACTTTGAGTTATAATAATTTTGTGCAAAAACATACAATTCCTGGCGTTGATATATTGTTCCAAAGAACAACCAAGCAAACCCCTAGCAAACACAGAAATATGGTCATATCTACGTATGCCATAGATATAGCGCACTGCGTCGTTGAAGGCAACTTGCAGTTTTCGCTGGGATAAATAGTCAAGACTGCTATAGACCACCTCAGCATATATTATGAGGGGTAGAACTAGAGACTGTAGCATCTTTCGTCTTGATTCCTGAGGGGTAAAATAAGCACTGATCCACAACTTGCGAAGACATCCATAGATACGACCCACGACCACATTTGTGTGATTGTATCCAGACAAATTTCGGTTGATAGTAAAGCCTAGACTAGTGACTGAGTCCACAGCTTTCATTTTGTTATTATTAAGGTAAACATCGGGAAAGAGGCAAGGGTCGAAATTATTTTTTAGAATGGGTATTATTTGAGATTTTGATGGATTAAGAAGCAGCCAATTAGCTACAGACCAGGTTGCAATATGTTTTAAGTTGTCATTGATGAGAAAAACAAGTTCATTGAGGTTACCATAAGGCTTCGCTAAATGAATTGGGTATATAACTTAATTCGTGCGGTTTTTATTCAAAATTTGAACGTTTATTTAAGAAAAACATGTACAATAGTATTATTCAAAGAATTGCCCATCTGATGCTATGACTTTTCCCATCTTTCTGGCAATTTATGGATCCCATCCCAAAAGAACTGCGCCGGCTTGGCATCCGAGAATGGATCAAGCCAATTTTTGATATTCTGCTCTGATGTGAACCGTATTTCAGTGAGGGCGTTTTGCATCGACAGGAACAAATGGTAGTCAGAAGGGGCTAGGTCTGGGCTATAAGGCGGGTGGGGTAAGACTTCCCATCCACTGTTTTCCAAATAGTTCTTAACCGGAATAGCAACGTGGGGCCGAGCGTTGTCATGATGGAAAATTATTGCCTCGTGCCTGGTCGCATATTCCAGGCGTTTTTCGGCTACTGCTCTCTTCAAATTAATAACGGATTAATTGTGTTTGGTAGCGTTGTCCATTGATGGTTTTACCCGGTTTTACTAGCTCATAATACAGCACACCCATCTGATCCCACCAAATACAGAGCATTACCTTCGCGGCTTTTGCCTACCTATTCGGCTTTGCCGTTGATTTGGTTGGTTGGCCGGGTTTCACATATGATTTTTTGCGCTTTGGTTTTTTTGGTTGTCGTAATGGATCCATTCATCACCAGTAACAATCCGATGCAAAAATGACTTCCTTTTGTGGCGTTCCAGCAGCATTTCGGACATGCAAAACCGCCTTTCGACGTCTTTCGGCTTGAGTTCATGTGGAACCAAATTGCCTTGATTTTGAATATATCCAGCTGCTTTTAAACGTTTTGAAATGGCTGCTTGAGTGACACTCAAAGATTCTGCGAGCTCTTCTTGTGTTTGGCAACAATCTTGATAGAGTAATGCTTCCAGTTCTTCATCTTCAATCTTTTTTGGCTGCCCAGGACGTTCCAAGCCAAAATCATGGTGTAAACCACTTTGGCACGTTCGCTCAGCTAGCGCTGAGCATGGTGAACATTCACCATAAAATTCCACCAAAATACGATGACTTTCGGCAGCAGTTTTCTTCATATTAAAGTAATGAAGAAGAACTCCCCGTAAAAACACTTATTATTTGAGTGAAAAAAAATTATTGTTGTTTACGCTCCAAATGAATGACATATACTGAAATGACGTGCAATGACAGTAGCTTTCCAATGCATATTCCAATGGAATAATACAAGATACGCCATCTCTTAGCAAACCGCACGAAGTTATAGACCCAATAGTTGGACATCGTCAGCATAAAGTTGAACTGAAGTATGTTTACAGACTGTTGGAAGGTCGTTAATAAACATGCAGAAAAGTATCGGACCTAATATTGAGCCTTGAGGAACTCCCTGCTTTATTTCAACAGTGAAAAACGTTCCCCAGAATTAACCCCTTATGATCTGCCAGAGAGAAAACTACTGATCAATTCAACTGCTCTTTCGCTGAAACCAAAGTGGTTTTTGAGTTTCCAACACAGAACTTTATAATTAACTTTATCAAATGCCTTAGAAAAGTCTAGCAAACACAGCAACGAAACATAACCCCTGTCATACTCCTGCCTTAATTCTTCAAAAAGGTTCACCATAGCTGTGGCACAACTGTGGTTAGCTCTAAAGCCAGATTGCTGAGCATACAACAAATGATTCAATGACAAGTGCTTCGTTATCTGCTTTGTCATAACCTTTTCAAAAACCTTTGATAGACAAGGTAGAATGCTATTCGGTCTAAAATCAACAGGAGAAGATGCATTTGTTTTCTTTGCTATTGGCAAAACTCTTGCAAATTTTCAGAGCTGTGGAAAAGTTTACGTAATAATGCACCAGTTAATTACATTACATGAGTGAGATGGGAGAACATTTCAGGTAAAATAAGTTTAACAAATCGAATTGGAAAGCCATCCTCCCCTATCGAATTGGACCTTATAGCTGTAACGCACTGAGTAATTTCAGCTTCCGTGGCTCCTTCAAAACTTTCGAGCATTGGTACAGAGTCTACACAGTTTACTGTTCGATTAGAAGTTGGGCTACCAGCAGTGGGGTCATCACCCAGGAAAAAATTATTCAAGTCATCTGGATCCAGAGCACACAGAGAGTTATTCCTTCCAACAAACATCCCGATTGTCCTTAGGTTGCTCCAAAGTTTCTTAGCAGGAAGGGAAGAATTTAGATTAGAAGCATAAAAGTTTATCTTTGACGTACGCAGGACGGTGGTTGAGTAATTACGACCCACTTTGTATGCGGACCAATTTACATCAGATGGTCTAAGCTTCCATTTACTGTATAATTTGTTCCTCGTCTTAATGGACCAGACCACCTCCGAAGTAAACCAAGGACATACTTTATTGATTGAAACAGTCTTACTTTTTCATTTGGATCACCAGCCAATCAGCATTGCTCCCAACGAGCAGAAAAAGTCACAGCTTGAAGGACGTTAGCATCAATAGAATTAAAGTCTTTATAAGTAAAAGTATCAGGGATGACAATTTTCGAAAAATTGATGTCATAACAACAAAAAAGTAGATCATGGTCTGAAACATCAAATGAAAGTTGGTCAAACATGAGAACGAGCGACGAGCATGAAACAATTATAAGATCAAGAAGACTGGGTACTTTGTCCTTCGCAAAACGTGTAGGGTAAGTTGTAGTTACTAGATGCATTTCTACTGAAGAAACTGAGTCTTTCAATTGAAAGGCCAGCGCATCATATTTTAGAAGATCCACATTAAAATCCCCACAAATGATTAAGTGTTCATGTTAGGAAGCGTATATTGTGCTCTGCATTAAGCCTACGAATATCAAACGCAGATTCATTTCTCAAAAACAAAATGGCAGAGACATAGCCTACCGGCCGACCCGCGGATATTTTCGTGAATTCGATGCCTCCCTATAGAGAAAGTAATTAATGAATGATCAAAATCGAAGTGACTATATATTTATTTTTAATAGCGGGTTGACAATTAAGTAACAATAGACCAAGTCCGATCTGAACCAAAGTCTGTCTGCAAGCATATCCAAGCTCATTCTGAACAAATTGTTTAATGATATGAAAATCTGAGTGCATTAAACGGTTCCTTGCAACCACAACAACGTCCGCAAGTTTACACTTCATTCTCGGTCCAAAATTGGGTGGCTCGTTTCGCCCTGTACATGCCGGTGTGCTCACGTTATGTTCCTCTGTAATGTCTACGTCTATCGGAGCCACTGAAGACCCATTTCTTCCTCTCTGTAAGATTTGGAAGCATCGTCTAGTATTCGACTTTCATGACCAGCAGTATCGAAGTCCACGCCCTGTTACCCCGCTGCATGGTGAGTCGTGATTATTTTATGCATTCCCTGTACGCAACTAACAGGTCTTGGTCGCATTCAGTCTGTATTAATGGCCTTTCTTTGATTTTGAGCGAACCATTTTCCCTCACAGTCACGATGTTGCTTCTCAACAAACAGGACTAGTCATCGCTAGGATATTCCAAAGTTATCACAATAACGATAACTAGTTCAAACGACAATCACAAATTAAAATCACAGCCAACAATAAGTAAACAAATCAAAAACGTCAACTGTCACGGTGCCTATGTCGAAGGGTTAGATCGACGAGCTGTCCCTCTCTCTCTTAAGGCGGAAGCATGGGGCATTAATAAGCACATCCAACAAACATTCAGTGCCAATTTAAAAAGTATAAATGTATTAGAGCAGTATGTAAAAGTAGAATAATGTAAGTGGTAAGGTCATTGACCATGGGTAATGTTAAAGAACAGCTGTTAGGTTTTCTGTTAAAGACCAACAGACTGTTCTTCACTTTTGTACATCACATCAGCCGAGATAGGCCAATAAACTTATTATAACGTTTTAACGATTGTACGTTTTTTTTTTTTTTTTGGTTCAAACGACAAATTATTACTGACGACACCTGAGTCAGAAACACACGATGTTTTGCAAATTTTTCCAAATTCACAATTTTTTTTTAGTAAAGTGTCTCAGTACAATTTAAATTACATTTAATTAGCTATGTCCCATTACCAAAATCATTTCGATAGAACAAGTAGAACACGACTTACGAGTCCCAGTGTCTGACACTGAGTGCTAGCATAAAAATCGGCCGCTCGCTCCCGGCCCCGAACCGCAGCCGAACCTCGAGTAAGTCGTTCATCGAATTCACGTCAAAATGAACTTTATTTCTTCTAAAATGAATATAACCGCTTCTAACAAAAACATTTTAAGAGCTTTGTATATGAATAAGTAAGTAATAAGTCAATCCGCGGATTGAAATAAAGGCATTGAGGGCTTAAATCTGTTATATATAGCAGTAATTGAATTATTATTTTCTTACTTACTTACTTTAGGTGGCGCTACAGTCCGGGGTGGACCTGGGCCTCAGTCAACAAGCTTCTCCAGCCAGCTCGATCCCTGGCTAGCTGTCTCCAGTTTCGCACGCTAAGTTGGCTGAGGTCCTCCTCCACTTGCGTGCGCCACCTGAGTCTTGGCCTTCCTCTACTGCGCTGTCCTTCGGGGGCGGATTCGAAAACTTTTCGGATCGGAGCATTAGTGTCCATGCGCTCTACATGACCCAGCCATCTCAGTCTTTGGATCTTCACTCTTCTGGCTAGGTCCATGTCGCTGTACAGTCCATACAGTTCGTCGTTGTATATCCTCCTCCACTCACCGTCAATGCAGACGGGACCGAAGATCGCCCGAAGAATTTTTCTCTCGAAGCAACCAAGAACACCCTCATCCATTTTTGATAATGTCCATGCCTCTGCGCCATAGAGCAGGACCGAGATTTTTAAGGTCTTGTGAAGGGTGACTTTTGTTGTCCGAGAGAGGGCTTTGCTACTCAATTGCCTTCTTAACCCAAAGAAACAGCGGTTGGCAAGAGTTATTCTTCGCTTGATCTCAGCGCTGGTGTTGTTGTCTGTATTTATAACGGAGCCTAGGTAGACAAAGTCCTTAACTACCTTAAAGTTATATCTGTCGAGGGTGACGTTCTGTCCGAGACGTCGGTGTTGGTTGTCCTTTTTGCTTGACAGCATATACTTGGTCTTGCCCTCATTGACCGCTAAACCTATTTTCGCCGCTTCCGTCTCAATACTCGCGAAAGCGCCACTGACATCACGCTGCTTTCTTCCGATTATGTCAATATCGTCGGCGTATGCGAATAGTTGGACGGACTTTTGAAAGATAGTGCCTCTATCTACGATGTTGAAAAAATCGCATGACAGCGCATCGCCTTGTCTAAATCCTTTCTGGACATCAAAGGTCTCGGTGAGATCTTTACCGACCTTGATGGAGCAGCGTGCATTCTCCATTCTCCATCGGCACAGACAAACGAGTTTGGCAGGGATGCCAAAACTAGACATTGCTCTATATAGCTCGTCTGTATAGATGCTGTCATACGCGGCCTTAAAATCGATGAATAGGTGGTGGGTATCGATCTGAAGCTCATGGGTCTTCTCCAAGATCTGCCGTAGTGTGAATATCTGATCGATGGTGGACTTTCCTGGCCTGAAGCCACACTGATATGGACCTATCAGGTTGTTGACAAACGGCTTCAGGCGTTCACACAATACGGCGGATAGGAGACTGATGCCTCTGTAGTTGGCGCAGTTTAGAGGGTCTCCTTTCTTGAGAATTGGACAAACAATGCTGAGGTTCCATTTATCGGGCGTACTTTCGTCCGACCATATTTTACAGATGAGTTGGTGTAAGCTCCTTACCAAGTCATCGCCTGCCGCTTTGAAGAGCTCGGCAGTCAGGCCATCCGCTCCAGCAGCTTTGTCGGACTTAAGCTTCGATATGGCTATCTTCACTTCATCCAGGTCGGGTGGACGGAATTGTTGGTCATCATCGTCCAGGTTGAAAGGTTGATTCTGCCTGACAGCGGTATTTGGTCCGTCATCGCCGTTATACAGTCTGCAGAAATGATCTTTCCAAATCCTCAGCATCGACTGTGATTCTACTACGATGTTCCCTTGTTCATCTCTACAAGCTTCGGTTCGGGGTTTGTTTCCGCGGCATGTTATTTTTACCTTTTTTGGTAAAACTTCCGAACCTCATTCCTGGAGTAGCATCTTTCAATTTCCTCGATCGCGCGCTGCTCATGCTCTTTCTTCTTCTTCCTGAGAAGCCGGTGCTCGTCTCTCCTCTTCCGCTCATAGAGCTCATGAGCAGCTCTGGTCTTTCTAAGCAGCGCCGCGTTATATGCATCTTGCTTAGCTGCATGTGCTTGCCGGCATTCATCATCGAACCAGAGGTTTCGTTGTGGTGGACGAGTGAAACCCAGTACATCAGAAGCGGCATCTCTGATGGAGTTTTGGCAGTTTTTCCAATGGAATTCGATGCTAGATGCTGTCGGCATTGGACCTCTTAAGAGATTAAGAGACACTCGATCGGAAAAGGACTTGGCGATCTCTTGCGATTGTAGCCGTCTGACGTCGAATTTTCTCACAGCATTAGTTTGTCTTGACGTAGTTTGCGATATCCCCAACCGTACCTTGGCTACAACAAGGTAATGGTCCGAGTCGGTGTTGGCTCCTCGGAACGTACGGACATCCATAATGCTGGAGGAGTGTCTTGCGTCGATCGCAATGTGATCAATCTGGTTGACTGTTGATTGATCAGGAGTTCTCCAAGTCCCCTTGTGTATGTCGAGATGTGGGAACCGCGTGCTAGCCATGACAATGTTTCGCCCCGCCGCAAAGTCGATTAGCCTGAATCCGTTATCGGAGGTGGTGTTGTGCAGGCTATATTTTCCGATTGTTCCACCAAAGATACCTTCTCTTCCTAGCTTTGCATTAAAATCACCGAGGACAATTTTAATGTCATAGCTAGGGCATTGCTCGTAGGTCTTGTTGAGGAGCTCGTAGAAGGCATCCTTGGTGTCGTCATCTTTCTCCTCTGTGGGGGTATGCGCGCATATGAGGCTTATGTTGGCGAATTTAGTCTTGATGCGGATTGCTACGAGGCGCTCGCTCACATGCCGGAAGCTGAGAACTTCTCGTCTTAGTCTGCCTCCGACAACAAATCCGCATCCAAATAAGAGCTGCTTTTGCCGTCGATAGCAATTGCCGTAGTAGATGTCGCAGTTTTTCATCTTCTTTTTGTCCGGCCCATCCCATCGCATTTCTTGGATGGCGGTTATGTCTGCTTTGCAGCAGTCTAGGGCCTCCGCTAGTTGCTCGGCTGCACGTGGTCTATTAAGGGATCTAACATTCCAAGTGCATATCCGAAGCTCATTGTCCTTAAATCGTTTGCGTGGGTTGTCAACAGTATATCCGTCCATATCCGAGGCTTGTTGATGCTTCGTAACTTAATCTTTTTTAAATGGCCGGGCAGTTACCCCGGCGGCACAACCCCCAACCTGGAGGACCAGTTCCACTTTGAGTGCCCCTAGGACGAGGGGTCGGTTACACCGAAGCCAGTAACCCGTTCCGGGATGTGAGCGCTGCCGTTGGCCCTTAAAGGGCTCGTCCGCCACCATCTCTTTTCCAAGACCCTGACTAAGTCCTGGAAATCCTTTCCGGCCTGAGCTCCAAATATGTCGGAGTAGCCCGGATAAGGTCTTGTTTTGTTTTTCCTACACTAATCCTGGTTAATGGCGAATTATTATTTTCTATTCTGCAATAATAGGACTTAGGTTACTAATTTAGATACAGTCCCAACATGTAAGGCCATACTCAAGGCGTGATTGTACCATGGTATAGTAAATAGTTGAACGTAACCTATGCAGGACCAGCTTATCAATGTGGTACATTTTTTTCAGTATATATCATATAGGTAGTATTTTTTAAGGGGCATTCTAGTTCAATTTGCTATCTTTTTTGACCTCTAGATACTTGAACTCCCTTACGAAACAAGGACAAGGCACTTGCTCGTGCATTTAAGTTTGTCGCATAGAATATGATGAGAGGTAATGCCTTCAATGTCAAATCTTTTCTGAAATTTCTACATGAACGGAACTCAAAAGCGTTCGATACCGTCAACCACGCTATATTATGCGATAAACTCTCGAGCAAATTCCAGTTTTCCTCTTCTGCGGTGAGACTGTTGGTTTCGTATCTCGTAGGTCGTCACCAAGCAGTATTTTTGAACGGCGGAATGTCCGACTTTCTTCCTAATTCCTGTGGAGTACCACAGGGATCTATATTGGGACCCCTCCTGTTCTCATTATACGTTAACGAGCTACCTTCCATTGTCACAAGTTCCTCCGTTGAAATGTATGCCGATGACACCCAATTACACAACAGCTGTTCACTTGACTCGATCGACCATTGCGTTCGCCAGTTAAACTCTGACTTAAAAAAAATTTTTAATTGGTCGCAACAGAATCTGCTGATGATGAACCCCAGAAAGTCAAAGTGTATTGTCATATCGAGGAAAGCTTTAAATACCTACCGATTCCCACTGCTCCACATCAATGACGATCCCATTGAATATTTGGATACCGCTAAAAATATAGGTATGACTTTCAACAAAACCTTAACATGGAACGATTACATCAATAAATCCGCGGCCAAAGTTCATGGTATCCTTCGCTCCCTGTGGGCAACACAAACCTTCACTCCGATAAAAATAAGAATCCTTCTCACAAAAACATTTATCACTCCTATACTCACTTATGGTTGCGAAGTCTTTGGAAAGTGCGACTCTATCAACAGGCGGAAACTTAATGTCGCATACAACAACGCCGCTCGATACATTTTTGGCTTGCGAAGATATGATCGCATTTCACACTTCTCGTATCAGATCTGCAACCTTACATTTGATAGTCTTTTGCAATACCGGACAATAACTATGCTGCATAACTCAAACATACGCATCAACCCCCCAACCTTTTTAACAGAATAATGTCGTGTGCATCTGTAAGAACAGGGCAACTATTACTCCCGCGATTTTCTTGTTTAACGCCAGAACGCCAATTCTTGGTAAACGCTACCCGACTCTGGAATTCCCTCCCACGCCAAATTAAAGAAATAAAAGAGAAAAAAAGATTTCAAAGAGAACTCAAATCGTATCTTTCTACTTTGTAGTTTTTTTTCAACTTTTTCTTGTAACATTGTTAGTCTAATTTGCAAGTAGCTTTCATTTATATTTTTATTACTTCATTTAAATAAGCTTATCACTACCTGAAAAGATAATGTATCTTACTGTGTAAGCCATCTTAATAAATAAATTGAATTAAATTGAATTGAATTGAATTGATTAGTACATAGTAGTTCTTGTTGAGATTTTTTCCCAATTTTGTGCTCCTTTTTTTTCAAAACCATATTGCCTTTTATGGATAACAAAATTTGTTTACACAAATTTGAGTAGTCGTTTTGTCACATCATTTTCCAAGTACCTTTAAATCACCGACATGATCACCGTCCATGATTGCCTAAAATACTTTTCATCCAACCTTTGTAAATAGGTCATACTGCAGCTACTTTGAGTTGTTTGGGAAATCTCACTTCATTTAAACTTTGATTTATTGTGGCTGCAATAATGGGCTTAACAAATATGCATTTAGTATTCCCGTAAACATTATCCAGCTGTGAGTTTCGTAATTTAACATTTTATACATTTAAACTCTTAAGGTCCGTCCACAGCAAACTGAACTGCGAATGAGCTGATTGTGAACAAATCATTTTTAGGACATTTAATAACAAGCAAGTGGCAATTCTACTGCAATTCCATAATCTCAAAGCTGATTTCTCCATGAAGAAGCGAATGCCCTTTGCGAACACTCGAATTTAATTCACATTCCATAATTGTGGAACCCAAACTTAATTCGCACAAAAGTGCATAATTTTATTTTCGATGGATATAGCAGAAACAATAAATTTAATAACAATAGTTCTAGCAGCATGTGAAATAATCAAATGTCTTGAAATAATGGACAAAAACACGTTCTTTGTACAAGAATCGCGACATACACGGTTTCTTTGCACTTAATTTTAACCAAATGTACCATGAAGATCCAGAACAATTTCATTTGGCCGTGCGGATGAGAAAAGAATTTTTTGATTTGTTATTCGGCCTATTGGAGAATGATCTTACCAAATATTCGAACAGACCAGTTATATCAGCAAAATGTAGGCTGCTCCTCACTCTGGTGTAAGCATATTCTCTCGTATTATGTTGCATGATAAAAAAATGTTTATCATTTTATCTTTTAGCTACTTGGCTCACAGAGGGAATAAACAAATGTTTTCAATGGCATTTAAGATGGGTCTGATCAGTGTTAGACGAATTGTAAACGAGACTTCTGACGTTATTTGGGACACTCTCAGCCACATTTATTTGTCAGTCCCGAATACCACTGAAGGAAGCGCATAGCAAAAGATTTCAACACTACGAGGGCGGGTCAATAAGTCCATGACTTTTGGATTAAAACACAGATTTTTTGATAAAAAAATAATTTTATTTTTCAACGTAGTCTCCCTTGAGCTCTATACACTTTGTCCAACGCTTCTCCAATTTTTTTTATCCCTTCCAAAAAAAATGATTTGTCGAGGTCCTCAAAATAGGCCTTTGTTTGCGAGATGACTTCATCATTGGAGTCAAATCTTTTTCCATTAAGCCATTTCTTCAGGTTTGGGAACAAGAAGTAGTCGCTCGGAGCCAAATCTGGAGAATAGGGTGGATGAGGGAGCAATTCATAGCTCAATTCATGGATTTTTGCCATGGCAACTGCACATGTGTGCACCCTTGCATTGTCTTGGTGGAAAAGAACTTTTTTCTTGGCCAAATGAGGTCGTTTTTTTTTCAAATCGTCATTGAATCGGTCCAATAAGTTGGCATAATATTCCCCATTGATTGTTCTTCCCTTTTGAAGATAGTCATTGTGGATTATCCCGCGTGCATCCCAAAAAACAGTCGCCATAACTTTATTGGCTGACAAACCCACCTTTGGCTTCTTTGGCGCCGATTCACCCTTAGAAACCCACTGTTTTGACTGTTGTTTGTTCTCTGGTGTGTTGTGATGGATCCATGTTTCGTCCACGGTTACAAAACGGCGCAAAAACTCCTCCATATTGCGATTAAACAACGCCAAACCTTCCTGTGAAGTTGTTACACGATTGCGTTTGTGGTCGACTGTGAGCAAACGCGGCACCCATCTTGCGGAAAGTTTTCTCATGCCCAAGTGATCATTCAAAATTGAAACCACTGAGCCATGCGAGATCCCTACGGCTTCCACAATCTCTCGCACTTTCAATCTTCGGTCGGCCAACACCATATCGTGAATTTTTTCGATTGTTTCGGGTGTAGAGACCTCAACTGGGCGTCCAGGACGTTCGGCCACAACGAAATTCAGTAAACCACTTATTTACCACTGAAACCGATGGTGCAGAGTCCCCATAGTATTTATCAAGCTTAGCCTTGGTCTCGGTAATGGTTTTTTTTCGCAAGAAATAATGCTTAATACTCGTAAGCACACGAAATTCACTTTTTTCCATTTTCTCCTCAAATTAGTGAGTAGTCTGATAAAAATAGCTGTCAAACACAAACTAACTGATGCAGCAAGTTTAAATTTTGACAGGAGTCAACTGACAGATGCCTGTTGACAGGAGCAGTGTTGCTGTTTCAGTAAAGAGGATAGAAATTCAAAAAGTCACGGACTTATTGACCCGCCCTCGTATTATGTGGAATTTACCAAACTGTGTTGGGGCGATTGATGGCAAGCATATAAATATTAAATGCCCTAATAATGCAGGTACCATATGCCATGATCAATGTTATATACTTATAACAATATGCCATTCATTTATAGGGTCTCTATTTTATAATTATAAAGGACATCACTCAATCATTCTGTTGGGGATTTGCGATGCCAACTATACATTTACGGGCATTGATATTGGAGCGTGTGGTTCACAAAGTGACCCATTGGTAAATGCCTTTTTCAAGACAACCTTGAACTACCAGAGAATGCTGCATTGCCAAATTCAAATGTGGAATTTCCATAATTTTTTTGGGAATGCTCCCTTGAAAACTTTTTTAATGCAACCCTATCCAGGTAAAGACAATTATTTTCATTATGCTTATCATCATTGGTTTTTAAGACAACGTCTAACACCGGACCGGGAGCTGTTCAACAAACGTTTATCTCGAGCTAGGCGTGTCATTGAAAATGCCTTTGGGATATTGGCTGCTCGATGGAAGATTTTGTTGTCACCGTTGAATATGAGCCCGCAATCTGCCGAAAAAGTTCGTGAAATTTCACGATAAAACTTATATTTCTACTGATTATGCCGATCGTTATGATGAGGACAATATAATTCATGGACTACAGCGTAAAAACGCCACCCCCTTGCAAAGAGCAAGAAAGACATTTTTTTCCCAACGATGCATCCAAGAATGCATTTCACCTGAGAGATCAATTAAAAGATTATTTACTTTATTAATATTCCATTTTATTATATTTATTATATTTAAATAAATTTTTACATGAAACAATAAAATTCATTTATAAAGAACCAAGATAACTTCATTAAAAGAAAAACAAAAAACAAACAATTCACATTCTTAATCACATAACGTTATTTAAATTATCACATTACATGCATCATAATACATCACATGAAATCACAGTACATTAAGTCACTACTATTGGCTTGTGTCCTCGCAACTTCCTTGTATGCCAAGTCATACATTTTAAATTTGAGGTCTTCCTGCGTAGCTTGAGGTAATTTCTTCAGAAGCCCATCCAGAACATCATAGAAAGGGTCATGGGCTGGAGTTTTCGTTTTCGTTGCCACTGCCTCCACAATCCCCATTAACTTGTCTATGCATTCTTGTGCATCTGTTTTTTGTTTTTTTAATGGGGGTTCTGGAGTCACTGGCAACGAGAATGAAACCTCTTCGAAAACATTTTCATTTATTCCCTCTGCCGACTGATTGTCGCCTTCAAAGGTTGAAAGGCTTATGTTTGATGAAGTTCTGTAAAAAAAGATGCCATAAAATTAGGGTACAAATCGTGAAAAGGACAATTTCACCTACCTACGAGGAGCAACATAAGTTTGCAAGAACGTCATGGCATTGAAAAATTCCCATTTCCATTAGTATTCGGCTTCGCTTTTCGAAGCTGTTTTCCGTCCCATTTCCTTGACATAGCGGTCCCTTAAACTTCTCCATCGTTGTTGGCAGTAATCGACTGAAAGAAAAATGAGGTAATAAATATAAAAGGCAATAAACATATTATATATATTTTGTTACCATCTGTGCCGACATCTTCTGCTACCTTATCCCATGCCTTCAATTTTTGTATTTTGTTCCGGTAGCTACAGCTAGATTTGTCATATATACGAGTACATGGGTTGTTCCGGACGGCTTCAATAATGTGTTCATCCATTTTTGTTTTCTGTTGAATGAAATGAGTTGGTTAAATACATAATGTACATTTAAATTTATAACAAAATGTTCTTTCTTACCGAAACACAGTCTTCTTCAATAATTTTTTTTTCTTTTCACTAATTTTTCCTCTTTTGCCCTTTTAATTTTCAGCTTAAATTTTAGAATTTTTTATTTTTTCAATTCGAAAACAACACGAGACCAACCGCACTACGCCAACTTCAAGGATCAAAATGATTTAAAGCTGGTAAAGCACAAAGGAGCAACCGAATTAATTTCCATGGAAACATCTGTCAGACGCCCAAAAAGTTACAAGTTGACCAATTTCATCCGAAGTGATGCATTCCACTTGTAGGTCGCATTTGCTGTCTCCCTTCCTCTCATAAGGGTTTATGAGTTGTCAATTTTTTGACAGTATAGCTACTCGTATCTGTCAAATACATTTACAAATAATGAATTTCTAATTGTAGGTGCTTGATGAGGAAATAAACTTCAACAAAATAACGTATTCAAACGTTTTTCCATTAATATTTGAATAAAATACGCCATCTGTCAAATTTACACATGCAATAAGCGACTTAAATCACTCTCTCTTTTGTTTGCTTATGTTTACAAAAGCGAACGAAAATTTAACGAACCGATTTCGGGCTTATTGAGATTCGGTAAGAAAATTCTGAGGCGATTTTTTTTAGCAATCAGTTAGCTGCATTAATTTTTGACAGCTCGCTGGCTGGAACAAATTTTTATGAAAAACTAAAACTCGGTTCGTAATTAACTTAAAAAAATTTTTAAACAAATCATTGTATTCTAAACTGTTTTGTATAACTAAAATGTTAAGTAAAAGTACGTAAGATTTTAAATAAATGCTTGTGAAGTGGATGATGACTTCGTTTAAAAAGAATCGTGCTTAAAAAAATATTTAAAAAGCACTTGTGGAACTCAAAAACAAATACTTGTAATGTTGTTTTTTTCAATTTAAAATTAACAACCAGCGAAATGAGAGCGAACCATTATTTCATAGAGATTCCAATCAGCTGGTAAAAACTCAAGTTGCAGGTGTCAAATTTATATAATGTACTGCATCCACTCCAATTTAAAAAAAAAAATCAGTTCTTGTGCTGAACAAAAGATGAGTGAAATGTCAAAATTTTGCTGATTTTTATTGTCCCAGACAATTAATTTTGTGCTGAAAGTGAGTGGAAACTCGCATGCGCCTTTATATCTCATACACTTCTACCGTAGTCTCCTCGTGATTTGATATCGTCGAGCAGTTGTCGTTGCATTTGCACGAACCGCGCTTGAGATATTACCAAAACCTTTTGTTTTAGGTTGGAACATCCATAATCTAGTACTCAAATATCTGTTTGAGCGCCATTTGTCAGAAATTTTTGCGTGATAACTTTGTAAACAAGTCAGTGTTGGTATTTATGTCTGTATTCTGCAAGTTTCGCAATTGCAAATTTAGTTGCTGTCTAGCAAAATATCATGTGCGGAGAGTTGAAAATGTTAACGAGGACTTGACAATGTCAAAAACACAAGCACACGAGTGGTACAAAGAGTTTAAAGCGGGCCGTACTGTAGTTGATGATGTGCCTCATTCCGGTCGTCCATCCACCAGTTTGACCAACGTAAACATCGAAAAAATTAAAAAAAAAACTGTGGTCGCAGTCGATCTTGGTATCTTGTTCGAATCTCTACAGAGCATTATGCATGATATTTTGCGCATGAGACGAGTTGAAACGGAGCTTGTGCCGAGAATGCTGAATTTGTTGCAGAAGCAGTATTGATGTCGCTTAAGAAATACTTTCTTTGGGTCAAAATGTTATCGATGGCATCACTACTGGTTACAGGGCACGGGTCTTTGGCTTTATGAATATGACAGTCTCGCCTGCAGGCTCCGGCAACGGTCTTCCTGATGGACCTCTTGTCGCATCCTGGGCTCCTAGTTCGTTCGTCCTGCTATGTACCTTGCTTAGGGCTTCACTGACCGAACTTTCTCGTTCTCCTCTGAGGAGTAAAACCACCCATAATACTTATGTGGGTTGCTTTCAGAGATCTGCCTTGTGGGACCATGGCTGCCCTCCACCCCCGCTAGAGCTCGGTCTTTCCACTAAAAAGGAGCATATTTTACATGTTCGCAATCATCATACCGAAAGGTAGATCACTCAACTATAACATCAGATACAAGAGCAGGCTACGCACGTGAATAATATCTTCCCACAGGAACCTGGTGAATCAAACCATAAACGTCTTTGCGTTGAATCGAACGAAGAGCTCTAAAGCCAAGGCCCTGACCTGCTTTTGGTCAACAAGACTAAGCTATCACAAAATTCTCTTACAGAAACCACAACTGTGGAATCAATGCATCCGCAATTTCAGTTGTTTAAGGGGTTTTAATTCTTAAACCCACCGCAAACACAAAGAGCTTTTCTTTTGAATGGAATTCACTTCTACCATCTTAACTAAGACAATATCAAATTTCTCGTAGCGTCAGCGCATTTTCCCCGTAATTTGGAAATACCGGTACCTGTTAAAATCGAATTTCTTATATTTGTTGATGGCAATGCGAGAAAATCACAAATACAACGAGAAAGAATCCCCTTCATGACTTAATACTACAGCCTGTCTCGATTGTCAAATAAACTTGATACAATAGGAAGAGGAAGACAGAAAGTAATCTACCTTACATTAAGCAAAAGGTGCCCTTAAAAGATTATCCCTTCCTGAAAGCACTATCGACGATCTCAATGTCAAACTGCGTTCTACTGCGTAAAGAAGAATACACTTTAGGGGGTAACCGATGTTCTTAAAAGGAAATATAAACATTCGGAAAATTGATTGGCACCTATACTGAGCGGAAAGAAAGAACTATTAGGCTCATTATTAAGAACTTCCAAAGAGCTTCAGACCTTTTAGTCTAGCTTCGTTTAGGTTGAACAATATATCGATCCTCATGTGCGCAAAACTGTTTGGCAAATACATTCTCTATCGAAGATTCAACATGTCTATCAACGCTTAAGATTCCGCAGAATCCGACAGGCAGCATCAGGAGCACTAATGCTAAAAAAAACCTCGGAATGTAGTTGCTTCGATAAAATGGGGTGTTGAAAATAAGGGCTATTGTTCAGACCAAGATGAAATACAGAATTGTGCCAACTACGTCAGCAAAAAATTGTAAGTTTTTGGCAAAGATGCAACCGCACTAAAGACGTTGTTTTGCAAAAGCACTCGAATTGGCTTGAGATCAGGGAGAGCTTCACTGTCAGAGAAAAGGCTAAGATGTCAATTTCAACTAGATGTCGTGGGCTTCCCAAATAAGAATTCGAGGAGTCTTATAAACGAACAAAACAACGACAAATAGTAAAGGTATCAAATGCAGACGAGTCCGCTGCAGCTGATTTACGAAATGTGTGCCTAAAGTAAAACCAAACATTTGTGCTCCATGGCTCCATGCTCCAGCTGAAACTCTAACTTATAACTAAATCGGATGAGTCACACAGCCCAAGAATAGTATGGAAAAATCCTAGGCTATCATCCACCCGCTTTTCTTTACCAATAAGGTTTCAATTTAAAAATGAATCTACTCAATTGTCCATTGCAGAAGAGAAGTACATTAAGCAGAAAATAAACGGTTAGCGGCACAGAGTGATTTTTACACCTCAGAACATTCGCATAGTCTGCAGCTTACAATAGTGGACGGTAAAGTGTGATACATCTTCAACAAAATGTTACATATGCCAAGCAAAACCGACAGAAATGAACAGTATAGACGAGTGTCTGAGAAAAAAAGTTCGCGGAAGTCGGAACGAATTTGACTTATCACCTCTACATTCATACATACGATTTTTTGAGTATTTCTTTCTTCTATGTATCATACGAGTATCGATTAGACATTAAATCGTGGCAAATCAGGTCTCGGACCTTGATGAAGCTTTAATTGCTAGCTGCGCTAGTATTTTGCAAGCTTTAAGTTCGGGCTGCAAAATAAATGTGGACAAATTCAAGGGTTATGCGCTAGAGACAGCTAGAGGACTAGTCGAAAAATATCCATGGTACTACTTGCCACCTTCAGTCCACAAAATATTGATTCATGCTCCTGAAGTCATTGACCGATCTCTAGTTTAAATTTGAGAGCTCTCTGAGGAAGCTGCAGAGGCCAAAAATAAAGACTTAAAAAAATTTAGACCTCAGCACACTCGAAAAATTTCTAACATTTCAAGCCCGACCTCCGTGCAGCGTAGAAGGATCATTAATTTTGTAGATAAAGGAATTCTGGTCGATAGGGCCCTGACTAGATGTGATGAGTGAGCCAATATGTAACGAAGAAGGTAGAGAGGAGTTGTCTGAAAGGAGGCCTCATATCCCCACTGCTTTTGTTCAGGTTTGTTGGCTCACTGCTTAGAGCTCTCAAACATCTTTTCCCAAGCACTGCAGATGAATTAGATTTTTCGTCGGAGAGATCATGTCTGGTCTAAAGTGCAGGCGCAGTATCCAAGAAGCTAAGAATTTAGATGTCATTCTCTATGACAAAATTCTCTTGACTAATAATATTCCGCTAACAGCCTCCAAAGTGCTACCAATCTGCTAGCGGTGTAAAAGAGCTGGCGCCAATACATGAGTCCTATCACCGAGCAGGGTCCCCTCGATCTACACTGCTTTTACGAGGCCTATTTTAACCTTTGAGTCCTTGTGTGGTGAAAAAAAAACAACAAAAAACACTATGGCGCTGGCAGCCCGTTGTCGTCATTTTTGTCACATTTGAGCGGGGCCTACGATTTATCGCCGAGTCCGAACGGCACTCCTTAGAAGCTTCGTAGGCAATTTTACTTTCGGGAGTTTGCCATTGCCCGCCGAAAGGGTGTGACGATTTGAAAAATTGTTGGCGATGCCGGGGATTGAACCACGGACCCTCTGCGTGATAGTCCAATAAGCTAACTATCGCGCCATAGCAACCACCTTTCACAAAATTACGTCACTACTCACTGCTGCTTTAACTAGACTGTAAGCAACGATCTGACTCAGCTGCATTAAGGCTTTCTCCTCCTTTGATATTTATATCTTAGGTTGCATTCTTAAATCCATCTTCCCTTTAAGGACAATTAGTCTTTGGTACAACGCGGTTTGGAGTTTTGGTAGCCTTTTTGATTTTCCTTGACCAACAGCTGTGCCAGGAAAGGAATGTTGTCGGGGGTTTACATGTGGCTCAAAACTAATTTAGTACTCGGCATAGGTGCCTTTCCGGAGAACGACAACGTTGGACTTCACATCTCGTTAAACTTTCATCTGTCCTCTTAGCGGAGATATTTAAATCCTCAGCAAGAGCTAAGGTATGTTTGTTCGCGAATATAGGAGGAAATCTGAGCAAATTCTGTAACTTTATAGCGAATAAATTACAATTTTAGGTAGATTTAAGGAAATATAAGAAATCAAAAAAATTTTTCTTCTTTACAAACATTTTGTTTTTATATTACACTTTGGCTTATCTATTATACGTGTGTTAAGCTCTTCCCCATAACATATGAGAAATCTTTACTTATTTCTTAAATTTCTTATTAAGTTGTTGATGCTCTCTCTGTTACCAGCCACCAGCGTGGATTGGAGCATGTTCATGTAGAACCTTGACTAATTGAACATGACCAACTGGAGCATGATGCACCAATGGGGCATGAACTTCTTCCTTTATGACTTTGATCACATTAACTGGCTGTTCATGATGAACAGCAACGCCACCATGAGATAGTCCTCCTAGATCTAGACCACCGTGCCCACCGGATTCGTGGATAACCTTGACAAGATGTGTTTGGCCTCCATGAACAATTGGAGCAGGTGCTGAATGATGGAAGATATCAATGATGTGCTTAGAAGGAGGACGATGATGTACTGGTGGTGGGCCATGATAACCTCCATTACCACCGCCGCCATTAGAACCGCCGCCGCCGCCTAAGAACAAGGCATTCGCAACTGACGCCAAGGCAAGGACACAGATGAAGGTCTGTAAAATATAAATAATGTTTACAATATCTGGGTGTCTATATCCTTGTTGTTAACTTACTTTCATCGTTTTTGGTATTCCACTTATGATTGTCTAACGAAACCAAAACGAAGTGATGACTAACTGACCTCGTGAGTTGATATTTATACACACTTCACTTGGGTGACGAGCCTACGCGATATTTGTTCCAAAAGATACCACTTTTCTACATGGAGGTACACTGGGCATACTTAATTTGGGCGTTACGCATAGGTTTTCTTTGGTTGGGACAAAAATGCAAATCCAAATGCAAATCACTCACAGTAAGCACAATAAGACGAGTTTCTATTGAAGTTGTAAAAAAAAAGGGCATGCGTTGTAACAGTAAAAATTGTGACACAAGACTTGTTTCTTTTGAAATTGTTTTTTTTTTTTCTTATAATCTGTAATATGTAAGACGATCGCATGCGATACGATTGGGTTTGGAAAAGTATTTCCCACATTTAATCTTGCATAAATGGCAGATACCAATGATGTCTGCTTTTCTTAATTTAAATATCTTTTTATGAATTTGACAGTTTTCATTCAAATTTCATCACAAATTTATTGCACTTTATGACATTACAGATAAGCTAAGATTTTTGGTAAATTGACTAGTAGAAGACTTACAAAATGTAGGCGGTTGACGCAAAGCTTGACGAGGCTTCCCCCGACAATAATAAACTTAGTCATACCTACTTGTTCCTTGCCCTGAAAGGGGATTCTGTAAGTATCTATTTTTGAACTAAACAATTGCTGTAATTTGGTTTATTCAATTAACTAATCTACTTACCTACCAAATAATGCTATAGCCCGTTACAGGCCTCAACTAATAAGTCAACGACTAATGCTTACTTTATTGACCAGGTCGATGATCTACGTGCCTATCTAATAGTGCTCGCTGTTATATCTCCTACGCAAACAGAACCAACAATCGTTCGATGAATTTCGCGTTTTACGCTACCATTACTCGGTGTAAAAACATTTATTCTTCTGCGCCATAGACCAGGACTGAGATGATAATTATCACAAATGCAGGCCCATTAATATTTTTTGACAAGAACTTGTTACTCATTTTCTTTTACGAAATAAAGGCAAGCTTATATTTGCCATTGAGAATGCTTGGACATCTACAATGCTGGATGTGTACCTTACCCGGCTTTACGTGGCATGTTTTCCAAGCTTTTTGAAACACATTTAGGAAAAATTGTCAAATTCATTTATGTACCCACTTCGGGGATATAAAAGATACCCATTAGAAGTTCATCTACCATCATCCATATTTCAGAATGCTGACTGGTTCTAGATTGATTGCTGTAGAATAAGGGTAGACACTAAGAAGAGTCAACCTGGTGGTACACAGTGATGCAACTGTCTCTACACATCAATTGTGCATATTTTACCTCCAAGTGGTAACCATCAGGTACAGTGTGATGTTCATCTGACAGATGTTCATCAACTACAGAGGCATCAGTCTTCTTAACATCGCCTACAAAATCCTATCTGTGTTATCTGTCGTATTTCGTAAACGCCTGAACCCGTTTTTCAACAACCTGATAGGTCCATATCAGTGTGGTTTCAAGCCAGGAAAGTCCACCATCGACCAAATATTCACGCTACGGCAGATCTTGGAGAACACCCATGAGCTTCAGATCGATATACACCACCTATTCATCGATTTTAAGGCCGCGTATGGCAGCATCTATAGAGACGAGCTATACAGAGCAATATCTAGTTTCGGCATACCTGCCCAACTCGTCCGTCTGTGCAGGATGACGATAGATAATGCAGGCTGCTTCATTAAGGTCGGAAAGGATCTCACCGATACCTTTGATGCAGGCGATGCACTATCTTGCGATTTCTTTCATTCTTGAAAGTATAGTACAAAATTCACGTGCAAACACAAGAGACACAATTTTTCAAAAGTTTTTCCAATTACTCGCATACGCCGATGATATTGACATAATCGGAAGAAAGCAGTGTGATGTGAGTGGCGCCTTTGTAAGCATTAAGACAGAAGCGGCGAAAATGGGCTTAGAGGTCAACGAGGGTAAGACTAAATATATGCTGTCAAGCAAAAAAGACACTGAACACCGACCTTGGCAGAAATAACTTTGAGGTAATTAAGGACTTTATCTACTTAGGCTCCGCTATGAATTCAGACAACGACACCAGCGCTGAGATCAAACGAAGAATAATTCTTGCCAATCGCTGCTTCTTTGGGCTAAGAAGCCAATTGACTGGTAAAGCCCTCTCTCGAACAACTAAAGCTATCCTATATAAGACCTTAATAATCCCAGTCCTGCTCTATGGTGCAGAGGCATGGGCATTATCAAAAATGGATGAGGGTGCTCTTGGCTGCTTGGGGAGGAAAGTTCTTCGAATGATTTTCGGTCCCGTCTGCATTGACGGTGACTAATTATGGAATATTATTTCAATTAAGTGACGGCCTCAGCTGGCTTGGCAGTAGATCATTCCTCCAACCCAATTTTCCAATACATTTTCTATGGCTTCGCGATATAGCTTGATCAATAATGTTTTTGAGTGCCTAAACCGTCTCTGGATTATTGGCATTACATCGAACTTTAATGAAAAAAAAGTCCAACAGCGTCAAATCGCAACTCCATGGCATCCTAGCAACATCACAAAATGACTGAATACACAATTTTTGAACTTAGTGCGCAATAAGTCAGTTGTTAAATGGCATGTACAGCACATTGCTAGAACCATAGCTCGCACAAGTCCAAACCCTCAATTTCTGGCTATAAAAATCGGTTATCATGCCTCAGTAGTGCTCCCCACTGACTCTAACACTTTTTTCATTGGCGTCTTGGAAGAAAAATGGGCGAATAATACCGCCACTGCGAAAATCACACCAAACAGTCACACGTTTAGTATGCATTGGGTTCTCTATGATTTCGTGAGGATCTTCCGAGGTCCAAATATGGCAATTTTGCTTATTTACGTAGCCGCCGAGATAAGTTCCTGAGCAAAATTGTCGTCAATTTCGAGCTGCTTTAAGGTCAAAATAGGAAAGCGACAATGATGGTTATTTCGCTCCGATTCCTAAGTCAATGGGACCATTTAAGTAAATTATCCGAGATCTATATCAGGAATTCTCCTTAGGCGAGGCCGACTAATGTTTAATTGATGAGATCTTTAGCGCAATGAGGTTATCGGGTCTTGAGAAAAGCTGTAATATTGTCTGTCTGAGCGAACCCGAAAATGTGATCGATTATCGACCAGCAAACCAGCATCACAAACTTGCGTACACCAGCTGCAGTTGGTGCAGTATTTCGGCCGATATTTCTTTTCAAAGTTCGCACTGTTGCAGCAACACAAAATCCACTTTGGAAGTAACTTTGTTGCGAAAAATTGTTTGTTCTTTTTAATGTCAAAATAGAATTAAATAGGGTTTAAAGAGACGCGAGTTTTTCCGAAACAATAAAGAAAGGAAAAGGAGAAAAGAAGAAGAGGGTCACCTTACCGACGAGTGTTCTGCCACTAGTTCAATTTAAATAAATCGTTGAGCTCCAACGAAGCCGTTATAGCGTTGTGAGAACCCTCTTTTTTTTATTTCGTTTTCATTGGTTTGGTTTTCCTCGGAAATTCTTTTTCGAATTCGGGTTTCTTTTTCTCTTTTCCTTATAGCCAAGGTTTCGTGATTCCTTAAAGATCACAGACTTGGCGCTCAACTTAGTCTCTTATACCTAGGTTTAACTGCAGCCAAAGCGCTACCAGGAGGTTAAACGAACGCAATCTTAGAATAAGTGGGAATTCTAAAGTTATTTTGATTAGGGGCAACTTTGACAGTTGTCGGGGTTCAAGCATAATAATTGGCGCCCAACGTGGGGCTTTCCTAATTTGTTTGTCGGTTTTTCTTTTAATTCATTCGGTTCACCACTGGTGAATTGAAATTGAAATTTGTTTTACAGCTCTGGTATCTAGTCATTTGCCATTTTCTACGAGCATTGCTCCTTTCAATACAGGAACGCTGTATTGTAGTTATCTTCTACCATATGTAATGCATTTTCTAAGCAATTGAAGCATACCTTGGGCTCGTGTTCTGGTTTTGATTGCATGATCTTCCATCGTTCCGTGAGTTACTCAGGTTTATTTATTTTAGCGCTGAATTTTGAAGCCTTTGTAACTTATGCGTTGTTGTTACTTTGACTCAACTAAAGAGTAGTATACTTGTATTAAAACACGAACCGTGAAATGGTATCTCGAATGGACTAGTTGCGCAGCTTATCAATGTGTTTGTTCCGTAGAATATTGACTAATTCAATATTGTTGTTTTCAGTGTTCAGACAGACATGTTTAACTCTGCTTTGGTTTGAATTGTGGACTCTGGATGTGCATTATCTTGGTTTCTGAAGCATTGATAATCAACTCGTTGTCGTTGGACCATTTTCCTGCATGATCGAACTCCTCCTGCACTATCTTCGTCTCCATATCCAAGGATCTGCAATCGACCACAATCGCCGTATCTTCAGCAAAGGTTAACTCCCAACGTGGAGGCGGTGTCGCGATCTTCATTAAAGAAGGCATAGAATTCCACAAAGTGTACAAGGGAGTGTTACGCAGGTTCCGGGTGTTAGAGGCAGTCGTCATTTACATCCCGCTCCGCAGTGGAAAGCGGCTGTACTTGGCCTCTGTTTATGCATCTTGCGCTTCACAATCCACCTTATTCATTACAGAGCTCGACACACTTTTTCGACTTCTGAGGCTGGAATCGGGGGAGAATTATTTTATAATCGGCGGGGACTTCAACGCTAGACACAGAGATTGGGGAAATAATTTGTCAAATACTAGAGGGAACCTACTACTCGATTGTTGGGGTCAGCACGATGCCATGTATAGACTCGGTCTTAAAGCGACGGATAACCCGTCGTTTCACAGAGGCGGGTCTTATTTGGATCTATTACTGTATGACGAACGTATACGATTGACAGGTACGAATTTACAAACGCTTAACTGTCTGCGCACATTTGTGTATGACAGCGACCATTGCGGTTTTAGCACCGAAATCACAGTTCCCAACGAAACTGCGGAATTGGGGGAGTTTGTCCAAAGATACTCTTACAACTACAGTAAGACTCGATGGACACGCTTCTCCGCAACCTTGACAAGATCACTCTCCTCGAACACGCTCCACCCACCGTCTATAAGAATAAGATAAGAATATATCAAACGAGGAGATCGATAAGTACCTTAAACGAATGGACCAGACAATAAAACAAACTATGGACACTACAATACCGCGGTATAAACAAACGACTAACGAAGATCTGTTCCGCAATCCTACTATTGACGCACTGCACCGACAGAAAAGTAGACTTCTGACAAGACTGAAAAACTTATACAGACAGTTTACAGACAGACAAGACCCAGAGATTAGGACACTGAAGTCGTCGATTAAAAATATTCAAACGTTAATCAAAGAGAATTACAGAATTGCTGTAAGTTTGTATTGGAACAACAAGGTATGGGCTGTAAACACCAGCAACCCGAATATGTTCCCGCAAATAAATAAACTATTTCGGAGAAAAAATCAAAACGACCTTCAGTGTCTTAAAATAGCCCGGACTACAGACAACGAACGGTTACTAACAATAGCAGGCATTGATACAAATGAGGCCGCTGATGATGACGGCTTCTTTGTGATCGAGGATCCACAGGAGAAGGTTGAGGCCATAGGGGCGACTTTCCAGGAAGTATACAAGGCCAATGATATCATTGGCCCTAATTATGACCTGGACAATCGCGTCTTGGTGCACAACTTCTATATTCGAAATAAAGTAGAGAACTGGCGATCCGAGGGCTCTGGTTTCACCCGATTCAGCGATGAAAATATGGCAAATAATGTCATTACCAGAGAAGGTGAGCTACCCCCGTTCATTTCGAAGGAAGAACTCCATGAGATCTTCGACACAATCAGAAGTAAGAAATCAGTGGGGACCGATGGTATTCCGAACATCGTGCTTCGACATCTTCCTCTAGAAGCGATGGACATTTATACCACCCTGTTTAACAATGCAATGAATAATGCACATTATCCAGTGCATTGGAAAACGGCGGTGGTTCAACCTATCCCCAAAAAGGGAAAGGATATATCCAATCCGGCGAATCTCCGGTCGATAAGTCTCCTTCCGAATATCAGTAAGGTGTTCGAAAAAGTAATCAATAGAGCTCTGACTAGGTGGGTTGAGGACAAACATATAGTTCCGGATAATCAATTCGGTTTTAAGGCAGGACATGCTATCTCACATGCCGCGTCTAAACTGGTGTCCGATATCCAATGGAATAAAACCAAAAAACAGTGTACTGGTGCCTGCCTAGTTGACTTGGAGAAGGCTTTCGACACTGTATGGTTAGAAGGTCTTTTCTACAAGCTGGCTAGTCTGGGGATCAGTAAACCTCTCTTGTACATTCTTTATAATATGCTAACCAACAGACAGTTCATCGTGAAAAATGGTGATGTGACTTCTGTTGGAATATTTCAAATTAAAAATGGTCTTCAGCAAGGCGCGGTCAATTCGCCGATCCTATTCAACATTTATACAAGCGACTTGATAGGTTCACTTCCCCATACTATTGCGTACGCAGATAACTTGATAGCGTACAGAACAGGTCCAAAAATCGAGGTCATTAATACTCTCTTACAGCGTGACTTCGATAAGATAAGACGATTTTGCGATGACTGGAAGTTGAAAATCGACTTTCAGAAGTCGGAAACCATTCTTTTTAGGACGCCGTTGTCTGGAGCCTCTAGGGACACCAGAAAAAATTGGCGAAAGTTCTCGATCATTGGACAACACGGACAGCCTCTTGCCTGTCGAAATGTAGTCAGATACCTTGGGATCTGGCTAGATCAGTTTCTGTATTTTAACAAAAATGTAGATGCTGCCCTGGACAAAGAGACTGTTTTATAGCAGCCAACTCAATGCGAGGGTAAAGATAATCTGCTACATGGCCCTTATCAGGCCCATGCTGGTATTTGGGTGTCCCGTGTGGTTCAATGTATGAGCAAGCTTAATGGAAAAGATTCGGGTATTTGAGAGGGCTTGCCTTAGGGCTTGTCTTCGCTTGTACAGAACACCAGAGTCGGAGTACAAAAAATTTTATCCTAATGAGGTCCTTTACAACAGGGCGAACCTAATACGAGTGGACAACTTCATAATTAAGCTGACTCGAAGGCACATTGCAAGAGCAATGGCCTCGACGAATAACCTGATATCCGGGGCTTACTACCCCAATTACCTTTATCACGAGAGTGTGCGCTCCAACGGCTTCGTTCCACCGGAAGTATTCCTCTACTTTCATCAGATAGGGTTGATCCAGGATAGATCAGCGATCCCGTTAATCTTCCATGTCGCTCGGACAGCTGGGGACAGGCGACTCAACTACAACAGAGACGTCGCACACGGCCGGGTGGATCGTCTCAGGTTCAGTAGGGCGGTGGGGAATCGCGATAAGAGGGATGTCGTACGGCAGCACCAGCATTTCTGGTGGTTGAATGATGAGGAAGGTGTTTCGTCGTCGTTTCCGTCAATTACGGACCAGCCTCACTAATGAGGCAGAGCTGACCAATCTGTTTGCTCTGTAAATAGCGGTGGCCAGCTTACATAGGTTTAGGTTAGTATTTAAGAAAGATATGTATATATTAGTATATGTAAAGGTATATACTAATGTATGTATATTATTATATATAACGTCTATATGTGTGTTTGTATGTATTGTATATAGGTTAGGTAGATTAAGGTTTATTTTAAGTTAGATATTAAGTTTTTATAAAAATAAAAAAGCAAGTCCATATGCTAAGTTTTTTGTTGACAATTCTTTTCTTAGCCTAAGTATAGAAAATAAATATTCCTAAACAAAATAATAATGAAGTCGAAAGACATAGGTATAAGAATTTAGAGTAGCTTAGAGCGCCTGTGTGGGACCAGTAAGTTAGTATAAGATTGTAAAGTAATTTTAAGCTAGCATTTAAGCATTTTCTGTTAGAATGTAAGAAGTAATGATAAGTAAAATGCATTTAAAACTAACTAAAACTAACTTCAGCAAAGGTTAATGTTATGCTTTGCTTGAAGACGCCGCGTAGTAGCTAAGACGTGTATATAATGAAGAAAATCGGCCCTAGTTTTGATTCCTTCGGGACTTGAAACTGCACCTTCTTTTTATACCCATAAGGTCCTTAATCTTGACGCAAAATAGCCTGCTGTGTAAATGATCCTTCAACCAATCAGCCAGCCTCTCACGTATACCAATCCGTTCTAACGCTTCTAATGCTTTCCATGGCTAAGAATGTAGAAAGCATTACTAAAGTCTATGAACATGACTATAACTGCGAATTCGCCTAGAAGTTTCCTGTACTTTTGTTTTTTTAAATCCGTATTAACTTTTGTGTATAAAGGAGCGTTTGTCAGTAAAACTCTGCAACTTTTGCTTAGGATAGAAGCAGCAATCTTGTCGTGTCTTACGATATCAATGACTATAATTCCATCAATTTCTGGTGATTTATCTTCTTGCAGAGAATTAATCATTCCACACATCTCATGGATATTCATCGCAGTAGCAAATATTGTGTTTTCTACTCTTGCTTTTTTGTGAATCGATGTGATAGAGTTATTATGATGAAAAATTTGCGATGTCTGTGAAGAGAGTTCACATTCGTTGGATAAAATTTGGATAATTTAATTTGTAAAATGTTTAGTGATCGTTTTGTCGATATTTGACCTTTTCCTTCCTTATACTTGTATTTCATTTATTAATCCTCATGCTTTTCGAAGGTCAGCCTCAAATTGCGTGCATTTGTTCTAATTTGGATTTCCGGATCTTTTATATCCCCCGTTTCGAAACTTTTGTTACCTCTATAGGGTCCATCTCTTTTCTTACATTCGGCGAAAATGAATGGGGTTCTCCAGGGATTCTTTTCATCTTCTAATTTGTCTTCGTGTAAGTTGACTCTTCAGGTTTTGGACAAGCCACACAAATGCATCCTCATGTATCTTAAAGGGTCAGCGACTTCCGTGATGTTCCTTAATTAGATATACAGCACTCTGTTAACTGGTGTGTTGATGGACCACTGGGCTTTTGCTGAATACCATAGTGTGCTGATCATAAGTGATACAACATCCTGCGAAACATCCTGTACAACTTTTTTTTACTGAGGGTGGAAATCTCAAAAGACACTCTGCGGTTTTTCAACCCAGAGTAGTCTGGGACTCTAAACGCACTAAAACCACCTCCATATCATGACCAATCAAGGAGAGATCGAAAAATGACTTCTTTTTCCAACGTAAAGTTGTGTTTGAGATGGCAACGATTAGTATGAGGCCTCGTAGAAGTAGCATCTTCCAACAGGTGCTGGTTCCTTAAATGACGAGAATGAGCCTCTGCAGCCGAACATCTTGCAGCTCTGCTAATAAGTCCTACCTCACGCCTCCCCGTGGCCCCATATGGGAATCTCAGTAGAGGTTACGAAGTGAAGAGGGCAAATGGCGAGTTTCCTGCGCCATTAACCAGGATTAGTGTCGGAAAAACAAAACAAGACCTTATCCGGGCTACTCCGACATATTTGGAGCTCAGGCGGGAAAGGATTTCCAGGACTTAGTCAGGGTCTTGGAAAAGAGATGGTGGCGGACAAGCCCTATAAGGGCCAACGGCAGCGCTCACATCCCGGAACGGATTACTGGCTTCGGTGTAACCGACCCCTCGTCTTAGGGGCACTCAAAATGGAACTGGTCCTCCAGGTTGGGGGTTGTGCCGCCAGGGTAACTGCCCGGCCATTTAAAAAAAATTAAGTTACGAAGCATCAACAAGCCTCGGATATGGACGGATCTACTGTTGACAATCCACGCAAACGATTTAAGGACAATGAGCTTCGGATATATACGTGAAATGTTAGATCCCTTAATAGACCACGTGCAGCCGAGCAACTAGCGGGGGCCCTAGACTGCTGCAAAGCAGACATAACCGCCATCCAAGAAATGCGATGGGATGGGCCGGACAAAAAGAAGATGAAAAACTGCGACATCTACTACGGCAATTGCTATCGACGGCAAAAGCAGCGCTTATTTGGATGCGGATTTTTTGTCGGAGGCAGACTAAGACAAGAAGTCCTCAGCTTCCGGCATGCGAGCGAGGGCCTCGTAGCAATCCGCATCAAGGCTAAATTCGCCAACATAAGCCTTATATGCGCGCATGCCTCCACAGGGGAGAAAGATGAGGACACCAAGGATGCCTTCTACGGGCTCCTCAGCAAGACCTACGACTCGGACCATTACCTTGTTGTAGCCAAGGTACGGTTGCGGATATCCCAAACTACGCCAAGACAATCGCAAGAGATCGCCAAGTCCTTCTCCGATCGAGTGTCTCTTAATCTGTTAAGAGGTCCAATGCCGCCAGCATCAAGCATCGAAGACCATTGGAAACACTGCCAAAACGCTATCAGAGATGCCGCTTCTGATGTGCTGGGTTTCACTCGTCCACCACAACGAAACCCCTGGTTCGATGATGAATGCCGGCAAGCACATACAGCTAAGCAAGATGCATATAACGCGGCGCTGCTTAGAAAGACCAGAGCTGCTCATGAACTCTATGAGCGGAAGAGGAGAGACGAACACCGGCTTCTCAGGAGGAAGAAGAAAGAGCATGAGAAGGAATGAGGTTCGGAAGTTTTACCATAAAAGGTAAAAATAACATGCCGCGGAAACAAACCCCGAACCGAAGCCTGTAGAGATGAACAAGGGAACATCGTAGTAGAATCACAGTCGATGCTGAGGATTTGGAAAGATCATTTCTGCAAACTGTATAACGGCGATGACGGACCAAATACCGCTGTCAGGCAGAATCAACCTTTCAACCTGGACGATGATGACCAACAATTCCGTCCACCCGACCTAGATGAAGTGAAGATAGCCATGTCGAAGCTTAAGTCCAACAAAGCTGCTGGAGCGGATGGCCTGACTGCCGAGCTCTTCAAAGCGGCAGGCGATGACTTGGTAAGGAGCATACACCAACTCATCTGTAAAATATGGTCGGACGAAAGTATGCCCGATGAATGGAACCTCAGCATTGTTTGTCCAATTCTCAAGAAAGGAGACCCTCTGAACTGCGCCAACTACAGAGGCATCAGTCTCCTTAACATCGCATATAAGATCTTATCCGCCGTATTCTGTGAACGCCTGAAGCCGTTCGTCAACAACCTGATAGGTCCATATCAGTGTGGCTTCAGGCCAGGAAAGTCCAACATCGACCAAATGTTCACACTACGGCAGATCTTGGAGAAGACCCATAAGCTTCAGATCGATACCCACCACCTACTCATCGATTTTAAGGCCGCGTATGACAGCATCTATAGAGACGAGCTATATAGAGCAATGTCTAGTTTTGGCATCCCTGCCAAACTCGTCCGTCTGTGCAGGATGACGATGGAGAATGCACGCTGCTCCATCAAGGTCGGTAAAGATCTCACCGAGACCTTTGATGTCCGCTGTTATGCGATTTTTTCAACATCGTACTTGAAAGAATAGTGCAAAACTCACGAGCAAACGCAAGAGGCTTTCGCGAGTATTGAGACGGAAGCGGCGAAAATGGGTTTAGCGGTCAATGAGGGCAAGACCAAGTATATGCTGTCAAGCAAAAAGGACAACCAACACCGACGTCTCGGACAGAACGTCACCCTCGACAGATATAACTTTGAGGTAGTTAAGGACTTTCTCTACCTAGACTCCGCTATAAATACAGACAACAACACCAGCGCTGAGATCAAGCGAAGAATAACTCTTGCCAACCGCTGTTTCTTTGGGTTAAGAAGGCAATTGAGTAGCAAAGCCCTCTCTCGGACAACAAAAGGCACCCTTTATAAGACTTTAATAATCTCGGTCCTGCTCTATGGCGCAGAGGCATGGACATTATCAAAAATGGATGAGGGTGTTCTTGGTTGCTTCGAGAGAAAAATTCTTCGGGCGATCTTCGGTCCCGTCTGCATTGACGGTGAGTGGAGGAGCAGATACAACGACGAACTGTATGGACTGTACAGCGGCATGGACCTAGCCAGAAGAGTGAAGATCCAAAGACTGAGATGGCTGGGTCATGTAGAGCGCATGGACACCAATGCTCCGGTCCGAAAAGTCTTCGAATCCGCCCCCGAGGGACAGCGTAGTAGAGGAAGGCCAAGACTCAGGTGGAGCACGCAAGTGGAAGAGGACCTCAGTCAACTTAGCGTGCGAAACTGGAGGCAGCTAGCCAGGGATCGAGCTGGCTGGAGAAGCTTGTTGACTGAGGCCCAGGTCCACCCCGGACTGTAGCGCCACCTAAAGTAAGTAAGAATTGCCGCAAATAGCTAAGCAAACCATGCAAATTGCGATGGTAAATACTTCGGCAAAAAGCAAGAAATTTAAAATAGCTGCTATATACTGCCCACCCAGGCATTCGCCCACAGAGGAAGATCTCAAGGACCTTTTTCAAATACTAGGTGAAGGTGAAGGTGAATGTGACTTCAATGCTAAACATACCTACTGGGGGTCGAGACTAACAACGACAAAAGGCTGGAAGCTTTACAAAGCAGGGCGACATTATAACTGCGACTTTATATCGACTGAATCGCCTACTAATTGGCCATTTGACCCAGCGAATATACCCGACCTCATAGACTTCTTTATAACGAAAGGAATCAACAGAAAGGAAATAAATGTCGAAAGCAGCGATGATCTGTCATCGGATCATACGCCCGTTATCCTAACTGTCAACGGCTTGTCATTAGAACAAATGAAAATTGTTAGACTAACTCACAAAAGAAAAAACTGGTGTAAATTTCAGAAACTTCTCGAACAAGTTATTAAACTTAAGTCTACACTAGTCACAATTAGCAATATTGATACCGAGTTGGAACAATTCATTGCCGATATACAACAGGCAGCGGAAGATAGTATACCGAGTTATCAACAAAAGAAACAAGCATCGGTAAAATATCCCGCAGAAATTAGGGAACTTATATTAGAAACAAGAAGAGCTAGCAGAAAATGGCAAATATCAAGATATCCTGGCGATAAAGCTATATTCAATAGACTCAATAACCAACTTAAGAAATGTATCTGTGTTTTTAAGAACAGATCTCTTCACATATATCTCCGTAACTTATCTGCTGACAAAGTCACAGACTATTCCCTTTGGAAGGCCATTTAAAAAGACCTCAAGCGCAAGATGCCCCATTAAAAATATCTGATGGGAATTGGATCGGCGACTCAAAGGAAAAGGCCCAACTTTTTTCGGAGCGCCTGACAAATGTTTTTAAACCTTTCCCACCTAGCGTGCCAGACGAACGTGTTGAATACTTATATAATCCCTTATGTTTCGCTTAAAGAGATCAAAATACGTATTCATAAACTTTCCAACAGAAAATCACCAGGTTATGATCTGATAACTGCACGGATCCTAAAAGAATCACCCTACATAGATCTGTTAAAACTTAAGCTTATAATAAATGCTTGCTTTCAACAAAGATATGTTCCACATCACTGGAAGATAGCAGAGATTATTGTTATACCTAAACAAGGAAAGCCTCATACGGAAGTTTCTTCTTACAGGCCTCATCTCATCTCATTGCTAACGGTGTTATCAAAAGTATTTGAAAAACTGCTCCTTAAAAGACTAGATGGAATCATAGAGCAAAGAAGGCTAATTCCCACCCATCAGTTTGGGTTTATAAGTAGGCACTCGACTCGTATAACTAATGTTATGAAAATGCACTTGAAAAGAAACAAGTTTGTTCTACAATGTTTTTAGACGTTGCCCAATCTTTTGATAAGGTTTGGCATAAGGGCTTATAATATAGACTACGTAGAGACCTTCCTAGACAGTACTACGAGATACTAAAGTCTTATATAGCAGATAGAGTTTTTGGAGTTCGCTATGGCCCAGCGTATTCTGAACTTAAAGAAATACAAGCAGATATTCCACCGGGAAGCGTTCTGGGACCCATCCTGTATTTACTCGTATTATATACCAGAGATATACCAAATGCGAGTGATACGATGAAGAAAACTAATGTACAAATAATACAAACCTTCCAAAGGAAAATCCTTCGGGGGATAGTAAATGCCCCATGGTACATTAGAAATAATGACTTGCATCTTGACTTGCAGATTGATTCTGTAACCGATGTTATCAAAAGGTACGCAACTCGTCATAAAGAGCGTTTGCAGATGCATATCAATTCTGAGGTGGAAGACATCTTAAGTGTACGAAATAATATTCGTAGATTAAAAAGAACGAAACCTTACGAACTTTTAATTTAAAAATTATGAGATACGGTATTTAAACTATAATACCTTCTCCAACACAACTTCTTCTTCTTTCTTTCTTTGAGTGGCGCTACAGTCCGGGGTGGACCTGGGCCTCAGTCAACAAGCTTCTCCAGCCAGCTCGATCCCTGGCTAGCTGCCTCCAGTTTCGCACGCTAAGTTGGCTGAGGCCCTCTTCCACCTGCGTGCGCCAACTGAGTCTTGGCCTTCCTCTACTGCGCTGTCGCTCGGGAACGGATTCGAAGACTTTTCGGACCGGAGCGTCTTTGGATCTCAGTCTTTGGATCTTCACTCTTCTGGTTAGGTCGACGTCGCTGTACAGTCCGTAAAGGTCATTGTTGTATCTCCTTCTTCATTCACCGTCAATGCAGACGGGACCGAAGATCGCCCGAAGAATTTTTCTCTCGAAGCAACCAAGAACACCCTCATCCATTTTTGATAATGTCCATGCCTCTGCGCCATAGAGCAGGACCGAGATTATTAAAGTCTTATAAAGGGTGCCTTTTGTTGTCCGAGAGAGGGCTTTGCTACTCAATTGCCTTCTTAACCCAAAGAAACAGCGGTTGGCAAGAGTTATTCTTCGCTTGATCTCAGCGCTGGTGTTGTTGTCTGTATTTATAGCGGAGCCTAGGTAGACAAAGTCCTTAACTACCTCAAAGTTATATCTGTTGAGGGTGACGTTCTGCCCGAGATGTTGGTGTTGGTTGTCCTTTTTGCTTGACAGCATATACTTGGTCTTGCCCTCATTGACCGCTAAACCCATTTTCGCCGCTTCCGTCTCAATACTCGCGTAAGCGCCACTGACATCACTCTGCTTTCTCCCGATTATGTCAATATCGTTGGCGTATGCGAGTAGTTGGACGGACTTTTGAAAGATAGTGCCTCTTGTGTTTGCTCGTGAGTTTTGCACTATTCATTCAAGTACGATGTTGAAAAAATCGCATGACAGCGCATCGCCTTGTCTAAATCCTTTCTGGACATTATAGGTCTCGGTGAGATCTTTACCGACCTTGATGGAGCAGCGTGCATTCTCCATCGTCATCCTGCACAGACGGACGAGTTTGGCAGGGATGCCAAAACTAGACATTGCTCTATATAGCTCGTCTCTACAGATGCTGTCATAAGCGGCCTTAATGGTGGTGGGTATCGATCTGAAGCTCATGGGTCTTCTCCAAGATCTGCCGTAGTGTGAATATCTGGTCGAAGGTGAACTTTCCTGGCCTGAAGCCACACTGATATGGACCTATCAGGTTGTTGACGAACGGCTTCAGGCGTTCACACAATACGGCAGATAAAATTTTATATGCGGTGTTAAGGAGACTGATGCCTCTGTAGTTGGCGCAGTTCAGAGGGTCTCCTTTCTTGAGAATTGGACAAACAATGCTGAGGTTCCATTCATCGGGCATACTTTCGTCCGACCATATTTTACAGATGAGTTGGTGTATGCTCCTTACCAAGTCATCGCCTGCCGCTTTGAAGAGCTCGGCAATTCATATGGCTTTAAAATGCTTTTGACAATAACAGCTCCCCTTGCACTGTCAGCTGGGTGAGGAGAGTGGTAACAGAGGTACCCGGGAATTCGAATCTTTGTTCCCTGTTAGGGTGGGTTTCAGAAATCAAACAAACATCAATTTCTTCATTGCATAGGAAAACCTGAAATTCTAAGATGTGTTGGAGTAGACCATTTACATTCCAGGTTGCGACTTTCAGATTAGTGCTCATTATTATTTTGCAGTTCTTCCCTGTAGATACTTCTTTACTTAGTAGTTTTATTACCTTATCTTGTTTGTCCAGTCTTTGTAAAACTGGTAGCGAAACTAGGTGCTAGTAGAACTAATAACTGAAACGCTTACTCGTCTTGCTACAAACCACTAGGAACACACAAAGCGTGAAACGGAATAGTTTTGCCTAACAGATTAAAGTATAAAGTTCTGACATTTATATCTGCCAAATCAATTGGTAGATTGCAAACTGTCAGTGTCCGTTTCATTCAGTGGTATTTGCCATTTTATCGTGATGACAAACATGCTTCAGCAAATGACCAGAATGTATTTTCTCGACTGGCTTTAAAAAAATACTTTTTACATAGCCATCTCTCGAACTCGGAAGTGCATCTCCTCACATCTATTTAAAACGAGTTATCGTGTTAAATTTCAGAAATTGTAATATCTAGGCTCAGTCGTTAACTACCAAGGAGATGACGATGTTACATATCGAGCTACTGTGGAATGGTTTACATGACTCGAATCAATTTTGCAGAAATTTGTAATAGAATATTGTAGCCCTCTAATGCATAACACTCACAAAGTCCCTTCTGAGGACTATATCGAGATACCATCACGTCGGCAAAGAAACATGGTGGTAGAATGACGAAACCAAATGAGCTGTGGCCGACAAGAAGAATGCATTTCAAGTGTGGACAAAATGCGATCGGAGCGACGATATACTCGTTAAAAGAGCTCGACTGGCTCTTGAATACGAGCGACTTAAAAAGAAAGCAAGGAAAGCCCTGGCTCACGATCGGCAGATAGAAGACAAGCTATACAAGAAGTTCAAACGTCGTACAATACTAAAGTGCCATATATTTTCAAGCTCGCTGCACAGAGGCGAAAAAATTCGATGGAAATAACCTCGGCGAAATACATAAAAAATGCAGACGGTCGTTAACTAACAAATGAAAAGGAAATTTGTGACCGGTGAAAGCGGCGGGACCAGACAGCATTCCATCAGAGTTTTGGTTGAAGATTGAGTGCCTAGGGATCTCATATCGACCGCGCTAAGGCTCTGCTGGACTAACGAGAGAATTTCCAGTTAAATTCGGAGTACACCAAGGAAGCATCCTTAGGCCTTTCATCTTGAACGTAGTATTTGACTATCTTTAAAAAGACTACATGCGCGAAGCAAATGCAACGCCAATTCTCTTCGCTGACGACGCAGTTATACTAAGCGATAACGTCGAAGATTTATAGAATGCCTTAGATTCATGGAAAGGTGCGCTAGAAAGAAACGGGTTTAAAATAAGTCGTTCAAAGACGGAGCATTTGACGTGTCCATTTACGCATCCGTTGCGTAAATTAAATCCATCTGGATTTCTCAGATGGCAAATGCGCAACAAGTCCTGGGGCTAACCACTGAAGCAGTATGTAGACGCTAACCCCATTAGTGGAGCAGCAGTGATGCAATAAAAATGGGAAACTCGTTACGCATAAGTAATTGTAGCCCTCTAGTTAAAAATTGTAAGCAAGACTGAGTCTCCGGTTTATAAATCAAAATCAGTCTCTAATGTGCACAGTATCCAAGAAAGGGACCCTAAATGGACCATAATTCATATTCTCTTTGGTCTTGTCATCACTTATCATAAAAGTTTGACGTCAATAAATGTCGCTATAGAGATTTGTGGCCATTAAATATTTTCGTCTCATCAATTATTGCTGTAACTACAACAAAAAGACTTCTGACATACCAAAATAGATATAGATCGCTCCCAAAACTTTGATCAACCCATGACAAGATTCAACCTTCACCACATCCATCAGAAACTGAAGAAAGTCGTGCTTTTCAATTTTCAACCTCATGCATTTGTTGAGTTATTTTATAGCTCCAAACTGGCTCACTTAACGACTTGACTAGTTTGACATCACTAGGTCCATCATCTCTTCAATGTTATACGGATATCTGTCACTCGAATTAGATTAGCTGACGGTTCCCATTTTAATAGGCTTAATTTAAATATTTTGAAATTATTCAATAACTATGATGTGTCTTGCTGAAGAGAAGATATTAACAACACCCAACTAACTTGCATCAAAGAAAAAGTTGTTCTGCCGATGCAGTAAAAGTTGACCTCAGAGATTGTGGTTTTGAAGGCGTGAAAACTAAAAATCTTTTCGAGAAAATTGTTAACAATATAAAAGCCTACACGGTTGTCATTTCTACATTCATTCGAATTAGTTCAATCAATCTGAGTACGGACAATCCGAAATGAAGGTAAAAACGACGTGAAGATCTCGGCAGCTGGATACGTTGATATTAATTGTTTGTGGTTTTGTTTCTTTTTTTTCTTTTCGAAGGTTTTCATCTGTTTGTTTGCTTTGGCTTCCGTCGCGAATGCTGGACTTGTCCATCATGCTCCAGCTCCATTGGCACTGAGCCATGGTGGTGCTCAGCTTGTGAGAGTTGTTCATCTACAGGATGGAGGATTAGGTGGTGGACTAGCCTATGGAGGAGGAGGACTTGGTGGTGGATATGGAGGTGGACTCATTGGTGGTGGATATGGTGGAGGTCTTGGAGGTCTTGGAGGTCTTGGGGGTCTTGGAGGAGGGCTATCTCTTGGCGGAGGACATCAAGTAATTCGATTGATTCACCAGGAACAAGCTCCCATATTAGCAGCAGCTCCAGTGCATACTAAAGTTGTTCGTGTTATTAACCAAGCACCACTTGTTCATCATGCACCTATCGTTCATCATGCACCAATCGTTCATCATGCTCCAGCTCAAGTCAGCCTTGTTAAGGTTCTCCACCATCATGAGCCTCTACATCATCACGCTCCAGTTGGTTGGTAAGCTTCCTTACACTCAACTGGTCAGTGTCCTCTCCTTGTTGGGAGCATGTGACTTATGTGCCATTCCACCATATATGTTTGTGTTCAAATAAAAATTAAAAAAAACCGATTTACTGAAGTTTTGTTAATTTCACTTTCGGTTCACTTTCGGCCGAAAATTTATGAAAATCTATGCTAATCGCATACAGTTTGCAACCCAGAAACGAGAGACAAAACCACTCCAGGTGTTCGGAATGGTAGTGAGGCAGAGATTTCTGTAGTTTCAGTGTTGTAATCGGAGCTATGAATTTGGTAACATATGCAAATGACAACATACATACTATTATTGTTTTTTTCTTTTTTATCTATTCGTTTATACCTTTCGTGAATGACGATATACACCTCTATCGATTACTTAATATTATAGATGGTCAATAACTGGCAGGTGAACGAAATTATTTATTCATAAGCACTTGTACGATTTATGAACCATGCTACGATTCTTCGTGATTCTTCTTAGAAATTTTTTATGTGAAAAATTGTTCTTCACCTTGGTTCCAGCTTTCTTTTCTCCACTGAGTGATTCGCTTTCCTTTGCCCTACGAATGGTTCTGGAATTAGACAGTTGAACAATTAATCTCTGAATCAGGGGGTCGTCCACACAATACGAGTATATAGACATTGAAGGGCCCACGTACTGCCAAATAAACAATGTAAGTCCTACCAACCAAGTATCACCGAAATCCAGGAAGTTCGATGGGAAGAACCAAGCAGAAATCAGACAACGACTCCTCCAAAGATTGAAGACAATGGCTATTTGTATGTGGACTTGATGATGATGGCATCAACGATGAATTCTGTGACCTGCTAGACCGAACATTGCTTTGCTTATGCAAACCACAAAACAATGTTGTCAACAAGCCATGGAAAAGCTGCTTTTGATTTGATTGATTGCAAGGCCTTACCACAAAGAAACCCCTAGTCTGACATGGAAAAGCCGGTAAGTGCAGTCAAATGAAACATTAAATTTTTTTTTTTTTTTTTACTGTGAGGAGGTCTGACGTCGAACGGATATTTATTTTATTTATTCAAGCATGAAAGTGTCTTAATAATCTATATATACATAAATACGTGCTGCCTATTTTTATCGTACACTTTTACACCGTTCTACTGAACCGAATGGTATGATACTTACACCATTGGAAAGGTAATTTCACGTAGATGTGCACAATGTTGCATAACCTTAGGATCATACATCATTAATAAACTCTCTCTCTCTCTCTCTCCCTCTCTCTATCTCCCTCTCTCTCTCTCTCTCTCTCTCTCTGGTGAGTTCATTCATTACCCCAGTTTCAAACCAGAAAATACGAGAAAGAACAAGAACCCTACAAATGTGGTATAAATACAGGATGAGAAACTGTGTGGTCCTCCATGTTGGGGGTTGTGCCGCCGGGGTAACTGCCCGGCCATTTAAAAAAAATTAAGTTACGAAGCATCAACAAGCCTCGGATATGGACGGATCTACTGTTGACAACCCACGCAAATGATTTAAGGACAATGAGCTTCGGATATGCACGTGGAATGTTAGATCCCTTAATAGACCACGTGCAGCCGAGCAACTAGCGGAGGCCCTAGACTGCTGCAAAGCAGACATAACCGCCATCCAAGAAATGCGATGGGATGGGCCGGACAAAAAGAAGATGAAAAACTGCGACATCTACTACGGCAATTGCTATCGACGGCAAAAGCAGCGCTTATTTGGATGCGGATTTTTTGTCGGAGGCAGACTAAGACAAGGAGTCCTCAGCTTCCGGCATGCGAGCGAGGGCCTCGTAGCAATCCGCATCAAGGCTAAATTCGCCAACATAAGCCTTATATGCGCGCATGCCTCCACAGAGGAGAAAGATGAGGACACCAAGGATGCCTTCTACGGGCTCCTCAGCAAGACCTACGAGCAATGCCCTAGCTATGACATTAAAATTGTCCTCGGTGATTTTAATGCAAAGCTAGGAAGAGAGGGTATCTTTGGTGGAACAATCGGAAAATATAGCCTGCACAACACCACCTCCGATAACGGATTCAGGCTAATCGACTTTGCGGCGGGGCGAAACGTTGTCGTGGCTAGCACGCGGTTCCCACATCTCGACATACACAAGGGGACTTGGAGAACTCCTGATCAATCAGCAGTCAACCAGATTGATCACATTGCGATCGATGCAAGACACTCCTCCAGTATTATGGATGTCCGTACGTTCCGAGGAGCCAACATCGACTCGGACCATTACCTTGTTGTAGCCAAGGTACGGTTGCGGATATCCCAAACTACGCCAAGACAAACTAATGCTGTGAGAAAATTCGACGTCAGACGGCTACAATCGCAAGAGATCGCCAAGTCCTTCTCCGATCGAGTGTCTCTTAATCTCTTAAGAGGTCCAATGCCGCCAGCATCAAGCATCGAAGACCATTGGAAACACTGCCAAAACGCCATCAGAGATGCCGCTTCTGATGTGCTGGGTTTCACTCGTCCACCACATCGAAACCCCTGGTTCGATGATGAATGCCGGCAAGCACATGCAGCTAAGCAAGATGCATATAACGCGGCGCTGCTTAGAAAGACCAGAGCTGCTCATGAGCTCTATGAGCGGAAGAGGAGAGACGAGCACCGGCTTCTCAGGAGGAAGAAGAAAGAGCATGAGAAGCGCGCGATCGAGGAAATTGAAAGATGCTACTCCAGGAATGAGGTTCGGAAGTTTTACCAAAAGGTAAAAATAACATGCCGCGGAAACAAACCCCGAACCGAAGCATGTAGAGATGAACAAGGGAACATCGTAGTAGAATCGCAGTCGGTGCTGAGGATTTGGAAAGATCATTTCTGCAGACTGTATAACGGCGATGACGGACCAAATACCGCTGTCAGGCAGAATCAACCTTTCAACCTGGACGATGATGACCAACAATTCCGTCCACCCGACCTGGATGAAGTGAAGATAGCCATATCGAAGCTTAAGTCCAACAAAGCTGCTGGAGCGGATGGCCTGACTGCCGAGCTCTTCAAAGCGGCAGGCGATGACTTGGTAAGGAGCATACACCAACTCATCTGTAAAATATGGTCGGACGAAAGTATGCCCGATGAATGGAACCTCAGCATTGTTTGTCCAATTCTTAAGAAAGGAGACCCTCTGAACTGCGCCAACTACAGAGGCATCAGTCTCCTTAACATCGCATATAAGATCTTATCCGCCGTATTGTGTGAACGCCTGAAGCCGTTCGTCAACAAGCTGATAGGTCCATATTAGTGTGGCTTCAGGCCAGGAAAGTCCACCATCGACCAGATATTCACACTACTGCAGATCTTGGAGAAGACCCATAAGCTTCAGATCGATACCCACCATCTATTCATCGATTTTAAGGCCGCGTATGACAGCATCTATAGAGACGAGCTATACAGAGCAATGTCTAGTTTTGGCATCCCTGCCAAACTCGTCCGTCTGTGCAGGATGACGATGGAGAATGCACGCTGCTCCATCAAGGTCGGTAAAGATCTCACCGAGACCTTTGATGTCCAGAAAGGATTTAGACAAGGCGATGCGCTGTCATGCGATTTTTTCAACATCGTACTTGAAAGAATAATGCAAAACTCACGAGCAAACACAAGAGGCACTATCTTTCAAAAGTCCGTTCAACTACTCGCACACGCCGACGATATTGACATAATCGGGAGAAAGCAGCGTGATGTCAGTGGCGCTTTCGCGAGTATTGAGACGGAAGCGGCGAAAATAGGTTTAGCGGTCAATGAGGGCAAGACCAAGTATATGCTGTCAAGCAAAAAGGACAACCAACACCGACGTCTTGGGCAGAACGTCACCCTCGACAGATATAACTTTGAGGTAGTTAATGACTTTGTTTACCTAGGCTCTGCTATAAATACAGACAACGACACCAGCGCTGAGATCAAGCGAAGAATAACTCTTGCCAACCGCTGTTTCTTTGTTAAGAAGGCAACTGAGTAGCAAAGCCCTCTCTCGGACAACAAAAATCACCCTTTATAAGACCTTAATAATCCCTGTCCTGCTCTATGGCGCAGAGGCATGGACAATATCAAAAATGGATGAGGGTGTTCTTGGTTGCTTCGAGAGAAAAATTCTTCGGGCGATCTTCGGTCCCGTCTGCATTGACGGTGAGTGGAGGAGGAGATACAACGACGAACTGTATGGACTGTACAGCGACATGGACCTACTAGCCAGAAGAGTGAAGATCCAAAGACTGAGATGGCTGGGTCATGTAGAGCGCATGGACACCAATGCTCCGGTCCGAAAAGTCTTCGAATCCGCCCCCGAGGGACAGCGCAGTAGAGGAAGGCCAAGGCTCAGGTGGCGCACGCAAGTGGAAGAGGACCTCAGCCAACTTAGCGTGCGAAACTGGAGACAGCTAGCCAGGGATCGAGCTGGCTGGAGAAGCTTGTTGACTGAGGCCCAGGGCCCCCCCGGACTGTAGCGTCACCTAAAGTAAGAGAAACGATGTGAGTTAACAGAAAAGGAGTTTAAGGGCTGAACAGAATGTGAATCTGAAACTTGAATCTGTATCTGATAACGAACTTTCAAAAGTTCAATACATGGATAATCTGTATCTCGAAGTTGATACAGATACAGATTCACATTCTGTTCATCCCTTAAGTCTTAATATTATTATTATTATTGGCCCAGGTCTACCCCGGACAACTTTATTTAACTTTAACTAGCAAAAACTTAAACCTAGATTTAAAAACTAACAAAAACGTTCTTAACTTAATGGGGCGAGGGAGAATATTAGTCGGAGGAGATGTTATGGGCGTGACATATTCAGCAGGGCTTTTTTGATTTCATGTTTGCTGCTATTTAGGTCGAAGACTTCGGCGTAGTTGTTTGTTATACGCAACATTCTTGATAATGGTTCGAAGTGACCGTAATTGGTGCGGTAAGTTTGGATAAGGAGAAGTGGGACAGATCTTAGGTTACGGGGATTGGGAGTGATTAAAATATTTTGTGTTATCCTCGGGCAGTTGATGTTTCCAGTCAATAACTGGTGTATAAAAATTACATCAGCGACTTCACGACATTTTTTTTTTAGGGTATGCATGCCACAATTAGATTTTAACCTATTTTCATACGGAGGTAATCCATATGGATCGGCCCAAGGTAGACCACGAAGTGCAAATCGGATGTTGGACTGCGTTGGACTGCTTCGATTCTTTGAATGTGGATTTGCTTATAGGGTGACCAAACTTGGCTGCAATATTCTAGAAGAGGCCTTACAAAAGAAATGTACAGAGACCTTGTAACGTAGGGGTTGGAAAATTCTTTTGACCAGCGTTTGATAAAGCCAAGCGCAGAATTAGCTTTATTTATAATGCTGTCAATATATGAGTCGAAATTCAATTCCCTGTCACATATTATTCATAGATCCCTTACTTCAGTAGTGGAGGGAATAGGCTCATCGCAGATTAAGTAGTTTCTTAGAGGTGGAGGAAGACGTTTGCAGAAATACCTTATCGTTTGGCATTTGTTGACATTAAGCTCCAAAAAATTTTGCTTGCACCATACCGAAAACTTATTTAAGTCATCTTGCAAGCAATGGGAGTTAGAAGGTATTGAAATGACTTTGGAAATTCTCATGTCGTCAGCGAAAATAGAAAGATTAGAATTCGTTAAAACGTGATTTATGTCGTTAATCGTTAGGATAGAGATGATTGGTCCAAGGTGACTACCCTGAGGGACACCAGATGTTACTTTGATGAGGTCGGATATTGAGGATCGGAAGATGACTCTGTATTCTCGGTCTTCTAATAAGTTGATGGGAAATTTTATCGAAAGCCTTGCTCAAATCTGTGAAAATTTAATCAACTTCATCACCATCTTCTAAAGCACAAAGCGTCCTAGATACGAACTCCGTTTGGTTAATGGTAGTGGATTTACCTTTCATGAAACCGTGCTGGTTTGTACAGATAGATGGCCTACAGTACGGAAGCAATTGTTGATAGATTATGCTTTCGAAGTGAACGATAAGACATTTGATTTGTGAGATAGTAAAATCGGTTGTGAATTACTTGGAAGTTATTTTAAATAATAGTAAATTAAGTGTTTTGAAATAGAATAAAGTTTTATAGTTTCGAACCCTAGCCGAAATTTTAGAATATTTACAATTTTACGCTTAAGCTGGCCATACAAGACGAATATGTTCGTGCGATTTGTTCGTTGACATTTGGCCACACATGACGAACCGAGTGGCGGAACATCACTTTTGCTGTAACTTTCAACAAGAAAATATGGAGAACGCACACGCGGATGATGCAATTGCATTATTAACAATGTATACATGCAAAAACCGAAAGCAAGAAAAAAATAATAAACAAAAAAGGCGAGAGGGGATGAAAGAGTGGCTGTATGGTAGAAACGATCGCACTCATACTAAATTGTTGAGAAAATTAGAAATGTCTGCACCAGAAGATTTTTAAAAATTTCTTTGTATGGATTCAGAAACTTATATTGAATTGCTGAGTCTGGTCGGTCCAGTTATTGGAAAACAAAACACAGGAATGCGAGAAGCAATTACAGCAAATGAGTGGACAAATTTTCGAGGAACTTAAGTTTTAATGTTTCTAAGAATTTCGATAAGTTCCAGAAGAAACGTTTTGCTAAAACTTGCCATTTTTTATCTTCCGCTGACATGCATGCAACAAAATTTATTTAAAAAAAAAATGTTTTCGAACAACGCCACAAACGACGAAAATGCTCGCGAACAACGCCACACATTTTGAAAATTTTCATAAACATTGGATCAGTTCGTCAAGAGCACCAGAAACGTCGAACAAGACCATGAACACGAACATATCGCACCAACATATTCGTCGTGTATGGCCAGCTTTACAGAGAGCTTTGACTTATGAAATGTATTGTTTGGTTTTTTTATGTAAGTTTGTAACTGTCAAAGTCACTACTAAGATTGCAAAAGAGTGGGATAGTGACTAAACAAAATGAAAAGTCGAATTTCGGCGACTGGCGAGCCTAGTTTGTATAATTATCTGCGAAGCCTTAATGGCTTTTCTGCAGAAGGTTGTTTTTCAAAAGCTTAAACTAAAATGAATTTATTTATTTTAAATTTAATTATTTTAAAAAGTTTTTTTCTGTTTTTAAAATTTACAATATTTTAAAGATCAGCAGGTAATTCATTTAATACTGTGGGAACGCTACATTTGAGCTGCTTTTTACCATAGTCATTGTAGTTAGAGGGCACTTGTAACATACCCGTAGCACGTCTTCTGGTGTTAATTTCATGTTCGATTGGCGTTTGAAAGCGGATGTCACTATAGTATTCCAGTACCAAAGTTATCTTGAAGATATTTTCCACCTCAAGTACCTTAAACCTTCTTTCGTCAGGAACATTTCCACAGTTTTGGAGAGCTGAATTTTTGAGTTTTTGCAGCTTCTTGGTATGTGTTTTGGAGGCGTTACCCCAGGCCAGTATTCCATACCTTAATTTGGATTCAATCAAGGCGTTTTGGTCTTTTTTGCTCCAAAATTTGTGGTGTTGCATGATTTCTTTGATGCACCAATGCAAATGAAGCCTTTCCTAAATCAGAGCGTATCTTGTTAATTTGCTTGTCCCAGATGAAATGGCTATCAATGATGACTCCTAAGTATTTATAGCTTTCTACGACGTCAATTAAGCGTTTGCTTGATTTAGGGCAGGCATCATTTTGAAAAAATACTCGCTCCTGAGTAGCTTTATGTTGTGGACTTCGGATGTGCATCATCTTTGTTTTCGCCGCGTTGATTAATAAGCCATTGTCGTGACACCATTTGACTGCATTATTAAACCCTGCCTGCATTAGTCTTGTTGCCGTCTCAAGAGACCTGTGGCGCACAACTATCGCGGTGTCATATGCGTAAGCAAATGGAATGCTATTTTTAAGAAGTTCATTTGTATACAAAATGAAAGGAATTGGAACTAGTTTCGACCCTTGAGGAACACCATATTGTACATGGTTCTTTTCACTGTAAACGTCCTTGATTTTTACACAAAAGGCCCTGGTGAGTAGGTAATCCCTTAGTCAGTCCGCCATTACTCCTCGTATACCAATCGGTTCAAGCGCTTCCAGTAACTTTGCATGGTTTAGTGTATCAAATGCTTTACTTAAATCCATAAACATAGTGGATAAGGGAGTGGTTCTCAATAAAGCTTATTAGTCTACTTCGAATTACATTTGCTAGACACTTTTCCATGACTGGCAGTATGGATATCGGTCTATAATTGCCGATTTGACTTTTAACACCTCCTTTGTAAATAGTGGTCTAACCACAGCAGTTTTCAGTTTTTTCGGAATTTTGCCCTGCATCAGACTGAGGTTAATAAATTTGCACAAGAGGGAAGCAAACATATCTGCGTGTTATTTAATATCTACCGGCCGTATTCCATCGATTCCGAGGGATTTATTTTCGCCGAGGAAATTAACTATGCTGCACACCTCTGCGATGTTGGTTTCTCTAGAAAAAATTGAGTTGGCTACAAAGGTATTCGCATGATACGATGTGATTGGGTTACACTGATGCATTATTTGGAAAGTCTGTTCCGAGAAAAGCTTAGCACATTCATTAGAAAGGCTGATCGAAGAGTAGTTCTTAACAAGCATTTCATCAACGTTTAACTTTTTTCTTCCCATTATCTCGTTGATTAAGCTCCAGGTTTTGCGAGAATCAGCTTTAATTGCGTTAAACTTATTTCTAAAAAAAATTTATTTCTGCAAATTTCTGAAAAGTAACCTCCTTGACCGCCAGAATGCGCTGCTACTGCAAAAACGGTTATGGTGCCTTGAAGTACGTTCATATTTAGGCAGACATGCCAAATTTCAGTGCGTACTGTATTTAGTTTTGTTTTGACAGCTGATTGTTGTTGACGCGTTTGGCATCAAGTTGAGTATGGAGAATAACGATTATCGTTCTCTCATAAAACATTATTTTTTGAGAGGCAAAACGGCGAAGGAAACAAAAGAAAATTTGCATAAAAATTATGGGGCTAATGCTCCGTCAGATTACACCGTCAAATATTGGTTTCGAGAGTTTCGTGGTGGCCGCAACTCCACTACCGATCAAGTCCGCAGGGGCAGGTCCTCCGATGCGGTTACAGAGGACAAAGTCAAAAAAAATACATGAAATGGTGTTGGCTTACCGGAAAGAGAAGGTGCGCGAGCTAGCAGATACCACAAAGATTAGTAATGAGCGCACACGCCATATTTTGGGCAATATTCTGTATATGAAAAAGTTATCTTGCCGCTGGGTGCCGCGCATGCACACTCCAGATCAAAAACTCGAACGCGAGAGCACTTTGAAAGAGGGTTTGGACTTGCTGATGCGGAATCGGGCGCACTTTTGGCGCGATTGGTAACTGTTGATGAAACCTGGATCCACTATTACACACCAGAGAACATAATGAATGCCCGGCAATGGACTGAAGCCGGCACGAGTGCTCCGAAGCGGCCGAGGGAGCCTCACTGGGTCGGAAAGTTTATGGCGTCGTTTTTCTGGGATTGTCATGGCATACTCTTCTTGGACTACCTCTAAAAAGGAAAAACCATCAACAACGAGTATAACTGTGCATTATTGGAGCGATTGAAGGCCGAAATCGCTACAAAACGGTCTCACATGAAGCGAAAAAAAAATTTATTTTTGCAAGACAATGCGCCGGCGCATTAGAATATCGCAACCACGGCTAAAATCAATGACTTACGGCTCCTATTGCTGTCGCATCCACCGTTTTCGCCCGATTTGGCTCCCTCGGACTATTATCTCTTCCCAAACCTCAAAAGATGGCTCATCAATAAAAAATTCAGCTCACGCGAGGAAATCATCGACGCCACGGAGGAGTATTTTGCAGACCTTCCGCAAGATTACTTTTTGGACGGGATCAAGAAGTTGGAAAATCGCTGGAATAAGGGTATCAAGCTAAAAGGGGATTATATTGAATAAAATACAATTACACTGGGAAAAAGCAGTTTTATTGGTCTAAGACTCACTAAGGAGCAGCCGTAGCAGCAAACTCTACAAGGTGTTCAGCAATGTCAACCTAGTAAAAAACAATGTGCACTAGTCACCTTAGACGGCTAAAAACCCATAGAGTGGGCAGTGTCTCTCTATTCAGGCATCCTATTCATTCCTTCTGGTGTCTCAACCTGTTGGCAACCTTGTGAAGTCAGAGATAAGCACAGCTTACCTAGCCTGGTTCTGTATGAACCAAATCTACGCGTGAGGGGACACAGGCCCATTCGCCGCCTGTTCCCCCCTTTTTCGATAATTACCTTTTGGGTGTTGATAGACACAGTCCTCCAAAATTCCTGTTGCTCAGCGTCATTAAAACCATATTTTTTCGCGTAATAGTCCTAATAGCTGTTGTGCTGATACCACCTTGCGCAATCGAAGAGAGTGTGCTCAGCTATATCCCTCACATCAGGGCAATAGTCGCATCCTCCACTTCAGGTTGATTGTCATGCGGTGCATATGCGTCGAACTGTCCATGTCCAGGGAGAAAATAGTAGTTCACCTCACAATGACTTCGCTCCAGCAACGGCCTCAGAACCCGTATGAGTCTGTATGTCCACCTTCCCACAACGTCTTAATCCCATTCCTGCTGCCACGCCAATGTTCTATTTCTTCTGTCGCTATTTGCACAAACTCCGGGGACAGAAATTTATCTCTGCGTTCCCGTACAAATAACATGGCTGAACGATCACCGTAATGGCTGCTGCTGAGACGGTGCGGTAAGCAAACGCGATTCGAAAGTGCTCCACGTGTTGTACCGAGGTAAGTCGCTTTCGAAGACTCCATCCGACGCACGGCGTATCCGCCCATATGCAATATAGAGTTGGCGATCAACCCTATTATCCTCCTTTTGACCTCTCTCGAGCCGCCAACATTGGGCATCATCCTAAAGAGGGTGATGGCTTTATTCGCCACCCGCTCTATGTCCCCCGAAGTCTTGCATCGATTCACATTGTGAGATAGTGAAGTATCGGACTATATCGAGCCATGGGCCACTACCGACGTCAACCGCTTCTCTACATCGCCCGACTCGATGTACTTCTGAATGATCAAACAATTAATTATCAACGCATCTCTGAAACAGTCGTGAAATACCGCCAGGCAAGTGAAAGAAAGTGTCCGCGCTTCTTTAATGCACGTCATAAATCGAGAAAGCTTGATTGGGAGATTTTGATGCAGACCGTTTACTCTAGTTTCTTCAGAACGCTCTTAGTGCGATTAAACTGACTGGCCTGTGAAGACCCCCTGAGTCAGCTTTTCAACCTAAAACTACAGAAATTCTTCACCAAGGCCATCTGAACTGTGACTAAAAAATGGCAAAACAATTCAGTTTGAGCTAAGTCAACGAGTAGTGTATGCAGATACCTACTACATGTATCTGATTTTGCTATGCAAATGAATCTCGTATCTGTAAACAAAGCAATCACATCGTTTATGATAAACAATTAAATCAGCTCCTTCATTCACCTCCAGTCACTCATGGTGACATTGACATTCGAGCCAATCTTTGACTAATGAGAGCAATTTTGAATTGTTAATTGTTGGCCGAGATGATATAAAAAGACTTACTGAAGAGCACAACGCATTCATTTCTCGGAAAAGTTTACCTTTTTTGCTTTAATTTAAAGTGATTTGAATTTACCATCATAAAACCGCAACAGATATAAACAACATGAAGGTAAGTCCTAGCACTTCTTAACTTCTGATACCTTTTTGTCTTTCCCTTTGCAGGCTCTCATTTGCCTTCTAGTGATTATTGTTGCAGCTAAGGCTGGTCTAGTGCCCCAATTGAAGCCACTTCCTTCACCAGTTTCAACTCAAGTTCCACAAACCAGAATAATCAAATACATTCAGAAGTCCCCTCAACTCTTATATGCTACAATTCCGACACGTCCCTTAAATGTTATCAAAGTTGTCCAGGGTTCAGCTGGAGATTATGTACGCCTTCCACCACCACAAATAGGACCATCAAAGATCATTCAAACCGGCCGTCAACAAAATCCAGTAGTACCACCAATACCAAGAGTAGTAAGAGTCTTACATCAAGCTGCTCCACCTCCAATAGCTACCTCAGTCAATCCGAAACAAATAAAAGTGATTCGCGAATACGATCCTAAACGATATGCGGCAGCTCAAGGACAAAGCAATCAGATTGTAAGGATAATCAAGCAACAACCGACCGATGCTGCACCTGCTCCAACGATTTCCAAAGACAAATCATTCAAAATCACGGGTCAAATTGGCGGTCTAAGCGCTAGTTTACAAATAGCGGGACACAATTATGCTAGTGGCTTTGGTCACGGAAATCCAGCAGCCCATCCAGTATTAGAAATTGTCAGGGTAATTCATTGCCATTTGCACCACAATCAAGGTGACAATTGTGGAAACGATAGCCCTTTGTAAGTCTGAGACTTTAATAAAATTTAAAATTAAAAACTCGTGTCTGAATGTACTTTGTGCTGAAGCTAATTCGCAATCAAAACAGTCGGTAAGACTAATGAGCTATTCTAAATTCCGAAGTCACCTACACTGATCAGAGCCAGCTCCGGTAGTACTCGTGTGGACTTGTAGGGTTAAGTCATAGGACGATCCCTAAAAGTAAACAATACAAGAAGACTCATTACCTCCACGAGGCGATCGCCGGGTGATGGTATTTATTTCATGGCTTATGAGTTAACTTCGATATTGCAACATGCATATGCCCCGCAATATTCGAATATTTACTCTCTGCGCTCGTGTCATAACATCGGCTAAAATGAGCGACGAAGAGGAGCTTACTTCTTTTGAAAAACCGTAACTCCAACGTAAAACAGCAGTACCGGGTGCATGGCTTAGAGGGTGTTTGGTCTCCGATTTAAATCTACAGTCTTCCTCTCAACATTACTCGTGGGAATCAAAATTTACCCAAATAAGGATTTCAATTTAATGACTGATGCTGTTTTAAAAAAGAAGTGGCTACATTAAACTTAGACCTTCGGAGAGAAGACGGTTCAAACAATCCTTTAAACAAGGTAACTCTAAGGAACGTGCTCTAGAGTTTACACTGAAAAAAATCGGCACAGAAACCAACCCAATCCGACAACTCCACTAACTTGAAATTGGAACCGAAGGGAGTCGAAACAGGAAACGCTTAACTCCTCAAACTTCCCCTTCTGTTGAGCAAATGGCTCAAATGCAGGAAGTAGTTATATATGTGTCGATTGAGCTTTTAGGAGAAGAGGTGAAAACCTGCTTTGGCAGCTGAAAAATCAGGGCTAGCTGAACAATGTTTGCTTGCTCCAATGTAGGTAGCCACTGCAAGTTGGCTGAGAAGAATTTTCTCAAAAATCAAGCGAAGCAACGGCCAGCAAACGGAAAAATTTGTGCATCCGTAGATACGCAAAACTCAGGTCTAAACACCAGAATCTGAAGAGTCCTGAAACGGCTAAGCGACTTAAGAAATCATGCCGCGTACCATTTGGGTCAACTGAGGTTCATCATAAAGAGCACCGATAAAACTCCCCTTAAGAGTGAAAGACCAAGTGAGCCCCCCTCAACGAGCCGGTGAACACAAAAAAAATACTGCCCCAAATACCTACATCTAAAAGTGGAGTTACTGAAATTCTACCAAGCAAACAAGCTGCAGAAAACGCAACCCTTATTGCGAGATTGAGGCCAAAGGACCACTCGTATGGCGAGGTTCCACCACCCACCAGACGGAAAGGTGAAAGTAAACCAAACCGCATAAGCAACCCTTGAACTTTACCCTACCATATGGTCTCCCCTTCTTCATATCCTTATATTGGAATTGGCATGTGTCAGAAGGAGCATCCCTGTGTGACCATATGCGCAACAGATTCAATAATGAATGCAATGTCGGACATCATCAAAATATGATAGATAATTGAAGAATCCCACGAACTGGAGTATTTTTCAAGAAAATCTCGCTATCACAGCTGACTATGCCTTCATCTCTGCAGTCAATTGGGGAAGTAAATGAGGTAGCGGATCAACTACACTGAAATGCAGTTGTAAATTACAACGCACTATGGTCAATGGAACGCCCAACTTGAAGAATTGCCTAAGATAGTGAGAAAAAAATTTAATACATCCAAACACAACAGTAATTGGATCCTATCCAAGGCCGTTGTAACCAATTTCAATAAAAAATTAAGACGATCCAAGAAAGTATCCTGGAGGAAACATTGCTAAGACCTGGAAAAATTATCTCGCTTTTCCAAAAGGTTCTTCAAAAAGCTAAGGTCACTTAAAACAAGAACACTTGAAAATTATGAACAACACAAAACATGTCAATTTTGAAGTCTTTGCAGTGACAGAATCACAGGCGGAATCTTTCCAGCACTAATTAGAAAAGGTCTGTCCCAGTATATTCCCACTCTAGGGGAAAAGGTATAGTTTCAACTGAAGATACAAGCCTGTAGGGAGTAGTCTTTATCCCAAACTGTATGAAACTTGTGAACTATGTATCGGAGAATTTCTAAACTATAAATCTGTGATGTTAGAAGAAGAATTTTTCCAAAATGATATTAGGAAACTAAATTCGACCCACGACAACTACATAATAGGCGGGGATCTAAACTGCAGACATAGAGACTGGGGTTGTTCTCGGGCAAACGCTTGGAGTAATGTACTTTCTTGTCTTTCTTTAGTTCTACATTACACTTTTTTGTTCCCTCTTAGTCCTACGTTTAATTCTACGTCTACTCGTGGAAGTGCTTCGGTGTTAGATTTTTTTGTAACAAATTGTCCAAACTCTATTTCAAACCCAATCAGAAAAAGTGAACTAAACTCTGACCATAATCCTGTGCACTGTCGACTTTTAAATTCGGGGTTGACAAAACTGCAGTTTATCCAGGAAATCAAGAGTACTGACTGGCACCTTTTTCAAAGGATCATCAAAAGAAACCTAAGTGATGTCCCCATCCGCATTGATAACGTCCTCAACGCAAATGCTGTTTATCGCTCTGTTGAACTTTTTACTAATTCGATTCTAAGTGCCCACAGAGGAGAAAGATGACGACACCAAGGATGCCTTCTACGAGCTCCTCAACAAGACCTACGAGCAATGCCCTAGCTATGACATTAAAATTGTCCTCGGTGATTTTAATGCAAAACTAGGAAGAGAGGGTATCTTTGGTGGAACAATCGGAAAATATAGCCTGCACAACACCACCTCCGATAACGGATTCAGGCTAATCGACTTTGCGGCGGGGCGAAACATTGTCATGGCTAGCACGCGGTTCCCACATCTCGACATACACAAGGGGACTTGGAGAACTCCTGATCAATCAACAGTCAACCAGATTGATCACATTGCGATGGACGCAAGACACTCCTCCAGCATTATGCATGTCCGTACGTTCCGAGGAGCCAACATCGACTCGGACCATTACCTTGTTGTAGCCAAGGTACGGTTGCGGATATCCCAAACTACGCCAAGACAAGCTAATGCTGTGAGAAAATTCGACGTCAGACGGCTACAATCGCAAGAGATCGCCAAGTCCTTTTCCGATCGAGTGTCTCTTAATCTCTTAAGAGGTCCAATGCCGCCAGCAACAAGCATCGAAGACCATTGGAAACACTGCCAAAACGCCATCAGAGATGCCGTTTCTGATGTGCTGGGTTTCACTCGTCCACCAAAACGAAACCCCTGGTTCGATGATGAATGCCGGCAAGCACATGCAGCTAAGCAAGATGCATATAAAGCGGCACTGCTTAGAAGGACCAGAGCTGCTTATGAGCTCTATGAGCAGAAAAAGAGAGACGAACACCGGCTTCTCAGGAAGAAGAAGAAAGAGCATGAGAAGCGCGCGATCGAGGATATTGAGAGATGCTACTCCAGGAATGAGGTTCGGAAGTTTTACCAAAAGGTAAAAATAACATGCCGCGGAAACAAACCCCGAACCGAAGCCTGTAGAGATGAACAAGGGAACATCGTAGTAGAATCGCAGTCGATGCTGAGGATTTGGAAAGATCATTTCTGCAGAATGTATAACGGCGATGACGGACCAAATACCGCTGTCAGGCAGAATCAACCTTTCAACCTGGACGATGATGACCAACAATTCCGTCCATCCGACCTGGATGAAGTGAAGATAGCCATATCGAAGCTTAAGTCCAACAAAGCTGCTGGAGCGGAGGGCCTAACTGCCGAGCTCTTCAAAGCGGCAGGCGATGACTTGGTAAGGAGCATACACCAACTCATCTGTAAAATATGGTCGGACGAAAGTATGCCCGATGAATGGAACCTCAGCATTGTTTGTCCGATTCTCAAGAAAGGAGACCCTCTGAACTGCGCCAACTACAGAGGCATCAGTCTCCTTAACATCGCATATAAGATCTTATCCGCGTATTGTGTGAACGCCTGAAGCCGTTCGTCAACAACCTGATAGGTCCATATCAGTGTGGCTTCAGGCCAGGAAAGTCCAGATATTCACACTACGGCATATCTTGGAGAAGACCCATGAGCTTCAGATCGATACCCACCACCTATTCATCGATTTGAAGGCCGCGTATGACAGCATCTATAGAGACGAGCTATATAGAGCAATGTCTAGTTTTGGCATCCCTGCCAAACTCGTCCGTCTGTGCAGGATGACGATGGAGAATGCACGCTGCTCCATCAAGGTCGGTAAAGATCTCACCGAGACCTTTGATGTCCAGAAAGGATTTAGACAAGGCGATGCGCTGTCATGCGATTTTTTCAACATCGTACTTGAAAGAATAGTGCAAAACTCACGAGCAAACACAAGAGGCACTATCTTTCAAAAGTCCGTCCAACTACTCGCATACGCCGACGATATTGACATAATCGGGAGAAAGCAGCGTGATGTCAGTGGCGCTTTCGCGATTATTGAGACGGAAGCGGCGAAAATGGGTTTAGCGGTCAATAAGGGCAAGACCAAGTATATGCTGTCAAGGACAACCAACACCGACGTCTCGGACAGAACGTCACCCTCGACAGATATAACTTTGAGGTAGTTAAGGACTTTGTCTACCTAGGCTCCGCTATAAATACAGACAACGACACCAGCGCTGAGATCAAGCGAAGAATAACTCTTGCCAACCGCTGTTTCTTTGTTAAGAAGGCAACTGAGTAGCAAAGCCCTCTCTCGGACAACAAAAGTCACCCTTTATAAGACCTTAATAATCCCGGTCCTGCTCTATGGCGCAGAGGCATGGACAATATCAAAAATGGATGAGGGTGTTCTTGGTTGCTTCGAGAGAAAAATTCTTCGGGCGATCTTCGGTCCCGTCTGCATTGACGGTGAGTGGAGGAGGCGATACAACGACAAACTGTGCGGACTGTACAGCGACATGGACCTAGCCAGAGTGAGGATCCAAAGACTGAGATGGCTGGGTCATGTAGAGCGCATGGACACCAATGCTCCGGTCCGAAAAGTCTTCGAATCCGCTCCCGAGGGTCAGCGCAGTAGAGGAAGGCTCAGGTGGCGCACACAAGTGGAAGAGGACCTCAGCTAACTTAGCGTGCGAAACTGGAGACAGCTAGCCAGGGATCGAGCTGGCTGGAGAAGCTTGTTGACTGAGGCCCAGGTCCCCCCCGGACTGTAGCGTCACCTAAAGTAAAAGTAAGATTCTAAGTGCTGCTAATGAATCTGTTGAAAACATTCCCAAAAAGTATTATACGTCCACCTTTTCTCCCTTTTTTGTTCCATTAATAAAAATAAGGAACATTCAGAGAAGAAATTGGCAAAGATTTCGACATCCCAATTTTCGCGAATATGTTCGAACTCTTAATAAAATAATTTCAAAACTCATTGCTAATCAACGCAATAATGAATGGTACCACAAGCTAAGTTCCTTGGACAAATGTGGGAAGCCCTTCTGGAATATATTGCGGGTTTTAAAAAACAAACACAGAATTAGTCCAGGACTTAGAAGCCCCTCTTCTTTTAACTTCACCGATGAGGAAAAAGCAAATACTATATTCTAGCTGATGTCTATTACTTTCACATATCGGTAATCCTCTTTAAACTACTGTAGTAGCCTCAAGAATTGAAGAATTCAACACCTTAAGCTGCTTAACTCCTACAAATACGTGTGTTTCCAAAAACAAGGTTGCTCTTCTGATAAAGCATCCCAAGGCAAGAAAAGCTCAAGGCCTCGATCAAATTAAATTTTAATTTCTTTCTTAGACACCTTCCTAAAGATGCAATGTTTTCCAGATACTTGGAAAAAAGCCATGGTTATAGCAATCCTCAAATCTGGTAAGCCTCCGGACAACGCAAAGAGTTATAGGTCAATAAGTTTACTTAGGTCCCTAAGCAAGATGTTCGAAAAAATTATAAAAGACGAGTTAATGACTATAATTTTTTACCATAATTTTGCCTGATGAGCAATTGAGCAAGACAAAATCACAACACGATTCTACAAGTTGCAAGAATAACCAAAATTGTAAAAACAAATTGTGAACAAGGGGGATCAACAGGAATCGAAATATACTTTTAGATATCGAAAAAGCTTTCGACACAGTGTGGCATAATGGTTTATTATACAAACTATCAAGCTACAGTCCTCGCTACTTTTACTTGTGCAAAATTATTCAAAGTTTCCTGAAAAACCGTGTTGTTCAAGTTCACTTCAAACAATTGTGCCTCCTGTTCCTTTGATGTCAAATGTGGTGTGCCTCAAGGCTCAGTACTTGGACCTATAGTGGATATATTTTTTTTTTTATGGCCGACTTTCCAGTGTTATTAAATTGCAAGACTGCATTATTCGCTGATGATACTGCAATTCCTTCATCTCATCAGTTTCCTCTCAATATAGAGAGAAATTTAGATGAAGCGATGGAAGTAGTTCATGTTTATTTCAATAAATGGGAAATCAAACTTAACCTTGACAAGGTAAAAGCTATCTTTTTCACACGAACAAGGAAAGCTTCCTATCTTCCAAGTGGTAGTCTCACTGTGACCGGAGAGACTGTGTCCTGGGAAAGCCCAATTAAGTATCTTGGCACTAAACTTGACCAAAAGTTCATCTTAGTGATCATATTACCGCAAAATTAAAAACAAAATAAATATTCCAATAAAAGCGCTTTATCCTTAAATCAACCGAAAATCCTGTCTTTCACAAGACAATAAATTGATAATATAGAAAATAATCTTTCAGGCAATAATATGCTACGGCTGTTAAGTGCCATATTAAAAGATTGCAGGTAGCACAAAAACAAAACAAAAAAAGTACTGAAAATGACGCTTAACATGCCGTGGCATTACCCAACCCTTGAACTTCATCAAAGAGCGAACGTTGAATTGATTAGTGAAAAAAATCATTAAGCTTACTTTCAACTTTAAAGAAAAATGTTCCAGTGTTGAAAATCCTCTTAATAAAAATTTATTCACGCAATGTTCTAACTAATGCATCTCTAAAGAGGATTTTCACTGTTAGTCTTGCACTAGCATGGACACTAAGACAATAAATAACCTTAAATCGAAAAAAATGACTAGATTCTCGTCAAAGCTTCCAGATCTTTTAGTCTAACTTCGTTCGTGATGTAGTTTTACTCTCTACATATTTGCCAATGATTGTTTGTTCTTAAGTGCAAGCATTCCTTGACGTGATCGTAAATTGGGGCACTAGATATGTTCTTTTAATCAATACTCTCAAAACTGCTACTATTTTCTTTAATAGAAGAAGTAAGCTTACTCACATAGTCTTTAAAGACATCACCATCTATTTCCTCAGCGAAGCTAAGCGTTTGAATATCATACTTCGTGACAAAATTCCTAAGACTAAACACGTCACGAAACTTCCAAGGCGCTGTCAGCTTGTCGACGTGAGCCCTTTTCATGATATGATAAAACAAATTATCCAACGTCATATGTGGCGAATCTGATGGAACAAGTTTTCACTTAGGGCCGTCACTGTTCTTTTTAGTAGACTCTGTAAAATGTCTGCCTCAGCCGTGTTTGCAAACATGTTTTCGTCTTTAGTCTGAAGTTTTCATGACCTTGCGCTCCGACCGTCGCCGAACTTTGGGGGTCAGTCACAGTCTTTTAAGATAGCTGCAAAATAGATCTGTGAAGCTTCGTTCGTTTTTTCTGGAGGTCGACAATGTTTGAATTCACTACTCATTAATCCAACCCACGTCTGCCTTCTATCGGCTAAGGAGACAATCCTAATGGCAAAAAATCGGTAGGAGGGGCGAAGCATATGCATTTGTAGCGACATTCAAGCTTCGCTTAGAGCCTTGATGAGCCCTATAACTTCCAAGCTAGTACAAGAATGTGAAACTTCACTGAATGAAGTCGGAAGGCTGAATTCACTAAGTCTTGCCTCAAGTCATGGGATCGAAGAAAAGTAAGTTGCCAATGAACTTGGAGTAGCGAAACCTATGGTTTTCATAAAAAGTTGGGATTAAAGTGAGCATTCCGTCGTCACTGAGGAGTCAGCGACTTTCCCGCTGCATCTTAGTAGGAAAAGCTTTGGAATAATTACTGGCACCCTGTCCAGACCCTGCACTTTTGTTAAGCAAATGGTAAAAGAACACCCTCTTTATAAATATCCGGCTGCGATCGAAACAAATAGGAGGTAGTCGGCGCTAATGTGATGGCTGATGCCACTACTCTTACTATCTACCACTGAAGGCTTAACTCATCGTTCTATGAAATGCTAACAAATTCCAGGAAAAGGAAAGCAAAATAAGTGCCTTAGATCAGAAAGCTTTAGAGCAAAAGACCGATCATAAATTGAAAACTCTATTTTCAGAACTAGAGACTTGGATTGAGCTTATGTGACAAAACACCGCCACCAAATCTGCTTGGATCCATCCAAATAGAAAAAGACCAGCTTGTCTATCCTCCAAACCAATGTTGGGGCGTGGTGTGGTCGACGTTCTCTGGAAGGATTCCAAGTACATTAAGAATATTTGCGTGAACAAATCAATCATCCTATCGGAAGGTGTTATAATTTTTTACAAATGACGTCGTACGTCAATCATATTTGACATTTGTGAATTAGACAGCTGCAGTATACAAACAGACAAGCAACGGAGCACTATACTCCGCAAGAGCGTGTAATAATTGTGTCGATTTTTTTTTTGACCAATAATCGGTCGGCGGTGTTAGCGCAGCGAGAATTTCGACCTCAATTTCCTAATCGTGTCGCGCCAACTGGGCAAATATTTCAGCGCTTAGCTACTTGACTCGAACAGACTGAAACCACAGGAGACCATGCAGGGCGTGCCAGCCACCGGACTGGTCGTTCGGCCGAAAATATCGCGGCTATGGCTGCCGATGTCGCTGAGAACGAAGAAACATCAACCAGGTGACGGCCACGCAATCGAGCATCACCAGACGGACCCTACAGCGAATTTAGGTAAAAGACATACACATATTTCCGTACAAAGTGCAAACAGTGGCATCAGTTAATGCCTCCTAACAGCCAGTCGCGTGTGAAGTACTGTCAAGCCATCTTCAATATCAACAACGAAGAGGACGATTTTTTGTCGAAATAAGCAAATAAGAAAATCCGCGAGTGATGCACGAAGAGCCATTACATCCACTCAAAGCATTTTATACGGTCACTGTTATTGGCGCACGCTACAGGGCCATGATAAACGACTTCTTACTGCCAGAATCAGGTGAGCGGAGCTTGGTGAACATATGCTTTCATCAAGATGGTGCAACCGCACACACAGCACGAGCCGCAATTTATATTGTGAAGGAAGCGTTTCGTGATCGCGTAATCTCCCGTTTTGGCGATTTGGCATGTCCAGCAAATTCGCCCGATTTAACCATCCCAGATTTCATTCTTTGGAGCTAATTCATCCCTGAATTTCTTTTAAAGTTATTCCATTCGTGTTCTTCGTTCGTTATTGACTGAACTTTAACATTGCTTATGACCTGAGCACTTAATATCTCTGATCAACTCATCTGTTGTTCTTAGAGAATAGCTACTTTTACTTATTGACCCGAAAAATTGATATTGATTAACCGCGAAAGCACACCTGAACCCGCCAAAATACTATTTGGTAAAAATTGCGGGAGATCGTATCGAGCCTTGAGGAATACCAGAATAGCACATGAATTGCACTGTCGATAACTAACTGACGTTAGCTCCCCTTTATGGAATTGACTTCAGTTGATACGTACAAACATCTGCATTTCTCTACGCAATACAATATATTGAGACACTTAGTTTGCGTTTATAATTTCCCATTTTATACTTGAACGTTAGCTTAAAAGGCATATCGATGCGGTTTAAAAACCATGAAACTATTAGTTAATGATACTATAATAATAACGAGCACTAGAGATTGCATCTTCACTTAAAAATTATATTTAAAGCGACTAAGATCGGGTTGAACCAATTGCAGCATGAAGGCAAAATCTTAGTTCCCGTATTGTATTTGTTTCGAATTTCATTCTTATTTTTTACAGATACTTATTTGTTTCCTTGGATTCATCTTTATCGTCTATTGTAACCCAACACCACGTCCAGAAGCAATCCAATCGAACGAGCCCGACTCAGTTAGTGAAAAACCAAAAGAAAAACAAATCGAAATAATAAAACCTAAATTTTCCTTCTTTTCGCTTTCACGGAAACTTTTCAAATTATTTTCCACCAAAACTGTCCCAAAAACTAAACTACCAAAGTCACAGCAGCGTACAAAGAGTTTGAATGAGAAAGAAACATCAGAAACAGGTAATGATAATGATCCTATAGTTACAGATGAAACCCCAACAAATGCCTCAGCAACAACTGAGAGCGGAGATTTTCAATCGAAAACAGGTCGTGCCACGGAAGCTGAGAGCCATGTTGATTCCACAACATCGGGCGATGGTATCGATACTGAGAACAAGGTTACAGACCCAACATGTGAAGATTCAGCTAATCCTGATTCAGCACCAGAGCCTGCTTCAGAATCGGTAATAAATATTCATCCCGATGGAAATTCAGTGGGCCATCCAGTCAAAAGAAACAGTAGGAGTAAGAGTCAATATGAGTCAAATCCTTTTCTGAACAATCATGTCAAGAAACATTCTTCTAAGTGCGGATGTGGTCGTCATACAGCCCCTACTGAAGCTCCAAGCACCACCGAGAAAAATCCACCAGACGCTTCAAGCAACAGCAAAAATGAGAAAACCGATTCAGCACCAGCACAAGGACCTGTCCAGGAATGTTATCATGATACTCCAGTCAACAGTGATAATAAAACCGAGAACTTTACCTCAACGTCTGATCCTACTCCGGAATCTATAAACGATGATCATCCTGAGGAAGACCAAGTAAATGCTCCAGTCGACAATGAAAATGGAAATGTAGACTCAACGCCTAATCCACTGAAATGTAAAAGAGGCGATCAGCCTTACAAAGATCCAGAAACTGCCCCAGTCGGCAACGAGAACGAGAATTTTGACTCAGGGGCTGATACCACCCCGAAACCTTCAAACGACCAAGTAGATGATCCTGTCAATACAGGAGACAAGAATGTTGACGCAACACCTAAACCAGAAAACAATGTTCATCCTAAAGAAGAAGTTAGTGAGGACATTAAATCAGAGCCTGACCCCACCCCGGAACCTTTAAAAGATCAAAATCGTCAGAAGGACCAAGCAGATGATCCAGTTGATACAGGGGTTGAGAATGTTGACGCAACGCCGAATCCCGCATTGAAACCAGAAAACAATGTTCATCCTAAGGAAGATCAAGAAGGTACTCCAGTGGATAAAGTTAGTGAGAACATTCAAGCCGAACCTGACCCCACCCCGGAACCTTTAAACGATCAAAACCATCAGAAAGACCAAGCAGATGATCCAGTCGATACAGGGGTTGAGAATGTTGACGCAACGCCGAATCCTGCTTCGAAACGTGAAAACAATGTTCTTCCTAAAGACGATCGAGTAGTTTCTCCAGTCGACAAAGTTAGTGAGAATATTAAATCAGAGCCTGACTCCACCCCGGAACCTTTAAACGATCAAAATCGTCAGAAAGACGAAGCAGATGATTCAGTCGATACCGGAGGCGATAATGTTGACGCAGTGACTTTCCCCCCTCCTAAATGTAAAAACGATGACCAACCTGAGGAAGATCAAGTCGATAGCAAAAGCAATAGTGTTTCCTCAACGCCTGAACCCGCCCCAGAATCTGATGATGACCATCCTGCCGAAGATTCAGCAAATAATCCACCAAATGCAAATACTGGAGAACAAACGTCAAAGCCGTTTTTGAAGACCGTTGATAATAATCATCCCTCTGTTTGTGAATGTGAATTCATGTACCCCAATCAAGTGCCACCACACAGCAGTCATGCAGCTCCTCTTGGCCTGCAACATGGTAACAATGTACCTCAGGGACTATATTCTTTCCCAATGGTAATGACTCAAAACGTATTTGTCTACAACATGCTTGGCGTCATGCCACTATTTCCAGGGTTTTATCCAGTTCCCGCGTTTACTCACGCCAGTGGCTGTAAGTTCGCCCAACATAAAGCTTAAGTTTGAATAATAAAAGTACTTGACACGGAGGTGTTTTAATTGTACTTCATAACTTTGATTACAGAAATAAATATTTGAAAGATAAATGAAATATGAATGCATTCTTATTCGTCACTCATGTAAACTATAACCAGAAACAGAACATATTTTTTAGACTAATACTGCCCTCTCGTGTTGGCTTAGTATACTCAATATTCTCTGTTTCAATGGAGGGCAGTTATACGAATTCCACTGCTCCGACTTTGGATATCGATATATGTGAGAGTTGCTTTTTTTCTAACCTAGAATGCTCAATGATAATGTCATGTCTTTGTATTTGGATCTGTTTTCGGCAATATGCCGAAAGGCGTCAATACCATCTCAAGACCTTGTCAGGCTATCAGTGGGCTCATAGGCGAATCTCTTCGGTTATCAATCAGCAATCCAGTCTGACTTTCGTCATAAACTTCCCTACACCAGCTGCAATTGGTGAACAATATTATTTCGAACGACATTTACTTTCAAAATTTGCACTGTTTCGGCAACATGGCATTCACTTTGAATAACTTTGTAATATTTCCCAACGTTGTTCAAACATAAAACGATCCATTTCGTTCAGTTTCTATTTCTGTCAATTTTTTGAACGCATGCGAGCTGTCAGTGTCAAAACAATATATGATTCAAAAAGAATCCAATAGATGGCCGGCTCTTTAATGTGCGTTCAGGAACCCCAGTAGCTACTTGAGGGAGAAATGGATTTTTGTATGGCGTTAATGAAATTTTATATATCAAGACAACCGTTATCTACGATTAAGCTGAGGTATATATTAGATAAAATTCTGTATCCAATGTTGAGCAGACCTCTATAACTGGCGCAAATGGTATTAAGATTTCATTCATAAGACATACAATCTTCTGATCAGAATTGTGAAATAAGTTAAATTATTGCTATCCTTGGATGGCAATGATTAGTATAAGGCCTCGTAGAAGTAGCATCTTCCGACAGGTACTGGTTCCTTAAATGACGAGAACGAGCCTCTGCAGCCGAACATCTTGCAGCTCTGCTAATAAGTCCTACTTCACGCCTCCCCGTGGCGCCATCTGGGAATCTCACTAGAGGTTGCGAAGTGAAGGGGGCAAATGGCGAGTTTCCTGCGCCATTAACCAGGATTAGTGTCGGAAAAACAAAACAAGACCTTATCCGGGCTACTCTGACATATTTGGAGCTCAGGCCGGAAAGGATTTCCAGGACTTTGTCAGGGTCCTGGAAAAGAGATGGTGGCGGACGAGCCCTATAAGGGCCAACGGCAGCGCTCACATCCCGGAACGGGTTACTGGCTTCGGTGTAACCGACCCCTCGTCCTAGGGGCACTCAAAGTGGAACTGGTCCTCCAGGTTGGGGGTTGTGCCGCCGGGGTAACTGCCCGGCCATTTAAAAAAGATTAGGTTACGAAGCATCAACAAGCCTCGGATATGGACGGATCTACTGTTGACAACCCACGCAAACGATTTAAGGACAATGAGCTTCGGATATGCACGTGGAATGTTAGATCCCTTAATAGACCACGTGCAGCCGAGCAACTAGCGGAGGCCCTAGACTGCTGGAAAGCAGACATAACCGCCATCCAAGAAATGCGATGGGATGGGCCGGACAAAAAAAAGATGAAAAACTGCGACATCTACTACGGCATTTGCTATCGACGGCAAAAGCAGCGCTTATTTGGATGCGGATTTGTTGTCGGAGGCAGACTAAGACGAGAAGTCCTCAGCTTCCGGCATGTGAGCGAGCGCCTCGTAGCAATCCGCATCAAGGCTAAATTCGCCAACATAAGCCTCCTATGCGCGCATACCCCCACAGAGGAGAAAGATGACGACACCAAGGATGCCTTCTACGAGCTCCTCAACAAGACCTACGAGCAATGCCCTAGCTATGACATTAAAATTGTCCTCGGTGATTTTAATGCAAAGCTAGGAAGAGAGGGTATCTTTGGTGGAACAATCGGAAAATATAGCCTGCACAACACCACCTCCGATAACGGCATACACAAGGGGACTTGGAGAACTCCTGATCAATCAGCAGTCAACCAGATTGATCACATTGCGATCGATGCAAGACACTCCTCCAGTATTATGGATGTCCGTACGTTCCGAGGAGCCAACATCGACTCGGACCATTACCTTGTTGTAGCCAAGGTACGGTTGCGGATATCCCAAACTACGCCAAGACAATCGCAAGAGATCGCCAAGTCCTTCTCCGATCGAGTGTCTCTTAATCTGTTAAGAGGTCCAATGCCGCCAGCATCAAGCATCGAAGACCATTGGAAACACTGCCAAAACGCTATCAGAGATGCCGCTTCTGATGTGCTGGGTTTCACTCGTCCACCACAACGAAACCCCTGGTTCGATGATGAATGCCGGCAAGCACATACAGCTAAGCAAGATGCATATAACGCGGCGCTGCTTAGAAAGACCAGAGCTGCTCATGAACTCTATGAGCGGAAGAGGAGAGACGAACACCGGCTTCTCAGGAGGAAGAAGAAAGTGCATGAGAAGGAATGAGGTTCGGAAGTTTTACCATAAAAGGTAAAAATAACATGCCGCGGAAACAAACCCCGAACCGAAGCCTGTAGAGATGAACAAGGGAACATCGTAGTAGAATCACAGTCGATGCTGAGGATTTGGAAAGATCATTTCTGCAAACTGTATAACGGCGATGACGGACCAAATACCGCTGTCAGGCAGAATCAACCTTTCAACCTGGACGATGATGACCAACAATTCCGTCCACCCGACCTAGATGAAGTGAAGATAGCCATGTCGAAGCTTAAGTCCAACAAAGCTGCTGGAGCGGATGGCCTGACTGCCGAGCTCTTCAAAGCGGCAGGCGATGACTTGGTAAGGAGCATACACCAACTCATCTGTAAAATATGGTCGGACGAAAGTATGCCCGATGAATGGAACCTCAGCATTGTTTGTCCAATTCTCAAGAAAGAAGACCCTCTGAACTGCGCCAACTACAGAGGCATCAGTCTCCTTAACATGGCATATAAGATCTTATCCGCCGTTTTGTGTGAACGCCTGAAGCCGTTCGTCAACAACCTGATAGGTCCATATCAGTGTGGCTTCAGGCCAGGAAAGTTCACCATCGACCAGATATTCACACTACGGCAGATCTTGGAGAAGGCCCATGAGCTTCGGATCGATACTCACCACCTATTCATCGATTTTAAGGCCGCGTATGACAGCATCTATAGAGACAAGCTATATAGAGCAATGTCTAGTTTTGGCATCGCTGCCAAACTCGTCCGTCTGTGCAGGATGACGATGGAGAATGCACGCTGCTCCATCAAGGTCGGTAAAGATCTCACCGAGACCTTTGATGTCCAGAAAGGATTTAGACAAGGCTATGCGCTGTCATGCGATTTTTTCAACATCGTACTTGAAAGAATAGTGCAAAACTCACGAGCAAACACAAGAGGCACTATCTTTCAAAAGTCCGTTCAACTACTCGCACACGCCGACGATATTGACATAATCGGGAGAAAGCAGCGTGATGTCAGTGGCGCTTTCGCGAGTATTGAGACGGAAGCGGCGAAAATAGGTTTAGCGGTCAATGAGGGCAAGACCAAGTATATGCTGTCAAGCAAAAAGGACAACCAACACCGACGTCTTGGGCAGAACGTCACCCTCGACAGATATAACTTTGAGGTAGTTAATGACTTTGTTTACCTAGGCTCTGCTATAAATACAGACAACGACACCAGCGCTGAGATCAAGCGAAGAATAACTCTTGCCAACCGCTGTTTCTTTGGGTTAAGAAGCCAACTGAGTAGCAAGGCCCTCTCTCGGACAACAAAAGTTACCCTTTATAAGACCTTAATAATCCCGGTCCTGATCTATGGCGCAGAGGCATGGACATTATCAAAAATGGATGAGGGTGTTCTTGGTTGCTTCGAGAGAAAAGTTCTTCGGGCGATCTTCGGTCCCGTCTGCATTGACGGTGAGTGGAGGAGGAGATACAACGACGAACTGTATGGACTGTACAGCGACATGGACCTAGCCAAAAGAGTGAAGATCCAAAGACTGAGATGGCTGGGTCATGTAGAGCGCATGGACACCAATGCTCCGTTCCGAAAAGTCTTCGAATCCGCCCCCGAGGGACAGCGCAGTAGAGGAAGGCCAAGACTCAGGTGGCGCACGCAAGTGGAAGAGGACCTCAGCCAACTTAGCGTGCGAAACTGGAGGCAGCTAGCCAGGAGAAGCTGGCTGGAGAAGCTTGTTGACTGAGGCCCAGGTCCACCCCGGACTGTAGCGCCACCTAAAGTAAGTAAGTATTGCTATCCTTACTTAATTATGGTCAGGAGTAGTGAAGTGTTTGGCCATCATCGTCTAAATTCAATGGTCTATTCTGCCCGCCGCCGAATCTTCTTCGTCGTTATACGGTCTGCAGAAAATTTTTCCATATTCTCAATGCCGATTGTGATTCTACTACAAAATTTCCTCCTTCATCTTCTAGACAAGCCGATGTTCTTCCCAACACCTTTGCTCGTAGAGCTCACAGGCGGTTCTTGTTTACTTTTTTTTGCTGAAGCGCCACTTTGTGCGGCTTCTTGTTTAACTGGATGTTGGCTGACTGGAACGCTCGGACATCAAGAATACTAGGAGCATGGCTTACGTCTATCGCAATGTGAATAATTTAATTCATATATTGAGATCCCCATCACCACCTCCGCAAGATGTTAACCTTTCCTATAATTCGCCGGAAATTGTTCATATGCGTTTTCGAGAAGCTGGTAGAAACATTCTTTGGTCATAAGACGGTCGCTCTCGTGTCGGAAGTGCAAGACTTTTACATAATAACAAGCGTTGTTTCTTTTCCCCATATCAATCACATCACAGTTTCTTATCATACCTATGCGCGGCTCATTCCATTCCACTTCCTAGATGGAAGTGAATTCGTATAATAGCAGTCAAGGGCATCTACTAATTGCTTTACTGCACGTGCCATTTTATGACTGCGAATTTTCCACGCTCAGATCTGGAGGTCGTTGTCCGTTGTGCGTTATCTCTTACGCATATGGTTATGTGCCCTATTACGGCGTAGGCCAATGTATTGCTACTGGCCCAGCATGCCCTTGCATGCAGTCTCCGGGGACCGCAACTGGGAAGTTAGCCAACCACTTCGTTATGAACTTGATTGCTACATCAGAGTTCATCCAGACAATGTTCAAAGTCCACTACTTTTTAGTGTCGTAAAAGATTTCAGAATGACTTCTCGCCCAACGACGAACGCGTTCAAACCAATCTTAATACCTAGTCAAGTCATAAATACTGGTATGCAGAAAACTCAGCGCCAAATGAAAACAATTTGTTTTTTGTTTTTATTGGGTTATTCAATGGCTACAAATCTTAGAACAACTTATTCGAAATGACTTCCATTTGGCTTCCAGCACGAATTAAGGCGATGTGGCCACTCATCGATTGCGAGAAGCACTTCATGCATGGGGAAATTGTCCACTGCACGGACAAGGGCTCGCTTCAACGACTTAATATTTGAGTGTCGAGTAGAGTAAGCCATGCCCTCTAATACGGGCCAAAACTTGTAATCCAACGGGTTGAGGTCTGGACTGCCAGCTGGCCAATCATCCGTTGATATGAAGTCCGGAGCGTTGTTTTTGAGCCACAGTTGAGTCGTTTTTGCTTTGTGAGCTGGAGCAGAGTCTTGCTGGAAAGTCCATGGCTTGTTGTTGAATATTGATCGGTTGAGAGACTTCACAATGGGTTCCAAGACGGTCGATTGATATACTTTGGCCGATGTTTTCACTCCTTTCTCGCAAAAATGGAGCTTGGTAACGCCATTGTAGCACACCCCCCACCATACCATTACAGATGCTGGATGGTGGCCTCTTTGAACCCTCGGGATGAGTTGGGATGCTTCTCTGGATGGACGAGCATACACACGATCGTTCTGCTTATTGAACGATTCTTCTACGGTGAAGACTTTCTCGTCAGTAAACAGATTTTGTCTGTGAGCAGGTGTCCAATGTGTCACTTGTACGCGCTGAGTCCTAAATATTCTTTTATAATGCGAGACATGGATTTTTGCGAAATTCGCATTTCCCGCGACAAGATTTTCTGATTTCGCAGCGGTTTTCGGTCGATTCATTTCTTCACGGCTTTGATCGCTTTCGGAGTTCTCACAGTGCGTGGGCGACCGGATCTTTGAAGGTCTCGTACTCCACCAGTATCCTCAAACAACTTCGCAGCACGATACACAAAATTGTGAGTGATTCCAAGCGGTCGCAACGACCTAAAGATATCGCCTTTTTTCATGTTGCATCTATGTAAGTAGGCCAACTACAACAAGACGATTTTCGATGTCGCCCCATTCCATGATTGTAAGCAATTAATGTCAAAAACTTTTTACATCACAATGAAGCATAAATATCAACTGTCACATCGCAATCAATACGAAATGGATGCGCCCAGTGTTTCATTCGTAATGAGTGAGTTCAGTTGTGTACCAGTATTTATGACTTGACTAGGTAATTGGATTTAAACGTTTGAAAAATATAAGGTCGGAAAACCAGTTTCAATAAACAATTCAAGCTCAAATTCTAGTAGAGTAGAGGAAATAACTAACTTACTTAGGTGGCGCTATAGTTCGAGGCAAGCCAAGGCCTCAACTAGCAACCCCGTTGAGTAAGCTCTGTCCTTAGCTTACTGCTTTCAGTTGCGCACTCTAGTCCTTTTTTACTTGTGCGGGCCACCACATCCTCAGTCTTTGTCTATTGCGTTGTTCATCCGGGTTAGATTCGAAAACTTTGCATGAAGGAACATTGCTTACGAAGAATTTTTCTCCAGAAACAACCATGGATATCTTTACCGTATTTGACAGAGTCTATTCTTCAGCAGTAGGTTGAATAAAAGGATGATAAAGGTCGTCTTATGTAGAGTGTCCTTAGCTGTTCGAAATAGTGCTCTAATACACAGTTGCCTACTTAGTATAAAGAAACAGCGATTGGTAAGAGTAAGTTTTTGTTTTATTGTTACGGAGGTGTTGTTTGCAGAGTAAATAGCAGGGACAAAGTAGACAAAGGGGCTCTTCCAACCTCAAAGTTGTGGATGTCGATTGTAACATTCATTCGAATTCGTCGATGTTGTGTATCCCTTCTTCTTTACAGCTTAAATGTAAAGACATTCCGCAGAGTTTTACCAAATACATCAATTCATTGGCGTACGCTAGTAGTTGGACAGACTATTTAAAGATTGGCTTTTGAATTCTACATAACTTTTTCCAGTATGTTGTTAAATAAACACACGACAGGAGACATATTTTCCGACCTTTCCGGAGCCGCAAGCATTTTCCATTGTCATTCTGCAAAACTTGATGGGTTTGGCCGATATTCCAGGGCTAGACATGACTCTGCATTCCTCATCTCTTTAGATGCTGCCAAAAATAGGTGGTGCGTATCAATTCGATCAAAATGATCATTCGGCTTCAATTCTTGCATGAGGTGTGTCTTGTAAGCCTTGAAATCAAGGTCTTTTCCATTAATCGGATAGATATAGACCAAGCTGTTTTAAACGACGTCGAATCGTTTAATTTGGATCTTCTTTCAACACTGTACTGAACGGATGCAAATCAGCATGCACTCCTCTTATGCATTTTGGTGCGCCTGCATCTTCCAAAGAAAATGTTGTACGAAAGCGGTTAATAGAACGGCGTACAGCCGGCTCAGGTGGTCGAGTATGTCGGGTGTATACGGCGGAAGTGCTCTATAGATTTTCTAAAATTTGGCAACGTTCTTAAGGCGTGTAGGTCATCACAATAAAATTGCAGACTGTTGAATCAAAATGACAATGACAGTTTGCAATCTGACAAGTGGTTTGACAGGTATAAATGCCTGAAATGAGTATCAGGTTAACAAAACACCCATTGTACGCGAGGTTAAGGAAACTGATCTGGCTGCTTTGTTATGCTTAAATTCTGTAAATGCTTTCTTCACTTCATTCTGATTTGGTAAGCGGAATTATTGGCCTTTACCGCCCAAGTTAAAACTTCCTTCTCCGTGGTGTCTTTTTGACTCGTACTCTATTTAAGTGTTCTGGAAATGCCGATTTTCCTAACTGTTCCTTTATTTGTGAAGCGCATAACACACTCTTGCTCTTATATGCAGTGTGGCTTCGTTTTGCTAAAGGTGCTTCACGGATTGTTTGAACTTTTTACAAGCAAACCATTAGAAGAGGCCTCAGATAGCTATAAACCAGATATCAGCGACAGTAGGTAGAAGAAGAAAAGAAAATTATGAAGTGTACTACGGTGATTGCTATAAAAACTAGACGCAGTGCTTGTTTGGATGCCGGTCTGTTGTAAACGTCCGGACCGTACTTAGAATACGCGCATGCGCAACAGAATAAATAGAATAGATGCTCTCCGTAGAAACGATGTTCTAAACAAAATTATTAAATCTTTTAAAAAATAGTCGGAGAGCACAGTCTCTACCCCAGTCCTTTTAGCGGATTCTGTCTTATTTATTTTTCTGCAGGGCAGCATATCATTATGCTTAGCACACGATTATCCAACTCAATATTCAAAGGGAGCACTTGACCAGAAAGCCCTTAACAAAATTGGTGATTTTGCTATGAACGCAAAGATCGCCTGCAGTGTTTTGGACGGCCAAATATTCCAAGCGGCTAACAAAGACGCACACCACTGCCTCGTTGTAGCGAAGATAGGTCTACGGTTGCCGCAACGAACGATTGATAGCAAGCTACAAAGCCGTTTGCCTTTTCCTCAACTTCTCGGCAAACCCTATGTAGGCAGTTTCAAGTGCAAAAGACACCATTTAACCGTCAAAAAAAAGCTCCCACTCGGCTGCTGCGCAAGTAAAACACTAACGACCACAACTCCACAAATCAATTGCAAATATAAATTCACTTCGATTTATCACCTCGTTCGAGGAAAAAGTTTATTTCTTCTCAATTTGAAAATGTTCAATGCTCAATCGAAGCCCTTCCTCAACAAAACTCCACTAGAAACTAATAAAGGATTCGTCACTTAAGATTCGGCAGCTTTAACAAGAGCTTCAGCGCACTCTACAGCAATAGCAGCTTCGGCTTTCGCCTACAAAAAAAATTCAGAAAAACATACAAAAGTCAAAATCGATTGAGAAACACATCTTGCTCAAGCCAAGTGGTTTTCACATACCAAATCAGATGTGGCAGAGTTCAACTGTTGTTGGTACTGGGTCAAAACGCTTCGGCATTCGTTCAAGTCCAAGTCTTCGATTCTGTGTGCTTCCTCAGCTAATACCTGAACTGAAGAATCCTCATTGACAGTGATGGAACCGCTTGAAACAACATACTTGGATGTTTTGCCGTCCTTTTCAATGACTTGCACAACACCTGGCTTTAAGACAGCTACAAAGGAGAAGTTTTTTTTTAAGAAAAAACCTATTTACAACAACAATGATGTGCTTACCCAAGGTGGGTACATGCTTGGCAAGAATACCAAAGCTGCCCGAGAATGAGGGAACATCGATTTGACGAACTTCGGCGCTATCGAAGTAGGTCTTGTTTGCAGCGGCGAATGTGAGTTTCATTTCATCAGAATAAGCCCGGGACTGGAGCATTCTGGAGCTACGGGTAGCCAAGATCCTAGCGTTCTTTACAAAAGACATTTTCCTATAACAAAAACCAGAGATGCACGGCAGAAATTAGTGTTGAAAAACAGGGAAAAGTAAATTATGTAACTTTTTAGGTTAGGCGAAGGTTCATGTCTGTTAGTGATTATGCAGTCGGTATGTGTAAATTAGTAAATTATTAGTAAATAAGTGATGGAAGAAATTGGATACCTTTTTTTAGAAATTTATTCCAATCGAACTGGATGTAATTAATCGAAAATTATGGAGGAAAAGCTTGTGCTGCTTTTGCCGTTTTCCAAAATGCGAATGTCAATTCGACAGAAAAAAAATCCTGACAGATGTCAATTTGATGTCACGCAAGAAGGTGATGCCAAGTCGAAGTAGAACAGAAATTGTTAGATATGCATAATTTTGTTGTGATGAGGAGAATGAATTCTTTTGGTTAAATTGTAAATGCCGCATGAAGTTGAAGGCTGAGTCAACTCTGATCCATTAGCAGAGTAAGAACTGGACTGTTGAGGTATACGAGGGCGGGTCAATAAGTCCGTGACTTTTTGAATTTCTGACCTCTTTACTGAAACAGCAACACTGCTCCTGTCAACAGGCATCTGTCAGTTGACTCCTGTCAAAATTTAAACTTGCTGCGTCAGTTAGTTTGTGTTTGACACTTATTTTTATCAGACTACTCACTAATTTGAGGAGAAAATGGAAAAAAGTGAATTTCGTGTGCTTATTAAGCATTATTTCTTGCGAAAAAAAACCATTACCGAGACCAAGGCTAAGCTTGATAAATACTATGGGGACTCTGCACCATCGATTTCAATGGTAAAAAAGTGGTTTACTGAATTTCATTGTGGCCGTACAAGCACTGAAGATGCCGAACGTCCTGGACGCCCAGTTGAGGTCTCTACACCCGAAACAATCGAAAAAATTCACGATATGGTGTTGGCCGACCGAAGATTGAAAGTGCGAGAGATTGTGGAAGCCGTAGGGATCTCGCATGGCTCAGTGGTTTCAATTTTGAATGATCACTTGGGCATGAGAAAGCTTTCCGCAAGATGGGTGCCGCGTTTGCTCACAGTCGACCACAAACACATGTGCAGTTGCCATGGCAAAAATCCATGAATTGGGCTATGAATTGCTCCCTCATCCACCCTATTCTCCAGATTTGGCTCCGAGCGACTACTTCTTGTTCCCAAACCTGAAGAAATGGCTTGGTGGAAAAAGATTTGACTCCAATGATGAAGTCATCTCGCAAACAAAGGCCTATTTTGAGGACCTCGACAAATCATTTTTTTTGGAAGGGATAAAAAAATTGGAGAAGCGTTGGACAAAGTGTATAGAGCTCAAGGGAGACTACGTTGAAAAATAAAATTATTTTTTTATCAAAAAATCTGTGTTTTAATCCAAAAGTCACGGACTTATTGACCTGCCCTCGTAGTTTCCTTAGGAAAGTTGAGTAATATAGAGTCGATTTCCCGTAGCACTATCCACGTGTGCTCATGGTATTCATAATTTCAAGACTTTGTGGGTTAAAGTCCATTTAGATGAGTGGGAATAGAACAAGATAATCACTGTTACATGTTGAAAGATCAATAACAACGAGTATGTCACCAACTTGACGTAGTTTACAGATTGTACCGACAATATAAGGGTTGTTAAATAAGGTGACCAGAATTAACCAGATGCTACATTAAGAAGATGACGACCAAAAGTTGGAACATCATCTTGAATAACAAGATTCTTTGCTGTTAGTTATTTGGCAGTGTAAGGAAGTTTTTAGAAAGGTATGTGGGTTTATCGCCAAGAAACGGCCATTGGATTTACACAGATATGTTTAGGCCAATTACTAGACCCGAGAGAACGGTCTGCCTAGATTGCATTTGGAGATTTTAAAAGCTGTAATGAATCTCTATCCCCTTGACATGAATCATGATTGGTGACCTTGCGAGCCGACCCACTTTTGACTCTAGTCTTATGTGGATATCCCATGACACCAGTCGACTCCAGTCACACCCTGGGATGATTTTGGCCAGACCTTCAACCACGAAAGAAATATAAGCAGATTTGCACGAATGGATCCAAAAGCAATATATCTGTGGTCACAAGCAAAAATAGCCTAAGTCGACTTACATATGTTGAAATTGCGTTTTTTACACCACCAGATGCGCAATATTCGATTCTTTTTGCCCCAAAATTGATTGCTGGGCCAACTGCTGTACTGCTTCGACAAATTGCTTGCGTTAATCTGCCAAGCGAAGCACTGTCGGACTATTTAGTTGATCGCTTCATTTATAGTATATAGGGCACCGAGAAATATCGAGGAGTAATTCGTTTCATCATAGTTTCTTCTTAGTGACTTTCGAGCAGCAATAAGAGCACTTTTGACTGGAGACAATGCGGGAATAATGCTCTGATATGATCTGTCAGCAATAAAACAACACACAAAGCGTAATCTATGTAAAAGCGGTAACTGTCTTATTCAGTCATTCTGAATGCATCATATTACTCGGCCAAGTATTCGATCGGGTTTTGATTCTTGACCAACAACTAAGAGTTCACGTACCACCCATAAGCGTAATTTGACGGTGTCGTTGGCATTGTATGTTCATCTGAGGAATTTCTTGCTTGGATTGAAAATCATGAGAAGGGGCTGAAGATCAGTGATAATTTCGATCTTACGTACGTACAGATATTAGTTGAATAGATGGCGCTTCTATCACAGCCATTTTATAAAGCTAAATGTGTACTAAAATAGGGATTTCTCAGATGGCAAATGCGCAACAACGCCTGGGGCTAACCACTGAAGCGATCCAGGACCGAGCATTATGTAGACGCGTTCTGCGGTCTGCGACATTAGCCAGCCCCATAAGCGGAGCAGCAGCGACGCAGTAAAAATGGGAAAGTCGTTACGCATAAGTTCGTATAACGAGGAAAGGGCTAATAAAAGGATAAGAAGAAGTACTAAAATAGCTTCAATGCCGTGAGATGATGCGTCTGTTGCCAAATAAATAGACAAACCTTTCTGGTGAAGAACGAGCCTTTTTTCACACGTTATATTCGGTTTGAACGTTTCTCTCTCTCCAATACACGCGGCGTGTTGAGCGGGGCAGCAATTTGAGCAAAATTTTCTTTAAAATGGTGATAGCTAGTTTTCTTGCAAATGTCTCCGGTGTATGGTTCTTTTAATGGTTGGAGCCCATGATTTTACTATATTCAATGATATGAACTAAATAATCAACCTGTTTTTGGGGGAATTAGCATTTTGCCATTCGCGGTTGTATCTTCTGCTTCATTCACCCTGACATACTTATTTAAGTTGCGCTACAGGGTAAAATGGATCTTAAACAACAAACTTATCCTGTTAGTGCGATTGCGTCCATTGCCGCAACTTAAAGTTGGTTGAGGTTCCCTTCACTTGCGTGCGCTATCTTAAAAACGGTCGTCGTTTGCTGCGTCGTTGCTCAGGGTTAAAATCAAGACTCTTTGTGTCAGAGTTGTTGGGCCATTCATCTTAAACATTGGATCCGTAGATGTCTGACTAGACCGATGTCGTTGTACGGCCCGAACAGTTCATGGTTGAATATCTTCCTCCATTTCTCATCGATATCAGCAGTTTTAAAATGCAGGCGTAGAATCTTTTTCTCAAGACAACAACCCTATTATGAATCTTCATTCACCTCGATAAGACTCAACGATGGAAATATTTGGGGCCTTGTATAAAGCCAGTTTGATCTTTTTACGAAAAAGTAATACATATAGGTCTCTCAGTTGCCTCCTGAACACAAGGAACTAGCGATTGCCACGAGTAGTTCGGCGTGTTAGCTTCTGCGCTAATGTCGTTGTTACTTTTAATTGTGGTACAAAGGTCGGCGAAGTCTTTGTTGATATAATTCTCAGTCGTGACATTTTGGCCAAGCCGTCGGTAGATTGATTTCCTTTTCTTCCATGTACTTTGCATCACCCAACACACACAAAAATTCCATTGATGGCTCGCTATGTTCATCTAATTATATCAATGTCATCCTAACGAGCAAATAATGATGCGATTGTTAAAGTTTAAATTCGGACTTCGGCTAATATTCCTGCGTTCTCTTGCGACTGTAGCTTTAGGCTTTGGTTCCTTTTACTTCAACTCGTGTCGTCTGTGATCCAGATTGCTGGAGATGTGCCTGGCGTCAATCGCAATATGGTCAATCCTGTTGATCTGTTAGAGTCCCTTTATAAATATTAAGGTACTTGACCATCTTATAAATTTAAAAAAATCTATTTTTTCTATGCATTTTCTTAGTTCTTATACTTTTTAAAATCACCTCCAAAAAAGTTTTTTTTCAAAATTCAAATTCTAACATAGTGAAATTAGTGAAAATGTGCGCGCAGTCCATACTAGATGACTCAGCGAGTAAAAACTTTGAACGCGTTTTTCTCGAAACTACTTTTTTCAAATGGCGGACGGTTAATCTCCGACTCTACTCGGCCGATTTCAATGATTTTGGTCTTGTTTTGTTCGTTGAGATGTTTTGTATGCTAGTTCTCCACCTTTTCCCCAAAAAAAATAATTACAATATTTTTTTTTAGCAGAGAACAGTGTGCAAAACAGAAGTGTTTTTTCAACTTTTTTTTAAACTTCCACCATTTTTTTTTTTTTGGGATTTTTAGAAAAATGTGGTGAAATGTCACTTTTTACGTCTTCCTTTTGAAGATGCCTCTTTTTTTGTTTCAGATTTACCAATTCTGGGATTAAAAGTCCGTCATGGGACACCATTTTTTTCAGGCCTTGACTTTTGCGTCTTTTGTATTTTTGTATTGAAATATCTTAAACAGGGACTGAACAAAAAATTTTAGGAAACGTTGTATTTTTAGCCGCCTAAGGTGGTCAAGTACCTTAAGCTGTAGGAATCACATAATGGGACCACAAAGTCCCCGTTTTGAGGTCTTAAACCCTAAATCCATTACTTGGCGTGGTGTAATGCTGGTTTTACTTTGCAGTGATTCGCTCAAAAACGACTCCTTAACTCAGACTTGGTTTTGCACAATTTTGGTGATCAGTAGGCCAGATTTTTTGAAGATACTGTGTTGATTCTGATATGCTGACCATTCCAATGCTACCGGCTAAACATTCAAAGCATATTGGTGTTCAAAGTGTTCGTCAAAGTCCAGCCTTTGGGCCGTCTAAAATGATTTTTATTACATTAAGCAATCACATGCTCGCGAACTTGATTGTGCTGCTATCCTAGCCCAAGTTTTGTGCAATGTACGACTTTGCAGATATAATAGATAATTAACTTTAATTAACTGGAGATTGCGTGACACCTTCTGTTTTTCTGTGACACCCTATATCAAAAATCAACCATAATTTACTTTGCCCACCAATAAAAGCAATTCATAAGCGATCTCAGCACGGATGTATTGAAAAATGTATGACAAACAATCCTCGAAAGCATTTTCCTAATTCATTTCCCATTTTTGAATAAATTCCCAGAAAAATTGTTTAACTTTGTCAACAATTACGTGCGATACGACTGACAGTACATCAAATACAAATGCAGCCTCATACTGCCTATTTCTCTAACCACTGTCCGGGTAATTGATTATTTCAACATTTAAATTCTACATAACTCCTTGCCCATGGAATTTGAATTCCTCCATCACCACAGCATCTTCAGTTTTCGAGCAAATTAAGGGAAAAATGCAATCAATTAACCCGCCACCTAATTAAGCAAAGTTAATCAACGGATTGAGAGCAAAGTACTAGTCAAAATGGCGCCGCATATCATTTCCCCTCCCACCAGACTTTAGCTACCACATGATAATAGAATGTTTCCCAACATAGAAAGAGGTGTAGAAACATGTTGCTTACTAGTCAACGCTCCTGAAAAAAGTGAATTTCTTGAAAAAAAACTTCAAATCTTGGAGGATTAAACTCATGGAAAACTTCTACAAACTCTAAAGACTCATAAAGAATGAATGGAATGGAAGAAATTTTGAAATAAGGATGGAATTACAAAGAATTAACTGAAAACTAGGTTTCGCCTAGATACATGTCACTAGCTTGCTTTCCCATGCCGTGGCGCCACTGTCACTAAGGAGCATAGAAAACCTATTTAATTTTAACTCTCATTTTGGTTGATTTTATTAAACATTTCAAATCGAAATGAATTAAATTGAGTTTACTATCCTTATTACAAACATTTCCACTCATGACAACCCCAAATCGCAGTGATTAAACCTCAACTATACAAAAATTCAAATCTGCTTAGTTGAAACGGTCACTTTTGACTCCGCCATATGCAAAGAAAGCAAAAAAAACTCACTTTTTTTTCAAACTCACCCCAACCAGTGGCTAAAACGTCAAAGCAAATGCCTACCCACCAATTCCACCACACACAATTTACAAAAGGAGAAAAACGAAAAGATTCTTCGTTTCTTTACCTGCACTGCAAGTGACGGCGTTTAAAGTTGCAAATCAGTTTTGGATTTTCTGTTAATCAATACAAAACAGTGGACAAGGTAACAGCCCAAATTACTTGGCAGGACACAAAGCCAAAGTCAATATAAAATAAGTCCGGATTTCGTGTTGATAGAATTTGAAAGTGTACCTTCGAAATGGCGACACGTTTCACACAGGCATTGGGAAACTTTAAAATTCCAAAAGATATCAGAGATGATATAATTTATTGTCAGCGAGCGTTAAAGTCTCACATTAAGGTCCATCAGGTAAGATTCATGGCAATTTCTTCTATACGATCGTCTAAATGTTGTGTCTACATTTGAGCACTCACTCTTGGTTTTGATGGTGTCTTTTGCAGATTATCGTTGACCAGTACTCCAAGGACAAAGAAGTAAGTTTTTGCCATTTCAAAAAAGTAATTCTCTCACAATTTTGTTTGTGCTGGACTTTAGTAATTTGTATTTGTTTTGTTTTATTTTTATTTTTGCAGTTTGTTGCTGCTAAACAGGTAGTCTTGGCTGAGGTGGAGAATGAAATTTACGAAATCAATTGCGAGCAGCAGTATTTGCTGTTGCGGATTCGTCGAATTATCGATGAATTTTTGAAGAGTCTACAACGTGAAGATATGGGGTCAGATCGTCTGTTGATCAACGATCATGTGTCACGGCAGTTAGTGCCGTATGTACAAAATAAAGATTACATATGTATACCGACAACTGTTCGTATACGTAACAGTGAGAAGCAACTTTTGGAGACCTATGTCTATACAGATGGCTGGAAGTGCTCAAACAAATCTCCAACACCACCAGCTGTGCCGATTGAGATACCACAACCGCCGCCAGAGCCTCCAATGCCGGCGATTTTCAATGCCAAACAAGTGTCTTTGTTGAAACCGATTTCGGAGAGAGTTCTCAAAGTGGCTCCGGTACGTTCTTGTCCTTTGCCTGAGATAATAATTCCCGACGATGAGAACTCATTACCACTGGCAGTGCAACCGATAGAACCTGTGTTGCCAGTTTCGTCAAAGGTCAAATTAAGTAGACTGAATCTAAGGCAGGCTTTGAATAAAGCAGCTGCTGCAATAAATGTTGTTACACCTCATGCCACCCCAATGGTGGTGCATAATGTGCAAAAGCAGAATAAAACTTCGGTAGAAGTGGTGCGAAAACCCCAACCGAAAGCAGTTAAATCCGAGCCATCCTCATCAGAGGAATCAATTGATGCACGTGTGCCTTCACCACAGCATTTGGACATAAAAACCATGCCCGATGACTATGATCAGGAGATGTTCTTGAGACTGTTCAATCTATTCACCAAGGAACAGATTCAACAGTTGCAACAGAGACGTTCGAAGCGAAAACGACGCACTGTTCACAACAACGAAAAGGCTGATTTCCATTACGGACGCATCGATCATATGGTAAGTGTTTTCTTTTTTTTCGTTTATTACATTTTTGAGTCCAAAAGAGCATGAGAGGGAGCTTCCTGCCAAAAAAAAAAAACACAAACCTAAGATGCAACAACAGCTTACTATCAAAATTTTAAGTGGACAAAGCAATATTTCTGTGTGCGTTTGAATGTATCCCCTAAAACCTTTCATACTTTTGAGAATGGTGATCTGAGATCTAAGGGAGAACTTCGCCTGAAGTTTCTTTTTTCAGCAGGCAACCGTTGATTTAAAGAATTTGTCATTATGCCTGTCAGCTGGATTTATCTAGAAGGCTTCTTTCAACGTATCCATCCGACTTTAAGTAAAAGCGAGTGTATAAGAAATTGGTACTGTATTGAACAATTTTAACTAGACACACTGTGCTGGCAGCGACCTTTAGCACTCTGTTGGAATTATTTGTTTTTAAAAGTTTCTAGTTTCGAGGGGAATAAAATGAAAATTTCTTTTCTCGGTTTGTTCCTAACTTTGTCTTCATTTGTTCTTCGGAATAGTCTCAAGAGTCCACCGAACTGTTTTTTTTTTATTTTTTGGCTGTCCATCTTAGTCTCTGAATGTGAGCTGTTTTGATAATGTAAACTTCGCACTAAGAATTCACCTTTAGATTGTGATTCAGCGTACAAGCCTCTGTTACATGCTCCTTAAAAATACGAAAAATGAGCTGTTCAGTCTCATATCTTAGGTTTCAAACTAAATTTGCGGGTGAGATTTGAAGAGTCCTTAGCTAAAGCGTTGTTCTTTTTGTTTTTGAATGTGATTAAGACAATGATACATTTTTGATACAGTTTTGCAGTAGAGTCTTTTCAATTCGGCGTCCTTACACACTACTCCTTTACCCTCTCTGTTTAACATGCGATACTTTACGCCATAGATTAGAACTGGAAGATTCAGGTTCTTCTTGAGAATCATTTTCTTTTTTGGAGCTTAGATTCTGTTGTTTCGTTAGACTGTCTGATAATATATCAGCGCTTTCGTGTTTGTCAGATCACGATCAGTGTTTGTCGGATATTCAGTAGAGTTAACACATAATAATATAAATTCCTGTATGCTCGAATGCTGACCAAGAAGGTTCGCAAAACATTGACGGTTCGGACAAAGCGTCACAATGGGTCGCTATATCAGGGACACTTAGAAGATTCTTTATAAGGCACTCATAATCTCAGTCTTAGTAAGCGTGTTTTTCGGTCCTACTTGCTTTCACGGGACTTAGAGCAGAATTTGTAAAACCGAACTCTACTAGGTGTACAGGTGACTAGTTGTCCTGATGTAAAATTATGCGCCAGATGCCTACGGTGGCTTGAGCATGTAGAGCATATGGATACCAAAGCACCAGCTTAAAGAGTCTTCAACTCTAATTCGAATGAAGAAGGAGTTTTCAACCACTTAAGAGCGCGAAACTGGGGGCATTTAGCAAGTGACGGCCATTGAGGTGCAGGTATACACTGGTCGAAACCACCATCATCTTCTCTTATTGACCATTGAAATGTTTAACGCGGCATAGATCCCACATATCTACTTCTGCGGTTGTGTAAATTTGAGGACCTTCAACGATTTTATAAGCCACTCTATTTCGGTCTCCTTGCTAATGTGGCCTAAAGTTTACAGATATTTATCTTCTTCAAACCTCAGCTGAATCGTTGGCCTCTATTGTTTTTTGGGCTGGATTTTTGGACGAACTTCATTGAAAATGGCAAAACTAATCTATTTATTCAGTCGGAAGTTTGTCAATTATCGGCTTCTTACTTCATGAACTTTAGTTCACTCTTTGTCAAAGCCGCTGTTGTAAATTGTTCTCTTCTTCAACATTCCGATGTGTACGGTGAATCTGGGCGAACATCTGTAAGTTATAAAAAACTTTTGAGTTTAAATGGTATTTTCCAGTCTCCAAATTATATGGAGTGTTAGCGCTTTTGAAGCTCGAATGCCACTCCACACTTATTCTATGTGGAACATCGTCAGCGATTTACTTATTGGTGAACAACAGAACTTACTTCTCACACTTTTAAGAGTAAGTTTTGTGGTTCTGGGAAGACGACAATGCAGATATTAGGTCACAGTTTGACTGATTCTTTCGTTATCTTTCAGCGCCTGTATCCAAGTATTAAGAGATTCCATTGATCTATATAGAGAAAGCTAATTTCAAATTCTGAACAGATTTTTTGCACTACTTATGACTTACTTTTCGAAGTTGTTTCATATAGCTTGTGCACTTAGAACCTCATTTCCGCTTATAGGATTTTCCAGCTATTCGCATCAATTCAAAGCCCAAACCAAGCCTCATTGATTGGTTGTTGCCGCTGTGGATTACTCCAGAGTACGTAGTAATCTTTCAGGGTTTTATATCCATCGTAGCAGTATAGATACAAATACTGCTCTTGCTATTGAGTATAGTAAGACAATTAATTTGCATGAGTTTAGTATATCTTCTTTTGATCAGTCTCGAAGGCACACTTCGCATTGCAAGTTTGATATCACGATGTGTTCCACGAATTTCGACATTTTCTGTTCTATTCAAAAGTTGGTTGCATTCGCGCTGAAATATTTCTGTTTTCAACTTCTCAATGCTTGCTTTCGGGGCATAGACGCTAATAAAATTCCAGATCTCCCATTACATTATCGGCTTTTAGTTATTTATCGGTTGCTACCTACCGTTTTGTCTTAGAGTTAAGGCAATGTGATGGTAACTGTGTTCTAGGGTTATTCCATCCCGTTAGGGTACATTTTGAACGTTTTCATTGCGTTTTCATTGGTTTTAATGCTTATTAAATGATTTTACGTTGCGGTGATACGCGCTTTAGCTTGCAACTTTTGCGCGTCATTGTGCTGATGCTGCAGCACGGGATAACTCGTACTTTTCTCTTTCCAATCGTACTGCTATGGTATGCGTGAATGTATGAACGTGTTTCCATATTTTCTTTTGCCTCGCTGGTAGTCTCCAGACATGGAAGCCTGATCACGGATACAGCCGTCGAGAAGTCTCATTAGATGTTAATGCGCCGCAGATTTACTTGACTGCAACGACATTTGAGTAAGATAATCTACTAAACTACTTAAACTACTGCGAGATTAAAGCAGTCGTTAACTAGATTATTCTTTGCTTGTCCACATCATGTATTTCGTCCTGTCGTTATTTACGTTCTAAAAACTGCTTTCCCCGTCATAAGAATAGTTCTTTGTCTGGACTATTTCCGAGGAAGATGGTTGTACGTTCAATGTGAGTACACCGCCAGAAATTTGTATAACATCGTGGGGAGTCCTTCATTTTTGAACATATTAATTGAGATTCGATTTGAATGCTGTTTTATCTAAGATGACAAATTTTATTTGGGTGAATCCTTTATCCCAATCCCAGTCCTGCTTTATGGATGAGGGTGCTCTTGGCTGCGTTAAGACGAAACTATTCGAGTGATTGATGGTGAGTGGAGGAAGAGAAACAACGACGAACTGTATGGACTGTACAGCGATATCGACTTAGCCAGAAAAGTTAAGATCATGACGGCTGGGTCATGTAGAGCGGTTGGACGGCAATGCAGAGCTTAGGCCCGAAAAGTCTTCGAATCATGTGACAGTCAGCAGCATACCCATGTAGACTCTTGAACTATCAATATCTAAATACATCTAAAAGTACGCACGTCATCCATTGATCATCATCTCCCGACCTATTTTGTGTATATATCGCGTAAACATCTTTAAAGTATGGAAGTACCTCTCAAGGGCATCTCATGGATGAAAGTTTGTCAGCCAAATACTGCAAAAGGCTTTTGAATAGCTCCTGAAGTACAATATATGTATAATGAACATGCATGCATTCTGAAAGTGTATTTCAAAATCATTGTTCAGTATTACTCAAGGTTGCCAGATGCTTGCGCCACTTTTATAAAATCTACACTCTTGTGGTAGTGCATTTTTGTATCCGTAGGATACCGAAGCTGGGTTGGAAGATTTTAGTACACCTATGAGGGGATGTACCCGAAGCCATTGACCGTGAAGGTTGTGCGTTATAATCTCTATGCAAATACGTAATCGAAGTCATTGGAAAATATTTTTGTTAAGGCATAATTCGGCTGTCTACGAACGATTTCAGACATTTCTACAATACTATGGGAATGATCTTGAATGCGATGTATGATAGTATGTGAGATATTCTGAAAGATAAATCCAATTGTAGGTTTTTTTGGTTCTTTGCGAAAGTGTTGTCTTTTGTCATCCGAAACTCATTGTCTCTGGAGTTTTGAGTTTGTTGCCATTTAAAAGTCGGCAAAATGCCTTTTCCACATCCCACTGCAGCTTGATATTTTTAGACTTCGAAATCGCAGAAGAGGGACTCGAAACCCGTTCTATCTTTGATCCGTTGCTTGTTATTTTGGGAAACTTAGAATACTAGTATAATTTGCTCTATTCTTGGTGTTCTGTTAATAGTGTAGATTCGAACTGTTAAATCGTCAATTGGCAACAATTTTGATGATCTTTTAGAGTCGTTAAAGATGTCCACCTCCCGTCGATCGGTGCTTGGTCAAATTGATTCACGGTGTACTATATGATTCGGGAATAGCTGGAGCTCTTATGATGTTCGTTTGAAAACGGGATGTCGCATGATCTTTTTTATCAAAGATTTCCTTGTTGTGGAGCTCTCGATGCCTTGGGCCAAGACCAGAGCCAACACATAAAAAACCTCTGCAAAATTTCAATGCATACATTTTTTTATAAAACATCTGTTTCGTATATTTTCAGTTGTCTCCACATTCAGCACCATCGAAAAAACGCAAAAAGGAGTTCCTTTTGTCGCCTCGTGACAAAGTCGCATTGAAGAAGAAGCGTTGCAACGATGTAGATCGATCTAACTCCTCTTCGCCAGATGAGAAAACTTCGTGTTGCAATGAATGTATGAAACGTTCTGGTGTTGTGATACAATGCAAAGAATGTTTGGGAAGCTATCATGAGAAGTGTCACAAAGATGTTAATATCAAAGCAGTGCCGGGTCAATGTCCATCCTGTTCTAGAGTACAATACAGAAAACAAAAAGAAGGTAAGTGTTTTTGGTGTTCTTTCAATTTAATTTGAGTGATTTAAATGATCAGTGACTCATGTGGTGGTGCCATATGTTAAGTCATGGATAGGACTTGTTGTCACATCACATCGGCTTCACTTTTTCTTAGTTTCTTCCGTTTATTAGGGTTTAATTATACCAGTCTACTTTTTATTTGCGAAGGGAGTTTTCTTCTTTTAATTAGAAATTGCCTACATCAACCCTTTGTTAGGTATACGATTTCGGCAAATTCTCAATTTACCAACTCGGCGCAGAGAAGGCAAAAAAGTGACGTCTTGAGTTAGACTACGAGCATTGCAAAAAGTGGTGCAAAGACGGTAGGAGTGTTGGATATATACGATGAAAGGTAAATAGCTGCGAATGACGGTGTCTTGCATAAAGTTAGCGTGCTAGACAAAATGTGATCCACAAAATAGGCTAATTTGTGGGAATTTTTGATAAGTATAGCCTTTGGAAATCCGTCGATAAATGGTATTCTTTTGGCTAGTCTCCACGTCGTACAATTGTAAAAATATGACACGGCCAAACAAAATCTGGATGTAACGAGCATAGTTCCATAGGGGAAAACAAAGTGGCGCCACTAGTACATTTCTCATGAAAATGTTTCCAGAGCTTTTAAATAAACTGTGTACTGATTGAGACTCAAGTTCCAGGCGATGTTTGAAGAAGATTCCACTAGAAAAATAATTGGATAATGCAAAGCACTTTCCTCATCTCCCTTGTCAGCTGATTCAAAGGATCACAGCCTATAGAATGCTAGTAAGGTTCGCATATTTAGCCAATCCCACGGCGTGTAAATTTAGTTTTCAGTTTGCCAATGAAAGAGTGTCAATCGAGACTGCCGCCCTGTTATATAAATGGTTGAACACCTGCATGAAATGCTCCTTCTATCACCTGACCTAATTCTAAGTATTAGCAAAAAAAATCAAATCTTTTCAAGAGATATTGTGTGGAGTGACAGGCTTCTTGGATGTTCTGTTGCACCGATTTTCTGCATCTTTTTCCTGAGCAGCTGAAGCTTTAATGAGTTTACGAATATTTCGTTTCACTGGATACCACGCTATGCCTGGTGAAAGCAAGTGTCAAGTACTGTGATTATTTGAATTTCCAGTTGGCATTAAGAGAGTTTTCGGCGTTTTCTTTACCGATATCTAGGCCACTAAATTTTTTCTGTAGAAGATTTACGGTGGCACCATAGCAAAATAAGCTCACAGTTGTCTTAATTTATATTCGCAGAGCATATTTTGGAAAGAAGTATTGTATGTCGCAAAAGAAACGCTGTGCATTTAAGAATTGATCAAAATGAAACATTTTCACCTTTCGATATTGAGTGGGACTTGAAGCGACTCAGAACTGTGTGTTGTTATTTTCAGAAGAATTTGGTCCCCATATACATGTAATACTAGCTGTTGAAGAAACATTAATTGATAATCTACATAGGCAGATTGTAAATGGTTTTCCAGCACTGATGGTTAACTGCGTATTGAGAAAATTGCATTTAAAGTCAATAAGCACTAAATCAGAAAGTTGATCTTTAAAAAGTATATTTATTATGTTGTTCAATAAGTTCCGCGGTCTTTTAGTATTAAAGTTAATCACATAAGTTTGGTATAGAAGTTTACATTTAATCCATCACATATTGTCTACCATGGTACATTTCTTTCTTCCAACATTCATGAAGAGACATGATGCCTCTTCTGTAAAAGTCAGTAGACTTATGGGTAAAAAAGCTTTCCAGGTTTTTTAATCTCATCTTCGGAATTGAATTACCCTCCGTCCAAATTGTTTCGGAGAGATAGTCAGAAGGCGCCGTTTTTTTTCCACAGCATCCTTCAAAATATTGAGCTGAGTGCAATATTTAATGGAATTATTTGTCTGGTTACCTGGAAGTAACTCGAAGTAAAGGACACCTCGCCAAATGCTCAACATGCCTTTTTTGGGATGCAAACTTGATTACCTACCGACTATGGTGTTTCACCAGGAGCTCACAATGACCTCTTACGCCGAATGTTGTTGTAAACCACCCAATTCTCGTCTCCCATAACCACTTTTCAGGAAAGCCTCAAGCGAGTTCCATCTCAACAAAGACTCATAGACCATTTTGCGATTCATAATGTTTCTTTCACTGAGTTCGTGAGGAACACAAACATCCATCTTTTTCGACATTCCAAGCCTTTTCAGTCTCTGCGAAACGGTTGTATGGCCGATGAACCGATTTCCAATGTCGTCAAATGTATGTCAACGCTAACTGCAGCCAATATTTGATCGTCGTCTGTGGTGGTTGGACTTCTATAGCGAACAACATCAACAAGGTCTGTATTTTCTGAACGAAAGCGTGTAAACCAACGCCGACAATTAAACAACATAGACAACTAGATATACCAGCGCCGTCTATAAGATTAAACAATGGGGTAAAACTTTAGCCTATAGATCGCGCCAAGTATAAGTTTTTCGGTCTTACATATAATCTTAAGGAAAATAAAATCAATGAGACAAGCAGGAGCTGATTGTCTTATGTCGGTATTGCATTTCAGATTCAATGTAAGCTCGTAAGATCTCACAGCTATCTCCAAAATGTATTTCTTTTTCAGACACACAAAAGCAAATCTGGTGGCAGACAAAGTTGGCTTGGATTGCAAAAATCGACGAACTTCTCTTTGCGTTGATGAGAGGATGAATTAAAAAGTCCGTGAGTTTTCGAAGTTCCAGCATTGTAACTTAAAGATCAATAGGCTATTGCCCAATTTTGAGCAAGGTGCGTTATTTAATTTGTGTGTGAAAGCCTTCAAAAGCAGACAATTCTCTGACATTTTTTTCGAAAATGGAAAAAATGTCTTTCGTATGATAACTTTAAAGAAGTGTTTGGCGTTGTTCAACCGCAATGATCGTGAGCTTTTGCCCCATTTCACAACCCACTGACAAACTCTGGGGACAAAGAATCAGTCGAATTATTGGGTTCCTTCGGCGAATTGAGATCGAAGAAGGCCAAGTGCAAACAACAATCAACAGCCAACTTATTGGACCAGGTCAACTAAGATTTTGATGAAAAACGGCAGCATTTGAACAAAAAGAAATTACTTCACGGGCTTCATCATATTTTCTGGACTAAGTTTCAAGTAACTTTTTCTTGTTTCCAAACCTAAAGAAATGTCGTTGACTCCAATGACACGCAAACCATAGTTTTTATTATTTGCAAGGGATCAGTTAACTGGAGAAACATTGGGGAAGGGTGTTTACCTCAAGGGAGACTATGCTCAGATCACTATGATTAAACGTGCTTTTTGCTAGAAAAACTTTATTTCATTTAAATAGTCATGGACTTCATTGAGTTAGCTGTTTAGTTACTTGTATGCGGTGCCTGTTTGACCCCAAAAGTTGTTATTCCATCTTCAATTGAGGTTTTTGTCAGTGCATACTACTACAGAGTCTGGCCGAACGAAGTCGGGATTTCCACACTAAATATTGTGAAATATTTGAAATTTCTGATGCCTGCTCAGACGAATCAATTAAAACGAACGACACCGTGAATTTGATAACCTTTTGCTCTGCTTATCTCTTGTGTTAGGTGCTTATACTCCAAGATTTGTCAAATTTTTTGTCAAACTCCGGGTGTCTTTGGAAACTTCACACTTAAAAAAAGTACATTTTTAAGAATTTATGTTCGAGCCATCGAGCCATGGCGACTGGGTTATAAGGTAGTGATGCGCAAGCTGGGCGCACGATCGACCACGCCACCCATGAGTGCAAAGAGGATGCAGACGATAGTGGATACCCTCTTTCCAACCCATCCCACTAGGCGACAAGACACCTCTCCTGTACAACAAGAGATCCCGATGTTCACGGAAGAGGAGCTGATGCTCGCAGCGAATACTCCGCAAAATAAGAATGCTCCAGGACCTGACGGCACACCAGCGGAAGCGCTTAAAGCAATCGATCGGCCCCTCACCGCAGCTACGGTACAACAACTGTGTGAAAGACAGGATTTTCTTTAAGGACTGGAAAGTACAACGCCTAACGTTAATTAGCAAAGGAAAAGGCGACCCGAATTTCCCTGCAGCCTACAGACCGCTTTGCATGTTGTATACGGCAGGGAAACTACTAGAGAAACTACTGAAAGCGCGGCTCACTAATGCAATCCAAAGAGCAGGAGACATATCCGAAAGACAACACGGATTAAGAAAAGGATACTCAACAAATAAAGGAACAATGCCGCTCATCGGGGTAGCTATCGCTGGAAAAAGATTGCCGTTTTGACTACTCTAGACGTGAGAAACGCCTCTAACACAGCCAGATGGATAGACATGCCGAAATCGCTCGAGGGGCCTTACAGGATATCCCAGTACCTACTTCGTAAATTCCAAGACTACCCCAGCGAACGAAAATTAATTTACGCCACCAAAGAAGGGCCACATGTTAAACAAATCACAGCAGGAGCGCAGGGCTCAATCCTAGGACCCGACCTCTGAAACATACTCTATGATGGCATCCTCCGCACCGAAATGTCCAACGACACCTACTTAATAGGGTACGCAGACGACATAGGCGCGGTGATAACTGCAAGGGATACAGAGGAAACACGAAGGAAGTTGAACCAAGCTATGAGACGTATCTACTTCCGGATAGAAACCCATAGTCTCCATCTTGCATTGAAAAAGATCGAGATTGTCATACTGACCAGGAAACATATCCCGACGCAAGTTGAATTCCGTATAGGCCCAGAAGTGATTACCAGCAAAAACGCGGTAAAGTACCTTGGAATAACTATCGATTCCAAACTCTCTTTCTGGTATCATATCAAATCCTCTTCCGAGCGAGCTGCCAAAGTGACTGCATCACTTAGCAGGCTCATGGCAAACTAAGATGGAACTCTGAAACAAGAGGTAAATGGACCGCCAGGCTAATCAGGGACATTGCTGAATGGACAGAGCGAAAACACGGCGAGATAACTTATTACACCACGCAGTTCCTAACCGGACATGGACACTTTAATGCATACCTACACAGGATGCGGAAAGTAGACAATGCGATGTGCCAGTACGGCGACTCACTCGTAAACGACGCTTTTTATACCTTCTTTACGTGCAGCAGATGGACAGCAGAGAGATAGCAGCTGGAATCGGAGATAGGTTATATCTCCCTAGAAAATATTATATCGAACATGGTCTCAAGTGAATATAGCTGGAATCGAGTATCATCCTTTATCGAAATCATGCTGAAAACCAAGAGAGAAGAAAGCCAGAGCACACTCCCATAGAAGAACATGGAAACTCATGAGCTGAGTTTTTCATATCGCGAAAAGATGTATCTTAAAGGATTACAAAGAGGATAAAAACATGTATCGGACCCCTAAGCTCAAACGAGAAAGGGGGATGTACGGCAGACGGCGGAGTATAGAACAAGGAAAGCTATCACCCTGAAGTAATGCAAAAGGGCCACTTGATGGACCCCGCGCTGTTCCCACGTGTCCTTAAAAAAAAGAAAATGTCAATGGTGCGTATTCAAAACTGTAATAGTATGCACACGTAATAAAATATCAAGTTCTCGTGTTGTTTTTGAGATTTTCTTGCCCTGCACTTGTATTTGCTGTTTATCTTCAGGATTTAATCAATCTCGGGTGGACAGTTTTCCATAACTGTTGTCGATGTTGACATATTGTGTTTAGTTTAGGAAGGTTGTTCTGATTGTTGAATACTTTGGTGCCCCTTTTTAAGCATATTTAATATATTGACTTATTTTTTTTCTTTTGATTTTGAATTTTTCATACTAAACAATTTTTATTTGTCATTTTATATTCCAGCTGACAAAGTTATCGTGGCCGCCCTTCATGGACAATGTCTTGAACTCGAACAGAAGCTAGCCAAAGAGCATCAACGGCGTGAGAAACTTCAACAGGAAAGCAAAAAGTACAAGATAGACATGAGAAACTTATTCAATATCGTTGAGACGATAAAAAATGACGAAAATGAGAGTTAAATTGAAGAGGACTTGTGTACCGAGTCAATCACTCTAGGGAAACGGTTGTGCCTACCATTACTTCCCTTTAAGTTGAGCTCTTCATCCTGCCAAATTCAAATATGTTATCATTGAACTGTCAGCCATATTATATTAAGAATTAACTTTGTATTCTTTATCGTTGGATTATTTATGTTCATTTTTCATTTTCTTTCCATTCGAGTTCGCATTTTATTGACAAGTATTTTTTTTCTTGTCGTTGTTGAAGCTTCTTTGCCAACTGAATCACAATATGTGATGTTTACGTTGCTCTTAAAGCAAATTAGAATCAAAAGTCGAATGCTCTGTTGTCTATTGTTCTTCTCATTGCGACAACGATGAAGAGAAGACACAGTCATCTTTCGATTAGATATGCACTAATTGTATAGTTTATGCATTTATTTTAAAGCGAATTAAAAGAAGTTTACATTTATTTGTATATATATATATATTCTATTGTATTCTTTAAAACTTATTGTAAACAATCAAATAATAAAACAAAAACTTTATGAAGCAATAGATAACAGCATTGTTGATACAAAGCAACCAATGATTGATAAAAACGTCACTCTCAGAAGTGAATTAGATGTGATTTTGTGTGAGGAATTGCAGAGATCACCCTGACAGAAGCACATGTATACTTTTTTATAATTGTAAACGGTGTACGCACAGCGATCCTCACTATCGTCGGGTCCACGTTGAACACACATTCTTTGAACTGCTTGATCGTAATCTAAAAAAGAAACAAAGTTTTGAACATGGAATTGATTAAACTATGATAAGTGATTAAATTACCATCAACAGAATAAGCTCCGCCACCTTCGATGACTTTACCGCACCAACCAGATGCACATGGTATTGCCGCAATACCTGGTTCGTTTTCAACATCAGTTGCATTGAAACCAAATGGATCCTTACAGCTGCCGAGTTCACCTCTTGATCGACATTGATAGCATCGCCTTAGTAACCCTATGCGGAAAAAGTTAATCTTGATAGTATTTCGAAAAGTTAAGAAGTATTTTGTTCGCCTTGATTGTCTATCGAAAGACGGCTTAGGTTTTACAAATTGAATGTAAACGATTATAGTAGTAAGTGTGATGTTTCAAAAATTTACAGATCTTGATTTATCATTAAAGGACACGCAGCTGTTACAGAAATGTTCGAAATCAACACAGAATACTGAAAGAATGGGTATGAATGTACCATTATAACTCTGAACCCAACGCTATTACCATCTATGCTGACACAGCGTGAGCATACAATTTTAATGTGATCTTGGCGAAGTATTAGCAAATCAGCACCGACTTTTGCCAGTGGGATTTTTTATGCGGAAAACAGAGAAAAACAAACGTTAACCGACAAAATCAAAAAAAATAAAAGGCTTTGAGCCGTTTAATGAGCAAGAACGGTTCGAAAACTAAATGGGAAGTGTGTGTATGTAAAGTAGCTTCGAAGTTTAATTTAAGAATAGTGCGATACTCCAGAATACGGTAGATGAACAAAAGCCAGACCTATCAATAGAAAATAGAAAATTTGAATCTCGTGTTATGCGAAAAACACTGCAATAAAGAAACTTAGAAAGCGATATCTAGAGCACCTAAGTTTGCAGAAGAAGCATTGTATCAAACATTATAAGAAGTACCAATACAATCTCTTAGCAGGCGACAAACAAAAGGAGGAGCACACAGTAAAAGAAAAATAGCGACGCATGGAAGTAATAAATCAAGTGATTCAATCGTAGTAATATGTTATAGACAAGCAGAGACAGCTGCCAACTTCTTAACGCTTTACTTAAACACATTAAGCGAAGTCGTAATATGAATTAACTCGTCGTGCAGTTGGGTCGGATCCTACCCTCCGGAATATTGTTGACAAACGGAGATTTTGGATTTAAATTTTACGATGAAATGATGAGAGCCGATCGATCGATTCCCCAACCAGTGGGGGAAAGTTTCCTTGTTCCTTTGTATGAAGTTGAAATTGAAATTGAAATTTATTTTTACCCAAAAAATTACATTTTGTATTGGACAATATTATGTACAAAGCTACCGATCAGTAAAACTAACATATCTTCCGATGCGAATTTGCGACAGTCTACATGGCAGTCAGTGAAGCTTTGTGGGATGCAGGTCGATATATGACTCGAAACAAAATTAACGGATAGAGATAAGGAAACATGGGAAACTTTGAAAAACTGAACATTCCCTTTATCAATTCGAAAAAAGCGCTCGATCTCAGGGATCTCACATAGAAAGCGCTAAGATTTCAAAATGTAACCGAGGCATATATATTTCAGAATTGTTTACGATATGTGCGATGACTTTAAAATGAGCAATTAATGCGGAGCAGAGTCAACAAATTCAGTGTTCAAGTTCGTTGGTTTTTATATGAAAACAGCGCACTAACAAGTTCGGAACGCAACGTCATGACAATCGCTGAGGCAACTCTCAATACTTCGATAACGGCCTAGGAATCTAGTACATTTCTGATGTCGTTAAGTCAACATCTGATATCCATTTAAAAAATAAGACATCGTGCCGAACTACGAAATATGAAGGTTCTGTCGATAATCAACAAATTGTGATGACTTTGTCGCTCGGACAAATCGTGCGGTGGCGCGAAAAAACTCCGCAGCTCCCATGATCCACAGAAATGAAAGTGCTACAAATGGGGAAATGTGTAACAAAGTGTGATCTGAGAAGAGAACGCATTTGTTGAAGTCTCATCGAAGATCGTCGGAAAACCCAAATCAAAAAGCAGTTGAGGCTTAAGTTTCAGTTAAGGTCCATCGAAGAATTGGTTGAAAGGAAAATGATTGGAACATTCAAATGCAAAATAAAAGAAGACCCTTGCTTTCACTAATCAGGTGATTCTATTTTAAATTGAAGCAGCGTATTACGAGACTAGGATTAGCAAAGCCTAAAGATATTTCAGCGATTAATAATAAGAAAAAGTGATTTGTCACTGAACAGTAACCTGGAGAGCCTTGTTGTGGTCCGGGTTTAAGCCGAATCTTACTGTCACCTGAGCAAGTAAGTACTCGTAAGTATTATACCACCTTGATCAAAAAGTTCCCGGAATAAACACCGAGTGCCGCTCCCATTGTTGTTCAGATTTGAGTTCTGTTTTTTTGTTAGTTGGTACATCTGTTGTTGATATTTCCTCTAAATCTTAGTGTCATAGCTTGACATTTGCAAAAGTTACGTAGCCAAGAGTACATCTATCTCTGTGTGTGTTGGCGATTTTTTACAATTTTAGAAATTTGCAACAACGAACTTGTATTAAATTTCAAAAGTGGTTGTGAGTCAATCGAAGATGATGGACAGACATCGAAAACCGACGAAAACATTGATGAAACGGTGTAGTGCATCATGAATTTTTGCCAGAAGGCCAGACAGTAAACAAAGAGTATTATTTGGGCGTTATGGGACGTTTGCGTGAACTAATTCGCCGAAAGAGACCAGAATTGTGGGCAGAAAACTCGTGGATTTTGCAACATGATAACGCACCGTCGCACAGTGCCATCATTATTCGTAATTTTTTGACGAAAGATGCAACAAATACTATCCAACAGCCACCAAATTCACCTGATTTGGCTCCCTGTGACTTCTTTCTGTTCAATCGAGTTAAGAAACCAATACGGGGAACCCGTTTCAGCAGCCGAGAGGAAGTAATAGAAAAATCGCAGGAAGCACTGATGGACATACCGAAAACCGAATATAAAAAATGTTTCGAGGATTGGATCAAGCGCTGCCATAAGTCTGTTGCAGTCGATGAGGATTACTTTGAAGGGGACAATATATGTTAGATTTAGATGAACAAACTTATATTTTTAATTTTCTGAATAAATTCGTGACATAGTGTTGGACCGATAGTTCAAATTCACGCTGTTCTGGATCACTATATGATTGAAAAAAATCCTGGATACTATCTATCAATCTTAGAGAGATTTTAGGAACAATTGACCAGATATGAGCACTGTATTGCGATTGTGGGTAGTTGCATGCAAATTAAGGTATTTCGCAGCATTTTCGGCGACTTTGGACATGTAGTCTTGCCACACATGCCGAGAATGGATAGTTTCTCAATTTCGACGGAACAAGTACCATTGATGAATAATGGTTGGGTGTTCAAATTTCGTTTTAATGGCAGCTTGTCATTGGAAGCAGTAAATCACATTTGCTACTAATATCGGAATTAGGTGAACTTAACTTATACTGCGGCTTTTGTTCTATGACCTAAATGCAGGGCTGTGAGCCCGAGAAAAGCCTATAAAACTGTCACCAGTTAAGGGATACACTGACAGACAAAAAATCATTAGTAAAAATTTTAAAAACGTATCGGAAACAGAACGGTACCCTGCGGCACACCAGCATTTATTTTGTGGTTATCAGACTTAAAATCGTCTAAATAGTATTTATTTTAACGTTACGAAAGGTAATTTCTATTCCATTAAGCAAGGAATTCGTAGATCCTTACTGCATGCATTTTCGTCTGTCCTACTACCTTTCCTTCATCAGATTGCTATAGACTTTGGTTTCATTTATGGGTGAGGAATGTCATACAACTAGTTTTTGTATTTTATGATATTTTATGAGTTAATGGTTAAAGTTAATTTTAAGTTGCATTCCCGTTGTAGATTAATGTTGAATTAATGATTCAGCATTCTTTCTTTTGACGAACGACCAAAACTTTCTACTATGTTTGAGACAATAATATTTTGGACTTTATTTTTAGTCGTATTGAAATTTCACAAAATTAAGAGAAGCTTAACTTTAACTTCTTTTGGTTTTCTTCTGTCGGGACTGTGAAAATTGCTCCTGTAGTTACATAGATGTATGTTCTTAAACCCAGGTTTTTGATTTCAGGAATTGTATCAGCACAATCAACACTAAACCGAATTTTACATAGGCCAAAATTTAAATTGACACGAAGACTTAAGCCTGCTGACTATCATTAGCTCTATCACAAAGAATGAAATTGATAAAAATTCTGACCAGATTTATGGGCAGAAATTTTGCAGGCTTAGAGAACAATTTAATTTAATGGAGTGATATATACTAGGTGGGATGAAAAGTAACCTCCTTGACCGCCAGAATGCGTTGCTACTACAAAAACGGTTATGGTGCCTTGAAATCCGTTCATATTTAGGCAGACATGCCAAATTTCAGGGCTATACTGTCCTTAGTTTTGTTTTGACAGCTGATTGTTGTTGACGTGTTTGGCATCATGTTGAGTATGGACAAAAACGATTTTCGTTCTCTCATAAAACATTATTTTTCGAGAGGCAAAACGGCGAAGGAAACAAAAGAGAATTTGCATAAATATTATGGGGCTAATGCTTCGTCAGATTACACCGTCAAATATTGGTTTCGAGAGTTTCGTGGTGGCCGCAACTCCACTACCGATCAAGTCCGCAGGGGCAGGTCCTCCGATGCGGTTACAGAGGACAAAGTCAAAAAAATACATGAAATAGTGTTGGCTGACTGGAAAGTGAAGGTGCGCGAGCTAGTAGATACCACAAAGATTGGTACTGAGCGCACATGCCATATTTTGGGCAATATTCTGCATATGAAAAAGTTATCCTGCCGCTGGGTGCCGCGCATGCTCACTCCTGACCAAAAACACGAACGCGAGAGCACTTCGAAAGAGTGTTTGGACTTTTGGCGTCGATTGGTAACTGTTGATGAAACTTGGATCCACTAATATACACCAGAGAATAGAATGAGTGCCCGCCAATGGACTGAAGCCGGTACGAGTGCTCCGAAGCGGCCGAGGGAGACTCAATGGGTCGGAAAGGTTATGGCGTCGGTTTTCTAGGATTGTCATGGGATACTCTTCGTGGACTACCTCAAAAAGGAAAAACCATCAACAGCGAGTATTACTGTGCATTATTGGAGCGATTGAAGGCCGAAACCACTGCAGAACGGCGTCACATGAAGCGAAAACAATTTTTGCTTTTGCAAGACAATGCACCGGCGTATAAGAGCATCGCAACCGCGGCTAAAATCAATGACTTACGGCTCCAATTGCTGCCGCATCCACCGTATGCGACCGATTTGGCTCCCTCGGACTATTATCTCTTCCCAAACCTCAAAAGATGGCTCATCAATAAAAAATTCAGCTCACGCGAGGAAATCATCGACGCCACGGAGGAGTATTTTGCAGACTTTCCGGAAAATTACTTTTCGGACGGGACCAAGAAGTTGGAAAATCGCTGGAATAAGTGTATCAAGCTAAAAGGGGACTATATTGAATAAAAAAAAAAAAAAACATTTAAAAATTTTTTTTTTCATTCCAAAGGAGGTTACTTTTCACCCCACCTAGTAGCTAGGTGCCGATTGATAAGGATCCATTCGTGTGGCAATTGTTGCGCTTAGAAAATGAGTGCAATATCAACAGAACTGTAAGATAAGAAAATACAGAGAAGTTTAGTAAATAAAACTTGGTCCTGCCTAGTATAGAAAATGTTATCACAGGCGACAGTATCGGCTCTAGATTAAGTGCTTGAGGTAGCAAAAATCCTCATCACCATTTCACCATACCTATGAATCTAGTTGTTTGTTTCCACTGATTTTACCCCTCATCAACATATCTTGCATTTCGTGATGACTCTCAATGAAATCTAGATTTCAATTACTCAACATTATTCTAAGCGCAATTAATTCAAATGGATCCACGCGCTAATTGAACAAAAAAAAAAACAAGTTTCAACTCAATTGTAACGTGTTTTACGGGAAAATTAAATATAAAACACACCCGAACGACCATGAAGAAGTCGCAACATAGAAGACAATTCGAACTTGGATTCGGGTTTGGCATTTACGAAAGTTCAAACCACTTATGTGGCACTGTTTTGCAGACACCATGGCACTACAATTGACGACATTTTTGTGTTAATATTTTCCAGATTCTACATTTGTTTTTGATTTAAACATTTTTTTTCCTTTTCATTTCTTCAACTAATAACATGTAACAAAAGAATGTTAAAGAGAAATCCACAACTGCACACGCCAACAACCACAATAGAAACGAAAGAGTTGAATTTAACAAAATAAGACACGAACTTGTTTTGGCGATTTTTTTATTTTTTTTGTTGTTGCTTATTCTTCCACTCCTCTGCACTCACTCACCATGCGAAATATCCACAAATGTTAAAATACCAATTATCACAGTTAGAAGAACAGAAAATCTTCGTTTAAGCAGCATATTTTGACCGAAAAACTAAATTTTCTTTATTTTTTAGATTTTCACTTTTAGAGAATTGAATTTACAAGTTACGATTGTTACAGTCCACTCTTTGTCATGTTGCTTGCATACTGGACGATTACTTTGTTGGATTGATTTAGCAACAACGTCAATTGTCAAACGTCACAAGAGGGAAACATGCATGAGCTGTCAACTGCAAATTGAGACTGTGTGAGTGGTAATGCTTGCTTTCTGCTGGTAGAGTTTGCGGTCTGCGCTAAGTATCGAAAGTAATGGGAATTTCCCATTTGGATTTTTTGGGAAATTTTCGAGGTTTCTGTTTGACTGAGTCAAGAAATCACCAAATCAACAAATTATTTTTGAAATCGGCGTGAGTAGATACACTTTTGAGTGTTAAGTTACTCTGATCGCAGGTAGGTTGGTAAGGGGTCATTCATTTTTCGAACTCGAAGGTAAAGCTTAATAAAACACACACAGCGATACATTTTTGATGAAAATTTTAATTCGTTATAAGATTTGGACTTTGCCATTAAGTGAGAAAAACAATATCATCCAAATGGCCGCCTCGAGAAGATTCGCAGCATGAAATTCTTCGGGCGGTATCTCGGCCATAACTTGATTAATGTTGCTCTTTAATGCGTCTAGAGTTCGGGGATTATTCGCGTAAACACAGTCTTGCGTAGTCCTACAGAGAAAAATTTAACGGTGTCAAATCACATGATCTCGGCGGCCAACTGACGTCGCGAAATTACTTGAAATTACGCGACCAGGAAACTCCTCACGCCATAAATCCATAATTGGTGTTGTTGTGTGGCTTGTTGCCCCATCTTGTTGGAACCACATATCGTCCAAGTCATGATCTTCAATCGCCGGCCGAAAAAAAATCGGTTATCATTCGACAATATCGCTCCGAATCGACTGTAACCGTCCGCTCATTGGTATATTCGAAGAAATACGGACCAATGACACCTTTCGACCATAGACCACACTAAACAGTCACTTTGTCTGGATGCAACGGTAACTCTTCGATCACGTGTGGGTTTTCTCAGCCCCATAACCGGCAATTTTGTTTGTTTACATACCCACAGAGTGAGAAATGTGCCTCACCACTGAAGAAAATGTTATTCGAAAAATCTGTGTTTATTGTCTGTTGTTCTAACACCCAAGAAGCGTATCTAGGGCGTAGTGAATGGTCAACAGGCTTCAATTGTTGCATCAGTTGAACTTTATAAGGATGGAGATGTAAATCCAAATGCAAAATATGCCATAATGAGGTGTACAACACGTTCAATTGCTGCGAGCGCCGGGAAATCGATAAATTCAGATCATCAGCAACACTTGCGCTTATAGCAACAATTTTTTCGACTGAGTGTGGCCTTACGTCATCAGTCATGCTTCCACTCTCTTCAAATTTCTTCACAATTTTACCGATTGCTTGCGTAGTCGGTCGATTATGACGACCATAATCATCGCGTAATGCCGAAAAATGGCTGCGCTTGAATCACCACATTTGTAGAAAGTTTTTATAATTTTACCCCGTTGTTCGATTTGTAAGCGATCCATTACTGTAAATGGCAAACATTCAACTAATATTATGACACTTCAAATGACAGTTGAGTTTGGCAGGTGTCAAATGCCAGCGTTACCAACTTGAAAGTACGAAATGAATTGCCCTGTATATGTATATTTCCTTAGCTGAAGAAGAACTTGTACGAGAAGCGCTCTACATACGCCTCAATCATCTCCTCAAAGATGTCCCAGCGAAAGTAGAAAACTTAAATTTGGGGCAAATTTTTCTGTCTTCACTTTACAGTTCAATAGTAAAGAAAGAAAAGAATTTGGAGAGACTAGGTGGTTCACTAATGTCAGTCCATCGACATGTGTTCGTTGAGGGCATTCAACAGAAGATGAGCATTTATTTGGCACTGTGGTCATGGAGTCAACAGGCTTAAAGTTCAAATTACGCCAGCTACCTATGTCACTGAGCGTATTATAAACTGACAAAATATCCAGAGAATAGAGTTATCGGTGTCAGATTCGAAAACGAAATACCTACCGCAATTGAAAGTAGTTTTAGTCGCCGTACCGCAGGAATTTTTTCGCGGCGCACTTCTTTATCTCCCATATTCGATACATACTCCAAGAAAGAGGAGTGGTACTAGCGACACTTTATGATATTTCACTTTGTTTTCTTAATAACTATGGGTCGACAATACTTATTGGATTGTGAGGCGGAGTAGTAGGTGTGATCACCACGAAGCGCAAAAGTGAAGTATATCTATCTTCAGCCGGATGCTAACATCGCGAAAATGTAAATGTCAAATTGACATTTATTTTGAACGAAAATTAATTTAATATTTTTAGATGAAATCTGAGGACGTCACACTATGGATTAAGGATTGGTGGATAGCTCTGAATCAGACTGAATCTGCTCATTTTAATTTTACATACTCAGTGTGTATTCCATTCGCAAACGAGGATTAATACTCGAAAGTTGGAATGACATTCAATGTAAATTTAAAATGAAAGTCGCACGTTAAATAAAAGCAAGGAACTCGAAAACAAATACAGAGAAATGTATTGGTTACTTGGTAAACATTCCAAACTTAATAACGAAAACAACCTGCTAAGTGCTAAGCCCGTGGAGACTTGTGGTATACGATTTTGGCGTTGTACTAAGAAAACGAATGCGAATATTTAACAAACATTTGAAGTTGTCTATGTAAATAGGTATGGTTGTACAAAGGAAATGACGACTAATAGATCTCCGAATTCCTAGTCTCGGGACGAAATAAAACACTTCACGAGACAACCCAAAGTTCAACTAAATGGAGATATATTGTATGAACAATACAGTCCTACAAATTTTGGACGAGATAAACTTATGAGCGAAGATTCAACAACTGCGATGGCTGGGTCATGCAGAGCGGATGTACAACAATGCTTCGGTCCGAAAAGTCTTTGAATCCGCCCCCGAGGAAAAGCGCAGTAGAGGAAGACCGAGACTCAGGTGGCGCAGGCAAGTGGAAGGTGACCTCAGCCAACTCAGCGTGCGAAACTGCAGACTGTTAAACGACAAAGAATCCCAATATCCTGCCATTCAACTTAGGCGTTGATAGCCAAAATTTCCGCTTACCAGATCAACATGAAAAGCAATATCTAAGCTGAGATCCAACAAAGCAGCTGTGCCTGATCTGACTAGAAGAGTGTATGCTTGATGAATGAGATAAGTCTCCTGAACATTGCATACAACATCTTATATGCCTTATTGTGTAAACGTCTGAAACCCTTCATCAAAAATTTAACTGGCCCCTATCAGTGCGGTTTCAGAACAATAAAGTCCACATTCGATCGAATATTAGTTCTTTGGCAGATCTTTTGAAAAAATTCAAGAAGTCCTATTCGATACGATTTAGCGATTTTAAAATTGCATATGACACCATTTATAGAGCTAAGTCTAGGTTTGCCAAGTATGTTCTTCCATCTGTGCAGAATGACGATTGAGAGCGCTTTTTGCTCTGTAAAAGTCAGTAATGACTTAGTCGAGACCTGTGATGTCAAAAAACGTTTCGTATAAGATGACGGACCGTCTTTTGACTTCTTTCATATTGTTCTTAAATAAATTGTATGAAACTCAAAATCAAATACCGGATGCACAATCGTTCAAATGTCTATGCATGTACTTGCAAACGTCGATGATATTGAAACGATTGAGAGCACACACCGTACCGTCACTGATGCATTCGCTAGTATCGAAATGGGTTTAATGGTAAATGAGGAAAAACAAACATCGACGAATTGAACAGAACGTCACAATTGTCAGTTATATTCGAGTTGGTTAGGGACTTTGTCTATTTTGGCTCTGCTATAACCAAAGCTATCTATTTAACCCACTTTAGTAGAAATAAAACACAAAATCACTCTTGCCAATTGCTGTGCCTTTGGGCTGAAAAGGTAACTGAGCAGTAAACCCCTATCCCAAAAACCTAAAGTAATTGTGTACAAACCTTATTCCTTCCAGTCCTATTCCACGGCGCTAAAACCTGGACTCTATGGAAAGCGGATAAAGATATACTCAGTCGTTTCGGGAGAAAAATCCTTTGCGTTTATTGTCTTTTGAGGAGACATTCAACGACGAACTATAGAGCTTAGAGGTTACATCGATGTAGTCGGAAAACTGGGTTTCAGTTGCCTGATATAGCTAGGGCATGTAGAGTGAATGGACACCGATTCTCCGGCCTGCGAGGTCTTCGAATAACACCTTCTCTTAGGTGGTGCACACAAGTAGATGGGGCCCTAAGCCGACTTGAAATGCGCATCTGGAAGCAAGTAGTAAATACATTTGAAGTAAGTAAATACTTGGGTACAACCTCGTAGCCTAGGACTCTCCTTAGACCATTTAATGTACAATTGGGAAAAAGCCTTCGACAGCGTTTGATTGAAGGGTCTCTTTTTGAAGTTGAAAACTCTAAGTAAACGTAAATACGTTGACGTATAGCCTCGCCATTCAATAACAGATAATTCAAATAAAGTTGCCAAGATCGAGATGATAAAAATTCAGTATTAAAGCTCTCTTTCAATGTCGGCTGTCTTTTCTTTCTTGTCGTCCCCGGCTACATATAGTAGCACTAATTAAATCAATGTTTTGTAAATCAGCATTCCTGACGAGTTAGGAGTTTTGCACCATTGACTTACGATGGCGATGTGGCCAATGTTTTTCAGCGGTAGTAGGTAGAATAAATTACATGAAAATCCATCTCCTTTTCGAAATCTGCATAGGATCTGCATAGATTGCACATTGTATCGATTAGCTTCTAAAATCCTGAAACAGACCACATAAAGCAGAGCTGACGACTCTATAAATAATATCGTATGCGAGTTTGATGTCAATGAAGAGATATTGAGTCTCGACTTGAAATTCGATGATCACTTCAAGGGTTTGCCTTGTTGTTCGTAAATCCGGGTGCGGTAACCACACTTGTACGTATCGATAAGCGTGTTGTAGTCTTAGACAATCGCACATATACAACATTACTCACATATGCGTGTTTGTTTATTTAAGACATATTTTCGCCTTTCTTAAAGACGGAGTAGATGGAGCTAATAGTCCTCTGAACGCACTGGACACTCCAGTAGCGCTATGGTTTTAACGTTGAATTTCCTCTTTCAACGGCTTCCCGTTGGAGAGTGGACTTATCCACCGTACATGTCTTCTTCACCGATCACACAATTAAAGCCCCTCAGAAGGATCTTAATATCATACAGGGCTCTATCCTCCTTGATAGATTCTTCAGTTTTATAAGTTGGGGCGTGTGAGCATAAATTTCATGTTAATGAATTTTACATTTGATGTGGGCCACAGTGAGGTGGTAGCTTATTTCCTAGAAGCCAATTATCATTGAACATACGTAAATTCTTACAACGAATCCGCATTATAAATCGCTATAGTATCTTCCTTGTACCGCTAGAGAACAGATAAGACATCCCATAGCGTACGAACTTTCGCAGTGCGTACTCCCAATCCATAATCCCTTGACTTCCAGGGTCGTAAAAATTAATTGGAGCCTGTTGCTTTCTGAGCCCTGTGTTGGTTTCATAATTTTACCACCACTATTGACTTTATATAGAGAATTTTTCCACTGTCGTCTTTATAGTGCTGCGATACACATACCTTTTTCAAAACACAAGTTCAGTGTACCAAGCAGTATACGGTGGGTTCCATTTGAAGATACGAGTAAGATAAGCATGATTCATGCAGAATACTGGATGGCTAGCTATCCTTAAATAAGAGTACTTTTGGACAAGGTCAATCTGCTTGCTGCATACTTTGTAGCCAGCTCAACACTTTCGGATTTGGCTTAGTCTTCCCCTACATTTGAGTGCGTCATATCCTTAATGGGACGACTCCAATGTCGTACTCATGTAGTACTAGAAAATTGAGAAGATTTCCCACTTTTGTTTTAGGGCTTCGTCCATCAATGACGTTGTCTAATAAGAAACGGGAGTAGAGTCAAACTGGACTTATCATAAACATCATCAGACCTTTCCCATCTGATGGTCACTATGATTTGTCCAGTAACAAGCTGCCGGTCATATGTCTTGTTGAGTGGAAAGGCAACTGGTAGTCCGTACCAAGACTTAAAACACGGTACCGTGGGAATAAGGAGCCCCCCCGGACTTCCGTCTGCGCCTAAATGGTTGAGGTCGGTCGCCTTGTGGGAGCGTAACGTTGGCTGTGGTTTAATACTAAATCGCAGGAAGGGTGACCCTGCTAGGGCTCAATACCCGGAGTGGCTAGGATTTGGGTACACCTCGACTCATACCAAGGGTGGAGCTATGCCCTCAACACAGTTCCACATTGGTATTATTTGTAGTAAATAAGCGATGGCAAGTAGTATCTTTGCCCCCTTGGATATATGGGCATCCCATGAACTTAAGTCTTCACGACTGGTATTCACGAAAAGCACAAGACAAGACATGCTTAAAGAACTTAATATTCTTAAATCGGCAGCTAGAGGGTATATCCCCCATTTCCTTTCACGCTAGCAAAACCACTGCATAAACTTTTTCATCAATCTCTCTCTTTCCAAGCAGATGAAAATAGGATTTGTCCACCCCGTACCAAAAAAGGCCAATCTCTCCATCCCTTCTCTCCAGGGTCATGACAATGTTGATAAACCGTCAGCTCATAACATATCTCGAAACACGAAAAATTATCAATGATTGGCGGTGCAGTCCACTAGTGATGCAATGGCATGTCTCACCGAAAAGCTAAACCAAATCTGACGAAAGCAAAATAGTTGACCTTGATATTTCTAAGGCATTTGACAGAGTTTGGCATCAGGTTCTTTTGTCAAAAATGGGCGCATTTGCGATGAAAGAGTCTCGGAACGTCCAATTTAAGTTGTCTTGGATAGTTTCACAAAATATAAGCTGGCGTGCCACAGGGCTCAATTCTGTTACCGACATTCTTCTTAATCTTCATTAATGATCTCTTGTCTGCTTCTTTTAATCCAATATATTCTTTTGCTGACGATAGTACATTCTGCATTTCATATTTGTTTCAAAACTCACGCTATTGCTCTTCGCCTGTAGAACGGGAACGGCAGCAGATGTTAGGCTCATTTATTCAGATATTGACACCATAACCAACTATCACCATGAATGGCACTTACATCGTCAAAACCAAGAAACTTTTCATTCTTTAGTTTATAAGCGATTACTAAAGAAATGCTGCTAAATGTTCACGTATTCTTAAAAGATTTAAGAAATATTTTCCCCCTCTGATCTGGGCTCAATATATAAGGAATTCATTTGCCCGAAATCGGAGTACAATGCTCACATCAGATAGGATTTGAAACCGTGCGATAAAACCTTAAGTCGATGTCAATATTACACAATCAATTGCCACCCTCGAACGTCGATGTAATGTCTCCTGCTTACCTTTGTTCCGTAGGTGTCTTCACCACCAGTACTTCACTGAAAATGCCAGTAATATTCCGCCTCGTCAAACCTTCAACCGTAAGACCCGTATCGCTATGAGTACTCATTAATATACCCTCAAGCACACTTTTGGACTTACTGTGATTCTTTCCTAAGCCTCGCCTATAAATAGAATGTTTTGCCATTGTAAGCTGCAAACATTCAAAACCAATCTTTCCTCCCTAACTTTCCATCGTCCTCGCTGCAAACATTTTAAGGATGTCAATAACCCTAGACGTGAAGTTACTGCATGATGGTGTCTGTGTTGTGTACCAGCTTATACGGTATTAACCTTGAACGAAACTTTTATGAGCTCTTCGCACCGACTATCGACTAGATTTCCTCTGACATCTGTACAGTGGTAGACATTTCTTTATACACACTCGAATTTTGTGATTATATTTTTTGAATTTGCATTCTTTATTACGGCACCACCGCCTAACACCTAATAAATTATCAATTTGCCAAGTCATTATGTCAATGCCTCGTCAACGACCCCATATGGGATTACTTTATAACGTTTAACCTTTAAATTCAGCGAGTGCAGACTCTTCTACATTAAAAGCCAACAAGTGACATTTAAATCCCTGCTGTGTCGTTCCAGGACTACCTACTCACAAAAATGATGACGGCATTTCACATACAAACGTATTCGTACGAGTACCTATCTACATCTTATACAATACATTCCCATACTACTTGTAACCGCAGTCAAGCATAGTTAAATTGTGACTGAAATATGGTGAATTAATTGCTTTAACACATTTGAAGAAATCGGGCTTGAAGGAGCGCAGTTAACAAGCCCATTAGCTATGAATGCACCCCCCTAGGTCTGCATTCCATAATACCACTTTTTACCACTTAGAACAGTGGGGGGATAGCAGTTCTGTTTAAGGACATCGCACGGCTAGAAACTTGAAAATAGTTTCCTGCTTATAACTAGATGCATTAGTTGTGGTGTAGAGTTCTTAAATGGTTTCATGGTCCTATATCGTAGTTTTGTTGTTGTTTTTCTTTCTCCAATTTCCTCCTCATCTTAGTCTTTAACATTACAGACGAGCATGTGTTGAAATATGTCCTTAAGGTATGTATATGCCATTGTGGCTGGAACGGTTTTAGTGCAACATTTATGTTGAAACTTTATTGCAGTGTTAATTTGCCAAGCGACTCGGGCTATTGCAGTTCCATTGCATAGAAACTGAATGAGATAAAGGAGTATGAAAAATATGTATACAAGTACCTAGAAGGAGCAGTTAGTGTCGATGTATGGTTCTATAATACGAGCATAATGGGCTCCTAAGTAGCAATTTAATGTGTGCACGTCCATGCTCCGTTACGTGTGTATAGTTAAAGGGTTTAAATAGTTAATCGTTTGGAAAATGTTATTAACTTGTGCGCGAACTTGCGAAACGATTGCACGATGTGTTGGAAATTTATGAAATATTTCTAAGTTCGAAATACATACTCGAACAGATAGACCCACGGTCGGTTGTGTAAATTATGTTTGCCTTGGCCACTTCGAGGTACTAATGGCTTTATCCGAACTTTGGGTTAGTGGGGTATATATTCGCCAGATATTGCACTGTTTAGTGCACTATTTAGTGCAATATTGATATAAATATAATAAATTTGCTTGCCTTTTTTATTTGTACCGCTGTCAGCAACAAACATGTCCAGTCAAATTTAACAAGAAAACTCTCTCACCGCGATGGTGTCAAGATCTCTCTGATCTAAGGAAGCCGACTGAGGCATATTCAAACAGAGCCTTACAAGGACCGTCTTATGAAACACAAAAAGCAATAAGAAATGCTAATTCACAGACTTAAGCGGACAACTAGCACTCCATTGAAATTCTCGAGGGCTTAGCTAGAGTAAGTCTGTCCAGAGAACACTCTTATCCAACATTCATTAAACGGCTTGATGAATATTTTTTTTGGGTTATTCAATTGCTACAAATCTTAGAAAAACTTATTCGAAATGACTTCCATTTGCCTTCCAGCACGACTTAAGACGATTTGGCCATTCATCGATTGCGAGACGCACAACAAGGGTTCGCTTCAATGACTTAATATTTGAGAGTCGAGTAGGGTAAGCCATGCCCTCTCATACGGATCAAAACTTGTAATCCAACGGGTTGAGGTTTGGACTACCAGCTGGTTAATCATCCGTTGATATGAAGTCCGGAACGTTGTTTTTGAGCCACAGTTGAGTCGTTTTTTCTTTGTGAGCTGGAGCAGAGTCTTGCTGGAAAGTCCATGGCTTGTTGTTGAATATTGATTGGTTGAGAGATTTCACAATGGGTTCCAAGGCGGTCGATTGATATACTTTGGCCGATGTTTTCACTCCTTTCTCTCAAAAATGGAGCTTGGTAGCGCCATCGTAGCACACTCCCCACCATACCATTACAGACGCGGGATGGTGGCCTCTTTGAACCCTAGGGATGAGTTGGGATGCTTCTTTGGATGACCGAACATACACACGATTGTTCTGCTTATTGAACGATTCTTCTACGGTGAAGATTTTCTCGTCAGTAAACAGAATTTGTCTGTGAGCGTTCTTCGCGTACCGGCTGAGTAATGTTTTCGATCTTTGCATGCGTTTTTCCTTCAATGCGGCCGTGAGCAGGTGTCCAGTGTGTCGCTTGTACGCGCTGAGTCCTGAATCTTCTTTGATAATGCGAGACATGGATTTTTGCGAAATTTGCATTTCCTGCGACAAGATTTTCTGTTTTCGCAGCGATTTTTGGTCGATTCGTTTCTTCTCCGGTTTTGATCGCTTTCGGAGTTCTCACAATGCGTAGGCGGCCGGATCTTTGAAGGTCTCGTACTCCACCAGTATCCTCAAACAACTTCACAGCACGATACACAAAATTTCGAGTGATTCCAAGAGGTCGCAACGTCCTAAAGATATTGCCTTTTTCCATGTTGCATTTAAGTAGGCCAACTACAACAATACGACTTTCGATGTCGCCCCATTCCATGATTGTAAGCAATCAATGTAATCACAATGAAGCATAAATATCAACTGTCAAATCGCAATTAATACGAAATGGATGCACCCAGTGTTGCATTGGTAATGAGTGAGTTCAGTTGTGTACCAGTATTTATGACTTGACTAGGTAATGCTACCAGTCATTAAATACAAAATTCTGACTTTGAAGCTTCCACGTCTTAACAACCAAGCACTTAAACGTTCGTAAAGTGCAGGGTACCTTGGTGTCATTCTTGATCCCAAGCTCAATTGAAAACTAAACATAAAGCATTGGCTGCCTTTTTCGCCTGCAGCAAGATCTTTGGCAAAAGGTGGGGACTTCAGCCTAATATGGTCCTCTGGATGTGTAATCCGGTAGTCCCATATCACAAAACTTAGCAGAGTCAAACGGACAGCTGGCTCGGATCTAGCCCGGCAAAGGGTCTTAAAATACTATCGTTTCGTGTATTGCTTGCTTATTGCTAAGTCTTATGATTTAGAGAATCAGAATTTTCAAGGATTTCCGGAATAGAGATCTACGACCACCTCAGGCTACTAGGACCATACATCTTGTATGGACGGTAGTTGAATCTTTTCCTCAACGGCCCGTTAACGCAAATTGAACCAACATTTTTTCGAAAGATTTTGCTCTTGAAACGACTGAAGATACGAGGGCGGGTCAATAAGTCCGTGACTTTTGGATTAAAACACAGATTTTTTGATAAAAAAATAATTTTATTTTTCAACGTAGTCTCCCTTGGGCTCTATACACTTTGTCCAACGCTTCTCCAATTTTTTTATCCCTTCCAAAAAAAATGATTCGTCGAGGTCCTCAAAATAGGCCTTTGTTTGCGAGATGACTTCATCATTGGAGTCAAATCTTTTTCCACCAAGCCATTCCTTCAGGTTTGGGAACAAGAAGTAGTCGCTCGGAGCCAAATCTGGAGAATAGGGTGGATGAGGGAGCAATTCATAGCCCAATTCATGGATTTTTGCCATGGCAACTGCACATGTGTTTGTGGTCGACTGTGAGCAAACGCGGCACCCATCTTGCGGAAAGCTTTCTCATGCCCAAGTGATCATTCAAAATTGAAACCACTGAGCCATGCGAGATCCCTACGGCTTCCACAATCTCTCGCACTTTCAATCTTCGGTCGGCCAACACCATATCGTGAATTTTTTCGATTGTTTCGGGTGTAGAGACCTAAACTGGGCGTCCAGCACGTTCGGCATCTTCAGTGCTTGTACGGCCACAACGAAATTCAGTAAACAACTTTTTTACCATTGAAATCGATGGTGCAGAGTCCCCATAGTATTTATCAAGCTTAGCCTTGGTCTCGGTAATGGTTTTTTTTCGCAAGAAATAATGCTTAATACTCGTAAGCACACGAAATTCACTTTTTTCCATTTTATCCTCAAATTAGTGAGTAGTCTGATAAAAATAGCTGTCAAACACAAACTAACTGACGCAGCAAGTTTAAATTTTGACAGGAGTCAACTGACAGATGCCTGTTGACAGGAGCAGTGTTGCTGTTTTAGTAAAGAGGGGAGAAATTCAAAAAGTCACGGACTTATTGAGCCGCATCCGTATCTTCATCCATTTTCGAAAGAGTCCAGGTTTTTGCGCCATAAAGTAAAACTGTATTAGTCAAGGTCTTACACACGGTCTCCTTAGTTTTTAGAGATGGGGCCTTACTTCTCAATTGTCTTTCCTGAATAAATAGCCATTTGTAAGAGTGACTCTTCGTTTTGTTTCTGCTGAGGTGGCGTTCAGACACTATGGCAGATAAAATATTGTATAGGCTGTTAAGAAGACTTATACCTCTATAGTGGGCACAAGGGAAGGCGTCTCCTTTTCTCGTGGACCGGTATATATATCAGGCATACACTGTTCTGACATGTTGACCAGTTGTGACAAAATCATTTCCAGTAGCTTTGAATACTTCGTCTGGTAAGCCGTAAGATGTTCTAAGATATTGCCATCCTTACTTCGTTTTTGTCAGGTGGGTGGAAGTTATGCACGGAAATTTAGTCAGATCTTCAAGCATGGCGACATTCCACGTACTGATGGCAATTAACTTTAACCTGAAGAAACAGTGAAGGTGCTAAAAATCTGCGTCTGTTGTGACAAGTTTAGCTAAAACCCTATTTAATGGTCTACCACTTTCTACCTAGTCATAGAATGCAAAGTTTCTTGCCTTTCTGTCGTTTAGCTCCCAGGTCGAAACTAAAAACAAATGCACCCCCTCAAAATCGAAAACCTTTTACGGGAAAACAGGAAAGCACGAAAGAGTGCGCACCTGGTTAAAACCTATGTGAATCATCTTTCAAATAAGCTAAAACAAACGTTGAAAGATTTTTAGAATCGTGAGATATCTGCCAATCTCAATGGCTTGACTGCCGACAGAAATTCCAACTAATCGCTCTGGAAAGCTGTGAAGTCCACTATGCACTAGCCAATAAGAAAAGCCAACGGCGAATCGGCAAAAGAAGACAAAGAGAAAGCGAATTTATTAGCCGAACAGTTGGAAGAAACGTTTAAACCGTTCGAAGGACGACAACTGGCCAAAGGAATTAATGTCAATACAGGCTCCGACAACTATAGAATTAAAAATGTATTACCACATTACATACATATTACTATAGCTTCGGATATGGTTCAATTACATGTGAAATCCTATAATAGTTACCCAAAAAAGCGTTAATCAAGGCTTGTCTTTATCATAAATGCTTCCATAAGAGTTTTATACTTTCCAACCAATGGAAAGTCGACGAAGTCATTATGGTTGGGTTCTTGCCGATAATTTCTAAAGTCTTCGAGGCACTTCTGCTCAAACGATTGCTCCCGCATCACTAGTTTGGCTTTAGGGTCAAACATTCCACAATATCTCAGGTCCACCAAATAACAGACGTAATTGAAAACATCCTAGAAAAAAAAAGATATGTCTTGGCGTTTTTCTCGACGTATGGCAGGCCTTCTACAAGGAATGGCACGAAGGTTCAACAAATTTTACCAGACGAAGAATATTGGAATCTTACTTTGAAAACAGGCTGTTTCGGGAAAGATATGACACTGAACAATCAGATATTGAGGAAATTCACGCGCGCCGGTGCGTGTTCCACATGGTCAATACCTGCTGAATACAAGAGATATATTTCAAGATCAAGATACTGTGATAGCCACGTTCCCGGATGATACGGGTATACTCACGACGGGCCAAACACTTAAATCTTCGACAGGAAAACTCCCACAAGCTTTGAACTCATCATTTCACCATTTGAGTGGACGAAGATCTGGAGAATCGTACTTCAAAGGTGGAGTGGCATGCCAGGTACACCACGCCATAAAGTGCTTGCCTGAGGTTGGAGCGGAGTTTCTCTATGTGCACATTCCATAGAAGATGGCTGTCGATGGTTACCCCAAGGTATTTGTATGTCTCGACTAATTCGATTTCTTGGTTCGATAGGACTTTTTGACATGTGTACCTTTTGAGGGTTACTGTCGGGTCAGTGGCTTTATAGTGTGGTCCCCAGATGTATATCATTTTCGTCTTGGCCGCATTTAAAATCAGGTGATTATCATGATACCAGTTTACCTATCCAGCTTTATCGAATTCCGCCTGCATTACTTGTAAACCAGTGACAGGACACCTATGTCTAATGACTATCGCTGTATCATCCGCGAACGCGAATGGAATGCCATTTGTAAAGACTCGCATTAGCTCGTTTGTGAAAAGTATGAATAACAGGGGTCCTAGCTCTGAACCTTAGGCGTTCTTAATTTTAACTTTGAAAGTTCTTCCACTTAAATAGTCTTGAAGTCAGTCGGCCTCTGATTCCAAGTCGTGTCAGGGTGTCAAATGCTTTGCTAAAGTCTATGAACATAACAAAGACGTGATGATTTTTATTCAGGCTTGTGTTAATGGTAATCGCAAATTCATAAATTCACCAAGGAGTTGTTCAGAGAAATGTTTAGCACATTTGTTTGCACTTCCGATGGGAAGTTTTTCACAAGAACCCCGACCAAGCTTTGTTTTTTTCTTCCCATTATTTCGTTCATAAGGCTCCATGTTTTACGGGGATCATTTCTAACCTCGTTAAATTGTTCTTTATAGAAACTGGACTTTTTCCAGAAAATGGTTTTATTGACTTTGTTTCGTAATTTCTTGTACTCTGCTTCATAAGTTTTATTTAGTCTGTTGTTCTTCCACCTTTTGTAGAGCTCATCTCTTTGTTTACATTTTACATTGATCCAAGGGCTAAGTCGGCTTTTACGCTTTGGTTTTCAAGGCTCATGGAGTTTTTATATATGTTCTGCATAGTCATTGATAATTTGTTGTATGTTACCTCCACGTTTTCGTCTATCAATAGCGTCTCCTAGATTGTTAGGTGTATTTTTTCGTCCACCAAGCTGTTTTTTAAGTGAGGTGCTATATCAATTGGGTACTCACTGCTGCATGGGTCGAGTGTCCCATAAACCACCGGGTAGTGGTCAGAAACGTCGCTCTCGATGACTACTGAAACTATTTGTCTGTCTGTTAAGTTGACAGCTATATGGTCAATCAGCGTTGACGATCCTCGATTCGATTGAGATCAACCCTTGTATCTTCTTTTAAAATGTTAATTTACCATTAAGTGCCAACATTTCTAGATGCGAAATTAAAGCGAAAATTACACATTAAAAAGCAGCGTGATGGGCTCGAAATCAGGCTTAGAGAAATGAACTGGCTTATTGGAAGATATTCGAAGCTAAGCTTATATGTATTACAAGCTGTTCTTGTATAAGCAAGTGGTAAGACTTTCGACGTATGGTACATATACAACTTTGGGGTTGTGCCAAACAGAACAACATGTCTCTATTGCAAAAACTTTAAAACAAAGTGCTAAGACCAATCGTGTATGCTTCATAGTGGGTCGTATTGTTGATTCCGTACCGTACTCGTGCGGAAAATAATTGTTGCATTGTTGTTTCCTACACGGAAAACTACCTTACCTACTCGTTTTTTCGCACATTTTTCTGTATTGTTGATTCCGCATTATCGATATTTTTGTTTACTTTCTTTCCGTGAGAGTTTTACTGCGGAAATTTTTTTTGTTTTTACAAGAATAAAAGGGAAAAATATACCAATAAGGCCCAGTTGAACTTAATAATAAGCGAGCTAAAAAAAAATCCTGACATCGCACAAGGTTTCAGTCAACGGAATCCGCCGGAGGTGCGAGACTTTTGTTGCGAACTGAAACAAAAGTTGAATGGATGTGGTCTTCCTGTAAAAGACGTTGCAGGATGGAAAAAGGTTAAAGCAGGCATTTGATTCATATAAATGTTTAAAAAATTATTTAACCACAGCATTACTTTATGTGCGGACCGATTTTAAAAGCGTCACAAAAAAAAATTCTAAAAATAAGCAGTACCTACAAAAGGGGTACCGGCGGCGGAGCACCATTTAAAGAAACCCCTTAAGGGACATAGAGGAGATCGTAAGTGAGATGCTCAATTTGAAGCACGTGATTGACGGTATCCCAAATGTCGCCTGCTTCGGATATGTGGCCTCTTCATCCACAGCATATTCCGCCGCTAATGTTTCGGATAACATTTCAATGGCACACACGTCCACACTATCTTTTAAAAGACTGCATGCGCGAAGCAAATGTCATGCCAATTCTGACGACGCAGTTATACTAAGCGATAATGTCGAAGATTTGCAGAACGGGTTTAAAATAAGTCGTTCAAAGACAGAGCCATATTCGCACCCGTTGTATAAGTTCGTATAACGAGGAAAGGGTTAATAAAATGATACGAAGAAGAAGAAGAAGGCGCTTGTTTGCGTAAACGACTTCCATAAACTACCATTACTACACCCGGAATAACACACTTTTGGAAAGACTTTGCTTTGGCTTCCCTCTCTTTGTCCACATTCATTTCAAGGGGTATCCATTTGGTGCAAAGAATGTTTTCTTATGTTTCTAACACCTTGGACAGCACTAGCGAAGATGTAGAATGAGCAATGTTGACGCTAAAGTCTTTTCCACACCGTGCTGATAGCTGCCTTCCGCGAAAAAGCGTAAACTTTTCTTTGGTGGAAAGTGCGCTTTGTCTTTTTCTTTGGCTTTTTAAGGCAAAAGTTGCGCTGAAACTTTAACTGAGCTTAGACTAGTGGAAATACATTTTTTGTATGAAACTTGCTCTTTGTACTTCATTTGCAAAATCAACTGCACTGCATCGCAAAACCCTTCGCTCATGTCTTAAAGCATAGTCACTAGTATCACTATCACTATCACTATCTAAATCTAAATACCCCATCACTTCCATTTTTTCTTATTTTATTTTTTGAATTCTTAAAATTTCTTTCGTTTTTACAAAAACCGCAATTTTTAAAATTCAAACGTCGATAACGTTATTTCTTCCACAGGAAGTGTCAAAAGTGTCGGTAAATTTGATTATATGGCCGGAATCAACAATACTAAAAAATATATCGATCGATATATTTTTTCGCGGATAGCGATACTAACGAAGTAACAAACTTTGGTCACAAGCTTCGTATTCGTCTTGTGGATCATTGCAATCAGAAAATAATTCCGGCATTGGATGAGACAAACTTTTTGCGCCGACTTCAAGGAACAAGACCATTCGACTTAAGGAAAAACTGCTGGAAGGCAACCTACCAAACGCGATTACCCACAGAAGCTTAAACTGTTTATTAAAGAAACAAAATCGTAGTCTGAGGTTAGGAGGTTTTTTAGGATAAAGAATCTCTCACTACTATGAGTACGCGCGACCGATTCTCATATAATATATACCTGCATTAGGATGCAAGTGGTAAACCTAACTTTACTAGGCATCATCAACAACTTCCTGCCAGAAGAATCTAGGTAAGTACTCGGCTTACGCCATCATTTGGTAAATTTGTAAGTTCTGGCAGTGCACTCCGAGAATCAGTGATTTATTAGATTTCCCATCGATATCTTGTTTGACGCTCTGGCTATGCCTAGTTAGTTACTTTTTAGCTACATCTGCACGCTAGTTAAGATTCAACATACTACGAGTAGAATTAATTTGTACAACCAAAAAAAAAACAACAAGCCCAGATTCGATTGCATGAATATTGATTTTATTTTAATTTGTAGTCAACTAGAACATTTTTAGGACACCACGTTACATTGACAAACACTGTCGTCATCGCAATAACCGCCATTCTGGGTACCGGCCTGGACGTAACACTGAACAGAGCACTTGAGATCTCTTATATTAAGAATATTGTACAAATTATTGTTGCACGGATCTATGGATAATCAAGTAAAATTAAATTTAAGATTTTGTTGGTACATTATTATATAGTAGAGTATTCTCACCGGAATTTGAATTGAAAAAGAACAGGCGAGCGGCTGGGTTGCGACCAAAGTCACCTGGAATACAAAACACTGTCATTTATGGACTGAGTTTTTAAAAGATGAATCTTACCAGAAACTTGAGCAGCCAAAGGAGCAGTAGGGAATAAGGGCCGAACAGGTCGAGGAGAAGTAGAAAGCTCTTCAGCGGATACACCAACGAGCAACAAGCAAGTTGCAACAAATGCAAAGGTGGACAGGATGAACTTCATTTTGACGGTGTTAAAGAGCTATTGTGTTTTGGATACAGATGAAACGTTTTGATGTCGATTGGGATTCTCACAAGCAATTTATACGAAAGTTACAAAAATAGGGTACGACAACTAGGTAGTGTGTGTTGGGTTCACTGATTGTTTTGTTATCTTGAATTTACAAAACTGATGAGTGCGGTAATTAGTTTATCTTTTAGCTACCTTAGAATGCAAATTAGACTACTCATCTTCGATCGTTGTAGGCACATTAATCTTATCCCATGTTTTGTTAGAGACTAACGACTTGTTCCGGTTTGTACGTACAAACAATTGGTATATTCGTAGTTGAATTAAAAGGTTATTAAAAACAAGTAAGTTTAAAAAAAAAAATACTTCACTGGATCAAGGATAATCGGATGCGTCACATAAACACCGTTTTATTGGTATAACCTTACGCCACCTAAACTTTACGGAAGGTCTTGTAGTAAAGACTTATTTTTCAGGGGTAAGTGCAGCTGAAAGCCTTCCGTAGCTGTTCCTTTACGATTCGATCGAGTTACTTTTTCCTTCTATGAGGTCTTAAAGGCTCTAACTATGACATTTGCATTATGTTCGGCGATTTTAATACAAAGCTAGGAAGAGAGGGTATCTTTGGGAGATACAGCCTACATGACACGACCTCCGATAACGGATTCAGGCTAATTGAAGCACGCGGTTCTCTCATATCGATAACAACAAGGGGACTTGGAGAACTTCTGATCAATCAACCGTCAACCAGATTGACCATATATCGACGCAAAACACGTTCCGAGAAGGCAACATCCATTCGGACTATACTTTGTTGTAGTCAAGGTACGGTTATGGATATCCCAAACTACGCTGAGACAAAACTAATGCTGTGAGGAATTTCGACGTCAGACGGCTACAATCGCAAGAGGTCGCCAAATCTTTTTCCGATTGAGTCTCTCTTAATCCCTTAAGAGGTCCCCAGCAGCAAGCATCAAGCATCGAAGGCCAGTGTCATTACTGCCAAAAGCCATCAGACATGCCGCTACTGATGTGCTGGGTTTCACTTGACCACTAAAACGAAATCCCTGGTTTGATAATGAATGCCGGCAAGCACATGCAGCTAAGCAAAATGCACGCAATGCGGCGCTGTAAAGAAAGACTAGAGCTGCTCATGAGCTCTATAAGCAGAAGAGGTGAGACGAACACGGCTTCTCATAAAGAAAAAGAAAGAGCATGAGAAACGCGCGGTCGAGGAAATCGAGAGATGCTACTCCAAGAATGAGATTCGGAAGTTTTACTACGAGTAAAAGGTAAAAACATGACACGGACACAAGCCCCAAGCTGAAGCCTGTAGTGACGACCAAGAGAACATCGTAGTAGAGTAACAGTCGATGCAGAGGATTTGGAAAATAAAATAGCGCTGTCAGGCGGAATGAGCATTTCAGGCCACTTGGGAAGACCGCATTTTAAACCAGGCTGCAAAAAAGTGATAATCCGATTTAAAACTGGCGGCAGGTCTCACGTTTATTGCAATGTGATCAATTTGATTTGGCGTTTCATGATCCGGAAACGCTGTATATCCTGGTATATATTGATATGAGGAACCCGGGTGCTTGCTATCCTGGTATTTCGTCCCGCCTCAAGGTCAGTACGTGGTGTCGTGCATGTTATGGTAACTAACAGTTCAACCAAAGATGGACTTCTTGCCTTAGTCGGCTGCCTATGCTAAATCCGCATCCGAATAAATGCTATTTTTTAGCACTATAGTAGTGGCGTAGGTCAGTATATTGCTACTAACTGAGCATGCTCTTGCCATTTAAGCCGGCATGAGTAAGGATTTGGTTTTACAGGCAACAGTTTTCCGATCAACTACGTTGTTAAACCATACGTTGTTAAAGGTATTCTCCAAGACGATAAGTGTGAGATATCAACTGCTAATATCATATCAACGGTTAACTGATACGCACTGAATAGTTCTAACACCTACGCTGATGTATATGGAAATGATAAAGCTGTAGTGACTGTTAGATCACACAGCCCTCTGATCTGAATTTGGGGCTTTAAGCCTGCTATGGTATATTGGCTGTATACGGTGGTGGTGAGACCCATGCTTACATATAACGCACTAGTATGGTGGAAAGCAACAAATAAGAAAACGATCTATGGAAAATTAACAGCGGTTCATAGAACGGCTTCCATAGCCATTGCAGGTGCGCTCCGTACAACACCTACGGCAGCATTGGACACCTTTCTGCACCTAACACCGCTTGACCTACAGATCAAAACTTGCTAGCAACAGTGCGATTCGACTCACTAATCTGAGTCACTTTAAGAGCAGTACCCGCTTCCGACGAAATTCCTTCCTTAATCAGTTTCGGCATTCCGTATGATATAATACTATATATCCGGAGAGGGGGGACCGGCAAGAAAATGCGGTGATCAAGTCAAATGAAATTGCAAGTTTCACAGATGACTCGAAAACAGAGAAAGAAACAGGTTTTTGTATTTTCACGCAAGACTTAGAGCTAACAGTGTCTATAAGACTGCAAGTAGTGCAGTGGTAGTAGTGGTTTTTTTTTAACCCGATTGAAGAGAAAGAAGTCACAAGAAGGCAAATCAGGTGAATTCGGTGGCTGTTGAATGGTATTTGTTGCATTTTTCGTCAAAAAATTACGAATAATGATGGCACTGTGCGACGGTGCGTTATCATGGTGTAAAATCCATGAGTTTTCTGCCTACAATTCTGGTCTCTTTCGGCGAATTGCTTCACGCAAACGTCTCATAACGCCAAAATACTACTCTTTGTTTACTGTCTGCCGTCTGGCCTTCTGAAAAAATTCATGATGCACTTACACCATGAAAACTGTAAGCATTGCCTTCTTCATCATCTTCGATCGACTCACGACCACTTTTGAACCGCTCTTGCCACTGGTAAACGACCGTTTTCTTTGGGGAATCCTTACCGAAACACTTTTCCAACATTTCCAACGTTTGCGCACCATTAAATCCGTTTTTTTTACGCAAAATTCAATGCAAGTTCGTTGTTGCAAATTTAAATTCATTTCTAAAATCGCCAAAACTACGTAACTTTTGCAAATGTCAAACTATGACGCTAAGACTTAGAGGGAATATCAACAACAGATGTACCAACTTAACAGAACTCAAATCGGAACAATGGGAGCGCCACACGGTGGTTATTCCGGGAACTTTTTGATCAAGTTGGTATGTTACGTTACATAAGTAATATTTTATGGTGCGCATTGCGCGACAGCGGGGTTGCCAACAACACCAAACCACCGCTCTCCTCAGTCAGGGGCACTATCGAGAAAAAAAAACATAAAGACTGTTAACTTAAGGTGATCGAATCTTGAAGGACATAGTGTATCTAAGGCTCTATGGCCTCTTCTTGACAGTAAAAGATCTAGGGAGTTAGTTAAATTAAACAGGGACAAGCTAAGAACATTAATAGGAATACTGACAGGACACTGTCTCCTGCTGAATCACGCAAATAGACTCAAATTGTCAGATATGGGCATTTGTAGAGTCTGCGGCAATCTGCAAGCGGACATAACAGATTTACTGTGTGAGGCAATATCGCGTAGTCGAAGGAAATTCTTAGAAAAATCCTTTTTGAAAATTACTAGGAAATAGGTACGGATTTCAAAGGCCACTTGGCTTTTGTAAAGGAATTGGGTGTTTAACAAGGGTGATTGTGTAGGTTTTTGCCCTTTCAAATTAAATTCAAATTCAAATTCAAATTCGATGTTCAGATGAAGAATTAATTTGTACAACCAAAAGTAAAAAACCCAGATTCTATTGCATGAAGATTGATTTAATTTTAATTTGTAATCAACTAGAGCATTTTTAGGACACCACGTTACATTGACAAACATTGTCGTCATCGCAATAACCGCCATTCTGGGTACCAGCCTGGGTGTAACACTGAATAGAGCACTTGAGATCTCTAATGTTAAGAATAGTGTACTTATTATTGTTGCATGGATCTATGGATAAACAAATAAGATTAAATTTAAGATTTTGTTGGTATATTATTATATAGCAGAGTATTCTCACCGGAATTGGAATTGAAAAAGAACAGGCGAGCGGCTGGGTTGCGACCAAAGTCACCTGGAATACAAAACACTGTCATTTATGGATTAAGTTTTTAAATAGATGAATCTTACCAGAATCTTGAGCAGCCAAAGGAGCAGTAGGGAATAAGGGCCGAACAGGCCGAGGAGAAGTAGAAAGCTCTTCAGCGGATACACCAACGAGCAACAAGCAAGTTGCAACAAATGCAAAGGTGGACAGGATGAACTTCATTTTGACGGAGTTAAAGAACTATTGTGTTTTGGGTACAGATGAAACGTTTTGATGTCGATTGGGATTCTCACAAGCAATTTATACGAAAGCCAGTTACAACTATATAAAGTGTGTTGTGTTCACTGATTGTTTTGTTATCTAGAATTTACAAAACTGATGAGTGCGGTAATTAGTTTATCTTTAAGCTACCTTAGAATGCAAATTAGACTACTCATCTTCGATCGTTGTAGGCACATTAATCTTATCCCATGTTTTGTTAGAGACAAACGACTTGTGCCTCATTATGATATACACATTTAGCATATTCGTAGGAATCAAAAAGTTAAAACCAGTGAGTTTAAAACAAAAAAAAAAAGCATGTGTTTGCCGAGATCAAGAATATACCAGATGCGTCACGTAAAATAAGTTCGTTACCTTTCGTAAGGACTTATTTTTCAGGGATAAATGTAGCTGAAAGCCTTCCATAGCTGTTCCTATACGATTCGATCGAGTTACTTCGCTGAGTCTGTGGACTGCTTATTTATTATTTATTTTTTTATCATTTTGGAGTATTTACGCAACGATATTATCGAGAATGTGTCCTTTCCCAAATCGTTCTGAGCAGTGATATCCATCCGCTCTACAAAACCCAGCAATTTTAATCGAATTTTCTTCTCAAAGAAGCCAAGAGCACCCTCATCCAATTATGACAATGTCCATGCCTCTGCGCCTAAGAGCAGGACTGCGATTATTAAGGTCCTAAAAAGGGTCACTTTTGTTGTTCGAGAGAGGTCTTTACTGTTTAATTGCCGTCTTAGCCCATGTTAACAGCAACTAGTACAGCGATTCTTCGTTTGATAGTAGCGCTGTTGTCATTCTCTGAATTGATAGCTGAGATTAGATAGACAAAGCCCTTAACTGCCAGTTTTGTCAGAGACATCGGTGTTAGGAGTTTTTTCTACTTGAAATTACATCATATATTTGGTCTTGCACTTCTTGACCGTTAAAGCCATCTTCGCCGCTTTCAATACACGCGAAAGCGCCAATGACATCACGCTGTTTCCTCCTGATTGTGTCAATTGTGTCAATGGCGTATGCGAGTAATTGGACGGACTTTTGAAAAATTGTTTCTCTTGTGTTGACGTGTGATTCTTGGACCTTTCTTTCAAGCATGATATTAAGCAAATTGCACTACAGCGCATCGCCTTATCCTAATCATTTCAACATCAAAGGTCTCGATGAGATTTTTACTGACCTTGATAGAGCAGCGTACATTCTCCATTTCTCCATCGTCATTCTGCACAGACTGACGAGTTTGGCAGGGATGCCAAGACTAGACATTGCTCTGTAAAGCTCGTCTCTATACATGCTGTAACACGCGGCCTTAAAATCGATCGAAATAAATTTGTCTTTTTTTTGCTGCGATGTGACACTAACTCCTTTTTAAGGTCTGTTCCGAGACTCTCTGATCTTTGGACAAGGTCGATATCTTCACTTGACGAATCTAGCATCGCTTCCAGATAACTTTTTAAACAGGGTTTCCTAGTGGTTCCGGACATGCTAGGTTGTTCTGAAGAATGGTCAATCGATTGCAACAAATCCAATGAATTTCCCATTCTCATTCTTTTATTGTAGATTGGTTGTAGTTTGGAGAAAATGCTGTGTCATGATCATAAAGATGATTTTGTGCGGTCTCAGTATTTCATCTTTCATCTTTTCTTCTGTCAACGGCTTGAAAACTTTGTGCTTCTGTTCAGCTTAGTTTCAGCAACTGGACACTTCGATTATTCGATTTTTTCCAGTCTCCTGGCATAATTGGGTTCATTTCGCTGTCATTTATGTAGAGTCTTAATGCGTATTTGAAACAAAACAACACCTTATCCGGGCTACTCCGACATATTTGGAGCTCAGGCCGGAAAGGATTTCCAGGACTTAGTCAGGGTCCTGGAAAAGAGATGGTGGCGGACGAGCCCTATAAGGGCCAACGGCAGCGCTCACATCCCGGAACGGGTTACTGGCTTCGGTGTAACCGACCCCTCGTCCTAGGGGCACTCAAAGTGGAACTGGTCCTCCAGGTTGGGGGTTGTGTCGCCGGGGTAACTGCCCGGCCATTTAAAAAAGATTAAGTTACGAAGCATCAACAAGCCTCGGATATGGACGGATCTACTGTTGACAACCCACGCAAACGATTTAAGGACAATGAGCTTCGGATATGCACGTGGAATGTTAGATCCCTTAATAGACCACGTGCAGCCGAGCAACGATGGGATGGGCCGGACAAAAAGAAGATGAAAAACTGCGACATCTACTACGGTAATTGCTATCGACGGCAAAAGCAGCGCTTATTTGGATGCGGATTTGTTGTCGGAGGCAGACTAAGACGAGAAGTCCTCAGCTTCCGGCATGTGAGCGAGCGCCTCGTAGCAATCCGCATCAAGGCTAAATTCGTCAACATAAGCCTCATATGCGCGCATGCCCCCACAGAGGAGAAAGATGATGACACCAAGGATGCTTTCTACGAGCTCCTCAACAAGACCTACGAGCAATGCCCTAGCTATGACATTAATATTGTCCTCGGTGATTTTAATGCAAATCTAGGAAGAGAAGGTATCTTTGGTGGAACAAACGGAAAATATAGCCTGCACAGCACCACCTCCGATAACGGATTCAAGCTAATCGACTTTGCGGCGGGGCGAAACATTGTCGTGGCAAGCACGCGGTTCCCACATCTCGCCATACACAAGGGGACTTGTAGAACTCCTGATCACTCAACAGTCAACCAGATTGATCACATTGCGATCGATGCAAGACACTCCTCCAGTATTATGGATGTCCGTATGTTCCGAGGAGCCAACATCGACTCGGACCATTACCTTGTTGTAGCCAAGGTACGGTTGCGGATATCCCAAACTACGCCAAGACAAACAAATGCTGTGATAAGATTCGACGTCAGACGGCTACAATCGCAAGATATCGTCAAGTCCTTTTCCGATCGAGTGTCTCTTAATCGCTTAAGAGGTCCATAACCTCCAGCATCAAGCATCGAAGACCATTGGAAACACTGCCAAAACGCCATCAGAGATGCCGGTTCTAATGTCCTTAGTTTCACTCGTCCACCACAACGAAACCCCTGGTTCGATGATGAATGCCGGCAAGCACATGCAGCTAAGCAAGATGCATATAACGCGGCGCTGCTTAGAAAGACCAGAGCTGCTCATGAGCTCTATGAGCGGAAGAGGCGAGACGAACACCGGCTTTTTAGGAGAAGAAGAAAGAGCATGAGAAGCGCGCAATCGAGGAAATTGAGAGATGCTACTCCAGGAATGAGGTTCGGAAGTTTTACCAAAAGGTAAAAATAACATGCCGCGGAAAAAAAACCCGAACCGAAGCCTGTAGAAATGAACAAGGAAACATCGTAGTAGAATCGCAGTCGATGCTGAGGATTTGGAAAGATCATTTCTGCAGACTGTATAACGGCGATGACGGACCAAATACCGCTGTCAGGCAGAATCAACTTTTCAACCTGGACGATGATGAACAACAATTCCGTCCACCCGACGTGGATGAAGTGAAGATAGCCATGTCGAAGCTTAAGTCCAACAAAGCTGCTGGAGCGGATGGCCTGGCTGCCGAGCTCTTCAAAGCGGCAGGCGATGACTTGGTAAGGAGCATACACCAACTCATCTGTAAAATATGGTCGGACGAAAGTATGCCCGATGAATGGAACCTCAGCATTGTTTGTCCAATTCTTAAGAAAGGAGACCCTCTGAACTGCGCCAACTACAGAGGTATCAGTCTCCTTAACATCGCATATAAGATCTTATCCGCCGTATTGTGTGAACGCCTGAAGCCGTTCGTCAACAACCTGATAGGTCCATATCAGTGTGGCTTTAGGCCAGGAAAGTCCACCATCGACCAGATATTCACACTACGGCAGATCTTGGAGAAGACCCATGAGCTTCAGATCGATACCCACCACCTATTCATCGATTTTAAGGCCGCGTATGACAGCATCTATACAGACGAGCTATATAGAGCAATGTCTAGTTTTGGCATCCCTGCCAAACTCGTCCGTCTGTGCAGGATGACGATGGAGAATGCACGCTGCTCCATCAAGGTCGGTAAAGATCTCACCGAGACCTTTGATGTCCAGAAAGGATTTAGACAAGGCGATACGCTGTCCTGCGATTTTTTCAACATCGTACTTGAAAAAATAGTGCAAAACTCACGAGCAAACACAAGAGGCACTATCTTTCAAAAGCCCGTCCAACTACTCGCATACGCCGACGATATAGACATAATCGGGAGAAAACAGCGTGATGTCAGTGGTGCTTTCGCGATTATTGAGACGGAAGCGGCTAAAATGGGTTTAGCGGTCAATGAGGGCAAGACCAAGCATATGCTGTCAAGCAAAAAGGACAACCAACACCAACATCTCGGGCAGAACGTCACCCTCAACAGATATAACTTTGAGGTAGTTAAGGACTTTGTCTACCTAGGCTCCGCTATAAATACAGACAACGACACCAGCGCTGAGATTAAGCGAAGAATAACTCTTGCCAACCGCTGTTTCTTTGGGTTAAGAAGGCAATTGAGTAGCAAAGCCCTCTCTCGGACAACAAAAGTCACCCTTTATAAGACTTTAATAATCCCGGTCCTGCTCTATGGCGCAGAGGCATGGACATTATCAAAAATGGATGAGGGTGTTCTTGGTTGCTTCGAGAGAAAAATTCTTCGGGCCATCTTCGGTCCCGTCTGCATTGACGGTGAGTGGAGGAGGAGATACAACGACGAACTGTATGGACTGTACAGCGACATGGACCTAGCCAGAAGAGTGAAGATCCAAAGACTGAGATGGCTGGGTCATGTAGAGCGCATGGACACCAATGCTCCGGTCCGAAAAGTCTTCGAATCCGCCCCCGAGGGACAGCGCAGTAGAGGAAGGCCAAGACTCAGGTGGCGCACGCAAGTGGAAGAGGACCTCAGCCAACTTAGCGTGCGAAACTGGAGACAGCTAGCCAGGGATCGAGCTAGCTGGAGAAGCTTGTTGACTGAGGCCCAGGTCCACCCCGGACTGTAGCGCCACCTAAAGTAAGTAATGCGTATTTTACTTTCAAAAACCGCTCGAACATATTAACAGTACTGTTCCATCTGGTTACGCACTCTTGGAATACTTTGAGATGCGCTAAGTCGTTCCTGTACCGACTTGTGCAACACCCGCATCCGCATAAGCTCCGCACTGACTTTTTACGGATGCGGATGTTGAATTTAATGCGGAAGTTCTGCTGTTGCCAATATTTGCAACACAGCTGGTTTTGACCCATATGCATAAAAAAAATTATCGGCTAGGTGGGAGCCACGTCCGCTAACGAGTGAACAAAAACGGATTCGGGTCAAGATTTCAAAACAGAACTCGGAACTCTTCAAGCGCAACTCAAGTATTCGTAACAGTTGATGAATCTTGGATACACCACTACGCTCCAGAAACGAAGAAATAATCAAAACAGTTGACTTTTTTGTACGCAAAATACTACTTATTTAGCAGAGTTTGAGAAATTATATTTTTTGGAAGAGTTAAAAAAGTTGAAATATCGTTGGGAAAAGTGTATCGCGATAAAGGGAGACTATGTTGAAAATAAATTAAATTTTGAGAACAAAAAAAATTTTATTTTAAGGTGACTGACTTATCGAACAGCCCTCGAATGTTCGACGAATGGATATACGACGAATGTCCTTCGATACGTTGTTCCGTCGCTCCGTTGCCACTAGTAACGTATTGCCGGAAAGTAGAGTCCCATAAAGCTGAGAGCGTTCTCTGTCAAGCTATGACAATTTCTCATCATTCTCTCAGTGTAAATTGCCAACGTATCGATGGATTGAAAAAGTAGAAAGTAAACCCACTTTATCCATTGTATTCGTCATATCCATTGTTTAAGGACCTGCTTCTATAACAAAGTAAATATTCTATCCAGCTGCCACTCGAATACGTCGACGCAACGGACGCAAGGGGCCGCAGCCTTTAAGAATTCTTTTTTTCAATCATGATTCGTTCTGAAGTGGAAATTTTTAATATCGCATCCAATTGCTTAGGCTTTGGACTTTACGATGTCACATAATCTTGAACCTATTTGAGTTGTACTGTACCCTATATACAGGTATTTTCTTTATTGATGTAATCATAAAGTCAGAAACAGGTCTAAATTTTGATCGAAAACAATGGATCTACTAGAAGCCTTTCAACTAAGATCCTTGCGTAAAATACGCCAAGTTTTGCATAGAACAAAGCAAGTCATTAGAACGGAGTCATATGGATTCATCGCGGCCATCGCATATACTCTCCGCTACCGCTGCTGTATTTTCTTCACTTCGTGCTAGATGTGGTCTTTTTGGTCGAGCACTATCAAATAATGAAAGCTGGGTTTCAAACTTTTTCGATAACATAGCGTGCTTTCGGTAGACCTAAGCGCACGAAACACGTTCCTCGTAGAATGACGATATTCGTTATGCAGCTGAATATTTTTTAAAAGCTGCGCTGAGCTTAGTCTTTTCGTAATGAAATATCAAACAATACTGAAAAAAATCAGTGTGAGACGTCGCCTGGTCTCTCATGAAAGTACTTCTAAACGAATCCCCCTTTACAGCAACGAAGAAATGAGCCAGAATTTATCAGCTTATATGGCTTGGATATGTTAAGCGAATGAAAACCAAAACTTTTATTTGAAAAGTCTTCGAAACCATCACAGATGAATAGAGGTTTGAGAGGTGTATCCAACTGTAACCCTGGAAGACACAAGACACATTTTGACTTCTCTGTTCAGATAAAGGACTGGAGATTCTAGAAGTAATTTACGACTACAAAACCGTCTTTTCTAAAAGAGAAAGTTCAAAATTTCTAGAGCCATCCCTGAATTGTTTAGCAAAGTTTTATAATAAACTACAGTAGGATTCTGCTGCAGGATATCTATATTTTGTTTTATTTACAACTGAGCGGTGACATTTTTATCCAACCACGATACATTGGCAAACACTACTATCATCACAGTAACCGCCGTTTTGAGAGCCGCCCTGGACGTAACATTGAACTGAACATTTTAGATCACCAATATTCAAAAAGGTATAAAAACTGTTGGTGCAAGGATCTGCAAATAATAATCAAATCTGTTGTGCTATCTTCGTTTACCTTTTCCTATGAAAGGAGTTTTCTCACCTGAATTAGGGAAGAATATCCGAGCGGCTGGGTTGTTTGCAAAATCAACTGGAACAGGAAACACTATTATTTCTGGGTAATTTTTCATTTCATGGAAACTTACTCGGATCATATTCACCCAACGGCTTCGAAGGGAATGAGGGACGATGAGGACGAGAAGTTGTATATGAATCCTGAGCTGATGATCCAGTGATCAACAAGCATAAGGCAATAATACCAGCAAAGATGGCTAGGATAAACTTCATTTTTAATTGACTTTAGAACTATTTTGGAAGCGGAGGGATTTATCTGATGTCGGTTGGGACTCGGGCATGTTATTTATATAAAATCAAACCTCGAGGTCGGGTAATTAGTCAATGAGAGTAGTAGGGGTTTATCTGTCTTGAATTTGCAAAGCTGATGATTTTCGTAATTAGTCTATCTTTGAACTTCCTTATGAATACACGTGAGACTGTTTCTCAAGATTAACAATGATACTATCAATTAACATGAATGGGTTTACGGGTATAATTAGGGACAGATCTCGGTATGTCTTTCGAAATTGAGATTGGTAGGATATAGTGCTTTCTAGTCGTAATTTAGTGTGGATTAGAGTAGGTACTAAAAAACATATGCATGCATTATTAGCAGTTCTACCTCAGACTTCGGCCCCTCAAATTAGAATCCTAGCTTGTTTCAAACCGAATGCATTGAACAAATACAGGTTAGGTTAAACTGGCTGTTGCAAGAAAAGACCAACTCACTTAAGCCTGTTGGCCCGTTGTGATACCAAGTGGATCTATGATCCTTCTGCTCACGAAACCATTTTGAGCTTTTGACAAAGCGTAGCAGTCTTTAAACGTCTTAAAAATAAGGTTCCTAAGAGTAGTTTTTTTGGGAGAGCTGGACATGCACAAAGAAGATGGGGGATTGTGTCCTCTCCACCTCGTCCATGCAGCTTCAACAGAAGTCATTTATAAGCAAGCCAAGCCTCCTAGCATATTAACCTAAGAGACAGTGTTCCGTGTTGACACCTGTGACATCGCTGAGATGTTTCCTGTTTAGAAGAATGAAACTCTTAGAACAATTCAGATCCAGTTAAGGCCATTTAGCTTGATTGCTAAACATCGTTCTCTGACCGTCCAACCAAGGTTTGTTCTTCTATGAGCATCCAGCTTTATTTATTTATTCAGGTAGAATGGGTATGGTGGTTCCAATTTTGGCCACGGCCCTCCAATTCCCTGGGATGGTTCTATGTCTCGGCACCCTGCAATAGTGAATATTGAACTGCTCTGCCAACTCCATGAGAGACGATCGGCAGTCTATAACGGTCTTTGAGTTAAAAGAACATGAGTCCGGGGATTCGATAGTGGCCTGACTATCGGAAAAGATGCAAATACGAGTATCCATTAGAGATATCACGTTTTTCTTCACCCAGGCCACGGCTTCCTTAACTGCCATAACTTCCGCTTGGAACACGCTACAGTGATTAGAAAGGCGAAATGAGAGGCTTGGGTTAAGCTTATCAGTGAAAACACCGCCACCAACCCCACTGTCAGTATTTAACAATCCGTTTAAAAGTGGATCGATTCTTCGCCCATAAAGGCATTCTCCTCCCACAAGTGTTTAAGGGGAATGCTACCATGGAAGTTTTAATCAAACCAATGTAAGGGGATGTTGTCTGGTCTGGTGAGATTCTTAGTTTGTTAAGAATATTAGCGTGGCCAAAAGATTTATTTGTTCGGCTTCTCGGAGGGAAAAGAAAGAGCATGAGAAGTCTGTTAATACGAACTAAATACAGCTGTTAGGCAGATCGACCCTTTCAGCCAGGACAATGTAGTCCAACAGTTCCGTCCATCCCACCTGGGTGAAGTGAAGATAGCAATATCTAAGCTTAAGTCCAGAATAGCTGCTAGAGTGGACTGCCTGACTGCCGAGCTCGTTAAAGCGGCAGGCGATGATTTGAAAAGGAGCATACACCAAATCATCCTTAAAATATGGTCGGACGAAAGTATGCTCGATGAATGAAACCTCAATATTATTTGTCCGATCCTCAAAAAAGGAGGTTTCTTATCTTATCGTTCGTATTGTGCGTACGCCTGAAGCCATTCGTCAACGACCTGACGACAGCATCTAAAGAGACCAGCTATACAAAGCAATGTCTGATTTTGGCACACCTGGCAACCTCGTCAATCCATCCAGGATGACGAAGGAATAAACCGGCTGCTTTGTTAAGGTCGGTAAAGATTTCTCAGATCAAAAAAGTATTTAGACAGGAGAAGAGACGAAAGCGGCAAAGATACCAGAAGGACACCCAACACCGGAGTTTCGGACAGAATACCACCCTCGATAGACACGCCTTGTAGGTAGTTAAGGATATTACTTGCCCGGATTCCGCAATCGATTGAAAGAACGACACTAGCGCTTAGATCGAACAGTCTTGCTATGGCTCAGAGGCATGGACATTATCAAAAACTGACTAGAGTTCTATTGACTGCTTTGAGAGCAAATTTTTTAGGTGATTGGTGTCTCCCCACAAAAGTAACAACTACCTCTCTTCCATCCAAGCCCCAATGGGATTTTTTTTAAATTAACCCCTACCCCTGATACTATTACTGGTCGACCGCCCTAACACCTGCTTTTCTAATTTCGATCTTACAACCGGAGCCTGATACCCAAACTTTTTCAGCTCGCATATTTCAAATTCCGCTTCTACCTCGCCCTCTCCCTCAGTTTATCTGCTGCTATTTTTGATCCCCTTTCGCCACCTAACGTTAAATTGACCCAAAAGAATATAGACACCATGGAATGCAATTATATAGGAAAATAAATGTCCCTTTCTCAAATATCCTTACGATAAATCCAACTGTGTTTGCTTTGAGGGAAAACCAAAACGAGTGTCATGGTCTCTATACAACAGGAAGGCTTACCTACTGATATAACCAGGCTCAGGTAACTTTACAACAGGTACCACGAAATCTTCAACACACCTCCCCAAAAGGTTGCGGATGACCTCGCTGCCTTCCGCAGCTATGTACACTCTAAACGAGTTTCTCACCTTCAGCGTAACCGAGCGGACCATGATAAATTGCCTTCTTTGCCTAGATCTCATCTACACTCCCCTAGTCCCACACGCAAAAAACTACCTCTTCAATTTTACTATCACGCTTTAAAACTCGTGCCGTTTTGACTTAATCTCACGACCTCTCCTTCGACGTCTATGCACTTACATTCCGAGATGACGATCACTCTCTCCGTATGGTTAATACTACTACCCTCCCTAAAATTGATTCTATATGCAGAGGGGTCCTACTTGCTATTCAAAATAACCTCAACTCTTATCTCATCGCTTTCTCTTCTTATGTTAAAATTGACTTTATTTCAATTAAAACAGGTCCATGTATGTTATGTGTTGCTACATTCCTCCAGCTCGAATCCTACATCCTTGATATTAAAGCAATTCACCCTTTTATTTACCTAAGTGATTCCATCTTACTTAAGGTGGCGCTACAGTCCGGGGTGGACCTGGGACTCAGTCAATAAACTTCTCCAGCCAGCGCGATCCCTGGCTAGCTGCCTCCAGTTTCGCATGCTAAGTTGGCTGAGGTCCTCTTCCACTTGCGTGCGCCACCTGAGTCTTGGCCTTCCTCTACTATGCTGTTCCTCGGGAGCGGATTCGAAGACTCTTGGGACCGGAACATTGGTGTCCATGCGCTCTACATGACCCAGCCATTTCAGTCTTTGGATCTTCACTCTTCTGGCTAGGTCCATGTCGCTGTACAGTCCATACAGTTCGTCGTTGTGTCTTCTACTCCACTCACCGTCAATGCAGACGGGACCGAAGATCGCCCGAAGAATATTTCTCTCGAAGCAACCAAGAACACCCTCATCCATGATAGAGCAGGACCGGGATTATTAAGGTCTTATAAAGGATGACTTTTGTTGTCCGAGAGAGGGCTTTGCTACTCAGTTGCCTTCTTAACCCAAAGAAACAGCGGTTGGTTATTCTTCGCTTGATCTCAGCGCTGGTGTAGTCGTCTGTGCTTATAGCAGAGCCTAGGTAGACAAAGTCCTTAACTACCTCAAAGTTATATCTGCCTAAGGTGACGTTCTGCTCGAGTCGTCGGTGTTGGTTGTCCTTTTTGCTTGACAGCATATACTTGGTCTTGCCCTCATTGACCGCTAAACCCATTTTCGCCGCTTCCGTCTCAATACTCGCGAAAGCACCACTGACATCACGCTGCTTTCTCCCGATAATGTCTATATCGTCGGCGTATGCGAGTAGTTGGACGGACTTTTGAAAGATAGTGCCTCTTGTGTTTGCTCGTGAGTTTTGCACTATTCTTTCAAGTACGATGTTGAAAAAATCGCATGACAGCGCATGGCCTTGTCTAAATCCTTTCTGGACATCAAAGGTCTCGGTGAGATCTTTACCGACCTTGATGGAGCAGCGTGCATTCTCCATCGTCATCCTGCACAGACGGACGAGTTCGACAGGGATGCCAAAACTAGACATTGCTCTATATAGCTCGTCTCTATAAATGCTGTCATACGCGGCCTTAAAATCGATGAATAGGTGGTGGGTATCGATCTGAAGCTCATGGGTTTTCTCCAAGATCTGCCGTAGTGTGAATATCGGGTCGATGGTGGACTTTCCTGGCCTGAAGCCACACTGATATGGACCTATCAGGTTGTTGACGAACGGCTTCAGGCGTTCACACAATACGGCGGATAAGATCTTATATGCGATGTTAAGGAGGCTGATGCCTCTGTAGTTGGCGCAGTTCAGAGGGTCTTCTTTCTTGAGAATCGGACAAACAATGCTGAGGTTCCATTCATCGGGCAAACTTTCGTCCGACCATATTTTACAGATAAGTTGGTGTATGCTCTTTACCAAGTCATCACCGGCCGCTTTGAAGAACTCGGCAGTCAGGCCATCCGCTCCAGCAGCTTTGTTGGAAATAAGCTTTGATACAGCTATCTTCACTTCATCCAGGTCGGCTGGACGGAATTGTTGGTCATCATCGTCCAAGTTGATTCGGTTGATTCCTGACAGCGGTATTTGATCCGTCATCGCCGTCATACAGTCTGCGGAAATGGTTTTTTCAAATCCTCAGCATCGACTGCGATTCTACTACGATGTACAGGCTTCGGTTCGGGGCTTGTTGCAGTGTCATGTTATTTTTATCTTTTGGTAAAACTTCCGAACCTCATTCCTGGAGTAGCATCTCTCGATTTCCTCGAACGCGCGCTTCTCATGCTCTTTCTTTTTCTTTATGAGAAGCCGTGTTCGTCTCACCTCTTCTGCTCATAGAGCTCATGAGCAGCTCTAGTTTTTCTTTACAGTGCCGCATTGCGTGCTTTTTGCTTAGCTGCATGTGCCGCCATTCAACATCGAACCAGGGGTTTCGTTGTGGTGGAGAAGTAAAACCCAGCACATCAGAAGCGGCATCTCTGATGGCATTTTGGCAGTGTTTCCAATGGTCTTCGATGCTTGATGCTGGCGGCATTGGACCTCTTAAGAGATTAAGAGACACTCGATCGGAAAAGGACTTGGCGATCTCTTGCGATTGTAGCCGTCTGACGTCGAATTTTCTCACAGCATTAGTTTGTCTTTGCGTAGTTTGGGATATCCCCGACCATACCTTGGCTAAAACAAGGTAATGGTCCGAGTCGATGTTGACTCCTCGGAACGTACGGACATCAATAATACTGGAGGAGTGTCTTGCGTCGATCGCAATGTGATTAATCTGGTTGACTGTTGATTGATCAGGAGTTTTCCAAGTCCAAGTGTGTATGTCGAGATGTAGGAACGGCGTGCTAGCAATGTTTCACCCCGCCGCAAAGTCGAGTAGCCTGAATCCGCTATCGGAGATGGTGTCGTGCAGGCTATATTTTCCGATCGTTCCATCAAAGATACCCTCTCTTCCTAGCTTTGCATTAAAATCACCGAGGACAATTTTAATGTCATAGCTAGGGCATTGCTCGTCTTGTTAAGGAGCTCGTAGAAGGCATTCTTGGTGTCGTCATCTTTCTCCTCTGTGGGAGCATGCGCGCATATAAGGCTAATGTTGGCAAATTCAGCCTTGATGCAGATTGCTACGAGGCGCTCGCTCACATGCCGGAAGCTTAGGACTTCTCGTCTTAGTCTGCCTCCGACAACAAAACCGCATCCAAATAAGCGCTGCTTTTGCCGTCGATAACAATTGCCGTAGTAGATATCGCAGTTTTTCATCTTCTTTTTGTCCGGCCCATCCCATCGCATTTCTTGGATGGCGGTTATGTATGCTTTGCAGCAGTCTAGGGCCTCCGCTAGTTGCTCGGCTGCACGTGGTCTATTAAGGGATCTAACATTCCACGTGCATATCCGAAGCTCATTGTCCTTAAATCGTTTGCGTGGGTTGTCAACAGTAGATCCGTCCATATCCGAGGCTTGTTGATGCTTCGTAACTTAATCTTTTTTAAATGGCCGGGCAGTTACCCCGGTGGCACAACCCTAAACCTGGAGGACGAGGGGTCGGTTACACCGAAGCCAGTAACCCGTTCCGGGATGTGAGCGCTGCCGTTGGCCCTTATAGGGCTCGTCCGCCACTATCTCTTTTCCTTTCCGGCCTGAGCTCCAAATATGTCGGAGTAGCCCGGATAAGGTCTTGTTTTGTTTTTCCGACACTAACCCTGATTTATGGCGCAGGAAGCTCGTCATTCGCCCCCTTCACTTCGCAATCTCTAGTGAGATTCCCAGATGGCGCCACGGGGAGGCGTGAAGTAGGACTTATTAGCAGAGCTGCAAGATGTTCGGCTGCAGAAGCTCATTCTCGTCATTTAAAGAACCAGCACCTGACGGAAGATGCTACTTCTACGAGGCCTTATACTAATCGTTGCCATCCAAGTGATTCCATCTACGAAATTCTTATCTTTGGTGACTTTAATCTGCCCCCGCTGAAATGGATTCCATCGGATGATCACTTATTTTTTACTGCGCCAAACTATAGTTCATCCAAGGAATGTCTATTCATTGATAGCAAAAGTAAGTGGCGTCCCTAACTCCATCGGTAGACAACTAGACCTTATTTTCACTAGCGATCCTATTAACTCCACAGTAACGTTTTTTCCCTTTACCCTTCCAACTGTCGAAAGTGTGCCTCCAATCTTTCGCACCCACTTTCCTCCCTATTTCATCTGTCTCTCATAAAAGGGGAATTCCTCCAAATTTGGAAGACCTCTTTCAAAACCCCAGTTCACAAAAAAGGATCAAAGAATGAAGTATCCAACTACCGGCCCATTGCTAAGCTTTCTCTCATTCCTAAAATATTCGAAAGTTTTCTATATGAAGTTCTAAGCTTTCAGTGCAAATCACTGATATCACCCAGCCAGCATGGATTTATGAAACGTAGATCAATTACTACAAATTTAGTTGAATTCGTATCGTTTGCGCTTTCAGCCCTAGGAAATAGCAATGAAATCTATGTTATTGCTACAGATTACGCTAAAGCCGTTGATAAATTATCGCATCAATTGCTCTTGTTCAAATTGTCTTCTCTCGGCTTTCCATATTATTAAAATGGTTATCTTCTTATCTAAAAAATTGTCATTATAGCGTTTACTTCAGGTCAACCGTCTCAATCCCGTTTCTAGCCATTTCTGGTGTCCCACAAGGCAGCCATCTAGGTCCCCTCTTTTTCATTTTAACTGTAAACGATCTTGATAGGATTATTAAACTTTGCTCCCTATCCATTTCCGCCTTCGACACTAAATTCTACAAGACCATTTCTTCAGCCCAAGACTCTATTCTCCTTCAAGAAGACTTCGATAGGTTTTCCACCCGGTGTATACCAAATTGCTTTGAGATAAATGTCTCCAAATGTCAATCTATGACTTTGTCTTGTAAGTCGAATCAATCTCCCTCTTGACTTTATTTTCTGCATCACCAAGCTATACCCCAGGTTCAGGGGTCCAAACAATTTTGCAACCCTTATGTGACAAAATCACTTTACATTCCCCTTCTCCGATCCCTTCTTGAATATGCCAGCCAAGTGTGGTCCCCCTTTCAGCGAATTCATATATCCCGAATCGAGAACATTCAACGTCGTTTTCTTCGATTTGTGCTTCGTGGACTACCCTGGGATAACTCCTTTATCTTATATCCTTATCGTGATCGGGGCCTCCACCAAAATTCCCAAAAAAATTCAAAAATACAACTGACTATACAGTGACGTCGACTTGACCAGAAAAGTGAAGGTCTAACGACTAAAATGTTCGAGTCAAGTAGAGGAAATTAAGTCTGCACCCGAGGGACAGTGCAGTGATGGAAGACCGTGCTCAGGTGGCCCACTCAAGTGGAAGGGGACCTTAGCCTTTACGTTTCATAAAACCCCGAAGAACCGAATTTGATGGTATTATACTCGTATTATGTCATTGAGGTGGCCAATTTATGTCACCATTACGTTAAACGACTTGTAACTTTGGACCGTATTAGCTCAATGTTTGTACGAGTTGGGTGAATCATAGCTCTTTTTTGCTGAAAATATAGATAATCTGTACCTTTTCTTCAATTTGAAACCACAAAATCTGTAATCATTTGTCTAAAGAGGCCTCCATTGATAGTAACAGGTCTTTCATTTGCATCTTCGAAGAAAAATGGACCAATTATTCCTTCAGCCCAAAAACAACACTAAACAGAACATTTTTGTGGGTGTAATTGTTTTTCTTAAATTTTTCAAGGATTTCCTTCTTCCCAGGTTCGACAATCTTGTTTTTGCAGAATCCATTCAAAGTGAACATGATTCTGCTTGAAAAAACTGAAACATGTTCTAACAACCAATTGACGAAAGTTCTGCGTTAAATATGATCGTTCGCCTTTAATTCTTATGTAAATTGAATTTTGCAAGGATGCAAATGCAAATTCTTATTTAAAAAAACCTGAGAACGTCGTTATACTTTTTGGCCTACTAGGCCTCTTTCGATCTTCGACAGAACCAGCTTCTTCAATTTGCTTCACAAACTTTGGAATTGATGACTCATTGGAAGGATTATAAATAACAGACAAAAATCGCAAATTTCACAGTATGTATCCTTTAGAGATAAGATTATAAGATCTTTATAACAAGTTTGAATAACTTTAATACGTTGTTCTGGCGTGTCACTATCCGTGCTTTATATTGTACAAGGTGGCGCAAAATTAATCATCCTATCGGAAGAAGTTATAATTTTTGCAAATGGCGTTGTACGTCAATCATATTTGGCATTTGTGAAGTCGACAGCTGAGGAATACCTATACAAACAGACAAGCAATTGAATGTAATACTTTCGACGCCGATATCCTAATCGTGTCGCACCAACTGGGCAAATATTCCGGCGCTTAGCTTCTCAACTCGAACGAGAGGAAACCATTGAGGGCGTTGCCGCCACTGGTCGCCGATTAGTCGTTCGGCCGAGAATATCGCAGTTGTGGCTGCCAAAGTCGTTGGAAACGAAGAAACATCAACCAGAGGACGGGCCACGCAATTGGGCATCACCAGACGTATCCTGCAGCGAATTTTAGTGAAAGATATACGCATGTTCCCGTACAAAGTACAAACAGTGCATCAGTCAATGCCTCCTGACCGTCAGTCGCGTGATAACTGTCAAACCATCCTCAACCTCAATAACGAAAAAGACGATTTTGTGTCGAAAATAACCATGAACTGAACTGAAAATTCACGTGTCGTGCACGAAGAGCCATTACATGCATGAAAAGCCATTGCGTGGTGCGGCGTTCACTTGGGAGGAGTGATTGGGCCGTATTTTTTTAAGGACGCCATCGGCAATACAGTCACTGTCACTGGCGAACGCTACAGGGCTATAATAAATGACTTCTTACTGCCGGAATTGGATAAGCGGGGCCTGGTGAACACGTGGTTTCAACCGATTGCAAGCCGATTCATCATGGCTAGCAAGATCGCCCGATTTAACCATTCCAAGTTTCTTGGGGGGCTACTTGAAGTCGCGGGTTTACGCAAACAAGCCTCAGATATTCGCAGCCCTTAGGGAGAATATTCGACAGGAATCCGAACAGTTATAACCGGAAATCTTGCAGAAAGTCATGGAAAAAGTGATAAAACGGGCACAAATGCGTATCACCACTGGCGGCAGCCACTTGGCGGATATCATCTTTTTCACTTAACAGAAAAAATTGTAAAGATTCAAATAAAGATTTCCATCACTCAAAATCATTTTGTTTTATTTAGTAAAAAACAAAATAGGATGATTAATTTTGCCCCACCCTGTACATGTCTTCTTTACAAATGTCAAATATGACACAAGAAAAAGGTAGCGTTCAGAATGTCGGGGTAGGAGACCCACATATAAATAATAAAATGCGAACAATTAAGAGCTTAAGATATTTATAATAAAAAACTAATTTAATTCATGAGATTCGCGATTAATAAAGATTGAGATCTGATCTGAGCTGGAGATATTGTCACGCCGGAAGAAAGAAGACAGATGCAATGTGATGGGTACTTAATGCCAGAAGATATAGTTGAAGAAAGATGACTGTGATGTGCGAGCGAGAGAAACGTATATAAACGTGTCGGCGATGATGTTTTCTGGTCCTTTTACAGATGTAATTTGGGTGGAATATTCGCTAATGAAGTTCAGTTACCGTATTTGAAAGTGGTCGGTTCGTATGCAGAAGCTGTTGCCTTCGATCCATGGCCTGAAGAACCGGAAGGCTTTGTAAATAGCTGTAAGTTCATTGTCGTAAATGCTGTAGTTTGTCTCTGCTGGTGTCAACTTCTTGAAAAAGAACCCTAATGGTTCCTAGTCGCTGTCAGTACGTTGTCCTAGCACTGCGCCTACTGCCTTATCGGATGCATCAGTGGTTAGGCGAAGTTCGGCACCTGCTGCTGGATGTGCTAAGAGGACGGTATTGCCTAGGTCTTCCTTGCATGGGTGGCTGCAGCGCTCTTGATATGCTGTCGGTAAAAATGAACCATACCGAGGAAACGGCAGAGTTGAGCTAGCGTCTCAGGTCGCTTGAATTCGACCATGGATCTGACTTTCTCGGAAAGTGGCTGTGAGCCTTCAGCTGAAATCAGGTATCCCAGGTATTCGACATTGATGATTGATGGTAAGGCTGTAGTCCCGAAGGCCTCCGAACACTATCTTCAGATGCTCTCTGTGTTCTTCTTCGGATTTCGAAGTGATTAGCAGGTCGTCTAAGTATGCGTGTACGAAATCAAGGTCTCTAAGTACTTCTCGGATGAACCTTTGAAAAGTTTGCGCAGCATTACTCAGACCGAACGGCATGACTGAAAACTCATACAGGCCAAATGGGGCAATAACTGCAGTCTTTGGGATGTCTGTTGGGTTGACTGGAATCTAATGGCAGGCGCGGACTAAATCGATGGTGGTGAATATGGTCTTTCTGTGACTGATGGATGTATAATGGAGGATGTGCGCTATAAGGTAGTGATCTGGAACGGTTTGGGCGTTTAATCGACGACGGATTTTTCGCGTACTATGCGTAGAGGGCTGGCCCACGGGCTCTTTGATGGACGGCAATATCACAGTTCAACCATGTACTGAAACTCGTTTTTCGCTGTGGCTAATAGTTCAGCAGGAAGGCGACGAGCTCTTTCGTGAACTGGCCGTCCCTTAGTCTCTATATAGTGGATTATGTTGCGATTGAAACTCGTGCGTTTGGGTGTGTCTAGGATTTCTTGGAACTATCGAAGTAGGTCCGAATAAAGGCCTACAAGTGATGCGAAGCTTAGAGTGCCAATTACCTGAATACCAGTCTGTTCGCCTTAAACTCTCCGTTTCTTGAGATTAACGATAAGGTGGTAGCGGTGAAGTGGGTCTACGCCGATGATGCCGTATGGAACTTCAGCAATCTGGAAGATCCACTTAATTGGTCGTCTTAGACCCAGGTCGAGGGTTAGTATTCGTCGGCCGTTAGTTGGAATTCGGCTCCCGTTTGCTGCGTAGAGTTAAATTTTGGAAGTGGAAGACCTGTCAAGATGTGAAGGTAGGACCACAGACAAGTCAATGCCAGTGTCGACGAGGAAGCGCTGTCCGGTGATGCGATCGTTTAAGAATAAGAGCGAGTTCTTTCATCATCAGAGCCTTTTGCTATTCCAGGTTGTTTATTTTTTCTTCCCAAACGGTATTGAATCCTCTTTGTTGGCGAATAGCTATTACACTTATGTTCCGTGATTGGCTAATTTCCCAGATACTGTCGGCCAGCTTTCCTATCGCGGTGGTTTCTAGCGAGCTGCATACAGCCAGGGTAACTTATAGTTGTTGCGGCAGTTGATCGAGCCACAATATGCGTACGGTGCTATCATCTAATTTACCTTGATTGCATTTCAGCTAACAATGTGGAAGGTTTACGATCGCCGAGTTGCAACCCAGAAATCATTCTTCGAAACTTTTGTTCTTCTGAAATTCAAAAACGGTTGAGTAAGGCTTGTTTAACGGAAAGGTACCTGTCTCTTTCTGGTGGATGGAGTAATATGTCTTCTACCACCGACAAAATGTGTTGATCAAGTTTACTGATCACGCTGTAGAATTTGGATGAGTTGGAGCTGGTACGGTGAAACTGAAACTAAGATTCCAACTATTTGAGTATGTCACTGTAGTCATTGTAGTAGAACTTTCTCTGACAGATGGTTTTGTGGTCCTCCACAAGAAACTATGCACTCCTGACATCTAGGCGAGACTTCTGAAAGACCCTTTATTTAGGTACAAATCACTCAAAGTAAATAAATGTACATATCACCGTGCATTAGATTGCTTTGCCATGCTCTTATGTAGGTTGATCTTCCTGAACCCTTAATCAATAAATCTAGTTGCGATGAAGTAGCTTAACATTTCATACGAAAGTTATATCCCTTTATAATCTGATTGTAAAATAATTGAACATTTAAAAAGAGGCCTTGAGTGTTCTCATTATCAGTCTTTTCAATCACTATCGTCTAGCTAGGCCCAAATATTTAAAAGCAAATTAAGAAATAATCACAACATCTACTTCCTTGTAATTTCCTTACTCTTCTTAAATTCTGTCTACGTTATGTAACCGAACATCCATCCAAATCCTTAGTAATTCATAGAAGCTTGCTACGTCAAAGGCAAAAACCCCTTTTGAAATAAAACACTGTGAGCTCGCCTAAGTGGGGTGAAATAAATTAATTGAAATATTAATCCACACGATCTATAGCACGTCGTTGTGGTAATTGTCTGAATATTCCGAAAAATATGTAAATATCCTTAAACGGGTGTCCATACCCCAAACACTTCAAGAGATTCTTGTCTAGGCGCTTTTCTATTCCATTCACAGGCCCTTAACACTTAGGCAAATACCCCATTGTTCTAGAATTTATAATTTATATTTGCTTTCTTTTTTTCTTTCTACTTAGTAGGATTCATTCACGGTATAGATATACAACTAGCAGACTAGGGCGTCCTGCCTAGGACCCATTTTCCAGTTTCCCAGTTTTTCAGTGCCTAGCTGCGTGCTCCCCTTCTGGTGCGTGCAAACGGTATCATGACCCTCAGAAAATTACCCGCAAATTGTATGTAAATAAATTCCTTCACCAGCGTTGAATACATAATCTCATTGTGCTCGTTCGCCCTCGTTGCCTGATCCTTATTTCTTCCACCATCCTCGTCATATCCTTGTTGTCTAGCTAATGCACGAGTACCCATATTTTACCTTCCGTACTTTTCATTGGCATCGTCCTCAACTGGAAAACAAACGCAGAGGTTTAATGTTGTTAAAAGTAGAATAGGTACCGAGTGTAGTCGTATCGTATCTAATGTTTTGAAGACGTTAAGCCTACGGGATAATGAAAATCGTACACCGTACAAGAGTAACACAAGCCGAAGGGTATTGGGCAAGTGTAAAACCATGAAAACGCGGTAAAAACGTGTCCTGAAAATGTCACATTTTCGGTGAGAGGGGATACATTTGCAAGGTAGTCTAGGAAATTGTCACGTTTAATGAGGGCAACCGATACATAGGCAAACATCCCCGTTGAGTGTTTCTAATTAAACTGAGTCTCCTTTGGTGTTGCCGATGAGGTGAGGATACGGTGGGTTGATGCAACAAGTGCCGGACGAGGGGGAAGTAGAGATGAGATTTAGAGATTTTGCGCATGCCTCGAGAGGAATTGAAGACGAATTCGCCGCGTCATTTGTTGTAGGGCATGATTTTTAGTACCTTCTGCTCTTAAGACAGATGAAGAGCGCAGCAAAAGGGCAGACAAACAATGTACTATTGTGTTCATGTGTGGAAATCTTGGGGCTGCTGTGTTGTTTTCTGGTCCTGCTAACAGGAGATGGTAATGTTTTGGATTTAAAGTCAATGAACCCAGTACTAGGTCATTGATTTGGATGTAACCGAGTGCATGCAGATGCATCGGAGGCAGAGATCTCAAGTGGAAGAGTTTTTATTTTTTTTTATTTTTAATTTGTTTTGTTCACTGTTCAATTGCTTGAACTCAAGTAGGATTGATAGCTGAAGTGGCGCTCATATCGTAGTACAACCTCACCGCAGTAATTAAGGTTCATCTTCTTAAGTGGAGTTCATATCTTATTTCACTCGAACCGCATACTCTGGTTTATTTAAAATTCCATTTTATAATTGACTGTAGAAACTTTTCCAAGAACAATAATCTATTGTGGTGGGTGGGCAATGAAAACGTTAAAATATTTGACCGGCTGTGGACCACCCTGTCAATAATTGGATTTTTCTTGTCAAGGACCTCTCTGATACAAGTTAAAACCAACAACTACTCATGACTGAAGGTTTTTTTGGTGCCATCGTCTACCAGCTCAGATTTTTATGTGGGACTTGGTACAAGAATGCGATCTATAGGGGACTCTAATCCCTATTTTCCGGGGCTTATAAGTAACCACTTTCTGCGTACGTCCGCGTATGCAAACACATAGGTAGATCCTCGTTTAACATTTGAAATTCTCCGACCCACATATACATAGGGCTGTGGTGCACTTGAAAAACGAGTGTAAGTTCCAAGGTGATATCTTAGGCAAAAGCCTTACTTGTGAACCCCATCAGAACCATGATATAATAACAATCAAAGGTATAAAATACTCTTGGAGTACAAAACAGCTGCTGAGGAGCTTCAACTCCCTAATGACATACAGGCTGTACTATCAAATTCTGAGCCTGATCATACTATCGTGTGTGGTGTGGTAGTATGGTGTGGCTAGACCAAATAAAACTCAGAAATAATGAAACTAAACAAGATTCAATGGTTTCTGTGATTTGAAATTTATTCTGCCTGTATTTTGAAGCTAAGTTTGTGTCATTATGTGTGGAATAGCATATCATTCAAATGGCCGCCTCGGCTTCGCTACCAGTGCTTCAAGCGGTAGGTCCAATGTGCGGCGTTATTCCGGCAATAGCGTGCTAAATATTGGTCGCGAGCTCGTCCAAAGTGGATGGTTTGTTAGCGTAGACTAAGGACTTTAAGTAGCCCCAGAGAAAATAATCGAGTGGAATCAAATCGCTTGATCTCGGAGGCCAATTAATGAACGCTTGCCGTGCGTTGACCCAGTCACCTAATTTCTCCCTCCCTCCTCCTCCCTCACAACTTGTTGTAAGCACAATTCGGATATACCGGTCAGAGTCTAATCGTGATTTATTGGTAACGAAGTGAGATTCGAATTGCTTTTCTTCTTTAGATAAAGTTGCTTGCAGGGAATCGACGCTCTCAATTTGCCAAAACTCTCTTAGACAGTTATTCAATAGATAATCTGAATTAGACTGAAGTTTCTAGTATTGCTAAACTGTGTTCGAATTACTCGAGTCTGGTATTTTCCTGCTGCTACCCATCCGAATAAGGTATTTTGAATGATTGGATTAGGAACTTACTGAATTTGACCGACACATAGAAGGCTGAAGAATAGATCTACTTACTTTAGGTGGCGCTACAGTCCGGGGTGGACCTGGGACTCAGTCAACAAGCTTGTCCAGCCAGCTCGATCCCTGGCTAGCTGTCTCCAGATTCGCACGCTAAGTTGGCTGAGGTCCTCTTCCATTTGCATGCGCCACCTGAGTCTTGGCCTTCCTCTACTGCGCTGACCCTCGGGAGCGGATTCGAAGACTTTTCGGACCGGAGCATTGGTGTCCATGCGCTCTACATGACCCAGCCATCTCAGTCTTTGGATCCTCACTCTTCTGGCTAGGTCCATGTCGCTGTACAGTCCGTACAGTTTGTCGTTGTATCTCCTCCTCCACTCACCGTCAATGCAGACGGGACCGAAGATCGCCCGAAGAATTTTTCTCTCGAAGCAACCAAGAACACCCTCATCCAGTTTTGATATTGTCCATGCCTTTGCGCCATACAGCAGGACCGGGATGATTAAGGTCTTATAAAGGGTGACTTTAGTTGTCCGAGAGACGGCTTTGCTAGTCAATTGCCTTCTTAGCCCAAAGAAACAGCGGTTGGGAAGAGTTATTCTTCGCTTGATCTCAGCGCTGGTGTCGTTGTCTGTGCTTATAGCAGAGCCTAGGTAGACAAAGTCCTTAACTACCTCAAAGATATATCTGTCTAAGGTGACGTTCTGCTCGAGACGTCGGTGTTGGTTGTCCTTTTTGCTTGACAGCATATACTTGGTCTTGCCCTCATTGACCGCTAAACCCATTTTAGGCGCTTCCGTCTCAATACTCGCGAAAGCACCACTGACATCACGCTGCTTTCTCCCGATTATGTCAATATCGTCGACGTATGCGAGTAGTTGGACGGACTTTTGAAAGATAGTGCCTCTTGTGTTTGCTCGTGAGTTTTGCACTATTCTTTCAAGTACGATGTTGAAAAAATCGCATGACAGCGCATCGCCTTGTATAAATCCTTTCTGGACATCAAAGGTCTCGGTGAGATCTTTACCGACCTTGATGGAGCTGCGTGCATTTTCCATCGTCATCCTGCACAGACGGACGAGTTTAGCAGGGATGCCAAAACTAGACATTGCTCTATATAGCTGTCTCTATAGATGCTGTCGTACGCGGCCTTAAAATAGATGAATAGGTGGTGGGTATCGATCTGAAGCTCATGGATTTTCTCCAAGATCTGCCGTAGTGTGAATAGAATAGAATAGATCTACTTCTAGGTGTAAATCTATGCGTTGTGGTATATTAAACCGAGGATCAGATAAGTTAATATTTTTCGGAATATTCCAGTTTTTTATCTCGATTTTTTTTTTCAGGGATAAGGCCAGTGATGTGTGTATCACAAGTGCTTCTACCGTAGCCTGGAAGCCGTTGATGCGTGAAGCGATGGTGAATACCGATTTGTATTTCACGAAGGTTATGGTATTGATAGCACAAGTGAATGAGGTAAAGGATGGAAGCCGAGGAGTTCCCAAACACTGCAAAAGTCTCTCGGAGATCAGGTGCACTTGCGATCCAGAATCCGACAGAACACGGCATGGTATGGGTTGCTGGAGCTTATTACAAATATTAACCACCAATGTTCCTAACATACTCGTATTATTTCTTGCAGCGCCTGAATGCAGGGAATAGGTACGTGCTGGTGATGTTGCAGCGAAGTTAGTAATAGGGAGCCTTTGTGAATCAGAATTGAATAAATTGTTTGCTACACTACCCTCTAAATGATGTGCTCTTTTCTTGAGGAATCCTGTTATTTCTTGTAGACTGGGAAGCTGATCCACTGGAGCTTCATCGTGCCACTTACTAAGGGTTGCTGCAACCAATTTAGAGGTGATGAAAAATACTATGAGATCATCCCAATGTTCCATTGGTCGTTTTAAGTTGCTGAGCCTGGTCAAGTGGTTGCTAATTTTGTCCACTAAGTTTCGCAGTTCCATTGCAGATGCCTTTTGGATTTTGGGAAGGTTAAACATGCGCTGTACATATTCCTGTGCGATAATTTTTCGATTTCAAACCGTTTCGTCAACTTTTCCAACGCCACTTCGTAGTTGTCGTCTTCGATTTTAAGTCTTTCAATTGGTGCAATCGCAGTATCGCTTAGCTTCGACAACAGGTAATGAAATTTCGCCCGAAAACGCGATTGTACCAAACCATCCACTTAATCAAGTCACCTGAAAAAGAAGGAAGTTCGATTATAGGTAACTTAACCGAACCAAGGCAATGAGAATACGAGATCTGGGACACATCCATCGAATAATCATTTTCCGGGTGCTATCGTAGCTAGTAAAGAAATACGTCTCCTCGTACTTAGATTTGTCCTTGGACCCCATTAAAGGTATTGAAAACTGACTCCAGAGCCTCCATACGTATTTGGAGATCGGGCAACGATGGCTTTAACGGCAAATAACCTTGGTCTATCTATTTGGTCATGGTCACAAAACGCCGCATTTTAAGAGTATCTAATGTCTTCACTTCAAGTTAAAGAAATTAAAGGGGCGGATTATTATAGAAATATAAAATAAATTAAGCTGTAAGTATTTTGGGCTTAACACCGATTTTGTCGGGGTCTGATTACATGAAGTCGGTCACTGTCCTTCTCCTTCCTTGTTTCGAAAGAAGAACGGTCCGATGATGCCCCCATGACTAAACCACACCATACAGTCAATCTTTGAAGAAGATGATGATTTTTTGACCAAAATCCGGATCTGCGGCCAACTTTTTCGGCGTACTTAATCAATCAAACTTTTTCAAACTTATGGCGTTGTCTATGGTGATCCCGATTTGATTCTTGCGTCAGGACAATCCTATATGGATCTAAGCCCAAATTCAACCGCAAAATAAGCCGAGTTGATTCTCTGGCGATGTCCAATTCAGTTGGTTGGCGCGAAATCGATATTCCTGATCCAAAAGAGTGTACTTACGCTCAAATTTTTCCTCGGTTCGACGAATTGCCTGCATACTGAAGTCATGACGACGACCCACCTTACGACGAAATTTACGTTCCGTATTTACAACTGAGTCGGAATTTCGAAAATATTTTTTAATAATTTCCGCACGTTCGACAAGCAGTCACCCTTTAATTGCGATCGTTGGGACGTTATTTAACTTACCACCGCTTCATTAGCAATTAAAAATACAAGTAAACATTATTGGTGACCAAGTACTTAAAAAGAGGCACAGGTTCCACATTCCCACAAGGGATGAATGAAACGCAAATCTTAAATGGCAGAGCAATAATTCACAAACGACTCAAGACACCTCATCAGCAGGTTCTAAGGATTCTACATTCTAAGGCACTAAATAACTACTCGTACTTATCAAACGCTATCCTAGAGTGTCAGTTTCCTTGTTATAAGCATCTTAACAGATTAAGAATCATCTCTCCTAGCACATGTAGATTTTGTTGTGAAGTTTAGGAATCTGTAAGGCACTTAACTACATTAACTGGCATGCAGACGAGCAAAATCTCTGCAAAAGGAGAAGATGAAACCGCGATCTAGTAGTGCAGAATGGCCTTTATCCTTTTATATTATTGCAAAATGCTCTTTTTTCCACAGTCATGAAAAAAAACTCAAGACACGCAAATTTCGTTGTGATCTGGTGACATATCTCACTGAAAAATAAACCCAAAGTTTGCATTAAACTGTGGAAAGCAGAATAGTTGCATTTGATGTTTCAAAGGCTCTTTTGCCGAAAATGCGTGTATTTCGAATCCACGAATCTCTCTTTCAAATTATAACGAACTATCTTTGGAAACGTTTAATTCAAGTTAAACGGTGTAAAGTCTGTCCAAAAAGAAGTTCTTGTGTGCCCCAAGACTCGGTTCTGTTTCCGACACTCTTTGCATAATTGAAGGCGAAAAGTTCTCAAATTTTGGTATATGGATGTGTGAATGAGAATCTACGCTGGAACGACCACATATTCAATTTGATTTCGCCTAAAATGTAACGTTCCTAGTTTTCTTCAAACGATGTCAGAAATGTTGTACTCCCTCTGATCGGGTTTTAACGCCTTTTGTCATGCGTCCACTATAGGAGTACAAAGGTGATTGCTATGAATGACCATCAGCTTGTCTGATCGATTTAATTTTATGTATGTAGTGTTATATATTGCTGCACGGCCTTGCTTAGTATCGTCGGTGTTTGTAATTTTTGTGTTATATCCACGTCTGCAAATATAGGTTTACTGTTTTGGCACTAAGTGAGACACTTGTAGATCCCTGCCCACACCTCGCAGATCATTCTGATCTGAAGCTACCTGGCCACGAACTAGTACCATTACTCTTCTCTCAATGCGGTCTCGCCATTTATGTGTGCAGTAATGTAGCTTACCAAACTCCACCACAATATAGTCCCTGTTCCAAATCGGAATTCAGTTTCATTTAATTAAAATTCCGTCTCCGTAAGTTAATCATTCACTATTCCTTTATTTACAGAAGCCCCAAACTGGATAGAAATTCAACCTTTAACGAGTTTGATGCGCCATCTGACTCCGCACAAACAATTGTACCTCTATATCCTCATAGTGAAATTGCTATTACGAACGTTTTCAACATACACAGTCCTGGGCGGCTTCGACATTCTGGACAGACAACAGCCCAAGGAAGGTGTATAATATCCGACAGGAAAACTGAAAAAAAATTAAACAATTCAGGAACGACTGCGGGTAAAATGTCTATACGGAGAGTGAAGGTGGCGGACGAGCTCTATCATAAGTCAACGACAGATTGCATTCCCCCAAAGTGGGATATATAATCGCATTCTAAGAACTTTGATGAGATGGGCCAAGCAAAAGGCGGATGAAAACTGCGACATTTACTACGGCGACTGCTACAAAAAGAGAAGACAGCGTTCATTTACATGCGTTTTTGTTATCCGGGGCAGACTTAGACAAAGAGTCTTAAGCTTCCGGAATGCGAACGAATGCCTCATAACAATCCGCATCAAAGCCAAATTCAGGAACATCTGCCTTATTTGCTACACGCACCTACAGAAGAAAAGTATAACGCGATCAAGGATAAGTTCTATGTCCTCGTAGATAGAACATATGCTCAATGCCCCAGCTATGACATCAAAATTGTTCTAGGAATCCTAAAAGTCATTTTTGAGCACGTCAACAGGAAACAAAGCCTGCACGACACCACATCCGTAAACGGACTCCAGGTTTTACATTTCGTAATGGGATGCAACCTCATAGTAGCCAGCACGCGGTTTCCACACCTCAACATCCACAAAGGGACTTGGCGGTCTACAGACCAATCAATCAACTGTTCCGAGGAGCTAACATAGACTCAGCCAGGATCCGGATGCGGACACCACGAGCACAACAGAGTTGAGCCAGACCACATATTTTCGACGTAGAAAAGCTGCAATCGCAAGAGACTGCTAGAATCTTTGCCGACCACGTTTCTCTCAAACTCTCTCAAAATCCGGGACCCCCTACACAATCCATAGAACACCAATGGGAATGATGTCATCGAGGTATCAGAGAATCGGAATCTGACATAATTAGTTTCAAACCGCCACCACAAAGAAACCTCTGGTTCAATGACGAATGTAGGGAGGCGCATGCAGCCAAACAAGAGGCATACAAAGCTGCTCTGCTTTAGCTCATCTGCAAGATATGATCAAAAGAAAGAATGTCCAATGATACTAGCTTCATCACCGTTTCAGGCCACGGAAGTCTACCATCGATCAAATATTCATACTACGGTAGATCTTGGAAAGACCCTGGAATTCCAGATCGACACCCAGCACCTGTTTGTCGACTTTAAACCCGCATATGACAGCATGCACAGGGACGGGCTGTATAATGCCACGTTTAGTTCTGGCATTCCTGTCAAACTCTTTAGGTTGTGCAGGATGACAATGGAGAACACACGCTGTGCCATTAAGGTCGGTAATGAACTAACTGAGATCTTCAGCGTCAAAAAAGGCTTAAAACAAGGCGATGCTCTGTCATGAGACTTTTTCAAGATCGCTTTAAAGAGAAGAGTGCAAAAGTCACTTGCCAATAGAAGAGTAACGAATTTCTACAAGTCATTCCAATTACTAGAGTGCACAGATGACACCGATGTTATTGGATGAAGACAGCGAAATTTCAATGAGGCATCCGCAGCTATCGAATCGTAAGCGATGCCCTCTCCTTAATCATCAACGACTTAATCATCACGCCCTTGGACGTTGCGAGAAAAAAAAAAAAAAACACTGTGGCGCTGGCAGCCCAGTATGGGCCATGGCCTAGCTTCTTGACACTCATTCGTGTTGCTCATGTTTTCATTTTTGTCACATCGGAGATACGGTTTATCGCCGAGTCCGAACGGCACTCCTTAGAAGCTTTTTCGTAGGCAATTTTACTTTCGAGAGTTTGCCATTGCCCGCCGAAAGGGGATGGCGATTTTGAAAAATTGTTGGTGACCCAGCCAGGAATCGAACCCAGACTGTCTGCGTGATAGTCCATTGAGCTAACTATCGCGCCATTGCCATCGCGAGAGAAAAATATGATGTTTTATTTTTGGTTCCATTTGTATGCAACATTGGCTTGGTCGGACGTCTACGGATGCAACGCGTAAAGTGACTGGGCCATGTAGAGCGAATGGACTCCATTTCAGAGGACGGTCGAATTAACGGTGGTGCGAATATGTAGAAGAGGAGCTCAACCAACTTGATTTTTTGAGCAAAATTTTCATCAATTTCTAGCTGCTCTAAAGCCGAAACAGAGAAGCGCTAACGAATCGGGTGGTCATATGATATAGTAAGCGAATAATCCGAGATCTTCATGCAAAATACTCCTCAGGCTACTTTCATTGGTGTTCAGTTTCTGCAGTCTTACGAACTTTCTTCGCAAAAATACGCACACCAGCTGCAGTTGGTGCATTACTCGTATTTCCAATGAAGTAACGAAATAACCCACATTATCCACTTGTGATTTGACCAGATGTTAAGTCTATATTCATTGGTGCATTGATACATTTCATATAGAAAGTATATTACTGAGTTTCAGTCTGTTTTTAGAGAGTATCAAAATAACATATGATTCAAAAACAAACCAAAAGATGACCCGGCCTTTATATCCGTGGAAGTTTCTCCCACCGGATAGCCGACACATAGGTTGTAATTGGCCTAGCCATATCTGTGTAATTCCAATAGATGCCCTTGGTAATATTCTTCATGTCCTGTTGAAAACTCCTCCACGTTATTAAAAGACAGGCAGTGCCTTAGAAGCTTTCGTCGTCGTGGTATCCAAATATTTAGCTTCGTTGGAGAAAGTGATAGTGACGTCTTTAAGCAAGAATTGGATCAAGCTGGTCAGCTTACTCCTTTTCTTTAAAAAAAACTGAAAACATCACATCAAGAGCTGCCTGGGATTTAGGGTAGACAGTGAATGGACACGATTGAACAGACAGTTCATCTACATTATTTGTGTCAATGTCGAGAAAACGTCCACTGCGTATTTTCCCTTGCCGGGTGTGCTGTAAGTTCTCTCGATGGATCTTCTGCTTTGCCGAGCATAAATTCTGAAGAAGTTTTGCACATATGGAGACCTCCATTCTGATTAATTTAAAGGAATCTAGACTTGTAGGTCTGACGCTCTTTATACTGGTTCATTGTTTGCTCGGTTTTTAAACTCTGACCATTGAAAAATGAACACAGTTCAGAGATGCATTCTTAAAGAATGGATACACTTTAAACGACCATACCAACCAAAAGAAGAAACAGTCCTCGATTTCAATAATCGATAGTTTAAAAGTTGAAGAAATTTTTTCGAGCTGAAAAACTTACAATAACCGCGCAATTGAAATAAGCGGAAAGAGAACCCACGCACTACCTATATAATATCCTTTGCAATCTTGGCTCAACAACCCTATTACACCGGATGGATATAGACGAACTGTTATCATTACTCGTAAGTAGTGTGCAGTTTTCAATCTCGTTATTTCAAAACGATCAATTTCAATGATTTAAATTGCAAATTCTAAGACAAGTACATAGATATCTTCGAGAAGTAATAAAATATTTTATGCACAATATCCTAGAGGAGTCTGCAAAGGGGGGTACCGAATAAAGCACCAACTAGCAGCGCCTTTATCCGTAAATAGAAAATCAAAATGAAAATCTTTTACAATCCTCCTTCGCTTATTGGAGTTATGAGTCTTTTCTTCTCGTCTAGAGCATCCTTCTACATCTTTCGTTGTGATATCTATGCTTCCACTAATGCACACGGATAGATATGTACTCGTATATGCCTGTAACCAGAGCACTGATGCGCTAGTTTTCCTTCTTATCGTCTTAATGTTCATAGGTAGATGCATAGTGGAAGCTTGGAATATTGTAATTCAAATCTTTTTGGTGGAAATGTAAATATACAGGACGTAGCTAGTGCAGCTACATCAACAGATTATTTTAATGTCAACGTCGTCATCGTTGAAATAGACGTTGCAGAAGCAGAGTGGAAAAACAGGAAGACTTTCACGGCAAAATGGCAACACAAGGCGTCGTCGTCATCGTAGATATGACACTCCGTTTCGCCTCTTCGTCTTATGCATCCCAGACATTGTTATCTGTCAGAATGTGCATGTGAAATATTTGCTATACTCACGTATTTGGAATACCGCCGCTGTTTTCACGGATAAGTGAATTTTGCCACAGCAGCAACTAACCAGGACTACTAGCAAAAGTACGAGTAGTGGTTGCAACATACGACAGTGACTTAAAGTGAGCATTGCTATAAGAAATGGCAAATGGTTGTGTGTGCTACTTGACAGTTTATTAGCACATCTCCTGGAAGCATTCCGGTATACGACAAAGATTGGTATATTCCTCTCCTCTTGAAAGGGAATTTCTCTTATCGTAAGGAGGCAGATGATATGGTGTCGCGTATAAGTAGATTTTTGAAAATTTCGAATTTTGTGAATTTATATGTAAAGTGAAAAGAGATGTACCACGCAATGTCGTAGATACTTGACTTGCGTCTACTTCTATAGACACTACATATACTGAAAGTTTTGGGACTGATTGGTATTTGAACATCATTGTGTTCCACCCGCTGCTAAACTGCGATCAGTATTTCCTGAACCCAAACCTGTTCGACAGACCTTTGGTCTCTCAGAATAAGTTCGACACCTCTGACACGATTTTCCCTAACAAATCACAGCAGTATGGTGGTGCTTCAGTTGCACCATAAAAATTAGGTAATATGCCGATGACGACGTTTGAGGTTGTAGAAATAGGGAAGATATTGAGAGGTGTCAACCTGGCGGAACGCAGTGTAGCGACTGTTTCTACCCATCGATATTGCTTATTCTACTTTCAGGAGGTATCCATCGAGGACTGGTCGTTATCCATCTGGACTCAACTTGCCAAACTTATAAACCTGAGTGCTGATCAGCAGACAAAAGTAGCAGCAATATAAACGGGACAGGAAAGGTGAAGTTAAATTTCGAAATAACCCAAATTAGAGCTTATCCGAGCTACTCCGATATATTTGGGGCTCAGGCCGGTAAGGATTTCCGAGACTAAATCAGGATCTTGGTAGGGAGATAGTGGTGAATGAGCCTTTAATGGACCAACGGCAGCGCTCACATCCTCGAACGAGTTACTGACTTCGGTCCAACCGACCCTTGTCTATGGGGTATCTTATATGGAACTGGCAAGGCCCCCATTCAAAATATACGATGAGCTGGGCCGGACAAAAAGATGATGAAAACTGCGACATCTACAATATGACGGCAATCGTTAATGATGGCACAAGCAGCACCCATTTGGATGGGAATTTTTCGTTAGAGGTACACTTAGGCAACAAGTCTTAAGTTTCCGACATGCGACATTAGCCCCCACACGAGGAGAAAGATGACGATACCAAAGATAGCTTCTACAAGCTTTTGAACAAGACCTACGAGCAATGCCCTAGCTATGACACTGAAACTGTGATCGGCAATTTAAATGAATAGCCAGGAAGAGAGCGTATCTTTGGTAAAGCCTACACGACACCACCTCCGGTAACGGATGCAGGCTAATCGACATTGTCGTAGCTTGCACACGGTTCCCACATCTTAATATTTGCAACGAAACTTGGAGAACTCTTGATCAACAAACAGTCAACCAGATTGACTACATAACGATTGACGCAAGACACTCCTCCAGTTTTGAGAAGCCAACATCGACTCAGATCATTACCTTCTTGTAGCCAAGATATGCTTTCAGATATCCTGAACAGCCACACCAATACTGTGGGGAAGTTTGACTTCAAAAGGCTACAGTCGCAAGAGATCGCCAAATCCTATTCTAATCGAGTTTCTCTTAATTTCTCAAGAGGTCCACTGCCGCCAGCATCAAGCGGTAAAACGGCGTTGCATAGAGGAACCAGGTCTGCTCAATAGTTCTACGAACACAAGGGAGACGAAGACGGGTTACTCAGGAGAAAAACAAAGGAGCAGAAGAGCAGAAGAAGCGCAAGGAATTTTAACTTCCCATACGAATTTCAGTATACCATGTTGGGTAAAATAAAGTGTGAACCAACATACGTTGGCTGTCAATTACTGTCATTTATTGACCACCTGGCACCTCAATTCGTCGCTGAAGTCAACAATTGGGCCTCACTTATGGCACTTCACGGCCAATTTTAAGAGTTGATCTTCATTTGCACGCATATGAAATCCAAACTACACAATAATGGAACATTTGGATCATCTACGACGTCGCCGATTTGTTAACTAGATGTTGGATCGCCAAGACAATTTGTCATCGAATTTGATCTTTTCCGATGAAGCCCATTTTGGATGGATAGGTACGTAAATAAGGAAAATTGTCATTTCGGGGGACCGGAAAACCCATACGAGACTCGCGACAGACCAATGCATCCAAAAAAATCATTGTATGGTGCGGATTATGGGATGGCGGCATCGTTCGCCCGTACTTTTTCGAAGACGAGGCTCGGGAGATTACAACGAATGGAGAACGTTACCACAACAACGTGACTGGCTGTTTTTTTTTTTCCGAAATTGAATGAATTTTGTCTGGATGGTCTCTGGTTTCGACAGAGATCGGGCTACCGCCCACAAAAGTCATCAATCAATTAATTTATTACGTACGAAATTTGAAGAGCGCATTATTTTGGTTAGAAAAGAAGTTGATTGCCCTCCAAGATCATACGAATCGACATCTTTAGACTTCTTCCTATGGGGTTAATTGAAGAGTAAGGTCTATGCCAATAAGCCAGCGACAATTCAGGATCTCAGACAAAGCTTTTAAACTGAAATTGCGGCCATTGACCCATTTATTCTTCAAAAAGGGAACGATAATTTTGACCTTCGGATGGTCACTTGCAACATAAACCATGTTGTGTTCGATTTATTTCACAACAAATGTGTGCTGAATTTGATGAAAACTTATACACTAGCTGTTGGCTCACACTTTATATAGCCTTTACTGGAATTGGAGTGAATTCGGATCGCGCTCATTGATATTAAAGTCATCAACGGCACTGCCAGATCAGCAAATACTAGGTGGAGTGAAAAGTAACCTGCTTGACCTCCAGAATGCGCTGCTAATGCAAAAACTGTTATGGTGCCTTGAAGTCAGTTCATATTTAGGCAGACATGCCAAATTTCAGTGCGATACTGTCTTTAATTTTGTTTTGACAGCTGATTGTTGTTGAGGTGTTTGGCATCATGTTGAGTATGGACAACAACGATTATCGTTCTCTCATAAAACATTATTTTTTGAGAGGCAAAACGGCGAAGGAAACAAAAGAAAAGTTGGATAAATATTATGGGGCTAACGCTCCGTCAGATTACACCGTCAAATATTGGTTTCGAGAGTTTCGTGGTAGCCTCAACTCCACTACCGATCAAGTCGGCAGCGACGATGGTTATTGACGGCAAAAGCAGCGCCTTTTTGTATGCGGATATGTTGTAGGAGGTAGATTTAGTGGAAAAGTCTTGACATTCAGGAATGTGAACGAGCGTCTCGCGTCAAACCGTATCAAGACTAATTTTGTCAACATTAGCCTTACATGCGCTCACGCCGACACAGAAAAAAAAGATAACACCACAACTCTTGCAGAAGATCTACGAGCAATACTCTAGGTATGATATTTAAGTTGTTCTCGGCGATTTTATTGTAAAGCTCTACACGACACTACCTCCGATAGCAGATTAAGGCTTATCAACATTGCGGCGGGGTAAACCTTATCGTAGCTAGCACGCAAATATCGCTGTCAGGCAGAATGTATCTTTCAACCCAGACGATGTAGACCAATAACTCCATATACCCTACCTAGATTAAGTGGAGATAGTAATATCTAAGTTTAAGTCCAACCGTGTGTGAACTCCTAAAATCCTTCGTCAACAAATTTTCACAATACGGCAGATCTTGGAAAAAAGCCATGAGCTTCAGGTCGATACGCACCATCTATTCATCGTTTTCAAGGCCGCGAATGACAGCATCTATAGCAAAGAGCTATAAAAAGCAATGTCCAGTTTTGGCATCCCTACCAAACTCGTCCTTCTGTGCAGGATGACTATGGATAATCCACGCTGCTCCATCAAGGTCGGTAAAAATTCTACCGAGGCTTTTGATGTCAAAAAATGATTTTGACAAGCGACGTGTTGTCATGCGATTTCTTCAACGTGATACTTGGAAGAATGGTCTGAAACTCATGTGCAAACAAAAGAGGCACAATCTCTCAAAAGTCCGTCCGATTACTTGAATACGCCGACGATATTGATATAATCGGAAGAAAGCAGCGTGTTGTCGGTGGCGCTTTCGAGATTATTGAGAAAAAAGCGGCGAAAATGTATTAAGCAATCAACGAGGGCAAGACCAAGTACATGTTGTCAAGCAAAAATGACACTGAACACCGACATCTTTGACAGAACGTCACCTTCGACAGGTATAACTTTTAGGAAGTTAAGGACACGCCATATTTTGGGCAATATTCTACATATGAAAAAGTTATCCTGCCACTGGATGCCGCGCATGCTCACTCCTGACCAGAAACACGAATGCGAGAGCACTTTGAAAGAGTGTTTGGACTTGCAGATGCGGAATCGGGCGGACTTTTGGCGTGGAATCGGTAACTGTTGATGAAACCTGGATCCACTATTATACACCAGAGAACAGAATAGGTGCCCAGCAATGGACTGAAGCCGGCACGAGTGCTCCGAAGCGGCCGAGGGAGGCTCAATGGGTCGGAAAGGTAATGGCGTCGGTTTTCTGAGATTGTCATGGCATACTCTTCATGGACTACCTCGAAAAAGGAAAAACCATCAACAGCGAGTATTACTGTGCATTATTGAAGCGACTGAAGGCCGAAATCGCTGCAAAACGGCCTCACATGAAGCGAAAAAAATTTTTGTTTTTGCAAGACAATGCACCGGCGCATAAGAGCATCGCAACCTAATTTCTTTATAAATTGAAATTTAATTCTGTTCTGCATTACTTCATAACAATTGGCTAGATTTGGTTCGTAGCTTTCCACAGATAGAGAAATTTAAGAAGTTGAACCGAAAATTCGGGAAAAATTAATGTACACACCCGCGATCATAATTCACGAGTCGAATGATGGATTTGCGCAATTCTTAAAATAAATTAAAATGAAATTGCATTTGTTTTTACTTAAACTAGGGTTAACTAGCGATCTATCCTATAAACGGTTTAATTTCATCTCTATTCCAATAGACTCCAACAGATGGCGCTTCGTGCGTAAGCGTTGTTTGACAGTTGATCAATTTGCAACGCTTTTTTTGTAATATGTTACCGAACGTATTTGGTTCGTACGATACATTCCGCAAACTTTTGGAGTTTTAAATTGTTAAGAGTTAATACTCGTAGCTTCACTTCACTTTGCGGCTATTCGCCTTGAAGCAGAAACATCGACTGCACTACTCCCCACCAATGGTTTAACAAGGACCTTAGTGGACAAGTCAGTCCATTTCTATGCGGATGGATTTAAGACAGAATAACGTTGGGGGTTTTGTGCAATCCGAGGGCCCCTAGTCGCTTGTTGTTATCACCTTTTTTTTGAGTATGAGATTGTGTGTAGTATACAAAATACGAGTACAAACCTTGACGTTAATGTAAATGCATTTAAATCACAAAAAGAAAATCATAGGAAAATTTAAAGAGAAACAATGTTTTTGGTTCGACAGTATTACACACAGAAGAACCAGCTGACATATCTTAGCTTAGGACTAATTTCATTAAAGGACAAATCATGTAATTGGTGTAAAAAAATATGCACACATTACAACGTTTCTCGGACAGGCGTGGTGATATTAACTGCGAAGAGTAGATAGAGCAAGGGCCCTAATATTCTACCTTGGGGTACTCAAGGTGTGATCGGGTGGATCTGTGAGCATTAGTTCTTGAATCGTACGTAGAAACATCGATTTTCTAAATAAGTTTTTAGGAGTACAAAGTAGTCCTGCTGCTGAGTTGGAATAAGAGCCCCCTATGCCAAACCGAGTTGAATGCCTTAGCAACGTCGAGGTATACTGATACGCAGAATTGTTTGTCGACCATGAAAGTTGATACAGTCGCCTCTCGTTAATTCAAACTAGAGGTCTGCAATGAATGTCTTGAAACCAGTTCCAAGACATTCATTTTATTTTATGTATACTTCATTACTGCTCCAACAGCTTTAAAACTAAAATGAATGAATCACTTGTTACTTATTTACTGTGTGAGTATTGCACCCGTTTTAAACTAAACACTCAGTGCAGTGTACTCATAAAGAACGGGTATTCAGAAATAGGTATCCATAAAAAAAGTGAAAACTACACTGAGTACACCGAGTACACCGAGTACACCGAGTACACCGAGTACCTTAGCTGAGTACACCAAGTATAAATTCATACTTATGTTTGTTGCACGCAAAAGGCGGACTTTTTAAATGACAGAATAACGGGAAATGGCGATTAGAAAAAGGAGGGGCAATAGAAAAAGGCAATGACAATGATGACAATAGGTGTACGAGGTGTGATCAAAAAGTAAGGTGACTTTTTAAAATTCGCGCGTCCAGTACACTCTAACTCAACATTTTTTTGTTGTTGTGTTGGTTCACTTGTCACGATCATATGTTTATAGTTTTAACCATATAGCAGTTGTTGTTTTTATGTAAGAGGCATAAAAGTTGGACGTGTTTTGTTTACTAGGCGATTTTTTGTGGTTAAAAGTAATGTAGCAGAGAGTTTGTATTAATTTTTGCGTAAAAAATGGTATTAAGTACTCAGAAACTCTTGAAATGTTGACAGTAGCGTACGGACAGTCAACTTTAAGCCAAAAAAATGTTTATTAGTGGTATAAATTATTCCAAGAGGGCCGAGAAAATGTTAATGATGAACCTCGCTTCGGACGACCTAGCACGTCAAACACAGACGAAAATGTTAAAAAAGTTAAAGAAATTGTGTTGAAAAATCGTCGAATCACGATTAGGAAAATAGCGGATGATCTTGGCTTATCGTTTGGCTCAAGCCAATCAATTTTAACGGATGTTTTGGGTATGAAACGTGTGTCATCGAAATTCGTTCCAAAATTGCTTAATTTTGATCAAAAGCAGCATCGCATGAACATTGCCCAAGACATGTTAAACGACGTCAATGATGATCCTGATCTGCTCAAAAGGGTTATAACTGGTGACGAATCATGGATATACGAGGGCGGGTCAATAAGTCCGTGACTTTTGGATTAAAACACAGATTTTTTGATAAAAAAATAATTTTATTTTTCAACGTAGTCTCCCTTGAGCTCTATACACTTTGTCCAACGCTTCTCCAATTTTTTTATCCCTTCCAAAAAAAATGATTTGTGGAGGTCCTCAAAATAGGCCTTTGTTTGCGAGATGACTTCATCATTGGAGTCAAATCTTTTTCCACCAAGCCATTTCTTCAGGTTTGGGAACAAGAAGTAGTCGCTCGGAGCCAAATCTGGAGAATAGGGTGGATGAGGGAGCAATTCATAGCCCAATTGATGGATTTTTGCCAAGGCAACTGCACATGTGTGCACCCTTGCATTGTCTTGGTGGAAAAGAACTTTTTTCTTGGCCAAATGAGGTCGTTTTTTTTTCAAATCGTCATTGAATCGGTCCAATAAGTTGGCATAATATTCCCCATTGATTGTTCTTCCCTTTTGAAGGTAGTCAATGTGGATTATCCCGCGTGCATCCCAAAAAACAGTCGCCATAACTTTATTGGCTGACAAACCCACCTTGGCCTTCTTTGGCGCCGATTCACCCTTAGAAACCCACTGTTTTGACTGTTGTTTGTTCTCTGGTGTGTTGTGATGGATCCATGTTTCGTCCACGGTTACAAAACGGCGCAAAAACTCCTCCATATTGCGATTAAACAACGCCAAACCTTCCTGTGAAGTTGTTACACGATTGCGTTTGTGGTCGACTGTGAGCAAACGCGGCACCCATCTTGCGGAAAGCTTTCTCATGCCCAAGTGATCATTCAAAATTGAAACCACTGAGCCATGCGAGATCCCTACGGCTTCCACAATCTCTCGCACTTTCAATCTTCGGTCGGCCAACACCATATCGTGAATTTTTTCGATTGTTTCGGGTGTAGAGACCTCAACTGGGCGTCCAGGACGTTCGGCATCTTCAGTGCTTGTACGACCACAACGAAATTCAGTAAACCACTTTTTTACCATTGAAATCGATGGTGCAGAGTCCCCATAGTATTTATCAAGCTTAGCCTTGGTCTCGGTAATGGTTTTTTTTCGCAAGAAATAATGCTTAATAAGCACACGAAATTCACTTTTCTCCATTTTCTCCTCAAATTAGTCTGATAAAAATAGCTGTCAAACACAAACTAACTGACGCAGCAAGTTTAAATTTTGACAGGAGTGAACTGACAGATGCCTGTTGACAGGAGCAGTGTTGCTGCTTCAGTAAAGAGGTCAGAAATTCAAAAAGTCACGGACTTATTGACCCGCCCTCGTATGGAAAAAGCGCTGCACAAGTGCATTGTATCAGAGGGGAATATTTTGAAGGGGATAAAATAAATTTGGATGATTAAATAAATATATTTTTTTAAAAATGAAAAGTCACCTTATTTTTTGATCACACCTCGTATAATTATAATAAAATAAAAAAAATAGATTTATTGTTTTTGAAATAATTTTTATGACAGTTCTTTGCGATCCTTATAAATTTCAATTTGATTTATATTAGAGTGTAGAAACATTATTTGATTAACCGAAGCTAAGTCGCATCCAAATAAACAAAGTTTTTTCTGAAATTAACATTCTGGCTGGAGAAAAGATGCACTACTTGCTGGCGTTGCTAATACTCGTACTCGTATTTTGCAACTAACTTCAAAGAAAAATGCTAATTCAACTTAGTTCAGGTGCCACTACTGCAAAACATCAAAATCTTCATGAAAAATTACATTTACGTTTTCATATGCGAGTATACGATTGCATTTAATATGGAATGTGATATCCACCAAATGACCACCGCGGCTTTTCTGGGTGTGCGACGCAAATTTTGATGACCGCATAAATTTCTCCCAGTATTATTGATGGCGCTGGTTATGTTGGCTTTTAAAGCATCAATAGTCTGTGGCTTTTCCCCACAATCGCGTGATTTTACGTGACCCAAAACAAAGAAGTCTTATGACATTAAAACATACAACTTGATAGCCAGTTGACGTTGTCAAAAATCAAGATAACCATGCTGTCGAATTTGTCGTGCATAGAATCTGCTGCAAGGCTGTGTGGTGTAAAACCACTTGTCATTGGGATCATATCTTCCAATTTAAATTGATAATAATTGCACCATACCTTTCGCCGATAACCGTGCCAGCTTTATTTGGATAGAACTGCGAGTCAATAAAACGAAATCCACGCCAAATAGTGACCTTTTTAATGCATTTGCATCTGAAGGGTTTCATGTGGATTGTTATCTCCCCAAATACGACAATGTTGACATACATATGTAATGAACTCGAAGCTGGAGAGGATTTTCCATCCAAAATTTGGAGTCCACTTACAAGCCCAGTGAGCAAATGTTCAATGCTGGCTATGGTCTCTTACCTTCAGTTTCTGTGTCAATTGAATTTTATACAGGTGCAGACCTAAGTTCCGAAGCGAAATTCGCCAAGTTTACGTCTGCGAAAGGTTAAATTCGTTGTCGCGACAAGGAATAGGCTGCCTTAGACTTTACTAAACCAGTTGATTTAAATTTATCCGCCAAACGACGAAAACGATCCAACATGGAACGCAGCTCGAACTAAATATTTTAATAGCAAAACTTGCACCCGCTTCTCAAAACTGTATTTTTTATAATAATTTGCGCAACATAAGTTACTATAACCTCTAAAGCTGTACTGTCCAAATACTATAACTATAACCTCATACACTGTCAAAATTTGAGCGCCTTTATTATAAAGCCCTTTTCACGTAGATCACATTCAAATTTGATTAAAGATTGCTAACTTTGTTCTTTGAATTCTGAACCATTGCAGCCGTTTCATTCAGAGCACTCAGTGTCCTCGGTATACTCGGTGTACTCAGTGTATTTTGCACAGATAACAATGCACCCGATTTGCTCTCACCAAACAAATCAAGCACCCAAAGCGTGGGAGAGAAAGAAAACAATTGCTCATATTTGCTTTTAAGTGACCCAGTATTGTACAGTTCCTGGTCTTTTGTGGTGTGTTACACTACTTCACTGCACAAAAAAAAAAAAAACACTGTGGCGCTGGCAGCCCGGTATGGGCCATGGCCTACCTTCTTGACACTCATTTGTGTTGCTCATGTTGTCAGTTTTTGTCACATCTGAGCGGGGCCTACGGTTTATCGCCGAGTCCGAACGGCACTCCTTAGAAGCTTTTTCGTAGGCAATTTTACTTTCGGGAGTTTGTCATTGCCCGCCGAAAGGGTGATGGCGATTTGAAAAATTGTTGGTGACCCAGCCGGGAATCGAACCCAGACTGTCTGCGTGATAGTCCAATGAGCTAACTATCGCGCCATCGCCATCGCCACTTCACTGCACACCTAATTAAATAATGACACTGAATAGTGTACACTGAAGTACTGCACTCGTTTGGTGAGAGCAAATGAATGTATTCATGCAGACCTCTAATTCAAACCTGCGATAATTCGAAACTCTCCATAATTCGAAGTTATCACGAGTTCCCTAGAAAATCTCCTTATATTTCGAAAAAAAATCTATACATTTTTAAGCACGTGGTAATTCGAACAAAAAAGTCATTAGTACGTAACAAAACGATGCGTTAATTCGAACTCATAGGCGTCAAACACTCGACAATTGAACGTTATCAGATTGCATAGAGGTACATTTTGAGACAAGTTCAAACTTGTATCATCGTTTGGTACTTTATTTGCTTCAGTTTTTGTGGGTTACAGATAAGTTTGTGTTGCTCAAAAATTTCGAACCATTTGATATTTCAAACTCTCGATAATTCCATTTATTTTAAAAGTGTTTCGAGTTTCGAATTAACGAGAGTCGACTGTATCTTTTTCGCCACTTTGTGTATTAGTTCGATAGTTGAGTGCAGTGGCGTAACTGAGTAACATGGCGACCATGGCAAGTGTTCTAATCGCGATCTTTCACAGTTAGCAATGGAAACTGAAATGGTTAATAATATTTGGATGTCGATTTGAAGATTTGGAAAGACGCTCTTATCTCCGTATTGCACGATGAATAGCAGAACGTCTTCTGGTCATGTTGTGTTAGTTTGATGTTGGTCCTGGTGATGATCATCATTCTGAAGTTCAAAATCTCTTCATAAGGCTGCTGACCATCAACGTTCTCACGTTTGGTCTTCAGGACGTCGTAGCTGATGCCGATACATTGTCCTCCGATGTCAAGTAGAAATCCAAACTTCTTGTCAGTGTCGTGCAAACGAATGAATCTATCATCCATTTTTGTGTGAAGGCGCTCGATTGTTTCCTTCATAGCTCGATCGATTTCCTGTTTTGCTGTTAATCCGGCATCCCTCGTTGTTTCGCCAGCCATCACCTTTCTTCGTCTTGTGCGTCTTTCGGTCTCAACCTCCCACTCTTGACAGAGACTAAGCCCATTTCGCAAAGCTTGATTGTAAAAACGATTTCTTAGATTTACCAAGTCCAAGGCGAATCTTGCAATCTTTACTGAACTTTGGTCCAAAATCCAAGTACTTTACTTACTTACTTTAGGTGGCGCTACAGTCCGGGGTGGACCTGGGCCTCAGTCAACAAGCTTCTCCAGCCAGCTCGATCCCTGGCTAGCTGTCTCCAGTTTCGCACGCTAAGTTGGCTGAGGTCCTCTTCCACTTGCGTGCGCCACCTGAGTCTTGGCCTTCCTCCACTGCGCTGTCTCTCGGGGCCGGATTCGAAGACTTTTCGGACCGGAGCATTGGTGTCCATGCACTCTACATGACCCAGCCATCTCAGTCTTTGGATCTTCACTCTTCTGGTTAGGTCCATGTCGCTGTACAGTCCATACAGCTCGTCGTTGTATCTCCTCCTCCACTTACCGTCAATGCAGACGGGACCGTAGATCACCCGAAGAATTTTTCTCTCGAAGCAACCAAGAACACCCTCATCCATTTTGATAATATTCATGCCTCTGCGCCATACAGCAAGACCGGGATTATTAAAGTCTTATAAAGGGTGACTTTTGTTGTCCGAGAGAGGGCTTTGCTACTCAATTGCCTCCTTGACCCAAAGAAACAGCGGTTGGCAGGAGTTATTCTTCGCTTGATCTCAGCGCTGGTGTCGTTGTCTGTATTTATAGCGGAGCCTAGGTAGACAAAGTCCTTAACTACCACAAAGTTATATCTGTCCGAGACGTCGGTGTTGGTTGTCCTTTTTGCTTGACAGCATATACTTGGTCTTGCCCTCATTGACCGCTAAACCCATTTTAGCCGCTTCCGTCTCAATACTCGCGAAAGCACCACTGACATCACGCTGCTTTCTCCCGATTATGTCAATATGTAGTTGGACGGATTTGAAAGATAGTGCCTCTTGTGTTTGCTCGTGAGTTTGGTGTGTACAGATTTGAAGCTCATGGGTCTTCTCCAAGATCTGACGTAGAGTGAATATCTGGTCGATGGCGGACTGTCCTGGCCTGAAGCCACACTGATATGGCCCTATCAGGTTGTTGACGAACGTCTTAAGGCGTTCACACAATACGGCGGATAAGATCTTATATGCGATGTTAAGCAGACTGATGCCTCTGTAGTTGGCGCAGTTCAGAGGGTCTCCTTTCTTGAGAATTGGACAAACAATGCTGAGGTTCCATTCATCGGGCATACTTTCGTCCGACCATATTTTACAGATGAGTTGGTGTATGCTCCTTACTAAGTCATCGCCTGCCGCTTTGAAGAGCTCGGCAGTCAGGCCATCCGCTCCAGCAGCTTTGTTGGACTTAAGCTTCGATATGGCTATCTTCACTTCATCCAGGTCGGGTGGACGGAATTGTTGGTCATCATCGTCCAGGTTGAAAGGTTGATTCTGCCTGACAGCGGTATTTGGTCCGTCATCGCCGTTATACAGTCTGCAGAAATGATCTTTCCAAATCCTCAGCATCGACTGCGATTCTACTACGATGTTCCCTTGATCATTTCTACAGGCTTCGGTTCGGGGTTTGTTTCCGTGTCATGTTACGAGTATTTTTACCTTTTGGTAAAACTTCCGAACCTCATTCCTCTCCTCTTCCGCTCATAGAGCTCATGAGCAGCTCTGGTCTTTTTTTGCAGTGCCGCATTGCTTGCTTTTTGCTAAGCTGCATGTGCTTACCGGCATTCGTCATCGAACCAGGGGTTTCGTTGTGGTGGACGAGTGAAACCCAGCACATCAGAAGCGGCATCTCTGATGGCGTTTTGGCAGTGTTTCCACTGGTCTTCGATGCTTGATGCTGGCGGCATTGGACCTCTTAAGAGATTAAGAGACACTCGATCGGAAAAGGACTTGGCGATTTCTGGCGATTGTAGCCGTCTGACGTCGAATTCTCTCACAGCATTAGTTTGTCTTGGCCTTGTTTGGGATATCCGCAACCGTACCTTGGCTACAACAAGGTAATAGTCCGAGTCGATGTTGGCTCCTCGGAACGTACGGACATCCATAATGCTGGAGGAGTGTCTTGCGTCGATCGCAATGTGATCAATCTGGTTGACTGTGGATTGATCAGGAGTTCTCCAAGTCCCCTTGTGTATGTCGAGATGTGGGAACCGCGTGCTAGCCACGACAATGTTTCGCCCCGCCGCAAAGTCGATTAGCCTGAATCCGTTATCGGAGGTGGTGTTGTGCAGGCTATATTTTCCGATTGTTCCACCAAAGATACCTTCTCTTCCTAGCTTTGCATTAAAATCACCGAGGACAATTTTAATGTCATAGCTAGGGCATTGCTCGTATGTCTTTTTGAGGAGCTCGTAGAAGGCATCCTTGGTGTCGTCATCTTTCTCCTCTGTGGGGGCATGCGCGCATATGAGGCTAATGTTGGCAAATTCAGCCTTGATTGCTACGAGGCACTCGCTCACATGCCGGAAGCTGAGGACTTCTCGTTTTAGTCTGCCTCCGACAACAAATCCGCATCCAAATAAGCGCTGCTTTTGCCGTCGATAGCAATTGCCGTAGTAGATGTCGCAGTTTTTCATCTTCTTTTTGTCCGGCCCATCCCATCGCATTTCTTTGATGGCGGTTATGTCTGCTTTGCAGCAGTCTAGGGCCTCCGCTAGTTGCTCGGCTGCACGTGGTCTATTAAGGGATCTAACATTCCACGTGCATCCAAAATCCAAGTAGAGTCAAAAAATCGGGAGTCAATATACGGTCTCCGTGGCAACATCCATCATTGCTTGAAGGACTTCTTGCAGAATCTCGTCAAGGTGCTTGTTTATGGGCTTCACAGCTTTCACTATATCTAGTTGTAGACTCCGATTTCCCAACCGTTGGCACAGTGATTTTAGTTTTTTTATACGCCAACACTTAAGGTGTATATTGCGAGTATAAAAAAAATGGTTAAAACTATATCGCGCGGTAGTAATCGTGCCTAAGCTCTGAAAATTTAAAAAAAATCTTTGAAAACTTGAAGTCTTTCAAGTTTTTCTGAGATTTTCAAGGTTTCAAGTGAGAATCTAAATTTTTGTTGGGTATACAGGGTGGCTGACTCGAACTCCAACTGCTATAATTCTTTTATTTTTTGATAAATTTTATTGTGCCAAAGCAAAAAATGTTGGAAAATACATCAATTTTTAAATTGTATCAGTAGTTTTCAATATGTCCACCTTTGGCCCGAATAATGGCCTTGAGATGGTCGAAGAAAGCATCGCACGCTGCACGCAAGTGGCTCTGCGGTATTTTGACCCATTCCCGGCGAAGTGTTTGTTTGAGGTGGTCCAAACTGTGGTATTTTTTAGTGCCAACCTTCGCCTTCAAAATATCACAGACAGAGAAATTCAACGGATTTGCATCCGGAGAATTTGCAATCTATTGTGTCGATGAAATGAAGTGTGGAGCATTGTTTTTTAACCAATCGTGGTTGAAGCGCGCTTTGTGAGACGGGCCTTGTTGAAATGTCCACGGTCTCAGACCAAAATGATTGTTTGCCCAAGGCTTAAATACTGCCTCTAAGACAGTTTTACGGTATACGATCGCATTAATTTTAACGCCACTCTCTCGGTTGCGGCGCCAAGGGTGCGTGCCTTGTCTGCCATACCCTAGATACGCCACTGGTTGAGTGTTGTCATCTGAAACCGAATTGGATTTGTGTCAGAATCGGTTGCAGTCTTTTGAGCAGCAGTTAAGACTTTCGATATTACAGGAAGCAGGCTTATAGCTCTATACGATGATGTCGTTGTAGCGTCTTTGCCTGGCTTTGGAATAGCTGTCATTTATACGACTTTCCAAAGTTTTGGAAAAATGTTTTAGTCTGACTACGCTGTTGAAGAGGTTTCGTAGGAAAATGAAGGCTAATTGCGGTAGTTCCTTCCGTAGGTTACCAGTCAGACGATCGTATTTAGGAGCTTTTTTGCTGATTACTTCATATCTGATGCAAACTTTTATCTCTTTCAGTGTTATTTTTCTTTTCTGTCAATTGTCTGTATCGTTGTTCTCATTAAACGGTGCCGTCTGTTTTTGTGAAAGTAGCCTCGAAGTACTTGGGAATTAGTGAAGCTCTGTCCAGTTTATCTGTAGCCCATGGGTTGGTGAGTTCCTTGATGGGTGGGTGATGTCGGGTCCTGTTTGTCATGTGCGTCGTGGCCCTCCATAGGGAGTGATTTGTCTCGGATGTTGGCGTTAGACTGCTAAGGTAGTTGGAGAGGTTCTAGTTCTGAATTTCTTTAAGTTTGTGCCACTAGAAAGCGATTTCCTAGAGTTTTTATATAGTTGTCACATTGGGAAATAGTTATTTGGTGCTGAGGTGAGCAATAGGTTGAGGATATGACCATGGGCCCATTGGTATCTTCTATTTGAATAGATGTCGATTGGATGTAGTCAGTTTTAAATTCGTCGAATTCATTAAATTGCGGCTCCTCCATGTTCTGTTCCATCTGGATGATCTCTGTTGAAGGTTCCGTAACCAGGGAATTTAAATTTTTTCCTCGCTGTAAGTTGGGTTTCAGCAATAAGCACTATGTCGATTTTATTGTCTTTTAAGTATTGTTTGAGTTCCAGGTAATGTTGTTCTCTCATTGAACTTTTAAACTGTTCTAGACTCCCGATCATCTTTCATGGGCATGGCAGAGCGGTTCAACATTCATCTGTATAGAGTGCCGGGACACAAAGATATTCCAGGGAGCTGTAGAGGCGACGAACGTGCAAACAAATTCTAAAGTTGAATGCATTCAGAGGAACAAACCTTTAGTGTGTTGTTTCAATATATTTAGCTACCACACAGATCTGGCCAAAGATGGGTTTCAACCGTTCTAAAAGTGTGATACTTCTAAACGGAAGACATCTCAGCGCTATTATAAGTGTCATCACTGAATACTGTTTTATAACAAAACTTGTAAAAGAGCTTGACTTGTTTACAAACAAATTCTACGGAAGTTGTATGGTTGAAGAGGAGATGGAGATAGCCCTTCACTTACTTGGTACATGTCTGACTTTCTTCTTAAGAAGAAAACTCCAAAGTTCTTAAAGTAGGAGGATAACAGATCCACAATTTCATCACCACGGCCTGATAGGCCTATATAAGTAAGTGTTTCTCTAACATCCGCTCTAACCTAACCTAACCTTACCCCATGGGAGATGCAGTGTTGCAATTCTTTGGTTAAGAATCTACGGTACATATGTGTGATCGTACCTAATTACTAATATCATCATTGTTCCGTCAGTTTCGTCCTAAAATTTCCATCTCATTGTCATTTCTGCATCATCTCCATCATGCATAGTTTCAGCGGCTTTACGGGACCTACCCAAGATATATTCTGTCTCTGTATTCCGTCGATGTCATCCAATGAAGTCGCCCAAAAATGACACAAGGCACACATCATTTTTCCAGGTATCAACATCAGAACTGTATCCTTCGAAACGACTGAAAACGGCCTCCAATAAATCTCTTCACCACTGATGATGATTTCTAAACTCAAACTGAATAGAAAACTTTCAAAACCCTGAAGCCTTCCTTAAAAGGAGGACACTACTAATCCTGGTCTATTTATCCATTGCACGCAATCCTTTTAACGTCCTTTTGTATGGAATTTATACTTCATACACATTTAGTCGTACCCCAAACCTATGAAAATAGGACTGTGCTTTGGTGTAGTTAACCAGTGTCACTTGGCAGTTAACGTACGAACCCCCGGACCAAAAGACACATTTAACACCACCATCATCAGCAGCAAAACGGGCAACTGAAGTTGGCATTACTATCAAATCGAGATGGCGAGTAGACATAAAGATCTCATCTCCACTAGATACATACTAACGAACCAAACATTCAACTAAGGGCATCACGAATATGTGGCAAGGCACAGCCAGTAGTAGTCGAATACACTGAAATTGTTAGGGACAGAAATGGTTGCTTAGTAGCCTGGACATCGGTTGGACATTGCTTGGACGAAACGATAAATTCACATAGCTTGATGGTGCTTAAAGTACTTTAAGCTTTATGGGCTTCGATTTAGGTTGACATAAAGTACACATACCACACACGTTTTCATCATGTCGGAGAGGAAGGATTCAAAATCACACCGACTCAAATGTTTAATGCCATTTATCCGTAAATTATTTCTCAACGTTCATCAATGGTGGCGAGCTTGCAGTTCTATTGACCCTTTAGACGATCGGGCCGGGCAACCGACGACGATGGTGTATCCTTGGTTCTGCTCCAACGTGTGGTTGTTGCTATTATCCGTATGTAGACCAACCGGATATACTTTATGTGCCGGTTGTAGGTACCTACTCTTGTTCGTATTTACTTAAATCCATTGCGGAATAAGTACGGATACTCGTACTTGTGCTGAAGAAGAGACTCACTTGAATTGATGTATTCATTTAAAGATAGATATAATGGCCGTATCGGTAGGGTATTGAAGCTGCGCCTTTGGGGAATATGTGAGATTTGCTCGGCCTTGGATGCAGCGATGTTAAAGCACATCGGAAATCAATTTGCGGTTGGCAAAACGCACATAAATACAGTTAATTTCAAGCAAAGGATACGCTGCGATTGTGTCTGTGTTTGTTTGTATAGCTTCGGGCAGAATTGAGGGTGGAGTTCTATTTGTCGAACAGTCAAGTTGGAAACTGTTTGATTATGACTTTAGCTGCAGTTTAAACTGCTAATTGGTGTGTCTAATTGTAAGGGGTATTGCTTCGGGTCATAAGGTGTTTTCCTTGAAATGGACAAGTGTACGTGTGCTACAGGTAGAAATTGGATACTATGTATGAGCTCACTCTGAATGATTATCAAGTTAAGTACGACAGAGAGGAACCACATTTGCCATTTTGTTTTTCAGAAATGAAATGCAAATGGGACAGATTCATCTGTCAGTGATTGGATGGACTGGTGTAGAAAACATTTTCTTTGATCAATCTGCATGACAGAGGGGAATCCCACAAGAATATTGACCATCACTGTGGCCATGAGCACTGTCACCAATGTGATTTTCAATCTCTATGGTAAGAGGGTTCTAGTTTTTTTTGGAGTGCACTTTTCAAATTAAATGGCAGTACGATTTCATTTCTATGTTTCTCATTTCGGAATTTTGCTTCGTATCCTATCAGTAGCACACAAAAACGCGTTGTTCATGCCAAATTAGCTGAATGCTGAAGTCGCATTTTGGACAACCCAGAAACACCTCACCCAGGGATTAGGGATTTTGAAATCCCCTGAAAACTACGTACATAACGCGTGTAAAGGAAATTTGAAGTTCGAAAGAAAACATACCGACATACAAGGGCTGTTTGGTAAGTTCTCGGTCTGACCAACAAAACATTGAAAATTTTCTCAGTTAATTTATCAAACAGATAAGCATAGTATTGAGCTGTAATAGTTTGGCCTTTGGAGAGGTAATCAATAGTATTGATTCCCTTGAAATCCCAGAGCACTAATGCCATCACGGAGAATCGCTACGCTTCCATTGTTTCGATTGTTCTTCTTTCAAGAATAAAGTGGTTAGTCCAGGTTTCATCAGTGGTTACAAATCTTCTCAAACAATCACTAGTATTCCAGATTCGCTCTAGGAATTTCAACACGATTGAATTCTTGTTCTTCTATTAAAAAACTTGGCGCCCATATTGCTGGAACACTCGCTCAGTTGAAATCCCTATAGTATCACTTATTTTCCACACTTTTGATCTTCGGTCTTCCAAAACCACTTTATGGATTTTTCCGAAGTGGTGGATGTCGATGGCGTACCATTCTTCTGATCATTTCGAATCTGTCTCTGCCATATTTTAATAAAGCTGCCCACTTGTTTTTACCATAGAATACGAAGGCGCAGATTCCCCCAATGTGTTATCAAAGTCTTCTCTCATTTGACTTGGCGTCATATTCTTTTTAACAAATTGTTTAGTGACGGCTCTGATTTCAGTTTTCTCCATTTCTCAGATAGAAGCAGATTCATTAAAACAAAAAATTTTAGAAAAATAATATGTGACCATCTTTAACGAAACTTGACACACAACTAGCTAAAATATTAAGTAATTGAACGAATATAAATTGATTTACAAATTATCAGCCAATCAAGGTTAGGCGGAGAATTTTTCAAACAGCCTTCGTAAGTTGGTCGTGAGTATTTGCAAGCTATGATGAAGTAGCATCTTCCGACAGGTGCTGGTTCCTTAAATAACGAGAATGAGCCTCTGCAGCCGAACATCTTGTAGCTCTGCTAATAAGCCCTCCTTCATGCCTCCCCTTCGCGCCATCGGGGAGTCTCATTAGAGATTCCGAAATGAAGGGAACAAATGCGATGTTTCCTGCGTCATAAATCAGGATTAATGTCGGAAAAACAAAAAACCAAAACAACGCCTTATCCGGGGTACTCCGACATATTTGAAGTTCAGACTTAGTCAGAATCTTGGAAAAGAGATGGTGGCGGACGAGTCCTATATGGGTTAGCGGCAGCCCTCACATCCCAGAATGGATTACTGGGTTCGGTGTAAACCGCCCCTCGTTCTAGGGGCACTCAAAATGGAACTGGTCCTCCAGGTTGGGGGTTGTGAAGCTAGGGTAACTGCCCGGCCATTTCCAAAAAACAAGAAGTTACGAAGCATCAACAAGCCTCGGATATGGACGGATCTACTGTTGACAACCCACGCAAACGACTTAAGGACAAAGAGCTTCGGATATGCACGTGGAATGTTAGGTCCCTTAATAGACCACGTGCAGCCGAACAAGTAGCGGAAGCTCTAGACTGCTGCAAAGAAGACATAACCGCCATTCAAGAAATGCAATGGGATGGGCCGGACAAAAAGAGGATGAAAAACTGCGACACCTACTACGGCAATTGTTATCGACGGCAAAAGCAGGGCTTATTTGGATGCGGATTTGTTGTCGGAGGCAGACTAAGAGAAGAAGTCCTCAGCTTCCGGCATGTGAGCGAGCGCCTCGTAACAATCCGCATCAAGGCTAAATTCGCCAACATTAGCCTTATATGCGCGCATGCCCCCACAGAGGAGAAAGATGACGACACCAAGGATGCCTTCTATGAGCTCCTCAACAAGACCCACGAGCAATGCCCCAGCTATGACGTTAAAATTGTCCACCGTGATTTTAATGCAAACCTAGGAAGAGAGGGTACCTTTGGTGGAACGATCGGAAAATATAGCCTGCACGACACCACCTCCGATAATGAATTCAGGCTTATCGACTTTGCGGCGGGGCGAAACATTGTCGTAGCTAGCATGCGGTTCTCACATCTCGACATACACAAGAGAACTCCTGAACAATCAACAGTCAACCCGATTGATCACATTGCGATCGAAGCAAGACACTCCCCCAGTATTATGGATGTCCGTAAGGTCCGAGGAGCCAACATCGACTCGGACCATTACCTTGTTGTAGCCAAGGTACGGTTGCGGATATCCCAAACTACGCCAAGACAAACTAATGCTGTGGGAAAATTCGACGTCAGACGGCCACAATTGCAAGAGATCGCCAAGGCCTTTTCCGATCGAGTGTCTCTTAATCCCTTAACAGGTCCAATATCACCAGCATCAAGCATTGAACACCAAAACACTCCCAAAACGCCATCAGAGATGCCGTATCTGATGTACTGGGTCTCACTCGTCCAACACAACGAAACCCCTGGTTCGATGATGAATGCCGGCAAGCACATGTAGCTAAGTAAGATGCATATAAAGCGGCGCTGCATAGAAGGAGCAGAGCTGCTCATGAGCTCTATGAGCGGAAGAGGAGAGACGAACACTGGCTTCTCAGGAGGAAAAAGAAAGAATATGAGAAGCGCGCGGTCGAGGAAATTGGGAGATGCTACTTCAGGAATGGGATTCGAAAGTTTTACCAATAGGTAAAAAAAAATATGCCACGCCCACAAGCCCCGAACCGAAGCCTGTAGAGACGAACAAGGGAACAACGTAGTAGAGTCCCAGTCGATGCTGAGGATTTGGAAAGACCATTTCTGCAGACTGTATAACGGCTGTATAATTTCGCTGTCAGGCAGAATCAACCTTTCAATCTGGACGATGATGACCAACAATTCCGTCAGCCCGACCTGGATGAAGTGAAGATAGCTATATCGAAGCTTAAGTCCAACAAAGCTGCTGGAGCGGATAGCCTGACTGCCCAGCTCTTCAAAGCGGCAGGCTATGACTTTGAAAGGAGGCTACACCAACTCGGGCAGAACGTCACCCTCGACAGATATAACTTTGAGGTAGTTAAAGACTTTGTCTACCTAGCCTCTGCTATAAATACTGACAACGACACCAGCACTGAGAACAAAGGAAGAATAACTCTTGCCAACCGCTTCTCTTTGGGTTAAGAAGGCAATTGAGTAGCAAAGCCCTCTCTCGGACAATAAAAGTCACCCTTTATAAGACTTTAATAATCCCGGTCTTGCTGTATGGCGCAGAGGCATGAATATTATCAAAATGGATGAGGGTGTTCTTGGTTGCTTCGAGAGAAAAATTCTTCGGGCGATCTTCGGTCCCGTCTGCATTGACGGTGAGTGGAGGAGGAGATACAACAATGAACTCTACGGACTGTACAGCGACATGGACCTAGCTGGAAGAGTGAAGATCCAAAGACTGAGATGGCTGGGTCATGTATAGCATATGGACACCAATGCTGCGGTCCGAAAAGTCTTCGAATCCGCTCCCGAAACTGGCGCAGCTAGCTAGAGATCGAGCTACCCTAAGTTATTGGGGGTTGTGTCGTGGAGACTATATCCGTCAATACTATTAAAGATATACTCTTTTCGAAGTCACTGAAGATGTCGGCAAATTTAGCCCTGATGCGGATTGTAACGAAGCGTTTGTTTACATGAAGCTTAAACTCATGGGTTCTTTGTCAGTGTCTAATCTAGTACGTTGTAAAAAAGGACTCCGGTGATCAAGATCATGATTTTCGGCTCTATATACTACTTATTGGCCGTCTTAGCCCATAGAAGCAGTGATCAGAAAGGGTTAATCTTCGCGTGATATCTGAGATGGTTTTATCATTGAATTTTATAGCGGAGCCGAGGTAAACAAAGTCACTTGCAACAACAAAACTGTAGTTGTTGATAGCATATTCTTTGGGTTTCTTTCGTCCCTCAGGCCGTCCCTCAGGCCGTCCTTCAGGCCGTCCCTCTTTTGACAATTTTTTGTGCTCCATTATGTCAATGTCGCCCTAGTATGTCGAACTATGAACAACAGTGGCTCTGGAGATAATTTGTGAGTTGCGCACAACTCTTTCCTTCTTTCAATAATCTTAAACAATTTTAATGACAACGCATAGCCTTGTTTGAATTCTTTTTATCGTTGAAAGTCTCGGTTTTGTCATTATCGGTCTTGATGGAGCAAAGCTCCTGCATAGCTGAATAGACTTGCTAAAACTGGACATAGCTGATCTCCATAGATGCAGCTTTGACTTTGACAAAGAGATGGTGTGGGTCGATTTGTAGTTATTTGAGTTTCTTCCAAGAAATGCAGATATGCATGGTGGACTTTGCTAGCCTGAAAGCACACTGACAGGGCCTGGCCAGGCGTTTTAATGTGATGTTGAGGAGGCTTATTTCCCTATAGTTGGCACAATCCAGGGAATCACCTTCCTAACGATCGGACAAACAAATAAATTCACCTTTGTTCCATTCGCCAGGCATACTTACAATCGCCTAGATTTTGAAGATTGGTTACGATGCTCAGTATCCAATCATCACCTGCTGTTTTAGCAGCTTAACAAGTAAGCCATTGGGTTCACCGACAACAGCGATATTGGATTAATAAGAGAGATCGTGACTATTTCGAACAGGTAACCTTGTAGCCCAAATCGAGCGAAGAAATTTCAACACAGCGAACGAATGTAAACAATTTCACTTATATATTTAAACTTAACAATAGTTACATAATTAAAAACTACAATACACTTAAGCCCATCCATGATGATGATGATGCTCTGGCTCAGCGTGGATTAGCTTGATGACCTTGACTTCTGGAACTTCGTGGATCAATTTAACATGATGCACCACTGGTGCTGGAGCAACATGTTCCTTGTGAATAACCTTCACAATTTGTGGAGCCTGCTCATGAATTACTTTAACAATTTGTGGAGCTGGAGCATGAATTATGGGTGCTTCTTCATGGATAACTTTGATCAGTTGATGTCCTCCATGACCGCCTCCATAGCCGCCTCCATAGCCGCCTCCATAGCCGCCACCATAGCCCCCGCCAATACCACCACCACCGCCTAAGCCACCGCCAAATAGAAATCCAGCATTAGCACCAGCAACCAGAGCCAAGACACAGATAAAGGCCTGAAAACAATCCAAACAAGCAATTAGAACCAGATAAGTGATGAATCTCAAGAACAAGAAATCTATGAGTATCTTTCAGCTTTTTACCTTCATGTTTGTAGTTTCTTCGTTTAGAGTTTTGTCAAGTTCACCTACGTGAGGTTGCTTGGGAATTGATATACCTGTCGACTGGCGAAGGCGCTTTTTATAGATGATCTGCAGATGATGGTGATGAGGCGCCTAATCAATTCAGATAGTGAAAGTAAATCCATCCATCCAAGAAAAAAAAAAAAACCAAAATAAAAAACCACAATTTGCGAATTTTAGTTGCAGATAAGTATGTTTGGATACAAAACAAACTCACAGTTGGTGGACGATGTTGTAAGAGTTTTACGAGATGGCATGTATATGCGTGCATTGGCATAGATTCAGTAACGAAACTTATGTAAGATCAACTTATTATTATATTTAACCCAGTTTCGAGATCAGGGTGGTCTGCGTGACGAGATGAACCTTGACTTGTCCATTGCTTGGGGGCACGTCTAATCGTTCACTCTATGCAAGAATTCATCTTGTTAACTTGATTTTCGGATTGAATTTCACCTTTGTTTTAACGGCATTCGCTCTGTGAAAATTGCCTTGCCTTCGAGGGTATTCAATTTCTCTGCTTCGTTAGCTAAGCGAATTTCAACTAAAAGAAAACTTAATAATGTCATTCGGAGATTTATAGGTAAAGGAAGAAGAGAGTTCTCAAATGCATAGTTTTGAAATGACATCACAGTTGCGTAATAAAAATAAATAAACTTGAATAGAGAATACTGGCCATACAATAATCACTCAAGATTGTAAAGCTCTACAAATTGAGAGACTAACCTGAGTATGTCTAGGCTGTTAGAGGCAATCTCTATACGAAGTCAAACACCTTTGACGTATTAGTCACCAAGTACTGTGCTTGCGGTATGACAACTATAAAGCTCTTTGGTCTACCAAAAGGTCATAAAGTTGCTCTAAGGATACATGGAACTATTGACCGTACTGAATCTCATAGCGATTTCTGGAAATGACAGCTAAGTGCTTGTGCGCCTTTAGCGTTTGGCAACAACCCGTATATGGTGTTTTTCATCGGTTGGGCTGGGGGATGACGCTGTAATGTCTTCTTTGATGACTTCTAGACAACTGGCATCGATTGCATAAATCCAAGTATGGTATTATATAGAAAAAATACAGACCAGCTGCTGGCAACTCTGAAGAAAATCTTAACAGCGAGCCGGGTGCTTTTATTTACACATATATACATTACATACATCTAAGCTATATTAAATGCTTAAGGAAGCCTCTACGCTGAAAAAGACCCTCAGTTTGACTTTCTTTCTGTTGATGACCATGGAGATGTGAACAAAACTGCCTGCTCTAGTGTGTATAGTGTAAAGAAACTTTCGTCAAGACGTGTCACTTGCCACCGTGGAGGGTCTTCTGGATCTACACGGCTTGCGTAAAGCAAATGATATCCTATTCCGTGGTTATCCGATTCCACAAGCTTCTCTATGAAATTTTAATTGTTCCACCAAGCTGCATGGAGTTCTTGCGGTCTTTAGAGATTTGCCGATAGACTTTGATTCAGAAAAGTACGCTATCGAATGTGCATATGGTCAGCAATGGTATCGCCAGAATCCGAGCAACAACAGGTCAGGTCTGCCAGAAATCCAATAGTTTTTCTGTTTTTGAAGTGGAGTTATATTTATACTCGTACAATTTGTCGGGGAAAAAAAATTTGACAAAGAATAAAACGTGTAGCGATAAGCACTTAATTTTGAACAGTGCCACCTATATTTGAAAGGCAGAAGATTCACCCTTACTGACTTACTTTAGGGGGAGATACAGTCCGGGGTGGACCTGGGCCTCAATCAACAAGCGTCTCCAGTTAGCTCGATCTTTGGCTAGCTACTTCCAGTTCCGCAAGTTAAGTTGTCTGAGGTTCCCTTCCACTTACGTGCACCACGTGAGCCTCGGCCTTTCCTAGTGCGCTGTCCCTCGGGGGCTAGTTTGAAGACTTTTCAGACGAGAGTACTGGTGTTCATCCTCTCTACAGGACCCAGCCATCTTAGCCTTTGGACCGCCACTCCTCTGGCTTGGTCGATGGCGCTGTACAGTCCATACAGTTCGTCGTTGTATCTCCTCCTCCACTCACGGTCAATACAGACGGTCCCGAAAATCACTCGAAGAATTTTCCTCTCATACCAACCAAGAGCACCGCCATCCATTTTTGATGATGTCCATGCCTCTGCGCTATAGAGCAAGACTGGGATTATTAAGGTCTTATAAAGGGTGACTTTTGTTGTCCGAGAGAGGGCTTTGCTACTCAATTGCCTTCTTAACTCAAAGAAACAGCGGTTGCCAAGAGCTATTCTTCGCTTGATCTCAGCGCTGGTGTCGTTGTCTGTATTTATGGCGGAGCCTAGGTAGACAAAGTCCTTAACTACCTCAAAGTTATATCTGTCGAGGGTGACGTTCTGTCCGAGACGTCGGTGTTGGTTGTCCTTTTGGCTTGACAGCATATACTTAGTTTTGCCCTCATTGAACGCTAAACCCATTTTCGCCGCTTCCGTCTCAATACTCGCGAAAGCGCCACTGACATCACGCTGCTTTCTCCCGATTATGTCAATATCGTCGGCGTATGCGAGTAGTTGGACGGACTTTTGAAAGATAGTGCCTCTTGTGTTTGCTCGTTACTTCTGCACTATTCTTTCAAGTACGATGTTGAAAAAATCGCATGACAGCGCATCGCCTTGTCTAAATCCTTTCTGGACATCATTCTCCATTGTCATCCTGCACAGACGGACGAGATTGGCAGGGATGCCAAAACTAGACATTGCTCTATATAGCTGTCTCTATAGATGCTGTCATACGCGGCCCTAAAATCGATGAATAGGTGGAGGGTATCGATCTGAAGCTCATGGGTATTCTCCAAGATCTGCCGTAGTGTGAATATATGGTCGATGGTGGACTTTCCTGGCCTGAAGCAACCCTGATATGGACCTATCAGGTTGTTGACGAACGGCTTCAGGCGTTCATATAATACAGCAGAAAAGATCTTATATGCGATGTTAAGGAGACTGATGTCTCTGTAGATGGCGAAATTCAGAGGGTCTCCTTTCTTGAGAATTAGACACACAATGCTGAGGTCGCATTCATCGGGCATACTTTCGTCCGACCATATTTTACAGATGAGTTGGTGTATGCTCCTTACTAAGTCATCGCCCGCCGCTTTGAAGAGCTCGGCAGTCAGCCCATCCGCTCCAGCAGCTTTGTTGGACATAAGCTTCGATATAGCTATCTTTACTTTATCCAGGTCGGGTGGACGGAATTGTTGGTCATCATCGTCTAGGTTGAAAGGTTAATTCGGTTGATTCTGCCTGACAGCGGTATTTGATTCGTCATCGCCGTTATACAGTCTGCAGAAATGGAATTTCCAAACCCTCAGCATCGACTGCGATTCTACTACGATCTATAGGCTTCGGTTCGGGGCTTGTTTCCGTGTCATGTTATTTTTACCTTTTGGTAAAACTTCCGAACCTCCTTCCTGGAGTAGCATCTCTCGATTTCCTCGAACGTGCGCTTCTCATGCTCTTTCTTCTTTCTCCTGAGAAGCCGGTGTTCGTCTCAGCTCTTCCGCTCATAGAGCTCATGGGCAGCTCTGGTCTTTCTAAGCAGCGCCGCGTTATATGCATCGTGCTTAGCTGTATGTGCTTGCCGGCATTCATCATCGAACCAGGGTTTTCGTTGTGGTGGACGAGTGAAACCCAGCACATCAGAAGCGGCATCTCTGATGGCGTTTTGGCAGTGTTTCCAATGGTTTTCGATGCTTGATGCTGGCGGCATTGGACCTCTTAAGAGATTAAGAGACACTTGATCGGAAAAGGACTTGGCGATCTCTTGCGATTGTAGCCGTCTGACGTCAAATTTTCTCACAGCATTAGTTTGTCTTGGCGTAGTTTGGGATATCCCCGACCGTACCTTGGCTACAACAAGGTAATGGTCCGAGTCGATGTTGGCTCCTCGGAACGTACGGACATCCATAATACTGGAGGAGTGTCTTGCGTCGATCGCAATGTGATCAATCTGGTTGCCAGTTGATTGATGGGGAGTTCTCCAAGTCCCCGTGTGTATGTCGAGATGTGGGAACCGCGTGCTAGCCATGACAATGTTTCGCCCCGCCGCAAAGTCGATTAGCCTGAATCCGTTATCGGAGGTGGTGTTGTGCAGGCTATATTTTCTGATTGTTCCACCAAAGATACCCTCTCTTCCTAGCTTTGCACTAAAATCACCGAGGACAATTTTAATGTCATAGCTAGGGCATTGCTCATAGAAGGCATCTTTGGTGTCGTTATCCTTCTCCTCTGTGGAGGCATGCTCGCCCACATGTGGTAAGCTCAGGACTTCTTGTCTTAGTCTGCCTCCGACAGCAAATCCGCATCCAAATAACCGCTGCTTTTGCCGTCGATAACAATTGCCGTAGTAGGTGTCGCAGTTTTTCATCCTCTTTTTGTCCGGCCCATCCCATTTCATTTCTTGAATGGCGGTTATGTCTTCTTTGCAGCAGTCTAGAGCTTCCGCTAGTTGTTCGGCTGCACGTGGTCTATTAAGGGACCTAACATTCCACGTGCATATCCGAAGCTCATTGTCCTTAAGTCGTTTGCGTGGGTTGTCAACAGTAGATCCGTCCATATCCGAGGTTTGTTGATGCTTCGTAACTTCTTGTTTTTTTAAATGGGCGGGCAACTACCCCGGCGGCACAACCCCCAACCTGGAGGACCAGCTACCGAAGCTAGTAACCCGTTCCGGGATGTGAGCGCTGCCGTTGACCCATATAGGGCTCGTCCGCTACCATCTCTTTTCCAAGACCCTGACTAAGTCCTGGAAATCCTTACTGGCCTGAGCTCCAAATATGTCGGAGTAGCCCGGATAAGGTCTTGTTCTGTTTTTCCGACACTAATCCTGATTTATGGCGCAGGAAACTCGCCATTTGCCCCCTTCACTTCGCAATCTCTAGTGAGATTCCCAGATGGCGCCACGGGGAGGCGTGAACTAGGGCTAATTAGCAGAGCTGCAAGATGTTCGGCTGCAGAGGCTCATTCTCGTCATTTAAAGAACCAGCACCTGCCGGAAGATGCTACTTCTACGAGGCCTTATGCTAATCGTTGCTCGCTTAGCTTCAGCCAATTTTCCCCTTAAGATCCTCTCCCATGTTTAGGTTGGCCGATGTCAGGACTCTCAGGTGTTTATATTCATGAACTTTTTCGACAGTTTATCCTTGATACGTCCACTCTTCATTTTAAAAATATCTGCCTTCACCTCCTCTAAAAACCATAATTTTTGACTTCTCCAAGTTAGCGTTTAAGTTCCAAAATTTGCAATATGAGTCTAGTCTGTTCATCATAAGCTGCATGCCATTTATTGAGTTTGAGAAGAAAACAATGTCGTCTGCATGTAGCAGATCGGTACTTGTGGTTCCGATATCGATGCCACCTCCTCTGAACTCAGTTATATCATCGATGAACAGAATAAACAGCACTTAAGATACAAAATTGTTATATACCCATTGTTGTCGAAAATTCTTCGAATGCTGTATCACCATCCCATACGCATGCAACATTATTATCATACAATGCTCGCAATAAGTTTTTTATGATTTTACTTGAGATTCCCATCTGAAATAGTTTATAGAATAGTGAGCCACGATCAACTGAATCGAAAGCCGCACGGAAATCGACAGAGAAGGCATACAACAATTTTTTCTTGTTTTTGTAAATTTCGGCGATATTTATCAAAGTATAAATTTGGTCTGTAGTAGAGTAATTTTCCCTAAATCCTGCTTGAAACTCCGATATTATTTTATGATTTCTGACCCACTTTGCAAGTCTCCTGCAGATCAAAGAGGCGAACAAAACTGTCAACATATTTCTTCCCTCAAACAAATCGTTCAAATAGTTATAGTTCATCTCCCTTCTTTTTTATCACAGTGGCATTTTTCCACCAACAACTTCCATCAGATACGAGTAGATTAGTCAGCTTTCCATAACCGTAAAATAGCGCTATTAGATGTGAAAATTCATTTGACATGCAAATTATAGATATAAAGAAGTGATATTGGACATAAATACGTCCTATAACACAGAGTTTCAGATAAATTTGAAATATATTCCTCCCACCAACTTGTGCTGATGATCGGCCATTCATTAGACCTTTATTCATAAAAATCAGCTTAATTATCCGCTTTCTATGTGTGTTTTAAGACCACAAAAAGGTGCCAGTCACACCTTTTAATAGATCTAATTGGCACACCCATGTGTTGTGCGACCATGTGAAATGTTGGCCAAAATGCAATATTCTCGAATTTGGAAGCGCAAAATTAGTACTCGTAGCATTAACAAAGCCTGCCGGAGACGTTTAGTATTATATCCAACATAATGTCGCAGATACGAACTCGAATATTATACAGAAAATTTATTAATTTTGCACGCATAATCAATAAAGCGGGTAGAAGTCGATTTTTCTCCTTCAGACATAATTTAATACATCTCACATAAATTATACGAATTGGCATCCATATTAAAACCATTGAGATACTTGTATCTTGGAGATGAATAATTTTTGCACAAGCTTATGGCTGGCTCAGTCATTGCCCGATGGGTGTTCGAAATGCAAATTTTAATCCGTCGGCTATCCGTACCATCGATATTGTGTGTAAGGCAGCCAAATTATGCTTTTTAAAAATATGTACATCTGTTTAATTTAATTTGTGGTTTTTTTTATAGATGCAGTTGAGAAACATATTTTTATTCGATGACCTCATGCTTAACAAAATTGTGACTCCTTGACATATTTTTTGGGGAAAACAATTATGAGGTTGATGGGTCGTAATTGGTCATTTGGAGTGTGGGAGATCTACGATACAGTAGCCGTTCAAGAGTTTGGTACGGGGAGCACTTAACTTTTAGAGTTTCGCTTTTCATATAGTAGCCCTCTGCTTGGCTATAAAAACCCTCTGCAAGTGATGAACTCAACAATACAGTGTTTGGACTCAGCGTCAATTACTTACAGTCAACGGCGGACATGGGAATGAATCAACAAGCGTCTCCAGCCAGACGGTGGTTCACTAGCTGCCTCAAGTTTCGCTAAGCCGAGGTCTGTGTACAGCCCGTAAAGTTCGTCTTTGTATCTCTTACTTCACTTACCATCTTTACAGACGGGGCCGAAGATCATTAGAAGAATCTGCCACTTAAAGCAGCCAAGAGCATTTATTTTTGATAAAGTCCACAGAGTAGGACTGGGAGCGCTAAAGTCACTTTTCTTGTTCGACGAAATGCTTGACTAGTTTTGCCTTAGCAAAAATTATTCTTCGTTTTCTCTCAACGATGGTGTCGTTCTCTGAATTCATAGCGGAGCTTAGGCAGGCAAATTTTTTAACTACTTCAAAGTTATATCTGTCGAAGGTGACTTCTGTACGAGACACACAAAAAAAACACTGTGGCGCTGGCAGCCCGGTATGGGCCATGGCCTAGCTTCTTGACACTCATTTGTGTTGCTCATGTTGTCATTTTTGTCACATCTGAGCGGGGCCTACGGTTTATCGCCGAGTCCGAACGGCACTCCTAAGAAGCTTTTTTTTTCGTAGGCAATTTTACTTTTGGGAGTTTGCCATTGCCCGCCGAAAGGGTGATGGCGATTTGGAAAATTGTTGGTGACCCAGACAGGAATCGAACCCAGACTCTCTGCGTGATAGTCCAATGAGCTAACTATCGCGCCATCGCCATCTGTACGAGACGTCGGTGTTTATTATCCAACATTGCTGGTTGACAACATACGAGTATACAAGCCTTCCTCTCCTTGACTATTTAGCTTATTGAGTCGGTGCAAGCTCCTTACCAACTCACCGCCTTTCCTTTTAAAGAGCTCAGCCTTCAGACCGTCTACTTCAGCAGGTTGTTGGATTTTGACTCAGATATGGCTGTTTTCACTTTATTGATTCTGGTTATAGACTCATCAGTAATCTCTCTTCCTTATTCGACTCTAGCACAATGTTCCCTTGTTCACCCTTACAGTATTAGTTTGTCTTTATCTTCTTCTTCTTACCCTTTAATTAACCCTTTCCTCGTTATACGAACTTATGCCTAACGAGTTTCCCATTTTTACTGCATCGCTGCTGCTCCGCTTATGGGGTTGGCTAATGTCGCAGACCACAGAATGCGTCTACATACTGCTCGATCCTGGATCGCATCAGTGGTAAGCCCCAGGCGTTGTTGCGCATTTGCCATCTGAGAAATCCAGGAATTCTTTCTCCGACCTCGTTTTCTGACAGTTGGAGTGACCGCAGATCTTCTTTGAACGTGGCAATACCAGCTTATTCTATTCGCCTCAAGCTGTTCGGTTACCGAATTCTTTATATGTAGACTTCCTCTTATACGCGTAGATCTAATGCAATCGCGTTTAGTGACTCCACTAGACATCCTTAACATTTTCATTTCCGCTGCCGTCATTTTGTTTTTAAACGCTTCGTACATTGTCCACCACTGTGAACCGTATATAAGAGCTGGTCTAACAACCGTGGTGTAAAGTTTCCCCTTTAATTTAAGTGGAAATTTTCGGTCGCAAAAGATTCCCGAATTTTCCCGCCATTTCATCCATCCCACACTCACTCTGTGGTTTACGTCGTCGTCACATTTCGCTTCCATGTTAACGATTGATCCTAAGTACTTAAAGATAGTGCTTTTCGGAAGAACTATTGCGTCTAACATTATATCCGGAACAGGTCGCAACGGATGCGCAAATGGGCACGTCAAATGCTCCGTCTTTGAACGACTTATTTTAAACCCGTTTCTCTCTAGCGCAGGATGCTTGTCGAAGTCGATGTCGGTTTTTCAGTAAGCTCAGACATTCAATCGAAATATGGTCAGAACGTCTTATGAGCAAGGATACCCCTTGCCATCGCTTAATTGCTACTTAACAATATAATACCAATATGGAAATATGTTGAGGGCACAGATCCACCCTAAGTATGAGTTGAGGCCCACCTAAAACGTCTTACTGATCTTAGGGTCTCAGTACCCAGCAATTATTGCCACTCCACTCCGGGTATTGAGCCCTTGCAGGGTCACCCTCCCTGCGATTTAGGTTTAAACCACAGCCACCGTGACGCTTCCACAAGGGGGCCTACCTCAACAAGTTAGGCCCGGACCGAAGTCCGGGGGCTTCTAACTCCCACGGTACCGTGTTTTAAGTCCTGGTATGGACTACCGGTGGTCTAGCCACGCAAAAAGACCTATGACCGGCAGCTTATTACTGGACAAATCATAGCAATCATCAGATGGGAAAGATCTGATGGTGTTTATGATAAATCCAGTAGTTACTCTAACCCCGCTTCTTATTAGACAACGTCATTAATGGACGAAGCCCTGATAATTGGGCGAGGGCCCCGAAATGTGGTCAATCTGATTGATCGGGACATCTCCAAGTTCCTTTGTGAATATCGAGACTGGGGAACCGCTATCGAAGGTGGTGTTGTGTAGACTATACCTTCCGACAGTACTTTTAAAGATTCTCTTTCAATTTGCGCACGCTGAGGAGAATTTTATTGTCAAAGGAGGTGAAAGCTCGCGATTCTTGTTTAAGAGCTCGTTGAAGCTATCTTTTGTGTCATCATCTCTCTCCTCTATAGGGACGTGCACACGCACATGACTAATGTTGGCCCATTTTCCTTTGAAATGGGCGGAAACTCAAGACTACCTTTCTAAGTCTGCCTGCAACGACAATTCCGTATCCAAATAGGCTCTGCTTTTGCTGTTGTTACCGGGCCTATAAGGAGACCTTACATTCCACGCGAGGTTCCGAAGTTCGTTAGGTGAAATAAGCACAACTGCTGTGTAGAAACAGTTGCAACACTAGATATCGCCAATGTAACACTTTTCAGCGCATACGCTATTTCTACAACACTTAACCAGCGAAGCCATTTCCAGTTTTTTTAAATTTGAATTGCCAGAGAGGAGCAAATGACATTCTTAACCTTAACCTAGCTTAGCGTGCGTGTTGTATGTAGATGACAATCTAGATAAGATGCTAGCAAAAATATTAGGATTACTTACAGCTTTCTTAGAGATGTGCTTACCCTGCGTTAGTTTCTTGAGCAGATATTCGCCCTTTGATTTCGCTTGTTGACCGGACATGGCTCTTTGAATGCATACTTGCATAATGAAAGCTTTAGAGGGAAACGAGTTGGTCATGTGCAGATTCTTTTGAGCATTGGTTCTTAGCTCTGTGTAAGTATCATAATTATTCCTAGTTATCCTAATTATTAGGGACTTGTAGGCTATGGTATCACCTTTCAAATTATGATCTATGATATCAGTGGTGTTTTCACTGTCAACGTACGATTTGAAAATACAGTAGATTTGTAAATGAATTGTTAAAAAAAGGCAGCTAGCAGTTCGTTAGGACCTCAATCTAGGAGATGGTTGACGAATTGGACCGATTGTGGTGTTACTCGTGTTGAGCCGTTTGACACCATGGAACTGATCGGCCTGCTCGATGTGGAGTTGCACTGCGACCAGGTGCCATGACCCACAGAATATAGGACATAGATTTACAACGGTTGTAACCGTTAAAAATCAATGTACCAGTTTGTTCAGATGAAGAAATTATGCAAATATTGGATCAATTGTCAGAATTTGGTGATGATGACCGCAATTCTGATGAAATCAATTATGGAATGATGCAAATGCAGCCAGTAATCGAAGAAAATTTGCTGCCGTTGCATGAAGAGCCAAATGATGTTAAAGAATTCGGTGCTGTTGACGGAGAAATACTCGAAGAAATTTCATCGGCTACCTTCAATTCTATAGACGAAACGAACATCAATTTACTTACAACTGATCCAGCAACATCTATGTCAGCGGGACCACTCCCAACCTCGGCGGCATTTCCGTTTACTTTTACGCCTAAGGACAAAATGCAATGGCGACATGTGCGGAATACCGAATGCCCTAACACTACTTTCACCAACGACGAAAACTATGAAGAATTCGAGGTCGGTAGTGCATTTTCTTACTTCTCTTGATATCTAACACCAGATTTTTTTAAAAAATATCCAGAAGTATACAAACATATATGCTATACGTACTAATCCAATGTTTAAACAGTGTACACTAACAGATATCCAAACAGTTTTTGCTATCCATTTAATGATTGGAGTTCTGAAATTCCCTCGAATCCACATGTTTTGGAATAAATATTTAGGAATATCTTTTTTCACTGACAATATGTCCTTGAAATGATGTTTTTCTATCCGAAACCATCTTCACCTTGTTGATGCGAATGAACGCACCCCAAATTGTACAGATCGTGTATGACAGCGACCATTGCGGTTTAAGCACCGAAATCACAGTTCCCAACGAAATTGCGGAATTGGAGGAGTTTGTCCAAAGATATTCTTACAACTACAGTAAGACTCGATGGACACGTTTCCCCGCAACCTTGTCAAGAGCACTCTCCTCGAACACGCTCCAGCCACCGTCCAATAGGAATTTATCAAACGAGGAGATCGATAAGTACCTTAAACGAATGGACCAGACAATAAAACAAACTATGGACACTACAATACCGCGGTATAAACAAACGACTAACGAAGATCTGTTCCGCAATCCTACTATTGACGCACTGCACCGACAGAAAAGTAGACTTCTGACAGGACTTAAAAATTTATACAGACAGTTTACAGACAGAAAAGACCTAGAGATTAGGACACTGAAGTCGTCGATTAAAAATATTCAAACGTTAATCAAAGAGAATTACAGAATTGCTGTGAGTTTGCATCGGAACAATAAGGTACGGGCTGTAAACACCAGCAACCCGAATATGTTCCCGCAAATAAATAAACTATTTCGGAGAAAAAATCAAAACGACATTCAGTGTCTTAAAATAGCCCGGACTACAGACAACGAACGGTTAGTAACAATAGCAGGCATTGATACAAATGAGGCCGCTGATGATGACGACTTCTTTGTGATCGAGGATCCACAGGAGAAGGTTGAGGCCATAGGGGCGACTTTCCAGGAAGTATACAAGGCCAATGATATCATTGGCCCTAATTATGACCTGGACAATCGCGTCTTGGTGCACAACTTCTATATTCGAAATAAAGTAGAGAACTGGCGATCCGAGGGCTCTGGTTTCACCCGATTCAGCGATGAAAATATGGCAAATAATGTCATTACCAGAGAAGGTGAGCTACCCCCGTTCATTTCGAAGGAAGAACTCCATGAGATCTTCGACACAATCAGAAGTAAGAAATCAGTGGGGACCGATGGTATTCCGAACATCGTGCTTCGACATCTTCCTCTAGAAGCGATGGACATTTATACCACCCTGTTTAACAATGCAATGAATAATGCACATTATCCAGTGCATTGGAAAACGGCGGTGGTTCAACCTATCCCCAAAAAGGGAAAGGATATATCCAATCCGGCGAATCTCCGGTCGATAAGTCTCCTTCCGAATATCAGTAAGGTGTTCGAAAAAGTAATCAATAGAACTCTGACTAGGTGGGTTGAGGACAAACATATAGTTCCGGATAATCAATTCGGTTTTAAGGCAGGACATGCTATCTCACATGCCGCGTCTAAACTGGTGTCCGATATCCAATGGAATAAAGCCAAGAAACAGTGTACTGGTGCCTGCCTAGTTGACTTGGAGAAGGCTTTCGACACTGTATGGTTAGAAGGTCTTTTCTACAAGCTGGCTAGTCTGGGGATCAGTAAACCTCTCTTGTACATTCTTTATAATATGCTAACCAACAGACAGTTCATCGTGAAAAATGGTGATGTGACTTCTGTTGGAATATTTCAAATTAAAAATGGTCTTCAGCAAGGCGCGGTCAATTCGCCGATCCTATTCAACATTTATACAAGCGACTTGATAGGTTCACTTCCCCATACTATTGCGTACGCAGACGACTTGATAGCGTACAGAACAGGTCCAAAAATTAAGAACATTAATACTCTCTTACAGCGTGACTTCGATAAGATAAGACGATTTTGCGATGACTGGAAGTTGAAAATCAACTTTCAGAAGTCGGAAACCATTCTTTTTAGGACGCCGTTGTCTGGAGCCTCTAGGGATACCAGAAAAAATTGGCGAAAGTTCTCGATCATTGGACAACACGGACAGCCTCTTGCCTGTCGAAATGTAGTCAGATACCTTGGGATCTGGCTAGATCAGTTTCTGTATTTAAACAAAAATTTAGATGCTGCTCTATCCAGAGCTAAAGACGCTTTTGCCCTCACAAAGAGACTGTTTTATAGCAGCCAACTCGATGCGAGGGTAAAGATAATCTGCTACATGGCCCTTATCAGGCCCATGCTGGTATTTGGGTGTCCCGTGTGGTTCCATGTACGAGTAAGCTTAATGGAAAAGATTCGGATGTTTGAGAGGGCTTGCCTTAGGCCTTGTCTTCGCTTGTACAGAACACCAGAGTCGGAGTACAAAAAATTTTATCCTAATGAGGTCCTGTACAACAGGGCGAAGCTTATACGAGTGGACAACTTCGTAATTAAGCTGACTCGAAGGCACATTGCAAGAGCAATGGCCTCGACGAATAACCTGATATCTGGGGTTGACTTCCCCAATTATCTTTGTCATGAGAGTGTGCGCTCTAACGGCTTCGATCCACCCGAAGCATTCCTCTACCTTGATCAGATAGGATTGAACCAGGATAGATCAGCGATCCCGTTAATCTTCCATGTCGCTCGGACAGCTGGGGACAGGCGACTCAACTACAATAGAGACGTCGCACACGGCAGTGTGGATCGTCTCAGGTTCAGTAGGGCGGTGGGGAATCGCGATTAGAGGGATGTCGTTCGGCAGCACCAGCATTTCTGGTGGTTGAATGATGGGGAAGATGTTTCGTCGTCGTTTCCGTCAATTACGGACCAGCCTCACTAATGAGGGAAGAGCTGACCAATCTATTTGCTCTGTAAATAGCGATGGCCAGCTTACATAGGTTTAGGTTAGCATTTAAGTAATATATTGTAATATTTCGGCTAGGGTTCGAAATGATAAAACGTTATTCTGTTTCAAAACACTCTATTTATTATTATTTAAATACAACTTTCAATCAATTCACAAACAATTTCACTTCTATTTCACAATTCAAATCTCTTATCTTTCACTTAGTAAGACTTAGGTCCTTTTCCATCGCTTTCCAAAAATCAACTTATCATCCGCAGTTTCTCATCCTGTATTTATACCACATTTGACGGGTTCTAGTTCTTTCTGGTAACTTCTGGTTTGAAACTGGGGTAATGACTGAACTCTCCAACGTGGAGAGTTTGTATGATCCTAAAGTTATGCAACACTAGATACTTGATTTAATCTATCTTATCCTAATGCCGGAGAAGACCTTATCAACGAAATGGCTGTAGAGGCGTTTACCCAAGCGATTGAAGATAGGCAGTTGCAAATGGCTGTAAGAATGGCTGGAAAACGAACCCTTCCTGAGGCCCTAGCATTTGCCCTGACGATGAAAGCTGCCGACCAAGCATCTCAAGGAATCCACCGCGTGAGAGAAGTGACAGCCGTGGAATGCTCCTGCCAACGAGCAGACGTCGTGGAGCGGAACAGTGTGCGTGAAGGACAAGTCCGTTGTTGGAACTGCAACAAAATAGGACATCTGCAGCGTGAGTGCAGGTCTCCACTTAAACAACGCAGTTGTCCACAATGCGCTGCTAGGAGACGTAACGAAGAGGCATCTGGCAGGAATGACATCTATCCTGCCAGCAGCGCAACGTCAAGTCAACAGGCGGGAAACGTGTAAGGACCAACTTCGAGGGGCAGAAGTTGGTTTCTGGAATTGACGCCCCCAGGATCAAAATCCAAGTCTCCCAAACAAAACGAAGTAACAAGAGTCTTACAGTGGAAGCCCACATTGGCCAGAATAAATGCGTGGCCACCATTGACACCGGTGCCACCGCTTCCATTATAAGAAGGGATATCGCCCATGATTCATGGCTGCACAATACCAGTAGCTACTGCTTGAAAACAGCAACAGGGGCGACGGCAAAGGTGTATGGAGAAGTTGTTCTTACGATCAATCTGGCAGGACTAACATTCACCCACGTACTCCTAGTGGCCGATGTAGTGCTCGACATCGGAACTCAAGTACTTAAGTACAGGAACGTCGAGATTATAATGATGTACGGGAATGAGAATGCCGCATGCCTTAGGACAGTAGTCAACAAGGACGAGATCTTACCACCTTCCGCAGAGACACTAATTTGGGCGCAGCTGGAAGGTGATATTGGGGGCCATCGATTCTATTTGATTGAGCCGGACTCTAAAAATCATTATCAGAATTACGTCGTGGGAAAGATGCTCGTTGAGCCGAAAGGCAAAATGGTCCCAGTAAGAATCTTGAATGTGGGAAATAAGAGCATCAAACTAAAGCAAGGACAATCGATCGGAGCGTGCGTACCGATAACTGCTGTCACCAAGTTGTCGAAGGAGAATGCTGCTATATCTTTGCCATCAAGTAGCACAGCTGAGTTGAAAAGAACTATACTCCGGCAAACCGAGCTGAACCAGGAGCAACGAGCGATGGCAGAGGAACTAATCAACGAATTTGCAGACGTATTTGCCTCGCAGGATGGCGAATATGGCAGCACACATTTGGTACAACACCGAATAGACACTGGAGATGCAAGACCCATACGTCAACCTCCTAGGCGTTTACCATTAGCTAAGCAGACGGAGGTTGCAGAAATGGTTTCGACTATGGAAAATCAAGGGTTGATTGAAGGCTCTAAGAGTCCGTGGACATCACCCGTTGTACTGGTCAAGAAGAAAGACGGCACCAATAGATTCTGCGTGGATTATCGCCAGCTAAATAATGTCACCAAGAAGGATAGCTACCCGTTGCCAAGGATTGACGACACACTGGACACACTGTCAGGAGCGCAATGGTTCTCCACACTTGATTTGAAAAGTGGCTACTGGCAAGTACAGATCCATCCGGAGACCGTGAGAAGACAGCCTTCACCGCAGGAAACGGGGTTTGGCAATTCGCAGTAATGCCATTCGGATTGTGCAATGCTCCGGCAACCTTTGAGCGTCTAATGGAACGCGTTTTGCTGGGACTAACATGGAAAACCTGTTTGGTCTACCTGGACGATGTCATCGTGGTCGGCAAAACTTTTCAAGAACATCGAGATAACTTAAAGGAAGTGTTCCAAAGACTACGAAGTGCACAGCTAAAGCTAAACCCGAAGAAGTGTCATCTCTTCAGGCCAGATGTCAAATACTTGGGACACATCATCTCATCCGAAGGGGTAAGGACAGACCCAGAAAAGATCGAAGCGGTGAAAAATTGGCCAGTCCCTAGAGACAAACACCAACTGAGAAGCTTTCTGGGACTCGCTACGTACTACAGGCGGTTTGTGAAGGATTTTGCTGGGATCGCAAAGAGTTTACATCAACTAACAGAAAAGGGAAAACAATTCAAATGGTCAAGTGATTGCGAAAGAAGCTTCAAAACTCTCAAACAACAACTATGTGAGGCCCCTGTACTAGTGTACCCTACTCCAGGAAAAACATTTATTGTGGATACAGATGCCAGTAACGTCGGAATTGGAGCTGTCCTTTCGCAGATGCATGACGGGCAAGAGAAAGTTGTTTTCTACTTTAGTAAGGTGCTCTCTTAGCCGGAAAGGAACTACTGTGTTACCAGGCGGGAACTTCTTGCTTTGGTCTTGGCAACAAAGCATTTCCATAAGTACCTGTACGGGCAAAAATTCATTCTTCGCACAGACCATGCATCTCTGAAGTGGTTGCTGCAATTTAAAAATCCTGAAGGACAAGTCGCAAGGTGGATTGAACGACTCCAGATGTACGACTACGAGATACAGCATCGAAAGGGAAGCCTTCACTCTAATGCGGATGCTCTGTCCCGGTGACCTTGCAAATCTGATTGCAAACATTGCGCACGACAAGAAGAAAAAGATGCGGTATCCACTCAACGACTAAGAGCTGAGCCCACTGATGGTTTTAATGAAAGTGAATTGCGAAACGCCCAAAAAGAGGATCCGGATATCGAGCCAATTCTCGCCTGGAAAGAACATGAAGAAAAACCAGATTGGCAGGAAATATCCAATAAAAGTCCCGAACTAAAGGCATACTGGGCACAGTGGGACTCGCTTCATGTTCAAGACGGTGTTTTGAGGCGAAGGTGGGAAAGCTCGGATGGAAAGTCGTTTGTAATGCAGCTCGTTGTGCCAAGGTCGAGAGTCAGTGACGTGCTAAGGGAACTGCACGATGGAATATCCGGAGGCCACTTGGGAGTGAATAAGACGTTAGAAAAGGTGCGAGAACGTTTTTATTGGGTGCACGCCAAGGACGATGTAGAAAATTGGTGCAGAAAGTGTGTCACCTGCGCCGCCAGTAAAGGCCCGAGGGTTAAAACTCACGGCAGAATGCAGCAATACAACGTTGGAGCGCCATTCGAGAGAATCGCAGTTGACATTGCAGGACCGTTTCCTGAAACCGAAAATGGAAATCGCTACATTCTTGTTGTTATGGATTACTTCAGCAAGTGGCCTGAGGCTTTTGCTATCCCTAACCAAGAAGCCAAAACCGTGGTTGAGCAGATCGTTTACAACTGGGTGAGCAGATTCGGCGTACCGATGGAATTGCACTCGGATCAAGGGCGTAACTTCGAGTCTAAGATTTTCCAAGGGGTGTGCGAGCTACTGGGGATTAAAAAGACGAGAACAACACCGCTCCACCCACAATCGGACGGGATGGTAGAACGCTTCAACAGAACCTTGAATGAACACCTATCAAAGGTCGTTGGCGACAAGCAATGCGATTGGGATAGGCAAATTCCAATGTTTCTATTAGCCTATCGGAGTGCAGTACACAACACCACAGGTCACACTCCATCGGAAATCCTTTTCGGTCGAACAGTCCGGTTACCTAGTGAATTGATGTTTGGATCACCGCCGTCTGAAGAGAACAGAAATGAAGACGACTATGTCGCAGACCTCAGACGGATTATTAGGGACGTGCACCAAACAACCAGGGATAAGATCAAGATAGCCAGTGACCGCATGAAGACGAGGTATGATGTCAAGGCGACCACAACGGGATTCCAGGAAGGAGATCTAGTGTGGCTATATAACCCCCATAGACGGAAAGGCGTATCACCCAAATTACAGCAAGACTGGGAAAAACCATATAAAGTCGTAAAACGCATCAACGATGTTGTCTATCGCATTCAACGAGGAAGAGGCAAGATGAAAGTGGTTCATGTGGATCGAATACATAGCTATATTGGGCAGAATGGCGAAGAGTTTGTTCGGGACGAACAAGTTTAAGAGGGGGATATTGTGGTATATATGTGATTAAATCAATTATCCAGTGTTGCGTAGTTTTAGGATCATACAAACTCTCCACGTTTGAGAGTTCAGTTATTACCCCAGTTTCAAACCAGAAGTTACCAGAAAGAACTAGAACCCGTCAAATGTGGTATAAATACAGGATGAGAAACTGCGGATGATAAGTTGATTTTTGGAAAGCGATGGAAAAGGACCTAAGTCTTACTAAGTGAAAGATAAGAGATTTGAATTGTGAAATAGAAGTGAAATTGTTTGTGAATTGATTGAAAGTTGTATTTAAATAATAATAAATAGAGTGTTTTGAAACAGAATAACGTTTTATCATTTCGAACCCTAGCCGAAATATTACAATATTAAGCTTTTATAAAAATAAAAAATTAATGTCCATATGCTAAGTTTTTTGTTAATAATTCTTTTCTTAGCCTTAAGTATAGAAAATAAGAAATCCTAAATAAAATGTAAATAAAGTCGAAAGACATAGATATAAGAACTTAGAGTGCCTGTGTAGGGCCAGTAAGTTACGAGTAGTATAAGATAGTTAAGTAATTTTAAATTTTAAGCTAGCATTTAAGCATTTTTTGTTAGTATGTAAGAATTCATGATTAAGAAAATAAAATGCATTTAAAACTAAAAAAAAAACTAACTAAAATTGTATAGATCGTCTTTTTAAAGTAAATATTGGTACTTCTACTTTTCTATTATATAATTCTATCTTGTCGTTTTACTTATAACTTAAGGTGCGGGCCATAATTGAAGCAGTTCGTAAACATTTTCTTGATCATAAATTGGAGGAAAATCTATGTATAGATGAGCAAATCATTCCATTTAAGGGTCAAAGAAACATAAAGCAGAATATTAAATCAAAACCATATCCGTGGGGTATCAAAGTCTTCGTTCTATGCGGTAAAAGTGGAATACCTTATGATTTTATTGTGTCAAGGATCTACCACTCCATTAGATAACGAGATGGTGAAAAAAATTGGTTTTAGTTCTGCAATTGTTTTGCATCTAGCCCAGCGTATACCGACAAATGTGATAGGTCGCAAGCTTTACTTTGACAACTATTTTTCTTCCTATGCAGTCCTTGAGGCTCTACTAGAGCGAAAAATATTTAGTGTTGGGACAGTTAGGCTAAACAGATTCCCAAATACACCATTGCTGTCTGATACTGAATTAAAAAAGAAAGGTCGTGGAGCATCTGATCAATGTATAAGCCGAAACGAAAAGGTAATCTTGACAAAATGGTATGACAACAAGAGTGTAAATATCAGATCTAACTTTATCGGGATTGGCAGCACTGATAGAGCAAAACGTTTCGACAAAAACAAACACATAATTATGTCGAAATCGATCGCCCAGAAGTTATTAAGTTGTACAATGAAAATATGGGTGGAGTCGATTGTTTTTGTTTTTGTTTTTTGTTTTTAAATGCATTTTATTTTATTCTTCTTACATTTACTATACTTACATGCTAACAGAAAAAAATGCTTAAATATTAGCTTAAAATAACTTAACTAGCTTATACCAACTTAATGGCCCTCCAAACGGGCATTCTAAGCTAAACTATTGTATATTACTGTTTTATGTCTTTCGACGTCATTACAAATAATAATTACTATTCTTATACATCTACTTAAACTAAGAAAATAAGTATTTAGAAAAAGTATTTTAACCTTAAACTACTTAGCCTAACTATATCTAACCTAGGCTTATTGTTAGCAAACTTAAAGTTGCTAATCTGATCATTGGCTAACCCAAGGTTGCTAACTTTAAACACTTAAAGCTACCCTAACCTATGTAAGTCGGCCATTCCAAAAGGAAAAATAAGGAAAAAATAAATAAAAATACAAACAAAATGGCCCACTTTGCCTTTTGACTAAGCTAACTCGGACTTGAAGGAAACGACGAAGGAATCAGATCTTCTTCACTCAACCACCAAATATTTTGGTGCTGCAAAAAAACATCTTTTTTTGCTTGACAGCATATACTTGGTCTTGCCCTCATTGACCGCTAAACCCATTTTCGCAGCTTCCGTCGCAATACTCACGAAAGCGCCACTGACATCACTCTGCTTTCTTCCGATTTTGTCAATATCATCGCATATGCGAGTAGTTGGACGGACTTTTGAAAGATAGTGCCTCTTGTGTTTGCTAGTGACTTTTGCACTATTCTTTCAAGTACGATGTTGAAAAAATCGCATGACAGCGCATCGCCTTGTCTAAATCCTTTCTGGACATCAAAGGTCTCGGTGAGGTGTTTACCGACCTTAATGGAGCAGCGCGCATTCTCCATCATCATCCTACATAGACGGGCGAGTTTGGCAGGGATGCCGAAACTAGGCATTGCTCTGTATAGCTCGTCTCTATAGATGCTATCATACGCGGCCTTAAAATCGATGAATAGGTGATGTGTATCGATCTGAAGCTCATGGGTCTTTTCCAAAATCTGCCGTAATGTGAATATCTTTCCTGGACTGAAGCCACACTGATATGAACCTATCAGGTTGTTGACGAACGGCTTCAGGCGTTCACACAATACGACAGATAAGATCTTGTATGCGATGTTAAGGAGACTGATGTCTCTGTAATTGGCGCAGGTCAGAGGGTCTCCTTTCTTGAGAATCGGACAAATTATGCTGAGGTTCCATTCATCGGGCATACTTTCTTCCGACCATATTTTACAGATGAGTTGGTGTATGCTCCTTACCAAGTCATCGCCTGCCGCTTTGAAGAGCTCGGCAGTCAGGCCATCCGCTCCAGCAGCTTTGTTGGACTTAAGCTTCGATATAGCTATCTTCACTTCATCCAGGTCGGGTGGACGGAATTGTTGATCATCATCGTCCAGGTTGAAAGATTGATTCTGCCTGACAGCGGTATTTGGTCCGTCATCGCCGTTATACAGTCTGCAGAAATGATCTTTCCAAATCCTCAGCATCGACGGCGATTCTACTACGATGTTCCCTTGTTCATCTCTACAGGCTTCGGTTCAGGGTTTGTTTCCGCGGCATGTTTTTTTACCTTTTGGTAAAACTTCCGAACCTTATTCCTGGAGTAGCATCTCTCAATTTCCTCGATCGCGCGCTTCTCATGCTCTTTCTTCTTCCTCCTGAGAAGCCGGTGCTCGTCTCTCCTCTTCCGCTCATGGCGCTCATGAGCAGCTCTGGTCTTTCTAAGCAGCGACGCGTTATATGCATCTTGCTTAGCTGCATGTGCTTTAAGGCATTCATCATCGAACCAGGGGATTCGTTGTGGTGGACGAGTGAAACCCAGCACATCAGAAGCAGTGTTTCCAATGGTCTTCGATGCTTGATGCTGGCGGCATTGGACCTCTTAAGAGATTAAGAGACACTCGATCGGAAAAGGACTTGCCGATCTCTTGCGATTGTAGTCGTCTGACGTCGAATTTTCTCACAGCATTAGTTTGTCTTGGCGTAGTTTGGGATATCCGCAACCGTACCTTGGCTACAACAAGGTAATGGTCCGAGTCGATGTTGACTCCTCGGAACGTACGGACATCCATAATGCTGGAGGTGTGTCTTGCGTCGATCGCAATGTGATCAATCTGGTTGACTGTTGAGTGATCAGGAGTTCTCCAAGTCCCCTTGTGTATGTCGAGATGTGGGAACCGCGTGCTAGCCATGACAATGTTTCGCCCCGCCGCAAAGTCGATTAGCCTGAATCCGTTATCGGAGGTGGTGTTGTGCAGGCTATATTTTCCGATTGTTCCACCAAAGATACCTTCTCTTCCTAGCTTTGCATTAAAATCACCGAGGACAATTTTAATGTCATAGCTAGGGCATTGCTCGTAGGTCTTGTTGAGGAGCTCGTAGAAGGCATCCTTGGTGTCGTCATCTTTCTCCTCTGTGGGGGCATGCGCGCATATAAGGCTTATGTTGGCGAATTTAGCCTTGATGCGGATTACTACGAGGCGCTCGCTCACATGCCGGAAGCTGAGGACTTCTCGTCTTAGTCTGCCTCCGACAACAAATCCGCATCCAAATAAGCGCCGTCGATAGCAATTGCCGTAGAAGATTTCTCAGTTTTTCATCTTCTTTTTGTCCGGCCCATCCCATCGCAGTCTAGGACCTCCGCTAGTTGCTCGGCTTCACGTGGTCTATTAAGGGATCTAACATTCCACGTGCATATCCGAAGCTCATTGTCCTTAAATCGTATGCGTGGGTTGTCAACAGTAGATCCGTCCATATCCGAGGCTTGTTGATGCTTCGTAACTTAATCTTTTTTAAATGGCCGGGCAGTTACCCTGGCGGCACAACCCCCAACCTGGAGGACCAGTTCCATTTTGAGTGCCACTAGGACGAGGGGTCGGTTACACCGAAGCCAGTAACCCGTTCCGGGATGTGAGCGCTGCCGTTGGCCCTTATAGGGCTGTTTCAAGCCTACGCCAACAAAACTCCTTCAAAAAATGTTACCACTACCAAAAATTCCAGCGCCGGTTTTTTTCAAGACAAAGGCAGAAAGCAGAGGTCTTTACATCACCCTGTTCAATTGAAAAAAAGAAGAACGCCAAGTCTCCGAAAACCCAACCAGAAAAAACGACTTCAAAAAGAAAGATTGAGCCGGCTGAGAATCCTAACGTTTGTGCCGAATGTTGGGAAAATTATTTTTCGACCTAAAAACGGGAGGATTGGATCCAATGCGCGAAATGTAGCAAATGGCAACATGAAAACTGCACACGCTACAAAAAACAAGAATCCTCCCTCTATACAGATTGCACCGTGACGAAGAGCGAAAAAAAATAGTGGACATTAAAATTAAATTAAATTAACATGCGGCATCTCTCCCACACATGTTGGGAGAGATGGCACACCTAACATATTTTATTTCTCTGTTAATAGTTATGAAAAAAATTTTATTTCCTTATTAAATTTATTTATGATGGTAGAAAATAAATCCATTTTTAAGTTTTTTTGGAAATTAAAATTTGGTTTACTTTTATAAAAAAAATTACATGGATTTTTAAAAAAGCGCGGCATCTCTCCCGCAATTACCGTAAGCGATACTTTACCCCGAGAGCTGCTTTAACATCCCTCCACTAGCAAAGTGAAATTCAAACGTGTGATAGATCTCATGGGTGACATCAATAATCACCAGTAAATTGACACTCTACAACGTGGATATGATGTCTCTTGCCTACGGTTGGTTTTTCACTACTTCTACCATTAGTGCTCCAACGAAATTTTCAACAGTGTTCTGCTTTTTCAGATCTCTGTCTCGCTATAAATATTCATCAGATTACCCTCGAGTTCAAGTTTTTTCTTACCCTGAAATATAGTGGTCCAAGCTCACCTATTACATTCCCTTCCCAGCCTTATTTTGCTTGCCATTATAACCTTCAAACATTCAAAACCAACGTAAATCTGCATCTCCATAAGTTTGTGAGAACTCAAATTATAAAAAATATGTCGAGCAAGGCTTTCGAGTAACCATGCATAGGTTTTGAGCTACTCTTCCGTTTTCGCCTTCAGTGTATGTTGAAGACGTTGATAGTTGTCTTATAAATTGTGCTGGTTGGAGACAATTGCTGACCGCGGTCTGATTCCCTCCGTCAGCACAACGAGCGGCGCTAGTAAACAAAACAATTTATGGCGATGAAAATATTTTGAAAAATAAAAAAACCAAACTTGAAGTGGGACGTGATGGGAGCTATAAAATCTGAGATATTGGTGGTGTTATCCAGAATTTTCTCTCAAAGCCGCAAGCTCTCACCTTTGTTAAGATAAACTTTACTATCATAAAGTCTAAAGGAGATTTAAATTAAAAAAAAAAGTTTCTTCCCACCTTAAGGCAAACTCCAGCCCGGTTTTCTTACAATCAAACGAAAACGCATAAACTTTCTGGGAAATGTTGAGAAACTGCTACAATACATTGAATCTAAAAGTGCTGCCTAAGAATAGGCAACACTACAATAACCGCAGCAGCAACTTTTCATTTCTCCCTAAATTAATTGCATAGACCAAAGCGCGCTGCTGTTTACCTTTGAGCTCTGGCAAGTTACTCACAAAACTTGGACTTGAACTTACTTCCCCAAAGTTGGTAGGATCTTCTTACCAATTTCCATCGCTAGGATAACCCTTAAGGTACAACACCAACTGTTATTGAAAAAAAAAAATCTCAGAGGACTTGGCAGAAGACGCATTGCAACCCCAACGAACCACAGCTCTCATGACTGATGAATCGTTGGAAATAAAATTAGAGGTGGTTGCAGGTTAAAATTGAAAGGAAAAATGCCCGCAAACTTTTCTCTATTTCGCGGTGAGAAAGGAAAAGAGTTATGGGCGACGACGAGTGAAGAATTGCTTGGCGCACCTGTATTCTTGTTTTTTTTTTTTATTACAAATGGACTCTGAATGGGTTACTGGTTTACTGGACCTTCCAAATAGGATTTCTACCTTAAGTACAAACTCGTTGGAGGGAAGTTTAATTGAATTCCTCTTCTTCGTTTAAAGCGATTTTCCAAATGTTTTTTTTTTTGGTGGAAAATTTAATTAATGACGCTGCCTAATTGAAAGGAAAAGTTTTGTTTTGGTTCGAGGTTGACTTAGAAACAAAAGGAAATAACATAATGCTCCAAATGGGATGTGCCAGAGATGTTTGGGCCATAAAAGTTGTTTTCTCCCTGACCTAACGATGAATACTTAAAACATAACAAAAACAGGAAATGAGTAAAGGGCTGACGAAACAGCTTAAAGAAATATGCCTTTCATAGCGAATGAAGTGGAACACAGAATGTTTAGGCTCAAGACTTATTTGATTGACAAATTTGGGGTGAAATTGGGCCCTTACCACTTAAATCACTACTGCGTCCTGTTGCACACGCCTAATTGACAGAGGTCTATTCTATTCTTCCTCTACTGAGTTGTTCTTCTCCGTAGAAATCAAGGCACCTTCGGACCGGAGAAAATATCTATTTGGTTTGCATGTTCCTGGCCTAGCCTAGCTTAGGAACTTACACGCACATTAAACTTGTTGAATTTGCTCATCCAAAGTCTCTAAACGACAACGGTAGGCGACTAATTGATTATTGATTTCTTCCCGCATAAGAAAGCAAACAAAACTACCTTCGAAGCAAAAGTAAGAGAAGCATACAGTACGATAGACTATATCCTGAGCTGGGTTGAGGACAGATCATCGATTACTAATGTTCGAAACTATGAAGCTGACAAAAATTAAAATTAGAAATTAAATTAAATTAAATTAGAAACAAATAAAAAGAATAGTCTGATGCAAGAAGGAAATATTGGAAAGACTTCGGTAATCTAATAGAAGAAAAGCGCACGAGCAGTTGCTGGAAAACTATAAAAGGAATTGTAGGGAAAAGAAGAAAACAATCTACAACAATAAAAGATAGTAACAACAGCTTAAACATGGATAAAAAAAGTACTAGATATCTGGAAAACGTTCTACGAAGAAAAAATCAAGACAGACGGAAGTACCTACACCAGTGGAAGAAGGAATCCCCTACGGGCCATATCCTGATATACAGAGCACAAGAATCAAATAACCGATTATCGAAGACAAAGCAGAGGAAGCACTCCTGTCGACTAAATCGGGAAAAACAGGAAACCATACAAGCAAATGTGGGAAGAATCCAAGTTCCCAAAAGAGTGTAAGGAAAGCATCATTATTCCAATTCGCAAAAAATGCAGTAGCTACGACTTCCTCTAAGTGTTGCTCTAAGCTCGCTATAGTTTTGTCTCGGTCTAAATCCTCTCAGCAAAATGCTCACCAGAATGAAGTTTGGATTTGGGATAAAAACTGAAACATTCAACAGAAGGTGGTTTAGATACCTTTAATACGTTGATGGTTTTAAGCTCTACTCTGTACAGAATGATCAAGGAATTAAAAAGATTTAGCAACGATATCCAGATGGAGTTTGGGCTGGATAAGTGCCACATGATCTGTCCCATAAAAGGACAATAAAACCAAGGAGTGGAGGGTTTTCCAAAAGGCCAAAGGAAAGCTTCATTTCGGCGAAAACTCAAAATTCTGGGGAATCCTGCAATTAAAAGGTAAAAGGTCATTCATTTTTCGATATCGAAAGTAAAGCTAAACAAAACACACACATCATAAAGTTTAGACTTTGCCATTAAGTGTGAAAAACAATACCATTCAAATGGCCGCCTCGGGACGATTCGCAGCATGCGATTCTTTTAAGCTAATTTTTAGCCACTTTTTCGCACTTTTCGGGCGGTATCTCGGCCATAACTTGAGTAATGTTGATTTTTAACTCGTCTAGAGTTCGGGGATTATTCGCGTAAGCACGGTCTTACGTAGTCCCACAGAAAAAAATCGAACGGTGTCAAATTGCATGATCTTGATGGCCAATTGACGTCGCCAAAACGTGAAATTACGCGAACAGGAAACTTCTCACACAATAAAGCCATAATTGGTCGTGTTGTGTGGCTTGTTGCCCCATCTTGTTGGAAGCACATATCGTCTAAGTCACGATCTTCAATCGCAGCCGAAAAAAAATCGGTTATCATTCGACCATATTGCTCCGAATTGACAATAACCGTCCGCCCATAGGCATCTTCGAAGAAATACGGACCAATGACACCTTTCGACCATAGAGCACACCAAACAGTCACTTTGTCTGGATGCAACGGCATCTCTTCGATAACTTATTGGTTTTCTGAGCCCCATATGCGGCAATTTCGTTTGTTTACATACCCACAGAGTGAGAAATGTGCCTTATCACTGAAGAAAATGTTGTTCGAAAAATCGGTGTTTATTGTCTGTTGTTCCAACACCCAAGAAGTGTATCTACGGCATTGTGAATGATCAGCAGGCTTCAATTGTTCCGTAACTTGAACTTTATAAGGGTGGAGATGCAAATCCAAATGCAAAATACGGCTGCGAACGCCGAGGAATCGATAAATTCGGAACATCAGCAACACTTGCACTTATAGCAGCAATATTTTAGACTGAGCGCGCATTACGATGATGCACAGGCCTTACGACTTCAGTAACGCTTCCACTCTATTCAAATTTCTTCACAATTTTACCGATTGCTTGCGTAGTCGGTCGATTATGAAGACCATAATCATCGCGTAATGCCGCTTGAATCACCACATTTGTAGAAAGTTTTAATAATTTTACCCCGTTGTTCGATTTGTCAGCGATCTATTATTGTAAATGGCAAATATTCAACTAATATAATGACACTTCAAATGACAGCTGAGTCTGGCAGGCGTCCAATACCAGCGTTACCAACTTGAAACTACGAAATGAATGACGCTTTATTAGTCGCAGACTGACAAAAAAAAAAACGTAACCAACCAATTCTGGACCAGATTAAATGGAGTTCTTGAACTTACAGAGGTACCTGGGCAGTGCCAATGCTAACCTAATCATTCTGATTTTTAAGTGCTCCCAGATGGACATTATGTACATATCTCTGACCACCTACACGCCTTGAAAAATTCAGAGGAAAATGAATAACGCATAACGCATAGCAAACACTACTGCCGAGGAGTTATTTTCACAGCAGCGGCTCACTTCTACTGAAGGCGGTATGCTTCTTAAAAGAGACGACTTTCCTACACCTGAATATGCAACTACTATGAAATTCTTATGCCAGCATGGAAAACAAAGTCAATTCATGGAATACACGCAGGATCTCTCGATAAGGCAGGTGAATCAATGTGCAATTGGAAGATAAATTGTTTTAAAAAACAGAAGGTCTGGCAATAGCTATACAGGAAAGAATAAAACTGACAAGAAACCACTCAAGGGCAATTCTAACGGAAAGGATTAGAGATAAATGCAGACGATACAGTGACGATGGAGAAGCAATTGACCATATCCTTGGAAGCTGTGGTAGACCCTCATCACTTGATTATTTAAATCGCCAGCAATAAACCTTGAAAGCTGAACTTCTTCAATGCACATTGCCCTACTAGAAATGCTCGTACAATGACCAGCCTATTTAGAGAATTCAATAGCCAAACTTAATTGGGATGGGTCAGTGGTTATTGACCAGCATATCGCTTTAGAATTTAAAACTACTTTGTGTACACAGTAATTGGTAAAGTTAACATGAACTGACTTCAGTTATAGAACTTGGTTATAGGTTGGGTGCTGTTGAAATACGGTAGGCACTGAGAGATGTTTACCTGGCGATTCAGTGTTGCAACTATCATCTACATATCAATTGTGCTTATAATACCTCCACGTGGTAGCCGTCGGGTACAGGTCAATATCCATCCGAACTGGACTTCCTAAACTTATAAGCGCGAGTGCTGACTAGCAGACAAAAATAGCAGCACTGTTAATTGGCTTGCGGATGAAATCCCCAGATGGAATCAACGATGGAAACAATACCGAAACCAATGAGAACTTATCTGGGCTATTTGAAACTTAGGCCGGTAAGGATCTTCGAAAGAGATGGTGGCGGATGTGCCCTCAATTGACCAACACCAGCACTCACATCCCAGAACGGGTTACTGGTTTTCGGTCTCACCGTCCCCTCGTCCTAGGGATAGGTATCAAAAATGGAAGTGGCCCTTGAGGTCCACCATCTACCTGGATGACGTAGACCAACAATTCCATACACCCGAAATGGATAAAGTGAAGATGGCAATATCTAAGCTCAAGTCCAACAAAGCTGCTGGAGCGGACGGCCTGACTGCCGAGCTCTTCAAAGCGACAGGCGATGACCTGCTAAGGAGCATGCACTAACTCATCTGTAAAATATGGTCGGAAGAAAGTATGCCCGATGAATGGAACCTCAGCATAATTTGTCCGATTCTCAAGAAAGGAGACCCTCTGACCTGCGCCAATTACAGAGACATCAGTCTCCTTAACATCGCATACAAGATCTTATCTGCCGTATTGTGTGAACGCCTGAAGCCGTTCGTCAACAACCTGATAGGTTCATATCAGTGTGGCTTCAGTCCAGGAAAGATATTCACATTACGGCAGATTTTGGAAAAGACCCATGAGCTTCAGATCGATACACATCACCTATTCATCGATTTTAAGGCCGCGTATGACGGCGTCTATAGAGACGAGCTATACAGAGCAATGCCTAGTTTCGGCATCCCTGCCAAACTCGCCCGTCTATGTAGGATGATGATGGAGAATGCACGCTGCTCCATCAAGGTCGGTAAACACCTCACCGAGACCTTTGATGTCTTGAAAGGATTTAGTCAAGGCGATGAGCTGTTATGCGATTTCTTCAACATCGTACTTTAAAGAATAGTGCAAAACTCACGCGCAAACACAAGAGACACAATCTTTCAAAAGTCTGTCCAACTACTGGCATACGCCGACGATATTAACATAATCGGAAGAAAGCAGCGTGATGTCAGTGGCGCTTTCGTGAGTATTGAGACGGAAGCTGCGAAAATGGGTTTGGCGGTCAGTGAGGGCAAAAATACAGGCAAAAAGGACACTGACACCGATATCTCGGGGAGCACGTCATCTTCGAGATGTATAACTTTGAGTTGGTTAAGGACTTTGTATACCTAGACTCCGCTTTGCATTCAGATAACGACACCTGCGCTAAAATAAAACGAAGAAAAACTCTTGCCAACCACTGTTTCTTTGGGCTAAGAAGGCAATTGTCTAGGAACGTTCTTTCTCGAACAACAAAAGTTACCCTATGTAAGACCTTAATAATTCCAGTCCTGTCTATGGCGCAGAGGCATGGAAATGGATGAAGGTGCTCTTGGTTGCTTTGAGAGAAAAATCCTTCGAGTGATCTTCGGTCTCGTCTGCATTAACGGTGAGTGGAGGCGTTGATACAACGACGAACTGTATGGCTTGTACAGCGACATCGGCCTAGCCAGAAGAGTGAAGATCCAACGACAGAGTTGGCTGGGTTATGTTGATCGGATGGACACAAACGTTCCGGTGCGAAAGGTCTTTGAATCTGCCCCCGAGGGACAGCGCAGTAGAGAAAGACCGAGACTCAGGTGGCGCACGCAAGGGGAAGGGGACCTCAGTCAAATTAGCAAGCGAAAGTGGAGGCAGCTAGCCAAAGATCGAGCTAGCTGAAGACGTTTGTTGACTGAGGCCCAGGTCCGTCCCGGACTGAAGCGCCACATAAAGTAAACATGTAAGTAGAGGAGGAAAAGCAAAGATAATAATACTCTACCTTGCGGTATTCCAGCATTTATATATTTCGATGCGGTGTGCTCATCTTCTTACTTAATTGTAAATAATCGCTGAAAGAAATATGACTTTAGTATTTCTGAGTATTGTTTGGGAAGATATTTTTGTAGCTTATGGACTCATCCTTTGTGGCAGACTTCATTAAAAGCCTGTGTTACATCAAGGAAGATGGTAAAGCGTATTTGTTTTTCTTGTAAGAAATTTTCTATTTTATCAGTTATTTTGTGAACCTGATCTATAGTTGAGGTACCTGTTACTAAATCGTGATCGATACTTTGAAGGCAATTTTCCACCACCCTCTCACACATATCGCCCGGAATGTAAGCAATTCCTCATTCGAAATTTGCCCCTAGCTTCTCTAATGTTGTTGGCTTGTTAAAATAAACCATCAACTTAACTTAATTACATAAAAAGGAATCCAATGCCGGTATATCGCATGGGCGAGGTAGCCATTCGGACCGGACCATTTCTCGAAATACGAGTAACACGATTACCGAACTTCCCATTCAATAGATCAATTGTATGATTAGCTTTATAGCACAATCTTGTTGAAACACATAAATATCACTGATGTTAGGTCCATGTAATTCTGGCTAAAAATGATCTTCCAATATAGCCCGATAGTGAAGTCCAATGACCGTAATATGACGGTCATTTCATCGATGAAAAACCTTAAGCTTGAAATCCACACAAAACGGTCACTTTTTGTGGATGCAATGGGGTCTCTTGTGATTTGTTGCTGTCCAATAATACACATTTTGTTCATTACCAAAACCATTAAGCCAAAAATGAGCTTCATTGCTGAAGTTGATTATGCCCCACAGAGCCTGATCCCTCGGTACAACTGTACAACTACCCAGGATAGTTGTTATCCAGCCATCGAACTAAAATTTAAGGAAATGTTAGCAATAATTCACATCGAAGTTTGCGCTATATTCATAATGGTACTCGATGGAGCGTTGGAATTTTCAGTAGTCATGCAGCACAATCGATAAGTTTGGGAGGCATGTAGAAACTAGAAATGGCATTGTGTAGCTCGATCCCACGCACGTTGTCGTGGCCCGACAAATAGGTGGTGAGAGTCGTGTTCATGGACGATTTCAGACGCTTAGGTAATAAGGCTTCTATCATAAATAGGTATCCTTTCTTGTAGATGGGACAAACAACTTTTGATGGCTTCAACTATGAATAATATTACCAATACGATCACTTCATGGGTATTTTACTAACAAAACAATGCGGTTAGACCTGCTTGCATGCACCAAATGTACCATCGTTACCAGGAGCTCTATCAAATTTGAATAGTATTTTAGTGCATAAATGCACGGAATAGTAGCTAATAAAAGTGCATACCAATTTCATAGGTGTTTCAATGAGTGTGTTACTAATGCATAAAGAGCCGAAAGCTTATCAGAAACGGTTCAAGGTTTTTGAAATAGTTTCTAATAAAAGTAGTGGCACATTCGTAAAGTTATGCACTAGATACTTAGTCACGTACGAGCTTGTAGGAACATATTTTATCTACACTGTTTCTGAGAATTGAATTGTTTCTTTATTCAACTAAGAATATACTTTTCTTGGTAATGTACAATTATACGTGCTTAAGTCAACACTTTTGGGTCACAAATAATCTTTTATGTACCTCAGAACGCACTGTAAAAGTGTTACAAAATGAAGAATAACGCATAAAAGAGCTATTTATGAAAACCAGAAGACATGGGGGGATAACAACTTCTGCGTTAAAGTGGGAACTGAGCACGAAGAAAAAAACTAGGCCACTATTGTTCCTTTTGCTGTAATGAATGTCCACTAGTTCTTCCATTCTTTACTGGATAATTCTCTGAAGTATTTGAAGAGGCGATTACATCAGCAGCTGAATTTCCCCCTAAAGGCCGTCGGACTGTAATTATGGATATATATAAGCCTTGCAATATGTTCTCCAGGTTGGGGGTTGTGTCGCCGGGGTAACTGGCCAGCTATCGAAAAAAGACGACAGTTACGATGCAACAACAAGCCTCCAAGGATAGATTCTACGAGCTTTTGAACAAGACCTTCGAGCAATGGTCTAGCTTTGACATTGAAATTGTCTTCTTAAATTTTAATGCAAGGCTAGCATCTATGGCAGTACTGTCGGTAGGTATAGCCTGCAACTTCATAACCCCGATAACGGATTCAAGATAATTGACTTTGCGACGGTGCAAAACATTGTCGTAGCTAGCCCGCCTTAATCAATCGTCATTCAGATTGACCACATTGAGATCGAATCAAGACACTCTTCTAGTATTATGGATGTTCGATGGTTCTAAAGAACCAGCAGCGAGTAGCAGGACTAAATTGGATTAGAAGTAGCAGACAAGAGATCATATACAGAACGGAGCCCTGGAGCACACCAGCATTTATTTTGTGAATATCAGACTTGAAACCATCCAAGACGACTTGGATCGAACGTTCCGAAAGGTAATTTCTAATCCATTGAAGAAGAGAGTCGTCGATCCCAAATGCACGCATTTTCGACAAAAGAGCTTGATGCCAAACTCTGTCAAATGCCTTAGAAATCAAGTGCAACTGTCTAGCTTTCGCCAGATTGATGTAAACTTTGGTTTCGCTTTTCGGTGAGACATGCCATCAAATCACCAGTGGACGTGTTGCTACGAAAACTAGACTGCCGGTTTCAAGATATTTCATGAGCTGACGGTTTATTAGCGTTTCCATGACCCTGGAAAAGGGACGTAAGTGCAATGGGTCTGTAGGAGGAGAGAGAAGAATATTCCCCTGTTTTAGGAACGGGCTGGACAAATGCTGTTTTCTATTTGCTCGGAAAGAGTCCTAAAGAGTAGGATTGATGAAATACTCGTAGCTTACGCAGTGGTTTTACCAGCGTAGAAAACACCTCTTCAGAAGAAGGAGAGGTATACCATCTGGACCAGCGAATTTGTGAATGTTAAGATCTTTAAGTAATCTTGCTACTACACGAATGCGAAATTAGATTCGTCCCATTGAATATTCGACGCACTCAAGTGTAGGCGGAGACAAAGCACAATCTGGAAGCATTGAGCTGGTTGCAAAGTGTGCGGCAAGCAGATTGGTCTTGTCCAAAGAGCTGACAGCTGGAATGCTATTGTAAATGAGCGTTGGGATGGAGGATGAGGCAGAATTTCTATTGTTTTTGATAAACGACCAACAATTTTTACTACCTTTGGGACGCTGTAGTATTTTTTGCCTCAGTTTTTGGTCGTATAGAAATTTCACACGCTTAAGAATGGCGTTGCAGTCACTCCTGGCTCGTTTAAACTTTTTCCGGTTTTCCTCTGTGGGGTTGGTCTTATAGGACCGAAAAAACATTTCTCTCAACCTGACAGCCTCTTTACAGTCGTACCATGCCGTTTCCTTTGGTCTGATACTCATTGTCCGGTGAGGGATAAAGGATCTCATTCCAAATAGAATAGTGTCTGTGATCGACCAGTAAAAATTGTTAAGTTCGCTTCAATTGGCTTTTTCGTATTGCCATACTGTTCTTTTAGGATTTATTGCCCTAACTGTGTCGTCAATGTACGAGAATTTAGCTGATATGACACAATGGTCCGACGAGCCTAGAGGTGAAAGCACAACAACAGTGTACTTATCAGGGTGAGAGGTTAGAAACAAGTCCAGGGTGTTGGCGGTATGACTATCGACGTTTGGGATTCGTGATTCCCGAACTGAAGGCTGTAGAGGCGGGGTCGATGCTGGAGATTTGGAGAGATCATTTCTGTAGACTGTATAACGGCGATGAACCAAATACCACAATTAGGCAGTCAACTTGGACGGTCTTTACAAACGATTCCCTTCATTCAACCTGGATGAAGATAAGATAGCCATATCTAAGCTAACACTGCTAGAGCGGACGGCATTTCTAGCTTCTTTAAAAAAAATAGTCAAAATTCTCTCGCTAACACCAGAGACACAATCTATCAAAAGTTCGTCCAAATACACATATACATACGTCGATGATATTGACATAATCGGAAGAAAGCAGTGTAATGTATCCACGAGACGGAAATGGTGAAAATGGGTTTGGCAGTCAACGAGCCAAATATTAGGTACGGTAAGTCTAAAGGCATCTTTTGAACATTTCAATGTGAAATGTCTCACTTGGCCCTGGCCACCTTATACTCGTATGAATCGGACGTGTAACCCCTTCGTACACCGATCTTCGGTCACTGTTTTAAAAAACCAATTTTTGCAAACAGTTCTATTGCAGACGTAGAAATATGCACGCTTTCAAAAGCTGCCAGTCTAAGATAACGCGATGATATTTGGTTACGTGACACATGGACAATATTTGGCCGTTTTAATTGGAAAGAAGAGAGTGTTTCTTGCTTTGACACAGTCCCAAACATCCAATCTCTTGTTAATGAATATAAGATATAAGAGAGGAGACTCCATGAGGAGTTCTCCTAATAGCGATCTTTGTAACAATTCCTTATTCCGAACTAATTAATTGGGGCAAATGGAAAACTCAGCTCGCTAAGGATCTCCAAAATAGTCCCGTGTGTACGTTCTTCAAAACGTTTTCTTTATTTAAAGTAAGGCTAATGAGCCTGAAGTCCTTAAGGAATTCATGTTTAAAAAATGTCAATCAAGAGACTGCTATGTCTTGTGATATTTGCAACATTAAGGAGAAAATATGATCAAAACTGGATATTTATAAGGAGGGAACCAAAGGGATTCTTTCATCCCTTAAAAATGCAAAATTGATTCTTCCTGGGAGAATGTTGTCGGAAAAAAGTGTGCTGCACCATGGAATGAATTCTCCATTGCTTACCTGGGTAGCATCTAGTTGAGAGTGAACCTGGGCCTCACCTAACAATCCTCTACAGTTAGCCGGGTATTTAGTTAGCTATCTCCATTCGTGCAGTATAATTCGTCCCCTGTTTCTTATGAGCACCACTTAAGACAAGGTCTTCCTGTTTTGCGCTGTTCCTTTTGGTTAGACTCCAAGATTTTGCGGGCCGGAGCTTTGGTATATTTTGATGTTAAAGAAGATACTCGTATATGACAGCCCGTCACTTAGTCTTAAAATTTGTCTGACATCAAAGATACCGACATTGACCGAGCAGCAAGCATTCTTAATCCTAATTTTGTATATAGGACGAAGCTCGTCTTTATAAATACAGTCATATGCGCCCTTAAAATCGATGAAAAGATTATGGGTACCAATTGGTCTTCTTCTTCTTGAGTTTTTCCAAGGATCCGACGAAATGTAAGGATTTTGTCAATTTTGGACTCTTCTGGTCTACCAATCTGCACTGATAGGGATCAATCAGGTTGTTTATAAAGTATTCCAGACGTTCACACGATCTGGTACATAAATGAAGTGTATGCTCTCCACAAAGGCGTGCTTTGAATACCTTGGCCGGTAAGGCGCCAGGTCCAGCTGCTCTCTGCGATTTCAGCTTGTTTATTGCCATCCTTACTTCATTTCGGTTAGTTGGACGAAAGCTTTGGCTAGGTTGAATAATCTGTGCTGACTAATGACGAGATGTTGGGCTTCTTCGCCATTATATAGTCTGCAGAGATACTATAGTTTTTGCATATTCTATGTATATACTCGTATACTTTAAGGTTTCCTTTTTCATCACTGCATCTCTCTTCTGTACAGGTCTTCTTGCCTTGCAACGTTCTCTATATCTGTTAGTACAACTTCCGCATGATATTCCTGGAGTACAACCTCTTAATAAATTTGATCATGTGCTTATCGTTTTTTTTTCCGATGTTCTTCCCGTCTCTCCAGATCGTAGTGTTGCGGTAAATTTTCCCGCAACAAGGTTTACCCTCTCCCTTGTGCTTCTCCCTTCGTTCCCTCTTTTCTTTGAGTGGGAAGACCGAGCTCTGGCGGAGGTGGAGGGCAGCCATGGTCCCATCAGCCATTGGCCCACCGACCACAGACCTCGGAAAGGACCCACATAGGTTCACGGGCGGTTATCTCCGCAGAGGAGGACGAGGTGGTTCGGTCGGTGAAGCCCTAAGGACGGTAGGGAGACTCACGACGAACCAGGAACCCAGGGTGCGACAGGAGGTCCACCAAGGTCACCGTTGTCGGAGCCCGTAGGCTAGACGGGAGACTCGCAACGGGCAGCATCAGACAGGACGTCTGAAAGTCATCGACGGGTGGGGACGGACGGTCCTTGTAAGCCAGACACCCCAACACGATGATGATGGGTGGGGGAGGACGATCCCTGGAGCTTACACCCCAACGACAGCCTTAGACACAAAGGCTCCAGGAGTTCCACATCCTACAATCGATGTGGAGACAAACGGCATCGCATCTCGAAATCGATGTGGATGCAGAAAATGCTTAAGGGGGAAGAGATGACGATCTCTTTTGAAGCTACACCCCCAACGTGGGAGCTACGGAGGAGCGACGGTGGTGTGTAGGCGGACAGCCAGCATAATCGAACACATCCCAACGACGCACCAGCTGTAAAAGTCAGGTTCGATGGGTGAAGGGACGACGACCCCTTTAGAACCAGCACCCCACCGATGGAGCACCAAGGGAGCAGCAGAGGCTGTAGGCGGACGGCCAAGTTACGAGACAGCCTCCAACGTGGGAACATAAAAACATTAATAAAAATAACAATAACCAAAAACAATAAACCACATCAAATATAAACAATGACAACAACTATAAACAATAACAACAACAAAAAAATAACAACAACGATAAACAATAACAATAACAATAATATCAAAATAAAAATCACAACAGAGTACCAGGCGGGCAGAAGGGCCCACAACATAAACAAACAAACGAAACGAAAACAAAACAAAAATAAAATAAAATACGTAATTATGTAAGGAATGACCCGCTATTGGTCAGTCCCCCCATTCCCCCCAAATCTGAACGCCGATCCACCGGAGTAAGTAGGGAACCGGGGTAATATATCACAGAGACACATATACTTAGCTTTGGTTGGGGCGGCGGTTTAGAGAATGGCTAAACCGGGGTATAATCAGATTAGGATTATACCCACACAACCTTCCTCCTTCGTCCCAACACTCCATTGACCTTCGATCATACTTTCTTTCTCCCTCGCGTTTGTTGTTGTTTTTCAATTTTGTTCAGTTCGATGGGGGAAAATTAACCGGGGATCAGCAATGAGAGAAACATTGCTTCTCGCAATTTTCAATGTAGTTCCAGTGTCTAAGGAAATAGCTAGGCATAGCTAGGATCCACAAGCTCTCATAAACTCGCTCAGTGGAGTTCCCAGTTATCACTGGAAGCGGGAGAGAACTCAGTGTCTGAGGAGTTTAGAATGAGAGTGTACAATTGGAAACAATTGGAATGTGTGAGAGGCCTAGTTGGACACGGGAGCACACACTAGCAAAGTTTGCTAGTTGTGTAGCTGGAAACCCCGTTGTTGGGTTCACTAGAGTCAAATGAATGTGTGTGTGAGTGAGTGTGAGAATGCGTGTGAGAATCTGTCGAGAGCTTGTGGAAAGGAAAAGATCTGGAAGTCACTTTTGTGACGACCAGCAATTATAGAGGGTCAAGCCGAGGTTTTTTTCTTTGTGCGGATAATTGGTTTTTTTGGATTGCGAAAAGCAATTTTCTTTTCTTTTGCAAAGTAAATTAGAGTAGATTTTTTTTTTGTGTACAGTAAAATCGCGGGTTTGGTTTCGGCTTCTGGAGGCCGGTAAGGGAAAAGAGGATAAGGAGAAAGGGAAGAGATTAAAGGCATCAGTCAGGAGTATTTGGACGAGGGAAACGGTGTCAGGAAAGGGCACAGGAACCGCCAGGAATAAAAGCTAAGTATTGTGTAGTTAAATAGTGCAGTGTAGTTTAGCGTTGGTGTTGTTGTTGTTTTGCAAAAGTGAGACTCCGGTGGGCCGCGCGTGCGAAAAATCTCGAGAATAGACGAGACACGCGACCCGTTAGATTTCTCTTTGTGTGTTCGGGACTGTAAATAGCGGGTCACTCTGTCGACGAGTGTACCGCTTATCTAACAAATAAATCGTCGTGCTCCAACGGAGCATTTATAACGTTGTGGAAAACCCCATCTTTTCTTTTGTTGTTTCCGTTTTTTTTTCTTTTCGGGGAAGTATTTGCTTTTTCTTCTTTCTTTGTCGGTTTCGTGATTTTCCCCAAAAAATCACGTGGCGCTCAACGGTTTTTTTTGTGATTTTGTTGCCCAGGTTTAGCTGCCATCAAAGCGCTACCTGGAGGTGATTCGAACCCGGGTTGGAACAGTTGGTTCCAAAGTTATTTTTGATTCGGGGCAACGGTAATTGTTGCCGGGAATCAACCGTAACAATTGTCGCCCGACGTGGGGCTTTGTTTTGAAATTTTGTTTGCCGGTTTTTTTTGTTTGTTTTGATTACATTTCACCCGTGTTTTTTTTTCATTGTTTTTTTTTCTCTCGGTCGAGTTTAGTTCGCGGAATTTTTGTATTCGGTTCGCGTTAAGGAAGTAGTTGTTTGTGTGTTTATTTGGAGAAATTGTGATACTCTTGGTTTTTTTTTAGGCAAGAACAAGTGGCAACGAGAGCAACAGTGCAAGGGGTATCAGAAGCAGGAAGATTAAGGCATTAGGAAGGAAGAAAAAAGTACCTGTGGAGCTGCATAGGAGAAGCTGTAGTAGGAATCCAAATACCTGGGCAAGTACCAGGTACCCAAGTAGGTGTCCTTTGTCTGTTTTTCTTTGAATCGTTTTTTTTTCTAAATCCACTTCGTAGTGGATAATAATTGGCGCGTTTTTTTTCGGAGTGTGAACCTTGTTTTACCGACCCCAAGTGGGAATTTTTTTTTAATACAAACGTTTACACATATATATATTGACATATACCTACAGTAAACAATAATTTTGCTTGCCGTACAAAACATATACACAAACATATAAACATTTTCGGTCATACATATACATAAATATATAAACAAATATACAAATATATACATACACATATATACATACATATACTAATTTATGCATATAAACATATTATTACGATATTTACATACATATATATATATATACCACATTCTTGTGTAACCTTTATTTTTTTTTGTTCTTTTGTTTATTTTTGCTCGTGGGGTGTTATATATTTTTTTTTGTTTCTTGCTGACTTCCCTTTTAAGCTTTAGGGTTACCAGCCGTTTCTTTTTCATCGGTTCCTGGTGTATTTGAGTGTGACCAGAGACTTGTTGTTGGATTTCCTTTTTTATCATTATTTATACGTGTTTTTTTGGTTCGTTTTCCTAGGTTTTGAATTTTGGTTTTTCAGTTTCGTTTTTTTTGGTTTCCATTTCTCAATTGCGTGGGCCTTGTCTTTACATCGGTGTTGAGTTTTTTGTTGTTTTTTTTTCTTCAAAGGTTTCAAAGGTTTTGACAACGCGGGTTCTACTTTGTTTTATTTGCTGTTGTTTTTTTGGAGTTTTTTTTTCGTTTTCTTTCTTAAATAAAGATGCCTTTCGCTATCAACAGACTCTCTGTGGACGAGATGGCATATGAGATGGAGTCTCGCGGTCTTCCGATTGGCACCCTGGACGCCATGAGGAAGTCCTTGAGATCCGCTCGTATGCTAGAGCGCAGAGGGTCGTTGAGTTCAGGCCCGGCCTACAAATTCACATTTGAAGAGGACCGAGATGCTTTATTAGCGAAGATAAAGCAGATAGAAGAGCTCTTGGAAGAGCCTCCAAATAATCCTAAGTCGAAGGAATACTTGAAGGTTCTTACCAAAATCGAATGGGCTCTTAGTAGGTTGGATAGGGCGAGAGACACTTCTCCTGAGGAGATTGAGGAGAAGTGTACTCTCCGACATAGGCTAATCGTACTAGCCGGTGAATTGGCCGGTGGTACGGGAGAGGATTCGGACGATGAGGGCGAGGTAGGCGACGAAGACGAGCAAGAGCCAACGTGCTCGAGGCTCGTCAAAACCCGAGCATCACAGCCATCGAGGGGTGAACAACATCAACAACAAGAAGGGATCCGGCATAAAAGGTCGACCTACCTGCAGCAACAAGCTTCGGACAGAACACCAGTCCGCGCTGTGAGGTCACCAGTGACGCCTGCCGTTGCGGAAGAAACCGGGTTCTACGCAACCACTGGTGAACACAGCGAGCGCTTGCCGATTGCGAGGTGGGAGAACCTGGCCAAGTGGGATCTGAAGTTCACGGGGGAACGCTGTGGTGCCTCGGTGAATTCATTCTTGGAGCGGGTGGAGGAGCTCAGTCAAGCGCGAGGGGTGACTGAAGCTCAACTGTTTAGGTCAGCGGTCGAACTTTTTACAGGGAAGGCGCTTATTTGGTATAGGGCGATTAGGTTGTCGGTCTGTTCGTGGCAAGAGTTGGTGGCGGAACTGAAACTGGAGTTTCTTCCCCCCAACTATAATGATCTCCTGCTGGAGGAAATCAGACATCGTACCCAGGGAAGTAGTGAATCAATAGGGGTATATGTAGCGGTTGTGCAAAATATGTTCGGCAGGCTTTCGGAACCGCTAACGGAGCGGCGAAAGCTTGCCATAATTCAAAGAAACCTGGCCCCCTTTTACCAGCAACAACTTGGGCTGGCAGACCCGAAGTGTGTTGCAGATTTGGTGAGATTGGGTCGAAGGTTGGAGACGGTGCGGGCCAATGTGGAAACGTTTGCTCCACCACCGAATCCGAGGTCGCGTCGGTTGATGGAGCCGGATTTGGCTTACGTCAACGTAGAGGAACCACGTGTGTCGGTTGTCAGCGAGGGCAACCAAGCGCGTGCACCAATCCGGTGCTTTAATTGCAATGGCGAGGGCCATTTTTCAGCTACGTGTTCAGCTCCGAGACGCTGCTACGGTTGTGGAGCGCAAGGAGTGACACGGCGGCAATGTCGACGTTGTAGTGGATCGGCGGGAAACGCGCAACGGACTTCCGGGTCAGCAGGACGGGAGCGCCGGCGCAAGTAGGGAGTAGGTCGCCTGCTGGAGATCGGTTGGGAAGCTCGATAGTTCATTTAGGTTTTAGCTTGGAGGCAAACGGGAGGGATAGGCGTCCATATGTAGGAGTTAGCATTTATGGTATAGGAATGTTAGGTCTTTTAGATAGTGGCGCTTCTCGCACTATAATAGGGGGTGAGGGATGGAAAATTATTAAGGATTTAGGGCTTAGTTTAGGTAAAAACGAGGTCAGGTCCGTCGCTCTAGCTGACGGAAAAAGCATAGATGTCGTGGGGGTTGTGTCTCTACCAATCGAGGTACAAAGTCGGTCCGTGTTTATCGAATGTCTCGTTATCCCAGCGATACCACACACCGTGATCCTTGGTGCAGATTTTTGGGCACTATCGGGAATCGTCCCGGATTTAAGATCACGAGTGTGGAGTTTCTCGAGCCAACAGTCGGTTGCCTCGATTACCGCTATTCGCGAGATCTCTGAGCTGGACGTCGCCGAAGCTGGGCAGTTGGAAGCTTTGGTCGACGGTGTTTTTAAGTCGATGCCCGAGGGATTGGGGTGTACTCATTTGGTAGAACACAAGATTAGGACGTCGGCAGAACCTATCAAACAACGCTATTACCCTGTATCGCCTGCGATGCAAAAGCATATTGATAAGGAGCTAAACGAGATGCTGGAGGCGGGTGTTGTCGAGAAATCGAACAGTCCGTGGGCATCTCCAATAGTCCTTATCAAGAAGAAAGATGGGTCATTTAGGTTCTGCGTCGACTTTAGGAAATTGAATAGGGTCACAGATAGGGATGCTTATCCATTGCCATTTATATCAACGACATTGGATAAGCTTAGGGACGCCAAGTATTTGACGTCATTAGATATTAAGTCGGCCTACTGGCAGATCCCCATGGAGGAGAGATCGCGCCCACTCACAGCCTTCACGGTTCCGAATAGAGGCCTTTTCCAGTTTAAGAGAATGCCTTTCGGGTTACACAATGCGCCTGCTACGTGGCAGAGATTTATAGACAGCATCTTAGGTGCTGATCTAGAGCCACACGTATTTGTGTACCTGGACGATATTATTATCGTCACAAATACATTCGACCAACACCTTAAGATACTGGAGGAGGTCTTTAAGCGATTGTGTGAGGCAGGGTTAAAAGTTAGTCGGGAAAAATGTAACTTTTGTAGGCCGTCTTTAAAGTATTTAGGTTATGTAGTAGATAGGAACGGACTTCACGTCGATCCAGAGAAAGTAGATAGCATGGTTAGGATTCCCGCACCTAAAAGTGTGAAGGAAATTAGGAGCTTTATAGGGACAGTCTCGTGGTACAGACGTTTCGTACCAAACTTCGCCGCTTTAGTTAGGCCTTTAACAGACTTGTTAAAGAAAAATAGGAAATTTATATGGACGGATGAGTGTGAGGAAAGTTTTAGGAAGGCGAAGGAATGTCTAGTTACGGCGCCCATTTTGACATGTCCAGACTTCGATAGGCCGTTCGTAGTTCAGACGGACGCCTCGAATTATGGAATAGGGGCCGTATTATCGCAGGAGTTTGATGATGGTGAGAAGGTTATCTGTTATCTTAGTAGGTCTCTTCAGAGAAGCGAGAGGAACTACTCTACCACAGAGAAGGAATGCTTGGCTGTCCTGTGGGCGATTGAGAAGTTACGACCATACATCGAAGGGGTTCGGTTTACGGTCGTAACTGATCATTATTCGCTGGTGTGGCTGAGCAACCTTAAGGAACCTCAAGGGAGACTAGGTCGATGGGCAGTGAGGTTGCAGCAATTCGACTTCCAGATAATCCACCGAAAGGGGAAAGAGCATGTGGTTCCCGACATGCTTTCGCGAGGAGTCCCGGAGTTGGCTGGGATCTCAGAAGCGGATCAGGACCCCTGGATTAGGAAGATGATTGCGGCAATAGAAGCTAACCCGTTAGCCTACCCCTTGTGGAGAGTAGAGGGGAGCAAACTCTTCAAGTTTTTTAAAGCTAGAAACGTAGTAGTTTATGATGATAACGATAACGAGTGGAAACAAGTAGTAGGAAAGCAAGGTAGATTAGGGATTTTACAGGCGTGCCATGATAACCCATTAGCGGGTCACATGGGCGTCCGCAAAACGTTTGCGAGAATAGGAGCTAGGTACTACTGGCCGAAGATGCGGTCAGAAGTAACAAAATATGTAAAGAACTGTAGAGTTTGCCAACAAGTTAAGCCGGTGAATGAGCGACCCGCTGGTCTGATGGTCGAGAGGGTAGGTGTGTCAAGGTGTTGGGAAATGGTTTGTGTTGATCTGGTAGGCCCACTTCCCAAGTCCACTCGGGGTTACGCGTATATTTTAACTGTCGTCGACTACTTTTCTAAATTCCCTTTGTTGTTTCCTCTACGTTCGGCAACTGCGAAAGCAGTTTGTAGGGAACTAGAGGAAAATGTCTTTTTGTTGTTCGGCGTACCCAAGGTTGTCGTTTGTGACAACGGTCCTCAGTTTAGGGGGAAGGAACTTAAGGCGCTTTGTGACTCTTATGAGGCACAAATTAGGTTCACGGCGCATTATCATCCGCAGGCGAATCCTGCGGAAAGAATAAATCAAATAATTAAGACAACGCTCAGAGCGTATGTCTCGGAAAATCACCGTGTTTGGGATTCGCAGTTGGCGAAAGTAGGGTGCGCGATTCGCACAGCCCAACACGAGGTGCTAGGGGTATCCCCGTTTTATGTTAATTTTGGGAGGGAGATGGTGACTCGGGGCACGGAGTTTGATGCCACGAGGAATTATCTCCAGAGTAGGTTAGGTAGCAAGGATAGCGTGATAGGTAGTAGGGACATAGTACCAGGTAGAGAGACCACAGGTACTATAGGTAGGGACTTAGAGATCGAAAGTAGGGAAAACGATAGGGTTGTTAGGGAATTAGATATACCGGAGTTAGGTAGGAGGTTTGAGATTTTGAGGAAGGATATACGTAGCAAATTGGCGGCGGCAGCAAAGAAGTCTGCGAAAGCCTACAACCTCCGACGGCGAGATGTCCAATACCTCCCGAACGAGTTAGTATGGCGACGAAACTTCGTGTTGTCTGACGCAGCTAATTACTACGCGGCCAAGCTAGCGCCGAAATTTGTGGGACCATTCAGGATCCACAAACGTGTGTCAGCGTGGACATACAGTTTGGTGGATTCGACTGGTCAGAATAAAGGTACCTGGCACGCTAAGGACCTTAAGCCTTATAGCGATGAGCCAGAAGAGTCCTAAGTCCCAGTAATAGTAAAGTAGGATAAAGGACCGTTTGGGTCAGAGTTTGATTTGAGTTTTATAGGACTGGCAGTATTGGCCATGATGGAAATGTCTTTCCAACTAACCTTTGGCCTCAGGAAATGGTTTGCGCTTCTGAAGACGGCAAGCCCATTTCCTAGGAGGTGAGGGTGGGGTTTGTTGCGGTAAATTTTCCCGCAACAAGGTTTACCCTCTCCCTTGTGCTTCTCCCTTCGTTCCCTCTTTTCTTTGAGTGGGAAGACCGAGCTCTGGCGGAGGTGGAGGGCAGCCATGGTCCCATCAGCCATTGGCCCACCGACCACAGACCTCGGAAAGGACCCACATAGGTTCACGGGCGGTTATCTCCGCAGAGGAGGACGAGGTGGTTCGGTCGGTGAAGCCCTAAGGACGGTAGGGAGACTCACGACGAACCAGGAACCCAGGGTGCGACAGGAGGTCCACCAAGGTCACCGTTGTCGGAGCCCGTAGGCTAGACGGGAGACTCGCAACGGGCAGCATCAGACAGGACGTCTGAAAGTCATCGACGGGTGGGGACGGACGGTCCTTGTAAGCCAGACACCCCAACACGATGATGATGGGTGGGGGAGGACGATCCCTGGAGCTTACACCCCAACGACAGCCTTAGACACAAAGGCTCCAGGAGTTCCACATCCTACAATCGATGTGGAGACAAACGGCATCGCATCTCGAAATCGATGTGGATGCAGAAAATGCTTAAGGGGGAAGAGATGACGATCTCTTTTGAAGCTACACCCCCAACGTGGGAGCTACGGAGGAGCGACGGTGGTGTGTAGGCGGACAGCCAGCATAATCGAACACATCCCAACGACGCACCAGCTGTAAAAGTCAGGTTCGATGGGTGAAGGGACGACGACCCCTTTAGAACCAGCACCCCACCGATGGAGCACCAAGGGAGCAGCAGAGGCTGTAGGCGGACGGCCAAGTTACGAGACAGCCTCCAACGTGGGAACATAAAAACATTAATAAAAATAACAATAACCAAAAACAATAAACCACATCAAATATAAACAATGACAACAACTATAAACAATAACAACAACAAAAAAATAACAACAACGATAAACAATAACAATAACAATAATATCAAAATAAAAATCACAACAGAGTACCAGGCGGGCAGAAGGGCCCACAACATAAACAAACAAACGAAACGAAAACAAAACAAAAATAAAATAAAATACGTAATTATGTAAGGAATGACCCGCTATTGGTCAGTCCCCCCATTCCCCCCAAATCTGAACGCCGATCCACCGGAGTAAGTAGGGAACCGGGGTAATATATCACAGAGACACATATACTTAGCTTTGGTTGGGGCGGCGGTTTAGAGAATGGCTAAACCGTGGTATAATCAGATTAGGATTATACCCACACAACCTTCCTCCTTCGTCCCAACACTCCATTGACCTTCGATCATACTTTCTTTCTCCCTCGCGTTTGTTGTTGTTTTTCAATTTTGTTCAGTTCGATGGGGGAAAATTAACCGGGGATCAGCAATGAGAGAAACATTGCTTCTCGCAATTTTCAATGTAGTTCCAGTGTCTAAGGAAATAGCTAGGCATAGCTAGGATCCACAAGCTCTCATAAACTCGCTCAGTGGAGTTCCCAGTTATCACTGGAAGCGGGAGAGAACTCAGTGTCTGAGGAGTTTAGAATGAGAGTGTACAATTGGAAACAATTGGAATGTGTGAGAGGCCTAGTTGGACACGGGAGCACACACTAGCAAAGTTTGCTAGTTGTGTAGCTGGAAACCCCGTTGTTGGGTTCACTAGAGTCAAATGAATGTGTGTGTGAGTGAGTGTGAGAATGCGTGTGAGAATCTGTCGAGAGCTTGTGGAAAGGAAAAGATCTGGAAGTCACTTTTGTGACGACCAGCAATTATAGAGGGTCAAGCCGAGGTTTTTTTCTTTGTGCGGATAATTGGTTTTTTTGGATTGCGAAAAGCAATTTTCTTTTCTTTTGCAAAGTAAATTAGAGTAGATTTTTTTTTTGTGTACAGTAAAATCGCGGGTTTGGTTTCGGCTTCTGGAGGCCGGTAAGGGAAAAGAGGATAAGGAGAAAGGGAAGAGATTAAAGGCATCAGTCAGGAGTATTTGGACGAGGGAAACGGTGTCAGGAAAGGGCACAGGAACCGCCAGGAATAAAAGCTAAGTATTGTGTAGTTAAATAGTGCAGTGTAGTTTAGCGTTGGTGTTGTTGTTGTTTTGCAAAAGTGAGACTCCGGTGGGCCGCGCGTGCGAAAAATCTCGAGAATAGACGAGACACGCGACCCGTTAGATTTCTCTTTGTGTGTTCGGGACTGTAAATAGCGGGTCACTCTGTCGACGAGTGTACCGCTTATCTAACAAATAAATCGTCGTGCTCCAACGGAGCATTTATAACGTTGTGGAAAACCCCATCTTTTCTTTTGTTGTTTCCGTTTTTTTTTCTTTTCGGGGAAGTATTTGCTTTTTCTTCTTTCTTTGTCGGTTTCGTGATTTTCCCCAAAAAATCACGTGGCGCTCAACGGTTTTTTTTGTGATTTTGTTGCCCAGGTTTAGCTGCCATCAAAGCGCTACCTGGAGGTGATTCGAACCCGGGTTGGAACAGTTGGTTCCAAAGTTATTTTTGATTCGGGGCAACGGTAATTGTTGCCGGGAATCAACCGTAACAGTAGTGCTCACAAGTCGCTCTCGTCCTTGACTGCAGCGCCTGTGTTCACTCCTTTTTGAGCTTGCCGGATTTCTTAACAAACCAAGGATTTATAGGTGGTATACGGGCGAAATCCAGCACATCAGTTGCAAATCTCTGATGACGGTGATTCCTCTGATATTTGATACTTGATGCTGGCGACATAGGAGCCGTTGAGAGATTCTTGGCTATGCGTTTGGCAAAGTCTTTGGCGATCTTTTGCGCTTGCAGCTTTTCTACATCTACATCTCAATTTTTTGCGCAAAAGTTGGCTGGTTATGATGTCTTTTCACCCAAAATGATTTGTACTTGAAAAGATAAAGTCTGTGTCATACTGGTATTGCGGATTTAGAAAGAAGAAAAAAAGCATGTGCTCGACGAGCTATCAACAATTTAGGACGTATTTTAGTTTTGCATTGAGGCCTTTATTCAAGGTCGATAGAAAAATCCACACAAACATAACACCCCGTCTCCACGAGACATCGCTGATGTCAAGAGTCTCTTCATGACATAAACCAGTCCAGTGGAGACTGGAAATTTGCTGACAAGACATGCGTCGTGACTTTGATGTCTGGTTTTAAGTCTTATCATCGCAGTAGACTTCAATGCAGACATTATTTTGACAGCGCTTGTGAGTTTGACTTCGAAATTTGAGAAGGAAAAAAAAGGCTGAATAGCGTATGTCACAGAACGAAGTTATACATTTAATTAATTACTGGTGGAGTCAATATATGATTGAGTACAAATTTGAGTTGTACGTGACGAATATTCCATCCTTTCCAACAGCTGGTTCCTTTTTGGACTTGGCTCTTATAGGCAATAGACTAGAACTGACAGACGTGGATCTAAACACACGGAACTGTTTGTGAGCGTTCGAGTACGATAGTGATCACTACGGACTTGCAGCCACAATACGGATCCCAAATGAACAAACGCTGCTGGAGCAGTACGATCAGGTGTACTCGTACGACTATCGTAGGGTACGGTGGTCGCGCTTCTCCAGAATGTTAAAGCGGAATTTACGAGTACATTTGAATGGGATTGATCCTCCGACTAACAGAAACTTGACCAACGACGAAATCGATTGTGATTTACTAATGGAGCAGACTATTCCTCGGGTAGAATGCTCCGACGAAGACCAGACCAAAAAGTACAGAACTCCAACAATAAACGCACTGTACGCATACAAAAGTAGACTGCTCACGAGACTGAAGGAACTGTACAGACAGTTTAGTGACAGACAAAACCCGGAAATAAGAACATTGAAGTCAGTGATCAAAAACCTTAAACAATTAATAAAACAAAATTACAGTAAAGCTGTAAGTCTGTACTGGGGCAATATGATTCGGGCTATAAAATCCAGATAAATAAATTGTTCAGGCGGAAAGATCACAACAACATTCAATGTGTTCGAATTCCACAGACGACAGAGAACAGACAGATACTACTAACGGCTGGTATAAGTCCAGAAAGTGCCGACTCAGGCGATGGTTTTTTCGTGGTCGAAGACCCACAGGAGAAAGTGGATTTGCTGGGCGCTTTTTTCGAAGCCGTGTATACGGTGAACAATCCGGTTCACCGTAATCACGACATTGATAACAGGGCCTACGTAAGTCACTATTATTTACGCAACGAATTTCAAAATTGGCGATCTGAGAATCACGGTTTTACCGTATTCAGTGAAGAAAACGCTGCAAATGTCATCGTCGCCAATGAGCGAGCTTCCTCGAATTTGTTCGTGCGAAAAGATGAACTCCTGCGCATCTTCGAGTCTCTGAAAAACAAAAAGTCGTCGGGAGTAGACGGTATTCCAAACGTTGTATTAAGACACCTCCTACCCTTGGAAGCAGTGGATATTTTTACTACGCTATTTATAATGCGTTGAATAATGCATATTATCCGACACATTGGGAAATAGCAGTGGTACATCCTGTCCCGAAAAGGGATAAAGTTAGAACCAACCCTGCTAATCTTCGGTCAATCAGTTTATTTCCGATTTTAAGCAAGGTATTCGAGAAAGTGGTTAATAGAGCGCTGTTAAGGTGGGTTGAGGAAAATAATATAATTCCGGAGAAACAGTTTGGTTTTAGGGCGAAGCATGACACTATTAAGGCTGCGTCAAAGCTGCTCTCCAACATACAATGGAATAAGTGTAAGAACCAGTGTACGGGTGACTGCTTGGTTGACTTTGAGAAGGCTTTCGACACCGTATGGCTAGAGGGGCTTTTCTATAAGTTGACAAGGAGGGGTATGCCGAAACCTCTGCTGTATATGATTTATAACATGCTTATGGGAAAGAAGTTCGCTGTCAAATGTGGCAACGTCACTTCGAGCAAAGTCTTTGATATTAAAAACGGCTTACAACAGGGGGCGGTGATTTCTCCGATCCTGTTTAACATTTACACAAGTGATCTAGTAGGTTCCCCCAATCACTCTATAGCGTACGCAGACGATTTAGTGGCGTACAGATCAGATCCAAAAATCGAAGTCATCAATGCTCTTCTGCAGCGTGATATCGATCATATTAAGGCGTATTGCGATGATTGGAAATTGAAAATCAATTGAAAATCAATTTCCAAAAGTCAGAAACAATCTTGTTTAGGACTCGATTGCGATGGGCTTCTAGGGATACCAGACATAACTGGCGAAATTTGGCCATCATTGGACAACACGGGATGCCATTAGCGGTGAGAAGCGTAGTTAGATACCTTGGTATCTGGCTCGATAAATATCTGTATTTTGACAAACATATAGATGTTTGTCTCGCTGGGGCCAAAAAGGCCTTAGCCCTGACAAGAAGGCTGTTTCACAGCGGTCAACTTGTTTCCAGGTTGAAGGTCATATACTATGTGGCCCTAATCAGGCCAGTCATCGCGTATGGTTGCCCTGTGTGGTTTAATGTAGCGCCGTCTCAGATGGAAAAGATTCGGGTGTTTGAAAGGCAGTGTCTTAGGACCTGTCTGGGTTTGTATAGAACACCAGAATCAGAGTACAAGAAATACTATCCCAACAAAGCCCTTTACGATGGGGCTCATCTGAATAGGATTGACAATTTCCTGATTAAGGTGATTCGAAGGCACGTTGCAAGGGCAATGACCAGAGACAACAGCCTGATCTTTGGGGCTTATTACCCCAAGGACATGTACCATGAGAGTTCACTTCCATCGGGCTTTATTCCGCCGGAGGCTTTTCTTCATATAGATGCTAAAGGCTTAGTGCAAAGTAGGGATGGTATTCCGGTAATATACCACCGCCACCGCGGTGCGAAGGACAAGCGGCTCATCTACGACGGGTATGTCGCTAATGCTCAGGAGCTCCTCCGTTTTAGTACCGCGATTGCGGAAAGGGATCGGTTCGATGCCAAAAAACAGTTCGCCGAATTCTGGTGGTTTAAGGAAGTAGGGAGGGTAGTCACGCGTTCCTAGGTCGGTACGTTACTGAGGTAACATACTTTTCCTAGTTTTAAGTTAGATTAAGGATAGTTAGGGGGATCTCGTGGAAAGGCCGGGCTCGTTAACGTAGGGCGGCACTTGTTAGAAGTGATTGATGCTTCATGGCATCAGTTAAGTCTGGGCGGTGCTTGTGCACGATGTTAAGGATTGCCAGGCGCCCGAAGTCGCAATCGAGATGGTGACCACTCGGAGAGAAAGTCTACGAGTGCTCACCACCCCGATTATATTTAAGTTAGAATAAGTAGCTTAGGTAGGTTAAGTAGAATAGGGTATAGTTTTAAGTTTTATACAAAAATTAAAAAAAATATGATAAAGTATCTAAGTTTTTTAAAACTATTTTCTTAGAAATATTTTCCATATATTGATAAATAAGACCATTAGTCGTAAGATAGTTTTAAGGCCAAAAGGCAAAGTTTATTGATATTGTGAAGTTTAGAGAGTTCGGTAAGAGCCAGTAAGCTAGAATCAGTAACAGTCATTGTGATTTTTTTGTCTAGGATGTAAGCTTATAATGAAAGAAGAAATAAAAATGAATTTAAAAGTAAAAGTAAAGTACATTTAATTAATAAATTCAAGGAAAATGAATGTCTTTGGAATTACCAAAGCAATTTATATAAAAGAATTGACTTAAAAGCAAAGCTTGGGCAGGAATTGCAATCTGTTTGAGTAAAAGTGTTGATGAAGTTAAAAAGAAAATAAAAAGTTTGCGTTTCACATTAGTGAAAAAGAAAATAGCTGCTTCGAAGCAATCGGGCAGTGGGTACGAGGATTTGTATCAGCCGCATTTATTTTACTTTGACCAGTTCGCTTTTCTGGACTCGGTTATAATATTAAGAAAAACATCAAGCAACTGTGAATTACTAAGTATTATCACAATTCAGACTTATTAAGACTTACAAACAGATTTTATAAATATTTTTAATTTTTGTAGGACGATACTTTGGAGCAAGCTTCGGATGCAAGAGAAGAAGAGGAAGATAGAAGTTTACCGATCCCATCGACCTCGGTGAGTCCACAAAGAAGCGCCTCAGAAAAGACGAAAGAATTAACAGAGCGAAATATGATGACTCTATTAACACCATACTAATGTCGATGAAAGATTCACCCAATGAGGAGGAAAATGAGTACAGCAATTTCGGCCGAAGCATCGCTAGCCAACTGCATGGACTTACGGAATTAGAAGCTGCACGCAGCACGTTATCACATCTATGAAAAATAAAGAACATCGGACTCGTCGTCAGCATCAACTTCAAGATCAACTTCACTCTCAACATCGGTGGAAAGTCAGGACATCTTGCAATTTGCAGTCCTAAGTGCAAATTTATTTGATTATGACAAATTTTGATTTTTTTTCTTTTCCTATTTCGTTAATTATATGAATGTACAAGAACCTTGCTTCCTATATTAATAAACAGTGAATTTTTGTTCGACTGTCTTAGTTAACATGCGTTAGCAGTCACCTATCTGACGGAAATACGAGAAGGCTCAAGTATCCAGTCAGACGCATTGTCCATTGCATTTTCCACTTGCATGAGCTCTCCCGTGGGAACCAAGGCCATTGAAGTCAATTGTATCGAGGTTAGATTTTAAGTATGAGTTTCATTGTTAGGCAGTTCTAACGAGCACCTGGTTGAATAAACAACATTTATAACGTTAAGTTTGCGTTTCATTTAATCCAAGTTGCGCGGCTTGTTCGCGCGGATATAATTTTTTTGGAAAACTCCTTACGAAGGACTTTTACTGTCGCCCGAGCAGGGACAGCCCAAAAACTCGTGTGTGAATCCTAAATAAGTAAAATGAGTGAAACCCAAATCACTTAAAATTCCAAAAAAATCATTTCTGTTAAATCTGCAGTGACCGAACCCCAAAGTACCTTCAATTCCAAAAAAATTAATTAGAAAGTAGAAACCAATAAGTGAAGTGAACAAGTAAAGCAAAAAATTTTTGAAAAAGAAATACTCGAAGTTACAAACAGTTAAGGAAAATATAAGAAGAATCAACCATCCTATTTTAAAAGAAAGAAGAAGAAGACCAACTAAGGATTCAAATGATGAGGGGCTGTCCTATATTCCTAGGATTATAGTAAGATAAATTTAAGCAAATAATTGTAAGACAAAATATGCCAAATTATTTATATATCTGATAAGACTAACATAGTCTCTTAAACCAAAACAAAAAAGAAGAAACTCAAGCAGAGTTTATTAACCATAGCTCAAAACTATGCCTAGGGGCCAACTCTCATGAAAAAAGGGGCCGGCTTACTTAAGAATTAATTAATTTTAATCACTAGTGGTGAAGAACCTCATACCCTAGTAGGTCGCTGCGACTTTTTACGCATTAACGACTAAAGAGGATCCATATGAGCCTTCCGAACTAAAGTAGCTACCCCGAAAGTTAATGGAGAGCGCTTAGCAGGCATCTAGGGAACCTTAAACCAACGTCATTCTTTTGACAAAACGATTTAAAATGCGTTAAAAAAATAATTAAACAAAAAAAATAATAAAAAAATAAAAATAAAAAATTATAATACGAGTATTAAGAATAACTTATTTGCCACTTCTGTTGTTATTTTACTGTCGTGTTTTGTTATATCTAAATTTGTTCATTTTCCGTGCTCTCGAATACTTCCTTGGTAGTCTCTATTAGAATGGATGAGATTAAGACATCCGTCACTCAGCTCACGGGAGCTATAAATTCCGTAATAGAACAGCTTAGGGCAATAGAAGGCCGCATTAGCAGAATAGAACAATTTAATCCACAAGAGTCCATTAAACACGTTAATGAACGCTTAGCTGTTATCGGCAATCGACTCCAGGTTGTGGAGCAGGAAGACAGCTCCGTTCCACTTGCGGAAGTCGCGGTACAATTATGTGGGCCAACATGCGAACAAGACCTAAAGGATATTTCTAAACTCCCTGATTCGGTGAAGGAATTACAAGTCTTTGATGGCAACCCAGTCCAATATGTCTCCTGGGTCTACAGCATAGAGACAATTCTGAAGGACTATGAAATAGTCCGTAATAAGCCAATCTACCGTGCGATTTTACAACATATACGTCAAAAAATAAGAGGCAGGGCGGATTCTGCTCTTGTCTCATACAATATATTCGATAACGAGTGGATCGAGATTAAAAAAATTCTCTCGCTCCATTACGCCGACAAGAGGGATATCCGTACCCTTGAGCACCAACTCAATCAGCTCACACAGGGTGGCTCAAGAGTTGACGATTTCTATGCCACCGTGAATCATAAATTCTCCTTGATAATCAATAAAATCAGGGCTGAAACTTACTCCACCGAAACCATGAATGCTCTGGTGGAAACATATAGAAACCGTGCCCTCGACGTGTTTGTTCGTGGGCTTAATGGAGATCTTTCAAGACTCCTTATCATTCAGAAGCCAAGAACCTTGCCTGAGGCATATTCAGCATGCTTAGAGATGCAAAACCTGAACTTCAGAAACAATTCTCTACATGTCAGGGCATCCAATACAATCTCTTCCCCTGTGAACTACGACTTCTTATATCCTAGTTAGAAGCAAAATCTGTGGAAGGTTCTTCCATTACTTAGGCTGCGATCTCGAGACAACATTTTTCATCCTCCCAAATCTGAAGTCATTTGAAGGTATAATAGGTGACGATACTCTGAAGCAGCTGAAGGCTGTAATAGATAGAGAAAAACATATGCTTACCATTGATTCGAATAAAATCATTCCTCTCAAAAACAGCACTTGTGCCGAATTAATTAGTCAAATGTTTACCTTAGGCGAAAATGTTTCCATGTCAGGAAGATCTAGGTTAGGTTACCTTTATATGAAGTTCAAAAGTCTTTTCGGTCCAGTAGGGAATGAGAAGGTAAAAACCAACGTCCGAGCCGAAATTCGTACAAACACCGACGAGCCAATCTATTCCAAAAGTTACCCTTACCCCGCTTGTATGAGGGAAGAAGTTGAGAGACAGGTAAGTGAACTCCTATCAGAGAACATCATTCGTCCATCCAACAGCCCGTATAATTCACCTATATGGGTTGTTCCGAAGAAGCCAAAGCCAAACGGAGAAAAGCAGTACAGAATGGTCATCGATTACAAGCGTCTAAACGCCGTAACAGTTCCGGATACGTATCCTATCCCCGATATCAACAGCACGCTTGCCAGTTTAGGTGATGCTCGATTCTTTACCACGCTAGATTTAACCTCAGGGTTTCATCAGATCCTCATGAAAGACAAGGACATTCCGAAAACAGCCTTTTCCACGATGAATGGGAAGTATGAATATCTAAGACTTCCGTTCGGCCTCAAGAATGCTCCAGCAATCTTTCAGCGCATGATAGATGATGTGCAAATCAGTGAAGTCGGGTTGAAAATCAATCTGGAAAAAACGAACTTCTTGGCTACCAGCGTCGAATTTCTTGGCTATCTTGTTACTCCCGATGGCATCCTTCCAGATCCAAAAAAGGTTAGGGCTATCGAAAAAATCCTTCCACCGATGAACTTAAAGGAACTAAAAAGCTTCCTCGGGTTGACTTCGTACTATAGGAAATTTATCCGTGATTATGCCAAATTAGCAAACCATTGACGAATATAACTCGAGGAGAATTTGCACAAGTTCGAGCTAACCAATCGAAAAATGTTCCAATATCTCTCAATGAAGATGCAGTTAAGGCCTTCGAAACCTTAAAGGAGCTACTCACTTCTGCAGAAGTACTTGCGTTTCCGAACTTCGAGAAAAGCTTCAATTTGACCACGTATGCTTCTAATTTCGGGATCGGAGCAGTGCTGTCTCAAGGTGAGCATGGTAAGGAGAGGCCCGTCGCATATATATCTCGTTTTCTGAATCGAACAGAGGAAAATTACGCATCGAATGAGAAGGAGACGTTTGCAGTAGCCTGGGCTCTGGGTAATTTGAGAAATTATCTGTATGGAGCAAAAAAGATCAAGATTTACACAGATCACCAGCCTCTTACATTCGCACTGAGTAATAGAAATCACAATGCAAAACTCAAACGCTGGGAAGCAAGGATTGAAGAGTATAACTACGAATTGATTTACACACCAGGTAAATCGAATTTCGTGGCTGATGCTCTCTCACGCCTGAAGACAGAAATTAACCATCTGCCTACTCTACCTAGTGGAGCCGGAACAGCTGGCGACATAAGCACCGAAACTGCAAGCGAGCTACAAGACGCACTCTCGGAATCAGCCACAGATACTGCAGGTGAAGGACGAGCCTCCGGGGCAGACTCAATCACTGGTACGGCTGAAGAGGGACTTTGTGAGCTCTCAGACAGTGATACAGATTCGTGCACAGCGCACAGTGCCGACCAGGATAATTCCGACCTAATTCCACATGTAGAAGCTCCAATTAATGTGTTTAGAAACCAACTTATTTTCAGAACTGGCATAGATCTCCGTGCTCACGTAGAACCGCATCAGGGCTATCATCGTCATTATATTTCTGCCAGAACCTTTTGTCAGGACAATCTCATAGAATTGCTTAGGGAAAACTTAAACCCAAATGTAGTAAACGGGATCAAAATTCCAGAGAGCTATCTGGGGTTGCTACAAAAAGTTTACCTAGAAAACTTCGAGAAATACAAGATTCGTGTGACACAAAGAGTTGTCGAGGACATTGCTAATGGAGATCGCCAATTCCTAATTATAGAGAAAGAACACAGAAGAGCCCACCGGTCGGCAAGGGAAAACAAAGAGCAAATCCTCGAACAATTTTACTTCCCACATATGATGTCCAGAATAAAAAAACTAACTTCGTCATGCGAAATCTGTAATACTAACAAGTATGACCGACACTCCATAACTCCCACTTTACAGGAAACTCGCTCTCCAAAGTATCCATGTGAAATTCTTCATATATATAATGGAACTTCAAAATGAAAAATTCTTAACCGTAGTTGACAAGTTTTCTAAGTTTTCTAAATTTTTCCACATTCAAGATAAATCAGCCATTTACATTAGATCAAAATTGATTAAAATTTTACATTACTTCACAGTCCCACAAATTTTAGTGACGGACAATGAAAGAGGCTTCCTCAGCCCAATCGTCCTAAATTTCATTAAAACGCTAGGAATTAAATTATATTTAACCCCAACACACAGGAGCGAGATAAATGGTCAAATAGAAAGGGTACATTCCACTATACTAGAAATTTATCGGTGCCTTAAGGCAGAGAATCCAGACTTAAAGGTTAAGGAACTTGTCTACGTAGCCGTGGATCGTTATAACAATACAATACATTCGGTCATCAAACGAAAGCCGACAGACATATTCTTTAATAGGTCCCAAAGAGTAAATTATCAGAACCTTTTGAACATCCGCTCAAAAATCAATAAGGATCTTAGGGGCATTATTAAGCGAAATATGGAAGGTAGAAATATAAGGTTAAATCTAAAGAGAGGAAAACCCAGGGAGTATCGCGAGGGGGACGTGATTTACACTGCAATTAAAAGAATCAAAGGAAAAAACAAGCCCTTGTTTAAAAAAGAAATTGTGGAAAAAAATAATCGCGTTACAGTAACAACAGATAGTGGTAGGAAAATTCACAAAGCCCATCTAAAAAATGTTAATGTCCAAAAATAGAATTAAAGCGTTTGAGACCCAAAAAAAAAAAACAAAAAAACGGGAATGTTTCCCTATATCATAAAAAATTGTAAATTTTATAACAATTTTTGCACTTGTATATACTATATGTAACACACATACGTAACTAGAGTTAAGCTTCTATATTTGTAATAATGATCTTATCTTTAAATAAAATAACAAATTTGTATTACAGTTTAGTTTTGTTGGTTCCCTCGGAAGCCTTGCATATATTTTCATATAAATCGCCAATCGTGACCGTTAGAGAAGGTGACGCCTGGATGACGAATGGATACTTCAAGCTTATCCATGTTATTGACTTAAAACTTTACGACGGACTTGTACAACAAACTGAACAACTTGTTACGAAGCATGTATCGGATGAAGAAACCTGTCTGGTCTTAAACTACCACTTAAACCAGACCAAGGTTCGCTTAAGAGAACTCCGTGATCCACGGGCAAGAAGAGCTAGATCCATAAATTGGATTGGGACTGCCTGGAAATGGCTGGCGGGTTCCCCTGATGCAACTGACTGAGACAAACTCTTACAAACACAGACTTACAAAAATTAACGAGAAGTTGTTTGACGCAACGCATGAGGTTATGAACAAGGTTAACAAAATGATCGACCGCTACAATAACGCCTTACAGAAGGGGGAATCTGAGAAACTTAGACATGACTTACTTGACAAAATACTTATACTAAAAGAGGGAGTAAATGAAATGATTAGGGCCTGCCAAATGGCTAAGACAGGGATAGTGAATAGCAACATATTAGACTCTGAAGAGGTTAACACTATAATAAACGAGCTAGAAATCCTACCTTACCAAAACGTCGTAGAAGCTGTAGAATACGGCCGAACCTCCGTTGCTGTACGTCCTATCAATTCCAAAGGTCGCACCCAAAATTTTTCATCTAGTGAACGCTCGCGCTGCAATTAATGACGGAAAACAACTTGACTTAAACTTTACCAAACTACTCATAAACTACGACGAAACGTTCGGACTAGAGGGTGACTGCCTTCATATTGGAAATACTTCCGTATGTGAGGAAAGGGTGGTAAAGAAATTACCAGAAGATACTTGTCAGAAGATACTTGTCTACCAAGGATCCTCAAGGGTGGTACCGCAGCTTGCGACTTTAGGAAGAATAATGCAGAGATCATTGAATTGATCGGAGAAAACACTATCTTGATTACTAACTTTAACGGCTCTCTTTTAGATAGGAACTGCTCAATTCCTTTAGAAGGCACTTACTTGATCCAACTGGACAACGAGACAATCAGCATCAAGGATCGAACATACTCTAGTACAATTTCCAAGGGTCTACAAGCACTCCCTCCTGTCCTGGTCAACGTAACTAGCAGAAGGGTGAAAATTGATATAAATCATTTACATGACATCAGTGTTAAAAACATAGAACACATTAAATCCTTAAAAGAAAATTGTAGTTCTTCTTTAATTACAGAAACTTGTATCATCATAGTAATCTTCATTTCAATCTGTTTGCTGTGTGGAAAGATCTACGGGAAAGCCAACATTCCAGAACTTCGTGCATCCTTTCGGCGCAAACAAGTCCCTTGCTCAGCCCAGCGTGTTACCAAGGGGGTTCAACAACCCGATGGAAATCTAAACTGCTCAACATGTTCATGTGTAGATCTGCGGGACGCAGATATTTAAAAGGGCGGCAGTTAACATGCGTAAGCAGTCACCTATCTGACGGAAATACGAGAAGGCTCAAGTATCCAGTCAGACGCATTGTCCATTGCATTTTCCACTTGCATGCGCGAACTTGCATGAGCTTTCCCGTGGGAACCAAGGCAATTCAAGGCAATTGTATCGAGGTTAGATTTTAAGTATGAGTTTCATTGTTAGGCAGTTCTAACGAGCACCTGGTTGAATAAACAACATTTATAACGTTAAAATTGCGTTTCATTTAATCCAAGTTGCGCGGCTTGTTCGCGCGGATATAATTTTTTTGGAAAACTCTTTACGAAGGACTTTTCCATCTAGTTTACCCTTCAAATATACATAATAAACAAAAATTAAAGAAGTAAAAGACATAAATAGCGTGAAATTAGGTTTCGGTACTGAGCTGCAGGCAATTTCCTGGACACCTGTTCGAAGAACCATTTTCATCTGGTTGGAGAAGACAGTCGTCTTGTGGTGAAGCGAGTCCTTAAAAAATTGTATATCGTTTATAGTGAAAATAAAGTGGTACTGCTAGGAAACCAATCGAACTATTAGTCCTGAAAAGCTATAAAAAAAAACGTGTTTTTTTCTGACCATCCGTCAGACAGTATTTAACTAAGTTGTCACGGATCCTGCTAGCAAATTTATACCCCGAATATTCCTGAGCACAAAGAGCCGACATTGTTTCTGGAAGAGTCTGTTTGTTGGTCGGCTGCTTGTCCTCAATTTTTTGAATAGTGGGCGAAAGATAGTTGAGAAGACCACAACAATTCTTTACCGGGGCGTCACAAGTCTCCAAAGCTAATTCGATTGGGGGATGGAAGATTCTAAATCGTGAAGCCATTTCAATTGTTAGCCGGCAGCGTCTCAGCCTATAATTAAAAAATTCTTGGGGGATGGGCAGCTTTTCACTCCTGCCAAAGCTTTTCATCAGTTGTTTGTCTAGGCCAAATATATCGTCACCAATGAAGAAGAAGGGTGTTAGTGTTTCTTGACCCTTTAGTGCCTTTGGAGGGGGGATGTCAAGGCGGCCAGCATTTAACTTTATGTACAAACTGCAGTTTTTGAATATGACGACATCCGATGCCCTTCCATTACCTCCAACATCAATGTAGATAAATCTACTATGTGCGTCAATAACGACTAGCAGAACAATACTAAAAAAAAACCTTTATACTTGTAGAAATCGGATCCAGAATGTGGTGGAGGTATAATTCGTATATGCTTTCCATCGATAGCCCCAATCGTGTGTGGAAAGTCCCATATCGTTTCGAAATCTTGTGCTACACTAAGCCATTCACTTGGTGTTTGAGAATTATCTTTTAATGTTGTTTGCTTCTATATGTACTTTCATATATTGGGTCTATAACTTAATTCGTGCGGTTTGATAAGAGATGGCGTAACATGTATTATTCCATTGTTATTATTCCATTGGAACATGCGTTGGAAAACTACTGCCATTGTACGTCATTTCAGTTTATGTCATTCATTTGAAGCGTAAACAAAAATAATTTTTTTTTTCACTCAAATATGTCGAACTTTGTGCCTGAAAAAGTGTTTTTGCGGGGAGTTCTTCTTCATTACTTTAATATGAAGAAAACTGCTGCCGAAAGTCATCGTATTTTGGTGGAAGTTTATGGTGAATATGCGTTAGCTGAGCGAATGTGCCAAAACTGGTTTGCACAATTTAAAAGTGGTGATTTTGACTTGGAAGACGATGAACGTCCTGGGCAGCCAAAAAAGTTTGAAGATGAAGAACTGGAAGCATTACTCTATCAAGATTGTTGCCAAACACAAGAAGAGCTCGCAGAATCTTTAGGTGTCACTCAAGCAGCCATTTTAAAACGTTTAAAAGCAGCTGGATATATTCAAAAGTAAGGAAATTGGGTTCCACATGAACTCAAGCCGAGAGACGTCGAAAGGCGGTTTAGCATGTCCGAAATGCTGCTGGAACGCCACAAAAGGAAGTCATTTTTGCATCGGATTGTTACTGGTGATGAAAAATGGATCCATTACGACAACCCCAAGCGCAAAAAATCATATGTGAAACCCGGCCAACCAGCCAAATCAACGGCATAGCCGAATATCCATGGCGCGAAGGTAATGCTCTGTATTTGGTGGGATCAGACGGGTGTGCTGTATTATGAGCTGCTAAAACCGGGTGAAACCATCAATGGACAACGCTACCAACACAATTAATCCGTTTGAAAATAGCAGTAGCCGAAAAACGCCCGGAATATGCGACCAGACACGAGGCAATAATTTTCCATCATGACAACGCTCGGCCCCACGTTGCTATTCCGGTTAAGAACTATTTGGAAAACAGTGGATGGGAAGTCTTACCCTACCCGCCTTATAGCCCAGACCTTGCCCCTTCTGACTACCATTTGTTCCGGTCGATGCGCAGTTCTTTTGGGATGGGATCCACAAATTGCCAGAATGATGGGAAAAAGTCATAGCTTCAGATGGGCAATACTTTGAATAATACTATTGTACATGTTTTTCTTAAATAAACGTTAAAATTTTGGGGAAAAAAACCGCACGAATTAAGTTATATACCCAATATGTAACGTGGAGTGCATCATACGTGGCACACAGAACATCTGGGGCGAACTTGCTTATGGTTTTCCTTGATATCCTTGATAGGAATTCTAACGACCTGTAGGAGTCTCCAGTGGCAATGTACCTAAGTGTTATGGCAAGTTTCACTCTTGGTGTTATAGCATAGCTCATTACCGTGTTTTGTTTTATTATGGCAAGTTCAATCAGTAAAATATGAAAACGATACAAAAAGGGGATACAAAAACGAATTTGCTTACCAGTATCAAAAGAGCCGTAAATTTGTCGATTGATATCCGACAAAAGTTGTCATAGTCATTTCCACTATCCCACAATAAATCCTTCAGCAAAACGATGTTTTCCTCTAATCTGTTCTTCAGCTTCTAATTCCTCTAATTCTCTAAGAGCAACTAACTTCCGTATAAGGCACAATTTCGTGTAACTAATTTTTAACGCCATTTTTACACTAAAATCAACTTGTTTTGGGTAAAAACATTTAACAAAAAAAAAAACAGAATGCAAACAGTATGACTTTCTCATTCGACTTACACTCACAGAATGAAATGTCTTGTCACAATTTGCCCACCCAATTCAAAAGAAAATATGTCAGACGCAATGTCCGAAAATCAGTCTGACTTTTTTCTGTCCTTTGCATTTTGGAACCACTGTCAGATGCATATCTTTCAGTAAAAGAGTCCTGAAATTTCAAATTAAAAACACCCCCTTTGACCCCATTTTTTCTGTCAATGAGGCTCCAACAGCTTGTCAATGCAGGGAACTTGTGCTGAAAATAACTCTTCATTTCGCAGGAATTTTCATTCTCGTCTATCATCTCCTTTCGGTTTCTTTTATGACCGGGGAGTCTGGTGTTTTTTTTCAATTATACGATAACAATGAAGCCTCTGAGACGGGTCAATCATAGTGTTTCCAATTTTGTTTTGCAAATTCATTTGAATCCTTTACCAGCATTTGCATGTGCGTACCTACATATATTCGTAAGCGTCATTGCAAGGAAAATGCTGAACAACAAGGAAGGAAACAGACAAATTATCATGTGTGTGTGTGTGTGATATGGAAACTTAAATTTGCATTTAATCTAAAATCTGCTCATTTCGCCCCCGACATATAGGTCTCCCATACATGTCACCTATAAACCTCAACTCTCGACCCACATATGTACATACCATATGATAGTCGGTGAGATAGGATACCATGAACCTGCAATGTATCCAACATACGAGTACTTTGGTTGATACTCGTTACCCTCTCGTCTAGATTATGCAAGTGGTTAAGTGCACTAAAACCTGATGCATGCCAAAGTGAAAATGTCCCAGTAACGCTTTTAAAGACTTGCACGTGTAAGGGCTCCATATCCTGCATGTACTCGTATACTCGTATTTGTTATTTCTACACCATCAGAACTGCGTCACACATCTGACATCGATAAAGCGATTTCTGCCATCCCGTATCCTGGTGTTTTCCTGATGTGCATGTGTGTGCTTAACTAAAAGCATATTACGTGACAAAGATGTTGCATGTTAATGCACAGCCCAACGGATACTTGGTTACCTTTTATCCTTTCATGTTAGCGTGTCTGTCTGCCACTGAAGGATCAGAAGAGATGCTCTTTCTTTTATTTGTGTCATTTTTGCACCTTCTTATACTTTTTGTAGATTAAAGAGTCCTTTGACAGGTTTCACCAATTACATTCTTATCGATTGCGTGATAAATTCTCCTTTAACAGAACCAAAAAGAGATACGGATACAGATACCGTCCTGCTGTGGATTTTCACGCCTGGTTTGATCGTATGTGTACTTTGTTTTAATCATTGAAGCTGTGGGTGGACTTTGCGGGTGCATTATCCTATATATGGCCATTTTTAATAGCCCTGACTTATGTTGATGTTGTTGGTGAAATGCCTGGTGTGTTGATATATCCTTTCGGCCTGATTTGCCCACCCTCTCTTGTATAGGGAATAAATAAACACACGCGCTTTAATAATTTTTTAAAAGGAACATAGTACAGTGTGATGGAACGATGATATGATGGGGAACGAGTGTTATGAAACATGTGCTGGCGAGCTATTATCCTTTCACAGCTTAAAAAATAAGCTACGACAATGCCAAATTGGATTCACATAGTCCCCACTAATTGATATTTTACGAGGACCGTGTTGTATTTTAAATGAATAACGAGTATGCGAGTATGTAAAAAAAATAATTTTTTTTTCATTATTTTAATGTGCGGAACCGGATCAGGCAACATACTGTGCACCGGATATGCCTTCAGTGGGGGCATTACTAAAATGATTTTTATTAAATTTATTTACTGTGAAAACTTGTGTGGCACTTTAAAACTATGTCACATGAATTTGGTTTGAAAGGTGATGAGGGAGAGTAATTTTACCAATTCGTGAGGCAATGAAAATACCTCAAGTCTTTCAGTAAGGCGTGGACTGTTTGATTGACTGTTTTCTGGCCGAGATGTGACAGGATCTCTGTTTCATTGGATTCATTCAATGGGAGTCCCAAAATTGATGGAATGAGCTTTGTACAGATTTTTAAGAGAGAAGTGTAGATGTGCACCAGGTAAGTATCTGAAAAAATATTTAAGTATTTCGGAAGTGGAACTAAGTGACTATTTTTGAGATGTGATTGACATTAGAGGTGGTTGGGTATTGTAAAAATAGGCTAAGCACTGAGAGATGTCAACCTGGCGATATACAGTGTTGCAATTGGGTACTGGTCAATATCCATCAGGACTGGACCTGCTTAACTTATTAGTGCGAGTACTGACCAGCAGACAAAATAGCAGCAGTATAAACGGAACAGCGGATGAATTCCCCAAATGGCATCAACGGTGGAAATAATCCCGAAACAAATAAGACCTTATCCGGGCTACTCCGATATATTTGGTACTCAGGCCGGTAAGGATTTCCGGACTGAGTCAGGGTCTTGGAAAAGAGATGGTGGCGTAAGAGCACTTAATGGACCACCGCTAGCACTCACATCCCAGTTCTTTCGGTTCAACTGACCCTTGTCCTAGGGGTATCAAAAAAATGGAACTGGCCCTCCAGGTTGGGGGTAACTATCCGGCCATGCAAAAACTTAAAAAAGTTACGAAGCAACGACAAGCCTCGGATAGGGATGGATCTAATGTTGACGTGGAATGTTAGGTCCCTTAACTGGCCAAAAGCAGACGAACAACAAGCGGAGGCCCAAGACTGCTGCAAAACAGACATAACTGCCATTCAAGAAATGCGATGGGATGGGCCGGACAAAACTACGCCAAGACAAACTAATGCTGTGAGAAAATTCGACGTCAGACGGCTACAATCGCAAGAGATCGGCACGTCCTTTTCCGATCGAGTGTCTCTTAATCTCTTAAGAGGTCCAATGGCGCCAGCATCAAGCATTGAAGACCATTGGAAACACTGCCAAAACGCCGTCAGAGATGCCGCTTCTGATGTGCTGGGTAGAATCACAGTCGATGCCGAGGATTTGGAAAGACCATTTCTGCAGACTGTATAGCGCCGTTGGCCAACCAAATACCGCTGTCAGGCAGAATCAACCTTTCAACCTGGATGATGATGACTAACAATTTCATCCACCCGACCTGGACGAAGTGAGGATAGCTATATCGAAGCTTAAGTCCAACAAAGCTGCTGGAGCGAACGGCCTGACTGCCGAGCTCTTTAAAGCGGCAGGCGATGACTTGGTAAGGAGCATACACCAACTCATCTGTTAAAAACGGTCGGACGAAAGTATGCCCGATGAATGGAACCTTTGCATTGTTAGTCCGATTCTCAAGAAAGGAGACCCTCTGAACTGCCCCAACTACAGAGGCATCAGTCTACTTAACATCGCATACAAGATCTTATCTGCCGTATTGTGTGAACGCCTGAAGCCGTTCGTCATCAACCTGATATGTCCATATCAGTGTAGCTTCAGGCCAGGAAAGTCCACCATCGACCAGATATTCACACTACGTCAGATCTTGGAGAAGACCCATGGGCTTCAGAGCGATACACAACATATTTTCATGAATTTTTAGGCCCCGTGTGACAGCATCTATAGAGACGAGCTATACAGAGCAATGTCTAGTTTCGGGATCCCTGCCAAACTCATCCGTCTGTGCAGGATGACGATGGAGAATGCACGCTGCTACATCAAGGTCGGTAAACACCTCACCGAGAACTTTGATGTCAAAAAAGGATTTAGGCAAGGCGATGCACTGTCATGTGATTTCTTCATCCTCGTACTTGAAATAATATTGCAAAACTCACGCGCAAATACAAGAGGCATAATCTTTCAAAAGTCTGTCCAAATACTCGCATACGCTGACGATAGTGACATAATTGGAAGAAAGCAGCGTGATGTCAGTGAAGCTTTTGCAAGTATTGAGACGGAAGCGGCGAAAATGGGTTTAGTGATCAACGAGGGCAAGGCCAAGTATATGCTGTCAAGCAAAAAGGACACTGAATGCCGACGTCTCAGACAGAACGTCACCGTCGACAGGTATAGCTTTGAGGTAGTGAAGGACTTTGTCTACCTTGGCTCCGCTATAAATACAAACAACGACACCAGCGCTGAGATCAAACAAAGAGTAACTCTTGCCAACCGCAGTTTCTTTGTGCTAAGAAGGCAATTGAGTAGCCCTCTCTCGGATAACAAAAGTCACCATTTATAAGACCTTAAAGATCCCAGTCCTGCTCAGAGGCGAAGAGGCCTGGACCTTATCAAAAATGGATGAGGGTGATCTTGCCCACTTCGAGAGGAAAATTCTTCGAGTAATTTTCGGTCTCGTCTGCATCTCCACTTTTAAAGGTGGATTTATAAAAAACTGCACAGCGATTGATCGGGAAACAGTTGAATGTAATCTAACTTGGATTGGGTCAGCAGCGACAGTCTCTAGAATTTGAGTTCAAGGCCTACTTCGCTAGCAAAAGCCTGCTATGTGCCCACGGTCTTATGGACGACAAGGATAACACCACAAAAGAATGCTTCTGATTAGATTGGGTTAGGTTAAAGTGGCTGTTGGAAAATAAGACCAACCAACTTAGGGCTATTGGCCCATTGTGATGCCACTTGGCATCATTGTCACTTAAGTTATTGTGGAGGAAGGCTCCCAGGTGGCGATTTCTTCTTTGGGAGAGAACTGGACATGTACAGGGGAGATGAAGGATTGTCTCCTCCCCCTCCGCTTCCATGTAGTTTCTGCAGAAATCGTTAGTAAACATGCCAAGCCTTCTTTCGTGTTTACCTATAAAGCAGTTTCCAGTGATGACACCTATAATGGCGCTAAGATTTTTTCTATTTAGAAGGATTAAGCTCATGGAGCGATTCAGATCTAGTTGTGACCAGATTGGTTTGGTCGCTAAAAATTTCAATCCAACCGTCCACCTATGTAGCGATAGGTATACTTATGTTATCCTTTTCAGGTGTGATAGGTATAGTGGTTCCAATTTTGGTAAATACGTCGACCCTACAATTCCCTGAAATATCTCTATGTCCCGACACCCAACAAAGGTGAATGTTAAACTACTCCGCCATCTCCATTAGAAATCATCGGCAATCCATGACTGTTATTGAATTAGGAGAAATGAGTCCAGGGATGTGTTAGCTGCCTGACTATCGGAAATGGTGAGGATATCCATTGCAGATATTATATTTTTCTTCAGCCAGGACAGGGCTACTTTAATTGCCAAAATTTCCGAAAGAAACACGCTAGAATGATTGAGGAGGCGGAAGGAGAGGCTAAGATTTAGCCACCTTTTTGTGTTAAGGCAAAAACACCATCATCAACTCCACTTACGGTCTTTGACCCGTCGGTGTAGAAGTGGATTGAGTTGTTATCCTAGAAGGCATTTTCCTCCCACAAGGATCTTACGTGGAAGCTCATGTCAAACCATTGTTTGGGTATTGTGTAGTCCATGTCTTCTGGTGGGATTCCTAATGTGCTAAGAATATTTGCGTGGCCAAAATTTTTATGTGCCCACTGTGAAGTCGCTTTAAGGTATATAGCTAGGTATAGCTAGGTTGGCGGCTTCTTTTCTGTTTTAATGTTAGCTTAGCTTCATGCAGTTCACTGCTTTGTCTAAGGCCGTCCACCACACAACCACCCCGAAGGTGAGTATCGGTCTTTTGACCGAGATATAACATACAGCCAATGGGTGATGCGAGGTTGGAGGCCCCATTTGTTCCCGACTTTCCTTTGTAGTATGCATGTTGTGCCGGTTAGGGTTAAAGTAAGATCGTGTATGGATATGAATTAGTCGTTCTAGCGTTTTTAGAAGGAAAGATGATAGACTAATAGGTCTTAGGTCCTTTGGGACAAAATGAGATCATTTTCCGTTTTTCGGGATGAAGACTACATTTACTTGTCTCCATGACAGAGGGATCTGGGATAGTTGTACGCAGCACCTCATAATATTTTTAAGCGATGGCAAGATTATATCAGAAGATCTTTATAGCTCGGCTGGAATTATACCGTCCGCCCCAACAGACTTGTATGGTTTGAAGCTATACAGTACCCAAAGCAGTAGGCTGCAGGAGTTCTATTGCGATTGCTGTTAGCCGTGAAAAGGGAGCTGCCTGGAAAATGAGTATGCAATAGCAGGTTGAGTGATTTATCATTTGAAGTCGTCCAAGAACCATCGCTTTTTTCAAGCAGTTAGGTATCGAAGGGCTTGTTTAAAGGATCTTTCTTAGGCGTGATGCCTCAGAGGTCTCAGTAATTCAGTCCTCAATTATTTTTTTTATATTTTTTGAGGGATTCTTTGTATGAGTCCCAATCTGATGCTTTTCTTGAGGTTTTCACTTTGTTGAATAGCTTCCTGCAAGTATGTGCAGGAGATCCCAGTATGAATGTCCACCAGTATGACTTTGTCTTGTCTCTAAATTTAACTAGAAGACAAGAGGCGGCCAGTGCTTGGCTGAGGGCCCGGGTTAGAGTCTTGACTTTCGAATCAAGCTCATTGGTGTTGTCCAGGACTTGAAAGGTCGGGGGAGATACTTTTTAAAAGTGTGTATTCAAAAAGTAACTCACCTCTATCGTTGGTGTTGGTGCTGCCCCATATTGTGTGATGCGCATTGGCATCGCATCCTATGATGAGGTCAGTTTTCTTTCCTCCTGCTTCCACTATCACCCTTTCCAGGTTATCACCAGGGAGAGAGCCCGACAAATCTTAAGACCAATGTCCAAATACATCATTGGAAGGGCAGTTTGTAGACATAGCCTACATGACATTACCGCTGGCAAGAGATTAAGGCCTAATGACCTTGCGGCGGGACGAATTATCACCAAAGCAAGCACACAGATTTCCTATCTCAATAAACATGACGATTTCCGGATCATAAAACGCTAAATAGAATTAATCACGTTGCGATAGATGCAAGCTATGCCTCCAGTTCCAACTATCCAACTATATTGACCTGCGTTAGTACATCGTTGCAGCCAAGGTGCATGTAACGGCAGAACGGCATAGTCATCAAAGCTGCTGAAAACGGCATGATATTGACTGCGCCAACTATAGAAGCATAGGTCTCGTAAACATTGCATATAAGATTCTATCTGCCATATCATATGAACATCTGAAACTTTTCATCAACAACCTGATTGGCCCCTATAACTGCGGTTTCAGCACAGGAAAATCCACATTCTTTCTTCCATTCTTTTGACCTTTCTCGGCCAACCAACATTAGGCATCTACCTAAACAAGCAGTCGCTATCAGCCACCCTCCATATGTGCTCTCCAAAGCTAATTCTTGTATCGATCCACATTGCCAGATAGTGAAGAATCGGGTTTGCTCAGACTTTTGCACCCACGACGTTCACACGCCGAACCATCGTTGTCTTATGAATATAACCACCACCGTTTTTGGGCCACCAACTCAAGCCTGTGACCCCGCAGCCAGTACGTCATTCTTGCGACCGCCCACCGTGTTATGCTCTCGGCCTCCTCAGGGGTTCACAGTGTCACGACAAGTGCGACATCATCCCCAAAGCCACTCAACCAGCCCAGAGGCATTTCTAGGGGTTCGTACACGGGGTTCCAGCGAGTGGGGCACAGTGCCGGCCCACCCGATCTCAATCGCTTCTCTCTTCTTTCCTCTGTAGTGTCATACCGGGGCATCTTTCTAAGGTAGTCCGGTACACTTTTTCGCCACAATGGCTGTCGCATCCATCTTGCTAAGTTAAGCGCGTTCTTGACGTCGCGCAGAAGCAAAATGCCAACATTCTTCATCATGCGGGAGGCTTGTCGAGCGACTCTCGTGGAACCCATGTTGCGGTAAAATTTACCACAACAAGTTCTACTCTTTCCCTTCCTTCGTCTTTCCACTTACATTCTTTTCTGTTGGTTCTTCGAAATCCTTGAAGGGAGGATGGTGGGCAGCCATGGGTTCATCAGCCATTGGTGCACCCTCTTAGTATCTTGAAGGATCAACCATCGCAGGTAGGACGGACGGTCCATTATAGAAGCGACCAGAGGAAAGGCGCAGGAACCGCGCCCAACGAATTAATGTTTAGGAGCCTTTACCGAAGTTGTCGGCTCTTGCCCTTGTGTGGTGTCGTCTTCCCCATCGAGTAGTCTCCTTTGCCTTAGAAGGCATCTCCGCTCTACCCATTTCTTTCCTGCCCAATCCATTGTTTTGGCCCACCCCTTCATTTTATGTCCGTTGTCTCCTTGGAGAAGCATATTGGCGGGAAGAATTGGTGGGTTCTTGAACTCTGTCTTTCTGCTTCTATGCTTGTCGGAGGGAACAACCACTAGGTCTGTGAAAAGGCAGAGGCAGGAGTCTCTTTGGTAGTGACGGACGGTCACTTTAGTAAAAGCGCGTTACGTCTAGAGCCAGATGGACAGTCTGGAATCCTCTGCGTGCCATAAACCCCAGAAGATTCAAAACTACTGGCGCCCTATTCGGTGACGGACGGTCGTCCATCGAACCCCAAATAAACATTGTAAAAGAAATATAATTGTAAAGACTGGACACCCATTTGCGTGCCCCGCACTTACGAAATTTAAGACAAAAGGATTCACCGGGATGTCGTTGGTTAGTTTAGATTGGGTAGCGCTCAGAGGTAGAACTCCTTTCAATAATCTGGTCACATGAGTAGTTCCTTGTTTCGCCCCCACGATACCTCATCCGATCATAATCAGAAACGGATAATGATCAGGACATATAAACCCGAATAGGCCGTATATTGTTTGGCAAATTATCTTTTTCTTTTTTCTATCTTTTGGGAAGGACTGGGGTTGCATTCCGACTGAATGCAACCCCAATTATTGATCGTAAGGGAAATACTAGCTCGGAGCAAAAGGGATATCCCAATCCCAAGATGTGGGAAATAAGAATGAGAGCCTCAGGGGTGTATGTGTGTGAGAGTGGAAGCAACGGAGGTCCAAGGCATGGTGGCACACTTCAGCAAAATTGCGGAGTGTTGCACACAAAGACCAAAAAATTGGCCCGTTGCATCCGTATGAACGGTTGTACGAATGGGCGTATGTGTGAGACCTACGGTCCGAGCCAATATCGATGGGATAGGGTTAACCACTTCTTGGTTGACCATCAAAGAGTTTAAAAGAAGTTTGGCAAAAAAAAAAACAAAAAAAGAGAAAAAAGAAAAAAAAAGGAAAAGGTTCAATCGTTTTTTTTTTAAGAAAAAAAAGAGAGAAGCGAAAAAAAGGGAAGGAAGAAGCCTAGAGAGGAAAAGGGAAGAAACAGTGAGGGGGAAACAAGGAAGAACTCAGGACTAGAAAGGGGAAGACAAGGAGGTACTTCTACAGGCAAGGAACTTTCGGGAAAATTAGGAAAGAAAGATAAGTACCCTTTTGTGTTAGAACAAGTTGTGTATATCGTGTTCCCCGGGGTGAATCCTTTCAAAGAAAAAACATATCGCGTTTTAGTGTCGGGCTCCGCAAGTAGCGGTTCAGGCTATTTAGTGGTACCTTCAGTACCATCTTTAAAAAAAAAAACATTTTGTTGTCGCCGCCTTTCGGCTGTTAGCTTATCAACCAATCCTCGATTAATAAAAAGATCCATTTTATAACGTTTACCAAAAACGATTCTTTTTCTTTCTGGTGTGGTTTTCGGCTTATTTCTTTGCAGCATACGGTTTTGCACTTCCGATCGGAAAAAGTGCATGGCGCCTACTTTAAACAGCGAAAATTCTTTTGAATTGAAATTTTAAATTTTCGCGAATCTTTTCCTGAACCCAGCCCAGCTGAGCAGGCATCAGGTTCAGCAAACAATTTGCTGCAAATTTCCCAAGGGCATTTTATTTTTCCCCTAAATCTCAAGTGACAGACCGCCACTTGGAGCTTTAACCACCAACCGCGTGGTTCGGTTTTTTTTTTGTAAGATTCTTGTGTTTGGTTTTTTTAAGTAGATTTTCTTTCTGCCGGCAACCCGGCCATCCTAAATATTGATAACTGCCGATAGAATTGTAATATCCATTAGGGAAATTGTGCAACACCCATACTGATTATCGGAGAAATTGCTACACCAGCTGGTGGGCCTCTAAAGGCGTATTGTTTGTATTCAAATCAGCAGGAGGTGACGCATTAGCCAGGGCCTTACAAAGTGCTTTTCATTGGAGCCACGCAACGCTGTCCGAATCCCTGGCGCGAATCAGTTATTCAGTAGCGTTATTGCCAGAATTTAACACCTTCAGATCGAGACTCGCGATCATCTCTTGAGTTTTGGTTTCCTTCATGCACCGTCCCTGAACCTCCCAAGATTTCGCTAGCCGAATGCAGTGCGTTGCACCCGACTTATCCCGCAACATTTAGACGTCCGAGCTAGGGCCAATGTCTTTGCAGAGGTAGCAACTTACTTCTATTTGATCAGTTGAACTGCTCTTTTGCAATCCTAGGTACAATGGGTAGTCATAACCAATGAGATATTGTAAACCATTTATTGTGCTCAAAATATTTTAAACAGCCCTCTCTAGAGTTATCACCATAAACAGCATAAACTGTGAATTCTATCAGCACCTATCTTACCCACGACGGCGATTGGATTATTATTTTATTTTCACTGCAAAAGACTCAGATGAATCGATAAGCTCATCACATCTATTGTTTTAGAAAAAAATCATTGACTAACCAGTGATATTAAGTGATCATAAGACTCAAACGTAAGATCATAGATCTCACGCTTATCAGATGAGTTCCTAAGAATTATCTACAAAGTCAACTCTGTGATTTTCGGCGATGAATGACCTTCCACTCTCAAAAAACCCACTAACGCTATCCTCTAAGTATCTAAGCCTTTCACCGCTGAACAATCACTTGTAGATACTTCTATAATTTACGAGTCACAGTTCCATTTCATTGAACAATGCCAAGCGATAACCGGGAAACGAATTATGCTGTCATTCAAAATATTCCCTCATCGTGTCCGCAGTAATTAAAATGCACAGAATAGCACAAAGCGCACAGTGGTTGACGTACCCCAAGATACTTAAAGATGAAGATACTCTATATCTAAGCTGGTTTACCTTGTTAACAGACCGACTCTCGACTCTCGACTCTCGACTCTCTGTATCTTTTCATCTCCTCCACCGTGTGTATTTTGACGATTATTAATATGACCGTTAATCGTTGTTGAAATATCGAATTATCACCGAAGTTCTAGATACAAAAGACCAAAGATAACAACAAAAATGAGGAAAAGCTTAATCAACAAATGATGACGAAGCAACTGAAGAAACAGAGGAAACAGAGGAAGAAGCTGCACCGTGAATTGCATGAAAACGACAATGACAACGAACAATATACGAGTATCTACCGAAAAAACAACAACATGAATAGATCGTGTGCATACACTTGTATAGTATCGGAGAATTGTTTTACGCGTGATTCTATGGTGTCGTAGATTTTGTTGTACCAGGCACCGGATTGCACCTCGTACCAGCTACCAGATCCGAATTGGGAGGTGCGGCGCAGTTTTGATGTATGTATGGCATCAGACACTCGTACTTCAATGCCCTCACTCTGGTGAGTAAGTATCAGCTACATATACTTACACTCGAATTGAATGGCAAACTTTTGAATGCTTTTCTGGTCACTACAGCAGTGGGGGGGGTTCCTCTATCCGAAGTGCGCTGCCACAGATCTTCTGTTAGATTTATTCGCTTCCAAGCCAAAGTTGACGTAAGATTTTTTGTATTCAGATGTTGGATTGTTAGGATTTAATTTTTATTTTATTTTCGTTCTCTGCTGCCTTATTGATTGTTTGCTTTGGATGGAAAAAAAAAAAAATAAAAAAAAAAGATGCGATTAGAAGTCTTTCCTGGAAGTCAGTGTTTGGGACGATTATTGTTGGTCGGTAGATGAATCACATACTAATGGATCTGCTTTCTGGTCATTAGCAGTATTTCACGGTTTCCTTATACTATGTACTGTAGATGTAATGGATTTTGATTTTGATTAAGGCAACAACTATTTCAGGATGTTTGATTAAACCTGAGGAGGAATAAGCGTAAATAAGATAAAATTGTTTATTGATTTTTAGACGAAAGCTTATTTACGATGTTGATTTCTAACCAGCAGTCTAACTGGCTGCAACAGGAAAATTTTTCTTCAGAAAAGACCTCTGATAGGTACCCAGGTTAACACCCAGATTGGGTGATCTGAAACAACCAAAGGCTCCTTACCAGTTCCTTTGATATGTCTGTCTAACCTATTTTTTATTAACCGCTGCAATAGTGTACAGATGAAGTTTACCAACTTCTACGCAAGAAATTCTGCATTCAAGGCTCAGCCGACGAAATTGCAGAGAAATCCATGCATTTATCTCTACCCTTTCGGCGGGCTATGGTAGACTCAAAAAGTGAATCGAAAAAACATACGGAGAGTTGATAAAAACTATAGCTAGCTAATACACAAAACGAAAATTCGAATAATGTAGTGAGTGGAAGAGATAAGGCTTTGTCCCAACTCGGAATGTCGTACCAAGAATTCAATGATTTCATTTCTTTTTTTATTATAATTGGCCAACTGAACCGACAACCACACGCCTCGGATATGGACGGATATATTGTTGAATGTAGGTCCCTTAAAATACCGTTTGCAGCCAAACATCTCGCGGAGGCCTTCGACCGCTTTAAAGCAGGTATTATCCAAGAACTGCGATGGGATGGGCCAAGCAAAAGACGGATGGAAAACTGTAACATTTAATACGGCGACTGCTTTAAAGAGAGAAGACAGCGCTTATTTTGATACGGATTTGTTATCCAAGGCAGACTTAGGCAAAGAGTCTTAAGCTTCCGGCACGTGAGCCAAGGCCTCGTAATAATCCGCATCAAGGCCATCAGCCCGATTTGTACACGCGCCCCTACAGAAAAAAACAGATCAAAAGCGATCAAAGACGAGATTCTTTGACCTTTGACCTCCTAGATATAACATATGCTTAATGCCCCAGCTATGACACCAAAATTGTTCTAGGGGACCTGAATGATACTAGGTGGGGTGAAAAGTAACCTCCTTGACTGCCAGAATGCGCCGCGAATGCAAAAACTGTTATGGTGCCTTGAAGTCCGTTCATATTTAGGCAGACATGCCAAATTGCAGTGCGATACTGTCTTTAGTTTTGTTTTGACAGCTGATTGTTGTTGACGTGTTTGGCATCATGTTGAGTATGGACAACAACGATTATCGTTCTCTCATAAAACATTATTTTTTGAGAAGCGAAACGGCGAAGGAAACAAAAGAAAAGTTGGATAAATATTATGGGGCAGATTACACCGTCAAATATTGGTTTCGAGAGTTTCGTGGTAGCCTCAACTCCACTACCGATCAAGTCCGCAGCGGCAGACCATCCGATGCGGTTACAGAGGACAATGTCATAATAATACATTAATTGGCAAAGAAGTCATTTTTAGACCTCGTATCGGGACACAACCTCATAGGAGCCAGCTCGCGGTTTCACACCTCAACATCCATAAAGGGACTTGGCAGTCTCCGGAGCAATAAATCGTCCCCCAAAATTCTTGATGACCAAATCTTCCGCGTAGCTTACATATACTCGCATCACTACCTTGTTGAAGCCACGAGCAGAATAGAGTGTAGTCATACCACCCATTTTCGACGTTGAAAAGCTGCAATCGCAAGAGACCACTATAATTTTTGACGACCGCCTTTCGCTCAAACTCTTTCAATATCCGGTACCCCCTACACAATCCATAGAACACCAAAGGGAATGCTGTCAATTAGGTAGCAGAAGCAGCATCTGACATAATTGGTTCGATGACGGATGTGGGGAGGCGCATGCAGCCAAACAAGCGGCATACAATGCTGCTCGTAAGCTCTATGAACAGAAGACGTCTTAGAAGAAAGAAGAAAGAGCACGGGAAGCACGCGGTCGAGGAAATAGGGAGATGGTACGGCAAGAATGACGTTCGAAAATTCTATCAAAGAATTAAAAGAACATGGCAGGGCTACAAAGCCAGAACGGAAGCCTGCAAGAACAGAGATGAAAACCTAGTCGTAGAATCGCAGTCGGTGATGGCGATGGCGCGATAGTTAGCTCATTGGGCTGTCCAATGGAGGGTCACCAATGGGTCACCAACAATTTTTCAAATCGCCATCACCCTTTCGGCGGGCAATGGTAAACTCTCGAAAGTAAAATTGCCTACGAAAAAGCTTCTAAGGAGTGCCGTTCGGACTCGGCAATAAACCATAGGCCCCACATAGATGTGACAAAAATGACAACATGAGCAACACAAATGAGTGTCAAGAAGTTAGGCCATGGCCCATACCGGGCTGCCAGCGTCACAGTGTTGTTGTTGTTGATGAAAATATGGAAAGACAACTTCTGCAGACTATTTACATGCGACGACGAGCATAATTTCGCTGACAGGCAGCATAAACCATCAACACTGGACGATGATATTAGAGAATTCCATCCACCTGACCTAGAAGAAGTTGAGATTGCGATATAGTGACTAAAGTCGCACAAAGCTGCTGGCCCAGATGGGCTCCCAGCTGAACTGTTTAAAGAAGCTGGAAATGACCTGGTTAGGAACATGCACCCACTCATCTGCAAGACATGGTCAGAAGGAAGCACCCCTAATGAATGGAATCTCAGCATCATTTGCCCAATCCACAAGAAAGGAGATCGCTTCGATTGCGCCAACTATAGGGGAATTAGTCTCCTAACCATCACCTACAAAATCTTCTCTGCCGTTTTATGTTATGGCTTGAAACCGATCATGAGCAGTCTAATAGGTCCATATCAGGATGGTTTCAGGGCAAGGAAATCTACCATCGATCAAATATTCACACTACGGCAGGTCTTGGAAAAGACCCTACAAATGACAGCGTGCACAGGACGAGCTGTGTAAAGCCACGTTAAGTTTTTGCATTGCTGTCAAATGCGTCGGGTAGTGCGGGCTGACAATGGAGAATACTTGCTGCTTCATTAAGGTCGGTAACAAATTAATCGAGACATCCAGTGTCAAGAAAGGTTTAAGACAAGGCGCCGCGATGGCATGTGACTTTTTCAATATCGCTTTACAGAGAATCGTGCAAATTCACAATGGAGGGGGAGATTTAACCCCGAACTGTACGGGCCGTACAGCGACATCGACTTGGTCAGGCGTCTATGGATGCAATGCGTAAAATGACTGGGCCATGTAGAGCGAATGGACACCACAGCTCCAGCCCGAACAATCTTCAAATCTGAACCCCGGGGACTACGTTGCAGAGGACGGCCGAATCTACGGTGGTGCGAACAAGTGGAATGGGACCTCAACCAACTTGAAGTGCTGGAGAGGCATGTTGGTTGAGGCCTAGGTACACTCCGGACCGTAGCGCCACTTAAAAACAAGAAGAACTGAACATGTTATTCTTAGATCAAACGTAGGCATTTAAGTTTCTGTACTCAGTGAACCGTAAGACCCAAATACATCTGACTGAAGATAGTGTCGTAAATTCTTGTGGGACGACATTGATAGCTGCAAACGAGAGAGGGTGGGAGAATGTTGCCGCTATGAGACTTCTTGATGTTAGATCACGATTCGGCAACATCTGCAATATTCTCCGTTCAGCACAGGACAAATGGGACGGTATTGGGTTATCAATCAGTAAACTAATCTCACGAACTTTATCCACTGCCTTGCGTTTACTAGCTGCACTTGCTGCAGTTGGTGCATTATCTGAAATTCTCTTTTCAAAATTCACACTGTTTAGGCATCATAGCCTCCATTTTGGAAATAGAGAAGTTCAGATTAAAATGGCTGTTGGAGAATGTTGTGATGCCATGTGGATCTGGGATCCTCCTACCCTTGAAACCAATTTTGGCTTTTGACGAAGCGAAGAAGACTTTTCACGTCTATATATTTTAGATGGCTTAAGACATTGTAGAAGAAGGTCCTAAGAAGTGTTTTCTTCCCTGTGAGAGAACTAGATATGAAAAAAGAAGGTTTGAGAATGTCTGCTCCTCTTCTTCCAAGTCCCTGCAACTTCTGCTTCTCATTTGTAGACATGCCAAGCAGGCAGTGCCGCTCATAATGTGCTGGGTTTAACTCAACCACCACAAAGAAAGCCCTGGTTTAGCCAAGAATGCCGGTAAGTACATGCATACAAAGTGGCACTGCATAGCATGGCTAGATCTGCTCAGGAGCTCTATGAGCAAAAGAGGAGAGACGAACACCTGAATTTCAGGAGGAAAAAGAAGTAACATGGAAAGAGTAGCGATCAAGGAAATTGAGAGATGATACTCTAAGAATGAGATAAGGAAGTTACCAGAAGGTAAAAAAAACATGCCATGGACACAAGCCCCGAACCGAAGCCTGTAGAAACGAACAAGTAGAGTAGCACTCGATGCTGAGGATTTGGAAAGATAATTTCTGCAGATTGTATTACGGCGATGACTTACCAAATACCGCTGTCAGGCGGAAAGAACCTTCTAACCTGGACGATGAAGACCAACAGTTTCGTCCACCCGACCTCTCTGATGTCCTCGGCCACAGTAGTAATATTCTCGGTCGAGCGAGCAATGTTTTTAGGACATCTCAAGTGGATCTAGCTTAAATATTTGCACTCATGGTATAGGGCGACGAAGAACACGCCGACAAAATTCACACTGCGTTAAAACAACAGACCGGAAATTGTGTTGCTTGTGCTTAAAGCAAACAGGCAGTTAGCAAAAATACAATAATATTACTTAGATATCAATGAGCATACACGTCAAAAGTATTAAAAGCGTTAAGCAGCGAGTTGACAAACGTGCACCACAGCAGTATATCAGGGAAACTGTTTCTGCATCCACAATCATTGTCTTCCCTTCCAGCACTTCAATCAAAGAAGTGTTGATGCTTCGGCAAAGTTTGTGTTGTTGTAAGCACTCTCAATGTCGACGAAAATGCCCAGCACGTACTCCATCTTGTCAGGTGCGTCTTTTAGCAGAATCTATATTGGCATCCTCTCGACGAAGGTGTCGATTTTCAGCACAAGACTACTATTACTGATCTCTACGGTCTGAACTCTATGTCAACACCGGGCTAACATTGTAGATTCTCTCCTGGTACACGTTTTCATGGTTTTAACACTAAGTTTGCGAGATGGAATCCAGTATGCCGTAAATCTTGGCCGATACCACTTCTATGATCGCTTAGATTTAGTTATGCAACATAATGGCTGATTCTATTTCAGGGATCAAATCTGGTGCTCAAAACCGCGGCTTAAAGGGCCATACAACATTTTTTCATAGCCATATGTGGGGTAAGGTGCAACTTTGTTTTATCGCATATCCGGATATAAATATAGACAAGCCTTTCCTTAACTAACTCAATACTTCAAAGGATGTGCGAATGTTAACATCACTGATGCCTTAATATGTTTGAAACGAAGTATCTTTTGGTTACTGTGTAGAATTGTAGTAACCATATACAAAGTCAGTATGCCAAAGGCACTTGTACAAATAACGAGGTGTATATCTTGGTAACATGGGCCTAAATGTAATATCCTCGTTAAAGCTAAAATAGCTTGACCCAGTTTCACGATCTTGCAAATAAGCTAAGAAAGACTATTCGAATCCACAAGGGTTAAAGAATCTCCCTTCAAATCCAAGTGACATAAAATCTTTCTTCTTTTCAAAAATAAAACACTCTTCTCAAAAAATTACGATGCCATCAAGCAACAATTTTTCACTTTGAAATTTCAGAAGTGCTCCTACGAGTTTCTATCTAAAATTTACAAATTTCCCACCGCCATTTGAGTTATTTACTTCGTATTTTGTTTTAATTTGAGTTTGCGTTGTATCTCAAGCTCTACAAGTATGTAACACTGTCACAAAGATAATTAACATAATTACCAAACGAGTCCTTTGAAGTTGAAAATTGCCAAACCGCAAAGGGTTGACGGTTGATGGTTTTAAACTTTCCTTGAATATGGTATAGCTATGCCGTATTTTGGCGCTTGTAATCAATACTCGGTTCAGCGGAAGCGCTGTATTTTATAGTATATCGGAAGTATGTGCCAGTGGCTTTGTTAACTGTTGAATGAAATCATTTCCCATTTCAGCGCCTAATCGGAAGTGATTATCGTTTTGGAACAATCACTGATAAGACGCTGATTCTGTGCTGTGTTCGAACTTCCTGGGGCGTATGCGTACTTTTTAAATTTTGTATTTGTATCTTTAATTGTTTTCTTGACTTGAATTTTAGTTTTGACTCTATTTCCTAGAATATCTTGCCAAAAGTGAATGCCATATCAAAATTAGTGAGTAAGTGGAAATGGCAAGTTCCGCGGGTTGAAAAAAAAAAAAAAACACTGTGGCGCTGGCAGCCCGGTTTGGGCCATGGCCTAGCTTCTTGACACTCATTTGTGTTGCTCATGTTGTCAATTTTTTCACATCTGAGCGGGGCCTACGGTTTATCGCCGAGTCCGAATGGCACTCCTTAGAAGCTTTTTCGTAGGCAATTTTACTTTCGGGAGTTTGCCATTGCCCGCCGAAAGGGTGATGGCGATCTGAAAACTTGTTGGTGACCCAGCCAGGAATCGAACCTAGACTCTCTGCATGATAGTCAAATGAGCTAACTATCGCGCCATCGCCATTGGCGTTCCGCGGGTTGGCTATCTTTATTACGCGTATAAGCCGGACGAGATTGTTTATTCACTTTTAACAAAATTTTGAAGCGTAGTCTTGCAGGATTTCTGAGTTGGAAGGAAATTTTCCCAGAACAGTTTTCTTCATGCTCTTGAATGTGAAGGAGGTTAGGCTGATATTGCGCAGACTGGCACCAACAGTGCTCTGAATAGTGGCAACGTTAGGCTACTGGTTAGGCTTTTTAGAAATCACGACCAGAAAAGGAAGCGAATATGCTAGAGCTTGTAAAGTGGTCAGAAAACTGGGGCAAGAGAGGAATGGGGCAGCTAGGAAACAGACAACTGTTGAAGAGAGTACCAACAATTTAATTTTCTTTTTTAAGGCACTTCGACCTTAAAGATATTTTATACCGGGTTGTCAGAACTGTGGTTGTAAGTAAATAAGTTTCCTAACTTCCGAATGAAGTAAATAACTCTACTAGCAAAGGAATTCAATAGTTTATTGGTGTCGAGTTGGTCTCTGAAGAAAAAATGTCGTCTGATTCAGTTGAGGACTGCACAGTCACATAAAACGTAGTTAGGTCTTTAATCTTCTTCGAGACTTTGATTTTTTAAAAGGTTATATCTCTAACCGTGATGTCCTGTAACGTACTAGGATTCTGATATCGTTTCGACTTCGATTTAGACATCTATTGACTTTTTTGTTGAAGGCCAGAATGAATCGTTTGAACTGTCTTAGTCTTGGATTACTCCGCCAATATTAGATGCATTTCGATAGCTAAACTGACTGCTGTTTTAAAAGTGCAGCAGAAGGGTTCAGATCCGTTAAACCGTGTTTCTGAGCCCTTGCTGGCCAGTTCGACAGCCATTTCATTACCATCAATGCCCTTATAACCAGGAACACATCAAAGTTTGTTCCTGTTTCTTGAGCTAGGTTTTTGGAGGGTTTTGAAGCAGTTGTTGATTTGAAGCTAAGAATATTAAGGCATATAAAGTTTCTTGACTATCCATTAGTATATGGATCTTTGTGTTGTAGATATGGTTGGCGCATTCTTAGTTCTGCCTAAAATACACTAGAACTTTTTCTCACTGCAATGGATTTGCTTGGGCCAGCGCACACGGGACTACTTTTACGCTGGGGTTAAACCGGGGTATCTTTTACTTCAATCGCACACGGGATGAATATCTCGGGGTAAAAATATTGTATACATGAACTGATTTTGATTGTAGTGGTATTTCTGAAAATTTGACAGTTCTCATTTTTTGTTTTATTCTGTGAATGGAAGCAAAGCGTAACAGGTGTGTGAAATCATTATTTCCAGAACAATTATGAATTTAATTAAATAAATATTTTTTTTTTATTATTTTAGGTAGAATATCAAAATGAGTAAATCAGATTTAGAAATCATAGCAGCAGGATGATAACGGTGTGCTCTTTAGTCGCCGGAGTTCAGATTTTGGAAAAAACAAGAAAAAGACAAAGAAAAAGGACCTGCTGGGTGAAAAGCTGACAAGAAGAGCGAAAACGATGTGGTAATATCCAAGCACTGCTCAACGAATTCAATTTATCTAACGAAGAAATTTTTAAATATGTTAAAGAAGGCTTAACACGGAAAGACACCCAGATGAGAGTTGCTATTCCTGCTAAAGAAAGATTGGCAGCAACTCTAAGATTTTTGTCCAAAGGTGAAAATTTAAATGAGTTGATTGAAAACACGAAACTCTCCGCTTCGTTTCTTCGAAAGAACATCATAGAAGTATGCGAAAGTATATACGAAAACATGAAGGACAAATCTTCGACTGTAAGATTGTTTTTTATGCAAAACATTTTATCAAATGTAACAATTTACAAATCTATTTCAGTTCCCTAAAACAAAAGAGAAGTGGCTGGAAATTTCGCAAGGTTTCGAAGCTATGTGGAAGTTTCCCCATTGTCTAGGTGCTCTTGACGGGAAACATATCGCATTCACCCCATCGCAGGAAGAGGCACCCATGTTTTACAATTATAAAGGTTTCAACAGCATCGTGCTGATGGCAATGTGTGACGCAAACTGCAAATTCACCTTTATAGATGTAGGTTGCAATGGGCGCATAAGCGATGGTGGTCTACTCATACGATCTGATCTCATGTTTGTCCTGAATAATGGCGATTCACTATTTCCCAGACCAGCAGTACTTGGAAACAACAGGAAGCTGCCCTATGTAATAGTAGCAGACAACGCATTTCCTAATATGGAAAACCTTGCAACGCCCTACTCAAAGAAAAATATACAAAAGGATTTCATCTAATTCAATGCTCGTCTGAGTAGAGCTCGACAAAATATTGAACGTGCTTTTGGCGTATTGGCTAATCGTTTCAGGGTTTTGCAGTCAACAATCAAATTTAATTCGGAAAAAAACCGTGAAGATTGTGCAGTGCTGTTGCGAATTACACAATTATCTTATCGAAAAAAGTTGATGGTACAAACGAAACTTAAGCGATATTTCTGCCGCAAACTGTCTAAATTACGAGGAAGAAGAAAATAATATAAACGAAGAAAATCAGCAGAGACCAAGACAACAATGTGTGGAAACAATTCGCAGATCATTTAGGGAATACTTCGCCAACGAAGGAAACATGCGATTTTAAACAATTTTGTATATATCCTGTAAATATTGTAAATAAAAACACAATTTTTACTTAAAAATGCCCTGCAAGGCTTCATTTAATAGGAATAACATTCTCTTCTTCACGTTCATCACAGTTATCACTTGCTTTACAAAAAATTTCGTCATTCACGATGACAGGAAAATCACTATACGAGTCTACTGCAGTGCTTGGGGGTGTTCTTTCTTGATTTAATTGATTAGTAGACTCGGAAGAACTTATAGTTGAACTTTACTCACTGTTGGTACTAAATTTGTACGAAAACGGTGTCGCTGAACCACCCCTCCACACATAATTTTGTTTGAGCAGCCTCCTCTCTTTGGCTTTTAGATTTTTGTAACGAAACCATTACGGACATTTTAAAGTCGTCAAAACTATTCTCCAATTTCAAAGATTGCAGCTTCTTCCCCTTCTTATCCTTTTATTAACCCTTTCCTCGTTATACGAACTTATGCGTAACGAGTTTCCCATTTTTACTGCATCGCTGCTGCTCCGCTTATGGGGTTGGCTAATGTCGCAGACCCCAGAACGCGTCTGCATAATGCTCGGTCCTGGATCGCTTCAGTGGTTAGCCCCAGGCGTTGTTGCGCATTTGCCATCTGAGAAATCCAGAAATTCTTTTTCCGACCTCGTTTTCTTACAGTTGGAGTGACCGTAGTTGATAGTGCCTTTTTAACCTGATTTTCCGCAGATCTTCTTTGAACGTGGCAATACCAGCTTATTCTATTCGCCTCAAGCTGTTCGGTTAGCGAATTCTTTATATGCAGACTTCCTCTTATACGCGTAGATCTAATACAATCGCGTTTAGTGACTCCACTAGACATCCTTAACATTTTCATTTCCGCTGCCGTCATTTTGTTTTTAAACGCTTCGTACATTGTCCAGCACTGTGAACCGTATATAAGAGCTGGTCTAACAACCGTGGTGTAGAGTTTCCCCTTTAATTTAAGTGGAAATTTTCGGTCGCAAAAGATTCCCGAATTTTCCCGCCATTTCATCCATCCCACACTCACTCTGTGGTTTACGTCGTCGTCACATTTCGCTTCCATGTTAACGGTTGATCCTAAGTACTTAAAGATAGTGCTTTTCGGAAGAACTATTCCGTCTAACATTATATCCGGAACAGGTCGCAACGGATGCGCAAATGGGCCCGTCAAATGCTCCGTCTTTGAACGACTTATTTTAAACCCGTTTCTCTTTAGCGCATTTCTCCACGAATCTAAGGCATTCTGTAAATCTTCGACGTTATCGCTAAGTATAACTGCGTCGTCAACGAATAGAATCCGCGTTACATTTGCTTCGCGCATGCAGTCTTTTAAAAGATAGTTGAATACTACGTTAAAGAGAAAAGGGCTAAGTACGCTTCCTTGATGCACTCCGACATTAACTGGAAATTCTCTCGTTAGTCCAGCAGAGCTTTTAACCGCAGTTTTCACGTTTCCGTACATGTCTTGTATTATTCTAACACACGTTTCCGGTACCTTTTGAGACCTCAGCGCCATATGAGATCCCTCGGCACTCGATCGAATGCTTTCTCGAGGTCGTAAATGCTTAGACGATTCTCGGTGCTTTTCCATTATTATTCGTAGGCTTTGGATAGCGTCCACTGTCGATCTTCCTTCAACAAATCCACACTGACTATTATCGAGCTTTATTATTTGCCGAAGACGTTCGTTTAAGACTCTTTCGACGATTTTCATTGTGTGCGACATAAGCTTGATTGAACGGTAGTTGTTGCATTCTCGAGTGTCGCCTTTTCCTTTGTATAATGGAACCAACAAGCTACTTCTTCATTGATTCGGTATAGGTTGTCCACATTTTAATTTATTTAAAAGTTTCGATAGCCAAACGCTGCCGATCCCCTCCATCTTCGACCAAAACTCTGATGGAATGCTGTCGGGTCCCGCCGCTTTCCCCCGCTTCATTTTTCCAATTGCTATACTTATTTCTTCGATTGAAAAGTCCGAAACTTCCTCATCAAACAGACCAGCTGTCGGCACGCTATCACATGAAAACTGTTTGTTAAGCAACTCCTTGCAGTATTCAAGCCACCGGTCACAAATTTCCTTTTCATTTGTTAGTAAACGACCGTCTGCGTTTTTGATGTATTTCGGCGAGGTTATTTCCATTGAATTTTTTTCTCCTCTGTGCAGCGAGCTTAAAAATATTTGGCATTTTAGTACTGTACGACGTTTGAACTTCTTGGATAGCTTGTCTTCTATCTGCCGATCGTGAGGATATTTGTTCCAACTCCTGGTACAGGTTTTCCGCTTCTGCCGCTCTTTGCGATCTTTTTAAGACGCTCGTATTCAAGAGCCAGTCGAGCTTTTTCGATATCGTCGCTCCGATCGCATTTTGTCCACGCTTGGAATGCACTCTTCTTGTCTAGTTTGGTTTCGCCATTCCACCACCATGTTTCTTTGCCGACGTGATGGTATTTCGATATAGTCCCCAGATGGGACTTTGCGAGTGTTATGCATTCCTCGTGCATGCTGTTCCACATTTCTTGCGGGCTAAGTGAGTCTGCTATACCATTTATATTTTGAAGTACTTCTTTAGCCAGTGCGATAAATCTTGCGCTTCGTTCCTTCGATAGATTATACCACCGGATTTTTGGCTTTCCAAACGATGCCCGTATTTTCGGTGGTTCCGCTGTGAAGAATTCTGTAATGAGCAGACGGTGTTGGCTTACTAGCGATTCTCCAAGTATTACTTTACAATCCTTAACACGGTTTCTCATCGACATTTTGCAGAGGTGATAATCTATTTGCGTTTCGTGGCCTCCGCTGCTATAGGTGATAAGATATCGTTGATGTTTAATAAACATTGTATTTAAGATGGTTAAGCCGTAAGGCCTACACGCTACAAGGATGTCTTCGCCAGCTGAATTTCTGGTTCCAAAGCCTTTACCTCCGTGGCAGTCCTCATAATCAACATTTGTTTCTCCGACGTGGCCATTTAAATCTCCGCCTACGAAGAGCATCTCATCGATAGGTATATTTCTAAGCAAATTACCGAACTCTGACCAAAATGTATCTTTTTCCGATTGGTCGCATCCATTTTGTGGAGCGTACGCGCTAACAATGTTCCACGTTTCATTGTGTATGACAAGTTTAACACTCATCAAGCGGTCGCTTATTTTCAAGATACCAACGATGTTGTTTAGAAGATCCGCTGCAACAACGATTCCAACACCGTTTCGTCCATTGACCGTTCCATGGTAGAACATCTTAAATGCCTTAGTTTTTAAATCTAGAAAACGCGCTTTATTTCCTGTATTACACCACTTCGTTTCCTGTACGCACAGGATTTGTAGAGTTCTGCGACGCATAATCGCTTTCAGTTCTAAACTTTTTGAGGTCATCGATTCGACGTTCCAACTTGCAAACCGAAGTTTATGAAAATATTTTGGAAACTTCATTTTGCCCGCCCCCGGAATCCGTCGGGCTCTGACACAAGCACTTCTGCTTGCTCTGGGATCACCCGAGTGCATTGCAATCGTGTGCGTTGCAGCTCTGTGTTCAAATGTTGGCAAAAGGCTTCTTCTTTTGACACAACCGGTTTTTTTTTCGGAAAATCTCTTCAAGACCGCCAGAGACTCGTTTGCCGTACTATGAAATTTCTCGAAATCGGTTCATCGCTTGTTTCTGAAAAAAAGAAAATAAATATGTCAGTAACAAAATACTTGTTTAATAACTAAAATACATGTGTATAAATACGTACTTCCTTAGAAGCCTGTGCCTGTTTTTTTTCACTAAGTGGCATCACACCATCACACATCATCCAAGGTGGATGATTCTCGCACCAGATAAAATCGACAAAATGAGGACAAGCTGGCAGCTTTCCGATACATATGGAATTTATTTCACAACAATTTGTAAACTTTTTACAGGCCTTCAAAAGAACTTACTGTAGATGAGCAACTCGTAACAATTCGTGGAAGATGCAGCTTCCGTCAGTATATTCCAAGTAACCCTGGAAAACATGGCATACAAATCTTCTGGATTGTCTGGATTGTGAATGCGTTGAAATTTATATCGGAACACAGCCTGGGCAGCAACGTGCCAAAAACATTGCATTCGGTTTAGTTGTTCGCCTGGCTGATCGGTTCCTTGATGACGAATATAATATTACAATGGACAACTTTTTTACAAGTGTCCCATTAGCAAGATCCCATTGACCAGATGCTTCGAAACTTCTCCTGTGCAGGAAAAACAAACAGGTGGCCTACTCGTATGAAAATGTTTCAAAACATGATAGATGTGACAGGTCCTGGAAGTTATCGGATGTATAATTTTACAAACCCGAATTGGTGTAAGACGGTGTCACAAAGCGGAAAATCTTCTTAGCTCTTGAGTTAGCAACTCCACACATCCATAAATTAATCGAAAAGGGTCTCACTGCGCAAATCGGTGAAGACGGCTCTCAGTTGAATGGGTTTTGAACTTTTGACATTATTTTTTCGTAAAATCTGAGCAAATAGTTTACGCCAACTATGGGTTCCTTGCATTCCTTCACGCAAGGAGTGAAAATGCGATACAAAACCAACTGCTGTTTGTGATTTGTGCAACACTCCAAACATTTTATACGAGTATTTGAAGAGTGCTACATGAAAAAATAAATGAACTTGGTAAAAACACAATTAAAGAAAATGAAAGTCATTCAATCTTAACGCTATCTAACTCTTCTGGGCAACGATTAGTATAAGGCCTTGTAGAAGTAGCATCTTCCGACAGGTTCTTTAAATAACGAGAATGAGCCTCTGCAGCCGAACATCTTGCAGCTCTGCTAATAAGTCCTACTTCACGCCTCCCCGTGGCGCCATCTGGGAATCTCACTAGAGGTTGCGAAGCGAAGAGGGCAAATGGCGAGTTTCCTGCGCCATTAACCAGGATTAGTGTCGGAAAAAAACAAAACAAGACCTTATCCGGGCTACTCCGACATATTTGGACCTCAGGCCGGAAAGGATTTCCAGGACTTAGTCAGGGTCTTGGAAAAGAGATGGTGGCGGACGAGCCCTATAAGGGCCAACGGCAGCGCTCACATCACGGAACGGGTTACTGGCTTCGGTGTAACCGACCCTTCGTCCTAGGGGCACTCAAAATGGAACTGGTCCTCCAGGTTGGGGGTTGTGCCGCCGGGATAACTGCCCGGCCATTTAAAAAAAAAACTAAGTTACGAAGCATCAACAAGCCTCGGATATGGACGGATCTACTGTTGACAATCCACGCAAACGACTTAAGGACAATGAGCTTCGGATATGCACGTGGAATGTTAGATCCCTTAATAGACCACGTGCAGCCGAGCAACTAGCGGAGGCCCTAGACTGCTGCAAAGCAGACATAACCGCTATTCAAGAAATGCAATGGGATGGGCCGGACAGAAAGAAGATGAAAAACTGCGATATCTACTACGGCAATTGCTATCGACGGCAAAAGCAGCGCTTATTTGAATGCGGATTTGTTGTCGGAGGCAGACTAAGAGAAGAAGTCCTGAGCTTCCGGCATGTGCGCGAGCGCCTCGTAACAATCCGCATCAAGGCTAAATTCGCCAACATAAGTCTTATATGCGCGCATGCCCCCACAGAGGAGAAAGATGACGACACCAAGGATGCCTTCTACGAGCTCCTTAACAAGACCTACGAGCAATGCCCTAGCTATGACATTAAAAGTGTCCTCGGTGATTTTAATGCAAAGCTAGGGTATCTTTGGTGGAATAATCGGAAAATATAGCCTGCACAATACCACCTCCGATAACGGATTCAGGCTAATCGACTTTGCGGCTGGACGAAACATTGCCGTAGCTAGCACGCGGTTCCCTCACCTCGACATACACAAGGGGACTTGGAGAACTCCTGATCAATCAACAGTCAACCAGATTAATCACATTGCGATCGACGCAAGAAACTCCTCCAGTATTATGGATGTCCGTACGTTCCGAGGAGCCAACATCAACTCGGACCATTACCTATATCCCAAACTACGCCAAGACAAACTAATGCTGTGAGAAAATTCGACGTCAGACGGCTACAATCGCAAGAGATCGCCAAGTCCTTTTCCCATCGAGTGTCTCTTAATCTCTTAAGAGGTCCAATGCCGCCAGCATCAAGCATCGAAGACCATTGGAAACACTGCCAAAACGCCATCAGAGATGCCGCTTCTGATGTGCTGGGTAGAATCACAGTCGATGCCGAGGATTTGGAAAGACCATTTCTGCAGACTGTATAACGGCGATGGCGAATCAAATACCGCTGTCAGGCAGAATCAACCTTTCAACCTGGATGATGATGACCAACAATTCCATCCACCTGACCTGGACGAAGTGCAGATAGCTATATCAAAGCTTAAGTCCAACAAAGCTGCTGGAGCGGATGGCCTGACTGCCGAGCTCTTCAAAGCGGCAGGCGATGACTTGGTAAGGAGCATACACCAACTCATCTGTAAAATATGGTCGGACGAAAGTATGCCCGATGAATGGAACCTCAGCATTGTTTGTCCAATTCTCAAGAAAGGAGACCCTCTGAACTGCGCCAACTACAGAGGCATCAGTCTGCTTAACATCGCATATAAGATCTTATCCGCCGTATTGTGTGAACGCCTGAAGACGTTCGTCAACAACCTGATAGGGCCATATCAGTGTGGCTTCAGGCCAGGACAGTCCGCCATCGACCAGATATTCACTCTACGTCAGATCTTGGAGAAGACCCATGAGCTTCAAATCTGTACACACCACCTATTCATCGATTTTAAGGCCGCGTATGACAGCATCTATAGAGTCGAGCTATATAGAGCAATGTCTAGTTTTGGCATCCCTGCCAAACTCGTCCGTCTGTGTAGGATGACGATGGAGAATGCACGCTGCTCCATCAAGGTCGGTAAAGATCTCACCGAGACCTTTGATGCCCAGAAAGGATTTAGACAAGGCGATGCGCTGTCATGCGATTTTTTCAACATCGTACTTGAAAGAATAGTGCAAAACTCAGGAGCAAACACAAGAGGCACTATCTTTCAAAAGTCCGTCCAACTACTCGCATACGCCGACGATATTGACATAATCGGGAGAAAACAGCGTGATGTCAGTGGCGCTTTCGCGAGTATTGAGACGGAAGCGGCGAAAATGGGTTTAGCGGTCAATGAGGGCAAGACCAAGTATATGCTGTCAAGCAAAAAGGACAACCAACACCGACGTCTCGGACAGAACGTCACCCTCGACAGATACAACTTTGAGGTAGTTTATGACTTTGTCTACCTTGGCTCCGCTATAAATACAGACAACGACACCAGCGCTGAGATCAAGCGAAGAATAGCTCCTGCCAACCGCTGTTTCTTTGGGTTAAGAAGGCAATTGAGTAGCAAAGCCCTCTCTCGGACAACAAAAGTCACCCTTTATAAGACTTTAATAATCTACGTTCTGCTCTTTGGCGCCGACGCATGGACTTTATCAAAAATGGATGAAGGTGTTCTTGGTTGCTTCGAGAAAAAAATTCTTCGGGCGATCTTCGGTCCCGTCTGCCTTGACACTGAGTGGAGGAGAAGATACAACGACGAACTGTATGGACTGTACAGCGACATGGACCTAGCCAGAAGAGTGAAGTTCCAAAGACTGAGATGGCTGGGTCATGTAGAGCGCATGGACACCAATGTTCCGGTCCGAAAAGTCTTCGAATCTGCCCCCGAGGGACAGCGCAGTAGAGGAAGGCCAAGACTCAGGTGGCGCACGCAAGTGGAAGAGAACCTCAGCCAACTCAGCATGCGAAACTGGAGGCAGTTAGCCAGGGATCGCACTGGCTGGAGAAGCTTGTTGACTGAGGCCCAGGTCCACCCCGGACTGTAGCGCCACCTAAACGAAACAATAACTCTTCTGGAGAATCAAAATTTAAATATAAACGTACTCATTCGGACACATAATTTTTTCACTTAACAGCATCTTTTATATTTGGATAATTTATTATTTGTTTTCAAGCTTTCTACAATATAATACAAATTTTATGTAAACTTTATGTCTAAAAGATTTTATAAAAACTTGTTCTGTTAAATAAAGTATAACAAATAAAAATTTGTATCGTATTTAACTTTTCATACATTGTAAGCTGGGCCAAAAGTGCCTTAAAACACGACAAATTGGATCTTGCGTGAACACGGGTTTAGGGTTAAATTTGGTCCCTGTATAAGATCTTACACTCCTGATTCTATTTGAGAACTATCCGTTCTGGTGCACTAATGGATGACTATCTTAAGGGCATTTTGCAAACGTGCAGAGACTTCGTTAGCTTCCCTGCCCCTAATGATAATGACTATGTTATCGGCATAACCAATTACATTATAGCTTAGGTTGCTTAATTTGTTGAGTAGGTCGTTTTTGACTGAAGACCACAGCAGGGACGATAGTATGTCTTATTTACAACGGAAGGAGTTTTTTATTTCTATCGATTTACCTTTCAGATACTCGTATTGGCATGGGTGCAGAGGCAAGCCAGTTGTCTCTAATATGAATGTCAAAAACTCTTTCTTTTGTCTTAAGTTAAAACGATGTCAAGCTTATAGGACGGTATACGAGTATTTTATGTAGCTCACTAGGCTTGTGGTCTAGTTTGTTGAAAAATATAATATTGACCTCCCTCCAAGTATGTACCCTATGTAGCCCGTGTTGAAGCTAAAAAAGGCTATAAGGGTAGGTACAAGCAAGTATAGACATTTGCAGCAGACCTTTTTGCAGCTGAGCTAAAAAAATTCCATCAATTCCATTTTCACCTGATGCCTTGTATTGCTAAAATGAGCTAATAACCCACTTGACAATATCTTTGATAAGGGTTCTGCTTAGTGAAGCCTCAGCTGACTATCTATAAGACATGTCAATGTTGAAAGACGCTGGGAAGTGGACTTGAAGAAAAGTTTTCAGGGTTTCAGGATTTGTGCCATCTGGTTTGATTTCACTTTGACATACGCAACTCTTGGTTATATAAGGTTAAAAGGGATCTGCTGTTCCCAACTTCCGGTGCGCTTAGCTTTGTTAAAAAGCGTTCTTACTCTTATCCGAATAGTTTCAAGGTTTTTATTCCACCATGGTACGCACTGCTTTACCACAGTTCGTCTTACTTAACAGATATTTTTTGAGGAGAAAACGATGTCATTAACTGGGATTATGCCTCGTCGGCATCCACTGTTGTGAGTGTAGTTGACGGCAGATTATTTGCTAAATGTTCTCCAGTTCGTAAGTTTGTCGTCATGGAGTACTGGCGAGTGTTCGGTGTTGCATATTGCCTTGAACATAATGTGCATATGGTCTAATAAAGATGCCTCATCGGACACATGGCAGCTCTCCACGATATTTTGTAGAAAAGGAAAAAAGAGAGTGAGGTCTAGGACTTGCACTCTTATGGAGTTTCTAAAAGTGGCGATGATTATTCTCATGTAATAATCAACCACCATAGGGTAGAACTCCTCCAAGCCTGGGATTTGCTATGAGCGAAATCGCAACCCTTGCGCAAAACTATAATCACTTGCCGATAAGGTAGACGTAATTATTATATATGATGCACTATATATCACGCAGGCAAACTCTTGACCTGTAAATCTGTAAACTTCGCACAGAAACATCAATGCAGCCCTTTATAACACCGTACTGGGTGTCAATACTGCGTGGGATACCTCTCAAGGAAGATTGATATCACATTTTCTGCGCACCCAAGTAGTTGACTATACTAACTGCCTAAAAAGGGAGGGACTAGCAACAACTATTGTACATACGCAGATGATTTGGTTTTTGTGGTCATCATCAAGTGTCTCCCCACGATAAGTGATGAACAAGCAAAAATACTCGTACTAGATTGTTCTTAATTAATTAAAGGATAATTGGACAATTTGACCTCCTTGCATAAATGGGACATCTGTGGACGATGGGTCTAATTACTAATATGAGTTGGAAGCGCAATGAAATGTAGAATAACGTATAGGGAATGCAATCATCGCTATCTACACTTGTGGCCGTATACGAGTATTTGGGAGAAAATGGAAATCTAACCCTAAGATAATCCAATGGATGTAATTGGCTACCATCAGATCTATCTTAACCTACGGTAGCTTAATATAGTGACAACCCACAACCTTAAGTTAATGAGAAGAGTACGGAGGATAGCATGTATTGCCATAACTCATGTTATGAGAACGAGGCTAACGTCGGGACTGGAATACATATTTGGTCTCTAGACATGCTAGATGCAATATCCCAGAACGATATTACCATATTTATTAAGAAGCGGACTTCCATCAATGCCGTCTAGGCTCGTGCAGCACCGACTGTATCGAAGGATATTTCCATTCAGCATAAGTTTAAGCTCGGTTACCTCCCTGGCAACAAAGATGTGGCGGGTAAGGAACATGAACACGAATTAGCTCGACCAAAGAAGAAAGAAGTAATAGACCTACACTCTGCGCTTGTAGAATATAAAAGGAGAGAATAAATTATGGATTATCCCTGATGTTAAATGATCGGCTCTCACGTTGCACTCGCTACTACCCCAAAATCCTATATACATGGTTCGTACTTTTCATATAATTGCAGAAAATACATCCTTGCTACAGAATTGCCTAATAAGGTGCATTCACTTTTCTTGAAAATTGTTATCTCTTACCTTTGCGGGTTGAAAGTAAGGTCGCATACGAATAACTTGCAGAATCGACTGGGAAGCCTTCGCTGAGTATGCAAATATCACGATGAGCGAAAAAAAAGGCTTTAATGAGCAAACCCACAATTTCAATGTCTAAAATAGCGAACGATTCAAGTCTTTTACAAAAGTAGAGCATTTGAACAAGCCTGGTTTATGCATTTGACTCTGTTTGGGAATCACTTCGATCTCTCCACTAAACTGAATACCTTGTTTAATAACAGACTTGCAACTACGATCCCTCTTTCAAAGATTGCGGAGCACCTGGAACACTGTTACTTACTTTACTTTAGGTGGCACTAAAGTCCGGAGTGGATCTGTCAACAAGCGTTTTCAGCCAGCTTGATCTTTCCCTAACTACCACCAGTTTCGCACTCTAAGTTGAGTGAGGTCTCCTCCCATTAACGTGTAAAACTTGAGTCGCGGTTTTCCTCTTCTGCTTAACCTATCTTTGCCGCTTTTGTCTCAATACTCGCGAAAGCGCCAGTGATATCACGCTGCTTTCTACCGATTATGTCAATGTCATCGTCATATGTAAGTAATTGAACGGATTTTTGAAGATTGTGTCTCTTGTGTTGGAGCGTAATTTTTGCAACTTTCTTTGCACACAGCGCATCTCATTGTCTAAACACTTTTTTGAGATCGAAGGTCTCGGTGATATATTTCCCAACCTTGATGAAGCAGAGTGTATTTTCTATCGTCTTCCTGCACATACGGCCGAGTTTGGCAGAGATGTCAAGACTAGACATTACTCTGTATAGCTCGTCTTTATCACACGCGGCCTTAAAATTCATGAAAATATTGTGTGTATCGATCTGAAGCCAATGCGTTTTCTCCAAGATCTGCCATAGAGTAAATATTTGATCGATGGTGGACTTTCCTGGCCTGAAACCACACTGGTATGAACCTATCAGGTTTTTTTTGTTTTTTTTTTTTTTGTGGGTACGTGTGAAAATCTTCATAGACTCTAAAAACCCGGTGCTCATAGTAGTAGTGTGAGATTCTTACTAACTAAAAACACGCCTCCCTTCTTGAGACAACTACAACTAAGTTACCTTATCAAGTAGTTTCCGTTCCAAATGATATTCGCGTGGGGCAGGTGGCTTTCCAGCTAAAGTAACTGCTAGTACCACTATTATATGCGGATAGTCCTTATTGCGCACGATCGAACGGTCTCGTTTTGTAGTCGACGCACTAAGTTTTTCTCATCCAAAATTTGGAGTTTTTTATTATTGCAATAACCATGAAGACGTATACGGAGTTTGCGAGCAAAGTTCATTATTTCGTCCTCGACCGCGGTAACTATTCATAAGTCTCTGTGGATAACACTGTTTCTGGCATACCATGGGGCGTTCACGATTTGTCTGAGAACTTTGTTTTGATAGGTTCGGAGAAAATTTCAGTTGCTTGGTTTAATACAACACCAAAGTTGTATACCGTACGTCCATACAGGTTTAAGCACTTGCTTACAGATGAGTAATTTGTTATCTGCGCTTAACTTGGAATACCTACATTTGTCTAAGTTTATTTTCAAGTTCATCACGTTTTTTTTAACATGCGGCTTCCATTTCAATTTTACGTCTAGTACCATTCGTATTTCATTCCATATGGTATTTGTACCGAGTTAATGAAAATGGGTAGGTTGTTTGTTTTCCGGTAAGTAAAATTAAAATGAGTATATTTGGTCTCGTTGAGAACAATTCGCCATATCTTTGTCCATTCGTAGATTTTATCCAAAGCCGTTTGTAGCTTTCCAGTAGCTAACTCGACTGAAGTATCTGTAGCTAGTATCGCCATGTCGTGTCCACTATGGTACCTGATTCTTCCGGTATGTCTCGAGTGTAGAGTAAAAACAATACCGGGCCAAGTTCACATACTTGCGGAACTCCAAAGCAGCGACCTCTTTAGATTCCGAGTATTGGGTGCGATGTTTAACACGAAAAATTCTGTTTTCTATATTACTGGAACCTCCTCTCAATTCCTGTCCATCAAAAGGTGCCGCAATTATTGTAAGGGATGTTGACCTAGTTTGCGTGCCTGTTTCCTCTAGCGAACGGGGAGTTTGCGTCAGTATTGAAGGGACGTTTGGCAGGATCTTTCTTGCAAGCGTCTACTGCAAGTACAGTGAGGAAATTGACCCATACATACAGTATATGGATGGTTTGTTTTTGCTAGCCGGCACAGAACCCCTCGTAATCGGGGTTGACGCCAATGCGACCTCCCCTCTGTGGTTCAGTAAGGTATCCAGAACTACGACTGGTACCCGGAACCAAGCGCGGGGGGGGCTCCTTGGCGACTGGATTGTTACACGCAATGTCCAGGTCATCAACGAACCGAGCGAGACATATACTTTTCATGCGGTCAACGGTGGCAAGAGTGACATTGATGTTACTTTTGCCAATGAGGCAGCTTGTAGGGCGTTTAGTTTTAGGTGGCGGGTTAGTGCAGGGATGAGTGATCACAACTGGATCCAGTTTGAGTTCACCCAAGAAGCAGCAGGTAGAGACACGGTTCCCGAAAGGAGATGGTGTCTGCGAGGCGCTGACTGAAATGTCTATGGTGCTCGTATACTTGCGGAGGTAACTTCTGTATCACCTCAGGTGTACGGCAGCTTAGACATTGACCAGCAAATCGGACACATCAACGAATGTGTATGGCGGGTTAATGATGAACTCTTTGAGAGGAGCCGCAGGGCCAATCAAAAGAGGGTAAATTGGTGGACCCGTCTATTGACTGAAAAGCGAAGGCTAGTTCGAAACCTAAGGAAGCGATTCCAAAGGGCTCGTGCGGCCAACGTTGAGAACCTGGCTCAATTGGGCATTGCCTTTCGGCGAGGTCTCGCAGAGTACAAGCGACTCATAGTCAGCACAAAAGAAGCTCACTGGCGGAACTTTGTGTCTGGAAATAGGGACGATCCCTGGGGCAAATTGTATAAGATTTGCAGGAGTGTCAAGAAGACTGCTGACATTGAAGGCATCCGTGTGGGTAATAGTGTTTTAACCACATGGAGAGAATGCCTGACTGCACTGCTTGGTCAGTTCTTTCCAAGAGAGGAGCGCGTTGAGGACCCTTTTATTGAGGAGCCTCCGGTCCCTCCGGAATTAAGGGCTGAAGAGGTTGAGCAGGGTGTTTCACTTCTTCGTTCCAGGAGGTCTCCTGGAGCAGATGGAATGACTGGAGAGATGGCGAAAGCCATCTGGAAAGCTATTCCTGAATACCTGCTTTGCCTTTATAGCAAGTACATTGCCTGTGGCTACTTCCCTCAGGATTGGAGGGAGGCAAGGGTGGTTGTGCTTCTGAAGTCCACCGATAAGATTAGGTCTGATCCTGGATCATATCGGGGCATCAGCCTTCTTCCGGTACTTGGAAAAGTACTGGAAAGGATTTCGGAAAGTATGACGGAACCAATGTCCCCATTCCAATTCGGCTTTACAAAAGGCAAGTGTGTAGAGGATGCTTGGTCTTTCCTCAAAGACAGAGTCCAGAGCAGCAGAGCCAGTGTTATTATTGGCATCTTTATTGACTTTAAAGGTGCCTTTGACAACTTGAACTGGCAGAGTATACTCACCAGGTTGAGAGAATTGGGCTGCCAGGAAATTGGGCTTTGGGGAAGCTATTTTTCTGGTAGAAGAGCGAGTGTGGTCAATGCACATGACAGCGTTTGCGTTGACGTGGAGAAGGGCTGCCCTCAGGGGTCCATCTGCGGTCCATTTATTTGGAACCAGATGATGGATCCGCTTCTGTGGCGTTTGAATGAGCTCTGTGGTTGCTGCGCTTATGCAGACGACCTGCTGCTTATCCTTGAGGGTCCGTCCAGGGCTCTTGCGGAACAAGTAGGAGAAAGAGCTCTTTCAATCGTCTCTGCATGGGGAGAAAGCGTTGGCGTCAAGGTGTCAACGGAGAAGACTGTTTCAATGTTGCTGAAGGGCAAATTGAAAACGAACCCTTTGATCCACATGAATGCCGTTAGCATTAAGTGTGTGGCTGAGGTCAAGTACTTGGGCATAACGGTGGGTGAGCGCATGAAATTCATGCCTCATATCAAGCAAATGCGGAAAAGCATGTTGTGTGTTGTAGGCCAGGTGAGGCGCATTCTGCGATCTGACTGGGGGCTGAACAGGCGTTCCGTTCGTGTCATATACGACGGTCTTCTAGTTGCCTGTGCAACTTATGGAGCGTCGGTGTGGTACGATGCGGTAACGAATGATGATTGCTGCCATCAGATTTTGGCTTGCCAAAGAGTGGCATTGATTGGCTGCCTACCTGTGTGCCGCACTGTCTCCACAGAGGCAATGCAGGTCTTGTTGGGAGTGCCACCTCTCGATCTGGAGGCGATACGTCGTGGTATTGCCTTCAAGATCAGAAAAGGTCTCCCGCTAAACGAGCAAGATTGGGTCTCCCAGAGGGAAGTGGAAGGCCTATCCCGGAGGGAGCGTAAAGCCTTGCTTAATGCATGCGTGATATCTAGATGGCAATCTAGATGGGACGCTAGCGAAAATGGCAGGGTTACTTACAGCTTTCTTAGGGATGTGCTGACCATGCAGAGGTTTCCTGAACGGAACTTTAACCTCAGCCTGGGCTTTTTGTTGACCGGGCATGGCTCCCTTAATGCATTTTTGCATAAAAGGGGGCTTAGCGGCTCGGCAAATTGCTCATGTGGAGCTTCCCATGAAGATTGGCTGCACGTTCTTTGCGAGTACCCAAATTATTCGGAAGTTAGGGACTTGCATGCTATGGGCATCACCTTCAATGGTGAGACCTACGATGTCAGTGGAATTTTAACTGACACCGTATGGTTCGAAAGAGCCTGTAGCTTTGCAAGGGAAGTATTTCTTAGAAGACGCAGTAGAGAGCTAGCGGGTTGATTGAGTAGTATAATTGAGGTAAAGGCCGCCAGTCCTGGGCAGTGAGGTGCCCAACTGGAAGTGACCGCAAGGTTGCGAAGCTCGACCGGAAGCTATATTCTGGTACCACGGGAGGTCAGGGGCCCCTGGAACTATTGTTTCCAGCCTGACCTAGGAGTTGGCCCCCTTGTGGGAGTATCGTGGTGGCTGTGGTTTACTCCCAAAGTCGCGGGGAGAGTAGAACAAATGGTGCTTGGACATCTCATGGTTGAGCATATGTCGTAGCCTGCTACGACATGTGCTCATCCGTTTGATTGCTACGGAATCATTGGTCTATTCGATATGGAGTTGCACTGCAACCGGATGCCATGATCCACAGAATGGCTGACGTGTTAGATAGGCCTAGACCCTTCACCAAAGGGGAAGTTCGTGCCTTACACACGACTTCGAATCTGGTACTGGTGGTGGTATCTTTATCACCCGAAGGGCGCTGATCAACGCTTTGTTTTGATATCTTGTGCGAAGACGCACCGTAGGCTTAAGCCTTCACGGCAGGTACCTACGTTAAACACATGTGACATCTGTCCATCAAAAGGTGTTGCATAAGCGGTTCAAGTTTGTTTTATGCTGATGAGCACGAGATTGTTGCCATCTTTTGCGCGCTCTCCTCTTTGCTCTTACCAGTTCTTTTATTTCCGGCGGATATTTTATTTCACTACTTGCTTCGTCTTTTCTACTAGTTGGAGTGTTGTTCCAGGCAGCGTTCTGCAAGACTTTGATGAATCTGTCGACTTCGTCTTCTATAACTTTCCTTGATGTTTGTAGAAATTTTGGCTACTCCCTTTGTGGCAGAGAAGTCTACAAGATCGGGTGTCTTTCTTATATCCGAAGGCCAATATGTTGGTTTTCCTGTCGAGAAAAAGTCAACTTCAGATTGCATACCGGTTTCATAGAGTTGTCTGCCTTTCGTTGCACATCTTGAGCCCAAGAAAGTATGTTTCGCGAATTGAACTTAACTCATTACAATCTTTTATGAACAATAGGAATCCGTCTCTGGCATTTTTTGATGGATGGTATGCATGATAAGCATAAAGGGATACTGTCCTTTAGTTCTAATCGAGATCCTTTCCTCAAGTGAGTTTCAGAAATCAAGCAAATGTCAATGTTGGCTTTTTGCAAGAACACTTCGGGTTCTTCGGCTCCTCAAGTATCGTGAGAATTAGGGAGAAAACGTGTGCCACTGGCACAATACCGCTTTTTTATTTTCTTGCGGCGCTGCTTGTGCATGTGCGCGTCAATCGGTGGCGGCTTTTCTTTTGCGATCTTTTTATTGTATATCCTTCGACTTTACCACAACGGATTTTCTTTCTTTCTCTGCCTGTTCTTTAGCAATATTTGGTTTATTTGTAGTAGCTTTTGGGTTTTGGGCATAAGGTTTTTTTTAAGCGTATCGCGCCTTTTTTGGAGTTCTTTCGCCTCTTCACATCCGTGGTAGTTTGTTGGGTGTTTTCCTTGGCAATTTATGCAAGACGGTGGAAGTTCTTTATTTAAGTTGCACTCTTCTGAGAGATGTTTACCGGCACATTTTACGTAACGCTGTTCTTTTTGGAAGTAAGTTTGCGTATGATTGAAGCCTTGGTAGCGCTCTTACGCATATGTTCGATTTTGAATATCAGGTTGTTGGCGATCAGCTTCAGGCGTTCACACAATAGGGAAGATAAGACCTTGTATGTGATGTTAAGGAGACTGTTGCCTCTGTAGTTGGTTCAGAGGGTCTCCTTTCTTGAGAATCAGACAAACAATGCTGAGGTTCCATTCATCGGGCATACTTTCGTCCGGCACAGAGCGGTTTTTGTATGTCCTTTCTAGGTCAACGCCTGCAGCTTTGAAGAGCTCGACAGTCAGGCCGTCCTCTCCAGCAGCTTTGTTGGACTTAAGCTTAGATATTGCTGTCTGCACAGGTCAGATGGACTGAATTGTTGGTCTATATCGTCCAAGTTCGAAGGTTTATTCTGCCTGACAGCGTTGTTTGGTTCGCCATCGCTCTTATATAGTCTACAAAAATGCTCTTTTCAAATTCTCAGCATCGACTGGTCTTTACTACGATGTTCCCTTGTTTGTCTTTAGGGGCTTCCGTTACATGTTTTTGTACTTTTTGGTAAAACTTCCGGTTCTCATATTCCTGAATTACCATCACTCAATTCTTCCTTTTTCTCTTCTGCTCACAGAGCTCCCGAGTAGCTCTAGTCCGCTTTGTATGAACCTTGCTTGGCTGCATGTATTTGCCGGCATTCATCATTAAACCACGGGTTCCGTTGTGATGTTCATCTTTCGTCCATGGGTGGCCATAGCTCAATTGATAATGAACTAGCTTCCAAATCGGAAAGTTCGGTGTACGAATCCCAGCCGTAACCGAGAGACTTCAATTTTTTCAGTCAACAAAGATCAAGTAAGATGTGTAGTTGACTAGAATACAACAACAAGTCATCTCTCACTGACAATTCAGTCTCCCCATTGAATCTTGGATACCACCCATGGAGCAAAGTAACCAGTTTTTCTACTCTCTCCAAAAAACTTAACACATGCTGAGGCATTATAAGTGTATTCATACCCACTTGAGTGTTATTCGTTTTTATTTTTTAAATCCCGCTTGTAAATTTTTATGTTAGTTTTATCTTTTAGAAGTTGGTGGAATATCTAGTATCGCCCTTCACTTTATATAGAGGAATCGGAAAGTTCCTCCATCACTGGTTAGGAATTCGATCACCTCTCATCATTTTACTGAATAAATTCGTAAGCCATTGAAACCCAAGATTTTTCAATCGTTCCCACATTTTGTTATCGGATCCGATCGGACGACCCCAGTATATTCTATCTTCATCTGCCTTTTGCTCTTCGTGCCCGACAGCCGGAGTTATGGAACTGCGTGTAAGTTCTTCATATAATAAGGGATTAAAGTACTCTGGCTATCTATTGTAAATTTCGTTGCCTGTGCTCTGACGTTGTATTGCTTCTGGCTCCCGTCGCCAGCTTCAAGGTTATGAGGGAACCTATTCCAATTCCCGATATACAGAATCTATTACTAATCCACGTATGTTACTTGCGATGTTCATAAAATAAGGACGCACCTTATAGATATCCCCAATACTTACTATAGTCCACGTTTCAAGGATTTTATGGGTCCACCATCACGCTTTCTCATTTATGTGGAGCCACCCTTTTGAAATACTCATTTTTCTTCGAATATGTTCCACATTCCTTGTGTGCTTAGTTTTTTACAATACTCGTAGTTCGATACTATTCCGCCTCATTGCGACGACATTCCAACTTGCGATTCATAATTAATTTCTAGAAATCATCATTTTGCCGTCGCCGGATACCGGCGATCTCAAGTGCTTTCGTACTATTGTCCTTTCATACCTTTGGTGCTGGTAAGTGTGAAAGCATGGATGTGCACCTGACTTTTCTTTTAAGCACCGGTAAACTCCAGACTTTGGGAAGTCCCTGAGGCTCATCTAAGGCTCAGCTTAAGTGCTTGAATATGATTTCTCTATTCATTTGCCTTTTACGACAAACAGGAGAAAACACTGCGGCAATATTCTATAACCCGTTGCCGTACATCTTCAAAAATTACCTTACTCAACATAACACAACACTACCAACATCCATCATACGAATAGTGCTGCTGGGATGCTTGTATCTATTAACAGATACAAGTCCCATCTAACTCTCATCTGCAATTAAATTCAATCATTTTTCACTCCCAAACAGTATGTTCTGCTGTCATACGTTTTGTAAATATGAAAACTTTCTCCATTCGCATTTTAACTTAACCCCTCTGCGCTCTTTCGAAACTTTGATCCCAAAAGTCCAGCAACCCTTCTAAAGAGAGCTTCAAAACTGACAAAAAATAACTTCAACTCTCTAGAATATCAGCATCAAATCTGAAATAAAACTCAATTAGTCCTGAACATTATGCCATTATCGTTAAGTACCATGACTGGGTATGCTTAAAGAAGGCTGGCAATCTCTAGACGAAGAGCATTTCTCATACTCGGACTTCCACTCGTATAGCTTATCCATTCCCACGCTCTGGTCGAGAATATATTTTTTCCTGGATGTAATTAAAAAGTTTAGAACTTTGTTCCTGCTCCCTATTTCCCCGTTCCTTAAATTTTATATGGTTATCTACACCAGACTTTGCTACCCTGTCGTCCTTTGTGTCTACCCTTTATCGCCTTTAGATGGGGATGGTGGTTGTACAAATATGACTATGGGGGCGTCAGAACACTTAAATGAAAAAGGTTTTGGCCTTTTTGGTGTAGGAATTACTTTTGATAGCTTTACAGATTTGTTAACTTTTTGATGCTCGATATCCATAGATTTAGATTCACCATCAAATATTGACTGTTGGGTTTTAATCCTTATCTGAGATTTTAATAGAATGTTTGCGTAGGTAAATTGAAAAAAATCAATTTTGAAATTAATTTTTTCGGATAGGTTAGGTTAGGTTAGGAAGAATAGGGTGTGCCATAAGACACAGACACTAGGCACCAAAATGGGCCCATCGCGATCCCCTGTGGATTCAGTTAAAACCAACTCCAATTTGCAGAAAACCTATTAAAGTTTCCCTATTAAAGCACCTAATTTCTCTACAAATCTTGGCATTTGAAGTCCGTACCATCTATTTCCTCTAAGTTTTCAAAGAAATATTTTCCTAAGAATTTCCTTTGGCTACGCGATATTGCGTCACATTCACAAAATATGTGTGTTATGTCCTCAACCGCTTGTAGATCCCCACAGAATCTACAAGTGTCCGTATTTGTTAGTTTAAGTCTCTTTGCGTGCTTCAGCAGTAGACAGTGTCCTCTTAGTATTCCTATTAGCGTCCTAAGCTTGTCCCTATTGAGCTTAATAAGCTTCCTAGAGCTGTTACCGTCGAGAAGTGGCCATAGAGCCTTTGATATCCCACGTCCTTCCAGGTTCAACCAACTTATGCTGGCGGTCTTTATGATTTTTTCCTCGATAGTGCCCCTTACTGTGCAGAGGGGTGGTTTGACATTCGCAACCTCACTATTGTCGAGCAGTCCTCCTCTTCTTGCAAGCTCGTCTGCTTGTTCATTTCCTTCTATACCGCAGTGCCCTGACACCCAGCACAGTCTCAACCTGTTCTGAACGCATAATGCTGTGAGCATTGTGCGACAGCCCCTGACTGTGTCAGAGTTAACGTTGTTTGACTCCATTGCCTTAAGAGCGGCCTGGCTGTCGGTGTAGATAGCGATATCTCTGCCGGACACCGATCTCATCTGCATCAGCTCAGTCGCCCTGAGGACAGCTAGAACCTCTGATTGGAAGACACTGCTAGTGTCCGGAAGCCTTATGGAGACTCTTAGTTCCGGGTCCTCCGAGAAGATTCCGGTACCTGTTCCTTCCTCTGTCTTCGAGCCATCTGTGAAAACTGTAATTTCGTTTGATCTTGTTACTGCATTTTCTTGCCAGTCCTTCCTCTCCGGATATAGTATATCATACGGAATGTCGAAATCGATTAAGGAAGGGATTTAATCCATTCTAATAGTATTGCCTGGTAGTAGCTCTTCCAGGATTGTGCCGTGTCCGAAGGTACTGTTTTTGAAAAGACCCAGATTAGGGAGTCGAATCGCACTGTTGCCAGCAAGTTTGTTTTATCTATAAATCAAGCGGTATCAGGTGTAGGAAGGTGTCCAATGCTGCCGTAGGGGTGGTACGGAGCGCTCCTGTAATGGCTATGCTAGCCGTTCTCTGAACCGCCGCTAATTTTCCATAAGTTGTTTTCTTAGTTGTTGCTTTCCACCATGCTAATTCGCCATATGTCAGTATGGGTCTCACCACTACCGTATATAGCCAGTACACCATAGCAGGTTTAAGGCCCCAAATTTTTCCCACAGTTTTTTTACATATGCAAAGAGCATTATATGCCTTTTTAATTCTTACCTCTACGTTGAGATTCCAATTCAGTTTGTTATTCCGAATCACGCCAAGATACTTCGCACTATCCGAAAGGGACAGATCCACCCCGCCAAGTTTTGGCCGTGTGAATTGCTGTATCTTGTACTTTCTGGTAAAAAGAACCAGTTCCGTTTTGGGCGGATTGACATTGAGACTACAGCTGCATGCCCAAGTGCCAAGCGTCTTCAAGGCGAGCTCCATGATATTAAACTATGATACTTAACTAGTATTTTACCTGCACTATTATTACCACTTCATCCGCGTATGCCGTGGCGCTAATGCCCATTGAATTAAGCTTTTTGAGAATGTCATTTACATATGACCAGTACCCAAAGGAGTGGAGATATGACTCCCCCTTAAGGGATTCCCGTGGTCACTGACATTCTAGTCGAGCTTTGTCCAATGGAACAGTTTATTACCCTACCTGTAAGCATGTTGCAGATCCAATTTGTTATCCCTTGTTCTATGTTTGCGTCTACTAAAGCACCTTGGAGCTGAACTTCACGTTATTGAATACCCCTTCTATATCTAGAAAGGCCGCCATCGCGAACTCACCGAAGTGTAGACTTCTTTCAATTTTCCCCACCACCTCATGTAGGGCGGTTTCCACGGATTTGCCCTTCATGTGGGCATGCTGTGACCCGGTCAAAAAACCGTTACTGAATCTGTTCCTGATGTGAATTTCCAGTAAACGCTCCAGGGTTTTAAGCATAAAAGTTGACAGACTTTTTGATCTGAAGTCTTTTGCTGTTATGTGCCCTTTCCTGCTGGCCTTAGGTATAAAAACCATCTTAACTTCTCTCCATGCTTTTGGAATACAACCTGTTTTTAAACTGCGTCTCGGATAGTACCGGAATAATAGATCTTTAAAGAACTACCACTATCCTCATGACTTACGAATTATGATATTCGATTTTCTTAAAGTACAATACTCGTATATCCAAACACAATTAGGAGATGAAAAGCCTGACGTCTTTAGATTAGGATCCTAAGACCAAAACAGACATATATATAAATTGTTATAAACGAAATGCAATTTATTTAATCATGGAACAATCAAGATAGCCAAACCCATGTTAGCTTCATTGTTGCCCCGACAAAGTCGGAAAAAGTCGGCAAAAAGCTACTGAATCCATTGCCATAGCAAAACAACTAATATTGATGGTGTATGCTGTTGATTGGAATTTTTAAGATCACTAACAACTTTAAGATCACAACCGACCCCTCGTCCTAGGGGTACTCAAAATGGAACTGGTCCTCCAGGTTGGGGGTTGTGCCCCCGGGGTAACTGCCCGGCCATTTAAAAAAGATTAAGTTACGAAGCATCAACAAGCCTCGGATATGGACGGATCTACTGTTGACAACCCACGCAAACGATTTAAGGACAATGAGCTTCGGATATGCACGTGGAATGTTAGATCCCTTAATGGACCACGTGCAGCCGAGCAACTAGCGGAGGCCCTAGACTGCTGCAAAGCAGACATAACCGCCATCCAAGAAATGCGATGGGATGGGCCGGACAAAAGGAAGATGAAAAACTGCGACATCTACTACGGCAATTGCTATCGACGCAAAAGCAGCGCTTTTGTCGGCGGCAGACTAAGACGAGAAGTCCTCAGCTTCCGGCATGTGAGCGAGCGCCTCGTAACAATCCGCATCAAGGCTAAATTCGCCAACATAAGAGTTATATGCGCACATGCCCCCACAGAGGAGAAAGATGACGACACCAAGGATGCCTTCTACGAGCTCCTCAACAAGACCTACGAGCAATGCCCTAGCTATGACATTAAAATTGTCCTCGGTGATTTTAATGCAAAGCTAGGAAGAGAAGGTATCTTCGGTGGAACAATCGGAAAATATAGCCTGCACAACACCACCTCCGATAACGGATTCTGGCTAATCGACTTTGCGGCGGGGCGAAACATTGTCGTGGCTAGCACGCGGTTCCCACATCTCGACATACACAAGGGGACTTGGAGAACTCCTGATCAATCAACAGTCAACCAGATTGATCACATTGCGATCGACGCAAGACACTCGTCCAGCATTATGGATGTCCGTACGTTCCGAGGAGCCAACATCGACTCGGACCATTACCTTGTTGTAGCCAAGGTACGGTTGCGGATATCCCAAACTACGCCAAGACAAACTAATGCTGTGAGAAAATTCGACGTCAGACGGCTACAATCGCAAGAGATCGCCAAGTCCTTCTCCGATCGAGTGTCTCTTAATCTCTTAAGAGGTCCAATGCCGCCAGCATCAAGCATCGAATACCATTGGAAACACTGCCAAAAAGCCATCAGAGATGCCGCTTCTGATGTGTTGGGTTTCACTCGTCCACCACAACGAAACCCCTGGTTCGATGATGAATGCCGGCAAGCATATGCAGCTAGGCAATATGCATATAACGCGGCGCTGCTTAGAAAGACCAGAGCTGCTCATGAGCTCTATGAGCGGAAGAGGAGAGACGAGCACCGGCTTCTCAGGAGGAAGAAGAAAGAGCATGGATGCGCGCGATCGAGGAAATTGAGAGATGCTACTCCAGGAATGAGGTTCGGAAATTTTATCAAAAGGTAAAAATAACATGCCGCGGAAACAAACCCCGAACCGAAGCCTGTAGAGATGAACAAGCGAACATCGTAGTAGAATCGCAGTCGATGCTGAGGATTTGGAAAGATCATTTCTGCAGACTGTTTAACGGCGATGACGGACCAAATACCGCTGTCAGGTAGAATCAACCTTTCAACCTGGACGATGATGACCAACAATTCCGTCCACCCGACCCGGATGAAGTGAAGATAGCTTTATCGAAGCTTAAGTCCAACAAAGCTGCTGGAGCGGATGGCTGACTGCCGAGCTCTTCAAAGCGGCAGGCGTACTTGGTAAGGAGCATACACCAACTCATCTGTAAAATATGGTCGGACGAAAGTATGCCCGATGAATGGAACCTCAGCATTGTTTGTCCAATTCTCAAGAAAGGAGACCCTCTGAACTGCGCCAACTACAGAGGCATCAGTCTCCTTAACATCGCATATAAGATCTTATCCGCCGTATTGTGTGAACGCCTGAAGCCGTTCGTCAACAACCTGATAGGTCCATATCAGTGTGGCTTCAGGCCAGCAAAGTCCACCATCGACCAGATATTTACACTACAGCAGATCTTGGAGAAGACCCATGAGCTTCAGATCGATACCCACCACCTATTCATCGATTTTAAGGCCGCGTATGTCAGCATCTATAGAGACGAGCTATATAGAGCAATGCCTAGTTTTGGCATCCCTGCCAAACTCGTCTGTTTGTGAAGGATGACCATGGAGAATGCACGCTGCTCCATCAAGGTCGGTAAAGATCTCACCGAGACCTTTGATGTCCAGAAAGGATTTAGACAAGGCGATGCGCTGTCATGTGATTTCTTCATCCTCGTACTTGAAAGAATAGTGCAAAACTCACGCGCAAATACAAGAGGCATAATCTTTCAAAAGTCTGTCCATATACTCGCATACGCTGACGATAGTGACATAATTGGAAGAAAGCAGCGTGATGTCAGTGACGCTTTCACGAGTATTGAGACGGAAGCGGCGAAAATGGGTTTAGCGGTCAATGAGGGCAAGACCAAGTATATGCTGTCAAGCAAAAAGGACAACCAACACCGACGTCTCGAGCAGAACGTCACTTTAGACAGATATATCTTTGAGGTAGTTAAGGACTTTGTCTACCTAGGCTCTGCTATAAATACAGAAAACGACACCAGCGCTGAGATCAAGCGAAGAATAACTCTTGCCAACCGCTGTTCCTTTGGGTTAAGAAGGCAATTGAGTAGCAAAGCCCTCTCTCGGACAACAAAAGTCACCCTTTATAAGACTTTAATAATCCCGGTCCTGCTCTATGGCGCAGAGGCATGGACATTATCAAAAATGGATGAGGGTGTTCTTGGTTGCTTCGAGAGAAAAATTCTTCGGGCGATCTTCGGTCCCGTCTGCATTGACGGTGAGTGGAGGAGGAGATACAACGACGAACTGTATGGACTGTACAGCGACATGGACCTAGCCAGAAGAGTGAAGTTCCAAAGACTGAGATGGCTGGGTCATGTAGAGCGCATGGACACCAATGCTCCGGTCCGAAAAGTCTTCGAATCCGCCCCCGAGAGACAGCGCAGTAGAGGAAGGCCAAGACTCAGGTGGCGCACGCAAGTGGAAGAGGACCTCAGCCAACTTAGCGTGCGAAACTGGAGGCAGCTAGCCAGGGATCGAGCTAGCTGGAGAAGCTTGTTGACTGAGGCTTAGGTCCACCCCGTACTGTAGCGCCACCTAAAGTAAAGTAAGTAACAACTTTAGGATCGAAATGACTGTCAATATTACTAATAAAAAAAATCCTAGAGATCAGGAAAAATACTACGAATACGAAAAACACTAAGATCACTGAGATCAGTAAGATCGGCAGCGCCGATTAAAGTAAGTAAGTAAGATAGCAACTGAAAGACAGTCAACACTTAAAATTGCGAATAATAGCATGAACTTAATGACAGCTTTTTCCTTCTTCTTCCGGACTCGGACTGGAACGAGCCCTATATCATGCGGATATAGGGATGTCAGATCGACGCTGCCAATGACAATATGCTTCAGGAACAAAATATTTCAACAATCTAATAACCATTTCATTAAAGACACAGAATTAAACAACATTAAAGCTACTCACTGCAAAGGTATACGCCGCGTATTACTCATATTTCATTTAAATAACTTCATCGCCTTAGTAGTGGATCTCATCAACCGCATTTTTCAGTGTATTTTCGGCTCTAGCTTGATTAATATTGCCTTTGAGTAGCTGAATCGTCCTTTTTTTAATAATTGTCGAGCACACAAGCGATTTTATACCCTTAAAACGTTTGCAGATAGCGCGGGCGAAGGAAATTTAGGGAAAGAGAAAAGAGAGGTACAGATGTACGTTGGTTTTAAATGTTTAATTGTTGTAATGGCTAGGAAATAAAGAGCTCGACAGGGCATTCCATGAGCAAGTTGTTCGGCTTAGTGAAGAATCACGATATTTTAGGGTGCGTCCGAAAGTGGGCTTGAGGGTGTACTTACTGATGAGCATTCATAGTGAGACGGGTATTACGGTTGGCAGTTTGGAGGGGCGGAATGCTACTGGCAATTTTTGTGGAGCACCGATGGTGAAAATAGCGATAGAACAAGGTGAGGCAAGAGACATTACGTCGGTGGTCGAGGGTGCCAATCGACTGTGTAATATAAGCATCATTTATTAGTTTTATCGCACGGTTTTGAATCCTATCAGATGTGAGCATTGTCTTCCAATTTTGGGCGGATTAAAGCCTTATATATTGAAGCCAGATCAGAGGGGGTAAAATATTTCTTACATCGCTTAAGGAAACCTAGACATTTCGCTGCATTTTTGGCAACTTCGAATGTGTGGTCATTCCAGCGTAAGTTGTCATTGACAAACATACCGAGAATGGAAAGTTTTTCGGTTTCAACGATGCAAGTGCCATTCAAGGATAATGGCTGGGTATTTGAATTTCGCTTAAGCAACAGCAGACAGCATTGTGTTTTGGAAGCATTAAATTCCATTTTTTTGGTAGTTCCCCGATTGGTTATGATGTTTATCGTTTATCGGAATTTAATGAGCTTAACATACGCTGCCATTCCCGTTCTACAGCCGAAGAGCAGGGCCGTGAGTTCGGGAACAAATATGAATAGCAGAAGGTACTGACGTCGGGGAAGGAATAACTTGGATTAGAAGTAGCAGACAAGAAATGGTTGATGAATATTTAAAAAGAGTGTCGGAGGACTACATTGTTGTGCAGTTTGGTAAGCTACGTCGCTATGCATATAAATGGTGAGACCGTGGTGAGAAAAGATTAATGGCACTAGTTCGTAGCCAGGTAGTTTCGGATCAGAGTGATCTGAGAGATGTGGGCGGGGCCTACCTGTTTTACACTAAGTGCAAAACCGCTTGTCTGTATTTACGGACGTGGATGTACCCAGAAAAGTGATTACTTTTCAGCCTGCGAATATTTGCTATGTCCACTCTAAATTTCCGAGCCATTACTACAAGAAAAAACAAGACTGCGGAGTGAAAATTTTGTCGTTGGTTTTCCGAAACAAATTGTTGTAGGCGTTTTGCTCTTACAATAATATGAAACAGTACACTAACAAAGTTATCATCCACGACCTGCCATCCATCGGTTGTTACACACACTCAGTCATTGCCTTTGCCGGATAACAGCAACAGCAGTGACCAGGTGCAACAACAGCACACTGACCGGGGACAGGATAGAGGATGCCTGCACTATATATACATATAAGAGTATAAAGAGTTCACATAGCATCGATATTTAATAGCACCCCCCACAGAAAAGGTAAATGGCGTCAAATTGCAACTCGGCGGCTGCCGATTTAATTTGGATGCAAATTTATTGTTGGGGTCAGACCTAAGGAAAAAATCATGACTTTACGGGCGGTAACAATCCGTATCAAGGTTAAATTTGTTAACATTTGCCTAAGACATATATGCGCTAACGCCTCCACAGAGGAGGAAGATGACAACACTAAAGATACCTTCGACGAGCTCTTGAACAAAATCACCTTCGATAACGGATTCAGTCTAATCGACTTTGTGGCGGGACGAAACTAGCACGCGGTTCCCACATCTCGTTATTGACAATTTGACTTTGAAAACTCCTGTCCTGATCAATCAACTATCAAAAAAATTTACCACATTGCGATCGACGCAAGACACTCCTCCAGTATAAGAATTTCCGAAAGTTCCAAGGAGACACCAACTCAGTTGGAGCACTTATGTCGTAGGTGACCCCAGCCAATTTAGCTTGCGAAACTGGAGGCAGCGAGTGAAACTGGCTGAAGAAGCTTGTTGACTGAAGCTTAAGTCCACTCCGAATTGTAGCGTCACATTAAGAAAGTAAAGTTCAATAAATCGATTGTAGGGCGACTTGCGTGGCACGTAGCCCCAAATATCGCACTAGTTCAAGTCCTCAATTCGTGGCCATAAAAAATTGCTTGCCATGCTCTAAAGTCCAAATAACGTGTTGTCATTTTGCTTCAATTCCTTGGAGGTTGTAAGCGAATAATCCGATATCTCCAGCTCCAATATCCTTCATTTAGCTTACAGGACGAACATGGGAATACTCGTATGTTCGGTTGTCAATCAACAAACAAGTCTCACGAGCTTTCTTCACAAATGTGCGTACGCCAACCGCAGTTGATTATCCGCAATATTTGCCAATAAAACACTGTGGCGCTGGCAGCCCGGTATGGGACATGGCCTAGCTTCTTGACACTCATTTGTGTTGCTCATGTTGTCATTTTTTTCACATCTGAGCGGGGCCTACGGTTTATCGCCGAGTCCGAACGACATTCCTTAGAAGCTTTTTCTTAGGCAATTTTACTTTCGAGAGTTTGCCATTGTCCGCCGAAAGGGTGACGGCGATTTGAAAAATTGTTGGTGACCCAGCCAGGAATCGAACCCAGATTCTCTGCGTGATAGTCCAATGAGCTAAATATCGCGCCATCGCCGTCGCCCCACTTTGCCAATAACTATGCAAAATTTCCCAATCTTGTTCAAGAATAAGTCGATATTGAATTTCGTTAAATTTGTTGAGCATCTAACTGCGGACATGAACTTTCATTAACACCGGCAGAGGAGACCATATCTTTAAGAAAACAGTTTGCCACTTTATTGGAAAAAATTAGTGTAATCACTTACGAAAAATATGCTGCTGAAGCTCGAGCTTCACAATATCGGTTGTACTATACCTAGTCTAGCCATAAATTCTGTTATCAGATTTTAAGTATCTCTTGCTCATAATTTTCAATAGGAATAAACCCGTTAACTGTTTTTTTTCCTAACACGTGTTTTAAAAGGTAAAGAATAGAAGCTTGTTTGGTTCAAGCTTTCGATAAGTTAATATGGAGTGGGACATTAAAGAAAATCGTGTTCCGGTAATCGCATTGCATAAGTGTGGAAAAAATTTGAACCAAATTTTCGAACTTCTCGAACCACTTGGTATATCGAAAATGTTTGTTTATCGGGCTATAAAACGTTTAATTGATCTTTCAGAAGTGCGAAAGTTAAAGCTGTGCGTGAACGAATTCCCAGAAACCCCCTTCAGAAACAAAAAATAATGTTCAGAGAATTGGATATATCCGCTAGAGCCATGTCAAAGCTTATTCGAGATGATCTCCATATGAAAGCCTATAGTCGAGCAACGAGACTCTCAATCTGAAAAAAATAAGACTCGGAAGAAGCAAACGATTGTTACAGTGGCACGCGGTTAATGGACATGAAAATATTTTATTTACCACAAATGAAGTTTAAAAAAACAGAATGAGAGAGTTTATTCAACGTCATCTAAGGAAGCAAAAAAAGTTGTTCCGAGGGTTCAGCGCGGACACCATTCCGCTTTTGTAATGGTTTGTGGTACCGCATCAAGGTGTCACATCACTGCTTTTTTGCGAAAAGGGTGTGAGAATAGGGGCAAAAGTGTACCAGGAGAATGTTCTCGAAGGTATTGTCAAGGGCTAAAAAAAATAGCCTTTTCAAGGGAAAAGATGGGTCTCCCAACAAGACTCTGCTCCGGTACACAAATCCGAAGCGACGCAGGAGTGGCTTAGATGCAATATTCTGGATCTTATCGCTGCTGCAGATTGGTCATCAAGAAGTCTAAATTTTAATTCGCTGGACCACAGTTTGTAGTCAGAGCTGAACAGCATGGCCAGTAAGCCTCCCCATCGAAATTTGGACATCCTTAAGGCAGCTTTAATAACAGCAGCGTCGTCCATTCCTATCGAGAGAGTACATGCAGCTATAGAACAATGGCCACAACGTTTAAAAGCCTGTATCAAAGCTAAAGGTGGCCATTTTGAGTAAAACTTTTTTTCTTCAAACTTATATATTGTGAACTAATGAATGAGAAGAAACAAATTTCATGGTAAAAGATTTACTAGACTTTTTTTATTGCACTTTTAAAATGTAACAGAACTTATGGCTAGACTAGGTAGTCGATTGAGGTACAATATTCAGGATAAGTCTTATTTCTTGACAAAATAAGCTTTATATTTAAATTGAGAAGGGGGCTTTTGAATTTAAATTTCACCCACACTAACCTGAAATTACAATTTTGTGCAGTCTCTGTAATCAGAGAGCGAGGGGGGACATCTTACATTTCCTAGGAGAATGCCAAATTTTAAAGGAGTTTCGCAAAATTAATATTTCCAACGGACAACAAGGTTGTGATGTTTTACACTAAAGGGTCATTTATTTTTCGATTTCGAAAGTAAAGCTACTCGTAAATAAAACAGAGATACATTTTTGATGAAAATTTTACTTCATTATAAAGTTTGGACTTTGCCATTAATCGTGGAAAACAATATCATTCAAATGGCCGCCTCGGGAAGATTCGCAGCCACTTTTTCGCACGGTATCTCGGCCATAACTTAAGTAATGTTGGTTTTTGATGCATCTAGAGTTCGGGGATTATTCGCGTAAGCACGATCTTGCATAGTCCCATAGAAAAAAATCTAACGATGTCAAATCGTATGATCTTGGTGGCCAATTGTCGTCTCCAAAACGTGAAACTACGCGAGCAGGAAACTTCTCACTCAATAAAGTCATAATTGGTCATGTTGTGTGGCCTGTTGCCCCGTCTTGTGTTTTTTTTATAATTTGCGCGCGCCTCAAGGGGTTTATGATACCCTTATACTGTTGCCAGGGCGCTGGCGTAAAAATAGAAGGAGGAGAAAGGAAAGCATTGTTGTGATGTAGTGGTTTGAAACTCAGTTATATTTTGGTTTCGATATTGACCCTCCAGGGGTGGGAGACCGAATAGGACGGAATGATTTAGGTTATAAATTTTAACGGTTGTTTTGCACTTGACACTCTACGACAGCCAAATCTACATGCCAGTGTTATGCCTTCACACGCAGATTTTTCTGACTGAGTTCAAATTACACAAATGAAAAACTTGTCATGAGCAGGAACATCGAACATTGACCCTCCGAGTGAGAACCGATGGCTAGTACCACTACACCACGGCCACCCCGATTGTTGGAATCACATATTGCCCAAGTCACGATCTTCAATCGCCGGCCAAAAAAATCGGTTATCATTCGACCATATCGCTCCGAACTGATTGTAACCGTCCGCCCATTGGCATCTTCCGAAAAAATATGGACCAATGACACCTTTCGAACATAGAGCACACCAAACAGTCACTTTCCCTGGATGCAACGGTACATCTTCAATCACTTGTGGGTTTTCTGAGCCCCATATGCGGCAATTTTGTTTGTTTAAATACCCACCGAAGCGTATCTACGGCGTTGTGAATGGTCAGCAGGCTTTAATTGTTGGATAAGTTAAACTTTATAAGGATGGAGATGTAACTCTAAATGCAAAATATGCCATAGTGAGGTGTACGACACGTTCAATTGCTGCGAACGCTGGGAAATCAATAAATTCGGATCATCAGCAACACTTGCATTTACAGCAGCAATATTTCCGACTGAGCGTGCATTACGATGATGCACAGGTCTTACTACATCAGTAACGCTTCCACTCTCTCCAAATTTCTTCACAATTTTACCGATTGCTTGCGTAGTCGGTCGACTATGACGACCATAATCATCGCGTAATGACGAAAAGTGACTAAGTTAGAATCACCATTTTTGTAGTAAGTTTTAATAATTTGAACGCCTTGTTCGATTTGTAGGTGATCAATTATTCTAAATGGCAAACATTCAACTAATATTATGACACTTCAAATGACAGCTGAGTTTGGCAGGTGTCAAATGCAAGCGTTACCAACATAAAACTACGAAATGAATGTACCGTGCTGTAAATACCTTCCGCTACAGAACGCGTATCATCAAGGACGATTTTTAAGCTTTATTTCCATTTTCCACTTACCTTAAAATAAGGCAGAAGCAGCTGTGAATCTGGTCGATGGCGTTATGCCAAACGAATCAAGTCTAGGAAACTTATCTTTATGTTAACCTTTTAAGTGAAATAAAAGTCTTTTAATGGAAAGTTTGCACATTCAGAAGCCTGAAGAAGTGTCTGGCGTCAATCGAAGTGCGATCAAGCTAGTTACTGGTGATTGATCAGGGGATAGCCAAGTCCTTTTACAAAAGTTGAGTTATGGGAACTGCTTGCTGGCTACTCAAAACTTGCAAGCCATCTTAAATTCTAAAAGACTGATCCCAATGTTGAAAAATGGGATTTATTACTCAGCCTTGCATTCGGAGCTCCTAGAACAATTTCGGTTTTACTGCTGGGAAGCTAAGCATACGCTCGGTCAAGGAGGTCATAGAATTTGTCTTGTCTTGGGTGCTGATGCCTGTCTTCTGTAAGTGCAGGTCACATTAATAAATAAACCAAGCCCAGTGGGATTGGAAGAAGCCAGTGCACTGTAGCCAGCTGTTGAAAAAATGTGAATTAAACTCTAGTAATGTGTGCTTGTTTTTGTGATACTGACTGTCATCATACTGACTTCGGTCAGTGGTCGTCCTGAATGATCAATACGTTGTTGTCATTTAATTTGGCATTGTACTTGAATAACAGATAGTAAGAGGTAAGTCAGTGATCTTAGAATACTGAGTTGAAGCTCTTTATGTAGATGCACCTGTCGACATACATAGTTGGTGAATTGGGATATGGGGCAGGTTTGGGTAAGCTGGTATTGTATTATTTCAAGAAGCTGTTTTATCGAGCGAAACTATTACGCTTCAGTAATGTAAAAAATTATACGAGTACGTGAGATGAAAAGCAAGTCGTTGCAATGTGGACATGTGACTAAAATACGAGTACATCTTGCAGCAGGTTTATGTTTTTATTTAAAGAAAATAAAAATCGAGCGAGCTCTTTTAAGAAGTCCAAAGTTCTGCCAGCAATTCAGCGAAGTCATTATTTTGATATTGAAATCAATCAAACAAGGGAGTTACCGAACAAGTTTTTGTGAGGCATTACAATAAGAAAAGATTTGTTGTTGTATCACTCGAGCAGTTACGAGTATTTATTTATTTTTAAAAAAAAAACTAAATCAAGTCTGGGTTATTCCTTAACAACTTCAACTGATTCCCAGTAGCTAATTATGACTTTTCCAGCTATTCGTTCGTACCCCAGTCGTACCTGGACCCATCATTTAAATACTAATCTTCATAATTTATCTCAAAATGAATGCGATATTCCGAAGTTTCTATACTCGTAATAAATGTACATATGTGTGCTGGTGGAAGATCTTATTGATACATACATCAAAGTGTTTTTGTTTTTTTTTTAATTTTTTCCATTGTTACGCTTGAAAATTTGATTATAGTCACGAATTTGTGTGGCAGAAGTTTATTTAACAATAATTCACAAATAGATATAGATACGAGTAGGTACCGATAGATAGATATGGATGAGATGCATTGTTAGCAGGTGCGCTTAACGATAACGACGTTGTTTCGATGTTTCAGAGTTTTATGGAAATTTTGTTATCTACACCACAATGGGTACTTTATTGCATTCAACGGAAGCCAAATTGAGGCAATTGAAATCGAAATTGAAAATAAAATACAATTTTTTGATTTTTTTTCATTTATTCGCATGGCAAGTGCATACGAGTACAATACGAGTGAGAGCCGGTACTCGAAATGATGGTAATCAAATGCGATGATGGCAATTACATTTTTCGAAATACTCATACACGTCGGTAATCAACACGATTTTTGATGGCTCTAGAAGCTGTGATGCGGATTTGATTTGACATCTGATTTGCGATACAATAAAAATATAAAACAGTTAAAAATACTATAGTATTCATGACATTTTGGTCTGGAAGACAAATTCAATTGATAGTATTATAACAGCTGCACCTGGATTTATCAGATACAATCGATGGGTTGATTGCATCCGTATTTAACGCCCGTCAGTGGCAGATTTTATGCTGCCAATGATTTACATTTTTACAATTTCAATTTTATTATTTATTATTAATTCATTTGATTTTAATATCAATCACGATTTGGTGCATGTTAAAGCTTCAGATAGAAATAGTGTCAGCGTTATATTTGAATAGATTACGCCCACTACTAGAAATCGAGGCATTGTTTGTATTAATCTTGAACATGATCAAATATTTTTACGGTTTTACAGATGCATTGATACTGCGTTAGAGGCATCTATTGTGTTAAGAAAGAATTGGTTGTCTCGAATGTTTGTTCTCGCATGTCAAAGGTGTGCCACACTGATTTATGAGACGCAACAAGATTCGTTGAGAAAGAATTGACCAATTTAGCATCTGTAAAGCGAGATTCATTTAATAACAAATGGTTACCTTCAAAAAGTACATGTATCTAGACACAGTTACAGATAGCTACTTGCTGATAGCCTATTGAATAGGTAATGCAGCAGGTGGTTTAGATACTCGCCGTTAGAAGAAAGCTATGAAAAAAATGATAACCAGCTATTGTAACACCAAAGATAAGCCTGAGGTGCAGAAAAATGAGATTTTTCGAAATCTGTACGGACTCCCACGCAGGCGGTTTCTAGATTGAGCAATAAATATTGGAAGCTGTAACGGATGCCTGCCAACGATAAGCATACGGCCTCGTAGAAGTAGCATCTTTCGACACGTTCTTTAAATAACGAGAATGAGCCTCTGCAGCCGAACATCTTGCAGGTCTGCAAATACGCTCTTCTTCACGCCTCCCCGTGACGACATCTGGGAATCTCATTAGAGATTCCGAAATGAAGGGGACAAATGTCGGTGTTTCCTGCGCCATAAATCAGGATAAGTGTCGGAAAAACAAAAACCAAAACAAGACCTTATCCGGGCTACTCCAACATATGTGGAGCTCAGGCCTGTAAGGACTGACAGGACTTAGTCAGGGTCTTGGAAAAGAGATGGTGATGGACGAGCACTATATGAGCCAGCGGCAGCACTCACATCCCGGAACTGGTCCTCCAGGTTAGGGGTTGTGCCACCGCGGTAATTGCCCGGCCATTTAAAAAAAAAAAACAAAGTTACAAAGCATCAACAAGCCTCGGATATGGGCGGATCTACTGTTGACAACCCACGCAAACGATTTAAGGACAATGAGCTACACACGTGGAATGTTAGATCCCTTAATAGACCACGTGCAGCCGAGCCACTAGCGGAGACAATAGACTGCTGCAAAGCAGACATAACCGCCATTCAAGAAATGCGATGGGATGGGCCGGACAAAAAGAAAATGAAAAACTGCGATATCTACTACGGCAATTGCTATCGACGGCAAAAGCAGCGCTTATTTGAATGCGGATTTGTCGTCGGAGGCAGACTACGAGAAGAAGTCCTGAGCTTCCGGCATGTGCGCGAGCGCCTCGTAACAATCCACATCAAGGCTAAATTCGCCAACATTCGCCTTATATGCGCGCATGCCCCCACAGAGGAGAAAGATGACGACACCAAGGATGCCTTCTATGAGGTCCTTAACAAGACCTACGAGCAATGCCCTAGCTATGACATTAAAATTGTCCTCGGTGATTTTAATGCAAAGCTAGGAAGAGTGGGTATCTTTGGTGGAATAATTGAAAAATAAAGCCTGCACAACACCACCTCCGATAACGGATTCAGGCTAATCGACTTTGCGGCTGGGCGAAACATTGCCGTAGCTAGCAAGCGGTTCCCTCACCTCGACGTACAAAAGGGGACTTGGAGAACTTCTGATCAATCGACAGTCAACCAGATTAATCACATTGCGATCGACGCAAGACACTCCTCCAGTATTATGGATGTCCGTACGTTCCGAGGAGCCAACATCGACTCGGACCATTACCTTGTTGTAGCCAAGGTACGGTCGCGGATATCCCAAACTACGCCAAGACAAACTAATGCTGTGGGAAAATTCGACGTCAGACGGCCACAATCGCAAGAGATCGCCAAGTCCTTTTCCGATCGAGTGTCTCTTAACCTTTTAAGAGGTCAAATACCGCCAGCATCAAGCATCGAAGACCATTGGAAACACTGCCAAAATACCATCAGAGATGCCGCTTCTGATGTGCTGGGTTTCACTCGTCCACCACAACGAAACCCCTGGTTCGATGATGAATACCGTCAAGCACATGCAGCTAAGCAATATGCATATAAATCGAGGAAATTGAGAGATGCTACTCCAGGAATAAGGTTCGGAAGTTTTACCAAAAGGTAAAAATGACATGCCACGGAAACAAACGCCGAACCGAAGCCTGTAGAGATGCACAAGGGAACATCGTAGTAGAATCGCAGTCGATGCTGAGGATTTGGAAAAACCATTTCTGCAGACTGTATCACGGCGATGACGGACCAAATACCACTGTCAGGTAGAATCAACCTGGACGATGATGACCAACAATTCCGTCCACCCAACCTGGATGAAGTAAAGATAGCTTTATCGAAGCTTAAGTCCAACAAAGCTGCTGGAGCGAATGGCCTAACTGCCGAGCTCTTCAAAGCGGCAGGCGATGACTTAGTAAGGAGCATACACCAACTCATCTGTAAAATATGGACGGACGGAAGTATGCCCGGTGAATGGAACCTCAGCATTGTTTGTCCGATTCTCAAGAAAGGAGACCCTCTGAACTGCGCCAACCACAGAGGCATCAGTCTTCTTAACATCGCATACAAGATCTTATCCGCCGTATTGTGTGAACGCCTGAAGCCGTTCGTGAACAACCTGATAGGTCCAAATCAGTGTGGCTTCAGGCCAGGAAAGTCCACCATCGACCAAATATTTACACTACAGCAGATCTTGGAGGAGACCCATGAGCTCCAAATCAATACACACTTACCTATTCATCGATTTAAGGACCGCGTATGACAGTATCTATAGACACAAGCTATACAGAGCAATGTCTAGTTTTGACATCCCTGCCAAACTCGTCCGTCTGTGCAGAATGACGATGGAGAATGCACGCTGCTCCATCAAGTTCGGTAAAGATCTCACGGAGACCTTTGATGTCCAGAAAGCATTTATACAAGGCGGTGCGCTGTCATGCCATTTTTTCAACCTCGTACTTGAAAGAATAGTGCAAAACTCACCAGCAAACAAAAGTCCGTCCAACTACTCGCATACGCCGACGATATTAACATAATCGGGAGAAAGCAGCGTGATGTCAGTGGTGCTTTCGCGATTATTGAGACGGAACCGGCTAAAATGGGTTTAGCGGTCAATGAGGGCAAGACCAAGTTTATGCTTTCAAGCAAAAAGGACAACCAACACCAACATCTCGGGCAGAACGTCACCCTCAACAGATATAACTTTGAGGAAGTTAAGGACTTTGTCTACCTAGGCTCCGATATGAATACAGACAACGACATCAGCGCTGAGATCAAGCGAAGAATAACTCTTGCCAACCGCTGTTTCTTTGGGCTAAGAAGGCAATTGAGTAGCAAAGCCCTCTCTCGGACAAGAAAAGTCACCCTGTATAAGTCCTTAATGGTCCCGGTCCTGCTCTATGGCGCAGAGGCATGAATATTATCAAAATACATGAGGGTGTTCGTGGTGGCTTCGAGAGAAAAATTCTTCGGGCGATCTTCGGTCCCGTCTGCATTGACGGTGAGTGGAGGAGGAGATTCAACGAAGTACGGACTGTGCAGCGACATGGACCTACTAGCTAGAAGATTGGAGATCCAAGGACTGAGATGGCTGGATCATGTAGAGCGCATGGACACCAATGCTCCGGTTCGAAAAGTCTTTGAATCCGCTCCCGAGGGACAGCGCAGTAGAGGAAGGCCAAGACTCAGGTGGTGCACGCAATTGGAAGTGGACCGCAGCCAAATTAGCGCGCGAAACTGAAGGCAGCTTGCCAGGGATCGAGGTTGCTGGAGAAGCTTGTTGACTGAGGCCCAGGTCCACCCGGACTGTAGCGTCACTTAAGGTAAGTAAGTAATGCATGGCTTCCTATCTTGCGGAAAGTTATGGAAAATGCGATAAAACTCGTATCAACACTGGCGGCAGCCACTTGTTGGATATCATCTTTTCCACTTCAAGGTCCAAGTAAAGATTTCTATGTTTAGTAAAAAAGTAATTCAAAAACAAATTGGATGATTAATTTTGCACCTCCTTATACCTTCAGAATGAAGTAAATAACTCTACTAGCAGAGGAAGTCAATAGTTTATTTTTGCCGAGTTTTTCCCTGAAGAAAATATTCCGTCTGATTTCGTTGAGGGCTGCACAGTCACATAAAACCTGCTTAACTGTTACGTCTTCTACAAAACAAAGTCGGCACTTCAGAGAGTCGAAAACTTAAAATTTTTAAGACGATATCTCTAACCGTAATGTCCTGTGAGGTAACGTACTAGGCTCCTTAGATTTGAACATATATTGACAGTATGGATCGTTTAAACTGTCTCCCAGCTTTCAGAAGTTCAGCAGAAGGGTTTAGATCCATTAAAAGGAGTTTCGTCAGCCTCTCCATCACCATCAATGCCCCCATGACCAGGAACCCACCATAGGTTGATCTTGTTACTTGTGCTAAGTTTTTGGCAGTACATTATTGGTTAAAAGTCAAGGATATGTGAGCTAAAGACATTTTTAGCTGCTTGACTATCCGTTAATATGTATGCCTTTGGTCTTTTGATACCGGAATTATAGATATAGTTGGCGCATTCTTGAATGATGTGTAGTTCAGCTTGGAGTAAACTGGGACTCTTCTGATAGCAATTGAGATACTAGCATTTGGTCCGTGTAGCATGATGTTTTTTGAAAGCGACCTGTTACCGCGCAGATCATATCATATTGTATTTCAGAGAGCAAGGTCTTTAGGCCCGGGTGATCGCAAAGATCTAACTCTTTGGTTTGTACCATGGTTGCTAAGTTGCGAAGTGCCACTTTGTTGATAAATAAATGTAAGGGCGTTGAATCTGTTATTGTCTCTATGGCAACTGTGGAGCAGGTCCAAGAGGCTCCGGAAATACCCAGACATGCAAGATGCTGTACTCTTTTGAGCTTTAAAATACAGGCTTTTTGCTCGGCTTTAGTCAACCATACTACAGAAGCATATGATATGATTGGCCCGACCATCATTGTATGGATCCAGTGAATGATCTTTGGAGAGACCCTCATGTGCTGCCATACATGCCATGCCGGGCCCATGAAGCGTTTGTTGCTTCAATTATTTTATTGTTTAAGTGAGAGTTCCAATTAAGCCTATTATTAAGGATTACTCCCAGATGTTTGACCTCGTCAGAGTACTCAACGATTGTGTCTTTAAACCTAAGTTGAAGTTTCTTCTTCTAGTGAAGCGAGCTTAAATTTATGAAGACGTTCTCGCTGATGAACCGGTCGAGGACTAAAGGACTTAAGAGCATTTTGTACATGTGCAGTGACTTCGTTATAATTTAAATTGTCCCAATTATAATGACTAGGTCATCGGCATAACCAATTGTATTGTAGCCAAGATTGCTTAATTTATTGAGTAAGTCGTCTATGACCAAAGCGCACAGCCCCTTATTGCTGATACTGATGCTCAAACCGGGCTCAAAATGCCCAAAACTGGTTTGGGGATAAATACTATGTTGACCTACCTCCAAGAACGTAGCATGTAGCCCCAGTTGAAGCTAAACATAAATAAGGCTTTTAGAGTCGGAACAAGAAAGTCTTGACGTTTTTGCAGCAGAGCTGGAAGAATATCGTCTGTACCTGGCACCTTGTATGAGTTGAATGACCTTATAGCCCGCTTTACCTTATCCGGCCTAATTAGTTTTCTGGATAAACAGTTGATTCCCCTGAGGTTTCTCGGTAATGAAAGCTCAGTTGACTATCCATAAGACATGCCAGTGTTGAAAGGCCTGTTTACTCAGATCACTACCCTGTAGCAGCTGCAGTACGAGTGTGGATCTCCCAAGCTTCACAACTTAGAAAAGCTCCAATCGCAAGAGTTCGCTAGACTTTTACCAAACGCGTATCCAGAAGTCTTTCAACAACTCCTATGCAGCCAGAATGAAGTACTGAAGACCAGTGGAAACGTTGCCAACGTGCAATCATAGACGCCAGAACTAATGCGCTGGATTTCATCCGATCACCACCAAGAAATCCCCGGTTTGATGAAAAATGCAAGCAAGCTCATGTGGATCAACAGGATTTTCTTTAGCAGACTGTATAATTCTCCTCAAAATCGCATACAAACAACCTGATTGGCCCCTATCGGTGCGGTTTCAAGCCAGGAAAGTACACAATGGACCAAATCGTTGCACTCCCGCAGATCCTGGAAAGAAACTAAAGAAGTCCAAATCGATATCGGCCATCTTTTAATTTATTTTAAGGCCGCATATGACAGAATTTACAGAGACGAGCTGTATAGAGTTGTTTGGCGTATGTCTATTCAAAATGACAGTACAGAATGCCCGCTGCTCTTAACGATTTAACCGAGACCTTCAAAGTCAAAAAAGGTTTTAGACAAGATGACGCACTGTCGTGTGACTTCTTTAAAATCATTCTTAAAAAAAAATGTGTGAACTCAGAAGAAAGCATCGGAGGGGCAATTGTCAAGGTTCTGTGGAATTACTAGCGTACTCCGATGATGTCGACATTATTGGAAGAACACAGCGGCATGTCAACGAACCACTGTATTGAGATAGAAACTGCGATCATGGGACTAAAAATTAGTGAAGTCAAAACTAAGTGTGTGTTACCAACAAGAAGGATCATACAACATTAACGATAAGTTCAAGGTAGAACCCCGTTCTTGGTTCTACCAAATACACCTCAGTAGCAATAAAAATTAGCAGTACAATTAGTACAATCGCTGTTTCTTTGATCTTATAAGGCAGTTGAGTGGTAAAGCCAAACCTCCAAAATCTAACGAGACATTTTATATATAGCCATGATCATCCCTGTCCTGTTTCGAACACAAAAACTTCCCTATATTGGCTGTGCAGCGGCATCAATCTACTTAAAAACTGTCGCCTAAGATAGCTAAGGCATGTAGAGCTACTGGACACATGCTCCGGCCCGCAGAGTCTTCAAATCTGACCCGGAGACACGAAGCACCAGGGAATACCTTCCGCACAAGATGAAGGGGACTAACATGACTTGGAGTGCTCAATTGGTGCCAATTTCTAAGGGTCGGGCTAACTGGGGAGGCTTGGTTGACCCCGCACTCTAGCGCTTCCTGTGTAAGTAAGTAAGATCGAAAGATTTGATCCTTTGAAGATGGTTTTATAGATGTCTTTGCCCAAAATTTTTTGAATTGAGATTCGACTAAGTGGACATAATGTTGTGCCTTCAACTGTTGAAATTCCGAGGACCCTATTCTTTCCTGAAACTTAAAGTCCTTTAAGAAGCGTATTCATTGTATTCGGCCAGGATTTGCCATATGTTGTATGAAAGTGTGCCATCTCATCGCTCTTTGATTCATATATCATCACTCTGTGCGACATATCTTCAATATGCAACCTTAATCAGTGGAGCATGAAACCATGAAACCTGGCTTCTCACACTTTTCTAACCAAGAACTTGTGGTTTACCATGTCGAATGTCAATAAAAAAAAAACCCAGCATATGCTTTTACCATCAACACAAAAATGCATCTTCTGTCGTCTAAAGATATCCAAGCTATTGGCATAGTTAAGAGCCTTCTTTCAAAAACAAAGCATTTATTTTTTCCATGATTCGGGCATGCTTTTCTCTGACCATATCTTAGAGATGAGCTTGTGCCTGTTCCCAAATCAGTAATGTATAGCTCTTTAATCTGTCTAAGGCCTGTAGCTTTATAAGCAGTCTAAATCCATAGGTCTTTCCATATTCAAACTTCCGGATTCCGTTTTCATAGAAAATGCATGATTTTCCATTCAAACTGTTCTAAAGGGAACAAAACAGAGGAAAATCTAAAGGAACAAAGTCTGGGTACTGAAGGATTTGTCATTTTATTTCCTTCTTCTGTTGATGGAAGATGACGCCTTTCAATTAGCCAAGACCAGACGATTTTCTTGATTGTTTCGTGTAGTGAAAGAAGCTCAGACAAAATTATATCACTGCAATCGAACCGAACTAATACCCTCATTGTATGCAGTTCAACTTGTGTCACAAGCTCTGCACCTTCTAATGCTTGTTTCCAGCTCCTTTTTCATTCCACGTTATTATACAGAGTCCACTTCTTCTCACTTGCTATGGCTCGGCCCAAAAAATGTTTGTTTTGATGACGTCTAAGCAGTGATATTCCCACGGAGACGCTTGCTCAATCCAAGTTTCTTTAAATGTCGAAATGCTGACGAATGGTCTACATTAAGCCGCTCTTAAGTTGAAATCTTTGAGTTATTATTCACTTATGTTCGCACAATGTCGTCATTAATCTCGGAAGGCCTTCCAAACCCCTTCTAACCAAACCACTATTGATCTCTTCCTTGGATGCAGCACAGCTTAATGCTGGCTTGGCTGGATTTTCTTACTAACATTCGTCGCCAAACCTGAGGTTTTTTGCAGCGGAATATTGCTATTGAAGCCTTAAACAACGAACTTTGGTCAGCTTGGACGCAGTTGTGCCTGTAATATCCGCAGTCGTACCATAGCTGCAACAGGACCATGATGTTGGTTCTTCGGACATCCAGAATGCTGGAGGGATATCTGTCGTTGATTGCAATGTGATTTATTTGGTGGACAAATAATAAGATGTGGGAACTGCGTGATAGTTACAGAAAGATTACGCTTCGTTTTAATTCTAAGAACCTAAATCTATTGTTGGACGAGGTGTTATGAAGATAGTGTGTTCCGATGATCCGGTAAAAGACTCAGATTCAGTACCCAGTCCTATTCTAAGATCGCCTGCGTATGTACAAGCATGTGGTGTAAGTTGTTAGAGAATTCGACTTTAATGCAATCATCCTTTCACTCTGTAGGAGCATGAAAACGAATTGGACTTCTGTTTCCGAACTTGGTCTCAATGCGAATTGTTGAGGCTGTCTTTCTTCTTCATAACAGTCGCCTTAGTAAATACCGTAGATTTTCATCGGCTTATTGCCCATGTCGTCCCTCACACACTTCCCAAAATGAGGTAGTATTCATTTAAAGCAGCTTAAGGCCTCCACTAGATGTTCATGTAGAACCGGAATTCCTTGTTAATTTAAATGCGTCTAACGCTTTAACGGGTGGTCAGCACCTAAACTAAACAACGAGTCCAGTCCCAGTAGCCATTGAGATTATCTGAACCGCCGTTGGTTCACATAGATGGTAGGGTCTACTAATTCTTTTGCAAATCCACTGTAAAAAAAACGTACACTTCTCTAAGCCTGTGCACCGCACGTAACAGCAATTTATATGATTTTCAAACGTGTTTACAGACAATGCTACACGGATTGTGGCAATCAGTGGAAGGCCTGGTTTGTTGCGCCACCATCTTTAATGTACGGTCTCGACACAACTATGGATCCTTAAAACCTGGGCTCCGAGTACGTTAAACAAGTTTCAAAAGGAGGAGTGCAGTAAGTAGCTCACACTGACGAGACCCGTGGATGGTCCGTATATAGGTTTCGCTAGCCGTCATCCTGATGGATGAAAACCTTATACCCTCCCTCCCCTACTCTTTTAAACGTCAGCATCCGCAAGGTTTGGATAATCTACCATCAATCAAAGGTACGAGGCTCCGTGACTTTACCGTCTTGAGGTCAGAGAAGGAGTTGATGTACCCATCAGTGGCTTAAGTGTCGACTCTTGTGTTTTCATTCAACAGTTGAGTGCCATTGAAAACTGTAAACGTCTGACTTCTAATAGAACTTTTTTTTTGTTATAATGAGGCCTGGTCGGTTCTAGATCTATCCATTGGCTTATCGACATTGAATTTATAGTTCATTTCGTCAGGTACTAAGTTTTCCAAGAAAATCTTACTTCTACTCGTACCTATGTATGAAGTTAATCGAATCAATTATTTACACAATGCAAAGTATAAACACACCGTACTGAGTGCACCTGCACCTAAAGCGCAATAAACACACAAATACCAACACAAAGGCCAAATAATTAGACAACTTTGTTGTGCCAGTATAGTTCAACAGGTGTGGTGAATTCGAAATTATGCCCAATTTCAGGACTCTGATGAGGAGGATTGACTGAGCAGAACAAAAGATATACCTAACTGACTTGTCCTTCGTGCAATTTTGTTTAATCCAAGTAAGTCTAGTCGTTTGAATTGTTAAATCTGAATTTGAATGAATTTAGATACTAAATGATATTATAGTCTCCTCTCTTCACCACACCGTAACTCTCTTAAATACTATTCGCCTAAAAAATAATTTCTCTTCGAAATGAATTCGCCTCAAAGTATCTCGACGGCCGGTGGTACTAAAAACCACTTCTTACACCAAACAAACCGGCAAAAGTTGTTATTTCCTATCGACCAACAAGTACGAGCACCTATCTTACAGTATCAGTATCTTTAATAAGAAAACCGTGTTGAAGGGAAAAAAATATTCAAGAATTCCCAATCTCAATATCTAAGCGTACTCGGGTTCTGGATGTTTCAGCGAATAACCGCAGATACTTGTTCAAAAAATAAAAAAATAAATCATTAAATCAGAAAAAGGAAAAAAAAAACTTTCGCCACGTCTTCTCTCGCATTCACTTATACTTCGACTTCTACTTACTTTAAAATTTCCATTCCGTGTATGAGTATAAGGCCAATCGACCGAAAACCTGATTTTTCAGAAGCCTTCCATCTAAACCACTTTGTATGCCCGCTCGCGCTACTACCATCATCACCTAGGTCTCCCCAAAAGGCTCTCCTCACTCCATCAATTGGTCTTGAGACTCCCCAAAAACCTCGCACAAACCCCCACAATTCCCCCCATCCAATGACTGTCTAACCATTTGTACCTCTAAAATACTACTCACTACGAATTATTGTTTTTTTTTTTTTTTAGCACACACAGTCCCCAGCGTCAGAGCGTCAAAGCCAAAGCCAGAGCTCTGAAGCCCACCATATATCCAAGGCACACTCGTTGTCGTATCGTATCGTAAACAGAAGGCACAACCACTAGCACTAGCAAGAAGAAGAAAAAAGATACTTCCATCGTTCCATCATCAAATAGATTCAAGTCCGGGGGTTCAATTTAACCGAATGCACAAGTTTACCTCAGTCGCTCTTGGAGCGTTGTCGTGGACGGTAATTGTAAAATTTGTTTTCCTATTACAAATATATTTTTGTCTATGTATCTCTCTATGTGTTTGAGTGTGTATCTTTGAATCTCTAGAGAAAGGGATTTGAATTAGCATTTTTTTTCTTTTTTCTCTCTTTTAAATTTTCTCCATTGTTGGCGATGTTGTCTTTCTGCTTTCGCGGTGTGTGTCTAGCATCCTGTTGATACAGGATATCCTTCTGTACAGATACAACATTAAATAATATATTCTCCAAGCTTTCGTATTCGTAATTCAAAATATTTACATACAAGAATCTATATAGAAAAAATTCAAAAAAAAAAAAAAATAAAATTAAATTAAAGCAGGAGAAAGTTTTTCCCATTTATCGTGTCATTTGTGTGTGTTTTGCTTCTTTTTTTTTTGTGGTGACACAAAGTACTCGTACAATTTGTATCTTTAAAAGTTTGAACCAAGTTTAGTACATCTTTAGAATACATAAAACATTTACGGCCCATTTAAACAAAAAAAAAAAATAATAATAATAAATCCAATCTAAACCTTTCGGTTTGGATGGAAATACGATTACACGTAGAAAAGATACAAATAACTAGCTATCATAGAAGAACACGGTAAAAGAAACTGCGACCCGGTTTTCTCCAATTTTTTTTTCTTCTTTTTTTTTCTCTTCATTTTTTTTTGCTGACTATTTCCTAAGCAACTTTACCACACCACCATGAATTCAACAGCAACAACAACAATAAATAAAAAATTAAATTAATTTTAATTCCTCAAGATACGCAAAACGAATTCCTTGTCTTTCCACAATCACAACTGGTTGAGTATCTTTTTGAATAATTTTTTTTCTAATTTATTTTTTGTTTTCTTTTTCCATTTTTAATATGTGATTTAGTTTTGAGAATTTTTATGTGTGAATTTAATAAAATTTATTAAAAAAAAAAATCCGGATGAATAAGAGAAATTAATAGAAAATAGTGTTAGTTGGTGTTTTTTTGTAAAAAAAAAAAAATAGTAATGCATCCAAAAGATACATCGTGAAACTTTAATTTCTTTTTATGGATTAGAAGTGGCAAAACCAAATAAGAAAATTAACCGAAAGAATACTAAATAACAAAATTCATTTGAAGGATTAGCAGTGAATAGATTATTTTGGATTACACTGTTTGCATGGTAAGTTTAAGAAATTGTACAATATTTGTGACCTATCTGTTGATATGTGTATCTTCTTTGTAACAATTATGTCTAAAAGTCATAATAAATAGCTGAAGAAGCATTTCTAGTACATGGAGGGTATAGGTCATCATTAAAAACTTGCACTGTCAGACGAAAAATTCAGGTCAGGTGTAGGGAATTAACAATAAAATCACACATAATCGTCATACATACAAATAATTGTCATAGATGCGTGTTTACTTATTAGATATCTATGTGTGCGGGTGTGTGTGTGTCATGTGTGCATTCCGGTGAAATATTATTGTGTTTTTTGTTCCTTTTCTTGAACAAAAAAAAAAAAGTGTAGACCCAAACAGGTACTTATTGTTCAGTTCAGTTGCAATGTAGTGTAGTCTACTCCAAGCCTAGGCTATGGGTTTGTACTCGTATTTGTGGTGCAATTCATTGTTGCATCTTCTACCTGTTGTAGTCAGGTGAGATTTTGTGTATCTTTTGCCGCTTACCATGTGTGGGTTTCATTATGATTTCTCATTACTGCAAACCTAGTTTTAGTAGTTCCTTCATAGGTTTAGAACAAGCCATTGAGAAGACGGCCTTAAGTATTAAAAGAAAATTTAATTCTTAACTTCGAGGACATATTACGACTAAATGGAAATGTAGTACAGGGTGTACAAGTACGACAACGAGGGTTTAAAGCTTTTTTTTTTTTTTATTGCGTGTTAACAATTTGGTATTCTGGTATCTATAGTGTTTTTAATGATGTCGTCCTTTTATTTAACGGAATTTCTGTGCTGGTGTTCTTTGGTTACGTATTTACATTTGTAGAATCGTCTGGATTTGTGCAAATTTCAACTAACCCTGATGGTAAATTTCAATTTCTTATGAGTAAAGCTACATTCTGTGTCATTTTCGGCCACCTGTTGACTTGTTTGTTTGTTTTTCAGTTTCCCTTTTTCCGATTAAACCTTCTCCACATCTTGAATCAATATGTCACCTCTACTTCTGCTTAAATTTTTAAAACGTAATTCGATCAACAACGTGAAAAGACTGATTGGAAAACGATACACCTTAGCAAGGTACAATTAAATTAAATTAATTTAGAGTGGCGGGTGGTATATATTTTTGGCAGATGAATTTTAAAATAGAAAACCAGAGGTGACATTTAAAAAAGTATTGACGCATTAAGTCATGAGGGTATGTATATTGTGATGACTTTTGATGAGGAACCTGTCTCTAGAACTTGAAATCTTAAACTTATAACAAAAATGTTTTAACAGGAAACTTTGCATTCTCAGAATCTTTGAATTATTTCTACTTCGTATTTCTTGTTGTCCTTTTATCATTGAATTTTAAAAAATGAGGTTTCTCAAGCTTTCAGTTGTTTGCGAAACATCTTGATCATTATTGACAAGTCAGAATAAGTTCGAGCTTTTTAAGTGACATTTGCTACCAAATTGGAGTTCAACTGGGTTCTAACTAACAAACCTACGAGCAGCTTAGGCGGAAGATTTTTAGAAGAATATCTTTTCTGCCAAGGAACACTCATGAAGGCAATACAAGCTGTGTTTCAAGCCAGCCTGGTCCTGGTCTTGGCATGTGAATTTTACTCACTTTAGTTAAATTTTTTTGCAAACCAAGTTTGTTGAGATCTTTTACGTCTTCCCAGTGGGGTAGGGTTGAAATTAAAGGTTGTTCAGAGTGGATATTAGTGTTCGTAGGCTCTTTACAACCTAACCATCAAAATCGCTGAAACCTAAGCCTTTTTGATAGATGAACGTCATTATACATCCGATACAGTCCTTCTGTATACCTTTTTCTCCACAGTTCGTAAATGTAAAAGGGCTCTCATATCAAAGTTACTAAGAGAACTAACACTCGCTGTTGAAGATGTCCACAATTCTGGGCAGCATAACAAGGCAAAGATGATAAGGGGGCTGTATATCTTCCTGATTACTTAAAATAGGGCTTTGCTGCTCCAAAGAGCGGTTGCCAAGGACTACCCTTCGTTAATTTTCCGCCCTTTTGTCTACTGGAAATCACTGCAGAGCCTAGGTAGCTAGATTTATTTACTTTTTGTCAAGGTCGTCGGTGATGATTGTCTTATTTCACTTTCATTGGCCTTCAGACCCATTTTTGATTTAAATGCCTTAGCGGTGGCAAAAAAACCCAAAGAAATCCCACTGGCTGCTCTTGACTATCTCAATGTCATCTCTATACGTGAGAATTTTGATATAACATATTTTAAAAAGACTTACACCGGGGACTGGCTTGCACTTTAATGTACAATTTTAAAGATTTATACATCAAAATATTCGTCAATGTTTCTTCCGACTTTTACAAAGTAGTCGAAGTTCTCCGTTGTTCTACATAAAACCAAAAAAGAACACTGTGGCGCTAGCAACCCGGTATGGGCCATGGCCTCGCTTCTTGAGATTCATTTGTGTTGCTCATGTTATCATTTTTGTCACATCTGAGCGGTGTATCGCCGAATCCGAACGGCACTCCTTAGGAGCTTTTTCATAGGCAATGGTTACTTTCGGGAGTTTGCCATTTCCCGCCGAAAGGGTTATGACGATTCGAAAAATCTGCATGGTAGTCCAATGAGCTGACCGCCGCGCCATCGCCACCACCACATCCTACATAGTCGAACGATTTATTTTAAGGTACGCCGAAACTAGTATTGGTTCCGCATAGCTCGATTTGGTTCTCCAGATTGAATGCTTAATCAAACGTGACAAGGATTATTTCGTCTTGTTCCGTAGACGTGGTTTAACCAAATTGTTAGCACCTCATCTACGATGTTCCCTTCGTCGTCTTTTTAGGCTTCAATTCGGGCCTTGCGACCTTGACACTTCCCCTTTATTATTTAGCAAAATTTCCGAACCGGCTTCCTATCGTACGAATAGCATTTCTTGGTCTCTTCACTGTGCATTGTTCGAACTACTTTGTCCTTTTTGTAATAATATATGTTCGATTTGTCTTCTCTGCTGGTACGTGTACACCTCCTGTTTGGCTTAAAGTTCACGTCGAAATAATCATCAACCCATGCAGGAGATGATTGCAGCCGCCTGACGTTTAGGCTCCTTAAAATATTTTCCTGACAATTTTATCAATCTGTCTTTTCGTACTCTGACAAGAAGATCGTCATGTAGCCTTGTGGTTTCTACGATATGGGAAACGTGTGCTTGCTACATGAAAGTAAAATGAGCTCTGCTCATTTGCAGGCCTACAACGCATGACTTCATTTCTATATACGCTTCCAATAACAAACCCACATTTGAAACTCAATGCGCCCAATTGTGTATTAAACCATCGGCAAAGGAGTTATTGTAGCTTTCGGTCCGTTTCATCGCATTCCTTTTTGCAAAGACTTATGAGAGCTATGGCGACATATTTATGTGAATTAACGCCGGCGTTCATTGTTCACGGTACGCTCAATAGTTCGTAGCTGCTCTGCAGCCTACAGATATGAGCCTTATTTATCGCGCATTCTAGTCCTTTGACCTTCAGTGACATCTTCAAATCTCATGTTTGCAGTACCATCTCAATAATTTTTCAATCAGAGTTCATTTCTCTTTCTTGTTTGTAAAGCGCACGTACCGACCTCGGCCTTCAATACTAAGCACCACCACTTTGTCAGCGAGTTGTTTTGTCATATGTCCTCATCGGCATTCTACATGAAAAAAGGGGTTTGATATGTGCTAGCTGATATCAGAGCTGTAAAGGCATTTTTAGAAGCGTTAACACTGGTCTTCAGTACTTGAAGCTGGCGGTACAGAATCTCTGAAACAAATGCTATCAGTCGACAAGTATTGTCAAAGTCAAAATATTGTCTCATCATTGGTAAGTTTGGGATATCCGTAATCGTAAGCTGGATATAAAAAGATAGTGGTCCTATATATTAAAGTCTCTTTCTTAGGGTAAGAAATAACCATGCGATTCCTTGGGTTTCCTTCCGTCTGCCTTAATTGGGCTACCTCCTATTTATCCGCGGAAAATGGATTTCTGCTCTGCTCTCGTGATAGCTGGGACTAATGAACTCTATCATATGCCACATTTCGCAATGGAAGTACGACTGATTTGTTGTCAGTTTTTCATCTCTGCCACGATATTGGCGGTGTAGTTTTGGCTATTTGATTCACTCTGCTGGAGAGTATTTTGTATCATTGTCAAGATCTTATTCGGCCTTGAGGATATACACCATTAACTTAACCGCTAAGTATAGTCCTAAGCACCATTCAAATTGGCTGATAACCTATGAGATCCTTTGTGATGCTTGCATTATCCATTTTACATTTTCACATCTTCTGGCTTCCCTAGTTCATCTATACACATTTTTAGGGATACTGTGATCTGAACTATGACAGCAAGATAGAATATAAGTTGTGGACTCATAGTAGGATCTACGGCCGGCAGTCGCAATATGTGCGTCCGAAATAAAGTGTTGATCGCATACGCATAGTGCTGATATCCGATACTTATTGATTTGCATTTGATTCATTCGCAGGTCAGTTGTGGCCCAAATGAGTCTCTCATTCTCCTGTATAATACGGATTTCATTGACATATTTCCCGGTAGTTACGATTTCCCACCACCATGACGATTAGGTGCTGAATTGTAGGCTACCTTTTTTCTATTATTTCAACGACCTGTTTAGTCTTACCTGCTGCTTCAAATTTCCAATTTCCTACTCTAAACAATTAACAAATAAACCCCACAAAGATTCTATTAGCTTGGCTTATAACTACTTTCCATCGAATTACATAAATTAATTGTGTACCTTGGCGGAGGCTCGTTAAAATTGTACTGCTCGAATCTGAATGCAAAAACCACGAATTAATGTTTGGTTGTATAAATCCTGAGCTTGGCGATAATTTTATGAAGCGATGACATATAACCTATTAACAAATGACAGCACATACATCTAAACAACTCAGTAGAGACGAAAGAGCATATTTTATGCATGCAAAACTGAAGGTCTGTATTGAATCTAAAGTAATTTGCATAAATTACTGCGCCTACTAGTCGATCATATATCGATACTCAAAGTTGAGGGTCTTAATCGTTGAATCGTCTACCAAAAATTGAGGATAAAAATTACGTGCTGATACCGCTGGATTGTATGCTGAATCTACACTTAGCAACTTAAGCTACTTGTGGACAAGATTAGTCATTTCCTATGTTGCTCCTGGCCGAAGAACTAAGCAGTGTTCATAATCTAAATAAAGGGTTTACTGATCGTAATCTCATAGTCTTAAAAAAAAAAAAAATGCTTTTGGTCTCCAAGATGTAGCTTTCGTTAGGAAACCTGAAAATTTCAGTATGGTGTAATGGGTGGATTATGAAAGCATTTCCTTTCTGTTGGTATCTTGCATCCATTGGCTTAATTTCTGAAGTCCATAGGAGCGTAAATAGAACATTCGTAGAGAAATGTTAGAAAACTTAGATGGTTAGCAAGGCATTTTGCCATCTGTTGGTATCTTTTGGATCTATTGAATGTTATCCTGCCGTTCAAAAAATGGACAGAAACTCAGTAATACTCGTGGTACGAAATGGATCGATTAACGCTTGAGAACAACGTTAGGAAATGCTGCAAACCTACTTTCAAAGTGCAAGCTGTGTTGCCGAAACAGTGCGAATTTTGAAAAGAAATCTCGATTGAAATAATGCACTAACCGCAGCAATGTACGCAAGTTTGTGCAGAAAATTCGTGAGACTGGTTTACCGATTGATGACCAAACATATTCCCTTGTTCTTCAAGTGTGCTGAAAGGAAAATAAAAGAAAAATATTGCATCTGTTGCCGAAAGTTTGCGGGCGCCTTTACACGAGAACTTCAACCCGCCGAAAATCTCAGTAACTGAACATTAGTCGCACTAGCCAGGAGAGGTTTTTGCATACAACTCTCGACTTATTCGCTTACAGGTCCAATTGACTAAGTAATTGAAGCAAAATGACTTTTAAAAAACGCCTTTCTATCTCAGCGGCTACGAAAACAAGCAAAATTGCTGCATTTTAGGCCCGAAAAATCCATGTGTAGCCATAGGGAAACCTATGCATCCTGAATGGGCGATTGTTTAGAGTGGTTTTTGATGTGGCGGCATATTTTTCTTTCAAGACGACGACTATATGAGATATTTCAAAAATTTGATTATCAGCTTGAAGTACAATCAAAACATCTATGAATGGAACTCGACTTCGTTCATATGGCCACCGTGGGCACGTTTGGAGCGGTCGATTCGTTTGACCCAATTTTCAACGACTCAGCCACTCATTTCGGCCGAAACGGCCGCTATTTCGCATTCAATGTTGGTTCTGAGCTCTTCCAATGTCGTCGGCTTGTTGGCATAAACCAATGACTTAACGTATCCCCACAGAAAATAGTCAAGCGGCGTTAAATCGCACGAACGAGGCGGCCAATCGACTGGCCCATTTCTTGAGATAACACGCTCACCATACTTACTCTTCAATAAATTGATTGTAACGCGTGCTGTGTGGCTTGTGGTACCATCCTGTTGAAACCATATGATCCTTACGCAAAATACGCCATAATGTGGTCTGAGCGATGCCAAATTCTTGAGAATGCCGTGGAATTGACTGATTTGGATCGTTTGCTACGGACACCTGAACGGCAGCGATATTTTCGACACGTCGACCAACCCGTTATCTCACTGACACCGCAACATCACACAACGAATATGTAGGCTCAAATTTTTGCACTAAACTTGTTTTTGCCTGTTTACTAGAGCGAGAATTACGACCGAAAATTGGAATTAACGCTCTTAAAGTTGCAGTCGTCGACTCCGAATTTCGGTAGAAAATTTTTATAATTTGCAGACGTTGCTTGTTCGTGTACTTTACCATGATGAAAATGTTGAGTTAGCTGAATAAATTGACAGTGACAGTTTGACGATTAGTGAAAGAGTGCGTTCACAAATTAAATTCAAAGTTGTCAAATCCCTATTGGAAAAGCCGATATAAGTTTTCTCAGCAAAATCAAGATCATGGTTCGAAAATATACCAGTGCTGCCACAATTACTTTTCGTTCATGTCAACAAGGCCAGTATTAAACGTTATTGGAATTTCGTAGCGAGCTGTACCAAAAAAACTTTTTTTTCATGCTCAATGTATTCTCCTTCTTTTGAGGCCCATATTTACTCAGTCTCATTAGATTTACCCCAGCAGAATGCTGCTTTTGATTTCTAGAAATATGAATATCAGGAGCCTGAGAATGACTGGTCTAAAGGTCTGACCAGTTTTCGGTGGAATGATTACTCTTTCTGTCTGCCAGAGGCTCAGTAATAACATAGTATCATGACTGGACTATCAAAGGATATAATAACTATTTTCATAGCTCCATCACAACTAGTACCATGTATTAACTGCAAAAGGAATGTATGAATGTAAATGAATACATCTGAAAAGCCATGTCCATGTACAAAAAAGGTATTCACCTTCCTACTAAGCGATGAGTTAGGGCGATGCTTTTAAGCCGGAAAGTGTCTACATATTCCTACGCGCGCACAAGGGATTATGTATGCTTAAAATGTTTACACATAGCGCGGGCGAAGGAAATTTAGGGAGGTAGGAAAGAGAGGTACCGATGTACGTTGGTTTTAAATGTTTGAAGGTTGTAATGGCTAGGAAATAAAGAGCTCGGCAGGGCATTTCATAAGCGAGTTGTTCGGCTTAGAAGAGTATCACGTTATTTCAGGGTGCGTCCGAAAGTGGGCTTGAGGGTGTACTGATGAGCATTCATATAAAATTATGGCCTTCTAATAAAGTTTAGCTATCTGGACCATCACACAAAAGAATATTCCGACGACTAAGTCATAATATTGAAAAGCAAACACCATAAAGAAGTTTGCTGTAAGATGCAGACTGCTATAAGGATAGCAAATAGCTGTAGCAAAAAATGCCTTAACTAAGCCCAGTAAAATATGTTTGTTTTCTTTACGAACGGTACAGAAATATCTTGGAATGGTTCTCGGTAAACAACTTAATTGGAATTTACACATTAATAATAAAATTACAAAGCGACTATAGCCATATAGGATTGCCGTCGTGTTTATGGTAAGACCTGGGGTTAGCTCTCAAGTTTACCCATTGTACATATAGGGTATCCCCATCCGTATACTAACATTCAATCAGCCATTAAAGAGTTATAATCAAGCCTCATGGTCTCCAAATCAGTCTTGCACTAATTCAACACTCTACAAGATCTCTCCCATAAGAAGAAAGTCAATGAAATAGCCGAAGAACTGGCTGGAAACTGTTTGGCTGATTCTTTCATTAGCCCAAAGTCGTTCTGTAATATCGCAATTTCAGCAATAAAACCAACTATAAAGTTATCTACAGAATGTATGTATCCCATTGAATATATAACCGAAAAAACGTTACCAGGGCTACGCCAGGGTAAAAGAGCCACCAAACTCTTTCACAAAAAATCAGAACAATCCCTACAACTTCAACGGAATGATATCAGAAGATTGGTTGTATTCCTGCGTCATTTGATATCACCTACACAAAAAAGGTCTTATCCAGGAAACGGAATGTCGTCTTTGCTTGGAAGACGCAAAACTGCTCAACACATCTTGTGTGAATAAATGACTCTAAGTACCGCAAGGAGATAGACGATACTTCCTAAGAGAATTTCTAATCCCTGTGGAACTTCTCCAAATCTCCATCAGAGATTTTCAATTTCATCAAAACAGTTGAGCCTCTCTTGTCTTCATAATACTGATTTTGTGGTACAACAGATATTCTAGGTCGCAGCGCCCTCGCAATTGTGGGACTAGATTCTTATAAAAAAAAAGTCCAATATGTCTTCAAAGGGATTTCATCAATTCGACACAATAAAAGGTAGATTACTGCTTCTCGGATAGTCATCATTTCCGTATACTGAAGTTCACTGGCAATCAAATAATTAAGAAGGCTCCAGTTGTTTAGGCCATTCTCATCTGATTCACATATCAATTTCATGGAATATGTTTAGAGATTTTCAGTCACTGTTGTTTTGAATTCCACACCGAAGTTGCCATAACTCCCAAGTATTTACAGTGTTTGTTATGTAAAAGAATTTCGACCCACGTTCAGCTGTAATTATTTCACCCTAATACCGCAACGTTGGCTGGAAATTCCCGAACCCATTGTCAGAGATATATTTTGAAAGGTTTCCTACGCAAATTAGGATCTATTTTTCCATCAAAACTGTTGAAAAGATACTTTTCTGGTTTCGAATACACACCTACGAGGGTAAGTCAATAAGTCCTTGAAAATTTAAATAAACAACACTGTTTTCGGCGAAGAAAACATTTTATTTTTAAATATGTTTCGATACTCTTCCTCAAATGTTTCTCCAATTCTTTGATGTTGTCCAAATAAAACGATTTCCCGAGTTTCTCAAAATATACGTTTGTTTCATCGATAACCTCTTCATTCGACCCACATCTCTTACCATCGATCCATATCTTTGTGTCTGGAAACAGAAAATAGTAGCAGGGGGCTAAGTCTGAGGAATATGTAGGATGAAAGAGCAATTCGTACACTTATTCATGCAATTGTTGCCATTTTGACCGCGGAAATGTGCTCCGTTGCGTTTTCCTGGTGGATGAGAACTTTTTTACTCCCCAATTGCAATTATTTTTGCTTCACATCGCCGTCGAATCGATCCAAATACTAGCGCCGGTAATCGGTTTACCCATTCCAAGGTAATCGATGTGAATGACGGAGCGCGAATCTCAAAAACCTGTAGCCATAACCTCGTTGGCCGGCAGACGCTCCTTGGCTTCGATTCATCAGGACAAATTCAATGTCTCGACTGTTTCTTGGTCTCTGGTGCATTGGGATGAATGTGTGTTTCGTCCAAGGTTACGAAACTCATATGGACTGTAATGAAACCTCATCAAACACTCCTTAAAAGCTTTCAAACGACTGCGTGTGTTGTCAAATGTAAAAAAAAACAAAATAATTTTATTTTTCAACGTAGGCTCCCTTGAGCTCTATACACTTTGTCCAACGCTTCTCCAATTTTTTTATCCCTTCCAAAAAAAATGATTTGTCGAGGTCCTCAAAATAGGCCTTTGTTTGCGAGATGACTTCATCATTGGAGTCAAATCTTTTTCCACCAAGCCATTTCTTCAGGTTTGGGAACAAGAAGTAGTCGCTCGGAGCCAAATCTGGAGAATAGGGTGAATGAGGGAGCAATTCATAGCCCAATTCATGGATTTTTGCCATGGCAACTGCACATGTGTGCACCCTTGCATTGTCATGGTGGAAAAGAACTTTTTTCTTGGCCAAATGAGGTCGTTTTTTTTCAAATCGTCATTGAATCGGTCCAATAAGTTGGCATAATATTCCCCATTGATTGTTCTTCCCTTTTGAAGGTAGTCAATGTGGATTATCCCGCGTGCATCCAAAAAAACAGTCGCCATAACTTTATTGGCTGACAAACAAACCTTGGCCTTCTTTGGCGCCGATTCACCCTAAGAAACCCACTGTTTTGACTGTTGTTTGTTCTCTGGTGTGTTGTGATGGATCCATGTTTCGTCTACGGTTACAAAACGGCGCAAAAACTCCTCCATATTGCGATTAAACAACGCCAAACCTTCCTGTGAAGTTGTTACACGATTGCGTTTGTGGTCGACTGTGAGCAAACGCGGCACCCATCTTGCGGAAAGCTTTCTCATGCCCAAGTGATCATTCAAAATTGAAACCACTGAGCCATGCGAGATCCCTACGGCTTCCACAATCTCTCGCACTTTCAATCTTCGGTCGGCCAACACCATATCGTGAATTTTTTCGATTGTTTCGGGTGTAGAGACCTCAACTGGGCGTCCAGGACGTTCGGCATCTTCAGTGCTTGTACGGCCACAACGAAATTCAGTAAACCACTTTTTTACCATTGAAATCGATGGTGCAGAGTCCCCATAGAATTTATCAAGCTTAGCCTTGGTCTCGGTAATGGTTTTTTTTCGCAAGAAATAATGCTTAATAAGCACACGAAATTCACTTTTTTCCATTTTCTCCTCAAATTAGTGAGTAGTCTGATAAAAAAAGCTGTCAAACACAAACTAACTGCCGCAGCAAGTTTAAATTTTGACAGGAGTCAACTGACAGATGCCTGTTGACAGGAGCAGTGTTGCTGTTTCAGTAAAGAGGTCAGAAATTCAAAAAGTCACGGACTTATTGACCCGCCCTCGTACATATAAATGCTGCACGCAACACTATTCTGCAACACATCTCTATTTCTAAATTCGCTGCAATCGACAGTGTCATACATAAGTGACAGTAGCTGTAAAATGACAGCAACCGATGCGATTGACTTCAAAAAATATCTGCACATCTGTTTCACGGGCAAAGCTGCCAGCAGTACTGCAAGTACATTTTCTGTACATGTGTTTTGGGCATAAACCATTGCTGAATGGTTCCCATTATACTTTCCAAACTTTTGTTTAGTTTTCATGATATTTTTTTGCGCAAGAAATAGTGGATAGTGAGCACACGAAATTCACTTTTTTCCATTTTTACGAAAATTCTTGCTGTCACAACAAAACTGTTTGACAAATCTGTCTGAGAATTTTGGTGCGTTCTTTCAAAAGATGCTTCTTGACAGCATTTGACGGAACAGCGCCATCTTTTAATTTTTAAGTACTTATTGACCCACCCTGGTATTGTGATTTCTTTCGGGCGTGCTCGAGAAAAGATCAACTTTTAGTTGTCATTCGAATCTGTGACAATATTAGCAGTCAATGCTTGTTAGTGTCATTACTTTCTTAAGCATACCCCATAAACGACGACTACGACACTTCACTAATGTGTTTTTGCAAAGTGACAGAATTAAAGTGCTGTATGCCACCTCAGCACAAAATGGAAAAACCCAAATCAAATTTGAGATATCAATATCAAATTAATTGTTTTCCTGTGCGCGAACTGAATGACGATATCTTTAAATGACTAATTACTCAATTCAGCCTTAAAAAAATAAAAAATGCAACGCAAATAGAACAAATCACCCAGAAGGTTCCAGAAGGTCTCTGTCATTATCTTCACGTTCCTAATCTTTACGATCTGTTCATTTAAGTCCTATGACTTTGATTGCACAATTATTTCCATAGAACTTAATTTTATTTTTATCGTTTTATTTCTCTTTTTCCACTCAATCTCATCTTGTTTTAGAACCGTTGTGTTAATGAAAACCACCAAATTAGCAAAGCAATAAATTGTTTGTACCTACTTCAAGATGATGCAGATCCATCACCAGATGGCACCAATAACATACATTCAAAAAGATAATGTTCACCACCTTTGAACTGCTGAGGTTAGGAACATTTTTATTTATTTTGGAACATATTGACAGATTGCTTACGATACAATTCTGTTGATTTGAAGTTTGTCCTGTAAATGTAGGAATTTCCGTTGCCATGATGTCATACAGAGAAACCCCCAAAACAAGAACAGAATCAAAGAACCGGTTCTACATTTCTGTTTCAAGTTTGCTTTGTATTATTGACGTTTAAACTTTGTAGTACCAGCCAGTTCTCACATGACATTTTTCTGAAGAAAAAAGTTGAACCATTCAAATTGTCAACCATATTTGTGATGCCTCGATAATTAGTTCAAATTTGTTAAGACTTGTGAATTGAAATCAGTTGAAAGCAATTTGATTTTACTGCTATTTTGACCAATAAAAATTAGCCTGACTTTGATTAGCATATTGTGAGACACTAACCAAACTTGACTTGCAATCGTTGGCTTTTTCTTTAAAAGTAGGTCAATCACTTGATCTTGACATTAACAATGTTGAACCTTGTATATAGGTGTTCTATCAGCAAGTGCTCATCAACTCTTTTAACAACTTTAAGTATTCTTCACTAGACGCGCCCCGGGTGTCCAATAGCGATTCTCTGAACTCACGCATACCATCTTTTGACATATGTCATATTTTGTGTTCCAGAATGTCGACCATTTAATTATGGAAGGTTGACGCTTCAACAACGATACAAGTCATCCAAGAATACAATACAATTGAGAGTTGATTGTTGATTGTAGAATGGCAAATCAACTTATTCACTTCATATTGCTGCTTTACAGGGGAGTGCCAAAAAACAACAATATGTTGCGGATGTACATGAGTCGGTAAGTTAAGTCCGCGATACATTAATTCTGCGCTATGCGTATCTTTTTAACATCCCTGTGCTATGGCGTGTTATATGAAAAATCTTAGTTGTGCGTCCGTGTAGGATCGAGCTGTCAAAACGACCAAATGATGGATTTTCATCGAAAAGTCACAGAGGTATATTTTTGGTGGCATTTTTAATAAACAGCATTGATGTATGCAATTAAGCAAAAAGTCTGAGGAAACCAAATACAAACCATTTCTTAAGGAGAATTGACTATTTGTTATGGCTTTAATGTCGAAGGTGTCACTCAGACAGCGAACTAGTTCACCTCATTACCACGACCCACCAGATTAGCACGAGTTCCTGGAGCCTGATGTGAGCGTAGGCCGGACACTCATTGAGAGGAAGAAGGTGGTAGCCCACAGTATTGTTATCGTCTCCACAGCAAGCATCGAAGTCTAGTTCATTTTAAGCGTAGGTAGTGGACTGTCACATCGACCGTAAGAAGCCTACAGTCTTTCCTACCAAATTACCCTAAAACCCTCTTAGGAAGCATTCGTATAGCCTGCCGACAAGCTAGAGATTCAAGTCACCTGAACTTATGCCCGTGTCAAACAATTGTTATTGAAAGCCCTAATCGATGATGGAGTTATTCTAGGTAAGATCGAATCTTGAAAAATCCTCCTTTGAAGCTTTTCCAAGAAGTTTATCGCTTAATTTATTTTCTGCGATTTCATTGTAACCTGCGACCCAAACTCAGTGAGTTTGTCGTTCCAACTGCGATCAGGTAGGGGTTGCATTATCTAGCGAATCTTGAGATTCTCTTCTCTTGAGAAGACACACAAGTTTTCCTAAAAAGGAGTGGAATCAACGTTGTAGTGCCCCGTATTCTTAATCGGTCTTGGAGATCCATAAAAATCTGACTAGATTATTTTCCTGGCTCAGATCCTGGCCGAAACCAAGAAACCTGCACCAAGAGTAAGCACGAGTTCTGTGGTCATTGCATCAGACGGCAAGTCCATAAGACCAGAATTTAAAGACAGCTGACGCGAAAGGTCACCAAAGTTTCAGGGCGTATTCTGCTTTGTACTTAAAGTTGCGCTACAGTTAGGGGTGGACCTGAGCTTCAGCCCACAAGCGTCTCCAGCCAACTCGATCTTTCGCTAGATGACTCCAGTTTCGCGCACTAAGTTGGCTGAGGTCCCCTTCCACTCTTTCTCATTAAATGCACATTCAGTTTCGTCCACAAGATTTTTAAGTCACTCCAAATCTTTAATGATGATATGCGTGTTACATTTTGGACTATGGGTACATTAGCAAAGCAGTTTTATGCCAATGAAGCTCGATCATTGTCTATGCTTTTTAAAATCTCGTCCTCGGCGAGTGTGTGTTAAGGCTGCTCTTACTTTTTGTCTGCGATTCCGTACGTATGCCAGTGTCAGGCTACCACTCTCTTCAGTATAATATGCCATCTGTGCCAGGCGACTTTAAGCTATTTTATTTAGTGGCCTCACCTGTCATTATGTGATATGTAACTCGCCTGAAACCTTTAAGCTAGAAGGAAAGAAGTCACACGGCGTTTTGATGCACGATCTCTGTGACCAATGTTCATCTAATTTTCGAGAAACACTGTCCGTATAAGAGAAATTTTTTGTCACTTACTGCTCAATGTCCCAGAAATTGAAAAACTCAATGCTAATGCAAAAACACTGCATTAGCTCTTGAAAATTCAATGCTGATTAGTTTGCATTTCAATGCATTGGATTTAATGATAATGCAGTGTGCTTTGCATAAGCAAGGAATGTTCATTGCATTAAATAAATAATGCACTTCTCCCATGTCTGCATAGAATCGACAAACTTGGGGTTTCGATCACCCTTCAAGCTACAGAAACAATACTTCGTGATGATATTTGACATTTCGGCTCTCCAAATTACTAACTTATCCTTAATTATCCTTAGCTCAAATTTCTGACAATTGTGGGCGAGAATATGCTTCACGGGAATCAAGGGAACTTACAACTTTTCGAATTAAACTTTTTAAAATTTTTTGGTTGCATTTAGAATTTTCAATGCAGTATGGAAGCGTTTGTCGTTGCATTTTTAATAATGGCATTAAGGCTTGTCATTTCTATGGGAATGACAGACCATTTTTCGAAACGTGGCCAAATAGCGGACTGTTGATTTGTATTTTTCGACTTTGCAGTCTTTAATGACACTTCATTAGAAGCGAATAACAACAGCTGCCGTTAAAATATAATTAACTTGTCGCCACGTGGCAACCGCTGTGCAGCATTTCACCGCAATTCTACTCGTATTTTCTATTTTCGCACTGTTGCTGACAATTTACCCGAAACCAATTAACTGCATGACTTGTGAAAGAACTAGCACTGAATGCAGCAATAGTAAATGACAATATAAACAGCTATAATAGCGCTACAAATAGTCGAATGATATTGCTATGAGTTTTGTTCTAAAAAATCTGACAGCTCGTGACATTTTAAAACACTTTCATTGGTGTTGTAAGGTTTTGAGAAATGTTTCTAAATTTTAGAGAGTTGACATAGTAAGACATCTCTGTTACTTATTCTTAAAATTAAAGCTTTTTTAAGTAAAAGGTTTTGGCCGATGTCATTCTTAGCATTTTGTAACATTTCACAATTCAAAATACTGCCGGATTGTATGTATCTTTGTTCAAAAATTAAAAATTTCGATTATGAGCTATGGAAAAGGCTTCTGAACATACTCGTATCTTAACGAATAGATTTATCAATATATGGTTTTCTCATAGAAAACAATATAATCTGTTTTAAATCTGCACCAAACTTTGGAAAATACTTTGATTATCTCACATGACAATCTTGGCCATGAGGGTAAATAAAGATATGTGGCTAATCAATTCGTGGTCGGAATGTGACATCCCTGTTTCAATCACACGCGTCAAACCGAACTGTCATATAAGACTGTTTATCTTAAGTTTAAGATTTTCCATTATACAATAGGGATTATTTGACAAACTCTGATCTTGTGAAAACTTAGAAAATAAGTGAATCTGTTGTATGTACGTTTCGTGCAATACGAGCAGATTATGGTCGACATCTATCTTACTATAGGCAAAACTTAAAGAAAAAAATCGAAGGCACTGACTCGGTTACAGATGCCTTAAGGGCCAATCGTCATCAAAATGTAAGCTCTGCAGAAAATATGGCTGTCGTTGTTCTAGGGCGAATTATGGCGTATTTTGCATCTGTACTTGCATCTGCACCCTTAAAAAGTTCAAATCACTCAAGAATTCATGCCAGCTGACCACAGAATGAAAACCAACGTAAAGAAAGCGGCACTCGTCAATAAAAGCTAGTGAATGCTAGTTTTGCATCTTTTGACAGTTACATACCGAAGTTTCAGTCATTTTGTACGCGCAGTTTTTAGTTGACGGTCGTTTGAGTGTGTCGATGTGAGTGTTTTTTGTGAAAATTGAGTACCGAGCTGTTATTAAATTCTTGTTCTTGAAAGGCAATACGCCTACGCAAATCAAAAATGAGTTGGACTCTGTATAAAGGAACTCTGCACCATCACTTACCACAGTAAAATTTTAGGCAGCTGAATTTAAACGTGGCCGTAAGAGCTTGGGAGATGATGAACGTTCGGAACGTTCAAAAACTGCAACCACTGACGAAAACATTGCTAAAGTTCACCAAACAGTGATAGACGACCGCCAAATTAAAGTGAGAGAGATAGTAGAGGTTATGAAAATGTCCATGGAACGTGTTTGTTAGATATTAAATCAAGATTTAGGCAAGAGAAAGCTGCCCGCGCGTTGGGTGTCGCGTTTGCTTACATTAGACCAAAAACGTGTTCGAATGAACATTTCCAACGCTCTGTTGGCGCAGTTTAGGCGCAATAAATCCGAGTTTTGGCGCCGATTAATTATTGTAGATGAAACTTGGATACACCATTATACGCCCGAAACAAAAATTCAGTCAAAACAGTGGACTGCAAAGGGCGAGCCGGCTCCAAAAAAAGCAAAAATTATTTTTTCGTCTGGGAAGGTCATGGCGACTGTTTTTTGGGATAGTAAAGGAGTTATCTTAATCGATTATCTTCCAAAAGAAAAAACCATTACAGGACCATACTACGCATCATTACTTGCACATTTGCAGAGAAAGAAAATCTTGTTTCACCTCAGCGGTTGCCATGGCGAAAATCCCGGAATTACGGTTTGAAATGCTTGACCATCCGCCGTATTCACCAGATCTAGCCCCAAGCGTCTTATTTTTTTTCCTCTTATCTTTAAACTGCTCTCGGAGGACAGAGATTTTCGTCAAATGAGGAGACAATCACCTTCGTGAACAATTATTTTGCAGAGAAAAACGCCAAGTACTATTTGGCCGGGTTAGGGAGATGGGAGCATCGCTGGGAGATGTGTGTAGAGTTGCAAGAAGACTATGTAGAAAAATAAAAAAAAAAATTTGAGAAAAAATGTCTTGTATCATTGTTAGGTCGGAAACTTTTCCCCTTTGGTGATGTGAACTGGCCACTGAGATCGTGTTATTTGTCACCTTTAGATTTATTTTTGTGGGAGGATGCAAAAGATTATGTCTATGCACACAATCCGCAAACTCTTGACGCTTTGAAAACGAATATTCGTCAACCTATGGTCGTGTTATTGCCCAATACCTGTAACAACTCCGTGGAGGACACTTGATTAATGTTATATTTGAGTTATAATGTCAAAATCCAAGCAATATATTGAAATAAAAATTTTGTTTTATTTAAAGTTACTTTCGGAACAACAAAATGGATGACTCTGTACAACTAACTGAGTTACCTGAATAAATCGAACCATGTTGTGGGAAATCTTGAAACTTTCTGCATTTACCTAAGTGAAATCGATTCCGAACCCAGTAACAGTGTGAGACTTCAATGAACTAAGCGCGCCCTTCCTTCTATGTACTCCTAGTCTCCGCGGCACTGTCATAATGCGTTTTATGTCATTGGCTCGCTCAAATTTGCAGCTTTAAGTTACTCTGCTCTCATTCCTTTACTATGACACTGTTTAATTATGCCATCAGCATTTATTACGTTTAAGCTTTCTCGGTGATTAGCATTGTATCTATTTATATTCCCCAGGGTGATGGTCTCGCCTCATTTGTCTCCCAATTGAAGTATTGTATTTCGGTTCTGTTGCGCAGTTACTGGAGTAAAACATGCTTCAATGCAACTCGGGCAATGTGGACTACTGAGTTCTTCTATTTACTCGCATCCATGTCTTAATACGCCTTGAAACAACCATGAGCAGTTATCATCTGGGCTATGTGAGACTTAAGCAGTTCTGCATTCACCGATGAGTTTAAGTTTTAATCTTTTCGCCATAAAAATATGAACATTGCTGTTGACTTTATTGTCCCTTATCCGCCTTCAAATCTGCTTGAACTAAAATATGACGGGGTCACTATGCAGCACGTTCAATTCGTTTCGGTATCATCGTCATCAAATTCTTTTTATCTGAGTTAAATAAGATTCGTGGCATGCCTCTGCAGCATTGTTAAGTAAATTTTGACCAAACGAAATAAATAGTCGAAATATCATCGTATATTAGGGTAAGGAGAAAAACTCATAACATCTAACCTTTTACCTTTTCGTATATTACAAAACCCTATAACATTTTATACAGAAAAACTCTGGTTTTGTGCCGAGTATTGTTACTTTTTCCTAGATTGATAGCATCCATCGACATAGGGCTAAATTTAGCAACCGCAAATTTATATTGGTTGCCAAAATCCACTTCAACTACGAACAATGGAAAGCGATTCTATCTCGGCTTCACCTGCATAACTCACAGTTACATGAATGTGGTACGTATTCGTAAGTGCCTTTCACAGCCCCAAATTCAATGTAAATTGCCAAAATAATTTCCTCAGTCTCTTCAATCTCCACTCGACTCCACGGACCTTTTCAACAAAACAGAGCAGCAAAAAAAATAAATAAAACCAAATTGTTGGCACAAATTTCACTGCCACAAGGTTCCAATTTTACATCACATCCTTGAATATGAAAAGTGCTTACAATGCGCAGCACTATTGCCAAAAGGGGTGGCCCGTTTTCTAATAATTCCGCACACCATATTTGCGAACTCACGAATTTTTGATTTAATACCCAGGAAGTAATGAACCCAACAATAGGGCTCATTCTTCATGATGTACCAACGATTTAGGAGTACATGGTTTTATATTACCGCAGTAGATACAGATGGATACATACATTTATTCATACGTAGACGACATTAAAGAAATGCTTCGCTGGGGGTCTTGACTGAAACTGTTCAACTCTTTGTCGCACCCACCAGCAACCAACGTGATGAGAACGAATACTTGTGCTCGTATAAAGGGAAAAAATGTCAAATTATGAAACTCATGCTATCAAATTAGGATCAGATACATGGAATGGGTTTCCTTAAGACACTCAATCTTCAGAGATATTTTTTTTTTAGTACTATATAACACCGGTCCAAAAAATACAGGTAGAAGCAAAATTATGAATACAGCCAACTCGTTTGGAAGGAGCATCAACGAAATCCTTGCATTTGTTCTAGTGTCTCGGGGGGATTATGCAAATCTCTTGACAGCATTTCAAGACTTAAAACTACAATCTCAATTCAGCTGAGTACCCTGAAGGTGCTCAGTCGTGTACTATACACCACTGTGCGAGAAGGTACGAGTATCTGTATCTACTTTTGTATCTGCATATGACAAAATCATATTTTAAATGAGTGCAAACAAACGATAGCTTTGAAATATGATGTATCTACATGTGAGCAAAACCTAAAAACCTAAACAACAAGATAAAGATAGGTATACACAACATTTTGGAATTTTATTTCAAATGTTATATCTTTCCATTTCTAAAGGGGGAATGGCAAAATATTCAAATGCGATGAAGGAGAAGTAACCTTATGCTTCCACACGACAGCAACCGGTCTGGGGGTGGGTGATGCTGGAGCAGCAAATGCCCTTGTTTCGTTTTGGATTGTGATTTGGCAAAGCACATATTTGGAACATTCATTTCCCTAAATTAGAATAAATCGGTAAACAACTTCAACCTTATCCAACTGTTCGAAATCCTAATGCAATTGTTTTTGATATTTTAAAAAGCATTTTGTGCATCTGCCAACCGATGATGGTTCTTTGAAGATGGTTTTCTGCAGGATGAAATGAATTTGTGCGCCAGAAAAGATATATTTTATGTTATACAAAAATTTACTTTCATCTTCTGGAAGAGATATACAAAGTTCACCTTTGAGAACAAAAACTTCTCTTCCCTTGAAGGTGTGGAATGGGGAATGGTCTACCAAAAATTAAATAGTTGTCACAAAGATTCCAGATTAAACTTACGAATTCGACATGTGACTTTTCAAAGGAAAGTTTGTGAAAAGCAAAACAAATTTTCTAATGGAAAAGGAGGATATTTGACTATGCCAATCAAAGTTGTAATTCTAGGAAAGATGCAATCCATTGAGGACTCAAAAATACGGTAAAATGTATTCTTACAAGGTTGTACGAGTATCATTCAAAATAGCTTGCCCCATAATGTAACATATATGTGTATTATTGTTACTAGATCAACTGCCCTATACCTATCAGCGCTCATTGTCTTGAAAGACAAGAAGAAACTCAAAAGAACTTCTTTCATAGTTGCACTCCTCCGCTTTGAAAGACTTCCGAACTGTTACCGATTTATAGATTATTTAAAAGAAGAATACTTGTCCCTTATACGTATCATTAACAGCCGATACATCAACAAAATCACGGAGTTTATTCATAAATATAACAGGTCATGATAAGTAAGCATTTATGTTGTGAAGCTCTTGTAGGTCCTGCAAGATCGTAGCCTGGATACTGACCGAGGTAATGCTCCCATCGGAAGGTTTTGTTTCACTAGTGCTCGGCACAATTAAGTGCTTACTGCTTAGCAAAAACGTAGTACCCTGTCGCGACGCAAGTAAGTATTCTAAAGTCCTTAATACGTAGTCCCCACGCACTTGGGCCCAGAACTCGATGTTTCAATAAAAGGGTCGACTTCAAGCTGTTCAAGGGTCCAATCAGCTAAATCACGACGCGAGCTTAATTTTCTAAACTTGGTTGTTCATTTACAGGTGCTGGCCGAAATCTTTTCGTTAAATTTTCCATATACCAAACTTTTGCGATCGATACAACACGATCAAAAGCCAGCGTAATTGGTCGATTATGAGGGCCACAAAAATAAGACTATCATATAGAAAAAGATGAGATAAGGCACTCGGCATACACTTGGTACTTATCCGTCTAATTTATGGAAAATTTTAGGCAAAGATCTTAGTCTAAAGGCTTATAAAATATAGGTCGTGAGAGAATTGAAGCCGAAAGATCATTGATGGGCCGTCAGAATTTTGGTGTCTGGGCCCAAAATCAACCCGCATTGGATTCGCTGATTTATCCATTTACGATTGCCAAACTTCCCCTTCAATCTAATAATTATTTGATCAGCCGTGTGGTATCTTGTTGAAACTACGAGTACATATCACGGATGTTAAGGCCATCCAACTATGACCATATTATGGCATGGCCCTATAGTAAACCCGGAAGACCGTAACATGGCGCCGTATTCTTACTTTTACTTTAAGTGGCGCTACAGTCCGGGGTGGACCTGGGCCTCAGTCAACAAGCTCACTCACCGTCAATGCAGACGGGACCGAAGATCGCCCGAAGAATTTTTTTCTCGAAGCAACCAAGAACACCTTAATCCATTTTTGATAATGTCCATGCGTCGGCGCCATAGAGCAGAACGTGGATTATTAAGGTCTTATAAAGGGTGACTTTTGTTGTCCGAGAGAGGGCTTTGCTACTCAATTGCCTTCTTAACCCAAAGAAACAGCGGTTGGCAAGAGTTATTCTTCGCTTGATCTCAGCGCTCATGTCGTTGTCTGTATTTATAGCAGAGCCTACACAAGAAGCACTACCTATCAAAAGTCCGTCCAACTACTCGCATACGCCGACGAAATTCAAATAATCGGGAGAAAGCAGAGTGATGTCAGTGGCGCTTTCGCGAGTATTGAGACGGAAGCGGCGAAAATGGGTTTGATACGATGTTGAAAAAATCGCATGACAGCGCATCGCCTTGTCTAAATCCTTTCTGGACATCAAAGGTCTCGGTGAGATTTTTACCGACCTTGATGGAGCAGCGTGCATTCTCCATCGTCATCCTGCACAGACGGACGAGTTTGGAAGGGATGCCAAAACTAGACATTGCTCTATATAGCTCGTCTCTATAGACGCCGTCATACGCGGCCTTAAAATCGATGAATAGGTGGTGTGTATCGATCTGAAGGTCATGGGTTTTCTCCAAGATCTGCCGTAGTGTGAATATATGGTCGAATATATGGTATATGGACTTTCCAAGCCTGAAGCCACACTGGTATGGATCTGTCAGGTTGCTGACGAACGGCTTCAGGCGTTATCACAATATGGCAGATAAGATCTTATATGCGATGTTAAGGAGACTGATGCCTCTGTAATTGGCGCAATTCAGAGGGTCTCCTTTCTTGAGAATCGGACAAACAATGCTTAGGTTCCGTTCATCGGACATACTTTCGTCCGACTATATTTTACAGATGAGTTGGTGTATGCTCCTAACCAAGTCATCGCCTGGCGCTTGCCGCTTTGAAGAGCTCGGCAGTCAGGCCATCCGCTCCAGCAGCTTTGTTGGACTTAAGCTTCGATATGGCTATCTTCACTTCATCCAGGTCGGGTGGACGGAATTGTTGGTCATCATCGTCCAGGTTGAAAGGTTGATTCGGTTGATTCTGCCTGACAGTGGTATTTGGTCCGTCATCGCCGTTATACAGTCTGCAGAAATGGTTTTCCAAATCCTCAGCACTGCGACTCGATTCTACTACGATGTTCCCTTGTTCATCTCTACAGGCTTCGGTTCGGGGTTTGTTTCCGTGGCATTTTATTTGTACCTTTTGGTAAAACTTCCGAACCTCATTCCTGGAGTAGCATCTCTCGATTTTCTCGAACGCGGGCTTCTCATGCTCTTTCTTTTTCTTTATGAGAAGCCATGTTCGTCTCACCTCTTCCTCTCATAGAGCTCATGAGCAGCTCTGGTCTTTCTAAGCAGCGCCGCGTTATAAGCATCTTGCTTAGCTGCATTTGCTTGCCGGCATTCATTATCGACTCATGGGTTTCGTTGTGGTGGACGAGTGAAACCCAGCACATCAGAAGCGGCATCTCTGATGGCGTTTTGGCAGTGTTTCCAATGGTCTTCGATGCTTGATGCTGGCGGTATTGGACCTCTTAAGAGATTAAGAGATGCTCGATCGGAAAAGGACTTGGCGATCTCTTGCGATTGTAGCCATCTGACGTCGAATTTTCTCACAGCAGTAGTTTGTCTGGGCTCCGTATTCATCAACGAAAAATACGGTCCAATCACGCTTCTGGCATAAAATTTACACCACACGCCATATTTGTGGGTCTCTCGAATCGCATGTGGGTATGTTTTTGTCCGTTAACGCAAATTTTGTTTATGACAGGGCCAACCAAAGCTTAAACTGAGCGTCATCGCTGAAGATGATCTTTTGATAAAATTCAGCACTTTCTTCCAACTTTTGCAGAGCCCAATCGGGGAAGTTCCGACGCTTTAAATGATCAAGTGGCCTAAGTTCTTGAAGGAACTTGAAGGGTGTAGGCCAAGAATTTTATGCTAAATTCACCACAATGTGGCCTGACTGATTCCCAATTCCTGTGAAAGGTATATAATCGACTGATTTGGCTCATTTTTAACTGAAATAGGTGCGTTATTATCAGTACTTCGACGGGTGCGTTATCTCACTAGGGTAAGAACATTCTATAGTGAACATGTTGACCTGGTTTTATCCATTGAGGAGCGCCCATCCTGTCTGGAGGGACGATTATTACGGCCGAAATCTGGAGTAATCGCTGTTAAAGTTGCCACCCCGGCTCAGATTTTCGGTGGTAATTTATAATGATTCCCGAACGTTACTCATTAGTGAACTTAATCATAAAAAAATGTAAACTCTGACTGTCGTTTTAACATTGATAGATCATAAAATGTGTTTTCAGGTACGTTTGCAACCCTTTATAAAATATTGTCCATTTAAATCCTGTCGTTTTCTGACGAATACTTTTCGACTTTTCTGTAGAGAAGGGATTCTATTCGTACATACCCTACGATTAATCGGCAACAATTGTTTACTTATAAGCTGCGCTGCTACTCATACAAAACTCGTAGATATTCAATGTATCTATCTCCACAGCCATATACGAATCTTTTTTCTTTTTTTTTTTGTAGACTTTTGATATTCAAATATGTACTCAAGTCAAAATTAATCTAAGGAATCTTCTTACTTATAACGATGAGTACTCCTTCAGATTGAGCGATAGATACATACATATGTACATACATGAATAAATACTTTATTTTTTCATTGCTTCATTTTGCGCTTGTTTTTGATTCTTTATCCCGCACCAGGTGATGAGCAAACTTTTAGAGTGGATGTATTGTAGATATTTAAGATAGACTAAGAAAAAAATGCGCACTTTATTCATACTCATATTTGTATCTATAAAAGAAATCTCGTATCGCTCCTGCATCTTATGTATCTTAGAGGGTCTTTTCAGTTAGCAAATTAATTATCTTAAGTGAAAGCGAACAGTTAACCAACAAACAAACAAAATGACAAATCCGCCACAGCGACAATTGTAATTAACAATTAACTCGTCGCAATTTTTTAAGTGCATAACGTAACTTTGAGGTTGAAATTTGTTATTGCGATTAGTGGAAGTTGAAGTCTAGCAACGATCGTATGAGTGAATGAGAGCCGAGGCCTTTTGAACAAGAGTGCAAGCTTCAACGAATAGGTCAGCGTTCACTTGTCACGTTTCATTTAAAATCACACAAGATGCTATTCAAGACGACACGACAAAAGTTAAACGAACTGAACTTAAAATTGTCACATATTGATCTTTTGCATTTGTGAAGGCCTGTCAGATTGACGGTCGGGGACAAACAAAATAAAACACGGATTCGAAAGAGAAGGCTTATGTGAGTTTAGAGACGCTCAAAGACGGCAAAGACTTGTCGAACGTGACAATAAGTTCAATTTATTTTCACAATTCAGACGTGAAATGTTGGTTCGTTGGCTTTGTTATGGAGCGAAACAATGATATAGATTAGTGCGTTGATAAAGAACTGGTAACTTATGAAATTATTTGTAGAAAAGAGGTTTGAACAATTTCTTTCCGCTCAATGAAAATCGAGGTTGCTTTTTGCAACAACTTAAGCACGTTCCTTACGTACCCGAAGCAGGGAAATACTTTCGTTCGAATTCCCCGATGTTCTTTCAAAAAACTAGGAAGTACTTGCCTATTGTGTAAAACTATAATGATGTTGAGAACTAAGCAGTAGTTGGTCTCCGAAGGTAGATGACCTGGTGGCTACGAGTATAGTAATAGCCCGCTAGAAGTGGTAGGAACTATGCTGCTCTTTCTATTTTCCCAAGACGTTAGCGGAAGACAAATATTCAAAAATATCACGGACATCATATATGTTATAGTATCATCCATATGCCTTGAACGTATGTATTTAGTGGCTCTCCCCATCCGGAAGAAATGGGATAAGTTTTCCTCTGTTGATAAAGCAATTTCTGTTATAAATGGTTGCAAAGTAGAGCTAAACTTCGCGTTAACATTGAGGAATACTTGCAATGAATTTAGTTCCAATCAGGAGTTAAAACTGACACTCGACTTATCGGAAACTGGTCATTCTAATTTCTGGAGCATCTCTCAATATCCTTTTCGCTCCTGCTCTTAGAGCTTGTTGGTAACAGGTCTAGTCCTTCTATGCAGCACCACACTATATGCATCTTGCTAAGCGTCATGTGCTTAGCGGCACGCGTCATAAAACCAGGTGTGGCCTGGTCTTTGTGGTGGTCGAGTGAATCCCAACACATTAGAGGCGACATCTCTGATGGTTTTTCGCGGCGCTTCCACTGGTCTTCGGTACTTGATGCTAGCGGAAGTGAGCTTTTTAAGAGATTAAGAGAGACTCGATCGGAAAAGGATTTGGCGATCGATTGTAGCCATGTGACTTCAGAATTTTTCACAGCAATAGCTTGTCTTTGCACTGTTCGAGATATCCGAAATCATATCCTGGCTACACCATCGTAATGGTCCGAGTCGATATTGGCTCCTTGGAAATCCCGGGCATCCATAATACTTGAATAGTCTCCAAGTTCACTTGCGAATATCGAGATGTTGGAACCGCGGGTTAGCTATGACGATGTTTCGCCCCACCGCAAAGTTGATAAGTCTGAACCAAGAATGGCCTCCATTCCCAACCTTGCATTAAAAATGCCAAAGGCAATTGCTAGGCATTGCTCGTTAGTATAGGGCGGATAGCTAGGAGGCGCTCGTTCACATACTGGAGACTCAAGACTTTTTGTCCAAACTTGCATCCAACAACAAATCAGGATCCGAACAGGAGCTGTTTATGCCACCAATAATAATCGCCCTTGTCGACGTCGTAGGTTTTCATCTATTTTTCGTCTAAACCAACCCATTGCATTTTTTGGATGGCGGTAAAGTCCGTTTTGCAACATTCCAGTGCCTTTGAAAGTTGTTTGGCTGCACGTGGTCTATTAATTGACCTAACATTGTACTTTCAAATCCGAAGTTCGTGCTGCTGCTTCGTAACTTGCATCTTTGATGCATGGCAGCAGCGGTGTCCCTGTATAGCCATATAGTGTACGTAAGCATTATGCTACTGGTCAAGTACGAAATTGTACCTAAAGCATGCAAATCGTAAGGATTTGCTAATGCCACTGCCTTGGATTGTCAGTGCTGTCACTTAGGGAGAGATGAACTTAATTGTTGCACTTCTAGTCCAATACAGCCTATAAGACACTCAGCAGTTTCCGAAATTATCGCCCCACAGATTCCATACGATCGGTAGTGTCTTCTGGTGTTGTCTCTATAGAACGGTGACTCTGTATCTGTGATCGGCATACAAAGGTTGTTGAAGGAGATCCTGCACTCCCTGATTTGGGTAGTTATTGAAGGTTTGTATAAATTAGTGGAGAGCTGCATCAAGATCTTATCAATTGATACGACTTTTGCTGTTTCGATCAGCCTCCCATTCCTCTGATGTTTTAGGGTAGTTGGATGATGAAAGAATTCTGCTCAGGCATGGAGAATCTTCCATTTACTTATTTGACTTTTGTTCATGATTCTCGGGGAAATCGTATACCGAATCGGACAGGCATATGTGATAACTGGCCTAATGAGTTGTTTGTAGATAAGCAACTTAGTCTGTGCGCTAATAAGACGACGGGCGAAAATTGCCCGTTTAAGGATTGCCTTTACGTGGTCTTTGAACTTAAACTTCTCGGTCAAGTTTATGACGAGGTACTTTGCTGTCTTCTTTGGTGAGATCGTCGTACTGTTCGGAAAGTGTGTCTTTTTATTCCTGCTACTGCCTACCATGGTTAATTTTTTTCTTTCGCTGATAGTTGTCAATGGATTACGAAAACATTTGACCTCCGTCTTCCTAATACTAGTTTTCAGCCCCCATTTTAGGTAATATCTTTCTTCGGAGTTAAAGAATGAACATATAATATGGAGTCATCAGCGTACAGGAGTGTCTTGCTTCCTACCATATTTGATGGCTGGTTTGCTGAATAGAAATCAAAAAGGACTGGCCCCAGTCTCGAGCCCTATGGTACCCCTATGGTACTATGGTTTTTGTTTCTTATTGGATACCTCTAAATACAAAGAAAAATCAAATTTTAACAGACATCCTGGGAAATCAAATCAAAGAAGTTTAAATATAAGTACAAACGCTGTCGAACGCCTGTCCAAGAGATGGGTCCTTGTTGTTTTTTTTTTTGTTGAGATACCATTATAAAGTGGCAGCAAAGGATAGATTGTTTAATTTTTCTTCCAAATCCATTCAAATTCACATGCAAATAGTCACTCAAACGTGTGAGAATCACGAAGAAGGGACATTTATTTTATGGAAGAATTTTAAATGAGTAGTAAAGTATACGAAACCAGTCTTTTGTTTTTAACTATCTGATACATGCACAAGTACGAAAAAGTTTATTATTTTTTGTACAAATACAATACGACCGATTTGACCGAAAATTGTATGCACACTCAGTTCTATGGAAACATTTACATATAGCCAATCCAACTGATTTAAATTATATAAGCGAAAATCCAAATATTTAATTTGAAAACTCTTTTAAATATATAAATGACGACAATTAAATAATCAAATGTGCTGTATACGACTAATCTGCGCAATGACTATGTGTTTTCAGGTCTCTTGATCACCTATAGATACTTTGAACGTACGTGTAGGTCTGAGGTACAAAAAACAACAAATTCATTTTAATTTCCTGTAGCTCATGTGCGAGATAATTATTAATAAGCATCGCTTAAGCTAGTTGCCTGCTTGGCTAGTTACATCAAACTAAAGTCACATACCCGTAACCGTACTCGTACGTATAATATAGGTACATACTCATATGTGGAAGTCAATTAAATAAAAAAATAAATAAATAAAGTAGTTAACGTTCAAGTTGTACAGAATTTTTAGTTTTCTGTTCTTTTTTGCTCTATGGACGACGATATATTGTATATTTTTCTGGTACTTGAGTATGCTTCGTATCTATGTATAATATTCTAGAGTGGACCACAGTCCATCGGACGAATGAAAACTTTTCCGGATAAACAGGTTATCGGCGAGCAAAGAATCATCTTGTTTTATATATATTTCTTTTTTTCCAGTTTAAATAAAAAAGTAGCACATACTCGTAGATGCTACGAGAAATTTCGAGTTGTCCCAAACCGGTGGTGACATCATCTGCGCGATTAATTTGATAAAGTATTGCATTAAACTCTGTAGATCTGATGGTGCATATGAGTCTGCGATTTATAAGATTTTAAAGCATTTAAAGTTCAACATACACAAGTAATTAATGAGAAGAGAAATTAATTGAAAAACTCATAAATATGTGATTTGGAAGACGTTCTTTCCTAAATGTTGTTTGGTTTATTCGTTGAACAGCCGTTTAGATTAGTTGATGCGAAATGGTAAAAGCAATTATTTAATATTTACCTCTACATTGCTTATTAAAGAAATGAGAATTCTTAGGTTTTTTTTCTGTGTTGGAAGAAATCTACGGATTCGTTTTGAAAACTAGCTGATGAACGTGGCTCAAACCTATTTTAGTTGAGTTCCTTTGGGGGATAAAAACTGTTAAAATTCCTAAATTGGTGAAGAATTTCTTCTTTACACCTATCCTTCGTCATTACATTCACTGCATATTACTTTTTATGCACGGAGGGGGGGCCTGAAGTCGCTTTTGAAAGAATTTTAGATGAAAAATTATGCCTTCCAATGGAGAGGTTGTAAAACTATCGAACTCGGACCATCTGAATCAATCACATATAATTTCAACCACTGTACCACTACACCACCAGAGAAAACTGCTAATTTAGGTACTCTGAGAACTGTATAGCAGTGGTCTTGGTTTTTATAACATTAAGATCCATGAACCATTTTATTATCTCTGCTAAATCAGTGGCATGCCTCTTTTCCAAATTATTTTCAATCGAGAATTACTGCTAAAAATGATTAAACAAAAAGTTTTACTAGTGTCTGATGCCACTTATCATCCTACTCGTGACTGACAATGTACTGAACGGATAAACTGGGCTCTCCTTAAATTTTTATCTTTGATTATTCTCAGCTATAGTAGTCGAAATCAATAACGTCTAATTAATTCAGAACCAATCTGGCTGAGGTTATTTTCGATTGGAACGTGCCAACTTGGATCTTTTTTCACCTCAGTATCAGTTTCAAACTATTCTGAACTCAAGCTATGTTGTTCATTCGTTCATATATTCCAGCCTACAGAGCCGATGAATTCTAAATCATTGTCCCTACAAATCGTTGTTCTCCAATTTCCGCATAATCACAAGGGAAAAAGGGATGAATGTATGGTGGATTGAGGATTTATCAGGCCTAAAACTACACTTTTAAAGACCTAGAAGATTATTGCCAAAGGAGTTCTGGGCGTTGTTTAAATCTTGCACCGATAACAGTATTTGCAGTCTCTTTTAAAGGTTCCCTTCACAGGGCCAAATATGTTTAAATGATACCTATTTGTATGCTACTCAAACTCCGCTGATATACTCGTACTAATTCGTTAAATAGTTCATCTGCTTCTACCACCCTATTCGCCTTTAGTAGAGTAGAATAAGCTATTATCTATTACAGTATTAACTCATTTTGTCTGATAATGGAAAGTTAGCCGTCTTCGCCGTTTAACTTCTGCTCGGTTTTTTTGTAATGTGTAAGCTCTTCCTACATTTTGGTATAGCTTCCGATTATCAATTGTATAAAATTACCTAGCTACTCATAGCCTCTGGCGAATGCTTCTTTATTTTTCTTTCTGAGAAGTTAAGTTTCCTTCCATCGTCGAGTTCGTGAGCAGCTTCCGTCTTTCCTTGAAGTGCCACCTTGTCTAACTCTTACATTGCTGCATGCGCTTGCTGAAACTCTTCGTCTTGGTAGTCGAATTATAACTCAGATGGAGCATCTTTAATGGCTTGTTCATAATATCCTAATTGGTCTTCTGTACTTAACGATGACATCATGGGAATTCCTTCATGGAAGGCTTCACAGTACTTCTTCGGTGCTCTGTCATCCTGGATATTCGCATTCAAAACATGCCTACAATGTGGTAGTCTTTTTAGTCGATGTCCTCAAAATATTCGGACATGTACAGTACTATAGCTGTGTTTCTCCAAAAGTCATTTCATCTGACTGAATGCCAGCTCCCTTAGGGGCTGTTAAGGCTTGAGTCTATTTCTGGGCTGGTGTCATGATGTCATTCTAACAATGCTGCCAAAGCATCTGTCTTTCAAAAGTAATCAAATACAATTTTAATCGGCAGGAAATTTTATTAAAGGACAGCGGAAAGGCCAAGGTGCATACATATATATGTATTACTGTCAACTTAGTTAACCTAATTCAACCCTTTAAGGACTTTTGAACTGTCTCAAGAGCACTGAATATAGCCAGAAGGTTCAATGAAAGGCCTCAATCAACAAAGCTCTATGGTCATTCTTTTTCTTGATTACTTTTTTCAACTTCTGCACTCCGTGTCAGCAGGAGAGGCATTTCTCTGCTTTCTGTGGGGCTTTGGTGTCCATCTAGTTATTTAAGACGTTCATTGACTTGGGTGCTATTCTCACAGATTTTATAAGGTTTTGTCACCGAAACTTCTTCAGAGCCCTTCCAGACAAACGGTACAAAACATTTGCTTTGGAACCTTTCTCTCATGCAAGACAACCTTTGGTGTAGCAGTTGCCATCGGATACGGAATTTTCTCACAAGTCCCTTCTGAAAGTATAACTCATCTATTTTGAGGAATCACATTATCACTATACCATATACTCACATTCCAACAGTCTTGTTTATCCGAATGATATTGTTCAGATTTTTTACTTTCAAAACATTCTCCAGTTTGATTGACAGTTTGGCACTGTTAATATAGCAGAATGTGTCATCAAATTAATAAGAAACAATTGTATTACTGCATCACATAGAGCAACGCACCCGTATAAAATGATGAGAATCACGAAGAAGGGATTTTTTTTTTAAATTAAATTTCGTTTGATCAATTTAATTCAGCGTCGAAGGATAAATATTTGTCGTATGTCGACATGATTGATGCTGATACGTACTTACTTACTAAGGTGACGCTTCAGTTCGGGGTGAACATAGGTCCCAACTAACAAGCCTCTCCAGTTAGCCCGCTCTTTAGTGGGTTTAGGTCTCCTTCTGTAATACTTGTGCACGCCACCTAAAGTGAGGTCTTCCTCTGCTCCGTTGTCCCTCCTAGTGAGATTCGAAAACTCTGCGGGACGGGACATTGGTGCCAATCAGCTCTACATGTGCCTGCTATATCAAGCGACTGATGTTCGTCGTTAAATCTTCTCTTGCAACGCCCGTTAACGCAAACTAGACAGAATGTACCTATTTTAAAGAACTTTTCTTTCGAAGAGGGTGACTATATCTTCATTCGCTTTGGACAGAGTTCAAACCTCGGCGGTATAAAGCAGAGCCCTTTCTACTTCGAAATTATAGCTGTCGACTATGACGTTCTGTGAAATTCGTCGATGTTGTATGTCCCTTGTTGTTGACTCGAAGTGAATATCTGGTTTTTCCCTCATTTACTCATTTTGGCAGCTTCGATTTTAATACTAGCGAACGTATCGGTGATATCCCGCTGTGATCTCAGAATTATGTTGATATCATCGACGTTCTCAGTCGTCACTCGGCGCAAGCGGACGAGGTTGGCAGGGACACCAAAATTAGACGTGACTCTACATACTCGTAGGTCGTCTCTATAAATGCTGATATGGCCTTCAAATCGATGAAAAGATAGTGGGTATAGATACGGACTCCTTAAGTTTTTTCTGAATCTGCCAGTGTGTGAAGATTCGGGCGGTTGTGTACTTTTTTGGTATAAAACTACACAGATAGGGGCCTATCAGCTTGTCAACAAAGGGTTTCAAACGAGCGATTTCTTTGTGAAGGTCTGGTGGAATCCAGTACAATAGTTACGGCGTCTTTGATGGTACATTTGCAGCGATGTTACTAGTCTTCCGTACTGAAAGCTGGCGATATAGGAGTTGTTGAGAGTAGTTGAGCTGCGATTGCAGCTTTTTTACGTTATATGATCTCAAAATTTGAATTCTTTTCTGTGGAGCTGGAAATCCGCATTCACACCTTGACTTCAATGATAAGGTAATCGAGGTCACTGCTGAACATTCAAATGTCCAGGATACTAGACTCGATAGCTTACATCTATCGCCATGCGATCATTTTAAATTAGCGTTCCATGATCCGGAGTGTGTCATGTCCCCTTTTTCATATTGAGATGAGTACACCATCTGCTTGCTACAGTGATATTTCTCCACTCCCAATAGTCAATAAGGCCTAAGCCAATGAATTCGCGTAGGTTATTGTGATCAACTGTCCTATCAAAGATATCCCCCTTGCGCCTAATACGATTTTTGACCATTTCACGTGCAAATCGGTAGGCTTTTCTCCTTTAGATGCTTGCAAGGGTCATCAACAGTGAATGCAGTTATATCTAAATCCATTAGTAGGCTCGTCACATTGACAACCTCTTTCGTATAGAGTTTTGAGCCTTATGACGGCGAAGTCCAATATATTTCTTCTGGCCGAACACACCTTCGCCATTTTAGCCTGTATGAGCAAGGGCTCACACATTTTGCAGCTAGCATGGACCACCACGTGAAGGTATTGATTGTTGCGTTGCTAGATATAAGACAGTCAATAGTTGCTCGATCAATCGCTGCTCATGTTAGGCAAATAATTTATCTAATAAAATGCACATTAAAGAACGAGTTTGTAAAACCTTCAAAAATTTACAGGAAATTGCTCTATTTTGATACTCAAGTCTGAGTTGGTTTATGAGGTTCACAATTGACGGAGTACCTAGCACAAATACTCGTCATTGTCGTCCGTTAAAACCACTTCTCGTCTGGGTTGTCCTTCAATTTAGCCGGATTTGTGTTCGGAAATCCCGAATTTTATATAAAAAACCAAAGTTGCACTCAGCAATCTCCTTCACTTACCTCTACTCATAACCTCATTTAAAGACTTTATCTCAGACAGTGTTGACAAGAAAGATACTTTTTACATTTTATTTGTTTTCTAGTTTAGATTTACGTATATGTTTATGTATATATATGTATTTTTTTATTTTTCTTAAAAAAAAAAAAAGACAAAAAAGTAATAAAAATGCCATAAATCAAAATCTCATCTGGAAAAAAACGTGACTTTAATTAAAATAATTTCTCAGAGTTTCTTTGTGTTTTTATTTGTTTATTTCAAAAGCGCAGAGGTTTTTGTTTTTTATTATATTTTAGCTTATTTCACACGTAGGCACTTGCAATTGTAATTAGTGTTTCGAAGAATTAATTTTGTTATGCATCGTGTTGAGGTGGATTTTCTTCGAAACCATCTAAAATAATCGTGCAGAGTTGATGTACGAGTATGAAGTTGAGATTGTAAATTGTTTGCATACGGATAATAGGAATATTTAAGATATTTGAGATGTACTCGTATCTTAAGGAAAATACATGTTGACGAGTAGGAGATATTTTAATCATTGCTTACGTAGAGAATTTTTTTAATTTTTTTTCTCGTAAAATATGCGGTTACTAGGGTGCGGGCGGATAGAAGATGTTCTTTGTTTTCAATGCGGAAAAGATACAGACTTGTACTACAATACTTTAAACGTATTTTTATATTTATTTTTTTTGTGCAGATGAATAGAATATGAAACAGACAAAAAACGATAAAGAATTGATATGCCTGAGATAAGAGCGTCTGATTTTGACGTATTGTTGTTGAGATTTTTCTTGTGAAAATTCTTCAAGGGTGAATAAAAATATATTTGCATTGACATCCGCATGCATGACAAGTTAATTTGAGCTGAATGGTTCTTGTGGAGGTTTACTTTTAACTATGTGAAGTCGGACACCAATTTGAATCAATTGTGACTAATTCACTGATAAACGTCATAAGCAGAAGCAGAAGTTTTGAGATTTTTGGAGATAGTTGCATTTTATGATCACATTTCTGAGAATTGATGAAGTCTGTAAAGGTTGAACCTGGCACGTTACACTTAAGCCACATACTATATGTAGACAGTTGCTCACATCTGCAATTCTACCCAGAGTTCTCATTTTAACCACTTTTAGTGTTTCTGCTTTTAGCCTCCAAAGTACCATTCTTGTACGAGATGTGTTTTAGAACTTTGAGGGCAAGAATGTACCTGATTGTGGCACTTCTACGTCTTCTTTTCTTATTAACAGTTGAAATATATAACATCGAATGCTTTACATTTCCAATATCTACGTACCTGCATTGCTACAGCGTTACTTGATAGTTGGTCAGTATCAATTTCATAAAATAAGGGTGTATCGACTGTGCACAAGAAATGGATTTCCTTTCATTTCCGTCAAAATTCAGGTGATTTTTTTACGAGAAGAAGAAGGCTGACTAATCTAACTCATTTAGTACTTAAAGGGAACAACAATCATATCTTCAGCAAAGCTAAGGATATTTATTAGATCTCATCCTGGATAGCAAACTTCTCTGCACTAAACATGTCCAATGGGGCCTTCAAGTAGTGCACAGAAACTTTTGGCAAAACATGAAACTTGACTTGTCTCCGAGGAGGGTCTTCTGGATCTACACGGGTTCGATTAGACCAATTATATCCTACATTCTGATCATTAAGTACCCGGAATTTCCGATTCAAACAAACCGCGCTTGAAATTTTGTCAAAAGCTTTTCCTTTGGGTTGGTACATCTGTCATCTGGTGCTCGCAATGCCAAATTTAGTTGAGCAAAGAGTTTGCCTGAAATTGTTTGTGCGGAAGCGTTAAAAATGATAAGGGTCACCTATGGGGGCTCGAGAATATGAAAAAGATAAACGTATGAGTGGTACAACGAGCTTAAAGGGAGCCGCGCTGTGGTTGATGATTTTCCTCGTTCCAGTTGTCCACCCACCCCTGCGACTGACGTAAACATCGAAAAAGTTAAGAAAATTGTCCTCGCAGATCGTCGAGTGAGCATTCGGGAGATAGCAGTCAATCTTGGTGTCTTGTTCGGATCAGTGTAGAGCGTTATGCACGATGTTTTGGTCAAGGAACCAGTTGAAGTGCGGCTTGAATTTGTTGCAGAAATAACATCGCATTGATGTCCCTAAAGGAATGCTTTATTTGGGCCAAAATTTTATCGATGGCATCATTATCTGTTATGAGCATGACATCGAAACTAACAAACAATCATCGGAATGGCGTGTCTCACACGAGCCAAAAACCCAAAAACCACGACAGAGTCGATCCGAAATCATAGCTTTGTAGACCTTTGATTGCCGTGGTGTGGTTCACTCCGAATTTCTTCCACTGGGTCAGGCAATAAATAAGGAGTATTACGTGAGCGTGTTAGACTGTTTCAAGGAAAATGTTCACCCCAAAGGGCCAGAAGTGTGGAGACACAACTCGAGGTTTTCACTTCACTGCTACTTTTTCCAGATCTTAAAGAACGGTCTGTTTCGGCTGCATGAAGTTGGCCATAGCACACCTGTCTCTGCGTTAGATGCATGGATCCTTCTAAGGTATCTTAATATGCATTTCATGGATTACACTCTCAAAGCCGGAAGATGGCTTGTAGTTCTTCGTAGTCTTAGTAGCCGATTGACTTTTAGACACCTGGTCACACTAGTTGACGAAAAATCTCAAATCGATTTTTCTTGTGCTCAAAATTAGTTTTTTGAGTCTTCCTGGATAGGATTACACCGTGTTCATTTTCACTTCTCGTTTCACTGTATCTGTCGGCCAAATGGTAGTAAACGCAATTTTTTCAGCGAGGAACTTTATTTTACAAATTTTCTGCAGAAAGCGTAGCATTTGGATCTGTAGCAAAAGTTGTCATTTATAAAAGCCTGTGCTCTTAGTTTAGGCTTCCATTAAAGCCAAATGAGTATAAGCTCGACTTTGAAGGTGCAACAAAGAAATCAGCGACTTTCCTGGCATTGCTCACTAGAAAACACTGCTTACTGTCGTCGTGACAGGGAATTACACTTTTGGATAGTAAAGGGTGTTTCTTTTACTCCAGTACTAACTTTAGACATCTAAATCTGTCAAAACAATTGTCAAACTGTGAACTGTCAGTATCACTTTTATTCAGTGGTTCTTGCAATTTCATACACGCTTCAAGAACGTTACCAAATTTTAGAAATTTGATCCGATTCCGATCTCAAACTTCAAGAGCACTTGCGCCATTTGACACCCGACATAATCAACCACCTGATGCCACTATTCGCCGTATTGTTGACCGAGACACATCAGATGAATGAGTTCTGAAGAGAATATTGCGTCCAGTGAAGAGGGTATCGAAGAAGATCCGAATTAATGGACGTCGTTCACAACAACTTGCTCTTTGTCCGTCCAATTTGCGGACAATTTACGCAAAGATATTGGCTTGAAGGCTTACAAGATCCAGTTCGTACCAGAATTGAAGCCGAGTGACCATCGTATGCGTCGCGTGATTGAGCCCAAAATCAACTGGCATTGGATCCGCTGTTTTATTGAGAAACTGTGTTCAGCGACAAGGCTCATTTTTGGCTCAATGGGTATGTCAATAAGCAGGATTGTTCCATTTGAAGCGAAGATAATCCACATCATCAAACTTTGCTTAGCATTAGAATACGTACACACACAGAGTATTTAGACGTGTCATTGTTGATTAAATCTTCTGCAACTGCTCAAGAGAGAGGCCTTTAAAAAGCCTCTTTGTCCAGGATTCGGTTCGATGGCAAATGAAAAGTTGGAAAACAAGAATCTGTTCCCTGGTACAACACTTAGTTCTTGTTTAATCAAAACTCAGATTTTGGTGCGAATTCATTTCGATTTCCTCTCTTCAATATCCGTTTCGTTTTATACGAGTAGCTCTCCACGTCCATGGATTGTATTGAGAAGACAAGCAAATGTCCTTTGTAAACAAAAGGAAATGGATACTTTAATGAATGTGTAGCACCATTCCATGTTACTACGAATGTTGTTCATGCTCATACTCGTTCTCATCGTAAACCAGTTGAAATTGAAATCCTCACCGATTCGATATTGACGGTAAGACAAAATGCGTCCGGTGAGAAGTATCAGAGAACACACAAATAAGAAGCATGACTGTACTCGTACAAACCAGCATTTGTATCTTATGCCTAATGTCAGAATGGACAGGAAGAAATTGAATCCCTGTTAGTTGGTAGACAAACAAAAGTCTAAAGAAAAATTGAGACAATTCACCTGTACGAGTGGGTATATACTCGTACCTACAGTATGTCCTGTTCTTGGATTGTATCTTTCGATCGACATTGCTTCACAATAGGAATACACTCGTTCATACATGGAATTAAATGTCATCCATGGCAAGGATTTCCGCAGCACGTACGAGTAGACTTTGCTTTGTGCTTAATCGCTACTCGGTAGGAATAGTATCAGATATACATCGTATTGGGAAGAGAACCCGAGTGCCCGTAGATCTTTGAATGAAAGGTTAGTGTGGTTTTACAGTGGTAGATGGTTTCATACTTTCCATTATTTTCTTTGTATCCCAGCGCTTTCAAATGATAAAAACATTGACGATGTGTTCGTAGGAAGAAAAACACAAATGTCGCTCGAGAAGAATAAATAGGAGCAGTTATGCGGGCCCTCGTCTTGCGCTGGATAGATACGGATATTTGTTCGTTTGGCTTTCGATTACCTGGTGATTGAAAAGAATCAATATTTTCCTGTTTTAGGATTCAAATTGAAACTAAAGCACTCATTATGAGAGCGCTTTGTCAGTACCTAAGTAGATAGGGGGTTTCTTCTTTTTGTCCTGAAATGTATCTTTGCTTCCTTAATTAGAACGAATTGTGGAGTGAAGGAATGGTGTATAGAAAAGGGATTGCTTTAAGGAAAATAATAAGGAGATGAGACTGTTATACATAAGCAGCGATGAAACTAATTACCAGATTTTCGTGAGCAACGTTGACATGGATCAATCTACCCAAATGACTTGCTAAGGGTCTCCGATAGGAATCCTAGAGTTTTTTGTTTTTTTTTTTACAATAAGCACTCGCTTAAAAGGTTGTCAGCACCCTTCAAATGATTGTTCACTAAGCTAGCGGTGGAGAATTAGGAAGAAAAGAAAGAGAGTTGCCAATGTATGTTGGTTTTGAATGTTTGGAGGTTATAATGGCTAGAAAATAAAGAGCTCGGCAGCGAAATTTGTTCGCTTAGGAAAGAATCATAGGCTTGAGGGTGTACTGATAAGCATCCATAGCGAGACGGGTGCTAAAGTTGAAGGTTTGAAGTGGCAGTATGCTGCCGGCAATTTCGGTGGAGTTCTTGTGGTAAAAATATGATACAACGAGATGACGCAGGAGACTTACATCGGTGTCAAAAGAAGGTCAAAATTCTGTTTCTTAATGGTATCCACACGTTAAACCCTGCCATGTAATCTAAAGTTCACTGCAATCCATTACACATTGGCTTAAAATGCGCTAATCAGGGCTCTGATTCTTTTCACCAACTCAGTACCAAACCGTGATCGTAGGTAGGCGCAAAGTTTTTTTTTGATAAATGATGAGGTCTACCTTAAGCCTCGCAGCGCCCGGCTCGTACATATCGTAATCTGGATGTCGAATTCATTGTTAGGCTGTATTACGGCAATAACGCGTCGAATGGTGGGTTCCAAGTGCTCAATGGTTTTTGGCTTATCGGCGTGGACATGCAACTAATCTATTCTAATGGCGTCAAATCCCACGAACAAGATGGCCAGTTAATAGGTCCTTCGTCAATCATTTTTGAAGGAATATAGACCAACGATTCCAACGGCCTATAAAGCGCAACAAACAAAGACTTTTTCTAAATGTTAATGTGTTTTGACAATAGCTCACTCCGAATTTGGTAAGTCTGTTTATTTACATAGCCATTTAACCAACAGTGTGCTTCATCACTGAACAAAATGTTAAATGAAATTGTGGACCAATAGCAATGTACCCTTCGGTGTATTCACCAAATATACGGTGCCAACGATGATCGTATGGCTTCAATTCCTGCCCAAGTTGAATCTTGTTAGCACGTAAACCAAGATCTTCTCACAAAATTTTCCTCAAAGTGAATAGACACAATTTTAATTGTTGGTAACGATGACGAATTGACACATTTGGATCATCATCAACACTACGTTGCACACCATTAATGGCTTGTTGTGTGCGCATTGTACAACGTCTTACGGAATGTGAATTATCGTTTAAAGCAAACGTATTGCGAAAACGATCCATAGCTTCTCGAATTAATCGCTCTGATTGACGATTATGAGCACCATAATGTGCACTTAATACCAATGAGTTTCTCGAATTGAACCATGCGTGAGTCGATTCATAATGAATTTCCAAAACAAACTAACGTCAAAACAACCGAGAACTGTCAAATTGTCTATCACAGAAAACAGTGTTCCCAATTTATAGTTCTCCGCATCTAAAAACACCACTCGTTACATGAGTCAGAAATCTGTTTTTTGTTCGCTTTTAAAGAATCTAAAAGTCTGCGATCATTGATCAGAACACGCCGTTGCAAATGTAGGGCGATATTCAGTACGGAGTTATTCATCATGGAATTGAAATTTTAATTGCTGATTTATTCCATCTTTAATTCTCAGAGACAGACATATTGTCTACAGGTGCATAAGACATATTTTTCATTTCACAAGAACTACGACGCTTGCATTCTAGAAAAATAAACGGGTTGACATGGATTTCTTAAACAAAATGCTTATCAGCGATGGTGCCCATTTCTCACTCAGGCGCTTCCTAAATAAGCCAAATTTCAGTATTTATGATTCTTGAGTGGCCAATACGTATACCACGTGCAGCAAAGTACTAGGCTACATGTCATAGAATGTAGACTAATTTGGCTCTAGACTTTGGCCTGAATAATGTACCAGTCGATAGCAATCTTCGTATTCCATAATAATGGTCTTGCTGTGTTTCAGACAGGAATGACGGCCTCCCAGAAAGCAAAAGTTTGGATCTTGGACAAAGTGAAAAAAACTGCCAGGAAAGTATCTCTAATCGCATGAAAACTCTTTATATGACCACCTAGGAAAGGCGGCACTTAAGTGAGACTTTCAGATGCATACCAAATGTGGAATGCGAATTTAGACTAACCTCAGACTATCTTCAAAATAAGGAGGAAGATTGGAAGTCGGGGACCTATTAGATATTACTCTTTAGGAAGATATGCCGAGAGTGGTATGTTCCTTAACGATTTCTGTTGAACACTGGCTGACTTTCTGTTGAATGCCATAAGAAAGCTGTCAGAAATGATAAGAATAAGCAACAATTCAAAGAAAAGGGAGAATACACATGTACATTGGTCTTGAATGTTTGCAGGTTACAATGACTAGGAAATAGGGAGTTCTACATGGCATTCCTGAGTGAGTTGTGTGGCGTAGGAGAAAAGAGATGCACATAAGCGTATGCCCAAAAATGGATTAAAAGGTAAAGAGGTTTTACTTAATAGCCAGACGGGTGTTAAAGTTGAATGGAATTCTACTAGCACTGGTGGTGAAAATGGCGATAGTACAAGTTATTCCATTTTTCTCGCTTTCATTTGTAACTAAGCGTAACAAATATATACTATATACACATATATCTAAACAAAAAAAAAAGTTGGCAAGATTCGGTCAAGTTTGTTGCTTGCACTTGTGGTTCGATCATAGAGAGGAGAGAGAGAAGTGTCATCGATAAACGCAAGTGCTGGAACGGGTTCGTCCAATTCCGTGTCTCTCAAGATTACGACAAAATCAAAATATTGGGGCAAGCAAATATACATTCAACTGTTTGAGAACTTGTCACTTCTCTTTAAGTATCCGTTCTAAGAGCTAATTGAAATGACTTGGCTTCCGATTGTTGCTCAATATTTGGGTCCCACATGAGTTGAAAGAAATCTATTTGGCAAAACGCGTAATCGCCTGTGATCAAGTAATCGGATGAATTGTAACTAGAAATGGATTAGCTTCAAAAATGTCACTTGAAAGCAAAAAAAGGAGTACCCGAGACAAAGCATCGGAAGATGGAAGATGATTCTGTCAATCCTGAAAAAGACTGGTCTACGAACTGCTCTCAAAGAGTAAAACGATTAATCTCGATATCAACTAGGAGCAGCTACAGAGATTAGGAAATTAAATGATTCCTTCACAAGGAAATGTCCTAAACTAATCAATCGAATGGCTATGGTGCACTACGAAAGTGCGACATTACACTAAAGTTTGCTCTCTCGTCAAAAATTGGTGCAGCATGGTTGGAATGTGTTGCCTAATCTACTTCGACTTACTTCGCTCCTTGCAAAACGGCTTGAATGGTAGAATGTTTGCTTCTGAAGGCACAACACAGCACTTTAAAAAATTTTTGCGGAGAAAGATAGGAAATTCTAAGAACGTGGTAATAAAAATTTGCCTGAGAGAAGGTACAAGATTATCGAACAAAACGGTCAGTACATCATTGAACAACCCAATAGACCGTCATTGACCGTCATATACCGACAGTCTTTGGTTTCGGCGATGCAAGTGCCTTTCATGGGAGATGGCCGAACTATTTTACGACAGGAGTTATCATTGGGTCGCACTGTTACGAATAATTTCAAAATTAAATGGAATTGCTGCTTTGTTCATTGGATTTAAAATCCGATTTTGAGGAGAGTGTTTCTAGTTGTTGAAGTTATGAGATATCCCTACTTTGAGATCGGACAGCTAATGCTGAGACAACTTTCAACGTCAAAGTGAATCAGTTATTATTTGAGCCTGTCGACTGATTTTTTAAAGTCTTCGGTATGGACCTTATGACGATATAGACCATTGCTACTGGTTGAGCTCCCACTTGCTATTTTATCCTGCAAATCGTAAGGATTGTAGCAGGGGACCTCTACTGAGAGGTGGGGTAAACACTGCACTACAAAGTTCAAATATGCGCTGTTGTCCCCGTTAAACTTATAGCACAGTTCGCAGTCTCCCGAGGCATGTCCTTCGCGTTCCGCGTAATTGTTCTGTACCGCCATAGTAGAGAAACCTTGGCGCGTACCGTACCGTCATCCTTCAGGCCTTGTTCTATAAAATTATCTAGTTGACAAGCATTTACAAATATACGAATAAATCATTACGGAGCTCTTCATAAACCATGTTCCTCGTTCGTTATTATTTAGCGATTTTGAAAATGTGTGTCCTTTCTTGCAAACAAACCGTCAAAACTGTTGGTAGTCGTAAGCAGTAAAACCTCGTTAATTAAAAACAAGGTAGGTAGATGCCCTTTGATTATCGCCGAGAATCAGGCCATTCCTGAGCTCATTCTGCTCAGTAGGTCTTTTGTTTTATTCTTATTGTAGGTCGGCCATATCATCCTTGATATTACGCAGTGACTTAATCCACTCCATCGAAGGTTGGCTTCTGCAGGAAGTGCAAGTGAATTTGTCGTTGAACCGCTTCTATCGGGGTGTGGAGCCTGAGCTCTGACTGGCCAGATCATCTGCACACTCGTTTCTTTTAATATCAATGTCTCCTTCAACCCAAAACAGTGTAACTCTTAAGCAGTAACCAGTAACCAGTTTGAAAGCTTTGAAAGAGGATTACCTATGAGGTTTGCCATCTTTTGTGGAATTACGTGGAAGATGTTGACAAAATCCGACAAGCGATATGATATTGACATCTTTCAGTGATTCAGAATAAGCCCCAGCCCCCCCACCATAGTCCATCTTTGATTGTGTCGAAGTACTTTACTACTGAGCTCTTACGGCTGAGCTTTTGTCGGAAATCCTATGTTGATGTTGCTGTGGCCATAAGGCCGTGCAGTCCACCACCCAAAATCTGTGTGTAGTCGAGAGGAGTAAGGGCATCTGTTGGAGTTCACCTCACAGCACCCCTGATGCCTATACTGGCTGTTGTTTGGAGCCTTTTTAATTTCTTGAATAATTATTGTTCTGATCATAGAGACTATACAGTTCAATCAGAGATCTGGGAATATCTTCAGTGTGTGCGTTATTAGAGGCCCAACTATGTCTAGAAATAAGACTAGACTAGGAAATATCCTTTGTAGTGCATGGATTTTTCAAATGTTCGTGCAGAGACCTTTGAAACTTTTCTCGAGTTAGGCGTGCTGTGGTTTGGACAGTGGTGATTCTGTAAAAATACTTTGCGTGTGAATATCTAAGGTACGGTCCAGGGTTTTAATCCTTTTAGGACTCGAACGAATCTCCAAGATTAGGGTACGTAGTTCAATATTAAACATCTTCTGAAGATTGACGCTAACCAAGGTGTTGTTTGGTTTTGCTTCTCTATGGCATGACAAGTACTACTAGTATGTCGTCAGGGTATGGAAACAATTCGAACAAACTTGTTTATATTATGAGAGGAGTTCATATCCGTATGAATTACTTACTGTGCAGTAGCCAAACAACCAATGGGTATCGTATCTACATCTTCGACAGCTGTCTGAATTCCCACATCATGTGATTGATTTTAATGGAGAACAGCTTCGCCGGCGGTTCCTTATTTTAACAGAAAGACGAAAATAACGAAATCAAAATCTCGTTAAATCCATCGAAACCGGTTATACTACAACACTGAACAGTGAGCGCTCTGTTGTCCTATCTGTTTAGTTGTTTTCGATTTTACAACCAATCGTACTGTATTCTATCGATCCTCATGTAACCTCATGTTCTGAGTGGGCTATAAATACGAGTATATAGTAGATGTATTGTATATCTCGATGATTCTCTATCTTTTTTGTCAATCTTAAAGTCAAAACCTTCTCCCCCCCCCCCCACTAAATTGAGCTTAATAATTACCTTCGTACTTGTCCCATACGCATGAATACGAGTACAAGTTCAAGGCTGACAATCTCTGGCCCCATCACCAAAGTGAGGAAGGGAGTCATTAAGAAAAGAAGTCAGGTGGAAAGAGCTAACATAAAAGTATCTAAATTGGCAAAAAAAGACCGCACTCGAGGCGATAAATGGTATAAAAAGTAAAAACTCATAAATAAACGATTGTATTCGCCTTGTGCTTTAGGAATTGTCCAAGGGTGACTTTGACTCTGATTCAGGATGTAAAACCTGAGAGAGACTCCTTGTGGGTTTTTTTTTTTTTTTGAGGCATCATCTCCGTATCAAAGTGCGTCGATGGTGCTTTTCCTGAGCACTTTTTTTTATAACATTTAAATTAGTTATCAGTGGCTTTTCCTTTTTTTTTTTTGAATCGTTTTTGGTTGGCTGTTGGTTTTTCTGCGGAAAAATTATATCGCCTTCAAGTTAATGGGAATAAATTATTAAAAGGACGCAAGCGAAATTGTCCATTCAGACGACCAGACTAACTAAACGCACCAATTCGAATGAACCGAGCAAACCGACCGTGTTGCTATGGGTAATTTTCTTTCGCTGACAGGTAAATTTGAAGCGTGAAAACTGGGATACGGACGCGCAGGGGCATTTTATCACTGTGAAATGGGAAATCACTGCTCCAAATAATGGTTTTAGATTTTACCAAGAGGAAGTATGGGAAGGCAGAGGGAGGGCAATTTTGAAATATTCAATTGAAATAAACGACCCAATGGTGGCGGCAACATTTTTGATGTTTTTCTTCTTTTTTTCGGATTTTTTTCGTTTAATTTTATGGAATTCAGTTTGTGGCTTTTATTACATTTAAATTGTTATTTATGCATGAATTCGGGGAAATTAACATGGAAATATGATTTACCTGTAGGGGATGATTGTTATTATGGGATGTTGGTATGGTAATAGTGGTGAATCGTTGGAAATTTGTTTCGATAAAGTTTAACATTCGTTAACAAGGCGATTAGGAGGGCTAATACTTGTCCGAAGGGGAATAGATTTTTGTGGTAAAATTAATGACTTCATTTGGGAATATGTTCTGGACTGTGACTTATTGCTTCGGATAACGAATAATTCCTAAGTTTAATTTTGATTAAAACCTCAGTTAATCTGGCAATTTATGAGTATTGTGGCAATTCCGGAAAATCCTCCTACAATTGCCTTATTTAATGAAAATATATTTTTTTCTACACTTGCACCAGTTAAAGAAGGCCAATATATTCCAAGGAATACTTCGGTAAACAATATAAGACGATAATCCAAATAGAAATCTTACCTATCTTACAAATATCCCGTCCAAAGTAAACTTCTGTATTAGCGAATAATCCCTCTACTTAGCACGATCTTTGGCCAAGCGCCTTCAGTTGAACACTCCAAGGTAGTTGAATTCTCCATTCACGTCTTCCTCTACCACTTTTTTTCTCTGGAAAGAAATCTAGGACTATCCGCACGTGTCTTAACCTTTTCAAGCTTAAGATGCGCTCTTTCGTGATCTAATTGATGTTTTTGTTAAGCTCAAAAAGTTGGCTGCTGTGTTACCTTCTTTAAGGCTCGCCAACCCATATGAGATTAAAAATCACTCGAAAATATTGCTTTCAAATGAACCGAGGATATTTTTTCTTTGCTAACGTGAATACATCTGACCCATTAAGCAGTATAGGATAAGTAGGCTCTTACATATCATTACTCAGTTGTCTTTTTATGCCGAAGAAACAGCAATTACAAGTCTACGTTTGATTTTCTTGATAACCATCTGAATCACTGCCGAAAATCTGACTGAAACGAGGCGGCCAATCGATTTTGCGATAAAATTCACCATCTTGGCGCATCTTCTCCAGAGCCCAATCAGAGAACGTACGTCACTTCAAATGGTCCATCGGCTTCAATTTTTAAGTCAGCTTGATCTTGTATGGGTTTAAACCAAGATCCTTACGCAAACTACGCCATAATGTGGTCTGAGCGATGCCCAAATCTTGAGTACGCCGTGGAATTGACTGATTTGGATCGTTTGCTACGGACACCTGAACGGCAGCGATATTTTCGACACTTCGACCAACCCGTTGTCTCACTGTTAAGGCAACATCACACAACGAATATGTAGACTCAAATTTTTGCACTAAACTTGTTTTTGCCTGTCTACTAGGGTGAGAATTACGATCGAAAATTGGAATTAACGCTCTTAAAGTTGCAGTCACCAACTCCGAATTTCGGCAGAAAATTTTTACGATTTGCAGACGTTGCTCGTTCGTGTACTTTACCATGATGAAAATGTTGAATTTACTGAATAAATTGACAGTGACAGTTTGATGATTAGTGAAAGAGTGCGTTCACAAATTAAATTCAAAGTTGTCAAGTCTTTATTGAAAAACCTGATATAAAGGGCAACGAAGTCTGGAAAAATTCGCTATCGCATTTCCACAAAAAGTCCTCTAAAGTAGAGGTTTCCAATTCTTTTCGGCCACGGAACCCTACGTGATCAAACTTTTTTTGACGGACCCCTGTATTGATATTATAAGAAAACATCGTCCTTTGAAGTGCGGTTGTAAACAATTATTTTGATACACAAGTGTTTGTACCCACATAGCATTCTTTCCAATACGAAACACCTATTGTGACAAATGATGTATGAATTTCGGTGGGACGCGACGGCACGACTATGTTCCTTCTACGGAACTCCTTTGACCGTCCCACGGAAGCCCAGGAACCCTCCGCGGAACACCATTTGGGGAAAGCTGCTCTAAAGAACTTCCAACAGAACAACATTGATCTTTTACTTGAACCAGATGGTACATATAGTCAAGAAGAAACAGTAAGATCTCCACGCTTAAATGTTATTCATACATCAGATGTTAAGTTTGATTCCAGTACCTATCAATTAGAGAGCAGATCCACCAGCTTGTTAAGGAATCGAGAACTGACGAACATTTTCCAGTTTCCTCTTAAAGAAAACTTCAGGTTACCATCTTGCAACTATGGTTGTTTTACTTAGGTCCAGCTGCAATCTGGAATTCATATGTACCGCAAAACTGAAAGGAGGTAGATGTGTTATACTGTGTACATGTCAACTCACCTTGACTTTTTGTTTCGTGCCAAAAAAAATTAAAAAAATCATAATAAGGATAGATGTTGAGAAAGCTACGTTACTTTCTGGCTTACTAAAGTCCTTAGAGGCTTGAATTTTCTATACTATTTACAAAGATTGTGTAAACCCTAACAGAAAGGGAAGAGGCCTCACTTTATAAATATTTCAAAAACATTTGAATATTCGCTTAACAAGTGTTAAAGGTGATATCTTTGGTTAGTTCCGGCGTCACCTTTGCAAATGAGGCTACATTTCCTTTCTAGCTCTGAAGAATTTCGGCGTTAGACGGCTACAATCTCAAGAGATCTCCAAATTCTTTTCAGACTGAGTCTCTTTTAATCTCTTAAGAGATTGATGCTGGCAGTATAGAGCGTCGAAGACCAATGGCAATACTGCCAACAAGCCATCAGGGATGCCCATTGTGTTGTGCTGGGTTTTACTCGACTTTCCCAACGAAACCCCTGGTTTGATGATGATTTTTTTTTTTTTTTGTCCGTGGGTAGGTAAAACTGTAAAAGCCTTTATAGGCAACATAAGAACGCGCTCATAAGAGCACCACCACAGCAGACACCATAAGCACGAGCACCTACTGCCTACCACAGTGGCATAGCAGCGCCCACCATAAGCACGCCTGTTTTCTATAAGACTACGACTAACTTCTTTGAAGTCGCTGCACAAGATTTGTCTCGTCCAATCTCTGGATAATTTCCTGGTTGCAATGATGCACAAGACGAGTACGAAGATTACGAGCAAAGCTTGTTATTTCATCTTTCACGGTTGCAGTTCTCAGATCGCGGTGAATATCGCTATTCCTTATATAGTATGGAGCATTTACGATTGATCTAAGCGCTTTGGTCTGGAATGTCTGTAGGACAGACATATTGTTTGGTTTGGTACAACCACATAGTTGTATACCGTAAGTCCATGAAGGTTTTAGCACTTGCTTATATATAAGCAGCAGCACATATAACAAGTGCTTAGTTTAGCCTGATTTCGAGCTCTTTACGTTTCTTTTTTACGTGTGATTTCCACTTCAGTTTTGCATCTAGGGTCATACCCAAATATTTTGCCTCATTTGCATACGGTCGAAGTTGATGAATGAAGGTAAGTATTTTACCTTTTTGTACGTGAAATTGACGTGTGCTGACTAAGTCTTGTTACGCACGATTCGCCAGTCGTTCGTCCACTCAAAGTCCACTTCTAGTTGAAGTTTTGCAGTCGATTATTTAACTGCTTGTCCTGTGGCGAAGATCGCCGTTTCATCCGCGAACGTGGCTCCCACAGTATCTTCATCTAGAGGTATATCTCCTTGTGGAATGCCAGCTTGAATTTTCTTGAATTCAGAGTATTCAATCCCATATCTTACCCGAAACAGTCTATTTTCAATGTAAGATTCGAGTTTTCTATTCATTTCTCCTGGTAAAATTTGATTTTTGATGACAAATGCCGGCAAGTACATGTAGCTAAACAAAACGCACACAATGCGGAGCTGCAAAAAAAGACTAGAGGTGCTCACGAGCCTTATAAGCAGATGAGGAGAGACGAACACCGGCTTCCTAGAAGGAAAAAGAAAGAGCATGAGGAGCGCGCGGTCGAGAAATTGAGAGATGCTACTCCAGGAATGAGATTCGGAAATTTTACCAAAAGGTAAAAATAACATGCCACGGAAACAAACCCCGAACCGAAGCCTTTAGAGAAGACCAAGGGAACATCGTAGTAGAGACGCAGTCGATGCTGAAAATCTCGAATGATCATTTCTGAAGACTATATAACAGCGACGACGAAACAATTACCGCTGTCAGGCAGAATGAACCTTTCAACCTTTATGATGACGACCAACAATTCCGTCCACCCGACCTGGATGAAGTGAAGATAGCCATATCTAAGCTTAAGTCCAACAAAGCTGCTAGAGCGGACGGCCTAACTGCCGAGCTCTCCAATGCGGCAGGCGATGACTTGGTAAGGAGCATACACCGACTCATCTGTAAAATATGGTCGGACGAAAGTATGCCCGTTGAATGGAACATCAGCATTGTTCGTCCAATCCTCAAGAAAGTAGACCCTCTGAACTGCGCCAACTACAGAGGCGTAAGTCCTCTTAACATAAGATACAAGATCTTACCTTTCGTATTGTATCAGCTGCTGAAGCCCTTCGTCGACAACTTGATAGGTGCATATCACTGTGGTTTCAGGCCAGGAAAGTGCACCATCGATCATTGTAAGATCTTAGAGAAGACCCATAGGGACGAGCTATACAGAGCAATGTCTAGTTTTGACATCCCTGCCAAACTTGTCTGTGCAGGATGACGATGGAGAATGCACGCTGTTCCATCAAGGTCGGTGAAGATCTCACCGAGACCTTTGATGTCCAGAAAGGATTTAGACAAGGCGATGCCCTGTCATGCGATTTATTCAACATCGTACTTGAAAGAATAGTGCAAAACTCAGGAGCAAACTCAAGAGGGACTATCTTTCAAAATTCCGTCCAACTACTCGCATACACCGACGATATTGACATAATCGGGAGAAAGCAGCGTGATGTCAGTGACGTTTTCGCGTTGAGATGGCTTTAGCGGTTAACGAGGGCCAGACCAAGTATCTATATGCTGTCAAGCAAAGAGGATACTCAACACCGACGTCTCGTATTTATCGTCATCCTCGACAGATATAACTTTGAGGTAGTTAAGGACTTTGTCTACCTAGGCTCTGCTATAAATACAGACAACGACACAAGCGCTGAGATCAAGCGAAGAATAACTCTTGACAATGGCTGTTGTTTTGGGCCAATAATACAATTGGCTAGCAAAGTCTTCTCACGAATGACAAAAGTTATCCATTATCAAAAATGGATAAGGGTTTTCTTGGCTGCTTCGAGAGGAAAATTCTTCGCGTGATTTTCGGTCTCTCGTCTGCATTGACGGTGAGTGGAGGAGGAGATACAACGACGAACTGTATGGACTGTACAGAGACATCGACCTATCCAGAAGAGTAAAGATCCATCGACTGAGATGGCTGGGTTTTGTACAGAGAATGAAAGCCAACGCTCCGGTCCGAAAAGTCTTCGAATCAACGCCCGAGGTACAGCGCAGTAAAGGAAGACAGAGACTTAGGTGGCGACCTCAGCCAACTTAGCGTGGGTAATTGGAGGCAGCTCGAAAAAGATCGGGCTAACTGGAGACGCTTGTTGATAGAGGCCCAGGCCCACCTCGGACTACTGAGCCACCTTAAGTAAGTAATTAAGCTCACAGTTTCTCAAAACTGATTATTGGGTAGAGCTGAGAATAGCTGAACAAGAACATATTTCATAAAAGCTAAACCGAATAACCGAGGTAAGGGATAGTGCAAGTCTTGTCAAAGCTGTGTAAATCCAAAGAATCTTACTTGATAACAACCCGCACTTCCTGCTGAAAACTCCTCTTCGTAGGAAGAAAACAAGTAGCATCCTTGCTGTTTTTGATATGAAGTAGTGAGTTCATTGAGTCTTTAGACTGACGTTTCTTTTGACGTTTATCAAACAGATTAGCTAGCTTCGTCTTTTTCTCGAAGAAACTATAACTCTGTTTCATCAAATTGTTCAGATGCGCCGACAAGACAAGATAGTTCAACGCAAATAAAGTTCTATTATTCGCTCCACGCTGGTTAGAAGTATGTAATTTAGAAGGTCTGTGGCAAGGTGCAATGGCATCAGGGTAATCCAAGGCCAAGCGATTTTTCGATTTGTTTCAAAACGAAACAGTGTTATCTGCTCTAACGCCATAATCATAAGTCACAAGAGTTCATCATCCCTTGTGAGATTCCCAAAGCACTTCCTTTCTTCTGATTGAAGGATAAAATAGAATAACAAACTTATGCAGCAACACTCCCGGTCCAAGTGTGTGCCATGTGTTCACTTCTGTAATAAAAGCCTTTTGAAAAAAAAACTCGCATCATTTTTTATATCCATCCTTCTACTCTCTCTATCAAAATAAATGGAACAAACGGCAGTGGGGGGACTCCATTAAACTAAGCACATATGTATATTTCTTCTTTTATTTGAACACAAAAAAAAAAAAGAAACGGACCCGAAAAGACAAAGATTTTTCCAGAGCGGAAAGTTGCGAGAACCCCCTGCCAGTTGGTCGAAGAGCATTGGACTGCGGCTTGAAAAAAGGAAGAGGAAAATTTCAATGAAAAATAACAAATCTCTCACCCGTACATAAGTATCCATCCGTGTTGCACGAACAAAATTTCCTAAGGACACATATGAAGGAACAATGCGCGCAGCAACTGAAACTCAAACTAAAACTGTGAAGCAAATAAACTCTCTCAAAAACCACCGTTAGAAAGAATTCCGAATTCCACATTAAACAAAAACAAAAAAAAAGAAGGAAAAGGGATTTATGAACCTACCCACCACCTACCCAATACCCATTCCCGAGTGAGGCATAATATAGAGCATAGATATTCCCAAAGTATCTCAACAAATTGTTCAGGGGAATCCCCCTACTCCAACATTACCCAGTGGGTATGGTCGACAAATTCGGTGTTCTAAAATAAACAACCGAAATGGCCCAAAATGGATGCCAGTTTGCGGTTTCTATTATGTGCGGTTTGTTAGTTGAAAGCTACAATTATGTCTTTGAAAAATAGATTCAGCTTTTGCGAATTGCGCACCCGTTCCATCTTTCCAGAAACAGTCGTATGGTGCACGGAGATATGTTCTTCTTTTGGGATATCCTTTTCATCGTCAAGAGGAGCGAACCAAAATAGTGTCAGCACTATGTACGAGTATTTATTTTGTTCGTTGTTGTTCAAAAGGATATGACACAAACAGAAAGGACGATTTCTCTTTTCTTTCCTTTTTTTTCGCCAGAATAGTTTTTACTATTGTTTCTACTATATGAATACGAAATTGTGTCTGCTGAAGAAGTGAACCAAACTAATTGGAAAACAGATGATTGATCTGAAAATTGAGTATAATTGAAACATCCGCCTTGTGGCCACAAGATTAGGATGCATCTTTTCGGAATTACTGCAGGAATTGATATCCTTCTTTTTAACATCCTTTACATCCAATTTGTTGCGAATTTCTTACAATCAGCTGGTATCATATCTCAGCTTATGTAATTGAGCTCAACTATTTCGGCTTTGAGTACTAGGACCGTCCCAGAAAAGTAACTAGCTGAAGAAGAATCACTGCCTAATCAATCTAAGGTGTACAAGTCATCTTAGAACTGCCGAGACACGGCTTCTTTAGACTTCCTTCCACCCTTCGAATTCGCAGAGTAATTTCTTTATCTTTGGTTTTACCATCCAAAAACCGAATGTTTATGGGGAAGCTTCTCACGTCCATCACTACCTCTAATTTCTTACAAGACGGACCTTTCTGTTCTTGTAGCTTAGAACTTTCCCTTCATCCCATGCGTGAAAGAGGTCATCAATAATGGCTTCATAACTTCAAGATTTTGCATAGCTTTTAAGTAGTCTTCAGTCCTTGAGCGATTTGTGCTGCGTTTTTCTAGCTCCTGCAACCGCCTGGACTATTTTTGGACAGATCACAGTGGATGAAGACATCACTTGTATGCGTCACCTAAATCGAGGGGTCCCTCCGGGTGTAAATCGTAGACTTTTCGGACAGAGTGGTAAAATTTATTAGTTCTACATGTTCAGGCCATGTAAACTTGATGCCGCTTTACAGCTCAGAGTTCGCTGAAATATCTCTTCTCCCAAAGTCCGTTAACGCAAAGCGATTCAAAAATTGTATATGTTCATTGTGCAATAGGCCAGGACTGGGATGATTAAGTAGGCATACACCAATTGGCAAGTGTAACTCCTCGTTTACCTTTTGTTGAGTTGACATTATCCAGACCAACCATGTCGTTTCGTTGATAAGTGAACCAACACCGCTTTACCAAATTGAAGCCGAAAATGCCTATTTAAAGCTGCTTATTCTCTAGCTCTTTTCACAAGGCCTACTAAAGGGTCACGCAAACTAGAATTCAGAAAGTACCATCAAGAGCTTCAATGTTAGTACGTACTTACGAGAAGTAAACCAATAAATACCATCTGGTCAGTGTATCTAATGTAATCAAACTTAACCTCAGAGCCAGGCATGAGGCATAGGAAGTTCTTCAAAACTCAAACAGGGCCCTTATAAAATGCTTCAAACGATGATGGAATGCAGATCCTGAACGACTACGTTAGGAAGCAAGATCGAATCGGCTTTTAAAGATTGCTTCCATAAAGGAATTTCGTTAAATATCGAAAAATTCGGCGAAACCATCAGGCTCTTCAATGTCTTCGAAAGAGGCATATCAAACAGACTGGAGACAGTCGAAAAAGTTTCACTTGCAGTAATTTGAAGTCGAAACTGTCTGCCTTTTGCTTGCCTTCTGAGTTAACTTGATCAGACTTGACTCACAATTTACTCCCATCACTGCAGCTGCACCTGAGCTGAGTGATACAACCCGGTTAAGCCTGAATCTGGCTTTGGAAAAGGCAACGAATGAGGTCTTAAATACCTAGTCATTGTCATATATGTATATTGAACCTGTGACAGTAAAATCCAAGTTGAAGTTGAAGTTCTTATGATATGATTCTGATTATGATTTTTATGATGCAAGTAATTACATGCTTCGGCGGCGATACAATTCGGCCTTAAACTCGACCACAATAAGCCTCACCAGTTGCGCACTAAAAGTCGGTTAAGGCACCCTTTAACTTGTGCGCCCCACCTAGAGTGAGGAATTCCTTCACTGCATTGTCCCTCGAGGTTTGATTCAAAGACTATACGGACCGGAGTATTGGTGCCCATGTGGTCTACATGTCCTCGCCATCTCAGGCGTTTTCTGTCCACTGTTTTACTAGGTCGATGTCGCTATATAGCTAGTACATACTATATACCTTACGAATATGTACAACGTCGCGCAAAATTTTCCACCCGATGTTCTTTGGCTGTAAATTCTTTTATGAATCAAAAACTTTGGCTCAGCTTTTGGCTTATGTTTACTTGATAATCTTAAATTTGTTACCATTAAGTCGAGAAAATGTTATTCTCTTTGAGGGCTTTAAAAGTCGGAGGCTTGTTGACAAAGACTCGTGACTTTAAAAAAAAAACCCACAAAAATAATTCTGGAACGGTTGAATCAGGCGACCTTGCCAGCCAGTGCAAATCGACAAAATGAGAGACAAGGCGACTGGAAATGCAGTCCTGGCTCGTGAAGTATGCCCCGTTAGAACCACATGTTCTCCAGTCTCAATCCATTCAATTGAGGAAGGAAAAAGTTTGGTCTGCAGCGTTTTCGAAAAAATAAGACCCGATGATGCCTCTAACGTAAGCAGCCCACCATGCAGTAACTAAGAGCAGGGATAAATGCTCTTCTTGTGTTATACGCGGATTTTCGGTGCCCCAGAAGCGGTAATTTTGCAAATTCACATATCTACAGAGATGAAAATGGGTCTCGTCGCTCATGATGATTTTCGATGAAAAGTTATCTCACTAGTGGTCGAGATTCAGGATGGCTTGAACGTATGTTACAAGTGCTAGGCGGTCAACATTTAACAGATGATGCACTGTCTGCACTTTGTAAGCGGACTTCTTGCAGTCTTTCACCAAAGACCACCGATTGATGCCCAATTGCGTGGCACGTCGTCTGTCGATACTCCGGGGTCCTCTGCGACATCTTCAACCACAGCTGCGATTTTCTCAACAGAAGGCCTTCTCCGTGACCGGGCAGACCTTACAGCATCTCGTGTCGTCCCATACTCTTCTAGGTGATCGGCGAAACGTCGTTTCTGTTTGAAAAGCAGCGAAAACACTGCTGATAGACCAATGTTATTGACCACAATATGTCGATATCATCGTCGTGCGCTAGAAGTTCCCAAGACTTTTGAAAGATTGTGGCTTCGGTGTTCGCTTGTGAGTTCCTTACACATCTTTCAACTATGATGTTCAGAAACATTTGTCATCCAAGGTTTTTGTCAAGTAGTTATCGAACTTGACGAGCGTTTTCAATTTCCAGGCACAGCCGAGCTTGGCAGGGATTGCACATAGTAAGTCTCTATAAATGTTGTCAAATCGATGAATAGATGGTGGCTATAGGTTTGGACTTCTTTAATTTTCCCAACGTCTGCCGGGGTGTACAAGTTTTATCGGTTGTGAACTTTTCTCGATTGAAACCGTATTCAAAGAGGCCGATCAGGTTGGGATGTTAATTGCAGAAACAGTCCTCCCATATACTTAGCACTCTCTGTGATTTTGAAGCTCGAGCCATCTGTTGGTATGTCATTTTGACACTGACAGCTCAGTGTCAGTATTACATTTTCGCGTTTCGAAATAAATCGTTTTACGCCTGAAAAAGATTGGGAAATATTACAAAACTGCTTCCAAAGTTTGTTTGTGTTGCCGAAACAGAGCAAATTTTGAAGAGAAGTGTAGCTGGTGTACGCACGTTTGTGAAGAAAGTTCGTCAGGATGGTTTGCCGATTGATTACTGAACATTCTCCCGTATTCCTTCTGTGGTATCAACAGAGAATATTGCAGCTATTTCCGAAAGTGTGCGCCTAAGCCCGGGAGAACCTCAATGCGCCAAAGATCTCAGTATCTGAACATCAGTGTCACTAGACTGTGAAGAATTTTGAATAATGATTTCGGATTATTCGCTTACAAGGTCTAGTTGACTCTGAAATTGAATTTGGGCAGCTCGAAATTGACGACAATTTTGCTTAAAAAAAGTATCTTTTCAGATGAGATGCATTTTTATCGCGGCGCGCATATTTGACGTTTTTGGACCTCGGAAAATCTGCACGTAGTCATAGAGAAGCCGATGCATCTTAAAGGTGTAACTGTTTGATGTGGTTTTTGTAGTGATGGCACTATTGGTCCATTTTTCTCCCAAGACGACTATGTAAGAAAGTATTTTTATGATCACAATTTGAGGATTTGGACAAGAGCATACTATGGTTGCAGTAGAATGGACCCACATGTCACATGATGTTTATTGTACACTTAGTTCAATGACCGTATTATCAGTCGTTTTGATGATGTTGCTTGTCCGCCACGGAGCTGCAATTTAACGCCATTGGACTATTATCTGTGGGGCGTCATTAAAGATCGATGCTATGCGAACGATCCACAGACGATTTACGTACTCAAGAAACAATTAGGGCCGAAACTATCCAAAATGTATTGAAAAATTGGGCTGACAGGATGGCCAAGACGGTTTTAGCACTTCCTTATACAGAAGAAGTTTGTTGTGTACGCTTAAGTTCGAGTATCTTCCGAGTAGCCAAAACATTTCTCTAGATCTGATTTCGAGCTTTTCGCGCTTCTTCTTAACGGGTGGTTTCCACTTAAGTTTTGCGTCTAGGGTCATTCCTAGATATTTTGCCTCGTTTGCGTACAATATTTGCACTGAGTTAATGGAACTATGTAAGTTGTTTATCTTTCTGAACGTAAAATTGACATGCGTTGATTCTGTCTCATTGAGGACTGTTCGCAAGGTTTTTGTCCATTCGCATACTTCGTTTAAAGCTCGTTGGAGTTTTCCCGTTGATGGTTCGACAGACTTATCCATTACGAGGATAGCCGTGTTGTCTGGGAAAGTTTCTACAACGCTCCCTTCATCTTGTGGTATATCTCTTGTGTAGAGCAGGAACAGTATTGGACCGAGAACACTTCCTTGTGGAACACCGGCTTAGATTACTTTGAAATCCGAAATATTCACTCCCGTGTCTAAAACGGAAAAGTCCGTTTTCAAGATAAGCTAATACCTTAGGTCTCCGTGCCATACCTTGTCGAAGGCTTGCGATACGTCTAGCAAAGCGCTAGAGCATATTATGTTCCCTTCTGCAGCTTTTTCAATTTCGTTCGTTATTCGATACACCTGATCGATTGTGGAATGTTTGACCTGAAAGCCGAATTGATGATCCGTGATCAAGTGTCTTCCTCCAATTACTGGTTGCAATCATTTCAGCAGAAGTTTCTCGAAGACCTTATATGTTATTGGCAGAAGTGAAATGGGTCTATATGAACATATGATAGTCTTAAAGAAGCATTTATAATGTAGAGCAACTTAACCAGCACTTTTTTCGGTAGCTCTTTCAAAATTTCGCCAGTGATTAAATCATATACCGGAGTCTTGTTATTTTTAAATTTTTCTTATTGTGTTAAGATTTCCACTTATGGCTTTAGGACAACAACACTTTTCGTTTAAAAAAACCTGGTCTGTCTTCCAAACTAAGACTTAGATTGTAAATGAGCCATATAGTCACATAAGTAGCAGGTGCAGCAGATGTAGTATCTGCGTTTGTTTCGCCAGTCAGGTAAGGTGTGCCTAAGGCCTTCCCGCACTTCTCCACCAACTCCGAAATAGAATAGGTGCCTTAAGGTGGAAATGGCATTCGGAGAAATAAAAACGTCCTTTGTACATACGACGATGTCGAAATCATGCCAGTAGTGTGGCCCACATCCTTTCTGAATGTCGAATCAACGCTCCCATATTTACTACTGATGTGGTACATAGATGCCAGTGCATCATTTAAAAACAAAAATAAGCAATTCAATAACAAAAATAAGAGTGTTAAAATCCATTAGCTCTTTCCTCTACGCTCTAAATGATTAATGAATGACTCTGTCTGCCGCAGGGTTGAATGCTTCTGACTCTTTTTTTTTTTTTTTTTTAATTATATTCACATCTAAGCTAAGTTCAATTAATGAAAAACTGTAAATGTCCACAACATCCCAACTTTGACACTTCGATGTAGATATTTATACAGATACATGTCAAAAAGTTGCTAAAGAATTCCTTAACTTTACTTGTTACCTCTTGTTCGGCTGCTGTCATTTTAAGGTGAACAAAGTGAACAGAAGCCAGGAAGAGACAACAAAATACAAGTCCCTAACGACTTTCCGGTGTTACGGACTTCCTTCCGATAAAAGTTAACAAATTTATCGCCTTAAAGCCAGTAAAGCTGACTAAGCACCCACGTTTTTCTTTAGTGAATTCAGTTTCCTATTTTCCCCCTCATCGTCATCTGGGTAAATCCTCACCATATCCATATCAGAAATCCCAAGCAATACCCATCTCCGGATATAAACTTAAACATCATAGCCCCTATCCGATGAGTCTTTGAATTGACATCAATGGAACTTACAAGCGCATTAAAAGTCACTTTGACACCTTACAGCTGGTTCGGCTTGTTCTTTTCTTTTTTTTTATTTAATTTCCTTCCAAGTTGTATAGTATGTATTCTTTTGTTCATGGCATTCGATTTGAACTGAAGTGAACTGTACTGAACCGTACTGAAGCGAAACAACCCCCACGGGGTGGTCACGTAGATAAATAATCTATTTAAGCGGTTTAAATGTTTGGAAGCAGCCTTGACATTGATTGATGATGAGGAACTTCGAACTCTCATTTCTTAGCCCACATTTATGTTGTTGATGGAATTAAGGAATTTTCATTTTCATTTTCATTTTCATTTTCACTTTCTTGAGAAAAGGAAATCGACCGGCGTTCAGATACAAATGTGAAGTCAAATCAAAATATGAACCTACGACATAACGTCGTAAGCTCTTCAAATGGCACAGAGAATTGACATGAGAAAACAAAATCGAAAACTTTGATGATTAGTTTTGAAAGCGGGCTTCCGAAAAAGTTTCCAAACTTTTGAAAATTGTGAGAGGAGAGGGAGGAAATTAATAAATTTCCGCCCCAAATGACAGATCATCATCAATGTCTTGAGGTTGTACCTCAGCATTTTAGAGCGTTTCATGGAAAACTCTCAAATTCTAGCTGCCTTGGGTACATGGATCGATGTATCCATACAGATGGACTAGCCTCGTAACGTGACGTATCGGTAAAGTTTCATCGAAAACATTTATTCGACCTCAATAACCTCCATGTCCGACGTCCGTGTAGTTGCTTCATCGGCTTTCTGGTATTTGGCTGCATTAGCTAAATAGGAAATCCAAGAGAAAGAGAAATGAAAATAATGCTTAGGAGGAGGTGGTGGAGGAGAACAAGCAAAAGATGGCAAAGAAGTTGAGGGTGAAGGTGGGGTAAAACTTTCACAGCAAGTCGAATTAAATCTCAATAACAAGGCAAAAGAACCGTCAACATCGGTTGTTGTGTTGTTGGATAGACCAGTAAGAGCACTTGAGGGGGCGGTAAAGTTGGGGGGAGACGTCTTAAAATCGGTTTCTACTTTTCTATTGTCTCCTACTGTGCCTTGGTCTTTGTTATGCTCTTGTTCGTGTGTGTAAGTCAATGATGGCAATGAGAATAGGTAAAACAAGAAAGAACGTTAAAACCTGGTGGAAGTGTGATTATTATGAAAGGTTTACGTATTAGCGGAACTGAGAGGGTTCCAGTTTTGGTTCTGGTTCTGGTTCGGGTTCGAGTTGGGGTTCGGATTTGGACTCGTGCTTAGGTATGGATTCCGTTGAGCTAGTTGAATCTCATTACAGCCGCTGGTGTGTAATTTGTACAGGCACTTAGAAGAAAGAGAACATTGGCAGTGATTTACCTTCGACCAAAGGCAATACAACAACTGAAGGGGAGCTACTCTTCAAGATGTCAAACGCAAGGGTGGTGAATTATATCTTTTTCCTCAAGTACCTTAGGGGGTGGTTTTCACGAGAAACGTGACGTGTGCATTCAAGTGAAAGGAAGTTGGATTTAATTGGTTTATAAGGTATAACAGCGGAATTCATTGAGTTTCACAGCTTGAAGTGTGTAGTATCCTCCAGTGGGTGCCTACTTAAGTTTTATGGATAGGTAACTGGATTAAGTTAATCCAACTAGGCAGCTGATGGTTTATTTTTATTGCCGTAATCTGACGTATAACGAATTAGGGGGGCCAAAGAGTTTCGCAATCAGTGTCGAGAACATTTTTTTTTCTAAGCGAAATTGTAAGTTTTAGCATTTTGATTAATATTTCTTGTCAGTTAATTTAGGAGGTACTTATGCTATTTCCAGGTGATACTGACCCGTCAATAACTATTGCCACTACGACCTCAAAATTTGTTGTCCCCCTGAGTCATGTTAAAATGCCAGGTGAGCCTCTTAATAAACGTAAGAAGTACTCTAGTGGATGTGCTTTATATTTCCTCAAACAAAGGCGTTTATCTGAGAAATACTGTCCTCTTATGGTACAAAGAGTGAGACATTCACATATAATATGTTCGAGGCACTGTTAGCGCGGCGTAGCCTGCCCTGTATGGTCACCTTTCCATCGTATATTACCCCCTTTCGAAAGAGTAACTTTTAGATCTACGATATTTGTGGCCGATTCTAGCTTATTAATGAACCTTGGTCCTTAAGTCAGGACTTTACAGGAAGGTCATTGGTGTTGTTTTCGAGACTTTTCTGGGGATTGCTGGTAGCTGTAGTAAGCCTAGGTGCTTTACTAGAGGCAGCGTTAGCAGGGCTACTGGTATTGTATTTCAACCTGGTGCTAGTGTTTAGCTAGATCTTGGGGACACCTTCAATTTTGCAGAACTTTGTACATTTTGGAGTTAACCCCAGTCTTTTGTGCGCTTTGGACGCGACAATTTTCTTCAAGCAAGTCCTTTGCGAATTTTTCCAATTTGGTATGTTCGAATGAATTTCCCGGGGGTGGCTTCATTGGACCATGCGGGCAGGAGCCAAACTTCTTTGAAGCTTGAACTGTCGATGAATAGTTTGGTCTCATCACCCTGATACTTCATCGTTACCTTGAGGACTCCAGCTTGCATGTCAACCATTCATTTAGGGGACTGAGACATATATCAGAAGAAGCCCTGCCGATTACTGTGTTTTCTGTTTAGATCAGATTTCAGCACTAACGCTATACTTACGAACTCATTTTGTCGGATAGTTGGGTGGGAATTTCTATATTACACTTCATTGGCTGACCTTGCTTGACAGGCCGTATGAAGCGCCTCCTTTCTGACTAGCCTAATTTAAGACAGCTAACTGATTGGACAAACTCACTCTCACTGACTAAGTTTTAAACCACTGTGCTGGATTTTAGATAGTCTGTACGAGTCTGTTTTCGGTAAAGAAGACCAATTCCCTTTCTTGCTACTCATTTCCATGTCAAAGACTGCAGGACTAGCCCAATTGACACAAGGACTGTTGGTATTCACAGAGAGCTTTATTCTGTCGCTAGAAGTTGATGCATTCGTAGAGACATTGTAAGTTTTTTCTTGAATCTATCACAAAGTTAGTCTTGCTTTGACAGAGGTTAATCCCTCAATGGGAGAGAGGTCAGCTTTTTTTTTTTTTTTTTTGCGTGGGAAGGTGGCAACCTTGCATAGGCACCAATGGTCCGACGTCCATTGGTAGTTTCAGATTCTTACTGACTAATGCCACCTCCCGAGAAAACTTTCCGTTGATTCCATCGCGGAACTACCTCTAACTACCGCGGAACTACTTCGCGAGGGACGGATTTGAACATTTTGCCTTGTCACGGGGTGCTTTCTTCACACAATATAGCTCTTTCATTTGCATACCGAGCACATTCGAAGAAAACGTGCTCCACGTTCTCTACCGCTTTTACACAGCGAGGACAGGACGGAATCATGGTTTCGATCGAATAGATATTCCCAGAAACAACCGTCACCCGTCAAGAACTGTGTAAGATAGTAATTCAGTTCGCCGTGTTTTCGTTTTACCCAACTTTCAATCCTTGGAATTAGGTAGTCGGTACGTCCATCTTCCTTTTTGGGACTCGTTCAAATATTGTTGCCACGCTTCTATACTGCGGCTTCTTTCGAATTTTTTAGCTTGATTTATGGATGGCCCGATTTTCATAAAGCCGCCTAGCTTCTATCTATCGATTTGTACCATAGAGTATAGTACCAATATCGCGTCGTGGGACACCGTTCGAAATGCACTGCTAATTCGCAGTGCACATAATCTGTACACAGATTCCTTTATATGTTTCTACTTATACGTGACGTCAGAACATATTTGTGCCCCGAACAACTGTATGGAGGCTACAACTCTCGCATGCATTAATCATTTGCCTTGCTTCGGGCCGCTGATATTCGACATGAGTCTCGAAAGAACTCCTATCGCCTTCGACGATTTCTTGCAAGCGTATGCGAGGTGATGCTTGAAATTAAGCCGAGCATCAATCATCACTCCCAGGTATTTGATAAATGGGCTCGAAATAATTGTGTGCTCTCCGACTTTTATAGCTATCGTCTCTAGCACCCTTCTACTCGTAATAAGAACAGATTCGGTTTTATGTTCCGCGAGGTCTAAACTCATATCGCGTAGCCAGTTTTTTATGAGTGTTATTGCTTCGTTACAATACAACTCGATTTCTTCAAGCCATTTCGCCACGACTACAACAGCAATATCGTCCGCGTAACCTACAATGGCGGCTTCCCTAGGGACTGGGAGTCGTAGAATGTCGTCATACATCACGTGTAAGGGACCCAACACTGATCCTTGGAGGACGCCCCCAGTAGTTTTATATAATTTTGCCCCGTCGTCGGAGTCGTAGAGGAGCAACCTATCGGTAAATTAGCTCCTGATCAATCTTAATATGTACTTCGGTACATTTAATCTTTCGAGGCATTGTAAAATACGCTACCAGTTAGCCGGTTAAAAGCATGTTTCACGTCAAGTGAAAACCACGGCGCAGTACTTTTTGCTGCCTTCTTTCCATCGTCTACCTTCTATCGCCGATTGAGCTGTGCCTATTACGACTTTAATCGCGTCGTTTGTCAATCGGCCCTTTCTAAATCCGTACTGATATTCCGCGAGTCCATCATTGGCTTCAATGATAGGCTGTAGTCTGTTGCATATAATTCGCTCTCATATTTTGCCCGTAGTGTCGAGCATACAGATGAGGGCTCAACTTTTGGTATTTCCATTGTTCTGGAAATATTCCCTCGCATAAGCATGCATTATACATGCTAACGAAAACGTCTAGGCGGGCCTTCATCGCTGTTTTTAAAGCCCTATTTGGTATGCCGTCTGGACCAGGAGCTTTTCGATCTTCTACCCTCTCGATTGCCGCGGCGAGTTCATCGGTGGCGGTTGTGTTCACGTAGTTTTCCGATCTCGCTTAGTAGAACTCCGTCATGTTGAGAGGGGAAAAGAGTTTCTACGATTCTGCTGAGTAATAGCGGGCAAGTTGGTGCCGGTTTCTGAGTGGGAGGTCAGCTAGTATCCGAAGTTCGCATACTAGTTACTAAGCAGCCCTCAACGCATATATTTTTTCAACTCGGATTAGCTAGTTTTTCTGACGAGGAAAGCCTAGGGCTGCAACACAGCTATCATAATTTGGTATTCGCCGCATTGTTTGTCTTTTTGTTCTAATTCTTAGTGTTTATGGCCTTTGTAGGCGTACAGTGCTTTACGACTAAGATGGCTTACTTTGTTGGCAGGTCATGCAAGAGGAAATTCTGAGATTTTCCTTTCAAAGGTGTTACAAAAGCAATGATCACTTGAGTCATGAGCTCTAGGTTCTTGTACATCCTTGATAAGCAATTGAGGTATTGCTTGAGGGTCATCCAACCTTCTCACTTTGTTGTGTTCATAAATAACTGAAACTTAGAATGCAACTACTGTAGTATATATTATAAGCCACTAAAAGGGTCCAAAAGCAACGCAGTGTATTTTTTCTTTAAAATGTTACTGATAGTGCAAGCGTAACGAAAATGTGTAACGCGCTATCTCTGGTCCTTACTAAATACTTTAATGACTTGTGACTATCAACATTTTACTAGAATATCGCAATATATTAAGAAACTTGGGCCTGCATCGGGTGCAACTTTATTTATACAAGTTTAGAAGTGGCGTTTCTTTTTTTGTGATATAAGTTTGATGCATCCTTGATGATCTATTGACTATATTTATACCTAAACAACGGTGTAGTGGTATCTATTTGTACGGTACAATGTTAATAAACTTAGCTATTAGCCCCTCAACTTGCGTTAAAGCAAATCTATACCCGTTTCAAATTTCGTGACATTTTCTTTTTTATTTACAATTTTCCCTTTTATGGAGTAATTCCGAGTTTTAGACATCTTAACGTACCCAAAGGAGATCCCAAAAGGAATTTCTACTTGACGACATTTATCACAAAATATTTCTTTAACCAAAAATCCGATTGATACTATCTACACATTAGCACACGTAGAGATACTGCGCCAACTATCCCAGTTCATCCATAAAGTCGTTCATATTAATTTTGTATTCTAATTTATCTAGCGAAGAAATCCAATTCGAATTCATCATCAAGGTTTGTCGGCTTTAAAAAGTCACCTGAAAAAATGTTGCAAATCCCCAGAAATTGCTGTGACTGGGTATAGCGAAAAGGCTTAGAGATAATACCTTTCCCTATACGGATTAATATATGCACATATTTACAAACATTTGAACGTATTTCGGTTTGTATGTTTAGGTATAGAAGGGATTATTTCTTTGGAATATGTTACGTTTCTATGCATGTTCCCTGCATACCCATCAAGGAGTAATCGAAAAGATAGATAGATAAATCAATTCAGCATTTAAGGATATGGGTCTATGGATGTATGGATACCAGCCCAAGGAGATACATCATCCAGCTTATTCCCTCGGGCATGTATTAAATAAAAACTTAATATAAGATAAAATGTATGATTGATTGTGGATTAAGATAGATATGAGCTTTCTGAAAGTCTATAGCTGGGCTGGAATTAGTTTAATTCATTTAGCCCTATTCTTACTGACGAGTAGATAGTTTAACCGCCTCATGGACTACTCGTTTAATTTTGTTTATTTTAAAAAGTCGTGACTTCGAAGTTGATATGTGTCTGGATTGCCTGTCGAATGGAGAATATATTCTTTTTAAATGCTTGAGAGAACCAACATACAATAGAAAAATCATATATAATCGAGATTGTTGGAAAAGGTGATTTTTCATCTTCCCATACTGACTAGAAAAGAACGGCCGGATTTCTGAATAGATGTCTACGGGGCTAGGTTCTATTGTTTCAAGCTCTCTTGTATTAGTCTCGAAAATTGAAATAACTCCTCTTAGGTATGTATTCAGCGTTCGGTGCTTTTTTTTTAATGAGATGAAGCCTTCATTACTCCATTCATTCTCAGCTAGAACCTTAGCCCCAGCTCAGTCAGATAAGTGTCAAGTACTCGTATTTACACCAGTCTTCTCTCCCAAGCCTTGGCCTCAGTTCAAGTAACTCAATTATCTTGGAAAATGCTGCTGGAATATCATACCATCATATCATATCGATATCAGTGCTGAACTGATGATGTAAGTTAGAATCGCCAGCTTGTGCTTAGAACTTTCAAAACAGGCAATGATAAGAGCCTTACACACTATTTCATGTATGATGATGTGGCTGTCATTTTCTGTCACATCCGTCACATCAAGTTATCAATTTCAATTTGGGAAACCAATCAGATAGTAGCCCTATCCAGACCAACCTAGAGTGTGGAGTAAAGAATGATTGTACACTATAACTATCTGCAGCAATGCATCCATGCCTGAGGCTCTTCGTATTTGTTCGAAACAAGACACAAAGTCGATGTCCACTCGTTATGGCAGTCGAAAAATCCATTACCGCTTTCATGCTAGCCTGCGTAATGTATTAAGTTCCCAAAAATCCTTTCAAGAACCGTCTTAAAAATTTAAAAACATTGCCTTATTAAGGTCTTTAAGCCTCCATCGGCATCCTACTCAGTCGAATGAGCTTGGCTGGAATGCTAAAACCAAACATTTAGTTGACCTTAAACCACACTAATAATGGCCGATAAGATTAATGACGAAGGATCTTGGCCGTTCACCTAATACGACAGACAGGAATTTATGTATATGTGTACAATTCAGGGAATCAGACTTCAAATCCTGAGGTTCTATTCCTCCGCGGTATGCTCTGCATTTAATAATCACCTCCATACAGCACCTTCGTGCGACTTAAGCTTGAAGATTGCGATCGTGACTTGGTCTTGTCGAATGTTGTCTGCCGTCATCCCCGGTGAACAAAATGTTGTTCGTTTAATATATTTTAGAAATAATTCTTAACATCGTCTGTGGCTTTCTTTTAGGGTCGCATTTCCATCATTGAAGATTTCCGTTGGGCTTTATAGCTTTGTCTAGTTTAGGTGGCGCTACAGTCTGGTATGGAAATTTCCAGCCAGTTCGGTTCTTCTCAAGCTGCCTCCAGTTTCGCACGCTAAATTGGGTAAGGTACCCTTCTACTTGTGCTATCCGATTCGATGTCTTCCTTTTATGAGCTGTCTCTTGGGATCGAATTTGAAGACTTTTAGGATCGGAGAGTTTGTGTCTAATATGGTTTATAAGATTTTGTCGGCTATGTTAAGACTGATACCTCTATAGTCAGCGCCGTATAGAGGGTCTCCTTTCTTGAGGATGGAAAAAGGGATGCTGAGGTTCCATTCACCGGGCATTCTTTCATTCGACTATAATTTGCAGATGAGTTAATGTATTCTCCTTTGCAAGTCATCGCCTGCTGCTCGAGCAATCAGGCAGCAGCTTTATTGAACTTAAACTTTACTTCGCCCAGGTCGGACGGACGAAATTTTTGGTCTACATCGTCCAGGTTGCCTGAAAGCTGCATTTGGTTCATCATCTACAAAAATGCCCTTTTCAAATTTTCAGCATCGACTGAGACTTTACGACGTCTCTACAGACTACAGACCAAAACTTTTTGTTTTCATCTAAATTTACATCTTTCCTTTCTTTTCTGCTTGCAAGATTCGCGACCTTCTCTCATTATTTTCTACAGAGAAACTTTTTACATTAGCTGCTTTGCTAGATTTGCCTTCCTGGATCCCTGATCAAACCAGAAGAGAAGCATTGTTATTGGGCAATGATGTCACTGGTCTTCTACTTTTGTTCTTCATCAGGTTCTTCAATAGGTTAAGGAAAATTCGTTCGAAAAAAAGCCCTGCCCATAAGTTGCTGGTAAAGCTTGGTACTGATTCACCAGGAGGATTTTCATGTCAAATTTAGGTCATCGACAATTCATTCCTCGTTGGTTTTGTAGAGGAGTTCGTAGAAGCCGTTCTTTGGTAAGAAAGAATTCCTCCTCTATCCGGGCGCGGGCATTGAAAAGCCCCATATTGGCGAATTAAGCCTCGAATCATCGTCAGGCGTTCTCTAAAATGACTGAAGCCTAAAACTCTTGTTTTAAGCCTTTGTCTGACGGCAAGTCCCCATCCGAATAAACACGACTGTTGTTCAGTGTTGTTGCACGCATTCTGTTAAGGGTAAACGTGCTACCTCATTCATCGGGACCAGGCATTGCACCTTTCATCGTCCACTCTCTGTATGTTTAGTGCTGCTTTTCTTTAGATTGAAGGCCTAGCTGTTGGGCTTGCTTTAGGTGGAATTATTGTTGAACATAACATAATCGTCTGCTTAAGGCCAATCTATTCTTGTCCGTCTAGTGGTTGACTTTGGTAACAAAAATATCTGTTTCTCTAGCGGAGATACTCGTAAATATGCAGAAAAATATGGAGATGGTGGTCAGTTTATTTAAGAGAGGCCTATAGTAAGACAAGTGAAAACCTTTAAATGAAAAGACGAATGGCACAATCTTCGTGGGCAACTCACAACAATTAATTCAAAATCTGAATGAGGAGGGAGTGCCAAGAGCCCTATCTGTAGTCTGAAGATTAGTGTTAAGAACGAAACCGAGAGTATTTTCCAATGATGCAGGCACAACTTTGAAATGGTTTCACAATTTCGACATCCAGGTTATGTGTGATTGAAAAACTAAACACAGCTTCGATACAGCCAATTTGTTTCTGGTCTTAGTCGATCATGTACCACTATCCAGATCGATCCAGACTCACTCATCACAAAAGTAGATACCGCTCTCGGATGTGCCATCCAAGCTGAAAAGCGATAAGAAACTCTTTAAAATCGGCGTTTCTGACTTGATAGGATCGTTTGGAGCATTCTAACACCCGATTTCATCTTACACAGTTTGTCAATGTTTTCACATTATGCCGCTGCCAATCTGCTGAAAAACTGCAGCGTCAAAATATCATGTACTCTAAAATTATGCCTTCTGATGTCTTTTTCAAATTTCAACCTCAAAAATCGAAAGTTTTCAAATTTCTAAAACTTTCCGTCACTCAAAGAAGCAACAATTTATTTTCATGCGAAAACCAAACAGCACTTCTCTAAAAGATTTTACGCCCGAATAAGAAAACCGATTTCTCCAACACTCAGCCCATTCAGGGCTGGCAGAGAGCAATTCGAAATTGGATTGTTGGAAAATAAAAATTTTAAATCCGAATACGAGTACGGGTTTGTACGGGAATATAACCGACAATAATGATGACGATGATGATGATGATTATCACAATCATCATAAATACGATGACGGTGACGGTGACGACGACGACGACAATGATGATGATGATGGTTATGATATATTCCGGACTATATGGCTACGGTTCCACTCCCATTGTATGGTGGTTCGTTCCACGTTTACTCTTTTCTTCAGCACTCACCGAGCACATGACTTTTTGAGTAAATTATTCAAATTTTCCAGTCACGTTTCAGTCATTGACTCTTTTTGGTACGGCTGCGGCTCCTCATTTCCATTCCATTGTACCATATATGAGTATTCCGGGCTATTGCTGGGGACTGAATCTACTTACGGGGTCTGACTACCTACTGGTGTGGTATCAGTTTTATTGGCACAAACACATAACCACCAGTCGAGTCCGCGCCAAACTTTACCAACTATCGGCCAAGACGTGTTTTCTCCATCTTTTTTCTGTTCTTCGCTTTGGTTGAAGACGATCCAAAAAAAAGACCTATTTCTTCCTTCTCTTTCCTCTTTGAAAGCGGTTTCTTTTTTTTTTCCTCTTCTTCTTCTTTAAATACCCATTTGGGAGTGAACACTTTCACAAAAGAGTTACCAGTAACCGGCAAAAGAATTGATCAGCTGCGGTGTACGTACGTACGTACGAATATTTAAACACATTTACAGATATCTGTACATCTTGGTACTCGTAAACTACAGTTTGATTCTTTTTCTTTTCTTAGTTAAAAATTTATACCTTCCTTTTCGAACCATACCCTACCCATAAGATACATGAGATACACGAGATACAAAGGTAAGTTCGTATTGTTTAATGACGAAGGAGAAAAGTTATAGAGTTCGTGTGCCACTTAAGTTAATTTTGCATTCAATCGATATTTCTGTTTTGTGTGGTTAAAAGGTTGGGCCCAGGTGGTCCTTCTTGAGGTAATTCAATTGAAATTTTAACTGCAAACTGCAACTACGAGTACAAATGCAATGGCAACTGCAGAAATAAACTTCAGTGAGTTTCAATGTGAATGACCCTGCTATCGTGGTTATCTCAGCTTTACCTTTATGGGTTTCGTTTTCCTTTTTTTTTCACTTCTTCTTCTTTTCCACTTCTTTCTTTTGGTGTTTTACTTTATACCTTTCTTCTGGTTGTACTCGTATGCACTTGATGTCTTAACTTTGTGTGTTTTAAATAAATCCATTTGAACGTGTGGGTACATCATCAATAGACCGGTTGTATGGTAGTCTTTAGCGGTCATTCACTTTTAACTTGTCACTGAAGCCACTACTCGTACATACGAGTACATCTCCATGGTGTGAAAAAAAATATCCGATTTATCGTCCAATTTGAATGGTGAGATTTTATTTCAAAGATATTTTTGGACATAAGACTAGCCAAGTGTTGGTGTTTGTTTTACTAGACAAACAGAGAAACGTACGGCACGATAGAGATACTCGTACATGATCGATGCTATAACTTTGCATAATGATCGGTTGAAGACTTTTGAAGGTCTTAGACCTTAGGTTTTGGAAAGATTTATTGCGATATCGTTTAATTATATAACATTGTTTCAGATGGCTCATTAAATGCAAATGGAGTTTTTCGAGATACTCGTAAAGCCAAGTGATTTAAGCTATGACTTTGACTTTTAGTTGATGAAGTCTTTACTTAAGTCTGTCAACCGAAAACACTTGATGTGGAAACGATATCATCATATGTGTACATAGTTCGGTGATGCAACAGTTTCTGTGACAAATGATTGAACATGCATTGTTGGAAGTCGCTTTATGGGTTAGCTCAATCCGGCCTTATTCTTTAAAGTACTTACGTTACCCGAGTGAAAAAGTGAAAAAGATTTCATAACTTATTTTATGCCAACATAAAACATTGCTCTATATACTCGTAGCTCGTCTCTGTAGATGCTGTCATACGCGGCTTTGAATTCGATGAATAGGTGGTGTGTATCGTTTTTAACTGAAGCTGATGGGTTTTCTCAAAGATCTGCCACAGTGTGAGTATTTGGTCGATGATGGACTTTCCTAGCTCAAAGCCACACTGATATGGACCAATCAGGATGTTGACGAACGGCTTCAGACGTTCACATAATACAACAGATAAGATCCTACAGGCAATGTTAAGAACACGAATCCCTTTGTAGAACAATCCTGAAGTTCCATTTATCGAGCATATTTTCGTTCGACCGTATTTTACAGATGAGTTGGTGTATGCTCCTTATCAAGTCATCGCCTGCCGCTTTGACAAGCTCGGCAGTCCATCCATTTTTAGCTTAGATAGGGCTATATTCACTTTATCCCGGTCGGGAGGACGGAATCGTTTATCTACGTCGTCCAAGTTGAGAGATTCGGTATTTGGTTCGCCATCGTCTACAGAAATAATCTGCCCAAATAACCAGCAACGATTGTGACTCTACTATGATGTTTCTTTGCTTTTTTTTTTACTTTTTTGTTAAAACTTCCGAATCTCATTTCTGGACTAGCAGCTCTCTTCCTCGACCTGGCGCTTCTCACGCCGGTATTCGTCTTTGCTCTTCTGCTCGTGAGCAGCTCTAGTTCTTCTAATCAGCGCCTCTTTACATGCATCTTGCTTAGCTGCTCTCCTGTGACTCCTCCAGCGTATACAACTCAACATGACTTTGAGTGGACCTAATGACTCCTCGTCGATTATTCACGGATTTTAGTGCTCCAGCACTCCAAATTTTGTTTGTTCACGTATCTATCTACATAAATGGAAATGGGCCTCGTCAATCAAGATTATTTTTGACGCAAAGTCTTCCATTTTGATGTTGAGATCCAGGTTCAGATTGAACTTCCATGCTATTTGCGAATTCGACGGCACTTTTCGATAGAGTCATGCATGCATTATGGCCTATTTTTTATATAACAAATATTGATTCTTTAAGGGGTACTTCTTCCAAAAATAATAGAACAATCAAAAAGTTCAATTTTATTGGGCAATCTTTATTATCATGCAAAATAGCCATTTTTTGGATTTATTTTTTGAAGATTGCTTTTTCAGTTATCATCTGTTACAGTGGCTAACAAAGTCCATTATGGAGCTCCAATTTTCGATGACGCGTTCGAGCATTACTAGTGGTGTCCCTAATTGTAGACGGCTTATTTATGTAGACTGCGGACTTTACATAGCTGTGTGGCGAATGGCACTGTCTTGCTAGTACTATTGTAAATGTCATCGACACCGCGTGCTTTAATTTTACGCATTGTCATGGCATATGGAGCACTAGGGAGGGTCATTTACAAGTACCAGCTTGCCTCAGTTTTGTTGAAATATGGACCGATGATTTTACCCATTTCAGCCCATTGACCTTATCAAACCGTTGTCTTATCTGGATGAAATTTCAGCTCTTGAACCTGTTTGGGTTGCTCCGTATACCAAATATTTGCTATTTTAACGTAGAATTGAGCCTCATTGCTGAACAAAATTTTGATCAAAAACATCAGTGGATCTTTATTGAAGGACCCCAAAGACTAAAAGGAGGGTCAGATGACTAAAGAATTGATTTTTGTATGCTTTCAAACCAAGATCCTTACAAAATAGACCAAGCTGTTTAGAACGGAACAGAATCGATTAATCACGGTCATCGTGTATACTTTCCACTATCGCCGCTATATTCTTTTCGTTACATTCTATATATGGTCATATGATCGCATATTATCCAATAAAAAAAATGGAATTCAAATTTTTTGATGGTATCAGGGCACAAAGCACACTCGCGCTTAGTATTTCCGTGATAGATGTCAAACAATACTGAACAAAAATTCGATAACAGTGCGATACGATGCATGTGTAATCTTTCGTAAAATCCCCAGTGGAAATAGAGCCTTTTAAAGAATCACTGATAAATATACTCGTAACATAGTATAACTCAAAGTGCATTGAGTGTATTGGCAGTTGGAATACCCAGCATATCTGCTTAAATCTTCATTTTCTTTCTTCAAAAACTTACTAAAACCAACCCAAAAGAGTGTTTTATTTTCGATTCAGCACGGCTTACTTGTACTATATAGGTGCTTAGAATATTACTCATTCAATTACTAGTGCTTCGCATGTTAGTTTTTTTACTTTAGGTGGCGCTACAGTCGGGGGTGGACCTGGGCCTCAATCAACAAGCGTCTCCAGTTAGCTCGATCTTTGGCTAGCTACTTCCAGTTCCGCAAGTTAAGTTGCCTAAGGTTCCCTTCCACTTACGTGCACCACGTGAGCATCGGTCTTTCCTAGTGCGCTGTCCCTCGGGGGCTAGTTTGAAGACTTTTCAGACGAGAGTACTGGTGTTCATCCTCTCTACAGGACCCAGCCATCTTAGCCTTTGGACCGCCACTCCTCTGGCTTGGTCGATGGCGCTGTACAGTCCATACAGTTCGTCGTTGTATCTCCTCCTCCACTCACGGTCAATACAGACGGGACCGAAAATCACTCGAAGAATTTTCCTCTCATACCAACCAAGAGCACCGTCATCCATTTTTGATGATGTCCATGCCTCTGCGCCATAGAGCAAGACTGGGATTATTAAGGTCTTATAAAGGGTGACTTTTGTTGTCCGAGAGAGGGCTTTGCTACTCAATTGCCTTCTTAACCCAAAGAAACAGCGGTTGACAAGAGTTATTCTTCGCTTGATCTCAGCGCTGGTGTCGTTGTCTGTATTTATAGCAGAGCCTAGGTAGACAAAGTCCTTAAATACCTCAAAGTTATATCTGTCGAGGGTGACGTTCTGTCCGAGACGTCGGTGTTGGTTGTCCTTTTTGCTTGACAGCATATACTTGGTCTTGCCCTCATTGACCGCTAAACCCATTTTCGCCACTTCCGTCTCAAAACTCGCGAAAGCGCCACTGACATCACGCTGCTTTCTCCCGATTATGTCAATATCGTCGGCGTATGCGAGTAGTTGGACGGACTTTTGAAAGATAGTGCCTCTTGTGTTTGCTCGTGAGTTTTGCACTATTCTTTCAAGTACGATGTTGAAAAAATTGCATGACAGCGCATCGCCTTGTCTAAATCCTTTCTGGACATCAAAGGTCTCGGTGACATATTTACCGACCTTGATGGAGCAGCGTGCATTCAACATCGTCATCCTGCACAGACGGACGAGTTTGGTAGGGATGGCTAAACTAGACATTGCTCTGTATAGCTCGTCTCTATAGATGCTGTCATACGCGGCCTTAAAATCGATGAATAGGTGGTGGGTATCGATCTGAAGCTCATGGGTCTTCTCCAAGATCTGCCGTAGTGTGAATATCTGGTCGATGGTGGACTTTCCTGGCCGGGAAGCCACACTGATATGGACCTATCAGGTTGTTGATGAACAGCTTCAGGCGTTCACACAATACGGCGGATAAGATCTTATATGCGATGTTAAGGAGAATGATGCCTCTGTAGTTGGCGCAGTTCAGAGGGTCTCCTTTCTTGAGAATTAGACAAACAATGCTGAGGTTCCATTCATCGGGCATACTTTCGTCCGACCATATTTTACAGATGAGTTGGTGTATGCTCCTTACCAAGTCATCGCCTGCCGCTTTGAAGAGCTCGGCAGTCAGGCCATCCGCTCCAGCAGCTTTGTTGGACTTAAGCTTCGATATGGCTATCTTCACTTCATCCACGTCGGGTGGACGGAATTGTTGGTCATCATCGTCCAGGTTGAAAAGTTGATTCTGCCTGACAGCGGTATTTGGTCCGTCATCGCCGTTATACAGTCTGCAGAAATGATCTTTCCAAATCCTCAGCATCGACTGCGATTCTACTACGATGTTCCCTTGTTCATCTCTACAGGCTTCGGTTCGGGGTTTGTTTCCGCGGCATGTTATTTTTACCTTTTGGTAAAACTTCCGAACCTCATTCCTGGAGTAGCATCTCTCAATTTCCTCGATTGCGCGCTTCTCATGCTCTTTCTTCTTCCTCCTGAGAAGCCGGTGCTCGTCTCTCCTCTTCCGCTCATAGAGCTCATGAGCAGCTCTGGTCTTTCTAAGCAGCGCCGCGTTATATGCATCTTGCTTAGCTGCATGTGCTTGCCGGCATACATCATCGAACCAGGGGATTCGTTGTGGTGGACGAGTGAAACCCAGCACATCAGAAGCGGCATCTCTGATGGCGTTTTGGCAGTGTTTCCAATGGTCTTCGATGCTTGATGCTGGCGGCATTGGACCTCTTAAGAGATTAAGAGACACTCGATCGGAGAAGGACTTGGCGATCTCTTGCGATTGTAGCCGTCTCACAGCATTAGTTTGTCTTGGCGTTGTTTGGGATATCCGCAACCGTACCTTGGCTACAACAAGGTAATGATCCGAGTCGATGTTGGCTCCTCTGAACGTACGGACATCCATAATGCTGGAGGAGTGTCTTGCGTCGATCGCAATGTGATCAATCTGGTTGACTGTTGATTGATCAGGAGTTCTCCAAGTCCTCTTGTGTATGTCGAGATGTGGGAACCGCGTGGTAGCCACGACAATGTTTCGCCCCGCCGTAAAGTCGATTAGCCTGAATCCGTTATCGGATAGGTGGTGTTGTGCAGGCTATATTTTCCGATTGTTCCACCAAAGATACCTTCTCTTCCTAGCTTTGCATTAAAATCACAGAGGACAATTTTAATGTCATAGCTAGGGCTATGGGCTATGGATGCTCGTAGAAGGCATCCTTGGTGTCGTCATCTTTCTCCTCTGTGGGGGCATGCGCGCATATGAGGCTTATGTTGGCGTATTTAGCCTTGATGCGGATTGCTACGAGGCGCTCGCTCACATGCCGGAAGCTGAGGACTTCTCGTCTTAGTCTGCCTCCGACAACAAATTCGCATCCAAATAAGCGCTGCTTTTGCCGTCAATAGCAATTGCCGTAGTAGATGTCGCAGTTTTTCATCTTCTTTTTGTCCGGCCCATCCCATCGCATTTCTTGGATGGCGATTATGTCTGCTTTGCAGCAGTCTAGGGCCTCCGCTAGTTGCTCGGCTGCACGTGGTCTATTAAGGGATCTAACATTCCACGTGCATATCCGAAGCTCATTGTCCTTAAATCGTTTGCGTGGGTTGTCAACAGTAGATCCGTCCATATCCGAGGCTTGTTGATGCTTCGTAACTTCTTGTTTTTTTTAAATGCATGTTAGTTAGTCGCTTATAAGCTTACAATTTTATCTATATTTTCAGCTTTCAAAGAAAAGGCAAATCTAATGTATAATGATCTATTTAGTAGCTCCAACTTAGATCCGGACTTATTAATTAACATTGGCATTCAATTAATGCATTGGCATTTTCAAAGAGATCTTGACTATAAGGTGTAGATATAGAGAAAGTAAATATCGGGTTTTCCAATAGGGACTTGACAACTTTGAATTTAATTTGTGAACTCACTCTTTCACTAATCAACAAACTGTCACTGTCAATTTATTCAGTAAACTCAACATTTTCATCAAGGTAAAGTACACGAACGAGCAACATCTGCAAATCATAAAAATTGTCTACCGAAATTCGGAGTCGGTGACTGCAACTTAAAGAGCGTTAATTCAAATTTTCGGTCGTAATTCTCGCCCTAGTAGACAGGCAATAACAAGTTTAGTGCAAAAATTTGAGTCTACATATTCGTTGTGTGATGTTGCCGTGTCAGTGAGACAACGGGATTGTCGACATGTCGAAAATATCGCTGCCGTTCAGGCGTCCGTGGCAAACGATCCAAATCAGTCAATTCCACGGCGTTCTCAAGGATTGAGCATCGCTCAGACCACATTATGGCGTATTTTGCGTAAGGATCTTGGTTTACACCCATACATATGGGCTTGGACGATATGTGGTTTCAACAGGATGGTGCCACAAGCCACACAGCACACGTTACAATCGATTTATTGAACAGTAAGTATGGTGAGCGTGTTATCTCAAGAAATGGGCCAGTCGATTGGCCGCCTCGTTCGTGCGATTTAACGCCGCTTGACTACTTTCTGTTGGGCTACGTTAAGTCATTGGCTTATGCCAACAAGCCGACGACGTTGGAAGAGCTCAGAGCCAACATTGAGCGCGAAATAGCGGCCGTTTCAGCCGAAATGTGTGGCCGAGTCGTTGAAAATGTTTTGATTGTACTTCAAGGCGATGATAAAGTTTTTGAAATATCTCAAATGGGTTGCGTTTTATTTTAGAAAAAAGTTGTCAAGTCCTTATTGGAAAACCCTTTATATATGGGTATGCAAAAGTATCACAGATTCGAGATACGTACATAGTTTTCAAAGGTATTTGGATCTTACAAGTTCAGTGTTCAAGATGATTACTTCTGGGTAAATGATATCGGCAAATATTCCTGTGGAGAACCATAATTGGTATTAAAAAGTATCTATTAGTAGCCAGTTCTATGTACAGTGTCGTAGCTAGAGAATGTTATCTCGCTGGTAGAACACTTATATTTTAAAATGGTTTATGGGTTCTGCACGACAGAGAAATACTCGTATAACTAGTGATCTCAAAAAAGCCTTTAAGACTAAATACTTGAACTAAAAATATACTTCTTTCCCATCGAATGCATTAAAGCCCCATTAGGTGACTTATGTTGGGATTCATGCGGTCATTTTTAGAGTTTGCTAACCCAACAGCCATCTATTTTGTATGCAGGCATTTAGGGGTTGATATAAAAAATACGATGAACCTCATATAATCCCAAAAACTTCCTTTCCACCAACAATAAAGTATTTTACCCATCAAATTTTCACAAATCCAAATCGGATTACAGAAAGAGTATGCTTGCAAAGCTCATCAAAACATTAGCAAATACCCAGTCAGGCATATTTGTACCGCTTCCTACCATTTAATAAAATTTTAGCAAATATTTTCCAACGCGGAAAAAAAATAAATCCATTAACCTTAATAAAATTCGCCTATTGACATAGATTTTTTCGTTGGTAGTTCTCAGTTGACTTTTTTTTTTCCAGGCAAACGGGATGATTTAGCAAAAAATTGCATTAAAAATTGCTTACATGACGGTAATTTCACATTTAATATTCGTACGATTTTTAATTTGTTTTATTTTGCTGTCGTCTTTTTTGTGGCACTATGTCCCAGGCACAAACGATGGCTTAGTCACAATGGCCAAAGGCAGTTTCTTTATTGGCTTCGCTGTCATCCGAGTTACCAATTTAATAAAAATGAGAGGATGATGAATTATCTGGTTTCTGATTTGAAATGCAAAAATTCAAGTCTGGTAGATACTTTGGGAAATTAAATTAAATTTGTCGTTGAAGAGAGAAAGGAACTTTATATCCACAAAGTCGTAGAAGTGGTCTTGCTGTTGAAGTCGTAGAGTTTGTCGTCAAATACACATCTTGGATAGGCTGATTAATTTTTTTATTTTTCACAACAGTGGGTTCTTCGTATCTGAGTCAGCAGTCCTTGTAATTTTTTTTCTTCATAATTGAAGGGTTTTTCAATTTTAGAAGCCATAGAAATTCGTTAACAGAATTTTGGAATTAAATTGCATCTCCTTCCAGTTTCAATCAGGGCTCGCCTCTACTCCTTTAGATTGCATGTCAATCCTTATAATAGAAGTATATTGACACCTTTAAATATTTCTGACTTACACAAATCCACTAAACTGTTCTTATAGAGTGTTATCCATCACCAACTTCTATTACCTTTCTTTCTTTACCAGAAAGGCTTCTGCTGTCTTGTGTGATTTACAGCTTGAAATCCTTGTCGTAGACTCATCAATTAAACATCAATTTGGCCCCCAGCTTGACGAACTTGGAGCTGCTCTTTGGTGACGTTTATGTGTCATTGTATTTGCCCGAGCACTATCCGTGCGGCATCGGATAAAGAATAGTGCCGCAGTGCGTCCCAGCTTGTCGTAAGAGGCGACTAAATGGGACACCAATCATATACAGGCAACTATGACACCAAAAATGAGCCTGTGACACTTTAACACCTTAAAACTTTCCCACAAGTTTTTATGCAATCAGTGGGTTCCCACGTCTGGAGACTACCGGTGGGGTAAAAGAACAGTCAATCAATTCGAAATGAGCATACAAGTTTCAAACCACTCAAACTTTAAACTTCATGGAAATGATCGCAATTAATAGCACTACCCCGCTGGGCACCACGGTTGCAACGCACTCGGGTGATCCCAGAGCAAGCAGAAGTGCTTGTGTCAGAGCCCGACGGATTCCGGGGGCGGGCAAAACGAAGTTTCCTAAATATTTTCATAAACTTCGGTTTGCAAGTTGGAACGTCGGATCGATGACCTCAAAAAGTTTAGAACTGGAAGCGATTATGCGTCGCAGAACTCTACAAATCCTGTGCGTACAGGAAACGAAGTGGTGTAATACAGGAAATAAAGCGCGTTTTCTAGATTTAAAAACTAAGGCATTTAAGATGTTCTACCATGGAACGGTCAATGGACGAAACGGTGTTGGAATCGTTGTTGCAGCGGATCTTCTAAACAACATCGTTGGTATCTTGAAAATAAGCGACCGCTTGATGAGTGTTAAACTTGTCATACACAATGAAACGTGGAACATTGTTAGCGCGTACGCTCCACAAAATGGATGCGACCAATCGGAAAAAGATACATTTTGGTCAGAGTTCGGTAATTTGCTTAGAAATATACCTATCGATGAGATGCTCTTCGTAGGCGGAGATTTAAATGGCCACGTCGGAGAAACAAATGTTGATTATGAGGACTGCCACGGCGGTAAAGGCTTTGGAACCAGAAATTCAGCTAGCGAAGACATCCTTGTAGCATGTAGGGCTTACGGCTTAACCGTCTTAAATACAATGTTTATTAAACATCATCGACATCTCATCACCTATAGCAGCGGAGGCCACGAAACGCAAATAGATTATCACCTCTGCAAAATGTCGATGAGAAACCGTGTTAAGGACTATAAAGTAATACTTGGAGAATCTCTAGTAAGCCAACACCGTCTGCTCATTACAGAATTCTTCACAGCGGAACCACCGAAAATACGGGCATCGTTTGGAAAGCCAAAAATCCGGTGGTATAATCTATCGAAGGAACGAAGCGCAAGATTTATCGCACTGGCTAAAGAAGTACTTCAAAATATAAATGGTATAGCAGACTCACTTAGCCCGCAAGAAATGTGGAACAGCATGCACGAGGAATGCATAACACTCGCAAAGTCCCATCTGGGGACTATATCGAAATACCATTACGTCGGCAAAGAAACATGGTGGTGGAATGACGAAACCAAACGAGCTGTGGGCGACAAGAAGAGTGCATTCCAAGCGTGGACAAAATGCGATCGGAGCGACGATATCGAAAAAGCTCGACTGGCTCTTGAATACTAGCGTCTTAAAAAGATCGCAAAGAAAGTCCTGGCTCGAACTCGAGCGGCAGCAGCAGAAAACCTGTACCAGGAGTTGGAACACATATCCTCACGATCGGCAGATAGAAGACAAGCTATCCAAGAAGTTCAAACGTCATACAGTACTAAAATGCCAAATATTTTTAAGCTCGCTGCACAGAGGAGAAACAATTCAATGGAAATAACCTCGCCGAAATACATCAAAAACGCAGACGGTCGCTTATTAACAAATGAAAAGGAAATTTGTGACCGGTGGCTTGAATACTGCAAGCAGTTGCTTAACAAACAGTTTCCACGTGATATCGTGCCGACAGCTGGTCTATTCGAGAAGGAAGTTTCGGACTTTTCAATCGAAGAAATAAGTATAGCAATTGGAAAAATGAAGCGGGGGAAAGCGGCGGGACCAGACAGCATTCCATCAGAGTTTTGGTCGAAGATGGAGGGGATCGGCAGCGTTTGGCTATCGAAACTTTTAAATAAATTAAAATGTGGACAACCTATGCCGAAAAAGGAAAAGGCGACACTCGAGAATGCAATAACTACCGTTCAATCAAGCCTATGTCACACACAATGAAAATCGTCGAAAGAGTCTTAAACGAACGTCTTCGGCAAATAATAAAGCTCGATAATAGTCAGTGTGGATTTGTTGAAGGAAGATCGACGGTGGACGCTATCCAAAGCCTACGAATAATAATGGAAAAGCACCGAGATTCGTCTAAGGATTTACACATGGTATTTATCGACCTCGAGAAAGCATTCGATCGAGTGCCTAGGGATCTCATATGGGCCGCGCTGAGGTCTCAAAACGTACCGGAAACGTACTCGTATGTTAGAATAATACAAGACATGTACGGAAACGTGAAAACTGCGGTTAAAAGCTCTGCTGGACTAACGAGAGAATTTCCAGTTAATGTCGGAGTGCATCAAGGAAGCATACTTAGCCCTTTCCTCTTTAACGTAGTATTCGACTATCTTTTAAAAGACTGCATGCGCGAAGCAAATGTAACGGCAATTCTCTTCGCTGAGAGAAACGGGTTTAAAATAAGTCGTTCAAAGACGGAGCATTTGACATGCCCATTTGCGCATCCGTTGCGACCTGTTCCGGATATAATGTTAGACGGAATAGTTCTTCCGAAAAGCACTATCTTTAAGTACTTAGGATCAATCGTTAACTTGGAAGCGAAATGTGACGACGACGTAAACCACAGAGTGAGTGTGGGATGGATGAAATGGCGGGAAAATTCGGGAATCTTTTGCGACCGAAAATTTCCACTTAAATTAAAAGGGAAACTCTACACCACGGTTGTTAGACCAGCTCTTATATACGGTTCACAGTGCTGGACAATGCGTTTAAAAACAAAATGACGGCAGCGGAAATGAAAATGTTAAGGATGTCTAGTGGAGTCACTAAACGCGATTGCATTAGATCTACGCGTATAAGAGGAAGTCTACATATAAAGAATTCGGTAACCGAACAGCTTGAGGCGAATAGAATAAGCTGGTATTGCCACGTTCAAAGAAGATCTGCGGAGAATCCGGTTAAAAGGCACTATCAACTACGGTCACTCCAACTGTAAGAAAACGAGGTCGGAAAACGAATTCCTGGATTTCTCAGATGGCAAATGCGCAACAACGTCTGGGGTTAACCACTGAAGCGATCCAGGACCGAGCATTATGTAGACGCGTTCTGCGGTCTGCGACATTAGCCAACCCCATAAGCGGAGCAGCAGCGATGCAGTAAAAATGGGAAACTCATTACGCATAAGTTCGTATAACGAGGAAAGGGTTAATAAAAGGATAAGAAGAAGAAGAAGTATTTGCCCGAGCACTAAATTTTTAAATTTGGTGCATTGTGAATTACCATATCAAGCAAGCTTGACGTACAACATACATACGATTTGTCCCCATTACAGACCAGGATATACGAGTATTATTTGTCCACTTCATGCCTTAGACCAAACACAGAAGGTAATAGCTAATTGTTGGCTTCTCTTATACCTATAGACCTTGGCATTAAGCAATGTTATGCCTCATGACTGTCATGACTATCTGCAAACACAGCACATAGTAGCTTTGCTTTTTTGACTTTTAATAAGTACGATCTATCATAAGCTGCTTGCAGTTTCGCAAACTAAGTTGGCTAATGCCCCCTTCCACTGAGTCGGGGTCTACTTTTAAAGCGCTGTCTTTCAGGGGCGCATTCGAAGACTTTTCGGACCGGAACGTTGCTGTACATCTGTTTTACATAACCCAATCATATCAGTGGTTGGACCTTAACTTTTTTTCTATGTCGATGTCGCTGTACAGCCCGTAAAGTTCGTCATTGTATCTCCTTTTCCACTCACCGTCTAGGGTGACTAAGATTAGATTAAACTCTTATATAGGGTCACTTTTGTTATTCGAGTGTTGATTGACGGCATATACCTATACGAACTTGATTTTGCACTCGTTGACCGTTAAGTTTATTTTCACCAGCGCCACTGATATCACACTGCTTTCATCCGATTACGCCAATACCATTATGGAAGTGATTGGCCGAGCTTTGAAGACCTCTGCAAGTCAGGCAGCGACTTTTTTGAACTATAGCTTGTATATAGCTATTGTCACTTTATCCAGTCTGGTAGGCGGAATTGTTGGCCTACATTATCCTGGAAGTCTTCGCCGATATACTGCCTACAGAAATGCTCTTTCCAAATTCTCGAAATCGACTGCGACTTTACTGCGATGTTCCCTTGTTCGTCTGTACAGGCTTCGGTTCAGGGTTTGTATCCGTGACATATCTTTTCAACATTTTGGTCAAACTTCCGAATCTCATTCTTGAAGTAGCATCTCTCAATTGTAAGTTGAGATCAGGGTGTACTGCATGAATTCATTTCTTTTGAAACAAGTCGTAGCTGTGGTGTATCCTTTTGCTTGCAACTCATTCTGTTACCTTTCGTTAATTAACAGAACATCGAATTGAATGCAGATTTTTCATTTCTTTCGGTATGCGATTTTCTTCTTACACAGGACTGTTGATTCGATGAGAAGCTACATAGTTCATGTATCTATCAACGAATGGACTAAGGTTAGCGACAAAATACAAAAAACAGTACCAGGCCACCAAGAAAATGCGAAAATCTGTAAGGCTGGTGAAAAATGGAAAAGAAGATTTAAGTCAACTATTAACATTGTAACCAATTTATTTGTCAAGAGGAAGTGAAGTCGTGTGTGGGGAAGGGAAATTTTTCCATCTACATATCGCTGCATTGATAGAGAGTGTCACAACTCAAAATTCGGCGTTTTTAAGTTATGGGGTCACAAAGGGCTCTATTGGTTGCGAAAACGTCGCAAGTGTAAAAGCATTTCCTAGCCGCAAGGGAGCAGTGCGATCATTTGTTCATTCTTATCAGTTGTTACTGACGTAAATTTTCAAAACCATTCTCCTGAAAAGTTCACGATTTTGAGTTGCTACACTTTCCTATCAATGCAGCGATATGCACCTGAAGCCAGATAGACGAATTTCATCTTATTCTTCTTAGAGGTCAAGATATATTTTTGATCCCTGTGCCTTGAGTTGGAGTAGAATTTTTATAAGATTGTCCGAGATCGGAGCGCCAAAGGAGTCTCCAAAATAATACACTAAACCGCCTTGATCTTAAAGCGACGGTTAGTCTGTAATCTATCAAACAAAGTCCTTGCATGGATGTCCTGCCATTTGACGCATAGACACATGTGACAGGTACAAACAAATTTACGAAATCCGTACGCACTTGCATACGAGTACGTGTATTTAGGAACAGTTCCTATTGTAGTAGGTACCGAAATAAGTATTCCAAACGAATCTGTACAACTGGGGGAGATTGTTCGGATGCATACATATACTATCTGCAGAAGGATTCTTCTCCTACCCGCTGTACCCTCTGTCCAGCAGAAATATGTTAACCAAGGATTGACATATACATATTTAAGACAGTTGAAAAAACAGTGCAAACTTTGAGACAAATGGCTTACAGACATAAGGATCGTACTTCGATCAAAAATCTCCAAATATCGACAAAAGGAAATTGCAGGTCTTCTTTTAGTTTGTCGAAAACATTTTAAACCGGAATATGTCCCAAAAATAAGAAAAATATTTTGGAGGAAAGATCTAAATGACCTACTCTGACTAAAGGTTGGCAGAATGACGAACAGCAAACAATTGGCAAAAGATCCAGCCATAGGAATGATGCCATTAGCCCATACCACGACCTGGAAAACCCGATTCTTTTTTTCAGTTTCTATCGCAGCTTCGAAACAGAACTAGTAATTCGAAAACTCAGATCTGACTGAGTTTAATGACGAAAGCATGACAAATATTGTCATCGTCCCATTTATTTCAAAGAAATACTCTATGCGCGTAGTGGTAACTGTTGGGGTATAACACATATTACTGTGATATCTCTCGCTAAATGCGGTTTGACATTCACATCATCCTGTTCTATTATGCAATGAATGATGTCATTTATAAATCGCATTGAAAATCACCACAAAAGGGACAAAGATATAATCTTTAGATTTCGTGCGACAACTTCGAAGGAGTGTTTGACGTTGTTCAACCGCAATTTGGACAAGTTTTTGCATCGCTAATTAACGGTGAATACTGCTACATGAATCCACTAATGCTTCTACTTCCCTGGATCAAATTTAACAAAAGCCAAGTATTTTTTTTTTTAATCATTTTTGAGATCTGTCAAATCGATGTCACTCGATAAACTTCATCCCTCTCTCTCTGAGAGAATTTTCTCCCCACTCCTGCGACATTTAATGACTTTAACTGAGCCAGGGGTAGTGCAATAATGACAATTTCGAGTACTTTCGCTGTTTACTCTGTATTACTTGCTGCAGGTACCTGTTTTTACTGTCAGCAGGTGCTTCTATGACAGATCAAAAGGCCTTTCTCCGACGGTAATTAGTCCTTGATAATGCGAACAAAATATCGATGGCAAATATCACTGATACAGTCGCCTGGACAGGTAAAAAATCCAAAACGGATAATTGCTTGTGATCGATAGATGTCAGAGCATGTCAGTAGTTTTCTTTCAGGCATGCAGTCAGTAGTGTCAACTGTCACCGGTGACAGGAGTTCATTTAAATTACCTACGAGAAGAGTGTAATCGATGTTGCCTAAATTCGAATACACCCAATATACGGTTAGTTTTTGGAAAAAATAATTTATTTTGTAACCAGTGAATCGAAAAATTCGAAGAATTCAAATCGTAAATAAACCTGATTGATATGAAAGTTATTTTTTATATGGCAATCCAATACAAATTACTACAGCAAAACAGTTCCTCTAATTAATTCATCTAATTATGGATTTTCTGGAATTTTGTATCTGCCATTTTATGGCGTAAATATTTTCAAATGAAAACAAAAATTTATCTAAGCAAAGCTTGCGATAATTAATATCCTCCCCTCTTGTCTGTCATTAACATCGGATAACTTTGGTAAAATACCTCAAATCGGTAGGACTGTTTTGATATAATAATTTATTCACAAGTCCATACTTTTGAATTCCATTAAATATTCGCAACTAAACACATCTACCCTCCGAGTATTTTTTTTTGTCGTGCCGTGCTACGTCTTTTTCCATTCTGTTTTGGTTTATTGTTCTCGTGGATGGTTTTAAAATTCATTTAAAGGGAAACACAAGTATCTAATAGATAGGTAGTATTCGTCCCCCTCTGACAAGTGATAAATTTGAATTTCGGCATGAACAAAAATAAAATCAAAAGAAAATTCGAAAATCAGCATTCTGCTTCCTCATTTTGATTCTTATTTACGCGGAGAGAATGGTATAACAGAGGGCGAAAAGAACAACATTAGACAGGTGCACAATAGATTTTGAGTGTCTGTAGATATGAGTTTGCTCAATACAAGATGGATTAGTAGCAATCACTTTAGTGAGTAGACAAAAACTGATTTTTTTGTTGTTTCATTCAAGGAAAAATAAAAAATCCTGGTGGATTACCTCAGGGGTTCATTCTTTTGTCGTCACTTTTTTTCTCAATTTGTTCATAGTGATTTTTTCTTTAAGAAGATTTTCTTTGTATTGTAGTTTGTATTTTGATTCTTTTTTTATTAACACATGCTATGTACTCGTATTTATTTATTTTTATTTTTTAACAGTCTTTTATTTGTTTTTTTATATTGCAGATACAATAAACACGTATCTACACTACTACGGAACAACGCCGGAAATCTGTCAATAGTACAGAGAAGCAAAGTGTTTTATCCAATATATTCGTGTTTTTTTTTTTGTAGTTAAGTTTTAATTTTGTTTTGTGCGTTTTTCTTTAGTAATTTTCCAATCTCTCATAAAGGTTAAAAGTTAAAGTTAAAAATAAAATAGAAGAAAAAAATCTATAAGAAAGCTATACAAATAAAATAGCCAAGTGATATGTCAATTTTGTATTTAAAGTCTTGTTAGTGATTTAATTGAAGTGCAAAATATTTAAGATAAAAAAGAAATAATAGTAATTAAATTATTTTGAGTTAAAATAGATAAAGATACGAAATAACCACTGGCGATCGGATAGGGGTATTAAAGTGGCAAACGATCTTTGTCACATTGTTTTTTTATTTTTTTATTTTACTTCTACCACTTTACGGTAGTGGTATTTTGATTGAATCCGATAAATCTCGATAATGGATCCGCCTATTTATAGTGGATCCAGGTCGAGAACTTCCTGCCAAGTAATGGGAAAGCATCTGTATAGAATAAATAATATCAGTTTGTGTGTAGTCGTAATAGCCATTGTCGCCTTAAATAATTTTGGATGCTATGTAGCGAACGCCGAAAGGACAACACATATTCTGCCATTACAAACAGGTAAGTTTGTTAATTTTAATTCTACATTAAAAATTGTTTAAGAAATTCATATATTCATAGGATTTAAGCCTCTCAAAGTATCATTTTGCAAATTTTAGACGTTCCTATGAAATTGCTCTATCAATGAGCTGTTGTACTTATAGTGATACTTTTGGTCATCTATTTGGATATCAATTGGCCACAAAATTCGAGTAATCGGATAGATTTCCATCCTTCCTATTAGTCCACCCTGTATCTCCTGCTTTCAGAGCAAAAATAATAAGCTGTTAGTAACCCGTCGGTCTACAGTCTTTCACTTAAACATACAAACATATATCAGGATGCGGGTAGTCGAAGAAGTGGAAAAATGTGTCCGTCCATAGCCTTTCAAACAAGGAGTTTTCTACGCCTTGGCTCTACCAGGAATAGAAGTCGTTTCATGATTACGGCATGCCTCGATCTTAACATACGAGTATTGTCCACAATGGTCTCGGGACATAGTTTTTGGCCAATACTTTCCTCAAACTTTCTTCGCTGTATACGAAAGCAAAAGTGGTCATTGGAAAAATATGTTTTGTGCAACTTCTCCCTGCTCTTCGCAGGTTCAGCTTCCTGATTAACTGATTTCATCTCTCCTGTTCCATGTTCTCATGTCTTCCTGTCTCTCTTCTAGCTTTGTTGGTGGTTTCCTACGATAGATAATCATTGAAATCCTACTTTGGTGTTTGCCCAGTTTCTAGATTAACATTATTGTCAAACGATAAAGCCGTATCGACGATCTGTGAATATTTTTCAGGCAAGAACGTCTGTGTGAGTGAATGCACTGAACAGAATTTCCCTGACTTTGCCATTTTTGTATAGGAGTTTTGTGGCGATGACAATATAGTAAGCTCATTGGACTATGACGCAGAGGGTCCGTGGTTCGATCCCCGACATCACCAACGATTTTTCGAATCAGCATCACCCTTTCGCCGGGCAATGGCAAACTCCCGAAAGTAAAATTGCCTATGAAAAAGCTTATAAGGAGTGCTGTTCGGATTCGGCGATAAACCGATAGGTTTGACACACTAGTTGCGTTGAGCACTGCGACTTAAAAGATCTACGAATATTGCGTCACAAGGAACCAGAGGAATTTTGTTAGTAGACTTAAGAATCACCCTTAAGTTCCTTTGTCATGCGAATAGAGCCACGCATATACATAGTTAATGCTCTGCGGTTTTGTCCTCTTCAAAATAAAGGCGACATTGAGTTTCGTTTGTGATTTTGAGGCTGCGCAGTTTGGCCAGTGTTTCGTTATTGTCATTTTGGAAGCTACTACAATGGGAAATAAAAATGGGTAACTCGTTACGCATAAGTTCGTATAACGAGGAAAGGGTTAATAAAAGGATAAGAAGAAGATCTGTTGTGAGTTTCATTACGATTTTAGCCTGTGGAAGACTCAATATATTCTTTCAATAGGAAACATGCACTTTGTTCTCTCAAGTTTTGATAGGTGACTGGACTATTGAATGGACATTGAAAAGAGTTCATCATGGCGAGTTTAAGATGCGGGTGATACTATGGCTGAGGTCCTCTTTCACTTATGTTCGTGCACCATCTGGATCGTGGCCTACCTCTACTGAGCTATCACTTGGGTGTGGATTCGAAGACTTTTCGGTGTCCATCCACTCTACATGACATCTCGGTTTCGAGAATAAAATCTGCATTTATCTTCTTCCAAAATACAAGTTTATTCATGTAAATCTATATTATCCCCTTCAAAGTAATCCCCATCGATTGCAACACACTTATGCCAACGCTTGATCCAATCCTCGAAACATTTTTTATGTTCGGTTTTCGGTATGCCCATCAGTGCTTCCTGCGATTTTTCCATTGCTTCCTCTCGGCTGCTGAAACGCGTTCCCCGTAGTGGTTTTTTTTTAACTCGATTGAACAGAAAGAAGTAACAGGGAGCCAAATCAAGTGAATTCGGTGGCTGTTGGATGGTATTTGTTGCATTTTTTGTCAAAAAATTACGATCAATGATGGCACTGTACGATGGTTCGTTATCATGGTGCAAAATCCACGAGTTTTCTGCCCACAATTTTGGTCTCTTTCGGCGAATTGCTTCACGCAAACGTTTCATACTCCTTGTTTACTGTCTGGCCTTATGGCAAAAATTCATGATGCAATACACCGTTTTAATCCATGAAAACCGTGAGCATTGCCTTATTTTTTGACTGAAAACGACGTGTTTTTTTTTGGTCTCGGCTCATTTGGTGAACTCCATTCACTTGCCTGATGTCTAGATTGCGTGTCGTACTTATAAACTCACGTCTCGTCTCCAGTAATGATCCTTTTTATGAATGTGGGATCTGATTCAGCCTCGCAAATCATCTCTTTTGTGACGTCAACACGGTCTCTTTTTTGCATGAAATTGAGGTCTTTTGGCACCAACTTTGCTGCTACATGACGGAAACCCAAATCATTAACCAAAATGTCTTGGAAGGATCCATAGGCAATGTTCAAGACTTCCGCTATCTCTCTGATGGTTAATTTGCGGTTATTGACCAACATTTCTTCTACTTCATCAATGTTTTCGTCGGTTTACAATGTCGATGGTCTGCCACTGCGTTCATCATCTTCGATTGACTCACGACAACTTTTGAACCGCTCGTGCCGCTGGTAAACGACCGTTTTCTTTAGAGAATCGTTTCTGAAACACTTTTCTAACATTTCCAAAATTGTAAAAAAAATCGCGAACACACACAGAGATACATGTACTCTTGGCTACGTAACTTTTAAAAATGTCAAGCTATGACGCTAAAAGAGGGAATATCAACAACAGATTTACCAACTTAACAAAAAAAAACAGAACTCAAATCGGAATAATGAAAGCGCCACACGGTGGTTATTCCGGAAACTTTTTGATCAAGGTGGTATATCTCAGATTGGGATAGCTTTAAATAAGGCAGCCGTAGTTGGTAGCATGGTAGTTTGACCTTTTTGAATGAAAGGTGAAAAGATTCCGTCAGTTCCCGCTACCCTGAAAGCCTTGACTTAGTTCATGGCCGATTTAGCTGTGTCTTAACTGAACATTTTTGCAGACAGACTACTGTTTCTTTACGACTAAATGTGTAACACCTCCTTTGTTGTTATGATATTCAGATAACTTTTTATATGCGTATAGCAGGGAGGTATTCTTGTTTTTCGCAGTCCTTTTTCCCTGGCTCTCTCTTATGTTTTCTGAATTCTGTGTTGATTTGATTCACGTAAGCCTTTGTGCCGCTATTCAGTGCATTTGAAAATTGACTTATTCCCCATCAACTTTTTTAATCTCTTTAACTGAGACCGGCAGGTGTACCCTTCCTGTAATTAGATTTAGGCCACATCAACCGCGACACTTCCGCATGGACCTCTTCGAGTCAAACTCATATCCTAAATTCTGGAGGCTCCCGACTCCAACGTTACTGTGTTTTAAGTTTTGGTATTGACTCCCGGTGGTTTTGTCAATTAACAATATCTATGATTGCCAGTTTATAACGTGTCAAATGGTAACAGCCTTCAGTAGCGTTAAAATCTAAAGATGTTACTGATAACTTCATTATTGCTTCGGCTTTTTTTAGACAACGTCATTTATGGGCGAAGCCTTGATATTAAGCGAAGAACCAAATAAACGCATAGCTGCAAAATCCTCTCCATTTTTGGCATTTCGGTGTTTCGCAGGTATTGTAGTAAATACTCGTAATTTGTAAATGAAGTTAGGGGTTATGCCTTTCCATGGTAGAGAATTGGGTGCATCTGTTGAATTTTTTTGAGGACATCAGGCGTGAAAGCGCTCCTAGATATATTGTATTTTACGAATTCAATGGAATTTATCCTCGGAACTGCTGCAGTGTCAAAAAATCGCTGGCCGTCGTCTTCTTAGGAAGTGTATGAATGTATTTTGATCCAGAACATCGGAGCAATTTTCCGTGATGAGTCATTACTTGAGCCACTGTAGCCTTAATTTGTTTTCAATCATAAATATCCTGCTGTTAATTTGTCTAGTCGGGCATCCATCATAACTAAATGTTCTAAACGGAGTTGCAGTCTTTTAGGTCTGAAGTAACTTGTTTCTTTGCTGAACGTTGTTGTGTTGTTCATTTGTCCATTGTGGTGCTGTTTTGTAGTCAAGACGTCTCAGTTTTTGAGTTTAGTATTTACCTAAAAAAAAACAAATAACACTGTGGCGTTGCCAGCCCGGTATGGGCCATGGCCTAGCTTTTTGACACTCATTTGTGTTGCTCATGTTGGTCGTTTTTGTCACATCTGAGCGGGGCCTATGGTTTATCCCCGAACCCGAACGGCACTCCTTAGAGGCTTTTTCATAGGCAATTTTACTTTCGGGAGTTTGCCATTGCCCGCCGAAAGGGTGATGACGATTCGAAAAATTGTTGGCGATGCTGGGGATCGAACCTCGGACCCTTTGCGTGATAGTCCAATGAGCTAGCCATGACGCCATCACCACCACCTTTACTGCTTTAAACAACTTTTCAGTCGAACGACACATGTCCAGACTCTTTTCTTTTCCGGCGAGAGAGCATCTACACCGTCATGGGAGCTGGTACTTAGTTAACGCTAACGTTATCTGATCGAAAGAGGTCTTGTTGAACCAGGAGTAAGTGTTGAATTTCAGAGATTTGGGCTATCTGCTTTTCAAATTTAAGCTTCCTCTATCGCTCCCAATTTGGTGCGATTGGAAAGGTGTAGTGTATTTTGAGGATACTTCTAAGGAATCAAACGATCAACTTAGATGTGAACTGCTAATAACTGGACCGATTAAATAATAGCGGTCGACGTAAAATGCCCAGAATTCGTCCATCGGAAAGGCGTCATTTTTCACCACGACAACGCTGGGCCACATACATTTTTAGTCACTCGCAATCTACCACACAGCCCTCACCTTGATCCATCTGATTACCATATATTTCAATCCTTGCAAAACTCTTTGGATGAATTTGCCGCTGTGGAATCGCAGTAGGGGGTCATTTTTTTACTGGTAAAGATCAGAAGTTCTAAGAACGTGGAATTATCGTGTGGCCTGCTGTGTGAAGTAAACCACTCTTATTATATTATCAGAAGAGAGTTTTTTTTTGTTGTTTGTTAAATTTTATTTTTTTTTTTTTTTTTGTGGGTAGGTGTGAAAATCTTCATAGACACTATGAACCCGTTGCTCATAGTAGTGTGAGATTCTTACTCACTAAAAACACGGCTTCATTCTTAACGACTAAAACTAAGATACCTTATCAAGTAGTATCCGTTTCAAATAACGTTCCCGTGGGGCAGGTAGCTTTCCAGCAAAAGCACCTGTTAGTATCGCTATTATATGCGGATAGTCCTTATTGCACCAGATCGAATGATCTCATTCTTTGTAATCGACGCACTAAGTTTGTCTCGTCCAGAATTTGGAGTATTTTATTATTAGAATGACCATGAAGACGAATATGGAGTTTGCGAGCAAAGTTAATTATTTTGTCCTCGACGGTAACTATTCCTAAGTCTCTGTGGATATCACTGTTTCTGATATACCATGGGGCGTTCACGATTTGTCTTAGAACTTTGTTTTGATAGCCTTGGAAAATATTTCGGTTGCTTGGTTTAGTACAACCCCAAAGTTGTATACCGTACGTCCAAACGGGTTTAAGCACTTGCTTATAGATGAGCAGTTTGTTATGTATGCTTAACTTGGAATGTCTTCCTAGTGGCCAGTACATTTGTCTGAATTTATTTTCAAGTTCATCACGTTTCTTCTTAACATGCGGCTTCCATTTCAGTTTTACATCTAGTGCATTCCTAGATACTTTGCTTCATTTGCATATGGTATTTGTACCGAGTTAATGAAAATGGGAAGGTTGTTTATTTTCCGGTAAGTAAAATTAACATGAGTAGATTTGGTCTCGTTGAGAACAATTCGCCATATCTTTGTCCATTCGTAGATTTTATCCAAAGCCGTTTGTAGCTTTCCAGTAGCTAACTCGACTGAAGTATCTGTAGCTAGTATCGCCGTGTCGTCCGCGAACGTGGCTACTATGGTACCTGATTCTTCCGATATGTCTCGAGTATAGAGTAAAAACAATACCGGACCAAGTACACTTCCTTGCGGAACTCCAGCAGCGATCTCTTTAAGTTCCGAGTATTCGGTGCCATGTTTAACACGAAAAATTCTGTTTTCCAGGTACGATTTCAAAATCGTATGCAGCTCTCTCGGAAGAACCTGACTTAGCTTAAAATTTAAGCCTTCATGCCATACCTTATCGAAGGCTTGAGACACGTCAAGAAACACGCTAGAACATATCTTTTTCCCCTCTAGGGCTTTCTCAATTTCATTCGTAATTCTAAAGACCTGGTCAATTGTGGAGTGCTTAGTTCTAAAACCGAATTGATGATCAGACGCCTCTCTTCAATGATCGGTTGCAAGCGCTTCAATAGGAGTTTTTCAAATATTTTAGATATTATCGGCAGAAGCGATATCGGTCTGTAGGACTTTTTTTCATTTAGAAATTTTGCCTGGATTCGGGACCATTATAACTTCGGCAACTTTCCATTGGCTTGGAACGTTTAATAATCTTAGCGCGGCATTTATAAGTTGGAGCAGTTTGATCAGGGCTTTCTTTGGCAACTCCTTGAGAATTTGACCTATTATCAAATCATAACCAGGGGCTTTGTTCTTTTTCAATTTTTTAATTGCTTGGTTAAGTTCTCGTAGGGATACTGTTTTTATTCTAAAATTGTCCGGTGCCGTAATTATATAATTAGAACCTCCTGTTAATGCCTGTCCATCAAAAGGCTTAAACGTTTCTTCTAGGTGCTCGGCAAATAGATCCGCCTTCTCTTTATCTCCTTTTGCCCATTCGCCATTATTTTTTCTTATGGGAGGAAATTGCATTTGAGGCTTTTTGATTCCCTTCATGGCTTTCCAGAGCGAGTAATTTGAACTTACGTTTGTTAAATGTTGGCAAGGACTGTTGTAGTAGCTTTTCAGTATAACAACAAGAACCTAAAGTTATGTTTACAAACTACTCAACTTAAGCGGAGGTGGAACTTCTAAAAGATGTACGACTTCATGACTCAGACTTATCAGTGTAGTTTTGTCATATAAATTTTTGTTTAGGCAGAAGTTTCCGGGATATCCTTGATTTATCTAACTTCTTTAAAAACTAACTACAGGACCAAATCTCATTTTTCTTTCATGGTAAGAGCACTTAATGCTTAAAGTCAGTTCAAATAACCATCGGACCATGAAGAAGAAGACCTAAAACATTATTAAGGAACAACTCACTGTGACCAACACGAAAAAAGAACCGAAAACAACACCTTCGTCTGCTCAACGATACTGGATAAACCAAACCAAACTAACTTCAAATTATTTCTCACACTATTTCCCTAATCCCTTAGGGTATAGAAGGAATCCCAGTTACCAGCAGTCACTAACCATCGCACAATTATTCAGCCAGGCATAGAGAAAACAAAGGTAAACTTATCATCACATCGTCCTAACTTACACCAACAACAAACTTGAAGTTGTACTGCTTACCAAATGATTCTTCACAAATCCATTTATGTATCTCCCGGTTAAGCCATTGTGGTTGCATTTACACATCTGACCACTTAAAATGTTGTTAAGCACTGAATCCATCAACGACAACAATGAAATCGCATAAAAAAGAAAAAAGACAAAAACAAATCCCCAAAACCAAACCAAACCAAACCACAGAAAAGTTTCTTTTCCCATCATCCTAATCTAGCCGCTATCCAACTTTCCCAAGCCAAGTTAACCGCCAGAACCGCATTACAACACTCTACCAAGTTTGAATGGATGTGTCCATTCACATTACGATGTCATAACTCTGATGGATTACCCTCGAAAAATCCCAAATAACTCATGAATTGATTTAAACTTGTGCTCGTACTCGTATTCGTATTCATATCTTTGTATCTACTCCTATGTACTCGTTAAAGTTGCTAAGACATTTCACGACTAGAAAAAAAAAAGAAAAATTATTAAATTGAATTTGAAAGGAACACGCACGAGATACGGATATAAATAAGATACGAGTAGATACATCATGGGCAGAGATTGTGCGGTCAGCGCACGCCATCGGGTTCTGAATTCCGCCAAATCTAATGAAAGCGAAACATGACACAATAAAGCCGATGACACAATGGTGTTAGCAATAGAATCGTTATTAGTTTTATTATTCTATCAGATACAATAACATTCTTTTGGGTGGCAAGTTGACAAAACTAAAATCATAGAAATGAATATGAATCTGTGTACGTACATACGTATGAAATACGAGTAGATATTCTATGAAAGACAGAGAGAGATTAAGACTTCCTGATTGTGTTAGGCGATCAATTTAGTTCAACGTTTGTCACAGTTGGCACATGTAATGCCAGCCATCTCATAGTACGGTCCACCGCTTTAAGTGGTGCTAGATTCCTCTACACTTGAGGTCATTTGATTACAACGAGGATAACCATAACAACAACGAATTGGATCTGTATTAGAGAATATTTGTACGTTGTGTACTATGTATGGACACATATTCTAATATATGGATAAACAAAAGTGACCAAGTACTCGGATACGTAGTTGTAAACGTACCTATATTTAAAGACTGATGAAGTTAGTGGTAGTTGTATGAATGTTACTGTAACCATTGCCCTTAGTTCTACATATTTTCACTTTGAATAACACAAAATCTAGGGGGGGGAAGGAAAAATAAATTGTAATCACTTGAGAATGACATCAATAACGGTCGTCAACCATGTGTAAGTTATCCGGTAGATACTCATAGCAGTTAACTCAAACCTAAACTCGATACTCTAGTCCTCGTATTTGTATCCGTAGTTCACAGAGGAGTGATGGTGAACAGAGCTGGAGTTTAGGTTGAAAATGCAATTTTTTACAATTTACCCCCGGAGTAGGTACTCCATAATGCGGGACTATTGTTAGAGTACAAGTACTCATACAACGAATATGTTCTATAGTTTGCGTTTGCGTTTGCGTTTGCGTTTTCGTAAGCGAAAGACCAGTGTTTTCATATTGGTATTCGAATGTACTGTCAGTTAGTTTGGTGACAGTTGTTAATCTCTTTCTGGCACAATGTGTACATACTCGTATTATTGAAACTGAAAGATTCTGATCATTTTAGCTACGTCGATGACGTTGTAAATCATCGTTGATGGACACACCACAATACGGATATTTGAAGTTTTCTGCAATTTAGGTTGAACATTAATCATGGTTTTAGATGTGAAAAACTAGTGGTTACTAGTTCTCAATGTGGGATGATTTCTAAAGTGAAAACAAAAAACGCACAAAAGCGTTAGATACGGAGAGATGATGCGTGGATGTGGTAGGCAAAAACATCACGGCCTATGTAATTTTGATTGATTCCTGATAGCAGTAGGAAGCTGGTTTTATTTTAATTTTCTTCATGCAAATAGTCACTGTCGACTAAGAACTCATGTACATGTCTGCATTGCTATTCTGGATGAAACTAGATCCAAGCAGTTTGTGCAGAAATGAGTTCGTAGAAATCCATGAAAAGCATTAGCATTTAAGTATGTCTACCTCGGGGTACAGTCACAAAACAAGTTCATGTCTGCGATTTTATTTTAATTTTTTTTTTGTATTTATATTTTTAATTATAAGGAGCGCCAGGTGATAAAATGGAAACTAAGAAGGTTAACTACGCGCACATACTAAAGTTATTTGCGATTGCATGAGTACAAAGATTGAATTGAAAGTTCGGTTGACCACAAAGTCGGTTAATTGAGTTATTCATGTGCGTTTTTACATCCTGTTGCGTACGATGTATCATGTTCAACAAACCTATTAGCTTAATAGCTTCTTCGGAGTGTTGATCAGGACGTTGAAAATATCCTTTTTTTAGAAGACTGTCTTGGTACTCATTTTCTTGATTATCGAAGATCTAGATCATAACGTGAATTCAACTATTTGGGATTGTACTCGTATGACCATCTTATCCATACTGCCGCCGGGGCAATTGGCCGGAAATGGAAAACGACGAAAGTTACGGTGGAGAAGTAAGAATCGGATACTGTTGACAAACTCCGCAAACGAATTAAGGATAATGAACTTCGGAACGGCGATTATTATCGGCGTCAAAAGCAATACCTATTCGCATGCGTATTCGCTGTTGGAGCTAGACTTAGACAAGATTTCTTGAGTGCCCCGCGTGTGAATGAGCCCCCCCTCACAATCCGTGTCAAGGCCAAATTTACCAATACTAGCCTCATATTCGCGATCCCCCCGACAGGGGATATAGATAGTTTACACGAGCTCTTGGACAAGATTGACATCAAATCTTGTCCTCGATAATGCAAGGCTAAGAAGAGAAGGCAGCTCTAGTAGTACTGTCAGAAGGTATGGCTTGCACGACACCACCTCCGATAACGGAGACTAACTGTCTTTCTGGAGGGGAAACATTTTCATAGGGAGCACGCAGTTCCCACATCTGGATATTCACAAGGTGACTTGTAGAACTCCTGACCAATCAACCATCACCGTCAACCAGATTGACCACATTGAGATCAACGAAAGACACTGCTCCAGAATTATGGATCCCGAAAACGACGTCTCCTTCCGCCAGCATCAAGTATAGAACACTGCAAAAAATCCATCAGAGTTGCCGCTACGACCACATCTATGAAACCCCTGGTGTGACGACGAGTTCCTGTAAGCAAATGCAGCTAAGCCAAATGCATGCAGAAGGACTAGACATGCTCACCAGCTCAAGATGAACACCAGCTTCTGAGGAGGAAAAAGAAAGGGCATTAGAACCGCGCGGTCCAGAAAATTGGGAGATGCCACTCCAGTAATGAGATTGGGAAGATTTATCAATAGATAAAACAAAACCGAAGATTGTAGAGGCGAACAAGGAAACATCGTAGTAGAGTCGGAGTTGATGCTGAGGATATGGAAAGACCATATCTGCAAATTGTATATTCTGCCAGGCAGAATCAATCTTTCAACATAGACAAAGTAGACCAAAAATTCCGTTCACCCGACATGGATGAAGTGAAGATAGTTATATCTAATCTTAAGTCCATCAAAGCTGCTGGAGTGAACGACTTGACTGCCGAGTTATTCAAAGTGGCAGGCCATGACTTGGTAAAGCGCATACGCCAACTCATCTGTAACATATAGTTGGGCGAAAGTATGCCTGATGAATGGAACCTCAGCATTGTTTGTTCGATCCTCAAAAAAAGAGACCCTCTAAACTGCAGAGAGCCAATTTGTTCATAGCAGTGTCGCGTTCGGCCAGAAAAGTCCACTATCAATCATTTAATCGCGGTAATGGCATATGATATCATAAAAGGATTTAGGCAAGGCGATGCGCTGTCATATGATTTCTTTTACATCATTCTTGAAAGCATAGTGCAAAACTCATGCGCAAACATAAGCGGCGCAATCTTTCAAAAGACCGTCCAACTACCAAACTACGCCGATAATTTTGTCATAATCGGAAGAAGGCAGTGGCACTTTCGCGAGTATTGAGACGGAAGTGGCGAAAATGGGTTTTGTGGTCAACGAGGGCAAGACCAAGTACCAATATATGCTGTCAAGCAAAGGCACCCAAAACCGACGTTTCGGATACAACGTCACTCTCGGCAGATATAACTTCAGGTAGATTAGGCCATTAGGATACCACTTGGTTGAGATGATTGGTTGTCGAAACGTACGTTCGTATAGATGTCCCGCACATGAAACGGATCAGTAGTTAGATGGGCAAATCTAGTCATCATTCTGGTCTTGATATTTTGTTTTACATCTTCTTACCTGTAGTGCCGAAGACAGCCGATTTCGCAATCGTAAAATATTATTGGGCGAACCGGGAGCTAAATGTTCAGAGTTTTAGAAGACTTCTCTGGCAGCTTCATTGTCTTGCCGGCAGGTTTTGTTATGCCTGATGAGGTGGGTTTATCTCCTCATTTAACCTCATTTCACTCATTGTGCTCGGTTGATTTGATTGGATCTTTTTGCCAGTCTTGTGTCAGTGTTGGAGGAGTTTTATTAAACCCATGTTTTTGCCTGGTCAATCTAATCCTTTTGATGGGTGCTATTTGTGTTACCCTTGGGAGATAGTCAACTGCACGTTATTGACGGATTTATATTTGTTGGGCTCTTAAGGAGGAGATTCAACAATCATGGCAACAGCTATCGCAGCGAACTTTTTCACCGGAATCGTCACCTTGATATAATCAATCCGTGAAATGTTTGAATCTCCATTTCTTCCCATTTAAGCAAATGCCGCTGATCTGCATTCGATTTGGGGATTCCTAATGATATTTCTGGTGTTCGTGATGGATTTCCTTTTGATTGTGCATCGGTGCAATGGGTGTGTCATACGTAGCTTCCGAAAAGGATATTCATCTGATTAAGAGTTGAATTTGGGGGCGCTAAATGTGTACTTTTGTCTTGAATGCTCTCCTGTTGCTTATAAAGTTGTTCAAATTTTCTCTACGGCTTCCTTGGTGTCACAATCAATGCAAAAGATCCAATCTCTTGATTTTTAAAAATCTCTGCTTCGTTCTGCTGGACGTTTCCCTTTAGCGCGTCCAAGTCAACGTCACGGGCATGGCTGACAGCAGTATTGCAAGTAGATTTTCTGCACATGTGTTTTGGGCATTAGAGTATCTATTGTGTTCTGCGAGCTGGCTTTTGTCGATCTTTTCCACTTACCCGACGGTGGTTTAGCATATTCTTGACTTTAACTTAGCCACAATTGAATCACATTGAATAATCTTCGAGTACATGATCTAACAAATCCTTTAATCATCATAGGATTTGTTAGATAGCTAGCTCGACTGTCCTCGGACAAGCTACAAATTGTTTTGTCCGCTATAAATGTTTCATTTATTCTTTTAAATATCTATACACGATGTGAATGCGTATCAAATGCAGATCCATTACTATGCACAGAACTGACTGGCTCCAAATCACCACTGTATAAAAACTTAAACACTTCTTCCAACATCGGTAACCCTTGGCATCTGTTCCCTTTCAATTTCACATCTTGCGGTGATTCATACTATTAATGATAGTCTACTCCCCGACATTATACAGCAATTTCCTTTAATTTATACTCCTCCAATCTCAGATAACAGGAAACCTTACATTCCATTCTCTCTCCACCTACATTCTTCAAATAATGTAGCTTGAATGTCTGAATGCAATTGTTGCTAACTTCTGGGGTATTTAAAACTATTAAAGGCCCAATTATGCAATCCTAATGTCGTCCACAGAATAGTCCCCGCCAAATATGTACCTAATTGGAAAGCGTGGGACGAAAAAAATGGGAAAACAAAATTTCTACCCATAAAGCTGGACTTTAAATAATTTTTCATCCGCTGCCCGCTGCCGAGACCAGTGTCATTTTGTAGAAGAAAATAAAAAATCAAAACCTTACGTAAACAATTACAATTTGTAGATACGAATATTTGACTTGAAAAGAAAGTACCTAAGTTCATTCACTGTTTTCACAATCCGATTTCACATTATAGGTAATGCTGTCGCTCACGCCTTAGTCGCGTCACTTGAGCGCAAAAAAAGATAGAAAAGAAAATCCGCCAATAACAAACACAACAACAATCCGCAGAACAACAGGGGCTTTGCAACAATGCAACAATTTCCTCGTTCCATACTCATGGTGCACCTCATCTTACGGAGATGAAGACTACTTGTACGATACTGTATTTCTGCACCATGTCATTCTGGTCACCCTTACTATTATACTCGGTTTAGTGCTAATATAGTAGGTAGTATCGTTCAAAAAGATACGAGTACATAAATATGACATTTTTCGCTTCGTGGGCATCTCTTCACCACAGAAAACCTCACCTCTTCGCTTGTCTTTTTCCAGTGTAACCACTACGCAGTGCAACTGCAAGTTAGCCGTAAACTGACGACGGCAGAAGTCTGTCTGTGGGTAGTAGTATCTTTCGTCCTCGGCGCTCTTCAAGCTTTCCAGAAGTTTAACGTGCAAATGCAATGTGTTTTCTAGTTTTCTAGACCACCAAGTTGGCTTACCTTTAGCCATTGTGGACAATGAACAGCTACAGCAACAACAAAAAATCTGCTTATTATGTGAGCTTACTATATTTAACTCCGTATCTTTGTATTTATTCCTAACTTCGTTGTAGTTGTAAGACTTTCTTGTCAATCGTTGCAATCCTGAATTATTATTGTTTTCTAATCTTCTTTTTCTACTATTTTCTCATCACACTATCATCATCAACATAACACATTCAAAATCAGCTAGCTCACTTTCAAAGTATCTGCGGCTGAGTTGGCTGGGTTTAGTTCGTTAGTGTGTTTCTTTTTTTTTTTTTTTAAAGAGTTTTAGGTACAAGTATTCGTGTTTGTGTGGCGCACAATGATTTTCTCCATCTCGCTTCCACTTGTTTTTGTATTCATTGTCAGCAATTAACTCTATTCTCTTCTTTTGCTTCTTTGCAGTTCATCTACCGGTTGATAACGAGCTAAAAATTAAACCGGTCGGTGCCTGGCACCGAGATCTCCGTCCGAGACCGACCAAAGTGATTGCGGTCGCGTATTTATTTACAACATACCTACGCGCTATAATTTATTTGTTGTTGTTTTGGTCTCACTCTTTTATCTTTTATACCTTTTGCTCTATCGCTTCGATGAGCTAGTAAGCTGGTATGTATAGGTACATAGTTGACGCGGTTTTCTTTCTTGGTTTGGTTTGTTGTCGTTGTGTGTTGGTTTTATGTTAGCGGGTGTAGGATGAGAGGAGTAGAGCAGGGCCCCTACCAATGGATATGCTATAAATACGTACATAATGTAGAGCTTGGCTTTGAAAGCCAAAGTATCTTTAAGCATAACTTCTGTATCTGTTGGTGCGCTGCGGTGAGATCGCGTATAAACATTGGAAATATCGTTTGTGTATTGAAGTGGCACGACCAGCCAGGTTAGTTGATAGCTTTGACATTTAGCGAATAAATTCCAGAGCCGCACAATTGCAATCACAAAAGCGGGATTTTTCAAAGAGTTGCTTTCGGAAAGGGGAATTTGTTTTGAAATTTTGGTCACTTGTTTGGGATGAAATTTCAAGAGTGACAGGTTTTGAAATTGTACATGAGGGAGGCCGTGATGACTCAGGAATTCAGATAGGAACGAAGGCAAACTTGGTCAGCTAGAGATCAGATGGTTCATTCGATCTTAAGGACTTCACAAGAATCTTAAGTCAAAGAGTCGAAAATGTATATGACTGAAGTAGTCAGTGAAAAGATCACTGATTTTCCTACAGCTGATCTTCCAGCTTGGACAACCGGTTTTCATCTGTTCAGAAGGAAAGAAATTTTGACGTTATATGGAATAATCGACTAATTCTGCTATCCTAAGCCTTTTATAAAGGTCAACGTAGGTTTAGTTTGCATTCATATTCGCACATGTGAGGAAGATCACTTGTCGATCAAGATCATCATGAAGTTTCCACTCAAATTCACTTCACTCAATCTGTAACTGGCTTATTTCCGACTAATCGACATTGGCATCGAACATTAGATAAGGATTCCTTCAAATTACCCAGAGTTAAAACTTGCGATCATAGCAATTCAAATCCATCCATATCCGGCTTATGGCAATCAAAACTTCACTCACGCACGATCGCGCTTCCGTCTAAGTGTCAGGAAAAAATTCATAAATAAAAACGTAAAAGAAGAATTAGCATGCCAATCATGTATAGGAAAAAAAAGGAGCTAAAACCGCCTCTTCAAATTAAACTTGCATGAGACCTCCTCTTTAATCTCATCTCGGTTTACCGCAACTGGTATTTGTCTGTCCGATGATAATTTTTGCAACACATCACGTATAGGTAGCTTGGCGTCTTGTCGCGTCGCGTCATCATTTGACATTAAGATAGTTGCAGCTATTACTGTACTCGTATCTAAGTATCTAGTTCGCTATAACCCATTTATCCGTATCTTCTACAGTTTGTGCCTATTGAAGCGATCATTCTTTATATAAAAAGAAGAAAATAAAAATTATAATAATTAATAGCACTCTGTGTACAATGACAGACATTTGAATTGCATCGTACATGACTAATTGAGGAAGTAACCTGTTGCTGTGGCATAGCTTGAGTTTGAGCTTGAGGTACTGTCAGTTAAGGTGGCAATATGATCACCCTGTCACGATCTTTGCTGGTATTAAAACATCGTTGTGGTGAAACAATTGTTTGAATTTATATGTTTAAAGTGGAATTACCTGCAGTATTTGTGTTGACTGGCAAATGCACTTAGATATTTGACGCCAAGTGTGTCGAGTAAGTGAAATCTGACTTAAGATCATGATGCGATCATTTTTAGGGTTTTAATTTTTGTTGGAGTAAGGGATGGTGGAAGTTGGAAAAAATGATTTCATCCAATTGATCGTGTAAGTTGAAGTGACAATATGGACCATATCAGTGGTAATGAATGAATGGGAATTGAAACGATCACTTTTATCCTCCTCAAACCTGATCGTTGCAGTATTTTAAATCACAGTGGTTGCTTTAGTAGAAGACAAAATAAAGAAAGGTCAGATTACAACGAGCAATATTTATTTCGTAGATCAGTTCTATCATTAACTCCAAAGTATCTGGAACTGATCGTTGGGCGATCTGACAAAATCATAGTCCTACACCTTTAAAGTTTTATTCGCTGTTTACGGTTACGAGTACACCAAGCACTTAACTGAAATTATTTCCTTAATTACCCTCAATTGAATGATCGTGAGAGAATTCCCATAGATCTCTCCATTAAACCACGATCTTTAGTACGACTTAATGCCAATTCCTACTTGAATATGTGATTTACTTTAAAGTCAAGTTACGAATACGTATATACCTTCACATACCAATACACAGACAAACGTGAAACGATTTTAAAGCAAAAAAACACATAACGTGATTTTTCTGCTCAAAACGCCAACGCCAAAGTCGGATATCTAGTGCATTCGTGATCGCCTTAGCTTTGTTTCATTTTCCTTTGCATTTAGCTGACATTTGCAAAGATCTATGCCAAGTTAAGAGAGAGAGGAAAAAAAAATAGAGAGGGGGTGACCACAAATATCTAGAGTTAGGGACGTGTTTTTAAATTGTCTTTCGTCATCGGCTGGATTGAGAAGAAAAAAACATTTTGCACATTCGAATTTATGTAGCGGTCTTCAAGGTGTGTTGTGGTCTTTTGTCTCAAGTATTTTAAAGATTGATTTGTTATTCTTTATGGTGACCCACCCTTTGTGTTTTGCTGTCTCTTTTTGCAGGCTAGTCTTCGTGTTTGTATGGTGTACAGTCATAAAAATTGTCTGTTTGCTTTAGCAATTTTCAAGCAATTTTGGTTTTTTTTTGACACAGTGTCTATATCCATCAGTAAAAGCAGTGCGATGCTGAGGAATTATGTCATGTTTGCTGGAAGGAGAGTCAAGTGACACTGAAAACAAATTGAAGAGATGGCAACCTTAAAAGAAAATGCAATGAATGTCTGAATAAAAGAAAAGTGGTTATTTATTTGTTAAAAAGAATGGGACTTTGGAGTGTCCCCTGTGGTACGCCTGTATTTTAGAAAATTGAAGTCAATTTTGATGAGATGAAGTCCGCTTTAAAGTTTTAAACGCCACAAGAATATGTGTTGTGTTATGTCAAATTAAGAAAGAGAGTTAGATACCCTCAGCCTTCATTTATGCTGGGACCACTTCTAATCTCTTTCGATCGATCTTGTTATAATTCGAAAATACCGCTCGTGTTGGATAGTATTGTATTAGAAACTGTGTCAATAAAGCATTTTTAAAGATTTCCAATGAATCTATGTCTTTACAAGTCAAGTCTAAAATGGTCGATTAGGCATTTAAAGAGGGCGTTTACAGACATAATGCATCAAGAAATCTTGGCAACGAATTTGTCGGTCGGGTTTCTATAAGTCTAAAAGAGATTTCGGCAAGTCATTGGGCCTATCACCGAAAAAGGTGCTCTGAATTTACTCAGCTGTGGTAAAGCCAGATTAATCTTCTGCGTCGGTGGCAATACTACTGCTTTTACCAGAATCGAAAAACTGTTCTGTCTCAACTGCTCTTGGTTTCGCTCTAGACGCCTTGATGAATATCCTTTCATGTTTCATGTGCCGCACTCTCAAAGCCATCTTGCATCTTGTGCAATCAAGCCAGAACTCTTGTTGTGGGAAAAATACGCAATGGACCTCTCCTCTACTCAGGAATGGCCTTACAGATAGATTCCTACAAGAATAGATCGAGTATCGGCGTACTCCTTGAGCCCACAAAATGCTCATAAATGCGTTCGATAGACCCCTAGAGAATAGAAAAGATTTGCTGTGGCCTAAACACCCCACCTTTCGGATGCCATTTAAAAATCTACCAACTATTTAGTTTTCAATTTTTTAAAACCAGTTAAAAACTAGTGCATGTTACATATTAAAAAAGCAAAAACCAAAAATGAATAGAAACCTTCATTTAACCAAACACACAAATGCCTTTCATTTATTTAAGCTCTTTTTATAGATCCAGCTTCGCGATTTACCCGAAGAAATATGTGTATTCTAACCAACCCAATTTTTCTAAAACAGAAAATCCTTTTCATGTTCCATGTTCCCTATCTCAATTCAACACAAAACCTCAAACTCTGGAAAAATATTTAAATTTCCCACATTCACCTGGACTGGTGGTAAGATAAGGTCGGTCTTCTGTTACCAGTGTAGGGCTGGGAAGTGAACCTGCATACGCTAACCTGTAGCATTTTGAATGGAAATGCTGTAAACAATTTTTTTTCCGCAAAGAAAAACGTTGGTTAAAACAAGTATATGTTCATATGTACATTTGTGTGTATCTATGCAAAACGGTAGCTTAACTACCTTATCTACAAAGGGCAATGAGTACAATCTGTGAAGCAAACCAACGAGAAATAAAAACCAACACGTGACACGTCTGTGAACTCCTTTTTTTATTACATGCTCTGACACAGTGGAGGTTATAAAAGGATACCAACCTGCTCTCTACGTTCAAATTACAAGCACACATCTGTTTGAGATAAACATGCGGAGGAGGTCCTTGCATCAATACAAGTGCGACTTGTGAAGGTATCTACTGTGTTTATGATAGAAAAAGCATACGTAAACACTATTCACAGTTGAAAATTGATTTTTAGTGCAATTAAACTTTTTCTCATGTTTAAATTGCGAACGTTGTGCATTTTAAGTTGTGCATCATGGGAGTCCTTTTCCGTTGGATCAAGTGTTTGGCTGAAATTTTCGAGATCCATTATATACGGCTCTCCGCCTTCTCTACGAGTAGGAGAAACTGGGCTAGTAAGTGTAGTAAGTGTGTGCGTATGTACAAATTTTAAAATTTAATCCTTACCATGTGCAAAAAGTCTTAAAAGTTTTATATCCTTAAGGACTTTTTATGATAGCCATAACAGAACCCTATGCCTTGAAATAAGTGTTTTGCCAGGGGTAACCTATTTTTTGGCCACGTAAACACTTATAGATTCATTCTTATACACCTATTCATACTTGTAGATACTCGTACGCTGTTGATGTACATATTTAAGGATATCTATGAATATCTTTTTATTCTAGGAGTCATTGACGATGTTTTATCACTATCTCGTTTTCCCCATGTTGGTGTAATGGCGTGTATTGAATACAAACTAGAGCTTCCCCCTATAAAAAAAGTGCTGGTATCTAAATGCCGCCTTTTGGCATATCACTTTGGATTTTTTTGATTTTAATAAACGATATACGAGCATGTATGCATGTACGCTGACAAAGGCTTTATGAACCTATTTTGTGCTATCCTGTTGGTTGTATGTACACATATACTTGAATTTCTTTCGATCTGCTGGTATCGTATTATGATTTTGAGAGTATTACGAACGATGTTGGCCAAAAGCAAAGACCAACAATAACGAAAGATATTAGCCTTATATCTGAACTGTTTGCTGAGATTAAGGTAGGCAAGATCTCGCCTCGTAATACTTACAAACTCGAGAAGGAGTTTCTACAGTCCGGAGTGAACTGAAGCGTTAATCAACAGCTCGCGGCCTTGTCTCCAACACCTTTCTTGAGATTAAAGATCTCGCTTGGTTTATTTCCGACCTGGTAGGAGCAGCGAGAATCGTCCAAATTCTGACGCATTCGCCTGGAACGTCAAAACTACACATTGTCTTCTTCAGTTTTTTTTTTATACATGATTTCGTATCGGGCTTTGAAGTCGATAAATACACAGTGTGGCAGAAAATATCCCGGACTGGATCTACAAAACGTAATTAAAACGCGATTTCTGTTTATTTTTCGGCGTTTTTGTTCGAAATATCTTACTATAGCGATTCAATAGTGCTTCAAATGCCTGCTCTAGCTAATTTTTCGGAATTGCTTTCAATGTTCATGTCGAAGCTCTTTGAATAATTGGACTCTACTGAAAAAAGCATCCTTTGAACTTTAATATAAATTTCGAAAACAAAGAGAAGTCGGACGGTTCCAAATTAGGTGAATACGGCGAATAATAACACACACACACTTGATTTCGTGCCAAAAATTGACGAACAATGAGCGCTGTTTGAATCAGTGCATTATCTTGCAACAGGAACTAAATTCTCCTGAAGAATAGTTCGAATAGTCTCTTTGATGATGTCACGTACTTTTTTGATTATTTCAAGCATTCAAAAATCCTCCAACGTCTCTCTGCCACCCAAAAAACAATTATGTCACTCGAAAATAACTATTCTGCTCAAGCAATCATCATGGTAAACTTGTTGCATAAAACAGAATGTTTCTGATGTATTTCTACTAAGTTTTGCGCGGTATTTGATGACAGACAGTAAAGAAAGATTCAAGCTTTAAAACGACAAATAGATGGCGCTCCTGGTTGCTGAGATGTGGGCCATGTCCGGGATATTATTTGCCACACTGTATATGTCGGTGAGATCATCTGCCACAATCTTAATGTTATAGCTGCCGCACTGCGAATATTTTATATCTAGGAGGTCATAGAATTAATTCGTAGTCCTTATGCAATGTAGGGGCTTAAACGCAAATCAGCCTTATATTTCAAAATTTGGGGTTGATGCGGATTATATGCCGAAAGCTTAAGATTTTTTGCCTAAGCCTGCCTCAATTAGCAAATATAGAAACCCAACCCATCTCGTAAATTGTAGGTTGCGGTATCTAGAGCCTCTTTGAGTCATTCACCAGCACGTGGTCTATAAAGGGTCCTAATATCAAAAGCGCGAAGCGGAAATTCTTTATCCTTCAAATGTTTAGTGCGTTCGTCATTATATTTGTCCGAATCTGAAGCTAACCACCGAATGAATAGCGCCGTTGAGCCGTACATGGGATTCCTCCGTTGCCATTTTGATAAAGTAGAAGTGCCCTTGTTCGATACTTTCCCACCGTTCTCGTGTCCTACTGCCAATGACGTCTGAGAACTCAACCTTCATTAAAAAGTACTATTCGCTGGTGCTTCCCCATAATCATCGTCATAGCGCCTGATATGGTTAGTATTTCTTCCTGCTGCTGAACGAAATCTCTCAATACCTCTAGCGTTCGATTGCGCGTCCGATATGTCAGGTTTATACATCCCTTCTTGTTGATTTTTTAGTCTTGATTTCGCCCGAACCAGTCGGATTTTACTTCATTTGACCAACGATATTAATATCATCAGCATGTGAAGTTGGTTGAACAGAGTATTGAAATATTATGCCTCTGACATTGCTTTACAAGTTTTGCATAATTTTCTCAAGTGAAGATGTCGCATGACGGTACATCGTCTTGACCCTTTTTTTTTTATCAAAATTCTCAATCAGATTGATTCTTTCTGATCGACGCTTGACCTAACGCAGAAGTCAGCGTTTTTTATCGTCGTTTTACACAAATTGACCAGTTTTCCAGGGATGCCGAAATTAGGCATGGCTCTGTACAGATCATCTTTGCAGATGAGAGCTTAAAATTTGTAAATAGCTTATGACTATCACTGTGGATGTCTTAAGTTTTTTTCTTTATGATCTGGCGTAGCAAGCAAGGTTGGGATTCCATTCATCAGGCATATGTACCTTCCTATGACCAATTCTTTGAAATGAGATGGTAACTACGAGTATGTACGAGTATATGCTAACTTCGAAGTCATCAGCCTTAAATAACTGGAAAGGTAGGCCGTTCGGTCTGACAATAAAGAAATTGCAATCTTTACTATAGTACATTTTGGTTGGATAGGTGAAAATCTTAGCTATCATCACTCATGTCTCCGTCGCTAAAAGTGTTTTTTTTTACAACTTCAGGCCCCACTGTAATTCCATACTAAATTTCCCGGCTTATCTCTTCAGGTTTTTCTTCGGGGCCCATTCTGTTTACCTGTTGCTAAACCATCCAATCACAGTTCTTGAGAAGCTTCACTCTATTTCCCCGATCGCAATGTCTGAAAGAGAGTGCGAAATTTGTGATTGCCTCTTGCCATCGATGACATTATATTGAAGTTTGTACGTTAGTTGGGAAGAATTCTGTCGGTTTGTTGCTGTTAAAGGCATTGAAGGTTCTATCTCCTTAGAATGCTTTTTAGTTCTTTTGATGTTGCCATACCTAATTCCATAGCTTTGGTGCAATTAGTCTACGATCCGAGTCTACACTGACCGCTCAGAATGTGTGAACATCTCCACTATAATTCTGCCGTTTAAAGATAACTCGACGTGCTATGGTTATCTGTGCAACTGGCGGCTAGTTACCACTCCAAGACGGTGCCTTTCTTCATTCATCGTCGTTCACCAAACATACAACATTCACCAGGTTTTGTCTCGACCAACTTTTTTGTATTCCCTAAACTGAAGACTGGCGCGATAGAGAGTATTTTGATGGCTGTAAGCATACCATATTCACCTAAATAATGTGAAAAAGCTTTTTAAAGGAGAAGGTCTCTAGAATACTCTCCAGAGGCTCTATGACTTGTTAAGAATTTGTATGAAGATGCCACAGTACTATGTTGAAAATGGTTGTCCTTGCTTGTTTTACACTGAAAAAAATTGTTCATGCAACTTTTTGAATAAGATGTGTAGGTGTGTTCTCTGTGATAGACGCTGTAGTATGCGCCCAGTCTGTCCTATCCTGTTACAAGTCCTGGATACCTGTAATGTCTTTCGATAGCAATATAGGTGTTCTTCTAGTTTTTTGGCTGCATATTTCCTGTTTAAGGTCCGATCACTCTCTGTGTAGTTTCAAACGTCAGTGTCCTGTTTTCATTTTGCAGGATTGTGCTATGGAATAGTGAGGTTTTAATGCTCTTCGAGTGGAAGCCAAGTAAGAGGAAAAGTGCCAGGGAAGTGTAATAACAAATTTACAATTGTTTTGGCGTAGCTTTGCCATTTAAGCAGTTTTCTGGAAATTAGTATCTAACTTTTACATCAGTTGACCTTTTGTTTTCTGAAAAGGCTCAGTACAATTCAATCGGCTTAAATGTTTTCTAGCAATGTCATCTCGAATTTGACAGCTCCTTTCTTTCCGGTGACTGTTTAGTAAAAGGTGCCTGAATTTTTGTGCCAAAAGCTCATCGTGTTGCCATCTACGAATACTATTGTACTTCAAGGAGGGAGTCATTGTAGCTCCACTCAAAGTTAGAGACCATTCGCAATCAACATGTCATCAAGACCTTGCAGTCACTGTTTTTTGGCGGATTAGTCCACTTGGGGGCATTTGACCAATGATGGTATTGGATATCGATGGACATACTTGTATTTGCCATCTGAGATTGTTTATCCACGACCTGTATTGGTGCTGGTGCTCGTGGTTATTTCTAGGTGTCCCAGGTGGCGAATTTGGGCGTAATTCTCGTCCACAAAAGTTGTAACAAAAAAATAAAAATAAAATCAATAAACAAAAAAGACTTTTCTATAAAGAAAAAAAGGAAATGCTGCCGTATGCAGTGCGAATTCGACTGTAGTATGTGACTCTCCATGTTGCCACCTAAGTTTCTGTGATCAGTCAATTTCCTCATTTCGGTGAACAAAAAAAAGAAACTACTGGTAATACCTAACATATATACGAACAAGTACAACCAAAGGTTCCATACGAGGATGTTTGTAACGTTCTGCACCAGTTGTTGTTCAAAACAATTCTAACAACAAAAAAATTCTCTTTGGCAGACTCTACCCAGATTTAACGAGCAAGGGTAGCCCAAAACACCCTTTCACTGTTTCACTGTTGTGGCATACTATTCCAGGGAATGTGGTTGCCAAACACAACCCTATGAAGCTTTCGTCTTTTATTGTTGTTGTCGTTTACGTTGTTCGTTGTTCATTCAAAAAGGAAGAACAAATGATTTCATTTTGTTTCCCATCTTCATTTGGATGGTTTTCAATTTGTTTTTTTTATATTTTTTTAAATATCTCGCAACGCGTGTGTTGCATAACAAGGTTGCCCCACAAGGTGAAAGGGTGATTTTGTCCGCAAGATTTAATTGCTTTTTGGGTTTTGTTGTTTACATACATAAATTTTTTTTTTTTTTCAAAAAATAACAAAAAATATGAAAATACATATTCCTTAGTAAAAAAAAATAAAAAATTAAATTATCCATACAACGCTAGAGAGAGGGGCAACAGTACGAGTATCTAACTAGTGTTGCGATGTTTTTTGCATGAGCTAATATTTAAATTGAGTTTTGCCAATTGTGGTTCCATGCGGATGCAGAGTCTTGAGTAATGGAAGCGCGCTGAGTCTTGCCTTTACCACATGGATTTAATGTTTTTGGGATGCATTAGGCAACTCCACTGGCACAATTTTAAAAACCAATTAAACTTTGTTGCCCCATAATTTGGTGGTAGTGCCGGAGGGTTGGCTACGGATTCCCTCAAATAATTCGATTTATTGGTTAACCAATTTGGGTTCGTGTGGAGCGTAGTTGAGCACTCAATTTAAGGCAACAGAAATTTATTAATGGTCATTGTATCTGTAGATCCTGTTTGGTAGCAACAATTAATACCCAATGCGAAGCTATTTGTGCGAAGCCGCAAAAAATCAAAAATGCATTTCAACCAATTTCATTGCTGATGGCACGGCAGGATATCCTTTTTTACTATTGTTTGTCAGTTTACCTAGTCCTTACGTCATAGGTGTAAGCCCTTTTATATCTGCATTCGTATGTGATGGCTTTGAAAACACCTATATTCGTAAACGAGCTTAATTGAATTATTATCCCACCGCTCGAGGAAATGTTTATTGCATTTTGTCATTTTGCTAATTAATTGTGAGATGATAAGGCTCTGAACAGAGCACGAGTTGTCGAGATAGCGTTCGAATAACACGAGTACCTGCTGGGTTGAAAACCTTTTATTTTCAGATGGATCTTTGTTTTAATGAGCAATGACCTGTGGTTTGGAACACAGAGAAGGGATGAAGGCTATTCCCATTGGCAAAGGTCCAATGTAGCAGTTGTATTCGTAGCCGTATCCCATCGAAATGATTAAAGCAAGACATGACACGAAACAGAGTCAAAGAGCAGTTGTTGCTGTGGTAAGTGAGGAAGATTTAACTTAAAAGAGGTTGTTATTTCTCTGTTAGCACCATGGTAATTTGACACATTTTTGGCACTAAGCCCAATTTAAAAATTCATTTCTCCATTCTCTTTGAATTTGGATGGTTATTTTCTGTCGGAGTGTTACGGAGGTAGACGAAAAGGCTTTGGTTTGGCCTTGCTTGGAATGAAATTAGGTGGTGCTTATGCAACTTTTGTTATTGGGCCGGACAACAGGGCATTGACAAATCACTACTGACGGCAGGTGTAAACAAGAGTTGCCGACAAGGCTGGGACTTTCTTCCCCCGCTATGGGACAGGATGGTCGTCTCACTGCTTAAAGCTCAGAATATTTGTGATATCTATGCTTGGGCATATATTGATGATGTAGCTGTACTGTCTGTTTGATGAAGACCAATGACCGTTTGCTCGAAACCGCAGGATGCTTTAGACATTATTGACGATGGCTGTACTGGAAAAGGGCAGTCCTCTCACAACTGAAGTTGTCATCTTCGGTCTACCAACTGTCTGCTCCAAACCGCAGAGATCCTTAGGCATAATCGACAGTGGCTGTAGTGTAAAAGGGCTTTGAGTCAATTTTCTCAAAACGTGACCTCTTTGCGAGAAGGAGGAAGAACAAGAGATCGTAGAAGACATGCCACGCTCTAGATGACCATCGACTTCCGAGGAAAATATCTTAATAATAAAAGAACTTATGTTTCATCGTCATCATTCTAGCTTTAAAAAAATATTTCGTGATCATGATACCTCTTACGAGTCTGTTCGTTAGATATTGATTGATATTTTGGACAAGATATGTGTCCCTACACGATTTGAACCAAAAGAGCAGACTACGACAACAGTACCGTGATCTCAAAAGAGATGCTGCATTGTTCCAATTTTGATTGCACATACATAAAATGCATCACCAGTTAGATGACGAGTCACGGACTTACGAGTTTGGCAGGGAAACTAGTTAATAGTCATCAGAATGAAGGGTTAGGGACAAGTCAAAAGCGACGAAACCACCTCAAAGGTAATGTTCTATGTTTTCTATGAAATTCTGAGTTTGGTGCATTACGAACTAGTTCGAGTTGAGACATGGTCCATAACAAATGCCATTTGGATGTTTTAAGGGGTTTGCAAAGGCAAATATCTCCGAAACGGTCACATGCCTGTCGAATAGGGTGACAATTACGACCTGGATTCATTTCCATACACTCCTTAGCCATCTGAAGCAAAGCCTCCAGAATGTTTTTGACCAGGATCTGAGGTAGAAAAGGGTATTTAAAAAAAAATATTCACAATCAAGGGTGTCTTTCAGTTGGATGTCAGGCAATCCTGAAGACAATGAATTATATTGTGAGGAATTAGTGAAGGAACAGACGTCTGTAGTGAGAACCAAGGTGATCCTCACAACACTTCCAAACATAGTTGAAAAGCTGATTTCATTGAGTTGAGGGAAATGAAATCTCTGGCAAGCTGTCAATGCCAGGTTCAGAGGAGGATTTTTCATGTCCTCATTCTGCATTAGAACTGAGACAAATTCTCATCAGACTGGAACTCTACAGTCACTTATTCACTCATTTTTATACGAAACATCGTGGAATGCAAGTAAAAGGATAATACTATGAGAATGGGTGAAATAGTGCCAAAAAATGTCAAGCCTGATCCGCCGCCTAACATGATTATGCCAACATTCAACGACGAATACTATGCTTACTTATTGCGCTGGTTAAGACTTAGCCTCTTTCTACACTAGGCACGATGATCTTAATACTCCTACTAAACCCAAACTAGGAAAGACTTTCAGTAGTCAAAACTCCCAACAACTTGGCTTACTTAAGGTGATGACCTAATGATGATCCATTGTAAGATTCTAGGCAAGATTCGGCCGATAATAAGATATCTTATCACTTGTGGTAAAGTAAATCTTTCAGTGTTTACCTGGCTACGAAGTTGTCGGTTTTAACGGAAATCTACATCCTACACTTTGCCAACATTGCCAAGCATCAACCTATCTAAAATTCACAAATTACCGACATATCACCGACAGACTGAAAAGCCTTAGATAAACTGCAATACAATCAGTTTGAAGTAGATGTTACGAGTAGCTAGTACTACAAACTAATTTAAGAGGGGCCTAAGCAGTATTTTTACCCGAAAGGCGAGGGCTTATTTCGATATCTGTAAATGTTGATGTTAAGTCCTTTGAAGGAATGCAAGTTTTAGGATTACTTTATCAAAGGCCTTGATCCATTAGTCTCCGCTAAGCCAGGCAGGATTTCATAGAATTTCATTCGAATTTATACGATGATTGCGGGGCAATCTAGAACAAATACTTGCTGATTCGATATGGGCTTTGTGGCAGACTTCAAGTTTAGATTCCTTTACGGATTAAACTGCCGCAAATTGAATTTGTTATGAACCAGATGATTACTAACAGACATAAATAGAACCTTGATCTGCCAGTTGGCGATGACGATGGCGATGGCGCGATAGTTAGCTCATTGGATTATCACGCAGACAGTCTGGGTTCGATTCCTGGCTGGGTCACCAACATGTTTTCAAATCGCCATCACCCTTTCGGCGGGCAATGGCAAACTCCCGAAAGTAAAATTGCCTACGAAAAAGCTTCTAAGGAGTGCCGTTCGGACTCGGCGATAAACCGTAGGCCCCGCTCAGATGTGACAAAAATGACAGCATGAGCAACACAAATGAGTGTCAAGAAGCTAGGCCATGGCCCATACCGGGCTGCCAGCGCCACAGTGTTTTTGTTTTTTTTTTTTTGATCTGCCAGTTGCTTTCGCATTTTGGATGGGAATGGTACCCGAGTTGTTGGCGCACAACAGCATCTTTACAGCTGTTGCTGCTGTCATATATGCATGTTACCAATATTTACATTTGTGAATGGCATAAACAGGTGATAGTAGCCTCTGTCCTGGTACGAATGCGGAAAAATCAATTTTAAATCTTCGACAAACCTCATTCGTCGTAGTAGTAGCAAGCGATTTTGTGGTAGTTTCAGTGTTTGAGAATCGTGGGGTGTCAAGTCGGTTACCTTTATGATTTCGTTTTCCAGCATTCGGTACATGCATGAGCACTATGTTTTCGATTTCAACATTGATATTGGAATCTTACATCACAAAAGCGATGCCATCTTAAGACATTACCTTGTGGGTATCTACTAGTGTTCACTTCATCCTTAGCCGAGCTTCCTGTCTGTACTCGATAAACATTCTATCATCACATGGTATTAGGCTCTGTCTGGTTGAAATGTAGGGGTATGCACGTTATCAGTTGGCTTGCAAGAACTTTTTCCTTTGGTTATTGATACCGTTATCATCTAGGATCCGATAAATCAGATTCTTAGTGCCGGAAATTGAGTAAGTCGAAAGAACTGGATGTGCCACCTAGAAACTTCAATGATTTAGGAGCTCGCTTAGCAAATTGGAAGTACATATATAGTACATGGACGTATTCTTAAGAAAGAATTTATAGTCCATCTCGATCTTAATTCAGTTATACATTCCTGGGATATACGAGTGTAGAACTCCTACGCAGCTTCTTAAAGCAATATGTTGAAGTGAGAAATGTCTCGTTTAAAAAGAAATTTCAGTTCGGGCCAATCAATTGACACCCCTTCTGCTTGTGGGGGCAATAAATCTTGAGGTCATCCTCTACTTTGATTTTAATCCGGATTGTATTCGAAGACTCTGCGTGCCGGAGTATTATTATTCCCTCAATCTACATATTCTAGCCAACTCACATATTTGTTGCGAAACGTTTAAGCAGGTCAATATCACTGTACGGTTCGTCGTTTATTCTTCCCCGTCAATGCAAATCGGACTTAATATTTTTCGAAGAATTTTTGTCTTCAAATAACTGAGTATATTTTTATCTGCTTTCGATAGAATCCATGCTTCAGAGCCATAAAGTGGTCTTGGATGATGTTCTGTTTAGAGTCTCCTTAGTTTTTTGGAGTAGGGCTCTTCCACTTAATTATTTACTTAGCCCACAAATTTCAGACGTTCACATAATGTATCAGATAAGATCGTATAAGGTATTGTTGAGGAGATTTTTGCCGCAGTTGTAAGGGTCTCGTTTTTTGTGGACACACTCATCTGACCCGATCTGAGAAATGAGTTAGTATGTATGTGCTCTCTACAAAGTTGGTTCTAGCAGCTTTGAGCTCGTCGAGCATGATCTTACCAATTTTACTATCTAGGGCCACAACTCTTCGAACTTAATTATAACATTGCTGACCCAATCCAAGTTAGAAAACGGTCAGTAGTTTCACGATTAATCGCCGCGCAGGTCCCTAATCCATCCAGCTTTTTTTTTAAAAGATGTCTACTTAAGCCGCACGATCTCTTCAGAGTGGTATTCACTGGGGTCTATTAGTCGTAACTTTCTAAGAAACTGATTGCGATTTCCTAAGCTCGTAAAACTCAAACTTTGTCAGGAAGTCAAAACATTTCATCAGTTTTGGTGACCTGTTTCTAATATTTCTGTTTTTATTAAATGTGCTTCGCAATGTCGAAGTTCTCTTTCAATAATTAACGTGTTAGTTGCATGACAAGGCCCATGCATGTTCTATTTATTAGGTAATCTGTCCGAAAAGTATGTTGGTATATTGTCTTTACCAACTGGTATCTTCTACCATTTAGAAAACTTTCTCCCTGCCTACAGTGTACCTACCAAATGCCTTCCTAACAACTAGATGGCATCTGTTAAATCACTACAGATACCATCATTTAAGAGACGTGGATTTGAATTCCACAAATTTGAAGAAGAATTTGAAGAAAAATGATCGTCGGTATCTTTCACTGGAAACCGTACTATACTGTTCATATACATACTATACATGAAATTATATCTAAGACGCATTTGTACTTCAACTGTACTTCTGATCGATCTTTCGTCTGTAAAGAAAAATTTAAAGTATTTTCCAACACGTACTTTCCAATAAATTTTATTCGCTCCACGTCCATTGAACTTGATCTGGTTAAATATTTACCAAGACATACAGTGGTTTCATTGAATTTACTCGTGACACACGTGTTCGATTCTACCCGCTGGAAGATGAAATACATTTGTTCAAACATTCAAATCGATTTGTAAATGGGCTTGTTCAAATATTGGTCTTTCTTACTGTTGTCCAACAGAATATGGATCTGAGTTTTTGATTGGGGTTGACAGAGTTGTAATATCTACCCGGAATCATTCCATAATATTATGATTAGTTTGGTTGCATCTAAAACGATCAACTCAGGGATGGGTAACTTCAATGTTGATTTATGTTTACAAATAATTTTACCAAGTTTATTGACTAACGATAATAATCTATTTTTGTTTATTTACAGGTAAATATGAAGAACGATCTTTTTATAGAAAATCTTTTTCTCCTAGTTTGAGTAAGGTAAGCTGTGCAACTGAGTAACTCTATATCTATTTAGAATAAGCTCCGACTGTCTTGGATTTAGGTCATGATCAGACGTTGTATCAATACAGATAAAAACGACGGTGTATCCAGACAACTTATTTGCTCAAAAGTTCACAAGAGTCTATAAAGTTTTAAAGGGCGTTTTTCTACTATCTACATAGTAGTTTTCCAATTTGAATCACTTTATTTTGCTTTTACAAACTGCTCTCAAGAAAAATAGGTGGCTTGATGTCCAATATCGTGAAATTGGTGCGAATATGGCTTGACTTGCTTGCTGCGAAAAAAATATTTCTCACAAAACACGAACACGAGTCATTAAAAATTAAATTATTTGTAAGCATTGTTCGATTGTAAGTCTTTCCATGATGGAATGGCAGTGCAAACTGCGTATGTTTGACTTTGACACATGTCACGAATCACGACCGAGCTGTCAAAAATAAAACACAGAAAATCCAAGCAACTAAAAAGTCACCTGTTATAATATGTCGACAAATGTCGTTCAATTTTATTTTAAAACAGTTTAAGCTGTTTTATTGTCTTACGAGTATATTTGCTTTTATTCGACAAATTTGTAAGTCCGAATAGCATCAGGAGATTGGGAAGACCCAGACATTGCCGCCAATTCCGGCGTTTACTTTCAAAAAGCATTTCAGTAAAAAGTCTAAGATGGGGCTAAAATTTGTTATATTAGCTTCGAGAGTCTCAGTGATATTCACCAGTTTTTAAATCACTCCGCACAGAAACGGCCATAAACATGCAAATTTTTCGGATGTTTCACTGTTCGTTGCACAGCATTTTCACAATTCGGAATCCACACACGTCTCAAGGGATCGCTTAAAAAAATGGAATACGCATCTGTTTGTTTAAATATATTATTTGCCTGGTTTCTTAGAGGATAACTTTGTTATTTTCTGCCTCGAACTCGAGCGGCAGAAGCGGAAAACCTGTACCCGGAGTTGGAACAAATATCCTCACGTTCGGCGGATAGAAGACAAGCTATCCAAGAAGTTCAAATGTCGTACAATACTAAAATGCCAAATATTTTTAAGCTCGCTCCACAGAGGCGAAAAAATTTAATGGAAATAACATCGCTGAAATACATCAAAAATGCAGACGGTCGCTTACTAACAAATGAAAAGGAAATTTGTGACCGGTGGCTTGAATACTGCAAGGAGTTGCTTAACAAACAGTTTCCACGTGATATCGTGCCGACAGCTGGTCTATTCGAGGAGGAAGTTTCGGAATTTTCAATCGAAGAAATAAGTATAGCAATCGGAAAAATGAAGCGGGGGAAAGCGGCGGGACCAGACAGCATTCCATCAGAGTTTTGGTCGAAGATGAAGGGGATCGGCAGCGTTTGGCTATCGAAACTTTTAAATAAATTAAAATGTGGACAACCTATGCCGAATCAATGGAGAAGTAGCTTCTTGGTTCCATTATACAAAGGAAAAGGCGACACTCGAGAATGCAATAACTACCGTTCAATCAAGCCTATGTCACACACAATGAAAATCGTCGAAAGAGTCTTAAACGAACGTCTTCGACAAATAATAAAGCTCGATAATAGCTAGTGTGGATTTGTTGAAGGAAGATCGACGGTGGACGCTATCCAAAGCCTACGAATAATAATGGAAAAGCACCGAGATTCGTCTAAGGATTTACACATGGTATTTATCAACCTCGAGAAAGCATTCGATCATGTTCCTAGGGATCTCATATGGGCCGCGCTGAGGTCTCAAAACGTACCGGAAACGTATGTTAGAATAATACAAGACATGTACGGAAACGTGAAAACTGCGGTTATAAGCTCTGCTGGACTAACGAGAGAATTTCCAGTTAATGTCGGAGTGCATCAAGGAAGCGTACTTAGCCCTTTCCTCTTTAACGTAGTATTCGACTATCTTTTAAAAGACTGCATTCGCGAAGCAAATGTAACGCCAATTCTCTTCGCTGACGACGCAGTTATACTTAGCGATAACGTCGAAGATTTACAGAACGCCTTAGATTCATGGAGAAATGCGCTAGAGAGAAACGGGTTTAAAATAAGTCGTTCAAAGACGGAGCATTTGACGTGCCCATTTGCGCATCCGTTGCGACCTGTTCCGGATATAATGTTAGACGGAATAGTTCTTCCAAAAAGCACTATTTTTAAGTACTTAGGATCAACCGTTAACATGGAAGCGAAATGTGACGACGACGTAAACCACAGAGTGAGTGTGGGGTGAATGAAATGGCGGGAAAGTTCGAGAATCTTTGCGACCGAAAATTTCCACTTAAATTAAAGGTGAAACTCTACACCACGGTTGTTAGACCAGCTCTTATATACGGTTCACAGTGCTGGACAATGTACGAAGCGTTTAAAAACAAAATGACGGCAGCGGAAATGAAAATGTTAAGGATGTCTAGTGGAGTCACTAAACGCGATTGCATTAGATCTACGCGTATAAGAGGAAGTCTACATATAAAGAATTCGGTAACCGAACAGCTTGAGGCGAATAGAATAAGCTGGTATTGCCACGTTCAAAGAAGATCTGCGGAAAATCCGGTTAAAAAGGCACTATCAACTATGGTCACTCCAACTGTAAGAAAACGAGTTCGGAAAAAGAATTCCTGGATTTCTCAGATGGCAAATGCGCAACAACGCCTAGGGCTAACCACTGAAGCGATCCAGGACCGAGCATTATGTAGACGACTTCTGCGGTCTGCGACATTAGCCAACCCCATAAGCGGAACAGCAGCGATGCAGTAAAAATGGTAAACTCGTTACGCATAAATTCGTATAACGAGGAAAGGGCTAATAAAAGGATAAGAAGAAGAAGAACTTTGTTATTTTCTTCCGAAAATGTAACTACTTAAGTTTTAAATTTTATGTTTATCAATCACTCAAAAAAACGAGGTTCAACTGAATTGCAATTTTGCTGCACATTTCGGAAAAAACATTTCGATGGAAAGTAAAAGATCTTAGCATCTGCAAATAATGGGTAAATTAGCAAAAATTCTCTCCGAAAAGACAAAGCCAACATTGCGGCAGAGTTTCCTCATACAGCAGAAACTGTGGCCATTGTGAGTGAAGATAAGGGGCTGTCAACTGGGCGACAATCATATCGGTTTGACCTCAGTCCATTCACTATTTTAAAGATATCTCTGTCCATATTTGAGACTTTACTTGCGCAGTAACAAAAGCTACTTGATTATAGCCTGGGACAAGAGTTAGCAGATTGGACCCTTAAGCAGTTTGATGACAAGTTGATGTCAAGTTGTTCACTTTCAGATCATTGGGTATATAAGCACGAAAAATTGCCTGAATCGAAGCGAATCCAAAAGAGACTCATGTCCACTGTTTGGTATAGACGAGATAATTGTCCATCAAAATCTTGCGACTTGAAATCATTTTATTACTGCTTGCGGGGGTATTGTTGGCATACCACTGAAGTCTTATAGGTCATATTCAGTGCCTTATTGGTGAGATAGAACCTCAAGTGCTTGTAAAAGTGCCCGCGAATTGCTTCGGTATAAAACGCTTCACCGAAAATAGCTGAGAAAGCTATAAATGGTGTTCAAAACATAATATCTTGAACTACACAGTGTGGCAAATAATATCCCGGACTGACCCTAGAAAACATAATTAAAGACGATTTCTGTTTAATTTTCGGGGTTTTTATTTGAAATATTCTTCTCCCGATTCAATACACTTGTTACAGCGATTCAATCGTGATTCAAATGCCAACTCTAGCTGTTCTCAGTGCCCTGACTGGTAAAATTAGGTAAATACGGCGGCGGATGAAAGAATACACACACACTTGATTTGGAGCCAAAAATTGATGAACAATGAGCATTGTGTGATTCAGTGCATTATGTGTAACAGAGACTAACTTTGTTTTGCCAAATCCTTGTGAAGAATATTTCTAATAGTCTCTTTGTTGATATTTAAGGCCTCTTCCATCATTCTCAGTGAATCATTGCGGTCTTTTGCAACAAAATCACGTACTTTTAAGATCGGGCGTTCAATCTGAAATTGACCTTCCTATGTGTCTGTCAAAAACATATGTTCTACTCAAACAATCATCACGGTGCTCTTGTCGCATAAATCGGAATGCTTCTGATGGATTTTTACCAAGGTTTTGGCGGCAATTAAGTGACCGATCTCTGGTCCATGTTAAAAATCTCAACATCAAATGCAAAAATACGAGTACATTTTAGAATTGTTAAATTTCAACCAAATGTGATCAATTTTTGACAGATAGTAGAGAAATACTCGTATTCAAGCTTCAAAACGCATGTTCGGACAAATAGGTATGTCTCGTGTCCGGGATATTATTTGGTACACTGTGTATTACAATTACAATTACAATTTAGCTTTATTGAGACACAACACAATTTCGATCAGTTAGGTTTTGTATTCACAAAGTATATAATTGTGGCCGACTTTAGCAAGTATGCCTGGCTATTTAAAACTGAATAAAATGTATCTTTTACATTGACATGAGCAATCAGAATGTACAATTCTATTTAATTTCGATATTTATTAGTATATGTTTGATCTATAAAGTTAGTTTACAAATGAAAGAAATTGGATACTATTTAATATCGGAGACCGGAGTCCGTGAAACTTTGAGTGGTTGGTTAACCTCCTAGGTTACATGAAGATGCTCTCTCGTAAAAGGGAACGACTGAGCCTCCACTTGCCTCAGTTCTTAACAGCTGTAACGATGTGGTATGTAAGAGACTAAACGGCAAAAAATAGTAATGATCGTTCACACAGCTGTCAACATTGGAGTCTAACAAGGTTGTCACAAGTGGGTTGAGATACTCTTTTATTCGATACTATTTCTTGAGTAGAAGTCCTGCTTGATAAATCCTAAGGGGGGTCATTCTCGTTGTCTCGTAGAGCGTTTTATTAGAGAACCACTTTTTATCTGGTTTTCTAAATTTACCACAGCAAAAGCGTAGTATTTTCCTTTCAAAGCTCTCCATTTCGTGGGCAACTGTAGGTGAAATTGTAAACCAAGATGCAAAACCGTAGGTCAGAATTGGCCTAGTTCGCGTTCCATATATCAATATCTTCGTGTTTTGCGAGAGTTGTTTTGAATTTAGCAAAGGTTTTCGAACGCCTGTTCCCGTTTTTGCTTTGGCTAAAGCTCTCCGGCCATGTTTGTTAAACAAAAGTCTATTTTGAAAATGAATACCGAGATATTTAGTTTCAACTCGTAGTGGAATGGTACTTTCATAAATTTGAAGCTCTAATAGTTTGCTTTCCTTGACGCAAGATAGTGACCTTCTCCACTAGCATCTCTAAAACATGTTAAACCGCTTTTATGGGTGTTTATCTGTAGTCCCCACTTCTCTATTTAATTTTGTAAGATATATATTTTATCCTTAATCTTTTTAAGGGCATAGATTGGTCTTATTCCACGGCGTAGAGAATAGCGCCAGGATCTTCTATGATAGGAAAGTTGTTAAGGAATATATTAAAAAGAATTGGCCCAAAGACAGACCCTTGTGGTACACCTGGTACACCTGAACGCACATTAAAATATTCCGATTGTTCTGTGTCGATGACGATAGAAGTGGTTCTGTTTTGAAGGAAACTGTAAATTAATCGTGTCGTCCATGTCGGGCACCCTTGCCTTATGATTTTGAATAACAGTCCCTTGTGCCAAACCGAGTCAAAAGCTTTTTCAAAATCAAAATCCAAACTCACTGTGCTTTTTTTGTTCCTTAGGTTTTGAACAATTTTGTCGTGCAAGGTAATGGATGCATGTTCGGTTGAGTGACCTTTTTTAAAACCGAATTGGTTGTTTGGGATTACATTTGATGCATCGCAAAAGCTATTTAGTGCGTTCGCCAGTACTCTTTCGAAAATTTTTCTCACGTTTGTAGCAATGAAGTGGGCCGAAAATCGTTGACTTCTTTAGCGATTTCTTTTTTGCTATTGGTAAAAGCTTGACCACTTTCCAGGCTACACTTTACGATATATCTCCACAGTAAATAAACATTTTTAATCACTCTTTCTCAACTAAGTTCTATGACTTTTTAAAAGAAACCCTGTCTATACTTTTCGTAAAGATCATAGTCCTCAAAAGTGTGAAATGATTTAAACAAACGAAACTAGCCGGCCACAGGAGGTGCCGTACATTCTTGTAGGAAATTTTTAAAATACAAGCAGAGCATGCTGGTGGATTGGTGGACTGCGATTAAATCGCTTTCTGATTTAGGCCAGAGTAGAGCTATTTGAAAAGTTACAAGTGTAAGATATGTACTTTTAACAAAAGAGGAAAAGCTAAAGATTTTGTAAATACTTTAACTTTTTTCTCTGCTCTCTATTGCAAGCTCTTTTGTTGATTGTTCCTCACATTTTGAAACATACCGGGACTATTTCATCAACAAGAGAACGTATTTTGGCTTCAGATAAAGGAACACTATAATGCAATAGACAAACCCTCAGATGAAGGCAATAAAACGGATGAATTCGCGCACTTTAATAAGCGACAGTGTCATCACTCGGCATTGCCGGCCACTTGCATGATCTATTTTTATGTACTAACTATTTTTATTCTTTAATGCAAGAAATCTGTATAAGCTTACTCAGATCCAATGTCCCAAAAGCGAGTTACTGACTCTAAAATGTCTTGCCGGAGCTCTACGTAGGGTTAACAGCCAAACAACGTACTATTGCGTAGCAGCTCGGAAACTCATAAAAAGACAAATTAACGACTGACGAGCTCAGCATGGAATGTACTGGAAACTTTTAACTGATGTTAAGCTGATTTCGGTGCTACAGTTCAGTTGGACTTGGTTCAGCTCGATATTAACCTAGCTACCGCCAGTTTCGCTCAATATGTTGGCTGCAGGTCGGCTTTGAGTTACATGCGCCAATTTACTGCCCTGTTTTTCGGGGTGGAACTTTTTGAACTGGTGCATTAGTGTCCATTCAATCAACATGACCCAGCCATCTAAGTCGTTGGATCTTCACTTTTCTGGCAAAGTCAGCGTCACTAACAGCACGTACAGCCCCATACAGTTCTTGTTGTACCTCCTTTAGCCACCGCAGATGGAACCGAATATCGCCGGAAGAATTTTTCTTTCAGAGCAACCAAGAGCACCCTTATCCATTTTTAATAAAGTCCTATCTGTCGTCATCATGCAGAGACGGTCGAGAGACGGTCGTCTCTATAGCTGCTATCGATGAATAGGTGGTGTGTATCGATTTCCTGGCCTCAAGCCACACTGATATAAACCAATCAGGTCTTTGAGGAGTCTCGAGGAATTGGTGTTCTCTTTCGATTGTCGGTATCCGACGCCGAAATTACTCTCAGAATAAGCTTGCCTTTGCGATATTCGGGATATTCGCAACCTCACCTCGGCTACTCAAAACGTTTGGACATTCATAGAACTTGAGGAGTGTCGTGCGTCGATCGCAATGTGGTCAATCTGGTGGGCGCTTGATTGATCAGGAGTTTTCCAGGACTATCGAGCTGCGAGAACCACCTGCTATTTACGACAGTGCTTAGCCCCGCCGCAAATCGATTGGTCTCAATTTATTATCGAAGGTGGTGCCGTGGACACTGTACCTCTCGAAAGTACTACCAGATTTTCCAATTTTGCATTAAAATCGCCGAGGACAGTTTGAATGTCATGGCTGGACATTCATCGTAGGTCTTGTTCAAGAGCTTGAAGAAGCTATCTTTGGTGTCATCAGCTTTCTCCTCTATGGCGCTTGAGTACACGTAAAACATATGTTGTTAAATTTAGCCTTGAAAAGGATTGTTACAGGTCGCTTTGCCAGCAACAATTAATCCACATCTAAATAGGCCCTGCTTTTGCTGTCGATAACGTTCGCTGTAGTAGATATTGGGGATTTTCCATCGCATTTCTTGAAACAACACTCTTTCCGGAGGAAAAATGTGGGGAGCGAGAGGTAAAACATCATGCCAAGCCTGTAAAAGCCGAAAATAAACTTTTAGAGATGAGTAAAAAGGCCAAAATCGGTGGTAAGAAAGTAGAAGGAATATCGCCTCCACTGGGGGCAAGATGGGTTAGAAATTCTGTCCTAATAGAATGTGATTGTCAATACGAGTATTTTATCTGTTAAGTCAGTTTTTGTTTTTGTTGTTGCGCCGTCACCTCCAAATTTAAAGTGAAATTGCTAGCCAGAGTATGGTATGATTCATTAACACTCTAATGACTGTGAGGTGTATGCAGAGACTTCCTCGTTCACTCTTTTTAAGGATGGCTTCTTCACTAGCTTACCGACTAACTACTATTTTGAAAGGAGATCCGATACTACAAAAATATTAACGAAAGCAAGTCTGAGTGAGGATAAGGCTGGTAGGTTTACTCATAGTATATGTCCAGATTGAAACATATCTTAAAACAAAACATGTAACAGCCACAGTGTCTTGGGAATTTTTAACTATTCCCAAATCTTCGCAAGTTACAGTGTTAGGGAAAAGTGTAACATTTCATCACTCCATGTAACTACTGTTTATTGGAAAACGGATATTTTTGGAATTAAGAAAATTTTGTTCTAAATTTGTATTCTCTCTCTAAGGACAAATGTGTGTGTCACGAAAACGTGTAACGTTTATATCTCCAATAAACTCAGTATAAAATCTATTTCTAGATAAGATGAAAAAGAAATTCACTTAAAGAGTTGTAAAATTTTATAATGCAATTGCATTTACCCTTCGAAGGTATTGACAACGCTGAACTTTCTTTATAAAAGCATTAATATGTAATCCATCCTAGTACACGCTTTTCTCCTTCAAAAAAAAAAAAGCTTTGCATTTATGTTTCAAGTCTATAAATAATAAGAAAAGCAGAAAACAAACATCAAAATGAGGAAGAAAATAATGGAAACGATAACAATGGCTATGGAATATCATAAAAAAAAAAAAAAAAAAAAAAACTCAGATTAACTACGGATACCGGGCGTTACCGAAACACAAATGTATGTTTCATTTTTTTGTTTCGCTTTTATGTCTTATTCTCTTTATGACTTCAACCATCATTTTACGGTCATAAAAATTTGAAAGAACACAGAAAGTGAATTTTAAATTCACTGTTCGTAAAAATTTCAAATAAATTTAGCCTCTGGCTAGTATGAGTACATTTAACGAGTATGAGCTAAGTACGGATTTCAATGCAAAAAGGCCAGTTTCGTTAATTAGTCGTCGCTAAAACTTTGCACATCTTCCGCATCGTCTCTTCTACAGACAACGTCAAGTCAGCATGTTTAATTATTGTAATTAATTATATCCATGCGATTAAAATGCATTTAATCAGAAGGAGAAAAGAATGATCTGGAATTCAAATCTCAAGTTGATCTAGAAAAGAATGGTTAGCATGTTTTACGAGTATTCGTTTCAGAGTTGCGTTTTTATTAGATATTATTTTTTTTTTTTTTGCGGAAGCTGAAGAGACTAGCTTTAATAATGCAAAGAAGTGAAAGAATGTATAAAGTGAAATCCATTTCCATTTTAATTATCCGTTTTTTTTTGGTACGGCTACGGCTACGGCTATCAGCAGTTCACTCACTTTCCTTGGACACATTAATTGAGTAATAAATCTTGAAGATGTGAAAATTGTATGAATGAAAGATTTTCCAGAAGGACGAACATCAAATTTAGTTTCTCTCTTAGCAGATACTTTATTTAATGTTCCACACTTTTTAAGCATCACGTATTGAGATGTTGTGGAAGCAAATTCGATTACTAAATTGATCTCGAAGAAGATTTGATTTTAGGAGAAAACAGGAAAGGTGCGAAACTGAGTGGAAATAAATAAACAAGAAACTGTTTAAACATTTTAAGATTTTACTTAAATAGTTGCGAGATCCGTAAATAGGCTTAAAATGCTTGACAACCTCTTTCTTTAACCAAAAGATACACGACAAAGTGGAAATAAAAATAGAGGCATCTATTGATTTCTTTTTTGAACATTTTAGGATTTCTCTGAATTAGTCTCAGCATCCATAAAAAGGCTTGAGATGTGTAAAAACTAATTTTACTAATCAAAATATATGTACACCAGCAAGTGGAAGTAAAAATAGAGGCATCTAATTCGGAGTTTTATTTCGAATTTTTAACATAATATGACTTCCCCTCTAGTAGGTTTAAACCTAAGTATCTTAACTGCTTGGAAATACAAATAGAATCATAGACTTAAAGGACTCTTCAATAAGATTGAAGCAAAGTGATTGGCAGCAGTCCAGCCTTCGTAATCAAAAATTTATGTGTGGTGGAAATAAAAATAGAGTCAGTCGGTGTTCTATAAATGATTTTGTGGTGATTTGTTAGAATTTGGCTAGGCTAGTACGGTTCCTACCCTCCGAATGATGTCTACCAGCAGGGGAATCCCTTAGTTCAGAAATGTCGAGTTGTTCCCTGAAGAAGGTATTCCGTCTGTTTCCGTTGAGGGCTGGGCAGTCACATAAAACGTGTTCAACTGTTTCTTCATCTTCAAGACAGAATCGGCAAGTCTTATTTTGCTGAGGTGATATCTTAAACCGTCCTGTAGGGTGCCGTACTAGGTTTCTGATATCATGCCGACTTAGACTGAAACATCTGTTGGCATTTTTCTTGAAGGGAAGGATGACTCGTTTGGCCTGTCTTAGACCTGGAGTTTCCTCCCAGTACGAGATGCATTTTGAGTCCACTCAGTGCTTAATGGCTAGATTTACTGCAGTTCAAGAGGTGCAGCAGAAGGGTTCAACTCCGTTGAAGGGGGTTTCTGAAGCTTTTCTGACCAATTTATCTACTTTTTTGTTTTTGTCAACGCCCTCATGCCCAGGAACCTACCATAGTTTGGTCTTGTTCCTTGAGCTTAATTTTTGGAGGGTATTGAAGCAATACATGACTGATTTGTAGTCAATAATGTGCGAGCTTAGGGCATTTATAGATGCTTGAGTGTCCGTGAATATATGGATGTTTGCACCTATCATACCAGAGTTGTATATCAGATTGGCGCATTCTTGAATGTCGGGTATTTCGGATTGGAACACACTAGGACTCTTACCCATGGCAATTGATATGCTTGTGTTTGGTCCGTGTGTTCTTATAGGAGGGTATGACTTAGGTAGCTCACTAGGTTTGTTGCCTGATTTGGGGATAAATATTACGTTTACCTCCCTCCAAGTACATAGTATGTAGCCCCAGTTGAAGCTGAACCTAAATAAGGCTATTAAGATGGGTCTCAAACAGTCCATTCGTTTTTGCAGCAAAGCTGGGAAAAAGCCCTCCGTTGACATGTCAATGTTGTAAGACCCTGAGAAGTGAACCTGAAGTAAGGTATTCAGTGTTTCTTCTCGGTGGCGTGTGATCTTGCCATTTATTGTCATGTCTAAGTGGCTCGTGTTCCGTGTTGCATCTCATATTGAACATAATCTAATCGGAAACTTGGCAGTCTTTGACAATGCTTTGAAAGGAAAGGAGAAGAGAGAGTTAGGTCTTAAACGTCCTCTCTTATTCTATTTCTAAAAGTAGGTTTGCCCCCCTTATTTAGTATAACAAGATTGTTAGTATATAAAAATTCTAAGAGTGACTCACTTCTTTTATTGATGTCCCGGTGATGGGCGTTTGCGTCGCTGCCGATGATTTAATGTACTCACTGAGTCTGACAGTACTGGACAAGTTCCTGTACTGGGGTGGGTGGTATTTATACCTCATCTCCAGCGAAGTACGCCAATGCGCACACACATTTGTGTATCTCTCGGCCAACGTGGCGTTCCGCATGAATGGCCCCAAATCTCCTTGAATGAGAGAAAATTTAAATCTGAAATTACCATTGGCAAAAATAAACTCTCTGGTTTTACTATTTAAACCAAATATCTTACCATTACTTGACTTTGGTTCTTGGATTAATCCAATGTTGATGTTGTCTTCGGCACATTGTTCTCTATAGACGCCTGAAGCACCCATAGCTCGATTCAGGTTTGCCTGCAGCACATTTATATAGGATGCCATTTCTTATGTTCATTTCCAGGGTTTTGTTCCCTGTGAAGTTTTCTTTATCACCTCGGCGTCTTTCGAGACCCTGATAAGGGAGGAGGAAGTTGACAGGGAGACATCCAACGCCTTGTTGAACACATTCTTGTGCATTATTATTGCTGACTTCAGGCACACCAGTAATCTCGATTACATTCTCAACGCATTTCTGCTCTCCAGCGATGTGCTGAGAAAGTCACAGTTAAATTTCTTGAAACATATAAGTTCTTCATACAGCATTTGGATTTTAACTGTGACGTTGCCAGGCTGTGGTGGTAGAACATATGCTGTTGCTTGCCGTTCATCCTTCGTCTCAGTGGTCCTTTGCAGATTAGCGACTGTTTGCTGATTCCGCTTTTGCAACTGTTTCGATGTCGATGCACCAGCCACTGTTGTTGCTGCCGATACCGATGGGGACGAAACACTTTCTTGCTGCAGAGACTTGCGACGAAAGGCGGTACATTTGTCACAATGATATGGGACATTGCGAGTATTCATGTACTCGATATCCGACAGAGTCAATTTTGCACAATGGAAATACATCTTGCAGTCAACGCAAGTGATTTTGGTCTCATCTCCTCGATCTATTTTTTATTGCAAATTTGCCACTGCATTTTAAGAACTTGTATGAAAAGAACTAAACTTAATTAATCAAATACGAGTAGTTTACACCCCACGAAACTTAGAGAAAACACGTCCGCTCTCTTCAAAGAGATTTTTTGTATCTCTTGAGTATCTAGTCTGTCCAAAGCGAAACGAGACGACCCCCTAAAGCTCTATAAGCCGCCTCATCGTGATGTCATTAATGCCAAAGACCACGCGAGCCAGATCTCTCTCATCTGATCTTTGCAGAACTCTCCATGTTCTAGTGTTCAGTTCTTTATTCTGGCCATCAAGTATCGCCAGAATACGTTCACTTGCTACTCCGGTACTTTGTGAGAAGAAGCCTCTGATGACGTAGGGTTTCGGAAATAGTCCCTCTTTCACAAGCATCAGCTCCAACCCACATTTCCTTTTAATCAAATCAAAGTTTTAGTGCATCCACTCTGCACAGACTAACTTTCGCCATCCGACTTTGAAAGTCGTGCCGCGAAAATCCGATTTAATATCCTTATCGCGTTGTTCTGTTGTGATATCCATAATTCTCTCTTGTATCTGAGCCATTTCTTCATTACTAAGACGATTACAATCGAGATCTACATACTGGGATTACGCCCAGTCTTACACAGCTCATGATATTACTATATGAGGCTTTGTCGATAGGTGCATTCGCAGTAAGAGCTCGTTTCGCATCGGGGTGAGGTGGAGTATTGTCTTCGGATCGCATGCCTTACACCTTAGGACCATTGTTGTCATCGGTTACTTTCGCAAGGACTCGTGCTTTTTAAATGCTACTGCCATTTTTCATCGCTCGCTTGAAACGGCTTTTCTCAGATGATGTAAATCTGATGAAACCGGAATTTGAAGGACTCTTGTTATCTCATGCAACATGATGCTTAGGTTTCATAGAGTGCAGGTCTCTGAAATTGAGTCGCTGCGAAGAGGATGATTCCCTTCCAGTTCGTCCATCTTAGAGTCCAGGCTAAGTGACCTTGCCCGTTCGGCAGAAGTCATGTCAAAGACGACAAGGGTTGTTCTCAAAATTCCTTGTTATTGTCAATGAGAGTTGTCCACTAGACATTAAAATCAAGTGACCTTAGAACAGGTTTCAGAGAGAAATGGCAAATACAAAATGGAAATAAAAATAGAGGCATGGACGAATCTATTACTGAGATTGAAACAAACATCTCTGTAGGGAAAATGCAGAAACCCTGGATACATTTTTAAGTAAAAGAACAAACAACATGCATTACCTTCGAATTAAAAATCTACGACAGGTGGAAGTAATAATAGAGGCAGTCGTTGTTTATTTAACGATAGCGGTCACCTACGCATTAAGCTAAAGTGGTCATTGAATATGATTAAGTAAAATGACACGCCAAAGGCGCATTCGCTGAACAGTACAAAATATAAATAAAAATAGACGCAAACTTTACATATTTAGCAGAGTACGAGCAAATAACCTTAGAATAGGCCTACAGGCAGAAAACAAACTATTTGCACGTATGTTACGTTATGGACTTTTCTGTATTCTTGCATTGGTTTAATTTATATGGATTCTCAACACGCATACTCGTAATGTCATCCGTCGATTGTTCTGGAGAATGAGTGATGCGGTAATGATTCGAGCGTGACCAACATAGCAAATGATTGCTATTCAATGTACAGACATAAGCGAATGTAATTATTTATTGGTTGCCAATGTCGCTGTTTCGATTCAATTTAGAGTTTCTTTCTTGAAAATATCAATTCATTATTAATCCATTCACCTTGAACTAAGAAATACCTTCCAAAGGATACTATCTTCTGTCTACGGGGTTTGAGTTTTCTCTTGACTGAACTCCTACTCAATTATGGAAAGATTTTGATGGCATTTTTGTGATGAACTTTTAATTAGAAGTTCCATTACAAATTGCATGAAGTAAGAAGTAGGAAAAGTTTCTAAGGGGGCCATCGGTTTGTTGAGGAAAGATCTTAGGAAAAACCCCTGAAACTTGAATTTGTACAAATTCATCAAAGCGTATCTATTTACTATAATAGATTTAATATTGCTTTATTTTCATGGAAAACCCTGTCGATATTTACATAATCCCTAATCATACATAGTGCTGATAATTTTCAATTAAAGATGCAAACCACTATGTTTGCATTTTAAATAGAAAAAATTGACGAAAAAGTTGGAGTTTTCTCATCTGTAAATTAATTAATTTCTTGCTGGTGACATTTATTTAAAATTATGATTTATATCTGAACAATGATTGAGAAGAATAAATCTTCTTCCAGACGTATAATTAGACATCTCCGATTAAATGAATTAAATGCTCCGGACTGTCTGAGGACGGACGGTTGGAAATTATTTGCATTTGCGAGGAAGTAAAGTCATTTTCTTTCTATTTTGTTTTCTCTTCTGTTTCATCTTTTGTCTTTACTTTAGTTTTTCGCTTCAATATTTGAAGTAGGTATAATTAGTGCTTGAGCAACTAGCATTTTATGTTCAAACGAAGTCGTTTGTTTTGGATTTGAATGCACGGACTATGGTTGGGAGTTTCGTTTTTTTACGGCAACATAGTTGGTTGATTTTTTAGAACATTTATGCATGAATCTTACGGAAAATTAAGGATATAGAAGCAAGAAAAAAGCTAAAAACAACCAAGGACAGCTAAAAACATGCATAGAACGTGCTGTGCAATTTTGTCCTCCAAGCTATATCTTCTGTTTGATATCTGTACGAGTATATTATAGCTATGCAGGCCGGACAAAATATATCTTTTAAAGAATTTGTTTGTTCCATTTTTAAAAATCCAATTCATTTTTATTTGAAATATTGAAGATGCGGAAGCCACGCTGATAGAGATTCCCTCGATTTCAGCGCGGCATTTTCAGGATGGATTCGAATACTTTGCCCATTAACTCCTTTGTGATTCGATCACTATTGCTGTCACTATAGAAATTTTTAACTGGAAGCATATTTTCAAGAATGATGTTGAAATCCTATGCAATCCAGGGCATCCACCGTGTCCAAGTCTATTTTTGCGATTAAAATTTTTTTGAAATGCTCCTACTGATTACATTGTTATCCTGATTAATTCCAGGAGTTTAACAAGTTTTTTATGCGAAACCTAAACAAATTTATACATAAGGACTCTAAATTAATGAAGAGGCTTCCCCCGTTTTCTCTTAGACCCGCCGAAAGATAAATGATTTTAAGTGATGTCCTTGTTAGATGGTGCTACACTCGGGGTGGACCAGGGACCCAACAAAGTTACCTCACTAGCGCGGTTAGAGTAGGTCCCCTCCAACTGCTTAGATAAAATCATCGTTGAAGGAACAAATACGCTTGTTCCCATGACCTAGCCATTTAGGCCGTGTTATCTGAGCTTTTCTGACGAGGTCGGCATCACTGTATTGCTATTGATGGAAGAGGCACCAAAAATAGCCCGAAGGAATCTCTCGAAAGCTTTTCCCTGAAAATATCTTCTACAGAGTCATTTTGGTTGGTTGAAGGAGGAATTCTATTACTCAGTTGCCTTTCCGCTCTAGTGTCGTTATCAGAGTTGAAAACAGAGTCAAAGTCGAAAAATTTCCTTTTTATCTAAAGGTTGTAGCCTGTCGTCGATACGTGTCCGTGCCCTTTTTTGTTGACAGCCTATGCTTTGTTTTTCCTTCGTTAACCGCTAAACTCATCTTTGTCGCTTTGTCCGTTTACGGACAGCTCGCTATGTTCTTCGTGTTGGTGCCTCTAAAGTTTCAAGAAAAATCTTGGAATAAAGTCATGTCATCCACAGACAGAATTATTATGACATGTTGTTGTCCCAGTTTAGGACATCTCACTTCATAAGAATCGGTTGAAGTTGTTGAAATCCCATTCAGCGGGCATACTTTCGTATTTCGGAAAAAGAAGCCGGAAATTCTGCCTTCGGGGCCAGAAGCTCTGTTAGAAAAGTTGTCTGTCCTTATCCATGTTAAAAGATTCATAGTGCTTGAGGGTGGGATGGTGTTAGCCGTTCAATTTTAGAACTTTGTTCTTCAGATAGCGCTTCTCATGCTCTTTCATTTTATTTCTGAGGGGTGTAAGTTCGACCCATCTTTTCTGCTCGTAGAGCTCGCGAGCCCATTCCGTTCTTTTCTGCAGGGTCACTCTACAACACCAGTTTGTAATTCCACTCTGCATGTCCGATGGTTGTCTGAATTTTCCGGCCTCATTGCTCTTTGGAGCTGATGCCACCGATCTTCTGCGATCGATGCTGATGGCATTGCACTCCACAAGGAAATTTCGATCGGAAAAGGTCTGAGCGGTAGTCGTTCGACGTTTAACTTCCTCAGAATGGTTCGGTTCCTTGGAGCTTCGTGTTCAAAAATCGAAAACACTAAAAAAGTGCCTACCATCAATCACAATATGATAACTTGGGTTGAACCAAGGGTTCGTTGATCTGGAGTCAGCCAGGTCTTTTGGTAGATTACAAGGTGTGAAAACAGTGTGCTGGCTACTGTTACATTTCATGTCACAAAGTCAATACGCCTTTGCTGGTGCTGGAGCATATACTGCACTGCTTATCTATCTCGGCACTGAAATCCCCAAAGACGATAGGACTTCCAGAAGCTCATATAAGCAGTCTTTGGTAAGTTTATCTTTCTACTTTGCCAAGTTGTGGACTTTCATGAGGCTCACGTAATCGAATTTACCTATCAACCAGATTGTCGCCAGGAGTTCGCTTACATGGCTGAAGACTTGTTTCTCAGTGCGAATCCGTATCCGAATAAGCCCAGCGACTGCTCTCCGTGTCGCGCCGATTGTCTGAAGCATTCTCTGTAGTAGATGTCGAAGTTTCTCATCCTCTTTCTGTCCGGTCTGTCCTATCGCACTCTTTGAGTGACAATTATATTTGCAGCAGTCAAAGGTCTCTTTTAGTTGTTCGGCTGCACGCAGTCCTTTAAGAGACTAAACACTTCACGTGCAGATCCGGAGATCATTTTATTTTTATTTTTCGCCATAGCCGCCAACAGTGAATTCGTTGTTATCAGAGTGTATGGCTAGTTTGTCACATTTTTTTTTTGTATCAACTCACATTGGGTTGCATATGATGGTGTAGGGCAGTATTATGCTGCTGCCTGAACACACACTTGTCAGTAAAGCCTGAATGCGTAATGATTTACTCATTGTGTTACCGGGATGCCACTAAAAAACAGCTCATCATCAACTTGAACCTAAAATCACCAAGGCGCTGTTGACATTGTAGCTAGCACATTGCTAATATGTTCTTCCGAAGAGCTTGTAGAAGCAATCATCATTCTTCGTAATATTAGCATTAAATCAATTTTGGGCTCCTACTACGTTCGGTATGAGAATGCTCCTAATATTTGACCCGCATACGTGAAGGCCACTGCTCATTTTTCGCTTTTTATTTTGACATCCTGGTTAGGTGCTTTAAAGTGACCAAGTTTCCAAGACCAGGAGTCTCAATTGCTCAATTCACCTGACTTTTGACTTCGCTGTTCACTTTTTCTAAAGGACTCCTCCTTGGATCGATCTTATACGCTTAAGTTGACTTATCTGTTTTGCTCAAATCAGAGAATTAAGCTACAATATACTACAAAACGCCTGTTTATATTATATTTCAAGGTTCATCACCTCTTATCTGAATCAGGTTAAGGATTTGCTTAAGTAAGGTTCATGGTTCATTCACATAAGCAAACCTATCAGACTATACAAATCATTACCTTGACCGTATCTTAATTGTGATTATCTTGTCAATCTGCCGGTCTATTTGCTCTCATAAAATAAGTCATATCCTTGGGACACATCAAATCTAACCTAATGCGCACCCGACATCACAGCCACACGTTCTCGCCATGTTCACTCACTCGTGTTAGTCAAAGGTGACATTTGCGTCATCAAAATCGGAACCCAAATACGAGTATTTATCCATAACCCAACCGTAGTAAAGCAAAAACTGTCATTCGTAATTTTTCCGAATTTTTCCCAATTTTCTCGTTCACAAAACATCTAAAATTACCAGACCATAGTGGTGTAGAAGAGAAATAAGGCTCACCATCACACTAAATGTGGTGTAACCTGTTTCAGTTGAAAGATTTTTCTTCACTCTGGCAGTGAGTTTTCATCACAATTTCCCCCCGTTAGGAGGAAAAAGAGAGACAAAATAGAAAACTATTTTCCCTTTGGTTCTCTAGAGAGGTGGCATCCAGAAGATACTCGTACACACCATTCAACCTTCTTGTTTGTACACATGTCGTTGACCGACTGAACTTTTCGTTCGCTACGGGTGAAAACCATTTTTCACACTGACCAACCGGAAATGTTAACTACCCGTCACTTGTATGGTAACTATGTTTGTCCCGGACTGTGTGATACAGCAGCGAATATGTATGTTCCCAGCTGTGATGAATATGTAATCACTTTATACAACTGCCACCATCACCACCACCACCACCAATACAACAACGGTGACAATTATTAGAAAATTTTCACAACTAGCACCCGAATTGGACTATAGTAACCACTAACTGCGAGTAACCAACAAAACTGAAAACGTGGAAATATCGCTGATAGTTCAAACTTTTCTCAACCCAGCCCATGTTGGAACGCGGAGATGGATGTACTCGTATCTATGTGATTGCTAATGTGCTTTTGTATAGAGATTCTCTTAAAAGCCGGTACATATACATAACTTTCGTAGCAAATTCACATACAGAGTCACACTCTAAAGTCAGATACAGCGTACATTTTTTTTTTACATAAATGGAATAGGTACCAGTTGCTGACAACCACTAGATGGGCAGTAGATTATAGTATCGGTTGGAGTAAGAGAGACTTTTTTTTTGTACGAGTAATGGCCCGTTCAACTGCTTCCTACTCCTTCTTCTTGACAGTGGAAGTTGTTTGACTTGTATCTATCTAATGGCGCAAGTAGGTCGCAACACTTTTCCACCGATCCCAGATGAATTGGTTACGAGCATTTGGCTTTCTTTTCTTATTCTCTTTCTCTGGCCATGGGTTTTGTTGACGTTAGTTGAAGTTTCAATGCCCCTACCACCCCACCAATTGAAGACCTGTCGGACTCTATCCCTTACAAAGTGGTGTAAAGTTTCAAGTTTTATGGGCTAAAGGTATTCGTATTTTATTTTTACGACCGCGTCTAGTTGGAAATTCGAGATAAACAATGTCCGAAAAGTAGGTAGACAGGAGGCAAGAATTCAATCGGATCTCGATCAAGAGGCAGTCAATTTTCATTTGACCTAATCAGGAGGCTTAAGTGGGTGACAGTTCTTCTTTTTCAATTGATGTTTTGAGAAGTTGTTTTTTTTCTACATAATTGTTAAGGCTGTTACCTTCGTATCTTAAAAGGGGTCATAAAGATTTTGTTTTAGAATTAAATTGCTTTGAAACTATGGGAGATTCTATTGTTCAATTGCAATCTAGGTTGAGTTGAGAGTAACTGCGTGTACACAATAGAATAGTCTTTAAATTTATCTGACTTGGGATGAGAACCCTCTATTTCATTGGGCGAAAAGGTCTCTTCATCAGTTCTTAAGCAACAAAAAGTACTTTCAACACAGACGGACGAAAACGAAATCTTATTCTGTGCAGTGTTAGATAGCATGTTTATGTTTAATTTTGTTTAATAGGAGCCTCCACTGCTGCTTCCAGATTTAGAATGTGTTGGTCTACTTTCAGCTTGTAGTTTAAGGTGAAGTTTCGATTTTTTTTAGTAAGATTCTAGCCATTAAAATTTCTCCCACGTGTATGCATGTCTAAAGCGCCGAAAGTCTATATTTTTAAACGGATTTCCCGAAGAACTTCGTTGAACTTTTCAAATCTGCGTGATTTGCTCAGCTACCTTATACTGGCTTTATATGTGACATTGTCATAGCAATCTCCTGAGAGGTTAACGACAGAGCAAACGTACTAAAATTTAACACACTTTAGCAAGACGACGATGTCAGCGGTTCGGTGAAACGGCAATGCGGACAATCGTCAGCTCCAATACTGTGGAACAGAAACTGATTGGGTTAATGGGTTGATTCTTACAAATACAACTTTTTTTTTTACAGAATTGAGGACATGGGGCATGATGCCTATTCATTGTTTTTCCTGTTTCACTAACTTCGACTCAGTAAAATCTTGCCGTTCCTATTCGTATGCAAAAGTCCAGGAAATGGTTCATCATAGGAATTCTTCATTAAGCGGTCCTTCTACCTACTGCAAATTTTCTTGTTCCCTGTTTATAGGTGTTCCTGCTCATCTTCAAGATGATCCGGTATTTTATTGTATCTACCAGTTCATCTGTAAAGATCGGTCAACTTTATTCTTTTATTGTACTGCTCCTTAGTAGGATTATATATATTGTAAGCTTCAGTCTCTACGTGCCAAAAAAGACTCTTGCTTGGGACATTTCGCCGTTTGCCACCTTGACGCACATAACGTTGCTGTAGTACCTTTTTTAGTCTGAAACTTTTGCGCGAGTTACATGCACAACAACATGTAAACCGCTCATAATATGCAGCGCCAAAAGTAGGCTTAGGAGATTGTTTGGCGCCAGCATAGCGGAGGAGATGTCTTTTTGTAGCTGCGATGAGGTAGTCGGTCTATTGATACCAGCGAGATAAGCCACATGTCCTAATTATTCCACAAATAAAGATACATATACATAAGGTACGGTTGCGGATATCCCAAACTACGCCAAGACAAACTAATGCTGTGAAAAAATTCGACGTCAGACGGCTACAATCGCAAGAGATCGCCAAGTCCTTTTCCGATCGAGTGTCTCTTAATCTCTTAAGAGGTCCAATGCCGCCAGCATCAAGCATCGAAGACCATTGGAAACACTGCCCAAACGCCATCAGAGATGCCGCTTCTGATGTGCTGGGTTTCACTCGTCCACCACAACGAAACCCCTGGTTCGATGATGAATACCGGCAAGCACATGCAGCTAAGCAAGATGCATATAACGCGGCGCTGCTTAGAAAGACCAGAGCTGCTCATGAGCTCTATGAGCGGAAGAGGAGAGACGAGCACCGGCTTCTCAGGAGGAAGAAGAAAGAGCATGAGAGGCGCGCGATGGAGGAAATTGAGAGATGCTACTCCAGGAATGAGGTTCGGAAGTTTTACCAAAAGGTAAAAATAACATGCCACGGAAACAAACCCCGAACCGAAGCCTGTAGAGATGAACAAGGGAACATCGTAGTAGAATCGCAGTCGATGCTGAGGATTTGGAAAGATCATTTCTGCAGACTGTATACCGGCGATGACGGACCAAATACCGCTGTCAGGCAGAATCAACCTTTCAACCTGGACGATGATGACCAACAATTCCGTCCACCCGACCTGGATGAAGTGAAGATAGCTATATCGAAGCTTAAGTCCAACAAAGCTGCTGGAGCGGATGGCATGACTGCCGAGCTCTTCAAAGCGGCAGGCGATGACTTGGTAAGGAGCATACACCAACTCATCTGTAAAATATGGTCGGACGAAAGTATGCCCGATGAATGGAACCTCAGCATTGTTAGTCCGATTCTCAAGAAAGGAGACCCTCTGAACTGCGCCAACTACAGAGGCATCAGTCTACTTAACATCGCATACAAGATCTTATCTGCCGTATTGTGTGAACGCCTGAAGCCGTTCGTCATCAACCTGATATGTCCCCATCAGTGTGGCTTCAGGCCAGGAAAGTCCACCATCGACCAGATATTCACACTACGGCAGATCTTGGAGAAGACCCATGAGCTTCAGATCGATACCCACCACCTATTCATCGATTTTAAGGCCGCGTATGACAGCATCTATAGAGACGAGCTATATAGAGCAATGTCTAGTTTTGGCATCCCTGCCAAACTCGTCCGTCTGTGCAGGATGACGATGGAGAATGCACGCTGCTCCATCAAGGTCGGTAAAGATCTCACCGAGACCTTTGATGTCCAGAAAGGATTTAGACAAGGCGATGCGCTGTCATGCGATTTTTTCAACATCGTATTTGAAAAAAATAGTGCAAAACTCACGAGCAAACATAAGAGGCACTATCTTTCAAAAGTCCGTCCAACTACTCGCATACGCCGACGATATTGACAAAATCGGGAGAAAGCAGCGTGATGTCAGTGGCGCTTTCGCGAGTATTGAGACGGAAGCGGCGAAAATGGATTTAGCGGTCAATGAGGGCAAGACCAAGTATATGCTGTCAAGCAAAAAGGACAACCAACACCGACGTCTCGGACAGAACGTCACCCTCGACAGATATAACTTTGAGGTAGTTAAGGACTTTGTCTACCTAGGCTCCGCTATAAATACAGACAACGACACCAGCGCTGAGATCAAGCGAAGAATAACTCTTGCCAACCGTTGTTTCTTTGGGTTTAGAAGGCAATTGAGTAGCAAAGCCCTCTCTCGGACAACAAAAGTCACCCTTTATAAGACTTTAATAATCCCGGTCCTGCTCTATGGCGCAGAGGCATGGACATTATCAAAAATGGATGAGAGTGTTCTTGGTTGCTTCGAGAGAAAAATTCTTCGGCCGATCTTCGGTCCCGTCTGCATTGACGGTGAGTGGAGGAGGAGATACAACGACGAACTGTATGGACTGTACAGCGACATGGACCTAGCCAGAAGAGTGAAGATCCAAAGACTGAGATATCTGGGTCATGTTGAGCGCATGGACACCAATGCTCTGGTCCGAAAAGTCTTCGAATCCGCTCCCGACGGATAGCGCAGTAGAGGAAGGCCAAGACTCAGGTGGCGCACGCAAGTGGAAGAGGACCTCAGCCAACTTAGCGTGCGAAACTGGAGGCAGCTAGCCAGGGATCGAGCTGGCTGGAGAAGCTTGTTGACTGAGGCCCAGATCCACCCCGGACTGTAGTGCCACCTAAAGTAAGTAAGTAAGTAATACATATGTATTAATACAGAAATTGTTTGTTTCATTGAATAATAAAATTTACTCTATTGTACTATAACTCGCGTCATTGTGTTGACATTAGAAATTGGAATAAGTAGCATAATTTTATAAGCAACAAACTGCTTGCGCCCGGAAACCGTCAAGGGTGGTCATTATCACTTGTACGCACTCTGAAGGAGAAGCTCCGGGGGGGAGTATTCTTGTTGTTATCCCATAGGTATTGCCCACATGAAGATATCTAATCACGCATACATTGAATTGAATTGAATTGAATTGAATTTGATATGTTAGTGCACCTCCAGCTCACGTAAGGTGTAAAAATGCCTGAATGTGTATGTTCTTCACATGTTCGCCTTTTAAGGCAGGCAGTATCCTACAGACCATTGGTACCTACTTCATCCCCAGAATTAGACAGCGGTCGGTGCCTATGAGGAAACTTTCAGGAACCACCTCCCGCAATCTGCGTGTTGTTGGAACTGGAAATCATGTGAAATTTAAGCTGATGGGCTCTCTGAGATGCCTTTTTTTGCGGTTGATTCCTTCTTTTCTCCAGGGCTAAACCTAAAAAATGGACACGATGGTCCCAATCATAGGTCTTAAGCTGATATGTTACAGGGAAACTATCTACCTTAACTTACGTAAGATTGAAAGTAGCTTGCTACTTGTTCTCTGTATTCAATATTCTGTACAGTGTACCGACTACAACTGTTTAACTAAACTGCAGCATTAATGGCGGTCTAGGATCAGCCTCGAAACAAAAATGCAATTCTAATTCTTATACTCTTTGATCAACCAAAATGGTGCAATACCCACACTGGGATAGGTTAACGACATCAAGATTTTCCTCTGACCTCTACTTGGAGATGCTAGATCTATTATCACAAGCATTATGGGCTTACAAACAATATCAATCAGTGATCTGCTATCCGAAAACTACACGCAGGTTGAGCAGTTTGTGTGTGATAAAACGTCTAGAATTTCACATAGTACATCAGGTGCAAGACCCACCTGAATTTTCATACAATTTTACATCAATGATCAGGGGACATCGAATGCCTAATTACAAAGGTAAAGGTAACATATAGTACTTTAGCAACTGCTGATCAGCACAGATATACTTGACTTACTTACTTAACGGTCTCAGGACCCGTGTAGTGTCTCTGCCTGAGACCCTGCAGTCTTCCATCCTCTACGATCCCGGGCACACTGCTTCCAGTTGTCCAGACCAAGCGCTCTGGCATCCGCGATGGCTTGGTCTTTGAAAGGGAGGTTCGGTCTTTCTTGGCTGGGATTCGAAGATCCTCTTAGCTGTAGCATTATTGTGCATTCTCTCGATGTGGCCGAGCCAATGTAGTCGACGTGTTTTGGCTTTTTGGACTACATCCACATCTTGGTACAGCTCATAGAGTTCGCGGTTGTATCTTTTCGGTTGTATTTTCTCCTTCGTTCGCTCTCCTCGTGAAATCTCTAACTAACTCGAAATTGTTGCTATTAATAGTGACGTTTTATCCTAGGCGGTGGACAAATGCTTGATTTTTTGTTGATTGCATGTACTTAGCCTTCTCTCATTTACTTCAAGGCAAACGGATTTCGCCTGTTCTTCAATTGCCGTGAACGCGTCTATCACAGCACGCTGGGAGCGACCGATGATGTCAATATCGTCCGCATACCCGAGCAGCTGAATGGACCTGTTGAAGATAGTGCCTTCCATGTTGACACCTGCCCTGCACACTATCCGCTCCAGTACAAGATTAAAGAAGTCGCATGATAGCGCATCTCCTTGCCGAAATCCGGTGCATGTTTGAAATAGTTCGCAGGAAATGCTGAATGAATGACACAGCTGAATCAGTTTAGGCGGAATTTCGAATTCGGCCATCGCCATATAAAGCTCCTGACGATGTATGCTATCATACGCGGCTTTGAAGTCGATGAATAGCTGATGTGTTTCGACTTGAAATTCGTTGATCTTTTCCATGATTTGCTTCAGTGTGAAAATTTGGTCTCTAGTCAATCTGCCGGGCCGGAAGCCACCCTGGTACGTGCCGATTAGTGTGTTGCAGAAGGGTTTAAGACGTTCACACAGTACGTTGGATAGGATCTTATATGCGACATTAAGGAGGGATATGCCTCGATAGTTATTGCAAGACATAGGATCGCCTTTTTTGTAGATGGAGCATATGGAGCTGATAGTCCAGTCATCGGCCATATTTTCTTCCACCCATACTTGGTTGATGATTCGGTGCATGCTCCCTACCAAAACATCAGCACCGTATTTAAAGAGCTCCGCTGGTAAACCAATAGAGCCTGCGGCATTGTTGTTTTTAATCTTTTTTATAGCTAAGCCAACTTCTTCTATACTAGGTGGTGGAACTGGTTCTTCATTGTCTGGACGTGCCCTATCACTCTCTCTGCCTGATGCTCATTAAGCAGCTGCTGGAAATGCTGCTTAAACACATCTACTATTCCCTGCGCTTCGGTGACTAGATATCCTTCGCTGTCTCGAAGAGTCTGCGTACCGGTTTTGTAGCCAGCAGCCAGTTGCTTGGCTGTTTTATAAAACCTCGGGATGTTATTACGATCACGCGACTCTTCGATCTCCTTGAGCTGGGAAGCTGCGTAAGCCCTCTTCTTTCTACGCAGAATCTTCTCTTCCTCCCTTCTCCTGGCTCGATATTCTTCTCTCGCTGCCCTTGTTTTGCGCTGCAGCGCTTTCTTGTGTGCACCTCTGTCACCTTTTTCCTGTACACACATTTATCATCATACCACAGGCTCTTTCTCTGGGCTGGCTGGTACCCTATAGTGGTTTCGGCTACCTCCTTGATAATGTCGCGATACTGGCACCACTGATTGTTGGCGTTTGTGGTAGGTGAGTGTACAGAGGAGAGTCTCATAGTCAGGCGCTGTCTGTTGTCGTTTCGTGGATTATGTTCTTACCAACTAACCCGCCAAAGATGTTTTCCTTTCCGACTTTAGCATTTAAGTCCCCGAGTACAACAGGAGGTCATAGAACTCTTCCTTGATAGGATCTTCAGCCTCGTCGGTAGGGGCGTGTGCACATATTAGGCTTATGTTTTTGAAAGTAGCTTTGATGCGGATCACAGAAAAGCGATCAATTATCGGCTTTAAGTCAACGACTTTTTTCCTAAGCCGTTTTCCCATGACGAATCCTTTTCTTGCAGCTGTAATAGATCAGCACAGATATACATAGTGCAAACAATGCTATATTAGGATTAGGAGCAAAACCTTGCCTTTTAAGGGACTTTATTGTAGTTTTTTGGTACTGATTCATTTGCATGTCATCCTCATTAACCCATATCTCGTCACCAGTGATGATACGTTCCATAAAGTAGCATCTGAATTGATTTGTGCTACATGTCCGTAGCAATTTCCTTGAAAGAAACTGCAAATCCAACTAAAATGTGGCCAACTGATTTGAGATAGATAGATATGTAGTTCTTATGAAAACTATAATGATGACTTTGGATTATCAGTTTTTTCACTAAGCCAATGTTTTCTTCAGTAACTCTCATTGCCGGCTGTCTAGAATGAGGCAAGATTTCAACAACTTCAGGCTTTTTACCAAAAATAAATAAATAAATAAAATCAATTTTTAACCTCATCTCTATTTCGTTTCTAAAAGGTCTTCGTGTAAATCGTCATCAGGCTATAGACATCGGTTAGCAGTTTAATATCAGGAGAAAGATTTGCATCAATAGCAGAGCCAGTAGTGCTGGTGTGAGACCTTTTGAATACAAACCTTGTGACACGAAGTTTATATAGGATAACACTTAGATACTTAGTCTTGAGAAGACTTGACGAAAGCTATTCGCATGATCCTTGTAGCAGAATACAAGTACACACATCTTTTGTACATGCTTGAGTGTAAGCATTAAAACTACTAAAAATGTTTACGAAAGAATAGATATGTACCATAGCGGTTATCCCCATAATTTTTGACGGTGAAAGTGCTCAATATGTGTACATTCAGTTTTGTAGCTATATTTTGTATCACGTAAGATACTTTTCCGTGTTACGCATTTCATCTTAGACAGAGGATGCATTCTCTTTACTTTCTTCATCTGGAAGAAAGGTAGATAGGCCTGAAACTCTGTGCAAGTGAGTTGCTGTTATTCCTACCGTCGCAGCGGTATAAAGGTGACTATCGCTATTCACGAAGTATACAATTTTTAACCACCAGTTGGTTTACGTCGTTTTGCAGCATTTTAGGATATTTATGTACCATCGGTATGAGACGATTTGACGCCACAAAAGGATGTTACAGTACATATGGAACTTATCCGACTCGCAAGACATCCAATTGCTGAAATATATTAACGACGCGAGGGGAGTGCAGTTGGGCCGGATTACATACATACGGATACCGTCCAAACTATGAACGATAATATTGAATATCGTGATAATAATGACTCGGAACGTTGAAGAATAAAATGATGAGTGGCGGCCGAATCCTTAACCAGTGAAGGAACAGTATAAAAGCAGAAGCGACAGGAGAAATTGTAACAACCAACGATCGGTGAAACCAGTGCGGCATGCAATCAAAATATATTGTACATAAAAAGTTCTAAAGGGTGATTCTTTGAGTGGTTCTCATTCTAGTATAGACTTCTTATGAGATCATGCATTCCTCGTGTCAATTTGATATAGTACCTATATTGTTTGGCATTTGACTATGGAAAGATATAACCCGACAGCGTCCACAAATTATTCAGCTGTATGACGAAAATCATCGTTCTACGAAGAATTTGTTTGGTGCACTTAGAGCAACTTGCCTATATGTTCCACATAATTGGCCTACAGAAGGCACATCAAAATTCCATCGAGAGTCTGAAACCCAATTTTTATTCTGGGATAATATGCTTCCAAATAGATTACATCGAGCGTGAACAGATGTAGCTGAGAGTGTACGCTACGATAATTAATCGATTTGGCGCCATTCCTAATAGCTTGGCTTGTTGTATGCAACAAATTGGCGTATTTTACGTTGGATCTTGGTTTAAAAGCGTACAAAATTTTGCTCATTCAGGAACTTAAGCCGGTCAACCTTCCGAATTGTATGTGTTTCCGTCGTTTGGCTCAAGAGGATCCAGTAGTTTCTAACACAATTTTGTTCAGCTTTGGGGCCTATTTCTGGGTAAATGGCCATGTCAATAAGCAAAATAGTCATATTAAGGGGGCTAGCGTGGTTTATGAGCTCGTGGAATCATCGGTCAATATTTCTTTAAACCTCAGGTCGGCCGAAACGTAACAGTGAATACTGCGATAGGCATGATTTCGGACTGTTAGGCGCCTGAAATTGAAGCTCTTGGCCTCGGCGACATTCGGTTCCAATAATCTGGCGCCACTAGCCACACAGCCCATTATACTATAACTCTATTGCAAGAACTATTCGGTGAAAAGTTAATTTCACGCTTTGAATCGGTGAATTGGACAGCACACCTCTATGCTTTCTGTAAGCTGAAATTATACGAAGGGTAAATGCACAGTGGAGAAGCCGGAAAATTCGTAGAAGTACTGTTCCAAGCTTTGGGCAAATCCTTTGTGAAGTGATGATATCCGCGATTTGGATAAATCTTATCCGGTATTCAAAGTAAATGAATTCAAAAATGTAATTATTTCCCCTCATTTAGGCAATTATAAAAAAAGTCCTTTTTCCTTTTGTTTGCCAAATCGTTTGTGAATTGTCTTAATTGGTTTTCTTTTTTCGGTTGTATTTTCCCTATTCACTGGATACAACATTCTGACTTGTCCTCGAAGTTTTAGACGCGGTTCCAAACTTTACCGGGTGGACAAAATGGGAATTAAAAGGTTAATTTTGCGGCGGTTTTCAAAGGTTGTGTTCAAATGAAGACTTTCAAGGGCTCCTCGCTTATATTAAATTTATGCAGGTTCAGCCGCTCTTTTGTCTTACGTTATTCTAGTGAAAGGCAACAAAAAAAGGTCATTAGCATTACCTCATTATTTTTGACCACCAGAGAAACCGCCACAATCACCGCCGGTGGATAGCATTGGCGAAGCGCCATTACCAAAAAAAAACAAAAATATCAACAGAGTAATTGATAATAATTTGTGATCATCCAAATGGTTTCCGCCCGGTTGCCGAAATGATTGTGAAGATTTTTTTCCAAATTTGTTGTTGCTAACGCTCGTTAATGACACGAGGAATTTTCTAAATAAAATTATACAGGGATACATATTAATGGAGGGTACTACTGAGTATCTGAGGTTTAATTCTTCTGTTCGGAGAGACCCATTCAACAGTCAACTTGTAACATTTATTCTACCTTTGTTTATGTTAGGATTTGTTTAATTTAGTTTATAGTTTGTAGCATGAGATGTATGGGAATCCCAGCTGAATTTTTTCTTTGATTTAAGCTTCTACTATGAACTCATCTAAGAGACCGAATTTAACTTGTGTGCAAATTGTGGGTTTTCTCAGAAACGACATCAAATGTATGTAACTGGAAAGGTTTTATTTGGATTAATCGTTCCTTCTTGCTTACTCTGGTTGCCAAAATAGCAACACAGAATTTGCAACACTTGAAGTGGAATTTTCTTCTCGTATACATACTAGATATTTGCACAACTGTTATGGCTTTTGGGTAAAAAAAAGTTTGTTTTCGAATGTTCAAATGTTTCAGCACTCAAAAGTCAATAAATAGGGAAAAGAGAAAAAAAGAAGAAAGCCAATTCCTTGACTGTTTTCGAAGCAACGTACCGGAAATTTAAATAAATCACTTCGACTCCAATTGAAGCTACTTCAAACATGAGACATCCTTTTCGATATGTTGATGGAAAATGTCTGTTTTTGAAAGACTCTTTTTAGTTGGAGAAAGAGGAACTGGCTGGAGAAGCCAGTTAAATAAAATTGGCTGACTATGACAAACTACAGAAGCAACTCAATGGGTAGAGTGGTTGTAAGGATTTCTTCGTCCATATTGAAACAGAGCACTCGGAAAAATGAGCTAGCGCGTCCTTTAAAAAGTGCCTAAAATGCCAGCACCCTCCACATCGCTCCGACTACTTGTAGTCTGGTGCGAGCGTAAGCCGGATACTCACAGAGGTGAGTGGTGTCATCATCGTCTTCACAGTAAGCGTCGGAAGATTTGTGTCACTTATGCGCACCAGACTTAAGTGCTTATTAATAGCATTCTCGTAGTTATCGGCCAGTAGGAAGTTAAAAGATGTTCCTTCTGAAGGGCAGTCTCCGACCTCTTAGAGACATCGGGAAGGATTCGTCTTATCTGCTGGCATTCTGGAGAGTCATGCTGCCTGTTGTTATAATCATATGAAACCCAACTGCTGATGGACGCCCAAACCGAGAACAAAGGCAGACCTAAAGTAGGTGCGCAGCCTGAAAAACTCTTCGATGAGCTTTACCTTGTAAATTTATTGCCGTTTTCATTTTTCGCGACTTGAAACCAAAATAAGACTTGGTAAACTCAGATAAGTTTTTCACGAACTAGCTTGGATGATGTAAGATGGTTAAGCAAAGTTCTAAGCGCAGTTTGGCTGCCGCTAGAGATGCAACTTCTAAACTTGTAACGATCTATTTCACACTGCATGATTTGAGTTGACTACTTGACCACGTCTCCTAATACTCTTATGTTCCCGAGACTCGGGTGTTTAAGGCCCTTTGGGACGCTTTTCAAACAGTGGTTTTGGCGAGCCATTTTTCGCTTTACAACTTCCATAATCATTTATTGTATCATAGATAAAGTTGACAACGTTTGCAGATACTCCGAAGCCCTCAATATATGTCAACGGCGCCGCTGACACTTTTTACAGTCATTTTTCATAAGAAACATGAGCTTAACTGGTAGGACAATGACCGATATGGATCCGTACAGTTCCTTCTGTAGGCACGGTTATATGCTGTACGTAAATCGTCGATGAACAGAAAGTCCTCTCCAAGATATTCTGCAGTAGCTACTACCGGCCTAAAATTACACTGTAATGGACATTTTTTGCATTTGCTCAGTTACTACGGCGTCTTTGTTGTTACAGATAAATTTTATTTCTGATAATACAGTCTACTCGAAAAGTATATGCTCCATATCGATACTAACTAAGTAGTTAGAACTGAGTGCCCCTTTCAACGTAAGTTTGTATATTGCCGTCATTACATTTAAGTGGGGTGAAAGAATGCCTAAGATTCGACGATGTAATTTAGTGGTTAACCTTAAGTTGTGGCAACATACCGTAGATACACCGTTTATGTCCAGTCCTCTATGAGTTCAAGGGAGAATTGTGCCATATCAGCTATTTTCTTGTACACTGACCACACTATTGGAACTAGAACTCCCAGAAGAATCGTATGGCAATACGAGAGTACTATTATAATTGGAGGTGACCTAACAGCTTCCTTAGGAATTTTATCTATCATCACAAGCACTTTGCTTTTTGGAATGAGACCCCTTATTCCACATCGGATTAAGAGAATCAAACCAAATGAAAGGTCGTAGTACAAATATTTTTATCGTCGTTCTTCTCCCTTATCCTAAGTCACAACGCTAATTTTTAATAAAATTCTAGCTATCAGCTCTTTGTGGAACTCCGTACTCTATACTTCAAGGTTTGGTCTTTTCTTCGCTTACAGAACGTGTTGAATATTCCATGGGATACAACCCAAATTACGTACTCGTGCAAGAGCATGAATAGATCTAGATCGGATATCTGCTTCAGATGCCTTTCCTTCTAAAGAAGGCTAACTAGACCAATGCGTCTTCGAAGTTCCTCAAACGATGTCAGGAATACTTCATTCAATTTCATACGCGAGAGGTAATCAAATGAAGTGTGACTTGTTTCAAAAACCTTTTCTCCCTAAACGGAGATTGGCTCTTAGAGACAAGCCTATAATAAAAACATCAAGAAGGTGGGGACCCTCAAGAAAGGAGAACTTCCGAACTGGGCCACCTACAGATGCATCAGTCTTCTTAACATCGCCTACAGGATCTTATCTGCCGTATCACGCCTGAAGTCTTTCATCAACAACCTGATAGATCCATATCGGTGTGGCTTCAGGCTAGCAAAGTCCACCATCGATCAAATATTCACACTACGGCAGATCTTGGAGAAGACCCATGAGCTTTAGATCGATACACACCACCTATTCATCAATTTCAAGGCCGCTGCAAAACTCACGCACAAACCTAAGAGGCACAATCTTTCAAAACTGTGTCCAATTATTCGCACACGCCGACGATATTGACATAATCGGAAGAAATCAGCGTGATGTAGCGTGTTCGCGAGTATTAAGACGGAAGCAGCGAAAATGGGCTTAACGGTCGACGAGCAAGACCAAGTATATGCTGTCAAGCAAAACGGACACTCAACACCGACGTGTTGGATAGAACGTCACCTTTAACGTTTGGCTCCGCTATAAATTCAGACAACGACACCAGCGCTGATATCAAACGAAGAATAATTCTTGCCAATCACTGCTTCTGTGGGCTGAGAATGCAAATGCCAAGCAAAGCCCGCTCTCGAACATCAAAAGATATCCTATATAAGACCTTAATAATCCCGGTCCTGCTCTATGGCGCAGAGGCATAGACATTACCAAAAATGGATGAGGGTGTTCTTGGTTGCTTCGAGAAAAAAATTCTTCGGGCTATCTTCAGTCCCGTCTGCATCGACGGTGAGTGGAGGAGGAGATACAATGACGAACTGTACGGTCTGTACAACGACATGGACCTAGCCAGAAGAGTGAAGATCCGAAGACTGGGATGGCTGGGTCATGTTGAGCGATTGGACACCAATGCTCTGGTCCGAAAAGTCTTCGAATCCGCTCCCGAGGGACAGCGCAGTAGAGGAAGACCGAGGCTCAGGTGTTGCACGTAAGTGGAAAGGGACCTCAGCCAACTTAGCGTACAAAACTGGAGGCAGCTACCGAAAGATCGAGCTAGCTGGAGACGCTTTTTGATTGATTCGACGGTCCACCCCGGACTGTTGCGCCACCTAAAGAAAGAAGAAGTGATGGGGATTCATTGGTGCGTTTGGAGAAGACCTGAAGTCGTGCTAAGAGAAGCCCCCAAACCACCCGAGATAGACCTATCTTCGGAGTCTGGTAAAAGCAGGAACGACGTTTTTTCGTGAAAGTTTTACGCAGGGATCTTGCTTTAAAAGCTAACAAGATGTACCTCCTGCAGGAAATTAAACCATTTGCGTTAAAATAACCGTGAATGTGCTCAAAATCAGCTGACATTGGAACCGCTGTTTTATTGAAAAATTGTTTTCAGCGATAAGGCTCATTTTTTGCCCAATGGGTATGTGAACAAGCAACATTGTCACATTTGGACCGAAGATAATCCACATGAGATTATTGACAAGCCCTTATAACCCGAGAAATGCACTGTGGGCTGCGATCTGTGGGCATTCGTGTAGGATTGCGCTATGTGTAGTACAGCAAACGAAACAATAAACTTATTGAAGGAAACATTCAATGATCACACAATCTCACGCAAAGAACGTGTAAAATGGCCTCCAAGATCTTGTGATGTGATGCCTTTTCATTATTTTCTTTGAGGATACGTAAAAGCGCTAGCCTATGCTGCCAATCCAAAAGCAATCGACGCGTAAGAAACTTACATGTTTCATATTGTTGAGGACACGCGGCAAAAAATGCTTGAAAAACTGGTCGAAAGTATTGTCTCTCGGATGTCATCCTCTAGAACCAGCCATGGTGGGCATATCCCCGAACTTGTTTTTGCTTATTATGATCCCGAGTGGAACATATAACAATGACCAAATACCATTTTTTCTTAAACAATATTGTTGTCCCAAACTAACTTTTATTTTTTATTTTTTTATTTCAGGTATGTACTACAACCTTTCTTTGTGAATTTTGGATCTGAAAATTAAGTAATTTGTAGACAAATGTAAACCTCCGGTGCAAGTAAGATATTTAAACTTTACTAGAAATAATGACCAACAAAACGTCCATGTTTAACCCATGCATAGATGTTTAGATACGGCTAGGTACTATGACAACATCAGGACAGTAATTAAAAAGTAATTAGTTTCAATAGAATCCCAAAGTAAACATTACTCCTATCCAGATGATGTTCATTAACATTTAATGATTGCCACTAAACGTAAAAGATTAGTTTCCCGTCTATTCACAATTTCTCATCTTTTTCAAATATAGATCTGTATGGTGTGTGAATGTATCTTTCCACCACACTATCGACTGCACCGTGTACTTCATCAACAGGCACACAATCGTCACAAATTTGAATAACAGTGCTAATGCAAATTGATTAGTGTAATTAATTTCCCTGGTCGAAGAATCAATAGACCCTGTCGAATATACCCTGATGGATACGTAGATGCAAGCTAATGAATATCTGATGGCAATTTGACAGCATTATAATCGGAAGTGGATTTGACATTTGATGGTACTCATGCTGCAGTTCATACGAGTATTCGTACATGACTAGCGTCGTATCTGCAGGTTGTTGACTACAATTAGATACAAAAATTAACGCGAATAGAATTTAGCGATACCCTCCACTGTAGCAGTAATAGACAATAATACAAAAGTGTGATGGTGTTAAAGCAGACTTTAAACATTAAAAAAACATTTACGTGCGTACAGTAGTTCTACTCCGTGATGTCTAGCAACAGCAGCCCAGGATGTGCCCATGTTCGGTATTTAAATTGAATTTTGATTGGTCTGCGGACGAGCGTACTAATGAGCCGCTCTAGTGACTGTCGGGGATTCATTGTTTGCCAAGTTAAGCGAACAACAAGAATCATTTGAAGATAATTAAGGACAAAGCGGTAGAATTCTTGTTTATATTTGCAGGATTTGTTGATTTCTGACAACCGATTCGGTGTCAGTTGGAGAAGTCTTAAGCAATAGTTAGAAGTTAACCCCTTGGTGACTGTGTGGAAAGGGGATTTAGTCGAGTTTATTCAAGATGTGGTTAGCGACGCTGGTTTATACGGAGTGTCTAATGATTGCTGATAGTCATTTGAGAAGGGAAAAGGCAACTTTCTTGTTGCCAATCTAAAGAAAGTACATATAACACTTGGAACAACCTCATCTAGGAGTGAAGAAAATTTTCATATCAGTTGTTTTGTTTTTGAAATTGCGCGGAACGTTCAATAATCTCTTTTGTCTTTCCTTATCCAGAAATATCCTTTTGTTGTCGGCTAAACTTAAGTCCTGCTACCTTAGCAAGTGTCTCCTTGGTTCATGGTTCTCTTTGGAAAGAACCAAAATAAATTCAGCTACGAAATGGTGGAAACCCAGCGACAAATGATAGAAACTGAAATGCGAATTTTCGAACCATTGGGTAGAGGACTAGTATTCAATCGAACAACGATTTTCCTTGATCCTAAAGACGATTATTTCGAACGCGAAAAATTGACTGATTGATGGCTTGTGTGGGCGGCAGCACCACCCTGTTCAAAACAGAGATCGGCCAGACCCAATTCATTCAATTTTGGAAAGAGCCAGTCAATATGTTTCTTTAACGTTCTCCACTCACTGAAACTCTCTCTCCAGCTTCATTTTCGAAAAAGTATGGGGCAATGATGCCTTCAACCCATAATCCGCACCATACAGTTTCCGGTCCCCCCCGGAAGAAACGACTATTTTGTTTATTTACGTACCCATCCATCCAAAAGTGGGCTTCATCGAAAAGATCAAATTTGAGGGCCAATTGTCCTAGCGATCGTACTGGCCAAACATGCTGATATGGAGTTAGAACCGATACCGAACCAGTTTCTACAAAACTCTTCAACATTGCATGAATTGCGCACTAGGGCGATTATTTTGACAAAAAATTTCATGAATTTGACGAAATGTAACTTTTATAGATAAGATTTCATAACAAAATTGTATTGTTGCGTGGTAAATAACTCCGCGACTAAAATTGCCAAAGATTGTATGACATCTGTCAAAAAGATCAACCATATTGAATTCAATAAATAACAGTAATTGACAGCAAACATCCACACCATCTGTTGGCTCAAAGCGGCGCTTTGTAAAAGGAATGGAGAGCTGACCACGAGGTCTACATTCAGAATGGGAGAAACGCACACTAGATTCTTAGCGCAGAGGCTTTAACAATATTAAAATGGGATATAGGTGTTTTTGATCCCGTCCGCATAGACGATAAGTGGAGAAGAAGATACAACTACCAATTGTACGAGCGGTACAGGGACATCAACTTAGCTAGAAATGTGAAAGACACGATTGAGATAGCTGGGGCGTGTAGAGCGGATGGGTACCAACATTCTGGTCCGAGAAGCCTTCGATTCCGCCCCCGAGGGACGTCGCAGCAGGGGACGACAGCGACCCAAGTGGCACACGCAATTTAATATTATTACTTGGAATGCTAGGGGCATTCGTAAAAAGAATGTAGAATTCATGAACTATTTGCGAAGCAACAATGTTGACATTGCACTTGTTACTGAAACCTGGTTGCGCACGAATTTTATGTTATCTTCCTCTGAATACAAGTGCTATCGGGTTGATAGAACTAGACGCAGAGGTGGTGGAATAGCAATTCTAATTAAGAGATCTATCCAACATTCGCTCTTAGCTCTTCATTAAACAACTTATATTGAAAATGTAGGGATTGAAGTTAAGCTTGTAAACTATCAATCTATAAAAATTTATTGTGTTTATTTCCCTGGTGTTGTATCAACTGATGCCAGAAGAAGGACTTTTCAAAATGATATTAGGAAACTAACTTCCATCGAAGACAACTACATAATAGGCGGGGATCTAAACTGCAGACATAGAGATCGGGGATGTTCTCGGGCAAACGCTTGGGGTAATGTACTTTCTTGTCTTTCTTTAGTTCTACATTACACTTTTTTGTTCCCTCTTAGTCCTACGTTTATTCCTACGTCTACTCGTGGCAGTCCTTCGGTGTTAGATTTTTTTGTAACAAATTGTCCAAACACTATTTCAAACCCAATCAGTAAAAGTAAACTAAACTCTGACCATAATCCTGTGCACTGTCGACTTTAAAATTCAGGGTTGACAAAAATGCAGTTTATCCAGGACATCAGGAGTACTGATTGGCACCATTTTCAAAGGATCATCAAAAGAGACATAAGTGATGTCCCCACCCGCATTGATAACGTCCTCAGCACAGATGATGTTGATCGCTCTGTTGAACGTTTTACAAATTCGGTTCTTAGTTCTTCTAATGAATCTGTCAAAAAAATTCTCAAAAAGTATTATACGCCCCCCTTTTCTCCATTTATTGTTGAATTAATGCATAAATTAAGCGACATTCAGAAAAGAAATTGGCGAAGATTTCGACATCCGAATTTTCGCGAATATGTTCGAACTCTTAATAAAATAATTTCAAAACTCATTGCTAATCAACGCAATAATGAATGGAACCACAAGCTAAGTTCCTTGGACAAATGTGGGAAGCCCTTCTGGAATATAATGCGGGTTTCAAAAAACAAACACAGAATTATTCCAGGACTTAGAAGCCCCTCTTCTTTTGACTTCACCGATGAGGAAAAATAAAAAAAAATACTCTAGCTGATGTCTTCAAGAAAAATCATACTATTGCTTCCAATATCGGTGATCCTATTTTAACTACTGTAGTTGACTCAAAGATTGAAGAATTTAACACCTTAAGCTGTCTAACTCCTACAAATACGTATGTTTCCAAAAATAAGGTTGCTCTCCTGATAAACCATCTCAAGACAAGAAAAGCTCACACTTTCCTAAAACACCTTCCTAGGATAGGAATAAAATATATAACTATAATAGCCAAGGTTATACCAATCCTCAAATCTGGTAAGCCTCCGGACAAAGCAGAGAGTTATAAGCAAATAAGTTTACTTAGCTCACTAAGCAAGATATTCGAAAATGTTATAAAAGATGAGCTAATGACTTTAATTTTTGAAAACAATATTTTGCCTGATGAGCAATTTGCTTTTGGACAACATCATAACACGATTCAACAAGTTGCAAGAATAACCAAAATTGTAAAAACAAATCGTGAACAAAAGAGATCAACAGGGATGATACTTTTAGATATAGAAAAAACCTTCGACACAGTATGGCATAATGGCTTATTATACAAACTATCAAGCTATAGTCCTCGCTACTTTCACTTGTGCAAAATTATTCAAAGCTTCCTGAAAAACTGTGTTGTCCAAGTTCACGTCAACAACTGTGTCTCCTATTCCTTTGATGTCAAATGTGGTGTGCCTCAAGGCTCACTACTTGGACCTGTATATATTTTTCACAGCCGACTCTCCAGTGTTGTTAAATTGCGAGACTGCATTGTCCGCTGATGACACTGCAATTCTTTCATCTCATCGGTTTGCTCTCAATATAGAGAGAAATTTAGATGGAGCGATGGAAGTAGTTCATGCTTATTTCAACAAATGGAAAATCAAACTTAACATTGACAAGGTAAAGGCTATCTTTTTCACACGAAAAAGGAAAGCTTGCTATCTTCCAAGTGGCAGTGTCTCACTGTGATCGGAAAAACTATATCCTGGGAAAGCCCAGTTAAGTATCTTGGCATTAAACTTGACCAAAAGTTGACCTTTAGCGACCGTATTACCGCAACATTAAAGAAAATAAATATTGCAATAAAAATGCTTTATCCTTTAATCAACTGAAAATCTTGGCTTTTACAAGACAATAGATTGATACTCGTAGTAAATAGAAAGTAATCTTTCAGGCAAAGGAAGTTAAAAAAGCACGGGATGACTATTTTCGTTCGAAAATACAAGCGGCAAGTGGAAATCTTAAGAAAGAGTAGCAAGTAGTTAATAGTATTGTTAGTCGGAAAGTGTGTACTAACGCAGATCCCATTGTACTTAAAAATGGAAGTTTTAACATTTCAAATCCTTTGGAAATAGGTAATGAGCTCAGCAATTACTTTGCTTCCATTGGACAAACTTCTTTTCCAAGAAACTCGCAAATTTCGTGTAACTGTTGCCCTAAGGCTGGCTCTCAAAACAACTGTTCTGGAAACAGCTTCATGGTTAAGTTCATTACGGGATTTGAATTACTAAAAACTATTAATTCCCTTCCTAATTCCAATTCACATGGTAATGATAAAATATCGAATTTGGTACTCAAGCACATTGGACCCAACTTAGTAGATATTTTAACTTAACTTTTTAATTTTAGTATTGTGTCCGGTACCTTTCCATCTGAACTTAAATGCGCTGTAGTGATTCCGTTATTTAAGAAGGGCAGCAGGACCGATAAATCAAACTACAGACCAATATCTTTTCGAAAATAATTAAAACGAGAATATTAACTTATCTCAATCATTATAATTTTTTCTCTCCTATGCAGTTTGGTTTCAGAACTGGCCTCTCCACTGAGGATGCTCTATTGAAATTTTGCTACTTCTTATCTAGAAACAAAACAGTTTTGTGCAGGCCTTTTTGTGGCGTTTGACATGGTTGACCACGTCATACTATTAGATAAACTATATAAGGTTGGATTCAGAGGATTCATATACAATTGGTTTGAGTCTTATCTTAAAGACAGAATGCAATATATAAAAATTGGAAGCAATATAAGCAATTCAAAAACCAATAACCTGGGGGTACCCCAAGGTTCTGTACTTGGCCCAATTTTATTCCTAATTTACATAAATTCCTTATTTTCTCTCGCATTCATAGGTAAAGTTACAGCTTTTGCCGACGACCTTGGCGTTGCATATTGTTCAGCCAGTCCGCTAGATCTAATCGCTGATATACTCGTAAACCATGATGTTTTCCTACTTAGATGCTGGTTTGGTAATCACAAACTTATTGTTAGTAGTAAAACTAAGTTGATGTTTATCAGTCTTACTGAGCAACAGTACCCCGACTTAGACATAGTATTTCATTCTAATGTCTGCCCGTGTTACGACTTGCTATACAGCCAATGCAGAATCCAAGTTGGTAAAACCTTCAACAGGAATACTAACTGTAGTACTAATTGTTTCAAAATTGAAGGTGTAGATAATTTCAAGTACCTTGGTGTTACAATAGATCAAAACTTGAACTGGTCCAAGCACATTTCTGCCTTAAAAAAATATCTTCTTTCTGCTACTCGTTGCCTTTTCCGCCTTAGAAAGTATTGCTCTCTTAACACGTTGAAAAGGGTTTATTATGGTGTATTCCAATCCAGATTGCAATATGGGCTTTATAGTTGGGGTGACGCTTATTTTAGTAAACTGCAGCAATTAACTGTCCCTCAAAAATCTGCAATTCGTAGTGTTTGTGGTTTTCACCGTTATGCGCACACAATGGACCTTTTCAGGGCCTTAAATATTCTTCCTTTGCGCCATTTATTCTATTTTAAAGTCCTTAAGGTCTTTTTCATGAGAGGCGGGTACCTGGAGAGTCCAATTTCTGACTTTCGCAGCTTACGCAGCCATTCAAACTTTGTTGTAAATGTCCCTGCGTTTCGCACTACAAGTTACAGAAACTTCTACTCCATTGTTTCAAGCAAACTTTTTAACAGTTTGCTCTTAGAAATTCGATCCATAAGAAATTTGTCCACATTTTCTAAAGTAGTTAAATCATGGCTTCTTAGTTTTAATCATCATGAAATCGAAACTATTCTAAGTTATTCACTTTAAAATATAGTAAAGTAAATAAATAAATAAAAAAAAAAAAGTATAAATGATTTGCTCATTTGCTTAACTATGTATTTACCTATTTTTGCCATTTACATTACATTTTGTATGCATCCGCTATTAATTTGTTAAAGATTATTTTTTTTTTTTTTTTTTCCTTTGCTCCACCTTGCTAAAACCACGTACGTTGATTAAAACCATTGAAATCCTCTAGTGCTAGAGCAGAGAAGTCCTGTATTGGTATGGACCAATAATGCCTCTTGCTGATAAAATTGCCTATACAGTAACTTTGAGTGAATGCAGGGGTTTGTGATACCTCAACTGCGGATTAGTGTCACTCCAGCACCTTCAATTTTTGCCTGTTCAAATACCAATTTAGGTGGAAGTGGGCCTCGTCTAAACAAATAATGTTGATAAAGGTGGTGAACCTCTCTAGCATATCGTTAGCAAACTGCGAGCATGATCTTGAGGCTTTAGATGCTCTTCGTAGGCGGAGATTTAAATGGCCACGTCGGAGAATCAAATATTGATTATGAGGACTGCCATGGCGGTAAAGGCTTTAGAACCAGAAATTCAGCTGGCGAAGACATCCTTGTAGCGTGTAGGGCTTACGGCTTAACCGTCTTAAATACAATGTTTATTAAACATCAACGACATCTTATCACTTATAGCAGCGGAGGCCACGAAACGCAAATTATTATCACCTCTGCAAAATGTCGATGAGAAACCGTGTTAAGGACTACAAAGTTATACTTGGAGAATCTCTAGTAAGCCAACACCGTCTGCTCATTACAGAATTCTTCACAGCGGAACCACCGAAAATACGGGCATCGTTTGGAAAGCCAAAAATCCGGTGGTATAATCTATCGAAGGAACGAAGCGCAAGATTTATCGCACTGGCTAAAGAAGTACTTCACAATATAAATCGTATCGCAGACTCACTTAGCCCGCAAGAAATGTGGAACAGCATGCACGAGGAATGCATAACACTCGCAAAGTCCCATCTGGGGACTATATCGAAATACCATCACGTCGGAAAAGAAACATGGTAGTGGAATGACGAAACCAAACGAGCTGTGGCCGACAAGAAGAGTGCATTCCAAGCGTGGACAAAATGCGATCGAAGCGACGATATCGAAAAAGCTCGACTGGCTCTTGAATACGAGCGTCTTAAAAAGATCGCAAAGAAAGTCCTGGCTCGAACTCGAGCGGCAGCAGCAGAAAACCTGTACCAGGAGTTGGAACACATATCCTCACGATCGGCAGATAGAAGACAAGCTATCCAAGAAGTTCAAACGTCATACAGTACTAAAATGCCAAATATTTTTAAGCTCGCTGCACAGAGGAGAAAAAATTCAATGGAAATAACCTCGCCGAAATACATCAAAAACGCAGACAGTCGCTTACTAACAAATGAAAAAGAAATTTGTGACCGGTGGCTTGAATACTGCAAGGAGTTGCTTAACAAACAGTTTCCACGTGATATCGTGCCGACAGCTGGTATATTCGAGGAGGAAGTTTCGGACTTTTCAATCGAAGAAATAAGTATAGCAATCGGAAAAATGAAGCGGGGGAAAGCGGCGGGACCCGACAGCATTCCATCAGAGTTTTGGTCGAAGATGGAGGGGATCGGCAGCGAATGGCTATCGAAACTTTTAAATAAATTAAAATGTGGACAACCTATGCCGAATCAATGGAGAAGTAGCTTCTTGGTTCCAATATACAACTGGGAAAAGGCGACACTCGAGAATGCAACAACTACCGTTCAATCAAGCTTATGTCACACACAATGAAAATCGTCGAAAGAGTCTTAAACGAACGTCTCCGGCAAATAATAAAGTTCGATAATAGCCAGTGTGGATTTGTTGAAGGAAGATCGACGGTGGACGCTATCCAAAGCCTACGAATAATAATGGAAAAGCACCGAGATTCGTCTAAGGATTTACACATGGTATTTATCAACCTCGAGAAAGCATTCGATCATGTTCCAAGGGATCTCATATGGGCCGCGCTGAGGTCTCAAAACGTACCGGAAACGTATGTTAGAATAATACAAGACACGTACGGGAACGTGAAAACTGCGGTTAAAAGCTCTGCCGGACTAACGAGAGAATTTCCAGTTAACGTCGGAGTGCATCAAGGAAGCGTACTTAGCCCTTTCCTCCTTAACGTAGTATTCGACTATCTTTTAAAAGACTGCATGCGCGAAGCAAATGTAACGCCAATTCTCTTCGCTGACGACGCAGTTATACTTAGCGATAACGTCGAAGATTTACAGAACGCCTTAGATTCATGGAGAAATGCGCTAGAGAGAAACGGATTTAAAATAAGTCGTTCAAAGACGGAGCATTTGACGTGCCCATTTGCGCATCCGTTGCGACCTGTTCCGGATATAATGTTAGATGGAATAGTTGTTCCGAAAAGCACTATCTTTAAGTACCTAGGATCAATCGTTAACATGGAAGCGAAATGTGACGACGACGTAAACCACAGAGTGAGTGTGGGATGGATGAAAAGGCGGGAAAATTCGGGAACCTTTTAAGACCGAAAATTTCCACTTAAAGTGAAGGGGAAACTCTACACCACGGTTGTTAGACCAGCTCTTATATACGGTTCACAGTTCTGGACAATGTACGAAGCGTTTAAAAACAAAATGACGGCAGGGGAAATGAAAATGTTAAGGATGTCTAGTGGAGTCACTAAACGCGATTGTATTAGATCTACGCGTATAAGAGGAAGTCTACATATAAAGAATTCGGTAACCGAACAGCTTGAGGCGAAAAGAATAAGCTGGTATTGCCACGTTCAAAGAAGATGTGCGGAAAATCTGGTTAAAAAGGCACTATCAACTACGGTCACTCCAACTGTAAGAAAACGAGGTCGTAAAAAGAATTCATGGATTACTCAGATGGCAAATGCGCAACAACGCCTGGGGCTAACCACTGAAGCGATCTAGGACCGAGCATTATGTAGACGCGTTCTGCGGTCTGCGACATTAGCCAACCCCATAAGCGGAGCAGCAGCGATGCAGTAAAAATGGGAAACTCGTTACGCATAAGTTCGTATAACGAGGAAAGGGCTAATAAAAGGATAAGAAGAAGAAGAAGATCTTAAGGCTTTAATTCCTGTACAATTTGCATTTCATACAGATATAAATGTAAATCTTTGTGTAGAATGCGGTTTAAGGATGTTCTGGACAAATTTAAGACGCCAAACCGCTTTTGAGTAGAGAGAGAGCGAACAGACGCTCTTACACGCTCTACGATTTCGAGATCCCTTGATGTTCTAGGTCGGCCGGATCGTGGTGAATTTATTGTTGAGCCCGTCTCCTCGAACTTTTGCACTCATTTTCTAATCAAATTAATCGATGGAGCTTCATTTTTATGCCGTATGTTGAATGACTGCAATATTTTCTTTGCGCTATAGTCGAAGAATCGTTGTTTCGATAGTACACCACATACACCAAAGGCACGTTGTGTTCCGGTGCACGACGCCATGGCACTAAATTCTCATTGGCCGCTCTTGCGATGAAACCCTATCACCACACCCTGCCATCACTAAGCGACCTAAGATGCCTATTTAAAAGACCTTTGATCCACCCTGTACTTATTCCATTTGGCAACTCATAGGAATGCTACTTAATAGCATCTATAATTCTCTGTTGTGACGACTATCTAAATTATTGCGAAGAACCCACATTCTGAGTAGATCCAATCGAGAATTTGGTAATCTCTGGAGACATTCCGATGGTCAGTTTGTGGTTTACGATGAATAAATGTTTAATTTCGTTAAAGTGTTTCTCAGTTGTTGTATTGATATTCTGCCGAAGACTTTGTGACCGTCTTCTGTTTATGAGTCTCATGTCGGCGTATGTATGTAGTTGCAGTTGTGAGTATTACATAAACTTTGCAGATATTTCTTAAGATTTTTTGAAAAAATTGTTAAGATATTCCTTAGTTTTCAATTTCAAAGTTTGTGGACACAGTATCAAGTACTTCATCACGCTTAGTCTTTAAGATACAGAAAGATCCTTTGAATTTATTAGAAACCTTCCCTACCGCAGGCCTATGACAGGTAGTTCACTACCGTTTCACTACTATATTACTTTTCGAAAGTATCTAGAGCTAGATTTCAATGAAATAGAAGTACACCGGTCAATCCTAATGATTATCAGCCAGTGACAGATAAATACATCATTTCAGTAGACATGCAAAGCAGTACTGAGCTGACCTTCAGTAATCGATTCTATTCATCCTTAACAAAGGTTTCTAAATGAGAAAGGACAGAAGATTATAAAAAATTTCACCTGGTAATCATCGGCACATAGACATTCTATTATATCCGCCTGATACATGGACTGATTACAGTCATCATCATGTCGCATCCAACCATAGCCATAGAAATTTAAGTTGTTGTTAAATATCAAAATATCATAGATGCGAATAACAGGCAGAAAATAATGGAAAATAACAGAATTCAAAACAGCACAATCGGTAGGTAGGTAGTTAGGTAGGTATTGGATAATTTATTATACAACAGCCAACCCATCAAATGTCAAACACAACTCTCTACACAACATGCAACAATTAATAACGTTCATTACCAATCCCGATCAGCAATGCATGACATGATTCGATCGGGTTTGAATATTTTTTGCACGTTTTCACTTATCTCATGATAGACATCGACATCTCTCTATTGTCAATTGTCTTCTATTTGTTGTTTATATTTTTCTTTTATTTAAAAAATAAAAATCTATTTATTCTCGAATGAACTTTACTCAATTGTAGTTAGTGCCAGTACCAATCAGACGTCATAGTAACTCTGGTACCTATACAGCAAATAATAATTAATAACTGACAGCGTGTAGCTACGATTTTATATCCGAATTCAGGTAATTTCATTCCAATCTAATCCATTGTCACGCGCTGGTACTACATACTTTTTTCGTAGCAACAAATAAAAAGATAATTCCAAATCCTCTGACAGCCGCCGTTATGCAGATACATGTTCTCAAATTAAAAACCCACATGCTGTGCTAATTGATGGCTGAAGCCAGTTTCAGGTGATGAGGTGCTGAAATATCTTTTGAAATTATTTTCCCAATTTTGGACACTGTGACATCACGTGCCAATTCCGCGAAAATCACAGATTGAAATTTGCCAAAAATGATTACTTAACTACCTATACGACAATGGGACAGTACCGGATGGTACCGTATAGAAAACCCCCCTTAAACTAGCTTCTAAAAAAGTTCACCTATTCATAATCGTGTTCTAATTCACACGGTCTTAAGCCGATATCAGACCGGCGGGCGAGCGGTAGTAGAGTGTCACAAATTGTGGTTTTATTTCACCGAAAATTCAATTCTGTGGAACTGTCAGTTGTTGGAGAAACCGACCGAAACAAACCTCTGCTTGTCGGTGAGGGAGGGTGGTGGTGTTTCAGACTAAAGTGCGTATATGCGTGACAATTCACAGAGATAAATGTTTACCATACAGATGGTGCGGTGTTTTATAATTTCGAATGACATACGACGGATAACTTTGTATCTCTGGTCTGGTTCTGGGTTTTGACTGCGAACGGTTTTACGATGCGTGAGTTTGATTTATTTCAGGCGACAGTGGAGAAATTGGGTTAGTTCGTATGTCAGTTAAAGTGTAAAGTCGTGTCTGTCAAAAAGCAGGTGTAATGGAGTTGTCAGAACGAAAAAATAGGTTAGGAGGAGGTGTGGATTGCACCATGCAATGATGTGGTGCCACAGACAATTTGTTTGCCTAAAATTTGTGAAAGTGTAAATTATATGGAACAAACTGACAGCTTCCTAAGGGCTAGTGGCTAAGGATCTATAGAAAAGTCGGGTTCAAAAAGTTAGTGCAAAAGAGTGCTATAGATGTCTTAGACTTAGTGGCTTTTACCGTAGAATGTGATTACAGCATCAGCTTGAAGCCGTCGTGTTTGGGAAAAGATTTGAGATTCTGATCTTTATCGGCAAAAAAATGAACCAGATGCGTTTCACAGCATTATCATCATTTTACAAAGATCGAAATAAGTGGTAATCCGATGGAGCAAGGTCAGGGTTATATGGCGGAACGAGCTTCGTTGGAAAAAGCTCAAAACATTTTTGGCGGGTAATTAAAGACGTATGTCACCACATTGTCGTGGTGAAAAATGCCCTCTTTTCAATGGACCAATTTTTTTATCTGTCCAGTTGTTGACAGTACACATTCGAATTAATCATTTGATTCCTTGGAAGCATCTCAAAAAACACCACACCTTTCCAATCACACCAAATTGAGAAATAAACCTTTTTTTTGTGGATATCATTATTCGAAGTGAATTGTGTTGGCTCATCTAGCCATGTTACTGTAAACGATTAATTTTCTAACGCCAGTGATGATTCTTTTCAAAATAGGGCCAGATTCATTACGTCTCAGATGTAAATCGCAAGCTTTAATGCGCTTCGTTAAATGAATTTCTTTCGAATCATGTGGAACCCAAATACCAAACTTTTTAACGAGTTTCATATGTTTTAAATGTTTCTCAATCGCTCGCTGTATGTGACACATTTAACTTTTTTGCTATTTCTCGTACATCCGACTAGATTATGGCTTTAATTTGATTATCATTAAGCTCATCTGGTCGACCATTGTTCATCTTTCAGTGAAAAATCTCCGGAACGACTTTCATTTAAGGCTGCGTTCTTCCCTTCACGGATATAAAAAAATAAAATATGACGAAAATGATCGTTTTTGCACTCCATATTAAAACTGACGCCAAAATAATACCTGTTCACAAAAATACGCGCAATCTGCTTCTAAATCAAAGTAACACTGATGGCCAATAACTGTCAAAAGGAAAAAAATATGTCATTGACAGAAGCTATTGAAAAATATGGCCAAAGACATCTATGTGTGAAATCGGCAATTACTTAGTTGCCAACCGATACAATATGCAAACTCACTCACTCACAGATACGAGGGCGGGTCAATAAGTCCGTGACTTTTGGATTAAAACACAGATTTTTTGATAAAAAAATAATTTTATTTTTCAACGTAGTCTCCCTTGAGCTCTATACACTTTGTCCAACGCTTCTCCAATTTTTTTATCCCTTCCAAAAAGAATGATTTGTCGAGGTCCTCAAAATAGGCCTTTGTTTGCGAGATGACTTCATCATTGGAGTCAAATCTTTTTCCACCAAGCCATTTCTTCAGGTTTGGGAACAAGAAGTAGTCGCTCGGAGCCAAATCTGGAGAATAGGGTGGATGAGGGAGCAATTCATAGCCCAATTCATGGATTTTTGCCATGGCAACTGCACATGTGTTTGTGGTCGACTGTGAGCAAACGCGGCACCCATCTTGCGGAAAGCTTTCTCATGCCCAAGTGATCATTCAAAATTGAAACCACTGAGCCATGCGAGATCCCTACGGCTTCCACAATCTCTCGCACTTTCAATCTTCGGTCGGCCAACACCATATCGTGAATTTTTTCGATTGTTTCGGGTGTAGAGACCTCAACTGGGCGTCCACGACGTTCGGCGTCTTCAGTGCTTGTACGGCCACAACGAAATTCAGTAAACCACTTTTTTACCATTGAAATCGATGGTGCAGAGTCCTCATAGTATTTATCAAGCTTAGCCTTGGTCTCGGTAATGGTTTTTTTCGCAAGAAATAATGCTTAATAAGCACACGAAATTCACTTTTTTCCATTTTCTCCTCAAATTAGTGAGTAGTCTGATAAAAATAGCTGTCAAACACAAACTAACTGACGCAGCAAGTTTAAATTTTGACAGGAGTCAACTGGCAGATGCCTGTTGACAGGAGCAGTGTTGCTGTTTCAGTAAAGAGGTCAGAAATTCAAAAAGTCACGGACTTATTGACCCGCCCTCGTATCACTCTATTTGTGGTGAATATGCTGATATATTCAATCTCGGGCTCTTTAATTTTGTAAAAGAATACAAGTTTATCAGTGGGAACAGAGCACTCAGACACTTCTTTTTCTGGAATATTTGAGTATTTCAAAGAAAGACGCTTAAGCCCTTCAGTGGTGAAGTATCAGTCGTACCAGCACCTACCATATCTGTGCCGATTACCTTTATCTTAAGTACGAGCGTAATTCGGACAACTCTGTGGTTTCGCAATCATTTTCTTAGCGAGAGTCCCAGACTGATACTCATGGTAACAAAGCATAGTGACCCGTCACGAGATGTCAGTAAGTAGACTGCGGTCTGTGCTTCTACGGTCTGTCCTACTGCGGACCAACAGATATATCGGCTACCTGTAGGCTGGGAAGTATTCTATTGTTCACTCAATGGCTGGAGAGTCATGCCACCTAAAGTTGTGCTCATATAAAGGCCAATTCTCAGTGGCAGCTCCAACTAAGAACACAGTTAGTTCAAGTACAGGCTTGGCTTCTCCTCTATGCCTTGCCAAGAAATTTCATCGACGATTTAATGTCGCATGATCCTGTTGTGAGCTGGGACCCAAACAAGAATCACTGAATTCAGTCTTCCGAATGCATTTAGACATGTCCTGTCGAACTAGCTTAAAAGTCGTAACAGAAGACCTCAAGCGCAGCATGGGTACTGCAACGGATGCAGATGCTTCGCTCCCCTGCGTCTGTTCTTCATAATAGAGTGGAAGACAGGCACAAGTTTTACACATGTCCCAGATTCTATTCGAAAATAGTTCTAGGCAAAAATAAAGTTCAGTTTGTATTTTTGCAGCTGGAGTTCTGGTGTCACTGTATTAGACGACATATAAGATTAGAGTCAAATGACAATAGACGCATCGGATATTATTGTCCACCCTCTTTGGCCGCAAACCTCATGATTTACTCTGCTAAAAGGCTTACAGCGCTTCGGAACTTTCCAATGTAACTTGTTTATAACAAAGAAATTTGCTATTCAAGATGTCACCATTATAAGTCTCGGATTGTGATGGCTTTTACGCACTAGATGTGTGAGAGCAGCCAGCTTCGTACGTCTTATAATGAGAATAACCTAACATTTGTCATTGCATCTCGGTGCATTGCAGTTCATAATCTAAATATACCTCAGCTTAGACTTCGGAACTATTGACAGCGATAAGAACTGAGTCAACCAACATGCATCATTGAAATGGAGACAAATCGCTTTGTAGCTCGTAGCGTTCGCTGATTTATTGTTTTATTATCTTTTCCAAAAGGTGTAAACTCAAAGAAACCAAATATTGTTAGAAGAATCTTGCAACACGGAGCGCCAACCTGTTGGAAACACGTTTCTTTCACATTCATGCCATTTAATCTCAGACATGGCTGAACATAATTTTTCGATAAAAAAGGGGGTGGTATTCGGTTTAAATTACTCAACGAAAAATTAGCGGCAGTTCAAAGAATGACTTCCATAGCCATTACAGGTCCCCTCAATCCCACCCCATACGGCAGTATTGGACACCTTTCTGCACTTAACACCACTTGATTTACAGATCAAAACACTTGCTGGCAACAGTGCGATACGATTCACTAATTTGGGTCACTTCTAGAGGAGTATCAAATAATATATCCGGAGAGGGAGGACTGGCAAAAAAATGCAGTAATCAGGCAAAATGAAATTGCTAATTTTACAGGTGGCTCGAAAACAAAGGAGGGGCCTGGTTCTGGTATCTTCATAGGAAACCCAGAACTAAGAGTGTCTACAAGGCTACTGGACATAAGTGATGTCTTCCAATCAGAGGTTCTGGTTGTCCTCCTCGACCAACATCAACTCTGACACAGTAAGGGGCTATCGCACAATGCTCAAAGCATTATGTATTCAAAACGGGTGAGACTATGCTGGGTGCCAAGACACTGCGGTATAGAGGGAAATAAACAAGCGGATGAGCTTGAGAGGAGAACTACTCGATAATAGTGAGGTTGTCAAGATCAGGCAACCCTTCTGCCTAATAAGGGTCACTATCGAGGAAAAAACCATAAAGACTGCCAGCCTAGGGTGGTCGAACCTTGAAGTACATAAGGTATCCAAGGCTGTCTGGCCACTTCTTGACGATAAGAGATCTAGGGTGTTAATAAAATTAAACAGGGATAAGCTAAGGACAATAATAGGAATCTTGACAGGACACTGCTTCCTGCTGAAACACGCAAAGAGACGAAATTGTCAGATATGGACATTTCCAGATTCTGGGAATCTGCAAGCGGTTAGGAGGATACTGTTTTGAAAACCTAGAGGAAACAAATGGCATGGATTTCATACGCCTTCTTGGGTTTCGCAATACTATAAGATGTTTGACCAGGTTTTTGCCCTTTGAAGATAAATTCAACTACTTCCACAGGGATAGCTATAAGTCAGTTGTTGTGCCTATTATTTGTTTGCTGACACACTCCTGTTTTAACATAACCCAACTCCCTGCTTAACAGATGAAATATTCTCCTCTTCTTATGAGTCTCGGTGCCAAAAAACAAAAATGTTATGCGGAAGCGGTCAACAACAGGACGAATAGCGGTCTTAGATGGTTGATTATGTCGGGTAAAGAATCCTTACTATCTAAATACTCGAAAATGCTTACTTCTTTTTTCCAATAAGCATTAGAAGTTGTTAAGAATGCACATCTATGAGACGCAATTGAGAGATTGAATAGACCAGAGAGTATCTGTATCTTCGTTTTCAAAACACATAAGTAAGCTTTTGGCCAATAATTTCAGGTTAAATTCATCAGGCATGAGTTCATGATATCATTAGATTTCTCCGTTTCGCTCCTATAAAATGCATAAGTGCATCTAAACAAGAACTACTCACTGTAGGGTATTCCTTTGGAATTTCCTTGCTCCTACTTAGTAAGATCACATTCAAAGAATAAATTTCCCATCCCCTTTGTGCACTCCTTCCTTAACCACATTTCATTTATCGTTGACTGCATCAAAACCACAACATTGATTGCTTTTTCAATGCACAAATAGCTATTTGCAAGCCGAACTAACTACTGAATGCTGCACACATTAGCATCGATTACATTGACATCAATTCAAATGAAAAATCACATCAGTCGACATCGGTGATTGATGTCCAAGGATGTGACATCGACATTAATATGCTCCGTGATTAATTGACATTCACCGCTAACCGAATTGAAAATTATTTCCCCCATTGTGTGCAATTCAATAAAAATCAGAAAACAAAAATAAAAATACAAATTAAAACAAAAATTGAATACAACAAAATTCAACCCCCTCACGATTCAAAAGGGTTGCAGCGAATGTGATTTGGTATCGGTTAATCGAAATCAAAATACATTGTACTCGAACGCAAAGCCCCACAATGGTGAGACATGAATATCCGGAAAACGGAAAAACCAAATTGATTTCCACCCACAACAGAAACACCCAGAAACACGGGGCTACGATTCCCCATGACTACTCTCATATAAATCATCTCTCCGTTAAGTGCCCCTAATTCGATTGGCAATCAATTTTACATGTATTGTAATCAACTTGATGGTGCATACACACACCCAACACAAGATTGTATCTCTTTGATGCAGCGGGTTATAGGCTTTCTTAGCTCCATGTACGAGTACTCTGACTTACAGTCAAAAATGCGAACCCAAAAGTCATGACAAAGATCGTGGGCAGTGTGTACTCTTATACTGTACAACTGTACAGTGAACCACAGAAAAGGTCACTGTCCCAATTTTTTATTTATTTTTTTTTTTCGATATAAATTCCGAAATTGATTTTGGAATCAAATTTAGAATGAATCAGCGTTTGAGCCAGTGAACTGATGAACTGATCACAAGGCCCTCATGACCCAGACCTAAATTAAGAGGAAATCGAATAAGTGGAGCATACTGTTCTGAAGCAACCAAACCACCACTGCTGACGATGGCAACGACGATGATGATGTTTTCCCGAAATAACCGCTCCAGTGTCTGAACCGTGAATTTACATTTTGATTTCGATTTACATATGAAGTGGGATGATTGAGAACGATCCAGTGGCGTTATTGTTGTTGTTGTTGGTGGAAGAACTTGAACTTTCTGGGTTCTGCTTGGATTGAAGCTGGAACAAGGAGTTGCCTTAAGTGAGTTTTGAGGAAGCAATATTTAATGCACATATTGTGTTAACAAGCTAACTCATGGGCTCATTTGAACACGCAATAACAGTTTCATTTGGATACTGGTGCTGTTATGGGACATTTTCGTCCACTGAGTCATACCGAATGCAAATTATGTGCTCAGGATTGAGAAAGGCTTGACGTGGGCTTCGGGAACAATCATTGCCCCGCAGAAATGTCAGTGAACCACTCTCAGTTGTTCGTCACTCTAAGATACAGGTAATGAATTCCATTTTCTTAGGTTTAGGCTGAGTTGGTATGCAGCATTTGTTTACAAGAAAATGAACATCATTACGTTCAGTCATCCCAAGGCGAATTCTTTTGATTGTTACGAAAGGGTACCCATTTGCTAATTTACCAGAATACGAATAGATATATAAAGACTAGCTATAAGTGGCAGTGGTTCTTTTTTCTACCAAAACTTTTCTAATTTCGTTTCAATTTTGTCGGAGATACGTGTTTTAACTAAACCATAATAAATGTTCCACGTCCTCGTTGCACAGTATGCATATGTTGTTTTTGTGGTATTCCCATGGTCGTCACGTGTTTTCTCACACGGCAATGCCCTGTGAGGAAGCCTGTGATAAGACAAATCTGACTTTTGCTGAGCTTTAGTAGTTGTTTCGTTTTTTTGTGGCAATTGTCTGGCAACAAGTCTTTGGCTTGTTTCTTTCCTTCGGTTTCCCTCCAGAAATGTATTTTTTTTTTTGTTGATAGCCTACAGAATGGTCTAGGCATCATGAATTGAGATGCGGATCCCTTTCGCCTGCTTTTTCATTGCCTTCATATCCACTGTGACCTGGCACCCAAATCAGATAAACTTTATCTGTCGCGGCCAGTAGTAGTAGGAGTTTTAGGCATTCCCAGACCAGTTTTTTTTTTCTACAATGAAGTTATCTGCGCATCCACAGATATGACCGACTCACTTAATTTTTCTCCTCTGGCTGCTCAGTATTATTTCTCCGCTCATAGCCTGTGTAATTTTTTGTATCGGGTTTTCCAATAGAGACTTGACAACTTTGAATTAAATTTATGAACGCACTCTTTCACTAATCATCAAACTGTCAGTGTCAATTTATTCAGTATACTCAACATTTTCATCATGTTAAAGAACACGAACGAGCAACATCTGCAAATCATAAAAATTTTCTACCGAAATTCGGAGTCGGTGACTGCAACTTTAAGAGCGTTAATTCCAATTTTCGTTCGTAATTCTCGCCCTAGTAGACAGGCAATAACAAAACTTTGTGGAAAAATTTGAGTCTAAATATTCGTTGTGTGATGTTGCCGTGTCAGTGAGACAACGGGATGGTCGACATGTCGAAAATATCGCTGCCGTTCAGGGGTCCGTAGCAAGCGATCAAAATCATCAGTCGCCACGGCGTTCTCAAGAATTGGGCATCGCTCAGACCACATTATGGCGTATTTTGCGTAAGGATCTTGGTTTGTACCTATACAAGATCAAGCTGATTCAAGAATTGAAGCCGATGGACCATTTGAAGCGACGTACGTTCTCCGATTGGGTTCTGGAGATGATGCGCCAAGATGGTGAATTTCATCGCAAAATCGATTAGCCGCCTCGTTCGTGCGATTTAACGCCGCTCGACTATTTTGCGTGGGGCTACGTTAAGTCGTTGGTTTATGCTACATTGAACGCAAAATAGCGGCCGTTTCGGCCGAAATGTGTGGCCGAGTCGTTGAAAATTGGGTCCAACGAATAGACCGCTGTAAACGTGTCCGCGGTGGCCATATGAACGAAGTCGAGTTCCATTCATAAATTTTTTGATTGTACTTCAAGCCGATAATAAAGTTCTTGAAATATCTCAAATGGTTTGCGTTTTATTTCAAAAAAAATTTGCCAAGTCCTTATTGGAAAACCCTTTAATTTCTACGAATACCTGGTCATCCATTTTATTGTTTCAAAAATAAATTGAAATAAAATAAGTTAATGAATGAAATTTCGATCAAATTTGTATTTCAATATATTGCTTGGATCTTGCTATTGTGAATGGAATATAGCAGCACTCAAATTTCCTCGCCGAGAGTTCTTGCGGGGCTTAATTTTGACAAGGAAATTTTAGAGGACTTTTCGACACATATCGGGCAATAACTCGGCCACAACTTGATAAATATTTGCTTTCAAAGAGTCAAGAGTTTGTAGATTGTGTGTATAATCATGACTTTTGCTTAGCTCTACAAAAATAAACTTAACGGCGACAAATCACAGCATCTTGGTGGCCAATTTACATCACCAAAATGCGGAATAATTTGTCCAGGAATTTTTTCTTGCAATAAAACCAAAACGAACCATATTGTGTAAGATGTGGCACCGTCCTGTTAAAACGACATATCTTCAACTTGAGGCCATATAAATTCGGCTAACATTTTTCTTTAGCGATGAGAATTGACGGCGACGGTAACACCTCCCTCATTTTTGAAGAAGTATGGACGAATGACACCACCAGAACAAATTGCACGCCAGTGACTTTTTGTGAATGCAATGGTCCTTCGACAGTCACGTGTGAATTCCCTATATACGATAATTTGGTTTGTAAACGTATTCACCGAGTGCAAAATGTGCCTCATTGCTGAGGAAAGTGTTGTGTGAAAGTTGGTCATCCAAACCCTGATGTTCAAGCCAATCGCCGTATGTGCTATGCATTCCGTGGTGAACTGGAGTTAATTCTAGAGTACGTTGAACATGGTAAGGGTGTAGATGTAAATTTTAATGTGACATACCCCATAATGTGCCGTAAGACAAGCCCAAATGCTGTGCTCGCCGTGAGATCGATGGATTTGGTCTCCTTCAACACTTTCAGTAACTTCAGCCATATTTTCTGTAGAGCGTGCATTTCAATGATGGTTATGATGGTTAATCCTGAGGACATCTTTAACAAAGCCAGTCTCCTCGAATCTTTATTACAGTCCTGCCTACAGTACGCTCGTAATGCCCGAAATGTACCTACTACAGAAAAACTATTTTTTTAGTAATTTTATGGCAAGCTTTAGATTAAACGGTAGAGTCTCGGATAACAGTTCGGTTTGACTTATGTGATTAAAACAGGGATGTCAAATTTCGACCACGAAATGGATGACCCTATACTATATTGCACAGCTGCACAATCCCCAGTGCTTTGTTCATGTCGACAGCCTAAGTCACTGTAGCAATCTATGTAATGCTTAAGAACTGGTGCGATTTTTAATTTTAAATGCTCATTCGAAGCTTCTCTGACATTCGTAACATTTCTGTATTCGTCACTGTCCAACATTGCTATACGTACGTACAAACAACTATCACGCTTAAGCGCAATATTTCAATATTTCGGTGGGTATTTTGTGATATATTTGAAAAAAAAACTGTTACTTGTAGATTTTGAAAGTTCGTTGTACTCCAAGTGCGACATTTTCATCGCAGACAAAGCTCTTACATTTAAATTTTACGCACTCTGGCGCGATGATTTATTTTATGAAAATATTTGGTCTAAGTACGATTATTTGGTAAACCATAATCCTTCGACGCCTTTATAAAATACTTAATTACTCTAACTTAAAAAAAAAACCTTAGTCTAGCTAACCTACATACACAATACACACATATAAACACATAGACATTATACACAATAATATACTTTGTATATACTAATATATATATAAATTTCTTAAATGCTAACCTAAACCTATGTAAGCTGGCCATCGCTATTTACAGAGCAAATAGATTGGTCAGCTCTTCCTCATTAGTGAGGCTGGTCCCTAATTGACAGAAACGACGACGAAACATCTTCCCCATCATTCAACCACCAGAAATGCTGGTGCTGCCGAACGACATCCCTTTTATCGCGATTCCCCACCGCCCTACTGAACCTGAGACGATCCACCCTGCCGTGTGCGACGTCTCTGTTGTAGTTGAGTCGCCTGTCCCCAACTGTCCGAGCGACATGGAAGATTAACGGGATCGCTGATCTTTCCTGGATCAACCCTATCTGATCAAAGTAGAGGAATGCTTCCGGTGGAACGAAGCCGTTGGAGCGCACACTCTCGTGATAAAGGTAATTGGGGTAGTAAGCCCCGGATATCAGGTTATTCGTCGAGGCCATTGCTCTTGCAATGTGCCTTCGAGTCAGCTTAATTACGAAGTTGTCCACTCGTATTAGGTTCGCCCTGTTGTAAAGGACCTCATTAGGATAAAAATTTTTGTACTCCGACTCTGGTGTTCTGTACAAGCGAAGACAAGCCCTAAGGCAAGCCCTCTCAAACACCCGAATCTTTTCCATTAAGCTTGCTCGTACATTGAACCACACGGGACACCCAAATAGCAGCATGGGCCTGATAAGGGTCGTCTGCGTACGCAATAGTATGGGGAAGTGAACCTATCAAGTCGCTTGTATAAATGTTGAATAGGATCGGTGAATTGACCGCGCCTTGCTGAAGACCATTTTTAATTTGAAATATTCCAACAGAAGTCACATCACCATATTTCACGATGAACTGTCTGTTGGTTAGCATATTATAAAGAATGTACAAGAGAGGTTTACTGATCCTCAGACTAGCCAGCTTGTAGAAAAGACCTTCTAACCATACAGTGTCGAAAGCCTTCTCCAAGTCAACTAGGAAGGCACCAGTGCACTGTTTTTTGCCTTTATTCCATTGGATATCGGACACCAGTTTAGACGCGGCATGTGAGGTAGCATGTCCTGCCTTAAAACCGAATTGATTATCCGGAACTATATGTTTGTCCCCAACCCACCTAGTCAGAGCTCTATTGATTACTTTTTCGAACACCTTACTGATGTTCGGAAGTAGACTTATCGACCGGAGATTCGCCGGATTGGATATATCCTTTCCCTTTTTGGGGATAGGTTGAACCACCGCCGTTTTCCAATGCACTGGATAATGTGCATTATTCATTGCATTATCAAACAGGGTGGTATAAATGTCCACCGCTTCTAGAGGAAGATGTCGAAGCACGATGTTCGGAATACCATCGGTCCCCACTGATTTCTTACTACTGATTGTGTCGAAGATCTCATGAAGTTCTTCCTTCGAAATGAACGGGGGTAAGCCACCTTCTCTGGCAATGACATTATTTGCCATATTTTCGTCGCTGAACCGGGTGAAACCAGAGCCCTCGGATCGCCAGTTCTCTATTTCATTTCGAATATAGAAGTTGTGCACCAAGACGCGATTGTCCAGGTCATAATTAGGGCCAATGATATCATTGGCCTTGTATACTTCCTGGAAAGTCACCCCTATGGCCTCAACCTTCTCCTGTGGATCCTCGATCACAAAGAAGTCGTCATCATCAGCGGCCTCATTTGTATCAATGCCTGCTATTGTTAGTAACCGTTCGTTGTCTGTTATCCGGGCTATTTTAAGACACTGAAGGTTGTTTTGATTTTTTCTCCGAAATAGTTTATTTATTTGTGGGAACATATTCGGGTTGCTGGTGTTTACAGCCCGTACCTTATTGTTCCAATGCAAACTCACAGCAATTCTGTAATTCTCTTTGATTAACGTTTGAATATTTTTAATCGACGACTTCAGTGTCCTAATCTCTAGGTCTTTTCTGTCTGTAAACTGTCTGTATAAATTTTTAAGTCCTGTCAGAAGTCTACTTTTCTGTCGGTGCAGTGCGTCAATAGTAGGATTGCGGAACAGATCTTCGTTAGTCGTTTGTTTATACCGCGGTATTGTAGTGTCCATAGTTTGTTTTATTGTCTCGTCCATTCGTTTAAGGTACTTATCGATCTCCTCGTTTGATAAATTCCTATTGGACGGTGGGTGGAGCGTGTTCGAGGAGAGTGCTCTTGTCAAGGTTGCGGAGAAGCGTGTCAATCGAGTCTTACTGCAGTTGTAAGAGCATCTTTGGACAAACTCCTCCAATTCCGCAATTTCGTTGGGAACTGTGATTTCGGTGCTAAAACCGCAATGGTCGCTGTCATACACGAATGTGCGCAGACAGTTAAGCGTTTGTGAATTCGTACCTGTCAGTCGTATACGTTCGTCGTACAGTAATAGATCCAAATAAGACCCGCCTCTGGGAAACGACGGGTTATCCGACGCTTTAAGACCGAGTCTCTACATGGCATCGTGCTGACCCCACCAATCGAGTAGTAGGTTCCCTCTGGTATTTGGTAAATTATTTCCCCAATCTCTGTGTCTAGCGTTAAAGTCCCCACCGATTATAAAATAATTCTCCCCCGATTCCAGCCTCAGAAGTCGAAAAAGTGTGTCGAGCTCTGTAATGAATAAGGTGGATTGTGAAGCCCCAGATGCATAAACAGAGGCCAAGTACAGCCGCTTTCCACTGCGGAACGGGATGTATATGACGACTGCCTCTAACACCCGGAACCTGCGTAACACTCCCTTGTACACTCTGTGGAATTCTATGCCTTCTTTAATGAAGATCGCGACACCGCCTCCACGTTGGGAGTTAGGCCGGTTTCTTCTTCTTCTTCATCGGTTAGCTTGGTTTCGCTAGAGAAAAGCACATCAGGAGTTTGGTCTTGTAGCAATTTAAACATCGCGGCTCTTCGTTCGATCCTAATCAGTGAATTAACATTCACCGCATGGACCTTCAAAGTCTGTTCCACCATGTGCGTACCCATTACGACATGTGTTGCGTTAGACCCGGCAGCAGTGCGTAGATCTGGTTCACCCGCTTGGCCTGTTCTTGCACCTGCTGTTGCAGCTGAGCCATCTGCCCTTGGATTGCGAGCAAGATGGCCAGCATGTTAGGTGCCGCTTCTGTTGTTCTCGGCATTGGCGCCGGAGAAGCAACAGCCGCTTGCTGTGTTGAAAGATCCATTTAAATGTCATGTGCCCTTTTTGTATGGGGCAGCATCACGTTTCAGAGTATATCCTTCTACTCAAAGCGATCCATTTAACCACCAATTTTCTGAATTGACTCGATCACATGGCCAGAAAAGCAACCCCAGGCCATTGCACTTCCTTCACCGTGTTTTCCCCTCGCTCTGGTATACAATGAATTCGATCTTTCACCCTAAAGCACTGATTTGAAGACGTCTTTTTTTTTTATTATTTTACGGCACTGTATATAAGACAGACATGTTTTGAGGACAAAGTGCCATCCAAATAAGTTCTCTCGGAACCCCGATATGCTGATCTTTCAAAACATCGGAATTTTTCTCCGTTATTACCCGCAAACTATAAGCCCTGTCTCCCAAAAAACCTTATTGACTACCATGAAATTTAATAATACTGCGCGTTCTACTACATCTTTCTGGTATCTGTTCCTAGTATCTGACATTGAGTTTACCAATGAGTAGATGTTACAATTTTCCGTGACGATTTTGCTTTTATACAGTGAACCAAGTAACCTTTCTCCCCACTGCTTTCGCATTCGATCTCTTTTTATCATCTTATTCAACAAAATGACTAGACGCAATTCGGCGTGTTCGTTAAAGCCTGCTCTGTGTACAGAGATAAAGAATTGCCTGCCTATTTTCATGAAAGTCCCGTCAAAATTATTATCTTTCCTTTTGTCCACTGCCTTCTCCAACAGTATTTTAGCTTTCGTGTTCAATTATCAGCTTTATGCCCATTAATTGGTGGCTTATTTTTTATACACTTTTAAGAGTTCAACTGTCAAGATGATGGCAACATTGTTCTTTTATTGTTCTGTTCCCTAATTATACATATTTTTTAGCGATTTCCTGCGCTAATGTATGCCCTTGTTTCATCACTTTTTTCTTGGACGAAAATTCCATGCATGTCACCATAATACGTTTTCCTTTTCGAAACTTTTACACGTCAATGTCCCGACGTTTCAACTTGCGATTCATTACCTCTTTCTTAAAAGCATCTCGCTCGACCACGGAAACAGTAGATCTCCTTTTATGTGTAGTGTGCTAAATTTACGAGTATGTACTTATATCAGATGCTTTTTGTCCACCATAAGCCTCCTACGAGGATCACGCATACAAAGCTCGGGTGGTCGCGTTAGACGTTAATGCACTTCAAGCTAATCGCAGGCAATTAGGTGCCTGAATATGATTTTCTTATTAAGTTGACAAGCAGGAGAACAAGTCCTGCAACTTTAACGGCTCCGACAATATGCTAATTGCTGGAATTAATGCTCAATCCTGATGGAATAGATTGCATAGTCTGCATTCGCAGAACAGGTCCAACCATCGCTTCGAGGCGAGAGTTTCTAAAAACAAAATTCTCTCTCCAATGGTCTAACGGCAATCATTCCTTAAATAAAAAGCTATGATGAGTTACGCTGCATTACTTACTACGGACGTGAGTATAAAGAGATAGATAACTCGATAGCCACTCGTATAAGTAAGCATCCACGTATCGAGTAACTTCCGCTGTGAGATTATAGGTTACTACATCTTTTCTGTTAAGAATCTGAGCATTTTTACGATTATAAAAATCTGCGACAAATATTCGTAAGATCATCAAATATACATACTTCTTGCCAAGGTGGTCGCTGGTAGTTTAACTCTAACTACAACCCCGTCTATGCCGTATTTTCTTAAGTAAAAAATTTCATGAGCAGTGTTCAAGTGAATGGAACCAAACTACTCCGTATAAAACTCTTGCTGATTTATTGCAAAGTTTTAACCCAAGAAAAAGGATTTCATGTCAAAATCGAAATATGTATCCTCCACTCCTTATCGGTTAGGAAACAACCGTACTTACTTGTACTCACCCTGATTAGAACTGTCACACAACAGCACTGCTTTTTGCCAAATAACTTCTAAATGCAGTCAATGTTATTGGGCGGATCCGCCAATTCCATTTAAGGTTACATTTTCCAAAAACTCAGCATATCCAACACGTATCCAATAACTTTCATTGCTTTCACTAAATAGAAACGAAGATATCCCGAAATCCTGCAAGTACATACGGATCTGCAGCGTATAGTAACGTCCTATCCAATTCTTTCATCGTTGGATTAAGCTGTCACGTATCACATGTAGTAATCCATGTTCACATTTCGGTATAACCCGTATATCCCTCCATTTCTACTCTTCAATGTGACCTCTATCTAATCTGTCCAATGTCCACCTCCAGAAAATCACCGACACGAAGACATGAGAAAAAAAAAGAGTAATGTCACTGCGATGTAGCGCTTTGGAGATATATTAATTGTCCACATAGAAATGCAGTTTCACCTCCACCCCAAGACGGGGGTTTGTTTGGGTTGGTTAAATGAAAATCCTTCGAGCTTCTTTGTCGTGTCATTCATCTTGCTGTGGGTTTTGGTATCCTAATCTCTCTGCAGCTTTAGCAAATTAAAGCGCAGCATACAACAAATTTGGATTTTGTTGACCTTTTCACCCTACAAGTGAATGGTGTTCATTTCGAATTTTCCTTTCCACATTTCGTCCCTTAAACTCGGTGGGGGTACTAAATTTAATCACAATCTATGCGGTCACATGGTTTATTGTTTATTTTGTTGAATGCAGTTTACTCGGGTTTCAGTGCCATCCCGCATCAGAGGCCGCGTTGCATTTAAATGTTGATCTTTGTATCTCAAAAATCATTCCAACGTATGTATATAGTATATACGTATACACATATATCACACACCAATTACGTTTAAATAAAATTATGCCAATGGACATCGACGGTCACTAATTTACTTTGAGCGCTGATGATGATGTTGTTTATGTTGTTGTTGTTGATGAAAATGATGGCGGCAATAACAGTGACCGACGGTCACCCGTCAGAATGCTGCCAGTACTTCATTTTACAGTACTCGGTAGAAGTTCAACTACTATCGGGACCCAGCAATTGGGTAAAACGAATTATTTTGCCGACTCTGCTCGAAATGATTCTATCTCGTAAATTGTATCTTCTTCCCCTCTCAGGTCCAATTCTTTTTTGTCCATTTTTTGATTGTAACTTTATTAACTGTAACAATAATGTATAACTCAATTAGATTTGTTTATGATGTAAATTGAATCTGAGGGATGCACAGATCAACGTATACATTGTGAAGAGAGTGAGTAAAGTACTTCGTACTGGATTTTGTATCTATTTGTGGAATTGGATCGAATAGTAGAATCTGCCGGATGGGTGTTTTAGTAAAAAACTTCTTCCGTTCGACTGCATGCAATGTTTCGAATATTTATTATCGCGATGAACATAGGCGGAATGTGGAATTTTCCACTCCATAGTGTCTCTGGTGTGACGTGACTTCATTTTTGATTCTGATCGTTTATAGCTGAATCCAAGTGTGTTAAAATTTGCCGCATTTTGGGAACGACAGCTGATTTCGATGGTTTGGAATTTAGTTTGATTGATGCCGAAACTGTTGCTTCTTAGCGTCTTGGATTATTTGGAGAGAAATTGGGAAAGTCGTCCATTCTAAGGGATTGATGAATTCGCTCATCAAAAAATTGTTCACATGTTGTAAGGCGGAAGATGTTACCTTGATTTCGATGTCATAGTGCCTTACCCATCTCAGAAGACCTATGTGCAGTTTGGTATTCATGTCGATGTTGCTGTAGATATCGTAGGTTTCGGTGTTACATCTTCTCCTTCGAAGCAACTTGTGTAACGTTTAAGAGATCTCATTTAAAACGGTTTCTTGTGGCCACCCTTTTTATGTGAATAGGGAAATCGTTCCATTAGCTCACAACATGAATAAAGAATTGATAAGTGTATCTAGGAGGATTAAGGGTTCTCTGAAAGTGGACAAACTTGATTTTTGTGAACAAGTAACTCTGTGTTTCTGAGTGGCAAATGTGGCAAAGTAACATATGGTAAAATATTAAATTAAATTATGGAATTTAGTAGAAAAAGTCGGTCTTCTGTTTTTGTGTCGTTTTTTTTCTCCAAGAGCATTCCTACCGCCGTTTCCCTAAGGCGTCTTAAGACACTTAAATCACTTTGGTTAACAAACTCATATTCAGCCCATTCCAAAGCTTTGTTGAAGTTTGAAATAGCTTCACTAGGCTTGGTTTTGTCTTTTGGCAACTGAAGCGCATCTCCATCATCACTATCCCTATCACTTATGATGTTGGTACTTTGGGCGACATTAGAGTCTTCCATATCTTCGTTCCATTCATTGATGTCTTCAATCGAACAGTCCACCTACACAAATGATTTTACTAAAAATAAAAATCTTACAAACCTTAAGACATACGAGTATAACATCGAGGAGTTTCCTTGCATTCTCCACTCCCGAATTTATTTTCAGACACCATTTATTTTTTTAAAAATTTATTGGTACAAACATCATCTTCCGGATCATTGTCGTTATCTACGAAATTTAAAATATTTTTCCAGCCCTTGACGATCGTGTTCAGTTTTAATCAATCCCAAGCAGACTTTAAAAATGAAATGGCGTGTCTTAATGTTATCATCTGTCGTTAGCTCATTTTCCGGAGGAAGCGACGGAGCATTATCCAACAGCAGAAGAGCCTTCACTTGATCCTTTGATCCTTGACCATGATTTTTCATAAACGAAGTGACCTAATAGTAGTTATATAATATCCCGGTGTCATCCAAGCGGCTTTGATCTTTTGCAGTCTGATGGGCAGTTAAATTTTTTTAAATGAACGTGGAATCTTAGCTTCCCCAATAACTAATGGCTAAAATTTGTGAAAACCAGTTGCATTCGTACAAGCTAGAAAAGTGATCCGCTGCTTATCAGTTTTTCTACCAGGAACAGTTTTTTTCCAGCGATCAAACGTAAGCTTTATCTGGGAAAGTTGCAAAGTTTCCAAAACAGCCCCGTCTCGTCTGCATTATAAAGTGGGTCTGTAGTCATACCCAAATTATCAATGGTTTCCTGCAGCTTATGTTAAAATGGGTCTGCCAATTCGGGCTGGGAAGACAGTTTTTCATCCGTGATTTTAATAAATCTTACACCGTATCGTGTTAAATCTTTGCATCCACCCATCGCTAGCATTAAAGCTGCTCTGGTTTTCCCTTATTTGAGAATGCAACGACAAGGCTTTTGCCTTTAGCATCAGGCCATTAATCAGATAGTTTTTTTCACGATGCTCAAGGAACCAACGGTATAAAGCCTTTTCTATTTTGAGATGTCCTTATGTTCGAACTGTTTTTTCTTTTGCCTGGCCCCGAAAATGTGTTGTGCACCACATACCTCACAGTTTGCTCATTGTTTTTGTTTACAGCTCAAATGGCAGACTTCGCAACGTTGTACTTTTTGGGTAAACTTGTTACGCTCGAACCACTGCCGAACTGCTTCATTATCGCGCATTTATCCGTGAGTGACAAAAATGTTGGTTTTTTTAAGGACATGTCGAAGCATACGACTTAATGAGTCTCATTTTGACTTGAACAGATAGCCACTCTTTGTTGGGCTCAATCCCCTAAGGAAGGCCCCTAAGACAACGTAGTTTATATGGTCGATTCAGTTAAGGTGTTTATTGAAGAAAATTTCCAAATTTTTTATTTGGATAACACGCCATGAACCATTATTAACAATTGTTACTACCAATTAAGTCAGTTAAGTCAGAGACCAAACAAATATGGACTCGAGATATGTGTCAAGGTCTGCAATACTGGAAGAAACTGTAGATTTGGATACTTTCTTATAAAACTGCACATTATCCGAATAGATATGGTAATCGCAATGGATTATCTTTTATAAATATCATTTATTAATATTGTGAACAAAGTGGGGCCAAGAACAGATCCTTGGGGGACCCCAGACGTTACCGTCAGACCACGATTTTTCGTCACAATGAAAGACAGTTTGTTTACGATTACTTCAATATGATCCCACAAGCTCATATCCTTTGCTATACAAAGCGAATTGATTTTTTAATTTGTATAAAAGAAAGCCATGACTTACGGAATCAAATGCGTTTGAGAAGTCCAGGAATACTCAAGTGACATCAATGCCAGAACGGATGTCGTCCGTAATTGTTATCAGTTGTGCAGTTGTGCTTCATCCAGACCTACAGCATTCGATTTAATATAAAGAATTCGCTCACCTACAGTTGTCTCAGTTGAAGCTTCAAGAAGAGGGAACGTGAGGAAGCTGTACAAAATCTCTAAGAATATTATAGGTCAACAAGGTAGCACCATCCACCATGTGTAACGGCAAGACCAACAATTAAAGTGGAAGGAGCATTTTTGTGCACTGCTCAATGATGACCAGAGAAGAAATAAGAACCGCGATCCTGCTTCTAAAAACTAACAAGGCAGCGGCCTGTATTTTGTGTTCATTTGTTCAGGCTGCTTGGCAGAATGAAACCTTTCCCAGGGAATTGAAGGATTGAGTTATTATCAAGAGACCGAAGAAAGGCGATCTTAAGATCTGCAATAACCGGCGTGGTCCGTATTCCCAAGTATGATGGCAACTATCATTCTCGAGAGGATAAGTTCTAGGATTGAATCGACGCTCAAGAGGCACTATGCGGGAATTCGCAATGGTCGGGACCTTCCAAATCGTCCTCGAACAATCGCCGATTGAGTTATTATCAAGAGACCGAAGAAAGGCGATCTTAAGATCTGCAATAACCGGCGTGGTCCGTATTCCCAAGTATGATGGCAACTATCATTCTCGAGAGGATAAGGTCTAGTATTGAATCGACGCTCAAGAGGCACTATGCGGGAATTCGCAATGGTCGGGACCTTCCAAATCGTCCTCGAACAATCGCCGGAGTACCATTATAATTGCATCTGGAGATCGCTTGCTATGAGCGGCATCTCTGAAAAAATTGTTGCTACGAGTATTATTAAAGACTCCTACAACAACCCAAGGTGTTTCGTTTTGCACAGTGGACGATGCATTTGAAGTGCGACACGGAGTTGTACTGTCACCGATTTTGTTCTTACTTGCAATCGATGGTGTAATGACTGCCACGGTGGGTACAATCGGAAGACTAGCTATTGAATGGAACCAGTTTGATGAGCTAAGCTATTTTGACTACGCTGATGATATCTGTTTCCTGGCAAACAACATTGGTGCCCTTAACCAAGTGTGTTATTCACTGCAACGGAATCTAGAGGTGAGACCATAGAAGAGGTCATGTAATTTAATTATCTAGGTAGCTATGTGTCGCTCGTTGGTGGAACGGACCTGAATGTCAGAAATAGACTTTACAAAGCTCGTAGTGCATTCGGAATCCTTTCTACAGTCTGGAACTCTAGAAAAATATCGCTTCGCGATTGAATAGACCCAATGTGTATCGCTATACGTATGTGAAACGTGGAAATGCTCTGCCAACATCTCGAGGAGGTTACAATCTTTTGTTTATCGTTGCCTGCATTACATCCTAAAGATCTTGTGGCCACAAACGTTTTCCCAGAATGAATTATGGCTAATGGACAAACAAAAGTGGATATTGACATCAAACAGAGGAAATGGCGCTGGATTAGCCAAATACTCAGCAAACCAGATTAGAACATAACGAAACAGTGCCTCTTGGAGCTCAACTATTTTTGATGTAATCTCAGTCCCAAAGAGGAGTTAAAATGTTGCTGCCAACAGCAGTTTCCGGAAAAGAAGAAGAGACAGTTTCTTTATTTATAAGGTCTCGAATCTGTTGATTGCACCTAACAGTGCTAGGCTTAAGAAGTCTGAGGGAGATTCTTTCTGAGTTTTACGGAGCAGCAACCGTTCTCAATCTTCATTCCTCCGAAATTTGTAAAATTTGGCAAAGATACCAAAACTACACATGATTTCAGTAGATGTTTTCATGTGCGCCACTTAAATACATAAATAGTTCGTGAATTTAATTGGCCTTAACCAGCATTGATACGTGCCATAAGTTAATAGATTCAAGCATCCACATAATACTCAATGTTACGGAGATCTATGCTTCTTACTTACTTCCTTACCTAGGTATTGCTACAGTTCGATATGAGCAGCCTCTTCAGTTAGCCCGATCTTAAGGTAACTGCCTCTAGTTGCGCAATCCAATTCAGTTAAAATTCCGTTCTACTTGTGCCCACTACACATGGTGAAGTCTTTCTCAACTGCAATGTCCCTTTGGGTTAGATCCAAAATCTCTACGGGCCGGAGGATTGGTGTCAATTCGGCCTACATATGCTCTTCATCTTAGACTGATGCGCAGTCGTAATTTTCTCTCGAAACGACTGTGGATATCTTTTTGGAGTCCATGCTTGGGCGTCATAATGTAGGACCGGGATGATCGAGGTTTTATATAGAGTCTCCTTAATTTAGAATAGGGAATAGAACCCTGCTACCCAATTGCCATATTCTTCTACTGAGGTGTTATTGGCAGAATTTATAGCAAGAGATTGTGCCTCTGTTGGAATTTACATGACAGCGTTGTCAACTTTGATGAAGCAGCGTGAGTCCGAATTTGTCATTCTGCATAGACAGACGCGTTACCACGGATGGCAAAACAATGCATGGCTATATATAGCTCGATTTCGACATGAGATTCTTTCGAGGATCTGAAGGAGTGTGAAGACGTGGTGGATTAGTCGATTTCCTATTCTGAAATGTCATTAATGGGGGACAACAGAACTGTTGATTTTGTATGCAATATTGAGAAGACTTGTATCCCTATGGCCTGCGCAATTGAGAGGTTCTCCTATTTCGTGGACCAGGTAAATGATACTGAGATTCCATTCACGAGGCATACACTCTTCTCACCAGATTTGAAAATTGAATTGGTGGATGCTCTCCGGGAAGGTCCTTTGTCATTTTGATTGTTGCATTGGTGGCTCAATCCAAGTTAAAGGGGCGTCAATAGTTTCCCGATATAATCGTTGTGCAAATTCCAAGACAATTTTCAGCTCATTGTTGACTAAACCGGCAGCGGCGATTGACTTATCACATGCCAGTTGAGTGCCAGTAAAATGTCGTGAAATCTCATGTTCACAGCTCTACAAAACAGGAGAGGGCGATACTCAGTTTCTCTGTTTCAAGATTTAGGTTTATCGACTAGAGCTGACCAAGCTATTCTCTGAAACATCAAAAATCTTGCCGAGTTTCAAAGGTAACTTTGCGACATACCGTCCAAATATATGAGATTCGAATCTTTTCGTTGAGAAGATCAACAATCTCATGACAATGAAGCATGAAAACTTCAAAATTATTTTGGTCTTGGACTGCTATTCTGAATCGTTCAATTCCGCCATCAAACAAGTCAACGATTATCTAAACGTTCTGCATTTAACAAAAAAAAAAAACAAAAGTCACATTGGCCAATCCAACCGGTTAGACTATTGATATTTCTGCTTCGAAAAAGAAAAACACAAATCTACGCATACTCGTTGAACAACAACGGTAAGCCGTGAGTCAATTGGTGTTTGATCGCTTACAACATATTTGTATCTAAGATAGCCACAGCAATTTGTACTTGTACGACTACATACTCGTAAATACCATCATGAGTTTCACGTGGATTCTTGTGAAACTTCAGAGATTAATTAATGATAAATAACGGTAATTAAGCATTAATACCAATGAATTAGGTAGAAAAACTCCTCTTCCGTTTCGAAGTAGTTAAACTTGTTTTCTAGCGACAGAATAGTTTAAACTCAATTTATGAATGCATTCGTCATGACTCACAAACTAGGAGATTAGGTCATCGCAGCTAGATAAAGTAAGTGTGCTGCAACAAATACTGCACACTCGAGCATTTCCATTCTAAAATACACTATGTACAGCGTCGTCGTTTTGTTTTCGAATGATAACGTCTTAGTGGCTAGAGTTGATGAAGTTCACCTAATCCAACTTGAAACAAGTTCAAAGTGTCATCTGATATTTGGATGGGGGAAATCGTATCCTTTTAGCAACATGTCTTGTTGGGTTGTCTACAACTCTTTAGCATTTAGTTCCTATCTTCCATTAGGTTAAGCAAACGCACATCCGAGTACGAGTACAAGCACATATATTCGTATTGGTATGTATGAAATGACACAGGCACCCTACTGAGTTTTTCTACTTTGTCCATTCTGCAAATGCTCTATGGATGTTCTGTATATGTTCTACTTGTTCCCTATGTGTTCTCTTTATGTTCTCTGGTTTTCTGTACATTCTTTGTGCCCTGCATTGTTCTGCACTTTGTTCTGCACTTTGTTCATCCACTTTGGCTCATTTAAAGCGAACAACGACAACGTTACCAGAGCGAAATCTCTGCAAACACTTTGTCATCCTCTGTAGCATTTATTTTCAAACAATTAAAACAGTATAAACGCCAAGAAGAAGAACGACTCCCCGACGAGCGAACAGAAGAGGAAGATTTAATTAAAAGTGTCCCTTTTGGGGAATTCCTTCTGGGTAGAGTCCTTTCAGTTGCTCCCACAGTTTATTTCCAGTTGGGTTACCATGTAGCAAGTCAGTTCACTGCATTTAAGCAAGCAAGCGTCTAGTCCCATCCAAAAGTGATGGTGTTACTGCCAATGGTAGAGAAGAGATTGAGATACAAACTTTGTGTCCTGCGCCACTCTTCATCTACATGTTGCCATCTTTCGCTTACATTTCCTGCTGCTGTTGCGTTGTGTTCTTTTATAAAAAGCTAAAGCGTAGTATTTTCAAAGTGGTTAGAGTTACAGTGTGTACTTGAAGTCAAAAGAAGATACAAAATCCCATTGGGCATGGGGTGGGACAGAAGAGACAGAGAATTTGAAAAAAAAATTTCAAAACAATGTAAGTGCTGTAGGGTGGGCTTACCCATTCGTAAAACAGGGTCACTATCACTGAGCTTGAAGAATTTTAAGTGGTTTTAGGGCACAAAAGCATCCCTTGATCTGGGGTGTGTCAGAACACTCTGGAGTGTTAGTGACGCTGTATTGAGACTTGTAACCCATATTCGTATTCGCTAAATCACTTTGTTTTCATTCATTTGCACTGATTAACGTTCAAACACATGGATTATTGAAATTAATTAAAAACGCTTAAAAATTATTTACAACAGAGATAACACACAAAGTACGGATGGCTTACGAGTAGAATGCGATAAAGGGATGAATTAACGAGCAGATTAGGAACATTGACGATAAAAAAAATATCTAAGCCTTTGTGTTGGAGCAATCCTATATCAGATGATTGCTTCGTCATCTACAGAAAGAAGTGTAATTTATCTTGGTGAAGAGATTATCGGGGAATTGAGAGATGATAGCTACTCCTTTTAATGACAAATAATATGGAAATCATCTAAGTAGAGGGCGTTTTCGATGCGACCGCAGTCAGTTGGCGTTCGTTTGAGAGTAGATTATTAATCTTACTTACTTACTTTAGGTGGCGCTACAGTCCGGGGTGGACCTGGGCCTCAGTCAACAAGCTTCTCCAGCCAGCTCGATCCCTGGCTAGCTGCCTCCAGTTTCGCACGCTAAGTTGGCTGAGGTCCTCTTCCACTTGCGTGCGCCACCTGAGTCTTGGCCTTCCTCTACTGCGCTGTCCCTCGGGGGCGGATTCGAAGACTTTTCGAACCGGAGCATTGGTGTCCATGCGCTCTACATGACCCAGCCATCTCAGTCTTTGGATCCTTACTCTTCTGGCTAGGTCCATGTCGCTGTACAGTCCATACAGTTCGTAGTTGTATCTCCTCCTCCACTCACCGTCAATGCAGACGGGACCGAAGATCGCCCGAAGAATTTTTCTCTCGAAGCAACCAAGAACACCCTCATCCATTTTTGATAATGTCCATGCTTCTGCGCCATAGAGCAGGACCGGGATTATTAAAGTCTTATAAAGGGTGACTTTTGTTGTCCAAGAGAGGGCTTTGCTACTCAATTGCCTTCTTAACCCAAAGAAACAGCGGTTGGCAAGAGTTATTCTTCGCTTGATCTCAGCGCTGATGTCGTTGTCTGTATTTATAGCGGAGCCTAGGTAGACAAAGTCCTTAACTACCTCAAAGTTATATCTGTCGAGGGTGACGTTCTGCCCGAGACGTCGGTGTTGGTTGTCCTTTTTGCTTGACAGCATATACTTGGTCTTGCCCTCATTGACCGCTAAACCCATTTTCGCCGCTTCCGTCTCAATACTCGCGAAAGCGCCACTGACATCACGCTGTTTTCTCCCGATTATGTCAATATCGTCGGCGTATGCGAGTAGTTGGACGGACTTTTGAAAGATAGTGCCTCTTGTGTTTGCTCGTGAGTTTTGTACTATTCTTTCAAGTACGATGTTGAAAAAATCGCATGACAGCGCATCGCCTTGTCTAAATCCTTTTTGGACATCAAAGGTCTCGGTGAGATCTTTACCGACCTTAATGGAGCAGCGTGCATTCTCCATCGTCATCCTGCACAGACGGACGAGTTTGGCAGGAATGCCAAAACTAGACATTGCTTAATATAGCTCGTCTCTATAGATGCTGTCATACGCGGCCTTAAAATTGATGAATAGGTGGTGGGTATCGATCTGAAGCTCATGGGTCTTCTCCAAGATCTGCCGTAGTGTGATGGTGGACTTTCCTGGTCTGAAGCCACACTGATATGGACCTATCAGGTTGTTGACGAACGGCTTCAGGCGTTCACACAATACGGCGGATAAGATCTTATATGCGATGTTAAGGAGACTGATGCCTCTGTAGTTGGCGCAATTCAGAGGGTCTCCTTTCTTGAAAATTGGACAAACAATGCTGAGGTTCCATTCATCGGGCATACTTTCGTCCGACCATATTTTACAGATGAGTTGGTGTATGCTCCTTACCAAGTCATCGCCTGCCGCTTTGAAGAGCTCGGCAGTCAGGCCATCCGCTCCAGCAGCTTTGTTGGACTTAAGCTTCGATATAGCTATCTTCATTTCATCCAGGTTGGGTGGACGGAATTGTTGGTCATCATCGTCCAGGTTGAAAGGTTGATTCTGCCTGACAGCGGTATTTGGTCCGCCGTTATACAGTCTGCAGAAATGATCTTTCCAAATCCTCAGCATCGACTGCGATTCTACTACGATGTTCCCTTGTTCATCTCTACAGGCTTCGGTTCGGGGTTTGTTTCCGTGGCATGTTATTTTTACCTTTTGGTAAAACTTCCGAACCTCATTCCTGGAGTAGCATCTCTCAATTTCCTCGATCGCGCGCTTCTCTCTTTCTTTCTTTTTCCTCCTGCGAAGCCGGTGCTCGTCTCTCCTCTTCCGCTCATAGAGCTCATGGGCAGCTCTGGTATTTGTAAGCAGCGCCGCGTTATATGCATCTTGCTTAGCTGCATGTGCTTGCCGGTATTCATCATCGAACCAGGGGTTTCGTTGTGGTGGACGATTGAAACCCAGCACATTAGAAGCGGCATCTCCGATGGCGTTTTAGCAGTGTTTCCAATGGTCTTCGATGCTTGATGCTGGCGGCATTGGACCTTTTGAGAGATTAAGAGACACTCGATCGGAAAAGGACTTGGCGATCTCTTGCGATTGTAGCCGTGTGACGTCGAATTTTCTCACAGCATTAGTTTGTCTTGGCGTAGTTTGAGATATCCGCAACCGTACCTTGGCTACAACAAGGTAATGGTCCGATCGATGTTGGCTCCTCGGAACGTACGGACATCCATAATGCTGGAGGAGTGTCTTGCGTCGATCGCAATGTGATCAATCTGGTTGACTGTTGATTGATCAGGAGCTCTCCAAGTCCCCTTGTGCATGTCGAGATGTGGGAACCGCGTGCTAGCCATGACAATGTTTCGCCCCGCCGCAAAGTCGATTAGCCTGAATCCGTTATCGGAGGTGGTGTTGTGCAGGATATATTTTCCGATTGTTCCACCAAAGATACCCTCTCTTCCTAGCTTTGCATTAAAATCACCGAGGACAATTTTAATTTCATAGCTAGGGCATTGCTCGTAGGTCTTGTTAAGGAGCTCGTAGAAGGCATCCTTGGTGTCGTCATCTTTCTCCTCTGTGGGGCATGCGCTCCTTGATGCGGATTGCTACGAGGCACTCGCTCACATGCCGGAAGCTGAGGACTTCTTGTCTTAGTCTGCCTCCGACAACAAATCTGCATCCAAATAAGCGCTGCTTTTGCCGTCGATAGCAATTGCCGGAGTAGATGTCGCAGTTTTTCATCTTCTTTTTGTCCGGCCCATCTCATCGCATTTCTTGGATGGCGGTTATGTCTGCTTTGCAGCAGTCTAGGGCCTCCGCTGCTCGGCTGCACGTGGTCTATTAAGGGATCTAACATTCCACGTGCATATCCGAAGCTCATTGTCCTTAAATCGTTTGCGTGGGTTGTCAACAGTAGATCCGTCCATATCCGAGGCTTGCTCATGCTTCGTAACTTCTTGTTTTGTTTAAATGGCCGGGCAGTTATCCCGGCAGCACAACCCCCAACCTGGAGGACCAGTTCCATTTTGAGTGCCCCTAGGACGAGGGGTCGGTTGCACCGAAGCCAGTAACCCGTTCCGGGATGTGAGCGCTGCCGTTGGCCCTTATAGGGCTCGTCCGCCACCATCTCTTTTCCAAGACCCTGACTAAGTCCTGGAAATCCTTTCCGGCCTGAACTCCAAATATGTCGGAGTAGCCCGGATAAGGTCTTGTTTTGTTTTTCCGACACTAATCCTGGTTAATGGCGCAGGAAACTCGCCATTTGCCCTCTTCACTTCGCAACCTCTAGTGAGATTCCCAGATGGCGCCACGGGGAGGCGTGAAGTAGGACTTATTAGCAGAGCTGCAAGATGTTCGGCTGCAACGGCTCATTCTCGTCATTTAAGGAACCAGCACCTGTCGGAAGATGCTACTTCTACGAGGCCTTATACTAATCGTTGCCATTATTAATCTATCAAATTGAAAATTAATCAAAGAGTCGGGGAAAGCTGTTCAACATAAAACCTTGGAGAGGTCCAGGTTCAGGTGTTCTCAGAATTCTATGCTTCTGTTGTACTTTTCAGTCTCTTGTATTCTTTCAGACAAGTCTTAGTTAGCCAGAAAGTAAACGAGATTGGAACTTGCTACTGAAAGCCTTGCTATGGTAGACGATGAGATTCCTCCCCTGAATTCTTTGCAGATCTCGCCATACTCATTCATAAAGTTCAAGACAGTAGGACTGAGTCTTAGCTTTTTGGTACACCGTCAGTTACTACGTACATCAGGGTCATAGTAGAATCGCCATTTAATTCGGGATTCTACTAATTTTCCGACAGCTGGTTTCCATTGGTGACAGAACTCTATTAAAAATAATCCATATATCATAACGTTGTAGGCAAACTAAGGGGACAACAAGGCGAAGATTTGCTAAGGTTCCTCTCTTCTTCTGGAAAAGCTCTAGCTGTTGAAGCATCCAAGGCCCGAAAAAGGCTCCCTGAAGAAGGCATACATTGAATATTTCGACTACTTTCACTGCCTTATTTACAAAATCATCCAGTCGCGAAGGCTCTTTTTGTAGCGTTTTACTGGTTTCGAATAATTTTTCAACTTAAGTTCAAAACAATTTTGTGACAAATTTGACCTTCCTTGTTCTCAAAGAGTGCATTTCAGTCTCATTGAAGTTCGTGGTTTGTTTGAAGTTGCTCGAAAGTTGTCAGGAAACTCTGGTAAATTTATCTTGTTTTGTGACAAACCGATCGTAGTTTTGCGATCTCGGTCCTACCCTAGATATTGATGCATTAAATTCAATGACTACTAGCCGCGATACTTGCGCTAAGAATTTCGCTGTAATTAAAACTTAATTTATTGTCTTGGTAAAGACAGGGCTAAGAAGGTGTTCATTTAGGGGTTAAAAGTACATTTTAACCGCTTAAGTGTGTCGTGTCGAGTAACTGCTAATTGCTGTCCTATCAACGACGTAAGCTAATAATAAAAGAGGGTTGATCACTACTGATCTTATCGTAATGGTTTTCTGATTTTAACTACGGTTACAACGTCTTGTCCAGTTGCAAGGGGGCTGATCATAAGATCTTGTTGAGTGAAAAGATTACCATACCACTTAAAACTTAAAACTTGGTGCTATGGGGGTCAGAGTCCTCGAACTCTAAAGAGTTAGGACCTCTTTTGGGGGCACTATGGTGACTGTAGTTTAAACCTTAAGCCTATCTCACTCGTTCTGGAGTACCAGAACGGCTGGGTGCTGTGATCAGAAAGAGATTTATAGTCACCCTCGACTCATACTAAGGGAAGAACTTGTGCCCTCAACACAGGTTCCGAATTGGTATAAGCAAGGTACGTAAGGGCTGGCCAGACATATCCTACCTCCCATGCAAGTGTTGGTATCCCGTGAAGTAAAGTCATTGTTGGCAAGTGTTCATGTCAAACCCTAGAGACGTTCTGTCCGGTGACGACGGTAAGCATAATCATATGATGCTCAACCAACCAATATTATAATATTTGCTTCCAAGCGCCCTTTTCAAAACTGATATCTAAGATGCGGTAAACGGGAGTGTTTTTAACTAAAACAATATTCCAGCAAGGAAATGCCTCAAGTAGAACCGTCCCTCTGAGATTTGTATGTTATATGAACTGCTCCATTCTGAACCCATTATAAGGGTTCATGTTTTCTGGACTAAGTTTTAAGACTTTTGATTGGGATTGAGTCTAGGATTGAACATTTGTCTACATGGTAGACATGCGCTATCGATACGTCTTGGGTCGTAAAACACCAGTCACATTCCGATGACACTCTTTCAATTATGTTGTCTAATTTAAAACAAGGAAGAATAAGAAAAATAAAGCTATACAGGTTGAATACCGACCTGGGAGATCGTATAAGAACTCGGTGTCCTCAACAGTAGGAGGAGGCCATCATCAGTCATAGATATGATGTTTATCAAAAGTACTTCAGTGGCGACGTTGCTTCCATCTAAACGTTGCACTTATCCCACTTGGTCAAAATGGCTTTATATCTCTACCAAAATCAAGCCAGATCTGAACGTACTCTTTTGGGACGTAATATTGCCGTAAGGAGCTCCTGCGATGTACTATCATCACCTAGATCAAAAAGTTGTCAATTTTGCTTAATCGAGCCACCACATCGCAAAGGGCCTTGTTGGAATAATATTTTCTACAGTATTGTCACTTGCTTTATGTGGAAATCCGCCATGGCCTAAGCAAACGTGCCACGACACTCGGCTCTAAAGTGTGTCATTTACCGGCCTTATCTCAAATGGAGAATAATCGCCATTAGATAGTCCTGGGGGAATCGTATTCAGACCAGTATTAATGCAATGTCATCGTGAAGTCAAGGTGGTTAGGGTTAGCCGACCTAAAATCTACCCCAATCTTAGGGTTTTGGCGCCTTGTAATATTTGCTCCATTTTTTCTGCAATTTTATACTCAAATTAAGCTTCAAGTCAGTAACGCCCCAACAGATTTCATACATCGACTGCTCGCGTTCGTGAATTTATAATGTCGCGGGTCAAATAGTGTGTACATCAGACACTTCAATGTGATGTCCTTTTGCAAAAAACCAGCTTCCTTCTACCCACATTTATTAGGATGCAATACGACGCAAAATCTGGTCCTCTGCCGCCAGCACCTTGTATCGAAGAATAGTCTCAACACTGCTAAAATGCCATCAGAGATACTGCTTCTAATGTGCTGGGTTTCACCCGTATGCTATAATACAACGAATGATCAGAGCTGATCATGAGCTCTACAAGCGGAAGAGAAGAGGCGTACACTGGCTTGATGCTAGGAAAAACAAGGAACATGAGAAGCGTGCGATCGAGGATTTTGAGAAATCCTATTTCCTACAAAAGGTGAAAAATAATCAAGCCACGGATTCAAACCTTGAACCGAACCCGATAGAGACGAACAAGGGAACATCATAGTAGAGTCGCAGTCGAAGCTGAGGATTTGGAAAGAACCTATTCATTGATTTCAAGACCGCATATGACAGCACCTATATGGTCAAGTTATACCGAGCAATGACTAGTTTCGGCATCCATGCCAAACTCGTTCATCTGAACAGTATAACGATGGAGAAGGCACGCTGCTCCATCAAGGTTTATAAAGATCTCACCGAGATGTGAGAAAATGATCGAGACAGAGAGATACGTTTTCATTCGATTTCTTCAACATCGTTCCTAAAATAATAGTGCAAAACGCACGCTCCAACACTAGAGGCACAATCTTTCAAGAGTCCGTCCAATCACTTTCGTATGCCGATGATACGAGGGCGGGTCAATAAGTCCGTGACTTTTGGATTAAAACACAGATTTTTTGATAAAAAAATAATTTTATTTTTCAACGTAGTCTCCCTTGAGCTCTATACACTTTGTCCAACGCTTCTCCAATTTTGTTATCCCTTCCAAAAAAAATGATTTGTCGAGGTCCTCAAAATAGGCCTTTGTTTGCGAGATGACTTCATCATTGGAGTCAAATCTTTTTCCACCAAGCCATTTCTTCAGGTTTGGGAACAAGAAGTAGTCGCTCGGAGCCAAATCTGGAGAATAGGGTGGATGAGGGAGCAATTCATAGCCCAATTCATGGATTTTTGCCATGGCAACTGCACATGTGTGCACCCTTGCATTGTCTTGGTGGAAAAGAACTTTTTTCTTGGCCAAATGAGGTCGTTTTTTTTTCAAATCGTCATTGAATCGGTCCAATAAGTTGGCATAATATTCCCCATTGATTGTTCTTCCCTTTTGAAGGTAGTCAATGTGGATTATCCCGCGTGCATCCCAAAAAACAGTCGCCATAACTTTATTGGCTGACAAACCCACCTTGGCCTTCTTTGGCGCCGATTCACCCCTAGAAACCCACTGTTTTGACTGTTGTTTGTTCTCTGGTGTGTTTTGATGGATCCATGTTTCGTCCACGGTTACAAAACGGCGCAAAAACTCCTCCATATTGCGATTAAACAACGCCAAACCTTCCTGTGAAGTTGTTACACGATTGCGTTTGTGGTCGACTGTGAGCAAACGCGGCACCCATCTTGCGGAAAGCTTTCTCATGCCCAAGTGATCATTCAAAATTGAAACCACTGAGCCATGCGAGATCCCTACGGCTTCCACAATCTCTCGCACTTTCAATCTTCGGTCGGCCAACACCATATCGTGAATTTTTTCGATTGTTTCGGGTCCTGGGCGTCCACGACGTTCGGCATCTTCAGTGCTTGTACGGCCACAACGAAATTCAGTAAACCTCTTTTTTACCATTGAAATCGATGGTGCAGAGTCCTCATAGTATTTATCAAGCTTAGCCTTGGTCTCGGTAATGGTTTTTTTTCGCAAGAAATAATGCTTAATAAGCACACGAAATTCACTTTTTTCCATTTTCTCCTCAAATTAGTGAGTAGTCTGATAAAAATAGCTGTCAAACACAAACTAACTGACGCAGCAAGTTTAAATTTTGACAGGAGTCAACTGACAGATGCCTGTTGACAGGAGCAGTGTTGCTGTTTCAGTAAAGAGGTCAGAAATTCAAAAAGTCACGGACTTATTGACCCGCACTCGTATATGTCAATATCAGACGAAAGCAACGCGATTTCAGTGGCGCTTTCGCGAGTATTGAGATGACAGCAGTGAAATTGGGTTTGCGGTCAGAGAGGGCAAGACCAAGTACTCGTATGCGAATGACTTTGCTGACATTGTAAATGAGGGTTCCTGCATGCCCATCTGGTCAACTTGTAGAAAGCCGTCTTAAAAGCCTCCGGGTTGACCGAAATTGGCTTTAGGCCAGTGGATATAGTGCCATGCTAGGCCTCAAAACTCAACTAAAATAGTATTGTTATCCTGAACTCACTTCAATAGAGCTCTACCTCCTCGAATATCTTACTTATATTCGCACGCCAAATATAAATAACATAGACACCTTCTTAAGAAGTGTGGCAAAAATTACCAATTCTTTCAAGACAGGTGTCTCAATACGACGTTTGCTATTCCGTCTTATCCTCTCGTCTCTTTGTTATTCAGTGTATCAAAGATACACAGATACAGATTTTGCACCCGCGATGACGACGCGAAATATTCAAATCACAAACTTAAAAATTCGTGATTTGCATAGGCTCTGCCCTCAATGTCGTGTGGTGCCGTTGACAATATAAATAAATCTGTTTTACCTGGAGGACAGAGATTTCTGCCTGGTTTCAAGTGGCACCTGTATGTGATATTGTTTTGAAGTCCGTATTCATAGCTTGCCTCGCTTTTAATATTTTAAAACGCTGCATCTGATTGTCGGTTTCTTGACCCAGGGTCTGGTCGGGTGGGTTAGCTATGATGAAAAATCAAACAAAGACGTACAGTCTTAGTCTGTTTATGATAATTGTGTGAGAGGTAGGTTGTGTCTCAGTCCAAGAAAGTTCGAACTGAATTCGTTTCATCAAAAATATTGGTTTAAGAGTCATACATCACTGTGAAGTAAGAACTCTTGTTAATAAGACGATCACCGGTAGGGAACTGATAAAAGATAGTTTCAGCATACAGAAAAACTCTTTGAAAATCTTGAAAATCAAGTCTTTTCTCTGAAATATTTCATGGGACTAGGTCTTTTGTATCACCTGGTGAGGCCGTAGTGACTGTGTAAGTCACGCCAACTAGAATTGCTGCTATAAACATTCTAAAGGCTCGTCTGAACTCATCTCATCAAACCTTAAATTACGCGTTAGGCATTTAAGACTCTTTGGATTACTAATATTAAATTCAACCCTAACTATGTAATCATCCCTCCACTTAGCTTAAGTACCCGCAATTCCCTTAAACTCCGACTGGCACGTTAGAATGTTTATTTCCCACAATCAAATACTAATGGCTTCTTATGACGACAATAATGACTGAGTCTGCATAGAACCCATTATCTGCTAACAGACCTCGTAAAAGGGTTAAAATTGCATGACATTTTCCATTGTGTGTCTTAACATGTGTTATGCATACAACTTCACATTGAATGGCTTGGTCTAGGGGTAGGAAAAATCGTATCCTTCCCCTTTGACAATGGTTGACAAAAAAAAAAAAAAACACGTAAAACGAAATTATTGACATGAATGTCAATGTAAATGTGAAATGGTTTGCACAGCTGATCAAACACCTGAGAAAACAATAAAGTTCAAGGTCGAGGATGGATTTTGTTAAAAAGGTTGGAGTGGTACTCGGTATTAGGTGCACAGGTGAAGTAGTCTTGTTTGATTCCTTCTTTACGGATGACATGCTCAACTCCAGAGTTTCTCAGAAATTCCATAGAATGCATACACTGTGGCGTATGAGAGATATTTCCGAATGACTAGACAATCTCTTATTGGGCAATGAATCTTTATTACAAATTTTCCATTTTCCATTCCACTATTCCGTTCAGTTCGCATGACGAAATACTTTTCGTGTATAATATTCAATTAAAACAAAAAATCCACATCCATGCAATTGAAATCTATTTGAGAGCAAATGAACTCAACGCTAGATCAAGGTGATCCAGCTTTGGACGAGATTTACTCGCATTCGAACTGGTTACTCATACTCGGACTATTGCTGCATGGGCATACGAGTTCAAGCATTCATTCGTATCTCATGTGCAGTTGCACAAACATACTATATTTCTTGGTTTTGATGGATACTAATTCACTTTACAGTTCGCATGATCTCGACTTAAAGTTTAATGGTGACCGTGAGTTGATTTCACACACACATTACGTGTCGAGAAATTTGAGAACAAAAAATCCACAAAGTGGTCAATAGCCTCGTCTGGGTAGCAATTGCTCCGAATTCGCATGTCACATTGAAGGAATTTGACAACGAAAAGATACATACGAGTAAGTCTCGCGTTTTCGGAATTTCAATGAAAAATTCATGGTCGGAATCGCATGGGTATTGAGCAGTGAAAAAGGAAATCAGTCAGATATGAGAGATTGCTGACGATTTAAGTGTCAAATTCCTTTTTTTTACCACTAAACATGCGCCACTAAGTCCTCTTACTTTCGTCCGAACTCTGAGTAAACTAGACTAATCCTTGAAGTTGAGTTCACCTGCTTGTAGTTGACTATGATTTATTATATGCAACCTTATAACTTAGATGAGTTTAGAGCCCAGTAACATATTATGAGACTGTCCCAAGTCCGTTCGCATTATCGGGGTCCTACATCGTCTAATACTTTCACGTAAATTAGCGACAGATGTTCATATTATGGTCGAGCTCTACGTTTTTCGGAGCCAAAGGATATTTAATGGTGTTTCCAAGAAAGTGAAAAAGTTTCGATCTGTAAAACGTATCACAGCAACGTGAAACCTATATAAAATAACGAAATATGCGTTTGAGAAACCAAGTGGCAGATTCGTCGTGCATCTGACTACGAATATGAAGGGCTGCTACGTGCAAAATGGATTCAGAGAGAAAATGCACTAAAGCCGTCCAAATTCCATGGCGCTAAGTCGCTACTACGCAAAACTGGACCTTAATTACATATTCATATCATGAAACCCAGAGCGATTACAGTCTTTGCATGGATACCGCGAAACCGCGAATAAAAATGAGGTAAATGATTTTGGCACACCCACATACGAAGACAGAATTGTTCGTGATAAAACCGGAGAAAAACCAAAGAAAACGGGCATTACCGGTTGGATGCCAAATTTGCAATTCCAATGAGGAAGAACTATGCGCCACATACCTGCCATGCCCCATGTTTCGAACGCCTCGTTCTATATAGGCTAAGAATCGTTGCGGTGCCAGGAAGAAAAAATTTACAAGAGACGCTTACTTACTTACATAGGTGGCGCTACAGTTCGGGATCAACCCGGGCTTCAACTAACAAGCCTCTCTAGTTGATCCGGACTTTACTTTACTGCCTCCAGTTGCCAAGACAGTTAAGGTCCCCTTTTAATTGTGCACGCCACCTAAGATATGGGCTTTCTCTACTGCATTGTGGCTCTGGGCTAGATTCGAAAACTCAGCGGAACAGAGCATTGGTGTCCACTCTGTCTACATGTCATAACCATCGCAAGTCGATGTCGCCGTATAGCTTGTGTAGTTCGTAGTTGAATCTTCTCCTCCAAAGCCCTTCAACGCAAACGAGATTGAATATTTCTCGAAGGGTTTTTGTCTCAAAACGACTAATCTTCATCCGCTATGTTGCAGCGGTAGAAAGCTGTATTGAGATGATCAAAATTATAAAAGGTATTTTTTTAGCTGCATGAGAAGTTTCGATGGTTGTTGTCTATGTTTTGACAGCTGACAAATGTCAACTGCGTTGACATTTCTGTTCAGTAAGGTTTGACAATTGAATCATTTAACACTAAAACAACGCTTCCAAATTGTTGAAATTTACTTTGAATAAAATAAATCTGTTCGTGAATCTGCATCTGCACTTTGTCAATTTTACGGTCAATATAATCGGCTTAGTGAGCAAGCAATTCGTGCAGTTATTTATCGTTTTCGCAAAGACAATCCCCAAGCTGTTAACGAATCACCATTACATCCATCACAACTGACTGTTTGGTGCGGTTTACATACTGGCGGCATTCATATTTCATTCGAAATGAGGAAGAAGCTGCCATTACAGTGAAAGGCGAGCGCTATCGAGCTATGCTGACATAATTTTTGTTCCCAAATATTAATCAGCTAAACATCGACGGCATTTGGTTCCAACAAGATGGCGCAACTTGCAATACAGTGTGCTAAACTATCAATTTATTGAAAAATCAATTTGGTGTCAACTTTATTTCCAGAAGTGGTCCTTTTAACTGGCCGACCATTAATTACTTTTTATGGGGCTATGTTAAGTCATTGGTTTATGCCGACAAACCAGAAGCACTTGAAGTATTGGAAGCCAATATTTAAGCCAATATTGAAGCCATACGGTCAGATTTATTGGAAAAAGTAGTGAAAAATTGGACTGATCGAATGGACCATGTAACTCGTAGCCAAATGCCGGAAATCATATTTAAAAAATAAATGCAATGAAATTATCTGTCAGATTAAAATTCATTCCAATAACATTTCTGTTTTGTATTATTATTTAAAGTTCTCAAGCTCTTAAAAAAACGCCATATATATGTATGTGTTTAACTTTGATCATCTCAATTGCCTTCGTAGCCCACATATACAGCCATTGGCAAGAGTAATTCCCTGTCTTATGTCTGTTGTGGTATTGGCAGAATTAACAGCAGAACCAAGCTAGACAAAGTTTCCCACTACCCTGAAAATACAGCTGTCGACTGTGGAGCGGTGTTCAATTCGCCGATATGTGTATGTCCTTTCTTGTGGACAACTGATACTTAGGTTTGCCTTCATTAACTACTTTACTCATTTTAGTAGCTTCTGATGGTGGGAATCGATTTAAGTTTTGTTTCCAGGATCTGCCGAAGTGTTAAGATTTGATCGATATCGACTTTTCTGGTCTGAGACCGCACTGATAGGTGCCAATTAGGTTGTTGTATCCCTTAAGTTGGTGGGCCTATTTCTTTATGGAGCGGGCTCAGTATCCTCTGAGATTCCCTTCATCAGACATGCACTCTTTCTATAAAATTTGAGAAATGACTTAGTATGTGCTTCAGATTTGAATACTTCGGCCATCAGGTTCAACTGCTTTATTTGAATTCAGCTTAGATATTGCTATCCTTTCTATCATCATCTAAGTTCAATCGCGGAATATTGGATTCCTTCGCCGTTACACAGTTTTTTGAAAAAGTTTTCCATATTCTCAGTACCGACTGTGATTCTATTGCAAGGTTTCCTTTTTCATCTCAACAGCCTTCTGTACGTGTATTCTCATTTTTACTGGAACAAGGTGGTGATTGCAATTAGTGTTGGCTGCCCGGAATGTTTGGACTTCCAGAATACCAGAGTACTCGAGGCATGCTTGTGGCCGTCAACAGTTAAGAGCTTTGTTGTTAACTATTGCTACTCAGACTTGGAAAATGAAAATTAACTGCATCAGTACATCCGTCGTTTTCCCTGTCAGAACAAAGCCGTATCTCCTTGTATGTATCTCTTATTGGAAGATCTCATTGCTTTCTTGAAATTGAAGTAAACGCTCAGAGACAATGTGCAGCCACTACATAAACGCCTACTACCAGCAAATTAACTATTGACTACTATATGTGAGTGTGATACAGAGAATGAAAGTTACTGAGATCATACAAATGTCGGGAAGGATTTATATAAATGTGTCATGTCCATCGGCAATTTCGTATTCCCATGTTTCCATTGCTATTTGTGACCCAAATAAGACTCAGCGAATGCAGCCCTCCAAATGTGTTTACAAAAATCCTGCACTCTCGAACAAGCCTGAAAGTCTTGAAAGTGTGTACACAAGTTTACACAGTGACAGCACTCTAGAAGCATTTTCTTCGTCTTCTCCACCGATTCTCTACGCTATAGTTGATTTCAGGGTAGCTTTTATCTCTGCTGAGAAGACCGACTCTAGTTTTCCCCACGAACATAAATTCAGCGCCGCATCTTGAGTCGATTTTGCTACCGCTCGACTGTAATTAGAACCGACTACGGGGTGGTCCACATACAAGTTTCTTTTGAAAAATACATCGGTATAATAGAACCAAACTATTTTCAGTATGTTGTAATTTTATTAGAAAGAAGGAACATTCCCTTTAGTTGTAAAATGCAATATTCATGTAGCTGTCTCGACTGGCTTTGCGCGTCCAGTCAAAAAAATTGTTCAAGGCTTTTCTGACTGTTTCTGCCTCTATCTTATGAACCGCGGAAACGATATTGGCCTTAAGGATTTGAATCGCTTCTGGATTGTCTGCATAAAACGACCTTGTTTGGCTCGAGGCAGCTAATTGACATCGCCAAAACGGCTGATAACACGACGACCGAGCTTAGGATGGAAAAACTCGATTGTTTGATAGACTGTGCGACATGGTGCACCATCTTACTATTACCAAGATCGCACAAGTCAATGCATGGGTCCAAAAAAATGCATGGCTTTAGCTCCCACCGTTAACCGAAATGGCGTTTCCAGCTTTTTCGAAGCAAAGTGGGATGGTGTCACCACTCCAAAATCCGCATAAAACTGTCGGTCTCTGGGTCTTTTCGACAAACACTAGATGTAATAATTTTGTGTGTTAACACATTTTGGGAGATAAAAACTCCCCTCGTCAGAAAAAATGATTTTTCGGCCAAATTTGGCGCCCAATTTGAACTACTGTAAAGCCGCAACTCAGAAGCGATAACAAAGCGGAGAGTCGTTTGCCTTCAATTGCTAAGTCAACATTACTTTGTAAGGGAACAATCCGATATCTACTGATGGACAGGCCAGATTTCTGGCACGTAGGAGCTGACTCTTTGAGTCATTGTATCAGACACCATGTCCATAAGAACTGTATTAAAGTTCAGTCGGTGCTTTGTAGCAAGAGTAACTTTTTCTATTCTTGTCTCGTTCACATGTAAACCTCGGGTCATTCGGATGTATTTTTCTGACATGGGTTTCAATTCCGTGGATAACATCACTAACCAAATATGGAAGAGCCAAGAGGCTGTGCAGCGAACATCGGGAATTTTCTGTACTTTTAACATGGCCAGTCGTTTTAGAAGGAAGGTGGTTTATTGGCTCGAAAAAGTACTCGCCAAGTCTTAGAGCCGCATACGAGAAACAAGCTCCAATTCAATCATGTGGTTTTAAAAGTGTCTTTCAGGATAACTGGCTTCGTTTTTGAGTCGACAAAGATGGTGAATTGAAAATATCCGCAGATAAGATGCTTCATTGAGTATCTCTTCAGGTTATGCTTGAATTTTGTGAAAGGAATTAATTTACAGATTAAAAAAAAACTTTTTATCTTCAAAAGAAAACTTTAGTAGAAGTTGTACATCAAACTTTCCTTTGAGACTACACTTCAGTCTTACATACCGCCGCCGCCAGTATAACTCCTTGGTATTCGATTTAAGCATTTATCTAGCTAGCTTAACAAAACCAATCTCATCCCTTTCATTAGGTGCTCGTAATTTGATCATTCAATCATTCATCACCCCCACAACGATGAAAGACGACACAGGATCCTTTCATTCACCCAGTCAATCGCCAACCGCCTGCCGTTAATTTTGACATGAATACACATAGAAACTGGTACACAAACATAAATCTTCTCCGCATCCATAAAAAAATCGAAAATTGTATTTCTTCATCGAACAACAATCGATTTTATCCTGAGACATCCTAAATGAGTTTCCACCTCCCAATCAAGGATGAAAAGGGCTGCCTCATCCTCTGCAATCCCAATTAACACTGCTACGAAGTATTTTGTTAACTCCCAAGGATAACACCAGCCAAAGCAATCTGAATATTTTATGAGAAAGATTCGAAATTGATTTCTCTTATCGGTATTCTTATCGATATCTATGTACAGATACTTTCTGCTCATCTGTCAAACATATTTCATTCAGTGAAGAAGAATGACCGTTAGAGGGTCCTGTAGGCCTTTTTTTAAAGGCTCCAAATCGAAATTGGAAAGAAGAATGAAGGAGTAAAAAAACAAACAAAAAAAACAAAAAGTATAAAAGGATGTGTATGAAGCGAACCTTGTATCTGCTAAATTCAATACGATAATCCGTAATCCGGTCTCTCGCTCTCGACTCGGAGAGCCGCACATTTTGAAAATAAATGGCCGTTGTCATTTGGAATTGATGTCCTGCCAAGAGCCGCCAAGTTCCCTTCCCCAAATGCCATCAACTTCTCATAACACATCATTTCCGATTGGAATTTGTCTAATGTGTGCCGGATGCGAGTGATTTTTTCCTCCATTTTTATCTTCTTCATTCGACATCGACTTCCTTTACTGCCTACATCCCTTACGTGTACCATACTACTCGTACTTATAACATGTCCTAATCCTCCTCCTGAAAACGAGTCCTTACGTTCCACAAGAAAAAAAAACACAATTTGAGTGAGGTTGTGATTTGGCGTTAGATTGTGATTTGGGGTATCAAATTATTTTGCCCTTCCTTACCCCTAGAACTTGGCCTGTCTGTTCGACAGTGAGTTGCTTCTTTTTTGGTTTTTTTTTGTTCTTATTGTGGAAAATTGTTTCTAAGTGATAAATCAGGATACACGAGGTTTAGCTGTTGGTCAAGAAGTGTCTCTATTTTGATGACGACTTTATGTGAGTCGATCAAGAGAGGAAAATAAATTTTCTACCATTAAACGGGTCCACGCCTTGACCCTTAAGTCGAACAACCACACATCCACACATGACAAACTCATTTAATACCTTCTTGAGATGACCTAACCTGCTGGCAGGGTTGAAAGGAAAAGGGTTCATCTTGTTGAATGTCTTGAAATTTATCAAACTCCCACCGGAGGGATGATGTGCTGAATTTTTCATTTCTCATGATATATGACAGTTGAGTTTGAATGTGACTGAGGATAGGACGACACTTAACTCGTTTGATAGTTGTGACATGTGTGACTGTCTGTCTTCACATAGAGAGAGGGTAGGAGCGAAGAAAAGATACTCCTATTTGACAGTAGCTTGCCAAAGGGCTTACTAATGTCTTTTGACAAACATTAAAAAAAAAAATATTCTTTTTTCACTTTCAAGAGTAGATCAACAATGTGAAACATGTGTCTCTGGGTGGCCAGAGTAGTGTGAATGATGTGAATAACAGGCAGTCAGAAGGATGAACTTTTCTTCAGAATGAGTTGAAGATAAGACTGTACTATTCCATTGACTGAGGAGACCTTGGAATTCCATCATGAAACTCATTTTGTTCTATCGCTTTGTGGATTTGTGACTAGGAAAGGATTAGGACTTGAATGAGCAAAGTAATAAAGAGGCCAATTTCCTAGAATCTTATCCAGAAGTTCAATCAAATTACAAAAGAAAAAGTCCCACAATTTATTCCTTTACTTCGACTCGAAACAATAAACTTCCTGGTGTGGGCCTGATTGAAATCATGAAAAAGCATTTTGTCCCTTTAAAAGTAGACGATTTAGATTGCGTCATAAGCCTCGCATATAACAACTTTTCTGATTAGGTCTTAGTTGTTCGGTGCTTTCACAAGTCACAATTTCCCAAGCAACCACAAAATGGAACTAAATATCAAAGATGTAGAGGCTTCACCTTGTTTTGTTCCTTACTGTCTGTGCCCCTTGCGGAACAGAACAATTCGATTCTTTCACATTAAAAGAACTGATGTCTAACTATGCTTTCACATTCCTAGGATCATGAGTATGGCTGTACAGTGTTGAATAGACATCAGTCTGTTGTAAAATGCGAAAGTCTAAGTGCTGCAAAAAAGACACGTGGCTTCCATCAGGTGTCCAAACATCCAAATCTCCCCAATCCCTGATCACTATGCGAATACCATCTCGAAAATTTGGATAAGTGCTGTTACACATCTAGTCAATTCTGCTGGGGGAATTCTTGTACAATATTTGGGATTAGGGGTAATCTTATCTAGTAAGGGTGTCTCTTTGTATTGAATTTTGGCAAATACACACGAGTATGTTCTCATAAATCAGATACAGAAGATCCTTTAGACAGAGGAATTGTTTCGAGTGCATTTCTTATTACTTACTTACTTCGAGGGACACAACAGTCAGCGGTGCACCTGGTCCTTAGCCAACAAGCATCTCCAGCCAGTTCAGCCAATTCAAAGACTAGAAGACTTTTCTTACCTGGGTGTTGATTGGTGTCTGTCAGCTCTTCATGACCCAGTCATCTCCATAATTGAACCTAACTCGTTGTCGTTGTATAGTCTGTACAAGTTCGTACCTTCCTTCACTCACCGTCTATGCAGACTGGACAGAAAATCACAAAATAACTGTGTTGAGTATCCGTTTTGCTTGACAGCATATACTTGATCTTGCCCTCGTTGGCCACTAAACCCATTTTCGACGCTTCCGTCTAAATACTCGCGAAAGCGCAACTGATACCGCGCTGCTTTCTTCCGATTATGTCAATATCGTCGGCGTATGCGAGTAATGGGAGACGGACTTTTGAAAGATTTTGCCTCTTGTGTTTGCTCGTGAGTTTTGCACAGCACTTCGCCGTGTCTAAATCCTCTTTTGACATCAAAAATCTCGGTGAGCTCTTAACCTATGGACCAGGATGCATTCTCCATCGTTATTCTGTACAGACGAACGAATTGAGCAGAGATGCTTAAACTAGACGTTGTTCTGTATAGCTCGTCTCTATAGATGCTGTCATACGCGGCCTTAAAATCGATAAATAGGTGGTGTGTATCGATCTGATAGATGGCGCAGTTCAGAGGGTATCTTATTTTGCTTAGATTCCATTCGTCCGGCATACTTTCATCCAACCAGATTTACGATGAGTTAGTCTATGCTCCTTACAAAGTCATCGCCTGCCGCTCGACAGTCAAGCCCCCCGTTCCAGCTGCTTTGTTGGTCTTAGGCTTGGATAAGGGTATCTTTATTTCACCCAAGTCGGGTGAACGGAATTGTTGGTTTTCACCGTCCAGGTTGAAAGATTCATTCTGCCTGCCAGCGTTATTTGCTTTCATTATCGTTTACAGAAAAGCTCTTTCCAAATTCTCAGCATCGACTGCGCCTCTACTAAGATGTTCCTTGTTTGTCTCTACACGCTTCGATTCGGGGCATGTGTCCGTGGCATGTATTTTTTACATTTCCCGATTTCCTCGACCGCGCGCTTCTCATGCTCTTTCTTTTTCCTCCTGAGAAGCCGGTGTTCGTCTCTCTTTTTCTGCTCATAGAGCTCGTGAACAGCTCTATAGGTAGTCTTTCTTTCCAGCGCCATATTGTGTGCGTTTTGCTTACATGCATGCGCTCGTCGGCATTCTTCATCAAACCAGGAATCAGAAGCGGCATCTCTTATGGCTTTTTCGCACTGCTGCCACTGGTCGTCAATACTGAATGCTGCCAGCAATGGACTTCTTAAGAGATTTATGAAGGCTTGATTGGAAAAGAATTTGGCGATTTTTTGTGATTTTAGCCGTCTGATGTCGATATTCCCCACCGCATTAAGTTATCTTTTCGATGTTTGTGATATCAGCAACCGTACCTTGGCTACAATGAGCTACGACGATGTTTCGAGGTGGCATCGCGCAGGGTATACCATCCAACAGTACTGCCAAAGGTTCCCTCTCTTCCTATTATTGCATTAAAGTCGCTGAGAATAATTTTGTTGTCATTACTAGGGGATTGCTCGTAAGTCTTCTTCAGGAGCTCGTAGTAGCTATCTTTGGTGTTGTCATCTTTCTCCTTTGTGCGGGCTTTTCACATCCATATCCGAAGTTGGATTTCGATAATTCGTTTGCTCCAACATGGAGAATTAGTTTCACTAGAACGACGGGTCGGTTAACCCATTCGAGTCCATCAAGGGCTCATCAGCCCGCCACCATCTCCTTTCCAGGGCCCTGACTTAGTCAAAGAAATCTTTACCGGTCTGGGTTCCAAATATGTCGAAGTAGTCCGGATTTGGTCTCATTTGTTTTGTTCCGGGATTTTACTTCACAGTTGATTCCATCTGCTATGTGGCAGAAGTATTGGATGAATTCTTCCTTATATTAAAAAAGCGCTCTTCTGTAGCACTAGGAACGCTTTTTAAAGCTGCAACTCAGGCTTTGTTAACCCTAATTTCTCAAAATCATTGAGAAGAAGATTACGTGTAGATAAGACTATAAGGGATTTAATACATTTCCATCTGTTTTCGGAGCCAGCTATCCTTAGCTTGATAACTCTGATAGGTCAATAGATAGAAGTATAATTTTACACCATGCTGCATACTGTTCACAAAGTCTCCGGGATCCCCGTCCTTGTCGGTATTTTGATGTTTCGATGCGTTTTGGGTCCTCCTGAGTCAATAAATAAATCAATTTTCAGTCTTAATTGACACATTGGACCGAGTTTACCTGCATTACTCAGTGGATGTCTTCAATCCTTTACAAAGAACAAGTATATGCTACGTCAAAGTTTTATTTTAAACCAACTTCTTCTTCCCATCTTATCTCGTTTTACACAATATTTTTTTAAACGTTCACATTTTTTGTATCTTTTCAGGTAAGACAATTAACTTAATGGGTATCCTCTACCAGCATAGATATATTCATGTACCGTAAGTTTTTTAAACTACATATATAGTCAGCATATGTAATTTAATTGTAATATAAATTCTGTCCAAATGAATTTTTTCGTCTTTTTCCCAGGCCAAAATTTCATATCTAATGCGCGACTCTGCGAAAGAGTATTATTATTGTTGTTGAATTATTTTGCAGCAATCAAACAAATTTAAAACTTCATTTTTATTTTAAAATTTATATATAACATTGTTTGGTTAGATGTGCTTAAATAATTATTTCTTTGGGTATACTGGCACATTGCTCACACCACGTCTTAACGCCTCGAATCCTGAATATAAAAGAGAACAATATCGGTTTCTATCTAACCCTAGTTTACATAGGTGTTTTATTTCCGCCATATCGCTTCCTTTCTTCCAATCGGATCGACGCCCTCTACATCTGCAATCTCTAACTACATTGTAGTAGATTTGTTGCACGACGCGTCGCCGCTACAGTATATAGGTACTTGCTTTTGCACTGCGAAGTAAGAGTATTTTTTCTAGATACGCAATCCCAAACAGTGTTCTTTTAAGTTAAAGACGCAGGACATTGGGGTTGTCACTCGAAGGAAAACGCTATTCGATTGTTACTCCGAAATACTTCACCCGCTAGACAACTTCAATGCCCTGGTTGGTAACTGACAGTGGGCATTGACCCTTTTGGATGCAGATTTTAATTTTTGCATTCCGCTTTAATGGTGTTCGTATGTGCATCACCTTGATTTTCGCAGCGTTAATAATAAGTGCATTATAATGGCAGCATTCTGAGACAACATCAAATCAAATAATCAAATCCTTATGCTTTATTATGACAGCTATGTCATCCGCATATCCAAATGCAAATGCATACTCATTTTCAAAACTCGTAGAAGTTCATTTCTGAACAATATAAATAGAATTGGTCCCAATTTCGAACCTTGTGGAACGCCATACAAATTTGTTTTTTCTTGGCACACCGCTGTTAACACCTCATTTGTTAATACACCGATTCTGCTTAGACTTTTAATAAATTTGTCTAAAATATTAGTATCGAAGGCGAATTTACTGTAGTTTTGAAAATTGTTTTCTACACCAACCCTTTAGATTGGCCAAACAATCAAAGTTTTCATTAATTGTGGTACAAAACCGTGTTAACCCGATTATTTATTGTTTGTATAACAGAAGCAAGTATCCGCGCATTTAATTTCAGATCTTTTGGTTTTATTTTGTCCCCTCCAGGACCCTTTTTGGTGTTGAATTGACGTAACATGTCAAATATTTCCTCTTCGGTGGCTTTTTCAAGATAAATACTCCGCTGCAGTTGCAGGTTGTCGTGGCTTAACATTTGAGTATTGAATAATTACATGTTTGCTCATGCTTGCTTCTACGCCTACACGTCTACTGCCGCTAACGCTTGAAAGCTAACAGAAAATTGGCATTGGTGACCCTTTACGTTTTCAATAGACTTTAAGCTGTCCCGTAAGGAAGTATCAAATATTTTGTATAGGCTTATGGCGTTAAAGCAGTTTTATGCCTTTTTCTTCATAAGAATCGAGTAAGAATTTTTTTTTTCCATTTACATTACCATTTCAACTCAGGTAACTCATTCCTGTCTTGATCAAGGAGATCATGTTTTTATCTTTGCATGATCCTGTTCAGGATTTATACTCTTTGCATGTTCTTTTCACTTTTTGGTGGAAATTGCGAATATCATTTCTGCAATAACATTTTTGCATGACTTTGGTTGATCGCTTTCCTTATTCTTTCATTCTTTTTTTTCATCAGACAATCCAATGGGTGTTTCGTCTCCTGTCTTCGTACAGTTCAAGAACTCGTCCTTCGAGCTTTGAATTTTAATAAAAATTTCCGATATCCTTCTAGAGGAGTTCTAAGGCCTGTACTACTCTGAATTGCAAGCATATCACAACATGGACTGTTACCGGGCGCCAAATTAGAACAACATCTTAAATTTTCAATTGAAATCCTCCTCCTACTGTTCAGTATCTAGCACTATAATTTAGGGTTAGTTATGTTATAAACAAATTAAAATAAATTGCTTATCCAAGCAAAATTCAAACAAACATCTAGATGTAGTTTGATTTGAACACAACCCACCTCAACAAAAGTATCTGCATATACAATACGATTTCGTGTCTCACCAACAACAGTATCACTGCGTAAACTCAATAAACATACTCCCACCAAAAGTGCAAACGTGTATAAATTGTTCTTAAATTAAATTTATTTTTAATTAAACGTATCAAGCACTACAGAGCAGGAGAAAGTATTATTTATATATGCGAGTACATAAATGCATGCCTGTGGGGAGGAATGTAGTGAGATTGTAGTTGTCGTTTATCGGCAGTCGTTGGCACCCTGTGGAGATGGAGGTGATGGATAAATAAAATGCACAGACAAATACGCAAACAGGTAAACAAATGAAATCGGTTTAATGCAAATAAGAAAATTGAAATAATTTACCAAGAAAGAGCAGCATCGGAGGCTTGGTTGGGTCCTCTCTCTGAATTCTCATTTAAAACCGGTGAATAGCTACCTCTGCAGTTTAGGCTCTATCTGGTGTTGTTGCTGAAGGTAGAGATGGAGGCGCATCCTTGCAATGCTTTTATAAACGATTGCTTTGCCTGCACCATGAATAAAAAGGTAAGAGGGAAGTCGTACTCCTTATGTGGGGCGAGCATGCAAAAACATCGAAGGGTTGAACTTTTTTGCGGAAAGTTATTAAAATCTTTTTGCAGCCTCCGTTTTTGTTGGTTCGTTTCAGATTTTCTTTCTCGCGGATAGCTATAGCCTCTTTGTGCATAACTTTCTCTTTTAAGTTCGTCCTGACTGTCGGAGATACACCGACGAATAAAAGACCGGAGGATGAGAATGGTTGAACTCTTTCAAAAGCACTGCAGCATATGATGAAATTCAGCATTCTCAATTTGTGTGCAAACTTTAAATTGAATATGAATTATCCTTATGGAAATGCCCCCCCCCCCCCCCATCGTTTCCAACAAATAAAGAAAGGAATACAGCCACGAGCCTGACTACGACCAGATAGATACGAACGAAGGATGGAGTCCTTGAATGCGGTTTCTTTTTTTTTTTTCCTTTTTTGAATATTTCCTCATCTTTTGTCATTCAATGGTATATTGCAGTACTCACACGCTATGATTCCGAAGTTAAAAATATTATTTCACACGAAGGATGTTATTAAGCTTATGCATCATGCAGATGTTGAGTATGCTAAAAACAAAAAAACAAAACAACTACCATCAGGAAGGTGAGCAGGAGCCAAAGAGTGCAAAGAGTGAAGAGAATGCGATTTAAATGATCGGATTATGCGATTGTTTGTTTTCATTTTGATATTGAGTTGATTAAAATTCAGGTGAGTGTGATTGTTTATTTTGATTTCATAAACAGGTCGACGGTGTGGGCTGGCGTTGGGCGCCATTAAAATTGTTTTCATTTGACATTATCTAAAATCGATAATAATTTTGCTAATGGGATTAGTATTGAATAGAGGAAAACTGAGAGTAATTGATTGAACATAGAATGATATTTAAATGTACTTTAATCAGTTTTGGGTAGTCCTGCATTTAATTTTGCATTTTCCGAAATTAGACTTTGACTATTAGGCGATTTATAGATACTTCTAAACCAACGTATTTGTCTGCTATAGAATATCAACAGACGCCTAATTGACATTTGTAATCAACTAACTATTTGTGTGATTGATTATTGAGTTTTCCGATCAACTCTGGCGCGATCTCTCACTGGCCATCAGACGATCGCATGTCCTTTTTTGCGGCATTCCTTATTGATGGACTGGATGACTCTTTGGACTGAAGCCTTGCCCTATATTTGTTCATCATAGCCCTGTCACATTAAAATTCGAATCCATTGACAACTGACTAAGCCGATTAAGCCGAACAATTTGTACAGTTTGTGGTTGAATTCCTTTTTTCCATTCCCTGTCAATACAAACATCAACAAAAACCATACGTAGTATCTCCCTATATGGCCAGTAGCTTCCTCATCCGCTTACAAGAAAGTCCAAACCTCTATACCAAAGAGCACAACATGGACGGCTGACGTCTTGTATAAACGAAACTTGGTCTTAAGAGAGCCGGCTGTGAGTGGACGCTTGCAACTCAATACCCCAAAGGCTTTATTGACGGCTCACTGTATTTATTTTGTTACATCTGCGTCATCCAAACTCTTAGGTTATTGTGTGGTAATAATTATAAAGCCCCATAACTTACACTCATTCTGCACAACCAGATAGGTTTAGAAATAGAGTTGTAAAGTTCGTTTCATATGCCGCATGATATTATTTGCTTAGTCAAGTCATCAAATGACATTATTTTTGCCCCACCTTTTTGTTTTTTTTTCTATTGAACCTTTTTTATAGCAATTAAGGTCAGGGTTTGGTTTCACCATCATCACTGGGGTTAGAGAGTCGGTGTTGAACTAGATTGTCCTCCATTTTTTTGTGGCTTCCTTTTGAACAATATTTTACGATTCAAAACGTTTAACTGCTGGTTACGATTCTTCTTATCTATATTCAATAAATCCGTTTTTGTTGAAATGTCTTTTGTAACGAACTCCCAGAAATTGGTCACTGGCAAGAAAAGCGAGCCTGGTCAGAGATGACGGTTCATCATGAACCCAAGTAGGACTCGATTGTGGCATTTTGAAACCACAACTTGTGTGACCATGTGTTATTGAAGATGGGAGACATTCAGTGTCTAGATCCTGCCTGTGGTGTTTAGAAAACGGATTCTGTGTAGAATACCAAGTTTGACCGCATGATCTCCAATTAACCAATGCCCCGTGAAAATCGTCGTGATTCTGGCGATATCTGTTCAGTAGGTCTTTGACTTTATTATTATTGCCGAATGTGAGCCATGTAGAGCTAAGGCCTGCAGAAAAACTGTTCTGACCACTGTGAGTCTTAAGCCTTCGTCCAGGCGGGTATGCTCGTTCCGACATTACTGCACCACTTTGGAGCCAATAGCTGTGCTAGAGGAGAGCAATGTTTTGTTGTGCATCGTGTAACATCCAAATTGCGTGCAAGCTTCTCGGATTAAAAGTAGTTCCACTAAAAAAAGCTAGAAAAACTGGTAAACGTAATGATTTTGAAATTATCCGTGATCGAACGTAGATAAAGGGTTTTCCACTAAGGACTTGACAACTTTTTTTTTTATATAAAACGTAAACCATTTGAGATATTTCAAAAACTTTATTATCGGCTTGAAGTACAATCAAAACATTTATGAATGGAACTCGACTTCGTTCATATGGCCACCCCGGGCACGTTTGCAGCAGTCGATTCGATGGGCCCAAATTTCAACGACTCGGCCACACATTTCGGCCGAAACGGCCGCTTTTTCGCATTCAATGTTGGCTCTGAGCTCTTCCAACGTCGTCGGCTTGTTGACATAAACCAATGACTTAACGTAGCCCCACAGAAACTAGACAAGCGGCTTTAAATTGACTGACCATACTTACTCTTCAATAAATCGATTGTAACGTGTGCTGTTTGGCTTGTGGCACCATCCTGTTAAAACCACATGTCGTCCAAGTCCATATCTTCCAGTTCGGGTCAAAAATACGCCATAATGTGGTCTGAGCGATGCCGAATTCTTGAGAACGCCGTGGAATTGACTGATTTGGATCGTTTGCTAGGGACGCCTGAACGGCAGCGATATTTTCAACACTTCGACCAACCCGCTGTCTCACTGACACGGCAATATCACACAACGAATATGTAGACTCAAATTTTTGCACTAAACTTGTTATTGCCTGTCTACTAGGGTGAGAATTACGACTGAAAATTGGAATTAACGCACTTAAAGTTACAGTCACCGACTCCGAATTTCGGTAGAAAATTTTTATAATTTGCAGACGTTGCTCGTTCGTGTACGTTACCATGATGAAAATGTTGCGTTTCCTAAATAAATTGACAGTGACAGTTTGATGATTAGTGAAAGAGTGCGTTCACAAATTAAATTCAAAGTTGTCAAGTTCCTATTGGAAAACCTGTGGTGGGAAATCCTACATGAGGAAGTTTACTTTGGGTGTGATGTAGTTACACAAAACGAGTCTATGTTGTTGCTATATAGTCCAGCACCCAGATTCTTTGAGTCTGACTGCGCTGCATAGTGCTGTACATTTTGTGTGTAGGTGGAGAAGCAAAATATGTAGGAGCACAGTGAAGGTATTCGTTGGAGCCGATCTGAATGCAACCCTGGTGCCTATACTGGCAGTTCTTTGGAAGTTTTTTAATTTTCTGAGGCACTACAGCTGTATACATCTACAACGTCATGTCCACTTCTTTTCAAGGGTTTTGCTGGAGGCTTAGACAGTGACGTATACCTTCCTTACCCTGTGTTTGATGTTTTGCTTCCATCTAAGTTTTGGGTCCAGAATAATACCCAGGTACCCAGCGCATACCTTGTTATAGTTTGACCGATTGTCCAATTAGGCAGTAAAGGGTAAATCGAGTATTTCGGTCTGTGTAGTTAAAAGCATCAATTCGTTCTTCACCAACCACGCCTCTCATGTGCAATGGTCGCTTCGCGGTAAGTTGTGCACTTAATGCAACAGATGGATGGATGAGTTTCTTCTTAATCTACCCGCAAATACGGGGTTATGAAAAACTGCCCGAAGGTTAACCAGCAGTATGCTAAGCAATGTGTAATTTGTGCTTGTTGATATCAAAATATGTCTCTGAGCTACTCCTTTGCAAGGTTAACCAGAAAGTACTTTAGTTTAAGCTCTCGTTAAATTATTTTAGCTCGAGGAACAATATTACATTTCATGCTTTCATTGTTCAATGTTGATTCCATAGAATTTTGAAGGAATCCTTATTTGAATTTTCCTTCAATGTTTCTTTTAAGTAAGTGGAATGTACATTCTCTGACTAAGTAGTTTCTTGACAAAACTTCGCTACTTCTTGACCTTATCTATTTACAGACTTCAGTCGTTCAAATAAGGGCACTTTAATTTTCCAGCCCAACAGCATTCTTGTGCCCGCTAGGTAAATGTTTTTTATGAAATCTAGGCCCAGGCTCCCGAAGCACTGCCGACACCATGTTTGAAAATCTACCACGAGGTGGTATAACAAAGTGTGGGCAAACAGGTCAAAGACTTTGATTGATTCTCACGGATGGTAGCTTGGAATGATCACTTTTCAAACCAAAACTAAGGATGATGCCAATCAGGTTCTTTCCAGCAAGAAACATAGTAGTTAGCAGCAGCAGGTTCCAAGGACACTCTCCGATCGCCTCAATACGATTTGGTATCACTCGTATACGAGTTCCAAATGCAGGATAGCCACTCAGTCAGTTATAACGCGACGTTCTAAAGAACAGAAAAATTTATACATCTGACACGGAGTCAGCATTTCTTAAGATATTCAACTGTCATATTTCACTAAACCACGAAACCTAAAAATGCCGCAGATAGGGACATTGCTATGTTGACAACTACTCTGAGACAAAGGGTTTTGTCTATCTTGCATCCAGCCTAAACAATTGATACAATTGTTAGCATTGAAGTTACAAATTCTTTACGAAATCTACGGTCTAATTTGTATATAGTGTGTATACCATACTATATCAAGTCACAAAATGTACGAGAGTTGAATTCAGGAGTTACGCTAATTAGATCAAGCTGATTTGCTAGAAAGATATGACCATCCGAGTCTCCATTGAAAAGACGAAGTGGGTAACGACCAAATCATGGAGTTTCTTATTGCCCTCATCGATCATCGACAGAACAGAAGCCATTGTCACAGCATTCTGACGCTGATCGCCGGCTTAGCCTCCAAACAGGGCTGATGGTCTTGCTTTTACTATTTCCATATCGTATCATCGTTCTAGACATGTTGATTGTTTTAGTTTCTCAGTTTCTGGGTATAAATTACAATGAACAGGGTCTCGCCTTTTCGTTTGGGAGCGATTTGGTGGGTGACCTTTGCCTAATCATAGATAACTCTATTCATATAGAGGCATATGAATACCAATTGACTGAAGAAAGTGCTGTTAACTGATTGATTACCTTTTGTCTTATGAAAAGTTCTACTTAACGTTTGCCTAGTGAAGTAAATGAGTCTTCAAACATGAGCTGCATAGACCCAAAGTGGTCAAAAGTTGACTAAATTCAAAATTGTAGCTAACTGTCCTACAACACGCCAAAACTTTAAGAAACCTACAAATTGCTTGGAATATCCCTTTGTCAAATAGCCATCGAAGGTACCTTATTGTCTTTTCCAAACTTAATAATCGAACAAAACTCATTCAATGGCAAACTTTAATAATAAGACTAGCCAAACCAAGGTCCCTTTATACCTTAACTTTGGCCATTGTGATTCGAAACGACACCCCATCGAAACTATAGCATCGCAAAGTTATAATCATAAAATTAATTTCAATAGCTTCCAGGCAGACATTTGAAACGTCTCTATGGGATACCATTTTCAACCAGAAGTTCCATAGAGACGTCTCAAACGATAACTTCATAATTAAAAGCGCTCCATGGAATACCGACATTTCAATGCTCCACCAAAGGGCTGACGTGTACACTGTACAGTGTTCACCTACAGTGTTCACCATTCACCACAAATGTCAATACAGCTCGGCACATGCTAAACTTACAACCCCTTCTATTCGAAGAAGAAAAAAAAACCGAAATTTCTTTTGTTTCGCACCCCTTCTCATGAACCGATATTTCTCAATTCCTCTTGACTGTAATTATGGCTTAAGAATGGCTTGAATGGAGCACTTACTTTGGTGCAGAGGAGGCCTATAACTTACAGGTGAGCAAAATGTTCTCCTCCCAAATTTAGTTCCTTATACAAATCGTTGAATGTATTGGTGAAATTTTGTATCCATGTAAATACTCGTATCTAAACACAAAAAGAAAACCACCCAAGCAAAGGCTATAAAAAAGAAGAACGTGGTGGAACGCCTTAAATAGAAAATAATAAATTCCACCCCCAATGTGCTGACCCGAAAATATGAGATTCATTCGGTAGGAGGAGAAGTGAAACATAAACCAAAGGAAATTCGCATAGAAAAAGGTATTCGTACTCGTACGGATGTCGTCCACAAAGGACGAACTGAGAAACGATAAAGAAAGGGGGATGGAATTCAATCTAAGACTGGGCCTATTATAGTCTCAATATCAGCATAACTCTTTAACCCGGCCTTGTGTGTTTGGATTTGGATTAGGGTGTGTAGTGTCGGTTGGTTGGTTGTTTGTTTGGGGACCTTCTCCCCATACTGTGTCTGGTCTTTGTGTGACACGAAATGTATCTGCAATAATCCTTTTCAATGCTACTGAATCAAATCGCTGGGTGGAATACTGGAGGTGAATTCTCTTCTCCATCCCTCCTCGTATATTTCTCCTCAATCTTTCGTCCTCTTACGAAGAGCGATACTATTATTTGACTATTTATTGATGTTGATTCAATTGAGGCATCATTCATCGTCTACGGTGAGTGAGGCTATATCGTTGGACCTGATACAGTTTTATTCAAATGAGATTATCCCAGAATGAGGAGGTAACAACTACATAGATATTATGTAGGACAAACACTGGATAGCACACTAGATACCATACTGGTGATAGTCATTTTATCTTGAGGCATCGTAACTCACACGACACACTAGCCGTTGTAGTGTGAGGTGTTGTTTAGTTTTCACTACCAGATTAAGGAGAAATACTTGTACTAAGAGCAAAGGATCGAAAGATTCTAGTAGGAATAACCTAAGACAATCGGAATATGTATGCAAAGACGAGCAAAGCACATTGTTATTGTCAGTAATTAAGATGGTCTTATGGATTTAAGGTTTCCGGTAGCTGTCATAAGAGCTTAAGTCGTTCCATTCTCTGTACTCAGATAATCGTATTGATTACATATTTGAAGAGATGGAAGGATTTTCCTAAGGACAAATGCTAATGACGATTTTGAAGATGGGAAAATACTAATTGGAATGGTATGATTTATATACAATGGATTTACTTTGGTTTTTGATGTACTTGTGATGGTACTAGTGTACTTAAAGTCTTTACGGATTTCATAAGGTTAAGGTGATGAAATGATATGCCTTTGATGGCAAATGGCAACCAATGGATCGTGTTAGGAATACCTTAAATTTTCGAACACTTTTTTCAGCCTTTCAGCACGTGTCTTACGAGTGGTGCAGCCAATGTTGGCTTCCAAAGCTGGAATCGAAATACGTCCAGTGAAAATGATTCAGCAGGGTTACATTACACGATGTTGGTAGCCTAAGCGTCTCTTACAGCGTCTACAAATTATCGAGTTGCTTTATTATCCACATAATCAACCTACTAAATTTGAATCCCAGTGAGCACTACTGGATAAACGCGACCAAGTAGACAACGTTTAGCACTTAGTAAAGAAAATAGCTTGGCTTGGACTAACTAATTTTCCGTGAGGTTCTTGATTAAAAATAAATAAAAACTTTAGTTCGAGGATATAACGAAGCCGGCCAATCTTCCGAATCATCTCCTTTTAAGTTGTTGAGCTTCAAGAAGATCGACCAAGTTTTGTTCAGTGTGGTGGACCATTTCTAGCTAAATGGCTACATCAATGAGCAAAATAATCGCATTTGGGGCGCGGAGTAAGCCCAATAAATTCAAGAGCCCCATCACATTAAGACAAAAGAACGATTTGTAGTGGCTTACGGGCTGGTGGAATCATGAGTCTGTATTTCTTCAAAATGAAGGCCAACCGTCAGCCTTTATAAGGCCATCATAAAGGGCTATTTAAGCCCTGAAGTTGAAGCCCGTAGTCTCGACGACTTTTTTTTTCACCAAGATGGTGTCACGTACCACACAGCCTGTGGAACTATGGCTTTGTTACAAGATCTATTCGGCAATCATGTGTTATGACATCATCATGCTATATCACACCTGTTGACTTTTTCGTTTGGGTCTACTTTAAATCCAACTTTGCATGGATAAGCTGACTTCGATTGATGAATTTGAGCCCAATATTATTCTAGTTATTGGCCACTATGGAATATTATTTCATTCAAATGGTTATCTCGGTTGGCCTGGCAGAATTTTTCAATACTTTTTCGATGGTTTCGGTACTTATTTCACGAAGAGTTTGACCAACATTGTTCTTAAGTGCCTGCATTGTCTCTGAACTGTTCGCATAGCATTGATTCATAATGGCACCAAACAAAATAAGTCCAACCTTGTCAAATCACAACTCTATGGCGGTCAACAAGTAACGTGATTAAAACAACTGCTGGAACTATAGCTCGCCCATGTCCGAATCCTTAATTTCTGACTATAAAAATTCGGTTATCATGCCTCAGTAGCGGTATTCATTAATAGTTACGCTTCTTCCATTGTCGTTTAGGAAGAAAATTGAGCCAACAATACCATCACTCCATAAACCACACCAGTCCGTCACAAGTTCAAGATACATTGGCTTCTCTATAACTAGAGATTTTTCAAGCCCTAAATACGGGAATTTTTCTTAATTTTAGAGTCAATCGGACCAATCTTTGTGCAAAATTTTCCTCAGGGTAGTGCGACTGATGCTAAGTTGCTGAGATATTTGGCGCGTTGATATTCTCAGATTAAAGTGCACACCTTCTGCAATAGCTGCAATATTCTCCGTTGAGCGCACAGGACGAATATGGGAATATGTTAGGTTATTAATCAGGAAATCAGTTTGAAGAAATTTCTTTACAAACGTGCGTACACTAATTCTCGTATAAGTTGATGTATTATTTTGCCCGGAATTTCTTTTCACACTTTATTCAACAACGCGATGCTTTTGTCGGCAATATGGCATGTAGCATCATCATGTTGAAAATGTATTTCCTGCGAACCATGCTCACACACTGGTGGACACAAAAAGTTGTGGATTATGGCTCTGTACCGGGCGCCATTTAAGGTGATATTTTGATTTTCCTTATTTTTTAAAAGCTCAACAAACAGTGAATTTTTAGAGTGCATCGGCAGATGCAAGCCTTCAGTTTCTCTGGCAATCTTCCATATTGGCAAAACAAGTGAGCTAAAGGCAAATTTCATCGCTAACAAAATTCCGCTTCCGACTGTTTAAACGCCCAAGATCCTTACATAAAATGTGGAATATTTTTAGACCTGGATTAAGTTGTGATGAATCGATGAATAAGGATCTTCTTTAGCACTACCCTAAACGGCAGTTAAATTTGCATATATAGCCACTCTGCGCATTCTTGTTAGGGGTCCAAATGTGTACCTTTAATACGAAGAGCTGACTCACGTGCTTGATTATGTTGACCGTTAATCCGGTGAAGCGCTCTATAAATATTTTTTTTTATTGAACACTGATATTGAAAATTTTATAAATGTTCACATATTGTAAGCGTTGTTTAGCCGTAAGTTTTTGCAAGATCATATCGCAAACATCAACTCTAAGTTTGTTCTTGTTTGTTGTTCATATTAAAATAATACCAAGATCGTGGCGTGTCAAGTGGCAAAGGTATCTTTCAAATTGATTTCGATCAAGAACTTCAAAACATGTTGAGGTAGTTAATAGCTGATTTTTTTTTGCAACACGCGTGATTGCTTCTTCTCCACTAGACTCATGAAATGTTACTTGGATATCAATTTGAATGCAGTTTTAGCTTTTACATATTTGGAATTAATTTCGGCCTTCAACAGCCATAATCTCTTAGCACTTCTGTAAAAAATGTAAAACTCTTCGCACCATATATAACTTTGTTACAGTAACCGTTGCATGGTGTAAACGCGGCGATTTGCTATGCAGATACTTAACCAAGTTTATTTTGTGACGATTACTTAGTTCGATTGAAATAAATTAAGTTTGAGATTGTCTAAGTATGTCAGGTTATCTTGCAATCCATATGAATCGGTTTTCGGAAGTTTTGGAGCAAAATGCAAGTCTTTTGCATGTTCGATTTTGAGCAGAACTTCCATCGACGATCTGGTTTTTAATCTAATGACCAATTCTACTTCCAGATGCATACAGATCTGTCAATAAGTTGATTCTCCTATAAAGTCAAACACATTCTAACTGCGGCTCAATTGTAAAAGTGGCTCCTTCATTCAGTAAATCTCTTGCTTTCATCTCGAATATTTTAGCTAACTACTAAAATTTTTCAAATGGTTCAAATGGAGTATTAGAACTACCGTGGGGTACAGGTGGTAATCATCGTCAAGTCATGTTAGATCTGCAAAGACCGTAATGTATCATAAACAGCGTTCTTCGTTCTTCGAGCTAATGCGAAACAGTTCCTTTCATTGATCAGAGAATCTTTAGAAACTTGTTCAAGGGGCAATTAAAAAAAAAACAAAGGAAACGATAAAACCGTTCTATTACTCAACGGTAGTCCCCTGACATGTCGTATGTATAATGCCTAATCCGAACCATGAGGGATGCAACAATGGTTTCTATCTAGGTAGTCAAACAACTTATTATAAACTGAGTTCCAAAGTCCGAATTTTTCAACCTCTCAACTTTAGGCAAAGCATTTTCTCCAGCGAATATAATACGACTCACTTAGATGCCGCCTAAACCCAAAGTGGACCTTACCTAAAATGCCTCTCTAGCTGGTATTTGGCTAGCTACCTCCAGTTGCGTACATGAACTTAGCTGAGCTTTCCTTCCACTTCTGTATGCCAACTAAGATAAGTTCATGCTCTACTTCGTTTTCCCTCTGGTTTGGAGTTTCCTGATCGAGGCGTAAGTGTTGTGTTTTGTTAAAGGCAACATACCCATCTTATCCGTGTTATCTAAGCTTCTCTGTTTAGCGTCGTTGTTTAGCCTACACAGTACGCTGTTGATACGTCTTAAGGATGGAAATTGCTCTCCTGACTTCTTTATACTTGGATTGGTGAAAATATTGCCTGTTTTCATCCGTTTGCCCTTCTTTTCTGCTCATGGAGCTCGCTCTGCAGGGTTGCTCTGTTCGTTTGTTGTTTTCGGCCCAAAAGTAAAGATTATTTTTTTGTTGTGTCTCAAGGCGCTCTAAGATTGCTTCTTTTAACTGATATAACTGGTCTTCCATGTTCAATGATGGTGGCAACGGACTTCTTGCGAGTTGAGAGGAACTCGATCGGGAAAGGTATTGTCTTGCGATTATAGCCTTTCGCCGTTAAACTTCCTCACACTGGCTCGCTGACTTTGGGCTATTACGACTATTCGACCACAACAAAGTTATGGTCCTCGTTAACGTTACCTTTTCGGAGCATTTGGACATGCAATACACTGGAAGAGTGTCTTGGGTCAATGGCAACATGGTCACTTTAGCTGACCACTCTTTGAAACTTTCGTCAGGCAGGTTCCTCTGTGGATATTAAGGTGAAGAACCCGTGCGCGCAGTAAATAATGGCATGAAAGAAATGCCATTGCCCCATTGTGTTACTAAAGATATCATCCATTGCCAAGCTTGGAATTAATATCACCAACACCATTTTCATGTCAATTTTAGAGTTTTTTTCGCAGTTTTTTTCGAAGAGCTCGTCGAAGCATTCATACGAGCAAACTTGCCTAAATCTAAAGACTTGATTCCCTAATTCTTTCTTTCTTTTACGTTGCATTCACATCTGTGACAGCTGGTGGGTTCTCTGTTACATTCTTCACAGTAGATATCACAGTTTTTCATCCTCTCTTTCCGGTCTTTCCCATCACACTTCTTGAATGACGGTTATGTCTGCTTTGTAACCGACAAGGATCTTCGCTAACTATTCCCCTCCTCACGGTCTGTGAGGTCCAAATATCCGAAGATCGTTGTCTTTTCATCGTTTGCTCATGTCGTCAATAGTGAATCTGTTATTACAAGAGGCTGCTACTTCACATCTCTTGTTGTAGCCTCTAAATTAAGTTCTGTGCCCTATGACGATTTTTTCTTCATGCAATAACCAGCCTCGAACACTGAAATGACGTCTTTTTAATTGAAATTACGCTATACGAAATGGGTTTCCCCTAATTAAAGATGTGTACTGGACCTCCAGCATTAAATAATCTGCCTAAGATTCAATGATTCTATAAGTACGAGTATACCCTTTTTAATAACACAAACGGTATCAAGTGAGCTATATTTTCTAGAGGAGCATCCGTTGTTCTTCGGTTCTCCATTTCGACAATACCACTGCAACCAGTGGTATCCTTTCATTCGTATGGAATTGATTTCTCAATTCTCAATATATACAGATACAATCGATGGATCTATGCCGATGGCTTTGAGAAAATTGAAAATGTCACCAGCATAAGACAGCAGGCAGAATCGGTAAAAAATGTCCTGTGATCGTTCGAGTCGATGGTTGGAAGAATCAAATGCAGGTGGGTGATAGGCAACGGTAGAAAAGATAGATTTAGACTGGGATTCGTTATCTCTATTATCCTTGTTGTCTGTGGTACATCATCCAGGACAATATACATATTTCCATTTGCTAGAACCTCTCCACTTGGTTCCGTAAGGTGTGGTTGAAAATATTTTTACTTTATCCCAGAATGCCTTGTAACAAGGATATAGTTGTGGTACAACTGAATGTGGTTCATCCTTATGGCAAACGTAGAAGTATGTCCTTACGGCAACAAACGACGATGTGATGCAAACATTTCGAATTCCTTGAAACACTTTGCACACCTCTTAGTGGTGCTACAAAGTGTGGAATAATTTAAAACACGGCTGCCGAAGAATGCATGTCTTCTGCAATTCCTTCGATAGAACAGGAATCGTTTATTTAAACTTTTCAATTGAAATGAAAATATCAAACGTTGCAGAAAGAATTTGAGAAGGAACAGCTTTAAGTGTTTGTCGTTGGATGCATGAGTAAACAGGAGCGGCCAACAAAATTGGAAAAGTTTCACAGAAAAAGGAGACATGGCTGTGCTCTTCCAACTGGAGTATTGAAGATGGTTATGACAACTTTGATTATTCCTTGGAAAAGTTTATGGTATTTTGAAGTCCTATCTGGTCCAATGGTCCTTTGTCCATGTGAACTTTTGAGTTTAGAGAATAATATGCGATGACAGAAGAGAAAGTCTTAACATACATTCATATGTCCTCGCATGACACAAGTGCCAATTCCAAGGATTGTGAGCGTAGTGTACGTTCACAGAAGAATAGTTTGTTGATATGGTGCTAAAAGAGAACTTCATATGCAGGACGAAACCATTAAGCACGTTCAATATTTTGAAACTATTTTCTTCCCTTAGTAGCGTGCCAGGCTACTTGAGTCCCTATTTTTTTGGTTTGATTCGCGTGAGTGTCTGTTAGTTGTTTAAAGTGATCACGAAGCGAACGCACTTATTCCTTTGCTGAGGTAGTTGTGGAAGAAGGATGAAGGAGCTCACGAATCGGCTAACCATAAACGAGTTTTTCTGAGGTTGCCTCAAAATCTTCTTTTCCAGTTGTGCACAGGTCAACTCAGATGGCTCGTAGAGCAAGGTACCATGAATCCTTTTGACACAGTAATGCTGACTTCAGTTGCCTATAGAAGCGTTCGACAAGCCCATTCGACTGCGGATGGTAGGAGGTAGTTCGTATGTGCTTACAACCGACGATCTTCATTAGATTTTTGAACAGGTCCGCTTTGAAATATCGACCTACATCTGAATTAATTCAAAAGGGGAACTCCAAAGTGAGAAATCCATGAAGACATCAGTGCTGATGCAAAAGCTTCGGCGGTTCCATTTTCTAGTGGAACGGCTTCAGGATTCCCGGTGAAGGTATCAAGCACTGATTATGGCATTGAGATTGTTTGAGGATCAATAGGTTGATGTGGATATGCTCAAGCCGCTGCGATGGAAGGTTTAAGTTTGCAATGGGCGACAGGACGACTCTGTATGACGGATGACCTTGTTGGTTTGTCAGTGGCTCCAGCATTTCCCGCATAGCCCCGGTGCATCGAAGGCCAAACATACCGTTCTGCAACCAATTTACGGGAAGCGCGTTATCTAATGAGTGCAATGACCTGACCTGACCTCTGAGGCACTCCGAAAACCTTACGAAAGGCTCTTGTTGTTATGTCAAGGAAGTGTAACGTTGGAAAATAGCTGTAGTTTGCAGCGCGTTAATCTACGATTTCGCAGGATCTCGCTGATTAAACTTGTGGTAACTTCTCAGATGAAACTGCAGTTGAAATCGCTTTGACGAACCTGAGTGTCAAATGGTAATTTGCCGGCTCTTGAAGATAAGCTGAAAATGCTAAACCGGTTCATAGATGGCATGTAGCTCTCTATTGTACATTGAATCTTTCTAGATGGATGGCGATAGCTTAAGAATGAAGAAAGCCAATGGTTGCCAGGCCATTCCAAAGCACTGTTGAAAGATTGCTTCAATTGTTTGCTCCAATACATCAGTAAATACAGCCCAACCGGCGATGATGTCGGGGTGCGCCAGAAGAGAACAATTCGGAAGCGCCTGCTTGTAGCTCACAAATGGTTCCTCCAACGCTGGTGTTCAGGTAATTTCCTGAGAGCCTTTCACACTTATCCCTGCAAATTGGATTTTGAGCCTGTCAATTGGTCCATGCGAAGAGACTTAATGGCCCAAGAAGACCGCTTCTGTTTCTCCAAAGAGAGACTTCGAGGCGTCGATGATGAGTCCGGCTTCTTAGAGTCGTCGAACAGCGTCTTCTGTTCTTCTAGAAGCTGCTGCTGATTCTCTGAAACCATCAATAGATCGTCCATATAGGTGAAGACAAAAGGGAGTCACCTCATTAACGTAAAAACGTTTGTGCGGCATTCCGCAAACTAAACGTCATGAATAGGTAGCGTACTGGGTAGGAATCTGAAATGGTAAGATCATTTACGTATCTTAAATCTCTGCAGGCAAGCAACTCACCGGATTTTTTTGGTGCGAGATGAAGGGGAGACGACCATGGACTTCAAAATCAACGAGCGATGCTAAGAGAAACTATAGTACCTTTACGAAATCAGACTTCCAATTTTTGGGCGATCCAGTGCGAGTCAACTAGCGTTGCGGGTGGTACGGCTTTTGATGGAGTGAAGCGTTAAGAGCATATTGAGATAGTGCTGTCTCTCCTAGTTGGGAAATACTCCGAAACCGGCTAAGAAGTGTTACATGCGGCTCTTTGGAGGAACTTAGATGAGACAAGCTTGAGCGAGAGTTATTTTTAATTTTTTTGAGCATCCTGTTGTTCGGTCTATGATCCGCTGCTTTTTGAGTTCGACCAGTAAGCCAAAATGACAGGAACACAGATATCGGCTACTATGTCCGATGTTTAATGTAATGTTATCTGCGCCGAAGATGTGCATCGAGAAGTCATTGCCAGCAGTCAAATTGTAATTGAGAGCTACCACAGAGCTACTACTCCCGGAACGCCAGATCCGATCCTGTGTCAATCACGAACTTGACATTAGTTTTGGTATCTTTGTCAAAAAGGCGGCAGGAAGGAAAGCGAAAGTTGTTTACCGGCACTAGTGACTCTCTTTGGAGTTTTCCTGGAATTTGCACCACGGTGCATGATTCTCATGTTTGCTTCGCGACCTGGATCTACGAGTTTTTTTAGGTTTGCCATCTGTCAGTCGGAAGTGTAACATTTGTGTGCTGGATAGTGTCGACATAAGTGCTGCCACTTGTTTCGTCAAATCGGCTATCTGCTGACTGACGTCATTTGTTGTTACTGATGCCAAATACTGTAATGAATAAACCTCATGGAGAATGTCAGCTTGCTCGGCTAGTTTTGCGAGGGTAGCGGAGTTTTGGATTGCAAGACAAGGTCTTGTCTCTCTTGGTAAGTGGGATTGCCAGCGAATTTTCAACATTGTTTCGTCGATGTCTGGCACCAGACTCCTTAGAAGATGAAGATGTTGTGATGAATAAAGTCCTTCAGCTCTGCTCTGTGTCAATCAGTGGAATCATCTATAAGAATATTTGCGTCTCGGATAGAATTCGACGAAGGCGGCGCCCTAACCTCACTCGATGAAACAAGACCAGTCGACTGGGAGAGTCGGATGTTCTGCTGGTGGTTTGGTTGGTCAGGTGGCGGGTCAGACATGTTTGTGAATATGACATTCTAGTGTCTAAAATGTCCCGTGATACCACGCTAGTTTATTGTAGGGTGCTGCCACACATACCTTCCCTAGGTCAGGTATTGCTCTGAAAACAATGATTTGAGCTCTTTGTTTGACAGAGTCATCGTCTTTAAAGCAGGCCATCGCATGAAATAAGATTGCAGCGACCATTTCCCTTTAGAGTGAGAGATACATCTGTGAAAATCTGGGTACATCATCTTAAGAGCCTCTATCTTTGACGTGGTCGGCTTCTTATTGTGTTTAATAGTTCGAAGGGGAAAAAGAAGGAATATGCAATAGAAGGTACTGCCTCTAGGCCTGGTAGGTCGTAGTGGCTTCAAAACGCTTCTGAGCCTATGATTCACGGAAGAAACTCCTTAAAAACGTTTTATCTTTCTCATTCCCGTCGAAAGTCTCAGTGTTTTAGGTCACGTAATAGGTTAAGTCGCTGCAACCAAACTCTTGAAATACCAGTTTGACTATGAAAATGGACACCCCCAGCGACTTGTTACAATAATCCCCATCATTGCGTGATTAAGTTCTCACAGCATCGTACAAATACATCATACAAAAAAATACTCTTACAGATACACCTTCATTAGGGCACTCCACAAAACTCTCGATTCATTAATAGCACCACTGTGAAAAATAAATCCTCAACACTTCTTCATTAAGGAGTATCTTTTCGGTGGAGCCATACTCATTCAACATTCGTTAGGTCTTTTCAAATAGAATTTTGCAATTATCCACTTTATCAAAAGTACTACTACACCTAATGTGAAGGGTCAACTAAGGCATCTATTCTTACATCGTTACTTTCTTACAAAAAGGAAAAAAAAACCTCAAACCTCCACCTCAACCTCTTCTTTCTTCACAATTCTACCTGTATACGGACAATCTTTTCGTAGAACTAACACAAAAGATTGATAGATACGTAATTACTGAGCTGAGAGATAGAAAATCTTCTTTAACAAACCAGAACTTGATGTCTTCACATAAATGGAGGTCAATTTGTAACACAGCAAAGAATTCTTAATCACTCCCACAAACACACAGGCAAACATGAGGAGAGAGATAATAAACTTACAAATACCGCCCCCCTCAAAATCCTGGTTGGGTTCAAATTATTTCTCTAGAATCCTCCCTTCAATTCGAGGTCAATCGATCAAAGAAGAAGAAGACATAGAACACATCCAAGAAACAACAAAAACAAAAGCAATCAGGACACGCCAACAAAACTTAAAGTGCCGGGACAGAAACAATTCTCATTTCTACTTACACTATGCGGCCAGTGGAACTTTATCCGTTTCCTCTTCATGTTTCATGTTCCGTTAGCACTGACTAAAGTAGAAAGTAGTTTGTGTCACAAATCAGGAGGGGAATGGTGAAGGAAAACTTTTATTTTTACTGATGCGAAAATGTCATCTGGTTGATGGACTTGGGAAATACTTTTTGCAACTCTTACCAGCTGCAGTGTGTTCTACTTCCCCAAATACTTTCCGGAAAGTGTCCTTTTTAACAGGATTTGCAAATGTAACATTTATTTTAAGTTTCTGAGTAAAGTTGGCATCAGTGTCTTGTTGTTTCGTTTGATCGTTACTTTCAGAATGAGTTGTTACAGCTTGTACTAGTACTTGTATTCGCACTCAGCTGCGTCCTGATTATTAATAAATCAATCCGGGTCCTTGAGACCAATGTCACCATCCAACCCTCTAGATAGTTTAAATTTCTTAGTACAAACCCGTTTTTGACGTGTTATGATGCTAGGGCAAACAAACTTCCATAGTTGTGTAGACGGAACCCTGGAGTAGAGAAAGCGGTGGAAGAAACATGGATAGTCCAACGGCAGCTCTCATAGCATTACCGAGACCGCTAGCTTCGGAGGGTTTACATAGATTCTTTGTCCAGTGGATTAACTAGGGTTTGTGTAATCGAAGTTCATAAAAATGCGGGGGTTCCACTTTCCCATCGCCGGGAAAGAAAACAGTTCACAAACAGCCAACAGACTCGGATACAGATGGATATAACGCTGACGACCCGAACAAACATTTTCGAATTTTGAAAGTGCGATGGGGTGAGCCAGGAAAAAGCAGATGAAAAGCTATGACAATCAATCCGACTCCCACAATAATGAATGGCGACACTCACTTGAATGACGTTCGGCTATTCGCGGTAGACCTAGGCAAAATGTCTTAAGATTTAGGCACGCAAGTCTAGTACGAATCCCTTCAAACAATTCGCACAAGCCTGAATTGCAGTCAAGCCCTTGCAGAGATAAAAGCACCAAAGATAAATTCAAGGTACTCCTTGGCCAAGCATATGCTCAGTGAGCCTGCTTCTATACCAAAATTGTGCTAGTAGATCTAGACGTAGCATCCATGATAGGGTATTTGAAAAACACAGCCTGCATAGCACCACGTAACATTTTAACTAGACAGCATGCGGTTCCCACAGTTTAACGGCCACAAATGGAATCGATGATCTTTTAATCAATCGACCTTCAAACAAATTGATCAAATTGTGATCGCCATCAGACATTTCTCCAGCATTTTGGTTGCCTAAATTTAAGGTAGGGTCAACATACGAGTAAGAGAGCCACAACTTATTTAAGTAAAAAATTCGATGTTGAAAAGCGGCAGTCGCAAGAGATCTAGTTCCCATACACAAACCGCACAACACAAACGAGCCTTTATAGGAGCAGCATATCTGATGAAATTGGTTTCACCGAGCCGCTTAAAGAAATCTCTGGCTTGACGTTATTTGTATCCAGGTACATGCACCTCATCATGAAGCTTATAAAGCTGGACTGCGCGTGGGTGTTACGAGCAGTAAACAAGGGAAGAGTACAGGCCTTTAGAACATAGAGAGCCCGCAATCGAGGAAATGAAGAGATGCTACTGCAGGAAAGGCGTTCGAAAATTTATTCACAAAATAGAAGGACAACGGTGATGTGTAGGGAATTCCGTCCTCCTAACCTAGATTGAGGTAGCAATGTTGCAAAACCGTTCTGATCTACTTGAAAGGAGACTCTTTTGCATAGGACAACTATAAAGGAATATGTTAAGTCTCCCAAACATCGCCTATAAGATTTTCTCTGCTGCATTGTCTGAGCATCTGGAACTATTTTTGAACCATAGACTCAGGAATATCTGGTTGAAAGTCTGCATCTACAATATTTGTCGACTTTAAAGCCGTATATGTCAGCGTGGACGAATATAAGGACAACGCATACAGGGCCGTACCGAGTATCGAGAATTCTCCTGCTCCCCCAAAACTGCTAATGAAACAACAGAGACGATCAATCTCTAGATGCGATGCTCTGTCATGTGACTCAAGGTCCTACAAACAATTGTGCGGAACTTACAGTTAATGACTTTGTTTACAAGTTGTGAGCTCCCCAGTTACAAGAAGAAGCGACATCAGCTCAGAAATCAGAATCAGAAGTACCCTTGCCAATCAGTGTTTCTTTGGGTTCAGTACGAAACAGGGCCATACCTTGATCCGTACCAACTCAGTTCTCCTTTATGGCGCAGAGACTAAGCCCTTGCCAAAAACCAGATAGAGAAGCATTTGGTCATTTCGGGAGAGAGATACTGCGTTTGATTGATGATGAGGAGTGGAGGTACGGATTTAAACACGAACCGCATGGGCTGCTCAGCTTGATTGGTCTAGTCACTCGTCTATGAATCTAACGTCTGAGGGTGCATGTTGAGGGTATGGACGGCAGCTCGGGTCAAAAGAATCACTCGCCTATGGACCCAACGTCTTAGAACCCGAGCGAGTCCTTGTAACGATACTAGTAAAAACTGATTTGGTGTCGAAAGCCATTGCTACAGATGACGAATTTTTCCTAGCGATATCACAACTGCAGCATCTGCAATAAAGAGGATGATTGGCCAAACCCTTCCGTTGCCTGTTACCTACAGCAGGGCACGTACCGCTCCTAATCACACCCTAAACGCCTGAATTTTGCTGTAAACATTGAGATATTCCATGGTGAGAACAATTTCTCCAAGGCATTTTCCTAGATGTCCTTTCAATAGAAGTTTTTTTTTGCCTTTTCCATATCATTGTACGGATACCTCCGAGGAAGTTTTCTTAACTCCTTCAAGGCATCGAATAATATATGAGACTAAAGTTGGACCAGCAGATGAAGGTGAATATAAGGAAGAGTTGAGATAGTGTTGGGTCTATAGATGAAGATGGCAGGCTACCTTTAACAATAAAAACGGAATTTCTGGCCCAAGTCGACTGAGTGAAATGACGGAAATAGTTACAAAGACGATGGTAACGACGGAACCGATCAGCGTGCGTTTCTTAAATAAAAACTTTACGACTTGCGAAATTGTAATTTCTCCGTCTATAGTTGTGAATCTAAAAAGTTTCTCTTTTATCCTCAACTTCATACGATTGCATGTGAACGTTTGAACAATGGGGGAATACATAGATGATGCAGAAGGAATAAACCTGAAAGCATAAGATTCGACTTCAATAGTTGTAAGTTTCTTTGTCAGTCCAATAGATAAACTGCTTTATGAAAGATGCATTCAAGTGAAATGAAATACTTCCTCACTCCGGATGCAATTTCATGTCTTCGATATACCTATCTACCTAAAGACATTTCGGCTGGCAACCGTTGCTGCAGGTTCTTCCAATCATTGGAATGGGATAGGAACGGCTGGTACAATTCTAGAACGTCGAATTTATCCAATGTATAAAATGTAATCGTTGAAGTTCATAAAAATGTTGGCAGCTACACCACCGAATCTATGATATTGCATTTTTTTTTTCTCTCTAAAACGACGAAGATGGTAAGGGAAGCCTTAAAGCATCTTACTTCGTCCTTGTAATCGATTCATAGATATTTTCTTTTCCAATTTTTCTTAAAAAAAAAAAAACAAGAGGCATGTTGGTAGAGCTGGTATCGTAGAACCTAATAGTCCTTCTTTAGAAAATTCTCTGTCATTATTTTTTGGATGTGAACGTCAGCACTGAGTTTTCGATTACAAGTAGCCAAAGGATGGTAGATGGTAGGTGGTACCAATACCTATCTCCACTCAAGGCTAACCTGAATACTCCTTCAGCTGGAAAGTTCCAATTCGATTTCTTCTTTCTTATCCTGCTGCTCGTCTATCTAGAGATTCTTTTTTTTTGTGTGTGTGTGCAGATGAAAAGAGAAAATTTTTATGCCTAAGTAGGTCTTGTAGAACTTTCAATTGTGCGAGTTTGTCGGCAATTGGCTACGAGTTTTTTTTTTTTTTTAGAAAATGATGATGCTCCTTGAGCTAACGATGGGATATTAGGGAGCTAGACCTTTTTGAAGAAAAAAAAAAAAATCATAAAACGCTGAAAGGGATATTTTTTCTCTCCTGTTTTGATCGTTTAATTTTGAAATGTGATATAAAATCCTTTCGTCCTGTGATTTGGTTTTTCGTTTGCATATACTAGAACTGAAGTATGGCCTACCAGTCTGAGAAGGTTTCATTTAATGAATTTGATCTACGTCCTTCTGATGAGCATATGTGCGTGTGTGGATGGAAGGTGAAGAGGGGGATCCGTTTTTGTAAATGAATTAAAAATGTTTCATCGGAGAGAAGTTGAATTTTCTTTCCCTAGAAAAACTTCCTGACATCAGAATAAAATTTTCAAGATAATTGCTTCTTCTCATGTGAGTTTTCGTAGGCAACTTTCAACAAAGTAAATTGGAAAAAAAATAACTTAATCACTTACCGTCACTTTGAATGTACTAAGGGCTTTTAAGATATGTTGAAGGACTTCCTCATGCGCCTTCATTGTAACAGGAGCTGGATTGAATTAAGTTTTCTCGTATCAGAGCTTTATAAGTGTATCTTTCAATTAAGTAATTTAGAAGATGAAGCCAGTTTGTTACCATTTTTGGCCTAATAAATCTGTGGGGTCATCCTGAAAACATGGGCATATGACCAAAGTTCCTTTTAGTCACATTTATGTGTGTGAATGATGCAAGTAAGTTGAGACAATACACCTCCAATATTTAGGTAGATAATTGCAATTGTCGGTCTTATACAATTGTTTTGTGCTTATGAAGAAGCCGAAGATGACATAGTTCCATTTTTGCGAAACCAAGTGTCATATGACCTACTACATGCAATTTTGTATCAAAGGCTTTAGATGTTTGTCTCATACTAGACAGTAGTTTGTGTCACTACAGTGCCTTTTCTACTACATTCTGCCAGTTAGCCAAGTAAGACTTGTCGCGTTTTCTCGCTAGTGGAAGAACGACTACTTTGGATACAACTTCTAGAATCACCAATAGACCTTCTATGGAGCCCATATAGTTTCTGTTTTAACTGAGATTATTCCTAAATTTCATGTAAGGTCATTGACAACACTGTGAGTTGTACAGACGGTCTGCAAAAGTGCTATTGATTCAAATCTAGGATTATTTTAGTCCCTTGAGCCTCTTGCCCACTGTGAAGCAGTACTTCAATTGGTAATCGCTTAACTAAAGCAAGACCCCCGCTTTCTAGATAACAGACTGGAAACGTTCTTGCAGAACAAGGACTTGTAGTGACCATTGGCCAGCAGAAGAACAAACGAGGGACAAGAGATTATTTCTCAAAAATTTTCTGGCTTTAAAGGTAATTCGTAAGTAGAATAAACCTAAATCTAAATCTTTTCGATCAGTACCTGAAGCGAGTTAACCTATAGCCGGGAATCACGACACTGATGCTTACTCCACACATTAATCAAATGATAAAACATTATTGAAAGAGAGAGATTCAGGAAGGTCATGGACTATATTTGGACCGTATTAGTTTCTATGAAAGGGGCTCCGCTCAATTATCAAGGCTTCTTCCATTAATGACGTTGTCTAAAAAAAAGCGGGGATAGTGCAAAACTGGACTTATCATAAACATCATCAGACCTTTCGTTACCTGATGGTTGCTATGATTTGTCCAGTTCTTCTTCTTGTTGAGTGGAAAGACCACCGGTAGTCCATGCCAGGACTTAAAACACGGTATCGTGAGAGTAAGGAGCCCCCCGGAGTTCGGTCCGGGCCTAACTTGTCGAGGTAGGCCCCCTTCTAAAAGCGTCAGGGTCAGAGAGAGTGATCCTGCTAGGGCTCAATTACCCGCAGTGGAGTTGCTGAAAGGGCTAGGTACTGAGACCGTAAGGTCAGTAAGAGACTTAGGCAGGCTTAGGGTGTAGCTGTGCCCTCAACACAGTTCCGCATTTGTATAATATCAAATTGAAGTTGCGATGGCAAGGAGTATCTTTGCTCCCATGGATGTATGGGCATCCCGTGAACTTAAGTCTCCGCATCAGGTGTTCACGTTAAACACAATTGACGATTTGCATCCCTTGCCTTGCCATCCATACCCATTTTTGATAAATTGAATGCTGCTATCTCTGATCTTCGAAATGGGTTGTCGGAAATGTCGGGCTCCGACTCCATAGAATGAATAGTAACTCATACGGAAATCTTTGCGATGGAAGATTTTAAATACACCAATCAAAGAAACGTTGATATTCTGCACTGGCACCCGAACATATCCCAGTGAAATCTTCAAGACTTGACTTGACTTCAATTTGTATATGAGGCCATAGGTCAAGTGGTACTGGCTTCAAAATCGGACCGAAGTCCTGGCGTTCAATCTCAACCTCACTCGAAAGATATCGTTTTTTTCAGACAACTTGAATCACATAATATGAGTGGTTGTCGAGAGTACAACAACAAGTCTAATTATACTAATAAATAAGCTTGCACATTTATTATAGGATGGCACCCAAAAATAGCGACTGAGGCGCCCAATAATTTTTTTTCTTCCTTCTGTCCCATTTTCCAAAAAAAAACTTTACGCATGCTCAGGCAAATTAATTGTTAAGTTCCTTTTGAGAAATGGTCTTTCATTTTTACGAGGTCAACCCAACAAAAGAAAGGTTTCCAGGACTGACTGAAATTCAAATTCGACCAAAAACTAAGACAAAAATCCTAGAATGTCAAGAATGTTAGAAATCACTCCTTAACATCCTCCACTCCAATGCTCATTTATGGATGCATGCCGCCTTAATATCCAAGCAAAATCATCTAACTGCACACTTTACATCCATTCGCACATTCCTTCGCACTCGGGGCCTCTATACAGGGCCATCGAATCCTGAAATATTTTGGAATACAGATACTCGTGCTTCTAAAAGTTACAATTTTAATGGCATGTTTCACCGAGATATGATACTTGATATTTTTTCAAACGCATTTGCCAGAGGCTAATATTCCCTATTTATTAATCAATACTAAGAAATCGATGCAATGCAAGTAAATACATTTCGCATAAGAAATAAGCACTCGTACTAAACTTTCGACTTTATAATTCTAATCTTGGTTCAAACACCTTTTGGCGTTCAAGATGCGATTCAACTGAAGGCAGATTACTTTACGAAACCGCCATGTAATTTGATGTTGACTTCTTTTTGACGAGGAAACCTACATATTGACCCACCGACAGAGTAAAAACTCCAAAACTCGTAGACTTCTTCATTGCAAGAGGCGTAGCGTTAAACTTTACAAACTTCGAGGAAAGTTTAAATCTCCCCTTAGATCATTCACCAATAATCTGGACAATAAGCGAGCATCTTTACATTGAATACAAACCAAACTAACTAGGACGTATTTACGAAATATTATATAGACAATATTGTTCTGAACGTGTCGCTTAGAACACAGTATGAAACACAAGATGAAGTCGGCAGTTATAAAGAACGCCGCTTGGAGCAACACTCCCTTTAGGAAGAAAAAAAAATCGTAATTAGCGAAGTTAAATATCCGCCTGATATGAACGAACTGATGTGTCGAAACGGAGAGCAAAAGGTGGCAACAATTCCGAACTCCTCAGCATAAAACTTTATTAAACCACCTACATTGAGCTCAAGAAAACAACCAAAAATTTAAGAAATCGAGAGATCTCGAAAAAAAGTTCAAGTTATCCACTATGGAAAAGTACCATATAAGAGGTTTTAAAAGATCCCAAATGCAATCGCTTCCGATAGAAAAAAAGACAATGGCGAGTGGCTAACAGAAGACAAGGAGAAGGAGGACTTATTTGCCGGATACGTGGAAGAAATGTTCAAACCTTTTGAAGGACAAGCACTAATAGAAGACCTTGGTGGTACGATTACGACACCTAACAACTTTAAAATAATAAAGAGTATGTCGTTAAAAATAACAACGCCTAAGGATATGATTTTATATTCGGAAAGATCCTCACGGAATTGTCAAAGAATCAGCTTATGCATATTATAAATACCGCGCTAAGATAATGATACGTTGTAAGACAATATAAAGTAACCGAGGTTATAATGGTTCCAAAACTGAGAAAATTTCCAAATGACGCGAAATCTTACAGACCGATATCCCTACTGCCGATAGTATATACGGTATTTGAATAACTTTTGTTAAACCCCACTAAAATCAGTCATTGTAGACAGACGTTTTGTTCCGGACCATCAATTCGGCTTTAGAACAAAACATTTCACAATCAACCAGGTTTATATTGTAAAATAACAAATAAAATAGAGAAAACTCTAAAGGCGGGAGTAATATGTTTTGGCGCTATTCTGGACGTCTCTCAAGCCTTCGACAAGGTATGGCATGAAGGCTTGTCATTTAAACAATGACAGGTTCTTTCGAAACAATTTTATGAGATCTTAGAATCCCACCTTGCGAAATGACGTTTCCATGTGAAACACGGATCGGAATATTATAAATTAAAGAAAATCGCTGCCGAATAACCACAAGTAAATGCTCTTAGTCCGGTCTTGTTATTACTCAACAATCGAGATACATCACAAGAAGAACAAATAAATCAGTCGAGTAAGCAACTGTAAAATATTTGGCTAATCTATCTTAAAGAGACCAAATCAACTCTTGCTAACTTTACTTATCAAAGTAATTAAGAACCTACCCATCTTCATCAACTCGGTACAAATACGGCATGCAAACGAGGCAAAGTATCTAAGAATGACACTAGATGCTTAACTCAAACGAAAGTCACACGTTGAAAAGAAACAGGAGGAACTTGAGAATAAATTCAGACAAATGTATTGGCTACTTCGAAGACACTCCGCACTAAGAATACCTATATAACAATTTGATTTTACATAAGAAAGTGCTTAAAGATGCTTGGACGTATGGTATACAATAGAAATATCCTTAACCTTTTCAAAACAAGGTGCTGAGAATCAAAGTCAATGCTCCGTGGTATACCAAAAACAGTTATATCCGCAGAGACATCGGGGTAACTGTCATCGACGACGAAATTAAGAACTTTTCTCGAAAACTCCGAATTCGTCTCATGCATATTGCAACATCTTTATACTCCAGATTCTAGACAGACTTGTACGCCCACCACAAAGAACGAAACCGTTCAATCTAGCGTAATGGGGACAAGCCGGCTTCAGTCGCGTGTTTTTTTTAGAACTAAAAACCATAAATGTCTTCAATTGTCATTCTCCAACCGTGAAGAAATTCTGCTCTCCTCGCCATTTGAATTCTTCCCCTTCAACCATAACACTTGTTTCTCATTATACACATATGCTAACCAGTACAATTCACTCGTAAAATAGCCTGCTGCACTGTTTATTTTGTTTCCATTACAACCGGCAAACATTCAAAACCAACGTACACCGGGTTCCCTCTTTTTTCCTCTCAAATACTGCTTTGCCCGTGTGTACTGCTTTTATTCGTTTACTGCTTCATCGTAATACTGGTTATTCGATCACAACAAAACACTCTCCTAAACCTATCTGCTGTACCTTCTGTACATTTTACTCTACATATACATGTCAGAGTATGACACATTTGTGTCAGTAGGTTGCACTGTATTTTAGACCACACTGTGGATAAAAATAATAAAAGGAGTTAAATGAAGAGATAAGTAGAAATCGAGAGAAAATACAAATCTGTGTGTGCTCAACAGGCAGTTGATCCGTGTGAGACGTCGCGGGTGGATGCGCCACAGAATTGTTCAGCGATCAATTATAATACTAACTTTTGTGTTTTATAAAGTTTTTTTCTAGCATACATGTCATCAACGTTAAGCTCTTTATTTTGTTCATGGTTTGGAGCATTTTCTTCTTGCATAGCCGGCCTCTCCACTGAAAGACCACTGAAGGCCACAGTCGACATTCACGTATTCTTAAGCGCGTATATCCTAAAACTTTGATGTGTGTCGTCAATCGAAGTTCCAGCATTCACCTGGAGTCAGGCTGGTCAGTACGTTGATCACTTTTTAGAGAAACTCTGCCTGTTCGTTACCTTGTTCCGTATATCTGCGAATTTTCAAATTATGCCGTCCAAGTAGTCCCTTAAAAATGGCTTTCTTTGTTCAAGCTATTGAAATGGGTTTTAATTGTCGAAATCTAGGTAATCTTCGAAGAGTTATAGTAAATGTTGTAGTAGGTACCACTTCTACTGTATCTATTTGATATGGAACATTTTGAACAATTAAAACATCCTCATTGTTGCGCTTATTTCCTCACGATAATGATGTATCAATGAACGTTTTATCACCCTTTCTGTGCTGGGAAATTTAATAAGCGAGAGCCAGTGAGGAAATATCCCCAAAACATAAGGCTCTGGTAAAAAAAAACAACAATCTTGCCCCATTTCTGGGGGTATTTCCAATCAAACGGTATTCCTTGATTTTAAACCATTTCACTAAGCACAAAGATGTTCGAATTCCTTGAAATTACCAAAACCAGTCAAGTTTTCATAAACGAAACTCTCCACAAAAACGATCGACTAAGCAACGAAAGACTTCCACAATTTCAATGTTTGATTAGAGGCTGCCACTACTACTACAAAACTACAGATACCGCATCCAATGTTCCACTTGAAAGTATTACCACTAAAAGGATTGCATTCTCAAGAAAATCGTCTATCGCCAGAAGCAAAGGAAGGCAAGTCTACTAAGACTGCAAGACAGACTATCCGCAAGTCATTTAATTACTTCCTTTTGCCGGATACACCAACACCAACACAAACACCAACACGAACTTGAACATTAAGTCTTATATGCTTCACAGCTCCCTGTGTCTGGCTGTTAATCTGCGCGACATGTACTATTACTACGCTTCAAGTCCTTCAAAGCAAGAAGAAAGATTAAAAACGAAAAAAAACTTCCTCAAAACTTTTCCCTTTCGCAAGGAACTTTTTCCAAATAGATCTCATTAACTTGGATTCGGTCTTGCTTCATGTATCCAAAGTTATTTATTTTGTATGTGTCCGCATTCGTATACGTATCTATGTATAGATATACGTTGGTTTAAGGATGTTCTACTGCAGAGCATCTTATTTAGATTATTTGCAAAATGTTTATTGGAATCATACATTGGTAATTGGCTTGTGCCTTCAACCGAAACCCACCGTTCCGCTTGTATATTTTATATAGTTGTACGAGTATCTATGGACAACAAATACATTCGCACATGCAATAAGAAATCGCTCTGACGTCCATAGACAATTATATTTGAGTACTGAGCTTAATTACAAAATATCTTACCACTCATTTCGACCCTATCTAAATCCACATGGGTTGATGGGTGGATGGGTGGATGGGTGGATGAATTAGTCGGATGTTGAGGGGGTGTACACTTTCAATCCAAACTCAACTGTCAGGCAACATCATCGTTATCACAGACAGCCGCCCTTCATACATCCAACTCCATCCTGCCTGGTGTTTTGTGGCACAACAAATTACTCATTTCCCTCACAATTTGCCGTTATGTTCCAATTTCACTATCAACATCATCAACTTTCTCATCATCATTATCGCCATCGTTATCCTGTGTCGGCTGGAACGTTGAGATATCCAAACCGTATCAGAGAAGATTTTCTCTTCGTCAACAGCGGCGACCGACGCACGGGTTGGGTTAGGATGTTGTGGAACTTTTTTTTGTTTTTTTTTTTGTTTCTGAAATGTAATCATCTTTCACATACTCCCACTCCTACTGTTGAATCTTTTTCTCGACTTGATAAATGAAGAAGTGGAGAAAAGGACCTCTTGCAATTCGAGTCAAGGACTTAATGATGGAGTAGATAATTGGCTTCGAAATGAACAACTACCAACAAGTAGAATTATTAATGCACTTTACCTTGATTACAAGAGTATCTATACATACGAATACATAAATAGTTGGGTTGTGGTTTAGAGGAGAATGTTGGAGAAGCAAACCTAAGTCTATACGTGTGTGTATGTGTGTTGAGAAGGACGCCAATTCAACGACATAAGCTCGAAAAGCAACTCTGACGAATTGGCAAACTTCCAAATCGGTATTTGCATACGGCAAATAGTAGTTTTTCACCACTTTGCGGCAAATATCCGTGCGAGTATCTTATACACACAAGCACTAAACTGGCTTAAGAGTTTGGAAAATAAAAAAAAATATACAAAAGACATTCCCACGGTCTATAAGTTTGGGGGCAGCAGAAGGAATACATCTTTGTCGTTTGGTGATGTGGCGATGTGAAACTGTACTTACTCGTATATACGAGTATGTATTACTATGAATATTTCCATCTGGTTGTACTTCTGCACCAATGTTATCGATGTTTTACCTCAATTTTAGTTGGCTATACTGAGAATCATAAATTCTGAATGGCCCTCAGCTTGAAATGCAAACGTTACGTACCCTCGATTCGTTGGAATTAGTGCCTTGCCTAAGCATCATGCTGATGTATCTATAGGAGGCAAATAGCGAACTGCATGAGCATCGTCATTATCGTTTACAAATTGGGATATTAATAGAAAGGTAGTTGACTTCGATTACATTTGAAACTGTAATGCGAAGCAAAATTGGAATTGAATTTGGAGTTAGAGTTGATGGATTGGTTTCTGTGTTTTGCTTCGATTTAGTATCTGTGTGTGCAAATATGTAATTTTAGAACGACTTCTGGGTGGGTGCTATTATCCCGGCAATGACAGTCCCTATTGTCATGAGAATATTACTTAGTTACCATTTGTGGGACAATAGACAAGGTGCGGCAAGATAGAGTAACTTCCTCATTTGAAATGAGCGCTCTGAAACTGATTGGAGTCCAAGGAGGCAGCATGTGGTATCGTTCAAAAGAGGGGATCCTAAAGTTTTAATTTTTTTTTTCATTTGTTATTATGCGTTGGAGTTACGTGCAGCTTACGTTTGCCTTAGAGGCCTATATTTCCAACAGTCGTTGGGTGGTATCAATCCAGCGGGCCTTCCAAATGTCGCAGTGGGGGCCTGTCGCAGACCGGAAATCAATTCTTTTGTGGATTACAATGTTCAAAGAAACTGTTTCTGTGTAGAAAATAAAAACTGGATCGGCGCGCTACTAGGGTACATCATGTCACTGGTTGGTGCTCAATCTCGGTTGTTGGGATTATCGGCCCACGGTTTTTCGAGAAAAACGAGCAAAGTGTCAGACCGGTACGTGAACATGCTCGAACAGTTTTTTTTGCCTCGACTTGATGAAATAGACTTGGAGGACATATGGTTTCAATAGGACGGAACAACGGCCCATACTTTAAGGGTATCGACGGCTTATCGCACTGAGGGGTGATCTGGAGTGGGCGCGGCCGGTACGGCAATCTGCGATTATCTTGTGAAAGTGAAATGAACTGCAATAGTTTTTTTTGTGGGTCTTCAAGGCTTTACTGGTAATATCGTCACTGTTTTTTCCGCGTTTCAGGTTATCTGCATACCAAACTTAGCTGCAACGAAATAGGCATCAGAGTACTTCTGATCTCAATTGCTGGGAACTGGGGCATTGATCATCAGAATGTTAGTCTGAATTGTGTTTCACCGTTTTCCATTTAGATGATTGCCAGGTCCTTTGTACAAAATCGTGCTCGCGATTTTGGCCGTACAAATATGTTTGATACTAGAAGTTTGGTGAAGCACTCTTTGGTAAAGTTTTCCTTTGGATCATTGGGCCTAAACCAAACGGTGATAGTCTGGAACTTATTTCCTCTTTACCGTACCTTTAAATGCACTCTATGCCATAGAAATGGTCAGAGCTTATCTTCTATCACAAACTTCTGGGATGACAATGATATACAGGCGGTGAAGGCCTTCAATAATTGCTGAGGTGCGCGTATTCTGGTTCCTGCTCAAATACATAGTCATGGATCATTGGCCTTTTCTTACCTGATACAGGCGTCAACAGTAAGATTAAACCTGAGCTGTTCGTCGCATGGAGGTGCAGGAATCTTCAAAAGATACCAATGGTCCGTACCATTGGTTATGCCCGATTCATATATCTAACAATGCCATCAGTGCGAGTATGTATATGCCTACGCGCTGAACCCCTCGGAGAGGCACTATGAGAACCGGCTGCGGGTACTCATAGTAGTAGCATATTCGTCCCTCTTTAATATTTTCATTTTTATGATGACTACGACAAGTAGTTTACGCTTCTGTAGTGTCAATCGCGTTAGGTAGGTATCTTTCCTTACGGCGCTAGGTCGAAGGGTCTTGTTCTTTGTAGTCGGCGGTCAAGGTTTGTCACGTCCATAGTACGGATTATTTCATTATTGCAGTGAACATGAAGACGAAGTTTGCCATCAAAGTTTGTTACTTCTCCCTCACGGTAGCAATTCCTAGATCTCTGTGAAATACCAGGGAGCATTCACGATTGCTCTTAGTATTTTATTTTGAAATACTTGCAGTAGAGCCATAGTGTTTGGTTTGGTACAACCCCAAAGTTGTATACCATGTGTCCAAGATGGTTTTAGCACTTGCTTATACAGAAACAGTTTGTTGTATACGCTTAACTTCGAGTATCTTCCGAGTAGCCAATACATTTCTCTGGATCTGATTTCGAGCTCTTCGCGCTTCCTGTTAACGTGTAGTTTCCACTTAAGTTTTTCGTCTAGGGTCATCATATTTTGCCTCGTTTGCGTATTTGCACCGAGTTAATGGAAATAGGAAAGTTGTTTATCTTTCTTGACGTAAAATTGACATGCGTTGATTCTGTCTCATTCTGACTATTCTCATGCTTTGTTTAAAGCTCATTGGAGTTATTCCGTTGATGATTCGACTGACTCATACGTTACGAGGATAGCTGTGTCGTCTGCCAACGTTGCTACAACGATCCCTTCATCTTGTGGTATATCTCTTGTGCAGAGCAGGAACAGTATTGGACCGAGAACAATTCCTTGTGGAACACCGGCTTAGGTTACTTTAACACGGAAAAGTCTGTTTTCAATGTAACATTCCAATATTCTGTGCAACTTTTCCGGTAAGATTATCCTAAGCTTATACCTTAGGCCTTCGTGCCATACCTTGTCCCTTCAATTTCGTTGCTTATTCGAAACACCTGATCGATTGTGGAATGTTTGACCCGAAAGCCGAATTGATGATCCGTGATCAAGTGTCTTCCTCCAATTACTGGTTGCAATTGTTTCAGCAGAAGTTTCTCGAAGACCTTAGATGTTATTGGCAGAAGTGAAATGGGTCTTTATGATTTCTTGTTATTTGCACATTTCCCCGGTTTCGGAATTATAATAACTTCAGCGATTTTAGATTGCCATGGAACAGATAATAGTCTTAAAGAAGCATTTATAATGTAGAGCAACTTAACCAGCACTTTTTTCGGTAGCTCTTTCAAAATTTCGCCAGTGATTAAATCATATCCCGGAGCCTTGTTATTTTTAAATTTTTTATATGTCATTCGAAGTTCGGAGAGGGATACGGTTTTTACTTTAAAGTTGTCGGGTGCCATATTATCATTCGGATCATCGATCACCGGTTGTCCATCGAACGGCTTGGATGTTTCCTCTAAGTGATCGGCAAATAATTCTGCATTCTCTTTGTCTTCTTTTGCCCATTCCCCGTTAGTTTTCCTAATGGACGGCGAGTTCGTTACAGGTTTCCTTATGGACTTCAAGGCTTTCCATAGAGAGTAGTTTGAATAATTATCGGCGGTCGAGGAGTTAGACATGATCATCCATTTTGTTGTTCCGAAAGAAAATTCAAATAAAACACATTTATGATTTAGAGTTTAGCAAAAATTTTATTTCAATATACTGCCTGTATCTTACCATTGCAAAGAGAATATAACATCGTTCAAATATCGCCCATGCGAGTTCTTGCAGCACTTGATTCTGACAAGGTACTTTTCATGACTTTTCAACACATATCAGGTTATATCTCGGCTATAACTTGACGAAAAGTTGTTTTCAAAGTCTAAAAGGTTTGCCGATTGTGTGCATAAAAACGATCTTTTCCATAGACCCGCAGAAGGAAATTCAACGGCGACAAACCACACGATCTTGGTGGTCAGTTCACATCAACAAAGTGGGAAATTCCTCATCCAGGAAATTTTTCTTTCAATAAAGCCAAAACGAATCGTGCTGTGTGAGATGTCATTCCATCCTGTTGAAGCCACATAGGATACGGATGTGCGTATCTTCAATTTGTGGCCATATAAATTCGGTTAACATTTGATTTAGTGATGAGAATTGATGGTGATGGTGACGGTTACACCTTCCTCATTTGGAACTAGGACCAATGACACCACCAAACCAAATTACAAAACCTATAGTGACTTCGACAGTTACTTCCCCATATGCGACAATTTTGCTTGTTAACGTATCCACCGAGTGAAAAATGAGCCTCATTGCTGAGGAAAGTTTGACCAACACGCTGATATTCAAGCATCCAATCGGCGTATCTTCTACACATTCCGTGGTCATCTGGTTTTAATTCTAAAGTGAGCTGAACTCTATAAGGGTATAGATGTTTAAGTACAAAATCCGCCATTATGTGCCGCAAGACTAGTGAAACTGCTCCAACGTGGAATCGATAGATTTGGATCTTTCTCAATACTACGAGTATCACTAACGGCAACCATTATTTTCTGTAGAGTGTGCATTTTGATGATGGAAATGCCTTAAAACATCCGTAATAGAGCCGGTCCCTTCGAGTTTTTTTTATACAATTATTCCAACAGTGCTCTCAGATGGACGATCACGTCGAAAATAGTCTGCTTTTAATGAGCGAAACGTACCACAATCTTTGTAGAAAGTTTTTAGAATCTTACACGTCCAGCGATTATTACTGACAAATGGCAAACCTTAAAATAAAGATATAGCGTCTTGAAAGATAGTTCGGTTGGGCGTGTGGAACTGAAACAGGAATGTCAAATCCGTACCACAAATTGGAACCCTATATAACAAGGTCGGACAGTCAACTTCACGTCAGAACCAGATTCTATAGCACTAGTATCTTACTGTACGTTCTACATTTTGGCTCAAAATAATCTTCATAGACTCCGATGTGTCGAAACTTAGTTGACCTTAACGTCGGCTCCAATCCTCTAGAGCGATTCGTTCGTGGAGACGTCATTGTATCCAAACCTCTAGCGTGCACAAAATTTCGCAAGCCTTTGGCCAAGTTTTCAGGTGATAGTAGTTATGTCTTATAATATCACATTGCACTGACCTTTTTGTGTGTTACATGTCGCGTGAGTTCTTGGTTAGGTTGGATCGACAATGCCCGAAATGGAAAGCGGCACCGACTTACACGAAAAAACCATCAATGTGGTCGTCCTAGTCTCTACTTTGTCTTCTTGAAATAAGCTTTCGACTCCTTTAGAACTCGCCACAAATACTGCAGTTCCCATGGCCGTGACTTGATTCTCTGCTCGCCATGATCGAATTAGCCCCCATCACCTCATTAAATGGAGAAGATGGTGAGACGCTTCTCTGCATCCTTTTCCAAGTATCTGAAAGGATCTCCTGAGACCAAGGCCTTCAAAATGCCAGCTACTAATATACCTACAAATTACTTTTTCCAGCATATTTTCCTGCTTGCCCTTAAAAACCAAAAATCACGGATGAACTCATCAAACATTTAGAACACACAATCTAAAAGTTATCACACAGAGGCTGAAAACTTTTTCGCCTTTAATACAAAATTCACTTAGATGTGAGAAAAAAAAACAAAAAAAAAAACTTTGCCATCATTTGAACTAATTTTCAACTCTGCAATCCCAAACCGCAGAATTACTATATGCTGCTCCTAGAACTCAAACTAATCTAGCCACGGGAATCCCTCGTGATTGTTCTTCTACTGTTTTTTTTTTCGTTTCTGATATAATTGCATCCATCAAACTCTTTACGGTGAGCGATATTTCCCACGAGCTAGTTTTTGGCAAATTCACCATCGCATATCTTCAACCGTTTACCATGGTTAAATGGGAATTGTCGGAGATGCCGTCGACTGTGAAGTCACCCTGGAGCCCATGACATTAAAAGGAAAGTGGGAAAGTTTTCGCCTGTTCCCCTGTTCACTGATTCGCCCTCGTTTTAGTTCTAATTGAAGAAATTTTAAGTTTTTCCCACCTGAAGGGGTGTGTGGAGGGTAAGAATAGAAATAGGAGCATTACGAGTATCAACCGTTGCCTTTGCCGCTTCCCATTATACTCATCTGTATGTATGGCAACTGACATTCAGTTCAGTTGCGCTTCGTCGCGTTTCAAAAGCCATTAACTTCCCATCTTCTCATTTGGCTAGGAAAGACAAACTCTAGTGGGTGAACAAGGAAAAAAAAACATGGAAACTGCATCTCTGCAGAGTGTTCGTTTGAAGCCAAAGTTTTACTGCGCCTTTGGTTTTCATTCAGCTTAGGTAGCCATGTGTTTTAGCCGAATATTTACCCACCCTACTGGTCGTAGCTGCTTAGAAGTGGTCCTGGTGCTTTCTTTTGACTATCTTTTGCTCAGCAATTAGGATTGATGTGCACAACTATAGAGCTGGCGTGGTGGGTGTCCATTTCTTTTTGGCTTTCTGTGATTGAGAAGTTTGTTTTCGGTTGTTTCCACAAAATCAGCGGATGCGAACATGATAATAGGTGATCTGGGAGCAGTAGTTGAGAAAGTTAAATCTTTGACATCTGAAGGTAGCCACATGATGGATAAAGTTGTAACAAAGTTTCATAGCTCTAAGTGCTCCATGGTGGAGAAGAGTTAAACAAGCCAATGTCTGTCTGTGCTAAACCGAATGTTATTTTTGGATGAAGATGAGATGAAGTGGTCCTTTAGACAACGGACACCTGGTGTTTCATAGGAAGAAGGTGCACCTTCATTAAATTCAATCCACTTCACACCTAGACTACTTTGACCACGTTTCAGGCGGAATTAAATAACTGTATGAAGAGAAACACATTTGTAGAGGGTGTAGGTCTTGTTTAAAACGAAACCCTTCGTCAGATGTCTTGATATTGTTCCTAACAATGACAGAACAAATTAAAAGTGAGGACACCAGAAGCAGCTAAATCATTAGTTATTAAGTATGACAATTGCTGGGCTTCAACTGACAAACCACTTCAGGTAGCAGGATCTCTCGCTAACATCCTCCAGTGCCGCACCATTTTTTTTTTTCGTAAGCACTAGGCTTTCCAATCAAACAAAGACAACTGGCAAAAGTGTCAGAAGTCGTACTGTCTTCTCTCCAGGTCGATAATTTATCAATAGATCTGCGTTATACTGTTGTTGATCCTCCACGAAGTCCACCAACTTGATATCATTGCTTAATGTCGCCGGCTATGAAGATGTCAGAACACTTAGGAACGTTAACTCAGTTGTGAGATGCCTATACCCATTGGCACTAGCTCCATTCTCTAGCAAAGTTCTTCATTAGATACGCGATTGAAGAAATCTCTATAATAATGCGTAGGCACTTGTAAATAAATGCTTTCAGCTTGCTCGTTTCTGTGATGATCACTCCTCAAGACCTACACTCATAAAGAAGCATTGATCCGAAATTGAAGTGGATCATTCTTAGCTTAGTGCGTAGGCGGATCGAATTGCGTGACCAGGTTTTCGATAACATTCCAACCGCAAACTACTCTCTACTTATACTGATGTAAAGACTAACAAAACACTAGTGGTGATAGAATGCAGCCTGATCGTACTCGCATTTGAATCTAGAATTCCTAAGGCATCTTTTGTCTATGTACATCACTAAACATGGACCCGTCATATGTATTCTAGCTTCCGTAATATCTTCCAATTTAACTCCTTTACCATCCATTCGATCCCAATTATCCCTCTGTTGGTACTGCGAAACGTTTCTCTTATTCTTTGGACAACAAGTGAAGTAGCGACGAAGAGTCAATGGGATTACTAGTAGTTTTTGTAAATTTTCTTCTATATTAGCTATAGCAGACAGCATTCAGATACCGCTCAAGTACTCTTAGCGCTGCAGTAAATTTCCTTTCCTGGAAAGCATCTCAAGCTTATGAACACTTGGGGGAAGTCGTTCAGCTAATGCTATCGCAACTCCTCGTACGAGTTTTGAGAGTATGTGATCAAGTCCCATCGCATTGTTGTTTTCTATTGCTTTTATCTCACCACTGATCTCATTCTAGTTGGAGGCTTGTTGACTTAGGCGCTACATAGGGCCCCAAAATTCGACTTAGGCGTTTCTTGATATCCACTCCGTTCACTTCTCAGAAAGAACCTGGTTAACCTTTCGCTGAGTGAAACTTGGAGCTACGTTCAAACTGTCTGACCCTTGGTGATTCCATAGTATAAATCGTTTTGCTCTTGCTGCTGGATATGGCTGCATAAAGCAGCAGTGCACTTGCTGTATCGTAAATTCACTGTTCATCGATTTATCTTCAGATATCCTTGGAAGGCCGCGTATTATATTGTCCCTACAAGCGACTGTACACTCTTTCAAGAAATAGTTTTTAAAGCAGTTGAGTGCTTACTTTCAAACCTCGGGAGAAACGATTTTTTGAAGGTACGAGTATATTCCAAAGGTGTGATGCAGCATGGTCGGATAGTGTATTTTTTTAAAGAATGCTTGGCTGTTACCTGACTTTAGGTTGACTGTTTTGCAGGTCATGTGCGCTGGGTAATCACACAAAGAACTAGTCCTTACTTTTCCTTAAAATTCTCAGTAATCCACAACATCGGCGCCGAGCACCTGGAGCCTCATGCGAGAGTTGACCGGACACTCACAGAGCGCCGCAATGTCGACACCGCTTTCTGTTGAATGTCCAGAACAGTCAAATACTTAAGAGCGTAAGTTTTTCCTAGTAAAGGGGCAACAAGCGGATCTCCTTGAGATATCGGAAAGCATTCGTTTATCGTGGGATTCCACTCTGCCCTATGACAGCGTGCATTCTTCATCCTGCATAGACGGCCGGACTATGCTCTGTCCGGCTTGTCTCTCTGTAGATATATTTGCGGCATTAAAATTGATCGATCTGATGCTCATGGATTTTCTCCAAGATCTGCCCTAGTGTGAATATTTGATTGATGGTGAGCTGTCCTGGTCTGATATATGAATTGGTGTATGCTCCTTACCAAGTCATCGCCTGCCGCTTTGAAGAGCTCGGCAGTCAAGTTTTGCGCTCCAGCAGTTTTGTTGAATTTAAACTTAGATATGTCTATTTTCACTCCATCCTAAGAAACAGGTGTTCGTCTCTCCTCTGCTCCTTGTAGAGCTCGTGAGTACCTCTAGTCTTTCTACGAAGCGCCACTTTATATGCATCCTGCTTGGTTGCTAGTTGCACGTGCTTGCCAGTGGTTGCTTGGTTTCCTTAGTTTAGGTAGAATTGACTTATTTCTAATTCAAAAATTGTCGATTCCGTCTAAGCCCGACTGCGCTTTGGAGCTACCAGCTACGGTGAGTGGTGTTACTTAGCTTGTTACCTGGGAACTAAGTCTCAAGCTTTTCTTTCGACTGGACGCCAGGCTTATTTCTCCCGTTTCGAGGTCTTTGGTATCTGGCCCATTATGACACTTTTCTGAGGTGATCATAGCTAGACAAATGAACAGATTTCTCGCCACTGCATTGCATGCCGTGTTTGCTGAGGAAATTTCTGAGCTCTTATTGTTTTTTGTCGTGGGCTTAAAAGTAGTGTTCAGTTGATAAGAGTCTCTTTTTCGTCCCCAGATATGGTTTCCCTTAGAGCTGACCGGTTTGTAATGGCGAAATCTCATTATCAAGTACAGAAGCTGGCCGCATGAAATTCTTTCAGCATTGGACCGCAAAAGATATACGAGTATGACCTAAAGTAAGAAGTTTGGCCATATTCGGATGGTATTTCGAAGTACAATGGTATAGCGTTGCATTTTCGAAACTGGTACTCATCAAACCAACACTCATAGCCAACTCCTCGTCCTAATACCAGAAATCTCCCACCATTAACGCATAAAAAACCAGTCAGATCGGAAATCTTAACTTGGCCACAATGCCCTGAAGTCACCAATATTATTGGCACATGATCTCTAGGAATGATCCGGGACTTTAATTTTTTTTTTTTCCTGAAATCAGATTAGATAAGAGCTGGAAGTCGAAGTGAATAAGTGAATCATCTCCTCGAAAATTGCCATTACGTTGTATCTTTTAATCCAATTTCCTCATCATAAGATAGATGGATTATAAGGCCATAGATTACACCATCAAAAGACCCTTTCCCGGCTTGCTGACAAGGAGAAACTTTGTCATCAAAGTCAAAGTCTTCTGTTGGAGTTTTCGTACTTTTCTTAATTTTCTATTGACTGCATCTGACAAATGAAATAAAAGAAAATTTTCCAAGGAAAATTATTAGGGAATGCATTATGAAAACCATCTACCGCTTATTCTTCTTCTACCCCTCTCAACCAAATAATTCCCCACTAAGGTCACATTAAAAGTAATTACTCTGTGCTCAGCGTCTGTATCGGTTACCAGCCGGTGGTGCAGTTTATAGTCGTCTCGTACCTATAGTATCTTTCTATCTAAAGATCCAAATTCTCAAGTATTACCCCAAGCATTCGTTAGACTGGTTAGATTGTCTTTTTTTTTCCTATGTTCAGCAACCACAAAACCCTTATGGCAGAGCTTAATGAATGAGAGACTTACGTGCATTATGTAAACATCCGCCATCATGATGTATCTTTTGGGAGAATACTGAATACGAATACACCTTATTCTATATACATACAAATACACATATGGTATACAGGTAAAGATGGGTATTTTCCATTTGAGATACTCACGGTGGAACGTTGTCATTTTAAAGCTTTTTTTTCACATGACTGCTTATGCAATACCCAATGTCTGTGCTGTGTACGTACCATCGGTACCGGTCAAAGACGAGATGTTGTAATTATATACTGAAGTTCAACATGCCTGCTCAGGGCTGCATTTGTGTAGTCTGATTTGATTTGAGTATAAAGAGACTGTTTGCAATGATGGTTACGAATGAAGAAACATACGAGTATACTCGTACAGAGGAAAAGGAACTACAAAGAATCGTTGTTAAAGTAAACAAATTGATTTGTCTGACAGGTGGACATAAAGTCAAAGTTGAAACTGGAGTTTGAGGGCTCTATGATTAAAGGTAATTGGCTATCCAGACCATGACTATCGGTAGATGGATGCGCGTTGTTGATATAAGGTCACGTATTCTCCATCGATTTCATGAAGATGTGTACGGATTCAAATCATATCATCCCAGATTCATTTAAAAATGTTGGGAAGATCGAACAGGGGAAAAGGTTTTAATAAATAGAATTCGCTTTATACGAGGGCGGGTCAATAAGTCCGTGACTTTTGGATTAAAACACAGATTTTTTGATAAAAAAATAATTTTATTTTTCAACGTAGTCTCCCTTGAGCTCTATACACTTTGTCCAACGCTTCTCCAATTTTTTTATCCCTTCCAAAAAAAATGATTTGTCGAGGTCCTCAAAATAGGCCTTTGTTTGCGAGATGACTTCATCATTGGAGTCAAATCTTTTTCCACCAAGCCATTTCTTCAGGTTTGGGAACAAGAAGTAGTCGCTCGGAGCCAAATCTGGAGAATAGGGTGGATGAGGGAGCAATTCATAGCCCAATTCATGGATTTTTGCCATGGCAACTGCACATGTGTGCACCCTTGCATTGTCTTGGTGGAAAAGAACTTTTTTCTTGGCCAAATGAGGTCGTTTTTTTTTCAAATCGTCATTGAATCGGTCCAATAAGTTGGCATAATATTCCCCATTGATTGTTCTTCCCTTTTGAAGGTAGTCAATGTGGATTATCCCGCGTGCATCCCAAAAAACAGTCGCCATAACTTTATTGGCTGACAAACCCACCTTGGCCTTCTTTGGCGCCGATTCACCCTTAGAAACCCACTGTTTTGGCTGTTGTATGTTCTCTGCTGTGTTGTGATGGATCCATGTTTCGTCCACGGTTACAAAACGGCGCAAAAACTCCTCCATATTGCGATTAAACCACGCCAAACCTTCCTGTGAAGTTGTTACACGATTGCGTTTGTGGTCGACTGTGAGCAAACGATGCACCCATCTTGCGGAAAGCTTTCTCATGCCCAAGTGATCATTCAAAATTGAAACCACTGAGCCATGCGAGATCCCTACGGCTTCCACAATCTCTCGCACTTTCAATCTTCGGTCGGCCAACACCATATCGTGAATTTTTTCGATTGTTTCGGGTGTAGAGACCTCAACTGGGCGTCCAGGACGTTCGGCATCTTCAGTGCTTGTACGGCCACAACGAAATTCAGTAAACCACTTTTTTACCATTGAAATCGATGGTGCAGAGTCCCCATACTATATAGTATTTATCAAGCTTAGCCTTGGTCTCGGTAATGGTTTTTTTTCGCAAGAAATAATGCTTAATAAGCACACGAAATTCACTTTTTTCCATTTTCTCCTCAAATTAGTGAGTAGTCTGATAAAAATAGCTGTCAAACACAAACTAACTGAAGCAGCAAGTTTAAATTTTGACAGGAGTCAACTGACAGATGCCTGTTGACAGGAGCAGTGTTGCTGTTTCAGTAAAGAGGTCAGAAATTCAAAAAGTCACGGACCCGCCCTCGTACCTATATCATCGAAGCTGGAATATTAATTAACACTATTACACAATGTGTAGACAACTGAGCACACTTCTTTTGGGCATAAATGGGCTTTTAGCCATACTGGAGGCTGATTAGAACAGTAGATATTTCGTACTGGGGTTTAATCCACGCTTGTTAGTGAGTATTTCGCAGGAAATGAGAGCAGGGCACACTTTTCCTGCTTGCATACTTCTTTGCCTATCGTAATGCGATGTTGCTGAATTCCTTGCATCAATTGTATGCGTTTGTATTTCATGTGCAAATAAGGGATCTCCATTTGTTTACTTACATATGCACATAGTTGACTTAATAGTTGAAAATACCCCCAGACTTAACTAACAACGCCACTTGTTAATGCGTCGTTTAGTTTACTATGTACCTTCAATTTCACACCTTTCACTCTATAATTTGTACCTATCCTAGACCTTCGATGCGACCTTTCTTGTCAAAATGGATGTTGTTCTTTTAACACGTCATCGAATCAACTTTTTTCGAAATAATAAACACGTAATTCTTTGATTGAGTGACTCTTAACAAAAATGGGGCCTAATACTGATCCCTGAGGAATGTCATCAAAAGCAGTAGACTCGTTATATTTAGGCCTAATTTTTCTTTTCTGAAAATGTATTAACACTTTCTCGAGAATTTAATTGTAAATTTATACATTCTGCTCTACAAAAGTGCTCTCTATGGCTGAGAAATAATCGGCACTAGTGTCAGTAGTGATTGGGGCTAAATATTGTCTCGCCTCTGTTTTATCTTTTTCAAATAACACGTATTTTTTTCTCCAAATGGTTGCACCATTCATGACTGGTCAGCGCGGTGATGTCTAAAAAATAAGCCTCAAACGCGATCTTGCCTTATTATAGTATTTTAATTCATTTAATTGCGACCAGGACCTTTTTGTCCCTATGGCCAATACGACCCAGCCAGGTAGAAGCTGTTGGATTACGATAGATACTATTTGACTTAAGCATTGTTCACATGGGCTGGAGTACATATATTGCCATATTTTGGGATAATGTTACACATCACTTGAGTGCAATTATCGCCTATGACTCGGCACCAGTTACCTATATATAGTTCGATCACCTCTGAACCAACTTCTTACATTTTTTACACAAGACGGAAAATATATACTCGTCTGAAGACCAAATAATTCGTCAGTTTTCTTTGAGTTTCTTAAGTGATCTTCTCAAGAGATGCATATTTTTTGTTCTTATCGTCATTCAATAGCTTCCAGAAGTGATCCTTCTATCGACCTCTCCATTGAAATACTTTTCTCATCTCTGTCTTGTAGCCAAAGATCTATAGGTATACAACTTGAAGCCAGTTTGCTACTCTTCTTTGGTAGCTTTCTAGGTTGATTCAGTAGGGTGTATTGTAACATATTTGTGCTTATGCTTACTTCGGCACGTAAAGAGCTGAGGATATCATCAGCACAGAATTTCTTCAACCTCACTAAGGCAATAGAATTCCTTCTGTTTCCAGGAAACATTGCTCATTTCGCGACTTCCTACTGCTGTATTGAACCCGTGACGCTCAGCTATCATGGATGTAGTTTCTATCGTAGTTGATTCGCCTGTTTATATATGTCTAAGAACGAATCTGTATTACGCATGTCCTCGTGATACATAGAGCTGGAGTATTAAGCTCCGGGAATCAGGTTGTTCTTCTTAAGTCACCTTATTGACAAAACTGTTTATAAGACCGCCGTATTGTCTAATATCTCCTTAGAAGAAGATTTTATTTACTCCGTCTCTGGTGTTCCGCTCCAGCGAATCGAAGCCCACTCAAACACTCGAGTATTTCCAAATAAATTTGCTCTCACTGTGAACTACGAGGGACATTCAAATACAAGCATGGGTCTGGATAAGGGCCATGCAGCAGTCTCTTGTAAGAATAAAAGCACTTCTAACTAACGAGAGCAACGTCCTTATGTTTCTTTAAACATGGACATCAATCTACGTACATCCTGCAGTTGTTACAAACGAATTGAATACTTTGCCTTAGTAGGACAGACGAATTTTCCTTGTGACTATTTAATATCTTGCAGTTCTTGTTCAGCGACACAACCTCTAGACACAGTCTCAAGAAACCGCTTCGTTTTCACACCAATTTTAAGTTTTGAACTGCTAAAAACAATCAATTCTCTCAAAAACTCTTATTCTTGCGGGGATAATGGAATTTTTAATTCCATCTTTAAAAAATCGCTCTAAACGTAGTTGATACCTTGGTACCTTTCGTGAATTCTTCTTAATAGACCCATAGGCCTAAAATATAGGACTATCAAATTTCTCACTAAAATCAATTTTTTTAGCGAAAATCAATTTGGTCTTAGAGAAAGCCATTCCACCGAAGATGTACTTCTTGATTTCTGTCAAAATATCTACATAAGACTGGCCGAAAAAAAAACCTCCGCCGGACTTTTTGTAGACATAACCAAAGCATTCGAAATGGTAGATCACTAAATTCTCTCAGATAAATTGTACCGTGTAGGATTTCGAGGCTTTATCATGGATTGGTTTACATCTTATTTTAAGAACAAAAAAAAAAGTAAAAACTGGTGACAATCTCAGTGATTCGAAAATTATTAACATCGTCGTTCTCTGTCCTTTGTCTTCAGTCTTCCATATGTCGGGAAGTTAAAGGCTTTTGCGGATGGTTTTCCGTTTGCACACAACTCTTCTTATCTTTTTAACCTAACTGCTGAAATTAACCATGATTTCAATTTTTTAAGAATCTGGTTTGCGCAACATAAGTTAATAGTAAGAAGTAAGACTAAGCTCGGAGATAAATATTTTGTTCCTAGCAACTAGTTGTCGCAGATCCAGCCTGCTTAAATGTGGATGTAATATCTTATACAACGGAAATATTGAATGCAATGCAAATTGCTTTAAAATTGAAATAGTCAAGAATTATAAGTACATTGGTGTCGTGATTGATCACAGTCTGAGTTTGAAGCATAATTTGTTATCCATTTTGCGAAGTTTTTATCGACTCAGAAAGTTTTGTTCTACAAGTATCTTCTTCTTCTTCTTTAAGTGGCGCTACATTCCTGAGTGGACCTCCAGTTTCGCACGCTCTACTGCGCTGTCCCTCGGGAGTGGATTCGAAGACTTTTCGGACCGGAGCATTGGTGTCCATACGCTCTACATGACCCAGCCATCTCAGTCTTTGGATCTTCACTCTTCTGGCTAGGTCCATGTCGCTGTACAGTCCATACAGTTCGTAGTTGTATCTTCTCCTCCACTCACCGTCAATGCAGACGGGACCGAAGATCGCCCGAAGAATTTTTCTCTCGAAGCAACCAAGAACACCGTCATCCATTTTTGATAATGTCCATGCCTCTGCGCCATAGAGCAGGACCGGGATTATTAAAGTCTTATAAAGGGTGACTTTTGTTGCCTGAGAGAGGGCTTTGCTGCTCAATTGCCTTCTTAACCCAAAGAAACAACGGTTGGCAAGAGTTATTCTTCGCTTGATCTCAGCGCTGGTGTCGTTGTCTGTATTTATAGCGGAGCCTAAGTAGACAAAGTCCTTAACTACCTCAAAGTTATATCTGTCGAGGGTGGCGTTCTGTCCGAGACGTCGGTGTTGGTTGTCCTTTTTGCTTGACAGCATATACTTGGTCTTGCTCTCATTGACCGCTAAACCCATTTTCGCCGCTTCCGTCTCAATACTCGCGAAAGTGCCACTGACATCACGCTGCTTTCTCCCGATTATGTCAATATCGTCGGCGTATGCGAGTAGTTGGACGGACTTTTGAAAGATAGTGCCTCTTGTGTTTGCTCGTGAGTTTTGCACTATTCTTTGAAGTACGATGTTGAAAAAATCGCATGACAGCGCATCGCCTTGTCTAAATCCTTTCTGGACATCAAAGGTCTCGGTGAGATCTTTACCGACCTTAATGGAGCAGCGTGCATTCTCCATCGTCATCCTGCACAGACGGACGAGTTTGGAAGGGATGCCAAAACTAGACATTGCCTTATATAGCTCGTCTCTATAGATGCTGTCATACGCGGCCTTAAAATCGATGAATAGGTGGTGGGTATCGATCTGAAGCTCATGGGTCTTCTCCAAGACCTGCCATAGTGTGATGGTGGACTTTCCTGGCCTGAAGCCACACTGATATGGACCTATCAGGTTGTTGACGAACGACTTCAGGCGTTCACACAATACGGCGGATAAGATCTTATATGCGATGTTAAGGAGACTGATGCCTCTGTAGTTGGCGCAGGTCAGAGGGTCTCCTTTCTTGAGAATCGGACAAACAATGCTGAGGTTCCATTCATCGGGCATACTTTCGTTCGATCATTTTTTACAGATGAGTTTGTGTATGCTCCTTACCAAGTCATCGCCTGCCGCTTTGAAGAGCTCGGGCGTCAGGCCATCCGCTCCAGCATCTTTGTTGAACTTAAGCCTCGATATAGCTATCTTCACTTCATCCAGGTCGGGTGGACGGAATTGTTGGTCATCATCGTCCAGGTTTCAGTGTACAACCTGATATTCGAGGGAATCATCCAGGTTCTAAGCCCAAAAAGCCGCTACTTCTCCTTTCTTCCATTTTTCTCTTAAATTAATCCTTACGAAAGTGAGCTCTTCGCACTTTCGATTTGAGCAGTACAAAGTGACCCCCTGGATCGGTTGCCTGAATAATCCACCACTACCGACATTGCTCGGAGACAACTCGACTTCGAGTATTATCTTTACAAAATATTTATTTTTTTCTTTTTCGGTGTATAGCCTGGGATTCGAACCCGGAAATTGTCGAAGCTGTCGATAAATTTAACCAAAACGCCATACCGATCACTATAGTAGCCAAATGTGTTTGTACTTCTCTTACCTGTTTGTGTCTACTATGTACTTCATCTCTGTAACCTAAAGGAACACGGGCACTTCACAAACATAATCCAATGTATCTAAACTAAACACTAAACTAAACTTCGAGTAGGGAAAAACACTGCACTGTTTATTTCTAATGAACCAATTTGCGAGGTAAAGCCAAGTATTGGTTTGAAAACAAATACCCTCTGCAGCTTCTACAGTCTTCAAATGAGATTTCTTGCAAGGGCGTACACCCGTCTATCTATAGGATACATCATCTTCCAATTGAAGCATAATTTAGAAGATCCCTCATTAAAGCTATAAGGTACTCATCTATGTTTGAGACCTATGATAAGCTGGAAACCGTATCTTCTTCGTGACTTTGCTGCGTTTAACTTTATGAAGAACTAAATCTGCCATCCATACCATCTGCTCTAACAGGCTGTTCTATCTTGGTGGAGCTAGTATCTCCACGGGGCTGAAATCCATCTCTTCAACCGCATGAATTTAATTAAAAGCAAAATAACTCCGAATTCATAATGGGTAAATCGAAACCCAATCCGAAATGGATTTTCCAATGATTTCGAATTTTTTTGCTTTATCTTCCGTTGACTGTGTTGATTAACTTCTTTAATCATTGCAGAAAGGAGCAAAGGAGCGAATATAATGAAGCTTCATCTGAATACTGTAGTTGCTAAGGACAACTATAAATGTTGATAGTGATACCAATAGAGGGTGAAAAGGATTTGTTATGACAAAGAGCACTTAAGGCACTCTGTACTTGAATACTCATTCGGATATCTGTATTTGTACTCTGTATCGTACTCGTATACTCGTAATTGGCATGCCAATTTTTTCATTTTTTCATGATGAGTTTTTGAAATCGTTGAAATTGCTGCCTGCGGTTAGAACGGGGTAAACCATCAAAAGGGCACGCACTGCCAGAGGGTGGAATTAATGGAATTTTCAAAATATTAACAAGGCACGCCCGCAATTAAATACACTTACTCCCACGGTTTCAGTGTGGTTGGAAATCGATTAGCTGCTTGTCGAGCATGAGCTTTCGTTTATTCAAGCGGGATTGTTGGAAATTGTTACACTACAGTACACACATGTGCAGATTGGATTAAATTAGCTTGGAGGTGGGATTCGGAAATTATGTGGAAAGATATATAGTATACGTATATTGGGAAAGAACTGCAGGCTTATCTTTCATCTTAATTTGGATACCCAAGAATTTTTTTCAAACAGAAAACAAGTACAAAGCCTAATGAATTTTTAGCATTTCACGGCAACTGTCTGCTGCTTGAAAAACCACTCATGGGAACAGAATCGAAGCGAAGCCTTTCATTTGGAAAAATTTAAAGAAGGACTCGCAAATATCTTGTCAGTTGCCTCCAGATGTAAGTCCAGTGACTGTACCAGACTCTGATCAGATCAAGAAATAAAAGGAATTTACATCGGCCGCCCTTCTGCAGCGTCTGATCCTACTTCATGCTGAAAATGCCCCAGGCCACTATTTTAAGTTTGATAAAGTGATATCTAGTCGAAAAAGAGAGTCCAAAAAAGATGCATTAGAAATACAAAGTGATGCATGTCTCTAGATATCGATGAAGATATAGTTGCCTAAATCTCCTCCATATTCTCGAGCTGTAGTCGAAAATTAGGAAAGTACCTAATCCTGAACAGTTTTTCTTGATTTTAAGGAAGCTTTCAACAGTGTCAAGTGAGAGACAATCATACTTGCTCTTAAATGTCTAAAAGGTTTTTGGTACGATACTCCTAGTCGGACGAAAGTATACAATTGCTGAAATGGCTGATCTCACATATGTAAATAACCCTCCCGTGTAGTCAGCCTACCACTTCGCGAACACTAACTTCCATTAAGACACAGCTGACCAACGAATGGGCTACAAGATTCATGTTGCGAAACACTATAGGATGGCATCCTGTCTCCTCTTCTATAACCTCTATATCTTAACAGGCAGTTAGATGTAAGTCGGTCAGGAAAGAAGACGATTGCAGGTGATGCAAACTTTATATTTACATCAGCAACATGTGCGCGAACGATTAAGCGTCTGCCTGAGGGTCTTGTACAAACTGGGTCCACTAGAGATGTCGCAAGAAATGGCCGACCCCGATTTGCTCGTTGGATCGCGAATATCACGTGTTGGAGTCAAGGACGTCCTAAAGAGTCCACAAATATCGACGAGACAACGATGCACACCAATTGGCATTAGCAGACGTTCATTGTGTCGAATTTTGGTGAAAGGCCTGAAGAAATTCGCCATGGAAGTGAAAGCATTGCATCCTCTCAATGTGACTGTTCGGTGCGGAATTTGTAATGCAAAAGTGATTGGTCCTTATTTTTTGGTGGACGCGGACAGCACCACCGTAACCGTAATTGGTGAGCGCTACAGACAGATGTTAAATGTGATTTTGTGCCGCTGAATTTGGTCTACAGGATTGTTGGTTCCAGCAGGACATAGCAACTGATTACAGAGCTCGGGCAATAATGGAGATTTTGCATCATCGATTTCCAAGACGTGTGATCTCCCATTTTGACTAGCCGAACTGGCTGACTATTTCGCCAAATCGGATGTCGACAGACTTTTTCCTTTGAGGCTTTTCGAAATCTCGCGTTTACCACCACAATGGATGATTTGAAATCCATTGCGAGCAGCAGTTCAAAATCGCGTAAAACAACCACAAATATGCATCAACTCCTGAGGTGGTCATGTCATCAGCCTTCAAGAAAATGTTTCGTTAGAACAGAGCTCAATTTTATTCACATTATGACCACACTTTTGCCCATATAAAGGGTTTTTCAACAAAGACTTGACAACTTTTTTAAAAAAACGCAAACCATTTGAGATATTTCAAAAACTTTATTATCGGCTTGAAGTACAATCAAAACATTTATGAATGGAACTCGACTTCGTTCATATGGCCACCGCGGGCACGTTTGCAGCGGTCGATTCGTTGGACCCAATTTTCAACGACTCGGCCACACATTTCGGCCGAAACGGCCGCTATTTCGCGATTAATGTTGGCTCTGAGCTCTTCCAACGTCGTCGACTTGTTGGCATATACCAATGACTTAACGTAGCCCCACAAAAAATAGTCAAACGGCGTTAAATCGCGAGAAACGAGGCGGCCAATTGACTGGCCCATTTCTTGAGATAACACGCTCACTATACTTACTCTTCAATAAATCGATTGTAACGTGTGCTATGTTGCTTGTGGCACCATCCTGTTGAAATCACATGTCGTCCATATCTTCCAATTCGGGCCAAAATACGCCATAATGTGGTCTGAGCGATGCCCAATTCTTTTGAATTGACTGATTTGGATCGTATGCTACGGACGCCTGAACGGCAGCGATATTTTCGACACTTCGACCAACCCGTTGTCTCACTGTCACGGCAACATCACACAACGAATATGTGGACTCAAATTTTTGCACTAAACTTGTTATTGCCTTTCTACTACAGCGAGAATTACGACCGAAAATTGGAATTACCGCTCTTAAAGTTGCAGTCACCGACTCCGAATTTCGGTAGAAAATTTTTATAATTTGCAGACGTTGCTCGTTCGTGTACTTTACCATGATGAAAATGTTGAGTTTCCTAAATAAATTGACAGTGACAGTTTGATGATTAGTGAAAGAGTGCGTTCACAAATTAAATTCAAAGTTGTCAAGTTCTTATTGGAAAACCCGATACATGCTTTTTTAGTGACCTGGTCTTGTGCAAAATGCAAAGATCTGTATGTACTTTCATATATCAGCGGTACACTTTGGATACTCTTAGAGCTTATTCCTAGTAATAATGGACTTTTCTTTAATTTGAGTAGCAGACTTACATATTTGAACGTCTTGAGCAACTTTTTCTCCTTTAAGGGTTGTGTACCCTAAAATGGGACCAAATCTGTCCTTGACAGGTGTTAGCAATAACATACAGAGATCGCGTTCCAATTGTTTACTGTTTATCTGGAAACATCCAGTGTCGAATTTGATGAATACCAAGTACGATAGCCATATTCTTGATAGCATCCGAACCAAGTTGAGCTGATCTTAAAGGTGGAGACCCAAAAAAGTTTCAGACCAATGAACACATTCCACTTTAATCTAGTGAAATGACTTACGTATCAGTAAAAATTTACTGTACCGATCGTCGCAGGATAGATCAAAGGGCACAGCTCTGCCCATTTTTATAGAAAAAAAGAAAATGCTTCCATTCTGAGTCTTGTTTGCATGACACGCGAAAGAAAATTAGGCGTAGACACAAACTCTGTGAAGACCAATCAGTAGAACAAATGAAAATGGCTTAAAACCTTAACGTAGTGGTTCGGAATGTCAAATCAAATTCCTTGTTTAATGATAAATTGCTGTATATTTGAGAAAGCTTGGTATAACTGAAGTAGTATTGAGCTTGCAAGGCCACTGTCACGAGAAAGGCAGAAACACTGAAGGAGTTCAAATTCGCAAATTCACTCCTGGTATTCTTGCTGAAGACACCCAACCGATATTTAGGTTTGTTATCGTTTCTTATTGCAGATGATGTTTTTGGATTATCGGTTTTGGTTCAAATACTCGTACTATCTTTTAACATAAGATGTTGATTTTTCGTTCGCTATCCAGACATTCCCTTTATGTATGTAACTTATTGCGAAGCCGACAACTCAGGTTTGATCTTGGTCTTGCTAAAAGTGCATAAGTCATCGACTTATAACCAATATCAGGTTAATTGCGGTCAATGTACAAGGTGGCGCAATACTAAATATCCTATCGGAAGATACTAAATTTTTTGCAAATGGCGTCGTACGTCAATCATATTTGATATTGGTGAACTAGACAGCTGCAGTATACAAACTGACAAACAATGGAGCCCCATACTCCGCTGTCAAGCCATCCTCAATCTCAACAACGAAGAGGACGATTTTGTGTCGACTATCATCATAAAAAACGAGGCGCATTTCCACTAAAGCGGTTACGTCAATAAGCAAAATATTCATTTCTGGGCCACTGAAAATTCACCACAGTGTGGTGTGGCATTCATGCGGGAAGAGTGATTAGGCCGTATTTATTTTTAGGACGTAATCGGCAACACGGTCACTGTTACTTTCGAACACTACAGGACCATGATAAACGAATTCTTACTGCCGAAATTGGATGAGCGGGGTTTGGTGAACATGTGGTTTCAACAAGACGACGCATCCGCACACACAGCACGAGCCAGAATGGATATTGGGAAGGAAGCGTTTTCTGGTCGCCTAATCTACCGTTTTGGCGATTTGGTATGGCCAGCAAGATCACCCGATTTAACCATCCCAGACTTCTGTCTTTGGGGCTACTTGAAGTCGCGGGCTTATGCCAACAAGCCTCAGACAATCGCAGCCTTAAGGAGAATATGCGACAGGAATGCGAACAATTGTCATCGGAAATTTTGGGGAAAATCATAGAAAATGCAATAAAACGGGCACAAATTTGTATCAACACTGGCGGCAGCCACTTGGCGTAAAGGTTCAAATAAAGATTTCCATCACTCAAGATCATTTTTTTTTATTTAGTAAAAAAGTAATTCAAAAACAAAATTGTGTGATTGATTTTGCGCCACCTTGTAGATACTCGCTAAAATATGTTGTTGCTATATGTTACACACTTAACTTAAGTATGCTTGAGTAACACAATTTTTTTCCACAATGAAGCTTCTACCTAATGAAAGAGGACCAAGCTTGTCGTTAAGTCGAATACCTTTAACTACCGGGCTCATAATTTTCCTCACCAGATCTTAGAAATGTCAGCAACTTTGAATATCTCGCACTGTTAGCCATCAGGTTCGGCAGCTCTGTTTATCGAAAGTTGTCATCGCCTAAGTCGAATGGTATTTATCGCCTGATGTCGGGATTTTGGCCTTTATCTACGATACATAATCTGCAGAAAAAGTTTTTCCTTATTCTCACCACCGATTGTGACTCTACTACAAAGCTTGCCTCTACATCTCTACAGGTTTCTGTATGGGCCTTGTTGTACGGGCCTTGTTGTCTTTGGCTTATTGTAATACTTTTGTATCATTTTTCTGGAGTACAAACTCCCAACATCCTACATTGGCTGATGATCTTGCTGTCTCCATTCCTCGTAGAGCTAACGATCGACTTTAGTCCTTCGTTCCAGCGCCGCTTTTTACGCTTTGCTTGTCGGCTTTTTTCATAGGCCCAGAGATTTCTTAGCGGTGTTCGGATTGAAGCCATATAATTTATGATGTCTCCGATGTCACTTTGGCAGTGTTTCTTTGGATACTTCGTGTTACACTCACAGAAGTCGTTGAGAAATTTCGAGAAACGCGATCGACAATGATTCTGACGGTCTCTTGCAGGTTTTCTTCATTATGTCATGTTTGTTTAGACTGTTCTGATTCGGAGACCACCATGTCCCCGTGTGTGTCATATTTAAGACGAGGCAACCATGTGTGTTATACTATATTAATATTTCAACCCGCTGCAAAGTCAATAAGCCTAAGTTGCCAGACTTGGTGTCGTGTAGGCCCTGGCTATTCAACATCCAGTTAACAAATCATCGATCTCGTAGATAGTCCAAAGACTTCAGTTGTTCTGTGATTTGGATTTTATAGTTGTGAAACTGAAGATCGACTTTTAAAATGCGCAGTAAAGTGCCATAGGTGAGACATAATTGCTGACTTCGGAGTCGAATTGAGGTGCTTAGCTGGTTTTCAACACTTTTGCTCACAGTGGTGTTGTTTTTGCGTGTACTTGCTGGCCGAACATCCTGATATGAAACTTGACCCAATATCGAAATAGTTTCTTCAAAACGCTTCACCATTGCATGAATTCCGGACTCACTAGGGCGATTTTGTTGTCCGAAAAATTCATGAATTTTACTAAATGTTCCTTTTTCGTTAGAAGATTGAATAACAAAAATGCGTTGTTGCGTGGTAAGCGACTCTTTGACTAAAATTGCCAAATATTGTGTGACAAGATCAATGAATTCAGTAAGTGACAGTAATTGACAGCCAGCATCCACACTATCTGTTGGCTCGCCCTTTTTTATACTGCAGTTTTCCATCCTCTTCTTGCTCAGCGCATCCCATTGCACTTCCTTGCTGTCGGTGACATCTACAAGATATCAGTCAAGGGCCTCTGCTACAGGCTACACCTGGCCTGTTTTAGCTGTCTGGAGGTGGTTTGTGTATCACTTTCGTACGGGTAGTCGAGCACGCACTATCTTATCCTGTTACCCGGTACCATCGCTACGAGGTAGGACAAGCACTACGATACGAACTTGATTGTTGTGTGGATGATCACCCAGAGCCAACTTTTTTCTAGCTTTCTAGGAAGAGATACGAGGGCGGGTCAATAAGTCCGTGAATTTCTGACCTCTTTACTGAAACAGCAACACTGCTCCTGTCAACAGGCATCTGTCAGTTGACTCCTGTCAAAATTTAAACTTGCTGCGTCAGTTAGGTTGTGTTTGACAGCTATTTTTATCAGACTACTCACTAATTTGAGGAGAAAATGGAAAAAAGTGAATTTCGTGTGCTTATTAAGCATTATTTCTTGCGAAAAAAAACCATTACCGAGACCAAGGCTAAGCTTGATAAATACTATATAGTATGGGGACTCTGCACCATCGATTTCAATGGTAAAAAAGTGGTTTACTGAATTTCGTTGTGGCCGTACAAGCACTGAAGATGCCGAACGTCCTGGACGCCCAGTTGAGGTCTCTACACCCGAAACAATCGAAAAAATTCACGATATGGTATTGGCCGACCGAAGATTGAAAGTGCGAGAGATTGTGGAAGCCGTAGGGATCTCGCATGGCTCAGTGGTTTCAATTTTGAATGATCACTTGGGCATGAGAAAGCTTTACGCAAGATGGGTGCCGCGTTTGCTCACAGTCGACCACAAACACAATCGTGTAACAACTTCACAGGAAGGTTTGGCGTTGTTTAATCGCAATATGGAGGAGTTTTTGCGCCGTTTTGTAACCGTGGACGAAACATGGATCCATCACAACACACCAGAGAACAAACAACAGTCAAAACAGTGGGTTTCTAAGGGTGAATCGGCGCCAAAGAAGGCCAAGGTGGGTTTGTCAGCCAATAAAGTTATGGCGACTGTTTTTTGGGATGCACGCGGGATAATCCACATTGACTACCTTCAAAAGGGAAGAACAATCAATGGGGAATATTATGCCAACTTATTGGACCGATTCAATGACGATTTGAAAAAAAAAACGACCTCATTTGGCCAAGAAAAAAGTTCTTTTCCACCAAGACAATGCAAGGGTGAACACATGTGCAGTTGCCATGGCAAAAATCCATGAATTGGGCTATGAATTGCTCCCTCATCCACCCTATCCTCCAGATTTGGCTCCGAGCGACTACTTCTTGTTCCCAAACCTGAAGAAATGGCTTGGTGGAAAAAGATTTGACTCCAATGATGAAGTCATCTCGCAAAGGCCTATTTTGAGGACCTCGACAAATCATTTTTTTTGGAAGGGATAAAAAAATTGGAGAAGCGTTGGACAAAGTGTATAGAGCTCAAGGGAGACTACGTTGAAAAATAAAATTATTTTTTTATCAAAAAATCTGTGTTTTAATCCAAAAGTCACGGACTTATTGACCCGCCCTCGTAAGTAAACATCAGCATCTTTCTGAGTATAACGATTTAGAGTCGATGTCAAAGTCGAGCACAAATATGGTGTAGTTTAGCAGCATAGCAACAGCTTTTTTTATAAAAAAAACTCATCTTGTAGCAGCAATAGCATCTGCAATGTGTTTTTTTAGGAGAAAAAAACATCAACAATTCCAAAAATAACCTTCGAAACTAGTACTTTTTTCACGCGCTTTCAAAATTCACATTATTCAAAATCAATATCATACATACAACCCAACACCGACTAACCTAGTTTCTAAAACCATTCAAGTCAGCTCCCTTTTAATGGGCTACGAGTCGATGTATCTATAGTTTAATTTCCAGCCTACAATGCAGTGTTCCATTAAACGTTTGATAACGTTTAATTAAAAAATCAGTCGTTCCCATGAATTTGATGAAATCACTGGCGAAACCTTATGCTGCCATACTGACCCAACCCACTTAAGTTGGCCCTGCCATCGTCGTATACACTCATTTCCTTTCTCGATTTCGGTTTTTATTTTATTTTTTATATTTTTTTTGCTTTGCTTTGCTTTGCTTTGTTCGTTTTTCATTTTCAGTTCATCCTCGTTCTTACCGGTTCTGTCTTACTTTCGTTTCGCAATCCAGTAATTGACAATGCCAACAACATAATAAAAAAAAAATTCTGTTGTCAACTTCACTTCTCATTTTAACAATAGAACAGTCGTACACAATCATCGGGCGATTGAATGAGCTCACCTCCAATTTCACCCTCGGTCCAGGTACCGCTTGGTACTTACATTTCAATTTTATCTTTTTTGTTTGTGTGAGTACTTTGATTGAATTATTTCATTCAGTTGCAAAAGACTGACAGCAATGTTTTTCGAGCGTGCAGTTCAGCTCAGATTCTTCATTCCGGATATGTTGCGGCGGCCGACAGACGATGATAATATCGGATCGCACAATTGCTTTAAAACCAAGAAATTCTACACGAACTGCAATCAGATTGAAAAAGATACGAGTACACACAGTCAGTTGTGTGATATACATTTTAAGTTTGACAATAATGCACTCAACAAGCGGGTGTGGGATGTGTTGACATTAACCCTCTAGGCAAGCAAACAGATATTAACGTAATTGACTAATGTAACCTTACACTTTTATTGCACTAGGACAGCCGATAGAAGGCGACCGATGTTGGTCTTGAAATTTGAAATAACTCACTCGATACTGAATCAGGTTGATGTTTCCATCTTAAGTGGCAAGCGAAGACGATAGACGCAATCATCATCGTCATTCTACATGACGACAGATGGAACGCAAAGAAATTTAGCGCTCTCTTCATTTAGAGTGTCCTTGTGCTAATCGCGTCCAGTCGCTTACATTACGATGGGTCTTCCTCCGGTATGAACTCAGAGATACTTCAGATCTAAGCGCGGATGTTTATTAGCTTAACATGTCCTAAGCATCGAATTGGATGTATTCTAGCCTGGTTGTTCGTGAGGGGGAATTATTTTTCCTTCTTAGTCCAAAGAAACAACATAGTACCTCATCGCACTTAGGTCTTAAGTCTCTGAAAAAATATTGTAATGCCCTGATGGGGGATTTTCGAATAGGATGGGAATTGAATTGCAGTTGCTTATTGTAGTTTCGGTTTTGTCTTTCGTTTTGGTTGAGATTTAGCCATTAAGTGGGTCAAAGTAACAATCCTGTTGGAAATAAAAAAAAAATACGTGAAAACACAGAGAGTGGGCCAGTAACATAGAGACTGGAGGGTATCCTCCCATGGATCCTCGTTCCCACAGACTCTTCCAAGGTCGTATTCCGTAAGGTGCAGCTTAATTTCATCCTCCAGGGGATTATGGGCAGTGAGTTGAGATAGTTAATCTCTGCCTTGCTGAGGTTCGGCCATAATTGTCTTTAAGTTATTTTGATTTGAATTGTTTCCTCTACTTGCATTCTTATAGAGCAGGGTGGAGGTTTGAACCGCCAGTTCTCTATCGAAGATAGATTGTTTTCGAACTAAATCACAGTAGTGCAGGCTCGTTACCTGCCACTACTTTATGGCCCTAATGGCATCCTGGGGTAGCAGTAATAGTAGTAGTATTCTCCTCGTGATATATTGCCTTACACGTAACTGTCGCAAGTCTAGCCGCTTCTGCTAAAGTCAATATCCAGCAATACTGCTGTAGTAAGACAGGCGACATCATCCTAAGTTTAAGTAATCGGGGAGAATCCCAGCGCCAATTCCTATCTCCACCCTTTTGTCCATCCGTGAAAATGCATATTAGACCTTTATCGTTTGGTTCCACTGCCATGTATCTTGCTTAGAAAAATACAGGTGAATGGTTGTACAACGTCGTGATGAGCATTGGAGCAATAGGATCGGCTCAGGGTTATGTAGAAAGAGATCACTGCTTTCTTTGCAGGTTCGTCAACAATGAGCCTCCAGCTCAATTTTCTATCCAGTACAGCATATTTAGGGAGAGAACGTCAAATTGTGGGATAAGCCTTTTTAATATGTAGAGGCCAAGCTGCGGATTAATTTCCAACCCATGAACCTTGGCTCATTCAAGATTCGAAGTTACAATTCAGAACTTCGCTGATTGTAGAAAAGAAGTAGTCGGAAGAACCACAGCATCCTTGTACTTAGTTGCTATAATCTCTTCCGTCTTAGGCTAACAAGTACATTACTGACAACTTCAGTCTGTAGTTGAAAGTTTCTTTCTTAAGGTATTGACTTATCTCAGTGTTGCGTTGATGTTTCTTTTGTCGGGTATGTATAGTAGGCTACCAAGTTCGCAAGCGCCTAAGTTGGCATGTTTGTTTGGGACTAGATCACTTGACTGGTTCTTTGAAATGAAGATCATTTTTACGTTCCTCCAGCAGCTGGCAAGAATAATTACTCATTGGATCCTTATCGTTGTGGCATTGTTTGAGTTAACAAAAGACCGCGAGTAGAGAGCCCTTTACCTCATCAAAGGCATAATTTTCTATGGTAGCGGGTTGTCAAAGCCATTGGTGTTGGATGGCTTGTTTTGTCGACAGCCAGCATTTCATTTTAATGCCCGTAACGCACCAGTGATTTTGCGGAACTACTGAAATATTTTCCCCTTGGTAGTGTTTCACAATGTTGTGTGATGTTGAAGAAATCATTTGACAGGCCAAAATCAACTTTTAAAACCAAGTAAACGATCTCTCTTGTCACGGTTCGGACGGGTTTGGTACGGTCCAACTATTGTTTCTTTATCTGTTGAGTTTTTTGATTTTTTGTTAGTATTTCCAAATGTTGTCCCTCTTGAAGCACCTACCAATGGCTTGGATTGAGCGCTTCTCTGGCTTGTGCAATCAATGTCCGTTTCCTTTGGCTAAATACAAACACATAGGCTGTTTTTGGCGGATGGTAATCAGAAGGTCCCTGAAGCTAAAACCTCGTATTTTATTTTACTTTTAATAAGAAATCCACATCCAAAAAAGGGCTCATCACCACACCCACTTCTTTGATGACAATGGTATCCGATTTGTATGGACTTAGGGCCTGCTCTCATTCCTATGCTCCTTTGCCGAAAGTTCATGTCCATGTTTCGGTTGATGCGTGCTATGTGTTTTACGCAGCCGGGTATTCTATTCGACAACTGTCTCGGTCTTAAACGTAAATTCCTAACGGCCTGTACATAAATGGGGCTCAGGATATGCCTAACCAACTCTCTCCATCGTTCCTTTGATACCATTTTGGAATCCGGGCACAGGTTCAACCACTCGAGTGAGTCGAGGCCGACCTTAAACCTTTTCCCAATCTTAAAGTCACGGCACACATTGTTTTTTGAAATTCTTCATGTGGTATTTTAGGTCACTTTTACGCTCTCACCAGAGGGCCTCCCTCTAGAAAATCAGACGCAAATCGCAGTCCATGGGGCTCTGACAAACACTGTCCAAAGTTTAAAGCCCTGGTGTGGACTAATGGTGGTCCTGCCACACAAAGGGAACTATAAATGGCAGCATGTTACTTGTAAAATCATAGCAACCTTCAGTGGCGTCATTCTGAAGGTGTTTACGATGAGACCAGTACCTGGTTTTGCCTTTGCTTGTTATGACCAACACATTAATTAAAGAGGAATTCTTAAAAACTGGGCGAGTGCCTAGCTACTTAAAGCTACCGAAAAGTCTACAGTTTCCAACAAGTAGAATGACGACTTAAGTCCTTGAATTGAAGGGAAATTTAGAAACATTGAAGCAAAGATATTGCCAGCTTAAGAACGACCACTGCAATATATTTGGGCAACTAACAATGTAAATTGACTGTTCCGTATTTAGCTTGAAGTTATGTCATGCTACTAGTTCATTAGCGAAGAAATTGTTCGACAACTTGGCTCTTTATAAGCTTACAATGCATTGTGATTTTTTTTTTTAAACTGAACCTTATGGAGTTCAGTTTGTCCGGGTTCTGAGCGTAGTCCAAATACGATGTTCTTCTTTAAAAATAAACTTAAGTGAACAGAAATTAACTATTTTAAATATGTAACTCTATTAGTAACGAAATACAAATTTATTCATGTGGCTGCCTCCGTTGGCTTTACAATAGCGCATCCCGTCAACCCAATTTTCCAAGATCTTGTTGACTGTTTCTGGCTCTACCTACGAATGGCTAGGACAATATTCGCTTTAGGGGGTTGAATCGTTTCTGGATTATCCGTCTTACATGGCGCACTATGCCAAAGAAAGTCTAATGGGGTCAAATCGCAGCTATAAAGCGGCCTATTGACATCAACAAAGCAGCTGATAACACGATTACCGTACTTATCGACCAAAAATTTGATTGCTTGATAGGTTGTGTAGCTTGGGGCGCCATCGCGCTGAGACCAAAGATCATCCAAAACCACGTCATTCATTTCAGCCCACCGTTGACCGAAATGACGTTTCTAAGCAGCATTTTCGAAATAAAATGTGCCAATGATGCTACCATTCCAATATTCACACCCAACTGTCACTTTCTGTGGAAGCATTGCTCTCGACAATCTCGTGTGGGTTTTCGAATTCCCAGATGCAATTTGCAATGCTTTTCCAGTCCGGCGTCCAATTCAAGCTTCTGTCAGGCCCAAATTAAGAAACAATATGGAAGCGGATATTCGTTTGCCCTTAACTACAAGGATAGCTAATATCCAGTAGCAGTTGACAGACGCACAGATCCATATATTGATCTGATGTCTGGGCAACACTTTTACGATTTGAAAGAGGTTTAAAGACGCGAAATACTCGTATTATTAAAAGTACTGCAGGAAGCTACGAGTATTTGGCGGTTGTTTATGTTAAGTTCGGATATGCCGATGTTTTTGTCCAGTTAGAGGCTCTGAGTCATTAAGATTCACTAACGTTTCACTGGCGTAGATTTTATAAGACCACTTTCCAAGAATAGCTACGAATAAACTGTCGGTAGGACATAATTTCTGCATAAAAGGGGCCTTATCCATATAAAGGGTTGCCCGTGAGAGGTTTCATTTAAGGACTGGGTATATGTTTTGTCCACTTTTCCGCTGTATGAGGATGTTAAAAATTCAAAGGCTGCAGGAGTAGGTTTCGAAGACCACACACCGTATTCTCGCCAGTTCTTCTTTTTTTGAGAACTTATGTGTAACGAGTTTTCCATTTTTACTGCATCGCTGCTTGCTCCGCTTATAGGGTTGGCTAATGTCGCAGACCACAGAACGTGTCTACATACTGATCGGTCATGGATCGCTTCAGTGGTTATCCTCAGGCGTTGTTGCGCATTTGCCATCTGAGAAATCCAGGAATTCTTTTTCCGTATTCTCGCCACTAACGCTCGAATACCCAGAATTCGAGATTTTGCATTTAGAGAGTTGTACCCTAAAACTCAGTGAGCAGAAGGTGTTAAAAGGCAGCTAGTCTTGGACAATATGGTGTCAAACTGGTAGTAGGTTGAGAAGCTTGACCGGAAGCTATACTAACATACGACAAGAGGTCAGGATCCCCTGGAACTATAGTTCCAGCCTGACCTAGGAGTTGTCCCTCTGGCTCTAAGTTTATACCCAAAAACGCGGAGAGAGCCAGGTTAGCATCTCATCAACACTTATTTTGGTTTGTGGCGAACTATTGGATGATAATCGTCGGTCTGCCCGATGTGGAGTTGGATTGCAACCGGGTAACATGACCCACAGAATGGCTGAGGTATAAGATGGGCATCGACGTTTCATCGAAGGGGAAATCCGTGCCCTACTCACGCCTGAGGATGATATATATTTATACCATACGAACGGCTCTGCTTAATGCATTGTCTTAAGCCTGATATTAAGGCCTACAAAGCAAGTGCTCAAGTAAGACGCTTGAGATATTCTATCGTTCAGAAGTGTAAGGTCTAAGACAAGTCATCCACAGTGAAATTTCTTTTCATTTCTTGAAGTTATTGTTATGTTTGGCTTAAAGGTTCGATAATAAGTTTATAAGATCTGCCGCTATCATAGAAGATTGCCACCTTTACCATTGTAATTTTAAGGAACTCTTTAAGAAAACTTAGCTTAAGCTAGTAAAAATTGTTTTCATTTTCTAATGATTTATCTTTTTTTTTTATTTGCAGGTAAGATAGCCTTGTCCATCCAACAGGATCTTGGGATGTACGTAATTGTAAGTTGTTAGAGATCTGGATCACTTGAACCCTGTATTTATGCTTTAATAGGCAACTCATGCTACACTTTCTACAGTATCTTGTCAGGTAACAACACTCGTCTTGACATCATATTTTAGATCGATACATCCTCCTTTGCATATCAAGCAATCTGCTATTAGAGAAGGATCTTGTTGTACAGAACATTTATGTGACAATTCAATCATTGAGAACTACAACCGTTCGCGGTTTCTAAAAATGCCAAACAACTAACAAATACCTGTTAATACCGAAAGACTTTCAAAGGTAATAAAGTAGTAACGCAGAACAATCTAGCGGCTTGTTTTTTCTGCCAATTAAGACCAACTAGCTAAGTGGCTCTAATGGTCAAATACCATTTCGCCCGCTCACATGTTAGCTACTTTTAGATTGTAGGGGCTTCGAACCTGAATTGCTAATGTCATCACCATCGCCATCACCAATCACCAATCACCAATCAGCAATCACTGTATCCACTGATCGATGTGAACCGAAGAAACTTATAACTGACCCAGTTTTTGTTTCACATAGCCAGCTCCATGTAAAAGTGAAGAAACTCGTTTTGGAGAGTATCTTTTGGTATCGCATCGCATCGTATCACATCACTACACATCGGACAGCGAATGGTGCATAAAGTTCCATTCATGAACAACGTGACCATCAGTATTTGTTAGATACTGAAACTGGTACTGGTACGTACCGTAAATACCAGCACGCAACAGCATCACCATCAGACCGGTATTGGAAGATCTCTTTGCATTCAGTCGCATCCAAAAGTTGTGAGGATAGATTCCCATTACCAACCAAATCTTTTCTTTTTATGTGTCCATTAGGGCTAATAATCTGTGATGTGAGCGGTTCTAGAACCGGTCTTTGAAACGACTTTCGAAAAATTAGTACGGGTGCTATAATTTATACTTCTGCACGGGTATGAGTATTCGTATTTCTTCATATCGTGGCGGGTATTTTTATTTTATTTTTTGTTTGTGCCGCTTGCCGCTCATGGTAGGTTCAAGAGTTGTATCGTGGGTATCTATGAAGAACACAATTTCGCGTAGATAAACGAAGAAGGAGGAGAAAAGGCTTGAGTAAGAGAAAAAGTCAACGTACGTCATTAGGCGCTAAATAGCAACGAAAATAGGTTGACTTTGAGATTTTTTTTTCTTAATAGTATCTAGGCGCACATTTCGGAACGTGTTACGACAATTAAAGGTGAGAGATCAATGGCCTCTGAGTTATAAATTGTGTAGTAGGTTGTCGGTAGTAGATTTGAACCAAAAGCAAATCTACTTCGAGTGCCAGACACTAAGAGTGTGTCTTAAAATTCATGTCATCCACGAATAAGTGTGGATGGCTGATGGCTTAAATGTTTATGACTCATACAAGTTGAAGTAGATTATTATTTTGACCTAGATTATCTGGTCAGCATGCGCGGCAAAAAGGTATGTGGTGTTGCGATGCAAAGAACTTCTTCTAGCTATTCGCTCTTTAAGCTGCTGTTCATATTTCTTCAGATGGTTTTGGTGATCCTCTACTTCGAAATCGAATATCATCAAGCCAAGGTACGAGTAGTCAGGTTAGGTTTGAAGAATATCGTTTCCACTTACCTGTTAACTTGAAGGAATCGCTCTTAAGTGCTTTGCAGTGTATATCATTCGACTAGACCACATAAGATCAACTATCGTATTGCACCATCCATAAGAACAGCGAACCGGCGTGAATACTAGACTTGAACTACTCCTGGGAAATGACCACAATTTACAATTTTATCGAGTCACCGAAATGTACGAGGCTTGGCCAAAAAGTTTTTGACCTTTTGTATTAACCGCATTGTATAGGCCCCCGCTTCCGTCTGTCGCATTTAGTGGTGCTAACTCCGAAGAAGTGTTTGGCGGTATTTAACCACAATTCTAACCGGAGTCGATGCGGTAGTCCAAAATATAGGTTTCTTCGGTAGAATCGGCGCCTAAGAATGTTAAGATGGAACTATCTGCCAACGAGGCTATGGTACATGATGAAATATTCATGGCGATAACGTTAAAAAGGGGAAAAAACCGGCAACGGCGAATATTATGTCACTTTATTGAAACTCTCCCACTATAATTGTTTTCGTCAACACAGTACACAGTGCCCCTTCATCCATATTCTGCGAATTAATCCTCTTATGACTATTTCCACATCTAAAGGAATGTCGCTCAAAACCGCCTATTTTGGGGTCCTTATATACTAACTCAGGTAGTTCTGCGGTTTGGGGTGAATCAAGGTCTCAACTGTTAAACCTCTTTTCGAGTCTCTATGCGAGCCATCTAAGGTGAGGTCTTTCTCTACTGCGCTGTCCCTAATGGTAAGATTCGGAGACTCTGAGGCCTGAGAATGATGAGCAGTTTCCTGGCTAAATCAATGCCGCGATATCTTCTCGCCTGAAATCACACTGATGGGGGTCGATCAGATTTTTGAGGAAGTGTTTAAGGCGTCCACACAAGATGGCAGATAAGAGTTTGTACCCAATGTCGAGAATACTTGTAGCTCTATATTTGGCGCAGCTGAGGGGGTTTTCCTTTCATATACTCTCCACAAAGTCACTTCCTGGAACTTTTAATATCTCTGTGGCTGGTAAGATGTCAGGTCCCAGCAGTGGATGGAAGTTTTGGCATCATTGTCTGAACTTCTTCCATATCCTCGGAATAGCGTCTGACTCTACTACATGGTTTTCTTCTATATCTGTACAGGTTTCTGTACATGTCTTCTTGCCTTGAAATTTTCATTCTACCTTTGGGAAAAACTATCTCGTGGTGGTCAGATAAAACCCAGCATGTCAATTGCGGCATCTCTAATAGCTGGTGAAAGATGTCAGGATATGAGCTCGGCAAACATTCTTCTTTGTTGTGGCACTAAGGAATTTCTGGTTTGTACCTTACCTTCAATAAAATTTGAAAACCACCATGTCCATCACCAGGAAACCGCACAACATTCTTTGGTGGCGTCGTCCTTTCAGCTCGTTGCCATCGGCATTGTGTACATCGCAAATTTTCCTCACGAGTTACTCAAGAGGGCAATATAACGTTGTCGTTCTCCACAAAGGCACCAGCGCCGCATTCCCTGAGAATCCGACCGCATTCCTTCCATGGATCCAAATTCTGGCCAAAACTAGTCTTAGGCTCAGGAAGAATCAATTTCGTTTTTTTTTCTGCAGCAAAAGTTCTGATGTCATTGCGTCAGAATGCGTTTCTATAAGACTAGAGTCAAAAACAGTCGGCGGGCAATATGCCTGTTGTACCAAAGACCATTTTTTTAAATGGAAGAGGGCTTTAAGGGTACAGTCCACGATATGAATATCATGGAGAAGGTGATCCAGGAATGCATGTAGAACGAAGCCAGGCGTTGAATCTGATGAATACACCAACGTGAGAGCTTATTTCACCAGACAACCGACGCAGAGGATATACGAGTAATTGTCCTTTTTATCACCGTGTAGATCCAGAAGACTCTTCTCCTGCTGACAGCTCCTTTTTAATGCCAAAAGACCGATAGTGCCAAAGAAACTTTCAACGTAAAATGTCATCCAGAATACAAAGGTTCTTTGGTGAATTGGACTATGTAGTGTTTAAGCACTAAACAGCTTCCTCCTTCTCGCAAGGAGAACAACCTCAGTTTTGAAAGAATTGACTTAGAGCACACTGCTAATGCACCAATCTTTGATCATGTCTCGGGCTGTCACCTCCTTAAAGCAGGGGTAGACGGGTTAATAGCACCAGCGCGCCTTCAATATTATATTATTTTCTGCCAACTTGACTAAACTTATCATCGTATGGCATCCGCTCAATGCAGCTTAAAAAGTCAGCGATCATGTACCAAAGATTGCTTTACAATCAAATCAAATGTATTCGACTTGTTATGGCAACTTCATACCCTACTTTGATACTGTTCATTTATGTGAAGCATTTCCAAACATTTCCTTCCTTTAGTCCTTTTTTCAACCACAGCCTGTAGCTCAACATCTTCTGTTTAAACAATCTGCTGCAGTTCTAACGCATGAATTCAATGAAACCTCAAACAATATGCTTCGAAAGTTTACGATTACACAGAAACCACAGCTGTAGCAGCTAGTATCTTGAAATCATCTCACAATTCCATGAATTGGTATTGTGCACATCAAAATTTCTAATTCGTGTCCAGACACAATTGAGATGCACTCCAACCGCAGGCACACAAACAGAATCTGGAGAAGAATGGAACCCCACAACCTGGACATGGAAAATTTTGGGATGCGGATTACAGAGTTGACTTCAGAAATAATTTATCCAAAAGATACAAATTTCTGCCTTTACATACAGATATGTACAATAGATGTGTTTGCTCTCTGCTTTTTGGTTACTGCGTCGGATAGGCTAGTTTGTTTCTGGTGTAACAGTGCCAATTTTCGAAAATTTAATTTCAACCTAATGGCAGAGGGTGGGATTCTTGTAATTTAGGATCTGGGTTATCGCCTTCAACTGGTGAACTGTGGTGAATGGTGAATGTTACTACACAGAGTCCTTTTTTTTAATTTGGAAATGTTGAAACTTCGAATGCGGTACGATAAGCAGCGGAAGAAAGATAACTAAATTGCTGGCTGTTGTCTTCTTATTTTGGCAAAATTTCCAATGCTCTCTGGTACTATTGACGGATGCGGAGCATCGGAAATTTGTTCCATGTAAATTAAATTTCCCAAAATCAACTAAATTTGATGAAGTAAACGAACATGTATTAGTTATTTGGAGTCCTTATAGTTTTCGAAGGCAATTCGATTGCCTATGACAGTGCGCTGGAAGCAATCGATATCGTATGCACCTTGATAGATAGTGCCTGTACAGAATCTGCTCCAGCATTGGATTGAAGAAATCACATTGCAATGCATCCCTGCGCCGAATAATTCGGAATAAGTTGGGAGTAATTCGAACTGTTTCCAAATTGCATATCGAAGGTCGTGACTGTCATCGTAATGCGGCAGACTAAGATAAACTTTTCCGGGTTCCCGGGTTCTTTCATCTCCTTCTAGAGCTCAAAACAGTAAATTCTATCAAAGGTGACGGTGAGATCCGTCTTGAAATGCCTTAGTCCTTTATGATATTTGCCTATGTGATCGTCGTGATTGATCGTCTGTCAGTCAAGCTGAAAACTACACTAGTACATGCCGATTAATGTGTTGAAAGAGGCTTGAAACGATCGCATCATATAGTCGCACGATATCATTTTAGCAAAGGTTTCTTGGCCGGATGAAGCCTAGCACAACATAGATGTAGATTCCCTTGCTCCAAGAGACCGATGGCCTGTTGGCAATGGTTCCACCTTCCTTCTATTGTACATTTTATGCCGACGGCATAGATCTTCTTGAAGAGCTATGGTATACACGATTGATAAACTCTCTTGGACATTTTTGAAACTATACGCTTCTAACGTTTTTGCTGTAGTTCATGGGATAACCACATCTGGAATAAACGCTTGTTTGGCAAAATTATTGAAACGAATTTCCAGCAGGCGTTCGCTTAATCTTACATGCGTTGTACAATTACTTGTTAGAATTGACAACAATTGGGTACCTAAATTGCTACAGACATGTGCAGTGTTGTGGTAAAATTTAGAATTGTAACAACTTTTTAAGGAATTCCACAAAGTTATATACCTGCCACTTAACTCTGAGATAATATAACCAGCAAAAACGGTGTACAAGCGACAGACTTCCGATTCTGAACAAATAACCAGGGAAGAAACACCCCACAGTACCTTGGTCTGATACAATACGACGAGTCGAAAGTAAGGACTGTCACTTTTATATTTGCCATTTTCATTTTTAGAAATAAATCATTTTTAACTGTTCATTCTTGTCCTGCGAATAAGCCATTTAGGTGCTTCCACATATTACAAAATCTTCAATATGTAGCTTTCTCCGCTTTCTCTCATTCAAAACTGACCTCCACGAGGATATAACCTGAGATGCAAGGAAGTCGATTCTTTACAGAGAGTTTCAAATCAGACAGATATCAAGCAATAACTCGGCTAACTTGACGAATATTCGTTTGCAAACCGTCAAGAGCTTGTGCATTGTCATGATTTTTTACATAGCCCTAAAAAGACACATCCAACAGCGGCAAATCACACGATCTTGGTGGCCAGTTCCCATCACGAAAACGTGAAATTGCACTAAATCCAAAACGTACTCGTATCAAATTGTGTGAGATGCTGCACCATCTTGTTGAAACCACATGTCATTCACATCCATATCTTCGAGGCCAAACAAAAATCGGTTAACATTTGGCTATAGCGATGAGAATTGACATACTTCGAAAAAGTATGGACCAACGACAACACCAGACTAAATAAAGTGACTTTTTGTGGATGTCATGGCCTTTCGACAGTCACATGTGGACTTTCACTTTCACTCAATATGCCACAAAATTTGTTTGTTAATGCATCAGCCGCGTGAAAAATGAGCCTCATCGCTAAAGAAGATGTTGTGTGAAAATAAGTCATCCCAGCACCCATTCAGTGTATGTTTTACACATTTAGTGGTTAGCCTGCTTCAATTCTTGAGTGAGTCTTATTTTATAAGGTTTAAGACGCAAATCCAAATGCAAGAGAGACCATAATGTGCCGTCAGACAAGCCCAAATGTGCTCGCCGTGAAATCGATTAATTTGGTTCTGCTTTAACACTTGCACAAACGGCAGAGCATGCATCTCAATGATGAATAGGCTTTAAGATGGAGCTAAACTCTTAAATTGTTTTTACAGTTTTGGCTATAGGAGTCTCAGATGAACGATTATGCCGACCATAATCTGCTCGTACCTAATTAAATAGGATCTATTCGTAAAATGGCAAGCCTTAAACTAAACATACACAGTCTCGGATGTTAAATCTCATCTCAGTCAACCTACTCTCAGACTTTTCTGTGAAATATGCAGCATAGATTTGAAAAATAAATTCCTGGCTGTCCCAAGTTGTATTGCTATTGCGCATGTCCCTCAGGAGGAGGCCATTTAAGGACTTTGACGATTGGATTTGCTCATAAGCTTAACTATAAGACAGAAGTCTGGTAATATTCAACTGCGTTCTTGAAAGGTTTCATATTGGCATCTTAAAAGGTGTTCTTCTTTTTTGGTCCGGGACCTCAGTCAAAAAGCGTCTGCAGCTAGCTCGATTTGTTGCTAGCTGCCTTCAGTTTCTCACGCTAAGTTGGCTGAGATCTCGTCTTCCTCTACTGTGTTGTCCATGGGGGCGGATTCGAAGATTTTTCGGACCGGAGCACTTGTGTCTATCCACTGTACATGACTTAGTCATCCCAGTCGTTCACTCTTCTGACTAGGTCGATGTCGCTGTACAATCCATAGAGTTCGTTGTTGTATCTCCTCATCCACTCGCAGTCAATGCAGACGAGAGCGAAGATCACTCGAATAATTTTTCTCTCAAAACAACCAAGAGCACCCTCATCCATTTTTAATAATGTCCATACCTCTGCACCATAGAGCAGGACTGGGATTATTAAGGTCTTACAAGGGATAACTTTTATTGCTCGAGAGAGGACTTTACTTGTCAATTGCCTTCATTGCTCGAAGAAACAAAGATTGGCAAGAGTTATTCTTCGTTTGATCTCAGCGCTGGTGTCGTTGTCTGCACTTATAGCGAAGCCTAGGTAGACAAAGTCCTTAGCCATCTCAAGCTCCCAAAGTTATTTCTATTGAAGTCGCCGCACCGACCGATACGTAGGTGTTGAGTGTAGGCTTTGCGTGACAGCATAATGAATCACTTAAAGCTAATGTTAATGTCTTTGACACTAGCTTTATTTAATAGATTATTTTATGCCATTAGTGCTTAAATATAATATCGGGCATATGCGCGCAACGGCTAGTTCGAATGAAGCGCAATCGTGAAGTTCAATTTTGGACAAATTTATCGAGCAACTGAGGCTGTATATCAGCAATAACACGGCGAATGCTGATTTCCAAATCGTCCAACGTCTCTGTTCAACCGGCATAGACTAGTGACTTCACAATCCCAAAAAAAAGTAATCTAAAGGTGTGAGAACAAAGGATCATGGCGGCCAGTTTACAGGTCCATTACGCGAAATTATGCGCTCAACGAAGGTTTCCCGAAATAAATTGATGGTGTCACGCGCTGTGTGGCATGTTGCGCCATCTTTTTTGAACCAAAGCTCTGTGACGTCAATGCCATTCTACTGAGCAACGGAGAAGTCAGAAATCATGTTTCTATAGCGCTCTCTATTGACGGTAAGTTTCTGGCCGGCATGGCCCTTTAAGAAATATAGGCAGATGATTCCACCAGCCCATAAAGTACACCAAACAGTGAGTTGTAGGAGCATCTCGACAAATGCTTCTTGGTTTTCTCCACTTCAAATTCGGCAATTTCGCTTGTTTACATTTCCATTTATCCAAAAATGGGCCTCATCGGAGAACAAAATTTTGCGTTGAAAATGAGGATCAAGCTGAATCATATTTTCGGCCAATTCACCGATCATATGACGCGTATAATAGGCACGTATTGTTAACTCTTGCACAAGCTGGATCTTATAAGCTTTAAAGCCAAGATCTTTCCATAAAATCTTCCACAAAGTGGATGGGCATAGTTGCAATTGCTGTGCACGATTGCAAATCGACACATTCGGATTCTCCTCAACACTGCGCTCCACTACGGCAATAATTTCTTCTGTTCGCTCTGTTTGTCGGTCGCGTATTATCCACTAGAGTGTACTTGGTGCAAAAACGATTCATCGGGTTCCGAATTACTTGCTCAGATGAACGATTATGCCAACCGTAAAATGGACGTAGCGCACAATAAGTTTGGCGAACCGAACCATGGTTTTCAAAATAAGTTTGAACAATTTGCACGCGTTGTTCTGGCGTTAATCTATTCATCATTAAATGGCAAGACGTACTAACCACAAATCAACTTTCAACTGTCAAATTGACGATCTGTAGAAACAGTGTTGCCAGTTTAAAAACAACAAAAACACAAACACACTTTGGCGCTGGCAACCCGGTATGGGCCATGGCCTAGCTTCTTGACACTCATCTTGACACACTTCTTGACACTCATCGCCGAGTCCGAACGGCAATCCTTAGAAGCTTTTTCGTAGGCAATTTTACTTTCGGGAGTTGGCCATTGCCCGCCGAAAGGGTGATGGCGATTTAAAAAAATTGTTGGTGACCCAGCCAGAAATCGAACCTAGACTCTCTGCGTGATAGTCCGATGAGCTAACCATCGCGCCATCGCCATCGTTTAAAAACTAAATTTACAAAAAATACATCCTTTACTTGGTCTTGTCATTGTTGACTGTTAAATCCATTTTAAAGAGTATAGAGCAATGATTTTGCTGAGTTCTTTAATATTTAAAGGCTCGAGGGGACAAATGCAAACTAGTCTGTATTTGCCAATACATGAGGTCGTTAGACTTAACACAAAAATCCGAAAAAAAATCTACTCCAGCAGTGTCTGAGAATTCATGAGAGCATACTCAGATAATTGCACAATGCGCAACAGCCCTTGTAGACAAATAGTAAGTCTCTCCACGGGTTTCGTAATTTCCGTGATTTCCGTGTACAGACAGAGGGTCTTACGATCGACTACTGTCGACTCTGAGATTGAAGGACTTTCACATAATCCGTGATAACATTAGACGGTTAGTTACGTCGCAAAAATGTTTTTTCCGTTTTATAGTATAGTCCCAGTGACTCGAACTCCGACTGTTTACAATAGCAATAGAGTAGTTAATTGAGGTTATCACGGCGAAAAGTAATCACATCATGATTCATATGCTACACAAGATTTGACAGCTGTTGTAGGTGCAGGCATCCTTGTGTTAAGGCTGTTAGAAAATTGTTCTCAAATGTTAAATATTTTCTGGGCAACTCTGCACTACGGCATTTCCACATTCTCCATCCTTAAAAAATTTAAAAAAAGAAAAAATCGTTTTTGTTTCATTTCCCAAGCATCCGGATAATTAAGAATTTCCCTCTGCAGCAATAGTGAAGAGAAAAACATAATTGAAACGGAAAAAGTCTCCTACCCCCATCCAAAGGTTTGTTAAAATTTTTCTGCCAAACTATGATAGTCCCCGATTCATTGTGTTTGTACAATTACGAGTACTGTGGTTGGTTTTCAATTCATCCCCGAATCCAAAACAGTCATGGGTTAGACGAAGCAAATCGGATGCCATTCGAATGGAGTACGTCGTCGACGGGGTAGGTGGAATTGTTGGATTCAAATTCTTCGGTTTGCTAGTTGTGGTACCGTGACCTCTCTATTGTTTTGGAGCTACCGTTCATGGTTGATGGACAATTTTATTATTTTCCACAAGTTGGCATTTTTTTCCTTTCATTTTGCATAGCGAAAGAGAGTAGAAGAAGGAAAATTTGTAACTGGTATACCACATTTGTGGTACACGAGCCATTTGGGTTTAGTATCGGTGTGCCTCGGAACATTCTTGTCATTAGTACGCTCTCTTGGAGTTAATGCGTTCCGAAGTGGTTTTTTATGCACGAGCTGGTGTTAAAATTCCAACAAAAAATAAGCATAAAAATAATAATATAAAATTCCACCTTTTTTTCTGCAAAAGATACAATTTGATACCGATTATGGTACGAGTATTCTTTTGTTTGCCACCCAACTTAGTACGGTATTAACTCCTGGACTCTTGAGTATGCTTACTGCAAGGACTGAGTTTTCTTGCGGCTTACACAAGCAATAGACGTAGCAAGTCTTAGCAATGTGAGAAAGGAAAAGCGAAAAAACCCAACAAGATACTCGAACACTAGTCCTTGGGATGGTATGTTTATGCTGCAAAGTCAATGGACGAAAGCCGAGAGAGGGTTAAGGGTAGACCACAATGAAAGAGCTAAAATGATAATGACAAGCTAAGTAATTTGTGCAGCCACACGGAAAATCGATTCATAATGCGAAATGAGAGAACTTTAAATGGGAAAATATTGACTCGGAGCTGACGAAAAGGGGTGGAATAGTAATCCACTTTCAGAAGAAAAGGAATTAACCGGACATTATTGGAAGATTTTATAAAAGCTCTTAAGGAGTCTGTAATATTAATTTGTTTATTTTTTCTGGATTTGCAAGTACAAGTAGAACGAGTACAACCTTCAATTAACACTTTAACTTAAAGATACTTTAATTATTTTACAAAGCGTTTTGCTGTAAAATAAGATGAGAAGCTATAAATCTTAGGGTTCTTCTTCTTCTTCTTATCCTTTTATTAGCCCTTTCCTCGTTATACGAACTTATGCGTAACGAGTTTTCCATTTTTACTGCATCGCTGCTGTTCCGCTTATGGGGTTGGCTTATGTCGCAGACCGCAATACGCGTCTACATAATGCTCGGTCCTGGATCGCTTCAGTGGTTAGCCCCAGGCGTTGTTGCGCATTTGCCATCTGAGTAATCCATGAATTCTTTTTCCGACCTCGTTTTCTTACAGGTGGAGTGACCTTAGTTGATAGTGCCTTTTTAACCGGATTTTCCGCAGATCTTCTTTGAACGTGGCAATACCGACTTATTCTATTCGCCTCAAGCTGTTCGGTTACCGAATTCTTTATATGTAGACTTCCTCTTATACGCGTAGATCTAATGCAATCGCGTTTAGTGACTCCACTAGACATCCTTAACATTTTCATTTCCGCTGCCGTCATTTTGTTTTTAAAAGTCTAAAAGATTCCCGAATTTTCCCGCCATTTCTTCCACCCCACACTCACTCTGTGGTTTACGTCGTCGTCACATTTCGCTTCCATGTTAAAGATTGATCCTAAGTACTTAAAGATAGTGCTTTTCGGAAGAACTATTCCGTCTAACATTATATCCGGAACAGGTCGCAACGGATGCGCAATGGGCACGTTAAATGCTCCGTCTTTGAACGACTTATTTTAAACCCGTTTCTCTCTAGCGCATTTCTCCATGAATCTAAGGCGTTCTGTAAATCTTCGACGTTATCGCTAAGTATAACTGCGTCGTCAGCGAAGAGAATTGGCGTTACATTTGCTTCGCGCATGCAGTCTTTTAAAAGATAGTCGAATACTACGTTAAAGAGGAAAGGGCTAAGTACGCTTCCTTGATGCACTCCGACATTAACTGGAAATTCTCTCGTTAGTCCAGCAGAGCTTATAACCGCAGTTTTCACGTTTCCGTACATGTCTTGTATTATTCTAACATACGTTTCCGGTACGTTTTGAGACCTCAGCGCGGCCCATATGAGATCCCTAGGAACATGATCGAATGCTTTTTCGAGGTCGATAAATACCATGTGAAAATCCTTAGACGAATCTCGGTGCTTTTCCATTATTATTCGTAGGCTTTGGATAGCGTCCACCGTCGATCTTCCTTCAACAAATCCACACTGGCTATTATCGAGCTTTGTTAGTTGCCGAAGACGTTCGTTTAAGACTCTTTCGACGATTTTCATTGTGTGTGACATCAGCTTGATTGAACGGTAGTTGTTGCATTCACGAGTGTCGCCTTTTCCTTTGTATAACGGCACCAAGAAGCTACTTCTTAGGGTTGTAAGACCAAATCATTTCCAAATGTCAAGAACAAAGTCCAAACTAACAAAGAAACAAGCATTGTAGTTCAGGACGGTTTTTGGGCGATTCGTAAAATACTTTGTAAATATTCGTAAGGTAATGGCCGACGACATGTTTCTTGTTTGGAATATTTATCATCCTTAGACCCAGAAGGGGAAGCTGTCGACCATCTAGTTAGAAGCTCTTCTGTTTTAGATCATCCAATAGATCTTAATTCCTTTTCTGCCATGCAATGCCTTTATCGACTCATTAACCACAGTTTGAGGCCTGATGACGGCCTGTGTATTGAAGACTATGTGCAGGTTGTGCAAATATCACTTTTTCTAAGCCAAATGTAGGATGAAGTTACAGCTTACAATTAAGCAATAGAAAGCCTCTGTGTAGCCGTAACATAATTTTGAATATTTCTGAAAGCATCAGCGACGTTATTGCATGAAAGCATTTTGGTCTACACGGGGAATCTGTAGTAAATTCGTTGACAGAAGATTGGAGGATATGCCGGAAACTGCCTAAATCTGCACAAAATTCAATGGCTTCTTTACTCTTTGGGATTAAGATACACTACGGGTTGCACGTATCCAACATGAACTCTTTCTGTATCACGATACCCATCTATCTCTATAAAATAAACAAACTATATGAAGATACCAGCGGTCTGCCACAGGGCTCGGTTATGGGTCCCATTTTTGTGTCGGAACCAAGTATACAGAATTTGGCCACCAATTTGGTGCTTGCTGTATGTACTTCTTACTCGAATTTCTTTCCTTTCGTAGAAGAATGAGCAAGCGCTTCAGTGATGGAATACCTACAGTTTTTTAACGCTGATTTTGTACTTCCTGATGTAGTCGTAGGCCGAACATTCATAGATAGGAAAAGTGTTTCGCGGTGTCGCTATCACTTTTACTAGCAGTGCTGCAGAATGTTGCTTCACATATGCCTGCACATTTTAGTACTTAGTAAAAGCGAAGTGCCTATTCACAGCGCTGGTAAGCAGCCTTCAGTCTTATCTACTAACGGCAGAACGCATATTTGGGTTCAAAAATCAGCAACTAAACCAAATCATCGCATGGCCGTGTTGATCCTTAGGACTTTCATCAGTAGTAGTCCCCATGTATTGCCGAAAACTTATTTTCCCGACAACGCCTTGGAGGATTTCGACGTGATAAGTCAAAGCCAATAACAACTTGTATAAATATTTGAGATCATACTCAAAATCCATTTCTATGAAACTACTGTTACTCGCACATAAGAGCAGATGTGGTGCGTGTGATTTAGCCGAAGTCAACATCCGTAATCATGGTTCTATATAGCGCTTGTCTAAGATGAGTTACATGTGCAGTTAAAGGTGTGGAAATACACATAATTTTGCTCACTAAGTTTTGAAGTTCAATCTTACAGGATATGCCATGCTACAACGAGAGGTGAAGACGGTTCTGGTTTATGCCGATTCGGAAGCGCTCAATCTTTTAACCTTGTCTTAGTGAGCGTTATGACAGTCGAGATTTCAATTGGAATATGTTGCAGAATTGCATACACTGCGAGAGACACTCTTAACATCAAAGAAAAACTCCTTTTGAAAACCTAGTGGATACTCTAAGAATACTGCTCTTGTCTTTAAATTCTCATTAACTTCCAAGCCGCTCATCATAGTATTCACTGTATTGAGCCCTACAATACGATTGCCGATTCCGAGATACCCGTAAATTTGATCTAGCTCAAAACTTTTTGCTTTCCTTGAGATTCTTGCAATTGATAGCTTGCAATTGTCAAAAATCCCGTTCCCGTTGCTCATATCGAGCAGCAAGAAAACGAATTCAATAAAATTTAAGATCGAATTCGCTGTCGACAAGGAAAAGTTGATTAATTTGAATGCAAAAAGTTTTCCATTGATGTCATTCTACGTAGCTTTCCAACAAATGCAAACAAAAATCAACATAGCCTTATTACTTACAGGCATAAAAATACATTGATTTGCCGCCTAGCTTTGACTTTTATCGTAATATTCTTGACCCCACGAATTCGTCATTATTTAGTGAGTCAATTTGGATATTCAATCTCGATATTGTTAACTTCACAAAAGCAATGCAGTTATCCTGTTCTACGAGCATCCCGTTGGACATTATTTTTACCAATGATTGCCAGGATATATCTGAGCGAAATCTTGTAAGCGTTAGTTGGCAGCCAATATTTGACGAAATATCGGTTGACGTTGAAGTTGAATGTTTTTACAAACTTAATTATAGAGCTTTTTGATAAACAGTGGCTTACAGCACAAATTGCTAAGATTGAAGATAAAGGTGATGCTGCATAAATTTAGAATTCCTGAGCTCCTTGTTAGTTTTGGATTGTTACGGAATGAAGTTAATGCCAAAATAAGAGAAACAAGTTGGTATTACGTAATTAAAAGTTCGAGGTAAAGAAAAATTAAATAACGAATTTGCTTAGTTTCAAATAAATTTGGGCCACGGTCCACAATAGATCCAAACTTCATTTGAATTCTCCAGAGTGAACCAAACCGACGTTGTTTAAGCTTAACATAAAATTAGATCTAAAGCTGTTGGTATCAACAGAATTAACCCACAAGCCAAAATTAAAACAATACCAACAAATAAAAGAGCAGATAGCTCATCAATAAAATACAAACTAATTGCTATCCTTCTATATTTATTAAAAATCTTCGAAAAAATAATACACCAATAAATGTATAATTTTCCACAGCGTGAACAAACTTTTAGTCCTCATCAGTCGGGATTCCAGAAGCACCATAGGTGTACATAAGCGATTCTCAAATTTTCAAACATGCTACTTCCAATTGCCAACAATTAATTACACTTCTCGTTCTTCTAGATTTTTCTACGGCTTTTGGCACCGTTTATCTTGAGTTAATCAACTTTTTTATCCCTCGTCATCGGCCGGTAATCCCAGGAGCTCGTATTTATTTGGAAGAAAACAAGCAGTTTCCACCAACAGTCTAAGGTCAAATTTATTTAAAATTTGGTTTTGCGTTGTACTATAGGTTATGATTGTCTGTGTAGCGCACTTGGTCTCGGGTGACATAAACTCTTTTTGCTCGTCAGAGCGACGTTAGAGCATGACAAGCACGGGATGGTCAATTTCAGTTCGGACACCCAAATTGATTGATAAAAAAAACAAAAAACACTGTGGCGCTGGCGGCCCGGTATGGTCCATGGACTAGCGCCTTGACACTCATTTGTATTGCTCATGTTGTCATTTTTGTTACATCTGAGCGGGGCCTATGGTTTATCGCCGAGTCCGAGCGGCACTCCTTAGAAGATTTTTCGTAGGCAATTTTTCTTTCGGGAGTTTGCCATTGCCCGCCGCAAGGGTGATGGCGATTTGAAAAAAATGCTGGTGACCCAGCTAGGAATTGAACCCAGACTCTCTGCGTGATAGTCCAATTAGCTAACTATCGTACAATCGCCATCACCAAAATGATTGATAGTAAAGGAATTATCCACACAGAATTCTTTTGCAACTAGTGAAACATCTACTACGACAATTGCTATCGACGGCAAAAGCAGCGCTTATTTGGATGCGGATTTGTTGTCGGAGGCAGACTAAGACGAGAAGTCCTCAGCTTCCGGCATGTGAGCGAGCGCCTCGTAGCAATCCGCATCAAGGCTAAATTCGCCAACATAAGCTTCATATGCGCGCATACCCCCACAGAGGAGAAAGATGACGACACCAAGGATGCCTTCTACGAGCTCCTTAACAAGACCTACGAGCAATGCCCTAGCTATGACATTAAAATTATCCTCGGTGATTTTAATGCAAAGCTAGGAAGAGAGGGTATCTTTGGTGGAACAATCGGAAAATATAGCCTGCACAACACCACCTCCGATAACGGATTCAGGATAAGCGACTTTGCGGCGGGGCGAAACATTGTCATGGCTAGTACGCGGTTCCCACATCTCGACATACACAAAGGGACTTGGAGAACTCCTAATCAATCAACAGTCAACCAGATTGATCACATTGCGATCGACGCAAGACACTCCTCCAGCATTATGGATGTCCGTACGTTCCGAGGAGCCAACATCGACTCGGACCATTACCTTGTTGTAGCCAAGGTACGGTTGCGGATATCCCAAACTACGCCAAGACAAACTAATGCTGTGAGAAAATTCAACGTCAGACGGCTACAATCGCAAGAGATCGCCAAGTCCTTTTCCGATCGAGTGTTTCTTAATCTCTTAAGAGGTCCAATGCCGCCAGCATCAAGCATTGAAGACCATTGGAAACACTGCCAAAACGCCATCAGAGATGCCGCTTCTGATGTGCTGGGTTTCACTCGTCCACCACAACGAAACCCCTGGTTCGATGATGAATGCCGGCAAGCACATGCAGCTAAGCAAGATGCATATAACGCGGCCCTGCTTAGAAAGACCAGAGCTGCTCATGAGCTCTATGAGCGGAAGAGGAGAGACGAGCACAGGCTTCTCAGGAGGAAGAAGAAAGGGCATGGGAAGTGCGCGATCGAGGAAATTGAGAGATGCTACTCCAGGAATGAGGTTCGGAAGTTTTACCAAAAGGTAAAAATAACATGCCGCGGAAACAAACCCCGAACCGAAGCCTGTAGAGATGAACAAGGGAACATCGTAGTAGAATCGCAGTCGATGCTGAGGATTTGGAAAGATCATTTCTGCAGACTGTATAACGGCGATGACGGACCAAATACCGCTGTCAGGCAGAATCAACCTTTCAACCTGGACGATGATGACCAACAATTCCGTCCACCCGACTTGGATGAAGTGAAGATAGCCATATCGAAGCTTAAGTCCAACAAAGCTGCTGGAGCGGATGGCCTGACCGCCGAGCTCTTCAAAACGGCAGGCGATGACTTGGTAAGGAGCATACACCAACTCATATGTAAAATATGGTCGGACGAAAGTATGCCCGATGAATGGAACCTCAGCATTGTTTGTCCAATTCTCAAGAAAGGAGACCCTCTGAACTGCGCCAACTACAGAGGCATCAGTCTCCTTAATATCGCATATAAGATCTTATCCGCCGTATTGTGTGAACGCCTGAAGCCGTTCGTCAACAACCTGATGGGTCAGTGTGGCTTCAGGCCAGGAAAGTCCACCATCGACCAGATATTCACACTACGGCAGATCTTGGAGAAGACCCTTGAGCTTCAGATCGATACCCATCACCTATTCATCGATTTTAAGGCCGCGTATGACAGCATCTATAGAGGCGAGCTATACAGAGCAATGTCTAGTTTTGGCATCCCTGCCAAACTCGTCCGTCTGTGCAGGATGACGATGGAGAATGCACGCTGCTCCATCAAGGTCGGTGAAGATCTCACCGAGACCTATGCTGTCAAGCAAAAGGGACAACCAACACCGACGTCTCGGACAGAACGTCACCCTCGACAGATATAACTTTGAGGTAGTTAAGGACTTTGTCTACCTAGGCTCCGCTATAAATACAGACAACGACACAAGCGCTGAGATCAAGCGAAGAATAACTCTTGCCAACCGCTGTTTCTTTGGGTTAAGAAGGCAATTGAGTAGCAAAGCCCTCTCTCGGACAACAAAAGTCACCATTTATAAGTCCTTAATGGACATTATCAAAAATGGATGAGGGTGTTCCTGGTTGCTTCGAGAGAAAAATTCTTCGGGCGATCTTCGGTCCCGTCTGCATTGACGGTGAGTGGAGGAGGAGATACAACGACGAACTGTATAGACTGTACAGCGACATGGACCTAGCCAGAAGAGTGAAGATCCAAAGACTGAGATGGCTGGGTCATATAGAGCGCATGGACGCAGTAGAGGAAGGCCAAGACTCAGGTGGCGTACGCAAGTGGAAGAGGACCTCAGCCAACTTAGCGTGCGAAACTGGAGGCAGCTAGCCAGGGATCGAGCTGGCTGGAGAAGCTTGTTGACTGAGGCCCAGGTCCACCCCGGACTGTAGCGCCACCTAAAGTAAAGTAAGTGAAACAGTTACTGTCGCATATTATCTTAAAGCTTGCAGCGTTTGATGGCCCGAATATCACGATCCAAAATGTAAGTCCCTTTGGCACGATATTGCACCGAGTCACACTGCGGTCATTGTTTGTCAGTTTTTGGCTCGAAATCAAGTGTGTGTATTAAATCATCCGCCATATTCATCTGATTTAGCGCCGTGCGATTTCTCTTTGTTCTCGAAATTGAAGGAAGGATGCCTTTTTGACGACATTCCGACCATTCAAGCGAGTAGCTTCCACACTGGCTTCCAAATTAGGCGATTCCCCAAAATGAGCTAGAGCAGGTATTAAATCGCTGTTTTGAATCGGCAGGACGATATTTCGAGTAAAAACGCCGGAAAATAAATAGAATTCGCATTTTAAGTATGTTTTCCAGAGCTACTGCGGGATATTATTTGCCACACTGTGCATATGGTCTGAAACGTTCCATTCATATGGCAGCGAACAACTCAATACTTATTAAAGTTAATAACCAGCAAACAGCCTCGATATATGTATGACAATCTTAGTTTTCATATTTAAATACTAAATACTAAAAGTATTTACAAAAATGTTCAAGGCCCGCAACTAATGAGGCCAAAGGCATCCCTTCAAAACAGATTAATTTAAATTGAATTCTCCCACAGTTGTTAATTTCGTTGAATAAAAATAAATCCGTAATCAAAAATCGATAATCGATTATTTTGTAATTTTTTTTTTTTATTTTGAATGTAATTCTCCAATGCTTCAGCAACTTTCAACTTTACCTTTGATTTCCCCCCTTTTTTCGTGCATGAGAGGGAAAAAACCTGAAAATAAAATATTCAACTCTATCACTCGCAATTAATTAATTTGCAATGCATAAATTTAGTTAGAGTCCCGTTTGTGTTTTATACTCACAGATCCATGTCGTGGGCCATTGTTATGGCAACAATGTTGCTATGGGATCACCGTTTGTCCAAATGGATACACAAAAATGCAATCCATTCATACAAAAGCACTTTTTATTTTTAATTTATGAGATACTCGTACTCCAAAAGTTGTATGGATTTCGAATCAATTGCCGTAGTTGCTGTACCAAACATAGCCGTTCACCACGGGCTAAATCCTCTTTCACTCACTCTTTTCATAGATGAAAAATAAAAAAATAAAAACGCAGCAACAAAAACCCCTCGTTCTTCAATTTGCATGAATCAATTGTAAGATATATATACGACTGTACAAATTCGAATTAGAGTACTCGTATACCAATGTATCTGCAACCATGGTACATGAATGACTGTGGGTGTTTTGCTACCAAACGCATCGTGTGCTATTTTTTCCGTTCCATTGATTGAGTTCAAGCTTTGGAGAAAGGAAAGAGATATTGCCTGAGGTCTCTGAATTGGATCTATCAAGCTGCTGGTTGTTTTGCTTTGGTAGATGTTCTTCGATTTTAGTGGCTCCGAAGCGTGAAAATACAAAAATCGCCATCAAAGCAAACCATTCGGTTAGATAAAGGTCCACTGCTTGAATTCAATGGAAAGGTTCAGAGCTATAGCCTCAAAAAAAAAACTATGAAGTGTGAACTTTTCGAAAACCATTTCGATAGGTCTTTGATTGAAGCGAGAAAGGGGGGAAGAGGTCAATTCGCAGTCGAAGCATTACAATTTGTTGGTTAGGTGATGGAGTTTTTTCACACAAAACAAAGTGCTAAGTGGACAAATTTTTCGTTTTTATCTTTTTCTGGAGAATGAAAGAGGCCACCCAGGTGAATGGTGAGAAGATTGTGAAAAAAAGAGCCAGACATGCAAATAAGTCAGCTTGAAAATTACTTTAGCACAATGTTGCCAACATCGTTATTTCCCCCCCAAAGATACTGGTATTGTAGGCAAGTGATGTTATGTGTGTTGTCTCAACCACTGTGCCAAAATCCCTATATTTTAAAGTGTTATCAAGGAAATTCTTAAATCCTTACATTCACAAAACCGCACGGTCAAATTTTTATTCAGTGTCTTAGGTGCGGCTTCAGTTTTGGATGAACGAGAACTCACAAGCCTCCCCAGCAAGCACGATCTCCCGTAAGCTGCATCAAGTATTAGTTGAGGTCTCCTTCCACTGCTTAGATTCGAAGACTCTTTGGGCTTGAGTTGTGGTATCCATACCCTAAACATGGCCTATTCATCTAAGACGTTGTATCCACAGGCGCCTTGCTGGGCCAATCAAACTGCACACTCCACAGAGTGTATTCGTTCGTTCCATTCCTCATCCGTACAAACACAGCTTTATAGTAATCTCTCGAAATGGCGAAGTGCGCCTTTATCTGTTTTGAAAAGGCCTAAGTCTCTGCGCCAAAAAGGAGAACCTTGATGATGCGTACTGAACACAAGTAAACGCAGATTGCCAAGGATAGTTCTTCGTCTGATTTTTGCGCTGTTATAGTTAGGTACTGCTTGTAACTGAGGATCCCATTTTGACAAACTACTTCGATATTATAAATATCAGCCATTGGTAATGTGCATCTTTTCCCGATGACAGCAGGTATTCTGTCGGTTTTCCGTCAGACTCATTATGCCTGCTTCCGCCTAAATATTCGCGAAAACTTCATTGACGACGAGCTGACGAGCTCTGTTATCGGCACGATTATTTCTAGGATAATGCTAAACAAGTCACGTAAGGGTACATCACCCTGACATCAAAAATCTCAGCAAAAATTCTCCAAAGACATCCGCACAATATTGGCCAGGTATTTCTAAACTTGAAATTGCAGCATTGTCAAACTCGTTTGAATGCATGCTGTCGAATGAGTTACAAAATTCGACGAATAAATGGTAAAAGTTGATCAGAAATCGCAGTGTCTTATCCAAGATCTATCGTAGTATGAATATTTGATCGATGGTTGATTTTCTTGGACTGTAGGAGCACCGATATAGCACATCCAGAATGCTGGAGAAGTAGCAGGGATCTATCGCAATGTAATCAAACAAGTTGACGGTAGATTTAGGGATGCTCAGGTCCCTCTATAAGTATTGAGATGTGGAAAGCGTGATGGCAATAAAGAGGGTATGCCCGACGTTGCAAGTTTAAAAATTCTGAATTTTTCGATTTCGATAAAAAATTTACTAATACTGATTTTGTACGGGATTCCTGTTTTTTTGATCTTTTAAGTCACAGAATTCATTTTTGATGAGGATTGGATGCAAATCAAACATTTCCGAAGATCCTGAAAGGTTAATGCTTCAAAGTAATCTCTCCTTCCTTTTCTTTGTAGCAGTTACCCTAGTAGTTGTCTTAGTTTTCCCTGTTCCCGCAAAATCAAAGTCAAAGTGAACTAGGATTATGTTTGAACTTAGTCAATGATTTGGGTAAATAAACTACTTCAAGACTGCTGTGCTACTTCCGCAGGTGAGGAATCCTGATATGTACTGTGACAGCTATCAAGAATGCTCCTTCATTTACACCGAGCCTCACGTAAAAATTATACTTAAATGCAAATGGAACCTGCAACATCTATAAATGCAAAATCGAGGCCTTGAAAAGGAACTCAACAATTTTGTCGGTAGAATCACCTTAGTCCTTAAGATGTATCATATCGTTAGACCTTCAAGTAGAAAGCTAACAAATAAAGATGTTCAGAACATAACCAGAAGGGGAAACAAAACTACATCTTAAATGTGAATCCTACAACTCTTATAGACGGAAGCAACATGCTTTTATCAAAACCGAGATGATTCAATCAGGTTTGTGATAGCCATCTACAAGTAAATGCTAAGAATCTAAGTTGAATTGCCCAGGGTTCTTCTCAGGAATGTTCATTGTATGATTCATTTGCCTCATAGATCGATAGCTGTTACAGTTTCACGTGACTGGTTTGCCTTTATGAGTTGGAAACATCTGCATCAGCGAGTAACCATCCAAACTTCTCTGCATCTGCTATAGAGAATAAAATGACGATGTGTATTGTTCCGGTTTTTAGCAATGTTCAAGAAGCATAAAGCGGGTTAGCTCAATTTTTCTTCATTTCATCAAAGCTGCTACGACTAGATACCCACTTAAAAGCATCAATATTGCTTCTACTATCTTTCTGCAATTGTACTGGGAGAAACGAAAATATTAGTCGCTTCGTGATGAAAGGACACTGCACCGTGGTCCCTTGTTTCGCTGCAACTCCAAGGTATAACATAGTCTTTTGCCTTTCCCTATACGATTAATGCGAGCTCATGCAGCAGGAAGGATTCTAGAAAACTCAAAGTGATGCCAAATCGATTTAATTAAAATCAGCCGGGTTGGGTGGCATTTAAAGGCAGATCTATGAGGACAGACACCTCAAGTGTATTCATTCAAATTTAAATTAGTTGTAGGTGCACTCAGCAGGAACTCCTACCTGCTGAATACAGGCAGGCAGTCCTCTGCTACCTTACTGATATTCCCTCCAATATGGCCAATGGCCGGAGACTGTATTTTGGTAGCGCTGGAGGTCAGTTGCCGCTGTAACTTGAACTTGGAACTTGCCTGCGTTGTGGAGTCATATTCGCTTAAATTTAGTAATGTATTAGGTTATGGCAAAGCGAGCGATGTAAATGGCACTAATCAGTCTGCTAGAAATGAAGTTGGAACCGGGTGCCATCGGCCCACAGTACGGTAGAGGTGTTGGATAGGAAAATTCATGCTCGACCTGGTACTAGTGTTGGCAATTTGACCCGCCAACGGACAGCCACCATGCCACCAACTTGACTTTGTATCAGTTGATAAGGGACGACTTATTTGTTCTAAGTTTGTGCAATGACTTCTTTTTGTATGTCCACTAAGAAGTCAGATATAATTCAGCCATGCTGCTCTACACCTTGGTTAAGCCATCTGTGAACACTTTGTTGTAGCTTAAGGTTGTATTTACATTATTTCAACCGAAATTTCTTTTCAATATTCGCAATGTCTTAACAAAAGTAACTTTGGAATATTTCCTAGCGTTGTTCAAGCGTAAATCAATCCACTTCATACCTCGAATATGTAATACTCTGTGTTGTGTCAGTTTTTAGACTGCATTAAAACTGTCACTGTCAGACTAACCTGATAACCCTAATTTACTGTCATTCCTTGCAACAAGGCATAACTTCTGTTCCCACATTTCCACATTCATAGAGATAAGATCCTGTGATCAATCAGCCATCAACTAGTTTAATCACATTGCAATCGACGCCCAACGCTTCTCCTACAATCTGGATGTCCAAACTTTTCGAGGAGTCTGCATTGACTCGCATCACTACCTTATTGCGGCCAGGGTATGAGTACGAATATCATAGGCACAACGGTGTAGCTCTCTCGGAATTCTACAGTCAAAACAAAAACGACAGTCAACGACCCAGCTGAGAAGCTGCCTCTGGTCTACTTCTACGCGTCGAAACAAATTCAACTCTGCTATCCAAGGCGAGAGCTGCTACAAGCAGGAAAAAAGTAAAGAACATACCCGACCAAGGAATTGGAGTGATATAACTGCAAAAATCACGCTCGAAAGAAAGGAATCCTGATTTAAGTAATCCTTATCTGGAGAACGAAGGACCACTTCTGGGGCCTGACTGTATTAATGCAATGGAACTAAAATTACCGCTGTCAGACACTGTTAACCGTTCATGTTAGATGAAGACGACAGAGAATTTCATTTCACTGACTCGTCTATAGCTTCCCCCCACACATGCATTCTTTACTGCGCGAAAACGTGGAATGCGTGATTTCAAGCGCGAAAGAGTGGATGTACGAAAGCGGGTCAATAAGTCCGTGACTTTTGGATTAAAACACAGATTTTTTGATAAAAAAGTAATTTTATTTTTCAACGTAGTCTCCCTTGAGCTCTATACACTTTGTCCAACGCTTCTCCAATTTTTTTATCCCTTCCAAAAAAAATGATTTGTCGAGGTCCTCAAAATAGGCCTTTGTTTGCGAGATGACTTCATCATTGGAGTCAAATCTTTTTCCACCAAGCCATTTCTTCAGGTTTGGGAACAAGAAGTAGTCGCTCGGAGCCAAATCTGGAGAATAGGGTGGATGAGGGAGCAATTCATAGCCCAATTCATGGATTTTTGCCATGGCAACTGCACATGTGTGCACCCTTGCATTGTCTTGGTGGAAAAGAAATTTTTTCTTGGCCAAATGAGGTCGTTTTTTTTCAAATCGTCATTGAATCGGTCCAATAAGTTGGCATAATATTCCCCATTGATTGTTCTTCCCTTTTGAAGGTAGTCAATGTGGATTATCCCGCGTGCATTCCAAAAAACAGTCGCCATAACTTTATTGGCTGACAAACCCACCTTGGCCTTCTTTGGCGCCGATTCACCCTAAAAAACCCACTGTTTTGACTGTTGTTTGTTCTTTGGTGTGTTGTGATGGATCCATGTTTCGTCCACGGTTACAAAACGGCGCAAAAACTCCTCCATATTGCGATTAAACCACGCCAAACCTTCCTGTGAAGTTGTTACACGATTGCGTTTGTGGTCGACTGTGAGCAAACGCGGCACCCATCTTGCGGAAAGCTTTCTCATGCCCAAGTGATCATTCAAAATTGAAACCACTGAGCCATGCGAGATCCCTACGGCTTCCACAATCTCTCGCACTTGACGCAGCAAGTTTAAATTTTGACAGGAATCAACTGACAGATGCCTGTTGACAGGAGCATTGTTGCTGTTTCAGTAAAGAGGTCAGAAATTCAAAAAGTCACGGACTTATTGACCCGCCCTCGTATAATGGCAAGAGTTGTGCAACGGAAGTGCACAGTGTGCTCAGTATTGAGCGATGGCGCGCGCTCCCCATTTGAGCAGTACAACGCTTTCCCAAGTGATTGAGTGCGGTATTTTTTACTGAGTCTGGTAAATTCTACAGCAGCAGAAAGACTTTATCACCAAATTTTGATACCACATTTCTGGCGTGCGGTATTTCACTGGTTCTTTATCACATTCCGGGGCGTACAGTCCAATCATGAGGTAAAGTGCTTCCGTGTAAAAGCCGTTTTGTCAAGATTATCAAAACTTAGGTTAAATTATGCTGCTGGAGTAGACCCGTTTTCTGCTGAGCTATTTGGCCAGAAAAGTATGCCCGAAATTATACCCTTTTGACTGCTCCTACTACCTATACAGTGAAATAAATCTCCTATAGGTTCTTTTGTGCCGAGTTATGCGATCGTCTTTAGCCATTCATGAACAACGTTGTTCATATCATATTATTCTTCCAAATCAATTTCGTCCCCTCCCGATATAATACACTTATGCCACCGCTTTTTCCAGTCCTCGAAGCATGCCAAAAAGTCTTCTTCCGATATAGCCTTCAGAGCGCTCGCCGATTCACGTTGAATGTCTTCAATCGACTCAAAACAGTTTCCTCGAAGTGGTCTTTTGAGCTTTGGAAATAGCCAGAAGTCACACGGTGCCAAATCAGGTGAATAAGGTGGTTGCGGAACGATATTGGTTGCATTTTTGGCGAAGAGTTACGAAGTATCAGTGCAGTGTGAGATGGCGCATTATCGTGGTGTAAAAACAAAGAGTTGTCTTTCCATAAATCCGGCCTCTTTTTACGAAAAGCTTCATGCAAACGACGCATAACACTTAAATAGTATTCCTTGTTGACAGTTTGATCGGGCGGAAGGAATTCATAATGCGCTACACCACGAAAATCGAAGAAAACAGTCAACATAACCTTGATTTTTGAGCGACTTTGACGCGGTCTTTTCGGTCTTGCCTTACCTTTGGCACGATATTTACTCGATTGGTCGGTTGTTTCAGGGTCGTAAGCGTAGATCCAAGTCTCATCTCCCGTAATAATGCGTTTATAAACCGCCTGATAGTCAGAGAGCATTGTTTCACACACATCAACACGATGCTGTTTTTCAAGAAAATTCAACATTTTTGGTACCAATCGAGACTTGACACGTTTGAGGCCCAAAACATCTTTCAAAATGGTATTAATTGACCCTTTTGATACGCCAATTTTATCAGCAATGTCTCTTATAGTTAATCGATGGTTCACAAGCACTAATTCTTTTACTTTTTGGATGTGAGCATCGTCAGTTGAGGTCGATGGTCAACCAGGGCGCTCTTCGTCTTCAACGCGTTCTCTACCTTCTTTGAACAATTTATACCAATCATATGCTGTTGATTTTGGTAGAGCTCGGTCCCCGTAAGCCTTCTTCAACATTTTTAGCGTTTCTGCAGCATTTATTCCATTCAGGAAACAAAATTTGATCGCACTTCTTTGTTGAATAATTTCAGACATTGTAAAAATCGCCAAATTCACTTTTTGTGTCGCACAAAAACAAGCGTACACAACAAGTTTTTGGACACAATATGTGTCATATTGAGCGATTATACGCCACAGCTTCAGACCAAAGAGTCTTCAATTCTAACTCCGAGGGATAGTGCAGCAGAATACGAGCGCATCTATAGTGGCAAACATGAGTGGAAGGAAATCTCAACCAACTAGGAGTGTGACACTAGAGGCAACTGGCGAAAGATCGTGCTAGCTGTAGGGGCTTGTTAGTTGAGGCCTGATCTTATTCTGAACCATAGCGCCACCTTATTATGTTGGTAAACATTTTAACAAGCCTTTGGACTCGGTCTCGGTCTTTGTAAGGCATACCCTAATAAACTGTCTCGCTCAATGTGATTTTAAACAAAACCATGATTTACGTCGTTATGATTGAAGTGGAAACAGCTCATTGATGGACCATAGCTCCTAAGGGTTGATAAACATTAGTGGCGAAGCAAGAAGCTATGGCATGTTAGAGTTCACAAACAAAGTCTTTAGCACTAAAAAAAACCTGCAGCAGATAAGGGTTGTGATTCTTAGAATTTAGATACCCTCAAGGCTAACGTACTCCAAATGGCGATTCTCGAACCAAGAACTATATCTCTGTCCATGGACTAAGTATCTTACACTAAAGCAGAGAATAATTTGACGTATGTCGTTCTCTTGACAACCTACTTGTCTATGGTAAGTGATACTTTGAGTTCGTATTTTTTAAAGAATCTTCAAAGTGCTAGTATTAGTAGTCGTAATCAATGTGTTAAAGTAAGTTTCCACCCACTGCTTGACATAATTGAGCCCACTTGACTCAAATTACGTGTTCCTGACAAATCTCATCACATTTCCTAATACCCTTGTTATTCGGTGGTGGGTTTTTTTTTGACTATCTACCTTTAAACGGCTTCTCTACGGTCCGTTGCAGTTGTACCTATACACAATTTCCACGCTTCGTTTTACATCTGCGCAATTGCAAGCGTTAATATTTTTCCAACTAACCCGTGCTCTCTGGCGGTTTGGCATTTTTCCACTTCACAAAGATCCTCTCAAGCAAAGAGATTCATTATATGGATAATTAAACCAGCACAACGAGCTCTTAGCAAACTGTATACATTCCATACACTCACTCCATCTGTTGGCAGGCAAAATAATACTCAAAGGAAAAACTCTTCTCAAACCAAAAACTTTTATATAATCTCAGTTCAGTTAGTCGTGCTTAAATGTTTCGCTTGATGTGCTCCTAAAAGCTGTGTAAATTGCAACGTTAAATGATACCATATTCCTCCTAAATTGACAGGATGAGATGGTTTGTGTGGCATACTCGTATACTCCAAACGATAAACATAAGACGCCACAAAAGTACCTGCCAAGAAGGCATCCAAACTTGGTGGCACCTTAGGGGTAGCCTCCATCACCAGAATGAATACGACCAAAACAAAAAAATAAGAAAAAAGGATTCCACTTTGGCGCGAATAAAAATCACATTTATGTGAGTTTAAGTAGCAGTACCTACTGGATTCGCATCGTTTTGGTACCCCGTTTGGGGAGCAATACCCCGAGGGTACTACCACTCCTCTGCAGCACTCAACAAAGACGAACAGAAATAAAAATAAATAAATAAACGATAACTCTAATGCTCGCACAATTAAATTGTACTGCGTTACGCAAGATGTTACTGTCGGCTCTGCTCAGTTCCCTTTCCACTTGAAAATCCAAAGAGGTATGATGCGGCATTTTTTCAAGCCATAAAAGGGGGTGATTTCATAGCATTCCCAGTTCTTGGTTGTCCCATAAAAAAAATCCCAAAAATGGAGGGTTGAAAGGAACAACAACAAAAAAGAAAGAAAAAAGTGGAGAAATCTAATTTTGCTGAAACGGCACAAGATAGGTGTAAAGCTTGGAGAATTATGAAACCAAAGCAAGAGAGTAGCATCGTTGTCGTCGTCCTCATCATCATCATCATTGATATTACTAAACGGCTTCCAGAATCTGGTGTCGTCGTTTTTTTTGGCGTTGAGCATGAGGACAAGTAGTACGAGTATGAATTGGTAGTCCCAGGTTTGTAGGAGGGTAAAAGCAATCGCTGTTAATGCTTAGACGATGACGAAAGCCGCCTCACTAGCATTGGGAATACGCGGAATACAAGTTATAACTTAAACGTGGTATACGAGGTATAATACCTTTTTAAGGATATAAGATGTAGGCTGCCGGCAGCGTGAAGATATTTTCTGACATAAATTTGCCAGAATGGGAATTTGCATTAGAACACGTCAACTTGTTGCAAAGTGAAATGATTTTTTTTCTTTCCTTTTCATCCCCCAAGAAACGGAGCCAAGGATGGTAATCAAATGTATTATGTGCTCCGTTATGAGCAGCTTGTGTGGCAATATGTGTCATTCCGGCAAATTGTGGAGCTACTTTGGGTAATTTCGTTGATTCACTCTAAAGATGAAGAAAATATTGAGGGTATCAGTGAGTGATTGCTCAATTTAGTTAAAATGCTCAAAAATATGCAAAGTGGCTGCTGAAAGTGTGGGGAACAAACAGACTATTTCATATAGCCGTACTTTTAAAAATATCAGTTGGACTTGTTACTGAATCGAGTGCGAGAATGCCGTCTTCCCCAGCAGCCATCTGGAGTCAAAAATATTTCGAATGTTTGAAATTCCATTGTGAGTGCTTCAGGTTCCATAGTGAACTAGGCGCCGCTATACAATGAAAGTGGCAGGTACCTGATTCAAATTTGGACAGATAACTGGAGTTCGTCAGCCCCTTGTAATTACGCCATTGTATTATAGCAAAATGCCATCACCAAAGAGAGCTTTAAAAAACCGACGCTAAATGAACAGCCTTACAAATGGAGGACGAGCAGTTGAAGATACTCGTATTGTAGCTAAGCATATGACTGTAGCGGGCTATGTAGGAGACCTTCCGCTTACACTCGCCTGAGCTCAACGCAATTTTCAGATCTTTTCTCCAGCTTAGCTATTTCTTCCCGTAAGTGGATTTCCCCAAAATTTTCTAAGCAGTAACGTTTATAGCTGTTATATCGTCACTATTGGTTAAACAACGATGATCAGTCAAAAAAAAATTGAATTTTGGGAACAGATGAAAGTCCGAGGGAGCCAAACCTAGCGAATACGATGGATCCTTTTGAGCTGGTCCAATTTCTGTTGAACCAAAACACACGAATGCGGACGCGCATTGTCATGCAGAAAGAGTAGTCTTTTCTTTGCCATTTCGGGACGTTTTTCTTGAATCGTCGTGAGTAACTTGACCAAAAGTGATGAATAATATTGACCAAGAATTGTTTCGTCTGGCCGATTTAACCATATTTGCCTTCTTCGGTGCCGGTTCGCCGCACCTCTTCGACTTTTTCGATTGAATTTTCAATTTTCATTTCTGATGTATAGTGGTGAATCTACATATAGTATGTCTCATCCATTATCACGAATCGAGCAAAAAATCTACGCGATCGTTCCTCATCAGTCCCAAACATTCCACTGATGTTACAACTCGAACGTGGAGAGCTTCCTCATATCCAATTCCTCATGCGAAATTTTGCGTACTCGTTCAATTGAAATGCCTATGGTCTTAGCTTACTCCGACACATTCAATATCGTAGACTTTATCGATGATTTCTGGAACAATTGCCGTTTTTGGCCGTCCTGAACGGGATTCATCTTATATACTTGTTCCGCCATTTTTAAATTCTGCAGCCCAGCCAAATATTATGGAATTCGAAGAGCATTCAAGTCAAAATGACAAAAATCTCAGTGGGCAATAGCCCTTTTTTAACGCTACGGTTCTCGACTTTCTACATTTTTCAAATAACTCACGAGTTGATCGACTTGAATTGACGCCAATAAAAAATACCAGCTGACAAATCGACTCGAAACTTCGCGTGTGTATTAGTGAATGATGTGCCGACATAGACACAAGAAAAACAATTCGAAAACTGTCCTCTCTGGGCGAATTTAAGAACTTGTCACTTTACCTAAACCATTTTGTGATCATTAAAGAGCAATATCTGATATAAAGGAGTCACTTTGGTCGTCCTAAATCTGACAAATGTGCAATTGACAGTAACGTGCAGTTTAAGTTATAAGACGGAGCACTTTGTGAGAGTGAACATGAGAACTAGGTTGCGAATGTTGGCACCTAAAAGTTACTAAGAGAAGCAAGGTAGAAATGAAACCACTCAAGCCAATCAATTTCCGCCTGCGGCAAGTCAGAGGACTTCTTTATTTCCTGTCGGAATGCAGCACTTAGTCAAAGAACTAGCAATGTTGCGATCTTGCTTTCTGATGCAAGCGTAGGCTGGACATTCAAAGAGGAAGTGCTCCACGGTTCCATACTTACGATGCAAGATCAATACGACCGACGCCAGTAAGCAGTCTGCAGTTTTTCCCACTGAGTGACATCACAAAAGTCGCTGGCTTCTAAGATACGTGCGACGCAAACAAAACTAAGTAAATTCGAACTTCTGAAAAGGTTTGCTGAAGTGTTTCGGTCTCGAACTACCTTGAAAGTTGTTTGAAAGCCAGCCGCAAGTTTTCCTAAGTTTTTCCTAAACGTCTTTTCGGTTTAGGAACCATCCGTGAAAGCTTCCTAACCATAAGGCCAACCCCGCCTTAAATGTTGTTGATGTTACAGGTCCAGGACAACTTAGTTCAGAGAAGTTTGTTATCCAAAATAGGACCCTGATGGGACCTGTCTGGCCGAGTTAAACATCCTGTCACGAGTTGCGCTGTTAAAAGCAACGTAAGTGTCCATGAAAATGCTGTGGTTTTACTCCTTTTGTCGACTACGCCTACAATTCTGCTCACCAGATTTCATTCACTCAGAAGGCGCAGTCGAAAAGCAGTTTTGAGGAAGTACTTCAGACTGAACGATCAGAAGCTTTTTGCGAGAGTGTGGTTATTTTTGTCGATTTTTGGTATAGAGGCTGCTCTTGTCGTCCACCAGGGGTATAAATGACGCCAGACTAGCACTAGAGATTCCCCATATAGGTAGTTGCCAGTAGCTAATCTTTATCTTTACGAAGCATACGCGGATTTATGACTCTAACATTCTTTTGCTTCTTCAATCTATACTATCTGTCAACTCAAGACTTTTGGCGGGGCTATAAAGAGGTTCGTCCTCATTTTGTTTTATTCTCAGTCCTCGGTCATCAAACTTTAATTTACTTCACTGCAGGTCAAGCAAATGTATTTAATAAAACTGCCTATTTAGAAATTTGCGCTATTTTTTGTGTCCGTCGAACAACGTCGTTGTTTGACAGCTGTCATATGTGAACATTAGGATTTAGTCATAGAGAATTACATGAAATTGTGAAAATTCACTACCGAAATGGTGAGAGTTTTCCTAGGACGGTTCGAAAATGTCGTGTACTTTTCGGTCACCATAATGCACCTTCTCTTCATATATTGGTCCGATTAATCAAGAAATTTAGGCTATTGGATCAGTTCAAAACCAGAAGACACTTGTTCGTATGAGTTTTGACCAGAATCTGTTTACCTCGATTCGCCGTGGTTCTAAGCAATTGAGACTTTAATGTCCATTGCCGCAAGATGATAAACAACTTCTTCAAGCCTCACATTATTGAAATGGATCTCTTAGACATAGCGATCGAAACAATAGAATTGATGAAGAGGAAATTTGATGAATCATGGCGCCATTGGATTTATTTCTTTTGCGTTTTTTCTTTTGAAGAAACCATATATGCCTACGAGTATACTCGAGAACAATTCCTAAACTAAATGACGAAACTTGGGGCACCACTGATAACATCGAGTCAACACTATGCCAATATGTCACAACGTGGCCATTTATCGTAAATTGTGTTCCGTACAAATATGCCAATTCTTCATAAATAAGCTTATTTCGGAACAGTGCTTGCAAATTGCGCAAATTTATATCGAGAACTATGCTTCAGTTGACAACTCCATATGGTCAGCGGACGTTTTTAATATCCAGAGAAACACCAGTTAACTGCAACAAATCGTCAATCAACCCACTCCAACAATGAAACTTCTGAATCGATTAAATGTTTAAAGAGCCAGGGACTGTATAGAGCAGTCACGCAGAGAAGATCGCTAGGAGCCCGCGAGCTCTACGATCAGGCAGAAAACACAGACTCATCAGAAGCATTAACAAACCTGGCCTGGCTCTGACAATTTTAAACTTAAACTCTGAGGAATAACGCAACATACCTTAGGCGGCGCACACGAGTGAAAGGGGACCCAGGCCAACTTCATGTGTCCAACTCGAGGCAGATGGCAAAAGACTTCTCTAACTCAAGAGGCATGTTATTTTGGGCCCTGAACTATCGCAAACTGTAACGTCATTTAAATAAGTAAGTACGGGCAACTAATTCGAATAACATTTAACCAAAACCGTCAAGAAATAAAGCCACTGCACCATCTTGTGTGACAAAGGCTCGTCGAATAGACTGAAAAGGAGATTGTTCCACGTTAAAGGTCATTTTTGGATAAATGCCAACAGTAACAGGCAAAATTGCCGCTTTTCGTATGAAATAATTCCATAGGCCATTATTGTGATGCAGCTTTGTCCACAAAGTCACTGTCTATATTGGGTCCACATTTCTCCGGAAAAGGAGCACTCTAGGTCTGTAGATCCAGGAATGCTGACTACTTTGCCATGCTAATCGAATTGCATTTATGAGCTCAAACAAGATGAAACACACAGGTCGATCTAGTTCTTGATTTGAAGAATCGATGAGCGAATCATTTCGTGTGTTGGACCTGAAAATTCGCTTCCAAGAACGTGTTTTTTGACACTTTTGAATTTCCTCTGTGGCATATATGCTGTCGGTAACTTATGCCAATAAACCAAATACAAAGGATGACTTGGAAGCCAACATTTGCCGCGTTATTGGCGATATCGGGCACCAGAAACATGTCCTGAAGTTTCAAACTCCTAAGTGAGATTCTGAGCTTTAAATCTGTTCCCACTACCTTCCACAAAGAGTGGTTTCAGCTGTAGTCGTGCTTGAATGGAAGCATTGTATGAGATAGACTTTGTAATGTCCAAAAAGTTAAAAAATGATTTCTTCAAATTCAACTGCAGTTGGTTGGCCCCACATGGAATCGGATGTTCTCTTTAGGACATAAAAGAAGTGTCATCTCCTTGTAATAAAATTGCCCTTGACCACTTTGATCTCATTCTGTCACAAAGGTCTCTGTAATGATATACTCGTATGCCCATCCATATCACAAAATTAAATGTCCAAATTCCTGGAAAATTTATTTCTTTTCTCATCATCTACGAAGCAAGTAACAGCCCAAACACCAGACTGATTCACGGAATACAATTTAATATCGAGAAACACAAGGCTAAGGACTTGAATTCATGGAATTTCCTTTACATTCCTTCCCACACAAAGTCATAATCTGTCTGTCGTATGTTCGTCTTACACTCATATCTTTCAATTTATCAGCCCCTAAATTGATAAGGCTGTACACTTACATGGGAAACATAATGAAGAAAAAAAGAAAAGAAAATATAATTAACTGCATCAGGGGACAAGCCTTATTAAAACCTCAAATAAGCCATCACCATTCCTTCAAAGGGTTTAATTCCCACCCGAATGTCTTGTTTTGATAAAATGTTGCTACTCGTACATTATTGCATCCATCAGGACAATAATGGCGACAACAAAGAGGGTGGAGGATAAGGATAATACCGGTGCAGCAATAAAAATTCAATGTAAACAAGAACTTAAGCACATTATCGTTCACTGGCACTCGCCAAGTGGGCGGCTGGGTGATACGAGTAAGTAATCATCCCTCACTACTCGAATCGCACCCCCAACATTAAATATTGAACACTCTACGAGTAGATGAATGGATTTCCATTTGGGAAATGATATTGAACCATGTTCTGCTCCAACCAGTGCCAACCAATTCTACGAGTAGCTGACCATCACCATTCACATTATCGTTGACGAAGTTGTCAGTGACAAATAATTAAAAAAAAAAAAAAAAAATTGCTTTTCATGCCAACCCCGGGCCGAATAGTGATCTCCGCCGTCGCGTCTGTCCTGTGCATTTTGAGGGTGGGTCTCTGGTTTTGAATTTTATTTTTATTTCCATGTACTTGGGTACCAATTACTCGCACAGGATAATTTGATATAAAGGACATGACATTTAATTTATGCAGATGAGATTGACTGAAATGGTTTTTTTTTTTTTTTAATTTTTTCTCTACGCATACTACCTACCACCTACTGTTTTGCGGGTGGTACTACCCTGTCACACTACCACAACTGACTGAATGCTGATACAATGACTCGTTTGGACACACAAGTTGACGTATTAATATTAAATCGGGTGGATGTGTGAGTTGAGTAGTGCAAGTAGTACTCGCTTGATGGTTAAAGGTGGAGCTGCCATTGGAACTTATCCTGTTGATAGTGTGATGTTGGAGAGGATAAAACTTGCAGCACTTGTGACAGGGTAATTTCGTATTGACAATGATTTATGTTGATTCTGTACACGTAGCCTTTTTTTGGATTTATTCCTTTTTTGTTTGTCATTCTAGAGGAAAATGAGAACATGCAGGACACAGACATGTTTAATGGACAGTGTTGGAAGGTGTTACGATGATCAATGAACTCATCAACAGTTCAGTGTCAACGCAAAATTAGTTTATCTGTTGCTACACAGATGGTAAAAAATAAATGTCAGTTCTGCAAAGATAAGTGGGTTTTTCGATCCAACTCGATGGCTCTTGCGAACTGCCTCAGGCAAGTCTCCTTTTAACTACGAGTAATAATGGTCCTTCCATAAAGCTACTGCGCCGAAAGGCTTAACAGAACTTAGCTGAAAACATTCAAGTTAGTTCCAAATGCTGCAACAGATTCCTTTTCTTTTTTAAGTAGCGTTTCAGCCCGTTGGACTTCAGCCAACAAGCTTTTCCAGCCGGCTATATCCCCTGCTAGCTGCCTCCAGTCTCACAACTTAATTGGCTGAGGTCCCCTTTCATTTGCGTGCGCCAATTGAGTAGCGATCTTCCTCTGACCTTTCGGACCCGAGCGTTGGTGTTCATCCGTTCTTGAAGACCCAGCAATGTTAATCATTGAACCTTAACTCTTCTGGCTAAGTCAATGTCGATGAACAGTCCGCACAGATCGTCATTGTATCTCATTATCCACTTAACGTCTTTGCAGCCAAGAGCACCCTCATCCATTTTCTATAATGTCCGATGCCTTCCTATGGATGCTGTCATACGCTGCCTTAAAATCGATAAATAACTGGTGTGTACCGGTTTGAAACTCATAAGTTTTCTCCAATGTCTGCCGTAGTGTGAATATTTGGTCATTGGTGGACTTTCCTGGGCTGACGCTACCTTGATATGGACCAATTGCCTTAGGCGTCCACACAATAACAAATAACATCTTGTAGGCGGTTTTAAGAAGACTGAGTTCTCTATAATTGACGCAGTTGAAAGAGTCTCCTTTCTTTAAAATCGGACAAACAGTGCTGAGTTTTTATTCATCGGGCATACATTCATCCGACCATATTCTATAGATGATTTAGTGTATGCTCCTTTCGAAATCTTCACCTGCCCGCCTGGCATCGCTAAGCAATCAGAGCGTTTGCTTCAGCAGCTTAATTGGACTAATAACTAGTAAACGTTTTGGTACACGGTTTTTGACTAATAGAGTGAAACGAATTACCTAATGGCTAGAAAAACTTTTTCGAAATTGCCGCCATATACATTATGGAAACGGCAAAGTTAGTTGTGCCACTTATCGGTTACATTAGGCACCATCTACATTGAAAAATTTTACATAGCTCGGAAAGAAAGGGCAAAATTATCAAAGCTTCTTTCATTAATGACGTTGTCTAATGAAAAGCGGGGACAGAGAAGAACTGGACTTATCAATGACATCTTCAGACTTTTATGCTACTGCAAGTTGGTATGATTTGTCCAGTTACAAGCTGCCGGACATAGGTCATGTTGGGTCGCAAAACCACCAGTAGTTCATACTACTCGTAGGATTTAAGCCATGGCACCGTGAAGACCCTCGGATTTCGGTCCGATCCTGACTTGTCGAGGTAGCCCTTTTTATGGGAGCGTCACGGTGGCTGTGGTTGGAAACTAAAACGCAGGGAAGGTCTCACCCGATGAAATATTGTAAGAAGTACTGTGTGCTGATATCCTAAGCTAAAAAAGAGGTTTTAGATGGGCCTCAACTCATACCAAGTGTGGAACCTGTGCTCCCAATGTCTACATAGACAGGTGTTCACGTAAACCATGAGACGTTCTGTTGGAAAGAGGTGCGCTTCTAAGAACCAATTCTTAGATGTCGAGTAGTAAAAACTCTAAACTCCAGAACGGGCTAAACTTTGTAGCATAATGGAGGAAGATCTGGGCCACCAGATGGCCGTTATCGTGAAGATGAAGTTCGGAACGTTATTTTTGAGACATGTTTGAGTCGTTTTTGACTTAGATCCACGGTTTATAGTGTGTCTTATTGAGGAGCTTGTCTGACATATTTGATCTACTTTCGCCGAAATTTTGGCACCTTTCTTGTAAAATTGGAGCTTGGTAGCCCCGTCTTAGACAACTCCCAGCCAAGCCACCACAGAAATATGTCTCTTGTATGTGCTGAGTCCCAAACCACGTTTTAAGGTGAGCGATATGCTGTCCTTGCTTATATTCATCTCCCGAGACTACAGAATTGCGTATGCCAAACCAAAGTGAAAGTTCAAAAGCAACCTTCCACCGTTAATGGATGCAAGGCACTATAAGACACTCCGCTATCAGTTAAGAAAGAACGAATATATCTCAGCGCATTGTCAGCTCTTTAAACTCAAATGTTGGTCAAAAGTCTGAAAGGCTTTGCTGAAATGTACAAGTTTGGGGCAAAAGTTTTCCCATGATGTTCTTTAGCCATGACTTGTGACTTCAAAAATAAGTCTAAAACGGTTAAATCAGGCGGTCTTGCCAGCCAGTGCAAATCGGCAAAACGTGAGATTAGGCGACCCGGAAATTCGGCCCTTAGAACTTCAGTTGTGGCTCGGTAAGTGTGCGCCGTTGCTCTCTCTTGTTGGAACCACATGTGCTACAGTCCCGATCCATCTAATTGAGGAAGGTGAAAGTCATTGAGCATGGCTTTGTAGCGCTCGCCGTCCATAGTAGTTGTTTGGCCCGATGACGCCTCCAGCGTAAACCATACAGTAACTTTAAGCGGGTGTAATGGCTCTTCGCGCGTTGTACGTGTATTTTCGGTGCACCAATTTCCGGTGCGATAATTTAGCTTATTCACACATACACAGAAATGGAAATGGGCCTCGTCGCTCATGATCTTTTTCGATGAAAAGTTGTGTCCCTCGTGGTTTGAGCTTGAGCCTAGATTACACGCGCTTGGTAGTCAACAGCTAACAGCAGATGCACCGCCTTAATTTTGTGGGGGAACATCTTACAGTCTTTCACCAAAATTCTTTGTAGAGACTGCCGATTGATACCCAATTGCGAGACACCTCGTCTGGTCGATACTCCTGGGTATTCTGCGACATCTTCAACCTCTTCTGCGATATTCTCAGCAAAATGACTGCTTTGGGGCCGGCCAGACCTGGCACCATATCGTATTGTCCCAAACTCTTTCCAGTAGGTGTCAGGCGACCGGGAAAACTGCGCTGAAATTCACGCTGCACAAACACAAACGACGAATTATTCCGCAAGAATATCGTAACAATTATTTTCAAGTTCCTTACCAGTGTAGCGATTCATGTCTTGTTAACGTGTATTTCGTATCTGTTAACTTCACAAATGTCAAAATAGAACTGACAGTTGCCGCCATTTGCAAAAATCATAACATCTTCAGATAGGGCGATGACTTTTGCGCCACTCATACCACCTTGATTGCCACCGTGTGGCGCTCCCATTGTTCCGATTTGAGTTCCTTTTGTTAAGTTGGTACATCTGTTGCTGATATTCCCTCTAAATCCTACCGTCATAGTTTGAAGTTCGCAAAAGTAACGTAGCCAAGAGTGCATCTATCTCTGTGTGTGTTAGCAATTTTTTTACGATTTTCGAAATGAATTTAAATTTGCAACAACGAACTTGTATTCAATTTTGCGTAAATGCGCGAAGGTTGGAAATGTTGAAATAGTGTTTCGGCAACGATTCTCTAAAGAAAACAGTCATTTACCAGTGGCACGAGTGGTTCAAAAGTTGTCGTGAGTCAATCGAAGATGATGAACGCAGTGGCAGACCATCGACATCGTAAACCGACGAAAACATTGATGAAGTAGAAGAAATGTTGGTCAATAACCGCAAATTAACCATCAGAGAGATAGCGGAAGTCTTGAACATTGCCTATGGATCCTTCCAAGACATTTTGGTTAATGATTTGGGTTTCCGTCGTATAGCAGCAAAGTTGGTGCCAAAATACCTCAATTTCATGCAAAAAAGAGCCCGTGTTGACGTCGCAAAAGAGATGATTTGCGAGGCTGAATCCGATCCCACTTTCATCAAAAGGATCATTTTCTGGAGACGAGACGTGGGTTTATGAGTACTACACGCAATCCAAACATCAGGCAAGTGAATGGCGTTCACCAAATGAGCCGAGACCAAAAAAAACGACGTCGTTTTCAGTCGGAAAAGAAGGCAATGCTCACGGTTTTTATGGATTACAACGGTGTAGTGCATCATGAATTGTTGCCATAAGGCCAGACAGTAAACAAAGAGTATGAGACGTTTGCGTGAAGCAATTCGCCGAAAGATACCAAAATTGTGGGCAGAAAACTCGTGGATTTTGCACCATGATAACGAACCGTCGCACAGTACCATCATTATTCTTAATTTTTTGACGAAAAATCCAACAAATACCATCCAACAGCCACCGAATTCATCTGATTTGGCGCCCTGTGACTTCTTTCTGGTCAATCGAGTTAACAAAAACCACTACAAGGAACGCGTTTCAGCAGCCGAGAGGAAGTAATGGAAAAATCGCAGGGAGCACTGATGGACATACCGTAAACCCGAATATAAAAAACATTTCGAGGATTGGATCAAGCGCTGGCAAAAGTATGTTCCAGTCGATGGGGATAACTTTGAAGGGGACAATAGAGATTAAGATGAATAAACTTGTTTTGATCAAGGTGGTATGCTTAGGAATGGAAGACTTTAACAACTGCCGCATGTGTTAAAGTTGTATGTCGAATGATTCCCAGTTTAAAGCCAGATGGTGGTGTGGAGAGTGGTCTCCTTTATTTTCCCAAAAATCTGTGTCTAAACATCCTCCGAAAACATGTTACGAGTATCATCTAAGCTAGTGGGGGTAAAATTGAATTCACCAACACTAATTCGGGGAATGAAAAAATCCTTAGTTTGGTATTTCATTCTTTTGAAACTTGAATTCTTTTAAAAGGCTGGCAAAATTAAGATCCAACAAGCTGCTTTCCAAATTGTCTATCTGTATACCTCCATCAAGAATACATGTTAAAATTTATCCCGGATTAGGGATAGAAATGAAAAATATCTTTTAAAAGGAATTATGTGTTCCATTGTAATTATATTTCTCGCTTCGATTCCCAATCCGATGGATTTAATTTCCTGTAGAAATCTTTTTCGGATGCTGACACGACAGAAACGACAAAACGCCCTTCTTCGAACACTCTAGGCATTGTCTGAGTTGTCTTCCCCGTATCACTCCACTGTCTGGGCCAGTGCCTTCGGTCGCCAGCTGCTTACAATAAAAAAATAATTTATTTCCATCAAACTGGTTTCATGGATACAGGATGCAGAACGCGATGTGAAACACAAATTTGAGTATTTTCGGAGTAAAATGCAGAAGTTGGTTCAAATTCCTTTCTGCAGCCTGCTGGCAGCCACTTTAGTATAAACCAATGGATCGCTCGTGTGTGTAAATTTCTCTGGTGGCTTTTAGATAGTTTAATTAAAATAGCCCAAACATGGCAACACTTTCATTGCGGTTGTGGCACGCGGATGCCTCTTTGAACAGCATACTGGCATGTGTTTATTGTGCCTTTACTGTGTCCATTCTGGTAGAAAACGATTGAGAAGGGTGGGAAGCCTTCCTTCCATTCTGTTCATCTCATTTGGATTATATTGATTTTGTTGAAGATACAACATTCACATGCATCTGTGAGTAGTAAATACCCTCACATCTTGGAAGATTTGCTGCGAATTTATAAGGAGTATGTGAAGTATGATTTGATTGAAATTGGTCACGTGGACCGAACTGAAATCTAGGACTCCCCTCAATTGCAGCTATGATCTAAATACCCAGACACGAAGAAACCAGCGGATGGGTTATTGTTTTATTGGCCCCGCCTGAGTATGTCAATAAATGTCGATGGCACGTAATAAAACTTCCTGATGGTATACCCAATACACACATTGCGGAAGCAGTTGGTTCGTACGACAGGGCGTATACGTAACAATTTTTTCGTCGATCTCGAGAGACAAAGAATTGCTGGGTCGTAAAATCTGTCGATTGCAATAATAACGGCAATTGTTGTATGCAAATGTGAAACGTTTAATGTGGTGTTAGATTGGAGTTACTCGTATATTGCCATAAGGGGTTGCAATAAAATTGCCCAGAGTGGAAGACTTTTATACTTTTATCGAGGCGATTTGGCCATTTACGTGTGTGGTGATGTATCTTACCAAACTCCATACTAATTTAATTCCTGTTCCAATCGGGCTACTAACTAGAGAGCAAGTCGAGTTTTTAAAATTTCGATGCACTATAGTCTGTCAAGCAACGAAATGTGTCCCTGTTTCCTATATACTCGTAGGTGGCTTCAATATTCTGGAAAGATAATACGCGAAGGAGGGTGTTTTAAGATTTTCGTTGCAAAAAATGACTTAACATACTAAGGTTGCGCTACATCTTACAGTTAGCCTCAACAAACACATCACTCCCGCCAGCGCTATTGTTTGCCAGCTGCTTACGATCTCGAACGTCGAGTTGGTTGAAGTCCTATTCGGCTTTTCTGTGCCATCTACTGTTAGTGATGGATCAGAAGACTTTTCAAGCCAGAGCGCTTATGTCCATCTTCCAATGAATTAAGGCTCCTTCACTCTCTGTCGATTCAAACAAGAGCATAGATCACGTCCCTATCATTTTTTGCGCCATACAGGAGAACCGAACCGGCCAATGTTTTAGAGAGCCCCTAATTCGTTTTCAAACAGGGTACCCTGCATCTCAATTGTCTTTTAAGCCTCAAAGAAACAGTGATTCCTAAGTGCTCAGTTAACAAAACTTGGAGTACAGCGAGGTTGTAACTGTCTGTAGTGATGGTTTTCTGAGTCATAGTATATCCTTTCTTAATGACAAAAGAATACTTGCAATTGCAGCACAAACAGCTCATTTTATTCGGCTTATAATCACAAGTATTCCACATAAACAAAACAGAGGGTTACAAACTTTCAGAAGATTGTTGGCGTGCGAGCTTTGCACAATGATCTCAGGTACTATGTTAAAGAAATCGTATGAAACTGGGTTGCTTTGTCAGATAAACGAATTGATATCCGGACTTAGACTATTGTGAAATTCTCAAGGCTGTATCCACAGTGGTAAGTATCAATCAGTTGGTTGAGAAAAGGAAATTGCAAGGCACGGCAAAGATCTTCGCGCAATATTGAGGATGTGTATATAAAACGTGGTCCATAATTAACGTACGATGTTAATTGTAAATAAAACAAAAAGTTATCAGAGAATTATCTCAATATTTTTTATTATGATAGAAGGATCTATGACAATTATGTGTGAAACAAAATATCGGCCAAATGTTCGCCATGGCTTCGGTGGCATACCTCTATCCGATGGTCCATATTGTCAATGACTCTGAGACATAATTGAAGTTAAAATGTCGTTAATGTGCCGAGTTATTTCATCCTTTAGCTCTTGAATTGTTCTTGGCTTAGAAGTTATCATTTGCCCAAATGCGGCAATTCTGCTTGTTAACGAATCGACTGAGATGAAAGTGTGCCTCGTCGCTGAAGATGATTTTCTTTGTACAGTCACCATTCACTTCTGTCTGTCTAACCAACCATTCGGTGTATTGACAACGCTTGAAATGTTCAGTAGGCTTCGGCTCTTGAGTCAATTGAACCTTGTAAGCGCGTAAATTCAAATCTTTATTCAAAATTCGCATCAGTGATGTTCGTGAGATATTCAATTGTTGGGCACGACGACGAGTCGAAGTTGATGACTCTTCTGCCACACTATGGCGAACAACAGCAATGTTTTTCGCAGAACGAACTGGGCGAGCATGCTCACGTGTTTTCACATTTCCTACAGACCCGGTTTGCTGAAATTTGCGCACAATTCTCCCGGTCGTGGACACATTTGGACAAAGTGCACGAAATGCATTTTGATTTGAACACCCATTTTCGTAAAAGGCTTCAACAATCTTAACGCTCTGCTCAATTGTGTACCTCTCTATAGTTGGATCAGTCAAGCACTGAAAAAAGAAATGTCAAATTAAGTTGGGCAAAAAACTTGACGTTAAGGTGTGACTCACAATTAACATCGTGCATTATGGTTGGACCACCCTTTATTAGAGGACATCCTCTCTTTAGGGACGGTTTTATAATGCTTAGTTTAAGGGGTGTAGTAGCCACGGAGGCATCCGTGATACAGAAGTAGGAGGCAGTGGCACGATCGTGGTTCCTCGGCTCTAACTCGTCAGATGGTGTGACACTTTCCTGTCAAAACCACATGTCTTCCACATCCGTATCTTCGATTTAAGGCCAAAAACAATCGATTTACATTTAGCTATAGCTATAAGAATTCACGATGGCCGTTGCACCTTCCTTGTTTTCGAAGAAATATGGGTCAATGGCAACACCGAAGCAATGTTGCAATTTCACACCATACATCGACTTTTTGTGGATTCAATGGCCTTTCGACAGTTTCATGTCGATGTTAATTTCCCCAAATGAGGCAATTTTGTTTATTAACGCATCCACCGAGTGAAAATGAGCCTCATCGCCGGATAGGCCTTAAAACATCCCGAACACGTATTGGATAACCCTATATATAATAGTTTGGAAACAAGTCAGCCTCCGCCTCCTTGAGCAGCTTGGGAGCTAGTCCATCAGCGCTAGCATCCTTTTCGGACTTAGGTATGATTATCGTAATCTCACCTTGAGTAAAATTGTTGCCCATCATCGCCTAGTTGACCATCAGCGCAGGCCGTCAAATTGAGTGACACTGGAAAGCCTGGCTATTGCGTGTGATTATTTTTTTTTTTGTCCTGAGAGCTGCTTTATGAATATCTGTATTCTAACTTTGATATTACGATCATTATGCTACTACTGTTGCAGTCCAAACCAATGTGTTCCCCCTCGAAACCTTCTGGGATTTAGGGTAATGTAATTCAAATCGTTGGTAGTGTATTAATAAAGAGATTGCATTTGAATTCTTTCACTTAGAGGCTAAACTTGCTGACTGTGCTACCAAAGATGTCCTTCATTCTTATCTCAGGACATGCTAAGAGCAGATATGTCTCGTATTTTGCGTGAACGGGCATACATTCATGGGAGCAAAGATACACCTTGCGATCGCTCTCCATCAATTCCTTTGATACCAATTCGGAACTGTGTTGAGGGCACAGTTCCTCCCTTGTTATGAGTTGAGGCCTACAGAAAACCTCTTACTGATCTTAGGGTCTCAGCACCCAGCACTTGTAGCCACTCCACTCCAGGTGAGACAAGCAGGTTCACCCTCCCTGTGTTTAAGGTTTAAATCACATCCACCGTGAGCTCATTCAAGGGGGGCAAGGCTCGGACCGAAGTCCTGAGGGCTCCAAGCTCGCACGGTTCCGTATTTTAAGTCCTGATATGGACAATCGGTGGTCTTGCCACTAAACAAGACCTATGACCGGCAGCTTGTAACTGGACAAATCATAGCAGCTATCAGTGTCGTAAAGGTCTAATGATGTTTATGATAAGTCCAGTTTTGCTCTATCCCCGCTTTCTTTTAAACAACGTCATTGATGGAAGAAGCCTTGATAATTGGGTGTATCTGACGTATCTCATATGTCAAGCCGAACTGCTTTCTGTAACCTATGCAGTCAGTTAAGCGCTTCCAGATGCTGCAATGTCTCCGGCTGTACTTTAACTCTTCGAATCCTAAATAAGATGACACAGCTCAGTTTTCTCTGAGACCGTGTTCAGACTCATTTTATTCAACATGAAACAATTAGGTTCGAACATCGATTGTTCCAATATTCATATTGGCACTACGAAACTGCTCCTTAAAAGAATAGAATGGGCCGCAAAAATCGTTTTAAAAAATATTGTAGTATCACGGCCAGTAGCCGACTCCAACAATCTAGCTTTGCATTATAACTAACATAACCAGGTGAGATATTAAGCAGCAATATGTTGACCCTTTTTCGGGCACCTCCGCACATGGTTATTCCAAGCAACAGAAGAGCTGTTAATTCGCCGAGAAATGGTTCGGTGCTGAACAATTCACAGAACTTTTCCTCTTTGCCGCTTTGCCGATTCTTTGGAGAAATTATACATGGTCTGAAGTTTTTTGCAAAGAAGAACATGGTTAACAGTATCGAATGCTTTTGAAAAGTCTAAGAGAATTAGAAAAGTAACATATTTTTTGTCCAACGACTTCCTAATGTCATCGACTACTGACAATAATGCTGTCTTGCAGCTGTGTTTGGGACGAAAACCGGACTGACAACTGATTACTAGCTTATGTATAGACAAATATGCTTGCATTTTCTTCAAAATTACTTTTTCAAACACTTTACTTAAAAACGGGAGAATCGCTATAGTATAGACCCATCGTCATTACCTTTTTTGGGGATTGGGATAACTTTTGCCCTCTTCCATTCACGTGGATAGTCAGAAGCTGTTATTATGCTGTTAAAAATGTGGATAATGAAAGGAAGAATGTAAGGAAGGAGAATTTTTACGAACCGGGGATCAAAACCATCGATGCCGGTTGCGTTTGACTTAATTAATAGAACCGCTTCGACAACCTCTTGATCACTGATGCATACGAATTTAGCGTTTAAGAGTTCACAGTCAATGTTATCGGATTTTTTTGGAATCTCTTTTCCAATTCCAAGTTCCTTAACAGTTTTCCATTTATTTTTTGAAGAACAACTTTGGCTTAACCTATTTTCATAGTAAAGCGTCTTTGCGGACCTTATGTCTAGCACCACTTTGTTCCGCAAACGGCAGTATTCCCGATATCCGTTGAACCCGTTGAAGAAATTCACTCCGCATTTTGGAAATTTCTTCTGCAAAGCCAAGTCTCATTGACTCCGCTTGCTTAGTTAGATGTTCATCCAAGATTTTGGCAGTGAGTGTGTTCTCGTTTTGATTGCCCTTCACGACGGGAGGTGAGACAGTTGTAGGCGTAGATGGAAGGCCTTTGTGGGAGCAGCTTTTTAGCGTAGTTTTACAGCTGACATGATTTTTTGAGAAGAGAGAAACTTTACTGTAGATAATGGGTGCAAATCACAAGTTTTCCAAATTTTTCGTGCCCGGAAACTAGATTTCTATTCCCTCCAGCTTTATAACAAGACACTGCGGCGTTGACATCCATGGATATAATCGCTTGAGAGATCTGCTTAAAAGTCCTGCCTTTTCTGAGTAAATAATGCGAACTGAATGTACGAGTAGTTCTTCTTCAAAGAACTAGTCTAGCGTTAGGTTTTTATGGGTTTCAGCAGCTAAACGAGAGAGAATGCGAAGTGTTTTTGTGTTATGAGGCACCAATTGGCCTTGCTACCTAAGTTCTATTCTAAGCCTTTGTGTACAGTTGGTGAAGCTGTTGTGAATGCTTAGTTCTGGCCATTCTATGCTTTCCTTCCTTCAGTCAGATGCACCACCGAACTACCTTTCATACGGCTGGATCTTAAATCTTGGATTTTCACATCGCACTCCTTTTTTCTACTTTTCTTTTTCTTAACTACCGGCCAGAAATCTGAGACAAATTTAGGAATTAGTTAGTTAGTTAGTTAGTTAGTTAGTTAGTTAGTTAGTTAGTTAGATTTACAAATTTAAGAATTTTTGCCAATTATGCAGTTTCGATAACGTAGGGCAATCGTTGTATATCTATATAATGCATCCCAACCTCTGCGGCCGTTGCGTATGCTTATCACTTCATCCAGCTGGAGCGTACGTACTCCAAAGATATTGAAACGGAAATCTGTCAAAATGGAGCATACTGCTAGGAAGTGGTACACATCCTCTCGTTCTTTCCGTTAGCATATGGTGCACAGTGTAGGAAGATCTTGGCGGTGTGGGATATAATTTAGGGCTAAGAGTTCCCCCCTTAGTCTAAAAATGGTTCTCATCATTTCAGTGGATATGCTATCTAAGAAATATGTTTTGTCCCGTAGATTGTGGCTCAGTCTGCTATAATATGATCTCTGTTGGGAAGCCAGTGCTTCACTTAAAAATTGATTATATCACCTTTGACCGGAGGGGCAATACCTGTCTCCAAATGGAGCATGTAAATAGGTCAACTATTTGGTAATCTGAGTGTCCTTGTCATAAAGCAACGAAGAAACTTTTCTACTTCGCGCTGTTGGATATATTTTTATCGTTAACGCAACTTCCCCAAATAGCACAGACAGCACGCTTTGCTTCTGCTAATTTTGATGTTAAATGCCTCCTCATGTTAAGGTTTGACGTAATCAAAACACCTAAGTATTTATACTCGCGCACAATTTCATTTGGCTCACCCTGATACGTCCATTTTTCTCGTCGGCAATTCCTCCCCTCACCTTCCCTGAAAATCATCATCTTTGACTTTGCTAGGCTAAGAGACAAGTTCCAGGTATTGCAGTAGTTTTCCAGCTTGTTTATCATCAGTTGCGCATCTTCTATAGTATCTGCAAGGAGGGCCACATCGTCTGCAAATAACAGCGCAGGAATTTGTATTCTGCTTATCTCTATTCCTCCTTAAATAGCGTCTATAATGTTTGATATATAAAATAAACAGCAATGTGCTAAGGATACATCCTTGTTTTAGACCCATAGTCTTTCGAAACTCCTCGGATAAGTGGTTCCCGTCCCACATACACTCTGTGTTACCTTCATACATAGCCCTCAAAACGTTAATTACTATGGTTGAAAATCCAATTTTGTAGAGTTTGTAAAAAAGAGATTCGCGTGGTATGGTACATACAGTTTTTTACCCCTCTTCTTATAGATTTCAGCTATGTTCACAAGGTATTCATTTGAACATTTCGTTCAAAGGAACCTTTCAAGTATCTGACTAAATCTTCTCTGAAATTTTCTTTTCCATATTTAACTTAAGGTCACACGTGAAGAACCCTGAAAATCGTTATCCATTTTCCCTCATTTAGAAACTCATGTAAGAAAACCCCCCGTAGACTCCGTACAAAGTACCTACATAAACTTAGTTAACCTCTTCCACAAAAAAGGAAAGCAAAAAAAACAACAACTTGTTATAAAGATGTCAACGACATCAATCTCCAATTTAATCCTCTAAACAAGCAAATTTACCACCAACCTTACCACCACAAAGCTAAGAACTCTGCGACCCAAAATCTCAGTGCCTTTTCAAACCCGATTACTCCCCTTTCACTTCTATCAATTTCAAAGACAAACCTTTAAAATGTGATCCCAATTCAAGAAGCATAATGTAAATTAAGGGTCGCGGAAAGGGCGGAAAAAAAGGCCAAAAACCGATCCGAATTCCTTCAACCTCTCATGGAACCTCCTTGCCTCTCAACTTATTCCCATCCAACTCTTAGAGAAGCGTAAACCCCCTCTATTAACAGAAAATTGTCAGGACAATAAAAGTCAATGCAAAAGAAAAAAACCCAACTGAAAAGGGAGTGGGGTTAAGGGTGGAGAAGAAAAAAGTTCTCATCTTCACAATACAATCTCGAGGATAATATCCTTTTAAACTTCCGATGTCACTTTATTTTCAGCGCCCACACTTCCGGTTGTTTCATCATCATCCTCGGCAATCGACGAGATTCACTATGTCAACCAGCAGTGTGTAAGGTCATGATCCTGTTCCCTTCTCTCTGTATCTGTGAATTGGGATATCCTGTGGATTACAATTTTCCAAAAAAAAAAAGGAAATATCAACCCACATACTCTCGACAGGATGTGAGCCATTACCATTTTTTTTTTTTTTTTTTTTTTTTATGGTATGGGTGTGGTCGACTATTTTTATTGGGGGTAGCCCACAGTCTTTGTCGGTGTCCTTTCTTCCTTTTTGTCTTAATTTTATCTACTTACATATAATTTCAAAGTTTTTCAAAGTACGAAAGTGCCGCCATCTAGATCCGTTGGGATGGTTAGTAAATGTGTTCAAGAGAGTGTTATCCTTTGCGCGAGATAAAATGTAATTCAGAATCCATTTGGAAAATTATACCGCTTTGTGCTTTTGTAGAATGAAACAATGTGCGGAATCGAGGAGGAAAGAAAGTAAAAATGCAATGGATGCAGATTAATTCTTCATTTCACGAGTACGCCACAAGAACATACAGAAAGGACTATCTTGGTTCAAGTAGTTTATGGCGGGCCAGGATAACCATAAATTTGATTTGTGCTTTTAAACTGAGATAGTGTTAGGGGCGGATTTGTTACAACCAGAATGAAAGGGGCGAGTCTTTTCACAGTGCAGAGAGTTCTTTTGTTCTGACGTTCATATAAAGCGAAGGAGGACTGGATCGTAAGGATTATCTTTTCGATTGCAGTATGAGTCAGAGTGAAGGAAGATCTAGGGTTTGCTGGTTGAATTTCTTCTCCTTAGGTGTCTCAAACTAATAACTTTGTGTATTCCTCGGTTTTATCTTCGTTCACTGCCAAAGCCCTATAAGCTTATTCTGTTCCAAGACCTGTAAGCGCACCAGAAACACCGTGCAGTGTTCCAGCAATGATGATCGATTTGAAGATGAACACTCTCATGTACGAGTATTATTCGCCCAGACCTGCGATCTTCGAATAGTTTAAACAAGAGCACTTGGTTTACAATCCTTCACAGAAGTATGAGTAAAATTGATAATGCTTCACCGTATGGTGATCACTCTTACAACAAACATCGCAAGATCGTATCTCCTTATGTCCGGCATATGTTAGTGCTGCTTCTCCTACTGATAGACAACTAACCTCTGAGGTCTGCTTTTCATTGTCTGTGATCCAGAGCCCGAACAAAACTCAGCCCTCCGATTGCGTTCAGAGAAGCATCGCATTCTTGAACTAGTCTGTTAGTTGTGTTGTGGATTTGCTTTGGACAATTCTTCAAAATTGAGTTCTTTGCCATCAGGATTGCGGAAGGCATACCTAAGTTTGTCTACGACGAGGATTAAGATCGTCGTCCTCCTGAAAGATACCAGCGTCGCATTCTAGATGCCATTTATTAAAGTCCGATTACATTCCTCTTGCTCATCCGATTCTGACCAAAAGACATTCTTGTAGAAGGTCATGAAAATTACAGTGTCGCACTATCTTCAAACAGAAGAGTGCTTCGACATGAATATCAAAGGAAGGGCGATTTATCAATGCCGCAAGGGCAGAAACAATTGTGATGAGGAAACCCCCAACCATTGTGTATGATATAAATGGCCTTTTCGCAAGGAATGATCTAACAGAGAGTATTGATACATCGCCCGATATTGCCTGGGAATAGACCTGACATCTATTCAGAGCTTCCAGCAACATAGTCCTGGAGGTGACAGCCGCTCTTAACCATCACCATCACATTTTGGCCAAAAGCAACATTCGCAATCAAGGTCTTGTTCACACGCATTCCCCTTTTCCATGAACCAATGGCACATACCGTACCGTACTGCCAGAGTTACTTTATCGGAAGCACCGACAATATCGATGAAAATACCCACGGCGTGCTTCTTCTTGTGAAGTTTGCTTTATATTCTGCCCACCATCTGGGACAAAGGATGCATTCGGAAAAGACTTTTGCCCACATGAAGCTCGTTATTTCACCCATGCTCTGCAACATCTTAGAAGTCAGACTAACGGGCTTGACTCTCTTGGTGAAAGTGTACGTGAAGTCCTGTTTTGGAATAAGGACTTCATTTACTGGTCGCTGAGTATTCACCCGGCATGTATGCCAGTCTCAGACTAGCAGTGAAAATTCTATACCTTCTACACACCCAAGCGACTTTTAGCCATCAAAGAAAGGAAGAGAAAATTGATTGGCCCAATTCGTCACCAAGATCGAGGACAGGCACCAGCTAGGGCATGATGTACTTCAATTACTCAGTTAAAGTCCAACTTCTATCGATTTGGTTTTGACCTGGTTCCGATCAGATCATCTGGAGAGTTCTTTCTTCGACTCTGTGTAGATACCAGTCAAAAATTGAGGACTGTGAGAAGCAGTGTTGATAAGATATTTGCTAATTGTATTTTTACTCCGATCTGTAAAAATTCCAGTCTTCCTTCACACTAGTCTTAACCGACTTATTTATAAGTTCTCTGATTCCCTTACGTGGTTGCTGTAGATTTGAGTTTCAACAAGGAAACAGTGATCTCCCACATCATTTTCTTGCTGGACATGTTATACTTGGCGTATGTACCGTTTTTAATAGATTCTGGACAGCGCCCTCTAGGTTTGGTTTGTCCAGAGTAAGGAGGGAACACTGTCAGACTTGACAAGCTTCAGCTTAAACTGTGACCAGTTAAATTTTCTGGAATTCCTCCTCTTCAAATGACATCCCATTCTGAAATGGAAACTTTCGATGCTATTTTCCATCTGGTAATCTCTTGAACCTGATAGATATCGTAGATGACTTTGGAGAGTGAGACAGTAAAGACTTTCATAACAAATGTTGACCAAGACGATAGTATGAAATCCGGGAGACCAAAGGCTTTATGGTTTCATTTGTTTCTGCCTCTAAAAAAATATTCTAAGCATTAACGTTGTTGCCTATATATATATAGTCCCATCTTCCTGGGATCATAGTTGCGCTTCTGCCCTCGTATGTGGAGGCAATACCGAATTATATAGAAAATAAGTTCACGCTATGACGAATCTGTCCCATCCTCTATTGGTTTTGTAGTTTATACTGCAGAAACTAAATCTTGGTTGCATAGTTGCCCAAGTTTAGATAGAGTGTATTCGGCACAAGAAGAGAATTCCTCGATCGCTCGGCATATAGTGGTGTAATACCTCTAAAACATCCAAAACCACAGACCAAACCACCTTCATTTCACATCCATGGTTCCTCTATTGAGGCGTTGTAAATAGTTGAATGGCGAACATCTCCTCTGTAAGTTGAAAGTTGAAGCCTGTAACTCCTGCTGTGAGCTTAGATTATGTTATAGCGGCCGTTGAAAAACCACTCCACTTAGAGGTATTAGCCAATTATAATACGACGTTAATCTGTGAACTTTCTTCCCTTGGAACTAATTTGAACTTCCGACGAAGCGTTAGAGACGATACATACGACGGTGCCCATTAATGACCCGTATGACAATGCTGAAATGATTACTTTTTTCAAAGATCAAACTCTTAGAACGATTCAGATTTACATAGTTCTGGACATATTAATCCAACAATCCACTTAAGATTTGTTATTCTATTAGCATCCGCCTTTAAAATTAGTTTGCAAGTATCGATTGGTATACTGATGGAACCTTATTCAACTAGGATAGGTAAAGTGGTTCCAATTTTGAAGAATTGTTGGCACTACAACTCCGTGTTTCTCTATGGCCCGGCACCCATAGATGAATATTGAACTACCCAAGAGCCTTTCAAAATCTTCTGAAGCTGAATAAAGGATCTGATACTCGTAGCATCCTGACTATCCAAATAGATGTGGATATCCTTTTCTTAGTCTCGTCAAATATTTTCGCCTGGAATACGCTGTAGTGATATTAAAGGTGGACGAAGGGACGTAGAATAAGTCTATCTGACAAGACATCGTCAGCAACCCCGCTATCAGTCTTGGATCCATCTACCCGGAAATGGATTGACTTGTCGTCCATGAAAGCATCTTCCTTCCAGAAAAATTTGGATGGCATACTGTGACATACTATGGGGTATAATATAGTCGATGTTCTATTGTATTTCCTGTTTTGACTTACTCTTCGAGGTATTTTTAACTAAAGAGATGCATACAGAGAATTTAAACTCCGAATCAGTCCAATTTACTACTACTCCGCTCCTGCACAACCACTACTAGTAACAGCCCGATCTACTTAAACTCTTCACCAAGCTCTGGATCCTTATTTTTAGCTAGTCCTTAATTTATTCGTATCCACAATTTGCGAATATTTTTAAGTGTGCCGCAATGTGAGGAAGTTCAGAATACTCAACTAAACTATTACCATAGAAATTCGTATCCTCTTGCACTATCCTAGGAATTGTGGGCGCTTTCAATAAACCCCATCAAAATGTTTCCTATTTTCATTGAGATATCCTTTTTTTGTCCTCTGCCTTCCCCATCTCCGACTCCTGGTTTCTCCACATTTTACAAATGTTTTAGTCTTTGGCGAATTTATATGCGCGCCAGTGCATAATTGTGTGCGCTATTTTCTTTTTCCATTTTTAATTCAACATGTTCTATCGTCATTTTGCCTTCGTCCTTTGGGAATAAATTAGAAGTAAAACTCATTCAGATTGGTAAAGTTGAACAAATGAATTAAAAAGTTATAGATACTAACGTCTCTTAGATCAAACGGTCAAACTTTGATTTTTAAGAAAGTTTTTGCCGAGAATTTATCAATCACTCTCTGTGATTAAGATGAGAAGTTCGAAACGTTCGATTCAAGTGTCCTTGATGGTTGCAGATTAAGTGAATTACCATTTAATGGATATTAGAAATCAAATCCTGTTAGTCAGATTGGACTACCATAATTAATTTGAATTAAAAAGTCAAAAGCTTTTAAGATGTCTTTTAGCAATTAGTATCTTTCTAATCAGCTTAAGTACTTGCATTTTGAATTAAAAAAAACTTTTTTTCTGTTCTTTCGTTGCAGGTAAATACAAACAGTCGAGTAGGAAATATTTTCGTGGTATGGTAAGGGAATTGTAAGACAGAAACACTTTTACTGAAGATTTGTCTTATTAAAATTTACTACATTTACTTTTACGCATTATACTCGTATGACGGCCGACAGGCCTATTAAGGTCCCAGTCGCATCGTAAGCAAGAAAAGTTACTTTTTTAGATGAGTTACCTCAGGTTCCTGATATAACTGACTGGATGCTTGCTTTTAAATATTCAGCTTTTGAAATAGTGCAATCGAAACTTACGCAAATTTCAACGAATCCGCTCATCCAGATCTATTTGCCATCTCGTTAAAATGTATCCACTGAGTTCATACACTGTCAATTTTTGTAAGCATCATCCAAGAGCATAATCAGTTCCATTGCAGATGCAGGCCCTTAATGTGAGATACATAGGTCAAACAACCATCATGCATGTGCAGATTCTACTTAAGAGGTATAGAGTAATTCAATTCGTAGTCCGGATTTGACATTCTTGTTTTAGCCACATTCGTCAAACAACACTATCATCCGCGACTGTATATATTTAGTTTCAGGCTTACCGTTTTATAATATGGATCGTTTCATAATCGCTGAATGTGTAAAAAATTGTGAAAACTCACAAAAAAATATAGTGATTCCCTAGAAGGCACGTTCTGAACATAACGAGCAGATTATGCTTAAAAAAATCAACCATCCGAGCGTAATATAAGCAAAACTTTGAAACAAATTCAAAGAGACTTATTCTCTCACAGATGTCCTAAGACCTATCCATAATCGAAACGCACGCGCTACCAAAAATACTGCTGCTATACTAAAAGTATTGAAGAGGACCCAAATCTATTAATTTCACGACGAGCACAGCATTTGAGCTTATATTACGACGCATTATGGCATGCTTTGCATGTACGGCCTCAGAAAGTTCAACCTACTCAGGAATTTAAGCCAGCTGACGACGGAATGCGGTGAACATAGGCCGATTGGATGCTTGCACATCAACTTTTGGATAACCAATTTTCACACAACATTTCCTTCAGCGATGTGTCTCATTCTTCACTCGGTGGATACGTTAATTTGTCGCATTTGGGGAAGTAAAAATCCACATTTAACTGTTGAAAGACCATTGCATCAACAGAAAGTCACTTTTTGGTGTGCAATTTGGTCTGGTGGTGCTATTGGTCCATACTACTGGTCGTACAAGAGTCGTCGCCAATATAGTCCAATCTAACCAATGTAAACCAATCTTCTTTTATCTTAGATCGAAGATACAGAAGTGGAAGACATGTGGTTTCAACAAGTCGGTATTACATCTCACTATTCACGACCAATGAATTAACATAGCCCCATAAATAGTAATTAATGGTCGGCCAGTCAAAAGGACCACTTCTGGAAATAAAGTTGACACCAAATTGATTTTTCAATAAATTGATAGTTTAGCGCGCTGTATTGTAAGTTGCGCCGTCTTGTTGGAACCAAATGCCGTCGATGTTTAGCTGATTAATATTTGGGAACAAAAATTATGTCAGCATAGCTCGATAGCGCTCGCCTTTCACTGTAACGGCAGCTTCTTCCTCATTTCGAATGAAATATGAATGCCGCCAGTATGTAAACCGCACCAAACAGTCAGTTGTGATGGATGTAATGTTGATTCGTTAACAGCTTGGGGATTGTCTTTGCGAAAATGATAAATAACTGCACGAATTGCTTGCTCACTAGGCCGATTATATTGACGAAGTGCTCTATGAACTTCACGATCGGATTTATTTTTTTCAAAGTAAATTTCCACAAATTGGAAGCGTTGTTCTTCCGTCAAACGATTCATGATGAATTGTCAAACAGAAATTCTTTTAAACTCCACAAAGTACAGCAGCCTTGCAGTTCGTACATTGGGAGGTCCAAACAGTGATCTGGTCTACACCACTACATGTTTCGATAGGTGCTTCGACTATGGGTGCTATGCGACTATTTCGAATCATCAAGACTGGCTGAAAGGCACATTACCTGATAGAAAATCCATATCTGTACAGACGGCTCAAAAACCGAAGACAAAATGGTATCTGTGGAACGAGGCCTTTAAAGAAATGTCTTCTCCTTAAGGTACTTAAAGCCATGTAATCACATAAAATATGTTCCGCAGTTTTTTAGTCTTCTATGCAAAGACCTATTTTGTATAGGTAATGTCGATAAGAAATCAACCAACAAACCAATCTTCTGATAGTATCCCTTTTAAATTGTAGGGATTTTTTGGATTTGTTATGGAAGGGTTTGATGGTTCTTTTGGAGTGGCAAAACCGTGGGATGTTCCACATTTTGTTGTCCTTACACTGCTGAATTCGGAATATTACGGAACGGCTCACGGCCGGTAAAAAAATCAACCCAACCGTTTCTAGTCGGTACGTCGGCTACTTTATTTCTGACAATGCTTTTATGGCCAGGCACCCACCAACATTTTAGTTTGTTGTTTTGGAAGAGATCTTGTAGTGTATCGAAGCAGTATAAGACTGATTTGGAATCAGTAAGGTTAGAGTCATTTCCCTACCAAGGGTGACATTTACGTACACCTGAATGGCATGTATTTCAATTTGAAATACGCTCGGTGTTTTCCTGATGGTTGTGAGATTCTACCAGTGGTAAGACCAAATATACCAGTACCTATCAGGGTGTCTTTCCTTGATCCCACTGTATGCCACATGATACCGTGATAAAATCTCCGTATCGTTAAGTGACATTTGGACAAGACTCAGATTTTTTTACAGGTGAAGAGAAAACGTTCAGCTGGGGTCGCTTAGGTATTTTCTCCAATACACCACTTGTTTACCATCCTTAGAGCAGTCTGCATCTTAAAACAAACTACTTTAGTGAATCTTTTTTTAATATATGCATATAAGTGAGGGTGCAGCGCCGGATTTCTGTTAGGAATATCTCTGATGTGTCCGTCAAGTAGTTCTTCCATCTTTCCATGGCATTCAGAACAAAACGATGTAAGACTTATGAGTCGTTTTTCTGGTTTGGGGATAAAGACTGCGTTTACCTCCCTTCAGGCTTCTGAGATATGTTCAAGTCAAAGCTATACCGATACTTTGGGGAATAATCACCTTATGATATGTGGTTTCGGAAATGAATCCTTTTTCACTAACATCACGTTCAAACCGCATTCATGATGGATTTTCGAGAATCTCGCAGGGGCTTCATTGGAGCTATCATACTTGTACATGACCCAGCTAGCCCGAAGTTGAATAGTAAATATCGATAACTCCCCCCTGGTTTGCAGCTATTTGCTAAGTTAGTTGAGATTGATGTCTTCCCGAACTACAGCCATCATTACACCGCCCCGTATATGTACTACATTGCTAGAGGTAACCGTGTAGCACTTCCTTTTTTGACTATTTTAGCCGCCGACGAAGGAAATTTAGGCATTCCGTAAGCAAGTTGTTTGGCTTACGATTTTTCAGAGTGCATCCCATAGTGATCTGGAGGTTAAGCCAATGAGCATTCATAGCGAAACGGGTGTTACGGTAGAAAGTCTGAACGGGCGGAATACTACAAGGATTTCAGTCGAGCACTGATCAAACGTCCGATCGACAATTTATGCTGCAAGCGGTCTCTGGAAATTCATGCCTTTAAAGAGGCATGAGGCTTACGAGTACACGAATATAAAAAATATAAAAAATATTACACCTCCACACCTAACCTCCAACTTGCTTAGCATGGTACGGCTCACAAAAAATGTTATTTTTACACATGCTTATGATAGGATGGATATGGTGAACAACAGGCGGGCAATCTGTGCAGCGTGTCATGTCCACAAACCCTCCCGAAGCCTCAACATGTTAAGCGGGTGGCACATCAGAACCATCAAAGGTGTCATTACTTGCTACTGTCTAACCAGTATGCATTCCAAACGGTTTGCCATTCTCTCAAATGACTTCTGTAGAAGCTGTAAGGATGAGGAAACGACTCTTCATCTCCTCTGCATTCACCCATGCTCTAGACTCATAATTTCAAGTCAACCTCGGTGATCTCGCAGAAATCAATGTTGACAATCTTCTTATCTCTATCAGAAGCTCTAATTGGTTTTAAAAATTTTCTCTCCAACTTTAACGTGGCAGAAATGGTTCAGGATCCAATGTCAAAACAATGGACCTTCTCTCGTCTAAGTGTGCCTGTGTCCAACAGGCAGCAAAACCAACCAACCAAGGAATGCCAACAACATAAATTTGTTCAGGACTCCAAGTGAATCCCTTATCTAGGTTGCAACCATTCCCTTAGGCTTATACCCATGTGGTCTTCTAGAAGGTGATTTTCCTATGACATCCAATTTCGTCAGGAAAATCACAAGCATCTTTGATGTTGCTACCAAATTTGACCCCCTCATCCTAGATCAAGTAAAATAAGAATCTTGCTTAGAGCTAATTTATGTCTTACGAAAGATTGCGATTAGCAAGAGTAATTTTGCGTCTAATTTCTGCACTGATTTCAATGCTTATAACTGCGGAACCATCGGAGTTATAACTAACAGTGGCGACTTTTCAACTAAACGACGCGGGGTAAATGCATGTACTTCTGTTACAGTCAGATCCATTATAGCCGCTTCCACCTCAATCCTCCGCGAATATCTGCCATAGTATGAGTATCCGATCTAATGGCAAGTATACCAGCAGTGCCTGGCAATTGCATACTTTCGGTGTCGAACTTTGTTGGTTTTGACTTCGTTGTTCATGTGCTATCCCAATTCATACCTTGGTACGAAGTATATGTTGGATGTCAGTGTATTGATCATGGGAAAACCAAGGAATCCAAATCCTACTCACTAAGACGTTATGCCCCGTTGAAAATTGTATCCACTGTCGGACATGGTGGCAATCAGATCATATTTTCCGATGAACTGCTCAAAGACGGCTTCTTACAGAATATTTTAGCACAGTTTTAGTGTCAAAGTATGAGCATATGTTCAGTCCAAAATGTTAAAAATTCGTCTTTGATGCTTTTGTCTCTCTGTGATTAGGTCACTTCTGACAGTTCGGATAGATAATGGTTCCAAGTAGCACAGCAATCATTTCATTAGAGCTCTTAAATGCAACACAGTATTTTTTTAATATAAATCTTCCGACATTATCCCTAAAACGTCATGCAAAAGGAAGATTGCATCACAGGAGCGATCCTACAATGCTTCCGAAGAAAGAATCATAACATTTACTTCCTATTTCACACTCCACTTAGGACTGAAGATTTTCAGCAAATTGAATTGAAAAGTTTTTGGTCTGTCTGGCATTGTCACTTGTTCCACTAAAGTTTTCTATTATATCGTTAGAGCTAGGTGGTTACCAATACGGATACCGGCTCCTTGGACTGATTCTCATTCCACTTTACCCTGAACAGAGAGCTAATCAAAAATAATGCACTAACCCAGCATAATATCAATTCTGCCTCTTCCATCTGCCCTCACCAGGAACCTCATAAGAGGAGTGCAACAAATTACGACCGTAAATAACGATCTAACGCAATTTAGATAGAATTCCCGGTCTTAACAAGTATATAACCTTATTCCACCCACTCACCCAATCGCCCAGTTGAACAAATGTCCAATTCAAATGCCACACTCGTTCGTTGAAAGTTTTTGAAGAAACTTTTCCGAAGGCTTTCCTATCCATTGTCTTAAGCCAAAACCATGTCCTGAAGTAGTCTGCTTCCAGGAGCAAGAAAAACTCTTCCGTTCCTAACCAGATTCGACTGTATGCTGAGTGTACCTTTCAACAGAAAAATACTCAATAAGAGAATGGCATTGCTGTTCATTATTCGCATCCATAAGATATGTACAATTGAATTTGCGACAACATTTCAGTGTCCTACATCCTGTATGCAGCACACACACATGCTAAAACATACATCCACACAAAGTGACATGACAATCGGGACAATCGAAAGCATTATCACAAAATTGAATTTGTTACAAGTCAATTTCTGTTAAGTTTGCAGGAAACCTAAACACATATCCTTTTGGGGGCAAAATGTTGTCACATTGTTGGGATGATGTTGGTAGGATGATAGAGCTTTTCCCGCTTCTTTTGAATCCATGGATTGTATAGGTATAGTATGCGTTCCTGGCATGATATTGCGCCCCACTATTAAGCAAATGATAAAGTGCCATTCCACGTACATGAATTCAATTGTGATGCCAAAGCAAACATAAAATAAGAAAACGAAATAAAGAAGAAGACAAAGATGTTCTTTTATCCTTTCAAGTTGAAAATGTCCTCTGATCTGAATCCTTACGTGCAGATTTTTTTGGCAATGATTCCTCGTCCAAAGCAAAAATTTCAGATAATTGAATTTCTCTGCTCCTGTCTGGATAAATGTGTTCTATATTGCTTCTGGGGATTTCGAATTTGCATGGCAAAGCAGGACATGAAGCATAGTAAGAAGCATCTGGGGGTATTCAGGAATCGTTTCGTTGGTTATTGAAGCATGTAAATGCAACAAGAAATTGCGGAATTGTAAACCGATGAATGACAAGCAGAAGTGAAATGGAAGGATGATGAAATTAAGAGTGATGACAACTTAGGGCCCAAGAGGGACGGGCTTAAGAGAAGTCGATGGGCCGAGGTCGGTTCTAAAAAGTTTACTTCTGAATAATCAGCCATAGATTCAAAGTGGTGTCTGTACATATTTTGTTTGGTCTTGCTCTACTATATATTCCACGGTGGTCCTTGGGACCTTGATCACATCTCCGCGTCTTCATATATGATCCCTACAACCTTTTCTCTTTCGTCCGTACTAATTTCGTATACGATTCGCGAGGTGTGACTCTATTAGACCTCGTGCCTATGTGCCAAATCTCTGTACATCAACCACACTCCTTGTGAGACTGCTGAGGTGGTACTGCTTCGCCGAGCTGCTGCGCCTATGCAGACAACCTGCTCCTTATCCTCGAGGGAGGAGCATCGAACTTATCAATGATTCTCGAGTTTTTTTCCAGATGAGTCCTAAAACTAAAGGCGCACTTCTCCCACCTTCTCCTTCTTCTTCAACAGTCCCAGACTTCCGCCTATGCAGCTATTCGCCTTTAAGCGACTTCACAGTGGGCAAATATTCCTTATGAACTAGAAATCCTGCCAGAAAACATCGACTATACCATACCCAAACAATGGTTTGCCATGGGCTGCCATGTAAGCATTCCCTCCAGATCCTCGTGGGAGGAAAATGCCTTCCTGGATGACAATTCAATCCACTTTTACATCGACAGTTCAAAGACTGCCAGTTGAGTTGGTGGTGGTATTTTTGCCGATAAGCTAAACCTTAGCTTCTCCTTCCGCCTCCCCAACCAATGTAGCGTGCTCCAGGCGGAAATTCTGGCAATTGAGGAAGCCCTATCCTGGCTGAAGAAAAATGTTAAATCTGCAATGGATATCCGCATCTTTTCCGATAGTCAGGCCGCTATCGAATCCCTGGATTGTAGATCTCTAAACTCAAGAACAATCTTGGACTGGCTAACATCTCCAATGGAGATGGCGGAGCACTGTAACATTCACCTCTGCTGGGTACCGGGACATAGAGACATTCCAGGGAATTGTAGGGCCGAGGAACTTGCCAAAATTGGAACCACTATACCTATTACACCTGAAAAGGAAGACATAGGTATACCTATCGCTATGTACAAACAAGAAATAAAGCTGGATGCTAATAGAAGAGCAAACCATAGATGGGCGGTTGAATCCAAATGCTTTGCAACCAAACAAATCTAGCCAAAGCTAGACCTGAATCGCACCACGAGTTTACTATACTTCTTCTAAATAGAAAACATCTTAGCGCCTTTACAGGTGTCATCACCGGACACTGCCTCATAGGCCAAGCTTTGTTGCATGTTTACTAACGAGTTTTGCTGAAGCTGCATGGATGAGGAGGAAGAGGAGACAATTCCTCACCTCCTCTGTACATGTCCAGCTCTCTCCCAAAGAAGAAATCTCCACCTAGGGGCCTTCTTCCACAACGACTTAAGTTACTTAAGCAAAATAGACATTCAAAGTCTCTTACGCTTTATTAAGAGCTCCCAATGGTTTCTGGAGTAGGAGGATCTCAGATCCACATGGCATCACAATGGGCCATTAAGCCTAAGTGGGTTGGTTTTTCAACTGCCACTTAAACCTGACCTAACCTATCCTCGAGGGCCAGTCCGGGCTTCTTGCAGAACAACTAGGACAAAGGACAAAGAGCTCTTTCAATCGTTACTGAATGGGGAGAAGGCGTTGGCGTCAAAGTGTCACAGGAGAAGGACGAGAAGTCGACCACCTTTGATTCGTTTGAACCGCGTAAGCATAAGGTGTGTGACTGAGATCAGATACTTAGGCATAACGCTAGGTGAGCGCATGAAATTCATGCCCCATCGTGTTCAAATTAGGAAACGCATGTTGTTTTCTGTAGGGTCGGTAAGGCGCATTCTGCGATCTGACTGGGGGCTATGTTGCCTGTGCAGCATACGGAGGGTCGGTATGGTACTCGTACGACAGGGTTACGACTGTAAACGGCTGCTGTCGGATTTTGTCTTGTCAAAGAGTCGCCTTGCTCGGTTGCCTACCTGTGTGCTGCACTGTCTCCACAGAGACAATGCAAGTTTTGTTGAGAGTGCCACCTCTAGATCTGGAGGCGATACGTTGTAGTATTGCTTTCAAGATCAGAAGAGGTCTCTCATTATATGATCGATATTGGGTTTTTCCGAGAGAAGTGGGTGGCCTATCCTGGAGGGAGCGTAAAGCCTTGCTAAATGCATGCGTTGTATCTAGATGGTAATCTAGATGGGACCCTAGCGAAAATGGCAGGATTACTTACAGCTTCATTAGGGATGTGCTGACCATGCGGGAGCTTCCTGAACGGAGCTTTATCTTCACCCTGGGCTTCTTATTGACCGGGCATCGACATCCAAGACATGGAGGAAGTGCGTTCGCTAGTCGGGAGCGACCCCCTCATCTTCGGCGTTGACACTAATGCGATTTTCCTTTTATGGCACAGCAAGATGTCCAGCAACTCGCCTTGATATCCAAGCTATCCACGAGGTGAAGCGCTTAGTGAATGGGCTATATCGTCTGATATGCACCCTCTCAACCGGCCGAGTGTGTTGTACTTTTGACACGCATGGTCCAAAAAGCGACATTGACGTCACATTTGCAAATGAATCCGCACTTAGGGCGTTCTCTTTTACTTGAGAAATCTCCAGAAGCATAAGTGATCACAGCTGGATACAAGTTGAGGTCACTCATTAGGACATTGTTAGAGTGCCTAGGTTGGAAAAGAGATGGTGCACTCGGAATGCTGATTGGAATGTGTAGGGTTCCCATGTGCTTGCAGAGGTATCCTCGATAACCCTTCAGGTGTAGGGAAGCCTGAGCATCGATCAGCAAATCGAGTACATCAACGAGTGTGTGTGGCGTGTCAATGACGATTTCTTTGAGCGGAGCCGTAAGGTTAATCTCAGAGTGAAGTGGTGGACACGCAGTCTGAATGCGAAACGGCGGTAAATCCGAAAACTAAGGAAGAAATTTCAAAGGACTCGGGCTACCAACGCTGCATCTGCCTTCCGGCGATGCCTCTCTGAGTACAAGAGAATGATTGTTCAGGTAAAGGAAGATGACTGGAGAAGATTCGCGGATTCTAATAGGGACAATCCTTGGGGAAGGCTCTACACAATATGTAGAGCTTACAATAAATTACCCGAGGTGGGACGTATATGTGTGGGTAATACTACCAATAGGGAGTGGAAGGACTGCATGGGCACCTTACTCAATGCATTCTTCCATAAAGAAGACTGAACCCCTCTGGCTGCAGAGTCAGTAGCCAACTCAGAACTGCGAACTGAAGAGGTGGAACACGGTGTTTCCCTTCTCCCTTCAAAGAGGTCTCCTGGACTAGATGGAATAACTGGCGAAATGGTGAAAGTCATTTGAAAAGTCGTTCCGGAATATCTAGGCTGCACTTTCGGCAGATGCATTGAGGCGAATCACTTTTCGTTGGGTTAGAAGGAGGCAAAGGTGGCCGTTCTATTGAAGTCTTCCGACATGATTAGGTCAAATCCTGGATCCTATCGGGGTATCAGCCTGCTTCCGGTACTTGGAGAAGTACTGAAGAATGTCTTATTCATGCGAGAGCGGCCTGAGCTGAGATTTAATCTCAACTTGGGCTTTCTTCTTACTGGCCATGGTTCCTTTAATGCATTTTTTTTACTAGGCATCGAACGAGGTAGCTTTACCCTGAAGCTCAGTGAGCAGGGTAAAAGGCGGCCAGTCCTGGGCAATAAGGTGTCCCACTGGAAGTAACCGTAAGGCTGCGAAGCTCGACCGGAGGCTATATTCTGGTACCATGGGAGGTCAGGAGCCCCCGGAACCTAGTTCCGGCCTGACCTTGGAGTTGGCCTCCTTGTGGGAGTATCGTGGTGGCTGTGATTTATACCCAAAGTCGCAGGGAAAGTAGACCAAATGGTGCTTGGACATCTCATGGTTGAACATATGTCGTAGCCTACTACGACCTGTGCTTAACCATTTGATAGCTATGAAACTGATTGGTTTATTCGATGTGGAGTTGCACTGCAACCGGATGCAACAGAATAGCTGAGGTATTAGATAGTTATCACAGAAAGTTAGCACACACGACTTCCAATCTGGTACTGGTGGTAGTACTTGTACTACCCGAGGGGCGCTGAACAACGCATTGTTTTGATATCTGGTAGACTTGAGCCTGCACGGCAGGTAGTGAAATCTGCCTCGGGGAGCTGATTAGCAATTATTCTGCATTCTTGGAAAGAAATCGACATTTAGCGCTCTTTGATCCTAACATGGTGGGTCCTCTGGGTTTTGTAAGTATATCACATCTTCTGCGAAGCGTAAGCACCGAATACTTCTTTTTGTTCGGACATTACGAAAACAATGGCAAATCAAAGTGGCCAAATCTGTGGAGATATTTTCGAGAGCCATAGTGCCTGGTCGTAGCCTTTGGCCTTTGTTTTACATAATTCGATGACAGGAACTAGCCTGTAGACCCACCTTTTTCGTTTGTAAAGCCTGCATATGTGTTATTCCATGTTGATTCCTCTTTTAGCATTTTGGTCTCCTCCCATATAGTATGTATACCCTGCGGTCTTTCTTATCCAGATACGCAATTACCCAAAATGACAATCGTGGGATGTAATTTTACTAGTTTACGCTAGGGATGTTGGTGTTCTTCACAGAAAGAAGCATTTTGAGATAGTATCTGAACCCTAGACCACTCCCAAAGTGAACATTTTTCGGAATTGTGAGACGTTTTACTCCAAATCCAAATCCAAATCCAAATTTCCAAAGCCATACTATCTACCTAGTCGACGCCAACTACATCAAAAGTTAATTTTAGAAAAAAAAACTCACATGTCCGCCTTATATTTACCTGAAAAGAGCAAGTTTTTTCTGCCAAATTTTCACTCTCGTTTAACAAGTTCCATCAAAATTGAAAATCAAAAAACTCTCGTTGAAAATTGACACAAAAATCAATATGCAACTCAGCACCGACAGCACAGCAATCCACGGACCGGCATTCGGCAAATATTTACGTACAACTTTAAGAGCGAAAACTGATTACTCCTCTTTCGGTCGGTTCGGAAAATTAAAATCAAAAAAACATGCCGAATCCAATTGCACTAATTGAAATGATTTTTGTGCCAGCAAAAAGAGTATTTTACCATCCCAGTCGACTGTCAGGATGTTTCCAATTCATTTTTGAACAAAGGAACCTCTGCACCTATTGACAAGTGATTACCTAGAACAGTTTCCCCCGTGTTTTCATGCTCTAGGCCCTCTTTATGAATAGATCCCTGGTAGCACAACGAAACATACAAATTCGTATGTATCCGTTTGTATACTGAAGCGCATCTCAATTTTTGTACCAGAAATTGTCGAAAATTTTGAAACAATCTGATTGGAGCAACGCTGAATTTTTCGATTACCCATTCCCAGGCAGCCTTAACGATAGCCTACTAGCCGGTCAGCCTGGTATTCCATTACAACCCGTATAAAACCCATGTCTGTGTGTAATACCAACGATTTGTGGATGCACTCTAGAGAGTCGTCTATGCTGGAGGCTATTTCACACTGAGCCTCCCAGTTGAAACATTTCATTTGAATGTACTTTACGGCCACCCGAAATGTTTTGGGGACGAGCTGGCTTGATCCCATCATAACCGGATGAAAGCATCCATTTTACTATAGCCATATCTGGCCAACGACGACTATCTATCCTTTGCCGGCCTCTATCAGCAACAATAAAGCTCAAAGATACAGGATATGCAATTCGCCCGGATGGGATATTCGTATTTTGTGAAATTTGTTGCAGATTTATGTTATTAATTTACTCAATATTCGAAGAAGCATGGACAAAGGATCCAGCTTTGCAGCTTCAATCTGAATCTGAAGCAGGAAAAGAATTTTTGGAAGCAACTCTGAATGGGCAAGTGTAGTACGAGTATGTACATATAACTACCCATGTACCGGTTCCGTTTGGAAACAATGGCCTGGCACATGATTGGGAATTGTGATTAATTGGCGAATGGTGTCGGTTTTGGTGGCGATTTAGGTTAAATTTGAGGAAGGCAAGTGCTCCATAATATCCCTGCATAACTGCTGATTGTGTTTTCTGGGTTGATTACGAAATTGCAAAACGGGGATATGCCCCTAAAAATGAGGATATTTGTGTCCTTAAGGGAACTGTAACGAGCCATTGAAAATGTTTAGATATATGTGGAACTTCGTACAACGATTATCTATAAATGTATTTGTAGTTGGAATTTGGCAAATAATTTCGAAATAGTCGGGTAATTGCATTATCAGCTAGACTCGAAGCGATTTCGGCATGATTTTCGATTCATGTAAATTGTGCAAATTGATGCAACACTATTAGCCGCAGATCGGGAATAAGGCGGCATTTTCGGCAGCTCGATGCAATGTAATTCTCTTCTATAACATTGCATTTATTCAAATGAATTTCTAATTTGTGGGAACATGTAGAGATTCTCTGGATACTCCGTGGGGTTTTGGGGATTTTGTATAAAATTGTGAAATAATGGCGAATAATTGGTATTTCGAGACCTGCGACTGCATCTCTTCTTTCAATACTGGCATTGCCTTTAAACATGAGGCCTTCATATCTGCTATTGATTCTTTCATCTAATTTTTGCAAACCCTCGAGTACTGGACCGTGACATGAGCCTATGAGAGAAGCCGCCTTACTCTTGACGAACTCGCTAATAAAATAGATGACTGCTGCAGGGAAAACATAACTCTGACCCAAAGTTGGTCATGCAACGGGACAAACAGACTCAAATGGTGATCAGAAAACTGTGGAAAAAACTGTAGCGACTGCTTCGAATTTTTTATTGCAGCCAGACAAAGTCTCGAGCTATGGACAAATGAATGAAAAACCTGTGACAACTCCTATAAAGCGTAAATTTGGCAACATTAGCCTTACAAACAAGCATGCATCCACAGGAATGAAAGGCAGCGCCCTTAAAGATGGTGGCGCTAAAGACGGAATATCATATATCAGCGCCTGGACAAGACGTTAAAACAGTGCCCTAGGTAAGATGTCTCGGATGATTTATACACAAAACGAAGCGGAGTCATGTTTAGTAACGTAATTAACACCATGGTTCCATGGTATGGTATCTACATTTTTGAAAACGTTGCCTTGTTTTAGCCAGAACATCTTAAGGATAAGAATATTCTGAAAAAGTTGGATGTTAAATTGCTACAACACGGTCATATGTCAAATGAAAACCACTAACAACGCTCCCAAAAATCAATTAAAAGTTTCCTTCTCTGATGCTCTGGATTTTTCTTTTTTACAACAGGATAATCTCGGATTAAACGAGGAACGTCTTTTAGAAAAACTAGTCCTTCAGCAAACTCTCAGAGTAGAACGAAAAGGTAGCGTGAGAAATGTGCGGCTAAGATAACTGGAGGGCAAAAATTAGCTAATCAAAGCGCCCAAGGACGAACAGGAATGCATCAGACGTGAAATGTACAGATTCAACAATGATAAAAAGTCGACTGCAAAGCAAAGGACACTATTCAATCTGTACCATGATAGGCTGTGATTCTTCTCACCTAACGTGAAGGAAGTAAAGAAAGAAATATCTAAACCTCAACACCAAAGAAATGGAAAAATCGACCACCAACCCTCTGATATGCTGGATCAACAAAGCTATTCGGTAGAAGAAGAAATGCCGCAGAGTTCTTAAAGCCGGCTAAATGCGTTCGTTTGATATCTCTGCAAGCTGGAGTATCATATTACATGCAGTTGCGTTCAAAAAAAACCCAACTGCCACTGAAAGCCCTCACCGAGGAAATAGAAACACCAATCGCAGGTCCAGGCTCTTAGAAATCCACATGTGATCCTTACTTAGCAAGTTTGCAGTCGATTTTATTTTCGGCCATCTCACAGTGACTAAAAATGACACACAGTAAACCCAAACAGAGCTCAATCCGTTCTTTGGAAGCGCTTGCGTGAAGAAAAATTCTTGAAATTCCGACGCAGCTGAAGGCATTCAATAAATCTTTAACCACCGTTTGGCAGATGATACAATACAATATTTGGAATGCCTCTCATTTTTCTCGCAATTTAGTTCATCGCTATCAGGATCGCATATGTCTTCACTTGGGATACAGATCAACTTTCGATTGGCCTCCCAGTCACAAGCGAAGTTCTTGTGTCAGCAAAGTAAACGAAACGGCGAGTTATACAGAAGACAAATGCAACCCATGATATATAAAGGGAGAAAGATTAAGTTGCTCAGGGTTAAGTTGAACTTGCTAAACAAACTGATTTTTTGGAATCTTGAAGCTTGTTTCGCTGTCATAGCAGTGTGTGTTTAAAAGGCCCGATGTCTTCTCGATAACTCCATAACACTGCCAAAATGCTGGCAGCGCCTTAGAGGTTTTAATCCAGTCTCGGATGAGAATCTGCGAAATTTGATTCCATTCGCGGACTGGTACATGTTTTAAGGTCTCAACGCTTTCGTATTTTTTGTTGCCCCATATGTTGAAGTCCATAAGGTGGAAAACGGAGCTCAATTTCCCATTGAAATGAAGTCAAGAACGTTTTCTCGAAACTAAGCCTAAGTTTTCCTGGCTTTGTTACCGGGTGCAAAATCTTGCTGGAAAATCCAGCGGCGTTTTTTTTAAATGTGTGGCTGCCTAGGGTTTGACACAACTTTCCAACACAACGTCTTGGTAATCGAGGTAAACGAGCGGAGTGCGTCCAGTCTCGGTTACTCCGGTCCAAACCATTGCTGATGCTGATGTGTGACGACGAAATGATTGACCCGATTGTCAACCAAACTCGATCGTTTTGTTTACTTAGAGTATTTTGTTACACTGCTGCACAGTAAACAGCTTCTCATCAGTTAACAAGCAATTTTTCAAGTCGCTGCAAAAGAACTGCTGCTTTAACGCCTTTAGTCTTTGGAGCCGCATTGCTTTGCAACTGTAAGGTCTTGAACCTTTTGTGTTTTGAAAGGCTTGACTTAAGCTTATTCGGTTAAATGCGAAGTATGCTTGCGGCAGATCCACATAACTCGTTTGCCATTGCGTTCCTGTTGCGACGTGGATTTCCCTCTAATTTGCTTCTCACCTTCTTCACGTATTTTTTGTTTACTGTTCCGGTATCCCAATTTTGGTAAATGATAGACGACGATGTAAGTCACGTTTAGATACCGCATCTCAAGAACTATCGTCGAAATAAAAATTTCTAGTGCAACCGTCACCAATCACATCAACGGCTGCAGTTTAAAGCAGAATATCGCTAGGGATGATTCAAACGACAGTAATCGTACAGCTTCATCATCTGCACATTCATAAACAGCAGTAATAGTATGACAAAAGGCACGAAAACGTGTTTGGTGGCCTCACTTGTTACCACAACCGGTGACTGATACTAGCTACGACGAGATGTGTACCTCAGCTCAATTGCAGATTCGTTGGTAGAAGTATTTAAAAGCTTGTTCCGATAAGAAAACTTGGATAACCCTTTTCTTCGTTCAGAGAAGTATCTAGTGTTTACTGGCTGGATAAGCTGGATCAAAATATTTGTTAAGCGGCGTTCTCTACCTTATAGTTTGTTCGAATCTGACACTTTCTTTTCAACAAGGTAGTCTCTTTGGTGTACGTTTTGGATACCATTAGTCGATTGCTTGCAAAGCTCTTTGAGAGCATTTGGCACATAAAGAAGCTAGCGTTTAACTAGCGTTGGTAAAGTAGCACTATTAGAAGTGCCACAGGTTTCGAAGCACTTCTCAACGCAATAAAGATCTCTCAATTTCAAAATCCTCTGCCTTCAATTTTTGACGATTTCTTCGAAGCATTGGTTTATCAGCGTAGGCTAGTTATTTTACGTATCACTAAAGAAAATAATCAAGAGGCGTCAAATTACACGATCTTGGAGGCCATTAAGCGAAGTTATACTTTCATCGAATGTTTCCTTCATTAAATTGCTTGTTACAATTGCTATAAGGCACGTACTGCCATCTTGCTGGAAACACATCACTTCTAAATTCATGCCATTCCATAAGGGATCAGAAAAATCATAAATCATGGCCGCTACACATTGATTAGTTTAATTTTTGAAAAAATCTTATCCGATGATTTCAACAGCCTTCAAACAATGCATAATTCATGAAGATTATCTTCGCTCCAAATCCGACATGGCATATCCAGTGAGCCAAAAATGAACCTCATCACTGAACTGAATTTTTCGATACTGGTTCCAATGCCAGTTGATGTTGGGCCTATTCACAGAAATTTCGACGCAAACAATCGTCATTTGCCTCAATTTCTCGGACGAACTAGATCTTGTAAACCTTCAAACTAAGGTCTTTCTGTACAATTTTCCATAAAGTGGACGGACAAGGACCAAGCTGTTGTGAACAAGGTCGAATCGATAAATACAGATGCTCTACAAAACTCTTCTGAACGGATGCAATATTCTCTCCAGTGCGTCCTTTTTTTATTCATCACGGTGCCACTGAATTTTCCAAAGAAAATGTTGCACGTAAACACAATTATCGATCATATCAGGTGCAAGTGTTTTATAACTTTGGCGCAAAAGTTCATGCAACATATTTGCAACCATATTTCTAGAATTTGGTATCGTTGTTGAAGCGTCCATGTGCATCACGATAAAATTGCAGAGACATCTGGGTAAAAAAATGACGCTGACAGTTTGCAATCTGACAATTGGTTTGACAGATATAAGTGTCTGAAGTTAGTACCAAGTTAAAAAATATCCTGTATACAAGGTGACGCAAAAGTTTTCAACCGTTGTTCTGTGTAAATTTTTTTATGAGTGAAAAACTTTGGTTCGGCTTTTGAACTGTGTCGAGAAAATGATATCGGTTTAGTGGCCGCCGCCAGAATTAATGACCATTCGGGCCCGATTTATAATATTTTCCATCACTCTTGCCTTAAAGTTTTGGCGCTAGTTCCTCTCATTCGTGCAGTAAACGCCGTTGCTCTATTCAGTTGGAACCACATGTTCTCCAGTCGTCATTGAAAATGTCGTTGAGCAAGACTCTGTAGCGCTCGCCGTCTACAATAGTGGTTTGGCCCGTGGCGTTTTACAAAAAAAATAGGGCCATCCAGTGTAAACAGCACAACATGCAGTAACTTTAAGCAGATATAATGGCCTTTCGTGGGTTTTACGCGAATTGACGGTGCCCCAGAAGCAATAATTTAGCTTATTCACATATCCATAGAGATGGAAATGGACCTCGTCGCTCATGATGTTTTTCGATGAAAAGTTGACTCCCTCGTAGTTTGAGCTTGAGCCTAGGTTGCACGTGCTTGGCGGTCAACGCTAACAGCTGATACACTGTCTGCACTTTGTAGGGAAACATCTTACAGTGTTTCACCAAAATTGTCTGTAAAGACCGCCGATTGATGCCCAATTGCATAGCACGTCATTTGGTCGATACTCCGGAGTCTTCTCTGACATCTTCCACCACAGCTGCGATATTCTTAGCAAAATTACTGCTTTGGCGCCGGCCAGACCTGGCAGCATACCGTGTTGTCCCAAACTCTTCATGGCGAGCGGCATAATGTCATATTGTTTGCCCAATAGGTGGCAGGCGAGCGGGAAATCTGCGCTGAAATTCACGTTGCGCCAACACCACCAACGAATTATTCCACAAAAAAATTGTAACAATTATTTATTACATGTTCTTTACCAGCGGAGTGATTCATGTCTTCTTGACGTGTATTTTTTATCTGTTTACTTCACAAATGTCAAAGTAGAAATGACATTTGCCACCATTTGCATATTCAAATAAGGTAATGACTTGTGCGCCACCTAGTATGAACCCAGTGAATGAATAACGAAAAACTCGTTTGCCCTTATATTGGTAATGAAGGGATGATTTCATTTTACTGTCTCAAATATAAGATACAAAATAACGTCAGCTTTCCTATCGCTATATCAGATTTGCGATGTTTCCAGACCACAAAGTAAGTATTCGTCGGCGAAAGAAAGATCTCTTGCCAATGTAAAAAGCCACCTAGCAGATACCTTTCTCTGTTCCTATAGCTGAGAGTATATCATCAGGAAAGGCCTCTAACTGTCTAAATTTCACAAAGAGTGCATTTAATTGGCTGCAGGATTTTCATTTACACATCTTCGACTACCTACTCAATAGCTCTAACTCCTTTGTATGAAATGGATATTCGTAAACTCTTGATTTGATTTGAATATACAAAGTAAGGATTGTTAACTATATTGGATATCGAATGAACATTAAGAGCCCAAATGTGTAGGTGCAGTATGCAGATACTCGTACTTGTAATTTCATACACGCGAACTGAATTTCCAGGACCTGAAAGTCTACGTATCGATATCCCTTACAAATGTCGACGTGGTATACAACAGCAATTAATTTCGAAACGATATAGATGTTGTTCAATAACGTCTCCGCTCACACCAAACTGGGACACCTTCAAATGATTTTTGGTCATCGATGCCGCTCCGTATCATGTTTCTGTTGCCATTTTCTGCAGCATGAGACAGTGTATAGTACTCGTATATCTATTTGAGGACGAACCAGGGTTACAAGTTAATTTGTGTTCAATTCTGTTTAATTTGAAATTTGTGCGTCATGATGATAAAATGGATCCTGTACACCGGTGTTCTCGGTTGGTTGATAGTCCTGGTCTTGTATGGTGGTAGCAGTGTCAGTGGCATTTAAGTTGACCTGAGTAAAAAGCAATTAGACCTGGATGCAACATTTAATTTGATTACTGATAAATTTGCTGCCATTGTCCGTAATCAAAGTTGTGTGCCTACGGGACTAGCTCATAGACCTTTTCATAAGCATGTCCAATTACACTACCCAAACCATTGACTGCAGCAGGGCACGTGAACTATACATACTCGTACATACGTACTGTTCCAGAAGAGTGGTTTTATTTAAATAATCCTTTGTGTGAGTTTATCACATGCGAATTATGTAATTCAATGATTAAGTGTTGGCAATTTATTTCAAGAAATTCGTTTATACAAGTATATCTTTGGATTGTGGTTATTTGAATTTCAAACACCGCCTCAGGACAATATCCTTAATCGAAGCGTTTTCTGAGAAGCTCTTTGGCTTATCGTTTTACTGTATCAGAGGAACACGAACATGGATCGGCTGGGAAATGTGGAAATTGTCTTTATCAGTATAACTGGAGGGGCTTTAGAACACAAAAAGAATGTGAAAAATGTAAGAGATTGTACAAAAACAGAGTGGGAGGGCGGGAAAAGAAATGGAATTCATAGTACATCCTCGAGCTAATGCATTTCTGATGTTTAGCCTACGAAATGCTCAAATATGGAATGGCAAACTCATCTTGCTGGAATAGATTGGTTTATCCTTAACACACTTGTAATACGATTTGAGAGATGCCTACATTTGTTTTTGTATGTCGTTTTCGAATCAGAACACAGGAAATTAATAAAATATTTAAACTAAAGGAAAGGAGATTTTTTTTATCCATATTTAACTTGCCATTGAAGCTAACAGTCTTTTCTATTTCTGTTTTTTTTTTTCAGGTAAGCAAATGGCCCTTAAGCAGGTTGGCAGTTGGTCAAAAGACGGTAACTATTATTGATGTGCATTTCATTTCATTTTCATTACCTGTGATACAAAATTTTAAAGCATCCTTTCAACTTCAATTTCAATTTCGGAAGCAAAAAGAAGTGGCACGATGCCAAATCAATTGAATACGGCGGATGATTTGACACACATACACTTGATTCCGAGCCAAAAATTGGCGAACAAAGAGTGTTGTATGACTCGTGGCTCTCCGTGCAACAGAGACCAACTATGTTTGCCTAAATCCTCGTAAAGAATGGTTCGATTTGTCTCTTTGTTGATGTTTAAGGCCTCTTCCATCATTCTCAGTGCAGCATTACGGTCTTCTGCAACAAAATCACGTATTTTTGGGATCATTGCAGGCCTTTTTGTGTGTTGTCATTTCTCGGCGTCTCTCTGTTGCCCAAAAAGCGTTTATGCCATTCGAAAGCAACTCAATCATCGCGCTCTACTTATACACTTGTTGCATCAATCGAAATGTTTCTGAGGCGTTTTTGATCTGCTTTGCTTGGAATTTAAAAACCGCTCTTTTTTCCAGGTTAAAATTTCACCATCAATGAATAGATGTTCTGAAAAAATAATTTTTTGTAATTGCTAAATCTCAACCAAATGTCATGCAATTTTGACAGATAAGAGACAAAAATATTCGGATAAATAGATGTCGCTCTTGATTGCTGAGATATGGCTCGTGTCCGGGATATTATTTACCACACTGTGTATGACAATAGTTTGATAACAGCGAGTGCAGGGGATTGTCCCGAAATGAAATTTTGAATGGTCGCATTGAAATCATCGACATTTTTGTTTTTCGCCTCCAAAATGACTCGTTCGCTCAGCTAATTACGGTTTTTTAAATTTTGTACTATATTCTCCCGCGATTCGGTCAACTGTGAGAAATCAATCCGGTCGAGATGTCAACTGCGATTTTCACATTACCAATGTCGTAATAACGTAATACTGCTTTAAAAACATATCTGCAGTTCGAACTTGTTGCAAAAACACTCGCATGTTAGTTGTCAGTCGGAGGATCTTCACATACCGCCACGAATTTATTGATTTTAAGCTACGCATTTAGTTTGGCAGCCGCAGTTGAACGTATAATAAACTGGAAGAGTCTGAGAAAAATCACCGGACAACAGAATCATGGATTTATAATAAATGTTTTTTTTTTGTCTTAAAGATCTTTTAACGTTCTGTCCAACGGCACCAGTGACCTTTCATGCATTCGTCCCAAACAATCAATTTACATCTCTGTAGAATCTTCGCCATTGTGCTGTTTTTTTGCTATGTTGCAAGTAGGTGTCCAGGGGTGCATCCAGGACGGAAATGTCACTATTGCTTACAGATACAATCAAAGAGTGGTACGCAGTTTTTTGTTGTTGATTCGAAACATTTGTAAGAACGGGGTGTTTGATTACTCCGATCCGATGTCGTTTTGTAATTCGTGGTTAAATGTGTCATTCATTAGACCATTAAGTGATATCATGTCATTTCTGCTGAAATTTCCAATGTCGCATTTGAAATTTGGCGACACACACGATGCATGTATGTGCAGACATTTCGTCCTTATATTTGACCCACAAATCGTTCGGATTCGAAGAGGAACATGTTGACATGATAATCGCAAACAGTGTGTTGAAATTTGATGCGGTGATGGAAATATGACGGAATCTTTGAGCATATTGTCCCGATGCGAATCGTTCTCGAGCAACTGTAAGAGTTGACACGTCTCACGGTTAGTCGCATATAGATACCTATTAACGGTTCTCGGTTGTTGAAACGACATCGGACCACGAATATTCACCAACGACAATCGCAGATAGTAACATTCGTCGTTATTTGGATGCAGAGTGTAGATACCACCCAGAGCGTCTGAAGCAAAACCATTTAGATGTCCTTCAACTGTCAATGTTGTCGACGGTGGTCATGCCGTTCTTTCCGCTGCGTTCTCTAAGTTGAACTACACTCGTTGCTCTTTTTCCAGATGCACTGCCAAAAGTACAACTTTAGGGTGTCTTTCGTGGAAAGAAAAGATGTGCCAAATCGCCTCGTTGCTACTCACATAGCGACCCGTCTGAACTATGCCTCTGGTATAATGCTGAAAAGGTTATTTGACAGCGTATCCCCTTGCCTTAATGGAAGGCATTCACGCAATCCGGCAGAAAAAATATTATATGCGATGTTAAGGAGGCCGAAGGGTCTATAATTAAAGAAGGTAGAATGGTCTTCTTACTTATGGGTTGGGCAAACGGTGCAGACTTTCTAATTTCTATTAAGTTTTCATGGAAATGAGCTGGCGCATGATCTTTACGAAGTCATCTCCCGCAGCTTTGAATAGCTCTGCGGGTAGGTTACCCGTTGCAACAGCCTTGTCGGGGGAGGGGTCTCTTGACTTTCACCAACCGAGTTAAATGGGTTATTCCGCCTGAAAGCAGAATTTAGATTGTTATCCCCTTTGTATGACAGCTTATCGTTGTGGATGACAGGAGACCATGTACTATAATGATGTTCCCCCATGTAGCAAAATCAACTAGATGTGGTGTATCGTACAGCCTGTGCTTCCAGGCTTTTCTTTCCTATTTTGCCATTAATCTTTCCTATAACCACATACTTCGGACATTGCTCTTGAGTTTTGTCGAAAAGCTGGTTTGAAAAATTCTTTTGTAAAGTCATCATGGCCTGAGGGCCAACATCTGGCTAATGTTAGTGAAAAAGGCTTGATGAATATATTTATAAGACGTTCGTCTTCGTATTGTTTCTCTGTTGCAATCACCGTAGTGTAGCCACAGTTTTTAATCCGTTTTAGATCTAGCTGTCTCGCGACACATGCTTTATAGCCATCGAGTGCTTGCTATGTGTTCGATTTGTCGATTTCTCCGTCATTGTCCTTTTTTCGTTTTCCAGAGTCTCCAAGAGTAGATCCGTCCTTGTTCGAGGGACTTACTTCCTTCGTTACTTGTACATCTCGGCATCCTTGAGGATCACATTCGCTCGTTGAAAACTTCATCAAGAAAGTTCGTAGCACTGGCTGTTGTTTGGAATTTTAATTGCGACGAAAACTGAAACTGTGAGATTTTTCAAGTCTGTTCCAAGCAGCAATGGCTATAAGCTTCCATAAAGTGTTACACATTTATGTGACACTATTATTTATTGAGTGTAAACTTATTAAAAGCCGAAGGAAAATACTATAATGAATTTGTTCAAACATTTTCGAAGGAGTAGAAGACTCAACTTTTATTGAATTTACAACACGTTTTTTTCATTAACCTGCATAAACACGGAACTCTGTTTCTAAACATTCCTCTTGGCCATATTGCTCCATTGTGTAGGCATCCACTAGCCTGAGTGTGAGAGTTGTCTAATTTTAATTCTTCTTTCCTTTGACAAGGTTCCTTCCAGACGAAGTTCGTAAATGTGGCTGCCATGCTCTTAAGTCTTTCCCACGATACTCAGAAATGCGATAAAGATGCGCAATCCTGCGCTTTACACTTGATCTCCTTTGAATTTGTTTCTATTCACATCGGTGATTGCTTTTATAACTCGGTAAGGACCATTCCAACCCGATTGCAGGCTTGGTCATACGAGTATTTAAACCTTCATCTTTGGATTATGCAACCAGTTCCCGAAATGATAGCAGTGTATCGTACGAGATGGGGTGAAAAGTAACCTCCTTGACCGCCAGAATGCGCTTCAACTGCAAAAAAGGTTATGGTGCCTTGAAGTCCGTTCATATTTAGTCAGACATGCCAAATTTCAGTGCGATACTGTCTTGAGTTTTGTTTTGACAGCTGATTGTTGTTGACGTGTTGAGTAAGGACAAAAACGATTTTCGTTCTCTCATAAAACATTATTTTTTGAGAGGCAAAATGGCGAAGGAAACAAAAGAAAAGTTGGATAAATATTATGGGGCTAACGCTCCGTCAGATTACACCGTCAAATATTGGTTTCGAGAGTTTCGTGGTGGCCGCAACTCCACTACCGAACAAGTCCGCAGCGGCAGACCTTCCGATGCGGTTACAGAAGACAATGTCAAGAAAATACATAATATGGTGTTGGCTGACCGGAAAGTGAAGGTGCGCGAGCTAGCAGATACCACAAAGATAAGTACTGGGCGCACACGCCATATTCTGGGCAATATTCTGCATATGAAAAAGTTATCCTGCCGCTGACCAAAAACACGAACGCGAGAGCACTTCGAAAGAGTGTTTGGACTTGCTGATGCGGAATCGGGCGTACTTTTGGCGTCGATTGATAACTGTTGATGAAACTTGGATCCACTATTACATACCAGAGAACAGAATGAGTGCCCGGAAATGGACTGAAGCCAGCACGAGTGCTCCGAAGCGGCCGAGGGAGGCTCAATGGGTCGGAAAGGTTATGGCGTCGGATTGGGATTGTAATGGCATACTCTTTGTGGACTACCTCGAAAAAGGAAAAACCATCAACAGCGAGTATTACTGTGCATTATTGGAGCGATTGAAGGCCGAATTCGCTGCAAAACGGCCTCACATGAAGCGAAAAGAATTTTGTTTTTGCAAGACAACGCGCCGGCGCATAAGAGCATCGCCCGATTTGGCTCCCTCGGACTATTATCTCTTCCCAAACCTCAAAAGATGGCTCATCAATAAAAAATTCAGCTCACGCGAGGAAATCATCGACGCCACGGAGGAGTATTTTGCAGACCTTCCGGAAAATTACTTTTCGGACGGGATCAAGAAGTTGGAAAATCGCTGGAATAAGTGTATCAAGCTAAAAGGGGATTATATTGAATAAAACAAAAAAAACATTTAAAAACAATTTTCTTCATTCCCAAGGAGGTTACTTTTCACCCCACCTTGTACATTAGATCTTATATCGAATGTGGTGTTCATCCGTGCCAGCCTAAAGTAAGTCCTGCAGTTGCTTCGCGTACCCACACAAAAAAAATCATCTCTGGAAGAGTTTCAAATTCTAAATTACAAATCCGGAGACTGCATTATGTCTCAAGCCAAGAGCATGGTGAAAGGTGCCTGTTTAAATTTCTTTCTGATTTCGAATGCTCCGATGTTGTCCTTGTTTGGACACCCTAGGTCTCCAGACATTTTTGAAAACTTGATCCGAAAGTGAAAAGATTTCCAACCGGGCTTGCTGGACACATGGCTGAACCTTCAACCTCAACCAATCTCCAATTCGCGGCTAACTTAAAAAATCACGTTTTCTGCTTGTTTTATATTGCCGTCATTTTCTTAGTATCGCTATGGTTACATTCTTGGTTGTAGCATGGCTTCCGTAATAGAGCATCAGCGCTGTTGTGGACTTTTCTCTTACGATGTTGTACTTCATAGTGACACCATTGGATCCTTCAAAATTATTGCCAGGAGTTTACTTTGAGTGGAGCAGTAATTGCTTTCGGTTATACTGTACTATACTAAGTAAAACTGCTTCTATTCTATGATAAAATTGGGTACAAAATTAATGATATTGTCAGACAGACTTTCTCACAGTCGGAATCCACTATAATAAGTCTCGGCAAATTGCCGTACGAACTGACTGCTCCTAACTTTTGATGTACTCCTCAATATCGGTCAGTTCAGACTATTTACTGACTACGTGGTCCAAGATACATGCCTTTTTTTGCACTTTCTAGGTTTTGCATTAACCCATCTTTTCTCAACCGACTTAAAAAATAAGGTAAGTTGGAAAGCATGACCTCAGAACTCTTAACATGAATGAGGATATCCTCAAGGAAGACGAGAGTATGTAATCTACCCAGAAAAGTTAACATGGGTCCTTCGAAGGTACTAGGCGCATTTATCTATCCAAAGCTCATAACATTTATTGATTTTGAGTTTGTTTTACGAGGAACATCACTGACGGCTAAGCGTTTCCCGACCCCAAGGTCGCTTCTTCAGATTCATTTGAATTTCGACGATGAACGTTATATTGATATCTACATGGCCCCTGATAAGAACAGAATACTGAACAAATCGATGCTGCCTTGCTTTGGACACTTCTTGGGTAAGCTGACTACTGCGCCTGGTCTATAATGGTCTTAAGATTTGCCATTCTCACATCATTCTAAGCGGCACAGTCGGAGATTCCATCGACATCCTCGATAGCATCACTGCAAAGCTCTTCTTAGGCTCGAGGAGGCAGTTTCCGAAAACTGTTCTAAATAAATGCTGTATATCGCTAGCTGAGACTCTTAAATCTTTCCTGGTTTCCTAGAAGGAAATGTCGCATGAGAAGTTCTTGTATGTTTTTGTTGAGAAATAAACTTAAACTATAAAGGCGATCCATTTATATGTTTACTATAGCCCACACGATCATCGAGGCTTAATTTTTCCAAGATTAAGACATCATCTTTGTGCAGCATGGGCTCAAGCCTGCAAAGAAATTGATCATAACTGCAGACTAAAGATTGTTGATAACTTATTGAGGTTAAGAAGCTACCAGTAATATCGAATTAGGTTGCTTCCACAAAACTGACAAGAAGTGAACCTAACTGCTAATTAACAGATCACTGGGATTGGCTTCAGACTACAGTCTATTATAGAAAAGTCATCTGCATAATTGCTTACCTCTATATTCTCTCAACTAACATGAATATTTTCCACCTCAGCCCTTCCATCCATTGTCCTTGGTAATCTCATTTGCATAAGAAAAGCACATTTGCTGCACCTGAGCCCTTTTAAACTTCATGTCCACGCCACTCTCTATTGTCACTCAAATAAAAGATTCCAAAGTCCTTCCTTTCTTCTAACCTGTTTCCCTCCAATGAATGGAAAAATTCTCGTTAAAAGTTAGAAATTAAATAAGTTCCTTCTCAGAACAGTTGCAGATACGTAACATTTCTGTAACATCTTTGTCTTTGTTTTCTCCTTCAAGTTATTGAATAATTTTCAGGAAAGTATCCTCGGCCCTCTGCTTCGGAAAAAGAAAAGCAAACTCATCACAAACTGCATAAACACACCATAAAAAGCAAGACAGTTTCCGATTCCGATTCCGATTCCGATTTCGTTTTCTTTTTATCTTTTACCTTTTACCTGCAACAAAGAAAGTGGACACTTATCCGACAATCGGAGGGGGTTACGAGTATTTTAATTAGACCCAAACCACCAGAGAAACCTGCAATATCGTCATTGCGAATGCAATGAATGGATGGCATCAATAAATGGTTCGTGAAAAGCGCGATACCATATTTCATCGGCAACACAATATGATATCCTTAATTAAATTCACTGCACCACCCGTACCTACTGATATCCCCTGGTTACATCCATGACAAAAAAGGTAGATGTTCCCGTCAGTAGGTCCGCACCCATCTTTTGTCGTTCGTGGAGATATAGGTACTTCCACCAGCGAAATATGCAAAGACGTATGCACCATTAAATTTTATTACAACACGATTGTAATAAAAGCGGTACAATGCGATTTTAGGACTTTGAGGGTACCGTCTTTAAAGGACACTCCATCCAAAGCCTGGCTTAGAGATGTTGCCTCAGAAATAGGAAATTAAATGGGAAGCGATAAAATTTCTTTTCACTTTCACAGGACAGAATGCTGAGAAGGGCATCATGAGGTACGAATAGAAGGGATTAAGTGCCATTCGTAATGAGTCCTTTTCCAGGATTTTTATATATGTCTTTAGCTTCAGTTTTGGAGAGTCCTGTTGAAATGTGATATTTTTAGCAGCTTATGGCGATTACGTTTTGGCATTTATGGAAGGTACGAGTACCAGCATTGTCGTAGTGTCCATGTGTAGGTTGTCACATCGTAAATTTAAACGAGAATAACAGTTTATGTTGAAGGAGCAGAGCATCCGGAGAATCCTTTGATTTTTATGTCCACTGTAAGTGAGTGTTTGTGGCTGAAGCTGAAAATAAAAGATAATGTCCTGTGCTTTGGTGTAAATGGATTTGTATACCTTTGGACATGGGACATGGATGGAATATATTTCCATTTTTTTGGATCCTCTTTTACCTGTCTGACTTTGACCACTTAAAGGGATGCCGAAAAGGACTCTTACAATAAAGATGTGCTAAACAGACCGACATTCAAATTTCAGAATACAAATTACTATTCGAAGTTGAAGAGGAGGAAATTGTCACAACATTCAGGCCATACGAAATGGGATAGCTGTGGTGATTTGTAATTATCCTGTATCGTGGGTGACTAGAAGCCATATGATTGTAGTAGATATTGAGTTTTCAGAATTTAATTGAAAAGTTGTTGAAAGAAACAAACTGGAAAACATGGATGTTTGTTCTGAACCTTGTTTTAGACATTGGTTCCTTTATCTATCATCAGTGGGCCCACTACTTACTTTTCAGGGAACAATTCTTCAGTCTAGGTAGCAACTTCTCACGTCTCTTGATTGATTCATCTATCAGACCTTTCGAATTTTGTCAATCGAAGGATATTTAGACAAGATCAGGTATTCTACCATAGCAAGAAACGGGCTACCGCAAAAACTAGGGGTCGTATTTGATAATTCTATTGTGTTGAGAATTCAAAGGGGAGCAAATGTTTATATTGGAATCGAGAATATACTTGCTTAAACTTCCGTGATCTGATCTCAAAAGAACGTCTAGGCCTAGTCACCTTGAGCCCTATTTATTACATTTTAGAGTGCCTGTCATCTACATACATAACTGGTCAACGATTTTACATTCTAGCTTCAAGATAATTTTTCTGAGTTCTGATTCCTTAGGGCTTTATCTAGAACTATGCTTTGCATAGTCCTTTTAATTTGTAGGATCCTTTAAGTGATACCCAATAGTAAAGACAATGGATAAGTTCTTGCTTTTGCTCTGACTATACTTGTGCTCCAAGAATCGCGGTACGCATGAGCCTTCAAATCTATTGTGAATGGTGTAATGTGAGCCGCCAAGTCGCCCTAATTTGTGCTTACTTACTTACTTTAAGTGGCGCTACAGCCCGGGTGGACCTAAGCCTCAGCCTGGCTAGCTGTCTAGAGTTTCGCTGAGGCTCTCTTCCACTTGCGTGCGCCACCTGAGTCTTGGCCTTCCTCTACTGCGCTGTCCCTCGGGAGTGGATTCGAAGAGTTTTCGGACCGGAGCATTGGTGTCCATACGCTATACATGACCCAGCCATCTCAGCCTTTGGATCTTCACTCTTCTGGCTAGGTCTATGTCGCTGTACAGTCCATACAGTTCGTCGTTGTATCTCCTCCTCCACTCACCGTCAATGCAGATGGGAAAGAAGATCGCCCGAAGAATTTTTCTTTCATACCAGCCAAGAGCACCGTCATCCATTTTTGATGATGTCCATGCCTCTGCGCCATAGAGCAGGACCGGGATTATTAAGGTCTTATAAAGGGTGACTTTTGTTGTCCGAGAGAGCGCTTTGCTAGTCAATTGCCTTCTTAGCTCAAAGAAACAAACAGTATTTATAGCAGAGCCTAGGTAGACAAAGTCCCTAACTACCTCAAAGTTATATCTGTCGAGGGTGACGTTTTGCCCGGGACGTCGGTGTTGGTTGTCCTTTTTGCTTGACAGCATATACTTGGTCTTGCCCTCATTGATCGCTAAACCCATTTTCGCCGCTTCCGTCTCAATACGAGCGAAAGCGCCACTGACATCATGTTGCTTTCTCCCGATTATGTCAATATCGTCGGCGTATGCGAGTAGTTGGATGGACTTTTGAAAGATAGTGCCTCTTTTGTTTGCTCGTGAGTTTTGCACTATTCTTTCAAGTACGATGTTGAAAAAATCGCATGACAGCGCATCGCCTTGTCTAAATCCTTTCTGGCCATCAAAGGTCTCGGTGATATCCTTACCGAGCTTGATGCAGCAGCGTGTATTCTCTATCGTCATCTTGCACAGACGGACGAGTTTGGCAGGGATCCTGAAACTAGACATTGCTCTGCATAGCTCGTCTCTATAGATGCTGTCATACGCGGCCTTAAAATCGATGAATAGGTGGTGGGTATCGATCTGAAGCTCATGGGTCTTCTCCAAGATCTGCCGTAGTGTGCCGCTTCAGGCGTTCACACAATACGGCAGATAAAATCTTGTTTGCGATATTAAGAAGACTGATGCCCCTGAAGTTCGCGCAGTTCAGAGAATATTTTTACTTTTTGCTAAAATTTCCGAATCTCATTCCTGGAGTAGCATCTCTCAGTTTTCGACCGCGCGCTTCTCAGGCTCCTGTTTTTTTTTTCTCTTATCTATAGCTGTTGACACTTCCAAGTATCAGAAAAAATGTCCTCTTGAAGGCACGCGTTAAATATTGCGGCCAAAAATTTGGGTCGTGTGTAAAGAGCGATCTTAAAGGCCTTATTAGGAGAACTGGATAATGCTGCTGATGATATTTTGTCGCGACAGTTTTCATAAGGATACTGTTATGTTGAATTTGACCACCTGGTGCCTTTTTTTCGTGAGGAAATAGGGCACAAACTATTTTTCACAACTGCGACAGACTTTGCGTGTGTTTTGCACGTTCTGGTCATCGGCATTTCGAGTCCGGGAACGCTTGTAAGTTATTCTAGTTTCGTAGAGTACCAATCATAGTTCCGCGATTTGGAAGGACCAGCAAATCTTTATCTAGCAAATTGATATTTATTTTAGTGTTGTCCGGTCACGAGTAATACGAATTGTTGAACCGGTATAGCATAAGTATTATGATCCCCCTCTCTCTCATTCAATAATATATTTTATAATGACCCACATACTATTGCCAACTTCTTTGCAACCACATGCATATATTTTACCTACCTTCCCAATTTCTCTATTGGAACCTCTCACTCTCAAACTTTTGATCCAACCCTAATCGAAATAAAGTTGCTTAATCTTAATTATTAATTTTTACCCGGCCTAGACGGGCCCCCCGCAATATTTCTTAAAAAGTGTGTCTCCAATCTTTCTTTCCCACTTTCTTTCTTTCCTATTTCATCTATCCCTCATACAAGGGAAATTTCCTCTGTTTTGGAAGATCTCTTTCATAACCCTGGTTCATAAAAAGGGATCAAAGAATGAAGTAGCTAATTACCGTCCAATTGCGAAACTTTCTCATATACCTAAAATATTTGAGAGTATTTTATATGGCGTTCTAAGCTTTCAGTGCAAGTCCCTTATATCCCCCAGTCAGCATGAATTTCTGAAAGGTAGATCGACTAACTACAAATTTAATTGAATTCGTTTCGTTTGCTTGCTTGATGTTATTGCTACAGATTTCGCTAAAGCCTTGATATTGATATTTCATCAATTGATCTTGTTCAAATTGTCTTCTTCTTATCTGGAAAACCGTGTTCGCTTCAGGTTTACCGTCTCAACCCCATTGGTGTCCCACATGGCAGCTATCTTGGTACCCTTCTTTTCATCTTAGCAATAAATGATCTTGATAGAATTATTAAACACTATTCCCTATCCATGTACGGTGACGACACCAAGTTCTCCAAAACAATTCCATCTCCCCATGACTTTAAACTTAATGTCTAGAACTTAATGTCCAGAACTTAATGTCTTCAAATGTCAAACTATGACTTTGTAAGTCCAACCAATCTGCTCCTCGACCTTATTCTCTGCACGGCCAACCCATACCCCAGGTTCAATCCCTTCGCGGCCTTGGAATATTGTACAATAGAGAGTTAAACTTCCGCTCGCATATTGATGACATAATCCTTAAAGTCAACTTCTTCACTTGGTTTAATGAAACTGTGGTCCAAAGAATTATTCGACCCCTATGCGATCAGGTTTCTTTACATTACTTTTGTACGACCCTTCTCAAACATTGTGTCCTTTTAAACGAGTTCACATATCCCGAATAGAAAGCATTTCCTTCGTTTTGCTCTTTGAGAACTACCCTGGAATGACTCTCTTATATTACCACCCTACCGAGACCACTTTATAATGCTTAACTTGAACATCTTCGAAAAAAGCAAAGACGTGGCTGACATTCTCTTTATCCATCGGTTGCTCTCTGGTTCCGTAGATTGCGCCTCCCTTTGCAACGTTATTTCCTTCAATACTTACCTTCGTAATTTACGATGCCCTCGTCTCTTCTATATTCCAACCCATCGCACGTCTTACGGTTCCAACGAACCAATCTGTCATATGCTCCGAAAATTCAACTCAAACCTATCCGTTTTTGACTTTAACCAGCACCTCCCGTGTCAAAATAGATCTTCTTTAGCACTTCCTTGGTCCCTAGCTCTAAAGTGTTTGTTAGTTTTAGCTTGTTATAAGCCAAATAAATGGGGCCTTAACCCCCACCAAAGTTCAAAATAAGCAGGCTCATGCTTGCAAAAATCATATCACTGATTGATCCTGATCTTTCACTTCATGTGCTTCCTGTCTTGGAACGAATAAGGTAGTCCTCAGGTTGCCGAAGAAATTCCGAATAAAACCGATTCCGTAAACCCAAATCGCTAACTTATTTTATATATGACAAATATGTTGCTAAGGTCGTACTTTAATCCGTATTCCAACATGTCATAGGAGAGTCACGACGAGACTATTTTCGTCTAGTTTAAAACGTTAACTTCATCCCAAAAAAATAGACCTTACACTTACAATACTACTAGATTGCATCGATGTCCGAAAATGAAGGCCTTAGTTATATCGCTCGCTTCAACACTGTCAGATCATATTAGTAGGACTCTCCCTACAATCCTAACTAGTTTTCCCACCATTCATGACGATTCGATTTTGTATTACTCGAACTCCGGTAACACCAAGTCCATTATCTTCTTAACCTTTTATTAACCCTTTCCTCGTTATACGAACTTATGCGTAACGAGTTTCCCATTTTTACTGCATCGCTGCTGCTCCGCTTATGGGGTTGGCTAATGTCGCAGACCGCAGAACGCGTCTACATAATACTCGGTCCTGGATCGCTTCAGTGGTTAACCCCAGGCGTTGTTGCGCATTTGCCATCTGAGAAATCCAGAAATTCTTTTCCGACCTCGTTTTCTTACAGTTGGAGTGACCGTAGTTGATAGTGCCTTTTTAACCGGATTTTCCGCAGATCTTCTTTGAACGTGGCAATACCAGCTTATTCTATTCGCCTCAAGCTGTTCGGTTACCGAATTCTTTATATGTAGACTTCCTCTTATACGCGTAGATCTAATACAATCGCGTTTAGTGACTCCACTAGACATCCTTAACATTCTCATTTCCGCTGCCGTCATTTTGTTTTTAAACGCTTCGTACATTGTCCAGCACTGTGAACCGTATATAAGAGCTGGTCTAACAACCGTGGTGTAGAGTTTCACCTTTAATTTAAGTGGAAATTTTCGGTCGCAAAGATTCTCGAATTTTCCCGCCAATTCATTCATCCCACACTCACTCGGTGGTTTACGTCGTCGTCACATTTCGCTTCCATGTTAACGATTGATCCTAAGTACTTAAAGATAGTGCTTTTCGGAACAACTATTCCGTCTAACATTATATCCGGAACAGGTCGCAACGGATGCGCGAATGGGCACGTCAAATGCTCCGTCTTTGAACGACTTATTTTAAACCCGTTTCTCTCTAGCGCATTTCTCCATGAATCTAAGGCCTTCTGTAAATCTTAGACGTTATCGCTAAGTATAACTGCGTCGTCAGCGAAGAGAATTGGCGTTACATTTGGTTCGCGCATGCAGTCTTTTAAAAGATAGTCGAATACTACGTTAAAGAGGAAAGGGCTAAGTACGCTTCCTTGATGCACTCCGACATTAACTGGAAATTCTCTCGTTAGTCCAGCAGAGCTTTTAACCGCAGTTTTCACGTTTCCGTACATGTCTTGTATTATTCTAACATACGTTTCCGGTAGGTTTTGAGACCTCAGCGCGGCCCATATGAGATCCCTAGGCACTCGATCGAATGCTTTCTCGAGGTCGATAAATACCATGTGTAAATCCTTAGACGGATCTCGGTGCTATTCCATTATTATTCGAAGGCTTTGGATAGCGTCCACCGTCGATCTTCCTTCAAAAAATCCACACTGGCTATTATCGACACTGGCTATGCCGAAGACGTTCGTTTAAGACTCTTTCGACGATTTTCATTGTGTGTGACATAAGCTTGATTGAACGGTAGTTGTTGCATTCTCGAGTGTCGCCTTTTCCTTTGTATAATGGAACCAAGAAGCTACTTCTCCATTGATTCGGCATAGGTTGTCCACATTTTAATTTATTTAAAAGTTTCGATAGCCAAACGCTGCCGATTCCCTCCATCTTCGACCAAAACTCTGATGGAATGCTGTCTGGTCCCACGGCTTTCCCCGGCTTTCCCCGGCTTCATTTTTCCAATTGCTATACTTATTTCTTCGATTGAAAAGTCCGAAACTTCCTCCTCGAATAGACCAGCTGTCGGCACGATATCACGTGGAAACTGTTTGTTAAGCAACTGCTTGCAGTATTCAAGCTACCGGTCACAAATTTCTTTTTCATTTGTTAGTAAGCGACCGTCTGCGTTTTTGATGTATTTCGGCGACGTTATTTCCATTGAATTTTTTCTCCTCTGTGCAGCGAGCTTAAAAATATTTGGCATTTTAGTACTGTAGTCTTGGATAGCTTGTCTTCTATCCGGCGATCGTGAGGATATTTGTTCCAACTCCTGGTACAGGTTTTCCGCTTCTGCCGCTCGAGTTCGAGCCAGGACTTTCTTTGCGATCTTTTTAAGACGCTCGTATTCAAGAGCCAGTCGAGCTTTTTCGATATCGTCGCTCCGATCGCATTTTGTCCACGCTTGGAATGCACTCTTCTTGTCGGCCACAGCTCGTTTGGTTTCGTCATTCCACCACCATGTTTCTTTGCCGACGTGATGGTATTTCGATATAGTCCCCAGATGGGACTTTGCGAGTGTTATGCATTCTGTTCCACATTTCTTGCGGGCTAAGTGAGTCAGCGATACCGTTTATATTGTGAAGTACTTCTTTAGCCAGTGCGATAAATCTTGCGCTTCGTTCCTTCGATAGATTATACCACCGGATTTTTGGCTTTCCAAACGATGCCCGTGTTTTCGGTGGTTCCGCTGTGAAAGATTCTGCAATGAGCAGACGGTGTTGACTTACTAGCGATTCTCCAATTATTACTTTATAGTCCTTAACACGGTTTCTCATGGACATTTTGCAGAGGTGATAATCTATTTGCGTTTCGTGGCCTCCGCTGCTATAGGTGATGAGATGTCGTTGATGTTTAATAAACATTGTATTTAAGACTGTTAAGCCGTAAGCCCTACATGCTACAAGGATGTCTTCGCAAGCTGAATTTCTGGTTCCAAAGCCTTTACCGCTGTGGCAGTCCTCATAATCAACAATTGTTTCTCCGACGTGGCCATTTAAATCTCCGCCAACGAAGAGCATCTCATCGATAGGTATATCTATCGATCTCTATCTATAAGAAAAAAAAAAACAAAACAAAACGGTTTGTTTTGGATACGTCAAGAACTTTGCGTCGTTAGTTCCGCCAGCTTAAACACTTTACCTAACCACTAGGTACCTACATACCTCTTATCCCAGTTCAATCGTGCCACTTCCTTTTCTTATAAAGAAACCACCAAACTTTATTCAACTGTTGATTCGTAGCATACAGTAAAATTTTCTTTCTTTCTCTCCTCAAAGAACTATAAAGTGTCTTAACTTTTCCCTTAAGGACATCCCGAAATGCCACTACCACACAAATCAAAGGATAAAAGCCACCAAGTGTGCAATAATAGTGAATGAATCCAAATTCAGGCAAAATTGTGTCACCAAGAGGACTAGGAATTCCTGCTCATACAAAGCACAATACATAGTCGTACTACCGTTAAGTTACTCATAAAACTGTACTCGTACAACTGCAAAATGTCCTTGGTATCACCTAAAAGGAAATGCAAAAGAAAACATTAAAATGTTCAAAACTCCAACGAGGGAAATAACATTAACTCAAAACAAAACTGAAAAGTCAGGAGAAAATAAAAGAAAAAAGGGAAAAAATCGCACATCCGGTCGACAGAAGGGAAAAATGGAAAAATTCGAAAAATCTCTCGACACATAGAAGAAGTGACAAAAGGAGTTTAAGTTGAATTTACCGTCAGCTAAATCCTTGATTAAGATAGACTTACTCGTACACTGTGAAAGAAACAAATGTTATGAATAAAAAACTATGACAGGACTTTTTTTCTTTTTCTTTTTCTCCTACTCTTCTTCTTCAGTCTTTGTCTATGATTTGTTCTGTGTGGAGTAAAATACAATGAAACTACGCAAAGACAACTCCCTTTTGGTCCCTTTGTGATTATTTCTCTGCAAGAGTGTCTTACGAATACTGTAAAGTATGTCCTTGACTGCACGTACTCGTACTCGTACTCGTAGTTCTGTTTGTCTTGACTTTTACTTGCAGTTGGGAATTATTAAATGCAAATGACAGAATTTGTAATTCAGTTTTATTTTCTTTTACAGAATATGATGAAATTGTTGCAATTAATGTAGTTTGGGATGAATACGGGCCGCAAATCTGAAAGAAGTTAAATTGAAAACTGAAAATTATGAAGAACTAAATTAAGAGCTCCAGCGGCAGATGTTTTACGCTAATTAAGTTTCCACTGTCAATAACGGGAATTTTATTTGCTTTTACGTGCCTAGCTGTAATATGTACATTGTATATGTATGTTTTTACGAATAAGTCATTTGGTACACTCTTTGCCTCTTGTTCGATCCATGGTGCGGTGCTGATTCCATTCTGTGCTTCGTTAATCAAATTTTTGGGAAAAATTACGTAGCTTTTGACATTTTAATTGACAAGTGTTGGGACGTTTTTTTTTCACGTCTAGATGACAGCTGGAGAGTTAATTACATCGACTTGGTTGGCAACTTATTTTTTGTTCTTAATTGACTGTGACGTTGAAAGGTAGTGTCGGTCTGGCTGTTGTGACAGTTTTACATTGAATTGGAGGTGAAATGTGTTAAATGGAAGTAGGTTATGATCTGTCAAACGTAACGCGAGCCATCTCTTGAGCGTTTAATATATTAATGAAATCAAAATACGGATAAGGTTGGAATATTTCTTTTTGAAGCGTTTATTGTTGCTTGTGATCTGTTGTCCCTACACCATTCGAATTGATATTTAAAGCTTCAAATATTCATATGCATATGGACCAATGATGCGAGAACGTCAAGTATACTATAGAAAATGACAAGCCACATGGCTGACTTGATATTTATTACAAATTCAGAATTATGAAAACTTAAAATCGCCAATATTAACGCTCGGCGAAACCCTGACAGGAATTTTGACTTCTTCGTTCTTGTAGACTTCAAACTCAACGTAACCGCAAGGAAAAGTCTAGAGGTGTGATATCACATGAGCTAGGCAGCCAATTCACTGATCGAAAGCGTGAAATCTACTATTTCCGAATCGTTCTGCAATAAAGCCATGGTATCACGAGCTATGCGGCAAATCGCGGCGTCCTGTTGGAACCAAATGTCATCGAGACAACGGGCTTAAACGATAACGGTTCCTTTTTTTTTTTTTACTTTTAACTTCATTTTTATTTCTTCTTTCAATATTAGCTTACATTCTAGACAAAAATGCTCAAATCTAATCTCACAATGACTGTTACTTATTTAAGCCTACTGGCTCTTACCGAACTCTCTAAACATCACAATATCAACAAACTTTCCCTTTCGGCCTTAAAACTATCTTACGACTAATGGTCTTATTTATCAATAAGTGGAAAATATTTCTCAGAAAATAGTTTTAGAAAAAACTTAGATACCTTTTATTTTTTTTATAATTTTTGTATAAAACTTAAAACTATGCCCTATTCTACCTAAGCTACTTATTCTAACTAAAATATAATAAGGGTGGTGAGCGCTATTAGACTTCCCTCCGGGTGGTCACCAGCTCGATTGCAATTTCGGTTGCCTGGCAATCCCCAACATCGTGCACAAGCCATGAAGCATCAATCACTTCTTAGAAGTACCGCCCTATGTTAACGAGCCCGGCCTTTCCAAGAGATCCCCCTAACTATCCTTAATCTAACTTAAAACTATGAGAAGTGTGTTACCTCAGTAACGTACTGACCTAGGAAAGCATGACTACCCTCCCTACTTCCTTAAGCCACCAGAATTCGGCGAACTGTTTTTCGGCATCGACCCGATCCCTTTCCGTAATCGCGGTACTAAAACGGAGGAGCTCCTGAGCATTAGCGACGTAGCCGTCGTAGATGAGCCGCTTGTTCTTCGCACCGTGGTGGCGGTGGTACGAGTATATTACCAGGGTACCATCCCTACTTTGTACTAAACCTTCAGCATCTATGTGTCAATACTATTCGGATGAGCCCCGTCGTAAAGGGCTTAATTGGGATAGTATTTCGTGTACTCTGATTCTGGTGTTCTATACAAACCCGAATCTTTTCCATATGAGACAGCGCTACAAACCACACAGGGCAACCATATGCGACCAACCGTCGCAATACGCCTTAATATGATCGAAATCACGCTGCAGAGGAGCATTGATGAATTCGATTTTTGGACCTGATCTGTAAGCCACTAAATCGTCTGCTATAGAGTGATTGAGGGAACCTACTAGATCATTTGTGTAACGATAACAATTCCAATTCGCAGTTACGTTCCGGCTAGTTCTTAAGAAATATAGACCGATAATTCCACCAGCCCATAAATCACACAAAAACGTTGTTTTGTCTGTATGTAATGGCAGCTCCTAGACCTCTTCGCTCAACAAAATTTTGCTCTAAACAGTGGATCTTCTTGAAGCTTTTCTAGATCCCAACGAATGAAATGACCATGTTCAGTGCTTGCACGATTTTGTATGCTTTTTAACCAAGATCATCATGTAAATTACCCCAAACTGTTGCATTCAACAAGCCAAGATATTTCGAATGGCGCCGAATCCATTCAGCACGGTGACTGCGTACATTCTCCGCTAGCGCCGCTATATTTTCTTCACTGCGTACTAGATGAGCCATAACTGGTTGCGTATTATCCAGTAATACAAAATTAGTTTTCAAAATTCTTTTCTTTGTGGCAATAACGACAGTAATCAACCCTTGTTCTCTTTAAAAAATGGTGCATGACATTGTGTTTTTAGGAAGCACATCCTATTGGTTTTATTTCGGGATGCTCTCCCGAGCATTTGGGGCTCTATCTACTCGTAACTAATAACCCGCTAAATATTAGACTTTTTGAAGACCAATACATTAGTCCATTTTGAGTAATGATTTTGAATCTGAGGACTCAGTAGGTCAAAAGGGGCACAATAGCATGTAGTGCCATCTTGCTGGAACGGCATATAGTCCGGATCAATGTCGTTCGTTATTGCTGCAGAGATACTATAATCAGTAAAATAAGTTTCAATAAAACTGAGGGTCGCCTTCAAGTTGCTAAAGAGTCTTACCAAAAACTACCGTCGCAAGTCATTGTTTCGCGGTTTTAGGACCTACATGCTGAATCTAATATTGTACAATCCATTTCGTTGTTCCGAAGATTAATTTAAATAAAACAAATTTATGGTTTGGATTTCGATCAAATTAGAATTTCAATATATTTCTTAGATCTTGCTATTATGCATGGAATACAACATCATTTAAATAACCTCCATGGACCTGATTCTAACAAGGTAATTCTCGATTACATTTCGACACATACTGCGCGATAACTCGCCCATAACTCGACAAATATTCGTTTTCAAAGCGTCAATATTTGCGGATTGTGTCTACAAATAAATGATTTTGCATAGAGCCACAAAAAGGAGTTCACCGGTGAAAAATCACACAATCCTAGTGGCCGTTCACCTTCACCAAAACATTAATTAACTCGGCTAAAAAATTGTCTTGTAGTAGAGCCAAACGGGTCATGTTTTGTGAGATATGGCACCACATGTCTTCCAAATCCATATAGTAGATTTGAGGCCTTGAAAATTCGGCTAATATTTGACTTTAGAGATGAGAATTGTCAGTTACGGTGACGGTTACACGTTCCTCATTTGCAAGGAACTAGGACCAATGATACCACCAGACCAAAATGCACACCATACAGTGACTTTTGTAGATGCAATAGTGTTTCGGCAGTTACATGTGGATTTTCATTTGGTTTATGCGACAATTTTGTTGACGTATCCACCGAGTGAAAAATGAGTCTCATCACTGAAGGAAATATTGTGCGAAAATTGGTCATCGAAAAGCTAATGTTCAAGCATCCAATCGTCGTATTTTCTACGCATCCCGTGGTCAGCTGGGTTCAATTCTTGAGTGAGTTTATCTTTATATGGGAATAAATGTAAATCCAAATGCAAAATACCCCGAAATGTGCGTAAGACAAGCCGAAATGCTGTGCTCACCAACGGCTGCCATATTTTCTGTAGAGCGTGCATTTCGATTATGGATAGGCCTTAAGACATTTGTAACAGAGCCAGGCTCTTCGAATTTTTTTTAGAACTTTGCCTATGTTTTGCTCGATGGACAAACATGTCAACCATAATCTATTCGTACTGCACCAAACATGCCTTCTAAAGATTCACTATACGAGTATTTGTAGTAAGTTTTCACAATTTAACCGCATTCAGTGGTTGTTAATCGATCCATAATGGCTTCAATTAAACAAATACAGTCTCGGATGGCAGTTCGATTTAACGTATGTGATTGAAACGGTCAAGGTCAAGGTCCAAGTCTTTTTGGAAAATTTTCTCAAACTAGAAAATATTGCACAAATAGGTAAAGCTCTCCTTCTGATGCATGCGACTGTCAGTAATTGGAATACACGTAAGTTTCAGGTGGCTAGATTACCCTAGGTCTTATTGTGTCAACATAGAACTCACCTTAAGGACTTTGGTTTCTTTAAAACATTGCTGATCGTTTTTGTACCGTATTTGTGGCCAACCACTGCTTTGAGTGGTTGATACCTTAAGACATCCATAAAGTAGAACTTTGTTGCAAGCACACACTGTCATGTGTTCCTTGCGAAAAACGTGTTTCTAAAATGCGGTGGCGTTCAGTCCATATTTTTCAAGTGTGCCGCTTTACCTAATCTCCTTCTCTCAATCGATCGTTTCAGTTTCAAAGATGGTTTTAGCGTTGTGAGTATGCTGTATCTCATACTTGCAAATAAAGAGGCATTTTCTCCTCGGCATGATCTGTACCTAGTCAAGTCATAAATACTGGTACACAGAAAAATCAGCGCCAAATGAAAACGAATTAATATTTAAACAATTTGTCTTTTTTATTCAATGGCTACAAATTTTAAAACAACGTATTCGAAATGACTTCCACTCACCTTCCAACACGACTTAAGACGATGTGGCCACTCATCGATTGCGAGACGCACTTCATGCATGGCGAAATTGTCCACTGCACAGACAAGGGCTCGCTTCAACGACTCAATATTTGAGTGTCGAATAGACCAAGCCATGCCCTCTAATTCGGACCAAAACTTGTAATCCAACGGGTTGAGGTCTGGACTACCAGACCTTTTTTTTTGAGCCACAGCTGAGTCGTTTTTGTTTTGTGAGCTGGAGCAGAGTCTTGCTGGAAAGTCCATGGCTTGTTGTTGAATATTGATTCTTTGAGAGACTGACTCACAATGGGTTGCAAGACGATGTTTTTACTCCTTTGCACCATATCATTACAGACGCGGGATGGTGGCCTCTTTGAACCCTCGGGATGAGTTGGGATGTTTCTCTGGATGACCGAGTATACACACGATCATTCTGCTTATTGAACGATTCTTCTACGGTGAAGATTTTCTCGTCAGTAAGCAGAATTTGTATGTGAGCGTTCTTCGCGTACCGGCTGAGTGAAGCTTTCGATCTTTGCTTGCGCTTTTCCTTCAATGCGGCCGTGAGCAGGTGTCCAGTGTGTCGCTTGCACGCGCTGAGTCCTAAATCTTCTTTGATAATGCGACACATGGAGTTCTCACAGTGCGCGGACTGCCGGATCTTTGACGGTCTCGTACCCCACCAGTATTCTCAAACAACTTCACAGCACGATACACAAAATTGCGGGTGATTCCAAACGGTCGCAACGTCCTAAAGATTTTCAATGTCGCCCCATTCCATGATTGTAAGCAATTAATGTCAAAAACTTTTTAAGTCACAATGAAGCATAAATATCAACTGTCAAATCGCAATCAATACGAAATGAATGCGCCCAGTGTTGCATTCGTAATGAGTGAGTTCAGGTGTGTACCAGTATTTCTGACTTGACTAGGTACAAGTTGGTGGACTGTGACCAGGCATTCGCTAAAATATTGTTCATTTAAGACTTTTTCTGTAAAGAAGTAATCAATACCGAAAAAATCCTGCTTTTGCTGTTACTGCACGCCATACGCTATAGCGCAAACTCTTTGAAGGCAGAACTTATTCTTTCACATTTTATAAGGGGCGGCGACATCAGCTTGATTTGAAGACTCGGCGAACTACCCCCTGCCGGAAGCTGCTAATCCTTTCCTAAACAGCGAAATCCCTCCTCTCTGGGGTATTGTCGTCTAAGTGGCATAATGAAAGATTCACTTTCTCAATACAGCACTGATCCTGGGAGAATTTCAATCGACAGAAGCCTACTTTTCTTCTTTCAGCTTCTTTAATTTTTTCTACTTCCCTCTTCAGAACACGTTCTCCTAATAATTATACCCACCCAAGGGAGCCACCAAACTGCTTAATTGTAAAAGCTAGTTGGAACCTGATCAAGCCAATTTCAAATCCTGCACGTCAATTAAATTTAATGATCTACCAGGATTAAATCCCAATCAAACGTAAAACCCTTTCAACCACTAATTTGCATAACAAATCAACCATCATCATTATCACCACCACGACCACTCTTAACAGTAGGAACAACAGAGAAGGGATAGTCGTCATACCCAAAGGAAATATCATATATCCTCGCCTAGCACGTGCAAAACAAATACACAAAAATGCACTCTACTGCTTTCATCATTAAAGCATCATCCACTCAAAAATCAACAACCTCCTGTCACATCATCTACTAGGAGCAGGTCCGCTCTTCCATTAGAGCTTTCTCCAGAATCAGTACTAACTACTCTGGTGGAGGGATACCAGAGCCAAGCATATAGTAAACTCACTCCCATTAGCAATTCAAGACATGTTTTCGCTTATGGAAGGGGTTTGTACATTGAGAGGGCGCGCAAATGCATTCATTGCACCGAAACCCTCCCCGTTGGGTTAAAACAAAAATGCAAAAACACTAAGCCCGCGCAAATATAATGACACTATCGTGTGCACGTTTTCATAGCTCCAAATCCACATTCAGCTCCAGCTCTGATATTTGTAAATGGTTGATGGGTCTGTCACCTGCAAAATCAACCATATAATTGGTGCGGAATGGGGATAAACTAAAAATATACAAATATGTCAAAATGACGGAATCCGCCAACGTCTCCCGTCTCCCGTCTCCCGTCTCCCGTCTCCCGTCTCCCGTCTCCCGTCTCCCGTCTCCCGTCTCCCGTCTCCCGTCTCCCGTCTCCCGTCTCCCGTCTCCCGTCTCCCGTATCCCGTCTCCCGTCTCCCGTATCCCATCTACCGCACACAAGCCAAGCATTACCCGAACCAGAACCACTCGACAATGTTATCGAACCGAAGATGAATTTATTATTTGCCCGGTTTCTACTTGTATCTCGGTATACCTCCCCCTACCTTACCCAACCACTTACTACGCTGATGTTATTTTCAATTGTTTTATGCAAGAAAATATTTTTACAGTGATGTCACGTCCAGGATTAGATGTCACTCACATTAAAGTTGTCGTCTTTGCCTTGAATACTCGTATGCAAAAAAAAAAAACACAGAAAACAAAATCGGGATGAATGTGAATGTAAGAGACGAAACAGCAACAGAAACAGAAACAGAAACTAGTTGACAACGTGTGCTGGAGGCTTGGGGTAAGGTTTTCGGAATCCTATGCCATCAACGTGCGTAGAATCCTTAAAATACGAATGAATGTAACGAACAACAAATAAAACAACCGACTTAAATAAAAAATAAAAAAATAAAAATTATTTTGCATAGATGTACGAGTATGTATCTGTACTCATGTGTTGAGAGGATAATGGACTTCACATTCATTGATAGCAATGAACCCATAACCGAAGCTAATAAAATTTATCGTTAGCTTCAGTTTAAGGATCTCCGAACTGATATTGATACTGGCGCTGGTCTCCATTATAAATCAAGCAAAGGATACAATATTTTTCCTCTACGGATTGGTTTTAAATTATGCGAACAGTAAATATAAACACAAGTGGAAGTTAACGACTCTAAAGTGCCTTCATGTGAAGTCGTTTATTTCGATCTTTTGGCGTTTCTGTTGTTAGGGTTATGTGTACGAGTAGTACCCGCTCCCAAGGGGTACTGAAAACAAACAAAAAAAATCTGGAATTGCATTTTTCGATGAGGGCAATGTTTCAACGAATCGATTTCGCTGTGTGCTTGTGCATTAATATTTTTTAGAAGTTTCTGAGATTATTTTTCTTAAAAAACAAAAAATTCAAACCGTCGTGACACGGGAAACTTAACTATGCCAAACCTGGAAGAACACTTGGAGGCACAAGCCTGCACTACCTTCATTCTTAGAAAGTGGACCCTCCATACACCGACTATGGTGTTTGACTCACCTTATTTGTTACTTTTTAATACCTTTTCTTAGATTTACATATGTATGTATGTATGTATCTGAAAGCCTTCTTTCTAGTGGTTACCTTGGTTTAGCGAAAAGGATTAAGTGCCAAAGATCCCAAGGTCTTGAAAAACCAACCCAGGAGAGACATCAAACTGAGCACCAAAGATATGCTGATTCGCCGCAAAATTGTTACAATGCGGCCGAAAGCATCCATATCAGGGTAATTCACTCCTAGTGCTCTAAAATCAATCGATTTAGACACTGAACCACGAGTTGTTAGTTCTTTCGATTCCCATGACTCTGTTCGACAGGTTGGTTAAATTAGATAGATCCACGGTAAAACTACCGAAGAGGCTTCACTTAAAAGGGCTACTATTGACAACTTTTGTCAAGAGAACGAAGGCCCATGGTTATAAGGCACTTCCAGATACGAAGAAGACGTGTAACACACGCTCGGAGAGCGATGACAACAAGCGCTCTTGTCGACGTTCATTTCTTCAGAGACAACAGAAAAAAAAATAGAAATGCTGAAATAATATTACCCTCTGATAACGATCATCAAATTGTCTCGTCTCGAACAGAGAAGAAATACTCTGACACTTCCTTCGGCTTTACTCATACTTCTACTACTCGAATGAAGCAGGTGCTACGACTAACATTGATTGTGGCTCCACCGGACAGTTGACAAAACTGGGAAACATATCAGCAGTGATGTTACCCGAATACGACTAAATATGATGCCCGGATGAAGCCGGCACTACTACCAGTAACAATCGTTGTTCTAGTGAACTGAAGTCGGTTGGCGCCGTCAAATCCACCCTGAATTACGTCCCTGATAGTTGCTCTCCTCGGACTCAAGGGCCCAACTAACACCAACAAAATGCAAGAAAATCCCGAAATCCCAAAGAGGACGAGACTGCTTTGAAGATGCTGCTGTCATCTCTCTGTTGCTTCGAATTAGAAAGACTGATTATAACTAAAGTCTAAACGACATTGAGTGTGAACATTGTTGATCAATTGGAAAACAGAACTCTGACGATGAAGTGTTCCACGTATCAAAGTCCTGAATGACTAAGCAGAACCGACTTTTTAATTTCCAGATTTCCAGACCACCGAATCGAAATCCTCTTCTGAATTTTAAGACTGACGGGTCTTATACTGGTAACCGCGGACCCGAAGCTTCAAGTGAGAAATCTGTTCTCACTGCGGTTCCAAAAATTGGGAAAAACCGAGGGTCCGTCTATCGATGAGGAATTAAATAAAGGTCAATTACATGTCATTGGCTCGAGCCAATATGCCTCAATTGCTAGCACTCTTCCACTTGCTTGTGCCGCCTTAAATGAGGTCATTATCTATAACGCCATCTTTCGGGGACAGGATTCAATTTTCTTAAACCGCAACTATCTCCATTAGCTCAGCATGCCCCAGCCATCTCAGATGTAGGATCCGTAGACGGCTGACTAGACCGTTGCAGCTGTATAGCCCGTATAGGTTCTTAAACCAAAAATCACGCTCAGTATGTTTCTCTCGAAATCGCTATGTTCTCTTCAACCGCCTTAGACAAAATTCGAGCATCTGCGTCCTAAAACAGAACCAATGTGATTAGGATTTTGTACAAGGGCAATTTGGTCTTACGAGAAGTGACACTCTCAGTCAATTGCCTCCTGAGACAAAATAAACACCTATTTGCAAGAGTAGTTCTGCGTCTGATTTGTGCGCGGAGCTAATACGCAGTGACTCTTGGACGATTCTTTCTAGGGCGATGTTGAAAATATCACACGACAGCACGTGGTCTTGTCATTGAAGGTCAAGGTTAATTCATCCTCCGACTCTGATGGAGCAGTGAGAATTGTAGTATTTCTGCACGACCTGATGAATTTGGCAGGGATGTTACAACTGAACATAACCTGCATATACGCATATGATGCCTTATGCGGCCTTAAAGTTGTAGATATGCCATAATGTAAATTTTAAACCGATGGCTTTTCTGGGCTGAAGCTGCACTAATATTTATCTTCATAAACAGTTTCAAACTAGAGTTGTTCTTCTATTACTTAATGATCTGACAATCGATGGTGACGTTCCATGTTTTTTTTTTCCAACAATATCATATGGTGGTGGCGATGACGCGATGGTTAGTTAGCTCATTGCACTATCACGTAAAAGGTCCGTGGTTCGATCCCCGTCATCGCCAACAATTTTTCAAATCGTCATCTCCCTTTCCGCGGGCAATGGCAAACTGCCGAAACTAAAATTGCCTATGTAGAAGCTTCTAAGGAGTGCCGTTCGGACTCGGCAATAAATTGTAGGCCCCGCTCAGATGTGAGAAAAATGACAGCATGAGCAACCCAATGAGTGTCAAGAAGCTAGGCCATGGCCCATACCGGGCTGCCAGCGCCACAGTGTTTTTTTTAAACATGTCAGTCCGAATAACTTGTTTAACACATATTGGAATTTTGATGACTGTCTTTGGCACTGGTTTTATAGACATGCTGTCTTGTGCAAAGATACCACAACTCATGTTGACCAAAAAATACGAAACCGACTTTTCTTTTACCCAGTAATGGTTTCGAACCGAATGTGAGACAGAAAAAAAATTAAGTCGGCTATCACGCTTTTAGGGACGCTTTTTAAGGCCATTTGGCATTTTCTCACAGCTTTCTGGCTAGCTCAAGAACGCAAGGTTTTTGCGAACGCAGTTCCAGGTCAAAATGCTGTTAAAATTGGTAAATAACGCTCGGAGGAGATTTTCTTAAGACCGTGACCTTCATTATGAATGAATACGTCCTTGTTTAGGACAATGTTGTCAGGTGGGTTTCATATGAATTTAACTGCAGGCGATGTGACTCTAAATTCGCCGGCAGACTAACTAAATGTTCCAAACATCTCTGTAAGATCAGCGACTTCTGTTCAATCTCAAAGTAGGAAATATTGTTAATTGGCGCTGTGACAGAGCGCTACACTTGTCATAACCATCGTAGTGCTCTGGACAAAAATTATAAAACATCCTCCGATACTTGCATTGAGACAAATGCAGACGCTTTGGAGCACTTTGTCTGTATTTGCCTGAGCTATATTTATACTGATTTGACTTCAACAGTACACAATTAGATTGCAGTGTTTAACATCCTTTTCTCCTAAAAACAGACGTTGATTGTAACTTTTGGAAATTGATGCACTCTTGCAGCAATAAGATGACTGGCACCCTCATTAATAAAGCAACCCAATCTGACTCTGTTGTTTTGAAGTTAATTTTATTTACAAATTCATCTTTAAATTTCTCTTGCTTTTGTTGCTTTCCATGGCATTCTAGAGGATAAGCTTCTCTGTTGTGTATAACAAAGAACTATGGTAACATACATAGGTTGAAGACTTCAGCTGTAGAAAAAAATTCGTGGTCCTTTCACTACTATTCAATCTATATATCTTCTTTTGGCTTTACATTACATCATTACATTAATCCCATCATCTTTGAGTTCGATCGGAGAGCTGTCATAACAACACATCTAGATTGTGAAACATATCTGACTAAAGTTAACACATATAATTATATTAGTCGTCGTAAACGTGACATTTTCTTTGAAAAAGAAAACGAATCTCATACATCTACCTTGACTGCAAAGAGGAGAAACCGTATCCTGTTGGTATGGTATTCGTATTTGCGACTGTTCTTGGTTCATCTCTTCTTTCACTTTTCCTTTAACTAAATGTAAGTTAATAGCCAGAGTTAACCTTTTTACTGCGAAACCGCATACAATCTCAACTCGCTACTTTTGTGTTGTTTTCATTTATCTCCTTTTTTCACGCAAAACCACAGCAAAGGAAAGCAACAAAATAAACATTCTCCATGTATCGCTCACCCTCCCTAAAAGTGGGAGGTTTTATAATTATTGCAATTGCCACAGTTTTCTTTTCTTTTTTCTTCACTCTCATTCAAAATCTCTCACCCCTAAAACAAAAACCAACAGATATAACAACAACAACAGCAACAAAAGTGGGTAAAAAAGAAGCAGAAAAAAAAGGGACGAATAAGGATGAAGTTGTAGTGAAACCCATGACCACAATTACTGCAGCATTGTATATCCTTGCCGCCAGTGAGTGGTTTCCGCTTGAGGGGGTAACAGTGAAACAACAGAGAAATAGGAAAACAGCACATCACCAGAGCCACGAAAATATCCTTGCAGTGGAAATTCATAAGAAACACTGACTGACGCCTCGGCTGGATTGTAAATATATTTCATTTCATCTCCCAACGGATGGACTGTTTGTATGTATTGTTGTTTGAAAGGGCCAAAATGCCGCACAACAAATAGCAAATAAATTAACTGAGTGTTATTGCATGCAATTAAGAAGAATTAAGGACAATAAATTTATGCAGAAGGATCTATTGAGGTGTCATTCCTGGTCACCGGTCAACGTTCACTGAGTTACTGCTATTGACATGGTTTATATTTTGCGCCTAGCTTCCTCTGATGGGGTTTTTCTTTTATTTGTTGTCATAGTGTGCAGTGTTTTTCTTTTAATATACTCGTATATCTATACAAGGTGTAAGAAGAAAAGGCACATAAAAGTGTCGCTGTTTCAATTGTGTCAGACGTCACACATTGTTTTATAGAGAACTTGTTGGCCCATAAACCAGTGCAAATTTCTTTACTTGTCATTTAACCAAATCTTTTTCTAAACAGACACCTTAACCCGATCCTAGTTATTGTACACTAGCTATATGAGAAACTGTTCCGAGACGTCATTCATCTCGCTAAATATACCAAAACGTTTGCTGAAAATAAATATTCGTTCCAAACTTTAAGATGAATAATTTTCGTTGTTCCCTGATGGCCTTTCGACTAATGTATCAAACAAGTGTGTAAGCTATTTCGGTCCTAACTTCGCTGCCCTATTTAACTTGTCTGTTTCAACGGGTACTTTTCCTTTTCTATAGAATCTTATATCGTACCAATTCATCAAATAGGTTAGGCCAACGTCGATAGTTATAGGTCCACAGCCAAACTCTCCTACATACCCAAACTTTTCGAAAGCATATTCTATCAACAATTTCTTTCATACTGTAGGCCAACTATCTGCAACAATCAGTACATTTTCATGAAAAATAAATAATTGAATTCATCTCTAGGACACCTTGTGCTTTTGAAGACGGCAATGCAATCGATTCAGTTTCCACAGATTTAGCAAAGCTGATATCAAACTACAATAACTTGGTTTGTCCAACTCATTTTGTGGCATGGATCAAATCCTATTTAGAGTGCAGAAAATACAGAGTCATTTTCGGATCCCCTATTCAAGCAACATCTGGTGTCCCTCAGGGAAGCCATCTTGGGCTAATCATCTTTATACTAACAATTAACGATATAAATCTTGTTTTACCGAATTCGAATCTTTCTATTTTCGTTGAAGACATGAGAATTTCCAAAATCATTTTATTGCCTTCTGAATAAAATAACCTAGTTATTGCCGCAAATGTCTACAGCCCCCACCAAGAACTTATTTCATCTGTTATGAGCCAATTTCTTCTAGGACTGAAGTATTTCGAATTATGTACCTACATATTGATAGCATTAAAAATAATGCCTATCCTGCTTTATAAAACGCTAATCAAACGAATTTTCCAACATCTATGTTACAAGGTCTCTTTACATCACTTTTGTAAGGCTTCTTATCGAATATTGCAGGCAAGTTTGGTCACCCTATAAACAGGCTAAATCTTATTACGTCTCGATGAATTTCCTTCGCTTCCAATTCCCGTAATCTAAGATTCGTCCCACTTTTCTACGTTTCTCTACGTTTCATACGCATAAAACAGAATTAGTTTTCATATACAAGGTGGCGCAAAATTAATCATCCAATTTTGTTTTTGAATTACTTTCTAACTAAATAAAAAAAACCGATTTTAAGTGATTGAAATCTTTATTTGGACCTTTATAATTTTTTTTTTGTTAAGTGGAAAAGATAATATTCGCCAAGTGGCTACCGCCAGTTTTAATACACATTTGTGCCCATTTTATCGCATTTTCTATGACTTTCCCCAAGATTTCCGGTGACAACTGTTCGCATTCCTGTCGAATATTCTCCCTAAGGGCTGCGATTGTCTGAGGCCTGTTGGCATAAACCCACGACTTCAAGTAGCCCCAAAGAAAGAAGTTTGGGATGGTTAAATCGGGCGATCTTGCTTACCATGCCAAAACGGGAGATTACGCCACCAGGAAGTGCTTTCTTCATAATATCAATTGTGGCTCGTGCTGTGTGTGCGGTTGCATCGTCTTGTTGAAACCACATGTTCACCAAGCTCCGCTCATCCAATTCCGGCAGTAAGAAGTCGTTTATTATTGCCCCTTAGCCTCCGCCAGCAACAGTGATCGTATTGTCGATGGCGTACTCAAAAAAATATGGCCCAATCACTCCTCCTGCGTGAACGCCGCACCGCACAGTCGCTTTGAGTGGATTTTCAGTGCCCCAAAAACTAAGATTTTGCTTGTTGACGTAACCGCTTAAGTGGAACTGCGCCTCGTCGCTCATGATGATATTCGACACAAAATCGTCCTCTTCGTTGTTGAGATTGAGGATGGCTTGACAGTTATTCACACGCCATTGACGGTCAGGAGGCTTTAACTGATGCACTGTTTGCACTTTGTACGGGAACATGTGTAAGTCCTTCACTTTAGGCTCCGTCTGGTTATGCCCAATATTTCCTCGTTCTCGGGGACATCGGCAGCCACAACCGCAATATTCTCGGCGACGACTAATCCGGTGGCGGCTGTTCCCTGCATGGTCTCCTGTCCTTCCAGTCTGTTTTGAGTCGAGTAGCTAAGCGGTGTAATGTTTGCCCGCGACACGATTAGGAAATCGACGCTGCACTAACACAACCGACCAATTATTGGTCAAAGAACTCGACAGAAATGTCCCACGCTCTTGCGAAGCATAGCGCTCCATTGCTTGTCTGTTTGTAACTGCAGCTGTCATGTTCACAAATGTCAAATATGTTTGACGTACTATGCCATTTGCAAAAATTATAACATCTTCCGATAGGATGATTAATTTTGCGCCACCTTATAGTTCCTATATCCTGCCATCACTAAAGTTTGGACATGTAAGGATCTTGTTTTATTCTGGTAGGTTGTCGATTAGAATTCAATAGTTGTGTTATTGTGATTCGCATCAAATAGAAATAGAAAACTGCATCAGAAGAAGATACCCAAAAATCTCGCCGACACCGATGATGACTATGCAACTACGGAGCTTTTGCAATCGCGTAATACTCGTACTATGTATTACCAGATTCCTTCACAAAAACTTACAAAGCAACTTGAAAAGGATGAAACATCCATAATGCATGCATTCATAGTCTCCAGTTGAAGCGTCCATTAACCTGCTGAAAAATTCGTAAGTACGCCGGATATAGGAGACTAGAAATAATGTGGGCACTACTATAACTGTGGCAGCTTGCCTAAGAAATGTTTTCCGGCATAACAAAAATCTTTGTATATCTGTGTGGCTTCTGGTTTGGCAAATCTACAACTTATCAAGTATTCACTCTGTGTCAATTCTGGAAAAGATTAATGAACTTCACTTAGAAACGCTCTTTTTCTTCAACGATCTATGTAAGTAAAGGGATAGCCCATAGTGATCCGAAACTCTTGATTCGGTTATGCCAATCATCCAGTCGCTACCCGACTATAAGTTCAACATTTGAGGTATTCCTAGACGTCTTTCAATGAAACATCCCCCCGGACACTTAGTTCTATAGGCAAAAGACGCAAACGGGAACTCAAACAAGATTTCTGCTACAGCCATGAAACCTTAAATCGGACAACTAAACTGGCTTCGCCACAGCAAACCAATACAGAGCAGTTCTCCACCAAAAGAGACTGTGAGTTCCAGCCACTTACATAGAAAGTAAGTAATCGTGGATTCCACAAACATCTTTCCTATGACTCGTTGAAATTCGGTAGGTGGTTAAGTAGATTGACTAGCTGAAGCTAAAAGGAAACTACGAGTATTGTTACCGTGAAGACCCTAATTGAAAGAGAATTTCATCTATTAGGTCTTCCAATCCATCGTTACTTTCACCATGTTGCCTAACATAAAGAAATTCGACGTGCTTATTTCAGATAAATGCTTTGTTGCAATCTAAATAACTTTGGTTAATTTTTTCTCTGGATCAGAATTGATGACTCTCAAGATCAAGACATTGATGTCGACCTTATTTTGAAGCTATCTTAAATGTTTGAATTCGATTTTTTTCAACATCGCATAACTCATATACATACTACTCGTATATACGTTTGGGCATCTTCATTGACCTTTAACGATGCAACTTTTGGCGGTAGTGTGTTAGTCAGCCACAAGCACGGTGTAGACGAACTAAAACTAGTGTGAATACAAGAACAACTTGTGAATTTGATTTCGAATGCCGACTGCAGACGGTTTGCCCGCAAAGTGTCTTAATATCTTCAATATGACCTTTTATCTAAGTTTCATCTGTACATGACACTCTCAATAGTTTGCACAACTAAACGTGATCATGCATTGGTTTACTGGATATGAGTTTTTAATCAATCCTGTGAAATATGAGATTGTTCTCTCCACAAGAAGTATCTTAGACCAAGACCGATTTTAGCATTTTCATTATTATCTAGCAAATGTTTTACGAGTTGCATAAGGCACAGCTGGTTCTACTTTGGGATCACTATTCAATATGCCTCCATTGGTAATTTTAGGAGAAGCTTCAGTTTCAAAGCCATCCTTCGTTTAAGAAGAAATATTCGTATGTACAACTATAAGTGGAGTTTCAGAGGCGCAGGCTGTATTTTGACTCCGCTCTTTGGATATATTATTTATACAATGACACTATGCCCGCTCTAAGAATACAAAGTCTACTTAAGAATGGTCTAGACCAAGATCTGAGTTGGAATTTAATTAGAGTGACGGTGGCGTTTTAGTGAAAGATGACAAGTAGTCGAGTCGCAATTGGTGCCAAGAATATGGAAAGACTACATCAAGAACGATAGTCAAAATACTGGTGTGAAGCAGAATGAATCATTCACTCTGGATCCAATTGACAGAGAATTCCCTCCTCTACAGTAGTCGAAGTTAAGATATAATAATGCAAATCTAAAGTCTAATTAAATGACGTCTAAAATGAAGACGGAATGCCTACTAAGCTATTCAAAGCATCGGGAGATGAGCTAGTGGGAAACATGCACCAGCTCATCTGCAAGATATGGTTAGAGGAAAGATTATCGAAGGCAAGGAATCTCTTTACCGTTTGTCCGAAGCACACGAAAGGTGGCCGCATTGACACCGCCAACCGTGGAGGAATAAACCTTCTATACATCGTCTAAAAGATCTTTTCGGTCTGCATTGGCACACATAACTTCGATAAATCTGTTGTAAGCAGCAATGGCACTAGCTCAGAATGCGTGGAAATCATATAAATAACTTGGCACATCGAATCGGATGCAAAAACATTTGCCACTTTTGAGAGGAAGATAGTGCGATTGATGTTCTATTCCATTTTTTTTGACGCGGTACTGAGGAAAAGATTTAACACGGAACAGTACGTATTGTACAGTGGTTTTAGTTTACGTATTCAATGTCTGGACATCACAGTTCTAACACAAAAAGTCTTCCCGCATCTAAGTGCAAAAAGACCCCATGTGGGTGGCCGTGGCTCAAGTGTTCGAATCCCAACTGGGCCCGAAAGACATTCATTTTGTCAGTCAACAAAATCAATTAAGATGAATAGTTGACTAGAAAACAACAATAAGCCAGCTCTCACTAGCAATGTAGTCTCCCCATTAAATGTTGGTTGCCACACATAGAGCAACATAACCAGTGAGCCCAAACATCTTTGTCCTCTCTCTGTAAGTTCTTAAAAACTGTGCAGTAGCTTTGCAGCTGGCAGCTATCGAGAGATAATGCTAGTGGAAGGGCCAAGATTCACTGCAGACTGTATTGCCACTGAAGTAAGTAAGAAAGAATTTGAAGAACCTCCCTCTTTGACTTTGTTTCAAGTTCTTCCTTTCCTAAACAAGACTGCGATAAATTTCCCTTTGGACTGCCTATTTCCTTCATTTCAATGGCAGTTGGGTTTCATTTAGTACAGTTTCAAGTCTCTTATTCTTAAGATGCTGGAAGAACATGCCTGCTAACCAACGGCAAGTGTCGCACTAAGACTGTTAACGACACTCTAAAACATTTGCTCTGCGAATGTCTTATTTACAATACCATTATGCTGCAGGTTCAAGGTGCTTTTATCTCTCTACGAAAAATCAAGAAATAACAGTAAAGGAAGCAACAAAGACTCATAGATACTAGTCATTTCAAGGGCAAGTCAGACTCTAATAATGTTCTGTCACTACGCTAGTTATTAATGAAATCATTTTCTTGCGACAATCGAATTGCTACTATGGCCTAGCTACAGAACCTTGAAGGACATCAAGTATAGAATCAAATACCTCGATTTGTAGTTCGAGCAAAAGTGAGATCTTTGCTGCATTCCTAATACTGTACTGCTCAAAAGTAAGCGTAAATTGATAGTCCTTTAAACGTCCCAATCCCTGTTTAGAAGGCTTAATAGATGGCGTTAAGTACTCGTGTGTGTGTCTCCATTGTTTGCTACTTACCAAGCAAGATTTTGATGGAACGTAAAACAGCATCTCCAGAGTGTTTAGCTTTGTCCTTATTCTTATCAAAACAACTGGTTTACCCTGCAGTAGTCGGTAGACAACAATGTATCTCCTGTTACAAAAGTAATGCTCCATAATATCTACATAGCCTAACAAATAAGAAAATTCAGTGAATAAACACGTTTCATTAACCTACCCTCCAATAGATCAGAAAACCTTATTTGCCCTTAACACCCTCGAAATAACTTTATCCTCTAAAGGGTGGCAAGTGGGTGATAATTTCTGACAGCACACGAGTATTCCTTAATTTTTATCATAAGATACAATCTATGAAAGCCTCCTCAAGGAAGATGAAGGACCAAGTTCCTGTCAGTCAATCGCTGGTGGATATCATCATATCTTTTGAATCATTCTGATTTATCTAGCATGTCTTTTATTTGTCAACAATTTAGAGTTGCAAATGACAAACTTAAGATAACTCTGTGAAATTGTGTAAAAATTGCCATCCTTCAAACTAAAGACAAAAAAAATTTGTTTTCTTATATTTCAGGTGGAATATCTGATGGCGGTCGTATTGGTGAAAGTTCCGGAGCATTTAATGTGCCATGTCCTACGGGAATGTTTCGTTGCAATAACGGTAAATGTATAACATCACTATGGGTGTGCAACTATCAAAAAGACTGCGACGATGGAGAGGATGAACAACAATCATGCCGTAAGCTTTAAACATTTCATTTTAATTTTATTTTTTATTGTTTACAGAAATAATTAATTAACTTTGCGGTGATTTATATTTTTTTTACAAAATTTATTTTTAATATTTTACAGCTCCACCGGAATGTGAAACCGGACAAATAAGTTGCGGTCAATATGTTTTTAATAAAACATACTGCATACCGCCTCACTTTCGTTGCGATATGACAGATGATTGTGAGGATAAATCCGATGAGTCGCAGTGCAGTAAGTACATATATTTTTTTAGTTTTTATTTTTTAAACTCTTTTTTAACCTTTAAATGTTTCACCAATCACTTGAAATTGCAACCATGAAATTAAAGACGCATTTAAAAATAAAAATTGCCATAAAAACCCAAACGAATTTATAGCTGCCACTTTAGAATCAGACAGGGAGCGGCTTTGGAAATTTCAAAATCATTAAAGTCGGTGATTTGAAAATGTTTTCACGGTCATATGGCTTTGGTATTTGTTGTCCGAGTATGATGACGTAATTTGTTTTCTGCCAAGTGTTCGAAAACACTATTTGAAAGTAATAAAGCGAACTTTGGCTGCGATCAATCTAAAGAAATGGGACATGCTGCTTTGACATTAAGAGCTTTTGCGTCTCGAGTATTGTCATTTTGAGATTTATTTATTTTCTGAATTTTGAAAGAACACCAGAACGAGGTTTTAAATGTAAGCAGGTTATAATGACTAGGCAATTAAAAGCTCTGGAGGGCATTCGTTAAGCCAGCTATACGGCTAAGGAAAAAATTACAATATTTCAGAGTACGCCCGAATGGGGTTTAAATTGGCGGATTCCTTCTTGCAGTTTCGTTGAAGCATTACCTTTGAGCTTATGTCGCATTGCTTCGAATCTACTCTAATAAGTGCTGTAAATTCTGAGAAACAAACGACCGGATGAGGACACTGTACACCAATTCAAATAAATGGGTGGGCCATCTGTTGGATTATAAAAAAAAGCACTGTTCAATATCTTTCGGCTCAGGCCGGTAAAGATTTTCAAGACTAAGTCAGGGTCTTGGAAAAGGGATGGTGGCGTAGGACCCGATAATGGACCGACGGCAGCACTCACTTCCCGGAACGGGTTACTGGCCTCGGTCTTACCGACCCCTCGCCCTAGGGGTACAAAAAAATGGGGCTGACTTTCCAGGTTGAGGGTTGTACCACTAGGGTAACTGCCCGGCCATGGAAAAAATACAACAGTTCCGGAACATAAACAAGCCTCGAATACGGATAGATCAACTGTTGACAACCCATGCAACGAATCTCGGATATTCACGTGGAATGTAAGGTCTCGTGCAGGCGAACATTTCAGGAAGAGTTTGACCAATATTGGCGATGAGGGTGCTCAATCGTCTCTGGACTTTTTCTTATAGCATCGATCGTTAATGGCACCCCACGAAAAAACAGTATCCAACGACGTCAAATGGCAGCATCATGGGGACAAGAAACGAAATCAAAATGATTGATTACACGACTATTGAACCTAGAGTGCAATAAACGGATTGTTGAATAGCTTGGATGGCACATAGACCCATTTTGCGGGAACTATAGCTCGCCCAAGTCAAAATCCTCAATTGTTTACTATTAAAAAGAAATGGTTGTCATGGCCTGATAATCTGCCGTATTGAAAGAAAAATGGGGCAATACTGCCGCCACTCCATAAACCACACCAATCAGGCACATGTTTTGCATTGTTTGGCTTCTCTATGATAACGTGTGAATTTCCCGAGTCGCCAAGATGGAAATATGAGTCATCCGCAGATATGATTTTTTGAGCAAAATTATCATCAATATCGAGCTGCCATAAAGCCCAAAAAGAGCAGTTATAACGAAGCGGTTGGTCTTTTGTTACAATTTTTGACTAAATTGGAGTTTGTAAAGGAGTTATCCGAGATGTTTATGCAAAATTCTGCTCAGGTTAGTGCGACTGATGTTCAGTTGCCGATATCCTTGGAGCATTGAGGTTCCCGGGTTTAAACGTACACTTTCGGCACCATCTGGAATATTCCCCGTTTTACGCACAGAATAAACACGGAAATATGTAGGTTTATCAATTTGCAAACCGGTCTCACGAGCTTTCTTCCCAAAGTTGCGTACACCAGCTGCAGTTGGTGCATTATTTCGATCGGAATTTCTTTTCATAATTCGAACTGTTTCAGCACATAAATTTGCCAACTTCAAAATAACATATTATTAAAAAAGAAAACAACAGATGGCTTACCCTTTAAATAGACGACCGATCAAACAGAGTGAAGTAGTTTTGGCATCCCATGAGGAAGCCTTGGCCATTTGAATGTACGTAGCTGCTCACAAATACACATACTCGTACATCGAGACCGGAAATTTGTGCACTTTCGAGAATACAGGCTCTGTTCATGGCTATTGGCTAACTTACTGACACTAGTGGCGTTGCAGTCCGACGTCAACCTGGGCCTTTCCAGTTAGATCAGCCTTTGGCAAACTGCATCCTGTTTACCACTCAGAGTTGGTTGACGGCTTCTTTCAATGGGCGCGCCTCTTAAGATGATGTCATCCACTACTACGCTGTCCTTTCAGAGCTTTGTGTTGACTCTCTCTACATGTCTCATCCATCTTAAGCGACTAACGTGCATTTTCGAAGAATTTTGCGTCCGAAGCGACTGTGGATGTATTCATCCACCTTCAGTAATGGTCATGCTTCTGCACTGTAAAACAAGACTGGAACGGTAAGGGTGTTATATACAGCCTTCTTAGTGTTACTTAACAAGGCCTTTTTACTGACTTGCCTTCATTGGAGAAAAAAAATACCAGTAGTGATTGGAAAGGGTTTTCTTGTAATTCCTGATGAGATGTCATTACCAGATCTAATAGTGACTCCGAGTTATATTAAGTTACTGGCTATCTTGAAGCTGCTGGTAAACTAATTTGTCTATTGAAACGTTCTGTCCGATTTTCAATGTTGTGTGTCGCATTTTTTTGACATCATATGCTTAACTTTCGTTCCAATACTTGCAAACGCGGCAGTAAAACCTCATTGAGTTCAAACAATGATGTCTATGGCATCAACGAGTGCAAGTAGATACACCGACGTTAACAAAATTATAACGTATGCTGTTTTCAGCGCATCGCCTTGCCCTAGATCTCTTTTGACATCAATGTTGTCGGAGAAATTGTTTGCTAAATTTGCGGAGCAAAGAGCATTCTCCATCGTCGTTCTGCATAATCTGAGTTTGGAACGAATACCTAACCTGGACTTGGCTTTATATAGCTCGTCTGGACTAATAATATCCAGTCAAATCATAGATAAATGGCTTCACGCGATCTTACACCCTGATATCTTATTATATGCGATGCTGAGTAGAAGGTCTTCTCTCTTTCGCTTGGGAAATGCGGTAGTAAGATTCCATTCTTAAGGCATGCTTTCTGCTTATTTGAAATAAGTTAGTGCATGCACTACACCAAGCCATCATCAACTGCCTTTAATCGTTTACTAGGATTTTGCTCGCATCGGGATTCTCTGAAATTGTTCTTCATGCTGGTATACGTACATATATCATACAATGAGTTAATAAAAGCCAGCGATCAAATGAATTTGTGTTATTTATTTTTAATCGGTCTCCGATCCATGTTTCCTGATGAAAAACTACATATTTTTCCTGACGAGTGCAGTTAAAAAGATTCCCTACTCTATACCATACAATATCTTCCAAAGGCCTGTTAAGCCATTGTCAAAATGCGGTACGCCGCAGGAATGTGCTTTTAGTCCAAGTATATTCTCCCTCTTCATGAACCATATTAGTGGTATCGTTCCAGGTGGTAAAGAGTATGTTGGATTGAGTGTCGACGAATTGCTTTACCCCGGTGACATTCCCATGCTACTTATAAATAAATCAAAAATATATTTTGACCTCCGGGATTTAAAAATACAAATAAAACAAGTTTTGCGATTGTGTCCAACAAGCCCTTATTATGAGCATTTTCAAGCTCCCAGCATGCTCACCAGTGTACGCAGCTTTGTAGTTGAATATTATGTTTTTTTTTCTGCAAAGATTCAGAATTATTCCAAATGATCTGCCTCAGCCAATAGTCAACATTTTCTATAATTTTTTTCCATAATTTTTTTCTATAATTTCTTCCAAGAGTTGCAAGTTGGAAATATATTCAGTGAATCAAAGCCTGTAAATCTTGGTGTTCCACAAGGGTCAGTACTGGGTCCCATATTCTTTCTTGTTTATATAAATTCCTTATTTAATCAACCATTCATTGGCAAAGTCAAAGCTTTTGCTGATGATTTGGCAGTTGCGTACGATCTTTTAAGCCTTGTAAATATTTTCAGTTTCAATTTTCCATTTCTTTTATATTAACAAATATGGTACATAAATCAGAAATTAATTTGAATACAAAAGTAAAATCTTAAAAACGATATTACAAACATTTCTTATTTAATTTAGTGCGTGGCAGGATAGGGACAGTCGAGAAGGGCTATTGTAGAGAGAAATGTATAAACACAGATTTTTTTAAGCGAGTGCCATTATAGATATTTCTTATATTTATTGGTAATACGTTCCACCACTTAAATGAATAGGTAAAAAATAGACAAGATGAGTTAATGTATCAATAGCGAGGTGGAATAAGACCATACTATATGGTCTGGTTGACTGTGAAAAGTTTAATTTGTCAAATAAATATCCTACACTTCTATTAGTGATTATGTTATGCAATAAAATACAATTTCTAGCATCGAAACACCGTTCAAAGGGGAATCCGAGCAGATTGTAAGAATAATGTGATATATGATCGTATCTACGAACTCCGTAAAAATATCGTGCCGCATCATTATACTACTTGATCAGAAAGTTCACAGAGATAGATGTACTCTTGGCTACGTAACTTTGAGAGGGAATATCAACAACAGATGTACCAACTTTACCAAAAAAAACACTGAACTCAAATCTGAACAATGAGAGCGCCACACTGTCGTTAATCCGGGAACTTTCTGATCAAGGTAGTATGCCACCTGTAGCTTACGTTGCGATAAGGTACTAAAAACAGTTTCAGCATAAGTTATTTACGTTAGAATAAGACTAGTAACCAAGTTTCGTCTAGTATCGGTAGGAGTTAAACTTGCAGTTATCCATAGTTTACGAAGACAACCATATAACATAGTATTCTCGTCTTCTTCTTCTTCTACTTCTTCTTCTTATCATTTTATTAACCCTTTCCTCGTTATACGAACTTATGCGTAACGAGTTTCCCATTTTTACTGCATCGCTGCTGCTCCGCTTATGGGGTTGGCTAATGTCGCAGACCGCAGAACGCGTCTACATAATGCTCGGTCCTGGATCGCTTCAGTGGTTAACCCCAGACGTTGTTGCGCATTTGCCATCTGAGAAATCCAGGAATTCTTTTTCCGACCTCGTTTTCTTACAGTTGGAGTGACCGTAGTTGATAGTGCGTATTCTCGTCTAATTACATAATTTGTACAATATGTTCATAACGTGACAAATTATGACTTATAACGAATCCTAGATTAGTCACTGTTTTTTTAGAATTTGTAAGTTATTTCCAAATCAAAACAAATCAGACAGATTGTTAATAGGTGGTAACTTATACTTTATCGCGCGGACTATACATTCAATTTGGTTGAGAAGCAAACCATTTGTTTCCGTCCAAGACTGCGTCTTGGCAAGTCCCTCATTCGTATCATTTGCAAGTTTGGTTATATAACCTGTATTGGTTGGTTGCGCCGCGTAAAGCTGCACGTCATCAGCCTATACCAGGTGTACCGGTATGAAGTGAGCGTTTTTTTGTGAAAATAAAACACTAATTTTTAATGATGAAAAAATATGATGTTGTTTACTCAATGACTAAATATGTTTGACATGTGTCATAGCAACCAAACAAAAAAACAATTAAGGCCGGTTCACGGTAAATGTATCTTGACGCTCACTTCATACCTATACATCGGTATGTGTACCGAAGTGTGCTTACATACAGTTGGCAAGTCATCAATGAACTACATGAACAAAATAGGACCAAGTAATGATCCTTGTGGAACACCTTGCGGCACACCTTGCTGCCCTGGTTGAAACCTGTCAGTTAAAAGATTTCTTAATAAGCCTTCTGCATTATAGCTAAAACCAAACTTATTTTTTCATTTCCAGCAGAGAAGGTGTTGGCCTACAGAACGTGGTGTAAATTGATTGATACTGATTGATTGATTGTATAAGATACACCCTATTTAACAATAATTGTGTGAGTTCTTGCTTTAAACCCCTCTTTAATCCAAATGCCACGTGCAGTGCTAAATGCTTTAAAATTAAACTAGTTAAACAGTGTAAATATCTAGGTATCACACTCACAATACATCAGCACCTTAAGTGGAACGAACATATTGTAAATACAAAAAAGTATTTACTTTCAATTATACGTTGTGGTCTTATCATCTTATTACAAATGTAAATGGGATTTATTGTGAAATATTTCACTTTTAGTTGGAAAATAGCATTTCCTGTTGGTGTGGTGCGTACCTCAATAAATTACACCAACTGATTGTTATTTAAAAGTGTATTTAACGACAACTTTATAGTGAGACACTTGTTTTACTTATAAGCTGTAAAGATATTATTTTGAGGCGATTAATTGCAAAGACCTATCCTAGATTTGCATAACCTGCGTAGCAATTTGGGCTGTGTAGTTGCCTTGACTTCGTTTCTGACTTCGCATTTTAGAAACTCTTATATTGTGGTCTTGTGCAAATTATTTAATTTAACTGCCACTACAGATACGAACTGTTAAAATCCTTTTTTATTTTTACAAGAAACAAGGTCGTGGCTACTTAACTTTGACTCCAATCAAATTGATGTTTTGCCGAACTATATTGTATTTAGGTGGCGCTACAGTTCGGGGTGGACCTGGGCCTCAGTCAACAAGCTTCTCCAGCCAGCTCGATCCCTGGCTAGCTGCCTCCAGTTTCGCAAGCTAAGTTGGCTGAGGTCCTCTTCCACTTGCGTGCGCCACCTGAGTCTTGGCCTTCCTCTACTGTGCTGTCCCTCGGGGGCGGATTCGAAGACTTTTCGGACCGGAGCATTGGTGTCCATGCGCTCTACATGACCCAGCCATCTCAGTCTTCGGATCTTCACTCTTCTGGCTAGGTCCATGTCGCTGTACAGTCCATACAGTTCGTAGTTGTATCTCCTCCTCCACTCACCGTCAATGCAGACGAGACCGAAGATCGCCCGAAGAATTTTTCTCTCGAAGCAACCAAGAACACCCTCATCCATTTTTGATAATGTCCATGCCTCTGCGCCATAGAGCAGGACCGGGATTATTAAGGTCTTATAAATGGTGACTTTTGTTGTCCGAGAGAGGGCTTTGCTACTCAATTGCCTTCTTAACCCAAAGAAACAGCGGTTGGCAAGAGCTATCTCAGCGCTAGTGTCGTTGTCTGTATTTATAGCAGAGCCTAGGTAGACAAAGTCCTTAACTACCTCAAAGTTATATCTGTCGAGGGTGACGTTCTGTCCGAGACGTCGGTGTTGGTTGTCCTTTTTGCTTGACAGCATATCCTTGGTCTTGCCCTCATTGACCGCTAAACCCATTTTCGTCGCTTCCGTCTCAATACTCGCGAAAGCGCCACTGACATCACGCTGTTTTCTCCCGATTATGTCAATATCGTCGGCGTATGCGAGTAGTTGGACGGACTTTTGAAAGATAGTGCCTCTTGTGTTTACTCGTGAGTTTTGCACTTTTCTTTCAAGTGCGATGTTGAAAAAATCGTATGACAGCGCATCGCCTTGTCTAAATCCTTTCTGGACATCAAAGGTCTCGGTGAGATCTTCACCGACCTTGATGGAGCAGCGTGTATTCTGCATCGTCATCCTGCACAGACGGACGAGTTTGGCCAAAACTAGACATTGCTCTGTATAGCTCGTCTCTATAGATGCTGTCATACGCGGCCTTAAAATCGATGAATAGGTGGTGGGTATCGATCTGAAGCTCATGGGTCTTCTCCTAGATCTGCCGTAGTGTGAATATCTGGTCGATGGTGGACTTTCCTGGCCTGAAGCCACACTGATATGGACCTATCAGGTTGTTGACAAACGGCTTCAGGCGTTCACACAATACGGCGGATAAGATCTTATATGCGATGTTAAGGAGACTGATGCCTCTGTAGTTGGCGCAGTTCAGAGGGTCTCCTTTCTTGAGAATTGGACAAACAATGCTGAGGTTCCATTCATCGGGCATACTTTCGTCCGACCATATTTTACAGATGAGTTGGTGTATGCTCCTTACCAAGTCATCGCCTGCCGCTTGGAAGAGCTCGGCAGTCAGGCCATCCGCTCCAGCAGTTTGTTGGACTTAAGCTTCGATATAGCTACTCGTATCTTCATTTCATCCAGGTCGGGTGGACGGAATTGTTGGTCATCATCGTCCAGGTTGAAAGGTTGATTCTGCCTGACAGCGGTATTTGGCCCGTCATCGCCGTTATACAGTCTGCAGAAATGATCTTTCCAAATCCTCAGCATCGACTGCGATTCTACTACGATGTTCCCTTGTTCATCTCTACAGGCTTCGGTTCGGGGTTTGTTTCCGCGGCATGTTATTTTTACCTTTTGGTAAAACTTCCGAACCTCATTCCTGGAGTAGCATCTCTCAATTTCCTCGATCGCGCGCTTCTCATGCTTTTTCTTCTTCCTCCTGAGAAGCCAGTGCTCGTCTCTCCTCTTCCGCTCATAGAGCTCATGAGCAGCTCTGGTCTTTCTAAGCAGCGCCGCGTTATATGCATCTTGCTTAGCTGCATGTGCTTGCCGGCATTCATCATCGAACCAGGGGTTTCGTTGTGGTAGACGAGTGAAACCCAGCACATCAGAAGTGGCATCTCTGATGGCGTTTTGGCAGTGTTTCCAATGGTCTTCGATGCTTGATGCTGGCGGCATTGGACCTCTTTAGAGATTAAGAGACACTCGATCGGAAAAGGACTTGGCGATCTCTTGCGATTGTAGCCGTCTGACGTCGAATTTTCTCACAGCATTAGTTTGTCTTGGCGTAGTTTGGGATATCCGCAACCGTACCTTGGCTACAACAAGGTAATGGTCCGAGTCGATGTTGGCTCCTCGGAACGTACGGACATCCATAATGCTGGAGGAGTGTCTTGCGTCGATCGCAATGTGATCAATCTGGTTGACTGTTGATTGATCAGGAGTTCTCCAAGTCCCCTTGTGTATGTCGAGATGTGGGAACCGCGTGCTAGCAATGACAATGTTTCGCCCCGCCGCAAAGTCTGGCATTGCTCGTAGGTCTTGTTGAGGAGCTCGTAGAAGGCATCTTTCTCCTCTGTGGGGGCATGCGCGCATATAAGGCTTATGTTGGCGAATTTAGCCTTGATGCGGATTGCTACGAGGCGCTCGCTCACATGCCGGAAACTGAGGACTTCTTGTCTTAGTCTGCCTCCGACAACAAATCCGCATCCAAATAAGCGCTGCTTTTGCCGTCGATAGCAATTGCCGTAGTACTCGTAGATGTCGCAGTTTTTCATCTTCTTTTTGTCCGGCCCATCCCATCGCATTTCTTGGATGGCGGTTATGTCTGCTTTGCAGCAGTCTAGGGCCTCCGCTACTTGCTCGGCTGCACGTGGTCTATTAAGGGATCTAACATTCCACGTGCATATCCGAAGCTCATTGTCCTTAAATCGTTTGCGTGGGTTGTCAACAGTAGATCCGTCCATATCCGAGGCTTGTGATGCTTCGTAACTTAGTTTTTTTTTTTAAATGGCCGGGCAGTTACCCCGGCGGCACAACCCCCAACCTGGAGGACCAGTTCCATTTTGAGTGCCCCTAGGACGAGGGGTCGGTTACACCGAAGCCAGTAACCCGTTCCGGGATGTGAGCGCTGCCGTTGGCCCTTATAGGGCTCGTCCGCCACCATCTCTTTTCCAAGACCCTGACTAAGTCCTGGAAATCCTTTCCGGCCTGAGCTCCAAATATGTTGGAGTAGCCCGGATAAGGTCTTGTTTTGTTTTTCCGACAAGTTAATGGCGCAGGAAACTCGCCATTTGCCCCCTTCATTTCGCAACCTCTAGTGAGATTCCCAGATGGCGCCACGGGGAGGCGTGAAGTAGGACTTATTAGCAGAGCTGCAAGATGTTCGGCTGCAGAGGCTCATTCTCGTCATTTAAGGAACCAGCACCTGTCGGAAGATGCTACTTCTACGAGGCCTCATACTAATCGTTGCCGAACTATATTATTTAATGTTAAAATTTGCCTTTAATTTTTAATCTTAATTTAATTGATTTATAAATTTGAATAATTAAATATGTTCAATTTAAATTTTATTTATAAGTGGAATTACCTCATTTTTGCTAAAATAAAATGCCCCTTAACTATTATTTACCTAAAAAAAATTACGATTTCGTGTGAATATAAATATTTTGTTATAAATAACGAATAAAATTAAAATGAATTGAATTACTTCTTGGCGTCGTTTTATATCTCATTCGTTATGTTTATGCTCTAGATGAATTTAAAAATGTTTTCCCAGTGTAAATCTGTAAGTGCTGGGATTCATTATCCCTCCAATCAGCGACCTACAAGGATTTGTGAACAATTTTTCAAGAAATTTACACTATTATCATTATGCTGTTGTGCCTGATTGATTTATTTATTAACTTATAGTTGTTTTCAGTCCGAAAATGTAAACAAGAAATTTATAGGTAAAGGAATTTATATATTCATTAAATATTTATTTCTCGTGTAGCTAGTCCAGGAGTGCAGGTTTGATACTAATATAAAAGTACTGAGTGTTCAGTACAAGCCACATCATTGCAGCAACAGCAATACGCTCGTACAAATGAAGGAACAGGTCCTGGTGTTGGTGTTCAACTTACCACAACATCAAATGTGCTTCCAAAGCATACCGAATTTTGGGATAGCAAGTTATTCGTAGATTGGTGGCTCGTTCTTCAATGTTTAAAATTGCCGTTCAATCGTTCATTCGATTTTTGGACTGGATTAATTTCATCGTATATTATGATTGAGGCCAATGCAGCAATATCGATCATATTGTAGCACATCGCAAGCGAAATACGATATTTTGGCCTTGGTTGATCTCGCGCTCATACCCTTCAAATCACGCAAGTACCATACTTTTATTCCGTACTTGACTGGCTTAGATGAAATGTATTGTGTGAAACGTGCCCGTCCTCGATAAGGAAAGAGTTGTTTGTCCACGGTCATCGAATTGTGCGATTTGCAAGCCGCTGCCAAATTAGCCTGTAACATAAGCCAGAAATCATTAATAGCAGCAGTTTTGCTAATGCCTTGCTCTCCGGCCTTGTTATCGCATTATCAAAGAGAATAAACTTTGTGATAGATATGAAACGATTATATGATAAGGCGACTTCATATTTTGGAGCATGTGTTGGGCCAGATAGTTCTTCAGTAGGCTCGCTGTTTGATTTACGCATTCCAGCATACAAAATGATAGCCAAAAGTGTAGTACGAGTATTAAACGCTATTAAAGTCAAAACTTTATTTTGTTTCTGCTTAGTTAGATTTGCTTCATTCCATATAGCTGTTATCTGCTTGGCTTTGAGATTCGTTTCTCGATTGTTGATGTGAGCCATATCTTCGGTGATTAGAGATCGAAAGATGGTAAATGGATCATGAACTATGACAATATTATGAGGACAAATGCGACTACTCTTTGGTGAATCTTTGAGCCATTTTTGGAAATAAAATGGGCAGCAACAGTCTCAGCATGATGACTTGCACCAGTGGCAGTAGCAGTTTCTTCACGAAGATTTTCTATCTCATAATCGTGGTCTTCATCGAACTCATCATCATCTATTTCCACATTCACTTGGCTTTCGACATCGGACACATCCATAACACCTTCTGGATAATTTGGCATATGGCGCCCAAGCCAGGTAGGGGAAAATTCAAGATGCATGACCAGGCCAAAACATGTCCCGTTAGCTCACCCTATTTTTTAGACAAAATGCAAAAAATGAAAACAATAAATAATTTTCGTAGAATAACCATCAACGGATGCGCTAATGCTGCTTGAGGTTCGACTGATTTTCTCCTGATTATTTTATTGGTCATACGACATAGATAAGGATGGTATATGAAGAAGAACTTATTAACCTTTTTCCCTTATTTTCCATAATCTCTTCTCTATAATACATGCAGGTCCCTAGGGACCTTGTCGCTAATTACCATACTAAATGTCTTCAAAATGAAAAAAAAACTCGAAATGTAGTGCACGCATCGTTTCGGAATAAGTTTTTATCGCTTTAGCTTTAGCTTTAGACTCTACGGGTGAACTTGCAAACTTTCCTTATGACACCCTTTTGCAGGATGTTTAACTGCTGTATTTTGTTTAAGTAAGCACCCCCCAACAGCTTATGCCATATTGCAGCTTTGAGTTGAAAGTCGCAAAATAAATTGTTTTTAAAATAACGCTGGAGCAAAACTTGTTGAGGCGATAAAAGCATCGAATGGTAGAGAGGAGATATTGCTTTAAAATTGAAATGTGTTAGGACCAATTCAAATTTCGATCAATTGTCACACCAAGATATTTAAAGCAATTTAGAGTTTCAACTTTAAAGCATCTGGTAAGACAAGAGGCATTTTCATCAAACATTTTCTCAACGTTTAGAGCAGAACACATCGACAATATATACCTACGGCAGTTAGGGGCATGAAAAATGACATCTATTTCGGGACATTCCTGTGGACTTAGGCTAAAAAACATGAGTTTTGTTTTGTCGCTAACTACTAGCTTATGTTCAGCAAACCAGGTTCTCAGTAGATGCGCATCATGGTTGATGGTTCAAAGAGTTAACAGTGTCATATACGATTCCCAGATCATCAGCATAAGCCTTAACTTTTCCATTAAAAGCTAGTGCAAATGCAAATAATTGATATAAATCAAAAACAGGATAGGTCCAAGAACAGACCCTTGAGGAACTCCAAGATGAATAGTTTTAGGGAGACTAAGACTCAGCCCTATTTTAACCTGTTGTATCCTGTTATTAAGATACGACTCAAACCATTTATACGTAAACCTGCGAAATCCCGCATTATCTAATTTATTCAAAAGTATGCTGTGATCAACCATGTCAAAAGCTTTAGTTATATCAACCAAAAAACCCAGCGCAAGATCTTTTGTCATCCAATCCTTTCTGTATAAGAGAGCAAAAGTCCAAAAGAGCATCCTCAGTGGAAAGGCCTGTTCTAAACCCAAACTGCATTGGACTTAAAAAATTGTTTTTAGCTAAATATTCCAAAACCCTGCTCTTAATCGTTTTTTCAAAAATTTTAAAAATCGAAGACAAAAGTGAAATCGGCCTGTAATTATTTTTCTTTTTTCTATCTCCTCTCTTAAAAAGTGGTATTACAAGGGCACATTTAAGTTTTTCGGGGAAAACTCCAGACATAACACTCAAATAAAAGATATGTGCTAAAATGTCAACGATGTAAAAGGCAATATTTTTCAGCACAAGGTTAGAAACATCTTCACTACCACAAGAATATGAATTTTTCAAGGATTCAATCATTTTTAGAGTCTGAAGGCCAGTAATTGGTGCAAAAAAGAAGCTATTACTACATAAATCGATACCAGCAGTTCTATTGCAACAGCTACAATGAACAGTTGAATTTCCCTGAAATGGTCATCTCCAATTGAGACAAAGTGATCATTAAACTCATTCGCTACTGCTATGGGATCAATGATGTTACCATCACTACTATGAAGTGCTACATACTATATATATGTTGATCTTTACCGCTGGGATTAATAATGCTGTTTATAACTTTCCACTTATTACATGTGGCATGGTAAAGTTACTCCTTAGTCTTAATGTTTGAAGGCTCTTGTGTTTCTTAAAGAAAACAAATTTTTTTTTACAATCTTTTTCTGGGGGGATTTCCACGTCTATTCACTGCTTCTCATGTAGTCGGCAAAGGTCTGTGTAAATATGCGTTTTATACAATAAATCACTAAATAAACAGTTTTGTTGGGATCTTGTTGAAAATGTCGACAACGACATATGTATTGGGTCTATAACTTAATTCGTGCGGTTTGCTAAGAGATGGCGTAACTTGTATTATTCCATTGTTATTATTCCATTGGAACATGCGTTGGAAAGCTACTGTCATTGTACGTCATTTCAGTATATGTCATTCATTTGAAGCGTAAAGAACAATAATTTTTTTTCACTCAAGTATGTCGAACTTTGTGCCTGAAAAAATGTTTTTGCGGGGAGTTCTTCTTCATTATTTTAATATGAAGAAAACTACTGCCGAAAGTCAACGTATTTTGGTGGAAGTTTATGGTGAACATGCGCTAGCCGATCGAACGTGCCAAAAGTGGTTTGCACGATTTAAAAGTGATTTTGGCTTGGAAGACGATGAACGTCCTGGGCAGCCAAAAAAGTTTGAAGATGAAGAACTGGAAGCATTACTCTGTCAAGATTGTTGCCAAACACAAGAAGAGCTCGCAGAATCTTTGGGTGTCACTCAAGCAGCCATTTTAAAATGTTTAAAAGCAGCTGGATATATTCAAAAGCAAGGAAATTGGGTTCCACATGAACTCAAGCCGAGAGACGTCGAAAGGCAGTTTTGCATGTCCGAAATGCTGCTGGAACGCCACAAAAGGAAGTCATTTTTGCATCAGATTGTTACTGGTGCTGAAAAATGGATCCATTACGACAGCCCCAAGCGCAAAAAATCATATGTGAAACCCGGCCAACCAGCCAAATCAACGGCAAAACCGAATATCCATGGCGCGAAGGTAATGCTCTGTAATTGGTGGGATCAGATGGGTGTGCTGTATTATGAGCTGCTAAAACCGGGTGAAACCATCAATGGACAACGCTACCGAACACAATTAATCCGTTTGAAGAGAGCAGTAGCCGAAAAACGCTCGGAATATGCGACCAGACACGAAGCATCATCCATCATGACAACGCTCGGCCCCACGTTGCTATTCCGGTTAAGAACTATTTGGAAAACAGTGGATGGGAAGTGTTACCCCACCCGCCTTATAGCCCAGACCTTGCCCCTTCTGACTACCATTTGTTCCGGTCGATGCAGGACGCCCTCACTGAAATACGGTTCACATCGGAGCAGAATATCAAAAATTGACATGATTCATTCTTGGCTGCCAAGCCGGCGCAGTTCTTTTCGGATGGGATACACAAATTGCCAGAAAGATGGGAAAAAGTCATAGCTTCAGATGGGTAATATTTTGAATAATACTATTGTACATGTTTTTCTTAAACAAACGTTCAAACTTTGAAAAAAAAACAGCACGAATTAAGTTATATACCCAATATACTCGTATAAAGTTCGTAAAAAAATGCCAGATGTCTGCTTAATCATTTTCGATTCCTAAACCGTTTTTATGTTGAAATATTTCTCCGTAAAACAAATAAAAATCATCAGCAATCATAAATAAAACGATACAAAATATTCAAATTAATACAAAACTATAACGAACTCCGCAACAATCATGCTGCAGGAAATACGAGTACTTACGAGTACTCTTCTATCCGGATCTCCTGGTTTATGCAAAAATTCAATTTAGACTTAGAGAAGTCTTTGAAATACGCAGCCTACAAGTTTACTTATACAAATAGGATTCCCATAAATAATAAACATAATTAAGTTCAATTATTCCGAGAACAATGTCCCCAAGACAAGTTCGTTCCTTCAATTGGTTTTTGTCAAGTGCAAACATAAGCCGTAGTTAAGCTGATAAAAATTCACCTGGCCGGGGTGGAATACGTGGTATGTAAGCACTAAATTGACTTGCAAATGTCAGAAACAGTAAAAAGTTCTGCACTCTCTCTTAGAACATTGAAATATTATTCACAAATTTTGTTTTATAAAATCCTGACATGTACTTCTAGTCGTACTTGTTTCTTTATACAGTACTCAGCTGACGAACTGATTTTCAAGGGTACTCCAAGATAGAAGAACAATAGGAGCTCGTTACTTAATATCTCAACTTGTCTTGAATGTAAATCACATTCAGTGACGACATACAAATATCGTTAAAGAACCTAACACACTCTTAGGTAGGAACAAGAAGATATTTTCAAGATGAATTTCGAAAATACTCGTACTAGGATGTCTTTGGAGTGAGTCATGTTAACTATGCACCCTAACTGCTAAAGTTTTTCTTATATTTTTTTTTGTTTTTTTTTCACTTATTTCTTTACAAAGTAATTTCAAATAGCCGAATTCCTCCCCTCATGTCTTTTATAATTTAAAAAAAAAAAAAAGTTCTTGTCTGACTTAATTTAGTGCTCTTGGAGGAGCACTTAAAGTTGAACAGAATTTAAACTCGTGGGGGAATCGAATTCGCCTAAGAAATGAGTTTTTGAGTTGGAAAGTAACGAACTTTAAGGGACGATAGATTGCTCTTCGTCTTAAGTAAGACGAAGCAAAGAGGGGAGTTTCTTCCTGAATTTATTAGGTCAATGTATCATATGACACTGCTTTAGAGAACTATGGTTCCCTTAAAACAAATCCGATTAAAAGTTTTTTTTTTGTTTTCAAATGCAAGTTTCCTGGAATGTTTTTACAAGTATGTTTACGCTCTAACAGAGACTCTTTAAAATAGTCATGTCCCGTCAAAATTAAGTTATGCCGTTTAGTCCATTTAGTCCATTCGTCGATCATAAAAGACAGTTCCTTTCGTAATTTCTTCTATGTTGGCTACCCGGTCCTATTGGACTCCGGACTCGTATTCTTCAGCAATTTCTTGTGAAACAGTTTGAAACACGTGGTGACTTTAAGTACACTAAGGCGGAGGGCGGATTTGATTCTCCGCACCTAAGACTTAACTTTTATGCCACTTGACCACATTGCCGCATCGACTATAATAGAAGCCCCAGCAAAATGGAGTTTTTAATCCTGCTTTGAGCCTTCGATATTAGTCGTCAGGCTTGTAAGTGCACTTACATATTCGATGATGGCTCACAATTCCGATTTTGGTGATGTTGAAGTTTTATGTTTGACGAGTTGCAAACCGGTGATAGTTAACAAGCGACGTTCAGTTGTAATTGTTGTAATCGGTGCAAAGCAGCTTCACCGCTTCCAAATTCATTCCAAGAAGAACCCGATGGTATCACGGGGAGCCTAAAGTCGCGCGATATATCTGCAAACAATATCGTTCACCTAAATCCAGTCTGCTCACCTACTACATCTCCAGGAGTCGTAGGGCTACGAAGATCGGCCCGAACTAAAAAGCACGGTGTGCGATTTGTGGTGAAATAAGAAGAAGGAAATGATGCACCCTGTACATCAAAAGTTCAACTGTTTGACAACAAGGTTCTCTCTGACTTGGGCCGCCGAACTAGTAACATTACCAAGAGCTAGCTGCATACGCATATGTACAATTATCATTTAATAAGTTACATCTACTGTTGAGTAACTCAGAAGAATTAATAAAATTGAATTAATAAAATAATAAATGAATTACAACACTTACCTAAGTCTGCCTACAACAACAAATCCGCATCCAAATAGGCACTGCCCTTGCCGTCGATAACAATCGCCGTATTTTCTGTCGCAATTTTTCATCCTCTTTTTGTCCGGCCCATTCCATCGCATTGATTGAATGGCAGTTATGTCTGTTTTGCAGCAGTCTAGGGCCTTCGCTAGTTGTTCGGCTGCACGTAGCCTATTAAAGGACCTAAAATTTCATATCCGAAATTTGTTGTTTTTGATTCGTCATCGGCAGATCCGTCCGTATCCGGCGCTCGTTGTCGCTTCGTGACTTTCATTTCCTTTTCATGGCCGGGCATTTACCCCGACGGCACAACCTAACCTAAAAGGCCCTTGGACGAGTGGTCAATTACAACGAAGCCAGTAACCCGTTCGAAGATACGTGTGTTGCCGTTTATTTTCCAAGATTGTGACAAAAGCTGAAATTGCCCTCATTGTGACCCAAGAAGGTTAAAAATATTGTAGGTAAGAGCAGGTGTGGAAAGCAATTGGAGCTTCTGACGAAAAGTACGAGTATAAGGCTGTTAACATCTGCATTGCTTATATCGCTTTAACCATTGTCAATTTCCTTCATTGGAAAAGAGCTAGACATGTACAAAGTATGTGGAGGATTGACACCTCTTCCTCTTCGTCTATCCAATTTCTGCACTTCCAAGTCATTTGTGAAATCGCCAAGTCTTCTTGCATGCTTGTGTATAAGACATTCGTCAGAAATGACATCTATGATGGCGCTAAGATATTTTCTGCTTTGAAGACCAAATTCTTAGATCGATTCAGTTCCAAATTTGTTTGGTTTGGTTCCATGGAATATCTGTTTACTCTGCCACCTAACACAAGTGAATGTTGAACTCCTCTGTCATCGCTCTAAGAAATGATCAGCAGTTTCGAACGGTTTAAAAATTTTGTGAGACCGAGTCCAGGCATTTAATAGCAGATGCGAATATCCCGCTTTTCTTCAGCCAGAAAAGAATTACATTAATAGCCAAACGCCAATTTCCACCTGGAACACTCTACAGTGCTTTGGAAGGCCGAAAGACAGACTTAGGTTAAGGTTATCTAAGAAAACACCGCCAGCAATTGCTCCATCCGTGTGGAAATGCATTGACTTTTTGTCCATGAAGGCATCTTTCTCCCTGAAGGATCTAAAGGGGATTTCTAATTTCAATGGAACAAAACAAAGAAGCCATGCACTGGTGCCTACTGATTGACTTGGAGAATGCATGTACAAAAAGGTATACGTAAGGGCTGCTGGTAGCACCTAAGAGAATCCCCACGCTAGTCTGGCACTGGTATACATACCAAAACCCTGGTGAGCAGTGGGATAGACCTTCATACCGAAAATTGCCAAGAGCTTCAGTCAGAATTACTTCACTGAACGTAATCGAAGATTGGTTCATTAGAAATTAGCATTTAGTAAATCCTCTCAAATCTGATGTTGTTATCTTTACGAGCTCATTTGTCTTGCCTTGCTTTTTCCTACTTTTTCCAGTTCTTTATAACAGTTAATTGGTGCGTTCATTCCTCGACAAACTTTACTGCTACGTTCTACGTCAGGAACTTATTTCCTTCTTCAAAATGAGAAAACGCGTTAGACAAGTTCTGTAAGCTTAGTTTTGGGTATGCAGCAGGAACTGGCTCCTCATCGAGGTTTGGTTCTGTGTCTAATTGGATCAGTCCCTCTATCATTTCTCTATCTGCATCTAATAAATCAATCACATCACGTCCTTCCAAATCCTCAAAACCAAGATCATTTGCTAAGGTCAATATGGTTTGTCGAACATCAGAAAGAGCGTCAACTTCAAGTTCATTAGTTTTTATGCATTCTGGCCATATATTTTTCCAAACATGGTTCAAAGTTGTTGATTTTAATTCCTTCCACGATTCACTAATGTTGTCTACAGCATCTTTGATGCTGTATTTTTTCCAAAATTGTTTAATCGAAGATTCATCGCTTTCATTTATAAATTGTCGAAAAGTTCTGCGTAAATAATATGCTTTAAGAGTTGTTATTGCACCCTGATCCATTGGCTGGATCAGAGCTGTTGTACTTTTCGGAAGAAACCGAATCTCCACATCTTGAGGTGATTCGGATAAATTAGTTGGATGTCCTGGAGCATTATCCAATACGAGCAAAGCTTTATTGCTAACGTTGTTGTGTTCCAAATATTTTTTAACTTCTGGACAAAAGTAATTTTTCCAACCAATCTTCGAAGAGAATTTTAGTCATCCAAGATTTCTTGTGGGATCTCCAAATGACGGGTAACTGTTCCTTGTTCAGCCCTTTGAAAGGTTCTGGATTTTCAGATAGATATATTAAAAGTGGTTTTAGCTTAAAATCCCCCGCAGCATTTGCACCAAGGAGCAAAGTTAATCATTCTTTAGATACCTTATAACCAGATACCGAAAGTCATATCAGGCATTCGCTTCCAATAGAGTACTGTCTCGTCCACATTGAAAACCTGTTCAGGTCGGTATCCATTTCTTCTTCTTATCCTTTTATTAACCCTTTCCTCGTTATACGAACTTATGCGTAACGAGTTCCCCATTTTTACTGCATCGCTGCTGCTCCGCTGCTGGGGTTGGCTAATGTCGCAGACCGCAAAACGCGTCTTCACAATGCTCGGTCCTGGATCGCTTCTGTGGTTAACGCCAGGCGTTGTTGCGCATTTGCCATCTGAGAAATCCAGGAATTCTTTTTCCGACCTCGTTTTCTTACAGTTGGAGTGACCTTAGTTGATAGTGCCTTTTTAACCGGATTTTCCGCAGATCTTCTTTAAACGTGGCAATACCAGCTTATTCTATTCGCCTCAAGCTGTTCGGTTACCGAATTCTTTAAATGTAGACTTCCTCTTATACGCGTAGATCTAATACAATCGCGTTTAGTGACTCCACTAGACATCCTTAACATTTTCATTTCCGCTGCCGTCATTTTGTTTTTAAACGCTTCGTACATTGTCCAGCACTGTGAACCGTATATAAGAGCTGGTCTAACAACCGTGGTGTAGAGTTCCCCCTTCAATTTAAGTGGAAATTTTCGGTCGCAAAAGATTCCCGAATTTTCCCGCCATTTCATCCACCCCACACTAACTCTGTGGTTTACGTCGTCGTCACATTTCGCTTCCATGTTAACGATTGATCCTAAGTACTTAAAGATAGTGCTTTTCGGAAGTACTATTCCGTCTAACATTATATCCGGAACAGGTCGCAACGGATGCGCAAATGGGCACGTCAAATGCTCCGTCTTTGAACGACTTATTTTAAACCCGTTTCTCTCTAGCGCATTTCTCCATGAATCTAAGGCGTTCTGTAAATCTTCGACGTTATCGCTAAGTATAACTGCGTCGTCAACGAAGAGAATTGGCGTTACATTTGCTTCGCGGAAAGGGCTAAGTACGCTTCCTTGATGCACTCCGACATTAAATGGAAATTCTCTCGTTAGTGCAGCAGAGCTTTTAACCGCAGTTTTCACGTTTCCGTAAATGTCTTGTATTATTCTAACATACGTTTCCGGTACGTTTTGAGACCTCAGTGCGGTCCATATGAGATCTCTAGGCACTCGATCGAATGCTTTCTCGAGGTCGATAAATACCATGTGTAAATCCTTAGACGGATCTCGGTGCTTTTCCATTATTATTCGAAGGCTTTGGATAGCGTCCACCGTCGATCTTCCTTCAACAAATCCACACTGGCTATTATCGAGCTTTATTATTTGCCGCAGACGTTCGTTTAAGACTCTTTCGACGATTTTCATTTTGTGTGACATAAGCTTGATTGAACGGTAGTTGTTGCATTCTCGAGTGTCGCCTTTTCCTTTGTATAATGGAACCAAGAAGCTACTTCTCCATTGATTCGGCATAGGTTGTCCACATTTTAATTTATTTAAAAGTTTCGATAGCCAAACGCTGCCGATCCCCTCCATCTTCGACCAAAACTCTGATGGAATACTGTCTGCTCCCGCCGCTTTTCCCCGCTTCATTTTTCCAATTGCTATACTTATTTCTTCGATTGAAAAGTCCGAAACTTCCTCCTCGAATAGACCAGCTGTCGGCACGTTATCAAGTGGAAACTGTTTGTTAAGCAACTCCTTGCAGTATTCCAGCCACCGGTCACAAATTTCCTTTCATTTGTTAGTAAGCGACCGCCTGCGTTTTTGACTTATTTCGGCGAGGTTATTTCCATTGAATTTGGCATTTTAGTACTGTACGACGTTTGAACTTCTTGGATAGCTTGTCTTCTATCCGCCGATCGTGAGGATATTTGATTCAACTCCTGGTACAGGTTTTCCACTTCTGCCGCTCGAGTTCGAACCAGGACTTTCTTTGCGATCTTTTTAAGACGCTCGTATTCAAGAGCCAATCGAGCTTTTTCGATATCGTCGCTCCGATAGACCAGCTGTCGGCACGTTATCAAGTGGAAACTGTTTGTTAAGCAACTCCTTGCAGTATTCAAGCCACCGGTCACAAATTTCATTTTCATTTGTTAGTAAGCGACCGCCTGCGTTTTTGACTTATTTCGGCGAGGTTATTTCCATTAAATTTCCCATTTTAGTACTGTACGACGTTTGAACTTCTTGGATAGCTTGTCTTCTATCCGCCGATCGTGAGGATATTTGATTCAACTCCTGGTACAGGTTTTCCACTTCTGCCGCTCGAGTTCGAACCAGGACTTTCTTTGCGATCTTTTTAAGACGCTCGTATTCAAGAGCCAATCGAGCTTTTTCGATATCGTCGCTCCGATCGCATTTCGTCCACGCCAGCTCGTTTGGTTTCGTCATTCCACCACCATGTTTCTTTGCCGACGTGATGGTATTTCAATATAGTCCCCAGATGGGACTTTGCGAGTGTTATGCATTCCTCGTGCATGCTGTTCGGTATCCACCTCCTTCAATAATTGTTTTTAAAATGTTGAGATATTCTTTAGCTGCGCAATCGTCGGCACTAGCTGCTTCACCTTTCATTTTTAAGTTTTGGTAATTGTGTCTATTTTTAAATTTTTCAAACCAACCTCGGCTTCCTTGGAATGTTACATCTTTACTAGATCCATCGACAACGCCACTCTTTAAATTTTCGAAAATATTTTTAGCCTTTTCTTGGATAGTCATTAGGCTCATTGGCATCCTCCGTTGGTTATTATCTTCAATCCATATAGCCAATAATTTGTCCATCTTTTCCATAATACCACTTCTTAGTCTAGTTAATATTGAGACACTTAAAGGTGAAGCAGATTGCGAATGCTCTTTAATTTTTTTTTTGTTATCCCAAATAGTTTGCACAGTAGACTTCAGCAGTCCAACAACCTTACAAATTTCTACGATTTTCTCGCCAGCTTCAATACGCCGTAAAATTTCTAACTTTGGGCCATGGCCTAGCTTCTTGACAATCATTTGTGTTGCTCATGTTGTCAGTTTTGCCACATCTGAGCGGGGCCTACGGTTTATCGCCGATTACGAACGGCACTACTTAGAAGCCTTTTCGTAGGCAATTTTACTTTCGGGAGTTTACCATTGCCCGCCGAAAGGGTGATGACGATTTGAAAAATTGTTGGTGACCCAGCCAGGAATCGAACCCAGACTGTCTGCGTGATAGTCCAATGAGCTAACTATCACGCCATCTCCATCGCCACAGAAACTAAACAGAAACAGGAATAAACAAGAATAAACCTTCTGCTTACAAGCAGGTAATCAACTGCAGCGACAACGGAGTAATTCATATACACATGTTAAAAAATGTTCTTTTACGTTTTCCCCTTCGTTTTTTCTTTCGTTGTTTTTTGGCCGTAAATCGAAAAAGTGCCATAATTAAAGTAGGCCGTTATAGCGAAAGGCCATAAAAAGAGCGGCCGTATAGCGAGGTATGAGTGTAATCATAGGTGTTTAGGTAATCTCGTGATAAATTGAACTAAACGGTATTTTGTTTTATAAGCGATGAAGTAGGATTCCTGCTTTTTAGTACAAATTTCGTATGCCTCGATCCCCCTGTTCAGTGGCATACCAATCTCACGAAGTGAGAAGAACGGTAGAACGATTTGAAGCTTAAAACCTGCTATGGTGCAGTGGCTATATACGGTGGTGGCAAGACCCATACTTACATATGGCGCACTAGTATGGGGGAAAGCAAAAAGCAAGAAAACGGTTTACGAAAAATTAGCAGCGATTCAATGAAAGGCTCCGTACCACCCCTACGACAGCATTGGACACCTTTCTGTACTTAACACCGCTTGATTTACAGATCAAAAAACAAAACTCGGTGCCAACAGTGCCATACAACTCACTAATTTTGGTCACTTCAAGAGGAGTAGTTTCAGACACGGCACGGTCCTAGCGGAGCTACTGCCAGGCAATCCAATTTTTACGAACGATACTCCTTCCTTGGTCGACTTCGGCATTCCGTATGATATAATTTATCCGGAGACGAAGAACTGGCAAGAAAATGCAATAATCAGACCAAAAAATCAGCAATTTTCACAGACTGTTCGAAAACAGAAAAACAAATAGGTTCTGGTATCCTCTCAGAAGATGTTATGTCGGTTATGTTGATAATTGACAGACTTGAAATGCATAGCACCTCGAGAGTCAGCCTGTGTATGATGCTGTCGCTGGAGGCTTTTTAATATCAAACAAGTAGTAAGGGTCACTTTAAAACTCCTCAATCTCCCCGTGAATCTAGTGCCACGTGAATGTACTCGTATACTCAGTGGTGAACGTTTAACCTGAAAGTATTTGAAGGATTGTGATCAATAAACCTCTCGAACTAGAATCAAATCCTGAGTCGTGGACAACTCTTCAAAAGAAGTTGAAAAAGCTGCCACAAAAATAAATGATTAATTTCTAGCTGACCTTAAGATTTGGGGAACCAGTGCATGTAAAAACCAAACTCGAAGACTTTGTTATTAAAATCGATAAGCTTAGATGGCTTAGAACGATACACAGTAACTAACATCAAAAGGTTACCAAATGATCGACTTAGACTTATGTCTAACACCAGATGATCGAACCCCGAACGAAAATAATCAGAAGAAACATATGCGTTTGCACATTAAATACCTAAGCTGATTTATTTCTAGTTGGCGCATAGATTACGTATACAGTCCGTTTGATAAGATCGTATACGGCAAAACTCGTTTATGAAAACCGGTTTGGAAGTAGCATTTGCATTAGCAGATAAAAAAATACTTCTGCTAAGATGCTTGAAATAAAAAAGAGTATTCAATTTTTGTCAGAGACGGAAGTATTTTAAAATGAGTGTCGCGTTTGCATCACGTTATGTAGCAGTATTCTTGTGCACGCATCCAAAAGGACTGAAAATGTCATACCGAGCAGCTGCTAAATACATGAAAAAGTCAAAAGCATTTGTTAGCAAGTGGGTACACAGTTATATCCAAGTTAAAAATGCGGATGATTTGCCGGATCGTGGGTCTACGCCAAAAACAACAAAAAAGCAGGAATGATTCTACGCATGTTTGAAAAAAATCCTCTTCTATCGTTACGTGGAGGACAAGGGATTTTACGTAAAAGGGGCCTAAATGTGTGTTGTGATACGATACGAAGACGTTTACCAGCCAATAATGTAAAATTTCGAAGCACAATAAAGAAACCACTACTGTCAAAAAAACATGTAGAAAAACGACTCAGTTGGGCCAAGGAGAATTTGGACAGAGATTGGAACAACATTATTTTTTCGGATGAAGCTTCTTTTTGGGCATGGTCTCCTATCACTCATAACTGGTGTACACAATCCAATAAATTAATCCAGCGGACCGTCAAACACCGGGCAAAGGTGCACGTTTGGGGATGTTTCTCAAAACAAGGATTTGGCAATTTGTTCATGTTTACAAATAACTTAAACGCACCCAACATGGTCAAAATTTATAAGAAGGCTTTATTACCATCTGCCCAAAGGTGGTTTAAAAGAAGGAATGAGAATTGGTTACTGCAAGAAGATAATGACCCGAAACATCGCAGTCGTTTGTGCAGTGCGTGGAAACAAGAAAATGACGTCAATGTTTTCGATTGGCCATCACAGTTGCCGGATGCAAATCCCATTAAAAATGTTTAGGCATTCATGAAGCTAAAGCTCCAAGGAAAGAAGACCTCGACGGTCAAACAATTATCACGAAAAATACGAGTTTTATGGAGATCTTTGTCTCAAGATTATGCTATAAGATTAGTAGAAAGCATGCCTCGAAGACTCCAAGCAATTATTGATAACGGAGGAGAGTGGACAACATATAAATTGAAAAGCATTCAAGTAAATAAACAAAATAAACCAGTACAATTGATCTTTGTTTATTATTATAAGTTCTTCTTTAATTTTTGTCGTATACGATCTTATCAAACGGACTGTATCTGGGTGTAGAAGAAGAAGACAGTCGCCCGCAAATAAAAACACCTGAGCTAACTCCGATATTGGTTTTGGAAAACCCGACTACATCCCTTTTTGACTCAAATTCTGCCCGATATAATTGCTAATGCAAAAGTTGAAGTACTATTGCATCAGACAACAGGTTCATAAAACCGGAGTCGTTCATCTTAACGGGTTGTAGCAAGGACTTACTCTTTTTAAACAAGAAATTGTTTTGAAAATGCACACTACGATCTTCCCCTATCAAGGGGAAGGATATTCGTCATTGCATTCTAGAATAGCGTAGATAAGCGTTCTAGAAAAGAATCTCTATGCAGCTGAGAAGCCCTTCTTAAAAAAAAAACCGCAAATCTTGCAGAAAGCTCCTTTGCACTACCAAAAATCGACAGTGCCAATGATGCCTACAAAATACTTCGTTTGATAAACGATTTGTGATGCCTTTAAGAACTTAGTGAGTCTTCCTCTTTTATGTGAAGGGAATAACATTATAACGCTGCGGATTTTTGACACAAATTTGTTATTTTAGAGCACTTTACCCAAGCAATTCTATTTTCATATTGCAGCCCTCTACTTGAATGCGAACATTCTGTGTTTTGTTAAGCTCCATCGATTAATCAACAAGTTGTTTGAGCTTTGCGTCATTTAGAGTGTTTTCAATGCTAGTCTTCCGATCCGAATTCGACGTGCCAGAGAGATAAAAACGGAAGATTGTGGTGGATTTAATACAGGAGCACCAGTTTCATCCGAACCTTGTGTTCGGAGGAAGCCGCTATCACCGCTATTTCTTAGGAAAAACTATTCAAATTCTTAAAAAGAACTATGACCTTTGCTGGTGGAAGCACCGTTCTTAGCCGGGTTATCGTCCGCATATAGAAGAACCGCTTGTTATGTGTTTTCAAGTGGATTTGCCTGTTTTGCTTTTATCCAGGCAACCTGCGTGGCAAAATCCATTTACAGTGAACTGTCTTTCTCTTAGCTCTATTCGAGACGGAAGAAGATTCTCCGGTTTCCGTGGGTATCACTTCCTTCAATCTAAGTTTGTTTTCTGTCCCCGCTGGAGGAGTGAGACTTCTTTCACTCAAGCCTTTGATAATAATTGCCATCTCTTTGCATCGTTCGTTCGTTTGACTTACGCGTATGTCGTCTCATATTCAACTGCCGTTTATATGATAACCCTTCAAGAGTCTGCCTTTTTTGGAGCCCGTTCTGGAGTAATCGGAATTGAAAGATGTTGCAACAACTGAGTCAACGCCGGAACTCATGCGTCGCCCTCCTGTGAGCACACCTACATACTGTTAAACCATTTAAAGGTTGGTTTGGACGTCTTTTGCGCTAATTAAAGCCTTGCTACTATTAAAGCAACTGTCACTGCGGCGTTGAATTATGGTGTATGCCTCCATAGTCATCATAGTCATCTGTTACTTCAATAAAATTGAAATTTCAATTTCAATCTACATCGTCTGTACATAAATTTCACCTGATATGGGAGACGACATCCTCTTTCAAACTTACTTCTATGCCCTGCATACCGATAAGAGTTATTTCCCCTTTCCATAGCAAGTAGATATCATAATTTATCTGAAAGTTTACTTCCCGACTAGGTCAAGTTTTGTAATTTCGATATTCCATCCTGCAACAGATGCAGAAACTTTCATTTGCAGCTGTTTCTCTTCAAGCTCTCAAAGTGCCTTAGAAAGTTGTCTACGTAAACTACTCGTATGTAATTCGAAAGACATGTCAACATGGTGACAGAATATTTAATCGACTGACCCTTCTCGCAACCAGCATCTGTGTTAGAGAAAACTAATTTAGTTTCATCGGAGAACTTTTGAATAGCAGCCACATGTATCGAAAGGCTTTTTCAAAAGAAAATTAAAACGCCATGAGGTAGTCCTTGAAGTTATGTTTTTGACGTCATTTATATAGGTATTTCCTTGGAGACAGTTAATGAGGATTGTGTCAAAGGTTGTCATTTAACATCGGAGTAAATTCCAATGCAATTTGTGTACCTACGAGTATACCTACGCATGGATAGCAGTACCTTATTATGTCAATTCCATTACGAATGCATTAAATTCCCCAAGTGCAATGCATTTTTATGGGAAAATTATGTAAAAATTTGCATGAAACGAACGTAGGAGCATGACAGTCTGAAGGTAGTAAAAATAATACCCATAGTCTGAAACAAAACCTGAAGTGCCGCATCAGTGGTTTTTAGTGATTTATTCTGTCTCTGGTTTGGCAGGTCCTTTGGAAGAAGACAATCGATTTTTGTAGTGAGATTTGCACAAGACATATTTTTAAGTCGGTTTTTTGAACTTCTATCATGATATTTTCATGTGAATCACTATTAGTTGCAGATAAATATGCCTTAAATCAATAAAGATGTCTTACTTCTTCTTCTTATCCTTTTATTAACCCTTTCCTCGTTATACGAACTTATGCGTAACGAGTTTCCCATTTTTACTGCATCGCTGCTGCTCCGCTTATGGGGTTGGCTAATGTCGCAGACCGCAGAACGCGTCTTCACAATGCTCGGTCCTGGATCGCTTCTGTGGTTAGCGCCAGGCGTTGTTGCGCATTTGCCATCTGAGAAATCCAGGAATTCTTTTTCCGACCTCGTTTTCTTACAGTTGGAGTGACCGTAGTTGATAGTGCCTTTTTAACCGGATTTTCCGCAGATCTTCTTTAAACGTGGCTATACCAGCTTATTCTATTCGCCTCAAGCTGTTCGGTTACCGAATTCTTTATATGTAGACTTCCTCTTATACGCGTAGATCTAATACAATCGCGTTTAGTGACTCCACTAGACATCCTTAACATTTTCATTTCCGCTGCCATCATTTTGTTTTTAAACGCTTCGTACATTGTCCAGCACTGTGAACCGTATATAAGAGCTGGTCTAACAACCGTGGTGTAGAGTTCCCCCTTCAATTTAAGTGGAAATTTTCGGTCGCAAAAGATTCCCGAATTTTCCCGCCATTTCATCCACCCCACACTAACTCTGTGGTTTACGTCGTCGTCACATTTCGCTTCCATGTTAACGGTTGATCCTAAGTACTTAAAGATAGTGCTCTTCGGAAGGACTATTCCGTCTAACATTATATCCGGAACAGGTCGCAACGGATGCGCAAATGGGCACGTCAAATACTCCGTCTTTTAACGACTTATTTTAAACCCGTTTCTCTCTAGCGCATTTTTCCATGAATCCAAGGCGTTCTGTAAGTCTTCGGCGTTATCGCTAAGTATAACTGCGTCGTCAGCGAAGAGAATTGGCGTTACATTTGCTTCGCGGAAAGGGCTAAGTACGCTTCCTTGATGCACTCCGACATTAAATGGAAATTCTCTCGTTAGTCCAGCAGAGCTTTTAAACGCAGTTTTCACGTTTCCGTACATGTCTTGTATTATTCTAACATACGTTTCCGGTACGTTTTGAGACCTCAGCGCGGCCCATATGAGATCCCTAGGCACTCGATCGAATGCTTTCTCGAGATCGATAAATACCATGTGTAAATCCTTAGACGGATCTCGGTGCTATTCCATTATTATTCGAAGGCTTTGGATAGCGTCCACCGTCGATCTTCCTTCAACAAATCCACACTGGCTATTATCGAGCTTTATTATTTGCCGCAGACGTTCGTTTAAGACTCTTTCGACGATTTTCATTTTGTGTGACATAAGCTTGATTGAACGGTAGTTGTTGCATTCTCGAGTGTCGCCTTTTCCTTTGTATAATGGAACCAAGAAGCTACTTCTCCATTGATTCGGCATAGGTTGTCCACATTTTAATTTATTTAAAAGTTTCGATAGCCAAACGCTGCCGATCCCCTCCATCTTCGACCAAAACTCTGATGGAATACTGTCTGCTCCCGCCGCTTTTCCCCGCTTCATTTTTCCAATTGCTATACTTATTTCTTCGATTGAAAAGTCCGAAACTTCCTCCTCGAATAGACCAGCTGTCGGCACGTTATCAAGTGGAAACTGTTTGTTAAGCAACTCCTTGCAGTATTCAAGCCACCGGTCACAAATTTCCTTTCATTTGTTAGTAAGCGACCGCCTGCGTTTTTGACTTATTTCGGCGAGGTTATTTCCATTGAATTTGGCATTTTAGTACTGTACGACGTTTGAACTTCTTGGATAGCTTGTCTTCTGTCCGCCGATCGTGAGGATATTTGTTCCAACTCCTGATACAGGTTTTCCGCTTCCGCCGCTCGAGTTCGAGCCAGGACTTTCTTTGCGATCTTTTTAAGACGCTCGTATTCAAGAGCCAGTCGAGCTTTTTCGATATCGTCGCTCCGATCGCATTTTGTCCACGCTTGGAATGCACTCTTCTTGTCGGCCACAGCTCGTTTGGTTTCGTCATTCCACCACCATGTTTCTTTGCCGACGTAATGGTATTTCGATATAGTCCCCAGATGGGACTTTGCGAGTGTTATGCATTCCTCGTGCATGCTGTTCCACATTTCTTGCGGGCTAAGTGAGTCTGCTATACCATTTATATTTTGAAGTACTTCTTTAGCCAGTGCGATAAATCTTGCGCTTCGTTCCTTCGATAGATTATACCACCGGATTTTTGGCTTTCCAAACGATGCCCGTGTTTTCGGTGGTTCCGCTGTGAAAAATTCTGTAATGAGCAGACGGTGTTGGCTTACTAGCGATTCTCCAAGTATTACTTTACAGTCCTTAACACGGTTTCTCATCGACATTTTGCAGAGGTGATAATCTATTTGCGTTTCGTGGCCTCCGCTGCTATAGGTGATGAGATGTCGTTGATGTTTAATAAACATTGTATTTAAGACGGTTAAGCCGTACGCCCTACACGCTGCAAGGATGTCTTCGCCAGCTGAATTTCTGGTTCCAAAGCCTTTACCGCCGTTCATTTTATAATTATATATTTGAATTTAAATTTTTGATCGGACATTCGCTACTAGCTGTAGTTCTAAACTTGGCTATAGACTGTTCCTTTTATTTATATTTCTGGGTATCCTTTTGAATTTATGGGTTTTTATTTATTTTTTTGAATTTTACTATTTTGTTATTGAATTTATGTAATCCATTCTTCTACATATTGTACCGAGAATAATAAATAAATAAATACAAAAAATACAAAATTATCTCCAGAATAGTTGTTCAATGAGAATCTATTTTATCTACAAGACTTAGAGTATTATAAATTCGAAAAATTGTATTTTAGCATTCATTTTTAAGAGACTTTAAATTATCTTGATAATCTCATGCCTCTCGCACTTCGAACGAACAACTCAACCAAAGTATGGATCAAATTGATCACAAGATTTATTATCGCATGGAATTTCTTTCATCACTCGCACAACAGTCCTGTCTATTAATATTTTTGAAATCTCACGATGTTTTCCTTCTCATTTATTTGGTGAAAGCTATTTAGCTAACCCGGTGACCTTTTCAATTCAGTCATTCTTCAATATTTTACACCAAATCTCAGGCGAGGATTTCTTAGTTGTTCTCTAATTAGGTTCGCCTGAGTGCTTCGTGGAATAAATGTCAACCCTTCTACGATTCTTCATTTAAATTCCAATACATTCGGAAAATATCCTATAAAAGAGCGTGCAAATACTCGTATATTCGTAGCAGCTTAATGAATTCAACCTACTCAACTAAATCTCATCTAACAAGTTTGAAACTGCCAAATTGTTTAAAATCGTCCTTCTCCAACACCTTGTTGAACAGATACAGGGTGGTAGATATACGAAATACAGTGAGTGAGAAATTAATTTGCTTTCCCTCATGTAAACTTAATTAAAAACGGTAACTACCCAGATGAAAAGTAATTACAAATCCACGTGCGCGCACCTTCAACCATAAAATACTTAGTTTCCCAAATGATGAAGGGGGAGAAAACGTGGCTTGTAAAAAGTATAAAAAGATATAAACTTGGCGCGCGTTGTTTATTGCATTTTCAGTATTCTCGAGACAAACATGGTGGGGGGTACAAGTTAATGTAGTAGTGCTCTACTATGAGTGTGCCCTTCTTTGAGGATTTATTCAGATGAATGCTGCCAAATGTGCCGTGCAACATTCTTAAAAGTGGAACGTAATTAAAAACGCTCTCAAATGTCCCTACCAAAGTTGAGCAGAATAGGTGTATATAACATAGTTAGATACTAATACCAAACGAACTCAACTCTCTAAAAAAAAAAAAAGTTGCTATCACTTGTGACGAACTCGTATCTGTACGTGCAAAATATACTTTACCATGCACACAACTTATTTCAGTTGCGCGTGCACTTTCATTTTTATTGTTCTTCAAGTGAAAAACACACAAGAAACAGCAAAAAAATGAGCAAAAGAAACGACACTAAACGATTTCGACGACATTTTGCAAACTTTATTATTTTACTGATTAAAAACAAAAAGTCGTAATAAAGAAAAACGGGACAGGGAATTAAATATTTGCAAGGTGATTTAAGCAGTCTCAGCTCACTTCCCGCACTTTCATGGAAATATTTTTCACTTGAAGGTTTTTTACGTGCTCATGGTGACAGTGACAGTAAATGCCGTTTAATGTAAACAGTGTGTGCAAGTAATAAATGATATTGAAAAGAAAATCAAGCAAGAATTGCCATAAAGACTTTGTCTTTGTATGAACTCCTGTGCATTAAGTTATAACTGTCAAGTCTTTTAGAACTGTCAAAATTGACATCACTGAAGGAAATCTAAGTAATTGTTGTCAATAAATTTGCGATGTCCAAGTCAGAAAATTCCTTGCAAACGTTTATAGATTTTGTTTCAATGTCATGCATACACGACATTTAAGATGACAGCTTTGATATGCGCCCCGTTCGGAAGACGAATATTTCTGAAATGAAAATGCACTTGACATTACTATATGACGCACATGTCATATTCATAAATGAAGAAATATGCCTTCTATTCGTCACATAATTGTGTGTAGATGTTAGGTTCCACAATCAAGTAAAAGGAAATCAATCTAACCGTCGCTCAACTTCTCTTAAGTATGTGCTAATGCTTATTAGTGTTTAAGTGTAGTGTTTGTTCGGTGTTATGCTCGTACCTTATCCTAACAGGTCCACTGGTTTCGTTGTGCCTTTCCTTTTCCAAACTATGGTTGCTTGATTAGTACAGGTTACTATTTGTGGGCATCCGGATGCCTGAAAATTAACAGGAACTGTCAAAACGACATTTGAAAGCTCATGTAAAAAACTTTAATCTAGTACAACTACACGCCAAAAGAAAGAGAAGAAATAATACAACCAACCTCTCTGGCTAACAATTTAACGATTCATGATAAAATCAAACAACGTTACCAATTTCTCAAACAAGTTGAAAGTGACTTACGCGGGCATGAACAATTAAACTCAATATAGTCGACATTTGGGAATGAGTTGGCCTTTGCAGCTGTGTATGCTCCGAAAAGTTCATTTCGAAGACAGTAGTGGCAAGATGGTTTCTTTAAGGATGACATTCTTTCCCACAGTCTGAATTTGTTTAAGTATCTTAAAAATATAATAGTTTGTACCGCAATTCATTTAATATTGCTATCGGCGCGGCGGTTTTGAATCGGTTAGCTATTGTGTTGTCGTAGTGAAACATCACTATTTTCTTTTCTAATGATGTGATCGTGCTTCTTTTCTTCAAATAGTGAGTGGAAATTATTCCCTTCGAATCCCAATACATCGAAGGCATAACCTTTTCAGATGATGGAAACGTTTTTGCTTTCTTCGGAATACATTCGCCTGTTTTGATTGTCGCTTGGTCCCATGCATATTGTAATAGATTCATGTTTCATCAACGGTGAGGACGCGATGCCAAACTCTCCCGGGCTTTGCTTAAAGAGCTCCAAACACTTCTTCAAGTTGACAGCCATATTCCGTTGTTTTCCACTGTGAGCAACCTGTGCACCTATCGGGCCGATACCTCTCGCTTGCTTAACGTATGATGTAAAATGATTCTTGCTATTGCATACGATACGCCTTCGGCCTCTGCTACTTCGCGCACTTAAATTCGACGATTATCGGGCAACGGGCAGCTCCTCATCAAATGTATGGCCACGTTAAAGTTCGTTAATCAATGGTTGTGAAGGATGGGGAAGGATCTAATAGGATCCAACTTTTCTTTTAGTTCTTTGCTGAAGTCAAATTACGAGTCTATGTTGCTCTTTTTCCAAATCAAACACTTTTGCCACATCAGAATTCACCGATGAATGAATCTGAGACTCTGTATGGCACCTCGTCTTAAAGAATACTGTACTTGATGGTAGTAATCTATCTATTTCATAGCAGGGAAGAACTCAAACGCACTTTTGCATTTCCCACCTTTGCTAACTAACATAGAGCACAATTTCAGTCAATCTACGTGTTACTTCTAAAGTTTTTATAGCCAACTTTGGCGGCTACGGATTTCTTAGGAACCCTCTTCGAGAGCTAAATATTCATTGACCAGCGACACAAACTTTTATAATTGGTATCTTATCTGCAGCCTTAATCTAAGTGAAGGGAAAACCAAACCTTAAAATTGAAAGTAAAGGGCAGAATTAGTATGTATCAATCTGGTTGTCTTGGGTTTTCACCTAGGTTAAGCCTTCTTCTTTTCGGGAAGCTAATGTTCCTGGGAATTCATCATATGAATGAACCCTTAAAAGCACAGCTGTATTTCTCAACGTTTTCTCCAAAGCCTGGTTGCTGCTGCGGAATATCCCGCACTAACCTGGCTCTCCTCGTCTTGGCGTTGTGCATGCGAGTAACTATTCGATCACGTAACGACTTTTTCGAAGCAATAAATAAATTCGTTTAAAGACGGATCTGCTCAAAGAATATTCAGAGATTTAATATAGTGCTAAAGGTTTGCAGTATCGGTGCCAGCAGATATGCTGGCCTTCGCACAAAACCTGCACGAAACCGCTAGTTTAATGAAATCATTTTTGGAGCGGCACTACAAAGAAGCACCAGAGTGGTTTATGCGCTTTGCAAGCAAAGGAGCAAAGACAGAAATCGGCTTGTCGGCTGAAAAAGGAAAGAGCAACAGAAGCGAAAAGAATATACTCAAAAGTAGGAAGAATATTTGCAGTATCTTAAATATCCCAACTTAAGTTGAACAAGACTGCCGAACCGGGAAGCTAGGCTTGTCGAAATATTATATAAGAGCATCTGATGTCTTGGTAGAGGGCATAAAACAGCTCATCTCCAAGTTTTGATCGGAGGAAAGAATGCCTGATAATTGGAACCCCAGCATTGTTTTTCTGATACAACATAAACCAAATGTCTGCCATTTTTTGACTAAGATAAGTCCGCATTGCAATTATTGGCAAAACGCAGCGAGTTGTTACTGGTGCGGTTGCGGGTTTTGAAACAGGCGAAATAATGGATTTTGCTGCGGTTGAAAACGAAACCGAGAAACTAATCGAGTAGAAAGTCTGAATAGATAGTCACACCTTTCAAGTAGTTAGGATGTTTGCATTTTTCGCACCCTAAGCAGCAAAACTCTTAGCCCAAAATGGCGTCTGTTTCTGTTCAACTACCTAGTCAAGTCATAAATACTGGTACACAGAAAAATCAGCGCCAATAGCTGATTTGTTTTTTTTTTTTTTGTTTTTATTGGGTTATTCAATGGCTACAAGTCTTAGAACAACTTATTCGAAATGACTTTCATTTGCCTTCCAGCACGACTTAAGACGATGTGGCCACTTATCGATTGCAAGACGCACTTAATACATGGGGAAATTGTCCACTGCACGGACAAGGACTCGCTTCAACAACTCAATATTTGAGTGTCGAGTAGAGAAAGCTATGCCGTCTTATATGGACCAACGGATCCAACGAGTTGAGGTCTGGACTACCAACTAGCCAATCATCCGTTGATTTGAAGTCCGGAACGTTGTTTTTAAGCCACAGTTGAGTCGTTTTTGCTTTGTGAGCTGGAGCAGAGTCTTGCTGGAAAGTCAATGACTTGTTGTTGAATATTGATTGGTTGAGAGACTTTAAAATGGGCCCTAAGACGGTCGATTGATATACTTTGGCCGATGTTTTCACTCGTTTCTCGCAAAAATGGAGCTTGGTAACGCCATCGTAGCACACTCCCCACCAAACCATTACATGCGTGGAATGGTGGCCTCTTTGAACCCTCGGGATGAGTTGGGATGCTTCTCTGGATGACCGAGCATACACACGATCGTTCTGCTTATTGAACGATTCTTCTACGCTGAAGATTTTCTCGTCAGTAAGCTGAATTTGTATGTGAGCGTTCTTCGCGTACCGGCTGAGTGAAGCTTTCGATCTTCGCTTGCGCTTTTCCTTCAATGCGGCCGTGAGCAGATGTCCAGTGTGTCGCTTTCACGCGCTGAGTCCTAAATCTTCTTTGAGTCATGGATTTTTGCGAAATTTGCATTTCCCGCGACAAGATTTTCTGTTTTCGCAGCGGTTTTCGGTCGATTCGTTTCTTCACGACTTTGATCGCTTTCGGAGTTCTCACAGTGCGTGGGCGGCCGGATCTTTGACGATCTCGTACTCCACCAGTCTCCTCAAACAACTTCACAGCACGATACACAAAATTGCGAGTGATTTCAATTAATGTCAAAAACTTTTTACGTCACAATGAAGCATAAATATCAACTGTCAAATCGCAATCAATACAAAATGGTGGGCGCATCCATTCGATCCATTCGTAATGAGTGAGTTCAGTTGTGTACCAGTATTTATGACTTGACAAGGTAATGTGCAAGATCAGGTTTAAATGATTGAATATATGAATAAGGTGGCATACAAAACAATCTGACCTCTAGATTAAAATTAATAGACCAGGACACGTATTTCAGCATGGCAACTACTCTTATAACACGTCAAGACTTTGTGCAGAATATCCGAAATAGAAGGGAAATGATGAGATGAGATGAGCAATCACCTAATTTAAAACATATAAAGCTTTTGTGGGAGGATGAGAATCTGTGTTGTGAATTATACTATTGCTGGAGCAATATACAGGCAACAATTTAAAAGCCCGTTCATTTTATATGACTATTATTTCGTTAAAAAGTTTTTTTCGATGCTGCATTTTGTTTTTAGTTCGAACACTGAAAGCGACCTCAATCTTTAGGCCTGCAGGGTATGTGATATAAGGAGTTCCTTAAATATTAGAGATCACTCAGTGTACAGTTGGTCCTTTACGACCCGGACAAATTGCCCACTGAAATCAAATAACACTAATACTAGTTTCGTTCTACAGCTCTCCTCTTCACTGCAGACTCTTTGTGAGGAATGAGAGGAAGGAGAGCGCTTACTCCGTTAAAATACGGAACAGTTAAACGAAAGAAGTGTGGTAACGTTTTTCTCTTGAATTAAACCTGTGTCCATATTCTTCATCTATAAAAATCCCAGAGGATGGTAAAAAACAAACTCTTAACAGCTAAATTAATCAGAAAGTCCCTACAACTAACAACTAGCAAACACAACCTTACTAATCAATCTGTTTAAACGACGTCCTTAATTGGGAAGTACTCAAAAGTTTAATTCAAGATAAACGAGCCAAAAATTGAATTAAGATGGCGATCAAAGCCCGGAAGATGAAGTTACCTGCTAAAGTCTAATCTCTCACTAACAAAGAACTCCTTAAAAAAGTACATTGGTCATTCAAAGGAATTTCAGTTGGTCCTGAGTCCTATAAAAATGCAAAAACAAAAAAAACAAAAAAACATCTCCTCAAGGAGAAAAACTTTTTAACTTAATTATCATCTTCTAGTCATTAACAACTTCATGGTAATTTAAACACCTGCACGCTAAGTGCACTTCTTCTCGAGAACATTTTTATTTCAACCTTTTTTTTTATGTTTCTACTTCTTGAGAAGTTTTTCGTCCTTCCACTTAACCACGGAACAGTGTTTTACTTTTACAATATCCGTCAGCCATTTCATTTTATCTAGAGAAGCTTCTTTTTTACGAGAGGACATTTATTCGCTTAACTTATTCTTGCGACTTTTTTCTTTTCGAGTCGTTTGGATGACTTCTTTGGCAAAGGACACTACTTAGGCAATTGGAAGGTTCTTTCTTGTTGGAAGGATTTTCTTTATCTTTACACCTTGAAAAGTCCTTTACACGTTGGAGCCATGATGAAAGATATGGAATTCATCAATCTGCAAATGAAGAACTTTGTATTCTTCGTAGTGCAATCGATTTGCCTATCACATACCGGATATGTACGGTAGACACGAAAGGATGCTCTTGGAGATTCATTCACCGTATTATTTTCTGAAACGAGAAAGGGAATTCCTTGCCAGTTACAATACTAAAATACCAAAAGGCATCTCTGCAGTCTATTTTTGTTCCTTTGATCCTTGTTTGTGCAGCGATGTGTTTATTACGGCCACTGTGAATGAGTGGTATAGATGGCAGATATTTCAATCAATCAGTATATCCCTTTCCTTTCTGTTTTCTTTTTTTTTTTCTTTTTTTTAATTTGGAAAATGTCTTTTTATCTCATGTCCATTTCAGCTTACAGAAAATGTCAGACGACAGACGTCTTTTGCAATGTTGTTGGTGGTGCTGCGCCCGAAGGTGTTCGCTTGTCCGGACCATGTGTGCCAAAGGAGAAACGTTGCGATGGCTATTTGGACTGTCGAAATGGTCGTGACGAGGAAGGTTGCTCCGGTGTATCCTGTCGCCTGGATCAGTTTCGTTGTGCCAACGGACAAAAGTGTATCGATGCTGCTTTGAAGTGCAATCATCGTGATGACTGTGGCGACAAATCTGACGAACAGGGATGCAGTAAGTTTCTGAATGACATGATAGATTCATTTCTCTTCTTACAACACTTGGTTTCGTTTCTTTTCAATTTAGATTTCCCTCCATGTCATAATGGTCAGTTTCGGTGCACGAATGCATTATGTATACCGGCCAACTTTTACTGTGATGGTTATCATGACTGTGCGGATGAAAGTGATGAAGCAAATTGCACAGCTATAGCTTGTCCTGATAATAAGTTCCTGTGTCCACGTGGTGGGCCCGGTGGTTCACCTAAATGTATCCTGAAGTCACAACTTTGTGATGGCAAACGAGACTGCGAGGATGGCAGTGATGAGGAGACTGCTTGTTGTAAGTTCTTTCATTCCTTCTTCATGTTAAGTTGACTAATGACATAATCTATCTGCAGCAATTGCATCGTGTCCCGCTTTAAGTTGCGAACATAAATGTGGCCCATCGCTAACTGGAGGTGTTTGTTATTGTCGTCCAGGACAGTCATTAGCTCCTGACAACCGAACCTGTGTAGATTTAAACGAATGTGCGGAATGGGGTCATTGTGACCAGCTTTGTACAAATACTGAAGGTTCCTACATTTGTAACTGTGCAAATGGATATTCCTTGATCAATAACTCAAAGTGTATAGCAGCTGATGCCAATAATCTCGAATTGATCTTTGCTCATGATCGAGCGATCGTTAGAATGTCATCTCATGGCAATGATCCGAGGAGTGTGGCAAATGCGACAGCAGCTAGTGGTCTTGCTTTTCATTTTGGACGTAACGCTCTCTATTGGTCTGATACTAAGACGAGAAAAGTTCAATCTATGCAGTTGGATGAATTTAGCGGTACAATCTACCCTCTGGATCTGACGCTTCCCGGTACATGGGCCCCTGTGGCGTTAGCTGTGGATTGGGTCGGTGATAAAATTTATGTAGCCGACTTGGTTGGGCAGAAAATTGATGTCTTCGAATTAAGCGGCAACTGGCATGCAGTTGTCTTAGGCTCAAACCTCACCAGCCCTGCTGATTTGGCTCTCGATCCCACTTCAGGTCTTATGTTTGTAGCTGATGGGGGTCAAGTTTTAAGAGCCCACATGGATGGTACACATGCTAGGTCTGTTGTATCCGAGGCAGCATATAAAGCATCCGGTGTAACAGTCGATATCATTTCAAAGAGAGTGTTTTGGTGTGATTCCCTCTTGGACTACATTGAAACAGTGGATTACGAAGGTAACAATCGTGTTATGGTGCTTAGAGGTCAGCAGGTACCGAGTCCATCAAGACTGGCATTGTTTGAAAACCGAATTTTCTGGACAGATGCAACAAAACAAGGAATTATGTCAGTAGACAAATTTGAAGGACCAGCATCCATCCAAGTTACCTATAAAGCGAAAGATGTCCGTGAACCAAAAGCTATAGTGGCTGTTCATGCGCTAAGTCAACCGAGAGTGTCAAATCCTTGTGGCAATAACAACGGAGGCTGCAACCACATGTGCATTGTTACAGCAGTAAAGGGAGCCCCAACAGGTCTTGGCTACAGATGTGCATGTCATACTGGCTACCAATTACAAACCGATTTGAAGAACTGTAAAATCGTACGTGAATTCCTTATGTATTCCCAGCAACGTTTTATCAAAGGCAAAGTCTTGGATCCTGTAATTGAGGGCTTTAGCGATGCTATCCTTCCAGTTGTTTCAAGAAGAGCTCGCTTCGTGGGACTAGATTTCGACTCTCGTGACGAATTTATTTATTACTCTGATGTGCTCCAGGATGTCATTTACCGAGTTCACCGCAACGGAACAGGACGAGAGATTGTTCTGGCCTCTCAAAACGAAGGAGTCGAAGGTCTAGCTGTCGACTGGGCTTCAAAGAATTTGTACTACATCGACAGCAGGAAGGGAACTTTGAATGTACTATCGACAAGAAATGTAACCCATCGACGAACTCTACTCAAGAACTTGAAGAGACCACGTGCCATAGTTGTTCATCCGAATAGAGGATATATTTTCTTCTCAGAATGGGACCGTCCGGCGAATATCACTCGTGCTAATGCTGATGGAACCAATCTACTGGTCTTCAAGAACGTTACACTTGGATGGCCAAATGGCTTATCTATCGACTTTAAGGCCGATCGTGTATACTGGTGCGATGCATTACTAGATCATGTTCAACACTCCAATCTTGATGGTACCGATATAAAGACAGTGAACTCTCGACTGGTGCGACACCCATTCTCGATTGTCATTCACAATGAATGGATGTACATAACCGACTGGCGTTTGGATGCTATAATCCGTCTGCACAAGCTAACCGGCGAACAGGAAGAGATGATGGTACGAGAACCACAAACAAATAGACTTTACGGTGTCAAAGTATACAGTAGGGATGTCCAAAAAATCGAAGAGAAACAACCATGTCACATCAACAATGGAGGATGTGAAAAAATCTGCTTTGCCGTGCAAAGAAATGAAACCGAAGGTGACCTCCAGGCGAAGTGTTCTTGTCCATATGGAGAACGTTTGGCCGACGATGAGATGTCTTGTGTAGAAGATCCCACAGCAGAACCTCCAGTACAACCATGTCCAAACTCTTGGGACTTTACTTGCGGCAACCAAAGATGTATTCCCAAATCTTGGGTTTGCGATGGCGATGACGATTGCTTGGACAACAGCGACGAGGAACAGAACTGTACAAGTAAGTTTGAACCTTTACAGATTTTCCAAACATAAGCTAATTTTCATTTTCTTCTAGAACCAACTTGTGGATCAAATGAATTCCAGTGTAAATCTGGCCGTTGCATCCCTCTTAACTTCCGTTGTGACCAGGAGAACGATTGTGGTGACAACTCTGATGAATTCGAATGTGGCAATGTGACTTGCGGTGCGGCTCAGTTTCCATGTGCCAATGGGCGATGCATACCAAATATGTGGAAATGTGACAGTGAAAACGATTGTGGAGATGGCTCCGATGAAGGAGATTTCTGTGCTGAAAAAACCTGCGCTTACTTCCAATTTACCTGCCCCCGAACGGGACACTGCATTCCTCAGAGTTGGGTCTGTGATGGCGATGATGATTGCTTCGACAAGCAGGACGAAAAAGACTGTCCTCCAATCACATGTTTAGCTAATCAGTTTAAGTGTGCGGATCTACGGCAATGTGTGGAGGAATCCTATAAATGTGATGGCATTCCAGATTGTAATGATGGCAGTGACGAATTGGGATGTCCCTCAACTGGGCCGAATCAGTGCAATATGGAGAAACACTTCCGCTGCAAGAGCTCCGGCTTTTGTATACCGATTTCTTGGCATTGTGATGGTTCAAATGATTGCAGTGATCACTCGGATGAAGAAGATTGCGGACAGATTTCCTGTGCTCCAAACTTTTTCAAATGCAATAACACAAACTGCGTTTTCAAGGCTTACATCTGCGATGGAAAAGACGATTGCGGAGATGGTTCCGATGAGAGTACTTTACATGCTTGTATCCCACCACCGTTCAAATGTCCCCATGGTCAATGGCAATGCCCTGATGTAACGGAGAGATGTGTCAACATAACCTCTGTCTGTGATGGTTCACCCGATTGTCCAAATGGATTGGATGAAGGCGTAGGTTGCGATTTAGCTGAATGTCAACATCAAACTGGACTTTGTTCTAACGGATGCCAAAAGACGCCCCTTGGAGCAATGTGCATTTGCCCACCAGGATCGGAACTTGCGGCTGATGGTTATACATGTGAAGATACTGATGAATGTTTCCCACCTGGCCTATGTTCCCAATCGTGTACCAATACCAAAGGCTCTTACTTCTGTTCATGTACCGACGGATATACCCTAGAAACTGACAAACATCGCTGCAAGGCTGTAAATCACTCAGCCGCATTCCTGATCATCTCTAATCGTCACTCAATCTTAGTTGCTGACCTAAAGGAACAAGGACTGGAAAGGGTACCAATCATTGTGGAGAATGTAGTAGCGACAGCATCAAACATGCATACAGGAACGATCTTTTGGAGTGATATGAAGTTAAAGAAAATCTCAAGATTAGACCGAGGAATGGAACCACAAGAAATTATCACAACTGGTTTGGACCTTGTTGAGGGACTCGCATATGATTGGGTTGGACAGAATCTCTACTGGCTTGACAGCAAATTAAATACGATCGAAGTGTCTTCTGAAACTGGTTCGAATCGATTGGTTCTTGTCAGAGAAAATATCACTCAACCCCGTGGTATGTGTCTAGATCCAAGTCCAGACGCAAGATTCATCTTCTGGACCGACTGGGGTGAGAATCCTCGCATTGAAAGAATAGGAATGGACGGAACCATGCGTGAAACAATCATTAATACTAAAATCTACTGGCCAAATGGATTAACACTGGACATCGCAACAAAGAGGGTGTACTTTGCTGACTCCAAACTGGACTTTATTGACTTTTGTTACTACAATGGAACTGGACGACAACAAGTTCTCGCAGGAAGCCATTACCTTCTGCACCCACATTCATTATCCCTCTTCGAAGATACCCTCTATTGGACCGATCGTCAATTGAATAGGGTGTTATCTGCAAATAAATTCCGCGGAAAGAACCAAACCGTTGTGTCCCATTTGATCAGTCAACCTTTGTCAATCCATGTCCATCATCCATCATTACAGCCAATGTACGAGAATCCATGTGTAAAGGCCACATGCCAACATTTGTGCCTACTTAGTCCAAGTGCAAAGGAGGGCTTCTCATGCAAGTGCAAGCCTGGCTTTAGACTGCTCTCTGAAGGACGTTGTGTAGAAGAAGAAAATCCATTTCTCATGGTTGTGAAAGGAACGCAAATTGTAGATATTCCACTAAATGGAGGTGATGCCAGAGCAGGATCTTTAGCTCCAGTCATTGGTATTGATAGTAGCACTGGCTTAGACTTTGATCGCAAGGGAGAAACCCTTTTCTGGGTACAGGGACGTGAAGATGATGAAGAAAACTGCACCATCTATACAACACCTTATGGAGGTGGTAACAAAACTCAATTCCTTAGTTTGGAAACTGGTTTGGTTGGAGCTCCTTACACAATTGCATTTGACTGGCTAGGCCGAAATCTCTACATCGGCAATCGTGTTGCAAGCAACATTGAAGCAGTTCGCGTAGATGGCAAGATCAAGTATCGAACAATTGTTCTAGCAAATGACGGAAATAAGACATCGGTATCAAAACCCAGAGCCATTGCTTTGGATCCAAGTGACGGAAAACTATTTTGGATCGATGAAGGTGGTTTTGGAGTTCCAGTGAAGATCGGCAGAGTTAACATGGCCGGTACAAATGCATTGGTTCTTAAGGATGATATTGATCGACCAGAAAGTATTGCCCTAGATATTGAGAAGAAACAGATTTACTACAGCACTCAGTTCCCACCAACAGTATGCGCCATGGATTACAACGGAGAAGATCACCGAGTGATCCTCTCCGAAGTCAATGCAATCGCAAGACCAAAGAGCTTAGGAGTTCTTGATTCTCGACTTTATTACCTAGATCCAGTGTATGAGAAAATTGTAAGAGTAGATCTTCCAAGAGGAGACAACCCGAAAGTGGTTGTGGACAATGAGCCAGATCTAAAGAACATGATGATCTACAAGAAACGATCGATGATGCAACATCCTTGTCAGACAAACAATGGCGGTTGTGAGCACTTGTGTATACCTGACGATGGATCATCAAGGATTTGTGCATGTGGAATTGGCTATAGAAAGGAAAACGATATCAATTGTGTGGCATATAAGACATTTGCCGTAGTTTCACAGTTGGATGTGACAAGAGGTTACAGTTTGTCAGACAGCTCTGAAGCAATGGTGCCGATCAGTGGAAGTGGACATCACATTCTTCACGTTGATGTGGTATTCCGTGAGCAATGGATCTACTGGGCTGAATACAATCGTGGATACTGGAACGGAATATTTAGAACTCGACCAAATGGAACTGAATTGCAACACATTGTCAAGGATGGTATCGGTAGCAATGGAATTCGTGGTATCACTATCGATTGGGTGGCCGGAAATTTGTACTTCACCAATGTGTTTCCACATGAAAACTATGTCGAGGTCTGCTGGCTAGATGGAACAAATCGCAAGATTCTCGTAAAAACAACAAATGACGCCCCCAGAGAGTTGGCCGTGAATCCTATCAAACGGCTTTTGTACTGGATTGACTATGGACAGTATCCAAGAATCGGAAAGGCATATCTCGATGGATCTAATTGGATACCTGTCGTGACTTCAGGTATTTCGAATCCCCGTGACTTGACAGTGGATATGCTTACACACGATGTCTACTGGGTCGATTCCAAACTGGACACGATTCAGAAAATCTCATACTCTGGTGGTAACAGGCAAATCATTCGTCGCAACTTACCAAATCCAATGGGTATCGCTGTATACCTTGGAGATGTATACTGGGTTGATCGCAATCTCATGACGGTCTTCAAGGCATCTAAACTTCCTGGAAACAACACAATGCCCGAGAGAGTTCGAACAAATTTGCAGAAACTTCGAGACATTGCAATTTACAACATTAACAATCAACCTCCAGATGAAAGCAATCCATGTGCACGTTTAGGAAATGGAGGATGCGACCAACTGTGCTTCAGCTTCCCATCGGATGCAGTCAGTCCATCGAGATTGAACTTTAAGTGTGAATGTGCTACAGGAAAACTCAGTACAGATGGCAGGAAATGTGAACATGTCAATGAGTACCTTGTCTTTGCTACACGAACCGAAATCCGAGCTGTGAATCTGGATCCACGATCTACTCAAGTTCCTTTCCCACCAATGACAAATCTAACAAACGTCGTCGGTCTTGACTTTGACTACGCCGACAATCGCCTATTGTACACCCAAATCCGACCATGGTCCAAGATCGCCTACACCAAAGCAACAAATCCTTCTCTAGAAGACGTAAACGTAGTGCTTAGCAAGGGCATCAACCCGGAAGGCATTGCCTATGACTGGACACAAAACAAAATCTACTGGACCGACAGCTCAAACAACTCAATATATGCAATGAATCTGGATGGATCCGAATTGGTTATGATTGCAAGAGTTGAACGACCTAGAGCAATTGTTTTAGATCCTTGCAATGGTACCTTATTCTTCACCGATTGGGGACGTTTCGGAACCTCAGGCAAGATCTTCCGAACAACAATGGCTGGATCACTAAAACGAGCGATTGTCGATAAAGAACTATCACAACCAAGTGGTTTGGCCATCGATTACGAGGAACGCAAACTATACTGGACTGATGCTGTACGAGAGAAGATTGAAAGAGCAAATCTTGATGGAAAAGAACGAGAACTTCTCGTAGCGGCGACAATCTATCCATTTGCGATCAGTGTTTTTAGGAATTATATTTACTGGACAGATCTGCAACTTCGTGGAGTGTATCGTGCTGAAAAGCACACTGGAGCCAATATGGTTGAAATTGTCAAACGGCTAGAAGACTCACCCCGCGATATAAGAGTCTACAGTATGGAACGACAAAAATGCCAGGTAAATCCATGTCTGATCAATAATGGTGGCTGTGCACAGAGTTGCCATCCAGCACCGAATGGCAAGTCTGAATGTAAATGCGATGACAACTCAAAACTGGTTAACGAAGGTCGTATGTGTGCCCCACGAAACAACACCTGCGAGTCTAGCAAATTCTACTGTCAAAATGGCAAATGTATTTCACGTATGTGGTCATGCGATGGTGATGATGATTGTGGTGACAACTCTGACGAAGACCCCAACTACTGTTCATTCCATTCGTGTTCTCCAAATGAATTCCGCTGCAATAATGGTCGCTGTATCTTCAAGTCATGGAAATGTGACCATGAAAATGATTGCAAGGATGGTTCTGACGAGGTTGGTTGTACCTATCCACCATGTGTTGATGGGGAATTTACATGCAACAACGGCAGATGTATTCCACAGTCCCAGGTCTGCAATGGTGTAAACGACTGTAAGGACAATGCTACGTCCGATGAAACTCATGAACGTTGTCCAACCAATACTACTTGCCCTCCGAATCATCTCAAGTGTGAAAAGACAAACATTTGTGTAGAACCTTATTGGCTATGCGATGGTGACAATGATTGTGGCGATAATTCAGATGAAGATCCTTTACATTGTGGACAGAGAACTTGTCCACAGAATAGTTTCCGTTGTCCAAATCATCGCTGCATTCCTGCCACGTGGTACTGTGATGGTGATGATGATTGTGGTGATGGTGCTGATGAACCTCCAGAGTATTGTAAATCCGAAGGAAGAACATGCTTTGGCGATTTGTTTACGTGCGACAATGGTAATTGCATTCCAAGGATTTACATTTGCGATGGTGATAACGATTGCCTGGACAACAGTGACGAGGATAACCGACATCAATGCAGTGAGTTGCTCGAATCAATTTGAATGCTTCTTCAGATGTCCTAATTTGTGATTTTTTAATTTTTTTTATTTTAGATGACCGCAAATGTGATGAAGAGACAGAATTCACATGTGTGGAGAACAAGGCCTGGGGACGTGCACAATGTATTCCGAAGAAATGGATTTGTGATGGTGATCCAGATTGTGTAGATGGTGCTGACGAGAACACAACTCTGCATAGTTGCTCAACACAGCAGCCATGTGCTGAGGATATGTTTACTTGCGGCAATAACCGGTGTATAAATAAGGTAAGAACGGAAAAAGTTATGGCCATCGCTGTGGAACCCCGTTTTTTTAAATAAAAATTGACACTAACTTTCTCTATCGTATTCATTTTAGGGCTGGGTATGTGATCACGATAACGACTGCGGCGATGGCACAGATGAAGGCAAATTCTGTAATTCCAAGTACAAGACCTGCTCACCACAGGAGTTCACATGTCAAAACTTTAAGTGCATTCGTAATCAATACAGATGCGATGGCGAAGACGACTGTGGCGATCATTCCGACGAAGTTGGGTGTAAAAAAGATAATGTTACCTGTCCCGCTGGACAATTTACCTGTACAAACGGCCAATGTATTGATTATCATCTTGTTTGCAACAAGTCTCCTGACTGTACCGATGAATCCGATGAACCAGCTCATTGCAATGTGGACGAGTGTGCTAAGGTCGAGATCCATCAATGTGGTCACAAGTGTGTTGATACACTTACGAGCTACTACTGCGATTGCAACCAGGGCTACAAGTAAGATCAACTCTTGTTATCAAAGTTTAACATTCATTCTTACATCTTGTTGGTTCTTTTTTCTAGACTTCTAGCTGATGGCAAAGCTTGTGCGGATGTTGATGAATGTTTGGAAATACCAGGAGCTTGCTCACAGCACTGCTCAAATACACCAGGCAGCTACTATTGCAAATGTGATGAACGTTATTACGAACGCCAAGTTGATGAGCATACCTGCAAGCGAAAGGACAACGACTCTGCATGGCTGATCTTCACAAACAAATACTACGTTCGGAATATGTCTTTGGATGGCAAACAATACAATCTAATGCACCAAGATCTTATGAATGTTGTCGCGCTGGACTTTGATTTCCAGGATGAGTACATGTACTTCTGTGACGTAACGGCAAAGACAATTTTCCGATCAAAATACAACAATGAGGAAGACGTGAAACCAACTCGGGAGGCAGTAATTCGTCATGACTCGCATGGTTTAGAAGGAATAGCTGTCGATTGGGTGGGCAGGAAACTCTACTGGTTAGATAGACATTCAAAGAATCTCGACGTTGCTGAGTTGGATGGAACCAAAAGAAAAACACTCCGAAGTGGAGTTGTGGATCCCCGAGCAATCGTGGTTCATCCTGGAATTGGGTACCTTTACTTCACATCATGGCATCTCCAAGCCTACATTGCCAAAATGGGTATGGATGGTTCCAACTTCACTCGAATTTTAACATGGGAAGACGATATCGCTTGGCCAAATGCCCTTGCTATTGACTATTTCACCGATCGAATTTACTGGGCTGATGCTCACTTGGACTATATTGCTTATGCTGATTTAGAAGGACGACATAGACATATCGTGTTATCGGGAGCGAAAGTACCTCATGTCTTTGCTATATCTCTATTTGATGATTTCCTATTTTGGACTGATTGGAATCTAAAGGCGATCCAAAGAGCTAACAAATTTACCGGCAAGGATTTGACCACCTTACGGAATACAACCCACCGACCCTATGACATACATATCAACCATAGACTACGGCAGATTCCGTACACGAATCCATGTGGCAAGACCAATGGCGGATGTTCACATCTTTGCTTAATTTCACCACCAGCCGAATCCACATATCTGAACATTGAAGGGTACATCGAGGAGGGTGCTCCCAGTTATAAGTGTGCTTGTCCAAATCAGTTCTATTTAGCCCGAGATAGCAAGACTTGTATTGCCAATTGTACAACTGGCCAACATCGTTGTGGAGGAGATGATGAGAAGTGTATTCCATGGTTCTGGAAATGTGATGGAGAAAAGGATTGCAAGGATGGATCTGACGAACCAAGTACTTGTCCTGCTCGTCATTGTCGTGCTGGAACTTTCCAATGTAAAAATACAAACTGCACACCATCGGCAACCATTTGTGATGGAATCGATGATTGTGGGGATGGTAGCGATGAACAAAACTGTGACCTACCATGTCCTGACTCGGACTTTAAATGCAAGGCAAGTGGACGTTGTATTTTAGACAGTTGGCGTTGTGATGGTGATGCTGATTGCAAGGATGGTAGTGATGAAGATCCCGCTGTGTGCCGTAAGTGGAAAGAACTTCTAACAAAAGTTTTCCTGTTAAAAATTTCAATATTTCTTCTTCTAATTTAGATAAACGAACTTGTGATCCTGAAACAGAGTTTAGTTGCAAAAACGGTCGTTGCATCCCGAAATTATGGATGTGTGACTTTGACAATGATTGCGGTGATGATTCTGATGAGCCAGCTTATATGTGTCGGCAGAGAAACTGCACAACTGGATGGCAGAGATGTCCAGGACAATCGAACTACAGATGTATTCCCAAATGGCTATTCTGCGATGGTAAGGACGATTGTCGTGACAATAGTGATGAATTACCAGAGAACTGTCCGCAATGCTCAACAGAGACAGACTTTAAATGTGGCAATAACAGATGTATTCCAAAGTAAGTTGAATCATTGGATTTCCACAAATTCAGACCAACTAATATCTTTCCTCCTTTTTGTTATTTGCAGACAATGGATGTGCGATTTTGCGGACGACTGTGGCGATGGAAGTGATGAAGCTGAAAGTCTTTGCAAAGGAACTTATCGTGAATGTTCAGAATCTGAATTCCATTGCGGCAATGGCAAGTGTATATCCTCACGTTGGCGTTGTGATCATGAAGATGATTGCGGCGATAACACAGACGAGTTGAATTGTGAAGGTTACCAATGCAAGAATGGAACATTCCAATGCACATCTGGACATTGTATTGCTTCCTACTTCCGTTGTGACGGTGATCGCGACTGTAGAGATATGTCTGATGAAATTAATTGTCCACCACGTTTCCCAGGAGGAAGATATTGTCCGGAATCAAGGTTCCAGTGTGCCAACAACTTATGTGTATCACCATCGGATCTATGTGATGGTACTGATGATTGTGGTGATGGAACTGATGAGGATCCGAAGGTTTGCTCGAACTTTAACTGCGACACTTTGAGACGCTTCCAATGTGCTAATCATCGATGCGTTGCTAGATATCAAATTTGTGATGGAGTGGATAATTGCGGTGATGGATCTGATGAGAATAACATGACATTATGTGCATCTAAACAGAGACCATGTGATATGTACACTCAGTATCAGTGTGCAAATAAAAACTGCGTGGAAAGAACACAAGTTTGTGACTTCTCCGATGATTGTGGAGATGCTTCCGATGAATTGGGATGCCATGACAGCAGCTCCTGCTCGGAGTTGACTCGTGGAGGCTGTGAACATCATTGTCATAATTTAACAGATGGTGGATATATTTGTGCCTGCTTCCCGGGTTATATCATCTCCAAGGATAGCAAGAAGCAATGTGATGATATCGATGAGTGTGCAACAAGAGCACATAGTTGCAGCCATCAGTGTCACAATCTTAATGGCACATACTCATGTTCATGCCGAGAAGGCTTTAAACTTATCAATGGAATGTCTGGTGTCTGTAAGGCTGAAAAGGACGATGTAGTCTTGGTATTTGCAAATGGACCTGAAATTCGGGGTTATGATCTGCAGAAACGAGAAGAATTCGATGTTGTTGCTGGTGAAAAACGTATCGAAGCACTGGATTATGATGCCGAAGCACAAATTATGTTCTGGGCTGACAGTTATGACAAGACCATCAAACGATCATACATGGTCAATGCTTTAGATGGACAAGCAAAGATCGGTTTCGCTCAAGATTTAAATATGAAAGGTGGATCAAAACCAACAGCTGTGGCTGTCGATTGGTTAGCCGACAATCTCTACTGGACTGAAATGGACAGGACCGGATCTAAACCAAGAGGTCGTGTTATGGTTGCAAAGACCGATGGTCGTTATAGAAGAGCTGTGGTGAGCGCTGGATTAGAGGTACCCACAGCGATAGCTGTTGATCCTCAATTGGGTAGAATGTTCTGGGCAGATGCCGGTTCAGCACCAAAGATCGAGGTATCCTGGATGGATGGATCTAAACGAAGGCCATTGATCACAGAATCAATTCGTCATCCTGCTGGTTTGACTGTTGATTACTCCCAAGATCACATCATCTATTGGGTTGATACAAAACTCAATACTATCGAATCTGCTCGTCCAGATGGAACACAGAGAAAGACTGTAACCAAAGGTGAGCAATTACGTCATCCGATTTCCTTGGATATCTTCGAATCAAGCATGTACTGGGTAACCCGAGATAGTGGGGAATTGCTAACACAAGACAAATTCGGTCGTGGAGTTCAGGTAATTGTACATAGAAACTTAGTTAACCCAGCTAGTGTGAAAGTGTACCATGAAAAACGATACAATACCTCCCTACGTAATCCATGCTATGAAAGTAGTTGCTCACATTTGTGCTTACTGGTGCCTGGTGGACGTCGGTGCGCTTGTCCTGATAATTCTGGTCCACTACCTTCACATCGATCAACAGCTGAAGTTGTTTGTGATGCTCCAGCTGAACGACCACGCTCTTCACCAAGAGTATGTCCATGTCAAAATGGCGGTTTCTGCTTTGAGAACGAACGTGGAGATTTGGAATGCGTATGTTCGCCTGATTTTGGTGGTGAACATTGTGATCGTGCATTGGGAGGATCATTTGGTCCAGGCAATGGCAATGTAGCGGCAGTTGTTGTGCCAATCATGGTGATATTATTGGTGCTACTAGCTGCCGGTGGTGTGTGGTATGTCATCAGGAAGAAGCCTTTGTAAGTGTTTTTTTTTTTTTTTTGATAAATTTTGAAACGGACGGGATTGTAAAGTTTATCTTTGTTTTTCAGTGGAAAATTGGCACGTCTTCCCACACTCTCATCATCGCAGAGTGTCACATTCCGTCATGGAACTAATGTGGAATTTAATGCACCAGGATTCCAGAATATGCCCCCGCCAGGTGAAATTCCACCAATGGATAGCTACAATTTACAAACTGTCAATAGCAATAAAACGCGTGATTTCTCCAATCCAATGTACGATGCTGTACAATCAGGGACCACCACAGATCCAACTCTAGGAAATGGATCAGGTAAGTGCGTTGGAATTTAATCTTATTCTTTGTAAAGTTTTAATCGGTGTGAACCCGATCAGTTTACTAAAATGTAGTAACAGTCCATAAGTTCTTTAATGAAGTCTTGCATAGGTTTGATCATACTACTGGGCAATACAAATTCATCATTGAACTATAGCAGGTGCCATCGATGATAACGTTGCTCTCAGTGTCATCTTTGAACGAATACGGGCCAATGATTCCGCAGAACTATAAACCGTACCAAAAGTGCTTTTTTCCGGCTGCATTGGCAGCTCTTATACTTCCTGAGATTGCTCATCTGACCAAATACGGCAGTTTTATTTATTAACATACCCATTCAACCACAAATGAGCTTCGTCGCTGAAGGCAATTTTTCGATAAAAAAAAGCATATCTTCCTCCAGCTTTTCTACGGCCCACTCACCGAAGCGACATTGTGGCAGGTTTTTCGACTTCAGCTGTATTTTGTAAGGTTTATACCAATACTCTTCCATAAAATCTTCCACGCAGTCCAAAAACTGCTGGGAACGGCGACAAATGGACAAATCACGGCCTTCATTAACACTGGCGAATACTGTACGGACTCGCATACGTGTAGGTGATTTGATACCCAAACGCATGAAATTTGTTCGAAATTTGGTCACTCTGACTTGAATTGCTTGCTCAGTAGCTCGATTACGGCAACTGTAAAATCGTCGAAGTGCGCGAAATTGGATAATAATATTAAATAATTTTTAAGCGTTGTTCATGTGCAAGTTTTTCCATAATAAAATGGCAATACAAACATGTTCGACTTTGACACATGTCAAAAATAACGCTTGAGCTGTGAAAAGTAGAACTTTAAAAAAGCAAACAGCAAAAAAAAATCACCCGGTATAATTGATAGACAAGATTAGTCATAAGATAGCTTTAAGGTCGAGCGCTTGGTAAAAGTTAGTAAGCTAGAACATTTTTGTCTAGTTTGTAAGCAATAATAATAAATATAAAAATGTTGAAAATAAATTTCTAATTCTAGGAATCTATGAAGTTCCACATGATGTCAATTCGAAATTGAAACCAATTGGACCATTCACCGAGCCAGTATCAGCAATATTAGCGCCAAGCAGTATAACGCACAAGTCATCACCGCAATTACAATTGCGCACTAGAGAACTGGATCCATCAGCGGATACAGGCAAAGATACGCAATACCTTGTTGAAGAGGATAAGTCTGAATGCTGATATTAAATTAAACTTTTGCAATATCTTCCACTCCCGAAACCGCCCTATCCTATGCAACATCCCTTCCCTTCCTATCTCCACATCACATTACAAAGCCACAACAAACACAAAAACAAAATGAAAATACAAAAGAAGACAAGATACGAATATACATATTTTAAAACCGCCTTTTTGCTCATACCTAAAGAAAGACCATACCTTAGTAACTTTGACCGGTCCACCAAAGTGTATCTAAGTTGTATACTTCCGGCTGCCATTTTAAAATGCAAACAGAAAAATAAAAAAACAAAACTAAAAAGCAAAACCCTATTTTGATGACAATATTGAGACATATTCGTATGCGTGTATGATCTGAAAAAACTTATCACGAAAACTACTTATATTATACACCAGAGAAGAAAATGATAACTAAAATGAAAAAAAAGAAAACAAAAAACATATTATAAAAAATTTCAAGTATTTTTAAAAACATTCCAAATGTAAACGAACATTCCTCCCCGCCATTGAAGCCGCCACAACTTCTGCTGGAACTTGCAATGACCTCAAATGAAAACAACACTTTTCGTCCGTTAAATATCTTTTACTCTTTGAAAGAAATCTTTTTCTTCACAAAAAAAAACAAAAAACAAAAAACAAAAAGGAAAAGAAAAACTTTAAAACATTCTTCTTTCTTTCTTTTTTTTTTTGAATATTTTTTTTTTCCTTTCGTTTTTTTTATTTAACAATTCTCTTTTACATATTTTATTTTTTTAAAGTGTAAATTTTAAAAATGAAATTATATAACAATTCCAATCAAAGCAATATTTTCTTAAGACATTATTTATATTTAAAATAAAAAAAAAAAATAAAAGAAATCGTTAAATAATTAATTGGCTTAAAAGCTAAGCTTTTAAGTTAAAATAAATAAAAGAAAAGATAGTAACAATAGTGGAAAACGTATACGTATCCACCCATTTCAATTTGTTATATCAATTTTAATTTTATCTTTTAATAGTTGTTAAGTCTATTTTAGTGTGTTTATGTTGAAAATTTCTTTAAAAAGGTTATTAGCTTCTAAATCAAAAAGAAAAAAGCTTCTTCCGTTTCTCTTTCTTTGATTTTCTTTCAGAGATTATATTTTGTTCTTAAAAAAAAAAACCGAATAGTAAATAAAATCAAAACTAAACGAACAAACTAAATATATTTATATATATATATGTAGGAAAATCAACAACATAAAATTAAAAAAACAAAAAACAAAACAAAAATAATTATGTATAAAGTAAAAAAAACAAAAACTAATAAATAAATATAGAAAGAGAGCATTTTATATATTTTTATATTGATACGAAACAAAAGAACAAACACAAAACAAAAAAAAAAAAATACATATGAAAATATCGAGAAGAAGACGCGCCATTTTTTGAAAATAAAATAAAAAAAAATCAACCTAAAAGCTATTGTTAAACATAATTTAAAAAAAAAAAAAAAAAAAGAAGCGAGATAAATAAAATACAAACAACAAGAAAATATTTATGTAAAAATTGTAAAAAAATAATAATAAAAACGAGAAAATATATACTATATGTATATCACATAAAATGAGAAAAGAAAATACAAAACACTTGTATAATTTAACGTTTAGTTTTTATTAGATTTTCATTCTTAAAACAAAAATGTTAATAAGTTTATGAGTTTTGTTTAACTATTTTATTATTTTATTAATTAGTGTTTTCTTGTGGTTTCTCTGTTTTGTTTTGTTTTGCTTTGCATTTTAGAGAAGAGAAGAAAAACCAAACGAAAACCAACATAGGAGTATTTTTTTGTGTTTTTATTTTTTATTTTTTTTATTTTGTTTCTTGTAAATTTTTGTTTATCAATGAAAAAAAAATTCTAATTTTATTTTTGTCGAATATTATAATTATCACTTTATAGTTATATAAACATATATATATATATATACATGAAAGCAGAAAAGCTAAAACAAAAAAAAAAAAATAATAAGAAAAATGAGAAAAATAAATGGTTGTTAGGAAGTTATACATTAAAAATTTATTTAAAAAAAAAATATATATATAAAAGGACTTGAGTTTATTATTTTGGGGAGAACTTTCAACTTTTGAGGATGTTAAGGGCCAACCCATGAGAAGACCCATGAGCTTCATATCGATACACACCACCTATTCATCGATTTTAAGGCCGAATATGACAGCATCTATAGATACCCTGCCAAACCCGTCCGTCCATGGCAGGATGACGATGGAGAATGCACGCTGCTCCATCAAGGTCGGTAAAGATCTCACCGATACCTTTGATGTCCAGAAAGTATTTAGACAAGGCGATGCGCTGTCATGCGATTCTTTCAACATCATACTTGAAAGAATATTGCAAAACCCACGAGCAAACACAAGTGGCACGATCTTTCAAAAGTCCGTCCAACTACTCACATACGCAGACGATATTGAAAATGGTTTTAGCAGTCAACGAGGGCAAGGCCAAGTATCAGGTTTTCCAAAAGGGACTTGACAACTTGGAATTTATTTTTTTTTGACGCACTCTTTCACTAATCATCAAACAACTGTCACTGTCAATTTATTTAGTAAACTCAACATTTTCATCATGGTAAAGTACACGAACGAGTAACGTCTGCGAATTATAAAAATTTTCTACCGAAATTCGGAGTAGGTGACTGCAACTTTAAGCGCGTTAATTCCATTTTTCGTCTGGGTTCCGGGTTCGTCAATAAGCAAAATATGCGTTATTGGTCGTGTGAAAATCCACATGTGCTCTATTAATCACCACTTCATCCACAAAAAATAACTGTTTAGTGCGCTTTGCATGCCGACGGCGTTGTTGGGCCATATTTTTTCGTCGACGATAACGATCGTCACGTTACTGTGAATGGTTAGCATTATCGCGCTATGATCACCGATTATTTTTAGCCCGAATTGGAAGATATGGACCTGGGCGACATGTGGTTTCAACAGGATGGTGCCACAAGCCACACAGCACACGTTAAAATCGATTTATTGAAGGGTAATTATGGTTAGCGTGTTATCTCAAGAAATGGGCCAGTCGATGGGCCGCCTCGTTCGTTCGATTTAACGCCGCTTAACTATTTTCTGTGCGGCTACGTTAAGTCATTGGTTTATGCCAACAATCCGACGGCGGCCGTTTCGGCCGAAATGTGGGTCCAACGAATCGACCGCTGCAAACGTGCCCACGGTGGTCATATGAACGAAGTCGAGTTCCATTCATAAATGTTTTGATTGTACTTCAAGCCGATAATAAAGTTTTTGCAATATCTCGAATGGTTTGCGTTTTATTTAAAAAAAAAATTGTCAAGTCCTTATTGGAAAACCCATGATATGCTGTCAGGCAAAAAGGACAACCAACACCGACGTCTCGGGCAGAACGTCACCTTCGACAGATATAACTTTGAGGTAGTTAAGGACTTTGTCTACCTAGGCTCCGCTATAAATACAGACAATGACACCAGCGCTGAGATCAAACGAAGAATAACTCTTGCTAACCGCTGCTTGTTTGGGCTAAGAAGGCAATTGACTAGCAAAGCCCTCTCCCGAACCACGACCTATATTAGACTTTAAAAATCCCTATTCTGCTCTATGGCGCAGAGGCATGGACATTATCAAAAATGGATGAAGGTGTTCTTGGTTGTTCCGAGAGAAAAATTCTTCGAACGATCTTCATTCACCGTCTGCATTGACGGAGAATGGCGGAGGAGATTCAACTGTACAGCGACATCGACCTAACCAAAGACTGAGATGGCTGGGTCATGTAGAGCGTATGGACACTAGAGATCTGCATGAATGCCATAAAAGTTACCCATGAGACACCCATATAAATTTACTACCCATACTCATTCAATTCACACACAGTGATTCCTCACTCATTGAGTGAAGAGAATTATGAATGCTTGTGAGTATGGATGCAACGAGGTCTCATAACTCACAGGACTCATACAACCTATGATTCACACTCATCATAACTCACTACCCATATCATTCTTTATTTTGGGTACCTGTGAATGCTGTATAAGGGTGGACACCGCATTTGAATCATTCGTGTTACTCGAGTTATTACGCAGACGATTTTGGGATTCTGTTGTGCGTTTTGGGTGAGTGTGAATGAGTATGAATTTCGACGGTCGACAGCACAACACAACTTATATACCAGCACTCACTCAGACTCATTCACAGGTCCATTGTACAATGAGTAATGAGAAGTATCCATGAATCAAGTTGTGCATTCACTGCGCGAATGTATCCATGCAGATTTCTAATGGACACCAATGCTCCGGTCCGAAAAGTCTTTGAATTCGTTCCCGAGGGACAGCGCAGTAGAGGAAGGCCAAGACTCAGGTGGCGCACGCAAGTGGAAGGGGACTTGAGCCAACTTAGCGTGTGAAACTGGAGACAGTTAGCTAGCGATCGAGCTGGCTGGAGACGCTTATTGACTGAGGCCCAGATCTATCCCGGACTGTATCACCACCTAAAGTAAGTAAGTAAGGGCCAACCAACGTTGTTCAAAGTAGTCGATTGGGCTCTGAGTTGGAATTTGTATTGGTTGCAAGTTGGATGACTAGGGTGGCCACCTAAGCATCAACCTGACAACGCCCTATAACTGGATTTGATTTAATCAGAGGCAAACAAACTCCTATATTTTCCCCAATAACTTGCTGTCTCCAATGAAATGTGGATTTAGGAAAGGTCATAGCTATAAAACGGCCATAATTAAAGTTGTAGACGATATCAGGGGGGTTACTCTGTATTTCGATTCTATTTTAAATTGGCACTCTCTAACACTTTCGAATCGAATTGATTCGATGAAAGTGTTTCTCTCATTTTCGAAAATTTTTGTCGAGACTTGCGATTCGACTTGATAAATGTCAATTAACCCATTTAGTCCCAAAGATATTTAAAGTAAAATTTCAAATTTTTGGTAATATAACTTTACTGAATAGTGTTAAGAGAATACAAAAATATTTTTTTTATGTTTTTTTAACCCTTGTGTCAATACGACATACCTGGGTGTGTATTTGTATTTTCAAATGCAAAAATCATGGTGATACACATAGCAGACCGGCCTTAATTTTCGAGTAGCTTCCCAAAAATGGAAACTCAACCAATTCCAATTAATTTTAAGTAAATAAGAAAATAAATACCTACAAGATTAGAAGTTACACCACACTAACCATACGTGCATACCCGGGTATGCAGCCTGTCTTCTCACGTCAAATATGGTAGTGCCTTCCTGTTTAGACACTTAACCGGCAGGACCATCTGTAGTTTATCGTTTGCTGAATATTATCGGCACCAATAAGAGACTTATTTCCAATGCTTAACAGAAATTTCCGTAAATACCCACTAAGTATGGTATTAAAATCTGGTGGCTATGCGATGCAAAAACTGCATATGCACTACAAGGCAATATCTAGGTGAAGTGAAGAAGATAAGCCAAGGAGAACAAGTAGTAAGTCAGTTAGTGCAATCCTATTAAAACACTCGACGAACAATTTTTTTACATCACTTGACCTAGCCAAATTTGGCACTAGTTGGAACACTAAAAACACAGTTTCTACCGCTGAAAGAACGTGCTGTTTTATCCAGTGTTCCATGATAATGCAACATTGTTATCCTATGTGCCAAAAAAGCAGTGATTCTATCGTCTTCAGTTCACTACGATAGAACAATTGTTGGCGTAAAAAGTAAGCCAGAAATCATAAGATAAAATTATTCCACTGAAGGCGGAGTTAACACGATTGACAAAATGTTTGGCGAATACTCCACAAAACGCCGAACTAAACGGTGACTGGAAGCTTTTTTTTATATTATTTTAGACGTCGCTGCATTAGCAGCAAAATCAATATCTACATGTGCGCATCGCAAAAATTTGCAGGATCTCGGAAGAAACCTTGCAATGCCATATATAAGGACTCGATCGAAATCCCAGCAACTTCAACACCAGGAATGGAATAGAAGTAATGTTCGAACAGAGTGTAAAATTTTAACTCTTATCTTCCAGCCACCAGTCTAGGGGAAACGCGATAAGACTGGAAACATACAAGAAAAATCCAACTGTACCATATGTTAAACTGAATCCAAGGGACGGCCAACTGGAAAGGAATGCCAAGTTTGTAATAAGGCAGTCTGGCATAGGCATAGTCGCGATCTTACACGTGCCAAAACTGTTTGTGATTACTTATTTTAAACAAACATTAGAATAAAATTATTTTATTGGTAGTTATAATTAGATTCGAAATACAGAGTGACCCCCCAGGGAGGCATTTTGGATTTCTCGAAAGTATTCGATACAGTTAACCACACAAACATCTGTAACAAACTGTTGATATTATTTGGTTCTTCGAACTCAGGCAAAAATACGATATCTTACTTACTTACTTTAGGTGGCGCTACAGTCCGGGGTGGACCTGGGCCTCAGTCAACAAGCTTCTCCAGCCAGCTCGATCCCTGGCTAGCTGCCTCCAGTTTCGCACGCTAAGTTGGCTGAGGTCCTCTTCCACTTGCGTGCGCCACCTGAGTCTTGGCCTTCCTCTACTGCGCTGTCCCTCGGGGGCGGATTCGAAGACTTTTCGGACCGGAGCATTGGTGTCCATGCGCTCTACATGACCCAGCCATCTCAGTCTTTGGATCTTCACTCTTCTGGCTAGGTCCATGTCGCTGTACAGTCCATACAGTTCGTCAGTTTGTAGTTGTATCTCCTCCTCCACTCACCCTCAATGCAGACGAGAGCGAAGATCACTCGAATAATTTTTCTCTCAAAACAACCAAGAGCACCCTCATCCATTTTTGATAATGTCCATGCCTCTGCGCCATAGAGCAGGACCGGGATTTTTAAAGTCTTATAAAGGGTGGCTTTTGTTGTCCGATAGAGGGCTTTGCTACTCAATTGCCTTCTTAGCCCAAAGAAACAAACAGTATTTATAGCAGAGCCTAGGTAGACAAAGTCCCTAACTACCTCAAAGTTATATCTGTCTAAGGTGACGTTCTGCCCGAGACGTCGGTGTTGGTTGTCCTTTTTGTTTGACAGCATATACTTGGTCTTGCCCTCATTGACCGCTAAACCCATTTTCGCCGCTTCCGTCTCAATACTCGCGAAAGCGCCACTGACATCACACTGCTTTCTCCCGATTATGTCAATATCGTCGGCGTATGCGAGTAGTTGGACGGACTTTTGAAAGATAGTGCCTCTTGTGTTTGCTCGTGAGTTTTGCACTATTCTTTCAAGTACGATGTTGAAAAAATCGCATGACAGCGCATCGCCTTGTCTAAATCCTTTCTGGACATCAAAGGTCTCGGTGAGATCTTTACCGACCTTGATGGAGCAGCGTGCATTCTCCATCGTCATCCTGCACAGACGGACGAGTTTGGCAGGGATGCCAAAACTAGACATTGCTCTATATAGCTTGTCTCTATAGATGCTGTCATACGCGGCCTTAAAATCGATGAATAGGTGGTGAGTATCGATCTGAAGCTCATGGGCCTTCTCCAAGATCTGCCGTAGTGTGAATATCTGGTCGATGGTGGACTTTCCTGGCCTGAAGCCACACTGATATGGACCTATCAGGTTGTTGACGAACGGCTTCAGGCGTTCACACAAAACGGCGGATAAGATCTTATATGCCATGTTAAGGAGACTGATGCCTCTGTAGTTGGCGCAGTTCAGAGGGTCTTCTTTCTTGAGAATTGGACAAACAATGCTGAGGTTCCATTCATCGGGCATACTTTCGTCCGACCATATTTTACAGATGAGTTGGTGTATGCTCCTTACCAAGTCATCGCCTGCCGCTTTGAAGAGCTCGGCAGTCATGCCATCCGCTCCAGCAGCTTTGTTGGACTTAAGCTTCGATATGGCTATCTTCACTTCATCCAGGTCGGGTGGATGGAATTGTTGGTCATCATCGTCCAGGTTGAAAGGTTGATTCTGCCTGACAGCGGTATTTGGTCCGTCATCGCCGTTATACAGTCTGCAGAAATGATCTTTCCAAATCCTCAGCATCGACTGCGATTCTACTACGATGTTCCCTTGTTCATCTCTACAGGCTTCTGTTCGGGGTTTGTTTCCGCGGCATGTTATTTGTACCTTTTGGTAAAACTTCCGAACCTCATTCCTGGAGTAGCATCTCTCAATTTCCTCGATCGCGCGCTTCTCATGCTCTTTCTTCTTCCTCCTGAGAAGTCGGCGTTCGTCTCTCCTCTTCCGCTCATAGGGTTCATGAGCAGCTCTGGTCTTTCTAAGCAGCGCCGCGTTATATGCATCTTGCTTAGCTGCATGTGCTTGCCGGCATTCATCATCGAACCAGGGGTTTCGTTGTGGTGGATGAGTGAAACCCAGCACATCAGAAGCGGCATCTCTGATGGCGTTTTGGCAGTGTTTCCAGTGGTCTTCGATGCTTGATGCTGGCGGCATTGGACCTCTTAAGAGATTAAGAGACACTCGATCGGAAAAGGACTTGGCGATCTCTTGCGATTGTAGCCGTCTGACGTCGAATTTTCTCACAGCATTAGTTTGTCTTGGCGTAGTTTGGGATATTAGCAACCGTACCTTGGCTACAACAAGGTAATGGTCCGAGTCGATGTTGGCTCCTCGGAACGTACGGACATCCATAATACTGGAGGAGTGTCTTGCGTCGATCGCAATGTGATCAATCTGGTTGACCGTTGATTGATCAGGAGTTCTCCAAGTCCCCTTGTGTATGTCGAGATGTGGGAACTGCGTGCTAGCCATGACAATGTTTCGCCCCGCCGCAAAGTCGATTAGCCTGAATCCGTTATCGGAGGTGGTGTTGTGCAGGCTATATTTTCCGATTGTTCCACCAAAGATACCCTCTCTTCCTAGCTTTGCATTAAAATCACCGAGTCATAGCTAGGGCATTGCTCGTAGGTCTTGTTAAGGAGCTCGTAGAAGGCATCCTTGGTGTCATCATCTTTCTCCTCTGTGGGGGCATGCGCGCATATGAGGCTTATGTTGGCGAATTTAGCCTTGATGCGGATTGCTACGAGGCGCTCGCTCACATGCCGGAAACTGAGGACTTCTTGTCTTAGTCTGCCTCCGACAACAAATCCGCATCCAAATAAGCGCTGCTTTTGCCGTCGATAGCAATTGCCGTAGTACTCGTAGATGTCGCAGTTTTTCATCTTCTTTTTGTCCGGCCCATCCCATCGCATTTCTTGGATGGCGGTTATGTCTGCTTTGCAGCAGTCTAGGGCCTCCGCTAGTTGCTTAGCTGCACATGGTCTATTAAGGGATCTAACATTCCACGTGCATATCCGAAGCTCATTGTCCTTAAATCGTTTGCGTAGGTTGTCAACAGTAGATCCGTCCATATCCGAGGCTTGTTGATGCTTCGTAACTTAATTTTTTTTTTTAAATGACCGGGCAGTTATCCCGGCGGCACAACCCCCAACCTGGAGGACCAGTTCCACTTTGAGTGCCCCTAGGACGAGGGGTCGGTTACACCGAAGCCAGTAACCCGTTCCGGGATGTGAGCGTTGCCGTTCGCCCTTATAGGGCTCGTTCGCCACCATCTCTTTTCCAGGACCCTGACTAAGTCCTGGAAATCCTTTCCGGCCTGAGCTCCAAATATGTCGGAGTAGCCTGGATAAGGTCTTGTTTTGTTTTTCCGACACTAATCCTGGTTAATGGCGCAGGAAACTCGCTATTTGCCCCCTTCACTTCGCAACCTCTAGTGAGATTCCCTGATGGCGCCACGGGGAGGCGTGAAGTAGGACTTATTAGCAGAGCTGCAAGATGTTCGGCTGCAGAGGCTCATTCTCGTCATTTAAAGAACCAGCACCTGTCGGAAGATGCTACTTCTACGAGGCCTTATACTAATCGTTGCCATCAAATACGATATCATACCTAAAACTTAGGAATCAAGCTACTTCAGTTGGCCAAAAATCGTCTAATTTTACGTAATTTAATAGAAGAGTTCCGCAGGGCTCCATCCTGGGACCTCTTCTTTTCTCCCTTTACGAAAATGCGATTTCCACTTCCGTGACCTCATCTATACAAATGTATGCTGATAACGTTCAACTCTATCGAAGTTGTCCTCTTGGTATGATTGATGACTGTGCACACGCTTTAAACACTGACTTAACATATAAACCTGATCAGAAAATGCAACCTTGTCTCACCCCACTTTGGATCTTGAAATCCTCTGACAACCTTCCTCGTGCAGGAAGTGGCACTTTGACCCAGCATATATCTGGTTTACCTTAACCGGATAAGGCACTCCAAGTAAACTCCCTGTTGACACTATCGAATGCGTTCTCAAAATCAATGAACAGCATGTGAAGTGGCGAACGATATTCAACGACTACTCGATGATGATCCACAGGGTGTTGATGTGGTCGACACAGGAGGATCCAGAGCGGAAGCCTGCTTGTTCGGCATTCAATGTGTCTTCTAGGTGTTGTTTGATTCGCTACAGATTATTTTAGCTCTTATCTTAGCTACAGCAGGGAGTACACAGATACCTCTCCAGTTTTCGCATTTCATTAAATTTCCTTTCTTAGAATCGTCAAGATCATTCCTTTCTTCCACTCGTCAGGAAAGCTCTGTTTCCCAAGTTCTTCCAATTAGAAGGAACAGTAGCTCATCCGATGTGGCGATGTTAGAGCTGCTCGTAAGAGCTCGACTGGAATACCGTCAAGTCCTAGTTGTTTTTTAGTGCTTTGATCGCGATAGTAGTCTCATCCTTACTGGGGGTCGTGGTCCGTATTCGGGAGTTTATCAGAGCATATCGTTAGCGAATACACGATTCAAAACCGTAGAAAATGCCCTTCGATCTCTTAAGCTGTTCCTCATTCGAACTAAGCAAAAAGTCGTCTAGGCTTGGCTGAACCTGCGACCACCTGTCAGCTTCTTTGTGATTCTATTGACGGTCCTGCTGTCGCACCTGCATGCAGCCTCCTCTCATTCTGTAGCCAGCGCGTTGGTTTAGTTGCGTTTGCCATTGTTGTGTATTTCGTTAACTTAAGGTATTGTGTTATCACCTTTCATTTAAATATTTTCAAACCACTTCCTCGCCTATTTTGAGTATTTAATAAATTGTTAAGAATCAACTCGCGTGTTTTATCGCGTGTCATGTCGTACGCTACGCTGTACTTCTCTTAAAAACATGCAAAAGCATTTCTCACAACACATCAGTGTTTTTGAATGTTTGCGGCCAGTGAGCTGCTGATTGTTTCGACACCTTCCGAAAGATGGTCCCTTAATTGTTAGCGAACTGAGGGATCCTTTTGTCTGTCGATGTTGAACCTGGGTATTTTCGCGTCATCGTGAGATGTTCGAACTGCAGCAGTGCGTAGTCGGAGAGTAGCTACCATAAGATCGTGATCTTGCACAATCCCCACATCTGCTTTTCATCTGTTTCGGACGTCTAGAAGACTACTTCTATACTTTGATAGCAAAGTGGTCAATTTGGATGGATGTTGCCTTACTGTGATTAGAAACCCAACGTCGACTTTTCGCTGGTCATCCAAAAAAGAAGAAGGAGAATACCAGTCCCCAAAACGTAACACTGTGCTGCCCTAACCATCTTAATTCGCTAATCTCTAGATGTCTAGCCTATATCGCATGAATTCACTCTCTAGTTAGAGGAATCTGGCATTGTGTGGTCCTTCTTTTCTCGAGTTAAGGAGCGTTTTCACATTCCAGAATCCTATCTTTGTCCAGGTACTATAGCCAAAAGCCGTCACTTTGCGATACCCAGTGTGTCGACCGTTTCTTGTTTCTACTCATCAATTGTGCTTATTTTATCTTCTAGTGGCAACCATCGGGTACTGGTAAATGTCTACTCGGGCTCGACGTGTTAAACACATAACCGCGAGTGCTGACTAGTAGACCAAAATAGCAGCACAATAAAAGAGACAGCGGATGAATTCCCTACATAGAATCAACGGCAACAGTTACGAAGCAGAAAAAGACTTGAATACGGATGGATGGAACCACTGACGTTTATAGGCCACATGCATCCGAACAACTAGCGAAAACCCTAGACTCCTGCAAAGCAAATATTACCGCCATCCAAGAAATGCGATGGGATGGACCGAACAGAAAAATTAACGCCTATTTGGATGCGAATTTGTTGTTAAAAGCAGACTTAGACAAGAAATCTTAAGTTTCTGGCATGTGAACAAGCGCTTCGTAATAATCTTTATCAAGGTTTAATTTGCCACCATTAACTATATAGGCCCACACGCTCCTTACAGAGGAGAAAGCTGACGACACCAAAAATAGCTGGTGCGAGCTCGGCGATCTTTTTTTTTGTTTTAAAAAATTAACACTCAAGTGGGTACGAATTCTCTTATAGTCCCTGAGCATGTGCTAAGTGTTTTGGAAATTTGGACAGAGAGAGGAGAAATATCGAGCTCAGTGGTTATTTTGCTACATGGGTGGCATCCAACATTTAATGGCAAGACTAAATTGTTAGTGAGAGCTGGCTTGTTCTACACATCTTATTTGATTTTTGTGGAGTGAAAAAAAGCAAGTCTTCCGGGCACGGCTGGCATTCGAACACCGAACCTATCGATTTGGAAGTTCACTACCACTTGACCCACGGCAACCCAATGCAAAGCTAGTACTGTCGGAAGCCTACACGACAGCAATTCCAATAACAGATTCAGGGTAATCGGCGGGGGCGGCATTCTGCCACCAACACGAGCATGAGAAGCACGTTGTCGGCGAAGTTGAGAGATTTGAGATTCAGAAGTTTTACCAAAAGATAAAAAACACATTCCACGGACCCAAAGCCCAAGCCGAAGCCTGTAGAAACCGACAACCGATGCGGATTTAGAAAGAGCATTTCTATAGACTAAATAACTCCGCTGACGAACCAATTACAGCCTTAACGAGCATATACCATCTCATCTGTAAAATATGGTCGGATGAAAGTATGTTCGATGAATGGAACCTCAGCATTGTTTGTCGGATCCTCAAGGAAGGAGACTCTCAGAACTGCACCAACTAAGAGGCATCAGTCTTTTTAACATCGCATATAAGATTGTGTGAACGCCTGGAGCCATCCGTCAACAACCTGATTGGTTCATATCAGTGTGGCTTCAGGTTAGGAAAGTCCGCGATGGAGCAAATACTCACACTACGGTAGATCTTGGAGAAAACTCATGAGCCTCAAATCAATAAGCACCACATAATCACCAAGTTTAATGCTGCGTATGACAGAATCTATTGAAAAAAGCTACACAGAGAAATGTCTAGTTTTGCCATCCTTGCTCGGTCATCTGTGCAAGATAACGATGAAGAATGCATGCTGCTCCATCAAGTTCGGTAAAGATCTCGCCTAGACTTTTGATATGAAAAGAAGATTTAGACAAGGCGATGCGATGTCATGTCGGACAGAACGTCACCCTCGAAAGATAAAATTTTGAGGTAGTTAAGGCTGTGTCTACATAGGCTTCGCTACTAACTCAGACAAGAACACCAGCACTGAGATCAAACAAAGAATAACTCTTTCCAATTTCCAATCGCTGTTTGTTGGAGCAAAGAAACCGACTGACTAGCAATTGCTAGTCAAAATGATCCTATACAAGAACTTAAGAACCCAGCCCTGCTTTACGATGCGGAGGCATGGACATTATCAAAAATTGATGAGGGTGCTCTTGGCTGCTTTGAGAGAAAAATTCTAGGTCATGTATAGAATCGAGCTGACTGGAAGTGCTTGTTGACTTAAGTAGACTGTAGCGTCACCTAAAGTAAATAAGTAAAACGAAGCTTACAAAATGGCTTAAAACGAAAAATTACTCTGGCCAACCGCTTTTTCTTTTGGGTTATAATGCTATTAAGTAGTAAGGCCCTATCCCGATCAACTTAGGAGACCCTGTATAGGACCTTGAGAATCCCTGTCCTACTTCGTGGCTCTAAGACGTGGCCTTTAAAAGCACATAATAATTCGCGTATTCAGATGACACTGATCTGACTTGAAAAACGCAGCGAGTCGTCACTGAAGCTTCCGCGAGTATTGAGGCATGAGTGGCTAAAATCAGTCTAACGGTAAATCACGGTAAAGCAGGATACATACGTTCATCGGAAGCAGAAGTTGACATTTATAACTTATAATAAAGATAATAGTTCAACCACGAATTGCACAGAGCATACAGATGCTTTGGTCAATACAAGCGTCTACGTCCTCAATGCCTGAGATGTCCCCAATGAATTTTAGAGTCTCCCTGTATATTTTCAATAGAACTTCAAAATAGTCTCATAATACAAAAGACCCTTAGTTGTCTAAGGAATTCATTTTCAAAGCAACGTTACATTTTTTTGGTTCCTTTACACTATAGTTCTTATCATCATTAACTTTCAAATAAATTCGTTGAGTTTGAGTTTGGTAACCATTAAAAATCATCACATCACCAACGGAACTACATGTGAAATTATGTAAACCAATCAAAGGGTTATTATTATTTGTAAGTGAATGAACAAAGAAAATCCAACTTTAAGCATCCTCTTTATAAAGAATGGGATTTGACACTTACTCCTACATTGCTTTGGTAACATTTAAACTCTAGTACATTACGATAAAATCAAAGCTATCTGCCAAAGCTCATCAGCCTCACATAACATACCTGATGAAAGTTCTACACAATTTCTGTCAACAAAGCAATGCAAACTGTCATAAAATACCGTATGACGTTTCACTCAGCAGACACCAGGAATGTATGAGACGGCTTTTTTCCCCTTTTTTTTTCTTTTTAAATTCTCAACACTGAACTGAATTGAAAATCAAAAGAAAAATAAATCGATTTGAGTTGCGCAGACCAATTTCCGTGCGCACAGTCCACACTAAAGCGATACTACAAATCAACACCCGCTGCCAGTTTAAAATCTCAGTTTCTCTGCATCGTCGTCGTCGAATGTTGTGTACGTAGATTCGTTCTCGTGAAGCACTACCAAAATTAATTAACGACTCCGCAGTCGTTGTGATTTCTTTGTGATTTTCTCAGTGCGGTTTCTAGAAAAGAGAAGAAATTCCATAATTCCCGTATTGTGGTTGTAATTTCACTGGTACTCTGGATATTTACTTCGAAATGTAAGTTGAAACCAAGTTCTAAGGCCTTGATTTATTGATTTTTTTTTTGTTGTACACTTCCTAATCTCTATCATTTCTTTAATCTTGACCCAGAAAGAGAGCCCTTTATAGAAGGTAACACTAACTCAAATGTGATAATTACCGGGTTTATTTTCGAATTCATGTCATTGGAAAAGGGAAACGCAAATCCAACCCAAAATTTAGTTCGGAATCAGTGGTGATGTGATAATTCAAATATTTAGATTCACGGAATAGTGTGAGCGCCACAAAGCATTAGACTGTACTTGTGAAACGATAGAGTACTGGCCCCCTATTTGATGACATAACATTCAGAAGCAGCAAAAATGTCTTACCCCATTCTCATCATGCGATTCCGATGATTCGAAGGAATTTGTTTATGTGTCGTCTGAACTTTTTTGTTGTTTTGCAAAATAACCATCCCCAAGGATCGAGTGGGTGTTCTGGCCTTGAAGCTATTTTCTTTTCTTATTGACTAGTAGGGGAATGACCGACAAACGTCATTCTCTTGGCGTGTTAGAATCTATAAATAGTCTTCAACATATGGATTGATTGAGTATGATCTAAAATCTCTGTCTAATGACTAAATGTATTGTCCATTTGAAAAGCCGTGTGAAAGGGCGAATGTGAATCTGCACCCGCAATCGCCATGTTTATATTGATTTTTATTATCTCTACCTGGTTGGGCGCTTTTTCGGGTCCTAGAAAGTGATTTCTTCAAAGCAAATCTGGGCCATTTAGAGAGTTCTATCTTGTTACCAATACAATGTGTACTGATAACATACCCAAATGTGTGTCAAGTTTATAAATGCCACTGAAGGGACTATCTGATATGCTGCCGGTTGGGTAATAAACAGTATTTAAAGGGTTGCAAAGCACCATGCAAATGTGGTTTGGATAAGGCGGAGAATAAAAAGAAGAAAGGGCACCTGTTGTAGGTTGGTGAGGAAAGATTAGTTGGAAAATGAAATGAGAGCGAGGCAGGTTCGTGACAGCGCTTGACAATGTTCAACTGTTGGTTTTGCTATTTTCATTACACTGCCGTCTAACGTATATGTTGATCAATGTGATTGCCATTTGCTTTACTTTCAGGCAATTATTTTTGAAGGTATTGTTTCCAATTTGTACCACACCCATCACACACTTTATCATACCTTGTTCATAATGGATTGCATTTTTAGTGGTCTAGGTGGGTAAGAGTAGCGTCTGGGTCAGGATGGTGTTGTATGTTTCATCGGATGACGTGTAAATTTACTTTCAGATTAAAACTGAACAAGATTGCAGCTTGAAGACAAAGCTTGAAATAACCTCTGGTCCCAACAAACTCAGGTGACAGGTTCGTGCTTTTCTGATAAGGTCGATGTAGCTATGGGAATCGTAAAGGTCGTTGAAGACGACACCAAAAATCACTCGAGGAATCTTACATTCAAAGTGACAAGTACATCTCTATAAACCTCTGTTATCGTCCATGTTTCTATGCTACAGGACACAGGATTATATCACTGATTATATTACTGCCTTTTACCTTTCCTCTTTAAGCCCAAGTAACAGCGAATAGAAAGTGTAACTCTTCGTTTGATTTCTAAAGAGAAGCGAAACTGAGATAGACAATATCACTGACTACCTCAAAGTTGTTGCGAAATTTTGTCTAATGCATTGATGCGTCTTCTTCATAATCCAAGGTTTGAATTCAACAGTGATAGTTCATGCTATTAAGTCGCATCCTATCGTTGCAATCTCGCACCACTTTTTCAAGACTTGTAGCCCTTTTTCTTTGATAACGTCCAGAATATCAGCGCCCAAAGACTGGATAGTTTGCAGTTTATCAGCATACGCCAAAGTTTTTACTCAGCTCCACAAGAAGTAATTGAGTAGCGTTAATTCACAAGATCTGGCCAAGTCACTGATCCATTTCGCGATGTAATGCCGCTTAACTGAGTCCTGAAAAAGTCATTTGTTTTAGGGGTATCTTCAGCCTAATTGAACCACCACTAAGTTTAAAAGCCGAAAGAAAACGCAGTTTATGACATTCACTGTGCGAAGTGGCGGAAAAAGTTGCGGTGGGAGTCGAAATAGAAAAATGAATTGAACGAGATATGATGAATGAGAATGGAATTGCAATGGAAATATTTAGTACAGTTGACTAAATCGTTACTTGTAACAGTGCCTCCACCTCAGATTTAGATAGCAGTCAAATTTTGAGCTTTTTAAGAAACCTGAAACCGTGTGTAATTTGACAGTTCCGACGGTAGTTTGTTGAATATGAATGGTGAATGGAATTAATAAAACGCCTACAGTGCTCTTTATTGACTGTTGGGACGACCACAGTGTTCCTATTTCCAAGCAAGTACACCTCATTTCTTCTGTAATCAATATTACCACTTCTAATGAAGAACACTTTTAGTGCTTTGTAAATACAGTAAAAATTGGTTATAACAATACCTGATATAGCGATGAACCGGATATAACAATACATTTTCAAAGTCCGGCAAAACTCCGTTTAACTCATCTAACTAAATATGTATGCATGTGCGCACATTATATAAAAAAAAAACACTCTGGCGCTGGCAGTCCGGTATGGGCCATGGCCTAGCTTCTTGACACTCATTTGTGTTGCTCATGTTGTCATTGTTGTCACATCTGAGCGGGGCCTACGGTTTATCGCCGAGTGCGAACGGCACTCCTTAGAAGCTTTTTCGTAGGCAATTTTACTTTCGGGAGTTTGCCATTGCCCGCCGAAAGGGTGATGGCGATTTGAAAAATTGTTGGTGACCCAGCTAGGAATCGAACCCAGACTCTCTGCGTGATAGTCCAATGAGCTAACTATCGCGCCATCGCCATCGCCATCGCCATTATATATGCAACTAAAAAAATCAATTTAAGGTGAGTTCTACTAAAATAGAAAAAGTGCGAAGTGTTAAGTTCATAGATGTTGAAAATGCCTCATTAAATTGGTTTAAGGGCAAGAGAAGTATGAGCGTCGCTAGAGTGGGCCAATACTTCAGCAAAAAGCTACGGATTTTGCAAAATTATTGGGCATAAAGGACTTCGTTTGTTCTATGAGTTCGATACAAAGATACAAAGAAATAAGCGAGGAAGCTGCTGATGTGTCACAATGTGTTTGCTTCCCCAAGCAATTTAAAGACGACAATATTTTTAACGCCGATGAAACTGGATTTTTTATAAAATGACCCCCGACAAGACTTTTGAATTCAGAGGAGAAAAATGCGTGGGGGAAAATTTCTAAGGAACGTCTGACAGTCTTAGTATCTGCTAATATGACGGGAACAGTGAAAAAATCTTTTGGTTATTGGCAATTTTTAAACGCCACGCATGCATGACGTCCATTGTTTTCGAAAAGGTATTGCGAGAATGCGACAAAGACCTTTTAACAAAAAAAAAACGGAAAATTTTGCTTTTGGTTGATAATTGTGCGGCACATCCACACATCCAAGCCTTAAAAGCTTTCAAACTCGCATTTCTGTCCCCGAATACCACGTCTGTTCTGCAACCTATGGATCAATGTTCTCAAAATTTGAAGTAGATTGGGATAAGTTGATAGATAATGAGAATGAGTTGGTGTCAAATATTCAACTGAATAATGCTGATGACGACAACGAAAATGCAACTGAAGATGAGGGAACCGAAGAAGTACACGTCCCATCTGTTAGCGAAGCACTTACCGCTGTGGCAACACTAAATCGTTTCATGGTCTTGAATCCTGTATGGGACAATTCGAATTCAAATCCGAACGTTGGAATCCAAGCATTGAACCACTCTCTTAGAAAAATATTTTACTCAGCCAAATGTACAAAACAATCACAAATTAGTGATTTCTTTCCTCGACAATTTCCTTAAGCATTTTTTTAAATTTATTTTCATTGTGTCGGTTATAAAGATGAAATTCTTCGGGCCCTCCGACATCGTTATAACCGTATTTTATTTTTTACTGTATATAGATGCCGTAGAGGGAGTATATTTGCTGATTGAAATAAAAGCAGCGAGTGCTCGGACTTATTTTTATGGAATATTAATCTCTTAATTTTCTTTTGTGCTATGACAATGGGCATCAGGTTTGTTATATACGCACTACCCCAACAACCAAGACCATACTCAAGGCGTGAATGAACCAGTGCATAGTAAATTGCTAATAGCAGACTATGTGGTACAAGTTAACGTACATAGTACATTTTGTTCATGGCGATGTATAACAACTTTTTTACTGACGCAATATGTGGCTTCCATCACAATCTGTTGTCTATTAAAACTCCAAGATATTTAAATTGTTCAACAAAATCTAGTACAAAACATTGTTCCGAACAATGCACGCTATCGCATTTGGGTTGATGACAACGAATATCCTCAATCTGTATGCGACAATGGGACAATCAAAAACACACAGCCTTGGACTTATTACTAAGGACCATTTGGTGATAGTTCAGCCAAATTCCAAAGAGATGGAGATCAGCTGTCAGTTCGCTTTTTATATGCATGTTATCCTTGCCTTAATAGGACAGAACAAGGTCATCCACATAGCTTGTTAAATGACCTTAAAAGGTAGGTTAAAAATGGAGTTAATGTAGATTAGAAACAGTATTGGCCCAAGGACCGATCCCTGTGGAACACCAATATTCGGACACCTTTTTCCTCCACTCATCACTCCATTTACTTTTACTTTTTGTATTCTGCTAGTCAGGAATGATTTGAATCATTCAATAATGTTTCCTCTGCACCCAGTGTTGAACAGTTTTGATTCACTAAATCAAAGGCCTTTGTTAGATCAAAAAATATGTCAACTAACTTTTGACTTTTATCTAATTCACTATACGAGTATATTCTGCTTAGAAAGGCGGTGATTGCGTCCTCCGTACATTTGTCCTTTATAAAGCCATATTGGGATTTACTGAAAAAAACTAGTCTTTCATAGGAACCTTATCATTTTATTTACAATTATTTTTTCAAATATTTTTAAGAAGACAGATAGTAACGTTACAGACCTATAGTCATTCGGTTCAGTAGGGTGTCCCTTTTTGGGACGATACTTGTTTCGAGAGCATCAGGAAATTTCCCTTTTCGAAACTCTTGTTTTTTAACAATGCCAAAGGACTTAAAATAGATTTTCCGATTCCCAAAGAAACACCGTTGGCGGTTGACTATAAGACTGAAGACTACACCAAACAGTGCACATTTGAGCCTTTTTTGGGCTTACCATATTCCTGAAACCACAATTTTGCTTAATCACCAACTCATGGAACCAAAAGTGCGCTCCCTCACCAAATAAAGGTGAACTTCAAATCGCTCAGGTGCTCAATTTGTGAACGGTTTGACATTTACTTCTCACTTTGAAGTTGAATTGTGTGTTCTGCATTACAGTGGTGTTTATGCTCGCTACAAGTCTGTAGAAGTAGTATTTTGTCTCTGTTCAGATCTTGTTGGCTTGACACGTTCTTTTTACCTGGCGAACGTTGTTCATAGAATAGGACCTCTCCAATTTCTCCATCACGAGCTTTGTTTGCTCTTTTTCTCCGAAGAAGGCGATATTCTTCTCTGTTATTCTGCCTGTAGAGCGCATATACAGGGCTGCTTTGTTTTATATGAATTCCGTATCAACCTTACTTACTTACTTATTTAGGGTGACACTACAGTCCGGGGTGGACCTATGCCTTAGTTAACAAACGTTTCCAGCCAGCTCGATCTTTTGCTAGCTGCCTCCAGTTTCTCACGCTAAATTGACTGAGATCCCCTTCCACTTGCGTGCGCCACCTGAGTCTGAGTCTTCCTCTACTGCGCTGACCCTCGGGGATAGATTCGAAGATTTTCCAGACCAGAGTGTTGGTGTCCATCCGCTCTATATGACCCAGCCATGACAGTCGTTGGATCTTGACCCTTCTGGGTAGGTCGATGTCTCTGTACTGTCCCTTCATTTCGTCATTCCACTTCCCTCCGCTCACCGTCAATGCAGACGAGACCAAAAATTACTTCTCTCAAAGCAGCCAAGAACATCCTCACCCATTTTTGATAATGTACAAGCCTCTGCCTCATAGAGCAGGTCGTATATAGGTCGTTGTTCGAGAAAGGGCTTTGCTAGTCAATTGCTCTTTTAGCACAAACAAGCAGCGATTGGCAATAGTTATTCCTTGTTTGATCTGAGCGCTAGTGTCATTGTAAATGGAAAGCAGAAGCTAAGAACACAAAATCCTTAACTACCTCAAAGTTATATCTGTCAAAGGTGACATTTTGTCACGTTCTCGGGGTCAGTTTATCCACTCTTCATTGCTCTATGAAGAAAGTATCTCATGATAGTCAATGCAGAAGTGTTTACAAAATAGCTACGAGGGCGGGTCAATAAGTCCGTGACTTTTGGATAAAAACACAGATTTTTTGATAAAAAAATAATTTTATTTTTCAACGTAGTCTCCCTTGAGCTCTATACACTTTGTCCAACGCTTCTCCAATTTTGTTATCCCTTCCAAAAAAAATGATTTGTCGAGGTCCTCAAAATAGGCCTTTGTTTGCGAGATGACTTCATCATTGGAGTCAAATCTTTTTCCACCAAGCCATTTCTTCAGGTTTGGGAACAAGAAATAGTCGCTCGGAGCCAAATCTGGAGAATAGGGTGGATGAGGGAGCAATTCATAGCCCAATTCATGGATTTTTGCCATGGCAACTGCACATGTGTGCACCCTTGCATTGTCTTGGTGGAAAAGAACTTTTATCTTGGCCAAATGAGGTCGTTTTTTTTTAAATCGTCATTGAATCGGTCCAATAAGTTGGCATAATATTCCCCATTGATTGTTCTTCCCTTTTGAAGGTAGTCAATGTGGATTATCCCGCGTGCATACCAAAAAACAGTCGCCATAACTTTATTGGCTGACAAACCCACCTTGGCCTTCTTTGGCGCCGATTCACCCTTAGAAACCCACTGTTTTGACTGTTGTTTGTTCTCTGGTGTGTTGTGATGGATCCATGTTTCGTCCACGTTTACAAAACGCCGCAAAAACTCCTCCATATTGCGATTAAACAACGCCAAACCTTCCTGTGAAGTTGTTACACGATTGCGTTTGTGGTCGACTGTGAGCAAACGCGGCACCCATCTTGCGGAAAGCTTTCTCATGCCCAAGTGATCATTCAAAATTGAAACCACTGAGCCATGCGAGATCCCTACGGCTTCCACAATCTCTCGCACTTTCAATCTTCGGTCGGCCAACACCATATCGTGAATTTTTTCGATTGTTTCGGGTGTAGAGACCTCAACTGGGCGTCCAGGACGTTCGGCATCTTCAGTGCTTGTACGGCCACAACGAAATTCAGTAAACCACTTTTTTACCATTGAAATCGATGGTGCAGAGTCCCCATAGTATTTATCAAGCTTAGCCTTGGTCTCGGTAATGGTTTTTTTCGCAAGAAATAATGCTTAATAAGCACACGAAATTCACTTTTTTCCATTTTCTCCTCAAATTAGTGAGTAGTCTGATAAAAATAGCTGTCAAACACAAACTAACTGACGCAACAAGTTTAAATTTTGACAGGAGTCAACTGACAGATGCCTGTTGACAGGAGCAGTGTTGCTGTTTCAGTAAAAAGGTCAGAAATTCAAAAAGTCACGGACTTATTGACCCGCCCTCGTATCACTGATTAGACTCATTTGTAACCCCGAAAATGTCCATATACTAGGATTGGTAACCTCAAGACTAGGTTTTACCACGTGGGGTAAACACCCATAAACTTGCGACTACACCCAGCCAAATTGACACCGTGTATAGCATCCCTTGAGTTTCGAGCTCCACTCAGACCAATTTGACAAAACAGAACAGAGAGATCATGTGAATGATATCAGGAACCCTTCCATCCATTGTGTTCCACATTTCAAATGTAGTGCTCTCTATTTAATCAATTTTGTGTACGTAGCTACAAGGACCTATCACCTCTCCTACTGTCCGATTGGCTTTGAAAAATATTATTGTTTTGTTTTTTTTTCTAAATTAAGAAGAGATTCGTTTAAAAATAAAAATATTTCATAAGTCTACGTTCTAATTGCGTTGATAAGGGATTCCAACGAGCTTAATCGTCTTATCGCTTCATAGCCGTCATCTTAATGCCATTGGAGGTTTATTATCAATTGGAATTAGAACTTTTAAATTGTTGAATTGTAAATAAAGGTTAGCAACTGATTAAATTTTGAACAGTAACCACATTTGTATCCGAAGTCTAAAGGCTATACATGCATCGCAGAGGTTAGAAGATTGTTTTGAAACGATGACACTAACATTTTGGTAAACAAAAACTTGTTTGGAATATTCAAACAAAGTGAGTGTTTTGGTGATACTTACGATCAAACTCGTAAATTTAAAAAGATGAGGAGCTAAATTTGGGGATTTGTTGTAGATCAACTTATTTGCTTAGCGTTTTTAGTTTGTGCGCTTTTATTATATTCGTTTTTTTTGTATCTATCATCAGATTGCATGCGTAAGGATTGCCCTCATACAGATGTCTTCCATTCTTCAATCCCATGCATTTTATATATAGTTGAAGCGCAACTTAAAAACAACAGCTTTCAGAGTTGGTTGCAAATCTGCACTCTTACTTGTTCCCACGACAATATTCGCAAAGGTCTAGATATAAAAAGTCTTATCAAAAGCGTTCGATAAGGAAGACCGCTTTGTTCGTCTTTAGTAGCTACTGAATATTTCTTGACGGTAAAACTCTTGCTATCCTAGGTACCTAAAGGACCGTCAGCAATGTGTACAATCTTTTCTGAGTTTGCTTTGGAGTTCCAGAGGCTTCCATCTAATGGCCGGTTTTATTTTTACCGAATGAACTTCCTCAAATTATAAAATACTATTCTTCTCAAATGTTTGCTAACGAGCAGTGATCGATTAGACATAATTTACGTCTCAATGAAGCGAAGCCAAGGAACATCTCTATATAAAATGGAACTACGAGTATGTATATGAGCCCAAAATTATCAACAAAGAAGAATTTCTGTGAGAATTTATAACGTGCAAATGCTGCAATCGAGACAGACTGCCAGAATCTATACTGAGCGCATACGCTGTACCAAGAGAATCAATTACCGAAGACCATGGGCAACGCCGTTAACGTGTCATCAGGATCGACGCAACTGATGTGCTGGCTTTCATTCTACTGCCACCAAGAAACCCCTGATTTAATGAAGAAAGCCAGCAGGTACCTGTTTTTGTACGTATCACGCGCGCTCTTAGGGGTTATATGCATCCTTGCACACAGCGCGGACGATAAAAATTAAGGAGGTAGAAATATAGGTTTTGAAGGTTTTAAGGTTATGATGACTAGGAAACAAAGAGCTCGGGAGGGCATTCCATGTTCGTCGTTCGGCTTAGGAAAGAATCACGATACTTCAGAGTATGTCGAAAGTGGTTTTGAGGAGGGTGTACGGACGAGCTTTCATAGCGAGAAGGGTTTTACGGTTGAAGTACTGGTGGTGAAAATAGCTACAGCCAAGGTGAGGCAGGAGATATTACGTCGGTGGTCTAAGGTGTCAATCGAAAGCCTTATATATTGAAGCCATATTAGAGGGAGTGAAATATTTGTTTACATTTCTTGAGGAAACCTAGATATTTCGCATCATTTTTTGCGACTTCGAATATGTGGTCATACCAACATACATAAGTTGTCTTTAACACATATACAGGGAAAGGAAGGTTTTTCGGTTTTAACGATGCAAGTGCCATTCATGGACAATTGCTGGGTATATTAATTTCGCTTAAGCGACGGCAGACAACATTGTGTTTCAGAAGCACAAAATTCCATTCAGTTGATAGTTCGCCTGTTGATAATGCTGTTAATATCGGATTTTTATAAGCTTAACACACGCTGCCGTTCTACAGCCGAAGAACAAGGTCGGGAATCCGGGAAAGAATATGAAAAGCAGAGAGTACTGTCGTCAGCGAAGAAATATATTGGACTAGAAGTACCAGACAATAGATCATTAGTGAAGATTAAGAAGAGGCAGATCGTAGGCAGAACGGAGCCATGGAGCATACCAGCATTTATGTGGTCAATATTAAACATCTAAGACAACATGAATCGATCGTTCCGGAAAGTAATTTTTAATCCATTCGAAAAGAGAATCGTCGATCCCAAATGACCGCTTTTCGACAGAAGAGCCTGATGCCAAACTCTGTCGAATCCCTTAGAAATATCAAGTGCAACTATCTAAGTTTTGCCAAATTGGTGTACGCTTTGGTTCCACTCTAAGGTGAGACATGCCATCAAATTACCACTGGATCTGTTGCTATGAAAACCGCACTACCGGTCATTTAAAAGTTTTCACGACCTTGCAAAGAATGGATGTAAATTCAATTTTGTTTTGCTGGTTTGCATCTGTTCGAAAAGAGTAAGACGATAAGTACGTTTGATGAAAAACTTACAAAGTGATTTTCTCAGGGTGGAAAAACACCTTTTCAAAGGAATGTGAAATTTACCATCTGGACCAGCGGATTTGTTAAGATCCTTAAGTACTCTTGCTATTACACGAGTGCGAAAGTGGATTGGTCCCATTGAAGATTCGACGCACTCACGAGTAGGCAGAGACAAAGCACAATCTGGAAATGGTAAGCTGGTCACAAAGCAGCAAGCAGATTGGCTTTTTCCAAAGAGCTGACAGCTAAAATGCCATTATAAAGGATCGCTTGCCGAACGACCAAAAGTTTTTACTACGACATTGTAGTATTTGTTGCCTCAGTTTTTGGTTGCACTGAAATTTCACAAGCTTAAGAAAGGATTGGGAGTCATTCCCTGCTCGTTTGAACTTTTGTCGGTTTTACTGTGTCGGGTTGGACCTATAAGACATTTGTCTAGCCCTGACAGCCTCTCTAAAGCTCGAGTCGTATCATGCCCACTCTTAATCCGATGAGGGATAAAGAATTTCATTGCAAAGAGAATGGTGTCTGCGATCATTTCAGCAGCGGGATCCATATCGCTATCAAGAAAACATAACAACCAGTTTAAATTCCTATAAATGTTGTTAAGTCCGCCTTTAAGAATATTTTCTCTAAATGTCTGGTCAGTGTATGAGAAAGTATGAGAAATTCTGTCCAGTATGGGCGCCTATAAATAAGATAATAGACGATAGTCTGCCTGCGAAGTTAGAATTTTAACCACAGGTTATTGAATTCCGGTAGCTTCACACCAGAGTGGTCTGAGAGGTGTGGGCAGTGTGTACGAGTATTTCCAGACAAGGATGTACGCAGAAAAGTGATTACTCATATACTATGCTGGCTATGTCCACTCTGAATTTCCGACTCATAATTACAAGCAAACGCAAACATCGACAATACGAAACAAGCCCGGGAAGTGCCAATTTGTTAAGAGTTTGTACTCCATTAACAACGTACAAAAGTTTAACAAGAAGGAAAAAAGAACATGCCAAAGTATCAAGATCCGTTCAAAAACCTGTAGAGTTGGGGAAGGAAACTTTGTAGTAGAGTGACAGTCTGTCCCAGGGATACTTACGAAAAGATTTCTTCTGTAGACCGTATAATAGCAACGAAGACCTACCATATTTTATCGATTTTAGGCCGCATATAACGACATTTATAGAGACGAGCCATATAGAGCCGTGCCTACTTTGACTAGATCATTTGAAGACATGCAACAGTGTAGGCTGTCAACAATAAACAACATCCAACACCACAGGCTCAGACAGAAAATCATTGCAAATATTTAATATTGTTGATACAATGTTGCAGGTGAGTTTCCAAAAGGAGAACGAAAATTGATAGCGTACACAGTGTGTCAAATAATATCCCGGACTGGCTCTATGAAACATAATTGAAACACAATTTCTGTATCTTTCGGTGTTATTATTCGAAATATTCTCCTCCCGATTCAATAGTGAATCGAATGCCTGTTCTAGCTCATTTTGCGTAAGTGCCCGTGGCGAAGCTGTTTAAATTGTCGGAAAGTCGCCAGATGTTTTAACACACACCCACTTGATTTCGAGCTAGCCAAAAATTTACGAACAATGAGCATTGTATATTTCGGTGAATTATCGTGCAGCAGAGACCAACTTTTTGGATCGCGATATTCGGGTCGAATACGATGGATACTGGCCATCAAACGCTCCAAAACATTAAAATAATATGCGGCAGTAACTGTTTCGCAAGTTGAATTGTAGTCTTTGTGGATAATTCCCTACTACTGCTCTACTTAAATGCATCAGAATGTTTCAGATGCATTTTTACCAAGTTTTTCATGGAATTTAATGACCGCTCTTTGTTACATGTTAAAATTTCAAAAACAAATGAAAGGGTGTTCTGGAAATATTGCTTTTATAACTGTTAAATGTCAACCAAATGTCGTGGAACTTTGACAGATAGCGGATAAAAATTCAAGCTTTAAACGCATATTAGGACAAATAGATGGCGCTCTTGGTTGGTGAGATATGGCTCGTGTCCGGGATCTTATTTGCCACACTGTGTATGAAAGGATCGATGGTCTTAGGGTAGCGGGGATGACTTTAATATATTTATGTACATTGTTTAAACAACAACAAAATGAGTTAATTCGAAAGGAGGAACGAACGAGATAACCTAAAAATCATATTGTGCAGCAGCAGTCTAACGAGAGTCAGGGCTATAGATATCCGGAACCATAACCACTGCAATGGAAAAAAATCAACAGAGAATTTGAAAGCAAAAGGAAAATAGATATGCAATACACTTGGAAATGGATCAAAACAAATGCACAGAATGCATGTAAAATCAATCGGTCACCTGCTACGAATGGGCGAGTCAAAGTACTAGAGATAACAAAAGACAGAGCCGAATTTACTCAATAACTCAATAACAACTTCAGCAAATAGTTGTCTGCTTTTCCTTCGAAGTTAGCGATTTTTATTTGTTAACATTAGCACAAGGCTAATTCCTATCGCACACCAATACAAACCCTTAACAATTCAGACACTTAAGTGGTGTTGATTGCACTTAGCAAATTTACTTCTCAATTCACGCGAATACGAGAACTAGCTAATATCCATCAGACATGCTACGAGAATTATGCGCTAAAATCTACCCATTCAACATTCTGTGGCAGAAAAAAAAAAACACGTGCGTACAATTAATCCATCCATTCATGTGAATCCAATTCAACATGGCACTAACTAGCTCATAACCCATAACCAAGTGAAAGGGTCGTAAATAATAAATCGAGGAGGAGCGGCGGTAAAACAATTAATTGATTCACCAGTTCATTGCGACGGGTCTTCTATTCTACTCAACACCCCATGACAATTGCCTACTATCACACAATCGCTTTGAATCATAAAAAATCTTTTTCAACTGACTTGTTTATGCTTGTAGTTGGGAATGCTTACAAATTGGTTACTGCCGAGTGCAAAGGGTAGCATTCCCTTCTGCCCGAAATGGGGAACTTTGAACCCCCAGATGAGTGAATGTTCAGAACCGGCTTGAGGTTACAATTTCATTCATGCGACCGCAAAAAAACGTGAGGGAAGGTATTTAATAAAAAAAATATGAGCTCGAGGAATACTAATAAATTAACCTTCCCCAATTGTACATTAATTGGGGTAGGTCTTGTTGAATTTATTATTCTCTAGCTGAGATGTTCACTTGGTAGATTTTGTTGGAACTCTTATCGAGCATTCTAGATAAGAGCAAGGTTAATTATTCTATTTTGTCTTGTATACACCACAACTCGTTAAATACATGTTGAGAATGACTTTTATATTACCTCAAATATCAAATGGCATAGGGTGTCTTAAATTTCTAAGCTTGCTTCAAAGAATCCTTTCAAAACGTTTTTTTAGAATTCTTTGAGCAGAAATAAAAGGTGGGCCATCTGTTGGTTTCTTTTTGAATCATATGTTCGTTTAAAACTGACAGCTGTTATGTGCTCGAAAAATTGACAGAAACTCAGCATTATACCTTCGCAGTGTGAAACAGATCGATTTACGCATGAACAACGTAAAGAAATATTGAAAAGTTACTCGTGAATGCTGTACGCCGAAACAGTGCGAAATTTAGCTCGAAATAATGAAGCAACTGCAGCTTGTGTACGCAAGTTTTTGTAAATAAAGTCCGTGAGACTGGTTTACATCATGTGCCCTCAACGAAGAATATTGCATCTGATTCCGAAAATGTGAGCCCAAACCAGGGAACGTAAAAAGCGCCAAAGATCTCAGCAACTGAACATCAGCCGGCTCGGACAAATACCTACCATGGCCTGAATATATGAATGTTATCCGAGAACAAAGTTTTCGACCACTTTTTCAAGCATTTGTGGGCGTATGTCATCAATAGCACGAATAATGTCGGCTGCTGGCTTATCAACAGATTTACGTATCCCCAAAGAAAATAATCAAGAGGCGTCAAAGCACAAGATCTTTGAGGCCAATTTACAGTTCCATTACCCAACGTTTTCTTTTACAAGTAGATTGTTTCATTTGCTGTGGCACGTAGCTTCATTTTGTTAAAACCATATCTCTTCCACATTCATGCCATTCAGTCCGGGAACGAAAAAGTCATTACTTATAGCTCTATAGCGAATAATCTTGACCTTAATACGCTGCCTAGCTTCATTTTTGAAAATACCATAATCCAATGTGGAGTACTAGCGGAGTACTAGCCCACAGCTTCGATAATCTCATGTGGATTATCACCGGTCAAAATGTGACAAACCCATTTAGCCAAAAACGAGCCTCAAAGATGCACCAATTTTTCCGATTAAACAGCGTTTTGAATGCCAGTTGATTTTGGGGCCATTTATTGCAATTACAACACAGAAGATGGTCATTCGATTACAGTTCTTATACGAACTGGGTCTTGTAAGCCTTCAAACCAAGATCTTTGCATAACATTTTCCAAAGAGTGTGTCGGACAAAGACCTAGTCATTGGTTACGACATCGAATCTATAAATGCGGATCTTATTGAAAAGTCTCCTCAACGGATACAATATTCAGATTGCGTATTCTTATGCATCATGTTGCGCGGAAAATGGTCAACAATACGGCGAATAATGGTCTCACATGATCGATTGCGTCGGGTGCTCCATAAATTTGGTGCACAGAACCATAATTTTGGAATCAAATTTCGAAAATTTGGTAACGTTTTTTGCAATAAAAATGCAAAGGCTACTGAATAAAACTAACACTGACAGTTTTCAATGTGACGGTTAGCTTGACAGATATAAGTGTCTGAAGTCAGTACTGGTTTAAACAAAACAAAAAACACGCTTTACTCAGTAGGTACTCCTCGAGAAACTCAGACAGGTGTCATTTTTTTTGTTGCAACATACTACCTTGATCGGAAAGTTCCTGGAATAACCACCGTGTGGCGCTTCCATTGTTCCGATTTGAGGTCCGGTTTTTTTTTTTTTTTTTGTAAAGTTGGTACATCTGTTGTTGATATTCCCTCTAAATCTAAGCGTCATAGCTTGACATTTGCAAAAGTTACGTAGCCAAGAGTACATCTATCTCTGTGTGTGTTGGCGATTTTTTACAATTTACAAAAACGAACTTGTATTAAATTTTGCATAAAAAACGGATTTAATGGTGCGCGAACGTTGGAAATATTGGAAAAGTGTTTCGGCATTTTCGATTCTCTAAAGAAAACTGTAATTTACCAGTGGCACGAGCGGTTCAAAAGTGGTCGTGAGTCAATCGAAAATGATGAACGCAGTGGCAGACGATTACAACGGTGAGGGCATCATGATTTTTTGCCAGAAGGCCAGACAATAAACAAAGAGTATTATTTGGGTATTATGAGACGTTTGCGTGAAGCAATTCGCCGAAAGAGACCAGAATTGTGGGCAAAAAACACGTGGATCGTGCCATTATTATTCGTAATTTTTTGACGAAAAATGCAACAAATACCATCCAACAGGCACCGAATTCACTTCTTTCTGTTCAATCGAGTTAAAAAACCACTACAGGGAACGCGTTTCAGCAGTCGAGAGGAAGTAATGGAAAAATCGCCAACACACACAGAAATAGATGGTTATTCCGGGAACTTTCTGATCAAGGTAGTATTTCGATCGTTGCTACAGCTACGCGTCCAAGAAGAGAGTATGTCTTAGACATTATGGAGGATGTTAGAGGATAGGATATCTCAATTGCTTAGTTTAGTACAACCCTAAAATTGTATACCATACGTCCAAACAGGTTTATACATTCTTAAATTGGAATAACTTCCATGTAGCCAATATATTTTTCTGAATTTATTTTCAAGCTCATCGCGTTCCTTTTTAACGTGTGACTTCTAATTGAGTTTCGCATTCAGTGTCACTCTACACAAAATTTTTGTCCAAAGCTCGTTGAAGCTTTACAGTTGCTAACTCGACTGATTTATCTATTATTAATATAGCCGTATCGTCCGCGTATGTAGATACAAAACATCTTCTTGCGGTATATCTCGAGTAAAAAGTAAGAACAAGACCGGACCAAAAACACTTCCTTGAGGTACTCCGACAACGATTTCCTTAAATTCAGAGTATTCCGAAGTCTTTTCGCAATGTAAGATTCTAAAATCTCATATAATTGTATTCGAAAAACCTTTTGTAGCTTTAATTTCAGGCCTTCATGCCATTACCTTGACGAGGTATTGAGAGACATCCAGAAAAGCGCTAGAACATACCCTTCTCTCCTCTTGGGTTTTCTCTATTTCATTTGTTATTATATAAACCTGGTCAATTGTGCAATGCTTTTTTCTGAAACCGAATTGGTGGTCAAGAATTAAACGCATTTCCACAATGACTGATTGTAGGCGCTTTGAACAAAGTCATTGAAATACCTTAGATACTATTGGCAAGAGTTATATCAGTCTGTACGATTTTTGAGTTACGGAACCATTATCACATAATAATCTAATCGCGGCATTTCAAATATGCATAAGCTTGATGAGGGTTTTCTTTGGCAATCCTTGAGGATCTGTCTGGTTCTTAAATCATATCCAGGGGCCACGATATTTTTAAGATTTTTTATTGTTTGAACAAGTTCGACCAACGACACGATTTTTGTTTTAAAGTTGTCAAGTGTCGTAATCGTACTGTCTTCTGTGAGCGTTTGTTCGTCAAGTGGTTTGAACTTTTCTTCTAGATGCTCGGCAAATAGGTCCGCCTTTTCCTTGTTTTCTTTTGTCCACTCGCCATTGTTCTTTTTAATCGATAAAAGCTTACCATAGTGAATAAATAGAACTCTTTTGGGCAGTCAAGCCTTCAAGATACATAAAGATCTCTCGATTTTTGAAATATTTTATTGCTTTCTTGAGTTCATTAAACTGGTGGTTTAATAAAGTTTTGTTCTTAAATTTCCGGCGGATACTTAGCTTCGCCTTATACGATTTTATTTTTCCTAACGGGAGTGTTGTTCCACACCGCTTTCTGTATGACCTCGATAAATCTACTGACTTCATCTTCTATTTCATACGGTGTTTTAAGAGACACATTCGGAACTATATTATCTATACAATATTTTTCAAAGCCGTCCCAGTTAGTTTGATTGGTAGTTAATATAGGGCCTCCTTCTTTTTTCGTAAATACTTCAGCTACGCCTCTTGCAATGATGAAGTCTACGAGCTCTGAAATTTTTGCTCTACCGGTGGGCCAGTATGTCGGTTTTCCGACTCGCATCTTGAACCCCAAAAAATGTGTTTCGAATTGAAATCACTACCAACAATAAAATTGGGTCCAGATGAGTCCAAAAGACTTATAAAATCGGTATTTCCTAGTTTGTATCACCGAGGGCAATAAATGGACGCGATATTGTAGTATGAATGCTTATTTCTTGCACGAACTGTACTTACTTGCATCGCATCGGACTCTATAATTGTACTTAAAAGAAGGTTCAATACAATCTTTGATGAATAGGGAAGATCCGTTTCTAGTCCCTTCGCATGGATGGTAAGCGCAGTATCCTTTTATTTTAACATTCGATTCCTTTTCTTTCTTGCAGAAACACATTTATGGGTGTGGCATAAGTGATATTCTTTGAAAATTGTTGTACGAGTAATATGTTTGCAATTGTTAACACCGCAAGAGGGCATTACTTATCTTTCTACGAAATTTCGGCAGATACTATACACATAAAGGGTACGATAAACTGGGAAAATAAATCTTTCGTATCTATTAAATTTGGTGAAGCAATCGGATTTTGAAATCGCCCAGGGGTTAACTGCTCTTTTCGTCAACAATTTTGTTTTATCAGCTGTTTGTAGTCTGATAAGATACCAGCTTCAAAATATTTTCTAACATCGTTATCTGTTACTTCACATTAGAAAATTATAAAAAAATTTAAAATACATATTTTTCAAAACAAACACTAAAGTTTAGCTCATTTAAATACACGACTTTATGCTTTGCCATTAACTTTTGTTAAAATGTAAAGACGTGAGTACCTCAAATTATAATAAAATTAAATTTTGCTGTAAAATTTGAACGATTACGACGAGTATTTTGAAAACAAATTGCAATTCTCAAAATAGACTCATTTGGCAATCACCTGTTTTCTTTTTCTGTTTTTGGTTTTTGCAAAAACAAAATATTACCCAGCACTTTCGCTTTTGCGTAGATGAAACATAAAAAGACTGTTTAAAATATTTTCTTGAACTGCAGCCAACAATTTCATATCGGTATGAGATGTTTTTGAAAAACATCTAAAAGTCCACCTCACACGGTTGTAGTGTGTAGCGAATTTGTCTGTTAAAAATATTTCCTAAAAAGCCCCGAGTTGCGATTAAAATTTGCTAGTGTCAACGGTAGAATTGGTTTGTGTATGTGATTAGAGATCCCAATCAAATGAAAGCTTAACGGGTCTTCTCTTAATTCGACTGGCTCTCTTAAATTCTTCTCTTGAGTTCTTGATTCTATTGTATTATAAATAGGCTGCTTATCTTAATGAATCTATTGACGTTTGCACTAATGAATTGTGTTCTAGCGGCAGGTGGGCGTTGGATACTTTGATGATAAGCGGTTTATCGTTATAATCGCCAATGATAAGCAATTCTTTTAACACAGAAAAGCTCCTTAAGTGCACGCTTAAATTCCAATAAATTGAGTGATTTAAACAGTTTATCTTTTGGCGTTGTGTACGTTTAATTACTATGCGAATATTAGAGATAACAATGTACTCGTAGTCAATTGTTTTTAGCTGTTTGGTTTCAACGATAGTTGATAATAAAAATTATGGATTACCCTTCGTCCAAGGTATCTATCATAGCTGTCGTAAAGGAAAATAACCGTCATTTTGGAATTCAAACCAAATGTATGTATTCCATTACTTCGAACCGAGGCTTGTGGAGACGAACAAGTGAACATCGTAGTAGAGTCGTAGTCGATGCTGAGGATTCGGTAAGATCATTTCTGTAGACTGTTTAACGGCAATGACAAATACCGCTGTCAGGCAGAATGAAAACATTTCCGTCCACCCGACCTGGATGAATTGAAGAATGCAATGTCTAACCTGAATCTCGGCTTCAAAGCGGCAGGCGATGACTTGGTAAGGAGCATACACCAACTCATCTGTAAAACATGGTTGGACGAAACTACGTCCGATGAAAGGAACCTCAGCATTGTTTGCCTGATCCTCAGAAAATGCGACCCTCTGAACTCCACCAACTACAGAGCATCAGTCTCAACATCGCCATCGAGATCTTATCTGCCATATTGTGTGAACGCAGTGTAAATGTCTGAAACTCTAAGTCAACAACCTGATAGGTTCATATCAGTGTGGCTTCAGGCCAGGAAAGTCCACCATTGACCAAATATTCACATTACGGTAGATCTGGGAGAAACCCCATGAGCTTCAGATCTATACACACCACCTATCCATCGATTTTAAGGCTGAGTATGACAGGATCTATAGAGACGAACTATACAGAGCAATGTCTAGTTTTGGCCTCCCAACCAAATTCGTCCGTCTGTGCAAGATGACGATGGAGAATGCACTGATCTAGATCTGACCTTTGATGTCAACAAAAGGATTTAGACAAAGCGATGCGCTTTCATGCGATTTCTTCAACTCGCATACGCCGACGATAATGACATAATCGAAAGAAAAAAGCAGCGTGATGACTGTGGCGGTTTGGCGAGTATTGAGACGAAAGCGGCGAAAATGGGTTTAGCGATCAATGAGGACAAGACTAAGTATATGCTGTCAATCAAAAGGACACTGAACACCGAGGTCTCGGACAGAACGTCACTAGCTGATACTAGCAAAGCCCAGGGTGCTTTGGCTGCTTGAAGAACTATATGGACTGTACAGCGACATCGACCTAGCCAGAACAGTGAAAATCCAACGACTGTGATGGCTGGGTCATGCAGAGCGGAAGAATAGCAATGCTCCTGTCCGAAAAGTTTTCGAATCCGCCCCCGAGGGACAGCGCAGTAGAGGAAGAATGAGACTCAGGTGGCGCACATAAGTTGTTTCTCTGAGTTGGATTCGAAGACTCTGCCGGTCGGAGCATTGGTGTCCATTTGCTCCACATGTTCTAGTCATCTCAGGCGACTAAAGCGCAGTTCAATGTGGCTTTACCGCTCGTATAGTTCGTCGTTGAATCTTCTCCAAATCCCGTAAACGCAAACGGGACCAAATATATTTCAAACGATTTTTCTCTCGTGGTGTTGGCAGAATTTATGGCAGAGCCAAGGTCTCTAACTACCTCCGAGATTATAGCTATTGATTGGGGTGTTCTGTCCAATTCGTGCATAAATATTTAGTTTTTTCCCCCATTTACCGCACCGTACCGGTGACAGCCCGCTGTTATCTTCCAATAATGTCGATATCATCGGCGTCGTGAACCAGTTGTTGTACAAAGTTTAGAAAGTCCAGTGTTTGGTTATGAGTTCAGCACATGACAGCGACGGACGAGTTTGACAGAGCTGCCAAACCTAGACATTGCTCTGTATAGTGACTTTTATAGCTGCTGTCAAGGGTCTCAGACATTTACACAATACAATAGATAAGATCTTGTGTGCGGCGTTGAGAGACTTATATTCGTACCTTATACCATACACGCTACAACAACGTTATCAAATTTAAGAAATTTGGCACCAAAATTATGGTTCTGTGGTCCAAACTCTTAGGACTATTGCACTATATAACACCCGACGCAATTGATCTTTTGAAACCGCTATTCGCCGTATTGGTGACGGTGCTCCGCACAACATTTTTCTTGGAATGCATGGAAGATACAGTGGCACCGACAGTCATAAGAAGAGTTCGTACTAAAGTGAATATTCGTTCCGTTCAGGACACTGTTGAAGAAGGTCCAAATTTATCGATTCGACCGAATGATCATTGTTTGCATTGAAATTTCAATTAATTTGATTTGATTAAAAAAATATGTTCAGCAATGAGGCTTATTTTTGGCTCAATGGGTAAGTTAACAAGCAAAATTGTTGCATTTGGTGCGAACATAATTCACACGAGTTCATCGAAACTCAATTACAACTGGAAAAATCCATAGTTTAGTGCGGTCTGTAGGCATCGAACCATATTTTGTTTTAAAAATGAAACAAATCAGCGTGCGACGGTCAAGGGTATTCACTATTGAGCCATGATTAATGACTTTTTCATTCCCCGACTAAATAGCATGAATGTGAATGAAATGGACCTTTAAATTAGCCTCCAAGATCTTTTGATTTGACGCCTCTTACTTATTTTATTTGGAAATACGTGAAGTCGTTAGTCTATGCCGATAAACCATTGAAAGCCAACATTATTCGTGTTATTGAGGACATACGCCAAAAATTGCTTGAAGAAGTGATCAAAAGCTTTGTCTCTCGGATGACATTCATCAGATCCAGCCTTGGTGAGCATATGTGTTTAAGAGTACTCTGATCTTTATATTTATACGGAAACGGCATGGTATGCTAAGGTCATACAAACAGCATAACTAATTGGGTACTATTTACAAAGTGAAATTTAATGCGATCTGACGTCGTCAAAGCAAAATCTAAACGTCGGAATAACTACACAACACACATTCGAAATGTTTATGGTTTCTCAAACGATTTAAGAAATATCACCCTCCTTTGGAGCCTCAATAAAAAAAAGCATTCATCTCCTTAAAATGAGAGCACAAGGCTCACTTCTCTGGTCAGGTTCGTTCCCCTAAAACCACTTTCTAGGTAGGATTCAAGAACATGCTTCAAAACTTACAGATGATGCCAATATTACAGCCTCGAATACCGACGTAATATTTCCTTTTTCATCTTACTCTATCGCTACTTTCACCACCAGTGCTCCACCGAAATCGCCAGTAGAATTCCGCCCCTTCGAACCTTCAATCGTAACACTCGTCTAAGTATGAATGCTCATCAGTGCACCCTAATGTCCACTTTCGGATATACTCGTACTGAACAACTCCCTTATGGAATGTGCTGCCGGGATCTTTGTTTCCTAATCATTGGAACTTGCAAACATTCAAAACCAACGTACATCGGTACCTCTCTATCTTTTCTCCTTTACTTTTTATCACCGCGCTGTGTGCCTTCTTTTATGAAGAAAAAAAAAACATGGTCTACAATTTATCATTTTTACAACAGTTGCTTATGATAACGTCATTTATTGATCTTTTCTTACGCCCAAGTAACTCGTTCGAAACCCCCTAATTTTTCTGAGATCTTAAGTGTTAGTGCTGCCGTTGGTAAAGGCCTCGTCTACCACCAAATCTTTTCCAAGATTCTGACTTAGTCTCGGAAATCCTTACCGGCCTGAGCTCCAAATATGTCGGAGTAGCCCGGCTAAGGTGTTATGTTCGGTGTTTTTTCTTCACCGTTAATTCCATTTGGGGAATTCATCCGTTGTCCCGTTTACTGTGCTCTATTTTTGTCTGCTGGTCAGCACTCGCTTTTATAAGAGTAGCAAGTCGAGTCCAGATGGGCAGCGACCAGTACCCGACTGTTACCACGTGGAGGTATTATAAAAACAATAGATGTATACAAAACAGTTGCAACACTGGATATCGGCAGGCTGACATTTCTCAGGGCCTACCCTATTTCTATAGCACCCCACCAAAAACGTAGAGCAACCCGATTAGGTATATGCAATACAAACCCCGAATCATCATTAATATTTTGGACCCTTATTCAACCATGCTTCGAAGGCCTTTGAAGAACTCCCTCTAGAAACCATCGCTAAATTGCTTTAGAAAACCGTCATATTTTGAACTATTTACAACGGGCTTGTACCTCTTTTTCAAGGTAAACCATTCCAAAGATTAGTAATCTCTCCCCAAAAGTGGCCCCCTTTTCCAAGAATCCTCTCAAATCAATATTTCGTTCAATATTTACAACATTTCGCTGGTGGTCAGGTCGCAGATTTACTTTGTTGCGTAACTTCTCCCTAAATAAGGAGAAAGCTCCGCCTATCAGTTTTTATCATAACAGTAATAAGAGAACAAAGCTTTTTTCTTATTTAAACAAATTCTTATACTCATATGCACACCCTCTTTCTGTTTCCCCTTTCTATTTTCAGCATTTCAATCAGACTTCACAGCGGCAGCAAACAAAAAAGTAAATAAATAAAAGAACTCGAATCAGAACAGGATTAGTGTTAGGAAACACCCGTCTTGTCGACAATTAACCATCGAAGACGAGTAAGCAGGAAAGAATTCGGGAAACCAGTTCCAACATTTTTAAAACAGAAATCCGTCATTCGATAAAGAGATTGTGGACTCTCTTCGATTTGATTTAAGAGAAATACAATTTAAACGCGCATATACAAAATGAGTGGTTTACTACTAAAGCACTCAGCCCCCAAAGCAAGGGTGGCTAATAATGCTGTACGCCGCTGGAAAAGCACATTTCATCAGCTAAAGCAACAGCAACGGCGGCAAATTCTCACCAGTCAAGGAGGAGCTTCTGATTCGTGTGGTATTATTGTTGTGTCAGACGCGGGTTCGTCTTCGTCGCTGTCATTAACTTCAAAATCGCGCCTTTTGACATCTTCTCCTTCGCCGTCTGTGGCTTTGGTTTTAAGTGCCAGAGCAAAGCATACACTTCCAACTGCAACTACTTCAACTAAACAACAATCAACTGCTACTACTCTAGAACCTACGCGCAAAATGTCATCGCAAACAGCCCCAAAATGCCTTGCCATCGACAACATCAATCCCAACATAATTACCATGGAGTATGCGGTTCGTGGGCCCCTGGTCATCCGTGCTGGAGAGATCGAAAAGGAACTTAAAGCGGTAAGTTGGTGTTTTCCAAGAAAAAATAATAATTCATGAAAAAGTGCGCAAAAACCAATAAGCGTTGAAAAACAAAACGAGTGCTGGTGAAGTGGTTGAAAGAAACAAAAAGTTGAATGACGAGCCTTCACATTGACAGCGGAACATCTGTTCCAGCTGTGCTGAATTATTTTATCGTCGTCTGTAGGTAGCGAGTTTTGTTTTTTATTTCTTGTGCGGATGTATTCGCACAATAGTTCTGTTTGAAATGCGTTCTGGTTCGTTCACATTTCGACGCGAAATTTGGAATCCAAACAAAAGATTGGAGGCAGGAGAGAAGAGACTACACCATACCACTTGGACTTTTATGAGTTGCTTTGTTTCCAAAAGCAGCACATGCGCCAATCCGTCGTCGAATATTGTTTTGTATAAGAAAGTCATTATACAGTGAGTCTATCGTGAGCAAGATGGAGACAATCCTTTGCCTAAGACATAACTGTAGTTTCACTTGATTTCAATCGCCATGCAAAACCTTTCCAAACGTTTAACTAAACTGGGCCACGAAATTTTCGCCTCTCACTAAACTGAATCTGGTTTCCACATGAAAACGACGTCCGTCTTGAATCATCTGTTTCAGTTGTTCCGATTTGGCGATTTCTTTTACTTGGCCAAACACAATACAATGTGGACTCTTGACTTTTACTAACTCGTATTTCCGTATTTTGTTTGATGTGCCTGGAAGTTTTCATATTACATATATTCCTTTCTGTCTCTGAGAATGTCTTCATCTGGATCCAGAGAAGAATGCGTGTTTAATCTGGTTTCGTAAGCAGCAAATTGGAGCAATTCGTTTGTTACGTTATTTCATAAATTAAAATTAATTAGCTTGTGTGACCCTAGGTCGGAAGTAAGTGATAAGCGTGAGCCAGTTTGCAAATCCAAAATCTGTTACCGGGTCTTCTAAGTGCTAGCAGCTAGTTCGACATCTTGGCGGTTGTTAGCTTACTCAACCATTTCATACTGAGATAGGTAAGAGATGCTTAAAGACGAATGTGTTAGAAAGGAAGTTGCAACAACATTAAACAAACATTAAATTTTCTTAAATTTCGGTGCGAAACATGCTGGATTTGTTGTCTTTTCGCTGGTGAACAAGATGTTTTATATTTAACCTTGAGTATCATCAACAACCTTAGAAGTAGTTTGAAAGTACAGCAGACGTGAACGGAATCAGTGCTCTACCGTTTTTTTTTTTTTTTTTTTTTTGAAGACCCGGCAGAATATAAATTTATGTAGTACCAGAGGTAAAGGTTATCAAGATCGCACGCTCACTCAAGTCAGATGATGTTGGCGGGCATAGAATACAAATCCGGTTTTTTAAAACAATTATTTTGCTTTGCTTCGTTAGTAGCAATACGTATGCATCGAATTTTCTTATAACGTCATTGGTTCTTATAAAACAAAAAAACAAATCCTATTTCGGCGTTCGATTTTTTCCCTATTAGTTTGTTAACATTTCGTATTTCAAGTTTTCTAAAAGATTCTTGAAAGGCATATCTCAACTGATCTTGCTCAACTTGACTTGATGTTTGTGGCCAAAACGGGCTTCTGAGAGCCAATCGTAGTTGCTCTATGGCTTTGATAAAAACAGATAAATGACATGAGGGCAAATTATGACTTGTAATCGTATCCATTTAGTCCTGTTTATTAGCTTTTATAAAGCATGTGACAGTGTAAACCATGATAATCCATAGGAAACTAATGGTGTACTGCTTAACATGTGCACTTTTGTCTTCGTAGTCAACGTGCCGTCGTTGGTGGCAAATATTTCCTTCATTAAACGTATTGTCAGGAGTCCCTCAAGGTTCAAACCTAAGATAGTTCAGACTGTTAATAAATGACCTCCTTGCTGTTTGCTCAAATTCCGATGTGTGGCAGATTAAGCTTACAGGCTAATCGAAGATCTGTCAGAGATATATAATTGGCAGCCGTGTCATCCCACCACCTGTCTAACAATTTATGAATGCGACAGTAAAAAACTGTTTCTCTTTTAAGGCAATCGCCCCATTTCATACATTTTCGTTAGAAGTGAAGCGCTGCTCAGAAAGTGCGTGTCCTATCGATGCAAATAAGTTGTAATCGGACGAAGCCAAGTTTCGCCAAGTCGATATCGATTGTCCGCCCTAAGTTACCCATGATATCTTACGCTTAGGATTCCCAATTTATTGTATATCCACTTTTTATCGCTAGTCACAGTTCGATGGAGAAATTACTTTGTTTTGTGCCTGGCGAACATCATTTCGCAAATGGTTTTTCGGGTTGCCTGCTCTATTTCATTCAGTTCATATGAAACCCGTTTTCCTATCTGCTGAATCTTTCAAACGTGTGAAGAAGGCTTCTGGTGTAACATTTCATTGATCCGCGATTTTTTTTTTGCTGATTTTAAGCATAATCCTCATCCAACAATATTTGCAATTCCCTGTAATTAAATTTTGTTCGGTGGTCTTCCACTTCTTCGTTTCTTTTTGAATTTTATAAACCACTAAAAACACTGATTAACAACTTTGTAACTTGTAACAACTGTAACTTTTGACAAGCATTCGATGCGATTCAACAGAAAATCAATGCTGTCCGCAAATTGTAGTTTCCAGGCACGAAACTCGATATGTTCAACGCTTTTACAAACTATTGCTGTGAGCTGAAAATCTTGTCAGTTTCATTGTACGAGTAACTATATAGCAGCTAGGGCTATCTATGGGGAAATTTCGGTTTCATATTTATAAATCGGGTTAAAACTTCAGTTCTTTGAAGAGCACATGGTGATCCAACTCAAGTTACTTTTTAAATCATTTTGTTTTGACACTGACGGCTTTTTCCCGTTAGAAATTTCGACTGTCAGTCAGTATTATACCTCCGTAGAATCGAATGAATCGCTTTACAAAACCGTTTCTTCGCGATTTCTTTCCACAAAGCCAGGCTAATACCAAAATACGGACGCCATCAGCTTGGCCGTCGACTTTTCCGTTTTGTGGTGGCTTTTACCGTTCACTCTCCACTAAGCTGACTGCCGATTTGACTCCGGAGTCATTCGTTGTCACATACCGCTTAAACAGCGCTTTCGCATACCCAAATACACGTGGAACATATGGTGCAGACGGTCTTTTTATATCGTTACGATGCCAGCTATTTTATTTTACGGTTGTTCAAAACGATTTTGTGGATTAGTGTGATGTTTTCCAGTCTAACAGCTTTATTTCAGTCTGTACGACCGCGTTTGAATTCAAGAAACGACAAATGGTTCTTTTTAAAATATTCTTGAGTTTTAAAGGCATTTTTTTCTCATCACATAACTGTGTTTTATCAAAATAACTCGTTGTTTTTTATTGTTTTTTTGAAAATATCCAAAGGTGCGTCACAACAACTATCTCGATCGATGACTAATAGTCATCAAAGTTTGACACCTTTCGTTTGAATGTTGGTACCAACTATTATTATCTACCCATTGTTTGTCTCCGAACCACAGTTGTTTCGGTATTTTCAAATCTGATAACATTTCTATTTCATCTGCTTCTTATCTGTAAATTGTTCACATGCTTCTGGTTATTAATAAACCATTTATCTTTCGGGGTTTCTACGGCATATGAAACGAAAGGAGAATAATTTTCCCAAAAGCTCACTTTGTACCTTTGGCTTTATCGAACGTCATGGGTTTTAAAAACTACAAATTTTCTCGAATTCAGTGCGCGATTTCAAAGTTTTTGGGATGTCCCAGTATTGTCTTTTTATATATATAGGTAATATGACTCAAAACTTATCTTCTCGTAATTACGAGTACCAGAAGCCATATCTAGCTTGCTTTAGAGTTTTTTTTAAATAATGAATTGTGCACCACCGATTTAAAGAAGACTTTTATTTATTTACGAGATCCTCAATCAATTACAAACCATCTTCATCTATTTAGTCAGTTATGATTAAAATTTCGCTTCTGCTTAACTATAATGAAAATTAACGATTGCTTTGAAGGCTTCATCCGAGTATGTTGTATGTTTAAGATATCTCTCTGAGATTAACTAGATTAACTCGCATTAACGAGTGTTTGCTCTGTTGAACCAGATGGAAACAAACCAAATATATGCGCAAATTCAAAAGGCTACCTTAAGCTTTGCGTCAGCTTTGTATAGAAAATATCGTAAACGCAACTGCAAAGCAATGGTAGACCTATTCTTTACTTCTACGCGCTTTGATATTTAATAATACTTTATCTACAATCTAAATGCTGAAGTGATATTTCGGATTGCAAAATTCGAGTTCTTGCTTTTGACGTAAGTTCGATATAGAGCGTGTATCAAGCGCATAAACGCTACATTGTGTTTTGGCTATTAGCTCGTTTTGACCACTTTTTTAGGCATTTGAGGCCATATGTGCTCAATAAATATAAATAATGTTGGCTTCCAATGCGTCGGTTAATGTTGATTTGTCAGTGAAACGACTCAAAAAACAGTAATGAAGAGGCGTGACATCACACGATCTTTGAGACCAATTTTAGGATCCATTCAGATACAATAAGTTGATTGTTTCATTTGTTGTACGGCGACAATTTGCTTACGGATATGCTCATTGAACCCAAAATGAGCCAATCGCTATACACCATTTTTCTATAAAATAGCGACCATTCGGCTTCAAATGTTCCACGAGCAGGATTTTGTAGCTTTCAAACCAAGATCTTTGCGTAAAATATTCCATGATGTGGACGGACAAAGACCAAGCTGTTGTTGACGACGTCAAATCGATAAATTTGGATCTTCTGTAACACTGCAATATCTCTTACTGATGATCGATTATGTCGGTTGTAATATGGTACAAGTGCTCTATAAGTTTGGCGCACAGAATCATAATTTTGGTACTAAATTATCAAAATCAAAAGCGGTTTTTGAACCGCACGAAAAATGGTTGCTTTACAATAACATTAAACGTCGCCACCTATGGCTTAGTCGTGACCAGCACAACATATCAGATATGGACTTCACCTGCTCAATCTGTTATTGTGTATACGAGTATGGTAAGATGCTGAGGGACTAATCAATTTTGAGCAGTTGCGTCGCAACAACTAGAGAAGTAACGGCCAGGTTTGGTTTATCGAAGGGGATAAGACTCGCTCTCATACAGGACAAAAAAAGTGCAGCACTTAGCACTCTCAGATTTAAACTTATTCCGTCTGCATACTGCCTTAAATCAAATAATGTTAAATCTCGGCATGATGTTCAAGTAGCTCCTGGCGTAATTTGTTTTTGTTAATCCTAACAATTTTTGTAGTGACAACATTAAGAAGTAGTCTGAAACCCTGCCCTATGTTGCGGGAAACCCGCTTGTGCTATCTACCTCAACTACTTCACTAACAAAGCAAACAAAGAACGCGTAACATTTTTAGCTTTTATAAACCTGGCTAAAATCGCCATTTATGGGAAAATCGAAGAAGCCTCGGACATTCTCAGCACTTACACTTTACAGAAATGTGTACTGGCTTCAACTTGTTCAAATTAACCACGTAAACCAGTGTTCTTTACGAATTTCATTTGACTAATTGTACTCACTTATATAACACCAACCATCCCTCCCGAAAATTAAGGTGACAGTTGAAAGGAGTTGAAGTAAATCTTACGCACACACAAAAAAGCTTCATTTTATTTGTTTTTTTTTTCTTTGGTTTTTGCTCCTTTTTTTATGTGACGGAGGCATTGAAAGTGTGAATTCAAGAAAGTTTGATGACTTTTTTGGTTAATGTTTTGTGTAGACGCACTTTCGCAGATTAACAAAAAATCAAGTTATTCTTATTCTGCCGTGCGACTCCATATAAAGGTTCTTCAACTGCTCTCATCTTCGTCCTGCTTGCAGGTTTATTCTTCCCTTGGGTGTATAAAATTTACTCACATGCTGTCTGCTTTATTTTATTGTAGATACATTTGTATCTATACCGATGTAGAAACATATTCATGCAAGCTTACGAAAGTATTTCGGTTTTACGCATTTTTCTTATTCAATTGTGTGCTACGTAGTCGATAGTATAGGTAGATACACAAAACTTTTGAGTTAAATGGTCGTGGCCTTGACCACCTTAATATGTCTCGTATACGTATCGTTCTCACGTTTGTGTTTCCCCTTCTACAATTTATGAATGAGTTCTAAAAATATGTACGCGTATACAGTGGCTTTACAAATAAATGCAAATTTCGGTTTTACTAGTTAGGAATTCCTAAATCATTGTTTCTTTGAAGGTGGAGCGCACAAATCATGCATTTGAATTCAGTGGTGAAATGGTTTCATAATTAATGTTTCAAAAGAAATACCTACGAATATGTCTTCCCCAGGTGCTTTGAATCTTGTTTATTTTAAATTCTTAGCAAATCAAAGGAAAATAAAAGAATCGACTCCATTATGCTTTCGTCCTAGTGACGCAACAAAACACTGTGAAGAAAGAGGGTGCGGGGTGCACGAGTTGGGAAGTTAAGACCGGAAATGATCGTAAAAGAGGGTGGGCTATAGGTCCGTATAAGATCGTATTGATCTAAAGTGACCATTGTACACTTTTGCTGATAAAGTTCAATTAAAGAAGATTCAGTCTTAATTGCCGAATTTCATCTTGCGACCAGGCGTGTTCCAATAGCGGCCATTGTACACAAAAAAGTTTACAACACAAGCAATCTCCAGTCTCATATGAGCGACTAAGGTATCAACGGAAGCCCCAACCGAGGACGCAAACAGAAAAGACCCAGTCAAATTAGCATGCCGACTGCGTGCAGTGAAGATTGCATATACATATCTCTGCTTTCATAACGAGGAATGAATTTTAACGTTGTCGTCCTCCAGAAAGATACCAGCGCTGCATCCTGCTATATTTCTTGGCTGACTCATAATCTGGACCAAATAATTCCTAAGCACAGGGAAAGTCAATTTCTTATTTATTGCCCAGTAGGAGTTTTGGTGTCATTGCATTAGACTCTAAGACCAGAGACAAAATACGCTCGTCGCGCAAGTTCATCAATGCTACATTGCTTGTTGTACAACAGAACACTTGTCTTTAAATTGAATGCGGTCCATAGTATGAGTATCATCCTACTCATATCCGGCACATCCCATCGCACTTGCTGGGTGGCAGTGATATCTTCATGATAATAGTTTATGGCCTCTGTTAATCACTTGGCTACACGTGGCCCTTTAAGGGTCCGAACACTCCACATGCAGATCTGAATCCAGTTATATCCAAAGTCACTAGTTGGTTCGTTCATCTATTAAGTTGTGACACCTGTGACGATGTAGACCAGTACATTGCTTCTGGCCTAGCACGCCTTTGCCATTTTAGCCTGCATGAGTAAGGGTTTACTTTTGCAGTTATCAGGAACCACCAAAGAGAGGTAAGGCAGGCACTTAACTACGAACAACTACGAACATAATAGTTGCGCTACTGACCAAATCCAAGGTATAGGACAGTTTTCCCGATCAATCGCTGACCAGACCCCATTTCTTTTTAAAAAAAACCTTATGTCTAACGTATTGCTAACTCTGAAGTCTATGATAAACTCGCTGTTGCTTTTTATTGTTATTTCGCGAATGTTGGGTTTTACGTTAACTCATTCTCGTCTCTTAGTTTTAAGGATTCACCTTGTTTCCTTGTAGTGGGAGTAGAAGAATTTAATTGTTTGAGCTTACCCTTAAATCTAGGAGTTTTGTGAGTCACGCTGATACAAGGTGAGCCATAATGTATAACCGATTCGATTTTGACATTTGTGAAGCAAACAGAATTAGAATTTGTGTTAAACAAGGAATAAGCAATGGAACGCTATACGCCTGAAGAACGCGTCATAATTGTAAGAATGTTTTTGATGAACAGTTTGCCAGTGATTAAGGTGCCTGGCCACCCGGCTTCCACTAGTGTTTCAATCCGGCATTAAGCCCTTATAATTCATAGAGACTGGAACAAAACATGACCGAGCAAGGCCCAGAGGAGATCGCACTTTTCGTTCGGCCGGGAATATCGTTGTCGTAGAAACTGTGGCGATATGCCACGCAGTTGGCCATCCCACGGATGTTTTTGTGGCACATTTTGGTGATGGCTGCTGACCGTGAATCGCGTCTCTCTTCCCAACTTCAACAACAAAGTGAACAATTTTGGTTTAAAGATGATCATAAGTGCCAAGGCCCATTTCCAGTTATATGCATTCGTGCAGAAGCAAACATTTTGGTTCTTGGACAATGAAAATACGAAAATTCCACTACATTCACTCAAAGTCACTGCATGGTGTTCTGTTTACACTGGAGGGGTGAACTTTTTTTTTTTTTTTTGTAGAAGGTTGCGGGCCAAACGGTCATTAGTGAGCACTACAGAGCCATAGATGAATTGAACTCAAGGAAATGTGGTTCCACTAGGACGATGCAACGTCGAATAGTGCACGAGCCAAAATCGACGTCCTAAGGCAGGTGTTTTTCGATTGTGAAAAGTTTCGCAACAAAATAGAAACACTCTTGAGTTAGCAGAAATATGTCCTACGAAGTGTTTACCGTAAATCTGGTTGACACTCCTTGTTCCTTTGTTCTTCGTTATGTGTAATGCTTAAATGTATTCAAAATATTCCTTCCAAATAATGAATTTGTACCTAATATCCTCATCAGGGCTTTTTAGTTGCATCGTAATTCTGTGTTTTTACGTGCAGCACGCTTAAACGCCGACTCCGATAAGGCTCTAACTAGACCTGGAAAAGCTTACCGGTTTCAGATCCAAATACGTTGAAATAGCCCATATAAGGCATTTATCATAAGTCACACTTGTTGATTAAATGATGTGATCTCAATCGCTGTACGTACTTTTGAAGTTTAGTCATTTCTTTGGTCTAAGATTAATTCAGACATCTGTAAGTGCACTTGCCTGTATGTAGGTGAGAAAACGGCCTGATAGCTACGTAACAACTCCTAAATGATTGATATAATTTATATTTTAATTTATATTTTAAGGCGTCTTGGGTCTAATCCGACTTGGGTAGCAACGAACTTTAAACTGCCAGTTTCTGTTTGTTTTTATTTTTCCGATTAAAAGATAACGAAACAACCATCACCATTAGCAAACATTATTCATAAACCAGCTATACCAGTATTCAAAAAAAAAAAATTAAAACTTTATGTCTCTGAATACGGAAAAGTCCCCGCCCATTCGTATACCATTCTACTTTCCATCAACAATTATTTCAAGGCCTCAAAGTCTTTGCACACTTTAACAAAATTATATGTGTTAAATTGAATTTGCTTTTGAAACAACAACTCGTTAGGTAATCATAAAATTGTCTTTTTTTTTCATTCGGAAGAAACAATTTGTTTGTACGTACTAAAGTGATTAGATAAAGTATCTTATTACCCTCAATAGCTATTAGCTTATCTGTGATTGAGCCTCTGTGCAAATAAAAAAATCGTTATCACTCATATTGTAGATGAACTATAGTATTTCTCTCCAGTTAAACTTAAATTCACTTAATGTGGCCAAATTTTGCAATTTGTCCATTCTAGCTTTGATTGAATAATACGAGTGCGAATACGAGTATTTACGAACATTCACGGGTATCTGGGTATCTGGTGATTGGGTATTGAATAATTCGCAACACAAATTGGTTATGGAAATTTTTCTACTTCTTAGTTAGAATGAGATGTGCATTATTATTTCATTAAGTGCCGAAGCCGGTACTCATTTATTTGAATTTCTTTTGCACTTTCAATTTTTTTTCCACTTTGCTGCTATAAAACAATGAATGAAGTTCACACCGAAACTAGGCAATTAAATCCCTTGATCTTGGTCTAAGTTCTGTTAATTAAGTTTGTAACGAGTTGCTTACAATTAATAAATGTTTTTTTTTTTAATTAACGTCATTTGGATACATCAAATGCGGGAGTCGTTGCGCGAAAAGATGCTAATCAGTCCAATGTTTAGTTATCAATAGAACGGAACAAAAGTTGAAGAAATTCTGAGTCATTTTTGCTTAATTGTTAACAAGAGGCGATGCTGTAAATTAAATATTATCAATGACGCAAATGTTTTTAATACTGTCCTTCGAAATTATTTGTAAGCTTTAAATTAGGGTCATTAGCTCCGTAAATAATTTTCACTTTTAGCAACAAATTTGTGATGGTTGTTAGTTCGGTATATGTTAATTGCTAAGGAAAGTTTTTACTCTTTAATTAGATCATAAATGCGACAGAATTCACCAAATGTTCAAATGTTGCAAAGCGGATATTACCGCTGAGGCAATGACTCCTTGAATGTACTTGTTTTTGCCGTCAAAGGCAAATTTAAGAAAGCGCTTCTTTGCGCTACGTTTGAGTTCGAAGATTATGTCTGACAAAATCTCTTAACAAAATGCTCTAAAAGTTGGGCTGAGTTTTACAGATCTGCACGAAGAAAATACAATCTTGAGTAAGGGATATTAAACAGTCAGTCTTAGAAGAATATTTATTCTTCGTCATTGTAGAGTTTTCGCCAAAAACACTCACATCGACTGGTCTTGTTTTGTAAAATAAATTAATTACTGCAACCGCGAGAAAACCTGGCAGACTTCTTTTGTGGTGCATTTCTAAGCATTACTCAACAGCATGATTCAAACCACGTCGCATGCGGTAGTTGTGATAATCATTTACTGGAATATAACCAACAGCCTATCTGGCAATTTAAATCATTCACGGCTCCAGGAAAAGATAGTGTCCCACCGGCCTTGATTAATCTATACTCAATCTCTTTGGTAGCTCTGCGTGGTTAGGGTATCGCTGCGTGAAAGCCCGAGCGAGCTCCATAAACTATAAGCTTAGCATTGTTTTTTTTTTAGAATCGGTTGAACCTTTGCTAGAGACGCATAATGTGTTGAAGCATTCGAAAAAGGAATTGCATATCGCAATGGCTAATCATCTGAAGGCACCTCAACTCAGTTTATAGACTCAAAACAAGAGACCTTAAAGAATTTGAAAACACCAACCTTAATTGAATCATTAATGCCTTATCCCGCAGAGGTATTGCTCATATACAAGAATAAACTGGTGTCCTGGAGCAGTTTATAACAGCTAAACAATTACAGCCACTTCTGAAGAGGTATTCATAGCAGTACCTGCAGCAAACGATATCCTCTCGTCCCCTATGATGCTACAACTCTTGACAAAAAACTGTGGGGCATGCAAATAGACAAAAAATTATTCGATTGTATTGCGGATACTGCGGATATTTCCATACCAAGTGTTGGAGGATGTTTTGTAACTTATGACTCACATTTTCCTGCCATGGACAACAGTTTAAGTAGTTTCCTTCTCCAAAGGTGGAAAATGCTCTCATGTCGTTCTAAAAGATTCCAGGCCTTTTAGTCGAATCACTATGGAACGACTGATTGATGTCTATATACGATCTATCGAGGGTACTGTAAAGAAAAGTCGGTGTAGACGGCATTACCAGCCACTGAGCAGCCACGTTGAACGATCCCTGGATCCACTACACTGCTGTCAACTCTGAAGAAGGATGACTCATTTAGGGAGTTGCTTCTTATGCTAAAAGGCAGGATAATCAACTCTAAACTATGTGGAGTTTCTGTCAAAAAATGTATCAGCAAAGCTACTCCTCAAGGCGGTGTCGCCTCACCCCTTCTCTGGAACTTTGTAGTTAATGGACCGCTCATATATTATACTTGTTATACAGGTGGCATCAGGGTGACGTAAGAAGAATGTAAGAAAACTCTTACAAGACGGATTGGAGTAAACTCCAATCAAACTGTGCTTGTTGTTTTTTTTTAAGGAAATTCAAAATTCGTTGTGAAATTGCGGCGCAGTCCATTTTTTCAATTGGGGCCGTTTCTCACGATTTCTTCCTTCAGACGCACATACAACGCCATAGAATAATCGATATTAATGGTTTTAAAGATAGTCGATGAATATTACGCCATGCCAATCCCAAAATACGAACGATATCACCTTGCCCGCCACATTTTGTGTTTTGTGGTTGGCTTTTACCTTTCGCTGTCCTCCGCCGATTGACTAGCGATTTGCCTCTGGAGTGTAGTTAGTAAATGTTTCATCCGTTGTCACATACCGCGAAAAAGTTCTTATTTTGCTCTTAACCGCGCTCTGATTCATAAACACGTTGGTCAACTGTGAGTAAACCCGGTACCCACTCTGAACAAAACATTCGCATACCCAAATACTCGTGCAAAACATGATGCATATCTTTACGATATCAGCTTTCTCACCCACTGTCACTTTACAATTATTCAAAACAGTTTTTTCGATTTGTTTGATGTTTTCCAACTTAACAGCTCCATTTGAACGCACAGACAGTGCAACATTATTTGTGTCTGTACGATCGCATTTGAATTCCGCAAATCAGCGGAAAATATTGGCTTCGATGATGCAACTTTCTTTAAAACCATTTGAAGCCATTTTTGAGTTTTAATGATATTTTTTCTTATCAAATAAGTGTTTTATCGACGTACGAAACTTTTTGGTTTTTTTTAAATACGAGTATGAAAAAGTTGACACGTCTGATTTGATGAAGGTCAGTAATAAGCGTATAGATACATAATGAGAGTCGGCATCTATATGTCATGTTATATCTTAGTTTTGAAAGTTTTGTTTCGTGGTGGTCTTCGAACCAAGTGTTATGAAATGTCGTTTTATTAAACTGTTCTGTACATGCCTTCGTTTCAACTAAATTTCTTAAAATACTTCAAATCTAGTGATATCTGCTATGACCCTTTGCAAGATAAGAGGAGTGCCACGGAAAAGTAGTCAAAACATTCTCAGAGATTACCCAGTTGGGTTAGCAGTAGTAATCCAGATCTTTTTAAAAAATACTCCTTTGCCAGGCTTTTGGTATACTAAAATAAAAGGATTTCTTTGTGGGAGCTAGGATGACCGTCCCAATGCACATGTGAAATGGTGATGTCTCATGACATATTTACCTGATTTGGTACACGAAATGAACACATTCATTCTCAAAAATTAATGAACGCATCCACTTCAACTTGACGGCTATTAGACAAGTGACAAGTGACATTTATGCAAAGTTACAGCATAAAAGTTTTTAACTTCGGTTTTTTGTAATCATGGAATGGAGTTCGCTGGAAAATTGTGTTGTCATAATTGCCCTGTAAAAATGCGTCTACAGGCCAAAAAGAAATGTTTGGGATGTTCCGACTCACACAATCAGACATGTGATTGCTCTGTGCGAATGCACACGTTATCATGGCCGTGGAGAATCGAATTCAGCGAAATCTATGCAAGCGGATTATCATGTCGGAAAATGTGCAAGAACAGCATGTTGCACATCTTAAAATGCGTTGGCATTAGACCATACAAACCATACACCGTCCACGTACTCACAGAAGCACTGAAACAGAAACGTAATTCAAAATCGGAGGCCTTCCTCCGGCAATACGCGAGAAAATTTTCACCGTTAAAGATTTGTCCAACAAACCGAAGGATGAGTGTACGAGTATGCTTTTTCATCACGACATGCGTCTGAACTTCTGAGAATGTAAAGTAGCCATCACCAACAAAAACGTAGATCTTTTAACAAAACACTGCTCCATCCTCTTTTAAGGCATAAACGACTCAAACATTACTCAAAAGCCACGTTCCGAGCGAATGATTGGCCGTCTGGTAGCTTAGACCTCAATCCATTATACGAGGGCGGGTCAATAAGTCCGTGACTTTTGGATTAAAACACAGATTTTTTGATAAAAAAATAATTTTATTTTTCAACGTAGTCTCCCTTGAGCTCTATACACTTTGTCCAACGCTTCTCCAATTTTTTTATCCCTTCCAAAAAAAATGATTTGTCGAGGTCCTCAAAATAGGCCTTTGTTTGCGAGATGACTTCATCATTGGAGTCAAATCTTTTTCCACCAAGCCATTTCTTCAGGTTTGGGAACAAGAAATAGTCGCTCGGAGCCAAATCTGGAGAATAGGGTGGATGAGGGAGCAATTCATAGCCCAATTCATGGATTTCATGAAGTTGTTACACGATTGCGTTTGTGGTCGACTGTGAGCAAACGCGGCACCCATCTTGCGGAAAGCTTTCTCATGCCCAAGTGATCATTCAAAATTGAAACCACTGAGCCATGCGAGATCCCTACGGCTTCCACAATCTCTCGCACTTTCAATCTTCGGTCGGCCAACACCATATCAACTGGGCGTCCAGGACGTTCGGCATCTTCAGTGCTTGTACGGCCACAACGAAATTCAGTAAACCACTTTTTTACCATTGAAATCGATGGTGCAGAGTCCCCATAGTATTTATCAAGCTTAGCCTTGGTCTCGGTAATGGTTTTTTTTCGCAAGAAATAATGCTTAATAAGCACACGAAATTCACTTTTTTCCATTTTAGTGAGTAGTCTGATAAAAATAGCTGTCAAACACAAACTAACTGACGCAGCAAGTTTAAATTTTGACAGGAGTCAACTGACAGATGCCTGTTGACAGGAGCAGTGTTGCTGTTTCAGTAAAGAGGTCAGAAATTCAAAAAGTCACGGACTTATTGATCCGCCCTCGTATTACAGACTATGGCATGGAAACTATGACTTGCGCCACTCCACATCCAAGTATTGAGCCTTCAATAGAAAATTTGGCAATGCATGAGGTATGTACTGCAATCGATGAGTGGGCAGATCAACTTCGTCGTTACATAGGGGCTTTTCCGAATCAGTTCTACAATTTGTAGCCATTGGGTGGGCCAATAAATAGAAAAAAAATTTTTTGGAAAATATTCCTTCGTTTACCAAAACATTTGCTAGTACTACGAGTACAAACATTAAAGTGCACAACACATGCTGTAATCTCAACAACTTTTACTTCAAAATATTCAATTCAGCTTTCGATGATTTTTGATTTGTTGATGCGCATTTACATAGGCGTCTACACGTTTAAACACCCTCCAAACCAGAGCGCCTGAATTGATTGATTTCCTTCCTCGTTTCCTGATTTTGAATGAATGAAAGTCTACGATAAAAAGTGATGATGTGAAGGACGTATAAGATTAAGAACCGCACATTGTGTGCCATTCAAATCCGAGTGATGTTGAGTAATGTTTCTGCTTTATTGGGGCTTTTCTTTGTGAAAGGAAAACAAACGAGGAATCTTTACGCCCACACAATGCTACAACATATTGAACGATGAATCAATGAAAATATCGTAAGTAAGTTTCTTGCTAAGTTTGCTTTACATCTTTCCGTACGAATGCTTCAGTTCCTTTGACGTCAGACGTCGAGTGGTAACTAAAGTTCGAAAGGATGACGCAGAATGAATGAGTTTTTTTTTTAATTGCAATTTTATTGATTTTTGTTTTTAATACTAACACATACATACCGTTTAAGGGAAACTCCTCAAATATAGTACTTAATTACCATGGATTTATTTTGAGCAGTACCAGACCATGGATTATTAGTAAGCGCTGCTGTTTCGAAATGATTTTAAAAGGCAAAATATTTTATAAAGAGGCTGAGTTGATTTACGAGTTTTCTTTTTGAGCGTAGTTAATTTTAAGCCTACACAAAATTTTGTTGCCCTTCAAAAACCTCAAATATACTTTGTATTGATTTTGATTTACAATATTCTCGTGCATTTTTTTCTTTAATTATCAAGACAAATTGCAAAGAAAATATTTATTGAGGTAAACACAGTTCAAATTAATTTTAAGAGCGGTCTACTCTTACTCCCATGCCCACACATGTAAACACACAAACCAACAATGGCATTCTATGTATTGTGTTTTTTAAAAAAAAAAAAACTACTGCTACTGACTTTGACCTATTAAAAAAAAAAAAAATAAGAAAAGAGCACTTGGCATTGTAGTCGAAGGACCTTGACATTAATGAAAACGGGCACCGCTGCCTGATAAGAAAAAAAGATTTCGACTGAGACTGAAATCCAATGAAAATGAAAACAGTGCAAAAGTCCAGACAAATAACCTTTGCGTGACTTGAGTACCTCACCCGATTTTATACAGAGCGCATAAATAATGTTACTACGACTATTGAAAGTACTTGCCAAACGTCTAAGCAGAAGAAAATTGCGACATAAAAATATATTTTTAAAAAAATTTTGCCTTAGAAAGAGTACTTATTTCATAATTATTTCAATGTATATAACAACTAGGAGCTGCAGCTTGTAAATTTTTTTCAGAACTGATGGGTCAAGAGCAGCTCTAATATTTTCGAAGGCAATAACTTCGAAATATCCGTCCCCATTTTCCCAAGAAATCTCAGAAAGGGCCTGTCTCTCCGTGTTGGAGACCTTGTATATGGGGTCACCTACATGGCCATGTAGAACCCTGCTATTGTAAAGGTACTAATGGCCTCGTATAAAAACAGAAATACTATTGGAAACCCAGTACGTAATATGGAAAATGAAGGTTCTTATTTTGAACTGACCACACGCATTTGTGAATGGTACAGCGTTGAGTTTAGGTTGATTAGGGCAATGTATTTGTATTAAATTTTGTGTTAAAAATAAAATTTACGTCACTACAGTTTTGGAAATATTGAACAAATGTTTAGATAATGAGCTTCCAGCAAACTAGTGGTTTACATTTTTACAATTGAGATACACACCTCAAAAGTGGTTTCGAAGGCCGGAACGATGGTCGGCATCGTTAACATTTACACTGATGTGTTCGGTAAAATCAAGGATTAATTTGTCGTTAATATAAGATTAGGCGGTAAAGAGTAAGCAGACTTGAGCAACTTCTCACTTGCATCCTTTTACAGCATTTTAACCAATCAACTGGACTTGAGGCATGTGCCGAAGGACTTGCATTTCCTGCAAAAATAAGCAGCATTGACATTGCAACTGTCATGAATTCTAAGGCTGGTTTCAACCAAACATCCATCCAACGTATCATTACTGTTAAAGATACGTAAATACGATACATAAATCAGACATCAAATGAGATAATGGGCCACGACCGATGAAACCACGACATTTTTAGTCACTGTTTTCGTGGATTACATTCGTGAAAGCCAGGGAATATTGCAATAATTGGGCTTTATGAGGTGTTTTAGTGAAACACTTTTGCAAAAAAAGACTCAAACTGTTGATTGCATGAAACGCACTGAAGAACATACTAATCATTGAGTACCAGAGGTGCTTTGGAGGTTAGATAAAACGCTTACGCAAGGCCGTATCAGTTAATAGGGATTACTTTGATTACTTTGTGTTTATCATTTTAAAACTTTGTTTTAAAGAAGATAGTAGAAGAACGAAAATGGCTTGCACAACTCTTCTTTTAAGAGCAAAGGGAGAATTCGGGAAAAGTTGTTGAGAACTACGGTTTACGAATCAGCCGTAAAATGAACGATAATTTGAACTGGTATTGCTAAGAACAAAGCATATCATTGAGAAATCGTGTTTGGAAAGCAAATAAAGCTGAAGCGCCAGTGGAGGATGTTAATAGTATCAGCATTTGCTCGGCCTCACTAATAATGTGATTCCAAAATGAGCAGACTTTTATAAAAGTTCGTAAATCTAGTTCACGCTTCATCATGGGTATGGAGGCAGTACTGATATACAACTTCTGCAATTTATCCATCTATTGTGTGTACGTATACAGTTTTGTGCTACTATTTTTAAATTTAAACAATTTGGACCTACGAGTAGTATCTGAATAAGCGGGAAAATATTGTCATCTGGCTGGCTGGCGATGCTTGTTGACTACGGCCCAGATCCACCCCGGACTGTAGTGCCACTTAAATTAAGTATTGTCATCTTTATGTCTAAACCAAACAGACACTCCTTCCGATACTAGTTAGCTCTGTGGTTTTGTTTTAAACTAAATACATTACCATCAAAGACGAGAGACCGACAATCGTTAAGTGATCTGATTTGATTCACTATTCCTTTCCCTGTTTGTGTGAACAAGTTCGCTTGGATTGTATGATGTCTAGATATTCTAATATTTGAAGTCTCGTTGTAGCCTCATGGTTGTTGTTTTACTTTTAGGGCGGCTTTTTTTGACTAGTAGGTTCATTTGAACCTGCAGCCGTATCAGCTGTGTTGCTGCGAATACTCATCAGTTTCGAACCATCTCCACCTTGGAATAATCTGTTCAACTTATGGAATCCCTTGCCGAGCTCAGTAGAACCTCATCAGGCTCTTTACGTCACAGTTACTATGTCTACCTCTTTAGTGGCGTTCGAATTATACGACAAATCCGTCGAAACTGCCTTGTGTTCACAGTGTACAACACGGTCGTCAGACTTCATTTGTAATTTCGAAGCATGAACATGGAAGGGCGCGTTCTTGCAGTATTGAACATAGATAAAATATTGGAGAATGAAGAGAAATAGAGAGAAAAAAAAACACTTTTTACCTAAAATGGATATAATTTCCTTTCTTCCGCGCCGATTCTCACTCGTTGAAATCATAAACGAAAATAAAAATGCTCTGAAGTCGTTCGACAAGTCTTCACACACAACAACATGTCGTCCGACCAAGCCAAAAAGTTGAACTTCCGTACGACCGATCGGATCGACCGTTGTAAGAGCGTTCACACTGTACGACCTAGTACATGTTGGCCTATCCGACGAAGTCGAAAGACCCGGTCGAAGGATCTGTCGTACAATGTGAACGCCGCTTTTCAGTCTATCTGGCCTTTGGTCACTCTTCTAGGAAGACTAATGCAAGTACGTAGCTAGTATAATGCATAGAAATCTCAAGATTGAATCTTATCTCATTTTTATAGATTTGAAGTCAGTTTATGTTATCGTTCACGGTGAAAAGTTGTGCTATGTCGACTTCAAACATCGTCCTATCAATACCTAGTACACAAAGTGGTGGAGAAACAAAATAAGTTTGAAGAAAATTTGTATTTCAAAAAATTCTGAGTTTTTAAATACTTAAAGCAAGCAAAATGTTTACATTTTCTTACGTGTCAGCTTTGCAATGATTTATTGTTTTATTTTCAAATAGACTGGCGGACGTTTTATTACCTTCAGTGTTTAACGTTTAAATCTATTTTGAGAAAAGCTTTAAATGCTATTTTTTATTCTCTTGTATCTAATTCTAATATTAAATTTTAAAAGTATCACCTGAGTTATGAGACTCGGTTTTAGGTTTTTTTTTTTTCTTTAATTTACATTCCCATAATTTTGTCGATTTTATTATAATCGATTTGAAGAAACTATTTATCTCTTGGATGAATAATACAGACTGTCACTTTTGCCACTTATCTTTTTAATGTTGTTCTTCTGTTACCTCATCCGTACGGCATCGGATAAAGAATAGTGCCGCAGTGCGTCCCAGCTTGTCGTAAGAGGCGACTAAATGGGACACCAATCATATACAGGCAACTATGACACCAAAAATGAGCCTGTGACACTTTAACACCTTAAAACTTTCCCACAAGTTTGTATGCAATCAGTGGGTTCCCACGTCTGGAGACTACCGGTGGGGTAAAAGAACAGTCAATCAATTCGAAATCAGCATACAAGTGTCAAACCACTCAAACTTTAGATACACTTCATGGAAATGATCGCAATTAATATCACTACACCGCTGGGCACCACGATTGCAACGCACTCGGGTGATCCCAGAGCAAGCAGAAGTGCTTGTGTCAGAGCCCGACGGATTCCGGGGCCGGGCAAAATGAAGTTTCCAAAATATTTTCCTAAACTTCGGTTTGCAAGTTGGAACGTCGGATCGATGACCTCAAAAAGTTTAGAACTGGAAGCGATTATGCGTCGCAGAACTCTACAAATCCTGTGCGTACAGGACACGAAGTGGTGTAATACAGGAAATAAAGCGCGTTTTCTAGACTTAAAAACTAAGGCATTTAAGATGTTCTACCATGGAACGGTCAATGGACGAAACGGTGTTGGAATCGTTGTTGCAGCTGATCTTCTAAACAACATCGTTGGTATCTTGAAAATAAGCGACCGCTTGATGAGTGTTAAACTCGTCATACACAATGAAACGTGGAACATTGTTAGCGCGTACGCTCCACAAAATGGATGCGACCAATCGGAAAAAGATACATTTTGGTCAGAGTTCGGTAATTTGCTTAGAAATATACCTATCGATGAGATGCTCTTCGTAGGCAGAGATTTAAATGGCCACGTCAGAGAAACAAATGTTGATTATGAGGACTGCCACGGCGGTAAAGGCTTTGGAACCAGAAATTCAGCTGGCGAATACATCCTTGTAGCATGTAGGGCTTACGGCTTAACCGTCTTAAATACAATGTTTATTAAACATCAACGACATCTTATCACCTATAGCAGCGGAGGCCACGAAACACAAATAGATTATCACCTCTGCAAAATGTCGATGAGAAACCGTGGTAAGGACTGTAAAGTAATACTTGGAGAATCGCTAGTAAGCCAGCACCGTCCGCTCATTACAGAATTTTTAACAGCGGAACCACCGAGAACACGGGCATCGTTTGGTAAGCCAAAAATCCAGTGGTATAATCTATCGAAAAACTAGCTGTGGCCGACAAGAAGAATGCAGTTCAAACGTAGACAAAATGCGATCGGAGCGACGACATCGAAAAAGCTCGACTGGCTCTTGAATACGAGCGTCTTAAAAAGATCGCAAAGAAAGTCCTGGCTCGAACTCGAGCGGCAGCAGCGGAAAACCTGTACCAGGAGTTGGATCAAATATCCTCACGATCGGCGGATAGAAGACAAGCTATCCAAAAAGTTCAAACGTCGTACAATACTAAAATGCCAAATTCAATGGAAATAACCTCGCCGAAATAAGTCAAAAACGCAGGCGGTCGCTTACTAACAAATGAAAAGGAAATTTGTGACCGGTGGCTTGAATACTGCAAGGAGTTGCTTAACAAACAGTTTCCACGTGATAACGTGCCGACAGCTGGTCTATTCGAGGAGAAAGTTTCGGACTTTTCAATCGATGAAATCAGTATAGCAATTGGAAAAATGAAGCGGAGGAAAGCGGCGGGAGCAGACAGCATTCCATCAGAGTTTTGGTCGAAGATGGAGGGGATCGGCAGCGTTTGGCTATCGAAACTTTTAAATAAATTAAAATGTGGACAACCTATGCCGAATCAATGGAGAAGTAGCTTCTTGGTTCCATTATACAAAGGAAAAGGCGACACTCGAGAATGCAACAACTACCGTTCAATCAAGCTGATGTCACACACAATGAAAATCGTCGAAAGAGTCTTAAACGAACGTCTTCGGCAAATAATAAAGCTCGATAATAGTCAGTGTGGCATTGTTGAAGGAAGATCGACGGTGGACGCTATCCAAAGCCTACGAATAATAATGGAAAAGCACCGAGATTCGTCTAAGGATTTACACATGGTATTTATCGACCTCGAGAAAGCATTCGATCGAGTGGGCCGCGCTGAGGTCTCAAAATGTATCGGAAACGTATGTTAGAATAATACAAGACATGTACGGAAACGTGAAAACTGCGGTTAAAAGCTCTGCCGGACTAACGAGAGAATTTCCAGTTAACGTCGGAGTGCATCAAGGAAGCGTACTTAGCCCTTTCCTCCTTAACGTAGTATTCGACTATCTTTTAAAAGACTGCATGCGCGAAGCAAATGTAACGCCAATTCTCTTCGCTGACGACGCAGTTATACTTAGCGATAACGTCGAAGATTTACAGAACGCCTTAGATTCATGGAGAAATGCGCTAGAGAGAAACGGGTTTAAAATAAGTCGTTCAAAGACGGAGCATTTGACGTGCCCATTTGTGCATCCGTTGCGACCCTTTCCGGATATAATGTTAGACGGAATAGTTGTTCCGAAAAGCACTATCTTTAAGTACTTAGGATCAATCGTTAACATGGAAGCGAAATGTGACGACGACGTAAACCACAGAGTGAGTGTGGGATGGATGAAATGGCGGGAAAATTCGGGAATCTTTTGCGACCGAAAATTTCCACTTAAATTAAAGGGGAAACTCTACACCACGGTTGTTAGACCAGCTCTTATATACGGTTCACAGTTTTGGACAATGTACGAAGCGTTTAAAAACAAAATGACGGCAGGGGAAATGAAAATGTTAAGGATGTCTAGTGGAGTCACTAAACGCGATTGTATTAGATCTACGCGTATAAGAGGAAGTCTACATATAAAGAATTCGGTAACGGAACAGCTTGAGGCGAATAGAATGAGCTGGTATTGCCACGTTCAAAGAAGATCTGCGGAAAATCCGGTTAAAAAGGCACTATCAACTATGGTCACTCCAACTGTAAGAAAACGAGGTCGGAATAAGAATTCCTGGATTTCTCAGATGGCAAATGCGCAACAACGCCTGGGGCTAACCACTGAAGCGATCCAGGACCGAGCATTATGTAGACGCGTTCTGCGGTCTGCGACATTAGCCAACCCCATAAGCGGAGCAGCAGCGATGCAGTAAAAATGGGAAACTCGTTACGCATAAGTTCGTATAACGAGGAAAGGGTTAATAAAAGGATAAGAAGAAGTTATTCTTCTGTTACCTGTTGAAATAAATGGTGACATTTATTTTTTTTCTCAAGTTTCCATTTTTAATTTTGTGAAGTTTCAATTTTCGATGACCCGTTCGAGCAATACAAATGGTGTTTAGCCAATGACTCGACTAATGTTGGCCTCCAATGTCACATAATCTAGGCGGGCAATACATCTGGACCAATAAAGTCAACTTCTTTCAACTTTTTCTTCGAGTAATTGCGCACTTTACACACTATGTATTTTGCTTATTGACGTAGCCATTAAGCCAAAAATAGGCTTCCTCGCTGCATAAAATTTTGGTTGAAAAACGTGACGCGTGATCTTAAATCACATGATCTTGAAGATCAATTTCGCGAAACTACACTAAATGGACTGTGGCGCACTCTATGTGACATATTGTGTCGTCTTGTGCCGTAATTGATCTTATTGAATGCCATTTATTTGGGGAATGACCGACATTGTTCATTTTTAATGATTCCTCCAGCCCAAAACACACTGCAAATAGTGACTTTTCGACTATGTAACTCAATGTGTCTCAATAATGCAGCATTTTTTTTTATTATCGTGGTCATTCAATCAGGAATGCCGAATCCAACCGAGGATCAAGATCAATTTCGTTTTCTCTCACTACGATAAAATGCTTTCACTTTTTGCACGCACTGGATTGCGAATCGACTCATTTGGCTGCTCCCCAATACTACGCAGCAAAAACCACTTTTTCACTGTGCACTGTGTACTACGCCTCTATAAATACATACTATCATATTATCAATATGAGTATGCGTAGCTCATAAATGATTAAGAACTATTCGAATTGCTTGCTGAGATGGGCAATTATTTCGACCGCAAAATAGACGTAGCACACCGTAATTTTCGCAAACATTGTTTTGGAGAAAATCTTTTTTGATGAAATAGCAAGCTGTTGATGGTTGTTGCTAGAAGAGAAAATCAAAAGGCATGTTTCTAGGACACAACTCATTTAATAGAAAATGTTCAAGTAAAAGCCGCAAATAACTGCGGAGTTTTGGCCACATTTATGTGCAACATACGAATCTAAGCTTGTAAATTCTTTTTCACTTCGCACTTAACCTCTGAAAGGCTCCCACCGAAAAATTTGCACGACAATGTGGAACAACGGACTTCTATTGAGTTCACCAAACTCAAACCAAATCCTTCAGTTATTTCCGCTCTACATTCAAACTTCGTTAATGTAGTGTGTAGTGTAGGTATACTCCAAGGTCTACGATCATAGCGCTTTCCATAAAGAAATTCTGGAGAGAAATGAAGACAATATGCAGATCTTCTAAATCATTTCGATTATTGTCCATCGTATCTTCAAGCTCTGAGTGGCGTAGTTTGTTGACACCTGCTTCTCATAAAGCCGCATTGACCACCGCCAAGGGGCTTAGTAATTAATATTGGGCCGTCGACTATTTTCACCATTTTCCCAAACATATCGGCCGGAACGTTGGCAATTTCGCATTCGATCGTATGTTGGCATAAATCAACGAGTTAACGTAACCTCATAAATGGAAATCCAACAGCGTTAAATCGCATGTGCGAGGTGGTTATTCGACCGGATCATTTCTCGAGATTACATGATAACCGAACTTCTCCTTCAATAGATCAATTGTTTGACCAGCTGTGCACCATCTTGTTGGGTCGAGATAACACTGATGTCAAGTTCATCAAATTCTGGACAAAAATAGTCTTCGATCATGGTACGATAGCAAATACCATTGGCCGTAACATGGCGATCATTTTCATAGACAAAAAATACTGCCCAATCACACCTCCGGCATGAAATTGACACCACGTGGTCACACATATTCAATAGTGAATATGTTGACTTGAATTGATCCACTATAGTACGCACTGTCTGTCTGGTGGGGCGATTACTGCGACCGGAAATTGGCGTAAGCAATCGGTAGTAATTTTTAACAATTTCCAAACGTTGTTCGATCGTGAAAATGTAAACCTCGACTGATGTTTTGACCTTGACAGATCTTAAAAAAATTAAAAAATTGTTATGTACCTATTGAAAAACACTTTTGGACTCGATCAGCCAATATGACTCCCTGGTGACCGTAAGCAATAACCATTAGCTTACAGCTTAAGTCTAGGGAGAATAGGCCCTTTGAATTTTTTATTTATGCTTTTATCTCTGCTCCTGAGTATCTAGCAAACTTTACATCATTAACATATTTGTTCCAGTAGTCTAGCGGTATCCACACGTTTTTTCTTCTCGTCAGTAGTTAAACAGTGAGGGATGCAACAGGCTGTCGAACACGACATAAATTAAGAAAATCCATCGCCATCATACTTCTTTCATTGGTTAATGTTTTCAGGACATCCGGAAATGGCTAGCTCAACGGAACACAATTGTGTGTTTACCACAAACCTGTTTCAGGCAATTTCCCAACATTTTTTCCATTAGGACTTACCCAGGCGTATACATATAAGATGTAAAAATGCCTGAATATGATTTTTCCTATTTAGTCTAAGTTTTTTTTCTCAATGATTTTCCCATTAAACTTTAGAAACTGTTTTCCAGCTAATTAACTCTTACTCAACGATTTCAATATTAAGCTTTATGGAACGAATCATCTGTGCTTAAAAAAGAAAAACGTGCAAGTAACAATTACGAACGAATCATTCAATCGTTCCATTCATAAATACTGTAGTAGATACAGATACATTAAGTAAATATTCCAAATGTATATCCCCATCTGTGTAATAATGCAAAGAAAATTTACGAGCGTGTGACTCATGGCTTACCGTCCAATGGGATTTTGTTTGAATAAATTTCACTTTTACTATGTTTCAACGTGTGGTCTATACCATATATTAGGTATGAATAATAGTAATATGATTGTACGAGTATATCACATGTTTTATTCAATTTGTCACAACTAAATAATAAAGAAAAGCACTTGTGTACGAGTACATTTGTTTTCGTATTTATTGCCCCAAATTAAATTAAAGTGTCTGACACTTCAAAATAATTACCTTTTCGTAAGCTACACAACCAACTATTTAAAAAAATTCCTATCTTTCCATCTGTCGGGTTGTCCAAGCTTATCTAGGAAAGATTTTGTCTGACTTAAGCGGTATTTTGATTGGAATTGTGAGTATGTTATCGGCCATGACTTAGACTATTTAAAATTCAACGGGAAAGATGAAAAACCAGATTACCAACATAACCAACAAACCAAAACCTTACATACTACCTTCTACTCTTAACTTACAGATCTTACCCGAAGTTCCAATGGCATGCTCTAAAGTGAATGCTACTACCCGTTTCACGGTGAAGATGTTATAATTTTTGCAAATGGCGTCGTACGTCAATAATATTTAACATTTGTGAACTGGACAGCTGCAGAATACAAACAGACAGGCAATGAAGCGCTATACTCCGCTGTCAAGCCATCTTCAATCTCAACAACGAAGAGGACGATTTTGTCTCGAAAATCATCATGAGCGACGAAGCGCATTTCCACTTAAGTGGTTACGTCAATAAGCAAAATCTTCGTTTCTGGGGCACTGAAAATCCGCGTGTGATGCACGGCGTTCACCCGGGAGGAGGGAGTGATTGGGCCGTATATTTTTGCAGGACGCCATTGGCAATATGGTCACTGTTGCTGGCGAACTCTACATGGCCATGATAAACGACTTCTTACTGCCGGAATTGGATGAGCGGGGCTTGGTAAACATGTGGTTTCAACAAGACGGTGCAACCACACACACAACACGAGCCTCAATGGATATTGTGACGTCAGCGTAATCTCCCGTTTTGGAGATTTGGCATGGCCAGCAAGATTGCCCGATTTTACCATCCCAGACTTCTTTCTTTGGGGCTACTTGAAGTCGCGGGCTTATGCCAACAAGCCTCAGACAATCGCAGCCCTTGAGGAGAATATTCGACAGGGATGCGAACAATTGTCACCGGAAATTTTGTGGAAAGTCATGGAAAATGCAATAAAACGGGCACAGATTTGTATCAACACTGGCGGCAGCCACTTGGCGTAAAGGTTCAAATAAAGATTTCCATCACTCAAAATCATTTTTTTTTATTTAGTAAAAAAGTAATTAAAAAACAAAATTGGATGATTAATTTTGCGCTACCCTGTGCAATCCTTTAAACTACTACAGAATAAGCTAGCTTACACCGATTCAGTCTTTTATTTTGCACCATTATTTGGGTTATCCAAATTGACCCATTGTTAAACATAGCAGATTGTTTTAGGTCATGAAGTACTGTTGGGAATTTGATTCACCTATACATTGGCTTTGAACCGAGTCAAACTTATTAAGATTGGCTCAGAATCTAGCCCCCGAGATGTTTTAGCATCAACTTTATCCACCTTATATTAAATTTATTAGCGCCTTTTTGAATCTTTTCCAGTATCACAGAGAATCTTGGCTTAAGACCAGTACACCGAGGTGTATCTCCCACACTATTAGGTTGTTACACATGCGATGTCAGATTTTCGGTTGATGTTAAGTTGGAGGCTGTTGGTATTCTTTTAAAAAGGCAATAAAATTTCGTCAATATTTTTAAACGATTGTTACTTAATTGAAAAGAGTAAACCTTGCTTATTTACGGTATATTATATCAATCAAATGACTGCCTCGGCTTCCCTGGCAGAAGGCCATCCTGTTAACCCATTTTTACAATGCTTCTTCCATGGTTTAAGCTCCTATTTTGGGAAAAGCCTGAGTAATATTGCTACTGAGTGTCTAAACTATATTGTCTCTGAATTGTTGGTATAGCATCAATCTTTAATGATGTACGATTTCAATATTTATTTATTTTGCCAAAGCTAATACATTAAGACATAGTCTCTTATTGTACGTAGAAGTTACCTTAAAATATTGCAGTTCATTGAGGTAACAAAATAATAAAAAAGAAAAACTAAACCTTAAGCTTAAAATAACATTTCATATTGTCCCGCCGGCACAAAAACGAGCGGAGTGCGTCCAGTCTCGGTTACTTTGGCCCAAACCATCACTGACGCAGATTTTTGACGACGATATGCCCGCAATTGATCCAAATTTATAGCAGAGCGTTCAGGCAACCAAACTTGATCGGTTTGTTAGCTTACGAATTGCTGCACAGTGAACACCTTTTCTTCAGTGAACACCTCTTTTGCAAGTGCGATGCATGCTTGCGGTAGACACACCTAACTCTTTTGACACGTGTTTCCGCTGCGATGTGGATTTACTTCCAATTTGCCTCTGACCTTCTTCACGTTCTCAGCTGCTGTTGCAGTCGGTCGACATCCACTACCGTATTTTTTGTTTACTGTGCCAGTATTCCGATATGGTTTTATGATCCGGTAGACGAAGATACAATTCACGTTTAGATGCCGAAACTCACAAACTGTAGCTGAAGTTTATTTTTTTGCCAAATAAACTGCGATTACTGAATCACGTTTCATTTGCAAGTCCATAGCGCTCGGTTGGTGTTGCATATATCTCAAGAAGTTACTACCATTTGGAAGACAATTCAAAAGCAAATAAACGCAGAAGAGCGTTTGGCATTTCAATTTGACGTTCCAAAGATACGTCAGTCTGAAGTTGGTTACACTTCAATTGAAATACCCTGAAAAATAATTTATTGATTCAATAAATTGCTAAATTACATTCGGTAGTAGTGAAACTGAACTGAGGAAATACACAAAGTAATTAAAAGGGAACGTGGGAAAATGTTAAGAAATTGCCTCTTTAAACCTAGCAGCGTTAAATATACACCCTTTAAAGCCAATGGAGGTGAGTTGTAAAGCTTAATCGTGTGAATAAAAAATATACGAGAGGAGCTTAAATAATTTTATCTTCGTAAGATAATGTCAATCGTTCTTGGAGACTGAGTAATGAATTTTATTATGATATGGTGGAGATTTAGATTCAATTCTATTAGTTAGAAATATGCAATTTTCTTTCTTCTTTCTTTCTATGCGTCCATCCACATAAGTTCCTATGTATGTAGTTCAGAAACATGGTAATACTAGGTGAGGTGAAAAGTAACCTTCTTGGGAATGAAAAAAAAAAATTATTTTTAAATGTTTTTTTATATTATTCAATATAGTTCCCTTTTAGGTTGATACACTTATTCCAGCGATTTTCCAACTTCTTGATCCCGGCCGAAAAGTAATTTTCCGGAAGGTCTGCAGAATACTCCTCCGTGGCGTCGATAATTTCCTCGCATGAGCTGAATTTTTTATTGATGAGCCATCTTTTGAGGTTTGGGAAGAGATAAGAGTCCGAGGTAGCCAAATCGGGCGAATACGGTGGATGCGACAGCAATAACAGCCGTAAGTCATTGATTTTAGCCGTGGTTGCGATGCTCTTATGCACCGACGCATTGTCTTGCAAAAACAAAAAAATTTTCGCTTCATGTTAGGCCGTTTTGCAGGATTTGCGATTTCGGCCTTCAATCGCACCTATAATAGTCCACGAAGAGTATGCCATGACAATCACAGAAAACCGACGCCATAACCTTTTGGACCCATTGAGCATTCCTCGGCCGCTTCGGAGCACTCGTGCCGGCTTCAGTCCATTGCCGGGCACTCATTTTGTTCTCTGGTGTGTAATAGTGGATCCAGATTTCATAAATAGTTGCAAATCGACGCCAAAAATCCGCTCGATTCCGCATCAGCAAGTCCAAACACTCTTTCGAAGTGCTCTCGCGTTCGTGTTCTTGGTCAGGAGTGAGCATGCGCGGCACCCAGCGGCAGGATAACTTTTTCATATGCAGAATATTGCCCAAAATATGGCGTGTGCGCTCAGTACTAATCTTTGTGGTATCTGCTAGCTCGCGCACCTTCACTTTCCGGTCAGCCAACACCATTTCATGTATTTTTTTGACATTGTCCTCTGTAACCGCATCGGAGAGCCTGCCGCTGCGGACTTGATCGGAAGTGGAGTTGCGGCCACCACGAAACTCTCGAAACCAATATTTGGCGGTGTAATTTGACGGAGCATTAGCCCCACAATATTTATCCAACTTTTCTTTTGTTTCCTTCGCCGTTTTGCCTCTCAAAAAATAATGTTTTATGAGAAAACGAAAATCGTTTTTTGTCCATACTCAACATGATGCCAAACACGTCAACAAGAATCAGCTGTCAAAACAAAACTAAGGACAGTGTCGCACTGAAATTTGGCATGTCTGCCTAAATATGAACGGACTTCATGGCACCATAACCTTTTTTGCAGTAGCAGCGCATTCTGGCAGTCAAGGAGGTTACTTTTCACTCCACCTTGTATTTTCGAATATGATATTATAAACGTCCCTTACAGCGTCGTTGAAGGCAACTTGTAGGTTGTGCTCATATAGGGGGTCCAGTTTACAATAAACATTCTCAGAGTGCCTAGATTTGACCTATTACATTCACATGGTTGTAGGCAATCAAGTGGCGATTTATTGTAATAACAAGGCTAGAACAGATTCAAAGACACTTCATTATTGCGACGCCAAAAATCAGGAACTCGATTATATCGTTTGAAATTTTACGGGGATGATGCCTAAGCCGTTCCTTAATGACTAGTAATGAATATTGGCCAGATCTTTATAGATCACGTGGGCCAACTCATCAATTTTATGTAAAGGGCGCGATAAATAGAGTTGGACGTCATCAGCGTATAGATAGATTGAAGCATTTTCACCATACGTGAGGAACAACTTGTTTTGGAGGCTTCAGCTGGCAAACGATTTCGCCATTAAGGACCTTTTGCATTCTACCTGAGAAGAAGCTTTTTGTCACCTAGGCACTCCTCCTAATAAAACCAAAAAGATATTTCAACTTCCATCAGAGAATGTCATCAAGAATATGCATAAATGCTGTGGAGCAGCTATGGTTAGCTCTTAAACCTGATTGAAAAAGGCTGAGCAAGAAATTGGCTGAGCAGTAGTTTTGTATTTGCTTGGCAATAAGACACTCAGAAATCTTCGACATTAATGGTAATATGGGGGAAGGATTGTGGAAATATTAAAGTCGTAATGCAGTAATTAATTATATACCTCAAATGATTAATGATAAATGGAAGTATCAGTTGAATAAAACAAATAGGAATTCAATCTATCCCACTTGAATTCGACCTGGTAGTAACAATGCACTCAATCACGTCGCTTTCTCGTGCCGTTTCAAAATCAGCTAGACTATGATTAGAGGAGAAATCAAATGAATTAGTCATCTTTTCAGTACCCAAAATGTGGTCATTGAGTACATCTGGATCAAATACTGCTTCTGTTTCCACTCCAAACTTAAGCAAAATGTTTCAAAGTGTTTTGGTCGGTAGCGATGTTTTAAATTTGGAATTAAAAAAGTTTCTTTTGGCAGTGGAAACTACACGATTCACATAGTTTCGCATTACCTTGTTTTTAATTTTTCCTTTTATCACGCCACTTGGGAGCATAGGGCTTCCACTTGGCATCTCCGTCTCACTCGGTTGGTTGCAGTTATCTTTACACTGTTCCAAGTGAGTTTTTCTAGTTTCAGGAGTATCGATCGTCTCCAGGTTTTCTCGGGGCGGCCTCTGGATCTTTTGCCTTGAGGGTTCGACTCTAACGCCATTCTGGTAATGCCTTTTTTCCTGATGGTATGTCCGATTCATTTCCATTTGCGTCTCTTTATCTGTATCGCAATTGGTCACTCTTTTGTCATTTCCAACAAATCCACGTTCCTGATGATGTTTGGCCAGAATATTCGACATATGGTACGGAGACACTTGTTGTTGAATACCTGAAGCTTCTGTATGATGTTGGAAATCAACCAGTTTTCGCTGGCATATATCAGAACTGACTTGAACATAAGTTGAATATTTTGAGCTTCGTGTTCCTGGAAATCTGGGAACTCCTCCATATAGGTTTTAATTGGCCGAATGCTGGTCTTGCTTTTCTAAGTCTGTTACCAACGTCTGCTTCAGCGCCGCCGTCTGTTGTTATTGAACTACCTTGATAGCAGAAGTTATCTACATATTCGACGGGTTTTCCTTCGATGGTAATGTCTCCTCTGTTGCAGGTATTGATCCTCATGGCCTTAGTCTTCTGGATATTTATCTCCAATCCGGCGCATCGTTCTAATCTTGCGAGGTGTTCTAATTTAGCTTGCATATCACTGAGCTTGTGTTATAGAAGACAAATATCGTCCGCACAGTCTAAGTCCTCGAGTTGTCGTGTGAGACTCCAAGTTATTCCACCTCTCTGCGCGCAGACTTCTCTCATAATTACATCCAGGAAAATTGTGAACAGTTGAGCTGAGAGTTGGCATCCTTGCTTTACTCCTGTATTTGTAGTGAAAGCGTCACTGTTGATTCCATTATGCAGAACCGCGAGATCCGAATCTTCGTACATTGCTCTAATGATGTTAATTATATTTTGGGGTACTCCTTTCTTACTTAGTGCTCTCCATGTTGCAACTCTTTTGATGGTGTCATAGGCCTTCTGGAAATCAATGAACAGCAGGTATAGAGGTGTACGCATTTCATTTTTTTTTTTCATTTTCAATGCATTTTTATTATATCAGTTCATTAATTCTTACTTGCTATACAAAAAAACGCTTAAAAACTAGCTTAATTAACTTACAATTTATCTTAATTCTAACTTACTGGCCCCATGCGGACACTCTAAGTTAAACCTAACAATTAAATATGTCTTTCGACGTACGAACATTATTTTATTATATTATTCAATACTAAATATACTTAAAACTAAGAAAACAATTTTATTATTTCAAAAAAAAAACTTAGTAAATGGATTTTTGTTTATATATAAAACTTAAGACTAAGCATAAAAACTAATCTACAAACTACTTAATCTACTTATACTAATTTTTGTTTTGTAAATATATACAAAATTTTTGTTTTTTTTTTTTGAAGAGTACAAAGAAATTGTTACCCATCTCGATTATTTTTTTTTTAATTAATTTTTTTTTTATTTTTTTATTTTTTTTTTATTTTTATTTTTTTTCCTCTTATTTCTAACTTAAACCTACCTAAAGCTATGTAAGTCGGCCACGGCTAAAGGATTAGACTGACCCACTCTGCTCCCTAATGAAGCTACTCTGTACTAGAGGAATTCGACGATGGAGCTTCCTCCTCTCCCATAAGCCACCAAAATTGTTGGTGCTGCCGAGCAACATCCCTCATGTCGCGACTCCCTACCGCCCTACTAAACCGGAGACGCTCCGCACTGCCGTGTGCGACGTCTCTGTCGTAGTTGAGTCGCCTGTCCGCAGCTGTTCGAGCGACGTGGAAGATTAACGGCACCGCTAATCTGTCCTGGATCAGACCTTTCATATCGAGGTAGAGGAACGCTTCTGGAGGAATAAAGCCATCAAAGCGAACTCTCTCATGATACAAATAATTAGGGTAGTAAGCCCCGGAGATCAGGTTGTTCGACGAGGTCATTGCTCTTGCAATGTGCCTTCGAGTCAACTTAATAACAAAATTGTCCACTCGTATTAGGTTCGCCCTATTGTACAAGACCTCATTAGGATAGAATTTTATGTACTCAGACTCTGGTGTTCTGTACAAGCGAAGACAAGCCCTGAGGCAAGCCCTCTCAAACACCCGAATCTTTTCCAAAAGACTTGCTCTCACGTTGAACCACACGGGACAACCAAATGTAAGCATAGGCCGAATAAGGGCCATGTAGCAGATCACCTTTACCCTCGCATCAAGTTGTCTGCTATAAAACAGTCTCTTTGTAAGGGCAAAAGCACCTCTGGCTCTGGCCAGAGCAACATCTATATGTTTGTTAAAATACAGATATTGATCTAGCCAGATCCCAAGGTATCTGACTACATTTCGACAAACAAGTGGCTGCCCGTGTTGTCCCACGATCTGAAACTTTCGCCAATTCTTTCTGGTATCCGCAGAGGCCCCAGACAAAGGCGTCCTAACAGAATGGTTTCCGACTTCTGAAAGTTGATCTTCAACTTCCAGTCGTCGCAATATTGTTTAATTTTATCGAAGTCACGTTGCAAAAGAATGTTTATAACCTCAATCTTTGGACCTGATCTGTACGCGATTAAGTCGTCTGCGTACGCTATGGCATGGTGAAGTGAACCTATCAGATCGCTTGTGTAAATGTTGAAAAGGATTGGCGAATTGACTGCACCTTGTTGCAGACCGTTTTTAATGTTGAATGTACCAGTAGAAGTCACATCGCCATTTTTCACGATGAACTGTCTATCTGTGAGCATATTGAAAAGAATATACAGCAGTGGTTTACTAATGCCCAGTCTGTCCAACTTGTAGAAGAGTCCCTCTAACCATACGGTATCGAAAGCCTTCTCCAAGTCAATCAGGCAGGCACCCGTGCACTGTTTCTTGGCTTTGTTCCATTGGACATCAGAAACCAGTTCAGACGCGGCATGAATAACATCATGCCCCGCCTTGAAACCGAATTGATTATCAGGAACTATATTTCTGTCCTCAACCCACTTTGTCAGGACTCTATTGATAACTTTTTCGAAAACCTTACAGATATTTGGAAGGAGACTGATCGACCGGAGATTCGCCGGATTGGAGGTGTCTTTTTCCCTTTTGGGGATAGGATGTACCACCGCAGTTTTCCAATGCGCTGGATAATGTGCATTATTCATTGCATTGTTAAACAGGGTGGTATAAATGTCCACCGCTTCTAGTGGGAGATGTCGAAGCACAATGTTCGGTATTCCATCGGTTCCCACTGATTTCTTACTTCTAATTGTGTCGAAGATCGTTTGAAGCTCTTCCTTCGAAATGAACGGGGGTTGCTCCCTTTCATTGGCGATGACATTATTTGCCATATTCTCGTCACTGAACTGGGTGAAACCCGAGTTCTCGATTCGCCAGTTCACTATTTCATTTCGAAGGTAGAAATTGTGCACAAGGACTCGATTTTCCAGGTCGTGGTTGGGACCAATGATTTCATTTGTCTTGTACACTTCCTGGAAAGTCGCTCCTATAGCCTCGACCTTCTCCTGCGGATCTTCGATCACAAAGAAGTTGTCATCATCAACAGCTTCATTTGGATCTATGCCTGCTGTTGAGAGTATGCGTTCGTTGTCAGTCGTTCGGGCGATTTTTAGACATGAAAGGTCATTTTGATCTTTCCTCCGAAATATTTTATTTATTTGCGGGAACATATTCGGGTTGCTGGTGTTTACAGCCTGAATTTTGTTGTTCCAATACAAACTTACAGAAGACCTGTAATTTTCTTTTATTAATATTTGGAGGTTTTTGATCGACGACTTTAATGTCAAAATCTCCGGGTTGTGTCTGTCAGTGAACTGTCTGTACAAGGTCTTCAGTCTTGAAAGTAGTCTACTTTTATGTCGGTGCAGTGCGTCTATAGTTGAATTGCGGAACAAGTCTTCGTTGTCAGTGTATTGATACCGAGGTATCGTTTTGTCCATTGTTCGTTTAATTGTCTCGTCCATTAGTTTTAGATACCTGTCAATCTCCTCGTTTGACAGATTTCTGTTGGACGGTGGATAGAGCGAATTCGAGGAGAGTGCTCTAGTCAGTGTCCTGGAGAAGTGTGTCCAACGCACTCTACTATAGTTGTAGGAATGCCTTTGAACACACTCCTCCAATTCCGCATTTTCGTTCGGAACGGTTATTTCGGTACTAAGACCGCAATAGTCACTGTCATACACAAAAGTGCGAAGACAGTTTACAGTTTGTTGGTTCGTACCTGTCAGTTGTATTCGTGTGTCAAACAGCAGGAGATCCAAATAGGAGCCGTGTCTAGGAAACGATGGACTATCCGTCGCCTTAAGGCCGAGTCGGTACATCACACTGTGCTGACCCCACCAATTGAATAGCAGGTTCCCTCTAGTGTTTGGTGTATTATTTCCCCAATCGTTATGTTTGGCGTTGAAATCTCCGCCGATAATAAAATAGTTTTCCTCCAATTCCAGTCTCAGAAATCGAAAAAGTGTCTCGAGCTCTGAGATGAATAAGGTGGATTGAGTAGCCTTAGATGCATAAACTGACACCATGTATAACCGCTTTCCACTACGGAGAGGGATATACATGATGCAGGCTTCTAGCACCTGAAACCTACGTACTTCACGACTGTATATTCTTTTAAAACGTATACCCTTTCTTACGAAGATTGCAACGCCTCCTCCTTGTATGGAGTTGGGTCGATTTCTTCGCATGATTTTATACCTTCTGTGCCTCATTTTGTGCCTTTTGTTTAGCTTAGTTTCGCTAACCAAAAGCACATCAGGGGCTTGGTCTTTAAGCAACTTAAAAAGTGTGGCTCTTCGCTCAATCCTAATCAGTGAATTAACATTCACTGCAAGGACCTTCAGGATTTGCTCCGCCATGTACGTACTCATTACGACTGGAGGTGCGTTAGGCTCGGCAGCAGCGCGTATATTTGATCTACCCGCGTAGCTTGCTCGGTTATTTGACGTTGAAGCTGAGCCATCTGCCCTTGGATAGAGAGCAAGATAGCTAGCATGTCATTTGCCGGTTCCGGTGCTCTAGGCGCTGGGGCCTGAGAAGCAACCTTCGCTTGTTGTACCGTATTTCCCCTACCTGCCGCCATTTGGGCGAAGGTAACTTGGGGAGTAACGGCTGGTGTTTGCGTTTGAACGGGTGAACGTTTGACGTCCACTTTCTGCTGCCGAGCCAGATTTACTCTTTTAATGTATTGGAATTTGAGACAACCCCGATAATTTGCGGTGTGTCCCGTGTTCCTACATAGTACACAAGAGAGCTGGCTTTTGTCAGATCCTCCATCCCTACCGAGAGAGCATTCTTCTGACTTGTGGTTCTTTCCGCACTTAACGCATCGAGGTTGCATTTCGCAATTCGACGCGGCGTGCCCGAACCTTTGACAGCGAACACATTGCAAAATGTTTTCGCTTCTTTTTAATTTCTCCCAGTGAACAACCTGGTAGTCTAGGACATTAATACTCCTTAAACCATCCAGTTTGCTGTTGGGAGTCAACTGAACTAAGAAAAACGGTAGTTTCCGCTTCTCCCTTTTTGCTCTTGCTGTGGTAAACGGCTTAACCCCTACGAAAGTGAGCTCATCGCACTCCTTCTCTTTAAGCAGTGCAAGGAGCTCCTCCGGATCGGTAGACGGTTCAATTCCCCTCAGCAGCATTGTCTGCAACTTCTCCCCTTTCGGGGTGTAGGAGAAGAACTCCGTCGTCGAATCCTTCAACAAACTTTTAATTTTTTGGTAGCGCTCCACTGTATTGCAGTGGATCGCGTGCCTATCTAAACTAAGTCTTTTAATGTAAAAATTATTGCCTATGGCCGACTTACATAGTTGTATTGTATCCCTAAGTTCCATCTTAAAAGTATTAATTGGAGGTACCCTTCGTTGATTTTTGCTGTATTTGTTGCTTCTGTTGTTGCTGCTGTTCATGTTGCTGTTGATGTTGCTTTTGGTGTTGCTGTTGTTTTCTTAGTAGTTGTTGTTGTGGTTGTGGTTTCTGCTGCTGTTGATTTTGTTCATGTTTTTTCTGTTGCTGTTGTGGCGCCCGTTGCTGTTGTTGTTGTTGCAATTCAGTCTTACGCTGTTTTGACTGTTGCTGCTTTGGAGCTAGCTGCAAATGTTGTTGTTTTTGCTGCAGTGTATTTTGCGGCTCTTCTTGCTCCCTCGCTCGTCTGGCTATTTGTTTGGCTTTGATGGCCAGCACTCGTTGTTGTAGCGCCTGGATGTTGCTGTTCAGGCATTCAACTTGTTCGTCCTCGTCTTCAGACTCTGATGCCATTAGAGAGGCGAAGCTATTGTTTGACCCCATGTAGCGGCCTTCTCCACCATCGGAGATGTATGGGAATTCATCCATATTTAATTTGTCTGCTTCTTCTGCTGCAGATGTTACCGGTGCCTCTTCTCCGCTTCCACAATGCAGCTTTTTCGATGAAGCTGACAGAGAGGGGCGCTTTGTTTGCTTTGGAGTTGGTTTTGTCTTCCTCCTTCTTTTTATATTACTGCCACTTGCAATATGGTCCGACGGTTTCAAGTGATCGTCGGCTGAGCCCGTTGGTTCCGCTATTGACGTAGCGGACCGCTCATCTTGTTCCATCGTGTGATATTCCAATCAATCGTTTTGTGTTTCTTTTTAAACAAAAAAAAAAACATGGAATGCGCTGCTGGGATTGAACCTGCAACCCAGGACTTGGTAGCCGAATCTCACTACCACTCGGCTGACTTGGTTCCCAATAGAGAAACGTCAAAATGTTTATTGAAGCAAAACACACTTAAGAATATTCTTCAGAAAAATAAAAACACTTCTGCACACTATCAAAGTCAGTGAACGACTGAGAGGTGTACGCATTCGATAGACTGTTCAACTATTATGCGCCGAGTGTTGGCTTGGTCTACACAGCTTCTATGTGGGCGGAAGCCAGCCTGTTCATCTCGTAGATTTCCTTCGATTTTGTTTTGAAGTCTCCCTTGAATGAATGTTGCAGGTATCTTGTATATTGAGTTAAGTAGAGTTATTCCACTCCAGTTGCTGCATTCTTTCAGGTCGCCCTTCTTTGTTAACTTCACGATTATGCCTTTCTTCCAACATGAGGGTAGTCTTTCTTCTTCCCATGTCTTTCTGATGTAAGGGTGTAGAAGTTCTGCTGATGTTCTGCTGTCAGCGCGTAGAAATTCGGCTGTGATACGAGTACCATCCTCGCCTGCTGCTTTGTTACAGCAGCATACTTTATCTCATTGACACTGGGTGCTTCACACGATATTTTTTGGCTGTTGTCTGTGTGGCAGTTTGTTTCATCTTCATACCTTAATTCGTTACTGTCATCTACGGTATTGCTAATTTCTTCGAAATGTTCCCTCCATCTTTGAGTTTGGGCATCTATGTTCGCTAGTAGCAAGCCGTTGCGGTCTTTGACTGGTTGGTTCCTGTTACACTCGAGACTATTCCGGCTGTGCTATATCAAATAATTCTTCTCCGACTTGATTGAATACTGCTACAATGTCTTTCCATGTCTTCTCTGGTAGGTTGTTCACTAGTTCATTTCTTGTAGGTACACTTTGGAGTTGTTGGAGGTTTACGTGTCTTCTCCTTCTACAGTTGTTCTTTGTGCATTCGTCTTGATGTCAAAGTCACCAGTGATGAGTTCGTGGTCGCTTACCTTATATGCTTCCCAATTAGAAGGAGTTGAATTACGTTTCCACTTATTATTATTAAACTCAATAATTATCAAATGTAACACCTCGGCAGTGAGCCGGTGGCAACTTTTATTAGGGATGTTGACTGTTTTAGTGGGCACGTATTCATATAATAAGTAGGAGACAGGATTTTGGAATTGATTCAGTTTTTCGTCCGAGTCAGGAGTTAGTTTACAAAGTTCTCAGGGTAGAGTAATAGCAGCATTTTGTAACGCATACCCCATCAAAAAAAAATCCAAAGACGTTTAATCACAGCTCAGTGGAGGTCAAGCAACATCACCAAAACGACTGATTACATGATTATTTAACTAAGTGTGCAATAACTCGATTGTTGCACGGCTTGTGTGGCACGTAGCCCTATCTTCTTGGAACCATAGCTCGCCTAAATCCTCATTATCATGCCTCGGTAGCGCTCTCCATTGATTGTAACGTTTTGTCCATTGTTGTCTTGGAAAAAAATTGGGCTAAACCCACACCTAAAATCACTCCTAAGAATACACCAAAAAGTCACACATTCAGAATGCATTGGCTTCAACTTGATTTTGTGAAACAATGTCGACCCGAACTGCCTACGTGTGTTAGAATATCAGTGGATTGCGACCTTTCTGTTGATACTGCTTCCCAAACCATCGCAGAAGATGTCTTTTGATATCCAGTCGCCATTTAAGTGCTCAGAATACTCGTATGATATCTCTGTTAACTAAATCCGACCGTTTTATATTTTTACGACTTACTGGATTGTGAACAATTTCTGGTAGAGGAAACAATGTTTGGGAATTCGCCACTCATAGTAAAGCGCTTCAATGCAATCGCTCTTTTCAAATTTTTCGTTTTTCATTTCTGGTTAATATTTGCAGTTTTTTTGTTATCTTCCTTGCGCTTTGTGGCGGACTTTTTTCAGTTTTCCTCAGTTGCAATTTTTTTTCCCAACCAGCATCATAACAAATCGCAATGTTTCCGGCATCGCTAAAACATTTTATGGTGATTGCAATTGATTCGGCCAAATGAAACGCAATCAGGCTCTTACATCAATTTTCATTTAATATAATTTAACTAAATTCTTCCCCAAATAAGGTTAAAGAGCAAGCAAAACAGACCAACTATTGACACGGGTTGCTTAATTCATCTTAACACTTTCGTAATAAATTGGGTAAATAAATTCTCGCCACTTTCCCTCTTTACAACTGTTCGAAGTTCAACTTTCACCGCCTTTAGATAAAATTATACTCCATGCTATGTATGTATTTTACTACTCCTGAAGTCATTATGTTTCGTCGTAACCCTATCAGAAGATTGATTAGTCTCTTGAATTGTCCCTTTTAATGTTTCCGTTTTCTTACAATAAACGGCAACCCATAACGACCATAATAAGGTTATTACGGATACTTTTATCTTGGTTAAGTTAACTCCTAGCAACACAAATCAAGACTTGACGTTAGTCACCCCATACTCAAGTGGCATGAAAGAAATTGATAGCAAGTCAAGCAAACAGTTTTAAGTTACCACCTTAGGTGAGGTGATTGCTGTTATCTGTTGTAGTTACGAAATCATTGGGTATTCGATACTATCAAGTTGTTTACCTACAAATGTACTCTCAAAGATCCATTTTTAGAAATATATCTTTATTGACCAACCCCCTTGTGTCACCTGCAGATACCGTCTGTAATAAATAAATTTCGCTCAAGTTAGAAACTCACGCATATGTTTGTAATCGTAAGAGTATATCACGTCATTAATTGTGTAATTTGCTTATCCCCTTGGATGAGTTGACGCTTTTGCAGTTAAGCGAATGTTTACTTGTTGTTGTGATGAATTCAAAGCTTTTTAGGTAATTGTATCTAATTGAATGTTGGCGGATGTTGAATGTTGATACGTACTAATTTGTGGCTTGTTATTGCAGCGTATTTACTCGTACATTTGCAGTTACGAGAATAAAGTAATGTTAGAAGCCCTTTCGTGCTATGTAAATTTATCACTTTTAATGTGACAATGTGTACGACGCTCGTAATATACAAAACAAAGCCCGAGCAATGGATAACCACACAAATTGATTACATCTGCGTACATTTACGAACTTTGAAGTATGTCTCGTTTTGTTTCAAGATGAGAATGACTGCTCTATTGGAAAAACAATTCTGACTAACGAGAAGTGCAATGTATCGTTCAAAATAATTATTTTCATTGAAAAAATAAAAATTTAAATTCTGATTACACCAAATAACTAATCCACTGTACTTTTTGTATTTTCCTTTACTAGAATTTCTCATTTCCCTCTAAGACCAGCCTTACGACTGCATTCAGAAAAGCCTTGTGTTTTCAAATTTAGTGGAGTGGCGAAAGGGATAAGCAAGGCTTTGAGCTGTCGCTGAGATGCTGATACGTTTCCCCCAATACTGATTCTTCACAGTATATAATACGAGGGCGGGTCAATAAGTCCGTGACTTTTTGAATTTCTGACCTCTTTACTGAAACAGCAACACTGCTCCTGTCAACAGGCATCTGTCAGTTGACTCCTGTCAAAAACTTGCTGCGTCAGTTAGTTTGTGTTTGACAGCTATTTTTATCAGACTACTCACTAATTTGAGGAGAAAATGGAAAAAAGTGAATTTCGTGTGCTTATTAAGCATTATTTCTTGCGAAAAAAAACCATTACCGAGACCAAGGCTAAGCTTGATAAATACTATGGGGACTCTGCACCATCGATTTCAATGGTAAAAAAGTGGTTTACTGAATTTCAATGTGGCCGTACAAGCACTGAAGATGCCGAACGTCCTGGACGCCCAGTTGAGGTCTCTACACCCGAAAGAATCGAAAAAATTCACGATATGGTGTTGGCTGACCGAAGATTGAAAGTGCGAGAGATTGTGGAAGCCGTAGGGATCTCGCATGGCTCAGTGGTTTCAATTTTGAATGATCACTTGGGCATGAGAAAGCTTTCCGCAAGATGGGTGCCGCGTTTGCTCACAGTCGACCACAAACACATGTGCAGTTGCCATGGCAAAAATCCATGAGTTGGGCTATGAATTGCTCCCTCATCCACCCTATTCTCCAGATTTGGCTCCGAGCGACTACTTCTTGTTCCCAAACCTGAAGAAATGGCTTGGTGGAAAAAGATTTGACTCCAATGATGAAGTCATCTCGCAAACAAATGCCTATTTTGAGGACCTCGACAAATCATTTTTTTTGGAAGGGATAAAAAAATTGGAGAAGCGTTGGACAAAGTGTATAGAGCTCAAGGGAGACTACGTTGAAAAATAAAATTATTTTTTTATCAAAAAATCTGTGTTTTAATCCAAAAGTCACGGACTTATTGACCCGCCCTCGTACATGATAGGTCACATGTTCTTGTGATCATAGTATTTATCATGTTCGGGATAGTACCGAATGATAAGGTGCGTAAGCTGACGCAACAACGAGTTTTTATCGTTTTTCGTTCGTTTTGTAGCTGCAGCAACTAAATCTGGGTTGCATATTTGTTCGAGTTGAGAGGAATTCATTATCATTCAGCAAAAAAGAACAAGTTTTCAGTCTCCTCGTCATCGTATTGTGGTGTGACGTGTTGTTATTTCACTCAAAAATGCACTAGCATACTTGGATAAAAGTTAGTCAGAATAATTATAAAACAGTTATCTACTGGAAAAGGCATCATTTACATGCACTCATTTGTACAAAAGGAAACTAGCCCTCCTAAGTTGTACATAGTAAGGGGAGTAATACTTGAGCCCTATGTCAAAGCCTGCAACGAGAAAAAGCCGTCCTTATTTTCACGATTTTTGCTCCCCCTGTGAGAATTGATTTTCAAGTGGATGGTAGTAGAGTCTATACATACATATACCACCTTGATCAAAAAGTTTTAAATTAAAAATTCAAGTTTATTCATCTAAATCTATATTGTCCCCTTCAAAGTAATCCCCATCGACTGCAACACACTTACGCTAGCCCTTGGTCCAATCCTCGAAACATTTTTTATATTCGGTTTTCGGTATGTCCAACAGTGTTTCCTGCGATTTTTCCATTACGTCCTCTCGGCTGCTGAAACGCGTTCCCCGTAGTGGTTTTTTAACTCGATTGAACAGAAAGAAGTCACAGGGAGCCAAATCAGGTGAATTCGGTGGCTGTTGGATAATATTTGTTGCATTTTTCCTCAAAAAATTACGAATAATGATGGCACTGTACGACGGTGCGCATTATCATGGTGCAAAATCCACGAGTTTTCTGCCACATTTCTGGTCTCTTTCGGCGAATTGCTTCACGCAAACGTCTTATAACGCCCAAATAATGCTCTTTGTTTACTGTCCGTTGGTTATTGACCAACATTTTTTTACTTCATCAATGTTTTCGTCGGTTTTCGATGTCGATGGTCTGCCACTGCGTTCATCATCTTCGATTGACTCATGACCACTTTTGAACCGCTCGTGCCACTGGTGAACGACCGTTTTCTTTAGAGAATCGTAGCCGAAACACTTTTCCAACATTTCCAACGTTCGCCATTAATGGTGCCATTAAATCCGTTTTTTTACGCAAAATTTAACACAAGTTCATTGTTGCAAATTTAAATTCACTTCTAAAATTGTAATAAAAAATCGCCAAAACACACAGAGATAGATGTACTCTTGACTACGTAACTTTTGCAAATGTCAAGCGTTGATTCCCGCTAAGATTTAGAGGGAATATCAACAACAGATGTACCAGCTTAACAAAAAAAAAAACACTCAAATCGGAACAATAAGAGCGCCACACGGTGGAACTTTTTGATCAAGGTGGTATGTTTTTATCACCTATCCCGGAATTCAAATGAAGGGTCTGCCTCGCTGACCTGAACATTTCAAAACTTTTAACACAGAGTGTAAGAGATTTCGACACAGATTTGCTTTGTAAAACTCTTCGTCTTAAGGGTATCGTTTTCCATACCACTGGCCTCTGTTTGAATGCAAAACTTGACGTGATTCAACTTAAAGTCCCTCTTATGAGGCATTTTCAAGTAAATGTGCACGATCAAGTTATGTTTTATCCCCGCAGTTACTTCAAATACGACCGAATGGGCTACAGAAAATATTCAACAAAAAAAGAAAAGACATCATCATCAATAGTGCAGATCATTCGTGGTGGTCTTTGGATATGTTTTTCTGGTTTAAAACTACATTTTGATATGTCATCTAGGTTACGACACCAAACTCGGCCGTATAAATATGACTATACTTGACCATTGCTCAGAAGTGGATCTTGTCAGACCTGTTAACAAGTTTTCATGTATAACGGCGAAGAAGCATTTGAATTTGCACAGCGAATTAATATCATACTCGTACTTAACTTCCCAATTAGCATCGCTTGTCTTATCAGATACTTTAGAGCCAATCTTTACTGCAGCATATTATATCGTTGAAGTCCGTTGAAATGCATAACTTGCCTTTTAGTCTGAAATATTAAATATTAAACAATGCTTAAAGCCTAAAATATTGCCTTCAATCTCCTCCAAAATAGTCGGAAGTGCTTATGTTTGGTTTAGTCCACTTGCGGCACTTAGGGTGATTTTGTTCACTATTGTTCAACTTGCAGGAAACTCTAGAGTTGGCGAACCTCAGAGTTGGTCTCAACTCGAGGTTTAATGTTTTGTTTACTATTTCAACCCTCAGTTTGGAATTGAAAAGTCACAAGTTGGCCAACTTGCAGTTTGGGAAATTTCCCTGGAATATTTGTGGCTATTGACACATCAATTTTAAATTGAGTTTAAATTTTTAAGAAAATTGAAAAAAAAAAAAAAAAAATGGAAATTTCGATAGAATCAAAAACAACAAAAGTTGCAAAAAACGCTGCTGATGATGCTCCCAAAAGTATATCTGAAGGAACATCTGTAGAGGCTAGCGTATTAGCGAATTCTGTCATGTACAGTGGCGGTTGTGATTCATTTTTATCTATAGCTATGTTATGGAGGAAGGCACAAGAGACGATGATTGATGGAACTGTTTTCACTCTACACCTTTACCCAGTTGACAACACTGGAAACCGCCTTTTCCAAACGCCATATGAACGTTCGACTCAATTGCAAGTTAGAATTTGCGACCCTTTGGAGACTCAGATTCTCAACAGCATTTGTGACGTTCAGGAAAGGCGTTGCAAGGTACGAGTAGTTCGTATTTGTGTAGCCAGAATCTCCAATAAGGATAAAATGCGTTTCCGGCATACAAAGGAAACGTGAGCCAAAATTAGCATGAGATCTGGACACACTTTTCAACACAAAATGCACAGTTGTAATGCTTATCCCTATAAAGTTTGCAATTGCCAATTGGTTAGAACAGAGTGCATAATATCGTTATACGGTTTGTTATTGCGGAATTGACCCTAATTACCTAGTCAAGTCATAAATACTGGTACACAGAAAAATCAGCGCCAAATGAAAACGAATTAATATTTAAACAATTTTTTTTTTTTAGTTTTTATTGCGTTATTCAATGGCTACAAATCTTAGAACAACTCATTCGAAATGACTTCCATTTGCCTTCCAGCACGACTTAAGACGATGAGGCTACTCATCGATTGCGAGACGCACTTCATGCATGGGGAAATTGTTCACTGCACGGACAAGGGCTCGCTTGAACGAATCAATATTTGAGTGTCGAGTAGAGCCAGCCATGTCCTCTAATACGGACCAAAACTTGTAATCCAACGGGTTGAGGTCTGGACAACCAGCTAGCCAATCCGTTGATATGAAGTCCGGAACGTTGTTTTTGAGCCACAGTTGAGTCGTTTTTGCTTTGTGAGCTGGAGCAGAGTCTTGCTGCAAAGACCATGGCTTGTTGTTGAATATTGATTGGTTGAGAGACTTCACAATGGGTTTCAAGACGGTCGATTGATATACTTTGGCCGATGTTTTCACTCCTTTCTCGCAAAAATGGAGCTTGGTAACGCCATCGTAGCACACTCCCCACCATACCATTACAGACGCGAGATGGTGGCCTCTTTGAACCCTTGGGATGAGTTGGGATGCTTCTCTGGATGACCGAGCATACACACGATCGTTCTGCTTATTGAACGATTCTTCTACGGTGAAGAATTTCTCGTCTGTAAACAGAATTTGTCTGTGAGCATTCTTCGCGTACCGGCTGAGTAACGCTTTCGATCTTCTCTTGCGTTTTTCCTTCAATGCGGCCGTGTATCGCTTGTACGCGCTTAGTCCTAAATCTTCTTTGATAATGCGAAATATGGATTTTTGCGAAATTTGCATTTCCCGCGACAAGATTTTCTGTTTTCGCAGCGGTTTTCGGTCGATTCGTTTCTTCACGGCTTTGATCGCTTTCGGAGTTCCCACAGTGCGCGGACGGCCGGATCTTTGACGGTCTCGTACTCCACCAGTATCCTCAAGCAACTTCACAGTACGATACACAAAATTGCGAGTGATTCCAAGCGGTTGCAATGTCCTAAGGATACTAAAGATATCGCCTTTTTCCGTGTTGCACTTAAGTAGGCCAACTACAACAATACGATTTTCGATGTCGCCTCATTCCATGATTGTAAGCAATTAATGTCAACAACTTTTTACGTCACAATATCAACTAAATATCAGCTGTCAAATCGCAATCAATACGAAATGGAAGCGCCCAGTGTTGCATTCGTAATGAGTGAGTTCAGTTGTGTACCAGTATTTATGACTTGACTAGGTAAATACTTTCATTTATTTTAATCATACCCCAATGTACCGTACCTTCTCTCGTCTCACAACAACGAATCCTGTATTAGTTTGAGCACCACTTTTGTCGTCCGTTTTGAGAGATGAAAACGATATATGGTATGAAGTCGCTGTCATCCAATTTTTTGAAATCATCACTTTCAAGAATCTTGTATTCGCGTCCCTCAACATACAAATTTTCTTAATCTTCCCTGGTCGAAAATGTCCAATCTTCTCAAAAACAATCGATCCAAAACATTACTATTTACTAAGATATATTATAGTTTTTTTTTGACATGCGATGTCGAGAGCAATCAGATAACAACTAGAGTGAATAAACAAAATTCACACAAAACCCCGAGTTTGCTCCCTCAACTTCTACTATTTCGGAGAGTTGAGAAATTCAAAAGTTGATCAACTAAAGAATTGTAAATTGAAAGTTGAAAATGTCAACCTTTTGTGAATAAAAACAAAATCGTACGAATAAATAAAAAATGTTCAAGTTGAGTTCAACATCGAGTGAATAAAATCGCGATTAGTATACCTCAAACGTTTGCGGTCAATGTAAGTATGCATCGTAACCCAATATGTACGAGTACAATGCTTATCACTGAATGAAATGCTCATCTTTGATGATTAAGAAATTTGAATAATATGCCCTTTGTTGATATTTCGGTTACGGAACTCGGATTAAGCTTACGCTTTAAGGTGGTATGGAGTTTGAAGATTCATCTTCCTTATGTACAGATGTGGACCTAGAATCGTTTACTAGGTGGGGTAAAAAGTAACCTCCTCGGGAATGAAAAAAAAATGTTTTTTTTATTTTATTCAATATAGTCCCCTTTTAGCCCTTTCCTCTTTAACGTAGTATTCGACTATCTTTTAATAGACTGCATGCGCGAAGCAAATGTAACGCAAATTCTCTTCGCTGACGACGCAGTTATACTTAGCGATAACGTCGAAGATTTACAGAAGGCCTTAGATTCATGGAGAAATGCGCTAGAGAGAAACGGGTTTAAAATAAGTCGTTCAAAGACGGAGCATTTGACGTGCCCATTTGCGCATCCGTTGCGACCTGTTCCGGATATAATGTTAGACGGAATAGTTCTTCCGAAAAGCACTATCCTTAAGTACTTAGGATCAATCGTTAACATGGAAGCGAAATGTGACGACGACGTAAACCACAGAGTGAGTGTGGGATGGATGACCGAAAATTTCCAATTAAATTAAAGGGGAAACTCTACACCACGGTTGTTAGACCAGCTCTTAAATACGGTTCACAGTGCTGGACAATGTACGAAGCGTTTAAAAACAAAATGACGGCAGCGGAAATGAAAATGTTAAGGATGTCTAGTGGAGTCACTAAACGCGATTGCATTAGATCTACGCGTATAAGAGGAAGTCTACATATAAAGAATTCGGTAACCGAACAGCTTGAGGCGAATAGAATAAGTTGGTATTGCCACGTTCAAAGAAGATCTGCGGAAAATCCGGTTAAAAAGGCACTATCAACTACGGTCACTCCAACTGTAAGAAAACGAGGTCGGAAAAAGAATTCCTGGATTTCTCAGATGGCAAATGCGCAACAACGTCTGGGGTTAACCACTGAAGCGATCCAGGACCGAGCATTATGTAGACGCGTTCTGCGGTCTGCGACATTAGCCAACCCCATAAGCGGAGCAGCAGCGATGCAGTAAAAATGGGAAACTCGTTACGCATAAGTTCGTATAACGAGGAAAGGGTTAATAAAAGGATAAGAAGATAGTCCCCTTTTAAGTTGATACACTTATTCCAGCGATTTTCCAACTTCTTGATCCCGGCCGAAAAGTAATTTTCCGGAAGGTCTGCAAAATACTACTCCGTGGCGTCGATAATTTTCTCGCGTGAGCTGAATTTTTTATTGATGAGCCATCTTTTGAGGTTTGGGAAGAGATAATAGTCCGAGGGAGCCAAGTCGGTCGAATACAGTGGATGCGACAGCAATTGGAGCCGTAAGTCATTGATTTTAGCTCTGGTTGCGATGCTCTTATGCGCCTGCGCATTGTCTTGCAAAAACAAATTTTTTTTTTGCTTCATGTGAGGCCGTTTTTCAGCGATTTCGGCCTTCCAACGCTCCAATAAGGCAAAGTTATACTCGCTGTTGATGGTTTTTTCCTTTTTCGAGGTAGTCCACGAAGAGTATGCCATGACAATCCCAGAAAACCGACGCCATAACCTTTCCGACCGACCGGCTTCAGTCCATTGCCGGGCACTCATTCTGTTCTCTGGTGTGTAATAGTGGATCCAGGTTTCATAAACAGTTACAAATCGACGCCAAAAGGTCAGGTGTGAGCATGCGCAGTACCCAGCGGCAGGATAACTTTTTCATATGCAGAATATTGCCCAAATTATGGCGTGTGCGTTCAGTACTAATCTTTGTGGTATCTGCTAGCTCGCGCACCTTCACTTTCCAGTCAGCCAACACCATTTCATGTATTTTTTTTGGCATTGTCCTCTGTAACCGCATCGGAGGGCCTGCCGCTGCGGACTTGATCAGTAGTGGAGTTGCGGCCACCACGAAACTCTCGAAACCAATATTTGACGGTGTAATCTGACGGAGCATTAGCCCCACAATATTTATCCAACTTTTCTTTTGTTTCCTTCGCCGTTTTGCCTCTCAAAAAATAATGTTTTATGAGAAAACGAAAATCGTTTTTGTCCATAGTCAACATGATGCCAAACACGTCAACAACAATCAGCTGTCAAAACAAAACTAAATACAGTACCGCACTGAAATTTGGCATGTCTACCTAAATATGGACGGACTTTAAGGCACCATAACCTCTTTTGCAGGAGCAGCGCATTCTGGCGGTCAAGGAGGTTACTTTTCACCCCATTTAGTAAGCTTACACTTTAAGGCGGCATGAAGTTTGAAGATTCATCTCCCTTATGTACAGATGTGAACCTAGAATCGTTTACTTAATAGATTCCTTCAATTCCAAACAGCAACATTTTCAGTTTCAGTGGTTTTTCATTGCATCATGACATACCGCTACTAGATTCGAACGCAGAATCAATAAGGAACGGAAAGTTTGTACTGTAATCATATTTGAACTTGAAGAAAGTTGTAGAATCTTTAAAAATCCGCTTACGTAGAGATCTCACCCAATTTATTCAACTCTAAAACAAGTCGGAAAATATGATTTATGCAAATTTAGTATACATACCTCCTTTCAAAAGTGAATACCCATAGACAATCAGGCAGCACTAGGAGAGGAACTACCAAGATACACGAGAATTCTTCAATATCTTTCCGCAAAATCAATATTCGAAGTATCTTCGTAATGAGAATTCATATTGGCATTCAATTTTTTTTTGGTCTGTAAGATAAAACTCGTGATGGAAATAATAAATTGCCGAGACAAGAGAAGAAATTGGTTCGTTGACTGCTTGACTTTAATATGGCTTTGCATTTATGTACATAAATTCCATATGTGTAAATATGTATTTGGGTATTTTTACTTAGAAAATGACTGTTACTTGGCGACACTCCAGCTTCTATATCTATTGTTTCTCCCACATTTTATGCTAGATGTGAAAAAGTAGATATTTCTGTGCGTTTTACGCAACATGTCGAGTCATACAGTTGCAAATAGTTCTTCTATTATCGCAGGCTTGGAAAACTACTTATTAAAAGCAAATGTTTGCAAATCATTATGTACTCTCTCATTTGAATTATTTGTTGACGTTCCCAGGCTCCATACTCTTACTTGGTGATTCAAAAATCAAAATATCCGGAGTCAATCTTAAGTGAAGGAGCTTCCCTCCGCTTAATTTGTGTTATTCCATTCGACATTGAATATTGAATCCGTGTTTGGCTACCTTTTGCTTTCTACTAGCATAAATGTGATCATTTCAAACTATTGACACTTAAAATAGAATGTTTGACGCATGTATAGCGGTAGTAAATAAATTTATCTATTTATCATAGATGGCAATGTGTCAATATTGTTAAATCAAACAATTCTTGAATCGAAAGCCATCGTTACTCGTCAAATAATGGGGACGATTAACGTTATAAAGCATCGTCCAAAACATCCGATCTTAAATTGAATTTTGGACCTTTGTTAGGGTGAAGCAAAGACCTATTTACTGAAGAATATTTTTAGAGTTTAGACTAAGGCTCTCAAGATATTATTAAATCTTCAGTACCCATACAGAGGAAGATTCCGATTCTTAGCGACGATTTTTTTCTCTGTTCCAAGTATGGGCTACTCCGACTCAGGCCGGTAAGCATTTCCGAGACTTGGATAAAGTCTTGGAAAAGAGATGACAACGGATGAGCCCTTAATTGACCAACGGCAACACTCCCATCGCCGAACGCGTTGCTGGCTGGGATATCGAAAATGGAACCGGCCCTCTACGTTAAGGGTTGTGCCGCTGGGTCAACTGCCCGACCATGGAAAAAAAGATGAAAATTGCGAAGCAGAAACAAGTCTCAAGACCGGACGTACGAGTGTCTACTTTTGACAACTCTTGCAAACGAACCAAGTACAACGAAGTTCGGATATGTGGCTACGAGTATCTATTGTTGACAACTCCTGCAAATGCGCCAAGTTGAAGGAACTTCGGGTATGCAGGCGGAAAGTTAGGTCCCTTAGAGGCCACAACAAGCACTATCGGAGGCTCTGGAATTCTGCCAAACAGAGGAGCCAACATCGACTCGGACTATTACTATACCTTGCTGTAGTTGTTACTTCAGAAATGAGATTCGGAAGTCTTACCAAAAAGTAAAAAAAAACATGCCAGAGAGGACTGTAGAGACACAAAAAGAGAGCATCGTAGTAGAGTTGTAGTCGATGCTGAGGATTTGGGTAAAGAGGATTTTTGTAGACTGCTTTACCTATATGACGAACCAAATCTAGCTGTCAGGCAGAATGAACCTTTCAACCTGGGCGATATACGAGCAAACGAACAATTCCGTCCGCCCGACCTGGATAAATTGAAGATGCTCAAATCTACGTTAAAAGCCAGCAAAGCTACTGGAGCAGACGGCCTGACTTCCGCGATCGACCAACTCATGTGTCTAAAATACGAATGTATGCCCAGAGCATCAGTCTTCTTAACATCGCCTACAAAATCTTATCTGCCGTTTTATGTTAACGTCTGTAGCCGTTCGTCAACAGTCTTATTGGTCCATATCAGTGCTGCTTCCAGGACTAAGTCCACCATCGACCAAATATTCATTCTACGCTATATCTTAGAGAAAACCAATAAGCTTTGCATCGGTACACAGCACCTATTCATCAATTTAAAGGCCGCATTTGACGATATCTAAAGAGACAAGCTATACGAAACAATGTATAGTTTTGGTATCCATGCCAAACTCGTCCATCGGCGTAGGAAGATGATAGAGAATGCATACGGTAAAGATCTCACCTAGACTATTGATGTCAAAAAAGCAGTTAGACATGACAGGCTTTGCGCGCTGTCATGCAATTACTACAACATCATTCTTAAAAGAAAAGTGCAAAACTTACATACCAACACAACAGGCACAATCTTCCAAAAGTCTCTCCAATTACTCGGATACGCCAATAATATTGACATTATCAGAAGAAAGCAGAGCGGCGCTTTCACAGGTATTGAAACGGAAGCGGCGAAAATTGGTTGCACAGTTAACGAGCACAGTGCAGCGAGGTGAAAACCGCGACTCAGTGCCGCACGCAAGCGGAAGGAGACCTCAGTCCACTTAGCGTGCGAAATTGGAGGCAACTAGCAAAAAACCGTGCTGTCTGGAGACTTTTGTTTTAAGGTCCACCCCGCACTGTAGTCACCTTAAAAAAAAAATTGAAAGTTTGTTCCAGAAGTCTTTTCTTCTGTTGTTACGGCCCTTCTCTCTTTTTAATTCTTCTTTTATGGTGTCCTTTGTTAAGCCGTGACAGTGTTCCGAATTTATCCACGGCGTTTATCTTGCTCTAGTCCTAGTCTGGTCTGAGGTCTTAGTCTAGAAACTTAATGACGTCTTGGCTTCCTAGCTGTAAAGTATGAACATATGCCTATATATGTTTGCGACGGTTTGACTCCCGTGTTATTTAGTACACCTCATTTTATTATGGTTCGGATTGTAATGAATTACTTCTTTTATGATGATACATAAAAGAATGATGTCTATGGTCTATTCCATTCCTTGGATGGATGAATCTTTCTCCACCTCCAACATCTGTATATTGGTTAAAGAGGCAACCCTTTTTCGGCTTCGTAGAATACAATAGTATAAATCATAGAGGCATTCCAGCTACATAGTCCAACACAATATAAAAACACATCACGCAAAATAGCGCTCATAAGAAGAATCTGTTATAATCTATAAAATCTTCGTCAAATCGTCTTGAATGTTTTTTTTTTCTTTGACTCATATGTTGAACCAACTTCGTGTTTTAGCCAAGAAGATCATAAAACAGTCCACTGATGACCTGTTTGACCTGTCAAGTGCCTCTTTTCAGTTAATATGCTAAGACTTCTAAAAAAAAATTTAGTTTCCTACACACCAAAAGTAGAATCGCCGTGTTCAAATCGGTGTCATTATGAAACTTTTCGTCGGAATCGTTATTCTTTCCTTGATACTCGTATCTGTTTAACATCACTCACAGCAAATATTTCACCTCACCACTTCTTTCAACGCCTTAGTGTTCTCATAAATCAAACCGTTTTCATTTCTATTTCGATATGACTCAATTCTAATTAATCTGATTTTTGTTTTTCTTTACAGGGAGTTAAAAAGCCATTCACAGAGGTTATTCGTGCCAATATCGGTGATTGCCAAGCCATGGGACAGAAGCCAATCACTCACCTTAGACAAGTAAGTTAATCAAACTATACTCCAGCGCACCAGTGTTTGTATATCGTGTTGCAATATTTCTATACACATGCAGGGTTGTTAGTATATGTTATGCCACTTTTGCATTATGAGAAATCTATATTTAACTTGTACTCTGGCTGACCTTCATTGAGGAACACACAATGCAGTCACTGGAACAGAGTGAGAGCATTCTAAAGTAACTTCACTCCAGCTTTTATAAAATGATGGATATTCGATGATTTCCACTTTAGTTTCCGTTGCGAGACTCATGAATATGCAGCGCACACTGAGCTTCTATTCATCCATAAAGAAAAATAGAATCAAAATTAGATCGCTACATGCAATCAAATATTTACATAATCCGATGAAGCAATGCAAGTCTGTGTTCGACCTATTTCAGCAGATCATTATCATGCGTCAATGTAGTGGGCATGTAAATCTACACCACATCTACACATATTCGTATGTACTGTGGCCATTAAAATGTTTTTGCAAACACTATAGTTTACGTTGTTAACGATACGAGTATGCAAATACATGTGTACGATCCCTTAGGCATTCGAAAGATTGTAACAACTTAAACTTGTTCGTAGAGTTAGTTATTATATTTGGTGAACTGATCCACTGGAATGAACCAAAAATGACAGGTCTATGTGTATTTGGTTTATAAAGGCATCTTACGTAGCCTTCAGATCATTTCAAGATCACTTTCTGTGTGCTCTAGAATTCATGCTGACTCGATTGACTTCATTAGGACCAATTAGCAAACTGCAAAAACGCAAAATACTCGTATAATTCATATGGCGATGGTATTATATAATGTATATCCACAATTTATTTCATATTTTTTAAGACAAGGTCTTCCTTTACTTCGTAAGAATTCATTCTGTCAGTACTCACATACATATAAGTTGTTCGGTCAAGATCACTTTAGAATGTTTAACTTGTCGTTTCCCATATTTTCATCAATCAAAGAAAATCATCAATATGGGCGTAGCATCCACCGCTGCAGAATGCAATTACGTGTCGCCTTTATTTTAGTAAGTAATAAGCTATATTTTATAGGAACAGAGCACTCAGACAAATCCCTAGACAATTGTTTTTTTATGTTCCTTTTGCTGAAATTCTTTAGTGTTTTGAAGAAAGATGAATAAGTGCTTCGTATGCCCCTAACTGCTTCATCATCTGCTAACATCCGCCGCTAAGCCAGTTTTCTGTGGGAACAGATCACTTAATGAGTACTCAGACAAATGACAGTCCATCTTACCCCGCGTAAATTCCTTTAAATGGAATATTTCTGTCTTTCGGAAAAAGAGGAGTAAGTACTTCAACTACGTCAATGTCATGTACCTGCAGCCTGTTGCGAAAGTATGTCGGACATTAACAGTAGTAGTGGTGTCGTCACCACTTTAATAGCAAGATTCGCAGGATGTTGTATTACTTATGTCCGGCACATTAAAGTGCTTAGCAAAGTGTAGTGCCCCGTGTTGACGCCAGTAAGCAACCTAAAGTCTTTCTTGCTGAGGGACACCAGAAAAGCCGATGACTATTTAGCGACATCGAGAAGCATTCGTTTGGTGGGCATTCAACAGGGCGAGTCACACCATACGCAGTTGTGCTTATACATAGAGCACCCACCACGGAAACGATACTGGCCTTATCGTGGTCGTATAGATCCAGAAGACCCTCCTCAGAGATGCAAAGATGCAGATGTTTCGTGAGAATACGTAGAGAAATTCTCGAAATATCCAGTTCTTGATCACGGCGCCGAATTAATATGGCTGGACTCTCAGCAACACTCACACGAACTACTTCTAAGATTTGCATTGAAAGACTTCCAAAGTGTCTAAGGTCACTAAAGGATCCAATCTCCCTATTTTTTTTGAATATGAACCTCTTCATAGTTGACAAATTTAACTCACTATTCCGACCAAAGCATTTTGTTTGGGTTTAAAACCTTTGATGGTCTTCGTGCCGGCATTCCAGTTTGCGATACGTAATTTATTTTTTGAAAAAAATCATACTTCTTGCCCCCGGAATTCCTCCAACGCTAATATGGATTGTTATATTCGCCCTGAGAAACGAAGTGGCCAGCAGGAAAATATACTATGTTTATTACTGGAATGGTGTTTTGCGTATTCATCCGTGTGGCGCTGGTATCTTTAAAGATGCCTTCTCTATCTGTAGAGGCTTTAGGATAATCAGTATTCTCAAGAGTCCGAGATAGATAGAGTTGAACGCATCAGCGTAGAGGTGAATACTAGCATGTTGGCAGATCAAAAACCCTAAACAAAATAGGTCTTAGAGTAGATCCTTGAGGTACACTGCTTAATGGCCTAAAATGTAGACAAAGAGTACTCTTTTTATCCTATTCAAAAGATAACTTTTCACTAATTTTACGGCTCTATCGCTGAATCTAAAAACATTTTAAGCTTCCAGCAGAGATGGACCTTGTCGAAGGCCTTCGAAAAGTCGAATAAACAAAACGTGTTACATAACTTTTGAGCTTCTTAGATGTTGACCATAAGTGAGGAACAACTATGGTTGACTTTAAAACACGTTTGAGAAGGATTAAGTAAAGAGTTACATGATAAGTGATTATATTCGATTCTATACTTCTTCATTGTTCATTTTAAGTTCTTTAATTGTGTTGTTTTCACGACTGTAGGCTGTCGATTTTAGACAAGAACAGCAGTTCTCAATCGGTAGGTATATACTCCTAGGTAAAAGCAAGACTTCTAAATCTAGCCAGTTAAGACTGACTTGCCGTGTGGCATTCAGCTCCATCTTGCATAAAAACATATTCATTCCCGGCACAATTCAAAGAACATTCTAGAGGTCCTCAATGTACTAATTGAAAGCATTATTTTTCCATCGTAATATATTGGCTCAGGGGCTTTAACTGTTATGCAACACCAAATCATAACAGACAGTAACACAGTTATCTGAATATCTCTCATTGAGCCCCTGTGGACAAATTTGGCCATCTTGGTCATATCACTACTTCCAAACGACATTCATCGCTAAAAAAAACTAAACAAAAAAATTCTGCATTGATGCTTAAATCAATTCGGGTGATTTAATGGTCTTCTATCGTCTTCGTAATGTTTTAATCGAAATATTGATTTCTGATTCGTCGAAGTCCCTTAATATTGTTTGACCTGGTGCGTATCTTTCCTGTTAGACTTTTTAAATAATGTTGCGCTCAATTCTTGGAAGAAGAACTCCATCTTCTTCACAATCAAAAGATGGCAACGCAATGAATAAAATATAAAAATAAAAAAACTTTTACTCCACTTTATATGGAGGCGTATATTACCTATTTTACATTAAGATACTTTTTTCAAGTACCTCCTTTTGGTCACCTACTTTTCCTCTTATAATAAGGAGTACAAATAGGTTTTCGCCGTTGGACAAATGATGGCCCCGCCAGGAAGTCAGTAAGTATGTATGCTACGGTTGACATTTTCAGATGTTAAACCTCATATCGTAAGGTTAGACCATTGATATACGAGTATGAGCGATTTTGTATCAGCATCACTCAATTTTTTTCTTACGAAAATGTCGAGTTTTGAACCTATTAAGCGTCATTTGCGGGAACTTTTGATGTACATACTGTGACAAATAATATCCCGGACTGTCTCTAGAAAACAATTAAAACACGATTTCTGTTAATTATGCTGTGTTTTAATTTTCCTCCCGATTCAATACACTTGTTACAGCGATTCAATAGTGATTCAAATGCCTGCTTTAACTCATTTTGCGGAATCGCCTTCAGTGCCCGTGTCGAAAATGCTTGAATAAATGGAATGTCGTTAAAAAATCTTGAAAATCCTTTCAACTTCAATTTTAATTTCGCGAACAAAGAGAAGTCCCGCGGTGCCAAATCAGGTGAATACAATTGCTGATTCAGCACACTTATTTGGTTTCGAGCCAACAATTTAAGAACAATGAGCTCTGTGTGACTTGTGTAACAGAGACCAACATTTTAGATATTTGTGTCAAATAAATGGATGCTTACCATCAAACGCTTCAAAACTTGGCAGTAAGTGTTTCACCAGATAGAACGAATTCTTTGTAAATAATTCCGTACTTTTTGAATTATATCAGGTGTCCGAACTGAAATAGACCTTCCTGTATATTTGTCATCTTCCAGCGTCACTATATCGCCCAAACAGCGTTTATGCCACTCGAAATCAATTGCTCTACTCAAACAATCATCACAGTAAACTTGTTGCATTAATCGGAATGTTTCTAATAGATTTTTACATTTACATTTTTGCTCAGAATTTAATGACCATAATAATTTTTATAATTGTAAAATGTCAACCAAATTTCATGGAACTATGAACTATGGCCTAGCTTCTTGACACTCATTTGTGTTGCTCATGTTGTCATTTTTGTAACATCTGAGCGAGGCCTACGGTTTATCGCCGAGTCAGAACGGTACTCCTTAGAAGCTTTTTCGTAGGCAATTTTACTTCCAGGAGTTGCCATTGCCCGCCGAAAGGGTGATGGCCATTTGAAAAATTGTTGGTGACCCAGCAAGGAATCGAACCCAGACTCTCTGCGTGATAGTCCAATGAGCTAGCTATCGCCTCATCGCCATCAACAACTTTGACAGATAGCGGAGGAAAATTCAAGCTTAAGCGGATATTCGGACAAATAGACGGCGCTCTTGGTTGGTGAAATATGGCTCATGTTCGGGATATTATTTACCACTTTGTGTATAATTATTTTCTTTTTGCATATGATTGATTCAGAATGCAGTTCTAGAAATGCCTTCTATGGGCGTCACTTAGTTGACTTAGTAAGCAAACCTGGAATTTTTCAAATCTTTAGCAAAATTGTACGTACTGAGAATTCTGGTAGCCAGATGCCGTTGTCTGGTTGATTGTATTTTTAACTTGCCCCCCATTCCTTGTCTTCTTTACCAGTTTTAGCTTTGAAATTTTGGAGTGCATACTACCTTGATCAGAAAGGTGCAACAAATACCATCCAACAGCCACCGAATTCACCTGATTTGGCTCCCTGTTACTTCTTTCTGCTCAATCAAGTTAAAAAACCCCTACGGGGAACGCGTTTCAGCAGCCGAGAGGAAGTAATGGAAAAATCGCCAAACACACAGAGATAGGTGTACTCTTGGCAACGTAACTTTTGCAAATGTCAAGCTAAGACTTAGAGGGAATATTAACAACAGATGTACCAACTTGACAAAAAAAAAAACAGAACTCAAATCGGAACAATGGGTGCGCCACACGGATCACTTTCTGATCAAGGTAGTATATATATACTCGTATATGGCATTCTCAGGGCAAAGTCCTTATGCTCAGACCTCGCAGTCTTCGGGAGGGTACTTACAGAACCTTTTTTCAGGTTTGGAGTGCGCACTTGCATAAAAGACTCACGCACTGTTCTTGCTGTAACGTTGATTACATCGGGAAATCTCCAGCGCCGGGCATACTCTTTCTGGGAAACTTTAAATTGTTTCCATAATGCATTTTGCAGGAAGTCAGGTTCAATAGGGAAGACTTCACCAATGCTCGCAAATATGGGCTGCATTTCGCTTGAATATGCTTTCATAGCTTTAAGTATACAGTTCGTACAGTTAGATTTAGAATTTGATCTTCAGTACTTCGCAATCAAATTTAGCACGTGGTCTGTTTATGTGAATTCTTAAAGGCCTGAATAAGATTCTAACCGCGTTTTAGTTGTTCTATTTTTCATCAGTTCAGGCTGCGCTTAAGTGGGAATATATCTTTCACAGCAAACACTATATTGCTTGTAGGTACAGTACAACAATATACTGAGTAGGTATATATATTTTGTAGATATTTTCACATCCTAGTTACACAAGTTGTTACATGAAATACGGTGGTCTAACGAAACCCAGAATGTCCACCTTATATTGTTGAATATCTTCGAAACAGGCGCATTCATAAACTCTTGGGACTTGTTTATAACTTTCAATACTCTTCAAAATAAGGAAAAAACTAACAGAGCTCTTATGTTTTGTTTCGTTATTACAGATGCTTGCACTTTGCTTTGATAATACACTTTTTAAAAGTCCTGAAATTCCCGAAGATGTTAAGGAACGTGCAAGAATCTTTTTAGAAGGATGTCAAGGCGGTTCTGTTGGTTCCTACACAGACTCAGCTGGTGTAGAAGTTGTACGTCGCCAAGTAGCAGCATACATAAAAGAACGTGATGGATTCGATTCAAATTACGAAAATATTCTCCTAACCGCCGGTGCCACACCTGGAATAAAGAGCGTTCTGCAAATGATGAAGTAATTTATACCCCATGATCATTAAACTTTTTCTAACTCTCAAATTTTTGATTTTTTTTTTTCAGTTGTAATGTGTGTTCGAAACCACCAGGAATTTTAACTCCAATACCTCAGTATCCTCTTTACTCAGCTACCATTGCCGAATACGGCATGGAAATTGTGGGTTATTACCTAGACGAAAGTACAAACTGGGGATTGGATGTGAACGAATTGCAACGTGCTCTCGATGAATCTCGTAAAACGTGCAATCCTCGAGCAATTGTTATTATCAATCCTGGTAACCCCACTGGTCAAGTGTTAACAAAGGAGAACATTCAAGAGATCATCAAATTTGCTAGAAGAGAAAATTTGGTTATCCTTGCTGATGAGGTGTATCAGCATAATGTTTATGCTAAAGGTTCCGCATTCCATTCGTTTAAAAAGACTTTAATGGAAATGGGCGCTCCCTATAATCAAATGGAATTGGCTAGTTTTATGTCCGCTTCAAAAGGATATCTGGGCGAGTGTGGCATTCGTGGTGGTTACATGGAACTTGTTAACTTCTGTCCACAAGTTAAGGCTGCATTGGTTAAGTCCATCACAGCTTCTTTATGCCCAACAACAGCTGGTCAAGTGGCTATTAGTGCTGTGGTAAATAAGACAAAGTAGACAAGAAAAAGAAATTCTTACATTGATTGTTTTTATTTTAGGTTAACCCACCAAAGAAAGGTGATAAGTCGTACGAGTTGTATGCCAAGGAACGTGCCGATATCTTGGGACAATTAGCAGAACGAGCTCAACTCGTTTACAAGGCATTTAATGGTTTCGAAGGTTTCAGTTGTAATGTGGTACAGGGTGCAATGTACGCATTCCCAACAATTACAATCCCACCGAAGGCTATTGAGGCAGCGAAACAAAAGAATCAGCCACCGGATACTTTCTATGCATTTGAGTTACTGGAGTCAACAGGTTTGTATTTTTAGTTATTATATATATTTCATACTTAAGACTTTCGTATACCATACATTTGTTTTTTATTGGTTGCCGGCCTTGTTACCTGTTGACTGTTTTCAACTCAAATTTAGTTCTAACAGAAAAGTATTTAATTAGGTTTATGAAGTCTGCTACAAATTCTAGATTGTGATCTCCTGATTAAGTCAATGGAAAGTTGACTTATATGTTTGAAAATTGATTCATCATCGGACCTTCCTTTCATTAATACCAACATTTGGTTTTATAGTCTTTTTTTGTTAAAATGTGCCTCTGCTGATCATTCAAAATTTTGTTTTTTTTTTTTCAACTCCGCACAATCTCCTCCTGTCTCGGCGCAAACAAATTGTTGCAAATCGATAGAAGAAACATTTTTTGTCATTAACCAGTCTCAACTCTAGCTGATTCCCTTCCGTCTTTCAACATCAAATATAACTTAAATTTAAATTGCTTTTGGGACCAGACTTTTGGACAAAATTCTGTCTGAAACACTTACTGATGGAACTTCCCCAGACCGCATTTTGTTTGACAACAAGTAACGCATTGCTGGAGTTTATTGAGACACTCTGGACAGAATTATGTCTTTATCATGCTATTTCTTTCAGTTTTTCTGTTTCACTTCAGTATAACACAAAACGCAAGGTGGGCTTATGTTTTTGGCATTAGTATCCTATCTTTCTCGGTGTAACTGGTTGTGGAAACGTAGGGTTCAGCTAACTTTCAGCAACCTCCTCTTTAAACTTTATAATCTGAACTCCATTTCTGTGGCTTCTTGTTAATAAAAAATCCGTTTACAACTGCCATACCATAAAATTCATAAAAATTCAATGCCAATTATATTGTACTACTTAAGACGTCTTCTCAGTGTCGTAAAATAAGAAGCCATTTGATCCTAAGGATAAATGCTCGACTGGTTTTTCTTGTCATCGATAATAGCTTGACATAGTTTTTGTGGGAATTTGCATTTGTTTTTTCTTCAATCGATCCCTCATTTACAAGGCCCATCTGTAACAAAAGCCCTAGGATTTTCCTGTTACCTATCGACCGGTCTTTTTTTTCTAGATGCACGTGTTATAGTTATGCGATTAATTTGCTGCTCTGCATACCTATTTGTTTCAGAAACAAAAAGTTGTATTACGTCATTAACAACTAAAGACTAAAATTTTCCTGACAGCTTATGGTTGGGGGAACATTCATTTGGGAACCGGATATTCCAGCTTCTCGAGATTTCACATTTAAGCAATATCTTTTCTTTGATCCTCGTACATGATATAAGACTAGTCCAACTCATTTGACCCATATTTTCTTTTTGAAGCCCTAACTGATACGACTGCAATGTGTCAGAGCTAGATGATACAGTCAATGACCCTTACTTACTTACTTAAGGCGGCAACGAATACGTTAACTTGTGATAAGAGAAATTTCCTCTGGCATACTGAACAGAACGTTACTGTGTACAACGCCATTTTCGATGGAATCTAAATACCAATAACGTAACGTAAGCCATAAATTGAAGGGTAAATGAAATAAAATATACTACATGTTCTGTAGACAACTAAAAAGCAGTACCTTCCTTAAACGGACAAAAAGAACGCTGTACAAATTTCTTATACTTCATGCTATACAATTACTCAAAGTTATGGATGAAGACGAGAAACAATGACATTACGAATATGTTGGTTGTTTTCGATAGAAGAATTTATCTTAATATCTACAATGCAATCTTTACGAACAACGTATAAGGGAGCTTCATGAGTTGTTCGCTGATAGTTAAGCATAGTTTAGCGGATAGAGTGAACAGCGAGGTTTTACAAAATTGACGTTCTCATTTTCACAAAGTCGATGACATTGGCGTTTCTTTTTTGTGTCTTCATATACAAACAACGCCGACTAACGCAATATTCAATTTTCATTTTATTTATTGGGTAACTAAGTTGATTTAAATCGTATAACGCATTATTACAAAGTTCCTGTTTCAGTTTCATTTCCAACCATTGTTTTAGTTTTGGCTTTGCAGCGCCTTCTAAAAGACTTCTTCTTCTTATCCTTTTATTAACCCTTTCCTCGTTATACGAACTTATGCGTAACGAGTTTCCCATTTATCGCTGCTGCTCCGCTTATGGGGTTGGCTAATGTCGCAGACCGCAGAACGCGTCTACATAATACTCGGTCCTGGATCGCTTCAGTGGTTAACCCCAGACGTTGTTGCGCATTTGCCATCTTAGAAATCCAGGAATTCTTTTTCCGACCTCGTTTTCTTACAGTTGGAGTGACCTTAGTTGATAGTGCCTTTTTAACTGGATTTTCCGCAGATCTTCTTTGAACGTGGCAATACCAGCTCATTCTATTCGCCTCAAGCTGTTCCGTTACCGAATTCTTTATATGTAGACTTCCTCTTATACGCGTAGATCTAATACAATCGCGTTTAGTGACTCCACTAGACATCCTTAACATTTTCATTTCCGCTGCCGTCATTTTGTTTTTAAACGCTTCGTACATTGTCCAGCACTGTGAACCGTATATAAGAGCTGGTCTAACAACCGTGGTGTAGAGTTTCCCCTTTAATTTAAGTCGAAATTTTCGGTCGCAAAAGATTCCCGAATTTTCCCGCCATTTCATCCACCCCACACTCACTCTGGGGTTTACGTCGTCGTCACATTTCGCTTCCATGTTAACGATTGCTCCTAAGTACTTAAAGATAGTGCTTTTCGGAAGAACTATTCCGTCTAACATTATATCCGGAACAGGTCGCAATGGATGCGCAAATGGGCATGTCAAATGCTCCGTCTTTGAATGACTTTTTTTAAACCCGTTTCTCTCTAGCGCATTTCTCCATGAATCTAAGGCGTTCTGCAAATTTTCTTTTAAAAGATAGTCGAATACTACGTTAAAGAGAAAAGGGCTGAGGACGCTTCCTTGGTGCAGTCCGACATGAACTGGAAATTCTCTCGTTAGTCCAGCAGTCTTGTATTATTCTAATATACATTTCCGGTACCTTTTGAGACCTCAGCGCGGCCTATATGAGATCCCTATTCACTCGATCGAATGCTTTCTCGAGGTCGATAAATACCATGTGTAAATCCTTAAACGAACCTCGGTGCTTTTCCATTATTATTCGTAGGCTTTGGGTAGTGTCCATCGTCGACCTTTCTTCAACAAATCCACACTGGCTATTACCGAGCTTTATTATTTGCCGAAGACGTTCGTTTAAGACTCTTTCGACGATTTTCATTGTGTGTGACATAAGCTTGATTGAACGGTAGTTGTTGCATTCTCGAGTATCGCCTTTTCCTTTGTATAATGGAACCAAGAAGCTACTTTTCCATTGATTCGGCATAGGTTGCCCACATTTTAATTTATTTAAAAGTTTCGATAGCCAAACGCTGCCGATCCCCTCCATCTTCGACCAAAACTCTGATGGAATGCTGTCTGCTCCCGCCGCTTTTCCCCGCTTCATTTTTCCACTTGATATACTTATTTCATCGATTGAAAGGTCCGAAACTTTCTCCTCGAATAGACCAGCTGTGGGCACGTTATCACGTGGAAACTGTTTGTTAAGCAACTCCTTGCAATATTTAAGCCACCGGTTACAAATTTCATTTGTTAGTAAGCGACCGCCTGCGTTTTTGATGTATTTCGGCGAGGTTATTTCCATTGAATTTTTTCTCCTCTGTGCAGCAAGCTTAAAAATATTTGGCATTTTAGGACTGTACGACGTTTGAACTTCTTGGATAGCTTGTCTTCTATCCACCGATCGTGAGGATATTTGTTCCAACTCCTGGTACAGGTTTTCCGCTTCTGCCGCTCGAGTTCGAGCCAGGACTTTTTTTGCGATCTTTTTAAGACGCTCGTATTCAAGAGCCCGTCGAGCTTTTTCGATATCGTCGCTCCGATCGATAAATACCATGTGTAAATCCTTAAACGAACCTCGGTGCTTTTCCATTATTATTCGTAGGCTTTGGGTAGTGTCCATCGTCGACCTTTCTTCAACAAATCCACACTGGCTATTACCGAGCTTTATTATTTGCCGAAGACGTTCGTTTAAGACTCTTTCGACGATTTTCATTGTGTGTGACATAAGCTTGATTGAACGGTAGTTGTTGCATTCTCGAGTATCGCCTTTTCCTTTGTATAATGGAACCAAGAAGCTACTTTTCCATTGATTCGGCATAGGTTGCCCACATTTTAATTTATTTAAAAGTTTCGATAGCCAAACGCTGCCGATCCCCTCCATCTTCGACCAAAACTCTGATGGAATGCTGTCTGCTCCCGCCGCTTTTCCCCGCTTCATTTTTCCACTTGATATACTTATTTCATCGATTGAAAGGTCCGAAACCTTCTCCTCGAATAGACCAGCTGTGGGCACGTTATCACGTGGAAACTGTTTGTTAAGCAACTCCTTGCAATATTTAAGCCACCGGTTACAAATTTCATTTGTTAGTAAGCGACCGCCTGCGTTTTTGATGTATTTCGGCGAGGTTATTTCCATTGAATTTTTTCTCCTCTGTGCAGCAAGCTTAAAAATATTTGGCATTTTAGGACTGTACGACGTTTGAACTTCTTGGATAGCTTGTCTTCTATCCACCGATCGTGAGGATATTTGTTCCAACTCCTGGTACAGGTTTTCCGCTTCTGCCGCTCGAGTTCGAGCCAGGACTTTTTTTGCGATCTTTTTAAGACGCTCGTATTCAAGAGCCCGTCGAGCTTTTTCGATATCGTCGCTCCGATCGATAAATACCATGTGTAAATCCTTAAACGAACCTCGGTGCTTTTCCATTATTATTCGTAGGCTTTGGGTAGTGTCCATCGTCGACCTTTCTTCAACAAATCCACACTGGCTATTACCGAGCTTTATTATTTGCCGAAGACGTTCGTTTAAGACTCTTTCGACGATTTTCATTGTGTGTGACATAAGCTTGATTGAACGGTAGTTGTTGCATTCTCGAGTATCGCCTTTTCCTTTGTATAATGGAACCAAGAAGCTACTTTTCCATTGATTCGGCATAGGTTGCCCACATTTTAATTTATTTAAAAGTTTCGATAGCCAAACGCTGCCGATCCCCTCCATCTTCGACCAAAACTCTGATGGAATGCTGTCTGCTCCCGCCGCTTTTCCCCGCTTCATTTTTCCACTTGATATACTTATTTCATCGATTGAAAGGTCCGAAACCTTCTTCTCGAATAGACCAGCTGTGGGCACGTTATCACGTGGAAACTGTTTGTTAAGCAACTCCTTGCAATATTTAAGCCACCGGTTACAAATTTCATTTGTTAGTAAGCGACCGCCTGCGTTTTTGATGTATTTCGGCGAGGTTATTTCCATTGAATTTTTTCTCCTCTGTGCAGCAAGCTTAAAAATATTTGGCATTTTAGGACTGTACGACGTTTGAACTTCTTGGATAGCTTGTCTTCTATCCACCGATCGTGAGGATATTTGTTCCAACTCCTGGTACAGGTTTTCCGCTTCTGCCGCTCGAGTTCGAGCCAGGACTTTTTTTGCGATCTTTTTAAGACGCTCGTATTCAAGAGCCCGTCGAGCTTTTTCGATATCGTCGCTCCGATCGCATTTTGTCCACGCTTGGAATGCACTCTTCTTGTGGGCCACAGCTCGTTTGGTTTCGTCATTCCACCACCATGTTTCTTTGCCGACGTGATGGTATTTCGATATAGTCCCCAAATGGGACTTTGCGAGTGTTGTGCATTCCTCGTGCATGCTGTTCCACATTTCTTGCGGGCTAAGTGAGTCTGCGATACCGTTTATATTGTGAAGTACTTCTTTAGCCAGTGCGATAAATCTTGCGCTTCGTTCCTTCGATAGATTATACCACCGGATTTTTGGCTTTCCAAACGATGCCCGTGTTCTCGGTGGTTCCGCTGTGAAAAATTCTGTAATGAGCGGACGGTGCTGGCTTACTAGCGATTCTCCAAGTATTACTTTACAGTCCTTAACACGGTTTCTCATCGACATTTTGCAGAGGTGATAATCCATTTGTGTTTCGTGGCCTCCGCTGCTATAGGTGATAAGATATCGTTGATGTTTAATAAACATTGTATTTAAGACGTTTAAGCCGTAAGCCCTACACGCTACAAGGATGTCTTCGCCAGCTGAATTTCTGGTTCCAAAGCCTTTACCGCCGTGGCAGTCCTCATAATCAACATTTGTTTCTCCGACGTGGCCATTTAAATCTCCGCCTACGAAGAGCATCTCATCGATAGGTATATTTCTAGGCAAAGCCTTCTAAAAGACTTGTTTGAACAAATTGTGCCAAAGTTTTAGTCTGTCGGTAATGTATTTTAATTGTTTGCCTAAATACGTGTGTGAGTACATGCCGAATGTGGTTTTTGTGTGCACCGAATGCCAACAATTCTTTTATAATGCGGGGCATGGATTTTCCATCTTCTTCAACAATACTTTTTATTTTAAAATCGAGATTGTTCGGCCAACTACTACAATACAGTTTTGGATGTTTTTATTGTAAACAACTGAAGCCATTCATCACGAAACAGATGCGTTCATAGCACAAGACTACTCGTAAGTGTTCTTATAAAGGATTTCAGTAAAATTAAAAGTTTTGAATTAATGAACATTGTAGATCTGGGTAATCCGTTTTGATGGTGTTTTACCCCGTCTTGTATTCGGTTTTAAGATTTGGAAACGGAATGATTCGCTTTTCTATATTTGCAAATAAACATTGAATAGTTAACCCGGTTGTCTCGGCTGTTTCTTTTTTTTTTCAAAAGGCTTGGCTTTGAATGCCTGAAAAGGTTCTGGTTTCTCATTATACAGCAACAAATCCACATTTATTTTCAGGAGTAGTAGGAATAATTAACTGACGTCAAATCTCCCAATCGCAGTGGCCAATTTACGATTAGCGATAAACTCTTGCTAAGGTCACATATTGTCTAAATCAATGTCGTCCATCAGTAGCCGTTAGCCGTTAGCCAAGAGTGCAGCGCAAGCTTAGACTTCGTTTTTTTTAAACAAAAATATTGACCGGTGATGCAAACCTTAATCTCACTATTGATCTCATGCGTGTCTTTTGGATTTATGGCAGGCTGTTCATGAATTTGCGAACTCCTGTCGCAGGTGGAGTAAGTTTCTGAATGTTCCCATTGACCCACATAGTGGTCAATCTGTTGCGATTGGCTCCGGATCCTCTTTTTTATTCGCATTTAAGGTTGATAAGTTGTTGAGTTTTCGAGTCTGATGTGGTATGAAGCTTCTAAACAACACAACGAATGGCGAACTCAGTAAGTTTGAATGTTTGCTATATTGTGTCACTTTGTTTACAATGAAACTAAGAGCCAATTGGAATGATTTGATTTGAAATGTATTTTCCAAAAAGATTTACATAAAAATTGTATTATCTGCAAAGCCTTAGGGCTTCTCTGCAAAAGATTAATCATATAAGTTACTCCTTTAAAGTAATCTCCATTGCAAGCAATACTCATATTCCAACGCCTCCTCCAATCTTCAAAAAACTTTTCATAGGCCGATTTTGAAATCATCTCCTTCTGCGAATTCTCCTTCATCGCCTTATTCGTCTGCAAACGCTTTCCGCGAAAAAGTAACTAAAGTTATGGGAATAGGAAAAATACACATGGAGCCATGTCAAGTGAATGCGTAGCCGCGGAATTTTATGAACTTTGTTTTTGTTTAAATAGTTGCTTACAAGATGAGCCTGTGCGTTGTCGTGTTGAAGAAACCACGAGTTGTTTCTCTCTACCGATGTTTTCGTCAGTCATACTGTTGGATGGACGACCGAACCATGGCAAATCATCAACCAGAGTACGGCCCACTTTAAACTTTTTAATGAAGCTGTAGAGAGGCTCGGGTAGCTGTTGGTTATAGAACCCAAAGCTACGGTGCTGTCACCTCATACTCTATCGATATCATATGCCATGCCAAAGAAAATCTCGATCTTTTTTCTACTCCTCTACCAGGATTATTTTGGTCATGCGAGGCTGTGACGCCCTATGTACCTCAGGGTGAGCTCGCTGGTACCGAGCCACGGCTTCTCCATTCACCTCAGGGTATGCTTGCCTGTACCTGCCACTACCTCCCTGTTTTCATTAGTATTCATATTTTCATTTTTGTTATCCTTTTATTAACCCTTTCCTCGTTATACGAATTTATTCGTAACGAGTTTCCCATTTTTACTGCATCGCTGCTGCTCCGCTTATGGGGTTGGCTAATGTCGCAGACTGCAGAACGCGTCTACATAATGCTCGGTCCTGGATCGCTTCAGTGTTTAGCCCCAGGCGTTGTTGCGCATTTGCCATCTGAGAAATCTAGCAATTCTTTTCCCGACCTCGTTTTCTTACAGTTGGAGTGACCGTAGTTGATAGTGCCGTATTAACCTCTTCCTCTTCCATTTTCATTTCCGCTGCCGTCATTTTGTTTTTAAATGCTTCGTACATTGTCCAGCACTAAGAACCGTACATAAGAGCTGGTCTAACAACCGTGGTGTAGAGTTTCCCCTTCAATTTAAGCAAAAGGTTCCCGGATTTTCCCGCCATTTCATCCAACACACACTCACTCTGGTTTTCGTCTTCGTCACATTTCCCTTCCATGTTAGCGATTGATCCTAAGTACTTAAAGATAGTACTTTTCGAAAGAACTATTCCGTCTAACATTATATCCGGAACAGGTCGCAACGGATGCGCAAATGGGCACGCCAAATGATCCGTCTTTGAACGACTTATTTTAAACCCGTTTCTCTCTAGCGCATTTTTCCATGAATCTAAGGCGTTCTGCAAATTTTCGACGTTATCGCTTAGTACAACTGCGTCGTCAGTGAAGAGAATTGGCGTTACATTTGCTTCGCGCATGCAGTCTTTTAAAAGATAGTCGAATACTACATTAAAGAGGAAAGGGCTAAGTACGCTTCCTTGATGCACTCCGACATCAATTGGAAATTCTCTCGTTAGTCCAGCAGAGCTTTTAACCGCAGTTTTCACATTTCCCTACATGTCTTGTATTATTCTAATATACATTTCCGGTACCTTTTGAGACCTCAGCGCGGCCCATATGAGATCCCTATTCACTCGATCGAATGCTTTCTCGAGGTCGATAAATACCATGTGTAAATCCTTAAACGAACCTCGGTGCTTTTCCATTATTATTCGTAGGCTTTGGGTAGTGTCCATCGTCGATCTTTCTTCAACAAATCCACACTGGCTATTATCGAGCTTTATTATTTGCCGAAGACGTTCGTTTAAGACTCTTTCGACGATTTTCATCGTGTGTGACATCAGCTTGATTGAACGGCAGTTGTTGCATATTCCAGTGTCGCCTTTTACAAGCGTTTTGATGTTGTTTTTTTTTTTAGACCAATGGTAGAGACGGTAAGAGATGATGACTGATGCACCAAATAAGTCAATCTGGTTCTGATGACGGCGGTGAGATAGTTTTCCCTTCCGTACTTTTCATAGTTGTCCTCATGGGTGGCAGGGTACAGTGAAAAAAATGAGGCCGGTTCGGATGTTGTCGCGGCACTTCACTACGTACGTATACATAGAACTGGCCACGTGATAGGTCATGAGAAAAACATAATCGTCCATTGACCCATTGTGGCAGGCTCACATAAACTACCATTAGTTGTTCCAATAATTAGCAGCAATGGAGTATTCATCCGTGTTAAAGTCGTGGGACATATTGGCAAACTCTTCCCAGTCAGCCACCACATGGGTAATGATTTGCTCACTCACTCACTCTCTGGCCAACATCGAACTCTAATTTTTTAACCATCTTTAAAGTCCTTCCTAAACTGTACTTTCGTGAAGAGCTGCGAGCATCTCGTTCAGAAATGCGATGAATATCAACGGTTTTAACGTCGGCCGCTATAAAACTCAATTGTTTAAGGGTTTTTCTTCTCTTAGATGATTTTAATTTTTTTATTGTTTTGTTGAGGTAGTTCTCAAACCATGCCAGAAATGTGATCCTCTTACACCAATTTTTTTCATCTGCCTTAAGAAGTTTTTGTGGCACAAAATGTTAAATGCTTTTCCGAAGTCGATAAAACCTTTTTTTGATTTTAACAAATGTTGAAAATCGCGTATAACGATTTTTTTTTAAACCGAATCATGATATTTGAATTAAAACACGTTCGCCGGTCATTGGGAAATGATCCAAGAAAGAGGTGCCGCTCCAATTCTACTAAATTAATCGACTTTTTAAGCTCTATTATCAAAGATCCACCGCTCTCTTTGGATCTGGTCCCGCCCTCTCTTTTTTTTTTCTATTCCGTTGAAGCGTTTTGATGGCATATATGCTATTCAGTGAAACATGAAGAAAGTGCTGCGAATCATTCCAGAGGATTTCTCGACGGGCTTCGGGCGCTTTTCGACCACTCAAACATGTTTACAGAGACGGCTGGGTGCAATGTTGAAATTTTATCAAATGTTTTGATTCCGGTTCTGAAATTGTTTAAATAACCTGCATATATCTTAAATTGAAACCCGATTTCCATAGTAAGTGTCATTAACATGGAAGGGTTCTCCTGCTACAAGTCTGTTTATTATTCTTTATCAAGAAATACTGCACGTTTTTTAAAGGACAGTCAAAAATCGCGGTATGGGTGCAGTTTAACCTGTTGATAGGTGTATCAGTACAAAAAAAACCGATACTCTATCCATGGCAATATGCGATGACAAAACGTAACATATTACACTTGTTGTTCTTTTTGCAAAGACATAAAAAATAAATAAATATTTATGTTGGAAAAATCTGTAAAGCGCATTTTCTTTGTGTTTAAACATTTTTGTAATAATCGATTGCTACATAAAAGTAATAATTTTTTTTTTATATTTTTTCTTTCAAGGCATCTGCATTGTCTCTGGTAGTGGATTCAAGCAAAAGCCCGGCACATATCATTTCCGCACAACGATTCTACCACAAACGGACAAATTAAAGATTATGTTGGAGAAGTTCCAGAAATTCCATGTTTCATTTATGGAGAAATACAAATAATTTATTAATATCAATATTTTCAATTTTTTTTTATTTAATTCAGAAGAAATTTTCTTTAGAGTATTTTATAACATCCTCTCTGATTCTCTGTCAATTGGTATTGATTAACTTCTGAGATACTCATCATGTAACATGTATTTACTTTATGTTTATCCTTTTTATTTTCTGTTTAACAACAATGCTATATGTGAATTTGTAGAATGATATTTAGGAAATGTTTGATAATTATAAAACAAAATAACGAGAAAAAATTAAAAGAACACATCCTGTAATTTGTTATTTACTTTTAAAAATATTAATTGTTTTTGTTATTATAGAAATGAAAGAAAAGGCAAAAAGGCTGTTTGTTTACATTACAAAATAAAAATATATTATATGAAAATTAATTTTACAGAAATTGCATATTTAAATTTGAGATACGAGTACATAAAAATATTTTTGAGTGAAACGCAAAATTGCATGAAAGACAATAAATAAAGAAATTGTTTGGAAAGGAATTTATTTAAAAACATGTAAACAATTATTTAAGTATAATAAAAATATTATTTCAAGTGTTTAATAATTTGTCTTCTACTTTTTTTCAACTACAGACCTACCTCTTTCAAACAGTGGTTGTTTGCGCTTTATTTTGCGGAGGATATCTTTTTTGCCTTCAACCTCAATTCAGTTTCTTATAGCTGCTTTTATGAGCTCTATTTCGGTTAGGTGATATGCTGTCGCCCTTAGTGTACGTAACTGCGTTTTTTTTTTCTGAAAATATTGCGTACACTGTCCTGATTTAACAATTTATTTTTTTAGTTAAGTTTCGAACGTGATTTTTGTAGAATGATATAGATTTGTGCCCGTATATTTCTGCCTATTACTAAAGGTAGAGGTACAAGCGCAGTGAACCTGAGGGCTAAAATCCCCTTCATTTTTTTACCTTTTGGCAAAACTTCAGAATCTCATTTCTGGAGTAGCAACTCTTAATTTGATCGACCGCGCGCTTCTCATGCCCCTTTTTATGCACTTGAGAAACCGGGGTTCGTCTCCCCTCTTCTGTTCTTCACTAAAGCACCGCTTTGTATGCGTCTTGCTGAGCTGCATGTGCTTGGCGGCATTCATCGTGATTTCGCTGTGGTGATGAAATGAAACACTACACATTAAAGGCATCTTCTCTGATGGCTTTTTGGCAATGTTGCCACTGGTCTTCGATACTAGATGCTGGCGGCAAAGGACCTCCTAAGAGATTAAGGGAGACTCGATAGGAAAAGGATTTGGTAATTTTTTGCGATTGCAGCCGTCCAAACTCAAACTTCCTCACAGTATTAGCTTGTCTTTCCGATGTTCGGGATATCCGCAATAGTACCTTGGGTGCAGCATTGGCCGATGCCTATTTTAATGCCATAGCTAGGGCACTGCACGTAGGCCTTGTTCAATATCTCGTTAAAGATATCTTTGGTGTCATCACTTTTACCCTCTGTGTGGGCGTGCGCGTATATATATAAGCCAAGGTTGGCACATTAAGCCTTGATACGGTTTAAAAAGAGGCGCTCGTTAACAGGTCGGGAACTCAATATATCGCATATATTGGCGTCGACAGTTTTCCGGAAAAAACCAAAGTTGTTATTATTTTTTTTTTGTAATTTCTGACTTGCCAGATGCGATGGTAAACCACTTCGACCTAGAAGATCTTTGTACCAGTTTTTCAGAATTATGGTTTGGTTTTCTACCTTCCGAATGAAGTTAGAAACTATACCAGTAGGGGAATCCGTTAGTTAAGTGGTGTTCAGTTGTTCCCTGAAGAAGGTATTTCGTCTGATTCCGTTGAGGGCTATGCAGTATTATAAAATGTGTTCAGTTTTTTCGTCTTCTTCAAGTCGATAATGAGGAGAATCGAAAGTTGTCATAATTTGATTTGACAGTAAATAAAAGGAAATCGTCCAAAGATCAACCTTTATAAGGCCACAATAAGGAAAGTCTGCAAGTTCAGGCGCTTAGGCCAGTCTTCAAAACTTTTTAGACTAGACTACTGAAACTTCTTTAAGTGAGACATTTATTTAATTATAGTGTGCTAACATTTTCTATATGAGACTTCATAATAAGTCCAATTTTGGACGTATGTAAAGCTTTCGTTGGAATATATTGGACTGTTTGATAAGTTCTGCTGTGTTTTGGAAGTAGAATATATCGTCCCGAGAAATCTCTGTGTATGTTATGATATGAATTTTTTGTCATTTATTCCAATAGATAGGGTTATCCTTTACATTGTTACGAGAATTTGTTTTGATCAGACGTGTGTAAGGTGCTCAATATTTTTTTTAAATGGAGGATAAAAAAGTGAATTTTCGGCATATTTTGCTTTTTTCTTTAAAAAAGGTATCAAAGTGACAGAGGCGCAGCGGGAGATTTGCAGCGTATATAGAGATCCGACTATAAGCGACGACACTTCAGCGTCGGCTTATATGCTTTCCTTCAGGAAATACGGACCTTGCTGACGCTGATCGCTCTGGTCGTCCAACCACAACGACGCGTTCAAATCTCTGCTGCAGTTAGCGTTGACAGGCATTTGACGACACGGGAGACCATTTAGCGGTTTAACATCGCATATACAACCATTTCACAGAGAATGAAAAGGCTTGCAATGTCGAAAAAAGTAGATGTTTAGGTTCTCACGAACTCAGTGAAAGAAACATTATGGATCGCATAATGGTCTGTGAGTCTTTGTTGAGATGGAACTCGCTTGAGGCTCTACTAACAAGAGTGGTTACGAGAGAAAACATATGGGTAGTTTAAGACAACATTCGACGTAAGAGGTCATGGTGCGCTCCTGATGAAATACTGACTAAAAAGGTGATGTTGCGAGGTGTCCTTTAATTCGAGTTTCTTCCACAGAATCAGACAATAAATGCCATCAAAAATAACTGTTCTCAGCTCGATACTTAAAAGCAGGCAGTGGAAGAAAAACTGCCAGAGTTGGCGAACAGGAACGGCGTTGTTTTCCGTCATGACAATACCAGACCACACACAGTCTTAGTGATAAAACAAAAGCTGAATTCATTTGGCTTGGAAGATATGCAGCATCCACCTTACCTTCTGACTTCCAACAACCATTTGGACAGAAGGCAATTCAATCCCGAAGATGAGATCAAAACGTACCTGGACTTTTATAAAAGATGCACTATGTCTTTCCCAGAATATTGGAAGAAAGTAATAGACCATGATGGATAAAATCTGACGGATTAAATATAAGCTTTTATACCAAAAATGCATGTTTTAGTTTAACTCTATAAAAACCTCAGAACTTATTGCCCAACCTTATACTTTCTATTATTTTAATCCCCACTTTTTGCACCATTAATTTGAGAAATCCCTCCAGCATTCTATCTTCTAAATTGGTAAAAAGCTTCCCTGGAGAAATATGATCGATTACAATTTTATTTGGGTTTAAGGGGGGGGGGGGGGGGGGGGCGATTACAACACTTGCCATGTTACTCAGTTGCGGTACTGTTCCGACGGACCATAAACCGCACTCAAAGTGCATTTTTCCTGCTACATTGGCAGCTCTTATACTGCCTGAGGTTGCTCATCAGACCAAATGCGACAGTTTTCTTTATTAACATACCCATTCAACCAAATGTGAGCTTCGTCGATGAAGACAATTTTTCGATAAAAAAGCGGATCTTCCTCGAGCTTTTCTAAGGACGCTGTGACAGGTCATTCGTCTTCAGTTCTTGCACCAGGTGTATTTTGTAAGGTTTTAGAACAAGATCCCTGCGTAAAATCTTCCAGGCAGTCGACTAAGACAATCCCAATTGCTGCGAACATCGACGTCTGGACAAATCACGGCCTTCATTAACAATGGTGGTTACAGCAACATTATTTTTCCCTGTACGCGCTCTCCGCATGCGGGTAGGTGACTTGATGTTCAAAAACGTGAAATTGGTGCGAAATTTGGTCACTATGGCTTGGATAACTTCCTTACTAAATCGCACAGTCGAAGTGGAAGTGCGCGAAAAACATTTTTCACTGAGAAAAAATATTGATGTACAATAGATATCAAATCAATCATTTGTAAGCATTATTCAGGCGTAAATCTTTCCATGATGGAATTTCAATGCTGCCAAAAATAGAACATTGAAAAACCAAATAGCAAAAATGTTCGCCCATTTACCATCTTATGCCACTAATTATTCTCAATTTAAATTTTAGAATTAATGTAAGCTGAACGTGTTAATACTTCATGGTAGATAATAACGAATGAAAAATGATTGAATGAATACTCCAAACTCGCTTCTTTCAGAAACTTTGTCTGCGATGTCTTTAAATAAAAAATCCATAATCGAGGATATTCTAAATTAATCGTCAATATCTCAAACTTGTTGTGCAAATAATTTTGCATTTGAAACTGGCAAGTGGATAAATAAACTATTTGGACATGATAACACTCTTAATGTCACTAGAAAACCTTGTAGAGAACTATGTCCCAACATTGGTTTGAAATAGTCTTCTGAATTACTGTAGCGTGTTTCAGGCGAAAATGTCAGCAATAAAAGAAGCACTAACCTTGGCAAAGAAAAATGTGATACCTACAAAGGATATCTGCATCCGCTATCGAGTCCCTGAATTCATTTTCACTAAATTCTAAGTTCATTCTAAGCTGCTAATCATGTCTTCACAGAGATAGCAGAGCAACAACATTTCGTGTATGTTGGGTGCCGGGGCAGAGATATTCAAGTGAACTTTACGGCCGACAAAATTGCCAAAATTGGTACTAAAGTGCGATTCACGCAAAATCTGTTCTTCATTTGATGATTATTGCAGCGCCCCTAGTGATATGTAACATATGTTATCAGTAAACTTCACTATTATTCGGTCTGTTTTTTGTTTTGATTGAAGACATATCGGTAGTTCTGTACGCAATGGAAGTTAAAAGTTTTAAAATAGTAGCGTAGTAGTAGAAAACAGGGATCGAAAATAATTGTTATTTTTTTCTTTTGGAAGAAAAGGTTACGCTAAAATTCCCTTTATCTGTTTCAGGGAATTTTTAACCATTATCGTAAGATATATGGTAATTTGGTCACCGTAACCAATATAAATGAGAAATATAGTTTTTTGGTTATGAATAACTACGAGGGCGGGTCAATAAGTCCGTGACTTTTTGAATTTCTGACCTCTTTACTGAAACAGCAACACTGCTCCTGTCAATAGGCATCTGTCAGTTGACTCCTGTCAAAATTTAAACTTGCTGCGTCAGTTAGTTTGTGTTTGACAGCTATTTTTATCAGACTACTCACTAATTTGAGGAGAAAATGGAAAAAAGTGAATTTCGTGTGCTTATTAAGCATTATTTCTTGCGAAAAAAAACCATTACCGAGACCAAGGTTAAGCTTGATAAATACGAGTACTATGGGGACTCTGCACCATCGATTTCAATGGTAAAAAAGTGGTTTACTGAATTTCGTTGTGGCCATACAAGCACTGAAGATGCCGAACGTCCTGGACGCCCAGTTGAGGTCTCTACACCCGAAACAATCGAAAAAATTCACGATATGGTGTTGGCCGACAGAAGATTGAAAGTGCGAGAGATTGTGGAAGCCGTAGGGATCTCGCATGGCTCAGTGGTTTCAATTTTGAATGATCACTTGGGCATGAGAAAGCTTTCCGCAAGATGGGTGCCGCGTTTGCTCACAGTCGACCACAAACGCATGTGCAGTTGCCATGGCAAAAATCCATGAATTGGGCTATGAATTGCTCCCTCATCCACCCTATTCTCCAGATTTGGCTCCGAGCGACTACTTCTTGTTCCCAAACCTGAAGAAATGGCTTGGTGGAAAAAGATTTGACTCCAATGATGAAGTCATCTCGCAAACAAAGGCCTATTTTGAGGACCTCGACAAATCATTTTTTTTGGAAGGGATAAAAAAATTGGAGAAGCGTTGGACAAAGTGTATAGAGCTCAAGGGAGACTACGTTGAAAAATAAAATTATTTTTTTATCAAAAAATCTGTGTTTTAATCCAAAAGTCACGGAATTATTGACCCGCCCTCGTATTATAGCAACCAAAATAATTTGTTGGCTACCAATAACCATTATCGTAAGTAATTTTTTTTTTTTTTTTGGTTATCGGTGATCAATTCGACAGGAAAAAATTTTTATTTTGATTAGTGGTAAACTTTTTCAATTTTGAAGAAATAGCTTAAAAGTAATTGTACGCAATTTACCGTTACTTATTTGTGAGCATGCACACATGTTTTAGTAAACATATTTTGTTTACTTCCGTTCTTATCGTACGGTTGTTCATTTGCATTTATAAAGTGATTGTGAACGCTCATAGTGCATTTTAGTTACGCGGAAAATTAGGCTTATCTATAATTGGTCAAAAGAAAAATAATATGGGTAGAAAAGGAAACGTCATTATTTGCGATTTTTTCCATTACAATGAAAGGACAAACAAATCGACTTGCAAGACCTGCACCTTGACATTTGTAGGAAATCATGTAACGAATTTAAGGAGGCACATGATGGGTAAGCATTATGAAATTTATCAACGGTCAATAGATGAATACGAAAACACTGAGGATATGAGTGATTGTGATACAGTAGTCAAATTTTCTATGAACTATTAAAAAAAAAAAAAAAAATAAGCAATGCTTGCCTCGAATTGGTCACGCAGGAGTCTCAACCGCTATCGTTCATTGATTCCAATGGTTTTAAGAGTCTGACTGATCAAATATTTAAAGGTCTTAGTATGACTCCCATTACGTCGCACAATATTATGGAAATAGTAAATGAAGAAAAGACACGCCTGAAAAGACTTATCGCCAAAAAATTAGCGAGACAAATAATATCCCTTAAAATGTGCACTGTCCACCCGACACAGCCGTTCAATATTTGGTATTAATGCACAAATACTCGTAATAGAAAAGGGGAAAGTGAAAATTTTAACATTATCCATAAGAGAGATTTGTGTGCCGCAGACTGCTTTAAATCTGAAAGAAGAGGTTGAAAAAGTTTTGTGTGACTTCAATATAGATAAAAAACAAATATATACCATAACTACAGATAACGGCCGAAATATGCTAAGGGCGGTTGATTTGCTTGCAGCAACTACACATGAAGAAAATAATGCTGAAAATGATTCTGAGGAATCATTATTTAACCTGGAAGAGTTTGAAAATATTTTCAGCGCAGAAAATCTAAATATGTCTTTTGTTAAATGTGCAGTGAAAGACTTTTTGGGCCAAGCCAACATTACTTCAATTGTTGAAAAAGCGAGACAAGTAGTGAAAACTTTAAGAACGCCGAAGTGTAGGTAAGTTTTCAACAGCGAACCAATTTTTAAAACATCTTTAATTTTAAACCTCAAACTCAATCTTTTAACATTTTTCTGTTTGACTTATTGAATTGGTCCGGTTTTCAATATGTACTACCATTATTTGTGTATAAATTTTTCTTTTAATTTTTATTTTTTTAGACAAGTTTTGCAAATGTTTAAACTAGGGATACCTTCCTTGGATGTTCCAACGAGGTGGAGCTCTGCATTTACAATGATAGAGAAGAGAAATTTGCAATGAAAACCTGAATCAATCATTGTTAGATGAAGAATGGGGTCAATTAAATGACTTACGAGTTATTTTGAGCCCCCTTCACGAAACGACACTTAAATTGCAGCGTGAGCAGCTGGTTATGGGTGACTCTTACAAGGCTTGGTTTGAGCTGAAGGTTAAGTTAGAATGTTTAAACACGGAGTTATCATCTACTGTTTTAAATTGTACGAGTATAAGGATGAGAGAGTCACAATTGCTTAACGCTGCAATATTTTTGGATCTACACTTTCGACGTTTGCTTTCACCAAATAAAAAGGAAAAAGCGAGAGTTTACCTAAAGAAGTTGGCAACACATGTAAATGCATTGAAACAGGTTTGTGGGCGCTTACAATAAACTTTGCTGTATACCTTTAACCTCAATCAAATGTACTTTTGTTCTATTTCAGATCAATAGCCATCTTCCTCAAGCAACGAAGTTTCCTTCAGAAAGCAATGTATTCATTGACGAAACGTCAAATACTAGCACTTCCTCTGTAGTTCGTCAGACTTTACGAAGATTGGAAGTTGACTCGTCGTCATAGGATGAAACGTCAAGTCCAAGTGTATATTCAAAATCTTTATTAGAAACCTTTGCCGAAATCGACACCTACCAGAAGGGAAGAGTTGATGTCGATGCCAACCTTCTCCAATACTGGGACGAGAAAAAATATACATTTCCATTCCTCAAACAACTGGCACACATTGTTTATGCCGCTCCCGCAACACAAGTTAACGTCGAGCGAGCGTTCTCTGCATTGAGACTGGCACTATGTGATCTTAGATGTAACCTCTCAGACGAATCACAATAAATCCTACTTTTTTTTTCTTTTCCAAAGACATTTTAATTTCTTACCCTACAAACCCCTTAGAAATTTATCCATTACATAATAACCAAAAAATAAAATTTCTTTCGATAATGGTTATTGGTAACCAACAAATTATTCTGGTTGCTATAATAGTTATTCATAACCAAAAAAAAATATTTCTCATTTATTTTGGTTACGATGACCAAGACCAGGCTAGGATTCTTTATGACGAACTTTTAACCAAATTCAAAGGTTGCTTGGTAATGGACTATGAAACGTAAGTTAAATTTGACCTTAAGCAGCTACCAGGTCAAAAATTTTATGTTTCGACGAAACGTGGTAATGTCCTTACAAAATTTAAATATATAAAAGTCGATAAATTTGCTTAGAAAGCAATGATTTGGCAGGCGATCTGCAGTTGTGGCCTTAAGGGCAGTGCTTTTGTGACCACTTCCACAATGACATTGGATGTTTACAAACTTCTTTTGCCTTTCATACGTAAGCATTATTCGGCAATAACATTTTGGTCTGATTTGGCCAGTTGTCACTACTCTAGGGTTTCCATGGTGTGGTATAAAAGAAACAATGTGGAAGTTGTACTCAAAAGCATAAATCCACCTGACTGCCCCCAACTTTCGACCAATCGAAAAATATTGGGCAATTGTTACATTTAAATTGCGGAGGAATGCAGGAATTATTAAAAATTTCAATTCAATGTTGATAAAATGAACCATGTTTCAGCAAAAGTCAACAGGAAGGATGTGCAGAAGCTCATCTCGTCCATCAGGAAAAAACACCCGAAATTTTGTTCACACAAAAGAAATCTAAGATTCATTTTAAGCTCAATAAATAACTTTTAATTTGAAGTTTCATTTGTTTTCTTCGTAGTGTTGCTTGAAGAGATATACTAGCACATACGAGTACAGATTTTGCTTTATACTCAACCTTCCTGAAAAATATATCAGAGGTATATCAATCCCTCCGTCCAAGCAAATCCACAAGCTGGATGCTAACAGAAGAGCAAACCTTTGGTGGACTGTTGGGTCACTTAGGTGCCTTGTTCTACAATGACTTAGGCGATCTTAACAATAGACGTCAATAATAATAATAATAATATATAGGGTGTAGTGCACTGCGACCTTGTGGTCTATTGTGCCCCCTACTTATACCTTGGAGAGGTTTGCTCCCTGTTCTAGAGCCCTCTCACAGCTTAATTCACCAGGAATTATGTTGGAGTATTTATGCTCTGGCTTTGGCCTTGGCAAGGAAAAACCTACTCAGAGCACGTCATCCAGACCAGTTTCTTTTATGAATCTGAGAATGAGCAGTGGATCCGTGGTTGGTAAATCCTTTCCTTGAATTTGGTGTTTTCCCAGATATTTAAACCTTTTTTGGGTCAGGGCCCTGCAAGATTCCAGTATATGTTCTGGAGTTTCTGTGGAATCATTGCAGAATCTGCAGAGACCTTCATCTGATATCCCTATTTTCCTTAGGTGTTACCTGAGTTTGCAATGCCGCGTTAGGACACCAGTTAGATGCGTAGGTTATTTTTGCTAAGACTGATACATGCCTTAAATCTTTTGAGATTGTAATCTCAATCAAAGTGTTTTTTGGCTTTTCTCAGACCTTGGAGATCCCGAAAATTTCTAGCCCTTTTTTGGGTCAGGGCCCTGCAAGATTCCAGTATATGTTCTGGAGTTTCTGTGGAATCATTGCAGAATCTGCAGAGACCTTCATCTGATATCCCTATTTTCCTTAGGTGTTACCTGAGTTTGCAATGCCGCGTTAGGACACCAGTTAGATGCGTAGGTTATTTTTGCTAAGACTGATACATGCCTTAAATCTTTTGAGATTGTAATCTCAATCAAAGTGTTTTTTGGCTTTTCTCAGACCTTGGAGATCCCGAAAATTTCTAGCCCTTTTTTGGGTCAGGGCCCTGCAAGATTCCAGTATATGTTCTGGAGTTTCTGTGGAATCATTGCAGAATCTGCAGAGACCTTCATCTGATATCCCTATTTTCCTTAGGTGTTACCTGAGTTTGCAATGCCGCGTTAGGACACCAGTTAGATGCGTAGGTTATTTTTGCTAAGACTGATACATGCCTTAAATCTTTTGAGATTGTAATCTCAATCAAAGTGTTTTTTGGCTTTTCTCAGACCTTGGAGATCCCGAAAATTTCTAGCCCTTTTTTGGGTCAGGGCCCTGCAAGATTCCAGTATATGTTCTGGAGTTTCTGTGGAATCATTGCAGAATCTGCAGAGACCTTCATCTGATATCCCTATTTTCCTTAGGTGTTACCTGAGTTTGCAATGCCGCGTTAGGACACCAGTTAGATGCGTAGGTTATTTTTGCTAAGACTGATACATGCCTTAAATCTTTTGAGATTGTAATCTCAATCAAAGTGTTTTTTGGCTTTTCTCAGACCTTGGAGATCCCGAAAATTTCTAGCCCTTTTTTGGGTCAGGGCCCTGCAAGATTCCAGTATATGTTCTGGAGTTTCTGTGGAATCATTGCAGAATCTGCAGAGACCTTCATCTGATATCCCTATTTTCCTTAGGTGTTACCTGAGTTTGCAATGCCGCGTTAGGACACCAGTTAGATGCGTAGGTTATTTTTGCTAAGACTGATACATGCCTTAAATCTTTTGAGATTGTAATCTCCTAAGTGTTTTTTGGCTTTTCTCAGACCTTGGAGATCCCAAAAGTTTCTAGCCCTTTTCTCCTTTTCCAATTTCCTGAATTCTTCGCGTAGGGTATGTTTCCCTATCCCGCAGAATGGTTCAGGTCCTATGAAGGGTTCTGCTGCCCCTTTTCTCGCTAGAGAGTCCGTCGCCTCATTACCAAAGATGCCCACATAGCCTGGTATCCAGCAGACAGATACTTTGTTTTTCTTGCCAAATTTCTTGAGACTTTGTAGGCATTCCCATACAAGTTTGGATTTAATGACAAAGGAGTCCAGTGCTTTGATAGCTGCTTGTCTATTTGACATTATTGCTATGTTATAGTTTCTGTAATTCTTTTCGAAATTGATTCGAACGTATCTTTCTATGGCGCATGCTTGTGCTTGAAAAATGCTGGTACTCTTGCCCATGGATTCATGGTGTTTCGTTCTTGGCCCAAAAAACTCATGCACCAGTTCCTTCGTCAGTTCTCGAGCCGTCTGTATACCACCTTATCGTGTGGGTGCTCAGTCCATAGATAGTGGATTCATCGCTCCATTCTTTCTTGTTGCTGAGCTTTGTTGTTGTATTTCTTAATGATGTCATCTCTTGGAATAGCCAAGAGTGGAAGTTTTCCGAGTAGTGCATCATATTCCTTCGAACTAATGCATTTCCCTTTTCCAGTTCTTTCTTTTACTATGCTTAGAATAGTTTTATTCGCCGCCTCTGAGACAATGAGGTGTAGGGGAGTTAATTCCAACAGCACCTCCATTGCAGCAGTTGAGCATGTACGCATTGCGCCGGTGATGCATAGGCACGCCTGTCTTTGCAACTTGTTGAGAGATTCTCTCGTTGTGACAAGACTGGTTCGTTTTGCAGATGCTACTGCACCACATGTGTTCATTGGTCTCACAATCGCTATGTACATCCATCGCATAATGTCAGGGGTACAGCCCCACGACTTTCCCGCTAGGCTCTTACATATCATAAGAGCACGGGTTGCTTTTCTAGCAGCTTCCTCAGTGTGATTTTTCCAGAGCAGTTTGCTGTCTAGATGTAGTCCCAGATACTTCACCTCATTGACCGGTATCAGTGTCGTGCCTGGCAATCGGATTTCTTTGAGTCTTTGAAGTTTCCTTTGTGAATGGCACTATCGTGGTCTTAGCCGGATTGATGTTCAGCCCGGCCGTGAGGCACCATTCCTGGGTTACTCTCAGACCTCGTTGTATAATGTCGCAGAGAGTATTTTCGAACTTTACTCTGGCAATTAATACTATGTGACTAGTGTACGCCTGACAGCTGATGCCAAGGGTCGTTAATTTTTCCAGTAATTCGTCTACAACAAGACTCCACATTAAGGGTAATAACACCGCTCTTTGTGGGCACACTCTTATAGTTCCAGTTGCTGTCGGTGTCTCTGCTGATCTAGTGCTCAGCAGTTCGCACATCCATCTGGATAATGTGTTGTTGGCTCATTTCCGTTGTAGGGCTCGTTTGATAGCCTCATGCGAGGTATTGTCAAACGACCCCTCAATAGCAAGAAAGGCACACAATGCTATCTCCTTTGAATTCAAAGGACTTTGGATAATTTCTGTTAGCTGATAGAGGGCCGTCTCTGTCGATCTGCCCGCCCTCTATGCATGTTGACGATGGTGCAGAGGGGGCATACTCAGTGTTTTCTCCCTCCACAACCTTCTCTATTGTTTTCAGAAGAAATGAAGTGAGGCTGATCGGTCTGTACGACTTTGGCTGTGTCGGGTCTTTTTTCCACCCCTTCGGGAATAGACGTTAATAGTATCCTACGTTTCGTTAAAAGCTCAAACTATTTTCAAGAGTAGGAGAATAATACATCCAAGTGGTATCACGACGCACGGGCCCATAAGTCAGCTGGTCTTTCTTCAGCAGCTACTCTAACCTAACCTTATAAAATAAGAGATCTGCTTATATTTTTTAAAAGAGCGACGCTTTTCCTCATCATTTTCTTATTTATCCAAAAAAAATTGGCATTTACCACCAGATAGGTCTCTTTTCCGGATGGCAACGATTAGTATAAGGGCTCGTAGAAGTAGCATCTTCCGACAGGTGCTGGTTCCTTAAATGACGGGAATGAGCCTCTGCAGTCGAACATCTTGCAGCTCTGCTAATAAGTGCTACTTCACGCCTCCCCGTGGCGCCATCTGGGAATCTCACTAGAGGTTGCGAAGTGAAGAGGGCAAATGGCGAGTTTCCTGCGCCATTAACCAGGATTAGTGTCGGAAAAACAAAACAAGACCTTATCCGGGCTACTCCGACATATTTGGAGTTCCGGCCGGAAAGGATTTCCAGGACTTAGTCAGGGTCCTGGAAAAGAGATGGTGGCGAACGAGCCCTATAAGGGCGAACGGCAGCGCTCACATCCCGGAACGGGTTACTGGCTTCGGTGTAACCGACCCCTCGTCCTAGGGGCACTCGAAGTGGAACTGGTCCTCCAGGTTGGGGGTTGTGCCGCCGGGGTAGCTGCCCGGCCATTTAAAAAAGATTAAGTTACGAAGCATCAACAAGCCTCGGATATGGACGGATCTACTGTTGACAACCCACGCAAACGATTTAAGGACAATGAGCTTCGGATATGCACGTGGAATGGTAGATCCCTTAATAGACCACGTGCAGCCGAGCAACTAGTGGAGGCCCTAGACTGCTGCAAAGCAGACATAACCGCCATCCAAGAAATGCGATGGGATGGGCCGGACAAAAAGAAGATGAAAAACTGCGACATCTACTACGGCAATTGCTATCGATGGCAAAAGCAGCGCTTATTTGGATGCGGATTTGTTGTCGGAGGCAGACTAAGACTGTCGTGGCTAGCACGCGGTTCCCACATCTCGATATACACAAGGGGACTTGGAGAACTCCCGATCAATCAACAGTCAACCAGATTGATCACATTGCGATCGACGCAAGACACTCCTCCAGCATTATGGATGTCCGTACGTTCCGAGGAGCCAACATCGACTCGGACCATTACCTTGTTGTAGCCAAGGTACGGTTGCGGATATCCCAGCCAAGACAAGCTAATGCTGTGAGAAAATTCGACGTCAGACGGCTACAATCGCAAGAGATCGCCAAGTCCTTTTCCGATCGAGTGTCTCTTAATCTCTTAAGAGGTCCAATGCCGCCGGCATTAAGCATCAAAGACCATTGGAAACACTGCCAAAACGCTATCAGAGATGCCGCTTCTGATGTGCTGGGTTTCATTCGTCCACCACAACGAAACCCCTGGTTCGATGATGAATGCCGGCAAGCACATGCAGCTAAGCAAGATGGATATAATGCGGCGCTGCTTAGAAAGACCAGAGCTGCTCATGAGCTCTATGAGCGGAAGAGGAGAGACGAATACCGGCTTCTTAGGAGGAAGAAGAAAGAGCATGAGAAGCGCGCGATCGAGGAAATTGAGAGATGCTACTCCAGGAATGAGGTTCGGAAGTTTTACCAAAAGGTAAAAAAAACATGCCGCGGAAACAAACCCCGAACCGAAGCCTGTAGAGATGAACAAGGGAACATCGTAGTAGAATCGCAGTCGATGCTGAGGATTTGGAAAGATCATTTCTGCAGACTGTATAACGGCGATGACGGACCAAATACCGCTGTCAGGCAGAATCAACCTTTCAACCTGGACGATGATGACCAACAATTCCGTCCACCCGACCTGGATGAAGTGAAGATAGCCATATCGAAGCTTAAGTCCAACAAAGCTGCTAGAGCGGATGGCCTGACTGCCGAGCTCTTCAAAGCGGCAGGCGATGACTTGGTAAGGAGCATACACCAACTCATCTGTAAAATATGGTCGGACGAAAGTATGCCCGATGAATGGAACCTCAGCATTGTTTGTCCAATTCTCAAGAAAGGAGACCCTCTAAACTGCGCCAACTACAAAGGCATCAGTCTCCTTAACATCGCATATAAGATCTTATCCGCCGTATTGTGTGAATGCCTGAAGCCATTCGTCAACAACCTGATAGGTCCATATCAGTGTGGCTTCAGGCCAGGAAAGTCCACCATCGACCACATATTCACACTAGGGCAGATCTTGGAGAAGACCCATGAACTTCAGATCGATACCCACCACCCATTCATCGATTTTAAGGCCGCGTATGACAGCATCTATAGAGACGAGCTATATAGAACAATGTCTAGTTTTGGCATCGCTGCCAAACTCGTCCGTCTGTGCAGGATGATGATGGAGAATGCACGCTGCTCCATCAAGGTCGGTAAAGATCTCACCGAGACCTTTGATGTCCAGAAAGGATTTAGACAAGTCGATGCGCTGTCATGCGATTTTTTCAACATCGTACTTGAAAGAATAGTGCAAAACTCACGAGCAAACACAAGAGGCACTATCTTTCAAAAGTCCGTCCAACTACTCGCATACGCCGACGATATTGACATAATCGGGAGAAAACAGCGTGATGTCAGTGGCGCTTTCGCGAGTATTGAAACGGAAGCGGTGAAAATGGGTTTAGCGGTCAATGAGGACAAGACCAAGTATATGCTGTCAAGCAAAAAGGACAACCAACACCGACGTCTCGGACAGAACGTCACCCTCGACAGATATAACTTTGAGGTAGTTAAGGACTTTGTCTACCTAGGCTCCGCTATAAATACAGACAACGACACCAGCGCTGAGATCAAGCGAAGAATAAGTCTTGCCAACCGCTGTTTCTTTGGGTTAAGAAGGCAATTGAGTAGCAAAGCCCTCTCTCGGACAACAAAAGTCACCCTTTATAAGACTTTAATAATCCCGGTCCTGCTCTATGGCGCACAGGCATGGACATTATCAGAAATGGATGAGGGTGTTCTTAGTTGCTTCGAGCGATCTTCGGTCCCGACTGCATTGAAGGTGAGTGGAGGAGGAAATACAACTACGAACTGTATGGACTGTACAGCGACATGGACCTAGCCAGAAGAGTGAAGATCCAAAGACTGAGATGGCTGGGTCATGTAGAGCGCATGGACACCAATGCTCCGGTCAGAAAAGTCTTCGAATCCGCCCCCGAGGGACAGCGCAGTAGAGGAAGGCCAAGACTTAGGTGGCGGACGCAAGTGGAAGAGGATCTCAGCCAACTTAGCGTGCGAAACTGGAGACAGCTAGCCAGGGATCGAGCTAACTGGAGAAGCTTGTTGACTGAGGCCCAGGTCCACCCCGGACTGTAGCGCCTCCTAAAGTAAGTAAGTAAGGTCTCTTTTCCGCCGCCGTTTAAGGGTCATAAAAATTTACGTTACACAATAACAAATCTAATTTGCAGACAAAAAAAATTAAAACGGCTGTAAGCTATTTTTCTTAATAGCAATTGTAACCGGGCAGCGAAGGATGCCTCTGTGATGCATTTCCGACCGCCCAGCCACACGTTTTTATTTTTAATATGTTACATAACTATTCTGCTAGTTGTTCCCTATTTTTAAGAACATTCACTCGACAATCAAATCAAAAACCAAAAACAGGTCGCCGCAATTTATAGCCATCATTAAAACATTCTCAATTTTTTTTTTTTTGTTCAAGTGATAAGCTGGGCATATTTTTGACAACCTACTGATTAAGGAGATAGATAAGATATAAAAAATAAAACTAAATCCCTTTGTAGGAAAAATAAAAATACAAACACGTCACTTTTTAGCAAAGCAGCCGAGTAGGTTCGCTATAATAAAAGTAAGTAAATTTTATTATGATGAATTGCAAACACCAAGTACCAGTATCTCGAGCAAGTTTTGACTCTGCATTTATTATGATTGTTTTAGGATTGGGGTTAGGGAAACAGTCTCAAAGATTCAAAGAACAGAAGGAGCTATTACTGTAAACTGATTTCTATTTTAAAGACAATAAAAGAGTTTCTAGTCTTAAAGTGTGAGGTTTCAAATGAAGGTCAAGGGTTGTATGAAGACACATGCGCTGTCAGTTAAGCTTGTGCTAAAGCTTGAGCACCAAGTACCTTTGATTGAAGGTTTCTACTATTCCCCCTATGGGATTTCTCCTTCATCTGGAGGGGGTCGAAAGAATCTTAAATACAAATAAACGGCGACATAAATAATACAATAAACGGCAAATAAACTGTTTGAGCCACTTGATGCGCATCTCTCTTTACAGCTACGTTGACATATTCGGAGCCCTCGTGTAAAGGGAGATTCATGTTGGTATCCAGTGCCTCAGCGAAGCTACAGGTACTGGATCGATTGACAGGTGCTTTTTGGATTGATTGTCAAGACATTTTGTCCCTAAATTGCAGTAAACCGCCTTTTCTTTTTTAATGAATTTTCTTTATAGTATAACACTCTTTCTGGGCCACCGATAAGTTGCAAATCTTTACTTATATAGCAGCACGCATTAAAGCTACACAAAAACGAGCTCAAATCCCGACAGAAACCACAACTTTTGGTTATATGTAAACGATGAGCCTGTTATGAATCTGTTGGTAACTTTGAATCATATGTTATAATATTGAGCTGTTATGAGCTAAAAAAAAAATGAATAACGTTGATAAATATCTCAAAGTAACTTCGAAAATGTTGCTTCGAAAAGAAATTTCGGTCGAAATTAAACACGAACTTCAGCTAGTGTGCGCTAGTGAGTCTAGTTTGCTGACTGATAACAGAACATACTCCCGTATTCGTCCTGTGAGAATTAAGAAGAATATAAAATATATACCTATAGCTGTTGCCAGAACCCGAGAACTTTAACTCACTTAAGATCTCACCCACTGACTATCGGCCGTGTTATCTTGCGGAGAATTTTGCATAAAGATCTTGGACTTTTCACCTATAATAGGCCTGGGGTGATGAAGGTATTTTATGAAGACCTTTAATTTTTCGTACTACTGAATTACCTTCACGGCCAAAAAACAAAATCCTTCTGCCGCACAGGTCTTATATAGGGCTACTTTTGTTGTTGGAGAGAGGGCTTTGTTAGTCAATTACCTTCTTAGCCCAAAGAAGCAGTGTTCGGTAAGAGCATATTCATCGTTTGATCTGAGTACTAGTGTTGTTGTCTGCATTAAAAGCGGAGACTAGGTAGACAAAGTCCTTAGCTACCCCAAGGTTATATCTGTTAAGGATTACGTTCTTTCAGATACGTAGGTGGTGGGTGTCCTTTCTGGTTAACAATATACGAGTATACTTGGTCTTAATACTCACGAAAGGGGCACTAAAAGGGGAGTAATTGAATAGACTTTTGAAAGATTGCACGACAGTGCATACCGTTATCTATATCCTTTTTTGACATCAAAGATCACGGTGAGATCTTTACCGACCTTGACGAAGCAGCGTGCATTTCCGATCGTCATCCTCCATAGATGGCCGAGTTTTGCTCTGTTAAGTTCATCTCTATAGATGCTATAATACGCGTTCTTAAAATCAATGAACAAGTGGCAGATAAGATTTTGTAGGCGATGTTAAGAAGACTGATGCATGTGTAACTGACGCAGTTCAGTGCGTCTTCTTTCTTGAGGATCGGACTGCGACTCTAATACGATGTTCCCTTGTTCGTCTCTTCAGGTTTTAGTTTAGTTTTTGTGTTCGAGACAATTTTTTTTACCCGTTGGCTAGACTTCCGAATCTCATAATCTCTTTCATTGGGCAACATCTCCTAATTTCCTCGACCGTACGTTTCTCTTATCCTTTTATTAATCCTTTCCTCGTTATACGAACTTATGCGTAACGAGTTTCCCATTTTTACTGCATCGCTGCTGCTCCGCTTATGGGGTTGGCTAATGTCGCAGACCGCAGAACGCGTCTACATAATGCTCGGTCCTGGTTAGCCCCAGGCGTTGTTGCACATTTGCCATCTGAGAAATCCAGGAATTCTTTTTCCGACCTCGTTTTCTTACAGTTGGAGTGACCATAGTTGATAGTGCCTTTTTAACCGGATTTTCCACAGATCTTCTTTGAACGTGGCAATACCAGCTTATTCTATTCGCCTCAAGCTGTTCGGCTACCGAATTCTTTATATGGAGACTTCCTCTTATACGCGTAGATCTAATGCAATCGCGTTTAGTGACTCCACTAGACATCCTTAACATTTTCATTTCCCCTGCCGTCATTTTGTTTTTAAACGCTTCGTACATTGTCCAGCACTGTGAACCGTATATAAGAGCTGGTCTAACAACCGTGGTGTAGAGTTTCCCCTTCAATTTAAGTGGAAATTTTCGGTCGCAAAAATTCCCGAATTTCCCCGCCATTTCATCCACCCCACACTAACTCTGTGGTTTACGTCATCGTCACATTTCGCTTCCATGTTAACGGTTGATCCTAAGTACTTAAAGATAGTGCTTTTCGGAAGAACTATTCCGTCTAACATTATATCCGGAACAGGTCGCAACGGATGCGCAAATGGGCACGTGAAATGCTCCGTCTTTGAACGACTTATTTTAAACCCGTTTCTCTCTAGCGCTTTTCTCTATGAATCTAAGGCCTTCTGTAAATCTTCGACGTTATCGCTAAGTATAACTGCGTCGTCAGCGAAGAGAATTGGCGTTACATTTGCTCGCGCGCATGCAGTCTTTTAAAAGATGGTCGAATACTACATTAGAAAGGAAACGGCTAAGTACGCTTCCTTGATGCACTCCGACATCAACTGGAAATTCATGTGTAAATCCTTAGACAAATCTCGGTGCTTTTCCATTATTATTCGTAGGCTTTGGATAGCGTCCACCTTCGATTCGTTTTGAGACCTCAGCGCGGCCCATATGAGATCCCTAGGCACTCGATCGAATGCTTTCTCGAGGTCGATAAATACCATGTGTAAATCCTTAGACGAATCTCTGTGCTTTTCCATTATTATTCGTAGGCTTTGGATAGCGTCTACCGTCGATCTTTCTTCAACAAATCCACACTGGCTATTATCGAGCTTTATTATTTGCCGAAGACGTTCGTTTAAGACTCTTTCGACGATTTTCATCGTGTGTGACATAAGCTTGATTGAACGGTAGTTGTTGCATTCTCGAGTGTCGCCTTTTCCTTTGTATAATGGAACCAAGTAGCTACTTCTCCATTGATTCGGCATAGGTTGTCCACATTTTAATTTATTTAAAAGTTTCGATAGCCAAACGCTGCCGATCCCCTCCATCTTCGACCAAAACTGTGGAATGGAATGCTGTCTGGTCCCGGCGCTTTCCCCCGCTTCATTTTTCCGATTGCTATACTTATTTCTTCGATTGAAAAGTCCGAAACTTTCTCCTCGAATGGACCAGCTGTCGGCACGATATCACGTGGAAACTGTTTGTTAAGCAACTCCTTGCAGTATTCAAGCCACCGGTCACAAATTTCCTTTTCATTTGTTAGTAAGCGACCGCCTGCGTTTTTGATGTATTTCGGCGAGGTTATTTCCATTAAATTTTTTCGCCTCTGTGCAGCGAGCTTAAAAATATGTGGCATTTTAGTATTGTACGATGTTTGAACTTCTTGGATAGCTTGTCTTCTATCCGCCGATCGTGAGGATATTTGTTCCAACTCCTGGTACAGGTTTTGCGCTGCTGCCGCTCGAGTTCGAGCCAGGACTTTCTTTGCGATCTTTTTAAGACGCTCGAATTCAAGAGCCAGTCAAGCTTTTTCGATGTCCTCGCTCCGATCGCATTTTGTCCACGCTTGGAATGCACTCTTCTTGTCGGCCACAGCTCGTTTGGTTTCGTCATTCCACCACCATGTGTGTCTTTGCCGACGTGATGGTATTTCGATATAGTCCCCAGATGGGATTTTGCAAGTGTTATGCATTCCTCGTGCATGCTGTTCCACATTTCTTGCGGGCTACGTGAGTCTGCGATACCGTTTATATTGTGAAGTACTTCTTTAGCCAGTGCGATAAATCTTGCGCTTCGTTCCTTCGATAGATTATACCACTGTATTTTTGGCTTTCCAAACGATGCCCGTGTTTTCAGTGGTTCCGCTGTGAAAAATTCTGTAATGAGCAGACGGTGTTGACTTACTAGCGATTCTCCAAGTATTACTTTACAGTCCTTAACACGGTTTCTCATCGACATTTTGCAGAGGTGATAATCTATTTGCGTTTCGTGGCCTCCGCTGCTATAGGTGATAAGATGTTGTTGATGTTTAATAAACATTGTATTTAAGACGGTTAAGCCGTAAGCCCAACATGCTACAAGGATGTCTTCGCCAGCTGAATTTCTGGTTCCAAAGCCTTTACCTCCGTGGCAGTCCTCATAATCAACATTTGTTTCTCCAACGTGGCCATTTAAATCTCCGCCTACGAAGAGCATCTCATCGATAGGTATATTTCTAAGCAAGTTACCGAACTCTGACCAAAATGTATCTTTTTGGTCGCATCCATTTTGTGGGGCGTACGCGCTTACAATGTTCCACGTTTCATTGTGTATGACGAGTTTAACACTCATCAAGCGGTCGCTTATTTTCAAGATACCAACGATGTTGTTTAGAAGATCCGCTGCAACAACGATTCCAACACCATTTCGTCCATTGACCGTTCCATGGTAGAACATCTTAAATGCCTTAGTTTTTAAATCTAGAAAACGCGCTTTATTTCCTGTATTACACCACTTCGTTTCCTGTACGCACAGGATTTGTAGAGTTCTGCGACGCATAATCGCTTCCAGTTCTAAACTTTTTGAGGTCATCGATCCAACGTTCCAACTTGCAAACCGAAGTTTAGGAAAATATTTTGGAAACTTCATTTTGCCCGCCCCCGGAATCCTTCGGGCTCTGACACAAGCACTTCTGCTTGCTCTGGGACCACCCGAGTGCGTTGCAATCGTGGTGCCCAGCGGGGTAGTGCTATTAATTGCGATCATTTCCATGATCCAATCCGTGCGGCATTGAATAAAGAATAGTGCCGCAGTGCGTCCCAGCTTGTCGTAAGAGGCGACTAAATGGGACACCAATCATATACAGGCAACTATGACACCAAAAATGAGCCTGTGACACTTTAACACCTTACAACTTTCCCACAAGTTTGTATGCAATCAGTGGGTTCCCGCGTCTGGAGACTACCTGTGGGGTGAAAGAACAGTCAATCGACCGTACGTTTCTCATGATCTTCATTTGCCGGTATTCGTCTGCTCTCTTCTGCTCATAGAGCTCGTGAACAGGTCTATTCTTTTTATGCAACGCGGCTTTACATGCCGTTTGCTTGGCTTCATGTGCATGCCAGCATTCTTCGTTAAATGAAGGTCTTCGTCGTTGTAGCCGAGTGAAACCAATACATCAGAGGCGGCATCTCTGCTAGCTTTTTGACAGTGTTGCTGGTGGCAAAGGACGTCTATTATGTAAAAAAACAGAATCGATCGGAAAAGGATTTGGCGATCTCTGGCGATTGTAGTCGTCCAACATCATATTTCCTGACAGTATTAGCTTACCTTTGCACTGTTCGGGATATCCGCAACTGTACCTAGCCTACAACATGATAATGGTCCGAGTTGATGTTGGCCTCTCGGAATGTTTGAACATCCATCATAATTGCATCGATCGCAGCGTAGACGATCTGGTTGACGGCTGATTAATCAGGACTCCTGTAAGCATCGAGTTGTGGGAACCGCGTGCTAGCTGCGAAAATTTTTCGCCCGCTCAGGTAGCCTGAATTCGTTATCGAAAGTATTATCGTGTATAGGTGGCAGGCTAAACATTCCGACAGGTATACTAAAGACGTTCTCTCTTCCCCGCTTTGCATTTAAATCGCCGAGAACAAATTTAATGTCAAATCTAGGGCATTGATCTAAGTGTTTAGGAGCTTATAGAAGCCATCTTTGGCATACCAGGTCAATGTTGGCAAATTTAACCTTGTTACGAGCCGCAATTTCAGATGCCGGAGACTCGAGACATGCTTCCTAGGTAGGCCTTCAACTACAACTCTGCATCCAACTAGGCGCTGCTCTTTCCGTGAATAAAAATCGGCATAGTAGATGTCGCAGTTTTTGATCCTCTTTTTGTCCGGCCCATCGCATAAGTCGAAGTAGCCTGTATAAGGTTTAATTTACTTTATTCTGCGATCTTGCTTCACCTTTGAATCCGTCTAGGGAGTTCATCCGCTGTTCCGTTTGTGGTGTTGCTATTTTTTTCTCCTGGTCAAGACTAGCGCTAACAAGTTTGGCAAGTCGAGACCGTATGCTATCAGTACCCGGTGTTTACCACTTGAGGGATTTTGATTGATTTGTAGAAACAGTTGGAACACTTGGTATCGACAAGTTGACACCACTCAGCGTCTACCCTATTTCTACAACACCCAGTCATCAATGCACGGCATAATCGACCCATCTAAAAAAAAAAAACACTGTGGCGCTGGCAGCCCGGTATGGGTCATGGCCTAGCTTCTTGACACTCATTTGTGTTGCTCCCGTTGTCATTTTGGTCACATCTGAGCGGGGCCTACGGTTTATCGCCGAGTCCGAACGCCACTCCTTAGAAGCTTTTCGTAGGCAGTTTTACTTTCGGGAGTTTGCCATTGCCCGCCGAAAGGGTGATGGCGATTTGAAAAAATTGTTGGTGACCCAGCCAGGAATCGAACCTAGATTCTGTGCGTGATAGTCCGAGGAGCTAACCATCGCTCCATCGCAATCGCCATCTAAGTCCCATTAAACACTTTTCCAATGGTGTTTTACACCAAAACCAAGCAATTTTTCAGAATCGTGTCAGAAAATTCATTACGCATAGTATGCCATTCCAAAGCAACGATCTGAAGCGTTTGTGGAAAGTTTGCTTATAAGAACAACTGCCGAAATGATAAATAAAGGATTTTCTACTATGTAAATACCTATACTATCTGAAACTAATAACTGAATTTATGTCCAAGTACAGGGTAGGCTACACGATCGGAGTTCGAACAAAAATTGTCTTTTGTTCGAGATTGTAGGAGATTTAAATGTTTCAATAGCTCCTGCAAATTAAGCTCTGTAAGCAAAATTTTAACGAAATGGGAAGGTTAGAGTTCGTTCGTGAAAGTGTTGCAACTGGTATTGAAACATGGGCATGACAACGTTCAACACAGTTGTACTCGAATATACAAATACAGCTTAGCACGATTCGTCGGATTTTGCAGAAAGATCTGCAAAATCTAGTTGGTCCAACAGTTCAATTCTGATTCAATTTCAATTTATTTATAAATCATAATAAAGGTTGAGCCAACAGCTGGTGTGGAAGTTTTCATTTAGTTCAACACACATTTATTATACAATCAATCTAAAATTTTATTGATGATAAAGTTCAGTCTATGACAATTATGAATAGAATACAACATTGTTCGTGTGACTACCGCAACTTTTGTTGCAAGCAACCAACGGAAGGTCAACATTTTCGTTGAATTTTTAGAAAAGAAATGGGTCAGTAGCCGCAATTTCCTGAAAAGTCTATACGTGGATGTCAACTACCTTCTCCTCTAACCGAAATAATGCGATCTTCAAATTTCGTATGCAATTAATTGATTGATGGCTTGTGAAACTTGACATCATTTTTTTGGAAAAGAAATAGCCGATCAACATGTTGCGGTATCGTTATCTATTTACTGTAACTGTCTCTCCAGCCTCATCTTCGAAAATGCTAGGCAAAGATGCCACCAACCCATATTCCGCACTATACAGTGACTTTTTGGGATGTATTGGTTTTTTGTGGATCTCGTACTGGTTTTCGGGTTCCCCCGGACAATTTTGTTCATTTACGTGGATGAGTATCCATCCAAAAATGGGCTTCATCGGAAAAGATCAAATTCAATGACAAATTGTCCTGGCGATCCCAAATAATCGAAGATTGTATGACATCTGTCAAGAAGATCAACCATATTGAATTCAGTAAAATACAGTAATTGACAGCCAACATCCACACCATTTGTTGGCTCACCCACTACAATTAAAACACTTACATAGATTTAATGAACACAATTAAAAAAAAATTGATTAATCTCTATAAATAAAAATCAATGTTTGTTTGTTTGTCCTTTATAGACTCTTAAATGGCAAGAGATAGAGCACTGATGTCTTTGGCAACTTTGTTCAGAATTCTGTGAAAAAGGTTTTGGTACAATTTTTTATTGCAAATGCTATATAAATAATCACAATTATATTGATCGGACACATGATCGATGAGTTACAATCGAAAATGTTGATTTTTGCTGTTGAAAATAACAATTAGAACTTTACACTAGGAAGTACCTAATGTAAGGAAAAATTGTTGGAAATATTGAGGGCTATAATTTTTGTAAAGGCATTTTTCCGATTGATAGTACTAGTGGAGAGATATAGAGCAAAAATACCCGAAATCTTCTATTCAGTGTATTTAAAACTTGATCTAAAAAGAATAACTCGATTCAGATTTTGTGAGTTTTTTATACAGTTTTCCCACATTAACCCCGGATTTTAATTCAAATTCTAATATATATCTTACACTGGACCATGCCAAATAGACCCACACAAACATAGATAATAGTGTTTTGGATTATGAAAATGTATCCTTGAGAAGTTTGATTTGTTATTGCAATTACAACAAGACTGCAAAGACAATGACCCGAAAACCATATCTCGGGAACTGGTATCGGCACTGTGATGACATAAAAAGTGTATTTATGAGTAGTTTCCGGTCGCGATTAGGATAACCCGATCATTAGGTTAGTAATTAGAATAGATAAAAAGAATCCTAGACAAGCAGCTCCGCTGATTGAAGTTGAATATTGAGTAAAAGGATACATTTCGCATCAGAAGTTCGAGTGCAAGTTAGCGAGTTAGTGCAAATAACAAATATTTTTTTATACGGCCTGAATTTAGAAAGTCCGTGTTTCTCTCATGGGCACATATAGTTGGCCTGTTCAGCATAATAAACAAAATAAAAAATATAAGTGTTCCTATACGAGTACATATGCTGACTTTTTTTAAAATTGATTTTTTTAATATGCGTAGCAACGCATGCCGCAGCGTGATGTCAGGTGCGCTTTCACGAGTATTGAGGCGGAAGCGGCGAAAATGGCAACTGAATAGCAAAGCCATCCGTCAGACAACAAAAATCACCCTTTATAAGGCAATAATATTCCCGGTCCTCTCTACGGACTGTACATCGACATCAACCTAACCAGAAGAGTGAAGGTCCAAAGACTGACATGGCTGGGTCATGTAGAGCGCATGGACACCAATGCTCCGGTCCAAAAAATCTTCAAATCCGCTCCCGAGGAACAGCGCAGTAGAGGAAGGCCAAGACTCAGGTGGCTCATGCAAGTGGAAGGGGACCTCAGCCAACTTAGCTTGCGAAACTGGAGGCAGCTAGCTAGGGATCGAGCTTGCTGGAGACGGTTGTTGACTGAGGCCCAGGTCCACCCCGGACTGTAGCACCACTTAAAGTAAGTACCCAACGTGCGCTGGGTATAGCTGATTTAATATTAATTAAAATAATGAAAATACATTAAATATGTAAAATTAATAAAAAGCATAGTGTTAAAATATATACAAAACAACATACTAAAATAAAATGAATGAGTGATAGGAAAAGGTAATTTAAACTAAGAAGGAAGAAGAGGGAATAAAAAGAAAATAGCAGAAAAAGGAAGATTATACTTTGGATGACAAAGCTAGTGTATATCATCATCATTAGCAATTTTGAAGAGCATGGAATCCCATGACTTGCATACCAATATCGTGAAAAGCGGCTGTTTATGTTTTTCTATAAGTAGATTGATATTTTGCTTGAGCACTTAAAATAAAACCTTTTGCGGAAATGAATCACCCTAATATACACACAAATTGCACATAGATTTATAACTGTCCACAACACAATGTACTATGCACTTTGGAATTGAATATATATATATATAATGAATATTACTTACTTTATTCTGGTAGGTAGCGTGTTCAAGAGTGTAGTGGTGTAAGATACCGAGTTGATGGTGTTTTTAAGTATACTGTAAGCTGCGAATGTGTACATCGAAGTTTCGAAAATAAATACAATTGTGATTGAATTTTGCTCATTTTGTGCAAGGCATATTAATTCACAATAAATTTGAAATGTGCACCCCAGGACCACCTTATGAAAATGGCATATGTGGTCATGTCTTCTAGTTCCAAACGCAACGAGTAGTTTGTGCCGAGAATATGCATTTAGTTTACAGTAGACAGGAATGTCATATTCAAAGATTGGCACAAGCAGAGTTTTGGCCGTTCTCAATTTGTTGGAAGCTGGTGTTAAACAGGAAAATAAACAGAGTTTTCGCAATCCTGTATAAATATGTGATACAGTATAATTTATATGATCTGAAGCTGAAAGGGATCGGTTTAATTTGTAACCAAAGTTTACGAGTATTACTGTATCGGAAAAAGTAAGTCTTGTTGAATAGGCGAGATCTGTTCAGTGCAATATGATTTTTTTTTTCGCGAAATTAGATTTAATTAACTATTTCCAGGATTTAAAATAAGACCATTAGTTTTAGACCAATTCTAAATCAAATCAATCCAAGAACTAATCCATTAGACCAAAGGGACGGGACAAATAAATCTGTGCGTCGTCATTATAAAAATGAACAGATGTGTTTTGGCAAACTTCTAAAAGAGCATTTATACAAAGAGGAAACAAAATTAGGCCAAGGACTCAACACTGAGGCATACCAATAAGTACTTTGATTGGTTTTGAGTGATTTTTATCGCCAACAATCCTTTGAAAATGATTCGTAAGGTAATTCCTTATTACATGCACTGAGGATTCATGAAATCCAGAATATATCTTCAATTTCATGCACAAAATTTGATGATTAGCACTATCAAAGGCTTTTGAGAAGTCAAGTAAAAAAAGCGGCGGAAGATATTCATTATCAAAATTTAATCTAATATTATCGAACACTTTAATAATAGCTGTAGAGGAGCTATGCTTAGCGTGAAAACCTGATTGCACTGGTGATAGTAAATTTAAACGAACAAGATAACCAGATTTTTGCTTTCCAAGAATTTTTTCAAAGACCTTAGATAAACAAGGTAACATTTTTATTGGCCAAAAAAACTTTTAAAAATAGCATAATTGAAAAAGTTTTAGACCTCACTCTCTCTTCTTTTATACAAAACATCGTGGAAGGGTGGCACGTGCCCGATGAGGTATCTCTATCAGACTATATGCACGAACACGTGTCAGTACGATGTGATAACAAACTTACAAACTGGAGAACATATCGCGAACATACGAGTATACCAGTCATAGCTGACTTGCTGCCGTCAACACCACTACCAACAGAGAATGCTAACGAGGCCCAATCTCAGCTCAACAACATCATCATATTATCTACTTTTAAAAATAGCTGTAAGGTAAGGAAAACTGTTAAACGGTGCAGGCCACGGTGGGTGTCATGGAGGAATGAAAACCTTCAAGCTATTCGGAAAAAAGTGAGAAAACTTTTCAATGAAGCCCAACGCATGGAAAATTGGGAACACTACAAATCGCTTCTAACCTTCTACAATTAAGATTTGCGAGGATCAAAGAGAGCCCACTGGTGTACCAACTGTGGAGAGCGTGAAAAACTTCCAATTGTAGCAGTACTCCATAGAGGCCTCTCCAAGGGTTGGTAATCAAACCAGATGGCAAAATCACATCCCACTGAGGAGAAACTTTTAACGCCTTACTTCAAATTCTCTTCCCAGGGACTTTCAATATTGATAATTGTAACGAACAGTCAACTGAGCTCTCAATACCGAGAAACCTCACTCAGCAGAATCAACAGCTTATCCGGAAAACTCTTCAGCCCAGTAAAGGTGAAGTGCGCTATTAGCTCATTCAAACCATATAAGGCACCTTCGCAGCTATAGTGTAAAGAAGTCTAGACTTTCTTGTACCGACCCTAACAGCCTTATTTAGGTTCAGCTTCAACTGGGGCTACATACTATGCACTTGGAGGGAGGTAGACGTAGTATTTATTTTCAAACCAGTGAATAAAGCTGGTGGGCTACCTAAACCATATCGCCCCAAGAGCTTTACGTCATTACAATGAAAAGAGTTATTGAAGCACATATTAGAGAAAGCTCAAAGAATAGCTTGCGATAATACTGGGGCTGTCAACAAAAAAAAAAGACACTGTGGCGCTGGCAGCCCGGTATGGGCCATGGCCTAGCTTCTGGACACTCATTTGTGTTGCTCATGTTGTCATTGCCCATGCCCTTAAGGTAGTCTTAGACTGGTGCGTCGGGGAGAATATCTCCATTAATCACTTGAACAAGAAACTTAAACCCAGGTTTAGTTTCACTTAACGACACAATCGTTGAGTACTGGAACTTTCATTTAAACAATAAAACAATAAAATAACTAATGCAACGGGGGATCTCTCCAAAGATCACTCACCGGATCTATAAAATTATGGTCAAGCCCATCATAATATGTGCTTCTGTAGAAGATAGCCATATCGAAGCTTAAGTCCAACAAAGCTGCTGGAGCGGATGGCCTGACTGCCGAGCTCTTCAAAACGGCAGGCGATGACTTGGTAAGGAGCATACACCACCTCATCTGTAAAACATGGTCGGACGAAAGTATGCCCGATGAATGGAACCTCAGCATTGTTTGTCCGATTCTCAAGAAAGGAAACTCTCTGAACTGCGCCAACTACAGAGGCATCAGTCTCCTTAACATCGCATATAAGATCTTATCCGCCGTATTGTGTGAACGCCTGAAGCCATTCGTCAACAACCGGATAGGTCCATATCAGTGTGGCTTCAGCCCAGGAAAGTCCACCATCGACCACATATTCACACTACGGCAGATCTTGGAGAAGACCCATGAACTTCAGATCGATACCCACCACCTATTCATCGATTTTAAGCCGCGTATGACAGCATCTATAGAGACGAGCTATATAGAGCAATGTCTAGTTTTGGCATCGCTGCCAAACTCGTCCGTCTGTGCAGGATGACGATGGAGAATGCACGCTGCTCCATCAAGGTCGGTAAAGATCTCACCGAGACCTTTCATGTCCAGAAAGGATCTAGACAAGGCGATGCGCTGTCATGCGATTTTTTCAACATCGTACTTGAAAGAATAGTGCAAAACTCACAAGCAAACACAAGAGGCACTATCTTTCAAAAGTCCGTCCAACTACTCGCATACGCCGACGATATTGACATAATCGGGAGAAAGCAGCGTGATGTCAGTGGCGCTTTCGCGAGTATTGAGCCGGAAGCGGCGAAAATGGGTTTAGCGGTCAATGAGGGCAAGACCAAGTATATGCTGTCAAGCAAAAAGGACAACCAACACCGACGTCTCGGACAGAACGTCACCCTCGACAGATATAACTTTGAGGTAATTAAGGACTTTGTCTACCTAGGCTCCGCTGTAAATACAGACAACGACACCAGCGCTGAGATCAAGCGAAGAATAACTCTTGCCAACCGCTGTGTCTTTGGGTTAAGAAGGCAATTGAGTACGAGTAGCAAAGCCCTCTCTCGGACAACAAAAGTCACCCTTTATAAGACTTTAAAAATCCCGGTCCTGCTCTAAGGCGCAGAGGCATGGACATTATCAAAAATGGATGAGGGTGTTTTTAGTTGCTTCGAGCGATCTTCGGTCCCGTCTGCATTGAGGGTGAGTGGAGGAGGAAATACAACGACGAACTGTATGGACTGTACAGCAACATGGACATAGCCAGAAGAGTGAAGATCCAAAGACTGAGATGGCTGGGTCATGTAGAGCGTATGGACACCAATGCTCCGGTCCGAAAAGTCTTCGAATCCGCCCCCGAGGGACAGCGCAGTAGAGGAAAGCCAAGACTCAGATGGCGCACGCAAGTGGAAGAGGACCTCAGCCAACTCACCGTGCGAAACTGGAGGCAGCTAGCCAGGGATCGAGCTGGCTGAAGAAGCTTGTTGACTGAGGCCCAGGTCCACCCCGGACTGTAGCGCCACCTAAACCAGTATGGTGGGCTTAAACCACGCAAGAAACAGCCATGGCAAAGCTCAAAAGAGTACAGCGTTTTGCGTGTCCGGGCATTACCGGAGCCTTTCGGATCTGCACCACAGCTGCTATAGAAGCAATAATAGGACTAACACCCCTACACTTATTTATCTATAAAGTGGCTTTACACAGGTCAGCAAGTATGGTACAAACAAAATAACTAGATCTTTGCGACCACCCGGACCTAAAGATTCTACTCTCTGAAATACGGCCGGGAGTGGGAGCTGGAATAAACGGACCAAACACTAGCATATCAATCACTATGTCCTAACGTATTCCAAGCTGAACCGCACGCCATTCAAGAATGCGCCAACTTTATCTACAACTCTGCCTTCAAAGGCGCAAACATCCATATACTCACGGATAGTCAAGCAGCTACAAATGCTCTTAGCGCGCACATCCTTGACTTCAAATCACTCATGTCCTGCTTCAAAATCTTAGCTCAAGGAATAAGACCAAACTTCTGTGGCTTCCTGGGTATGAGGGTTTTGACACGAACTAACCAGAAATGGTTCAAAAACTCCTTTTAACGGACCTGAATCCTTTTGCTGCATCCCTATAATAACAGTTTATATAGCCATCAATAGCTGGGAGCACTCAAAATGCCTCTCGTATTAGGAGATCTACCCAGGTCTAAGACAGGCCAAACTAACCATCATGGCCTTCAACAAAAATGCCAACAAATGTCTAAATACTCGTATGTTTGCACAATATCAGAAACCTAGTGAAGTACCTTGCAGGGCATCACGGTTTAAAAACAAAAAAACAAAATAGTCGACTTTGTCTTAAGAAAACGAAACAGCTGAACAACTTTAATGTAACTGTCCAGCCCTGAATGGAATCAGATGGAATACCTTCTCCTGGTGACGAATGAAGAGTAGATCCTGGCTCTCTTATTTCTTATTCCATCGAGCATTTCAGCAGTAAACCATGATTATTTCATATTGTGAATAATAACTCTTTTAAGACAGTTCAAGAAGACTTGAATAGGATTCAGACCCAAAATGGATAATATAGGTGGAAAACTACAACCCCTGTAGAAGTAAAATTATCTTTGATACAAGCCGACAAGATCTGCTATTATTTTCAAACAAGTCAGCGTTAAAATCACCGCAAAGTTTAATATTTTCATAACACGTTGAGAATTGTTGAAGTGTAGAAAAAACAAATCAAAAGAATAATGACCCATAAAAATATTTAGAGTACAGCAAAGCCGTCCTAAATATAGCCGTGAATAACGAAGAATTTATGGGAATTTTCGATGACGAGTCACATTTTCATGTGAGCGGGCTTGTGAACAAGCAGAATTGCAGCTTTTGGGACACACCGAATCCCAAACATCTCCATCAACGTCCCTCACACTCACTTTGTGTTACTGTTTGATGTTTCATAACCTCGCGTAAGACTTATGGGCGAATGGGTTTCGCTACTAGTCCTGAGACTTCCTCTTTTCAGTCGTTCAAGTCGACAACAATGTTGAGCATCATATCGTTTTGGAAAGGGTGTGCAACAGCTGTCCCTCGGGGGCGGATTCGAAGACCTTTCGGACCGAAGCGTTTGTTTCCATTCGCTCTACATGGCCCACCCATTCTAGACGTTGAATGTTCACTCTTCTGGCCAGGTCGATGTCGTTGTACAATCGTTGTATCTCCTCCTCCACTCCCCGTCAATGCAGACGGGTCCGAAAATCATTCGAAGAATTTTCCTCTCGAAGCAGCCAAGAGCACCCTCATCCATCATCATCATCCAACATTCCTCATCCTCTGCGCCATGGAGCAGAACTGGGATTATGGAAGCCTTATATAGGGTCACTTTCATTGTTAGAGAGAGGGCTTTGATAATCAATCGTTTTCTTAGCCCAAAGAAGCAGTGTTCGGCAAGAGTATACTCATCGTTTGATCTGAGTGGTGGTGTCGTTATCTGAATCGATAGCAGAGCCTAGGTAGACAAAGTCCTTAGCTACATCAAAGTTATATCTGTTGAAGGTGGTGCTACGTGTCCTTTTTGCAAGACAATTTTAATTTGGTCCAGCCCCCGTTGGCTGCTAAACCCATTTTTCCTGCTTGCATCTCAATACTGTCGAAAGCGCAACTGACATCACGCTACTTTCCTCCGATAATGCCAATATCTATGGCATAAATTAGTAATTGTACGGACTTTTGAAAATTAGTACCTCATGTGTTTGCGCGCGGTTTTTGCTCTATTCTTTCAAGTATGATGTTGAAGAAATTGTCCGACCCTGCGACCGATCGCTTTGAAGAGCGGCAGACGGCGGTCAGGCCGTCCGCTCCGGCAGCCTTGTTGGTATTTAGCTTAGATATGGCTATCTTCACTTCATCCAGGCCGGGTGGACGGAATTGTTGCTATTCATCGTACAGGTTGAAATGTTCATGCTGTCTGATAGAGGTATTCGTTCCGTCGTCGCCGATATACAGTCGCAGTCTACAGAAATTATCTTTCCAAATTCTCAGCATCGACTACTACTCTACTACGATGTTCCCTTGTTCGCCTTTACAGGCTTCGGTTCGGGGTTTGGCATCTCTCAATTTCCTCGACCGGGCGCTTCTTATGCTCTTACCTTTTTCTCCTGAGAAACGGGTGTTCGTCTCTCCTCTTCCGCTCATAGGGCTCGTGAGCAGCTCTAGGCCTCCTATGCAGCGCCGCTTTGTATGCATCTTGCTTAACTACATTTGCTTGACGACATTCGTCATCAAATCAGAGGTTTCATTCTGGTAGTCAAGTGAAACCCAGCACATCAGAAGAAGCGGCATCTCTAATAGCTTTCTGCCAATGTTGCCACTGGTTTTCGATGCTTGATGCTGGTGGCAATGAACCTCTTAAGAGATTAAGGGAGACTCGATCGTGAAAGGATTTGGCGATCTTTTGCGATTGTAGCCGTCTGACGTTGAAATTCCTCACAATATTAGCTTGTCTTGGCGTTGTTCGGGATACCCGCAACCGTACCTTGGCTCCAACAAGGTAATGGTCCGAGTCGATGTTGGCTCCTCGGAACGTTCGAATATCCACAACACTGGAGGAGTGAGTGAATATTGAGATGGAGGAACGACAATGTCTCGTCCCGCCGCAAAGTCGATAAGCCTGAATCCGTTTTCGGAGGTGGTGTCGTGCAGGCTATACCTTCAGACAGTCTTACTAAAGATGCCAAGGATTGCCAAGGACAATTTTAATGTCATAGCCAGGGCGATGGCGCGATTGTTAGCTCATTGGACTATCACGCAGACAGTCTGGGTTCGATTCCCGGCTGAGTTACAAACAATTTTTAAAATCGCCATCACCCTTTCGGCGGGCAATGACAAACTCCCAAAAGTAAAATTGCCTACGAAAACGCTTCTAAGGAGTGCCGTTCGAACCGTAGGCCCCGCTCAGATGTGACAGAAATGACAACATGAGCAACACAAATGAGTGTCAAGAAGCTCAGCCATGGCCCATACCGGGCTGCCAGCGCCACAGTGCTTTTTTTTTTTAGCCAGGGCATTGCTTGTAGGTCTTGTTCAAGAGCTACGAGGCGTTCGTTTACATGCCGAAAACTCAAGACTTCTTATCTAAGTCTGCCTCCAACCACAAATCCGCATCCAAATAGCCGCTGGTTTTGCCTTTTGCCGTCGATAAGAATCACCGTAATAGATGTCACATTTTTTCATACTCTTTTTGTCCGGCCTTTCCTATCGCATTCCTTGGATGGCGGTAAGGTATGCTTTGCAGCAGTCTAGGGCTTCCGCTAGTTGTTCAGCTGCTCGTGGCCTGTTGAGGAACCTAACACTCCACGTGCATATCCGATGTTCGCTGTCCTTAGTTCGTTTGCATGGGTTGTCAACAGTAAGTCCGTCCGTATCCGAGGCTTGTTGTTGTTTCGTAACTTTTGTTTTTTTTCCATGGCCAGGCAGTTACCACGGCTGCACAACCCCCAACCTGGAGGGGGTTCGACCGAAAGCCAGTAACTCGTTCTGAAATGTGAGTGCTGCCATTGGTCTATTAAGGGCTCTTCCGCCACCATCTCTCTTCCAAGACCCTGACTTAGTCTCGGAAATCCTTACCGGCCTGAGTTCCAAATATGTCGGAGTAAGCGCGGATAAGGTCTCATTTGTTTCGGGACTATTTCCACCGTTGATACCATCTGGGGAGTTCATCCGCTGTCCCGTTCATAGTGCTGCTATTTTTAACTGCTGGTCAGCGGTCGCGCTTATAAATTTAGCAGGTCCAGTCCGAATAAACATTGACCAGTACCCGACGGTTACCACATGGAGGTTTGATAAGGACAACTGATGTATAGAAGGTAGTTGCTACACTGGATATCGCTAGATTGACATCTCTCTATGTGACTTCCCTATTTCTACAGCACCCGACATATTATAATACTTTGTGTAAATTATGTAAAGAAAACAATAATGAATGAGAGTTTCTTTTTTTTTTTAATATATTAAGTATGCTAAATTATTGCGTGGCGTTAACTATTTTTTCACTAATGTAAAAGGTTTTAAACCTTTAAACCTGCAATCACTTTCGCCCACGTCATGGTTTGGTCTCTCTAAACACACGCAGTACTACAAGGTGATCGAAACGATCATATTTTAATTTTATTGATCGACAACCGGAAGTGATCAACAAATTTTTATTTGCATTTCTCAAACGAAGCTAAAACCACTAATCAGTAACGCTTACGTTGGGGTACATAATTCATATTTCATTTTCAAGTTTCTAGTAAATAACTACATGTGTATCTGACCCCAGTAAATGATCTAATCCCTTTTGTGGTGGGACCGCAAGTTCGCAAAGATCCATCAAAAACCGCTATAGCTCGGCTGTCAAATCAATTTTCCAATATGTCTAATCGACTTGGCAAAAAATACTGTCCAACAAGTTATTTCTATTATCGTGTATCTAGGTTGCCTTGCACGAGTCAGATAAACTTTTTCGTTTTATCAAGTAAACACATGTACTCGTATGTGTGTATATTTGTACAAACTTTTCTAGGCAAGCTTCTATGACGGAACACCAAGTATCACGTGCTTCAAATGAAAATACGAGTATATACAAACACTGTTGCTTTTGTATACGATCATCAATATTTTTAATTGATGATAAGTGGAATGGGAAAGACGCTAATACTCTGGCAATCTAATGTTTATCTTGCTGGCTTTCGTTGAGACTGGTGTTGGAGCTGATACCAGTGCTACGTAGTCAAACATGCTTCCTTACATAATTGCAAACCTTCGCCAAATGGCCATAAATACTTGTACGAGTACACACATGTTAGGAGAAAGGTATAGTATCTAAACATACGAGTATATAAATATTATGTTCGTATATAAGTGCGCTGAAAAACAATACCTCAGTTTTGAGATAGGTTTGGCGGAATGTAATGCATTGTCATACGACAGTCATAGATAACAATTGTATTTTATATCTAGGGAACAAGACCTGTGGATTAGTGGGACACGAAAAAGAAGAAATGAAGAAAAACAACGCCTGTAGGCACATTTTGTTGAGCAGTAACGATTTTGCAATACACATTGCAACTGCACTTCGATGAAAGTACATATGTACGAGTATGAATAAATTTTCAATGTCAGACGAAAGGTTCAGGCACACATACAATACTAGTACGACTTCCCTGACACATGAAGCAACATGACTCACGTCCAACAAACATCGTTAAAACTAGTAAAATAGAAGAATACTTGCCATTGAATTATGACGTCAAGGTAAGATACACATCTGTGTGGATAGAAATGTAGAATTTAGGCTCAAAAACAAAATGAAAACATTTACGTCAGTCGGTGATTAGCATATGAGATCTAAACTTGTAACACATTGTACTGAACTAAACCTCGAATCTGCACTAACACAACCAAAGCCTTTAAACAGAACGCTATAAATATCCTGACACAGAACTAATACACTCAAATATAGTATATAGAAATAACTTCTTCATGCTAAGTAGCATTGTAAATTAAATGTGCATTTTTGTTTCAAAGCAGCTGCGGCGTTACAAATTGTGTATGTAGGTACAAGTTGGCGCAAAATTAATCATCCAATTTTGATTTTGAATTACTTTTTAACTAAATAAAAAAACAAATGATTTTGAGTGGTGGAAATCTTTATTTGGACCTTTACAATTTTTTCTGTCAAGTGGAAAAGATCATATCCGCCAAGTTGCTGTCGCCAGTGTTGATTGTTGTTGACATTTGTGCCCGTTTTATCGCACTTTTCATGACTTTCCGGTGATAACTGTTCCGTTTCCTGTCGAATATTCTCCTTAAGGGCTGCGATTGTCTGAGGCTTGTTGGCATAAGCCCGCGACTTGAAGTAGCACCAAAGAAAGAAGTCTGGGATGGTTATATCGGGCAATCTTGCTGGCCAAATGACCAAAATCACCAAAACGGGAGATTACCCGACCAGGAAACGCTTCTTTCCCAATATCCCAATATATGTGGCTCATGCTGTGGGTGCGGATACACCGTCTTGTTGAAACCACATGTTCACTAAACCCCGGTCATTCAATGCCGTCAGTAAGAAGTTGTTTATCATCGCCCTGTAGCGTTCGCCAGTAACAGTGACCGTATTGCCGATGACGTCCTCAGAAAAATACGGCATAATGACTCCTCCCGCGTGAACGTCGAACCACACAGTGGCTTTGAATGAATGTAATGGCTCTTCCTGCATCCCACGCGGATTTTTAGTGCCCAAGAAATGAAGATTTTGCTTATTGATCTAACCGCTTAAGTGGAAATACGCCTCGTCGCTCATGATGATTTTCGACACAAAATCGTCCTCTTCGTTGTTGAGATTGAGGCTGGTTTGATAGCGGAGTATAGCGCTCCATTGCTTGTCTGTTTGTATTCTGCAGCTGTGTAGTTCACAAATGTCAAATATGATTGAAGTACGACGCCATTTGCAAAAGTTATAACAGCTTCCGATAGGATGATTAATTTTAATCCACCTTGTACAAGCAACACTCGCAGTGTTGAGCATATTTTTTTTTATAATATGCACCGTAAGTTTTGGCGTATTCGGAAACTAAAAGTCGCTGTACCCACGTTTGTGAAATTGGAGTCTACAACTAGATGGAGTGCAAGGGTGAAAGCTACAAAGCCCATAAACAAGCACCTTGACGAGATTCTGCAAGCCCTTAAGGCCATGATGGATGGTACCCCGAGGACCGTAGGCACAAAAAGTGACGCCAGACAACTGTACAACCGTATCTAGACTCCCGATTTTTTTACTCTACTTGGATTTTGGACCACAGTGCTTATTCACATTGACCGAGTCCAGAAAAGATTGCAAGATCGGACGATGCACTTCCACGATGCCGCCTTGGACCTGGAACGTCTAAGAGATCATTTTTACAATGAAAGAGAAACGTAAGTGAATCAAGCTCTGCAAGATGGGTTTAGTCTATGTCAAGAGTAGGAGGTTCAGACCGAAAGACAACGAGATGCCGGAATAACAGCAAAACAGGAAATCGAGCGAAGTATGAAGGAAACAATCGACCGCCTTCACACAGAAATGGATGATAGATTCATTCGCTGCACGACACTGATAAGAATTTTGGATTTCTACTTGACATCGGAGGATTGTGTACCGGCATCAGCTACGACGTCCTGAAGACTAAATGTGAGAACTGAGGCCAGACCTATAATAGTGACGTTGATGGTCACCAGCTTTATGAAGAAATCTTGGACTTCAGAATGATGATCAGCACCAGGACCAACATCAAGCTAACAAGACCTGAAGACGAGCTGCTATTCACCATGCAATAAGGAAATTAGAGCGTCTCCCAAATCTTCGAATCGCCACCCAAATATTATTAACCATTTCGGTTTCGATTGCTAGCTGTGAAAGAACGATTAAAACACTTGCCATGAGCGCCATGTTACATAGTTACGCCACTGAACACTCGTATCTATTCGCAATCTCTAAATACCTTACAAGAGAAAATATTCATTCCGCTGTTGATTATGAACGTCTCATACCTCTTCTATGTACGACTCTAGGGTTTCACAATGCATGCAGACCCCTTCAAAATAAAGATGATATTTGTACATTTATGGCTGCGAGAAAGTAATTTCAGTGTGATTGTATAGAATAAAATAGTTTATTGACAAGTTCAGGGTTCCGTGCTCATAGAACTTCTGGCCGTTATCACCACAAAACGATCAAGGCCTTTAACGAATATGGCCCATGAAATCACTAAAATGCAGAATTGTTCACATTGGTGGACCAATGAGCTACAATACTAGAGGCGGGGAAACTTTTCAATGCAGCCAAAACCTGGAATCTCTGCTCTGACTGGCACAAATACAAAGCCAGTCAAAGAAAGTACAATACCACAATCCGCAGCCCGAACAGACTATCGAGGAGAACATGATTGAAAGCACAACAAACTGTTGTAGATTAAGGTAAATCCTATCCAAGGAAGCTTGTCTAGCTGGGCATCTAAAACTTCTGGTTCATAGTTACACGGAATCCAGGACTCACTTTCTTCTAGTAATACAAAGTAACACATATCTCTAGGTGGGCCAATCTTTATGGCTTTATCGGAAAGTGCCATCGATTTTACAAAATGCGTCGAATGTCAACTCAGTTTTAACATTTGTGAAGCAAACAGAATTATAGTTTATGTGAATAAGGAATGGAAAGCTATACTTCCAAAGGACACAATGTTGATGAAAAATTCGTGAGTGGCTGCCCGGCCCCCAAATTGAGAGTCTGAAACAAAACGGGACGTAGATTGAAAATGTTGTAGAGGCTCGACCAGGCGATGTGCCACGCATTTGGTCATTCCACGTAACTCGCTGCGGCCCAGTTTGGTGGAAATTTTAAGATATTTCATTACAAAGTATAGGCAGTCCATCAGCTGATTGGGATTTGATTATTAATCGCGTGTAACCTATGTGCCCGCCCTCCTGAGTCTCGTTATTGAAAGCGAAAGAGTCGAGGCCCATTTCCATCTATGTGAATAAGTGAACAAACAAAAATTGGGACTGGGCGACACAGAACGAAGCGCATACCACAAGGCCATACCATACCAGACAGTCGCAAGAAAAGAGAGATAATCACCATCTGGGTAGGTGATCAAGATAGAGGGCCAAAACCAGTTATCTAATGCCTATATAGCTGTCACGATTGACACTAGACTCGCTTGCCTTAAAAGAACATGCGACAAAGCTGCTCTGGCAAGTAATGCCAGGAAAGTGACTAAAATCGGAGGATCCAAACAACAAGAGAGACTAATTTTTGCAAGGGTTGTGCGTTGAGGCCTGGAGGAAAGAATTGAGAAATACCGAAATATGGGATACTGTTAAACAGATTATAATGATAATCATGAAGGAACTTCGATGGATGGAAACAGTCAGAGAGAGTAACCAAACCCAAACGCCATCTTTCTTGGAACAAATAACACGACAAACAGTGAGGAACATTAGTCGCTTACCAGACCACGAAGCAATACATAAAGGTAGTCACGCGGGGAGAGTAGTGGAACTATGAGGGTTTGGATTAGCACGTAGACGTATGCCCACATCCACACTCACATCCACAAAAGGAGTACAGCCACAATAAAATGTACCGATAGTCCTCAGCCGCAGAAGTCAACAATATGACAACAAACAAGTACTTGGACAAACAAGCCCTTGATTTCTAGCTTGAAGCTACTTCCCTACCCCACGAAGTTATGCCTTATGTCGGTTCCCTGAGGTGAGACAAGGCCGAAGGTTCTTTGCGGAGGTTGGATTTACTATGTTAAAGTCTTACATTGACACCTGCACACCGTCCCCTTCCGAGAAAACAAATAAAAATAACAACAACGACATTATAAACAATGTGTTTCCGCCATGCGTCTGATATATAATATATAGTATTTGAGCGCCCTGGATTATTCAATGTCAAAGATTTATGTAAACAAGCCACTCTACTCCAGAAGTCCTCGAGGAGAACATCCATAAAGAAGTGGAGAACCTTTCGCTCGATGTTTTGAATAGAACCATGTAAAATGCTAGAAAAGAGCCCAAATGGTAATCAACAATGGCGGCAGCCACTTAAGCGATATCATTTTCAAATCATGCCCAAATAAACGTTCAAAAAACGCATTAATGATTGTTTATTCTATTTCAAAGATGTAGGCTTCTGTGCAGATATAAAAGCCAGTACGCGCATGATATGGTTCTTTGTCGACCGGCAGTTTCTTCACTACAATCAGGGAAATTCTTAATTATACCCTTAGAAACCTAGCCCTGTGAGTTGATAATCAACTCGCAAAAAACCAAAATTTGTTCTCTTTACACATTGTCGTGCGTGAAGTACTAATTTAACTTAGCATCCTTGGTTACAAAAGAGTGGCTCGAAAATTATTTGAAAACCAAGAACAAATAAAATTCGTTTTTGTTATATTACTCACAGGCCATGAACTTCTGTGCGCGCACACAATAAAGCTGCGCCTTACTGACGACCATCTCTACAGATTCTCTGTCGACATGGGTTCACGGAAAGGTATCGTCCACTTTCTATCTCTCTGTCCCAGCGTCTTTTACTGCAAACAAAGAATTTTAAGAAGTTACTGCTTCCATGATACAGACATCACAACAACTAAGTGCTATTTCAGGTCATCATCTCTGGAGAACGATTTGCCATTCAAAGATTTGATGGTGTAAGATCGTGGTTGTATGGTGGCCACATCGATATGATTCAACGGTCAACCCAGGTTCAATCAGTTTTTATGAGTAGCGAAACATTTGCTAATTCTATCAGTTTTTCTTTGGTCGCATGCTCTAATTTCATTAGTTATTGACAATAAACATCTAAATTGGTTGCTGGGTTCTTTGAATCCTTGGAAGCAGCTCAAAATAAACAACGCCTTCGTAATCCCACGAAATTAACCTCCTTCAGATGCAGTTTCGATGTGGTTTGTTTTGGTTCATCGCGCTTAAACCATCATAATGTTTGAAAAAGGATTAATTTCATTGCCTTTGTTCATTTCATTAATTCATTCATAATATGGGTAACACTCCTATAATTTGTGTGGAAGACAAAGTGATTGTTTATTACTGTGTGTGATGAATATTAAAAGAGACAAGATTACAGCTGTTAAAAGTGAATAGAATTAAAATTCACTTTTTCGTTTTCTGTGGTCCTCAATAACACGAATAATGTTGTCCTTCAATGCGTCTATTGTTGTCGGTTTGTCAATGGCAGGTTAAAAAAACCAACGAAAATAGTCAAGAGATGTCAAATCACATAATATTTGAGTCCAATTTACAGCTCCAATACACGGTATTACGAGTATGTGTTCATATAATGTTGATTTTGTGGCGCCAGCTTCAATTCTTGCACCAGCTGAATCTTGTAAGCCTGCAAACGAAGATCCTTGCGTAAATTTTTCCACAAATTGCAGGTACAAGGACAAAACTGTTGTGAGCGAATGCATCTGCAAGAAAATGTTGGCTGAAAACGGTTAATGACACGGCGAATAGCGGTGTCAGGTAATCGAGCATGTCGAGTGTAATATGGTGCGGGTGCTCTATAAGTTTGGCGCACAGGACCATCATTTTGGATAAATTTGGTAACGATGAAGCTTGTATGTCATCACGATTGCAGGACTTCTGAATAAAAATAACACTGAGTGCGTTCCACATTCTAGGCAAGAGTAAGTCAAACGATTCTGATTGGTCGAGAGCCCAAAAATTGCATGCAAGTCTAGGTGACATTTAAGACCCAAACCCATAGAATCCGTTGCGTACGTTGCATCATGTCAAAAACTTGACAACTCATAAGCCCTAATGAGAGGAAGAGAGACAGCAAATGCGGCCCACAAGTGGAATGCATTACTTCGGATGAAACTTTTAACTTTTTGTGCGTCGTTTCCATGGAAATTCATTCGGGTGCTCTTTTGTGTTTCATATGGATGAATGTTTCAGATGGATTTCGGACGCAACGTACGTATTCATTGGGCACCTCTTTGCAATCCGTCAAATAAGATTTTAGTGGATTGTAAACGCAACGCGACGGATTCTATGGGTTTGGGCCTTTAGTGAGATAGTGGACTGAATTTTAAGGTAAAACTTTTCTCCCTTAAATTTTAGTCAGACGAAGAAACATCAAAAACCAGCGGTTATGATTTAAGTGGAAGTTGTGCTTCATAATTTATTCGTTGATTTTTTTTCATGAAAATAAATATGTTGTTAAACATAAATTTTAAGAAAATGAATTATGAATTGGATGAACCGGAGGTAATCATGCAACAAATATTTCGGTTTATCTATTTACTTTTTCTCTTTTTAAAACTAATAAAAAAATGGAATACAAAAAAAATTTTCTTTTCAAATTCAAGTTTTTTGAAGCCATCTCGGCTTGCACTTACCCTTTCAGGTTGAATTTCAGTGTTATCTTAATCGTCTGAATTGGACCCCTCTCAAATGAACTCTTCACAGTTTTCGTCTTCAAATATGTATGAATGTAGTTGTATAATACTACGCAAGCCATTTCATTGATATACGTACGTATATCACGACGAAATCTTTTTTAAGGAACACAAATTTTATAAAATAGAAGAATTGTTTGCAACAAAAAGGGTAATCTGACCTTTAATGTTAATAAATTAACTTTCGCTTCACAAGTTTCACATAATATTCTATTGTATTTTACCCATGTTATCCTCTTTTATCTTCTTAATTTTATTTTTTTAATATCATTTAAATACGGTGTGGATCAAAAGTCTTTTTATATTTCAAATGATGATAAAAACAAAACTCACATCAGATAAAAAGTGTTTATTTATTATGAATGTGACAAAAAGGGGATTTATTTCTTAAAAATAACACCATTCATATGTGATCCTTGTTTATTTTAACACTGCTTTTCCGTGCGGCATCGGATAAAGAATAGTGCCGCAGTGCGTCCCAGCTTGTCGTAAGAGGCGACTAAATGGGACACCAATCGTATACAGGCAACTATGACACCAAAAATAAGCCTGTGACACTTTAACACCTTAAAATTTTCCCACAAGTTTGTATGCAATCAGTGGGTTCCCACGTCTGGAGACTACCGGTGGGGTAAAAGAACAGTCAATCAATTCGAAATGAGCATACAAGTGTCAACCCACTCAAACTTTAGATACACTTCATGGAAATAATCGCAATTAATAGCACTACCCCACTGTGCACCACGATTGCAACGCACTCGGGTGATCCCAGAGCAAGCAGAAGTGCTTGTGTCAGAGCCCGACGGATTCCGGGGGCGGGCAAAATGAAGTTTCCAAAATATTTTCATAAACTTCGGTTTGCAAGTTGGAACGATGAGATGCTCTTCGTAGACGGAGATTTAAATGGCCACGTCGGAGAAACAAATGTTGATTATGAGGACTGCCACGGCGGTAAAGGCTTTGGAACCAGAAATTCAGCTGGCGAAGACATCCTTGTAGTGTGTAGGGCTTACGGCTTAACCATCTTAAATACAATGTTTATTAAACATTAACGACATCTTATCACCTATAGCAGCGGAGGCCACGAAACGCAAATAGATTATCACCTCTGCAAAATGTCGATGAGAAACCGTGTTAAGGACTGTAAAGTAATACTTGGAGAATCGCTAGTAAGCCAGCACCGTCCGCTAATTACAGAATTTTTCACATCGGAACCACCGAGAACACGGGCATCGTTTGGAAAGCCAAAAATCCAGTGGTATAATCTATCGAAGAACTAGCTGTGGCCGACAAGAAGAATGCAGTTCAAACGTGGACAAAATGCGATCGGAGCGACGACATCGAAAAAGCCCGACTGGCTCTTGAATACGAGCGTCTTAAAAAGATCGCAAAGAAAGTACTGGCTCGAACTCGAGCAGCAGAAGCGGAAAACCTGTACCAGGAGTTGGAACAAATTTCCTCACGATCGGCGGATAGAAGACAAGCTATCCAAGAAGTTCAAACGTCGTACAGTACTAAAATGCCAAATATTTTTAAGCTCGCTGCACAGAGGCGAAAAAATTCAATGGAAATAACCTCGCCAAAATACATCAAAAACGCAGGCGGTCGCTTACTAACAAATGAAAAGGAAATTTGTGACCGGTGGCTTGAATACTAGAAGGAGTTGCGTAACAAACAGTTTCCACGTGATAACGTGCCGACAGCTGGTCTATTCGAGGAGAAAGTTTCGGACTTTTCAATCGATGAAATAAGTATAGCAATTGGAAAAATGAAGCGGAGAAAAGCGGCGGGAGCAGACAGCATTCCATTCCACAGTTTTGGTCGAAGATGGAGGGGATCGGCAGCGTTTGGCTATCGAAACTTTTAAATAAATTAAAATGTGGACAACTTATGCCGAATCAATGGAGAAGTAGCTTCTTGGTTCCATTATACAAAGGAAAAGGCGACACTCGAGAATGCAACAACTACCGTTCAATCAAGCTTATGTCACACACAATGAAAATCGTCGAAAGAGTCTTAAACGAACGTCTTCGGCAAATAATAAAGCTCGATAATAGCCAGTGTGGATTTGTTGAAGGAAGATCGACGGTGGACGCTATCCAAAGCCTACGAATAATAATGGAAAAGCACCGAGATTCGTCTAAGGATTTACACATGAATTTCCAGTTGATGTCGGAGTGCATCAAGGAAGCGTACTTAGCCGTTTCCTCTCTAATGTAGTATTCGACTATCTTTTAAAAGACTGCATGCGCGCGAGCAAATGTAACGCCAATTCTCTTCGCTGACGACGCAGTTATACTTAGCGATAACGTCGAAGATTTACAGAAGGCCTTAGATTCATGGAGAAAAGCGCTAGAGAGAAACGGGTTTAAAATAAGTCGTTCAAAGACGGAGCATTTGACGTGCCCATTTGCGCATCCGTTGCGACCCTTTCCGGATATAATGTTAGACGGAATAGTTCTTCCGAAAAGCACTATCTTCAAGTACTTAGGATCAATCGTTAACATGGAAGCGAAATGTGACGACGACGTAAACCACAGAGTGAGTGTGGGATGGATGAAATGGCGGGAAAATTCGGGAATCTTTTGCGACCGAAAATTTCCACTTAAATTAAAGGGGAAACTCTACACCACGGTTGTTAGACCAGCTCTTATATACGGTTCACAGTGCTGGACAATGTACGAAGCGTTTAAAAACAAAATGACGGCAGGGGAAATGAAAATGTAAAGGATGTCTAGTGGAGTCACTAAACGCGATTACATTAGGTATACGCGTATAAGAGGAAGTCTAGATATAAAGAATTCGGTGACAGCTTGAGGCGAATAGAATAAGCTGGTATTGCAACGTTCAAAGAAGATCTGCGGAAAATCCGGTTAAAAAGGCACTATCAACTACGGTCACTCCAACTGTAAGAAAACGAGGTCGGAAAAAGAATTCCTGGATTTCTCAGATGGCAAATGTGCAACAACGCCTGGGGCTAACCACTGAAGCGATCCAGGACCGAGCATTATGTAGACGCGTTCTGCGGTCTGCGACATTAGCCAACCCCATAAGCGGAGCAGCAGCGATGCATTAAAAATTGGAAACTCGTTACGCATAAGTTCGTATAACGAGGAAAGGGTTAATAAGAGGATAAGAAGAAGTTTATTTTAACACTGCTGCAACCTGGAGCGGAAATTTTCAATGACTACCTTACAAGTGTTTTGTGAAATGTTTTGCATTTCCTCTCGGATATGTGCCTTTAATTCTTCAAGAGACCCTGGGTTGTTGCAATAAGCTTTACTTTTAATGTATCCCCAAAGGAAATAGTCCATTGGGGATAAGTCTGAGCTTCGAGCTGGCCAGTTGATGTCACCTCTTTTGGATATAGCTTTTTCCCCATGCAACCTGTGAGCATGATCTTGAGGCTTTAATTCCTGCACAACTTGAATTTAATAAAAATGTAAATGTAAATCTTTATGATGAAAGCAGTTTAAAGATGTTCTGGACAAATTTAAGACGATTGACCGCTTTCGAGTAGAAAGTCTAGGTTGTACGTGAACACACGCTCTACGATTTTGGGATCCCTTGATGTTCTAGGCCGGCCGGATCGTACTAACTTTATTGATGAACTCGTCTCCTCGAACTTTTGCACCCATTTTCTAATCAATTGAATCGATGAAGCTTTATTTTTATGCCATATGCTGTAATGAGCGCAATATTCTCTTTGCGCCAGAGTCGAAGAAACGTTATTTGGGTCGTACTCGCGTACGCAGAACGCACTTTGTGTTCCGGTGAACGACGCCATGGCATAAAATTCCCATTGCCCATTCTTGCGATGCGTAACCCCACCACCCCAGCTGCCGATTTAAATATATAAAGGCTTTTGGTCCACCCTGTATTATTATCCTTGCTAGAACAATTCATTAACAAGTTCTTAGTAAGATTTGAAAGTACATATCCAATTATGACTTACGTGAAATATTAAAATGTCTCGAATCTATTGCGTCGTCTTCAAAGGGTTAAACTTGCTGACAGCTTCACTGAAAATACACTTGTCAAACACAACTTTAAAACAAACTGTACACCTAATGAATAGGACCAAATGAGTCATTTCGGGAAAAATTCGCAAATGAGAAGGCTCATCATCTCATTTCCCATATAAATTTCAAATTATGTATCTCATTTGCTAAACTACAATATCTCATTTCCCACATATAAGAAGAAAATAAAGTTAAAAAAATCAAACATGCCTTATTGATTAAAATTGTAACAAACTGAAAAGAAAACAAAGAAAACGTCAAATATTCTTCTTCTGTCTGTTCTGTACTCACTTTGGAAAAAAATAAATATAAAACGTAGTTAAAACAATTTTATATGACTCATATAAAAAGTAGCCAAAATGGGTGCAACACATGGCTCACACCAAAAACTTCCTGAATCCTGAGAACTTGTTGGACTATTCTCCAATAGTTTTTGACATTTTATATCCTGCTAAGCCAAATTTATATGAAAATGGTCAAACAATAGATTAAAACTGGCCGGTTAAGCTAAGAAAAGAGAGAATGTGGCATGTTGGAATATCTCCCCTTTCCACCGAGAAAGACAGAGTTAAATACAAACTTGAAGTGAATTAGAAAAACGTTTCAGGACTTTGCCAAAAATTTCAATTAATCCCCTGAGCTAAATATATAGGGACATCCAACTCGTCATCAGGACTTGAGATCCCTATTTTTTTGTAACGCTGATTGGGTGCTTTACAAATAGGGTAGCCACTGATAGATGTCAACATGGCGATATCCAGTGTTGCAACTATCTCCTACACATCAATTGTGCTTTTAATACCTCCACATGGTAACCAGCTGTACCCGGTCAATGTCCATCTGGACTGGACCTGCTAAACCTATAAAGCGGCATATACATTGGTCAAAAACTCATCAAGCATGTGAGAGTGTATTAGTGAAAATGAGACCGGTGTATGTTGTGTGTCTGTTTGAAGTAGTTAGATCAAAATGTTTGGAGTCTTGGTCAATCAGGTAGACATGATTGATATGGTGTACGAGTATATGGGTGATTAATTGATTGATCATGCATATGCTCATTTTCGCCTAGACAGCGACGAGACAACATCGCTAGCAGACAGCGGAGGGGTTTAATTTTTTTCGAAGATAAAGGATAAACATTTTATTTTGGAATTTTTAGAAGATTATGCGTTTACCTGCGTTTTGGAAAGTAAAAGAAAAACAATATAGCAACCGTCGTTGAAAAAATGAAAAGTATAGGTACAAAGCGCTCCTTAAAAATTATAAATCGAAATCCGGAAGCGATGCAATAATCGTCCGTGTAACTGACATTCTCCCTTATATGTTTTAAAAACTGATTTAAAATTGAAAATTGAAATCGCACAAGACACCGTACGTGCTTTCACCTCAAAACTGAAGTAAAAATAAATGATTGAAGACTCATGCATGATGTGTGTATATGCAACGTCAAACAGAATTTAATAATACACTCACACATGCTTGGTGAGTTTTTGACCCATGCATATGCCGCTTGAGTAAGAGTGCTGAACAGCAGACAAAAATAGCAGCACTATTAACGGGACAGCGGATGAATTCCCCAGATGGAATCAACGGGTGGGGGAAAAAAATCCCGGAACAAATGTGCCCTTATCCGGTCTACTACGACATATTTGTTGATCAGGCCGGCAAGGATTTCCGAGACTAAGTCAGGGTCTTGGAAAGGAAATGGTAACGGAAGACCCCTTAGTGGGCCAACGGCAACACACACATGCCAGAAGGGGGTACTGGCTTTCGGTCCAATCTATCTCTCGTCCTAGGGGTACCGGCCGCCCAGGTTGGAAGTTGTGCCACCGGGCTAACTGCCTGGCCATGGAAAAAATCCAAAAGTTACGAAGCAGCAACAAACCTCTGATACGTATGGATCAACTGTTGACAACCCCATCAAAGGAATTAAGAACAACAAGCTTCGGATATCCACGTGGAATGTTAGGTCTATTAACAAGCCACGAGCAGCCGAACAACTAGCGGAGGCCCTAGACTGCTGCAAAGCAGATATAATCGCCATCCAAGAAATGCGATGGGATGGGCCGGACAATAAGAGGATGAAAAACTCCGACATCTATTACGGCAAAAGCTGTGCCTATTTGGATGCGGATTTGTTATTGGTGGCAGATTTGGGCAAGAAGTCTTGAATTCCGGCATGTGAACGAGCGCTTCGTAGCATTCCGCATCAAGGCTAGATTTGCCAACATGAGGAGAAAGATAAAGACACCAAAGATTCCTTCTATGAGCTTTTGAACAAGACCTACGAGCAATGCCCTAGCTATACTATTAAAATTGTCCTCGGCGATTTTAATGCAAAGCGAGGAAGAGAGGGCACACGACACCACCTCCGATAAGGGATTCAGGCTATTCGACTTTGCGGCGGGACAAAACATTGTCGTAACTAGCGCATTGCTGCTCACGAGCTTTCGCGCAGAGCGAATGTAGAGCGCATGGACACCAATGCTCCGGTCCAAAAAATCTTCGAATCCGCTCCCGCAGGTGGCTCACGCAAGTGGAAGGGGACCTCAGCCAACTTAGCGTGCGAAACTGGAGGCAGCTAGCAAAGGATCGAGCTAGCTAGAGACGCTTGTTGATTGAGGCCCAGGTCCACCACAGACTGTAGCGCCACCTAAAGAACAAAGAAGATTTCATTGTAGCATATATGAAAGTGAAAATCCACATACATATACTGTCGAAAGACCATTGCATCCACAAAAAGTCGCTGTATGCTGTTGATTTTCGTCTAGTGGTGCCATTGGTCCATATTTATTCGAAAATAAGGAATGTGTAACCGTCACCGTCGATTCTCATTCCTTTCAGCTCAGATTCTCAAATTCTCATCCCTCAGCTTCAAATCGAGGATATGGATGTAGACGAAATATGGTTTCATCAAGGCCATGTCACATTTCACCCAACACGACCTGGACTATGCAAAAGATCGTGTTTATGCACACAATCCGCAAACTCTTGACGACACTTCAAAACGAAAATTTGTCAAGGTATGTCCGAGTTTTCGTTGACATGTGTGGAAAAGTACTTATCAGAATCAAGTCTCTTAAAACATTTTTATTTACTGAAACATCAATATATGTACAATTGTAAATTGTTACTAATATAAAAGTTTAAGAGTAATTAACATTAGAGGTTTGCGGCCCTATGTAGGGATTTTCAGTTTTACAAATATTTTTTTAATTATATCAATATTGCCTTGAGTTGGATCCTTGAGGAGCTCCAGGACTTAACCGGAGTATCTCAATTTCCAAGGAGAAAAGGCCAAGTGTTCTTCAAACCGAACTATTTGCCATTCAAAAATGCGTCAACAAACAAATTAACAGCTCCGGTATCAAAGGCGTCGACAGCCATATATTAACGGACAGTCAAGCAGTTATTAAAGGACTTAGCTCACACACGTTATCACACCCTTCAAACACTCAGTTTCAGAAACAAAATCAAATTATGGTGTGTTCCTGGTCATGAGGGAATTGTAGGCAATGAAAAAGCCGATGAACTTACCAGGAGAGGCTCAGAAGCTCCCTTTAAATGTTCTTAACCCCTCTGTTAAATTTCAGACTCGGCATTAAATGCAGCTTTAGTAAGCTGGGAGCATACAAAATGTATATCACATTGGGAGAGCTTCCGGGATCTAAAGCAAACGTGCTATTCAGCCCTCCAAAAGCAATGGAAATAGATCGCTAAGTCTCAGCAGGCATAATATCAAGAACTTAGTAGACTGTCTCACAGGACACCACCGGGCACAATATCACCTTAACAAAATGAACCTACCCAAATCTCTAGAATGCCGGCTTTGTCTTAATGTAGACGAAACAACTGAACATATCATATACGATTGTCAATTTACAATACAAAAATTATAAATTTCAGTCATTTTTTTAATGAGGTTTAATTTAATACATGCTTATAATCCTAAGATAGGCATGCAATCAAAATAATAACAGCCCTTGGCTATCAGCTGACGTACTAAGTGCGATCAGAAAGACAAACACTCTATACGTAAGATGGAAGCGATGTGGTTGCGCAGATATATATAGAGATTTTAAAATATCTCGAAATCTTGTAACAAGGTTGATTCGGTCAGTTAAATATGTATTTTAACCCAACAAATTTAGCACCAACAGATCTTCGAAATTTCTCTGGACTTAAGTTCGCACTATTGGCCTCTTTAATAAGACTACACTACCTTTTGACCTTGACGAACTAAACCGTAAGTCTACAGCCCCGATTTTTAATTCATTGCCAAGTTCCATGCCACAAATGCTTAGGCAGAACAACAGAAATGATACATTTTCTCTGTCCGCAGTTGACGAATACAGCGTTGATTGTGCTGTTTTTGCTGTGAAGAGCAAATCCGTAGGCCTTGACAACATTTGTTTGGGCTTCTTAAAAATTCTGCTTCCGCTTCAACTTCCTTTCATCACCCATATTTTTAACGCAATTATAAGAACTTCAACTTACCCTGCTCACTGGAAAACAACTAAAATTATCACAATACCTATAAAAGGTGAGTCCCGTGATCTATCCTTTCTCTCCTATCCAAAGACTGAAACAATTCCTAGCACCCAAATCAAACAATATATTTAGAGGGAAAAACTATTAAATTCTTTTCAGTCGGGCTTCCGACCTGGTTACAGCTGCGTCTCAGCTCTTTTCTAATGATATTCGACAAGCAATTGATGACAACAAAACAACTGTTTGAACCTTACTGGACTTCTCTAAAGCGTTCGACTGTGTTAATTCAACTCTTCTCTGTGATAAGCTGACAAATAAACCGCATCATCTCCAAAGCTTATGCTTCGCTCCGAGGGTTATCTGTCTCCAAAAAATGTCTCCCGACTGAGGTTAAACTAAAATGGTTACCTTCAATGCGATAACTCGGCTTGTCTTTGGCCTTCGCAGTTTCGATCAAATCTCAGAGGGATTTGCGTCAACTTCTTGGGTGCAGCTTAGACAACAAATTTCGGTGCTGTGTTTAACTATTTAAAATCAATCACTAAGAATAACCTGATTTTTATTTATTCGAAAAAAATTACTCTCTGCATCTAATCGGTACATCGTTTTAAGACCATTCAACCATACCTGCTTGACATTCCGTAGACAATTTTTCACTGTGGAATATTCTGTCAAATTATGTTGGGTGTTCAATCGAATTCAGACTGTTTTGCATAGTTTGCCGCGAACATCTTTCCAATCTTAACTGAAGTTCCTTATCTTTTTCTTTGATTTTCACTAACAAATATCAATTTAAATTGTCTATCTTGGCTGAGCTTTTCCTAAAATTCTCCTATTCCTTTTACTTTTTATCATTTCTCTCTTCCTTTAATAATTTTTAAATTTAAGTCTAATGAAATGTACACCTATAAGTTAACCTAAATGTATAGCGATTGTTTCATTCAATAAAACAACAAAACACTGTGGCGCTGGCAGGCCGGTATGGGCCATGGCCTAGCTTCTTGACACTCATTTGTGTTGCTCATGTTGTTATTTTTGTCACATCTGAGTGGGACCTACGGTTTATCGCCGAGTCCGAACGGCACTCTTTAGAAGCTTTTTCGTAGGCAATTTTACTTTCGGGAGTTTGCCATTGCCCGCCGAAAGGGGATGGCGATTTTGAAAAATTGTTGGTGACCTAGCCAGGAATCGAACCTAGACTCTCTGCGTGATAGTCCAATGAGCTAACTATCGCGCCATCGCCATCGCCATCGCCATCGCCATCATTCAATAAACAGTATTAAGCAGGAACGTGTCGTGTGAAACACTTTATAAGGAAAATAGAAACTCTACTAGCCTTTTGGTACAGAAGATCTTTAAGGCCGACGTGCCGCTCTTCACCTGGGCGAACCAGATGTTTTTTTCAAGAAACTAATAAATGGTATTACGCGTTAATTTTTTTAAAGCCTCGCGGTCATGGAATTTCTTATTTTTATCTCACCAAAGCCTATTACCCATAAAAGTTTGACTGATCAGAGCTGAAACTTACATGTATCTATTTGCGAAATAATAGTTAGTACTACATGAAAGACTCTTAAATATTTTACGAGTATGTCTTTAATAACCGAGAAAGTCCCTGCCGGATTTCGGTCAAAATCCAATGGCTGCGATTCTGCATGAAGATCCATCATCTGACTAAGTTCACGAGTTATCTTGGGCACAAAAAATCTGAAACATCTTCGTTTTTCGAGGTAAATGCAATGACTTCCCTAGGAAAGTTTATAACCATTTAGCCCTACTGAAAATGTTGTCTAACATACCCTATATTAACTTAGGGAGAACTTTGGCACTTCCCAAACCAGATAGGTTCGTTTCAATAGTATCGGTTCAGTTGCCTAATTTTTCCAGAAATCAATTTTAAGTATGTACTCGAAGAGAATTTTATTAGCTCTGTCATTCAAAATGCTTTAATTGCTAAGTACGAGTATATGCAAAGCTTTAAAAATGTGTATTTAGGAGTATTTCTATAATATCATGAAGAATTGTATATATGTATATTTACAGTGTCAAATGAGCGCCATTAACTTGCTACACTCTGAATGGTTGAAGAAAATTTGAATGAATAGATCACCAAGTATCTAATAAATAAATTTTAACTTTAAAGTACTGCTGAGACGTTAAGTGATCTGCTTTTAAAAATTATTTATTAATATTTTTTTTTAACCGATCGATTTGCTACGTTGCCTAGGGTCTATTTCATTTATGAGCCCGTATTTAGGAATGATGCCACGTATCACGAGAAAAACAATATAACTCAGCAATACTCGTATTTCAATATTCTTAAAATTATTGTCACGTACAACGCGCTTCCGATACTATTGAAGAGTTTCATTGCAATTACGAGTAGATTACCAAAGTGGCGACATTTTAACATAATCACAGTTACAATATGCGTAGAGAATTCGTGTGGTTAGTACGAATAATATTCTTTCTTTCAACCAAATAAATTTGAAAAGAATTCGAATGGAGAAACCATCTCTTATGAATGGAGTCAACTAACATATGAGTTAAATACTTATCGCCAATTTTAAAGATCAACCACTTAAATACTCTCACTTTCAATTACGATTCTGGGTATTCTATCGATAAATTACTATTCCAATCGGTGACAGTTTTCGATTGTAGAGTATTTTTAGTTTTTTTTTTTTTTCTTTTTTTAAATAACTATTCTGATAACACTGTTTGTATTCAAGTACTGACGCTTGGATACAGGTAGTTTGTTGTATGTATTCATCTTACCCAACTGCCCTGAAGAGTGTGGGCATTATGTAGATAGTTACGTGGGCTGATGTAAATGTTGACAGTCAAGATTTCATGAACTCTGTATTACCATTTTGTTGCCATGGTCGTCGCCATCGGTTGGTTTATAATTTCATTGGTGTGTTAATATGGTCAAGACTTCAAATCTAAAAGAAAAATTGTGCTCTTTGCTTGTTTAAGAAAGAAACACTTTAGGGCGTCTCTTAGAGGACACGAGTGTAGACTGTCTTGACTAGAAACCAGGTTATTCGCTAAATGATTTCAATGTTGTCAAATATTGCTATGTTCTTGGATAGTTTTCATGTCTGAAAATCCTGAAATTTATATTTTAATGTTACCTTGTTAAAATTAATCATGGATGAAGCAATCAAACACTGCTAATCTTGATACTTTGTAGAGTATCACATTGCTGGAACCTGGTTGTTGGTCTGCTCCATAGAACAGGACCGGGATTATTAAACTCTTATATAGATTCACTTTCGTTGTTCGAGAGAGTGTAACTGCTTTCTCAGCACAAAAAAGCAGCGATCGGCAAGAGGATATCCTTTGTTGGATCTGAACGCTGATGCTATTGACTTAATTGATACCGAAGCCTAGGTACCCCAAAGTTATATTTGTCAAGAATGACGTTCTGTCCGAAACCTAGGTGTTGGGAGTCCTTCTTACTTCAAAGCATAAACTTGGTATTGCCCTCATTTACCGCTTAACCCATCCCTCTCCGGCTCAATACTCGCGAAAGCGCCACTGACAATCACCCTCCTGTTGGCGTGAAAATTTTGCACATCGCATCTCCTAAGTTTCGCATCGCATCTAAGTTTTTTTCTGATATCAAATGGCTCGGGAAGTTCTTTACCGACTTTAACAGAGCAGCATGCATTCTCTATCATCATCCTACACAGACGGAAGCGGGTTGCCAAAACTAGAACTTGCTCTGTATAACTTGTCTGTAAGAACGCTTTCAAACACGCCCTTAAAAACGATGGATCGATTTGAAGCTCATTGGGTTTCTCCAAGCTCTGCCGCAGTCTGAAGTCAAAGCCAAACTAATATGGACCAATCAGGATATTGCTTTAAGCATTCACACAATCCCGCAGATAAGATCTTGTTGGCGATGTAAAGAAGACTGACGCCTATCTATCTATTTGGCGCAGTTTAAAGAGTCTCCTGGGCTTTCAGAACGCCCACTACGGTAGATTTGTTGGATTTTCACTTAGATATGGTTATATTCACTTCTTCGTCTCCTTCAGTTGTTTAACGGCGGTATTTGGTTCGCAATCGCCATGTTGATTCCACATCCTAAACATCAACTGTGACCCTAGCGTCAAACTAGGAGTTTCATTATGGTGGCAAAGTGAAATCTAGCACATCAGAGTCGGCATTTCTAATGTCTTTTTGACGACATTGCCACTGATCTTAGATACTTGATTCTGATGGTATACGACCTCTAAGGCCAGTAAAGGAGATTCGATCGGAAAAGTATTTGTTCATCTCTTGCGATTGTAGCCGTCTGACGTCAAACTTTCTCACAGTGTGCTTTTGCTTAAACAAGATAATGTTCCGAACTGATGTTAGATCGTCGGAAAGTTCGCATCGATCGCTACGCAGTCAATCTGGTTGACGATTGATTGATCAGGAGTTCTCCAAGTCCCCTTGTGCATATCGAGATGCGGAGCCACGTTGCCAGCTTTGACAATAGTTCGCCATGCCACAAAGTCGACAGGTCTGAATCCATTATCGGACGCCATGTCGTGCAGGCTTACAGGGTCATCCATTTAAACTTCCGAAAGCAAATTTAAATAGAACACAAGTATGATTTAGATTTCGATCAATTTTTTATTTCAATATATAGATCCTGTCATTATGAAGGGAATATAACATCATTCACATATCCTCCATGGGAGTTCTTGAGTTCTTGAAGGATTTGATTCCAACTGGGTAATTTTCGATGACTTTTCGACGCATATCGGGCAAAACCTTGTCCATAAATTGACAAGTATTCGTTTTTAAAGCGTCAAGAAGTTGCAGATTTTGTGCGTAAATCCAAAGCGATAAGTCACACGATCTTGGTGGCCAGTTCACATCATCAAAACGCGAAAGAACTCGTTTAGGGAAGTGTTCTGAAATAAGACCAAAACAGTTCGTATTGTATGAGATATGGCACTATGCTGTTGAAACCACTTATCTTTCACTTCCATACCTTCGATTTGAAGCCAAAACATATCGGTTAATAATCAGCTGTAGCGATAAGAACTGACGATGACACCTTCGTTATTTTCGAAGAAGTATGAACCAATGACACCACCAGACCAAATGGCACACCATAAATTGACTTTTTGTGAATGCAATAGTCTTTTGACAATTATGTATATGCGGATTTTCACTTCCCCATATGCGACAATTTTGCTTGTTATCGTATCAACCGAGTTAAAAATAAGTAAAAATCGCTGAAGAAAATGTTGTGTAAAACTTGGATCCAAACGCTGATGTTCACGTACCCAATTGGCATTGGCGTATATGCTACCCATTCCGTGATCAGATGGCTTCAAGTCTTGATTGAATTTTTCTTTAAAAGGGTGAAGATGCAAATCCGAATGCAAAATATGCCGTAAGAAAATTCACATGATGTACGAGTACACGTCGTGAAATCGATAAATTTGGATTTTCTTCAACACTTTCACTAACGGCAGCCATATTTTCTGTATAGCGTGCCTTTCGTTAATGAATGGGCGACATCTGTGAGAGAGACATTCTCTTCGTTTGTTTTAAAGTTCGCCTATAGTATACTCAGATGGACGATTACTTCGACCATAATCTGTTCATAATGCCCGAACTGTATCTACTACAGGTTCACTATTTTTGTAGTGAGTTTTCACAATTTTAACACTTTCAGTAATTGTTAAACGATCCATATTGTAAAATACCAAACCTTTAACCAGACATATACAGTCTCGGACGACATTTCGGTTTGACGTATGCGATTGAAACAGGGATGTCAAATCCCTATACTTTCCGACAGTAATACCGGGTTGAAAAACCAGACCATCTTCGTAAAAAAAAACTCTTTCTCGAAAAAAATCTTCCTCTGTCACTGTAAATAGAGTTAAACCGTACAAAGTTCCTAGAAGATGTGTACAGTAGAATATTATGTGAAACGAAATTGTGCACCTACAAGTTCCATGCGAAGCATCAACTATCGGATTTGAGGTTGTCGTCGTGGTTCTAGCAAAAAGCCCTAGAAAAAGTTTAACACTTCAAAGCATCAAATCCGTACGATTGGTGAACTAGAAACGGTTTGCAACTCGCCAATCATAAAGCTAAAGCGGGGCTTATTACGAGTAGAAATAATTGTGAAACGATAACTGTTAGAGTTAGAACATCTCGGGGTTATTATTGCTTGTCACTAAATTGTTAACATCACTTGGAGCATACCTGCGAAAAATCATTGAAAACTTTTACTGCGCTTACAAGGCTGATGAGTAATATTTATTAGAGCTCCATCCAAGATGGAATAAACGACTGCGAGTTCTATACTGATGTACACAGCGGAAAATTCTTTCAAACGGGGAGTCAAATCCGTTTTACCAAATTAGCGCAAAGTGCTCGATAAGTTTTGTGTGATTGAACACAGATTTCAGAAATAATTTTGCACGTTTTTCTAACGCAGTTGGGATGTAAATCTATCATTGAGGAATCGCTTGACTTCTAGTGCTCCAGTTAAATTGCTAGTAGTATTCCACTAGAAAACTAGAGCTACTCACGAGCTCGAAGAAAGATAAACATAGCTTTTCAGTAGGAAAAAGCATGCGAAGCGCGCAGCAGAGATTCGGAAATTTCACCAAAGTTATAAAGAAATAAGCAGCGGATAAAAACACACAACTGATACCTCTATAAACCTCTAGAAACAAACATCGTAGAAGAGTCGCAGTCGATGCTGAAAAAATGAGCATTTCTGTTGACTGCATAACGACAATGACGAACCAATTACCGCTGTCAGGCAGAATGGACCTTTTACCCCTAGATGCAGTCCAACAATTCCATTCAACCCTACCTGTATGCAGCGAAGATAGCCATACCAAAGCCTAAGTTCGACAAAGCTGCTGGAGCTGCCGACCTAAGTGGCGAGCTTTCCAACCGGCAGACAATGACTTGGTAAGCAGCATAAATTAACTCATCTGTAAAATATGGTTGAACGAAAGTCCGATCCTTAAGAAATTAGACCCTCTGAACTGCGCATCAGTCTTCTTAACATCGCTTATAACATCCTATTTGCCGTTTTGTGTAAATGCCTGAAGCCGTTCGCCAACAACCTGATTAGATTATATCAGTGTGGCTTAAGGCCAGGAAAGTTTACCATCGACAAACCATTCACACTACGGCAGATCCTGGAGAGAACCCATGAGCTCCATATTGAAATACACACCCTATTCATCAAGGGCGCGTATGACAGCATCTAGAGTGAAAAACTAAACAGAGCAAAGTCAGGTTTGCGCGTTCCTGCCAAACTCCTCGGTTTTAGCGTTATGATGATGGAAAATGCGCGCTGCTCCATGAAAGTCGGTAAAGATCTCACTGAGACCCTTGACGTCAAAAAAGGATTTATACAAGGCATAGATTTCTTTAACACCATTCTTGAAAAAATAGTGTAAAACTCACGCGCCAACGCAAGAAGCAAAACATCAAATCCATCCAATTACTCGTATACGCCGACGACATTGGCGTAATACTTAGGAAGTAGTCAGCAAAATGGAAAGTGGCGAAAAGTGGCGAAAATTGGGCTGACGGTTAACGAGGCAAGACCAAGAATACCAGTGCGATTATGTTGTCGAGAAAAGACACCCATCACCGACGTCTCGGACAGAACGTTACTGACGACAAGTATAACTTCGAGGTAGCTCAGCTATCAATTTAGTAAGCGGCATCAGGGCTAAGGTCAAACGAAGAATCATCCTTGCCAATCACTGCTTCTTTGGGTTAAGAAGACAATTGAGAGGCAAAGCCCTCGTTCGATTTCTATAGGATCTATGCATCAGCGACATTTAAAAGGACTAGGTTAGCATGATCAAGATCTTAAATAGAGTTGCCTTAGTTGTTTGGAAACTACTATTACTCGATCACCTCATTAGCCCCAAGAAATAGCGATTTAAAGATTGTGTCTCCGGTCTTCGCTTATAAGTTCCGAATAATTCTTTCAAGTAAGATGTTTAAAGTTTTTAACAGGATTTCTGTAAAATCCTCTTTATCAGTCGAAATATATTCGTAGAATACCTACAAATAGAGCGATTACGTCGTATATTTGCAAAACACCAGATTTAAAATACATAAGTTTTGCAAAGACGAAGCATCTATCTTGTTCATTTTCAGATCTTTTGCTACCTATTCCAGACATTATGTGACACGAATCAGTTCTTCAAAAGAACTCTAGGTTTAAATACCTGGGATCGATTGTAGATGAAATAGCGGAAAAATTCGGGAATCTTCTGTGAGTGGAAATTTCCACCTAAATTGAAAAGAAGACTCTTCACCACGGTTCTTTGACCAGTTCTTACATATGGTTCGCAGTGCTGGATAATGTTTAAGAGCAAAAAGACAGCGGCAGAAATATAAATGTTATACCAGAAACACATGTGCAGAAAATCTACATACAGTACTGCTGGCAGCTCTGCCCGTGAAACAGATGTGCAGATATTTTTTGAAGTAAGTCGCATCGGTTGCTGTCATTTTACAGCTACTGTCACTTATGTGTGACACTGTCGATTGCAGCGAATTTAGGAATAGAGATGTGTTGCAGAACAGCGCTGCATACAGCATTTATATGTAGCTTCGGGAATTAAAACATGTGTATTCTATAGGTAATTTTACTACACACAAAATTCTGCTCATGTGTTTTGGGCATTAAGAATGTCGACAGGAGTAACAGAACCCGATTGCATTAGGCAATCCGAACACTATCCGGTTTTAGCCATACGGCGAAATTATTTTAGTGACCTGAAGAAAAGCATGGCCCCTTTCACATTACACGGTTACGGCAAAATGCCGTCACCATGCCGTATAGCAGCCGTCCACTGCCACTGCAACTCACGGCGTCCGTACGGCTACCGATAACGCAGTGGTGTACATAACCAAATGCGACCTTTCACATTTACCGGTCTTAAATCGTACGGTAAGTTGCCTTCAAGCCAGTGAAGTTGCGGTTTGGTTAATTCTTTTTATTGGTTATTTAAATAATAATGGAAGCTATTGATAACGAAGTGTTGATTACACTTGTGGAAGCCAGACCTATGCTGTGAGACAAATTTTTGGACACCTAGGATCGAAGGATCGAAATGCTGCAAAAGATGCCTGGAATGAAGTTTGCATAGAACTACGCCCAGAGTTTGAGGCTCTTGATGCCAAGGATTGATTACGATTCATTTTAATTAACCAACACACCACTTAGTCGCAAACAGAGAAAAAGGTCTTGTCAGCTATAGTCGTTCCAACCACTAGGAAATGAGTTAGGAAAGTTAACTCTTGAATTGCTCCGATAGTGAACGTTCAACGTCGCCTGGGACTAACAACCGAAACAATAAAGACCCGTGCGGTATGCAGACGTATTTTCCGATCGGCAACTTAAGCTAACCCAATATGCGTAGCAGCAGCGGTGCAGTACAAATGGGAAACTCGTTATGCATAAGTTCGTATAACGAAGAAAGAGTACAACTACAATGTACAGCTTATGATATTCACCTCTTCCGTCCTTTGTAAGAATTTACTCTTTGACTTATGAGTATTTGAACTCAAAACTGCAGATGTTGGTAGATACACTAACTCTACAGTAAACAGAAATTGCGTATTAGCACATCGCAAATGTGGATTTCGAATAAAGTAATACGTATCTCTGCCCAAATAAACGTAATTGCTAATTCTCAGAGTGATAAATCGAATATCTTTGTCAAAAAAAAAAGAAAACTGTTTTTAAATGTCTTTATTAACAAGTATTAATTATTACATCAACACAGTTTATAGGGTAATTGAACACAATATGTTATAAAACTTTCTAAAAAATCTGCTTCAGTTAAATACCTAATTCACAACAAAACGCTGACTTATTAATCTACTAGTGTGGCAGGCATAACTAATCTACCTGTATGACTAACTTTAATTATTTTTCATTCACGCTCTTTAGCTTTACAATGTTTATTTTCGAATGAAGTTGGGTTGAGTAATATGCAATCCAGAACCTGTCAACATTTCATTATCGGATGTCTACTATCCGTATAAACCTGCCATTGAACCCTAACATCTGCTAGTTCTATAACAAACATTGTGACTCACACAACGATAAAAAATTACAACGAAGTATTACGAGTACAGGAAGGTACGCGAAAGCTTGCAACTAAAAGTATTAGAAATATTTGTGTTTGTATTGATATAAGGAACAAGTTAACATATGAAAGCACAACACCAAAGATCAAATCCTTATCTTATCAACAAGAATTAGACTCGAATTCCATATCGAATTGCTATATCATAAGACATCTCACCTATCAGTAGCGCAATTTGACTGACTTGAAAATTGTTATATTCGTATTCAACGTCACGCGGCTTAAATGGGAATTTTATGTTTCTTACATAGAAGGTGATGTAAATAAATAAACTTTGTGACAAGCAAAAAGTCTTGCATGCAACTAAAGGTTGGGTCATCGGTTTGTTTATTTTTGAATCATATGTTAATTTGACATTGACAACTCTTGTGCGCTTCAAACATTGACAGAAACTCAGATTCACGCTTGAACAACGTTGGGAAATATTGCAAAGTTACTTTCAAAGTTAATGATATGTTACCGAAACAGTACGAATTTTGATAAGAAATTTCGATCGAAATATGAGTCAAACTGCAGCCGGTTTAGTCAAGTTTGTTTTGCTGATTATTAACCGAACATGTGTGTAGGTATTTCTGTGTTCATCCTGTGCGCTCAACTAAGAATATTGCAGTTGTTGCCGGAAGTGTGCGCCTAAACCGAGGAACGTCAACACTCTACAGATCCCAGCAACTGAACTTCAGTCGTACTATTCTCAGGAGAATTTTGCATAAAGATCTTGGATTGTGTAAGCGAATAAGTTCCAACTGAATCAGAAATTGGAGTAAAATGACCACCCGCTCCTCTGATCAAAAAATCATCTTTTTAGATAAGGCGCATTTCCATCTTGGAACAAGCATGGAAACTCGGAAAATCTACACAAAGTCATAAAGAGTACATATTTGTGACATTTTGGGGTGATTGTTGGGGTGGAGGGTCATTTTAATTCGAAAGTAATATTGAAAGAAACGTCTCATTCGATAGAGAGCATTACAGAAGCGATTTTTTATGGCTAGATTTTGACTTGGGCGAGCTAGAATGCTAGATGGGGCTATGTACAAGTCAAACCGTCCAACAATCGGTTTACTGATTACTTAGTTAAATAATCGTGCAATAAGTCGTTTTTGTGATATTACTTTGCCACCACGGAGGTGCGATTTAACGCCGTTGGGCATTTTTTTTTGCGGGGTGCCATTACAGATCGATACTATGCAAACAATACAGAGACGTTCAAGTATTCAAGAACAATATTGATCAAGCTTTTCGTGAAACAGGTGAAGAAACCATCGAAGATATATTTATAAATTGGGCTGTAATGTTGGTCTACTGCTAAGGAAGCCAGGGCAGTAATTTAAATAAAATGATATGCCATCATCAGTTTACTCTTTTTAAAGCAACAATCGTTGGGAAACATTGAACAGTGTTTTTTTTTAAAAAGTACGACAGATAGCCTACCTTTAAAAACGACGGCTTTTGTGTCCCACCCTAATGTACTCATGCATTTATCCGTGTTTACTGAGTTCCTTAGAAGTTTTCTCCAGCTCGCAAATGATATGTAGATCTTTGAAGACATCGCAACCGTTAGCCCCAAATATTTGATCCCGTTGTAAACTGACTTAAATGCATTTAATTCTCTAGAACCTGCTAATACTAATATAAGTATACTTCTGCTCTAACCATGTCGTTAGTTCCACCCATTTGTAGTTGTTACAATTCCTCGCCCGATTCTTAAGCCCGTCAAGGCAAAAATAAAGCTTAATAGTACATAGTAGACTGGTACTCAGGTAACAAATCTTTCTATTCAGTTCAGCAATTACCAAGCAGCAATCAGTTTGGAACGCGGCGGTGATTCGGCTCTCTTTTCATTTACGCTTGTATTCTTAGTTAAGTTCTTTAAGAATACAAAGGATCTTATTCTTACCAGATCGTGAATCCTCGCCCAATTGTCAAAGCTTCTTTCATTAATAAATTTATCGAATAAAAAGGATAAGCTCCCTAGAGCGTCACGGGTGGGTGCTGTGACTCTTCGATCAGCAGTTCGTCGTTATACCATATACCGCCCCGGAATAGCCACCGTGTGGCGCTCCCATTGTGTTCCGATTTGAGTTCTGCTTTTTTTGTTAAGTGTTTCGGCAACAATTCTCTAAAGAAAAAGGTAGTTTACCAGTGGCACGAGCGGTTCAAAAGTGGTCGTGAATCAATCGAAGATGATGAACGCAGTGGCAGACCATCGACATCGAAAACCGACGAAAACATTGATGAAGTAAAAAAATGTTGGTCAATAACCAACAGACAGTAAACAAAGAGCATTATTTGGGCGTTATGAGACGTTTGCGTGAAGCAATTCGCCGAAAGAGACCAGAAATGTGGGCAGAAAACTCGTGGATTTTGCACCATGGTAATGCACCGTCGCACAGTGCCATCATTATTCGCAATTTGTTGACGAAAAATGCAGCAAATACCATCCCACAGCTACCGAATTCACCTAATTTGGCTCCCTGTGACTCCTTTCTGTTCAAAAAAAACACTGTGGCGCTGGCAGCCCGGTATGGGCCATGGCCTAGCTTCTTGACACTCATTTGTGTTGCTCATGTTGTTATTTTTGTCACATCTGAGCGGGGCCTACGGTTTATCGCCGAGTCCGAACGGCACTCTTTAGAAGCTTTTTCGTAGGCAATTTTACTTTCGGGAGTTTGCCATTGCCCGCCGAAAGGGGATGGCGAGTTTGAAAAATTGTTGGTGACCCAGCCAGGAATCGAACCTAGACTCTCTGCGTGATAGTCCAATGAGCTAACTATCACGCCATCGCCATCGCCAACTCCTTTCTGTTCAATCGAGTTAAAAAACCACTACGGGGAACGCGTTTCAGCAGCCGAGAGGAAGTAATGGAAAAATCGCAGGAAGCGCTGATGGACATACCGAAATGTTTCGCGGATTGGATCAAGCGCTGGTATAAGTGTGTTGCAGGCGATGGGGATTACTTTGAAGGGGACAATATAGATTTAGATGAATAAACTTGTATTTTTAATTTTCTAAATAAATTCCGGGAACTTTTTGATGGTTCATCTTGAAACAATGCGGTGCGGGGTCATCCAGTATGGCCAAAGACCGAGCTTCTGTGCCATAGAGCATGGCTTGGATTAACTAAGTTCTTATCATAGGTCTCTTTAGTTGTTCGAGAAAGGATTTTGTTTCTAAATTGCCTTTTGAGCCCTAAGAAACGATCATTGAGAAAAGTTATTCTTCGGAATTGATATCCAATCCAGTCCCGACTACGTCATGATGGTTATATCTGTCGGAAGAAATGGTCTGTCCCAAACGTCTGTGTTGAATATTTATTTTTGTTGATAGCAAACAAGCATATGTATAGTAAACCTATATTAGCCGCTTCGGATCAACGTCAACGCAACAGTGACAGTTCGCTGTATCCTACCAACGATGTCAATGTTATCAGCATTTAAGAGTTATTGCACAGACTTTTGGAAAATTGTGCCTCTGGTGTGGACTTGCGATTCTTGCAGAATCTTCTGAAGCATAAGGAAATCGTGCGAGCGTTCTTCATCATCATTCTAAATATTCTTATGAACTTGGCAGGAATTTAAAACCTAAGCATGGCTGTACATAGCTCGTCTATATAAATCCAGCGGAATCGATAGAGAAGTGTACAGAAAGGATCTTGGACAAATAAGTCAATGTGGTGGTCAGTTGAAATCTTGTACGAATCTATCAGGATTTTTGACAGTTCTGTTTTAAATTCTTATGAAATAAAGCGACTCTCTATCAGCAAGGTTTTGGCGATCTCACGTAATGATATCTTTATAATATTTGAATTCTGGATATGGATTTCTTTCTTTTGCTTGGGAAACTATTATATGACAATGCTCAGCAGGGGCTTTGGTGGTTGGCAGTTCTGTTTTTTTCCATTCTCCTTTCAGGGTTCCGTACGTCCGAATGAAAAACGGAACCCTTATAGGATCACTCGTTTGTCTGTCTTTCAGTCTGCCTCAGCCAATTTGCGCCGAATCTACTAGATCGATTAAGTTGAAGTTTGGTACACATATGTATTTCTGTGACCCAAACACGGACACATAACGTAAATAAATGAATTTTGAACATGGGGGTAATTTGAAGTTTTGAAGTTAAGAAAATATATGAAAATTGACCATCCCCCGTACATTTTTTTCCGTATGGAAATTTAGTTGCGATCCAGAGATTTTTGTGAATAATTTTCCCCCTCTCCAGAGTGCAAAACGCTGTGTAATGTATACGGACAAAGTGGAAACAGACTGGTTTTTCTCCTTTTCTTTATGCGTTCTTGATTGGCTGCTATCTAGAGATTATTCACTATGAGTAACTGCGTGTATATGATTGTCATTGTATTGTATATGATTACTGGGTGTTTTGAGAAAACTAATTTACTTTTTAATAAGTCTTCCTAAAAAGAAAAATGCTGGAAAAATATTTAGTTTAATGAATTTCTTTTCAATTCATTTTTATATATGTTTTTAAGTTAAGCTAGCCATTTATTTATCTGAAAAGGTTATTATTTTTTTTTTTTATTAAATTAAGCGACATCACATCGGAAAGAATGTATAAATACATTCAATAAATCCAATGCAATATAATTTGTTAAATAAAATGGAAATAAGCATACGGAGCCCTCTCCATGCAAGGTCAACTCGCACTTGTCCGCTTTTTGATTTTGCTTGTCATTCTGGTTTTTTCTACATCTGGCATTGCAAAACGTGTTCTTTTTTATGAATTAATTAAAGTAATTTTATAAAGTCGTAATTTGTATAATATTTAATTGTCTTTCTATAACAATATCCTTCCATCGTCAAACCACAGTCCAGTGTGGAAAAAGACTGAATCTCTCCCACCCATATTTTTCTGTCATATTTTTGTTCGACCTGTCCGAATCTTAAACCTCGGACCCTTCAAAATACTTTACGATAGGTGCAGTTGTAAAGTTCATTATACTTACTTCCTTTAAATGGCCCGTCAACTTACTGTTGCATCAGGGTCTTCAGGCTGCATGCGGCTTTACGTGGTTAGGTGTTACGTACAACGGATGTTATGGTGTCAATAATCTATTACTTTACTTTAGCACACTGACTAAGCCTGAAAGAACCTTGATCAGCTCAGCCCCAATCACGTGAATTCATCTACCGTAAGAACCTCTGCGGGGCCCTGTCATTTCCCACAAGGTACTAGGTACTAGTGTCACTATTTTCTTCTTGCCCAACACGTACGCTAATAAGTTTACCAAGTCAGGTGCATCCAGACTAGAGCAGTACCTGATAGCCATGTGTGGAATACACAGTTAAAGTGTAGTCATAATAGTACTTACACTAATCTTTCAACAACTTACCATCCGAATGAGATCCAGTTGTCGAAATACCTATGTGCAATCAGCACAGGTTTGCTTTTCCTTTAGACTGTAGACAAATGTTTCTTTGTGTAATGACAACATGTTACTAGTTTTAGCCTTGAAATAAGATTATCGTCCTGTAATGCTCATGTCTCCTGGGTAATCCAACGTTCAGTAAAGCTGTTCTCAAACTGCTTTGCTGAATTTGTTTAGATGGAATCCCAAATTTAGACATTACCTTTCGGAACTCAAGACGATAAGTACTCGACCTTAAGATCGGTAAAAAATTTGCTTTGGAAGCAGATGTTGTTTCCATTGAACAAATCTTCAATTTCCTTGAGCTGCCAACCTGGCATTACTTTTTTCTGCTTTCGATGACCTTTCTTCTTTACCTTTTAATTTTACACTGTAGAACCTTAAGTTGTACGTCATCCTGACTCGCCTAAGGTATACAACCATGAACGTCATGAGGATCTGCTTTCGACCAAACACAATTTTGGGGCATAGCAGTTGCAAGGACTTTTACAATATCATTTATGTTGCTCCCAAGAGCACCCAGTAAAGGACAAGATTATTTGGATGTCAACTGTTTGGCAACAGAAATGATCAACTTTTAAAACTTCTCCATATTTGATAAGATCGAAGCGAAGTCACTTAGTTCGCTAACGATCAGAGGCACAATGCCAGAGTAACGCCAAAGAATCTTGAGGAATCTGAGGGCCCTTCATCCCTCTTCGGTGTACTCAGTTAGGGCATCTATTCACAATTGGTGTTCTTGCGACCATAACTCTATATGACGTGACATCAGCGAAATCTTGGCTTTAGTAACAAAGTGATCCAAAAAGAAAGGGCCTCTAGATTAGTACTAATATTCACAAAGCGGCGCACTATTACAAATATTGCAGTTATGTAAGAGAAGTATGTAACATTAAATGTGTCTGCATGCGTCACATATAATTATTTCAACAGGAGAACTCGCAACATGCAAATATTCTAAGCAGTAACACTTGTTAACAACACCTTTTCATAAACCTATTAGCTCCAGGGTAACACAAATTCAGTTAGCACTTTGAATGTGAGGATCTTTATCGACTTTCGAAATGAGTAATAGGTACCTGTATCTAAAATAAACTCGTTTATTGCCAATTTTCAAAGTGATAAATCGATTTATTCAGTAAAAAATAAATAAACGACTGTAAATAAAGGGTGCCAAATAAAAGGCCGAAAATGTAAGGTTGGCGCCATTTTTGCTGTTGTGCTTGAACAGACAAATCATTATGACAGTTCGTTGGTTGACAGCACGCCATAAATTTAAATTATATTAATATTCGGCACAACAAGGATTTCTTATTCTTATTGTAAAACATAATTTGGAGAGTAGTAGAAGTCTGACTGCTACGATTTACTAATTTTTGGTAATTAAAGTTCTTCAATTGAAATAAATAAAATTCTGGCAGACTGAATCAATTAGTGCTATCAGAACACCGAATCGTGTTTGTCAAGGTGTTCGTCAGAATGTGACCGAGAGTCTGGGAATCTTGTCAAAAATGAAACATTTCAAGGGGCGTTTTGCAGCTTACCCGATTGTCATTGTAACGAAAGTTTTGTGTCTTCATGCTAACAAAATTCGTTGGCCTCGAAAATTAAAGCCAAAAGATCATTCTCAGCTATGGGAATTTATTGAATCCAACTTCAGAGATGAAGCCCATTCAGGTAGAAGGCAACGTAAATAAGCTTTAGAGCGACGTAAGACCGTGTGTGTTTTATGAGAAGGAAATGCCGGTGTGCCATCAATCCCTGCATAATAAAGCCGATATTATAATGAAATTCAGTCACGTTTAAAATAAAATGATCGCAAATGTTCTTGCAAAGATGAGCAGCCCCATAACCAGGTTATTAAAATATACAAATGGGGTTCTACTCAGCCGATGACTCATGGAACTTTATGGAAGGCAGATTGTCAAACGACGCCATTCAAAGTTTTCGGAGAACATTGGAGAAGCAGCGTCAAACTTCAAAAAAAATCTGCATATCGTCTTCATCGAGTAAAAAAAGGCATTCGACGGAGTTTCCAGAGATCATATTTACACGGCGCTAAGCTCTCAAAATAAAAGGTAAATGCACAGCAAGAATAGCCGCAGAATTTGATATTACATTTGGAGTACACCAAGGTAGTGTACAAAGTTCGCTACTTTTTAACGTCGTGCAAGATTGCCCATTGAAGCAGCCCCTTCTTTTTGCAAATGATAGCTCTAATAAAGGCGAAGATATGGCAGCCCCCTAAGCAACTCCTTATGATTAAACAAAGGCGAATCAGTCAAACTAAGACCGGTTTCGTTTTTCCGAAGCAGCAAACCTAATTTCTGGCATTTATTTGGAACGAGTCACAACAATTTAAAAACTTAGACTCTAAAGTTAACTACAGAGGAAATTGAGATGACGATCCCGCTCATATAATCAGTTCGAAAGTGGCTTAAATGGCGCGAAAACTCCACTGTATTTCTTGGCAGAAAAATGTAGCTTTAACTCAATAGTTAAGCAACTTCAGGTTGAACAAGGCAGATGGTTTTTCCATGTAAAACGAAGTTAGTCGGGAAGTCGGCTTCAAATAACAACGGAATCTGAAATTCCAGCCCAAGTACAAAAGGAGGCTGAAGAAAAACCATTGTATCACTCAAATGCGAAAACACTAGTAATCTCCTAATCTTATTACTCGTAACAAGGCGATCCCAAATGAAGTGGCTTGTAAAATGGTTATAAGGTCAGCAAATTTAGCCATCTTCGAACTGGGGAATATAAGAACCCTTAACAGACCGTAACCCGATAGAGAGGAAGGGCAACTTTAATAAAAACTTCTTCTATAAGCTCTTCAATGGAATTTGCGAGCAACGCCCTAACCGGTTTCCAAATAACCTTTGTAGACGGGCAAATCTGGAAGAACAGGGGATGAACAAAACGGTCCTGCAAGAAAAAATAACAAGAGCTCGTGATCTACGAGCAGAAAAGAAGAGAGAAACATAGGCACCACAGAAGAAAAAATAGTGAGTGCGAGACGCGGAAGTTTAACCCAAAAATAAAACAAGCATACCAAAGCTGTAAGGCCCAGACAGAAATTTGGAAGGATGGAAAAGGAAACCACGTACTAGAACCACTGCCGATGCTGAGAATGTGGAAAGACTTTTTCTGTAGACTTTTTAAAAGGTAGTGACGAAGAACATCCCACAGGCAGGAAGAAAGACTCATTCAGAATGGCAATTTCCAAGCTTAAGTCTAACCAAAATAATGGACCCGATGGTTTAATCAGTGAGATATTTAAATGGCGACTTTTACCGACGGCAAAATCAACTCCCATTTGGATGCGGATTTGTTGTTGGAGACAGGCCTGGGCTAGAAGTTTTGAGTTTTCGGCATCGTAGCAATCCATATCAAGGCTTAATTTGCCAATATAAACCTTATATGCGCGCAGGCACCACAGAGGAGAAAGACGACGACAACAAACACAGCTTGTGCGAACTCTTGATCATGACTTGGAAGTAATGTCCTTGCTATGGCACTAAAATTATCCTCAACGCTGTTAATGCAAAGCTAGAAAGAGAGGCCATTTCTGGTAGTACTGTCGAAAGGTGTAGCTCGCAAGAGACCACCTCTGATAACGGACGCAGGCTAATTGACTTGAAAGCGGGGCGAATAATTGTTCTAGCTGATATGGGGTTCTCACATCCCGATATTCACAAGGGGATTTGGAGAACTCTTGATCAATCAACCGTCAACCAGATTGACCACATTGCGATCGACCCAAGACACTCTTCCAACATCGACTAGAACCATTACCTTGTTGTAGCCAAGTTGTAGTAAGGGATTTCCGGAACATCGTAAAGACAACTTAATACTGCAAGCCTCTGATGTGTTGGGTTTCATTTGACCACCATAACGAAACCCCTGGTTTGACAACGAGTGCCGTCTAGCACATGCAGCTAAGCAAGATGCATACAAAGCGGCACTGCATAGAAGGACTTGAGCTGCTCCCGAGCTCTATAAGCAGAAAACGAGGGACTTAAACCGGTTTCTCAGGAGGAAAAAAAAGGAGCATGAATTGGGAGTGGGGGTGGTCCAGGAAATGGAGAATTGCTAGGCCAGAAATGAGTTTTACCAGGACGTAAAAAAAAGCCACGTATACAAACCGCGAAATGAAGCCTGTAAAGACGTACAAGGAAACATGATAGTAGAGTCGCACTGGATGCTTAGAATATGGAAAGATTACTTCTGTAGACTGTATAACGACGATGAAGAACCAAATACCGCTGTCAGGCAGAATGAGCCTTTCAACGTAAACGATGTACCATAGATCAACGTTTCCATTCACTTAACCTGAATGAAGCGAAGATAACCATGTCTAACAAGTCCAAAAAGCTGCTGGAGCAGGCGACCTGAATGCGGACTTCTTCAAAGCGGCAGCCAATGACTTGGTAAGGAGCATACATCAACTCATCTGTAAAATATGGTTGAACAAAAGTACGAGTATGCCTGATGGATGAAACCTCAGGATTGTTTATCCGATCCTTAAAAAAAAAGACCCTCTAAACTGCGCCAAACTCCAAAGGCATGGAAAGTCCACCATCGAACAAACATTCACACTTCGGCAGATCTTGGAGAATACCCATGAGCCCCATATCAAAATACACTGCCTATTCATCGAGGGCGCGATGACAGCATCTGGAGGGAAAAAAAACTAAGCAGAGCAATGTTTAGTTTTTGCATTCCTCCCAAATTCGTCGGTTTAAGCATTATGGCGATGGAAAATGCGCGCTGCTCCATGAAGGTCCAAAACTTACGGGCAAACACAAGAAACACAATCTTTTAAAACTCCTTCCAATTACGGGCATACGCCAATGATATTGACATAATCAGAAGAAAGAAGCGTGATATCAATGGCGCTTTGCGAGTATTGAGGTATTGAGAAGTAAAAATCTAAAATCAGTTTAGCGGTACACGAAGGTAAGACCAAATATGTGCTGTCAAGGAAAAAGGACACTCAACACCGACGTCTCTGACAGAACGTCACCTTTGACAGATATAACTTTGAGGTAGTTAAGGGTTTTGTCTACCAAGGCTCCGCTATCAATTCAGATAAAGAAACCACCGCTGAGATCGAACGAAGAATAACTCCTACCAACCGACCAGCAAAGCCCTCTCTCACAAAAAAAAAGTTACCCTATATAAGACCTTAATAACTCTAGTCCTACCTGACGGCGCAGTGGTATGAACATTATAAAAAATGGATGAGGGTGCTCTTGGCTGCTTTGAAAGGGAGCAATTTTCGGTCCTGTCCGCATAGGCGATTAGTAAAGGAGGCGATACAACGACAAACTGTACAGCAAAAAAGACTAAGCCAGAAAAGTGAAGGTGCAACGACTGAGATGGCTGTGTCTGGGAGAAGCAGATGAAAACCTAAGCTCTACCCCGAGGCGCAGTGCAGTAGAAGAAGGCCGTAACTCAGGTGGTGCCCGCAAGTGAAAGGGGAACATGCGAGTGAACTGTAGGCAGCTGGCAAAAGATCGAGCTGACTCTAGGAACTTGGTAAGTCCCGGACTGTAGCGCCACCTAAAATAAACTAAGAAAATGAGTTAATGCGATCTGTCTACGAGGAATTAGCTAACATGACACAGTGGTTCGACGAGCCTAAAGCGGAAAGCACACCAAGGATGTACTTATTACAGTATGAATTCTTTTTTAACTTCTCCAAGGAGTTAGCGGTATGACTATCAACGTTAGGTATTCCCGTGGGCTAATTTACAAGCTGGGTCAAGTTGTTTTGCGCAGCGAAAACCTCAAAACACCGTCCTTTGTGTGTTTTGTGTGTGGAATATCAAACCCACCTAGAATGGTGTATACTGAAAAGAGACAAAAAGACAGAACTTTCCCTTATACCTAATCAATAAAACCTGTTACAGAACCTGCTTGAATAGTTACTGAATTGATTGCTTTGTATGTTATTTAGTGCACCCAACATAGGGCGATATGAGTAACAGAGTAACAACAAATGTTTGTTTCATTTGAATGGACATTTGATTTGAATTCAAGTTGATTTGAGTTATATGCTATTTACACTACCCACCTCGTGTAGGCTTATGTGTGTTGTGTTGTTTTTTTTTGTTATCAACAACAATCTTATCTACCTGCCATTGAACGATACTCGTACAATTGTGTAGTCGTCTTTCTTTGGAAAGCACCTCAGGCCTTAGGAAGACGGTGCACTAACAAATATAAACACACACTTGTAGTGTGCCTATCTGAAAATGATATCACCTCTTCATATTCGAGATTACACAATTCGGATTGGTTTTATTTTAGTTCTTTATTACAAAATATCTATCAGATGGTAAACTTTGTCAAATTGTACAATTACTATAACTGAATCAAATCAAACTGAAAAACAAAAAACAAAGAAAAATAAATAAAAAACCAAAAAAATTCCATTCATTGTTACTTTTCAAGAAAATTTATTGACTAATGGTATTGTTTTTGCGCTAAAGAGTTTCTTAAATTATACAGAAAAGCTTAGAAAAAATAATAATAATAATAATAATAATAATAATAATAATAAAAATAATAAAAAAAAAAAAGAAGAAAAATCAGTTTTGGCGGAGAGTATGTACCTAAATCAAATGACAAAATGTATGCTCTGTAGCGATTGTAATTGGTTTTTTGCTTTTCTTTACTTTTTTGTTTCTAGTTTATCTTAATAATTTGACAAAAAAATGTCGCCCGGAATAAATTCCCGTCAACGACCAAAAATCTTTTAGTTTTTGTTTTATTCTTTCATATTATTATTTCTTATTTTTTTTTTTTGTTTTTTAAAAAAATTTCCTGTAGACTAACACACAACGTACATTAGTTTTGCCACTCAGATATCTTTTTTTTTTTTAAATTTTGTTTTTGTTTTCTTTTATTTATTTTGTTTCTTCTTACCTCATGCGATTTTTATGTTTACTTTTTGTATATATATATATGAATGTATATATATATATTCTTTATTTTTTTTGTATTTTCTTTTATTTTATTTATTTTTATAATAATATATATTCACATCGTGTTTATACATACATCTAGAGGGTGGGAGATTTACGGGAGAGTATAGGGCTTGTGTTGGGGGTGTTATTTTGATTGGGAGAAGGGAAAGGAAAGGGAAAATATAGGGAAGGGTGGTATGTGACAACGACGATAGACAGAGAGACATAGACGGGGAACAGAAATGCTCTTAATATTCGTGTTGTTCGTTTCTTCAATGAACATTTTATATAAAAAAATAAAAATAAAAAAATTAATTGAAAAATTAATAATTGATAGAAGAAAAATGCTTAATGCTTCCCATTATCTCGATCTCGATCTCGATCCCGATCTCGATCTCGATCTCAATCTCGGTGTCGGATGCCGGTCTTGATGTTGGTGTCGATCTCGGTCTCGGTCTCGGTCTCGGTCTCGGTCTTTTTCACGTTCTCGTTCTCGTTCTCCATCTCCGATTTAAATTTGAATTATCAGCTAAAGATGTATATGTATAGAATTTTAAGTTCAATATATAAAAAATTATACATTAATATAAAAGTACGGTGTTTTCCATTCTTTTTTCCTTTTTTTTTTGGGGTTTTTTGTGTTTTTTTTTTGTTTTTTTGCTTTTTTTGTTTGTTATTTGTCCTTTATGTTGGATTAAGTTGTTGATTTTTTTGTTTTTTATTTATATTTTTAGTTCACTTGCACGTTAATGATTATATTTATTAGAATTTCTTTTTTTTTTTGTATTTTTTTTGTGGTTTTTTTTTTTTTTAAATTTTTGATGATTAAATTTGCAATACTATTCGCTATAAGAGCGTACAACACCAATCACTTTTTTTCTGTCTTTTTTCGGAAGTCATATTCATTTCGCGTACAATTGTTGCAAAGACTTCGTTGACATTGATTCGATCCTTGGCCGATGCTTCAATGAAGGGGCATTCCCATTGTTGTGCCAAAGCATTGCCCTCAGCTGTGGAGACCTCTCTTTGGCAGTCTAGATCAAATTTATTTGCGACTAGTAGAATGGGGGCGGGCTGACTGCCCTTAACACGATTTATGACATTTTTCATACTGGAAATGTCCTGAAAAGTTTGATGATTTGTTAGAGAATACATGACAATGAAGCCATGACCGTTTTTTATGTATAGATCTCGCATTGAGGCGAATTGTTCTGTACCAGCAGTGTCTAAAATTTCCAGCACACATGGTGAATTGTCAACTTCGATTTCTTTGCGATAGAAATCCTCAATGGTTGGATCGTATTTTTCAATGAAACAACCCGAAACGAATTGCACAGTGAGGGCGGATTTGCCGACACCCCCAGACCCTAAGACTACAACTTTGAACTCGCGCATTTTCGATCAGTTACTGATGATGCTTATGTTGATGGTGTGACGGCGGTAGTGAGTGCTGGTGGTGGTGATTATGATGATGATGCTGCTGCACACAGAAAACCGGGAGGAGGTGAGGTGGTGCAGTAATGGAGTAGTAGTTCTTTGTCGTCGATGTTTTTTTTTTTTTTCTTTCTTTTCTTTCCTTCCTTTTGTTTTTTTGTTTTTTTTTTTTTTTTGCTCTTTATACGTACGTTGCCGTTCGGTACGATTTTACTACACCCTCGTACTTTGACGTTTGTACGGCAGACAACTGAGACGGAGACGTAGACGACGACGACGACAACGACAACGACAACGACGACGGGGATAAAGACGACAACAACGACAGCGGCGACGGCGACGACGAAAGAAAAGACGGCGAGGGCAAAAACAACGACAACGACAACGGCAAAGAAATGGTATTAGCCTGATAGTCGATAGATAGTCGATTAAAATGCACCAGATAGCTCATGAAATCGAGAGTTATTATTATTAATAAACAAAAGTTAAATATGAAAAAGCACCGTTTATGAGAAAATTATTAAATTCGCCATAAAAATCGGCCGGAAATTATTGTAATTAGCAGCAGCAGCAGCAGCACGAGCCAATGCCTTTAGTCACTTTAATTCAACACACCCGCACATAATCCACATAGTATAGCTCCAGAACACCACTTTACTTGTCGTTTTTCAATGGTTTCGATTTAATTTCGTATTTCCATTTCACACTTCATTTCTATTTTATGATGCAATTGTTGCTTTTGATGAACGCAAAATTAAAACTCTTAAACAATAATGAGAAAAGTTAATTTGTGTTTTCTTTATTTATTTTTTTTATTATTTTTTTTTTTTAATGTGTGAAAGGAAGAATGCAGTCCGAGTGATATACGCGAGAGTGTGTTCAGTTAAACAGATAGTGACTAACACTGAATGGTAGCAATCAGGGGTAATTTTGAAATTAAAGTGATAGGTGATGCCAAGTTATGTCGGTTGATTGAATTATTTTATTATAAAAAGTTTAATGTGCTTAAATTTTAAAATGGGTTGTTGTACATTCTCGATATATACTCGTATCTCTGCTGACAAAAAAACTGGCTTGTGTAAAAATTGTTTTATTGTTACACATAAAACGCATTCATGACTTAGACTTTGATGAAATTCTTGAATAGAATACAAAATCATCCAGATGTTTTTCACAGGAGTTCTTGCAGGACTTGATTCTAACAAGGTTATTTTCAATGACTTTTCGGTACATATCGAGCAATAATGGCGATTATTTTTTATTGTCAAAGCGTCAAGAGTTCTGGGAGCAGACTATGTGCAGAAGCATAATCTTTTGCATAGTCTCACAAAATAAATCGAGCGGCGACAAATCACACGATCTTGGTGGCCAGTTCATATAATCAAAACACGAAATAACTCGTCCGGGAGATTTCTCCTGTAATGTATACAAAATGGGTCGTATTGTGTGAGATGAAACCACATCTATTCCATATCCATATCTTCTATCTGAGGCCAACAAAATTCGGTTAACATTAGACTTTAGCGATGTGAATGTACGGTGACAATTGCACCTTCCTCTTTTCGAAGAAGTACACATGGACCAATGACACCACCAAATCAAATTGCACACCATTCAGTGGCTTTGGATTATGCAATCGTCTTTTGAAAGTTAGACGTGAATTTCCATTTCCCCGTATCGGTGGATATGCCTATAAACAAAATTGTCAAAAAAGTGAAAAATTACACTCATTGATGCGTGGAAATTGGTCATTTAAACAATGGTCAGCTGGATTCAATTCTTGAGTGATTTGAACTTTATAAGGTGTTGTTCTTTTGTTTAAATAAAATTCTGGATTTATTTTAGTTTAGCGTATTAAACCATTTCACTACTGACTTTTTATCGTTGACAGCACTACTGCTTTTTTTGAGTTTATGAGAGACGAGTGACAATCAACGATCAACAGCCGTTTTTTTCCCTTTTTTTTTAATTTAAAACTTATGTATATGTAGTGTATGTGACCACCCGTTGAAATAAAAAAATGCGAGCCCTTTTTACTACTAGTTATTATAAAATTTATTGATTAATGATCGTATGCATATATCAAAAAGGGTAGAAGGCCAAGGGGATTTGCAGCGATGTTCACTTGAGGGCGTACGTGGTTCGACCCGTGAGAGTGTATTCACGACGATGTTCTCGGAGCCAGAAACATATCTGATGTCGGTGCTGAATTGTCCGATGAAATCTAACCTTCTAAATTGCCAGGGTGAAGCTCGCTCCGGTCGTTGTTTAAATGCGTGGACAAGTGGTTTATGATCATGCCTTCAAATATGTGGCGAAAGTAACGAACAGCTTCTTAAATTGCGTTGAGTATCCTGTCGTAGGTTGAATGTTTTTGGGCCGAAGGTGACAGCTTTTGGCTAAAAAATGCAAGAGTTACCAAGCACCAAGGTAGCATTACTGGAGTACTGCTCCGATAGCTTGCTCCGAGTCGTCTGCGAAGATGAGCCACTGTGTGTCGACGTTCAGGTGAGCTAGCAGTGTGACCGTTGCAAGAGAGTTTTTGCTGTCCTTGAATGATTTCTCCAACGTAGGCGTCCACTCGATGGGTTAAAGATTTTTTTTATATTTAGGCCTTCAAAATGAGCGTTGAGTGGCCCAAGTATCTCAGCTGCGTTCTTGATGAATTTCCTGTAAATATTGATAGTGTCAATAAAAGCGCGGAGTTTCTTCACGTTAGTAGGCGTAGGAGAATACAAGATGGCTTTCACTTTTTCCGGGAGTGTGAAAATCCCTTTAGTCGACACGAGATGTCTTAAAAATTTCACTTTACATTTCCCAAACACTGATTTTGCCACATTTATCACAATTCCAAGGTCAGACGCTACAAGCATGTCGTCTATATATGGGAATACAAAGGAAAGATTCCGGTTCACCTCGTCGATGAACCTTTGAAACATTTGTCCAGCGTTGCGCAGGCCAAACGTCATAAAAGGGTAATCAAAAGGGCCTAATGAAGTGATGATGGCCGTCTTTTTGGTGTCGGAAAGGGCGACGGGAATCTGGTTGAATGCCCTAATCATGTCGATGGTGGAAAACACTCGCTTTCCATTAAGGTCTGCTGAAAAATCCTGTAGGCAGCGGACGGGATATGTATCTGCAATCGTTCCGTCGTTGAGAGCCCTGTAATCCCCGCAAGAACGCCACTCTCCGGACTTTTTTGGGGCTAGGTGCAGAGGAGAGGACCACGAGTTATCTGGACGTCCTTTTGTTATTTTTATGTGATTAACGGTTGAATATTCTTTCTTCCTTTTGGCTGCGCCTGGTTGTGTTATTTCAGAAAACGCTTGGAGAAGTGCTGCAAAAGGCTGTTCGATACACACTTGTATTGTGTCGATAATTAGGGTCTCTAAGGTTGAAAGGTCAACCTCCGTTGGTAATCCGGAATGTTTGTTTATGATTTGTTGTTGTTTCACATCCACGAGCAATCCATAGCTGACCAAAAAGTCTGCACCGATAATAGCATGGTTAACGTCAGCAACAAAGAACTACCACATGAAATTTTTGCGTAATCCAAAATCCAGGTCGTGTTTGATTCTGCCATAGGTGAATCTGAATCTGAATATCTGGTATGTTAATAATGCGGGCGATTGCTGTGTCCGCTGTTGTGGGTAGATGGAGACTTCAGATCCCGTATCAATCAAAAACTGTTGTTGTGAATTTCTGTCGCTGAGAAAAAGGCGGACATGTGAGCGACGAGAGTGGTGTACCTCTATTATGGGCTCTCGGCACCGTTTTCCTGAAATTGACAGCCGGGGCAACATGTGTGTGCCTTAGCTCAATATTTATTGTGGAAGCAACAGATATTTGATTGAATAGGTACTTGCCTGGATTTGAATCTGCTTTTGGAATCGTGTTGCTGCTTATGTTCAGGTCGTGTACGTGTTGAATATGATGCTGAAAGGGCAGCAACTTCGGCGATCAGATTGATCAGATTTGTCGATGAAAGTCATCTGTTGCTGCTACCGTTACTGGCTCAAATACGTTAAGCTTGTCGGCGATTTCACTCAAACCTGCTACATCCGCAGATTCCTGGGCAACTAAGTAGGCTTGCGTTTGGGATGGGAGATGTGAAAGCCAAGGGGCTTTTGAAACCTCACCGTCGATGTCAGGAACTAAACTCCTTAGATGACGAAGATGCTGCGATGGTGCGCGATCTCCCAAATTCTCTTTATCCAAAAGCTAGTTGATTTTTGCTTCCTTGGATTTTGAGAAACGGGAAATCAGTGTGCATATCAGTGTTTAATACGGGGTTTTTCTGGTGGATTGATGATTATATCTTCCACCTCTGCTGCAGTGCGCGTGTCGATTAAAGGTTTGTTTGTTGTTTGTTTAGGTGGCGCTACAGTCCGGGGTGGACCTGGGCCTCAGTCAACAAGCTTCTCCAGCTAGCTCGATCCCTGGCTAGCTGTCTCCAGTTTCGCACGCTAAGTTGGCTGAGGTCCTCTTCCACTTGCGTGCGCCACCTGAGTCTTGGCCTTCCTCTACTGCGCTGTCCCTCGGGGGCGGATTCGAAGACTTTTCGGACCGGAGCATTGGTGTCCATGCGCTCTACATGACCCAGCCATCTCAGTCTTTGGATCTTCACTCTTCTGGCTAGGTCCATGTCGCTGTACAGTCCATACAGTTCGTCGTTGTATCTCCTCCTCCACTCACCGTCAATGCAGACGGGACCGAAGATCGCTCGAAGAATTTTTCTCTCGAAGCAACCAAGAACACCCTCATCCATTTTTGATAATGTCCATGCCTCTGCGCCATAGAGCAGGACCGGGATTATTAAAGTCTTATAAAGGGTGACTTTTGTTGTCCGAGAGAGGGCTTTGCTACTCAATTGCCTTCTTAACCCAAAGAAACAGCGGTTGGCAAGATTTATTCTTCGCTTGATCTCAGATCTGGTGTCGTTGTCTGTATTTATATCGGAGCCCAGGTAGACAAAGTCCTTAACTACCTCAATGTTATATCTGTCGAGGGTGACGTTCTGTCCGAGACGTCGTGTTGGTTGTCCTTTTTGCTTGACAGCATATACTTGGTCTTGCCCTCATTGACCGCTAAACCCATTTTCGCCGCTTCCGTCTCAATACTCGCGAAAGCGCCACTGACATCACGCTGCTTTCTCCCGATTATGTCAATATCGTCGGCGTATGCGAGTAGTTGGACGGTCTTTTGAAAGATAGTGCCTCTTGTGTTTGCTCGCGAGTTTTGCACTATTCTTTCAAGTACGATGTTGAAAAAATCGCATGACAGCGCATCGCCTTGTCTAAATCCTTTCTGGACATCAAAGGTCTCGGTGAGATCTTTACCGACCTTGATGGAGCAGCGTGCATTCTCCATAGTCATCCTGCACAGACGGACGAGTTTGGCAGGGATGCCAAAACTAGACATTGCTCTATATAGCTCGTCTCTATAGATGCTGTCATACGCGGCCTTAAAATCGATGAATGGTGGATATCGATCTGAAGCTCATGGGTTTTCTCCAAGATCTGCCGTAGTGTGAATATCTGGTCGATGGTGGACTTTCCTGGCCTGAAGCCACACTGATATGGACCTATCAGGTTGTTGACAAACGGCTTCATGCGTTCACACAATACGGCGGATAAGATCTTATATGCGATGTTAAGGAGACTGATGCCTCTGTAGTTGGGGCAGTTCAGAGGGTCTCCTTTCTTGAGAATTGGACAAACAATGCTGAGGTTCCATTTATCGGGCATACTTTTGTCCGACCATATTTTACAGATGAGTTGGTGTATGCTCCTTACCAAGTCATCGCCTGCCGCTTTGAAGAGCTCGGCAGTCAGGCCATCCGCTCCAGCAGCTTTGTTGGACTTAAGCTTCGATATGGCTATCTTCACTTCATCCAGGTCGGGTGGACGGAATTGTTGGTCATCATCGTCCAGGTTGAAAGGCTGATTCATCCTGTATTTGGTCCGTCATCGCCGTTATACAGTCTTCAGAAATGATCTTTCCAAATCCTCAGCATCGACTGCGATTCTACTACGATGTTCCCTTGTTCATCTCTACAGGCTTCGGTTCGGGGTTTGTTTCCGCGGCATGTTATTTTTACCTTTTGGTAAAACTTCCGAACCTCATTCCTGGAGTAGCATCTCTCAATTTCCTCGATCGCGCGCTTCTCATGCTCTTTCTTCTTCCTCCTGAGAAGCCGGTGTTCGTCTCTCCTCTTCCGCTCATAGAGCTCATGAGCAGCTCTGGTCTTTCTAAGCAGCGCCGCGTTATATGCATCTTGCTTAGCTGCATGTGCTTGCCGGCATTCATCATCGAACCAGGGATTTCGTTGTGGTGGACGAGTGAAACCCAGCACATCAGAAGCGGCATCTCTGATGGCGTTTTAGCAGTGTTTCCAATGGTCTTCGATGCTTGATGCTGGCGGCATTGGACCTCTTAAGAGATTAAGAGACACTCGATCGGAGAAGGACTTGGCGATCTCTTGCGATTGTAGCCGTCTGACGTCGAATTTTCTCACAGCATTAGTTTGTCTTGTCGTAGTTTGGGATATCCGCAACCGTACCTTGGCTACAACAAGGTAATGGTCCGAGTCGATGTTGGCTCCTCGGAACGTACGGACATCCATAATGCTGGAGGAGTGTCTTGCGTCGATCGCAATGTGATCAATCTGGTTGACTGTTGATTGATCAGGAGTTCTCCAAGTCCCCTTGTGTATGTCGAGATGTGGGAACCGCGTGCTAGCCACGACAATGTTTCGCCCCGCCGCAAAGTCGATTAGCCTGAATCCGTTATCGGAGGTGGTGTTGTGCAGGCTATATTTTCCGATTGTTCCACCAAAGATACCCTCTCTTCCTAGCTTTGCATTAAAATCACCAAGGACAATTTTAATGTCATAGCTAGGGCATTGCTCGTAGGTCTTGTTAAGGAGCTCGTAGAAGGCATCCTTGGTGTCGTCATCTTTCTCCTCTGTGGGGGCATGCGCGCATATGAGGCTTATGTTGGCGAATTTAGCCTTGATGCGGATTGCTACGAGGCGCTCGCTCACATGCCGGAAGCTGAGGACTTCTCGTCTTAGTCTGCCTCCGACAACAAATCCGCATCCAAATAAGCGCTGCTTTTGCCGTCGATAGCAATTGCCGTAGTAGATGTCGCAGTTTTTCATCTTCTTTTTGTCCGGCCCATCCCATCGCATTTCTTGGATGGCGGTTATGTCTGCTTTGCAGCAGTCTAGGGCCTCCGCTAGTTGCTTGGCTGCACGTGGTCTATTAAGGGATCTAACATTCCACGTGCATATCCGAAGCTCATTGTCCTTAAAGTCGATTAAAGGTATCGTGCGATAAAATTTATCACGTTGTCTCAAGTTGGGCAAACCCCAGAGCTGATATTTCGGCGCTGAACGGGGGCGCTTTAATGTCAAACAGTAAACGTTGGTCTGATTAGCAGAATCATGAAACATGCTGTCACCCGCCTGAACCCATGAGTCAGGCATCGTACGTCAAAGACAAAAAAAATTTGTTTTATGTGTAGCAAGAATCACTTATTGAGAGCGCGTAAAACTTTAACCTTCGGGGTCACCAATTGTAGTGAATGTGTGCCCGTCTAAAATTTATTAATTGTTGATCGTATGCATATATCAAAAAGTGCAGAAGGCCAAGGGGACTACATCTATTGGTATTGGTACATGATCTTTTATAAACCTTTTGAACAATAGTATGATATAACCAGGCGGATAAAGGATTCGATGTTTTTTCGCAGTATTCAGCTTGAAGTTTTCTTTTCCTTTTTATGCGTTTTAAGGTGTAATTTCAACTTAGTTTTAGATACTTTGTAGGTGTTGGAATTTTTGTCTTGATTTCTTTTCCGGTGAAAGTTGAGCAGGTTACATAAACTTATAATACTTGCCAAAGGCGTGGAATTTTTCTCTATCAATTTGAGAAATGATTCCCTTCTTCTGAAAAAATTTTTAGTATTCGTTTGGCTTTCGCCACGCCGTTCTCTGCCAACTCATTACTCCGGGAATACCGCGGGCTTGAAAAAATCAGTTTTATATTGAACTTTCTCGGCAATTCCCTAAGATTACGGCTGCTGAACTGATCTTGACTGATCCTCAAATTTAACCCTCAAATTAGCAACTACCCGATAAGTTATTATATTACGAGTACCTATGTTATATGACCTACTCAAAGCCTCCCTACACACTGTTATGAGATTCCCAGAAACAGCCAACTGGACAAAAATAACTCCTCTTAATTACTCATTTATTTTGTTTAGTTTCGTTTTGGGCCTTTCTGCCCTGTTGGCCTTTGCCTGTTTTGTATTTTGTTGTTATGTTGTTGTTTGCTTTTATGTTGATGTTATTATTGATGTTTGTTGTTGTTGTCCGTTGTCTCATAACTCGGCCGTCCGCCTACATACCTCTTCTGCGCCTTCGGGGGGATACTAGCTTAGTAAGGGGTCGTTGTCACTTCACGAATCGAACCTATAGTTGACACGTGGTTGAGGTGTGTTTAATAATAATACTTCGGATTTCCGCCTACACACCACAGTTGCTTCCTCATTGGAGTCTTCCTATAAAATGCAAAATTGCGAGACTCATGTTACCTGAGTAGTTCTTTTGAATTGTCTATGTTCTTCACAAATTTGACACACCGTGTTTTTTTTTAAAACTTTGTGAGAACCATGCCACATGTCTAAGATTTTCCCCTAAGTTTTCTAGGTACGACAAATTTGACAACGAAAAACAGCAGGTCTTCATCTACTCTTACTTTGTGTTTTATTTTATGACATTTCTTACATTGCTCAAAGTCTAGTACTCTAGCACGGAGGCGGTTTTGTTATGGTTTGGGGATATTTTCTTCAATTGGAGTAGAAAATCTGGTTCAAGAGATTAAAAAATGAGTACGGACGCAATAAACCAATGTCATTAAATTAATATAAAGGGCAAACATTATTGGACTTAGGACACATCCTTGTGGTACTCCTGAGGATGTGTAAAACCAGTTAGATACCTCAATACCATCACAAATCGCTGCACTAGCTGAGGCTAGGAGATTTACATAAGACGACAAAAACTTGTAAGACGAGCCCATACTAGACAACTTATAAATTTATAAGATCCTGTTCACGAAATCAAAACCTACGTTAAAATATAAACTTTTCGTAGTTGCAAAAATGTGGTCGATACTTTTTAGCTCTTATGAAGATTGACCAGATTCTCCCCAAGTTAATCTTTGTTTTATGCGAAGCTCCCCGGATGAAACGAAAGACCTGTGCCATTGTACAAAGAAGCCCTTTCCATTCACTAAACCTAATAACCTGGAAAACTTAATAACGCGATCCATGTGAATTTGATTGATTTCCTCAGATGATGGTTTTATGTTGCTATACTTTGCGGGCCAAAGATCGATAGGGTGATATAGAAAACTTGGCAGTTCCATCGGCTATCGGATCAAAAGTATTTATTGCATTACCACTTGGTGCCTTCATCGGCGAAATCCACCTCCAGTTCTGTGATTGGGTTTCCTCGAAGATATCTTCTACCCGAAATGCAGCGAACTGTTCATATTGCCTGCGATTCGAATTGATCTAATTCAAAACAGTTGTCGCGTCAAATAAGATTTTGAACTCCTAGCACCGCTGCTTCTATTGTACTTCTAATCTGAGTACCGACATTAACTAAGCGAAAATCGAAAGTATAACGACCGCGTAAGCCAGCTCGCTAGCATTCACAAAGATATGCAGTTGTACAGATATGTTAAATTTGTGTGCTAGTTGCTTCGCGTATCGACCGGTCGATTTGTCTTAGAACTTTGTTTTGATAGCCTTGGAGAATATTTCGGTTACTTGGTTTAGTACAACCCCAAAGTTGTATACCGTACGTCCAAACAGGTTTAAGCACTTGCTTATAGATGAGCAGTTTGTTATGTATGCTTAACTTGGAATGTCTTCCTAGTAGCCAGTACATTTGTCTGAATTTATAACATGCGGCTTCCATTTCAGTTTTACATCTAGTGTCATTCCTAGGTACTTTGCTTCATTTGCATATGGTTTTTGTACCGAGTTAATGAAAATGGGAAGGTTGTTTATTTTCCGGTAAGTAAAATTAACATGAGTAGATTTGGTCTCGTTGAGAACAATTCGCCATATCTTTGTCCATTCGTAGATTTTATCCAAAGCCGTTTGTAGCTTTCCAGTAGCTAACTCGACTGAAGTATCTGTAGCTAGTATCGCCGTGTCGTCCGCGAACGTGGCTACTATGGTACCTGATTCTTCCGGTATGTCTCGAGTATAGAGTAAAAACAATACCGGACCAAGTACACTTCCTTGCGGAACTCCAGCAGCGATCTCTTTAAATTCCGAGTATTCGGTGCCATGTTTAACACGAAAAATTCTGTTTTCCAGGTAAGATTTCAGAATCGTATGCAGCTCTCTCGGAAAAACATGACTTAGCTTAAAATTTAAGCCTTCATGCCATACCTTATCGAAGGCTTGAGACACGTCAAGAAACACACTAGAACATACGAGGGCGGGTCAATAAGTCCGTGACTTTTTGAATTTCTGACCTCTTTACTGAAACAGCAACACTGCTCCTGTCAACAGGCATCTGTCAGTTGACTCCTGTCAAAATTTAAACTTGCTGCGTCAGTTAGTTTGTGTTTGACAGCTATTTTTATCAGACTACTCACTAATTTGAGGAGAAAATGGAAAAAAGTGAATTTCGTGTGCTTATTAAGCATTATTTTTTTGCGGAAAAAAATTATTACCGAGACCAAGGCTAAGCTTGATAAATACTATGGGGACTCTGCACCATCGATTTCAATGGTAAAAAAGTGGTTTACTGAATTTCGTTGTGGCCGTACAAGCACTGAAGATGCCGAACGTCCTGGACGCCCAGTTGAGGTCTCTACACCCGAAACAATCGAAAAAATTCACGATATGGTGTTGGCCGACCGAAGATTGAAAGTGCGAGAGATTGTGGAAGCCGTAGGGATCTCGCATGGCTCAGTGGTTTCAATTTTGAATGATCACTTGGGCATGAGAAAGCTTTCCGCAAAATGGGTGCCGCGTTTGCTCACAGTCGACCACAAACGCAATCGTGTTACAACTTCACAGGAAGGTTTGGCGTTGTTTAATCGCAATATGGAGGAGTTTTTGCGCCGTTTTGTAACCGTGGACGAAACATGGATCCATCACAACACACCAGAGAACAAACAACAGTCAAAACAGTGGGTTTCTAAGGGTGAATCGGCGCCAAAGAAGGCCAAGGTGGGTTTGTCAGCCAATAAAGTTATGGCGACTGTTTTTTTGGGATGCACGCGGGATAATCCACATTGACTACCTTCAAAAGGGAAGAACAATCAATGGGGAATATTATGCCAACTTATTGGACCGATTCAATGACGATTTGAAAAAAAAACGACCTCATTTGGCCAAGAAAAAAGTTCTTTTCCACCAAGACAATGCAAGGGTGCACACATGTGCAGTTGCCATGGCAAAAATCCATGAATTGGGCTATGAATTGCTCCCTCATCCACCCTATTCTCCAGATTTGGCTCCGAGCGACTACTTCTTGTTCCCAAACCTGAAGAAATGGCTTGGTGGAAAAAGATTTGACTCCAATGATGAAGTCATCTCGCAAACAAAGGCCTATTTTGAGGACATCGACAAATCATTTTTTTTGGAAGGGATAAAAAAATTGGAGAAGCGTTGGACAAAGTGTATAGAGCTCAAGGGAGACTACGTTGAAAAATAAAATTATTTTTTTATCAAAAAATCTGTGTTTTAATCCAAAAGTCACGGACTTATTGACCCCCCCCCTAGGGTTTTCTCAATTTCATTCGTAATTCTAAAGACCTGGTCAATTGTGGAGTGCTTAGTTCTAAAACCGAATTGATGATCAGGAATAAGATGCCTCTCTTCAATGATCGGTTGCAAGCGCTTCAATAGGAGTTTTTCAAATATTTTAGATATTATCGGCAGAAGCGATATCGGTCTGTAGGACTTTTTTCATTTAGAGATTTGCCTCGTTTCGGGACCATTATAACTTCGGCAACTTTCCATTGGCTTGGAACGTTGAATAATCTTAGCGCGGCATTTATAAGTTGGAACAGTTTGATCAGGGCTTTCTTTGGCAACTCCTTGAGAATTTGACCTGTTATCAAATCATAACCAGGGGCTTTGTTATTTTTCAATTTTTTAATTGCTTGGTTAAGTTCTCGTAGAGATACTGTTTTTATTCTAAAATTGTCCGGTACCGTAATTATATAATTAGAACCTCCTGTTAACGCCTGTCCATCAAAAGGCTTAAACGTTTCTTCTAGGTGCTCGGCAAATACTCGTAGATCCGCCTTCTATTTATCTCCTTTTGCCCATTCGCCATTATTTTTTCTTATGGGAGGAAATTGCATTTGAGGCTTTTTGATTCCCTTCATGGCTTTCCAGAGGGAGTAATTTGAACTTCTTTCGGCAGTCAGACCTTCGAGATATGTAGAGATATTCTGATTTTTGTAATCTCGTATTGCTTCCTTCAACTTGTTGCATAAGTGGTTTAAGTATGTTTTATGCTGGGGAGCACGGGATTGTTGCCATCTTTTGCGAGCTCTCCTCTTTTCTCTCACCAGTTCTTTTATTTCATTACGGACTTTCTCTTTCTGTCGAGAAAAAGTCGAGCTTCATAGAGTTGTCTGCCTTTCGTTAAATTACATCTTGAGCCACAGAAGGTATGTTTCGAATTAAAGTCACCACCAATTATAAAATTCGGTCCGAGTGAAGCAAAAATACCTTTAAAGTCATTCTTTTCTAGCTTGCATCGTGGGGGACAATAAATGGATGCAATGTTGTAGTGCAGGTGGTTATATTTTACACGAACCGAACTTAACTGCATTGCATCGCATTCAATCTTCATATTTATAGAGTGTTCAATACAATCTTTAATGAACAATGAGGATCCGCCTCTGGCATTTTTTGATGGGTGGTATGCATGATAAGCACAGTATCCCTTTAGTTCCACACGAGGTCCTTTCCTCAAGTGAGTTTCAGAAATCAAGCAAATGTCAATATTGGCTTTTTGTAAGAACACTTCCAGTTCGTCGAGTTTTTTAATAAGGCCGTTTGCGTTCCACGTCAATATTTTAAGCACTTGTTTCATATTCATGCTTGGAATTGAGTTTAACGTATTTCTTTCTCGAGATTGCACAATTTTTCAACTAGAAGTTTATTTGTTCTGCCTTGCTCCTCAAGAGTCGTGAGAATTAAGGAGAAAACGCGAGCCACTGGATCTGGCGTAACACCGCTTTTTTTTTATTTCTTTGCAACGCAGCTTGTGCATACGTTAGCGCGTCAATCGGTGGCGGATTTTCCTTTGCGATCTTTTTTTGTATATCCTTCGACTTTACCGCGACGGATTTTCTTTCTTTCGCTGCCTGTTCTTTAGCAATATTAGGTTTATTTGTGGTTGCGTTTGGGTTTGGACGTAAGGTTTTTTTAAGCGTATCGCGCCTTTTTTGGAGTTCTTTCGCCACTTCACATCCGCGATAGTTTGCGGGTGCTTTCCTTGGCAATTTATGCAAGACGTTGGAAGTTCTTTATTTAAGTTGCACTCTTCTGAGAGATGTTCACCGGCACATTTTACGCAACGCGGTTCTTTTTGGCAGTAAGTCTGCGTATGATTGAAGCCTTGGCAACGCTTACATTGCGGGATCGATCTTGTGTTCCTTCGCACAGGTTCGATTTTGACTACGATATTTAAAATAGTTTTGATACCATAGATATCTTCTTTAATTTCGGACTTATCGAAACTAAGCATAAACAGTGGAAGTCCCCGCTTAACCAGGATTTCCTCGTTTTCCTCTGTTTTTCTCTTTTCTTTTTTAATAACATTTACGACGTCTAGAACTTTAAAGCCCTTTGCATGGAGGTCGCTTACAATATCGTTTTTAGTACACGAAGGGTGAAGTCCTCTCACTACTACACGTTATGGTCTTTCTGACTTGTTTTCGAAAGTGTACCATTGGATCTTCTCGGTGTTTCTCGGTGAACTCAATTGATGGTTCCAAGTCACCTTTACCCTAGCCTGCCTTAGATTAGATTAGATTTGTACGGGAGGTGGTATAATATATCTCAGGTCACTGCGGCAACAGATGGGCATATTACAATTTTACAATTAACGATATAACGATGTGGTATGTAAGGGATTAAACGGCGAAAGATAGTAATGATCGTTCACGCAGCTGTCAAAATTGGAGTCTAACAAAGTTCTCACAAATGGGTTGGGATGCTCTTTTATTCGATACAATTTCTTGAGTAGAAGTTCTGCTTAATATATCATAAGGGGAGTCACTCTCGTTGTCTCGTAATGCGTTTTATTAGAGAACCACTTTTTATCTGGTTTTCTAAATTTACCACAGCAAAAGCGTAATATTTTCCTTTCAAAGCTCTGTATTTCCTTGGCAACTGTAGGTGAAATTGTAAGCCAAGATGCAAAACCGTAGCGCCAGGATCTTCTAAGAAAGGGTGCTTAAAACGAAAGTCGTTTAGGAATATATTTAATAGAATTGGCCCAAGGACAGATCCTTGTGGTACACCTGAACGCACATTAAAATATTTCGATTGCTCTGTGCCGATGACGATAGAAGTGGTTCTGTTTTGAAGGAAGCTGTAAATTAATCGTATCGTCCATGTCGGACACCCTAGCCTTATGATTTTGAATAACAATCCCTTGTGACAAACCGAGTCAAAAGTTTTTTCAAAATCAGGATCCAAACTCACTCTGCATTTTTTGTTCCTTAGGTTTGGTACAATTTTGTCGTGCAAGGTAATGGATGCATTTTCGGTTGAGTGACCTTTGGTTGTTTAGGATTACATTTGCTGCATCGCAAGACCTATTTTATCCGTCCGCCAATACTCTTTCTTTCCCACGTTTGATAGCAATGAAATGGGCCGAAATTCTTTGACTTCTTTCGCGATTTCTTTTTTGCTATTGGTAAAAGCTTGGCCACTTTCCAGGTATCTGCAAAGTAACCATTATTTATACAGTGGTTAAACAAAAATGAAAGAAAAAGGTCGAGCGAATAAGGACATTTTCGCAGGATAAAGATAAATTTAAAAAAATTTTATCTATACCTTCAGATTACTTTTTGTTTAGAGCATGTCTAAACTGATCAACTTTATTTGGCGAGGTAAATATAGGTAAATTGGAATCACGAGCATCATTTTGGGGGAAAATGATGTATACGAACGGTTCAGGTGAGTTTGGCAGAACTGGCTTATTGTTGATGATTTTTCAAAATTAGATCAAGCGTAGGTTTGAATGCGAGTTCTTTGAATGCATATAACTTGGTTTGTGTACCTGCTAACTGTTAACCGTTATAAAAAAGGAGTCTCTAGAGATATTTGTTCCAAAGTATTTCCTTCCTGTGATCCTATCAATTTCTTTAAAAGCTTGCGCGGATGGACGAATTTTCGTAAGCCTTGGCTTGAAGCAATTATTTAAATCAATCCTTACTCGTTCTTTAATTATCTTACTAAGAAACTGGGCATATTGTGATGTTCTCCATTAAAAGCTCATCTAAGATGCCAGCGTTTGTTATAAAAGCGGCTAAGTCTTTAGGTGAGCTGGCAGCAATGTCCGCCGCTTCGAGGTATAATTTGCGTAGGTAATGCCGACGTGATTTGACTAACCACTACAGTCATATAATATGTGTTCTGCTGTTTCCATGTCCTCGTTGTCTTCTGCTATGCCCATGGTTATCAGATGATTTTTCACACGACAGTGCCCTGTGATCAGTCGAATCTGCCTTCTACTACAATAAATTGTAGTAGTTGTCTCGTTTTTTTTGTGGCAGCTGTTTGGCATAAAGGTTTTGGCTTCTCTGTTTCCTTGTAGCTGAATGTAGCTCCTTTTCCACTAGCCAGGTTTTAATATATCCTTTTTTGTTATTTGTTGTTAGCCTACAGATTGGTCTTGGCATCGTGAAGTGAGATGTCGATCTGGCTATTTCGTCTTCCTTTTCGTTGCCTTCATCTCCGCTATGTCCTGGTACCTAAAACAAATGGACTTTATTTGTGTTGACCAGTAGTAGGAGTTAAAGGCAATCTCAGACCAGTTTTGATTTAATTTCAAATGCGTTAATTGCAAGTAGGGTTGCTTTGCCGTTGGAGAGATGTAAACGTTTTATTTTTTATATTTCTGGTTGGATTCTCCCGGATGCAGAGCTCTATTGCGTGAATTTCTGCCTGAAATACAGAGCCGCTTATAATCATACTGGCATGAAGGGATGTTTTTCTGCGAGGACCGTATACCCCGGCTCCAACTCCTGCATTTGTTTTGGATCTGTCTGTGTACCATACATATGGGCCCTCAGCAAATGTTGGTTTTTTCTGAACCCAGTGAAGATGTTCCGGAAATGTAACTTTTAAGTCGTGGCGAAAGTTGTATCGTAGACATTTGTGTATTAAATGTATTTCAAATAATTTGCTTTTCCTGAATTCATGAGTTCTAGATGAAGTGGTGGGATGTTTAGGAAACCTCGAGCACAGCTGTTGGTGCGGTTTTCATAGCACCAGCTGCGCAAACACAGGCTTGCCTCTGTATTTTTTTTCGTTTAGCCTGTGTTGACCTCTGCGTTGCCACCAGACGGCGGCTGCATACGTGATGATAGATCTCGTTATTGCCGTATTCATCCACAGTGTCATTTTGAAATTTAGTCCTCAATATTTCCTGGCTAGACTTTTGCTGGTCTATCCGTGCGGCATCGGATAAAGAATAGTGCCGCAGTGCGTCCCAGCTTGTCGTAAGAGGCGACTAAATGGGACACCAATCATATACAGGCAACTATGACACCAAAAATGAGCCTGTGACACTTTAACACCTTAAAACTTTCCCACAAGTTTGTATGCAATCAGTGGGTTCCCACGTCTGGAGACTACCGGTGGGGTAAAAGAACAGTCAATCAATTCGAAATGAGCATACAAGTGTCAACCCACTCAAACTTTAGATACACTTCATGGAAATGATCGCAATTAATAGCACTACCCCGCTGGGCACCACGATTGCAACGCACTCGGGTGATCCCAGAGCAAGCAGAAGTGCTTGTGTCAGAGCCCGACGGTTTCCGGGGGCGAGCAAAATGAAGTTTCCAAAATATTTTCATAAACTTCGGTTTGCAAGTTGGAACGTCGGATCGATGACCTCAAAAAGTTTAGAACTGGAAGCGATTATGCGTCGCAGAACTCTACAAATCCTGTGCGTACAGGACACGAAGTGGTGTAATACAGGAAATAAAGCGCGTTTTCTAGATTTAAAAACTAAGATGTTCTACTATGGAAACGTCAATGGATGAAACGGTGTTGGAATCGTTGTTGCAGCGGATCTTCTAAACAACATCGTTGGTATCTCGAAAATAAGCGACCGCTTGATGAATGTTAAACTCGTCATACACAATGAAACGTGGAACATTGTTAGCGCGTACGCTCCACAAAATGGATGCGACCAATCGGAAAAAGATACATTTTGGTCAGAGTTCGGTAATTTGCTTAGAAATATACCTATCGATGAGATGCTCTTCGTAGGCAGAGATTTAAATGGCCACGTCGGAGAAACAAATGTTGATTATGAGGACTGCCACGGCGGTAAAGGCTTTGGAACCAGAAATTCAGCTGGCGAAGACATCCTTGTAGCATGTAGGGCTTACGGCTTAACCGTCTTAAATACAATGTTTATTAAACATCAACGACATCTTATCACCTATAGCAGCGGAGGCCACGAAACGCAAATAGATTATCACCTCTGCAAAATGTCGATGAGAAACCGTGTTAAGGACTGTAAAGTAATACTTGGAGAATCGCTAGTAAGCCAACACCGTCTGCTCATTACAAAATTTTTCACAGCGGAACCACCGAAAACACGGGCATCGTTTGGAAAGCCAAAAATCCGGTGGTATAATCTATCGAAGGAACGAAGCGCAAGATTTATCGCACTGGCTAAAGAAGTACTTCACAATATAAACGGTATCGCAGACTCACTTAGCCCGCAAGAAATGTGGAACAGCATGCACGAGGAATGCATATAACTCGCAAAGTCCCATCTGGGGACTATATCGAAATACCATTACGTCGGCAAAGAAACATGGTGGTGGAATGACGAAACCAAACGAGCTGTTGCCGACAAGAAGAGTGCATTCCAAGCGTGGACAAAATACGATCGGAGCGACGATATCGAAAAAGCTCGACTGGCTCTTGAATACGAGCGTCTTAAAGAGATCGCAAAGTAAGTCCTGGCTCGAACTCGAGCGGCAGAAGCGGAAAACCTGTACCAGGAGTTGGAACAAATATCCTCACGATCGGCGGATAGAAGACAAGCTATCCAAGAAGTTCAAACGTCGTACAGTACTAAAATGCCAAATATTTTTAAGCTCGCTGCACAGAGGAGAAAAAATTCAATGGAAATAACCTTGCCGAAATACATCAAAAACGCAGACGGTCGCTTATTAACAAATGAAAAGGAAATTTGTGACCGGTGGCTTGAATACTGCAAGGAGTTGCTTAACAAACAGTTTCCACGTGATATCGTGCCGACAGCTGGTCTATTCGAGGAGGAAGTTTCGAACTTTTCAATCGGAGAAATAAGTATAGCAATTGGAAAAATAAAGCGGGGGAAAGCGACGGGACCGGACAGCATTCCATCAGAGTTTTGGTCGAAGATGGAGGGGATCGGCAGCGTTTGGCTATCGAAACTTTTAAATAAATTCAAATGTGGGCAGTCATGCCGAATCAATGGAGAAGTAGCTTCTTGGTTCCATTATACAAAGGAAAAGGCGACACTCGAGAATGCAACAACTACCGTTCAAGCAAGCTTATGTCACACACAATGAAAATCGTCGAAAGAGTCTTAAACGAACGTCTTCGGCAAATAATAAAGCTCGATAATAGCCAGTGTGGATTTGTTGAAGGAAGATCGACGGTGGACGCTATCCAAAGCCTACGAATAATAATGGAAAAGCACCGAGATTCGTCTAAGGATTTACACATGGTATTTATCGACCTCGAGAAAGCATTCGATCGAGTGCCTAGGGATCTCATATGGGCCGCGCTGAGGTCTCAAAACGTACCGGAAACGTATGTTAGAATAATACAAGACATGTACGGAAACGTGAAAACTGCGGTTAAAAGCTCTGCTGGACTAACGAGAGAATTTCCAGTTAATGTCGGAGTGCATCAAGGAAGCGTACTTAGCCCTTTCCTCTTTAAGGTAGTATTCGACTATCTTTTAAAAGACTGCATGCGCGAAGCAAATGTAACGCCAATTCTCTTCGCTGACGACGCAGTTATACTTAGCGATAACGTCGAAGATTTACAGAACGCCTTAGATTCATGGAGAAATGCGCTGGAGAGAAACGGGTTTAAAATAAGTCGTTCAAAGACGGAGCATTTGACGTGCCCATTTGCGCATCCGTTGCGACCTGTTCCGGATATAATGTTAGACGGAATAGTTCTTCCGAAAAGCACTATCTTTAAGTACTTAGGATCAATCGTTAACATGGAAGCGAAATGTGACGACGACGTAAACCACAGAGTGAGTGTGGGATGGATGAAATGGCGGGAAAATTCGGGAATCTTTTGCGACCGAAAATTTCCACTTAAATTAAAGGGGAAACTCTACACCACGGTTGTTAGACCAGCTCTTATATACGGTTCACAGTGCTGGATAATGTACGAAGCGTTTAAAAACAAAATGACGGCAGCGGAAATGAAAATGTTAAGGATGTCTAGTGGAGTCACTAAACGCGATTGTATTAGATCTACGCGTATAAGAGGAAGTCTACATATAAAGAATTCGGTAACCGAACAGCTTGAGGCGAATAGAATGAGCTGGTATTGCCACGTTCAAAGAAGATCTGCGGAAAATCCGGTTAAAAAGGCACTATCAACTACGGTCACGCCAACTGTAAGAAAACGAGGTCGGAAAAAGAATTCCTAGATTTCTCAGATGGCAAATGCGCAACAACGCCTGGGGCTAACCACTGAAGCGATCCAGGACCGAGCATTATGTAGACGCGTTCTGCGGTCTGCGACATTAGCCAACCCCATAAGCGGAGCAGCAACGATGCAGTAAAAATGGGAAACTCGTTACGCATAAGTTCGTATAACGAGGAAAGGGTTAATAAAAGGATAAGAAGAAGAAGAGACTTTTGCTGGTCCATAGTGAGGACCTGGCCTTGTTGATAGTCTTAAAGAGATGAGTGTGCCACGTAAGTTTTTCATCCAGTGTGATTCTTGGATATTTGATTTTCGCTGAGAACTCTATTGTTTTTCCGAAGAGTGTGGCATTTCTGAGTCTATATCGCCTTCTTCCATTAGTGAATGCAACTATGGCGCTTCTCTTGACATTGACTTTGAGGCGAACCTTGATACACCATTCAGCAACTAGCTTTAGAGCCCTCTGGAGGCGTTCCGAGATTGTGTCTTCGAATCTACTTCTGATTATGATAGCAATGTCATCTGCATATCCCTGGACATAGAAGCAGTCATTTCTGAGAATAATCAGTAGTTCATTAACTACAATGGACCATAGCAGGGGTGTGAGTACTCCTGCCTCAATAGAAGTTATCACACTGAGTTTATTGCTGCCTAATGAGGTTATTAACGGATAATTTATGACCCGACTTTGTGACATACAAGTTGAACGCCCCACTCCAACAAAATCAAACAAATAGTCAAACAATCAAGAAATGTATCTTTAATTTCATATTTCATATATTTACTGTTAATTCATTTAAATTATTATTATACATAATTTATAAATAAGAAAACAAACTACAAATTAGAAAGTATAAACTGTACAAATCTTAACAATATGTCATTATAGAATACGTAGAGCTGCTTCAATAGACTAAAAACAAAACAGAGATATCAGAGTGTTACAAATAGAGAATTACCTAGAAACAATATATATTCTTATTTTTTATTTGAATACCAACCAGAGTATTGATTCATTTGAAAAAAAAAACAAAATTAAAACAGTCTCTCTGATACCAAGATTCAGACGTCAAACAAACGCTAATTGTTGAGAAATACCGGGAGGGTGCCGGGATGTCATAACATCCTTCTTCTTCAGCAAATTTAAAATAAAGACTTTTTCATAACTTTACTTTTGAATAGGATTTAACAACTTTGGCAAAGGCTGGATACACCCGTTGAAGTAATCCAGATTACAGTCCGTGCATTATGTAACAAAATGTTGGCTAGAGGAAACTACCGCTGAGCATTAATGAGACTTTAGTAATTTCGAATTATTTCAAACAATATCGCCATGTCGAGATCTACAAGATGCGGACATTTCGTTTCGTTCTGTCCTATGACCTATTACCATTCTGTATACAAATAGGTTAGGGCTGTGCGCTCTAAGTGGCAGAAATGGGAGATTCTTATGTTTCAGAGACAGTACCTCTACTATCCTGTATCGAGGTAATAATCAACATAATCAAAGTGATAAAGGGCAGCAAGCTATCGTGTCTTGCCTGTCTTTTAACGAAGTTTAAATGAGCGTTGCGAATTCTATCGATTATAAGTAAGCAGTTAAGAGAAGAGGACGATCGTCAGGACACATGCAATTTACTTTACGTCGACTGTGACCGGCAGAATGGATAGAAATAAGTCTTTAATTCCAATGTATGGATGATTTGATGCTTGCAACATTAAAGAACAAACCGAAAACTCTGAGCTGAAACACGCGAAAGGAATTCACAGCCTCGAAGACTTAATAATGGCGACGAATATTTTTTGATTACTCTCCATAACCAACCGTTAAGTAAGGTGATTAAAGTTTATCAAAGATAAAATTATTAAGAGGACTTCATCCTCACACCCGCATGCAGACAGATATGACTCAACGAGCTAGGTGTATCACAACAGTTTAAATCCAGGTTCAAATGAGTCAAACATGCGCGGTATGCTTTCTTCGATTCCCGACAGAGATTGTGAATGAATTTCAATACTAGAACGAAAGCATCACAATCTCGAATTTTAATGTGCCCATCGAAGAAACAAATTCAGAATTAAATTGCGAATCTCTTACCATCACAGGCATAGTAGCTGCGATCAAGTCATTGTAGAAATTTCAATCAAGCTCTTACGAGTGTTATTGGCCACTAACTGATGAAAAACATATTTGGAAAGCAAAACAAAATACAAACTGTCTAAAACAAAAATGAAAAAACGTAGGTTGGAAGCATGTATCTTTTACCAAAACAAAGCAGTATCCAGACAAAGAACAAGTTCATTGTCTTCCTCTTGAAAGCAAGAAAATTAATTTAAAAAAGATTACCGACCATCGATGGGTTTTTGATCACATAAACACCTGAGGAATCATAGCAGGAAAACTATGCAACGTAGGCACTCATCTTAACAGTAGGATGTCAGAAGACTTGAAAGTGCATTCTCTCTATTGTTTGTCAATGATACATTTTGGGTTACCGTGGTGTTGCTAGTTTATAGCTAACGATTCACCGATTCGAACACAATTTCACAACAAAACATTTCCTCGTTATGACTGAAAAGTGGCTAACGACAGTATCAGAATCAATAGTTAAATGTGAATTGACATTTGAATTCCTATCACAACAGTGACAAGGTTCTAAAAGTGCTATTTTTGTTCCGTTTAAACGTGGACTTATCACCATTTTAGGACCTCAGTGCATCTTATGCATGAAAATAAATATTTTTCCATTTTCTCAAAAATTTTTGTCCACATCGAATTTCAAATGAATAGACCTGATCGAACACGAAAGGCATGATCACCACACAAAGTTGGAATTAGCAATGGAGTCCTCTCAGTCGTCGAGAAGTCTGGATTTGTAGAATAGAATATTGGAAAATCGTTGCAAAACTCAGAAGCAGGAACATACAATCGTTCTTTTCCAGTTGTAGGGTAAAACCGAAATAGGTGATTCACTAAAAAATATGCTTCTCATGTTGCCTACTCGTATGTGCGTCATGGATCGCACGGATGTAGTAAATAGTTCTGTTTAAATACTTCGAAACTCAGATCAGATAAAAGTTCCGTTTTTTGCCGGTTAATGTATTTTTACTTTCTCATCGTGCTGTTGCCTCTAGTAATCAAGAGAAGATGTGAGTAAATGTATGGAGATTTATATACAAAGCTTGTCTACTCTCAAACCCCACGTATATGCAACTTGGGAACTCTAAAACGATATAGACGACGATGGAAACCACGGCAAAAGAAACAAAATAGGAAATTTCGAAACCAAGACCTCACACACAGCAGTGACAGAAATAGGATTCATTAATTCACTTTGAGAAATTGATAAGGATCTATGTTCTACTTGAAAGGAGATGCAATTTACCGAAGATGAGTAGACAATATGACACTTTTCATAAGAAACAAAGACGACTTTTAGATAGTTTTGGTCCCTCACCGGAGCATTTCAATCATTTTTAACAAACAAAAGTGAATGAGATCATGAATCAACAGTTCCTATATTTCCATGGTCGCGGAGGAAGATAAACGGAGTGTTCTTCTTGACATGGGTAAAAGAACATTGAAATACTCAACGCCGGGATACTTTTGACTTCATAAGCAAAAAAAAAAAAAAGGAGAATAACCAAATGTCCGCCTGGGTTACTAAGGCATTTAGGAGTGGACACACCGAGAAAGAGCAGGTTTGGTCATCTTTATCAGAAACACTTTGAATGTAATTCAGAATATCGGATGTTGAACTTAATTAAATGGCTGCTGATGATGAGCAAGATATAGGTTATTTCCAAGACATAATTAAAAGGGAACATCTGGATGAACAAAGATGGAGCTCAGATATGGCTGGTACGTATTTTGCTTAGTTGGGATCTCCCTCTAGTACAATCAAAATTAGAAGTGTCAATAAGAAGGACCTTTTCTGGGATAGTAGAAACGCAGCAGAAAAGAAACGTTACAGCCTCAGCAGGCCCCGAAATTAAAACTAATCTTAAAAGTGCATTTTGTCTCGGAGAATAAGGTGTAACAATAGTGCGTCAGGGTAAACAGCTACAGGTATTCACGAACTATCTTACTACTAAGGCAATTAACTCTGTGATCAATTACAGAGAATAGATTTTGGAAAGACCAATGATTTGAAAGATCCTGGCATGAAGGTCTGACATAGAAGGCATTGCTGAAGCACAAAATTGCTTTGGCAAAGATAAATTTAAATCGACACCATCATAATGTACTCATTAGTCCAATTGCCGAAGCAATGCCTGCATGAGAAATGTCTCACAGAGGGTGTATGGTCAGCTAAAAAAAAAAAAAAAAATCAGAACTAACTATGCAACGACATTAATGGGCAGTGTTAACAGTGGTGTAGCTAGGTATGATTCAAAACGATACTGACCAAGATAAGAAATGAGGCAACAAAAGGGGGATTAGGTATGAGACTACGACTAAAGGCAATATACCTCATCGATCGATCTTTTGAACTTAGTTTCTGGTGCTAAACATCAACCAAATAATATGATGGATCCCTTCTAAATGAAAACTATTTCAAACAAAGTATGAGAGAGACGATATAAAGTTAAAAGGTACTCGTACATCCTAGGCTTAGACACACACGTGGCTGTTAGATCTTTCTTCTCTGGATGGGAAAAAAAAAAATCGAATCGTGTGTACCGTGCCCTTCTAGTATTTGTTGCAGAATATCTATCGCTTACACATATGTATCTATAGTAAATATCTTTTGCTTCTTCTTCATCAATTAATGAGTTTAAAAAATTTGTTCAAGAGAAATCTTTAATAAATATATATTTACTTTTGTGTTCGAATTATTTCTAAGTTTACTTCTTTTTTTCTTTTTTTCATTTACTAATTGTATTTTTGTCTTTTATAAATAACGAGGATAAAGTCTAAAAAAAAAATTGGTTAAAAGAAAATATTTTACAACCGACTCGTGTCAAAAATTCGCTCCACAAAAGTGTGGAAGAAAACAAAAACGTACAACGAAAATAACTTAAATTCTAAATTGAAAAGACGTGCCTAAGGAGTTGTGCGCGTCCTGCGTTAGTGTATCGCACGGCAGTGGATAGTGGATAGGGTGTTTTTTTGTTTTCGTTTCGTAGAATTAAACTTAAATAACTTAGAATATACAAAGTTGGTGAAAATAAGCCACAACTTGGGATGCGGACGTGGGTGGCAATAAATGATGACAAATGATAAATAAAACAAAAAAAAAATAAAAAAAAGAAGAAAATAAAAGGAGAAAATTTAAAAAAAATAGTTCTTAGTTTTTAATCACTTGTTTTTAAGCGTTTCACAGGACCATCACTGCCTTGAGAGTTGGAGTCTTCGGAGAATTGCACAAATTCGGTGGCACCCTGCGAATCGCTAACCATTGAAAAGCCTGTAACAAGAGGAAAATTCATTTTTTCAAATTCAAATATCTAAAGCATAATAATTGAGAGAGAAAGAGAATAATAGCATCTTAAGCGATTTCACTTTGGTATCTACGATCTCCACTCACAAGTGTTTGAATCTTCAGCTGTGAGAGCGCCGGTATAGCTCGGTGTTATTTGCGGGGGTGTGCTCTTTTGTGAGGTGTTCTCCTTGTCCTTAGAACTCGAATGCGAATGATGGACCTTCTTCTTTTCACTATTCGATATCGGCACCCATTTGTAGATTTTCATAGTTGTATCACCGATTGTAACCCATTTCTTCTCCCTAAACATAATAAAAAAAAAAAAAATTAACACAAATTCGGGATTTAACTTACGAAGGCAGCCCAATGAAGAAGATCTACCATATTTTGTGCTTACCAGTGTCGAACTTTGTCGACCGCCTGCATAACACGCTTAATGTCGTCTTTAGCACGACTTCGAGTTTCAGCGCGTACACTTCGCGACATTGTCGTGGTGGTAGGAATTTTGACGAATTTTCAAAACAAAACTCTTTACTCGAAAATGTGATTTTTGATTTAACGGAGAAATTTTCACGATGCAAGCAATTTTGGAGAGTCGAATAAATTTTTGTTGCGAATTCACTAACTGGTCGTGTGTGTGAAAAATGTAAACATGAAATTTTTCAACAAATATGGCGAATTGTAACTTTACTCGAGTGACACTAACGGAACGGATGAGACTTGGAATATGGGTGAATACTTAACGAAGGCTTATTCAAATCCTTTTGTCTCTTTCGTTTTGTTGGAACAAATGTCACATGTTGCAAGTGGATGTCGTTACTTTTTAAAATTAAGTTTCATTTCCTATTTTAAATGGTTAGATCAATAGAACATAAATGGATATTTAATCTTTGCCATTTAATTGGATTGACACAATATTTATAGAATGGTTTTCATAATTAAATTGTGGTCTATGATTTTTCCTGTCGAATCACTTTAAACGAGCGTTGATCATAGGAAATCCTGTCTCACTTCGATCGAAATGATTATTTTAACTGACACTCTAGCAGTCAGCCTTTTGGAAAAGACCAATGCACTTCGTAGCCATTTCAACGGTTCGCGATTGCGTGCTGGCCTCCTTTGCGATAGACCGCGTCGAACCTTTTATGGGATGAATCACCTGTCGCACTCGTATGTTTGCAAGAGTACCGATATATATTAGGTTAGGAAAAATAGGGTGTGCCATATGACACAGACACTAGGCACCAAAACGGGCCCATCGCGATTCCCTGTGGGTTCAGTTAAAACCAACTACAATTTGCAAAAACCTAAACAGTCTCCCTATTAAAATACCTAATTTCTCTACAAAAGCCAAGAAGGCCTTTGAAATCCATAGCGTCTATTTCCTCTAAGTTTTCAAAGAAGTATTTTCCTAAGAATTTCCTTCGGCTACGCGATATTGCCTCACACTCACACAATATGTGTGTTATGTAGATCCCCGCTTGTAGATCCCCGCAGAATCTACAAGTGTCTGTAGTGTTTGTCAGTTTTAGTCTCTTTTCGTGTTTCAGCAGTAGACCATGCCCTGTTAGTATTCCTATTAGCGTTATAAGCTTATCCCTATTCAGCTTAATAAGCTTTCTAGATCTGTTACCGTCGAGAAGTGGCCATAGAGCCTTTGATACCATTTGTCTTTCCAGATTCTACCACCTTATCCTGACGGTTTGACATCAGTATCCTCACTATTGTCGAGTAGCCCTCCTCTTCTTGCAAGCTCGTCTGCTTGTTCATTTCGTTCTATACCGCAGTGTCCAGGCACCCAGCACAATCTCAGCCTGTTCTGAACGCATAATACTTTGAGTATTGTGCGACAGCCCCTGACTGTGTCAGAGTTAATGTTGATTGACTCAATTGCCTTAAGAGCAGCCTGGCTGTCGATGTAGATAGTGATATCTCTGCCGGATACCGATCTCATCTGCATCAGCTCAGCCGCCCTGAGAACAGCTAGAATCTCTGATTGGAAGACACTGCTAGTGTCCGGTAGCCTTATGGACACTCTCAGTTTCGGGTCCTCCGAGAAGATACCGGAACCTGTTCCTTCCTCTGTATTCGAGCCATCTGTGAAAGCTACAATTTCGTTTGATTTTATCACTGCGATTTCTTACCAGTACTTTCTCTTCGGATATAATATATCATACGGAATGTCGAAATCGATTAAGGAAGGGATTTCATCCGTTTTAATAATATTGCTCCTCCAGGATCGTGCCGTGTCCGAAGCTACTGCCTTTGAAAAGAAAAGTTTTTTTTTATCTGTAGATCAAGGTGTCCCATGCTGCCGTAGGGGTTGTTCAGAGCGCTCCTGTAATGGCTATGGAAGCCGTTCTCTGACCACAGCTTATTTTCCGTAGGTCGTAGGTAGAGATATCTTGCTTTGAATGTGGACAATACCACAGGTCCAGATGGTATATCACCGAGTAGATGTCCTTTCCCAATAAATGGGAATCTTCTTCTGTCACGTCTTTTAGAATTCAAGTGCTTGCTCACAAAAAAACCTCTGATTTAACGATGAGTGTAAACAGATACATGCAAAAGCGTATTAAGCTACGCTGCGTCTAAGGACAAGAGTTATTCATGCGGGGACAGGAAGAATAAAAGCGAATGCGATCACGCTATCGGGGAAATGAAGAAACGTTACTGCCGAAATGATGTTTGAAAGTCTTTTCAGCGAGTAAAATGAGCGTGTGAGGGCTGCAAAGCCAGTATTGAAGCGTGGAAAGATGAACATCGACAGCTAGTAGTAGAGTTATGTTAAGAATATGGCACGGCTATGTCTTCTGACTGTATAACGGCGATGATGATCAAAATCCTACTGTCAAACAGAATAAGGGTGTAATCTAATATTGAGCAAAAGGGGGCCTTATCGAAAACGCTTTTATATTGACACCTCCGAAGGTTGCAACGATTTGATTAGTTACAAGTTGCGGTCATGGGTTCTGGTGAGTAGCAGGACCTATGATAGTTACACAGTACCGTCTGGGCTTGATTTGTTATAGGTAGGTCCCCTAGTGGAAGCATAACGGTGGCTTTGATTTGAACATAAAGTCGCAGGAATACATCTGCCCGATGTAGAGTTGTGTAGTAAGCCTTACATCGGCAAGAAATTTTAGATCGGCTTCAGCTCTTACCAAAGGTGCAAGCTGTGCTCTCAACACGGATTCCGAATAGGAAATGTAGGAATTGACGGAGAGCGATGGCCATACGTATCCTGACCCCAATGGATGCATTGGCTTTCCGTGAAATTTAGTCTCACATAGACAGGAATTCACGTACAACACTAGAGACATCTGACAGTTGCAACCTGCCCTAAGACGTGAGAAAATTACGCCCCTCCTACCTAGATATATAAATATGAATAAAGAGCTACAATATTTGAAGCAGCTGGAGGTGACTTGATCTGGAGATCTTCTATAAGATCTGGTCAGAGGAAATAATGTTTTATGGGAGCGCCTGAAACCATTTATGGACAACCTGGCTGGATAATGTTATTGCAGCTTTAGGCAAGGGAACTCCACCATTTACCTAATATTCATACTATGGAAAATCTTGGAATTGCTACAATAGATAATGCTCAATGTGGCATGTGGTAATACGGAAAGCACTATCTTTAACAAATCTATAACGGCAATTGAGGAGCAGACGAAACGAGTTGGCATTGCAGTAGACCAAGTATGTAGATGTTGTCAAAGGAGCATATGTCTCCAGCTTAAGACAAAAAGCTGCTGTTGACAACACTAGTTTTGAAGCATGTCGTTTACTTGTAATTCGATCCCCAATTGCGTTGGGGTAGCCCGGCTTTCTCTTTTCATTTCTTCGAGGATTTTGCCCTTCATCTGTTCCACGTCCTGGATGCGATTTTTCCAAGTTGTCCTGGGTTTTCTTTTCGGTGCAGTCCTCTCCATTCTCATTTTCACCACCTCTTGGTGTTTCCTTGACTCGCCCCTTTCTATATGTCCGAACTCGAAACTCCGCCATTGCCAATCCCAAGCCTGGATTTAAAAAGAGGATGGGGCGGAGTAGAACCCATCACCAAACCTATCCAGGTGATACGAGTAATACCATGTGAGGGGCTCGCAGCCTGAATCACAGCGGCTAGAGTTGGGCTAATCGCCATATGGGCCATAGTCTATAAAGCATTCATCGCCAGTTCTGATATATAATGCCTTGACAATAAGTAGGAAAGCAGAGCTCATATTGAACACTATCCAGAGAAAATTTTCAATCAACTATTTTTTCTAGTAACGAAAGAAGATAACGAGCTTTTGGAGATGCACAGGATGGATCTAGAAAGCCAAATATGTCAACTAAAATGGCTAAGCCGCATCGATCGAATGAACCATTATGTTCCAAAGATAGGATCTTCAAATAACAGCCTTCAAGTTCGAGACTACAAGAGAAGACGTTTTAAGGCCCAAGCTATTGTAGATGCCAAAGCGCTGGGAGCTAGTTTCATAAGTATGTAGTGACAGTGCAACAAAATGGGCTCGAAGCACAAAATACATCCTAAAAACATTTATTTTTGATATTAAAAAAGGTTTTCTATTATTTGTTGCGCAATAATTTTTCTACAAAGAAATCTATTAAATAACGCACATAATCGTCCAAGTGACTTCTGACCTGACTCAATATTTATAGAACGGAACCGGCAGCGTATATTTAACGCCATAAAGTTGACCCCATAATTGATAAGGACGCCATCGACCGAGCTTCTAAAGCGCAATGAGGTCTGCTGTCGATTAAAACTTAAGTTCTGTCGCTATTTTCACGACGTAATACCCTGTCGAGCTATTGATTCTCCAGTTTTTATAAAATCAAAACATCCTAACCCAAATACATCGGTACCTCACTTTATTTTCTTCCTTGTTTTCGTTCTCCCGCTATGGGTGGAAATATTTTAAGAGAAACATAAATTCCTTTAAGTTCGATCTAATCATAAAAAGTAAGCAAACGTTTTACGTGCAATTTTTGGAAATTGGCCCAGTTATTCTAAAAAGCCGTGGAAAACAGGGTCCACAGAATATACTTATGCAAGCACTGCAGTGGGGGACATTTGAATAAGGTCATATTTTTTTAACAAGACGTTATTAAGTAGACAAATTAAGATTAAAAAAAAACAGTAGCGATTTGGCTTCACTTTGACGTTTCAAACTCAAATATAGTACTTCAATGCTTTTTATCGCAATGTCGCTTTCGCTTCGGATTTACTTTTACATTTTACATTAGTTACTACGAAAAAAATGCTATGCAACGTGACTTCACAGGCTGTAATCACAAGAAAAAAATGAAGGCAAACAAAAACGTTACGTACACTAGTTGGTGGAGCAGTTTTTAAGATTTGAATGGACTAATTACGAAGAAAGATATATTTTCAAATCAAACAAATGAAAAGCAAACAACGTTCCAGCTTACGCACAAACAAATTTCTTGAACTGTTAATAGAATAATTTGTGAACAATTTCAGAAATGTCAAAGCGAATACCATGTAACGTGACCAAAGTCGAATCCGAAGCAATCGTCTTATTATTGGAAAATGAAAGCAACACAATTAAGGTGCATATAATTAAAAGAGCATTATCATCTAACATCCCTGAGTTTTATTAATTTCCATTGGCAATGCCTGCGCTTTCGTTCAAACATCACAGCCATATTGAAAGAATGTATTGTGTTTTTTTTTTACTCACATTTCGTTAAAAAAACGTTCGACCAAAGAGCAAATGACAACAAACTCAACGATGAAATGAGAAAAGTCAGAGCACAGGTGAAAAAGTGTCTCGGGAACATGGAAGTGCGTGAGAAAATCTTTTAAGAAATTCCTCGTTTTTTTTTGTCCAAACTAAACAAAAATAAATAAATAAAACGAAATTATTAATCAACAAAAAAAGCCAACATACATCGCAGCACATTAGAGCACCCGGAGAGCACCGTCTCCAACGAAAATCGCTCTTAATTTGAGTAGAAAACTTCTGCCACCTTCTTCCATCACCACCATCAGCACCAGCAATAACAGCTTCTTTTCACATCATCAGAATAAATTGCAAAATACTAAAAAAAAAAAAACATCAATCCATCTCAACCCGGAGAAAAACCCAAACTTTCAGTCGCTTCCATTTTCTATTTTCCGCCGCTGCAAACGAACCCTAAGAAGTCCAAAGAAATCCGACAAGAAAATCTCGAGACTCCGTGAAAAGTGCGTACTCGTCGTGTAAAATCGCTGTTCCTTGTAACTCGTGCGCTTAAACAGGAACACAGCCTCGCAGCAGCAACCATCGTTTTCGGTTTGCAGCAAGTGTCTCATGATTTTTCATCAAAATACCCCTGCAACTCCGACTCGCTGAAGGAGTTCCCTTCTCTTTCACGAAAGCGAAAGAATTCAATTTTCTAATTAAAATTAAGTCCACATTCGTCGTAGCGAGAAGTAGTGTGGAGTGGCTATAGTGTGTGCTGAAAAAGTCGAAGCAAAAAAAAAGGAAAAAAAAAAGTGTTTGTGTGTGTATATATGCATACACCTGTCTGACTTCTCTCGTTTTTCGCGAACCAGGAGAGAAGTGGGTAATAAGCAAAAGGCAAACGAAATAAAGAAGAAAAAAAAAAAGCAAAAAAGTCCATCTATGGATGAGTGTGGAATTTGCCAATGTTGAAGAAGAATAGCACCCGTGAAACGAAATCGCGAATCAGAAGCGAAAAGTGAAAGCGAAGCTTCTACCCTCGCCCGCGGCGCCTTCTCATTTTTATTTGATTTTGATTCTCTATTCTTCTTCTAGTGTCAATTTTCGTTGTCGTTGTTTTCCCCCACCCGCCCCCCTCTCCCCTATCACGCAATTTCATTTTGTTTAGAAGAAAATAAAGAAACCAAAAAGGATAAAACAGCAAAAGCAGAGAGCAGAAATGCCGAAATGCGACGTCAAAACTCGATATATTCCTGCGACATTTGCCTGGATCCTGCTCCTGTCCACCACCTTACTGTTCTTCTTCTATCCGTGAGTATATCCTTGAAAAATAGACATTATTACATATGGTATACCTAAACTGATTGTATGTGTGCATGCGTGCTTGTAGAGTGCGAATATCATAGAAAGTAAGTTTGCGGTTAACAGTTTTGGTTTAAGATTAGCCTTTATTCATTGCATGCTTGTTCCTTCACAGACAAGAAGACAACATCGCTGTTGTCGAATGTGAGAAAATGTTTGAAACTCTTCTTGCCTCCTATGGCTTTGCCTCACGTCCCTGAATGTGGCCTTTGCCAAGGAAAGCCAACAAGAACACGAACTAGAGATGAAAACAGAGACACAACACTTGGAGACAAAGCAAACGGACACGAGGAAAGTAAAGAAAATTACAAGTTCCTACGTACATACGTATGACTATCAAGCTACTCTAAACACTGGTGTTTGTTGAATCGGACTGTGCTACCACCCACCATCACTATTATCTTGGTACCCGATGGACCGGCCTTCACTGGGACGCTCACTTCGTTCCTCCTCTGTTATAGGCAGCGAAATTTCGATGGCCTAGGTTAGGTTATGGGATTTTACAGCAGTAAATCAAATTCAAGGGAACCATCATGGAAGTTTGGGCAGCATCTAATGCTTTCTAGAAACTTGTGGAGTGACTGATGTCTGGATGCTGCCTGACCAAATACTTATTGTGCCTCTCCTTCTATCCTCCTATTCCCTACGAAAGTTTGCAAACTGTTGTCCAAGTGGCCCTAGAGTGAGTTTGTTTTTTGTGTGAATTTTAAATTAATTTGCATTATGAACTGTAAGGGTGAGTGGAAGCCTTTTAAATAGCTACGCCAGTGGTACTCTGTAACAGATCGTGAATAATAAACGGCGCTTTTCCCCTAAGCAGAACCCATTAAGGGATTTACGTTCGACAGAGAAAAACAAATAATTCTTCAGCTGGGGTTGGTGTCAATATTTCGTAATTTCGTAGAGCTCTACAAGATACAAAAAGTGCTTGGTCAAAGGTCTACCATATTTCTATTCAAATGCTTATACTCGTACTTTGCATTTTTGTTAAAAATTTTAAACGATGTTCCAGTGTTCGTGTAATGGTGTTCGGTTTTTCGTTCGATTATGTATTTAGTTCAGAGCTTTTTCGGTTTTAAAATTATCTTTCAATGTGTTTACTTAGATTTCTATTTACTGATAAGAACTGGAGATAAAGACGTTGGGACAGAGATAATGATAAACTTAAGTGAGTGTATGTACTTGTCAGCAAGGTCAGGGTTTTTTTTTTCTTTTCTTTTTTATTTGATTGGAACACGCACGTGTACACAAGTCACTACAGTTTTTGTGTGTCAGGTGGAGAAAAATGCACGATGCTCGAGTGTTGTGATAACCTACAATTTTTTTTTTATCCGAACAGAGTACTGGGAAAAGGAATTTGTCTATTTTTCTGCTTGTTAGTTTGAGTAATCGCTTCGGGGAATATATGCCTAAAACATCAGTGTCTAGTAGTTGTAGCCCTAAGCCGGATATTCAGGGACGAAGTGAAGTCGTCATCACTCTCACAGAAATCGAAAGTTGTTGCATGACCTCATGCTTAGTACACTACGAGCTTAAGAAAGCATAGGGCTCTGTTACGACGTCAGTGAGCAGTGTAGGGTATTTTCTACTAAAGAAGTTGCGAAGCATCGGCGATCTCAACCAGTCCATCGGCGATCTTCTTTCCCGTGATCCTATTGTAGCCCTGGACCCATACACGACTCAGTGAGTTCAGTGAAGCTATCAATGCAGATGCTTAGCCCTATCACCGATGCTTCACAATACTCGTACAGTTCATCGCCATGAGGATTTCGTATATCTCCACTTGGGCGGCAGACGTATGTTTTCCTAACAAGGACTGAAAACTATTGTTGTTGTTCAACAGGAAAGCATTTTCAATCATTTTGGGAGCTTTCTCTTATGACCTAAATACATTCCTTTCCTGGTTCAGCTAAAGGAGTTTTGCATTCAACAGCACACAGCCTACATAAGAACAGAGTCCATAGAAAGTCGGCGCGCAAGTTCATCAAAACTTCAGTTCAAAGACCGCTTCTTCTTTGGCGAGTATAACTTTGAGAGTGTAGTCGTCTAAAGCAGAGCAAAGCAAAGCTAGAAATTGACCTCATGCAGACCAAACGGATCGTTCTTTGGAGTCTGGTAAAAGCAGCAAACTACATCATCATCAGGCAATATAATTGGTCTTAACAGATTGGTAGATCGAAACGATAACGTATTGGAGGTTTTCAATGCAAGGTGTTGAGGTGGCCGTGGTACTAGCTATCGTTTCTCACTCGGAGGGTTCGAATCCTACTCATGGCAAGTTTTTCATTTGTGTAATTGGAACTCAGTCAGAAAAATCTGCGTATGAAGGCATAACACTGACATGTAGATTTAGCTGTTGTAGAGTTTCAAGCACAAAACAACCGTTAAAAAATTTATAACCTGAATCATTTCGAGTGAAGAAAAACCCTCCGTCCTATTCGGACTCCCAGAACTGGAGAGTTAATATCGAAACCAAATATACCTGAGTTTCAAATCGCTACATCACTTTCTATTATTCCGCCCGCGCTCTGGCAACAGTAAAAGGGTATCATAACCCCTCTAGGCGCGCGTAAATTATAAGAATAAAAAAATTAAGAAAAAGTAGTTTTGCATCTACGCAAATACTAGGAGAGATTTCGCTTCCTTTAAGCTCTAGATGGGACAGACCAGTCAGTTTTCCCTTGACTACGAACCGCACAGAAAATTACATTCAATGTTGCACGTATTATGACGGCCAGAGTCTACAAAAAGCGGCTAAGTGAGAGAGTTTGCGCTGTGGTCTCGTCACCGACAAACACTAACATAATGGGGAACCAGTATTACGTAATAACTAAGGAAGTAGCTGAGATGGCCTAGACAAAGGGCCCGTTTTATGATGATGATGCCGTTAACCGGAAAGTGGAAACAGAGCGTGCACATTTGTAGGGAGCGAGGGAAGTGTATAGAACCCAAAAAAGAGAAGAAAATACTGCAAGAAAAAAAAACGTTGTCTCTCGGCCAAAGAAAGTAGAAAATTCCCGCGATCGAAACAATATCCGGATGTTTTGCCACAAAGTCAAACTATTTTATGCCCTTCAAAAACTATCGAGGCATATCCCTGAATAATATCGCATAAGATCCTTTCCAACGTCTGAAGCCAACAATCAGCTCGTGCCAGTGTGGCTTCCGGCCCTGCAAATCGACAATAGACCAAATTTTTACACTGAGGCAAATTCTGGAAAAGACCAACGAATATCGAAACTCACTACCTTTACATCGCCTTTAAAGCCGCATATGATAGCATTCATCTATCTATCGGCGATGGCCGAATTCGGGATCTCGACAAAACTGATCAAATTGTGTCGCGTGAGACTGCAAAACACGAGGTGCAAAGCATTTGCGATGTTTTAAACATGCACTAGATTTCAGTAAGGAGAGACATTTGACAATAATCCTCCAGTCAAGAGAATCTTCGTTTCCAAGCCCTTGGTTTCCAAAGGACAAGGCCAAACCTTCGTTTAAATGAACAAGCCATCGCGAATGCCACGAATGAACGCTTGTTCTAAACAACTTAAAGCAACATAAACGAGATCGCAGAGGATGTAAGGCTGCATTGTCTCAGGCAGAGGCTCTTCACGGGTCGATCACATGTGGGACTACCATACGGGCTAGACATGATCCATCATCTGCATATGCCACGTATTTCAACTTCATACGTGATGCAGTTTTACATATATAGCCCGCTGTCAGTGACCACAATCGAAGCCAAGTTACATATGCCATCAAAAGTTATGTTATCTAAAGCATTCCTATTTGCCGAGTACTCTTTGACTTCTGGCCATACAATTTTGAAGAGCAGTCTTATAGAATCATCTTCATATCAGTTTTGCAATAGACATCCCTCCATACTCTTCAATATGATAGAGGTAAGACTGATAACCTTTCTTTCCCGATTTCACTAACTCACAAAGCTGATTTTCGAAAAATCAGCACATGTCTCTGTATCAACGCTAGTGCGCAAACCCATCTTATTAACGACTTCAAGTCCTTTTTTTTAAATTGCCAATCGCAAGAGTAAGATCGACGTTTATCCTTCCTTTCTTTTTCTCGGAAAAACTTCGATAACTTCTTTGCTATATTTTTTTAAAAAAATCATTTGGCAACAACTCCCTTTTAAGTAAGAAAGGGACCAACAATTTAAAGATGAATTTCTACCCACCACAAATGGTTTCCCTGCCGTTTTTCTTCAAAAATTCTCGTTTGTTTTGATTTCACGGCCTTTGAAAATGACAAAGAAATCGATCTTATCGCAACCGATTTTACATAAAGCTTTTGATAAGATTGATCCTCTTCGAACCGACTGAAACTCGGTTTTAAACCTTATTTATTAGAATGGAAATATTTTTATTTAACCAATGTAACAGTGTTTGGCTCAGATCCGTCCTTTCAGTTCCATTTCTGGTTTCCTTTGAGGTTCCTCAAGGCAGCCATTTTAGTCCCCTTCTCTTCATTGTTCTTATGCACGATTTAGAGAGGATCATTATACACTTCTCCCTCTCCCTTTACGCTGTCAACACAAATTTCTAAAGATATTTATTCTCCCCATGATCACCCAATCTATAACTCTCCCACATAGATGCAAACCGTCTCCTCTATGGGCAGTCTATTTTCCTGGTTGCATCTCAGCAAGTCTTTGACATATTTTTCGAAAATATTCGACACATGAGGACGAACCAATTTCCCGCATGTTCCAAAAGGTCAACCCAAACCTCTCTATTATTTTTATTTCAACCTGAGCAACCCCCGTCTCAAACACCATTCCTATTGTGCCAAACTCTGAAGTCTCTTTTTTAGGTCTCAAATCCTGGTACTGAACAAAATAAATGAGAAGCACACCCCATACCTCCTTAAATCATGTCCGGCTGGTTATTCTCGGATTTTTTCTTTCAATGAAGCCGATATCACAAATTCAATTCTACCTTCTACGGTCTGATGCGGAAACCTTCGACAGCATTCTTCAGCTGATAGCCTCCTTATCTGTTGGATAGAATAAAGTCTTCCTGTCTTCATGTGGTAGAACATGTAGTTTTAAAGCCAAAATTGTTGATTACCTCCGCGCGCTTTCCTTCATATTTATGCTTGCACCACAGGAAGTATCATATAAAGTCCGTATGCTACTTTTGCAGGACAGAACATCACTGTCAATCCAAATCGAAAGACTTACAGATCATGATAGCCTAGGAGGGCACACAAAAGAAACTCCGTCGTAGTGACTATGATCTCTACAGAATATGGAAATGCGAGCTCGCGGAAGGCCTGGCACAGCAGTCTCTCATTACATTGTAAATCTATCTGCTGTTTCACGTGGTAATCTTTTCCGATTCAAGGATAGTATGATCGCAAGCTGTTCTTCGTCTGATTTCAGCATTTTCTGGTCTGGTCCTTTTGCTAGATTTAGTCTGAAACTTTGGCTTGACACTGAATTCTTAGTACGAGTATATGGTCTTGGTTTCGCACCTAGTTGGCCTTGGCTTCGATCTTGTAACCTTTGCTGGTGCGAACAAAGATCTTTTAAAGGCTTTTACAGAGCATAATGATGACACCATGAAAGAGGAATTCTATGATCTCTCAGATTGTGCATATGCCCAGTACATCAGCTATGACACTTAAATTGTACTGAAAGATCTTATTTCAAGGCAGTCAAAGGGAGCCGTCTTTAAGTAAACCTGTCAGGTTAAACAACAGATTCAGATTTTAGATCTCAATATCCACAAAGAGACTTAGTGATCCCCTGATCCATCAACCTTCAACAAAATTGATTACATTGTGTTCGATGTATGAACAAAACCATATAAAGTTGCGATGAAAAGAACAATAGGCGCGAAGCACAATATCGAGATAAAGATAGTTGTTAATGCCGGAATGACGTTCGAAAGTTTTATCAGGGAATAAAACGAACATGCAAGGGTTACAACTATTTTTGCGGACTTTCCAACGAAGATAAGGGTAAAAATCCGTTTATCAAGCAGAAGTAACTATTCACCCTAAAGGACGATGACAGCAAATTCCGTCGCTCTGACCAAGACGAATATAATTTAGCAATACCGAAGCTTAAACCAAATAAAGTTGTTGTCGCAGCGAGCTAATTAAAGCAACTAGAGATGTCGTGGTTGAAACATGCACAAGTTCATCTGGAAAAAAAAATATAGTTAGAGCGGAATCTTAAAAATATTTGTCCGTTCTCCACGAAACGAGACCCTTTTGACGCGCCAACTATAGAGGAATAAGCCATTCATAAAGAACCCAGTTGGTCTATGAGTGCGGTTCCAGGCCAGGAAATTCCGCCTTTTATCCCATTAATTTTAGATCTATTTCCCGACTTCAAAGCGCGATATGAACCTCTAGTTTTGACTCTGTACATCCTGTCAGGTTGTATAGGATGACTGTTCTCGCTGCTTTATTAAGGTCGGTAATGAATTAACAAAACCAAAGAAAGTATGTCCAAAAACTCACTAGCCACCAAAAGAAAAAAAGATTCCGCTCATTGATTCGAGCACAGCGAGCCGGCAATGGATCTTTCTTGAGCACTGAGTTTTGAATCAAATGGTAAACAAGGGCAAAACAAAGTTATCAGAAAAGAACACACTCCACTCCGCCTCTCCTTTCGCCCTCAAAATACTGTTCTATCGCTATTTTCACCACCAGTGCTCTTCAGAAATTGCCAGTAGAATTCCGCCCCTTCAAACCTCCTACAGTAACACCCGTCTCGCTATGAATGCTCATCAGTACACCCCCAAGCCCACTTTCGTACGTACCCTGAAATATCGTGATTCTTTCCTAAGCCGATCAACTCGCTCATGGAATGCCCTGCCGAGCTCTAGTCATCATAACCTCCAAACATTCAAGACCAACGTACATCGGTACCTTTCTTTCTTTCCTCTCTAACTTTTCATCGCCCACGCTGTGTGCAATAATTTTAAGGGTACTAATAACCTCTTGAGCGCACGCTAATTACAAAAAAAAATAATAATAACTTTAGCATGTTTAAAGCGGAAATTTTGGCTATTTGGCTAAAGAAAAACGGATATCTGCACGTGATATTCTTTCCGGATAGTAAGGTTGTTATTAAATCCTTGGGGTCATTCTTAGAAAATTGTCATCTCATGGAGAGAGCACCCATGTAAGGTGCAGGGGCACAGATTCATTTCAAGGAGTTGCAGGGCCGACGAACTCGCCAAATTGATGCCAGTATTCCTATCATCGCCATATATCAATCGCTACATGCAAACTAATGCTAAAGCTAGATGCTGATTAAGTGTGATTTTTTAGAGGTACTCTTTAGAGTGGGGATTCCATGAGAGATCACGCATGCGTACTGTTGCACTGATATAGTATTTTTGTTTAGAACTCGTATCGTTTGACATTTCAGCATAGTAATACTAATACCTTCCGAATCTTCTGCGTTTCAGACGTTGGGCTTTTGAAGAGCTTCAAGAAAGATCCACTGTTTTTGACCAAAATTTTGTTCAGCGGTGAGGTCCATTTCTACCTTTGAAGCTAGGTCAACAAGCAAAACAGCCGTATTTAAGGGCGCGGAGCATTTCGAAGAGGTTCGGGAGCTGCCATTTCATTCATACAGTACCTCTTAAAGAATCACCCTTTAGAGGGACAAACCTAGGTGGATTACTGGGTGTGTCAAGCAATGAATACTATTACACTTATGCGTTTCTGTATTTTTCGTCCGTCTTTTGCTTTCCGTATCAGGCTTTAACATATTAGAGCTCCTTGTTTATGATGACTGGATTCTAGGTCTCCAGAAAATGAGATAAACTTGTTGTCACAGCAAGTGTCTTTAAATGTGAATAAAAGAAGGTTTTCGTGTGCTTTCTTTGTTTTGTTGTGGGTGTTTCGATAAACAAATGATAAACACAAATCGAACTACGTCGTATGCTCTGAAAATTTCCTTAAACTACAAAAACACTGACATCACGAACGAGTACTCTTCGTTGCATCGTCTATTACACAATCAAACACCTCCGATATTTTCTTCTAAAAAAAAACCAATGCTCAAATACGAGTATTTCGAGAAAAGAAAATTGAAAGATATCCGAGAGCTTTTCAATTTTCTCGACACCTGCACGCTCCCCACAACTTATGTATGTCATTTACAGCACTCTTATGCCACCTCCAAATGTTCTACGTTATGGTTTCCCCCGTTTGCCACATAATGTGACTAGCTACGCTCCTGACAAAACTGTTTGTGCCATGTGAAATTTATATCTCTGCGTTCTCCTTTGACAAAACGATTGAGCAAAGAAACTTGTCATTACCAAAGAAATGAAAACAAGAACAAACGCTTCAGGGAAAACAAATAAAAATTCGATCTACATAACGACTACCTTCGTCAGCACAATGTTGGACGCAATAAACGATTTGGGACAGGAAAGCGCTGACGAAGCAAAAACAAAAACAAAAACAAAAACAGAGAGATGTTAATGAAATCATGTGAAATCCGACTCCAAGGTCACACAGATCGTCGAGATTTCATTTTACTTTCGAGACATACTCGTACATATACGAGTAAGTCAAAGGTCAATACACGAACTGACAATTACGAGTGCTGCGAGAATTTGACTTTGCCTTCGAACGAGGCATAGCTACTCATTTGGATTTAATTTCGATCCCCTGACACCTATGTGTGAGTCGTAAGTGTCAGCTCTTTTGGGTAGTTATTTGTTGTTTTCACTTTTACGAAATCAATTAGATACAAACATGCACATAGATACGAGTATGTGGAAGATGTCTAGTACAAGGAAGTACGAGTAATGGGTAAACAGGTGAAAATTGATTCGACCTTGGTTTGCTTTGCCTAGAGCCTGGCCTGGAACTAGAACAAAATACTTACACCTGATTGGAAGGTCTTATGGTCTCATGCCCACATTGTCCATATTGTCCGCATGGCCGGATGGCCTCATTGCCTCATTGTTTCATGAGCCGCGTGGCCACATGAATAAACAAGGTAATCTAATGCTGGCATTTATTGTAGTTGAATTATTTTTTGTCGAAGCAAAATGGACTCATAGTTAAGGGTAGGGACCTTCTAACAATATAAATTACTTCCACTCGCCTTAGAAGTGTCCTTCGTTTAAAGGAGGACCTGGATATAAAAACAAAAACGAATACACACACTCATTACCAGTAGAGGACGAATGGTTTGATGAGGTGGAATATTGGCGACATTATACTGTTGTGGTGAAAAAGATACTGGGCTCGGTTCTGGCTATAAATGAAATGGCAATGGGTAAAAAACTTAAGAGTAATTGAGCTGATAAATTATAAATAAAATTTTCAATGCACTACTACAAACACGTCATCGATCGGTTCAACTCTGTCTGAAGCTATCCCTTAATCCAGACCGAAGCATGACAAAACGCCCCCTTATTTTCGTTGCCGTCATTCCCTACTCGTATTGTCTTTGTTCTTTAGCTTTGTTGGTTTTTTTTTTTTTTTTTTTGCAAAAAGATACGACATTATCGTTTTTGCTTTTCCATTTTATGTTCAATTTCACCCAAGGTTAAGATAAGGAATGGATACTTATAATAATTAATAGAAATAATGATCCAATGACTGGTTGTATCTGTTCTGTGTGGTGTTTTCCCTGTTCCAGTGGCTTTAAGATGTCTTTTGTGATAGAAATCCCTAGGGAAGGACACCTAAAATCTACCTAACAACGTTGTCTTGGTATTGTTGTTTCTATTAAGGTAGGGTATCCCTTAGTGAATAAGCCAACACTCACAGGAGCTATGTTCGTATTTCGTTATTTCTTATTTCTTATTTCTTTTTTGTGGCTTCCTTTTGGTTCGCATTTATTTTCGACGCTAATTAAGTTAAGTAAACAGCTAAAATTATTCTCGTTTATTTAGTCTGATTGCATGGAATCCATATGCCCATCCATATGTATACGATACATTACGAGTATACGGTATACACCATCGACAGTACATGGTACACCTGGTTAGTTTTCGGGAGCTGCTTCACCATAGAATTTCTGATTCCGCGCGTTTGGTCATGGTTTTGCAGCAGCCACTAATTGTGGAGTTTCTATTTTTGAAAAATTAATTACGCGCGTATGTACTCGTACCAGTATGAGTACGAATAGTTGAGTCTATCTAAAAGGCTTTTTAGCTACGGTTAGTATTGTATACGAGTATGTATACAATACAAATGCGAGTAATGGAACGACGACTTGCCGGGGAATTGTCGTACGCGCAATTTCGAAATTTCATTTTCGTAGATAATTTGTTTGGCTAAGAGGTTTTTCCTTTTATTTTTCCGTTCTTTCTTACTTAACATACTCGTACTTCCACAAGACAAGTCTTTTGTTGGTTGTTTGCTTTTATTTTCTGCAGAAAACAACCTAATGTTGTACAAATATGGTGTTTTTTTTTGTTTTTTTTTTATTATTATTATTCTCGTATTCTTATGAATCTTGTTGTTCATAAAAACTTTCACCCTTCACCCGACATCCTTTAGTATTCACATCTACTCATATTTAGCCTTTCCGGGTAATGGTGGCGGGGTATAGAACTCGGAACAATTTTCGCAAAGATTTACAAATGATGTACACATGACAGCTCGGGCTGACGCTGAAATGAATAAGCATTGTGTTTAGTTTGGTCTTTATTGGGAGCAAAAAGGTGTGGAGGATGACGAGGAGATACGACGTTTTACATCTTCCATGAACCGAATTCCGACGTTGAGAGGTTTTGGCTTTTATGAAACTTCCCTGTCAGCTTTATTTCATTAATTTCTGCACTGAGTTAGAGTTAGAATGAAATTATGACTTGAAGCCCCATGATGGTGTCCAACAAATCCAATAATGTTATCATAAATTGAAGTATGCTTTCGTTAATTCCTGTATGTAGATACACCTGGGAATCATATTAATTCCATATGATAATCTCTTAAGGTTTGTCCAGTCAATTTATTCGAAACTAATACCTTTTATGGTTCAATAGTATGCAAGGGATCTTGATCGTAAACAATCGACCCCTTTAGTGAGTTAATTCGATTCACCGTTCCATATGGCAAGACATGTTTATGCTCCGGTAGCCCTTTTCACATTGCTGTCCTGATTTTTAGTTAAATAAACGGAGTATCTGGGAAAGTGCTCAAATTACAGTGGGTTCCTCATAAATTGAACGGGTTGTGTGGATTTTCCATCTAAAGACACAAAACTTATCCATTTTTGCGCGGGATGATATCTACCGATGAAAAACGGATTCGATTCGAAAACCGTAAAAGATGTGGACATGCAGCCGATCAACCAAATCATACCACACAGCCAGGTTTGTACCTAGATGGTCTGTTTGAAATCAAAATACAATTTACATGTCTTTAACCAGAAGAAACGGTCCTTAATCGCCAGCCAAAAAAAATTGGTTATCATTCGACCATATTGCTTCGAATTGACTGTTGGACTGGTGGACGGTACCTATTGGCATCTTCGAAGAAATACGGACCAATGACACCTTTCGACCAAACAGTCACTTTAACTGGATGTAACCGCTCCTCTTCGATCACATATCCACCGAGTGAGAAATGTGCCTGATCACTGACGAAAATGTTGTTCGAAAATTCGGTGTTTATTTTTTTTTTTTTTTTTCCAACACCCAAGAAGCGTATCTACGGCGTTGTGAATGGTCAGCAGGCTTCAATTGTTGCGTAAGTTGAACTTTATTAGTATGAAGATGCAAATCCAAATGCAAAATACGTCGTAGTCAGGTGTATGACACGTTCAATTGCTGCGAACGCCGGGAAATCGAATAAATTCGGATCATCAGCAACACTTGCACTTACAGCAGCAATATTTTCGACTAAGCGTACATTACGATGATGCACAGGCCTTAAGACATCAATAACGCTTCCACTCTCTTCAAATTTCTTCACAATTTTATCGATTGCTTGCGTAGTCGGTGGATTATGACGACCATAATCATCGCTTAATGAGCGAAAAGTAGCGACGTTTGAATCACTACTTTTGTAGTAAGTTTTGATAATTTTGATAACGCGTTGTTCGATTTGTAAGTGATCCATTATTGTAAATAGCAAACATTCAACTAATATTATGATACTTCAAATGACAGCTAAGTTTGGCAGGTGTCAAATGCCAGCGTTGCCAACTTGAAACTACTAAATGAGAAAATTGATCATGTGGAATCCTTGATACTTGAACTTTTTGATAAACACGTCCCTCTCAAAACTGCTTGTATATGTAAAGGAAAGGGTCCATAGCCCATTGGATAGTCAACTGAAGTGTAAACTACTCAAAACAAAATAGGGCCCACCAAAGATTTATTTTAAGTTTTATATTTTGAATATTTAACTGTATAGCTTGCATGTCTGTGAGTATTTATTAATACTTTGAGCAACAATTTTACCGTTTCCTCCAACTGAGTAGACAGAGAAAGCGCATTGGTCTAAAAAAAACAACTAAAGCAAAATTTCCTGTACTTGTTTTCTTAGACTAATTCTGAGCGTTGTCGCTAAGTGTTCTTCTAAGGTGGCGCTACAGTTCGGGGTGGACCTGGACCTCAAACAATATTCCTCTTCAGTTAGCCCGGTCTTTAGCTAACTGCCTCAAGTTTCGCACGCCAAGTTTTTTGAGGTCATCTTCCACTTGTGTGCGCCACCTAAGGCGTGGTCTTCCTTTACAGCATTGTCCCACCGGATTGGATTCAAAGACTTTGCTCTACATGTCCTAGCCACCTTAGACGTCCAATGCGAAGCCTTCTGACTAGGTTTATGCCACTGTACACCTCGTATTATTCTTGGTTGAATCTTCTCCTCCAAAGTCCGTCAACGCAAACGAGACTGAAAATCTTGCAAAGGATTTTTCTCTCTAATCGACCAAGGGTGTCTTCGTCTGCTTTTGATAAGGTCCATGGTTCCGCTCCATACAGCAGGACTGGTACGGTGAATTTATTATAGAGTGTCTCCTTAGACGTTCGGGAGAGGGCCTTCCAAGCCCAAAGAAACAGCTTGGCAAGAGCCGAGGTAGGTGAAGTACCTTACTACCTTAAAGTTATAGCTGTCTATCGTGACGGCTACTTCCGTTTCAATACCCGCAAAAGAATCCGTGACAGCTCGCTGTGTTCTTCCAAGTTTGTCTAGATCGTCTGCATATGCGAGTTGTTGAACGGATTTCTGGAAGATCGTACGTCTTGTATTGGGATTTCATACGATTCTATCAAGAATGATGTTAGAGAAATCGCATGACAACGCATGTCTAAATCCCTTTTTGACATCAAAGGTCTCGGTGAAGTCATTACCGACCTTAATGGAGCAGCGAGAATTCTCCATTGTCATCCTTTACAGGCGGACGAGTTTGGCAGGGATGTCAAAACTAAACATGGCTCTATATAGCTCGTCTCTATAGATGCTGTCATATGCGGTTTTAAAATGGATAAAAAGGTGGTGTGTATCGATCTGGCCTGAAACCACTCCGATATGGACCTAACAGGTTGTTGACGAACGGCTTCAGACGTTTGCACAATACGGCAGATATGATCTTGTATGCGATGTTCACAAGACTGACGCCATTGTTGTTGGCGCAGTTCAGAGGGTCTCCTTTCTTGATGATCGGACAACAATGCTGAGCTTCCATTCATCGGACATATTTTCGTTTGACCATATTTAAGAAATGAGTTGGTGAATGCTCCTTACCAAGTAATCGCCTGCCGCTTTGAAGAGCTCGGCAGTTAGTCCATCCGCTCCAGCAGCTTTGTTAGACTTAAGCTTCGATATAGCTATCTTCACTTCATCTAGGTCGGGTGGACGGAATTGTTGGTCTTCATCGTCCAAGTTGAAAGGTTGTTTCTGCCTGACAGCGGTGTTTGGTCCGTCATCGCCGTTGTACAGTCTGCAGAAATGGTCGTTCCAAATCTTCAGCATCGACTGCGATTCTACTACGATGTTCCCTTGTTCATCTCTACAGGCTTCGGCTCGGAGCTTGTGTCCGTGGCATGTTTTTTTTTACCTTTTGTTAAAACTTCCGAATCTTATTCTTGGAGTAGCATCTCTTAAAAGGACTTGGCGATCTCTTGCGATTGTAACCGTCTGACGTCGAATTTCTTCACAGCATTAGCTTGTCTTAGCGTAGTTCGGGATATCGGCATACGTACCTTGGTTACAATAAGGTAATGGTCCGAGTTCGATCAAAAACTCTCTTCCTAGCTTTGCATTAAAATCACCGAGGACAATTTGAAAAGAGGCGTTCGTTCACATGTCGGAAACCTAAGTCTGCATTCAAATAGGCCAAGCTTTTGCCGTCGATAACAATCTCTGTAGTATATGCCGCAGTTTTTCATCCTCTGGCCCTTTTGTCTGGCCCTTACTATCTCATTTCTTGGATGGCGGTTATATCCGCTTTGTAGCAATCCAGGGACAGTGCTAGCTCTTCGGCGACATGCGGCAAATAAAGGGAGCTAACATTCCACGTGCATTTTGGTAGTTGTTTTCATCACACAGAGGAATATTATTGCTAGAGTAAATTTCATTCTGTATCTCCATATAGAGTTCTAAAAGTATGTCAATTTCTTGTATCTCATAATTAACATCACGCTACCCCAGTTTGGTTGGAAACCCTTTTAAAGAACAAAATTTCCAAGCAACAATTTTAATTGAATTCCAAATCTAAATTTATCCACACGACCTATTTTAAATTAATTTCAGAACGTTATAACACCCTTCTGATTAGCTTCGATTGAGATAAAGTTTTTCGGAATCAACATCGACTAAGCACGTGTACTTGAAATAGAGCCGATGGATGTGTACGAAAATAGAGTCGAAGATTAAATAGCATAGTAGTTACAAAATACAACAATTAATAGTCAGTAACTCGACCAGCAATAGGTAGCACTCAAGTACTTTGTAAGTACACACTAAAGCTTACATAGATACACTCTGATATCTGGTTAACTCTCTTAATCACCGTGAAATCCAAATTAATGAAAATCAATTAGTTCTTCCCCACGACAGCACTGAGCTAGTCGGCTACCTCTATACTCGTATCTTTGTCATTTTTGCTGTTGCTGTCGTTGTTGTTGTCGTTGTACTCCACCAAAGCACAACTGTGCGCCAATGAGTAATGACATAACAAATTCTAGCTAAAAACCGAACGTCATCCAAATTAACTACACCACAAGCCAAAGCTATATGGCCAGAGCCAAATTCAATTTATCTTCCTACCTACACATACCTTTCTTCAGTGTGCATAGGTATATCTGTCGGCTCTTGACATTGGATTCGATAACGTATCTATCACTGTTAGTGTCGAAAGAACCTCCTCCTAAAAAAATCCACTCGCATATCCATGGCTGTACTTAAATTATTTTTATATTTATCGGAATTCTATGAAGCTGTAGCAGAGGCATTAGGCAGTGGCAGCCCACTCCCTTTTACCGTGGAATAAAAAAAAAACATAAATTTCGTTACCCTTCCCCAGCTAACAGCTCACCACTCTGTGTAAATCGTGTATCTGATTACACGGTCTTTTACAGAGGCGCAAAAAAAAAAAAAAAACAAAAAGCCAAACTTATCAAAGAGAAAATCGCGTAATTTCTGGAAATAATCCAAAAACAAAACGAAAAATTGTAAAAATCGAAAAAATTAAAAAAAAATTCACGAAAGTGTGAACCGAAATGGCCGTGCACACTCAAATTTCCAAACACCAAATCGATTCGAGATCGCCGCACTAAATTTAGACGAAAAAACGTCCTATTTCGTGGCGATCAAAGGCGCGCAACAATTGGATGCTCATTAGAACCACCAAATTACACATGAGCGAAGTAGAAATGGAGCAGGAGCCGAAGTATAAGTACTCGTAGAAGCCAAAACAGCCATCCATAGATACTTATGTAGAATCTCCTAACTCGTACCGAATTGCTCGTGGTTATATTTGGCTAAACAGCAAAATCTAATTAAGATTGTCAGTGGTAAGGGCTGTTTTGCGTTGTTTGAGGAGGGAAATCATTATTTACAGTTCATTGCACAAAACTGAATTCTCATTTTAAGGGCAAGGGAAGGATTCTATAAGTATAATAGTACATGCGGCCACTGAGGTGTGTGCCATATTTGTATTCATTAAAGCTGGCAGTAACTTCAGGTAAATTTAGAAGTGAAATGTGGAGCTGACCAGCACGGTGTGTGATATAAGCTGGAACCTCGTAAGTTTACGCACGTGTAAACATTTTTTTTTCTATTTGTTCTCTTCTCTTTCGAGCGAGTGTTGCTTTCAGAGAAAACAGAAATTGGTCTGAAAGCGCCATGATTAAGTCACAGTCCAAGGGTAGAGTTTAAATCGGCATTTCTTGGTAGTGATTCAGAATAAGACTTTTATGATTTAAATTCTGAGAAAAACGTTTTAAGAAAAGCCCGGCATTAAATTCAGATCAGACGGTGGAAGAGTTCCCAATTTTTGGGCTTAGTCAACTGAAAAAAAGAAAAAAACAATATTAAGCTGACGATAAGCGGCGTATACGAGAATCTGAGTTTACTGGTTTGAAAATGTGCAGATTTGACATGCAGATGATGTATGTGAGCTAGATGTGAGCGACGATTACTACACTAAAAGTGGGCTCTCTTCACGGGAAGGAGGAACCTGACTCATTTAGTGTTGAATGATATTACATTCGAACGCAGCTTAGAATTTGAGTTGATAAAGATTTTCTTTGGACCAAACATGCCGCGTATTTCTGGCTAATTACAGAAAGATATAAGGTCTGTCGCCTTGAAGAAGTTACTTTTTTGTACAGACCGACTCAAAAGAGAAAGATAATGGAATGATAGGAAGGAAATGAAAGAGGTAAGACCACATTTGAGTGCCAGATGCTATGCTAACCTAATCCCTAACTTCTGAAATTACGAAAACGAAACCTAAACTTAAGTAACCCTAAACCGATTAAGATGTCCCATTATCACACAATAATGGCGGTTTCCTACGACGTGTAATAAGCCGGATGCTGTTGCCTGGTTAAATCTGTGAATAGAAGCCCCTATGTCGAAGTTCCTTTCAGTCGCTACTTGTAAAGTCATGCCATTTCCGATATGTCGTCATCGTTTGCGTGTTACGTAACGTCGAACTCGGCCCCACGTCGGGCGCCACTGCAAGGAGTTTAGTAAGCCACGGGGGTATCCATGATGGGATACGTAAAGTGTCTACGCTAACATAGCAACCACAATCGATGCATGAGAAGTCCATATTATTCTAATTTTTGAGGCTTTACTGGAAAAAGTGTTCGAAAACTTTTTTTTTTTCGTATGACATTCATCAGATCCAATCATGATATGTCTACTCGTATATACTATATGCCCGGAGTTGTGTTTAAAAATGAATTGCAGAATGTATTCCCTCGATGGCTATTAAATGAAATTAAAAAAAAAAAAAAACAGTGGCACAGTGGTACCTATGTCTGGTCTGTTCTAGACGCCTTGATGAATCTCCCTGAGGCTTGCTTATATGAGCTGCATTCCTGTGGGCAATTTTGGTTTTTGATATAACAGATAAAGTGTTGATGGTCATCATGCTTGTTGCTGACTGCTCTGGTCAATGTAATGACACCAAAATTCCTGTTGCTGCGTAATGGAGACTTCGGAACAGGGAAATCAATTATTGATTGGTGTGCTGAATTTAAACGCCATAGTTCAAACACCGATGATGCTGAACGGTGCTCTGGTCGCTCAAAATAGGAAGTTAGGCGTTGCGTGGAAAAGCTGAAACCCTAAAAGTATCAGACGGTAGTTTGGTAACAATTTTATAAGAAAACTTGAGCATGCCTAAGTTGCTTTCCAAGTGGACCAAAAAAACAACGATTCAGAGCGCTGTTTGGAGCTGTTCAAGCGGAATAAAAAGGATTTCTTTCTTTCGATTGATGAAAAATGGATCCACTACTACACACCTGAATCGAAAAGATCGTCAGCTGAGTGGGCAGGAGCAGGTGAAAGCCGTCCAATGCGATCAAAAAGCCAAAAGCAAAGATGTGGCATTTGTAGCACATGGTATTTTGTTCGTCGACTATCTTGAGAAACGTAAGACTATCAACGCGAATATTTCATGGCATTATTGAACCGATTGAGTGTAGAAATCAATCAAGTCCTCGCATAGAAAGGAAAAGAGTTCTGTTTCACCAAGACAATGCACCGTGTCAGGAGTCGTCGAAAACGATGGTAAAATTAAATGAATTACGCATCGCATTGCTTTCCCACCCCCCGTTCTCTCAAGATTTGGCCGGCAGCGACTATTGGCCTTTGGCAGACCTCAAAAAAGTTCCTCCAGGGGAAGAAATTTGAATGGACTGAGTCGTATTTTAACAGCAAGACAAATCGTCTTATAAAAAAAAGTATCTAAAAGTTGAAGAAGCATTGGAACATATAAATCACTCTTGCAGGAGAGTACTTACTTACTTTAGGTGGCGCTACAAACCGGGGTGGACCTGGGACTAAGTCACCAAGCGTCTCCCGCCAGCTTGATCTTTTGCTAGTTGCCTCCAGTTTCGCATGCTAAGTTGGCTAAGTTGTCCACTTCCACTTCTTCTACTGCGCTGTCCCTGGAGGGCGGATTCGAAGACTTTTCGAACCGGAGCGCAGTCATTGGATCTTCACTCTTCTGGCTATGTCGATGTCGCTGTACAGTCCATACAGTTCGTCGTTGTATATCCTCCTCAGCTCAACGTAAATGCAGACGGGACCGAAAATCACTCGATGAATTCTCCTCTCAAAGCAGCCAAGAGCAGCCATCCGTTTTTGATAATATCCATGCCTCTGCGTCATAGACAGGACTGGGACTGTTAAGGTCTTATATAGGATAACTTTTGTTGTTCGGAAGAGGGCTTTGCTAGTCAATTGCCTTCTTAGCCCAAAGGCTGCTTTGTTTGATCGAACGCCGGTGTCATTGTCTGAACTTATAGTCAAGCCTAGGTAGACAAAGTTCTTAACTACCTCAAATATATATCTGTCGAATGTGACATTCTGTCCGAGACGTCGGTGTTGAGTGTCCTTTTTGCTTGACAGCATATACTTGGTCTTGCTCTTGTTGACCGCTAAACCGCAGACTTAGACCGCTCTCTTGCAGGAGAGTGTGTTGATGACGAAAGTCAAATTTCTAAAAGCAAAAACAGTTGTTTCTAAGTAAAATCGTAAATTTATTGAATCCTGATTGCAAATGAACTACGTTGTGTCTGTAGCGATAGCTAAGCTGCACCTAAGGCCTAGTGGAATGCGACATCGATTGAGGAAGCCCTTTTTTATTTCAACTCAAAGATTTTGATTCTGGCAGAAGTAGGCATAAATAGTATATTATCTAGTAGGGATGCCAAAAACTGTCAGCTCGGTACTTATAAGCAACATAGCTTCTTTCTATGCAAGCAAGGTCGAACGTTGAGAATATTGCGCATTCTTCCTAATTATGTTACTGTAAAGCACACCTTAGAGGTACTCTGGAGGGTCAAACACTTTGATTTGGTACAGCACACATCAGTAGCATGGTATTCTCAGAAGTTATTTGACATGGAATTGCGTAGATCTCACCTGACTCTTTGCAATGACTAGGAGGTGTAGAAACTAAAGAGATTGCTAATTTCATCAGCTTTGTTTGCTTCGTATGAAAAACACGAATTAAATTTAAAAGTTCAAATGTCTGTTGGACTCCCTGGAGGTTTGGCGTTAGCGCACTTTTTCCAGCCATACCTTCTGGAATTTTTGATACGGAAGTGTGCTCTCTTAGCTCTTACACGAGATGTTGAACCATGAAAAGAAAGTAAGTAAGAAAGAAGGAAAGCGATGAATCAGTTGCCTCCAATTTGGGTGCAGAGCCACTTAATAATTTTTAATGATTGGATAATTTTAGCGTTGGTATACACTGTCAAATTTGTGCTGTTAAACAGAGAATGAAAATAGGATTCCAGACGTAACATACTGCTACGTACATGTTTTTAAGTTCTTAAGAGTCTCTCAGGCTATTCGTAAAGATAGATGAATAATTTGAACTAGATCCTGCTCCACAAAGAATTAATATTTCCAGCTCCATTGTGCGAAACCGAATATTATTCCTGGCCATCACAGATTTTTGGTGCGATTCATAGATACGCATTAAAGCCCATCAATCTACAGCCCAACTGATTTGAAAAACAATGTGGAATTCTCGGCGTAGGAGGACATTTTTTTGTACCCTTTTCCAATCTACTCGTATAAATATGTTTGTACCGCAATTTCTTTCCATAAAAAACTATCTACAGATCCCATACCATTAGTTGTGTGCGACAACGACGGGAGCCAATATATCCGACACAATCGTGTTATTAATTCTTAATTGTTGAACACAGAGTGTATTTTCGTAACGCGTTTCATGCAAAGTACGAGTAATACTGCAGCAAAGCTCTACACTATGTTGAAAGAAATGGGCGTTTGGATAATTAACACCCACTACCAGGCACTCAATCGGGTCGGCCTGCCTGGAGAACAATATGAACGTGAGCTGAAAGCATATTAAATAAAAAGCAAATTGTTTATTCAATTAAATTGGAATTTATTGAAGATAATTTGTTTTGGCATTGTTCGCTGCTAGTTCGGTATGCAATGTCGTTGTCCTCACACTATCGGCATGAAGTGGAGAACTAGAGTGTTTCAAAGTGATTACTTAAATTAACACATACAAGTATTGGTCGAATGAGAATAGTGTTTTTTTTTTAAATTTTTTTTTAATGCACATGCTCTTCACTGTAGATATTCACCCACACACATATTTATTGGGAGCTTTTATCCTTGACCTCATTAAAGGAGAATTATTATGGTTTTGGGAGTTTATGCGATTTCAAAATTCTGAGTGGGTTGTGGTGTCTTCTAAATGGAATTGTGCAGATGATATTTGCTGTGGGGAACATTTTTTTTCTGATTGTAGCATCGAAAAACAAAGAACATAATAAGTTATACGAGAAAAATTTGTACTACCTATCCGAATGGCGTGTGCTTAAAGTGCCCCCTAACTATCACTCCTGTATTTAAATGTTAAAAAGACCTTCAATGCTACAATGAGATCGAAAAACGATGTTACTCGTATGTACCCCAGCAGCATGCATCTCGCATATTATACTGAAGAAGATTAATTGAAATCGCACTTTCAAGAATGTGTTATAAGTTATTGGCATCTTGCTCATACCCCTCAGACAGTACCTCAATCTCATTGGTACACTGACGGTTCGAAAGTGTCAAAAACAATATTTTTGCATCATCAGAACTTTTTAACTGTATGCTTCGACCGGAGATTAACGCTTACGAGTTCTATGTATAATAGAGCAGAAGAATTAATTTTTTATATATATGGGTGGTCCATCTATTGGAATGTTTTTGAATTAAATACTCAGTATTATAAATATTTTCGCTGTACGTAATGAATTAACGGTTGAAAAACGTTGAGAAATATTGCAAAGTTGCTCCCACTTCGGATGCTGTGTTGCCGAAACAATGTGAATTTCGAAAAGAAATTCCGGTCGAGATAAAGAACCAACTTCAGCTCGTGTATCCAAGTCTGAGACTGGTTTGCTGATTGATATCTGAACATATTTCCGTGTTATCCTTATGCGATCAATGGACAATATTGCGTCGATCGCAATGTGATCAATCTGGTTGACTGTTGATTGATCAGGAGTTCTCCAAGTCCCCTTGTGTATGTCGAGATGTGGGAACCGCGTGCTAGCCACGACAATGTTTCGCCCCGCCGCAAAGTCGATTAGCCTGAATCCGTTATCGGAGGTGGTGTTGTGCAGGCTTCTTCTTCTTATCCTTTTATTAACCCTTTCCTCGTTATACGAACTTATGCGTAACGAGTTTCCCATTTTTACTGCATCGCTGCTGCTCCGCTTATGGGGTTGGCTAATGTCGCAGACCGCAGAACGCGTCTTAATAATGCTCGGTCCTGGATCGCTTCAGTGGTTAGCCCCAGGCGTTGTTACGCATTTGCCATCTGAGAAATCCAGGAATTCTTTTTCCGACCTCGTTTTCTTACAGTTGGAGTGACCGTAGTTGATAGCGCCTTTTTAACCGGATTTTCCGCAGATCTTCTTTGAACGCCTCAAGCTGTTCGTCATTTTGATTTTAAACGCTTCGTACATTGTCCAGCACTGTGAACCGTATATAAGAGCTGGTCTAACAACCGTGGTGTAGAGTTTCCCCTTTAATTTAAGTGGAAATTTTCGGTCGCAAAAGATTCCCGAATTTTCCCGCCATTTCATCCATCCCACACTCACTCTGTGGTTTACGTCGTCGGCACATTTCGCTTCCATGTTAACGATTGATCCTAAGTACTTAAAGATAGTGCTTTTCGGAAGAACTATTCCGTCTAACATTATATCCGGAACAGGTCGCAACGGATGCGCAAATGGGCACGTCAAATGCTCCGTCTTTGAACGACTTATTTTAAACCCGTTTCTCTCTAGCGCATTTCTCCATGAATCTAGGGCGTTCTGTAAATCTTCGACGTTATCGCTAAGTATAACTGCGTCGTCAGCGAAGAGAATTGGCGTTACATTTGCTTTGCGCATGCAGTCTTTTAAAAGATAGTCGAATACTACGTTAAAGAGGAAAGGGCTAAGTACGCTTCCTTGATGCACTCCGACATTAACTGGAAATTCTCTCGTTAGTCCAGCAGAGCTTTTAACCGCAGTTTTCACGTTTCCGTACATGTCTTGTATTATTCTGTGTTGTGCAGGCTATATTTTCCGATTGTTCCATCAAAGATACCCTCTCTTCCAAGCTTTGCATTAAAATCACCGAGGACAATTTTAATGTCATAGCTAGGGAGGGCATTGCTCGTAGGTCTTGTTAAGGAGCTCGTAGAAGGCATCCTTGGTGTCGTTATCTTTCTCCTCTGTGGGCGCATGCGCGCATATGAGGCTTATGTTGGCGAATTTAGCCTTGATGCGGATTGCTACGAGGCGCTCGCTCACATGCCGGAAGCTGAGGACTTCTTGACTTAGTCTGCCTCCGACAACAAATCCGCATCCAAATAAGCGCTGCTTTTGCCGTCGATAGCAATTGCCGTAGTAGATGTCGCAGTTTTTCATCTTCTTTTTGTCCGGCCCATCCCATCGCATTTCTTGGATGGCGGATATGTCTTCTTTGCAGCAGTCTAGGGCCTCCGCTAGTTGCTCGGCTGCACGTGGTCTATTAAGGGATCTAACATTCCACGTGCATATCCAATGCTCATTGTCCTTAAATTGTTTGCGTGGGTTGTCAACAGTAGATCCGTCCATATCCGAGGTTTGTTGATGCTTCGTAACTTCTTGTTTTTTTTAAATGGCCGGGCGGTTACCCCGGCGGCACAACCCCCAACCTGGAGGACCAGTTCCACTTTGAGTGCCCCTAGGACGAGGGGTCGGTTACACCGGAGCCAGTAACCCGTTCCGGGATGTGAGCGCTGCCGTTGGCCCTTATAGGGCTCGTCCGCCACCATCTCTTTTCCAAGACCCTGACTAAGTCCTGGAAATCCTTTCCGGCCTGAGCTCCAAATATGTCGGAGTAGCCCGGATAAGGTCTTGTTTTGTTTTTTCCGACATTAATCCTGGTTAATGGCGCAGGAAACTCGCCATTTGCCCTCTTCACTTCGCAACCTCTAGTGAGATTCCCAGATGGCGCCACGGGGAGGCGTGATGTAGGACTTATTAGCAGAGCTGCAAGATGTTCGGCTGCAGAGGCGCATTCTCGTCATTTAAGGAACCAGCACCTGTCGGAAGATGCTACTTCTACGAGGCCTTATACTAATCGTTGCCATCCTGAGTCGCACTAGTCTGAGAGAATTTTGAATAAATATTTTGGATAACTCGCTTACAAGCTCCAATGGACTTACGAATTGAAGTTATGCTTTAGAGTAGAGTGCTCAAAAAACCTTCTTTTTAGATCAGCCCTTGGGATAGAGTGCGGGGTGCCATTATGCTGTCATATACCGTGAAATAGGAGCTTCTGCCAAAACATCCGATTCCGAAGTTTTGCTCTCTTCAAAAAAGCAACAAAATGGCTTATAACATTGCAACAAATGGCTCATCCTTCATAACGTCTTCGTTGAACAGTTTGCCTCGTAGGATCATATCAAGGTGGGCCATATGTTCCGAGAAATATTTGCTGATTTGTGCAGTAACCATTGACTGGCCGTTGACTGTAATACGACTTCAAGACTGATTTCTGAAAAAATTAGACTGGTGAGCTAGCAGCTTCAGCTTCAAATACTCAGAAGTCCAAATTGTAACTCCCGTTATAAGCCATGTTTTCATGGTTTTTGGTGCTGCTAAGTATTTTACAAGTGTGAACAGACAAACGCCAAAAAGCTGTGATCGACGCCGTATTAACTATTCCGAATCTTTTGCTACATTTTCACTCATAGCGGCTACCGTTTCTTCTGTACGCTTGTAAGAGTAAATGTACAAGGTGGCGCAAAATTAATCATAATTAGGTGATAGATATCTCTATTTGGACCTATACAATTTTTTCTGTTCAGTGGAAAAGATGATATCCTTCAAGTGGCTGCCGCCAGTGTTGATACACATTTGTGCCCGTCTTATCGCATTTTCCCTGACTTTCCGCAAGATTTCCGGTGATAACTGTTCGCATTCTTGTCGAATATTCTCGTTAAGGGCTGCGATTGTCTGAAGCTTGTTGGCATAAACCCGCGACTTCAAGTAGTCCCAAAGAAAGAAGTCTGGGATGGTTAAATCGGGGGATCTTGCTGGCCATGGCAAATCGCCAAAACGGGAGTAACGCTTCCTTCACAATATTCATTGTGGCTCGTGTTGTGTGTGCGGTTGCACCTTCTTGTTGAAACTACATGTTCACCAAGCCCCGCTCATCCGATTTCGACAGTAAGAAGTCGTTTATCATGGCCCTGTAGCGTTCGCCAGCAACAGTGACCGTATTGCTGATGGCGTCCTCAAAAAAATACGGCTCAACCACTCCTCCCGCGTGAACGCCGCACCATACACTGGCTTTGAGTGAATGTGATGGCTCTTTGTGCATCACACGCGGATTTTCAGTGCCTCAGAAATGAAGATTTTGCTTGTTGACGTAACCGCTTAAGTGGAAATGCGCCTCGTCGCTCATATTGATTTTCGACACAAAATCGTCCTCTTCGTTGTTGAGATAAAGGATAGTTTGACAATAATTTACACGCGATTGACGGTCAGGAGGCAATAACTGAAGCACTGTTTGCACTGGAACATGTGTAAGTCTTTCATTAAAATTCGCTGTAGTGTCCGTCTGGTGATGCCCAATTGCGTGACTCGTCATCTAGTTGATGATTCTTCATTCTCAGCGACATCGGCAGCCACAGCCGCGATATTCTCGGCCGACCGACCAGTCCGGTGGCAGCCACTCCTGCATGGTCTCCTGTGGTTACAGTATGTTTAAGTCGAGTAGCTAAGCGCCGGAATGTTTGCCCAGTTGGCGCTACTCGATTATGAAATCAACGTCACGCTGCCCTAACACCACCGACCGATTATTGGTCAAAAAAATCGACACTATTGTTCCACGCTATTGCGGAGTATATCGCTCCATCGCTTGTCTTTTTGTATACTGCAGCTGTCTAATTCTTAAATGTCACCTTGTATTAGCAAAGGGCTTTATAAAGGGTGGGTTATCTGTTGAAATGTTTTTGAATCATATACTCAGCATTATAAGTATTTTTCCTGTACGGTTGAAGAACGTTGAGAAATATTACAAAGCTGCTTCTACAGTGGAAAGCTGTCTTGCCGAAACATTGCGTATTTCGAGAAGAAATTTCGTTCGAGATAAAGCATCAACTGCAGCTGGTGTACGTAAGTTTGTGGGATCGGTTTGCGGATATATAACCGAAGATTATAGTGCGCTCAGTGGACAATATTGCAGCTGTTGCCGAAAGTGTGCACTTCAACCCGAGAACGCCAAAAATCTCAGCAACTGAATATCAGCCGCACTAGCTTGAGAGAATTAGGCATAAATATTTTGGATAATTCGCTGACAACGTTTAATGGACCGACGAATTGAAGCTTTAGAGTAGTTCGAAAATGACGAAAATTTTGCTCACAAAAAAATTATTTTTAGATGGGCCCTAGGGATAGGGTGTGGGGTGTAAGATTCTATACAAACAGCAGATGGTATATTAGCCGTATTTTATTATCGCCAATGATTCATATAGATCATTGATTTGTGTGCATCACAACAACAACACAGGATCGTACTTTAAATCAGGATAGTTCGTGCCATTTCTCACTAGGTTACCTTTTCATTCGCAAAAGTTGGTATTACTGTCGACGATTGTCAAGCGCCCATGTTGCCACATTAGAATATGAAATATTATTTGAAAGTATTTTTTATATTGGAATAAATTTATATTTTTCCTACGTAGATACTTACATGTAGTTAGTAATATAATCATGAAATAATAGCTGTTGATACTCGTAATGAAAATATTAATGTGCTCACTAAATAGCATCAAAATAACAAGTATATATAGCCGACTACAAATCGCAATGAAATGAATTATTACCGGCTAATAGCAATGCTTATCTGCGTTGCATTTGCATTTTTACATATGTTTGTAGTTTTTTTTTTTTTAAAAAATATCGCGCTGAAAAGAAAAACATAAACTCAGGAGTGCAATTGCAATGGACAAGGAAATAAGTGTCAAACTATTACCACAACACAGAAGTTAAATTTGTCAATGATCTGGACTGTTTTCTTTTCGGTGTGTGATCTACAGTCTGTTTGATAACATCGTACACGACAAAAATTAAAGAAGAACTTATAATAATAAAAAAAAATCAATTGTACTGGTTTATTTTGTCTATTTACTTGAATGCTTTTCAATTAATATGGTGTCCACTCTCCTCCATTACCAATAATGGCTTGGAGTCTTCGAGGCATGCTTTCTACTAATCTTATAGCATAATCTTGAGACAATGATCTCCATAAAACTCGTATTTTTCGTGATAATTGTTTCACCGTCGAGATCTTCTTTCCTTGGAGCTTTAGCTTCATTAATGCCCAAATATTTTCAATTGGATTTGCATCCGGCGACTGTGATGGCCAATCTAAAACATCGACGTCATTTCCTTGTTTCCACGCACTGCACAAACGACTGCGATGTTTCGGGTCATTACGAGTATCTTCTTGCAGTAACCAATTCTTTGGGCAGATGGTAATAAAGCCTTCTTATAAATTTTGATCATGCTGGGTACGTTTAAGTTATTTGTAAACATGAACAAATTGCCAAATCCTTGTTTTGAGAAGCATCCCGAACCGTGCACCTTTGCCGGGTTTTTGACGGTCCGCTGGATTAATTTATTGGATTGTGTACACCAGGTATGAGTGATAGGAGACCATGCCCAAGAAGAAGCTTCATCCGAAAAAATAACGTTGTTCCAATCTCTGTCCAAATTTTCCTTGGCCCAACTGAGTCGTTTTTCTACGTGTTTTTTTGACAGTAGTGGTTTCTTTATTGTGCTTCGAAATTTTACATTATTGGCTAGTAAACGTCTTCGTCTCGTATCACAACACACATTTAGACCCCTTTTACGTAAAATCCCTTGTCCTCCACGTAACGATAGAAGAGGATTTTTTTCAAACACGCGTAGAATCATTTTGTCCTGCTTTTTTTGTTGTTTTTGGCGTAGACCCACGATCCGGCAAATCATTCACATTTTTAACTTGAGAATAACGGTGCAACCACGTACTAACAAATGCTTTTGACTTTTTCATGTATTTAGCAGCTGCTCCGTTTGACATTTTCGGTCCTTTTGGATGCGTGCACAAGAATACTGCTTCATAAGATGATGCAAACGCGACACTCATTTTAAAGTACTTCCGTCTCTGACAAAAATTGAACACTCTTTAGTTTTTTTTATTCAAAGCATCTTAGCAGAAATATTTTTTTGATCTGCTAATGCAAATGCCACTTCCAAACCGGTTTTCATAAACGAGTTTTGCCTTATACGATCTTATAAAACGGACTGTATATAGATCATTAGTGATAATAAAACACGGCTATTATAGCATTCCATAACTAGTCGGAAGTTTTGCTCTTTTCAAAAAAGCAACAATCATTGAAAAATATTAAACAGTGTTTATTTTTGTATAGGCCTTTTAAGAAGATACCAACAAATGGCTCACCCTTCTTCGTTTTCGTTGAACAGTTTGGCGCGTAGGATCATGTCGTCCGGATCAACGTTGTCCATATTTTCCGAGAAATATTTACTGATTTGTCCAGTAACCATTAACTGGCCATTGATTGTAACAAGATTTCAAAACTGATTTCTGAAAAATTTAGACTGGTGAGCTGGCAGCATCAACTTGAAACTGCTCAGAAGTCCAATCTGCAACTCCTGTTGTAAGCCATGCTTTTATGGTTTTTGGAGCTGCATTAGCTAAGATTTACAAGTGTGGACAGACAAACGCCACGTAGTTGTGACCAACGCCGAATTGACTATTCCAAATCTATGTGTAGGTATGTACCTTTTTTTATATTTATTAAGTCACAAAATGGCTATATATTGTTGAACAACTTGTTCGAAATGGCCCCTATTTACCTTCCAGCAACGGCAAGCTCACTGTGACCACTCGTTGATTGCATTACGCGGTTAATTGCTCGGACAAGTGTGCGCTTCAAAAACTCATTACTTGTATGTCGAGTATTACAAGCCATGGTCCACGAAACGGACCATAGTTTGCGTGGCGTATTTCGACGAATTCGATTCTCCACAGCTTTGGTTACTTCTGGCTTTCGCACAACCCGAGGATGGTCGACTATTCCACCAGTATACTGAAATAAGTTTACCGTGCGATACCCATAGTTTTTCCAATTGTTATGTTTCAGCAGCTGTCAAAGTTACCAATGCCATTCAGCTGTCAAAGTATTAAGTAAGGGTCGCCATTTCATCATGCATTGTTTTACGCTTTCTGAACGTGCAGGAATTGTTAAAAAATATCGAATTCTGGCACCATTTACAGCGCAACGTAGATTTCGTCATTAGGCTGGTCGTCATCATGGCTTCAGTATGCAGGCAATTAGTCGCACCGTGTAAAAATTGAGCTTTTTTGGATCTTAAGACAGAGATTGGTGCGAAATGAAGAAAACATAGCTGCGCGCCGTAGCGGCCAGTTTTGCAGAAGACCCAGGAATGTCGATACGGCGCCGATCAGCTGAATCGGGCATCGCCAAAGAGTAAACTTGGCTTGTTTTGCGGTTGGATTTTGGCCTACATCCGCATAAGATGACGCAAGAATTAAAGCCAGACGACCATAGGCAACGCCGTGAGTGCGCTAATTGGGCGCTGGAAATGTTGGCCGGAGATCCGGATTTTGGCCAAAAACTCATCTTCTCGGTCGAGGTCCATTTTTGACTCAGCGGCTATGTCAAGAAGCAATATTGCTATTATTGGAGCAAACACAATCTACAAGTGTTCAATGCATACACAACGATTGACTGCTTGGTGGGGTTTGTGGTAAGGGCGGCATCACCGAACCTTATTCCTTTCGAAATAAGGAAGGACACACCGCTTATTGTCGCAGGTATAGAGCGGTCTTAACCGATTTCTGTGGTCAGAGGTCGACAAAATTGATATATCCGATACTTGGTCTCAACAAGACGGCGCAACTGAACACACAAGCGACGCAACGTTCAATGTTATGAAAGAGAAATTTAGCGACTGGGTCATCTCACTGCGAGCGTTCATCAAGTGGCCGCGGCGATCATGCGATTTTATTCCATTTGATTATTTTCTCTGGGGCTACGTTAAGTCCTTAGTCTACGCTGACAGGCCAACCACTTTGGACGAGCTCGAGGTCAACATTCAATCCACAGTGATTTGTCAAACAATACCGCATTTAAATCACAAAAATGACAGCACTATTTGAAAGTTAGCCCTATTGGAGCATCCATCAAGAAACCCGCTTCATGTTAAACACTGTAATGTATCTCTTAACAGACTTGGCCATCTATAAATACGTACGTTGTGAAAGCTTGTCACACCAGCTGTGTAAGTAAAGCCACAGATTGACTCATCGGGAGAACTTTAAGAAATCTAGACTTATACTAACCATTTGTCAATAGTAATTTGTTTGGGAGCAGCCAAGATATAAAGGGTGTTTTTTTAGGAGCTTGAGAACTTTAAATATTAATACAAGACAGAAATATTGTTGGAATGAATTTTTTATTATTATAATCTGGTAGATAATTTCATTTAATTTTTTTTTAAATATGATTTCCGGCATATGCCCGCCGCGGATACGAGTTACATGGTCCATTCGATCAGTTCAATTTTTCACTACTTTGTTCAAGAAATCTGGCCGTATGGCGTTAATGGTGGCTTTCAATGCTTCAGAAATTGCTGGTTTGTCAACATAACCTAATGACTTAACAAAACCCTATAAAAAATTATCGATAGGCGTTAAGTCGCACGAACGAGGGGGCCAGTTAACAGGACGACTTCTGGAAATAAAGTTGACACCAAATTGATTTTTGCAATATATTGATGGCTAAGCGCGCTGTATGGCAAGTTGCGCCCTATTGTTGGAACCAAATGTCGTCGATGTTTAGCTGATTAATTTTTGGAAACAAAAATTCAGTCATCATGGCTCGATAGCGCTCGATAGCGCTCGTTATTCACCGTAACGACAGCTCCTTCCTCATTTCGAAAGAAAGGAAAGAATAAGGACCGATGATGCCGCCAGCGTGTAAACCGCAGCAAACAGTCAATGTTAATGGATGTAATGGTGATTGAGGATTTTAGAAATGAGCTTTTCTTCGATAAAGATGCTCATTTTCGGGCAGTTTCAAATTAGCCCAATCAGCCAAAATGCGACGTGGACGATGGCCATTTGGCTTTAATTCTTGCACGAGCTGTATTTTATAGGCACGTAAGCCAAGATCCTTCGCGCTACAGCAGCAATAATCTCTTCGGTACGCACATTTCTTTGTCTTGTTGATGGTTTTGAATCGAAAAGAGTAAAATTAGTGCGAAAACGATCAATAACTGCACGAATTGCTTGCTCACTAGACCGATTATGTTGACCGTAAAAATTGACGAAGTGCTCTATGGACTTCACGAACAGATTTATTTTTTTCAAAGTGAATTTCCACAATTTGGAAGCGTTATTCCGGCGTTAAACGATTCATGATGAATTACCAAACCTTAATGAACAGAAATGTCAACACAGTTTGACATTGACAGCTGTCAAACCATAGACAACAACCATCGAAACCGCTCATGCAGCTAAGAAAACACCTTTTATAATTCGCAGACTGCTTTGAGTAACATCAGAAACAAAAGATCGACTAAGGCCAATATTAAGACCTCCCACAATGCCTTGTTTTTTTGTTAAACAAAACCCAACGTTATAACACAAATAAGAATTTCATTAAATTTGTTTTTTGAACTCAATCCAACGAACGTTGTATCAGATTGCGACTTGTGTGCACAAGCCGAAACGACCTTGACTTACTTGGTGTATAGAGCCTGAACGCAAACAACTTACTCAAGGTTTGTGCACTCATCAATGCCAAGAACAATTATTGCAAATCTGGCTGTAACTGATATTTTATTTTGAAAGTTAAAGTTAGAATTCAAAGTAAGTAACAGATGCTCGACTTTATATTCAAATCTTGTTTTTCCCGTTGATATGTCATGGTCATGGTAAGAGGGAAGAAAGTTGGCGGCGCAGGTCAAGCCTGAGGTACTCGTATATCTTTCAAGGAAGCAAATGAGAAAGTTGCTTGAAACGATTTGCTTTAAATGCTGTTTGGACTTTTCATGCAAATAGACTGAGTGTGTTGGTATAATGTGCATGCATTTAGGATCAAAGCATTGCCGGCTTGAAGCTCATATTAAATGCATGACTGAAAGCCGAACCTTGACTCTCAAAGTCAGTTAAGTACGAAAAATAAAAATAAAACTCAAACCCTTGTCCTTTTGATGGTTTTTCACAATTTCGTAAACCTTGCAGTATCAAGGTGTTTATGTATCTGTGAAGCCAAGGGAGTTCTTTTAGTCTATACTTGCTGTACACCGTGGAGATTGCCTTTATTGCGACTTTTATACCCTCTGCCTTATTCGCTTCACTACATAGTCCGTACAGGTCATACAATTTGTTTTAGCTTGAGAAATGTAATTTATCCATGCGGGACCGAATAATCCTTAGATACAATTTTCCCACAAAAACTACATTTTTGCACAACACAAAGGGCTGTCTATGTTTTTTTGTTAATTTAGAACAGGAACACAACGCTTTTGGTATGTATCTTCTTGGTTTCAAATACACCAGTGAGGGACCGGTGATTTTGCGCAAAAACATTAACGTCCTTAACTTCTCACAAATTGAATTTTTAATGTTGGAATGACAGTACATGACATAGTTAATGAATTATGATGATGAATCTCACTCTCTGGAGCTTTCTTTTCTTGTAATGTTGTTCTGAACTTCTGGTAAATCTTGTGATCAAAATTTCAACACCGCCACTCCTGGATAGTCTCTATTGAATGTTCCCTATACTAATAGATTTCAGTAGTATCCCTGGTGCATTTCTGCAGCCCTCATGTTGCCCTTTATACGAGGGCGGGTCAATAAGTCCGTGACTTTTTGAATTTCTGACCTCTTTACTGAAACAGCAACACTGCTCCTGTCAACAGTCATCTGTCAGTTGACTCCTGTCAAAATTTAAACTTGCTGCGTCAGTTAGTTTGTGTTTGACAGCTATTTTTATCAGACTACTCACTAATTTGAGGAGAAAATGGAAAAAAGTGAATTTCGTGTGCTTATTAAGCATTATTTCTTGCGAAAAAAAACCATTACCGAGACCAAGGCTAAGCTTGATAAATACTATGGGGACTCTGCACCATCGATTTCAATGGTAAAAAAGTGGTTTACTGAATTTCGTTGTGGCCGTACAAGCACTGAAGATGCCGAACGTCCTGGACGTCCAGTTGAGGTCTCTACACCCGAAACAATCGAAAAAATTCACGATATGGTGTTGGCCGACCGAAGATTGAAAGTGCGAGAGATTGTGGAAGCCGTAGGGATCTCGCATGGCTCAGTGGTTTCAATTTTGAATGATCACTTGGGCATGAGAAAGCTTTCCGCAAGATGGGTGCCGCGTTTGCTCACAGTCGACCACAAACGCAATCGTGTAACAACTTCACAGGAAGGTTTGGCGTTGTTTAATCGCAATATGGAGGAGTTTTTGCGCCGTTTTGTAACCGTGGACGAAACATGGATCCATCACAACACACCAGAGAACAAACAACAGTCAAAACAGTGGGTTTCTAAGGGTGAATCGGCGCCAAAGAAGGCCAAGGTGGGTTTGTCAGCCAATAAAGTTATGGCGACTGTTTTTTTGGGATGCACGCGGGATAATCCACATTGACTACCTTCAAAAGGGAAGAACAATCAATGGGGAATATTATGCCAACTTATTGGACCGATTCAATGACGATTTGAAAAAAAACGACCTCATTTGGCCAAGAAAAAAGTTATTTTCCACCAAGACAATGCAAGGGTGCACACATGTGCAGTTGCCATGGCAAAAATCCATGAATTGGGCTATGAATTGCTCCCTCATCCACCCTATTCTCCAGATTTGGCTCCGAGCGACTACTTCTTGTTCTCAAACCTGAAGAAATGGCTTGGTGGAAAAAGATTTGACTCCAATGATGAAGTCATCTCGCAAACAAAGGCCTATTTTGAGGACATCGACAAATCATTTTTTTTGGAAGGGATAAAAAAATTGGAGAAGCGTTGGACAAAGTGTATAGAGCTCAAGGGAGACTACGTTGAAAAATAAAATTATTTTTTTATCAAAAAATCTGTGTTTTAATCCAAAAGTCACGGACTTATTGACCCGCCCTCGTATGCTCATTAAACATAGAGCTTCGTTGCCATTGGTGTTGTTCACTTGAAGCTGAAGCATTAGAATCGAGAATTTTTTAGAAAAATCAATCTGAAAAGCTTTAGCATTATTTGCAAATGCAACCCTTCGGCATAGAATTTTCTTGCGGGTTAAGTTATGTTTGGTTAAAGTGGTCATCGTTTGGAACTGGCTACTACTGACTAAGATCACATTTCGCCTCAAAGTTGATAACCCTGACTCCATTTACAGAGATGGTGTCGCGCAAGCTATGTCTTTTAATTTTGGTGCCAAGGATTCTATTCTTTTCTTGCTTGATTGTAAAATAATTAAAAAAAACTTAATGTTACTGAAGTCTTAACGTCTTATTGTCCTAATGAAATTAGCAAAAATATTTAAAACTCTGCGGAAAAGAAATGCTGATAAATTTATCCCACAAGTGGGTGAGACTCACGGATTATTGAAACGTCTTGTTTTAACGGCAAATTTAGATTCAACAAGGTTCTGGTACTTTCCTTGATAACAGATACTAAAGTAAAGTGCAAAGTTTTTCATCTTTTTTTGTGCAAGGAAAGTCCACTTTGTAGAAGTACTTGGGCCGTTGCTAAATTTATCCTATGGGGCCAGTTAAGTGTCCAAATAATCCATGTTTTCCTTTTATCGTTCTTCTAGAAGTCAACAGTAGATTTATCTTGTAATGAAATACCAGTAGCCCATTTCATGGATAAGTGCCCTGCCGTTGGAAACTCTTCTGCCGCAGCACCTTGTTTTTTTTTTTTCAAATACTGTTTTGATGCAGTAAATCCTCAAATGATCAAGAATGATTAAGAAATTTGTTCTGATCAAATTCAAGTTTTAAAAAACAAGCAAGAAGTTAGTTGGCAGCACATATGAATGTACCATGTTTTCTTCTTAACAAAAGTCACTTCTTTTAATCCCGCTTTTTTCTATTTTTTGCCCTCCATTGTAATGGCTTTGAGTCGTTATATTAAATCTATTCGCTGAACCAGCAAAGTTGAAGTCTTGCTTTTTTATTTCTTTTTTTCGAAGTTCGTACCCATCAAAATTTCTCTGCTAAAGAGGGTCGTTTCACCAGTCCCATTACGTTTACACGTAAGAGCGGACACTCAGTATGTCTTTTGTACTGCTAAAGCCCCTCAAGTGCAGTCTCAGTCACAGAAAACTGTGATATTCTGTTGAGACGGGACTACACATCCTCTTAGGACTCATCCTTTCTTAAGTAGCACACATTGGTGACATTTTCTGATTTCGAAATTGATTGTAACAACATGTACTCGATCATCAACTTCCTTTAAGAAGTGGAGCTACAAGACTGTCTGCAGCTTAATTCAGTTCATTTGTTACTGTATTAGGTGGAAACCACTTATGGCAGCATAGCTCTTCTCTGCTATGAAACCTAGTCCTTACTAAATTAGAGGACACGGGATGTGGAGTTGTAACTTTCGCTAAACTTTCATTCTAAACACCCTCACACACTTTTTATTGGATCTATAACTTAATTCGTGCGGTTTGCTAAGAGATGGCGTAACTTGTATTATTCCATTGGAATATGCGTGGGAAAGCTACTGTCATTGTACGTCATTTCAGTGTATGTCATTCATTTGAAGTGTAAACAACAATGGTTTTTTTTCGCTCAAATATGTCGAACTTTGTGCCTGAAAAAGTGTTTTTGCGGGGAGTTCTTCTTCATTACTTTAATATGAAGAAAACTGCCGCCGAAAGTCATCGTATTTTGGTGGAAGTTTATGGTGAACATGCGCTAGCTGAGCGAACGTGCCAAAAGTGGTTTGCACGATTTAAAAGTGGTGATTTTGGCTTGGAAGACGATGAACGTCCTGGGCAGCCAAACAAGTTTGAAAATGAAGAACTGGAAGCATTACTCTATGAAGATTGTTGCCAAACACAAGAAGAGCTCGCAGATTCTTTGGGTGTCACTCAAGCAGCCATTTCAAGACGTTTTAAAGCAGCTGGATATATTCAAAAGCAAGGAAATTGGGTTCCAAATGAACTCAAACCGAGAGACGTCGAAAGGCGGTTTTGCATGTCCGAAATGCTGCTGGAACGCCAAAAAAGGAAGTCATTTTTGCATCGGATTGTTACTGGTGATGAAAAATGGATCCATTTTTGTGCGAAGTGCGAAGGTAATGCTCTGTATTTGGTGGGATCAGATGGGTGTGCTGTATTATGAGCTGTTAAAACCGGGTGAAACCATCAATGGACAACGCTACCGAACACAATTAATCCGTTTGAAGAGAGCAGTAGCCGAAAAATGCACTGAAATACGGTTCACATCAGAGCAGAATATCAAAAATTTGGCTTGATTCATTCTTGGCTGTCAAGCCGGCGCAGTTCTTTTGGGATGGGATCCATAAATTGCCAGAAAGATGGGAAAAAGTCATAGCTTCAGATGGGCAATCTTCTTATCCTTTTATTAACCCTTTCCTCGTTATACGAACTTATGCGTAACGAGTTTCCCATTTTTACTGCATCGCTGCTGCTCCGCTTATGGGGTTGGCTAATGTCGCAGACCGCAGAACGCGTCTACATAATGCTCGGTCCTGGATCACTTCAGTGGTAAGCCCCAGGCGTTGTTGCGCATTTGCCATCTGAGAAATCCAGGAATTCTTTTTCTGACCTCGTTTTCTTAAAGTTGGAGTGACCGTAGTTGATAGTGCCTTTTTAACTGGATTTTCCGCAGATCTTCTTTGAACGTGGCAATACCAGCTTATTCTATTCGCCTCAAGCTGTTCGGTTACCGAATTCTTTATATGTAGACTTCCTCTTATACGCGTAGATCTAATGTAATCGCGTTTAGTGACTCCACTAGACATCCTTAACATTTTCATTTCCGCTGCCGTCATTTTGTTTTTAAACGCTTCGTACATTGCTTCAGATGGGCAATACTTTGAATAATACTATTGTACATGTTTTTCTTAAATAAACGTTCAAATTTTGAAAAAAAAATACCGCACGAATTAAGTTATATACCCAATAATATTCTTTAGAATGCCTATGTCATCACCTTCTCTTGGATATATAACTTGGATCATTAAGTAAATCTGTCCAAAATTAACCGGTTCCAGTTCCTCCTTACGTCAAGTCTAACTCAAAGTCATGTACTGTGTCCGCATCACTTTTCACTTATGGCATAGCTGTTTGGTGGCGTGCACTGCAAAAAGTAATCGTAGTAGTAGTACGAGTAGTACGAGTAGTACGAGTAGTAGTAAATGTTTTTTTTATCAATTAATTTTTTCAATATCATAAAAAGTACAAAATCATATAAAAGCATGCCATTGCCGTCTACTGATGCTTTTTTTTGTTAATGTTCTTATGTGAAGTTAGTTTTAAGTTCAATTAAAAATTTTCGGTTAATATCCTTTCTTGATAATTTAATGCTGTTTTGCAGAACTCGTACAATATGGGAACATTCATTTCATTTAGGTGGTTGATGACCTACTCCTCTAATAAATAGTCCATTTCAAAGAAGTGTCGCCTTGTTTCCCGCAGTGTTGGGCATCTTCTTATGGAGTGGAAAACATCCTCCCTCTCGTTTGTATTACATATTCCACAAATCACGGGGAGATCACTCCTGTGTGGTATAAAATTTAGATGAATCAATTCGCCTCGCAGTTTCATCATCATTGAGATCATCTGTGTTGTATACTCGTCCCGAAAACAGTTATTATATGTGTTATAGCTTAGCCGACTATACCTATATAATCTCCTATAGGCTGATGTCTCTTATCTCATCTCCTATATGAGCTCTGTCAGTACCGGTTTCCAATTTTGAAGAGCATCCGGATTGAGATTCAGCTCCATCCCACAACTATGGGCTAAATCTATCCACTCGCCAAACCAACTAGTCCTGTTCCTAATAGCCCTGAATGTAACGATCTTAGTTAGACGATGGTTTTAAATGCCCAAGACCTTCATAATAAAGTGAACTTGCAGCTTAAAAGTTTCCATAAACATGGGAGATAGTCCTGTCTCGATTGCCAGCAAATAGTTCGGTGTATTTGGCGACAGATGGAAAATTTGCTTGACGTAATATCTCAGAAGGTTTTCGAGGGTTTCATACCTCTTATTACCCTACACTTGCGCTGCATAAAAAAACAATGAACTTCGCAACCGCTTTGATAACTTTATACTTACTTTTATGTATTACAAAGCACAACGGGTTGTTTATACTCGTAAATATAACTATTACTGCCCCAAAGTCTACCTACGGGGCATAGTGGCCTTCTTGCATCAACCGAACTTCAATTAACTGCACGTGTTTTTATCGTTGATTTCCAGAGAAGATCAAATTGAGAAAACGCAGTCTTTCTCAGTAAGCCAATTTTTATCTTAACACACCGCTCTTAGACAGGGGAAGGCATCTTAGAGCTTCAGAGGTGTTTTGTCTTTTTGCATACGCAGGACACTGCTTGGCTCAGTCTGAATGCAATACTTAACTTGGGAGGCAACAACTAGATATTATTGCGCATCTCTACGGAAACTCTGACATCCCAGGGTATCGCGATACTGATAATTTCAGATCCCTTGTAACAAATAGTAGGCGCCTCGATAACATCAAGCCATTAATGTCTTACGCCAAAAAATTGCATGCCTTTGGGAGACATGCGCTGAAGTAAATCACCTCTGAGCTGCGATAACGAAGAGGAAAAGGAATCTGTAGTGGACTTTCTATTCACCGAGATCTAAACGACCTCTGTGCTCGATGAAGAATACAGATCGTGACAACTTTCTTAAAAAATCTCTTTATTGATCTTTTTAGGTGTTAATAAAAAACGTAATTGGGTTTTATTTCAATGAAAAGAAAAGTAGACACAATAAATTTGGTTGAATGATTTTATTTTTTTAAATACTAAATACTTATATAATTAATATTCTCGTTACTATTCTTATAATATTAATATTCTTGTAAATGTTAAATATATAAAGATTCTTTAGTTTTAGTGAGATTTTTGAAATTGCGAACATTTTTGTAAAACCTTGTCAAGATTTGGCTTATCACTGCACGCTAATCTTATTACATCATCCAAGTGGGCGTCCGTTAGTTTGTCTCTGTACACATTCTTTGCGCGTTTCATTTGGGAAAACGAAACAAACATTATGTAGATCCAAATAGTGTCGAAAATATTAGGGCACACTTTTGAACAGTTTTATATTTTTCGTGAATAATACTTCGAAACCCCACGTATTCCACGTATTTTAAAAATCTGTCGTATTTATTGCATAACGGTTTCTGGAAATTCCATTCAACGATAACTTTATCATTGAAAGTTTACTTAGTGTAACAATAATTTCCACCGTTTCTATTTTCTCAAATTTCTTGCATGTCAACGGAGCTTGTTTCCTAAATGCGAACATAAGCTATGTGTCATTCTCTTGCAAATATAAACCGGCACTTCCTTTGTTCACTGCTCTAGCATTCATCTGACATTTCTCTCTGTCATCAGCAACGTGCATGCGTATAAAAATCTGACTATGACCGCCAGTTTTGTCTGCGCATGCGCATATTATTATATTAGAATCCTTGACAATTTATTTAACTATGCCAAGTGGATATGCGGCCCGCGGGCTACGGGTTGAGTATAGCTGGTCTAGATGTTCTACTTTTTGAATTACAATGAATTTATAGCTGATCTAAATGCACATCGAGGGCTATCCTAACCTCCCTTAACATAAACTAACTAGGACGTGACTTAAGAAATGGGCTCGGGGGCTAAAGACTTTACGGGATGTACCTTTAGGAAAACGAGAGAGCTCTGTATTTTTGGATCATTGCAAAAGTTCGTATCCGATCTTCATACGTTGCGGAAATTATGCTGCATGATGCAACTATTGTTTGTTCTATGAACTTGTGGTATACCAATGGATAGGTCATGGCATCAGAAGTCGTTGAGTCAAATTTTGTGTGATAAAAATAATTCTAAAATGGAAATAGATAAGTTACACCTTCGCCATGTTATTCTCCAATAAAAAAACTTTGCGTTTATTCAGCTCGTGCTTCTGTTCTAATCACCGTTGAAAATTGGTTTGGTTTGGACGATCTTCCGAGATTGATGACGACATTGTGAGATCCTTAGTAAAAAAAACAACTCGAAAATTTCCACTCAGGAGATTACTGAGAGACTTAATGGCTATATCTTTGCTTAGGCGCCACGAAAACGAACCTTTTGTACAGATAAGTGGATTCTGTACAACAATGTGCAGGGAAGAAGGTGTTGGAACCAAGCCGGTGAAGGTGCAGAACCCATGGGAAAAGCTGGCTTGCATCCAATGAAGGTATTGTTATCTGTTTGGTTGTATTCTAGGGTCATAGTTTTTCTCTAACTTTTTTCACTTGGCGAAAATCTCACAGCGAATAAGTACTATTTGCAACTCTCTAGGCTTAATGAAAAAATTCAAGAAAACCAGCCGGTTTTGGCTAATCGAAGAGGAGACATCTTCCATCATGATAACGTCTGGCCACATGTCGCCCCATAAACGTTCGGAAAACTAAAGGAGTTATAATGAGAAATCAGCACCCACCGTATTCCACAGATTTTCATCTGTGTCGGTCTCTTCAGAACGGTTTGAATGGAAAGAATTTTGGTTCCGCTATCGAAACTATCTTTCGACTGTTTTCGACGAAAATCACGCAGGTTCTTAACGAACTTTGGTTTGACAGTTGATAGATAGTTGTAGGAAATAACGGGGACTGTACGAGGGCGGGTCAATAAGTCCGTGACTTTTGGATTAAAACACAGATTTTTTGATAAAAAATAATTTTATTTTTCAACGTAGTCTCCCTTGAGCTCTATACACTTTGTCCAACGCTTCTCCAATTTTTTTATCCCTTCCAAAAAAAATGATTTGTCGATGTCCTCAAAATAGGCCTTTGTTTGCGAGATGACTTCATCATTGGAGTCAAATCTTTTTCCACCAAGCCATTTCTTCAGGTTTGGGAACAAGAAGTAGTCGCTCGGAGCCAAATCTGGAGAATAGGGTGGATGAGGGAGCAATTCATAGCCCAATAAATGGATTTTTGCCATGGCAACTGCACATGTGTGCACCCTTGCATTGTCTTGGTGGAAAAGAACTTTTTTCTTGGCCAAATGAGGTCTTTTTTTTTTTCAAATCGTCATTGAATCGGTCCAATAAGTTGGCATAATATTCCCCATTAATTGTTCTTCCCATTTGAAGGTAGTCAATGTGGATTATCCCGCGTGCATCCCAAAAAACAGTCGCCATAACTTTATTGGCTGACAAACCCACCTTGGCCTTCTTTGGCGCCGATTCACCCCTAGAAACCCACTGTTTTGACCGTTGTTTGTTCTCTGGTGTGTTGTGATGGATCCATGTTTCGTCCACGGTTACAAAACGGCGCAAAAACTCCTCCATATTGCGATTAAACAACGCCAAACCTTCCTGTGAAGTTGTTACACGATTGCGTTTGTGGTCGACTATGAGCAAACGCGGCACCCATCTTGCGGAAAGCTTTCTCATGCCCAAGTGATCATTCAAAATTGAAACCACTGAGCCATGCGAGATCCCTACGGCTTCCACAATCTCTCGCACTTTCAATCTTCGGTCGGCCAACACCATATCGTGAATTTTTTCGATTGTTTCGGGTGTAGAGACCTCAACTGGGCGTCCAGGACGTTCGGCATCTTCAGTGCTTGTACGGCCACAACGAAATACAGTAAACCACTTTTTTACCATTGAAATCGATGGTTCAGAGTCCCCATAGTATTTATCAAGCTTAGCCTTGGTCTCGGTAATGGTTTTTTTTCGCAAGAAATAATGCTTAATAAGCACACGAAATTCACTTTTTTCCATTTTCTCCTCAAATTAGTGAGTAGTCTGATAAAAATAGCTGTCAAACACAAACTAACTGACGCAGCAAGTTTAAATTTTGACAGGAGTCAACTGACAGATGCCTGTTGACAGGAGCAGTGTTGCTGTTTCAGTAAAGAGGTCAGAAATTCAAAAAGTCACGGACTTATTGACCCGCCCTCGTATAATTGAATAGTACAATTATTTTCTTTAAATTGTAATCGCTTGTGTTTCATTTTCAAATCGGGCACGAACTTTTGCAATGATGAAATGTAAGAGCTTCTCGAAGGCAACTTGTTGTACGTAGCATAAGAAGATTTATTGTTATTGGTAGTTTCGGTAGCCACCTACGGTTAGGAGGAAAGTTCTTTGATAAATGTGGTTTTAAGGCAAATCCCAACAGACCAATCTTTGGGTAGGATATACAGAAATTTACGTGCTCAGCAGATCAACAGGATTTTCCAACAGAGTACAATTTAACTACTCCTTGTGGTAAATTAAATCAGTTCCTAATCATCCTTTACAAAAATGAAAGCCAACACCACAGTAACTATCCAAACAACTGTTTAACTTCAATGACGCCCCGAAAAATAACATGCTGAGTACAACTTCTATTCACGCAGTCTACAGCAGATGAAATTGGAGTCATTGAACGAAATCCTTTTGTCAGGATACAAATTCGAAGAGAAAAATGAAAGAAAATTAGTAAAAGGATAACAATCCGTTACTAAGCGGCAGAGACAATGAAACAATTTTTTGTTGTCAGTTGCTATGCTCTTTGCCAGTATTAATTACTTGACTACCCTGTAGAACACACCCCTCGAAATAACCAACTAAAACAAAACGACAAAAAAAAGCCGGTAGAATTAAACTAAAAGCAACAATACTTGTATTTTTTGTATACATAACCCTGATAAAATAAAAAAAAAGAAAACAAAACAACAAAAACGTGCTTAGGTCATCAACTCGAATTTCTTTTATGATTCACGAGCCAGTAAAAATGAGACATTTCTACAATAGATAAAGCGATTTTAACATTGTTGATAAGACATGTCCTCTTCGTCATAATTGACATGGTTTACGGTGGTAAATATGGCAAATAGTAAAGGTGGTAGGTGGTTAAAATGGAACGCAACTGGTTACCTTGAGGTGATGAATTGAATTCGTTATTTACACAAAATTAAAAGACAATTCGCAAATAAATAAGAAAAGTAAATAACCACGATTAAATAGTAATGAAAAGCCAACTTAGTTTTTGATATCAATTGCTTCTTGAGTTTCGATAACAGTAAAAAAATAAAAACATGATAACCTGAGCAAAAATAGGGGGTTCACTGTTGCTATGCTACAGTCACTATTAAAAAAATGCTCTCAGCTCGCAGCTGATTCACAAACGATCAAACTTACAACAGAGTCAGGCGACGTTAACTACTTAGTCACTTAGTTTTGAAAAATAGAATTTTCGATCCTGACTAATCGATTTGAAGTTTATTTATTCTGTCATTCACACAGTAGAGTTCATTATTCGAAATAGTTGCCATCTGTTCCACATGACCACAGGCATATGTAAATTGTCTACTTCTCGCTTGAGAGACTCAATAAATCCGGGCCAACGTGAGCAGTCTAATGTTCGAAACGGACTATTGGTTGGGGGATTTTCAGCTTCCCAACAACCTTGTATCTTAGGCATCGATGAGTGGATTTCGCTTAAGTTAAGTTGGAAGTGAACTTTGTTGGCTTCAGAACATCTTTTGTGGTAAAAAAAAGGTGTAAACCATAACATTGGGGATCCGAACTGTTTTTTTAATATGAATAGTTTAAAGGTAATCGCCAAGTGGCACCACAGACCTGAGTGAACCAGGGCCTCAACCAACAAACCTCTCCAGGTGACATGGTTTTTCGTCAGCTCCTTACAACGGTGATACACTCCCAAGTTGGTTGAGGTCCCCTTTCACATGCTGGTGTCGTTGCTACTTGTAACTGCGGAGGCACGGTAGACGAAGTTATGGCTGCCAATTGTGACACTTTGACCAAGTTGTCGATGCCGATGTCGATGTTGGGAGTCTTTTTTTGATGACTGCATATCTTGGTTTTTGCCTCATAACCGTGAGACCAATTTCAGCCGCTTTGGCTTCGATAGCTGCGAATGCCTCATTGACGTCGATGTCATCTGCGCACGCAAGCATTTGGAAAGACTTGTAGAGAATCGTTTCCCTGTCGCCTTGTCTTAAGCCTGTTTTTCACATTGAAGGTCTCGATTAATTCGTTACCGACCGTAATGGAGCAGTGAGTACTCTCTATTGTCATTCTGCATAACCTGACAAGTTTGGCATGCTGTTATATGCGGCTTCAAAGTCGACAAACAGGTGTTGGATGTGGATCTGGAATTCCAGGGTCTTTTCCAAGATCTGCCGTAGTGTGAATATTTGATCGATAGTAGACTTCCCTGGCTTGAAACCACCCTGGTAGGGGCTTGCTCATGGTCATTTTCAGACGATTTTCAGGAGACTAATTCCCCTATAGTTGGCGCAGTCGAAGGGATCTTCTTTTTTGTAAATTGGGCAAACGATGCTGAGGTTCCATTCATCGGGTGTGGTTTCTTCTGGCCCTATATTGCAAATGAGCTTGTGCATGTTCCTAATCAGGTCATCTCCAGCTACTTTAAATAGCTCAGATTGTAGCCCGTCTGGCCGAGCGGTTTAGTTCGACTTTAGTCTCGATATGGCTAGCTCAACTTTGTCTAGGTCAGGTGGGGGGAACTCTCTACTATCATCGTCCAGTGTTGATGATAGATTCTGCCTGACAGCGGGGTTATGGTCGTAGTTGCCATTATACATTCTGAAGAAGTGGTCTTTCCATACTTTCAGCATCGACTGCGATCCTACTAGTAGGTTTTCGGTTTCGTGCTTGCAGGCTTCCGTTCTGGCTTTGTAGCCCTGGCATGTTCTTTTCATTTTTTGTTAGAATTTTCGAACGTCATTCCTGCCGTACCATCTCTTCATTTCCTCGTGCTCTTTCTTTTTTCTTCTAAGAAGTCTATGTTCTTTCCTTCTTTTCTGCTCGTAGAGCTCACGAGGAGCTTTCGTCCTGTGAAGCAGAGCAGCTTTGTTTGGCTGCATGCGCCTCGCTGCATTTGTCATCGAACCAGAGGTTTCTGTGTGGTGGCGATTCGAAACCAATTACTTCTTCTCTGATGGCTCGATGGTATTCTATGGGTTGTACAGGTAGTCCCGGATTTTGAGAGAGTCTAATGGAAATGCAATCAGCAAAGTGGTTGTGCTCGTGATATCGGAAAACGTACCCTGACTGCAACAAGATAGTGGTTCGAGTCATGTCCCCATGATGCGCTCAAAAACGACTTTTTTTGTCTCGCTTAGCATCCAGGCCCGCTAGAGCAATTTTGGTGTTATAGCTGGGGCATTCAGCATATGTTCTGTCTAGGAGGTCATAGAAGTCGTCCCTGATCGTGTCAGGTTTTTCTTCTGTAGGGGCGTATGTGCAAATAAGACTGATGTTCCCGAATTCGGCCTTGACGCGGATTGTTACGAGGCGTTCGCTCACATGCTGGAAGCTTAAGTTTGTCCCGGATAACAAATACGCATATATTTGGATGTCTTCTCATTTTTGTAGCAATAACCGTAGTAAATGTCGCAGTTTTTCATCCGTCTTTTGTCCGAACCATCCCATCGTAGTTCTCGGATTGCTTTATCACAGTCTAGGGCCTCCGCGAGTTGTTTTGCTGCCAAGGGCGAACTACTCCAACTAAATTACGTGGCACATAAAACTGATGAGAGTGATGAATGTACACTTTGCACAGGAGAAAAAGGCATTGGAGCTTACTTAAACCTTTTTATGACAATTTCAAAATGTCGGGCAAAATTTACATTGAGCCAAGTTTGGTAATTATTACAAATAACTACCAAAATTCTGAGCCGGTTGTCGCAACTTTAAAAGCGCTTACTCCAATTTTGTCCCACCAGATAGGCTGTGCGTGCTATAGTGGATACATTCGAGCCAACTAATTCACTAGAGAATGTTAGTTAGAAAACGTACCGCTCGAAGAACGGAAAATTACGCAACCGTATGTGCTTCTGTTAAAAGTAACCCAAATCAGTTGATTTCACTTCACATTTGCGTAAACATCTTGGCCTTTACCCTTGACGCAAGAACTGAACCCCCTTGATCATCTCAAGCTACGGATCTTCCCCGATTGGGCTCTACAAAAGTTTGAAGAAAAACCCGAATTTTATCGAAAAATCATTTTCAACGATGAAGCTCATTTTAAGCTTAATACGAGTAACTTTGTATATATGGAAAATATTCGTTTGCGTTATTGGACAGCAACAAACCTACGAGTACATGTGCTTCAACAGACTCCATTTCATCCGCAAAAAGTGACCGGATGGCGTGGATTTCATGCCGGAGGTGTGATTGAATCGTATTCTTTCGTCGATTAAAATGGTTCCAATAAGATGGTGCCACTTGGAATACATCCGCGCTCAAACAAATCATCTATTGAAGGGAAAGAAGATTGGCCATAACTCGATTTACCGCCGATTGGTTACGTTTAAAGGTCTGAAGTCACATTATCAAGGCTGCCGATTCACCGGTTCAAATCGTGAAATTAGGCAATAAAATCATGGTTCAACGGGCTGTGTAGCAAATGGTGCCGTCTTGTTGGAATGTCTTTGAGAGTACGGGTTTCAATTTAGAGCCTCAGTTTTGAAGAAATATGGACCAATATGAACCACCAGCCTATGTATGACCCTTACCAAACCGTTGTTTGTCTTGAGGTAATGAAGGCTTTTGATCATCTTCGAGTTGCTTCCCACCCGAAATATGGACATTTTGCTAATTGGCGTTGTCATTAAATGGTCATAAGTGCTGAACAAAATTTTGGGCGGAAACAGTGGATGTTGTTGAAGTTTTTCAAGAGCCCAATGAGTGGAACGGAGACGATTCGGAAGGTGAACCGCCTGCAGTTCTTAAATGAATTGAATTTCGTATGGCTTTAAGCAAAGATCTTCAAGTGAAATAATCCTAGTCAAGCCAACGACGGCGCCGCATTGATTCATCACCAGTAGTCCATTCCAGAACTTAAAACATGGCACAGTGGGAGTCAGGATTTCGGTCTACGCCTGAACTGGTTGAGGTAGGCCCCCTTATGGGAGCGTTACGGTGGCTATGGCTTAAACCAAAAACCCAAGGAGGTTCTCATCCGATGTAGAGTTGCAATAAACTTGTTGCTGAGACCCTAAGATCAGTAAGAGGATTTAGATGGGCCTCGACTCATACCAAGGGTGGACCCTGTGCCCTCAACACGGATTCTGAATTTGTACCAAAGCAATTGGCAAGGCGTATCCTTGTTCTCATGGTATATGGTCAAGTCAACAGTCAACAGTTCACGTAAAATACAGAGACGTTCTGCTAGGACCAGTGCGTGGTTTAAAGGCTCAATACCTCAATTTCGAGTAGTGCAAGCCATAGTCTGCAAAACGGACTATAGTTTGTATTCTACTGGATTGGGGTCTAAGCTATCAGATGGCCAATCATCCGAGGAAATGAGGTAGGAAAGGAAAGTAGTTTTTAAGTCATGTTTGAGTCGATTTTGTCTTAAGAACTGGAGCGGAGTCTTGTTGAAAAGTCTACGATTTATTTGCGAATTGTGTTTTTTTTTTTTGAGAGGCTCCACAAGGTTTGACACACTTTCGTCGATGTTTTGACGCGTCTCCCAACCAAATCTTCACAGAAGCTGGGTGGTGACTACGTTAAACTTTCGGAACGAGTAAAGATGTCGTGATGACAGAGCATACACTCTATCGGTCTGCGTGTTGAACGATTTTTTAACGGTGACGATTTTCTCGTGAGTCAAAAGAATTCGACTGTGGCCGTTTCTTGCGTACCAGCGAAGCAAGAATTTCGAATTTGACTTACGTTTTAGTTTCAACGCTTCTGTGAGTAAGTGCCCGGTGTGTTTCTTATATGCGCTGAGTCCCAAACCAGGTTTTAAGTCAGGCGACATGCTATCCTCGAAGATATCAATCTGCCGAGACATGTTTTCTGCTTGCACAGGGAATTTCAACGAATTTATTTCTCCAAAGAATTGACGACTTCTGGTTTTCGCACAGTACGTGGACGGCCGGTCGTACAGTCGCCTATTCCACCAGTATTCACAAGTAAGTTCACGGTGCGACACCCATAGTTTCATGTGAACATTTGCAGGCAAATTACGACAACACGATCGTCGAGCGAGCCCTTATTTCAAACATATAACCTCAAAAACTTGTTACGCAAGAACTTTTCATAAATGTCGCTTCTCAAGTCGCCGCCAAGTTGAAATGGATGTGTTCATTAATTCTTGAGAATAATTGTTATTGTTTTGTGTTCAAAAACTTCGGTAGTACTAGGTAGAAAAAGCGCCCAATTTTTGTTGAATGTTTTAAGCTGCCAAAGTAAATCACAGCATTGAATTGAAGACGTTGCATACTTATCACGATTTCCGATTAAGTATACACACATCTTGTGTTACTTTATTCGATATTTTCTCAGTTCTATTGCTAGTGTGTGGGATTCTCCGAATAAGCATCAGGGCATGACAATTTTACTATGAAAGAGCTTAGTAAAGAAAACCTTGCATTTCACATAAATCTTTACGTGGAATCTCTTTCAGATACTACAGTCAAATCATAGCCTTTTCTCAGAAGTCCATGCTAAGCTCCATAGAGGGCTTCATCTACAAACGTGTCATGGCCATCAATTTTGCAACTCATGTCCATTTCCTCTTACATTTCGTAGTTGTTGTCACAATATTGATTTTCAAATCGGAGCTAAAACGAAAATAGATTCCATTTTGCACACTACCTACCTCCTGAAAGTTTTCCATTTTCTTTACAAGAGGAGATACAATTCACCCTAGGAAACTGGTCCAATCCATTCAAACATTTTTCTTGGAATGTTTGTCTAAGAAAAAACAAATAAAAGAACAAATTTCAAACAACTTTCGAGTAATCAATTGAACAACTGCGAGTATTTCCAAGAAAACATGTAAAAAATCTTCATTCAGAATAAATCGAGAGAAAAAATCTCGATTGCTCCCAATTTCCCAAATTGTAGATAAAGCAATTGAAACTGGCAGTGCTCCAAAATATTTTCACAAACCGAAAACACATTTCCATTGGACGCTTGTCTCTTATAGGGTGTACGAGTATACTCATTTCTCCGGGGCCCTGACGCATTTCAAGCCCACATATCCGCATGGCCACTTGAGAACTTGAGAATTTCCATCAAGCGGCTGCCAAAGAGCTCTGCTACAACAAAAGATGATTAAAATGACAATGATAACTACAAAAGGCAAAATGCATCTTTGCTCCAGTGTATCTTTGGCGCTTTTGTATTTAACTTAAGTGATTAATTGGTCACAAGAAGAATGCATCTGAACCATTGACACCAAATAGGTCAATCGAATTTAAACATAAGCACGCCCTTGATGATTACAATACATCGACGGAGTGCAAGGGAACACCACTAACAAATGCATTTTCAACAATGCATGCGTCAGTTTTTTTAGAAACAAAAAAAGGAACGAAAGCAACAAAGTAATCAGCCAAGTGCTTATTATGTATTGTACATGGGCACATGGGGTATAGCCGTCTAAAATGAACAAAAGAAATTGACACAAAAAACAACAAAAATGAATTTTCTCTAAACAGGTCCTTCAACTCGTAGATGTACGAGTAATTTATCGGCGACATAGTGCTGCTGCATCACACTTTTCGCATGAGTAACACCGAGCACAGTGGGATGTTTTCGATATTTCTGGGTTCAAACTTGTTTTGAAGAGGAATTAGTAAGATATTCACATGACTCCTAGTTTAGATGTTTCTTCAAGTTTGGGCCGAATTCTAGGTGATAAAAACGACTTTAGGATTTCGCGAAGAGGCAGAAGAGCATTCACGAAAATCTTTTCACTGTAACGACATTAACGGAGCACGTTTATGATTCCAAGGTAAACCTGGGCCTGGGTTGATCCAGAATCTTCTGACAGATTTACCATTGGGATCGAACTCACAATCGATTGGAAAGGAATTATATACATACGTTGGCTGAAGCGAAGTCATGTTTGATTCGGATTCGGATAGTGCGTACGTTAGTTTTATCAAATATGTTCTTATGTTCTCCTTTTATCATTCGACTTCTCTTTTTGAGGGGCTTAAGTGCGTTCAATTTTCGGCATCATAGCAGACAGACAAGTGTGGTGTTGTCTAAAAAGAAATTGCAGGTGATAGCCAACTTCATTCGGTCTAGATCGGTATCCGTCCCACTGTAGTGGGACAACATGCCTATAGCTGTGACATTCGATTATGGCTCAGTTAATTTACAAAACTACTTAAACTCGTTTAAAGTTAACCAAATGCCATTGTCACACACGAGAGTTTTAGTTAATCCATCTATTGCGACAGTTGAGCATAAAACTTGAATAGCTGCGGCTGCTGTAGTAGGTGGCATACGGATGACAAAAGAACGCAAACACAATCAACAACATCTGCTTTTGAAAAAGTAACTTCACAACGAGCATATGCTCAGCACGTCTGGATCTGAAAGACAAAGTTTTCGACGACTATTTCATGCATTTATGACCGTATGTCCTCAATAAGACGAATAATATTGGCTTCCAATAGGTTGATTGTTGTTGTTGTGCTAGCGTCGACTGGCAACTTTACGCATTCCCAAAGAAAATAATGAAGAGGCGTCAAATCACAACACAATTTTTCGATAAAACAGCCTTTTGGGGCCATTCACTGCAATTTCGACACAAACGATGGTCATTCGGCTTCAATTCTTGCAGGAGCATCCTTCGAACCGAGAGCTTTGCGTTTAATGTTCCATAAAATAGATGGACAACGACAAAGCAGTTGTGAACGACGTCGAATTGATAAATTTTGATTTTCTTCAAGACTCTCCTGGATAAGTGCAGTTTTTCAGCGACGCAAGGTAGTATATGGCATTATTGTAACCCATAAGAGTAGGTGGCTTTTTTTGAGGCCGCTGAATTCTCATTTGTAGCATGCGTGGCTAAGGTTATTTTTTCTTTGGCTCTGGCATATTTTTTATTGCATCCAGTGAGCTTTCGATGAAAGCATTCCTGCAGTGTTGTCATCAATATGACCTAAATTGGCGATTTAAAGAGATTTGAGGTTATGTAGATCCTAATCATTCAGCATTAGTTCGTCGAAGGTAGACGTTGATATTTTAAAGTACAAACTCGTACTTGAAGATAGGCACGAAACAAGTCGATTTTTGTAAAGTTTGGACCTCCTTGTAGTTCGGGAGTCGGGTCGTGATCCATAGATACGCAATCTGAGATTTCATAATTTGACGATTGACTATAAGAGGTGCCCCCTGACTAGTTAAAGAATGTCAAGGTGTTGGGAGCGATTTTAAACCAAATGGTATCTGTTGGTACTTACAAATTTTTGATCCCTATTTGAATTTAGAGCTAAATAAGCTCCTCATAGTTCACTACATTATATGTGTAGTTCTGGCTTAAAAACTGTTCTTTGCCTCTTGCCGACGGACTATGTTTCACACCCCCGGGATAGCTTTTGTTTCGCTTGCTATTTGTGGACTTGGTCCAGTGTCGTATTGGAAGAAATCATTGGTTGCTGTTTAATGTGGTTTTACATGAAAATTTGGCAGCCCTTTCGTTCGGCACCCCACTGTAACATACTGATGAACCTTCATCGAGACCATTTTCGATTATGTCATTAATTGAGTGATGACTTGGCTTTCGATATTGTTTTTCGTGGCTAAGACTATGACAATTACTTACGAGTACGTCTGCGTCTCTTGGAGTCTTTTCTCGATTTAGTACGAAAATTAGAGACAGTGGTTCTGGCTGACACGCAAGTATTGACATTGTGCCCTCTACGTAGGTAATTATAGTATGCGTAGGTACAGGGAAGAAAATGTTCATTTGAATTACTTGAGTGTTGTTGAACACGTTTATAGCTAGCGTTATGTTGACGGTGCTGTCAGTCATGTTTCCCTTTTGTGGTCGTTTGGGTGGATTTGAATTCTATTTGATGTAGTAGACGATCATGTCTCTGCTCATATACTCGGAATACGGAATACGCTGCACCCCAGCTTTGCTTTTAAATACGAAATAACAATCTCTGGGTTATCCCAGTAGAACGGCAATCTAGTTGTCTTTTATTGAATTCATAGAAATTTACATTTGTTTAGAAATACAGTGAAATTTGGTTGTTTGCTCTGTAAATGAATGCAAACTAACATCTACTTGTAAGTTCCTCATTAACATGTGTGTTCGTCTGAGACTGTCGCCTTTTTTATGCCTTCTCCAATAAATCCTGCTGAAGCTATGGAAAGCAGGATTGACGATACGTACTAAGGCTAATTGACTTATCTACGCCTGGGAACATCACTACAGAAAAACCCTTTCCCCACGGCGAACATAGACTCGGCCCATTATCAAGTTAGAGTGGAGGTAGGTCTTGGAATACCTCAACAAAGAAAAAAACTACGTAAAGAGGTTCTGATGCAACAAACTGTCTGAATTTTTGCCGATATCGTATCCCTCAATCTACTGTCATTACGACCAGAGGCACTGCTACCTTAAAGCATCAAACTCAGCTTGAAAGCGGGGTTTTGAATGTTCCATGCCTGTCACTTTGGAACACCTAGGTTCAACCATCTGTTGAAGTATAAAACTGTTTGTTTATACTTCATGTCGAGCTCCGGAATCTCTGAGATGAGGCTAGCGAAGCCGGATTGTACTGCGAATTTTTCTCACTTCCGTTTGAACTGCGCACATATTTGTAAAGTGGAGTGAGGCCAATGAAAACTTTAATGGCAGCTTCTCCTAGCACCGGCGATATCTATGTAAGCGATTCTCTGAAGAAGTAGCATCTTTAACCGATCAAGTATCCATCTAGATATTTAGCTTCATTGAAGAACTCTTTATTTATATCATGTCAAGACTGAGCTTCACGACGAAAGGTGGCTTTGTACATCCTTTCTATGGTTTATGAAAATGTTTTCTTCCACGCACCAGTTAGATACTAGTTCTAGGATATTTTGTATTTTGTTGTAAATTTCCTTTGGTGAGTCTCCTTTCACGATGATGTGATCGAATAGCCTAAAGTTTTTTTATTTTGAAAATCAATCACAAGTGATTATAGAAAAAGTACCGTCGACCTCCTTGTGGAAAGCCTTTGGCTGCTGATATTGTAATTTGATGTCTCACTAAAAGTGGTTATTATTCTTGCAAGCATCTTTCTCACTCACCTGGGGGTATGGTTATCATCACCTCTAAGTTGGATGGCTTTTGATATCGAATTTTCAAACGCATCTTCAATATCGTAGAAATTGCTCTTATCTACCGTATCAACAAAAATGCCCTCCCTGCCTAGCTTGGCATTTAAACCACCAAAGACGATTTTCGCGCCATATTTAGTGCATTGCTCGTAGGTGTTTGTCGGAGAGATCGTAAAAGTATTCTTCGGGAAGGCCGTCTGTATCCTTTATCGGTTTATATTGGTGAATTTAGCCTTTACGCGAATCGTTGTCAAGTGTTCCATTCAAGTCTTGTTCAAAAAGTCATCCTCTGATGGCAAATCTGTTGCCGAGTAAGCACTAGGATTGATGTCCTCTTCGTGTCGGTTACTTGTAGCGTTCTTCACAGAAGATGTCATTGTTTGATCTTATTGTCAGGTTCCGTTATGCCTACTTAGTATCAGTCCAGGATCAGCGAGGGTCGGTTGCACGTGACCTACTAAGGGTACAAATATTCCACGTACAGACCTGAAGATAGTTGGCTTCTAAAACCAAAAGATTTGCCAAAACATTTACCACATTTGGACCACTGTACAGTGTGACAACAGAGAATAAACGTCAATGCGTTTAATCTCTGCCAATAGGTGCGCGGGAACGGGTCACAATCCTATTTCTGACACACGGATATCTCTTGCATACTACGGCGCGCGCTCTCGTTGACATATGCCATGAGTAATGTCGCCTCGATTAAAAATAGAAAAAAATCAAAAGAAACGAAAAATTGAATCAATTTGTTAACCATTGTCAGTGTGACCATGTGGCAGGAATTTGTTCAGAATTTTTTTTCTCTCAATTTTTCTACTTCAATATGAGTCAAGAGCCGGCAGAAACATAAGACAGGCAACAGAAATGATAAACGATCGAAGAAGAAAAGAAACAAACTAAATGGGAATAATAATTTACAACAAGGCAGAAAGGACAAATAAAGTCAGAGTCGGCGTCAGAGGCTGATAGAAAAAAAGAAAAAAAAAAAAATTATTATTGTCTTTATCTTGGGAGGAATCGCACGTTTCATTGCAAATTTAAAAGGAATCAATTGATGAATATCAATAAAGAGAGAAAGACGGTACTCGTAGGTGCACGATGCGCGGGGTCTATTAAGCGATTGGAAGGAAGAAGCGTGTGTACGTCTGCTTCCTTAAATCAATTATAGCCAAAAGGAACGATGAGGGTGGCAAGGAAGACCGGCACGCATTGTTAAGTGCAGAATGAATCAAATAAAATGAATAAATTTCCGTTTGACTTCCTCTTTATGGAAATGAATTACCAATGATGGTGTGCACTATGGTGAATGTAATGAAAAATTGTCAGCCGTTATAAAATCATTATACTCGTATAAGGCAGAAGAAAAACGAAAGGTTTTTCATTACATTAAATAATACAGATTCCATTCTAAGGGCCAAAGAACATTCAAGTAATTGAGGGAAAGCGGAAGGCTTCAATTAAATTAAGAATGCATCAGAGGAGTACAAAAAAAGATGTAAGATGTTTTTTTTTTTTTTTTTATAAAAATAAAATGGTAAGACTTCAAGGCTCTAGATGGAGAATGCAATTACTTTGATCTGAGTTAAGTGCATCATGCCTAAATTAATCAGTGCTTGCAATGGATATTGATCTATAATACTTGCGGTAATAGGCAAACTTGGAAATGGTTGCAGGGGCAAGAGTTAACAGCAGTAGGTGACTATTGATAAACTTGTTGAAGTCGGTAAAGTCACATGACTTGAGCCTTAAATCATAGAGAATTCCTTTAGGTATTCCGTAGGGCCATTCATATAGAGTTTAAAAAGCTAATAACACTTGTGAATGTGTCGGAAAGTAACAGTGTCATCTTCATACCTTAAGTTTAGTAAGAGTTAAACAAGTTTGCGACCAAAGCAGAGAAACATTTCCCACACCTTTATCATAGCGGCATATGATATCTTCACCCGCTTTCGATAGAGTCCATGATTCAGCGCGATAAGATAGATTTGGAATCATTAAGGTCGTGTAAAGAGCATACTTAGTTTGATACATAAGTTGTTTATTTCTGGATTGGTTTGTTTGCTCCAAGAAAAGAAAACGGCGGTTGGTAAGAGTAATTCTTCGTTTCGTTTCTCCACTCACAAATTCCAGCTGTCGATCGTGATATCCTTTCCAATTCATCGACGATGTGTGTCCCTTCTTGTTGACAGCATATTCTTGGTGCTGCGCTCATTTTCCCATTTGGCAGCAGTGACAACCCGCGGAGTTCTTCCAATTCTGGCAATATATCATTGGGGTAGGCTAGTAGTTGAATAGACTTTTGAAAGATTGTGCCTCTGTTTGTGAATTCCATACAATTCTCTCACCTTTTTGACATCAAAAATCTCGGTTGAGTTGCTTACTGATTCTGCACAGAAAGACGAGGTTGTCAGGGGTGCCAAAACCAGATATGACTTTATCATTTCTACAAATGCTCCCATATGCAGCCTTAAAATCGACAAAAAGATGGTGGGTATCGATTCAAGCTTCTTGAAATTTTTCAAGATTCTATCGCAGTGTGGACATTTGGCGCAATCGAAAGGGTCTCCCTTTTTGCTTAGAGGGCAAATCATGCTGAGATTCCATCCAGAAGGTATACACTCTCCTGACTGAAGAGGCACTTCGAGCATCTCTAAATATCTCGGCCGAAAATTCGTCAGGACTAGCAATTTTGTTTGACTTAGGCTTAGAACTTTACTTCGTTTTGATCAGAAGAGCAGAAGTTTTGACTATCATCTTCTCAGTTGAATTCGGCCTGACGGCGGGATGTTGGGTTTTTTGACGTTCCATATTCTTAGCATCGACTGTGACTCTGAAGATGTTTTTTTGCATTTTTACGATCTTCTTCCCATTTATTTTGCTCGTATAGTTCAAGAGCGCCAGTTTAATCAGTGCTTCGTCATTGCCTACCGGCGTTCTTCTTCAAACCAATTTAGCACATAAATTGTGCCGTATCTAATGGCACGTTGCAACTAATCTGAAATACTTGAAGCTGGCGGCTTAAAAATTCTTGTAAAATTCGGGATACTCAGTTATTTATTCTGATTGCAATGTTGTTTAGAATACTAAAGGCTTGTTTCCTTATGCTTCCTCTGACAACAAATCCACATTGGAATAAACGCTGCTACTTATATCCTTGTCCGGCCGGTTAACTGTAGCATTTTCAATAAGAGATATCACAGCTTGTTATACATCGTGTCTACAGCACTGTCCATCACACTTCATGGATGGCGAGGATGATTTTTTATTTTATATTAATGTTGGCCACGACTAAGTTCCCACAGTCGTCCATACGGGGTATCCAATTTTGAGTCACTTTTTCAAGCATATTGGCTCGTATCCCGCTAATGACCATGGTCACTGAACTCATTTCTTAATTGGTTCATCGATTCGCGTGCTGTGTGGCATGTAGCATCGTCTTGCTGAAGCGACGTGTCGACAAGGTTCCGCTCGTGAATTTTGGGCAAATAAAAGTTCGAAATAATTGAGCTATAGCGGGCGCCATTGACGGTAACGTTGGTCTTACGGTCATCTTTGGAAAAATACAGTCCAATGATTCCGTCGGACCATAAACTGGACCAAAAAGTGCATTTTACCCATTCAACCATTCAAGAAATGATCTTCGTTGTTGAAGACGAAGACAATTTTTCGTTAAAATGCGGATCTTCCTTTAGCTTTTCTAAGGCCCTTTCACCAACAATTCGACGCTGTAGCACATTGTTCGGCTTCAGTTCTGGCACGAGCTGTATTTTGTAAGATTTTAGACCAAGATAACTGCGTAAAACCTTCCACGTAGTCGAGTTACGCAATTCCCGTTCCTGCGAACGGTCACTAATATACAAATCACGCTCCTCATTAGCATTGGCGAATACAGCCAGTCTACGCATACTGGTAGGTGGCTTCACGTCAAATAGCGTGAAATTGGTGCGAAGTTTTGGTTACTATGGCCTAAACTGCTTGCTCAGTAGGTCGATTATGGCGACCGCAAAATGGCTGAAGTGTGCGAAAGACATTTTTCACAGAGCACGATTTTTGATAAAAAAAATTCAATAATTTGTAAGCGTTATTGGGGTGTAGGTCTTTCCATGATGAAATGACAATGTTAAGTCCGATATTACACGGTGAATTTTGAGTCGTGACTCGTCGGACAGGGGCAGTTCCAAAAAAAAAAAAAAGACGAAGAATAGAGTCGTGGCTCAAAAGTCACCGTTTTATATCACGCGCCCCACAGAACGAAAAATTAAAAGAGAATAGAAAAAATAATCGTGGCTCAAAAGCTCGAGTTTGATACATGTCACGAATCACGCGTGAGTTGTCAAAAATAGAACACAAAATACGCTTATTGTTGGTTCTCTATAAAATAGCTATTCAAGAGGCGTCATGTCGAAGCAACTATGCCGTTTGTCTCGCATTTTTTGGTAGTTCCCGATAGCATTTGATCTACAGTCCGGTTGATAAGATGGTATACGGCAAAACTCGTTTATGAAAACTGGTTTGGAAGTGGAATTTGCATTAGCAGATAAAAAAATATTTCTGCTAAGATGCTTTGAATAAAAAAAACTAAAGAGTGTTCAATTTTTGTCAGAGACGGAAGTATTTTAAAATGAGTGTCGCGTTTGCATCACATTATGAAGCAGTATTCTTGTGTACGCATCCAAAAGGACCGTAAATGTCATACGGAGCAGCTGCTAAATACATGAAAAGGTCAAAAGCATTTGTTAGCAAGTGGGTGCACCGTAATTCCCAAGTTAAAAATGTGAATGATTTGCCGGATCGTGGGTCTACGCCAAAAACAACAAAAAAGCAGGACAAAATGATTCTACGCGTGTTTGAAAAAAATCCTCTTCTATCGTTACGCGGAGGATAAGGGATTTTACGTAAAAGGGGTCTAAATGTGTGTTGTGATACGATACGAAGACATTTACTAGCCAATAATGTAAAATTTCGAAGCACAATAAAGAAACCACTACTGTCAAAAAAAACACGTAGAAAAACGACTCAGTTGGGCCAAGGAGAATTTGGACAGAGATTGGAACAACTTTATTTTTTCGGATGAAGCTTCTTCTTGGGCATGGTCTCCAATCACTCATACCTGGTATACACAATCCAATAAATTAATCCAGCGGACCGTCAAAAACCCGGCAAAGGTGCACGTTTGGGGATGCTTCTCAAAACAAGGATTTGGCAATTTGTTCATGTTTACAAATAACTTAAACGCACCCAGCATGGTCAAAATTTATAAGAAGGCTTTATTACCATCTGCCCAAAGGTGGTTTAAAAGAAAGAATGAGAATTGGTTACTGCAAGAAGATAATGACCCGAAACATCGCGGTCGTTTGTGCAGTGCGCGGAAACAAGAAAATGACGTCGATGTTTTAGATTGGCCATCACAGTCGGCGGATGCAAATCCCATTGATTGAAAATGTTTGGGCATTCATGAAGCTAAAGCTCCAAGGAAAGAAGATCTCGACGGTGAAACAATTATCACGAAAAATACGAGTTTTATGGAGATCTTTGTCTCAAGATTATGCTATAAGATTAGTAGAAAACATGCCTCGAAGACTCCAAGCAATTATTGGTAATGGAGGAGAGTTGACAACATATTAATTGAAAAGCATTCAAGTAAATAAACAAAATAAACCAGTGCTATTGATTTTTTTTTATTATTATAAGTTCTTCTTTAATTTTTGTCGTGTACGATGTTATCAAACAGACTGTATGTTGTCACTTAATGCGTGCACATGATAGTCATCAAATAGATGCGAATGCAACTCCTTTCTAGAGAGCAAAGATTCTGTCTGGAAGTTGGGTTTTCTAGGCTTATTTAATTTCGTAGCCTATCTAAGCCTACTTAGCAATCTCTTTGGTAGAACTTTGGCAAGATAAACAACGGTCAAGACCCGTCAAATTGCCTTATTTTTGAATTTGGTCTATACGAGTACATATGTATGTATATTGTAGCCAACCCAGAAAGTGAGTAGCGAATTTATATTCTGGAAACGTATGGTTGCAGCACATGAATCAAAGACTTTCCGTGTCTTTGTATACCAATAAGTGCGCTTTCTTTTCCACAATTGTTACTACATTCTCGGAATGTTGATTCGTGTGCAGAGAAAAAAATGCACTCCCCCCAGTTGCATACTTGTAGTTTTGCTGCACGTTTCCCCTTTTATAATTACTATCTGTGGGAAGATACTTACTTCCTTTGTGATGTGATTGTGAAATTACTCTCGTTTGCGAGTGAAATTACAAAATCCAGAAATCTTTTGCCTTCAAACATAAGCCAAACATCTCAACAAATACATACATACAACATATATTCATACATTTACGTATACTCAGCTTAGATGGGAGATCTCGGACAATGCAATTGGAAAAAAAATTATTAATAACACTTTACAGCCCATTTGCTGTCATTCAATCATTTTCTTGCTGGTATCCTTATTATGGCAGGGGCAGGGAAAGAAGGATTACTGCCTCGTAAGCAGCAAGTGTAGATAATAATAATAATAATAAAAAAAGGAATTTTTTATCCAGAGCATTTAAGATGGTAAGAGTACGAGCAAAAATGAGGAGACCCATTCGATAACAGTTGATGTCCTTCGTAAGTAATCGATTTTCTCTCAACACTTTGAACTACAACGAGTTTGCTCTCTCTCTGTCCGTGTTGTTGGGTTTGAGTTTGTATTGTGCTTGGGTTGTGTGTCAGGGCTTTTCTGTCAGTCCTTTCAATGAGAACGAATATGTACGTCCGTCCATATGCCATGTTACAGATTGTCTACGAATAGATAAACCCATTTTCGATGTGATGGAGGCTTATAATTAAAAAAAAAAGAAAAGGAAATCAAAATTCTATCAAAAGACATCAGCTATCGATAAAAGACGTAGAGATACATGTTTGTGTAGTAGGTTCGATAGATAGGAAGCATGTCTCACATAGTATAACACGGATATAGGTTCGTTTCCCAGCTCGGGAGTTGTTGTTTTTTTTTTTTAATTCAAGACTGTAAGGACAATATTATTAAACCGAATGTTTTAATCCTCCCAGAGGGATTAGATAAAGTAAGCCGAGGATTTGGGGACTTGCAATAAATATTAAGGGATGTGTGCATGTGTATTGACTTCGTTCTCCTATGTATATTTACGAGGAGATAACTATGATGAAGATGGTTTATGTTACATAAACCTTTGGTCTATATAAAGAAAATATGATTAAAAGAGAAGGGCGGAAGGGTCGTTTTGTACAGTACTGTAGGGTGAGTCAATATATATTTTTTGGGTTGATATCGTGGATGATTGCAGGCAATCATGTTTGTAACAGAATATCGTTCATGTGGTAACCACGGTTCCAATTACAAGCCACCTTACAAAGGTTAAAATGTTCGGTAATTTATTTTTTTTTATTACGAGTATTATCGGGTCAAAGGCCTCATTTACAGTTCGAATATTGTGCTAGAAATTTTAAATTGTTCTTGGGTTCATGCTGCAGATGTAATTGTTACCTCCGTGATTAATCTGCTCTAAGTTTACGGTTTGATGAGATGTGTGGGCAAAGTTCTGCCATCATGTAGCCACCAGAGCTTTCGGGAGGAAACGACAAGCGAAATTTGTCGATAACATTCTGCACTAGCTGCAGCAACGTCAATCAACAAACCATACGAGAGATGCCTTGGTTTTTCGTGATAAACATGAGGACGTACGTAATCGTCCATTGGAAAATGTAATTCATCAGAAAAAATCACATTTGTTCAACAACTGCCGCTTCGTTTCAATAATTTTTGAGTGGGAAAGATACCCACGTCTTGTGTGGTCGAACTGGTCATTCAGATCTTATATGCGAGTGAATGCAGGAAAAAAAAATCTTGACTTCTTCGACGAATCGAGATGCTCGGTCAACGAAGATGCAATAAGTTCTAACAAAGGTTTGGGTCCTGTAAACCGTGATCTCATTATGACATGGGACCCAAACAAGACTTCCTGAACTTAAGCGTTTGCCTTTGGATTCTCGAACGTCGACAGTCATGCCCATTCCACTGATTTTTCACAACATAGTTTATATCCATCAGGATTGTGAATATCTCCGTCTAAAGTACAGATGCAACACATTGTTGTTATACAGAAAGACACTAGCGCGGCATCCTAAGTCGATTTTGGAGCCATCCGCGAAGATAAAATTCCTTTCCAGCAGAGTTGTAAAAGAATGCAATCATTTTGGATTGCATTCCTTTATGAATGCAGTTTTATGATTGCAATCGTTGACTTCATTTAAGACTTCAAAAAAAAGAATGCAATCACCATTCATTTGGCATCAAAAGATTGCATTCTTTTTTCTTACCATTCAATTGAATGCAATCATTCATGAATTCTTTCATTATTTTGCATTCATTCATTCTTTTCAGTTTTTTCGAATTTTTTTAGCAGATATTTACATTCTTTAGCATGTTTATCAAAAGTGTACAATCCCCACCCCGCCCTCCAAAAAAAAATTATTTTTTACTTTTTTTTTTTTAATAAACGAGAAAATAATTATTGTATTGGTATTTGGTATTTTATTACACAGTCAAGAAATAACATGTATAACATAAAAAAGAATTTCAATTAAATAAAACAAAAAGATTATGAGAAAGATACAAGGTGGCGCAAAACTAGTCATCCTATCGGAAGATGTTAAAATGTTTGCAAATGTCGTCGTACGTCAATCATATTTGAAATTTGTGAGCTAGACAGCTGCTAAATACAAACAGATGGCCAATGGAACACTATACTTCGCTGTCAAGCCATCCTCAATCTCAACAACGAAGAGGACGATTTTGTCGAAAGCCATCTTGAGCGACGAGACGCATTTTCACTTAAGCGGTTACGTCAATAAGCAAAATCTTCATTTCTGGGCACTGAAAATCCGCTTGTAATGCACGAAGAACAATTACATCCACTCAAAGCCACTGTGTGGTGCAGCGTTTACGCGGGAGGAGTGTTTGGGCCGTATTTTTTTTTTTGTTTTTGAGGACGGCATCGGTAATACGGTTACTGTTACTGGCGAACGCTACAGGGCCATGATAAACTACTTCTTACTGCCGGAATTGCATGACCGGGGCTTGGTGAACATATAGTTTTGACACGACGGTGCAACCGAACACACTCCACGAGTCACAATGTATATTGTTGAAGGAAGCGTTTCCTGGTCATGTATTCTCCCGTTTTGGCGATTTGGTATGGCCCGCGAGATCACCCGATTTAACCATCCCAGACTTCTTTCTTTGGGGCTATTTGAAGTCGCGGGTTTATGCCAACAAGCCTCAGACAATCGCAGCCTTTAAGGAGAATATTCGACAGGAATGCGAACAGTTATCACCGAAAATCTTGCGAAAAGTCATGGAAAATGTGATAAAACGGGCACAAATGTGTATCAACACTGGCGGCAGCCACTTTTAAATTTCCATTAAAATTTAAAGGTCCAGATAAAGATTTCCATCACTTTACTTCCCAACTCAATGCAAATAAATGCGAATGAATGTAAAATAATGAATGAATTCATGAATGATTGCATTCAATTGAATGGTAAGAAAAAAGAATGCAATCTTTTGATGCCAAATGAATGGTGATTGCATTCTTTTTTTTGAAGTCTTAAATGAAGTCAATGATTGCAATCATAAAATTGCATTCTTTGAAAAGCATTCTTTTACAACTCTGCTTTCCAGGCCCTAATTCTGATCGTCATAATCGACGATGAATGAAGAAATAATGATGAAGAATTTTGAAGAGAGTGGAGGCGTTGATGATGTCGTAAAGCCTATGCATCATCGTAATGCACGCTCAGTCGAAAATATTGTTGCACTAAGTGCAAGTGTTCTTGATGATCCGAATTTATCGATTTCCCGACGTTTGCAGCAATTGAACGTGTCGTACACCTCACTATACCGTATTTTTCATTTAGATTTGCATCTCCATCCTTATAAAGTTCAACTTACGCATCAATTGAATCCTGCTGACCATTCACAACGCAGTAGATACGCTTCTTGGGTGTTGGAACAACAGACATTAAACACCGATTTTTCGAACAACATTTTCTTCAGTGATGAGGCACATTTCTCACTCGGTTGGTATGTAAACAAACAAAATTGCCGCACATGGGGCTCAGAAAACCCACAAGTGATCGAAGAGGTGCCGATGCATCCAGACAAAGTGACTGTTTGGTGTGCTCTATGGTCGAAAGGTGTCATTGGTCCGTATTTCTTCGAAGATGCCAATCGGCGGACGCTTGCAGTCAATTCGGAGCGATATAGTCGAGTGATAACCGATTTTTTTTGGTCGGCGATTGAAGATCATGACTTGGATGATATGTGGTTCCAACAAGATGGAGCAACAAGCCACATAACACGACCAATCATGGCTTTATTGCATGAGAAGTTTCCTGGTCGCGTAGTTTCACGTATTGGCGACGTCAATTTTGCCACCAAGATCATGCGATTTGACACCGTTCAATTTTTTTTTTTTGTGGGGCTACGCAAAAGACCGTGTTTACGCGAATATTCCCCTAACTCTAGACGCATTAAAAACCAACATTACTGTTACGCACAAATGTGCGAACAATTACCTCAAAAGAATCGCATGATGCGAATCTTCCCGAGGCAGCCATTTGAATGATATTGTTTTACACACTTAATGGCAAAGTCCAAACTTTATAATGAATTAAAATTTTCATCAAAAATGTATCGTTGTGTGTGTTTTATTTAGCTTTACTTGCGAAATCGAAAAATGAATGACGCTTTATTAAAAACTACTTTAAATGGAAGACGTCTTTCCGAGTGCAATTCGTGTTAGAAATATGAAGGGAAGGGGATTAATCAATGCGTCTAAAGCAGAGCCCCTCATCCTACCGAAACAGACTGTTTGTAAAGAACTAAAGGACGTTTCTCGGTGATATGCCCAATGTTTTGCCGACAACTCTTTGAAGGCCGGCAGCGCCTTAGAGCCTCTCGACATAACATGTTAATTTCAAAGTTTGCTATTCAGGATGACACCCAAATACTCATCTCCTTTGGAAAATTGGGTGGCGATGCCTTTAAGCACTAGATGAGTCAGACGGTAGTCAGGTTCCTCCTTCATTTAAAAGGATCAGCCTCAGTTTTGGAAGGATTGACTTAAAGCCCATTTCTGGTACGCCAATCGTCGATCACGTCAAGGGCTGCCTGCGCTTTAGAGAAGACATTCGCTAATGGGGCTTGTAACCAGAACGGCACGCACGAGTGGTCATTCTAAGCGTACTCACACTGCTCGTTGTTGCTTGAACTTACAACAATGCCTTTTAGCCTTCTAAAAGTTGGCAACATCCCCATAGAATACTTAGACACGGTCTTCGAATAATTTTGCATACTGTTCTCTCTTATTCTGTGACTATAACTGGCTTTTAATTGCCATCAGAGGAAGACTAAGGGAAAAGGCTTGGAGCTTCAAGCATCTGAAGCTAAATTCGGTAACTGCAGCCGCATGTGCGCTCACCTCCCACAGAGGGAAAAGTTTGACATTGCCAAAGATTGTTTCTACGTTTAGTTCCTCCTGGGTGATTAAAATGCAAAGTGAGAAAAGAGAGGATTTTTGACGTTGTTATATTAGCTTATATTATATTGTTATAGCCAAGCTACGATTGGGAACATTGCGTACTGCAGAACGCAATAGATGTTGTGGGTTTCACCCGATAACCACAATGAAACCCCTGGCAGCAAGCGTCGTACAAGATTCGAAGCATCGAATTCTCGGTCGAGGCCATTGCGATGTTTAGCAGAAATGAGGTTTGTAAGTCTTACTAAAAAACAGAAAGAGCTGACGAAGGACGCTTATACGGATATTATAGAGAAAAACAGAGGGAACGTAATAGGTTCGTGGTCAAACAACCATAATTGACCATACAACTATACTGTATGATGATTTACAACAACTTCGTTCAACTAACCAGGAAGAGTTTAAGACAGCTGTATATAAACTAAAGACCCCTTTCCGGTTCGAAGTATCTACCAGAAGAATAGTGCGGTAAAGGAAAACCTTGTTTCAGGGGGTACGCTCAAGCACAAATAGACCTTGGCTAACTTCAAGTGTGTAAATAAAATCGCACGCTATACTGAGGGGGCTGCCGGTTGAGGCCCAGGTCCACCTCGGATTCCCTTAGCAATTATTCAGTATTTTGTTTTAGCTTCGCATTTCTACCTGACAATGCACAAAGGTACCTATAAATCGATTGACAAGAAATTGATTTGAGCACTTTTAAGGGTTCGATTTTAACAGTCACTTTCTTACTTTCTCTTTGTCTCTATGAAATCATTTCCTGGTTTAGCTGGAGGATTTCTAAGGTTAGGTTGTGACAATTACCTTCACTTTTTATTCCACGTATCTATTGATCAGACTCTATTCATTGGTAATCAGCTTTACAATACAATCCAATTCTTACACTTAAGGGGTAAAAAAGTGACCGAAAGCCAACAACATGGCATTGTGTTATAGTTATGCCCGTCTTCATTTACTCTCTTCACCCAGGGTGTTGCAGTCAGATTTCAGTTTCAATTGACAATTTAAATTGACCAAGGTTTTCAATAGCTGATAGATTGAATTACAGAAATCATTTTAGGTGAAGTTGAAGTTTAACATTACACCGGTCACCTTAATTTTATGACTTCATTTGCTGCGGTCAGCTTACTTACTATCTAAGAACTACGTTCTTTTAATAGGAATGCCTCTTACAGGTGTCCCCTGAACCCGTTGAAATCCGGTCTTTCAGAACACACCAAACTTTTCTGTCTTTAGTTTTGCAATAGAATGCTTTACTCTTGGAGAACGCGGCAAAATCGTTAGAATGTTGTTGATGAACAATTCATCAGTGATTTTGTGGCCACGTGCATTTCAAGGCGTTTTGCTCACTTGACTCCCACTGGTCCTTCAATGGGATGTTTAGCCGCAATACCCTTGATGTAACATCACGAGACCTCATAAATCTGGGAGGCATTATACCGCTCGTTTGAACGAAACGAGCCACGCTGCCGTGGCTGAAGATGTCAAAGAGCCTTCGTCGACATCGACCAAACCACGGGCCTCGAAATTGGTCATCCCATGCACGTTTCTGTGGCGCATTTTGGTGAAAGACGTAAAAATATTTCCGAAAAAAGTGCAGACAGTCTATCACCTGATGGGGTTTACTGTGAATCAGGTTTAAGTTCCACTCAAGCCCTCTAATCTCAATAACGAAGTGGGCTATTTTGATTCAGAAAAATCATGAGAAACAGGCCCGTTTCCACCTATGTGATTACGTGATTAAATAAAATTTGAGGTTGTGGTGCACTAAAAATCCACGAGCGGTATATGAAGAGCCATTACATCCCTTCAAAGTCACTGTTCACCGCTGGCGGAGTAATTGGATCATTTTCATTTTTATTTTTTAAAAACGGGCCAAACGGCCACTGTGGATTGTCTCTGCTGCAGAGGTATGATCAATGAATTTTTCGCTCCCCTATTGGATGATTTGCGACTTGAGGACACGTGGCTGCAGCAGGATGGAGCAACGGCGCTCTGCGTGAGCCACATCTGACATTTTAAAGCAGGCTTTTTCCATTCGTCTGATATCGCATTTTGTGGATTTGAACTGGTCCGCTAGATCAGCCGATTCGAGCGCCCTTGACATATGTAAATGGTTTTTTTTTTTTGAAGTCACGAGTTTATGTAAACAAGACACAAAGCTTATAAGTAAGTCATCAAGGATAGCATCTATAAAGAAGTAGATAACTTATTGCCTGAAGTTCTGAACCGTGAAAAAATGCAATTAAAATGATAATTATTAATGGCGGTGGCGACTTAAGCCAGGTGAGGCACACTTCAACAGTTCCGACTCAGTTCTAGGTTCAAAAAGCCATGTTTTTACTTCACCAACTTACAACATTTGCATACGAGGATTTCCGCGCCTTATTAAGCGTCGTTTCCCCAAAACTGTCTTGAGATTCTACACTTTCTTCAGATGGTAACATCTCTTCCAAAAGATTCCTCGAAACCGCGCATTCAAATTTAAACAAAGGACTAGTTTTGTTTATAAGGGCAGTGCTGGTGTAAAGAACTCTTATTGCAAATGTTGGGCTTAGCTCAGCTAAGTCCCCTTGTTTATTGACTCACTGCTTAGCGCTTCCAATGGTTTAAACGTCTGCCCTCAGGAATATTCAAACGTATTGCCAAGACCAAATGATTGCAAATTCATTAGAAGCAACAATCCGACTGGTTGGTGAGACTCATCTAAGGAGTGCCATCGAAAGAATTAACTTCCAAAATTACAGAAAAATCACTCAAATTCTTTTTTTTTGTAATGCTGGGTATGCTTCTATTATTTTTCAATTCTATGTCATTTCTTTTTGGTAGTTAACATAATCAACATGGAATCTGAATTGGATGTAAAAAAATATTATTAAGTGTCACTTAGCACACGTATATACGAGGGCGGGTCAATAAGTCCGTGACTTTTGGATTAAAACACAGATTTTTTGATAAAAAAATAATTTTATTTTTCAACGTAGTCTCCCTTGAGCTCTATACACTTTGTCCAACGCTTCTCCAATTTTTTTATCCCTTCCAAAAAAAATGATTTGTCGAGGTCCTCAAAATAGGCCTTTGTTTGCGAGATGACTTCATCATTGGAGTCAAATCTTTTTCCACCAAGCCATTTCTTCAGGTTTGGGAGCAAGAAGTAGTCGCTCGGAGCCAAATCTGGAGAATAGGGTGAATTTTTTCGATTGTTTCGGGTGTAGAGACCTCAACTGGGCGTCCAGGACGTTCGGCATCTTCAGTGCTTGTACGGCCACAACGAAATTCAGTAAACCACTTTTTTACCATTGAAATCGATGGTGCAGAGTCCACATAGTATTTATCAAGCTTAGCCTTGGTCTCGGTAATGGTTTTTTTTCGCAAGAAATAATGCTTAATAAGCACACGAAATTCACTTTTTTCCATTTTCTCCTCAAATTAGTGAGTAGTCTGATAAAAATAGCTGTCAAACACAAACTAACTGACGCAGCAAGTTTAAATTTTGACAGGAGTCAACTGACAGATGCCTGTTGACAGGAGCAGTGTTGCTGTTTCAGTAAAGAGGTCAGAAATTCAAAAAGTCACGGACTTATTGACCCGCCCTCGTAAAAATCGCAATGGAACTAAAAGTTAATAGGAAAACAGTTGCTACTGCTATTAAGGATAATAATAATGAAAACCTGTCAGTTGAAAGGCAAAAAGGTCATTAAGATTTTGAGCCTTCTTGAAAAAAATCCGAACATTTCTGAACGTAATTTGGCAAAAGAAGCAGAATGTTCAAATTTTTTAGTTGATAAAGTGAAAAGGAATACGGGCTTAAAAACATCTAAAGTCAAAAATTCTTCCAGATCGGAACGCAAAAAAAAATTTGGATGCGAAACAACGGGCAAAACTGTTGCAATTGAATTTTTTGACCAAATTGTCATCCATTGTAATGGACGATGAATCGTATGTTTTTGCTTGTTTGACAAGCAATTTGTTCTTGCGGGCTCAGAAGCCAAACTTTCATCATGATTGGCTCAATAAATGCCGAAATTTATGTAAATGAGTGCCTGCAGAAGCGCTTAAAGTCTTTTTACAACAATCATCGAGATCTCCCCTTATTTTGGCCTGATCTTGCGTCATGGCACTATGGAATGGAAAGAGAGCGATGAATTGGTATGAGCTAAACAACGTTTCGGTGGTGCACAGAGAGGCCAATCCTCCGAATTCGCCAGAACTTAGGCCAATTGAAAGATATTGGGCCCTGGTCAAAAAAGAGTTAGGGGCCACCAAAAAAGCTGTCAGCACCCTGGAGGAATTCTAATTTTTTTTTTTTTTTGGGAAAAATTGCTCTAAAAAGGTGACAGCTGGACCATTAAAACAATGATGGAAGGTGTGCCCGGAAAAATTAAAAAAAAATTGTTAAAAATAAAGATTATTGTTTTTTGTTAATTTTTACAGATTTGGAGACATGAAATAAATACTTTTAATTTTTTTTTAATTTTTTTAAGTTCTATTTTTTATTAATTTTCGGTGGGTAAATTTTTTCGATGGCCATCGTTATTTCAACGAAGCTAAGTACTTGGGTGTCATGTCATACGAATAAATATGTCGTCTTGAAAATTACCACGGCTATGTTGGCTTTCTCTCAGTCGATACGACCTTTGTGGGGAAAGTGTGGGCCTTGCCATCGAGGACCTACACAATTGTTCACTATAATATACCACTACTGGTTTTACCAGATTTCAAAGTAGCGTCTCTTGGCTCAATTTTTTCTTAGCATTTTCGGCTCTGCTCTAATTGTACTGATGAATCTACCTCGTCTTTAAAATTTTATCAGGGAGTTCGTGAAGTAAAGACACATGGAAGGATGGATATCGATCCACTTCAACATCAACATTCTAAGCAACAGATGCATATTTGTCAGAGAAATGTTTAACCATTTACGAGTTTTCTGCATGGAGCACTTCCCACTTTGAGTTGCTCTTTCTCCAAATTATAGCCCTATGGCTAGCTCCCAGTCCAGTTCTACTCTTCGTCGTTCAGATTGTTGTTATTGCCGGCCTTTCTAATTTAGAGTGCTAGAGGAATAATAGAGGCATCCGTTTAAGTCTGCCGGTCTCGTTCTCTTTGACATTTCGGTGATTTCTTGAAGGAGGGTTTCCTGACGATACCCAACTTCTATCCACTCGGGCTTCAACATTTGCTGGTTACAGTACCGGTTTTAGCTGGATATTGTGCGCGGGCAGAGTTATTTCTTGGTAGGTATTTCACCGCATTAACGTATAATACTTCCGTCGACCAGAGCTACGAACTTTGGTGGTTGTAGCAACGTTCTTTTTTGTGCACTCGAACAGGAAAAACCACCGCTGATTCTGTTTTTGTCGATGCTTTACCCATCCACCACTTCATGGGATTTTCGTCTATTGGAACTGCAGCTATTGTTGGTTGCAGCACCGGTTTCATCCGGTCATCGTATGCTGAAAGATCTTTCGACAGACGGAATGCCGGCAACTTTGCTCTGTTAGGGATTGAAGAAGAGTGCACAGCTTCAGTTTTGATAGGTTGACCGGATTCACTGGATGTCACTTTTCCCGACCTGTTTCTCTTTTCCGTATTAAGCACATCGTTCCGTTCTACCGAACGCAGCTTAGAAAAAGTAGCAGAAAATATCGGAAGTAAGTTCGCTCCTGGTTCAGCGCTTAAATTTCGTAAAAGTGAATACTTTCTGCCAATGACAACATTGGTTAAATCTCGAATTAATTGTATTTTCTGGCCGATTATTGTCGTAAAGATAGGGAAAGTTTTCACAGTTCTGTATCAACACCAGTTCTGTTAGCACTGAGTTCGATGGAATGTCCCAACACTATAATCAGAGGGCAGTTGACGCACAATGTCATCGTATCTCCAGTGTAAATTATTTCAAATACGCAGTAAATTTGTAATAAAAACATGACTTCGGGAGGCAGACCTTGATAGGAATAAGCAGAACGTGTGTTTGGATCAGAGGCATTGTTATTGTAGAAAGCCCCTTTGCGTCGCTTTTAAAATCTATGTAAGCAGCATTGCGTATTAACACTACGAATAGCTAAGGCCTAGGAAGGAGTAGGTCTTATCGTGGCCTTGTATATTCATCTGAGTTTGTTTGGCATGCTATGCTTCATTCCAATAATCCAAGACGGATCATTGTCTCATAGAGACAGAGTAGACGGCTTTATTGTTTCTGCGAACATGGTTACTTTAAATTGAATGTCTGAAAACTTATTCGTAATACACAAGTTGCCCTTAGTATCCAGAGGTGCCTACGGTTATTAGGTACGATTTAGAACTCAATGAAACGATTTCATCTGTTTGAGAGCCATACCAACATGCATCACAACTACGACAGGCTGATGCCTTTGAAAGCAAAACACCACACTTACTTAGAAGTACTCGTATGCTTGTTGCAGTTTTTTTTTTGTCAATTTAACACCTAGTTACCCTTGTATCTGTTAGCGTGTGTAAAAGTGAAGGGGCCATAAAGTTGATGATGAGAATTTTACTCCTTCACCTTACAATTTTTTTTTTTTTGGATTTCACTCCGTCTAGTTTGTAAACCAAAAGAAGGTTGACCACTTTGTAAAGAAACGGTAATTAGGGTAATTAGAAAGGTTTTTACGAGTAAAACACTCAGCACTTCCGAATCATTTGTGACCATTACATGCCATAAAGTTGAACGCAATTTTGAGTGAAAGTTCTTGGTCCTCAAATTTCGTCTTCCTACGTGCACATATTAACCTCATGTTATGAAGGCCATTAAGCGGGTAAGTTTCACGGAAGCACTTGTTATCCTAACACCCATTATCCTTATGTTACTGAAAACAATTTTCCTTATTAATCCCTTTCACCTACGAGTAAGAACTAACCCATATGCGAGTAGTTCTCATATAACAATATTTCCCGCTTACTTAAAGCAATGAGCTCATTCCAAATCGACGCACAAAAAAGTCATTAAGCCGGTGCAGGTTAGTGACTAAAAGCTACGAGGTAGGCAATGCACCAAACCCATAATATTTATATTGTCATCCTCACATGCACTCTGATGAACCCCTTCTAATGCTAACACTGGGAGTGAAATTCCTTTCCGTGCATATACGAGTATATGTACGTTCGGGTATATGCATGAGTGGTGGTGACGTTAACAGGGTGGTCGTAATACAACAAAAACACCAGCAATCAACAATGCCGGCCTATTTTTGCTCGCTAAACACAACTGTCACTGTACGAGTATCTTTTCCGTTTCGCTGCATTCCGAGTTTAGCTTTTCCGAATAGATTCACCTCTTCTTCAGCTTGCCACCGAAAATGCACATTCTCGGGAAAGTGTGTTTTTAGTGCAGATCCTAAGGATTGCATCAACTTTGTGCCCTATTCCACTTGCCATTGTTTATTGTTGATAGCTTTCAGCTGGCATTAGGGTGTCGTATCTGTAAATGACTATGACTATGACTATGACTACGTCTCTGACTATGATTATGACTTTGACTAGAAGATACTATATTTCTGTGTTTGTCACATACGAGTACTTAGATGGGCTTCATATTTCTTCCCTCGAGGGTAGAGCGAAAGTCGAGTTATCCTCTTGTGTTTCGTTTTCATATCCTTTGAGATGCTTTGTTGGTGGTATTCGGCATGCAAGCTCTATAGGAGGGCAGGAATTTGCACTCGCGATTTGTGCGTCCAATGTTCAGTTGGTGGAAATCCACAAGGCAGTCCAAGAATCAATTATCTACAGGTAAAAGGGGAACAGTTGTGTGGGCGGCGGGACATGTTGTAACACAATAAGAAATAACTTTGTTGTTGATGGAGTATTATTTATGCTGTGCCCCCACACTTTTGCACCTTGTTTTGGTTTCATTTTCTATTTTGCTTTCATCTGATGATATAATATGAGAGAAGGTATCACAAGTAGTGGTTACTGCGGCTGTGTTGCGTATACGTAACATTTTTCTCGTACATTTTACTCTGTATAGTGTCTTTAAAGTCAACGACATACTACAATTGCTTTAATCTTTACAAAAAAAAAATAAAAAAATGTTATATCTAATTGGAAGATATCTTCATAAAATCGGTTCAAATATTCGACTGATTTTGGAGCCCAGAATCAAGGCTTTATTCTTAGATTGGCTTAATCTCACTCATTACAGAGCCTTTTTAAGGAAAACTTGGTTTTTGAACAGGGACCATTGCAGAGATGTTGTTGTGTCACTTGCCGATTGAAAATGCCCATAAGCGAGTACAATATGTTCATGAAAACAAAACTAGGCGGCCGGAATATGTCGAAACAAGAAAGTTTTATATTTTTGCTACTTTTTCAATTTGCCCACTTATCTCTGTTGTAATCCGTTGAAATCGAGCTTTTTCTTGTTTTGTTCATCAATGCAGGTTATTAACACAGTGTATGGGCCATCTTTTGGTACCTTTTTAAATTTGCTATATAAATCACTTTTCAATATTTTTAAACTTTGTTGATTGTGGTAGGATTGAAATTACCTTATTAATTATGGAATATAACTTCATTTAAATAACTGCCTCGGCTGGCTTAGCACTAGGCCATCCTGTCAACCAATTTTCCAATAAATTTTCGATGGTTTCGGCCCCTATTTCACGAATAACCAATAATATTGGTCTTGAGTGCTTGAATTACCTCTGGATTGTTTTGGCAAACTACAAAAAAAAGTTAAATCGCGTCAAATCGGCAAGCAACATTACAGAAACGACTCATTGCACGATTACTGAACTTAGTGTGGAATAAATTGATGGTTGGACGATTAGTGTGGTACGTAGACCCAGCTTGCTATAACCACAGCACGTCCAAATCAAAATCGTCAATTTCAATAAAAGTCGTCTTTTATACTTCTATATCGCTCTTTTGGAAGGAAAATGTTCCAATAATGCCAGCGCTCCAAAAACTAGACCAAACAGTCACACGTTCAGGTTACATTGGCTTCTCTATGACTACGTTTCGATTAGCCCTAATATGGGAATTTTGCTTGTTAACGTAGCCGCCGAGATGCAAATGCATCACTGTAACGAATTATCTGAGATCATTATGCAAGATTACTCTAAGGCTAGTACGACTGATGTTCAGTTGCAATGTTCTTCGTTGAGGGCACAGGACGAAAACAGGAATTTGTTCGGCTGCCAAATCAGCAAACAAACCTCATGAGCTTTATTCACAAACTTGTGTACATCTGCGGCAGTTCGTGCATTATTTCGACCGAAATTATTATTTTTTTTTTCAAAATTCGCACTGTTTCGGCAACACAGCATCCACATTCGGATTTATTTTGCAACATTTCTCAACGTTGTTCAAGCGTAATACGATCTATTTCGTACAGTAAAAATATAATATAGAGTTTTTGTCTATTTTTAAAGCGCATTAAAGCTGTCAGTGTCAAAATAATATATGATTCAAAAAGATATTAACAGATGGCCCACCCAACCCATTACTTTTTTTTTTCTTCAAATGTTTACTTACTTACTCTTAGATGCCTCTTTCGCCCGGGGCCTGGACCTTTGTCTCAATGAAAAAAATGTGCAGTTACCATTGCCTTTGATTTTTCAATACGGTAAAGTTCGGCTTTTTATTTTCCGCGCCATCTAAGAAAAGGTCTCAATATCAGATCATATGTCGCCTTTTATCAATCTTATTTATTAGGAGTCTCCGCGCAAATTGCAAACCGCTAAAAAGACGAATTTCGTTCTTTCTTCCTTTTTATTCCCATTGCTCTAACATCCCTCCTTTTCAATGTCATAGAAACGTTGACAATATGCCTGCTAATGAAGTACTATGTCGAAGCACGAAAACTTTTTAATGATCGATTGTTCGGTTCTCGTAGCAAAAGGTCCACCGATGAAGTCTCACCTAAAAGTGGAACACATTTTGGTGAAAGGAAGCTAGTTGCACTTGATATTTCAAAGGCATTCGACAGAGTTTGGCATCAGACTCTCAAAAAATGCGTGCACTTGGGAACATTCCGGAACATTCAATTCAAGTTGTCTTAGACTTTTTCAAATTGAGTATCCACAAATTAAATACTGGGTTACCCCAAGGCTCCGTTCTGTCTCCGAAACTCTTTATAATTTTTATCAATGGACTCTTGTCTGCTACTTCAATTCGAATATATTCCTTAGCTGGCACGCATTAATTTCGGCTTCTCGTATTCTTTCCCGGACGCAAGGCCCTGCTCTTTAAATATAGAATGGGAAAGATAGCAGTGAAACAACATCGTCGAAGTTGGAAATACTACATATTTGACGTCGTCAAAATCGCTTCGAAATATATCTAACGTATTAGCTGTTTCCTTTTTGAAAACTCTCGAGCCGAATGTTCTCTGAAATATCTTTCTTATTTCCAAAATTATTCGACTCAATTATGTCTAGCTCTTTACTCCCTGTCATTACATTGGTATCTGTTTTCTTGTCTTCCTAATTTTCTGTCCCTTGCGCTGTGTGCAAACACTTTAGGGACACACAAAAACCGTTGCACATGGGCAATATATAAAAAAAAAGGTCGTCGCGACAATTAACTGAGATTCCTGCAAATAGGAAGCACCCGTTTTCCCAACGCCATGACATGCTCTAATACTCGTAATACTCGTCTGTTAATTTGCTTGGCCCTGGTTTCAAAAGACATTCAGAAAGATGTAATAACTGATGTGTTTTCAAGTTTATTAATTTACGTACTTATGTGTAAATGTTCTGGTTCAATAAGTTCATAACCAGGTCGAGCCCATCGTGTAGTGGCTTAATGTTTTCAGAATAAAAACCTGGGCCCAGGTTGTCTGAAAAGTTTCCGACCGCAACCTAAATATAGCGGCACTCGTCAATAAAAGCTAATGAATGCATCTTTTGACAGTTACTTACCGAAGTTTGAAAATGTCCAAAAAACGTGTTTTTTACATATTAAATCAAGATTTAGGCATGAGAAAGCTGTCCGCGCGTTGGGTGCCGCGTTTGCTTACGTTAGACCAAAAAGGTGTTATAATGAACATTTCCAACGCTCTGTTGGCGCAGTTTAGGTGCAATAAATCCGAGTTTTGGCGCCGATTAATTACTGTAGGTGAAACTTGGATACACCATTATACGTCCGAAACAAAAATTCAGTCAACTTTCAGTGGACTGCAAAGGGCGAACCGGCTCCAAAAAAAGCAAAAACTGTTGTTTCGTCCATAAATCCATGAATTATGGTTTGAACTGTTTGACCATCCGCCTTATTCACCAGATCTAGACTCAAGCGATTTATTTTTGTTCCCTCCTCTAAAAACTGCGCTCGGGGGACAGAGATTTTTATCAAATGAGGAGGCAATCACCTTCTTGAAAAATTATTTTGCAGAGAAAAACGCCAAGTACTATTTGGATGAGTTAGAGAGATGGGAGCATTGCTGGGAGAAGTGTGTTGAGTTACAAGGAGACTATGTAGAAACATAAAAAAAATTTCATTGTTCGGTCGGAAACTTTTTAGACAACCCTCATATATCGGTTCCGAAATATGTTTTTGTTTTATTCCATGACTACTTCAGAGTCTTGTCACTAATAGGGGGTCATATTTCATAAGTAGAGTATGTAGGACTATTCGTACTATTCGTTCTTTCGAGAATCAAATAAAGATAATGCTTCTTAGCTTAGAAAAGCCAGTATTTGTCTGTAGATTGGTACCTTAGTTCACAAAGTAAACGTTAATCAGAATCCTTTCATACCCCTGAAAGTAAATGTAATTTAAGTTTACATCGAAGATGTATACAGTGGGGAAAATAATATGCCGGACTGACCCGGAAATACGATATCTGTTTTTTTCGATGCTTTTATTCAAAATATTCTCCTCCTGTGATTCGTTAGTGATTCAAAATAGCTGCTCTAGTTTATTTTGTAGAATTGCCTGTGTCGGAATGTCATCAGAAACCATCCTTGCAACCTAAATTTGAATTTCGGGAACAAAGAGAAAACTCACGGTACCAAATCAGGTTAATTTCGAGCCAAAAATTGACGAACAACTATGTGCTGAGTGACTTGATGCATTATCGTGTAAAAGAGATCAACTTTGTTTTGCCCAAATCCTTGTGAAGAATAGTCCAAATAGTCTTTTTATTGATGCTTAAGGCTTCTTCCATCATTCTCAGTGTAGATTAGCGGTCTTCTGAAACAAAATCACGTACTTTTTGGATCATTTCAGGCGTCCGAACTGAAATTGCCATTCCGGTGTGTCTGTCATTTTTCAGCGCAAGCGTCTTTCTGCCGCCCAAAAAACGTTTATCCCGCAACTATTCTACTTAAAAATCATCACGGTAAACTTGTTGCATCAATCGGAACGATTCTGGTGCATTTTTACCAAGTTTTGCATGGAATTTAATGGCCGGTCTTTGTTGCATGTTAAAATTTCTACATCAAATTATTATGTGTTCTGGAAAAATAATTTTTTTAATTGCTAAATATCTACCAAATGTTGTAGAATTTTAACAGATGATGTTCGGATAAATATAGTAGAATGCGCTCTTGCTTACTGAGATATGTATACCACTTTCAAACGCAATCATTTTCCATCAATCGCTATAGTGAGGGACTTACGATGGATACTTGTGGCACACCACTCGCTGTTTAAAATTCACAGCATGTATGTATAGGTATCTTTTACAATTTATGTTAGCTCCCTTAACTCTAAAAGGTTTTCCAACTTTACTGACAATTACTTCTGCGTTAGCTATCAATAAGATATACTCGGTTGGTCTGGAAATTATGAGTGAAAGCATATGATTCCGAAATATGATTCTCTATGATGTGAGGTAATTTGATCAAACTGATGTAACGAAGAAAAAAAAGTAAAAGTTTCAATGAGCGCACTGGTGCGGGCCTGACGTTATTTACGAGTGTGATACACATCTCTTCATGACGGTTGTAACTGTCACTCAAGAGGTAAAGAGCATGTCTGTTTTGATTCACTTTAATATGCACATTAACACTTTCTGTACAAAATCCATCCACATAGCTGTTTAATCAAAAGTGTATCATCTTAGATGCACTGATGTATGGAATAAGATTATTCGGTTGACCGCTCCGAGTCGCTTACTAACACTTACTCAAAATGCCTAAGCAGTGGTCCCCTATGCGGTTATTGCGATTTCATCGCTCTCATGTGCTTAAGGTCTGTGTAGGTAGAGTGCTACTATTCAGTTCTTCGAAACACCTGACAGAGTACTCAGTGCGTAGGTGCCGAGATTTACAGCTCTCAACGGTAATTTAGATGCTCGGACATAGATGTTGCAGCCTTCTGTGTTTCAAGAAGTTATTTCGTGTTGCGTGTTATAATGTCTTTTTTTTTCCAGGTACTTGAATATTTAGATCTACCTTTGGCCATTTTTGTGATGAAGATTCAAGAAGATCGGCTTCCAATTTCTGCCTACACCTTGCATCCGTTGCCAAAAAATAACAATTACGAGTAGAATGATATTAAGTGCTTTGATCAGTTATCTGAAATTCTTATACGTACTCTGTTATTTAGATGGTCTACAGTCTGAGATAACCCTAAAACTGGACTAACCCCTCTGTTGGCTAACTGCCTCCAGTTACGCAGTCAAAAAGGTTTTAGCTCTGCGTGCCACCTAAGACTGGGTCTACCTGTCCTAGCCATCTTCTGCGACTCGTGCACCCTTTTGACTAGATCCAATGTCACTGTACAACTCGCTAGGATTCGCGATTACTCAAAACTCCAGAGATGCCAAAAGAAGACATGCGTCTTATATAATTTCGTCTCTGTAGATGGTGTCATGCTCGTTTTTGAAATCGACAAGGAAGAGGTTCGTCTGCATATGGCCTTTCTAACTTTATTTTAGGATTGGCTGTAGTATGAATTTTTGCTTTCGTTAGCTGGGTACTATTGGCTCTAGAGGTTAATTGACTAATCAGAACGTTTGAATACCGACTATCCTGGACTGACATTTGGCGCCGATCACAACACGTTAAATTTTTCTTACTATGTTACGAACAGCCAAATGAGCTATTTTATAGTCGGACTTAAGGCATTATTCGTAGTTTTACGTGCTCGTGTTGCGATAATTCGTATTTTTCCATTACTTTTCCATCACATGACAGTTGAGTTGTGTTACTTTACGAGTATTGCATAGGTAATTTTCAGAACAAAGCTTCCAGGTTAAATGCAGGATTCCATGGTAAGTTTCTCTCTGCTTAGTTTGAGGAGTTGCCTAGTTTTTCTAAAGTTAAACTCTGAGCATGGTGCCGGAAACATCCAATCATTAAGTGACCTTATAACCTTCAGGAACACAAGGCAATGATTGATGATTTAGAAAGAAATCCATACTTTCCACAAGCCTTGTCTATTGGGTTGTACCACATGAAATGCCCGATTTTCGCTCGATCGGGAATTAGAAGATCTCGATTGAACATCTGTGCCAGAACGTTAAATTTCTTTTTTTTTTAAATAAAATAAAGTGGAACGTACGAGTATGCTTGACGTATGAGAGTATGTTACTTCGAATTATTTGCCTGCTCTCGGTAGTTCAAATTCGAACCCTCTTCCTTTACGAATTTAAAATGGGACATAATGCGCAATGGCAATTGGCAATGAAAAACATTAATGACGCATGTGAGAATGTAGCGATTAACGAAAGCACTACACGACGTTGGTTTGTTAAGTTCCGTTCGGGAGATTTCAGTCTCGAAAATGAACCACGAAGGAAGCCGGAAACGTTAGTAGACGACAATTTTTAAAGAGCAAAGGTGGATGCAGACCCAACGAAATCGGTGCGGGAGATTGCACAAAGCATGGGAGTATGCCCAATGACAATAAGCGGACTCCTTTTCCTCATAGGAAAGGTAAAGAAACTCGATAAGTGAGTACCCCATGACCTGAACGAATCCCAAAAACTACGGCGCCTGGAAATCTGCGCATCGCTTACTTAAATAAACCAAACTGAACCGGATAGTCATCTGTGATGAAAATTGGATACTGAATCTGGGCAGTGGTTGGATGCAGATGAAAAACCAAAACGCCCAAGCCTGATCTTCACCCAAAAAAGGTTATGCTGACAATTTGGTGGACATCGAAAGGACCAATCCACTTTCAATTTCATTTCTTCAACCAGGAGAAACGATAAGCGCTATCAAATATTGTGAGGAAATCGACATATTGCATGCCAAGTTGGCTGAAAAGCAACCTGCATTGATCAATAGGCACGATCCGATCCTTTTGCATTACAACACTGGACCCAATACCTCAAAAGTAACGTCACAAAAACTGTTGCGATTTGAAATTCTTCCGCATCCACCGTACTCTCCTGATATTTCCCCAATGGATTACCATCTTTTCCGTTATCTGGATTCATTTTGCGGCAGAAGGTCTTCCGTAACCGAGCAGAGGTCATAAAGGTCTTTGAAGATTTCATTGCCTCAAAAAGTCGGCATTTCTACGAAAAAGGAATATTTGATTTTGTATCACGTTGAAAGAATGTCATAGATGCCACCGGATCCTATTTTGATTTAATAAAAATGTACGGAAAAATAATATTGGGTTTTCAATTTTTACTACAAAATCGGACCCTATAGCTTATTGACTGGGTTAAAATCTGATATGGTTCTGCGCACATATTTTATTGAATTATTGATGGCTGACTTCAGTGCCTTAAGTGTGGTCTTCTTTTTTAATTAGAAATAAAAATTCTTGTCTGCTACTGATCCCTTTCTTTGGCTTCAAGGACAGATATGACTTCTTTCTGGAAAATGCGGCTTGTATTCAATAGTCTAAAATTTATTTAAAATTCGACTCAGTTGCAAAAATGCTTCCATTTGCTGTCTTCAATTTGTCGGTTAAACAGAATTAATGCCATCATCCGGAAAATACTGCTCAGGAGACTAAGGTGTTTTTTTTCTGCTGAAGATGTCCAACGCTGTCAATGCCTTGGCGTATGGAGTACGCTTGTCTTGGTTGAAACTCTTCACCACATCTCAAGTTAGCTTTGATGAATTTAGTTGGATGCTGATTGTTACGAAACCTTCTCTCATGTCTTAAGCTCTTGAGTTCTTGCTATACGAATATAAGCTCTTTCTGCTCTCTAAAACTGACCCCCCCCCCCATTAGCAAAGCTTCTTTCATTAATGACGTTGTCTAATAAAAAGGGGGTAGAGCGAAACTGGACTTATACATAACATCAACAGACTTTTTCACGGCTGATGGTTGCTATGACTTGTTCAGTTACAAGCTGCCGCTCATAGGTCTTGTTGAGTGGGGAGACCACCGGTAGCCCATATCAGGACTTAAAACACGTTACCGTGGACCTTGGACTTCGATCCGGGCCGAGCTTGTTGAGGTAGGCCTCCTTGTGAGAGCGTCACGGTGGCTGTGGTTAAAACACCTTGCACCTGCTGGCCTCACACGGAGTGGAGTGGCTACAAGTGCTGTGTGCTCAGACTCTAAGATCAGTAAGAAGTTTTAGGTAGGCCACGACTCATACCAAGGGTGGAGCTGTGCTCTCGACACTGACTGGGTCAACAACAATTTTTCAAATCGCCATCACCTTTTCGTCGGGCAATGGCAAAGTCTCGAAAGTAAAAATTGCCTACGAAAAAGCTTCTAAGGAGTGCCGTTCGGACTCGGCGATAAACCGAAGGCCCTGTTCAGATGTGACAAAAATGAAAACATGGGCACACAAACGAGTGTTAAGATGCTAGGTCATGGCCCATACAGTGGTTTTTTTTTGTTTTTGTTTTAGGTAAGCGATGGCAAGGCCTATCCTTGACCCAATGGATGTATGGGCATCCCGGGAACTTAAGTCTCAACGGCAGGCGTTCACGTAAATCACAAGACGTTCTGCACTCTAAAATTATCACCACTTGAGGCAATGAATTTAAAAACAATGCCACTACAAAAGCATCATGATGAGATCATTAAATCCTTAAATGGTTTGATTAGCGCTCTGGTGATCATTGTCTTTATTTGAGGAATTCTTTTATCGAAATGTCAACTTGTTGCCTAATCTGAACCAAGCCAATTCATTGCAATATGCCCATTTATGCAAGTCTGCAGTTACATTTAGTTAATCTGCATTGGAATGTAACTAACTATGTTATAAATGGTTTCCTACTTGTCTTTTGCAAAACGGACAGTCCAGGTAGTCCTAATATCCATGGAAGATTTAGGGCAGTTAGTGCAATCATACAGCTTGTAGTCTTTTCGTCCTACAGACAGTGTTTTGTTCGTATTTTCCAGTTTAGCTTTGGCGAGATTATGCTAAAGAAACCGAAAATTTTACTAGCGCTCTTTCATCTGTTGGTCTCTTTCTAAGACTGAAATACAGCGGAAGTGAGAGCCATCCAGTCTAGTTTCGAAAAGGTCGTGTATTGTTCACTCTTTAGGTAATTCGAATATTAGTAAAATTTCAATACACACTTTGTTCTTATCATAGGCCTTTCCAAGGCCATATTACGGTCACTTTCAATGCATGCCACATCGTCAAACCAAGGTTGCTCCCTAGAAAACTCTTCAAAATCAAACGAATTCCATGCCGTTAAAAATTTTCCATTTTCCCATTAACATTAATGGTGACCATATACGAGAAGAAAAGTAGTGACACAAGAACGGACTCCTGTGGAATTTCACATAAAAATAGTTTTAGTTTCAATTTTCTTTCAATGATATCCTATCCGACGCCCGTTATCTGTCGCCTTTGTCCCAATTGAAAAGTTAATTTATGCCAGGAGTAAGCAATACTCCCAGGATCATAAATCCTTTCACTATTTGACATGATTCAGTTGAAATTGTTTCCTACTAACTATTTATGTCTCTCCAAAGTCTTCACCAAACTATCCGCCCAATCGATTATTCTCCACGAGATGACCTTAAGTGATTGTCTTGTTTGATTTATGACTTCCTTTTCGTTCAATCAATTTGGATTCTAAAAATATTCATATTCGCCCAGCAATAAGCACTAACAGCGCAATGACTTGGATTTTAGGGGGTAGCAATAAATCTGCGAAAATTGGAAATCGATAAAAATCTATCTCTTCCAATTGATGAACAACTGATTTTTTTTATGTGATCAATCTTTGCACGAGTGTGCGAGTTCTTGGTGGACAGACAGAGGAACGAGTAGGTAGTACGAGTATTTCTGACCGTTTCTGTCTTGGAGAACTCAAACGATACGAGTACAAGTATCTTTAGTTTGAAAAATATCGTAAATTCCTGGATGATTAAAAGTTTTCTAATGTAGGGTCGAACATGTGGCAATTTTCATCTGTAACTCGTCTCATTAGGGATTGTTTATGCTATCAACTCTGTTTTGTTTATGTTTAACAAAAAAATGAAAACAAAAATTCGTATACTCGAGTATCGAGCGTTTGGCAGTTTGTTTATTAATCGAACCGATTTGAATGTACATGTGTTGATGTTGGTTACGTGGTGTGATTTTTGATTGTCGGTTATTTTGAATAATAATCAGCGGAACTTTAACTTATGTTAGATAACCAGCTGCCGAATAGTGATTTGTTTCTATTGTTGGGTTGAACTGATAACTTTGTAATTACGTTTTATAAAATTAATTTTGAGTATGTAGTTAATTTTCTTAGAAAGCAATTGCTTGAATTGGATTCGGAATGAAGCCGATCAACTTCTGGTATTGCATTGTTCCTGAATCTTGGTTTGAAGGAATTGTCCTAAGGAAATGCCAGATCTTGTTTCTGAAGATCGAACGTACACATGCAGCTGTTGTTTGAGAATCCATTGGTGAAAAAATTCCGTATTTCCTGATGCTGCTCTGGCACAAGCATACTAGTTTGTTTCGTTAAAAAATAGCGTTTTCAGAAAGTGTAGCTTAGAATTCTTTGCAAAAATACTGAAAGATTCAGTACAATAAGTTCTTCGGTATCAATGACTACTTTCTTCACATATAAACCACCAGTTTCACTTTTTCTATGGTACAACTAGGAAGAGGGCTTACATGGTCGTGGCCAAGTTATGCCGATTCTAGCTAGTAGGTGTCTTTGTCAGTCTCCGGTCTGTCATGTCAGGGTTGCTTAGGTTTGAAAGTAAAAGTTAGTTAAGGTTTCGTCTCACTAATATGCAAGTTTTAATCTTACATTTGTATTTTGTACAGAGCGGAACGAATTCAGTTGTCCCAGTCTACAAACCATGCCTTCACCAATCTATTGTTTCTGAATTAGGATAATGAATATTAAAATGGAGAAATCGTAGCATTATTGCTGCAATCTTCCAGAGCAGCATCCACCACGGTATATTTTTGTAGTCTAAAAATGATTCTGAAAATGAGCAGTAAAGCTCATCTTTATCATCAAACTTCGCCCAATCCACCTTTAACTTCTGTGTAAAGATCAAAAGATCTTTGATCAGTGCAAGCGATAAGCTTGGCGAAGTCTTTGTATTAGCCAGCGTCGCTTATGATGGGAGATGGTTCTTTGTTTTTCCGCATGGTTGCCAATAAGCTGCCTGAAAATTCAATCCATCGACGTCGCCTTAATCGATCAGCGCGATCGTTATTTCTTAAATGGGCGAGTTAAGGAAACCCAAACAGGTAATGAAAATGAGAATGAAGGGGTTTCGTCCTCTATGACTTCTACCTATAATGAGGACCTCAAAGACGTGGCGGTTTGGCGTTTTCGATCTTCGTCTTTTCGGGAACCGGCATAGTGTCCTCTAACGACCTCTGAAGCTTTGAGGAGTCTTTTAGCTATTTTGGAGCAATGGGTAACCCGTCTTTAAAGGCGGCCCACTCGGAATGGATCCGAAGGTATTGATAGTGCGTGTAGCATTACGGGGTCTAATGTAAAGCGCCTTTGAAGGGACTTGCCGACACGATAGAGCCTCTTAGTCCTTCTTTGATCGAGGAATTTTTGCAGCAGCAGGAATATCGCGGAGTGCTGCAAACTTGCTTCTGCTAGGGGTAGAGGAAGTGGTGGGACCATGTCTTGCTACTTCTTGAGTGCTTGGATTTTGGTTCGCTGCGTTTACCTTTAGAAGGTGTACTATGGTCTGCCACAATTCTACCTTCTCTCCACATTGCGAAAGCCTTGTTTTGAGCCGGTCCATCCAACGCATTACGGTCCGGCATTAAAGGAGCATCAGTCTCGGACTTTGTTTTTTAGATTTTTCTTAATATAATTTTCCATTGTTAGATCCCACGAGTAGTGGAGAAAGAAGGGACATTTTCTTTAAGCCTTGATTTCGAAGATATGCCAAGTCGGAAAGGTGTTGTGTCCCCAACAATGATTCATCCGTTGTTGTCCGAAATTGTCTTTTTAATTTAAAGAAGTTATTAGAAGAAGTGATTCTTTATTTGATCTATACGATTGTAGTCTTTTAATACTTCAATGTTATACTTGACGTCTGCGACATTGTACTGGAAGTGTTGGAACTTAAATGAACGAACGGGTATATGCGTAAGATATGTGAAAACTGGCTACAAATCAGACTACAAATTCAGACCCAATTGTTTGCTTTGTAAGATCAAAAACATCGACTCTGAAGATGTTACCGGGAGCAAAAGATGGCCAGAATATAAAATCGCCTTTTAGAACAAACGGTTAGTGCATTGAAAAATTGACATAGCGATTGTCTGCGAACAGACCACTTTCGTGGAAAGAACTAGCTCGTCGGCCATATAAATAAATCAATGCTTCCATTTGGAAATATTAAGACCAACCTTATTATTACTTTATACAGCGAGATCAGGTTCAAAGTTTGAATTCACCATTCATATCGAAAACGAATATAGCAAACGCCTTTGCTTTAGAGATCTAAATCACAACGTATTGGGTAAAGCTTATGACATTGTTTCAATTAGACTGAAAGGCCTGGTGTTTTTGAGACTAGTAGTTGCGGCCCTATTTTCTCGCTAAGAAAGACTATACCGGTCTTAGTTAAAAATATCATTAGAGCACCTCTATGCCTATGATTATACGCGTAGAATTGTTAGAAGCACTAAAACAGGTGAGTTACAAAAAATCACCGCGGCTAGATAGTATTCGAAATAAAGCCTTACAAATCGCTATTAAAAGGCGACCGAAATTATGAAATTATTTGGAGAAATGTTTAATCTTGCCCTTAATAGGTTATTGTTGCTTGGACGTGGAAAGGCAACCGAAATGATTCTTCGTCGTATCACGGTCAGAGAAAACCTTAAGTGAATTTTTTACGATATAATCTTTAATCAGCAGTTAAAACCGCAGTAGGTCAATTGAAACATCAAACATCAAACTCCGCCATTATAACCCTGATCGTTGAAAAACACGTTTAATTTGACGAACTGGATAATTAGAGTTAAAGTGTACGTAGTAAAGGTGTGCCACAAGGCTCGGCCTTAGGCTCTCTACTGTGAAATATTATATTCGATTTCCTCACTTCATGCATGAGGAAATTGTCCAGTGCACGGACAAGGGCTCGCTTCAACGACTCAATATTTGAGTGTCGAGTAGAGCAAGCTATGCCCTCTAATACGGACCAAAACTTGTAATCCAACGGGTTGAGGTCTGGACTACCAGCTGGCCAATCATCCGTTGATATGAAGTCCGGAACGTTGTTTTGAGCCACAGTTGAGTCGTTTTTGCTTTTTGAGCTGGAGCAGAGTCTTGCTGGAAAGTCCATGGCTTGTTGTTGAGTATTGATTGGTTCTTAGACGGTCGATTGATATACTTTGGCCGATGTTTTCACTCCTTTCTCGCAATAATCTTGGTAACGCCATCGTAGCACACTCCCCACCATACCATTACAGACGCGGGATGGTGGCCTCTTTGAACCCTTGGGATGAGTTGGGATGCTTCTCTGGATGACCGAACATACCCACGATCGTTCTGCTTATTGAACGATTCTTCTACGGTGAAGATTTTCTTGTCAGTAAACAGAATTTGTCTGTGAGCGTTCTTCGCGTACCGGCTGAGTAACACTTTCGATCTTCGCTTGCGTTTTTTCTCCAATGCGGTCGTGAGCAGGTGTCCAGTGTGCCGCTTGTACGCGCTGAGTCCTAAATATTCTTTGAGTCATGGATTTTTGCGAAATTTGCATTCCCCGCGACAAGATTTTCTGTTTTCGCAGGGGTTTTCGGTCGATTCGTTTCTTCTTCTTCTTCGATTCTCCGTCCGTGCGGACGGCCGGATCTTTGACGGTCTTGTACTCCACCAGTATCCTCAAACAACTTCACCCACGATACGCAAACTTGTGAATGATTCCAAGCGATCGCAACGTCCTAAAGATATCGCCTTTTTCCATGTTTCATTTAAGTAGGCCAACTACAACAATACGATTTTCGATGTCGCCCCATTCCATGATTGTAAGCAATTAATGTCAAAAATTTTTTACGTCACAATGGTGCATAAATATCAACTGTCAAATCGCAATCAATACGAAATGGATGCGCCCAGTGTTGCATTCGTAATGAGTGAGTTCAGTTGTGTACCAGTACTTATGACTTGACTAGACACTCGTACATCTAAAAGTTTTATATAAAGTGTGGATTATCGAATTTTTTGATGACTTTGTCGTGGTGATTGTAGCAAAACCGCTACAAATTGAACTCTACAGCTTATTACTTATATCCGTTTGCAACCCGGCGATCATAAAATTGAAGTGGTGCTTAATACGTAATCGGGCACCGATTACCATAAAAATTAATCTAGATCAGATACATTTTGAGCACATTTAAAAGGTTGGCGAGTTATATTGACGCCCTATCACGGAATAAAATACTCATTCTTGTCAGATTTTCGAGTTAATATACTTGTCCGGTTGTGTTTGTGCTTTTTTCGCTAAAGTTTCTTTAATTATTTTTTTTTAGAACTAGTGAACATCATTTCGCTTCGCTGCTTCTTTCCTTTTCTTTTCAGGAATCAGATTTTTCTGTCGCGAGGAGTACTTATTCTTCTTTGCAAAATCCCTTTGCCTGTCTATTGTTTCGTTGCATGGGAATATATGTACTTCGTCAAACAATGGGTTTCAGTATGGTGGTCGGATAAAGCCTATCATATCAAATTCGACATTTGACAATGTTCCTACTGGTCTTCTGCGTTTGATGGCAGCACAGAACTTGTCTTTATTTCGGTGACTAGGTCAGGAAAGGCTCAAGAAGTCCTTTTCAATTGTAGTCGTTTGATGCTACATTTCTTCGTAATACTTCTTTAGTTTGTTTTTGTTCCCGGTATATTCGTTATGAGTCTCATTTTATGTTTGCTGCTCGAAACGTTCACTCCAGGACACTAAGGCTGTGTCTTGCGTTGATAGCAATGTGATGTATATGGTCGATGACTAATCAGATGCTTTCCATCTCCCTTTGTTTTTGTTAAGGTATGATAAACTGTTCTCAGCTATGATGAAATTTTGCAAAGACTATTAGCCTAACTCCATTTTTAGATATGGAGTCGTGTTGGGTATGATTCTTAACTATGCCGCCAAAGATGATCTCTTTCGTCAAGACTGTTTCGAAAGACTTAACCTCTTGCTCATAAGTCTGTCTACAAGTACCTTAGTAACGGAAAAATAGGCTAATATTAACCAATTAGCGGACGCTCAGATAAATGAAGCTTCAAATTGCACGATTGTAGATATCAAGGTTTTCCATTCTGTTCAGCGCAATTTTCGGAAGGCAGTGCTAATTTTTCGGCAGCATGTGTAATATGAATAGGTTGTTAATTGTTGTCCGAACATCGTGGTTCGTGTTTTTTTGTTTTCGAGTACCAAGTCCAGAACCAAGTCTGTGAGATTCAGACAATGTGCGTTTGGCAGTAGGTCTTTTGCATTCGACAAAAACCAGTCTTTTGTCTTATATCGTCTTCTCCTCTTCAACTGCTTCTTAGATTGTGTCTCTTCTGAAGCAAAGGTTGTCAGAATTAGCTCTTTTGAGTTTAATCGAACCGTTCGCGTTAAAGAAGGATCCCTCAGAATTAAAAGATCCAGCAACTCCTGAGCTAGCATTTAAATAGACAATGGTATTGGGTTTATGTTGGTTGGTCCCTCCGGAATTCGTGGCCTTTCTAATTTTCAAAAGTTCAACACTAAAAGACGTTTTTGTTGCTAGTTTCTATAGAATTTTTGACTCTTAAGCCATTTCGCCACTTGAAGTTCATCGATTGCCATGCAAGAATTGAGGGTTCGATCTCTAAGCTATACACTGAATTAATTAATTTCTTATATCAGTGGTTGGAGAAACTAGGACGTTGTCCTAGTTGAAAATTTTTTTTTAAAATTATTTGAACTAGATTTTTGTTTGTTGCGCTGTTTTGATTCTACTTTGCCTCATTCAGTAACAATACAGCTCCGGAGATTTTATTTTGTCCATTTTGTACGGTTTATCGGATGGGCATGTAGTCGAATTGTAGTCATCTTTAGATCGGGACAACATAATTCCTAATAAATGTTCATCTCCTTATAGCAAGCAGTCGCTTATCGGTGTTAATTCCGTGACATTCACAACCTACAATAACCTGCAACGGAGGTAGTTTTTGAAAGTTGTCTATGGCTTTACGCCCTGTCTTTTTACAAACACTAACCATTGTAGTGAGTGGATGATAAACTAAATCTCATCCTTGCTGGTTACCCTAATAAAAAGTGTAGATACAATTCTTAAATGAAGTTAGCCCTTCTTGTTTTCTTAGTTACATTGTCAGAATTCATCTAATTACGTGAGACATAAGAGACGGGAAGAAACCCGCACAAACAAAACAATGCAACAAAGCTTATGAAAGCAAATTAAAGCAACACTTCATTCTTAATAAAAAGAAACAAAGTTATTCATGAGAGGGTGCTATGTTGGAAACTAGGGCGGCAAAGGTGACAATTCGTGACAGGCCGTGACGAGCCGTCAACTTGACATGTATTATTCAATAGACAAGAGGAGCTCACTCTTGCACAGACATCAAAGTTTTGCGATCGAATCCACATATCACCTATTCGCAACCGGAACAGTTCTTATCTGCCATCTGTTTGTCCAACAAAGTTATAATATTGTTTAAACCCAGCACTGTGCTCAACTTATATCACTGCAAATACTCGTACGAATAGACCATATTTGTATATGTACGAGTATGCGTGTGAATATGAAATCGAATGTATAATAATATTATTGTTCCAGACCACATGACATAGTATGTAGCACACGTCCATTTCCACATTTCACGACGATGACACGACAATGACAACCACGACTAACATGCTTAAGCGCCTTAGTTATGACATGAAATTGATTGGAGTCGGTGCTACCACCTGTTGCCGTATAACTGTATAACGCACACGGATTGATTTAAGTTAAGTTGGTGCTGTGCATGTTGTGCCTCTTCAACTCAATTAATTAAATCTACCTATCGAATTAAGAGCTCTCCTTTACCACAAATAGCCACCACCACAGAGGGCCTCAAAAGAGTCAATCGCTCCATTGCCACCCACTGATACGTCCCGTCGACTTCTTTGGGCTTGGTCCCAGCCTCACGATACATATTGTAGTATCTGCCCATCCACATGTCATTGGAATCCAAATCTGAATCTGAATGTGAATCTGTATCTGCAGCCACACAACAACGTTGGGCTGCCTTTGCATAACAGATAAACCCATTTGTCGACGTTGCCGTTGCTGAACCAACAATTTCGCTGAGGGTCGATGATAAGAAACGAGAAATCACTGGAGCAGCAAATGTCACACAAACGTCAGATTGAGACTTTCCAAAGTGAGTATACTCCCCCAAATCTGGTTGACGTTGACGTTGAAGTCGACGTTAACATTGTTGGTTGTCGGATGTATGAGTATGACTATTTGACTCGGTATAAGGGGGTTGGAAAGAAATCATAGTCGGCTCCGAGTCATCGTTTGACTTTTTCAGTTTCGAGAATCAACTGGTGATTTGACATTTGGAGTTTGTGTGTTTCCAAGCGGTCGTGCGGAGCGACTATTCGATTTTTTCAAACTCATTCAAGTTCCTCAGTCAGCGTTACATAGCCAGCCAGTTGGTTACGAGTAATCGAATGCGAATAGGGATGTTGTCTTCGTATTTACACAACTAATTTGCAAATAAAGTCTGTTTGCGTTGAGGTTATGCATTGTGTCGCATTGAGTATTGATTTTCGGTTGACTATGGCATTACACACAAAGGGGAGCTGGTGTTACGAAAATGGTTTGCACTTATCGACTGGCTTTTCTAAGTATGACAGCAATTATCGGCAAGGTTGTATTTAAATGAGTTGCGCGTATGAGTAATAAGTGGAAGACTGCAATATGGTAGGGGGATGGACGGATTTTGGTCTGTCTGGCGTATATGCTATTCGAACCAAGATTTGGACAGGTTGATCATTTTTGTGATGATTGGTAGACCAACATTTACATTGATGGTGATTGCAAAATACGATCAATACGATTTCACACTAACTTCTAAATTGTGTCGAAGAATTACTAAAGAGTTTTCGCAAAACTCCTCTGTGTGAATTACGAAGACTTTGAGAATGAATTTATTTGTACTATCTACAAACGTCTTCTGTAACGGAGCAAACTAATTTAGAATACAAACCAAAATGCCTGAAAATTCTGGACACCCAGCTTCGATATTTGAAAGTTTAATGCTATAACTTGTATATGCCGCGCCGAAGAAGAAGTGCCACTGGACTCGTATTTATGCAAAAGCTGAAGAAGGGAATTCAATGGAACAAAAAAAAAAAAACAGATTTATGCATCGGATCATTTGGTACATTTTGAAAAAAGAACTTCATGTCAAGCCACAAAAGTCGGACGATTCAAAGAATAATCAACATTTGGAAAGGGCGATGGAACTGAAGCGTTCTGCCTTGAGTGGCGCATTCATCCTCTTCTGTGACGGGAAGTTTTTTATGATCTAGCAATTTGTAAACAAACAAAATATTCGGATTTGGGCAATGAAGAGATCATACGAGAATTTGAGCCATTGCTGATCCAGTGTTGTGTACTAAAAAGCCATTCTTACCTAAACCAGATCTCGACATTATACACGTCGTTTTCGACAGTACAAAACGAGGTGACCAACTTTATTTACTTCGCGAAGCATGTTATGGTTTCTGCCCGGTTGCTTGGGAATTCAACATCATCAATGTATAGTTTGATGTATTGAAACATTCTGGTCAGGCAAAAGATGATTGTTGGACACCTCAGAAAGAATACAGGTCGTGTGTTCGAAAACCGCATCGATTACTGGAAAGTTGCCTACTAATCATCCACATCTGATCGGTCAATGTTTATTGGATTCTTTGTTTCGTTGTGTCTAGAATTCCATTTAGCATGTCTGGCGCAGCTCATAAAGCTTTAATCTACACTGTCTTGCTTTATCCGCATTTTTCGGTGATATAGATTAAAACGTATCCGTGATGGATTTCTACCTCTCGTCTAGTTGAATATTTCATAGAATTTCAACTGTCTCGCTGCAATGAGTGCCGATTGTGGTTAGGCAGCCTAATTGGGTGCTCGTTCGGCCTCCTTTTTCGCATCATGTGTTTGGGTAACCCAGAGTGTTCCGTTCGATTCTAGTGGTCATTTCTCAGATAAAGCTACTTTCGCTACACTCGGCGTTGCATATGTTTTCTGGGGTTTGATTAAGTTACTCGCCTAATGAAAACATTTTCCCCGATCAATTGGCTTGCTTCGTACAGTAAAAATGTACATGAGTGCTGTAGATGATTTCTAAAAGAACTTTGTCGATTCCATGCTTCTCATTATCAAGGTAAAGGAAACCCTACAAAAAGGAGAATATCTTTCTGAAATTGTGTAACTCCTCGAAGAATCTTCATAAGATCACCCTTTAGGACTTATTGACGATTTCCTACAACGGAACTCCTATCGTTTTGTCATTCAGTTGAATCCTCCTCTAAAAACATCAAGTTAAATTTGATGAGGGAGACCATGGGCAACATCATGCACCACCCGCCTTCGATAAATTCACAGACCCTTGCAAAATAAGATTATTTTGATTATGATTCCATCGAATTGTTTATAAGTCAACAGTGCTTGTTCTCTGAAACAAATAAAAGAAAAACTTACAGGCGTCTACCTACTAAGGTATTTAGATCCGTTGCTTAGCCAAATGCCTGCTTGGATCTTATGGGCCTCAGCTGGTTTCGAAATTTGGACTTTGCATCCTCAGTCACTGGACGTTCGGCCATGTCGCTGAGAACGAAGAAACATCAGCCAGACGACGGGCCACGCGATTAGGCATCACCAGACAGCGAATTTTAGTGAAAGGCTTACACATGTTCCCGTACAAAGTGCAAGCAGTGCATCGGTTTATGCCTCCTAACCGTCAGTCGCGTGTAAATTACTCAAATTACCTCAATCTCAACAACGAAGAGGACGATTTTGTGTCGAAAATCATCATGAGCGACGAGGCGCATTTCCACATAAGCGGTTACGTCAACAAGCAAAATATTCGTTTCTGGGGCACTGCAAATCCGCGTGTAATACACGAAGAGCCATTGCATCCACTCAAAAAGAAGGAAGCGTATCCTGGCCGCGTAATCTTCCATTTTGGCAATTTGGCATGGCCAGCAAGATCGCCCGATTTTACTATCCCAGACTTCTTTCTTTGTCGGGGCTTATTCCAACAAGCCTCTGACAATGGAGAATATTTGACAGGAATGCGAACAGTTATCGTCGGAAATCTTGCGGAAAGTCATGGAAAATGCGATACAACGGGCAAAAATGCGTATTAACACCGGCTTAACTTAACTTAACAGAAAAAAATTGGAAAGGTCCAAATAAAGATTTTTTAGTTAAAAAGTATTTAAAAAAAAAAATTGGATGATTAATTTTGCGCCACCTTGTATAAAGTATTTCTAGAACATCAGCAATAATTGCAGCTTCTCAGGAGAAAGACAACAGATTTTCGATTTACCCAACGTCGCTGAGCGCGTTTTCTATTATCCTCATTAAAAACAACTTTATTTCAATTATGGCATACCTGTCGTAAGAGGCAGCTGCAATTCGCCCTTTGTATGCCTTTTTGTATACAAAATATTGAACGGAATAAACTAAAAGGTTTATTTATTTTAGGTGGCAGTATGCATTCAAATGAAGAGCCATTTATTTGATTTTTCTTAACTTTTGGGAAAAACTCAAGGCAATCGAGACCTTCACCATGACTATTTTATGCAACTGCTTGTGGAAAAAGAAGTTCGAAAATACCGAATATGAACGAACGGACAACTGGTATCAGCGGTAGGCAAAAGTCTCAGTGGGGCAAATATCGAATTTTGAGCCAGGTTAAGTAAAATGGAAATACTCTGAAAAGAACTAAAAAAGAGCTAACAAAATTATAAGGGTTAATTTGAACGGAAAGGATTTCCAGGACTTAGTCAGGGTCTTGGAAAAGAGATGGTGGCGGACGAGCCCTATAAGGGCCAACGGCAGCGCTCACATCCCGGAACGGGTTACTGGCTTCGGTGTAACCGACCCTCGTCCTAGGGGCACTCAAAATGGAACTGGTCCTCCAGGTTGGGGGTTGTGCCGCCGGGGTAACTGCCCGGCCATTTAAAAAAAGATTAAGTTACGAAGCATCAACAAGCCTCGGATATGGACGGATCTACTGTTGACAACCCACGCAAGCGATTTAAGGACAATGAGCTTCGGATATGCACGTGGAATGTTAGATCCCTTAATAGACCACGTGCAGCCGAGCAACTAGCGGAGGCCCTAGACTGCTGCAAAGCAGACATAACCGCCATCCAAGAAATGCGATGGGATGGGCCGGACAAAAGGAAGATGAAAAACTGCGACATCTACTACGGCAATTGCTATCGACGGCAAAAGCAGCGCTTATTTGGATGCGGATTTGATGTCGGAGGCAGACTAAGACGAGAAGTCCTCAGCTTCCGGCATGTGAGCGAGCGCCTCGTAGCAATCCGCATCAAGGCTAAATTCGCCAACATAAGCCTTATATGCGCACATGCCCCCACAGAGGAGAAAGATGACGACACCAAGGATACCTTCTACGAGCTCCTCAACAAGACCTACGAGCAATGCCCTTGCTATGACATTACAATTGTCCTCGGTGATTTAATGCAAAGCTAGGAAGAGAGGGTATCTTTGGTGGAACAATCGGAAAATATAGCCTGCACAACACCACCTCCGATAACGGATTCTGGCTAATCGACTTTGCGGGGCGAAACATTGTCGTGGCTAGCACGCGGTTCCCACATCTCGACATACACAAGGGGACTTGGAGAACTCCTGATCAATCAACAGTCAACCAGATTGATCACATTGCGATCGACGCAAGACACTCCTCCAGCATTATGGATGTCCGTACGTTCCGAGGAGCCAACATCGACTCGGACCATCACCTTGTTGTAACCAAGGTACGGTTGCGAATATCCCAAACTACGCCAAGACAAACTAATGCTGTGAGAAAATTCGACGTCAGAGGGCTACAATCGCAAGAGATCGCCAAGTCCTTCTCCGATCGAGTGTCTCTTAATCTCTTAAGAGGTCCAATGCCGCCAGCATCAAGCATCGAAGACCATTGGAAACACTGCCAAAACGCCATCAGAGATGCCGCTTCTGATGTGCTGGGTTTCACTCGTCCACCACAACGAAACCCCTGGTTCGATGATGAATGCCGGCAAGCACATGCAGCTAAGCAAGATGCATATAACGCGGCGCTGCTTAGAAATACCAGAGCTGCTCATGAGCTCTATGAGCGGAAGAGGAGAGACGAGCACCGGCTTCTCAGGAGGAAGAAGAAAGAGCATGAGAAGCGCGCGATCGAGGAATTTGAGAGATGCTACTCCAGGAATGAGGTTCGGAAGTTTTACCAAAAGGTAAAAATAACATGCCGCGGAAACAAACCCCGAACCGAAGTCTGTAGAGATAATGATGATGCTGAGGATTTGGAAAGATCAGTTCTGCAGACGGCGATAACGGACCAAATACCGCTGTCAGGCAGAATCAACCTTTCAACCTGGACGATGATGACCAACAATTCCGTCCACCCGACCTGGATGAAGTGAAGATAGCCATATCGAAGCTGAAGTCCAACAAAGCTGTTGGAGCGGATGGCCTGACTGCCGAGCTCTTCAAAGCGGCAGGCGATGACTTGGTAAGGAGCATACACCAACTCATCTGTAAAATATGGTCGGACGAAAGTATGCCCGATGAATGGAACCTCAGCATTGTTTGTCCAATTCTCAAGAAAGGAGACCCTCTGAACTGCGCCAACTACAGAGGCATCAGTCTCCTTAACATCGCATATAACATCTTATCCGCCGTATTGTGTGAACGCCTGAAGCCGTTCGTCAACAACCTGATAGGTCCATATCAGTGTGGCTTCTGGCCAGGAAAGTCCACCATCGACCAGATATTCAAACTGCGGCAGATCTTGGAGAAGACCCATGAGCTTCAGATCGATACCCACCACCACCTTCACCTATTCATCGATTTTAAGGCCGCGTATGACAGCGTCTAGTTTTGGCATCCCTGCCAAACTCGTCCGTCTGCGCAGGATGACGATGGAGAATGCACGCTGCTCCATCAAGGTTGGTAAAGATCTCACCGAGACCTTTGATGTCCAGAAAGGATTTAGACAAGGCGATGCGCTGTCATGCGATTTTTTCAACACCGTACTTGAAAGAATAGTGCAAAACTCACGAGCAAACACAAGAGGCACTATCTTTCAAAAGTCCGTCCAACTACTCGCATACGCCGACGATATTGACATATTTGGAAGAAAGCAGCGTGATGTCAGTGGCGCTTTCGCGAGTATGAGGGCAACCCCAAGTATATGCTGTCAAGCAAAAAGGACAACCAACACCGACGTCTCGGGCAGAACGTCACCCTCGACAGATATAACTTTGAGGTAGTTAAGGACTTTGTCTACCTAGGCTCCGCTATAAATACAGACAACGACACCAGCGCTGAGATCAAGCGAAGAATAACTCTTGCCAACCGCTGTTTCTTTGGGTTAAGAAGGCAATTGAGTAGCAGTGTCCTCTCTCGGACAACAAAAGTCACCCTTTATAAGACTTTAATAATCCCGGTCCTGCTCTATGGCGCAGAGGCATGGACATTATCAAAAATGGATGAGGGTGTTCTTGGTTGCTTCGAGAGAAAAATTCTTCGGGCGATCTTCAGTCCCGTCTGCATTGACGGTGAGTGGAGGAGGAGATACAACGATGAACTGTGTGGACCTAGCCAGAAGAGTGTAGATCCAAAGACTGAGATGGCTGGGTCATGTAGAGCGCATGGACACCAATGCTCCGGTCCGAAAAGTCTTCGAATCCGCCCCCGAGGGACAGCGCAGTAGAGGAAGGCCAAGACTCAGGTGGCGCACGCAAGTGGAAGAGGACCTCAGCCAACTTAGCGTGCGAAACTGGATGCAGCTAGCCAGGGATCGAGCTGGCTGGAGAAGCTTGTTGACTGAGGCCCAGGTCCACCCCGGACTGTAGCGCCACCTAAAGTAGGTCGACATCCTTAAAATTTTCATTTCTGCCTTAAATATTTGGTACATTGTCTAGCACTGCGAACCATATCGCTCATTTACTTAAACACTGCCATAACTCCAAAAATGCGATTCTTAAACTAATGATGAAGAATTATTCGTTTTATCATGTTTAAGTGGAAATTTCCGGTCACAGAAGATTCCCGAGTTTTTCCGCCATTTCATCCAGCCAACATTTACTCTGTGCTTAATGTCATTGTTACATTTCGCTTCTACAAATATTCACGATCGATCCCAGGCATTTAAACCTAGATCTCTTTTGAACAACTGATCGACTTATATTATTTTGGGTGTCTTCCAAAACAGACAGGATGTCGTCTTCCTTGGTGCACTCCGAAATTAATACGAAACTCTTTAGTTACTACAGCAGAGCATATAACTGTCATTTTCGCGTTTTCGCGTTTCCGTATGTCTTGGATTATTCTCTCTTAAGTTTCGGGCACAATCTGAGCGCCTTATAAGATTTCTAGGGACTCAATAAAATGCTTTCTCGAGTTCGACACTGGCTCTCGTCATGTTTGACTAATTAACGGAGGCGTTCATTTAAAACTCTTTTGGCAATCTTCATCGTGTGTGACATTAGTTTAATTGAGCGGTAGTTATTGGATTCTCGAGTGTCACTATTTTCTTTGTATCGGGGAACTAAAAAGCTACTTTCCCATTGTTCCGGCATTGTTTGTCCTCTTCTTCTTTCATTAAGTATTTTTGACAACCATTCACAGTTGACACAATCCATCTTCGTCCAAAATTCTGATCGGATGCTATCTGGTCCAATCGATTTTTCCAGTTTCATGTTTCCGACGGCTGCTCTTATTTCTTATATTGCAAGGTCCGGAACTTCGTCGAATAGATCAGATTCAGGGATGGCCTTACGTGAAAACGGTTTGTTGAGTAGGTCTTTGCCGTTGCGTTTCACAGCCTAAGGAAAGAATCGCGATATTTTAGAGTACATCTGAAAGTGGGCTTGTGGATGTACTGACCATTCATAATGAAACGGGTATTACGGTTAAAAGTTGGAAGGAAAGATATGCTACTGGCGATTTAAAAAATATCAAATGATTGTACAGTGTTGGTGTCACCTATTAGTCCAGGAATTGTACTCCAATTTTGGGCGGATAAATGCCTTACAGTTAGAAGGGGAGAAATATTTCTTTGATCGCTTTAGAAAACGTAAATATTTCGCAAAGTTTTTCAGTCCAAAAGAGCAATTCATGGATAATGACTGAATGTTTAGATTGGCTTTTACGACAGCAGATATCATTGTTTCCATATGCATATAAAAGTACTGTCTTCAGCAAATGAATATATTGGATTAAAAGTATACGACAAGAGATAATTACTCGTAATTAAGGTAAAGAAGAGTGTCGGAGTCGGGATAGAGCCCTGGGGTATACCAACACTTATTTTGTGAATATCAGACCTGAAACCATCTAAGATAACTTGAACTAAACGTTCTAATCCATTGAAATGCACCCATTTTCGACCAAAAACCCAGTTGCCAGACTCTGTTAAATGCCTTAGAAATATCAAGTGTAAATATAGGTACATATTCGTACCTTGCTTTCGCTTAATTGATACATGCATTCGGTTTAATTTTCGTTGAGACATGTTTTTGAGTCACCAATAGATTTGTTGCCCCAAAAACCGTTTGCTACTTCCGGTCATTGAGAAGTTTTCATGTTTGGAGATGTTTCGTAAGCTGTCGGTTTATTAGCGTTTCCATGATCGCAAAGTGTGCAGCAAGCGGATTGCCTATCTAATGAGCTGACAGTTGATATGCCATTATAAATTTATTTCTTATTTATATCCCAAGTTCTCTCGAATACTCCGTTCTTCCATCGAGCTTCCATCAAAAGTCGACCTGAATGTACTATAATATTGTTTTGTCGTAACATGAAAAGACATTGTAAAGGACAGAAGGAAACGTCCATAAGAAAGCTGACCTCCTTAGAAAAAAAAAACACGTTTTAATCGTCCTGCTAAAAAACTGCCTTTTAGTCCGTAAGTTGTAGCTTGACATTAAAAGAAAGCAATCCTAAAGTCTCTAGGCCGTCAATCAAATTAAATACTAAAAAATTATCGAAGTGAATGCAGACGTTTTCGCCGCCAACCTGGAAAAGACCTTGAGGCCGACTTGTAGAGAAAGTTCTTGAAGAAAGAAAGATTTGCTCGTATTCTTGATGTTGCGCACTCTTTTGATTCAAAGGTCTTGCCTTGATAATTTACTGACAATCTTTCTAGAGAATAGACATCCCCGTGTTAGAAACTGAAACGAAATTTCGTGATTCCAAGAAATTTTACTCGGCATACCTCAAGGAAGTGTTCTCACTCCTCTTCTATTGGGTCTATAACTTTCGTGCGGTTTGCTAAGAGATGGCGTAACTTGTATTATTCCATTGGAACATGTGTTGGAAAGCTACTGTCATTGTACGTCATTTCAGTATATGTCAATCATTTGAAGCGTAAACAACAATAATTTTTTTTCACTCAAATATGTCGAGGTTTCATTCATTACTTCATTACATTATTGAAGGAAGTTTATGGTGAACATGCGCTAGCTGAGCGAACGTGCCAAAAGTGGTATGCACGATTTAAAAGTGGTGATTTTGGCTTGGAAGACGATGAACGTCTTGGGCAGCCAAAAAAGTTTGAAAATGAAGAACTGGAAGCATTACTCTATGAAGATTGTTGCCAAACACAAGAAGAGCTCGCAGAATCGTTGGGTGTCACTCAAGCAGCCATTTCAAAACGTTTAAAAGCAGCTGGATATATTCAAAAGCAAGGAAATTGGGTTCCACATGAACTCAAGCCGAGTGACGTCGAAAGGCGGTTTTGCATGTCCGAAATGCTGCTGGAACGCCACAAAAGGAAGTCATTTTTGCATCAGATTGTTACTGGTGCTGAACAATGGATCCATTACGACAGCCCCAAGCGCAAAAAATCATATGTGAAACCCGGCAACCAGCCAAATCAACGGCAAAACCGAATATCCATGGCGCGAAGGTAATGCTCTGTATTTGTAGGATCAGATGGGTGTGCTGTATTATGAGCTGCTAAAACCGGGTGAAACCATCAATGGACAACGCTACCGAACACAATTAATCCGTTTGAAGAGAGCAGTAGCCGAAAAACGCTCGGAATATGCGACCAGACACGAAGCAATAATTTTCCATCATGACAACGCTCGGTCCCACGTTGCTATTCCGGTTAAGAACTATTTGGAAAACAGTGGATGGGAAGTGTTACCCCACCCGCCTTATAGCCCAGACCTTGCCCCTTCTGACTACCATTTGTTCCGGTCGATGCAGAACGCCCTCACTGAAATACGGTTCACATCAGAGCAGAATATCAAAAACTGGCTTGATTCATTGATTGATTGGCCGCCAAGCCGGCGCAGTTCTTTTGGGATGGGATCCACAAATTCCAAGAAAGATGGGATAAAGTCATAGCTTCAGATGGGATAAAGTCATAGCTTCAGATGGGCAATTCTTTGAATAATACTATTGTACATGTTTTTCTTAAATAAACGTTCAAATTTTGAAAAAAAAAAAAAACCGCACGAATTAAGTTATATACCCAACATAGAAAACGAGAAGTTTGACTACTTGCATAAGGTCTGTCTATGTTCAGCAAATGTGCACTGACACTCATTGCAAAGTTAGAACGGAACTCGAAAACCAATACTGAAACGTCTACTGATTACTCGAAAGCTTATCAACCCAGTTGGAATTTAATCAATAATACGGTCCTACAAGTTTCGGACGAAAGTACTCGTAGTTTGTCCGAATCATAATTCCAGTAGCCTTGGCTTGGCGGTAAAAAAAAAACATAGATTGTGCCCTAGTCGACTTGTTGTTCTTAAATAAAGCGAATTAGAATTGAAACATGTACAGTGACAATACTCCTAGCAAAACCAGTGTAGTAAACCCGTGTAAAGGGCTCCATAAAAGTATGGAAATTTCATTAGAATGACTCATGACTGCTGTACTGTGAAACCAAAAAAGAAAAACCCCGAAGAGCCTCCCATGAAATGCAAATGAAACTCTCGTCGACTGCAAATTAATGAGTTTGAATGTAAATGAGGAAACGTTTTTCTCCTATTTGCATTGAAATTCAAATTTATTCGTCATTAGAAAGTCTGGATGGGGTTCCTTAAATCCGTTTATCTGTACGAATATACGAATACGAAGGCTTGTCACTTAGTGTGCCAACAGAAGACAGAAAAATCTTTTATTCCAGTTCCTATTTTGTTTTCGAACTTTCTTTGTAAATTTTTCTGCTTTTGTTAATTTTTCTAAAGTCCAAAGAGATTCTAAAAGAAGTTGCAAAGCCAAAGAAGAAGGTTACGAGTGGGTGTTGGAGGAAAAGAGGGATTTAAATAAAACCACCCCAACCACATCTAGGAAACCAAAAAGAGAACTTGTGAAGCAATTAGTTTTCGTAATAAAGGCTAAAAACAACCTCGTCCTAGTGGCGTATATTCTTGCATTTTGCTCCTTATCTTTTCCTTTTTCAACCTCAAACATGGCACGGTCTCTTGGAGGTTTCCTTATCGTATCAGGGTAATAATCTTGAACACTCAAGTGTTGGCTCACTGCTCGTTTTGCATAAAATCTCTTACATACTCCAAGTGTCCCAGATATTAAAGCAGCTTACACGTGTCGCTGTATCCATATCCGTATCTGTATTGTGTCCGTTGACTAGCATATGTATATTTGTAAGTGTAATAAAAGCTACAGCGAGCGACTCCTCGGTGTCTGCTTCTGGCCCCTTTTACTTATTTTCTTCTTTAATAAAAAAGCGCTGGGCTTTCGTGTATCTTAACAAACGACGTTCGACATTCGGAGTACAACGTACGAAAAGTACGACGACGTTCGACATACGAAATGCGAAATACGGCGTACAAGAGGCGACACATGACGTACTACTCGTATAAGACGTCCCACGTTTGTCGTCTTCATTTCGTTCATCGTTAGTTGTTTGTTGTTGGTTTTGCTGATTTCCGGGTCAATTATTCTGGTGTCTTGCCCTATGATAATACCTTGTCGCTTGTTCTAAATTCTAAATTCTGCTTGCAGTCAAAGAACTCAGAACCCAGAACCCAGAACACAAAACCTGGAACAGATTTGAGACTTTAATTTATGTAAAATCAACAACAACTAAACATAGACTTGTTAGCATCATAAAAGGCGCTTTAATACGCGAACAAAACCAATTTGCAAGGCTTTTTAAGCGAACAGAGGAAGGGGAACACCATCGGGACCTCTTTCAACAAAGACTCGAATTGAGGGAATACGAGTAGGTACAATTAATTGTTACTCCATCTGGAAATAGGTTTGTTGCCCAATTTTATCTGGGAAACATGTACAATAGATGTAATCCGTTGTCATGGTTGCTATGCGATTCCATTTCTTTTGTTTGCAAGTTCAATTTGTCATTGTGTGTATTTACTTTACTGCTTAAATAAATCAATTAAATTCATAATATCTAAATGAGATGCTGAAAATGAAATTAAAAAAATAATTTTCTTTATGATTTGTCGTTTCAGATGCCAATACTATTTCTACCGACATCCATGGGTTCCAGCTTATCAGGGTGTCATCACGTTTTTCGTTTTAGCCAATTTTACATTAGCGACATTTATGGACCCCGGAGTGATTCCGAAAGGTAATCAAAGTGCGACTTAGTAGAATATGAGTAAGAGTGCCAACATGGATACATTCTGCGTTTTGTAAATGTGAAGAGATACTTAACAGTGTACGAGTACATATATGTATACCTCAAGTATCTGTGTCATTTGGTTTCCAAATTTGGGTGGTTTTCGGTATCCGTACCTACACAATTTGTGGTTTCGTTACGGGTAGATTGGGTGTGATTTAACGTGCTGAATTTGCTGCCATAACCACTTGTGTACTGCAAACCTTCACACTCCAAACAGCAAATTGATTTGACTTATTCAGAGAAAAGCGGAAGTTACCATGAACTAACTTGTAATTCTGAGGAAGTTGGCCTTCGAAAAACATCCTGTATCTTGAATGTGACTCCTGACTTGGGTTATACGAGTACAAACACGAAATCATTACACGTGTCTATGGTTTGGAAAACTTTTCACCATCGAATGAAGTGACCCTACTTAATCGGATCAGCGCTGTTTATTGATTTTTCTCAAGAGATAAAAGACGTTGATGTATCTTGAGAAGGAGTTTGTCTGTTTTTCTTTCTTTGTCTTTCTTTTTCCTTTCTTAAGTTTGTCATAATTCCATTGAAACTTTATTTAATCGCTTGGAGAAAATTTATTTTCACTGCATGGTATCAGATCCGTTGTTTCTCTAGTTTATATCTATGTACTATCCGCTATTCTGTTTTATCCTTTTTTTTATTTTTTATTATGCCTTGGAAATCTTTGAGTAAACAGGACAATCTCGATGGAAAGTTTGTCCTCTAAGAGAAATTTAGAGCAATTTTTATAACTATGTTTTTTTTTTGTTTTAAATACGAGATTGAATTATTTGTAATTCGTTATCTGGTTTAAATTGGTTATAAAGTTTAGAAAAAGTATGCAAATCTAATATTCATATCTCATCTTTCAAAGATGAATTTTAAATTGCAAAACTGTCATGAAAAAATAAGAAAGAAACTCACGTGACAAGTGACCTGATTCGTGGCGTAGGTTTTACCCCAGCTTTCTCATCTTTTCTCTTCCATTTTCTATTATTAATATACAGCTAAAGTTACAATCATACATATTTGTATATCCTACGAAGCTCTGATTCAATTTAGAATACTTGCAGTTCTTCATAATCCGGAGCAGAACCATCAATCGAATCGAGTTCAACATACATTCTGTCAAAATACAAGATGGCGCAAGATTAGTCTTCCAATTTTTTTTTTAATTACTTTTTTACTAAATAAAAAAAAAAAGATTTTGAGTGATGGAAATCTTTATATGGACCCCTACAATTTTTTCTGTTAAGTGGAACAGATGATATCCGCAAAGTGATTGCCGCCAGTTTTGATACACATTTGTGCCCGTTTTGTTTAATTTTTCGTGACTTTCCGCAAGATTTTCGGTGATAACTGTTCGCATATTTTTCTCAAGGGCTGCGATTGTCTGAGGCTCGTTGGCATAAACCCGCGAGTTTAAATACCACCAAAGAAAGAAGTCTGTGATGGTTAAATCAGGTGATCTTGCTGGCCATGCGAGATTACAGGAGATTACGGGAGATTACGCGACAAGGAAACGCTTATTTTACAATATCCATTGTGGCTCGTGCTGTGTGTGCAGTTGCACCGTCTTGTTGAAACCACATGTTCACCAAGCCCCACTCATCAAATTCCGGCAGTAAGAAGTCGTTTATCATATCCCTGTAGCGTTCGCCAGTAGCAGTGACCGTATTGCCGATGGCGTCCTTAAAAAAATACGGCCCAATCACTCCTCCCGCATGAACGCCGCACCACACATCCACCACAAGCGAATGCAATGGCTCTTCGTGTATCATACGCGGATTTTCAGTGCTCCAGAAATGAAGATTTTACTTATTGACATAACCGCTTAAGTGGAAATGCGTCTCGTCGCTCGTCATGATTTTCGACGCAAAATCGTCATCTCCGCTGTTAAGATTGAGGATGGCTTGACAGTAATTCACACGCGACTGACGGTCAGGAGGCATTAACTGATGCATTGCTTGCACTTTGTACGGTAACATTGTGTAAGTCTTTCACTAAAATTCACTGTATGGTCGTCTGGTTGATGTTCCTTCGTTCTCAGCTACATCGGCAGCCACTGTCGCTATATTCTCGGCCGAACGACCAATCTGGTGGCGGCCTCGCCCTGCATAGTATCCTGGGATTCCGGTCTATTCAAGTCGAGTATCTAAGCGCCGGAATATTTGCACAGTAAGCGCGACACGATTGCGAAATCGACGTCGAAATTTACGCTGCGCTGACACCACCGACCGATTATTGGTCAAAAAAATCGACACAATTATTCCCTGCTCTTGTGGAGTATAGCGCAAAAATTATAACATCTTCCGATGGGATGATTAATTTTGCGCCACCTATAACCAGAACTGAGTCAATCAAAACAAAACAACAAATCAATTTATCATCAAAATTTGTTTCGTCTCCTTTGAAATAGACAACGGTACACTTTTTGCTGGATATTCAGCTTTTATAGGCATATTCCGGGATAGCCTTCAATTCTCTTAGAGAATTTTCGTTTATGTCTTGAATCGACCCAAAACGGCTTCCACAAAGTAGTAATTTGAGTTTTGGAAATAGGAAAAAGTTACAGGGCGCCTTATCTGGGGAATACGGTATTTGCTCGATCTTTTTGGTAGCTTTTTTAGTCAAAATGGCCCTCATAGCTCTCTTAAACTATAGTGACGATTTTCGAGCACCACTTTCTTTACTTGGTCGATGTTTTATTCAGTAACTGCCATTTCAGGCCTAGAGCCCTAGAGCGTTCACTATGTGAAGCAAATTCTCTGGTTTTAAATACAACGGAATCCTTGTAGGCTTTCTCCAATAAGACGACGAACTAGTTGGCAAACAGCATCGAAATAGATGACAGTTGTACAAATGACATTTTTTTTTTTTAAATTGGTTGGTCAACGTGGCTTAGTGCCTCTACGTATCCCCAAAGAATGATCAAGAGGTGTTCCTTCACAAGTTCTTGGAGGCCAATTTACGGGTCTATTACGCGAAATTATGCGTTGATCGAATGTTTCCTTCAATAAGTTGAGTATGTCACGTAGCGCCATCCAGCAGAAACCACATCTCTTCCACATTCAAGCCATTCAAGCCATTCAATTCAATAACCCGCTAATTGGCTTAATTTCGGTAGCAAACAACAATTTTTCGATTAAACAGCAGATGAAATTGTTCTAAGAATTTTCTTCGGCTACGCGATATTGGCTCACATTCACACAATATGTGTGGTAGGTCCTAAACCACGCCGCAGAATCTACAAATGTCCGTATCTAAAAATTTGAATCTCTTTGCGTGTTTCAGCAGGAGGCAGTATCCTGTCGGTATTCCTATTATTTCCTAAGCTTATCCCTGTTTAATTTTATTAACTCCCTATATCTTTTACCATCAAGGAGTGGCCATAGAGCTTTGTATACCCCATGTCCTTCAAGATTCGACCACCTTATGTTAGCAGTATTTATGGTCTTTTCCTCGATAGTGCCTCTTACTATACAGAGGTTTTATATTAGAAACCTCACTATTATGAAGTAGTCCTCCTTTCCTTACAAGCTTATCCGCTTGTTCGTTTCCTTCCATATCGCAGTGTCCTGGGACCCAGCACAGTCTCACCCCCTCAGTCTCAGTCCCTGATTCCATTTCCTTAAGAGCGGACTGGCTGTCGATGTAGCGATATCTCTTCCGGATACCGATCTCATCTGCATTAGCTCAGCCGCCCTGAAGACATCCAGAATCTCTGATGGAAAGACACTCTGTAATTTGTTTTACTAGTGAAATTTTTGCCCAAATCAAAAATCGAAAAAAACTTTATAGGGAATGGACGCATTTTTATGGCTGCATAAAAAAAGTCGCGTAACAATGCAATCAACTTTTATGGTTTTTAGTTGACAACTTAGAGAACTCTGGACTAAATAACGTGGAAAGTGTGTCCCTAGTAGTATAAACAGCTTTAAGCGTGACTTCTAATATCTTTTTTTTTTTGGAAAGTAACGCCGACACGCCAGACTTTCATCGAAATTAAATTTCTCATCCACTTCTCCATACGTTGGGTGATTTTAAAGTGGTTACCGAAGGTGAACTAATTTACTGTGTTATGGGTATCAAACCTTTCATCAGTTTCATTAAGCTTTTGCTATCCGAAATGACATCCACATTTGCTCAATCCTGGAAAATTGCAAAGGTCATACCGATTGGCAAAAAATCGAATGCAATCTTCATCAGTGTCCTTAGGCCCATGGGAATTTTACCGTGTCTATCAAAGATTTTCGAGGAACTTATATCGAAGCAAATAATAAGTCATCTCTCTTCTTATCATCTCCTTAACCTTAACTAATCTTGGTTCAGACGTAACTAAAGGTGCTCCTCGGCTACGATTAACGTCTTAGGTGATATTAGGCATGACTTTCATGCGGAATATGTGATACTTCTCTGCTTACTTGACTTATGAAAAACTATTGATATGTTAAATCATGACATTCTATGCTGGAACTACTTAACTTGTTTGGCTTCAGTGAAAAAGCAGCTTTTTAAAAGTTATCTTTTCAACAGATCTCAAAAAGTTGTCCTTGGTAGCAAATAAATAATTGAAAGTAATTATACAAGGTGTACCACAAGGATCGATTCTCGGCCCTCACTTATTATGTGCATTTTTAGTATAAATGACTTGCCTCTAGTATGCAAGCATGTAACAGTCCACTTATACGCTGATGACGTTCAGCCATAATTATCTCATCCTATGAATTCAATCGTTGAACTTTTGTTGAAATTTAATGAAGATTTATCAGAAATATATGATTGGTCGGTGATTAACGGATTGCTGCTTATCCCAGCGAAGCCATAAGTCCTCTAGATGTCAGATCGAAAGTTTGGCATCGATATTGTACCAGACTTATGGCCATTTGATTCTAGAAATAAACTTGTAGTCAGCAACAAGTCGCGGTATTGTTTTAAGTAGAAACGTATCCGTGCATAATCATACAAACCGTGTCATTGGATGCATTTACGGATGTTTACAAAAGCTCTGCCTAAGTAAGAATCTTGTTAAAATTCTGGATTGTTGAATATTTAAAGATGTGCAAAATGCTAATAACCAATAAAGGAAACAGTGATTCACTGCTCTTAAAAAAACAGCTCGGGGGCAAAGGCAAACCGCCGTTTCGTGCACTAAGTCATGGCGCTGGTTTTGGGGAGGTTACGTGGAAACTCTAACCTATCCACAAATTCTTGATATAAAATTCGAATTGAAAATGTGCAAAGGACAGCCTTCAAACTGTACGTTCGAGTACATTCACGTCATAGCCAAACTCGAATATGATGGGATACAGACATTCTTTTCAAATTCGGTAAAATTCTATGGCCAAAAATTCAATATATTGTATCTATATCTATCTACTGTTTTGTTTCCTTTCTGTTGCAATGAAAAATTCATAAAATTCTATGCACACTGGAATATTCATCTTTTTTGTTTGATGCGGTTTACGAATATACGGTAGACTTATTGTTGCTGCCACCACTGGTATTTATTTGACTATTCATAGAAGCTGTGGTACTGAATATTGATACGAACTGGTTCTTATAATTAGTACACAATTCACAATTCGGTATCGTGTATGCAGTGATTCATGAATAATTGTAGGTTTCATGTGCACTGAAATCATAGGTTGGATGTTGCAGCAATAATTGGTTTCTGAATCTGCTACTAAATGTGGATTTGAATGCTTAATTTCATATCATGGTCTAATGGCTATTGTGGGGGAATCGACGCTTATGTAAACGTTTGTTTTGGGCTTTATTTTGGTAAACAAATCTTGGGTTCCGCTTTTTATTATATTTTTCATCGTTTTGAAAAATTTGTTTGATTAGAGATTAAACTGTCGGTAAACTTAGAGTGTCGTTCATCAGGCAGGTAGGACAAATAGACTCATAGAAGGTTAAAAGAACCAAAGCAACATTATAGTTAAAAAATTAAACGTATAATACGTATTTTATTTTAGCAATATATAGGGTAGGCCATCTTTTTGAAGAAGTCATTCGAATGACTGCATCGGCTAACTGTCAACCCAATTTTTTAAAATACATTTTCGATGATTTCTCCACCTTTTTCACCAAAAGCTTGACGAATATTGCTTTGGAGTGGCTGAATTGGCTCTAGATACGAGTAGTTCGCAAAGCAAATCGATCTTTACTGGTACTCCACTAAAAAAGGCCAATAGCGTTAAAATGCAGCTCCGTGGCGGCCAAGCAACATCGCCAAACGATGAAGTGAAGCATTGGTGGGAAGAAGATATGTCATTGTCATCCTGTGCAGCCTACTTACTTATTAAGGTGGCGCTTTAGTTTCTAAGGCTCAATAAACAAGCCTCTCCAATAACCTCGGTCTTTAGCTAACTGCCTCTAGTTTCGCACTTCAAGTCGGTTTAGGTCTTCTTTTCCATGTGCTCGACGCCATCTAAGGTATGGCCTTCCTCTGCTGCGTTGTTCCTTGGGGTAAGATTTGAAGACCCTTCGGGGTCGATCATAAGTCTCCATTCTCTCTGCATATCTTAGCCATTTTAGGCGACTGATACGCAGTATTCTGACAGATTGATTTTGCTGTATAACTTGCCATTGATTGTTCACCTCCAAGGCTCGTCAACACACACGGGTTTTATGATCTTGAGAAGATATGGTTGAATTTATAGTAGAACCAAGTGAACAAAGTCCCTTACTACCTTAAAATTATAGCTGTCGGCTGTGATGTTCTATTTAATTCGTCGACATTGTATGTGCCGTCTTGTTGACAGCATAGATAGTATAAATAAAGTGTGACCAGATAGCAATGATAGTTTTTCCAATTGTTATGTTCCAGCAGCTGTCAAAGTTACTAATTTAGTAAGGTTTGCCATTTCATCATGCATCGTTTTAGGTTTGCCGAACGTGCGGAAATTATTAAAAATTTTTTTCGAAATACCGGCTCAGTTGTAAGTACGCAACGTGAATTTCGTCGTCATCATGGCTTTAGTGTGCAGGCAATTCATCGTACCGGGGAAAAGTTTGCACGTAAACACACTTTTTTGGATCTTAAGCTATTAACCAGATAGAAATTGGTGGGAAATGAAGAAAATATAGCCGCCATAGCTGCCAGTATCGAAGAAGACGCATAAAGTCAACCTGGCTTATTTTGCAGTTGGATTTGTGGCTATATCCGTATAAGATTGTGCTGACACAAAAATTAAAGCCAGACGACCATAGACAATGCCGTGAGTTCGCTAATTGGGCGCTGGAAATGTTGGCTGGAGATCCGGATTTTGGCAAAAAAATCATCTTCTCGGACGAGGCCTGTTTTTGGCTCAGCGGCTATGTCAAGAATCAAAATTGTTGTTTTTGTAGCGAAGACAATCTGCAAGTGTCATTTTGGAAGCTTTTCTTTCAATACTAGCGAACGGTGCGTTGACAGCCCGCTGTGTTCTTCCAATTCTGTAGATATGTAAAGGGTCATTCATTTGTTAATTTCGAAAGTAAAGCTAAATAAAACACACACAGCGATGCATTTTTGATGAACATTTTAATTCATTATAAAGTTTGGACTGTGTGAAGTGTGAAAAACAATATCATTCAAATGGCCGCCTCGGGAAGATTCGCACATTTCGATCGGTATCTCGGCTATAACTTGAGTAATGTTTGTTTTTAATGCGTCTAGAGTTCGGGGATTATTCGCGTAAACACGGTCTTTTGCGTAGCTCCACAGAAAAAAATCAAACGGTATCAAATCGCATGATCTTGATGGCCAATTGACGTCGCCAAAACGTGAAATTACGCGACCAGGAAACTTCTCACGCAATAAAGTCATAATTGGTCGTGTTTTGTGGCTTGTTGCCCTATCTTGTTGGAACCACATATCATCCAGGTCATGATCTTCAATTGCCGGCCAAAAAAATCGGTTATCACTCGACCATATCGCTCCGAATTGACTGTAACCGTCCGCCAATTGTCATATTCAAAGAAATATGTACGAACCATTGACACTTTTCGACCATAGAGCACACCAAACAGTCACTTTGTCTGGATGTAACGGCACCTCTTCGATCACTTGTGGGCTTTCTGAGCCCCATATGCGGCAACTTTGTTTGCTTACATACCCACCGAGTGAGAAATGTGCCTCATCAATGAAGAAAATATTGTTCGAAAAATCGGTGTTTATTATCTTTTGTTCCAACACCCAAGAAGCGTATCTACGGCATTGTGAATGGTCAGCAGGCTTTAATTGTTGCGTAAGTTGAACTTTATTAGGATGTAGATGCAAATCCAAATGCAAAATACGCCATAGTGAGGTGTACGACACGTTCAATTGCCGCGAACACCGGGAAATCGGTAAATTTGGATCATCAGCAACACTTGCACTTACAGCAGCAATATTTTCGACTGAACGTGCAATACGATGATGAACTGGCCTTACGACATCAGTAACGCTTCCATTCTCTTCAAATTTCTTCTCAATTTCACCGATTGCTTGCATGGTTGGTCGATTATGACGACCATAATCATCGCGTGATGCACGAAAAGTGGCTATGTTTGAATCAACACTTTTGTAATAAGTTTTAATAATTTTAGCGATTGTAAGCGATCAATTATTGTAAATGGTAAACATTCAAATAATATTATGACACTTCAAATGACAGCTAAGTTTGGCAGGTGTCAAATGCCAGCGTTACCAACTTGAAAATACAAAATGAATGACCCTATACTCGTATCATCGGCATACCTTAGGAGTTAGACTTGTGAAACCGCACTCATATGAGCCAATGAGGTTGTTGACGAAGGGTTTTAGACGTTTGATAAATTGATGCAGAATCCGTTTTTGTGTAGGCACGACAAGCGACACAGAGATGCCAAGACATCAGGCAAACACTCTTCTGACCAAGTTTGAGAAATGAGTAAGTGTATGCTCTCAACACAGTCTCTCTATAGTAAATCGGCCGGTTAGCCGTCAGATCCAGTTGCTCTCTGTAATCTTAGCTTAGATATTGCTATTCTAACTTCATTTCGTTCAGGCAGTCGGACCATGTGAATGGTTTATGCTGCCTGTCCAATCGGCAGAAATAGTTTTCCCATATTCTCAGTACCGGCCCTGATTTTACTACAAGGTTTCCTTCTTCATCTCTAGAGAAGCCGAAGTTCTCCCCGTCTCTTCTGCTCATAGATCTTAGGATCGCTTCTAGTTCTTCGCTTCAAAGAGGTTTGTATGGTTCTTATACTGGATGTGCTTGGCGGCATTTTTATTAAAATAGGGATTTCTTGGTGGCAGTCGGAGAAACCTAACACATTAGTTGCGGCGTCCCTGAGGTTACGTTGCCGGCGATGCCCCACTGGTCTTCGGTACTAAATGCTGGTGGTATAGGAGTTGTTGGGAGATTTTGAGACGAATATAATGGCGGGCTCTTGCATTCGGACCTTGGCTGCAAAAAGGTGGTGATCCGAGTCGATTTTGGCCGCCCGAAACTTTGGGCATGTTTTACTCCAATTTATATCATATTTATCAAATATGTTCCATTCTTATTGACAATGCCCTGTCATTTGCAAAGTAACAATGTTTCCATCGTTGAAGAACTTCTGTGTTTTATGATGAAAAAACTGAATCAAGCAGTTTTCATGGGCTTTAAAGAGTTTTGCAGAGAACAGAATTAGTGGCAGTCGGAGAGTCTTGCGCGAAGACTATGTGGAAGAGACATCAATACTTTCCAATTGGTTTTATCAATCCGCCTGTTTTTTTTTATTATTATTTCATCTTTGTTCACGATAGAGTTGAAAATATACCGCTTGTCCATTCGGATAGCCCTTAGTTTAAAAATATCCTACAGAAGCGTCATACTTCGCTCTCTTGTCAATATTTGCGACCTAACTTGCCGAACGGTACTATCACTAAGGGTTTTGAACTGACGTGTTCAGCTAGATAATTATCCTGCCTGTTACTTGGTGGAACGCAGATCTGCAGAGACTACGTAATGAAATCTTCTAAAGGAGTTACTTGAGACTTACTTGGAGCAAGGAATCAGTCTGAAATTCTGATTGCACATGCACTAAGTCGAAAGCAAAGACTCTTCAGTCAACTTACCCAGGACAGCTCACAACCAACTTTTGCTAACGAAGCTGCTGACCTGAAAAACACAGCACCTCCTATCTAGTTTTGGTGACGGATGAGGCAATCAAACATACTGTTACTTCTTTTAAGGGCTTTAAATCACTGGCATATACCACCCATCCTATATTAAGAAAAGAAAAACTTGGCTTCCTTCATATTAAAGAGCATGCCTTGGGAATGCATCCTCTATCTAAGATGCAACATGCCCACAAACGTGAAAGATCCTGCGGGAGTGCACTTTACAATCTGGTTGGAACAATTAAAGGCACACTCCACAAAAAGCAACACTCGCTGGTCATTTTTATTGGCATTGAGAGTGCTTTCGACAATGCAACTTATCGTGGCATATGTAATTCGATTCACTAGTTTTTTTTTTTTTGCGTGAAACCAATGATGCTGATATGAAAAGGGTAGACAAGAGTCGGTCCTTGCGAAGCGTTTTGTTTTCACAACTTAGGTGCATGTTTGTCGACTCAATAGTTATGCCGTCTCTCTGTTCGAACATGTATTGGTGTGGCTGTTATGTCTGTTGGGACGTGTCCTACGACTTTTTACTCTAATGCGAAGTTAGCCCTAGTCATGATCAGGGCACTAGAACCATGCACTAGAAGTGAGTTTTTAACCAAAACTTAGGTTGTTTCAGAATCACTGATGAATCTCTATCCCCTTGATATTCATATCATAGACTGCACTCTTAAAGCCTTTTTCCATTTAAGTAGACTCGCTTTGGTCCAACACTTACCGTGTCTAAAATGACCCCCTGCGCCGACTATTTTTCGACTTTGATCTTTTGGACTTCTGATGCATGATGCATAAGCCCCTGACACCAGAGCTCCAGTACTGAAAAAAAATTCAAAATCGGCTTTCTCTGTGGCGAGGAATGGTTCGGCCAAAGTCTGCACCAGGATATAGTCACGGATAGCTCCAAAACCTATTTAAAATGCGACGCTGGCTTTTTTTCTTCTGAAAGTCGTCATTAGACTAGACTCATTAAAAAAAAATTGCGTCTGTCTTCTGAGTTGAGTTGAGACATACACATGCAATTTTGATCATATTAAGCTGCGCTTAAAGCCTTCGAGAGTGTTAGACTTCAGTGAACGGGATCATACGGGATCATTTGAGCATGCGGGTGACATGACTGTCCAGGTTGTTGGCAGACCAAACAAACGCCTTCCGAGGTCAACGGCATTCCTGTTGTCTCTTATTAGAAATACTTCAGATTGCTTACCGGAGTCACTATGCTGTTGTAGAGTACCTATGAAAGTACTGGCTATAAGTAACACAACAACCAGTGGCCGAAAAAGTGGTGACGACACCCCGGGATATTACTTGTTTTAATTGATGGCCCACGCTCGTATCATGCTGCAGGTATTCGGGGCTTATGTGGTGGATGCTGCTACTGTAGGTACTTTATCACTCAAGTGTTGACTTATCATCCTTTAAAAGACTGAGAAATTTTAGTAAAAAGAACATACAAGGAATACAATGGACTAGGTCTTTGTTTGAATAAAAAAAATAAAAACGATTCATACCTAGAGGGACGACGCAGCGGAGCAAACCCTCGTTTTATGTGGTGAACCCAGGTAAAAGGGAACTTCAATTATCTTGGAGTTCTAAAATGAAAGTAGCCAGCCAAAGATCACTCTAACTGAAAACATTTATTGGCTGAAACTTATCCAAGTAAATTGGAGTCAATCCGATAAAGACAGCGTTCTGTGTCGTTGAGGGAGCCACTAGAGTCATTGTAATGTCATCATTGTGAGATCCATATGTTGTTGTTCTACTTAATAGTATACACGGAGCATAGGTAAGTATCGTTGAAAAAATTAGGAAATTGCAGATATTATTGTTTTCCACTTCCGTTCCTAACTTTAATACGTAATTTCGGGCCAAGAAAACCCATCCACGAGTACGATCTTCATCTTCAAAAAGCATTATTCCTCGTAGTTTCAGTTTTTATTAAAAATTATTCCACTCAGAACATTGTTAAAGGTATATTCGCACTTAATGGCCATTAATCCAAACAATAATCACATCTAACTCATCACACTCATCACCCTCTTCTTCGCTCTTCGCTCTACACTCTTCACTCTGTTCAAGTCCGCGCTTCTTCGTTTTAGTTTAAACCATTTACAATTAACATTAACTTGCATCTTTTCAGCATCTCCTGATGAAGATCGCGAAGAGGAATTCCGTGCTCCACTCTATAAAAACGCCGAAATAAATGGGATAACTGTGCGGATGAAATGGTGTGTCACTTGTAAATTTTATCGACCGCCAAGATGTTCACATTGTTCAGTATGCAATCATTGCATAGAAGTAAGTATACGAGTGCATCAACATTTTGTTTATGTCCTCGTTTCTAATTTATGAAAAACGTACCCTTTTCTCGTTTCAGACATTCGACCATCATTGTCCATGGGTGAACAATTGCATTGGTCGAAGGAATTATCGGTTTTTCTTCTTCTTCCTAGTATCGCTATCGATACATATGCTCAGCATATTCTCTTTGTGCTTATTTTATGTTTTAAAGAACATGCCGAACATACGGCAGACAGAACCTATTATAGCGTATCCTTTTTTAAAAAAAATTGTTTACTTATTTTTTCGTTGTCCTTGCTATTTCTAGGGATGTGAAAAAAAAATGATTTATCAATCAACTTAAGTGGTAGTAGGTGGTGGCATCGACCTAATTTTACGGAGGCGAAAGCTTGGACTAAATTGAATTTACTTGCTTCGGAGGTCGTGTATAGGACATATATAAACGATAATGGACTTACGTAATTTGTTAATTTTATGGTTGGCCTTACTTTGGAAAGTACAATAGAAAGAAGTCAGCACTAGAGAGCACTTCTACAAGCTGCTGGACATATTTTACGAGTAACATGATATTAAAATCGTCCTTGGTAATTTAAGTGCAACATTGGAAAGTTTCGTTGCTAATGCTGTTGCAAGGTTAAGCCTACATAATATACATGTTTGTCTGTGTAGCTCATCCGATCGCGTGACCTGTTTCCTTGCCTCGTGCTACACAAATGGACTGAATATGTATTTCTCTAGGGATTCTGTAACTATGACATACTGTAAGAGCTTATGGTTGGGTGCTGTAGAAAATGGGAAGGCGCTGAGAGGTGGCGATACACAATCTTTCAACTATTACTACACATCAATAGTGCTTATTCTACCTCCAAGTTGGTAACCATCGGGTTATGGTCATGTTCTGACCAGCAGACAAAAATAGCAGCACTATGAACCGGACAGGGGATGAATTTCGTTGAAGGATTCAACGGTGAAGTAAAAGCCTGGAACAACACAAATGAGATCTGATGCTGGGTACTCCGACATATTTGGAGCTCAGCCCGGTAAAAATTCCCGAGACTAAATCAGTGTCTTGGAGTTGGAGGTGGATGAGGCCTTAATAGATCGATTCAAGCGTTAACATCCCTGAATGTGTTACTGCCTTTGGTCTAACCGACCCGACGTCCTCGGGGTGGAAAAAACTGGCCATGGAAAAAAAAACAAAATTTACGAAACAGAAGTAAGGCTCGGATGCATGCAGATCTACAAACACTCCAAACGAATGAAGAACAACAAACTTCGAGTATGCACGTCGAATACGAGTAGGTCACGCGCAGCCAAACAACTAGCGAATGGCCGGGACTGATGTAAGGAAGATATTGCATCCATTAAAGTAATTCGATGACCCGGCAATTGTTATTGACGGCAAAAGTAGCGCCTGATTGGATGCTGATTTTTTGTTGGAAGCAGACTTCAGCAAGAAGTCTTGAGTTTCCGGCATGTGAACGAGCACCTTGTAATAATTCGTATAGAGGCTTAATTTTTCAACATAAGTCGTATCTACACAGAGGATAAAGATGGCGGCACCACTACCGGCTGATCGACTGTGCGGCGGCGGGATGAAACATTGTCATAGGTAGCACTCGGTTCCCAAATCTCGATATTTACAAGGGGATTTGGAGAACTCCTGATCAATCAACTGTTAACCAAATTGACCACATTGCGGCCGTCACAAGGTACTCCTCCAGTATTATGGACGTCCAAACGTCCCAAGGATCCAATATCGACTCGAACTATTACATTGTAGCCAAAGTAAGGTTGCGGATATTTTAAAAATTCGCAAAGGCAGCCTAATGCTTTCTCAGGAAGAAAAAGAAAGAGCATGAGAAGCGCGCGGTCGAGGAAATTTATAGAGGAAGTTTTACCAAAAGGGTAAAAAAAGACATGCCACGGACAAAAACTCCGAACCGAAGCCTGTAGAGACGAATAAGGGAACATCGTAGTAGAGTCGCAGTTGATGCTGAGGATTTGGAAAGAGCATTTCTGTAGATTGTGAAACTGCGATAGTGAACAAAATATCTTGGTCAGGCAAAATGAACCTTTCAACCTGGACGATGTACTATAGACCAACAGTTCCGTCCTGACTGCCGAGGTCTTCAAAGCGACAGGCGATGACTTGGTAAGGAGGGTATACCTACTCATCTGTAAAATATGGTTGGCCGAAAATATGAGCGATGAATAAGACCTCAGCTTGTTTCTCCGATCCTCAAGAAAGGAGAACCTCTGAACTGCGCCAACTACAAAGGCATCAGTTTTCTTAAGATCGCTTGCAAGATATTATCTGCTGTATAGCGTTAACGCCTGAAGCCGTCCGTCATCAAACTGATAGGTCCATATCAGTGTGGCTTCAGGCCAGGAAAGTCCACAGTCGAACAAATATTCACAATACGGCAGATTTTGGAGATAACCCATGAGTTTAAGATCCATACACACGACCTATTCATCAAGGCTGCGTATGACTGCATCCATAGAGAGGAACTATACAAAGTAATTTCTAGTTTTGGCATCCCTGGTATTCTCGTCCGTCTGTGCTGGTGACGATGAAGAATGTTTGCTACTCCATAAAGGTTGGTAAAGATCTCACCGATACGTTTGATGTCAAAAAAAGGTTTAGACAAGGCTATGCGCTGTCGATTTTAATGGATGAATGTGCTCTTGGTTGCTTTGAGAGAAAAAATCTTCGGGCGATCTTCGGTCCCGTCTACATGGACTGTGAGCGAAGGAGGAGATACAACAACGATTTGTACGATCTGTACGGCGACATCGACTTATCCAAAAGTGTGAAGATCCAATAACTTAGGTGGATTATGTAGAGAAGCCTTCGAATCCGCCCCTGAGAACAGTGCAGTACAGGAAGACCGAGACTAAGGTGTAGCAAAAGATCGAGCCTGCTAGAGACACTTGTTAACTGAAGCCCAAGTTCATCCCCTACTGTAGCGCCTTGTGAAGCATGCAATATGAGCATCTATTGGATGCCACTTGGAAAGTTGTTGAAATCTATCGGGCATTATTTGATCAACTACTGATAGAAAATGTTCCTTCATCTTATATAGTATGTCGAAACGATAGTAAATCTCGTCTTGTGAGTATTGATATAATGAAATACAGCGCTCGCTATAGATTAAGGAACCTTTTTCTCAGGAATCGTCTCTTTCATGGTTGCAAAGTGGCGTCTTGGCAGCGGGTTCTGCGGGCACTTCTGACTCTAACTTCCAATTCGGAGGCTTATTGCCCGGTCCGATCGTTTTTTTAAAACTGCTGCTTCAATCAACATTTGCAATTGGTTTTCGTCAATACCCGACAAAATAACACATTAACGTCACCGAATTGTGTATATTTTCTGTGAAAACTGAGCGGGCCTTCTTTGAATTACAAGCACCTGGTAAGATTTGGCCGGGTAAGTGTATTCGACGTGCTTCGACTTCATTTACCAGAATTGTCATCAACATTTTTTTATTAAACATATGTACGTTTTGTCTTTTGAAATCAAAACCACAGTAGCAAGGGTGAGCAATATTCTAGGGTAAGTTTGATCGAGGTACTCCTTTTACAAAGTGAGTATTGTCAGCAATGTCCAGATGTTTCCTTGTTAGTCAACGAAATGTACTTAGTTTTGTGTTCATCTGTTCTTCAAGCCTCTATTAGGGAGGCGTAAAAGCCGTATGCGTATGCCAGCAGCTAAATAGATTTGTTGAAGATACGAGTAGCACTAGATTGCAGAAATCACTCTCCAGAGTATCGATTTCCGAAATCCAGTACACGTTTGGAATAGGTCAGAAGAATTATTACCCGATTGCACATTGCACTGCGTTTTTCCAGCGCGACGTAGTACAGCCGGATAAGTTTTTCCGAGATTCCAAATTCGGCAATCATCTTGCACATCTAAAGACGATGAATGCTGTCATATACGGCTGTGAAGTCAATGATGAAATGGCGAATATCTACTTAAAATTCTCTGCCAGAAACCACACTAATACGTGCTAATTAGTGCGATCCAAAAGGGGTTGACACGTTCACACATTACGTTGGACATCGAGCATGGATATGGCTTAATAGTTCTTACAAGACATAAGATCGCCTTTTTTGAAGATGTGGCATATAGACCTGGTAACCCACTAACTTGATGATACGACGCATGTGAACGATAACAACAACTCTATATTTATAAAGTATTAAAAGTGATGTCTACTTCATTGACTGTAAGCGGGTTCGCTTCTTGTCTTCTCTCTATGTTCATACGAGTATATTAAGGAAGAGCCCTTTAAACATGTTTACTTTTGTGTGCTTAGTCGTAGAGTCTGCCTTTAAAGCTTAGAGTTAACCACCAGTTATTTAGCTTTCTTGAAAAGCATCTAGATATTGTTCCTATTGTGGGACCTTCCGCATGACCTCCATATCCTCCCTTTTGGATCGATACTCTTCCCCTTAATGCCCTTATTTTGCGTCGGCTATCGGCTGCCTCTTTGATATCGTTGCGGTGGTGGTTAAACAATTTTTGGATGGTCATGTTAGTTGATGGCATTATGTGTAAGCTAATTTTAAAGCTCCCAACGTTGAGTTATGTGGTCGGCTCTGAATTTCTTTGAAACGATGAAGGGCTCAGGGTCGACGTTTCCCTTCAGAATACTTTCACAATCACAATGCTGATGCGAGTCTTGCATATCTGTAGGCACATGATCGGTTTAGTTGGCAGTTCGACCATCTGAAGAGCCCTAGGTTGCTAGAGTTACTAGATCTAGAGTAACTTACTCGTATTTACGTACACATTAACCATTGTTGGCAAATCGATTAATTTCGTTCTTTCTGATTAACTTAGCGATTATGGTTTTCTCACCAAATTTGTGATTGAAGTCCTCGAGTACGATTTTGACATCATTAGGCTATGCAGGTCCCGGTCGTAAAATTCTTCCTTGAAAGAGCCTTTAACTTCGTCTGTAGGGGTTTGTACATATACCTAGTTCAGCCATAAGTTCTGTTACATTTTAAAATTGCAATAGAAAAAGTCTAGTAAATCTTTTACCATGAAATTTTTTTCTTACATTAGTTTACAATATACATATAAGTTTGAAGGAAAAAAAGTTTTACTCAAAATGGCCGCCTTTAGCTTTGACGCAGGCTTTTAAACGTTGTGGCCATTGCTCTATAGCGGCATGCGCTGTCTCGATGGGAATCGACGACGCTGCTGATATTAAAGCTGCCTTAAGGCTGTCCAAATTTCGATGAGGAGTCTTACAGGCCATGCTCTCCAACTCTGACCACAAAATGTAGTCCAGCGGATTTAAATCTGGACTTCTGGATAAAATCCGGAATGTTGCATCTAAGCCCCTCTTGCGTCGTTTTAGTTTTGTGTGCCGGAGCAGAGTCTTGTTGGAAGACCCATCTTTCTTCGTTGAAAAGGGTATTTGTTAAGCTCTTGACAACACCTTCAAGAACATTCTCCTGGCACACTTTTGACCCTGTTTTCACACCTTTTTCGCTAAAATAAAAGGTGATGTAACACCTTGATGCGATACCAATTAAACCAAACCAACCATTACAGAAGCGGAATAGTGTCCGCGCTGAACCCTCGGAACCACTTTTTTTTGCTTCTTTAGATGACCTTGCATAATCTTTGTCATTCTGTTTGTTATTAACTTCTTCTATGGTAAAAATTTTTTCATCAGGAAATAAAATATTTTCCTGTCCAATAACCGCGTGCCACTGTAACAATTTTTTGCTTCTTTCGAGTCTTATATTTTTCGGGTTTTTTCCCGTTGCTCTATGATAAGCTTTCATATGGAGATCATCTAGAATAAGCCTTGATCTAGCGGATATACGAGGGCGGGTCAATAAGTCCGTGACTTTTGGATTAAAACACAGTTTTTTTGATAAAAAAAAAAATAATTTTATTTTTCAACGTAGTCTCCCTTGAGCTCTATACACTTTGTCCAACGCTTCTCCAATTTTTTTATCCCTTCCAAAAAAAATGATTTGTCGAGGACCTCAAAATAGGCCTTTGTTTGCGAGATGACTTCATCATTGGAGTCAAATCTTTTTCCACCAAGACATTTCTTCAGGTTTGGGAACAAGAAGTAGTCGCTCGGAGCCAAATCTGGAGAATAGGGTGGATGAGGGAGCAATTCATAGCCCAATTCATGGATTTTTGCCATGGCAACTGCACATGTGTGCACCCTTGCATTGTCTTGGTGGAAAAGAACTTTTTTCTTGGCCAAATGAGGTCGTTTTTATTTCAAATCGTCATTGAATCGGTCCAATAAGTTGGCATAATATTCCCCATTGATTGTTCTTCCCTTTTGAAGGTAGTCAATGTGGATTATCCCGCGTGCATCCCAAAAAACAGTCGCCATAACTTTATTGGCGCCGATTCACCCTTAGAAACCCACTGTTTTGACTGTTGTTTGTTCTCTGGTGTGTTGTGATGGATCCATGTTTCGTCCACGGTTACAAAACGGCGCAAAAACTCCTCCATATTGCGATTAAACAACGCCAAACCTTCCTGTGAAGTTGTTACACGATTGCGTTTGTGGTCGACTGTGAACAAACGCGGCACCCATTTTGCGGAAAGCTTTCTCATGCCCAAGTGATCATTCAAAATTGAAACCACTGAGCCATGCGAGATCCCTACGGCTTCCACAATCTCTCGCACTTTCAATTTTCGGTCGGCCAACACCATATCGTGAATTTTTTCGATTGTTTCGGGTGTAGAGACCTCAACTGGGCGTCCAGGACGTTCGGCATCTTCAGTGCTTGTACGGCCACAACGAAATTCAGTAAACCACTTTTTTACCATTGAAATCGATGGTGCAGAGTCCCCATAGTATTTATCAAGCTTAGCCTTGGTCTCGGTAATGGTTTTTTTCGCAAGAAATAATGCTTAATAAGCACACGAAATTCACTTTTTTCCATTTTCTCCTCAAATTAGTGAGTAGTCTGATAAAAATAGCTGTCAAACACAAACTAACGGACGCAGCAAGTTTAAATTTTGACAGGAGTCAACTGACAGATGCCTGTTGACAGGAGCAGTGTTGCTGTTTCAGTAAAGAGGTCAGAAATTCAAAAAGTCACGGACTTATTGACCCGCCCTCGTACATATCTAATTCTCTGGACATTATCTTCTTTTTCCGAAGAAGATTTCTGCGAATTCGTTCACGCACAGCTTTAACTTCCGCACTCGTTCAAGCGACTCGTGAACGACCACTTCTTGGTCTGTCCTCTACTTCTGAAAGTTCATTAAAACGTTTTATAGCCCGATAAACAAACATTTTCGATATACCAAGTGGTTTGAGAGGTTCCAAAATTTGGTTTGAATTTTTTCCGCACTTATGCAAAGCTATTACCGTGACACGATTTTCTTTGATGCTCCACTCCATATTAACTGATCGAAAGCTAAAACGAAACTAGCTTCTATTCTTTACTTATAAGTACACGGGTTAGGAAAAAAATAGTAAACGGGATTACTTGAAGGGGTACTTGAAATCTTGTAACAGAATTTATGGCTAGACTAGGTACTCGTATAATGATGATGTTTTCAGATCACCAAATCATTAAATGGTCGCGTAATGGATTAAAGTCAATTACCATTGACCGAAAGACATTCTTCATGCCGAAATTGCATCTTCTATATATCATGCAGTGTTTTGTGGAAAATATTTTACCTCCTAGTTCGAGGTTATGCTTGTATCGTACCGTGTGAAGGTAGAGTTATGTTGTTACAGTAATATAAAGTTTATGTATGTCATAGATGCAAACTCAAATTATAGTCTATATATAGTAGACGGTTCCGGCCGTAATCGTTATTGAGCTGGCTTGTTGCTGATAGTGTAACCCCATACCTGAAGGACCAGTTGTTCTGTAGAAATCATCGCGAATCGTAATAGTAACCGTATCAGTAATCTATATCTGGATGTGATGTGAGCACTATCGTTGCCTCATTAAGGGCTTATCCGTCACCATCCCATCGTATTTGACATGAGTTTAGCCTAAACTACAAATATATCAATATAGGATGCCGCTAATTTGTCCTTTTTCGTGTTTATAGCCCTGCTCTTCAACTCCCTCGCCTATAAGCTTAGCATGTTAAGTCCGTATAGATACCACTTAGCCCCTGATGGCTATCACTTGGAGAAATTGAAGTTTATTGACTAAGATAACTAATTCAATTCATAAATTCATTTAAAACGTTTTCCTTAACTCACTGACATATGTTATAATAGAATTTGCTTAATGGGCATTGTAACAATTTTGGCAATCCCAATATTTGGTTTAACCGGATTCCATATGGTGCTGGTGTCCCGTGGTCGTACAACAAATGAACAAGTCACTGGTAAATTTAAAGGCGGATACAATCCATTCTCACGCGGCTGTTGGCACAATTGTTGCTACACTCAATTTGGTCCACAGTATCCAAGGTAAGTCCTAGCTATATCCGTATCTAATCAATTTCATTATGAATTAAATAATTTTGAAATAAAAAAAATTTCAGTTTACTGAAACCGGAGAAGTACGCTGCTCGTCGATCGCATAAAGAAAATCAAGGCATTAGTACGATAACAAGTGAACGTGAGAATAACACATCGGGTGGTGTTGGTCGAAACAATACAAGTGGCCAAAATTCCACAGGGATGCAATCGAATTATTATGACCGGGACAGACATCATACTCAGGTAAAGACTTATACGGACCAGGGCAATGGTTATAATCAACGGTCGGGCAGTACAACGCTTTATAGTAAGGTGGGTACACTTGTTGTTCTTTTGGAGCTTTTTAATTTTTCTTTCTTTCTTTCCTTCTCTTACTATCTATCTATCTAACTATCATTTCCTTTTATTTAATTTAATTTTAGTTATTTTTTTTTTAATTTTAATTTTGAGATGATTATACATTTTTTTTTCTGTTAACTTTGGATGGAATCGTTTTATTTTGGGTGTAATGCAAAATATTTTACTAAATTTTTTAGTTTAAATTTGTTTTTGTTTTTTTTAAATAATTAAGTAGGGTTTAAAGTTATAGTGGTATTCGTAGTTTTTTTTTTCTTAATTACATATCTTTAAAGTAACGGTTTGAATGACATCTATTTCTAAAAGAAAACGTCATGTAAATATTGCAGATATTTTTGAGTGAAATTTTTATGAAATTGTAGAACATATCGATTTGAATGCTTATTGCTAATGCGGTTCTTCTTACTTAATATCATATTTGCGCTCATGGAATGCAATTGCGAGATAACTTGTTTCAGTTTATTTGTTTTTTTTTTCTTATCAACAAAAAATTCAAAAATAAATAAATAAATAGAAAGAAAGACAACGAAGGCTATTTTCTTAAATTAATCCGAATCGGTTGGGAAAGAGATATTGTATATTTTGAGTTAAAATGGAATTTGTTTAGAAACTGAGTTACAGTTAAAGCGTTCGTCAGTATTCTTTTGTCGTCGTGGTTCTGCTATTTACTTGCGTAATAATTAAGTTATCCAAACAGCACCACAATGTGATATCTGATCCATTCCAGGATTTAACATCATGTGGCTTAAATTCAATCTCCATAAATTTTATTTACAATAGCCTCAAGCTAGACAGCAGTTCGACTAGTGATGAATTTGATGCGTTTTCCAGAATTGTATCCTTACCGTTATAACAGTCGATTTCAATAAAAACACTTTTGGGTGGCTTGGACATTTTAGTCACCTAACAGATGGCGCGTTAGGATCTTTGTGTGTGGAAAACAACTTGGCGTAGTTTGTTTATGAGTTCATAGGGATATCAGACGTTGATAGTCATACCGCTAATCTCCTGGATCTATTTTGTAATTTCTCACGCTCAGAAATACACTGTTGATGTACTTTTCCTTCTAACCTTGTCGGAGGTTGGCAATACGAGAAAGTCAATTGGAGCGGATTTAGTAGCATTTTCAGGAGTTTTCACTGGTCAAAATATACCCTATTTTCTTTCGAATGAGATCCTTTATCCCTCATTAGATTAAGAGAAATGGCATGGTGCTATTGGAACCCGAAAAAAGTTCAAATGAGCCCGGAATGTCGTTATTGCTTAGGTGGAAAACCTAGAAAAAATATTACAGTGTCCTAAAATTCTAAAATTATAACAATTAATGGTCTTTGTCAAAAACTCAGAAATACTGCCCTATTTTTCATTCTTACACTCATTTGTAGTGATATTCCAGCTTTTACCATATTAAACAGGGCTAATATGTTTTCTGCACAGATCTTCGATGGAACGAATCCATTTTCGTACTCATGTTTTAGCAGGAATACTTAAGGAAATTAACATTCATAAATCTTCTCGTCCAGGAGATATAAGTCGGCAAAACTGTTGCGTAAGCCTTTCCTTCAATCCGTTTTGAGACCCATTCTGAGTAGATATTCCCTTTCGGAAAGTTAAATTCAAGTTGTCTTGGTGTGCCCCAGGGCTCCGTTCTGTCTCCGACACTTTTTAATTTTCATCAATGCTGCCTTGGTATTAACTGCCAAAGTATTCAATGTTGGAAGATTGTCAACAGTGACACGAATTAAGCGAAAGAGTCCAGCCATATTAAAACGGACGATTTTGGAGACCAATTGATGTTGGCAAAATGTAAAATGATAATAAATACATTTTCCAGGTTAAATTCATCGCTTTCGTGCCGTTTCGTGTTGTTAGGATGAGCTCATACTGCAGGTCATTGACTGAAATATTTGATTTTTTTCTTTTTAAAAAGATAAAGGCCGATCCTGACCAAATAGTGCATATAACAGTATGACATGATGATTCTCAACTGTCTACACGTGGTAAATTTTGAATAAAATATACGAAAAGGTTATAAATGTGCCTGAATGCTGGCGGAGATTTTCTTCTTTAACTCAAATGCAAGTCAAGATGCGAAATTCGCAATGAAAAACCTTACGAAATGCGTAATTTTTTCCGCACTTCCTGAAATTGACAATTCTGTTTGTTAAGCCACTCTTTCACTAGTGAAGACGGAAGAAGCTTTACAATGAGAGACTAATCTAGATGCTACCCATCTACTATCTCCGAATTCCATTTCAAACAGATAAGTTGTAACCACATGTTGTTTGAAAGACATTTTTATTAAAAAGTTATCTATATTCACGAGTGGTTAGATGCATACTATCATCAAACACTTCTTCTTCTTCTCCCTGTTTTTTAACCATTGAAATATTTTAATCGTTTTATTGAATATACTTATAATGATTTGCTGAATTTGCAAATTTTACAACCATACTAGAAGCCGTACTATTTTGGAACACCTCGTTTGTGAGACTAAGAATTTTCTTTTACATTTAAGTGATCCATTTAAAATATGTTTGATCTCTTCAATGCATCTCGACTGGAATTTGAGTCCTTATTGCCTTTTGGACATTGCACAACCTGATGATATTCTCGCGCTGTTAAGGTCACTCCACGACAATTCTAAGTATTTGCGATATTAGTATCGCAATATTATTGGTGGTATGCCACAGAGCTTAAGTATCTAAATTGATGAGATTTTGATGGAAGGAGTCATTTCTAAACAGATTTTTGGAGATATTTGGCCTTAGAACATTAGCAGCGAAGTTTTAGTATGCCACATGATGGGTAGTTGTTGCAATTTCTCGTATCGCCTTTGCCTTTATACAGTGAAACAAGCAAGATCTGCTTTCACTGTTTACGCATCCGGTCGCTTCTTATAGTTTTTTCCAATTGTTATGTTTCAGCAGCTGTCAAAGTTACTAATGACATCCAGCTGTTAAAATATTATATTATTAAAAAATATAATCAGTTGTTGTTGTAAATACGCAACGTGAATTTCGTCGTGAGGTCAGTCGTCGTCATGGTTTCAGTGTGCAGGCAATTCGTCGCACCGTGGAAAAGATTGAGTGTGATTACACTCCTTTTAATCTCAAGGCGCCAACTAGGCGAAATTGGTGCGAAATGAAGAAAACATAGCCGCAGTAGCGGCCAGTATCGGAGGAGAACCAGAAATGTCGACTCGGCGCCTATCAGCTGCATCACCATAGGGTCAACCCGGCTTATTTCGCTATTGGATTAGGACTTACATCCGTATAAGATTGTGCTCACGTAAGAATTGTCGCCAAACGAACACAGACAATGCTGTGGGTTCGCCGAAGATCCGGTTTTGGCCAAAAAATCATCTTCTGGGACGAGGTCAATAGCTTAGCGGCTGTACTGTTTTCGGAGCGAAAATAATCCATAAAAGTTCGAGCAAGTATCAATGCATCCACAAAAATAGATTGCCTGGTGACATCATCATCGGAACTTATTTCTTTCGAAATTAGGAAGATACACCGTTACCGTCAATGGTCGCAGGTATAGAGTGACGTTTACCGACTTTCTTTGGGCAGAGCTCGACAACATCGGTATATCCGAGCTGTGGTTCCAACAAGAGGGCGCTACATCACATGCAAGCGACGCAACGCTCGTGGAGGAGGAGGAAAAATTTGGCGACTGGGTCATCTTACGGCGAGCATTCATTTGGCCGCCGCAATCATGCGATTTGACACCACTCGATTACTTTCTCTAGGGCTACGCCATATCCTTAGTCTACGCTAACAAGCTTATCACTTTGGACGTGCTCGAGGCCAAAACTCGGCACGCTATTGCCGGAATAACGCCGCACATATTGGACAGAGTCATAAAAAATTGGAACAAAAGTTTGAAGCCGAGGCGGCCATTTGAATGATGTGCTGTTCCTCACATAATGGCACGAACCTAGCTTCAAAATGAACTCAGAATCAATTTTATATCACATACCAGGGTTGTTTTATTTAAATGTTTTTTCCTATCGTTCTTATCTGGTCACTCTTTATATTAACCGTATTCTCATTTCTAGACCATTTCTTCAATGACAGTCCTCACATTCGATTTTCTAATGTGGCCCTTTAAATCTGCAAGGATGAACCATTTCTTATATTTATATTCCATTTCAAAGCTTTCTAACTCGATAGAATAGGCGCCTTTCTGTGGCCCTGGCATGCGCGAATTTGCTATTGAAATGACAATTATAAGTTTAAATCGATTTTATTGCTTAAAAAGTTATTCCCATTGACTACAATGCCCTTGTTTCAGCGTTTGATTCAGTCCTTGCAACATCTCTGGTATTCGATGTTTGCTATGGCTTTCGGTGTACTCAGGGATTTGACCATTATTGCCGCTGTTAAAACGCTTTCTTCGAAGATATCTTTTGAGTCGTCGAAGCAGGAAGTTGGATGATGAAATGCATGCATATAAATACGTCATTGAGATATCTTTTTCCGAATTGCTTCTCGCAAATGCCCAAATAATATTCGTTTTTCACACTTGTGGTTTAGAGAAGTAATTCGTGATGCGAAACATTATTGTAATCCATGAAAACAGTGAGCATTGTCTTCTTTTTGACTGAAAACGACTTGATTTCTTCGAACTTTGTTCGTTAATAACACGCTATTCACTCTCTGGATGTCTAGTTTTCATGTCGTACCCACCCATAAACCAACGCCTGGTCACTAGTTATAATACGTTTGATAAGTGTTTGATCAGAACCAGCTTCCGAAATCAGCAAAAAAAAAATCCTTTGCAATATCTGCACGTGGCTTATTTTTTTTTCAAGAAATTCAAGTCGTTGCGCAACAGCCTTGCAGCGACATGTCCCAAGATTCGTTAAAATGGCGTGGAGGGATCGATGTGTATACGTTTATACGTTTTTCAAAGGATTTCTCAGTTGTTGATGTCGATTATCTGCCAGAGTGGTCATCATTGCCGACCGCTTTACTACCACTTCAACATTTCCAATGGTTAACTACACGTTATTTAAATTTTTAACGAAAACTTTAGTGCAAGTTCGTTATATTTTATTGCATCCGACCTTTCTTTTTCCCATCGGTAGTCTCCAGATAAGGGAACCCGGGAAAGAATTCAAAATTTGGGTAGTATTACTAGTATTGTTGCCTTAAGCTCATTCTGGATAAGAACGTCATGGCATATCATTAAAAAGCACTGCATTTTCACTAAGAAATTCAATGCCAATGCAAAACATACTGCATTATCATTGAATTCAATGCAAGCAAATAAATTGCATTAGAACTAGTAGGTGGCGTGCAGCATGGACGTTTAGACAAGTTACAAACACGTCAGGCCCTCACATCTATGTAACACCTTACAGCAGCCACTGATGCTCAATGTAGAGTATTGCATTGAATTCAATGATAATGTAATATGTTGTGCATTGGCATTGAATTTTTCAGTGCAAAGCTTTTCAATGAATGCATTACTCCCATGTTTGCGCACTGTGGACAAAAGTAAAATTTTACGATTGAGTCTCCATCAATTGGTTGGAATCTGATAATCCTAATTGCTTCGGTTGTTATGTGAGCTACTATCACATTCAATCTCCATCGATTCATCTTACATCTTTACACTTGTCACATACATTGTAGGTATGCACTTACTATAATCGTTTATCCCAAGCAAAATCAAATCAAAACGAGTTCGTGTGATTTGTCTGTAATGACTTTCTTAAAATCCGCACGTGCTGATTGCAAGATTTTATTGCCTCGTCATGTATGAAAAATTGGCGACTGCCTTAATGTCTATTCGGCGAAAAATGTAAACAAAATAATGAGCAATATTTCGTCATAAAACCAAAGGCAAAAAGATATAAACATTCGATCTACGCGCTTATTCAAGGTTAGCATCATCAGCATAAACCCAATAAAAAAGAAAAAAACAAACCAATCAACAATGGCCCCTGGATTTGTTACCGAGATTATGAATCATAACTGTAGGATAAAGTTGGATAAAATACTCGTACTTAAACAAGGTCAAAACAAACATATAAAAATAAATAAAACTTTTACCATTACGCAGAAATTCTACTACCCTCCCCTAAGGTCAACACACTGGCTAATGAAAACAACCTCGATCTGACCATGACACCTGGATGTACGAGCTTACTCGTATCTTTCTGTTTGTTCTTTTCATTTTCATGAAACCAATTAGACGCATTAGATTCGAAAGAAATAAGGAAGCATTTGAAAATTGATTTGACCCTGCCCTAGCCTTCGGTACGAACGAAATATACACACTTGACCGTCGGATTCTATTATATTGTTTATGGGACCATGTCAGAGGTGTTTTTTTTTTTTTTTGTTTTCTACCCTACTCAAAGTAAATAAATACCCCGACACCCCTACGAAAAGGAGCTCTACTCGTAAAAGGAAAAGTGAAATGAAATATGGGTAGGACTTAAGGGTGAGGCATTGAGACATAGCATATGTAAGCACGATGACCCTGACAGCTTAGTGGGTTGGGTGTTTGTGGCATTGGAAAAGTAATAACCTTCAGAGTTCAGTGGGACAATCTTATGACAAATTACATTCCGTCTGAATGAGTAAAATACCTATCTATCTATGTGTCGTGTTTCATTCGGGCCTTTTGACATAAAAATATAACATTCAAAGTACTCGTATTTTCCACATCCATATATAGATACAACTACAACTTCGACTACAAGCACGAAATCAAAAATAGCCTCTTCATATACTCGTACACAATTGGAAATATATCTAATACACGTATATCTATCAGAACCAATAAGAAGGTACGAGTATGATGTAAGTGGAATTCTATGAATGGATGGCAGTTAGTAATAACAAGACTAAGTGTAATTGGATTTATAAATTATAAATGGAGCTTTATTTCTTTCCTGTTAATTCTATCTCAATCGAACTGAGGACAATGTACAAGTATAGCGACGTGCTATTGATTAAAGAAAAATAGACAATAGAAACAAAATTCGTTTTGTTTTCTTTGTTTTCTGATTGTTCTGTTGGGCTTTGTTTTGTGTAAATTCCAATTCGGAATTGACTCTCGTTACATAGAAAAGGAATTGAAGAAACATGTCTATCAATATCTATGATTGTACTCGTAGGTATATACCATTGTATTTCTTCATAAATTTGTAGACAAAAATACATGTCTCTTTTCCAACCCTATGGATAAATGTATATTCGTATTTGAATTCGTATGGTGTTGAGAACGTAAGCTCTAAAGGGATACATATTCATCGAGTTACTATGTAGCGATGTAATGTAATTAAAGAAGTGAGCTATCGATATAAAAGCAAAACATGGGTTGTTATTGGCAAGACTAATTAGAGTTAAGAGTTAATTTCCAAAAGTTCGACCTGTAACTTGACTACGAATCTTTTTTCTCTGCATGAACTTCAAGCAGGCTTACTTTTATCTCTTCTCAACAACCTTATCAACCAGAATGTTTGAGATCTCTGCTCAAAAATCCATACTGTGGCAATCTAATCATTCACTTTTGGTATCTATGATCTGACTGTACTAGGTATTCTACACGCGGTATCTTTCTTTCGGAATCATCAGGTGCTCTTTCATCTTAGGGCTGCTTAACGAAATCGAAGGGCGATAGGTTCTCCTTGAAGACTGCCACTCTGGTAGTGGCTTGTTCACATAATCCCGTGATTTTTTTAAAAGCCCATAGAAAGATGTCAAGGGCGATCAGATGATCTTGCGGGTCGGTGCAAATCGCTCAAACGCGATATCAAAAGACCAGGATACGCTTGCTTTAGAATCCACATAATTATTTTTCACTCAAATTACAACAGTTCATGGTTGAGATTCGGTAGGGTGTAAGCGAATGTTAGACGACATTCAAAATCAACACCATCATCTGCACTATGTTAAAAACATTTTTAAGGCTTTCACCCAAATGCGCCACAGCGCCACATAGGTGTAAGTGGAACGACCAATTACGTGGTAGGTCTTCGATGTCAACAGAGCCTCTACAAGATATATTCTCGGTTGAACGTTAGGTACGAGGCTTTTCAGGGCTTGCTCCTTCCGTAATTGTTCCATTATCTAAAAGTCGTGTGGCTTAAAGCCGCGTTGAACGAGTAGTGGGTGCCGGGCGATCAGGAAAACGGGCACATCAAAAATATCGTGACGATAATTCCACATTTTTTTAGGAGTATCGCATTACATTCCTTTTTCACAAAAATTCTAATTCTGTTTGCTTCACAATGACAAAACTGAATTGAGATTTGACGCCATTTGTACAATCTACGGCACTTGTTGTCGAAAATGTATGTTTTGGTATGGAAGAATCGCTTCTTTAAGAATTACAAGTTACATTTGGAAAAGCTTAACAAAAAGATAGATAGTTTCGAGTCTGAATTAAAAAAAAAACAAACGATGCCACGCTTCAGGGCTCCGTTCTATCTCCGACACTATTTGTATAATACACCTCGTCCAATAGCTCCGTAATTTTATGGTCCCATCTTAATCAGAAGTGAATGTTCACGAAACATCATTGAGGCCAAATCCCTGTGCATCAGATCATTTTTTGAGGTTGGACATAATATTCGCCCCTGTTTAATTTCTTTATCTTTAATGGCAGTTGACTATAGCGTCTAAAACATTACCGCCACGATCTTGTTAGCCGCAATACAAGCATTGCCTTTTTTCGGCGCGTTTAGCCCGGAGAAATTTACTATTTCGAGTGCTGCTAGGTCTTCGGTGGGCTGGAATGAAACGACTCAAAAAATCACTATACACCAGTTAAACGACGCCGCAGACTTTTTTAAAGTTGGCAAAAAATTCACTTTTTTTAAATCGGAAGGTTCGGTATTCGAATCTCAGCCGTGCCCGAAAGGCGTTCACTTTTTCAGTCAACAAAAATCAAGTTATTAGAAAATGACAACAAGTCAACTCTCACTGACACTTTATTCTCCCCATTTACCACCTAAGGAGCAAAATAACCTTTGAGCCCAAACAAATATCTCCTTTTTCTGTCCAATTTTCTAAAAAAAAACTTAACAGTTAACATGCTCAGGCATTAGGTGTTAATTTCTAAAAAAAAAAAAACATATCTCATCTCAAAAGTTTTAGAATGGACTGATGTTCTGATGTCACTTTCGATGTATGTAATTTGCGGTTGTTTTTGGATTTTTTGGAACGAGGTTGAACATTTTTCACTTAATCCTTACGTAAGTAGCTTAAGAAGGCTCTACAATCCGAGGACCTTCTGAATCTGGGTCTCAGTCAACAAGCGTCTCCAGCCAGCTCGATCTTTGGCTAGCTGCCTCTCTCACCGTTTATGCAGAAAAACAAAATACCTACATCCTGCACAAACGTGTGGATGTTTGGAGTTTGGCTTGGATTCCAAAGCTAGACATTACCTTGTTTACCTCGTCTCTAAAGATTTTCTCGGCCCTAAAATCGATGAATCGATAAACCAATTAAGCTCATGGGTTTTACCCAAGATCCGCCGTAGTGTGAATTTTTGAATATTTGGTCGATAGCCACACTGATATGGACCAATCAGATTATTGAACGGCAGGGAAGATCTTGCAGGCGGTGTTAAGAATAATGATGCCTCTGTAGTTGGCGCAGTTTAGAAAGTCTTCTTTTTTGAGGATTGGTCAAAAATGCTGATGTTCAATTCGTCGAGTATACTTTTGTCAGACAATATTTTATAGATCAGCCGCTTTGAAGAGCTCGGCAGTCAGGCTGTCCGCTCCAGCAGTTTTGTTAAGCTTGCATATTGCTATTTTCACTTTATCCAGATCGAGTGGAAGGAATTGTTGGTATAAATCTTCAACATCAAAAGGTTCATACTGCCTGATAGCTGTATTTGGTTCGTCGTCGCCGTTATACAGTCTGCAGAAATGGTCTTTGCAAATCCTCAGCATCGATTGCGACTCTACTACGATGTTTCTTTGTTCGTTTCTACAGGCTTCGGTTCAGGGTTTGTTTCGGTGGCATGTTTTCTTACCTTCTGGAATCTCATTCCTGGATTAGCATCTCTCAATTTCCTCAAAAGCGAGTTTCTCTTAATTACTTAAACTTCCTTTGTTTCCTCTTCGGAAGCCGTTGTTCGTCTCTCCTCTTCTGCTCTTAAAGGTTCACCGCTTCTAGTCTTTCTTTGCAGCGCCGCTATGTATCCACCTTGATGATAGTCTTCGTCAAGACAGAGGTTTCGTTGTGATGGTCGAGCGAGGCGTCTAATAGCCGATTGCAGTGTCGCCAGAGATCGTCGATGATTGATGCTGGTGGCAGAGGACCTCCTAAGATATAAAAGGAGACTCAATCAGAAAAAGATTTAATGATCTTCTCCGAATGTAGCCGTCCGACGTTGAAATTGCTCACATCATTAGCTTGCCTTTTCTATTTTTTGGGATATCCGTATCTGCACTTTGGCTTCAACCAAATTTTTTTTTTGGTTTTTGTTGCTATTGGCTCCTCTAAACCTTCGGACCTCCATAATACTGGAGAAGTGTCTTGCGTCGATCGCAATGTGGTTAGAACGTCTTGTGATTAATGTGAACACCTGTCGTGGAGACTTGATTTCACGCGACGCCCATACATCCATGGGGGCAAGGATACACCTTGCCATCGTTTATTTGCTACTTGAAATAATACCAATGCGGAACTGTGTTGAGGGCACAGCTCCACCCTTGGTATGAGTCGAGGCCTACCTAAAACCTCTTACTGGTCTTAGGCTCTCAGTAGTATTTTCAGCAACTCCACTGCGGTTATTGAGCCCTAACAGGGCCACCCTGCTAGGTTTAAACCACAGCTACCGGGACGCTCTCACAAGAGGGCCTACATCAACAAGTTAGGCCCGGACCGAATTCCGGGGAGCTCCTAACTCCCACGGTACCGTGTTTTAAGTCCTGGTATGGTCTACCGGTGGTCTTACCACTAAACAAGACCTATGACCGGCGGCTTATAACTGAACAAATCATGGCAACCATCAGTGGCGAAAGGTCTGATGATGTTTATGATAAGTCTATTTTTACTCTACCCCCTTGTAAAAAAAGCCTTGATAATTGGGCGGGGGCCCCGCAATGTAGTCAATCCGTTTGACGGTTGATTGGTCTAGACTTGTTCAAGTACCCTTGTGAATATCGAGATGCTTGCTAGCTACGCCAATGTTTTCCCGCCGCAAAGTCGATTAACTGGAATTCGTTGTCGTGTCTTCCGACAGTACTACCAAAAATACACCCTCTTCCTAACTTTGCATTAAAAACTCCGAGGACAATTTTACTGTCATACTCCTTGCTCAAAGTCCTGTTCCTGTTATCTCTCTCTTTGTGACGGCGCTCGCGCATTTGAGGCTAATGTTGGCGAATTTTACCTTGACACGGATTGTTATTCCTAAATGGGTCTCATTATTTGCTCGCGTATTTCAAAATAAATTTCTTTGGAGTTTTAACTTATTGTGGCGAATTAAAGTCACTGGGTCAACCCAGACCAAAAGCAATGTAAAGTAACCGGATATTTAAAAAAAAAAACCTTTTAGTGAATCTCATCACTCATCCGGTGATTTTTTACCTATGTAAATCATTCCTCTTGACAAACCATTCAAATTCAAAATATATATTAAATAAACTACATAGTTAAAAAAATTCTTATTTCGATAAATTTATTTTTAAACTTAATAGCTAACACAAATTTTAAAATTTAAATACAAATCGTGCATTTTGAAGTTTTGCGCTATGGCTTATAGTTTTGTTTTTTTTTTTATTCAAAAAATCAATCACGTTCCAAACTTTGTTAATGTACGCTTTACTTAACATTAGTGCATATTTAAATAAACAATTAAAAAAAATTATATAATTCAAATTAAAGCAAAGGGAATTGATTCTAGTTTTAATAAAATTTTAGTTTAAACAAAAAAACAAATTTTTTTGAATTTATTTTCAAAGGCGATTTAATTTGTATAATTCTTTTTTCTTCAAAAATTTTTTATTATTTCTTGTGCTCACACATTATGTCACATAGATGTGCGCATATGTAAGTTTTTATGAACATTTTTCCTAGTAAATTAGAAATAAATATTTTGAAAAAAAAGAAAACAAAAAAAATCCTTTTTTATTAAAATCCTTTAAGAAAAGATAAACCCATCCTGGTCTTCCTTTCCGTAAACTCCTTGTAATCGGTTTGGACTCATATTGTAGTTTGTAAATTAGTTGCTTGTGTTTTAGTAAATTGTTAATGTTTTTATTTATTTATTTATGTTTTTTTTTTAAATATATTTTTAACTTTTCTCTGTTGGTTTTAGTTTAATGTGTACGTATTTGTCTTTCTTTTGGGTGTATTTTGATTTTAGTTTGTTGAAGATTTTACCAAAGTGTAGATATGACCTTATTCGTATTTTTGTAGATCAATGGGATATTTAGAAAAATTGTTTTCGGTTCTTCTTTAAGGTATTGTAGGCTAGAAGCTCCAAGAGACAACTATTGGTGAAGTAGATTTGAATAGAAAAATACAACATTTCGTAGTTATCCATTGAAGTTCACTTGGGCCTTTAAATCGTTTAACACGCGTCTTAGCAGTGGAAATGTTTGTGGACTCGTCTAGGAAGGCCTGTCTTTGACAAAAGGTCTTTGGATGAAATGTCAAAATAATACATAACCCTTATCTAATCGACCCTAGAACCGATATAAAACCTCTTCTAGAAATTGGCTTACAATTTAAATTAGTTTAAGTCAAACAAGAATGTATGAACGTTAGAATAAATTAGTATCTTTGCCGATGAACCGGCTTATTTTACTTGGTGGAAAATCGAAATGTCTTTGATGTTTTACGTGATCAACCTGCCTTGTACAAAGCTTAATATAATGTGCCAATCACCTTCTTTCGAGGCAGTCGAAATTTTGCGTTATCCTCCATCCCAATGACTCAATGAATAATGACAATCCAGGTATTAGCTCTTTGGACGATGCCAATCTGGTTCCTGCACACTTTGCGGCCAGCTCTTGCAGGTTGTCCTTTGTCTCCGGCCACGCTTGAGAGAGTCGAATCTGAAATGGGACAAATTCACTTTTTGTCCACTCGTGTAGTATCAAGACCTGAACGTTAACAAATCCTGGCAATCGCTGGTAAAACACTGTGGAAGCCTATCCTACTGTTTATAATGGCATTTGTCCAGCGCATCTCTTAAAAAGGCGAATCTTCTCTCTTCTCCCATAGACCCATTGTACTTACGTCCCTTCTTTTCAAGGTCATGGAAACGCCGATAAACCGGCTTATGACCGGTAGTATAGTTTATGTAGTAACAACTCAGCTGGTAATTAAATGGCACATCTCACCGAAAGTGGAACCAAAGTTCACGTCAATCTGAGCAAAGTCAGATAGTTGCAATTTTTTTTTCTAAGAGTTTGACCGAATTTACCATCTGGCTCTTTTGTCGACGGTTTTCTTTAATGGTTTAGTAATTACGTTTCGGAACGTTCAATTAAAGTTGTCCTGAATATTTCCATCCTTATAGACACAAAATAATCGTTGGTGTGCCACAAGGCTCCGTTCTGTTACCTACATTCTTCTAAATCATCATTAATGATCCTTTGTCTGCTATTTCTGATCATGTATAGTCCTTTGCTGATGACAGTACTCACTGCTTTCCATTTATGTTCCTGGATTTACTCCTTTCTCTGCAACTGTAGAATGTTAACGGCAGCGTATGCTAAGCTCTTTAATTCCGATATCAACAGCATAGCTAATGGAAGAACCATCAAGAGATCGGAATATAATGCATCCAAATGTCAATGTTGTCTGCATTTCTGATAAAACGAAATTTTAACAAGCATGAATGACACTTGCATAGTCTAACCCGTAAACACTCAACTCTCGCTATTAGTGTGAATTACAGCTTACGTTTAAATGACCACATGTCTGATGTTGCCATAATGCTGCGAAATGTTTAGGTTTCCTCAATTACATTAAAAATACTCTTACCCCTTTGATCCATTCATTTATTCGTTCAAATTTTGAGTACAAAGACCACATTTCACCCGCGATGTATGCGGTAATTATCAATAAAAGAAAGTATTATTACATCTGCAGTACCATTTTGAAATTATGTTTAAGTCATGAGCAGACCAAACAATGTTATTGTCATTCCACGTTTCTTCACATAACTTTCGCAAGGGGCCATACGGGACGATTAGGGCCGTCGTATGGTAACCTGGTTATCTCGAATTTTGAATGCCACAACTTTTCTGGCATTCCACTTTAACTTCGTCGATTTTTGTCTTGTTACAGTTTTACGTGTCACCCTTGCCTTTATACACAGGGACAACAAGGTCCCAGCTTTGGTTAGGCATTCGACCGTTTAAAAACTAGGATCTGTGAATTTAGAGGCGGCCGGTATGGGATCAATAATAGCGCATATTTTTTGGTAGCAATTTCTGTATTTTTACAATGAAAATTGTGCAAACCTAACACGATTGCAAAGACCTTAATTCATTTCAATCCATTGTGCCTAAGACGAAGTTAATCTCCGCTAAGTCTTAGTTCTCCACAGTATGAGCCTTTTCTGAGATAGCCTCCCCTTAGGGTCTGACTCACGTGAACATGCATTGCCTACTCTTGGGTTTGTCATCTGAACAGATGTATTTTTAAGCCAAATTACCGTCAATTTCTGACGAGTGATCAATGTTCTTTAATTTCTGAGTAAGTTAAACCTTGAAAGCCAATAAACCGGGAATTTTGTGCAGGAACTTTTGCTGATATCTGCGTTGAATCAAGGTTCTCGTCCTCCCCAGACGGACATTTTCGGTAACAACAGCAATAGTCTAAAATGTGTTCTTTCTGTCGAACGACGACTGTAGAGTTAAATAAAGATGATGGATGCCCTGTGACTAATGACCGATTGGTTGCGTAAAACAGCGGTTAGACAACGGTCTATTGTTTCAATTTTAGGTCTAACTCATCAAATAGGAGGAATTTCGGAAGGTTACTGATACTCCAACTTCACATATTCCCAAAAGGAACAACGATTGTGCGAATCCTCGGCTTCCCATCCAAACTGTAAGCTCGCATAACGCAGCCCTATTTCAGGGAACAAAACTAAAACGATTCTTTTAACCATTCGAGGTCGTTGGCCAATTCCTTGGAATAGGCATCCAGTCTTTCAAATTTTGTTTAGCAACTATGTATATTCAAAAAACTATATTTAAATTTATATTTAAAAATAGGCACGACTCTGTTGGAGTAAATAGGTTATTTTAGAACGACCGTATCCTTAAAATCTTCTTTCGGCGCTTACATTCTCGTTGAAATCTATTTTTTTCTAGTCTAACCAAGTACCAGGTATGGATTTTCAGACACAAGAAATCGCATTTTCCTAAAGGCGACTTAAGGACATCCATACGGAACTCATACAGAATTACTCGGAGTTTACTCTTCAATCAGCTTCTGTAATTCACTCATTTTGTTAGGTCTTTGTTTATTTGAAATGGATTTCTAGGATATCGTTTCTATTGTAAAATTTTCTTCGTCTTATCACACATATTTAACCGCCTTTGCGGATATGAAAAGCCTCTTGAATCTTAATAGAGATGCCACCACAACCACCATGTCGATTTAATTTGGGTTTCCTGGGCGCAGTCGTTGAGAATAATTCTGCAGATAGTACCATCTCCGTATACCAAAGCGAAGTCATCAGTAGGGCTTTTGAAAATTTAGTGGAAGATGTAGGTGAGAATTATATCATCGCTGTGGCGATAGGACGATATTTTGTGCCAGTTCTTAGTTTACAAGTGACCACGGTTCACATGTTCTTTCACCGTCTTATATATCCTGCCAAAACTTGTTGTTTTGTCTTTGGTTGCTCGAGAGGGGACATAACTTCTCAACTACAAGAAACAACAAATAGCATAATTTTCCAACTGTTTTTGTTGTCGAAGTTGATAATCTCTCACTGCTTTAAGGTTATATCTTTGTTGTTGGATTTTTCCTTATTTTTTTTTCTTCACTGACCGCTAAGCCTACCTTTATCACTTCTGTTTCAATAGTCGCAAACGCTACATAGCTTACTGTGTTCCTCCCATTATGTCAATTTCGTCTGCATATGCGGGTAAATGAACAGGTTTTTGAAAGATAGTTCTGTGGTCGTCTTAAGAGTTTCGAACAGTTCTTTCAACAACGATGTCGAAAAGTCACATAACGAAGCCTCCTACAAGCCCTTTTCTGACATTGAAGCTCCCTGTGTTGTAATTCCCGAAATAATGATGAAGCAGCGTATATTCTCCATTCTCATCCTAGACCATCGAAAGGACTTGGCAAGGATGCTAACACTAGTCGTTGTTATGTGCAGTTCTTCTCTGAGTGTCTCGGTTTGGAACTTTTGGATTAGTTCCAAGATCTCCCGTCTTTTGAATATTTGTCCTATCGTAGACTTTCCTGGCTAAACGCTCTGTACACCGATATTGGCCGGCCGGATTGTTGGCGAACGATTTTAACTTTTCGAAAAGTTCAGGGAAACTCAGTAGGAGAAGGCCGTGGCGATTTGTTGAATTTGAAGTCGTTCGACTTTGAAATTCCTCACAGTGGGTTACTCGCTTTGGGCTATTGCTAATATCTGTATCTGTGCCTTGGATACAAGATATTTTGGTCCGAATTAATGTCAGCTGGAGGAGTGCTATGCGTTGACCGGAATATAATCAATTTGATTGACGGTTTGTTTGTTATTAGGAACTCGGAGAAACAGTCTTTCATAAGGTAGTTCTTTTTCTTTGTCAGCGCCTGGGCCCTTTCTCTGAAGGCAAATTTCTTGCGCCGTTTGCTGGTAGCAGTCAGCTTTATAATTTCACAGTTTTTCATTCTTGGACATTGGTTGCGTAAGGTGTTTCGACTAGAATCGGCCTCTCAAGTGTCTTAGAATTATACGTGTAGATCCGGAGACCGTTGTCCTTTAATTGTTTGCCAGGGTTGTCAATAGTGAATCACCATTATTCGAGGCCATTTGGTTTAGAATTCTGCAACTTGAATGCTAAAGAGTCTCACAGAAGTGCTATTTTCTTGTGTGTTTTTTTTTTACGAAGCAGCTGGTCTTCCTTTTTATGAAGAATACTCTGCTTTTCAAAGATCAGTCAGTTTATTTAGATTGGCATTTGAAAACTAAGTATGGAGTCTGCGACGAGTTAAAGATCGATCCAAGTTGTATACTAAGTCCTAATTACATTCCGGAGTTAACTTGGGCTTCAACCAACAAACCTCCCCAGCTTCCACGATTTCTTTTACTCCAAGTTAATTTAGGTCCGTCGCGTCTCGGGGTTTATATCAAACATTTTACTTCAACGTCAATTCGGTTTTACTTACTCCGTTTCGATAGAGCCCAAGCTTCTACACGATATAGCCGAACCAGGTCGATGAAGTCTTGTTTGTCTTGTTTGTCTTGTTTGAAGCCAGTTTGGTGATGGATGTCCTGGGCAATGATCTCGTGACCCCTGGTTGTTGCGCTGATGTCATTTCTGCTTGTAACTTTGGAGCCAAGGTCTACAAAGCCGTTAACTACTTTGAATTTAGAACTGTCAATGGTGATGTGCTAGCCAAATTGTCAATCTGAGCAAAGTCAGATAGTTGCAATTTTTTTTTCTAAGAGTTTGACCGAATTTACCATCTGGCTCTTTTGTCGACGGTTTTCTTTAATGGTTTAGTAATTACGTTTCGGAACGTTCAATTAAAGTTGTCCTGAATATTTCCATCCTTATAGACACAAAATAATCGTTGGTGTGCCACAAGGCTCCGTTCTGTTACCTACATTCTTCTAAATCATCATTAATGATCCTTTGTCTGCTATTTCTGATCATGTATAGTCCTTTGCTGATGACAGTACTCACTGCTTTCCATTTATGTTCCTGGATTTACTCCTTTCTCTGCAACTGTAGAATGTTAACGGCAGCGTATGCTAAGCTCTTTAATTCCGATATCAACAGCATAGCTAATGGAAGAACCATCAAGAGATCGGAATATAATGCATCCAAATGTCAATGTTGTCTGCATTTCTGATAAAACGAAATTTTAACAAGCATGAATGACACTTGCATAGTCTAACCCGTAAACACTCAACTCTCGCTATTAGTGTGAATTACAGCTTACGTTTAAATGACCACATGTCTGATGTTGCCATAATGCTGCGAAATGTTTAGGTTTCCTCAATTACATTAAAAATACTCTTACCCCTTTGATCCATTCATTTATTCGTTCAAATTTTGAGTACAAAGACCACATTTCACCCGCGATGTATGCGGTAATTATCAATAAAAGAAAGTATTATTACATCTGCAGTACCATTTTGAAATCATGTTTAAGTCATGAGCAGACCAAACAATGTTATTGTCATTCCACGTTTCTTCACATAACTTTCGCAAGGGGCCATACGGGACGATTAGGGCCGTCGTATGGTAACCTGGTTATCTCGAATTTTGAATGCCACAACTTTTCTGGCATTCCACTTTAACTTCGTCGATTTTTGTCTTGTTACAGTTTTACGTGTCACCCTTGCCTTTATACACAGGGACAACAAGGTCCCAGCTTTGGTTAGGCATTCGACCGTTTAAAAACTAGGATCTGTGAATTTAGAGGCGGCCGGTATGGGATCAATAATAGCGCATATTTTTTGGTAGCAATTTCTGTATTTTTACAATGAAAATTGTGCAAACCTAACACGATTGCAAAGACCTTAATTCATTTCAATCCATTGTGCCTAAGACGAAGTTAATCTCCGCTAAGTCTTAGTTCTCCACAGTATGAGCCTTTTCTGAGATAGCCTCCCCTTAGGGTCTGACTCACGTGAACATGCATTGCCTACTCTTGGGTTTGTCGTCTGAACAGATGTATTTTTAAGCCAAATTACCGTCAATTTCTGACGAGTGATCAATGTTCTTTAATTTCTGAGTAAGTTAAACCTTGAAAGCCAATAAACCGGGAATTTTGTGCAGGAACTTTTGCTGATATCTGCGTTGAATCAAGGTTCTCGTCCTCCCCAGACAGACATTTTCGGTAACAACAGCAATAGTCTAAAATGTGTTCTTTCTATCGAACGACGACTGTAGAGTAAAATAAAGGTGATGGATGCCCTGTGACTAATGAGCGATTGGTAGCGTAAAACAGCGGTTAGACAACGGTCTATTGTTTCAATTTTAGGCCTATCTCATCAAATAGGAGGAATTTTGGAAGGTTACTGATACTCCAACTTCACATATTCCCAAGAGGAACAACGATTGTGCGAATCTTCGGCTTCCCATCCAAACTGTAAGCTCGTATAACGCAGTCCTATTTCAGGGAACAAAACTGAAATGATTCTTTTAACCATTCGAGGTCGTTGGCCAATTCCTTGAAATAGGCATCCAGTCTTTCAAATTTTGTTTAGCAACTATGTATATTCAAAAAACTATATTTAAATTTATATTTAAAAATAGGCACGACTCTGTTGGAGTAAATAGGTTATTTTAGAACGACCGTATCCTTAAAATCTTTTTTCGACGCTTACATTCTCGTTTAATTCTATTTTTTTCTAGTCTTACCAAGTACCAGGTATGGATTTTCAGACACAAGAAATCGCATTTTCCTAAAGGCGACTTAAGGACATCCATACGGAACTCATACAGAATTACTCGGAGTTTACTCTTCAATCAGCTTCTGTAATTCACTCATTTTGTTAGGTCTTTGTTTATTTGAAATGGATTTCTAGGATATCGTTTCTATTGTAAAATTTTCTTCGTCTTATCACACATATTTAACCGCCTTTGCGGATATGAAAAGCCTCTTGAATCTTAATAGAGATGCCACCACAACCACCATGTCGATTTAATTTGGGTTTCCTGGGCGCAGTCGTTGAGAATAATTCTGCAGATAGTACCATCTCCGTATACCAAAGCGAAGTCATCAGTAGGGCTTTTGAAAATTTAGTGGAAGATGTAGGTGAGAATTATATCATCGCTGTGGCGATAGGACGATATTTTGTGCCAGTTCTTAGTTTACAAGTGACCACGGTTCACATGTTCTTTCACCGTCTTATTCGAGTATATCCTGCCAAAACTTGTTGTTTTGTCTTTGGTTGCTCGAGAGGGGACATAACTTCTCAACTACAAGAAACAACAAATAGCATAATTTTCCAACTGTTTTTGTTGTCGAAGTTGATAATCTCTCACTGCTTTAAGGTTATATCTTTGTTGTTGGATTTTTCCTTATATTTTTTTCTTCACTGACCGCTAAGCCTACCTTTATCACTTCTGTTTCAATAGTCGCAAACGCTACATAGCTTACTGTGTTCCTGCCATTATGTCAATTTCGTCTGCATATGCGGGTAAATGAACAGGTTTTTGAAAGATAGTTCTGTGGTCGTCTTAAGAGTTTCGAACAGTTCTTTCAACAACGATGTCGAAAAGTCACATAACGAAGCCTCCTACAAGCCCTTTTCTGACATTGAAGCTCCCTGTGTTGTAATTCCCGAAATAATGATGAAGCAGCGTATATTCTCCATTCTCATCCTAGACCATCGAAAGGACTTGGCAAGGATGCTAACACTAGTCGTTGTTATGTGCAGTTCTTCTCTGAGTGTCTCGGTTTGGAACTTTTGGATTAGTTCCAAGATCTCCCGTCTTTTGAATATTTGTCCTATCGTAGACTTTCCTGGCTAAACGCTCTGTACACCGATATTGGCCGGCCGGATTGTTGGCGAACGATTTTAACTTTTCGAAAAGTTCAGGGAAACTCAGTAGGAGAAGGCCGTGGCGATTTGTTGAATTTGAAGTCGTTCGACTTTGAAATTCCTCACAGTGGGTTACTCGCTTTGGGCTATTGCTAATATCTGTATCTGTGCCTTGGATACAAGATATTTTGGTCCGAATTAATGTCAGCTGGAGGAGTGCTATGCGTTGACCGGAATATAATCAATTTGATTGACGGTTTGTTTGTTATTAGGAACTCGGAGAAACAGTCTTTCATAAGGTAGTTCTTTTTCTTTGTCAGCGCCTGGGCCCTTTCTCTGAAGGCAAATTTCTTGCGCCGTTTGCTGGTAGCAGTCAGCTTTATAATTTCACAGTTTTTCATTCTTGGACATTGGTTGCGTAAGGTGTTTCGACTAGAATCGGCCTCTGAAGTGTCTTAGAATTATACGTGTAAATCCGGAGACCGTTGTCCTTTAATTGTTTGCCAGGGTTGTCAATAGTGAATCACCATTATTCGAGGCCATTTGGTTTAGAATTCTGCAACTTGAATGCTAAAGAGTCTCACAGAAGTGCTATTTTTTTGTGTTTTTTTTACGAAGCAGCTGGTCTTCTTTTTTATGAAGAATACTCTGCTTTTCAAAGATCAAAGATCAAAGATCAAAGATCATTAAGATTGGCATTTGAAAACTAAGTATGGAGTCTGCGACGAGTTAAAGATCGATCCAAGTTGTATATTAAGTTGTATACTAAGTTCTAATTACAATCCGGAGTTAACTTGCGCTTCAACCAACAAACCTCCCCAGCTTCCACGATTTCTTTTACTCCAAGTTAATTTAGGTCCGTCGCGTCTCGGGGTTTATATCAAACATTTTACTTCAACGTCAATTCGCAGCAGGTTTTACTTACTCCGTTTCGATAGAGCCCAAGCTTCTACACGATATAGCAGAACCAGGTCGATGAAGTCTTGTTTGTCTTGTTTGAAGCCAGTTTGGTGATGGATGTCCTGGGCAATGGTCTCGTGACCCCTGGTTGTTGCGCTGATGTCATTTCTGCTTGTAACTTTGGAGCCAAGGTCTACAAAGCCGTTAACTACTTTGAATTTAGAACTGTCAATGGTGATGTGCTAGCCAAATTGTCTATGGTGTACGTCGTTTTCATACAGAGGTTATACAGTGTGAAGATAGAGTATTTCCAGATATACAACACCGACTGGGACTTATTGCTCGTTGCTTATGTTTTATTTTTGCATGCTTTCATTCTGGTTTTGTAGCCCTACCACATTCATTGTATTCTCTAATAAAACCTTCCAACGTTTCTCTATTTCCTCGATTTGGTTCTTCTTTTTTCGGAGAAGCCTGTCCCCTTGTTTTCTTGGTAATGACCCGAATTCGTGTTTCTTTTTCGGGTATCTGGCGATCGCAATATCATCAGTCTGGCTGACTTTTGATTGATCAGGGTACTGTCAAGTCACTTTTTGGTTATTGAGATTTAGGAACCGCATGCCGGAATATTATTTTGACTTAGAATATAATATCTCAATAGTTACAAGACTTAGCCGATTTTAATGGAGCAGCAAGTGCCTTTAACAATCCTTCATAGTAGTCGGGACTTTGTTTAGTTATTTTCTATGAATTTTGTCATACACGACTATAAATTGGTTGATGTTAGGTATCGGAGGTCCGTGACATGCCAACTTATGTTTTTGATATTTCATATTCCAAGTATCTACTCTTTTCATGACACGATATCCAAATGATGATACAGTTCGCAGAATGTTTATTTTGTATATGTTATGTGTAGTGTATTTCCTTATAAATAATTTTTATGTTATTTAATTAATTTTGCTTAATTTCACGGTGAAAACAATTCTTTTAACACCAACACCACCTTAGTTGTAATTTTTATTTTCTGTTACACAGTAACGTCTAACCAATTTGAATAAACACATAAACTCACTTAACCTTCCCTTAGAGAGCTAACTAAATAAAGCACAGTAAAAAACGAAAAAGAAAAAACAAAAAATATTTTTATTTTTGAGTTAACACTTGGTTAAGTGCTGCATGCAGTGTTTTGTAGTTTTTTGATTTAATTCTCCTTTAAGTTGTTTGCTTACTGATCTTCTTTTGTAAATAATTGGTCATAAACTTGTCTCCACACTAAAAGAACGCACCGAACCGAAGGTAAACCAACAAAAAAAAAATATTTGTTTTATTTACAACAGATTCTAATCTTATTATTAATAAACAATTGTGTTAATTATTTTTTTTTTTAATTAATTTTATCTAGAAATAAAGATTAAATATTTGTTCGATAAATTAATTTTCATAAACATACATTCGTACATAAATAATATATTTAAATTCTTATTACTATGTTATATAATATTTCTAAAAAAAAAAAAAAAAAAAATTAAAGTTTTTAAATGTTTACTGTGATTTTTTGTTTTAACAAATCTTTTACCCATCCTTTGCGTTGATTTTTGTTTTGTTTTATTGTTTACCCTTAATTTCCTTAATTCCTCAATGTCGAACAATCAATGTGAATAATCAAAATTTAATTGTCCTTTAATCCTTTTTTAATATAGAATGAAATATACATTTATGTTTAAATTTTTTTTTTCTTAATTTTTTAAATTATAATAAAATTTTTACATAAAGGACGGTTTGCTACATTTAATTATAATCGTTATACTGGTATTTTATGTTGATTGTCTTTGATCCTGTTTGTTATTTTAATTTCCTTTAATTTTTTACGACATCCACACAAGCATATAACAGTCGTTTTTACTCGTATATATGAATAATTTTTATGATCAATTTTTTTTTTTTATTAAATAATACAAAAGAAATAGTTAAAACTTTCCTTTCGAGTATTGCTGAATAAATTTGTTTTTTTTTTTTAATAAATAAAAAATTTAAATTCCTTCAAAGATAAAAAATTAAAATTAAAAAAAAAAGAAATAAATAAATACTTAGTCTTAATTAAGTATCTATCTATACAATTGTTTTTTAAAATAAAATAATTTTTTTTATAAAAATAAGAAATAAAAAAAAATATTTACAAAATGCAGAGAGAGAGAAAAATGATTTTAAACCATTCATGCAGCTATCGCCGGGTCGTGATTGTTCTGATACCGACATGGACCCACCGCAAGCATCACAAAGTCAAGATTGTGAGCCAACCCCACCGTTGCAGCGACACAATTCCAGTAATTTCTATTTACCCCCCATTGAGAATACAACAATAGTGGTCGGCAGCAATGGACCCAGCGGTGTGGGCGGACCTGGTGGCCCAGAATCTCCGCGTCACATGAGAATATATCATCCGCGGCATAGTCCTCATTCAAGGCAGAGGTAAGTATTGTAGTGTTTAAAAATGAACAAAAACTAAAATGTCCTTTGTGGTTATTATTACTGGGGGGGGAGATAGATTCTGAAAGATTATATAATACAAGTAGGATGTTTGGTTTTGCGGTCTGCCGCGTTTGAAATCAACGTAACTTTAGAAAGACAAAGCATAAATGGAAAAGAGAATTTACTTTTCTAGTTTCACAGATTTGCAGAAGAATTTAAAAACTTTAATACAATATTATAAAGGGTGTCAAACGAAAAGTCTCCAAGTTTATTATGATTTATACAAGGAAAAATCATCGAAAGACATTGCAGAGTCAATACACGAGCGGTGCTTCTGCAAAAAACCTGATCTCAACAAAAAAAAAACACCTAAATTGAGTTTCGTCATCCCGAATGTGATTGCACCTAGTCGTTTGATTTATCGGCAATTCTTTTTTGAATTACTTAAAAAAAATGGAAAGCAAAGTCCGCCGTTTTTCGGATTTCTAAACTTTTTTTGTTTGAAGACCTCTGAGTAGTTAGGTAACTTATAGGTGAAGAGGTTTTTCCCGCCCAGTCTTCTGATTACATTTTCAGTATTTAATATTTATTTATTTTTTTCAAGTTGACGTGGTTGTGGAGCCTATTTCAGTGGCTGTGAGCTACTTTTTTAACTTCATATTCAACCATTTGAATATATCGAGTAAGATCTCTAGGTAAATTTGGTGCATTTACTACTTTCTTTTGGTAGATTAGGATTTTTCGTAAATTTGTTTGGTATGTGCATGCCTACAACTGGAGTCCGCAGCTCCATGCTGATTTCAGAACTTGCTTGTGTAGCAATAAGTTATTGTACCTAGTTCTGCCATAAGTTCTGTTATAAATATAAAACGCTGTTAAAAAAAAAGCCAGTAAACATATTGTATTCAAAATTGTTTCCTTTATTAGACCACAATATTGGTTACTACAAAAAATTTGGATTCACTCGAAATGACTGCCTTTGGTTTAACAGAAGTTTCCAAACGGTGTGGCCATTGGGTAATAGCGTCACGTGCGGTTTCCTTGGAGATCGTGGACGCTGCTATAGTTAATGGTGTTTTAAGGCTTTCCAAATTTCTGTGGAGAGTCTTGCAGACCATATTCTCCAATTCTGACCACAAACGATAATCCAGTGGATTCAGATCTACACTCCCCGATGGCCAATCTTCTGCTGCGCTATAAAGCCAGGAATATTGACCCCATAAGCGGAGCAGCAGCGATGCAGTAAAAATGGGAAACTCGTTACGCATAAGTTCGTATAACGAGGAAAGGGTTAATAAAAGGATAAGAAGAAGAAGACGATTGACTCTGGGCCATTCCTGTGTGATTTTGGCTTTGTGCGCTGGAGCAGTTTCCTATTGGAAAATCCATCTGTACCTATTGAAAAGGGTATTGGTCAAACCCTTCCCAACACCCTCTAGCACATCTTCTTGGTAAACCTTGAATGTGGCACCATGGTGAGGGACCCCTTACCAAACTATTACGTAAGCGGGATGATGTCCACGTTGAACACTTGAAACAACTTTTTTCGCTTTCTTAGAAGAAGTGGCATATAGTAAAACTTCTTCCACGGTAAAAATGTTCTCATTCGTAAGCAGAATGTTTTCATGGCTGTTGTCCGTGTGCCACTGCAAAAGTCGCTTGCATCTTTTCAGCCAAATTTTTTTTAGTTGAAGACTTAAAAGATGACTCGTGGACCGACGATAGGCTTTCATATGCAGATCATCCGGAATCAGCCTACAAATAGATCTTGGTTGATATATCCAATTCCGTGGACATGATCTTCTGCTTTCTAATGAGACGACACGCGGGCGACCACTTCTTGGCCTGCAACGCTATTACCGCGACTCGATTCTCATTAACGCCCCACTCCATGTTTATAGTTTACAAACTGAAATCAAACTGACTAATATTCTTCACACATGTGTTCTGTAAAAAAAAGTTGACGGTTTTATTCCCGCAAGAAGTTTTGAACGATAAGCGCTGGAAATTGTGTAACAGAACTTATGGCAAGACTAGGTAGTTAGACTGGGGTAAGTACCTCCCAAAAAGCCAATATATTTCACTGTTTTGCTTATCTTCAACTTATCTAACCTTTTCTTTACACTCGCTTTGCAACGCAGTCTAGCGTCTAGAGTTATGCCAAAATATTTGACAGTATTTGAGTATTTTATTACATTATTGTTTGTGTATACTGGAATGTGTAGTACGTTCTTATACGTTGAATTAGATAGACTAACTTTCGGTCAGTTTTCAGTCCATTCTGAGGCAGTTGCTCCCATATCATGTACGAAAATGTCATCTGCAAAAGTTGCTATAGTGGTTTCTCAACTTTCAAAAAGATCGCTAGTGAATAATAGGTATATCACTGGACCTAGTACACTGCCTTGAGGTACACCGGTTCTTATTTCTCTTAATGTTGAGTACCCTGTCTCTTGTTTAATTCTGATAAAACATACTCGTATGTATATAACAATTACATTGGGCGATTTAAGGTTACTTCGCTAGGTGGTTTGCCTGGTTTTGGTATCATTATTTCTATAGCCTTGCCACATATCTTAACTTTAATGCAGCATTTAACTTTTTCGTTGAAATTGTCTTAAAATTTCCCCTGTAATTAAATCAAACCCTGGGGTCCGTTTTATATTTATTCCTTCTTTAACTTCTTTTGCAAGTTTTTTTTTAGCTGTTACTGGCCGAATAGGTCTTTTTTCTTCGAACCTTGATAATCTTTATCTTCACAAGGCTTGAATACGTCTTAAAGATAGTCTGCAAAAGTGCTCATGGCCGCTTTTTTCCCAGTTCCCTTCTATTTTTTTCACTGTCGGAATGTGAGCTATTGACCTGCATATATTCTTTGTTTCCTTCCAGAGAGAATAGTCGGTACTAGCGACTGGTAAAGCAAGTTTTTGATGACTCATTGTTAAATTCTCTTATAGATTTACTAAGCTTCTTATTAAAATAATTAAGCGTAGTTTTCTCGTGTGACGCTTGTGCCTTGTGCCAATGTTTACAACCTTTTCTGTAATAATTTCATATATTTCGTGAGGATAAGAGTTTTTTCTAATCTTGTTTGTTGTTTTGGAAGTTGTAAATATTTGCGCTGCTTCTTCTCGGCGATTTTCTATTTGAATAGCTGATGATAGTGGGATATTTTCTTTCGCCGGTCTAAGACGCGATGACCGAGATGCCTAGTGTACGTTTTTGTATTTATTTATTCAATTAAGTCCAAGGTAGAGCTGATCTTTAGCCAAAGTGTCTTCAGCCAACTCGATCTCTTGATTGCTGCCTCCAGTTTCGCACCCTTAGTTGGCTAAGGTCCCCTTTTACTTGTCAGAGTCGCTGTCTATCTCTACTCTTGGGCGGATTCCAAGACTTTTTGGATCGGAGCTCAGCCTTCTCAGTCACTGGGCCTTCAATCTAATGGCTAAGACGATATTGCCGCAAAGTTCGTAAAGTTCGCCGTGGTATCTTCTCCTTCACTCACATTCTATGCAGAAAAACAAAACACGTGCATCCTGTACAATGGAATGAGTTTGGTATGTATGCCGAAACTATACATTACCCTGTAAAGCTCTTCTCTATAGATGCTATCATACGCGGCCTTATAATCGATGAATCAATTTGAAGCTCATTGGCTTTCTAGATTTGTCGTAGTATGAATATTTGATCGATGGTGAACTGAAGCCACTTTGATATGGACTATTATGAACGAACAGTTTCAGTTGTTAACAAAACTTATGCCTCTGTAGTTGGCACAATTTAGAGAGTTTTTTTGCTTGAGGATAGGACAGACAATGCTGAGGTTCCATTCATCGGTCATACTTTCGTCCGATCATATTTCATAGATGAGTGAGTGTATGTTCGTTACCAATTCATCGCCTGCTGCTTTGAAGAGCTCGGCAGTCACTTAAGCGGGACTTAAGCTTAGATATGGCTAACTCAACTTCATCGAGATCGGGTGGAAAGATTGTTTGGCAATATTCGTCAGCGGTGAATTTCTCTTGTTCGCTTAACAAATAATGACAATAATCCCTAGAGCAGAAATTGCACTCCACACTGTCGTTTTCTGAAAATTCAAACATTTTTGATGGCATTCCCTAGGGTTGTTGGGCACCAGTATCTCATATTTTCTTTGTTATCACGTCAATCGGTATGAAAATATGCTTCCTCAGTAAGTAATATGTTTCCAAGCATTCATGCTGTTCGAAAATATTCCGTCATCGTTTTCGATAAGGTTTTAAGTAAAGAATGGTTTCGAAGGAAAAAGCTTTTGCTTGCTTGAAGCCAATTTCTTTTTCACAGTTCACTGCTTTTGAGTTTTCATTTCGGCGCCAAATCTCTGATTTATTGCGTCTTAACTGAGCTTACAGAGTGTTGGAAATGTTCATTGGAACACTTTTTTGATCCAGAGTAAGCAAACGCGTCACCAAACACGCTTAATTCAATTGTTGCCTAAAACCATTTGATTAAAGTCATCCATGTTTTCGTTAGTGGCTACAGTTATTGGTCGCCCCAAACGTGTATCGTCACTCAAGTTGGTACGGCCACATTTAAACTAAGCTGACCAAAATTTCACTGTGGTAAATAATGGTGCATAGTGGCCGTACACAGCGTCCAACTCTGCTCTAGTTTGCGTAGGCAGATATCCCCTCAGAAACAGCTCGATACTCGACTTGCATCCTTGTTCATAATAACACTTACATCGATTCAATCAAATGATTGTCACGCAACAACTTTAAGCCGAAAATGGTTAAAATTTTGATGAGTTCCTTTCAAAGCATGTTACAGAACATTCCTCAACTTTCGTTGCCAAGTGCGGCCGACTTCATATTGAGTTGAAAAATATTTCAGAAGATCCTCGTTTTTAATTGAAAATAAAACGAGTTAGGGCAAAACTTTTTATAAATTCCCAACATACTCCTGCTTCTCTGAACAAAATTTCGACCGGTCGTAGAGCCTTTGAAAAACCGTCGGAAAAATATTCTTCTGAAATCAGGCACTCAGAAATAATATTGGAGAATCTATTCGTAAACTAAGGACCGAAACTATCTAAAATGTATTCACAAATTGGGTTGACCTGAAAGCCTATTGTCAAGCCATCCGAGGCAGTCATTTGAACGAAATAAAATTTCAGAATTAGTCAGAATGTTAACTCTTTTCAGTAAAAAATATTGACAAGTGTTTTAAAAAAAGATATAATCTCTTTCCAACCCACTGATGGCTATGTTACTTGCAGTCCGGTTTTCCGCTTCGGCATTGAATCTCCCAGTAAATAATAATGTTTTAATGCTTGTATATATATTTAACAACATTTATTATTGTAGTAATAAACTAATCCATTTTTTTCACAGAGGGCTTGAGCCACAGCGAGTTTACAATCCCGATGCACTTTCGCCTGATCATCCAACGCATCCAGGCAATCCAGCAATAGTGGCAGCACAAAATCGAGTCGCTACCTCAGCAACACCTACAATGCAGCAACGAATTAAGGCGCTGGGCGTAGCGACCCCCTTAGCCATGTCTAGTCCAGTCCGAAGGTTTGTACTATCCATTCTTGCTTATCCCATATTTTAGCTTTGAGTTTATCAAATTATCTTTTTTTGTTTGTTATTTTTATTTACGTTTTCTTTTTCTATTTATTTTCTTCTGCGCAGTTAACTTTGTATGCCTTACTTAAATTTTTCAAATCTCTCTTAAAAATAATAAAATAAAATAGAATAAATGATTATTTAAATTTTTTTTATTTTATTTTTAAATATATTCGGAATAATTTAAGCTTAAAAAATAAAATTAAAGTCACGCGTATTTAAATAATTTTGTATAAAATAAAAAAAATAAAAAAATTAACAAAATCCAATAATTGGTGCATGCAATCAGGTGGACATAGCTGGGAGTACCTTCGATAAATATTTACCTTCACGGGTAATTAAAATACACACACACAAAAAAAAAAGAACAATAAATTAAGTTAAAAATGATTTTTGATTTGTGAAAAATGTTTTATTGTTGATCGGCGATAGATACTCGTACAAGTAGTGTGGTAGTTTCCTTGTAAATAAAACAGTGCTTTCGTATTTTTCTAATTTTCCCAATAATATCTTTTACAAATTTACAGTGTGAATAGATATGTATTTGTTTGTTTTTTTCTTTTTTTTGATTTAAATTGTTAATTTAGTTTAAATGTGATTTTTTGTAGAATTTATTTTTAATTTGATTGTTCTTGTTTTATTGGTTTTAAAATATTTTAAGTTTTTCGACTCGTTTTTATTTAAATCATTTTTGGAAAATAATTTAGTCGTAGCCCATTCACAGCGCTAACAGCTATTTAACGATTTGGAAATAAATTATGAAAATTGCTCTTCGTACTTGCATTTAGGAGTTGTAGAATTTTAAAAATATTGTAAAATTCGTTGACATGTTCGGATAATAAGACATTTCATCTTGGCCTTCTTCGTATAACGAATCTGAGACAGTTTGCACAGAAAGAAAATTTGCAATGGAATGTTTTTTTGTTTTGCTTCATTGAATAATGCTTATTGATCGATAACAATAATGCGTGGAAAATACTCGTAATATCAGGCCTCGACGGCATGTATTTTCCAAATTTAGGGGCTTGGGCCACTTAAGGATTTTTAAAAAATCGATTTTTTTTATTGCTTTCAATGGTCCCTTATGACCGGGAAATATCTCGAAGTACTTGTTTTTTAAAGTAAAGTGCAAGGCAAACAGGTAGGCAGCGAGGCTCATATGACCGAAACGAAAGACGATAAATGTCCGATCGAAGAGGATTCATGGTGCTCATGGCAAAAGACTAAAGATAAAAATAGTTTGGCTGAGAGCAAACATAAGCATAAGCCAGCTCTCCCAATTGAAGTGTATGTAGCTATCAAGCCAGTCTAGGAAAAATAACTTAACATTTTAAAAGCGTTTATCTCAAAATTCCGATTTTTAACCCTCCGTCTGACACTTATTTTAAATACTTTCCTACGGACACAGGCCAGACCTCTATAAATTCACATGCATTTGTATGGAGATATGTGCCACTTAGAAACCAATTCTTGTAAGATGCAGGTATGTTTTATGAATATTCTACCTTACTTAGTGGTTTTACCATATATTGAGTTAACTGTGGGAGTAAAAATAAGTCCTACATATTTTTTGTAAATAAAACAGTGCGGCATCGGATAAAGAATAGTGCCGCAGTGCGTCCCAGCTTGTCGTAAGAGGCGATTAAATGGGACACCAATCATATACAGGCAACTATGATACCAAAAATGAGCCTGTGACACTTTAACACCTTAAACCTCTCCCACAAGTTTGTATGCAATCAGTGGGTTCCCACGTCTGGAGACTACCGGTGGGGTAAAAGAACAGTCAATCAATTCGAAATGAGCATACAAGTGTCAAACCACTCAAACTTTAAACTTCATGGAAATGATCGCAATTAATAGCACCACGCTTGCAACTAATTCGGGTGATCCCAGAGCAAGTGCTTGTGTAAGAGCCCGACGGATTCCGGGGGCGGGCAAAATGAAGTTTCCAAAATATTTGCCTAAACTTCGGTTTGCAAGTTGGAACCTTGGATCGATAACCTTAAAAAGTTTGGAATTGGAAGCGATTATGCGTCGCAGAACTCTACAAATCCTGTGCGTACAGGAAACGAAGTGGTGTAATACAGGAAATAAAGCGCGTTTCCTTGATTTAAAAACTAAGGCATTTAAGATGTTCTACCATGGAACGGTCAATGGACGAAACGGTGTTGGAATCGTTATTGCAGCGGATCTTCTAAAGAACATCGTTGGTATCTTGAAAATAAGCGACCGCTTGATGAGTGTTAAACTCGTCATACACAATGAAACGTGGAACAATGTTAGCGCGTACGCTCCACAAAATGGATGCGACCAATCGGAAAAAGATACATTTTGGTCAGAGTTCGGTAATTCGCTTAGAAATATACCTATCGATGAGATGTTCTTCGTAGGCGGAGATTTAAATGGCCACGTCGGAGAAACAAATGTTGATTATGAGGACTGCCACGGCGGTAAAGGCTTTGGAACCAGAAATTCAGCTGGCGAAGACATCCTTGTAGCGTGTAGGGCGTACGGCTTAACCGTCTTAAATACAATGTTTATTAAACATCAACGACATCTTATCACCTATAGCAGCGGAGGCCACGAAACGCAAATAGATTATCACCTCTGCAAAATGTCGATGAGAAACCGTGTTAAGGACTGTAAAGTAATACTTGGAGAATCGCTAGTAAGCCAACACCGTCTGCTCATTACAGAATTTTTCACAGCGGAACCACCGAAAACACGGGCATCTTTTGGAAAGCCAAAAATCCGGTGGTATAATCTATCGAAGGAACGAAGCGCAAGATTTATCGCACTGGCTAAAGAAGTACTTCAAAATATAAATGGTATAGCAGACTCACTTACCCCGCAAGAAATGTGGAACAGCATGCACGAGGAATGCATAACACTCGCAAAGTCCCATCTGGGGACTATATCGAAATACCATTACGTCGGCAAAGAAACATGGTGGTGGAATGACGAAACAAAACGAGCTGTGGCCGACAAGAAGAGTGCATTCCAAGCGCGGACAAAATGCGATCGGAGCGACGATATCGAAAAAGCTCGACTGGCTCTTGAATACGAGCGTCTTAAAAAGATCGCAAAGAAAGTCCTGGCTCGAACTCGAGCGGCAGAAGCGGAAAACCTGTACCAGGAGTTGGAACAAATATCCTCACGATCGGCGGATAGAAGACAAGCTATCCAAGAAGTTCAAACGTCGTACAGTACTAAAATGCCAAATATTTTTAAGCTCGCTGCACAGAGGAGAAAAAATTCAATGGAAATAACCTCGCCGAAATACATCAAAAACGCAGACGGTCGCTTATTAACAAATGAAAAGGAAATTTTTGACCAGTGGCTTGAATACTGCAAGGAGTTGCTTAACAAACAGTTTCCACGTGATATCGTGCCGACAGCTGGTCTATTCGAGGAGGAAGTTTCGGACTTTTCAATCGAAGAAATAAGTATAGCAATTGGAAAAATGAAGCGGGGGAAAGCGGCGGGACCGGACAGCATTCCATCAGAGTTTTGGTCGAAGATGGAGGGGATCGGCAGCGTTTGGCTATCGAAACTTTTAAATAAATTAAAATGTGGACAACCTATGCCGAATCAATGGAGAAGTAGCTTCTTGGTTCCATTATACAAAGGAAAAGGCGACACTCGAGAATGCAACAACTACCGTTCAATCAAGCTTATGTCACACACAATGAAAATCGTCGAAAGAGTCTTAAACGAACGTCTTCGGCAAATAATAAAGCTCGATAATAGCCAGTGTGGATTTGTTGAAGGAAGATCGACGGTGGACGCTATCCAAAGCCTACGAATAATAATGGAAAAGCACCGAGATTCGTCTAAGGATTTACACATGGTATTTATCGACCTCGAGAAAGCATTCGATCGAGTGCCTAGGGATCTCATATGGGCCGCGCTGAGGTCTCAAAACGTACCGGAAACGTATGTTAGAATAATACAAGACATGTACGGAAACGTAAAACTGCGGTTAAAAGCTCTGCTGGACTAACGAGAGAATTTCCAGTTAATGTCGAAGTGCATCAAGGAAGCGTACTTAGCCCTTTCCTCTTTAACGTAGTATTCGACTATCTTTTAAAAGACTGCATGCGCGAAGCAAATGTAACGCCAATTCTCTTCGCTGACGACGCAGTTATACTTAGCGATAACGTCGAAGATTTGCAGAACGCCTTGGATTCATGGAAAAATGCGCGGGAAACGGGTTTAAAATAAGTCGTTCAAAGACGGAGCATTTGACGTGCCCATTTGCGCATCCGTTGCGACCTGTTCCGGATATAATGTTAGACGGAATAGTTCTTCCGAAAAGCACTATCTTTAAGTACTTAGGATCAATCGTTAACATGGAAGCGAAATGTGACGACGACGTAAACCACAGAGTGAGTGTGGGATGGATGAAATGGCGGGAAAATTTCCACTTAAATTAAAGGGGAAACTCTACACCACGGTTGTTAGACCAGTTCTTATATACGGTTCACAGTGCTGGACAATGTACGAAGCGTTTAAAATCAAAATGACGGCAGCGGAAATGAAAATGTTAAGGATGTCTAGTGGAGTCACTAAACGCGATTGCATTAGATCTACGCGTATAAGTGGAAGTCTACATATAAAGAATTCGGTAACCGAACAGCTTGAGGCGTTCAAAGAAGATCTGCGGAAAATCCGGTTAAAAAGGCGCTATCAACTACGGTCACTCCAACTGTAAGAAAACGAGGTCGGAAAAAGAATTCCTGGATTTCGCAGATGGCAAATGCGCAACAACGTCTGGGGCTTACCACCGAAGCGATCCAGGACCGAGCATTATGTAGACGCGTTCTGCGGTCTGCGACATTAGCCAACCTCATAAGTGGAGCAGCAGCGATGCAGTAAAAATGGGAAACTCGTTACGCATTAGTTCGTATAACGAGGAAAGGGTTAATAAAAGGATAAGAAGAAGAAGAAAACAGTTTTTTTTTGTTCGTTTTTATCCATTATTTTGAACGAACTAAATCAATGTTATATGAAAAAGAAAACATGCAAATGGGTTTGTTTATTATATGCTTGAAACTCTTTTATATAGGTAGGTTCTCGGTAACGCAACTAAGGCAGATATAGTCCACTTTCGAATGCTGTGGACATACTGGATTTAAACAAAAAAAAAAAAGCGGGTTTTACGGCGTAATTTTTCAGCTCCTTGCAAACAATGTCGGCAGTCTCTTCCTGCTGTGAGCGTATCAGAGCCGCTTTGTTGTGAAGAAATATTTGATTGGAGGTTGATTTGTTTTTTTTTTTTAGCAAAAAACAGTTCAATAGCCAAACAGTAGTGATCTGGGAAAAAATTTGTGGGTTATTCATTCGATTTTATATTATTGGACGAACCAGTGTGTTGGATAGCGTAAATTAAGAGTTGCGTCTTTCATCATTTTTGTTGAGTCCATCGATCTCTTTACAAATGCAGTAAGCAGCCAATCCCATAATATCCAACTTGCTGGAAAAAAACGCGTCAGTCCATCGTGTGGTTGGCCGTTTTGTTGAAAAATGCGCTATCATTTGATCCATGCAATCAATCGACGCCATCTTAATTTGTATTGTAAAACAAAATTGCTTCCGGCTTTTGTGCTTCGCCTTCACAGTTCTTCGAATTATGCATTGTAGAAAGTAAATTTACTGCCTTATTCTTTTTTGGCACGTAGCTGCAAATCGAAACCAAATTGTCGTGAAAACCAAAAAGTGAGGAAAGCACAGGACGTGGCGGATGTTTTTTTCATTCCCTTTGGTGGACAAGTTTCGTTGGATCGAATGGTGGCGACCAATGCAAGAACAATACCAGCAAGTCGTTTGGCTCCTTGTAGTTGCCTACAAAAAATTGTCTGATAAAATTGTTCAGCCAATGTTAAGCGTGTAATCCTCATTTCCTTCATCTTCTTCATTATCATCGTCAACATCACTACTTCCACTTTGTATATCCGTTACTAAAGAGAATAAAAATAAACACTGAGATTTCTACCTCGCAACCGCGTATTGTAAAAAATGTAATTTTTATAAAAATACTAAGAAGGCAAAAATAAAGCGCGTAATCAATGTTTCGTATGTCGCGAAATATATGTTTTATATGATCACTAACTTGTATTATTTGGTTTTCCAATAAGGACTTTACAACTTTTTTATTAAATAAAACGCAAACCATTTGAGATATTTCAAAAACTTTATTATCGGCTTGAAGTACAATCAAAACATTTATGACTGGAACTCGACTTCGTTCATATGGCCACCGCGGGCACGTTTGCAGCGGTCGATTCGTTTGGACCCAATTTTCAACGATTCGGCCACATGTTTCGGCCGAAACGGCCGCTATTTGGCGTTCAATGTTGGCTCTGAGCTCTTCCAACGTCGTCGGCTTGTTGGCATAAACCAATGACTTAACGTAACCCCACAGAAAATAGTCAAGCGGCGTTAAATTGCACGAACGAGGCGGCCAATCGACTGGCCCATTTCTTGAGATAATTTTGCGATGAAATTCACCATCTTGGCGCATCTTCTCCAGAACCCAATCGGAGAACGTACTTCGCTTCAAATGGTCCATCGGCTTCAATTCTTGAGTCAGTTTGATCTTGTTTGGGTGTAAACCAAGATCCTTACGCAAAATACGCCATAATGTGCCCAATTCTTGAGAAAGCCATGGAATTGACTGATTTGGATCGTTTGCTACGGACGCCTGAACGGCAGCGATATTTTCGACACTTCGACCAACCCATTGTCTCACTGACACGGCAACATCATACAACGAATATGTAGACTCAAATTTTTGCACAAATTTTTGTTATTGCCTGTCTACTAGGGCGACAATTACGACCGAAAATTGGAATTAACGCTCTTAAAGTTGCAGTCATCGACTCCGTATTTCGGTAGAAAATTTTTATAATTTGCAGACGTTGCTCGTTCGTGTACTTTACCATGATGAGAATGTTGAGTTTACTGAATAAATTGAGAGTGACAGTTTGATGATCAGTGAAACAGTGCGTTCAGAAATTAAATTAAAAGTTGTCAAGTCCCTATTGGAAAACCCGATACTTTCAACGTTCATTCGAAAACTGACCCGTAAAAAAATGGAAGGAACAGAAAAACTATAAACAAGCAATAAACACAAACATTAATTAGACTAATTGGATTAAAAAATAAGTAGAATTGTCAAAATGTATAATATTCCATATATTTACATACAAAATACAAAGGGGTCCAGCCAGACACCATGTGTCCGTCCGGAGGTGTCTTTATTTCTTCTAGGCACCCATTAGAATGAGCTTTTCCAAAAAAATAAATTAGGAATCTACCTAGAATTTCAAGTCGATAGCTTCATTAGAAATATCAGTAAATAACGCTTAAAAATGAAATGTGCCTGGTCAGACCCAGGTGTCCGACGGAGGGTTAAGTTGGCCGGAAACACAGCTTAGACAATTTTCAACCGATTCACTTGAAATATTGAATACGAGTATATACTGAAAAATACATTGTCTATGGAAAAACACTGCACAGCCGCCATTTTAAAATAAATCGCTTCAAAAAACTTATTGTATTCAGTTACTGATATGCATAACAAATAGTCTTTTTTATAATACGAGGGCGGGTCAATAAGTCCGTGACTTTTTGAATTTCTGACCTCTTTACTGAAACAGCAACACTGCTCCTGTCAACAGGCATCTGTCAGTTGACTCCTGTCAAAATTTAAACGTGCTGCGTCAGTTAGTTTGTGTTTGGCAGCTATTTTTATCAGACTACTTACTAATTTGAGGAGAAAATGGAAAAAAGTGAATTTCGTGTGCTTACGAGTATTAAGCATTATTTCTTGCGAAAAAAAACCATTACCGAGACCAAGGCTAAGCTTGATAAATACTATGGGGACTCTGCACCATCGATTTCAATGGTAAAAAAGTGATTTACTGAATTTCGTTGTGGCCGCTCAAGCACTGAAGATGCCGAACGTCCTGGACGCCCAGTTGAGGTCTCTACACCCGAAACAATCGAAAAAATTCACGATATGGTGTTGGCCAACCGAAGATTGAAAGTGCGAGAGATTGTGGAAGCCGTAGGGATCTCGCATGGCTCAGTGGTTTCAATTTTGAATGATCACTTGGGCATGAGAAAGCTTTCCGCAAGATGGGTACCGCGTTTGCTCACAGTCGACCACAAACGCAATCGTGTTGCCATGGCAAAAATCCATGAATTGGGCTATGAATTGCTCCCTCATCCACCCTATTCTCCAGATTTGGCTCCGAGCGACTACTTCTTGTTCCCAAACCTGAAGAAATGGCTTGGTGGAAAAAGATTTGACTCCAATGATGAAGTCATCTCGCAAACAAAGGCCTATTTTGAGGACCTCGACAAATCATTTTTTTTTGGAAGGGATAAAAAAATTGGAGAAGCGTTGGACAAAGTGTATAGAGCTCAAGGGAGACTACGTTGAAAAATAAAATTATTTTTTTATCAAAAAATCTGTGTTTTAATCCAAAAGTCACGGACTTATTGACCCGCTCTCGTATCTATTTATTTTGTAGTGTTTCTGAAAAAAAAAATCCTAAATGGGTGCCATTTTTATATACGATACGGCCAGTTTCAGTTTTAAAAAAAAATAGAACCGATGTTTTCACAAGCCTATAACCACACCAAACCATTGTGTTTGTCTAGATGTAATGGCTGCTCTTGTATCTCCTTGGGATGCCATTAATCTGCTCAATCCAAATGCGGCTTTTTGATGATAAAACATTGGTCTTATCGCTGAACAAAATTTTGGTCAAAAACGGCTTTTAAAGAGCCCAACGACTGAAATGGAGAAGTGTCGGATTAATGGCTACTTGAGTTCTTGCACGGATTGAATGTTGTATGCTTTTAAATCAAGATCCTCACGTTAAATACGCCAAGTTATTGTTATTGTTGAGAACCTCGCCGAATCGATTCATCGCGATAATCGCGCAAACTCTCGGCCACTGCCGCTATATTTTTTTTCTCTTAATGCTAGATGTGGTCTCTTTGTTCCCATATTATTCAATAACAAAAATTTTGTTTCAAATTTTTCAATGCGGATAGTGCGTTCTGTAGACTGATAAGAGCACGTAACATATTTCATATAGAACGCTAAATTTTGTTGTTTAGATGAATAATTTGCAGATGCTGTGCGCGCCTCCGAAATATCTGGCTACCGGGGACTTAACGTAGTCGCATCTTTTCCCTTAATTTGTGAAATTCGGAACTATTGACAGACATTCCACAATTCGACCTCCCCTCTATGGGAGGTTTCAATGAATTGAAAGTTCAATGTTCACACATACAGTGGAACTTTTGGGAGAAGGCGCAGACCTAATTCCAATACTCCTTTGGGCTAAGAAGGCAATTGACTTTCCAAAGGGACCGTAATAGATGAAAATCTGAAGTAGCATAGCCTGGGGAATAAGGTGTGTGCTGAAGGATTTCCCATTTTAACTTCTTCAGTTTGTTTGTCGGGCGACATGTGGCCCGGCGTTATAACCATGGAAGATGACGCCTTTTCGATTAGCCAAAACCGGCCGATTTTCTTGAACTACCTTATTAGTTGAGTTGCTTACAGTCGTTAGGTGAAAGTAGCTAGGAAAAAATTACACCCTGGAATTCCACCGAACAGATAACAGTGTGTTCATTCGATGCAAGCCAGCTTTTGTTAAGAGGTTTTGCACCTTCTCCATATGTCGACGTTGGAAGTGAATCCAAACTTCTTTAAATGGCAAAATGCTGAAAAATGGTCAATATAAAGACTCCCAGTGGTCACCTCAGTTGAAATCCTTGCGTTTTTTTTCACTAAGGCTCGCACAATGTACTCATCAATCTCGGAAGGCCGTCCACTCCTTTTCGAAACTCGTACAGGATTACATGGCGAAGGTGTAACTTTTCGTCCTCCATTTAATTTTTGTTTTAGCACACAATTTGATTAAACTCAAGTTTATTTTTCAAAATATATTTTCCTCTGAGCTCAACGCACTTTTCACATCTTTTCTCCAACTTGGCTATCCCTTCCCGGAATTTTATTTCTTTATAGCAGTCATTACGATGTCATTCTTTTGTTCAATAATGGTGCCCAGCTAGGAAGTTGAGTTTTGGGGACAGATGAAAGTCCGAGGGAGCCAAATCTGACGAATAGGCTGGGTACTGGATGAGTTAAACAAAATACGCGTTGATTGATCAAATGCGGCACCCATCTTGCGGAAAACTTCTTCATATCCAATTCCTGGACTTTATCGCTGATCTCTAAAACAACTGCCGTTTTTGGCCGTCCTGTATGTTGGACATCCTTCACACTTGTTCTGCCATGTTTGAGTTTTGCAGCCCATCGAAATATTGTAGATCGCGAAGGGCAATCGTCACCCAACACACTAGCTATATCGGCAAAAATCTCAATGGGCAATAGCTCTTTTGTAACTAGTATTACGCGTCGGTTCTCGATTTTCTTCATTTTTCAAAGAACTCTTAATCGACTTGAATGGACGCCAAAAAAAAAACTATCTGACAGATCGACTCGAAACTTCGTGTGTGTGTTGATGAAAGATGTGCTAACATACCCATAAGAAAAAAAATAATAAAATACTTCCCTCTCTAGACGAATCTAAGAACTTTTCACCCTTCCCACGTAGCAATTTTATTGAAAAGGGACTTTGATTATATATAAGGAGCACGATAAAAGCAGTTGTCAACGCTAGTCTTCAGTGATGTTGGGAGATTTCTTATTTCCGTTTGATAAGAGGTGTGGAAGCATATAAAGCGTGAGGCAACAGATAGTTTGGATGTTGGCTGTCAATTACTGTCATTTACTGCATTTTTGATTGTTCAATCTTATTACGAAAATGGGCGATCTGTAAAAGTAACGTTTCGTACAATTCGTGAATTTTTCGTTCACCATAATCGCCCTAGTGAGTCTGGAATTCGTGCAATGATGAAGCGTTTTGAATAAACTGGTTCGATATCGGGTCAAACTCCATAAAACAACACCAATGTGTTCGAAAGTGTTCAAAGCCAGCCAGGCCGAAGTATAGAACTGGGCCTCACGTATGGCACTTTACGGCGAATTTTAAAATTTGATCTTCATTTGCACGCCTATATAATCCAAATTACACAGCAATTGAAACCATGATGATGGATCGCCAGGACAATTTGTCATCAAATTTGATCTTTTCCGATGAAGCCAATTTTTGGAAGGATGGGTACGTAAGTAAAAAAAATTGTCGTTTCTGGTGACCGGAAAACCCATACATAGGAGATTTACGAAAAACCCATGCATCCCAAAAGTCCCTGTATGGTGCAGATTTTGAGTGGAGAGACAGTTACAGGGAATGGAAGACATTACCGCAACATGTTGGCCGCCTATATTTTCCAAAATTAAATGAATTAGGTCTTAACGATCTCTGGTTTTAAAAGGACGATACTACTGTCCACACAAGCCATCAATCAATCAATTTGTGCCATACGAAACTTGAAGATCGCTGAGTCGTCTAGCCTTTTAGACGATGCAATAAACAACAAAAAAAAACTCAGATTTTCTAATTAAGAAAAAAAGGATTTTAATTGCGAAATAAATGTGCTGTCCATATGACAACTGAAAGTGGACTGTGCAATTTTTCATTACTTCTTCTCGTTTAACTTTGCTTGTCATGGATCCATAATACCGCTTCTCGGGAGCGACATCAATTCAAGCAAGTGCAAAAGTAAATTCTACTTTTCGGTTGCAACTACCATTAATCTTCGGCGACCGTGGATGATGATGCATTGTTTGGCGAAGTGCAAACCATGGCCATTGAAGTTCGTCGGTCGCAATTTCCGCTATTTGGGACCGAGCACTCACTGCAAGGTGAATTAAAATTAGTGCTTTGGCACTTGTGTGCATATGTAACTGATGCAATGATGCTATGTTACGATGGTAGTTCGATATGCTATGCAAAATTGGAAGTAGGATTGCCAATATGATGTTTCTCCTCTCCAAGGTTTGAAAAGCAAATTTATGTCGAAGAGAAATGCCGCAACATACGGTCCACCTTGAAAGTTATGTTTGCTGTCAAAACTTTATCTTTCCAGTAGTATTGGGCACAACTTAGTTATGGTTCTTTTGTAGACACCGGTTGCAGTCTTCACGGTAACTACGCGTACATTGTCATCATCTCCCTTGTAAATTTCAATGATTCGTCCCATTGGCCATTTCAGTGGCGGTGTATTCTCTTCCATCATGTGAATTAAGTCGTTTATGTTGATGTTAATTTGCAATGAATTCCATTGTTTGCGAGGTTGAAGTTGTTGAATGTAGTCATGTGTCCAAGTCTTCCAGAAATTTTTCTGTATCCACTGAATATATTGGTAACGTTTGAGGTTTGTTACGTTTAATTTTTCTATGCAAGGCTCTGCAATACTGGTTAGTGGTGTCCCGACCAAAAATGACCAGGCGTAAGAGCTGTTATATCGTTGGGGTTGCTGGACAATGGAGTAAGAGGCCTGCTGTTCATAACAGCCTCAATTTGGTAGCAAACCGTCGACATCTTTTCAAATGAAACCACCGCTTGGCCAACGATTCGTCGAAGATGGTGTTTGGCAACCTTACAGCTGCCTCCCAAAGGCCTCCGAAGTGGGGATAGTGTGGGGGAAGGGCTTTCCATTCAATTCCATCTTGAAGGCATTCCTCGCGAATGATCTCGTTGTGTTCTGAGATAATTAGTGGCATTGTCCGAGTATATTTAAGAGCACTTACCCCTCCGTGCGATGAATAGTTACAGATGCTGTTGATAGGTCGGATACTAACTGCAGGTGAACTGCTTTGGTGGTGAAGCAAACAACGATTGCCAAGTACTTCTTATATGGTGCTCGTCTTTGGATGCATGGTGAGACATATAGTGGTCCGCAGTAGTCCAACCCTGTGATATTAAATGGACGAGATGGTGTCACTCTGTATTCAGGCAGGTTTCCCATTACTTGTTGGCTTAAAATTGGCTTATTACGAAAACAGGTTAGGTATACAGTGGTGAATTGTTCCTTTTGCGTTCAAAATCTAGAATCGTTGTCTTAGGATGCTTTGCAATTTGGTAAAACTGTTGTAAAATTTGCATTCAATCATGAGATCGGTGGTTAGATGTGCGAGAAGAACCACATGTTGTTTCCGTTGTTCAGGATTCTCTTCAATGTTGTATTTATTCTGGGTTTTCTGGAAGAAAGAAAGTTGGAACCCTGAAATCAAAAATTATTACCAATAAGTTCGTTGGGGAACACACACCGGGAAACTAGGTCCGCAAGACTTCGAGGTTGGTACATGATTCCAAGTGAAGTTAGTGTAGCCTTGAATCTTTGCAACCCTGTTGCTAACAAAGATTGTCCATCGACATTGTTCAGATGCTAGCCAGGCCAAAACGATAGTAGAATCCGTCCAACAGAAGATTTGTATTGCCTCATGTTTAAATTTGCTTGCTACTCTGTCGAGAAGTTCCACCAAAAGTACTGCAGCGCAAAGTTCCAGCCGCAATCGGCGCTCCTCTAGATTTGGCACTAACTAGATTTGATGCCACTTCTCCAGTTTCACTCGTTGTTCTTATGTAACCGCATGCCCCATGGCCCTTGGTACTAGTATCTGAAAAGCCATGGATTTGTGTGTTAAATTTGTAAATTGATACATACCGAGAGATTTTGATTTGATTGATGTCCTTGAGATGATCCCGATAGTCTAACCACTGAGTGTGGAGATCTTCTGGAAGATCCCAGTGCAGTTTAAATTTCCACAGTGTTTGAATAAAGATTTAGGCCTTCACCATAAAGGGATTCATTAAACCTAGCGGATCGTAGAGCTGAGATATTTGCGAAAGAATGCTACGTTTGTTTGACTTGCAATTTGAGTATTCAATATAGCTGAATCGGAACGTATCTTCCTTGGGATCCCATACCATGCCAAGGGCTTTGATGATTTCATTGTCCCCTAAGACAATGAATGATTCCTTGCCTTCCTCCGGAAAATCGTCTATGAGAGTGGGTTCATTCAATGCCCATTTGCGAAGATGAAAACCGCCACTCAAAAGTAAGTTAGTTGTCTCATTCTTTATTCGAATAACTTCACTCAGATCATCTGCACCAGGCATCAAATTGTTGCGCACCTTCTTCGGCAAGTTGATGAAGACATCTGACGGCTAGGTATGGGGCACAGCTGGTCTTTAGCATGTGACTCTCAATAGTCTTTGTTTGAAAGCTGCGCCACAGAATGCACTGTGCACTGGTGTCTTTGGGATTTACTAGGCTTTGTCGATACATTTGAGTTATATCGCCATGAGTACGAAACGATAAGTGCGAAAACGAACGAGGATGGTGAAGATGTTGTCTTGAAGGGTTGGGTCAGCATTAAGAATGTCATTCAATGAGTTGATGTTTTGCAAGACGCGTCGAAGGCAACTCGCAGCTTGGTTGTTGAGCTGTCGGGCTTTAGTACATAGTGGTGAGGAATGCAGTTTACGCTATGGTGAATTGCCCATGCTTGGATCTAATTAGTCATGCGTACTCGTCAACATATTGACCATAATCTTTCTGTAATGATGAAGAACAGTATATTTTGCGTTCTATGGATACTAACCCTTATTTGGCAGTGTCATAGGAACTGCTGGGCGATGTGCAATCCTCCCGAATTGGTGATCTTACGGTAAATTTGTTGGTATGCCTTCAGCCTGTTGTAGTGGTCTTGAAGAATGTCTCACGAAAGACCGTAGCTTAACAGCTGCTCGACTATTTTTGATGGTCCAAAATTGTTGTAGAAGTTCCTCTATAGATGATGTGGTGCTGTGTAGTTCGTTCTAAGTGTTTCCTGTCTGACAGGTGCAAGGCTTGACGATGATGTTATGGTTAAAACCTGCTCATCCTTGATTGCGCCTCCAACAATCCATCCGAATGAGGTTTTTTTTGCAAACTTGGAAGATCTTCTCCTAGTTTTGTTTGACCTATTTGAAGGATGTAGAAATAAATTCCTGCTCCGAAAAGACAATCGATAGCGCCTGGACGATTGAATTGGGGGTCAGCTAACTGAATATTGGAAGGAATATTCCAATTTTTGGTGGTAAAAGCGCGACTTGGTTGGTGCAATGTAATTTCTGCAAAAATAATTACGTCGAGTTATACCTTGAACTCACTGTGCAATGATGTGAAGCATATTTCAGTTTGTTGGTAGGATCTAGTGCTAGCTTGTCCAATTCGATTGACGTCAAGGCAAGACCTACTGCGTTTCAGTTTGAGATGCTGTGCGATATGTTCCTGAATCGAGAAGTGTTCGGCCTATGATTGATGTGCCACTCTTACTGGCAAGGCTTAGGAGTGCCGTTGCACTGAGAACGTAGCCATTTTTTTGATTGATATTCTTAGCATGGCTTGCCTGTAATGAAGTGGTATTGGCTAAAGAAAGTGGTTTAGCATTACCTGATGGTTGGTTCGAAATGCTAGATTTTTTGATATCAACGTTAGTAGATCCAGTTCCCTTGGACACAGCCGGTATAGTTCGTTGACGATGGTGTAGTGTGTGATAAGCGTTGGCACACCTTTGAGACTTACGAGTGTTAACAGAGGTGCAGTTTTGCGAAGTTTGACTTCCTCTTAGGCAAGTAAGACACAACCTTAGTTCCTTGGTAACCTTGAAGCGATCCAAAGATGATAATTTTATAAACTTTTGGCACACAAACGGATTGTGGGCCGGCTGGCCACAAAAAACACAGGCTGATGTTGATGTATTAGTCGTCAGCAAAGGTGAATTGCATAATTGTTGAGAGTTTGATTTAGCAGCATGATGTGATGGCCGTTGGTGCGGTTGATGAAACTGCCTTTGGTTACCTAATATAGAGTAGCGATGTGATTGAGCTTCGATGATTTTTGGCATTTTGCAGTGTCTCTCCATAAACGTGCAAAGGTCCGTCCAGTATGTAAAGTCGAAATCGTCAGTGCTGGATAAAGATGTGGAATCTAAGTTCTGGGTGAGCTTGCTGAGTGCCTTTTGATCCTGCTTGGTTGCAATTTCTTCTTCCCATTCGACCTGGGACTCGTTGTCAAACTTTGATAAGATCAACTGCAATAGGAAACCGTCCAAAATCTACTCGGCACACCTATTCTAATAAATTCAGTGCCCGAAAATTGATGTTGGAAAATTTCTTGAATGTGTGCCTGAAACAAACACCTTTAGCCATCGAATCTGGTTTTCAGAAGTTCCATGTCAGTGTCAATAAAATATATTTTCTGCGTGCAGCAACAATCGCATTATTTCGGTTAGAGGAGCAGTTGATTAGCCTCCAAGGTCATGTGATTTTACACCTTAAGACTTCTTCCAGTGGGGTTATTTGAAAAGAAAGGTTTATGCCAAAAACCCAGCTACAATTCAGGATCTCAAACCTAAAAGCCTACTGACCTACTTATTCCTTAAAAAGTCATCAACAATTTTAACCTTCGGATGGTCGCTTGCAACAGGAGCCGTGGAGGTCACATGAACGATGTTGTGTTGCATTCATAATTGCCATAGACCGAACTTTATTTATCAATAAGGTTCTACATTGATTTCACAACAAATGTATGTTTAATTTGATGAAAACTTCATCATCCTTTAGTTGTGTTGCCAAAGTGGTTTCGAATAAGATATTCGCTTCTTTAAATAAATTTGCTTGATTTGTGTGAGAATTTGTGGCGTCACTATCTAGTCTCAGATTCGTATTTGAAGCTTCAATTCATTCTTTTTAGTCAGTCATATGACATCCACATAACGTGTATTTTGTTTTTGTAAGACCGTATATTCCATACATAGTGCGTAGTCTTAAAAAAATAGAATTTACAACCAATTGCATTGTATTATTTGTTTTAATTTGAAAAAAAAATTGTTTACCAGTCCTTATCCAGAGTCGAGTCCAAATTGTTAATTTCCGCAACGTCGTCGTCGTGGTTACATATTTTCATTGTTGTTAACGTCATTACCCACGTTTACACGGTGATGAATTATTGAATATCAGGTGAGGTAAGGTGAGTTTGTGAGTTATAGTACAATAAAATTGCCTCCTTACGAAATGTATTTTGTCCAATAAACATTTTTTGTTTTGTTCGTTTTTGATCATTCCTTGTTAACATTGATACGCACCGTCTTATGCAAATGGTTTTCATTTACCACATAATTTTGGAAATTTCAAAATTGAAAAAAATAAAAAAATAAATTCATTTTGGTGCTGTGATTGGGCTTGTGTGATCCTGATTTTTTTGTTTTTTTTTGTTTTTGACTATGTTTAGAGTACTGTCTTGGTAAAGGAGGACATGCTTTCATTTGTTATAAGGTTTTGTCAATGTTTTTTTTTTATTTTTTCTCATTTTTTTTTTCGAAGCTTAAGAGCTGTTTTATTTTATTTAATTTTTTTTTTGATTTCTTCAAAGTATGTACATATGTATTGTATTTATTTTAACGCTTTTACGTGTCTGTTGCATTGCATCGGTTACATTATTAAAATTATTAGAAAATGTCAATAGCGTACACAGAAAATTAGTGAAAAATTAAAAAAGAAAAAAACATTTATCATGGGTATCTCCAAATTCATTAGGAAAATAAAAGTGCATTTTTGCTGATCGTGTCATGAACATATTAACTAAATTTTGAGTCTTGGCATCAACATCGTTCAAAAAGCGTTTCTTGCTGTTCTTATATGAAAATCCAATCGTGTTTACTTACTTACTTTGGTGGCGCTACATTTCGCGATGAACCTTGGTCTCAACTAGCAAGCCTCTCCAGTTAGCTCGATCCTTAGCTAAATGCCTTTAGTTGCGCACTCCAAGTCAGTTGAGAGTGTTTTTGTCCGAAAGACATCCGAAAAGGCAAAGTCTGCGACTGGATTTCTCAAGTATTTTTGGCCGTATTTCCTCAATAACCCGAATAATGATGGCTTCCAATTTCGTCGACTGTTGTTGGTTTATCAGCTTAGTCTAGCGACTTTACGAGTACGTATTGCCAATCATGAGGGCTCAAAACACAAGATCTTGGAGACCAATTTACAGATTCTTCTTCTTCTTATCCTTTTATTAACCCTTTCCTCGTTATACGAACTAATGCGTAACGAGTTTCTCATTTGTACTGCATCGCTGCTGCTCCGCTTATGGGGTTGGCTAATGTCGCAGACCGCAGAACGCGTCTTAATAATGCTCGGTCCTGGATCGCTTCAGTGGTTAGCCCCAGGCGTTGTTACGCATTTGCCATCTGAGAAATCCAGGAATTCTTTTTCCGACCTCGTTTTCTTACAGTTGGAGTGACCGTAGTTGATAGCGCCTTTTTAACCGGATTTTCCGCAGATCTTCTTTGAACGCCTCAAGCTGTTCGGTTACCGAATTCTTTATATGTAGACTTCCTCTTATACGCGTACATCTAATGCAATCGCGTTTAGTGACTCCACTAGACATCCTTAACATTTTCATTTCCGCTGCCGTCATTTTGTTTTTAAACGCTTCGTACATTGTCCAGCACTGTGAACCGTATATAAGAGCTGGTCTAACAACCGTGGTGTAGAGTTTCCCCTTTAATTTAAGTGGAAATTTTCGGTCGCAAAAGATTCCCGAATTTTCCCGCCATTTCATCCATCCCACACTCACTCTGTGGTTTACGTCGTCGTCACATTTCGCTTCCATGTTAACGATTGATCCTAAGTACTTAAAGATAGTGCTTTTAGGAAGAACTACTCCGTCTAACATTATATCCGGAACAGGTCGCAACGGATGCGCAAATGGGCACGTCAAATGCTCCGTCTTTGAACAACTTATTTTAAACCCGTTTCTCTCTAGCGCCTTTCTCCATGAATCTAAGGCGTTCTGTAAATCTTCGACGTTATCGCTAAGTATAACTGCGTCGTCAGCGAAGAGAATTGGCGTTACATTTGCTTCGCGCATGCAGTCTTTTAAAAGATAGTCGAATACTACGTTAAAGAGGAAAGGGCTAAGTACGCTTCCTTGATGCACTCCGACATTAACTGGAAATTCTCTCGTTAGTCCAGCAGAGCTTTTAACCGCAGTTTTCACGTTTCCGTACATGTCTTGTATTATTCTAACATACGTTTCCGGTACGTTTTGAGACCTCAGCGCGGCCCATATGAGATCCCTAGGCACTCGATCGAATGCTTTCTCGAGGTCGATAAATACCATGTGTAAATCCTTAGACGAATCTCGGTGCTTTTCCATTATTATTCGTAGGCTTTGGATAGCGTCCATCGTCGATCTTCCTTCAACAAATCCACATTGGCTATAATCGAACTTTATTATTTGCCGAAGACGTTCTTTTAAGACTCTTTCGACGATTTTCATTGTGTGTGACATAAGCTTGATTGAACGGTAGTTGTTGCATTCTCGAGTGTCGCCTTTTCCTTTGTATAATGGAACCAAGAAGCTACTTCTCCATTGATTCGGCATAGGTTGTCCACATTTTAATTTATTTAAAAGTTTCGATAGCCAAACGCTGCCGATCCCCTCCATCTTCAACCAAAACTCTGATGGAATGCTGTCTGGTCCCGTCGCTTTCCCCCGCTTCATTTTTCCCATTGCTATACCTATTTCTTCGATTGAAAAGTCAGAAACTTTCTCCTCGAATAGACCAGCTGTCGGCACGTTATCACGTGGAAACTGTTTGTTAAGCAACTCCTTGCAGTATTCAAGCGACCGGTCACATATTTCCCTTTCATTTGTTAATAAGCGACCGTCTGCATTTTTTATGTATTTCGGCGAGGTTATTTCCATCGAATTTTTTCGCCTCTGTGCAGCGAGCTTAAAAATATTTGGCATTTTAGTATTGTACGACGTTTGAACTTCTTGGATAGCTTGTCTTTTATCCGCCGATCGTGAGGATATTTATTTACAGATTCACCACGGGAAATTATGCCTTCAGCGAAAATGGCCCCAACAAGCTGATTGTATTGCTTGCGGTTGCAAAAAATTTCCCTTCCACATTCCAGCTATTGTAATGTTATCAAAAGAAGTGATTATTCATAGCTCTATGGAGAATACGCTTGACCGTACAAAGCTGATTCTTTGTTTTTTTTTTTTTGGATTGGATTAGTCCGATGACTCCACCAGCCCACAAAATTGAGCATTTTTAGGGATGTAATGACGTTTCGATAATCTCTTGTGGACTATTTACCCTCCACAAGTTTATTGATTTACACATTGAGCCAAAAATGAGTCTCATCACTGAACACAATTCTTCGATAAAACAGCGCATCTCAAGCCGATTGATTCACCGAAATCTCGACGAAAACGATGGTCATCCGGGTTTAAATCTTCTACCAGCTGGATCTTTAAAGACTTCAAACCAAGATCTTTATGAAAAATTGTCCATAAAGTGGACGGACGGAGACCAAACTGTTGTGAACAGCGTCGATCTTTTCGACACTCTCATAAACGAATGTTATATTCTCTTCAGTCCGGCAAATAGCTGTCTTAGGTGGTCGATTTTGTGGGGTGCAATATGGTACAAGTCCTCTATTAGTTTGGCGCACAAAACCATTCTTTTGGAACCAAATTTCTAAAATTTGGTAACGCTGTTGAAGTGTATAAGCTGTCACGATAAAATTGCAACGAATACTGAATGCAAGTAACACTGTCAATTCGCAGTCTGACCATTGGTTTGACTTTACTTTTACGGCCCACCTAAGTCAAGATTTTCTTTTATTGTGTTATCCGTACGTGTTTAATTCTAAATCTCCATAGGCCGGAGCATTGATGCCAATTCGTTCTACATGTCTTATCTATCTGAAGGACCTGGTGTTCAGTTTATTGACTAATCGATGACGTACAGCTCGAATCGTTTGTCGTTGAATCTTCCATCCAAAGCTCGTCAACGCAAATAGAAATAAATGTCTTCCGAAGAATTTTTTCTTGAAACATCCGCTGTCAATAGAATAATCTCCGAGATACCTAGGTCAGCAAAATTGTCTGCTTTTATGATGTTTGTGCTCTGCCCCATTTCCGAGGATGATTCAATAAGCAATCGTCTATGAATAAAGCACGAAACGCAAGTTTTTAATATTTTTTCTCTACTATTTGTCATTGCGATATCCTGTAGGATTTTTTTCATTCAAAATAAGCTGCTGCCTATCCTCCTCATTCGAGCCGAATTTTTTTTCTGCATGGCCCTCTTTGTATAAAAAAAGTTGCGGAAACCAGAACCAGTACGATAGATATGGCAGCAATTCGTATCGCAAATAATGTAATTTGGCCATGGCGATTGCGGATCAATCAGCTGATGCTAATGGCAATTTTTCTGTGTCAAATGGGGTTTCTTTTAATCAAATCTGTTCAATAATTAACTTAAGCATTGCCCTTATGTAGAAAACAAGCTCGTGAAGATTATTCCGTTTAAATTCCAATAACTTGAAGCTTTGGCCTTTCTAGTCGATGTAACCGTAAATTGGAGCCAACTCTCCTGGTCTGCCTGTTCTCTGGCGTGTAACAATGAGTCAAGGTTTCTTCAGAAGTGTGAACTGCAAGCACTGCTTTGAAATTGACAACCGTATCTGCTTGTTGTCCACCACATTGAGCCGACAGCTTGTCATGGTTAACCCATCCTGTAACATGTTGATTGCCGTCCCTAACGAAACGCGTACGGTCAATGCTATTTCTCGTACTTTTGTTCGGAAATCGTCTAAAATCGTGTCACAGAGATCTTCTTTTCGGTTTTTTTTTTTAACAATTTCGTCTGCCTGCTGGCTTGGGCGCAACTTATCAAAACCAGTTGTACGTCCACGCCTTACGATTTTCTTAAATTTTTATTTAGTGAATGCTTATATCCAGCATCCAACTTATCTTACTGAATTACGAAACGTTATTGTTTATTTTAACACTTTGCCAAATAAGAACGAACTAATGAGTCGATCTTAAGTTTTGCAAAATTTCGTTCATGTACTCAATGGTAATGACACCTGTATTTTGAAGCTGGTACTTAATGATCCACCCCTGTATCTGCACCATTTGTGGGGTAATTAGACCTTATGATCACTCTACAGGCAGCTCTGTTTTGGATCGCATTGTCATGGACGATCTGGCTTTACTCATAATTTAATATTGGAGTAATTCAATTGTTTTTCATTATGTCTCTCCCTTAAGATTGACAGGAACGCTTGAAGATTGTATTATACACAAACTAGTTGGTTCTGAGCACATGTCTCCCTTTGTTTTAAAAATGTGTTCCTTTACGCTCTCAAAACCATGCCGTAAGCCTCTTTCCCCTGATCGATAGATAGAACCTTCTTCTCTCTTCAACTGACCCATTTCGAGGTATGAAAACTTTAATGTTTTTGAGAAAAGGTCCACTGATGAGCAAATAAAAGGAACAAGATATGTGTACAAGGCACTTTCCAGTGCGTTAAATCCAAGTCACTTTGAATGATTTTAGGTTTGATGCCCATGAAGCAAAAAGTGGTGTGCCTTAGGGATCCGTTCTGTCCCCGATACTCCTTTGAATGTTTTTCAGTGATTCAATGTCTGCCACTTTTAACTCAATATATAGCTTTCCTTTAAATGTCCCTGCGGCAACATATGTCGTAAGTAAACCACCACCCTAGTGATTTGGTGCTTCCAAGAGACCCTGCTTCTGCTGTGTTAGAGACGAGTTTTGGACACCAAACCATTGTTAAACACGAACAACTTTAAATTCTTTGTATAAATGCCAATCGCTATCTGTATTCAAAAAGGCCAAAAATTCTGTGATATGTTTAGATTTCCTCAAGATTTATTCGCTCAAAACTGAAGTATGTCACCCACACGTTCTAAAGTTCAAAACTGTGCGACTAAACCCATAGATGACGCTAGTATTGGCATGATGTCTCTTCTTTTGATCTCTCGCTGTTTCAACACCAATGCCAGAAACATTCTATAAATTGCACTCTTCTCGATAGAAGTTCTCATCAGTGTACCATTATGTTCGATTCGGGCATACTCTGAAATATTATGATTATTTTCTAGACAATCAACTTACTTGCCTTGCCCAGCTCTTTCTTTCCTAGTCATTATAACCTGCAAACATTCAAAACCAACGTCCATCGGAATCTCTCATTTTGCTTTCCTTATTTATCTGCTCCCGTGCTGCGTGCAAATATTTTAATATCCCTTGAGCCAGCGCCATTTGTTACGAAATAACATCGTCTAAATCTTTGATTTTTATGTTTGGGACACACGAAAATTATAGACTTAATGGGCTTTTCTTGGAATACGATATGCGATTCTTACAAAGGTCGTTAACTTCTTCACAGCTCACTTCTCCGTTCATTTTCTTGGCCGTTTTGCTTATAGAATGGGCAAAAATTCTCAGTTAGTGTATTTCGCTTAGCGGCTGCACAGGGTCTTAGGCATTTGCCTACATATTTGCTTCAACACGACTGTGAGTATGTGTCCAGACACGTTTTCTTCACCAGTATTGACGTATTGAGCTGCCACAACCAATTTATTTTAGTGCAGGCAATATTTGCTTCGTTACAGTTGCTCGTGTTGCTTTTGCCTTAATGCAGAAGAACAAGGGAATTTTTTTTTGTAATGTGTGAGCGTTCGATTTCTACTAATCAGTTTTTTTTTTAAATTAAAAGTCAAGATTCCAATCCACCTTAAGCCAACTTAAGGCAAGATTTCCAAGGTGCCTATGTGAAATTTATTGCAAATTGTACTGTTTCACTCATGTTTTATATTTCACTGTAACTGAGCCAGTTTTTTCTTTGATCAGCATACACTGTTATGTTTTGACGTAACCTTCTCCTAAAGCTTGTCGACTTCAAAGTCTCTTTGTCCACCATGTCATAGTTTTTGCTTTCTTGGCTTACATTGCTCGTTAAAGCGAGCTATAATAATTTCGTACATAGAATACTCTAGAAAGGCTTACCCAATGTCCTTCATCGGCTTTTCGTTTCCTCGTCCCACCGTGAAATTTCCTTATTAGTGCGATGACATATCTTCGATTTAAGGAACAGTTAAACCAACGGACCAACGGACTGTCTTTCGATAGTTAACGACAGTTTCCCCATAAGCGACAATTTTGTTTGTTAGCATATCCACCGAGTGATGAATGAGTCTCATCGCTAAAGAAGATGTTGTGTAAAAATTGGCCATCGAAACACTGATATTCAAGCACCCAATCGGCGTATTTTCTATGCATTTCGTGCCGTAAGGCAAGCGCCAGTATTTTTTTTTTTTTTTTTACATTTTTGCATATAGTTCGCTGAGATGCACGATTATATCGACCATAATCTGCTCGTAATGCGCGATTATGACCCAGGCATTTTATACTCTTCCACGACCGTAGGATAGGTAACTTAATTGCTTATATTATATCATATCACTTAAACTGCTTGTAAACTCAAACCGTCCAAGATCTTTCTATAAATGACTTATGTATATCTAACAGAAATTTCCAAACGGTGATCAGATGCACTCTACGATTTTCACTGGCACTGGCAGGTGTGATAAAGTGCATCTTAGACATACGTACTTCATAAGATGACTTTCCTCATCAGCTAAAAAATTAGATACTTTTCCACATCAAAGACAATTTAAAACTTCCATTTCATAGCTTGTTCGTAACCAGTAACTGCTATCAAAAATCTCACACCATTTCAGGGCATTCTGTACTGTTTGTACTTGTTGGTCTTCTTGCGTTATTTGGTCAAGCATTAGTTTGTTTTAAAGTATAAAAGTCTGTTTTTTTTCTATCGCACTTTATGTTCAAAAGAAATAGAATTAATTGTTTAACTTGAAGTAGAATCTCAACTAATAATTTTTTTTGTTTTTTTGTTTTCTATTTTCTAAGGTCTAATCCCGGGACACCAACTCAACCACGACGACCAGATTTTATAGCCGTTGGTCTAAACCAACAACAAGCCAATAATAATCAGCAGCAACAGCAACAACAGTCACAAATCTATTATGAATATGCACCTGGTCTTCCCACCCAACAACAACAGCAACAAATGATGTTGCATCATAATGGTTTAGCCCAACAACAACAGCAACAGCAACAGCAGCAGCAACAACGTGGTATGGGAGTTGGCAGTGCCATTGGGGGAATGATGTTAGCCAATAGCAATCAATATGGATCCCCACAAAGGCGTTTTCTATCCGAAGGTGAACTTGTCCGACAAGGTGGCGGTAGTGGTGGTCCCATCGCCAACGAATTATCTTATGCACGAACGAACAATACAGTTGATAATATACGAGAGCTAGCCGGTAGTCCACAACGTGGTGTTTACATGTGGAAGGACACATCGCCTGGCTTTAATACTGGCCCAAGCGGTGGCGGTGGTAATAGTGCAGGCACTATACCAAATCATCATCCATCCCAGTATATGAATATGGCACAACATCCATTGAGTCATGTTATGAATCAAGTTCGCTTACCATTAAATGAATATCATCAACAACAGCAGCAGCAGCAACAACAACAACAACAACAACAGCAGCAACAGCAGCAACAGCAACACCAAATGCAATATGATATTCATCATCATCGATCGAATCCAACAAGTCCAACAATAGTTGTCGCAACTTCACAGCATCTAACTCCGAATCCAGTTCAAACATCACAACCGTATGGTATGATGAGATATGGTGGTGGTGTAGGAGGTGGTAATAATCCATCAACTAGTACAGTAGTCGCACAGTCATCATCGACAAACACATTAGTTGGCAGTGCGGGCGTCAGTAGTAGTTCAGGTGGCTATCAGCCAGCTTTACGTGGCGGTGTACCAGTATTCCCTCCAAATCCAAATCTACAACCACAACCATCACCACAAATTAAACGTAAACAAACACCCACAAGACCAATGTCATTTGTACGAGCTTTAGAAATGACCGATTCAATGGAAATGCAATCAATGGATCAACAACAACAACAGCATCCATCCCGCAACAATGGCAGCATAGTGAATGCTGCCAATAATATGTCAGCAAATAGTTTAGGTCCATCTGTAGTGGGCAATCAACAAAGAGCCACTACACCAACACCAGATCGTGCAAGCGTTTACGACATGAACTATGAGATATCTGTATAACCCATTAAGAAAGTATCACCCAATCCTGCCTTTGGTCCAGCTCCCAAACCGAAGATACTTTCTACCTTCTTTTAAGGTTCAACAAGAAATCGGATTGTGTGTGATTAGAGGTTGTGAACATGTGAAAGGGGAAAGCTGTCGTTTTTTTAAATTTCTCAAAACAACTAGCAGTCAGTTGTTTTGGTTTTTTTATTTTCTAAAACGTTGCATACATACAAATAGAAATTATATCTTTCGAGGCTCTTTTAGATGTAGAAGGAGACTTGCGGTTCCAAAGTTGACCTTGTCAATTTATTTATCTGCATGAGATTTCAATTCGTTTAAAATTTACTCATTTTATCTTATTGACTTTTATTAAATGAATTCTGAAAATTTTGAATTTCATTTCCTATTTACTGTTTGTTTTTTTTTTTTTTTTTGGCGACGACCAACAAGTGAATGATGAAAGTCAATCGATTTGTCAATGACTATTGTACATGCCTACACGCTTCGGTTGACCTTAATTATTTACTGTCATTGGACAGAGTTAAGAAAGAAGTTAAGCATGAGACAGATCTTTTTCCCTATGTTCACATAACTCGTTCTTATTATATATATATATTTTTTCAATAAAAAAAACAAAAGATAATCCGTTGCTACCATTTAGATTTTGTTAACTTTAAAATTAAAATGAACTTTTCTACTCTAACTGTTATTATCTTACCACGTAAATGCTAAGCCCAAATGAAACAAATGAAAATTGCAAAAAACAAACTTTGAGAATAAAAGTAAACCGAAAGAGAAAAACAAAAAAAAAAAAAACAAAATAAAACAGAAAATAGTTGTAAATTATTTTTTTACATATTTAAATGAAGAGAACTTAAAACAAAATGTAAATGTGTTTTATAAGGCAATGAAAAATATGCATACATATATACATATATAGACACCCTTATATAAATATTTATATATACATATATATATCGATTGAATGGTATTACAATGTGGTAAATAATTTTTAAGACACAACAAATAATTAATAACTAATTTAAAAAAACAAAATAAAACAAACAAAGTACTGTGTAAAAAGTAATAATGTCTATCAGTTTAAATAGTAAACAAGAACAAACTCCATCCCCCCAACAGGCTAAGTCAACATCTTAAATTGTTTTTGTTTTAATTAATTTTTTATTATTTTTTTTTTTTTGTAATTTAATTTTTAACACTAAGTTGGTTTATTTCTTTTTATTTTTATTTTTATTTTTATTTAAATAAATAAATAAAATTTTAATTAAAATAAATTAAAGAAAAAACAAGAAAGAAAATTAAAACTGAAGTTTAACTTTATTAAGAATAATATTTAAATAATTATAAATTAGTAATTATACATACATAAATGAATAGAATATAAAAATAAACGCAAATATATATATATATATTTAAATTAAAAAAAGAAAAACAAAATTTGTATATGAAGATTAGTTTTTTATACCAAACCTATATTTAATTACTAATTGCTAATTTTTGATTAAACAACAACAATTAATAATCAATTTGAGGAAGCACTATCATAGTTTTTTTGAAAGTGAAGAGGTTGATTAAGTTTGGCGTTTTTCTTTTTTTTTTCTTTTGAGAGACGATCGCTTATTCCTTTCATTAGTTTTTGATATTTGATGGTTTGCTGGGTGGTGTCTGGCTAGCTGCCTGCAGTTGTGCACGTAAATTTGGCTGTAGTCCTCGTCCACTTGTGTGCGCCACCTAAGATCTATGAGTTTGATCTCTTCTTAGTTGCTCCTCTGGACTAGAGTCCAAAACTTTCCGTTCTTGCATTCATAATGGCCTAGCTTTGATTATTTGAGCTTTTCTGATGAGGTTGGCATCGCTCTATAGTCCGTATAGTATGGTGTTGAAACGTCTCCTCAATCCATTATTGATGCAAATGGGATCGAAGGATTTTTCTTCCGAAACTCTGTCAGTGCCCTCGCAGAGCTGGGTTGATCATGGTCCTGTATTAAGTGTTTTTTGTTTTTTTTGTTGCTCAAAAGAAGGCTTTCGTATTTAACTGCCTTGTAAGGCCGAGAAGAGTGGTTCTTTCCATTATTTCCGGAATGTTATTAGAATAGGAGTTGATAATGGAGTCGAAGTAGAAAAGTCCTTTACTATTTTATAGTTGTACCTGGCATTTTGACATTTTTCGATATTGTGTGTCTTTGTCTCTTTGCTTTGCCTACGTATTGCTACGCATGCTTCAATAGTAATGACATCTTACTACGTTCTTCCGTTTATGTCAACATCGTCTACTTAAGCGAGTAACTGAATAAACTTTAAAAGATGATGCCTTTGGAGTTGACTCTCGAGAATGATGCTGAAGAAATTCAAATCATCACGTCTTGTGGCAGCTTCTTTCTGATATTGTAGTCCTCGGTTTGCTGGTTTGCTGCTTTGCTGGTTTGCTGGGTGGTGTCTGGCTAGCTGCCTGTTGTAGTCCTCGTCCACTTGTGTGCGCCACCTAAGATCTATGAGTTTGATCTCTTCTTAGTTGCTCCTCTGGACTAGAGTCCAAAACTTTCCGTTCTTGCATTCATAATGGCCTAGCTTTGATTATTTGAGCTTTTCTGATGAGGTTGGCATCGCTCTATAGTCCGTATAGTATGGTGTTGAAACGTCTCCTGAATCCATTATTGATGCAAATGGGATCGAAGGATTTTTCTTCCGAAACTCTGTCAGTGCCCTAGCAGAGCTGGGTTGATCATGGTCCTGTATTAAGTGTTTTTTGTTTTTTTTGTTACTCAAAAGAAGGCTTTCGTATTTAACTGCCTTGTAAGGCCGAGAAGAGTGGTTCTTTCCATTATTTCCGGAATGTTATTAGAATAGGAGTTGATAATGGAGTCGAGGTAGAAAAGTCCTTTACTATTTTATAGTTGTACCTGGCATTTTGACATTTTTCGATATTGTGTGTCTCTTTGCTTTGCCTACGTATTGCTACGCATGCTTCAATAGTAATGACATCTTACTACGTTCTTCCGTTTATGTCAACATCGTCTACTTAAGCGAGTAACTGAATAAACTTTAAAAGATGATGCCTTTGGAGTTGACTCTCGAGAATGATGCTGAAGAAATTCAAATCTTCACGTCTTGTGGAAGCTTCTTTCTGGTATTGTAGTCCTCGGTTTTGTATTTATCGACATCCTCTAAATACGAATGAGCGTGACAAGGATACTAAAGCTGGACATGGCTCTGTATAGTTCATATAAACGTTGTTGTATGGGGGTTTAAAATCAATGAAGGTGTGTCTTGAGTCTTTTTTTTTTTCATGATTTAATGAAAAGTGAAAATTTTGCCGGGTGGACTTTCTTGGTCTGAAGCTCAGTTGATAGCCAGACTGTTGACGGAGGATCTTCAAGTAATATGGCAAACAGGATTTAATATGCGATGTTCAGGGGACTTATTCTTCAGTAGTTTGCACAGTGCACGTGAGGTCCTTATTTTAGGATCGGATAGATAAAAATGAGGTTTCGTTCGTTGCGAAAACTTTTGTCAATCCAGGTTTTTTAAATGATGTATCCTCCGAATCCAATTAACATCTGCTGCTTAAGAGAGCTGCTGTAGTTAGGCCATCGGGTAGAATAGATTTGTTAAGACTTATGCTTAGAAATGGAAGAAATGATGCTCGTCATCGCTTATCAATCTGCTGAAATATTTTTTGCAAATCCTCACCAGCGACTGTGGTTCTTCTTTTAGGTTTCCTTCTACATCATTGCAAATTTTTTTTTCAGGCTTAGAAAGTTAAACATGTTCGTTTTATCTGTTGGTACAACGTCGGAGCTTCGCTCTTTTAATAGTACTTCTCTGAGGTCTTTTTTCGCTCGTACAGCAGTCGGAGTGTTACAGTTTTTTTCTGTAAATATGACAGATATGTTTGTCTACGTTTGTTACCGAAGCAGGGATTGCTTTGTTGTCTTGGGTTCTAAACCAGTAGATCAAAGCCGGCGTCTGTGGTTAATTTTTGGGAGTGATATCACTGGTCTTCTACGTTTGCTGCTGGCGGCATCGGACTCTTTGAGAGAGAAGGAGAAACTTGATCGGAAAAGACGTTGTCTTACGATTCTAGCCATTCGATTTTGTACTGGCTTACAAAGGTTTGTTTGCTTAGGACTGTTACGGATATCAGCATCCATATCTTGGCTACAACAAGATAATAGCCCGAGCCAACCTATTGAGTCGACTGCAAATTTATGCTGGCTGGCGGTGTAGGTCGGTATCGGTATGCCACTGGGCATTTTGTCTTGATGCAATCATTTGCATTCGAAGCATGATCAACATGCATTTTTACCACTGGAAGCCCTTCTAACATTCCTCTACTTGATTCTATCCTGCGCTAAAGGATAGCCAAACCAGAATAGCTACAAAGTTGTCTTCCAACAAATTTTTTGTCAGCTTCGAGGTGCATATTGATGACATTAGCTTGTTAAAACATCCAAACAACAGACTATTTCTGTCCACAGTAACATCACATTTGTAGAAAGTAAACCGTTTATTCGCTGAATTTATCTTGGACAAACATCCTAATACGTTTATTGACCCTCATCTTTAACACTGGTACAACGTACTTCAGATCAACAGTAGTATTCTTTGGCCGCTGCCATTCCGATGTTTTCAATTGATTTTCATTTCGTCGGTCTAAAGTATGTACTATCAATATTTCATTGTCTAGAAGGACTGGACTTTGGAAAAATCAACGTTGTGTTTGCCTTTTTGTTTAAAATTCCATTTATTCTGCCCTCAATTAATTGACGTTCGGTTCTTTTGACCACCACATCCAATAACGCCCCAGTACTAATTTTCCGCATAATGTCAACAGTCTTTTTCTACGATTTGCTTTTGCCAGGAGTACGATGTCCAAGTCAATGAAGGCTTTTTGCAGATTTTTTGAAGCACATTGCTGTTTCTTTATCTTTTTTCAAAGTAAAATGCCAGACAAGGGTAATTGAACAATTTTGATATAAACCATAACTACGCCACTAAAAAGTCAATCAAAGAAAAGCAGAAGAATTGCAATTTGACTCATAAAATATTTTTATTCGACCAATAATAGTAAAGTAAAGTGTATTTCCTCCGTTCTACCCCCTCCTTTTTGGAATGGAATTTATGATGTTTTAAAGATAATTATTTGGGGTTGTTAACAGCGTTGTGCTGTTTTCCACTTTCGAACAATTTTTGTGCTATTCTTTTGTGGGACGGCCACTCTAAAACGGATTCACTTGTCCAACAAAGGATTTATTTACCATCACAACGAACCACGACAATAATGTGGAAAATAAAGACATCAAAGAAATGAGTTGCAATAGAGCATGAGGATCTATGTTACCAGTTAAAATGCTGGTGACATCAGCCTCACGACATGTTATATAACTTGATCAGTATCATTCGATCTAAATAGGGTGGTAGTTCGAAACTGTCAGTCCAGGGCAAATTTCCAGACGAGACACAGATAATAAAATAAGAATAAACTGCAATATATGAGTGCTGTAGTAGAGTGACCCGACTCGATTTCTTTACTTTTTTTTTGATATTTTAGTGGAATTTTAGAGACTGGAGCGGTTTTGCTTTCATTAGCTCTTGAGAGAGGAAAGAAAAACGTCCTATATTGTAGATTCTTCATTGCTCGAGATAGGGGTTTGCTGTTCAGTTGCCTTTTTATCGATTTCCATAGCTATGAGCTATTAATTTACCACGATAATCACATTTTACCTTGTCCGATTTTGGCAAGAGTATACATATTTGGTATCGCTTTCAATGACCGCCAGGCTTATTTTTCTTGTTGCTTTGGGCCAATGCTCCCAAAAGCCCCACGGGCATCCCGATGGTTTTTCTCAATTATATCCATGTCATCTGCATATGGTATGAGAGAAGAAAGACTGATTTTAAAAATATTCTTCTTTTGGTGTTTGCTTGTGAGTTGCGAACAAATCTTCCACCTACGATGATGAAGCCCTATTTAAGACAATACCACACCAGACTAGTTGATTGTACGAGTATTTAAAAAGAGGCCGAACAGAAGTTATACAAAGGCATTAAGTAGCATATGGGTCGAAAAATTCTTTAGCTCAGTGCTAGACAAAACTGAGACCGGAGTTGGTTAAGTTCAGTTCATTGTCACAAATAACCCTTAATTTAATTTTAAATTAACTAGATCCAAAGTTTTAAGACGTTCTCGAGTACATGTTATAAAGTAGTCTGGGTTAAGTTCGACAAAGTTTTCCTGCTACAACTTAGAAATGGATTCTTGCAGTGGAAAACAATCAGAGGGAGACGAAATATCCCGAAAGTTTTTAATTTGCATAAACTGATATAATCAAATTGACAGTAGTACAGTTAACATGATCTATTGTCAGAAAGAATAACAGAGGAGCGAGAAGGCTTTCTTATGGTTTTCCAAAGAATGCGTAAATGGGTTTAGATACCGTGCTCTTAAAGAGGATAGAGTGTCTTTCTTTTAAAAAGGAAGTTAAAAATTGGTGCTGATGCTTCGATGAATTTTGTCTAAATAATATTATTCTGACTGGAAAGAGCTCATAAGAATACGTGTGAATTGAAATGTATCCAAAACTAATGAAGGGGATCGATTGTTTGTCGTTATTAATATAATTTTCATTTTAACAAACCTTGGGATGAGCAGTTGATAATCACATGTAACTTATGATGGATGGATCTGTATAGTTTCCAAAATGTAAAAAAAATATACTTTTGGTTTCCTTCTATTAGTGATAGGTGGTAGAGTTTTCGAAAAACCAATTGTTTTTGTTTTTTTTTTTATTTTAGTTTGCCGTTGAAATATGTATATTTATGATGAATGTATGGTACTTAACTATCTTTTTTTTTCTATTTTATTTTTAGTTTTTAATTTAAAATCATTGTCCATTTCACAAAAAAAAAAAAGAAAAAAAAAAAGAAGAATCAATTCATGCCATCATTCAACTGCTCATTTTCATCTATGTATGTCATATTTGTGTGAATTTTCTTTTCAGTTCTAGAATATTATCATTTATTTTAACAAAAAAGGAAAACAGTTGTTGTAGCATCACCATTTAGGTATAGTCAACGATCCTCTCAAAAACAACTTAAGATACAAAATCCATACAAATATTGAAGTCTTTTTAAAATTATCAAAGAAAATACAAATATTTTATCTAACCATTTTAAAATTATCTCATCGATACATCAATATTTAAAGAGAAAAAACCAATTAATCAAAAAAATAAAAAAACAAGCAAACAATTATTGAAATCAAAACAAAAAAAAAAAAAAAATAAAAGAAGGCAAGCTCTTATAACATAATTTGTAATTAAGGGGGAGAAACGTAACGAGACGATTGTTTTATTGCTCATTAGCTTAAATGAGATTTGTTATTTATTTAGATAACATTAAATTTATTTAAACATTTTATTTTCGGCCATTATGCTAAATTATTAAATTAACTACAATACCTAACGCAATTTGTATAGTGAAACGATGGAGTAATACGATTTGTTTTTTTGTTTGCTTTGAATTTTAATTTAAAATTTTTAAAATACCTTAGACTAATTTTTAACGAGGATAACTATAGTTAAGAAATTCATGATAATTTTGTAATAAAAATAAAATAGATATCTTTATAATTTTTTAGTTATAATTAAATTTAATTTGTTTGTTTATTTTTTTTTTAATTTTGTTTGTTTTTGTTTTAAGAAAACAAAATAAAACAAATGAAAACCTGTACAGAAAAACGAAATATACAATTGAATAAAGCTTGGTTGAACAATGCACACAAAAATACAACACTTGTTTATTTTTTTTTTTGTCTTTTTTGTTTTGTTCTTACATTATTTTTAATGTATTATACATTTATTTTTTCTTATAAGTTTTTCTTTTTAAAATTTCGCCAAAGTTCCAATCAGTTTTTTGGTCTGGGATTTTTACTGAGCCGGCCATTGAAGCAATCGAACATTCCTATCGGCAAAGCACTTGTTCGTTACTTTTGCAGTATGCTTAGATTCATGCGACTCGCTTTGGCCCTGACATCCCTCCAAGTCTTCTTGACTTGGTGGTTGTCTCAGACCATACAAACGTGCTACTTCAAGACCAATTGTCACTGGAAGGAGTTTCAGACCATGATCTTCTGTTTTGTACATATGACATTGATTTCTCATCAAATCCCCTGCTGAACACCTTTCAATTTCGTGATTTCGCAGCAATAAATCATAGCATCCTTCACCATCATGCGAGCCTTCTACCGTGGCATTCGTGTTACTTTCTATTGGACATTAATGATAAAGTAGAAATACTTCAGACCCTTATTAAAGATCTTTTTAATATACATGTTCCTGTTAAGACCGTTACAGTGCGCAATAATAAATGCCCATGGTTTACCACTGAGGTGCATCATGCTATAAAAACTCGTCGAAAATTATATGCTGAATTCAAAAAACTTTCTACTAGGCACAATTGAAAAAAAATGTTTTGCAGAGCAAAAAACCAGAAGAGCAAAAAAAAACATATTTTTTGTCAAAGCTCAGCATTGACCAACCGTCAAAGAAACTTTGGGCAAATTTACGTTCTATTGGGATAGGAAAGAGTCATATGACAAACTAAAATGCCAGATGCAGATGAGTTAATTGAGGCCTTTTCCCCTAACCCTAGTTGCAATTCTTCGTTTTTACCGGGAAATCAACTTTTCTTTGGTGGATCTCCGTTGTTGGAATTTGAGGTAATATCTGGATGTGATCTTACAGGTTCGTGCTCTCAAATCTAAAGCGATTGGTGATGACGGAGTAGACTTACGGTTTATCAAAATAATACTTCCCCATTTAATAAGCTCAGTAACTCATTTATATAATTTCTGTATTACCTCTTCAACCTTGCCGGATTATTGGAAAAAAGCAAAAGTCATCCCTGTGCCCAAAAAGACCAACACCTGCTTAGTAACAGATTTCCGTCCAATAAGTATTTTACCTTGTTTGTCGAAAATCCATTTCCAACCACCTCAATTGTTTCAATCTATTATCGCCAGTGCAGTCAGGTTTCCGATCTGGCCATAGCTGTTCTACAGCTATGATCAAAGTGCTTGACGATATTAGAATTCAATATGACAGGGAATATCTTTCAATGCTCTGCTTACTTGATTTCTCGAAGGCATTTGACACGATCAGTCACGAGGTTCTTTGCACTAAACTGAAACTTTATTTTGGTATGAGTGATTCCTCGGTGTGCTTGATTAGGAATTACCTCACAAATCGTGTTCAAAGAGTTATTGCTAACTCAAAATGCTCTCAACCAAAAAATATAGTTTCTGGAGTTCCCCAAGGTTCAGTTCTTGGCTCAATTCTTTTTTGTCTTTTCATTAATGATTTACCGCAAGTGTGTCAAAATACATATGTACATATGTATGCCGATGACGTCCAGATATACTAGTACCTTTCTCGACCACTTGGCCTGGTGGAAGATCTTGTGGATAGATTTAATTCAGACTTGTCTTCCATTGCAAAATGGTTTCAAGACAATGGTCTGATTCTAAATCCAAAAAAGAGTCAGATAATTTTAATTTCAAAAAAAATTTACAATGTCGAAGAGTTACCGCCTATTTTTCTCAACTACACAAGGCTAATCTTCTCTGACACCGTGGTGATTCTTGGATATAAAGTAAATCGGTCTCTTTCTGCCACTGATCATGTGAACTTAATTATAGCGCGTGTATATGCAGGATTGCGAAAGCTCTGGCTGTTTAGTAGTCTTACACCTGTTAGCACCAAACTGAGGTTGATAAAGTCCATTCTTTTGCCGATTTTTGATTATGCTATAGTTACGAGTATCTACTGTAAACTAGATTCTCTCTGCCAGCACAAATTACTTGTTGCTTTTAACGATATGGTTCGATATGCCTTTGGAGTAAGAAGATACGATCATATAACCCTTTACCATAAGTATGTCCTTGGGTGTTCATTTTCTGATTCTTGGACATTAAGATGCTGTGTGTTTTTACATAAATTAATACATAAACAATCACCACCGTATTTATTTGAAAAATTGAAATTTATTCAGTCACCTAGAACTTTCAATCTTATCTCGCCCTCTTATAAATATCTTAACTCGTCTCGCCTCTTCCTTGTTCATGTTTCCACACTGTGGAATTCACTGCCTACCACCATTAAACAAGAAATAGGAGCTAAGCAATTTAAATGTGCCCTATTTGCTCACTTTTCATCTTTGTAATCTATTCTTCTCTTCTTCTCTCTATTTCACCTTTCTTTTCCCCCTATGCTTCCCCAATGTTTTCTTTCCGTTCCTCTGTGTTAGTAACGAATATTCTTTAAGCTAGTTTAAGATTTGATTCAATACCTGTAAATTTAGTTTATTCTTTCTTAATGTTTTAATTGTGCTCTTTTTTTGCATAAACTAATTTAATGTGGTAAATTAATTTGAATGAGCTTCCATGTACTATAAAAAGACTTCTGTTCTTATCTGTACCTTGCCAAATAAAATTGAAAATTGAAATTGAATTGTCCTGTAGTTACTTGCAAATGGAAACGCTACTATTACTCGTATCCAGGTCCCTTTTTATTTTTCTCTGGCCAGAACATTTTAGATCCAGTGAATTAGTCCAACACCATAATAGGAATAACAATAATCCTCAGAGCATAATATTTTCTCTACCATTTTTCATTGATTTGACAGTGAATGTAGAATCAAACCCCGTCCAGGCTGGTACCTGTTCCAAACAAATTAATTTTGGTCTCGTTAGGCTAAAGTTAAGGATGAATCATCTGTTAGTATTTTTATAAAAAGGTCATACAAAAAATGTTGTACCCTGGCAGAAGGCCTTCTGTAAACCAAATTTTTTAATACATTTTCTATGGTTTCAGCCCCACGAGTAGCTTGACCATTATTGTTCTTGAGTGCTTAAACTGTTTTTGGATAGTTCGTAAAACACGAGTTCCTAATGGCGCTCACAAAAAATCAAATAAAATCGCAGCTCCGTAGCGACCAGGCGACATTACCAAAACAACTGGTGCACGATTATCAAATTAAGTGCGCAATAAATCTATTGTTGGACGGCTTGTTTGCCATGGGCCCCATTTTGCCGGAACAATAGCTCGCCCAACTCTGAATTCTCAATTTCTGTCCATAAAAATGTCTTGGAAGAAAAATGGTCCAATAATGCCGCCACACCAAACAGCCATGCGCTCAGGGTAAATTTGTTTCTCGATGACTCCGTGTGGCATTTCTGTTCCTCTAATATCTCAATTTTGCTTGTTTTCGTAGCCGCAGAGATGGAAATGCACCTCATCTTACATAAAAGTTGATTTTTTGATCAATGGTGCTGGTTCTGGTTGAGGTTCTCGTATTTAGACCCACACTTTTGCAACAGCTGAAATATAAACCGTTGAGCGTACGTTGTCAGTGTCAGCGTTAGTCTAACGAACTTTCATCAAAAAGTTGTGCACACCAGCTGCATGCTGGTGCAATGTTTCGTTAACATGACATCCACTTTGCAAAATTTTCCAACTTTTTTCAGGAAATAATCAATCATTTTCGTACCGCAAAATATTATAATTTATTCTTATTTTATGTTTGGAACTGAGCTGTTTTAGCACATCGAATTGTACTGATCTCAGTCTGCTTTCAGCCCAGATTTTCGTCCGAATTATGGTTTTTTTTTTTAAATTCCTTACCATTCCTAAAGAGTACGAGATATTTTTGACCTAAAAATAGGTTTTTTATTTTATCCCGCAGTTTTGCCCAGCTAGGTATGTTTCTTCCGCGCCGTTTTTCCAGAAAAGCCTTCGACAAACTAAACAACAGCAAAAAAAACAGCTGTTTTCTCGTATTTCAGTTGTTATTTGAGCTCAGGAAATATAATACGAAATGGACTTACGTCATACAAAGAGAATAGAAATGTTTACAGTAGGATGTGTACTTATTATTTTGCTCACCAGTGTAGATGTGCAAGGCAGAATGTTGCTGTGATCAATACGATCTGACACCATATTCTACGAGTTTTGCTACTGCTGTGCTGGTGGTACTTGTACTGGTGCAGATGCCATCAAGACAAAAAGAAAATAAGCTAATGCAAAAATAAATTAATGATTGCAGCAATCAAGTCTTTGTTTCATTTCTCAAGTTAATCTGCTGAGAGTGAATTTGGCATAATTGTTCTAGTTCTCGATCTGTCAAGTCACATGTCATTAGAGTGGTTTGAAACTCCGCACGATAGTCTTGGCCTTAAAGTATGATTGAGAGCACCATTTTTGAGTGACAGCAGGGTCTAGTTCTAAAAATCAGTCAAAAGGTGTTAATCTTGTGGAATATTATCTTTAGCCTTTTATAACGTTTTTTTTTCTGCCGTCAGTTTACTAAGTCTTGATATTTATTACTTGTCAGTTAGGACTGTATAGGTGTTTTTGGCCGCCTGGGGTCGTACTGCTTATTAAGAATGATTTTGTGACCGTGTGTCCTTAATAACATGAATAATTTTAGCTTTTAATTAGTCGATGTTGTTGTTTTGCAGAGGGGTCGAATTACTAGATCTTGACAGCCGGTTTACATGATAGAATGTTTACGTCAAAGACTCCTTCAATAAGTTAATTCTTTCGTTTGCTGTAGGTATAGCACGTAGCGTCATACAATTTTGAACAAAATCTCTTCCACATGTATGCCATTCAATCGGGGAAGTCATGCTAATCATGGCTCTTTGGTGAATATCTGACGTTTCCATCACAACCTGTGAATTTTTTGCTCCCCATTTAGTCAAAAATCACAGTTTTTCGATAGAACAGCGGATCCAATGTCAGTTGATATTGAGCCCATTCATCGAAATTTTGATGCAAACGATAGTTATTCGGCATCAATTCTAGCACGAGCTGGATTATCCTTAAAGCTAAAATCTTTGCATAAAATTTGCCATAAAGTGGACGGAAAAACACCAAGCTGTTGTGAACGATGTAGAAATGACAAATTTGGATCTTTTTCAACACTCTCCTAAATGGATCTTTCAGTTCGCACTCTTCTTATGGGTCTGGATGTCACTGTTGATGTAAAGAGGGTGTGTATTTGCTTGAAGTTTAGTACGTCTTCCCAAGCGTAATGCAGTAAAATACGAAAATATGTCTAAATACAATATTTGTTTATTACCGTATCGTCAGATTACATACACATTCTAGTTATAGAATTACGAAAGCTGCATTAGAGGTTCGATGGATACATTTGAAGTTGATGAAGCGATGCATTTCAACTTAAAAAATGGCGCCAAATTTGGTAATGTCCTGTTTTTCATGCACTACCGATGTCATGACTTCAAGACTACTTACTTGCCGGCCCCAATGAACAAGACTCTGCATTTAACGCTCCTGGCCAGATGCTTCTTCTAGTGCCGCACTCTAGTTGGTTTAAGTCTCCTTCTACTTGCGTGCAGTTGTCCTCTGCTTAGTTACTAAACCCGAGGATTCTTTTTAACCGGTACTGTGACGTCCACTTGTTGAACATGACCCAGCCATTTCAGACGTTAGGTTAGGTTAAACGTATGACTAGAACCATGTGGTTGTACAGTAGTACAGTTTGTGGGTCGATGTTTTCCTCCATTTATCGACAGCATAAACGAAGTGTCTTTTTCTTGAAATGGCCAAGTCCTTTTTTATCCGCAAGGTCAAAACCTTATGGAGCCCGATCGGGATGACAAGAATCTTGTAGAAAGTCATTTTGATTTTATGAGAGAGAACTCTGTTAGCACAGTAACTCGGCAATTATTTTAGCGGTCTATTAGGTTAGGTTAGGTTAGAGCGGCTGGTGGTGAAAGATTGACTAACCCCTCCTCCTCGGCTATGTAAATTTTTCAAAAGTAGTTTGTAAACATGCCAAGCCTCCTTGCATGCTTATCTATGAGACAGTGTCCAGTAATGACACCTATAACAGCATTAAGATGTTTTTTTGTTTAGGAAGATCAAACTTTAAGAGTGATTCAGATCAGGCTTTGAACAGTTGTTTTTGGTTGCTAGTCATGTTTACCCAACAGTCTGCCTAAGGTTTGTTCTTCTGTTAGCATCCAGCCCTAGAATTTGTTTTCACGTAGTGATTGGTATACCCATGATACCTTTTTCAGGTAAGATGGGTACAGTTGTTTCACTTTCCGCAATTACGGCGGCCCTACAGTCCTTGGAATATCTTTATGCCCTGTCACACAACATAGGTGAAAATGTGGATATCATTTCTAGATGTCACTTATATTTTCAGCAAGCGCAGCGCTCAAAATGCCCCCCTGGGGGATCTTGAAAGGTGAAAGAAGAGGCTACGATTAAGCTTATCTGTGAAAACACTGCATAAGTCCACTGCCAGTCTTAAATCCATCCGCATTGAAATGGACTGACGATAGTGAATGAAGGCATCTTCTTTCCAGAAAGATCTAGAGGCGATGGAAGTCATTGTCAAACCAATGTCAGAGCGTAGCGTAGTCGATGTTCTCTGGAAGGATTCTTAGAACGTTAAAAATATAAGTGTGGCAGCCAATGGGTAACGCGAGGTTGGAGACCCCATTTATTTCCAATGGGTTTTTTTTTTACAATTAAACTGTGGCTTTTCTTACTCTTTCTTGAATATAAGGTTTCTTGTTTAGTGTCCTGTCAAAAATTAGATCCAGATTTTTCACTATATTAGAAAAGACTTAGCTGGTAGGCATAGTAAGGCACCTTCCTACCAACCGCTTGAGGTATATTAGCAGTCCATTGAGAGGAAACTGCCTTGCAGCGTACCTGTGTTGAAATATCTTTTGCAATAAGCCCCACCCAGTCTGGAGGCGATTATTCTGCTTTTTAGATGAGACTGAGCAACTTGCCAAGTGAGTTATCCATCTTCATATTTGACAGCGCTGTCGTGATTGCAGATATGTTCACATTGTTAAACGCACCTTTTATGACCATGAACGCAAATATTATTGACTCTTTATAATTAAGGGATCGTTCAATGTGACTGGTCAGTGATTGTAGAGCCGTTTCCATCGATTTTCCTTTACAGTGAGCATATTGGGCCATAAACTAAAGTTATGGATTGATACTAAATCGTATACCATATGATTACCTACATAAATTAATTATTTAAGGTCGAACTTTGATAGTCTTACTTGACTGTATTATGTCTGTAATATCCACATTCATACCCTAGCTAATTTGAGGAGTCGTTCCTATCGATCGCACTGTGGTAAATCTGGCAGTGGGAACCCATGTGCTTGTTAAGCACCTTTAAGCTGGGATTTATTTTTGGATGATGGGGAATTTACGTCCATCCCAAATCAGGGATGTAGGTTCTTCATAAAACCTATGGGCATAGCATCGGGTGCAGGATGTCTCCCTAAGGTCTCAAGAGCCGCCTTTGGCATATAAAGAGTTTTTCTGTCGCCACTTCTACTCCGGGTTTCGAGACAACCATGTTTCCATGTTGGAAACAAGACTTTTTACAAAGATTTTAAGAACAATGGCTAGTTAAGAACAAAAGTGATTCAAGTAACATTTTTAAAAAAAACTGAGCTATGTCAACGGAAATTGAAGAGTTGAAAATCAGAATGGTCTAAGGGCCAAAAGTTTCAACACCAAAAAATAGATAAAATAGATTTGCTGCTACTGCAGCTACTTAGCGTTTATAACATACTCTAGCTAAGTATGGGTGGTGAGCTGGTTGAGATGATTAAGCAATGCTTTGAGAAGTCATGAACTTGCAAAATGGTCTATGTGCCATCGGCTAGTTACTCGAAGCGGTCTAACTCATTGCCAAATCTACTATCTATTGAATAAATCATAAGAAGAAGAACCATCTGGTTCTTGTTCTGTCCAATGCAGCTGTCGCACCACAAAACCGCAGATTTACTATCTATCAGAAATATAGTCTGTTCCAGAGAGGAGTTTTAACAATATGGAAACAAATTCATTGCCTTCCCTGCCGGATATTGCTTCAGGAACATAATTCCATCATTGGTGTTGCAAACATGAAACATGTACACAAAAGTTATACATGAATAGTTGTCGAGAATAAAACATCTGGCTATGGGTCAAACTCGGTAGAAATATGATCTGTTGGAGGTTCATGGGAAGAAACAATTTTTTATTATTTTTTAGTCTCTGCATCATTCATCTTATATGATGAGGATTATGTTCACCTGAATTTCGTCACACTTGCAGCACGTATCCCAACGCGGCCTTCCAAATTTCAAATAATTGAACCTTTTCTTGAAAATTCTATAATTCAACCTGTACCACGCTTCCGTATAGACATGTTTGGCTTTAAATGCCGTGTAAAGCCTGCTTATATTTAAATCAGGGCTTGCAGATTTCTTCGAGCTTTTTCTGTCTACTATAGTAGTTTTCCTCATAAGGGAAAGACATGATATGTCTCCTGACTTCATCTTTCATGGCAGCTGTGTATTTCACGTTTTTTCTAATAGTAAGCAACCGCGAAGGTCACTTGGAATGTTTTATGGCACACTTGTACATGGGTACCTGCTCAATCGGGCAGCACATTACTTGCATTGTACTGATGGCTGCTTGTATCTGGCGAAGTGTAATTCTCGTTTCGGCGACGCACGTTTGATGGGAACTTCATGAGTCCTATGAGGAATGAACATTGCTTTACCCTATCTGCCAGACCGTTTAAAGCAAGAGACAGAGAGAATTTTTGTTATATTTGCACTTGCAGGTTGCATGTAACAAAATTAGTTATTCTGCTTGGCTGCAAAATATTTTATAATATTCATTTTGTAAGCGATACTTGCCATCTTCTCCTGCTTTTTTTAAGTTTTTCATCTTCCCATTTATTTTTTCCTTTTTTTTTCTTTCCATAATAACGAAAGCACTTCTATATTATAGATTAGATTAGATTAGATTGTTCAAGAAGATGGTATAGTAAGTCCCAGATCACTGCGGCCACAGATGCGCCTATTGTGATGTCCTCCCTTTAAAGCTCATCTGTGAAGTCGCAATTCGTCTTAAGGTGAGCTGGCGGCTTTGTCCGCCGCTTCGAGGTAGAGTTTACCTAGGTAACGTTGACGTTGACTAAACCATTTGAGTCACACAGTATGTCTTCTGCTATATCCACGTGCTCGTTGTCTTGTACTATGCCCATGGTCATCAGGTGCTTTTCACACGGCAGAACCCTGTGATCAGTCGAATTTGACTTCTACTTAATTGTAGTAGTTGTTAAGTTTTTTTTGGCAGCTATTTGGTATAAAGTTTTTGGCTTGTCTGTTTCCTTATAGCTGAATGTAGCTTCTTTTCCTTTAGCCAGGTCTTAATATTTCCGTTTATAGTGTTTATTGATAGCCCACAGAATGGTCTTGGCATCATCAAGTATAAGATGTGGATCCTTTTCTGGCTGGTTTCTCTGCTTTAGTGCGATGACTGTATACTCCGGGTCCAACTCATTCTTTTGTTTTGAATCCGTTTGTATACCAAACATGTGAGTCCTTGGCAAATGTTGGGTTTTTCTGTTCTAAGTTAAGACGATCTGGAAATGTAACCTTAAAGTGGTGCCGAGAGTTATATTGTGGTAGAAATTTGTCCATTAAGTGAATTCTAAGTAGTTCGGTTTTTTTTGAATTTGGAATTTCATTCATCTTCTGTGATGAGCATGTAGGCATTTACCATTGCTTCTGTCATGAGTTTTATATTAAGTATTATGCCTCCAAACGGCGGCGGCTGCATACGTTGGGATAGGTCTCGTTAATGTCGTGTACATCCACAGTATCATTTTGAGATTAAGACCCCAATTTTATCCGACTACACTTTTACTGGTCCATAGTGAGGTCTTGGCTCTAGTGATTCCCAAATATTTGACTCCCATGAGAACTCTATTGTTTCATCGAAGAGTGTGGCATTTCTGAGTCTTCCTCGCCTTCTTTTCTTGTGAATCAAACTATGGTGCTTCTTTTGGGATTGGTTTTGAGGCAACCTAAGAGTTCCATTTAGTAACTAGGCTCAGAGCCCCCTGAAGGCGACCCGGGATTGTGTCTTCGGAATTACCTCCTTTCGTAGCTATCACACTGAGTTTATTGCTGTCGAATGAGGTTTTTATTCTTTTATCCCTTAGCATACCTATATCCATTTGCATGTAGTGTCGTCAACTCCCATGTTTTGCCCTCTGTATGTCTGGGGAAATTCGGTGTCGTTAAGTGCTCCTCCTACTCGTATATCGAGGAAATTACCGACCACCACCTCTTTATCTCTGAGAGATTTTTCAATCTTTATGGTAAGGTTTTGTAGAGCGTATGTGATTAATTTTCCAGGTTTGTTGGCATATTGATACTTGTGTAGGGGGTTCATTTGAAGTGCCCCGTCTCTGATAGCTTTGAGGAAAAGGGAAGTGAGGTTTATATGATATATGAGCAACCTCCTTCCACTTTTTTTTTTGTAAGTATCCCATGCGTAGCTAGCCCTGAATAAATTAATTAGTACAGGCAGCAGTTCTGAAATGCCCTTATTTTCTTAGTAAGACTGGGCTTTAAAGCTTTGAAAAGAGTTGATTGCCCAAATTATTTCGTCTTCATGAAAAATTTCCTTTGATCTGTTCCAGTCCTCTCTGAACGATCTGTTTATCCTTCTCTGGGGAGCGTTTTCTTGGGCTTTTAGAATTAATGTCGAGTCTGGGAAGTGTGTTTCGACTTAGAGCTGAAGCGTCTGTAGCCCGTTTTCGGCGTTTGTGCAATCAGGTTTTTTCAGTGAATCAATAGGATCAATAGTTCTGCTTAGAAAGTATTTTAAGTATGCGAGCACAACTTCTGGTGTCATTGATTGTATGAAGGATGTTTGTCTTTTCTCTTGGCCTTTCTAGATTCTTGGTTGTACACGGTGAGTGTATTTCTGTATATTTCCATTCACCATTGCATTTGGCCCATTCGATGAGCTTCCTTGCCTCTACTCTAAGTTTGGCTAGTTTTTTGTTCCACCAGGGGGAAAGCCGTTTCCCTGTTTTATCTTTTATATATATATAACACTTAAGCTAAAAATTTTCTATATCTCTGATGCTTGTATTACATCTACCCAGGTTATCCATAAGTTGTTGACAGTATATGTCCTAGTCCTTGGACTTGGGTTGTCTGATAGTATAGATCTAATAGGATTTTGCGATGGTCCGATATCGAGGCTTCAGGTGAGACACGCCAGTTCTAAACAATGTTTTTTATATGGTAGTGCATAGCCTTCCCTGGTTTATTATATTGTATAAACCAAATAAGCAAATCCATGTAAAATCACAACTTGTTGATTTAAGATTTCATCAGACAATCCAATCGAGCCAATAACACTCGGAGAGGAAGCATATTTCACTAATCTCAAACAACACCATAGTGGAGTTATACCCTCTGTCATATTTTGAGCTTTGTAGGAACCAAAAATGCCTAGCTTTTCACATAGATTCTTTTGATTGTTATTGGGGCTTGCTTATAGATTATAATAAGACAACTAACTCAAAAAAAAAAAAAACGGCACTTAGACCCATATGATTTACAACCCTTCAATGTACAGTATTATATGCTCAACAACTTTTGATGTTATATAGCTATTTTAACTAGCCTTTGCAATAAAGAAGGAGGAAATTGCGAACCATAATATGCGAAAGATTTAGATTAAACACGTTATGGGTAATGTTAAGCAGGGTGTGTCTTAAGACACATAACTAGACACCAAAACGGGCCCATCGCGATCCCTGTGGGACCTGTTGAATTTAACTTCAAGTGGCCAAAAACCTTAACAATCTCCCTGGTAAAACACCCAATTCCTCTACAAAAGCTAAGAAGGCCTTTGAAATCTTCTAAGTTTTCAAAAAAGGATTTTTCTATGTCGCGATGTTGCCTCACATTCACATATTATGTGTGTAATGTCCCCAATAGAGCCTTGGATACCCTATGACTTCCAGCTTCGACCATCTTCTATCCTGGATAATGTCTATTACTGTACAGACGGGTGGTTTGATATCAGCAACCTCACTACTGTCGAGTTGCCCTCCTTTTCTTGCAAGGTCGTCCGCTTGTTCATTTCCTTCTATACTGCAGTGTCCTGGCGCCCAGCACATTCTCACCCGGTTCTGAATGCATAATGCTTTGAGCATTAAAGATGCTGTTAATGACCAGCACCCACAAGAGTAGAGATATGACTTCCCCTTGAGGGGTTTCCCTGGTCACTGACATTCTAGCTGAACTTTGTCCAATGGAACAGTTTACGAGTATTACCATACTTGCAAGCATGTTTCAAACCCAATGCCTTGTTCTTTATCTGCGTCTGCTAGAGCACTTTTAATGGCGCTGCAATTTAAGTTATTGACGGCTCCTTCTTTATCCAGGAAGGCCGCAATCGCTTACTCAGCGAAGTGTAGACTCCTTTCAATTTTCTCCACCACTTCGTGAAGGGCGGTTTCTACAAATTTGCTTTTCATATATGCATACTGCGACTCAGTCAAAAAGCCATTACTGCATCTGTTCCCCCATATGAATTTCCAATAAACGCTCTAGGGTTTTAAGCAAAAATGATGACAGTCTTATTGGTCTGAAATCTTTTGCTGTTATAGGCTCCTATTTGCCAGCTTTAGGTATAAAAACCACCCTAACTTCCCTTCAATCTAAACGAATGTTTTTAGACGGTATGTTAGAATTTCCATAATTTTTTGTATTGCTACCTCCGGTGCTTTCTGAAGCATAATTGGTAGAATACCATCCGGTCCGGAAGATTTATATGGTTCAAAGGACTGCATTGCCCACCGTTTTTTTTCTCTTGAAAAGAGAGAGATTAATGTTCTCAGTGTGCCGTAGCATGCCGTAGTCAACTGATAGCGTGGATCCTGGAAAATGGGTTTCCACCAACGATACAAGGACTTCTTGGCTGCTTTCAGCCCACATTCGGTCGTTTTTTCTGAGAAAGCTACGGACGTTCAAACACGTTATAAATTTCACTTTATTTTACAAGTAGCAAGTAATTTTGTATGAAGCAAATCCCAAGGATTTGAAACATTTCAACATGTCAACATTTCAATTCAATCATTCAATGCATTTCGATCCTGGATCTCAAATACCTCAAAATACCTAAAATGTTTATAGGTACGAGTATGTGGGTACTGAAACTCACCACAGTTATTTAAAAATTAAAGAAAAAAGGCTTTCAGAATGACAAAAACAGTTTATTAAATTCTAAGTAAAACTACTGATCGCAGTGATGGTTTGGACAATACTAATTGCCGTGTAACGTTCTGCAAGAAACTGATTTTTCCAATTAGCTGACTTCAACATGAGTGAAAGACGCGACGCATCAGTGCATCGTACGACTGTTGATGCTTTCACTTCCAGTGCATCTATTAGCGTAGTGGTGTTTGTCAAGTCTGTACGACGTTGCCACAGGTATTTTGTTCATTTATATAAAATACAAAAATCATCTAAAAACGAATTCCTTGCTTCTTAATAAATTAATTTTTATTTTTTTTTAAATAAGAATCTTTAGGAAATTAATTATTAGTTTGAACATTCAAATTGCAGGCATTTGAAAAAAAATGAATACGAATTTATTGTTAATAACAAACATAAAACTAAAGTACCAACTATCACTTAATAGAGGCAAAAATTATATATACTTAATATTTAAAAAAAAAAACTTGTTCAAATGGTAAAAACTGATATTATAACTTTTTTCCCATGGCTATTAGGTACATATATATTATATATAATCATAGAAAAATATATAAATTAAAAATCATTTGATTCTAGCTATAAATAAATTCATTACCTATTAAATTGCATATTTAACTGCATTGATACTCGTAATATATTCCTTCAGTGTATTACATTAAATTTAGTAAAATCAATTAAAAATACTATAAATTCATTTAAACATTAATTCATTCCTTTTAATCATAATAAAAAGGAAAATAAATTAATCTTTCACAATTCATTCACTTAATTCGTTTTTTTTTTTTTAGATAAATTCATGTCAACTTTGAATCATAATAAAATGGAAAAACTACATTTTCAAAAATATTTATAGAAGAAAAACAAACAAAGAATAAATATAAAAATGAAAATATTAAGATTGGTTGATATTAATTATAATTAAAATTATTAATTAAGAATTAGTAAATAAATTGTATACATAGAACAACACAAAAATACATCCATGGGATAAAACTAAACCTTAGCTGTTAAATATGAAGTAAATCGGTTTTTTTTAAGAATTATTTTTGTACAAAGTTAAAAATCAATTTACGGGGAAAAGGAAGTGCAGAACCTATTAATAATATTTTTAATGAATATTGTAAAATTTGAGAAAAAAATTGAGATAAAATCGAAATGAATTCGAAGAATGTATATAGAATAAAGGAAAATATTGTTTAAAACAAATTTGTTTGAATGTTTTTGTTCCAAATCCGAAATTTTGACATATAGGGTCGTCGTGATTTTTACCGCTTTTAGTTCAACTTTGAAAGGAGTTTAGTCATCCACGGAGGCATTCACTATACAGGACTAGGCGACTATGATTACTCGACCTTAGGTCTTCAGAATTGGTGCATCAGTGCCAGACTAAACTCCTTAAAATGGCACTTAATGGGGATTCTTCGGATGGAATAAGCGATAGAAACACACATGAGACCTTATCCGCGCAACTCCGACACATTTGGAGCTCAGGTCGGTAAGGATTTCCGAGACTAGGTCAGGGTCTTGGAAACGAGATAGTGGCTGAAGAGTCTTTAATGGAAAAATGGCAGCACTCATATTTTAGAATGGGTTACTGGCTTTTGGTCTTACTGACCCCTCGTCCTAGAGGTGGAACTAGCCCTCCAGGTTTGGGGTTGAGCCGCCGGGATAACTGCCCCCCCATTGCAAAAATACAAAAGTTACGAAGCAACAACAAGCCTCAGATACGGATCTACGACAACCCATGGGAACGATTGAAGGATAAAGAACTTCGGATATGCACGTGAATTCTTAGGTCCCTTAATAGGCCCCGAGCAGCTGAACAACTAGCGGAGGCCCCAGCCTGCTGAAAAGCCGACATAACTGCCATCCAAGAAATGCGATGGAGTGGGGCAGACAATAAGAGTATGAAAAACCTGCGACATCTACTACGAAGAAGAATTGTTATCGACGGCAAAACCAGCGCCTATTTGGATGCAGATTCGTTGTTGGAGGCCGACTTAGGCAAAATGTCTTGAGTTTCTGGCATGTGAACGATCGCCTCGTAGCAATCCGTATCAACACTTAATTTGCCAACATTGGTCCCACAAAGGAGAAAGATGACAGTACCAATGATGCTTTCTTTGAGCTCTTAAACAATACCTACGAGCAATGCCCTAGCTATGATATTTAAATTGTCCTTGGCTAAAAAGAGAGGGCTTCTTTGGTAGCACTGTCCATATAGCCTTAACGACACCAACTCGGATAACGGATTCATTCTTATCAACTTTGCGGTGAGACGAAACATTGTAGTAGCTAGCACGCGATTCCCCTATCTCGATATTTACAAGGGGCCTTGGAGAACTTCTGATCAATTAACCGTCAACCAGATTGACCACATTGTGATCGACGCAAGCGACCCCTTCAGTATTAAGGATGTCCGAACGTTCCAAGGGCTTACATCGACTCGGACCATTACCTTATTGTAGCCAATGTACGGTTGCGGATATTCCGAGGAGCGCCAAGGCAAGCTTATATAGGTACTGTGAGGAATTTTGACGTCAGACGGCTACAATCGCAAGAGAATGCCAAATCCGTTTTCGATCGAATCTCCCTTAATCTCAAGCATCGAAAACCTGTGGCAACACTGCCATCAGGCCATCAGAGATGCCGCTTCTGATGTGCTGGGATTTACTTGACCACCACAACGAAACCCCCGGTTTGATAACGAATGCCGGTAAGCACATGCAGCTAAGCAAGATGCATATAAAGCAGCGCTGCTTAGAAGGACCAGAGCTGCTCATGAGCTCTATTTGCGGAAGAGGAGAGACGAACACCGGCTTCTCAGGAGGAAGAAGAAAGAGCATGAGAAGCGTGCAGTCGAGGAAATTGAGAAATACTACTCCAAAAATGAGATTCGGAAGATTTACCAAAAGGTAAAAACGACATACCACGGAAACAAACCCCGAACCGAAGCCTATAGAGATGAACAAGGGGACATCGTAGCAGAATCGCTGCCGATGCTGAGGATTTGGAAAGACCATTTCTGCAGACTGTATAACGGCGATGATGGACCAAATACCGCTGTCAGGCAGAATTAACCTTTCAACCTGGACGATGATGACCAACAATTCCGTCCACCCGACTTGGATAGTGAAGATAGCTACATCTAAGCTTAAGTCCAACAAAGCTGCTGGAGCGGCAGGTCTTCAAAGCGGCACGCGATGACTTGGTAAGGAGCATACATCAACTCATCTGTAAAATACGGTCGGATGAAAGTATGCCCGATGAATGGAACCTCAGCATTATTTGTCCAATTCTCAAGAAGGGAGACCCTCTGAACTGCGCCAACTACAAAGGCATCAGTCTCCTTAACATCGCATATAAGATCTTATCTGCCGTATTTTGTGAACGCCTGAAGCCCTACGTCAACAACCTGATAGGTGACTTCAGGCCAGGAAAGTCCACCATCGATCAAATATTCATACTACGGCAGATCTTGGAGAAAACTCATGAGCTTCAGAAAGACACACACCATCTATTTATCGATTTCAAGGCCTCGTATGACAGCCTTTATAGAAACTAGTTATACAGACCAGTGTCTAGTTTTGGCATCGCTGCAAAACTGGTCCATCTGCGCACGATAACGATGGAGAAAGTTAGTTTCTCCATTGACATAAACGGAAGATAGCAGCTGACAAGATGTCAGGGGCGCTTTCAGGAGTATTACGCCAAAACGGTCGACGATAGCAGGACCGAGTACTCGTATATGCTGTCAAGCAAAAAGATTACCCAATACCGGCATCTCGGGCAAAATGTCAACGTCGTCAAAGTAACTTTGAGGTTGTTAAGCACATTATCTATTCAGACAGCGCCACCAATGCTGAGATCAAACGAAGAATAACTCATGCCACTTGCTGCTGCTTTGGTATTAAGAGGAAATTGACTAGTAAAGCCTTCTTTCGAACAACTTAAGTTACCATATAGTGCAGACGAATGCGCGATTTGGGCGATTTTCGGTCTGCATAGACGATGAGTGAAGAAGGGCGATTTTCGGTCTGCATAGACGGTGAGTGGAGAAGGAGGAGAAATAACGAACTGTACCACGATATCGATTTACCCAGTAAGTAAAGGTCGAATTACTGAGATAGCTAGGTCATGTAGATCGGATAGACACCAATGCTCCGGACCGAAAAGTCTTTGAATCGGTGCCAGGGAACCGCACAGTAGATGAAGGTGGCGACTCAAGTGGCGCACGCAAGTAGTAGATAGTCTTAATCAACTAACGTGCGAAATTGGACGCAGCTTGAATAACATTAAGTGAGTGAGTAGGACTCGGAGTATGGTCAGCCTGATATTTTACGAGAACGTAATTTACTTGAATCTTACTCCAGCTTCATATTCTAGAATCTTTATCAATTAAACAGTTGCAATAGGATGGATATTCTTATCCATTTGAGCAATTCCCTGAAAGATTTTCTAATGAATTTGGTACAACCTTACCCGGGGGACTTATCTTGCCTTACGCAGAAAAAGTATTAATTAGTTGGGCAGGCTTGCACGTTGTCAATAATATCCGATATGACCGGATGTGGAAAGTCAACAAATTGCATTCACCATATCTAAACGTAAAATCACTTCATTTCCTGATGACCAGTTTCTTGGGCCAACCATCAAAGTGTTGATCGATTAAGAAATAAATATCTGATTGGCATTAAACGACAAATTGATTAGATTTGTACTCGTATTTACCCGATAACAAACATTTTATAAAGCAATTTAACCATTTCAGTCTTGAGTGCCAACTACCGACATATACACATACTCATTCGTGTTTCTCCGGTCAAGTGATTCGGCTGACTTAAACTAACATGGTTATTTTAAAGCGAGTAAGTTTTGCATAATTTAATTTACAAATTCATTTTAATTTTAAATAAAAGTTCGAATATTTAAAATCGAAAAAATCTTTAATTTTTGAAATGCAATCAATTTTGAGAGGGGGGCGATACATTTTATGACCTCGGTTAAAGGCTGAATTTGTCAATATTCTTCTCGCAATATTGCGCATTTATTGACATTTTAAACAATCTATAGTGTCGGCTTAATCTTATCAATCTGAACAGAGTATTAAAAATCGAATAAACTTGCAGTTAAATTGTCAATTGTCAGATAAGGTTTAACAAATAACAGAAAATCAATGTTGTTTAGAAAAGTGCGATTTACAAAAAAAAAAAAAAATAAAATAATAAACAGCGATTCGATGTTTTTTTCTGCGATTTCATTTGAATTACATTTTAATTTGTGTATTTCTTTTGTGTTGCAATCTAGAGCATCTTCGATATATGCACATCCCAGTATACTAACAATCATTTGAAGTACACTGGTTAAGTTTTCAAAGAAATCCCTAAAAAGATAGGACATATCGATTGAAGTTTTCTTCAGATCTGTCAAAGTCTTAATATTTGGTCGACTTAGCCATATTGATAAGGACGAATCACATTGTTATTAGTGGAAGTGCACCAATTATAAAATACCAAATTATGAACTCAGCTTTGAACATAAAAAATCACTTTCTTACGTTAATAGATATCGATGGAAACACCATTTATTAATTATTAAAACAAAAATAAAATTAATACATATTACACTGGTGGGTATGGCGCAATGGTTAGCTCATTGGACTATCACGCAGAGGGTCCATGGTTCGATCCCCGGCATCGCCAACAATTTTTCGAATCGTCCCCACCCTTTCGGGTTGTTAAATTGTTGAATGAATATTTTACAAAAAATGATTAAAGAATAACATTCATAAGTAAAATATATTTTTATTCAATAGCGAAACTTTTAACAAAAGATAGAACATAAAGAATTAACAGAATGTATGTAACTTAAATACTTGGGTATGAAATCAATTTAATTTATCAAAGTGCTCAAAAGATAAATTTTAATCTTCCATTTTTAAAAGTGCCATACAGAAACATTAACTTTTTTGAACGTTGGAAAGACAACCGATTCCTCATGGGGGTGCGAATTAATGACCATTTTGAAAAAGTACGCTCAATTTCTTCAGATGAAGCGGGAATTTTAAGCAAATTAAGTGCAACTTTTGAAAGACTGGGAGCATAGTAATCAGCTGTCTTCCAAAACAAAATTGGATAAACATTTTTTTCATACAAAGTTTTAAAAATTCCATTTTTGGATTTAAAAATATTCCATTCGTTTGGTCCATCAGAATTCAATATTTTTAATCTGAAGGAGATGATTGTTATCTTATTTGTCATTGGTATAGAAAGGTTGCAAAAAGTAAGACGCTCATGCATAAACATTAAGCGACTTATTAATACGGATTTTTAAGTGTTTTCGAATTGTCTTGACACTTTTAATTCTAACCAAAACTTGACAGCATCAGCCAATGAAGCAGTTGAATGTTGGAAAGTATTGCCATCGTGTTTCACATGGCAGCTTTATTCTGGTTCCATTTTTATTGATATTGATCTGGTTGCTGAAATTGTTTCAAAATTGTGATGATTTTGTCATTGAGTTTTTCGTCGAGCACATCTTTCGCTAACAAATTGCCAGTATGGCTATTACAAGTTGAGCGCCAAACGACATGCTGCAGATTCTCTCCCATTTTTATCACATTGCTTGCATTTTCGGAAACGACAGCAAATACATCAACGTTGAAATCCTTTTTAGCCAAATCGATAGCTTCGCAAAAAATTTCAGCCAACTTTTCTCCTTATTCCAAAATTCCGTTGAGATTCCTCACGTCAAGAAATACTATATAATAATAAAAATGAAATAGGTGGTCGCATCCATTTTGTGGAGCGTACGCGCTAACAATGTTCCACGTTTCATTGTGTATGACGAGTTTAACATTCATCAAGCGGTCGCTTATTTTCAAGATACCAACGATGTTGTTTAGAAGATCCGCTGCAACAACGATTCCAACACCGTTTCATCCATTGACGTTTCCATAGTAGAACATCTTAGTTTTTAAATCTAGAAAACGCGCTTTATTTCCTGTATTACACCACTTCGTTTCCTGTACGCACAGGATTTGTAGAGTTCTGCGACGCATAATCGCCTCCAGTTCTAAACTTTTTGAGGTCATCGATCCGACGTTCCAACTTGCAAACCGAAGTTGCACACACACAAACTTGTGGGAAAGTTTTAAGGTGTTAAAGTGTCACAGGCTCATTTTTGGTGTCATAGTTGCCTATATACTCGTATGATTGGTGTCCCATTTAGTCGCCTCTTACGACAAGCTGGGACGCACTGCGGCATTATTCTTTATCCGATGCCGCACGGGATGCCGGAGGTATATTAGCAGTCCATTGAGAGGAAACTGCCTTGCAGCGTACCTGTGTTGAAATATCTTTTGCAATAAGCCCCACCCAGTCTGGAGGCGATTATTCTGCTTTTTAGATGAGACTGAGCAACTTGCCAAGTGAGTTATCCATCTTCATATTTGACAGCGCTGTCGTGATTGCAGATATGTTCACATTGTTAAACGCACCTTTTATGACCATGAACGCAAATATTATTGACTCTTTATAATTAAGGGATCGTTCAATGTGACTGGTCAGTGATTGTAGAGCCGTTTCCATCGATTTTCCTTTACAGTGAGCATATTGGGCCATAAACTAAAGTTATGGATTGATACTAAATCGTATACCATATGATTACCTACATAAATTAATTATTTAAGGTCGAACTTTGATAGTCTTACTTGACTGTATTATGTCTGTAATATCCACATTCATACCCTAGCTAATTTGAGGAGTCGTTCCTATCGATCGCACTGTGGTAAATCTGGCAGTGGGAACCCATGTGCTTGTTAAGCACCTTTAAGCTGGGATTTATTTTTGGATGATGGGGAATTTACGTCCATCCCAAATCAGGGATGTAGGTTCTTCATAAAACCTATGGGCATAGCATCGGGTGCAGGATGTCTCACTAAGGTCTCTAGAGCCTTTGGCATATAAAGAGTTTTTCTGTCGCCACTTCTACTCCGGGTTTCGAGACAACCATGTTTCCATGTTGGAAACAAGACTTTTTACAAAGATTTTAAGAACAATGGCTAGTTAAGAACAAAAGTGATTCAAGTAACATTTTTAAAAAAAACTGAGCTATGTCAACGGAAATTGAAGAGTTGAAAATCAGAATGGTCTAAGGGCCAAAAGTTTCAACACCAAAAAATAGATAAAATAGATTTGCTGCTACTGCAGCTACTTAGCGTTTATAACATACTCTAGCTAAGTATGGGTGGTGAGCTGGTTGAGATGATTAAGCAATGCTTTGAGAAGTCATGAACTTGCAAAATGGTCTATGTGCCATCGGCTAGTTACTCGAAGCGGTCTAACTCATTGCCAAATCTACTATCTATTAAATAAATCATAAGAAGAAGAACCATCTGGTTCTTGTTCTGGCCAATGCAGCTGTCGCACCACAAAACGCAGATTTACTATCTATCAGAAATATAGTCTGTTCCAGAGAGGAGTTTTTACAATATGGAAACAAATTCATTGCGTTCCCTGCCGGATATTGCTTCAGGAACATTATTCCATCATTGGTGTCGAGAACATGAAACATGTACACAAAAGTTATACATGAATAGTTGTCGAGAATAAAACATCTGGCTATGGGTCAAACTCGGTAGAAATATGATCTGTTGGAGGTTCATGGGAAGAAACAATTTTTTATTATTTTTTAGTCTCTGCATCATTCATCTTATATGATGAGGATTATGTTCAACTGAATTCCGTCACACAGCAGCACGTATCCCAACGCGGCCTTCCAAATTTCAAATAATTGAACCCTTTCTTGAAAATTTTATAATTCAACCTGTATCATGCTTCCGTACAGACATGTTTGGCTTTAAATGCCGTGTAAAGTCTGCTTGCAGATTTCTTCGAGCTTTTCTGTCTACTATAGTAGTTTTCCTCATAAGGGAAAGACATGATATGTCTCCTGACTTCATCTTTCATGGCAGCTGTGTATTTCACGTTTTTTCTAATAGTAAGCAACCGCGAACGTTACTTGGAATGTTTTATGGCACACTTGTACATGGGTACCTGCTCAATCGGGCAGCACATTACTTGCATTGTACTGATGGCTGCTTGTATCTGGCGAAGTGTAATTTTCGTTTCGGCGACGCACGTTTGATGGGAACTTCATGAGTCCTATGAGGAATGAACATTGCTTTACCCTATCTGCCAGACCGTTTAAAGCAAGAGACAGAGAGAATTTTTGTTATATTTGCACTTGCAGGTTGCATGTAACAAAATTAGTTATTCTGCTTGGCTGCAAAATATTTTATAATATTCATTTTGTAAGCGATACTTGCCATCTTCTCCTGCTTTTTTTAAGTTTTTCATCTTTCCATTTATTTTTTCCTTTTTTTTTCTTTCCATAATAACGAAAGCACTTCTATATTATAGATTAGATTAGATTAGATTGTCCTCCCTTTAAAGCTCATCTATGAAGACGCAACTCGTCTTAAGGTGAGCTGGCGGCTTTGTCCGCCGCTTCGAGGTAGAGTTTACCTAGGTAACGTTGACGTTGACTAAACCATTTGAGTCACACAGTATGTGTTCTGGTGTTTCCACTTGCTCGTTGTCTTGTGCTATGCCCATGGTCATCAGGTGCTTTTCACACGGCAGAACCCTGTGATCAGTCGAATTTGACTTCTACTTAATTGTAGTAGTTGTTAAGTTTTTTTTGGCAGCTATTTGGTATAAAGTTTTTGGCTTGTCTGTTTCCTTATAGCTGAATGTAGCTTCTTTTCCTCTAGCCAGGTTTTAATATTTCCGTTTATAGTGTTTATTGATAGCCCACAGAATGGTCTTGGCATCATCAAGTTTAAGATGTGGATCCTTTTCTGGCTGGTTCCTCTGCTTTAGTGCGAGGACTGTACACTCCTGTTCCAACGCATTCTTTTGTTTTGAATCCGTTTGTGTACCAAGCATGTGAGTCCTTGCATATACGAAGCAAATGATACACACTTTGGTTTCAGAAGAACAATCATGAAGTATGCAAACGACAGTCTTTATAAAGGATCATTCATTTTTCGATTTCGAAAGTAAAGCTAAATAAAACACACACAGCGATACATTTTTGATGCAAATTTTAATTCATTATAAAGTTTTGACTTTGCTATTATGTGTGGAAAACAATACCATTCATATGGCTGCCTCGGGAAGATTCGCAGCATGCGATTCTTTTGAGGTAATTTTTAACCACTTTTTCGCACATTTTGGGCGGTATCTCGACCATCACTTGAGTATTGTTGGTTTTTAATACGTCTAAAGTTCGGGGATAGTTCGCATAAACACGGTCTTTTGCGTAGCTCCACAGGAAAAAATTCTAACGGTGTCAAATCGCATGATCTTGATGGCCAATTGACGTCGCCAAAACGTGAAATTATGCGACCAAGAAACTTCTCACGTAATAAAGCCATAATTGGTCGTGTTGTGTGGCTTGATGCCCGATCTTGTTGGAACCACATATCGTCCAAGTAATTATCTTCAATCGCCGGCCAAGAAAAAGTTGGTTGTTATTCGACCATATTGCTCCGAATTGACTGTAACCGTCCGCCCATTAGTATCTTCGAAGAAATACGGACCAATGACACCTTTCGACCATAGAGCACGCCAAGCAGTCACTTTGTCTGGATGCAACGGCACCTCTTCGATCACTTTTGGGTTTTGTGAGCCCCATATGCGCCAATTTTGTTTGTTTATATACCCACCGAGTGAGAAATGTGCCTGATCACTGAAGAAAATGTTGTTCGAAGAACCGGTGTTTATTGTCTGTTGTTTCAACACCCAAGAAGCGTATTTACGGCTTTGTGAATGGTCAGTAGGCTTCAATTGTTGCATAAGTTGAACTTTATAAGGATGGAGATGCAAATCCAAATGAAAAATACGTCATTGTGACAAGTCGACACGTTCAATTGCGGCAAACACCGGGAAATCGGTGAATTCGGATCATCAGCAACACTTGCACTTACAGCAGCAATATTTTCGACTGAACGTGCAATACGATGATGCTCAGTCCTTACGATACCAGTAAAGGTTTTCTTCAAATTTCTTTACAATTTTACCGATTGCTTGCGTGGTCGGTCGATTATGACGACCATAATCATTGCGTAATGCGCGAATAGTGGCTACGCTTGAATCACCACTTTTGTGGTAAGTTTAATTAATTGATTTAATTTAATTTAATTGTAAGAATCCATTATTGTAAATAGCAAACATTCAACTAATACTATGATACTTCAAATGATAGCTGAGTTTGACAGGTGTCAAATGCCAGCGTAACCAACTTGAAACTACGAAATGAATGACCCTGTCAAATACAGCCACAGCCACTTTGAGGAAAGCGATTTCCTGTTAGAAATTTGAGAAGCGTATGACGGACGAATTATTTTTTTAAAGTCCAAAAACAATTTTGATCTCACAACGTTAAAAGGAATGTTACAGTTGAGGAAAAACTTGGACAGAGCTTTACTAACCTCCTTTATTTTTGGTTCACTGGTCCTATCTAAAAAGCTGTCCAGTTTTATTCCTTTTGTTTCTTGTCATTTAAGCAACTCTGCAATAAGCAAATTGATAGGATACTTTGGGAAAAGTTGAAGGTAAAGATGAAGATGTTGACGGGAAAGACCACCTTCAATCTTGAATTTTCAACACATAAGAACTTTTCAAAGTCGCGTCGCGTCAAAATAATAGCCGCACTCTGCCTCGTCGTCAGGATCACATACAACGTAGATGAAATTTCAATTAAGTAATCCGAGTGAAGTGAGATGTCATTACGTCCTGAGGAAAACGAATCAGAGAGTTCTAATTTCCTAGACTTTTGAATCGTTTTTCTTCATTTGAAAGTCGCTCGTTGATGGCAGATTAAATTTAGTTACTTCTTTTTCTGCTGCATTTTTGTTTAGATATCTCCAGCTCAGCTTTATATGGTGATCTGACATGAGAAACCTGATTTTCTTCCCTTGTTTGATGGATCAGCTCCGGACTTATAAAATGGCTTGGAAGGCCTTACAACCTTTGAGGACTTTGGGGCCTAAGGCTGGAAGCTCGTGTACGAGTATTTTCCACCGGTGGAACGTTTCCTGTAAAAATGTTTCAGTTAGGAACTTAAAGCTTTATAAATTTACTTTGTTATTTAATTCTTACTTATTTAATATAAAAATAATAATAATAATTCAGTTAGAATAAATTATACAAAATAGATATATGAAATTAATATCTTTTACGCAGAGCAAAAAGTATTCGTGAAATTGTTAACAAGTAAATGTAAGGTCAATATTTCCATACTACTGATATTTCGTTGGATAACCCAGTTGTTTTAAGATTGCATTGAAGAAACCAAGTTGCTAGTCATTTCCGGCAAAATATTAGCCCAAGCTTCCTTTAGGGCAATCTTAGGCTCGCGCTTTGTTTCTATGTTCTTCCTTCTAAGCCAGTGATATCTGCACTCCTACCTTGGCTCCTAAAAATATTCGGTTACCAACGTAAATCGCAATGTAATTAATATAGTTAACGATTGGTTGATCAGGGAGCGAGTTGTCCGTGAGTTGTTCGTCACGTGGTATATCAGGGTCCCTATATTCCATGTGCAAATTCCAAATTCATTGTATTTAAAACATTTGCTGTGATCGTTAATACTATAACCTTCCGTATCTGATGCCTTGTCTGTGCTGTTAGATGTGCAGCTCTCAATCTGAAGGGGTGGTTCCAGTACCAGTAGCCTCGTTGAAGTCATTAAAGGCTTCATTGCCTCAGTTATACCGCCAACACCCTGGACTTGTTTCTAACGTCTCACACTGATAAGCACACTGTTGATGTGCTCTCACATCTAGGCTCATCGGACCATTGTGTCATATCAGCTAAATTCTTGTACATTGATCACACAGTTAAAGAAAAAATTCCTAAAAGAAAACGAGAAAGCCAATTGGAACGGACTTAACACCTTCTTTAGGAATTTCAACTGGTCGTTATGTTTTCTCGATAACGACGTGAATGCCGCTGCTGATATGATCACAGACACTATTCTCTTTGGAATGAGATCCTTTATCCCTCACCGGGTAAAGAGTATCAGACCAAAGGAAAAGGCCTGGTACGACTCGAGCTGTGAAAAGGCTATCAGGGTGAGAGAAATATTTTTTTCGGTCCTATAAGACCAACCCGACAGAGGAAGACCGGAAAAGATTCAAACGAGCCAGGAATGACAGCAACGCCATTCTTAAGCGCGTGAAAATTCTATACGACCAAAAACTGAGGCAACAAATAGGTAGTAAACATTTTTAGTCGTTCGTGAAAAACATTAGAAATTCTGCCTCATCCTCCATCTCAACGCTCATTTACAATGACATTCCAGGTGTCAGCTCTTTGGAAAAAGCCATTCTGCTTGCTGCACACTTTGCAGCCAGCTCAACGCTTCCACATTGTGCTTGGTCTCCGCCTACACTTGAGTGCGCCGAATCTTCAATGGAATCCACTTTCGCACTCGTGTGCAAAATAGCAAAAATGCTTAAAGATCTTAACATTCACAAATCCGCTGGTCCAGATGGTATATCTCCCCTCCTTCTGAATAGGTGTTCTTTAACGCTGGCAAAACCACTACGTAAGCTATTTATCAATCCTACTCCTTAGAACTCTTTCCGGGTAGATGAAAAACAGCATTTTTCCAGCCCGTCGCTACAGACCCATTGCACTTACGTGCCTTCTTTCCTAGGTTATGGAAACACTGATAAATCTTTAGCTCATGAAATATCTCGAAACACGAAAACTTCTTAATGACCGGCAGTACGGTTTTCGTAGCAACAGGTCCACCGGTGATTTCATGGCATGTCTCACCGAAATGTTGAATCAAAGTTTACATCAATCTGGCGAAATCAAGATAGTTGCACTTGATATTTCTAAGGCATTTGACAGAGTTTGGTATCAGGCTTTTGTCGAAAATGCGTGCATTTGGGATCGATGACTCTCTTCTTCAATGGATTAGAAATTACATTTCGGAATGTTAAATTCAAGTTGTCTTGGATGGTTTCAAGTCTGATGTTCACAAAATAAATGCTGGTGTGCCCCAGGGCTCCGTTTTGTCTCCGACACTCTTTTTAGTCTTCATCAATGATCTCTTGTCTGCCACTCCTATTCAAGTGGCCGTGGCTCAAGTGGTAGTGAACGGGCTTTCAAATCGGAAGATTCGGTGTTCGTACCCCAGCCGTGCCTGAAAGACTTGCATTTTTTCAGTCAACAAAAATGGTTAGATGTGTAGTTGACTTGAATACAACCACAAGCCAGCTCTCACTAACAATTTAGTCTCCCCATTAAAATGTTGAATGCCACCCATGGAGCGAAATTCATATTCAGCCATTATCCATGAATGGCACTTGCATCCTAGAAACCGAAAAACATTCTATTCTCGATATGTGTGTCAATGAAAACTTACGTTGGAATGACCACATATTCGAAGGCGCCAAAAATGCTGCGAAATGTCTAGGTTTCCTCAAGCGATGTAAGAAATATTTCACCCCCTCTAATCTGGTTTCAATATATAAGGCTTTCATTCGCCCAAAATTGGAGTACAATGCTCACCGAAATGATCAGGTGCCCCCCAAACCATCTTATCTCCTACTAGATAGGATTCAAAACCGTGCGATAAAACTTATAGATGATGCCAATATTACACAGTCGATTGACACCCTTGACCACTGAAGTAATCTCCCCTGCTTCATCTTGTTCTATTTTCACCACTAGTGCTCCACTGAAAAAACCAGTAACATTCCGTGCCTTTAAACCTTCTACCATAACACCCGTCTTGCTATGAATGCTCATTAGCACACCCTCAAGCTAACTCTTGGATGCACCGTGAAATATTAACTCGCTTATGGAATGCCCTGTAGAGCTTTTTATTTCCTAGTCATTACAACCTTCAAACATTCTAGACCAACGTACATTGGTACCTCTCTTTTTATCCTCCCTAATTTTTCATCGCCCACGCTGTGTGCAAACATTTTAAGAGTGCTAACACATGGAACTCCCTTTAAACCTTAGAAAACAATGAATCAGCTTTACATGGGGTGTGTACCAAGAGTTCAAATTTATAATAACCGTGGCGAACCATGCATGGATTTCCTCCTCCGCCTTGTGTGTGTATTATATAGAACGCTTGACCACCATCCAAACCCCAACTATGATATTGCTTTGATATAACTGCTAAATTTGCATTTATATTATCTTCCGGAATTGTCGGAGAACATTCCTAAGTTGTGCTCGTTTAAGAAAATATACCTACGTAAAAAATAGAAATATTTCGAAATATTTTAACAATTCTTCAGTCAGGCTGCAGTAGCTAAGAATATAGAACACAAGATTTTCTTAATTTCCGTCTGACGAACGTTGGCTTTGATAAATGTTTAAAGATATTAAAAGACCGCCTAATAGATGTCATGTGAAAATGTCGGTTATCATAGATCAATCACTTCCGTCAGATTATGGCGCGAAGCAGGTGCTTATGCCGATGGTGATATCGACTTCCTCAATTCTACAAAGTTTGTAAATAAGTACATTTTTGAAAGCCCATATCATCTCATATCTCATTTATGACTTTACGATGCCGTAAATATATTTGGCTTGTAATTAGTGAAGGCGGTCATTAAGATAGCCAATGGACAGACGAAACTAAAACGATAGCTAAACATCATCAAGATCAATTGAATCGAGTTTACTTTGACCGACCAAGCTAGATTGTGAATCGACAAAACATAAATAAAAAATAAATTTAAATTGTGCGCTTTTAACTAGTGATTGGTTGCAAAACTGTAGGCGAGAGCACACAATTATTTTGAAGCCAGTAACTTGGTAACTTTTACTTTAAGCAAGCTTTTTTAATTGGATCGTTACTTGCACGGGATGAGAACGCGGCTTATCTTGTCATTAAGATTTGATTTCTTGTTTAGTTTGAAATAAAAAAATGTGCTAATGATTCATCACTTCCTAGATTCACACGACAGATACTTAAATTTGTGAAAATAATAAGTTTTAGAGGGAAAAGAGGTCAAACTGACCTACAGTGTAAGAATTCGCTCATCAAGCGAAATTTAAATCATATTTGCAATCGTTAGCTCTAACTAAGTTTCCATCTTTCTTGCAATTGGTGGATTCCGGGTCGGTACCAGTGCCCGTTTTTGGGTCCAATGATTCATGAGCATGAAAGTGCTGTTTCGGAAGTCCATGCTGCATCAATTGAAACAAGTAGTAATCAGAAGATGGACTGGTGCGCATCTTTGGCCATATTCTGGTTGTTTTGCTTCAATGATCGATTCAATTTTATCAAAAACTCAACGGATTGGAACTGTCCCTTTTGGACAGAGCGAGGTACTTGGGTGTAATTCTGGACAAAAAATTGAGTTCGAATCTTAACGTAGCGGTAAGAACCAAAAGGAATACAATGCTCTTTTTATCTGCAAAAGAACGGTAGGAACAACTTGGGCCTTAAAACCTGCTATAGTGCACTGTCTATATATGGTCGTAAAAAAACTCATACTTACATATGGCGCAATAGTATGCTGGAAAGCAGCAAACAAGAAAACGGCTTACGGATAATTAGCGGCAGTTCAAAGAACAGCTTCCATATTCATAACAGGTGCGCTCCGTGCCGCGCCTACGTTAGCATTGGACACATTTCTGTACCAAACACCGGCAGATCGAAAACAAAATGCTGCCATCAGTGCGATACGACTCACTAATTTCGGTCACTTCAAGAGGAGTAGTTTCTGACACGGCACGGTCCTAGCGGCGCTACTGACAGTCAACAATTGGGGTAAACAGTTACACTACTTGATTGGTACGCGAAGAATAGCCCATCCTTTTCATCAGCTGGTTCATTTCTGGACTTGGTTCTTATAGACAATAGACTAGAATTGACAGTCGTGGATCAAAACACACGGAACTGTTTGCGCGCATTCGAGTGGGATAGTGATCACTTCGGACTCGCCGCCTCAATACGGATCCCAAATGAGCAGAGGAGTACAAACAAATGTACTCATACGGATATCGTAGGGTACGGTGATCGCGCTTCTTCAGAATATTAAAGCGGAATTAACATTTGATTGGAATTGATCCTCTGACTAACAAAAACTTGACCAACGATGAAATCGACTGTAATTTACCGGCGATGCAAGACGTTGTCACACGGTCAATGGGGTAGACTAATCCTCGGGTAGAATGCTCCGATGAAAACCGTGTCGAAGAGTACGGAACTTCAACAAAAAACGCACTGTACGCATACAAAAGTAGACTGCCCTCGAGACTGAAGGCACTGTACCGACAGTTTACTGACAGACATTACCCAGAAATAAGAACATTGAAGTCAGTGATCAAAAATCTACTACGAGTATTAATTAAAGTAAGGCTATACTGGTGGAATAAGATTCGGCCTCTAAAATCCAGTAGCCCAATATGTCATAACAAAGTGTTCAGGCGGAAAGATCACAATAACATTCAATGTGTTCGAATTCCATAGACAACAGAGAAGAGAAAGACAGTGGTCTTTTCTTGATCGAAGACCTAGAGGAGAAAGTAAATTTACTGGGCGCTTCGAGGCCGTTTTCGCGGTGATTAATCTGCTTCATCGTAATCATGACATTGATAACAGAGCCTATATAAGTCACTTTTATTTACGCCACGAATTTCAAATTTGGCGATCCAAAAATACCGGTTTTACCGTATTCAGTGAAGAAAACACTGCTTATGTCAATGTCGCCAATAAGCGAGCTTCCTCGAATTTGCTCGTGCAAAATGATGAATTCCTGTGCATCTGTGAGTCTCTGAAAAACAAAAAGGCGTCGGGGTTAGACGGTATTCCAAACGTCGTATTGAGACACCTACGCTTGGAAGCAGTGGATACTTTTTACTCCGCTGTTAAACAATGCGCTGAATATTGCATATTATCCGACACATTGCGAAATAGCAGTGTTAAATCCTGTCCCAAAAAAGGATAAAGTTAGAACCAATAACGGTGCTAATCTTCGGTCAACTAGTTTACTTCCGAAAATTAGTAAGGTATTCGAGAAAGTTGTCAATAGAGCCTTGTTAGGGTAGGTTGAGGAAAATAATATAATTTCGGAAAATCAGTTTGGTTTTAGGGCGATGCACCACACTATTCATGCTGCATCAAAGCCGATTTCCGACATACAATGGAATAAATACAAGAACCAGTGTACGGGTGCGTGTCACGTTGACTTTGGGAAGGCCTTAGACACCGTATGGCTAGAGGGGCTCTTCTACAAGTTAACTAGGATGCGCATGCGCAAAATCTCTGCAATATGTGATTTACAACATGCTTATGCGAAAGAAGTTCGTTGTCAAATGTGGCAACGCCATTTCAAGCAAAGTCTTCGATATTAAAAACCGCTTACAACAGGGGGCGGTGATACTGTTTAACCTTTACACAAGTGATTTAGTAGGTTCCCTCAATCACTCTATAGCGTACACATACGATTTAGTGGTGTACAGATCCGGATCATCATCATCATCAAAGTCATCTACCATATACTCTTTTGCAGCGTGATTTCGATCAATTTTGAAAAGTCGGAAATAATCTTGTTCATAACTCCATTGAGATGGGCTTCTAGGGATGCCAGACATAACTGGTGAAATTTGGCCATCATTGGAGAGCATGGGCTGCCATTAGCAGTGAGAAGCGTAGTGAGATACCTTGGTATCTGGCTCGATAAGTATCTGTATTTTGACAAACATATAGAGGATTGCCTCGCTGGGGCCAAGAAGGTGTTAGCCCTGACTAGAAGATCTTCTACTCGGACAACGCAACTGTACACAAGGGTGCGTTAGCGATGTGAAAACTGCGGAATTTGGAGACCGATTTACTCGGCCATCCCTCCTATTCTCCTAATTTGGCACCTTAAGACCTCTATCTGGGATGCGCTCCGCATACAATGAACAAGTTGAGAAGGCCGTAGATAAATATTTTCACAGCCTTCCAGATTCGCACTTCCGGGAAGGAATGCTGATGTTAGAGAAACGTGTGTTGAAGTCAAGGGGGATTATGTATAGGTGCGCAACTAAGTTCTCGCTCTTTTTTTTTTTGATGAAAATGCAAATTTATTGTGAAAGAATGGTTGCAAATGAATTATGCAAAGTATTGCCCATCGCTTCCCCCATCTTTCTGCCTCAAAGATGAAGCTATCTACGAATCAAGCCTTTTTTGATGTCTTCATATGAACAGAACTGCTGATCAGCCAGACCATATGCCATCGAACGGAACAAGTGCTACGCAATTGAAAAGGGCAATATCTGGGGCATATGACGGGTAAGGTAGGACTTCCTATTTGGGCATTTCCTAGTAGACTTTAACAGGTTTGCAACATGAGGAAAATCACTTTCACCCTGTTGAATCACTCTTTCGTGCCCTGCTCGTATTGTGGTCGTTTTTCGCGCAGTGCTCGGTTCAATAGCATCATTTCCCTAATGATGGTTTCATTGGGTTTCAACAGTTCATAATAAATAACAGCGACCTGGTCCCATCAAATATACAGCATAACCTTTGCAGGGTAAATATTCGGCGACGTAGAAGCATGACCAGACAGTCTCCATGACTTTCTTCTCCTTAAGTTGCTGCAATAAGTTAATTTTTCATCGCCCGCCACGATGCTATGAAGAAAACTCTTCCTTTTTTGCCGCTGGAGCAGTTGTTCACAGGCGAAAAAACGACGATCAACCTTCCTGCATAAGGACCCTTGTTTTTGAATCATTCCCAATGCATGCAACTGCTTGGAAATGGTTGGACGGATAACTCCTAATGCTGAAGTAAGCTATTCTTGCGTTTGGCAAGAATCTTCATCGAGCAATGCCTTCGATTCCGCATCTTCGATGAATTTTGGCCTTCCTTCAAGCTGACGGTTGTCAACATCGAAATCACCATCTTTTAAGCAATGGAACCAATCACGGCACGTTGTTTCACTTAAAGCAGCATCTCCGTAAGCTTTTTGGAGCTCTCAATGCACTTCAGCTTGTCTAAGCTTGGTTCATCACGTTTTGGATATGTCAAAATCGACCAGCACCTACTACTGGAGCCATCTATTGACAAACAGCAAGAACTTAGTTGCGCACCTAACAGAAAAATAAAATCATTTTTAACTGAAAATCACAGTCTTTCATTGTCAGGTAGACAACTTTTCACCTTACCCTTGTATGTCTTGCAAAATTCTTATAACACTGGGAAACAATTTAAAAGAAAATTTTTGTTGACTTAAATTTTTCAACTGTTTTACAGTTAAATAGGTACGCTGATTACAAAACTGTACTTGGTTGTCTTCTATCACGTCAAGTTTTTTCGCTAGAGAGACGTTGTGTGTTGATCTACATATTTATAATATCTACTAGGCTCTCCCGTCGCCGAAATTCGACGATTAACAAAACCAACAGTAGTCGTGTAGACAACAAAAGTGTCGTCATTCGTCACTATGTTTCTCTTTTTTTCATTTTGTTTAGTCTCTATCCCACTTAGAGTAAGGAAACTCTTTTGCATTCATAGTAGTGACTTTCACAGTCACAAATTTACATAAAAAAAACAAAACAATACATTTCATAAGTCAACACAGTCAAATTCCTTATGTAGAACCGCATGCACAAAAACGATTCAAAGGCAAGCAGACTTGAAAATGTTTTTTTTTCTCTCAGTAAAGCTGGCCATACATGACGAATATGTTGGTGCGATCTGTTCGTGTTCATGGTCTTGTTCGACATTTGTGGTGCTCTTGACGAACCGATCCAATGTCTATGAAAATTTTCAAAATGTGTGGACTTGTTCGCGAGCATGTTCGTCGTTTGTGGCATTGTTCGCAATCATTTTCTGTGTTAAATAAATTTTGTTGCGCGCACATCAGCGGAAGATAAAAAATGGCAAGTTTTAGCAAAAAGTTTCTCGGAATTTATCGAAATTCTTAGGAATATTAAAACTTTAGTTCCTCGAAACTTTGTCCAGTTGCGAGGAATCTTAAAGTTGCTGACAATCTCTCGTTTGCTGTAACTGCTTCTCGCATTCCTGTGTTTTGTTTTCCAATAACTGGACCGACCAAACTCAGCAATTCAATATAAGTTTCTGAATCCATTCTAAGAAATTTTAAAAAATCTTCTGATGCAGACATTTCTAATTTTCTCAACAATTTAGTATGAGTGCGATCGTTTCTACCACACAGCCACTCTTTCATCCTCTCTCGCCATTTGTGTTTATTATTCTTTTCTTGCTTTCGCTTTTTACATATATATACATATACTCGTACATTGTTAATAATGCAATTTCATCATCCGCGTGAGCGTTCTCCATTTTTTTTTTGTTGAAAGTTACAGCAAAAGTGATGTTCCGCAAATCGGTTCGTTATGTGTGGGCAAAAGTCAACGAACAAATCGTACGAACATATTCGTCGTGTATGGCCAGCTTAAGCTACGTAAAATTGTAAATATTGTAATATTTCGAAATGATAAAACGTTATTCTATTTCAAAACACTAAATTTATTATTTAATTTAAGATAACTTCCAAGTAATTCACAACCGATTTTACTACTATCTCACAATTCAAATCTCTTATCGTTTACTATTAAGACTTAAGTGCTGAACAGAATGTGAATCTGAAGCTTGAATCCGCATCTGTATCTCGAAGTTGGGTGTTATTCAGCTACGAGATACAGATTATACATGTACGAGGGCGGGTCAATAAGTCCGTGACTTTTTGAATTTCTGACCTCTTTACTGAAACAGCAACACTGCTCCTGTCAACAGGCATCTGTCAGTTGACTCCTGTCAAAATTTAAACTTGCTGCGTCAGTTAGTTTGTGTTTGACAGCTATTTTTATCAGACTACTCACTAATTTGAGGAGAAAATGGAAAAAAGTGAATTTCGTGTGCTTATTAAGCATTATTTCTTGCGAAAAAAAACCATTACCGAGACCAAGGCTAAGCTTGATAAATACTATGGGGACTCTGCACCATCGATTTCAATGGTAAAAAAGTGGTTTACTGTATTTCGTTGTAGCCGTACAAGCACTGAAGATGCCGAACGCCCTGGACGCCCAGTTGAGGTCTCTACACCCGAAACAATCGAAAAAATTCACGATATGGTGTTGGCCGACCGAAGATTGAAAGTGCGAGAGATTGTGGAAGCCGTAGGGATCTCGCATGGCTCAGTGGTTTCAATTTTGAATGATCACTTGGGCATGAGAAAGCTTTCCGCAAGATGGGTGCTGCGTTTGCTCACAGTCGACCACAAACGCAATCGTGTAACAACTTCACAGGAAGGTTTGGCGTTGTTTAATCGCAATATGGAGGAGTTTTTGCGCCGTTTTGTAACCGTGGACGAAACATGGATCCATCACAACACACCAGAGAACAAACAACAGTCAAAACAGTGGGTTTCTAAGGGTGAATCGGCGCCAAAGAAGGCCAAGGTGGGTTTGTCAGCCAATAAAGTTATGGCGACTGTTTTTTTGGGATGCACGCGGGATAGTCCACATTGACTACCTTCAAAAGGGAAGAACAATCAATGGGGAATATTATGCCAACTTATTGGACCGATTCAATGACGATTTGAAAAAAAAACGACCTCATTTGGCCAAGAAAAAAGTTCTTTTCCACCAAGACAATGCAAGGGTGCACACATGTGCAGTTGCCATGGCAAAAATCCATGAATTGGGCTATGAATTGCTCCCTCATCCACCCTATTCTCCAGATTTGGCTCCGAGCGACTACTTCTTGTTCCCAAACCTGAAGAAATGGCTTGGTGGAAAAGATTTGACTCCAATGATGAAGTCATCTCGCAAACAAAGGCCTATTTTGAGGACCTCGACAAATCATTTTTTTTGGAAGGGATAAAAAAATTGGAGAAGCGTTGGACAAAGTGTATAGAGCTCAAGGGAGACTACGTTGAAAAATAAAATTATTTTTTTATCAAAAAATCTGTGTTTTAATCCAAAAGTCACGGACTTATTGACCCGCCCTCGTATTGAACTTTTGAAAGGCACTGATGCTAATTTCGTAGAATGGATTGACCTCACTGTTGAAAAGTTGCTCAAATTCCGGGGCGTTGATTGCTATCACACTAAGGTATCTGTGGGTTGGCTCCATAGGCTGTTGGAGTAACGTCTGAATTTCCTGGTTGGGGTGATCGTTGAGATTCTGCAAGAGTTTCCGGGATAACTGCATCATATATTGGTCGATGGGCAGACACTTAGCTGTATCGTAAAGTTTTTCGTTCCTGAAGTACGAGTATTTCAGCGTTGAAGGATTGCGGTGAAGTCCAGTGCAGAAACGCAAGATCTTCCTCTCAAATACTCCAGTCTCTCGCATTACGGATGGTGAAATGGTATACCAGATGAGTTGCTTGTAAGCCAGCAACTTTGTTCTCTGGCTGAGGCCACTTCTCTTCCTCAGCAGTGGATGCACTAAGTGCAGTCCTGGCATGGTGGTTGAACTTGAATTTTTCGTTTAAGCTGCAACTTAACTCACACTGTTTCTCATCCTGTATTTATACCACATTTCTCGGGTTCTAGTTCTTTCTCGTTCTGGTTTGAAACTGGGGTAATAAATGAACTCTCCAGAGAGAGAGAGAGAGAGTTTGTTAATGATTTATGATCCTAAAGTTATCCAACACTGGATTCCTGATTTTATTACATCTATATCTATATCTATATGTAAAATAACCTTTTTTTTTACATGTTTTACCAAGGTTTGGTAAAACCGTTTGGTGGACTGGGAGCTAGCCATAGGGCTACAATTTGGAGAAAGAGCAACTCAAAGTGGGAAGTGCTCCATGCAGAAAACTCGTAAATGGTTAAACATTTCTCTGACAAATATGCATCTGTTGCTTAGAATGTTGATGTTGAAGTGGATCGATATCCATCCTTCCATGTGTCTTTACTTCACGAACTCCCTGATAAAATTTTAAAGACGAGGTAGATTCATCAGTACACTTAGAGCAGAGCCGAAAGTGCTAAGAAAAAATTTAGCCAAGAGACGCTACTTTGAAATCTGGTAAAATCAGTAGTGGTATATTATAGTGAACAATTGTGTCTGGATGGCAACGATTAGTATAAGACCTCGTAGAAGTAGCATCTTCCGACAGGTGCTGGTTCCTTAAATGACGAGAATGAGCCTCTGCAGTCGAACATCTTGCAGCTCTGCTAATAAGTCCTACTTCACGCCTCCCCGTGGCGCCATCTGGGAATCTCACTAGAGGTTGCGAAGTGAAAGGGGCAAATGGCGAGTTTCCTGCGCCATTAACCAGGATTAGTGTCGGAAAAACAAAAAAAGACCTTATCCGGGCTACTCCGACATATTTGGAGCTCAGGCCGGAAAGCATTTCCAGGACTTAGTCAGTGTCCTGGAAAAGAGATGGTGGCGGACGAGCCCTATAAGGGCCAACGGCAGCGCTCACATCCCGGAACGGGTTACTGGCTCCGGTGTAACCAGTGACACTGGTCCACCAGGTTGGGGGTTGTGCCGCCGGGGTAACCGCCCGGCCATTTAAAAAAAACAAGAAGTTACGAAGCATCAACAAGCCTCGGATATGGACGGATCTACTGTTGACAACCCACGCAAACGATTTAAGGTCAATGAGCTTTGGATATGCACGTGGAATGTTAGATCCCTTAATAGACCACGTGCAGCCGAGCAACTAGCGGAGGCCCTAGACTGCTGCAAAGCAGACATAACCGCCATCCAAGAAATGCGATGGGATGGGCCGGACAAAAAGAAGATGAAAAACTGCGACATCTACTACGGCAATTGCTATCGACGGCAAAAGCAGCGCTTATTTGGATGCGGATTTGTTGTCGGAGGCAGACTAAGACGAGAAGTCCTCAGCTTCCGGCATGTGAGCGAGCGCCTCGTAGCAATCCGCATCAAGGCTAAATTCGCCAACATAAGCCTCATATGCGCGCATGCCCCCACAGAGGAGAAAGATGACGACACCAAGGATGCCTTCTACGAGCTCCTTAACAAGACCTACGGGCAATGCCCTAGCTATGACATTAAAATTGTCCTCGGTGATTTTAATGCAAAGCTAGGAAGAGAGGATATCTTTGGTGGAACAATCGGAAAATATAGCCTGGACAACACCACCTCCGATAACGGATTCAGGCTAATCGACTTTGCGGCGGGGCGAAACATTGTCGTGGCTAGCACGCGGTTCCCACATCTCGACATACACAAGGGGACTTGGAGAACTCCTGATCAATCAACAGTCAACCAGATTGATCACATTGCGATCGACGCAAGACACTCGTCCAGCATTATGGATGTCCGTATGTTCTGAGGAGCCAACATAGACTCGGACCATTACCTTGTTGTAGCCAAGGTACGGTTGCGGATATCCCAAACTACGCCAAGACAAACTAATGCTGTGAGAAAATTCGACGTCAGACGGCTACAATCGCAAGAGATCGCCAAGTCCTTCTCCGATCGAGTGTCTCTTAATCTCTTAAGAGGTCCAATGCCGCCAGCATCAAGCATCGAAGACCATTGGAAACACTGCCAAAAAGCCATCAGAGATGCCGCTTCTGATATGCTGGGTTTCACTCGTCCACCACAACGAAACCCCTGGTTCGATGATGAATGCCGGCAAGCACATGCAGCTAGGCAAGATGCATATAACGCGGCGCTGCTTAGAAAGACCAGAGCTGCTCATGAGCTCTATGAGCGGAAGAAGAGAGACGAGCACCGGCTTCTCAGGAGGAAGAAGAAAGAGCATGGATGCGCGCGATCGAGGAAATTGAGAGATTCTACTCCAGGAATGAGGTTCGGAAGTTTTACCAAAAGGTAAAAATAACATGCCGCGGAAACAAACCCCGAACCGAAGCCTGTAGAGATGAACAAGGGAACATCGTAGTAGAATCGCAGTCGATGCTGAGGATTTGGAAAGATTATTTCTGCAGACTGTATAACGGCGATGACGGACCAAATACCGCTGTCAGGCAGAATCAACCTTTCAACCTGGACGATGATGACCAACAATTCCGTCCACCCGACCTGGATGAAGTGAAGATAGCCATATCGAAGCTTAAGTCCAACAAAGCTGCTGGAGCGGATGGCCTGACTGTCGAGCTCTTCAAAGCGGCAGGCGATGACTTGGTAAGGAGCATACACCAACTCATCTGTAAAATATGGTCGGACGAAAGTATGCCCGATGAATGGAACCTCAGCATTGTTTGTCCAATTCTCAAGAAAGGAGACCCTCTGAACTGCGCCAACTACAGAGGTATCAGTCTCCTTAACATCGCATATAAGATCTTATCCGCCGTATTGTGTGAATGCCTGAAGCCGTTTGTCAACAACCTGATAGGTCCATATCAGTGTGGCTTCAGGCCAGGAAAGTCCACCATCGACCAGATATTCACACTACGGCAGATCTTGGAGAAGACCCATGAGCTTCAGATCGATACCCTTCACCTATTCATCGATTTTAAGTCCGCGTATGACAGCATCTATAGAGACGGGCTATATAGATTTAGACAAGGCGATGCGCTGTCATGCGATTTTTTCAACAAAGTACTTGAAAGAATAGTGCAAAACTCACGAGCAAACACAAGAGGCACTATCTTTCAAAATTCCGTCCAACTACTCGCATACGCCGACGATATTGACATAATCGGGAGAAAGCAGCGTGATGTCAGTGGCGCTTTCGCGAGTATTGACGTCGAAGCGGCGAAAATGGGTTTAGCGGTCAATGAGGGCAAGACCAAGTATATGCTGTCAAGCAAAAAGGACAACCAACACCCACGTCTCGGACCGAACGTCACCCTCGACAGATATAACTTTGAGGTAGTTAAGGACTTTGTCTACCTAGGCTCCGCTATAAATACAGACAACGACACCAGCGCTAAGATCAAGCGAAGAATAACTCTTGCCAACCGCTGTTTCTTTGGGTTAAGAAGGCATTTGAGTAGCAAAGCCCTCTCTCGGACAACAAAAGTCACCCTTTATAAGACTTTAATAATCCCGGTCCTGCTCTATGGCGCAGAGGCATGGACATTATCAAAAATGGATGAGGGTGTTCTTGGTTGCTTCGAGAGAAAAATTCTTTGGGCGATCTTCGGTCCCGTCTGCATTGACGGTGAGTGGAGGAGGAGATACAACGACGAACTGTATGGACTGTACAGCGACATGGACCTAGCCAGAAGAGGGAAGATCCAAAGACTGAGATGGCTGGGTCATGTAGAGCGCATGGACACCAATGCTCCGGTCCGAAAAGTCTTCGAATCCGCCCACGAGGGACAGCGCAGTAGAGGAAGGCCAAGACTCAGGTGGCGCACGCAAGTGGAAGAGGACCTCAGCCAACTTAGCGTGCGAAACTGGAGACAGCTAGCCAGGGATCGAGCTAGCTGGAGAAGCTTGTTGACTGAGGCCCAGGTCCACCCCGGACTGTAGCGCCACCTATAGTAAGTAAGTAAATTGTGTAGGTCCTCAATGGCAAGGCCCACACTTTCCCCACAAAGGTCGTATCGACTGAGAGAAAGCCAACATAGCCGTGGTAATTTTCAAGACGACATATTTATTCGTATGACATGACACCCAAGTACTTAGCTTTGTTGAAATAACAATGCCATCGAAAAAATTTACCCACCGAAAATTAATAAAAAATAGAACTTAAAAAATTTAAAAAAAAATTAAAAGTATTTATTTCATGTCTCCAAATCTGTAAAAATTAACAAAAAATAATAATCTTTATTTTTAAGAATTTTTTTTAATTTTTCCGGACACACCTTCCATCATTGTTTTAATGGTCCATCTGTCACATTTTTAGAGCAATTTTTTCAAAAAAAAAAAAAAAAAATTAGAATTCCTCCAGGGTGCTGACAGCTTTTTTGGTGGCCCCTAACTCTTTTTTGACCAGGGCCCAATATCTTTCAATTGGCCTAAGTTCTGGCGAATTCGGAGGATTGGCCTCTCTGTGCACCACCGAAACGTTGTTTAGCTCATACCAATTCATCGCTCTCTTTCCATTCCATAGTGCCATGACGCAAGATCAGGCCAAAATAAGGGGAGATCTCGATGATTGTTGTAAAAAGACTTTAAGCGCTTCTGCAGGCACTCATTTACATAAATTTCGGCATTTATTGAGCCAATCATGATGAAAGTTTGGCTTCTGAGCCCGCAAGAACAAATTGCTTGTCAAACAAGGAATTGTTTTTCGGAAATTTCGCATTAGGTTGGGTTCGAAACTTTGCTTCAACATTTCCTCTACCTTTGGCTGTGTACAATGCCTGCTCCGGAAGCTGGTTGAAATCAGCAAAAACATACAATTCATCGTCCATTACAATGGATGAAAATTTTGTCAACAAATTCAATTGCAACAGTTTTGCCCGTTGTTTCGCATCCAAATTTTTTTTTGCGTTCCGATCTGGAAGAATTTTTGACTTTATATGTTTCTAAGCCCGTATTTCTTTTCACTTTATCAACTAAAAAATTTGAACATTCTGCTTCTTTTGCCAAATTACGTTCAGAAATGTTCGGATTTTTTTCAAGAAGGCTCAAAATCTTAGTGACCTTTTTTGGGTTGATAAAAACAGCTTTTTGACCCCCTCTTGCCTTTCAACTGACAGGTTTTCATTATTATTATCCTTAATAGCAGTAGCAACTGTTTTCCTATTAACTTTTAGTTCCATTGCGATTTTTATATACGTGTGCTAAGTGACACTTAATAATATTTTTTTACATCCAATTCAGATTCCATGTTGATTATGTTAACTACCAAAAAGAAATGACATAGAATTGAAAAATAATAGAAGCATTCCCAGCATTACAAAAAAAAAAAAAATTTGAGTGATTTTTCTGTAATTTTGGAAGTTAATTCTTTCGATGGCACTCCTTAGATGAGTCTCACCAACCAGTCGGATTGTTGCTTCTAATGAATTTGCAATCATTTGGTCTTGGCAATACGTTTGAATATTCCTGAGGGCAGTCGTTTAAACCATTGGAGGCGCTAAGCAGTGAGTCAATAAACATGAACTATAGCAATGGGGACTAAGCTAAGCTAAGCCCAACATTTGCAATAAGAGTTCTTTACACCAGCATTGCCCTTATAAACAAAACTAGTCCTTTGGAAGAGATGTTACCATCTGAACAAAGTGTAGAATCTCAAGACAATTTTGGGGAAACGACGCTAAATAAGGCGCGGAAACCCTCGTATGGAAATGTTGTAAGTTGGTGAAGTAAAAACATGGCTTTTTGAACCTAGAACTGAGTCGGAACTGTTGAAGTGTGCCTCACCTTTTAAGGTGGCTTAAGTCGCCACCGCCATTAATAATTATCATTTTAATTGCATTTTTTCACGGTTCAGAACTTCAGGCAATAAGTTCTCTACTTCTTTATGGATGCTCTCCTTGATGACTTACTTATAAGCTTTGTGTCTTGTTTACATAAACTCGTGACTTCAAAAAAAAAAAAACCATTAACAGATGTCAAGGGCGCTCGAATCGGCTGATCTAGCAGGCCAGTTCAAATCCACAAAATGCGATATCAGACGAATGGAAAAAGCCAGCTTTAAAATGTCAGATGTGGCTCACGCAGAGCGCCGTTGCTCCATCCTGCTGCAGCCACGTGTCCTCAAGTCGCAAATCATCCAATAGGGAAACGAAAAATTCATTGATCATGGCTCTGCAGCAGAGACAATCCACAGTGGCCGTTTGGCCCGTTTTTAAAAAATAAAAATGAAAATGATCCAATTACTCCGCCAGCGGTGAACAGTGACTTTGAAGGGATGTAATGGCTCTTCATATACCGCTCGTGGATTTTTAGTGCACCACAACCTCAAATTTTATTTAATCACGTATCCACATAGGTGGAAACGGGCCTGTTTCTCATGATTTTTCTGAATCAAAATAGCCCATTTCGTTATTGAGATTAGAGGGCTTGAGTGGAACTTAAACCTGATTCACAGTAAACCCCATCAGGTGATAGACTGTCTGCACTTTTTTCGGAAATATTTTTACGTCTTTCACCAAAATGCGTCACAGAAACGTGCATGGGATGACCAATTTCGAGGCCCGTGGTTTGGTCGATGTCGACGAAGGCTCTTTGACATCTTCAGATACGGCAGCGTAGCTCGTTTCGTTCAAACGAGCGCTATAATGCCTCCCAGATTTATGAGGTCCCGTGATGTTACATTCTTTAAGGGTATTGCGGCTAAACATCCCATTGAAGGACCAGTGGGAGTAGAGTGAGCAAAAGCATTCTATTGCAAAACTAAAGACAGAAAAGTTTGGTGTGTTCTGAAAGACCGGATTTCAACGGGTTCAGGGGACACCTGTAAGAGGCATTCCTATTAAAAGAACGTAGTTCTTAGATAGTAAGTAAGCAGACCGCAGCAAATGAAGTCATAAAATTAAGGTGGCCGGTGTAATGTAAAACATTGTGCACATCTACGCGAAATTACCTTTCCAACGGTGTAAGTACTCGTATCATGCCATTCGGTTCAGTAGAACGGTTTAAAAGTGTACGACAAAAATATGCAGCACGTATTTATATATAGATTAGAGTGAATTAGTGAAATGGAGTCCGAGTTCTCGTCGGCGTACAGGGAGTAAGCAAAGTTAAGTTTTTATTTACATTTATACTTAATTCCTTTCCGTTGGGCACCTCACAGCGTGTGCAAACAGTGTGTTGAGCGTTTACGGATGTGAACAAAGGGAACGCGAAATAAATTGCAATTTGGTATACCTCTGATTTGACGAGAGCCCAAAGATTATTCAAGTGAGTGTTACTTTTTTATAGTGAAAACGTCCGGATATAACAAGAAAAACAAATGTAAGATAGAGTGTCCTAGTTTATCATCAAACACACGCCCAATACCGCATTCAGCTGAAATCCCAGTGCCAGTTTTCAAAGAACTACCTTCTTTATTACAAGAATACGAGTGTGGTGGAGATCGAAGTGACAACAACGATGAAGATTTTGAAATGCAAGATGACTCCATTCGTAAGGGATTTGATCAGAAAGAGTTAAATGACTTGGCCCGGGATTTGGGACTTTCTAAAAAGGCTTCAGAGCTCTTAGCATCAAGACGTCACGAGAAAAATTTGCTTGCAAAAGGAACTAAGGTATCCTACTTTCGATCAAGAGAAATTCCATTTCTGCAATACTTTCGAAGTGACGGTGAATTTGTATATTGTCATAACATAAATGGTTTAATGGAGGAGTTGGGAATTCTAGCCCATAACACAACTGAATGGCGACTGTTTATTGATAGCGAATAGCGAAGCTTGAAGTGTGTCCTCCTCCACAATGGAAACTTGTTTGGTGCACTCCCAGTAGGCCACTCAGTTTATTTGCGTGAAGAATATGAAGACATAAAGAGAGTCATTGATTTTTTGCAATACGATATGCTTCCTTCTTGGCCAGCTACGCGGATATACCAAGTATTCCTTTTGTGTATGTGGGATAGCAGAGCTCGTAAAAAGCATTGAGTACAGTCAAACTGGCCGCCAAGATCTGAACTCAAACCTGGTGATCCAAACATTCCACATCAAACAAACATCATGAGCCGCTTGTTGACAGAAGGAATATTATATTTCCACCTCTGCATGTAAAACTGGGCCTCATGAAGCCGTATGTTAAGGCTTTGCCAACTGAAGGAGACTATTTCAAATACCTCATCTGAGCATTTCCTCGCCTTTTGAAAAGATAAAGGCCGGTGTGTGCTTGGTTGGCATTTCAAGACATTGTCAAAAACTTTCTTTGGAATACGCGAGCGGAGAATTATGCAGAAATTGTCTAGCAGCTTTTAGAGAGCTTTAAAATGCTTGGTTGCAACATGAGTATCAAGGTTCATTTTCTGCATAGCCATCTTGCTGCCCTCCCGCAAAATCTAGGTGCAGTCAGTGATGAGCAGGGTGAGCGATTCCACCAAGATCTAAAGATCATGGAGGCACGGTATCAAGGCAGACGGGATGAACATATGATAGCTGACTACTGTTGGAGCATCAGGCGAGATTGTAAACAGAATGAACACTCCAGGAAAAGCTACAAGCAAAAACTTTTACCTTAATAGGTATATTTGCCGTTTGGCTAAAGAAGTTTACTACTTTTGTGAATAAAATTATTTTCTTTGAACATTTTGTTTGGTTTATTTTATGCACATTTTGAACAAAAAGATGATATAAAAAAAAAACAAAACAAAACACTGTGGCGCTGGCAGCCCGGTATGGGCCATGGCCTAACTTCTTGACACTCATTTGTGTTGCTCATGTTGTCATTTTCGTCACATCTGAGCGGGGTCTACGGCTTATCGCCGAGTCCGAATGGCACTCCTTAGAAGCTTTTTCGTAGGCAATTCTATTTTCGGGAGTTTGCCATTACCCGCCGAAAGGGGATGGCGATTTGAAAAATTGTAAGTGACCCAGCCAGGAATCGAACCCAGATTGTCTGCGTGATAGCCCAATGAGCTAACTATCGCGCCATCGCCGACGCCAAAAAGATGATATCCTGTAGCTTAAAAAGTCAAAAACAAGTGTCAGGTCTTAGTCAACGAAATGTGTGTTCCCCAGTGTAATATGTTCATAAGATATGAAATACTCGTTAGTGTAAACTAGTTATAGTGTTGAGAGATATAAGCATTCTTATAAAGTGTCTTAAAAAAAAAAACACAAAAAAATTCATTCTATGATACTCGTAACTATGCATTAATATCATACTCGTATGTTAGCTTGTTCACCTTTTTAAAAAGATGTATTGAATTTTTATCTTATGTGATGTAACAATACGAATACAGTTTTCTAAAAGAAAATCAGTGCGAATACTTGCTTGATACATTTTTTTTTCAAATTGATTTCATCTTATTGAATCAAAATTATCTTTCTTTTACAGGTGCTCCTTCTTTTCCTCGTCGCATCAAGTTCCTTTCAGAATGGGTTAGCAGTAAGTATAACACTATCTGATCATCAAATGAGTGTGTATTCTTACATTTTGCTCTCTTTAGAAGGAATACCTTTCACCAGTGGTTCTCGTCCACGGAGGAGCAGGTACCATTTCGGACGCGGGAATTCCAAATAAATTCAGAGGAGTGAAACTTGCAGCACGTGCAGGATACGAAGCTCTCAAAGCAAATGGTGGTAATGTGTTGGACGCTGTTGAACAAGCTGTCCGTTCAATGGAGGCTGATGAGCAATTCAATGCGGGATACGGTGCAGTTCTTACTTGGGACGGTGAAGTAGAAGCAGATGCATCCATTATGAATGGAGCTGATCTCGACGGTGGGTGTGTTTCTATTGTGAAAAATATCCTTCATCCAATATCACTTGCGCGTCGTGTAATGGAAAACTCCCTACACACATACGTAGCCGGTGAGGGTGTTATGAAATTTGCTGAGAAGGAAGAATTTGAGATTCTTCCAGATGGATCATTGGCAACAGAAGCAGCAAAGCTAGCCCTGGAAAGGTATAAGAACAGCACAGCAAATGGAGAAAGTGGCGAGCAATTCGGTGAGCCTGGTACGGTAGGTGCTGTTGCTATTGATGCTGATGGGAATGTAGCTGCAGCTACATCAACAGGTGGATTGACTGGAAAGCTTCCAGGTCGAATTGGTGATTCACCAATTCTAGGTGCCGGAACGTATGCAGATAATAGTAGGGGTGCTGTTTCGGCAACGGGTCATGGAGAAACTATTATGAAATATAATTTGGCATCGAGAATCTTAAATTTGATTGAATTTGAGGGATTGTCTGCTCAAGAAGCATCAGAAAAAGCATTGGAAACTATGACGAGCGCTTTTAATCAGACGGCTGGAGTGATTTCAGTAGATGCTGAAGGAAAGCTAGGAATCTACTTCACTTCGCATCGCATGTCTTGGGCGTATCAGCGAGGCGATGAATTGCATTATGGCGTGGATAGAGATTATGAAAATGTTGATATTGTTGGCGAACCTAAGATTTAAGTCCCACTGGAATTATAATGTATATAAATGTTTGTAGGTGTTAAGATGCATTTTGTAAATTCCAAACATTTTATATCTTTCATTTAAAAACAGACAACAATTGGTTATTGAATGTGCTTCAAGCGGACTATTTTCAATAAAGAAATGGAAAACTTTAAGGTTAAGAGTTAGCATTTATATTTTTAATTTTTAAAACTTACACTTAAATTTATTTATACTCGTGACATGTCTTCTTCAAGACAAAATAATGCCAAGTCTGGAAACATATAAAATATTTTTTATTAAGAATTCAGGACAAATCTTGTGAACTTGTGAAGCCGTCATGGGCTCGGATGAAGCAAAATTTTAAAATGTTAGCTGGTATAGTGGTTTTGTAATGTGGTTCAAGCTTTTAATGAATGCACAAGCTTTGCCACTTAAATCTCTGTCCTACAACTCCCACCTCTTCGTGGTGAAACCTGGGAGCCTAGTACCACTGACTAAGGGGTAGGGTACCCTGTGATACGTCACTGGCTACTACATACGGGAGAACAGGACTAGGTATCTCCTCAATCAAGACGACGAGTGAGGAGTCTCATACAAAAATAAATGGCAGCTACCACGATTTTGTGTAGTTTGATCTACCTGGTGCTCAACGCCTTTAAAATAACTTTGACGTATTTAGAACTAGAGTCTAAAGGCAGCTCTATGGCTGTGTCGGTACTCTGGAATAGAGATGACAGTGCAAGTAACCTGAATAGACCAACGGTGTCTCTTATGCCTTCGGCCCACAGACAAATATATATTGACAATCTTAGCAAAAGTTTACAGGGCAACGAAATTTGGCATGAAATATTCAGAGCCTTAATGAACCGTGGAATCCGCTGAGGCACTATCTGAAGCAAATATTCTAGAAAAACAAATCTAGAGAAAACAACGGTTAGTTTGGTCTATTTATGGGTTGGTGGAATCATTTGTCCATATTTCTTCGCCCATTACAGGCCATGATATCGTACTATTTACTGCCTGAAACTAAGGCCCGTAATTTCAACGACATTTGGTTCAATTGTTGGACGACTTGTGCGGCGCGAAGTCCCATTCTGTTAAAATCATAACTCGTCCAAGCCAAAATCTTTAATTCCTGGCCATAAAAATGTAGTTGTCATGCATCGGTAGAGCTCTCCGTTGTGTGAAATTCACTAAATAATGCAACAACTCCACAAACGAGTTTCCCATTTTTACTGCATCACTGCTGCTCCGCTTATGGGGTTGGCTAATGTCGCAGACCGCAGAACGCGTCTACATAATGCTCGCTCCTGGATCGCTTCAGTGGTTAGCCCCAGGCGTTGTTGCGCATTTGCCATCTGAGATATCCAGGAATTCTTTTTCCGACCTCGTTGTCTTGCAGTTCACCGTCACCGTAGTTGATAGTGCTTTTTTAATCGGATTTTCTGCAGATCTTCTTTGAACGTGGTAATACCAGCTTATTCTATTCGCCTCAAGCGTCCCAAATCTTCGTATACAGACACAAAATATAGTACCTAGTCAAGCCATAAATACTGGTACACAGAAAAATCAGCGCCAAATGAATACGAATTAATATTCAAAAAATTTTTTTTTGTTTTTATTGGATTTTTCAATGGCTAGAAATCTTAGAACAACTTATTCGAAATGACTTCCACTTGCCTTCCAGCACGATTTAAGACGATGTGGCCACTCATCGATTGCGAGACGCACTTCATGCATGGGGAAATTGTCCACCGCAGGGAGAAGGGCTCGCTTCAACGACTCAATATTTGTGTGTCGGGTAGAGCAAACCATGTCCTCTAATACGGACCAAAACTTGTAATCCAACGGGTTGAGGTCCGGACTACCAGCTGGCCAATCATCCATTGATATGAAGTCCGGAACGTTGTTTTTGAGCCACAGTTGAGTCGTTTTTGCTTTGTGAGCTGGAGCAGAGTCTTGCTGGAAAGTCAATGGCTTGTTGTTGAATATTGATTGGTTGAGAGACTTTAAAATGGGTTCGAAGACGCGCGATTGATATACTTTGGCCTCCTCCTTTTTACTCCTTTCTCGCAAAAATGGAGCTTCGTAACGCCATCGTAGTACACTCCCCACCAAACCATTACAGACGCGGGATGGTGGCCTAATTGAACCCTCGGGATGAGTTGGGATGCTTCTCTGGATGACCGAGCATACACACGATCGTTCTGCTTATTGAACGATTCTTCTACGGTGAAGATTTTCTCGTCATTAAACAGAATTTGTCTGTGAGCGTTCTTCGCGTACCGGCTGAGTAACACTTTCGATCTTCGCTTGCGTTTTTCCTTCAATGCGGCCGTGAGCAGGTGTCCAGTGTATCGCTTGTACGCGCTGAGTCCTAAATCTTCTTTGATAATGCGAGACATGGATTTTTGCGAAATTTGCATTTCCTGTGACAAGATTTTCTGTTTTCGCAGCGTTTTTCGGTCGATTCGTTCTTCACGGCTTTGATCGCTTTCGGAGTTCTCAAAGTGCGCGGACGGCCGGATCTTTTACCAGTATCCTTAAACAACTTCACAGCACGATACACAAAATTGCGAGTGATTCCAAGCGCTCGCAACGTCCTAAAAATATCGCCTTTTTCCATGTTGCATTTGAGCAGGCCAACTACAACAATACGATTTTCGATGTCGCCCCATTCCATGATTGTAAGCAATTAATGCCAAAATCTTTTTACGTCACAATGAAGCATAAATATCAAATGCCAAATCGCAATCAATATGAAATTGATGCGCCCAGTGTTGCATTCGTAATGAGTGAGTTCAGTTGTGTACCAGTATTTCTGACTTGACTAGGTACATGCCAATAAGACATGAATCGCTAAACTCCTAAAGAACACGGAATAATTGTTACGATGTTTTTATGGAATAATTCATCGGAAGTGTTGGCGCAACATGAATTTCAGCGCAGATTTCCCGGTCGTCCAAAACCAATTGAGCAAACACTATATCATTTAACCGTTCGCCTAGAAGAGGTGCCTCCAGGTCTGGCCGGCTCCGGAGAAGCCGTTCTGCTGAGAATATCGCATCTGTGGTAGAAGATGTCGCGAAGGACTTCGGTGTATCGACCAGACGACATGCCACGCAATTGGACATCAATCGGCGGTCTTTACAGAGAATTTTAATCAAAGTCTGTAAGATGATCCATTACAAAGTGTAGACAGTGCAGAAACTGTTAGCTTTTGTCCGTCAGGAGCGTGTAACCTAAGCCATAAAACCCTCAAGCTACCCTGAATCTCGACGATGAGAGAGACAACAAAGAGATTATCCGTCAAGAGTGATGGAAAATGCCATAAATCGGGCCCGAATAGTCATCAATTCTGGCGGCCACTTAGTCGATATCATTTTCTCAACTTAATGAAAAAAAATGTAAGACATCAAGTAAACATAATCCAAAAGCAGAACCCAAGTTGTTCATTCATAAAGAAACTACATCCACAAGGAACATCGGCTGACAACTTTTGCGCCACCTTGTATTTTTGAGAATTGAAATGGATCGATTTATGCTTGGCGAACGTTGGCAAATATTGCAAAGTTACTTTCAAAGTGGATGTTGTGAGGTAATAGCCTTCATCTTAGTTCCAATGTTGTCTTGGAAGTCTTAAAACTTGTTGAGTCTTGCAATGTTAAATCGTGTGCTCTTTGTAGTCAATAAAATTCTTCTCTCAGCGAAATAAAATTATCTCGTAGATCGTTCGTAATAAGTCGGTTGTTTAATTTCGCCCTAAAACTGCATCACGCAATATTTTTTGAGAAGCATTGCCTTTCGTGAATCAAATAAAGGTTTTCCGATCTTTAAATACCGAAATTCTATCTGCTTACGTATCTGTTTAGCTGTTTCTGCCTCAGTTTCTACTTGACATATGTCATAAAGACATGCCATAGTAAAATCAATAAACGTCATTTTATGACAACCAACATATACACTAACTGTTTCGTTTGCTTTGGCGTTAATCACAATTTCTTTTTTCTGTGATTCGCTTATGGTCGTAAGATAATAACTATAATTCTACCTGCAATAAGACGTCTTATCCTCTGGCGGATGAAGGGTACCAAACCAAAGTAAATGTTTCTACCATTATAAAGCTGAAGGAGGCTTACACAGTTAAAGAATTTGTTTTTGTATTTTTAAAAAGCAGAGTAAGCCGAAAAAAAAATTCAAACGAGTCAGAATCAAATGCATCGCCTTTTTAAAAAAAAGTATGAAATTTCAATATTGTCAAAACCAGCTTTTTGAAAACGGCCAATTCGTTTTGGGCCTTTCCACCAATCCTAAGCTCAACGCTTCTAGATTTTGTCATGTGTCCATGTTCATTCGTTAGGTATTCTATAGGATTTACACATTCCAGAGGTGTTCTTCCACTCTCTTCGAATATAGAATTTGTCCAGTCAACCCCTATCAGGAAAGGTAAACTTTTCAATGACCGGCAATAGCGTTTTTAGAGCAACATGTCCACTAGCGATATCATGGTGTGTCTACGCAAATCTGGCTAATTATATGACTTTCATGTCCATGAATTTCAAGTTCGAAGGAATAACAATTACGTTTTGGAAATTCAATTTCAGACTGCTTTGGAAGATTGCAAGTCAGATGTTCGCAAAATAAATGCTGGTAGCCAGGAAGGCTCTGCTTTGTCTTCGAAACTCTTTTATTTACTGATGACAGTACTCTCTGCTTGTCACATTTATTTCTAAGTCTAATTTAGTTAAAAAAAAAAACTATTCAATATTTAGGTCTCCCCAAGTAATAAAAGGAACATAAGGATCTCTTTGATCCGGCCTAAATATTATACGACATAATATGTTTAAAGCAATTATCCACCCAAACTTATAGTACTTCGCCACATTTGATCTACTACACCCAAAACCTCTTTGCACTTGCTAGTAAGGATTCAAAAATGCTGCAATATACCTCATAGATGATGCCCATTGCAAAGTCAGTTAACTTCTTGTTCTAAGGCTTTTCTCACCAGCAGTGCTCCATCAGTAGCCTAGAAAGCGTAGAAAGCCTTCCAACCCTCAACTGCAGAATTAGTCTAGCTATGAATGCTCATCAAGTGGGCTTAACACTTTCGGAAGCACACTAAAATACCATGCTTCTTCCAAAAGTCGTTCAACTCGCTTATGAAGAGAATTTTCATTTTCTAATCGCTATAACCGGCAAACATTCCAAATCAACTTTACTTCTTCTCCATATAGCGCATGTGCGCAAGTATTTCAAAGGTGTTCGTAAAACCTTAAGTATACGTAATTATGTTCAAGGTGGCGCAGAATTAATCATCCAAGATGATATCCGCCAAGTGGCTGCTGCCAGTGTTGATACACGTTTGTTTGTAAATGTTCGCATTCCTGTCGAATATTCCCCTTAAGGACTGCGATTGTCTGAGGTTTGTTGGCGTAAGCCCACGACTTCAAGAAGCCCCAAAGAAAGAGTCCGGGATGGTTTAATCAGATGATCTCGGTGGCCATGCCAAATCGCCAAAACGGGAGATTACGCTACCAGGAAAAGCCTCCTTTACAATATTCATTGTGGCTGGTGCTATGTGTGCGGTTGCACCGTTTTGTTGAAACCACAGATTCACAAGCTCCGCTCATCTAATTTTGGCAGTAAGAAGTCGTTTATTATGGCCCTGTAACAGTATTGCCGATGGAGTCCTCAAAAAAATACGGCCAAATCACTCCTCCCGCATGAATGCCGCACCACACAGTGGCTTTGAGTGGATGTAATGGCTCTTTGTGGATCACACGAGGATTTTCATTTTCTTCAAAAAAGAAGATTTTGCTTATTGACCTAACGGCTTAAGTGGAAATTCGCCTCCTCACTCATGATGATTTTCGACACAAAATCGTCCTCTTCGTTGTTGAGATTGAGGATGGCTTGACAGTAATTCACACGCGATTGACGGTCATTTTTGCCCATTTGGCGCGACATGATTATGAAATCGATGTCAACCGATTATTGAACAAAAAAATCGCCACAATTATTCCACGCTTTTGCGGAGTATAGCGCTCCATTGCTTGTTTATTTGTATATTGCAGCTGTCTAGTTCACAAATGTCAAATATGATTGACGTACGACGGCATATAACATCTCCCGATAGCATGATTAATTTTGCGCCACCTTGTACTTCGTCTATACGAAACTGTACTTATCGGGGCCTTACAATATGGTAGACAAGTTCTTGTGCACGGTGTTAGGCAGACTGGTGTCACTGGTCTCTTGGTATCTTGGATTATAAAAATTTTCCTTTGTCATCTCCGACCAAATCGCGGAATTCAATTTATGAAAGATCTCTACTAATTCGTATGCTATTGCCTTGAGTCTGGCAGCCTAGGTATCCTTCTTCGTACTTCGTAGTTCAAGTTGACTGGTTCGTCAGGCTTGGTCGTCTGTGCAGTTTATTCTGGAACTAGTAAACGATTTCTGTTTTAGAACAGAACCTAGATTAGAACTGAAAAATCATTGGAGCTTAACACTAACATGGCTTTGTTAACGCAAAAAATTACGGAGGACAAATACTACCTTGATCGCCAAACACACAGAGGCAGATGTACTCTTGGCTACGTAACTTTTGCAAATGTCAAGCTATGCAAAGATTTAGAGGGAATATCAACAACAGATGTACCAGCTTAACAAAAAAAAAAAAAACAGAACTCAAATCGGAACAATGGGAGCGCCACACTGTGGTTATTCCGGGAACTTTCAGGTAGTATATCTTTTGCCGTCAACTCATCTCATTTTAGATACATTTCTCTACAGATAGGACTATCATTAAATAAATGACAAATTTATATAATGATGACTGAGTCACACAATTAAGCATCGTTAATATTTTAAGACGGTTTTTGGCTCATAATATCAAGATACCGGTCAAATTATGATATCTCAGGGGTAAATCTTACGGTAGTCAATTAAAAACAATTAATTGAACCATTACGTAATTTAATTAGGAAACATATTTTTGCTCAAAAATTTAATGCATCTAGATAATTTGTACTAAAATTGATGATACTGTTTTGAGCAAACTTGATATGGCCTGGTTGGTTCTTTAATTTCGACTTGATCCAGCAACGATAGATACATATATTGAAAAAAGCTAAAATTAAAAGTATGACAGACATTTTCGTTTCTGGGATTAAACGATATATTAATCGAGTCATCACTTATTTAGCTGATAAGTTTAGATGTAAACGAATGAAGATGAACGACACTGGAAGCCTTTCACTTATTTTTGGAATTAGTTTCATTCAACCTGATTGTCATTTCGAATACCGGTTTCGAATATTTATTTTATTTTAATTCTGACGATGCTGGATTCGTTAGTCAACCCAGTACAGATAACAAATAATATATTGCGTTTATATTACAGACTATCCAATATTGTGTGAGGTGTCGCTTATTTTACCTCCAAATGGTAACCAACGTGCACTGATAGGTGTCCATCCGGACTCGACTTGCCAAACTTATGAGAGCAAATGCTGATAAGCAGAAATAAATAGCAGCACTGTAAACGGGACAGCGGATGAATTCCGTACCTGGTATCAATCGTCAAATAAAATAGTAGAATAACTATAATGGGACTTTATCCCGGCTACTTCGACATATTTGAAGCTCAGGCCGGTAGAAATTTCCGAGACTAAGTCAGGGTCTCTCAGGGAAGTGGTGACATATGAGTCCTTAATGGGCCAACGGCAGTGCTCACATCGCCGTACGGGTTACTGGCTATTGTCTAACCGATCCTTCGTCCTAAGGATATCTATAATGGAACTGGCCCTCTAGGTTGGTGATAGTGCCGCCAAAGTAATTGTCCGGCCATACAAAATTACGAAAGTTACGAAACAGAAATAAGACGAAGACGAAAAACTGCGACATCTACTACGTTGACTATTATTGAAGGAAAGAGCAGCTCCTGTTTGGATTCGGATTTGTTGTTAGAGGCAGACTTAGGCAAGAAGTAGTTCTAATCAGCCTTACGGCGGGGCGCACTATTGTCGTACCTAACACGCAGTTCTCTCATCTAGATATTCACAAAGGGTCCACCAACATACACCTCGAACCGAAGCCTGTAGAGTCAAACAATGGAATATCGTAATAGAATCGATGCTGGGGTTTGGAAAGAGCATTTCTGTAAACTACATAACAGCGATGACGAACCAAATACCGCTGACAAGCAGAACGAATTTTTCAACTTGGACAATGTAAATCAATAATTTAGTTCACCCAAACTGGACGAAGTGAAGATTGATATGTATATCTAACAAAGCTGCTGGAGTGGAGGGCCTGAGTGCCAAGCTCTTCAAAGTGGCAGCCGATGACTTGATAAGGAGCATTCACCAACATCTCTAAAATATGGTCGGACAAAAGTATACCCGACGAATGGAACCTCAGAATGGCTTGTCCGATCTTCAGGAAAGGAGACCTTTTGAACAAGATCTTATGTGCCTTAATGTGTGATCGCCTGAAGCCGTTCGTCAATAACTTGATTGGTCCATGTCAGTGTGGCTTTAGATAATGAAAAACCACAATTGACCAAATATTTTCCCTCCGGCCGCGCATAGCTATGGAAAATTCATGCGCAAACACAAGAACCACGATCTTTCAAAAGATTGCCCAATTACTCGCATTTGCCAATGATATTGACAAAAACGGATAAACAACATGATGATGACAGAGCATGACCCTCGTAGTTAACCACTTTGTCTATCTATGCTCCTCTATGAATTCAGCTGTTGTTGAGTTTCAAGCCCTAAATAACCGTTAAAATTTATAACCTGAATCATTCCGAGTGAAGAAAAACTCGGACTCTCACCCCTGGAGAGTCAATATCGAAACCAAATATATCTGAGTTTCAGAAAGTGAAAGTGACGGTTTGGTCTTCGTGGCGCTCGAAAATATATGTTATATGACCGGTACCTTGAACAGGACAAACCATAGTTTTCATCAACGGCGAAAGGTCTGATGATGCTTATGATGAGTCCAGTTTTACTCTACCTCCGATTTTTATTAGACAACGTCATTGATGGAAGAAGCCTTGATAATTCGGCGGGGGCGCCGTCATCTCTACAGATGTCACATGTGTTTTACGTAGGTACCTGCGGTGAAGGCTCAAGCCTACGGTGCGTCTTCGCATAATATATCAAAACAAAGAGTTGATCAGCGCCCTTCGGGTGCAGGCTACGACATATGCTCAACCATGAGATGTCCAAGCACTATTTTTTCTACTCTCCCCGCGACTTTGGGTGTAAACCACAGCCACCACGATACTCCCACAAGGGGGCCAACTCCTAGGTCAGGCTGGAAACAATAGTTCCAGGGTCCCCTGACCTCCCGTGGTACCAGAATATAGCTTCCGGTCGAGCTTCGCAACCTTGCGGTCACTTCCAGTTGGGCACTTCACTGCCCAGGACTGGCGGCCTTTAGTACCTCAATTTCTACTACTCACAATCAACCCGCTAGCTCTCTACTGCGTTTTATAAGAAATACTTCTCTTGCAAAGCTACAGGCTCTTTCGAACCATACGGTGTCAGTTAGAATTCCACTGACATCGTAGGTCTCACCATTGAAGGTGATGCCCATAGCATGCAAGTCCCTAACATCCGAATAATTTGGGCACTCGCAAAGAACGTGTAGCCAATCTTCGTGGGAAGCTCCACATGAGCAATTCGCCGAGCCGCTAAGCCCCCTTTTATGCAAAAATGCATGGCAGGGAGCCATGCCCGGTCAACAAAAAGCCCAGGCTGAGGTTAAAGTTCCGTTCAGGAAACCTCTGCATGGTCAGCACATCCCTAAGAAAGCTGTAAGTAACCCTGCCATTTTCGCTAGCGTCCCATCTAGCTTGCCATCTAGATATCACGCATGCGTTAAGCAAGGCTCTACGCTCCCTCGGGGATAGGCCTTCCACTTCCCTCTGGGAGACCCAATCTTGCTCGTTTAGCGGGAGACCTTTTCTGATCTTAAAGGCAATAATACGGCGTATCACCTCCAGATCGAGAGGTGGCACTCCCAGCAAGACCTGCATTGCCTCTGTGGAGACAGTGCGGCACACAGGTAGGCAACCAATCAATGCCACTGTTTGGCAAGCCAAAATCTGACGGCAGCAATCATCGTTCGTTGCCGCGTCGTACCACACCGACGCTCCATAAGTTGCACAGGCAACTAAAAGACCGTCGTATATGACACGAACAGAACGCCTGTTAAGCCCCCAGTCAGATCGCAGAATGCGCCTCACCTGGCCTACAGCACACAACATGCGTTTCCTCATTTGCTTGAGATGAGGCATGAGTTTCATACGCTCACCCACCCTTATGCCTAAGTATTTGACCTCAGCCACATACTTAATGCTGACGGCATTCATATGAATCAAAGGATTCCGACGTCTCGTTTTCAATTTGCCCTTCAGCAACATTGAAACAGTCTTCTCCGTTGACACCTTGTCGCCAACGCTTTCTCCCCATTCAGAAACGATTGAAAGAGCTCTTTCTCCTACTTGTTCCGCAAGAGCCCTGGACTGATCCTCAAGGATAAGGAGCAGGTCGTCTGCATATGCGCAGCAACCACAGAGCTCATTCAAACGCCACAGAAGCGGATCCATCATCAGGTTCCAAATAAAAGGACCGCAGATGGACCCCTGAGGGCAGCCCTTCTCCACGTCAACGCAAACGCTGTCATGTGCATTGACCACACTCGCTCTTCTAGCAGAAAAATAGCTTCCCCAAAGCCCCGTCATCTCTACAGATGTATATTTTCAATTAAAGTATGGATTTTTCGAAAACGATCCATAGTAATGCGAGCTATTAGCTCAATTAGCTCAGGTGGACAACCATGTACGCTGCCGTAAAAAGGACACATTGCACGATAAGGTTCGCAAGCTGAACAGGGATATTCGAAATAAATTTGCTCAATTTGCAAGCGATGTTCGTAGATGACGTAGATTCATGGCAAACCTAACAAATCAGCTGTCAGGTATAAGGCTACATGCCAATTAATATTGACAAATGTTGAATAATGACCACCAAACAGTCTACAGCAAATGTCTAAATATGAACACATATATCCATTTACGTTTCGTAGTACGTTTCACATTTTTTTCATAACAATTCCAGGTTAACTGGTTTGCTTCTTAATTGAATTTTAACCAAAGTACTGGTTTACAGATTTAACAAATTCAATGTTTACGGCCATGTAGAAAAGTCATCGAACATGTTTCAGTCATTGATTATTGTTATTGAAACTTAGTATGTTACTAAACGGCCGGCAACCTTGACAAACAGTGCTTGTACAGTCGATACATACTTTTACATCAAAAGATTACTTTGAGAATCTCATCCTGATCGTTGGCATAGAAAGCACACTTTGTCCTAATCCCTAATCTAGCCTGAATCACTGTCATTCGTTTTGGCCAAAGTTCTTGGAAAGTGTCCAAAGGAAGTACACTTATCTCAGAATATCTTTCCTGTTTCATCCCCAAAGGGAACTAACTTCAATTCGTTCTGGGCTTATGCATCAACGAACTCTGTTATATCATCTCTACAAAATCGAGAAGTACTTCAAAATTGATTTAGAAATGAATCTGCAGCCTGCTACCCGTCTCAGTTGGCTTACACCTCTCAAAAACCAGTACAAAGCAGGTTAAGTGCTAGAACTTAAACCTGAAACAATGCTGTTAGATCACTTTAGTTAAATAAGATGAAATACACAAAGCTGCAGTTTTGACTGAGTATAAATAGAAGCATTGGTATCGATTCCTTATCAGACTTTCTGGAGACTCCTTTGAACGACAAGTCACCATAACCTCAAGTACAAACTTTACAAACATGAAGGTAAGAATTACTCCTAAGTTAACTGCATAAACAATCTTAAATGCTATCCGAATTTCAGGTCTTGCTCTGCTTAGCACTTTTTATTGTTTACGTTTTGACATCGACTGGCGGTCATCACCATAGAATCAGGATTCCGATTGTCATCTCATCTCCGGGATTAGTTCTAACTCAACAGCCACTTTTGGTTGATTCTAAATTAGATGCGGTATCCGGATTAGCTTATGGAGGCCTTTGGCTTGGAGGAGGATACCTGTCGATAGGCCAGTTATCACCAAAAGATACAGAAAAGACAGAAAAGACAGAAAGAAGATAAAGAAGTTGATCCATTTATAGTTTTTTATTTCCTTTCAAAAGATATTCTTAATGCAACTCAATAGCGAAACCTACATTCTCATGTTGCATAAGGCATTATCTGGTTTATTGAAAGTTCAAATGAGCTCCATGGAAATGCAAATCATTTTTAACAGCTTGTAGTGAAAGATTCGTTTGACACTTATTATTTAGGTGTTCATCAAGTGTCTGAACAAGCTCCAATTTTAGATGATGGATTCGAGCATTACGAGGAATGTCGGCATGTTAGTCCTAAGCCGTAGCCGTCTTTACACCGCAGCTCTACGAGTAGTTTCTTCTTTATAGCCCCGGTTTCTGGGCGTCTTGCTCAGCTGGATGTGATCGCCGGCATTCGTCATCACACCAGGGGTTCCGTTGTAGTAGGCGAGTGAGTGAAAGCCAGCACTGATGGCTTTTTGGCAGTGTTGCCACTGGTCTTCGATGCTTGATGGTGGTGGCAATGGACCTCTTAAGAGATTAAGGGAGACTTGATCGGAAAAGGATTTTGTAATCTATTGTGATTGTAGCCGTCTGACGTCGAAATTCTTCACAGTATTAGCTCGAAGGTCTTGTTCAAGAGCTCATAGATGGTATCTTTGGTGTTGTCATCTTTCTCCTCTGGGCGCATATAAGGCTTATGTTGGCAAATTTAGCCTTGATACGTGTAGCTACGAGACGCTCGTTCACATTCGCTTGAAAACTTAAGACTTCTTGCCTAGTTCTGCCTCTAACAATAAATCTGCATAGGCACTACCTTGCAATCGCATTTCTTGGAGGATGATATCTTCTTTGGAGCAGTCCAAAGCCTCCGCTAGTTGTTCGGATTCACGTGGCCTATAAAGGAACCTAACAGTCAGCACTCGTGCTTATAAATCTGGCAAGTCGAGTCAGAATGGATATCGACTAGTATGCAATGGTTACCATTTGGAGGCAAATTAAGTACAATTGATGTGAAGAAACAGTTGCACCACTGAGTATCGCCAAGATGACACTTTTCAGTGCCTACCCTATTTCTACAAGACCCAACCACCAGCAATGTGCATATGTTGGAGAAGTATACTTTAGAGGAGGTGGTTTGCAGCCGTTAAACAAGTGTTTTAAATTTTCTTCGCATCTGTCGGATATTCCAAAGCGAATAGCGTCACTGGTAACTTATTTTCTTTCCAGAGAATTGACCTGTTATCGTAGGTTGTGCACTTCGACAGTATTTCTGTTTGAGAGTGCATCAGTGTCTACCTCGATATCATCCACTCGTTCAATTACATTTGAAATGTTGTTGTTCGGTGACTCAAATTTGCTTACCCAGTTCTGTTAATTTTTCAATTTCTGTGATGAGATCATTCCGAAACTGGTTAGGAAAATCGAAAATTGCTCGACTAACTGCTCTTCTAAAGTATGTTTCATTAGAAACTCACTCCCATTGTTCGTAGCTAGTGACAAAGGAATCTGTTGTGTAGGCGTAAAGGAGGGCCCTTTTTTGAAACGATGTTGACTTTTTTGGAGTGTAAGCCAATGTGTGACATAATGCTTTATGGATGTAGTGAGCACTTTATTTTAATTATGCCACAGAAAAGAACAAAGGAAACGAATAAAACTTTAAATTTTAAAAACTCGAAAAGCCCACAACTCATTACGAAAACAAATCGAAGCACAACCTTGAGGCACACCACATAATTTTCATATTATTCTGTTTATTGACCCCAAAATCGAAAATTTTCTTATTACTTTTTATACGTTTATTTATGTGATCACTATCTCGTTCCCAAACCCAATCCATTCTTCCAATGTACTCCCAAGACGTAGGCCAAGACAGAATTCAATGGTAGACCACTGTCGGTCAGTGTAGTAGATCCTAATCCTTGTGCCAATGCCGAGTTAAACCAGAGTGGCTGTTGAGCAATTCCTTCCAAAGGTGAAATGCCAATCGGGTCAGCTATATCTTTAGCTGAAGTGGCAGCGGTAATAAGTGCGAAACAGAACAGGACCTGTAGGTGAATAGGAAATTTCAAAATAATTTAAAATCAAGCACAAAGTGCAGAAAAAATTACAAAATATCCTTACCTTCATATTAAATTAAATTGTTGGCTTAAATTTGAGATGAGTTGTTGTTCTGAGCAGTTTCAGGCAGTTATGATTGCAATTTAGACCAGTTGCGCATATTTATATTCAGCTGAAACCGTCATAACCATACAAACCTGCGTCAGAATCTGTAGCCTAATTGATATTTTGTTAACACATAATGATTTTTCGGGATAAACAAATCACATTGTAGAGGCTGGGTTTTACTCTCATTGATAAATTGTCATTTATTTGTTATAAGATACTGGTTTGCTTATTTGGTTATTACTCATCAAACTCAAAATTTTGGTTTGGATGTCATAAATTTTTTTTGTACTTAGCAAATCGCGCAAACCTAAAGCTGAAGTCCACTAATAAGTAAAGGTCTTCCATATCTTCTTCCATATTTTTGTTTAAAACAATATCGTACAAATAAAAACAAATAATAATGTATGAAAATAAGTAATTATTATCATATGTAGGGTAAACTGGGGCACATTTGGCTTTGTGATCTTCGGTATGAACGTAGCCTTTAAGAAGAAAAGTTGGGATGGCGAACTAAGCCTCATTTAACATAAAGAAACGTCATGAACTTTGACAGTTTTGCTTCAACTCTTCTTTGAAAAACACTTGTTTTTGTGATTTCTGGATTTTTGATGTAATTTTTGACCACCAGTATGTAAGAAATTTGTGAATAAATTAACCCTCTACTGCACAAGAAGCCATATATGGCTTTTGATTTTTCGGCGATGACTGCTTAAACTGCGTAACTGCCATTGGAAATTAACTATTAGGGCCGTTTAGATAAATCAATTGTTGATGTGTGTATGTAACTTTGGTCACCTTTATCTCTGCACAAGTGCAAAGAACTGCGGTCAAATTCAATAGGGCGCATTGTTAAAACTCAGTTCAAAAACATGGAAAAAGAATTTGTTTTATTTTTGAGTAGCGAGTACCTCCAAAGGTAATAATATTTTTTTTATAAGATTTGATACTAATAAGTAAAATTCAGGTGTTAAAATTGCAATTCTAAATGTGCGATTCAAGATACAACGGGTTTTTAGCAACGTCCATATATGGCTCCTTGTGCATTTACTGAAATATTCACTAAATTTCAGGGTCTCAGATATGGCTCCTTGTGCATACGAAGACGGTTATGCGAGTTCCGCGCTTTTTCTTCAGTGACAAAATAATGACTCCATCACGTTCGTTTTACAACAAAACGCGATTTTGTACTATTCCTGATTATGGATTTTAGAGTGAAGACGAAATCTTCGAGTCAGAAGATAGACTCGACTCTAGTTACCTCAACGGGACGGCGTCATGAGTTTCCGCTAAGCTCCGTTCATTTGGATTCAACTGACCGAGTTCTAAAATGGAAAAAAAAAGATGGCAATGCCAAAATGATAGTCCATACAGGTCTTTCATTATATGCAAAGTCAACCTGTTCTTGAACAAGGATTGAAATTGCTTTGCTTCATCCCATTTATAAATTTTTTTGAACTATTTCCCGTTTTTAATGTTCTTTTTAATGAATAAAGTATTTAAAACAAAAAAATTGTTCCTTTGATTGGACGAAATGCAATACTTCACAAATTTTCTTTTTTATTTGAAAATGTGCTAACTGCACAAGCAGCCATATATGGCGAAGTTTTGTGTTTTTTTTAATAAAAGCAAATTTAGTTTTTTTTTGTTTTAATCTTTTAACTTTCCATAATAGAAAACAAAAAGAGCAAAAAAATTTTTTTTTTTTGCATTTGATCATAATGCAAGCAGTAGAGGGTTAAAAGAGTTTGTTTTATTGTGAAATAATATAATGATAGCACTGTTCTTAAAATGTTAATATTTTAAAGCCAGTTTTGTGAAAGTAAAACATTATATAAAAAAATTATAAAGAACTTTCGGGGCACCTTTGACTATTGCAAAGGGGGCACATTTTACATTTGATCTGTTGTACAAATATTTGTGTTTTTAATTTTTCATTCATGTTTATTTCAAAGATATGGTTAGAAACTACAAGAGAAAGACAAATAGAAGTGCAATCTATGAAAAAAAGGTGAAGAGGGCTATTTCAGACATACGTAAAAAACTTGAAACGCCAACTCAGCAGCTTAAACTTAGACAAAGGTGAGAAAAAGCTGAAAAAAAAAATTCTTAAAAAAGTGAGCCGATATGAATTAGACCCCGATAAAAGCATTTCCTATGCCGAATCGGATAAATCTAACGGTTTTATTTCTGACAAAGGAAATTTCGAAATGGAAAGAACAGAGCTTTTTAAATATACGCTTACAGATGAAGCGGATATTATGTTCTTGTGGAATTGGGTGAACATTCTAAGAAGCCACTTTATTATGCGGGGGAAATTTCAGAAGTCCATAGTGATTCTACTTACACTGTTATCTATCTACGAAAAGCATCATTGGTTGGTTGGCATTTTATTAAACCAGCCGTTGAAGATATTTATTTGACGTTAAGGAGTGAAATCAAATTCGAACTGCCACAACTCACAAATCCAGCCTCAATTTCTCGCTGTCGTCAAAAATATTTATTTGACGTTGACTTCGGCAAACTCTATATTAAATAAGATATCTAAAAATGTTCATATGTATTATTCTTAAAGGCTTTATGGACTGATAGTTTTTTAAATGAATTAATGGATTTATTTATTTATGTTTCTTTATATTGTTAAAATAAATTGTAAGCAAAATGTTAAACTTTTCTTTCCATTCAAACAACAGGCAGGATGGACTGCCACGGAGGTAAAGGCTTTGGACCCAGAAATTCAGCTGGCGAAGACATCCTTGTGGCGTGTAGGGCTTACGGCTTAACCGTCTTAAATACAATGTTTATTAAACATCAACGACATCTTATCACCTATAGCAGCGGAGGCCACGAAACCAAATAGATTATCACCTCTGCAAAATGTCGATGAGAAACCGTGTTAAGGACTATGAAGTAATACTTGGAGAATCGCTGGCAAGCCAACACCGTCTGCTCATTACAGAATTTTCACAGCGGAACCACCGAAAACACGGGCATCGTTTGGAAAGCCAAAAATCTGGTGGTATAATCTATCGAAGGAACGAAGCGTAAGATTTATCGCACTGGCTAAAGAAGTACTTCAAAATATAAATGGTATAGCAGACTCACTTAGCCCGCAAGAAATGTGGAACAGCATGAACGAGGAATGCATAACACTCGCAAAATCCCTTCTGATTACTATATCGAAATACCATCACGTCGGCAAAGAAACATGGTGGTGGAATGACGAAACCAAACGAGCTGTGGCCGACAAGAAGAGTGCATTTCAAGCGTGGAAAAAATGCGATCGGAGCGACGATATCGAAAAAGCTCGACTGGCTCTTGAATACGAGCGCCTTAAAAAGATCGCAAAGAAAGTCCTGGCTCGAACTCGAGCGGCAGAAGCGGAAAACCTGTACCAGCAGTTGGAACAAATAACCTCACGATCGGCGGATAGAAGACAAGCTATCCAAGAAGTTCAAACGTTGTACAGTACCAAAATGCCAAGTATTTTTAAGCTCGCTGCACAGAGGAGAAAAAATTCAATGGAAATAACCTCGCCGAAATACATCAAAAACGCAGACGGTCGTTTATTAACAAATGAAAAGGAAATTTGTGACCGGTGGCTTAAATACTGCAAGGAGTTGCTTAACAAACAGTTTTCACGCGATATCGTGCCGACAGCTGGTCTATTCGAGGAGGAAGTTTCGGACTTTTCAATCGATGAAATAAGTATAGCAATTGGAAAAATGAAGCGGGGAAAAGCGGCGGGAGCAGACAGCATTCCATCAGAGTTTTGGTCGAAGATGGAGGGGATCGGCAGCGTTTGGCTATCGAAACTTTTAAATAAATTAAAATGTGGACGACCTATGCCGAATCAATGGAGAAGTAGCTTCTTGGTTCCATTATACAAAGGAAAAGGTGACACTCGAGAATGCAACAACTACCGTTCAATCAAGCTTATGTCACACACAATGAAAATCGTCGAAAGAGTCTTAAACGAACGTCTTCGGCAAATAATAAAGGAAGATCGAGGGTGGACGCTATCCAAAGCCTACGAATAATAACGGAAAAGCACCGAGATTCGTCTAAGGATTTACACATGGTATTTATCGACCTCGAGAATGCATTCGATCGAGTGCCTAGGGATCTCATATGGGCCGCGCTGAGGTCTCAAAACATACCGGAAACGTATGTTAGAATAATACAAGACAAGTACGGAAACGTGAAAACTGCGGTTAAAAGCTCTGCTGGACTAACGAGAGAATTTCCAGTTAATGTCGGAGTGCATCAAGGAAGCGTACTTAGCGTTTTCCTCTTTAACGTAGTATTCGACTATCTTTTAAAAGACTGCATGCGCGAAGTAAATGTAACGCCAATTCTCTTAGCTGACGACGCAGTTATACTTAGCGATAACGCCGAAGACTTACAGAACGCAGTAGATTCGTGGGAAAATGCGCAAGAGAGAAACGGGTTTAAAATAAGTCGTTCAACGACGGAGCATTTGACGTGCCCATTTGCGCATCCGTTGCGACCTGTTCCGAATATAATGTTAGACGGAATAGTTCTTCCGAAAAGCACTATCTTTAAGTACTTAGGATCAATCCCAATTCCCAATAAAGGGGAAACTCTACACGACGGTTGTTAGACCAGCTCTTATATACGGTTCACAGTGCTGGACAATGTACGAAGCGTTTAAAAACAGAATGACGGCAGCGGAAATGAAAATGTTAAGGATGTCTAGTGGAGTCAGTAAATGCGATTGCATTAGATCTACGCGTATAAGAGGAAGTCTACATATAAAGAATTCGGTACCCGAACAGCTTGAGGCGAATAGAATAAGCTGGTATTGCCACGTTCAAAGAAGATATGCGGAAAATCCGGTTAAAAAGCACTATCAACTACGGTCACTTCAACTGTAAGAAAACGAGGTGGGAAAAAGAATTCCTGGATTTCTGAGATGGCAAATGCGCAACAACGCCTGGGGCTAACCACTGAAGCGATCCAGGATCGAGCAGTATGTAAACGCTTTCTGCGGTCTGCGACATCAAAAGGATAAGAAGATGAAGAAGACCCGCTGATACTTTTTATGCATACGATTATGAGTTAAAACTGCAATTGTCAAATGTTCCCCTTGTAAAGTCAAAGGCAATACAATATTTTTCTGTTGTATTTTCTGTTTAAATACGAAGATTGTTTGATTAGCCATTTCTAGAAGACGCAACAAATATTTGTCCATTTGAGAAGCGATCCGTGTCTACATCTAAACAGCACAATTAATTTCTGTAAAACTAGAAGTAATTGGATTCTGTAAAAACATGTGCGCTGAGCATACGAAGACAAAGGGATTTCATTGGCAGTGAATTAAATTAATGGAGGATCATTCTTCTTGTATCGGTTATTCTTAGGGATCGTCCTACAACTGAACACCTTAGAATATAATACCAGCGAATGTAAATGTCTCTTTAGAACTAAGGGAAACTGGGGCACATTTGACACTTAATTTTTAAATGTCTGTATTTGCCAAAACTAAAGATGAATTTCAATGCTTTTATCTTATATGATGCATTGACTATTCTAGATTAAACTCACAGATACATTTTACTTTTATAACAACTTCATCATTTTTTTAAAATTAGTTAAGGGGAAACTTTGCCTTTACAAGGGGAACACTTGACAATTGCAATTTTAACTCATAATCGTATGCATAAAAAGTATCAGGGAGTCTATCCTGGCTGTTGCTTGAATGGAAAGAAAAGTTTAACATTTTGCTTACAATTTATTTTAACAATATAAAGAAACATAAATAAATAAATCCATTAATTCATTTAAAAAACTATCAGTCCATAAAGCCTTTAAGAATAATACATATGAACATTTTTAGATATCTTATTTAATATAGAGTTTGCCGAAGTCAACGTCAAATAAATATTTTTGACGACAGCGAGAAATTGAGGCTGGATTTGTGAGTTGTGGCAGTTCGAATTTGATTTCACTCCTTAACGTCAAATAAATATCTTCAACGGCTGGTTTAATAAAATGCCAACCAACCAATGATGCTTTTCGTAGATAGATAACAGTGTAAGTAGAATCACTATGGACTTCTGAAATTTCCCCCGCATAATAAAGTGGCTTCTTAGAATGTTCACCCAATTCCACAAGAACATAATATCCGCTTCATCTGTAAGCGTATATTTAAAAAGCTCTGTTCTTTCCATTTCGAAATTTCCTTTGTCAGAAATAAAACCGTTAGATTTATCCGATTCGGCATAGGAAATGCTTTTATCGGGGTCTAATTCATATCGGCTCACTTTTTTAAGAATTTTTTTTTTCAGCTTTTTCTCACCTTTGTCTAAGTTTAAGCTGCTGAGTTGGCGTTTCAAGTTTTTTACGTATGTCTGAAATAGCCCTCTTCACCTTTTTTTCATAGATTGCACTTCTATTTGTCTTTCTCTTGTAGTTTCTAACCATATCTTTGAAATAAACATGAATGAAAAATTAAAAACACAAATATTTGTACAACAGATCAAATGTAAAATGTGCCCCCTTTGCAATAGTCAAAGGTGCCCCGAAAGTTCTTTATAATTTTTTTATATAATGTTTTACTTTCACAAAACTGGCTTTAAAATATTAACATTTTAAGAACAGTGCTATCATTATATTATTTCACAATAAAACAAACTCTTTTAACCCTCTACTGCTTGCATTATGATCAAATGCAAAAAAAAAAAATTTTTTTGCTCTTTTTGTTTTCTATTATGGAAAGTTAAAAGATTAAAACAAAAAAAAACTAAATTTGCTTTTATTAAAAAAAACACAAAACTTCGCCATATATGGCTGCTTGTGCAGTTAGCACATTTTCAAATAAAAAAGAAAATTTGTGAAGTATTGCATTTCGTCCAATCAAAGGAACAATTTTTTTGTTTTAAATACTTTATTCATTAAAAAGAACATTAAAAACGGGAAATAGTTCAAAAAAATTTATAAATGGGATGAAGCAAAGCAATTTCAATCCTTGTTCAAGAACAGGTTGACTTTGCATATAATGAAAGACCTGTATGGACTATCATTTTGGCATTGCCATCTTTTTTTTTCCATTTTAGAACTCGGTCAGTTGAATCCAAATGAACGGAGCTTAGCGGAAACTCATGACGCCGTCCCGTTGAGGTAACTAGAGTCGAGTCTATCTTCTGACTCGAAGATTTCGTCTTCACTCTAAAATCCATAATCAGGAATAGTACAAAATCGCGTTTTGTTGTAAAACGAACGTGATGGAGTCATTATTTTGTCACTGAAGAAAAAGCGCGGAACTCGCATAACCGTCTTCGTATGCACAAGGAGCCATATCTGAGACCCTGAAATTTAGTGAATATTTCAGTAAATGCACAAGGAGCCATATATGGACGTTGCTAAAAACCCGTTGTATCTTGAATCGCACATTTAGAATTGCAATTTTAACACCTGAATTTTACTTATTAGTATCAAATCTTATAAAAAAAATATTATTACCTTTGGAGGTACTCGCTACTCAAAAATAAAACAAATTCTTTTTCCATGTTTTTGAACTGAGTTTTAACAATGCGCCCTATTGAATTTGACCGCAGTTCTTTGCACTTGTGCAGAGATAAAGGTGACCAAAGTTACATACACACATCAACAATTGATTTATCTAAACGGCCCTAATAGTTAATTTCCAATGGCAGTTACGCAGTTTAAGCAGTCATCGCCGAAAAATCAAAAGCCATATATGGCTTCTTGTGCAGTAGAGGGTTAATTTATTCACAAATTTCTTACATACTGGTGGTCAAAAATTACATCAAAAATCCAGAAATCACAAAAACACGTGTTTTTCGAAGAAGAGTTGAAGCAAAACTGTCGAGGTTCATGACGTTTCTTTATGTTACGAGTAAATGAGGCTTCGTTCGCCGTCCCAACTTTTCTTTTTAAAGGCTACGTTCATACCGAAAATCACAAAGTCAAATGTGCCTCGGTGTAAAATGTGCCCCGTTTACCCTACTATGGCACCCACTTACACTATCAATCACTTTTGGAAGATCTATGTGAGAAAACTTACACATATATCATGTTTTAACGACATTTTAAAATATCACTACATTTCTCTTAAGTGCTTTCTATAAATGGTCTAAGTTATTCATTTGGATTTGAATAATTACTTCTAATATGAAGAACGCATTTCAAACTACAACGCGTGTCACTCAGAATTAAACAAGAAAACAAAACTCAAGCTACCTACACATCAATTATCGAAGTAAGTATTAAGTTTAAACAGAATTACTTGTTAGCGAGCCCTCATTTCGTTACAGAGTTTTGTTTTGCAAAGGGTATAGGTACAACTGCTCTCAGTCATGATAATGAGTCAATAATAACTCTCATTCCATAATATATATGTAATTACATATATAATGCAACGTTTGTATATTGTTATAAGAGAAATAAATAACCAGCAGAAGGCCGGCTGCAAAAAATCTTGGACCACCATATTTGTTATCAGGGCGCTTAACTTTACATTTTGAAATGATGGTAAAGTTGTTATACCAATTATTTGAACTTTAAAAAAAAAACTGCATTTTTTATATAGTATTACTCACCATTGCCCTTCGGATTGATTGATTGATTGATTGATTTTATTTATTTATTTATTTCAATTCATTAAATTTAAATATTATTATTTCACATACTTTTGAATTAAGAAATAGAAATAGTGACATTATACGTTTTTTCCACCATATGGTATTAAACAGTGTTAAATGACACTTCAAAAGATTCCAATTAGAGACTTATAAAGATAGTGGGTGCGGTGAACCGTAGGAAATAGGAAAAAAGAAAAAAATAATAAAATTAACATTTGCGAAAAATTAATCAAAAAAAAAGAAAAAAATTAAATTATTGCAATTTTCAATGATAAATAAATATGCCAAAAAATTAAGAGAATTATTACAAAATTTACACCAGAACGTTAGAAAAAATGGATTCTAAACTTTTATATTCAAACTCTAAAAGCCAAAGCTTAACACATTTCTCGAAACTCCCAGAAAACATTAATGCTCTAATTGGTTGTTGAATCTTATTAGAAAGTCGGCATGATAAAATAGGCACAGTCACAACATTCGCAAAGTTTATAATCAGATATTAATCTGAAATTAAGATTTCCCGATCTGGCAAAGAACATTTTTAAAACTTTGAAGCAATACAAATGGCGGACTGGAAGAATATTCATGTCACGAAATAATGGAAAACTGGGATAACGACGGCGTTTTCTGCACCCCAACACGCAATTCCATATTGAAGCTATGAATGGAAGATACCAAAATAAATAATTTTCAATGGTTTTATCGAGCAAACACTTCTTAGGTAGTAAAAATGTCTGAGAGTGTAGCGAAAATAATTCTTTAAGTTTTGCGTATGGCTAGCGGAACTCAGCTTGGAGTCAATAATGAGCCTTAATTATCTAAATTCTTCTACATTCTCAATAAGAAAACAATTTTTACTGCATGAAAGGGTACTAGACAAATTTGAAGAACTTGCTGCTGAAGCACAAGTGCAACCTGACAGTTGAAATCGTTGACAATCAGATCCATGAAAATATAGCTCAACATGGGGACCAGTTGCAAGTGATAAACTAAAAAAACATAATTTTAGTTTTTGAGCTGATAATTAGTTTATGTTCGGTAAATCAGATTCTAAATATATTAAGGTCCCAGTTAATTGCAGCAGTCAGGTTCAAAACATTTTCCTCGCCGTATACACATCCTATGTCATCTGCGAAGGCAACAAGTGATCCTTTAAAATTCTGTTCAAATAGTGAATTAATGTAAACGAGAAACAAAATAGGTCCTAAAACAGAACCCTGGGGTACTCCTAAATTCAAAAATTGAATATCACTCTTGGTTTTTTCAAATTTTACTCTTTGAGTTCTATTTGTAAGATAGGATTTAAGCCACAAAATCCATCCTGTTCACGTTTCCTTGAGGGTATGCAAGACTTACTTACTTACTTTAGGTGGCGCTAGACAAAACTAGACATTGCTCTATATAGCTCGTCTCTATAGATGCTGTCATACGCGGCCTTAAAATCGATGAATAGGTGGTGGGTATCGATCTGAAGCTCATGGGTCTTCTCCAAGATCTGCCGCAGTTTGAATATCTGGTCGATGGTGGACTTTCCTGGCCTGAAGCCACACTGATATGGACCTATCAGGTTGTTGACGAACGGCTTCAGGCGTTCACACAATACGGCGGATAAGATCTTATATTCGATGTTAATGAGACTGATGCCTCTGTAGTTGGCGCAGTTCAGAGGGTCTCCTTTCTTGAGAATTGGACAAACAATGCTGAGGTTCCATTCATCGGGCATACTTTCGTCCGACCATATTTTACAGATGAGTTGGTGTATGCTCCTTACCAAGTCATCGCCTGCCGCTTTGAAGAGCTCGGCAGTCAGGCCATCCGCTCCAGCAGCTTTGTTGGACTTAAGCTTCGATATGGCTATCTTCACTTCATCCAGGTCGGGTGGACGGAATTGGTGGTCATCGTCGTCCAGGTTGAAAGGTTGATTCTGCCTGACAGCGGTATTTGGTCCGTCATCGCCGTTATACAGTTTGCAGAAATGATCTTTCCAAATCCTTAGCATCGACTGCGATTCAACTACGATGTTCCCTTGTTCATCTCTATAGGCGTCGGTTCGGGGTTTGTTTCCGCGGCATGTTATTTTTACCTTTTGGTAAAACTTCCGAACCTCGATCGCGCACTTCTCATGCTCTTTCTTCTTCCTCCTGAGAAGCCGGTGCTCGTCTCTCCTTTTCCGCTCATAGAGCTCATGAGCAGCTCTGGTCTTTCTAAGCAGCTCCGCGTTATATGCATCTTGCTTAGATGCATGTGCTTGCCGGCATTCATCATCGAACCAGGGGTTTCGTTGTGGTGGACGAGTGAAACCCAGCACATCAGAAGCGGCATCTCTGATGGCGTTTTGGAAGTGTGTCCAATGGTCTTCGATGCTTGATGCTGGCGGCATTGGACCTCTTAAGAGATTAAGAGACACTCGATCGGAAAAGGACTTGGCGATCTCTTGCGATTGTAGCCTTCTGACGTCGAATTTTCTCCCAGCATTAGTTTGTCTTGGCGTAGTTTGGGATATCCGCAACCGTACCTTGGCTACAACAAGGTAATGGTCCGAGTCGATGTTGGCTCTTCGAAACGTACGGACATCCATAATGCTGGAGGAGTGTCTTGCGTCGATCGCAATGTGATCAATCTGGTTGACTGTTGATTGATCAGGAGTTCTCCAAGTCCCCTTGTGTATGTCGAGATGTGGGAACCGCTTGCTAGCGATGACAATGTTTCGCCCCGCCGCAAAGTCGATTAGCCTGAATCCGTTATCGGAGGTGGTGTTGTGCAGGCTATATTTTTCGATTGTTCCACCAAAGATACCCTCTCTTCCTAGCTTCGCATTAAAATCACCGAGGACAATTTTAATGTCATAGCTAGGGCATATACTCGTAGTATGCTAGACGCTAACATTTAAAAATAACTACTTAAGAACTATCTAATTATGCAAACTATTTTCTGTATACCCAACAAATACTGAGGGTTTTCGGTCTTGTAGCTCCATCTATTACTTAATAAAGGACAACAACGAAAACACAACCTTGAGGTACCCCACATATACCTATATATGAACATGTTACACCGAAATTAAAAATCACCAACTTTGTGTTGAACACAAATATTTTTAGAAATCAAAAAACACTTACTCTAAGGTCTTGAGTCAAATTAGGTCTTTGTGATCGTTATTATAAAAAAGAAATTAAAGTTTTACATCTCAAGTTCCAATAACATTTGATGCGTGTGAAAAGATTCATCAGCACTCCTTATTTCATCAAATTATATAAATCAAGCACGAAGTGGAACAAAAAAATCACAAAGTACTCTTACCTTCATGTTTAATGAAATTTGTTAACTTTTTGGTTAAAGTTTGAGGCAAGTTGTTGTCTTGAGCAGTTCCTGATGTCTGTGATTAGAATTTGAACGAGTTGCACATATTTATATTCAACTGAAACCGACATAACCATGCAAAATTGCGTCAGATTTTTTACTATGACTTAATTTTGTTTGGGGTAAACAAACCACATTTTATGTTAGAGGCTGGTTACTCTTACTCTCATTGACGAATTGCCATGTCTTTGTCATAAGATACTGGTTTTCGTCTGGAATTATTTAGCTACAATTAGGTATTTTACTGTTTGTTTTTGAGTGCCTTCCACTTATCTTTGTGACATCACTTGAGATTTAGCTGGAGATATATCGGGATATACCACTTTAAAACACATGGTAACGCCTAATGGCGACAATAACTCCTACTGGAAGTGTATTTGTATCTATGCACTAACTAGTATTGTCACTTTGAATCAATTTGAATCAATTGGATGTTACCGATAGTACTTGTTTTCGTAAAGAATGCAAAATAAATTGGGGAAGTTAAATCACAATTAACCAACCGACCTTGTTACCTGTAAACTGCAGCTGAAGTATACTTTTAATAACTGCAACATGCAACTGTGCTAGTACCATCGAATCAATCCAAATTACCGATATCTTGAGGTGGGATGTAAACAAATTGAATTGCTTGTATATGGCCCGGTATAATTAAACTATATGATGTGTAGTGAGGCCAGAGGATAACAAAGTATGTATCAAACTAGTTTTCCGTAAAAAAAAACAAAAAGGCAACATTAGTTGTACTAATGCCACTACAAGTGGCAGTGCCATACTGCGTCATCAAGCATAATTCGAATGGCGATAGTTTGCACCGATTAAATCAAAAATTCAACAAAGCAAACTCAAACTTTAAATCCGCCCTGTCAAATAATCTGATGCAATGTTACTCGGGAATGACGTCTCGGCCGAATATAAATATGTGGAACTGGATCAAATGTTTATCACAACACCTAGTGTACCCAGAAGACAAACAGTCATCTAAGAACTACTCGTACAATCTACCAAAAAAAATAAAAAACATTATGAAGGTAAAGGATACTCGCTTTTTTGGCCCTAGGAGCCACATTAATTATTTATTGTCTTCCACTTTTAGACTTTCATCTGCTTTGCACTTTTCATCGCTGCTGCTTCAGCTTCAGCTATCGGTATTAGCGCACCAATTGGCATCTCACCCTTGGGACTTGGATTGGCTCCACAACCACTGTTGTTGAACTCACAATTGGGACTGGGATTGGGAGCGACTAGTGTCATCGGAGGTGCTCTACCATTGAACGCCGGTCTGGGATTACCATTGACTGCTGGTCTGGGATTGCCTTTGGCTGCACCAATTGGACTAGGAGCGACTAAAATTATTGGAAATGGTTTGACACTAAATTCCGGATTGGGATTGCCTTTGGTCTCCTCATTGGGTTTGGGTAGTCAACTGATTTCACCACTCCGAAGTGAAATTCTCCTTAAGAAATAGGACGGATTTGTCTTTCAAATACAAGAGAATTTATATATGCATCATCAACTACCTTAATATACTCTTTATCATTCAACTATTATCTTTCAATTACGAGGCGGGTCAATAAGTCCGTGACTTTTGGATTAAAACACAGATTTTTTGATAAAAAAATAATTTTATTTTTCAACGTAGTCTCCCTTGAGCTCTATACACTTTGTCCAACGCTTCTCCAATTTTTTTATCCCTTCCAAAAAAAATGATTTGTCGAGGTCCTCAAAATAGGCCTTTGTTTGCGAGATGACTTCATCATTGGAGTCAAATCTTTTTCCACCAAGCCATTTCTTCAGGTTTGGGAACAAGAAGTAGTCGCTCGGAGCCAAATCTGGAGAATAGGGTGGATGAGGGAGCAATTCATAGCCCAATTCATGGATTTTTGCCATGGCAACTGCACATGTGTGCACCCTTGCATTGTGTTGGTGGAAAAGAACTTTTTTCTTGGCCAAATGAGGTCGTTTTTTTTTCGAATCGTCATTGAATCGGTCCAATAAGTTGGCATAATATTCCCCATTGATTGTTCTTCCCTTTTGAAGGTAGTCAATGTGGATTATCCCGCGTGCATCCCAAAAAACAGTCGCCATAACTTTATTGGCTGACAAACCCACCTTGGCCTTCTTTGGTGCCGATTCACCCTTAGAAACCCACTGTTTTGACTGTTGTTTGTTCTCTGGTGTGTTGTGATGGATCCATGTTTCGTCCACGGTTACAAAACGGCGCAAAAACTCCTCCATATTGCGATTAAACAACACCAAACCTTCCTGTGAAGTTGTTACACGATTGCGTTTGTGGTCGACTGTGAGCAAACGCGGCACCCATCTTGCGGAAAGCTTTCTCATGCCCAAGTGATCATTCAAAATTGAAACCACTGAGCCATGCGAGATCCCTACGGTTTCCACAATCTCTCGCACTTTCAATCTTCGGTCGGCCAACACCATATCGTGAATTTTTTCGATTGTTTCGGGTGTAGAGACCTCAACTGGGCGTCCAGGACGTTCGGCATCTTCAGTGCTTGTACGGCCACAACGAAATTCAGTAAACCACTTTTTTACCATTGAAATCGATGGTGCAGAGTCCCCATAGTATTTATCAAGTTTAGCCTTGGTCTCGGTAATGGTTTTTTTTCGCAAGAAATAATGCTTAATAAGCACACGAAATTCACTTTTTTCCATTTTCTCCTCAAATTAGTGAGTAGTCTGATAAAAATAGCTGTCAAACACAAACTAACTGACGCAGCAAGTTTAAATTTTGACAGGAGTCAACTGACAGATGCCTGTTGACAGGAGCAGTGTTGCTGTTTCAGTAAAGAGGTCAGAAATTCAAAAAGTCACGGACTTATTGACCCGCCCTCGTATTTAACATATTTTTAAATAATTCCTTGGATTTTGATTGACGATGAAATTGGTAGATTGTTTCGCCTTTAAAAAGCACGGTATTTAAGGTCCAACAATAGATCATCAAGGCAACAAATCCTTATTAATAAACTGACTATTACCGCCGATAATTGTCAGAGGCGCGTTAGCTTCAAATACATATGTAATCAACCAAAACAAAAAAGAATGAGGAAAGGAAAAAGGCCTACTTCATATAATACCAAAAAATCGTTCTATCTCAATTGAACCATTTTTCTCATCCCATTTACCAAAAAGTAAGTCAGATAAATATGTCCTAATATCTTGGCTTCGGCTACGTTCAAGCTTATACAGATGATGTATGTACTCGTACCTGCACTTTTTTGCTGGATCATGTCTTTCGACTGTTTGGTTGTAAGTAGAAGTAGTTTTAGATATGTTAGACTTTTGGTGCACTTGCTTTTGGCATGGACACGGGCTTCAGGTAACATGCCAGTTTACCACCACGATCTTTTGCCCGCTGCCTCCACTTGCCCATGTGAATTCGGCTGAGTTCTCCTTCCATTCGAGGTGATTTACTCGTAGATGTCTAAGCCAGTCTATCCGACATTTTCATCAAATTTCGTGAGTGGCCTAGGTTTTACCCTGTAAAGCAGGACTGAGATGATCAGTGTCTTGCATAATGAATTTTTGATTGGTATAACTCAATAACTGCAAATAGAAGCAGCGAGAGTGATTCTTCGCAAGATTTCTGCGCCAGTGTCGTTTTAGGAGTTAACCGTAGAACCAAGGTAGATAAATTCTACCTATGTATATAGTATATATTTTTTAGGCGTCGTTATTTTATGTCCCTCTTTGTGAACAGCAGATAGGTTTAGTGTTTGTGCCAACCACCAAATGTCTCAAGCCAACTCCATCTCTCGCTAGCTGCCTCCAGTTTCAAACCTGACTGAGGTTACCTTCTATTTGCGTGCTCCACCTGAGTCTCGGTCTTCTTCTACCGCGCTGTCCCTGGGGGCGGTGGTGTTCGTCCATTCTAGATGACTCAACCATTTCAGTCATTGGACCTTCACTCTTATGGCTAAGTCGATGTCGCTATACAGTCCGTACCGTTCTTCGTTTTATTTCCTCCCCCATTCACCGTCTATGCCGACGAGACCGAAAATCACCCGAACAATTTTCTTCACAAAGCACCTAAATCCATTTCTTAAAAGAGACCCATGCCTCTGCACCATAGGGTCACTTTGTAGTTCAAAAGATGGCTTTACTAGTCAATTGCCTTCTGAGCCCAAACAAGCAGCGATTCGCAAGAGTTATCCTTCATACAATATCAGCGCTGATATTATTACCCGAATTGATAGCGAAGCCGAGGTAGACAACTACTCAAAGTTACTTCAAAGTTATGTCGGTCGGGAGTGATTTACTGTCCGAGACGTCAGTTTTGGATGTCCTTTTTGCTTGATAGCATATACTTAGTCTTGCTAACACGCGAGAAAGCTCCTCAGTTTAACCTTCGTTGCAACTACATTTTAAGAATCATGTCTTTGGATGGGGTAAGGTTGATTAAACATCACTCAATGGAAAGAACAGTTTTATGGTTGTCGATGTGAAGATTTACCAACCGTTTACTCGTTTACGAGAGAGTGAAAACATTTATCACTTCTTGTGTAGGTGTCCTATACTAAGTAAGTTCAGACTCCAGTTTTTTGGGAAACGAGTTTTGGATGAATTGGAGATGAGACGCATTCTAAATAGTTCAGAATGGATTAGACTGAACAACTTTTGTAAAAAGACCTCAAAATATAGAAAGGCGATAATTGAAGAATTTTTTTAAATATTTAAACTTCGTCTAACTCGGGCAGATGGCTTAAGTCTTGTCCTAAAATAATTGTATTAAACTTTTGTAAATAAATTGAAAGTTAAAAACTACTAGATATTATTTAAAACCGTGCGAAAAAACTCATAGGTGATGCCAATATTACACATTCAATTGGCACCCTCTACTACCAATGTAATGTCTCCTTCCTCACTTTATTCTATCGCTATTTTCACCACCAGTGCTCCACTGAAAATGCCAGTAAAATTCCGCCCCTTTAAACCTTCTACCATAACACCCGCATTGCTACGAATGCTCATCAGTACACCCTCAAGCTCACTCTCGGACGTACCCTCGCTTATGGAATGCCCTGCCGAGCTTTTTATTTCCTAGTCATTATAACCTCCAAACATTCAAGACCAACGTACATCGGCGATGGCGATGGCGATGAGACGATAGTCAGCTTATTGGACTATCACGCAGACAGTTTAGGTTCGATTCCTGGCTGGGTCACCAAGAATTTTTCAAATCGCCATCACCCTTTCGGCGGGCAATGGCAAACTGCCGAAAGTAAAATTGCCTACGAAAAAGCTTCTAAGGAGTGCCGTTCGGACTCGGCGGTAAACCGTAGGCCCCGCTCAGATATGATAAAAATGACAACATGAGCAACACAAATGAGTGCCAAGAAGCTAGGCCCATACCGGGCTGCCAGGGCCACAGAGTTTTTTTTGTATTTTTAATAACCCCTTGAGCACGCGCTAGTTTTGTTTGCCTAACTAGACTTATGTCAAACTGCTCCTCTACAGAACCCTTGGCAAGATTTTATAAAAGTCAACTCATTGAAAAAGTAAAAAAAAAAACAACTATAGTACACATATGCTATAAATAAAGTGCTCTAAGAATTCCCTTAACCTCAGGCTAAAAAAACTGATTAAACTGAACTGAAATAGAACACTGATTTCAAGGGCCTTCCTGGCTTTTGTGAATAAATCGGATGTTTTACAAGGGAGATTGTTTAGGTTTTTTGACACTTGAACTGGTCCCACAAGGATCGCGATGGGCCCGTTTTGGTGCCTAGTGATGTATCATATGACACACCCTGTTTTACCTAACCTAACTTTGGCCAAAAAAATAAGTTTAAAAAGATGTGCTTTAAACTAAAAACAGGGATTGCTTTTTGCTGCGATAACTTTTACCGAAATTAATTTCTGCTAAGGGTAACCTAAAATCAGAATGACAAGTAGTGAATGGAATTTTGAACAAGTCCCCTTCTACCAGAAAACTTCATTAAATTTGTGAATTTTCTGACAAACTTGACATTACTATTGAATTCAATGGGTATTTCATGTCAATAACAAATAGCCTACCAACACAAGAAGTGTAAAGACGATGCACTTGATGTACCAATTTAGGAAGTTGCGTTGACCAGTCACAAAGAGCCTATCACTGCTTTGGAGCTCTTAAAAGCTATTGGATTCCCTAAAAAACTTGAACTCATGTCTCATGGCTTTGATTGTATTTCAAACACGCTATTTAAAAAAGGTTCTTCAGTCAATATGAAAAACTAGTACTACTACTTCTGCCGAGCTTAAGCAAGATTTTTAAAAAGGTTTTTAAGGAGAGGATAGTGTCTTATTTGAATAAGGTTAAGTTTTTCGGTGCAATGCAATTTGGTTATCAGTACCGTAAATCTACTGAAGATTCCTTTCTGAATTTTTGCTCCAATATTTTCTCTAACGTTGACAAATTTCACTGTCAAGTTATTTGTTGATATCACCAAAAAATTTTCAACCATAATACACTGTTGGATAGAATGGAAAGAGCTGGTTTTCGTGATTCGTAATAGATTGGTTTAGATCATACCTATCAAACAGGTCTCAAAAAGTGAAGATTAATGGTGGTGTAATTTGGGTGTTCCTCAAGATTCTGTGTTAGAACCAATTTTATTTCTTATTTATATAAATTCACTGTTTTGACTGAATTTCAGGAGTGGACTAAAGGCTTTCGCGGATGATGTTGGCTGTCCGTATTGCTCTTACATGGCTTTCACATGGCTCTCATATTGCCTTGGGTCTAATCTCCGATATTTATTGGGATCTTAGTCTATTAAGAATCTAGTTTACCGAGCACAATTCGAGCAATAAGTTATTTACGAACACAATTAAGCCCTTATAGGTCCTGCAAAAAGGTTTCCCTTTGTTTCGTGATATGAAAATTCTTCCATTTGTATTGTTTTAAAGTGCCGAAATCGTTCCTCAAGAGATCATGGAATTGAAGTTACAGATTTCTGACTCCTACAAAAACTTTTCTTATCAATCTTTCAAGATTGATGTTGAAGAAATCGCGCGGGACGGCATCCCCTTGTCTATATCCCCTTGTCTTTTTAACATCAAAGACCTCTGTGAGATCTTTACCGACCTTGATGCATTCTCCATCGTCATCCGGGACCTGAAACCACACTGATATGGACCAATCAGGTTGCTGACAAACGACTACAGGCGTTCATACAATACTGCAGATAAGATCTTGAATGCGAAGTTAGGAAGTCTGATGCATCTGTAGTGGACGCAATTCAGGGGTTGCCCTTTTTTGGGACCGGAGAAACAATGCTGATGATAGGGATATCTTCAATTCATTCACGTCGGGTAAACGAAATTATTAGTCTCCATCGTCCAGGTTGAAACGTTCGTTTTGTCTAACAGCGATATTTTATTCACCATCCCCATTACACCAATTACCAAATCCTCAGCATCCACTGCAACTCCACTACGATCTACGATGTTCCCTTATTTGTCTCTACAGGCAGACTTTTAATAAAGTTTCCGAATCTCATTCCTCGAGCACACGCTTCGCATGTTTCTTCTTTCTCCTCCTGAGAAGCTGCTTTTCTACTTTCATGTTTGCTTGTGCAGCTTTAGTCATTCTATGCAACGCCAATTTGTATGCATCTAACAACCATCAGTTTTATTCTGGAGGCCAAGTGAAACTCAGGACATTAGAGGTGACCTTTCCGACGGCTTTTTGGCAATTTTGCCCCTGTTCTTCGGTAATCGATGCTGACAACAGAGGAAATCTTAATAAATTAAGGGAGACACATTTGGAAAAATTATTGGCGATCTCTTGCGAAAGCCGTACAACTGACGTCGACATTTTTCATAGCATAGGGATATTCGCAACCATACCTTGGCTAGAACAACTCGATGTTGGGTCCTCGGAACGTTCAGTCATCCATAACACTGGAGGAGTGTATTGCCTCGGTCGAAATGTGGTCAATCTGGTTGACCATTGATTGATCAGCAGTCCCCCAAGTCCCCTTGTGAATATCGAGATGTGGGACCCGCGTGCTAGCTACGACAATGTTTCATCCCATCGCAAAGTCGATTAACCTGAATTCCTTATCGGAGGTGGTGTTGTATAAGCTGTGGATACGTACCGACAATACTATCAAAGGATTACTCTCATTAATCTTTGTATTAAAATCGCCGAGGAAAATTTCAATGTCATAGCAGGTCTTTTTCAAGAGTTCATAGAAAATATCTTTGGTATCGTCATCTGTCTCCTCTGTGGGGGCTTACACTTTATTGATAGCTAAACCCATCCTTATCGCTTCTGCTTGAATAGTCGCAAACGCTTCATTGCCAGACTAAGAGTATGATACACTTTGCTAGCCTAAAACCACGCTGATGGGGGTGACAACAGGACAACAGGTCTTAGGCATAATAACACAGATAGTTTTTTTGGGAGCAATTCCCAATAGGAATCATATCTGACTTTCTTCAATTTGTTTCTTTAAATAGTCAAATATGTCAGAATTGAAAATCCAAAGCGGTTTTTAGAGCAAACGACTGTGAAGGACTAGAGAAGACCCTAAAACACCTATGTCATCACATAACGTTAGAAGTTGTTTTTTGTTTTCACACTTTAGTGTTATCTTAACTATAACACAGAACGATTTACTAGCCAAGATGAAGATCACATTTGTTTGTCATGTTATAGACAATATCTTAGCGGAGCGTTGTTTTTTAGTCGATTAATCAATTCAACGATCCTGCTGAGCATTGGGCTTAGAGTCTAAGACCACAGCAGCCAATTTCTGGGGCTCAGTGGCATTTTTTGTTTTATTTATTTCTAGCCTTTTCGCTGATCTTCTGTGGTGTTAGAAGATGGCCTATTTGCACAGAGATTCGCTATGTGCGAACAAAGCAAACTACTCCGAAAGGAACAATGTGTCCGAATATGCATACTATATGTATCCACAAATCTTATTTTGGCTCTAACACTACGCTGAACAAGTGCATGTGAATGAGACGCTCTTTTGGAGACACCAACCGAATCCTTCGTGGTTTAATGGAAAATGTTATCGAAAGGTATTGCTATCAGTAAAATAATAAAAAAAAAAACAAAATGTGTATATTGCATAAATTTTGGATGGCAATCAACTGAGCTTTTTTATTTCTCCAGTCTGAAAAGTATGCAAGACAAAAATCAAATAAACTTTGTTAGCTTTTGACAATAAAGGAAGGTAGCAGTTAGGTTAGGTTAGCTTAGTTAACGGGCTGATGAGGTATCTTAAACCGAGTCCATTCTATACTTCCTCGCAATTAGGTCTGTACATACCCAGTGAGGGAATTAGAATTCAAATTCGATTGCGGTTCTTCTTTCTGGTTTCCGCTTTCCATCTTGCGTTAGTTTTAGTTAAATGGCTGCTTCAGGCTAAGCCATCCTGTTGCATCCTCAAATCTGAAAAGAGATATTAGTGGAGCAGAAGATGGGTCTGTAAGGTAAAAGTAAAAGTAAAGTTAAAATGTATAAAAACATTGGTCTGGGGCTGGGACAGGTGCACAAAAAGTGAATGGATCATACAGCCACAGCCTCGGGTGGTCGCCAGTAAAGCGCAGCTTTCTTATGTTTCGTGCGTAGATAGTTCAGCTCCGCTTTGCAAATGAATCTTTCTTGTTCTGGATTTGTAATGTTCCAGGTTTCGCAGGTTGGATGTTTTTCCGTATTTTATTGACTTTTATTTGGGTTGTTAGCTCCATTTGTATTCCTAGAGTGCAGAGTGCAGGTTCCCTTTCTAGGTTCTGCGTAGCCTTTCGGGTCTAGTTTCCAACCATTAAATTGACTAAGTTTCAAAGTTTGCTGCAGATTCTCAACTAGCCACCTGGCGTCGAAATTCCTCACAGTATTAGTTTATCTTATAAGGGCCAACGGCAGCGCTCACATCCCGGAACGGGTTACTGGCTTCGGTGTAACCGACCCCTCGTCCTAGGGCCACTTAAAGTGGAACTGGTCCTCCAGGTTGGGGGTTGTGCCGCCGGGGTAACTGCCCGGCCATTTAAAAAAAAAACAAGAAGTTACGAAGCATCAACAAGCCTCGGATATGGACGGATCTACTGTTGACAACCCACGCAAACGATTTAAGGACAATGAGCTTCGGATATGCACGTGAAATGTTAGATCCCTTAATAGACCACGTGCAGCCGAGCAACTAGCGGAGGCCCTAGACTGCTGCAAAGCAGACATAACCGCCATCCAAGAAATGCGATGGGATGGGCCGGACAAAATGAAGATGAAAAACTGCGACATCTACTACGGCAAAAGCAGCGCTTATTTGGATGCGGATTTGTTGTCGGAGGCAGACTAAGACAAGAAGTCCTCAGCTTCTGGCATGTGAGCGAGCGCCTCGTAGCAATCCGCATCAAGGCTAAATTCGCCAACATTAGCCTCATATGTGCGCATGCCCCCACAGAGGAGAAAGATGACGACACCAAGGATGCCTTCTACGAGCTCCTTAACAAGACCTACGGGCAATGCCCTAGCTATGACATTAAAATTGTCCTCGGTGATTTTAATGCAAAGCTAGGAAGAGAGGATATCTTTGGTGGAACAATCGGAAAATATAGCCTGCAAAACACCACCTCCGATAACGGATTCAGGCTAATCGACTTTACGGCGGGGCGAAATATTGTCGTGGCTAGCACGCGGTTCCCACATCTCGACATACACAAGGGGACTTGGAGAACTCCTGATCAATCAACAGTCAACCAGATTGATCACATTGCGATCGACGCAAGACACTGCTCCAGCATTATGGATGTTCGTACGTTCCGAGGAGCCAACATCGGCTCGGACCATTACCTTGTTGTAGCCAAGGTACGGTTGCGGATATCCCAAACTACGCCAAGACAAACTAATGCTGTGAGAAAATTCGACGTCAGACGGCTACAATCGCAAGAGATCGCCAAGTCCTTTTCCGATGCCGCCAGCATCAAGCATCGAAGACCATTGGAAACACTGCCAAAACGCCATCGGAGATGCCGCTTCAGATGTGCTGGGTTTCACTCGTCCACCACAACGAAACCCCTGGTTCGATGATGAATGCCGGCAAGCACATACAGCAAAGCAAGATGCATATAACGCGGCACTGCTTAGAAAGACCAGAGCTGCTCATGAGCTCTATGAGCGGAAGAGGAGAGACCAAAACCGGCTTCTCAGGAGGAAGAAGAAAGAGCATGAGAAGCGCGCGATGGAGGAAATTGAGAGATGCTACTCCAGGAATGAGGTTCGGAAGTTTTACCAAAAGGTAAAAATAACATGCCGCGGAAACAAACCCCGAACCGAAGCCTGTAGAGATGAACAAGGGAACATCGTAGTAGAATCGCAGTCGATGCTGAGAATTTGGAAAGATCATTTCTGCAGACTGTATAACGGCGATGACGGACCAAATACCGCTGTCAGGCAGAATCAACCTTTCAAACAGGACGATGATGACCAACAATTCCGTCCACCCGACCTGGATGAAGTGAAGATAGCCATATCGAAGCTTAAGTCCAACAAAGCTGCTGGAGCGGATGGCCTGACTGCCGAGCGGCAGGCGATGACTTTGTAAGGAGCATACACCAACTCATCTGTAAAATATGGTCGGACGAAAGTATGCCCGATGAATGGAACCTCAGCATTGTTTGTCGAATTCTCAAGAAAGGAGACCCTCTGAACTGCGCCAACTACAGAGGCATCAGTCTCCTTAACATCGCATATAAGATCTTATCCGCCGTATTGTGTGAACGACTGAAGCCGTTCATCAACAACCTGATAGGTCCATATCAGTGTGGCTTCAGGCCAGGAAAGTCCACCATCGACCAGATATTCACACTACGGCCGATATTGGAGAAGACCCATGAGCTTCAGATCGATACCCACCACCTATTCATCGATTTTAAGGCCGCGTATGACAGCATCTATAGAGACGAGCTATACAGAGCAATGTCTAGTTTTGGCATCCCTGCCAAACTCGTCCGTCTGTGCAGGATGACGATGGAGAATGCACGCTGCTCCATCAAGGTCGGTAAAGATCTCACCAAGACCTTTGATGTCCAGAAAGGATTTAGACAAGGCGATGCGCTGTCATGCGATTTTTTCAACATCGTACTTGAAAGAATAGTGCAAAACTCACGAGCAAACACAAGAGGCACTATCTTTCAAAAGTCCGTCCAACTACTCGCATACGCCGACGATATTGACATAATCGGGAGAAAGCAGCGTGCTGTCAGTGGCGCTTTCGCGAGTATTGAGACGGAAGCGGCGAAAATGGGCTTAGCGGTCAATGAGGGCAAGACCAAGTATATGCTGTCAAGCAAAAAGGACATCCAACACCGACGTCTCGGACAGAACGTCACCCTCGACAGATATAACTTTGAGGTAGTTAAGGACTTTGTCTACCTAGGCGCCACTATAAATACAGACAACGACACCAGCGCTGAGATCAAGCGAAAAATAACTCTTGCCAACCGCTGTTTCTTTGGGTTAAGAAGGCAATTGAGTAGCAAAGCCCTCTCTCGGACAAAAAAAGTCACCCTTTATAAGAATTTAATAATCCCGGTCCTGCTCTATGGCGCAGAGGCATGGACATTATCAAAAATGGATGAGGGTGTTCTTGGTTGCTTCGAGAGAAAAATTCTTCGGGCGATCTTCGGTCCCGTCTACATTGACGGTGAGTGGAGGAGGAGATACAACGACGAACTGTATGGACTGTACAGCGACATGGACCTAGCCAGAAGAGTGAAGATCCAAAGACTGAGATGGCTGGGTCATGTAGAGCACATGGACACCAAAGCTCCGGTCCGAAAAGTCTTCGAATCCGCCCCCGAGGGACAGCGCAGTAGAGGAAGGCCAAGACTCAGGTGGTGCACGCAAGTGGAAGAGGACCTCAGCCAACTTAGCGTGCGAAACTGGAGGCAGCTAGCCAGGGATCGAGCTGGCTGGAGAAGCTTGTTGACTGAGGCCCAGGTCCACCCCGGACTGTAGCGCCACCTAAAGTAAGTAAGTAAGTTAGAGAGCTTACATATTAAGATATAATATCTTTTACAAATATTGTGATAAGCTAATTTTAATTTTAATAGACGGTTTCATATACTATACAATGTGTCATTTTTAGAGTAATTCAATATTTAATTCAAGGTAGATAGATGAATTTTCAATTGATTTTTAAATCGTATCTTATTTTTTATTTCAATGATGTTGCGTGGAAGGGCATTCCAGAGCCGAATGGTGTTGACAAAGAATTGGCGTTTAGAGGTAAGTAAAGAAAAGCGCGGTATTAGTATTTGCCTAGTCCTATTAGATGTTCAAAAAGTAATTCGTTTAAAAAGGTTTTGAGGTTGACGTGTGTGTATGATATTATGCAACATCGTGATGGAGCGGAACCTTAGAATATTATCAAATGAAAGACCATTGATACGCTTGGAGAAGTGAGAAATATGGTCATAGCGACGGCGGCTAAAAATGTAGGGAGCAGCATTATTATATGCGACATTAAGCTTACGTCTACTAATTTCATCACATTTTCCGTAGACTTCACATCCGTAAGTAAGAATTGGTGAAATGAGGGTCTTGACTAACAGAGATCGGGTTGCCATAGGTGTGAGATGTTGTAAAGCCCACAGGGAGCGGAGGACCCCATGTGCTTTGGTAACGCAACTTTTTATGTGATCATGTCAGGTTAGAGTTGAGTTAAAAATCATACCAAGGTTTTTGGCAGTGTCAAAGTATTTAATAGGACCGTTGTTAATAGAGATCGGAGGAAGCATTTAGATTTCTTTGGATTAATAAGAAGTAGATTCTGACTCGCCCACTTGAAAATTTTATCCAGATCGGAGTTTATGTGATTAATGCACTGGCCTGCAGATTCAGGAGAATAGCTAAGATGTAATGGAGTGTCATCGGCATATATTTCGACTGAGCAGTACGAAAGAATGGATGCTATTCATTAACATATAAAGAAAATAGAAGAGGGCCTAGAATAGATCCCTGAGGTACGCCACACGGATTAGGAAGAAAATCCGACAAGGAATTCTCAGTAAAAACCGCTTGTTCATCTAAGTATGAGGATATTAGACGGATTGCGGAATTGGATAACTTATCGCACAGCTTGGCGTGATTAACAGTGTCGAACGCCTTGGAGAAATCGAGAAGTATCAGGAAGGAGAGATAACCTATATCAAGCTTTTGCCTAATGTCATCGACAACTCCGAGCAGAGCCGTCGAGCAACTATGCTTAGGGCGAAAACCAGACTGCTTAGAAGTTAGAAGATTGTGTTGGTGGAGAAACCTATTTATTTGCTTTTGCATGATTCTCTCAAAAACTTTTGAGAGAAAAGAAAGTACAGCAATAGGGCGAAATTCCGAACACGAGGGATTCTTCGGCACTGGTATTATCTTCGACAACTTCCAGACTGAAGGAAAAACGCTTGTTGTGAGGATTTGATTGAAGATATTGGTAATGTGAGGCAAGAGTACGGGGAAGATGATTTTAAGGAACTTGGGATGGACCATGTCCACTCCAACCGCGTTGGATTTAATTGAAAGCAAGCTCTCAACTACGTCAACCTGTAGGATACGAGAAAAGGCTAAAGATTCGGTTGTAGGAGATTGAAAGTATGTAGTTGAGTTAAAGTTTGGGGCGAGGGAACCACCACTAGAGGATTTCCTTGGATTCTTCCATAACTGTTTACCGGCTGACGAAGGATTAAACCGTTTCGAGTAAAATTGAATTTTGTCCGCCAGTATTTTGCAAACAACTATATAAGTTCTATGAAACTCTTCCACTCTGAAGCGCTTCCATTTGATATAACCTTCATCGCGTTTTTGCATTAGGTTTCGAATATCTGAGGTCAGCCAAGAGTTGTGGTTAGGCTTAAAAGTTTTCATTCCTATGGGTACGTGGCTCCCAAATAGTTCAACCAATATCGACTGCAAGAACTCGACTTGTAGATTAGGTGACGACATGTAATAAATTTGTTCCCAGTTAATAACACGCAGGTCTCTTTCCAGCACAGCGAAGTCAATCCTATTAAAGTCCCTGAACTGTATCGGTGAAATTGAAATCGAACGTTAAGTAAAGGAGATCGTGTTTGATTTTTCCACTCAAACCCAAACCTAACCTAGCGGTGTTTCTGCTTCTTACTAATGCCTAAACTGAGCAATGCACTTATGGTAGGCATAGGAAATACAGAAATATTTACTGTAAGAATGCTGAAAAAAACTGCGAAGCATTTATCCTGTGCATATTTGGCTTAGACTCTAGTTCTTTGAAGAGTGATCCGTGCTCCGACCAGAAAAGAGAATCATAACGAACATTTAAAGATCAAATTGCTATTTATTTTAAGGCTCTGAAGGACTACTAGGATTCCAACAGAAAATAAGAATTGTTATTATTTATATTTTTGGATAAAGGTCTACATAGTTTTGATTAAGTTGCTTTGGTACTCGTAGATACGTCTCAGTTTTGTCCTCAATTTCCTTTGCAGCAGTTATCTTTGGTTTGAGACTTGCATGGGCAACTGCATCCCTTATCGCAAGGACAGCTGTCACCACATTTTTGGGAGTCGCATTTGCAATCTGTCACAGAAAAAGAGGCATTTCAAAACCAATAGCAGATCAGATTAACGTTTTCTTTGTTTCCTTACCTCTTTGGCATTTTCCGCAGACCATTTCTAGGCGCTGATTGAATATTTGTTCTTCGAAAGGCTTGTCTCTAATGTGACCAAATTAAACTTGGAATGAAGGTTTACTCCGGTCTATCAAATATTTATACTGAAGCAAAGCACTTTTTATATAAAAGTGCGGTGTGCAAATGCACACATTCAAAGTTGTGTTTTGAAAAGTTTCTCTGTCAGACACCGTGTGCACTGATAAGAAGTGTTTTCTGGCCAAGTTTACTCGGATGACGTTGTTATCTACGAACGTACTTCAAATAACCAAACAAAAAAATATTTCTATATCTACGTCTTAGTACTCCTATGGGGGGGGTGACTAATTGAATTTAAATTCGTTTCGTCATGAATTTGGAAAAAAACAAAATATTCCGGTCTCATTCATGGGAGTCATCTTTCGGGATAGGTTAGTTTTTAGTACTGGTTACGTTGACTTTGTATCTTATATTGAACCCTGTGAGCAATGATATAATCTAATTAATTTGGCATGTTCACACTAATTCTCTAAGAATACAATGAAAAAATCTTGGCGTCCTCATGAATGTCTTCCTGTCGTCTGACAAGAGCCAGTACCTTGAACCTTCATTGTTCATCCTCTCCTCCGTGTCGGAGCTACAGGTATTTGATATCACTGAATTGTCATCTGTAACAACAATTACATCACTCACTGCAGACAATATCTCTTTGGGGGGGAACGGAGGTGGTTGAATATTGGAATTTGTTTTTAAATACATCTGAAGCTTAATGACCTTTTATGCAATACCAGCATCCCGTTTTTACTTGACGACGCACGATTCTTACAGATGATATTATTTTGTTATTGTCATCATATTTAATAATTTATTAATTTAGTTCCGTTGGGAGAGTTCCGAAATGCCGGCTTAATCAAGGCAGGCCCTAAAATAACCCAACAGCGAACGTGAAGCGAGACAAATAAACTGTTTAGGAGAACTTAACAATTATTAGCACTCTTCGAGTTTTGTGGGAGGGTTCAAACGGAAACTGTATAAAATAATGGCAAACGGTTAAAGCAAATCATTCCAGAACTTGCATTCAAGAAGATCACTTTGAACGAGACCTTGAAAGGACAAAATAATCAACATGAATACGAAGGTTTGTAGGAGAGTACTTTTCTGGTTGGTAATTTTTAATTTGTATCTTTCAGACGATCTTTTATATCTTTGGTCTAGTAGTTGCAATCTTCGCTCCTATGGCAATGTCGGCGATTCTCATTCCAGCAATCAAGTCAGCGGCGATAGGTGTAGTAACGAATGTAAATGGAAACCCTAAAGTAGAAGTCGTGCGAGCCGTAGTTACCGCGAAGCCAATCAACATACAAGATGCTTAAGAAGTATTGGCCTAAGCAGTTTCGGTAGTCTTAAGTTTGAATAAAAAATATTTTAAGTCGAAATTGTGTTCGTTATGGTGTCTATCAAGGATGTTGGGAAGGATGGTGTAGGTCCTCCTTCACTTGAATACTAATGCGGTCCTGGGCCTAAACTAACATGCCTCTTCTCACATCTTAAATTCTAGCAAGCTACCTCTAGTTAGTCATATCAAGTTGATTGAACCCTCTTCAAATGCGTGGAACTCTTAGATAAGATCTTCGAATACTACATTGCTCGTTGGTGATCATAGGAGCACTGAGGTCCATGCGCCTTTTATCACCCAGCCACTTTTGTCACTGTAATCGAAGTATCCTTACTAAAACATACACATATGTATAAGAGGACACAAATTATAAAGGTTTTGAATAGTGTTTCCTTCGTTAATCAGAATAGGTCTTTGCTGCTTTGCTCCTCTTTTTTTCGACGACATTTATTAAATTTTGAATGATAGCGAACATTGGCCGCCAGATTCTTATTGCTGCTTCTGTCGTAGTGCTCACAAAACCCAACTGACAATCTGCTGGTTTCTCCATAAATCCTTTTAACATGAGAAAATTCGTAGGTTTTTCTTTAAACTTTGACAGAGCAGTGACAATTCTCCATCGACATCTTGCATAGTCGAACAAGTTTATCAGAGATGCGAAGAACAGACATTGCAATTTTTAGCTTACCAATATGGGCGCTGTCTTCTGCAATTAATGAAGTATTGTTGGGTGTCTCCCTTGATCACAACAAATCGCCAAAACCTTTCCCGATCGAGTCTCTCTTAATTTCTCAAGATTTCCAGCGTTAGCATCAAGCATCGAAGACCAGTGTCAAGACTGCCATCAGTGATGCCACTTCTGATGTGTTTGGTTTCACTCGACCACCAAAACGAATACGATAATGAATTCCGGCAAGCACATGCATCACTTAAGTAGACTGTATAACGGCGACGATGAAACAATTACGCTGTCAGGCAGAATGAATCTTTCAACAACCAACTCCGTCCACCCGGCCTGGATGAAGTGAAGATAGCAATATCTAAGCTGAAGTCTAACAAAGCTGCTGGAGCGGACATGACTGACGGTGGGGAAATCACGCTGCTCTATCATGGTCGGTAAACATCTCGCCGAGGCCTTTCATGGCGAAAAAAAATTTAGACAAGGCTATGCGCGGTCATGCGATTTCTTCAACATTGCACTTGAAAGAATAGTGCAAAACTCACGAGCAAACACAAGAGGCACTATCTTTCAAAAATTCGTCCAACTACTTGCATACACCGACGATATTGACATAATCGGGAGAAAGCAACGTGATGTCAGTGGCGCCATCGCGAGTATTGAGACGGAAGCGGCTAAGATGGGCTTAGCGGTCAATGAGGGCAAGGCCAAGTATATGCTGTCAAGCAAAAAGGACACTGAACACCGACGTCTCGCGCAGAACGTCACCGTCGACAGGTATAATTTTGAGGTAGTTAAGGACTTTGTCTACCTAAGCTCCGCTATGAATTCAGACAACGACACCAGCGCTGAGATCAAGCGAAGAATAACTCCCGCCAACCGCTGTTTCTTTGAGCTAAGAAGACAATTGAGTAGTAAAGCCCTCTCTCGACCAATAAAAATAATCCTATATCAGACCTTAATAATCCCAGTCCTGTTCTATGTCACAGATGCATGGACTTTGTTAAAAATGGATGAGGGCCCTCGTGGCGGTTTTGACAGAAAAATTCTTCGAGTTATTTTCGGTCCCGTCTGCATAGGCGATGAGTAGAGGAGTAGATAAAACGACAAACTGTACGCAGTGTATAGCGACATCAACTTAACGAGAAGAGTAAAATTCGAACGACTGAGATGGCCGGATCATATAGAAAGCATGGATACACCAACGCTCCGTTCCGAAAAGTCTTCGAATTCGACACAGTTGGAAAGCCTACGCAAGTGAGAGGGGACCTAAGGCAACTTAACGTACGAAACTGAAGGTAGGTACGATAATACGAGTACATAAAGCAGTCATGATCTTGTATGCGATGTTTCATAGACTGACGTCTCTGTAGTTGGCGTAGTTATATCATTCCAACAATAGCCAGCTTCAATATTTCGAAGAAGTTTGTGTTCAATTTATTTTTACTCTGCTGCTGCTCATTGGACTACTACGCAGAGAGTCTGGGTTCGATTTCTGGCTGGGTCACCAACTATTTTTCAAATCGCCATCACCCTTTCGGCGGGCAATGGCAAACTCCCGAAAGTAAAATTGCCTACGAAAAAGCTTCTAAGGAGTGCCATTCGGACTCGACGATAAACCGTAGGCCGCGCTCAGATGTGACACAAATGAAAACATAAGCAACACAAATGAGTGTCAAGAAGCTAGGCCATGGCCCATACCGGGCTGCCAGCGCCACAGTGTTTTTTTGTTGTTGCTGTTGAAAATACGGAAATGGCTCTCCTACCTGCGTGCAATGATACCTCCCGCCTGACTAAAAATGCACATCAGCTTTTGTAATCAAAATATAAGTTTTTGGTTTGCTGTCGCCTTATTAAACCTAGCACATCAGGGATGGCATTTTTAGTGGTCTCCTTGCGTAATTCCACTGATGCTCTGCATTTGATGTTGTTGAAGGCTCAGGCGATTTTTTGCTTTCGTAGATACCTGACTTTATAGCCCCTTACAGCACTTAATGCCTTCGATATCCACATTCAAAGTGTTGCTTCTTTTGGGTGGCCGTGAAAATCAATATTAGCACCTCTAGTCGCCCAGAAAAGTGTATTTTTTCTTCTCTCGCATGGGCTCAGGTGGTCGCTTATAGGTCTAAGGCACATGCGTTGAGCATTAATTCTTATGTCGCCGTTTTAGATATCGCAGCTTAAAATTTTTCGAGTAAGAGAGTTCCGAGTTTCCAACATTATGGGCTTAGGCCGGCTTAACACGCGCTTATCATTAGTTATTTTAAATATATATCTAGCCAGTAGGGACCGCAGGAGGGTAACACGGGATGTTGCACCTCTTGCTTACAAGCCAATGTAAACGTTGTTAGGTAAACTGTATTTTCATTCGATCAGCAGTGATTGCAACAGAAGCAATTTTCCTGGACAACTACCAGTATATTTAGGATGAATGTATGATGATGTACATTTCCAGAATGCCACAAACCACAAATAGAACAAGAGCGCATGTACTCAAGGGGGGTCACAAGCTCCAACGCCTTGTTTCGAAATTATCCTTGACCCATAAATCGTCTACACCCAATTTCGGGCCCAAATAATAATCGTTAATCACTGCCATGTACTGTCAATTGACAGTTTGCTTCGGCCAAATTTTTAAGAATAAGGACCGATGATTCCACCGGCTACAATCTTGATGGAATAGCATCTGGTTGGATATTAAATCTTCATCAAAAAGTCAACGAACACAGTAGTTATAAGTGCTTCGGACTAACCCATCGTTTAATAAAGTCAATAATATATTACTTGCATTTACCAGGGACTACTGGGGTAAAGCAAGCACTACGCTTAGAACTTGATTCTTGCGCTATGGTCCCAATCCAAGTAATAGGGCAACAGTTTCCTGATCAATCATTGCGTAGGTCGACTTCGGCGGGGGTGTTTATATGCGTTTGTTTTTGTACCAGAAGCTCACAATAAACCCGCAGTTTAAGAATATTTTCTTTTATGTTTATACGCTTTTTTTGGCCGAAATATCCCTTCGGTACAGGTTCGATCATCCTTATCCTTATTGTTTTATGATGTGGTCTTGAGTCTTAAGTGGTAAGTAACTCAATACCAGTCTTTAACTTGGAGAAAAGGGACATTTCTACGTGAAGGATCACATGAGATATTTGGCTTCCTGTGGAGGACCCCTTTGATTTGAGCGCGATGAGTTTTAACAATAGTGTTGTGCCATAATTTTTCTTCGTAACATTTTTCTGATTCTTACTTACGAGTCCAATACCCAATAGCTGTCAAGAAGAGGTATAATACGATACGATACATGTGTAGCCCGTAGTTTCAGCACCGGACATTATGAAATTGACGTCGGTCAGGGCCGAACCTGATCATACAGAGCACCACAGGCAAAACGACAACCCTTCTTAACAAAGGGTGAAGTTTAAAGAAAGTGCGCTCTTTTGTTAAGGACAAGCTTTATATACAGTCTTTTTTCAAACATCGTACACGACAAAAATTAAAGAAGAACTTATAATAATAAAAAAAAATCAATTGTACTGGTTTATTTTGTTTATTTACTTGAATGCTTTTCAATTAATATGTTGTCCACTCTCCTCCATTGTCAATAATTGCTTGGAGTCTTCGTGGCATGCTTTCTACTAATCTTATAGCATAATCTTGAGACAAAGATCTCCATAAAACTCGTATTTTTCGTGATAATTGTTTCACCGTCGAGATCTTCTTTCCTTGAAGCTTTAGCTCCATGAACGCCCAAACCTTTTCAATCAATGGGATTTGCATCCGCCGACTGTGATTGCCAATATAAAACATCGACGTCATTTTCTTGTTTCCACGCACTGCACTAACGACTGCGATGTTTCGGGTCATTATCTTCTTGCAGTAACCAATTCTCATTCCTTCTTTTAAACCACCTTTGGGCAGATGGTAATAAAGCCTTCTTATAAATTTTGACCATGTTGGGTGCGTTTAAGTTATTCGTAAGCATGAACAAATTGCCAAATTCTTGTTTTGAGAAGCATCCCCAAACGTACACATTTGCCGGATGTTTGACGGTCCGCTGGATTAATTTATTGGATTGTGTACACCAGGTATGAGTGATAGGAGACCATGCCCAAAAAGAAGCTTCATCCGAAAAAATAAAGTTGTTCCAATCTCTGTCCAAATTCTCCTTGGCCCAACTGAGTCGTTTTTCTACGTGTTTTTTGACAGTAGTGGATTCTTTATTGTGTTTCGAAATTTTACATTATTGGCTAGTAAACGTCTTCGTATCGTATCACAACACACATTTAGACCCCTTTTACGTAAAATCCCTTGTCCTGCACGTAACGATAGAAGAGGATTTTTTTCAAACACGCGTAGAATCATTTTGTCCTGCCTTTTTGTTGTTTTTGGCGTAGACCCACGATCCGGCAAATCATCCACATTTTTAACTTGGGAATAAAGGTGCATCCACTTGCTAACAAATGCTTTTGACTTTTTCATGTATTTAGCAGCTGCTCCGTATGACATTTTCGGTCCTTTTGGATGCGTGCACAAGAATACTGCTTCATACGATGACGCACACGCGACACTCATTTTAAAATTCTTCCGTCTCTGACAAAAATTGAACACTCTTTAAATTTTTTATTCAAAGCATCTTAGCAGAAGTATTTTTTTATCTGCTAATGCAAATGCCACTTCCAAACTGGTTTTCATAAACGAGTTTTGCCGTATACGATCTTATCAAACGGACTGTATGTATGCATATGCCAAATTGAGGAGTAAGAAGCATTTCGAATATGCACAAAAATTACAAGAAAACATTTTGTCTGAAAGCAACAGTTTTTCTTTTATTATTTACCAAATTTTTTAAAACATAATGAATTTATTATTTCGTTAATTTTGAATTTAATTTATTTTTCACAACCCTCTATTCGTTATGAGGTTCCTTGATTCCAGTTCTTAATCACTGAATTATGATTACAGATAGCTTTACTTGCAGCAAGTCTCCTTTGTTTGAGACTTGCATGGGCAGCTGCATCCTTTATCACATGGACAGTTGTCCCCGCATTTCTGGGAGTTGCAGTTGCAATCTATTTATTGTAAAACAAAAACAAAATTCAACATTAGAAGCAGAAGAATAGGGAATTTATAAACTCCTTACCTTTTTGACACTTTTGACAGACCATTTTTGGGCGTTTGAAATATTTAGAATGCCGATTGAATAGTTAACGACTGAAGGTGTACTGATTTTGAATGAATTCTTGTTGTCAGAAATTTTATATTTATATTCAGTTTGAAAATTTCTGTCGATAAGAACGGACGGTGCGCAATTTTACACTCGCACGGTGGTGCCTAATGCTTATCGTCTCAACACCGTGTGCACTGATAAGAGAGGGTTACCTGTTCGGGGTAACGACTGAATACACGTTATTGCGTTCCCTTTGGTTTTGCGTTTTTGTACTTTGAACTGGATTGATCCATTCCAACGATGTCACTTCGATTGGAACGGAATATTTGTGAAACAGTGCATCAGAAATGGAAATTTGTATACTCTTCAGAGTTTCACACTTTTAACTATTGCGTGACAGAAAAAACTAATTTGAAGAACTATCATAGAAATCGACAGAGACCCTTAAAGAGTTGGGATAACTTCCTTACCTGCTGCACAGCTTTTAAGCATAACCTTCTAATATGCAGTTGACGGAAAGAAAACGACGTGAGGCTAACGCACGATTTCCATCGATGGTGTTAAGATCTCCACTCTTTCAGCGGTGATATAGAGCAGAAACCAATCAGAAAAAGTGACGATAACTGAAACTTCAATAAAGAGAAGAATGGATTTCTTCATTCAGGACGTCCGGGTAAAGTCTGCGCTATAATCGGCAAGGGTCGTTGTTGTTCTTCATCAATTATGTGAGCATTTAAGCAATAGGCTACCATACGGGATAGTAGTATCTTTTATTCCACAATCACATGTCCTGTTCAACACAAGCTTCCACAGTCGCGATATTTTCTGCTGTGATGTTTTCGTCCGATTGGAGCTACCCAAAACTAAGTCAATGCACTACTCAAACGTCACCTTTTTAAATGTTTCTTCATACCGCGATATATGTTTGTTGTTAACATTGCCTTTTATATATTGTATCTTGGTACTCGTAGTTTGCGAGATTCCTAGCTCCTGGAATTCCTCGTTTCGCCCTTGAATTTAAATAGTAAAAATAAGAAAGCTCTCTTATTATTTCTTAGGCGTTCGATTACTGCTTTTATTAAGCAAAATTGCGTGCAACTTTAATGCAAGATTGTTGGCTGTCCCCCATAGAAGTAAAGATATGTAATTCGGTCCGACTGCATGAGCCGGTGCGTTATTCATACAGTTTCACTAGCTTCGACTTCTGCAAAATTTACCATTTATTTACCAGGAAAGAATTCCTTCCATCTTTTGCAAATTTCTTTGTTCCCCGATAACGAGTGTTACTGCATTTCCTACCTTTGGCCCCCACTGTATTTCAACAAACGTTCAAATCGATATCTTTTGCCTAGATTTTATTCTCTTAGGCAATTGTTTATCTTATAAGATGAACATAAAAGTTGATTAATTGAAAACATATTTAATTACAATCTAGTGGAAAAAAAATCAACACTTTTATAGAATCAACTTTTAACATCCAAAGTACTCGTGTAATGGAGTTCTCATACTTTTTGACAAGTTTGACTTACGAGTACAAATGTATATGAATAACAAAAAGCCTAAATACTTATTTCCTTTGTAAACACACTAGGCGATTCATAAGTGATAGTTCTGACAGCTGGCTCATGAATGACAGTTTTGACAGCTGGCTCGTAGATGACTGTTCTGACAGCTGGTTCGTGAACAATAGTTTTAACAGCTGGTTCATGGATAATAGTTCTGACAGCTGGTTCTTTGATGACAGTTTTGATAACTGGAGCAGATACATAGCTATATTTTGTCCTTACAACAGGTGATGAAAGTGATAGGGAAGCTCTTAGTCCAAGAAAACTAGCTTGAGCCCCAGCAAGGCAAAGGACAAGGCCGATAAGGAACTAAATTTACAAAAAATTAATGCACCTGTATAATTTTCTTTGAATTGAACTTACTCTCATGTCGGTTTGTATTGTAGTATGATGGACTTGATAGGACTGAAGGTACCTGAGAGGAGGGTACTATTTATATGTTTTTTTTTAAACGATGTAATTTTCTTGGATGCGATGCACTCGAAACCGGTTAAAGATAATCCGGGCAACAATCCCCTCAGGTGATCGATACCGATTTTGATAAGAAATTGATGTGTTCATGTTCTGCCACTTACAGACATGTGTATGTTCAGAAACGAGTATTTGTAACTTATTTTTATACTATGGTTTTCTTCCAACACTCTCGACAAACTATTGTAGATGGATAATAATGAATTAAAAGTTTGTATCATTCCATTCTGTCGATCGCAGTTTTTATAAAATTACCAGAAGCATCAACTGGGAAGTTTCACATTCGGATCTTACGAGTATATTTAGTACGTTTACACCGACCCGAATTCCCAGCATTTCGAAATGTTGAATTTTAGCGAAATGCTGCATTTCGTCTCTGCATTTAGAAGGTTGTCAAATCGAACAAACCTTTTTAATTATTCCGCACGTCATTCAGCTCAAGTCCAAAAATAACTTTGAAAGAAGTCAGCTGTTCCAATTTTTACAATCTCCAACGACGAAGGAAGTGGGAAGACAGCAGCTGTCATATAAATGTTTTTCGTTCAATTTAAACGGTGAAATGAAATTCTGAAATGTGCGTTGCCGTTGTGAAATAGCTCTATTTTCTTTGCCAAATGGATCCGTGTTTCTGTTAATTTCTTACCAAATTCACTGTAATACTTCTCTGTCCATGGCAGGATAAAGTCAATTAGGAATGTTCGTTTGAATTTAAAAAAATTGTTTCCTGCCGTTCTCCCAATGCATACTTGGGTAATTATACACATTTGCGGTCACCTGGTTTTTTAGTCAACGGATTTTTGATAAAAAATATTTATATCATCTGAATTGAAGATTTCGAATAGTGTTTTTTAGCTTTGAGTGCTGAAGAAAATTACGTTCTTACGATTGATCCTTCATAACTTTTTTTCTCGTTGCATAATCAACGTTTTATATTTTCTTCTTAGAACAGAATTTCGATTTTTTGTCTATAGTAAGTCGATTTGGTTGCGTAAAAAAAACCTGTAGAGGTTTTGCAAGGCCTAAAAATTATTATAAATACTTATTCTTTCAAATTGTTGATGAGGCGCCTGCAGTCTCCTTCAAACGAATTCTATCAATGGCGGCCTGAATATGACCTTGGAATGAACAATAGCAAATTGTTAAAAAAAATGCATCACTTTTAAGTCGAAAAGTACAATAATATATTATGGAAGAGGACTTTTTGTGACATACCTCGTTCCATTCACTCACTTAATAGCTCCGATGAATTCGTGCCCAAACATACCGTCGTTTTTATTTTATTCATTTTTTCTATCATGAAATGTTGTCATTGCAATCATTTCAACGAAGCAATCATAGTTATCGAAAGCTAATCTGGTGCAAACATTTCTTAAATTCAGCATTCCTTGTGACAAAAATCAGGATTGCTAGAAAATGCAAGTTCAGTTTCTATCTCCATTGACGAAATGGTAATTAATGTCCGAATAATTTGTTCAGAATCTCAATTACGCGTCTGCTGCTTGTAAGACTTTTAGCTGCAAGACCTGTGAAGAAAGATATATTCACATATCTTTGATGTTATCAGAATAGTCCTTCGTCCTGATTCACTCTATATTTGGATAAGCCTTATTCATACAAATATAATATAAATATTAACCTAATTATATTTGCTTTGTTGATTTTATTCTATCCTTTGTGGTGGTATAAATTGCAGAGAGATATTTTTCTTCTCTCAATGTCATTAGTCAGCAAGTCAGGGCCAACGAGAAGATATCTGAATAATTGTTCAAGCATATCTGGAATATTAAGAAGGTTGGGAAACTTTAATTTTGTATCTAATAAGCTATATCCTTTTATTATAAAAATAATAAGATTTTATTATTACATTAAACTATTGTACAATATCGGTGTACCTCATAACTGATTTCAAACTGTCAACTTTAAGCTTATCGGTTAATATACTTTGCTGATATTCGAATGCATCCACACTTACTTATTACTGTTCTATTTTCTTAAATTTAATTCTTCCAGAACATCTGACCATTGGCTTATCTTTTAGAGGTTGATGAAACTTTTTTTTGATTGATTTTTTTCGAACAAATTAACAACATTATCAACGAAAATCATTTCTTTTATTTGCAGAACATGTCCCCCTATAAAAGCACAGACAGTAGAATATACATGTTGGTACTGTACTCGATTTTCCCTTAAAAATGTAGCCATACAAGTTTCACGATACTTTAGCTCATCATTGTGCGAGTTGTTAGTCAATTTTTGATAAACATCGTCGTTTCCAAGCAATAGAGTTTTACAAATAAGGTGTCCTAGGGTGGATGTTTGGCCGCATATCTTTTACTATAATTCTTGTATTTAATACATTTTTTACAATATAAACATTCGATATCGCACTTCAGTCACTAGGAAACTAGCAGGCATTGATATATTTATCAAATCTTAATGAGGAGCTTTAAATTAAAATACTAGTACTTTCTACTTTTGTAATTACCCTCTGTCGAAGCGTCAGTTAAGGCTCGATAGAATCCACTATCATAACCTCTAAATTTATCTACTGTATAAGAAAGATTAGTATCACTAAACTTATAATTATTAAGCTTCCGAATTTGCAAGACCTTTAAACATTCCTCTTAACTTTTTGCAGTGAATAGTTAAATTAGTAAGGAATTTCCCAAAATGGCACCGTCATGAAGAACAAAAATTACACTTGAATCTCCAAAATCACCCATATTCGAAGAACAGAAAACACTATGCAACTGCATCCTAGAGTTATCGTCTTTTTACAATAGACTAAATATTTTAGTTGATTTTGAAAACAGATTCTCTCGAACGGGAGCTCTTACAATCAACAATTGGAGCAGACTCATTATAAGAGTATAAATTACGAGTACAATCATTTAAAAAACAAAAACATAAGAGAGAAATTGTCATAATTAATTTTTTAGTTTCTCATTCATCTTAGAATGGGTGTTTATGGATCTTTGAATGCATCTGGCAAGCACAACTTAAACGTCTTGGACTTATATATAATATACATATGTATGTTTCTGGTATTTCGTTCTGTAATTTAGAGAGATTTGAAAAATAGGGTATTTCGTAGCTAATTTCGATCCCTTGAATGCGTCTGATAAGGATAAGGACAAGTGAAACATCCTGGAGTTATACTATATATTTGTAATCAGGGAGATGAGCTCTGCGTTTTCAAAAAAAAATTTGCGAGTATACCAGGTAAATACCCGGTATTTACGCTTACCGAAGTACTCACCGAGTAGGTAAAAAAGAAGTGTTCATCACTATTGGCTTTTGTAATTATCTTTAAGTAAGTCCAGGGCCAGTGTGTGCTTGGATCGAAAAAAAGTCGGCAAACCAGAAAATTTCTATATCGGAATAGACAACGTGTCTTTTCCATTTATTTAGACTGAGCCACAGCAATACGTTGCTGGGTACATTTTACTTGAGATGGCGCTACAGTCCGGGAAGGTGGACCTGGGCCCCAGTCAACAAGCGTTTCCGGCCAGCTCGATCTTTAGCTAGCTACCTCAAGCTTCACAAGCCAAGCTGGCTGAAGTCCCTTTCCACTTGCGTGGTTCTGCATCCAACAAAAAATCCGCATCCAACTAGGCGCTGCTTTTGCCGTCGATAGCGATAGCCGTAGTAGATATCGCAGTTTTCCATCCTCTTTTTCTCCGTCCCATCCCATTGAATTTTTTGGATGGCAGTAATGTCTGCTTTTCAGCAGTTTAAGGCTTCCGCTAGTTGTTCTGCTGCACGTAGCCTACTAAAGGACCTAACATTCCACGTGTATATCCGAAGTTTGTTCTCCTTAATTCGTTAGCATGGTTGTCATGCATGGATTCGTCTGTGGCCGAGGTTTGTTTCTGGGTCGTAATTTGTATCTTTTTTTAAATGGCTTCGGCTGCCCTACATTGAGGGCCGGTTCCATCTTTGATATCCCCTTAGACGAGGGGACGGTTGGACGGAAGCCAGTAACCCGTTCGGAAATGTGAGCGCTGCCGTTGGTCCATAAAGGTCTCATCAGCCAACATATCTTTTCCAAGACCCTGAATTTACCTCAGAAATCCTTACCGGGCTGAGCTCCAAATCTAGTCAACAACGTCATATCTCAACAAAAATGTTAGGTTTGTTTTCAGAATGCCGTGAAAGAGTAGTATATCCCTGCAAGATCGTCATATCGATCTGCTGCACTGTAAACAGTTCAATCGGAGGCTTTATATTTATTTTTAGTAGATTTTGTTCCACTTTTAAACTTTAAAAACGCTCTCCTGAAAGATCAGATTTTTTTAGATATGACGTTGTTAAAAGGAGTGAGAGATATGTCGGAGTAACCCGGATAAGGTCTCATATTCACTTTACTGGTGATTCCATCCGGAAAATTCATCCGCTGTCCGGATGAACACGCAGAGGTATTATAAGGTCAAATGATGTATAGAAATAGTTGCAACAATAGATATCGCCAGGTTGACACCTCTCACTATCTACCGTATTTCTACTACAGGCTGAGTACATCTAATTTTTAATAAATTTCAATTAATCAATTAATTAATCCATGACTCAAAGAGCCAACTTTACTTACAGTACAATAGTCTCTCAAACGTTGGACCTATGGGCTGTTTTCCAACTTTTTAGCTTTAACATATTTATGTAATTGTTTGAGCCATAGTGTTGGGTTCAATAACAAAGTCCTTTGCAGATGTTTCCTATTTTGTTTTCTACCATTCTGAAGGTCTACAGTTCACTTTCAGACTTTTCGATACCTTCAATGAGTGATACTAGGGTGCATGAATAAATACCCGTAATGCTAAGGATGGCATTGCTATCGTACTACACGTTTCGTACCGCTCCGGACTTCGATTTTTATTTTTGTTTGGAAAGACGGGAAACTAGATCCCGGACACTTGTGTTAAAGAAATATCGCCAAAGAAAAGCTAACTGCATATGTAGCAAAAGTTTGGAATGATGTTATAGTGAATCTTTAAAAAGTGATCGCCAAAAGTGTGGCAGAAAACGAAAATTATTTGATAGAACAACAGTAAGGAAAGTAGTTAAAATGTCTTTAACCCTAGAAAGATAAATTGCGCCCCGGAGGCGGCCTCGAAATACATATAAGACTTATAATTTTGTGTTCCTTTTTGTTATGGATTTATAAAATCCTACTCTCCTAAAAAAAAAAGAATAATATAATAATTAAAAATAATACGAGTACATCAATAAAATGAAGTAATAATAAATAAAATATTTATTTAATTTTGTAAAAAAAAAACGTTTTTTTGATTGTGCGCTTCGCAGGCGCATGTTTACCTTTTCAGTACTTAAAAATAAGATTATCTTTCTAGGGTTAGGGAGCTGTAAGACGAAAGTTTCGACATCTTCCTACGAAGCTCGAAAATAATTTTTTCACACACATTTTAAAGAGTGGGTGCCCCGCAAAAATGGCCTAAACTTACCGAAAGAATGAAAAAAAAAAACAACGGTATGTTTGGACACGAATTCATCGCAGTTATGAAGTGAGTGAGTGGAATAAGGTATGTTTGCCCGACCAGTACGTACCAAACTCAATGCAGTCTTTTTTGCCTTATATGCAAAGTTCCCAGTTTCCTTCAATAAAATGCACCTTAATGCGGGATGATACTTCTTTCCACATTTAAAAAATAAAGTATAAATTTTATAAACTCGATAAATGTTAACATTCTTCTTTGGGACGGAAATTCTCCATTTCTAAACCTCTTCGAGAACACATATTCTATATGAAAATATTGAGGATGTGTGAATGAAGATAGTCACATCAAAGCTATGGCACACGTATGCACTGTGAGTACGACAGCAAATGTCACGGCAACAATGTTTTTTTTTCAATTCAAAGGAACATTCCTAATTGACTTTATCCTGCCATGGACAGAGAAGTATTACAGTGAATTTGGTAAGAAATTAACAGAAACACGGATCCATTTGGCAAAGAAAATAGAGCTGTTTTACAACGGCAACGCACAAGCTCACTCATTCGGAATCACCGTGGCCAAATCGCATGAATAACGGTACATAGTTGTAATGAAATGAGTCACTTTTCATTGAAAGTTATTTCACTCCTTACCCTTGAATACGTTAACTCTAATAGTACGTTTACACCGACGCGAAATTTAACACTTCGAAATGAAATTTCGCCGTTTCAATTGAACGAAAAACATTTATATGACAGCTGCTGTCTTCCCACTTCCTTCGTCGTTAGAGATTGTAAATATTGGAACAGCTGACTTCTTTCAAAGTTATTTTTGGACTTGAGCTGAATGACGTGCGGAATAATTAAAAAGGTTTGTTCGATTTGACAACCTTCTAAATGCAGAGACGAAATGCAGCATTTCGCTAAAATTCAACATTTCGAAATGCTGGGAATTCGGGTCGGTGTAAACGTACTAAATATACTCGTAAGATCCGAATGTGAAACTTCCCAGTTGATGCTTCTGGTAATTTTATAAAAACTGCGATCGACAGAATGGAATGATACAAACTTTTAATTCATTATTATCCATCTACAATAGTTTGTCGAGAGTGTTGGAAGAAAACCATAGTATAAAAATAAGTTACAAATACTCGTTTCTGAACATACACATGTTTGTAAGTGGCAGAACATGAACACATCAATTTCTTATCAAAATCGGTATCGATCACCTGAGGGGATTGTTGCCCGGATTATCTTTAACCGGTTTCGAGTGCATCGCATCCAAGAAAATTACATCGTTTAAAAAAAAACATATAAATAGTACCCTCCTCTCAGGTACCTTCAGTCCTATCAAGTCCATCATACTACAATACAAACCGACATGAGAGTAAGTTCAATTCAAAGAAAATTATACAGGTGCATTAATTTTTTGTAAATTTAGTTCCTTATCGGCCTTGTCCTTTGCCTTGCTGGGGCTCAAGCTAGTTTTCTTGGACTAAGAGCTTCCCTATCACTTTCATCACCTGTTGTAAGGACAAAATATAGCTATGTATCTGCTCCAGTTATCAAAACTGTCATCAAAGAACCAGCTGTCAGAACTATTATCCATGAACCAGCTGTTAAAACTATTGTTCACGAACCAGCTGTCAGAACAGTCATCTACGAGCCAGCTGTCAAAACTGTCATTCACGAGCCAGCTGTCAGAACTATCACTTATGAATCGCCTAGTGTGTTTACAAAGGAAATAAGTATTTAGGCTTTTTGTTATTCATATACATTTGTACTCGTAAGTCAAACTTGTCAAAAAGTATGAGAACTCCATTACACGAGTACTTTGGATGTTAAAAGTTGATTCTATAAAAGTGTTGATTTTTTTTCCACTAGATTGTAATTAAATATGTTTTCAATTAATCAACTTTTATGTTCATCTTATAAGATAAACAATTGCCTAAGAGAATAAATTCTAGGCAAAAGATATCGATTTGAACGTTTGTTGAAATACAGTGGGGGCCAAAGGCAGGAAATGCAGTAACACCTGTTATCGGGGAACAAAGAAATTTGCAAAAGATGGAAGGAATTCTTTCCTGGTAAATAAATGGTAAATTTTGCAGAAGTCGAAGCTAGTGAAACTGTATGAATAACGCACCGGGGACATGCAGTCGGACCGAATTACATATCCTTACTTCCATGGGGGACAGCCAACAATCTTGCATTAAAGTTGCACGCAATTTTGCTTAATAAAAGCAGTAATCGAACGCCTAAGAAATAATAAAAGAGCTTTCTTATTTTTACTATTTAAATTCAAGGGCGAAACGAGGAATTCCAGGAATTAGGAATCTCGCAAACTACGAGTACCAAGATACAATATATAAAACGCAATTTTACCAACAAACATATATCGCGGTGTGAAGAAACATTTAAAAAGGTGACGTTTTAATAGTGCATTGACTTAGTTTTGGGTAGCTCCAATCGGACGAAAACATCACAGCAGAAAATATCGCGACTGTGGAAGCTTGTGTTGAACAGGACATGTGATTGTGGAATAAAAGATACTGCTATCCCGTATGGCAGCCTATTGCTTAAATGCTCACATAATTGATCAACAACAACAACGACCCTTGCCGATTATAGCGCAGACTTTACCCGGACGTCCTGAATGAAGAAATCCATTCTTCTCTTTATTGAAGTTTCAGTTATCGTCACTTTTTCTGATTGGTTTCTGCTCTATATCACCGCTGAAAGAGTGGAGATTCTTAACACCATCGATGGAAATCGTGCGTTAGCCTCACGTCGTTTTCTTTCCGTCAACTGCATATTAGAAGGTTATGCTTAAAAGCTGTGCAGCAGGTAAGGAAGTTATCCCAACTCTTTAAGGGCCTCTGTCGATTTCTATGATAGTTCTTCAAATTAGTTTTTTCTGTCACGCAATAGTTAAAAGTGTGAAACTCTGAAGAGTATACAAATTTCCATTTCTGATGCACTGTTTCACAAATATTCCGTTCCAATCGATGTGACATCGTTGGAATGGATCAATCCAGTTCAAAGTACAAAAACGCAAAACCAAAGCGAACGCAATAACGTGTATTCAGTCGCAAAAGGCCTTACCCCGAACAGGTAACCCTCTCTTATCAGTGCACACGGTGTTGAGACGATAAGCATTAGGCACCACAGTGCGAGTGTAAAATTGCGCACCGCCCGTTCTTATCGACAGAAATTTTCAAACTGAATATAAATATAAAATTTCTGACAACAAGAATTCATTCAAAATCAGTACACCTTCAGTCGTTAACTATTCAATCGGCATTCCAAATATTTCAAACGCCCAAAAATGGTCTGTCAAAAGTGTCAAAAAGGTAAGGAGTTTATAAATTCCCTATTCTTCTGCTTCTAATGTTAAATTTTGTTTTTGTTTCACAATAAATAGATTGCAACTGCAACTCCCAGAAATGTGGGGACAACTGTCCATGTGATAAAGGATGCAGCTGCCCATGCAAGTCTCAAACAAAGGAGACTTGCTGCAAGTAATCATAATTCAGTGATTAAGAACTGGAATCAAGGAACCTCATAACGAATGGAGGGCTGTGAAAAATAAATTAAATTCAAAATTAACAAATTAATAAATTCATTATGTTTTAAAAAATTTGGTAAATAATAAAAGAAAAACTGTTGCTTTCAGACAAAATGTTTTCTTGTAATTTTTGTGCATATTCGAAATGCTTCTTACTCCTCAATTTGGCATATGCATACATACAGTCCGTTTGATAAGATCGTTTACGGCAAAACTCGTTTATGAAAACCAGTTTGGAAGTGGCATTTGCATTAGCAGATAAAAAAATACTTCTGCTAAGATGCTTTGAATAAAAAATTTAAAGAGTGTTCAATTTTTGTCAGAGACGCAAGAATTTTAAAATGAGTGTCGCGTTTGCATCACGTTATGAAGCAGTATTCTTGTGCACGCATCCAAAAGGACCGAAAATGTCATACGGAGCAGCTGCCAAATACATGAAAAAGTCAAAAGCATTTGTTAGCAAGTGGATGCACCTTTATTCCCAAGTTAAAAATGTGGATGATTTGCCGGATCGTGGGTCTACGCCAAAAACAACAAAAAGGCAGGACAAAATGATTCTACGCGTGTTTGAAAAAAATTCTCTTCTATCGTTACGTGGAGGACAAGGGATTTTACGTAAAAGGGGTATAAATGTGTGTTGTGATACGATACGAAGACGTTTACTAGCCAATAATGTAAAATTTCGAAACACAATAAAGAATCCACTACTGTCAAAAAAACACGTAGAAAAACGACTCAGTTGGGCCAAGGAGAATTTGGACAGAGATTGGAACAACTTTAATTTTTCGGATGAAGCTTCTTTCTGGGCATGGTCTCCTATCACTCATACCTCCAATAAATTAATCCAGCGGACCGTCAAACACCCGGCAAAGGTGTACGTTTGGGGATGCTTCTCAAAACAAGGATTTGGCAATTTGTTCGTGCTTACGAATAACTTGAACGCACCCAACATGGTCAAAATTTATAAGAAGGCGTTATTACCATCTGCCCAAAGGTGGTTTAAAAGAAGGAATGAGAATTGGTTACTGCAAGAAGATAATGACCCGAAACATCGCAGTCGTTAGTGCAGTGCGTGGAAACAAGAAAATGACGTCGATCTTTTAGATTGGCCATCACAGTTGGCGGATGCAAATCCCATTGATTGAAAATGTTTGGGCATTCATGAAGCTAAAGCTCCAAGGAAAGAAGATCTCGACGCTGAAATAATTATCACGAAAAATACGAGTTTTATGGAGATCTTTGTCTCAAGATTATGCTATAAGATTAGTAGAAAGCATGCCTCGAAGACTCCAAGCAATTATTGATAATGGAGGAGAGTGGACAACATATTAATTGAGAAGCATTCAAGTAAATAAACAAAATAAACCAGTACAATTGATTTTTTTTTTATTATAAGTTGTCCTTTAACTTTTGTCGTGTACGAAGCTTGTCCTTAACAAAAGAGCGCACTTTCTTTAAACATCACCCTTTGTTAAGGAGGGTTGTCGTTTTGCCTGTGGAGTGCTGAATGATAAGGCTCGATTTAGAATAACGCCAGCCTCCTAATGTTCAGTGCTATAACTATGGGTTATACATGTACTGTGGTTATTAAACCTATACTTGACAGCTATTGGGTACTGAACTCGTAAGCCGGACGAAACAGAAAAATGCTATGAAGAAAAATATGGCAATAATATTGCTAAAACTCAGCAGTTCGCTTCTGATAATAGATTGACATGGGTAGATTGCAAAACAGGAAAGACCACCATTATTAGATCTGTACATCAGTGCCATACAGAAACTGCGGCGGGATAATTTGGACAAAAGGAGCGTAAGAACTGCAACGTTAATGTCAAGATAAGAGATTTATTGTAAGCTGCGGAAGAACTCTTGGGCTTTCGGTGCAAGAGCAAACTTATCTAAATACTCCTGATGAAAGTTATCTAGCGCCAGCAGCACAGCAATTAAATTCGTAGCGAAGTGGTTGCCTCACCTCCCCGTGGTGGTTCCTGATCACTGGAACCCTTACTAAAATGGCAAGCGCTTGGGCAATAGCAGTATACTGGCCTACGCCGACATAGGGCTCTGATTATCAATATGACGAACCAACTTATGGTATCGGATATAATTGGCATCTCTGCTAACGATCATTGCAGATTATGAATGCCAACGATCATCGGATCTGCGCATGGAATATTTGAATCCTTTACAGGCCACGACAAAAATTGCGATTCTTCGGATGCGGATTTGACGTATGTAGTAGACTGAAGCAAGACTTGAGCTTCTGAAATGTGAGAGAGTGTTTTATGTCAATCCGCGTAAAGGCTAAATTCGTTAGCATACACGTAATATGCGCCCATGCCTCTAGAGAAGACAATGACGACGCCACCAACGTTTGTTTTTTCCAGCTCCCCGAAAAAAACATACATATGAGCAGTGTATGCAAACACGAGCTTGAAAAAATGTGCTATTACAAGCTTTATTAACGCAAATCAAATTATTATTCAAATGTTGCTAGGATACTTAGGATAGAGTTAAGAGGTGATGTCTGAAGCAATTGTAATCCAAGTGGCACAAAATAATCAAGATCGACTTTTCGAGATTCTATAATGCGACTGATGCCTAGTTTTCAGACTAGGTCGATGTCGCTGAACAGCTGGTTTAGTTCGTCATTGAATCTTCTCCTGCAGAGCCCGTCAACGCAAACGGAACGGAATATATTGTGAAACGACTGAAGATATCTTCATCCACTTTTAACGGAGTCTCTATTTTAGTGCCATAAAGCCGGACTCGGACGACCAAGGTCTTATATGAAGTCTCCTTAGTTCTTCGTGAAATGCCCTTACTACTCAATAACCTCCTTAGCTCAAAAAAATAGCGATTGGCCAAAGTAATTCTTCATTTGATTTCTGCTGAGGTGTTGTTGACAGAATTTTGTCAGAGCCAAGGTAAACAAAGTTCCTAAATATTTCGAAGTTATAGTTGTCGACTGTGACTTTCTGTCTCATTCGTCGATGTTGTATTTCAACGATATCACTTGAGGTTTCCGCACAATTCTTTCAAGTATGATGTTTAAGGTGATGGCAGGCCGTTACCTAGACTAAACCCCTTTTTGACATCGAAAGTCTCGGTTAAGTTATTACCGACTTCGACGGAGCAACGAGCGTTCTCAACCGTCACTCAATAACTTCCCGCGCTCTTATCTTCTTCTGGAGAAGCCGATGTTCTTCCCGCCTCTTCTGCTCGTAGATCGTTTTTCACTGCAGCTCCCCTTTATATGCTTCCTGTTTAGCTGCATGTGCTTGCAGGAATTTCTTGAAGGTGGTCGGGTGAAACCCAGCACAACACTTGCAGCATATTTGATGACACGTTGGCAGCGATTTTACTGGTTCTCGGTACTTGCTGCTGGCGGTATAGGAACTGTTGAACGATTTCGGGACAGCATTCTGCGAAGGATCTGAAATTCTGGCGAACTCTTGTGATTGCAGTGTAATACTTAGCAAATATAGCTAAGCCTCTTTAAAAAAAAAAAACTTTGGAGACATTCTCATTTCGTTAGAGAACATAAAACAGCACGTAGAACATTTCCGCCATATGTCTTGAAAACTGTGGTTCGGGACTGTGGTTCGGGACGAGTAATATTTCCGGAGCTATCTGATCAATGGAAATATGATATACATTTTGAAAAAGTCAATAACCTGCGCAAATTCCTCTCCATGTCCAATTGAAAACGAGATTTTATCAGAAATGCAGCCGAAAACCAGTTTTGCGTGCAAATCATGCCCCAAAAATCCTCCATTCCCTTTGGTCCGTTGGTTGTCTGTCGCCTCTTCCCGTCATTCATTGGATGCCAAGGTACAGGTGGAATTCACTGTACTCTTTGAATCCAGTTCCCTCGCTTTGCCTACCACTCCAGAGATGACCTATTGTCATCCCCGGATAGATGCAAGCGGATAGGGTGTCTGCCATTTGATGATGCCCCGAGATGTCGACACCACCAGTAATAGCCGTGAGCCCACCCCAAATGCCATATTGTTTGCTTCGATGATCAGGATTTGTTAGGCCTCCAAAACCCTTACGAGCAAATACAATAAGAAACCACACGATTCCCCACGACCATCGACCTATATTCTTGTCTGCAAGGAAATTTACGGATCCCTGAACATAATTCCTTCCTACTTGGCGGATATGATTTGACCTCAACTTAATTATTCCCTTAAAATGTCCCGACTGGTGTTATATGGATCCAAGCAATCACACGACAGACAAAACGAACATGACAAACACGACAAAATATCAACTGGTGTGATTGGGTGATTCCACAGGGAGAAGCTGTCATAGCTCTGGAAGTGAGAGCCTTTGCGCTGGCAGCTGAATAAGTGTATAGTTGATAAATAGCCGTAATGCGCGGCTAGTTCAATAAATAACCAGCCGTCCGAGCGGAAAGTTGAAACAACACAAACAAACGCAAAAAAAATTACGTTCAGCGTACGAGTCAAGGAAATGTCAGCCCACACGCAAACGAGCAAAAACACTCTGAGGACAACACATATCCAAGAGCCTCAACGATAACAAAAGCCCAAGAGACCAAAAACCAAATCAGAGACGAAACAAGAATAACCAGGGCATCCCCGACGTATGGCAAAACTGTAACGACCCAGTAACTTTGGCGGAAAATATTAATTTCCTCAGCAACCCCAACGTCTAGCCAAGAGCGACCCCAAGTAGGCAGGAAAAAGATGAGTACTCCATTTGCGATTCCCTTATTGGGAGCGTACAGACGGTTTTCATTAGCCCCGTAGCCCACATTGAACCTAATTGAATTATACTATAGTTTTTATGTTGTATGATCGTACGTAATCGTGGGTCTTCCGTTGACCGCTGCCTTGAATTTTGTTCTGTGGTGATTTTCTAGTGTCAACAATGAATTTGGTGCAACAAATTGTTTGTTTAGGTAGCGCTTCAGTCTGGGGTGGACCTGGGCCTCAGTCAACAATCATCTCCAGGCAGCTCGATTTTTTGCTAGCTGCCTCCAGTTTCGCATGCTAACTTGGCTGAGGTCCCCTTCCATTTGCGTGGCTATCTGGCTTCGGTGGTACATGTAATTGAATTCACAATCAGGGAAACAGTAATCTCTATTATTGTGACCTTGTTTTCCAAATTTCAGCATAAAAATTGGTTAGCGTCCACTCAGTGTATTGTTTATTCTCAGCATTCTCTCCTTTCTAACTTCAGAATTAAAATGGAAATCGGCCATACACATATAATAGCATTCACTGCATTGAAAGAGGACCTTAAAATTTGCAGATGAATTTATGACAGGAGAATAAGGAACTAGTCATACTACGAGGGTTGTCTGTAAAGTTGCCGAACGCAACGTAAAGATAGCGGCACTCGTCAATAAAAGCTAGTGAATGCTAGTTGTGCATCTTTTGACAGTTACTTACCGAAGTTTCAGTCAGTTGACAGTCGTTTGAGTGAGTCGATGTGAGCGTTTTTTGTGAAAATGGAAAAAATTGAGTATCGAGCTGTTATTAAATTCTTTTTTTTTGGAAGGCAATACGCCTACTCAAATCTGGACTCTGTGTATGGGGACTCTGCACCATCATTTACCACAGTGAAATGTTGGCAAGCTGAACTTAAACGTGGCCATAAGACCACGTTCGGGACGTCCAAAACCTGCAACCACTGACGATAACATTGCTAAAGTTCACCAAATGGTGTTAGCCGACTGCCGAATTACAGTGAGAGAGAGAGTAGAGGTTATGAAAATGTCAAAACAACGTGTTTGTTACATATTAAATCAAGATTTATGCATGAGAAAGCTGTCCGCGCGTTGAGTGCCGCGTTTGCTTACGTTAGACCAAAAACGAGTTCGAATGACCATTTCCAACGCTCTGTTGGCGCAGTTTATGCACAATAAATCCTACTTTTGGCGCCGATTAATTACTGTAGACTTGGATATGCCCGAAACAAAAATCCAGTCAAAACAGTGGACTGCAAAGGGCGAGCCGGCTTTTTTTTTGGCTGGGAAAGTGATGGCGACTATTTTTTTTTGGAATAGTAAAGGAATTATCTTAGTCGATTATCTTCAAAAAGGAAAACCATTACAGGAGCATACTACGCATCATTACTTGCCAAGCTGAAGGCGGAAATTGTGGAAAGACGGCTAGATTTTTAGAAACAGAAAATCCTGTTTCACCAAGATAACGCGCAGTCTCACACCTCAGCGGTTGCCATGGCGAAAATCCATGAATTACGGTTTGAACTCCTTGACCATCCGCCTCATTCACAAGATCTAGCCGAAAGCGACTTCTTTTTGTTCCATCATCTAAAAACTGCGCTCGGAGGACAGAGATTTTCGTCAAATGAGGAGGCAATCACCTTCGTGAACAATTATTTTGCAGAGAAAAACGCCAAGTACTATTTGGTCAAGTTAGAGATATGGGAGCATCGCTGGGAGAAGTGTGTAGAGTTATAAGGAGACTATGTGGAGAAATAGAAACAAAATTTGAGAAAGAAATGTCTTGCATCATAGTTCGGTCGGAAACTTTTCAGACAACCCTCGTATGTAGCAAATGAACAGTGAATACATGGACTGCATATGAAAGTTAAAATTTAGCTGCGAATAAAGACGACACTATGTTTGGCAGGTAAACCCCTTCTTATCAGTGCACACGGCATTGGATTGATAAGCTATACGCACCGCCTTGGAGGTGTGAATTTTGCACACCGTACCATCTTATCGCAAAGTTTATTTCTGTATAAATATACGACCTGTACAAGCAATTTTTCATTCCAAGTATTCATTTATTCTGAAAAAGTTCCTAAGCCCAATTATTGAACCATATTTCACAAAATGGTTTGCCAAAAATGCCAAAAAGGTAAGAAATTTTAACGACTACTTTTGTTTGATTTTTATTTTAACCAATTGTTCTCATTGATAGATTGCAAGTGCAATTCACAAAAATGCGGTGACAATTGCCCATGCGACAGCGGATGCAGCTGCCCATGCAAATCAGAAACCAAGGATACATGCTGCAATTAAAATGTGTACGAGTATAAACATTTTTGAATCGAAAACTATCGTTCGTCCAGAATACAGTAGCACTTTGTGGCCTTCACTACAATGTAATCCATCTGGTTGACTGTTCGAAAAGGTGTCTTTATTGTTAGATTTTTTATAAATATATGTACAGGCCAACCTACAACAATTTGTTTAAGATTTTCATTTCACTACTTTGGTTGCCACTATTCGTTCATTATAACAATTTGTTAATTTAGACTGGATGTCTCCAAATGAAACAGCAATTTTACGAGCTTAGTGCGCTGTCTGACTTTAGACTAAGAATTGTATCCCTCGATGGCTTTTATTTTTTAATCGGACAACATCCGTGTAATACATGGATACAATTAAAGCTCCTCATGTTGATACTCACAAATTAACACTGATGACTGGACAAGATTTTAAACGAAAACGACTTTTGGTTACATCTGAACAAAGATTAGTTTCTAGTTGTTACTAAGTTCCTCGACCCAGATAGTTCTTTGGTATCAACGATTTCCATGAGAGTTCCAGATACCACTAACTGGAATACGAGTACAAATTTGGCTGTTTTTGAAATGATTGGATGCCAACTATGAATTGAGCCTTGGTCCTTGGTCCAATTTCTGCAATTAGTGGGTTCCCGCGTCTGGAGACTACCGGTGGGGTAAAAGAACAGTCAATCAATTTTAAATGAGCATACAAGTGTCGAACCACTCAAACTCAAGATATACTTCATGGAAATGATCGCAATTAATAGCACTACCCTGCTGGGCACCACGCTTGCAACTAATTCGGGTGATCCCAGAGCAAGTGCTTGTGTCAGAGCCCGACGGATTCCGGGGGCGGGCAAAATGAAGTTTCCAAAATATTTGCCTAAACTTCGGTTTGCAAGTTGGAAGCGATTATGCGTCGCAGAACTCTAAAAATCCTGTGCGTACAGGAAACGAAGTGGTGCAATACAGGAAATAAAGCGCGTTTTCTTGATTTAAAAACTAAGGCATTTAAGATGTTCTACCATGGAACGGTCAATGGACGAAACGGTGTTGGAATCGTTATTGCAGCGGATCTTCTAAGCAACATCGTTGGTATCTTGAAAATAAGCGACCGCTTGATGAGTGTTAAACTCGTCATACACAATGAAACGTGGAACATTGTTAGCGCGTACGCTCCACAAAATGGATGCGACCAATCGGAAAAAGATACATTTTGGTCAGAATTCGGTAATTTGCTTAGAAATATACCTATCGATGAGATGCTCTTCGTAGGCGGAGATTTAAATGGCTACGTCGAAGAAAAAAATGTTGATTATGAGGACTGCCACGGCGGTAAAGGCTTTGGAACCAGAAATTCAGCTGGCGAAGACATCCTTGTAGCGTGTAGGGCTTACGGCTTAACCGTCTTAAATACAACGTTTACTAAACATCAACGACATCTTATCATAGATTATCACCTCTGCAAAATGTCGATGAGAAACCGTGTTAAAGACTGTAAAGTAATACTTGGAGAATCGCTAGTAAGCCAACACCGTCTGCTCATTACAGAATTTTTCACAGCGGAACCACCGAAAACACGGGCATCTTTTGGAAAGCCAAAAATCCGGTGGTATAATCTATCGAAGGAACGAAGCGCAAGATTTATCGCACTGGCTAAAGAAGTACTTCAAAATATAAATGGTATAGCAGACTCACTTAGCCCGCAAGAAATGTGGAACAGAATACACGAGGAATGCATAACACTCGCAAAGTCCCATCTGGGGACTATATCGAAGTACCATCACGTCGGCAAAGAAACATGGTGGTGGAATGACGAAACCAAACGAGCTGTGGCCGACAAGAAGAGTGCATTCGCAAAGAAAGTCCTGGCTCGAACTCGAGCGGCAGCAGCGGAAAACCTGTACCAGGAGTTGGAACAAATAACCTCACGATCGGCACATAGAAGACAAGCTATACAAGAAGTTCAAACGTCGTACAGTACTAAAATGCCAAATATTTTTAAGCTCGCTGCACAGAGGAGAAAAAATTCAATGGAAATAACCTCGCCGAAATACATCAAAAACGCAGACGGTCGCTTATTAACAAATGAAAAGGAAATTTGTGACCGGTGGCTTGAATACTGCAAGGAGTTGCTTAACAAACAGTTTTCACGTGATATCGTGCCGACAGCTGGTCTATTCGAGGAGAAAGTTTCGGACATTTCAATCGATGAAATAAGTATAGCAATTGGAAAAATGAAGCGGGGGAAAGCGGCGGGACCAGACAGCATTCCATCAGAGTTTTGGTCGAAGATGGAGGGGATCGGCAGCGTTTGGCTATCGAAACTTTTAAATAAATTAAAATGTGGACAACCTATGCCGAATCAATGGAGAAGTAGCTTCTTGGTTCCATTATACAAAGGAAAAGGCGACACTCGAGAATGCAACAACTACCGTTCAATCAAGCTTATGTCACACACAATGAAAATCGTCGAAACAGTCTTAAACGAACGTCTTCGGCAAATAATTAAGCCTGATTTGTTGTGTGGATTTGTTGAAGGAAGATCGACGGTGGACGCTATCCAAAGCTTACGAATAATAATGGAAAAGCACCGAGATTCGTCTAAGGATTTACACATGGTATTTATCGACCTCGAGAAAGCGTTCGATCGAGTGCCTAGGGATCTCATATGGGCCGCGCTGAGGTCTCAAAACGTACCGGAAACGTATGTTAGAATAATACAAGACATGTATGGAAACGTGAAAACTGCGGTTAAAAGCTCTGCTGGACTAACGAGAGAATTTCCAGTTAATGTCGGAGTGCATCAAGGAAGCGTACTTAGCCCTTTCCTCTTTAACGCAGTATTCGACTATCTTTTAAAAGACTGCATGCGCGAAGTAAATGTAACGCCAATTCTCTTCGCTGACGACGCAGTTATACTTAGCGATAACGCCGAAGACTTACAGAACGCAGTAGATTCGTGGGAAAATGCGCAAGAGAGAAACGGGTTTAAAATAATTCGTTCAAAGACGGAGCATTTGACGTGCCCATTTGCGCATCCGTTGCGACCTGTTCCGGATATAATGTTAGACGGAATAGTTCTTCCGAAAAGCACTATCTTTAAGTACTTAGGATCAATCGTTAACATGGAAGCGAAATGTGACGACGACGTAAACCACAGAGTGAGTGTGGGGTGGATGAAATGGCGGGAAAATTCGGGAATCTTTTGCGACCGAAAGTTTCCACTGAAATTAAAGAGAAAACTCTACACCACGGTTGTTAGACCAGTTCTTATGTACGGTTCACAGTGCTGGACAATGTACGAAGCGTTTAAAAACAAAATGACGGCAGCGGAAATGAAAATGTTAAGGATGTCTAGTGGAGTCACTAAACGCGATTGCATTAGATCTACGCGTATAAGAGGAAGTCTACATATAATGAATTCGGTAACCGAACAGTTTGAGGTGAATAGAATAAGCTGGTATTGTAACGTTCGAAGAAGATCTGCGAAAATACGGCTAAAAAGGCACTATCAACTACGGTCACTCCAACTGTAAGAAAACGAGGTCGGAAGAAGAATTCCTGGATTTCTCAGATGGCAAATGCACAACGACGTCTGGGGCTAACCACTGAAGCCATCCATGATCGAGACATTAGCCAACCCCATAAGCGAAGCAGAAGCGATGTAGTAAAAATGGGAAACTCATTACGTATAAGTTCGTATAACGAGAAAAGGGTTAATAAAAGGATAAGAAGATGAAGAAGGCAATTTCTGTTTAGATAAATCCTAGATTGGAGAAAGAAATTTTGCGAGAAAACTGTGTTGTGGCATTTTGAATCTTTTGACGGGATATGATTCATAATTTGAGCTATCATACTTCTTTGGCCACAGATATCGTGGACTTAGGTAAACCTATATTTTATTTTATATTTTTTGTATGATCTGTCAATCTTAAAACGTCAGTAAAGGTCTACATTTTTATTATAAGAATCGAAGCTATATTTGCCTTCGTCATCTTTCTCCTCTGTGGAGTTATGCGCACACATAAGGCTAATGTTGACAAATTTACCCTTGATATAGAGTATTACTAAGCGCCCGTTCACATGCCGCAAACTGAAGACTTCTTGCAGCTTTTGCCGTTCATAACAATCGCCGTAGATAATACGTGTAGCATTTTTTCATCTTCTTTTCATCCGGTCCTATCCATCACATCTTGGATGACGGGAATATACGCTTTGCGGTAGTCCAGGGCCTCCTCTATTTGTTTTGCTACACGTGACCTTTTAAGGGATCAAACATTCCACGTGCACATCCGAATTTAGATCCGTCCGTATCCGAGGCATACTATATTTCTGCTTCGTTACTTATATCTTTTTTCCATGACCAGGCAGTTACTACAGCGGCACAACCTCCAACTTAGAGGGCTGGTCACCTCTCGCGCTTATAAGTTTGGCAAGTCGATCATTACCAGTCGGTTACCTCTTGAAGATAAAATAAGCACCATCGATGTGTAAAAACAGTTGCAACACTTGGTATCGCCAGGTTGACACCTTTCTACGCTTACTCTATTTCTACCATTCTAAACCACCAGAGAGGACTAGGTTTCCCAAAAGAACGGAACCGTCATCTTGAATAATGTTCATCTTTTCGTTAAGAACGCCTCCCATTTCAAGCCTCCATAGTCCACTTTATTTACCATCGAATTACCTCAAGATGCATCTTTCCATTTAATCTTCTGATCAATTACTTGATGAAAATAAACAAAAGCCTCGTCGTGGACAGGCCTCTGCTATTTCCAACGCCACAAACGTATCAATTCGACGGATTATCCGATCGGAAGACTAGATTGCTATAGGCTTACAGAGAAGAGAGAATGAACGAAATAGAAAAGAGTTGGATTAGCTGAAAAGGAACTACGGCTGGTATGCCTAAAACAACTCGCCACACTATCAAGTTTGACTACGATTCGTAACTTCTTATTCACTCTGTACAAAGTAATCAAGATAAACTGATGTGAAGAGATTCATTGTCGATAAAGATGAAATAGCCTCAGAGAATTTTCATGATATTTTATTCCAAACTATTATTACTTAAAACGTCCTATATAACAAAACATATTTTCGATATGTGTACTCGTATCTGATCCAATCTAGCTGAGGGTTGTTAAAATTGAGTTACTGCAACTGGTGCTGCTATGACCGCAGTTCGTACAACATCAACTTGAGGTCTTCCCCCAACGTTTGACACCACCCCAATTGCCTCATTCCGAATCGCTGGAATAACTGCCGTCGCGGACATCACAAGAGGAGCAAAAACTATTGCAGCCACGGTATAGAGTATGCAAACGAAGATCTATTAGAAGAAACTTTACTTTTGATTTGCCTTTTAACTAAGTTGGACTTCACCTTTAAATTCATTATGAGTAAGTTGGACAAGGACTGATGCGAAAACGACTGAATGTTGTGATCGAATGAATTAAACTTGTTCAGTGTCTGCCTTTTATAGTCAAATGCGTGCGCGTATTTATTCGTGCGAATGGAAGTACGAGAGTTGACAAAATTCTTGTCGAAGTGTGTGTATCTATAAATACTTAAGTTTACTGATTTTTGGAATTGATCTCACAACTCACCTGAGAGCGAAAGTGAACATAAATAAGTGTTAATCCGCCGACGCTTAATCAAAATGTTCCAAAATAAATTGCAGACCATCTGTCTGATCGTCGTTCAGGCCTTACGAAATCGCTTCACATTTTAAGGAGTCATTTGGCTGCTTTTGTGAAGGAAAGGACATGTCAACGGTCATGTTATTGCCAAACAACATTTTCGAGTGAAAACAAAAACCAAATTCTTTCAAAATCAAAACTTTATTCAGCGTTTAGTCATCAATCGAATTCCGAATTGCGCAGCTCTGTGTGGTCAGTTGCCAGGTAGCGACTTTGGATTCCAAATGGTCAACCGGAGTACAAAGATGGAGAAACTAAATTTGTGGTGTAGTACAATGGGAGCCCAGAGTATGGATAGTCTGTAGTAAATTCAATCGGGTATCTGACTGAGGGGATAGTGTATGGGAATGCGTAGACTAGACCATCACGTTCCGCGACGATTTCGGCTTGAGCAGCAAGGATGCAAAGAGCGAGGCACAAAAGGAACTGCAAATTCAAAATAATTATTAAATTGATGACAATTTTGATAAACACAATAGAAGATGACTGACTTACTTTCATGACGAAGTTAGTTTGTGGTAATTGTTTCTATGGAAATGCACTTGCAACTGATGCATTAGTGAGGATTTTCCATTAATTTGTACTAATTTCTTTCTCTAGGCGTTAGTGCACATTATGAGCGGGTTTTATACATCGCCTCCGGCAGCTGCCTTTCTTTTGTAAACTTTTTTTTGGAAAACCACATGGAGCTAAGAGTACTTCAATTAGTTGTACTAAAAACAAGTTAGTTCTACTTATTACAATTATACCCCAAGGCCCTTGATATGAAAATTTGAGATAGTTCACCTGGCTGTAATTAATTCTTCACCAATTACCATTACTCTTTATATAGCAAAAAATAATCGGAATACACTTACATATATTGGGTCTATAACTTCGCGCGGTTTGCTAAGAGATGGCGTAACTTCTATTATTCCATTGTTATTATTCCATTGGAACATGCGTTGGAAAGGTACTGTCATTGAACGTCATTTCAGTATATGTCATTCTTTTGAAGCGTAAACAACATTAATTTTTTTTTCACTCAAATATGTCGAACTTTGTGCCTGAAAAAGTGTTTTTGCGGGGAGTTCTTCTTCATTACTTTAATATGAAGAAAACTGCTGCCGAAAGTCATCGTATTTTGGTGGAAGTTTATGGTGAACATGCGCTAGCTGAGCGAATGTGCCAAAAGTGGTTTGCACGATTTAAAAGTGCTGATTTTGGCTTGGAAGACGATGAACGTCCTGGGCTGCTAAAAAAGTTTAAAGATGAAGAACTGGAAGCATTACTCTATTAAGATTGTTGCCAAACACAAGAAGAGCTCGCAGAATCTTTGGGTTTCACTCAAGCAGCCATTTCAAAACGTTTAAAAGCAGCTGGATATCTTCAAAAGCAAGGAAATTGGGTTCCACATGAACTCAAGCCCAGAGACGTCGTAAGGCGGTTTTGCATGTCCAAAATGCTGCTGGAAAGGACTTTGCTGCCACAAAAGGAAGTCATTTTTGCATCGGATTGTTACTGGTTATGAAAAATGGATCCATTACGACAACCCCACGCGCAAAAAATCATGTGTGAAACCCGGCCAACCAGCCAAATCAACGGCAAAGCCGAATATCCACGGCCCGAAGGTATTTGGTGGGATCAGATGGGTGTACTGTATTATGAGCTGCTAAAATCGGGTGAAACCATCAATGGACAACGCTACCGAACACAATTAATCCGTTTGAAGAGAGGAGTAGCCGAAAAGCGCCCGGAATATGCGACCAGACACGAGTCTATAATTTTCCATCATGATAACGCTCGGCCCCACGTTGCTATTCCGGTTAAGAAATATTTGGATAACAGTGGATGGGAAGTCTTACCCCACCCGCCTTATAGCACAGACCTTACCCCTTCTGACTACCATTTGTTCCGGTCGATGCAGAAAGCCCTCACTGAAATACGGTTTACATCAGAGCAGAATATCAAAAATTGACTTGATTCATTCTTGCCTGCCAAGCCGGCGCAGTTCTTTTGGGATGGGATCCACAAATTGCCAGAAAGATGGGAAAAAGTCATAGCTTCAGATGGGCAATACTTTGAATAATACTATTGTACATGTTCTTCTTAAATAAACGTTCAAATTTTGAAAAAAAAAAACCGCACAAATTAAGTTATTTACCCAATATCAAATGTAAAAGATGGCGGAAATCTGAGAACACAGGAGGATGTACAATAGGATGTCGATATCTGCTTCAGAAAATTTTTACAGCAATATCCACCCCAAAATCTACGAGGGCGGGTCAATAAGTCCGTGACTTTTTGAATTTCTGACCTCTTTACTGAAACAGCAACACTGCTCCTGTCAACAGGCATCTGTCAGTTGACTCCTGTCAAAATTTAAACTTGCTGCGTCAGTTAGTTTGTGTTTGACAGCTATTTTTATCAGACTACTCACTAATTTGAGGAGAAAATGGAAAAAAGTGAATTTCGTGTGCTTATTAAGCATTATTTCTTGCGAAAAAAAACCATTACCGAGACCAAGGCTAAGCTTGATAAATACTATGGGGACTCTGCACCATCGATTTCAATGGTAAAAAAGTTGTTTACTGAATTTCGTTGTGGCCGTACAAGCACTGAAGATGCCGAACGTCCTGGACGCCCAGTTGAGGTCTCTACACCCGAAACAATCGAACAAATTCACGATATGGTGTTGGCCGACCGAAGATTGAAAGTGGGAGAGATTGTGGAAGCCGTAGGGATCTCGCATGGCTCAGTGGTTTCAATTTTGAATGATCACTTGGGCATGAGAAAGCTTTCCGCAAGATGGGTGCCGCGTTTGCTCACAGTCGACCACAAACGCAATCGTGTAACAACTTCACAGGAAGGTTTGGCGTTGTTTAATCGCAATATGGACGAGTTTTTGCGCCGTTTTGTAGCCGTAGACGAAACATGGATCCATCACAACACACCAGAGAACAAACAACAGTCAAAACAGTGGGTTTCTTAGGGTGAATCGGCGCCAAAGAAGGCCAAGGTGGGTTTGTCAGCCAATAAAGTTATGGCGACTGTTTTTTGGGATGCACGCGGGATAATCCACATTGACTACCTTCAAAAGGGAAGAAAAATCAATGGGGAATATTATGCCAACTTATTGGACCGATTCAATGACGATTTGAAAAAAAAACGACCTCATTTGGCCAAGAAAAAAGTTCTTTTCCACCAAGACAATGCAAGGGTGCACACATGTGCAGTTGCCATGGCAAAAATCCATGAATTGGGCTATGAATTGCTCCCTCATCCACCCTATTCTCCAGATTTGGCTCCGAGCGACTACTTCTTGTTCCTAAACCTGAAGGAATGGCTTGGTGGAAAAAGATTTGACTCCAATGATGAAGTCATCTCGCAAACAAAGGCCTATTTTGAGGACCTCGACAAATCATTTTTTTTGGAAGGGATAAAAAAATTGGAGAAGCGTTGGACAAAGTGTATAGAGCTCAAGGGAGACTACGTTGAAAAATAAAATTATTTTTTTATCAAAAAATCTGTGTTTTAATCCAAAAGTCACGGACTTATTGACCCGCCCTCGTATTTTTCACGGGGCTAAAAGTTTTCAGGAAGTACGAGATGAATTTATAAAATCAACAAATTGCAGTAGTCAAATAGAAGAGATACTCCCAATATCGATATTACGAGTACATTCGCATATTTTCAGATAAGGTTTGAGAAAAATTTGAAAAGGCTTTCGAATAAATGGAAAGATGGGAATTTTAGTGGAGACGAAATCGAATACAGTCGAACCTCCATAAGTCAAATAGTCACCGGAACAAATATTGTGTTCGATTTATGGAATGTTTCAGTTATGGAGCGTCCGAAAAAAACAGACTACAGACGCTCTGTTGAATTAAATCACTCATTGTTTATTTTTGTGCATGTATGGATAAAATTAAGTATAAAATTGTTCGTTGACTTTGAAAAAATCCGTAATTGTTGTTTGAAGTTTACGTTTTGTTATTTTATCTTCAAAATGGTCTTCGATAATGTCAAAACCCTTGTATATAAGTGGAGAAGTCCCTTCACTGGTATTCAGAAAGCACCTTATAGTATTAAATGCTGCTCTTACATCATAATTCGAAGGAGGGAGTGTTGTTGGGCTATCATCGTCATCATCTCCATCATCTTTATTATCTTCTTTATCGTTACCGTCATCATTGATAAGAATTTCGTCACTACGAAAATGAGTAATGACAACATCATTATCGAAAGAAATGAATTCCTCCAAACTTAGATTATCTTCTCTAACGCGCTGAACATAGGTGTTAAAAAGCAAATTCATATCATCTTTACATCCAGTATCAGATAGTGATGTGAGAAGTTGCGCCAAAGGAATGTTATCCTCATCGTCCCAGAATAAGTTGTCACCAAAGCCAGCATGTCAAAAGCAATTCCTGATTGTGTTCTCCTTCACATCGATTGTCCAAGATTTATGAAGGAACCGTATTGCAAAAACACTATCTTGCTGTTCTACCAACTTCATGTAATGTGCCATCAAACGACGAAGGTAATGTGATTTCAAATTTTGAATCACACCCTGATCCATGGGTTGAAGTTTTGATGTCATATTTGGCGGAAAGAATACAAGCTCTATAGATTTCGTTTTTTTAAGATGTGCAGGGCAATTATCAAGAAATAAAACACTTTTCCGACCCTGTTTCGTGATTTCTTGGTCGAATTTCAATATCCACTCCTCAAAAATAGAAAAAGTGATCCAGGAGTTTTTGTTACTGTAGTATTCAACAGGAATAGATTTTATCCCTTCGAAGCATCTTAGGTTCGCACTTCTTCCAACAAAAAAAAAGCTGCAACCTTTCAGTTCGCTCATATTTTCAGTAACAAGCCAATTGTATTTGTATTTGTATTTGTATTTATATTTAGATTAAAATTACATTAATACTACAAGATAGGATATCTTTTTAAAGCACAGTTTTCCAGACGTTACAGATTATACGATATATTAACAACTATGATACATTTTGAGAATAATTAAGATAATATACAAAATAAAATAAAAGGGATAAATAAAGAGAGATGAAAGTAAATAAATAAATAAGTAAAAATTATGTTATAATTATTACATTAAATAAGAAGAAAAGTCATGTCTAAGTTAGGATGCGGTTATCGGAAAGATGAAGGAAAAGCTTTTTCTGAAAGACGGCATAAGAGTTGATTACCTGCAATTCATGTGGAAGATAATTCCAGGCGCGAATTGCAGATACAAAAAAGGATCGCTCTCCAATGCAATGTGTGAATGAAGGTATAATTAGTTTTTTACCTCTATTAGATTGTGCAAAATGAAGGATTTCAAAAAGATAACTAGGAGATTTAGTTTGTATAATTTTAAATAGTTTTAATATGTTGCGGAAGTTTAAATACAGATTAAGATTCAGACCGTAGATTGAGGATGTAAAAGTGGATACACTACTGGACCTAGGAATATTATAAATAAAACGGATACAGTCATTAAACGCAACCTTTAGTCTATTCTTACAAACAGAGTCAAGACAAGGGAACACAGAACAATTAAACAAAACGTAAGGCATTATAAGCGTTTTAACTAATCTTGTTTTTACGAGGTGATGCAAGTAGTTCGTCGAGTATCGCAATCGGCGGAGTTCACTATAAACTTTTTTCAGGGTGTCTTTTATAGCATCACAACATGTAAGTGAAGAGTTAATATGGAAACCAAGGTATTTAACAGAATTTACAACTTCAACGAGGCTGCCATCAAGGACAACAGGTGAAAAATCATTTGAACAAAAGTCATTATTTGAAAAAACAATGCAAACTGTCTTGTCGGGGTTCAACTTCAATTTGTTAGCTTTTGACCAGTTGGATATGTTATCAAGATCTTCATTCACTCTAGCAACACAGTCCTCTATAAGACCAATAGGACGCGAAAAATCTATAATCACATCATCAGCGTACATGTGAATTTTGCAATTCTTAACAATACCTGGGATTTCATTGTTAAAAAGGGAGAACAGAAGTGGTCCCAGAACAGACCCTTGCGGAACGCCTTCGTGAATGATTTTAGAGTTTGAGTAGCCAAGCGCTGTGGCGACCGACTGTTCTCTTCCCCTTAGATAACAGCTTAGTAGCTTTGTGGAGGACTCTGAAAAATTAAAACTATTTTTAACCTTTGTTAGTAATAAAGAGTGATCAATACAGTCGAAGGCTTTGGAAAAGTCTAGAAGAACTGCTATACAGATATCGTTACGATCTAAAGCAGATCGAATATCAGTAGTCACTTTTAGAACAGCAGATTCACAACTGTGTTTGCTTCGAAAACCGGATTGCCATTTCGAGAGCTTATTACTATCATCCAGGAATTTCTGTAATTGGAGAGATAAAACCTTTTCAAAAGCTTTCGACAAAAAACACAAAATACTAATTGGTCTGTAGTCGGCAGGATATTTTGGACTAGTCTTTTTGGGTATAGGAATAATTTTAGCTATTTTCCAACTATCTGGGAACTGGGAGCTGTATATACCGTAATTAAATATATGATGTATGTAGCAAATAACATGAGGTAGTATAAGCTTAAGAAATCGAGGTGATATACCATCAGGTCCTGTGGCATTAGATTTAACAGAGTTAATTGCTTTGAATACATCGAATTCAGTAATACACTGAAAACCGAAATTAGGACACAAAGCAGGAGAACACAGATCTAGGTTAAGAGGAGTGGGATCAGGAGGATCCAGAGAAAAAAACGCATTCATTTCATTCAGGGATAATGAACACATGGATATTTTATTATCAGTCACTACACCCAGACCTTTCAGATTCTTCCACAGTTGCTTAGACCCTAATTTAGGATCAAGTTTCTTTAAAAAAATAAGACCTTTTAGAGTTACGGATACGAGTTGTAACTTCGTTGCGTACAATACAGTATTGTTGTCTATTTTCCAGTGTAGGATTTCGTTTGAATTTCTTAAAAATACGCTCACGCTCAGTAATCTTACGTTGAATTTCGTTACTATACCACGGACAAGAACAAGACCTAACACGCTTAGTAACAACTGGAACAAAATTATTATATAAGGAGTTGACTAGATTATTAAAGATTTCAACCTTTTCACTTATATTGGCCGTTAGATATATGTTGTGCTAATTTAAACTATAAAGCGTGCGCGTGAGCCTTATAAGATTGATGTCCTTAAACATCTAAAAACTGCGCTCGGAGGACAGAGATTTTCGTCACCGCCTTGGAGGTGTGAATTTTGCACACCGTACCTTCTTATCGCAAAGTTTATTTCTGTATAAATATACGACCTGTACAAGCAATTTTTCATTCCAAGTATTCATTTATTCTGAAAAAGTTCCGAAGCCCAATTATTGAACCATATTTCACAAAATGATTTGCCAAAAATGCCAAAAAGGTAAGAAATTTTAACGACTACTTTTGTTTGATTTTTATTTTAACCAATTGTTCTCATTGATAGATTGCAAGTGCAATTCACAAAAATGCGGTGACAATTGCCCATGCGACAGCGGATGCAGCTGCCCATGCAAATCAGAAACCAAGGATACATGCTGCAATTAAAATGTGTACGAGTATAGACATTTTTGAATCGAAAACTATCGTTCGTCCAGAATACAGTAGCACTTTGTTGCCTTCACTACAATGTAATCCATCTGGTTGACTGTTCGAAAAGGTGGCTTTATTGTGTTAGATTTTTTATAAATATATGTACAGGCCAACCTACAACAATTTGTTTAAGATTTTCATTTCACTACTTTGGTTGGCACTATTCGTTCATTATAACAATTTGTTAATTTAGAAGACTGGATGTCTCCAAATGAAGCAGCAATTTTACGAGCTTAGTGCGCTGTCTGACTTTAGACTAAGAATTGTATCGCTCGATGGCTTCTATATTTTAATCGGACAACATCCGTGTAATACATGGATATAATTAAAGCTCCTCATGTTGATACTCACAAATTAACACTGATGACTGGACAAGATTTTAAACGAAAACGACTTTTGGTTACATCTGAACAAAGATTAGTTTCTAGTTGTTACTAAGTTCCTCGACCCAGATAGTTCTTTGGTATCAACGATTTCCATGAGAGTTCCAGATACCACTAACTGGAATACGAGTACAAATTTGGATGTTTTTGAAATGATCGGAGGCCAACTATGAATTGAGCCTTATTTCTCTAAAAAAAAAAAAAGCCTTTAAGCTTTGGTCCAATTTCTGCAATTAGTGGGTTCCCGCGTCTGGAGACTACCGGTGGGGTAAAAGAACAGTCAATCAATTCGAAATGAGCATACAAGTGTCAAACCACTCAAACTCAAGATATACTTCATGGAAATGATTGCAATTAATAGCACTACCCCTCTGGGCACCACGCTTGCAACTTATTCGGGTGATCCTAGAGCAAGTGCTTGTGTCAGAGCCCGACGGATTCCGGGGGCGTGGAAAATGAAGTTTCCAAAATATTTGCCTAAACTTCGGTTTGCAAGTTGGAACCTTGGATCGATGACCTCAAAAAGTTTGGAATTGGAAGCGATTATGCGTCGCAGAACTCTACAAATCCTGTGCGTGCAGGAAACGAAGTGGTGTAATACAGGAAATAAAGCGTGTTTTCTTGTTTTAAAAACTAAGATGTTCTACCATGGAAACGTCAATGGATGAAACGGTGTTGCTGTCGTTGTTGCAGCGGATCTTATTAGCAATATCGTTGGTATTTTAAAAATAAGTGACCGCTTAATGAGTGTAAAACTCGTCAAACACAATGAAACGTGGAACATTGTTAGCGCGTACACTCCACAAAATGGATGCGACCAATCGGAAAAAGATACATTTTGGTCAGAGTTCGGTAATTTGCTTAGAAATATACCTATCGATGAGATGCTCTTCGTAGGCGGAGATTTAAATGGCCACGTCGGAGAAACAAATGTTGATTATGAGGACTGCCACGGCGGTAAAGGCTTTGGAACCAGAAATTCAGCTGGCGAAGACATCCTTGTAGCGTGTAGGGCTTACGGCTTAACCATCTTAAATACAATGTTTATTAAACATCAACGACATCTTATCACCTATATCAGCGGAGGCCACGAAACGCAAATAGACTATCACCTCTGCAAAATGTCGATGAGAAACCGTGTTAAGGACTGTAAAGTAATACTTGGAGAATCGCTAGTAAGCCAACACCGTCTGCTCATTACAGAATTTTTCACAGCGGAACCACCGAAAACACGGGCATCGTTTGGAAAGCCAAAAATCCGGTGGTATAATTTATCGAAGGAACGAAGCGCAAGATTTATCGCACTGGCTAAAGAAGTACTTCAAAATATAAATGGTATAGCAGACTCACTTAGCCCGCAAGAAATGTGGAACAGAATACACGAGGAATGCATAACACTCGCAAAGTCCCATCTGGGGACTATATCGAAGTACCATCACGTCGGCAAAGAAACATGGTGGTGGAATGACGAAACCAAACGAGCTGTGGCCGACAAGAAGAGTGCATTCGCAAAGAAAGTCCTGGCTCGAACTCGAGCGGCAGCAGCGGAAAACCTGTACCAGGAGTTGGAACAAATAACCTCACGATCGGCACATAGAAGACAAGCTATACAAGAAGTTCAAGAAGTTCAAACGTCGTCCAATACTATAGTGCCAAATATTTTTAGGCTCGCTGCTCAGAGGCGAAAAAATTCGATGGAAATACCCTCGCCGAAATACATCAAAAACGCAGACGGTCGCTTATTAACAAATGAAAAGGAAATTTGTGACCGGTGGCTTGAATACTGCAAGGAGTTGCTTAACAAACAGTTTTCACGTGATATCGTGCCAACAGCTGGTCTATTCGAGGAGGAAGTTTCGGACTTTTCAATCGAAGAAATAAGTATAGTAATTGGAAAAATGAAGCGGGGGAAAGCGGCGGGACCAGACAGCATTCCATCAGAGTTTTGGTCGAAGATGGAGGGGATCGGCAGCGTTTGGCTATCGAAACTTTTAAATAAATTAAAATGTGGACAACCTATGCCGAATCAATCGAGAAGTAGCTTCTTGGTTCCATTATACAAAGGAAAAGGCGACACTCGAGAATGCAACAACTATCGTTCAATCAAGCTTATGTCACACACAATGAAAATCGTCGAAAGAGTCTTAAACGAACGTCTTCGGCAAATAATAAAGCTCGATAATAGCCAGTGTGGATTTGTTGAAGGAAGATCGACGGTGGACGCTATCCAAAGCCTACGAATAATAATGGAAAACACCGAGATTCGTCTAAGGATTTACACATGGTATTTATCGACCTCGAGAAAGCGTTCAATCGAGTGCCTAGGGATCTCATACGGGCCGCGCTGAGGTCTCAAAACGTACCCGAAACGTATGTTAGAATAATACAAGACAAGTACGGAAACGTGAAAACTGCGGTTAAAAGCTCTGCTGGATTAACGAGAGAATTTCCAGTTAATGTCGGAGTGCATCAAGGAAGCGTACTTAGCCCTTTCCTCTTTAACGTAGTATTCGACTCTCTTTTAAAAGACTGCATGCGCGAAGCAAATGTAACGCCAATTCTCTTCGCTGACGACGCAGTTATACTTAGCGATAATGTCGAAGACTTACAGAACACCTTAGATTCATGGAAGAATGCGCTAGAGAGAAACGGGTTTAATAATAATTCGTTCAAACACGGAGCATTTGACGTGCCCATTTGTGCATCCGTTGCGACCTGTTCCGGATAAAATGTTAGACGGAATAGTTCTTCCGAAAAGCACTATCTTTAAGTACTTAGGATCAATCGTTAACATGGAAGCGAAATGTGACGACGACGTAAACCACAGAGTGAGTGTGGGATGGATGAAATGGCGGGAAAATTCGGGAATCTTTTGCGACCGAAAATTTCCACTTAAATTAAAGGGGAAACTCTACACCACGGTTGTTAGACCAACTCTTATATACGGTTCACAGTGCTGGACAATGTACGAAGCGTTTAAAAACAAAATGACGGCAGCGGAAATGAAAATGTTAAGGATGTCTAGTGGAGTCACTAAACGCGATTGCATTAGATGTACGCATAAAAGAGGAAGTCTACATATAAAGAATTCGGTAACCGAACAGCTTGAGGCGAATAGAATAAGTTGGTATTGCCACGTTCAAAGAAGATCTGCGGAAAATCCGGTTAAAAAGGCACTATCAACTACGGTCACTCCAACTGTAAGAAAACGAGGTCGGAAAAAGAATTCCTAGATTTCTCAGATGGCAAATGCGCAACAACGCCTGGGGCTTACCACTGAAGCGATCCAGGACCGAGCATTATGTAGACGCGTTCTGCGGTCTGCGACATTAGCCAACCCCATAAGCGGAGCAGCAGCGATGCAGTAAAAATGGGAAACTCGTTACGCATAAGTTCGTATAACGAGGAAAGGGTTAATAAAAGGATAAGAAGAAGAAGAAGTGAACCTTACCTAGAAATGGCCTCATTAAATTGGGATTCAAGGGAAAAGCATTATCTCCCACAAAATAATGTGGAAACACATCGGTAGTATTTGACAGCAGCTTTGGGGTGGAATTGGCAATTTTCCTTGATTCATAGGCCTACCAAAGGAACTTTGTGCAAAGATACCACCATCGCTTTGACTACCATAAGCTCCTATGTCCACCATTGTGAAGCAGTAGTTTGTGTCGCAAGCCGCCAACAAGAAAATGCTGTGTTTAGTTTTATAATTAAAAAACTGCGATCCTGCATTTGGTGGACAGACAATGGAAACGTGTTTCCCATCTATAGCGCCTAGACAATTTGGCAGTTGCCACTTTTCCTCATATTTTAACGAAATGCGTTTCCACTCCTCTAAGTCCGGTGGTGCCATATATATGGTATGCAACGCATTCCATAATACTTCACAGGTTTCATTTATAATTGCCTGGAACCACCGTGTGCTAAAAAGCTTTTTAAAAATTTATTTATTTAATTATTATTAAGTTTCAAAGGAAAGTTGTTGCATTACTTACATAAGGGTTAGCGCCAATCTGCATTCAGCAACTATGGGCTTCCTTGCAGAATATTTTGCTAAATTGTCCCTCGTCAGTGCCAGAAGAGCATCAAAATTGCCTACTGACATTCTGGTGGCCTTAGCAAACATTTCGCTGTCTTTCTTCAGAGTTTGAAACGTTGTATCATAAAACCCCACCGCTTTGCGTTCTGCATACATTGGTCTTACCCACCATCTCCTACTTTTTCTTTTTTTCATATATTTTTTTCTGGCTAAAAAGCACAATGCTACACAAATTATAGTTTTACGGTTTATTTTTCCATGATTAGCACTCCACTTGACAAATGTTGGTTGCGTTTTGACGGATCATTGTAAACAGACGTCCGACGTCTGAATGCGAGAGCTCTCGCATTCGAATTCGAGTGCGACTCTCGTATCGCATCTCGCAGTATTGTAAATGGAACTTTAAATGGGTGTTGGAGTATGAGATGTGGAGGGAATTTTCTACGAACAGTAACACGAATAAACATGTCGCAAAGTTCGATTTAAAGAGGTTTTCGACTTACAGAGAGTCGACTTATGGAGTGTGAAATATGGACAAATTTAAGTCTTGGGTCTAAATTCTGAAACATTTGTTCGACTTATAGAAAATTTGACTTAAGGATGTTCGACTTACAGAGGTTTGACTGTACTTTAGAAGTCTTTTACGAAATCGTTTATATCGAGTGCTACTCGCTAATAAGACTTGAGATATCTTACAATGGCAATAGCCAAGGCGGCCTAAGAACACGCGCTGCTGTGTTCTTCTGATTGCGCTGGTCACGACAATAACTGCCAGTCACTAGATAGAGAAATACGTTTCATTGCGCTTGCATGAGCAGGTAACATCAGAACTGACATTACTTCGCACATACTTGCGAAAACACACTTAACACATAGTTCCAACGATCCACCGTCTATTATCATGTCTACATAGATTTCTTTCAGTCTCCAGGTTTGGGCAGTTTTGTGTTCAAGGCCTAGCAGAAGGATGGCTTTCAGTAATTATTTTTTTCTTCATATTTTGAGAAATGTCAAATGCAATGTATCTTAAAGTTTGTGGTAATGTCTACTTCAAATGCTCTTTCTATCCCTAGTTCACAACACAATCTTTGAGTCCACCATATTGTACCCACAGCACTAGATCGTCTTCCAACATCATGGGACAAATTTGATCATCTGTAAGTAAATGACTCAATAGTGCATATTTTTAGTATCTAAGAAGCATAACAGAAAGATATGAGAAAGCGTTGAATAGAACGACTTTTTAATGTCAGCGGCCCAGCGAGAAGTGTTCGTTTTAAGATTCCTGCGTGAACTTGCTTCCTTTTCTAAGTGGCCTTAAGTAGAGCTAAGCCATTCTGGTTCATCACTTTTATGTTTCATGTCCATTGTCGCCTATGAGGGACTTTCGTATATTCCTCCCAATCTTTCTTTTATTTTAGTTTTACGAGTAGTTTTACACTTCTCGGAGGTGACATTATAAGGCTTCAGAAAGAGCAGATGGATTATGTGCATTGATTAAAATAGAAGGTTTGGAATCATCTGGGGTGCCAGCACGTAATTTGATTCAATCGAGGAGTGTTGATCGTCAGTCAACTCGAAACAAATAAATTTCGGTAGCACGTAACTTGAAACGAGTTACATTGTGACTTCTGCTTAAAAAAATCATTGTAAACTTAGAAATGAACTGTCAAATCTTAAGTAGATATTCTTTAATTTAAAAAGTATATTTTAAATATTTTTTGATTCGGAAAGAAGAAGAAGAAGAAGATGAGGAAGCCTCGAATTTCGAAATCAATAGAAGAGCTTTAAGAGATAATAGTAATCAATTGGAGTTAAGTGAAGATGCGTAAGAACTCAGAAATAAATGAATTACATTGATGACATTGAAAAACTTAATGCCGTTCTTTTTTAATTTTGTGGGACAGTTTAGAGTTAATAAAGAATGTAAGAAGCACATCAGTACCACCAGCTTTGCAGCTTTATGCAACATTGAGTCTCTTACCCCAGGGTTACACAAGATTTCTTAACAATCTGGATTTATCATTGTGTTATTTTTTTTTTCCAATCTGTGTGTTGTTAAAAAATCATTTTGCGTTTTGTCGACAATCAGACGGTTTATTCTGTAATTGAACGTCATCAGCGACGGAGGTAAAGCGGAAAAAATCATAAAAAGATGCTGATATATATGTGGACAAATCCATTTTTAATAACCTCATCGAGATTTGAAGCGTAAAACAATGGGTATTGGGTAGCTTCACCCTCAAAATTTAATGAATAAAGATTTGTTGCAGGTAGAATTACACGTTTGATAATGAAAAGAAAATTTGAATGCATGTAATTCACATTTTTGTTTTTCGATAGCAGCGACATGACTAGGTACCTACTCGTACGAAATCCTAGATTGGACTGGTAAATCAGCCTGTGTGTAATTGAACAAAAAAAAAAACCCGAAATGCACAGCAAAATTCACCTGCACTGAGAATTTCAAAATTGTCACCCTAAAATCCTAAAATGAGACAGAACAAAATCTGAAGAAGAAAGTAACGCCCAAAATTTCTCATCTTCGAATCACGAGCAAAATTTCGGCTGCCAGTAGATCGACAATAGACTTCAAAATTTGAAGTCAAATTTCCTCTCTCGTGTGCATGTACTCAACACATGGTAACTCGGTCTCTCGTGTACAGATACACATCCTGATTGTTAAGAAGTACTGTGTAACCCTGGGGTTAGCCAGTGGGAGTTAATAAATTAATGTTGGAGTTAGATAGCCCATAGAAAACTCTTATTTTGTCTACCTTGCGCTGTTTTTAAAATTCCTCTAGCTAAATCGTGGTCATCACTCATGAGATCCGTCAATATAGCTATTTGTGTTTTGTCCACTGCCATTTTCTGCTTATTTTCCACAGAAATTACTGCCAGCGATAAGTATTTGCTACCGAGTATAAAGTTTTGTTTCAAACGTCATTTTCAAGCTTGTGTGCTGCCATCTAAGACGATACTATTGAGGACAGTCGATTGAACCAAATTAGGTTCTACCCATGCTCGATTGTATTGACTTAACTCGATTGTAGTTACGTGCTGGCACCCCTGCATAGAGGTTAGAACATTTTTAGAACAACTCCCAAAAACAATCTCGTAAAACTTTCAAAATGCACTATTCTCATTCCCCTAAAATCAAAACGAGTTTACCTTAATGTTCAAGAACCCCGACGAAGATGAGCTTTTTTGTTAAAAAGGCATGCATTTGAGGTAGAGGGATATCTTCTTCAATTGATTAGAAATAACCTTTCGGAACAATCAATTCAAGTTGATCTGAATGGCACAACGGTGTTCCCCAGGGTTCCGTCCTGTCTCTGATAATCTATATTGTCTTAACTAACGATATCTTGTGTATCACTTTTAATCCAGTACATCTCTTTCCTAAGCACAATACTGTTTGCTTTTAAATTTGTTCTAGGACTCATGCCCCTACTCTTCATAGAACGAAGATGGCAGTGTATGTTTACTTACTTACTTACTTTAGGTGGCGCTACAGTCCGGGGTGGACCTGGACATCAGTCAACAAGCTTCTCCAGCTAGCTCGATCCCTGGCTAGCTGTCTCCAGTTTCGCACGCTAAGTTGGCTGAGGTCCTCTTCCACTTGCGTGCGCCACCTGAGTCTTGGCCTTCCTCTAATGCGCTGTCCCTCGGGGGCGGATTCGAAGACTTTTCGGACCGGAGCATTGGTGTCCATGCGCTCTACATGACCCAGCCATCTCAGTCTTTGGATCTTCACTCTTCTGGCTAGGTCCATGTCGCTGTACAGTCCATACAGTTCGTCGTTGTATCTCCTCCTCCACTCACCGTCAATGCAGACGGGACCGAAGATCGCCCGAAGAATTTTTCTCTCGAAGCAACCAAGAACACCCTCATCCATTTTTGATAATGTCCATGCCTCTGCGCCATAGAGCAGGGCCGGGATTATTAAAGTCTTATAAAGGGTGACTTTTGTTGTCCGAGAGAGGGCTTTGCTACTCAATTGCCTTCTTAACCCAAAGAAACAGCGGTTGGCAAGAGTTATTCTTCGCTTGATCTTAGCGCTGGTGTCGTTGTCTGTATTTATAGCGGAGCCTAGGTAGACAAAGTCCTTAACTACCTCAAAGTTATATCTGTCGAGGGTGACGTTCTGTCCGAGACGTCGGTGTTGGTTGTCCTTTTTGCTTGACAGCATATACTTGGTCTTGCCCTCATTGACCGCTTAACTCATTTTCGCCGCTTCCGTCTCAATACTCGCGAAAGCGCCACTGACATCACGCTGCTTTCTCCCGATTATGTCAATATCGTCGGCGTATCCGAGTAGTTGGACGGACTTTTGAAAGATAGTGCCTCTTGTGTTTGCTCGTGAGTTTTGCACTATTCTTTCAAGTACGATGTTGAAAAAATGGCATGACAGCGCATCGCCTTGTCTAAATCCTTTCTGGACATCAAAGGTCTCGGTGAGATCTTTACCGACCTTGATGGAGCAGCGTGCATTCTCCATCGTCATCCTGCACAGACGGACGAGTTTGGCAGGGATGCCAAAACTAGACATTGCTATGTATAGCTCGTCTCTATAGATGCTGTCGTTCGCTGCCTTGAAATTGATGAACAGGTGGTGGGTATCGATCTGAAGCTCATGGGTCTTCCCCAAGATCTGCCGTAGAGTGAATATCTGGTCGATGGTGGACTTTCCTGGCCTGAAGCCACACTGATATGGACCTATCAGGTTGTTGACGAACGGCTTCAGGCGTTCACACAATACGGCGGATAAGATCTTATATGCGATGTTAAGGAGACTGATGCCTCTGTAGTTGGCGCAGTTCAGAGGGTCTCCTTTCTTGAGAATTGGACAAACAATGCTGAGGTTCCATTCATCGAGCATACTTTCTTCCGACCATATTTTACAGATGAGTTGGTGTATGCTCCTTACCAAGTCATCGCCTGCCGCTTTGAAGAGCTCGGCAGTCAGGCCATCCGCTCCAGCAGCTTTGTTGGACTTAAGCTTCGATATGGCTATCTTCACTTCATCCAGGTCGGGTGGACGGAATTGTTGGTCATCATCGTGCAGGTTGAAAGGTTGATTCTGCCTGACAGCGGTATTTGGTCCGTTATCGCCGTTATACAGTCTGCAGAAATGATCTTTCCAAACCCTCAGCATCGACTGCGGCAGTGTATGTTTAGCTCACTTAATTCCGATATTAAAGCTATAACTAAGTGGGAAACCATCAAAGAGTGAAATTGGATGCTTCCAAAACACAGTGCTGCGTGAGGTCGCCAAAGCAAAGGCAAAAAACTCTCCCATTATCCATGACTCTTCCATTCTCTATTTTTACAACAATCGATAATCGACATTAGAAACGACCACACATTCGATTTTATCAAAAATGGTGTGAAATCTCTCGGTTTCCTGAAGTAATGTAAGAAATATTTCACCACTTCAATATAGCACGCAGTCATCCGCCCCAAATCAGTGAAAAAACTTACATTTGGTTGACTTCTATTAAGCACTTAATATGCTGGATAGCACCTTTATTGCACAATCAATTGACGCCATTGAACTTCGATGTAATATATCCTGGCTTGCACAACTTTATCGCTTATTTTACCATTAGTGCTCCAATGAAATTTTCGTCTCGCTATGAATGCTCAATAGGTTACCACCAAACCCATTTTCCAATTTCCCTAAAAATCGTATTCTTCCCAAGCCATACAACTCTCATGGAATACTCATTACAACCTGCAAACATTCAAAACCAAAGTATGTACATACGAGTAGGTACCTCTCTTCCTTTCCTTCCTGTTTTTTTTCTGCTCGTGCTGTGTGCAGGCATTTCAGAATACATTTAGTACCTTGGGCGTGCCAATAGAATTAAATAGCCATTTTTTAATTTTTTCTAACGAAAAAGGGAATATACTCATATTCCTAATATACGAATTTCGAAAGGGAACTTATAGTACAGTCTTGGTGATGCTGAAGTAAAAAACGTTTAAAATTGGTTAGTATCGTGTGGGGGTGTAGCAGCCAAACTCCTGAAATTGTTGCGAACAGAACACGCTATAAAATTTTGATTTGTTTTTGAATAATAATCAATAGTTGTTATACGAGTATATTGCAATGAGTTCCACCCTAAACTAATCCGTAACAGACTCTTTTTAAAATATAAGGAGGCCAACACCGTCTTATGTGGTAGTTGTACTAAAATACTTTTTTAAATAAGGAAGTAAGCAAATTCCAGTTCATTTTATTGTCAATATGCACACCTAGATACTTAAAGACTGGCACTGGTTCTATAACAAACCACCCTAGCAACATCTAAAATTGGATTGAAAGATACTCCTAGTATCCGGAAGTAAAATAGGCACCTTTTGACGTAAGGGCACAATACTGCTTACTCTATCTTGGGGAGATATAATTACGATGTTTTCCACATTCTGGTCAAAAGAAATAGTTCCGCTTTGAATGTGATGGTTTTGAGCCCGTATTATTGTAATTGGAATATACAGGTAGATATACGAGTATATATTGATATGAATCGGGCGCAGCAAGTCAGACTGTGCAGTGGAAACTGTCAGGTCAAAAGGAAAAGAACTGTTGCTCATTTTAACGATACTTGGTGGAATACGGTGGAGCAATAGCACGTGAAGTGCAGAGAATCTAAAGCAAACTAAGCTATGTAGAACGCATAAAATTTGACGAGGTAGGACGTGCGCTCGTTGACCTATAAAACCGGAGCGGATTATGATTTAATGGAAATGAACGAAACGAATAACCACTGTAGTATTATCTGAAAAAGGCAATCAGCAAGAAATCAGTCAACAGTTTGATGTCTTCTTGTCTTTGCCTTTGTATCTACATAAAATCCCTTTGTTTTGTAAAGGTTTCCTTATTGGTTTTCTCTTTAAAATTCACAAAATATTCAATGGTATGATTTTCTGTTCCAGATAAAAAACAAGACCAGGACAAAGACGATTGCTTAGTTAAATTACACTTTCCCATATTTTTCCTTAATTTGTTCGTCATGTTTGTTTTAGAAATTACTGCAATGAACATATTGTTCTAAACGTGTCGCTAAAAACACAAAACGAAATAGAAGATGAAGTCGACAGATTCATCAAAGTCCTGCAGAACGCTGCCTGGAACAACACTCCAACTCCAAAAAGAAAAGAGAAAGCAAGTAATGAAATAAAATATCCGCCAGAAATAAAAGAACTGGTGAGAGAAAAGAGGAGAGCGCGCAAAAGATGGCAACAATCCCGTGCTCCCCAGCATAAAACATACTTAAACCACTTATGCAACAAGTTGAAGGAAGCAATACGAGATTACAAAAATCGGAATATCTCTACGAAATCTCGAAGGTCTGACTGCCGAAAGAAGTTCAAATTACTCCCTCTGGAAAGCCATGAAGGGAATCAAAAAGCCTCAAATGCAATTTCCTCCCATAAGAAAAAATAATGGCGAATGGGCAAAAGGAGATAAAGAGAAGGCAGATCTATTTGCCGAGCACCTAGAAGAAACGTTTAAGCCTTTTGATGGACAGGCGTTAACAGGAGGTTCTATTTATATACAATTTTAGAATAAAAACAGTATCCCTACGAGAACTTAACCAAGCAATTAAAAAATTGAAAAATAACAAAGCCCCTGGTTATGATTTGATAACAGGTCAAATTCTCAAGGTGTTGCCAAAGAAAGCCCTGATCAAACTGGTCCAACTTATAAATGCCGCGCTAAGATTATTCAACGTTCCAAGCCAATGGAAAGTTGCCGAAGTTATGATGGTCCCGAAACCAGGCAAATCTCTAAATGAAAAAAAGTCCTACAGACCGATATCGCTTCTGCCAATAATAAAATATTAAAATATTTGAAAAATTCCTATAGAAGCGCTTGCAACCGATCATTGAAGAGAGGCGTCTAATTCCTGATCATCAATTCGGTTTTAGAACTAAGCACTCCACAATTGACCAGGTCCTTAGAATTACGAATGAAATTGAGAAAGCTCTAGAGGGGAAAAAGATATGTTCTAGCGTGTTTCTTGACGTATCTCAAGCCTTCGATAAGGTATGGCAAAAAGGGTTAAATTTTAAGTTAAGTCAGGTTCTTCCGAGAGAGCTGCATACGATTCTGAAATCGTACCTGGAAAACAGAATTTTTCGTGTTAAACATGGCACCGAATACTCGGAATTTAAAGAGATCGCTGCTGGAGTTCCGCAAGGAAGTGTACTTGGTCCGGTATTGTTTTTACTCTATACTCGAGACATACCGGAAGAATCAGGTACCATAGGAGCCACGTTCGCGGACGACACGGCGATACTAGCTACAGATACTTCAGTCGAGTTAGCTACTGGAAAGCTACAAACGGCTTTGGATAAAATCTACGAATGGACAAAGATATGGCGAATTGTTCTCAACGAGACCAAATCTACTCATGTTAATTTTACTAACCGGAAAATAAACAACCTTCCCATTTTCATTAACTCGGTACAAATACCATATGCAAATGAAGCAAAGTACCTAGGAATGACACTAGATGTAAAACTGAAATGGAAGCCGCATGTTAAGAAGAAACGTGATGAACTTGAAAATAAATTCAGATAAATGTACTGGCTACTAGGAAGACATTCCAAGTTAAGCATACATAACAAACTGCTCATCTATAAGCAAGTGCTTAAACCTGTTTGGACGTACGGTACACAACTTTGGGGTTGTACTAAACCAAGCAACCGAAATATTCTCCAAGGCTATCAAAACAAAGTTCTAAGACAAATCGTGAACGCCCCATGGTATATCAGAAACAGTGATATCCACAGAGACTTAGGAATAGTTACCGTCGAGGACGAAATAATGAACTTTGCTCGCAAACTCCATATTCGTCTTCATGGTCATTGTAATAATAAAATACTCCAAATTCTGGACGAGACAAGCTTAGTGCGTCGATTACAAAGAATGAGACCATTCGATCTGGCGCGATAAGGACTATCCGCATATAATAGCGGTACTAACAGGTGCTTTTGCTGGAAAGCTACCTGCCCCACGCAAACGTTATTTGAAACGGAAACTACTTGACAAGGTTACTTAGTAGTAGTCAATAAGAAGGGAGACGTGTTTTTAGTGAGTAAGAATCTCACACTACTATGAGCAACGGGTTCATAGTTTCTATGAAGATTTTCACACCTACCCACCAAAAAAATAAAAAATAAAAAATGTTATGCCAAAACAATATCTGCGCAGCGAATGATCGCGAAACAACAACTTGGGTTATTAAAGCAGCGCAATCATTATGCAGGCTTTAGGAAAAGTACGCGATCGATCGGTAGCATAAAATTGACCTTAGCCGCGACTGGACTCACAACCCAACACGAAAGAGACAAAGAAAAAGTGGAAACCAGCCAATATCCTCGAAAAATAACGGATCTATCTCACCAGGCCACGTGCAGCTGACCTACAAGCATAGACAAGACTGCCATATTGCTGCTCCTTTCACACAGACAAAACAGGAGCTACGATGGGATTACCCGGACAAAAGGAAGATCTAATATGTACTAATATGTACTATGGTAGAGAAGGACATCTTTGGTTAGACAGTTAGTAAGCATAACCAAAACCATGTCTAGCAATGAACTAAGGCTTATTGACTCTGCGGCTTCAAAAAATACACATTTATCTATAGCAAGCACATGGCTTCCTCATCTTAATATATATAAGGAAATATGACCGTCTCCAGAAGAGGAAACGTAAAATTAAGTTGATCACATTGCTATAGACATAAAGCATGCCTACGTGCGAACGTTCCGGCAGCCATAAATAAATCGGATCACTTCCATGCTACATCCAAGGTACCAATGCGGATCTCCTAAGTGTTAAACAAAACTAACTAATGTAAGATGATACAAGGTAGAATGCCTGCAATCGTAAGAGAGCGCCAGAATCTTTGCCGAAGGCGAGTCCCGAAATCCCTCAACTACGTGTACTTCTATGCCGCCAGCATCAAGTACTGAAGTACTGAAGACTGAAGTGGCAACGCTGCCACGTATAATTGTGGTGCTAGGTTTCATTAGGCCAATACCTTGTGCGATGACAATATGTGACAAGCACATGCAGCCACCCAAGATACATATTTAGTGGCGCTGGAGCGAAAGACGAGAGCCGCTTTTGATCTCCACGAGAAGAAGAGTTGGGACGACATCACCAGACAAAGAGATCAAGATGGAAACGCTGTACAACTGTAGAATATAAAAAAAAAATATTATCCAGTCTATAAAAGGCCGAAGAAGCTCTGCATACCGCCATTAGGCAATAAATGACGTAAGGAGAGCAATATCCAAGCTATAATCAAAGACAACAGCTGGACTTGACAGCTTATCAGCATAGGCATTCAAAGGTGATTTGGTTCTCAATGAATGAAATCTCAGTATCGTTTGCCCCGTTCATCAATATCACATACAAGATCTTATCTGCAATATTTTGTAAAGGTCTGAAACCCTTCGTAAACAACCCGATTGGCCCCTGTCAGTGTCGTTTCAGACCAGAAAAATCCAATCAAAATTTCACACTCTGACAGATGGAAAAAACCAAGAGGAATCCCAAAAGCGACGAGCTGTATAGAGGCATGTCTAGTTTAGGCATCCCTGACAAGCTCTTCCGTCCAAAGCGCTTGAAGGGAGATATTCCACAACAAACCTTACGAAATGTTCGGTGACACCTATCTAGTCAGAAAACTGCGCTACTAAGGTAACGAATGGACACCAATTCTTCGACCTGCAGAGCCTTTAACTCGAACTCGGGACACAATGTAGTAAAGAAAGACCTCGCGTTAGTTTGCGCTCATAAGTACGAGGGCGGGTCAATAAGTCCGTGACTTTTTGAATTTCTGACCTCTTTACTGAAACAGCAACACTGCTCCTGTCAACAGGCATCTGTCAGTTGACTCCTGTCAAAATTTAAACTTGCTGCGTCAGTTAGTTTGTGTTTGACAGCTATTTTTATCAGACTACTCACTAATTTGAGGAGAAAATGGAAAAAAGTGAATTTCGTGTGCTTATTAAGCATTATTTCTTGCGAAAAAAAACCATTACCGAGACCAAGGCTAAGCTTGATAAATACTATGGGGACTCTGCACGATTTCAATGGTAAAAAAGTGGTTTACTGAATTTCGTTGTGGCCGTACAAGCACTGAAGATGCCGAACGTCCTGGACGCCCAGTTGAGGTCTCTACACCCGAAACAATCGAAAAAATTCACGATATGGTGTTGGCCGACCGAAGATTGAAAGTGCGAGAGATTGTGGAAGCCGTAGGGATCTCGCATGGCTCAGTGGTTTCAATTTTGAATGATCACATGAGGCATGAGAAAGCTTTCCGCAAGATGGGTGCCGCGTTTGCTCACAGTCGACCACAAACGCAATCGTGTAACAACTTCACAGGAAGGTTTGGTGTTGTTTAATCGCAATATGGAGGAGTTTTTGCGCCGTTTTGTAACCGTGGACGAAACATGGATCCATCACAACACACCAGAGAACAAACAACAGTCAAAACAGTGGGTTTCTAAGGGTGAATCGGCGCCAAAGAAAGCCAAGGTGGGTTTGTCAGCCAATAAAGTTATGGCGACTGTTTTTTGGGATGCACGCGGGATAATCCACATTGACTACCTTCAAAAGGGAAGAACAATCAATGGGGAATATTATGCCAACTTTTTGGACCGATTCAATGACGATTTGAAAAAAAAACGACCTCATTTGGCCAAGAAAAAAGTTCTTTTCCACCAAGACAATGCAAGGGTGCACACATGTGCAGTTGCCATGGCAAAAATCCATGAATCGGGCTATGAATTGCTCCCTCATCCACCCTATTCTCCAGATCTGGCTCCGAGCGACTACTTCTTGTTCCCAAACCTGAAGAAATGGCTTTGTGGAAAAAGATTTGACTCCAATGATGAAGTCATCTTGCAAACAAAGGCCTATTTTGAGGACCTCGACAAATCATTTTTTTTGGAAGGGATAAAAAAATTGGAGAAGCGTTGGACAAAGTGTATAGAGCTCAAGGGAGACTACGTTGAAAAATAAAATTATTTTTTTATCAAAAAATCTGTGTCTTAATCCAAAAGTCACGGACTTATTGACCCGCCCTCGTACCTATAGAAAAAGACCTCAACCGACTTGGAGTGGACAACTGGAGGTAGATGACTTAGGATCGGGCTTACTGGGCACACTTATTAGTTTAGGCCCAGGCGTACTCCAAACAGAAGCATCAACGGACTAAAGAAATAAGTAAGGTACCTCTAACTCTTCTGAAGCTAGTTTATAATCGAAATTCATTATGCACGTTAGATAAGTTTTTCGTAATGAGAAAAGAAAATGTGTCTCGTTAATGACCATGTTGTCAGACCTATCGTTCGCCATTCAACCAGATATTTGCGCTATTACCTTGAATTATATTTGTAAAGTATTTCAGTGTAAGAGAAAAGTAATCAACTAACGACATTAGGATCTAAATTATTCGTAGATAGTTTATCTACCCAAAACGAAAAAACTTGGAGCTCTTCACACATTTTTTGTGCCCGCCACACGCATGCTGTCAAAATCTAATTAGTGTCAGTCAAACTTGTTCCAATTATCAGCATGGATTTGGACAAGTTCAATTGTTCCTCTATGTAATTGAAGAGAAACACTTAAAAATGTAAATGTATCAGTTGGAAGTCCCTTTCCATAGAAACAATTACCACAAACTAACTTCATCATGAAAGTAAGTCATCTTCTCTTGTGTTCATCGAAGGTGTCATCAATTTAATAATTATTTTGAATTTGCAGTTCCTTTTGTGCCTCGCTCTTTGCATCCTTGCAGTTCAGATACCCGATTGAATTTACTACGGACTATCCATACACTGGACTCCCATTGTCCTACACCACAAATTTAGTTTCTCCATCTTTGTACTCCGGTTGGCCATTTGGAATCCAAAGTCGCTATCTGGCAGCTGACCACACAGAGCTGTGCAACATTCTTCTGAAGAAGTAGAGTGAGTTCAGGGGGAATTCGATTGATGACTAAACGCTGAATAAAGTTTTAATTTTGAAAGAATTTGGTTTTTGTTTTCACTCGAAAATGTTGTTTGGCCGTTGACATGTCCTTTCCTTCACAAAAGCAGCCAAATGACTCCTTAAAATGTGAAGCGATTTCGTAAGGCCTGAACGACGATCAGACGGATGGTCTGCAATTTATTTTAGAACATTTTGATTAAGTGTCGGCGGATTTACACTTATTTTTCACTTTCGCTCTCAGGTAAATTGTGAGATCAATTCCACAAATCAGTAAACCTTATTATTTATAGATACACACACTTTGAAAAGAATTTTGTTAACTCTCGTACTTTCATTCGTACGAATAAATACGCTCATGCATTGGAGTATAAAGGGAGAAACCTGAACAAGTTTCATTCATTCGATCACAACAGTCAGCAGTTGTTGCGTCGTTCCTTGGTAACAAGTTTACTTTTAAGCGCAATTTAACTTGAGTTTAAAACATTTTATAGGCTGTGACGTGTTCTTGCAACTTCTCCTCGTTACTCCTCTCAATACCATAGCTCTGCTCGATACGCTGGGTAATTATTCGAGTAATTTGAGTTGCATCAAATAATGGATAAAGTCGCTCAAAAAACATCTAAAAAGTGTTTTTTTCTATCAGTAGACAGTAACCGACTACTACCTCTACGCACTACGATTTCTAACTGAGACCTATTGTGCAATATTTTAGATCTAGTGTTAGTTTTCAATCCTGGAAGCTGTAAAGAACTTCACCTCTACTCTCAGTGTGATATTATATTCTGGGAATTACTTGCCAATCTATTGTTTTTTTAGCACATCCTATTGGAGTGTCAAGGTTGGGTTTGTCACAATTTGAGCAGAGTTTACATTTGAGATACCCTTACAAGTTGTACGCCTTAGGAAGGATTCACGATATTTCAGAGTAGGTCTGAAAATAGGCTTGAGGGACATGTGGACCACTGGTGAAAATAGCGATCGAACAGGGTGAGACAGGAGACACTACGTCTGTTGTCGAGGGTGTCAATCGACTGGATAATATTGTCATCACTTATAACTTTTATCGCACGGTTTTAAATCCTATCTAGTAGGCGCAAAGAAGTCTTAGCGGGACCTGACTAGATGTGGGCATTTTACTCCAATTTTGGCCGAATGATAGCCTTATATATTGAAGCCAGATCAGAGAGGGTGAAATATTTCTTACATAACTTTAGGAAACCTAGACATTTCGCAGCATTTTTGGCAACTTCAAATAAGTATTTGGCACATACCGAAAAAGTTTCTCGGTTTCAACAATGCAAGTACCGTTTATGGATAATACCTAGGTAAATTTTCCTTTAACGACAGCAGAAGGCATTGTGTTTTGGAAGTATTAAATGCTGTTGAACGTTCCCCAATTAGTTATATTGTTAATACCAATACTTTATGAGCTTAATATATGCATGCCCCTTCTGATGTGGTGAGTTTTCCCCGACCTAAGCAACGAAACCGCTGGTTAAAGATGAATGCTGGGAAGCACATTCTGCTAAGCAAGATGCATATAAAGCGGTGCTGCTTAGAAGGACCAGAGCTGCTCACAGGCTATATGAGCAGAAGAGGAGAGTAGCAAAAAAAAACGACAAGGCACGGACCAAACCCCGATCCGAATCCTATAAGGAAGGAAAAAGGAACATCGTAGTAGAGTCGAAGTCGATGCTGAGAATTTGGTAAAAACATTTCAGTAGACAGTATAGCCCGCGATAACAAATAAAATTCCGCTATCAGGTAATGAACATTTCAACCTGGACGATGTAGACCAACAATTCCGTCCACCCTACCTGGATGAAAGGAAGATAGCAATATCAAAGCTGAAGTCCAAAAAAGCTGCTGGAGCGAACGGCCTGACTGCCGAGCCCTTGGTCAACAACCTGATAGGTCCATATCAGTATGGCTTCAGATCAGGCAAATCCATCATCGAACAAGTATTCACACCACGTCAAATCTAGGAGAAAACTTATGAGCTTCAGATAGATACACACCACATAATCATCGAGCTTGGCCGCGTAAGACAGGATCTATAGAGACGAGCTATACAGAGCAATATTTAGTTTTGGCATCCTTGCCTTACTCGTCTGTCTGCCCTAGTATGTATTCCTCACAGTACAGGAGCTATAGGTAACCCGGAGACTCCGAGAAAGTACCTAGTCAAGTCATAAATACTGGTACACAATTGAACTCACTCATTACGAATGCAACACTGGGCGCATATATTTCGTATTGATTGCGATTTGACAGTTGATATTTATGTCTTATTGTGACGTAAAAAGTTTTTGACATTAATTGCTTACAATCATGGAATGGGGCGACATCGAAAATCGTATTGTTGTAGTTGGCCTGCTCAAATGCAACATGGAAAAAGATGATATCTTTAGGACGTTGCGAGCGCTTGGAATCACTCGCAATTTTGTGTATCGTGCTGTGAAGTTGTTTAAGGATACTGGTCAAAGATCCGGCCGTCCGCGCACTGTGAGAACTCCGAAAGCGATCAAAGCCGTGAAGAAACGAATCGACCGAAAACAGCTGCGAAAACAGAAAATCTTGTCTCGGGAAATTCAAATTTCGCAAAAATCCATGTCTCGCATTATCAAAGAAGATTTAGGACTCAGCGCGTACAAGCGACACACTGGACACCTGCTCACGGCCGCATTGAAGGAAAAACGCAAGCGAAGATCGAAATCGTTACTCAGCCGGTACGCGAAGAACGCTCACAGACAAATTCTGTTTAATGACGAGAAATTCTTCACCGTAGAAGAATCGTTCAATAAGCAGAACGATCGTGTGTATGCTCGGTCATCCAGAGAAGCATCCTAACTCATCCCGAGGGTTCAATGAGGCCACCATCCCGCGTCTGTAATGGTTTGGTGGGGAGTGTACTACGATGGCGTTACGAAGCTCCATTTTTGCGGGAAAGGAGTGAAAACGTCGTCCAAAGTATATCAATCGAGCGTTTTGGAACCCATTTTAAAGTCTCTCAACCAATCAATATTCAACAACAAGCCATGGACTTTCCAGCAAGACTCTGCTCCAGTTCACAAAGCGAAAACGACTCAACTGTGGCTCTAAAACAACTTTCCGGCCTTCATGTCAACGGATGATTGGCCATCTGGTTGTCCAGACATCAACCCGTTGGATTACAAGTTTTGGTCCGTATAAGAGGGCATGGCTTGCTCTGCTCGACACTCAAACATTGAGTCGTTGAAGCGAGCCCTTGTCCGTGCAGTGGACTACTTCCCCATGCATGAAGTGCGTTTCGCAATCGATTAGTGGCCACATTGTCTTAAGTCGTAAGTCGTTCTAAGATTTATAGCCGTTGAATAACCCAATAAAAACAAAAAACAAATTGTTTAAATATTAATTCGTTTTCATTTGGCTCTGATTTTTCTGTGTACCAGTACTTATGACTTGACTAGGTAAGTAACCCGTGTTCCAAGAAACAAAAAGCTTTTCTGCACAAGTTTACACCAATCTGTGGGGTAGCAAACTAGCCCTATCTGCTTCCTCTAAGACTTAATTCAAATTTCTGCTGGAGTTTTTGCGAAACAAGTTACCTACTAGAACTACAAGGTATACAAGATATACCACCGCCGCCTTAAAAAAAAATGCGTACTCGCAGGAAAACGCCATTGCCCACTATGACCATGCAATTAGATTGCGTGTGTGAAAATTTTAGAATGGCGAGATGGACACATTTTGTGGCCCTTTAGTGTCTAGATTTCACCCCAATGGACTTTTATTACTGTAGATGAATGGAGAACATTGTTTGCTCATCAGAAATAACAACATTGGATAGTGTGAACAACCAACTTGGAGTGCATCACCTATGGAAGGAGGTGGCGAAAGACCGTGTCAGCTTTTCTGAAGTCGCCGATCCTTTTATAATCATTTCTTTTTTGTTTCCTTTTTTTTTATAATTTACGCGCGCCTCAAGGGGTTTATGATACCCTTTTACTGACGCCAGGGCGCTGGTGGAAAGATAGAAGGAGGAGAAAGGAAAGTTGTTGTGATGTAGTGGTTTGAAACTCAGGTGTGTTTGGTTTCGATATTGACTATTTGGGGGTGGGAGTCCGAATAGGACGGAATGTTTTTCTTCACTCGGAGTGATTCACAGGTTGTGAATTTTAACGGTTGTTTTGTGCTTGAGAAACTCTACAACAGCCAAATCTACATGCCAGTGTTATGACTTCACACGCAGATTTTTCTGACTAAGTTCCAAAAGTACACAATGAAAAACTTGTCATGAGTGGGATTCGAACCTTGACCGTCCGAGTGAGAAGCGATGGCTAGTACCACTACACCACGGCCACCCTCTATTTCTATTTTATTAAAGGCAAAAACCGGAGGAACTAACCTTTAACCCATAAACTCACACAGGTATCCGAGATTCAGCTGTTCAGGGTACGCGTCCAGGGGCGACTCATGTCAGGGTCTTCATTATTAATTTTATATCATGTGAGCAAACTATATGTGGTTTGAAATACATCTGTCGTTAAACATTTTACTCAATCTTCGTCAATCAGGTTCAGGGCTACCCATAGCTGCTCTACTGCCATGATTAGCATTATCGATGATATAAGACAGAATTTTAATAAGGAATTTATGCCAATTATCAGTCTGCTTGATTTCTCGAAGGTTTTTGACAGACCATGACCTACTTCGCTGGAAATTTCAAAATATTTTTGGCTTCAGTAGTAGGGCCACGAATCTGATTTGCAGTTTTCCGTCAAACAGGTTACAAAAAGTTATAAGAGCAAATCTGTATCTAGTCGTATAGTACGTTTACGACGACCCGAAATACAACATTTCGAAATGAAGGCTGCCGTCTTCCCACTTCCTTATTTTTTTATACTTTTTCTGGTTGAGGCACAAAGTCATAAGTCCGGTAAAACACGGTGACTTTTGAGTTATGACTCTTTTTGACAGTTCTCTTTTATTTCTTCTTTCGCTTTAAACACAAACGATTCGCTCTCTTAACAAAAGTTTTGAATTTTTCCCCGATTCCTTTGACCAAAAAATTTCTATCGTTTTTTTTGCAAACCACCCTTCATGAAGAACGAACAGAAATAAAGCGATATAGAAAAATAACGAACAAGGAGAGAAGAAAAGTCAAAAAAAATTATTGAAATTTTACCTGACCACTCACAAGTTTGGTGATTTTCTATCTCATCTTCTTTCTCTTTTGCACTTGTGTGAGTCGTTACTTAAAAGTCACCGTGTAACACCGGACTTAGTGATAGTAAATATTGGAACAGCTGACTTCTTTCAAAGTTGTATTGTAAGCGCTATGACGTGCGCTGAATGACGTACGGAATAATTAAAAAGATTTGTTCCATTTGAAATCAATCTAAATGCAGAGACGAAATACAGCATTTCGTTGAAATTCAACATTCCGAAATGGTGAAAATTGTATGGAGCATTTCGTCTGAAATATTGAATTTCAGGTCGGTGTAAACGTACTATTAAGCTTTTTTCAAAAGGTGTTCGCCAGGGGCCAATATAGGGCCCAATTTTATTCTGTATTTCTGCAAATGACTTTCCCGCTGTATATAAACATAGTTTAGTCTACTTCTACGCTGATGACGTCCAATTTCAAAAAGCCCGACCCATTAATAACATTTCCGAGCTTGCCCAATGCATTAATGAGGAGCTTGATAGTAAAAACAGTTGGGCCGTGGAAAATGGACTCTAACTGAATCCAAGAAAGCCACAAATACTACCTATATGTTACCAAGAAAGCGATTTTCAGTCTTTACCTGACATTTTGTTCACTGGCGTCAAATTAAACACAATTAAATCGGTTACCAGTTTAGGATTCGCAATCGTTCACAAGCCGTCTGGGTACTCTCATACAAATTTTGTTATTCGTCGTGTCTACGGAAGCCTACGTAAATACGTGGTTAACCGAGCCCTAAATCCCCACCTCTCCAAGAACGAAGCTCGTCAAAATGCTTACAATCTTCCTTATCACCTACGCTGAAAATCTCTACTACAGGCTAGACTCTTTGTCACAATGTAAGTTGCTAGTGGCCTTCAAAGATGCGGTTTGTTACATACATGGTCCACGTATAGGTTTGATCATATCTCGGCGTTCTCTAGGAGTTTCCTTGGTTGTTCTCTTCAACAGTACCTTAACTTCAGAACGTCGAGACCACATCATTTGGGTATCTTTGTTGTCATATTCGCGTAGTCATGGAGATTGATCTCATTAATGTCAGCATTGTAAATGCTTTTGATGCATGCATTAAGATCGAAATCCAAACCAATACTGATCGCTTGCAAGGTGTAAACATAAAATGACCGAAAAGAAGTCTCTCCTTGGTCACAAAGTGATCCATTTTCTTCTATCCATCCCAAGACAGCATTAAATTCTATTGATCACCGGGAGGAAGAAGTCACCACCATTCGAACTTCAACAAAACAAACAAAACTTTTCAAACAAATACATTTTCACTTTCACAACCCACTGTTATTCTTTATGTGCCTCACAACAGTTACAGGGGTTTTCACGGGATGATATCCACCATTGCTTTCTGGAGGAGGACTACGTTGAGCAGGCACTGCCACTGGCACTGGATACGGGACCGGATACAGAATTGGTATAAACTGCGCCGATGTAGATACTGGAGTTAGGGCCACCATAGCCATGCAGGAGAGTATAAAGATGCTGACCTAAAATCACATAAAAATAGGTTGTTAGTTCCTTTAAACCAGGTCTACTCGAACATCAATAACTTAACCTTACCTTGTTCATTGCTAAATTCTTTTCATCTGACGAATATCCAAATGTGTTCCACGAAATGTTGACTTTCAAATGACTTAATTAAGTTAGTTGGACCCGGCTTTATATACAATATTCGTATTTTATTATGCCACCAGGTGAATGTCATGAAAACACTGTATCTTGAATAATCAATTCGATCTCGAACTCAATCAGAAAGGAGTTTTGTTTTATTAATTGTTTTTGCTTCTCGAATTCAGCTAAATCACCTGGAATCGGGTGTCGCTAACCGAGAAATGGCGCGCCTTAGAACAGATTTAGTTCCACTTGTAATAACTTTGGGAGCTTTTTGAATTTACGGCCGGATATGCAAATTAAATCCATTCGACGAAATTCGCGGAAGGGTGAGATTTTGAGTCAAGAGTTCAAAGGTTAATTACATTCAAGTGCCATTGTTTGCCTGGAGTGTGAGAATTGCAAATGATTACGATTTGAGTTTTAGATTTGCCGCGGTAACAAAATGTTGCTCTTTTAAGCTACTGACCTGATTGTATTCGAGTGTTAAATTAGAATACTTACGTTGTAACGTAGTTTCCAAATGATTCATATGTGGTAATGGATGCCTATTCAGCTTAGAAAATACAGAATACTCTACTAAACAAGATGCAAACACGAATGAATTTGTAAGCATTCAGCCGGAACAGCCATCACATGCTAAGAAAAGGCTTCTAGATATGAACAGGATGGATACCAAGTAGGCGAGATACTAAAGGGCAATTGAGTAAGGGTAAACAGCAAAACCCTCAGTAGAGTAGCAGTCCAAGGCTATCTTTTGGTAGGCCGACCCCTTACTTACTTACTTTAAGTGGTGCTCCATTCCTGGGTGGACATGAACCTCAGTCAATAAGCGTCCCCAGCCACTTTGATCTTTGGCTAGCTGCCTCCATTTGCGTGCGCCACCTAAGGCACGGTATTCCTCTCCTGCGCTGTCCCTCGGGGCCGGTTTCGAAGAATTTTCGACTCTACATGACTCAGCTACCTTAGTCGTCGGATCTTCACTCTTCTGGCTGGGTCAATTTCGCTGTATAGTCCATACACTTCGTCGTTGTATGTGCTCCTCCACTTACCGTCAATGCAGATGGGACCGAAAATCAGTCGAAGAATTTTCCCCTCGAGGCAGCCTAGAGCACCCTTCTGCCTCCAACAACAAATCCGCATCCAAATAGGTGATCGTTTTGCCGTCGATAACGATCGCCGTAGTAGGTATATGTTGTAGATTTTCTTTCCTTTTTGTCGGGTGAATCTCATCGCATTTCATGGATGGCGATAATATCTGCTTTGCAGCAGTCCAGGGCCTCCGAATTTGAAGTTCGTTGCCTCTGATTTATTTGCAGGGGTTGTCAACAGCAGATCCGTCCTTATCCGAGGCTTGATTTGCTTCGAAACTTTTTTTTTATCCATAGCCGGGCAGTTACCTCGGCGGCACAACCCCCAACCAGGGGGGCCAATTCCATTTTTAATACTCCCAGGACGAGGGGTTAAACTGAAGCCAGTAACCCAACCGGGAAAATATTGCAAAGTTAATCCTAACAAGGACGCTGTGTTGCGAAATAGTCCGAATTTCGGTCGAAATAATGTACCAAATTCATCTGTAGTACGCAAGTTTTTGAAGAGAGTTCGTGAGACTGGTTTGTTGATTGAAAACTGAATTTGTTCTCGTGTTCTTTCTGTGCGCTTAACGGAGAATTTTGCATCTGTTGCCGGAAGTTTGCACCTTGAGCCGCAAACCTTAAAGCGCCAATGATATAAATATCAGTCACACTAGCCTTGGGAGAACTTTTCATAAAGATCTCAGTTATTCGATCCAATCGACTCACTAATTGAAGCAAATTAAGCTTCTTCGGTATCACTTCTCTGTTTGGGCTTAAAACCAATCACGGATTGACGACGATTTTACTTAACAAATCATTCTTTCAAATGAACTGGCGGTAGTTGGGACTCGAGAAATCCACGAAGCCAATGCACCCAGAACGTGCGACTGTTTGGTGTGGCTTTTGCAGTGGCGGCCTTATTGGCGTATTTTCCTTCCAAGACAATAATGGAAGAAATGTTAAAGCCAGTGTTCAGTATATAGCAAGAAATTGAGGATTTGGACTTGGGTTAGCTATGTTTCCAACAAGATAGTGTTCTGCACCACACAAGCCGTCCAACAATCGGGTAACACAGGTTGGGATGCTGCGAATTTAGTGATATACTCGTATAACTATACACGCTACCAACTTATGACCGAGGAGGAAAGGCGTGCATAAAAAAAAAATATTCTGCATTTATGACTGAGGAGAGCGATCATGAAAATGATGGTAATCTGTTTGAATGTGATGATAACTCTGACCAAACATTTCATCCAGAAGATGCCTGGATTTCTCAGATGGCAAATGCGCAACAACGTCTGGGGTTAACCACTGAAGCGATCCAGGACCGAGCATTCTGCGGTCTGCGACATTAGCCAACCCCATAAGCGGAGCAGCAGCGATGCAGTAAAAATGGGAAACTCGTTACGCATAAGTTCGTATAACGAGGAAAGGATTAATAAAAGGATAAGAAGTAGAAGATGCTTTTGATGTGTTTTATGTCGAAAGCGAAGTGAATGTGGAAACGAATGAAAATGAACGCAATGAAGACGACAATGATGAGATAGAACAACTTCGTGAAGAAGCTGTTACTGCCATTGACGCCCGTCATCCAGCTAAGAACGATGCTATCTATTTTATTTCCAAAAACAACACGAAGTGATACGAAGATCCAGCATAGAGCAGTCGCATACACTGTCATAATATTGTCGATTACACTAAAAGTCACCCAGGGCCATCGCAGAACATAATTTCAGATCCATTTACGATCTTACGTTCTCTAATCACCGAAGATATGGTCCATATCATCATCAAACAATGAAGGCTGTTGACTCTGAAAGATTTTGATGCGTTTTTGGCTATCATTTTGTATACTGGAATGTGTAAATCAAACAGCAAGTCTGCTAAGGATCTATGGGATCCAACATATGCTCCAATATACAACGCCGCTTTATCATATAATCGTTTTACATCCATTACAAAACACATTCGATGCGCTAATGCAATAAGACGGCCGGAGAGACTACTCACTAAAATAAACTGCTGCTATTGATGATTTGTGGCTAATGTTACAATCTAATTTGACAATAGATTACAATCCACAGGGTTCGATGAGCGTGGGCGAACAACTATTTCCTTATCAAAGACGGACACGTCTCACACAATACATTCCGTCTAAGCCAGCGATGTATGGATTAAAATATGGTAGTTGTGTTATTCGAAGTCCTAGTACTTAGTAGTAGCAACACCAACACCGGGATCTGATCTCCTTCGCAGAAAAATTTTGCACAAATTCCCCTAGGTCCCTTAAGACCTTGTAGCTTTTAAAGTGCTATAAGGACTGTCGTCAATTGGAGGGTGAACAAAACCGACAGATGCCCAACCTTTATTCCTTTGCTGACGGAAGTACTCTCTGCTTTTTCTATTGATTTCCGAACTTACGTCATTCATTCATCATTCATCGTCATTCATCAGCTGTAAGCTTATTAAATTCCTAATTATCATCATAACCAATTAAGGAACTATCAACAGAGTGGAATTTGATACTTCCAAAACACAATGCCTTCTGCTGTCGCTTAAGCGAAATTAAAATACCCAGCCCTTATCCACTGGGATTGATGAGCATTCTCGGTATGTATGTCAATAGTCAAAAGTTCACCCAAGAGATTTACGTTGTAAGAAATGTTTTTCCCCCTCTGATCTGGATTCAATATATAAGGCATTTATCCATCCGAAACTAGAGTACAAAACTCGTATTTGGTCAGGTCCTTCCACAACTTCTCTGCACCTGCTATATAGGATTCAAAAGCGTGATATGTCACCTAGTTATATCGCCTTTTTCATCACCAGTGTTTCATTGAAATTGCCAATAGCGTTCTACCTCTTTAAAACTTTCACCGTAACACTCGTCTCGCTATAGAACACCCTGCCGAGCTCTATTTTTTTTTAGTGATTATAACCTTCAAACATTCAAAACCAACGAACATGGGTATCTCTATCGCTTGATTGGAGTTCCAACTCACAAACTTTTTCCCGCTCAAACTTTTACCACCCCCATATCACATAAGCCTCAAAAACACCGATTGGGAAATCTTTAGATCAACTCTTCATAACCGTCTTTCGCAGCTCTATATCTCTACCAACAGAAATGTATCGAATCTTAAAATAGATGCAATAATTACCCAAATGAATGAGCAAATAAACCTCTGTATAGTGGCAAACTCCGAAGTTCGTAACACTAAAAAGCTAAGATACAATAACACCTCCAATCTCACAAAAAAAAATAATTAAACTCAGAATCACCTGTCTTTAACAATCAAGATTCAATCAAGAATGCCATGAACTTTATTCCAAAATCCAGTGTCTTAGTAAGATAATTAAAGAACGAGTAAGGATTTAATAATTACTTTAAGCCTTGACTTACGAAAATTCGTCCATCCCCGCAAGCTTTAACAGAAATTGATAAGATCACAGGGAGGAAGTACTACGGAACAAATATCTCTAGAGACATACTTTTTTATAACGCCCACCAGTTAGCAGATGCACAAACCAAGTTAAATGCATTCAAAGAATTCTATTCACAAATATATATTGAAAATAAGCATACGCTTGATCACCTCAACCCTTCGTACACATTATTTTCCATTGAAAATGATTCTCGTGATTCCAATTCACCTATATTAACCACCCCAAATAAAGTTAATCAGTTAAGACTTACTTTAATTAATAAAATATCTAAAGGTATAGATAAAATTTCTAACTTTATCCTGCGAAAATGTCCTTATTCACTCGACCTTTTTCTCTCATTTTTTTTTATACCACTGTATAAATAATGGTTACTTTCCAGATACTTGAAATGTAACCAACCTCTTACCAATAGCAAAACAAAATCCGCTAAAGAAGTCAAAGATTTTCAGCCAATTTCATTGGTATTAAACGTGGGAAAACTTTTCGAAACAGTACTGGTGGACGGATTAAATAGGTTTTGCGATGCATTAAATGTAATCCCAGTTTTAAAAAAGGTCTCTAAACCAAGCATACATCCATTACCTTACACGATAAAATTGTTCAAAACCTCTTCTTCTTCTTCTTCTTATCCTTTTATTAACCCTTTCCTCGTTATACGAACTTATGCGTAACGAGTTTCTCATTTTTACTGCATCGCTGCTGCTCCGCTTATGGGGTTGGCTAATGTCGCAGACCGCAGAACGCGTCTACATAATGCTCGGTCCTGGATCGCTTCAGTGGTAAGCCCCAGGCGTTGTTGCGCATTTGCCATCTGAGAAATCTAGGAATTCTTTTTCCGACCTCGTTTTCTTACAGTTGGAGTGACCGTAGTTGATAGTGCCTTTTTAACCGGATTTTCCGCAGATCTTCTTTGAACGTGGCAATACCAACTTATTTTATTCGCCTCAAGCTGTTCGGTTACCGAATTCTTTATATGTAGACTTCCTCTTATACGCGTAGATCTAATGCAATCGCGTTTAGTGACTCCACTAGACTTCCTTAACATTTTCATTTCCGCTGCCGTCATTTTGTTTTTAAACGCTTCGTACATTGTCCAGCACTGTGAACCGTATATAAGAGTTGGTCTAACAACCGTGGTGTAGAGTTTCCCCTTTAATTTAAGTGGAAATTTTCGGTCGCAAAAGATTCCCGAATTTTCCCGCCATTTCATCCATCCCACACTCACTCTGTGGTTTACGTCGTCGTCACATTTCGCTTCCATGTTAACGATTGATCCTAAGTACTTAAAGATAGTGCTTTTCGGAAGAACTATTCCGTCTAACATTATATCCGGAACAGGTCGCAACGGATGTGCAAATGGGCACGTCAAATGCTCCGTCTTTGAACGACTTATTTTAAACCCGTTTCTCTCTAGCGCATTTCTCCATGAATCTAAGGCGTTCTGTAAATCTTCGACGTTATCGCTAAGTATAACTGCGTCGTCAGCGAAGAGAATTGGCGTTACACTTGGTTCGCGCATGCAGTCTTTTAAAAGATAGTCGAGTACTACGTTAAAGAGGAAAAGGCTAAGTACGCTTCCTTGATGCACTCCGACATTAACTGGAAATTCTCTCGTTAGTCCAGCAGAGCTTTTAACCGCAGTTTTCACGTTTCCGTACATGTCTTGTATTATTCTAACATAGGTTTCCGGTACGTTTTGAGACCTCAGCGCGGCCCATATGAGATCCCTAGGCACTCGATCGAACGCTTTCTCGAGGTCGATAAATACCATGTGTAAATCCTTAGACGAATCTCGGTGCTTTCCATTATTATTCGTAGGCTTTGGATAGCGTCCACCGTCGATCTTCCTTCAATAAATCCACACTGGCTATTATCGAGCTTTATTATTTGCCGAAGACGTTCGTTTAAGACTGTTTCGACGATTTTCATTGTGTGTGACATAAGCTTGATTGAACGGTAGTTGTTGCATTCTCGAGTGTCGCCTTTTCCTTTGTATAATGGAACCAAGAAGCTACTTCTCGATTGATTCGGCATAGGTTGTCCACATTTTAATTTATTTAAAAGTTTCGATAGCCAAACGCTGCCGATCCCCTCCATCTTCGACCAAAACTCTGATGGAATGCTTTCTGGTCCCGCCGCTTTCCCCCGTTTCATTTTTCCCATTGCTTTACTTATTTCTTCGATTGAAAAGTCCGAAACTTCCGCCTCGAATAGACCAGCTGTCGGCACGATATCACGTGGAAACTGTTTGTTAAGCAACTCCTTGCAGTATTCAAACCATCGGTCACAAATTTCCTTTTCATTTGTTAATAAGCGACCGTCTGCGTTTTTGATGTATTTCGGCGAGGTTATTTCCATTGAATTTTTTCTCCTCTGTGCAGCGAGCTTAAAAATATTTGGCATTTTAGTACTGTACGACGTTTGAACTTCTTGGATAGCTTGTCTTCTATCCGCCGATCGTGAGGATATTTGTTCCAACTCCTGGTACAGGTTTTCCGCTTCTGCCGCTCGAGTTCGAGCCAGGACTTTCTTTGCGATCTTTTTAAGACGCTCGTATTCAAGAGACAGTCGAGCTTTTTCGCTCCGATCGCATTTTGTCCACGCTTGGAATGCACTCTTCTTGTCGGCCACAGCTCGTTTGGTTTCGTCATTGTTCAAACCCTAAGGAACGAAAAATACACAGTGAGTTTGGATCTTGATTTTGAAAAAGCGTTTGACGCGGTTTGGCACAAGGGACTGTTAATCAAAATCATAGGGTGGCTAGGGTGAACGACGTGGACGACGAGATTAGTTTACAGTTTTCTTCAAAACGGAACAACTTCTATCGTCATCGGCACAGAGCAATCGAAATATTTTAATGTGCGTTCAGGTGTACCACAAGGGTCTGTCCTTGGGCCAATTCTTTTTAATATATTCCTCAACTACTTTCCTTTTAAGCACCCTATCATAGAAGATCCTGGCGCTATTCTCTACGTCGACGACACCACAATATTAGCCAGTGGAATAGGTCCAATCGATGCCCTTAAAAAGATTAAGAATAAAATAAATATCTTACAAAATTTTCTAGAGAAGTGGGGACTACAGATAAATACCCATAAAAGCGGTTCAACATGTTTTAGAAATGCTAGTGGAAAAGGTCACTATCTTGCAGTCAAAGAAAGCAAACTGTTAGAACTTCAAATTTATGGAAGTTCCATTCCACTACGAGTTGAAACTAAATATCTAGGTATCAGCAACCTTTACACGCCAGCTCTTTACCACATGATTGGAGCATACGCTCCGAAATGTGGTTAAGAACGAGTGAAATACCTCACGCCAAGAACGTGGTACCAACAGGAGTTTATGTCTAATGGGCAATCGCGCGCGAAATACCGCGTGAAACTTGAACATGTTGGAGGGTACATTAGTTCAACAATTTTCACTGGAACGTGCGGTAGAAATTTTTAGAGCCAGCGGGACCAATGTCAGAAGTCCGTGATGATTTCACTCTTACTACCGCGCTCAATCACGTGGGAAAGAATGTACTATTTAAAACGGGGAGCGCGCGCAATTCACTCGATACTGAGCACACGGCCTTTCCATTGCACAACTCATGCCATTACATGTGCACTCTTTCGCGCGGGAAATCTAGTATTCCACGCCTTCGCGCGGTAAAGAACGTACGTGTGGGGGTGGCTCTGCATCTCAAAATAGAATTTTGTTTAACAAACTTGGCCGGAGAGCTTTAGCCAAAGCAAAAACGGTAACAGGTGTTCCGAAAACTCTGCTAAATTCAAAACAACTCTCGCAAAACACGAAGATATAAATATATATAACGCTCATTAGGCCAATGGCGATGGCGCGACAGTTAGCTCATTGGACTATCACGCAGAGAGTCTGGGTTTGATTCCTGGCTGGGTCACCAACAATTTTTCAAATCGCCATCACCCTTTCGGCGGGCAATGGCAAACTCCCGAAAGTAAAATTGCCTACGAAAAAGCTTCTAAAGAGTGCCGTTCGGACTCGGCGATAAACTGTAGGCCCCGCTCAGATGTGACTAAAATTACAACATGAGCAACACAAATGAGTGTCAAGAAGCTAGGCCATGGCCCATACCGGGCTGCCAGCGCCACAGTGTTTTTTGTTGTTCATTAGGCCAATTCTGACGTACGATTTTGAATCTTGGTTCAAAATTTCACCTACAGTTGCCAAGGAAATGGAGAGATTTAAAAGGAAAATATTACGCTTTTGCTGTGGTAAATTTAGAAAACCAGATAATAAGTGGTTCTCTAATAAAACGCTTTAAGAGACAACGAGAATGGCCCATCTTATGATTTATACAGTAAAACTTCTACTCAAGAAATTGTATCGAATAAAAGAACATCCCAACCCACTTGTGAGAACCTTGTTAGACTCCAATATTGACAGCTGCGTGAACGATCATAACTATCTTTCGCCGTATAATCTCTTACATACCACATGGTTACAGCTGTTAAGACCTAATGCAAGTGGTGGCTTAGTCGTTCCCTTTTCCGAGAAAGCATCTCCATGTTACCTATGAGGTTAAACAGCCACTCAGTGTCTTTGATATTAAACAGTATCCAATCTCTTTCGTTTGTAAACTACTCGTAACTTGATAGATCATTAATGTGTTTGGAAACTGCAAAACCCAGTATTGGGTTTTATATATGCCAAAAAGAGCAGTACTGAGAATATACATATGTCAGGAGCAAGCATGTACTAATAAATATCGAAATTAAGTAGAATTGTACATTCTGATTGCTCATGTAAATGTAAAAGTTACATTCTGTTCAGTTTTAAATAGCCAGACATATTTGCTAAAGTGGGCCAAAATTTATACTCGTATTACCTTGATCAAAAAGTTACCGGAATAACCACCGTGTGGCGCTCCCATTATTACGATTTGAGTTCTGTTTTTTTTGTTAAGTTGGTACAACTGTTGTTGATATTCCCTCTAAATCTTAGCATCATAGCTTGACATTTGCAAAAGTTACGTAGCCAAGAGTACATCTATCTCTGTGTGTGTTGGCGATTTTTCACGACTTAAATTTGCAACAACGAACTTTTATTAAATTTTGCGTAAAAAACGAATTTAATGGTGTGCGAATGTTGGAAATGTTGGAAAAGTGTTTCGGCAACGATTCTCTAAAGAAAACGGTCGTTTACCAGTGGCACGAGCGGTTCAAAAGTGGTCGTGAGTCAATCGAAGATGATGAACGCAGTGACAGACTATCGACATCGAAAAGCGACGAAAACATTGACAAAGTAAAAGAAATGTTGGTCAATAACCAACAGAGAGTATTATTTGGGGGTTATGAGACGTTTGCGTGAAGCAATTCGCCGATAGAGACTAGAATTACGGGCATAAAACTCGTGGATTTTGCACCATGATAACGCACCGTCGCACAGTGCCATCATTATTCGTATTTTTTTGACGAAAAATGCAACAAATACCATCCAACAGCCACCGAATTCACCTGATTTGACTCCCTGTGACTTCTTTCTGTTCAATCGAGTTTAAAAACCACTACGGGAATCGCGTTTCAGCAGCCGAGAGGATACTGGAATAATCGCCTAACGTGCAGAAATAGATGTACTCTTGGCTACGTACGTGGATTTAGAGGGAATATCAACAACAGATGTACCAACTTAACAAAAAAAAACAGAACTCAAATCGGAACAATGCGAGTGCCACACGGTGGTTTTTCCGGGAACTTTCTGACCAAAGTAGGACACTCGTACTTTGTGAATACAAAACCTAACTGATCGAAATTTTGTTACGTCTCAATAAAGTTAAATTGTATGTTTGAAAATATACGTATTCGTAAGGTCTTCCGTTATTTTATGCTTGTAGAGGTAGCAAACAACTCTCGTCCGTCGATATTTCTTGTTTGACTGCATGTAACACCTTTCATTTATTGTCAAAACAGATGATTTACCTGAGTCTAAGTCTCCTTTAAAGAGCAAATCCACACCCGAACAACCGTCATCTTCCCCCTTTTAAGCGCTCAGACTTGCAGACGTCGTAGTTTTTCATCTACTTCCTGCCCGGCCAATCTTATCGCACTTCTTGAACTGAAGTAACGCTGCCCTGTTAGAGGACAACTCCCTCCCACCAATGACATTACAAAGTGGTTGGGTACCCTATCTTTAGTTAGAGTTACTAGACTCCCAAGCTTCATCACTTGAAGGTAAGAAAAGGTATTGTTTGGCAGAGGATTAGGTGCAGACGCCTGTGTCTTTATTAAACCCTAGGCATCCAGTGAAAACCCTGTTCAGCTACATCGATCTAGTGAAAGGAGTGCGAGGGAGTCGCCTAAGATTTGCCATCTGACATGTTAATCGAAAAAATGTAAGAGCTCATCGCTGAAGAATTTTCGATTCGGAAGTGCATCACAGTAAAATAAGACATCGAGTTAGAAGGCGCATTCATGAATAAGATGAAATCAACCGTCTAGGAATGAGCAACTAGAAACAGGCCAAACTAACTGAACAAAGTTAGAGAAAGAGAGCTTAATCCGCCCCGGCTTGTAGCACTATCTAAGCAAATATTTAATAGACAAGTGCTCGTCCAGCCACTATCAAATGGGCTTTAAGTCCATTGCATTTAAGTGCAATATGATATGTCTAAAGGAAGTTTCAACGACCGGCACCGAATGCACATCGAAAGAATACGACAGATTTAATAAAAATAAAAAAAACTCAAAATTTATTCATGTCATTGTCATCAACAGAAATTTCCGATTTTCGTCATTGCTTACTTTTTCAACAGAGTGGAGTATACGCTTGGAGCGGCATATACTGAAGGAGCGGAGTACACTGATGGGGCGGCATACACAGATGGAGCAGCATAAGTCCTCACCAATGAAGCACCCAATGTCGAATAGGCTGTTGGATATCCACCTAAGGCTAATCCAGAGTTATATACTGAAGCAACTGGAGCTGAGTAGGCATAGGGAGATGCATACGACACAGCACTTGGAACACCAACAAGTCCAGCTTGGGCAGCAGCGAAGCAAAGGACGAGACACAAGATGAACTGAAATGTATCAAATGAAGAGTTTACTTATATTCTGTGGTGAAATGGTAACTTCTTAGAACTCACTTTCATGTTGATGGTTTTGTTTGTTGTGATTTTTTAGACAACTGAATAGTCACTGATGTCTAACTATTCAAATTAACTCGGTTTTATAGTAGAACAATTTTGGAATAGCTATCCATGTTGGACCTACAAAAAAAAAAACAAAAAAGAGAACCGGATCTTAACAAAGAACCCAAACACTTGTCTGGGAGCATACCTTAATTGTCACACTTGCTGTTGTTTATTTTGGGTGCGCATGAGGGAGGAGATTAACTACACACTAAGCGTAATCCAGTCATGTCGATCTGGTATCATAACCAGATGTCCAATCCAAATGGTTATATGGATAATACTCGTATACTCGTATCTCGACCTTCCAAATTCGTACTTCAACTGCGAACTCGGTTCTTTGAACTTCCGTAACGACGAAGCGATAGGCGCTGATTAGTTACACAAGAAGTAATTGAAATCCAAAGAGTAACTGGTTTCAATCTACGAGTATTTGAACAATTATTGTTGTCTATCTGACGACTATTCGAATGGGCAAAACAAAAACAAAAAAAACAGCAAAAATTGTATCTTTCAGTGTCGGAATGTCATCGAAAAACATTTCGCCAGAATGAGGTGGCAATTTCATAAGCTTTTGGCTATAAGCGAATTTAATTAGCTTCCTTGGCAATTTTGATTTTTAATTTTTTTCTTTTTACGAGTATATCTCCTCCGTGCGAAAAGCTTAACTATTCTCGGCAGGATCCGGGTTTTTTGTTTGTTCGGATTGAAACCAGAATTCGACATGGAAAACCACAGTTCTTCAGATTGTTATGTTGAATATAATGATCTGACAAATAATGATTAATTGAAGGTGTACAGTTATTTTAATAACAAAACTCCATTCCGAAAATCTGCAACGGTGTGCATAATTGGGTGAGTCAAGTTTTGATTTCAAATTGAGTTGAACTGAAGTGGTTTATGGTGTACAGTGCCAGTTGTTCTACAGATAAAGGCCATTTTGAGTCATTAATTCTCAAGATTGAATATGAGTCTGAAGACTGATGGCTCGCTCTTCCTTCTTCAAAATCTTTTTTGGCGAATTCATGATTTGCTTATCTCTACGACATAATTCGGGTCTACAGATGTTAGTGCAGGTAGTTCGACATTACATCCTTTAATCGCCTTGGGTTCGGAGTACCTTTGATGACTTCTTTGATTTCTTGGCTGTATTGTCACGGTAGGAAAAGATCTTAAGCTTCTGAGAACAGCCAAGATAAGACGTCGAACTCAACGCCAAAGATGTGCAAACTAGACGTTAAATGGTTAAACCGTACTGAGATGACTCCACGGGATTATACTGCAGGTAGTACTCGTAATAGGGACTACTGTAAACCTATTGCCTCTAGCCAGGTCATAAATTATAGAGACTTCAATTTAAGCGCAAGCCCAGGAGTTGATATATGGTATTCTATTTCGATTTCTCCTGCGTCACTCTTTCTATGACACGCCTGGTAGATTGAATGGGACAATGTTGAGAGTACGCGAGAGGTTCAGGTGATTATGTGTAAACTTCTTCAGAGTAAACAAGTGGTTGGTGAGGTGGCATTCTTGATGGCCTATCACGAGAAACCGAAGAGGTTCTACCATTCCAGAAGAAGCACACTGCCATCTAACGAAGAGTTGAATAGAAGAACAAGGCGTGGGGCAAAGGTACGGCACAGAGACTCTCGATGGCGTAAGTGCTAGGATTTTTATTCCTCACGAGTACAGACACAAATCAACGGAAGTGACATCCATTAAAACCATCAAGATCCATCAAGATTTTGGAATTGAATTTAAATCCATTTTATCCGTCAACAATTAAGACGTCTTATTCGTTTTCAGTGTTCCCGATTTCTGATCCACTGCCTTGCGACAAACACGTCTCGCCTTATCACAAGCTGTACTTCTTAAAAGAGTTAGCTTTGCGTTTTAAATTTTGACTTGGAATATGATTTGGGCAAAATATTCTTATGATGAAGGGTATACATCTTCATAGTATTAAGGAAGGTTTAAAGCTGCCTTGACTTGTGACTATGGCGGGTAGGGTTCAAGTACTGACTTATCGATGTAGCTTGGTAGTTTCGCAGTTTGGCATCAAAATAACTATTTACTGATTTTTTTTGAATTTTTGGTGGAAGCTAAGGCCCCATTTATTTGGCTAAATCTAACTTAAAAACTAACAAAAAGACTTAAGAGCTAGGGACTAAAGAAGTGGTGAAGAAGATCTATTTTGAGACTACACATGCTAAGGTTGAAGTCAAAAACGGATAGGTTTGAGTTGAGGATATAGTTTGGTTTAGAATATACCAAAGACTGATTCGTTGGAACCGTAAGAGGCAAAATGGGTTGGAATATAGAAGAGACAAGGGCATCGTTAATTACAAAGTTTGGAATTGAAGAAAAAAGAATTGTAAAGGGAGGCTCAATCTACGAAACCAGAGGGCACTCGATAAATGAAGAAAATGTCAGCTACGTTTCTAAATTTTTCGAGAGACCTTACTTTAAGAAGTTTAAGGCGGTCCCGATAGGGTAGTAAAATAATACAATCATCTCTGGGTAGTCCTCGAAGAGCAAAATAAAGGAAGCGGTGCTGTATGTTATCTTCTTCCGGCCTTCAATATATAAGGCTTTTATTCGCGCAAAATTGGAGTACAAAGCTCACATCTGGTCAAGTACCCCCAAGACATCTTTGCGCCTACTAGATAGGATTTAAAACCGTGCGATTAAGCTTATAGGTGATGCTTATATTACCCAGTCGATTGACATCCTCGACCACCGACGTGGTAATGTCTCCTTCCCCACTTTGTTCTACCGCTGAAATTGCTAGTAGCATTCCGTCCCTTCAATCCTCTCACCGTAACACCCACCTCGCTATGAATGCTTAGCAGTACACCTTCAAGCCCACTTTGGGACCTACCCTGAAATATCGTGATTCTTTCCTAAGCCGAATAACTCGCTTATGGAATGCCCTGCCGAACCCTAGTCATCATAACCTCCAAACATCCAACGTACATCGGTACCTCTCTTTCTATCCTTCCTAATTTTCCTTCGCCCGCGCTGTGTGCAATCATTTTAAGGGTGCTAATTACCTCTTGAGCGCCCGCCAATTATAAAAAATAAAAAAAATAAAAAATAAGAACTCGCTGAAAGGAGTAACATGCTCGGCTGGCATATTCGACAAGGGTTTGAACAAAGGTAATGTAAAGGGACTTGGTCACATAGTGGTTGGGCATGACGGAAACCCGTGGTATCTTTATTTTGTTGCGTCAATTTAACATTAGGTGGCTAAGGGGAATCGAAAATAGGGGCCGAGGTATGCGCAACCGTGGATGAATGTGAACTGGAAGGGGGGTTTATGATATGCGAGCTAATAAAGTTTGGGTATTTGACTCCAGTTTGAAGGTCGAAATTGGAAAGGAGTTGTTAGTAGGAGCAAGTATAGGTGGTTGATCAGTGACCGAGTCAGAGGTAGGGGGAGTAGCAATTGATTTATTTGTAGGAAGAAGTAAAGAAGGTTGCTTAGTGATATAGATAGGATCGGACAAATTGGGAAATATTTTAGTTTTAGGGCTCCATATGAGGTTTCGTTTGGGTGGGACTGGGAAATGGATCTAAACCACTTATTAGCTAAGTCAGCGTTTTGTTTTCTATTTACATTCTTAATCACCAACAAGCTCAGCGACGCCGTCATTAGAGCGCCTTTATAAAGAAAACTAGTACATTGTCCTACTAAATACCTGCAAGCAATGTTAAATTGAGCAAAAGGGCTTGAGAGGTTAAAGGCTCAACCATATTAGGCGAAAGTAAACTGAAGCTACTGTCAGAACTGGACAAAAAGTTTCTTTACATTACTTCAAATGGTTAAGTTGCCCATAATTGAAGTTTGTGAAAACTTTTAATTCGGTGCGGATTAAAATTGGAAAATTTGTTAAGGGAATTGTTGTTTCTAATATTTGTTGAAGTAAAATGTCGAAAACAAATATTTAAGTTGTGAAATAAGTGCTTGTAAAGTGTTTAGAAATTTCGTGCTTTAAAAAATGTAAGCAGAAAGTAGGAAATTTTCAGTCGCATTTCACTGTCTCGGATATTGTCTTGCTTTTTCAATTATTAAATTCAACAGATCGCAATTTACGTACGAAAGCAAAAGTAAACGAAAAATCGACGAAACCGAGCAATCCGACATTATGGGTGGGAGATACAAATCACTTGCAATCGCACATTTACGTACGTAGTCGCATATTATGGGTCCGCCTTAAATCTCTACTCTGCTTACACTGAACTGTACCAATGATCCCCTTATATATTTTTACTATTTTAAAGCAGACAGGTGTCATTTGCGGTGTTATTTTTATCTGCATCCTATGGTAAGTTGCTTGAGTAAGCTCCTTGTTCCATTTACAGGTGTCCTTACGAAATTTCATATGTATTGCACTTAAGCTTTGAAGACTTTTTCTGGCCCAGGAAAGTTGACACAGGACGAGACCCTGAAATCTGTCGACATAGTTCCTAAATATACCTAACACATTTGTGTTGTTGCCACTAACAGATGCACTTCCAAAGTGTATTTGAGCCATCGTAAGATGGTGGTCGTGTTGCGCTCCTATATTAATTTCGTCGCGAATGCAACTTCAAAAAAAAAAGCCAATAGGCAATAAACCAAAAAGAAAAAAAATTCTCCTTAGTTAGGAGCGAAGAGCGGAAAACCACTCTTGAGAATGGCTGTCAACCATTAAGAGAATGCCAAAAACAAGGTAGCAGTATCTTATTTTGAATGTAGCTTTATTGCTTAACCCCCAGAAACTAACCTGACCGATATTGAGGATAAAAACTTCCTGGCTAGTATCGGCTAATTTGAGTGACAATAATAAATCAACTGAAAAGAAATCGACGTCCACATTTTCTAAGACTTCGAGTCAAGAGGCAAGTATTACCAAAGTCAATTTGATGTCATTCGGACTATATTGCTATGCAGTTCGTGCAAAAATGCACCAGACGCTACCTTCTGGCCCGCCGATTGCAAAATACGGCACTTCGACAGGAAAGATCATTTGTTCCAGTTTGTCAGAACTGTGATTAGGTTCTACCCTCCGAATGAAGTGAAGTAAGTAACTCTACCAGCAGGGGAATCCCTTAGTTCAGCGGTGTCAAGTTGTTCCATAAAGAAGGTATACTTTCTGATTCCGTTAAGGGCTGGACAGTCGCACGTCTTCTTCAAGACAAGACAAAGTCGGCACTCTGGAGAGTCAACTAGTCTAATTTTGTTGAGGTGATATCTTAGAGCGTGATGTCCTGTAAGGTACCCCACTAGGTTTCTGATATCAAGCCGACTTAGATTTGGACCTGGAGTATCACCCCAATATGAGACACACTTCGTCTACTTCGCCTTTAATTACCATCGATTCCCTTATGTCTAGGAATCCACCATAGCTTGGTCTTGTTCCGAGCTGAATTTTTGGAGGGTGTTGAAGCAGTGCATGACTGACTTGGAGTCAAAGATGTGCGAGCTAAGGGCATTTATAGCTCCTTGACTATCTATGAATATATGGATGTTTGCGCCTTTGGTAGCAGAGTTGTAGATAAGGCTGGCGCATTCTTGAATGGCGTGTAGTTAGTTTTTAGTTTTAGTTTTAAGTGCATTTTATTCTATTAATCAATAACTCTTACATACTAACAAAAAATGCTTAAATGCTAGCTTAAAATTACTTAACAATCTTATACTAACTTACTGGCCCCACATAGGCACTCTAAGCTACTCTAAATTCTTACATCTATGTCTTTCGACTTCATTATTATTTTGTTAAGGAATATTTATTTTCTAAACTTAAGGCTAAGAAAAAAAATTGCTATCAAAAAACTTAGCATATGGACATTCTTTTTACTTTTTATAAAAACTTAATATCTAACTTAAAATAAACCTTAGTCTAGCTAACCTACGTACACAATACACACATACACAATAATATACATATATTAGTATATACATTTATATATACTAATATATACATATCTTTCTTAAATGCTAACCTAAACCTACGTAAGCTGGCCATCGCTATTTACAGAGCAAATAGATTGGTTGATTGGTCATTGGACGAAACATCTTCCCCATCATTCAACCACCAGAAATGCTGGTGCTGCCGAACGACATCCCTCTTATCGCGATTCCCCGCCTGTCTCCAGTTGTCCGAGCGACATGGAAGATTAACGGGACCGCTGATCTATCCTGGATCAACCCTATCTGATCAAGGCAGAGGAATGCTTCCGGTGGAACGAAGCTGTTAGAGCGCACACTCTCATGATAAAGGTGATTGGGGTAGTAAGCCCCAGATATCAGGTTATTCGTCGAGGCCATTGCTCTTGCAATGTGCCTTCGAGTCAGCTTAATTACGAAGTTGTCCACTCGTATTAGGTTCGCCCTGTTGTAAAGGACCTCATTAGGATAAAAAAAATTGTACTCCGACTCTGGTGTTCTGTACAAGCGAAGACAAGCCCTAAGACAAGCCCTCTCAAACCTCCGAATCTTTTCTATTAAGCTTGCTCCTACATTGAACCACACGGGACACCCAAATACCAGCATAGGCCTGATAAGGGCCATGTAGCAGATTATCTTTACCCTCGCATCGAGTTGGCTGCTATAAAACAGTCTCATTGTGAGGGCAAAAGCGCCTTTAGCTCTGGCTAGAGCAGCATCTACATTTTTGTTAAAATACAGAAACTGATCTAGCCAGATCCCAAGGTATCTGACTACACTTCGACAGGCAAGAGGCTGTCCGTGTTGTCCAATGATCGAGAACTTTCGCCAATTTTTTCTGGTGTCCCTAGAGGCTCCAGGCAACGGCGTCCTAAAAAGAATGGTTTCCGACTTCTGAAAGTTGATTTTCAACTTCCAGTCATCGCAAAATCGTCTTATCTTATCGAAGTCACGCTGTAAGAGAGTATTAATGACCTCGATTTTTGGACCTGTTCTGTACGCTATCAAGTCATCTGCGTACGCAATAGTATGGGGAAGTGAACCTATCAAGTCGCTTGTATAAATGTTGAATAGGATCGACGAATTGACGGCGCCTTGCTGAAGACCATTTTTAATTTGAAATATTCCAACAGAATTCACATCACCATTTTTCACGATGAACTGTCTGTTGGTTAGCATATTATGAAGAATGTACAAGAGTGGTTTACTGATCCCCAGACTAGCCAGCTTGTAGAAAAGACCTTCTAACCATACAGTGTCGAAAGCCTTCTCCAAGTCAACTAGGCAGGCACCAGTACACTGTTTTTTGCCTTTATTCCATTGGATATCGGACACCAGTTTAGACGCGGCATGTGAGATAGCATGTCCTGCCTTAAAACCGAATTGATTATCCGGAACTATATGTTTGTCCTCAACTCACTTAGTCAGAGCTCTATTGATTACTTTTTCGAACACCTTACTGATATTCGGAAGGAGACTTATCGACCGGAGATTCGCCGGATTGGATATATCCTTTCCCTTTTTGGGGATAGGTTGAACCACCGCCCTTTTCCAATGCGCTGGATAATGTGCATTATTCATTGCATTATTAAACAGGGTGGTATAAATGTTCACCACTTCTAGAGGAAGATGTCGAAGCACGATGTTCGGAATACCATCGGTCCCCACTGATTTCTTACTTCTGATTGTGTCGAAGATCTCATGAAGTTCTTCCTTCGAAATGAACGGGGGTAGGCCACCTTCTCTGGCAATGACATTATTTGCAAGAATGGCGTGTAATTCAGCTTGGAATACACAAGAACTCTTTCCCATAGCAATTGATTTGTTTGTGTTTGGTCCGTGTTTACCAGCTCGCACTCCCGTTTTCATTTTAGAACCATCCGTATGCCATTTCGGCTGTTTGGTGGGTTACTGCTGACCCATACTTCTAGGTTAGGAATCTGAGTGGAGAATCCTTTGTCGAAGCATAATGTTTTTTGAACGCAGTCTGTCACCGAGCAAATCATGTCAAGTTCTGGTATTTCCGAAAGCAAGATCTTTAGTTCCGGGTGATTGCATAGATCTAATTCTTCGTTTTGTGCCATACTTACTGAGCTGCGTAAACCCACTTTGTTGATAAAAAAGTGTTGGGGCGTTAGACCTATTATTGCTTCTATAGCAGCTATTGAGCAGTTGATAAGGGTTCCGGAAATGCCCAGACACGCTTGATGCTGTACTCTTTTGAGCTTTAAGATGGCGGTTTTTTGCGTGGCGTCAATAACTCTTTCCATTGTTTTCAAATAAAACGATGTCAACCTTATAGGAATGTATGATTGAGGTAGTTCACTAGGCTTGTTACTCGTTTTGGGAATAAATACTACGTTTACCCCAGTTGAAGCTAGACTTACATAAATAAAGCTATCAGAGTAGGTACAGCCAATTCTAGACCATTTTGTAACAGACCAAACCGTCATCCGCGGCTGCATTCCCTTAGTTTAAATAAGGTTTACTATTTTACAATATGAATCGTTTATCAATCGCTTAAAATACGGAAAATGTGAAAACTTACTACAAAAAAAGTGTTTCTGTAGTTGATACTCGTACATTTCGCGCATTATGAGCAGATTGTGGATGGCATAAGCCTCCATGTGTGCATACTTTAATCGGAACTTCAAAAAATTCAAAGAGACTGGCTCTATTACAGATTTGCTAAGGTCTATCTACCTCCAAAATGCACACTGTTATGAAAGTGTGGCACGTTATGGCGTACATTGCCTGTGGATTTGCATCTTGGTTTGCAATTCGATATGGTCATACTTCTAAATAAATGGAAAAGGTGTAACTGTCACCCTCATCGTTAATTCACGTCAGCAAAGCCAAATGTTACCCAAATTTGTTTATCCTAAAATCAAAGATATGGATGTGGAAGACATGTGGTTTTAACAAGACGGTACCACATTCCACACAACACGATCCGTTTTGGCTTCATTTCAAGAAAAATCCCTTAGACTAGTTATTTTCCGTTTTAGTGATGTGAACTGGCCAGTGGTCGCCGCTGGAATTCTTTTTGTGGCTACTCGCAAAAGATCGTGTTTATGCACACAATCCGCAAACTCTTAACACATTTAAAATGAATATCCGTCAAGTTATGGCCGAGTTATTGCCCGGTATGTGCCGAAAGTCATTGAAAATTACATTGTCAGAATCAAATCCTGCAATAACTCCCTGGAAAGACGTTTGAATGATGTTATATTCCATTCATAATGGCAAGATCCAAACAATATATTGATAAATTTATTTTCAAATGGGTGACTTCAAGCCTATTAGGGTCCAAATTTTCAAAATTGCAGGAATCAACTAGGAAATGCATTGGCAATTCTCTCAGCTAGATGAAGATTAGATCTTGGGTTTAACTCTAAACCCTTTTGGACAGTATGCAAAAAAGACACCAGAAATTGTATTGCAAAATTAAATTGTGTAAATCTTTATTCAATCAAAATTCATCACCATATACAAGTGTATCACAAAAATCCGTTCAAATCATTCTTTTGATGGCTCCTCACTTCTTAAGAAGGGTTGTGTATACACTTGGAGCGGCGGCCAAAACTTGTGGGGCACTGTAGACACTCCTGACCAATGGAGCACTGTACACAGCTGGAGCGCTATAGACTGCTGGAGCAGCAGCATAGCTTCTTACGACTGGTGCTGAGTAGGCAAGTGGAGCACCGTAAGCAACTGGAGCAACAGCTGAGTAGGTAAGTGCGCTAGGAGCAGCAATAAGTCCGGCTTGAGCGGCAGCGAAGAAGAGGGCAAAGCACACGAGGAACTGAAAAGAAATCGAGAGATTTATGGCACATGAATTACTATCCCAAAAATAGATCTCTTCAGACTCACTTTCATTCTGCTGGTTTTGGTTGGTTTATTTGGTTGTAGGCTAGAAGACAACTAACTTGATACTGATTTAAATCTGGAGGGTTGGCATATTTATACTACCCAACTGGGGTACTTAAGCAAATTGTAATAATAGTGATTTAATTTATCGTGATGATTGCTGTTGTGGTCTTGCTAGATTTTGCTGGACCAAAACCAGTTGTCATCGAGGCTTCCGAGTATGCGTGGTATTAGTTTAATGTGTCATTAAAAGATGAAAGACACGCAAAGATACATATACGCCGAAATTGTCAATCTAATCCAATTAACTTATAAAAAGGTATGCGGTATGTGAAGAATGTCATTTGTGTATGTTTTCTTGTTGATTTTTTTAAAAGTTTGACTACTTTATCTCTAGGAAGCAATAGTATAATACACATGTTCCATTTTTCGATAGTTCTTTAGAACTCAAGACAATGATGCTGTTTCCCCTAACAGTGGAATGTGTTTGTTTAAAGCCAATGTTTCATTTAGGGGCTCAGAGCCACTTTATTTTGTTAATTAACTAAAGGGCGACCTACTCATCTCCCATGGGATGTGCCCGGCGTTTTATCAGGAAACTACTTACTTTCCTATTACTTGCTCATCTCATAGCAGTCCAATAATCAAATTCGTAGCGTAGAGCTTGCTTTTCCTTTCAGTGGTACTCTCCGGTAAGAGCATCAGAAAATACTTTCTCATGCAGGCTAAAATTCGTGCATGAAGGTGAATGTTCGACCGGTAGTGTAACACGGGCCTAGGCCATCATAGGGCTCGCAATTTGATGCGGAAGAGACTTAAAAATGTGAGAAATCAGCCTCAGACAATGACGGATCTTCTGTTTACTAGCAAATGACCTTCGTACCTGCATGTGGAATATTCGGACCCTTAACAGACTATGTGCAGCCAACCAATTAGCAGAAGCTCTTGACGCATATGGTTAGACCAAAATTAGGATGAAAACTCTTGGTATACATGTGTGTATATGTATGGACTATGTCCATTTGGTACAGGAAACAGAATACGCCTCCATGTCAATACGCCAAGACATAAGTGCAATGTCGAAATAGAAGCCGGATTAGTAAAGGACGTCTTGGTATGATAATTCGAACTTAGAAGCGGATGCTATGTCCTTTACTGCCTCAAAATTATGTCTGTCTATCGTGATATTTTGTCAGTCTAAGTTAGGGTCTTGGAAAAGAGATGTTGGCCATGACAACTCATGCAAACGAATCAAGGAAAACAAACTTCGGCTAAGTACATCGAAAGTCGATCCCTTTTAATGCCACGTGCAGCCCAACATCTATCGGAGGCATTGGACTGTTACAAAGCAAATATTACCGCCATTACAGAAATGTGAAGGGGTGGACCGGATAAAAAAAAGACGAAAAACTGCAACATCTTCTACAGCATTTATTATCGACGGTAAAAGCAGCACCAAGTCTTTCTTAATCTTTTAATCCACTTCCGCCAGCATCAAGTATTGAAGATCAGTAGCAACACTACCAAGATGCTGATTCTAACTTGCTGAGTTTTATTCGACCATCATAACAAAAACCAGCAGCGGAATGAGCGGAATTCCAAAGAAGAACTGCAGATGCTCACGAGCTCTACGAGCAAAAGAGGACAGGCAAGCTTCTCAGATTGAAAAAAATCTCAACGAGAGCTCTGATGTCAGAAAATGATTTTGACAAAGTGATACTGTTTAAGGTTTAGACCCGAATTCAAAAAAAATAAATCTTTATTCATATGACATAAGGTGACAATATTGGTATAATATTATAGTTCAGTGTACTTCAGTTCAATATTAACTAGCGAGAGTGCTGCTAATGCAACATCCCCCTTAAGATATAAAGATATTAATCAGAATGTAATATTTTGATATATGCACGTTATTGTGTACAATGATAATGTTTTTTTTTTTTTTTACAAAATTAAAGAGTTAACACAATAAGTATCTATAATTATTTGTTTTTTCTTCTCTACATACGATGTATTCTTCTTCCGGATCTGGTAACTAAAGCATCTGTTGAAACTCGTCTTGGTGTTTCATCTGTCCTTACCGTATCGTTTGTGGAATCTTTATTGGAAGCTGTTGGAATGCTATCAGGTGTCTCCGCTAGTGGTATCTCAGTTATGGGCTTTGTCTGCAACGAATTTAAATATGGAGCGTTAATTGAATGAACTCAGTTCCTACGAATAACCCGCTTATTTGTCTCAACTAAATATGAACGAGGCTGAACTTGTTTTACAATTTTCCCGTGCCTTCTGAGATCAGTAATCCACACGAAATCTCCTGGTTCTAATTCACTCAATTCCCTCACTCTATATCTCCTATCAAAATTCATTTTGTATCTCCTCATATAAGATTGTTCCTTCGGTATTAGGTTCCGGAAATCCGGTTTTTTCTTTAAATTAAAATCTGGTAGAGTCTCCCGAAGTCTCCTCCCAAAACTCAGTTCTGCTGGACTATATCCACTTGATATCGATGTATTTCGATACGCCAAAAGTGCCAATTCAACATTCCCTTTATTTTTTTCAAAATATTTTTAGCTACTTTAACTGCGGACTCTGCAGCACCGTTGGCCTGATGATATTGTGGGCTGCTGGTGATCACATTAAAACCATTCCTTGGCAAACTGTCGGAACTCCGATGAGTCTAAATTTTGGAATTGTGTTCCACTGTCGGTGTAAACACTCTGCGGTATTACATGTCGATAAAACGTTGATTTACATAACTGTATGAAGTCTCTCATCCTCATTCGTATGAGTTCCGCTACCTCAGAAAACCTCGAATGCCATGGATATTCTGGAAAATCAGAAGCTATTAGTGGTTCATGCTTATTTGTCCTTTGTTGTACGCATGCGGGGCAAGTCCGCACTTTATCCTCAATATCCTTAGATATTCCGGGCCACCACATAGTCCTTTGAGCACGTATTCTTGTCTTCGTAATACCCAGATGGCCATTATGCAACTTTGCAAGCATCATATGCCTTAAATTTTTTGCTATGACAATTCTGTTTTTCCGTAATAGCACATTGTCAATTACTGCAAGTTCGTCCCTTACTGCATAAAAGTTCTTCATCTCTAAACTAATTTTGTTTTTCGACGGCCATTGCGTTCTAATGTACATTTTTAATTGTTGACACTCTGGGTCATCTATTTGCGATTTAATTACCTGAACAATATTTTCATCTTTCATTTTTATATTATGGAAAGATATCTGATGTACATATGCGCTTATTTCCTCGTTCAATTCGTCTTCTTCAGGAATATCCTTCAATGGCGTTCTGGACAAATGATCTGCAACGACAAGATTTTTCCCCGGTATGTAATTAATCAAATAATCGTATCTCAACATTCGCATCCGCATACGTTGCAATCTTGGTGAGAGATCATCTATGCTTTTAGTTTGTAGAATTTGCAATAGAGGTTTGTGATCCGTTTGTATCTCAAACCTCCTTCCAACTAAATAATTTTTTAGTTTTTCGCAAGCCCAAGCTATTCCCAATGCCTCTCTTTCGATATTCGCGTAGTTTTTTTCTGCTGCTGTAAGACTTCTTGAAATATATGCTACTGGGTATTTATCTTTACCGTGCTTTTGCAGAAGAACTGCACCTAGTCCTTGTTGGGAGGCATCGCATGAGATAATAGTCTCCTTTACTGGATCATAAATTCTTAAACTGGGGGCTGATGATAATCTTTCTTTTATCTCCTTGAAAGCTTTTTCTTGCGCGAAACTCCAGGTAAAATCATTTCTTTTTTTTAGTAGACTTGTAATTGGCTCAAGAATAGCTGATTTATTTGGAATGTACTTACCAATAAAGTTAACCATTCCTAGGAATCGCTGAACTTCTTTAACATTGTTCGGTGCTTCCATATCCCTGATTGCCCTTGTTTTACCTTCATCAACTCTAATTTCTCCCTCCGAAATAGTGTGTGCTAAGTACGAAATTTTTGTTTTGGCGAATTCCGATTTTTCTTTATTAAGCGTCATCCCTTTGGATCTTATTCTTTTGAGTACAGCCTCTACACACTCATCATGTTCTTCAATAGTCTCACCCCATATTAGAATATCATCCATGTGAGCAACACAATTCTTCATGCCCTCCAAGAGTTTTGTAATTTTTTTTTGAAAAATCTCAGGAGCCGATGTAATTCCGAACGGTAATCTAAGACATTTATATCTTCCAAAAGGGGTTAGAAAAACTGTCAAGTTCTGAGATGCTTCTGACAAAGGAACCTGCCAAAAACCACTATTCGCATCAAGCTTGGTGAAAAACTTGGCCCCAGTGAGTTGCGAAAGTAAATGGTCGACGCCGAATATTGGATGCACCTGCCGTCTAACACACTTGTTTAACTCGGTAAAGTTTATGCAAATCCTAATGCCTTCCTTTTTGGGAACAACGACCATTGGTGCGCACCAATCCGATGCATCCTCCATGGGTGCAATAACTCCACTTTTTACCCTTTTTTCTAGTTCCTCCCTAACCTTGGTAATTAAGTGAACAGGTACTAGCCTCGGAGTTGAAATTGCATAAGGTTACGCTTTTGAATTTAGCTCAATTTCATACTCTTCTTTAAATGTTCCCAATCCTCTAAACACTTCTTTAAAGTCCTCGAACCAGTTTGCCGTCGAAATATGAAATAGTTTCTTTATCAATCCTAGTTTTCCTATTTCTGTTTTCCCCAATAAAGGCATTATTTTTTCTTTAGTTATGTAAATCATTCCCTCTATGCCCTTCTCTCTATATTTTAAATTTACTTTAGCTTTTCCAATTACATTTATTGCTTGGTTGACACTGTACAGCTTTGCCGATGTTTTTTCAATGTACGTTCCCACGGTATTCTTAACCGCTGCCCAAGGTACTAAGGTTACATCAGCACCTGTATCCACTTTAAAATTTACTTTCTTTTCATTTAGTCTTAAATCAATGGTCCAGTCTTGCGATACTGCACCAACAAAAAATTCCTCATTCTCCTACCTAAACTCATTTACCCTTTTTGTCCTACATAACCTTGCTTAATGTCCAACCCTCTTACACTTATTGCAATTTATATTTTTAGCGGGGCACTGGTTATACTCATGACGCTCAAATCCACATCGCATGCACTTTTGATCTCCTACATCTTTTTCCCTGCCTTGAATCCCCCCTCTCCTATAGTTTTTCATTTGTCTATTAAGTCCTATTTTATGTTTCTCGTTTCTGCTTTTCTTATCGGCAAAATGCTCCACTCTACACACAGCTGGTGATACTGGAAAAAGCTCGTGTTTTTGCCTGAGAAGCTCCTCTACCTGGCGAATCGACGTAATAGCTTTCTCTAATGATAGATTTGGATCGAGCTGTAATCTGTCACTCAAGCCTGTGTCTTTCATACCTACAATTAGGGTTAATAAAATCATTTCATCATGCAAATTTCCCCATTCGCAATACTTTGCAAGCGCATGCAAAGCTGACATAAATTCCTCCCCTGTTTCATCCCCCTGCTTTCTTTTAAGAAATTTTGCCCTTTCGTATATCAAATTTCTTTTGGGAATAAAATATTTTTCGAATTTATCTATACATTCAACATATGTTGTAGGAGGTGGAGTGTATGACGAAAATATTTCTTCGGCTCTTTCGCCCATGCAGTATATAAGTACGAGTGCGGGTCAATAAGTCCGTGACTTTTTGAATTTCTGACCTCTTTACTGAAACAGCAACACTGCTCCTGTCAACAGGCATCTGTCAGTTGACTCCTGTCAAAATTTAAACTTGCTGCGTCAGTTAGTTTGTGTTTGACAGCTATTTTTATCAGACTACTCACTAATTTGAGGAGAAAATGGAAAAAAGTGAATTTCGTGTGCTTATTAAGCATTATTTCTTGCGAAAAAAAACCATTACCGAGACCAAGGCTAAGCTTGATAAATACTATGGGGACTCTGCAACATCGATTTCAATGGTAAAAAAGTGGTTTACTGAATTTCGTTGTGGCCGTACAAGCACTGAAGATGCCGAACGTCCTGGACGCCCAGTTGAGGTCTCTACACCCGAAACAATCGAAAAAATTCACGATATGGTGTTGGCCGACCGAAGATTGAAAGTGCGAGAGATTGTGGAAGCCGTAGGGATCTCGCATGGCTCAGTGGTTTCAATTTTGAATGATCACTTGGGCATGAGAAAGCTTTCCGCAAGATGGGTGCCGCGTTTGCTCACAGTCGACCACAAACGCAATCGTGTAACAAATGGCAAAAATCCATGAATTGGGCTATGAATTGCTCCCTCATCCACCCTATTCTCCAGATTTGGCTCCGAGTGACTACTTCTTGTTCCCAAACCTGAAGAAATGGCTTGGTGGAAAAAGATTTGACTCCAATGATGAAGTCATCTCGCAAACAAAGGCCTATTTTGAGGACCTCGACAAATCATTTTTTTTTGGAAGGGATAAAAAAATTGGAGAAGCGTTGGACAAAGTGTATAGAGCTCAAGGGAGACTACGTTGAAAAATAAAATTATTTTTTTATCAAAAAATCTGTGTTTTAATCCAAAAGTCACGGACTTATTGACCCGCCCTCGTATGTTTACCTGGGATTTGTCAGTTGTCTCGTGGAGTCCATTTCCCATTCGATATCGTTCAAAGCGCTTGAACCATTTCTCCCAGTCTGATAGTACAAATGAAAATTCGTCCGGGGGGCTTAGGGTTATCTGCATCTTTTGACTTTGAAGATGTGTGGTGCTTCTTGATGAGTAATTTCCTTTTTTTTTCCCCTTTCCGTCATGTTAACACGTGTCTCCTCAATTTCGATGTGGTTTTTGCCTGGACCAAGTTTACTATAAAACACTGTTTGGCTTAAAGGTTATTTATTTTTAATTGCTCTATGTGCTTCTTTATAAGTATTTTAATTACTTCCCTGTTTTGCAATTATTTGTTTCGAACAGTTTTTATTTTTTTCCGATTTGTGCTCTTATGAGGTTAAGGGTTTTTGTTTCTCTCTTTTTTCAACCGCTGCCACCAGGTTTAAGGTTTAGACCCGAATTCAAAAAAAAAGAGATCTTTATTCATATGACATAAGGTGACAATATTGGTATAATATTATAGTTCAGTGTACTTCAGTTCAATATTAACTAGCGAGAGTGCTTTAACATCAACTAACTTAACTACCTAAGACATAGATAAGGCCAATAAAACATAGTTTTAAGTTGATATCAGCTGTTTGCTTTACATTTGCGTGGTGTGTCCTTGAAGCTGCTTGCTTAAACCCTTAAACAGTGTTAAGGTTCAACAACCCCGACAACGGACTCAAAAGCGGAAGAATTTCCCAGATGAAATACATAGTGCATTCAACATTTGACACGGTGATCTTCTTTCAGGCCTACCTTGACATATTCAAAACCAAGGTCTAAATAGTGCTTAAGAATCAACTGTGTGGGTCACTGAAGTAGAGAATTCAAATTGTATCAACGACATTTATTATAGCTCATATTGGGGTATTGCCACCAGTAAAGCTGGCCAATTATGTCCAAGGGGTGCCACAAAGCGCTTGGAACGCTAGATTGGAGGAGATAAGCAGAAACGATATCACCCAAAAATCAATCGCTGAACTACTCTTTTAAATTTACTGAGTAACAAAGTCTTCTCTCCAAACTGTCGACATACAAGATCCTAGTCCCGTCGGATTTGCTTTATGCACAAAGGCTTCGAACTTGTAAAAAGCGCATAAAACACTTGGCCGTTTCGAGAAAAAGATACTGCAACTGGAATAGAAGATTCAACGATCTTCAACGTTCACTGCGACATGGACCTAGTGGAGTGCCTACGGATCCAACGTCCGAGAGGGCTGGGTTGGGTGTGTTGAGCAAAGGAATAACACAGCTTCGACTTAAAGACCTCAACCAACAACACCGGAAGCTGCTGGCAAGAGATCGTGTAATCCAGACAGGCTTGTTGGCTAAGGCCTAGGTTCAGCTCGGACTATAATCCAGTCTAAGTGAGTAAGCAAAATTAAGTTGAAAATCCAAACAGACAGAAATGGAAACTTGTATGGATAAGCTATGAAATTTAGTACCGAGAAGCCAGAATATGGATCTTGATGTATGTCCTATCGGAGGTGGCATAGATATGCAAAATAAAAAAAACAGAATTATAAAAATGATTTGTGCAAACAAGCAATGGAATGATATACTCCTCAAGAACGCAGAATAATCATCACCATGATTTGATGAACAGTTCGTCCGTGATTTTGGCGCAGCGTGCATTTCGTGCCCGTTTTTCTCGCCATCCGATTCCTATTGGTTGTTCAACAAAGCGTTTAGCCACACGACTCTTACAGATTAGCACAACACGGAACTGAGCAAGCCCTAGACGTCCTCGTACCTCTTGTCCATGCGCTGAATATCGCTGCTGTGCCTGAGGAGAAGGCCCCGTCTACAAAAACCATACGATGTGCAAAACAATTTTCCATTTCACGGGCGTCTCTGCAATGCATTTTGGTGAAAGACTTGACGATGTTTTCTTAGAAAATGCAGATAGTACATCAACTGATGGGTGTTGACCGTGAATCGCTCACGCAGTCCTGAATTTCATCAACGAAGTGAACGATTTTGCGTCAAAAATAATCATGGAAGACGAGGTCCATTTCCACCTATGTGGATTAGTTAAGAAACAAAATCCGCAGTTCTGGAGCTCTTAAAATCCACGAGTAATGAACAAAGAGCCCCTTTATCCACTCAAAGACAGTGAATGATGTTCTGTTTACACACTGGAGGATACATTGGAACATTTTTTCTAGAATGGCGCAGGCTAAATGGTCACTGTGAGCTCTACAGATTCATTATCAATAAATATTTTATTCCTTCATTAAATGAATCGGGACTAGAGGACATGCGGTTCCATCAGAATGAAACAACGGCATACCATATACCGAAAAAGCTACAATCAATATTCTAAGGCTGACGTTTTCCAGTCGCCCGGTATCGCGTTTTGGCAATTTGGACTAGCTCGCAAGATCACGCAATTTGAACGACCGAGACTTCTTTATATAGAATTATTTAAAGTCACGGGATCGCGTGAACAAGCCACAAACTCTAGCAGCCCCCAAGGAGAACATCTATCAACACGTGGAACAAAACCCAAATGGCAGGGGGCAATAAACCAACAAACAGAGCAGATGGCAAGCAAAGTAAGAACCGACATCTGAAGCTCCTTTTAAATGTAAGCACTCCATATGACAGCATGTATAAGAAAAGTATACAGAGCCTTTGTATAGTTTTTTTCATCCCCGCCAAACTCTATGCATTATTTAGAATGACGATGCAGAACACTCATCAACATATTTGATACATTTCGTGTTAAACCGGGGTTAAAACTAGTTGGCATAGTTCTTTGAAACTCGCCAGCCAACACTATAGGCACAATTTCCAATTTCTTGCACAAGCTGATGAAATTGGGATCGCTTGTATAATACGGCGGGCTGTCACTAATGCAAATACTGAAATAGTAACGACAGAAATGGGTCTGACAGTGAATGAGGATTACACCAGTGATATGCTGCCAACAAGACGGAAATCGCAACGTCAAGGAGTCGAAATAGATGGCCATACCTTTGAGCAGGTAAGGGATTCTGTCATCTTAGACTCCGCTTTTAACTCAGATGGATGATTATAACTCATCGGAAATTTAACTGGCGCACTGCCAGTGATGATTAGGATTAACTCTGAGCATGAGAATCTAAACATTCTTTCGCGATCTCCATGTATTGTTAGTTTGTTGACGATAAGTAGACGTGGGTTAAGGTTTTCTTGTCAAAATCAATAAATCGCATTTTCGTTCATTATTCTCATAGAATAGATTGTTTGACTTGACAAACGCTGTCCTTTGGTCTAAAATAACAATCGAGCAACATTATTATCAAAATACACAAAGGTTGCTTTATGTTAGACCCTTATCATAGCAGTCCTGCTATAGAGTGCAAAGGAATGACGTAGATATCCTTTACCTTCTTGAAGCGCATATTTCATCGACTGATTTTTCGCCCAGTTTGGTAAGTTACGTCTAAGAGAAAGACATTTGCCATGGAACTCTACCAGCTATACAGAACCATTGATGGCTAGAAACTGCGAATGAATACTATCGCTTCGGCCCGAAGCCCTTCGATTTCTGTCCGAAATGTCGTAGAGAAAGACCTCGGTAGGTAGCGCGAGAAAATATTAGAGGGGCTCAACCATCTAGGTATAGTTTGCCCCAAACAGTGTTTACTAAAATGGTTTATTCGGTGAAATTTATGCAGACTCCGCAATGTAGAGCCATCATAGTAGGGAAGTAAGTAGATAAAGAGCCCACAGGTACCAGACTAAGTACTTGGAAGTCGATTAAAATTTTCATAATATAAAGAAGGGGCCTATTCCGAAATGGAACCTTTGCGCAAATTATGCAAAGCTATATCATTCGGAAATGCAAACCAAACAATTCTAAAAGGCAGTAGTGCAAATATGTTTTGCTAATATATGCAAAATTAAGCAAATGTCAAAATCGTGTTGCATTTTTAATTTGTTGACTTTGCGGACGGTGTTTGATTCGGAGAAAAAAATGTGTGAAGAAGAAGAAAGGAATTCAAAAACGGGAGGGGATGCAAGAAGATGGGAATATTTCGAGGTTTTCCATGAAGCTTACGGCAAAAAACCACATGTAGATCCACCTTTGGATCCATCCATAAATTGGCAGTACACGAAAGTTAGCAATGTTTGTCTCTCGTTCGCACTCTTTTGTTTTCTGTAAGGTGCTATTCCAACAAAAGCTCTTACAGGATTTCCGTAGTAAGCATTTCAAATTGGCAAAATTTTGAAAGAATTGTATGAAGGGTCACCGTCCTTTTTTTTCGATTTAAATTTTTATTCAAATAATTTGTTTTACTTATAAAAAACAAAACAAATTTATCCTTTTCTACACCACTTAGATAAAAGGCACATTTTTGAATAGTATCCCCAATAGGACTAATCCTTAACTTTTCCCCTTAAGAAAACAGCTTACAATTTTGTAACCGAATTTTAACGTATTTATTTTCCACACATTAAAAGAAATGTAAAAGATCAAAACAAGATCTCCACGATAGCACTGATCATTAAGAACTTTTTTCAAGGCTCTTAAACCAAAAGCTCTTTAACAGAAACCCAAGGAAAAAAAACTGAACAAGTTACCAAACGGACACTGGTAACTCTGAATGCATATCAATTTAATATGGGTTAATGGGGGTAGCAGCAGCCACAGGTCACAGCCAATTGGTAATCAGTGTACACTCAGATATGCACTGAATAAAATGTATTGGCTCTACGCCAGATGGAATTGGAAATTCACTGGCGGGTAAACACTTTTTATGGGGGTTTCTTTCAATTTAATATGGTGAAAAAATATGACACGCTACTGATTTTGAAAAAGCTTCCCCATAGGACGTGTACTGCCAATTTATGTTGGATAGAGTATAGAAGTTTGTTGATTTCGACTTTGGAAGATAGGTCTGAAGATAAGCCTGAGACAGAAGATGGTTTGGATATGCCAGCCTCTACATCGCAGCCATTAAGAAATGATAAGCACTTTAAAAGAACAACGATGAAAAACAAAATCATGGAATTCCTAAAAAAAGAAACTGGTGGGGAACGTAGTCGCCATGAAGAGCAGATGAAAATTGAAAGGTAACGGATTAATATACGACAAGATATTAAAATAACATTACACCGAATTGTCTGATTTTTTTCCAAGTAACCAAATTTTTATGAACTAAGAAGTTCATTGTGTTGCATTTATTAGTTCTGTATTTGAATAAATAAACAGAAATACTCGTCTTCTTCTTATCCTTTTATTAACCCTTTCCTCGTTATACGAACTTATGCGTAACGAGTTTCCCATTTTTACTGCATCGCTGCTGCTCCGCTCATGGGGTTGGCTAATGTCGCAGACCGCAGAACGCGTCTACATACATCTCGATCCTGGATCGCTTCAGTGGTTAGCCCCAGGCGTTGTTGCGCATTTGCCATCTGAGAAATTCAGGAATTCTTTTTCCGACCTCGTTTTCTTACAGTTGGGGTGACCGTAGTTGATAGTGCCTAACAACCGTAGTCTAACAACCGTGGTGTAGAGTTTCCCCTTTAACTTAAGTGGAAATTTTCGGTCGCAAAAGATTCCCGAATTTTCCCGCCATTTCATCCACCCCACACTCACTCTGTGGTTTACGTCGTCGTCACATTTCGCTTCCATGTTAACGATTGATCCTAAGCACATAACGATAGTGCTTTCCGTCTAACATTATATCCGGAACAGGTCGCAACGGATGCACAAATGGGCACGTCAAATGCTCCGTCTTTGAACGACTTATTTTAAACCCGTTTCTCTCTAGCGCATTTCTCCATGAACCTAAGGCCTTCTGTAAATCTTCGACGTTATCGCTAAGTATAACTGCGTCGTCAGCGAAGAGAACTGGCGTTACATTTGCTTCGCGCATGCAGTCTTTTAAAAGATAGTCGAATACTACGTTAAAGAGGAAAGGGCTAAATACGCTTCCTTGATGCACTCCGACATTAACTGGAAATTCTCTCGTTAGTCCAGCAGAGCTTTTAACCGCAGTTTTCACGTTTCCGTACTTGTCTTGTATTACCCTAACATACGTTTCCGGTACGTTTTGAGACCTCAGCGCGGCCCATATGAGATCCCTAGGCACTCGATCGAATGCATTCTCGAGGTCGATAAATACAATGTGTAAATCCTTAGACGAATCTCGGTGCTTTTCCATTATTATTCGTAGGCTTTGGATAGCGTCCACCGTCGATCTTCCTTCAACAAATTCACACTGGCTATTATCGAGCTTTATTATTTTTATGAAACAGAAATACTCGTAAACAGAAAAAAAGGCATTTTTGTCTTTAATTACGTATGTATTATCGGGGAAATCGCAATGCTGGAAGCAATGTCATTATGTCTCGTTTCTGCATCGCTTTAGCGCTGGCTCTTGGAGTTTGAACAGCTACTTCTTCTAGATTCAACAGTCCACTCCAGTACCAATGTGATGTGATGTGATGGTCGCTATCAATCTCCTGATTATGCACATCAGGAACATGTTCACAATAAATAATATGGTTATGCCGAGCTATGTAGGTTGTAACGAAATACTTTGCCTTTAGTAGTTTTAACACTTGCAAAGATTTCAACTCCCGAAATTTGCTTTTCAGCATTCCAAATGCTTGTTCAATGTATACTCGAGTAGAGTTTAAGCAAACATTAAACTTTGTTTTGATGTTCGTTTAGGAACCCGTTATCACGAAATGGTACCATTAAGGGCTGAACAGAATGAGAAACTGAAGCTTGAACCTGTATCTGTATCTCGAAGTTGGGTGCTATTCAACTTCAAGATACAGATTAAACATGTATTGAACTTTTGAAAGCTCGATATGAGATACAGATTCAAGCCTCAGATTCACATTCTGTTCAGCCCTTTAAGTAAGATATCTATGGATACGCTGAATCTCCTAAAAAATGTGCTAACTTGGGTAATTGAATTGTACGATTTTCTAGTGCTACTCCCAGTGGGCTATTTCGCCATACAGCAGCATCATGTGTCCTCCTTGGCCAGCCAAAGTATATGGGTGTTTTCATAAACGTCGGAAATCTGCGTTAGTACAATCGCATTTCTTTTCTCATGCGTTTTTGAACACACACACGCTGCAGAATGTCGGCAGGTCTGCTTTAGTTCAGTTGTCATCAGTCATTGAGTGTTCATAAACGTCAGAAATGGCAGCGAAGCAAATGGTTCAGAGTTGGATTTTTAAGTTAATGATGGAAAAAAAACATAATTAAATAATCGGAAAAAAATTGTAAAAATATTTCTAAAAAAATGTATTCTTAATTTTTTTGTTCTTATCGCGGCCTTTTTGCAGTAAAAAAATTATGGCTGCACAATCTGTCCGACATCGATGACATTTCGACGTTTATGAACAGTAGGTAATGTAGTTCATCTAAGTTAGTACGATCGTCAATCTGAATTCATGAACAGGTCTAACGCAAGCCTTTGTTAGTCTGACGCTTATGAAAACACCTTATGTCTGTGAAGAGAAATTTAGCATCGCACATAGCCTGTAGAAGTAACAGAATATCATTGCACAGCGGGAAGGAATTATTTTGTATAAATTTACTTGCAATATTACGGAATAAATTCCATATCGGTTATAAAAGCTGTCACCGTTTCGTGAAGCCTTGAGAATTTTAATGTGTGAGCCATCAATACATCCAACAACATATACTTTAGGTGGCGCTACAGTCCGGGGTGGACCTGGGCCTCAGTCAACAAGCTTCTCCAGTCAGCTCGATCCCTGGCTAGCTGCCTCCAGTTTCGCACGCTAAGTTGGCTGAGGTCCTCTTCCACTTGCGTGCCACCTGAGTCTTGGCGTTCCTCTACTGCGTTGTCCCTCGGGGGCGGATTCGAAGACTTTTCGGACCGGAGCATTGGTGTCCATGCACTCTACATGACCCAGCCATCTCAGTCTTTGGATCTTCACTCTTCTGGCTAGGTCCATGTAGCTATACAGTCCATACAGTTCGTCGTAGTATGTCCTCCTCCACTCACCGTCAATGCAGACGGGACCGAAGATCGCCCAAAGAATTTTTCTCTCGAAGCAACCAAGAACACCCTCATCCATTTTTGATAATGTCCATGCCTCTGCGCCATAGAGCAGGACCGGGATTATTAGGGTCTTATATAAGGTGACTTTTGTTGTCCGAGAGAGGCCTTTGCTACTCAATTGCCTTCTTAAACCAAAGAAACAGCGGTTGGCAAGAGTTATTCTTCGCTTGATCTCAGCGCTGGTGTCGTTGTCTGTATTTATAGCGGAGCCTAGGTAGACAAAGTCCTTAACTACCTCAAAATTATATCTGTCGAGGGTGACGTTCTGTCCGAGACGTCGGTGTTGGTTGTCCTTTTTGCTTGACAGCATATACTTGGTCTTGCCCTCATTGACCGCTAAACCCATTTTCGCCGCTTCCATCTCAATACTCGCGAAAGCGCCACTGACATCACGCTGCTTTCTCCCGATTATGTCAATATCGTCGGCGTATGCGAGTAGTTGGACGGACTTTTGAAAGATAGTGCCTCTTGTGTTTGCTCGTGAGTTTTGCACTATTCTTTCAAGTACGATGTTGAAAAAATCGCATGACAGCGCATCGCCTTGTCTAAATCCTTTCTGGACATCAAAGGTCTCGGTGAGATCTTTACCGACCTTGATGGAGCAGCGTGCATTCTCCATCGTCATCCTGCACAGACGGACGAGTTTGGCAGGGATGCCAAAACTAGACATTGCTATGCATAGCTCGTCTCTATAGATGCTGTCGTTCGCTGCCTTGAAATTGATGAACAGGTGGTGGGTATCGATCTGAAGCTCATGGGTCTTTCGAAGATCTGCCGTAGTGTGAATATCTGGTCGATGGTGGACTTTCCTGGCCTGAAGCCACACTGATATGGACCAATCAGGTTGTTGACGAACGGCTTCAGGCATTCACACAATACGGCGGATAAGATCTTATATGCGATGTTAAGGAGACTGATGCCTCTGTAGTTGGCGCAGTTCAGAGGGTCTTCCAACAACATATAGGAATGGATAATTTCTGAGAACATGGAATTCGTCTATCTTCTTGTTCGAACCCACTTAAATTCTTGGTCACTTTATGAACCTATTTCGATGTCTAGTTATACGCTTTATAATCTTGATAACAATAGAATGCGAAGTTCCTTGACCAATATTAAATCGATCCGATAAGTCGCGATATGTGCAACGTTATTCCATAACGAAATGTAAAGCGCTGAACACAAATTTAGTCCGGACCTTCCAGCTTGTGTCTTCCAACAAGGTTCTAAAATGAACTCAATTTCCTAGAAATAGATTACGGAAAAGAAGGTAAAAAAAAACAACGATGTACAAGTTTACTATGTAATCTCAAAAAATGCCAGATTTTAAGGTATACAATGTTGCAAATTTATATAAAGAAGGGATAGTTTTCTTGCAACCATCCAATAAAGTGTTTAGAGTTACATTCAAAATGTTCATTGTTATTTTTTAAAACAAAAAAGCAAATAATGGGTCGTATTGTTGATTCCGTACCGCACTCGTTTCGCAGTCTTTCCGTACGGGAAAATTTTTTTTGCATTGTTGGTTCCTACACGGAAAACTACCTTACCTACTCATTTTTCCGCACCAATCTTTATTGATGATTCCGCATTATCGATATTTTTGTTAACTTACTTTCCGTGACAGTTTCACTTTGGAAATTTTTTCGGGAAAGTGAAAATGAGGGCACGATTGGAACAACAAAACCAACTCAACATGGAGATAGTCCGATTGGCGAGGGGAAAACTAAAGAAGGGAAAAAAAAGGCTGTTAGAACTATAACTAGAACGAAATAGCAACTTATAAGACAACTAATGTGGAGGTCTGCAAAAATGGGGTCATAATTTCTGTTGGACATCTTGGACATCTGGAGACTCTTTCGAAGTAATTTGTTACGTAGAATCTGAACCCTAGGTCCTAATTGGAAGATCAGGTCAAAAGATGTTTAAGGTAAAGCACCCAATTTTTTTTTCTTGGCTACTTATAAAGTTATGTAGAGGATATACAAATTTTTTTAGATAAATTTCGACCTATCTCCTATCCTAATGTCTCAAAAGAACCCACGATTCAGATTCTATGTAGCAAATTACTTCGAAAGAGTCTCCAGATGTCCAACAGCACTTGAGACCATTTTGACCTGAACAGCAAAACCTTGTTAACTTGTGCTACATTTCATGCTTATTTCATTATAGAATTGGTGTTTGTCATCACTAGGCGCTTGTATGCGGAAATGACTTCCATCAACCACCATTACTACACCCGGAATAACACACTTTTGGAAAAAGTTTACTTTAGCTTCCCTCTCTTCGTCCACATTCATTTCAAGGGATATCCATTTAGTGCAAAGAATGTTTTCGAATGATTCTAACACCTCGGACAGCACTAGCGAAAATTTGGATTGCGCAATGTTGACGTTAAAATCTTTTCCAACGTGCGTCGTGCTGATAGCTGCCTTCCGCGAAAAAGCGCAAACAGTCAGCCAACTTTTCTTTAGTGGAAAGTGCGCTCTGTCTTTTTCTTTGGTTAAGCGAATGCTCCAGGTCCATAAGCACGTGTTAGAATGCAATTTTGTTAAGGCGAAAGTGTCGCAGAATTAAACTGAGCTTAGACCAGTGGAATACATTTTTTGTATGAAACTTATTCTTTGTCGTTTACTTGCAAAATATCAGCTGAACTGCATCGCAAAACCCTTCGCTCATGTCTTAAAAAACACACTCACCAGTATCACTATCACTATCTGAATATACAGTGGGCTGCAAAAATAAGTTTCCACGCATATAAGAAAAACAAACATTCACTGATTTTTTAAAATAAATATTTATTGTTAGAAAATATAATGAATTCTTCTTCCTTACGAGTATATTCCATTAAAATAAAAAACACTGCAATTGATTCCAAAAAAGTAAACGTGAATAAAAAAAAACATGATATTTGAGGACAAAATTAAAAATTAAATGCAGCAAAAATATGTTTCCAGCCACTTTAATAGCCGCAATGCCCGCCATTGTTCAATGACATGGATGCTAATCTTTGTAGCATGGAACGTGTGAGTTTTCTGCATTCCTAAGCTCCATAATTGTGGCCATAATTCGGTAATGCTCCTCTTGAGCTCATTAATATTTGTGGGCTTCCTTTCAGAAATCCTTATTTTGAGCAAAGCCCATAAGTTCCCTATAAGACAAAGGTCAGGGCTTTGTGGTGGCCGCTGCATACTGTTTGTACCTTCCTTAGCAAAATATTTAGTCACAATATTGGCTTTATGTATAGGGACAATATCTTGCTGAAGCACACAATCTTCACCAATAAGGCGCTTGCCCTCAGGAATTTGTCCAGGATGACAAATTTGCCTACTCTAAATGAGGAAAGACATCCCCATACCATTATGCCCTTTTGAACAGATTTCAAGGGAGGTTTGGCACACCTGTAAGACAGTGCCTCACCTTTTTTCCTCCAGACGTAAACTCTGCCATGGGAATAGTTCATATGAATCATGGATTCGTCGGTTCAAAGCACTTTATCCCAGAAATCATCATTTTTTTAAGACATGTTGATGACAAAACTCTACTCTTTTCCTAATGTTGACCTTGCTTACGTATGATAATTTGCGAGCAACACCACCGCGTTTTCCATCTTCATGGAGACACCTACGAATTGTGTCCACCGATGGTAATTTTATAGCCTCGTTCCTTATTCTGGCTCGAATATTTTTTGCAGATAGTAGTGGATCAATTGAAGATAAATTTTTTATAATAGTCCTCGTCCATCTTTAGCAAAGACAGCTACGACTTTGTTGATTGCCATGTGGGTTTTCTTGAAAACTTTGGATATATTTCTATTTGTATAGCCTTGGTTATGCATATTGATGATGACCTTTCTTTCTGAGAATGTAATGCGTTTATATCAAAAAAGGCTAAAATATAGAGAACAAAAGATTCTTACTCTTATTAGGGAGCCAAAGATAAAAATTATTAAAAATTCTTACCGCAAAATGATTCAAAAGAAATAGTTGAAGTCCGAAAAATTCCAAAATTATAGAAAAATGAAACTAACTGTAAGATATTTGCAGGAAAAATTGGTGGAAACTTATTTTTGCACTGCTTCAACTGGGAATCAAACTCAAAATGACTCTGCCACAGCTCATCTTTGTAACATTCCATAGAGCAAAAGTACAGATAAGTTAACCGTTACTTGAACAAGTAGTAAACAAACGCTGCAGCAGAAAAAACAAGATCTGTTTGAGAAGACAGTAAATTTGTATTTTCAGAACTCTGTGGAAACTTCGATCCACTGCGATCCACTGTAAATAGATCATCATTTCCATTTTATTTATTTTATGTCCTTCGGTTACATCAAAACCGCAATTTTCGCAACGTCGATAACGTTATTTCTTCTGCAGTAAGTGTCAAAAGTGTCGGTAAACTTAATTATACCGCCGGAATCAACAATACCAAAAAATTTTTCGTTTAATATATCTTTCCGCACGAAAAGCCTTTCCGCGCCGAATCAACAATAGGACCCACTATTTTCTGCACAGAAAAACCATCACGCAAACCAAATAAAAGTTTGAAAATTATTATAAGGACTCGTCATTATCAACCACTGGTTTGCTTAATTCCATTGCGGTCGTAGCAGCACAAGTGTCGCCGAAGATTTTGGTCGCCCTATTGAGATCACCATACCAGAAATGGTCGATAAAATCCAAGATATAATCGACGAGTGAAGGTGCACAAACTTTAAGAGTCTACAGGCTTAACACATTGATAAGTGGTTTCAGGTTTGCAAAAGTATTTAAATATCCCCCAGGTAGGTAGTAAGTTTGCTCACATTTGACAACAAGCGCAATATTTTGCCAACTTCAAAGGAGTGTTTGGAAATGTTCAATCACAATTCGAACGAGTTATTGTGCCATTTCATCACCGTGGACGAAACATGAATTTATCACAATATACCTACCGGAGACCAAGGAACAATCGAGATGATTGACTTCTGCTGGTGAATCGATGACGAAGGATGCAGGCCTTTTGGATCGATTTGCCGCCGATTTTTACCAAAACCGACTGCATTTAATGAGGAAAAAAGTTCTCTTCCACTTGGACACCACAGCCGCGCAAATGTCCGCAGTCACAATTGAAATAAAGCACATCTTTAAGGGCCCCGAGAAATCGTATTATTTGACGAAGTATTTCGAGCTAAAGGAAATTATATTGAAATTTTTATGTTTTCTGTCGAAAAGAGCGTCCTCTTTTCCAATTTCCATGGACTTATCGGCCCACCATAGCTAGAGACGTATGAAATACGTATCTACATTAATTTTTGTGAAACTGCTACACTTGGATTGTTTTAAGCTTGACCTCGTAATCAAATACACTATTTTATTTTACACAGTCTTTCCAAGCCTAAGATTGGGTTGAATTGCGATCATGCCCAGATATGGGAAGAACAAGACACTTATAATAAAAATTGTGTCATAAAGCTGAGCTCATTAATACAAATCCTATCTAAAATATGAATTGAGGAAGCAAACTCTGTAATAATTTACAGAAATTTATGTCTTCTCATAGGCTTGAAGCTAAAATATTAATAAACACCAAAACGATGTCTGATTAGACACTTCCCGCTCCATAACTGACCTATCTTACACTAAAAGTCGTATTCAATACATTTTTATCTTTTAGTGAAATAAATAAATTAATTAGTTTCTTCAACTTTATTGGCGGTGTGCTTAAATATAAGTCATTCTTCGTGTAGGTTCTTCTGGCATGAATATTCAATACCGCTGACTTAATTATCTTGTAAACAATAAAAATCCAGATCGGCTTTGATTATTTCGGAAATACCTGTATACATTCAGATACATATTTTGTTTGCTTGTTTGTTTGTTTGTTCAATTAAATTAGTTATGAGTCTTGAGTGTCGATTTGTTTGTGTTCGAAATGCCATACTTATTCATGCGTTTGATTGTTGATTTTTTTTTAATGTCATTAGACAACCTCTCCTCCAGCAGAAGGAAATTAAAGAAAAATTCAAACTGGTTTTAATTGCAAGATGATATTGTGATACAATTGTCATGGACAAATCTGTATTGTTACAATACGTGTGAGTACCGCAGCTGAGTAGTATAAATTTGGCAATCTTTCAGAACTGAATCAGTACCAAGTTAGTTGTCTTCTAGCCTACAACCAAACAAAACAATCCAAAACCAACAAAATGAAAGTGAGTTTGATGAAATCTATTCTTGGATAAGGATTCGACTAAAATCTCTCGATTTCTTTTCAGTTCCTCGTGTGCCTTGTCCTCTTCTTCGCTGCTGCTCAAGCTGGACTTCTTGCTGCTCCTGGCGCTCTCACCTACTCAGCTGTTGCTCCAGTTGCATACAGTGCTCCACTTGCCTACTCTGCACCAGTCGTAAGAAGCTATGCTGCTGCTCCAGCTGTCTATAGCGCTCCAGCTGTTTACAGTGCTCCATTGGTCAGGAGTGTCTACAGTGCCCCTTCAGTTTTGGCCGCTGCCCCAAGTCTATACACAACTCTTCTAAAGAAGTAATTTGAGCACACCTTTGTGATACACTTGTACGATGATGAATTTTGATTGAATAAAGATTTAAGTATTTTGATTTTGCAATAACTTACTTTTGTTAGTTTCCATAATGAGAAAAGACTTTAATTCCAACCGTTTGTTGTCTATTATTCAGCATTTGTTCCTGTTTCAGAAAACCCAACCAAAACCTGTTCACAGGAAAATTAATCGTTGATCTTTTCGCATTCGACATAAAAGATGATCGCTTCCAAGATTTAAATAAGCAAAAAAAACAATCGTTATTCTAGATACATATTTTAAATTATGATTTAAAACATTTTTAATAGTGGGCAACCTGGGACGCGATTTTAGCAAAGTTTAGTGTGTGAGAGTACAAAATGTATTGTGAGAAGTACGTAACATAAGATGTCGTAACTGGGCATTCTAGAAATATGGAAAACGCTGAGAAGTGTCAGCCTGGCGATACCCAAACTTGCAACTGGTTCTATACATTAATTGAGCTTATTTTACCTTCAAGTGGTAATCATCGGGTACTAGTCGATGTCTATCCGGATGCGACTTACAAAACTTAAAAGCGCGAGTGCTGACCAGCAGACAAAAATAGCAGCACTATAAACGGGACGGCGGATGAACTCCCCAGATGAAATCAGCAGTGAAGTAAAATTCCGAAATGATCAAAATAAGATCTTATACGGGCTAATCCTATTTGGAGCTCAATCCAGTAAGGATTTCAGGATGTTAGGGTTTTGAAATGGAGATGGTTGCGGATGAGCTCTTAATGGACCAACGCAACGGCAGTGCTCATGTCCAAAAACAGGTAACCGCTAGTTCTAGGGGTATCCTAAACCTAACCACGACCGAAAGACACTTTTTTTTTCAGGCAACCAAAATCATGTAAGATGAGTGGTTGTCTAAAATTCAACAACAACAAGTCAATTTACACTAATAAATTAGTCTCCCCATTAAATGTTGGATGCCACCCATAGAGTGAAATAACCACGGAGCCTAAAGATCTTTCTCTCTCTCTATCCCATTTTGCGAAAAACTTGACACGTGCTCCGGCATTTTAAGAGTATTCCTACCCTCTTGAGTATTAAGTTGTTTAAAAAAAAAAACTGGCCCCCCAGGTTGGGGTGATGCTACAGGGGTAACTGCCCATCGAAAGAAAACGAAAGTTACGGAGCAGCAACGAACATTGTATATGGATGGACAGCACGACAACCGATAACGGACTTAAGCTAATCGTCTTGCGGCGAGGCGAAACATCATCTCATCCAATACGCATTTCCCACATCCCGATATTTACAAGGAACTTGGAGAACTCCTAATCAATCAGCCTTCAACCAGACTGACCAGATTGCGATCGACGCAAGGCACGCCTCGGATGTCCGAACGCTCTGAAGAGCAAATATCGACTCGGACCATTACCTCGTTGTACACATGGTACGGTTGCGGGTATCCTCAAGCTAATGCAGCCGGCTACATTCGTCAAAACATTTTTCGATAATCATCTCTCTTAATTTCTCATGAGAGAGAGGTGCCGCCAGCAATAAACATCGAAGACCAGTGGCAACGCTGCCAAAAAGCCGTCAGAGATGCCGCTTTTTTATGGACTGCCATAAAGAAATCCGTGATTTGATGACGAGTACCGGCAAACAAATATAGCTAAGCAAGATGCACACAAAGCGGAGGTGCGTAGTAGGGCAAGAGCTGCTGAAGAGGAGAGACGAACACCAAGTTCTCAGAAGGAAAAAGCAAATAGCATTTAAAGCTCGCAGTGGGGAAATTTGAGAGGTGTTACTCGGAGAGGTGCCACGGATACAAATCCCGAACCGAAGACTGTAGACGCGAATAAGGGAATATCCGAGAAGAGGCTGGGGATTTGGAAATAGCATTTCTGTAGACTGTGTAACGATAACGATGGGTAAAATGAACCTTTCAACATTGTAGATTTAGACCAACAATTCCACCCACCCACCCCACTTCACTATGAAGGGAGGATAGTCATATCTACTCGAAAGCATAAGTTAAACATAGCTGTAAAAGTAGACCGCCTGGCTACTGAGCTCTTCAAACCAACAGGCAATGACTGAGCAAGGAGCATATACCGACTCATATGTAAAATATAGTCGGCCAAAAGTATTCCTGATAAATGGAATTTCAGCACTGTTTGTCGGATCCTTCAGAACTGCGCCAATTACATGCACATCAGTCTTCTTAACATCGCATACAAAATTTTATCTGCGGTATTGTGAGAACGCCTGAAGCCGTTAGTTAACAACCCTTGTCTTCAGGCAAGAAAAGTCCGCCATCGACCAAATATTCACACTACGATAGATCCTGGAGAAAACCCATGAGCTTCAGATCTATACATACCACATAATCATCGATTTCAAGGCCGCGTATGACAGCATCTATAGAGACGAGCTATAGAGGGCAATGTCTAGTTTTGACATTCTGCCAAACTCTGTGCAGAATGACGACGTAGAATGCACGCTGCTCTATCAAGGTCGGTAAAGATCTTACCGAGACCTTTGATGTCATGCGATTTCTTCAACCTCATTCTTAAAAGAATAGCGCAAAACTCTCGCACAAACACAAGTAGGACAATCTCTTAAAATTTCGTCCAATTACTTGCATACTCCGATGATATTGACATAATCGGAAGAAAGCAGAATGATGTCAGTGTCACTTTCGCGAGTATTGAGATGAGGCCCCAACTGTCAACGAGGGCAAGACCAAGTATATGCTGTCAACCAGAAAGGACACCCAACACCGACTTCTTGGACAGAACGTCACCCTCGGCAGATATAACGCTGAGGTAGTTAAGACTCTGTGTACCTAGGCTGTTTTAAGATTGAAGGAGTAGAAAATTTCAAATATCTGCGAGTTACAATAGATCAACATCTTAGTTGGACAAACCGCGCAGTGAACTTAAAGTAGTAATAAGTTTGTTCAATTCGATGTTTCTGCTAGCATAAGTGGTGTGTTCATGGGAGGACCGAACGTTTTTCGATACATGTGACATGACGTGGCACTCAAACGATAACGTCATTGTAAGACACCTCCTGACGGACTTTCGAGTTATTATATTTATTTTGTTAAGGATAAGGATTGATAAAAAATTAAAAAAAAAAAATACTTCAGTAGAACAAATGTGAATGGCTTCCGTCTTAACCCAGTTACCCCTATAATTATTTTTGTAAAAAAGTAATGTTTCTTTAGCAATAACTTAGAAGGAGAAGCATAGAAAGCATGTCAAAAATTTAAAAAAAAAAATTCAATAAACGGTGGGCCGCTGTGGGGGCGTATGTTACAGGGTACAGTAGGACTATATGCATGTAATAAATACTAGCTGTTCTAAGAAGGTTTTTATTTATTAGCTCTTATGATATAAAATAAAGCATTCCACATGGACGCCAATATCGCACTTGACACACCTGGTGGAACATTGTCCACACCTGGTTCTTTTTTCCTGCTTAGTTATATAGTGTTCCTTGTCATCATATCTAGAGTCTATGGTTATTGAGGATGGCCGACTAGGACTAGGCTTATCACGTTGTTTATTGCTTTCAATATTTATAATTAGCAATACGACGACGGAAATTTAATATATCCAAATTTCCCCTATAATATCTGTAGAGTAGGGTTACCATATTTTCCCGAGACCTCGTCGGGACATTTTGGTGAAAGGTACTCGTAATTTTTAAGGGTATTCAAGCAAAAGCTGATGGCAACTTGGAAATTATTTAATCTATTAATTATTTATTTAATACTTACAAGATACATATATTAAGGAACCAAATACAATTATTCATTTTTATATTTATCAGATGATTTCACCTGAGACAATAGTTGTTGATTTCCTTTTACGATTTTATAAAATTCTTCACAAGTCATGTTAAAATTAAACTTACATTGAAGGATAGCTTCCACTATGTCCTCCACTGCGCGGACATTAATGAAAATACGCGCTACACAGTTGCGTTATGGCCGGGAATACTGAAAATATATTATTAAGCTCGTGTGATGTTTCAGTCTCAAAAACCTTCACCCATCTTTCATTGATATTTTTTGTTTTCCATTCTTCGCTTTCTATGTTTCTTGCAATAATGGCTTCAAGTGAATAAATTCAGGAAAACAGTGATCGCCGTTAATAGATGCCCCTATTTTTAAAATATAAAATGCTCTCCTCTATATTAATCCACTCCGGAACCTTGGTTAAATTCATCCAGCCGAATGATTTGAAATGATCTAATTGTGACACCAATTTCTCAATATAATCAATAGTAACGCTGTAAAACTTTACCACCTCCTCTTCAAGTTTTTTTATTTCAGTTTCTAGACCGGGATTTGTTGTTTTAAAACCATGTACTAATTGCATAGCCATTATACCAATAAAATTTGAGACTTAAAATCGATGGCTGGCATCACGGAGAGCCACCTGGTACGCGAATGATATAATACTGTTTGGAATGAGACTTCTGCAAATTCGCAAAAAGTTTTAAGCCTCTCTGTTCTGACTGTATAGATTGAAAAATATTTGAAAATCTTAATGACAATTATTTCATAATCAATCGCTAGTGTATCTGCAGCTGATGATATTGAATTGTGTAATATGTGGACAGGATAGCCCACGCCTTCTATTTCTTTATTAAGTTCTGTCTTTAATTTGTAAAACACATTGCACACCCCACTTCTTTGAGCTCCACCAAAATTTGTATTAGTATTATCGCCACAGAAAGCCACTAACTTCTCAGAGGAAATATTTAGGTCGTTTAACGATTTCAGACAATAATTAGTTATAGTATCTGAAGTTTCATCCAGTAGAGCTTGCAATCAAAGTAATTTTGTTTTTATATCTTCTTTCACATCAAAAAATTGAATCACTGTCGGAAACAGTTTTTCTGCTTTGTGGTTACTTGCATCGGTGCCGATTCCATAAAATGAGACAGATTCCAAATGCGAAACACACTGAGATAAAGAATAAGGTGCCATAATATGCTTAATGATAGCAGATGCTTTTGTTCGGGCCGTAGATTGTTTGGCTGCTATTTTTGAATCTGGATACATTAAAGAATCCAGTTTGCTCAAACAGTCCAGTGATTTAAATGATTGAAGATACGAGTAGTTGATTACTTTGTATGCTGTTGTCAGTTCAGCTTCACATACTAACAAATGTTCACTTGAATCAGTTCTTACACAGAAACTGTCTATTTTGCTTGATGAGGATGCAGATGACATTTTAGTTTTTTGTCCAGTTGTCTCATTATGATGCTTGATATCGCTTTTACCTCCGTGGCTCCGTGGCATCTTGCAAAATGCCCAAAATGCTTCTTCGTCTGTCTTTCCCTTCTTAATAAAAGACCACTCTTTAGTGTAGTTATCGCTGAAATGGCACTTTCTTTTTGGTGGAGCCATTATTCACAATAATTAACACTTAATTTGAATTTCAAACGACTAAGAATTAGTAGGTACGAATTACAAATAGTGATCGAACGAAACTTAAACACGTGCAAAACAATAGCGAGCGGCGAGCTAACTGGGTACATACAGTGTTATTGGAATGACACTTGGAAAGTGTACGCACAACGGGACTCAAGAAGAAACGGTACTCGCATTTGTTTTGGAAATACACTTCGCAGATATACTTCGCAAATAATTTCGAAGCTATTGGAATTCGTCGAAACATTTAATAGATCGACGGGATGTCGGGACACCGCTTTTAATAACGGTGACATGTCCCGACGTATCGGGACGAATGGCAACCCTACTGTAGAGCCACCAAGCATTTTCCACAGACATATCAATGCAATGGAGAATCAGAGGCATGTACCATTTGTTTCCTCGAATGCTAGTACCAGTTATACGGAACTCTCTCTCAGTGAGTTCATGTATCATATGCAAACCAGTACAAAAAATTGTCTATAAAGTAATCGTAGTGTTTTCCATATCCCAAAGTCTCTAATTGATCTGCATAGGTCAAAACTACGCTGGCACCGAGACCAAGCTGAGAATATCGAGCATTAAAAAATATAGACGCACCTTGATATGGTTCGAACCATGCAATGTGATCTCCTGATGTGGCATCAACCTTCTTCTTTTGTTCACTTGAGAATAGCCGCTTACTAACGAAATTCCAACCAATCATTTCATTTCTTCAATTTTGACGTCATTTGACGAAGTTTTCGTGTTAAATATATATTTGTTTCGATGTTCAGCAATTCAAATACGTCTTCAGAAAATGACAAAGAAAACCATTATATTGGAGTTCTTTTGATAGGAACATCATAAAAAGGTAGCCCAATAGTAGGTTTTGGCTGTAACTAACTTTTTTCCGATTATACTTCACTAGACGTTTTTTTAAAAGTTCCTGGGATTCCGAAGACACTGTACTCTTAAATTGAAATCCAATTTTGCTCTATTATCAAAATGAAATGACATAATGTGAGTGTGCCATAATTTTTGCATTTATGTTTTAGACAGATAGAGAACTAATTAGTGCAATGAAGCAATACACATGCAAAGAATGCGGAATTATTGTTTCTGCTTATTTGACCAATTTCCGATCCTTTCTGTCATCGTCCTGCACAATGTGCGCGAACAAGCAAGCATTTGGCTGAGCATCTCGTGCAAACTGGATTTACTAGAGATGTCGCAAGGGTTTGCCGACACTGTATTGCTCGTTCGACAGAGAATATTACTGCTGTGGTCAAGGACGTCCAAGAGAGACAACAGACATCGACAAGACACCGATGCACACAATTTGGCAACAGCAAAAATTCGTTGCGTCAAATTTTGATGAAAGACCCGAAGATGTTCCCTTATAAAGTGCAAACCGTTCCCCAATTGCTGTCTGCTGACCGTCAAGTGAGGTTAACTTACTGCTATGTTCTGTTAAGCCTGGTGCAAGAAGAGGATGTTTTCGTATCCAAAATCGTAATGAGCAACGAAGCCCATTTCCAATTAAGTGATTATGTGAATAAACAACTTTTGCGTTTGTGGAGCGCGGAGAATCCACCTCAAATGATCGAAAAGCCATTGCCATCCGATCAAAGTGACATTAAGGTCAGGCATTTGCAGAAAAAAAGTGATCAACCCTTAGGTTTTTGAGGACGCCGACGGCACTACTGTTACCGTAACTGGTGAGCGCTACAGGCAGATGTCTGCAGCCACAAACCTTGCATGTCTTAAAGGCCAAAAATGAAGAAGAAATCACCAATTTGGAGCCAGATTTTTTGCGAGCAACAATTTAAAATACCGTAAAACGAGCACAAATCTGCATCAACTAAGGAGGTGGTCATTTGGCCTGTCACTTCTAACAAAGTGGCAGCCAATTTGCATTAGAACATAACATTTTCCATAGAAACAGCAGCGTCATCTGCTCCGGGAGAAAAAAAAAATCGAAACTTCTTCACGATTTGAATCAAGTCACACTCTTTGAATAGACTTATACTTTATTGCCTTATCATCGTTACCAATTTACAGTTTACCATTTACTTCTTAAGGAGTGCACTGTAAACGCTTGGAGCACTAACAACATGTGGAGCACTAAGGACACTTGGTGCACCGACAACATGTGGAGCACTAAGGACACTTGGTGCACCGACAATATGTGATCCTGCGGTGTAAAAGGTTGGAGCAGCATATGCTGAACTAACCACTGGAGCAGCATAACCATGTGTGCTATAAACTGTTGGAGAACTATAAACCGATGCAACAGGAGCTATTCCAGCTGAGTATGTTGTGTATGGAGCAGCATATGTGGCCAAGGCTGGACTTTGAATAACATGACCCTGGGCAGCAGCAGCAAAGAATAGAGCAATGCAAACGAAGAACTGAAATTTGAAAAATTTAATTCGTTAAATTTGAAAATAATCCAACTCATGTTTGTATATCTCAAAGCCACCTTCATATTGAAAATTGATTTGTTGTCTTGTTACAGTTCGGTAAACAGTAAAATTATGACTGATATACAATTGACAAATAGATCAGCTTTTATACAACTCTCGTGGGTTAAGAATTTCCTATTGTCTTCGATGGATCGAAAGATATTTCATATCCGGCAACTGGTTTAATTGTCAAGTACTGTAGAATTTCGGCCTACAGGCTGATTAATCGAGAGGTGATTGGACATTAGGTCTTCGTGTGTACTCGTATGGTATATCCTCTTTCAATTTTTTTCATCTTTTTCGTTTATTTTTACAAATTGATTGAGTAGTTGTATATTCCATGCGGATTCTACTGAAAAGGAAGTATTTAACATAAAAACATTTCATTTCAGGGCATAGAATCATCGCCGTGAGCGGTATTTTTTTTTGTCGATTTCCTTAGGCTGGCTTAAGTAAATTCGTCGATAATTGGTTCAGCCATATGTCGCAGTTCAATGAGCAAAAGCAATGGTATTTGCTTTTTGCGGGACGTTGACCTACATTCTAGGTCAAAACAAAATATTCCTCTGCTGGCTCTTTTAAACAAACATTCGTTGGGTCAAGATACATATGTATCACTATTGTGTAGCTCCTCCTTCCAATTTTCTCCTTGAAACGATCTAAATGACTTTTCACATATTTTTGATCCCTAATAGTACGTTTACACAGACCCGAAATTCAACATTTCGGACAAATTCAACATTTCAGCCGAAATGTTCCATACAATTTCTAGCATTTCGAAATGTTGAATTTCAGCGAAATGCTGCATTTCGTCTCTGCATTTAGAAGGTTGTCAAACCGAACAAACCTTTTTAATTTTTCCGCACGTCATTCAGCGCACGTCATAGCGCTTACAAAAACAACTTTGAAAGAAGTCAGCTGTTCCAATATTTACAATCACTAACGACAGTGTGCCTCAACCAAAAACAGTATAAAAAAATTAAGAATTGGGAAGACAGCAGCTGTCATATAAATGTTTTTCGTTCAAGGTAAGCGGTGAAATGAAATTCCGAAATTTCATTTCGAAATGTTGAATATTTGGTCGGTGTAAACGTACTACGAGTATAACGTCGAATTTCCATTATTGGTTGCTAACTTAGGTGGCCTTATTGTTCCTTAAGAACGTGGGCTTCAACTTCAAGCAGTTCTAGTTAACTCAACACTTGGCTAATTGTTTCAAGTCGGTTTAGGTCCCTTTTTATTTGTGTGTGCTTCTTAAGACAAGATTATTCTCCACTGCGTTGTCCTTCGGGATTAGATCCACTTACGATAAAGTCCATGCTTCAGTGCCATAAAGTGGGACTGGAGTAATCATGGTCACATAAAGAGTCTCGTTACTCAATTGTCTACTTTCTTCGAGCTCTATAAGCAGGAGAGGAGAGACGAACACCAGCTACTCCAGAGGAAAAAGAAAGAGCATGAGAAGCGCGCAGTCGAGGAAATTGAGAAATAATACTTCAAAAATGAGATTCGAAAGATTTACCAAAAGGTAAGGGGCTTAAGCCCCGGACCGAAGCCTGTAGAGACGAACAAGGGAACATCGTAGTAGAGTCACAGTCGACGCTGAGGATCTGGAAAGATCATTTCTATAGACTGTATAAGAGCGGCAATGAAACAAATACCGCTATCGGTCAGAATGAATCGCTCAACCGTGACGATGTAGACCAACCATTCCGTCCACATTACCTGGATGAATTGAAGATAGCAATATCTAAGCTGAAGTGCAATAAAGCTGCTGGAGTAGACGGCTTGACCGCCGAGCTCTTCTAAGTGGCAGGCGATGACTTTGTAATGAGCATACTCGTCTCTAAAATATGTTCGAACGAAAGTATGCTCGATGAATGGAACCTCTGCATTTTTAACTCGATCCTCAAGAAAGGAAAACCACTGACTTGTGTCTATTACAGAGTCATTAGTCTTCTTAGCATCACCTCCAAGGCTTTATCTGCCGTTTTGTGTAAATGCCTGAAGTCGTTCGCCAATAGCCTGCTTGATCTATGTCAGTGTGGCTTAAGGTCAGGAAAGACCACCATCGAACAAATATTCACACTACAGGAGATCTTGGCATAAACCTATGAGCTTCAAATCGGTACAAACCTTCTATTTATCGACTTTAAGGCCGCGTATGACAGCATATATTGAGGTGACCTATACAGAGCAATGTCTAGTTTTGGCATCCCGTCCAAACTCGTCCGTCTGTGCAGGATGACGATGAAGAATGCACGCTGCTCCATCAAGGTCGGTAAAGATCTTACCAAGATCTTTGATGTCTCGAGAACACTCAACACCGACGTCTCGGACAGAACGTCACCTTCGATAGATATAACGTTGAGGTAGTTATGGACTTTTTTATGAATTCAGAAAACGACACCAGCCCTTAGATCAATCGCTGCTTCTTTTGGCTATTAAGGCAATTGACTAACAAAGCCGTCCCTCGAATAACACAAGGCACCTTATATAAGACCTTAACAATCCCAGAATCTAAAATGGATGAGGATGTTCTTGGCTGCTTCGAGAGGAAAATTCTTCAAGTGATTTTCGGTCCCGTCTGCATTGACGGTGAGTGGAGGAGGAAATACAACGACGAACTATATAGACTGTACAGCGACATCGACCTAGCCGGAACAGTGAAGATCCAACGGCTGGGTCATGTAGAACGCATGGACACCAACGCTTCGGTGCGAAAAGTCTTCGAATCCGCCCCCGAGGGACAGCGCAGTAGAGAAAGGATCGAGCGGGCTTGAGATGCTTGTTGACTGAGGCCCGGGTCCACTCGGGAGTATAGCGCCACCTAAAGTAAGTCTGCTTACTTCTGCTGATGTCTTGTTGGCAAAAATTATAGCAGAGCCAAAGTAAACAAAGTCCCTTATTAACTCAAAATTCTACCTATCGACTATGAAGTTCTGTCCAATTCGTCGATGTTCTGTGCCTCTTTGTATTGACATCATATTCTTGGTGCTGTACATATTTACCGCTAAATCCATTTTGGCAGCTTTCATTTCAGTACTACCGAACAAACTGGTGACAGACCACTGAGTTTTCCTAATTATGTCAATATCATCGGTGTAGTTAGCTTATCTTAACGAATGCTGACATTTGCGATGATGATATTGATAATGAGATGTAAAAATTTGGTCGATTGTGGACTCTCCTGGTCTGAAACCGTAACTGCGGCTAACATTGTCCATTCTGAACTTTCAATTTTCAATGACCTAAGTAATGCTGAGGTCAAAGCAAGTTAATCCACATAGACTGTGGATTTTATGTAGTCCCAAGGAAAAAAGTCTAATGGTGTGATGACACTTGATCTAGGCGGCCAATTCGCCGGTTCAAAGAATGAAATGAACTGTTCACCAAATGGTTTAGGCAAAAAAGGCAAAATTTCATGGGGGTATGTGGCAAATGGCACCCGTACTGTTGCAGCCAAATGTCATCTGGAGCGCGGATTTCAATATCAGGTAGCAAACAGATAAGTTAAGGTCGTCTATTTTGCTAATTGACGTAGCCATTTCGACAGAAATAGGCCTTTTCGCTAAACAAAATTTTGGTCTAAAACATCTAATCTTCCTGAAGCTTTTCCAGAAGCCAAGGAATGAAATGGAAAAAGTTCAGAAGGTCGGCCAGCTTTAGTTCTTCTTCTTCAGCATAAATGTTGTATGCTTTTAAACTAAGATCCTCATGTAAAATAAGCCAAGTTGTTGCATACGACAAAGCTGCTAAAAACGGTACCGAATTAATTCACCACGGTTATCTCGTACACTCGCGCTACCTGCGGCTTATTTTCTTCATTGGGGGCTAGTTGTGTTTATTTAGTCGGGGTTTATCCAGTTATGAAAATTGGGTTTTAAACTTCCCGATGGTGTAGCTAATTGTGCGTTTGGTTGACCGATTATATGGACCATACATTACCTCGAAAGTGATCCAAATACATTTCTCATAGAAATCTTATTTATGTTATATAGCTGAATAGTCTGAAAACGCTGTGCTGGACTAACTCTTTCCATGATGAAATGTCAAACAATACTGAACAAAAATATCATATCATTGTGACACGACGCATGCGCGATTTTTCACGTGATTTCTGAAAAAAGTGCCAGTAAAAGAATCACCCATTTCATCAGTTATAGGTTTCTGTACAGGCCCTGTTGTTTTGACAAGTTATTTACAACTGATTGTAAAACTTTACGTTGTTTCTGGAGCACAATCGCTCAATATCCTGTATCGCGTGCCTTTTGTACTGTTTTTCTTTTAACGAAGCTCATGTTCTTCACGTCTCACGCATCTTCATCAGAAAATGTAGTCAGATTGGAAAACCCTACAGCCAACTTCTACCGGAAGACCGACTGGGTTTAATCAACCTCAAGTACCATTAAAGCCTTTGGAACTGGCTTAACAAGCTGAGCAGGTTCAAGGGGCTTTGCAGTTGATATGGTTTCCATATTACTTAAACGTGGGTTCATACGTAAGACCCAAAAAATTCAGTCTTGGAACAACCTCTGAAAATCACGACTTTGAATATTCATAGACTAGATTCTCTCCATCTCATCCCAAATGTCCTAGGTTGAGCCTCGACTTGCCTGCTTCTTTTGCCATTTACAAAGTGAATTCCATTGCACGCCGTACTTCGTTATGGAATTGACTACACGCGAACATCAGCCAGCTTTCGCAATCCTATGACGTATCAAGATGCCAATAGGCTCTTGATCGTGATTAAAAAAGAGGCTAAGGGCTTTGGTTTTGAAGACATCCATCTTAAGTTCTGTCTTTCTCAGATACTATACTTTGGATCCACTCGTAAAGGTCCAAGGCGAAAGCAGCCAATACCACCTATATTGTTGATTGTTACAATAAAACAAAAGGTGTAACGACCCATCCTTGTGGAACTCTGTTTTGGACTCCAAAAGCTTCATAATATTTTAAGGTCAGGAAACGTTATTGCCTTTTTATGTTTCGCAATTGTCCATTACTGGATAATGTCCATTGAAACCCATTCCCCACAAATAAGCCTTTCAATTATATTGTCGTAATCCGGTTTTTTTGCAATTGAGATTATTAAACTTCAATTGGTCATGGAATGCTGCTGGTAAATCCAATCCACAAAGTAAACACAAGCCAACCACCAAACAATAATATTTTGATTCAGACTGTAATTGAAATTGAGTTACTTTGTGATACTTTTCGACAAGACAACACCTGAAGAAGTTCTTGAATTAAGTACTTGTACTCGAACGGTTGAATCTCTGACGCAATATGTAACATTCTTGTTCCGGAAGTATGTGCGAGCCACAATACACGAAAGCAAAAGTGTCGTTAAAGTTAAGCGTGTAACCGAAACCCGGTTCTTGGAGGCTTAACAGGTACAAATTGTATTTTTGGAGGTTTGAGCTCATTATTCTGTTTCTTTTTTAACCAATTAACTATAATCTTCAATTCATATCATTGAGTAGGGATTTTTGAACGTCTCGCATGTTTTTGATAAGCTTACGAGTACATTGGAAATTCTCTTTGTGAAAAGCGTCATCAGAATGACTATGTCATTGTCACTATATAGTAAGAATACATATTCTATTTGACATCGAGCGATGCGCCATACCAAACTGAATGCTTTCCGTTCCATGTGTGATGTCTTTGCTGTGGTTGAGTCGCTAGGCCCCAACAGTTAAAAGGGCAGTCTGGGTAAGTTTCTGGGTAAATAAAGCCATTAAAGAGCACATTTTCTTGATACATCTTTTGAAAATTAGCTTCGAGTAAACGAACTAAATTGTTCACTCTTATAAATGACCTCGTTAGGATAGAATTTTGTGTACTGCAGCTTTGTTGTTTGTAACTGTGATGTTTGTGGTATTCGTGAAAGTCCATCTGCATCATTTACTTATTTTACTTTAGGTGGCGCTACAGTCCGGGATGGACCTGGGCATCAATCAACAAGCGTCTCCAGCTAGCTCGATCTTTTGTTAGCTGCCTCCAGTGTCGCACGCTAAGTTGGCTGAGGTCCCCTTTCACTTGCGTGCGCCACCTGAGTCACCGTCAATGCAGACGGGACCGAAAATCACTCAAAAAGTTTCCCCTCGAAGCAACCAAGAGCATCCTCTCCCTTTTTAATAATAACAATGCCTTAGCGCCATAGAGCAGGACTGGGATTATTAAGGTCTAATATACTTAGGTGTATAGGGTAAATTTTGTTGTTCGAGGTGGGGTTTTGATAGTCAATTGCGTCCTTAGCCGAAAGAAGCAGCGATTGGTAAGAGCGCCCTTGACATCTTGTCAGCTGCTTTCTTTCGTTTATGTCAATGGATAATCGTACTTTCTCCATCGTTATATTGCTCAGATAGACGAGTTGTGTAGGGATACCAAAACTAGATATTGGTCTGTATAGCTCGCTTCTATAGGGGCTGTCATACGTGGCCTTGAAATCGATAAAAAATCGTATGTATAGATCTAAAGCTCATTGGTTTTCTCCAAGATCTGCTGTATAGTAGTGCAAATATTTTGCCGATGGTGGACTTTCCAGGCCTGAAGTTAGACTGATATGGAGGTATCAAGTTGTTGAGGAGCGGCTTCAGGCGTTCACACAATACGGCAGATAAGGTCTTGTATGCGATGTTCAGAAGACTGATGCCTCTGTAGTTGGCGCAGTTCAGAGGGTCTCCTTTCTTAAGGATCAGGCAAACAATGCTGAGGTTCCATTCATCGGGCATACTTTCGTTCGACCATATTTAAGAAATGTCGCTATGTTGGGCTTCGCTTTGCTTAGACATTGATATCTTCACTTCATCCAGATAGGATGGACGAAATTGTTGGTCTGCATCTTTCAGGTTGAAAGATTCATTCTGCCTGACGGCGGTATTTGTTTCTTCTTCGGCATTATACACTCTACAGAGATCTTTCTAGATTCTCAGCAACGACTGCGACTCTTCTACGATGTTTCCTTGTTCGTGTCTTCGGTACGGGGTTTGTGTCCGTGGCATGTGTTTTTTACCTTTTGGTAAAACTTCCGAATCTCGTTCCTGGAGTAGCATCTCTCAATTTCCTCGACCGCGTACTTCTCATGCTCTTTCTTTTTCCTCCTGAGAAGCCGGTGTTCGTCTCCCCTCTTCTGCTCATAGATCTCGTGAGCAGCTCTAGTTTTTCTTTACAGTGCCGCATTGGTCGGGAGACAACCAGCACATCAGAAGCGGCATCTCTGGCAATATTGCCACTGGTCTCCGATGCTTGATGCTGGCGGCAACATACCTCCTAAGAGATTAAAGGAGACTCGATCGGAAAAAGACTTCGCGATCTCTTGCGATTGTAGCCGTGTGACGTCGAAATTCCTCACAACATTAGCTTGTCTTGGCGCTGATCGGGATACAACAAGGTAATGGTCCAAGTCAATGTTGGCTCCTCGGAACGGTTAGCCATAAAACTGGAGTGTCTGCCGTCGATCGCAATGTTGTCAATTTAGTTGACGTTTTATTTAACGGGAGTTTGTTTAAGTCCCCTTGTGTATACCGAGATGTGGGAGCGTGCTAGCTAAGACAATGTCGCGTCCATCCGAAAAGTCGATTAACCTGAATTCGTTATCGGCGGTGGTTCTTGCCGGCTACAGTACTGCCTTTCTCTCCTGCTAGCTTAGTATTAAAACCACCGAGGACAGTTTAAATGTAATAGTTAAAGCATTGCTCGTAGGTCTTGTACTCGTAAGCTGTCGTCATCCTCTTCCTTCGTAGGGGCGTACGCGAATATAAACCTTGATACAGATTGTTACGAGTCGTTCATTCACAACTCAGCAACTCAAGATATTTTGCCTAAGTTTGCCGGTCCGAATGGTCTTTGAATCCACCCCGAGCGACAGCGTAGTAGAGCAAGACCGCAATTCAGGTAGCACACGCAAGCGTGCGAAACTGATCGCTAGCGAAAGATCGATTTGGGTGGAGACCCCAATGATTCAGGCCCAGATCCACCTTAGGCTGTAGCGCCACCTTAAGTACTCGTAAGCAAGTAAGTAACTTGATGCGATGGTGGAAACGGCCTGCTTTATGGACCTCATTAGGTACACGCCCGTTTTAGATGTTCCTGTGGTTCAACATGGAAGACAGTATAAGTTGGGTGTTGGAAAGCTCACCTTACGTTTTGTCTTCGTTTGTTACTGTTAGGTATTGTCAAAATAACGATGGTCTGGCATAACTCAATATGTTCTTTTATTTTATTTTCTTTTCTTGTTCGCGAAGAAGCAGTTCATTATATAAAACATCACAAGTGGACATAGAGCTATGGCAAAACAGCTAAAGCTAAATGTGCATTACGGAGGTGACTGAGCCAGTAGCAGTGCAGGCAGCAGTAGTGGTTCTGGTGGAAACAAACAACAAAATATTTCCTCTCATTAGATAATAATTCTTCTTGTGAATATATCTAATGATGTATTTAATTCTCCTATTTATAGTGGTTCATCGAAAACAAGTAGTGGAATCTACTTTCTGTTAGTGGATCTTGATGATTTTCAAATTAGGGTCGCATGTGATACCAGTGCTCCTTGCACATTGTTCCCTGTTAAGTTTTATGAACAAATCCAATGCTTAGACCGTGCCATGTTCCATATGTTGATTACAGTGGGGAAAGAATTCTGGTCTTATGAGAGTACGATGCATCAATAACGTAAAGAGTTACCATGAAAAATATAGTTGTTGCAGTATCTAAAAGTAAAGGTCCTCCTTTGTTTGGTCGGATTTCAACTGCCTTATTAGCACCTATCCCAAAAGATATTGCTCACTTCAGAAAGTGTATCGGTGTGGTTAACCACTACTCAAATGTCATTAGCAAGTGCTCTAGTAAGATGTGTGGGTCTGAACTGAATCCACCCTTTAAGCCAGAGTCCACATATTTTGTTCCACGACTTATCGGCTTTTAGAGGAGGCATCTCACATGATTTCCTGTAGGCAGTCTCCACGAGAAACCACGTTATGTCAGTCGGTTCTAGCGTCAGTCAGTCTACCGGAGGCCCTAGACAGCTGCAAAGCAGGCTTAACCGCCATCCAAGAAGTGCGATGGAATTGGCCGGATAAAAGAGTATGAAAAACTGCGACATCTACAACGGCGATTGCTATCGACGACAAAAGCAGCGCGTATTTAGTTCCGGACTTGTTGTCGGAGGCAGACTTAGGCAAGAAGTCTTGAGATTTCGGCATGTGAGCGAGCGCCTCGTAGCAATCCGCATCAAGGCTAAATTCGCCAACATTAGCCTTATATGCGCGCATGCCCCCATAGAGGAGAAAGATGACGACACCAAAGCTACCTTCTATGAGCCCATGATCAAGACCTTCGAGCAATGCCCTAGCTATGACATTAAAAATATCCATGGCGATTTAAATACAAAGCTAAGAAGAGAGGGCATCTTTGGTAGCACTGTCGGAAGGTTTAGCCTGTAACGGATTCTGACTAATCGACTTTGCGACCGGACGAAACATTGTCGTAGTTAGCACCCGGTTCCAATATCGCTATATTCACAAGGTAACTTGGAGAATTTTTGATCAACCAATAGTCAACCAGATTGAACACATCGCTATCGACGCAAGACAGTCCTCCAGAATTTTTCGAGGACTCAAAATCGACTCGGACCATTACCTTGTTGTAGCTAATGTTGCCAGAGATCGCGAATTGCTTTTCCGATCGAGTCTTCGCTTCCGAGATACCGCTTCTAATGTGACCAATGCCGGCAAGCACGTGCAGGCACGCATGCTCTATGAGCAAAAGATGAGAGGGGAACATCGTAGTAAAGTCGCAGTCGATGCTGTCAGGCAGAATGAATCTTGCAACCTTGGCGATGTAGACAAACGATTCCGTCCACCTGACCGAGATGAAGTGAAGATAGCAATATCTAAGCTAAAATGCAGCAAAGTTGATGGAACGCAATGGCCAGACTGTGGACCTTCTCAAAGCGGCAATCGATGATCAGGTAAGGATCTTTCTGCAACTTTTCCCTTAAATATGGTCATACGAAAGTATGCCCGATGAATGAAACCTCAGCATTGTTTGTCCGATTGTCAAGATAGAGGACCCTCTGAACTGCGCCAACTACAGTGGCATTTTCTAAACATCGCCTACAAAATCATATCTGACGTATTGTATGAACGCCTAAAGCCGTTTGTAAGTGATGCACATCAAGTGCATACAAGTCAGAAAAGCCGATAATGTCAACCAAATGTTTGCACTACAGCAGATCTTAGAGAAAACCAATGAACTTCAGATCGATACACACCATCTATTTATCGATTTTACGGCCGGGTATGACAGCACCTACAGAGACGAAGTATCTAGAGCAATGTCTAGTTTTGGCATCCCTGTCAAACTCGTCCGCCTGTGCAGGATGTCGATGAACAATGCACGCTGCTACATCAAGGTCGGTAAACATCTCACCGAAAGCTTTGATGTCAATAAAGAATTTAGACAAGGCAATGCGCTGTCATGCGATTTCTTTAACATTATTTTTGAAAGAATAGTGCAAACACAAGAGGCACAATCTTTCAAAAGTCCGCCCAATTACTCGCATACGCCGATGATAATGTCATAATTCGAAGAAAACAGCGAGATATCAAAAAATGTATTTTACGGTCAACGAGCGTAAGCCCAAGTATATGGTGTGAAGCAGAAACGACACCCGTCACCGATGTCTCTTTGACATAGTTAAAGTAAAAGAGTTTGTCTACCTTCCAGTATTAATTCGGAAAATGACACTTGAGTTGACAATCGCTGTTTCTTCGCGCTAAGAAGGCAAATGGTCCTACTTTATGGCACGGTAAAATGGTCTTCGGTACCGTTTGCTTTGATGGACTTTGTGGAAGAGGAGATTCAGAAACGAACTATAGTAGCTGCGCATCAGTCGCATAAGTTGGCCGCAGAATGTGGAGAGAGACCTTATCCTTAATCCCTTCTTATATTATAGTACTTAATCAGAACTATTGGGCTTTGCATCAGACTAATGATCCTATTCGTAAAGTATCTACGTAAATGCATTTAAATCAATTGTATAGGGTCATCCAATTCATGGTCAGGATTTGACATTCCTGTTTAAATTATAAACGTCAAATTTAATTGTCATTCGAGACTGTATATGTTAAGTTTAAGGTTTGCCATTTTACAATATAGATAGTTCAACAATCGTGATTAAATTGTGAAAACTTACTTACGTTTCGAGCGTGACGAGGAGTTTGTGGTCGACAAAGTCGTCGATCTGAGCGTACTATAAGCAAAACTATTAAAAAAAAAATTTGAAAGAAATTGGCTCTGTTATAGATGTCTTACTGCCTACCCACCATCGAAATGCACGTTATATAGAAAATATGACTATCATTAGTGAAAGTGTTGAAGAAGTTCGAAATCTATTGGGATTGTCTTACAGCACATTGTAAAATTCAACTCCCTCAAAAATTGAATTCAGCTGACCACGGAATGAGGAGAACATACGTCGATGGTGCGATTGAACATCAGCTTTCGGACGATCAATTTCAACACAACATTTTCGTCAGCCATGAAAATAATAATTATTCACAAAAAGTCACTGTATGGTGTGCAATTTGGCATGATGTTGTCATTGGTGTAACCATCACCGTCATCGTTAATTCACGTTAGTAAAGCCAAATTTATTTGGCCTCAATCGATATGGATATGGAAGATATGGAGTTTCAACAAGACGGTGCCACAACTCACACAACATGATCCGTTTTGGCTTTATTCCAAGAAAAATTTGCTGGACGAGTTTTTTTTGCGTTTTAGTGATGTGAACTGGCCAGCAAGATCATTGGATTTGCGCCGTTGGAATTGGTTTTGTTGGGTACGCAAAAGAATATGTTTATACACACGATCTGCAAACGTTTGACACTTTGAAACCGAATATCCGTCAAATTGTGGTCGAGTTATTGCCCGATATGTGTCGAAAAGTCATCGAAAACTACATTGTCAGAATCAAGAATGAAGTTATATTTCATTCACAATGGCGAGATCCGAACAATATATTGAAAAACAAATTTTATCGAAATATAATTCATAAATGCGTTTTATTTAATTTAACTTTCGGAAGCACATAATGAATGACCCTGTATCTAAACTGGTTTCCCCAGCTAGTTAAGATCCAGTTTGTATACAACACAGCAGTAATAGGAATGTTTATACATAAATCTGACTCAAAAGTCTAACATGTTGAGTTTTCGGCACGTTTAATACAAGAATGGAGAACAGTAACTTACTGGCACTAAGCCAGCATCAACTTTTGCATTCGGCTTGAACTGACCGCTACACACATCAAATTTAAAGTCGATGAATACGTTCTCGTAGTCGGGAGATTCGAAAAAGTGATTTGTTCTAAATTTCAAATACTCGTACAAGTGCATTCACGAACTTAAACTGATTCTCATTTCTCACTCAAAATCAACAACACATATTACGAGCGGGGGCGACTTTATTTTGTATTTCGATGACGTGTTTTTGTTTTTTCCAAAATCAGGGATTGCAAATAAAAAACAAAAAACAAAAACGAAAGTTCACCTAAAACCGATTGAAGTTACTCAATGAAACGACGAAACTTAAAAAATTACAAAAAATATGCAAATGCATGACCATTTGCTCGTCAGATACATAAACACTCCGTAGATCAAAGTAATCGTTCAACGTCGTCTAGACTAGGGAAAGCCTCTGCAGCCGGTTTTTAGTTCATTTTTAAAATATGCGTTCATATGGTGCGACTTCAAAATCAAATTCCAAAACAATCTTAACTCGACTGGAGTTCAATGACCTTTGATTGATAAACGTGTTCCTCTTGAACTCATGTTCAATTGCCATTTGACTAATGTAATTTGTTTGAGATACAAGTCTGAGATTTGGCTTTTGTTTAACGAAGGACGCTCGATATTGTAACTACGCCGTATTGTGGGTATAAAAGGGTTTGGCGACGTTTCGAATTAAAGCAGAAATAAGTTTTAAAATCAAGGTTGGCAATAAAGTGTTGTTACGCGTAAAAAAAATGAAAGTGAGTAAACGAAAGTTAGAAAATACATATTTTTTGAATTCAAATCAATCATTTGAAAAAACATTTTCAGTTGACTGGGTCTCTTGTTGTACTGTTGATTGGATTTACAATACAAGCAACTGTGAAGGCCATAGAGAATATACCCTACCCTGGACCAGTTCATGAAGCTAGAATGATGAACATACCGGTTCATCTCATCAATTATCTTGAATTTGATGAGCAACAAAATCCAGTTCCATTGGAAACCGTCAACACAGAATTACTGGATAAACCTATTTCGTAGAAGTAAACAAATCAGTACATGTTGACATCGTTTGAACATGTCAATATTAATACAAATTTTATTTAAGTTTTAAGAATCCGGTAAATTGAACAACCGGGAGCTATGTAGCAACTGACATTTATCGAAAAATAATCAACAACAACTTGTGACTTTAATTTCGTAAACTTATCGTTGTGAGATACTATTATATTTTGTTAGTTTCAACTTAATAAATAGAGCGCCTCCAATGTCCATGATACTTGTATTTGAAAGATTTATTTTAATCAAGACTCGTGACTCGAAAATTTTGAAAATAAGACATGAACAGTGTTTGCCAGCTGCTGGCGACTTAACTCCAAAAACTCAATACCAAACATTCACTGACCGACTGATCAAGCTTCTAAAAAACAAATGTGAGAGACATAAATCATTGGAACCGGTCGCTTATAAACAAAATGCTAAAACGTTTTGGCTTCGCCTGCGTCTTATCTTTGAACTGAAACATAGGAATTCATGTTTGGCATTCGTGAAAAAAGAAAGGCTGAGTTTTTTCTCGCTTTTGACAGATAACAGCTGTACAATAAAATTCGAAGAAATGTCATTAAAAATTTTGTTTTCTCCATAGATGCCGTCAAGTTGTAATTCAAGTATTCGATATTTGAGGCTCGTATCTTTTATTTCCTCTGGGATGAACCAGGGCCTTAGGTAATTTTTTTTTTCTACAGCTAGCACGGGCTGTTTCTACTTGTGTGAGTTACCTTACATGAATGAAGTCGTCCCTTACTGTTTTTCTGTTTATAGTTGAAAGCGTTGCTGATATGCATATGCTCAAGGTGACCAAGCCCTGAGAGTTTGGATATTCGAGTTTTCTGACTAGATCATCATCGCTGTATAGCCCGCACAATACGAAACTAATAATTACCTTAAAAACTTTGCTCTCGGAAGCATTTTCATCACCTTTCTGTGCCATAAAGCAGGACTGGAATGATCAATCCCTTGTATAGTACATATAACAACGGTCGGTCGACGGAGGGTCTTATAACTCAATTATTGTCAAAACCTTCAGCGAATAGCAAGAGCAATTCTAGTGTCGTAATTTTGGTTGATACCGCTATCTGCCTATCCTTTCTCACTTTTTGCCCTAGTCATCGTTGTTGACAGCATACAGTCGATTTGTCCCCCATTTACATTTCGAACACAATAGCGTGTGGTCGGGTACAGTAGTGATTAAACAGCCTTTTGCAGATTGTGACTCTGTCCGATTGTGAGACTCGCACAATTCTATAAAGTATGATGTGGAAGAAGTCACCTGACAGCTCATGTTCTCTTATAACCCTTTTTTGAAATCAATTTTTCAGCCTTGCCATCAGTGGCCGTCATTCTACACAGAAGAACGAGTTTGCCCTAAACTAGACATTGCTCTATATAGATCGCCTATATTCGGTGCCATATGATAAAATAAATAATAATTATACAAATAATAATAATAATAAAATCTATAAACAGATTGTGCCTATTGATTTGGACTTTTCCCGATGTGTATTTTTCCCCGAGTATTTTTCCCGATGTGCAACAGTGTGAAAACGTTGTTAAAACCTCGCTTGAAGCCACACTGAAAGGAACCAATTATGTTTGATGAGATCTTTTAAGCAATAATGAGAAGACTTTTTCCCCTGTGGTTGGGGCAGTTTAGAGGATCTCCCTTCTTAAGGATCGGACAAACACTGCTGAGATTCTATTCGTCGACCAAAATGTTGGATATAATTCCTAGCACCGACTGTAATCCTACTATAAAGTACCTTTCCTCATCCCTGCAGATCTCTGATCAGCTCTTACAGCTTTGACATGTTCGTTTAATATTTTTGGTAAAATTTTCGAGCACAATTTTTTTTAAAATGACTTTTCTATGGTCCCACTTTTCTTCCCTCCCGTACTAAAGGGCCGCTCTGTATATCCCGTTTTTTTTTAGATACTGGTATTCCTGATTGTAATGCCAATGGTCTTCTACGTTCAACGCTGGGAACATCGGACTCCTTGACAAATTAATGGAAACTCGATTGAAAAAAATACCTCGCGATTGTAACCAATCGTTTACGTTCTTCACAATCTTTTGGCTGGCTTTGGGCTGTTACACATATCCTTATGCGTATTTTGATAAAATATTGGTCGAAGTCAATGTTAGTTGTACGAAACGTTCGGGCATCAAAAAGTCTGACTGAGTGCTTTGCGTCTATCACAATATTTTCAATTTGGTTGACAGTTTATTGATCAGAAGTCAACCAGGTCCCTTATGTATATCAAACTGTGGGAATTGTATACTGGCGTCTCGCCTGTGCCCGTTTTCGAGGGTGGTAGCATTCTAGGCTTAGTGGCACTAAAAATGGAAAGGCCGGTTTTCAACTCATATTCAGAGCATTGCTCGTAGCTTTTATTGATGAGCCCGCCTTTGGTCGGGTCTTTCTTCTCCTATGTCGGGAGGTGGGTATTTATGACTGAAGTACATTCTTTTCATTGTGCATGAAATGACATGGCGAATAATAAGGTGAGCGGGAAAGACTAGGCCTTGTTTCATCCGAAACTGCCATAACAATCATTTTCTTAGTTCTCATATACATACAATGGAATATATGTTTCTTTGCCCCTTAGTCCGGTATTACACGGTCACTTTTGAGGCATTACTCACACAAGTGCAAAAGAGAAAGAAGATGAGATAGAAAATCACGAACCTTGTGAGTCGTCAGGCAAAATTTCAATGATTCAATGACTCTTTTTGACTTTTCTTCTCTCCTTGTTCGTTTTTTGTCTATACCGCTTTATTTCTATTCGTTCTACATGAAGGGTGGTTCGCAAATAAAATGCAAGATACGAGTATTTGTTGATCAAAGGAATCAGGGAAAAATTCAAAACTTTTGTTAAGAGAGCGAATCGTTTGTGTTTCAAGCGAAAGAAGAAATAAAAGGGAGCTGTCAAAAAGAGTCCCGTACTCAAAAGTCACCGTGAAATAGCACACGCCTCACAGAATAGAAAATTAAAACAGAACTGTCAAAAAGAGTCATGACTCAAAAGTCACTGTGTAATACCGGACTTAGCTGCTTTTTTGTGATGAAACAGCATAGAAGCCACCGACTTCTTTGGCGAGTATTTGTTTGAACTACGTGTATTCAAGCTGGAGAGTCTGTACTAAATAGATACCCAACTGTCAATGGAGGCCTTAATGGAGGCCTATTTTTCCTTTCAATATGCCTGACAGCGGTATTTGTTTCGTCATCGCCGTTATTCAATCTACAGAAATAATCTTTCCAGATTCTCAGCGTCGACTGCGACTCTACTACGATGTTCACTTGTTCGTCTCTACAGGCTTCGGTCCAGGGTTTGTGTCCTTGGCATGTTATTTTTACCTTTTGATAAAACTTCCGAACCTCATTTATGGAGTAGCATCTCTCAATTTCCTTGTCCGAGCGCTTCTCATACTCTTTCTTTTTCCTCTTGAGAAGCCGGTTTTTGTCTCTCCCCTTCTGCTCATAGAGCTCGTGAACGGCTCTAGTCTTTCTTTGCAGCGCCAAACTGTGTGCGTCTTGCTTAGCTGTACATGCTTGCCGGCATTCATCATCGAACCAGGGGTTCTTTATGGTGGACAAGTAAAACCCAGCAAATCAGAAGCGGCATCTCTGATGGCGTTTTGGCAATGTTTCCAATGGTCTTCGATGCTTGATGCTGGCGGTATTGGACCTCTTAAGAGATTAAGAGACACTCGATCGGAAAAGGACTTGGCGATCCCTTGCGATTGTAGCCGTCTGACGTCAAAATTTCTTACAATATTAGCTTGTCTTGGCGTTGTTTGGGATATCCGCAATCGTTCCTTGGCTACAATAAGGTAATGATCCGCGTCGGTGTTGGCTTCTCGGAACGTTCGGACATCTATAATACTTCAGAAGTGTCTTGCGTCGATCGCAATGTGGTCAATCTGGTTGACGGTTGATTGATCTGGAATTCTCCAAGTTCCCTTATGAATATCGAGATGGGGGAACCGCGTACTAGCTACGACAATGTTTCGAATCACTGCATAGACAAGCTTGTGAAACTTCATAAGAAATGGTTGCTTCTAAAAAATAATGAAACGAGGGATTCAAAGGAAAAAAAACGTAGAGAGAATTTATTTATAAATCAGAACTAGAAAAACTTTTTAATATATCCCATTCAAATGCGCCAAATGACGTAAATTTAATTAAAATTGCGGAAAACGATTGTGACTTCAAAAGACAAAAGGCTGTTAACAATGATGCTGCAACTTTGGTAGCTTCAGTAGCACTTGTAGTTCAGCTTTGATTGATAAGGAAGATGAGGATTTCGTCGAGAATTTCCTAAAAATAGACAGAGCACTACTAGTGTCAGTGACGGTGTGGGAAAACCATTGTTATAGGGTAATTGCGGGAGAGATGCCGCGCTTTTTTTAAAAATCGATGTAATTTCTTTATAAAAGTAAGACAAACTTTAATTTTTTAAAAAAACTTAAAGATGGATTTATTTTCTACCATAATAAATAAATTAAATAACTTTTAATAGAAAAATAAAATTTGTTAGGTGTGCCATCTCTCCCAACATGTGAGGGAGAGATGCCGCATGTTAATTTAATTTAAGGGATTCAAAGGATTCTGGTATTTTGTAGCATGTGCAGTTTTCATGTAGCCATTTGCTACATTTCGCGCATTGGATCCAATCCTCACGTTTTTAGGTCTAAAAATAATTTTCCAAACATTCGGCACAAACGTTAGGATTCTCAGCCGGCTCAATCTTTCTTTTTGAAGTCGTTTTTTCTGGTTGGGTTTTCGGAGACATGGCGTTCTTCTTTTTTTCAATTGAACAGGGTGATGTTAAGACCTCTGCTTTCTGCCTTCGTCTTGAAAAATCAGAGCTGGAATTTTTAGTTGTGGTAACATTTCTTGAAGGAGTTTTGCTGGCGTAGGCTTGAAACATGATGAGGTGTGCGCTTCATTTTCGGAGTGATTACAGGTGTGCGATGTATAGCTGGTGCTTGGAATAACCAGTTCCAAGTTCGAGGTATTGCTGGTGGTTTGCACTGCAGGTTTCAAGTCCGATTGAGGACATAGAGTCATTGGTGATTGGTGAACTTCAACTGCAGTGGAGTTTGATATGCTCAAGAAGTGGTCTGGAGTAGCTTGATGATTAGAGGGGTAGATTTCTGAGGCCCTGAATCCTAAAGCTCCATTTCCAACGGACGCTGCTTGCTCCCATGCATCATCTCAACATGCGGCATCTTATCAAAAAAAAAAAGTGCGGCATCTATCCCTGTAGTGAGGGAGAGATGCCGCACCAAGCTTCATAACTAACAAAAGACGAGTACAAAACCAACCACTCCTTTTAACATTTATTAATGGCAAAAAATACTTATATTTGAGAAATCACGCGATAACCTCCTTCTGGATCGCCAAGTAGCAACATACTAAAAAATTTCCATAACCTAAGGGGTGCGAAAAACAAAGTAAGGGAAATAAATTCCCGTTATATGTTGTATGTAAACATTTCTTTTTCGTACGTTTTCATTTGAATACCTAATGCACTAAAAGCAAATCAAAATTTTTTCGGCGGATGACTAAATGTATGAGTTTGGTTAGGTGCGGCATCTATCCCGACGCGGCATCTCTCCCGCAATTACCCTATTTACACAGCAAATCACCGGCGCACTTAATCGTAACAAAAATTAAGATCCAGGAGCAGACCGACTGATCCTTTCGACTGCCGCACTTTGTTGTAGTCCCATTTCACTACCAATTTCTCGATACACAATTCGTAGAGCACAAGGCTAGGATGGAATTCAATGCAAATATCAACGGAACTTTCGACCCTGCTTATCCAATTGTACTACATTGGGATGGGAAAGTAATGCCTGATTTAACTTGTGAAAGGAAAGTAGAGAACCTTCCGATTCTTGTATCCGGTAATGGATGCTAAAAATTGTTAGCTGTACTTAAAAGTACTGCAGGCTCCCGTCCCTGCAAACATATCTGATGGTGTTTTTGAAACAATTGAACAGTGTAATGTGGCAAATCAAGTTCGAGCTATGAATTTTGAAACTACTGCTTTCAATACTGGTCCAAAAAATGGCGCAAGTGCTCTCCTAGAAGCAAAAACAGGCTCTGAACTCTTTTAGCTGCTTGTCGTCATCGCGTGTTGGAAGTAATGCTTTCAAAAATTTCTTACGAAATTCCTTGGGAATTGGACAAATTCCAAAAAATGTACAACGTCTTTTTTCTCCGTGAGATTACAAAGATCGGACAAAATTGGTATATCATATCAGTTGTGATTCAGTCTATACTGTACATTCAATATTGCAATAGCTCTACGTCGCATCCTAATTTTGGAAACGTGGTAAGCCTTGTTTGTTCCAGTAAATAAGTGGAACTTCATTCTTAATGATATCGGTTTCTCATCAGATGTACCTACAAATGACAGGTTGAAGCCGCAGTTTGACACTAGTTTCTCTCATCTCCCCAGGTTTCCTCTGGACGCTAGAGTATAAGCAAGTACTAGTTTAGGCATCCTTTTGCCTTCCAATGTCATAATCTTTACTACTTAGCCAAAGTACAACACGACAATTGAAAGATCTTTTTGAAAAAATAAAGGAGCCATTTTTCAACAAATTCTAAGTGACAGTAGCCCCAAACTTGAGCTCCCTAGGAAAGTATGAATGTAGCAACAGCTCGAAATATATTTGCGCAATCACGACGGCACTGTCAGCTCTGAAGGCAGACGACTCACTTAGGAACTTAATCAGCCTTATGCTAAAGAGCAGGATAATCATCTCCAAACTGGGTTGGTGCTGTGTTAAAAGATGTGTCAGGAGAGGTACGCCCTAAGGTGGTGTCCACTCACACCTTCTCTGGAACTTAGTGGTTGTGACCTGCTGATACACCTGAAAGCGGGTAGTAGCAGGGTGGTTGCGCATGCGGACTTTGCTATAGCCATCTCGGGAAAACATCTTTTCTCAACATACTCACACGCTGGGCGGATCGTTGTGGATTAGAAATAAGCCCCTATACAACCGATCTTATCCTGTTCTCTAGGAAATACAAAATTCAGATTATAGACCCTCCCTCAATCAACGGTACCAGCTTGGACTTCTTTGTCGCAGCGAAATATCTGAAACTAAGCTAGGAACCTACTATTCAAGAAAATGTAAGGAAAGTCTAAGTAACATTATTCTCTTGCAAAAAGGCCATCGGGAATAAATGGGGCATCCAACTTCGTATTGCCCATTGGCTATATAAATCGGTTATAAGACTGATACTCACCTTCGGGGTGGTTGTATGGTGGACGGCCTTAGACAAAGCAGTCAACTGCATGAAGCTAAGCAAAGTCCAAAAACAGCATGTCTGGGCATAAGCGGAGACCTACGCACAACTCCCTCCGCTTCTTTGGGTGTTCTGTTCCACTTGACACTCCTTCATATTTTCACCAGACAAGTAGCTGCTGACGCAACTTCGTATGAAACAAATTAACTTTTTGGCCACGCAAATATTCTTAACAGACTAAACATCGAAGCATTCCCTTCAAATCCTTCAGGGAGGAAAATAGCTTCTTGGACAAAAAATCAATCCACTTCTTTGCCGACAGTTCAAAGACCGATGGGGTTGACGGCGGGGTCTTCGCTGATAAGTTTAACCTAAGCCTGTCATTCCGCCTTCCCATTTACTGTAGCGTGTTCCAGACGGAAATTCTGCCAACTAAGGAAGCTCTGTCCTGGCTGAAGAATATCTCCAATGGATATCCACATCTTTTCCGTCAGTCACACCGCTATAAAATCCCTGGACTCAGGTTCTTTTAACTCGAAGACATCTCTCATGGAGATGGCAGAGCAGCTCAACATTCTCGTTTCCTGGGTGCCGGGACATAGTAATATTCCAGAGAACTATAGGGCCGACGAACTTTGCAAAATTGGAATCACTATACCCATCACACCCGAAAAAGGTGACATTGGTATACCTATTGCTACGCGCAAACTAGAACTAAAGCTGGGTGCTAATAGAAGAACAAACCTTAGGTGGACGGTTGGATCGACATGTTTAGCGACCAAGCAAATCTGCCCAAAACTGGATCTGAATCGCTCTAAGAGTTTGATCCTTAAAAACAAAAAACACTGGATTAGGAGGAGAAGGAGACAATCCCACACCTCCTTTGTACATGTACAGCTCTCTCTCAAGGAGGTAAACTTCATCTTCCTCTACAATGACTGAAGCGATTTAAGCAATACAGATAACAAAAGTCTCCTTAGCTTTGTCAAAAACCCAAAATGGTTTCTTGAGTAAGTGGATCAAAGGTCCACAACGGGCCAAAAGCCCTAAGTGGGTTGGTCCTTTTCCCATACCCACTCTTACCTAACCTAACCTAACCTAAACTAAGCTAACCTAAGCTAACGTAACCTAACCATATTTTGAATATTTGTTTTCAATACAGCGACCCGAGATTGATGAAAGAACACATTTTGCTTCAGACAATTTGGTCGTAAGGTGTTTGCCCATATTCCGATTTGATGAGATCAAGACTCCTAGATATTTGTACTCTCATACTATTGGGTATATAACTTAATTCGTGCGGTTTTTTTTCAAAATTTAAACGTTTATTTAAGAAAAACATGTACAATAGTATTATTCAAAGTATTGCCCATCTGAAGCTATGACTTTTTTCCATCTTTCTGGCAATTAGTGGATCCCATCCCAAAAGAACTGCGCGGGCTTGGCAGCCAAGAATGAATCAAGCCAATTTTTGATATTCTGCTCTGATGTGGACCGTATTTCAGTGAGGGCGTTCTACATCGAACGGAACAAATGGTAGTCAGAAGGGGCAAGGTCTGGGCTATAAGGCGGGTGGGGTAAGACGTCCCATCCACTGTTTTCCAAATAGTTCTTAACCGGAAAAGCAACGTGGGGCCGAGCGTTGTCATGATGAAAAATTATTGCCTCGTGTCTGGTCGCATATTCCGGACGTTTTTCGGCTACTGCTCTCTTCAAACGGATTAATTGTGTTCGGTAGCGTTGTCTATTGATGGTTTCACCCAGTTTTAGTAGCTCATAATACAGCACACCCATCTGATCCCACCAAATACAGAGCATTACCTTCGTGCCATAGATATTCGGCTTTGCCATTGATTTGGCTGGTTGGCCGGGTTTCACATATGATTTTTTGCGCTTAGGATTGTCGTAATGGATCCATTTTTCATCACCAGTAACAATCCGATGCAAAAATGACTTCCTTTTGTGGCGTTCCAGCAGCATTTCGGATATGCAAAACCGCCTTTCTACGTCCCTCGGCTTGAGTTCATATGGAACCCAATTTCCTTGCTTTTGAATATATCCAGCTGCTTTTAAACGTTTTAAAATGGCTGCTTGAGTGACACCCAAGGATTCTGTGAGCTCTTCTTGTGTTTGGCAACAATCTTCATAGAGTAATGCTTCCAGTTCTTCATCTTCAAACTTTTTTGGCTGCCCAGGACGTTCATCATCTTCCAAACCAAAATCACCACTTTTAAATCGTGCAAACCACTTTTGGTACGTTCGCTCAGCTAGCGCATGTTCACCATAAACTTCCAACAAAATACGATGACTCTCGGCAGCAGTTTTCTTCATATTAAAGTAATGAAGAAGATCTCAACGCAAAAACACTTTTTCAGGCACAAAGTTCGACATATTTGAGTGAAAAAAAATTATTGTTGTTTACGCTTCAAATGAATGACATATACTGAAATGACGTACAATGACAGTAGCTTTCCAACGCATGTTCCAATGGAATAATAACAATGGAATAATACAAGTTACGCCATCTCTTAACAAACCGCACGAATAGTATAGACCCAATACTTCATTATGATCGCTTTCGAAAGGTCCACTTTTCATTTCCGGAAAATCTTACTCACCCGCTCCTGAGTATGACTATCTTTGACTTATCCAAGTTGACAAACAACTTCCACGTCTTGGGAAGTGGATTGGTTAAATAAAAACCAATAAAGATAATAATTTTACATAGAAATCAAAAAGGTGAAAAACACTACAAAGTAGAAAGATACGATTTGAGTTCTCTCTGAAACCTTTTTTTCTCTTTTATTTTTTTAATTTGGCGTGGGAGGGAATTCCAGAGTCGGGTAGCGTTTACCAAGAATTGGCGTGACGTTTAACAAGAAAATCACGGCAGTAATGGGTATGTATGACTTTATGCAGCATAGTTATTGTCCGGTATTGCAAAAGACTATCAAATGTGAGGTTACATATCCGATAAGAGGAGTGTGAAATGCGATCATACCTTCGCAAGCCAAAAATGTATAGGGCGGCGTTGATGTATGCGACATTAAGTTTCCGCCTGTTGATAGAGTCGCACTTTTCAAAGACTTCGCAACCATAAGTGAGTATAGGAGTGATAAGTGTTTTTGTGAGAAGGATTCTTATTTTTATCGGAGTGAAGGTTAGAGTTGCCCACAGGGAGCGAACTTTGCCCGTGGATTTATTGATGTGATCGCTCCATGTTAAGGTTTTGTTGAAAGTCATACTTAGATTTTTAGAGGTATCCACATATTCAATGGGATCGTCATTGAGGTGGAGCAGTGGAAATCGGGAGCTATTTAAAGTTTTCCTCGATATGACAATACACTTTGACTTTCTGGGGTTCATCATCAGCAGATTCTGCTGCGACCAATTAAAATGTTCATCAGAGCTTAACTGGCGAACGCAATGGTCGATCGAGTCAAGTGAACAGCTGTTGTGTAATTCTGTATTGTCGGCATTCATTTCAACGGAGGAACTTGTGAGAATGGAAGGTAGCTCGTTAATATATAATGAAAACAAGAGGGCTCCCAATATGGATCCCTGTGGCACTCCACAGGAATTGGGAAGAAAGTCGGACATTCCGCCATTCACAAATACTGCTTGGTGACGACCTACGAGATACGAAGCCAACAGTCTCACCGCAGAGGAGGAAAACTGGAATTTACTCGAGAGTTTATCGCATAATATGCTTTTGAGAAATCAAGGAGGACTAGAAACGTTAGCTTATCATTATCTAAGTTACGTTTTATGTCGTTTACGACCGTTAAAAAAACTGTGATGCAGCTGCATATGTTTAACGCGGAAGCCGGATTGCTAAGATGTCAATAGATTCTTCGCGTTAAGACACACCATTGCGTTACTCCCACTGTAGTTGTAAATTCTTCAGATGAAACATCTCCGTCATACATTGCCCTTAGTATGTTTATAATTTTACTAGAAACTCCCATCCTATACAATTTGTAGAAAAGTTCACTGACAATGGAGTCGAATACTGGTTGAAAGTCCACAAAAAAGCATATAATTTATTGTGTTCCTTTAAATAAGACTCAGCTATATTAATTAGAGTAAATGTCGATCCATAATAGAATAGTTGTTTCTAAATCCAACCTGGTATTCATTAAATTAAAGCACCAACAGTTTGGCGAGGTAGGTACTCGAGGGGTTATCCTAATCTCCTTTTTCGTACAGTGTGAAAATTATTGCTGTATAGCTACTTTGCACTTGGCTTTAGACTCTGCGAAAAGAGGTGTAAAATAAATATTAAAAATGCTAACATTGCGGTAGAAGAAGAAGAACCTAGAGCTGAATGCGCAGCAGCTGGCTTTTAGTGGTAATGAGTCATTGAGTTCTGATATATTGGATCTTGAAACTCCTGTACAATTCTATTTTTAACCTATTTTCACGAGAACTTATAAACAAAATTTCTGAAGAGAACGGCACTTTCGTGTAACTGAGACAGAAATTCCACAACTCATAGGATTTGAAAAGATACTAAAGTACCACAACTCAACTCAACTCAAAATGCCTCTCCAGGACTCATTCTGACGCTGGTGGGATCTTCAAAATCCATCCAGTTGTTGATGTCTTAAACAAAATACACACCAAAGTTCCATTAGAAACACAACTTTGTGTAGATGAGCGAATGTGCTCTACAAAATCGCAAAGTATGCAAAAAAGATATAAACCTAAGGAACCCCAGAGGCGGGGCTATAAATTGTATGAGAGGTGTTACCGGTTTCGCTTATACGACAGATGTTGAAACTGGAAAAAAATGTTGTCAGAACTGATGAGACAGACTTAGGAGCCTCCTCCAACGTCGTAGTGAGATTATCGAGAATGATTCCACGAAACCAAAATTACAGAACCTACTTTGATAATAACTTCACTTCTTTGCGTCTTTTGAAACATTCTTTCTGAAAAAACCACCATGGCATCCGCAGATTTTCGCCTAGAAAATTTAGAAATCATATTCCAGATGGGGTTTAACAACACCCAGATCTATAGAACCCTAAATCTGAGTAAAAAAAAATATATATAAGGGACCTGCTCAACATGTACTTACGCCAGCAGTCCGCCAAGATCAAGTAGGACACTGGCCTCAATGGGCGGATAAAAAACATATGGTGAAAGTTCCCAAAGTGTACTGGATTCACTCACACGTCCGCATCTTCCCGCCCAACAATTTAGTGCCAATTGTGAGCTTATTTATCATCATCACCATTACTTACTTACTTACTTTAGGTGGCGCTACAGTCCGGGGTTGACCTGGGCCTCAGTCAACAAGCTTCTCCAGCCAGCTCGATCCCTGGCTAGCTGCCTCCAGTTTCGCACGCTGAGTTGGCTGAGGTCCTCTTTCACTTGCGTGCGCCACCTGAGTCTTAGCCTTCCTCTACTGCGCTGTCCCTCGGGAGCGGATTCGAAGACTTTTCGGACCGGAGCATTGGTGTCCATGCGCTCTACATGACCTAGCCATCTCAGTCTTTGGATCTTCACTCTTCTGGCTAGGTCCATGTCGCTGTACAGTCCATACAGTTCGTCGTTGTATCTCCTCCTCCACTCACCGTCAATGCAGACGGAACCGAAGACCGCCCGAAGAATTTTTCTCTCGAAGCAACCAAGAACACTCTCATCCATTTTTGATAATGTCCATGCCTCTGCGCCATAGAGCAGGACCGGGATTATTAAAGTCTTATAAAGGGTGACTTTTTTTGTCCGAGAGAGGGCTTTGCTACTCAATTGCGTTCTTAACCCAAAGAAACAGCGGTTGGCAAGAGTTATTCTTCGCTTGATCTCAGCGCTGGTGTCGTTGTCTGTATTTATAGCTGAGCCCAGGTAGACAAAGTCCTTAACTACCTCTAAGTTATATCTGTCGAGGGTGACGTTCTGTCCGAGACGTCGGTGTTGGTTGTCCTTTTTGCTGGACTGTATATACTTGGTCTTGCAATGACCGCTAAACCCATTTTCGCTGCTTCCGTCTCAATACTTGCAAAGCGCCACTAACATCACGCTGCTTTCTCCCGATTATGTCAATATCGTCGGCGTATGCGAGTAGTTGGACGGACTTTTGAAAGATACTGCCTCTTGTGTTTGCTCGTGAGTTCTGCACTATTCTTTCAAGTACGATGTTGAAAAAATCGCATGACAGCGCATCGCCTTGTCTAAATCCTTTCTGGACATCAAAGGTCTCGGTGAGATCTTTACCGACCTTGATGCAGCAGCGTGCATTCTCCATCGTCATCCTGCACAGACGGACGAGTTTGGCAGGGATGCCAAAACTAGACATTGCTCTATATAGCTCGTCTCTATAGATGCTGTCATACACGGCCTTAAAATCGATGAATAGGTGGTGGGTATCGATCTGAAGAGTTGGTGTATGCTCCTTACCAAGTCATCGCCTGCCGCTTTGAAGACCTCGGTGGTAAGGCCGTCCGCTCCAACAGCTTTGTTGGACTTCAGCTTAGATATTGCTATCTTCACTTCATCGTCTAGGTTGAAAGGTTCATTCTGCCTGACAACGGTATTTGTTTCATCGTCGCTGTTATATAGTCTATAGAAATAATCTTTCCAAATCCTCAGCATCGACTGCGATTCTACTACGATGTTCCTTTGTTCATCTCTACAGGCTTCGGTTCGGGGTTTGTTTCCGCGGCATGTTATTTTTACCTTTTGGTAAAACTTCCGAACCTCATTCCTGGAGTAGCATCTCTCAATTTCCTCGATCGCGCGCTTCTCATGCTCTTTCTTCTTCCTCCTGAGAAGCCGGTGCTCTTCTCTCCTCTTCCGCTCATAGAGCTCATGAGCAGCTCTGGTCTTTCTAAGCAGCGCCGCGTTATATGCATCTTGCTTTTCTGTATGTGCTTGCCGGCATTCATCATCGAACCAGGGGTTTCGTTGTGGTGGACGAGTGAAACCCAGCACATCAGAAGCGGCATCTCTGATGGCGTTTTGGCAGTGTTTCCAATTGTCTTCGATGCTTGATGCTGGCGGCATCGGAAAAGAACTTGGCGATCTCTTGCGATTGTAGCCGTCTGACGTCGAATTTTCTCACAGCATTAGTTTGTCTTGGCGTAGTTTGGGATATCCACAACCGTACCTTGGCTACAACAAGGTAATGGTCCGAGTCGATGTTGGCTCCTCGGAACTTACGGACATCCATAATGCTGGACGAGTGTCTTGCGTCGATCGCAATGTGATCAATCTGGTTGACTGTTGATTGATCAGGAGTTCTCCAAGACCCCTTGTGTATGTCGAGATGTGGGAACCGAGGACAATTTTAATGTCATAGCTAGGGCATTGCCCGTAGGTCTTGTTAAGGAGCTCGTAGAAGGCATCCTTGGTGTCGTCATCTTTCTCCTCTGTGGGGGCATGCGCACATATGAGGCTAATGTTGGCGAATTTAGCCTTGATGCGGATTGCTACGAGGCGCTCGCTCACATGCCGGAAGCTGAGGACTTCTTGTCTTAGTCTGCCTCCGACAACAAATCCGCATCCAAATAAGCGCTGCTTTTGCCGTCGATAGCAATTTCCGTAGTAGATATCGCTGTTTTTCATCTTCTTTTAGTCCGGCATCGCATTTCTTGAATGGCGGTTATGTCTGCTTTGCAGCAGTCTAGGGCCTCCGCTAGTTGCTCGGCTGCACGTGGTCTATTAAGGGATTTAACATTCCACGTACATATCCGAAGCTCATTGTCCTTAAATCATTTGCGTGGGTTGCCAACAGTAGATCCGTCCATATCCGAGGCTTGTTGATGCTTCGTAACTTATGTTTTTTTAAATGGCCGGGCAGTTACCCCGGGGGCACAACCCCCAACCTGGAGGACTTGTTCCATTTTTATTGCCCCTAGGCCGAGGGGCCGGTTACACCGAAGCCAGTAACCCATTCCGGGATGTAAGCGCTGCCGTTGGCCCATATAGGGCTCGTCCGCCATGATCTCTTTTCCAAGATCCTGACTAAGTCCTGGAAATCCTTTCCGGCCCGGGTTCCAAATATGTCGGAGTAGCCCGGATAAGGTCTTGTTTTGTTTTTCCGACACTAATCCTGGCTTATGGCACAGGAAACTCGCCATTTAACCCCTTCACTTCCCAATCTCTAGTGAGATTCCCAGATGGCGCCACGGGAAGGCGTGAAGTAGGACATAGTAGCAGAGCTGCAAGATGTTCGGCTGCAGATTCTCGTCATTTAAAGAAGCAGCACCTGTCGGAAGATGCTACTTCTACGAGGCCTTATACTAATCGTTGCCATCCATCATCATCATCATTACATAGTAGAAAACAAAGTCGCTTTCCGTGTCTGTCTGTTTGGCCGCTAACTCCTCCTAGACCACACAACGGATTTTGATGCAGTCTTCACCATCATTTATATAATTGTTCACGGAGGGTTTATATATATATATATAACCTATTATTGGTAGTCATTTCGCTGTTATCGAAAAACAAAAAATATGAATTACCTGCATCCTAATTTTCTTTTCATTTTGAAACATGTTGTGGTTCTACCTGCAACAAATCTGTATTCAATGAATTCTGAGGGTGGAATTGTGGCAATAATTGCCTACACACGGCACAATTTTTACGAAGTTTTGGAGAAGAGAACATAAATTGTTGGATTGCCCAAGCCAATCTTCCGATTCAGTTTGATGGAAGCCCTCCACACGAAACAATTTTCCTGCTGGTTGCAAGTTGCAATCGGAAATTGGGAAAACAGCCCACACTACACTATTTTTACCCCTGCATACAACGTTGTACAACGTTGCCACATGTACACTGTTGTGTGGCAGAAACGTGGCTTGCCGCATGTCCATCTGCTGATTTGGTTAGTGAACAAAATTAGGCCGGGTCAAAACCTTTCAACGGAGGAAACAAGGTACTCCAGTTCCTATCAGTTCCCTGGAGTTAAAAAAAACTGATGCTGTGTAGTTCATCCCAACAACAGTGAATGTTTTTACTTGAGAATGCTATTTCACATTGCAAAGAGCTATTCATATTTTTCACACATCAGAACTATAAAAGGAGTTACTAATAATATTTTTAAAGCGGCATGCAAAGCGATGGGTCTCTTGGAAGACGACTCTCAATGGGACAGCACATTAACGGAAGCTACTATTTGCAGTTCATCGAGATTATTAAGGTATTTGTTTGCCAATTATTGTGAAGTGTCTCTCTGGAACAAGTATGAGCAAAATATGGCTGAAGATATATTGAATCAAAGACGGTGAGAGTTTATGTCAGATTATGTCCAATATGATCAGAACATTTTTGACGAAGCGTTGTTAGAATTGAATAAGGTAGTAGAAGAACTTTCGGGTAGATCCATTTCAGATTTTGAAATACCGATGCCTACAAATGGCAACGGGGATGGCAACGATTAGTATAAGGCCTCGTAGAAGTAGCATCTTCCGACAGGTGCTGGTTCCTTAAATGACGAGAATGAGCCTCTGCAGCCGAACATCTTGCAGCTCTGCTAATAAGTCCTATTTCACGCTTCCCCGTGGCGCCATCTGGGAATCTCACTAGAGGTTGCGAAGTGAAGGGGGCAAATGGCGAGTTTCCTGCGCCATTAACCAGGATTAGTGCCGGAAAAACAAAACAAGACCTTATCCGGGCTACTCCGACATATTTGGAGCTCAGGCCGGAAAGGATTTCCAGGACTTAGTCAGGGTCTTGGAAAAGAGATGGTGGCGGACGAGCCCTATAAGGGCCAACAGCAGCGCTCACATCCCGGAACGGGTTACTGGCTTCGGTGTAACCGACCCCTCGTCCTAGGGGCACTCAAAATGGAACTGGTCCTCCAGGTTGGGGGTTGTGCCGCCGGGGTAACTGCCCGGCCATTTAAAAAAAGATTAAGTTACGAAGCATCAACAAGCCTCGGATATGGACGGATCTACTGTTGACAACCCACGCAAACGATTTAAGGACAATGAGCTTCGGATATGCACGTGGAATGTTAGATCCCTTAATAGACCACGTGCAGCCGAGCAACTAGCGGAGGCCCTAGACTACTGCAAAGCAGACATAACCGCCATTCAAGAAATGCGATGGGATGGGCCGGACAAAAAGAAGATGAAAAACTGCGATATCTATTACGGCAATTGCTATCGACGGCAAAAGAAGCGCTTACTTGGATGCGGATTTGTTGTCGAAGGCAGACTAAGACAAGAAGTCCTCAGCTTCCGGCATGTGAGCGAGCGCCTCGTAGCAATCCGCATCAAGGCTAAATTCGCCAACATTAGCCTTATATGCGCGCATGCCCCCACAGAGGAGAAAGATGACGACACCAAGGATGCCTTCTACGAGCTCCTTAACAAGACCTAGGAGCAATGCCCTAGCTATGACATTAAAATTGTCCTCGGTGATTTCAATGCAAAGCTAGGAAGAGAGGGTATCTTTGGTGGAACAATCGGAAAATATAGCCTGCACAACACCACCTCCGATAACGGATTCAGGCTAATCGACTTTGCGGCGGGGCGAAACATTGTCATGGTTAGCACGCGGTTCCCACATCTCGACATACACAAGGGGACTTGGAGAACTCCTGATCAATCAACAGTCAACCAGATAGATCACATTGCGATCGACGCAAGACACTGTTCCAGCATTATGGATGTCCGTACGTTCCGAGGAGCCAACATCGACTCGGATCATTACCTTGTTGTAGCCAAGGTACGGTTGCGGATATCCCAAACTACGCAAAGACAAACTAATGCTGTGAGAAAATTCGACGTCAGACGGCTACAGTCGCAAGAGATCGCCAAGTCCTTTTTCGATCGAGTGTCTCTTAATCTCTTAAGAGGTCCAATGCCGCCAGCATCAAGCATCGAAGACCATTGGAAACACTGTCAAAACGCCATCAGAGATGCCGCTTCTGATGTGCTGGGTTTCACTCGTCCACCACAACGAAACCCCTGGTTCGATGATGAATGCCGGCAAGCACATGCAGCTAAGCAAGATGCATATAACGCGGCGCTAACGAAGCGAACCGAAGCCTGTAGAGATGAACAAGGGAACATCGTAGTAGAATCGCAGTCGATGCTGAGGATTTGGAAAGATCATTTCTGCAGACTGTATAACGGCGATGACGGACCAAATACCGCTGTCAGGCAGAATAAACCTTTCAACCTGGACGATGATGACCAACAATTCCGTCCACCCGACCTGGATGAAGTGAAGATAGCTATATCGAAGCTTAAGTCCAACAAAGCTGCTGGAGCGGATGGCATGACTGCCGAGCTCTTCAAAGCGGCAGGCGATGACTTGGTAAGGAGCATACACCAACTCATCTGTAAAAAATGGTCGGACGAAAGTATGCCCGATGAATGGAACCTCAGCATTGTTTGTCCAATTCTCAAGAAAGGAGACCCTCTGAACTGCGCCAACTACAGAGGCATCAGTCTCCTTAACAACGCATATAAGATCTTATCCGCCGTATTGTGTGAACGCCTGAAGCCGTTCGTCAACAACCTGATAGGTTCATATCAGTCTGGCTTCAGGCCAGGAAAGTCCACCATCGACCAGATATTCACACTACGGCAGATCTTGGAGAAGACCCATGAGCTTCAGATCGATACCTACCACCTACTCATCGATTTTAAGGCCGCATATGACAGCATCTATAGAGACGAGCTATACAGAGCAATGTCTAGTTTTGGCATCCCTGCCAAACTCGTCCGTCTGTGCAGGATGACGATGGAGAATGCACGCTGCTCCATCAAGGTCGGTAAAGATCTCACCGAGACCTTTGATGTCCAGAAAGGATTTAGACAAGGCGATGCGCTTTCATGCGATTTTTTCAACATCGTACTTGAAAGAATAGTGCAAAACTCACGAGCAAACACAAGAGGCACTATCTTTCAAAAGTCCGTCCAACTACTCGCATACGCGATGATATTGACATAATCGGAAGAAAGCAGCGTGATGTCAGTGGCGCTTTCGCGAGTATTGAGACGGAAGCGGCGAAAATGGGTTTAGCGGTCAATGAGGGCAAGACCAAGTATATGCTGTCAAGCAAAAAGGACATCCAACACCGACGTCTCGGACAGAACGTCACCCTCGACAGATATAACTTTGAGGTAGTTAAGGACTTTGTCTACCTAGGCTCCGCTATAAATACAGACAACGACACCAGCGCTGAGATCAAGCGAAGAATAACTCTTGCCAACCGCTGTTTCTTTGGGTTAAGAAGGCAATTGAGTACGAGTAGCAAAGCCCTCTCTCGGACAACAAAAGTCACCCTTTATAAGACTTTAATAATCCCGGTCCTGCTCTATGGCGCAGAGGCATGGACATTATCAAAAATGGATGAGGGTGTTCGTGGTTGCTTCGAGAGAAAAATTCTTTGGGCGATCTTCGGTCCCGTCTGCATTGACGGTGAGTGGAGGAGGAGATACAACGACGAACTGTATGGACTGTATAGCGACATGGACCTAGCCAGAAGAGTGAAGATCCAAAGACTGAGATGGCTGGGTCATGTAGAGCGCATGGACACCAATGCTCCGGTCCGAAAAGTCTTCGAATCCGCCCCCGAGGGACAGCGCAGTAGAGGAAGGCCAAGACTCAGGTGGCGCACGCAAGTGGAAGAGGACTTCAGCCAACTTAGCGTGCGAAACTGGAGGCAGCTAGCCAGGGATCGAGCTGGCTGGAGAAGCTTGTTGACTGAGGCCCAGGTTCACCCCGGACTGTAGCGCCACCTAAAGTAAGTAAGTAAGATGCCTACAAATACAACGAACCCTGAATTAACTAACGCCGAATGCGCAAGAGAAACTTCCTACGATCAATTTAAACTGTTACAAATTGTAGCTCAATACTGAAAAATTAATACGTGACTGCTCATTAATAGTTTAGGACGATGATAAAATGTCGAACAGGTTTTCAATTTGCGCAGTAAGGATTCACCCATGGGTGAATTTGGCAGATCAATAGATTAAAACTCAAAACGAATATAAGAGTGACGTTGTCAGCACACGAAAACCGGCATTTTTTTAGAGTTGTTGCTCAAAATAGGAAATGGACGCGTATCAAAAAAATTGGAAGAATTAATCTAGATCAAAACCTTTGCATTTTAGTAAATGATGTCCAAGAATTAGTCAACAACGTTTATCCAGAATTAATAATATAAGTTCTAAGGTTATAACTTGGTTCAAGGAGACAGCTATTTTCTGACCTACTAACGATCAAGTAGGTAAACTGATTATCTCATAAAAATTAATATACACGCGCAAACATACTACTCCGTAGACACCGTGCTGGACCAGGATGAGGCTTGAGGTATATTTCCCAACAGAATTTCTGAATTGCCTGCAGCCTTCTGGATTGCCCCCACATAAATTGGTTTTAAAAGAAGGGTGTCCTGTTATTTTATTGCGAAACCTTAATCCACACAAATAGTGCAACGGTACACGTCTCCTGGTTAAAGTTCTTAAAACTTTTACTATAGAGTGCATAATTCTGACCGGATGTGGAACTGGAGAAACTTTGTTAATTCCCCAGATTCCATTGATACCTACGAATCTTCCATTCCAATTCAAAAGACTGCAGTTTCCAATAAGATTGTCATTTTCAATTACTACTACCAAATTACAAGGTCAGACATTCAACGTTGAGGGCTTAGAACTAAGCGTTGAGTGCTTTTCCCATGGACAGCTATACGTAGCTCTTTCGCGCGTCAACTCCAAACAAAATTTGTTGGTATTGTGTAACCAAAACTCAGCTACAAACATTGTTTGTAAAGAAGTTCTATAATCAAAAGCAATACATCACATTCTTCACGTCTTTTGTTTTCTAAATTACACTCGTGTGAAGCCGGGGCAGGTTGCTAGTAAACTTATAAAACTCGCTGCAGCTGAGTGTAAAATAACGGATATAATACAAACATTTGTCCTTCTTCTTATCCTTTTATTAACCCTTTCCTCGTTATACGAACTTATGCGTAACGAGTTTCCCATTTTTACTGCATCGCTGCTGCTCCGCTTATGGGGTTGGCTAATGTCGCAGACCGCAGAATGCGTCTACATAATGCTCGGTCCTGGATCGCTTCAGTGGTTAACCCCAGGCGTTGTTGCGCATTTGCCATCTGAGAAATCCAGGAATTCTTTTTCCGACCTCGTTTTCTTACAGTTGGAGTGACCGTAGTTGATAGTGCCTTTTTAACCCGATTTTCCGCAGATATTCTTTGAACGTGGCAATACCAGCTTATTCTATTCGCCTCAAGCTGTTCGGTTACCGAATTCTTTATATGTAGACTTCCTCTTATACGCGTAGATCTAATGCAATCGCGTTTAGTGACTCCACTAGACATCCTTAACATTTTCATTTCCGCTGCCGTCATTTTGTTTTTAAACGCTTCGTACATTGTCCAGCACTGTGAACCGTATATAAGAGCTGGTCTAACAACCGTGGTGTAGAGTTTCCCCTTTAATTGAAGTGGAAATTTTCTGTCGCAAAAGATTCCCGAATTTTCCCGCCATTTCATTCACCCCACACTCAGTCTGTGGTTTACGTCGTCGTCACATTTCGCTTCCATGATAACGATTGATCCTAAGTACTTAAAGATAGTGCTTTTCGGAAGAACTATTCCGTCTAACATTATATCCGGAACAGGTCGCAACGGATGCGCAAATGGGCACGTCAAATGATCCGTCTTTGAACGACTTATTTTAAACCCGTTTCTCTCTAGCGCATTTTTCCATGAATCCACGGCGTTCTGTAAGTCTTCGGCGTTATCGCTAAGTATAACTGCGTCGTCAGCGAAGAGAATTGGCGTTACATTTACTTCGCGCATGCAGTCTTTTAAAAGATAGTCGAATACTACGTTAAAGAGGAAAGGGCTAAGTACGCTTCCTTGATGCACTCCGACGTTAACTGGAAATTCTCTCGTTAGTCCAGCAGAGCTTTTAACCGCAGTTTTGACGTTTCCGTACATGTCTTGTATTATTCTAACATACGTTTCCGGTAGGTTTTGAGACCTCAGCGCGGCCCATATGAGATCCCTAGGCACTCGATCGAATGCTTTCTCGAGGTCGATAAATACCATGTGTAAATCCTTAGACGAATCTCGGTGCTTTCCATTATTATTCGTAGGCTTTGGATAGAGTCCACCGTCGATCTTCCTTCAACAAATCCACACTGGCTATTATCGAGCTTTATTATTTGCCGAAGACGTTCGTTTAAGACTCTTTCGACGATTTTCATTGTGTGTGACATAAGCTTGATTGAACGGTAGTTGTTGCATTCTCGAGTGTCGCCTTTTCCTTTGTATAATGGAACCAAGAAGCTACTTCTCCATTGATTCGGCATAGGTTGTCCACATTTTAATTTATTTAAAAGTTTTGATAGCCATTCGCTGCCGATTCCCTCCATCTTCGACCAAAACTCTGATGGAATGCTGTCTGGTCCCGCCGCTTTCCCCCGCTTCATTTTTCCAATTGCTATACTTATTTCTTCGATTGAAAAGTCCGAAACTTCCTCCTCGAATAGACCAGCTGTCGGCAGGATATCACGTGGAAACTGTTTGTTAAGCAACTCCTTGCAGTATTCAAGCCACCGGTCACAAATTTCCTTTTCATTTGTTAATAGGCGACCGTCTGCGTTTTTGATGTATTTCGGCGAGGTTATTTCCATTGAATTTTTTCTCCTCTGTGCAGCGAGCTTAAAAATATTTGGCATTTTAGTACTGTACGACGTTTGAACTTCTTGGATAGCTTGTCTTCTATCCGCCGATCGTGAGGATATTTGTTCCAGCTCCTGGTACAGGTTTTCCGCTTCTGCCGCTCGAGTTCGAGCCAGGACTTTCTTTGCGATCTTTTTAAGACGCTCGTATTCAAGAGCCAGTCGAGCTTTTTCGATATCGTCGCTCCGATCGCATTTTGTCCACGCTTGGAATGCACTCTTCTTGTCGGCCACAGCTCGTTTGGTTTCGTCATTCCACCACCATGTTTCTTTGCCGACGTGATGGTATTTCGATATAGTCCCCAGATGGGACTTTGCGAGTGTTATGCATTCCTCGTGCATGCTGTTCCACATTTCTTGCGGGCTAAGTGAGTCTGCTATACCATTTATATTTTGAAGTACTTCTTTAGCCAGTGCGATAAATCTTGCGCTTCGTTCCTTCGATAGATTATACCACCGGATTTTTGGCTTTCCAAACGATGCCCGTGTTTTCGGTGGTTCCGCTGTGAAAAATTCTGTAATGAGCAGACGGTGTTGGCTTACCAGCGATTCTCCAAGTACAACTTTTCAGTCCTTAACACGGTTTCTCATCGACATTTTGCAGAGGTGATAACCTATTTGCGTTTCGTGGCCTCCGCTGATATAGGTGATAAGATGTCGTTGATGTTTAATAAACATTATATTTAAGATGGTTAAGCCGTAAGCCCTACACGCTACAAGGATGTCTTCGCCAGCTGAATTTCTGGTTCCAAAGCCTTTACCGCCGTGGCAGTCCTCATATTCAACATTTGTTTCTCCGACGTGGCCATTTAAATCTCCGTCTACGAAGAGCATCTCATCGATAGGTATATTTCTAAGCTAATTACCGAACTCTGACCAAAATGTATCTTTTTCCGATTGGTCGCATCCATTTTGTGGAGCGTACGCGCTAACAATGTTCCACGTTTCATTGTGTATGACGAGTTTAACACTCATCAAGCGGTCGCTTATTTTCAAGATACCAACGATGTTGTTTAGAAGATCCGCTGCAACAACGATTCCAACACCGTTTCGTCCATTGACCGTTCCATGGTAGAACATCTTAAATGCCTTAGTTTTTAAATCTAGAAAACGCGCTTTATTTCCTGTATTACACCACTTCGTTTCCTGTACGCACAGGATTTGTAGAGTTCTGCGACGCATAATCGCTTCCAGTTCTAAACTTTTTGAGGTCATCGATCCGACGTTCCAACTTGCAAACCGAAGTTTAGGAAAATATTTTGGAAACTTCATTTTGCCCGCCCCCGGAATCCGTCGGGCTCTGACACAAGCACTTGCTCTGGGATCACCCGAATTAGTTGCAAGCGTGGTGCCCAGCAGGGTAGTGCTATTAATTGCGATCATTTTCATGAAGTATATCTTGAGTTTGAGTGGTTCGACACTTGTATGCTCATTTCGAATTGATTGACTGTTCTTTTACCCCACCGGTAGTCTCCAGACGTGGGAACCCACTGATTGCATACAAACTCGTGTTAAGTGATAAGTAAAATAAATAAAGGATAAATAGACTTGGAATAAAAAAGCAACAAATTAATAAGTAAATTCATAAATAACAAAAAAATAAACAAACATAAACTGTATAGAGATTAAAGTAAAAGTCCTTCGTAAGGAGTTTTCCAAAAAAATTAAATCCGCGCGAACAAGCCGCGCAACTTGGATTAAAATGAAACACAAACTTAACGTTATAAATGTTGTTTATTCAACCAGGTGCTCGTTAGAACTGCCTAACAATGAAACTCATACTTAAAATCTAACCTCGATACAATTGACTTTAATGGCCTTGGTTCCCACGGGAAAGCTCATGCAAGTTCGCGCATGCAAGTGAAAAATGCATACAATGCGTCTGACTGGATACTTGAGCCTTCTCGCATTTCCGTCAGATAGGTGACTGCTTACGCGTGTTAGCTTTAACAATACTAAAACAATAGATAATAAAACGTGAAAACAATGTATGTGTATAAATAAATATAAATAACATTTCAATTTAAACAAAGAAGAAAATTCTTACCTAAAAAGTACAGAAGAGATAATCAGAAAAAAAAAATAAAAAAAAGAAGTAAGTTGAGTTTAGTTTACTATGGATTTAAGTGAGTAGTACTCAGTTCATTTATTAAGGGATTTTCAGGGAGGCTACATCTGATCAGAAATGTTTCAGTGAGCAGTGAGCGTATTCTATCAGAGATCAATTCAACATTAGCCTTTTTATGGAGATCATGGGTTGAGTGATGCCAGGGGAGATTGAGCATCATTTTCAGCAACTTGTTTTGCTGTACTTGCAGTCTCTTTATATTGCATTTGGCACAAGCACCCCATACTTGACAACCATACAGCAAGATAGCTTGAAAAATTACTTTGTGGATCAAGATTTTATTTTCAATTGACAGTAAGGACCTTCTATTTATGAAGGGATAAAGCATCTTAATCGCTACAAAAGTTTTATGTAACGTCTTTGAAATACGAGTATGTTCCTTAAATGTAAGCCTTTTGTCAAGATATACCCCCAGGTACTTCACATGTGCCTCCCATTTGATTTGTTGGCCGCTTATTATAATTTTGCTTGGCGGGTAAAAAAACAAGACTTTCTTTTTCTTATGAAAAAGATAGCTTGTATCTTTCCCGCATTTACTTTAATTCTCCATTTGCTTAGATGAGTGATAAATTTTTCTGTCGCATACTGTAAACTAGTCATAATGTGAGACCATACGTATGCGACGAAAATATGATAGAATCATCAGCATAAAGAGCAAATTCACAATCCGGTAAGTGTGGGATGTCAGACATATACAAATTGAACAAGATTGGTGCAAAGACCGAACCTTGGGGAACACCTACTGTAACATTTACTACACGTGAGGGACTGTTATTAACGAATACTTTGTGCGTACGATTTGACAAAAAACTCTGAACAATTTTGGTAAGAAAAGTTGGAAAATTGAATTGAATCATTTTAAATAACAAGCCGTATGCCACCCGGTATCGAACGCCTTCTCAATGTCCAGAAGTATCATTCCTGTAGATTTTCTAAGAGCACGATTTTTTTTAACACTATTGCAAATTCTTAAAATTTGGTGGCTCGTGCTATGGTATCGTCTAAAGCCAAATTGTTCATGCGGGAAGATACTATATTCATCAATAATTTTAAGCATTTTTTCCTTTAATATTTTTTCGTAGACTTCACTCAGACTACTTAGCAAACTAATATTAGCCTGTAACTATCAGGCTCGTTGAGCGGCTTGCCTGCTTTTGGGAGAGGGACAACTTTTGCTTCCTTCCATACTGTTGGGAAGTACTGCATTTTTAGATAGACATTAATTAAAAATGCTAAGAATTGTATGCCAATTTTGGGTAAATTCCTAAGATAGACATTCTGTATGCTGTCAATACCACTAGTTTTCCTTATTTTTAGGTTTTTTTATAATATGTTTAATATCAGCCTCGGATACAAATGTTCTTAATGGTGTATCAGATTCTGAAGCGTCCAAGGTCTGTATGGCTCGAGATACCCCATCGTCAGTATTAATGTCTCCCAGTTGTTGTGGTTTTGCGCGAAATTCTGTACGAAAACATAAGCTTTATCGACATCAGTTGTATAAATATCACCATTGGCCTCAAGATACGGAATTTGCCTTTTTTATTTTTTATAACTTTGGTGATGTTCCAGAAAGGTTTAGATGCCTTATCGAGAGAGCTAAGTTTTGTATTCCATTCCTCATTTCGTATTTCTTAAATGGATTTGCCTATAATTTTGCCAAAGTATTTTGCAATACTTTGAGAAAATGGTTGCATATATCTCTGCCAGTTTCGTCTGTGCATATTTCGAATTTGTATGAGTTCCAAGATGTGGCCTCGGAGTTTTACACATGAATATGTTTTTTTTAACCTTTGAGATGCTAGTATCCGCAGAGCTTAGAACATGTTCAGAGAAACGTTTGACTATTTCATCAACATCTCCCTTGCTGTTTACACTTTCAAGAGCAGTAGGGAGGCTTCTGAGTTTTGCATTAATTACAGAACGAAACATAGACCAGTTTGCTTTTTTAAGGTTCTGAATATACTGCGCGAATTTCTCACCTGACCAGGGAAGCCGGCAAACGACTGAGGGCAGATCATTAATAGCAACAGGCTGAGAAATATGACTGGACATGTTGGTAACGAACAAGTCAATAACAGAAGGACGACCACGAGAACCAGCAGGATAATAAGTAGGACTGGAAGGAAACAAGCCACGAACAGGTAACATAGCAAAGAGATCACATCAAATATTGCCCCATGAATTTGCACGGTAACAGCCCCAATCTCTGTGCCTGGAATTGAGATCACCTCCAATCAAAAAGTCTCCACTAATAGTGAATAATCTTCTTAAATCAGATTTCAGTTGCAGCTTCTTATCATTACTTGAGTTTCCACCAGGGAAGTAAACACAAAAAATTTTCAATGTACTCCCATTCCTTAAGGTGACTTCTACGCCCAGGTTTTCAACATGTTGCGTTTGAATACATCTTAAAAGCTTATGTCGAATTGACCTCTTAATTACGATCGCTACACCACCATCCGTTCTATTTGTTCTATCCAACCGATAACATTTATATATTGAGGTTGACATTCGCAATGTTGTATTTAGCCACGTTTCTGTGACTAACGCTATATCAATGTTATTATTGTTTAAAAAATCAATGAACTCAACAATCTTTTTCCGAATAACTCCTTCATTCCATGTTACGAGTACAATAATTAAATTACTGCTCATACTCGTAATATTACTTAGCATTATTGTACAAATACTTAGTTGCTAATTGTGCAATTACATTAAATTGATCTATTTTAGTTTTACAAGAGCCTAATTTTGTTATCATTTCCATAACGAGTGCGTTTAATTCCTCCATAGAGAATAACTCACCACCATTGGTACTTGTACTGATGTTACAAGACGGCAACACTGCTGGATGAGGGGGTGTCCAAACTTTAGGTGCGAAGTTTTTGTTGCAATTTATCGAACGATTTGCAGCAGCTGTGTTTTTGGTAGAGCTGGGAAATCGTTCATTGAGTGAAGAGATATGGTGGCGTTGTTGTTGTTACGCAGCTTCGCTTGTTTGTTACCGTTGGTGGAGGCAGATCGATTCGTCTTGGCTGCAAGCTTCTGCTTCAACTCAGAGTAGTGATTTCTGTCGGTAGATTTATGATTGCACTTGCAGTTGGCACATTTGAGGACGTGTACCTTGCATACTTCGGTTTTGTGAGAACCAGCGCAGTTACCGCAGTATGTCTTGATGTTGCAGTTCCTCTCTCCATGGCTAAACATCTTAGTCCAGTCAAAATAGACATTTGACTTAGCCAAAATTCGCATAGAGCTGAAAATTTGCAGAGACGTTAAATACATCAATATAAATGAAATGTCAAAAATCCCCTTCGATCCTACTTCTGCAAAAAAATTTATTCAAGGTCAAAAGAACATAATTAAGGTTTTTTTTAATTTTTCTCGAAAACGGTAAGTTTTATCGTGAAAATAGGTTAAACAAAAGTTGTAGATCATACAATTCTCTACCAAAATGATCCAGTCATTTTTTCTCTTACGACACATCATTCGTAAGATATCGCGGTTTTAATCATTAGAAAATTCATATTTTACATAATATGCACACATTTCCTCACCACCTATGAGGTAATGTACTTGGCGCATTTTTTTTTAACGTGGTTTCCCCAGTAGGTATACTTCACGATCTATTGTAATAAAGAAATTTTGATCAGATCGTATCCTATTGATTGAAAGAATGGTAATATTGCTAATGATCAAAGTGGAATGGGTTGTTTTCTTCTAAATGTTATTATATTAGATAATTGTCTAATTCTACTTCGACAATTATTTCTTCGTCTTCATTTTCATTTTCTTGCAGAATTTCTGTTAATATCATAAATATTTTCATCTGTTGTATTTGTTTCAATATTGGAGCAAGTCTGACCCTGACAATTTATGCATACTGGCGAACAAAATAATCCCACTTTTTGACAGCCCCAATTCTTACTACAATCCGTCTTGCATTTACAAAAAATAGTATTAAGCAGTTTTTCTGGAGCAGGCGGGAGTAGAGTTTGAATTGGCTCCAAATAATTATCTGTTAATTTCCAACCCCATCCTTCTGGGTCCAGCTCATTGCCTAGCCACACTTGAACTTGATAATACACAAAATACAAGTGTTGAAAGGCAGAAGCAGATGTTGGAGGCAGACAAGACAACTGTACTGTTTTATTGTTCCATGCAGATGCTTTTTTATAATTACTTGCTCCAAAAAATAAGTCAAGGACTCCGGAATATCGCTGACAATATTTTCAAACATTCGACTCGGCGGGGGATAATCATCATTATCAATCACTACAGATTGAATATCCTCTCGAATAATTGCTGCGGCAGCTTTCAGTATTCTGAATCGTTCTTCGTTTGTATTTTGTTTTTTATTTTCATACCAAGCTTTATTAATAATATCGTTCTGATTGTCAATAAAACAGATAATTGTTAAACTCCCTTTTTTCTCAGTTATAATAATTTTATCACCAAACTTTAACTTTAATCTTCTTTTAATTGTTTTATTATCTATAGTTGGATTTTTGCCAATGTCTTTTAATTCTTGCAATGAAAATTGACAATCATCATTATTTTCAATGTATTGAAATATTTCCTCCATCGCCAAGTTCACTGAATCATCTTCGGGACAACCGACTTTATATCCCGTAATAGGCCTCAGAAAGATATTATAACAATTATTGTGGTACTTAGCTTCAGCAGCAACTAAGTCAAATTCATACTCGATGCGGGCAATAACAGCTTTTGCTACGTCATCAGAACGAGTCCGAGCTACCTTTAAAATGGAATCTTTAAATTCAAGAGTAGATACATTATATATTTTACGACGAACATTCTGCGCTTTCTTCTTTTCAGCTTCTTCATTTGCTTCATCGCCACAAAATAAACAATATCTTTTAAAGTTGAAATCTGGCTCACTTACTCGTGCTCTAGTATGAGGTGGACTTATCGTGGATGTACTACCTTGTTCTGTCTCGCGCTGTCTTTTAGCTGCAACAATACTACTCTTTCGAGTGTACATTTTACGACACTGCACGTGGACTGTCACAGATTGCTTGTCTTTCAAGTATTCAAAAAACTTATCATTCCTTTCAACACTCGCATCAATCAAAGTCTTCATTCCACGATCAACAACAACAGCTTCACTTTCTTTCAAAGGTTTATCACAAATGAAACAAACTTCTGACATCTTGTTTAAATTATTTAACAGCACAAATTAAAATTGAAAATATTACCAATAAGCACGTCTACTCACTGCAAAGGAATTTTCAAAACTAACAGTATATGCTGAGTTATTTCGTTTACTTCCTTCAAAAATAGGCAGGTATGCGACCCTCCATACTCGAACAATGACGTAGCTAGCAGATGTTACTCAAGGTTACCGACGAAGGGAATTAAGGACTGACAGTATAGTCTTTTATTTTAAAATACTCATTCAATTTATACAAGTTTTATTGTGTAAGTAACACAAACCAATTGTTTCTTATTTTCATTTATATTGACGTGTACAGGCTGCATTTTTTCTAATGATTAAAACCGCGATATCTCACGAATGATGAGTCGTAAGAGAAAAAGTGACGGGATCATTTTGGTAGAGAATTGTATGATCTACAACTTTTGTTTAACCTATTTTCACGATAAAACTTACCGATTTCGAGAAAAATGAAAAAAACCTTAATTATGTACTTTTGACCTTGAATAAATTTTTTTGCAGAAGTAGGATCGAAGGGGATTTTTGACATTTCATTTATATTGATGTATTTAACGTCTATGCAAATTTTCAGCTCTATGCGAATTTTGGCTAAGTTATGACTTATTTTTGTCTATTTTGACTAGACTATCTGACAGTTTCGGCACTGTGTTAGTTTATTTTTTTGCTTTGTAACTTGTAACTTGTAACTTTATTTATTGAGACTTTTTCCTTTTTTTTTTTTACATATAATAAGTTAAAATTAGAATAATAGGATGCCGACTTGGGATTGGTCTGGCAATAACAATAATTTCAATTATTAAGACATTTTTGTGTAATAACATATTAAGATTTAACTACTTAAATGAAATGAATTCATACGATAAGTGTTCGCTCAAAAGAAACACTGACATTAAGTGTGGTGAATTTAGAAAATGAGAGAAGGAATTGAAAACAGTGAGGCCACTTATTTGCGACGTGCTAGTTGCCAATTCCGACCCTTTACAGCTGGGGTACATATTGTTTTATACTATAGTAATAGAAATTAAGATATTAATTATACGTCTAGTTAATAATGGTAATGTAGCAACAAAACAATGTTTAGTACTATGCAGTATTACAAAAATTGAGTAAAAAATGTAAGGCAGGATTATCACATCGTTTTGTATATACGAGGGCGGGTCAATAAGTCCGTGACTTTTGGATTAAAACACAGATTTTTTGATAAAAAAATAATTTTATTTTTCAACGTAATCTCCCTTGAGCTCTATACACTTTGTCCAACGCTTCTCCAATTTTTTTATCCCTTCCAAAAAAAATGATTTGTCGAGGTCCTCAAAATAGGCCTTTGTTTGCGAGATGACTTCATCATTGGAGTCAAATCTTTTTCCACCAAGCCATTTCTTCAGGTTTGGGAACAAGAAGTAGTCGCTCGGAGCCAAATCTGGAGAATAGGGTGGATGAGGGAGCAATTCATAGCCCAATTCATGGATTTTTGCCATGGCAACTGCACATGTGTTTGTGGTCGACTGTGAGCAAACGCGGCACCCATCTTGCGGAAAGCTTTCTCATGCCCAAGTGATCATTCAAAATTGAAACCACTGAGCCATGCGAGATCCCTACGGCTTCCACAATCTCTCGCACTTTCAATCTTCGGTCGGCCAACACCATATCGTGAATTTTTTCGATTGTTTCGGGTGTAGAGACCTCAACTGGGCGTCCAGGACGTTCGGCATCTTCAGTGCTTGTACGGCCACAACGAAATTCAGTAAACCACTTTTTTACCATTGAAATCGATGGTGCAGAATCCCCATAGTATTTATCAAGCTTAGCCTTGGTCTCGGTAATGGTTTTTTTTTCGCAAGAAATAATGCTTAATAAGCACACGAAATTCACTTTTTTCCATTTTCTCCTCAAATTAGTGAGTAGTCTGATAAAAATAGCTGTCAAACACAAACTAACTGACGCAGCAAGTTTAAATTTTGACAGGAGTCAACTGACAGATGCCTGTTGACAGGAGCAGTGTTGCTGTTTCATAAAGAGGTCAGAAATTCAAAAAGTCACGGACTTATTGACCCGCCCTCGTAGATATGGTGTATATTGTATAAAATCCTGAAGGGATGATTCACATGAGATTTGTACATCAGGTTGCTTAAAAATAGAAATACTTTGGTTCATGTCGTAAAACCTTAATGTAACAAAAGTGTTCATTGGTTTTATAGTGTAAAAATATCTTAATATAAGGAGTTATTTACATAATTCAGTCTTGTGCTTAGGTCAATAGTAACAAATTTACAGCTATATACATTTGGGATGAGTCTTAAAGTCTCGGTGGGGACAAGGTATTATCCTCTATAATAAGAGGGATTCGCTCTTCTATAGAAAACTGGCAGAAGTGAGTTGTCAGGTGCTAAGGTCAATTGGGGAGTCGATTCCTCGTTTATAATGCTTACTGGCGAGATGTAATATCTTTCAGTAATGTTAAAGTCGCAATTTTCTAAAAAGATGTTCCTTAGGATTGGATTCTCGTGGCTGTTAAGTAGTTTCAAGCGCTTCTTGGACAGTAAAATTAAATATTCTAGCAATTTTTTTGCTTTCTGTAAAAGCTCCATGACACTTGTGTGTGAAATATGGCGCGAACATCTTTCCTGAGTTGGCTCAGTTTAACACTTCCATTTTCGAAAAAAATAATATAAAACGTGTCGGTGTAGTGATCGTATTTTTTGCTGAAAGATTTTGTGTCTTTGCATTTTCGTTTTTTGAGTTCGTTTTTTAAGGAAACAATGTCTACTTCACCCAGGCCATAAAGCACGGCTTTGAACACTTTTTCGCATTTTTTATCATGTGTAAAAAATTGACAGTTGAATTCTTTTAGTTTTTTGAGAACCGAATGAGAAGAATCCAAGGAGTCACACATGATATTAATGCCGATAGACATCTTCTTGATCGAATAGTCCGAAATTTTTAAATTGTTCATTGCACTATGCACATATTCGCACGTTTTTTGCAACACTTTGATAGGAGGAGGAACATTTTTTTGCGAGTTATTTGGAGATACAATTACATCCGCGATATCGCTCTCATTATCGCTATCAGGCAAACATTGTAAGGGGCTCCAGTAATTGGACCGGGAGTTTTTAATATTTTTTGCCATTGCGATGAGACGTCCTCTGTATAAGAAATATAAATATGGAGAAGAAACAACAGAAGTATGTATATTACACTAGAAATGTCCGATGCGTTAAGCTTTAAAGCTGCGGCTGAACTGAGCTGTGAAAATTACAATCCTTTTCCGATCGATTCTCCCTTGCCGCCAGCATCAAGCATCGAAGACCAGTGGCAACACTACCAAAAAACCATCAGAGATGCCGCTTCTGATCTGCTGGATTTCACTCGACCACCACAACGAAACCCCTGGTTTGATGACGAATCCCGGCAAGCACATGCAGCTAACCAAAAAGCATGCAATGCGGTACTGCAAAGAAAGACTTGAGCTGCTCACTAGCTCTATGAGCAGAAGAGGGGACACGAACACCGGCTTCTCAGGAGGAAACAGAAAGAGCATGAGAAGCGGGCTGTCGAGGAAATTGAGAGATGCTACTGCAGAAATGAGATTGGGAATTTTTACCAAAAGGTAAAAATAAACATGCCACGGACACAAACCCCGAGCCGAAGCCTATGGAGACGAACAACGAAACATCGTAGTAGAGTCGCACTCTATGCTGAGAATCTAGAAAGATCATTTCTGTAGACTGTATAACGGCGATGAAGAAACAAATTCCGCTATCAGGTAGAATGGACCTTTCAACCTAGACCATGTAGACAAACAATTTCGTTCGTCCGACCTAGATAAAGTAAAAGTGGCAATATCTAAACTTAGATTCAACAAAGCTAACAAGATCTTATCTCCCGTATTGTGTGAATGACTGAATCCGTTCGTCAACAAGATGACAGTTCCATATCAGTGTGGCTTCAGGCCAGGAAAGTCTACCATTGACCAAATATTCATACTACGAGAAAACTCATGAGCTTCAGATCTTTACCCCCTATCTATTCATCGATTTATAAGGCCGCGTATGGTAGCATCTATAGAGATGAGCTATACAGAGCAATGTCTAGTTTTGGCAACCATGCCAAACTCGTCTGTTTATGCAGGATGTCGATGAAGAATGCATGCTGCTACATCAAGGTCGGTAAACATCTCACCGAGACGTTTGATGTCAAAAAAGAATTTTGACAAGGCGATGCGCCTTCTGCAAAACAAACACAAGAAGCACCTTTATACTCCCAGTCCTGCTCTATGCAGCTAGCAAAAGATCGAGTTGACTGGAGCCGCTTGTTGACTGAGGCCCAGGTCCACCCCGGACTGTAGCGCCACCTAAAGTAAGTAAAATAAGGGCTCTGTGAAGCAACATCGATGAAATATGCCGGGAGCAAGCGTACGAAAGCTTTACACAAACAAATTTAATGAAACAATAAAACATAATTGTAAATTGTAAAGGAATGGTGTGTTTATGTATGTATAACGAGATACAATGCTGCACTAGGTGGGGTGAAAAGTAACCTCCTTGGGAATGAATGTATTTTATTCAATATAGTCCCCTTTTAGCTTGATACGCTTATTCTAGCGATTTTCCAACTTCCTGATCCCGTCCGAAAAGTAATTTTCCGGAAGGTCTGCAAAATACTCCTCCGTGACGTCGATGATTTTTTCGCGTGAGCTGATTTTTTTATTGATGAACCATCTTTTGAGGTTTGGGAAGAGATAATAGTCCGAGGGAGCCAAATCAGGCAAATACGGTGGATGCGACAGCAATTGGAGCCGTAAGTCATTGATGTTAGCCGTGGTTACGATGCTCTTATGCGCCGGCGCATTGTCTTGCAAAAACAACAATTTTTTCGCCGTTTTGCAGCGATTGCGGCCTTCAATCGCTCCAATAATGCACAGTAATACTCGCTGTTGATGGTTTTTACTATTTCGAGGTAGTCCACGAAGAGTATGCCATGGCACTCCCAGAAAACCGACGCCATAACTTTTCCGATCATTGAGCCTCCCTCGGCCGCTTCGGAGCAATCGTGTCGGCTTCAGTCCATTGCCGGGCACTCATTCTGTTCTCTGGTGTGTAATAGTGGATCCAGGTTTCATCAACAGTTACCAATCGACTCCGAAAGTCCGCCCGATTCCGCATCTGCAAGTCCATACACTCTTTCGAAGTGTTCTCGCGTTCGTGTTTTTGGTCAGGAGTGAGCATGCGCGGCACCCAGCGGCAGGATAACTTTTTCATATGCAGAATATTGCCCAAAATATGGCGTGTGCGCTCAGTACTAATCTTTGTGGTATCTGCTAGCTCGCGCACCTTCACTTTCCGGTCACCCAACACCATTTCATGTATTTTTTTGACATTGTCCTGTGTAACCGCATCGGAGGGCTTGCCGCTGCAGATTTGATCGGTAGTGGAGTTGCAACCACCACGAAACTCTCGAAACCAATATTTGACGGTGTAATCTGGCGGAGCATTAGCCCTATAATATTTATCCAACTTTTCTTTTGTTTCCTTCAAAAAGTAATGTTTTATGAGAGAACGAAAATCGTTTTTGTCCATACTCAACATGATGACAAACACGTCAACAACAATCAGCTGTTAAAACAAAACTAAAGACAGTATCGCACTGAAATTTGGAATGTCTGCCTAAATATGAACGGACTTCAAGGCATCATAACCTTTTTTGCAGTAGCAACGCATTCTGGCGGTCAAGGAGGTTACTTTTCACCCCACCTAGTATAACAAGATACAATTCTGTATTGTGTGAATTTTATGGATTTGGAATAAAAAAAAAACATCTCTGAACTCATGTAAATTGTCTGTTTATTAAATGGTCAATCATCCCAAATGAGGATACAAGATCGTTGTAAAAAATAACTAACTAAAATTAAGATCTGCTGCAGTCTTAACCACTTGGTGTGGTTAAACAACTGCCGACAGCTACATCGGTAATCTCCATGTAAGAGGAAAATAATTAATGCTTTGCCTTTTCACGGAGATACTCACAGAAATCCATTCGATAGAGTAACCCCGCTTGCAGGTTATCTTTCGATACAGTTTCGTGCACCTGATACAAACTAGTCCACTTCCATACCTGGCGTCGGATGAAACAGTTTCGAAATGAGCTGAAAACCCGTTTGTCCATTGGCAACTGATCAAGATAGTATGCAGTATGCGATGGAATATGATAGTAGTACACCATGTTCCGTGATTTTGAGATCTCCGACACAAATTCGTGTATCAGCTCGTTCAGGAACATCATGCCGCCGACAACATAGAATCTCTCAGCTGGATCTGAAGAACGTATTCTTATGCCAAGACGTTCAGAGCTATTATTTTTCATTCTATACGGACGCATTTGATCAAAAAAGTTATTTAGTTCGTTTATTGGAATGAGTTTCTTCGAGCGGATTGTCGCCATTGGTATGTGATTGCCATCGGAGTTCATCACAATTTTGTTGGGTTTGCTGAGACTGCGCGCAAATTTGTCACATAGCTTTAGCCGTTCCTTCAATGGCATTCGACTTATTTTCATGCCACCCAGTGCAATGGCATCGATTATGTGCAGCGCTTTGACCATTCGTCCTTTGCTACCTTCGCCGATTTGTTCTTGCACCAATTCGCCATAGATAAGGGTCTTTGGAGGCATTTCTAAAATGCATTCACACTGCTCCCACCGACCGTGTTCGTTTAATTTTAGAACAATGCCACGACCGCGACACAAAAAGAACGTCGTTGTGTCTCGTTCATTGTCCTCGCTGCGTGCTAGTGGTACAAAATACCAGTCGGGGAGATTGGTTATGTGCTGGCCTAGTGTTGCTTTGCTGTTTAACCGAAAGGCAGATGTATTCATGAAAGCCTTGTTGTCTTTCCAATCGGCGAGCAATTCTTCCAATAGACTGTCCGTGGTCTTCATCTCTGGTGCCTGACGCATTTTATCTGGCAAATTCCACAAATCCAAACATTTTTTGCGGCATTGAGCTTGTTGTGTCTCTTTCAAATCGGGGTTCTGGTGAAAGGCAGCAATTTTTATCAATCCCACGATTTGGTTGTGCCCTAGTCGGTTATTGCTCTCTGTCACGTAGTCAACGAAATCTCTGTGCTGCATGAGTACATCCAGTGCCACTAACTCTCGTACATCGGTTTCAGCATTTGGATTATCCCACATTTCCTGGTTTATCTGAGACATATGGCGGCGTATTGTCTCCGTGTTGGGCTTCTTCCACTTACAAATAAGGTAGCGCTCCGAATTCGCCGGTCGACTAGTATTTGGTTTGCATATACTGATCTCCTCGAAGCACCTGTACATCAAGTACACTAGTCCCACGCTGAATGGCGTGAACAAGTCGAAGAGTTTGCAAACAAAATGGCCTTTCTCACGGAGTATATGTAGGGCAACCAAGCACTGACACAGGTACAGTTGTTTAGAAAGGATTTCCTGGATGTTTTCTTTCCCCTCAACCGAGAACCCACCATCGGCCATGACAAAGTGTACTCCAGCCTCTCCTGTCTCCTTGAGAACATACTTGGCAAATGAAATCTGATTCTTTGGATTGAATATATCACCGTCGTTTGCTTCTCCATAGTGCGGTTCAAAAGTCTCTGGTGATGCTGCATAAAAGTTCTCCAATTTAAAGTCATTTGCACCGCGCAGCGTAAAGCCGAATCCTTTTGCTTCCCAGCCCTTTTTGAAGAGGACGTACTCGGTAAAGCCGCCAGGACCTAGAAATAAGCAAACCATTATTACTGGACTCAAAGGAATTTATGTGTTGTAAGGAAGTTACCAGCACAAATGTCCGCAAAGTACAACAAGTCGTTCTCCTTCACCAGAGACTGATCGTTTTCGTTCCTTGGATTTGTGAACATAAAATCACAAAGCGAATCGATGTTTGCCATTTTGACAGCGGCTCTGTTCTGGAAGATCGAACCCCGGATCGTCTCGAACGGATTCGATCGGGTACGGGCACGCCTCATATCGTTTCCATCGAGTTCATCGAACGCACTCTTCGATTTGAGAACATTTTCAAGAATTTTTGCATCGCAGAAATTCGTTTCGTCGTCAATTGTTTCTTTCTTTGGGGCACGACGCACCCAGTCATCTAGATCCTCCATTGTAAGTGCATCCAAATCATGGGATGTATTTTGAATCCAATCAATTCTTTCTGGGATACGTATTTGCTCCAAATTTTCATGCCATTGCCCAGCAGCATTTGAAAGTTTGTCCAATTTTAAACCAAGACCTTGACGACCTCCCTGTTTAGCTGCTTCGACTGGCTCTAAGCGACCTTGTCCTTGCTTGCCAAGACCTTCATTTTCCTTATAGCCCATGTTGGCCATAATTTTATAAGCATTGGTTGAGTAGCTCTTGGACCACTCGGATTTGAGTTTTTTTGGTGGCGGCTCATCGGATACGATTGCCTCTTCTTCGGGAACTTGCTCAAAATGATCCGATGCCGTGGAGAATGACCCATCAGAGTCTTCTTCTAAGGAAGACGACATTCTTATTAGTTTACTGAATCACAGCAGTGCAGGTGGTGACAATTTCGGGGATTTTTCAGAACAAAATTTTTTCCAAATTTCTATTTTCTTCTGCACACAGTTTCAAAATAATCGAGCAACTGTCAGTGTCAAACTATGAATGAACAAAGCTAAAAGCAGTTGGTTCATTGTTATGTCAAACACATTACCTGTCAGATGTTCATTAGGAGAGTGGAATACTAACCAATGTAATCGTCTTTAATGAACTAGGTAGTTCTTAGTAATTGTCGTTCTAATTTATTGCTACGAAAGTCGATTGGTTATTTAAGGACTTTTTATGACTTATAGCACAAAATTTATTATTCTTCAAATAAGATAAGATAAAAATGCACTGTTACCAACTGTTAATAAACGTTCAAGCGTTCACACAAGATTGTAGATACGATTTTGTACTTAATGTTAAGGAGACCTATTTCCACATAAGCTTGGCTCCTTAAAGTGAATTAAAAAGAGTTTACTTTAAGAGCAAGGTACGAGTAATATAAATCCATTAACTACTACTCTCACTTTCACGTGCTAAAGATTAGGAGCCTTTAACCTTTCACTGAAGGTAAGGCCCCAAATAGCTGCGGTTCGTTAATAGCTGGTGCAGATTGTATACGGATCAACGCTGCTACCACGGCGCTAGTTAGTTTGAGCTACTTTCATAACTACTTCGACGTATTCGGTGCCAAGGTCTAAGGGGTGTTCCATAGTTGTGTCGGTTTCTGTAGTAGAAAGGGTGGTGCCATTAACCTGATTAGGCCAACAGCAATTCTTAGAGAATCAACGAGGATACTAGCGCCAGGTCGTTTTTGCCAGATCTTGTCCATTAAATTCAAGAAGTGTGAAGGCTGGAGGAAATCTACGAAATCTGCTATTTGAAGAAGAAACTCTTTGGCGTTTGGCTTGTAAGCAAACGACCTCGTCACGCCATTTCCATTTAAAGGATAAGGATGACAGCATCAATGACGAATTTATCTGGTCAGTGCTCCAGGTATGACATCAAAATTGTTTTAAAATATTTTAACCTTAACCATGTCTGAAAATAAATTCAGATTTCTAGAATTGGCGACTGGGCCTGGTCGAGACTTGGCTATCATTTGTCAAACAATCGTCAACCAGATTGATGATATTGTAATCGACGCTAGACTCCTCTCATAACATCAGCTCGGATCTTTACTTGTAGCCAAGATTCGAATGAGGAAAATAAACAACGGCGTCAGGTAAGACAACTAAAGTTTGAAGTCGAAAATCTACAATCGAATGAGAAGTATCTACAATCAGCAAAGAAGAGAAAATCCGGCTTTTTCTGAACAACACGTGGAGCGTACGATCGAGAAAATAAGGCGACATGCAGTCTCGAAAAGTCCCAGAAAAGCAAAAATCATTGGTCAACGCAAGAGCCATGATCTTTGTGAATTCCGGACAGTTACTTGCGTAAGAGAAGTATATTAATGTACATGCTGTCATCAGAAAAAGAAACCATTTCCTGGCGCTGTAGTTACAAACAGTAAATAGTCAAAGACAAAACTATTCCTGTCAATCTCTGTTTCTTTTGGCTGAGGAAGCGATTGAGTAACATAACCTTCTTTCGTGGAACACATGGGGCTTTATACAAGACCCTTAATATCCCGGTTGCATTCGTTTTTAAAAAATGATGCTTTGGTTTATATTCTTTTCCGTTTGTACTGACATGAAATAAAGATGGAGATTGCATCATTAAATAACTTGGAGTGTGACATTATAGGCAACTTGCAAGAGGCTTTCATATCAGTAGAAACTGATGCAATCTGAACTGTGCGATAATTTTAGTAAGCAAATAAAAATTATGTTTCTCTTGTTTTAACTATAAAGTGTTCTTTATTTATTCTTTTTTCTAAGAAGACCAGAGTATTTGTTTCGCCTACCATATTCATAAAACTGGCATTCCCATAAAAACATACATGCTAATGTTATTTAACTTTTTTTTATACACTTACCGAACGTACCCCTTTCTAAATGAACACAAACATTCCAAATTCTATGGAAAAAACTCTACATTCAATTAGTGTAAGCAAGACAAATATATGAAAACCAACAAAGACAACCCCTATCCGTGATGAATGTCACTGCGTTGTGCTTGTAAAATATTTTTGCCACATTCGCGTGCATTTTTCTAATTTTTTCTTCCGTGGCTGTGGCCCCCCATTAAATGCATCCCCGCGTGCAATTACTCAATTAAAAAAAAAGACAAAAAAAAAATCTTAATTCTGAAATTCCATCAAAGTGTATTCCCACCAGCCACAGGCTATCTATCCAACCCTCCACGAAAAATCGTGCGATCGAGTGAAATTTTTTTTTCCAACTTCTCGTTGCTGATTGTGTGAAAAAATGGCAGACTTTCTGGATTCCGAGGCCGAGGAATCCGAGGTAAGTACAGTGCTCCAAGTGAGCTCTTAGTTATAGAAAATTGCCCGTCAATTTGAGTGAGGAGCGTAAAATTGAATGAATGTCATCTACGTGCAGGAGGAAGAGGAGTTGGAGCCACATGAACGGAAGAAACTCAAGAAGAACAAAGCAATGGCAGACAGTAGTGAGGAGGAAGAAGAAGGTAAGTGCAGGAAGAGGGTGTTAAGTGTTTTCAGGTGTTCAATGTATTTCCGCTTGTTGCAGACGACGAAGACGTACTGCGAGAGGAACTGAAAGATCTGATCGATGACAATCCAATCGATGAGGACGGAAGTGATGGCGAAGACACAGACGGATCGGGTCGTTCAAAGAAACGGAAGAAAAGCGATGATGACGATGAATTGGACGATCGGCTGGAGGACGATGACTACGACTTGATTGAGGAGAATCTTGGGGTGAAAGTTGAGAGAAGAGTACGTTTTTTCTGTCAATTCTTCGAAGATTTATTTTGTAATGAGTCTGTTTGTTGTCCTGTAGAAACGTTTCAAGCGCCTGCGTCGCATACAAGACGAAGAGAGCGATGGTGAGGAGCAGCATGTCGACGAAGGATTGGCTCGTGAAGCCATTGCTGAGCAGCTATTCGACGACGATGATGTAAGTAGAATTGGGATTGTAACGTTGTATTCTGGTTTATTGTCGTGATGGCGCACATAACTGCCAGAAATGTGTTAACTGAAAAAGATTATAAAGTCTTTGGACAAACGAGGTCAACGACCTCGTAATCGGTGTGGTGAAATGTGTAAATTAATAGGCGATGCGTCATTAACGGCAGCAGTAACACATTCCTTCCATAACTAACAAAGTTTTGTGTCTTATTTGCAATCCAATCTATTTCTCTTTCTCCTTCCCCTTCACCCTCATTGATAGGATACTGAACGTCGTTCTGAACGTAGCCACCGAGAGCCCGAAGTCGAGCATTTCGACGATGAGGAAGAGTCTGATTCCGATGCCGATGACTTCATTGTGGACGATGATGGCAGGCCAATTGCCGAAAGAAAAAAGAAGCGACGTTTACTCTTCAACGACGCGTAAGTACTTCCCATTTTTTACTCGCCCACCAGTCTCTTTTAAATTTCTATTGAAATCCCCATTGTAGATCCCTGCAAGAGGGCCAAGACATCTTCGGTGTTGATTTTGACTACGATGACTTCGCCAAATACGACGACGATGAGTACGAATCCGAGTCCGAGGGCGACGACTATGAAGAAGACGATGGCACGGGTGAACGTGAGAAGCGCCCCAAAAAATCCGCCAAGAAAAAGTCCACCAAAAAGACCATTTTCGAGATCTACGAGCCAAGTGAATTGAAGCGCGGTCATTTCACCGATTTAGACAATAAAATTCGCAACACAGACATTCCAGAGAGAATGCAACTACGCGAAGTGCCAGTCACTGTTGTGCCGGAGGGCTCCAACGAATTGGAGGACGAAGCCGAATGGATATACAAACAAGCGTTTTGTAAGCCGTCAGTTTCGGAGCAGGACAAAACAACGGATGGCAGCGCTCGCGATCGTTATCGCAAACCACCGACCGCAGTGGGGAAAATCAAGCAGGCCCTGGACTTTATGCGCAATCAGCAATTGGAAGTACCATTCATTGCTTTCTATCGCAAGGAGTACGTTAAGCCTGAGCTGACATGTGATGATTTGTGGAAAATCTATTATTTTGATGGTCGCTGGTGTCAGTTGATGGCTCGAAAGAACAAACTTCTGCAGCTGTTCGACAAAATGCGAAACTATCAGCTGGACAAGATCATGAAAGCAGCAGATGCACCCATTCCCGATGACATGCGCGTCATTAAGGACGAAGATTTCGATCGGTTGCGTGAGGTACAAACCCAGGAAGAGTTAAAGGACGTTCACATGCATTTTCAGCTTTACTACTCACATGAGATTCCTAAGATGCAAGAGGAATACCGTCGTAAGGAGCGCGAAGAACGCAAGAAAGCTAGAGCTGAAGCGAGGCGTAAATTGTTGGATAATTTAGAGGAGGGACAAGAGCCACCGCCAGAGGAAGATGACATCGAAGAAATCGATGATGAACCGGAAGAGCAATTGAAACAAGCCAAGGATTCTGGACCCTATGCCATGTGTAGGAAGGCGGGAATATGTGGTTTTGCTAAACGTTTCGGTTTAACTCCCGAACAGTTTGCCGAGAATTTACGAGACAGTTACCAACGGCACGAGGTTGATCAGGAGTCAGTTGAACCCACCGATGTAGCAAAGCAATTTTTGTGTCCCAAATTCATGATGGTGGACGAGGTTATTCATGCTGCAAAATTTGTGGTTGCCCGTCAGATTGCCAAAGAGCCACTTTTGAGAAAGTGCGTGCGCGAAATCTTCTACGAGCGAGCTAAGATGAACGTGAGGCCAACAAAGCAAGGCATAAAGGAAGTGGATGAGAATCATCCATGCTACACCATGAAATATTTGACGAACAAACCAGTGAGAGACTTAGTAGGCGATCAGTTTCTTCGCCTTTGCATAGCCGAGGAGGACAACTTGCTAGAGATTACAATTCTAGACAAGATAGAGGGCAATACATCGAGCTCGTACTTGGAGGAAGCAAAACAACTCTACCAACGTGATGAGTTTTCGAAGAATGTCCAAGACTGGAACGCGCTACGTAGTGAGTGTGTAGAGTTAGCACTGACAAAAATGGTTATTCCCGAGATAAGAAAAGAACTGAAAGCAGTGCTGATTGCAGAAGCAAAAGAATCAATTCTAAAAGCCTGCTGCACCAAGCTAAGCAACTGGATTAAGGTGGCACCATATCAGCCAGACTTTAGCGAGGAAGACGACTACGAATGGGATACAACGAAGGGTATTCGAGTGATGGGCTTAGCCTATGTTCCCGACTACACGCAAGCTGCCTTCTGCGCGATCACATCACCTGAGGGCGAAGTCACCGATTACTTGCGACTGCCGCATATTTTAAAACGAAAAAATTCCTTCCGTCAGGACGAAAAATCAATGAAACAAAACGATTTGAATAATTTGAAGGCTTTCCTGCGCAACAAGAAACCACATGTCGTGGCTATCGGCGGCGAATCGCGTGAAGCACAAATGATACAACAGGACATTCGTGAGGTAATAAAACAGCTAAGTGAAGAGGAGCAATATCCACCAGTCGCTGTCGAAATTATTGACAATGAACTGGCCAAAATCTACGCTAACTCGAACAAAGGTGCTGTGGATTTTCGTGAGTACCCAACCCTTCTGAAGCAGGCAGTATCGCTGGCGAGAAAAATGCAAGATCCTCTAGTTGAATACTCACAGCTGTGTAGTGTTGACGAGGAAATTCTTTGTCTTAGATATCATACAATGCAAGAGCAAATTGCCAAGGAGGAACTTCTCGAACGGTTATACTTGGAATTCATCAATCGAACGAACGAAGTGGGTATGGACCTGAATCTGGCCGTCCAGAATTCCATGACACTCAATTTGGTGCAGTTCATCAGTGGCCTTGGTCCGAGAAAAGGTCAAGACCTGATCAAGATTCTCAAGCAAACAAATCAACGTTTAGAGAATCGAACACAGCTGGTCACTTCGTGTCATATGGGTCCGAAAGTGTTCATTAATTGCTCTGGTTTCATTAAGATTGACACGAATTCACTAGGTGACAGCACTGAGGCATATGTTGAAGTTTTAGATGGATCCCGTGTCCATCCGGAGACATACGAATGGGCCAGGAAAATGGCTGTCGATGCTTTGGAGTATGACGATGAGGAAACAAATCCAGCTGGTGCCTTGGAGGAAATTCTTGAATCTCCAGAGCGTCTGAAAGATCTCGATTTGGATGCATTCGCTGAAGAATTGGAACGTCAAGGTTTCGGTAATAAAAGCATCACCCTCTACGACATTCGTGCTGAATTGAATTGCCGATATAAAGATCTAAGGACGCCATTCCGAACGGCAAGTGCAGAAGAGCTTTTCGACATGCTGACCAAAGAGACTCCGGAGAGTTTTTATGTAGGAAAAATGGTTTTAGCTACTGTCTCTGGTATATCGCATCGCAAGCCACAAGGTGAACAATTGGATCAGGCAAATCCAGTTCGAAATGATGACACCGGTCATTGGCAATGTCCATTCTGTTTGAAAGATGATTTCCCCGAATTGTCCGAAGTTTGGAATCATTTCGATGCAGGCGCTTGTCCTGGTCAGGCGACCGGAATTAAACTGCGACTAGACAACGGTTTGTCCGGATTCATACACATAAAGAACTTATCAGACAAACATGTGAAAAACCCTGAGGAACGAGTGCAAAACGGTCAGGCAATACATATTCGCATCATTAAAATCGATGTGGAACGATTCTCCGTTGACTGTTCATCGAAAAGTTCCGATCTGATGGACAAGAACCACGAATGGCGGCCGAGAAAAGATAATTACTATGATCAGGAGCAGGAAGACAAAGACCTTCGAAAGCAGGATGACTCGAAGAAGAACAAGTCCAAGCAGCAATACGTCAAGCGAGTTATTGTACATCCATCGTTCCACAATAAATCGTACGCTGAAGTCGTTAAGATCATGGAAAGCATGGATCAGGGTGAAGTAATCGTTCGTCCATCGAGTAAGGGTTCTGATCATTTGACAGTAACATGGAAAGTAACCACCGATATCTATCAACACATCGACGTTCGCGAAGAAGGCAAAGAGAATGCATTTAGTCTGGGTCAGAGTCTCTGGATTGGCAATGAAGAATTTGAAGATTTAGACGAAATTATCGCGCGTCATGTAAATCCAATGGCTGCATCAGCAAGGGAGCTATTAAGTTACAAATACTACCGTGACACAGGTGGCGGTTTAAAGGATAAAATGGAAGAACTTCTCAAAGAGGAAAAAAAGAAGGACCCAAAGAAAATTCACTACTTTGTATCTGCGTCGAAGAATTACCCGGGAAAATTTCTACTCTCTTATCTGCCGAAGACTAAATGCCGACACGAGTATGTGACAGTGACACCGGAAGGATTCCGTTTTCGCAGCCAGATATTCGAATCGATAAACACCTTCCTCAAGTGGTTTAAAGATCATTATTCAGATCCATTGCCTGGCAATACCCCAATGTCAACACCCCGTCCACCCACCAGTACAAGAACACCAAACTACAGTACACCTCAGCTAAGTGTCAGTTCTGGATCGATGGGTAAAATGTCATCTAATGTTCCACCGCATATGTTGCATTCTTTGGCGCATCCGATGTCTGGTCAGACACCGCATTATCCAAACACTCCTGGCTACCAAGGTGGATATGTTAATACACCGTACACACCCAGTGGGCAAACACCCTTCATGACGCCTTACCATACGCCGCATTCATCGCAAACACCACGGTACAATCACAACACTCCGAGTCCTGCTTCGTCGACCTCAAATGGACATTTTGCCCGTCCAACAATGCCACCACCGTCCCATTCCCGGCACGGTGGTGGTTCAACACATGCTTCTCCGCAATCTTATGGTCGTTCACCTCGAATGGGTCCTGGCGGTGGTGGAGGCGGTAGTGGTAGTGGTGGTAGTAGTGGTCCACCTCAACATCATTCCCGTTCAAATGCATACAGTGCCCAGCAAGAAAGCATGGATTGGCAAATGGCTTCAGATTCATGGGCGCGTCGTAAGCCCTCTACAGCAATTCAACATGGTCGCAATACACCCGGTGGCCCACCACATCCATCGATACCCAGTAGCAGCCATGCCACAAGAACACCTCGCTATGAAGATTACCCACGTAAGACACCATCATATGATGAAAGACCAATGAGTCGTTCAGGCCGATCGATCGACTACCAAAAGAGCCCTCGATCCGTGCGGAGCACACCACGAACAAATACATCGCCACATTCTATGAACTTGGGTGATTCCACTCCACTCTACGACGAGAATTAGTTCTTCTTCTATTTTACTATCCGCTTTCACTCTCCCCTCAACCCTATCCGTTTTACTTTTCTTTTTTTTTTTTTTATAATTTAACTAGTGTAATACAAGACAAGCAAACTGAAATTGAATGGCCCCCCACTTCCTGTGCGCTAATCTGGCGACAAGTTTTGTCCTCCAAATACGGAATTGCATTCGAAAGCCACACCACGAATACTCGTATGAGAAGGAGTTCATAACAAAGTGGAGTTCACACAATAAATAGCTAAAAGTAAACAATAGTAGACAAACAAAACAAAACAAATAAAAACAAAAACAAAAATGTGTTGTTAGTTATAATTAATTGATCGACAAGCAAACCTACGATCAGAGGCATCATAATGCTTTTGTTTATAATATTTTAATTAATAAACAAATTACTAACATGAGTTTAATAAAGATATCGAATTTCTCTGAGAAAAACAAAATACAAACAGATACTGAGTTGTTTTTTTTTTTTGATTGGGTTGGGGAGTATGTGCTCTTTATGGTTGGGAGAGAAAGTTGTAGCATAGTTTTTATTTCCCCGTTAAGTGGTTGCTAAATTAACCTTCGATAGTGCCCTCGGGATATCGCTCCTCAAACAATGTAAGTTCGGTAGGCTTTGTCTTTTTAGGTTGCGCTACAGTCCAGAGTGGACCTGGGCCTCAAACAATATTCCTTTCTACTTAGCCCGGTCTTTAGCTAACTGCCTCTAGTTCCGCACGCCAAGATTTTTGAGGTCATCTTCCACTTGTGTGCGCCACCTAAGGCCAGGTCTTCCTTTACTGCGTTCTCTCACCGGATTGGATTCAAATGCTCCATTCGCTCTACATGTCCTAGCCACCTTAGACGTCCAATGCGAAGCCTACTGACTAGGTCTATGCCGCTGTACAGCTCGTATAATTCGTCGTTGAATCTTCTACAAAGTCCGTCAACGGAAGCGGGACCGAAAATCTTGCGAAGAACTTTTCTCTCGATTCGACCAAGTGTATTATAGAGTGCCTTCTTAGACGATCTACAGAGGGCTTTACTACTCAATTGCCTTCAAAGCCCAAAGGAACAGCGATTGGCAAGAGTAATCCTTCGTTTGATCTCCAATGAGATGTTTTTATCAGAGTTAATAGCAGAGCCGAGGTAGGTGAAGTCCATTACCACCTCAAAATTATAGCTGTCTATTCTGACGTTCTGTTCAATTCGTCGGTGTAGTGTCGTTTTTGGTTGTCAGCAAATACTTGGTTTTGCCTTCATTTATCGCCAAACCCATTTTGGCCGCTTCCGTTTCTATACCCGCAACAGAACCCGTGACAGCTCGCTGTGTTCTTCCGCTGTCTTCGTCGTCTGTATACGCGAGTATCTAAACGGATTTCTGAAAGATCGTACCTCTTGTGCTTGGGAGTTTCACACGATTCTTTCAAGAATGATGTTAAAGAAATTTCATAGCAACGCATCACCTTGTCTAAATCCTTTTTTGACATCAATGGACCAGCGAGAATTCTCCATTGTCATCCTGCACAGGCGGACGAGTTTGGCAGGGATGTCGACATGCTTCTACATATGTGGCTCGTCTCTACAAATGCTGTCATAGGCGGCCTTAAAACAGATGAAAAGGTGGTTGGTGTCGATTTGGACTTCTTGGGTTTTTCCATGATCTGCCGTAGTGTGAATATTTGATCGATTGTGGACTTCCCTGGCCTAAAACCACTCTGATATGGACCAATCAGGTTGTTGACGATGGGTTTTAGGCGATCACACAAAATGGCAGATAGAATTTTGTACGCGATGTTAAGGGGACTGATTTCTCTGTAGTTGGAGCAGTTGAGGGGGTCTCCCTTTTTATGGACTGAGCAAACAATCCTGAGATTCCATTCGTCAGGCATGCATTCTTCTGGTCAAATTTTAGAGATGAGTTTATGTATGCTCTCTACAAATTCATCTCCAGCTGCTTTCAAAAGCTCGGCGGGTAGACCATCCGGGTCAGCAGCTTTGATGGACTTGAGTTTGGATATTGCTATCCCCACTTCGTTTTGGTCAGGCGGACGGAAATGTTGGCTATCATCTTCTGGGATGAATGGATCATTCTGCCTGACAACGAAGTGTTGGTTTCCCTCGCCGTTATCCAGTCTGCAAAAGTAATTGTTCGATATTCTCAGCACCGACTGTGGTTCTACTACGAGATTTCCATTGCCTCCGTACAGGATTTTTTCCCCTGACACGTTCTCTTTACAATCTGGTAAAACTTCCGGAGCTGATGGAGGCCACCAAATTTAGAAGGCTTCTTGGGAGGTACTTTAGGGAGAAAATGGTATCGTTTTACATTGCAATTTACACAGCTTTTAGTGGCACATCACGCGAAATATTTAAGCACTACTAACAACAAAGATTAGATAAAAGTTTTGGGTTTGAGAAGAGTTTTTCCTTTAAGAATTATTTGCATGTCAACAGATGGAGCTAGCCAACTAAAATGATCTCTCGCCAGCTGTCTCCATTGCCGGGCTTTAAGTTGGCTAAGATTTCCTTCTACTTACCTATGCCACAGTCGTCTTCTGCTGAGCTATCCTTAAGGATTAGAATTAAACACTCTTTGGGCTGAAGTTGTGGCATCCAATCGCTCAATATGGCACATAAAACTGGGCATGGTTTTGTATAACTCTTCATATGCGGCTCTGAAGTAGAACGACATTCACTGTCACCTGGATAAAGACAGGGTGAATGGTCAACGGTGCCTAACAGCGGTAACTTGAGCTTCATTGCCGTAATTCAGTCCTGACAGTTGTCTTGCCAGTAACTCAATATTATGTTTTCGCGGTACGAAATGAATCGATTTACGCTTGAACAACGTTGGGAAATATTGCAAAGTTACTTTTGCTAAAACAATGCGAAAGTGCGGTTGAAAAAGTGCACCAAATGCAGCTGGTGTATGTAACTTTTTGAAGAAAGTTCCTGAGACTGATTTTCTGATTGATCACTTAACATATTGCCTTGCTTGTTCATCCTGTGCTAAACTAAACGGAGAATATTGCATCTGTTATCGAGAGTGTGCGTCTAAACCCGAAAATCTCAATGCGACAAAGATTCCAACAGTTGCACATCAATCGCACTAGCCGGAGTAGAATTTTGCATGAAGATCTCGGATTATTCGTCTATAAGGTCGACTTGTTCAATAATTATAATATATTGAATAGTGATTCTTGTATAGCCTTTTTAAAAAGATGCCAACAAGCTCTAGTCCTTCTATGCAGCACCGCAATGTATGCATCTTGATTCGCTGCATGTGCTTGTTGGCACTCGTCGTCAAGCCATTGGTTTCATTGTGGTGGTCGAGTAAAACCCAGCACATTAGACACGGCATCTCTGATGGTTTTTGGCAGTGTTGCCACTGGTGGCTGTGAATCTGTTGTATTTGGCGATCTCTTCTAATTGTAGTCGTTCGACGTAAACTTCTCCAATGCGCCAATCACAATGTGCTCAATCTAGCTAACGGTTGATAGATCAGAAGCTCTCCAAACCCCTTTTGTGGTGGGAACCGCGTGCTATTTTGATAAGCCTGAATCCGTTGTCAGAGTGGTGTCATCTAGACTATACCTTCAGTGGTAATACCAAACTGTCGGAATTCGGAGTTGGGAATAGGGACTGACCAATAGCAGGGCATTCCTCAAAATTTTCTTTCTGCCAGATATTTTTGTTGTTTGTATTTGTTGTGTTATGTTGTTGTTTATTGTTCTTTGCTGTTGTTTGTTTCTCTGTTCCCTCGTTGAAGGCTGCCTTAAGTCTTGACCTTCCGCCTATATGCCTCCGCTGCTCCTTTGGTGCTTCATCGGTGGAGTGCTAGCTTAAAAAGGAGATCGTCGTCTCTTCACCCATCCATCGCTTTGCCGATCTGCTTGCTAGCTGCATCCACATCAATAGTGGGATGTGATACTGATGTTTGTAACCACATCGGTTGCAGGATTAAGTGTTCCTTAAGCCGCTGTTTTTCGTGGCCTTATTTCGAGTGTAAGCTCCGGGGATTATCCTCCCTTATTCTTCAGCATTTTGGGGTGTCTGACTTGAAAGGACCGTCCGTCCTCACCCGTCGATGACTTTAAGACGTCCTTTTTGATACTGCCAGTCCCGAGTCTCCCGTCCAGAGACGGGACACTTAAAATTGTGTTTCTATTGGACCTGTTGCCAAAACTGTGGACTCCTGGTTCGTCATAAGTCTCCTATGTAGTATACTTGGAATGTTGAATGTTGATCCGACTACGCAAAATATATGAGTAGGAACTGGGATGATCGTCTTTTATTGCACTCATTTGGAAATAAAGTGGAAATTAATCCTTCAAAGGTACAGATATCGCAGTGAGCCACACCTAGACTTAATGACCGAATCAACAAGAGAAGAGCCGTCCTTGTTTCCAGCTTCTTTAAGATAATAAGACACATAACTGAGCTGCCCTGGAACCCAGAAGAATGCGCGCGTCAATTTAGGGATTCTGAAAACCTCTAAGGTGTTGGTCTCAAGAGGTGCAACAATCGGCACAGACTTGCTTAAGCTTTTAAAAGTCTGCTTGTATGTAAATTTTGTCCGTCTTAGCTAGATGCTATAGGTGAAAGGAAGATGGCGTTTCGGGGTTCTCTTGGAAATTCGTTTCACAGCGATGTCCAAGTCACGCCCACCAGAAGTGCAACTTGTGCTGGTTTCAACCAGATCTACAACCACGTCTACTTTTTATCGTCATCGGTCCCTTAGATGATAATACACCCATTCCACCTTTTCAGTTACCCGAGAAAAACCGTCAAAAACAACTCTCAGACCAGTGCTGATGGAGTTTAACCGGCGGCGGTTACTACGGCCTTGCTAAAACCTGGTAGCCAAACAAATGAAAGAAAACCTCGTATTAGGTGACGTCCATAAGATGAATATAGCCCAAACCAGTGGCGCCACTGTAGGCAGTTAGCGCTTACCCACTTAAATGGGTAAGTAAGTCTCGTTAAGAATGATACCGTAATGAAATAATAAGATTAACTGCCCAAGAACATCCCGCAATTCTTTTCTGTAACTCTTGGAATTTGGCAGAAAAAACCAGAGCTAGCGAGTATGGAGATATCTACCACTTGAGAAAGTGCACTTGTACGACATCATTGAGCTTCCACCTTTACTTATTGCGCAGACTACAAGTTTTGATCGCGAATTTAAAGTAACAAAACCAAAAGAGGGGAAGTACCGATATAGTTATTAAATCATTCAGCCCACAGTATCAGATATTTGCTAATCGCATCTCCATTGCTTCTTCAATCAATCTTTTTCAACCGTAAGAGGAAAACACCATTGAACTTGAGAATACCTAATTTACAAACACAAACAATATTTTAATTATATTTATATTCGATAAATAGCGGAAAACCCAATCAATGCGGTTTTCTTCATTTCCATCGTATCTACTGTATTTGCCTCGTAAACCGTGTACTTCACCGACTGCACAAAGAATCGATTGACACTTTAACGTAAACAATTTCCGCTGATTGCAATATTTTTAAATAAATTGCAACAAATCCATAGGTGTTATGGGAGCTTTAGAATCTTTATTTAGATTCTCAATTTTGTAAGGGGTATCTAATCTTATCGCCTTTAATCGGTAAGATGGATACACTAAAACAGTTCATAATCTACGTTACGGTAAAGAATTTCAGTTTATCAAAATCACAACAAACGGGAACACGCAAGCACCTATCACAATAGTGAACACTTGAAATTTCAATCCTGATTATACATAATTGCTGAGTCCTTACGGATTCAAGATCTGGCAACATGTGTGTCACTTGAGATCACCTTAAAGCATTTTGCTGACTGAAAGAATATCATCTGAAATAAAATACATAGATCCAGATCAGCGAAGCCTATTTTGACGAACGCTAAAAGCCGTATTACACATTCGTAAGTATTATGTTGAACAAGTTAAAAAGCATCGATTCAACTTCCCTAAATACATTTTTGGTTTACAGAACACGGTCGTTCTCAATCATAACTCTACCCAACCACACGAGTTTGGCAGGGTAGACATGGGTCTGCTAGCTCGTGTCTTACTTTCCTTACTTTAGGTGGCGCTACAGTCTGGGGAGGACCTAGACCTCAGTCTAAAAGTGTCTCCAGCCAGCACGATCCTTCGCTGAGAATCCGTTCCACTTGGGTGCGCCACGTGAGTCGCTGGCTTCCTCTATTGAGCTGTCCCTCGCTGGCGGATTCGAATAATTTTCCGAAGGGAGCGTTTGTGTCCATCCACTCTACGTGACCCAGAACCCCACTCTTCTAGCTAAGTCGTTGTCGCAGAACAGCCTGTACAGCTTATCGGTGTATCTCCTTCTCCACTCACGGTCAATGCATACGGGAGTACCCTCATCCAGTTTTGAAAAATGTCCATGCCTCTTCGCCATATAGCATGGAAGGACTGAGCTAAGTAAGGTCTTATATAGGGTAACTTTAGTTGCTCGAGAGAGGGCTTTACTAGTCAATTGCCGTCATAGCCCAAAAAACAGTGATTGTCAGGAATTATTCTTTGTTTGATCTCAGCGCTGATGTCGTTTTCTGAATTGATAGAGGAGCTTAGGTAGACAAAGTCCTTGACTACCTAAAAATTACATCTGTTGAGGATGATGTTCTGTTCGGAAAGTCGGTTTTGGTTGTTTGTTTTGCATGGCATCATATTCTTGTTCTTGCGCGTGAGTTTTTCAATATTATTTTAAGAATAATGGTGAAGAAATCAAATGACAGAGTCTCGCCTTTTCTAAATCCTTTCTAGGGTCTCGGTGATATATCTTGATGGAGCAGCATTGATACTCAATAGTCATCCTGCACCGATCAGCGAGTTTGGCAGGGACAACTAGACATTGCTCTCCTTAGGTCGTCTGTATAGCCGCTGTCATGTGCGGTCTTAAAATCGATAAATCGGTGGTGCACATTAATTTGGACTTCTTGGGATTTTTTAGAGATGTCTTATAGTGTGAATTAGTTTTCGATTGTTAACTTTACTTAGGTAGCGCTACAGTTCGGGTTCAACATTGACTCAACTTACAAGCTGCTTCAAGTGGATCTAGGCCCCCTTTTACTTTTGCGCGCACCTGAGGTGAGGTCTTCCCCTGCTACCTTGCCGCTCCAAGTAAGACTGAAATACTTTTCGGTCAGTAGCATCGGCGAAAATTAGCAGTTGCACATATTTTTGAAAGATTTTGCCTTCGGTGTTCCGTACAATTGTATTGGATAGTTCAATAAGTTATGCGGTTCTTGTCTTGGAAGTAGTGTTTATTATTTCAGAAAATCTCTGTGTATACCGTTATGAAACTTTTGTTGTTTATTCTAATAGAGAGGGTTATCCTTGACATTGTTACGAGACTTTGCTTTGATCGGACCTGTTCTAATTGCTCAATATTTTTTTTTAAATTTAGGATACGAAAGTGCATTTTCGGCATATTTTGCTTTTTTTCTTTTAAAAAGGTGTCAAAGCGACAGAGGCGCTATGGGAGATTTGCAGTATGCATGGAGATTCGCCCATATGCGCTGACACTTGGCAGCGTTAGTTTATTCGCTTTCGTTCAGGAAATACAAACTTTGCTGATGATGCTCGCTCTGGACGTCGACACATCACAGGCGACGATCAAATCTTGTCTGCAGGTAGCTTTGACAGGCATTTGACGACACGCAAGATCGCTCAAATCCTTAACATGCATGCCAAAAAGGTCATGTTGAGCATTTGGTAAGATTGGCGAGTTGTCCTTAACTCCGAGTTGTTTCCGCGCATTCAGACAATAAATGCCATTAAATGTTACTCTCAGCACGATACTTTCAAGCAGGCATAGGAAAAAAACGGCCAGAGTTGGCTAACAGAAAGGGCGTTGTTTCCAGCATGATAATGCCAGATCACACACAGCTTTAGTGACAAAACAAAAGCTGAATTCATTTGGCGAGGAGGTTATGCAGCACCCACCGTACTATCCAGACCTTCTGACTGCCACCTGTTTCTCTCTTTCCAAAATAATTTGGATAAAAGGCAATTCAATTCCGAAGGTAAGATCTAAACATATCTGGATTTTTTTACCCATAAGTCTGCTGACCTCAGCAAAAGAAGCATTATGTCTCTTCCAGAAAGTTGAAAGAAAGTAATAGACGATGATGGGCAATATCTGGTGAATTAAATATAAAAAATTCGCGTCGTTCTTGTCTTTCGTAGAGCCATGGGTGAATATTAGACTTATGTTAGTGTTTTAAGCTTCGATTTGAATTTTCATAAGAGTCTTGCTCACTTGTCGGAAGACTAAATCTGATGCACATGGCAAATCCTAATCCGAATAAGCATTCCTTATAACAGGAAAAGGTTCAAAGATCGTGTTAAGCCAACAAGTCCCGAACAGTAACCTGTAAAGAAGACCAAGGAAATTTAATAATAGAGTTAGTTAAAGTGCTATGATGAGACAAACTCCGCTTTAAAAAATGACAATACATTTAACTAAGCTAAGATTTCTACTCATTTGAACAAAATGAAGTAAGGACATACGTGCTAGCTAAACACAGCTGCTGAAACGGACAGACTTTTTGCTGAGCTGTTAAAGGCAGCAAAAGATAGCCGCTCTAACTCCCAAAGTTGATTGTGCTGTTCTGACTTAAGTGAGAAAGTAGAAGGTGTAAAACATGTGTAAAATTTTCCCATTTTTCGACGAATGTCCTTTTCAGAGGCAACTCATTTCATCAAAACTCCAGTAAAATGGAACAGATAAGTAATTGTTAGGCCTGAACTCATACTTTAATACAAAATCAAGTCCTTCGACATAAGAGCCTGTATGTTTTGTATGTGCCTTAAGTAATTCATGAGTAGAAAGAAGATTCAATTGCAATGACTCATACAAGTATAAATCTAATTAAAAGCCACGCCTTTCAAAGGGTGCTGTTGTTCTAAACAACGACAAAGAGCCTCTGCACGAAGAATGGCGTGTCGATGACGCAAATTATGACCGTCTTGTCATGCAAAGTGATTGACGCATTTAAAAGTTTTCTTGCCGATATCGGAATGAAATATGATCGCGATATTGTGGCGGCTTACGTTCACCTCTGATTGTGCCACCTATACCAACATTTTCGAGTAAACCAGCAACAGACTTCGGGATTCTGCAGTGCTTCAGCAATGTGAGGTCCACATCTACTCAGTACTGGACACAATCAGTAGATTTTTGGGGAAAAAGGGGTAGATGTTCGTTCGCAAAGGACAGGGCTACCATAGAACAGGCTATCATGAGATACCTGAACACCGATCGATGAGCGTATTTCACTAAAAGACCAAATTGCCATCTGTGCAATCAAAGAGTAATGCACTATGTGAGACCGGGCAGACATAATACCATCCACAATTCAGCTGCACCAAATAATGTAGAAAAGAATGATAGTATGACAGTCTACCAATGAACACGCTAAAAGTCGTAACTTCAAACAATACTGCATAAGAATATATATGGTTCTTTGTTGATATCGACAGAGACCAGTCCATTTCGGTGGTGTTAAACCATTTAGACATCAATGGAGTGGTTCCTGACAAGTGCACCGCTATAAACATTTTATAATCACAGTGAAGGCGAACATACTGCATCCTACATTCTTTTCATTGTAAAAATTAATATTTTCATCCGCGTCATACTGTCTAAAGAAAGCACAGGACTTACAGACTACCCTAACGATATCTTCTTGTTTATGCATAGAGTAACGGACTTTCGTCAGTTGATCCTGTAATTGTTAACAGGCAACTTAACGCCGCCGCTGGACAGAAGGTCGAAAAAATGAACAAATTATCTAATAGAACATTCATCATCCAGACTAAAACCTGAGAAATTCCATGACACTTGGATAACAATTCTAAAAACAAGTCAAGGTTGCATCGACCGCATCTTGAGGCCAAAATATTCTGCATTGATTTCCGGCTGTTCTATCAAGCAGGAGATCAGATCACTTAAACACACTTAGAGTGGACTAACATATAAGAGAAATAAAAACGTCCTTTTCACGTATCACCATTAGCACTGTCAATTTTATTAACACGATTTCAATCCATTACCTACACATGATGCATAAGCTAACATATGAGGAATAGTATTTTGCTCAAAGACTCCAGTAAATAAGTGAGCCCATGGACCAGACGCATAAACTGCTACATCATCCCCACCATGAGTCTCAGATGGTAATGGAACAGCTGCAGGCCAAACAGAGTGGATCTTCGATTTACTCGTTGAAGTTGGATCGATGCGTGTTTTATCAAAGTATGTCGAAAAACTGGGTCCGTTGGCATATGTCATTGTCATGTAGGGAAGACCATCAGCTGCAGTTCCTGCTTTGCCAGTCATTTTTCTATTTCGTTCCTACAAGAAATCAAAAAGGTAACAAAGCAAATATTAGATGATTGTCAGTCCTTAAACTTACCGAATATCCCGAGAAGCTGAACGCATGTGAATGATCAGCCGTTACAATTATCAAAGTATCATCTTCACTTGTCATCGCTCGAGCGGTAGCGATAGCATTAGAAAACTGTTCAGTTTCGTCCAATGCCAATTTTGCTTCATTGTCATGGTGCGCCATATCAATGCGACCACCTTCCACAAAGAGAAAATATCCATTTGGATCGTCTTTCATAAATTCGATTGCCTTCTCTGTCAACTCCTCCAATGTTGGCTGATCAAGATTATCGTCGATTACCTCTAAATTGTACTTCATGTGGCTGTTTTGAAAGAGCCCCAGTAATCGATCGGCCGAATTCAAATCAAGATCCATGAGTTGTGTACGACTTTCCACATATGCATTACGAGGTGATTTGTTTTTATATTCATTTATAAGATCCTTGCCGTCAGATCGTTTGCCCTTGGCTAATAGAGATGTATCAAGAAACTCTCTCTTGCCACCACCCATCATTACTTTCAAGCGACTTCCAACCTCACCATGAACCAACTGAGTAGCAATGTCGGCAATTCCTGAATTTTCTCCGCAATTGGCCTTTACTTCACTGTCATTTTCCCAATCACGTTCGGCGGTATGGGCATAAATTCCTGCTGGCGATGCATGGGTCACTCTAGCCGTTGTCACAAAGCCTGCTGATTTTCCCGCATCCATAGCCCATTTGGCTACAGAATAAACATGATTGGACTCATCCTTGGTGGCAACACAATCATCTCGCTCGATTCTAGCATTCACACCAATTGTTCCGTAGTTGCCCTTTACACCACAAAGGTATGAGGTAGACGTTGTAGCTGAATCCGGAACCATCCTATCAACGGAGTAGGTTTTCGACAAGCCAGTATAGGGGAAATTTTCAAATGAAAGTTGTTGCTCCTCACCCCCAATGTAAACACGAGACGCTGCAATTGTTGTCAGTGACATGCCATCGCCAAGGAAGAAGATCACGTTTTTAGCTCGTTTAGTGTTTGGTGTACGACTACTCTGGTCCATGATAAAGGATTTTGCATTGTCCATCCAAAAAGAGGTGTCAACTTCGCTGTAGCGAACACTTCTACCAACAAACGGTTCCGCAGGTAAATCGGGATGCATTTGCTTCTCGTAACAATCCTCATCCTCACGACATCTCTTCGGCATCGTCCAGACGACGGTAGCCATTAGACTTACAACGAGCACCAAACTTTTCTTCATACTCACCAATGTTGTATTGCCTCTGGAGTTTTTTAGTTTCTAACTAACTAGAAGTCGATCGGTTCTGGGATATATAAATGAAGCGGGCCCTCAAAGAAAACAATCCTTCGATTAGATACCGACAATTGATTTTCAATCTAAAAATACGAGCATGTGCGACTTATATTTACACGCTCTGGTATTAGTTGAGCTTTATAATTATATATAGATCATGGTACGAAAATAGTTGCCATCCACCAATAACGTCATGATAATTTCATGATCAAGTGGTGTACTCCAAAACAAATCAAATCCGATACACATGTATCTAGATACGTAATTCCACTGTCATCCTAGGATCAGTGTCATTTCGTATCTCTCAGTTTTAAACGTGATTTCTAAATGCGCCAGTCAAAACCATCAGCCAATAAAATGAAACATGCTTCTGTTCACGTGAGGGCTATTTTTTGCCCACAAACGAAGACTTACCTTTTTACGATTAATTTGTTTCAATGATTTACTACTACATTTACGGATTAATTTTGTAAGTGATTAGATTAAGGTTGTCAGAAAGGTGTCAAAGTCTGAAAGCTGAAAGGAAGAGCTTTTGAAATTTCAAACACATAAAATACTTGTTCGGTCCCATAAACGAATAGTTGGTGTTAAACTCGCAAAGTGTTTTGTTTGTCCGTAAGAAGAAAGGAAGTAAAGCGGGATAACATGTCCTCAAAGTTGTGTGTAGTAGCTTTTGTGGCTCTTATCGTTGCGGTAGCAGCTGAACGAGAATGTAAGTAAAAACTGTCTATTTCGTCTGAACTTGAAAAAGTGTTTTGAGCAGAATTTTATATAAAATCATCCATCAAATTTGATGGCTTGTTTTTGACAGATCTCTCGCGTTTCAACAGATTATACTTTTAAAATGACGCAGTTCTCAGAGTTCTGTCTAATTTTTTGACATTCTTATAACTTACATCCTCGCAGGGGACTAAAGTTCAGAGTGAAACAGGAACATTCCAAACTTGCTTTCCTGTCTAATTTTTTAGGCCTAATGTGAAGTTTTCTTCTACGACTTGGGCTCTTTGTTCGAATCCACTATAAAGATTCGAATCTATAATAAAGATTATCTTTAAGTAAGTTCGTACTCGGCATTCTATCTTCAAATTTACGTATAAACAAGTGAATGGATTTGCTATTTTATCTACGCAACAGTGACTGAATACTGAACGAATCTAAACCAAACACATTATTCAAATCCATTGAGTTCACTTGGTATGACGTCGCACTTCCTAATCTTCATTTAAATTTTTGACATAACCCGTATTCGTCAAGGAAGTGTCGCGTGTTCTCATCCAAAACGAGGTTCTAAATGATACGATGTCTTTTTTGGCAGTCATCCATTTTAAAGCTGATGGCGATGCCGCGATAGTTAGCTCATTGGACTATCACGCAGACAGTATGGGTTCGATTGCTGGCTGGGTCACCAACAATTTTTCAAATAGCCATCACACTTTCGGCGGGCAACACAAGTGAGTATCAAGAAGCTAGGCCATGACCCATACCGGGCTGCCAGAGCCACAGTGTTTGTTTTTTTGTTTTTATTTGCTTTGAACTTCTAATGTGCGTGCTGCTTCTGTGTTAATTTTTTTGTTATAAGGCGGTGAGCCTCGTTCCCTAGAGAACCTCTCGTAAATTGACCTTTGTTTCGTCCCACTCCTCAAATATGTTATATTAACTCAGAAGTTTACCGTGTGCTGAATTGACTTAGAGGCTCGTTAGCCTTATTTTGGCTCTTCAGGCGCTGAGTACTCATGATGAAATGGCACTATCGATTCTTCTCGTTTTAAGAAAAGTAAATATCTAAGCGGCATTAGAGATATCGGTATTCGTACATGGGCCACTGCAAGATATAGTCCGAGTCAGTGTTGAAACTCGCACCGATGGAACATCAAGAATACATCGATCTTAATGGAATTAATCTAGTAAGTGGTAATTTATCAAACATGCGGAACGGTTCCGCTGTCGGAGGTGGTGTCTTCCCCTACTGTGCCTTTCATAGCTTTGCGTTGAAATCATTTGTTGAACGAATTGTCAGGCTCTTCACATGCTTTAGACTCAAAACTTTTTGGCGGAGTCTGGCTCTAATAGCAGGCCAGCATTCCATTGGTAGCTACTCGTATCTTTTCAATAGCTGAGAACCGTCTTGGGTTTTTCATTGTTCACGCATACAGTTTATTTCATTGCACTTATTGGATGGTGGTAAGATCTGCTTTATAGCAGTCTAGAGTCTATATGATATCTGTGAAAGTCCTCTAACATATCACATTTTGGTTTTGCGTAGAAAATCGTTTTCTTCATCAAGTAGGATGGGTCATCAACGGTGGTATAATTTGAAAAGGGTTTTGCAATAAGGACATGATAACTTTTTTTTAAAATAAAAGCAAACCATTTGAGATATTTCAAAAACTTTACTATCGACTTGAAGTGCAATCAAAACATATATGAATGGATCTCGACTTCGTTCATATGGCCACCGCGGGCACGTTTGCAGCGGTCGATTCGTTGGACCCAATTCTCAACGTCTTGGCCACACATTTCGGCCGAAACGGCCGCTATTTCGCGTTCAATGTTGGCTCTGAGCTCTTCCAACGTCGTCGACTTGTTGGCATAAACCAATGACTTAACGTAGCCCCACAGAAAATAGTCAAACGGCGTTAAATCGCACGAACGAGGCGACCAATCGATTTTGCGATGAAATTCACCATCTTGGCGCATCTTCTCCAGAACCCAATCGGAGAACGTACGTCGCTTCAAATGGTCCATCGGCTCCAATTCTTGAGTCAGCTTGATCTTGTATAAGTGTAAATCAAGATCCTTATGCAAAATACGCCATAATGTGGTCTGACCGATGCCCAATTCTTGAGAACGCCGTGGAATTGTCTCACTGACACGGCAACATCACACAACTAATATGTGGACTCAAATGTTTGCACTAAAATTGTTATTGCCTGTCTACTAGGGCGAGAATTACGACCAAAAATTGGAATTCACGCTCTTAAAGTTGCAGTTACCGACTACGAATTTCGGTAGAAAATTTTTATAATTTGCAGACGTTGCTCGTTTGTGTACTTTACCATGATGAAAATGTTGAGTTTACTGAATAAATTGTCAGTGACAATTTGATGATTAGAGAAAGAGTGCGTTTACAAATTAAATTCAAATTTATCAAGTCCCTATTGGTAAACCCGATATTTGAGGCTTTCGGCCAGCTCCACAAGTATCAGAAGAATGTTATGAGAGCTACCATTGAGCCTATTTGAATTGTTGCATCTCCATCTCTTCTTCCAAAAACTTGTCAGTTCTGAAGTCCTTTTTGAACTAAAGGCTGAACTTTAAACTCGTCAAAATAACCCGGAAACGGGATCACCAGTTCAAGAGCCTGACTACAGGCAACACCGTTGATCTGTGAAGCGATTCCGCTGTTCCTTTATCTCACTTAAAGTTCTGCTTCGCATAGCCAATTTAAGCCCGCGCTTTTATTGATCTACGCAAGTAATTTCCGAAGGCCATCTCGAGGAGGTAAGGCAAGCACTTGACATAAATTTGAAACGATACGTTATTGAGGGCAATCAGCTTTAGACGGGCAATCGAATACGCTGTTAGAACAGGAAATACGTTCGGAAATATCACCTGAATGCAACAGATTAACCAAGTACAAACGCAAGTCTGCTAGGCAAGTACGAGTAGTGATGGATACATAGTGATAGATTCTTAGTTAGTGCTTAGGACATGGAAGAACTATTTCTGCAGACTTTTAAACACCTACGACGACCAACATTCTTCTGAAAGACAATTCCGCACACCCAATCTTTGATCAAAGTGTAAATCGTGTGATCTATGGCCTTCATTTGAGAATGAGCTGTACAATGATGTGAACTTTGCTGAAAAATAGTCCGAATTTATCGGTTAGATGGCCGCGAATGTAGGACGGATGGACATTAGCCTTCCAGTTCGGTAGATCTTCGATTTCATTCCCAATGAACAGATGAAGACAAAATCTTCGGTAACGAACCTTAACCAACTTACCGTATAAAATTAGAACATCAAGCAATTAAAAGGCAACCCGCCCCAGAAAACACTGCGAATTGGGGCCACATAAGTGAGCATGTAAAATATGTACTCTACAGATCGCTTTGCTTGAACAATTCTGACATTTGGTATCGTTAACTGAATACTGGACTGTTCTGCGCTTACAAAACGGAAAATTTGGGATAGTTTAGTTTCTGAATTAAAAGTGATATCCTCTGAAATAGCTGTATTCCGTTCCGTAACAGCTAGTTTCGTCCAGATTCCATGTAAAGCATACCTTGCTCACTGGAATGAGACGTCTATCTATCGTTTAAAGCTTCCTTCCTATATCCGGCCGTTTAGAACTCATTTGTTTGTTTGGTTTCATATTTTTTGGACAGTGTACACCTATGTGTATTTTACATATTGGTAGACTAAAGTAACAAGGGAGTACAGCATAAAATAAGAAGTGTTCTGGCACCCCTAAGTGCGCTAAAGTGGCGTACGGATTAGCGTATAATGTTCATATGCAAACTCGCAAGGGCTACCAGCACTGATACATACCGTTGTGTTCCTCTTTAGGATTCCCATCGCGTTTGCAATTTCTGTGATGCTGAAACGTCCAGTGCTTATTTAGAAAACTTTTGAACTCTCGCACACACCAATTTGAGTGGCATAGTAAGCTACTAAGACAAGTGTTTACTATAAACGACATATCGAACTCATACTATTCTGGAATTCTTTTTTTTACAAAGTCACTGACATTAAATCTTTATTCAAACTGCATAACCCGGAGACTTGGCTCCAAAGAGATAACAGTTATGCAAATGCGTCACCACTTACGAATATAGCCGTTCATATTTACGATTAGACAGAGAATATGAAATAACTGTTGGTAGAGCGCGTGAAAAGGTACTCTAAAGTTATTCCTCATACGCCTATATACCAGTTGGTTGCGAATCTTGGATGACTTAACAAGTACCTTTATTTTAGATCTCATTTTAGGTATGATTCACAGTGTCAAACAAAAATTGTAATTTACCTTTTCCCCACCTCTTAAAAATCAACTCAACAAATTCATTTATGTTTTCATATTTTATTCACGATTTTTACACATTTTCAAACCCTTTCCCACACATGATGCATACGCCAGCATATGAGGAATGGCATTTTGTTCATAGACTCCTGTAAAAAGATGAGCCCAGGGACCAGATGCGTATACACTCACATCTTCTCCGCCATGAGTTTCGGAGTCCAGTGGTACTGTTGCAGGCCAAATACCATGAACATTGGATTTCTTCTTTGATGTCCTCGAAGTTGGATCAATGCGTCGCCCTTTTCTTTTGTCATAGTATTTCTTGAAGCTTGGTCCATTCGCATAGGACATTGTCATGTAAGGAAGATCATCATCCGCCACACCTGCTGTGCCAGTGATTTGTCTGTCTCTTCCCTAAATCATGAAATCATTAATGAGAACAACCTTTAAAAACTGAAAAAAAATTAAACTTACTGGATATCCAGAAAAACTAAAAGCATGTGAATGATCCGCTGTCACAACAATCAAAGTGTCATCACTACTAGTCATCTCCCGAGCTGTTTTGATAGCTTTTGAAAACTCTTTAGTTTCATCCAGTGCTAATTTTGCCTTATTTCCATGATGCGCTATATCAATCCGACCACCTTCTATAAACAGAAAATATCCATTTGTATCGTTTTGAAGTAATTGAATAGCCTTTCTAGTCATCTCCTCAAGTGTTGGTTGATCTAAATGATCGTCCATCGCTTCTAAATTGTACTCCATGTGACTGTTTTGAAAGAGTCCCAGTAGTCGGTCGATCGAATTCACATTTAAATTTAAAAGTTCTTTGCGAGTTTCAACATAGGCATTGTATGGTGATTGGGTTTTGTACTCTCTTATTAGATTTTTACCATCAGATCGTTTGCCTTTGGATGAGCTCAAAAACTCCCTTCTACCACCACCCATCATTACCTTCAATTGGCTGCCCACATCACCGTAAATCAACTGCGTTGCTATATCATCGATTCCAGATACTATTCCGCAACTTTTTCTCACTTGCATGTCATTTTCCCAGCCTCGTTCGGCAGTATGGGCATACAGCCCTGCTGGAGAGGCATGCGTCACTCTAGTAGTTGTCACAAAACCAGCCGATTTTCCAGCATCTAATGACCATTTAGCGATGGAATTAACATGATTCGTTGTGTTCTTCACTGATACACAGTCACCACGTTCGATGTTGGCATTAACGCCAATCGTTCCGTAATTTGCTTTTACACCGCACAGATATGCTGTAGCAGTAGAGGCTGAATCCGGGACAATCTTATCAACGGAATAAGTCTTTGAAAGTCCAGTGTAGGGGAATTTTTCGAATTCCAACTGATCGGTTTCATTTCCGATATAGACTCGAGTTGCTGCAACCGTTGTCAGTCCCATGCCATCGCCGAGAAATAATATTACATTCTTAGCCAACCGAGTATTGAGCTTACGCTGAATTTGGTTAAGAACGAAGCTTTTTCCATCCTCTAGCCAATAATCGGCGCTATTCGTTCTATTTGGAAATTTGGTAATATACGGCTCTACTTGCAAGTCGGGGTGCATTTGTGTCTCGTAACAGTCTTCATTTTCAAGGCATCTGCGAGACTTAACAAGACGAATTGTAATCGAAAAAAACACGATAACAAGTAGCACTGAATTTCTACTCATAGCAACTGTCGTCTCCAATTTTCACTAACTACCCATCGCGCAATGCCGAGATCATTTATACCTTGATTTCGGTGAATGATTTGGGTAATTTCATCCTAGAATCCCACGTTTACTCGTACTAATACGTCAACTTACTAATGCGCATTAAGTTTCGTCATGACAATTTCATTAATCTGAGATGTGCTCGGGAAAAAAACCCAAATTCGGAGGCTTAAGAGAACCAACTCGTATTTGTACTTGCATGTGGTTTGAGAACTTTTTTTTTTCCTGATGATTACAAGCCATTTCAAAGATTACGAGTATGTTGTATCATAAACGTGTAGTCTTCTTAACAATTAACTTCTTAAGTTAACGTTTTTTTCTCGTTTGTTTCTCGGTATGGGCAAGTGTTAGCGATCGAAATGTTGCGAGTAAATTATGATTTACGAGTACTATTTCACGTTACTCAAAGCGACTTCTGGGTACGATAAGATTAGCTTTTGTGCTGAATATCGCAAGTCTCACTTGTCGTAGGAGCTTTTTCTTTGTTCTGGTTTCAAGGAAATAAAATATTTTCATGGAGTCTTACATGACCAGTTGATGTTCAACTCTACAGTGTTGTGGTAGCATAAGTTTTTAGTGATGCAATAATGTTTTCAAAAGTTTTTGTAATCGTTGTTTTGGCCTTTGTAGCCGTTACAATTGCTGATGATCACAAAAGTGAGTTTTTCGTTTTTAACTAAATAAAGTGATTATAGTACAATGTTACAAAAAAAATTAATATATTTCGAAGTTTATAAAAGGATTAACAATTCATTTCCATATGAATTTCGCAGTTAAATAAATTATGGACTTTTGAAATCGTTTGTCTAATTTGGAGTATAAGAGTTCAGTGTTAGTTAAAATTTTTGAGCACATGTGAGCTGCTTTAAATTTTTAATAGTATTTTCCTTTCAAAAATATCTATTCAATTAAAATAAATTGACAGCATTTTGGTCTTAATAAATATCTTGTTCTTACGAAGGCTTTTCGTTCAATTTTTTTAAGTAATTAAAAATTAAAGAGATAAACAATATTTAAATTGTATCTTCGCTTTTCCTATCAGCGCATACGTTTATTTTGTCAACCTATTCTTGACCATATAATGCAAGGTTAGGTGTGTTTTTTTACATCAGTATCTGTGCTTAATTTTCAGAGCCAAACAATAATAATTTCGACGTTAACTATCAAGATTCGGCTAATTTGAAAGTACATAGATTTAATTTGCCCAAAAGGAGACATACCACCTTGTTGATTGGAAAATAAATTTCGGCCAGTGTACGCTAGTACGCGATGGCGATGGCGCGATAGTTAGCTCATTGGACTATCACGCAGAGAGTCTAGGTTCGATTCCTGGCTGGGTCACCAACAATTTTTCAAAATCGCCATCCCCTTTCGGCGGGCAATGGCAAACTCCCGAAAGTAAAATTGCCTACGAAAAAGCTTCTAAAGAGTGCCGTTCGGACTCGGCGATAAACCGTAGGCCCCACTCAGATGTGACAAAAATAACAACATGAGCAACACAAATGAGTGTCAAGAAGCTAGGCCATGGCCCACACCGGGCTGCCAGCGCCACAGTGTTTTTTTTTTTTTTGTACGCTTGTGAGGCTGATTTGCTAATTGATAACAGAACACATTCTCGTATTCGTCCTATGAGAATTAAGAAAAATGTAAAATATATATCTGTAGCTGTTGCCAGAAACCCAAAAAACCTTAACTCGCTTAGGATCTCAGCCACTGAGCATCGGCCGCGCTAGCTTGCGGAGAGTTTTGCATAAAGATCTTGGATTATTCACCTATAATAGGCCTGGGGTGATGAAGGTCTTTTATGGGTCCCTGGATTGTTCGTGATGTGGCCTTACTACTGAATTACCTTCCCAGCACAAGCAAAAAAAATAATTCTTCCGCAAAAGTCTTATATGGTTTATTTTAATGTTTCCATGCAAGACTTCGCTATCATGAAAATAAAGGTCTGGCAACATTGTTGCTTTCCGGGTTAACTCCGATAAATATCTTGCATTAAGTGGGCATTCTGGTCTTGAGGCCTACATTTTAGGCATTTTTTTAGAGTAAAAAAAAAAAACATTTATTTTACAAAATTTATAGGCTGATGCAGGGGGGGCTATAAAAAAAAAGTGGTTTCAACCCTTGTACCGTTCTGAACCAACAAAAAATGTAAAGTCGTTCATTAGAAAAAATATCGCTATGGTTCGGCCCTTGGAAAATAAATAAAAATTTTCAAAAAAATCGCGACGATTTGGAAAAAACTTTTTTTTTTACTCCTGTTTTTGTACCTTTCCCATTTTTTTATAAATAGTAAAAAATAAATTCGAAATCCAAGGGTCAAACTATGAAGAGATATACAAAGAAGTTTTCTACTAAATTTCAAGTGAGTCGTTTGAGTAGAACTTGGGATATCATGCCGAGCAGCTCGAAAAATACGTTTTGAGTTTGAGACACAGTTTCGGCAGCGTAACTCAGATAATAGTACTTAATACTTATATTTTTGAGGACATATTCTTAAGGGTCTAAACTTTAAAGATGTGCAAATCAAAATCAAATTTGTAGACCAGAATACCCCCTTAAGCTAGCGTTTATAGTAGAGATGCCACGAATATTCGGCTACTATTAGGTATTCGGCCGCGATGGCGATGGCGCGATAGTGAGCTCATTGGACTATCACGCAGACAGTCTGGGTTCGATTCCTGGCTGGGTCACCAACAGTTTTTCAAAAATCACCATCACCCTTTCGGCGGGCAATGGCAAACTCCCGAAAGTAAAATTGCCTACGAATAAGCTTCTAGGGAGTGCCGTTCGGACTCGGCGATAAACCGTAGGCCCCGCTCAAATGTGACTAAAAATGACAACATGAGCAACACGAATGAGTGTTAAGAAGCTAGGCCATGGCCCATACCGGGCTGTCAGCGCCACAGTGTTTTTTTTTGTTTTTTTTTTAGGTATTCGGCCTTTTCGGCTACTTATTTCAATATTCGATATTCGAATATGAATTCATGAACAAAAAGACGCAAGTGTAACTCAAAAATATACCCACTATATTCATAAAAATGTTTTTTTTTAATATCTAAAATCTATCAACGATAAATTGTGGTGAATGAAAACAATTTTTTCGGCATTTGTTGGTAGCAAACTTTTGCTCCAGCTTAAGAAAACAGTCTCTCACTGTATAAACACTGATATATGTATAACTAAACTAAAACTCCTTGCTTGGAAGTGCTTACTTATCACTTTGGTAATACAATGTGATGCAATCAATGAATGAATGATGAGCAAATAATGCTTGTCGCGACGGGACCCAGTCGCAAATGAAACAACCGGCTGCCGAATTGTCCGCACGCATGCACAGCAATGAGACAGGTTGCAATGCAACTTGTAAAATCTTTTTCCCGAACATTCGGCCGGACTCTCTAGTTTCTATCACTATTCGTGGCATCTCTAGTTTCAACACTTGTAGTGCTCTGAAACAAAAAAAAAATTTAATTCTTCCTTAGAAAATATGTCACTATGGTTCGGCCCTTAAGAAAAAAAAATTCACAAAATAGCGACGATTTGGAGAAACTTATTTTTCATCCCCGTTTTTTTACCTTTCCGATTTTTTTATAAATAGTAAAAAAAAATCCAAACTATAAAGGGATATACAAAGAAGTTTTCTACCAAATTTCAAGTAAATCGTTCGAGTAGAACTTGAATAGAACGAGCAGATCGAAAAGTACATTTTAAGTTTGAGACACAGTTTCGGCAGATAATAGTACTTAATACACACATTTTTGACGACATATTCTTAAAGGTCTAAGCTTTATAGATGTGGAAAAAAAATCAAATTTGTAGACCAGAATGCCCCCCAAGTTAGCGTTTCTAGGTTAAGTTGTTAGTGTAGTTTGCATGAAGAGTGGAAATAAGCGTCAATACCGATGCCGAAAAAACCTTTTATTATTCATATCAATTAGTCAACGAATCATTAACAGCTCCGTAAACCCTCACCATCCTTTTGGTTTCTCTTTGTTTAAGCAATCATATCCTGGCAAGTTCTGCGCACTAGACCTTATACATACCTACTTAATTGCTCATTTCGTCGATTTCACTAATAAACTTTTTAGCGTATACGACTACGCTTGAAGTAAAGAATTTTTGCTGGGGCGAGATAGTTTCTCCGCCGTATTTCTAAAAAAAATTTTCTTTCAACCTTGCCTACTACCTTTCTTTTCTATTTCTATCCATTTCTTACACAAGGAGAACTTTCTTAGATTTGGAAGACCTTTTTCTTAATTCTGATACACGAAAAAGAATAATGGAACCAATGCTTAATTTTATAATATATCTAAAGTATTCTATACGAATCCTTAAAATTCCTTATTCTTATTATTCCCAGACAACATGACTTACTAGAATGTAAATCAACTATTACAAACCTCGTTAAATTTGTGTACTTCGTTCTTTTAACCAAAAAAAGACTTTTGGTGTCATTGCGACTAATTCCTTTTAATATTAAACTTACATTGTTAAAATCTTCTTACCTTGACAACCGTAATTATAGCGTTTAATTTTAGATACGCCCTCTAAGAACCTTTTTTTTTGTCAACTCTGGTGTTCCACAAGGCCGCCATCTGCGACCTTTTCTTTTCATCGTAATTAACTAGAAAGGATTGTGTCATTAAACTTTTCTAAAGCTATCTTCTCATCACAAGACATCAAATTTCTTCTAAGTGACATCGATATGTTTTCTATTTGGTACCTTCAAAATCCAACCATTCTCCCCTGTCACTCCATCTTCTGCACAGGAACAAAGCCCCTACGACCATAGGATTTTGCACAACAAGAAGCTCAATTTCCAGTTTCTGTTCACACATTGATTAGACTTCCCCTAAAGTCAACTCATATCTTTGCTTTATCCCGTGGTCATCTAAGTAAATTTAAAATCTTTACGTAACCAGATTTCCATACTTTGTCTTTCTTGCGCCTCTGCTTGAATACGCCAGTCGAATGGGATCCCAATTTTCAGAGAGTCCACATGCCTAAAATAAGATACAATTAACGTCTTTCTTTTCAATTTGATGTTCGAAATCTTCCCTGGAACGACCTTTACCACACTATCTTAACCAACGCAACCTCATAAATTTGAGTACCCGTAAAAAATACAGGGATGTAGCAGACGAGTGTGTATCTTTTAATAACTTTATTTTACTTAACACTTACCCTCATTGCCCTCTGTCTTCAATCTACTGACTCAGGGCACCCATCATGGTTCTGGTCTCCCAAACACTGCGTAAAGTAAACTCAAACCTCACGATTTTTGGTTTTAACCGTAGCACATCTCAGCCTCCTAATTACGTTTCTTTAGTCAAAGACTCAGCTTTTATTAAATTTAATAAATTTTTCCTGTGGGCACCATACCCATGCCTTCCTCTTTCTACTAGATGGTCGGCTATGAATCGAAGTCATAAGCATAAGTGTCAATCCACAAATGTGGATTCCATGGACATCCCATGCACTTATCAGGTTTCTAAACGCGCGAGCATCTTCATTCGCTAGATAGATTCATATCAGAGGAGGACTGGAATTATTAAAGTTATATAAAGCACCGCCTAAGTTTGGGGTTTCTTTCCGAATTTGCTTATTCCAAACAAACGGCTTACGAATCTACAAATTATGTTCTTGAAGCGTTTTTCAAAAAGGCGACGTTCTCTTTACCAATTCGCTCTTGTCATATTGGTGAGAAGTTAGCAAAACGTTTCGCGCTGGTGATCGATCGTGATCGTGTAGTAGTCAAATTAAATTTCGCAAACAATTTAAGATATACCAGTAGAGTAGAGTATGCAGCATTCATATGTGCTATCGGAAATACTTTTACTTGACACCTTAGTGTCCTTCGTATAAAGATAAGTGGCACAATGTCATGCTTTCTCTGTCAATGTCCGGATCTGTGATGTTTGGAGGGTCGGTACTTTGAGCACTTTTTCACAAAGTGCTTACTTTTCTACTATTATTATTATGAGGTACAAGGAGTACAATAAACAAGTTAAATTTTATATTTTCAGTGCATCCTCGTCTAAAATGGAAGGCCCGAAGCGGCGTCAAGAATGCAGAAGAATTAGACAGTTCATTTTGGGTTAATAAGGCCCAATCAATACTTGCTGACAAGCTTAAGGTTGGACTCAACAATAATCGCGCTAAAAACGTCATCATGTTCCTTGGTGATGGTATGTCAGTTCACACAGTAACTGCAACCAGAGCATTCATGGGTGACAGCTCGAATCAAGTGTCTTTTGAGAAATTTCCCTTCCTTGGGCTTTCCAAAACTTATTGTGTAAATAAACAAGTAGCTGATTCCGCATGCACAGCAACAGCTTACTTATCTGGCGTAAAGGCTAACTATGGTACCATTGGTGTTAACGCTCAAGTTCCACGATACGACTGTATTAAAGGTCAAGATCCATCTACTCACACTGAGAGTATTGCTAAATGGGCCCAAGATGCTGGCAAAGCCACCGGTTTGGTCACAACAGCTCGTGTCACACATGCTTCACCCGCCGGAGTTTATGCCCATACAGCAGATCGTAACTGGGAGAGTGACACTGATATCATTTCTCGAGGTTGCAGTGCAGTCGATAATGTTGATATTGCTAGGCAATTGATTCAGTGGCCAGTTGGCAAGAAATTGAATGTAATTATGGGCGGTGGACGTCGCGAGTTCCGTGGCAAAGGGCAATCCGACGAAGAGGGAATCAAGGGCAGACGCACAGATGAAAAAGATTTAGTTCAGGAATGGATTGATGAGAAGAACGCAGATGGTGCCAGAGCTTCATATGTTTGGTGTCGCAAAGGATTGAACGAACTTGATTTAGACAAGACAGATTACTTATTGGGTTTATTCAGTTCCAGCCACTGTCCTTACCATGGTGATATTTCTAGAACTCGTATGGAAAATGGAGATCCATCATTATCCGAAATGACTGAAGCTGCCATTAAGGTATTGAATCACAATGATAATGGCTACTTTTTGTTTGTTGAGGGTGCCAAAATCGACATGGCCCATCACGAAACCTGGGCTAGAAAATCACTTGAAGATACTGAAGAATTTGCCCGAGCTGTGCAAGTTGCCAAAGATCTAACATCAGAGGATGACACTCTTATTGTAGTTACTTCAGATCACTCCCACACGATGACAATCAATGGATATCCCGTAAGTAGTCGTATTTTTCAATTCCTGCTTCTTCTTCTAACTAATATGAAATCTTTCTTAGCTTCGAACCCAAGATATTCTCGGCCTGTCTAACGCTGATGCTGATGATGGTTTGCCATACACAATCTTGTCATATGCCAACGGACCTGGTTTCTATAATACCTATACGGATAAAAAAGGACGTCGGGATGTCTCTGTCGACAACCTCAGTGATCCAGAGTATGAATACATGGCGACAGCTCCTCTTGACTCTGAGACACATGGTGGTGATGACGTTGCTATATTTGCTTCCGGGCCATATGCCCACACTTTTGTTGGCAACTATGAACAAAGTAACATTCCGGCATTGATGGCATATGCTGCTGATATTGGACCATTCCGGAAGAGTCTGCTGAAAACAAAAGCATTAGATGGCCGCTAGTAGTCTAAAATTCGTTGATCCCAAGCAATAAAACTATTTAATTCCTTTAAAATGTTATCTGTCCTTTTTTTATGGATGACACTTGCAAATTGTATAAGTGTTAAGAGAACACTATAACGGCAATCGCTCCCTCTATCAGTTCTATCGACATGGTGTAGCGATAGCTGCCCTTATTACCGGCACAATACTATATATAATTTACGATTTTTATCAAGAGCTGTTGAGGTGTTTTGGTCTTGCTGATAAGATGTCATATCGTGGATAATTCTAAATTGCCAAGTTGTTTTCTATTCTGTTAATCAGAATTTATAACAAAAGATTAATTGAGTAAGCGGAATTGATTTTGATTTTGGATTAACGAATCACGTGGTGATTTTATGGGTTTTCGAGACATTGTAACAAAAAATGTAAGTTTTTACCGAATTGCTCCTAGGTTTCAATTTTATATGTGTGCAGCTGACTGAGCCTTTTCTGAACTATAACATAAGGAACGTATTAAGGGACCAAGAGGAACAAGAACTCTAGTCATAACATTCAGTGCTCATTCATTTAAGCACAGAGCATAAGAACACTCCAAGGATAAAACTAACGCATTTTAACATCGAAATACCCCAAACATTATATTGCCTATTGAAACACACTGTAGGCACTGTAAAGGTGCCTTTGCCTTTAACCGAGAAGAATCATTTGGATCTGCACGGCTGTGATAAGGCTACTTATAATTTATGCGTCAGTTGTCTATTTGTTCAAGCTCTCATGAAAATACGTCACCTCTGCTGCAAAAAACGGTCTGCCTCGGCTAAACCTGAACCTTGCTGAACCCCCTAAATTCTAAAATAGTTCGAAAATAGAAATCTTCACTCAACGCAATCGGAGGCTAGATTCACTAAGTCACAGCGGTACCTTGGGAACTGACATCGCCGCTGAATTTGCTAGGTAAGGATCAAAGGAGAATTTTTTATCTATCTGCGTCCTCATTAAGCACTCCCATCCCTACACACTGGTCTATATGGAAATTACTGCAGATAACATGAATCTTCAGTGCGTCCTGACGTCTCCAAGAAGTCATCGACTTATTTTCTGTCCCTCAGAAGAAACGGCTGCACGCTGCTTTTTAACTTAGTCACGGACCACTGCTTATTTTTTAAGCACCTAAGTGTGCTGAGCTGGCGACAGCGATGGTGCGATAGTTAGCTCATTGGACTATCACGCAGACAGTCTGGGTTCGATTCCTGGCTGGGTCACCAACAATTTTTCAAATCGCCATCACCCTTTCGGCCGGCAATGGCAAACTCCCGAAAGTAAAATTGCCTACGAAACAGCTTCTAAGGAGTGCCGTTCGGACTCGGCGATAAACCGTAGGCCCCGCTCAGATGTGATTAAAATGACAACATGAGCAACACAAATGAGTTTCAAGAAGCTAGGCCATGGCCCATACCGGACTGCGAGCGCCACAGTGTTTTTTTTTTTTTTTTTTTTAACTGTGCTGAGCATAAGTGATATAACGTCCTGCCCTGCGACGCTGTTAGAGTAATGACGACACGGCAGAGCACCACCTCTATGAATATTCGGCCTTCGCTCGCATAACGCTAGAGGTACTCGGCACTTCGTTGAATTAGTGCTCAAGAGAAAAAAAAATTGCCAGTGATATTTGTCACCTTCTTTAGATATGTCTTCTATATGTAGTAAAAACTTTTAATTTATAAGAAGAGCACGCCATTCGTCGTGCTATATCTAAGCATTTTTATACATTTCTTACTAATTTATTTTCACAAGACTTTTGTGTATCTTTTGCTTTCTGAAGAATTTAGCCCTGAAATTCTATACAATCGGAATGATCGCTATTTATCGCTCAATCAATATAAAAAACATGTGAACCACAACTTAAATGATAAGATAAGTTTTGTATTGCAAAACGCTTAATTCAAATCATTTAAACTGACCCCTTGATAAGATTTTCTTTATTTGGCGGTTTTGGCAAGAATTTATTACAATTTGTTTTAACACAAGTAATCTTGAAAAACAACGAAGTACACAGATATTTTTAGGCATTAGCAAAAATGTATAAAGCTCTATTTGCGTACCGTAAAACTCTTAGATTATTTGCAAAAGACAACGACAAACATATGGATTTTGACGGTATTCAGCTGTTTCTTTTTGTAGATTTTTACCGGACAAGAGCAAAACGACGTAAAGTGAGACTCAGCTTCAGGCTCTGAAAATTAAGCGATGATAACGATGCCAACAAGACACATATATTATTGTTTGTGTGGATAACCGTCATTCTAAAACCAATTGGTCTGGGTTCTATTGATTACTCACTGGTATTCGAATACGTTGCATTGCCGTTATCCCTTAGGTGATACAGCATCGCATGATTCCAACGCGCTCGGTAATCTATATTATTCATTGCATTGTTAAACAAGACGATTTTAATGTCCACCGTTTCTAGTGGGAGATGTAAACAATACTCCAAGATAATTAGGAGCTCTTCCTGCGAGATGAATGGGAATAACAAAATGACATTCCTTTGAATATATATATTTTTTATTCTCTGAATATAAGGAATCGCCAATTCGAGATCATTGCGAAGGTAGACGTTGCGCAAACGACTCGATTTTTTGTGTCATTTCTATGCCCTCTACCTACTCCTGCCATCATCGGCAGTTTCTTCAGTCGTGGTTCACAGAATCTTTAGACCTGGAAAACATCCGAGTATCTTATCATATTTTATAGTTAGATTCCAATGTTTACAATCCGAATCTTTTTTCTAGTACAAAAGTACGACTTCAATGACCTCAGAGTTTTGTTTGTTTTTTAAACTACGAGTATCTTTACCTTTCCTGTCTTTGACTGTCTTGTCATGGCAGGAAGTCTTAAGAGTCAAAGATCCTAAGGTCGTAAAAAAAACCCAGAAGACACTTCCAACTAAGCGTGAAAAGTGTCTAAATTAGACCTAAAAGTGACCAAAGTGGGTGCAAGGAGGTGACGCCATGAAAAAAATCCAACAGTAGTCTCTTCCACCACAACAAACAAGTGGTTGGTCAGAGTGCTGTTTCGAACTACAGAGGTGAAGAGGATACCGTACACTTTTATTTTATTTTTATTCAAATTTCTTTATTCATACTCGTATGTATATACAAAAGTTACAAATTTAAAATACGATTTTACATGCATTTGATACATATAGAATAGTTAGTGACACCTTTATTTATGGAAAATAGATGCCACATTATAAAAAAATATTCACTTTGTGTGGGGTGTACAATGGTAGAAAAACAGAAGTTCAATTCAAGAAAAAGAGGAAAGAAGAACAAAAAAAATCTTTAACAAATTAATAGCGGATACAAACAAAATCTAATGTAAATGGCAGAAATAGGTAAATACTCGTACATAGTTGAGCAAATGAGCAAATCATTTCTATTTTTTTTTTATTTTTTTTTTTTTTTTACTTTACTATATTTTAAATTGAATAACTTAGAAGAGTTTCGATTTCATGATGATTAAAACTAAGGAGCCATGATTTAACTACTTTAGAAAATGTGGACAAATTTGGATCGAATTTCTAAGGGCAAACTGTTAAAAAGTTTGCATGAAACAATGGAGTAGAAGTTTCTGTAACTTGTAGTGCGAAACGCAGGGACATTTACAACAAAGTTTGAATGGCTGCGTAAGCTGCGAAAGTCAGAAATTGGACTCTTCAGGTACCCGCCTCTCATGAAAAAGACCTTAAGGACTTTAAAATAGAATATATGGCGCAAAGGGAGAATATTCAAGGCCCTGAAATGGTCCATTGTGTGCGCATAACGGTGAAAACCACAAACACTACGAATTGCAGATTTTTGAGGGACAGTTAATTGCTGCAGTTTACTAATATAAGCATCACCCCAACTACAAAGCCCATATTGCAATCTGGATTGGAATACACCATAATAAACCCTTTTCAACGTGTTAAGAGAGCAATACTTTCTAAGGCGGAAAAGGCAACGAGTAGCAAAAAGAAGATATTTTTTTAAGGCAGAAATGTGCTTGGACCAGTTCAAGTTTTGATCTATTGTAACACCAAGGTACTTGAAATTATCTACACCTTCAATTTTGAAACAATTAGTACTACAGTTAGTATTCCTGTTGAAGGTTTTACCAACTTGGATTCTGCATTGGCTGTATAGCAAGTCGTAACACGGGCAGACATTAGAATGAAATACTATGTCTTAGTCGGGGTACCCTTGCTCAGTAAGACTGATAAACATCAACTTAGTTTTACTACTAACAATAAGTTTGTGATTAGCAAACCAGCATCTAAGTAGGAAAACTTTACTTACTTTAGGTGGCGCTACAGTCCGGGGTGGACCTGGGCCTCAGTCAACAAGCTTCTCCAGCTAGCTCGATCCCTGGCTAGCTGTCTCCAGTTTCGCACGCTAAGTTGGCTGAGGTCCTCTTCCACTTGCGTGCGCCACCTGAGTCTTGGCCTTCCTCTACTGCGCTGTCCCTCGGGGGCGGATTCGAAGACTTTTCGGACCGGAGCATTGGTGTCCATGCGCTCTACATGACCCAGCCATCTCAGTCTTTGGATCTTCACTCTTCTGGCTAGGTCCATGTCGCTGTACAGTCCATACAGTTCGTCGTTGTATCTCCTCCTCCACTCACCGTCAATGCAGACGGGACCGAAGATCGCCCGATCCATTTTTGATAATGTCCATGCCTCTGCGCCATAGAGCAGGCACGGGATTATTAAAGTCTTATAAAGGGTGACTTTTGTTGTCCGAGAGAGGGCTTTGCTACTCAATTGCCTTCTTAACCCAAAGAAACAGCGGTTGGCAAGAGTTATTCTTCGCTTGATCTCAGCGCTGGTGTCGTTGTCTGTATTTATAGCGGAGCCTAGGTAGACAAAGTCCTTAACTACCTCAAAGTTATATCTGTCGAGGGTGACGTTGGTTGTCCTTTTTGCTTGACAGCATATACTTGGTCTTGCCCTCATTGACCGCTAAACCCATTTTCGCCGCTTCCGTCTCAATACTCGCGAAAGCGCCACTGACATCACGCTGCTTTCTCCCGATTATGTCAATATCGTCGGCGTATGCGAGTAGTTGGACGGACTTTTGAAAGATAGTGCCTCTTGTGTTTGCTCGTGAGTTTTGCACTATTCTTTCAAGTACGATGTTGAAAAAATCGCATGACAGCGCATCGCCTTGTCTAAATCCTTTCTGGACATCAAAGGTCTCGGTGAGATCTTTACCGACCTTGATGGAGCAGCGTGCATTCTCCATCGTCATCCTGCACAGACGGACGAGTTTGGCAGGGATGCCAAAACTAGACATTGCTCTATATAGCCCGTCTCTATAGATGCTGTCATACGCGGACTTAAAATCGATGAATAGGTGGTGGGTATCGATCTGAAGCTCATGGGTCTTCTCCAAGATCTGCCGTAGTGTGAATATCTGGTCGATGGTGGACTTTCCTGGCCTGAAGCCACACTGATATGAACCTATCAGGTTGTTGACAAACGGCTTCAGGCGTTCACACAATACGGCGGATAAGATCTTATATGCGATGTTAAGGAGACTGATGCCTCTGTAGTTGGCGCAGTTCAGAGGGTCTCCTTTCTTGAGAATTGGACAAACAATGTTGAGGTTCCACTCATCGGGCATACTTTCGTCCGACCATATTTTACAGATGAGTTGGTGTATGCTCCTTACCAAGTCATCGCCTGCCGCTTTGAAGAGCTCGGCAGTCAGGCCATCCGCTCCAGCAGCTTTGTTGGACTTAAGCTTCGACATGGCTATCTTCACTTCATCCAGGTCGGGTGGACGGAATTGTTGGACATCATCGTCCAGGTTGAAAGGTTGATTCTGCCTGACAACGGTATTTGGTCCGTCATCGCCGTTATACAGTCTGCAGAAATGATCTTTCCAAATCCTCAGCGTCGACTGCGACTCTACTACTCTTGTTGAGGAGCTCGTAGAAGGTATCCTTGGTGTCGTCATCTTTCTCCTCTGTGGGGGCATGTGCGCATATAAGGCTTATGTTGGCCTTGATGCGGATTGCTACGAGGCGCTCGCTCACATGCCGGAAGCTGAGGACTTCTCGTCTTAGTCTGCCTCCGACAACAAATGCGCATCCAAATAAGCGCTGCTTTTGCCGTCGATAGCAATTGCCGTAGTAGAAGTCGCAGTTTTTCATCTTCTTTTTGTCCGGCCCATCCCATCGCATTTCTTGGATGGCGGTTATGTCTGCTTTGCAGCAATCTAGGGCCTCCGCTAGTTGCTCGGCTTCACGTGGTCTATTAAGGGATCTAACATTCCACGTGCATATCCGAAGCTCATTGTCCTTAAATCGTTTGCGTGGGTTGTCAACAGTAGATCCGTCCATATCCGAGGCTTGTTGATGCTTCGTAACTTCTTGTTTTTTTTAAATGGCCCGGCAGTTACCCCGGCGGCACAACCCCCAACCTGGAGGACCAGTTCCACTTTGAGTGCCCCTAGGACGAGGGGTCGGTTACACCGAAGCCAGTAACCCGTTCCGGGATGTGAGCGCTGTCGTTGGCCCTTATAGGGCTCGTCCGCCACCATCTCTTTTCCAGGACCCTGACTAATTCCTGGAAATCCTTTCCAGCCTGAGCTCCAAATATGTCGGAGTAGCCCGGATAAGGTCTTGTTTTGTTTTTCCGACACTAATCCTGGTTAATGACGCAGGAAAGTAGGAAAACATCATGGTTTATATCAGCGATTAGATCTAGCGGACTGGCTGAACAATATGCAACGCCAAGGTCGTCGGCAAAAGCTGTAACTTTACCTATGAATGCGAGAGAAAATATGGAATTTATGTAAATTAGGAATAAAATTGGGCCAGGTACAGAACCTTGGGGTACCCCCAGGTTATTGGTTTTTGAACTGCTTATATTGCTTCCAATTTTTACATACTGCATTGTGTCTTTAAGATAAGACTCAAACCAATTGTATATGAATCCTCTGAATCCGGCCTTATATAGTTTATCTAATAGTATGACGTGGTCAACCATGTCATACGCCTTAGTTATATCCACAAAAAGGCCCGCACAAAACTGTTTTTAATCTAGTCCCTTATATAAGAAGGAGCAAAAGCCCAATAGAGCATCCTCAGTGGAGAGGCCAGTTCTGAAACCAAACTGCATAGGAGAGAAAAAATTATAATGATTAAGATAAGTTAATATTCTCGTTTTAATTATTTTCTCAAAAACTTTTGAAATTGATGGTAGTAAAGATATTGGTCTGTAGTTTGATTTATCGGTCCTGCTGCCCTTCTTAAATAACAGAATCATTACAGCGCATTTAAGTTCAGTTGGAAAGGTGCCGGACATAATACTAAAATTAAAAATGTAAGTTAAAATATCTACTAAGTTAGGTCCAATGTGCTTGAGTACCAAATTCGATATTTTATCATTACGATGTGAATTGGAATTAGGAAGGGAATTAATAGTTTTTAGTAATTCAAATCCCGTAATGAGCTTAAACATGAAGCTGTTTCTAGAACAGTTGTTTTGAGAGCCAGCCTTAGGGCAACAGTTACACGAAATTTGCGAATTTCTTAGAAAAGAAGTTTGTCCAATGGAAGCAAAGTAATTGCTGAACTCATTAGCTATTTCCAAAGGATTTGAAATGTTAATACTTCCATTTTTAAGTACAATGGGATCTGCGTTAGTACACACTTTCCGACTAACAATACTATTAACTACTTGCCACTCTTTCTTAAGATTTCCACTTGCCGCTTGTATTTTCGAACGAAAATAGTCATCCCGTGCTTTTTTAACTTCTTTTGTCACTTTTGTGTTGAATTTATCAAAACGATTTTTTAAATTGGTGTTCAAAGGATGTTTCCAACATTTTTTTCTTAGTTTGTTTTTGATATTTATTTTTTTTGACAAGTTTACGAGTTATCCAAGGCTTAAGGCGACACTCCGATTTTTTGTGTGTTATAGTGCAAGTAGATGGGCTTATGTAATTTTTCAGAATACTAAGAAATACACTATAAGCTGAAGAAGCATTTCTTTCAACATAAACACTTTCCCAATATTCATACGTAGCCTATTGTTCAATTCAGGAATGTTAATTTTATCAAAGCTGGTTTCATATGATACGCTAGATTTCCTGCATATTATATTTTCAAAAAGGATTCCCGTCATACAATGATCACTTATATGTAGATCCAAGTTAATGCCAGCAAGGGAATCCACAGCAATATTCTCAAAACGAGCAAAAAGAAGGTCGAGGCAGGTGCCTGTAATTGGTCTAGTAGGCTCAACAATAAAAGATAAAAAACCATGTTCAGCCATAAGCGCTTGGTAGGAATCAGAAACGGAGTTCGAACATAAGATATCTAGATTAAAATCACCTAGGATAATAAGATTTCCAGATCGTTCATTGGCTAACAAATTTGAAAATTCATCCAAAAACAAATTCGGAGAACAAGAATGCAGTCTGTATACACAGATAAAATTAAAGAGTTCATTGTGAATATTGCAACAAACTTTAATGACGTCCGCACTTTTTAAATTACAAGTTTTTACATCACACTCATACAAGTTTGATATAAAAACTCCCACTCCACCGGCAGAGTACGTATCATTCGTATTAGGAAAAAAATTATAGTCCGGAATATGATAATCTTCACTCTCGCAAGAGTAGATCCAAATATCAGAAACAAATATTATGTCAGGCAGGTTAACGAGAGCTTCTAGATTCACCATCAGTAAGACGAAGTTTTGGCGTAAACTACGTATGTTTTGATGTAAAACGAAAAATGATTTGCCATCTGATTTACATTTAAAATAGCTTTCTAAATTATTACGTTTGGTTCTAATAGTGGGGCTGTCGCACATAAGATCACAGCTGTCGTTTATATTAGTGTGCTTGAAGAGCAAAAAGATCATCAAATAATCTTATGACAACAGCCTCACTATTATCAAATTTTCTCATCAAAATACGAGAATTACGGAACCACAAGTATTTGTATTTAAACTCTGTTTCAAATTTTGTAGCTGCCATAATTAAAGCTTTAAAATAGTTTGTTAAGCTGTGATTAATAAAAATATTACTATTGCTACCTTCAATAAATAGCGACGAGTTCAGCTTCCTCTTTGCAATTTTCTTGCTCTTCATCACTTCCTCTTTGACCTTCTTTGTAGAGAAATGTACACAGAGAATGTCACCGTGATTATTGCTGGTGATGGTTATGCTCTTCTTTTTTGGTTTATCCATGCGCTTTACATAACATTTCTGTATATCCTCAGTCGATATGGAGATATTTAAAGCTTTGTCTAAGATCTCCCTTACTCTCTCGCTGGCGTTTGAGCTATTTAAACCAGGTACACCAACAACTTCAATATCATTCTCCAGCTGCTTCTGCTCAAGCTGATGATTTCTTCGTATAGCACTTGCAGGGTTATTGAACTTTCAGTCGAAGGCGAAAGAACCGTCGATAAACTGTCATCAGATGGTCCACAAGCAGTTTCTGTTTCGCATTGCGACGAAAGTGAAGCTTGAATGGCTCGGGCAACCGTTGATTTAGTAGTAAGGTCCACCTTGGCAGGTGCTATTTCCCGTTGAGATGAAAGTGATGTAGACTTGATGGTTGCTGTAGACTTAGATGTTGCGGATTTTTGCTGTTTATTTATTAGGCGTGAGTTGGATGAAACAGGTAGTGGTTGTTGTAGCGATTTAAGGCGCAAAACAGAGCACTTGTCGCATCGATGCGTGAGATTGTTGGTTGTGAGATATTCAATGTCGGCCGGTTGAATATTAGCACACGAGCCGTGGAACAAACTTTTACAATCACCGCACTGTATTTTTGCTGTATCATTGCGATCTATTTTGCCTTGGCAAACCGGGCAGTTCATTTTAAAAGAAAAAACAGGAATATTGGAAGATTAGACAGGAACTAAAGTACGCACCCCACGACACTTTAAGAAACACGTCTGTTCTTGACCACAGTCAATATACTTTCCTTATAACTCCCTTGGCTTTGCACGCCTCGGAATGCAATCCCTTCACTTCCTAGATCGAAATGATTTCTTGTATATGAAAATAACCGATCAAGACTTATTTATCAAGAAATCTTTTAGTCTTCGCCCATTGGTCTAAAGAATGACTACGTTAGGTTGTTCAAAACTGCGAAAAATTTAAATCTATTAAAAAAAAGTGCGCGAACTCATATTTTTCGTAGTTTTCATTTCTTCTCTTTTGCCGATTTTACTCCAAAATAAGTGTTTAGGCAAATTTGTAAGGACTTTCCATGTTTTTGACAAAGTGTTGTTATTCAAAATATATTGGGGGCAGGCAAATACAAATGCTCTGCAAACAACTTCAGGCATCTCTTTTAATTCTTCTTATCCCTTTATTAATCATTTCTTCGTTATACGAACTTATGCGTAACGAGTTTCCCACTTTAACTGCATCGCTGCTGCTCCGCTTATGGGATTGGCAAATGTCGCAGACCGCAGAACGCGTCTACATACTGCTCGATCCTGGATTGCTTCAGTGGTTAGCCCCAAGCGTTGTTGCACATTTGCCATCTGAAAAATCCAGGAATTCTTTTTCCGATCTCATTTTCTTACAGTTGGAGTGACCGTAGTTGATAGTTACCGGATTTTCCGCAGATCTTCTTTGAACGTGGAAATACCAGCTTATTCTAATCGCCTCAAGCTGTTCAGTTACCAAATTTTTTATATGTAGACTTCCTCTTATACGCGTAGATCTAATGTAATCGCGTTTAGTGACTCCACTAGTTATACTTTAAACAAATCAATCAAACTATAAGAATGATTTATCTTATGTCAGCCGTGTTTGAGCTTAAATAATCTAGGTCATGATCTTGAAGATTTTTAAAGGAATTTCAAAAATTTTAAACAAAAGCTAAAAAAACAGATCAAAATAAAGACGGTTGACATTGTACAAAACTTCCCAAAATTACTTCGCTTAGTTTTACAATTTAGTTCAAAAAATACATGAACGGATCTATATCTTGTGGAATGGCCCATAGACTTTCAAAATTTCGAACTTCGTTTTTTAAACGTTCGATTTTTTACACCTGAACGGGAAAACGTCAACGCAAATGTCAAAGCAAAACTAAGCATCCGATGTAATTTATTTAATTAGTCGATTTCTACAAACAAAAACCGGAATCCAAACCAATTAGCATAATAAATTAGAAATGAAAACATCTTCCAAACAATCTCACGAGATCTATTCATTTTTACACACTTACAAGTTTCCTTGCAACGTTTGACATTTTGATGACACTCAATTTGCCCGTGCATTCCACTTTGTTTACGTTTTTAGTTTTCATTCTGTTTTCGGGGTTTTTACTTCACATTCCGTGGATAGATTTCAGATAAAAGTATTAAGTAGCATGAAACAGTCTTAACAAAAACAAAAATCGTAAAATGGATATTGCCGTTGGAACATCGCAAAAGAACACCTCACCCCACAAAGAATGGCAAGAGAGTGTCTTGATCAGGGAAAGAGGTGGTCCACAGAGGGAAGCATCCGACGACAAATACTCCATAAAGTACTATGATATATGTTCGACAGGAATATCAATAGTAATGCGAGCTATCACTGTGATAATAAATCTTAAATTGGCCTTAACCTATTACCAACAAGGTAACATGGACTACTTTATATGGACAACTGCTTGCATTGTTATCCCCATAGTTATAACATCTCTTATTCATGCCAGCATGTAAGTAAACATCAAGGTGATGTGAAGTATTGTACTGCATTTGAAATAAATACAAATATTGTGTGCACCAGGTGCTTGCAAGATGAGGAACTAAATAAGGGAAGTTACAAAGTCACAAGAATAACATTCCTATCATCGTTTTTTTTTCGGTGAGAGCTAGGTCAACAGACAATGAACATTTTTTTCATCAATGTTTTTGTTTTTTTTTTTTTAGTTATGTGAACTCACTCTGTTATTCCATATCTTGTAAGAAAGCGGAAAGAAGGGGAGATTTGGAGGAGCAAAAAAAGTAAGTATGACCCGCATTTAAAAGTTACTCATACCGTGTTGAACAATGGTTTCTTATCTTATCAAAAGCGAATTTTATTGATATGTTCTTATCAGTTGACTATTCCCTCTGTTATGACCAACAAACGTTTGACCACATTGCCTTTGTGTGTTGCTATTTTTTTTTTTTTTGTATATTTCGTGAATCAATAAGCAAATGTTGTTACACTCCCTTTAATATTCTAGGCTGTGAGATGGTTAAGCTGTGCTTCTGGCAAATAAAGGAGACCGTTACCAAATTAAAATTATTTTTGAACAGCGGTTATTTATAATGAAATTCTCCTGGCTATAATACGCTTAGAGTAAAAGTTCATCTTGTATTCGCCTCAAATGTGCTTTTCATACAAGTTTTCTCCCATCGTACCGAGGTTATTTTTAAGGCTCTTACACGGCTTGATCTTTCATTAGCTGCCTCCAGTTTTACTCACTAAGTTTGTTCAGGTCCCCTTTGACTTGGGTACGGAACTCAATTCGCACTCTTCGTCTACTGCGATATCCCCTGGGGTGGATTCAAAGACTTTTCGCAGCGGTGTGTTGGTGTCAATCCACTCTACATGACCCAGTCATCTCAATCGTTGGATTTTCCCTCTTCTGGGTAAGTCGATGATGCTGTACAGTCCATACAGTTCGTCGTTGTATAGCCTTTTACATTAACCGTCAATCACTCGAAGAATTTTCCTCTCAAAACAGCCAAGAACATCCTTATCCATTATCTTATATAGGTTCACTTTTATTGTTCGAAAGTGAGAGGACTTTGCTAGTCAATTACCTTCTTAGCCCAAAAAAGCAGCGATTGGCAAGAGTTATTCTCCGTTTGAATTAAAAGCGGTGCCTTGTAGAGAAAGTCCTTATCTACCTCCAAGTTTTATCTGCCGAGGGTGACGTTTTATCCGAGACGTCGGTGTTAGGTGTCCTTTCTGGTTGACAGCATATACTTATTCTTGCCTTTGTTGACCGCTTCCATCGCAGTACTCGCCAAAACGCCACTGGCATCACGCTGCTTTCTTCCGATTATGTCCTCTTTATCAGCGTATACAAGTAATTGGACCCTTTTTGTGTTGACGCATGAGCCTTACAGTATTCTACATCGTCATCCTCACCAGAGGGACGAGTTTAGAAGGAATGCGAACAAAAAAACTAGACATTGCTCTGTATGGCTCGAGTCTATAGATACTGTCATACACGGCCTTGAAATCGATGGTGTGTATCGATCTGAACCTCGTCGGTTTTCTCCAAGATCTGCCGTCGTGTGAATATTTGGTTGATTGTGGACTTTTCTGTGTGTGTGTGGAGGTTCTATTCATTAGGCATACTTTCGGCTGACCATATTTCAGAGTTGAGTTGGTGTATGGTCCTTACCAAGCCATCACCTGCCCCTTTGAAGAGCTCTAAAATCCGCTCCACCAGCTTTGTTGATTTAATCTTAGATGTGGGTATCTTCACTTCATTCAGGTCTACATCTCTACATCTCTACATCCTCCTGGTTAAAAGGTTCATTCTACCCGACAGCGGTATTTAGTTCGTCGTCTTCGTTATATGCACTATTAAGAGTTGGTATGGAGTACAATTGTGATTTGATTCGACGGGCAAGCCGACATATTGACCACCTGATGCCTCAAAAATACCTGACCTTATCGATTGCTTCATTTCAACAGGACTATCTAACAATTTCATAAAAGTTGATGAAGGCTTTGGCCTTTCCTCTGATCATTCTCAAAGAAATTCTCTAAAGAAATGAAAACCATAAAAAGCTCCCGATGACGACCTTATAACCTGAGAAATCCTTAAAAATGCATTAACTAAGAATACATTCCAAGGCATTTCAACTCTGTTAATTTTATTGAAAATCTCTGAGATGATAATCCTGGGCATATCCTGACAATTGTTAATGAAAAATATCATAATTTAATCGCCAGTTTGGGTTCAGTAGTAAGCATACCGACGTAATTGAAAAAGCTTTGGAAGAAAAGAAGATTTACTCAAGCGAATTCCTTGATGTCTCGCAAGCCTTTGATAAAGTGTGACATAAAGACTAAAAGTTTAAATTACCTCAGATCTTGCCACTGATCTTTTATAATATACTGACAAAGAATGTCGGGAATAGAAAATTTCCGTGCCTGACTCGAAAACGAAGTATCACAACTCAAAGAGATTTTGGTTGGAATCTCGCTGGTAGTATTTTCCGACGTCTGTATCTCCTATATAACAAAGGCATACCTCAAGAAAAGAGGACCGTTCTGTGTACGTTTGTTTGATTAACAACGGCTAAACAGAAAAGCGCTCTCGATAAGGTATATGAATAGACAACGGCCTGGCAGATAGCTCTCAACGAGACCAATTCTGTTCATGTAAATTTTACAAACAGAAAAACGAGTCGGTTGCCTATCCTCATAAACTCGGTCTGTATCCCATTAGCAAACGAGGCTAAATACTCAATACGTCTTAAGAGGGATTGTCAATGCACCGTATATTGTATTAGAAATGACGACTATTATCGAGACCGCTGGGTTCCTACTATCGCAGACGAAACCAAAAATTTCGCAAGAAAGGCCAAGTTTCAACTAAACGGACGTATTAACAGTACAGTCCTATAAATTTTCGACGAGAAAAACCTATTGCGCCGTTTTCAAAGGACCTAGCACGATAAAATAAAACTGCGTCAAATTACCTACCAAACGAGTCTATTAAATGATAAAAGAAACTGCTTGGTAAGTCGAAACTAATGTAAACATTAATATCGTAGAGAAGTGGTTTTAGTAAGTTAGAATCTCACACTGCTATGAACACGAACACGAACATAGTGTCTAATGGAAGATTTTCACTGCCCTCGGCGAAAAAAATATATAATATTCTTGTTGATACTGCATAGCAACCAAACAAATACATCGACCTTATGCCTTTTGTAAGTATCTTAGATCAAATACCATGAAACGCTATTAATATTAACATATACTATGCCGAGACCTTATCTGTAACCTTCTTCAACACCAAAACTTGTCCAATTTCCAAAGCAAATTCTTTTCACTTAATCTACACTCTACACCATTCTCGACATTATATTTCTAGGTAGTCATAAAAAAAACTCTGATCTATAGTGTATACTATTTTGCAAGCAAGTAATAATCGAGCTAATATCTTACAAGATATGCTGTGTGCTATGTTTGATTGCTTGTTCCGCTCAAGATCAAAGTTATTAACTCTACATTGCCGTCCTGGTTAAATAACAACCTTCGAAAACGAATGGACTTGCGAGAGACCGAATACTATCTCTGGAAAACTTTTGAAGTCGATGTTGTTTCCCCGCTTTTGCTATCACCTTAGAAATGAAGTTGTTTGTAAAGTTACGGCCTCTAAATCGGCATACTATTTGAAGAAGCTGTGTCGATCCTATTCGTTACTTGATGTCTGGAAAAAAGTGAGAGAAATGAGAATCGAGAAAGAGACCTCCATGAAAGACTTATCAAAGAATTTGTGTCAGAACCGGTCACCAAAACTATGTGTAATAATGTTTACAATTTGTGCTCTTCGATAGTGTTGAAACAATCGACTCGCGGCTCTTTTATAGCCTTCCGTTTCTAGCATTTGATACGGTGAACCATAAAATACTATGTGAAAGGCTACAGGGAATAGATACCACTATAGTATGTTGTTGCTAACGAACCTTGTTCCAGTTTTTTAACAGTTCCAGATGGCATGCCTCACGGATAATTTGTTGGACCGGTTTTCCCCTGAATTTACATGTGCGCTTATGACGGTCAGCTATTCTCTAGAAGTTCCATTAGCCATCGAGATGAGGCTTAAGTGCGACGGTCCCCTTTAATGATTTCTTTAAAAAGAAAGGTAGCACTTCAAATACAGCTTATTTTAAAACGAGACAAAATATGATAATTTATTTGTGTTATTTTTTATTGACACAGTCCTGGTCATAAAAGGTGTACTAGTACTAACTTCAGACATCTACATCTGTCAAACATTGCAAGCTGTCAGTGTAATTTTTATTCCATAGTCTTTGCAATTTTCTCTTAATGACATATATGCTTCAACATCGTTACCAAATCTTAGAAATTTTGTGCCGAAATTATGGTTCTATGTGCCAAACTTGTAGAGCACTTGCACTTATATTGCACCCGTATTGTTGATCGTTTCTTTGGAAGATTCAGTGGCACCTAGATGTATAACCAGTCCTGACAACAAGAATAATAGATTTTATATTTATCTCTCGCGCAGTATAATGGGCTGACCAGAATGTGAATCTGAAGCTTGAATCTGTATCTGATATCGAACTGTCAAAATTTGGATATATGTACATATAAGCGCTAACTTCAAGATACAGATTCTCGATTGACGTTTCTTTGTTTGTGTGCATTGTTTGGACTTTCCTCACATGGAAAAATTAATTGAAGCTGTGCGGAATGAAGAATGCTTGTGGAATTTGGCAAATCCAAATTCTAAGAACGTTCCTAGTAAAGTAGACGGAAACGTATGTGGTGGATGTTTCCTCTTTTTAATAGATTTTATCGACAAAAAGGAGAAATATAGTACACTCATTATGAATGGCTATGGCGATCGCGCGATTGTTAGCTCATTGGACTATCACGCAGAGAGTCTGGGTTCGATTCCTGGCTGGGTCACAAATGAGTGTCAAGAAGCTAGGCCATGGCCCATACGGGGCTGCCAGCGCCACAGTGCTTTTTTTTTCATTATGAATGCGATTTGTTGCTTTTTGTTCATTTTTTTTTTTCTAAGTACAGCAGGATGGCAACGATTAGTATAAGGCCTCGTAGAAGTAGCATCTTCCGACAGGTGCTGGTTCCTTAAATGACGAGAATGAGCCTCTGCAGCCGAACATCTTGCAGCTCTGCTAATAAGTCCTACTTCACGCCTCCCCGTGGCGCCATCTGGGAATCTCACTAGAGGTTGCGAAGTGAAGGGGGCAAATGGCGAGTTTCCTGCGCCACTAACCAGGATTAGTGTCGGAAAAACAAAACAAGACCTTATCCGGCCTACTCCGACATATTTGGAGCTCAGGCCGGAAAGGATTTCCAGGACTTAGTCAGAGTCTTGGAAAAGAGATGGTGGCGGACGAGCCCTATAAGGGCCAACGGCAGCGCTCACATCCCGGAACGGGTTACTGGCTTCGGTGTAACCGACCCCTCGTCCTAGGGGCACTCAAAGTGGAACTGGTCCTCCAGGTTGGGGGTTGTGCCGCCGGGGTAACTGCCCGGCCATTTAAAAAAAACAAGAAGTTACGAAGCATCAACAAGCCTCGGATATGGACGGATCTACTGTTGACAACCCACGCAAACGATTTAAGGAAAATGAGCTTCGTATATGCACGTGGAATATTAGGTTTCTTAATAGACCACGTGCAGCCGAGCAACTAGCGGAGGCCCTAGACTGCTGCAAAGCAGACATAACCGCCATCCAAGAAATGCGATGGGATGGGCCGGACAAAAAGAAGATGACAAACTGCGACATCTACTACGGCAATTGCTATCGATGGCAAAAGCAGCGCTTATTTGGATGCGGATTTGTTGTCGGAGGCAGACTAAGACGAGAAGTCCTCAGCTTCCGGCATGTGAGCGAGCGCCTCGTAGCAATCCGCATCAAGGCTAAATTCGACAACATAAGCCTCATATGCGCGCATGCCCCCACAGAGGAGAAAGATGACGACACCAAGGATGCCTTCTACGAGCTCCTCAACAAGACCTACGAGCAATGCCCTAGCTATGACATTAAAATTGTCCTCGGTGATTTTAATGCAAAGCTAGGAAGAGAAGGTACGAGGGCGGGTCAATAAGTCCGTGACTTTTTGAATTTCTAACCTCTTTACTGAAACAGCAACACTGCTCCTGTCAACAGGCATCTGTCAGTTGACTCCTGTCAAAATTTAAACTTGTTGCGTCAGTTAGTTTGCGTTTGACAGCTATTTTTATCAGACTACTCACTAATTTGAGGAGAAAATGGAAAAAAGTGAATTTCGTGTGCTTATTAAGCATTATTTCTTGCGAAAAAAAACCATTACCGAGACCAAGGCTAAGCTTGATAAATACTATGGGGACTCTGCACCATCGATTTCAATGGTAAAAAAGTGGTTTACTGAATTTCGTTGTGGCCGTACAAGCACTGAAGATGCCGAACGTCCTGGACGCCCAGTTGAGGTCTCTACACCCGAAACAATCAAAATAATTCACGATATGGTGTTGGCCGACCGAAGATTGAAAGTGCGAGAGATTGTGGAAGCCGTAGGGATCTCGCATGGCTCAGTGGTTTCAATTTTGAATGATTACTTGGGCATGAGAAAGCTTTCCGCAAGATGGGTGTCGCGTTTGCTCACAGTCGACCACAAACGCAATCGTGTTTGCCATGGCAAAAATCCATGAATTGGGCTATGAATTGCTCCCTCATCCACCCTATTCTCTAGATTTGGCTCCGAGGGACTACTTCTTGTCCCCAAACCTGAAGAAATGGCTTGGTGGAAAAAGATTTGACTCCAATGATGAAGTCATCTCGCAAACAAAGGCCTATTTTGAGGACCTCGACAAATCATTTTTTTTGGAAGGGATAAAAAAATTGGAGAAGCGTTGGACAAAGTGTATAGAGCTCAAGGGAGACTACGTTGAAAAATAAAATTATTTTTTTATCAAAAAATCTGTGTTTTAATCCAAAAGTCACGGACTTATTGACCCACCCTCGTATCTTTGGTGGAACAATCGGAAAATATAGCCTGCACAACACCAGAGGAGAGACGAGCACCGGCTTCTCAGGAGGAAGAAGAAAGAGCATGAGAAGCGCGCGATCGAGGAAATTGAGAGATGCTTCTCCAGGAATGAGGTTCGGAAATTTTACCAAAAGGTAAAAATAACGTGCCGCGGAAACAAACCCCGAACCGAAGCCTGTAGAGATGAACAAGGGAACATCGTAGTAGAATCGCAGTCGATGCTGAGGATTTGGAAAGATCATTTCTGCAGACTGTATAACGGCGATGACGGACCAAATACCGCTGTCAGGCAGAATCAACCTTTAAACCTGGACGATGATGACCAACAATTCCGTCCACCCGACCTGGATGAAGTGAAGATAGCCATATCGAAGCTTAAGTCCAACAAAGCTGCTGGAGCGGATGGCCTGACTGCCGAGCTCTTCAAAGCGGCAGGCGATGACTTAGTAAGGAGCATACACCAACTCATCTGTAAAATATGGTCGGACGTATGCCCGGTGAATGGAACCTCAGCATTGTTTGTCCGATTCTCAAAAAAGGAGACCCTCTGAACTGCGCCAACTACAGACGCATCAGTCTCCTTAACATCGCATATAAGATCTTATCTGCCGTATTGTGTGAACGCCTGAAGCCGTTCGTCAACAACCTGATAGGTCCATATCAATGTGGCTTCAGGCCAGGAAAGTCCACCATAGACCAGATATTTACACTACGGCAGATCTTGGAGAAGACCCATGAGCTTCAGATCAATACCCACCACCTATTCATCGATTTTAAGTCCGCGTATGACAGCATCTATAGAGACGGGCTATATAGAGCAATGTCTAGTTTTGGCATCCCTGCCAAACTCGTCCGTCTGTGCAGGATGACGATGGAGAATGCACGCTGCTCCATCAAGGTCGGTAAAGATCTCACCGAGACCTTTGATGTCCAGAAAGGATTTAGACAAGGCGATGCGCTGTCATGCGATTTTTTCAACATCGTACTTGAAAGAATAGTGCAAAACTCACAAGCAAACACAAGAGGCACTATCTTTCAAAAGTCCGTCCAACTACTCGCATACGCCGACGATATTGACATAATCGGGAGAAAGCAGCGTGATGTCAGTGGCGCTTTCGCGAGTATTGAGACGGAAGCGGCGAAAATGGGTTTAGCGGTCAATGCGGGCAAGACCAAGTATATGCTGTCAAGCAAAAAGGACAACCAACACCGACGTCTCGGACAGAACGTCACCCTCGACAGATATAACTTTGAGGTAGTTAAGGACTTTGTCTACCTAGGCTCCGCTATAAATACAGACAACGACACTAGCGCTGTGATCAAGCGAAGAATAACTCTTGCCAACCTCTGTTTCTTTTTGGTTAAGAAGGCAACTGAGTAGGAGAGCCCTCTCTCGGACAACAAAAGCCACCCTTTATAAGATCTTAATTATCCCGGTCCTGCTCTATGGCGCAGAGGCATGGATATTATCAAAAATGGATGAGGGTGTTCTTGGTTGCTTCGAGAAAAAAATTCTTCAGGCGATCTTCGGTCCCGTCTGCATTGACGGTGAGCGGAGGAGGAGATACAACGACGAACTGTATGGACCTAGCCAGAAGAGTGAAGATCCAAAGACTGAGATGGCTAGGTCATGTAGAGCGCATGGACACCAATGCTCCGGTCCGAAAAATCTTCGAATCCGCTCCCGAGGGACAGCGGAGTAGAGTAACGCCAAGACTCAGGTGGCGCACGCAAGTGATAGAGGACCTCAGCCAACTTAGCGTGCGAAACTGGAGGCAGCTAGCCAGGGATCGAGCTGGCTGGAGAAGCTTGTTGACTGAGGCCCAGGTCCACCCCGGACTGTAGCGCCACCTAAAGTAAGTAAAGTAAGTACAGCTTCCATTAAATTTATTCACGACTTTCACTTTTCACAAGTACTTCTCACAAGTAAACACACAATTCGCTGACAGATACAGATTCGATGAGCGTCACCATTCTGTTTGATATAGCTGCAAGCCTTGTATCTGCGTTTGACAGCGATTTAAGATACGAGACTCAAACGAAGAACACAATGTTAATCTGCGTCTGCGTCTGCTGCCGAATCGGAGAACTGTCATACTGTTTACTTATAAGGGTACCCATAAGAGTGCCCACAATGTGCATCTGCGTCTGCGTCTGCTGTTCAAGTTGAATCGACTTCAACTTTTTGAAGCGATTAAAATTTTACGTTTATTGTTTTCTTTACGTGTTTGCAGAAATTTACAATTTAGCATAAAGAGAATTTGAAAGTTTCATTTTTTTTTTATTGTATTTCATGTTTTCAATTTTATTTTTTAAGGGATGATAAATTAAATGTTTGTTTGGATATTTAATGCAAGGTGGGGAAAAGTTAATTTCACAATGTAAATGTGCCATATTTTTGCAAAATTAAAAAAAAAGTAGTTGTGCGGTTTGACTGTCTTATCACATTTGTCTTGTGGAGCCCAAAGAAAGTACACAATGAATACGGACAAATTAATTGAAGCAGTGAGAGAATAGGAATATTGTGTAATTTGGCAAATCCACATTACAAAAATGTGTTTCGAAATAACCACATTGATATCTTTCTTTATATAAGAATCGTATCCACCACACGTGTCTGTTTTTTGTTGAGCAATTTTGTTGCTAGAAAGCAAAACTTCACAACATTACGCAGAAATAAAACTTTTCAAGTAACCATGTTTGTGAAGTAAATGTATGGTTGTGAATTAAATTCGCAAATTTATTCCCTAGCTGATGTTTGACAATCAATCGTATTATGTTTGCTTGAGCCGCATGAGTCGCTTCAAAATCGATAACAGCGGCAGCAGACGCAAACGCAGATTCACATTGTGTTCTTCGCTTCAAATTCACATTCTGGTCAGCCCCTTAGTTCTTGTGTAAGCTCATCAAAGCTCCAGTGCGTTTTGTACCAAAGTCAACTTCTTTTTAAAAGGAAGATGGCTTTGAGAATGCAGCCTATGATATGAATATCAATCGAGATTCATTCATCGTCTAGAGCAGCACCCATGCAGCGTTTAAGCACTAGATGAGGAAAACTGTAACAATTGGGATATATATTTTTTTTTTTTTAAAGAAAAGTGATGTTTCAATCGGTTGAATTGATTGTAACTCATTAACTCGGTCATAGACGTAAAATGCCATTTTTATGAGTGTATGTGCAATTCCTTCTACTTGACAAGATGATCTTCGTAATTTCCAAGAACATAACTGACAGAGTCGTCCAAATTTATGTGCGAATTTCTGAAGAAGGTTAGCTTATGAAGTGGGAGCTGTTATCTGTTGCCGACTTTTGTTAGGGTTCGCGTAGATGAAATTTATGAAAGAATACAAAACTGTGTCCATGGCATGGACCGCGGTTAAAAACCACCTGTAGTAGTTGATAGAACTCATTAAGAATCTAGTAGATTTTCATAGAGAAGCGATTTGGCAATACATAGAGTCAAATTAGAACAAGTCAAAATAATGAGGGTTTTTTCTAGCTTTCTTCAGTCACTTCTTCTTTCTTCTTTCAGATTCTACAAATTAACAGTACGTGAAGAAAGTGATGTTGCATTCATACGAATATTTGACTGCTTTTTGGAAGCAGCTCCACAGAAGATCCTTCAAATTTCCATTGTTCTAACGCTCACCGAACAAATGTCATGTGAGTAGAAATACATTTACAAAAAGAATAAGTTGATATTTATAAGAATTTAACTTTCAGATATACAAATAGTGGCAATATGCTCTTATTTCGGAAGTATGGCATGGTGTCTGTCAGCATATCATCGATGTAATCGATCGGCTCAAATTGATAAGTACAAAATAAAGACAAATGGATTTATCATACAGCTGTGCTGGCACTTTTGTGTCTCAGGTAATTGTTTGAGATACTCTGCTTCTACTGCTGCTTATTTGTAATATGTTTTCTTTTTATGATTTGTCTTTATGGTTTCTATTTCATTTCAGTATCACGTACACTTTGTATATCACTTGCTGCTAGTCTATTTCCATTATGGACACTTCTTTGTTGTGTAGTTCATAGTGTGGGTTACGGACTACTCACATTTCTAATCGATCGCCCGAAATTTTGTACGCTTTCAACTGGAAATTTCCTCTTCTGTATGATCCTGGGAGTTGTCTATTTGTTTACATACATAATGCCAAAGGATGGACGAACCAGAAACAAATACATTATTTATTACAGTCTGAATTCTATTGAGAATATATCTTGTGTTTTATTATTTATAATGTATTCATCGGAAGATATGCGCTCAGCTATGTTCTTTTATCCTATGTGCGTACTAGCTATAGCATTTTATTACATAGGCATTTCTTATATGATCTTATATTACATGTGCTTTCATCCAAAGATCACTGCGAGATCGTCAAAACTCATGTTAAATCATAAATAATGTTTTTTTACTTGCCAAATTATTATATACCTCCGGTTATTTATAGTACACAAAACACAAACACATTAATGTTATTATATATTTTAACTGTTTTTTCTTTTAAGAAAATCAATATACACATGTTTACATATAATTTTGCTTTTTTTTGGTACTCTAGTTGTCATTTCTAAAAGTATTCATGTTATTATTCATCCAAACCACCACAAAAGCTAATGCTTAGAGGTCGTATTGGTTTAATACACTCGATGGGAGTCATTTTTGTCTACTTTTATGTTGTACTTGTCAGGTAACTTCGAATCGGATAGACTACGGCAATTCTTTTACGTTTAACATGCTAAAAGTACCGGCATGCAATTTGGAATTAAATTACAATTCTTTTAGTCCAGCAGTGAATTCAAATCATCATTGAACGTTCACCCATTTCTATTAATTCACATCGTTCCGAAGTTCATTTGAAGAATTTTCTCCACATATGGCAAAAAGTTTATTTGACAATTGTCGTTTTAAATCAGTAAAACACTGATTAGCAAGTGCAGCTTTCCACCTTAACTATGGGCTTATCTCTATTCGAGAATTAATTGCACTCTCACTGTAACTATCAAAGAAGAATAAAAAAAACTCAGACTTACAGTCGCAAGTAGGAAGTTTTAATTGTTGGCACTCTGGTGTATGAAAGTAAGCATTAACTCCAAGATCCTGTGTAGATAGTTTTGGCAATTATAACCAAGATGTGTTTAGAGAACCAGACTCTTAGAAAATAAAAGTCCCAATTTATTTCGAAAATCAGATCTTTGCGACTGTTCGAATGATATGAGAAACCTACGTCGTCTGCAAAAGCAGTTGGTTCACCTTCAAAGTTTAGTGCAAAAACAGAGTGTTGCGTACAAATCATTTCTTGTTTTGTTGTCTGTTTTACTTCTCTGGTCTCCTGTCTTTTCCTTTACTGTCGTTTATTTCTTTCCGTCATGCTGTAAATTCCACGTTACAGGTGAGATTAGCTGGGTTCTGCGAATCAAGTTTCCTCTTTTTTTGCCTACAGCACCAGAGATGATCACATAGGATACTCTCTTGAAACCACGATAGTGCCCCTAGATGTTATCACCTCCAGCAAGGGCCTAGAGCCTATTCTATATTTAAAATTGGTTGTTTGCAGCTATAACGATTTCTTAAGCCCCAAACCCAAAATTTAAAAACACAAATCTGTTAAGAAAAGCCCATGGTTAACCATGATCTTCACTCCTCATGCTTGTCTGCAAGAAGACTTTCGGACCCGTTAACATTATTCTTAAGAAAGATTTCCTCCCTACTTAATGGTCACCATTCTCACCACCAGCTCCAATTTAATTATCCCACAAGCGGTCACTCGAAAGACAGAACCAACGCAACAAAATATCAACTGATTCTATTGAGAGGATCCACAGGAACATAAATAAAATAACATAGATGGCAAACTCTACTACTATATTTGCAACCCTTTTGCATTTTTGTCTTTGTAAGATTTATTGTTATTTATTTCAAATGTTCCTACGCGACCCATACGACTTGTTCCTTCGTCTTCATAAACCTCGTTACCCTTTAGCTTCTATTTATAAAAATTTCGAGACAGTTTATATCTTATCGTATAGAATCGTGGGCCTTCCGTTGGCCGCTGTCTTAGTTTTCTTTGCTAATTATTCATACATATGTGCACGGCTTTTGTTATTCTTCCTAAGAAAAAAAAACACATACTTGAGGTCCCCTAACAGGAAAAAAATTCGGTTTCGCTTATTTCTTTTCATTCGCTTACCAATTAAAAATCTTGTGGTTGCGCGTTTGATTTTACTTCTCATCGCTTGGTTTTTTCAGTTCTCGATAAAACAAATATTTAAAACTCAATCACGAAATGTTGCAACAAGTTAAGGTAGATAAGACATAGTATAGGACTTAAACAGATCCTTGTAAGGGTACCGCAGAGCTTTTCATGACAAAAACAAAAAACATATAATTTGAGTCCATTGACACAGGTGACCGAACGATTCACACAAATCATATTGCAGTTTATAATAAACAGAATACCAAAGAAAAAAAGTACAAAAGCGCACGATTAGCGCAAGACCATACATCCGGTAGATCTGTGACTAATTTTATAATCATTTGCACACCTGTGGCAAGTGTGAACTCAAATTATATGACAAAAAGATTATTCGCTTACCTGTTTGCAAGGTGCGTTATCGTCATCGCATCCTTTATCGCTTGCGGCAGAACCTAGATGTTTAAATTGTTCCCACTTCGTCCCGATGACTCCCAAATTCGGAAAACAGCGTTGCAGATATTCGGCCTTAAGTCAACTGATACTTCATCTTTTATCTTCTTTTGTCTTTATCCAATTACTTACAGTTGCCTGACGGACTGTAAAGGTTTTGATTAGCGTTGTCATTCCAGAACCTTCGATTTGTTTTGCCCATCTTTAACACGTTGACTGCCAGTTTTACTAGTGCGTACGCCGTACGCCAAATCTGTTTCTCTATGAAATATTGAGATCTTAATTGCTGATTGAAATTTTACATTTTAAAAAAGGTGAAAAACTGGAAGTGTGGAGGCTTATTTCTCTTAATTGGGGTTGTTTCCATTGCCACAAAAAAATAAAGTCTAGCTCTGTAGGCTGGCGTACTTAACCAGGCACCTCACTATCAGTATATTCGTAGTTGGCAGTCAACGTGTTAAAACACAACGGGCTTTAAACATACCCATATCGCATATCATTCTTATATATCATACGTCTTAGGTAAATTTTAAGATCTAAAAGGGTTTATGAAAGCTTTCGATAACAACCAAATGCTTTTCCTTCATCTTTATCCGTTAACCATGAATATGCGCATTGGCCCAAAAATTTATAATAGCCTCTAATCATTTGCAAAGTATGTGCAGTAGAATCTGCACGCCCCTATCTCTTTAATATTATTGATTCATTTATTTTGCTTTTCATAAAATCTGTCGTTCCCTTTTCGTACGCGACAGCCGAGCGAATGGCACTTTGCGGGAACTTTCCGTCTTTTACAAATTTCTTTGTTGTTGTTCTCCTTTAAATCCTTTCTCTAAAAATAGTAGTTTTTCTGCCCGTACTTCTATGTATCTATTCTGCATACTATGCTGTCTCTACGTTTTTTAATTCTCGACACTTTCCTTTGCCTGAACTTTGGCAGAATGGTTTTCATTAACTCTGCTTACAAAGCCGAATCCTTACTACTTTTTATGGAAACGCTGACAAATCGCAAGTTCATGAATCCATGGAGGCATGCACACTTCCCAATGGCTAGTAGAACGGTGTTCCTAGCAACAGGTTCGCTAGTGCTTTGATGTTTCGCCAATAAGTGAAACTAAAATCTGTACTAATCTGGCAAAAGTAAAAGAGTCTCACTACAAATTTTAAAAACATGTCGAAGCCGAACTTTACATTTAGTTCAAAATGTCAGTAACAGTATACTTTGGAAATTTCGCGTCCAACTGAAAAGGAAATACGAGTACGGTGTTTCCAAAATTATAGTTGCGTCCAATAATGCAGATTTTCTGCAGAACTGTTTGTTCATAATCGGTAAACGCATATCGTCATACTTATGCAGATTATTTACGCATTTTTATTGTCGTAGCAGGAAAAGTTTTTTGAAAAGAAAAGATGTGAGAACTATTAACATAATATGTAATAAAAAAAAGAAGAGCAAATCTATTATTTGTTTTAATATTACGTGTTTTTGGGCGCAAAACATATAACGATCGTACTAAGATATGTCTACGCAGTGAATGCATTCAAAAACACACAAGGAAAGATCTTCACTTACAATAAATTCAACCACGAAAAAACTGGTTAACATTTGACGATAATGTTCAGCATTCACTGAAACGGTACCAATGAAAAACAGCCCAATGATGTCACAAACCTACAAACCACTTTTCTGAAATGTATTTGATTTTCGTTATTCAGATGAGGGTTCTGGACGAATTTCGTGGTTTACTTATTTACTTACTTTAGGTGGCGCTCCATTCCTGGATGGACCTGGGCCTCAGTCAACAAGCGTCCCTAGCCGGCTCGATCTTTTGCCAGCTGCCTCCAGTTTCTCACGCTAAGTTGACTGAGGTCCCCTTCCACTTGCGTGCCACCTGAGTCGTTGAACCTTCACTCTTTCGGCTAGGTCGATGTCGCTGTATAGTTCATACAGTTTGTCATTGTATCTCCTCCTCCACTTACTGTCAATGCAGATGGGACCGAAAATCGGTTCGGTTATTCGAGAGAGGGCTTTGCTAGTCAACTGCCTTCTTTATCCAAAGAAGCAGCGATTGACAAGAGTTATTCTTCGTTTGATCTCAGCGCTGCTGTCGTTTCCTGAATTCATAGCGGAGTCCAGGTAGACAAAGTCCTTAACAACCTCAAAGTTATACCTGTCAAGGGTTACCATCTGTTTCGTTGTTTACGTATTCATGTGTTGCCAAAGAAGATCACATTGGATAAAAGATTTTCTCCTCGTTTCAGCACCCACTAGTCTAATGGCTTTCATTTGTGAGTCATTTGGATCTTATACTAATGTTAATGCAGAGTAATGGTCAAAATCCTGCATAAAATGGTGTTAGTAATGCTTATGCCCTACCTACAAAAAAGGCGATCCTAAATCTTGCAAGAACTATCGGGGCATATCCCTGCTTTATGTCGCATATAGGACCATATCCTCTCTAATCGGCACGTACCAGTGTGGCGTCTGCCCCGCCAGATCGACTATAAACCAAATTTTTACACTGAGACAAATCCTTGAAAAGGATAAAGAATTTCAGGTCGGGACTCACCACCTATTTTTCGACTTCAAAATCCCATATGATTCAACCGTCATGAGCTCAATACAGCGATGGACAAATTGATCCCCATGTGTCGCGTAACGCTGGAAAATATAAAGTACAATGTGCATTTTGGAGGTAGCTCGTTCGAACTATTTCAAACTTGTACCAGATTCCGTCAAGGAGATGAGCTATCATGTGACTTCTTCAAAGAAAGACACTATCTTCAATAGGTCCTTTCAGCTACTGAGATATGCGGACGATATTGCCAACATCGGTCGTTCTCAGCAAGCCGTGATCAAGTGTTTCACAGCTATTGAACAACAGGTGAAATTTGCTGCCCTTAAAGTAAACAAGGACAAGACTAAGTGCCTGCTATCAACAAACAAACCAGCATGTGTCTAAAATGCCTAGGACACAACGTCACGTAGAATTACCCTTGTTTTGGCAAAACAATAACGTTTAAAACTACTATCTCGAACGACGAAAATTAAACCCTTATCTTGCCAGCTCTGCTAAATGGCGCCGAGTGCTGGACGATAAGCTGGAAGGAAGAACTGATACTGCCACATCGAGGAAAAGAACAACAATGCTCCAGCTAAGAGGATCTTCGATCGGTTCGAAAATGGAAGGCTGCAGTGTCTCAGGCAGAAACTCTTGCACTATTGCACTATATAATTCTTGAAATTAGCGGATTTATTTTTTCGTTCACTTTTTTGTTTTTCTGTTATTTTCCCTTTTTAACAAAATCCAGACACAAACGTTTGTTGATCCGGAGAACGCATCAGTTTGCACTTTCATATTTTTGAGGCAGTAACAGTGTGCAGCTAAAGGTTATTTGTGGTAATTCTTTTGTTCCATATTTATTTCAAATGCCTCGTAGAAAAGTGTTGACAAACGTTGAAAAAGAAGACATTATTGGCTATTCAAACTAAAAATTATGTTTAAGCCATATTTCAAGAGAGAGTAGGTGAAGTCGTTGTGTAATGCTGAACTTTTAAAAAAATCAAGACTCCTTTGGCAGCATAAAATGATCTTGAAGAAAAAGAAGATGGAAAGTAATTTCTTACAGCAGCTAGTAATTTTAGTGGTTGTGCTTTGGCGAGCTTGTCAACAGTACAAATTGCGAAAGAAACAGTTTGGAGAACCTTATAGAGATGCTCCTTTATTGTCAGGGCCAATATGAATTCTGCACCTCTCCTTTTTAAACGTTATTAAATAGCCAGGCTGGACAATTCGATTCGATACGTTTTATATGGCCATGGATTGGAGTCTAGTGAGTTAAAAAAAAATCAAAATCATGAGTAGCCATATTTATTTTTATTTGGATGGTCCGAATAGATTCAAGTCACACTGGCAAGAATTAAGAAAATTTCACCAGTATTTTTCTAAAAGAATCTCTGTAGGAGACTCAGTTATGACTTGAAGAGCGTTTTCACCAACAGGATGCTTAGATTTGCAAAAATAAAGGAACCTGACTATACCCGACAAGCCAGTCTTTTACCATTTCTGGAATAAAATTGTGAAAAACCCTGAATTTTCAGCAAGATAATGCTCAAACCCACACGGGTGTTAATTGTAATTTGAAGAACATAACTTTGATGTAATGGATTGGCCAGTATGTTCTCCAGATGTTAACCCTTTTGAGAATCTTTAGAGTACATTAGTTTGTCGGGTTTACAAAGAAAACCATCAGTTTCAGACACTGGAAGAGTTAAAACGGACTATACTTGATGAATGGAAAAAAATTGACCTTAATTTAATAAAAACTTTAATTTTTTTAATGAATAAAAGAATTTTTTATTTAATCAAAGCGATCGATAAAAGTTTAATTATATGGGATCACAGGCTCTTTCGCAAGGAAAGACTGGAAGACTCAACGCACCTTTCACGTCTTTTCTCCATCTTAGCTATCCCTTCCTGGAAGTGGTTTTTTTCATGGTATTTAAAGTTGTCGTTTGCAGCTGTTATGTCATGTCTATTGTTTAAATAATGGTGCCCAGCAAGGGAGAGGGTGGGCGCTGGATGAGTTGTAACTTTAGCTGGTCAAATTTCTGCTGAATCAAAACACACTTTTTTGTTCAGAATTAAGCAAACGCGGCACTAATCTTGCAGAGAGCTTCCTCATATCCAGTTCTTCATTGCCATATCCTGGACTTTATCGATGATTTCTGAAATAATTGCCGTTTTCGAAGTACTTGGCTCATTTTAAGCACTTTGGCTTACAGTGATGATGTTGTACGCGCTAGTTACTATTTTGCTTGACTAATCCAACTAATTTTCTTGAAATTGTTTACCATTGTACAAATTCTAAACTCAGTAAGGCAATTATGTTGATAGAAAAAATCACAAAGTGCAACTTTCACAGAATGTCAATTTTCATAATTTCTTTTACTTAATCATACACTATATATAATATACATTGCAGAAGTTTTTTCAAGACTTTTGCTTATTTGTGATATTTTTTTAAAAGAAAGGACCACCTTTTCCATATTTTCAACCTTACAAAGAGTAAGTCATCTGTCGGTATCTTTTGTTGGATGGCTGGTGTGGCACGTACCCCTTATTAGAACCATAGTTCGCCCAAGTCCGATTCCTTAATTTCTGGCCATTAAAATCGGTTATAATGACTCGGTAGTGGTAGCATGTCTCGGTAGGTAGGACCAATAATGCAGACACTCCAAAAATTCACACATTCATGATGCCTTGGCTTCTCTATGGCTACGTTTGAATCTGAAAAGATGGTTTTAAGCAAAAGTGTCGTCAGTTACGTAGCACACTAAAGCCCAAACAGAGAAGCAATAACAAAGCGGGCTTTCGTTTTGCTATAATTTCTGAGCCAATTGGACCTTATAAGCTATTAATCCGAAATCTTTATGCATTATCCTCAGGTTAGTGCGACTGATATTCGGTTGGTTTCTTTTTTTTTAAATTTATAGTGTTTCGACGACATAGCATCCACTAAGGGAGTAACTTTGCAATATTTCCCAACATTGTTCCAGCGTAAAAGGTACCAGGTACCGAGCAAATATAATATTGAGTTTCTGCGAATTTTCTGAGGCCATAGAGCTGTCAGTGTCAAAATAACATATCATTCAAAAAGATACTGTCAGATTTTCTAATAGAGTGTATTTTTTATTTAACAGCAACTATAACACTATCTGTTGTCTCATTCTTTTTTCAATTCATTTTTATTGTTTCTTTTATTATTACTTACATTCTAGACAACCTTATTAAATCTTATTTGACAATGACAATTACTTACTGACTCTTACCGAGCCTTCTAAACCTTACAATTACAATCAACTTTGCCTTAGAACTTAAAACCATCTTATAACCAATCAAATCTGTCAATTAGGTTGGCTCATCCTTTAGAAGGCTTCATGTACATGTGCCTGCGAAAATAAGGAAAGATGGCAGTTTTCATAGGCAGAAGGTTCTATTTAAATGCCAAGAAATTAAAATAAATTCGGAATTGTTTTATGCATCGGACGCAAATCTTTTCTGTTTACTGTAAAGTACAGATCGCAGCTTTGCATCAGCTTTCGATTTTGTGGACACATTTATGTTTGGTTTGTTCATAAAAAGCACAACTTCTCTTTCAATTGTACACTGGTTATCGAATTCTCATGTATATCGATAACACGATTCACAATTGACATTTATGACAACTCTCCCCTCTTTATCGTGTCTTTCATCTTTTCTCTCTTACTTGCCAATGTTAAACATGGAATTAAGCCGACCGAAACAGAAAAACACAATACACATACTCTCCCAAGTAAACACATTTTGACATTTTTTTATGGTCGCTTCTTCGTTACACACGGAATACGAAAAACGAAAAACGAAAAACGAAGCACAGACGGTTTTAAAACAAGTTCGCTAAAGTCCGACCAAATCGACGGAATGTTGCTTTATAAAATGTGAGCCTTGAGCTTCCGTGCTAAAAAAATCAAGTTACTAAATCCTTGCCACATATACGAGTGCGTGCAGTTATTTTAAGTGTCAATAATTCATGAAAAAAGATTGCTCACAAGACAAGCAAGAAATAACGCTCCTTGAATTTTGCTACAGCTACTTTCCACCAATTCACCTATCCAATTATCTTAGGTAAGTTTAGCTTAAATATCTTGTATCAATCTACTGGAATTTTTGTTTCAATTTGTTCTCTTTGTTTAGTTCAAGGTTAATTTGTTTATATTTGTGTGCTCTGTTAGTTTATTTATTTGTTAAAATAAAATCGTGCAACTTCCACAGAAAGAATATAGAAATTGAAATAAATAACGCTTAAACAAATAGAGACAAACTCTTGCTTCGTCAGCTCCTTTTTTTTTGCATGTCACCATCGTCGATAGCAATCAGGACTTAGCGACAGATTTGAAAGTCAATCTTGGTCGGGTATGTACACACTTAAGTTTGAGTATACTATATACCAACTGCCATATAATGGTTGCAAAAAAGTTTAAGAAAAAAGAAAAAAAATGTGCAAATAGATTTCGTTCTGAAGATGCAACTTTGTTGGGCTTAGCATCGTTAAGTAGAATGAATTGGCTTCGATTGGAAGGAAAGTTTTTCGGTGTTTTCTCTGTATAGTCGTTGCCAATTGTAATTCCGGTTAAACAATGAATACGCTTGTTGTTTAAGGAATCAGGAAATACCGAATGTTGATTCACCGGTTATATGGTAGTGTCGTAACCTTTTCGCGAAAGAGGATGACCTCTCTCATAACTATTGCATCGATATCAGCGTTTTGGGTTTCTAATTCTACACTGCCGCTCAACGTAATATGTACTATATGTAGGAAAACATTGATATTGATAAACAACAACAATTGATTAGAGTTGCCACTAGAATTCGATGCTGTGTACATACATGCCTACACATGGTCAATTTTCACACCGCTCCCACTCATATAACTGTAGTTCATGAATACGAATTAGTTATAATCGTAGCAACTCTCAAGTAGGTTGACGTAACCCAGATCACTTTACATGAGGCCAAGACCATAAGTAGTATTTCAAGCGTATTTTAACGACTTTCTCGAAGTGATAAGCCAGTAAGGTTTTTATTTTGTTTTGTTTTTGTGGAGCTAATACTACCGCAAAATGCTAACGAGTACATATGTATGTATACGTATTTTTTGTTTGATAGTTTTTCAACATAAAAAAAAACATTTGTTTACATTTTCAATTATACCAAATTACACTTGAGAATTTGATGTATGCATTGCTGCTCGCAAGTCGCAGGCAGACTTTAAATTGATTTGAAAAAAGGCCTTAATTAGCTCTTTACATACATGAGTACACAAATGAATGTGTGTATATTTACCTGCAAAAAATAGTAAATTTAATATATTAAACATACTTATCACGATTACTTGTATATCCTTGATTTAGTTTTGAGGTTGGTTCTTTGGGTATTAGAAGATGATATGTCTTATCTTGCTGATTCCTATATATGATAGAATCAGGTCCTTTGGTGGGAGGAATAAAAAATGCTAGCGCGTCATCGTGTTCAAGGATTTGAAACGAATTTAGCTCCTTCCGACTATTATCGTCAGTTTGTTCAAAAGGTCTGGGCTTCTTTTCCTTGTTGCTCTAATTCATTCAATATCACATTTTTCACTAACGTATCTGAATTGATACTGGGCCACGTGTGGAAACCCATTAACAGGCCAGTCTTCTGTATCATCTCGTTAGTTATTCAAAGAGATTGCTCATGCCTTAACATTTGAGTGAACCTATTATTTTTCTCTCTGCCACTTCTTTAAACCTCACCTGGAACTGAACAGTCTGCAGTTTCTTTACTATCGGTTTCTTAATGTGGAGACTTTCGCGGGTGCGCGTACTTCTAATTAGATCACGTTTTGTTACACCGTTTCGATTTTCGTCAGTAATTTTTCCTTCATATTTTTCTTACATCGTCAAGCATCACGATGTGTATGTTAAAGCAGGATAAACGACTGTCGTACATTACAAACCCCCAAGGAGCAAGGCAAGTGTGAGGGCCTAAAAAAGATGATTTTTGTGAAGAAAAGTATTGTATCGAATGTTTGAACATTTTAAGAACATAAGTATTAGCGCATAAATATTGTATTTTCCAACTTGAAAATTTCGCTCGAAAATGATAAGGGTTTTTGGCATGGAAAAATTATATTTCTTATACAATCAAATATCTAGAAGATCATTGTGTAGAGAAATAACTACAAAATGTGCTACAATAAAATTCAAATTGATCGGATGATTTGTTATTGGAGTTAGAAGTGCAGCAAATTCAAACGCAACGGACTTTGTACTCTACATCGGTGTACTCCAAACTTGACTTCAAATTATCCGGTTTTTCGCGTCGTCATTTAACTTTTGTTTAAACATGATCATACATATTGCATATCATTCTTACATGCGGCTCAGGTACGAGTAAATTTGAAGATCCTTTGGCGGTGTCCAAGTGAGAACTCTGTTAGATGCATTTTCGAAGCCAATGAACTGCAGTCGTCGTCGACTGTCTAGAACTCGTTTGTATACGAGTATTTTCGACATTCGCCTTCACCGATCGGTAGTTGCTGCAATTTACAGTGTCGTTTTTGTCTTTATGCAGTGGAACCAGAAACCTTTTTCTCTACTGATAAGGCATTTAATAGCCTTTCATTCCTGAATTTAAATCGAAATTTTCGGATTTTTTCTCTATCTTTGGAGAGTATGTTTTCCGATCCAATTGCATGTCCCCAATTAGTTGGCAGTTAAACTACTTTTTGGGTTTATTGCAAATTAAGTTGTCTCCTGTTAGTGGATTTTCTTGTTCATCTTAAATAATTGTTTATCAAATGAATTGAATTTTTAAAATGTTAGTTCGTGATTTGACGCTGTATTTCTTAGGCTTCGCTATTTCCGCTGTACTTAGTCAATGCTTTAAAGAACAAAAAAGAACAAAAGCCAATGTTCTTTATCTTTCATTTTATGGTTCCAATATCAAGTATCCTTATTTATATGGATCGGACATCTTAAAATACCAAGCATTCTGCTTGGTTGATGATTGATTTTTGTTCTTAGTTTTACGAAAAGTCGGTGCTTACTTGCTAGTGCTTCACCTAAGATCACTTTAACATATTAACCCGCGGACCGTTTCGCATTGTTCCAGTATAGATTGTAATATATATGCTTTTGGTGCCCACCACTGCAGTATATAATCAAGTGCACTTCTTACTTAATTAATATCGTATTTAGTAGAACAAGGCTAGTTGATTTACTTGATTTTGGTATATCTTTTCCAGCTGCGCTCTTTCGACTCCATTTCCTTCATGGCAGTTTTCGTATTCGTAGTTCGATTTTTCGCTGTGCCCGTTTAAATATATAACCCCCACGTCATCAAAGCGTTCTTCTTTTATGGTGTTTTTCAGTTAAGGGACGAATGAACAGGGGCATCGTGAAGCAAGAACCGGTCATTCATTAATAAAAAAATTCTGTGATGTATTGTTGTATTCGGCAATGAAATTCGGAGGGATGAAATCTTTATAAACAATATCGCAGGTATCAACAAAAATTAATCTAAATCGTCTTCACTTCTTACTATCATAATATTCAATTTAACACTGAAACGTAGATGGCCGATATTTGTTCATTTTAAAAAAAAAGTGAAACTACTAAGCAAATTCACGAATAAAATTGGTTAATAAATCAAGCTATGGCATATTAATTAATTTACAGTGGCTAAAGAAAGGATGAAATAATATGATTCCATCGCCAAAACATAAAAAAAACACTTGTCAATTTTATAAATGTAAAATCAGTCCCTCAATCTTTTTATGGTTAGGCCAGGAAATAATTAAGATTCAATTTTAGATCGGACCGATCTGTCCGGTTCTCGTGCAGGTGTAATACCATATCCACGCAACCTTTTTTTCATATTCCATATCTATTCAAAGCCACAAACAGCGGAAGCAATATTTCTACACAGAAAACTGTTGCTGATTTCATCAATGAAAGAGCATCAACTTCGTTAACGGACCTGTTTGTTGTAAGCTGTTAAATCAAAATTTTGTTTGACTCCGTTTTGATTTATGTTGGGCGTTCGTTTCGAAAGCCCTATAATCACTGCATTCCTTCGGATAAACCTTTTTAATTATCATAGTTTGTGAATTGTTTCCCATACTTAAATTTTTCTGTAAACAACACTGCTTCGCAAAATTGCGGCGTTCTTAAAGTTCATGAAAAAATATCGTCTATATTCGTACACCACATTGAAAAATAAAAAAAAGTTTAATAGACATTGATAACATATTTCTACACTCGACAAGGTAGCGGGAATCTGCTGATCAACCGCGCACCGAGTAAATCGTTTTGCGAGCGTTTACCAAAGCATACCTGCAACATTCTTCGCTGAAATGTAAATAAAAAGGTAAATAAAATATTCCGTAAGCTTAGGAAGAAATTTAAGTTTTTCAAAATCTTCTGAATTTGGCTTTAAGGGTAAGCTAATAAGCATTTAAAGGATATAATCGTTTGGTGGTTAATCTCTTAAGAGGTCCAATGCCGCCAGCATCAAGCATCGAAGACCACTGGAAACACTGCCAAAACGCCATCAGAGATGCCACTTCTGGTGTGCTGTTTTTCACTCGTCCACCACAACGAAACCCCTAGTTCGATGATGAATGCCGGCAAGCACATGCAGCTAAGCAAAAAGCACGCAATGCGGCACTGCAAAAAAAGACCAGAGCTGCTCATTAGCTCTATGAGCGGAAGAGGAGAGACGAACACCGGCTTCTCAGGAGGAAGAAGAAAGAGCATGAGAAGCGCGCGATCGAGGAAATTGAGAGATGCTACTCCAGGAATGAGGTTCGGAAATTTTACCAAAAGGTAAAAATAACGTGCCGCGGAAACAAACCCCGAACCGAAGCCTGTAGAGATGAACAAGGGAACATCGTAGTAGAATCGCAGTCAATGCTGAGGATTTGGAAATACCATTTCTGCAGACTGTATAACGGCGATGACGGACCAAATACCGCTGTCAGGCAGAATTAACCTTTCAACTTGGACGATGATGACCAACAATTCCGTCCACCCGACCTGGATGAAGTGAAGATAGCTATATCGAAGCTTAAGTCCAACAAAGCTGCTGGAGCGGATGGCCTGACTGCCGAGCTCTTCAAAGCGGCAGGCGATGACTTGGTAAGGAGCATACACCAACTCATCTGTAAAATATGGTCAGACGAAAGTATGCCCGATGAATGGAACCTCAGCATTGTTTGTCCAATTCTCAATAAAGGAGACCCTCTGAACTGCGCCAACTACAGACGCATCAGTCTCCTTAACATCGCATATAAGATCTTATCTGCCGTATTGTGTGAACGCCTGAAGCCGTTCGTCAAAAACCTGATAGGTCCATATCAATGTGGCTTCAGGCCAGGAAAGTCCACCATAGACCAGATATTTACACTACGGCAGATCTTGGAGAAGACCCATGCCGCATATGACAGCATCTATAGAGACGAGCTATACAGAGCAATGTCTAGTTTTGGCATCCCTGCCAAACTCGTCCGTCTGTGCAGGATGACGATGGAGAATGCACGCTGCTCCATCAAGGTCGGTAAAGATCTCACCGAGACCTTTGATGTCCAGAAAGGATTTAGACAAGGCGATGCGCTGTCGTGCGATTTTTTTAACATCGTACTTGAAAGAATAGTGCAAAACTCACGAGCAAACACAAGAGGCACTATCTTTCAAAAGTCCGCCCAACTACTCGCATACGCCAATGATATTGACATAATCGGGAGAAAGCAGCGTAATGTCAGTGGCGCTTTCGCGAGTATTGAGACGGAAGCGGCAAAAATGGGTTTAGCGGTCAATGAGGGCAAGACCAAGTATATGCTGTCAAGCAAAAAGGACAACCAACACCGACGTCTCGAGCAGAACGTCACCCTCGACAGATATAACTTTGAGGTAGTTAAGGACTTTGTCTACCTAGGCTCTGCTATAAATGCAGACAACGACACCAGCGTTGAGATCAAGCGAAGAATAACTCTTGCCAACCGCTGTTTCTTTTTGGTTAAGAAGGCAACTGAGTAGGAGAGCCCTCTCTCGGACAACAAAAGCCACCCTTTATAAGACCTTAATTATCCCGGTCCTGCTCTATGGCGCAGAGGCATGGACATTATCAAAAAGGGATGAGGGTGTTCTTGGTTGCTTCGAGAGAAAAATTCTTCGGGCGATCTTCGGTTCCGTCTGCATTGACGGTAAGTGGAGGAAGAGATACAACGACAAACTGTATGGACTGTACAGCGACATGGACCTAGTCAGAAGAGTGAAGATCCAAAGACTGAGATGGCAAGGTCATGTAGAGCGCATGGACACCAATGCTCCGGTTCGAAAAATCTTCGAATACGCTCCCGAGGGACAGCGGAGTAGAGGAACGCCAAGACTCAGGTGGCGCACGCAAGTGGAAGAGGACCTCAGCCAACTTAGCGTGCGAAATTGGAGGCAACTAGCCAGGGATCGAGCTGGCTGGGGAAGCTTGTTGACTGAGGCCCAGGTCCACCCCGGACTGTAGCGCCACCTAAAGTAAAAGTAAGTAATCGTTTCGGTGGGAGTCGAAAGTTTTGAATTGTACCTGTACCACAGATTTTATAATGTTCACAATGCATGTAAAAAGAATGTCAAGAGGAAATAGATATTTCGGAATACCCCACCAGTTGTTGCATTCTCCAATTTTTTGCACACAAAGCCAGCCTTATATTTTATACAAAAATCGATACATAAACATTTCGTAGAATTTTGACAGCATCGAATATGCGATCATTCCAACGTAAGTCGTGACTAATTCACATATTGGGTTTCATTCATGTGTAATCTCAAGTAAATCGAATTGTATTTAAGCGAAAGAAAATAAATTTGATATATGCTTTGATACATTTCAATCGAAGAGCAAAATATTTGATTCTTGAAACATGTCAAAAGGCAAGAAAATTAGTCGTTGGTGAATGGTAAAATGAATGATATTCTTGTGACCATCACTTCAAGTCACCATAAACAGCTCGGATTGAAAATTCTGGAAGGAAATTTCTAATCCATGCAAAAAAGCTGGAAAGGACGAATTTTTCAAATATCAAGAGCTTTCACTAGACTTGCTTTCACTTTCCGGTGAGATATGCAATCAAATCAGTGGCAACGAAAATTCTATTGCCGATTATTTCTGTTTATGCAATGCAATGCATCGGATTCTTAATCGAGACAACGCATATCTATACTAAGTTCTTTTAGTGGTTTTGTTTGTGAAACCTAAAGCCACATATTGATATGAATCTCTTTTTTTTTAAGACTTCTGAGACATGACAAGATATGACCCTAACCCTACAATAAATTTAATTTAACGGTTACAGCCAGGGACACACTTGACGCTTTGATGAATAAGTACTTATATCTCGTCCACCACCACAACGTTGAAGTTTACCCAAGCGAGCAAAAGCAGTTGCGATTGTTTAACTATAGAGTTTAGATTTGATAAGTTAGAAGAGGATCATAACCAACTTGGTGCGCATATCCGGAAGCAGCAAGTCTGGAATCGAATGGGCTGTATGAGTATGTTTTTTGGGGTCCAGGATATCACCCCGATCTGTTAGATGTCATCCATAACCATGAAAATAAATTCAACCCGTTCAAGTGAAGGCTAATTGACTGCGAAATAAATAAGTTGAGATCGAATTGGATACAATTTCTCACAAACAAATGACAACCTTGACTATCTAAAGGATATTGTTGTTCGATTTTGTTTGTACTGAAATTTTGCACGCTTAATGAGAATTTTTCAGTCATAAAGAGTGATCACGCATAAGTTGCGTCACAATGATGTGATATTTTTGTTCAGTATTATTTGAATTTTATTATGGAAGACCCAGCACAGCATCTACAAATTATTCAGCTGTATTACGAAAATCAGGTTTCTGTTTCTGAGCTTTTGGGCGCTCAGAGCAACTTATACCATCGAAAAGTTTGATACTTAATTTTTATTTTTGGATAATACGCGATCAAATAAACCAATTAAGGTACGTAGTGAAGAAAACATAGCGGTGGTAAGGGAGAGTATACACGATGGCTGAAAATTCAATTCGTGCAAGAACAGAAGCCGGCCTACCTTCGGAACTGTTTCCTTTTCAATCGTTGGGGTCTTGAAAAACTTTGAGAAATTTCATATTTCTTCAAAACTGAGGCTGGCCAGAACATAACTGTCGTACGCAAGATTATAGCGGACAATTTGCTGCCTAAAATTGAAAAAATCTGGCCCGTAACACTATGACCTCATTGCGAGAACGACTCGGTGAACAGTTAATTTGAGGCTTTGAACCGGTGAATTGGTCGTCTAAAATATGTGACATCAAACCTACAGACTTTTTGTTGGGGGCTTCGTAAAGTCTTAAGTTTACATGGATAGGCCGGCTACGACTTTGGAATTAGAGGCCAATATTACTTAAGTCATTGGTCAAATTACACTCCTGATGCTAAAACGCGTTATCGTAAATTGGAACTTCAGATTGGTCCTTGTAAACCATAAAACATTTGAAAAAACTAATCTTCAAAAAATATATGTAAAGAATAGTTCTGTTGTATGATAATAAAGATAACGTCATAAAATTGAACTTTTTAATGTTATATTTTGGGTGCCGTAGAAATAGTGTAAGCACTGAGAGATGTCACCCTGGCGATATCCAATGTTGCAACAGTTTTCTACACTTTAATTATGCTTATAATATCTCCGCGTGGTAACCATCGGGAACTGCTCGTGGTCCATCCGGGCTCGACTTGCTAAACTTATAGCAGACAAAAATAGCAGCACTATAAACGCGACAGTGAATGCATTTTCCAGATGGAATTAACAGTGTAGTAAAATTCCGGAACAAATGAGTCCTTATTTGAGCTACTCCGACAAATTTGGGTTCAGCCAGTCAGGGTTTTGGAAAAGAGAAAGTGGCTTATGAGTCCTTTATGGACCAATGACAGACTCCTCGTTCTAGTGGTATCAAAAAATTGAACTGGCCCTCCCTCCACGTTGGAGGATTTGCCACCGGAGTAACTGGGCGGCAATGGAAAAAAAAATGAAAGTTACGAAGCAACAACAAGCCTCAGATACGAACGGATCTACTGTTGAAAACCCATGCAAACGAATGAAGAACAACGAATGCACGTGGAATATTAGGTTTCTTAATAGGTCTTGTGCAGCCGAACAACTAGCGAAGACCCTAGACTGCTGAAAACCAAACATATCTGCCCTCCAAGCAATACGATGGGATGGTCTGGACAAAAAGAGGGTGAAGAACTGCGACATCTTCTTCGGCGATTGTGATGCGGATTTGTTATTGGAGGAAGACTTAGGCAAGTAGTCTTAAGTTTCCGACATGTGAACGAGTACCTCATAGCAATCCGTATCAAGGCTAAATTTGACGGCATTAATCCTATATGCGCATTCATCTCCACAGAGGAAAAAATGACGACACCAAAGATAGCTTCTACGAGCTCTTAAACAAAACCTACGTGGCTGTAATGCAAATCTAAGAATCGTATAACGGAACCTGACTAATCGACTTTGGGGCGCGGCGAAATATTGCCGTAGCAAGCTCGTGGTTCCTACATCCCGATATTCACAAGGGGACTTGGAGAACTCCTGATCAATCAACCGTCAATCAGATTGACCACATTGCGATCGACGAAAGACACGAAAGACATAGTCCGAACGTTCCGCGGAGCCAACATCGGACCATTACCTTGTTGTAGCCAAGGTATGGTTGCGGATATCCTGAACAACACTTAGACAAGCTAGTATTGTAAGATTGCAAGAGATTGCCATCCTTTCCGATCTTTCTCTCTTAATTTATTAAGAGGTCGGCTGCCGGTGACATCAAGCATTGAAAATCAAGGACAACTGCCAAAAAGCCAACATACATGCCGCATCTGGTGCGCTGGGTTTCACGAAAGCCCTGGTTTGATGGCGTATGCAGGCAAGCATATGCAGCTAAGCAAGATGTATATAAAGCGGCGCTGAATAAAAGGACTATAGTTGGTTAGGAGCTCTACAAGCAGAAGAGGGGAGACAAACACCGAACAAAGAAACATCATGGAAGAGTGGCAGTCGTTGTTAAGGATTTGGAAAGATCATTTCTTTAGACTGTATACACAAGGCAATGCACTGTCACGCGCTTTCTTCAACATCATACAACACAACGTCCAATTACTGGCACACGCTGATGATATTATGTATTGAGACGGAAGTGGCGAAAACGGGTTTAGTAGTCAACGAGGACAAGATCAAGAATTTGTTGCCAAGCAAAAAGGACACTCAAAACCGACTTCTGGGACAGAACATCACCTTCGAACTTTGAGGTAGTTAAGAACTTTGTCTACGTAGGCTCCGCTATAAACCCAGACAACGACACCAACGCTGAGATCAAACGAGAAACAACTCTTGCCAATCGCTGCTTCTTTGGATAAAGAAGGCAATTGAGGGCAATTGACGCCACCTTTAAAACAATCAGCGGATATTTAATTTTTTGAATTATTTTCTAGTTTTCTATTATTGAATTCTCCTTGTAAATTTAAAATTCTTTTTTCTTATTTGATAAAGGTTTATTTTTTTGTTGATATTAACTAAGGTTGTACACCATCAAGACCATCAACTATTTCACCACATATGTTTGAAATGACAGGAGTCACTTTCCACGCATCTGTTGCGGCCATTACTAAGCGGACGCTTTAATGAAAACCACTCAGTAACTTGAAATAGCTAAATCACCATAATCCATTGCAACGAAGGTCATTATTACGTGAATTTGCAAAAAGAAAAGTGTAAATGTTTTCATTTCATTGCTTCTACTCGTAATGTAGAACAGAAATTTTCAGTCTATTACCGATTTCTTTAATTTATTTAACATATCACAAGTCAAGGCAAGCACTATAGTATTCCTTACCATTAAAATCACAATTAAAAAATAAAAAATACCCAAATTATTTTTACAATAACTTAAAGTCTAGAAGGCACAAGTTCAATACAAAAAAAAATTACAATTGTATCGCTTGTGCTTGATTGACCCCTTTAATCCAACTCTAATTAAGGTTTCGAATTCCACGTGTAGTTGTTGATTGAATCAAATTAAAAAAGCAACAAAAATAAATATATATACATATAATCTATATATGTACACGTATAGTGTAGTTAAAAGAAAAAGTGACGAGGTGTGATAATTAGTGAAGTAGTAATAAAAAGGTTGAAATAGTATAAGAAACATATACGTTGTTATTGCCCATATTATGAGATTTAATTAACCCGTAAAAACTGTAGTCAATAATATTTACTTTTGCATAATTAATTGATAAATCTAGTTTTTAAATGATATTATGGGAAATTGTTCGTGATTTTATGTGGAATTCTCGGAAAGAATTACAACTTGCGAGATAAGAATAATACCCTGCGAGCATGAAGAACAGCTGTTCTGTTTTGTGTTATATTTTTTCTATAAATAGTCAGTGAAAAAACGTGTTCTTAAAATAGTCCCTTTGATGCCGCACTCGAACAGTTATTATTGTGTTGCAAGCTCTCGATCTCAACCGATGATGTTATCCTATATATCTCTCGTTACCATGAGAGCTTCGAAATCTCTTCCGACGAAGTTCAAAAAGATCTTTCCACGCTGTCTTCGCATGTCAATTCTAAACATCTTTCCGTTTAACCCGTTAACCAACTGAATTCTGTATCCTCCAGTCGAAAATGTCTGTCCATTTACTACCAAAATGTAAGAGGTCTGCGCTCTAAAATCTCCGCCATATATCTCAATTCTCAAAAGCTTCTCTATGACCTACTTGTTCTTACTGAAACAAATTCAATTTCTGATATTAAAGATCATGAGCTCCCCCTAACTTTAACGTTTTTCGAAAAGATGGATTTGAAAGAGCTGATAATCCCTATGGCCGAGGGGTTTTACTAGCAATCAGAAACTGTTTTCATACAACTCCTGTTGACATTCCTCATACCGACAATTTTCAGTTAGTTTGTGCCAGCATTACACTCCTCAAACGCTTACATACTTTGTTGTTACATTCACCCATCTCAACCAGTTGAGTCTCATTGGCCTGTAGTTCACGCAGTGAATTTTTCGACCGATGAAGCAGAACCTGAAGATAGTAATATTATAGTAGGCGATTTCAACCTGCCTCACCTGAAGTGGGCGCCTTCCGACAACTTGTCTAATATAATGCACAGACAACTCGACCTAGTCTTCACCTCCGATTCGGATAACTGTGTCGTTTATAGGAGTCATCATCTTCTTTCCACCCTAGACCGCCTTCATCCGCCCTTGTCAATTAACTCTTATGAAAACGGCAACACATGTGTCGATTCGGAAAATTCATTTTCATTTAATTTTAGAAGACCCGACTTTAACAAACTTAAAAACCTTATCAGCAACATTAACTTTGATTTTATTGCTGAAACAACAAACCTATCAACCTATCTTTGCCTTTCAATTCGTTAATTTTCTCCTGTTTAGCCCAATCGGTTCCATAATCCTCCCGAAAAGACTGCACGTCCGCTCCTCCTTGGTATAACAAGGATTTGCGCTCTCTCCGCAATAAAAGAAACAAGCTGTGGCACAAATTCTTAAGAACTCGATCTGATTCCGAATTCACTAACTATCGTTTTGTATACAATCGTTTTTTCTGGACTTTGTGAGTCTCTTTACCTTGAGTACCTTTACCGCATGCAATTTAGCTTAGTCTCGGACCCCAAATGCTTCTACCAGTTTGTTAATACCAAAAGAAAGTCACACGGCTACCCATCTACTCTCAAATATCTTAGTGAATCTTCTGCCGACCCAAAAGCCATGCAGACAGTCTGGGTTCGATTCCCGGCTGGGTCACCAACAATTTTTCAAATCGCCATCACCGTTTCGGCGGGCAATGGCAAACTCCCGAAAGTAAAATTGCCTACGAAAAAGCTTCTAAAGAGTGCCGTTCAGACTCGGCGATAAACCGTAGGCCCCGCTCAGATGTGACTAAAGTTACAACATGAGCAACACAAATGAGTGCCAAGAAGCTAGGCCATGGCCCAAACCGGGCTGCCAGCGCCACAGTGTGTGTGTGTGTGTGTCCATTAGTTTTAACCTATTTCCATAGGGAGGTAATCCATATGGATCAGCCCAAGGTAGACGACGAAGTGCAAATCGGATAAACCTGCGTTGGACTGCTTCGATTCTTTAAATGTGGATTTGCTTATAGGGTGACCAAACTTGGCTGCAATATTCTAGAAAAGGCCTTACAAAACTAATGGACACAAAATATTTTATTCACTCCCAATCCCCGTAACCTAAGATCTGTCCCACTTCTCCTTATCCAAACTCACCGCACCAATTACGGTCACTTCGAATCATTATCAATAATGTTGCGTATAACAAACAACAACGCCGAAGTCTTCGACCTAAATAGCAGCAAACATGAAATCAAAAAAGCCCTGCTCAATATGTCACGCCCATAACATCTCCCCCGACTTATATTCTCCCTCGTCCCATGGTTAAAAATGGTTTTTGTTAGTTTTTAAGCCTAGGTTTAAGTTTTTGCTTGTTAATAAGCTAAATAAAGTTGTCCGGGGTAGACCCGGTCCAATAATAATATATTGTATAATAAATAAGCAGAAAAGTAAAGTCAATTCCCAGCGTAGTGCTTCTTCCTGAAACTGAGAAGCTGTCAAGCTTCCGACGGAGGCGAAAACCTCTACATGGGGAGAAATAATAGTTTCGTCTAATTTATTAGTAATCGTGATCGAACTATTTGCCATTGAGAATTACAAGTACACATTTTTATATTCTCACACACGTTATCTAACTTCGAGTATTTCTACTGACATTTTTTTGGTCAAAATTAAATATAATAAAATAAACAGATAAATTATTAATTTGAATTTGCAAAGGACTACTAACAACTGTCAGAAATTAGTGGTAGTAGACTATTACTTTTACAATCTGCCGTATTCATAAAAACGAATGATATCCTCCCAAGTGTAAGCTAGAAGTAATACTTTAAAGTAAAAGGTTTAAGTATAAGCATTTTCTTCTATTCGTATTCATAATGATTACCTTATACTTGCGAGGATATCGTTCAAGCACAAATAAAAGGTACAGTCGTCAGAACGCTGAATGACATGCTAGATGCTAGAATATCTTCTTTTTTTTTTGTCGTGCCAGCTCCCTTCCATTCTCTTCGCACAGTACTACTTCTGTTATCTTACGGATTACTAGGTGGGGTGAAAAGTAACCTCCTTGACCGCCAGAATGCGCTGCTGCTGAAAAAAAGGTTCTGGTGCCTTGAAGTCCGTTCATATTTAGGCAGACATGCCAAATTTCAGTGCAATAATGTTTTTAGTTTTGTTTTAACAGCTGATTGTTGTTGACGTGTTTGTCATTATGTTGAGTATGGACAAAAACGATTTTCGTTCTATCATAAAACATTATTTTTTGAGAGGCAAAACGGCGAAGGAAACAAAAGAAAAGTTGGATAAATATTATGGGGCTAATGCTCCGTCAGATTACACCGTCAAATATTGGTTTCGAGAGTTTCGTGGTGGCCGCAACTCCACTATCGATCAAGTCCGCAGCGTCAGGCCCTCCGGCATACTCTTCGTGGACTACCTCGAAAAAGGAAAAACCATTAACAGCGAGAATAACTGTGCATTATTGGAGCGATTGAAGGCCGAAATCGCTGCAAAACGGCCTCACATGAAGCAAAAAAGAGCATCGCAACCACGGCTAAAATCAATGACTTACGGCTCCAATTGCTGTCGCATCCACCGTGTTCGCCCGATTTGGCTCCCTCGGACTATTATCTCTTCCGAAACCTTTTCATTCTAAAGGAGGTTACATTTCACCCCACCTAGTACATCAAAGGGTTGATTTTTTTTAGTGAGTATGCGTATGCTTTAATGCGCTACTGTATTACTCTAGCAGTGAAGAAGTTAGTGAAGATGAAACAATTGCTAGTAACGAACTTAAGTTCATAGCAGAGGGCGTGGCCCCTTATCCCGTTATATTGGAGAAATCTCAAGTGCCAAAAATAAAATGAAGAAAGGATGAAGCAATCGGAGCACTCACCAATAAAAACGCAGCAACGTTTGGTAGGCCTGTTGATGCTAAAGATTTGTTTAAAAAAAATCAACTAATTGAACACAAGGTTAAAGACGAAAACGGACTTGAAAAAAACTGGGAATAAAGCGATCAAATTGTTGGATTGGGAGAAGCTTTTAATTAAAGGTGGCAGCAATCCAACTATTGGGAGAATCGGTGGTGCCATCTAGGTCGGTATTTGTGAAGACGAATCTATACAGCAAAGAGGGAGTGAACCAGGTGATGAACGAAGAAGCAGTGAAGTATCTCGTGAGGAAGCAAAATTTGTTACTACCAAAAAAGAAATTAGCGACAGACACTGAATATTATGCTGTTAACTACTGCATTCACAGTCCGATATACCCCGTAGTTTGACCTAACAGCAAGTTCTTCACCGATACCTTTCTGATATCCAAGATCACCGAGATATCGCAAATATACCTTCATTATATGGGCAGTTAACAAGGCACCTCCACGAGTTTCTTCATTCGTACCTAAAATTCTGTCCGCGAGCCACTGTAAATTCCTCTCTTCAAAACGGTATAAATCTTTAAAATCACAAACAAGTGCAGATAAGCGGGGCTTGTAATATTAAGCATCCCTCACATGCACAACATCTGCCATCGCGCTGAAAACCGGATAACCCAACCGTTTGGATTTTCTTTTTATTCAAAGTAAAATGCCAAGTTCATGCACACCCATATATTTTTATGTGAATAGAAGGATATGCTTTTACTCGAAAAGTATAAGGTTCTGCTCAAATTTTTTATGGATTTCCTTCATATTTTGCGAGTATAAGCATATCCTTTTCCTTATGAATACGGCACAATAAAAAGTTTTCACTCGATAGGTTAGCTATCATTCGTTCATTCGTATGACATCTGCTCGCTCGATAAAGTGAGCGATAGCAAAAGCAGCCAAAAATAGCAAGAGCCTAATAAAAAGACAGCAACAAAAACAATAACAGCACGTTAATGAACAAAATGTACAAAACCTACTGAAACAATTTCAAAAGCAACAGAAACAACACCCAAAACTGAAAATCGAAAATATCATTTTATGGTACTAAGATTACAATTTTTTTATTAAGCGATTATGATTAAATAGGCATGGGCTTCACAGCTAAAAGCTTTACACTTGCTTGCTACCAAATTCTGGAACATAGAATTGCGACTTGTGACTGCAACGCAAACTATCGCCAGCAAATGGTTAGCAGCTAAAGCGTAACGGGTACAAACAGTGTGACACGAACCCTTAAAGTCCTAACGTTGAATATAAATTCACTGATATTTTATCGGACGTAGAGCCACACTGTTTCTCAAAGATGTGCTCTAGATGTAGTTTTGCAAAACTGGCTAACCACAAAACGAAAAATCCATCTCCTAATAAAAAGGTGATGTTGCGATTTTCATAAGAAAGACCTTATGATTTAAAAGATTGTACAGTCATAAAGCGTATAACTTTCAGCGTGCATCATTTACATCCATTTCCCAAGTAGAAATCGGTTGTGCATGATTGCTGTTAATTGAAACCTGTGAAATTAGCATTAGTTATCTTAGAAACCCAAGATAGTTCTTAGATGCGGAAATCTTAACGCCAAATACAATAATTAGATAAATAACAATAAAAATACACCAAGCAATAGGGGCAAGCCACTACTGCCGTTCTAAGGGGTTTCTTTTAACCCAGTACTAAGTTAAGACACTTATGTCTGTTAAACTATTGTCAGATTGCAAACTGTCAGCATCATTTTAATTCAGTAGTCTTCGTGCTGACATGCTTCATGTACATGCTTCAACAACGTTACCAAATAGACGAAAAGTCAAAGAAACATTGTACACGGGTCCGTGAGCAAGAGCTATCTATATCTTTTATACGCAAAAAAAACGCCATGTTAGCATTTCATATTAACTAAGATAAGCAATCAAACAGGATGTCCATACGTTACAGCCTCCGAATGTATGCTTCACTTTCGTGTAGGAAAAGACTATATTATGTTCTCTCATGTAACCAAGAAAAAAGAAAGACTCAATAAATACAATACAACGTTACAAAAATCTAAGATTTCTATCCGCCGTATTGTTTGAAAGATGCAGTGCACCGAGACCCATAAGAAGAGAGCATACTGAAGAGAATGACATAACATAACATAACAGCTTGGTCTTTGTCCGTATGGACAATTTTACGCAAAGATCTTTGTTAAAAGGTTTAGAAGATCCAGCAAGAATTGAAGCCGATAACTATCGTTTGAGTCGAAATTTCAGTGAATGAACCTGAAACCAACTGGATATGTCAATAAGCAAAATTGTTACATTTGGAGCGAAGGTAATCCACATGAGATTATCACCCGAAAAATGCATAGTTTCGTGCGGTATGGGGGCTGGTGGAGTCATCGGACTATCTTAAAAGAAAACACGAAGCTTATCATTGTGTTATAGTCAAGGATTTTCACTATAGGGTCATGATCTTTATCCTTACCCGATTAAATGGCATGAGTGTTGAAGAGCACAATGGAGCTACGTTCCGTGCCATACAGTATACGGAACAATCAACTTACTGAAAGAAACATTCATTGAACGCATTATTTCGCGTGATTGTCTTGTAAATTGGCCTCCCTGATTTTGTGGTTTGAGATTTGACGCCTCTTTAAATTTTTTTTTTTTCGGGGATACGTAAAGTTACTAGTCTACGCTGACGGATAAACAACAATTGGAAGCCAACATTATTCGTGTAATTGAGGGCTATTGGCCACAAATGCTTAAAAAGTGGTCGAAAACTTTATCTCTCAGTTGACACGGCAGGGCATATACCCGAAGTTGTGTTTTATAATTAATTGCAAAATATATTCCATCGATTGAACACAACTAAATGGCTACTTGATGAAATTTAATGTGTTTAACACTGATTTAGAAAAACACACATTTTTTATACCGACTCTTTATTTAAACGACGTATTTTCCGACATTTCCCAGTCACGACTCTTAGTCATATCCTTTGTTTCAACTGACAAGCACGAGCAAGGGGCGATTCAAACTTCTCTAAAACAAATGAACAAGACCAACGAACGTTGGATAGTATAAACCCCTAATAGCAACACACTAGCTGTGGAGAACTATTTCACAATGCAACTGTTAATACACCCACCAATATCAAAGTGCAATAGTTTGCTATTGCGTATAACCTTGTACAAAGATTTTACCACAGGTATAACTCCGGAGGTCATGATGCTGAAGTCTCTACCAAAAATTCCCAAATGGGCTGTAATATTGTTTCTCCAATATTCAATGTTTCTGAAGAGTAATCAAAACGATCTCTCGTCCATGCACCGTGCTATGATAACAGTAGCTATAAATCCAGGACACACTGTCGATGATAGCAATATTTTGCGATTGAAAACTTCCAGAAAGTAAATTTTTTATGATGTTTACGAAGCTTATGATGTCATTCATCTGAACCACGACATGTAAAACCAAATCCTTTTTGGACTATTTTACTTCTCCAAATAATATTAAGAAGTATCAATTATTGACCAAATTTCCTCGATTTCCATGCCATATCATTTCGAAGGGAAAGCAGCATCTAATTTTCGAATCACTGAAAAGTAAGACGTCAGTGGGAATCGACGACATACCAAACATTCAATAACACTTTGGTAAAATCCATTATCTTATGAATCAGAAGACAGCGGTGGTGCATCTAATTTCCAAAAGGGATAAGGCACTAAAAGTCCGGCGTAGCTTCTGTCAAAAGTATAATTTCCTAATATCAGCAAAATATTGGAATAGCACTCAATAGATTCCTTACTAAGTGAGTTGAGGATAAGAACATACATATGTGTAGTTTCGTATAACCAAACTCGTGCTTAACTCAGGACATGATATTTCATATGCCTCTTCGAAATAGGTATCTATTCACTGCCTGATTGACTTGGAACATTTTAAATTTAAGTATGGAATTCACTCTAATTCATATGATAACCGCGAGCAAGTTTGCCGCCTTTGATTCTTTTAAGCCAATTTTCCACAGCTCTTCCACAGGTATCGGACGTTGACAATATCGCATTCGATATTGTTCCTGAGGTGCTCCAACGCTATTGGCTAGTTGGCATAAACCAACGACTTTACGTAACGCAAAAACAAAAACTCCACGGCATTGAATCGCATGAGCAAGGTGGCCATTCGACGGAACCATTTTTCGAGATTTCACTTAAAATTCGCGACTATATGGACTGAGAGATTTCCAAACTATGTGCACGGCGTGGAATCGACGGATTTGAACTATTTAGAACTGAAGCACTTACGCTTGCGATATTTTCGACCGATGCGTTGTCTCACTGGCGCAAGAACTTTCAATAGTAAATATGTTGACTCGAATTAATCCACTTTAGCACGAATGGCCTGTGTTTTGGGATTGCTATTAGAACCGAAAATTGAAGTAGGGGTTCTTAAATTGACATTGACTGAAATCGCAATTTTCTTGTACTGTGCAATCAAAGATGTTGAGAGTTTGTACCTAGTCAAATCATAAATACTGGTACACAACTGAACTCACCTATACGAATGCAACACTGGGCGCATCCATTTCGTATTGATTTGACAGTTGATATTTATGCTTCATTGTGACGTAAAAAGTTTTTGACATTAATTGCTTACAATCATGGAATGGGGCGACATCGAAAATCGTATTGTTGTAGTTGGCCTGCTTAAATGCAACATGGAAAAAGGCGATATCTTTAGGACGTTGCGACCGCTCGGAATCACTCGCAATTTTGTGTATCGTGCTGTGAAGTTATTTAAGGATACTGATGGAGTACGAGACCGTCAAAGATCCGGCCGTCCGCGCACTGTGAGAACTCCGAAAGCGATCAAAGCCGTGAAGAAACGAATCAACAGAAAACCGCTGCGAAAAAAGAAAATCTTCTCGCGGAAAATGAAAATTTCGCAAAATCCATGTCTCGCATTATCAAAGAAGATTTAGGACTCAGTGCGTACAAGCGACACACTGGACACCTGCTCACGTCCGCATTGAAGGAAAAACGCAAGCGAAGATCGAAAGCGTTACTCAGCCGGTACGCGAAGAACGTGCACAGACAAATTCTATTACTGACGAGAAAATCTTCACCATAAATGAAGTGCGTCTCGCAATCGATGAGTGGCCACATCGTCTTAAGTCGTGCTGGAAGGCAAATGGAAGTCATTTCGAATAAGTTGTTCTAAGATTTGTAGCCATTGAATAACCCAATAAAAACAAGAAAAAAATTGTTTAAATATTAATTCGTTTTCATTTGGCGCTGATTTTTCTGTGTACGCGTATTTATGACTTGACTGGGTACTCCATGATCAACGTACCGAAATTTTACCAACAAGTAAAGGTGTCAAGGCAACAGACAGTTTCCTACAGAAACTTGTTGATATCTTAAAGGAAACCTTGTTGCTGGGAATCATGGTTAACATCTTCGGCATATTGTTAACTTCGCCAACTATAGAGACAGAAGTCTCTTCAACATTGCGTACAATATCTTATCTGCAATATCGTGTGAAACACTTAATCAACAACCTGATTAGCTTCTATCAGTGTCGTTTGAGGCCAGGTTTCGACAAAATTTTCACACTCAGGAAAAACTTAAAAAGTCGATGCTCATCATCTTTTTATCAATTTTTAGGTCTTCTACAACAGCATTTATAAAGACTAGCTAAAGAGAGCAATGTATAGTTTTGGCTAGAAATTATACCTAACGTCGACGAATTGCACACAACCTCATAGTCACCAGCTTTAACTTTTAAGCAGTAAAGGACAACGCCTCCGTTGAAATAAAACTTAAATTCACTCTTGCGAATCTTGTGTTTTTTTTTTTTGTTTGCTTAGCAAGTTTGCCTACGTATAAAACGCAGGGGTAAGAGTACATACAATTTTATCCTGATAAGGCCTAGACAATTAGGCGAATCTAAAAAGAGTGAATAACTGCGTTATAGTGCTGGTACATTGCTACGGTAATGACCGCGACAAATAATCTGATCTTACCCTATTATCTTTATCACGAGAGTGTGCGCTTTAACCACTTCATTCCCGCAGAAACGTTCCTCTATTTTGATAATTAAGGAATAATCCAAGCCAAATAAGCGGTGCTACTACTGTCGCTCGAATTGATACGGGTAGACGTTTCAACTACGAAAGAGACTGCGCACGCAGCCGTGCAGGTAGTCTCTGGTTCAATAAGCCTGTGTACGGAATGCTGATCAACCCCAAAAAGAAATAAAAGAAGCTATTTAATCGTTTCCGTAAATGTGGGGTATCTCCATTTGAAAGCAAAGCAGTTCTGTGAATTATTTGTAAGTCATGACCGGCTGAAATAGATTCAAATAGGTCTAAGCTACATCCATGTACTCAGTGTTTGTTATCTAAAAAGAGGTAAATAGATAATAATTCTATGAGATTGCTTTGAAACACATACTCGCAGTTTAAGTAGAAGAATTAGAATTAGAGCGGCCCGTATTGACCCCTCATAAATCGGCATTAGATAGTATCGGGTTTTCGGACTTGATAACTTTAAATTTAATTTGTGAACGCACTCTTTCACTAATCATCAAATTGTCAATGTCAATTTATTCAGTAAACTCAACATTTTCATCATGGTAAAGTACACGAACGAGCAATGTCTGCAAATTATAAAAATTTTCTACCGAAATTCGGAGTCGCTGACATCGAAAAATCATCTTCAGTGACAAAGCTCATTTTTGGCTCAATGGGTTCGTCAATAAGCAAAATATGCGTTATTGGTCGGGTCAAAATCCACATGTGCTTCATGAATCACCACTTCATCCACAAAAAATAACTGTTTGGTGCAGTTCGCATGCCAGCGCCGTATTGGGCCATATTTTTTCGTCGACGATAACGATCGTCACGTTACTGTGATTATTTTTTGGCCCGAATTGGAAGATATGGACTTGGACGACATGTGGTTTCAACAGGATGGTGGCACAAGCCACACAGCACACGTTAGAATCGATTTATTGAAGAGTAAGTATGGTGAGCGTGTTATCTCAAGAAATGGTGCCACAAGCCACACAGCACACGTTACAATCGATTTATTGAAGAGTAAGTATGGTGAGCGTGTTATCTCAAGAAATGGGCCAGTCGATTGGCCGCCTCGTTCGTGCGTTTAACGCCGCTTGACTATTTTCTGTGGGGCTACGTTAAGTCATTGGTTTATGCCAACAAGCCGACGACGTTGGAAGAGCTCAGAGCCAACATTGAACGCGAAATAGCGGATGTTTCGGCCGAAATGTGTGGCCGAGTCGTTGAAAATTGGGTCCAACGAATCGACCGCTGCAAGCGTGCCCGCGGTAGCCATATGAACGAAGTCGAGTTCCATTCATAAATGTTTTGATTGTACATCAAGCCGATAATAAAGTTTTTGAAATATCTCAAATGGTTTGCGTTTTATTTAAAAAAAAAAGTTGTCATACAACAACATTTTTAATTAGCAATAAATTTAAAATAATAAAAATATATTAAGAAAGATAATCAGAGAGGAAAAATCACCGTATTATTTAAAAGTCTTATGAAAACTGAAATCGATTAGTACCTGAAAGCATCTTGTAAATGAGTTTAAATTCACAAAAAATGAGTTCTCTCAATCAAGTATTATGATGAATTAAAGCATCTATTGTCTGTGTGCCAATTGGCATGATTGTTGCTTTCAATCCGATTTTATTCAGAAAATTGTTATTTGTAAGATTTTTTTAAAGTAAAAACACACAACTAATTTTAAGTGCACGCCTGGCTACGGTTGCTTTGCTTAATGCAAAATACGAGTAGCACACTCAAAGCCATTACTACTTAAAAATAACGTCATTTTTATTTACACGCAGTAATTGTTGCAAAAACACATGGCATCTCGTAATGGCAAAAAAACAAGTGGATTGCGTATTCTATGGATACCAGGAAGGAAGCGATCCCATCCTAAGGGGCGCTTCGATTCCACCAACAAACACATTGAACATAGTCCCGGTCATAAGAAAAACGAGCCATGGTCTCTTGGCGGCAGTAAGGGTCAAAAAGATTTACTGAATCCGTAAGTTCCCATTCATGGTCCGTGGTAGAGTGATAAATTAAATTCTAGAAGCATACAAGTTTTGTTTTGGTCAATAAAAATTATTAGAAATATCTTCTGTAAATATAGATGTCATCTTTAGATATTTGAATTCTTAAGTTGTGGGACAATAATTCATTACTAATCAATATGCAAATGTTGTTCTGGTTACGGTAAATAATTTATAAGGTAATTAAAAAAATATTTACAAAACACTTAAGAAGCAATCATAAGGGAACACTTGGGTTATGGTAATAAACGTCTTTACACATCACATCAATTGGCACAACCCTCATCTCCTTGAAATATGAAATATCTTTGTCACGTATTCTCTCGCAAATGGGGATGATGGAAGGGCTCTTTACTCAGCTGAACAGGGACATTGTAATATTGGACTCCTTTATGCCAAGACAAGTAGCGAAAAGAAAGCTGAGAAAAGGAGTGGTTCGACGCTGACAATGGCTTTTTGCACTTTTCCATTAGTGTTAAGTAACTACAATCAGACTGTTTGACTACAGCGCCGAAAATGAGGTCGATTGGGGTTCCAATAGGCAGTAAATGATCAAGCAGATTTTATTTCAATCAGTGGACGTTTTTGAATTTGGATACTAAACGCGGAATAATACAACCAATTGCAATTTCTTTAGTAGGCTTTGGTACCCTCAACAATTCACACAGGACGTTAACGGAACCCTGACACATTCACTGGAACGATATAAAAATGTTTTTGCTTTGAACAATGTGGCAAACCTCAGGGTAGTAACAGCAAATAATTATCAAATAAAAACAGATTACAGCAACAGTCAAGTCTCATTAGCTGATAAATAAATAGTTTCTCGGCAACCGAATAAGGAAATATTTTAACCCGATGTTGATGTTCTTAATAGAGCCTTTAGGGAGTAACTAATTTCCATAGAAAAAAGTATTTTAAAACCAAAAACACGTTGAGAGAAGAATCAAAAACCCAGATAAATTTCCATCTTTAGGATTGAAAAAAGAGCTTGGGAAAACCTCTCCAGACTCATTTAAACTTCTATTAACAAGGTTTTTCTAAAGAAAATAGAGAACACAGACAGCGGATTTGGATTTTATTAATAAACTAGCAAAACATCGATTAATAAAGGGACCGACTTTCTTGTTTCACTGTATAAAGGCAAAAAAACTAACAACAAAAGTTCTATGGAAGCTAATGTTGCTTGCAATGTAAGTTTACAGTCGATCGTTAAGAAAAATCTAACTAAATCTAGTAGCTACTGCGGTCTCTGGAAGACAAATCGACTGACTATGCTGTTCAAACTTACGGGTAATAAAGGTGAAACATCATAACAAATTTAAAGGTCTGACCGTCATCTGGAAACCTATTCGACAGACCTACGATATGTGTCGTGTGGATTAAGATACATATCTAGAATTGATATGCGATATGTTGATTAGGAATTACCAAAGTCCCTTACTACTAAATGTATAGAAGTCTTTCAGCAAGATAATCCGGATTTCTTGCGATTAGAACTATAAAAAAAAGAACGAAAAACATTAAAGCCATTCCTACCGACCTCTTTCAAAAAATTACAAGAGTAATCCTAAGAACTACTACTTTTCTAGGATATCATGTCAAACGGTCATAGACTACTTCCAATCATCGGTCAGTTGAGGAAGTAGTGAATATGATACAATCTAAAATAATGGGTAACTTAGGAGTTTAATTCCATGCTTCAAGTATATGCATCTGGTGCATTCTTACCCATATATAAAAGAGACATTCCCACAAACAGTATACCCTTATAATAAAGATATATTCTTATCAGTTCTCTTATTATTCTCCGTGATTTATTTGGAATAATATTAAAGCCTTCAGGATGATCCACACTCCAACGCGCTACATCACTATTGTTTTTCCACTTTCCACGGTCCTGAAGACAAGCTAAACAAAGTGGTTTAGAAGTTAGTTTTGTCAGAGTTATAAGCTCCAAGCACTTCCGAACTCTGTTGAAGATTACCAAAAGCAGGCAAAAAAAAAGTAAAATATCTTTAGCCTTTCGTCGATACAGCTTTAGACGGATGCGTCGAACAATCGAGCAACGAAGATTTTTATTGAGGAAACGAAACTCATGCAAATCGCCCGGCCTTACTACACTATTTATCAAGCTTGGAACTTGATCAAAAACTGCGGCGGACACCAAACGCAAATTTATTACAATCCATTCGATATACATCAAGTAAAATCATGAGTAAAAGATTTTTCAAGAGAGCACCGAATTCTCCTCATATAAGCTAAACAACGAAAGTCGTCAGTTCGGGGCACTGAAAAAATGCCATAGACGAAGAAGAAGTACTAAGCGCACAAAATATGATAAAAAATTAGTATGAAAGCAGTGCAAAAACGCTATTCGGTGGTTCAAAAGGCAACATTAACCAACTTGGTGGTGAAACCGGAGAAGTGCAACGTCGAAGCCCTGATAAATGAGCTAAAATTTTTAAGTTTGCAGCACAACGAGATAAATACTGCAAAAAATTTAATCGCCGACATATATTTAAGACTTGCAGAGAAATCTACGGTAACTCAGAGATTTGCAATAGTTAGAAAGAATATTTCAAGCCGTTAGAAAATTAACAATGAAGTTACCGAAACGAATGAGTTGAGATCGTGTAGTCGAACATGTTAATATACCCTTCAATACCTGAGTGACAGCCAGAAATCTTAGATTGAAATGCCTCACAATGGAAAGAGAAATGAGAAATGAGAAATTGCAACAACTGTCGCTATTAGCAGGCGATATATACAAGTCCTAGAGAGTGGAGCATTGAAAGTTATTAAACTTCATGGCAATTTATGGATTTGTAGGAAGTTAAGGCTCAAAGTTAACAGACAATGATGGAAAAACATCTTATAGTTTCGTAGGATCTGGGCATCGCCTTCATCGACTTGATAAAAGCGTTCAACAGAGTATCCAGAGATCTTATTTGAAAGAAAGAAGTATGCTCGATATTTAGAATAAGAAGAATACCCGATACGCTGAAAAAGAGAGAACAACCAGAGAATTCGATATTAAAGTTGGAACACACCAGAGGAATGTACAAATTGCAAAAATTCGTTTAAATCGTCACATTAACGAGTCCAGAAGATTAGACGGTTGCGCTATTATAATCAATAACGTGACAGCGATTCAGTAACCCTTACTAAGGGCATAAATGTGTAACAAGACAACGAGTTACAAATCAGTCGTATTAAGAACGAGTTTCTGCATTTTCTTTCTAAATCCGAAAACCCTAAAACACAACTCATGGCATCTTGGCAATGTAAATACAAAAAGATAACCACCAACGAATTTGTCAAGGCAATGTCTCACGTACCTCGTTCGAAAACCCTGCAGTATTTTGTGTCACATATACTTTAATATTTGTTGTGCTGATGGAAGACAATGGCAAAGTTTAAAGTAAAAATATAAACAGTACAAATGTCTGCGGATAGAACCAAAATTGATCTTACGAATATAAGAAGTACGCGCGTTCGCAAAAGTCTGCACATTAACAAACCAATAGTCGACGAACTTCAGGCTAAGGAGAATAGTTGCATTTAGTATGTTTAACGAAGGTTATCGGTATTATTCGATTCAAAAAAACAATAGAGGATCAATTTTTAGCCGAGGTTTAAAGAAGAGGGCGAAAAAGAAAATAATGGGTTCACTCAGAAGTAAAAACATCACCAAACTCTTGGTCACAATAACAAGGGGATCCAAAAAAAAAAGCGCCTTGTAGACAAGTATAAACAAAAAACCAGATAATCAGCGCAATGCAGATGTGTCGGAAAAATATGTGTATTTAGCATTTCTTAGATAACATATTTCAACGGTAAATGGAAGAAGAAGGAGAATATTCTTTCGAACTGAAACCCCGTATCAGAGGCAGCAAGATAACACTTACTTTCGACTCATCGCCGATGTGAAGAATCAATATTAACTGCAAACGAATCTCTTAACCTAGTGTACAATAGTTGATGGAGCTCTTAAAAGGTACTCGTAAATTTTATAAGAAACCAATTCATATCGAAGTCAATTTTGTTTGAAGTAATGCATGCATGCCTGCAGTTATATACTTTTTTTTTGACTTTATATTATATTAATGAATTTTTATGAGATATCACCTTGTTTTGACCAAATTAAACTTGTTTGCAAAATAGAAAATCACTACTTGGCAATGCATTTCTGTACATAAATTTTCATAGTTAACATTTGTTCCACCCAATTCACAAAAAACACACAACACATCAGAATAAACTTGCCTCATGAAATGCATCAGAACGCCTTACTAAACTGTTCTTAAGAAAAAATATAAAAATATATGTATTACATCGTAAAAAAAGTTTATTCATATTTAAATTCCATTTACTACTCACTCAAGTCTTCAAATAACCACCTCGTTAAAATGACTTGCTATTTTTGACACCGATGAAACGATGAATGCAATCGTTCGTGAGTCGTTTATTAAATTGGGCATGGTTATAAGTATTATCATTATGATCACGATTTTCCTTCCATTCTATTGTTCGCTTTGCAAAATTTCTTTATTTTGAACTATTCTCATTTGCAAATATTTTACAATCACCAAGTTCATTAGTTTATTTAAGAGTATTTTATGATTAACACTCAGAAGTGATTTACATATAATTGATCATCATAATTCATGGTGGGAAATTTGTTCATTTGACGTCATCTCTTTCTCTTTTGTGCGTTGGTTGAAAATGAAGCGCTCTCTGAAAAGTTTCAGTTTTAACATATTCATTACATTTGACACCACAGAAACTAAAGACCACATTAACAACACTTTGGTATATACTATAACTTACGTTTCCTTTTTATGTTTCTAATTACACCTTTTATTTTTTTGTTTAGTGAAGGTGAAGGCCCCGATAGTCCATCGATATCAGGTTTAGCACGAATTTCATGTGCTGCTGGAATGCCAACTATTGCTGCTGCCACCAATATGCCGGTACTAACGGTATGGATAATAAAATATCATCACATTCGTTAAATAACAAAACAAAGATCTCTTTTCTTTTAGGAAAACAAATTTGCGTTGTTGGGAAAACTTAATGACAATGATCAGTTACCCTCACCACCAAAAGATGGTGACAGTGAAATAACTAACAATCATGTATCAGCCAGTGACCTAATTAACAATTTAGTATCGAATCATAATTTGAAGAAAATCGATGAGGATGTTGAAGACGACTTGCCTTCACCGCCCGGTTGTGATGAAAACAGTAGTGATGCCGTCAGCGACTACAGCCCTCATAAGAAGCATTTAAGTACAAATCATAAGAAATCAAACAGTAACAACCGTCCTGAGGTACGTATAATCTGAAATCTGAAATCTGAAAGACATTTGCAGCAGTAGGGTGATGTAATTTTTTATTTTATACTAATCAAATATTCAACTAACGAAAAATGACTCAACATAAATAAATCGTGGGGTTATCTCTAATCGGAAATTGTTCTTTTGCGTGTGCTTGATATAGAGAAGAACATTATTTTGATTACTTCCCGTTCTAGCTATCATAGTAGCACACAGTTTTTTCTATTTTTATTTTTCTTTTTCTATTGGATTGAACTCAGTTGAGGTATTTCCGATGGTAAGTAAACCACACTTTTTATTTGTCACAAATTAACTGCACTTGATGCAGCAGGCTAAAGATATTTCGTTCTTCACACTTGTATTCTTATCAACAAGCATACTGAGAAAGTTTTTGGTTCAGCAGAGAAAGCATACATATTTATGTGGCAGGGTATTTAACTGACCAAGCAATGCGCAGATATTCATCATCAATCGTCATCATCAAAAGCCTGTCATGTCCAAAGTTGAACGTAGGCGTCTTCTAAACTTTTCCATACGTTTCGGTTTTACGTTGTATGGATCCAGTTCCCAGTTACTCTTCTGATGTCGTCGATTTACCGTGATGGTGGTCTTCCTCTGTTTCTTAAATCTCCTCTTTGTCTCCATTCCAGCAATCTCTTTGTCCATCTCTTATCTGTATTTCGAGGTATGTGTCCTTCCCATCTCCACTTTGCCGTTGATATACGTGTTGTTATATCCATCACCCTTGTTCTCCTTCGTATCTCTTCGTTGCGAGACCGATTCTTGTAATGGAGCTTGCCAATAGTGTGTCTCGTTAAGGTTAAAGTTTCTACCCCGTAAGTTATCACCGGTAGTACGCATTGGTTGTATACTTTCTTTTTTAGATGCATAGGGATATTACTTTTGAATATGTGCTTTAGCTTTCCAAACGCTCCCCATCCGAGTCCAATTCGGCATACGATTTCGCGGGTTTGGTTATCTCTCGAGATTTGTATCTCGTGTCCCAAATATTTGTATGCAAAGACTTGTTCTATTTCAGCTCCGTCTTTATTTTTAAGTTTGTCATACTGTAAAAGTTGAATGTATCTTCCATCTACTCTGCACTGTTTAAGAGCCTCCATGCTGCAATGTATTTCTACTGTGTCGAAAGCTTTTTGGAAGTCTACTAATGTCAGTACTAGAAGTCGATTGTAGTGTATCGTTTTTAATATAAGTGTTTTTTAATGTGTTTAGGTGGTCGTTCGTACTGCTTAACTGAATCCTGCCTGCTCTTGTGGTTGTTAGAAGTCTAGATTTGTTCTACTCGATTTGTTAGTATTTTTGTCAGTAGCTTATAATGGTGCGATGGAAGGCTTATCGGTCGATAGTTGGCTAGGTTTGTGATGTCTCCTTTCTTATGTATCAGATATATGCATGAATTTCCCCACTTGGTTGTTGGTTGGTATCGATCCTTGCTCTATGCACAAGTTGAGAAGTTTCGTTATTTCGTGCAAGAGCGTATCACTTCCGACTTTAATGGCATCTACCACCACTTGGTCTTCTCCCGGGGCCTTGTTGTTTTTCATCTCTTTTAACGACAGCTGTACTTCTTCAGGGGCTATTTCAGGTATTTCCTCTGAGCCGACATTTATAAGATGGTGTTTTCTTTCTTCTATACTACATAATGCTGTTGTTGCATGGGTTGCAATTGTGTAAGATTTGTGTAAAATCTTTCGATTATCGACAGTATTTCATTTTTATTTGTTGTCACCTCTCCATTTTCATGTTTGAGCTTTATTATCTCATTTCTTCCTTTCGCTAGGGTTTTCCTTAAAACTTTCATGTTTTTGTTTTCTTCCAGAGTTTGTTGTATTTGCTCGTATTTGTATTTTCTTATGTCTTTACGTATTTCCTTTGATATTATCTTGTTTAGTCTGCATACCTCGGCGTTATCTTGTTTCTGTCTAGCTCCCTTTCTTTGGTTTACTTCTTGTTTTGTTGTTGCGCTTAGTTTCTCGTTGCGATTCGCATTGTTTGTATTTTGCAGTGCTTCTGTGATTGTCTCGTTTATGTTTTCTATGTTGTCTCTCTGTTGATTGTTTGGCTTAGATTTTATAGATTCTATGAACTTAGGGAGGTCGTCTGGGCTACTCCATTTCGTAAGCTTTTTCTTGGTCACCAATACGCCATCGATAAAACTTATTTCTGTAATTAACTTGCAGAATACATCTTTATATTCCAATATACCTGATCGGGCACTTCAATTTTTCATATTGGGTATATAACTTAATTCGTGCGGTTTTTTTTTCAAAATTTGAACGTTTATTTAAGAAAAACATGTACAATAGTATTATTCAAAGTATTGCCCATCTGAAGCTATGACTTTTTCCCATCTTTCTGGCAATTTGTGGATCCCATCCCGAACTGCGCCGGCTTGGCAGCCAAGAATGAATCAAGCCAATTTTTTTTATTCTGCTCTGATGTGAACCGTATTTCAGTGAGGGCGTTCTGCAAATACCGGAACAAATGATAGTCAAAAGGGGCAAGGTCTGGGCTATAAGGCAGGTGGGGTAAGACTTCCCATCCACTGTTTTCCAAATAGTTCTTAACCGGAATAGCAACGTGGGGCCGAACGTTGTCATGATGGAAAATTATTGCCTCGTGTCTGGTCGCATATTCCGGGCGTTTTTCGGCTACTGCTCTTTTCAAACGGATTAATTGTGTTCGGTAGCGTTGTCCATTGATGGTTTCACCCGGTTTTAGCAGCTCCTAATACAGCACACCCATTTGATCCCACCAAATACAGAGCATTACCTTCGCGCCACGGATATTTGGCTTTGCCTTTGATTAAGCTGGTTGACCGGGTTTCACATATGATTTTTTGCGCTTTGGGTTGTCGTAATGGATCCATTTTTCATCACCCGTAACAATCCGATGCATTTCGGACATGCAAAACCGCCTTTCGACGTCTCTCGGCTTAAGTTCATGTGGAACACAATTTCCTTGCTTTTGAATATATCCAGCTGCTTTTAAACGTTTTGCAATGGCTGCTTGAGTGACACCCAAAGATTCTACGTTCTCTTCTTGTGTTTGGCAACAATCTTGATAGAGTAATGCTTCCAGTTTTTCATCTTCAAACTTTTTTGGCTGCCCAGGACGTCCATCGTCTTCCAAGCCAAAATCACCACTTTTAAATCGTGCAAACCACTTTTGGCACGTTCGCTCAGCTAGCGCATGTTCACCATAAACTTCCACCAAAATACGATGACTTTCGGCAGGAGTTTTCTTCATATTAAAGTAATGAAGAAGAACTCCCCGCAAAAACACTTTTTCAGGCACAAAGTTCGACATATTTGAGTGAAAAAAATTTATTGTTTTTTACGCTTCAGATGAATGACATATACTGAAATGACGTACAACGACAGTAGCTTTCCAACGCATGTTCCAATGGAGTAATACAAGTTACGCCATGTCTTAGCAAACCGCACGAATTAAGTTATAGACCCAATATCTTTCATATGATCTTCAAGGTAGTATAAAACATTCCGATCTACCGAAAAGCAAATCCGATATTTAGGTATGGATATCTCCGAATATCTCAAACACTATAACAACGGTGAAATGCTGAGAGGAGATACATTGGACTGCTTCAGTCCCTACAAACCAGCAGAACCTAAGTGAATCGCCTGTGCTTCAATCTGTTACAACCTCCATTGTTTAACGAAAATCAATATTATAGATGTCCAGGTACTAACACGAAACCCCTAATACCTAATAATACTGTTTGAAGATTACCGTTGACCTAAGTCCATTATTTATGAAATATCCTCACTACCCAGCTGAAAATAATCTAGAAATAACATTTTATTAAAATTATTAAATTAAAAGAAAAAAATGCTTTCTTGAAACTAATTTGGTACTCTCTTCTCTTAGATTGACATCAATTCTATCGAAAGCGTTAGTGAGTATAAATTGAAGTATTCCGATTTGGATCTGCCAGATAGCGCTTGTAATATATCACAAACAAATGACAAAAAAAAGAACAAAAAGAAGAAAAAGAAAAACAAGAACAAAAACTCTCCATCCACTGAAACAAGCGATGAAGATGACGACAAAGTAGTAAAATGCTTATACTACGCCCTAATGTGCTGTGAATGTACAATATCATAAACACAAACAACAACAAAAAACACACGCATCAAACATATATATTATATTTTTTTACGAACTTAGATTAAGCTCAACTTCCATGGCAGCAAAAAAATAATAAAAAAAAAAATGTTTGAATAAAAGAATCTCCTACAAAAATGCCAAAATAAGATCATCATCTATGTATTACGTATAAATAAAACAATCAAAAATATAAGCACAATTTCGTGTTTAAAACTTAATCTATATTTTTCTTTTCTCTTTACTTTAAACGAAAACTTGTATTCTCTATGTACAAATCTAAAACGGAATCTTTTCTTACCTCTTAAGCATTTAAATTAACATACATTTGATAATTAATTTATGTATTTTTTTTTTCTTCTTTATTTAACTACCAGTATGTATTACATACAGTATCTATTTAATCATGAAATTGTTTCATTATTAAATAAGATATTAATAAATGATTAAGTTGAACAAAACAATTTTTATTTAATGAAAAATAAAACAAAAACTATTTAAATTTATTTATTTTTATTTTTTATTTAAAGTGTATAGTAAAACTTAATTTTATCGAGATAAACTGCAGTCGCAATCCACAATGTGGTATTCCATGTTGCTCTTAGGAGAAGTATGAAATGTGTATTCATAGGACCGATGAACCAGTGCCATGGCAACATTTTGTGAAACACCGAATGACCAACATACAATATGATTGAATTTTTTCCACATTCAGCGAAAGGAAAACCTTTGCAAATTTCCCTCACATCTATCACGTAATAGAGAAGGGTTAATAAAAGAAATGCCAAAGAAGAAGTTGCAAGAACAAACGACAGCGACCTGAAATTAAAAAGAAAATGATTCTATTAATTATAGAACGCTGCATGGAACTCTTTTTACAAATCTTGGATGTGATTTTCATTCATTTTCATTTTTCCCCAAACTCTTGCACCTTGAAATTAACAGATTTCGGATAAATTTTCTTAAATAGTGAAGAATAGTGTGAATTTCCACACATTTCGGAAAATCGAAACAACTATCATCTTAATTATCTTAATAATGATATAACGAAGAAATATGACAGTTACTTTGAATTTGTGGAAAATAATTTGCAGCCAGTTGTTTGTGCCAATATTTTACAGATTTCTGGGGGGTTACTCTGTATTTCAATTCGAAAGTCAAAACTGTTCGAAAGTACAATTCGATTCTATTTTAAATTGGCACTTTCTAACACTTTCGAATCGAATTCATCAAAAATGAGAGAAACACTCAGCAGCTGAAGTTTTTTTTGGCGTCCGCCGTTTTTAAATATCCTTTGGATAATTGCGGATGCTGGCCCATAAAATCAACTAGCAACTTGAACTGCCTTACTTTGGTATGCGATGTTTTGTTTGCTTCACTGAAACAATAGAAATATGTATTTTTGCTATTATCCAAAGTAAAAACTTACATTTTCACCGACACTTGCACCCTTTCGCAAACAAAACATCAATCGAAAAAAAATCCGAAACTCGAACGACTTTGACACAATACCAATTTTCCGATTTTCAAAAAAGAGAGAATTTGAAATCCCAATACCAAAATTCTCAATGCTTCTTTCGGATTACTAAGTGCCAATTGTTCAAATTCGAGTGATTTGATATTAGAATCGAAATACAGAGTAACCCCCCTGTAATTTCTTTGAACCAAATTTTCGAACTTCTCAAACCACTTGATATATCGAAAATGTTTGTTTATCGGGCTATAAAACGTTTTAATGAACTTTCAAAAGTAGAGGACAGACCAAGAAGTGGTCGTCCACGCGTCGCTCGAACGAGTGCGAAATTTCAAGCTGAGCGTGAACCAATTGGCAGAAATCCTCTTCGGAAACAAAATATAATGCCCAGAGAATTGGATATATCCGCTAGATCCATGTCAAGGCTTATTCGAGATGATCTCCATATGAAAGCCTATCGTCGAGCAACAAGACATCTCTTAACTCCCAACCTGAAGGAAATAAGACTCGAAAGAAGCGAAAAATTGTAACAGTGGCACGCGGTTAAGTATACGCAGCGCCATCCAAAGAAGCAAAAAAGTTGTTCCGAGGGTTCAGCGCGGACACCATCCCGCTTGTGCAATGGTTTAGTGGGGGGTATCGCATCAAAATGTCTCATCACGTCATTTTTGCGAAAAAGGTGTGAAAGCAGGGGCAAAAGTGTACCAGGAAAATGTTCACGAAGGTGTTTTCAAGGGCTTAACAAATACCTTCTTCAACGGGGAAAGATGGGTCTTCCAACAAGACTCTGCTCCGGCACACAAAGCCAAAACGACGCAAGAGTGGCTTAGATGCAATATTCGGGATTTTATCGCTGCTGCAGATTGGTCATCAGGAAGTCCAGATTTAAATCCGCTGGACTATAGTTTGTGGTCAGAGATGGAGAACATGGCCTGTAAGACTCCCCATCGAAATTTGGACAGCCTTAAGGCAGCTTTAAAAACAGCAGCATCGAGACAGTGCGCGCCGCTATAGAACAATGGCCACAACGTTTAAAAGCCTGCGTCAAAGCTAAAAGAGGCGAAGAGAGAATTCGATTAAGAATTCTTATGTGTCGATTTCGAACTCCTGAGTTTTTCCAAGACCTGCCGTAATATAAAAAATTTATCTATGGTGTGCTTTCCTGGTGTAAAACTTATAGGGACGCTGAAATGGTCTACGAAGAGTCTTAGGCGTTCACATAATATGGTAGAAAAAATTTTGTTAACGATGTTGGGAAGAGTTATTTCGCTGTAAATGGTGCAGAGCGTTACACAAAAAAGGATGATCCGCGCCCGACAGTATACGTGACTTAATGGGCGATATCAGCTCTTGTCTTTTGTTTTAATACAGCAAACATTACATTAATAAACACGATGTACAGCGTGTATAGTTCGTCGTTGAATCTTCCCCTCCAAAGCGCGAATGGGACCGAATATATTTCCAAACAATTGAGAATATCTTCATCCATTTTAGAAAAAGTTCATACTCCAGCGCTGTAAATAAGGATTATGATTGATCAAGGTCTTATATAGAGTCTCGTTAGTTTTTCCAGATACAGCCTTAGTATGCAATTGCCTTCTCAGTCCAAAGGAACAACGAGTGGCAGGATTGATTCTTCATTTTATTTTAGAATTTATAGCAGAGCCAATGAAGACAAAGTCACGCATAAGCGGCATATGCTAGTAGTGGCGCATACTTTAAAAAAATGGGCCTGCGATGTTCGCTTGTGACTCCCGTAAAGAAGTCATTTATAATAGCGCACCATCTTATCTAAAACATTTTCTGACAGCAAAGTTCTCGGTAAAGTCGTTACAGACTTTATCGAAACAGTGAGCGCTCTCAATCGTAATTCTGGGATTACGAACTTGGCAGGAATGCCAAAACTATACATTGCTCTATAAAGATCAGAACAGTCTCTATGAATGCTGTCAGACGAGAACTTAGAACCGATGAAAAGATGAGTTCAGAGAAATTCATAAGTTTTTTTTTCCAGAATCTGCTGGACAAAATGGAAACATAGTATCATAATTATATAGGTAATATAATAGTATCAACAACAATACGCGCAGGTCGAAATCTGTCGTTCTTATAAAAGGGAAAATTAAATAGGTTTTACTAAAACCATTCAAGACAGCAGGCACGGATAACAATGCTGTCCGAAGCTTGAGATAGCTTGACAAGACAAACTTTTCTGCTCTATAGAGTAGAACATAAGTGTGACCGATTACTTGGCTTTTTGATGAATCAATACTAATTGTAATTATATTCGTAAAACATTTGACATTGACAAAATATGCCATCAAATATAATGTCTTAACAAAAACACAGCTAACTTGCAAGATAGTTGCATTTGATACAGTGGAACCTCGATATAACAAAGCTGAAGGGGATGAGGTAATTTGTTACATACAATGAGGTTTGCTATATAGAGGTTAGGTTGGTTGATTTGCTTAAACAAGGTTACCAAACTCGTTTACTACAACATTCTTCCACTTACCTTGTTATGTATAGCCAACGATTTCCAGTAGTAAAACAAAACACAGTGTAATGAATTGTTGTGGAATTTTGTGTGATGGATTGGTAGGATACGTTATGTGAAGCTTATAGGTTGACACAAATTTGCATACAGAGGTACGAGTAAATTATACTTTCTACTTCTATGCTGCAATGATTGAAAATTCGTAATAATGAGGGTTTTAACAAAAGATATTCGTAATGTAAAGGTAGGTATATTTTGCATTAACTCTTACGGGCAATTCTGGGGGATTTCGAAAAATTTGTTAAATCAAGGAAGTCGTTATATTGGGCTTGGTTATACTAAGGTTTCACTGTATTTACAAAGCATTTGACAGGGATTTAAATTAGGCCCTTTTATCAATGGAAGCGAAGAATCCCTTCTTTAATTAATTAGAAATTATCTTTCGAAAGGATACAATCAAGTTGTAATGCACGACTGATATGTATCTAAAAAGTAAAAGCAGGTATACCTCAGGGCTCTGTTCTGTTTCCAATACTCTTTAATTACAATTTTCATTATAAATCTCATAGTTATCAATTTTAATTTAATGTAGTCTGGACTGAGTACTCTCTCCGTCTCATGCTTTTTCACAAACTTCAGCTATAAAACGGGAATGGCAGCGAACGTTTAGGTCATTTAATTCAGATATCAACAACGGTTGATATGGGAAACCATTAATCGAGTAAACTTTAATGCTTCCAAAACCGATGCTGTCTCCTGTCGTTTAAACGAATTTATTTATGAGTGGGTTTTGCATTGCCGAATGTGACAATGTGTGTCAATGACATTCTACGTTGAAAAGATCACAAATTCGGTGTGGTCAAAAAAGCCTCGAATGCCTAGATATCTTTAAGTGGTATTGAAAATATTTTCTTTGATCTGGTCTTAATATATGTAACATATAAGGCACTTATACAGTGACTCAACTATTTGATCACATGTTTATCAAATAACTTGAATTTTGATCATAACTGTTTTATTGACAAAGATAATTAACGGAATTTTTGACAACATAATAAAATAGTATTATAATTCATTAAAAAACAACATAGAGATCGCAGTTCATTTGTTAACTTATTTTAATTTAAGAAAAAAAAAATAGAAGACTTGATCAATTAGTTGACCTTACTAAACTGATCTTGTTCAGTACTTCGTATGGCTTCCTTTTTCTTTGATAACTGCTTGAATTCTTCTAAGCACGGATTCTATTAATGTTCTGCATAGATTTGGATTCATGTTTTGTCAGGCAATTTGAGTGCGGTGCCATAATGCTTCTTAATTTGGACAATCTCCTGGCAAATTTGTAATGGCACGTTTGACTTAAACCCAAAGATGCTCAATCGGATTGAGGTCTAGAGATTGTGGTGGCCAATCAAGTACTTCAAATTGGTTACTTTGCAGCCACGCTTTCGTAATTCTGACTGTGTGTTTCGGATCATTATCTTGCTGGAAGATAATGTCCGATACGTTTTTGTTCCAGCTTTCAAGACTTGTTTTGAGTTGCCTTCTAAAATGCTGATGTATTGAAGGACATTCATGCGACCTGTTACCCTAACACATTAACCAACCCCATCCATACACATGCATTCCCAAATCATGAGATTTCCACCTCCAAACTTCAGCGTTGGTTTGATGTGGCGATCCCTGATTGGCTCACCAGGCTTTGTCCACGTCCATTGATGACCATCGGACCCAAAACGGTTAATTGTTGATTCGTCCGACCAAATCACCTTTGCCCAGTCATTAACACTACAGTTTTTGTACTTTCGTGTGAATTCCAGCATTAATTTCTCATGGAGGTCAGACAGGGGGGCTTCTTTAGTTTGGCGCTCCCATGAAACCCGTTTTTGCGCAAAAACTTTCGAACAGCCTCAGTTGTTAATTTAGTCATTCTGTAACAAATTTTAATTGATCTGGGCCGCATTGTCATGTACGCCATACTTTATTTGTCGCAAAATACGACTTTGTAAGGTACTCGTAGAATTCAAAATTGGCTTCCTCTATTTTTCCGACACCAAATTCTTGCGTGTTATCGATATGGATCCCAATCAAACTCCAGGTTTTCGAGAAATTTCTCTGTGACTAATTAGAGACAAGTAACCTTTCCACTTCCTTTACCTCCATCCGAATCTCCCTATTTTTCTGAGTGAAAATTTGTTAATTAGAAAAGTTACATTTTCTTCTCATCATGTGATCAAAAAGTTGAGTCACTGTACATCCAAAATTGTAAATCAATGCGCAAATCTGGTCAGGTGCTCTTAAAACGTATTTGCACTTATTAGGTAGGACGTAGTGTAATTTAAATTGGCTTCACTTGTTTTATAGCCATTTTTACCACGACTGCTCCAAAGAAATTGCCAGTCGCATTTCCTGGCTATCAACTGTCAACCGTAACACCCATTTTTTTATGAATATACATCAGTTTACATTAAAGCCCACTTTCGGACATACTATTAAATATCCTGATTGCATCCTAAGCTAATTCATTTATGAAGGGCCGTCCCAATCTCTTTATATCGCAGAAATTATAAGTGGCAACTCTAAAGGCAAATCGTACGAGTGTACTGCCAGAAAAGAACTTAATCTCCAACTTATGTCCCAACAATTTCATTAAAAATAAGAGACGCTACCTTATGTAACTTACCACAAATTTTTGTTAAGTGGAATCCATCCATTTTCTTTCGAAAACAAACATAGAATTCCTGCCAAAATTCCAAGCCCAACACCCCAACACGCCCATCTCTTCATTCTTGTCAACCACTGTGTATGCATAATTATTATGCAACCACAAATGACGCCAAGGACAGCATGTACTATTGTCAAAAGGCAACCTATGATAAACAAAACAAAACAAATTAAGATAATGTCGCCTAACGCAATCGTAAAAATATTTACCGAAAACTCCCTCTGGATCGAATGCTTTTGTATCATACAAATGCTTTGCAGCAGGATACTGGTAAATATGAGATGCACCAACAATTTTCCGATCAATGTATCCAATAATTCCTCCGATGCAGTCAGGATGGGCAGCATATGAGTCCTTTCCGCCAGGCCCAATATACCCTCTAAAAAAAAGAAGTAAGTATCGAACATATTCGTGTTTTGAATACGTGTACCTTGGACATCCTGGAGCAGGTATACCAAACATTATTCCCAAACTTATAGCAATCAACAAGAGCATAAATATGATGTGCTCTTTAAGCAATAGCAATTCATAAATAGGTTGTATAAATCTTGACTATTGTATAAAAGTTTTTTTTTATTTTTTACATTCAATATAGAACTGCAACTAACCTGTGACTCAGGCAATACATATTCTTTTTTACCTAACAACGTGTGGAAGACTCCAGCAACTAAATACGCAACTGCGATCCTCTGCAAAACACCCATTATTCGTAGATTTGCTAATTGAGGCCCATTCACGGAATTAAGACACACACCAATAAGAAACATTTTTATCGATCTCTGTAAGAAAAAATAAAGTTTAATTAAAAGAATATGTTATCTGTAAGATTTGGCCTTACAATGACTATCTTTTGGCACACAGATTTCTTCGAAGATCCTCGTGAGAGTTCAGATTTTATTGAAATCGGAAGACAAACACCCATAACCCATAAGAAAAATGGGAAGACAAGATCAGCTAAATGTAAACCGTTCCACGGCGCGTGCTCTATCCACCAATAGCCTCCTCCGCCACTGTTTGCAAAGATCATCAAAGCTATCGCCAATCTACAAAAGAATGAAAAATAATTACATGCATACGAATAGCAAGATCCAATTAAAACTCGCCGATAATCAAACTTAAGTAGTGTTAAACGTAACAAGGCATAGAAAATCAAGGGACCATTAGTGCACTTTTAAAGCTAATAAATAAAAACTATTTTGGAAGATGTGAAGACTACGTGATTTTTTTTAATCCTCATACAGAAAAATGTATCTCTACCCACTACTTACTAACTTTACTCGTAGGTGGTGCTACAGTCCGGGGTGGACCTGGGCCTCAGTCAACAATCGATCTTTTACTACCTGATTCCAGTTTCGCACGCTAAGTTGGCTGAGGTCCCCTTCCACTTGCGTACGCTATCTGAGTCTCGGTCTTCCTCCGCTGCGCTGTCACTCGCGGGCGGATTCGAAGACTTTTCGGACCGCAGCTCTTCACTCTTCTGGCTAACACGATGTCGTTGTACAGTCCGCACAGTTTTTTATTGTGCTTCCTCCTCCACTCACCGGGACCGAAGATGGCTTGAAAAATTGTTCTCTCAAAGCAACCAAACCTCATCCATTTTTGATAATGTCCATGCCTCTGCGCCATAGAGGAGGACTGGGATTATTATCAACCCATTATCGCAAGTATATGATTATTCCATGTGAGTACCTCACTGAATACCCAGAATTCGACAAATGATTGGTGGAAAATAGGATAGGTCTAGCACTTTTTTGATATAATAAAGCTTTTACATTTGCTTAAATAATGTGTCAAGCCAACTACCGATTCAAGATCCTGGGAAGATCTTCATTTGAATCAACCAAATTTTTCAAATAGGGTCATCCAATTCGTGGCTCGGATTTAACATCCCTGTTTCAATCACATACGTCAAACCAAATTATCATCGGAGACTATAGCTTTGTTCAGTGAGGAAACACTAGAACAGAGCCGCACAAATTTGTAAAAAACGCCAAATCAAATAAGAACAGATAAGTACAACCCATAAGGGTTAAGGTACACGTAACAGCCCTATAAGACTGACTGTGTTTATGTAAGGCAGGATGCGGTTCGGTTAGAAAGACAGTTTAGGAAATACGTGACAATGACTCTGCATAAACGTAACAGACAGGAGCCACTTGAGAAGGCAACTCAACCTGGCTGGAAATACATCTATGTTTTGTATATGCACATACATATCAAAATTATACTACATATGCTCGTGCGTAGCGTATGCTAACGTTAAGACCCGTTCACAGATTCACTGTTGAAATTGAAATCTCTGAACACTGATGATCTGAAAAATAGGAAATTTTCAGACTGTATGTTCACCAAACAGCTGCTACCACCTACGGCCACTTAACGAAAGATTATACCTAAGTCCGGTATTACACGGTGACTTTTGAGTCATGACTCTTTTTGGCAGTTCTCTTTTAATTTTCTATTCTGTGAGGCGCTATTACACGGTGACTTTGTCCGGTATTACACGGTGACTTTGTCCGGTATTACACGGTGACTTTTGAATCACGACTCACACAAGTGCAAAAGAGAAAGAAGATGAGATAAAAAATCACCAACCTTGTGAGTCGTCGGGCAAAATTTCAATGACTCTTTTTGACTTTTCTTTTTTCCTTGTTCGCTATTTTTCTATATCGCTTTATTTCTATTCGTTCTTCCTGAAGGGTGGTTTGCAAAAAAAACGAAAGTAATTTTTTGGTCAAAGGAATCAGGGAAAAATTAAAAAAAATTTTTAAGAGAGCGAATCGTTTGTGTTTAAAGCGAAAGAAGAAATTAAAGAGAGTTGTCAAAAAGCATCGTGTACTCAAAAGTCACCGTGTCATAGCACACGCCTCTCAGAATAAAAAATTAAAAGAGAACTGCCAAAAAGAGGCCTGACTCAAAAGTCACCGTGTAATACTGGACTTAGCTGTCAAATGTACGATCCTGATCGCAATTTACTTACGAAAGCAAAAGTGAACGAAAAATCGACGAAACCGAGCAATCCGACATTATGCGTGCGAGATACAAATCACTTGCAATCGCACATTTAAGTACGTAGTCGTACGGGTCCTTCCACCTAGTATGGGTCTGCCTTTAGCAAATAACCGCCAACAAATAATATAATTTAAAATCACAGCTTATTTTGACACTTTTCACAACTGTGTTCTACTTCGAGAGTAAGTGCAACATTTTCTGTTTCGAACAGATTGGAACAACCTCACTGAACAAAGCTACGGTTTACAATTTTACAATATTGATCGTTTAACAATCGCTGAACGTGTTAAAATTGAAAAAATTTGCTATACTATAAACATCATGATTCTGTACAAACATATTATGGCCGACATAATCATCCATCTGAGTGTACTATAGGCAAACTTGTTAAAAAAAAAATCTAAGATATTGGTTCTATTATGGATGTCTTAATTGCAATGCATGCTCTAGTGAAAGTGTTGAAGAAGATCCAAATCTATCGATTTCACGGCGAGCACAGCATTGGGGCTTGTCTTACGACACATAATGGCGTTTTTTGCATTTGGATTTGCATCAAAATCCATATAAAATTTAATTCACTCAAGAATTAAAGCCAACTCCACAACCCTATTTGGCTCTATTTGAGGAAAAAATGGAAATGTCGAATTTTGTGGCAGATAAGGACCATTTGCTTTCTAGGAAAGTAAATTTATGTACATTAAAGGTCAAGTTATCGTTTTTATTGCAATTCCTCTATCTTGCAAAATTTGCGTTGCTAGAAAAAAGATTTTTTTTCGCCTTTAATATATCGACGCGTTGGCTTGCGTAGTATTATACAACAACATTCACATACGAGGGCGGGTCAATAAGTCCGTGACTTTTTGAATTTCTGACCTCTTTACTGAAACAGCAACACTGCTCCTGTCAACAGGCATCTGTCAGTTGACTCCTGTCAAAATTTAAACTTGCTGCGTCAGTTAGTTTGTATTTGACAGCTATTTTTATCAGACTACTCACTAATTTGAGGAGAAAATGGAAAAAAGTGAATTTCGTGTGCTTATTAAGCATTATTTCTTGCGAAAAAAAACCATTACCGAGACCAAGGCTAAGCTTGATAAATACTATGGGGACTCTGCACCATCGATTTCAATGGTAAAAAAGTGGTTTACTGAATTTCGTTGTGGCCGTACAAGCACTGAAGATGCCGAACGTCCTGGACGCCCAGTTGAGGTCTCTACACCCGAAACAATCGAAAAAATTCACGATATGGTTTTGGCCGACCGAAGATTGAAAGTGCGAGAGATTGTGGAAGCCGAAGGGATCTCGCATGGCTCAGTGGTTTCAATTTTGAATGATCACTTGGGCATGAGAAAGCTTTCCGCAAGATGGGTGCCGCGTTTGCTCACAGTCGACCACAAACGCATGTGCAGTTGCCATGGCAAAAATCCATGAATTGGGCTATGAATTGCTCCCTCATCCACCCTATTCTCCAGATTTGGCTCCGAGCGACTACTTCTTGTTCCCAAACCTGAAGAAATGGCTTGGTGGAAAAAGATTTGACTCCAATGATGAAGTCATCTCGCAAACAAAGACCTATTTTGAGGACCTCGACAAATCATTTTTTTTGGAAGGGATAAAAAAAATTGGAGATGCGTTGGACAAAGTGTATAGAGCTCAAGGGAGACTACGTTGAAAAATAAAATTATTTTTTTATCAAAAAATCTGTGTTTTAATCCAAAAGTCACGGACTTATTGACCCGCCCTCGTATTTGAAGACGAAAAGCGAAGTATTTATTTGAGAGAGCTCCAATCCAGACGATGAAAATTACACTGAAATAGAAAACAGAAGTGTAAGCCGAGATGGACAACCCGCATCAGAAACCAAACCTTTTTATTTCCTTATTTAAATTCAAAAAGAAGTGTTGCTTTATTACCTTCCTTGTATTATTTTTCAAGAAATCCATAAATTTATTCAAATTACTAAAACAAAAAAAAATTAATAAGGAAACAGAAACATTTGTTGCGTGATTCCCTCCAGTACATCCAATTCATAATTCATTCTTTCAAAATTTAACTTAAACAACATGTTTATTTTCAGAAAATAAGAAAATTTCATTATTCATGAGGCACAACTTTCACTCAAATCACAACCCCCAAATCAGCTGATTTCTGATGTTTCTTCTTCTGACTGAAATTTTAAGGAGAAATTGTTGGCCTTAAAATCCCGCCCACTACTTCACGAAATGTCAGCCTAGATTTTGCAGGCAATTTTTCAGCCCTCGACCAATCAGAATCGCTTAATTAACTCTTGCTTAGAATACGAAACGTGATAAATGCTTTAACACAAAGGATTTGTGACGGTGGTCCGTTCGTTTTAAAAATGGTGACTTTGGCATCGACAACAAAAAAATTAGAAAAAATTTCTACGATGCAGAGTATTTTAAACGAAAACGCGACTCGATCATAGGAACAGCTAGTAGAAGTATTCAAAGTTAATTGAACAACTGCTTGCAAACGCTTAAAACCCCTGGGCATGATCTACAAAAAAGGAAAATGGGTTTTACATCAATTGAAAGAAACATATATCAAATTTGAATCATTACTGGCGATGAAAAGTGGACCTATTGCGACAATCGCAAGCGCAAAACATAATGGCTAGATCAAAGCCAACCACCAGCCTCACAACCAGCACGCCATAAACAAGAAAAGAAGATAATACTGTTTGTTCAGTGGGACCAGAAGAGAATGATGTATAGGTACTATGAACTGCTAACACTTGGTGAAAACAGTTACTGGGGATCGCAGCCGTCAAAAAGAAAAAAACACTGTCGCTAGCAGCCCGATATGGGCCATGGCCTACCTTCTTGACACTCATTTGTGTTGCTCCCGTAAACAACCGATAAAATTAAATCGATCAGTGAAGCAAAAACAACCAGAATATCTCCAAAGACACGCATCAGTTACTTTCCATCATGATAATGACTGGCGTCAATTGGGAAGTACAGTCCCACATGCCATATTCGCCAGACTTGGGGCCTTCTGATTATTACTTGTCTCGATCGATGGAGCACGAACTTTCGGAACAGCAGTTTCGTTTATACGAAGAAGTGGAAAATTAGTTAGCATCAAAAGACGAACAGAAACATCAGATAACATGAAAGTAACCTTACGGCAAAGAGAAATATATATTGAAATTACTACTTAAATTGTAAATGAAAGTCAGACAATTAATCATATTAGGGATTTGAAAAAGTTTTTCTCTTATATCTTCGACCATACTCATTCAAGCAAGAGTGCAGCTATGTTTGAAACGAAATCTAGATTGAATTAAATCTCGTAAGATATTACTCATTTATTTGCTTATGAAGGAAAGAGAAGGCAGGAAATGCTTAGGGATTGGTACTACGAGTATTTAAGCCATTTCTGTGCGACGAAGAAACTTGCCTATCATAAAAGATATTGGCACTTGTTCGAATTACTTTCATTTACTTTTGAAGTTATTGGATGTGAAATCGATAAGAACTTACGATTAAGTTAAGTTCACTAAAAAAGCTTAATTTTTATTTATCCATCTGGAAAGTTGGCCCATAATTTTCGGCCATCTAAGTACTCGTATATAAGGTATTCAGTGGATTGAATTAAAACTGTATCTTTGCAACGATTATTATATTTCAAGAACAACACGTTTGTAGACTTGAAAGCATTTCTGTTGGTTTTTTTTTAAATGGTTCAAAAGAAACACTGTTTTATATATTTCAATGATTGCAATTGTAAAGATTTTTAATCATTAAATATCGGTTATCATGCCTTTTCCTATAACGTTTCTTGGAAGAAAAATGGGAAAAACCACACCAAACAGTCGAACTTTCAGAATGCATAAGTTTCTCTATGAATACGCGTCGATTTTCCGAGTCCCAAAAACGGCAACTTTGCTCCTTTACCTACCCGTCAAGACGGAAACACGCCTCATTGAAAGAATGATTTTTTTAACAAAATTGCCGTCAATTTCAAGTTGGTCTAAAGCACAAACAGAGAAGCGATGCGAGTGCTTATTTTGCTTCAATTCGTAAGCCAATTGAACCTTTATGAAAATTTTTTCTTCAGGCTAGTGCGACTAGTTGCTGAGATCTTTGGCATACACCAGCTGAAGTTGATGCATTATTTCTATCGAATTTTATGTTCAAAATTCGCACTGATTCGGCAACACAGTACCCATTTTGGAAGTAGCATTGCAATATTTCCCAACGTTGTACAAGAGCTAACCTGAATATCTGTAAATTTTCTTTAGCGCATAAAAGCTGTCACTGTCAAAATAACATATGATTCAAAAACCAACAGATCGTCCACCGATTCCATCGACCGATGGAATACGTACCAACATGGAAGTAGTATTGAAAATACCAGCACTCATCATGAACCGCAGCCCCAACAAACATGCAGATAGAATCGAGAAAAAACACTGCTTCACATCGCAGATACTGCAAAGCAAAGGGACAAAACTAGACCCTGAGCATTAAATACAATAACCAAAAACGAAGGAAACAGTAGAAGCTCAAAGGTTGAAATTTCAACCTGAAGTCGATCAGGATGACTAAAGATCCACGAATCATGAATTGCAGGATACTTGGTCGAATTTAACAGCGCTTACTCCAATTTTCTATTGTAAAATCGTCTCACCAAACAGGCTGTGCGGTCTATAATTGATAAATTTACTTTCAAATGTTCCTGCGTCAGTAAGATAACACATCAGCCGACGTACAAAACTATCGCAGCTGTAAATACTTCGGTTTAAAATGAGCCAAATCATTCGATTCCATGCCATTCACATGAAGTGAGAATCTCTGAATTCACATTATGCCGAATTTTGCGTAAAGATCTTGGCGTACACTCTTACACGATTAAATTAAGCCAAAAACAGACGCCTCGTGATCATTCGGAGCGCTATAACTTTTCGATTGAGTTCTACAAAAGCTTGCAGGAAATCCTGAATAATCATTATTGGACAGCAACAAACTCACATGTGCCTCAAGAGAGTCTATTGCATCCACAAAAAGTGGTCATGTCGTGTGGATTTCATGCCAGAGTTCCGATTGGAACGCATTGTTTCGTCGATGAAACTGATCGCCATGTAAGGTCAATGGAGTTTGTCATCGTGCAATATTACGAGTAGAAGACTGTTTTTGACCAGGATTGGATGGAGTGGACATAAATGATATGTAGTTATAACAAGATGGTGGTAGATGCCATACAGCTGGTCAAACAATTGATCTGTTGAAGGGGGAATTTCGGCAATCCTGTAATCTTGTGAAATGGTCTGGTTGAATGTCTGTTTTTGGTTACATTAAGTCGTTGGTTTATCCCAACATGCCAACAACGTTAGAGAGCCTCAGGAAGAATATGTCAGTGTTCCGACCGTTATGTGGGTGGGAAATTGGCTAAAAAAGAATCGAATACTACAAACGTGCTCGCGTTGGTCATATGAACGAGATCGAATTCCATTTATCGAATTCCATTTATCGAATTTAATCTGTATACTACACCTGGAATTAATTTCAGTCCGTTATCTCGATTATTCTATATTTTATTTAAATACAAACTTGTTATGTCCATGTTGGAAAATGCTTTATTTGAAAATTTGAGTAGAGTCGACGCTAACTCGTTTGATATAGATAAATAGGCTGGTATACCGGTGTGTTTGAGTTCAATATTTAATGCATTTTCTAAAAGATTTGTTTTTTTTTTGTCATTCTTTTGCTTCAGATACTGATTATGTAGAGTAGAGCTTGGTTAATTTAAAAGTTTACCAAGTCCTGATGGAAATGATGGTCTTACTATGCACCAGCATAAATAATATATATTTATTTACGGCGCGGCAGCCCAAAAGCCTCAGCCTTCGAAAAAGTCTCCTGCCTGTCTTTGTTCCCAAAAAGCAAAAATGCATAGATACGAGTATTACCTTGTTAGTGATATTTATTGATAACGCATGTGCGATGGGTGAAAAAAAAAACGCAAGAGCTAGACCATGGCCCTATTTATTGAATGAAGATTGACAGATTCAAAACTTCGATTATCTCTGAAGTGTCTTAGCGGTCGATGTTTGTAGGTACTTAAACGAATGAAAATGATATTAGATCAGTATAACACATTTCGATTATACTTATTAAGAGGTAACAACTGAATGTACGTTGGTGGGTAAAACCAAATATACGGGTACATGAATAAGTACTTACCCTCTAAATGTATCAATGCTCAACATACGTTTTTTTCTGATAATAACTTTATCATTATTCTCTTGATCTTGTTCGTTAATGGCTACTTCCGACGCCGAAAAGGTTCTAATTCTCTTCGATGCAAAAATTACAAGTTGAACGATGATTGTTACAAATATATACAAAAACATCACCGAAACTATGGCTAAATATATAAAAACAAAAAAAAACATGAATTAAATTATATACTGAATAATTTCTCATTTAAACTTACACAAGTTCACATTCACCCCTGGCTTGTCCGTTTCTATTGCACAGGAACCATCCGAATTAATTGATAAATTGTAAACACCAAACTCGTCCATTGGTGATTGCATGGTACAAAGAGCAGTGCTAAAACAAATTTTATTCGATTATTTTATGTAAATAGAAATATTTGTGATTTTGCATTCTTACAGATTATTTGGTGCATATTTTCCGACATTTTTGTCAAACACTTTAAAACTTATCGGATGCGCTATGTTAATCTTCAACGGCTCCACTGTATTGTTTGCTAAAATCTCTTTCACTTTCGCAAACGGGCACTGAAAGTATTTAGTATATTTTAAACTATTCAAAAAGATAAAAATAAATAAATGAGACAACTTACAGTGTAGCATTCATCGGAAAGTGAATATATGTACACCTCATCGTCGTAGTTAGATACTGGAACCAAATACGCTTCATCGACTTTTAACTCTCGCATTTGTAGATCACGCCATTTTGGCGTTGTATATTCTATCCAACTTGACATGGTTTACTGAACACAAAATAAAAATTTTAAATTAAATCTAATACAATCAAATAATACAAAATCGGAGAAGAAACAAAACGTTAATAATGTTGAAACACCGGTTCCGTTTTGGTATGCCAGTTGCAGGTAAACATGTGAACTGAATAAAATTTATTTCGTAGGTAGGTTCGAGAGCGTGGCTAATCTCGTCGGCAGTGGGTCAAGTTGCTGGGAACTACAGTAGTGGGGGAGTGATTTCAATCATTGCTTTGATTAGAGGCAACAAGGTTTTTTGTTTATTTATTTTGAGTTATCGTCGTACGTTGAATATTGAATATTTTATTATCGTCAAAGTGCGTTATCGTTACAAATTGAAATTTGTAACATCATCTATCGAGAAGGCGAGAAACTTAAATTAACGTTTGATATCTGAGAACAGTTTAGGTGTAAAGATATGAGCATAAACGAATCTGCATTTTTTTTATAAACATGGCATATGGTAAAAAAAAATACGATAGGCCACTGTTGTATCGAAATCTAATCTTTGTAGTACATATCAGAATCGCTGATGAGGACTTGCGAATCTGACATGAGAACTGCAAATTTACATATCTGAATTAGACCTTCTTTTAAACATTAAAAATAATATAAGGATACGCGTGGTTTCGGGTGGTAATAATTAGTATCAGGCCTCGAACAAGTAGCATCTTCCGACAGGTGCTGGTTCTTTAAATAACGAGAATGAGAGTCTGCAGCCGAACATCTTGCCGCTCTGCCAATAAGCCCTGCTTCACGCCTCCCCGTAGGCCCCATCAGGGAATCTAACTAGAGATTGCGAAGTGTAGGGGACAAATGGCGAGTTTTCTGCGCCATAAACCAGGATTAGTGTTGGAAAAACAAAACAAGACCTATCGGGGCTACTCCGACATATTTGGAGCTCAGGCCGGTAAGGATTTCCAAGACTTAGTCAGGGTCTTGGAAAAGAGATGGTGGCGGACGAGCCCTATATGGGCCAACGGCAACGCTCACATTCCGGAACGGGTTACTCGCTTCGGTGTAACCGACCCCTTGTCATAGGGGCATTAAAAAAGTAACTGGTCCTCCAGGTTGGGGGGTAACTGCCCGGCCATTTAAAAAAAAACAAAATCAAGTTATGAAGGATCAACGAGCCACGGATATGGACGGATGAAGGACAATGAACTTCGGATATGCACGTGGAATGTTAGGTCCCTTAATAGACCACGTGCAACCGAACAACTAGCGGAGGCTCTAGACTGCTGCAAAGCAGGCTTAACCGCCACCCAAGAAATGCGATGGTATGGTATGGTATGGGCCGGACAAAAAGAGGATGAAAAACTGCCACATATACTACGGCGATTGCTATCGACGGCAAAAGCAGCGGTTATTTGGATGCGGATTTGTTGTAGGAGGTAGACTAGGACAAGAAGTCCTGAGCTTCCTGCATGTGAGTGAGCGCCTCGTAGCAATCCGCATCAAGGCTAAATTCATTACATTACATTCATTACAACATTAGCCTTATATGCGGGCATGCCCCCACAGAGGAGAAAGATGACGAAACCAAGGATGCCTTCTATGAGCTCCTTAACAAGACCTACGAGCAATGCCCTAGCTATGACATTAAAATTGTCCTCGGTGATTTTTATGGAAAGCTAGGAAGAGAGGGTATCTTTGGTGGAACGATCGGAAAATATAGCCTGCACGACACCTCCGATAACGGATTCAGGCTAAACAACTTTGCGGCGGGGCGAAACATGTCGTAGCTAGCACGCGGTTCCCACATCTTGGTATACACAAGGGGACTTGGAGAACTCCTGATCAATCAACAGTCAACCAGATTGACCACATTGCGATCGACGCAAGACACTCCTCCAATATTATGGATGTCCGAACGTTCCCGAGGAGCCAACATCGACTCGGACCACTACCTTGTTGTAGCCAAGGATATCCCGAACAACTCCAAGACAAGCTAATACTGTGAGAAATTTCTACGTCAGAAGGCTACAATCGCAAGAGATCGGCTTCTCAGGATGAACAAGACAGAGTTTAGAAGCGCGCGGTCCAGGAAAGAGATTCGAAAGTTTTACCAAAATGTAAAATACACATGCGATGGACCAAACTCCGATCCGAAGTCTATAAAGACGGAAAAGGGAACATGGTAGTAGAGTTGCAGATGACGCTGAGGATTTGGAAAGATCGTTTTTGTAAACTGCTTAACGGCGATGACGAAACAAATACCGCTGTCAGGTAGAGTGAACCTTTCAACCTCTACGATGAAGACCAATAATTCTTTCCACCCGACCTGGATGTAACGAAGATATCAATATCTAAGCTAAGATGACTTGTTAAGGAGCATACACCAACTCATCTCTAAAATATGATCGGAGGAAAGTATGCCCGGTGAATTGAACCTCTGCATTGTTTGTCCGATCATCAAGAAATGAGTCCTTCTGAATTGCGCCAACTACGGAGGCATCAGTCTTCTTAACATAGCATACAAGATCTTATCTGCTGTTTTGTGTGAACGCCTGAAGCCCTACCTCAACAACCTGATAGGTCCATATTAGTGTGACTTCGGGCCACGAAAGTCCACCATCAACCAAATATTCACACTACGGCAGATCTTGGAGAAGACCCATGAGCTTCAGTATGACAGCATCTATAGAGACGAGCTATACAGAGCAATGTCCAGTTTTGGCATCCTTGCCAAACTCGTCCGTCTGTGCAGGATGACGATGGAGAATGCACGCTGCTCCATCAAGGTCGGTAAAGATCTCACCGAGACCTCTGATGTCCAGAAAAGATTTAGACAAGACGATGCGCTGTCTTGCAATTTTTTCAACATCGTACTTGAAAGAATAGTGCGAAACTCACGAGCAAACACAAGAGGCTCTATCTTTCAAAAGTCCGTCCAACTACTCGCATACAGCGACATCGACCAAACCAGAAGAGTGAAGATCCAAAGACTGAGATCAGTGGGTTATGTAGAGCGTATGGACACCAATGCTCTGGTCCGAAAAGCCTTCGAATCCGCTTCCGAGGAACAGCGTAGTAGACAGTAGAAGAAGACCAAGACTCAGGTGGCACACGCAAGTGGAAGGGGAGCTCAACCAACTTAGCGTGCGAAACTGGAGGCAGCGATCGAGCGATCGGGCTGGCTGCTTGAGACGCTTGTTGACTGAGGCCCAGGTCCACCCCGGACTGTAGCGCCACTTAAAGAAGAAGATGCGTGGCTTCTGAAACACATTTTCCAATGTTATGACGCTGCACGTCTAGCTGTCAGTGTTAGAGAAGGATCGGCTGTACTTATCTATTAGAGGGATCCAATAACATTATGAAAGGAAAGTAACTTCACTTTGTAAAAGTAGCTTTCGATGGCTTTTCGACACATATCGAGTACTAACTCGCCTATAACTTGACGAATATTTCTTTTCAAAGAGTCAAGAGTTTTCCGATTTTGTGCATTAACACCGTCTTTTGCAAAGCCCCAACAAAATGCGAAATAACTCGATCAGAAAATGTATTTTATGCAATAAAGCCAAAACGGGAACGTGTTATGTGAAATGTGGCAACGTCTATTAAACCATATATTTTCCACATTCATATCTTCGATTTGAAGCAAAACAAAATTCAGCTTAAATTTAGCTTTAGAATTGACGGTGATGGTGATACATTCCTCATTTCCGAAGAAGTATAAACCAATGACACCACCACACCAAATTGCACACTATAGTCACATGGATGAAATGGTCTTGCGTCAGTTACAAGTGGGTTTCAAGTTCCCCATATTCGACGTCTTAGTTGTTGTGTGAAAATTGGCCATTTAAACGCTGATGTTCATTCAATCATCATATCATATCATCCAATCGGCATATCTTATACGCGCATTCAATGGTCAGCTGGGCTTATAAGGGTGCAATTGCAAATCAAATGTCATAATGTGCCATATGACAAGCCAAAATACTGTGCTCGTTCTGAAATCGATTGAATTGGACCTTTTTCAACGCTTTCACTAGAACGTACATTTCAATTATGGCTAGGCCTTAAGACATCTGTAACAGAAGCAGTTTCACCGAATTTGTGTTACAGCTTTGTCTCTAGAATCAATAATTTTTTAGCAAGTTTTCAGAAAATGCATCATCTAAAATTTATAAAATGATTATCAGATGTTTTCTTCCGAAAGCACATGCTGAAGCGAACCCGGCCGGTGGAGTGACCATTTTTACTTTATCTAGTTTTTGACAGCAGTTCATGAGTGGAGAGGCATACATCCACAAGCAATTCCAAAGATTCCATAATTTGGAGTTTGTCTATTGAAGTAATTAAAGAAAGAGGTGCTCAAAAAGTCAGTCAATGTCGGTATTTAACCACTTTCATTGATGTCAAATAAATTAACGATAAAGCAAACCACCATGTTGGAAGTTAACACGCGTAAGCAGTCACCTATCTGACGGAAATACGAGAAGGCTCAAGTATCCAGTCAGACGCATTGTATGCATTTTTCACTTGCATGCGCGAACTTGCATGAGCTTTCCCGTGGGAACCAAGGCCATTGAAGTCAATTGTATCGAGGTTAGATTTTAAGTATGAGTTTCATTGTTAGGCAAGTTGCGCGGCTTGTTCGCGCGGATATAATTTTTTTTGGAAAACTCCTTACGAAGGACTTTTACTTGGATAATATTTGTTGTACAATATAATAATGACATATGCTGGATTAAAACAACTGAAGGAAAGGAGACAAACGAAACAAAAACAGAATTACATTTTCTTTCTCGTTTTACAATATTTTTATTCAAATTAAAATTTACATCTTATATGAAACCATACTTTACTGCCAAGCGGTTAAGTTTCTTTGTAGCATCTGCACACTTTGTGGTGATAGTCGATCGTACAAGCTGTTGGCTTACATTAAACTTGGCGCATATTAAATAAATGATATCGCCTGTCTTTTCAGTATCCAATCGTCCCTTTTTGGGCCTGGCACGTCCCTTGAAGGCGGGTGATGGGTTACCAGTCAATGAATGAGCGCCTAAGACTCCATCTCCAAAGATAAGTTCGCAAAGCTTCCTCGTTGCTGCTGTATGACTATTCCAAGAAATTTTATCGAAATCCTTACGAAGAACTTCTGTACCATTCGGTCCAATAATAAGAGTTTCCGGGGATTTATCTGAGACTTTCGGGAACTCTTTTGTACACTTTTGTTTCTGAAGATTGGGTGAGCTCGGATTATTGAAACTCAATTTTCTTTTACGAGTACTCCGTGCGATAGATTTGGATAAATTTTCGTCGTTTGATTTATTTGATACTGGTCCAGGTTCTGGTTTAGTTTGTGCAGGTCTTCGTTTTAATAGTGTTATTTGGTAATCTTCTTTATTGTACTGAACTCGGAGGTCCCTAATTTTTTCCTTTACTTGGGACATGACTTGGTCATAGCTTTTCTGCAAAAACTCAGCGTGATCAAGCAATGGATCAAGATCATCGACCTCGGTTTCGTTTGTTTTCTCTGATGTCTGTGGTTGTTCCTTATCCCATTTCTTCATGGCAAACTCAGTGGAATACAATGGCTCCTTATCCGATGGTGGCTTGATGGCTTTTGAGTGAACTACTATTCTAAAAGTGATTTCGTCCAAGTCGTTGACCATCTTGCGAAGCTTGTCCTGAACATCAAAACCAAAACTAGTGTTCAAATCTTTGGAGTTGTTTAGATCCTTGCTTGGCTGAGCGGATGTGGAAGGAGCTTGTATTGTTTGATCCATGACGAAGCTTTGTACTCGTTGTAGTTAATCTTTTAATTATACTCGTACTATTATGGTTGCAGTTACACTTTGAATGTGCCTTACTTTGAAATCAGCTTGGTTTTTATAGTCAAAATTCTGTAATTGGGTGACCTTTTTTTCTGATTTGCAGGTAGGGAATTGCTTTGAATTAAATTTGGGACTAAATTTGCATCTAATTGTGAACACTTTTTACCTGAAAACTGCACAATTTTCATTGCCTAAGTCTTAACATAAATTATTACCTGCCATCAGATTATTACCCAACACTTGCGGTTAGTATATTCGTAAAGGGAGGTACTGAATTGCTTAACAACTTTATTTACTAAGGCTGGTGTCCTTTAATTTTCTGGAAGTGGGATGTTTATTGGGGTCTTACCTTATCATGTAATTAAGAAAAATTCCAAATAAGCCTGTTCTTGCAAGCTAGGTTTGAATATTAAAAGCTTAATTAGTTCGTTAGTTTAAGAGGTATTAACAATATTTATTGATATGAAGTGAAACGATTTATTGGTCCCGTTTGCTATTTGTACTGAATTGCTCCATGCAATCATAAGAAAGTGTGGGAAATAGAGTAGAGTTCAAAAATAATAACCAAACCTCCAATAATCGAATACATTTTAAAATTTAGGGGGATTTGTTTCTTTACTTGTTTATTTGGATAGTCTCGTACTGTTAAATTTCTAAAATTTGTGGTTATTGTCCTGAAAACAAATCTGAACAGAAACCTTCAATTTTTTTCAACTTTGGGTGACTCACTATTATCCAACATTGGGAAATATTGCAAAGTTACTTCCAAAGTGGATGCTGTATTTGAATTTTGAAAAGATATTTCGCTGGAAATAATGCACCAACTGCAGCTAGCAGACGCAAGCTTGCCAAGAAAGTTCGTGAAACTGGTATGTTGATCGATAACCGAATATAAACATTTAGATATGTTCGCTAGTATAGTCCAATTGATTCAGGAATTGAAGCAATATGAACACTCGCTTTGTTATCGCTTCTCTGTTAGGGCTTCAGAGCAGCGCGAAATGAAACATATGTAAAAAAAACCGTTTGTATCACTAATTTTTAAAAAATGAGTGAGAAAGAAGCGTACGCTGCATGTTTTCTTAAAATCTACAGAGTAATTTAATTTCAAATTTCCCTACAATTTACAGAGCGAATCACGCACAGTTCAAAATATGGAATACCAAAGAAAACCTTTCAACAAAGTGGAATCAAGGATAAACAATATGGTAGAGCTGATGGAAAGGCCTTCAGAACAACTGTCTATTGTTATGGAAAGAAAACGTTATGTAATCGAGGTTATATGTACATTGGGAGAAACTCTAGTTCTAATCAAAATAAATGATTGCAAAATGATATTTTAGAATATAGTTGTTGTAGTTGAAAGTGGGAGTGTGACGGTGGTAAGGGACACTATCGCTATAAACAAGACTTTTTAGTAAATCCTGCTGAAAATCATTGCGACATCTTTTTGATTGTTATGGTTGCTCTTGATTTCAAATCAAGAACAAACCTTAAAACGAATGTTCAAAGTTATGGATAAACGCAAGAATTTTATCGACAGTTTGAACTCGTTAAATAAAGTTCCGAAAGTTAATATTTTACAATCTACAAATTTGATTATTAACGGCAAAATCATTAACGTATCTCATATGATATGGTAGGTATTGGTTGACGGTAAGACACACAATGCATTTATGAAAAATAAAGCTAGCGCAGTTTTCTACATATATAAAGCTTCTCCTGGACATAGAGATGTATTTAAGTAAACTCTGAGTTTTAGGGAATCATTACTGCTATAGCTATAACACAAACTTAATGACAAATATTGTCAGGCAAGAGGAAAGAAAGCCAAAAAATTGGTTAACTCAGAAATGAGCTGGGAATATTGATTGGCTTTTAAAAACGTGGAGGGGTAGTACGAATGACTAAAGTAGTGGTCGTACTTTTTTTTAAAGATTCAGCAGGATAATAGGAATAGACCCCGAATATGTAGAGCGTTATCAATTCATGCTACAAGCAAATAAAACGTAACCGGGGACCTTTTCACCGTCATTCTGCACAATTTCATCGAGTTTAGCAGAAATGCAAAGATTAAGCATGACTCTATATCTCATCTCTGCAGTTGCTGAGAGATATGTTTACACTATACGATTATCAGACATGATCCTGTCGAGTCATCTTCTGCTGCATTTAGTCTAGATAACGTTGTGTTTACATAATTTTTTTTTGTAAAGTGATTTTCATCATCAAAGTTAAATAGTTCATTCTGCTTGAAAGCGGAATTTAAGTCTTTCCTGCAGTTCAAATGCCTGCAGTCTGACACCAGTCTTCAAAATACAGCAGGCTGCTGCATAAAGCTATCTAACAGGTGCAATAAAGTACGCTTATGAATCATAGGCATACTAATTGCATAGCTAATATGATTCCAGAGTTCGTGATCAAGCTATTATAAATGCTCAAAACGCACTCTTGAGTAGGGGAATACTTTAATATAATTCCTTGTCAAACAAAGACATTTTAAAATTATTCAAAGTAAAAAGTATAAATAATTTTGAATTGTTTCTAGAATAACCACAGAACTGATATATCTGTTCAAAATTAATTTAATACACCAACACTTTGTTTGATAATACTTTATTTTTTTATATGTATCCTATGCCACCACTCAAATCTCACTAGCTACTCGTAACTCAGTTATTGCTCAGATGAATTGAACAATAACATTTTTAAAATTATTTTACGCTTATAACTGAAATTCTGGTATTTTTAATATGTAGAACCTTGTAGAAACGAATACATTTGTTTCCGACTTGTGCTTTTTAGCAATCTTTATTAAACCAAGAATTTCGTTTGAGCAATTGTGTGAAAGCCAGCACATCAGTTGCTATGTTTCCGACGACTTAGCATCGATGTAATTGCCGCTGCCACTGCCGTCAAGAATAAATTCAACCTCATCAGGCTGTTGCATGGGCTAGACTCAGGCAACAGTAGAATTTTAATTTTACTTGGTAATTCACGTCCCGCACAACTTCTGACTCTTGGTGGGTCACATTGGGCAGAGAGGCCGGTTATTCTAAGAAAACCTTGCATGGTCTAATTATAGAGATAATTTATTAAACGCAATTTGCGCATTGACCTTCAGCTTAAAATCAAACTTTAATCTTCTTCTTTACAATACCTGACAATTTTTGATTAAAGCAGGGGAAGCGATTTGAAGAAAGTTGTGCCTCAATTTTATAAAACTTCGCTTGAAGTATACTGTTATACTTAGTAATTAGAGAAGCTATAATTCGACGTTATAGCTCGACATGGCTTATTTTCAGTTATTATGAATACAATCACATAGTAGCTTGCTCTGGAATGCCACCTTCGGGATGAATAGACTAAATTTACTTGGCTGATTTGATTTGGAGGGAGCTTGTGTTGTTTGATCCCTTATAAGGTTCTTCAACAGAACCTTGAATGTGCCTGCTTAGCAACAACTCAGTTTCTATAGTGAAAGTTTCGCGAATAGGTACGAGTATATAACCCTTTCTTTATCAATTAGTATTGAGAATTTACGGTTATTTTTTTGTTTTAAAAAAAAAATACATATCTAATTATAAATACCTTCTATTTGGCTAAACAGGTAAAGATTTCGTTAAACCTGCGCGATACGCGTGCCCTTTATTTTGTGATGTTAATTAGTTTATTAACTTGCAGTTGCGGACAACATTTCTATTTGAATTACCAATCAGTATCATTCAAATGGCGGGACCCGCATTTCCCTAGAAGACTTTTCTTATCGTAGAGTAGGGAAAACCAAGAGTATTACTCTGTCTGATTTTCTAGAAGAATCTTCATCGATAGCCAGCTGGAGAAATGATTCTTCTATATCGTTTACCATTAGAACAGAGTGGGCACACACACAGGGAGTGGGTATAAACGACATCCAACCGTTGTTGTCTGGATACAACGGCAGTTCTTGAACCTCTTCGAATTGCTCGCACCCCAAATACGACTATTTTGCTAATTAACGTAAAGATGCGGCTGAGCCAGAAGCGGGCCTTATCGCTGGACAAAACTTTGACCTAAAACCATGAATGTTCTTAAAGCTTTTGAAAAACGCAACGTCTAAAACAGAGACGATTCGGAAAATTGGACAGCTTCAGTTTATGCACGAACTGAATTTTGTATGCGATATTGAGGAGGTATAGGGTGAGTTCATAAACGTAAGTGTTTCTAACTTCTTACAATCGAAGATCTTCCCTTTTGTGTCTTTAAACGCATACACTGCGCAGACATTTGTTAGCACTATCGTCATTCATTTTGTGTTTAACATCATGTCAGTGGAAAAAAGAATTAATAAACAACCAAACCTTAGACTTGCTTTTGCCAAATATTATTTTAATAGTCCTTATATCTTTCCACTTCAAAAGCCACACAACTATTCAACACTAAAATCTTTTAATTTTAAAATTGTCTTATTCTTTCTGCAACCAGAATTGAAATGCTTAACTAATCCGCACAAGTATGACGTTTATGAACACAAGCGTAATACAGTCTGACTAAGTTAGTTCTGCACAAAATCTGCATTATTGAAAACACCCACACTTTTGTCGTCCCAGATTTGGAGATGAGTTGATGTATGCTTCGTATAAATCATCGCCTACTGCTTAAAACTGCTCCGTAGTTAAGGCATGGATCCAGCAGCTTTTTTGTACCTAAGCTTTAAAATTGCTTTCAGCCGCTCTATACATAGGTACGATGTATTTCAGGTTTGCATTCACCAACTAGGCGTTTCTTTGAAAACCAGTACATAAGAGAGGACCTCGATGTTGGCTGCTGGATACGTTCAGACATCGAAAACATTTGGGGCGTGTTTTGCGCTGATCGTAATATATCTAATTTGGTTAGCATGGTATTAATTTGAATTCGTTGTGTTAAATTAACATGGAAAATTTTGTAAAGAAATCACAAAAAAAAACTGAAAAATTCTCAAAATTTGAAAGAATAATACAAGAAAAAAATGTCTCTTATGTCATTTAATTCATTCGCAAAATCATTAATCTACAAACAATCTAAAGTTGCACTAAGAGATAGCACAGGTACAGGTACAAGAAAAGAAACGATTGAAATATGTTACTATCCGCAATTGGATTCTGCTGCGGATATTACCTATCGGCAGTAAAGCCGATGTTATCGGCAACAGTTGTTGTCCTATTTCACTGCGTAAAACATATCTCAAAAAAACGCACTGACACAGACGAATACTTAACAGATTTTTGTCCTTCCAAAAACGGTGGTCACTGATTGTCGTTGGCTATGTGATCCTTTCTGTGTATACGTCTAAACTGTCAACAATGTCAATTCGTCTCACATTTCAAGATCGACGTTGTCCATATTACACATACTCGTACCTAGTGAACGTGTAAAGTAAACAAAATGCTACTAATTGGCTAATTTAAACGCAATCTTACATGATTATATTATATTATTATAAGAATAAATAGAGTTTATCGGGTACAGAGCCATGATCAACGACTTTTTGTTTCCAAAAGTTCGACATTTGGTTTTCACAGGATCGTACCACATGCCGTACTGCCTGTGAAACTGTCGAGTTATTGAAGGATGTGTTCAATAGCATCAATGTCTCCAAAAATGGGTCCGTGGCCATAATTACTCATAGATCGATTCTGATTAAGGCGGTACTCTTAGTGGAGTTAAAATCCTACACTCCTTTCACCTACTTTACACAAGCGAAAAGGACACAGAACTTATGCTTAGTTCAGACGATTGTCAGGTTCGACAATATTGTCAGATCTGTCAGTAAAAAAATTGTCTTAAATGTCTTACAACCGTGTGAGCTTACAATTTTTTATGACAACATTGTAAGAAACGTCATTGTCAGGTCATTGTAAGACGGCCACCTGACAATAAAATAAATAAAATAATGAAATTGTCAGGTAACCGACAACCATCTGAACACGTCTGAACACACAATTTGTATTAATTGTCAGAGATTGGAAAATTGTCAGACTCATTGGAAATTGTAAGAAGGTGTTGTTAATAACATCTTACAATTTCTGACAAGTTCTCAATCAATGGATTTATGTGAAGAACAAAAAGTTGAAGACGATGTAGAAAAATCGCCAAAATCTTTATCTTAAAAAAAAAACAAAAAAGTTATATGAAGTTTTTATGGCAATTCTTCATCATCACTGTCTTCCAACATATAGACAGTTAAAATGGTATCAAGCTGGATATTACGTTCTATTTTATTTAAAATATTTCAGATATTTCACTTTCACTTTTCTCTGCACACGACGAACAAAACTTTCAGTTTAATTTCTCTGACAATGCCTTTCAATGTATCAAACAATTTTTCATAAACAAACCTCTTCCAATCGTGTGAACTGACAATTTTCAACCTGATAATATTTTCAGAAACGTCATTGTCAGATGGCCAACTGACAATGAGATTGTCAGACTTTATACCAATCGTGTGAACTGACAATTTTTCATTATAACATTTTTTGCAATTGTCAGCTGATTTGCACACATTGTATGAAAAATGACAGATCTAACAATATTGTAAGACCTGACAATCGTCTGAACTTAGCTTTACGTTTCTCTAACCAAACTTACCATACAGTTAATACCGGCTTAAGTAAAGTCGAACGTCTGGTATATGTGTCATATGTCCAATGCAATTAAGAAAAAAAAAGCATATCAAACTGATTTCGATTTTCAATGACATTAAAATAACTTTTTCCCCCCATAATTTAAAGAAAAGTTCTATATCTGTACATAATTTGTATCTGCACAGTGGCAACACTAAGCACAAACACCGAATGTCAACAAAAACGTATTGGTTTTAAGAATGAGAAAATAAACAAATTATAGATTCGAAATTGTTTAATATTAAATATCATACTTGCGTGCTGTATATGCTGCGAAGTTTATGAAAAAATATATTTGCAGTTCATAATCTTTGAAAAACAAAGCACAAACTTTTCTTATTGTTCTTGTTTTATTTACACTTGAAATAACACACATCACTTGATGGTACAGCAATCTTCTGTCATTGCTCACCATACAACGTCACTGAAAGCGCACGCTCGTACTCGAAATCAGTAAGAAAATTATTCGGGCTGATTAGGCAAACAAGAAATGTGTCAAAATTTAATCAACAATTTGAATCATCATTTGAAGAGGCAAATTTTTTTAACAGTATTTTTGTATCACATATGTATATGTAATTGTATTGGATACAACTTTCAATATCAATAAACAGTAATGTGAGTTTTGGATATTGGATACCAAAAGAAAGATAGCCGCATCAAACAGTGCTTTCTTTTAAATGTAATTTATCATTAGTCTGTTCTGAACTTGCCACTTCGAAAATGAAAATTTTGGTTGCCAATCTGGCAAGTCCCGTTAGAAGGTATAATCTAATGGTCTAATGTAGGCCAAGATTTTTTCGAAAAAAGTTTTTACACAGTAGACGGACATAAACCAAATTATTGCCAGCAATCAAATCGGAAATTCCAAATTTTCTGCCACATTTTCACTTACAACGAATACAGTCTCGGTAGTCCTCTACTGCGTTGTCCCTCGGGGCGTTGGTGTCCATCCGCTCTACATGACTCAGTCATCTCAGTCGTTAGATCTTCACCCTTCTAGCTAGCCCGGGTTGAAAGGCTTATACATATACGAGTACGCGAAAAAATATTTAATTTTTTTTTACATACGAATGAAAGGAAATAAGTGGCACTCATTGAAGTATGGGTTCAAAAAACCAGAAGAGGAAAAATGTTAACGCTACGGCGATTGTATTATGTTTATGTATAAACATGTGTTTTAGTTTCAAGTGGTCTGAACTTTTTATACGCACACCTGAGCCGAATAAAAACGACCCTCATTACTGAACGAAACGATCCTTTCGCTTGTTTCGAACTCTCCAGAATGTGATCGTCTCCAATAATTTCGCTGCTTAAGTGAATTTGTTTGCCCTTAGATTGAAGATTCGAATCCTGAATGCTTCGGTTACTTGAATAATATCTTTAATGTGTATTGAAATAACGCCAACGCAGCTAGTTCCGATTATTTGCCTGTAGTTTTTCTGAAAACATGTGCAAATAATCTTATTCAACCCCTTGTAAGTATCTTTAGATTTTCGATCTCCTTGCGGGTTTTTCCTAGATTCTGGAAAAGCGCCTATACTCTATTCATAAAAAACTACCGTCCCATTTCGAAGTTATCCTGCATTTAAAGGGCATCATTTATGGCGCAATTTTCTTTTATTGCACATCTATCTTTGCGCCGAACTTACATGGATATTTAAAATTCAGATCAACCACTATTAGCCTTATTGTGCTCTTTTATAGTAAATTGAAAGTACTACAGAAAGGGAAAGAAATAGATGTAATTACTACTGACTGTATCAAGGCCTTCGATAATATTTTTTTCTTCATTCTTTCGAACTCTATACACTTAGTTTTCAACCTGAACAGATTTTTAGGTTCAAATCCTAATTGGAAGAACGCTATTACCAAGTGCATTTTCGTTCTCGTTTGTCAGAACCAATCAAAGCCACTTTAGGTATTCCACAAGGCAGTCACTTTGGAACACCTGTAACTTCGGTCACTCAAATCCAGGAGTTGGGTGTTGTCTAAGATACTGAACTTAATTTCAACATTAACATTGATACCATAATTAGCAGAGTTTACTTCACCTGGGCCTTGTTAAACGATGGCCCAAAGCAGCATTTCGGACATGCAAAACCGCTTTTCGACGTCTCTCGGCTTGAGTTCATGTGGAACTCAATTTCCTTGCTATTGAATATATCCAGCTGCTTTTAAACGTTTTGAAATGGCTGCTTGAGTGACACCCAAAGATTCTGCGAGCTCTTCTTGTGTTTGGTAACAATCTTGATAGAGTAATGCTTCCAGTTCTTCATCTTCAAACTTTTTTGGCTGCCCAGGACGTTCATCGTCTTCCAAGCCAAAATCACCACTTTTAAATCGTGCAAACCACTTGGCACGTTCGCTCAGCTAGCGCATGTTCACCATAAACTTCCACCAAAATACGATGACTTTCGGCAGCAGTTTTCTTCATATTAATTTTTCAGGCACAAAGTTCGACATATTTGAGTGAAAAAAAATTATTGTTGTTAACGCTTCAAATGAATGACATATACTGAAATGACGTACAATGACAGTAGCTTTCCAACGCATGTTCCAATAGAATAATAACAATTTAATAATACAAGTTGCGCCATCTCTTAGCAAACCGCACGAATTGAGTTATAGACCCAAAGGCTAAGTATGGTCCCCTTAATATGAAGCAAATTGTTGCGACTCGTTCTTCGCAGGCTTCTAGGTGGTTAACTGCTAAATCCTTCTGCTATGATGAACTATTACCTCTGGAAAATGGTTGCAAATCTGTCGATATTCTCTTCATCATCAACTCTTAACCGGGATGATCGACTGCCCCTCACTGTTGAATCAGAATTTTTTCGTCACTATTTTTCGTCTAAATAACCACCGACCGGTGTATAGTTCGATTTTCACTTATCACTTCTTTCGACTTTGATCTTCCCTGTCCTCTAGATTTAGTTTTAGTTTAAGAGCAATTTGTAATAAATTCAAATTCATAAAGTTGTACGGGGTTGACTTAGACTAGTTAAATGTTAAAGTGGTGTTTGATTTCCTGACGTTGTATCCGTTCTGTAAAACCTCATCAAAGTCGCGACAAAATATTTATTTTATAGATTGCTCACTTGCGAAACTTAAATGAATATCAAGGAAGAAAATGATTTATTAAAACAAAAAAAACACAGTATCTAAGTAAAAATGAGTTTGCACAATTTTATATTCAAATAAAATATATTGTACAACTCTAGATCTATACATTTTATAAATAATACAAATTATTAACACAGTTTTAATTTAAGTTGTTCATTCGAGTACATAAGAGACAAAAGTACATGCAAACACAACAGATGTTTAAGGCGGCTTACACTCGTATAAAATAAATAAAAAATTATTATAAAAAAAGAAAAAAATATATATGAGAACAGAATTTCCTTCAAAATAGAGAATTTAAACATCCGTGTATTTGCCTGCATTGGGAAAAGTAGAGAGATCGTGAGTCACAATCGAATTTGTTCAAATAAATTTGGGAATGATTAAGTTTACTTAAAAATTATACAACACTGATAAATTAAATATTGTGTACATACACTACATACAAAAATAAATTTAACTACGTCATTAGATGTAAATCGCTAAATAACTACGTTTATTGTTATTGTTTGCGATACATAAACAATTTCATGTTTCCTATGTTGTGCTAGTATTGAGATTATCTAGAGAAGTCAGAAGTTTCTGTTTCGTTCGTTTATTGCCAGAACACACGCACGTTATTAAATTAGTTAGTTGTTTCTTTGAATATATTCCAAGATTTCTGTGCGTTTCAACCCAGTCTTCAAATTGTTCCACAGGGTAGTAATATGCTTTTAAGTAGACATCAACATAAGATCGATGCTCAGAAAATTTAAGGCCAGATATAAGTTCTAGTATTGACATGAAGTTTGTAAAGTCTAATTGCATGAGTGCTCTGCCACCAGCTGAGCATTTTTTTGCATTAGAAAATCTAGAGCAAATTTAAATTGAAACTGAAATGGATTATTTACTAAACTAAAACAAAACAAATTACCCTTCGACTAATAAATGTGTTGCTATGCGTGCCATTGTATTCCAGATGGCTTCCATAGGTACAGCAACTTCTTTCGCAATTTCCTCCAATCGCATTGCAAAAGTTTGCACATTCTAAAAGTGAAATTAATTATCTTTGTGTATTTGGAATTGAATAATAATTGTATTTACCCGATTCATGATGTCAACATAGCCGCTGTGTTGGTAGCTCACATGATTCACATCCCATTTAACTTTGGCCATGGCTGCAAGAATACTCGGAAGATCGATTATTTTTGAGGTTACACAAGTATAGACAGGTTTCGCAATGCTTGTCATAAAATCAGAATGCTCAAAATATGACACTAGAATGCTTCGTTCATTGACAGGCAACAAGTGATTTAAATAGTTTTTTAGTTGTTGGAATTGCTGGGTCATACAGGACCCACTCTCAATAGCAACTATTCGCAGGGATAGTCCATAAAGTGTATCAGGATTTGCAAGTTCATTATTAATCTAAACGATGGCAATCAATTAATTAAATTTGATTAAATTTACTTTATTCGGTCGAAAGGGTAACATTACCAGGGAAGAGAAATTTAGAGGCCATATTTTTATGTTAGGAACAATCTTTTCTTCTATTGTCTTAAGTTTAAGGTCCATTTTGCTTGTATAGAAGTTCTCCATTTGTACGTTCTGCAAAAGAAAAAGGGGGGGTATGAAAAATAAAATAGAGTTAAAGTTAAAGAAAGCATTTTAAAGAAAAAAAAACAAAACAAGCAATGACACTCGTACTCGTATATTGAGAAACACAACTTCAGCGACCACGAATAATATTTAAATATAAATTGTAGATTTACAGCGCTCAATTACCAAGGCTTCGAGCATTAATGACATAGTCTAATAACAAACGGAGGCAGGTCTTATCGTAAATCGTAAATCGCCACCGAAGGTTGCTACTGTTTGACCAGTAACAAGCTGCCGGTCATTGATCCTGTTGAATGACAGGACTACCGGAAGTTCACACCAGGACTTAAAACATGGTCCGCGGGAGTCAGGCCCCCCGGACTACGGTCCGGGAGTAACTCTAAGATCAGCGAGAGTTCTCATTTCAGGCCTCGACTTGCACCAATGCTGGAGATTATGCCTTAAAGACAGTTCACATAGATATGCCTACATATAGAGATACAAAACTGAATTTACCTGTTAGACACATCGAGAAGCCGTCATTTGGTCTGTCGGCATCGGCTATCTCTACCAAAACAATAAGACCACTAGGAAAAACCCCAAACATGTATCCCTTTCTCATTAAAATTAAATTAACCGTAAAAGTCTGCCGTAATATTTTTTGTCGTTGATAACAGTACTCTCTTTCAAGCAAAGAGCATCATGCAAAACGGAACCAAAGTTGAAGGAGCTGCCAAGGAGTGCGGTAAAAAAAAATAAAACCAGTTTGCTTGTACCCATTTTTTTGATGGCGATGATTTAGATTTGATTTTGGTTTTCAAGAATAATATTGTAAGTATAAAAATAACAAAACATTGTGTATTAGATGTATAAAATTATTTACGGGAACAGGCAATATTGGTCTTGGACAGCACTGCTCCATAACCGAAAGAGATGTGATCCAAAAGCTCACACCGGAAGGAATGTCACGGCAAAAAGTGGCCAAACTTATTAAGAGATCAAAAACATTTGTTTTTAACGCCTTACAACCCCCAAAAAACACCACACCAACAGGTTGACCACGAACAACATCCCCGAAAGATGAAACCCAAATCACTCGCCTCTCCAAAAAGGCCCCATTTAAATCAGGTGCAGATATTAAACGGGAACTAGACTTGCCTATCTGTTCTAGAACAGTGTGAAGGAGACTAGAAGAACAACAACTCTTCGGAAAAAGTCCCAGAAAGGTCCCACTGCTTACCAAGAGGCACCGAAAGAATCGTATCCAGTTCGCTAAACAACATCTGGACTGAATAGGCCCAGAAAACGAAAAAAAAGTCGCGAAATATTCTTTAGTCAAATGAATCCAAAATAAATTTAGTGGGATCGGATGCTAAGAGGTGGGTCAGGCGTCCAAAGAATGCAGCATATCAGCCCCAGTACACCAGGAAGAGCGTCAAGCATGGAGGCGGAAATATTATGGTTTGGGGATGTTTTTCATTGCATGGTGAAGGACGAATATTCTGGATAAAGGACACCATGGACCAGCATTTGTACACCAAAATATTGGACGAGATCATGCTACCATATGCTGAGTGGGAGATGCCTCTTAAGTGGTAGTTTATGCACGACAACGACCCGAAGCATACGGCAGGAAAAGTGAAAAGGTTGCTAGAAGAGCATAACGTTGATCCTATTACCTGTCCCTCTCAATCTCTAGACCTCAATTCGCTGGGAAATTTGTGGGCAATCGTAAAAAGGTCCTTTGGTGCCGAAAAACCCAGGAGTAGAATTGAAACAGCATGGTACTGCATTCCAACGAGTACAAGCCGCACACTGGTCGAGTCCATAAAAATAAAGGGTATTCCACTAAATACTAGGAATTTTAAAAGAAAATCATAAATTTATTATGTTTTCCCACATTTTGGTGCAGTCCCCTTTTATACATGTCATTTGGAAGAAAAAAAATATTTTTTTTTTATAAATCAGAATATTTCTTAATTTTTTAAAGAATAATCAAAAAATACGAAATATTTGAGTTTTTTAATGAAATTTGATACCTGATACATGTAACAATTCTTTAGCACAAGGAAAGTAGATTTCGTGCTTTCACGGCTGCAGGAATCGTGTTGGCATTTGCATAAGATAAGAGTAAAATACACCACATCAATATCATCATCATTATCATAACTGAAACTCGATTGCTCTTGAACATTGAAAGATTTTAAGAAGAAATACTTGCAAAACAATTGAACATATAGTATTCTGTGACAAGAACGCACCATGCTTCTTCTCTGTTTGTTACAGAACAGTTTTGTTAACTGTTCACAATTTAAAGTCACAAATATTTACTATGTGTTAAGATAGATCAATCATTTGGTTCTTTTAGCACAATGGATTGATTTACATAATAAAACTTTACTTTCCTAATGGACTAATTCAAATTATATCAAATGTTCCCGAAAATCGATATTCTTGAATATTAAAAAAAAGAAGCTGGACAATCAATTTTCCCGATATTTTCAGGAGTGCTGCAAGGGTTGATTCTGGGGCAATTTTATTCACTATTTATTTGTACGATTTTCCATTTGATAACCTCGTAGAAGTTGAGCCAGAAGGAATTCTTGAATCGAATTGACACATTGATTCCAGCAAATGCTAAAACACACTGTTAAAAATAGAGCAAACCTTGCTAGTTGGTTATTGTTGTACCAGAGGTAAATAGATGTTCGATGTGTCCTTTTTACAAGAAGGCGACGCGGCTGAATATAAGAAGATAAAGAACTATTATATTAGTTGTTTTATTTGCTACCTTTAAATTAGAATACATATTTGTTTTCCCTGTGATGCCTTTAAAAACTAGATGATTCAGACCAGTTAGCTTCCTCTCGAATGTCTATCACTAACCGCAATTACGTCTTGGTCTGCGTTTTCGATCAGATAGTCAGTAGGTATAATGAAACAGACAGTATAGTTTAATCATATACATACGAGGGTTGTCTGAAAAGTTTCCGACCTAACAATAATACAAGACATTTTTTCTCAAAATTTTTTTTTTATTTTTCTACATAGTCTCCTTGTAACTCTACACACTTCTCCCAGCGATGCTCCCATCTCTCTAATCCGTCCAAATAGTACTTGGCAAAATAGTCTCTGCAAAATAATTATTCACGAAGGTGATTGCCTCCTCATTTGACGAAAATCTCTGATAGATCTGTTGAATAAGGATGATGGTCAAGCAGTTCAAACCGTAGTTCATGGATTTTCGTCATGGCAACCGCTGCGGTGTTAGACGGCGCGTTGTCTTGATGAAACAGGATTTTCTTTTTCTGCAATGTGACCGTTTTTCCGCAATTTCTGCCTTCAGGTTGGCAAGTAATGATGCGTAGTATGCTCCGGTTATGATTTTCCTTTTTGAAAATAATCGATCAGAATAACTCCTTTACTATCCCAAAAAAAACAGTCGCCATCACTTTCCTAACCGAAAAAAACATTTTTTGCTTTTTTTGAGCCGACTCGCCATTTGCAGTCAACTGTTTTGACTGAAAATTTCTTTCGGGCGTATAATAGTGTATCCAAGTTTCATCTACAGTAATAAATCGGCGCCAAAACTCGGATTTATTGCGCCTGACCGGCGCCAAGAGCGTTGGAAATGTTCATCCGAACACGTTTTTGGTCTAACGTAAACAAACGCGGCACCCAACGCGCGGACATGCTTAAAACTTGATACAATATGTAACAAACACGTTCTTTGGACATTTTCATAATCTCTACTATCTCTCTCACTTTAATTCGGCGGTCGTCTAACACCATTTGGTGAACTTTAGCAATGTTGTCGTCAGTTTTTGGACATCCCGAACGTTCATCATCTCCCAAGCTCTTAAGTTCTTACGGCCACGTTTAAATTCAACTACCCAAAATTGCGCTGTGGTAAATGATGGTGCAGAGTCCCAATACATAGAGTCCAATTCATTTTTGATTTGCGTTGGCGTATTGCCTTTCAAAAACAGCTCACATCGACTCACATAAACGACTGTCCACTGTCAAAAGATGCACAACTAGCATTAACTAGCTTTTATTGACGATTGCCGCTGTCTTTACGTAGCGGTCGGAAACTTTTCAGACAACCCTCGTATATGTACGTTAGCGTGAGGCAGTGAGTTAAACATGTATCATAGAAATGGAGACGAGTGTAGTGCCTGTTTAGCCCAACATATTCATTTACTGTCGTTACTCTAATCCACAATACTAATGATTCGTCTTCCACGAGCTTTCGGTCCGAGTTTTACATGCCTTTAAATATTGGGTTGACGAAGACAGCTTTAATGAAAATCAAAATAACCAGCGCGATCTCCCTTTAAAATGCTTTTTCAAATCTGTGCAACATATTTTGAAGCGGAGTTTCGAAAGCTCTTCCACGAGAGATATTTAAACAGAGCTTGCACTTTCAAAATAGCTACGTATGTGCAAACATTGTCTGCATTCCCTTTCAAAATCGAATAGGTTTGTCAGATATTGTATGCCATCGGTTCCATCCGACTTAAAGGCTTCAAAGAAAGTAGCAGTCTATTTGGTTGCTTTATCGGTCACCACAATCGGTGATAAATACCAGCTACGGGTGACTAGGTGAGCAGAAATTGAGCCAGTTCTAATCAAGTTACCTAGGAAATGTGTCTTAAGAAAGAAACAGAGCCTCTGCCTCCGTCTCAGTTTCTCGGAATTCAAATCGGCTTCTTAATTCTTTTTGCGTTGATCCATACAGATTAAAAACTTACTCCAAATTAGTTTTAAGTGACGTTAAGTCTGCGAGCCACCATTGACCTGACCTGTGATCTGAACTGTTAGTTACAAACCATTACTATTGACAACCATGTCACACGATAGTATAAAGGCGACAAAATGATAAGCTCTCAATTTACAGTTACTGCTATCCCAGAAAGTATTCCGACCACTTCTGATCTTTCCGATTAGCTATCATATTGTTGTTTATAACCCTTTAAACATTTGTAGCAACGCATGAGGTTTTTCACCAACCATAGTTACTGTACGTATTCAAGTACGTGGCCACTAGGCCAAAAAATAATGTTCAATTTCAGACCGTACACCAAAAAGCAGGAAAAAATATTTCTGCGGAATTCAGCAATGCCAAACCCCCGAAAGTTAATATTTCTGCTAATGAGCATAGAAGAGCATAACTCCATTCTCTGTGCACAAAAGGGCAAAAATAGGCTAAACGTGTGAAGAGGCTGCGAAATGTAACGTTATGTACTAATTTTTCTTTTTAGTACAGTGCAGAACTTAATGAAAATATTTTATGTCTTTACGCTGTACTTGAAAGAAAAGAGATCACTCCAATGTAATAACTCACGTAACAAGTAGTAAGTGTGCAAGTACTCGTATAAAGATTTTGTGGAAGAATTGGCATTAGCCTTCAATTATTATCAATAAAAATTTACTTACGGAATCCTTGGCGAAAATTTCATGAACTGCGTAACAGTAAAAATCAATCAGTTCAAACATACTGCTAACAATTTTCGGTGAAATACAGTGCAGCAATTTACACATTTGCAAATATTTTCCGATACATCGCAGCACGTTTAACGAAGTGTTATTCACTATGACTTGCCTGAATAAGAAAAAATGAAAAACATCAACTCCAAGGTCCAACAAATGATTCTCATAAAACATACTGTGAACCACCATTGCCATCATCCTCATCCTTACTTTGTGTGCTCTTTTCATCATCACTCTCTTCAGAAAAGTAACAAGATGCTTCATCGACAATTCCTGATAAAATGTCCTCTTCAAGCATAGCCGCATCAAGACCACCATCAAATGGTGAACTCTTTTCCGAAAATCGCAAAAAATACCCACATGATCCATATATCGAACTGCCACCGTCATGGGAATGCGCCGAAACTAGTTCATCACAGTTATTATTGCTGGTTGGGCTATTATTCGAGTCTGTTGGTAGAATTGCAATATTCGGTGATTTGTGCCGTCGCAAAGTGTTGCGCACAGAACGAAATTCCTTTAATTAAATTTTAACCAATAACAAATATTTCCAAAAAATACAATTGAACAAACCTGCAATTGAAGAATATTACTAAACGAATCGACAACCGTCCATGATTCATTATCAAGGAAAAGACAAATTTCCTCCAAGCATGACACATGATATCGATTAAAGAATTCTTCACTTTGCGTTTGCATCGTTGCAATCAATTTCTCTGAATACTCTCCACAGAATTCTACACCGACTTTTTGTAATCTTTGAATTACCGATAGTACTTGTATAAACTGTTCGTGCTTAAGTGTTCTTAATTTTGTACTAGATAAAAAGACACACATCTTCGACTGTATATCATTCCATATACGAGATTGGCCTTTTTTAAGTTTCTCTTGAATATAACTGTCAGGTGAGTCTTGTGCGTCTTCGGGATATAATTTATAGTTCTGATGCCACATAACAATCTGATAATACGAAGCTAAAATAGTCCAACAGGTTTTACACAAACTGATTAAGCATGGAATGTATTTGTCAGCGGCAACTTGTTCACATAGTTGTTCATATAAATACTTGAGATTCTCGTCAATGTTTGGATCGTTATAAGCACGTAACACGGAATTCACAGATGAGTGAATCGATGAAATGAAATTAATATGAAGCTGCAGTAAAGAAATTTTTTAACTGAATCACTGAAACTTGAAACTATGTTATCAAGGAATGTCATACCTGATCCATAGCAAAAAGTGATTTATTAAGAAGCTTATATGATTCTTGGAGTTTTCCATATTTTTTTATGTCGAAATTGAGAATAATCTGAAAGCATTCGAATGAATTAAAATTGAAAATGTATTTTAAGTAGTAGCTTACCTCATTTAATACCGTATCCAACTGGAATTCTGTCATTAGCAAGGTCTCTTGTAATTTCTTTGTAAGGGACTGTACACTGTCATATTGAGTGTATTCGCCAGCAGAATCTTTACATTTTAATAATAATCCTATTGCTCCTGAAAAGTTGCCATCAGCGAGCATAGTTTGTACTTCAACGTCTGTTGATTTCTAAAATGTTAAATGATACAAGAAGTTGGATTTATAATACGTTTATAAGTTTGGTTTAGGTAATAGGCAAACACAAGGAAAAAATAAAATACTGGGCTCTTTAGCGGTCATAGTAGATCGTAGATATACAGTATGTACATCCAACTATCACGAAAGTATGGCATCGTGGAACTGAACGCACATGATAGCCCCGTCGAGCACTTTTTCTTCAAATCGGAGGACCAGTATATAGAAATAGTAACATTCTTGTCAAAGTTGGGCTGTGTAAATAAATATACGAGTACTATGTCGGCACAACGACTCATAAAAGTTTGGAACTAGAAAACGTATTACCTCAAATGTAAAATTGATATAATATGCGTTGAAGAAATCAAATGGCGAAACATTGGAAACAGAGCCCGACACTTGAGCTTGCAAACGAAAGCGTAACAAATGAATCCTGTTGACAACTTATAATTGAACATGCAACGCGGAATGTTGTAAGAATGTAAGCGCAACAGAAAGAAAGCATTACCTACAGCACGTGCGATAGCAATAGAGGCATTCTATTGAGAATTCAAAAATGTTACCCCCCCTACCTATGACCTGGCGAAAAGCAAGGGAGATGTTCAACCTCGAATCACGGTTCAAATAATATAATATTTTTAATATTGCGGCACAGAAAAAAAAACTCAAAGGAGATTCAATAGCCGAAATATATTGAAGAGTAGCTAACTCCCTTTTAACAGGGCACAATAATGGGAACAGGCAACTTTAATGAAAAGAGTATTTTAACGTGCAAAAATGCAAATGCAAACGCGTAAAAAATAATGAACTCCGACATATGGAAGACAAACTGAAATTTTCAATCTAAATGACTTCCGTTCTTGTTAAAGGCAATTGAATACCAGTCATCTGCATGGATACATTCACACATTGAGTGGACAACTTGATTCATAGATACTTCTCATTACTCACTGTACAATGAGACCTGTGAATGAGTCTGAGTGAGTGCGGGTGTTAAAGTTGGGTTGTGCTGTCGACCGTCGAAATTCATTCTCATTCGTCTCATGGACGGGCCAACTCACATTCACACTACTCACAGGCGTTGAATATGCGTGAATACTTGTGCGAAAATTAACGTATACCTGTTAATTGAAAAAAAAAAAAAAACCCAAAACACACAACAGAATCCCAAAATTTTCTGCGGAATAACTCGAGTAACTGGAAAGCGCTTTGCACTCTTATTGCATGTCACATTTGTACCGTCGTTTTCCAGTACAGCATTCACATATACCCAACATAAAGAATGCTATGGGTAGTGAATAATGATGAGTGCGAATCATGGGTTGTATGAATCCTGTGAGTTATGAGACATCTTCTTCTTCTTCTTATCCTTTTATTAACCCTTTCCTCGTTATACGAACTTATGCGTAACGAGTTTCCCATTTTTACTGCACCGCTGCTGCTCCGCTTATGGAGTTGGCTAATGTCGCAGACCGCAGAACGCGTCTACATAATGCTCGGTCCTGGATCGCTTCAGTGGTTAACCCCAGACGTTGTTGCGCATTTGCCATCTGAGAAATCCAGGAATTCTTTTTCCGACCTCGTTTTCTTACAGTTGGAGTGACCGTAGTTGATAGTGCCTTTTTAACCGGATTTTCCGCAGATCTTCTTTGAACGTGGCAATACCAACTTATTCTATTCGCCTCAAGCTGTTCGGTTACCGAATTCTTTATATGTAGACTTCCTCTTATACGATCGTAGATCTAATGCAATCGCGTTTAGTGACTCCACTAGACATCCTTAACATTTTCATTTCCGCTGCCGTCATTTTGTTTTTAAACGCTTCGTACACTGTCCAGCACTGTGAACCGTATATAAGAGCTGGTCTAACATCCACCCCACACTCACTCTGTGGTTTACGTCGTCGTCACATTTCGCTTCCATGTTAACGATTGATCCTAAGTACTTAAAGATAGTGCTTTTCGGAAGAACTATTCCGTCTAACATTATATCCGGAACAGGTCGCAACGGATGCGCAAATGGGCACGTCAAATGCTCCGTCTTTGAACGACATATTTTAAACCCGTTTCTCTCTAGCGCATTTCTCCATGAATCTAAGGCGTTCTGTAAATCTTCGACGTTATCGCTAAGTATAACTGCGTCGTCAGCGAAGAGAATTGGCGTTACATTTGCTTCGCGCATGCAGTCTTTTAAAAGATAGTCGAGTACTACGTTAAAGAGGAAAGGGCTAAGTACGCTTCCTTGATGCACTCCGACGTTAACTGGAAATTCTCTCGTTAGTCCAGCAGAGCTTTTAACCACAGTTTTCACGTTTCCGTACATGTCTTGTATTATTCTAACATACGTTTTCGGTACGTTTTGAGACCTCAGCGCGGCCCATATAAGATCCCTAGGCACTCGATCGAATGCTTTCTCGAGGTCGATAAATACCATGTGTAAATCCTTAGACGAATCTCGGTGCTTTCCATTATTATTCGTAGGCTTTGGATAGCGTCCACCGTCGATCTTCCTTCAACAAATCCACACTGGCTATTATCGAGCTTTATTATTTGCCGAAGACGTTCGTTTAAGACTCTTTCGACGATTTTCATTGTGTGTGACATAAGCTTGATTGAACTGTAGTTGTTGCATTCTCGAGTGTAGCCTTTTCCTTTGTATAATGGAACCAAGAAGCTACTTCTCCATTGATTCGGCATAGGTTGTCCACATTTTAATTTATTTAAAAGTTTCTATAGCCAAACGCTGCCGATTCCTTCCATCTTCGACCAAAACTCTGATGGAATGCTGTCTGGTCCCGCCGCTTTCCCCCGCTTCATTTTTCTGATTGCTATACTTATTTCTTTGATTGAAAAGTCCGAAACTTCCTCCTCGAATAGACCAGCTGTCGGCACGATATCACGTGGAAACTGTTTGTTAAGCAACTCCTTGCAGTATTCAAGCCACCGGTCACAAATTTCCTTTTCATTTGTTAATAAGCGACCGTCTGCGTTTTTGATGTATTTCGGCGAGGTTATTTCCATTGAATTTTTTCTCCTCTGTGCAGCGAGCTTAAAAATACTTGGCATTTTGGTACTGTACAACGTTTGAATTTCTTGGATAGCTTGTCTTCTATCCGCCGATCGTGAGGTTATTTGTTCCAACTGCTGGTACAGGTTTTCCGCTTCTGCCGCTCGAGTTCGAGCCAGGACTTTCTTTGCGATCTTTTTAAGGCGCTCGTATTCAAGAGCCAGTCGAGCTTTTTCGATATCGTCGCTCCGATCGCATTTTGTCCACGCTTGAAATGCACTCTTCTTGTCGGCCACAGCTCGTTTGGTTTCGTCATTCCACCACCATGTTTCTTTGCCGACGTGATGGTATTTCGATATAGTCCCCAGATGGGACTTTGCGAGTGTTATGCATTCCTCGTGCATGCTGTTCCACATTTCTTGCGGGCTAAGTGAGTCTGCTATACCATTTATATTTTGAAGTACTTCTTTAGCCAGTGCAATAAATCTTGCGCTTCGTTCCTTCGATAGATTATACCACCGGATTTTTGGCTTTCCAAACGATGCCCGTGTTTTCGGTGGTTCCGCTGTGAAAAATTCTGTAATGAGCAGACGGTGTTGGCTTACTAGCGATTCTCCAAGTATTACTTTACAGTCCTTAACACGGTTTCTCATCGACATTTTGCAGAGGTGATAATCTATTTGCGTTTCGTGGCCTCCGCTGCTATAGGTGATGAGATGTCGTTGATGTTTAATAAACATTGTATTTAAGACGGTTAAGCCGTACGTCCTACACGCTACAAGGATGTCTTCGCCAGCTGAATTTCTGGTTCCAAAGCCTTTACCGCCGTGGCAGTCCTCATAATCAACATTTGTTTCTCCGACGTGGCCATTTAAATCTCCGCCTACGAAGAGCATCTCATCGATAGGTATATTTCTAAGCTAATTACCGAACTCTGACCAAAATGTATCTTTTTCCGATTGGTAGCATCCATTTTGTGGAGCGTACGCGCTAACAATGTTCCACGTTTCATTGTGTATGACGAGTTTAACACTCATCAAGCGGTCGCTTATTTTCAAGATACCAACGATATTGTTTAGAAGATCCGCTGCAACAACGATTCCAACACCGTTTCGTCCATTGACCGTTCCATGGTAGAACATCTTAAATGCCTTAGTTTTTAAATCTAGAAAACGCCCTTTATTTTCTGTATTACACCACTTCGTTTCCTGTACGCACAGGATTTGTAGAGTTCTGCGACGCATAATCGCTTCCAGTTCTAAACTTTTTGAGGTCATCGATCCGACGTTCCAACTTGCAAACCGAAGTTTAGGAAAATATTTTGGAAACTTCATTTTGCCCGCCCCCGGAATCCGTCGGGCTCTGACACAAGCACTTCTGCTTGCTCTGGGATCACCCGAGTGCGTTGCAACCGTGGTGCCCAGCGGGGTAGTGCTATTAATTGCGATCATTTTCATGAAGTTTAAAGTTTGAGTGGTTTGATTTGACACTTGTATGCTCATTTCGAATTGATTGACTGTTCTTTTACCCCACCGGTAGTCTCCAGACGTGGGAACCCACTGATTGCATACAAACTTGTGGGAAAGTTTTAAGGTGTTAAAGTGTCACAGGCTCATTTTTGGTGTCATAGTTGCCTGTATATGATTGGTGTCCCATTTAGTCGCCTCTTACGACAAGCTGGGACGCACTGCGGCACTATTCTTTATCCGATGCCGCACGGATAGTGAGTTATGAGACATCGTTGCATCCATATTCACATGCATCCATAATTCTCTTCACTCATTGAGTGAGGAATCACTGTGTGTGAATTGAATGAGTATGGTTCGTTAATTTCTATGGTTGTCTCATGGGTAACTTTTTTGGCATTCATGCAGATCTCTATTGAATACCCAACCGGAGACAAAAGATCTACTTGTTCCATTTCATGCTGAAATTACTATTTTTGAAGCTACCCGAAAGGTCGTGTACTATGAAAATATACGAAAGAGTTCTGCAAAGCGTAATATTATCAATCTTCACGACATAAAACAAGGCCTTTTCAGCAGCAGGTATACATTGTACATATATGTAGGTGTTCTCAAAGATTCCATATGGACGGCGCTAAGAGCTTTAAATTAACCCGAGACATGTAAAAGGATAGAGTTAAAAATTCAAAGTTAAAGCTAAGGTACAACAATGCAGTGGACAAAGTTCGTTGAGAAACAACTTCTGTGATTTGGAGAAGATCCAACATCCCATAAAGTGAAAAGATGTTATAGATCAAACGAGTTTGGTCCACAGGTCAAAGGCTTTAGAGAAATCTAAGAGCAAGACAGATTTAAAAAAAAAAAACCGAGTTTATTTCCTCAATCCCAACCCATTAGATTTAAAAAATTAATTTTCAACAACGTCGGTGCTCTCAATACATGACAAATAAAAGGATTTAAAACAAGGTAAGGTCGAAGACATCACGTCGGTCTATGTAGGTATTGTAAAGGGTAACCAGACAGCAATGATAGTTTTTCCAATTGTTATGTTTCAGTTGGGCGTGAGTACACTCTTTTGGATCTTAAACCACTAACCAGACAGAGATTGGTGCAAAATGAAAATAAAATAATCACTGATTCGGCGCCTATCAGCTGAATTGGGCATCGCCAGAGTCAACCCGGTATATTTTGCGTTTGAATTTGGGCCTAGATCCGTTTAAGATTGTGCTGACGCGAGAATTGAAGCCGTACGACCATAGACACCGCCATAAGTTCGCTAATTGGACGCTGGAAATATTGGCTGGCTATTGGATCCGGTTTTTCGCCAAAAAATCATCTTCTCGGACGAGGCCCATTTTTGGCATGTCAACAAGCAAAATTGCTGTCATTCCAGCGAATACAATCCACAAGTGTTGGGCCAAACATTAATGCATCCACAAACATTGACTGTTTGGTGCGGTTTATGGCATGGCGGCATCATTGGACCTTTTTTTTCAAAATGTTAACCAATTTTGTATGATCAGAGCTCAACAATATTGATATATCCTAGCTGTGGTTCCAAAAAGGAGGCGCAAAATGCCATACAAGCGCCGCTTGAAGTTGTGAAAAAGAAATTTGGCGACTGGGTCATCTCACGGCGAGCGTTTATTAATTGACACCACTTGATAATTTTTTCTGGGGCTACGTCAAGTCCTTACTTTACGCTAACAAGTCAACCACTTTGGAAGAGCTCGAGACTAACATTCGCACGCAATTGCCGGAATAACGCCGCACATATTGAACGGAGTCGTGGAGTGACCGCTTGAAGCACTGCCAGCGAAGCCGAGGTGCCCATTTGAATGATGTGCTATTCCACACACAATGCATTAACGTAGCTTCAAAATGAAAAAAAAAAATAAAAAATAAAAAAACACTGTGGCGCTGGCGGTATGGGCTGGTCTAGCTTCATGACACTCATTTGTGTTGCTCATGTTGTCATTTTTGTCCGAACGGCACTCCTTACAAGCTTTTTCGTAGGCAATTTTACTTTCGGGAGTTTGCCGTTGCCCGCCGAAAGGGTGATGGCGACTTGAAAAATTGCTGGTGACACAGCCGGGCATCGAAACCCGACTCTCTGCGTGATAATCCAGTGAGCTAACTATTGCGCTATCGCCATCACCAGCTACAAAATAAAACCAGAATCAATTTTATATCTCAGACACAGTGCTGTTTTATTTAAACTTTCCTATCGTTCTTATATGGTCACCCATAAATTCAATTTTAGGTGGATAGATACATTCAATTTCCTGCATCGTTAGAGGAACCCAAGGAAGAATTTTTAGTGAAATGTAAACCAGCATCGTTTATACGGTTTATAACAAGAGACCCTTGGACTACAACAAATAAAGAAGAATAAGTCTTCTAACCATCTTCTATAAGATCTTTTCTGCCTACGATTTTAGCGCAAGCCGCTGTTTTTTTGGACAACTGAAAAACAGAACCCTATGATCAAAGAACAAACTGGATTTATCATTCTGATCCCCCTCCACGGCGCAAAAGGGTTCAATTTTATGTAAATCGGATGATTGATTGATGTGATTTTCGGTCCCGTTTATATTGACTGTTCATAGAGCAGATTTAATTGCAAATTTAACGGGCTGTAGCGAGTTCCGTCAAATTATGTGCCTACTGATCCAACGTCTGAACAACCTGGGCCATTTTGAGTGAATGGACGCCACAGCACCGGCCTTTGTCTTTTAGTCTAAACCCGAAAGACGTCACAACAAAGGCAAACCGTATCTTGACTGGCACATGCAAGTCCAAGGGGACCTCAAACAACTTGATGTGCTATACTAAAGGCAGCTAGCGGGAGATCGTATCAGCTGGAGAGGCTTAATGGTTGGAGCTCAGCTTCTCCGCGGACTTTAGCGCAACCTAAGTAGATAATGTGGATATCAGATTTGATTTTCTAAAAGATTCTTTAATTATAATCAAGGCATTTTCGATGCAAGATGCAAAACTCTGCCTTAGGCTTTTGAAGTCATAATTGCAATTATCTAATGACCTTGGAAAGAGATGTACATAGATGGGAACGGCCTGTAGGAGGAGAAAACGTTCGGCTGTCTTTTTAAGATGTTGGTGTTTTCCATCTACTCTGAAAGAGTGGTAGCAAGTAGGATATAAAAGCACTTTCACAGTGACTGCAAAACACAAAATCATTGAGTTATCCTTCGAACTTTAAATGTAAACAGGAGGGAAAGACCAATTTGTACATTAAAGAGCCTGGCGTTGAGTAACTTCTCTCAAAATGACAATAATGGAAATGTAAATGATGACTTACACATAAAAATCAATATGAAGAAAAAGATATACTTACCAGTTTCTTTATTGCATGTAATGAGCTCAGTAATTCATTTAATACCTCCCGCTTGCGATATGCAGCTAAAATTTCCAGGCTTGTAGTAGTCAAATTGGTTTTTGCATAATTTAAGTACGAACGAGATTTTCTACACGTCCACAGAGATTCTTCCAATTGTTTTTGTACATCACTTATTGCAGCAAGTTCCACATTGCAGGCACTTCGTTGTTCCAGAATATTTTGCAAAACTTGTTTCGACAAGACCTTGTGTTGCATCTTCAAAGTGGTCATGGTATCGTTAATTTTATTTAAATTAACACCCTCACTAAGAACGTCCTACAAAACGAAAGCACGTAAGTTTGTGATTTCTTTTTCAAATGCTGAATTTTAAGTGGAATGAACATACTCACCTCCAGAACATACAAACTGGGATCACTTTCTGGGTCAAAGTAAATATTTTCAATACTCTCTAAGATTTCTTGATCAGATTGTTGGCTATTGTCTTGGTCCGATGTTGATGCAGACTGCTGCACTTTGGTTGCAACTTCTGGTTCTGTGGTAACATTTTGGATAAAATAATCAGAAAATCCCATAGATGGAATTTTCATTTGCCTATTCTGTTTTACGAAAAGACATGTATTCATTGTGATAGATAATTGGATGTGTTAATACCTGTTTATTGAGTAAATCCAAAAACTTTGTTTTAATTTCATCCATTTTTACGTGTTTTCATTTAGATATTTCTTTTGTGCGAAACACCAGACAAGACTGACAATGAGTGTAGTGACAGTGACAGAAAATGAAGACTTTTTGTACAGGTTTTGTTATTGGTCGAAAGAGAATTGTAATCAAAAATGTATACCACAAAACGACACCCTTCAGAGTTCATTCAGTGTTTTTTTGCGTTAATAAACATGGTCAAGCTCAGGTGGATACCATAGCACAATGATATTGAAAGAAATGATTTACCTTATCCAAGTCTTTCTTCGGCATCCGGTACCGAGATGACATTTGTTTAACCCTTTTCACGTCAATTATTCTTTCACCAAAGTATACATATACATGTGCAAATAGAACTAGTATAAGCTACGCAGATTAAGTCATTGGCTTCAACTAGTCTATACTAAGCCCGCTATATACGGCGACTTTTGTGTTATGACTCTTATGAAACTACAAAAGTGCAAAGAGAAAAAAAATGAGAAAGAGAATTAGCAACCTTGTGAGTCGTGGGGAAGAATTTTGATGACTCTTTTTGACGTTTTTTCTCTTCTTTTTCGTTATTTTTCTATATCGCTTTATTTCTATTCGTCCTCTATTAAGAATAGGGCGCAAAAAAGACGGAAAAAATGTTTTGTTCAAAGGAATCAGGAAAAAATACAAAACGTTTGTTTAGAGAACTTTAAAGCGAAAGAAAAAATAAAAGAAAGCTGTCAAATAGAAGCGTGAGCAAAGAGCCATCGTGAAATAGCACACGCCTCACAGAATAAAAAATTGAAAAGAGAGAATCGAAAAAAGTGTCGTGACTCAAAAGTTAGCGTGTAATGGCGGACTTACTTAGTAAATTGAAGCTATCATCTACAGTAGATCTGAGCTTCCACCAAAATACCTAACAGTTAGAGGTCTTGTTTACTCGTTATTCTTCGAAACTTCGAATGATCTCATGGACCGTGTGGTTTTAATATTAATGGCGGACTACCTTAAATTGGACCTATATATACTGTGACATTTTGGCCCTTGCAGGTCTCCGTTCATAGTTTGTTGATTTTCATTTTCTTTTCACGATCAAGCCCTTTTCGTGTTCTTTTTTTTCCATGAGAAGCCTCTGCTTCTCCTTCTTTTGTTTGGTCATGGAGCTTCTAAAGAGTCCTAGTCTTCCTTTGCAGTGCCGCTTTTTAATGTTTATGTTAACGCCAGTCCACAAACTACAGGCTGTGCAGTTGTGTTTGGACAAACCCCACCACATTAGATTTGACATCTCTGATTGCTGGTTGGCAGCCTTGCCACTGGATTTCTAGCAATATGCACGACGTCGAGCGAGTTTAACACTGATTGGCAAAGGCTCTGGCAGTTTCCTGACCGCGAAATTCTTCACAATATTTCCTCTTATATTAAGCGTTAAAGATATCGGAATTCGTTATTTTTCCATAAAATAATGCTCCTCGGAGCATTCCAACATTGAGAATACGGAAGCGTGCCTTGCGTCGATCGCTATGTCATCAATCTATTTGGTGGGGAATAGATCAGGAGATCGTCAAGTACCCTTGTAAATAAAAAGATGTGAAGCCATAAGCTTAAAACTATGATGACTGTGCGCCTTAAAGTGAAGTCAATAAGTTATCGGAGATGGTGTGGCGCACGCAGACCTACTCAAGACCAAGATGATTTCTTCTCCTATTTTTTCTTTAAAACCAAATAAAAGGTGGCGCAAAATAAATCATCCTATCGGAAGATGTTATAATTTTTGCAAATGGCTTCGTACGTCAATCATATTTGACATTTGTGAACTAGAAAGCTGCAGTATACAAAAAGACCAGCAATGGATTGGTATACTCCGCAAGAGCGTGGAATGATTGTGTAGATTTTTTGCTCAATAATCGGCCGGTGGAGTTAGCGCAGCGTGAATTTCGATGTCGAGTTCCTAAATCGTGTCGGGCCAACTGGCAAACATTCCAGCACTTAGCTACTCAACTCAAACAGACTGGAACTACAGGACACTATGCAGGGCGTGACCGCAACCGGACTGGTTTTTCGGTCGACAGTAACGCCCCTGTGCCTGCCGATGTCACTGAGACCAAAAAAGTATCAATCAGACGACGGCCCACGCAATTGGGCATCACCAGACGTTCGCGTACAAAGTGCAAACAGTGCATCAGTTATACCTCCAGATCGTCAGTCGCGTGTGAATAACTGTCAAGCAATCCTCAATCTCAACAACAAAAAGGAGGATTTTGTGTTGAAAATCATCATGAGCGACGAGGCGCATTTCCACTTAAGCGGTTAGGTCAATAAGCAAATCTTCGTTTCCAGGGCACTGAAAATCCGCGTGTGATGCGGCGTTTACGCGGGAGGTGTGATTGGGTCTTTTTTTTTTTTGAGGACGCCATCAGCAATACGGTCACTGTTACTGGCGAACGCTACAGGGTCATGATAGACGACTTCTTACTGCCGGAATTGGATGAGCGAGGCTTGGTGAACATGTGGTTTCAACAAGACGGTGCAACCGCACACACAGCACCAGCCACAATGGATATTGTGAAGGAAGCGTTTCCTGGTCGCTTAATCTCCCGTTTTGGTGATTTGGCATAGCCAACAAGATCGCCATCCTAGACTTCTTTCTTTGGGACTACTTGAAGTCGAGGGTTTATGCCAACAAGCCTCAGAAAATCGCAGCCCTTAACGAGAATATTCGAGAGGAATGCGAACAATTATCACCAGGAATCTTGTGGAAATCATGGAAAATGCGATAAAACGGGCACACTGGCAACAGTCACTTGGTGGATATCATCTTTTCCACTTAACAGAAAAAGTTGTAAAGCTCGAAATAAAGATTTCCCCCACTCAAAGTCTTTTTTTTATTTAGTAAAAGAGTAATTCAAAAACAAAATTGGATGATTAATTTTGCGCCACCATGTAGAAGAATATTAACATCATGCTTAAGACTTAACACTTATGTCCCATCGAATAGCATAGGAAAACAGTTATTGCTGCCGAATTAAGCTTTAAAGTGGATTATCATGATGCAGTCGTTTAAATGACTACTACTGAAAGCTTCCTGCTTAAGTCTGCCTCATATAACAACTTCGTATCAAGTAGCCGCTGCTTGTGTTTTCTGTAGCGATCACTGAAGTATCCTTCTTACAATCTTTATATAGCTTCTTGCATAGCGCTTAGATTTGCGCTTAGGGTGTCCCTCAGTTGTTCGACTGCACGTATTTAAACAGACCTGGTATTTCACATACCATACGAATAATGTTTGGTTTTTTTAAGTGTTTTCATACGTGTCTCAGTTATTTTCCCTTTTACCCATATATTTCTTATGATATAAAAACATTTTCTTCGGTAATGAAAATCATCAGTTTCAATACAACTGTTCGCTAAGTGGTAGGGTTCTTGTTGGTTTTTCAAGATTAATTACCGAAACCACCAAAATAAATAAGAAACCAACTTCGTAAATTGTACAATGAGCAAATAAAAACTAGCGCTTAGTATGGTTTAGTTACGTTGCCACTGCGCTCGGTGAACGGTCATCGCTTACAGTTAAGTAAAATGGCTTTACATGCCGATAAGGTAGTGCAGAAATATTGTTTGACATAAAAAGCGTTCGTGCCAGCCTAAATTATTTCTTATTTTCTATCATCGATTGTGTAAACCCTCCTAAATATTCAAATCCTATAAACTATTGCAAAGGAGATCGAAAAACCGAATTTTCCAATTATCAAGGAAATAACCCAACCACAACGTACACGAGAGTAAATCTGACAAATTTTCTTTTGTTGGCAGTGAACCAGCAAGTGAACATAGTTGGTACAGTAGGATTCTTAACTTGGTCGTAAAAAGTAAAGAAATTATTAAAACCGCGAAAATAACATTACAATGGCCGCATCGCAGCAATATTCCTTGCGTTGGAATAATTATTTACGGCATATCACCTATGCGTTCGATTCATTACGTTTGAACGATGATTTTGTAGATGTTACACTCTGTTGTGATGGTCAGAGAATCAAAGCGCATAAGGTGCTACTCTCGGCGTGCAGTGGATATTTTAAAGAAATTTTCAAAGAGAATCCACATCCGCATCCAGTAATAATATTTAAATTTATCAAATTCGATGATTTAAACTCGATAATTGAGTTTATGTATCAGGTAAGAGTAATTTCTTGTTTTCAAATTTATGATAACATGTCATTGAATTTGTATGTTTGTATGCATGTGCACTCGTGTACACAACTACAATGGGGAAGCGGGAAAACGACGTTCTAGGTAGCTTGGTAAAGTGATCTCGGGTTAGAGGGAATTTATATAACAAATCTGCACTATTGACTTGATTTTTCCTATTTTTTTGATGGGGAATTAGTAGAATATGTCTTTTTTATCATGTATACGCAGATATATATTCTTGTCAATGAAGACTGGAACGCTGATAGCTAACTTAAGGTTAGTTGACATACCTAGCATATATCTGATTCCCTATATTAGCAACGCCTCGTGTCGAATTGGAATTTGGAAACAAGCCAACGTTTTAAGCAATGCACCAGCGAGAACAATAATATAGATAGGTGGTGCAAAAATGTTCATAAAGTGTGAAAATCTGGGTCAAAACAAAAGAAAAACGTATTGCCTCTGTATTTCACCGTACACAATTGAATCTGATCGATTTGATTATTTGTAATTGATTGAAATTCTATTGGTTGGATGCTTTGGCGCTGTCCCTTCCTGTCATAAGAGTTCCAGCCGAACTGACGATTATAGTATGTCTGTTCAAATTTGCGCCACTCCGTAGTATACAACCGTAGTGTAGAATAAACACAAGATTTACGGATGTACGAACATTTTACGAAGGCGGTAAAATCAATAGTGTTACTAAATTTGTCAATAAATACAAAAAGCAAAAGCAAATGATTTATTTTTAGATAATGTAGAAGAAAGTTTTAAATAATCGGATGAAAGCAGCGAGTTGACAGTGGCGCTTTCACCTGTATTAAGAAGCGCCGAAAATGGGTTTAGCGGTCAACGAGGGCAAGACCAGGTATATGCTGTCAAGCAAAAAGAACATTCAACACCGACGTCTCGGACAGAACGTCACCTTCGACAGATATAACTTTGAGGTAGTTAAGGACTTTGTCTACCTAGGTTTCTCTATAAATTCAGACAACAATAACAGCGCTCAGATCAAACGAAGAATAACTCTTGCCAATCACTGCATCTTTGGGCTAAGAAGGTACTTGAGTAGCAAATGGAAGAACAGATGTTTACTTAACAGGGCTCTCGCATTTGTGTTTACATGAGTTCATGCAAAAAGTTGTTATTTTTTTTGAATTCGTGTGTAGAGGATCCTATCAGTAATTTGTTGTTAATTTTGTTGCCTCCTTTTAGTGGTTCCCGAGCCGGGAAGCCGGAGATCAAATGTAAACCAGAATTCCGACTCATTTGGCAATCTCAGAATGAGGATCAGAAACCAAGCTTTCGATTTTGAATAACGGACAACAATATCTTGAGCAAACGAGTTTGATTATTAAATGAAACCTTACTACTTTTATATTTTCTATGATAATCGATTTTAGCTGTTTTACAAGTTTTTTGTATGGTCTGCTACTTCTACGTCAGTAGTTTCAAATCTTCAATTATCTGTTGCTCATTTATAGTGTTTTATCTTACCTGCATTGTCTTAATTCCTGTATACATCTTTCCATCTACTTTTAAGTTTAACAATTTTAAAGAGCTCAAATAATAAAAGCAAAACGAAAAAAAGTGATTCCGGTAGTGTGGTGGATCCGAAAATCAGGAAAGTTCGTAAAATAACGAAATTAAACCAAATTCAGATTGAAAATTGGAAGCTCACCTTGTTCGGGAACCAATACTGAACCAAACATGTTCTTCGTCGGGGTCACCAAACATATTGAATGAGAGTGGGTGTCAAGCACATAAACTTGTTATCCTTGATGAATAGTGAGCCAAGCACTTAAACTTGTTAACTGGTAAAGGGCTGTATGAAATGAGATCATATGAAATGATCACACTTTTCCTTTCAATTAACGAATGATATTTATTATTGGGCCGAATGCCTCTTTTATACTTATAATTAATTACAAATAAGTGCTTATCTAAATTAATCTACTTAAACAATAAAATAATAACCGAAACGCATAATGCTACGGTGCGTCAGCAAGGTAGCGATCGTTGTACCCAGTTATGCTGACGTTTGTTAAAAGATGTTATAGCTGAGCTGGGTGAGCGCGTGCTGGATGTCCCCTTTATGCTGACTGTTGTTTGTTTATGTTGCTGGCTGAGGTGTTCATTGCACCCAATGTGTTTCTTAACAAGTACAATTTCTCATTTACTGATTTCAAACATTTTGACGCCTTGTGTTTTCTAAACCGTGTTGCTACGAGTTATTTGATTTGATTTTAAAAGGATAAGAGTCAAGTTAAGAGCAGCAGCTAAATAAAAAATTGGGTTCTGCTGCGAGCGGATATGCAAATAAAGAAATTTTTTTCATATTAAAGTGTGGATGGGATTCATAAGGCTACCTGCAATGAAGTTATACTGACGGAAACAGAAAACTTTTTAATTATATGGAGAACTATGATACGAACAAAATTTCAACTTCTCATTTTCTCGATTGCAGAACTTTTCAGTCAATGCAGGTCGCCGGTAAGGCACATAAATTTGTACTAAAAAAATTTTTTAAACCAAATACATGTGTTTAATGTAGATACGCTTACATAATGGGGACAGTGTCCAAAAACTACTTAATTTCAAGATAAGAATACTCATACTGTAATACAACTAGTTAGTTCATATCTTAAAAAAAAAGGTTATGAAGTACTGATAACTATTATACGTCATTGAATTTAATTTAAGAATTGCCGAGGTTCTCACTTTGTAGGAATTTTTATAAAGAATATAACTAAATCAATTTTCCCAAATACGTGATTAATTCGAAATAGAACCGGAACGAAGTAAAGGCATTAGAAAATACTGCACGTGCTTAAAGTGCTTAAAGCATTATTAGCAATCGAATGACCTTAAAATTTATAACTCTGGCTGACTTTTCAGAAGGCCATTCTCTCAACGCAATTTTTAATGCGTTTTCGATGGTTTTTTTTTCGAATCGTCATCACTCTTTCGGCGGGCAATGGCAAACTCCCGAAGTAAAATTGCCGATGAAAAAGCTTCTAAGGAGTGCCGTTCGGATTCGTTGATAAACCGTAGGCCCTGCTCAGATGTGACAAATATGACAACATGAGTAACACAATTGAGTGTCAAGAAGCTAGCCCTTGGCCCGTACAAGGCTGCCAGCGTCAGTGTTTTTTTTTTTTTGGTTTTTTTTTGTTTTTTTTTTCTTTCGATGGTTATTTAACTAATAGCTTGATAAATAATTTTCTTGAGTATCTAAATCATCTCTGGATTGTTCGCTTGGATCAATTTTTAATGGCACCCCAGAAAAGAAAATCACACTGCGTCAAATCGCAGCTCCATGTTGCCCAAGTCTACAAAACGTGCAATGAACAAAACAAAACTCCAGGTTGCCTGGAAAATCCACCCTCTACTGAGCTCGGCTCTACTGATTCTTGTGAGAGCCATTTATTGCAGTCCTTTGACACTTTCACAAAAAGTTCAAGGGTATCTTGATCGCCACCATAATAAGGCTCTATAGAACTATCATTTCCAAAAAGAACGCGAAAATTGCACACCCCGCTCAGCTAGTCACAAATACTACACGGACGAAGATGAGCTAACACGCGAAACGGAGTCGAAGAAAAGACGAAGCAGAAAACGAAGAGCCGGTTCTTCACCCGAAGACGAGCCACAAAGAGAAGACAAGCGAATGAAACAAAAAGTAATAAAATTACTTCTGCTTCTTCAGAATTAACGTAATCGGAATTTCGGATTATTGTAAATTACATTGCCTCAAAGGAACAATTACATTGACATACAAGGTTACGTCACTTCGCAATGACGTTTGGAAAATTAACGTCAATAATCCAGACAGTTATCGAGCAGTGTACTGAGAAGACTCAACGGTAAACTTACGAAAACAAGCTAGAAAGGCCATTGCGTGTTGTAGCAAGAGGTCTTAACCCTTCGTGTACCAAAGAAGAATAATCTTCAAGCTAAAGGCTTTAAAATTCTTGACGCCGTAAATATGGTTAAGCATGGACGAGAATAAAGACGATATTTACAATATTAAAAATATACTAAATATCGTAGTCAAAGTCGAACCTTTGCGCAAGAACACAAGATCGATCCCGCAGTGTAAGCGTTCTTTCGGAAAAGTGCAGCTTAAATAGGCACCAGCGACTTATATAAACTGCAAATGTAAGTACCCAACCAACTATAGAGGATGCAAAGTAGCCAAAGAGCTCTAAAAAAGGCAAGATGCAATCCGGGGAAAGCAGCGACAGAAAGAAAACTTGCCAAGGAAAAAACGAATTTTGTTACAGAAAAACCTCGAAAGGAAAAGCCGTCATCTCCTGAGGGGCAAATTTATGCACAAGTCATGTCGCAAGAAAATAAACAAAGTAGTATTGCACCAGATCTAATCTCACAAATTTTTTAAAATAATTCTCGTGAAACTGGAGGAGTAAGGTGGACCCATTTTGGGTGACTGGTTGGTGGTTATTTCAACTTGGAACACACCTTCAAGATGCGATTCAACCAAATGCAGACTATTTAACGAAGCCGGCATGCAACTTAATGTTGACTTTCTTTCGACGTTAAAATTTCCAGACCTCGTAACCTTCTTCATTGCAACATATGTAGCTAAAGACTTTACGAATGTCGAGGAAGGTTTTGATCTCTCCTCAGATCATTCACCAGTAATCTTGACAATAACCGAGCGACTAATAAAAAAAGAAGTAACCCCTAGATTAACTACCAATAACTGGGATGGCTTTAAAAAATATTGTATAGAAAATATTGTTCTGAATGTGTCGCTTAAAACACCGTATGAAATAGAAGATAAAGTCGGCAGATTTATCGAAGTCATACAGAAAGCCGCGTGGAACAACACTCCCGTTAGGGGGAAAGAAATCGTATATAGCGAAGCTAAGTATGAGCCAGAAATAAAGAAATACGTGACAAGCTTGACAACAAATTCAGAAAAATGTATAGGCGGCTTGGAAGATATTCCAAACTAAGCATGTATAACGAACTTCTTTTATACAGGCAAGTGCTTAAACCTGTTTGGACATATGGTATGTATTCAACTTTGGGGTTGTACTAAACGAAGCAATAGAGATATCCTACAATCTTTTCAAAACAACAGATGCGCCGTGGTATATCAGAAACAGTGATTTCCACAGGGACTTTGGAGTAACTACCCTCAATGACCAAATAACGAATTCTGTTCGAAAACTTCATATACGTTTCCATGGACATTGCAATAGCGCTATACTCCAGATTCTGGACGAAAAGACAGACCTTGTGCGCGGACTAAAGAAAACGAAACCGTTCGATATGGCGCAATAAGACCAGCTGCATTTAATTGCGGGCTATAGCAGGTGTTTTTGCTGGAAAGCTACCTGCCAAACGTGAACATTCTAGAAACTAAAACTACTTGATAAGGAAACTTAGTCGTAGTTAACCAGCAGAAGGGAGGTGTTGTTTATAAGTAAGAATCTCACACTACATGAGCTAGGCTCACAAAGTGTGTATGAAGATTTTTCACCTACCAACGTAAAAAACAAAAAAAAACTGTCGGTCAAGCAACATCACCAAAACGACTAATAACACTGTTATTATGCGCTCAGTGTGCAATAATTGATTGCTGAACGGGAACGTAGCCCCATTTTTCTGAAATCATAGCTCGCCCAAGTCCAAATCCTCAATTTCTGGCCAAAAAATGGGTAATCATGCCTCGGTAGCGCTCTTCATTGACTGTTACGTTTTAACATTGTCATCTAGGAAGTAAAAATTGGCAATAATGCCACCACTCCAAAAAAAAACACATCGAACAGTTATTCGTTCAGGATGCATTGACTTTTCTATGACTACATGTATGTATATGAAGATAACATGGAAATGAAGATAACGAAGCGGTAATTTTACTTCAATGCCTGAGTAGTTGGACCATGTTAAGCTAATAATCCGAAATCTTTATGCGAAATTCTCCTCAGACTAGTGCGCCTATGTTCAGCTGCTGAGATCTTTTGCGCGTTGAGGTTCTCGATGTTATGTGCTCCTTTTGCTAGCACCGGAATATGTTCAGTTATCTATCAGCAAATCAGTCTCACGAACGTTCTTCTTAAACTTGCGTACACCAGCTACAGTTTGTGCAATATTTCAACTGAACTTTCTTTTCTAAATTCCCAATATTTCGGCAACACAGCATCCACTTTAAAAGTAAATTTAGCAATATAAGCGTTCATATGCGTCTGTTGGTCTAATTTTTTTTACCACTTTCTCCAGCATCAGGGGCCATATCTCCACAATAACCAAAGTTTGATGGTTTATCCACATAAGCAAGTCATAATCTAACACACCATTGTCACGTAAATTTGGAAACAAATATCATTTGATAAACTTTCTATATCCATCAGTATAGACTGTTGTAGCATCAATCACTGTTGTCTGCAGCACGGTTGAACCTTATCAGTAATCCAATCTAATGGCTTTAAATTCTTTAGCCCTTAGAATCTGGTAAGATGTAAAGCCAGCCTCCTTTCGCAAAAAGTTCCAAATTGTTGAACGGACACAGCCAGCCTCAAATAAGTTCGAAATATATTCACGTTTAGATGAGCAATTATTCGGCCTTTAAAAAGTCATAGAAGTTTGCAGAAGTGAACACTCATTTCGGAAATATATCCTTTCACGATAATTTATTAGTCTTAACTGAAAAAAAAAAAAAAAAATATAGCCGCTTTTACAGTTATCTCTATGGGAAAACCGGTACCCCTTAAATAAAAAACCCTTTACATAATATTTCTCACAAAGTCCCATTTGTGAGTTCCGTTTAAATAGATTGTTTCTTTATTTAACTATTGTTGTTTGTTTTTTTACTATTTTTTAGGGCGAAGTTAATGTTCATCAAGAAGCCTTGCAATCATTTCTACAAACTGCAGAACTACTTGCCGTGCAAGGATTAACATCAGAGGAAAAAGAAAAACCAAAAACTCCTCGAATTCAACCTGAAGATCAAATTATAAAAACCATACCAAGTACAATTAGAACGGTTACAGAAAATGTCACACAAGCATCTCAGACAATTGAAATTCCGGCAACAGCAATTGTCACCCATCATACTGGTCAACAGACTCAGCAACATCATATCTCTCAACAGACGCAGCAACAACAAACTGCGCAGCACACCAGTCCGCCTGCAATTAAAAAGCGTAAAATTACATTTTCCGATGATGATGATAACATCTATACCGCAGAAACGGTTGACTTCAAAGAAGAAGAATCAATTGTTAAAAGTATCTCAAATTTATTTCTTACTCATTGAGATGGAACTCTATCGAATTAAATTTTATTTTAGCTACGGAAATGACGTATCTGCCAGCAACGGTTAAAATGGACATACCTGAGTATATTGATGTCTCTGATGCGAATCAATTAAACGATTCAGTAACACAAACTCATCAGACATCTCAAGAATCGGGTGGACAAGCAGTCTCACAGTACACCTCAGAATATGAGATACTTACCGAATCGGAAATCGAGGAGAAATTCCACAATGAATCAGGAGATAACACGGAAATAACTACAATCGAAATGGGTAGATATTCTAAGTTTTGTGTTGGTTTTTATCAGCTAGACATTTTTTAATGTGTGTTAGCAATTTTAAATTTTTTTTTTTTTTGTTTTTCTACATAGGACGCTTAATAACGCAACCAACCAGAACAGACAGTGGTGGGAAAGATGAGAAAGGAAATTCAATGACAGGTTAGTGCTAGTTTTAATATAAAGAAATTTTCAATTCAAGTAGCTTAGAAAGTTAGTTGTCTGTTTGCACTACCAATTGACTTAAAACTTTTTCAAGATGCAACATAAAATAATAAGATTTTCTGTAAACAAAAGAAAATTTATCTATATAGGTATAATCTGGTAAATATATAACAATTGTTAAATAAGCAAGTCTTATTCGTAATTGAATTCGGTTTACATTTTCCAATAGACAATATGTCTGTGTAGAAAAGTTTTTAGCTTCTTCTGTTAACCAGTATCTTCTTCTTATCCTTTTATTACAGTTGGAGTGACCGTAGTTGATAGTGCCTTTTTAACCGGATTTTCCGCAGATCTTCTTTGAACGTGGCAATACCAACTTATTCTATTCGCCTCAACCTGTTCGGTTACCGAATTCTTTATATGTAGACTTCCTCTTATACGCATAGATTGCCTCTTAGTCCGAAGGAGAAGCTATTGGCAAGAGTTATTCTTCTAGACAAAGTCCTTAACTACCTCATAGTTATACCTGTCGAAGGTAACGTTCTGTTCGAGACGACGGTGTTGAGCAAGCATATGCTTGGTCTTGCCCTCTATGACTGTTAAACCCATTGTCGCCAATAACGTCTCATAACTCGCTAAGAGCCAATGAAATTACGCTCGTTATACCGATTATGCCAAAATAATCGTACACAGTATGTTTAATAGTCAACGTTTTTGACGTCTACAGTGCCTTACATTTTTAACAAACTGATATATCCCTGATAGTAACACATGAAAGTCAATTTTTAAGGAAACTTAAGGTCTGGCTATTTTTGTAATCTGTGGTTGAAACTCTGCTTCAAGTTATATCTTCATGTATTTGTGTGTCTCTCTCATTACTTTTGATTCTTCTGAAACTTTCTGGAATTGTGGTCAGAGGGTAATTTTCATTGTATTTTATATAAAGACGCTTCCTGTCACGAAAGAACCACAGGATTTTGTGTCTACAGGCTAGACCATCAATTTGACACAATAATAATGCAACAAATCACTACACCCAAGCAAAACTCCTTCATTGGTGAAGTAATGGCACTAGTAGCAGCGTTCAACTTCGCAAAAGTTCTTAATGGAAAAACAGCAATATGCACCGACTCCCGCAGCGCAATACACGGCATCCAAAACAAAAAAGCAAAACGCCGGTTTTTCTTTTTCTACGCTCCGTGATAGCATTAAACTCCCCCAGGATCTATATTATATGGACACCTGGACATATAGGCATTCCAGGGAATGAAAAAGCAGACGCAGGTGCCCGTCTAGCAATTAATATGCCATTGGTGTATTCCATACCAGCTTTCGCAAATGCAATATTGTGACCAAAAGTGCAAGAAATACAAATAGAAGCAGAAAACCGCCGGACCTTGTCAAGTTCCTTCTTAAGCACACATAAGTCATCTTTAGCGCCTGTATTCTACAATGAGTCCTTGAGCCGACTACAATCGCTTAAACTCTGTAGAGTGAGATTGGGACATGCACTGTTTAATAAGGCCCACTTGTACAACAGAGATACTCAACCATTATGCAAAGTTTGTCAGGAGAATTTAACCATACATCATGTGCCTCAAAGCTGCCAACTTACTAAAGACCACTTTACTGATAATATCCCAACCCTATCGGAGCTGCTTGATCCCTCCTTACCGCCACAAAAATCTAAATTATTTCCATTATTGACTAAACTAAAATTATATTCAATTTGAAAGAAAATCTAAATCTAGTATCCATATATGTATGTATGTATATCAATCTTAAGGTTCGTGTACAAAATATAAAATTGTAAATCTTCTTCTTATCCTTTTATTAACCCTTTCCTTGTTATACGAACTTATGCGTAACGAGTTTCCCATTTTTACTGCATCGCTGCTGGTCCGCTTATGGGGTTGGCTAATGTCGCAGACCGCAGAACGCGTCTACATAATGCTCGGTCCTGGATCGCTTCAGTGGTAAGCCCCAGGCGTTGTTGCGCATTTGCCATCTGAGAAATCCAGGAATTCTTTTTCCGACCTCGTTTTCTTACAGTTGGAGTGACCGTAGTTGATAGTGCCTTTTTAACCGGATTTTCCGCAGATCAAGCTGTTCGGTTACCGAATTCTTTATATGTAGACTTCCTCTTATACGCGTAGATCTAATACAATCGCGTTTAGTGACTCCACTAGACATCCTTAAGATTTTCATTTCCGCTGCCGTCATTTTGTTTTTAAACGCTTCGTACACTGTCCAGCACTGTGAACCGTATATAAGAGCTGGTCTAACAACTGTGGTGTAGAGTTTCCCCTTTAATTTAAGTGGAAATTTTCGGTCGCAAAAGATTCCCGAATTTTCCCGCCATTTCATCCATCCCACACTCACTCTGTGGTTTACGTCGTCGTCACATTTCGCTTCCATGTTAACGATTGATCCTAAGTACTTAAAGATAGTGCTTTTCGGAAGTACTATTCCGTCTAACATTATATCCGGAACAGGTCGCAACGGATGCGCAAATGGGCACGTCAAATGCTCCGTCTTTGAACGACTTATTTTAAACCCGTTTCTCTCTAGCGCATTTCTCCATGAATCTAAGGCGTTCTGTAAATCTTCGACGTTATCGCTAAGTATAACTGCGTCGTCAGCGAAGAGAATTGTCGTTACATTTGCTTCGCGCATGCAGTCTTTTAAGAGATAGTCGAATACTACGTTAAAGAGGAAGGGGCTAAGTACGCTTCCTTGATGCACTCCGACATTAACAGGAAATTCTCTCGTTAGTCTAGCAGAGCTTTTAACCGCAGTTTTCACGTTTCCGTACATGTCTTGTATTATTCTAACATACGTTTCCGGTACGTTTTGAGACCTCAGCGCGGCCCATATGAGATCCCTAGGCACTCGATCGAATGCTTTCTCGAGGTCGATAAATACCATGTGTAAATCCTTAGACGAATCTCGGCGCTTTTCCATTATTATTCGTAGGCTTTGGATAGCGTCCACCGTCGATCTTCCTTCAACAAATCCACACTGGCTATTATCGAGCTTTATTATTTGCCGAAGACGTTCGTTTAAGACTCTTTCGACGATTTTCATTGTGTGTGACATAAGCTTGATTGAACGGTAGTTGTTGCATTCTCGAGTGTCGCCTTTTCCTTTGTATAATGGAACCAAGAAGCTACTTCTCCATTGATTCGGCATAGGTTGTCCACATTTTAATTTATTTAAAAGTTTCGATAGCCAAACGCTGCCGATCCCCTCCATCTTCGACCAAAACTCTGATGGAATGCTGTCCGGTCCCGTCGCTTTCCCCCGCTTCATTTTTCCAATTGCTATACTTATTTCTTCGATTGAAAAGTCCGAAACTTCCTCCTCGAATAGACCAGCTGTCGGCACGATATCACGTGGAAACTGTTTGTTAAGCAACTCCTTGCAGTATTCAAGCCACCGGTCACAAATTTCCTTTTCATTTGTTAATAAGCGACCGTCTGCGTTTTTGATGTATTTCGGCGAGGTTATTTCCATTGAATTTTTTCTCCTCTGTGCAGCGAGCTTACAAATATTTGGCATTTTAGTACTGTACGACGTTTGAACTTCTTGGATAGCTTGTCTTCTATCCGCCGATCGTGAGGATATTTGTTCCAACTCCTGGTACAGGTTTTCCGCTTCAGCCGCTCGAGTTCGAGCCAGGACTTTCTTTGCGATCTTTTTAAGACGCTCGTATTCAAGAGCCAGTCGAGCTTTTTCGTTATCGTCGCTCCGATCGCATTTTGTCCACGCCAGTATATTTACATCTAATGTTAAAAATCGCTTTCAATTATGTACGCCATCATTGCAAAAGTGCTGTCAGTGGGCTTGACTAAATTTGCAAATCATAGAATCATTCTTTGAGCGATCTAATTATTTTCCTTGCAACTGGGACTTGACCTATATTTTCCGGCAATCTTCGTTGTACATAGCAAAATCAGGTAATTTGTTCTATCTAAAATGTCTACACTATTGTCATGCTCCGGACTATTGAATATTGAAAGAATATTTGTGCTGTAGATATCGGGTCTATGGTGAGATTCCTGGCCTATATTCATTTTAGTTAGCATGCTGATGACCAGGGATTCTGGTATGAATAGTTGTAGACTCTTAAATATGATAAGAATTAAGTTGGACAAGTATTCCGTCTACCTTGTAAGACAGTTTGATGACTAATTGATTCTAACCTCATATATGCATATTTTTGGTCAATTCTCACTGTGACAAAGTAAGTTAAGATGCCTAGGTCTTTGTCGATCCCGCTCATTTATGCCTTGAGGTGAAAATGTGTCTAATGGTTGTCTTGCTTTTCTTAGGAAAATAAGCATATAGCCTTTTTTGTTCTAGCAAATGTTTTACCGAAAAATGATTCATCCATTATCCGTAGTGTGCAGACATTTCTCTGTATAACTGTATATATGATTAAAAGTTTTCCATTTTTATTTATAAAAAAAAAACACATGAAATAAAATTTGTACATCCACAGCCACATTGTTTTATCGAAAGCAGCATGGATGTGAACCTTGTTTGCTTCAATTGGCTTGTACTTTAGTCACCATTTTGAGAAATTTTTCTTGTTATCATAAAAATGTACATCGCCCACATCTATAATTTTCTATATCCGTCCATAAAAGTTCAATTATTTTGGTTCGATAGCGCAATATTCTTTGAAGAAATAAGGTCGAATGAAGTGAGCAAAAAATAAAGCTAGGATTTAAATCTTCTTTCATAAAATGATGAGTTTCTATTGAATGTCTAACTTGTGGAGGATAAGCTTTTTCATTGAACTTAATGAAGCTAAAAGAGACACAGGAAGTTGCAACAACTACCAATCGGTGAAACTTATGTCGCATACTTATATATTGCTAAAAATGTAATGTCGCACATAGAGTTACTGTTGGGTAGCTTAGATGAGAATAAAACTTTGCAAACTTTGTTGCAGTCCCTCTTTTCTTCTTTTTCACTTCCAAATTGTGGACTTACACTGTTTGTTCAAAAAGATGCGGAATTGTTTGTTGTTTTTTTTTTTTTTATTAAGAACAAACGAGTAACAAAACACTTTTAATTTGAATTGCTATTCTTTATAAATTGGCCACCGTAGGGGCTCTGGAAGGCCGCCAAAAGGTATTCTTCCAGAAAGTCTCGTTGCACTCTAGTCAAATTTCTTTGAATAACCTCCACGACATTTGTTTTCATAGCAGTATTAGTCTTAGAAAAGCCCTACAGGTTGAGATTTGTGCCGCCGTCGTCACTCTCCGACCATGGAACCGATCAGCTGTTCGGAACATTTCTCCGACAAAACGGAACGCACACCGGCAGTCTTCGTTTCATTGCGATGGGTTGCGTTTTTTGCATCTGTTTTTGACAGCCGCACGTCATTTTCTCTCCGATGGTCTCCGACATTTGTTCGTCGCGGGAATATATTTAAGGGAACAAAATGTAACAAAAATAATTGTATTTAGGTTTGTGTTGATAACTGGATTTCAGGCAAAACTCAAACGAAAAAACAAGAACCAAACAGAACTAGCGGTTGGCTGAGTTGCTGCATGAAAAACAAAGCCACACTATTAATTAATTTAATTTATTTTTGTTCAATTGGAAAAAGATTTGGGAGATGCATCTGACAAATGTCAAATGAATGCGTTGATGCAATTTCGGAAAATTGATACTATGAACGTAAATTCTGTCTTCGACTGGATTTGCGTTGCGTAGAAAATTAGTCTCCGAACGGATACCATGAGAAGGCAGATTAATGAACCTTATTTCTATGACAATGAAACCGCTGTTACCGTTCTATGACATTTTAATGGCATTAAGGGTTAAATGAATAGTTGTAGACGATGTGTATTTCCAACAAAAAGAAGACACAAGCCCTACAATTTGACAAAACAATTGTTTTTTTGCGAGAAAATTTCCATTGTCTAGGAACTTTAATAACAGGAGCTTAGAGATATGGATGTAGGCGATATTTGTTTCCAACAAAACAAGAAGCGAAACCGCTGATCTTTTGCGAGGAAAGTTTTTTGTCCGAGTCAAATCGTAAAATGGTTATCAAAACTGACCATCAATACTCTTCGAATTATTTCTATGGGGCTATGTGAATAATCAGGTTTAAGTCAATGCAGATCCTAAGTTAGGTCCCAAGAACCGCAACAATATGCAAATTAGAGGACATTTGGTTGATGCTGTTATTAACTATAGACTTGGCCAATGAATACTTCACGTAACGAACAAAATCTAATTAAATGAAAATTTTTCATGAAAATGGCCTTTCATTTGAATGTGGGGCGCACAAATTTTCAGGAATGGGTCAGATAAAATCATTACTGCGTTCTCCCGTAGGCCGTTTAACCGAAAACGTACGTAACCAAGAACCACATTCGAAATTTAATAAGTCTTTTAGGCCAATGAAAACCCAAGATTATTTTTTTCATCATTCACTGTCGAAAAACCGTTGCAGCGACAAAGAGTCTCTGTTTGATGTGATTTTTGAACTGGAGAAGGGTTGTACCATGAGCCCTGTTTAGATGGTTACTCACTCTCGCCTACGTAGTGGGCAGTCACAACGTGTGGTAAACTGAATAAAATAATTAAAAAACTGTATTGAAACTGCATAGATGCTCATTATAATCCGAGAGCTTTGCCACTGAACGGTCGAACAAATAATGGTAAAATGGACTAGAGACTAGAGATCGCTTCGAGTGAACGTGACTTTTCTCGATTTGTAATTAGCAGAGTCATGAGTCACTGTCTAAATAAAATCATAATAAGTAACTTCTTATGTCACAAAATAGGTGTAGTTGATATGTGATTTCAACAAAATCATGCTACCTGCCCCACAGTTAATGCAACAATAACTTTATTCCTTAGTCATGTTTACATGGAATCGAAAACGACCCCAGTCGGCTATCGACAGATCTAGATTCTATAATTTTTTAGACCCACTAATTGTGAACTATGTCAAATCGCTTTAATTTGCCAGACGAAGTAAGTTTTCATAGTAAATATCAGTAAAATCAAATATAATTCTTAAATGTTTAAAATAGGTTCGCGCAAATGTTTAAAAGGGTGCCAAATCCTCATTTGGTGTTATTCTTCAGCAAGTGGAACCCAAATTGAGCCCCGATTCATCCTTCAATAAATCTTTTCTTGTGTAAAAATGCATAAATCCAATCAAATCCTCGTAATGCCTTTAATCGATTTATTTCATCTAAAAAGTTTTGTTTAGTTGTAGTAGGAAAAATCAATTTAATTGTGTTGCCTTATTTTTATTTATTTTGACTTCCCAATCGTAGGGTTAAGCGTTCAATCCCGACCGCAATCGAAAGGCATTCTTTTATTCAGGCAACCAAAATCATGTGACATGAATGGTTGTCCACAATTCAACGACAAAAGGGCTATTTGCACTAATAATTAGTCTCCCTGTAAATGTTGTATGCCACTCATGGAGCGAAATAACTATTGAGCCCAAATATCTTTCTCTCTCTCTCTCTCTCTATCTTATTTTCCGAAAAACTTAACATGTGCTCCGGCATTTAAAGAGTTTTCATACCGTCTTGAGTGTTAAGTTCTTTAAAAATAAAACAATTAAGCGACGACTAGTCGTTTATGTCTTTTGTTACGACTCAAAATTATTCGTTTCACACAATATCAATTGAAGTCGAAAATATGTTTTATTCTATTTTACAACAAAATACAAAATCGCCAAATGGAATGTGCTATGTTCCAAGCACAAGTCGATTAATAGCCGAAACCCACAACCGTGATTGATGTGATCATCTTGCGAAACTTCTAGGTCAAATGGCCCCTGATTACAGAAAAGCATACTGATAAAACATTTTAAATTGGGACAAACGGATAGATATATGGCTCACACATAATTATTGATCAATATCATTCCAATGCGAACATTTTTAATTTATTATTCTCATGGTGAAACCCTTATTACTACTTACTTAACGGGCTCCCGACTCGTGTAGAGTCTCTGCCCGAGACACTGTAGCCTTCCATCCTCTACGATACCGGGTACGCTGCTCCCAGTTGTCCAGACCAATAGCTCTGGCATCCGCGATGGCTTGGTCTTTGAAACGGATGTTCGGTCTTTCTTGTCTTCTCCAACCAGGGGGCTGTGGTTCGAAGATCCTCTTAGCTGGAGCATTATTGTGCATTCGCTCGATGTGGCCGAGCCAATGTAATCGACGTGTTTTGGCTTTTTGGACTACATCCACATTTTGGTACAGCTCATAGAGTTCGCGGTTGTATCTTTTCCTCCATTAGCTCTCCTCGCACACAGGACCAAAAATCCACGGAAGTATTTTTCTTTCGAAGGAACCTATTATCAGCTCGCCCTTCTTGATTATCGTCCAGCACTCGGCGCCATAAAGTAGAACTGGCAGGATAAGGGTTTTGTAGAGCACACATTTCGTCCTTCAAGTTAGGAGTTTTGAACCCAATTGCTTGGCCAAGCCGAAGTAGCAACGGTTTCCTAGGGTAATTTTTCGCCGGATCTCCACTAGGGTGTCATTCGTGGAGTTCATGTTTACTCCGAGGTAGGTGAACTCCCTATCAATAATGACGTTAATCCCTTATTGGTAAACCTTTTTTATGATTGGTAACCCTTCTTCTATCGGTAAAAATTTAAAATCAAAACTTTTTCCTAGTGAAAATCAAAATAAAATCTCATATTATTAAATCCTTTATAAAATAAATTTAATTTGATTTAAGTGGAAGAATTGTTAAGTATATATTATTTATGTACAACATGGATTTTTTGAAAATACTTAAGCATTTTGATAAAGTGAATAATTTGTAAGAATATCTAGCAAAGGCACAAAAATAAAATCATTTCTCTAAATAAATAAACATCTTTACAAAACACCTTTACGAATATGTCTCCAAATGATTAACCAATTTTTAACAAATATAAATTTAACACCATCTTTAAGTATATACAAAATCAAGTCATTAAATTAAAAATAAAATAGAAACAAAAAGAAATTGCTTCCTTTTACCAAAATGCTATTAGTAAAACAATTCAAAAAAAAAAAAAAAATAATAAATTGTATAAGAACAAAAAGAAAATTATTGAAACAAAAAAAAAAAAAACAAACAAAAACAAATCAATATCGATACTAACAAAAATGTATTTTGTTATACTTTTAGATATGCCAAATAATAAATGGACTGAATGTCAATTTTGCAAAATGGTTATAACCACCGTAAATCTTTGGAGACATATTCGAACTCAGCACACTCCGCAGCCACCGCGCAAATGTGAAGTGTGTCAAAAGAACTTCAAAAACAAATACAGTTTACGTGAACATATAAGAATATCCCACGAGCAAAAGATCACAGTCCGAAACGATAACTCATAAGTAACCGAAAGGAGTGATCACAGCCAGTCACCTGCGTCCAAATAAACGATTTTTTCTTAAAATAATAAAAAACAAAAACAAACAACAAATCTAAATGAAAAATGTAAAAGAAAATAAACAACACATGTACATAATATTGCCTGTACATTTGAAGTGAATCAAGAATGATTTATGGAAAATCACTTTTTTTTTTTTTTTCTTATAAAGTTTTAGAAATAATATAAAATTAAAAATATATACATTTTACGATTTAGAATTAAATCAAGAAGAGGAGAAAATAAATAATATTTTCCGATTAAATTCATTTTTATCAGATTGCTATTGCCCCAAAAACAAAAACAAAAACTGATTCTAATAAACGATTACATACGAGTAGTAATCCTGCATGTAAAAAAATAAAGAAAAACATCCAACAAAATCAACAACAATCCAAAGGAATTTTATTTGAAAAGAAAAGAAAAAAAAACCAACAAAATTAATACTTTACTTTGATTTGGCAGAATTATTTATTTTTTAAAAAGCATTAGTGAAAATAAAACCCAACAATTAAGTGTTAATTGTTTTTTTTTTTTTGTTTCAATTTTTATTCGTTGTATGATTTTTGTTAAGTTTGTAAAATTCTTTTCCACAGAACAATCGCTCCAATGTAAAGTGTGCAATCGCAAACTACAATCCGTATCGGCGTTACGACGGCACAGTGCATCCAAACATTCAATAACATCGAAAAAACATGATTGTTCCATGTGCAACAAGAGCTTCAAGACGAAATGGTCCTTGTCAACACACAATTCACGTTTCCATCGAATGAGTCGACCAGTCAAAGAGTGTATAAAAATGGATCTCTTGTAAAAAAAAAACACATCATTTCTTACCATTTAAAGAAAAAAAAAAAACCAACAAAATTTAGTCTAGGCACAGTTTAGATTTTAAGAAAATTATTTATAGGATTTTTATTGATTTGAATTCATCAGTGGATCACAATAAAGTGTTACATGTAAAAAAAAGGAGTAATAATAATAAAAAAAAATAAAAACAGTAAAAAAAATACTTTGTGAAACTTTTACACTTGCTTTCGAGTTCACAATAATTCGTTTTATTTATTTTTATTACAATTCCCCTACACCAGGTATTGGGAATTTAGCACTAAATGTAGCTACCTCTTCGGATAAGCTCTTAACTTGGCTAGCAATCTCTTTGTCCTCATGTAAAATTTTATGGAAATCTGCGATTTTTGGGCCAGCTTTGTCGGAAGCTTCTTTTGCGATTTTTAATCCACGATCGATAAAGTCAACAACCTGATTAATATCATCTTCAACAAGTCCTCTTGTGGTAAGAGCTGGGGTACCTAAACGAATACCAGATGGGTAGAGGGCTGACTTATCACCAGGAACTGTATTCTTATTGCAAGCAATAGACACCTCTTCGAGTATATATTCAGCGCGAGCGCCAGTTAAACCAGCACTACGAACATCGACAAGAACTAAATGCACATCGGTACCACCGGTTACGACAGTGTATCCCTTTTCTTGCAATTTATCAGCTAACCGAGTAGCATTCAAAAGAACTTGTTTCTGATACGCAACAAATTCGGGGGTGTTTGCTTGTTTCATGGTTGTTGCAATAGCAGCAATGGCATTGTTATGCGGTCCTCCCTGAAGGCCAGGGAATACAGCTGAATTAATACGTTCTTCCAAGTCGTACATGATTTTTTCGCCATTGGGTTTAACTTGACGTACACCTTTGCGATAGAAAATAACGCCGGCACGTGGTCCTCGAAGTGTTTTATGTGTTGTAGTACTTACAACGTCAGAATATTTGAATGGACTTGGTACAAGTTTAGCTGCAACTAAACCAGCAATATGTGCCATATCAGAAAATAAATAGGAACCATTGGCATTGGCGATTTTTTTGAATCGCTCATAGTCCAGACAACGTGCATAGCATGACATACCGGCAATAATAACTTTTGGTTTGAAGAGCTTTGCATTTTCTTCCAATTGGTCGTAGTCGATTAAACCGGTTTTAGGATTCACACGATAGGGCATGCTTTCAAAGAAAATCGATGTGGCAGACACTTTTCTGGTTGCAGTCATAAACCCATGAGTTAAATGACCACCATCAGGTAAGTCGAGACCCATAATTCGATCATGTGGTTGGCATAATCCAGTATAAACAGCAAAGTTCGCTGGAGATCCAGAATATGGTTGCACATTGACACCCCATTCTTCGGGATTCAAATCGAAAGCCTCTAAAGCACGTTTCTGAGCGAGTAACTCAATTTTGTCGATAATTTGATTTCCCCCATAGTATCTATGAAATTGATAAATTAATAAACAGTAAGTTTGTGATTGTTTTTTTCTCACCTTTTACCAGGATAACCTTCAGAGTATTTATTATGTGCACAAGTACTAAGGCACTCCAACACAGACACTGATGTGAAGTTTTCACTCGCAATCATTTCTAAGCCATTTGTTTGACGCTTCTTTTCTTGTTTGATCAGATCATACAATTCATGATCATTCTCTTCAAGCTTGGCATGAAGAATCTTCGAATTTCCAGACATTTTCTAAAACATAAAAGAAATATTTTAACAAAAATTGTTGCACAATTGTATTTTCTAATATTACAGAACGTTTCATTTTGAACAAGTCTTTGCTAGTCAACGGTTTAAAATAAAATAAATCAGACGAGACTTTATTTAATTGATCAACTTAGACTGATCTACTAAAAAATATTCACAAATAATGGTGAAAGGTTATTGATGATAAGCATAAGCAAACAATGTCCTCAACGTAGGAAATGCACTAATTAATTGATTTACGTAATCAAGAACTCCAGCAGAGATGATAAGACATGTTTATGAATGCGAGCAAAAAAAACAAACCATATTTCCACAACAAACATGTTTTTATTTTACAATTGTAGATAATTGTTGTTCGCTAAAAATGTAAACCATATTTAAAAACTTTTAGCTTAACTGATTCCACGCAAAAATGTATTCATTTGCTTTGACTTAACAATTGTATTAGAAGAGCAAACATTGTAATTTAAGGAGCTGACTCTTAGTGTAATCATATGCCAATTTACCAAAGGATGTCTGCAACATTAACCATTATCGTAAAAGAAAGTGACTTACATTTTATTTTATTGACTTGCTGACTGATAATAGTCTAAATTAAAGAGTCTTTCATCTGCCCAATATGAGATAATCTTATTCATTTCAACGTTTATTCACCCATAAATATTGTTGGTTCACAAATATCATATATGGCGTTGGACAGAAGTAGCGGCCGATGAAAATATATATGTATACACATATGTACCAATCTAGGGAGTCATTCACTTTCAAACAAAAATAAACAGATAACATTCTCTCGAATTCAAAAATCAGCACAATGAAAGAGACCATCGGTTAATTTGTAAGAATAGCTCTAACATGCCATAAGTGAAAAGGAACGCTACTTCGATTAAAAATATGGTATAGTAGTAGTGCATAAACTCTTACTGGTGTTTCATAAGGTTAGGTCTACATGAAAAAGAAAAGAGGTGGCGCAGAGATGATTCTAAATTGATTCAAACATTTTAAGGTACGAGTAGTTCACCTAGGCGAAAATAGCGAAATTGATAAAGCGCGCTTTGAGTTAGACTGAGAAAGTTGCAAAAGAGCGGCAAAAACCATATGAAAACTTAGTTAAAGCATCGTATAGGAAATCAGGAGAGAACGCCTAAAAATCAATAAACATAAGACAAGTAACGTCGAACTACGGGCATACTAGGTGGGTGAAAAGTAACTTCCTTGGCCACCAGAATGCGCTGCTACTGCAAAAAAGGTTATGGTGCCTTAAAATCCGTTCATATTTAGGCAGACATGCCAAATTTCATTGCGATACTGTCTTTGTTTTGACAGCTGATTGTTATTGATGTGTTTGGCATCATGTTGAGTATGGACAAAAACGACTTTCGTTCTCTCATAAAACATTATTTTTTGAGAGGCAAAACGACGAAGGAAACAAAATAAAAGTTGGATATATATTATGGGGCCAATGCTCCGTCAGATTACACCATCAAATATTAGTTTCGAGAGTTTCGTGGTGGCCGCAACTCCACTACCGATCAAGTCCGCAGTGGCAGGCCCTCCGATGCGGTTACAGAGGACAGTGTCAAAAAAATTAATGAAATAGTGTTGGCTGACCGGAAAGTGAAGGTGCGCGAGCTAGCAGATACCACAAAGATTAGTACTGAGCGCACACGCCATATTTCGGGCAATATTCGAGAGCACTTCGAAAGAGTGTTTGCACTTGCTGATGCGGAATCGGACGGACTTTTGGCGCCTATTGGTAACTGTTGATGAAACCTGGATCCACTATTACACACCAGAGAACAGAATGAGTGCCCGGCAATGGACTGAAGCCAGCACGAGTGCTCCGAAGCGGCCGAGGGAGGCTCAATGGGTCGGAAAAGTTATGGCGTCGGTTTTCTGGGATTGTCAATGGCATACTCTTCGTGGACTATCTCGAAAAAGGAAAAACCATCAACGGCGAGTATTACTGTGCATTATTGGAGCGATTGGAGGATGAAATCGCTGCAAAACCGCCTCTCATGAAGCGAAAAAAAATTTTTGTTTTTGCAAGACAATGCGCCGGTGCATAAGAGCATCGCAACCACGGCTAAAATCAATGACTTGCAGCTCCAATTTGTGTCGCATCCACCGTTTGGTTCCCTCGGACTTTTATCTCTTCACAAACCTCAAAAGATGGCTCATCAATAAGAAATTCAGCTCACGCGAGGAGATGACCTTCCGGAAAATTACTTTCGGACGGGATCAAGAAGTTGGCGTTGGAATAATTGTATCAAGCTAAAAGGGGACTATATTGAATGAAATAAAAAAAAAACATAAAAAATTTTTTTTTCATTCCCAAGGAGGTTACTTGTTACCCCACCTAGTATGAGTTGATATTTCAAAAGAACGGCACAACTGGGCAACGAAATTCGCAATAGATAAAAAGAGTCTGGGGCGCATATTTCGCAGAAGAATTCCTATGCAGCATCAGATGCAATCAGGTCGTATCACACGTCCTATGAACCATGGAAATCTGTCTTTCTAACTAGTGAAAGGAGAGTTTTCCTACTACACGGCATAAAGGCATGGACGACATAAAAAAAATTCACAACTGTCGATCTGTGAAGCAATTCGAATGTCGTCTACTATGAAAATATAATACCAGATTCCTGACGGTCGCCAACGCATTTTAATTACACTTTATAGTGTTATATAAATGTAAAGAAACATAGCGAGACTTTAAAAGATTTTCACATCATCTACATCAATTTGAGAATAGAAACAGAAAGAGTTCCCAATTGAAGAATCATACGGGATATTTAAGATAACGTTCATATAAAAGTTAAATGCACAGCGTGAATAATCAGCAAATTTGAAGTTAAGGAAAGAGTACCCCAAGACAGTGTAGAAAATCGGTTGTTCTTTAATGTCTATTAAATTTTTTACTGAAGCAGTAGATTGACGTATTCGAAACGACTTCCCTTCTTTTCCCCGATAAAAGCGTCGACGACGTGCTAATCATTCAGAAGGACGCAGGAATAAGATAGCAGAAGGAAGAGGCTGGCTAATCTGACTTATCCAGTGCTCAAAGGCATTGCCATCTGTTTCTCCAATTAAGTCAAATACAATATTTTAAGTGTCATAAGCATTACTTCTGTCACACTACCGCTACGGTTTTCTAGCACTAAGCTCTCAAAGAGACATAAGTCTGTCACCAAAAAGGTTCTTTGGATTTGTATGGCTATGATAAGAACAAACTTATCCAAAGTGCTCTGTTTCTAGTGAAAAATCATCGACAAAATTGCATCACTAGTGTTTTTATCAGACTTTTAAGAAGTTTCTGTCTCGGCAGCATGAAAGCTTTCTCTGACAAGCTCGGACCTACTTTAAACGCATTAATAAATCATCTTTCCATTAATTTTTATATCATAGACGGCTTTGAGGGTGCCTTTGGCATAACACGCACTGGAGTTTAAATGACCTTGCATTAACTGTCGTTAGGGTATATGGCATGACATTAAAACGCGAAATCTACTTTCCTTGTGCCAAGAAATGGTTTCAGTTAGAATCTGAGGCAGGAAATGAATGTATTCGGGTTTTTTTCCCGAATAGTATAGTAACTTTTTGAAGGACCACAAAGTTCGATTTACTTCTCATTTAGAACAATTTCGTCAACACTTCCACGCTAGCTCAAGACCTTACTAAGTCTTGTTTGGGATTCTCGTCATAATGGAATTGTGTGAAATGAGATTGCAATGCATAGGGTAATTAGTTGGGTTTCGTAAGATCATATCAGAAGATACCAGGATACCAGGAAAGAAATAAATGTTCACCGAACCATCTAATTAAGAAGCCAAAACCTTACTCCGTTCCGACAAAAAAAAAGAACAAAAATCTACTAGAGTCAAAGCTCAGTTTCCAGAAATAGCTTGGTTTTCAAGCCCATTTCGGGATATGAACTACTAAAAACAATCAACTCTCTCAAAACTTCATCATTAAAAAAAAAATCGCATTTAACGTGATAGATGTTTTAGCTCACCTTTTTAATTTAAGCATTTTTCAGGTACCTTTCCTGAACTACTAAAAAAAGCCAATGTGATTCCTATTTTCAAAAAGGGTAATAGGAAAGACAAAATGAATTATAGACCTATTTCCTTGCTCTCTGTGATATCCAAAATTTTTGAGAAAGTCGTAAAATATAGAGTTGTGAAATATCTCAACAAGATCAACTTCTTTGGTGAAAATCAATTAGGTTTTAGAGAAAACCATTCCACCGAAGACGCCCTTCTGGACTTTTGCCAATATATTTACAAGGGGAATGATGACAAAAAATCGTGCGCAAGACTTTTTGTAGGCATAACAAAAGCCTACAAAGCCGATATGGTAGATCACAAAAATCTTTTGCGTAAATTGTATCGGGTAGGTTTTCGAGGCTTAATTGCAGATTGGTTTGCATCTTATCTTAAAAACCGATTGCAAAAGGTAAAAATCGGGGTCACCCTTGGCTTCTAAAATTATCAACCTCGGCGTTCCACAGAGTTCTTGTATATGTCAATTCAATCTTCAGTCTTCCATTTGTCGGTAAGCTAAAGGCTATTGCTGATGACTTTGCGTTTGCGTACGGCTCTAGTAATCGCTTTGACCTAGTTGCTGATCATATTCTTTAGTCTTACCGCTAAAGTGTCCCCGGAAATTAATATTGTGTTCCATGCAACTAACTGTTACAGATTCAACCTACGTAATTGTGGCTGTAACATCTTATACAATGAAGAGTTTGGTTGTAGTGTTAACTGCTTCAAATAGTTAAGAACTATAAATACTTAGATGTTGTAATTGATCAAAATCTGAATTGGTGCGATCACATTTATATCTTAAAGCAATATCTGCTATCCACTCTGCGAAGCTTTTATCGACTAAATAAGTACTTCTCTACGCGATTGTTAAAAAATATCTATTTTGGTTTCTTCCACTCTAGATTGCAATATGGTGTTAACTGCTGGGGTGGTACTACTGCTAACATAATCCAGCAACTTACTGTTCTACAAAAATAAGTTATAAGAAAAATATGTTATGCGTCTCGATTAGCCAATACCTTAGCCCTTTTTAATAAACTGAACATTCTGCCTGTAAGACATTTTTATTACTTCAAAGTTCTCAAAACTTTTTTTTATTAGAGGTGGTTACTTGCAAAGTCCCATATATGACAATCACAACCTTCGAAGCAACACCAGTTCCCTAGTCAGCATCCCATATTTTCGCACCTCTAGTTTAAGAAACTTCTATTCAATTTTATCTTGTAAACTGTTCAATACACTTTGACATTTTATTAAATATAAAATTGTCCCTAACTATTCTCTTAATTTATTGTAAAACTACTGTAGTTATATTATATGGAGTCTTGAGAATAAAGAATGAATAAAAAAAAAATATTTTGTGATAGACAAATGTCGCTTAAACTGTCAGGGAAACTGACGAATGTAAGCGCGTGTAACTAAACATTAAGTACGAACATTCGCACAAATCAAACAATTCAGTCAAAACGCAACAGACCTTGAACTGTAATCCGAACAAGGGACCAAAAGAAAAATAATTGGATCCCTTAACTGTTAAAACAGCAACAGACTTCTGATCTTCAAATAGAGAGGTGATCCAAAACAGAGCGGCCTATTCGGAAATTTAGGGAACTCTACAAGAGGCAGAGTGGAAAAAAGTGTATCATTTAATTTAATACACGTTACATAAATAATTTTAAGAACAAGTGACCCTGATTTTTCCTAATTTTATGGTTTTTCATGCAACTGAAAACAAGACCAGCCATACCTTGCCAGTTTATTTGGAGAAGATTCTATTTAAGTTTTATAAAATGTATAATAATGAAATAGATAGCTTCTAATCTATATATGAATTATTAAAACTACTATGCTGCTTATCAAAACCAATCTATAGTGGCAAATTTGATAAGAGCAAATTATGCCAGTAGTAACAATACAAAATAAACTACTTGTAGAAATGATATTTGATAGTAATTATCTCTACTTCTATAAAATAGAACACATTTTCATGTTTGTCCGCGAGTAGGGAGTAGGTACGTAATGATACCTCAACAATATATATGTATATCAAACGATTTGTCGTGAGTGAGAATGGTTTTTAGTATCCTAAGTCCGTTATTGGGCCTATTAAACCCAGAATACAAAGACTTGAATTAACGGGAACTTCTAAACATTGCAGTTGATAGGTATAATACCACAATTCATTCAGTGACGAACAAAAAGCCGTCCGATATCTTTTTTAACCGAACTTCCAGAATAAACTTTTAGAATTTAGTAAACTTTCAAATTAAAGCTAACAGCGACCTTAGAGCTAGACTGCATAAAAAACAGGAAATAGCCAATAAATGGCGAAATTCCAAAAGATCCACACCTAAAAAGTTCAAGAAAGGTAGTATAATTTACACCCCGTACAAAAGAATCCAAGGCAAGCATAAGCCACTCTATTGAAAAGAGGTGGTGGAAAAGGATAATAAGGTAACAGTGGTCACAACCACTGGTCGTAAAATCCACAAGGCACAAATTAGAAACTCATAATAGCCCACTTACGCACAAATTATAATATTACGCAAATATTTTAATTTTCGCACCATAAAATAAAAACTATTATATATAACTATTGCTGAAAAATTAGCTTTAGTTGACATTTTAACCATTTCAATAGTTAAGAAAAAGGAAAGAAAAACCTTTAAAATTAAATACAACCAACATTGTAAACTTAATTCATTCCTTGATAATAAAATTTATATATTAAATTGTATGGACACGATCCTATATTAATTTTATTAAATATGTATAATTATTTATATAATCATATTATTTAAATTATTTATAAATCTTAACCTTACAATTTAATCATTATCACTTTTACGTGCAGGTTCACTGAAACGTTTATTGTAATCTTTGCCATAATCATTTAAAATTGTATATTACGCAGAATATTACTAGCAAGTGCAGTGCAAGGGTTCCACATTTTCGAGTACCATTCGCCAATCGCATCAATCAAGGATGGTAAAATTTGGATCATCGATGGGCATTTCAAGCTAATACACATGGTCAACCTACAGAAGCTTGAAGACACACTGAAAAAAATGGCTGACCTCGTTACCAGCGAAATTCCTAAGCAGGAAAAAAAAACCTAGCGGAACACCATCTGGTACAGATCAGGGAATGCATCAACCTACTTAAAGGAAGAACGACCAGGAGTACGAGAGATCTATCAACTGGATTGGCTTAGCCTGGAAATAGATGGCTGGAAACCCAGACGCAACTAATTGGGATAAGGTTCTGCGAAGTGAACAAGACCTGATAGAAGAAAACCACCAGCAGTATAGCTTCAATGAGAGGGTCCTTTCAATAACTGAGGAAATAACGAGAAAAATCAATTGGGTCATCGAAAGTTCCAAAAACCAAGTAGCGGCATCCAGCAAGGCTAGATTCGAGCAAGATGCAATCAATGAAATCACGATCATCAAAGAAGAAATCAATGAAGTGGTTAGGGCGTGTCAAATGGCAAAGAGCGGCATCGTCAATACAAATCTACTAGACAGAGAAGAGGTAAACAGGGTGATTAACGAACTCGAGACGCTGCCCTATGCAAATGAAGTCGAAGCGCTCCAGTATGGGATTCCGTCAGTTTTTACAAATGACACTATGTTGCTTTATGTCCTGTCAATCCCTAAACTGAGCAAGATCGAGTACAATTTCTTGATAACAAGAGCGACGATTTTCAACGCAAGTCAATCTACCATTTGACCGAATGTTGGTGAATCACGAGGAGACATATGGTGCCGTCGCAAAATGCCTTACTATAAGTAATCTGACCGTCTGTGTGTGTCCCAGATATCATTTATGTGTTGCTAGTTTTATTGCCTACGTTGTGTACGTTTTCGTCACCTGTTGCTTCAGCGAGGGCGAGGGAGGAAGCGTGCATTACTGTCAATAAATGTGCTTGAGCTGCCGGATTTTTTTCTTGCAAAAATGACACCAGGGCGTACGTAAACAGAAAACAGCTGTTTCTTTTTTTTAGGTTAATTGGACCCTACATGAGCAACCGATATTTTTTGGAAAGACACTCATTAATTTAGCAACTATTATCGGAGTCAATACCAAGTACACGGAGGGAGAGATCATGTTGTTGTTGTTTTCGATAGAAAGAGGCTGCTTTAAGAACTGTGTTTCTCTCGTATGAGCTGTTAAATTTGATGATGACAGGAGGTGAAGCAGACGAGTTAAACTGACGATTTCTCTGATACTATAAACGGAAAATGTGGTTTGCATCCTAACGTGTAACAAAAATTGTTGAATAATGGAAATAGATGGCTGGAAACCCAGACGCAACTAATTGGGATAAGGTTCTGCGAAGTGAACAAGACCTGATAGAAGAAAACCACCAGCAGTATAGCTTCAATGAGAGGGTCCTTTCAATAACTGAGGAAATAACGAGAAAAATCAATTGGGTCATCGAAAGTTCCAAAAACCAAGTAGCGGCATCCAGCAAGGCTAGATTCGAGCAAGATGCAATCAATGAAATCACGATCATCAAAGAAGAAATCAATGAAGTGGTTAGGGCGTGTCAAATGGCAAAGAGCGGCATCGTCAATACAAATCTACTAGACAGAGAAGAGGTAAACAGGGTGATTAACGAACTCGAGACGCTGCCCTATGCAAATGAAGTCGAAGCGCTCCAGTATGGGATTCCGTCAGTTTTTACAAATGACACTATGTTGCTTTATGTCCTGTCAATCCCTAAACTGAGCAAGATCGAGTACAATTTCTTGATAACAAGAGCGACGATTTTCAACGCAAGTCAATCTACCATTTGACCGAATGTTGGTGAATCACGAGGAGACATATGGTGCCGTCGCAAAATGCCTTACTATAAGTAATCTGACCGTCTGTGAACAAAACGCCCTGAGGAAAGTCAACGAAGATGAATGTATTGCACGACTGTGCAATAGGAGGACACGCATCCTGCATATACCGTACTAATACTATCGAAATCGTTGAACGTTTGAAGGAAGATACAATTTTCGTTACGAATTTTAAGGGCCAAATCACGACCGAAGAAACCAAAAAGAACTTATCTGGAACGTACATAATTCAAATTAAGAACGACCATCAAGAACCATCAGTACTTACCAACATATCCACAGCGGGGCATATAATTGACATCGAATACGTTCATGGAATCAGTCTAAGCAATATTAAACGATTGAGTAACATTACCAATAGGATCAAACTATCTACAGCCATGGATATAACAATCTTCCTGGCAATTATTGGAACAGCTGCGATTGTGTGGCACAAAATTAACAGGAAGCTCCATATACCGCCAATACGAAATGTCAAGCCCCATCATTCCAGGTCATCCCAACATCAGAATGATCTACGGCACGTAGATTCTTAAAGGGGGAGGAGTTAACGCGCCACGATTCCACAAGTCGAAAGATGAGAAGTCACCTTGACATCATGCATGCACTTGTGGACATTGTATTTCACCACCTAACGTAAGTAGCAATAACACGACGAAACAAACTAACAATTGTTTCCTACAACTCGAACTCGGAAACTGCTGATGCAACCTAAAACCCTTGCACGCGATATACACCAAATGCATCGATACGAAGGTGTGGAGTAGGATAAGTTAGACTTTAAGTTTAGTTCTAATTTGGGAATCTCGAAATAAAGTCTAAATAAAGAATTGGTCCGTGTTTTATTCGAACGAACGGTTGGTTGTTCGCCACGGGCTTCGGCCCGTGGGTATTTTTTTAGATATAGTGGTGCCAACATCTTTAACTAAGTGCTTAGTTTATACATTGTAAAAGATTAGTTCTCTGCTTTCGTCGACGTCCCAGATATCATTTATGTGTTGCTAGTTTTATTGCCTACGTTGTGTACGTTTTCGTCACCTGTTGCTTCAGCGAGGGCGAGGGAGGAAGCGTGCATTACTGTCAATAAATGTGCTTGAGCTGCCGGATTTTTTTCTTGCAAAAATGACACCAGGGCGTACGTAAACAGAAAACAGCTGTTTCTTTTTTTTAGGTTAATTGGACCCTACATGAGCAACCGATATTTTTTGGAAAGACACTCATTAATTTAGCAACTATTATCGGAGTCAATACCAAGTACACGGAGGGAGAGATCATGTTGTTGTTGTTTTCGATAGAAAGAGGCTGCTTTAAGAACTGTGTTTCTCTCGTATGAGCTGTTAAATTTGATGATGACAGGAGGTGAAGCAGACGAGTTAAACTGACGATTTCTCTGATACTATAAACGGAAAATGTGGTTTGCATCCTAACGTGTAACAAAAATTGTTGAATAATGTTAAGATTTTCATCAGGAAGCACGGGGATACCTACAATTGTAACATCAATTGTTGCTTCCATTTAAGTGTGAAGGGTTTGCAGTTCATTTTTGATTATATTAGTGTCAGTGTGAGCTAAAGTCATTGAATTGGTCTCCAAGCTTTCGACGCTTTTCATTAATTAAGAAATATTTGTGCACATCTCTTCATATTTTATATTCCACTTTTGTTACAGGTAGAGAGTTAAGTGCTGGAGATGAATGGAAAGAGTAAATGCCTTACGCTAGTTTCACTTATAAAGGTAACATCGGTTTGCATAATACAACTCGGTATACTCCAAATGAACTTGTCTATGGAATGAAAGCTAATCAGCCAAGTGAAGTCGAAAACTTAAATGAAAAAAAACTATGTTCGATTACTTCGATGAGTTAAAATGTTATGATTTTTTTAACTGAAAAAACGCATTTTTTATACTTTACACACATATTACTACAAAATGGCTGAATGGATTTCAATATGAACTTCATCGATTAGTACATTTCCTGGTGAAGGGATTGATGTATCAATCATTTTTCTGTTATTCTTATAGCGGAAGTAATAAGCAAAAATGTAATTACTTGAGATTTACACAAATCATAGAAATGCGTAGCCCATTGCAATCAACAGAAACAAGTGGAGTGCGGGCATATCCAATGTTTATCCAACAAACTTTTTTTCTTCTCTCTTCTTTTGTAGGTTTCTTATGTAATTATTTGTCTTATAAAGGGTGTCCCATAATTAACGCAAAATTTGAATTTTACGCCATTAATAGTACAGTGATAACAACGGACAAAAAGATAACAATGTAACAGCTGACATTTCGGGGTTAGTAAAAATAGAGCGATATACGAGAGAACAACGCATTTTCATTGGTGAGCAATATTTTAAAAATAATGAAGGTTTGTCAGCTACAGTCGAACAATATCGTCATGAGTGATGAAGCTCATTTTCATCTTGATGGCCTCGTTAATCGTCAAAATGTCGCATTTGGGGTTCAGAAACCGCACGAGTAATTGTTGAGAAACAAATGCATTCACAACGCGTGATTGTTTGGTGTACAAAGTTGCCACATGTACACTATTGAGTGGCGGAAACGTGGGTTGCCACATATCCATCTGCCGGTATGGTTAGTGAACAAAATTAGGCCGGATCAAAACCATTCAAAAGAGGAAACAAGGGACTCCAGTTGAAGGTTCCCTGGAGTTAAAAAAAAAACTGATGCTCTTGGGAGGGTCAATGTAGTTCATCTCAACAACAGTGAATGTTTTCACTTGAGAATGGTACTTCACATTGTAAAGGGCCCATCATACAAGGAGTAACTAATAATACCTATAAAGCAGCATGTAAAGCGATGGGTCTCTTGGAAGATGACTCTTAATGGGACAACACATTGACGGAAGCTACTATTTGCTACGAGGTCATTAAGGTATTTGTTTGCCATTATTATAGCGTTTTGTCAAGTGACCGATAATATATCTCTCTAGAACATTTAAAGGCAAAATATGGCCGAAAATATACTGAATCGACGACGGCAAGAGTTAATGTCAGATTATGTCCAATATGATCAAAACATTTTTGACGAAGCGTTGTTATAATTGAATTAGGTAGTAAAATATCTTTCGAGTAAATCCATTTCGAATTTTGGACTGCCGATGCCTACAAATATAACGAATCCTGAATTAACTAATGCCGAATACGCAAGAGAAGCTTCCTACGATCAATTTAAACTGTTACAAATTGTAGCTCAAGATGAACATAGCATGAACATAGATAAAAAAAAAGTATACGATGCGTTATTAACATCAATTGACAGAAACGAATAAAATTTATATTTTCTTGATGCTTCTTTGAAAAGTAGGATCCACTCGAAAAGTTGCATTAGCTGTAGCATTATCCGGAATTGGAGCTATACTTTTGGAAGGAAGCCGCACCGCTCATGCAACATTAAAACTGCCACTAACGATTGCTACTGAGGAGACAAGCACTGTTTGTAGCATCAAAACCAAGTAGTACTGGAAAATTAATACGGACGAAGCTACCATGTCGAACAAGTTTTCAATTTGCACAGTACGGATTCACCTATGTCCTCTGGTAACTTTTTGCAAATCTTTTCACTGGCTGTTTGTGAATACATTAGAACTGAAAACAAATATGAGAGTGCCATTGTCAGCACACGAAAACCGGGATTTTTAAGAGTTGTTGCTGAAAATAAGAAATGGACCGATGTCACAAAATAATGGGAGAGTTTATCTAGATAAGCAATACCTTTGCATTTTTATCCAGAAATTAATAATATAAGTTTCAAGATTATAACTTTGTTCAAGGAGAGAGCTATTTTGTCATTTACTAACAATCAAGTAGGTAAAGTGAACGACTTGATTATCTCTAAAATTAATACACAGGCGCAAACCTACTATTCTGTAGACACCGTGCTGGACCAGGAAGAGCCATTACATTTCCCAAAAGAATTTCTCAATTGCTTGCAGCCTTCTGGATTACTTTCACATAAATTGGTCTTAAAAAAAAAGAGTGTCCTGTTATTTTATTGCGAAACCTTAATCCACCCAAATTGTGAAACGACACACATCTCCAGGTTAAACGGCTAAAAACTTTTACTATAGAGTGTACAATTTTGACCGGATATGGAACGGAAAAAACAGTGTTTATTCCCCGGATTCTATTCATACCAACCGATCTTCCATTCCATTTCAAAAGATTGCAGTTTTCAATAAAATTGTAATTTTCAATTACTATTAACAAATCACAAGGTCAGACATACAACGTTGAGGGCCTACACCAAAGCATTAAGTGCTTTTCCCATGCACAGCTACACGAAGCTCTTCGTGCATCAAACATCAGCCGCAAACATGGTTTATAAAGAAATTCTATAATGAAAGGCAGTACTTCACATTCCTCACGTCGTTTACTTTCTCTAAGTAACACCCGTTTGAAGCCGGAGCGGGTCGCTAGTTATAAAATATTTATATAATTTCTTTTACTGAAAATCATTTTTATCAATATGACTATTACTATTTAGGTAATAACATACATTTCCCGTCAACTCTAGTTTTTTTTTATCAAGAAATGTTACTGTTTTATTAAGACTGCTACGCACAAAGCAGTTCAAGCCCTAATTCTATTGTACTACAATTTTAAATCAGCACCAAAATTGTCTCGTACGCAAGCAAATCGGATTGTGCACTGCCGGAATCAGGTGAATCAGTCGGGCAACTATTCAAAACATTGTGTGGTGTAGCATTTATCTAGCCATGTACATTGCAAAGGCCCTGTTTATACTCATGAGTACCCTATGCCGATAGTATGTTGGGAAGACGAGTAAGGTTTAAAAAAAAAAACAGAGTGTTTAAGAAAATATAAAAATCGAGAAAAATTACGTCCCACACCCGAAAAATTCCTCACAAAAATTTCTGTGGGCAACTAAATTTCCATAAGGAAAAAATGACGGGCAGACTATTGTATTGGTTTTTTGGTACCATGAGTGGATTTTTTCAGTCAAAGGGGACTCCCCTTCTTGTTATTTCTATGCTTTGGTTTAAACACGACCTGATTGCCCACTACGTAGTCCTGAGTAACCATCTAAACAGGGTCCAATATGGTGTCCCCCAAACTATAAATGAATTAACATAAATGGCAAACTTTCCAGATGTGAATTCTCTCCACATTTTACACGAAAACATTATAATCTATTACACACACATAGTGAACTTTACGTATCAAATGCAATTTACCAAGCAAATTTTAGCAGTCTAAAGGCTTGCATAAATGTTGGTGATGGAACGTGTTTTACATTGTGTAAATGATGATCTCAAGTGCGTCTGTAATTTTATTCGAAGCCGGTAAAGCTTAGGCAATCCTAACATTTCCATTTATTTTGTGACAGCGGCATAAAAACCAACTCGTACGATTGTAGAACAGTAGACAATTTCTACCCACTCAAACGTCATAGAAATTGTCCCTTTAAATTGTCTGGTGTAAACCTGCTTGAGTGATTAGCTTGCTTTGCAAAACTCCGATTCAGCAAAAGGGAACTCTCTTTTCAATTTTTATTCACATTCTTTAGCTACAATATATTTGTCGCATGTCGTTCGATTAATCGATGAATTTTTATAAATTTATAATCTTAAATCTATTGGTTTGATTACTTAATGTTGTGGCTAGGGAGCTTGACACAAAGTTCGCAACGGATTCTTGATAAGCACACTTAATAAATAGAAAACACATGCTCACTTCCATCGTCAGTGTGCATCAGTAAATCGTTTAAAACTAAATCGACTATTAATAACAAAATAAAGTATCTTTATGGAAACAAGAATGTAAAATCATCGACAAGGAACACGAAAATCAAATTATAGAAACTTATTAATTTAAAAAAAGAAACCCACACTTACCTCGACAAATACTGATGATGTTGTTGAGAACTGCACAGAACTTCTTTTGCGATTACTATTCGAGAAACTGAATGAACTCTGCTTGAACAAAAACGGGTTGCTATAACAACTCACTGATCGCATAAAATTCCAGCGTTGCAGTGTATTAGTTTTTGTAGTCAGTGTATAGATGGCACGCTTAGCAGTCATTGTTGAGCTTTTATTTTTGGTAAAACGAAGCTCCCTTACCACTTGTACGAATTGTCCACAACTGAAATCTGAAAAAGAAAAATTCCTTAAAAAATTGTGTCTCTTGGGGGTCTGTGTATTCAAGAATTGAAATTGTTCGGGTTGATTATTATCTGCGAATTGTCTGACCTATGATAACCTATGTCAACCGATAACTGATAACGCTCATCGCTGAAATGGTTTTTTCTTCTAAAAGGAGGCACGACAACAGTAGTGAATTTTATTGACGCAAATTTACTAGATCCCAGAATAACATATGCAAATATACTACTTCATGTTTTCAACTTCTCTTCTAAGTATATACACACATCGTAAACAACATTTGGAAGAGGTTCTGAGAATGTGAAATTAGTAAACAATGCAGTATATTTGTAGCTTACAAGAAAATGCAAATCTTCTAACTGCCTAGGGTGCACTTAAAAAGGTCGAGCTACTCACATCCGCACATTTATATTAGAAACTAAACTGCAGGAGCCGGTGGAAATGCCGTTTATCCATGTGAGACATCCCCAAAACGCATGCTTTTTGAACGGTTATACAATTGCACTTGAACAATTTTTTTTTAGTTTTCGGTATAACTAATTTGGTTAACAAATTCTGTTGTTTAATAACTTGACTTACTTTTAATTGTAATCGCATTACGCGTTTGCTTTTGAATGACAATAAAATAGTAAAAAAAAAAGTGCGAAAATATTTTTACACCGGTAAATAAACACTGAAGCACAACAGCTGTTCTATCTGTCCAAATTTCTATAGGGTGATCAAGTCGAAGTTGAATACCAGGAAACTCTTTCAACCCTTAAAATTTTTAGATTTTGTCGGACAGGTTTAAGTATATAGTGATTCTCTAGAAATACTTTTAAAAAAATAAAAAAATTGAATTTTATCGAGTTATTATCATACTCTTATATACATTTATTTTTTAAAGATTATATCTTTTAAACGTAAGCACGAATATATGGACGCTGTGCGAAATTTAAAAAAAAAAAAAAACCAACAAAAGCCGGCAACAGTAGAACAAATAAACTAACAGACCTAAAAGGAGTAAAATTGCAAAATGCGCTAAATTGATACGAATGCCATATGTACACAAAGTATGTAGTGCAACCTCTATGCTAAATGTAATAGTAATGCAAATATTCTGCTCGGTGTTTCAAAAGGCCGGCTTAGGTGCCGTCACACGTCCGGGGTGGGCCTGGGCCTTACTCAACAACTCAGCTCGAATTTAAACTAGCTGCTTCCAGTTTTGCACGCTGAGTTGATTGAGGTGGGCCACTCCACTTGAGGACGGCACCTGAGTCTCTTCTCTTTTCGGATCAGAGCATTGGTAAACATCCACTCTACATGAACCAGTCGTCTCAGTCATTGGATCTTCACTCTTCTGGCTAAGTCGATGTCGCTGTACAGTCCATACAGTTCGTCGGTGTATCTCCTCTTCCAAAGCAGCCAAGAGCACCCTCATGCATCTTTGTAAATGTCTATGCCCCTTCGCCATAGAGCAATATTGGGGTAATAACAGTAAGAGATGTTAAGAGAGTGAATAGACGTGTTCCTTGGTTTCTCCGGCATAATTTTTTTCATTTTTGAGCTTTTAAGAGTCGTTAAATATTATTAAACTGTGCGTTATTCAATTTTCTTGTCGATTGCCCCTAATTTGTATATTCACCTTGCTTTCTTCTTAAAAAAATAAAATAATAACAAAAAAATGAACATAACAACTAATTTGCAACAAAAGGAAATATATATTGAGAAAATGAGCAACTTCCAAGGTAAATCTCCGATCGAGGAAACACGGGAGCTCTTCAGATGCAGCAGCAATCTCAGTTGGTGGGACGCCGAGGCAGAATGGGACACCCACAACATCCAAGAATTTACCCTCCACTCAAACAATGGTTGTTACACTTGTTGAGTTAGAAGAGCGTTTAAACAAACATACCGATGATATTATCAATCGTTTCTCGGAGGAAATCAAAAACCTGCGCAGGGTCATAATGAACCAAATTACACGAATTGAGAAAAACTGGGCAGTCTATGAAGAAAAAATTAATAAAACCCTCATAGATTTGCATTTGCGTGTGGAGAAAATCGAAACGCATATTAACAAATCAACCTTCCTGATTACGATATAACAGATCTGAGAAATAGATGTGACGCACTAGAAATCACAGAGCTTGCAGCTGATGCAATTCTTTTTCGAGCTCCGCAGCTGCATGAAGAAAACTGCTTATGCCATGTCATCGAAAGCAAGCCTCCAACTTTAAAAGCTGTTTTTCGTTCTCGGCATCGAGACAACACTAATGATCCACCCATCATTCATTTAATTTGCCAGAAGAACGTAACAATGTCCTAAAGGCCACTGCCGAGCATCGCAAAAAAGAAAAAAAGACAGCTTTGTCTAAGAGATGTTGGATTGGACTCAAATAAACCAATCTTCCTAACCGAGAGTCAAACGAACAGAAATCGTTCCCTCCTTCGACAAACTGTTCGCATGAAGCAGCGAAAAGAGATTTTCTCAGCCACTATCAGATCTGGATGTGTTTTCATTAAACAAAACAAAAAACAAAAACTTGGACAACATACATACATGCATACATATCTCAGCTCTTTGATCTCAGCGCTGGTATCGTTGTTTGAATTCATAGCGGAGACTAGGTAGACAAAGTCCTTAACGACCTCCAAGTTATACCTGTCGACGGTGCCATTCTGTCCGAGACGTCGGTATTCATGGTCCTTTTTGCTTGACAGCATATACTTAGTCTTGTCCTTGTTGGCTGCTAAGCCCATTTTCGCCGACTCCGTCTCAATACTTGCAAAGAGCGCCACTGACATCACTCTGCTTTCTTCCAATTATGTCAATATCATCGGCGTATGCGAGTTATTGGACTGACTTTTGAAAGATTGTGCCTCTTGTGTTTGAGCGTGAGTTTTGCACTCTTCTTTCAAGTACGATATTAAAAAAATCGCACGAACGACAGCGCATCGCCTTGTCTAAATCCTTTCTGGACATCAAAGGTCTCGGTGAGATCTTTACCGACCTTGATGGAGCAGAATGCATTCTCCATCGCCATCCTGCACAGGCGGACGAGTTTGGCAGTATTCTGTTCCCTTATTTGACTTTACCACTTGAATTTCCATTGTTGCTAACGTGATGCTGCTTTCTCAAATACCAATATACGAATTAAGTGCGAGTTGTACAATTTTTATTGTCGGTAAATCATCTCTATGAATCAATAAACGGTAGATTGTTTATGCTACTGTCATCAACAACCATTATTGGTCTTTGTAGGTAGAAAATATAAATTTTCTGTTTGGCGATTATGTATTTGTACATTTTTTTTTGTTGGGATTTAAATTTTGTACATTTTGTAGGTCTCCCGTAGAACGACCTAAAGTCGAAAATTAGGAAGACCTCTTGAGTGGCTCAGTAGCAATCCGTTGGAGAAATATGTTGCATCCAATTCATCAATCATTTCATACCCTCAAATATCTATTATTAGTCAAGCTGTAGCCAGGGTGAAGCTCCAACTTGAAGCTCGAGCCCCGACATGAAGTTTACCTCAACCAAACGTAAGCTGCTCTTTAAGTTCAACAACATGTACAAAACTGTGAAAAACAGCTTTAAACTTTAAATTCTTAGCTTTGGACAGTACACCAACCAATATTACATTGTGTTTTTATATATAAAAAACAAAATTTATTTCGTCACAAGACACTTTTCAAATTGTTTACATAGAATTTCATGCACACACCCAGAACTGGGCTCTTTGCCATCCTGACCAATTACATATTCGGGCGGGGCATATTTTCCCAATAATTCCGGATGGTCTTTCCAAAACTTCCCTTTTATCATATCATCATGCAATGGTACAACTAATTGTCTTTTCTTATCTGTTCCAGGTACCTCAATATATTTTCTTAAAAGAATCGTACCCTTGCGAAACATTGCCGGTAAATCATTATAATTGATACCGAATTGTGAAAATAGTAATTCATTTTTATCCGCTGAGAAGGTACCACGAAGTTTTTCTTCAGCTTGCTGATTTGTTAGCCCTCCCTTTAATATTAGACTCCAAAATGTGGTGTTGTATAAGTTATTTACATGAACATCAGCTTGTCGCCAACTAAGATAGTCTTTTAAATTCTGATCCGATGGATAAAGCACAATTCTGCCATCAAAACTGGGTGGACACTGCAGTTCCTTTTCGGGAAACCAACTTCTCCAATTGTATACATATGCAGAGCTAAACAGGCTTGTTACATATGATAGAAGTTTTGCTGATCTACGATTGTAAACATTTGTTTCCTTTCGAAATACGAAGGAATATTCATCACTTTGACCATAGCTGATAATGATGTCTCGAAACTCTTCCATTACAGCAACTGCTGCACTGTTCATCACATTCAGCGCTATAATGATTTCTTTGATAAACAATTACATACTTAATACTGCATCATTTACCATTTACATCATTGGGCTTTTCGAAATTGTGGAGTTTAGTAAATTTATGGAACCCCTTCCCATCCAGGCGTATCACAATCCAAACATTTGGTAAAATCGTATCGTCCAGCTCGTAGTTCTTAACATATTCGTATCGACTGCAAGCCATTGGTAATGTGTGGAATTTTCGCGTTATTTCATGGAAAAGATACTTAAAAATTTGTTTGTTAAACTTCATAAAGCAAAAAGAATTGATTTAAATTTTAAGTGTTAAGAGAGTAACAAGAATTTGTAAACAAATTCACAAATCACATGTTTGTGGTTCAGGTTAAGGTGTGTTCGATTTAAAATTTTGTTTTTCCTCAATACGTCTATAACTGTTGATTTATATAAAAGCGTTCACACCGAATACCGACTAGGTCTTATTGGACAGTTGTATAATAGTAGAAAATCATTTATACTAACTGCAATTTGTGCGATTATTTTGTTAGTTAAAAAATTGGTGGGTGGTGGGTCTTATTAGCAAAACTTAAGTCAATATAGTGTGGTATAATTGAAACGCACTTTAAAGGGCGGAACCCTGTTTTCTTACGGAAATTACAAATAAATCAACATTTTATCGGAGTGCGTATAAATGAATGCTTACCACTGACTGTATCGGCTGTGGAACTTTTGTGTCTTGCAATTTTGTTTTTAAAATTAAAGGGTGTAAGATTTGTTGATATCTTTTCAAATGGGCTATAAACAAATCTGCTCAATTCTTTTTATTGTTGGTTTATTGAAAAGTTTAGGCCTTCCAACTAATTATGGAATATTATTCCGTTCAAATGACTGCTTCGGCTGGTTTGGCGGTAGGCCATCCAGTCAACTCAATTTTTCAATAATATCAATGGTTCGGCCCCTACTTCACGAATAGCCTTACCAATGTTATTCTTGAGTCCTGAATCCTCCCTGGGTAGTTCCTATAGCATGGATTTTTAATGTTTTTTTTTTGATTTTAGGTGGCGTTACAGTCCGGGATGGACCTGGCCCTCAGTTAACAAGCTCCTCAAAGTTCGCACGCTAAGTTGGCTGAGGTCCCCTTCCACTTGCGTGCGCCACCTGAGTCTTGGCCTTCCTCTACTGCGCTGTCCCTCGCAGCCATCTCAGTCTTTGGATCTTTACTCTTCTGGCTAGGTCCATGTCCACTCACCGTCAATGCAGACGGGACCGAAGATCGCCCGAAGAATTTTTCTCTCGAAGCAACCAAGACAACCCTCATCCACCCTCATCTTTGATAATGTCTATGCCTCTGCGCCATATAGCAGGACCGGGATTATTAAGGTCTAATAAAGTGGTGACTTTTGTTCTCCGAGAGAGGACTTTGCTACTCAATTGCCTTCTTAACCCAAAGAAAAAACGTTTGGCAAGAGTTATTATTCGCTTGATCTCAGCGCTGGTGTCGTTGTCTGTATTTATAGCGGAGCCTAGGTAGACAAGGTCCTTAACTACCTCAAAGTTATATCTGTCGAGGGTGACGTACTGCCCGAGACGTCGGTGTTGATTGTCCTTTTTGCGTGACAGCATATACTTGGTCTTGCCCTCATTGACCGCTAAACCCATTTTCGCCGCTTCCGTCCCAATACTCTCTAAAGCGCCATTGACATAACGCTGCTTTCTCCCAATTATGTCAATATCGTCGACGTATGCGAGTAGTTGGACGGACTTTTGAAAGATAGTGCCTCTTGTGTTTGCTCGTGAGTTTTGCACTATTTTTTCTAGTACGATGTTGAAAAAATAGCATGACAGCGCATCGCCTTGTCTAAATCCTTTCTGGACATCAAAGGTCTCGATGAGATCTTTACCGATCTTGATGGAGCAGCGTGCGTTCTCCATCGTCATCCTGCACAGATGAACGAGTTTGGCAGGGATGCCCAAACTAGACTTTGCTCTGTATAGCTCGTGTCTATAGATGCTTTCATACGCGGCCTTAAAATCGATGAATAGGTGGTGTGTATCGACCTGAAGATCATGGGTCTTCTCCAAGATCTGCCGTAGTGTGAATATCTGGCCGATGGTGGACTTTCCTGGCCTGAAGCCACACTGATATGGACCTATCAGGTTGTTAACGAACGGCTTCAGGCGTTCACACAATACGGTAGATAAGATCCTATATGCGATGTTGAGGAGACTGATGCCTTTGTAGTTGGCTCAGTTCAGAGGGTCTCCTTTCTTAAGAATCGATTTTTAATAGCACTCCAAAAAAAAAAAAAAAGTCCAATGGCGTCAAATCACAGCTCTGTTCCGTCCAAGCAACATCGACAAAATGACTGAAAAATCGATTACTGTTTGAAATAAATCAATTATCCGTCCAACAATCATATAAAGCGTAAAACCGATTATCATGCCTCGGTAGTAATAAGAAACCAACAGATGGCTTACCCATCGGGTAACATAAAATATAAGTTTTTGCAGCTTTTGTCGGGATATATGTGGCCTGGCAGCTAGCCAGGGATCGAGCTTGAGAAGCTTGTTGTCTGAGGCCCAGGTCCACCCCGGACTGTAGCGCCACTTAAGGTATATGTGGCCTGGCGTTATCATAATTGAAAATGACTCCTTTTCGATTAGCCAAAACCGAATGATTTTCTTGAACTCCCTCATTAAGCTTAGTGAGCAGCTCACAGTACTTGTTTGCCAGGTGAAAGAAGGCGTAACTTTCAGTTCTCCGCAATTTGACAACTGTGTGACTTACCTGACAATAAAATGTTTTTCGATGTTTTGACCTATCCATTAAAAAACAACAAGTCCATTAAACAAACAGAAGTTGCGCCATACTGCTAACTTTACGCCACGTATAAAGATTGGGCACGAACTTTTGCATCTCTCAAATATGGTCGAACGGAAGCATGGCCGTTTAATGGAACCTCAGCATTGTTTGTGCGATCCTCAAAAAAGGAGACCCTCTGAACTGCGCCAACTACAGAGGCATCAATCTTCTTACATCGCATACAAGATTTTATCTGCCGTATTGTGGGAACGCCTGAGACCATTCTTCAACAACCTGATTGGTTCATATTAGCGTGACTTCAGGCTAGGAAAGTCCATCATCGACCAAATACTCACACTACGGCAGGTCTTGGAGAAAGATCATGAGCTTCAGATCGATACACACCACCTATTTAACGATTTAAGGCCGCGTATGAAAGCATCTATAGAGATGAGCTATACAGAGCAATGTCTAGGCACAATCCTTCAAAAGCCCGTCCAATTACTCGCATACGCCGATGATATTGACATAATCGGAAGAAAACAGCATGAGGTCAGTGGCGCTTTCGCGAGTTTTGAGACGGAGTCGGCGAAAATAGGTTTAGTGGTCAACAAGGGCAAGACCAAGTACATGCTGTCAAGCAAAAACGACACTTAACACCGACGCGTTGGACAGAACGTCACTTTCGTTGATATAACTCTGAGAAAGTTAAGGATTTTGTCCACCTAGGCTCTGGCCCTCCCACGAACAACAAAAATGACCCTATATACGACTTTAATAATCCCAGCCCTGCTCTATGTTGCACAGGCATGGGCATTATCAAAAATGGATGGGGGTGCTTTTGGCGGCCTTAAGAGGAAATCTGCATTGATGGTAAATTGTACTAAATATACAGCGAGATCGACCTAGTGAAGATTTAACGACTGAGATGGCTATAGAGCGGATGAACACCAGGGTTCCAGTCCGAAAAGTCTTTGAACCCGCCGCCGAAGGACAGTGCAGTAGAGGAAGACCGAGACCCAGGTGGCGTACGCAAGTGGAAGGGGGCGTCAGCCAACTTAGCGTGTGAAACCAAAAGCAGGTAGCAAAAGATCGACCTAGCTGGAGGCGCTTGTTGACTGATGACAAGGTCCACCCCGGACTGTAGCGCCACCTAAACTAACTAACTAAGTCAAACTGTATTACACATGTGTTCATAAACTTCAATACATCGTCATTATTTTGTTAGGCATTTACATTCTGGCTGCAGAAAGAATAAAACGGTTTTAGAACTATGAAGATTTTAGTTTGGAATAGTTTTGTGACTTTTGAAGTTGAAAGATTTAGGAACTATAATAAAAATATTTGGGAAAAGCAAATCTAAGATTTGGCTAATTAGTATTATTTTTTCACTGTGACGTTTTTGAATGTAAAATAAATGACGATCGATGAGCGCAGTGAGTGCGTTTCAAAACACAGGAGTGAATATCTGCTATTCACCTTTCATTTAAAACCTCTGATTTAAATTGATCAGTGCCTACTTGCGGTAGGCGCGTAACATTTGCTACACTTTTATTATTTGGTTTCTTAAAAATATGTATATTATATCGATTTTACGTTGCCATTTACATTTAATTTTGAAAGGGTCGTATTGGTTGACTCCGAAGCTGCCGTACGGGGCAGTGTATTCATATACGTTCACTTGTATGGACCTACAATTAAATAATCAATAGTTTCAGTTTTATTTGGCTGACTCAATGAATTTTTATCGGTAGCCATCCGAGTTTTACGTTCAAGAATCGATTCAAGCACAGTGTTCCTAGCAACAATTCTATAAAGAGAAATCACAATGCCGATGAACTATCGATCTTGGTCGAATTAGCTGGCAGTTTTGTGTCTAAACATACTGACTTCAGATAACAAATTTACGTAATAAAGTGACCACAAAGCAATGCAATGGTAGAGAAAATAGCTGACAGATCACATACAGCGGAAAATCGTTACATACGAGGGCTGTAGATAAGTACCCAAAGGTTTACCGACTGATGCCACCACTGATGCAAAATGTATCCCATTTTAACAACGATGACTGTCAAAATTTCAGACAGATGTATCGAATAGTTTTGTTTTGATGGGTGCCGCGTTTGCTAACAGTGGAGCAAAAACGAAATCGCATGACAACTTCGGAGAACTGTTTGGACATGTTTAAGCGCACTCAGAAAGAGTTTCTAAGGCGTTTCGTGACTGTTGACGACATGACATGAATCCATTACTACACGCCAGAATTAAAAGTACAGTCAAAACAGTTGATTTCACCCGACGAAACTGCTCCAAAGAAGCTGGAAAAGTCATGGCCACCGTTTTTTTGGGATTCGCAAGGCGTCATCTTCACCGACTATATGGAGAAAGGAAGGACCATCACGGGGCAGTACTATGCTGATTTATTGAACCTATTCAATATTGAATTAATAAAAATAAAAATTCTCTCCCACTTGGCAAAAAGAAGTCCTTTTTCACTATGGCAACGCAAATGCTCATTGGTCCGCAATCGCCACAGCTGAACTGGTGGAATTACGCCACGAATTGCTGCCTCACCCACCCTTTTCTCCAGATTTGTCCCCATGTGATTTCTTTTTGTTTCCAAACATGAAAAAATGGCTTCGCTGAAAGCAATTCTCGTCAAACGAGGAACCCATTGTCGAAACAGAGGCCTATTTTGTGGAGTTCGATAAATCATATTTTTTTAAAAACTTGAAAAAGATAGAGTATCGCTGGACTAAATGTGTCGAGCTGAAAGGAGACTATAAGTATTGAGAGATAATTGAAAAATAATACGCGTTTTCTTAATGCGTTTTTTTTGCTAACACAGGTACTTATCATACAGCCCTCGTATTGTATTATCATAAAAATGAACGAAGAAAACTAGTATAAAAGAAAAAAAAAAAATTACCTCCGAAAATGTTGAAATCACATACTAATTGTTCTGAATGAGTGTTAATTATATAACTTCAATTTTAACAAATAGATATATGTATGAACAAAAGAAATAAAATTAGGAAATTCAAATAAAAAGTGTAAAAAAATCGTATCTTACTGAAGTTTAATCTCGTTTCATTGGACATAAATATACAATAGAAAGTTATCATAATTTGATTATTATAACAGTTTCTTGCGTTTATTATAATAAAAATTAATAAGTTAATTAGTTTTAAGCTGAATCTATAACTGCACAGGCGGTGAGAATTGCCTCGCTCCTTAGTAAAACAATTGGGATTACATCTTTAAGTTGGATTTGTGAAGTTTTCTTTTTTTTTTTGTTTTTTTTTTCTACATTAGCCGATATTTTAGTGGTAACTTCCACTATTGCGCGCTGCTTTTCCCATTTCTTAACAATCTGATTGCGTAAAGTCCACATCTTTTTTCACACTTCTTGCCAATCTATCGAGTTCGGCAGCTGCATCGGTGCGTACGGAAAATTTATCGGGCGTTAGCGAGTTATCAGTTCCATTAGATGTGCGAGGTGAACTAAGTGATCCAGGTGGTGTTGCTGGTGATCCGGATTTTTTGTGCAATAGAGAGTTGAAAAAATTCGCAAGAACACCCTCACCACCAGGTGTAGAGGGGTTAAGCTTAACATCCATCTAAAAAGAAATTTAAAAATTTTTTTCAATAAAAGACAGTTTTAGTAGTGAGTATAGTTCAAGATCATACCTTCTTAGGTGAGCTTTGGCCAGTAGAACCAGGAGTCCGAGTTACATTTTTACCACCACCTTGGGAACGTAGTGGTGATTCGCCTCTAATTTGACCTTGACCCTGTTGAAGAATTTGTTGTTGTCTTTGCAGGAAAGTTTGTTCGTCCTCCGTTTGAACTTCGGTTTCTCGATTTGAAACAGTCTATTGGAAAAGAAAATATTTATTTGAAGAGGTGATACCAATAAATTTTCTCGCTAAATCGTAATTCAATGATTTACATTAGAGTGGAACAGCGCGGAAGAAAATATGAAAACTTTGTAGTTCTTTGCATTCGATGTAAATTCATAAGGATAGAACTAATAGTAACACTTTTTAGTTTCTTAGAGACTTATCCTCCGATGGGCTTTTTGGTGAGAAAAACTAAGATAAACAGAAGGCACAAGGTATGATTTCTCAGTTGAGATCTTTATTTAAATAGCTGTTCGAAAGAGTATTACGCTGTATAGTGTGTAGGTTCCAAGTGTTGGAGGCATGCATCGTGTATAGCTCTCTCCTTAATGGAACGCGTTTGCGATCTTTTTATGCACATGAAGCTACACTATCTTAAGTTTGGAATCGGAGGAGAGTTATTCAATAATCGGCGGCAGTGTTATGCACCGATTCGGTCTTACAGCAACGGATAGTCTGTCATTTCTCAGACCCAACTGCTCTCTGGATATCTTGTTGTTCGGCACACAAATACAACTGACAGGCAAAACTAAAGTATACTATAAATGTCAACGCATTTTTGATTAAAACAATGACCATTGCAATATGGAAATATCTGCCCTCAAAGAAATTGACGAAAGCACTCTTCGAACTCATTCTACCTACTGTGAAACGCGGAGATTGACAATTACCTAAGACTAATGGACGGGACAGTACGCGTTGAATTTGGTATCCTTTAGGCCAAGATCTTTTAGTAAGATACGTCAAGTTGTTGCATACGACAAGTCAAGCTGTTGATAACGGCGCCGAAACGAGTTATGATGGTCACCGCGCATACACTCTTTGCAACAGCCGCTATCTTTTCTTAACCACTGGCTAGACTTGCTATATATAGAAAAAAGGAAACGGAGAGGAGCCAAATTACGCAAATAAAATCAGCTTTCAAACAGCTGTATAACTGTCAACATTATAGTAAAGTGCAGGCTTTTTTCTGCAGATCCAAAGTGCACTGCGCAGCATACATTTTGATTTTGACGTCGAAGAAACGCTCGTAAACTTGGATAACCATTTTGACGGAGTTTCTTCCAAACTATGTTCGACTTGAAATGTTCCCTTTTGAGCCAGGAATCGGCTTATTTCGTATAGTTCAAATCAACTGGTAACAATTGAAGAGAAGAACAGAATGTCGCTGTTCGTTCTTTAGTTTAACTTTGCATCCCTCATGTTACTTATGATTGCGTGTCGGTCTAATTAAACCTCTGCTCGTCTATGAGTTACCCAGGAAGATGAGGGTCCCGCCCCCTAAACGACATCGTTTGAAAATTCCATACCTCCTTTTATTAATTAGAAATACCGATTTTTAATTACTGAATAAGAACATCATAAAAAAGGGCACCATATTGCGCAGTTTTTACGCAATCTGTTCGCCAGGTAGAAAATGTTTTGTTTTTTTTTAGCTATGTACCCTTTTAAAAACAAAAAAAAAGGAAATTCGGAATAGTAATTAAAAAAAGGGTCGTATACCTATTCGGGAAACTTTCACTTTATTAAATTACTTAATTTAGAAAAAAAGTGAGGGAAAAGATTCTTTACTTTACTGGCAATAAAAAAAAGGATGAAAGAAAGATTAGTCCTTGGAGAAGATAAATTATTAACAATTGCACATTAAAATGTTTAAGATAAGTGATAAATTCGATTCGAAGGGGAAGGGAATTCATAAATCGAACAGTGTGGAACAAGTATAGTTTAATATATTAAAGACAGATGTGACAGACATCGACTTTTAATGGTTTAGAATGGGATAAAGAGCGGAGATAAAAATACGATATAATTACAGCATATCTGATAAGATGTAATACCAAAGTGATAATTAATTTTTAACGTTGTTTGTAGGAGGGGGAAAGTAGGCGCAAGGCCATAATTTAGGAAGGCATCCAATGATTACATTGGTGTGGTTTTGACTAGACCAAGAAAATATAAGATTTAATAGAAAACTGAGATTGGGCCGTCTATTGGTTTATTTTTAAAAGGGCTATACATTACAACGATTATAACTTTATTGAAAAGATTTATCCGAACCTAACTAGAATGCCTAACCTTGGCAGTAGGCCATACTGCCTATCCATTTTTTCAATACATTTTTGATGGTTTTTACTTTGGACTTCATGAACAGCTTGACCAATATTATTCTTGTATGGAATACCGCTAAAACAAATCCAATGGTGTTAAATCGCAGCTCCGTAGCGACCAAGCAACATCACCGAAACTACCGATTACAAGATTGCACTTGGGATAAAATAAATTGATTGTTGAAACGACCTGTATGCTACGTAGCCTCATTTTGCAATAATTCGCCCGGATTCAAATCCTTAATTTCTGGCAATAAAAATCGGTTATCATGCCTTGTTTCTTCCACTGTCGTCTTGGAAGAAAAATGGGGCTATAATGCCACTACTCCAAAAGCCACACTAAACAGTCATACGTTCTGAATGCATTGGCTGCACTATGACTAGATTTTTCAAGCCCCAAATACGGCATTTTTAAAGCCCCCAACTAGGCAATTTTGCTTACGTAGCTGCCAAAATGTAAATGAGCCTTATCTGAAATATGATTTTTGAGCAAAATCATCGTAAATTACGAGCTGCTCTAAACCGTTAACAGAGAAGCCATGACGAAGCGAGTGGTCATTTTGCTTCAAATCCTGGGTCAATTGGACCTTGCAAGCGAATAATCCGAGAGGTTTATGCAAAATTCTCCTCAGGCTCGTTTAAATGATGTTCAGTTGATCTTTGACGCTTTGAGGTTATCGGGGTTGGACATAAACTTTCGCCAACAGCTAAAATATTCTGTGTTGGACGTGCAAAACGAATGCGAAAATATATTCGGTTATCAATTAACAAACCAGTTTTATGAACTTTCTTGCAGTTGATGCATTATTTCGACTAAAATTTCTTTCCAAAATTCGTAAATTCGTTTCGGCGTACGGATACGGCTTTATTAAAGATATTGAAAGACAAAGGGGATTTATTGAATCTTTACATAAGCGGTTAAACAATTATTTAACACCGAGTTCACACCCAAAGTTGTGCAAAAATTTACGGTTTCTCAGGACCAGCAGCCTCTTTTACTGCTCAAATTTGTTTTCAGGACAATAACCACCAATTTTAGAAATGTAACAGCTACAAACAAGCATTTTTCGTCATTTTTGATTTTGCAGGGATGCTTCTCCTGTGCGGGACTATCCAAATAAATAAGTAAAGAAACAAATCCTCCTTAATTTATAAACTGTATCAGATTATTGGAGGTTTGGTTGTTATTCTTAAACTCTACTCTTTTTCCCACACCTTCTTATGATTGTATAGATCCACTCAGTACAAATGGTAAACGGGACTAATAAATCGTTTCACTTCATATCAATAAAATATTGTTAATACCTCTTAAACTAACGAACTAATTAAGCTTTTAATATTCAAGCCTAGCTTGTAAGAACAGGAAAATTAAAGGACACCAGCCTTAGTAAATAAAGTTGTTAAGGAATTCAATACCTACCTTTACGAATATACTATACGCAATTGTTGGGTAAAAATCTGATGTAAGGTAATAATTAATATTGATACACACGCAATGAAAATTGTGCAGTTTGCAGGTAAAAAATGTTCATAATTAGATGCGAATTGAGTCCGATTTCTTAAACAACAAATTCAAACCAATTTGCTACCTGTTAATCAGAAAAAGGGTCACCTAATTACAGAATTTTATCTATAAAACCCAAGCTGGTTTTAAAGTAAGGCACATTCAAAGTGTAACTGCAACCACAACAGTACGAGTATAATTAAAAGTATAATCACAACGAGTACAAAGCTTCGTCATGGGCCAAACAACACAAGCTCCTTCCACATCAACTCAGTCAAGTCAAGATCTAAACAACTCCAAGGATTTGAACACTAGTTTTGGTTTTGATGTTCAGGACAAGCTTCGCAAGATGATCAACGATTTGGACGAAATCACTTTTAGAATAGTAGTTCACTCAAAAGCCATCAAGCCACCATCGGATAAAGAGCCATTGTATTCCACTGAGTTTGCCATGAAGAAATGGGACAAGGAACAGCCGCAGACATCAGAAAAAACAAACGAAACCGAAGGCGATGATCTTGATCCATTGCTTGATCACATTGAGTTTTTGCAAAAAAGCTATGACCAAGTCATGGCCGAAGTAAAGGAAAAAATTAAAGAACTCCGAGTTCAGTACAATAAAGAAGACTACTTAGTAACACTATTGAAACGAAGACCTGCACAAACTAAACCAGAACCAGTACCAACATCAAATAAATCAAGAGAAAATTTATCCAAATCTGTCGCACGGAGTACTCGTAAAAGAAAATTGAGTTTCAATAATCCGAGCTCACCCAATCTTCAGAAACAAAAGTGTACAAAAGAGTTCCCGAAAGTCTCAGATAAATCCCCGGAAACTCTTATTATTGGACCGAATGGTACAGAAGTTCCTCGTAAGGATTTCGATAAAATTTCTTGGAATAGTCATACAGCAGCAACGAGGAAGCTTTGCGAACTTATCTTTGGAGATGGAGTCTTAGGCGCTCATTCATTGACTGGTAACCCATCACCCGCCTTCCGGGGACGTGCTAGACCAAAGAAGGGACGGCTGGATACTGAAAAGACAGGCGATATCATTTATTTAATATGCGCCAAGTTTAATGTAAGCCAACAGCTTGTACGATCGACTATCACCACAAAGTGTGCAGATGCTACAAAGAAACTTAACCGCTTGGCAGTAAAGTATGGTTTCATATAAGATGTAAATTTTAATTTGAATAAAAATATTGTAAAACGAGGGAGAAAATGTTAATATGTTTTTATTTCGTTTGTCTTCTTTCCAACAGTTGTTTTCATCTAGTAGAACAGGATCCATAAGGCATAATTATTCTACATATAGTATCTCTTTAGAGAGAGGTCAAAATTGAAAGACAAAGTCCATATCATGGAATCTTTGGAAATGCTTGTAAACGTGTGCTTCTCCACTTGTAAGCTGCTAACAAAAACCAGATAAAGTAAATACTGCTTACTGGATAAACCAGTTCGCTTCAGAATGCGCCAAAAAAAAAGACTTATTGTGCGATTTTCAGCGTACGAAAGAAAATATTTGATAATCGTTTTATAAATTTTTATGACAAATTTCCACAACCTTCAGTCCGTAAGTAGGGATACCAATTTACCTAAGCAAGGATGTGAATAGTTATAAAATGTAAGCCAACATTGAAAGTTTTCATTAAATTAAACACACATTTATTGTGTGATTAATGTACAATTTTTTTGGTTAGTAAAGTTCAGTCTGTGGCAATTATGAATCGTTCATGCATGTCCCACCACCGTTCATGTACTCCATAATGTACTAAATTCTGTTTTTTCTTTATATGATTGGCAGCATTTGACTTCCTTTTACATTCTCCTGCCATGTTTTCTCTCTTCCTTTATATATATATATATATATATATATCTGTCATCGAGAACACACGTTGTCACTCGTCATATTTCAAATAAATCTGAATTAAAAGATTAAATCAAAAGGCCTCCGGGCTTGTTTTAAAAAATACAACAGTTCAGATGACACCCACGGCTTCTATTGCAAGGGACCATCCGAAATTGAAAATTATCAGTGACTTTTTGAAGAATAATTGCCGCAATTTTAGTTTGAATGTTATTTTGAGATCCTGAATTGTCACTGGGTTATTTCTTGAAATAACTCCACAGGAAGAAGTCTAAAGGTATTAAATCGTATGAGGGCAATAAACCTTCTACATTCACTGCAACTGTTTCTCAAGCCTCACCGGGCCATTGGGCATTGGTTTTTCGTGAATCTCGATGCGTTTTTTGGTTCCCAGACACGACAATTTTGTTTAATTACGTACGTATCCATCCAGAAATGGGTTTCATTGGAAAAGTCCAAATTCGATGAAAAATTGTCGATAATTTTTACCTTCGGATGGTCTCTTGCAATAGAAGTCTTGAACAATGTTATGCTCTACACATAATTGCCATAGACCGAAACAAATTAATCAATAAAATTCTATATTGGTTTCACAATTGTTTAATTTAACGAAAACTTCCACAGTAGCTGTTGGATCGCCCTTTATCAAGTAGTACTGTCTAGCAGTGAGGACTTTAATTCCCCTACTTGATATTAAATACTTTTGAGAGGAAAATCTTTGTTTGAATATTTGGCTTCGCCTTGGAAAGGGGATAAATAGAATATTTAATACAATAACGAACTCTACAAAATGTATGAAAACGTGGACGTAGTCCAAAAAGACAATGAAATCGAAAAGATCAAATCTCGGATTGGCCTCACCAGAAAGTTATGGTTGAAATTTTCAGATGCAAAACACCATATCGCAAAGTTGGACATCTGTCAACACTAAAACTTTTTTTTGTTAGCCTCACATCATCTTTTTCATACGAAGATCTCGTGTTTTAAGCTGAATAAGCGTTATTTGCGGGAACTTTTGATTCACTTCCATAATTTAAAGAAATCTGCAGCTTATGTGCACCGAAGCACCGAAGCATATGATGAGGCTACTTTAAGTGGGAGAAGTTGTCGCGGAAGTTCGAAAGTGTGAGAACCCAAAATTGGAAAGATTGTTGGAGGAAGATTCGTGCCAAATATATGAAAAACTTGCACTTTCATTAAGAGTGATGCAGCAAGCAATTTCACATCGTTTAAAATTGTTGGGAATGATTCTTAAGCAAGGAAATTGGGTTCCATTTAAACGGACGCTGTTGAACGCTGATTTTGAACATAAACATCGTATAGTCACTGGTTATAAAAAATGGATGGAAAAATGATAAACGATTACCCAAAGAAGAGGAAATTATGGAGACCACGTTCCAACATCGAAAGCCAAACCGAATATTCATGGAAAAAAACTCATGTTGTGAAGTTGGTGGGGTCAGCTTGGTTTCGTGTATTATGAGTTGCTCAAACCGAACGAACCCATTACTGGGGCTCTCTACCGAACCCCATTGATCAGTTGATGTAATAGAACGACCAATGTACGTCGTAGCCACATCAATAACTTTGAGCCATGTAGAGATTTTTCCTGCGTCTGCATGATACTTGACGATAGCTGCCCCATAACCCTGATAACAACATTCTTTTGACTAACAAGAATTGCAAAAGAGACTCTATTAAAAATTCTAACCATCCCAGTCTTGCAAACAAAAGTAGGTGTTAAAGAAAGTAAATAAAAACACCTTCGATCATTTAGAGCATACTATTTTTTGAGATGTTTTTTTTTTTTTCAGTTTATGTTGAAAGGCTTTGGAGAAAAACCTATAACCACGCGCTATACAAGCTGTACAATGACATCTACGTGGTCATGGCCCACTAGTCTCCTAAGATGGCTATGAGATTTAAATTATTAGAATGAATAGAGACGTCTTAAAGAGTTTTCGTTTTGCATTGTAGAAATATTCTTTTTTTCATGGAAATACTTCTGAGCAGCAATTTATGTTTTACATATATGTATGTAGACAGATAACAGCTGGCGTATGGAACAATTAAACAATTTCTCGTAACGGAACTCACCTTTCTGGATGGAGGTGGGACAATTATATCAGTGTAATAATCCTCAGCTTTGCATGAATGCATATTTTCGTAAAGAATACTAATTTTCTTAAGGTTGTCCCATCCAGCAGGTCTAACAAAGAAAAAAAAGAACATTTTCCAATCAATTCAGAGTCAGCAGACAAATATAACTTAAGTTTACATTAAAACAGCATCTTTTTCTACGACTAGAGCAGGTGTTCGGAATGGTAGGTCGTAAATCCGGTGTGTCAGATATTTATAGAGGAGATCACAGTTTTTGTCTTCCTTGACGCTGGTGTAGAACAGGGATGTGCCATGTTGGAGACAAAATCTACGTATCCATTGTTGAATAAAATCAAAATGTTCATCCCTGTAATCGTACTCCTTTTCTAAGGTGGTCATATAGTCCGTCTAGTTAAAAATGCAATTTTATTATACAGTTGCACATATAAAAAAAAAGACTTATTTGTAATTTACTTTTGTGACAACTACAACCATATCAAGGCCGAGATTTGTAGTAAGCGCACCCTCAGTCAATGGTAACAAATCATCGTCGTCCACTGAATTATTCCGATTGGTTCGCTTTATTGGGGATCCGGGATCCATGTCATCGCCAACTTCACAATAACTTTGCCATGAAGTTATTAGACGTTGGCGGGCGTCTCTGCTCTCTTCTGGATCGAGTTTAAGGCTCTCAATATGATCTGCCAGCACTTTGATCCAATGATTAAGTTGTTCTAGCCAAGCCCACGGTGCAGTCATCGACACTGTGAGTATCACCAATGTGTGTGCATAGTTTGTTTCATTCAAGGCATACTTAAGTAAGTTCACGTGGCCTGGATCACCATCAAGAACCCACACACCTAATCGTGTCATATCTAATAAATAAAGAAAAAATACATTTAAATGTTGGAAATATGAAAAACTCGATTAATTGCTTACCGTCTCTGTATTCATCCTTAACATCAATGTAAGCGTATTCGAGACCGGAACCCTTCTTTGGGTCCTCAACACCTTGCAACTTGGCAATTAGTGTCGTCTTACCTGTGGCGTTATCACCTAATACTAATACGGATTTGTTCGATGGAAGTTTTGTGCTACCCTGTTTTTGGACTTCGCTTAAAATTGCTGACCTGAAAAACAAAATACAAATTCAAATGAAATAAATAGAAAAACAAAACAAGAAAAATATACTATACAATACTAATTTCAGATATTTATATCTCTCAAACCAATTGTCAGATTGCAAACTATCAGTGCCTTTGCAATTTTATCATGATAATATACACGCTTTAACAACGTTACCAAAATGAGCTAAACTTATAGAGCACTTGCATCGCATTGCACCCTACATAAACGAAAATCTAAGACCGCTATTCGCCGTATTGTTGACCGTTTTCACAACGTTTTCTTTAGAAGATTAAGTTCACCTAGACATATAAGAAGAGTGCGTACTGAAGAGAATATTGCATCCGGTCAGGAGAGTGATGAAGAAGATCCGTATATATTGACTTAACGTCGTTCAAAATACTCGTAGTTTGGTCTTTTTCCGTCCACTTTATGAACGCCGTTATATTCCGTGCTGTCTGTGCGCTGGTGCAGTCATCGGACCATATTACCAATACCAAGAGTATTCGCTATAGAGCCATGATTAATGACTCTTTTGTTCCCTGATTGAATGGCATGAATATGGAAGAGATATGTTTCCAGATGGAGGGTGTTACATGCCATAACAAAAACTAATCGTTTTTTTTTTTAAGGAAACATTCGATGAACGCATAATTTCGCGTTATTGTAAATTGGCCTCCAAGATGTTGTGATTCGACGCCTGTTATTTATTTTCTTTGGAGATATGGAAGCCGCTAGTCTACCCTGACAAACTTACAATAATCCACGCATAGGAAACTAACATCATTCGTGCCATTGAGGACATACGGCCACAAGTGCTCAAAAAAGTGGTCGACAATTTTGTCTCTCGGATGAGATTCATCAGATCCAGCCGTGATGGTCTGGACATCATAAAACATTGTGATTAATTGAAATATGTGTTTTTTTTCAAAATCAAAGTTAGTACTCGTTTAAAAAAAAATAAATTAAGATACATTCTTAAAAAAGCCAACCCCATAAGCGGAGCAGCAGCGATGCAGTAAAAATGGGAAACTCGTTACGCATAAGTTCGTATAACGAGGAAAGGGTTAATAAAAGGATAAGAAGAAGAAGAAGACATTCTTAAAAAAGAAAACAGCGACTGCGGCTTCCAAGCCATGATACTTAGAATTCTGTAGTCTTCTTTGCCTTTCTTCTTTGCAAGATCGCTGGTGCAATCAAAAAGGGCTCTACAATTCACAGTGGGCACAAAACATTGCGTAAAACGTTTTCTATGTACCTAGCATCTCGAAATTTGAATCATAAATCTCAGATTTTCTTCTGTCTCATTTTAGGATTCTCTTTTCTTAAACGATTTCAGTGCAGGTGGATTTCGCTGTGCATTTAGGGTTTTTTTTTGTTCAATTAAAAGCGCGTACACACAGGCTAATTTAGCAGTCTAATCTAGCAGTCTAATCTAGGATTGCGTATGAGAAGGTGCCTAGTCATATCGCTGCTATCGAAAGATAAAAATGTGAATTGCATGCATTCATTTTCAAACATGTAATTCTACCTATAACAAATTTTTATTCATTAAATTTTGAGGGTGAAGATACCCAATACCCATCACCTTATAGCAGATTGCTCATATTGTTTTACGCTTCAAATCTCGATGAGGTTAATAAAAATGGATTTGTCCACATATGTACCAATATCTCATTTTATTTTGTCTGTTTGCTTTCTCAGCATCTATTTATGATTTTTTCTGATTTACCTCCGTCGCTGATGACGTTCAATTACAGAATAAACCGTCTGGTTTTCGACAAAACCGCAAAATGATTTTCTAAAAACACACACATTGAAAAAAAAAACTAACACAATGATAAATCCAGATTTTAAAGAAATCCTGTGTAACTCCTGGGTGAGTTGATTGGACCTTGTAAGCGAATAATCTGAGATTTTGAAGCGAAATTCTCAGGCTAGTGCTACTGATGTTCAGTTGCTGCTGAGATCTTTTACAAGTTCTCGGGCTTAGGTGCAAAATTCCCGCAACAACTGCAGTATTCCGTTCCGTTCAGCGCACAGGACGAACTCAAAAACATGTTCGGTTATCAATCAATAAATCAGTCTCGCGAACTTTTTTGGTAAGCTTGCGTACACCAGCTGCAGTTTCTTTTCAAAATTCGCACTGTTTCGGAAATACACTAAAACTTTGCAATATTTTTAAGAGTTGTTCAAGCGTAAATCGATTCATTTCGTACCTTGAAAGTGCCAAGATCATCAATTTTCTGACTTCCACTGCACAATACCATTTATAAACATGCTTTCTTGGATTACTTTGGAAATACTGGAGTGAGTTGGTTTCTAAGGCTCATCTTGTATTTTGTTTTTGTCGAAAACCTCAAACACATTGTTTTCAACATGCTTTGGAAAAAGCTCAATTTTTGCCTTCATGTTCGTTAAGTAAAACAAAACTCGCTGACTTTCAAAGGTACTTTGAAGTTGATATAACGGATGATTTGTATCCGTTTGTATGACCAATGAGAAAAAGCTTATATAAACATTACTTATTACGGGATTCGTCTTGAAAAATAATTTTTAAAAAAAGAGATGCAACTGAGAAATAATTCCAACTAACAGATGAATTTTTACGAGCAGCACCTTTTGCCAAATAAACCCTATCTAGGCATAAGAACACGTCTACGTTTAAGTAGTCCTTTATGAAAAAGATCAATGTGTTGGACGCTAAGAATTATAGACAAGTCAGTGCAAATACTTCGCAAATACTATCATATGCCGAGTTTTGCACAATATAATAAAGTTCTCGGTGAGCCTTTATTTACTGTAGCCTGTATTTACAGAGCTGAGACCTCTTTCGCTTCGTCATTTTATGAGTTTGGTAGTGATGCCAATACTAGAGATGGCTCCATATGCTTCGTTTCTACAGATACTTATATATTTGGGCCCTTAAATCGATAAAGAGGTGACATTATTGATCAGGATTATTTCTTAAAGATCTGCAATGGTACTCGTATGAATATTTGATTGATTGTGGAATAACCTAGCCTAAAACCTGCACAATACGGCGCACAGGATTTCGTATCCGGAGGGAAGGCCTATATATGTAGTTGGCGCATTAAAGCACTCACTGTAACTCTACTAATGACTTTCCTTTACCTTTTGTTCTTGTCTTGTTAGCGTCTGTCACAGCCTATTTGTTCCGAATCGACTGGACCGATTAAGTTGAAATTTGGTACAAATATGTATTTCTAACATGGTAAATCTTGCAATCTTGTCAGCTTTTTTTTTTCTTGTGATCTTGTGATTTCTCCTTACAGAAGTCGTTGGTCTTCCTCCTTCGTTTGCTCGTAAAGCGCACGAGCATGTTGGATTGTAATAAAAAGAGACATAAAGCATAACGATGACGATTGTCGCTTTCACCTCGAGTATCATTAGAGGCGCTCCTTTGTTAACGGCATCCCATTTGGCCGATTGAGCTCTGCGGGTCGCACTACTCAGTACAGTGTAGCGCAAACAATATGGGTAAACCTTTGGATAATTTATCTACCAAACTTTGTACGGATACAATCTATTTCCATCTGACCAACATCCAATAAATAAATATGAAAACTAAACGAAAAACGATGCAGACCTTTATCCTCCTTTCCGGCATAGCCATACGGAAAAGGACACCATTGGGATATCTTGGATATTCACTAAAAAATCTTACAATGCAGTTTTTGTATATCTACTGTTCTGTTTTTTTTACTTCTTACAAATCATAAAAAACTTATTGGTTGTTCGATTTTTGCTCAGTCGGAGAAAAGAAGATCTCGAGTGAACATTTGTGCCAGAACGTTAAATTTTCTTTTTTATAAAATAAAGTGGTGCGTGTGCTTGACGTGTGAGAATTTTAGGGCTCGTTATGAGTATCGTTATTTTTTTTCAAGGAATTATTTTCCATGTTGTCGGCAGTTCAAATTCGAATCCTCTTCCTTTACGAATTGAAAATGGGACATAATGCGTCTTTGGCAATGAAAAACATTAATGACGCATTTGAGGATGTAGCGGTAAACGAATGCAGTATACGACGTTGGTTTGGAAAATTCCCTTCGGGCGATTTAAGCCTAAAAAATGAGCCACGTAGGAAGCCGGAAACGTTAGTTGACGACGATGTTTTAAGAGCAACGGTGTAAGCGGATCCAACGAAATCGGTGCGGCAGATTGCGCAAAGCATGGCAGTATCCTCAATGACAATAAGTCGATACCTTTCTCTCAAAGGAAAGTAAAGAAACTCGATAAGTGGGTACCCCATGTACTGAACGAATTAGAAAAATTACGGCGCCTAGAAATCTGCGCATCGCTTACATTAAGTAACCAAAACACACTCTCAAGACCGATCTTCACCCAAAAAAAAGTTATGGTAGATATTTGGTGGACATCGAAAGGACCAATCCACTTTTCATTTCTTCAACCAGGACAAACGATAAACTCTATCAACTATTCTGAGGTTGGTGAAAGGGCACAGTCCTATCATTTTGCATGACAATGCTAGACACCATACCTCACAAGTAACCGTGCAAAAACTGTTGCAATTGGAATTTTAAATTCTCCCGCATCCATCGTACTCTCCTGATATTTCCCCAATGGAAAACTATCTTTTCCGCATTATGGATTCATTTTGCAAGCAGAAGTTCTTCCGGAACCGAACAGAGGTCATAGAAGTATTTGAAGTTTTCATTGCCACAAAAAGTCAGCACTTCTATGAAAAAGGAATATTTGACCTTGTATCATGTTGGAAGAATGTCATAGATGCCAACGGATCCTTTTTTGATTGAATAAAAATTTACTGAAAAATAATACTGGCTTCTAAATTTTTACATTTCATGTGGTACAACCCAATAAAGAATTATAATCAGAGGGATTTGGCTTATAGGGTGGGTGGAAGTAAGTATCACAGGTAGTAATATTATTTGTGGTTTGCTATAAACTTCATAAATTTTTTTTAGGTTACAACGCAGTGACATCTCGCATTGAATGGAACATTTCTATCCAAATTATTGACCAATTTGAAGACTAAATTAAAACACCAAAAGTTAGCATGAACTTCACGAATGCCCATATGTCAACGTACTCATATAACCAAATACGAGAAGATGGAATTATTCTCTTTATTTTGCGTCTTACGATTTACTACTTTTTGGAGTTTAGTAAAACTTTCACCTGTTTTATTTCCTTTTTGCGTCTCAGAACAGAATTAATAAAATAAAAGCTTTCTCCCTAAATCATCATGTGCAAAACGTTCATCAAACGTGAGAAATGGAAAATTTTAATGTAAAATTGATCTAGAGTTTTATAAATCTACTAATGTAGCAGCTGATTTAAAATGAATTTCGATTCGATCTTCGAGCTCTTAAAAGTATTTCATGCTTCCGAGCCACAGAAACAGGTTTAACAACAACGCTTAAAAATTTAAATGAATATTAAATAAGATAGACAAAAGGTAGCACCTCACTGTTAAATTAAGAACAATGAGTCACCCAATTTGTCGGCACACAGGTACGAAATGGGCGAGTATGTTATTGAACAGAAATTATACAATCAATAGAAAATGTCTATGACATGCTCATTTGTCATTGATAAATATTTATTTATACTTGTCGTACTTAACGCTGTGAATATTAAAATATTTGACAAATTGTTTGCGAAATGTGCTCCCACTTTATTTGAATAAAGCTTAAACCATGTTACAAAATTACAGTGGAGCATTGATTATTTTTCTCGTTAAATAAAATGTTAATGCTCTTACTAATTGCTATAGTTGTAGTGCTGATCAAAATAGTAGCTTAAACAAAGTAATGTAATCTGCACGATAAAAAAGACAAGGAAAAGTGTGAAATAATTTTTTTCTTTAAATTCTTTCATTTTAATTCAAATTTTAATTTCTGTTTAGTAACTGCATTGGTACTGCGTTGTTTGTGGGGTTGGCTAAATTAAAACCATTATACAGGCCATATTATAGATTTGGACTGATCTCAATAGTTGGGGCAAGAGTCTGCTTAAATTTGAGGGAGGCAGTTATTTTTCTTTCAGGTCATTTTTCCAACCTTTTTAAACAGCATTTTCCAAAGATCTTATAGCAAAACTAACTTTGCTCAACCCAAAGTGTTTCTTAATAGACAGACTTCCGGAAATGTGCGTTTTTTTCTTTAAATCACATTTGCTGTCCCTCACAGCGTTTTAATTGCCGTCGAGTTTCTGAATTACTCTTTCATTTTTCATCAAAGTTATATTATATAATTTATACACTTAGTTCTTCCTTTCTTTGTGGAACTATAGTGACATATACAGAAAACATTCCTGGGCATTACAAATCATAGCAAAGCCAACAAATAGAAACTCTTGTTTACCGAGGGCTCTAAAAATAAATATAACATATTCGCAATCACATTCGCAAATAGCAATGTAGACTTTGATTTCTCTCAAAATTCACCTCCACCTTTACTGCTGAGGCATTTGCAATCTTGCCCTACACGAAGCTTTTTGGCTTGTGATTTGTACAGGTAGCCTCTCTGCCATAGAAGCCATTAAAAATAAAAATAACAGCACGTGGATAATTAGTAACATCTGTAGCTTACCGACAAAATATTCTCACGGTACATAATTGATTCCTGGTCACACTTGTATTCGGGGAAATGACGTGGCAGATGAAGCTGTCGAGTTTACAAACAGCGCTTCCAGAACAGACCTTGCTTTACAACACCTACACCAATAGAGATCTTATCAAAAACATCAGGAAAGTGGGTATCTTCTTCCGAACTAGCCGAGTGTACCTTGTATAATCTCCATTACGGAAATCCCATAAAGTTAAGAATCAAGAGCTGCTTATCCAACTAATATTCCAAAAGCAGAGACAAAAGTGGTTTAAAAAGCCACTGAAAATGACAAACATAAGACGTAAGTAGTAGTAAGTAGTAGTAGTAGTGAGTGGTGGAACGACGAAACGTCTTTCGAAGGGTGGACTAAAAAATGGTGTTTTACTCTATCTTGCAATAGAGCACATCTGGAATGTAGATACCTTTAGTAGGTGACAAGCAACGACGAAGTAAGGGCAAACAAGCTAAGTAAAGATGCAAAGCACAATTCACAAAAGAGTTCGAAATTAAAGTTTGAACACGCAAAAGTAATCCGTTATTTTGTAATGTAGTGCAATATTTTACCATTGAAGCAGCACATTCACAATTTCTCTACGACTTTTCTTTTTCTTAAGATGATTGCGTTATCATAAGCAGGGAAGTGACTTAAAAATTAGAAGAAGGCATCAGAAAGTTATAAGTTACGAATCAGAGTGAAATCGGTGTTTTCGAAGCCCACAAATATACGTTTTGACATTTATTTTGAAAGAGACTACCAAGTGAGGCGGCTTGAATGGTAACTACGCAGCATGAAATGTAACTAATGTATGAGAAATCAATGACAGCGGAAATGAAAATGTGGTGAGTTCTAAAGGGCGTTACAAAACCTGATTTAACAAATAGTATGCCCTTTCGGCCTGGGTCAATCAACTGGTTTTGCCATGTCCAACAAAGGCCGTAACCAAATCCGGCTCAAAAAGCAAAAGACGCTCAAGTTCTAACTGAAACAAAAGTGATTGGATTATACAAATGCAAATTAATAAGCAAGCATATAGGGTGATGATATTGCTGAAATGGCTCCCGTTTGATAACAGAAGAGGCCTAAGCCAACAAGATGCCATTATAATCAAGAGGATCAAAATTGAAAAAAAGGCACCAAAAAAGCTCGCTGGGATAATACCACGAAAGGTATTGTATATGGACATACAAACTTTTGCCGACCATCCCTGACTGGGTAGAACGGAAACATAAGGACTACAATGCAGTCTCTGTCTGGCCACATTGGTAATCGCAAGTATCTACACTGTTCCTGGGACGACAGCTTACGATCTTGCCCCGAACGCCCAAATAAAAATAGAGATACGGAGCGCGCAATGTTTTACTGCCCACCATTCGTGGCATAGAGAACTACTATGCCCAGCCTGTCGCTAATCCTCGATCACATGTTGCAGTCGAAGGAGAATTGGACGGAAATATGTATTTTTATTACAATTCTACAAAATAAGCAACGGAGAAAATAAAGGCTAAGAAAAGCAACAGCAGAAGTTTTAGAAGTTGTAAGAAACTTAAAAGCAAGTAACCCAACACGAATTGTTTGATCTGCCAACCAGCCCCGCGAAGTAATAACTAACCGCAGTCCCGCTTGGAGACTGTATGAAATGTTTAAATTGTGTGTTTGGAACGTTAGGTATATTCCTAGCATCGATAATACACGTTTGTGAATAGTGCATGCAAGTACCACTCCGGCTACTAGTATCTATGACGATTACATAGAGGGCTCTGTAAAATTGTACTAAGATTAGCGGTACCAAACAAAACCCGAAAAACGGCCCACGACGAATGTTCACTGGTTATAAAAGTTTGTAAATTATGTCATTTTCCCACTGATAGATTTTCTACCAAGACAATCTTCAAAATCGTGCTGTGAATTGTGACAGATTTTTGATATTTATGTTAAATCTGTGGTCACAAGCTAAAATAGCCTAAGTCACTTTTTCCAATTTTCCAGGAGAACAGTTTGAATGTTTTTTGTGCGATCGCAAGAAACGATAGAACTTATGGAAAAGGTGTGTGTGCAAACTGGATAGCAAATTACTTTATTGTTTTTCTTTGTTCTATAATTCAAAAACCATAAGAGATAAAAATAAGATAAAAATATGGCAAAAAGAATCGAATATTGCGCATCCGGTGGTGTAAAAAACATAAGTCAACCTAGGCTATTTTTGCTTGTGACCACAGAAATAGTGTACCACAAATCATAGTTATCTTTTAGTTTGAAATTTTGTTGGTCCATATAGCTCACCAAGGGAGCTCGCTTTTGTTGATAAATTCGGTACCATATACACCGCTCCACTTTAGCAAATTTAACAATGGGCGTGCAGTAGGAAAACAAGTAATCATGGGGAGCAAAAATGTCGAATTTATGGACAGTTTTCCTATACTGCTGGTATATACAAAAACACACTGATCGGACGTCGGTCATTAGTCCTTATTCCTTTAAAAATAAAGTAGTATTTAGTTTACTTAATATGTGACACTCGTATGACGCTATGTGCTGTAAACCCTTAGAAGCTGATGAGTAATGACTAACTGAGTACTCGACTCAAAAACAACATTATATCGCGAAATGGATTAATAAATTGCCGACTGAAACCGTCCGATTATACGCCACACGATTATTTATGGAGATATGCAATGTCTTAAAAAAAAAACATCCATTATATCCGGTGAAGAAAATGAAAATGCGCTGTATTCTTTTCAATACGGCAATAAAAAAAATTAATGCAAAGTGATGGGGAGCATCGGAGCCCACAGCTTTAAGACCGAAGACCAACATAATATTAACTTGGTTTCAGAAGACACAAAATGTGTATTTTTGATACATTAAACAGAATTCAATTAACAGATATACCCAAATCTTGAAAAGAAACTAAGCAGATTGAAAGTAATGGGGTCCGTGGTCTGCGAAGTAGCACGGCGCACAGGTCATTTGTGGTCTCATGCATTACTCCCCCACTTTACCTCAAATTTTAGACTACATCAAAAGGTCAAAACAAAGGGGGTTTCTCGCATAAGTCTATATTAAAAAAAGAAGAAGTGATTTTGGAGTCAACTCCGAGGTTGTTACCACCTTAAGCAAGTAACTTGCGCCCTCTAATCTTAACAGTTACTGTACTTCACGCTTTATTGATGAGACTTCAACTTGAACTTACGGTTGGAATAAGAAATTTACTCGTAGAGTATCAAATTTGAATTAAAAATTCAATGAATTTAAAATTGCTGGGAATTAAAGAAAAGTAAATCTGCTTTTAATCTGCAAAGGTTTTTATCGGCGATACAAATTGTTGCCAATGATTTTGTTAGACATTCAAATTTTTATTTTTTATTTTAAATTAAAAAGCGAATGTTTGGGCGAATTCGTAAACGCACGACTTGCACATCTACTCTACTACGTTTTAGAACAGTTTTCTTTGCAGTAATTTTCCGTTGTGCGTTTGCGAATCTCCTGCTTTGCGCATTTTGCGCAACATATGCGTTTACGGATTTGGACTATATATCTTCTGATTGCTAGAAAAGTATCGGCCTATTTCTGCTTACTTAACTTGATACATATGTCATAAATTTAAAATAGTTGATTGCATTGCATTTCAAAAAAAAAGAAGATCAGCTAATCATTAATGAATTTGAAAGCAAAACTTTACTACGATTAAAGAAAGAATGCGGCGCAAGCGTTCTGTCAAAATATGTTTTGCTCGCTCTTGTTTTGAAAAGTTCTCGGCCTGACCAATAAAACATTGAACAATTGATAACTTTTCTTTATCCTTTTTCTAAAAATTCTCCTCTTACTTCAATACACCTGCTTCTTTTGCATATGAATGTTCCAGGGCTTTTATAATGTTTTTATGTGGCGATTCCCCCAAATCTTCAAAGCAGCTCAGTCTCAACTATCACCCTTCGTTGGTTAAAAATGTTCGCCCAGCTAAGTGCTTCTGAAATAAGGGAACAGGTAATAGTCTAATGGTGGCAAATCAGGCGAATTAAGTGGGTAGTTCAGTACTACAAATCGAAGTTCATGGAACTTAGGCATGGCAACAGTTGACTTGTGCACCGGTGCATTATCCTGGTGCAAAATAATTTTCTTTTTAACCAAACCCGGCCGTTTTTCGCGAATTTTTTGGGTTAATTTATCTATACATAATTTATTCATTATTATATATAGTATTGACCTGAAACAGTTTGCCCTTTGGGGAGGTAATCAATTAAAATAATTCGCGTGTAATCCCAGAACACTGATGCGATCACTTCTCCGGCTGATGCATATGTCTTGGCTTTCTTCGGCAGAGGAGAAAAGCTATGTTTTAATTGTTTCAATTGTTGTTTTGTTTCAGGAATACAGTAGTAAATCCAGGTTTCATTTTTGGTTATAAATCTTCTCAAAAAACCATTAGTATTCCTTCGAAATAACGCCAGATTCTCTATAGTAATTTGAACCCGATTGAATTTTTGTTCTTTGGTTAACAAATGCGGCACCCATCTTGCTGAATTTTTTTTCAATCCTAATTCGTCAGTTGAAATATGGAACACCTGCTCAGTTGAGATCCCTATAGTATCACTTATTTCGCGGACATTTAACCTTTGATCATCTAAAACCATATAATGGATTTTACCGATGTTCGATTCCCCCAATGTGTTATTCGATTTCCTTCATTTGATTTGGCATCATATTCTAAGGTCAAGTTGAGGAAATTATGGATAAAGTTAAGCAAGACCGCATAAACAGTCATGACATCGCTTATGGACTTAAGATCAACGACAAATCAAAGAGGTCCGTTGTTAGGGTGCTTCATGAATTAAATGGCTGAGAATAGACAGTGTTGTGCCAAATGGGCCGTGGTCGAAAAAACACATGACGAAGCTCTACAAACGATAATTCTAGAATTGACGACAGGAAAGTTGCAGTTGTGATTTTGGTGGGATTAGAAGGTTAGCCAATGGCTTTGAATGCCTACTTTAAGCAATCATTATTGGTTGATTAAGCAGTTGAAAATAAAAGGCAAACGATTGATCAGCAGCAGTTAATAATGATAATGACACACAATTGGTGACTCGGAAAAAATTTAAATACCTTGACCGGGATAATGATACATTTACCGCATAACCCTGCACTACAGCGTCAGATTATCGATTGTTATGATTTTCGGAACACTCTCTTTAAAAGAGGCAGGAATTAAAAAAAAAATAAAAAATTCTACACAAAAGCAGGAATGGTCGTAAATTGGCAAAAGGTAAAAAAAATATTATTGTTTTGTTCCTCAAAATAAGTAGGTATGTAAGTTACAAAACAAAAATAATATAGAACTACGCGTAATTATCAGTCGCTAAGTAGATGTAGCGATTGTGTAAATAAATGCAATCAGCCGTCTCTCGCTCTGATAAGATAAGGTCGTCTTATTTAATCATTCTCTAAATGCAAATAATAATAAATCTATAGTATTAGGGTTGCCTGTCTTGAATTGACTACTTGAGAAGCTTCAAACTTAAATCAATTTTGCATTTGACAATATTCTCTATGCCATTGGTAAAATGATAAAACTGAAGATGACTCAGTTCCAATTTGTTGTTGTTTTTTTTTTTTTGTTTGTTTAAAGAACCAGACCAAGTGGCAACACTTCTTTACCTTTTCAAAAACTGAGGTGTGGTGTCACACACTAAAAAATTGACAGTTAGTAACTCTCTTTCCCCATTTACGGGAGAGAATTATGAAGTCATGCAATTTCAATTTCAATTCCAATCCTCCTCTACAGTATGCAAATAGAAAAAAAATACCAACCCAACGCAATCAAAGCAAATTTCAAGGGCGTCTTCATCTTCTTTTTCCTGTTTTTGATTACCATTTTTTTTAATTTTCTACTTGTCTAAAGATAACTCAAAACTCACCATAGGTTTTCCTTCTCGGCAGCATCTTTCTTCTTTGAGTCCAACGTAAGACCATTCATCTGAGTGCCAATTTCCATCGCCATCTTCGCACAAAGATGTGTGGGGAATATGTAACGCACTTTTTTCTTTTGTTGTTTTTTTTTTCTTAATCAAGGGTACTCTTAATATTTACAAGATGTGTGTAGATTTTGTGGTTTGAAGCAACGACCAGATTGGAAAGTAAAATAAATTCTACACAATTAATACTGAGAAACACTTCTGCTTGTCGCGAGAACAAAAAGAAATGAGAATTAATTATTTTTTCCTCTTTTTTTTAATCGCTTCTCGTTGCTGATGACTAAGGAGGCAATGGCCGAGGAGCAGAATTTCACACGTTTTTCACTTGTTCTACGGCTGTCTTGCTGCGGGATACTTGTCTGCGAATACTTTTGTGGTGTAAACAATATGGTGCCGTATTAATAATCGTGATGATTCCTTAAAAAAAAATCGCCGGAGAAAATCTCTTCGGATTTTTCTTTGGACTTTTACCACAAAAATAAAGAAAAGCAATGGTATTTGGTGTCAACTCTTTCGCACACTTGTTTCCAATAAGAATTAGCTTTCAGATTGTCTTTTGTCTCATGTCGTTTTTATTTTTCTTTTATTTTTTTTTCTTCAGTGTGAAGTTGCCAACAATGCAAAAATTATAATTTTTGACATTTTACTGTAGTGGTACCAACGTAATGGCATAAATGTCATCCGTCGGAGTATGTCAAGTAACCGAGAGCACTGATGAGGGATAATTTTGTAAATATTTATTAATCAGTTGGATATTGCCTTTTTGAAATATGGGTTTGAGTTGGCGTATAGCAATTTTTTATAGGATATCAGCGACCTGGCCCGGCTTCGCACGGGTGTAATTTAGAAAACGAATTGAAGAATGTGAAGTACATACTGCCTTGGATTATAGAATTTCTTTATAAACAATGTTTGTGGTCGACTTTTGGTTACACAATACGAACAAATTTTGTTTGGAAGTAACGCACGAAAGAGCTACGTGTAGCTGTCCATGGGAAAACCACTCAACGCCTAGGTCTAAGCCCGCAACGTTGAGTGTCCGACCTTGTGATTTATTAATAGTAAGTTAACACTGTTTCTGCAGTTCCACATCCGGCACTCTATAGTAAAAGTTTCTAGACATTTAGCCTGGAGGCGTGTACAGGACACACTTCTTTTAAAACCAATTTATGTGGGGGTAATCAAGAAGGCTGCAAGCAATTGAGAAATCCTGTTTGGAAATGTACAGCCTCTTCTTGGTCCAGCACGGTGTCTACGGAGTAGTATGTTGCGCCTGTGTATTCGTTTAAGAAAATTTACCTACTTGATCCTTAGTAGGTGACAAAAAAGCTCTCTTTTATATTCTTAGAACTTATATTATTAATTCTGGATAAACATTATTGACTAATTCTTGGACATCATTTACTAAAATGTAAAGGTTTTGATTATCTAGATTGACTCTCCCATTGTTTTCTGACATCAGCCCATTTCCTATTTTCAGCAACAGCTCTGAAAAATGCCGTTTTACGTGTGCTGACAACGTCACTCTCATATTTGTTTTGAGTTCTAATCTATTCACACACGACCAGAGAAAAGATCTTTTCAATGAAGCATTGATTTCATCAGCACGTGTCCCTCTTGTTGCCACTGGTAAGATTTGCCAAAAGTCACCAGAGAACAATATCGTGCATCCATCCATAGTTGAATTCGTACTGCGCAGATTGAGAACTTGTTCGACATGGTAGCTTCGTCCCAAACTATTAATGAGCAGTCACGTATTAATTTTCAAGTATTACTTTGTTTTGGAATGCTACAAACAGTGTTTTTGTGCTCAGCAACAACCGTTAGTTAAAGTTTGAAAGTTGCATGAGCGTTTCGGTCTCCTTCCAAAAATGTAGCTGCAATTCCGGATGATGCTACAGCTAATAAAGGAGCATCACGAAAATATAGTAAATTTCATTCGTTTCTGTCAATTGATGTTAATAACGCATCGTATACTTTTTTTTGATCTATGTTCATGCTACTCGTATGTTCATCTTGACAGTTTAAATCGATCGTAGAAAGCTTCTCTTGCGTATTCGGCGTTTGTTAATTCAGGGTTCGTTATATTTGTAGGCATCGGCATTTAAAATCCGAAATAAACTATATATTTTACTACCTAATTCAATTCTAACAACGCTTCGTCAAAAATGTTTTGATCATATTGGACATAATATGACATTAACTGTTGCCGTCGTCGATTCAGTATATTTTCGGCCATATTTTGCCTATAAATGTTCTAGAGAGATATATTATCGGTCACTTGACAAAACGCTATAATAATGGCAAAAAAATACCTTAATGACCTCGTAGCAAATAGTAGCTTCCGTCAATGTGTTGTCCCATTAAGAGTCATCTTCCAAGAGACCCATCGCTTTGCATGCTGCTTTATAGGTATAATTAGTTACTCCTTGTATGTTTGGTCCCTTACAATGTGAAGTGAAAACATTCACTGTTGTTGAGATGAACTACATTGACCCTCCCAAGAGCATCAGTTGTTTTAACCTTCAACTAGAGTCCCCTGTTTCCTCCGTTGAAACGTTTTGATCCGGCCTAATTTGGTTAATAACCATACCAGCAGATGTACGTACATGTTGCAATCCACGTTTCTGCCATTCAACAGTGTACATGTAGCAATGTTGTACAACGTTGTATCCCGGGATAAAAATACTCTAGTTAGCGCTGCCATATTTACCACAACTGATAGCGCCTACACACGCTTTAACATTAAATTCGAATTTGCCGAACCCATAAGCATAGAAAATTATGTTTTGCCGAAATCGACTGAATTGTCCGAAAATCTGTAAAAATCGACTATTTTTTTTTTTGGCCACATACCATCGCCGTGATGTCCTCTTTCTATGGCATGTTCGGAATCCAAAACCCGTTGGATACTTTTAGAGTCTATAGCGAACATAAGCTTTTTGAAGTTTCTTTTATATATAGGTAAGTATATAGATATAGAAGAAAAATTAACGTGTATGAAATTTTAGAGCGTTGGAAATGAAACTACTTATTAGAATTGGCTAACTATAGCTCATGCATTTTATGAAGTTTAAAAGAAATTTAACCGAAATTATTTTTAAATACATAAATCAATCGCACGCAGAAAATGTCTCACTGTTTTTTATTTTTTAAATCCGATGAGCTATTATTGAGCTAGGGCTGTGTAGGCAACTTTTAGTGTCAGGAAATTCAATCTCAACCCCCTTTATCCCACTTAGACCTTGAATTTTTTAAAATCCGTGCTTATCTCGCATCAAAATTTCAAGTCCCTACTCTGGGAGTTTCTGAGAAACCGTGATGACAAGGATAAATGGACTTGCTTTTATAGTATTTAAAGATTGCTGCAATTGGTTCATTTTATATGCATTCAAGAAATCAAGTAGTGAAATGTTGGAAGCAGGCTACTTGACTGAAAAACATATTTAAAGCAAAACAAAGCGTACAAATTGTATTATTACATATTGATCGTAATCATATCAAAAATAAGCGAACGATTCATAGCAATAAAATTGATGAGTGAACACGAAGCGTGTAATGTTGTTAGCACAAGTAGAAAGTAAACAATTAGAGCCAAAGAGCTTGAAATCGGTACACACTCCCTATCTATCAATTTTAAGGCATCATTTGTAGAGACGAAATAGTCGGAGCAATGTATAGGTTTAGCAAACTATGCAGAAATTGTCCGTTCGTGTAGAATAACGATAGAGAATGTACGCTCTATCAAGATGAGTAAAAACCTTATAGAGGCCATTCTTTTTCTTCTTCTTATCCTTTTATTAACCCTTTCCTCGTTATACGAACTTATGCGTAACGAGTTTCCCATTTTTACTGCATCGCTGCTGCTCCGCTTATGGGGTTGGCTAATGTCGCAGACCGCAGAACGCGTCTACATAATGCTCGGTCCTGGATCGCTTCAGTGGTTAGTCCCAGGCGTTGTTGCGCATTTGCCATCTGAGAAATCCAGGAATTCTTTTTCCGACCTCGTTTTCTTACAGTTGGAGTGACCTTTGTTGATAGTGCTTTACCGAGGCAATTGTTGTCAAAAAAAGGATTTGAACAAAACGAAGCGCTGTCATACGATTTCTTTAGCATCATACATGAAAGAATGGTGCAAAACTTACGGGCCAACATAAAAGGCACAATTTTCAATAGGTTGTATTGACATAATCGTAGGAAAGCAACGTTAGTGGCGCTTTTACGAATATTGATATAGAAGCGGCAAAGATAAGTTAAGGCAAGATTGTTTACATGTATATGCTGTCAACACCCATTATATCGGCGTTAAAGACAGAACGTCACCCTCGATGGATATAATTTTACTTTACTTGAGGTAGGACTTTGTCTAGTCAGCTATCAATTCAGAGAACGACACCAGCGCTGAGACCAAACGAAGAATTACCCGTGCCAATCGCTGCTTCTTTGGACTAAGGCAATTGACTAGCAAAGCCCTCTTTCGAACAACATACTCTATATGAGACCTTAATAACATCAGCCTAAAAAATGATAAAAAAATTAATATAACTATAGTTAACCAAGATCACATAACAATTCTATTTAAAATCTATTTTCTGCTAACAAATTTAAAAGAGGAGGAGCTGCTATATTAGCAGAAAATAATAAAAATCATCACAAAGTCATTGAAGGTATAACATTAAGTAATCCCTTATTTATTAATAAACTTCGTTTACCTATGATTTGGGTCCGGACGAGATGCAACAAGATGATACAACAACGAACTGCACGTGCTGTACAACCACATTAACTTAGCCAGAAGAGTAAAGGTTCAACGACTAAAGTGGGTGGGTCATATAGAACAGATGGACACCAATACTCCGGTTTGAAAGATCTTTGAATCTGCCCCCGAAGGACGGCGCAGTGGAGAAAGACCGCGATTCAGATGGCGCGCACTACGATCAAAAATGACCGCCTATCAGCAATAGACTTCTGACTTCCATGTCACCATGGAGTCGACGTTTTCTCTAAAACGACTAAATAAAATTGGGCTCGAATCTAGAGAGGTTATTGCCTTTAGAGGCTAACACAAACAAACAACTTGCTTGGTCGAAAAAGTATGCTTCTGGTCCAATGAAAGTAGTTAATCTCACAATCTTAAATGGAAACAAAAGAGCATGAGAAATTTGCACAGTTTTTGCTTGTTTCTTTTTTGTTTTCCGAATCTTCTAATAAAGTGCACATACGTCGCAGACTTGGGAAAGCATACAGTTCCGAGACCTACCTTAAAACAGTCAGTGAGTTCGAGCAATGGGTTTGTGTGACTTCCGGCGGAGTGGGGACTCTGTTTATTTGGAGGGCGAAAGAATCAAGTCATCTTTCAACAGAAATCTTTCCGTGGCCTTAACGGGAATTAGAACAGAACAGACCATCCAAAGTGTATGGGACAGCACAAAACCTTCTATATAAAAAGATTGATGGATAGTATACAAATCCATGAACTTATTAAAAACAAGGGTTGATCAACGAAATATTAGTTTAAATGTAAACTTAAACAGAAGAGGCACTATCTTTCAAAGGAAGAAAGCAGCGAAAATGGATTTAGCGGTCAACGAGGGAAAGACCAAGTATATGCTGTCAAGTAAAAAGGAAACTCAACACCGATGTCTCAGACAGAACTTCACCTTCGACAGCTTTAACTTTGAGACAGTTAAGGACTTTGTCTACCTAGGTTTCACTAAAATTTCCAACAACGACATCAGCGTTGAGATCAAACGAAGAATAACTCTTTGGGCCAAGAAGGAAATTGACTAGCAAAGCCCCCTCTCGAACAACAAAAGTTACCCTTGGTAAGACCTTAATATTCCCAGTCCTGGCTTTATGGCGCAGAGACATCTACATTATCGAAAATGAATGAGGGTGCCTTTGGCTACTTTGAGAGTGATTCAAGTGATTTTCGGTCCTGTCTGCATTGACGGTGAGTGGAGGAGGAGATATAACAATGAACGGATTGTGCAGCGACGTCGACCTCTCCAGAAGGATGATGATCCAACGACTAAGATGGCTGTAGAACGGATGGTCTGAAGTCTTTGAATCCGCCACCGTGGGACAGCGCACGAGAGGAGACCGAGACTTAGGCTCTTATTGCGGTTATCGATCGTCGATCAAGTCGATTCGACTGATTTCATGTTTGGTATTGTGTAACTCAATCGACAAAGGATTCTATTATTTTGAATAAAAACCATAAAAGTGACTATTGTGAATACGATTTGTTTGACAGTTGTTTGCTTATTTATTTATTGCCGCAATATTTTTCAAAAAAAAAACTTAATAAAAGGAGCTCCATCGAATTGCTTAAGTTATTCAGATGATTTTTTTTAATGGCCAGATAAAAACAAAGGGTTAAGAGATGCCTCAAACCCTTTAGAACTGGAGAAAAGGGTGTAAGTATTTCGTTCGAAAAATCACATACACACATACATTACTTCAATTTATCTTCTGCAGTTTCGGTAGATATTTCCATTTGTCTAAATAGAAACTAAGCAGAAGTCAACTGTAAGAAACTATTCTATTCCAAATATTTTGAAACCTGAATGTGTTGTATTGGTCACTTGCTTCGCCCTAAATTCAAATTATTGTTGTTTTTACATGAACTTCAAAGTTTTTTATAAAAATCCTCACATTTAAATTTATTTTTCTGCTACCCACAGAGCAACGATCAGGAAATTTCGATCGACTAAAAACAGCTGTCAAATCGACAATAGTCGATCACAATCGACACTCACAATACCGAAATTAAAAATCGACGATCGTCAATCGACAATCGCAATACGGGCCTTAGATGGGGCACGCAAGTGGTAGAATTCTGATTCGGCTGTGTTTTTTAATAATAAGTTATCTGAACTTAAGATGTGTAATGTGAAAAGCTCGTCATTCGTAAGCTACAGTTGCCTAAAAGCATTACAAAGCAGTGCGCTGTTGTTTGATGGTAAACTGATTGTGGCTAATTGCTACCTTTGAACCCATATCCTTGTGGTCTTGTAAACATCAAACGCAACCATGATAAATACAATAAATTGGTTTATTCAGTATCTCAGTTTAACTTTTTACATATGTAGGTATTTTTTTTTTGATAAGAAAACATTGTAATTGTTTGTACAAGATGAATTTTCCAAATCTCTGCAGTTAAAAAAAAACAACAAAAAATAGATAGCAACAACAAATAATACTTTTATAAAAGGAAACAATTTAGCTCAAAAAACATCCAGATGGTGTTGCAAAACAAAACACAAAGCATCATTTCATTTGGGGGTAGGACTTGTTACTTTTATAACTCGAACAAGTGTTTGTTTGATCTTTTACGATAACTATAAATATTTACAAAGAAAATAAAACAATAAAAATTTAAGACAACAAAAATTGACAGAGAACATCTGTGTTTCCTGTTCTATAACATACAATTATTAAGATATTTCAAATAATACTTTGATGAATTGATTAACTGAATTGGAAACAACTAACGTCTTCAATTTATTTCTGCTATTTCAATCCCGATTACAGTAGGGTATTAAAGGAATGTCGGGCATCATTTAATGAGTGTGTATGTTTTGATTTTAAATGTAATAATTTTCTGTTTTTAAACATTCACACGAAAAAGGACAATAAATTTCGATAAGTATTTCTAGCTTTCTCTAATATTTTGGGTATTTAATTTAGTAGATGTTACTTATTTAGAAGATTGGAATATAATTGTCGATCTTCGCACGATGTTTCTGTGCAACACACTCAGAAATCCAGACAATGTTTCGGCATTCTTGTTCCTTGAGTTTTAAGTAGGCATAGAAGACGCCAAAGTGGAATTGTTGTAAAAATGCGTAGACATTTAATTTGACTTCATGCTCAAAGAATTTATCTTCCAAAGTCTTGTCACCGGGATTAGTGCCTGAACCATCAAATAGAGCAGCATATTCAGCATAGTATTCAGCGACTGCCTTAACTTGTTCATAATCGTCAGCTCTGGCCAGAGCGGCTAAGCCATCTGGGTTCATTTTACCACAACGTGGGTATAACTTGGCACGATCGTCTTTGGAAAGTTCAGTTCCAAAGGAATTGATGGTTATGATAATGGCACGACGATCAGCTTCAAACTGTGTGATATAATTTCTATCAAAACGAAATTCAATAGTAAGATGTGCAAAGTTAAACTTACAGCCAAGATCTCGCACATGACATCAGCAGTTGATCCACCAATATTTTTGCAGAAATCATAGAAAGCCTCCAAGTAGGCTTTGTACAGAGTGTTACGAATGATTTCAATGTTCATTTCATCTAAATCCTGTTCGGAAATACAATCGACAAAGAATGGAGCAAGTGGAGTGTCGACTAAAACTGCGTTGTACAATTCAGCTGGAGTAGCAGCCACATGAATGGCTTCCATTTGTTCGAAACTACCCAATGGATGACATTTGGGGATAAGCTCAGAGATTGGTCTCTGATGCAAGGTACCAGTAATCAACAGAATGATGTTGTCAATCATGTAGCCATATGTGATGAAATCCAAGAAACTGGCCAACGGTTCGACGGCGTGATTACGCAAGTGCTGGAATTCAATGACGAGCTTCTCACGGAGCTTATCATCAATTACGGACACCGACAAAGGTGATGGTTCATTGGCCAAAAAGGAGCCATAATCAGTTCCTTGAAGATGAAGTTTCAAATCTGAAATTAAAGAAAAAACAATTAAATAAACATTTAAACTAACAGAGTCGTGCAAATATAATGAAACAAGTTTGTTAAAAAAAAATCCCTTGATGAATTCGTTTGAGTTACTCCGACATTTACGCAGCTTAGGTCAAGTGAAAATTTTTCTTCTTTGGCATCTGTTTAGGTTGTCGATATAGAAAGGGTAACAGAGAAATTCTAAGCGAATCAACGCAAATTTAATCTAACGTTGGGGTTTAATTCTCTCTCTCTACGAGTATATGTATAGATTTAATGTTGGCGACTTCAGAAAGCCGAAGCTATAGACCGGCAATGTTTGCACTCTTACTAGTCAACATGCAGCCGAACAATAAGCAGACTGCCATCCAAGAATTGTGGTGGGATGAGTGAGGCAAAAAAGGACGAGGAACTGTGACACATACTTAAGCGGTCTTTGTAGAGAGAATAATCATATGGACGAAGATTTGTTGTTGAGGAGATCTTCGCTTGGTTTGAGTTTCAGCGATCTGACCGAATACTTGATTAGAGTCCGTACCAAAGCTTGGTTGGCCAACATAGACCTGGCATGCGTACGCGCTTCACATCAAAATGTGACTTTGCCAAAGATTGGTTATACGAGCCCCTCGACAGACATACAGAACATATAGTTTGTAGTCACTGCTCAATAGAGCAATACCCTAAGTTTAGCAAATTAAAGCAAGAAGACGGTAGAGTTGGAAAACATTATTTAGCTAAGCATATCGATATTGCGAAATTTCATCATACGTAGCGCACATATCAACCGTCGAATCGATTAATCACATTGCAGTCGACGCAAAATATAGATAGAGTTTCGAATGTCTGAACTTTTCGACTCGGACCAATACCTTCCAGTGGCAAAGGTGATGATCCGATCCGATCGCCAGAATACCAAAATTTGATACCAAACATTGAGCCCTAGTGTCCTTTATGATCGAGTGCCCGAAAACGAACCCTATGGGAAATCTCATTCCGCCAGCATAAAGCGTAGAGGACAAACCAAACAAGCTGCGATGCCGCAACTTAGGTGTTAGGTTTCATCTGACCACGTCAAGGAAATATCCCGTTTGAAGAAGATGTAGGGAAGCAACGACAGATAGGGCAGTGACGAAACTTACAAGCAAACGAAACCGAAAAACGTCGGTTTTTTCGAGAATAAAATAAGTAGAGAAGCGGTTAAAGGAGCCCTGATTAGCTGTTTCTGCGGAATTTGTGCCCGGAAACATAAGTAGGACATGAGTACAAAACAGAGGGATGGAAAGATAAAGATTGGAACGTAAAGGTAGATGTTGGTGATGAATACAAGTATGGACTACTTCTGGAGACTCTTAACGACGAAGACGGTCTACATACCGCTTCTTGGGAGAATGACCCATTCAATGTAGAATATGATCGAGGGTAACTTCGTCCGGATAAGTATTCGTAACGAAACAGGCTCTAAGGTTGATGACACACTATTGGCAGAAATATCAAGAGAACAAGGTTTGCTAAATACACGGTATCAATTGAGGTGGTATCGACATTATACAAGCAGAGGGAAGCTCTGAGACATACTATGCAGATTTAAGACTTGAAACAGTCCGAGACAACTTGAGTAGAATATTCTAAAAGATGATTTTTTTTCCATTGCAGGAGAGACTTGTGGATCCCAAATTCACGCACTTTCAACAAATAGGACTTACATTTTTCGTTGAGCCATTACATCAAATCACCAGTGAACCTATAGCTGCAAAAACTGTACTGTCGGTGAAGGAGAAGTTATCTTCTTTCGAAATATTTGATGAGATGACGGTTTATCAGTTTTATCATGACCTTGAAAAGAGACCTAATGGATGAACGAGTCTGCAAGGGGAGCGAAAACTTGCTGTTTTCCACTTACTCGGGAAAGAATCCTAAATAAATGAAACAGGAAACGCAGTGGTTTTGCCAGAGGAAGAGGAGATATACCATGTGGGCTATTGGATTAACTAAAGTTTAGATAAAAACTTGACACAATCTAATCGGATTGTGAAAGTTAACACGGTTAAGATCGTGGCTGCAATCCTTCCTAGATCGTTCGGATTTTTTCCGGCTTTCCCCGTTTGCTTGTTGTTTTCTTCTCAGCTCGAGATTGACTTGATACTGTGCATACAGATGAGGTATCAATTTAATGGGAATACTGTTTTGTTTGTCATATCTGTAGCTTTGTTAGAAAAGATCCCCAACGACGAATTAAGTTTTCTAAAAAAGATATTTATGCTACTCCCGTTTATTTTGTCGAATCTCAATGCGCTGTCATTGGTTTGACAAGCCTATGGGGCATGACGGTCAAAGGCAGGTATTTCTTTTTTTTAGCAGTAAAGATCTCAACCTATCGTCCTTCGCGTATTGTATATTCAGAATGTCGAAACCACGCAAAATTGTGAATATTAAAACTGGCCATTCTGTATTATGAGATCATACAATTCTGCATGGAGTTAGACAGCGCATAAAATATTGAAATCGAGTTTAGTAAACTACATTAATACGTACGAAAATGGCGAGACCGTGGTGGGAAACAAACGCCTGCTGCTGTGTAAAATGAAACCACTAAGGTCCTATATGTATGAATTTCACTTCGACAAGAAGACTCTCTGTAATGGGATTTCTTTAACATTATACAAGGTGATCCAAAAGTCCCACCTCTGTATTTTGAATTAATTTTTTTCTAGACATACGCAATGGAATACTACATAATCGCACAGCGAACAAAAATTGTTGTATTATTTTTGGAAAAAAGCGGGTGAATAATTTACACTCAACGAGCGTACCGGTAATTTTATGGAGTTCAAAATGTTTTAACTGTGCTATGGTAGCCAAATTCGAGCGAAATGGGAACGTTAGAGATGTGAAACATACGGACAGAACTAGTAGTGGACGATGTGCAAACATCTTGGCCGCTCGTAAAATTGTTGCAGCTGGTCGTCAATCATCGACACGATGACGTTCAACACAGTTGTGTTTACCACGTACCACAATTCGTCGTATTTTGCAGAAAGATCTGCATCTATACCTTACAAAATTCAGTTGGTTCAACAGCTCAATCCCGATGACTCACAAAAACGGTTAGATTACTGCAAGGCTGTTCTCAATATGGTCGAGAATGATGAACATTTTTTTACGATGACAGAGGAGGCATATATTTAATTGAACGGTTAGTGTGAACAAGCAAAATTGTAGATTTTGGGCACACAGAATCCCAAATATTTTCCAATAGGGACTTGACAACGAGTTGAATATCAAAGGTCTTCCACGAAGCAGGATCGCCTATAATGTTGTGTATCGGGTTTTCCAATAGGGACTTGACAACTTTAATTTAATTTGTGAACGCACTCTTTCACTAATCATCAAACTAACTGTTACTGTCAATTTATTCAGTAAACTCAACATTTTCATCATGGTAAATTAGACGAACGAGCAACGTCTGCAAATTATAAAAATTTTCTACCGAAATTCGGAGTCGGTGACTGCAACTTTAAGAGCGTTAATTCCAATTATCGGTCGTAATTCTCGCCCTAGTAGACAGGCAATAACAAGTTTAGTGCAAAAATTTGAGTCTACATATTCGTTGAGTGATGTTGCCGTGTCAGTGAGACAACGGGTTGGTCGAAGTGTCGAACATATCGCTGGCGTTCAGGCGTCCGTAGCAAACGATCCAAATCAGTCAATTCCACGGCGTTCTCAAGAATTGGGCATCGCTCAGACTACATTATGGCGTATTTTGCGTACGGATCTTGGCTTACACCCACACAAGATCAAGCTGACTAAAGAATTGAAGCCGATGGACCATTTGAAGCGACGTACGTTCTCGATTTATTGAAGAGTAAGTATGGTGAGCGTGTTATCTCAAGAAATGGGCCAGTCGATTGGCCGCCTCATTCGTGCGATTTAAGGCCGCTTGACTATATTCTGTGGGGCTACGCTAAGTCATTGGTTTATGCCAACAAGCCAACGACGTTGGAAGAGCTCAGAGCCAACATTGAACGTGAAATAGCGGCCGTTTCGGCCGAAATGTGTGGCTGAGTCATTGAAAATTGGGTCCAACGAATCGACTGCTGCAAACGTGCTCGCGGTGGCCATATGGACGAAGTCGAGTTCCATTCATAAATGTTTTTATTGTACTTCAAGCCGATAATAGTTTTTGAAATATCTCAAATGGTTTGCGTTTTATTTAAAAAAAAAAAAATTGTCAAGTCCTTTTGGAAAGCCCTATACTCAATTCGTGTTGCTGTTTGGTGCGGCATATCGTCCCGTAAGATTTATGGAACATGTTTTTCGAAAATGATGCAGCGGCAAGCGTTACGGTGGACATCTACAGAGCAGAGCAAGCAGATAATAATGTTGAGCACATTTGGTTAATTAAGACTATTAATCCGTTCACGCCGCCCGTGAGGCAATGAACTTGTTGCGTGAAAAACAAAAAAACCGAGATTTTCAGTGGCCCCCACGATCTCCTACTTAGACTTTTTCTTATGGGGTTACGTAAAGGAGCTGCAACTAAACATTCTCTCAGAAATCGTGCGAATTACTCCGGCAAAAAGTCATGGAAAGTGCCATCAAAAGAGCTTATGGGTGCATGAATTCGAATAGTTAGTGGCCACTTAACCGACATAATTTTCCATACCCGACGTAAAAAATGCCCACGAAACAAACTATATACGTCCAATGGCCTCCCGTATCCAACAATGAATTCAACGATCAAAAGTAATAAGAACAAAGGTGTAGTGTATGTACGAGTATATCCTTCTTGGAAAATAAACAGGGTTATCCTATTGATAATTAGTTGTTGTGAGTGTTAAGTTTTTCGAGTGATCCTATGTGTTGTCTACATAAACAGAATTCGAAGATAAGGTTGTAGCAGGAAACTCCAGGCTTTTGAACACCACCGTGCCGCCATGAAATACCTTCGGGACCATTGCGAAGAGACAAAGCTGTTAACAAAATCTTTACATTAGATGACCCGCTTAAATACAAGTAGAAAGAGACGTCTCCATCTTGATGTGCGTCACTAGATGTAGTTAGCACAAGAATCCTTTAAATGGAACTTCAGCCGCACTAAAAGAAGGTTAGGTGTTTTGTAACAATTTTTAGAAAATTAATTTTTTTTTAAACTATGACATCTTTATTACAAACAATTCATACGTTATGTGGGCTCGTACAAACTTTTATTCAAGCAAAAATTCTTAGAACACAGCCCACAGAGAGAAAGGATCAGCGTTAGTCCGCATCAGTGGTTACAGTTCACTAACTTATCCCAAGAATGGTTCCTAAAACACAGAGCAAAGAAATTAAATATCTATCCTGTAACATTCAGTCCGATGTGCCCTTTCAAGCTAGAATCCATTCGTTTGATGCCAGTCATGTTGAATTAACAAGAATATAATCATATAACTGAAGAACATAAATTTTTTTCGTCACTTGGCAGCGCGGAACATGGGCGTTTCTTTGTTACCTACAATAATTGTCTGCTAATTTTGCGTTTGTTCTCAGTAAAATCCCAAAAAAAACAGAATTTTTGTTTCGAAAAAAAAAAGATTTAAAACATTTTCAAAAACCTGACACTTGGTCACAAGGTAACTGCTCTCATGATAATTATCGTTGGTATTGGTATATTTTCTCAACACTGGCACTCGTCACATGATCAATATCGCAATGGCAGCGACAGTTTTTTCATTTTTTCCCAGTATTCGATTTAGATCAATTTTTCACTCACTTTTCTTAGTTTATTTGGAAAAGGAATTCACATTTCTCACATTTAATTTAATAGCAATCAGAAAAAGAATAGAAAAGTATCTCACCTTCCAATGTCTCGCATTGTACCAAATTAAGGTAGTCTGCTTGTTTTAGGATTCCGCACTTGAAACCACGGCAAAGACCCTCAAGGTAGCCACCATCGACGTTGAACATGTAACCAGCCATATTTACCGTTCGGATTTGATGGTGAAAATGTGTGGATTAGGTATTGAGTTGTTCAAATTGTTGTTGAGAAGGAAAAACTGCGTAGAAAATTCTACAGTAGAAAATAAAAAAAAAGTTACTCAGGAAGTTTTTTCACTTCTTATCGACCACCACCACACAAATGTCATATGACTACAATTATTTTTTCACTGTGGCCTTTGACGTTTGCGATTTTCTTCGTTAAGTGGAAGTTAACGAAAGATAATCAAGTCACCTATAGTTGAATAGTCACAAAAATTGTTGTACCGTCAATTGGACGAGCAGATTCCTATCTTAATTCAGTTCGCCAATAGATGGGGTGGGTTTTTTATCGGCTAAAATACTACTTCCTACTAATGTTGTTTTTTCTTTAAATTCTAAAAATATATATTACTATCGACTGTCAAAATAACATGGGGCTTATCGTCAAACAATACAGTTAAATAAAAACTATTGAGCTGTGAAACATTCAAAAAGAGTAACTGGACGCGTTTTCATAAATGCACGCTTTTCGCTTGCCCCAAAAACCACAATTAAACGTCCTACGTCGGTCGTTATAAGAATTATAAATATATACGGGAGAGACCTACAAAAAAAAAAAATAGCTTTTAGCTTCGGATAATGATACTCGTAGATTCATTTCTGGCGACCGGAGAAAATGGAAAATCAACCTTTGGATCTGACTGTTCGAACCCTGAAAAGGCCACGTGTAACCGAAGAATTAGCATAGGCTTGTAGACTGCTATCAGACAGATACGAGGGCGGGTCAATAAGTCCGTGACTTTTTGAATTTCTGACCTCTTTACTGAAACAGCAACACTGCTCCTGTCAACAGGCATCTGTCAGTTGACTCCTGTCAAAATTAAAACTTGCTGCGTCAGTTAGTTTGTGTTTGACAGCTATTTTTATCAGACTACTCACTAATTTGAGGAGAAAATGGAAAAAAGTGAATTTCGTGTGCTTATTAAGCATTGTTTCTTGCGAAAAAAAACCATTACCGAGACCAAGGCTAAGCTTGATAAATACTATGGGGACTCTGCACCATCGATTTCAATGGTAAAAAGTGGTTTACTGAATTTCGTTGTGGCCGTACAAGCACTGAAGATGCCGAACGTCCTGGACGCCCAGTTGAGGTCTCTACACCCGAAACAATAGAAAAAATTCACGATATGGTGTTGGCCGACCGAAGATTGAAAGTGCGAGAGATTGTGGAAGCCGTAGGGATCTCGCATGGCTCAGTGGTTTAAATTTTGAATGATCACTTGGGCATGAGAAAGCTTTCCGCAAGATGGGTGCCGCGTTTGCTCACAGTCGACCACAAACGCAATCGTGGCAAAAATGGCAAAAATCCATGAATTGGGCTATGAATTGCTCCCTCATCCACCCTATTCTACAGATTTGGCTCCGAGCGACTACTTTTTTTTCCCAAACCTGAAGAAATGGCTTGGAGGAAAAAGATTTGACTCCAATGATGAAGTCATCTCGCAAACAAAGGCCTATTTTGAAGACCTCGACAAATCATTTTTTTTGGAAGGGATAAAAAAATTGGAGAAGCGTTGGACAAAGTGTATAGAGCTCAAGGGAGACTACGTTGAAAAATAAAATTATTTTTTTATCAAAAAATCTGTGTTTTAATCCAAAAGTCACGGACTTATTGACCCGCCCTCGTATCACAGCAGCATAAAAACTGTAGTATCTCTATGGTTGCTAGAGGGAACAAATAGGGCGCTATTTCAGTTAAGTATTTGTCATACGCAGCGAAGGTAGGCAAGATTAGTTGAAATTCAAGGCTAAATTCGCTAACGTAAGCTTAACATGCGCATGTGTAAATATCTCCCTGGTGTCTGCGGTCACCACAATGATACCTTGCCGAAGTTTAAAAAGGACTACCAAGGCGGATTGGCTCTCTTTTGCCCTCTTAGTAACATAGAATTTAGTGAGATGCCTCGTTCTTTGGCGGTGGTGTCAAAACCACTCGAAGTTGGTTCGGTTTATGTGGATTAATGACCTCGAAATGAGGCGGGCTCTCTGGCTTGGTAAAATCATTCAGTCGCTACATAAAACCGGTTTCAAACGGCTTCCCTACCAGATGTGATGTCTCTCGTAAAATCCATCTTGCTCGCGTGTCATCGTTGGATATTATTATTTTTTCTGATCTTTTGTACCACAAAATTGTCCATTCTGAAGTAGGACTCTACTAATTTTTCAAGTTTACTGAGGGTATCATTTTCAGGAATATGAAGAGCAATTGGTTATGATTTTTATCGTCACTTTGTGGTCGATAGGCAGCCCAACTTCCGGCGGAGCCGCTTATGGGAACAGATTTAAGGCAGACCCATAATAGGCGAAAGGACCCGTACGACCACGTGCGATTACAAGTGATTTGTACCTCGCACCCATAATGTCGGATTGCTCTGTTTCGTCGATTTCTCGTTCACTTTTGCTTTCGTAAATTGCGATCAGGATCGCATTTCATCGAAAATTTGACAGCTAAGCATCTGTTGAATTTAATAATTTAAAAAGCTGTTTTTTTCTTGTGAAAAAGGTGTAATTTATTACAAAAACAATTATATTAGAAGGAAACACATCTGTATATTTGATTATCAAAATCATCCAAAGTGCTTTTACTGTGGACTTGTGCCTTTTTTTTGCGAGGTGAATTCCAGAAAACTTGTGTGTGGAAACAAATTGCTGTAACACAATTAAGTTCGGTTCGAAAATTTGTTAAAGTAATTGTTGAGTTAAAATGTCGACATCAAATATGTATGTTTGGAAATAGTTGGTTGGGAAGTGTTTAGAAATTTTGGTTTGAACAGAATCGTGCTTTAAAATATGTAAACAAAGCACTTGTGTAACATAAAGAAATTGTTGTGTTGTTTTTTTTCCTTTCAATATTTAGTAAAAAGTGTATAATAGCAAGTTGTTTTGTAATATATAGTAAAACAAGACAATATCTGAGACAGTGAAATGCGGCTGAAAATTTCCATAGCTTGAATTCTACTTTATGCTTATATTTTTTAAAGCACGACATTTCTAAACACTTTACAAGCACTTATTTCACAACTTAAATATTTGTTTACGACATTTTACTTCAAAAAATATTAGAAACAACAATTACCTTAACAAATTTTCCAATTTTAATCCGCACCGAATTAAAAGTTTTCACAAACGCAGAACACATAAACAAAACAATTGACAACATGACCTGAAAGATTGATACGTTTTCAAACGCCTATTATAGGCAACTTGTCCATTTGAAGTAACGTAAAGAAACTTTTCATCCAGTTCTCACAGTAGCTTCAGTTTACTTTCGCTTATTATAGCGATTACTTGCATATAAAAGTTACAACATGTGTCACTTTTAGGGCAAATTAAATGTTAGTTCTGTCAAGTTATCCAAATGTGAATAGTTAACGCTGATAGTCGTTTTTATGGGCTTTGAAATAAAGTGCTAATACCGATGCCAACAAAACACAACTAATACGTGATAATGGAAAGAAAATAGTCATTCTACACTGACTTGAGTTAGAGGACCTAACAACCACTTCAGCCCGTGCGTACAATGCAGGAGCATTTTCTTTATGTTTCTGCTAAAATTGTAAAATACTGTTCCGGAGTCCAGAAACTTGAAAAAAATGGGTTAATGAAAGAATAAGTGAGAATAAACGGTATACTAGCAGAATTCATGTCACCACGATGTCTAAAGCTTTAGATTCACATTCTGGTCAGCTCTTTATTTACAAAAAAGACTGACAATCGATGGTAATGTTCGATTCCATGAACAACATAAAAACATTAATTCGAATTGCCATGTTATGGATAAGGAAAAGGTAGCAGTAGCGGACGTTACGAGAAAAATTTGAGGCGAAGTCATTACGGATGTGAGTTTTCCCCAGCCGGTAGAGAAAGCAAGAAAATCGTTGGAAGAAGATACAGGAATTTTGAGGAGAAAAAAAAGGGAAGAAAAACCGAGGCTTGCAGGGCAGAAGTTTTTTTTCTAGAAAGGAAGTCTAGAGGAGGATCTGAAGCAAGAAGAAGAACGAAATCACTACAAAACATAAATAAAAAACCATAACGTGTAAATGAATAAGAAAACAAATTTTAATAAAATAATTACAAAAATAAGAAAAAATTTCGGGAATCAGAGATTCAAACGTTTTATTTTGTGTTAGTTGATTGACTTTTCTTTTGAGTCAACCCTTCCGGCAGTTAGAACCGGATCGCGAAGGCAACAATACAATATCTTCTCTTGAATTTGTACGAGGACTTGCAGAAAATTTTCTTGATTTTTAGTTTCCATGTCCTGCAACATTTTTCCTACATCAACTGTATCGAAATTGTTTTCATTGGTGGTCGAATTATTGGGAAATCCATCTGTGTATGTGGCTTTATTTTCTATTCGTATTTTTTTACATTTAATATAATATTATGTTATTACGTAGATATATACTTGTGTCGTAATAATTCAACTTAAGGTTGAAAGGATCCGTACGACTACGTACGTATAGTAAATATGCGATTACAAGTGATTTGTGTCTCGCACCTATAATGTTGGATTGCTCGTTTTCGTTGATTTTCATTCACTTTTGCTTTCGCACGTAAATTGCGATCAGGATCGCATTTCGTACGAAAATTTGTCAGATAGTCAGCTGTTTCTAATTAAAATTTCGAAATCTGTTTTTCATTTCCGAAAAAATTATAATTTATTTTTAAAAAATCTTGATATTGGAAAAAAATCAGGATATTTTACAATTCTAATCAGGGAAAGTGCTTTTAGTGCGGATTGTTTCCATTTTCTTTTACCAAGGTTGTGAGTGGAATTTTAAACAGCTTGTTGGTTGGAATAAATTCTTGTAAAAGTTCAAAGTTGCGGAATAAACTTAAAAAATTTCTTATTTTTATCACTCATTTTTTATGAACTGAATTTTTGCGAACAAATGCGAGAACATGAAAAAAAAATAAATGACAACTTGACTTGACAGTGGATCTCCTATTATGGGCAACTTGTCCATTTGAAGTAACGTAAAGAAAATTGTTGTCCAGTTCTGACGGAAGCTTCAGTTTGCTTTAGCCTATTATGGTTGAGCCTTTAATCGTGAATACGCCTAATATGCATTAAATTACATAGGTATTAAAAGCGTGTTGGGAAAAACCGAAAAAATACCGGTATTTTTTTCGGTTCACGTCATTTCGGTATTATTTCGGTTTCGGTAACATTTTTATTTCGGTTTTACGTCATTTTCGGTTTCAGTATTGAGCTGTCTAGGGTAATACCGGTATTGCAAAAATACCGGTATTTAGTCTCTTGTTAAATGATTCAACACTTCCATTTGTAGAAAAACTAACCGCAATCAATAGAGAACACGTACCGCACAGGTCTTAAAAAAAACGTACAAATTTAGAAAAGTAAAAAATTGCAAAACTTTCATTATAAAAACCGAGCTGTTGCAAAACAAATTTCGACACTAGTAAAGAACTTAATCATGGATAAATCAACAGAATCTGCTTCCACATCAACTCAACCAAGTAAAAATGCAAATAACTACAAATATTTGAACAGCTATTTTGGTTTTGATGTTCGAGACAAGGTTTGCAGTATGATCGACGAATTAGACGGAATCGCTTTTAAGATAGTAGTTCACGCAAATGCATCACCATCGTACGAGGAACCACTGTATTCCACTGAGTTTGCCATGAAGAAATGGGACGAGGATCAACCACGGACATCAGACAAAACAAATGAAGCCGAGGGCGATGAATTTGATGCATTGCTTGATCATATTGAGTTTTTGCAGAAAAGCTACGACCAACTTATGACCGAAGTAAAAGACAAAATTAAAGAACTTCGAGTTCATTACAATAAAGAAGACTACCAAATAACACTAATAAAACGAAGACCAGCACTAACTAATCTAGATACATCGGGTGAATCAAGCGAAGAAGATTTTTTCGAATCGACTAAAAGAAAATTGAACTTTAACAATTCGTGCTCACCAAATCCACACAAACAAATTTACCTCAATGATTTTCCGAAAATCTCAGGTTTGTCCCCGGAAATTCTGATTATTGGACCGAACGGAACAGAACTTTCCCGTAAGGATTTCGAAACAATTTCTTGGCATAATCATGCAGTAGCCACAAGGAAGCTTTGCGAACTCGTTTTTGGAGGTCGAGTCTTAGCCTCTCATTCATTGACTGGTAACCCATCACCTGCATTCCAAGGACGTGCAAGGCCAAAGAAAGAACGACTGGACACTCAAAAGACAGAAGATATCATTTATTTGGTATGCGACAGATTTAATATAAGCCAACAGCTTGTACGATCGACTATAACTACCAAGTGTGCAGATGCTGCGAAGAGGTTTAACCGCTTAGCAGAAAAATATGGTTTAATTTAATTTGAATAAAAATAGGTATTTAAGATTAATAAATATAAATGTAAATCTGCAGTTGTTTTATAAATACATGCATATGTATATCACTTATAACATTGTCATTTTTCTTTCGGGAACACAGTTGTTTCACACACGGTCGGTAAAAGTATCTGAGTATGAGAGGGTCTTCCATACATATCTTCTTAAGGAAACATGTGAAAAAGGCGCGTTTGTATTTGTACAATACACACATTCTGCAGTGCTTTTAACTTTATTTGTAAACACTGATCTCACATTTTCACCTCATCTTCTGTTAGTTTCAAGATCGTTAGACAAAGATCAAATCATGAAATCTATGGAAATAGACCCAGCTAAGTACACTGTGAAAGAAGAAAATACAACTTTAGAGCGAGTTTCAGTTTGACGTAAGAGAAAAAAATGTAAAAGCATATTGGAGGACTGATTTGCAATAGGCTTTCAAATCGTGGCCGATGTAATGCGAGCTCCACTAAAATTAGCCGTCGTTTATTTTATAGAATAAAAAGAAGTCATCAGTATCTTTATGGTATACCAATACATATTTGAATTGACGTTACTGAATTGCTTTAATTAAATTTTGAGAGCATCTTTCAGCAGGTTAAGGTCAGCATCCTGATTCCGCTACTCCAATTCTAATAAAGGACAGACCACAAATAGCAATATAAAGATTGTCGATGACTTTATACAGAGTAGGTAAGTGTTTACAGGAGTATTCCAAAGTCGTATCTACGTCATTGGACATGATCATAATTGGCCCAAATGAAACTCAAATATGCGAAAAAGAATTTGAATTTGCTAACTATAAGATTGATGTCGCTTTGACAACGCAAAAACTTTGCAGTATTTGGAGATAGTGTCTTAGCCACACATTCATTTAGTGGTAACCAGTCAGCAACGTTCCATGGTCATGATCGATCAAGAAAGGCACAATCTGATGCTAAAAAAAACTGCCGATATTGATTTTGTTGGTGTGTTCCAAGTTAAATGTTAGCCAGCAGTTTGTACGAATGGCTATCCCTATGAAATGCGCTGCTACTGCAAAGAAACTTCAACGTCTTACAACCAAAGATAATTTTACTTGACCCCAGGGTTACACAGGACTTCTTTACAATCAGGATGTGTATCTGTACACGAGAGACCGAGTTACCTAACGTTCACACACGCAATTGAAACTCGAAATATTTACATGTGTTGAGTACAGGCACACGAGAGAAGAAATTTGAAGTCTATGTCGATCTACTGGCAGCCGAAATTTTGCTCGTGATTTGAAGATTCTACAATTTGAGAAGTTTTGTGTGTTGCTTTTCTCTTCAGATTTTCTTCTGTCTTATTTTCGTTTTTTAAACGATTTCGTTTCACTTTTGAAGTGAAAATTTTACCAAAATTTTTTTTTGCTCAATTAAAAGCGCGTACGCTAATTTACCAGTCCATCCAGGATTTCGTATGAGTAGGTACCTAGTCATGTCGCTGCTATGGAAAAACAAAAATATGAATTACATGCATTCAAATTTTCTTTACATTTTCAAACATGTAATTGTACCTGCAACAAGGGTGAAGCTACCCAATACCCATCACCTTATAGCAGATTGCTCAAAATATCGTTTTACGCTTCAAATCTTGATGGGCCAGCGCACACTGGACTAATTGGGTTACCCCGGGGTAAATTTGGTTTCATAGAAGAGGGAGATGAAGTGCGAAGAGAAAACGGGGTAAAATTTTGAACTAGAGATGAAGCGGTTGAACATTGGGGTAAAACATATACACGCATAAATCGTCAATATTAAGGGTGAGAAAATTATCAGAAATACCACTACAAACAAAATCGGTTAATATGTATACACAATTTTACCCCGAAATATTCATCCCGTGTGCGATTGAAGTGAAAGATACCCCTGTTTTACCCCGGGGTAATATTAGTCCAGTATGCGCTGGCCCGATGAGGTTAATAAAAATGGATTTGTCCACATATGTACCAATATCTCATTTTGTTTTGTCTGTTTGCTTTCTCGGCATCTTTTTAGGTTTTTTTCCGCTTTACCTCCGTCGCTGATGACGTTCAATTACAGAATAAACCGTCTATTTGTCGTCAAAACGCAAAATGATTTTCTAACAACACACACATTGAAAAAAAAAAACCAACACATTGATAAGTCCTGATTTTTAGGAAGTCCTGTGTAACCCTGGGGTGAGTTAAAAATCTATTTAGTAAATAGTAAATTTAAAATAGTATGAATGTTGTTTATTTTTGTTTTCCTATCTTTTTCTATATCCCCGATTTAACATATCTAATCCTTTAGACTTAACTATTGTATTTAGCCAATTTAGTTTATTTCAGAAAAAAAAAATGACTTCGATGGTATTCCAATGGTCGTAAAACTTGCCAAATTTTCTCTTAAGATATGTTAACGATGAGAGTATATTGCCTCAAAAAAGGTAACCAAGGTTCGTATACCTTGACTTTCGGATATGGATATAGCAGGTTCTTGTACCAAGACACCAGTATTTCGTAACTACTTTACCACGGGTGGGTGGTATTGAATTGTTAAAAAAAAAACATCGTAATGGGTCTCCCAATGATAATGCCTTCAAGAATATTGGTGAAATTTGTTCCTATGTACATGTTATTGTAAAACATAACATACGAGGGCGGGTCAATAAGTCCGTGACTATTTGAATTTCTGACCTCTTTACTGAAACAGCAACACTGCTCCTGTCAACAGGCATCTGTCAGTTGACTCCTGTCAAAATTTAAACTTGCTGCGTCAGTTAGTTTGTGTTTGACAGCTATTTTTATCAGACTACTCACTAATTTGAGGAGAAAATGGAAAAAAGTGAATTTCGTGTGCTTATTAAGCATTATTTCTTGCGAAAAAAAACCATTACCGAGACCAAGGCTAAGCTTGATAAATACTATGGGGACTCTGCACCATCGATTTCAATGGTAAAAAAGTGGTTTACTGAATTTCGATGTGGCCGTACAAGCACTGAAGATGCCGAACGTCCTGGACGCCCAGTTGAGGTCTCTACACCCGAAACAATCGAAAAAATTCACGATATGGTGTTGGCCGACCGAAGATTGAAAGTGCGAGAGATTGTGGAAACCGTAGGGATCTCGCATGGCTCAGTGGTTTCAATTTTGAATGATCACTTGGGCATGAGAAAGCTTTCCGCAAGATGGGTGCCGCGTTTGCTCACAGTCGACCACAAACGCAATCGTGTTTGCCATGGCAAAAATCCATGAATTGGGCTATGAATTGCTCCCTCATCCACCCTATTCTCCAGATTTGGCTCCGAGCGACTACTTCTTGTTCCCAAACCTGAAGAAATGGCTTGGTGGAAAAAGATTTGACTCCAATGATGAAGTCATCTCGCACACAAAGGCCTATTTTTAGGACCTCGACAAATCATTTTTTTTGGAAGGGATAAAAAAATTGGAGAAGCGTTGGACAAAGTGTATAGAGCTCAAGGGAGACTACGTTGAAAAATAAAATTATTTTTTTATCAAAAAATCTGTGTTTTATCCAAAAATCACGGACTTATTGACCCGCCCTCGTATCATCTGTATACATAAATGTAATGGTAAGCATTTTCCTATCTCGAAAAAATTCAACTCACTTTATGAAATTCAATTGTGAATATCACCAACCGTAGAGGGTATCCCGTTTTGCAACCTTGACACAACAAAAAATATTTTTGTTACTATTCCCCATTTACGAGTATTTTATTTATTTTTTTAAACCCTGTGAAGTTCAACTCTTTCGAAAATTTACTCGAAGTCTAGAGATAAATTTATTACACGGTTTCTAACAGAAATTGTGGTTGACATGATATTTTCGAAGTATAGCAGCCATCAACAAAACTAAATACAGCTAATTTGCTAGGTTTTGGAATAGGAATACCGGTGATAGGTCGTAAAATAATAAAAATTTAAGATCCATAAAAAATAAGATCACTTGGAACTTAAGTGAAGATCCTCTTGAATCGACCCTGAATTAAGTTGCTTTTAAGTTTTCCTCCTACGTTCAAACCGAAAAATTCTAAAGTCTAGTCTAAAGTTAGACTCATCTGGGTCTGTCATAACGTATGGATTAGAAGCTAACGAAAAAGCTAGAGAAACGCAAAGCAAAGATAAATTTAAATATTCTTTCTCATTTTTATTATTAATTAACTGAAATTTACAATTTAAATAAAACCATACTTTACTGCCAAGCGGTTAAGTTTCTTTGTAGCATCTGCACACTTTGTGGTGATAGTCGATCGTACAAGCTGTTGGCTTACATTAAACTTGGCGCATATTAAATAAATGATATCGCCTGTCTTTTCAGTATCCAGCCGTCCCTTCTTTGGTCTAGCACGTCCCCGGAAGGCGGGTGATGGGTTGCCAGTCAATGAATGAGCGCCTAAGACTCCATCTCCAAAGATAAGTTCGCAAAGCTTCCTCGTTGCTGCTGTATGACTATTCCAAGAAATTTTATCGAAATCCTTACGAGGAACTTCTGTACCATTCGGTCCAATAATAAGAGTTTCCGGGGATTTATCTGAGACTTTCGGGAACTCTTTTGTACACTTTTGTTTCTGAAGATTGGGTGAGCTCGGATTATTGAAACTCAATTTTCTTTTACGAGTACTCCGTGCGACAGATTTGGATAAATTTTCTCCGTTTGATTTATTTGATGCTGGTACTGGTTCTGGTTTAGTTTGTGCAGGTCTTCGTTTCAATAGTGTTATTTGGTAGTCTTCTTTATTGTACTGAACTCGGAGTTCCTTAATTTTTTCCTTTACTTCGGCCATGACTTGGTCATAGCTTTTCTGCAAAAACTCAATGTGATGAAGCAATGGATCAAGATCATCGCCCTCGGTTTCGTTTGTTTGTTCTGATGTTTGTGGTTGTTCCTTGTCCCATTTCTTCATGGCAAACTCAGTGGAATACAATGGCTCCTTATCCGATGGTGATGGTTTTGAGTGAACTACTATTCTAAAAGTGATTTCGTCCAAGTCGTTGATCATCTTGCGAAGCTTGTCCTGAACATCAAAACCAAAACTAGTGTTCAAATCCTTGAAGTTGTTTAGATCTTTACTTGACTGAGTTGATGTGGAAGGAGCTTGTGTTGTTTGATCCATGACGAAGCTTTGTACTCGTTGTGGTTATACTTTTAATTACACTCGTACTGTTGTGGTTGCAGTTACACTGTGAATGTTCCTTGCTCTAAAATCAGCTTGGTTTTTATAGTCAAAATTCTGTAATTAGGTGACCCTTCTTTTCTGATTTGCAGGTAGCGAATTGGTTTGAATTTGTTGTTTAAGGAATGGGACTAAATTCGCATCTAATTGTGAACATTTTTTACCTGAACACTGCAAAATTTTCATTGCCTGAGTGTCAATATTGGATGGCAACGATGGCCTTTAATTTGCTGGAAGTACGATGTTTATTGGGGTTTTACTTTTTCATGTAATTAAGGAAAATTCAAACTAAATCTGTCCTTAAAAGCTGCGATTGGACATTCAATTAATTAGTTCGTTAGTTTTAGGGATATTAGTAGTAGTTTCAGGTAAAACAATTTTTTGGTGTCGTTTGCCATTTATACTGAGTTGCTCCAAGCAATCATAAGATGGTGTGGGAAATAGAGTTCAAGAATGATAACCAAACCTCCAATAATCTGATACAGTTTATAATTTAGTAGGGATTTGTTTCTTTACTTCTTTATTTGGATAGTCTCACACAGGAGAGGCATCCCTGAAAAGTCAAAGATGCTGTTAAGGCTACTAACGATAGCGGGAAATGCATCAAAATATCCTTAATTGTCAGTTATCTTATGAGATAAGAGCAAACCCACGGAATTCCAATAGATTTTCAAGCGCATTCCTTTAGCTTGTTTGTAGCTGATTAATTTCAAAAATCGATGCTTTGTCTTGCAAACAAATCTAAGCAGTGAAAGAGGATCCTGGTCGTGAAAAACCTTCAATATTTGCACAACTTTGGGTGTGTTAAATGATATTTTAAACGATAATTTTAAGTCTTCAATAAATGCCCTTTGTCTTTCAAAATCGCTAATAAAGGGTAGGCCATCTGCAAGTTTCTTTTTGAATCATATGTTCTTTGACACTGATAGCTCTGAAGAAAGTTCGTGGAACTGATATGTTGATCGATAACCGAACGTAAACACTTTTCGCTAATAAGGTCCAATTGATTGGGGAATTGAAGCAATATGAACATTCGCTATGTTATCACTTCTCTGTTAGGGCTTCAGAAAAACGTATGTAAAAAGTCGTTTGTATTACTAATTTTTAAAATAAACGTGACAAAGAAGCGTACGCTTCTTGAAATCTAAAGAGTAATCCAATTTTAAATTCCTCTTCAATTTACAGAGGGAACCCCGCACAGTTCCAAATGTGGAAGACCAAAGTAAACCTTTAAACAAAGTGGAAATAAGGCTAAGCAAAATTGCACGGCTGATGAAAAGACGTTTAGAAGAACTGTCTTGTTATGGGATCGAAGCTTAGAAAATATAGAGAACGTTTTGTGATCGAGGTTATTAAAGGCGGACAATTACTCGTATTTGGATATCGTTGAGACCTAACTGCCGTAGAAGTTAAGTATAAAGTGTTGGATGAAGCATGGGTCCTGGAAGTAAATACACGAAAGAAGACCCTTTTCATAGTCTCCATATATATTAACTGCTGCCACTGGCAACGTGACTATGATAAGCTAGACGACGAGCTTCAAATTTTAAACGCAACGGTCTCAAATCACAATTTATGCACATGATACCCAGATCGAAGGATGAAGTCCGGGATAACACGGGTGACAAAATATTGAAGTTGTGAGATTCTAGCGGTGCGTTCACTTTTATACGAGGAATATCTTGTACAGTAATAGATTACCGCTTCATATTCGGTGATTGGCATCTTCTCCTGCATGATTTTAAGGTGTCGGACTACGTACCTTCTTGGACCACATGACTCTGGAAATAACGTGTGTAATAGAGGGACCCTTGAACTTATGTAGTAATTCGGAAGTTAAGCTATTACCAAAACTCATATGGAAGGAGAACAGTCGATCAACATTCCGTTTTAACTTGAATATGGAATTAAGTACACTTTACACTTCGAACGGTTCAGCAACTATGGAAGAGCTCACTGATCTAATTAAAAAAGCAACTCAAACTCCTCGGCAGAATTCTAGAAAGCAGCGAAATATATAAATGCCCATAAAAATCAAGGATCATTTTAGCCACCTAATCAATAATATATGTAACGAAGCACCGATTCAATACGCCGCACCATTTTTTTACAACGAGTCTTTGGATGCACCTTTTACAGTTCTAGAAGTACAAAAAGTCATTCTAAGTGCTAAGGCATATATAGTAAAGCTCCCAGGACCGACCGAATTCCTGTGGAATTTTATAAAAATTGAGCAAAGGAGTTTGTATACGCACTAACCATGGAGTTCAACCGCATTTTCGAAGGCGCAGCAGTTCCTGATCGCTTCAAAAAGGCAATAATTTTTCCGCTTCACAAAAAGGGTGACTGTAGCGACCCAACCAAATACAGAGGTATATTCTTCCTAAATACCTCGGCCAAACTGTTCGCCTCTTTGATCTTCAGGAGAATTGCAAAGTGGGTCAGAAATCATAAAATTTTATCGGGGTTTTAAGCAGGATTTGGGGAAAACTACTCTGCTATTGACCAAGTTTTTTCTTTGATTAATAACGCCGAAATTTACAAAAAGAAGAAAAAAAAGTTGTAGCTGAAGCTAAGCGAACAATTTCATGTGTGCCGGGCCGCTATTTCAACAATAAATACATAGCTCATATCGCCAAGCCAAAATTATTTCACTCAACTGCTACCTCAATTCTTTTGTATGGTACTTAATTGTGGGGATATTGTTCTTTCGATGAAGTGGAGAAGTTTCTTTGTTACTTTCATAAGCACACTTTTCGGTTGAACCTCGAAACCTTGACGGCACCATTGGTTTAGAAACTTTGAAGATGCATTTCGACTCTGCCGTTAAAGTGATGGCGATGGACGAAGAAAGGTTGCCCATGATAGTACTTACATACGATTATATCCTTACAACATGCGGAAACGTCATCCAAGACTGGAGTCACCTAGCGTATAACTGTGGATATGAAGAAGATAGTTTGCCACTTTATTGGAAAAAAAGTGCAGTCATTTACGAAAGATATGTTGCTGAAATCGAGCTTCTCAATATCGGTTGTACTATAGTCGATTGAGCTACAATCTTCAGGATAGGTGTTATTTCTTTCATCCCACACCAACCCGAACTTCCAATTTTGTGCAGTCGCTGTAATTAGAGAGCGAGAGAGGACGTCTTACATTTCCAAGGACAATGCCCAATTTTAAAGTAGTTTCGCAAAAGATTTAATCAGATCCGAGGTCCTGTTTGCTGGCGAAGTAATTAATATTTTGAATGGACAACAAGGCTGTGATGTTTTATACTACTATGCTGTAAATACCTTCCGCTACAGAAGGTGTACCATCGAGGAAGATTTTTAAGCTTTATTTCCATTTTCCACTTGCCTTAAAATAAAAGACAAAGAGCTGTTAATCTGCTGGATGGCGTTATGCCAAACCAATCAAGACTAGGAATCTTATTCTTTATGTTTTTATTTATTATGTTTAAAATAAAAGTCTTTTATAAATCGAAAAAAAATATCTAAATCTTAAAAAGCTTGTGTCGGCTCACCCAAAAGTTCGAAGCATATGATAACACCTGGAGCATCGAAATCATCCAACCCTTATAGATTTGTAGAAACTCTAATTCTAATCAATGTAAACGGTTTTAAAAAAGTGCAAAGATACATATGAGAATATTTACCTAGCTACGACGTTATTACTGAAGTAAAAAAGTTCCTAGTATCTAAATCAAGCTACAACCTTTATAACACTTTATGACACACTGGCACAGAGTAAACTATGAGGTAAAATGGTGATATTTTAGAATATAGTTAAGTGGTGATGGAAAAGAACTTTTTTCTTGGCCAAATGAGGTCGTTTTTTTTTCAAATCGTCATTGAATCGGTCCAATAAGTTGGCATAATATTCCCCATTGATTGTTCTTCCCTTTTGAAGGTAGTCAATGTGGATTATCCCGCGTGCATCCCAAAAAACAGTCGCCATAACTGTATTGGCTGACAAACCCCCCTTGGCCTTCTTTGGCACCGATTCACCCTTAGAAACCCACTGTTTTGACTGTTGTGATGGATCCATGTTTCGTCCACGGTTACAAAACGGCGCAAAAACTCCTCCATATTGCGATTAAACAAAGCCAAAACTTCCTGTGAAGTTGTTACACGATTGCGTTTGTGGTCGACTGTGAGCAAACGCGGCACCCATCTTGCGGAAAGCTTTCTCATGCCCAAGTGATCATTCAAAATTGAAACCACTGAGCCATGCGAGATCCCTACGGCTTCCACAATCTCTCGCACTTTTAATCTTCGGTCGGCCAACACCATATCGTGAATTTTTTTGATTGTTTCGGGTGTAGAGACCTCAACTGGGCGTCCAGGACGTTCGGCATCTTCAGTGCTTGTACGGCCACAACGAAATTCAGTAAACCACTTTTTTACCATTGAAATCGAATGGTGCAGAGTCCCCATAGTATTTATCAAGCTTAGCCTTGGTCTCGGTAATGGTTTTTTTTCGCAAGAAATAATGCTTAATAAGCACACGAAATTCACTTTTTTCCATTTTCTCCTCAAATTAGTGAGTAGTCTGATAAAAATAGCTGTCAAACACAAACTAACTGACGCAGCAAGTTTAAATTTTGACAGGAGTCAACTGACAGATGCCTGTTGACAGGAGCAGTGTTGCTGTTTCAGTAAAGAGGTCAGAAATTCAAAAAGTCACGGACTTATTGACCCGCCCTCGTACAATGGTGATTGGGTGCGTATTATCTTGTGCATAAAAACACATCTCAATTCCCAAAAATTTTGAAATTTACCATATCAATGAAGGCAACAAGTAGTTTGTGCAGAGAATATGTATCTAGTTTACAGTAGACAGGGATGGCATATTCAAAGATTGGCACAAGCAGAGTTTTAATCAATCTCAATTTGGTGTCAGTTGGAGTAAAAGAGGAAAATAACCAGAGTTTTCGCAATCCTAAATAAATACGTGACACAGTATAGTTTATATGATCGAATGCTGAAAGGGATCGGTTTAACTTGTAACCAAGATTTGTCACTGTATCGGAAAAAGTAAGCCTAGTTGAATTAAGGAAAATAGGCGGTATTTGTTCCGTGCAATATGCTTTTTTCGAAATAACAATCAATTGACTTTTTCCAGGACTTAAAATTAGATCATTATTTACAGCCCAATTGACTATTGCTGATAAGTCTAAATTAAATCTAGCCACAAGATCTTCAATTAGGCCAATGGGAGGGGATAAATAAATCTGAGCGTTGTCAGCATAAAGATGAACAGATGCGTTTTGACAAACTTGTGGAAGATCATTTATAAAGAGACAAAACAAAATCGGGCCAAGGATTGAACCCTGAGGCACACCAGTAAGTATTTTGATTGGTTTTGAGCATTGCTTATCAACGAAAACCTTTTGAGAGCGATTCATAAGATAAATTATTCCTTATTAAATTCACCGAGGATTAGCAAGAAAACAAAAATTATGTTTTTTAAACTATCCACACCGGAACTTTATGTCCCTAATTTCTGTTTTCATAGTGCTGATTGTTCAAGTTTATACTCGTATGTTAGTTCCCATACTTGTGGTGCTAATAAGAATATTATTAATTATGATGCAAGTAAGAGCTGTTCTTCTAAATGTTTTTTTTTATTGAAAATGTTTAAGTCTACAAATATCTGGGATGCAACATACTCGTAGATAGTAAATGAGCTGGAGTATTCACACGTTCATATTAAGAAAATACCTATAATCAACAACCTAGATTATGTACCACCTTCGACAAATTTGCTCTTATAAGCTTTAAGAATTGTGGCTTAGTGCAGTCGAAGTTACTGTATGTAGTAACATGTTGGGGTGGCACTTACTCGTCTTCCAAAAATCTACAACCTTTGATTGTAACTCCGTAGCACATTCATAGAATCATATGGAAAAGAAGCCGTGGTGAACATAGTTTTCGTCGTTTCAAACATTCAAACATATTTTCATTAAAACACTTAAATTATTACAAAGTTCTGCTTTGCTTAAATTTCGCTGAAATTTTTAGTAAATATGGGTAAACGAATTTATTGAACTTGTACTGAGCAAGCACAGATCTTTACCATGCGAAATGAAGGTACATCGCAACGGAAAATTGCTAAAATAATCGGGCGATCGAAGAAGATGGTGGAAAATGCTTTTAAAGGAAAATGAGTGTAACCGAGGCGCAAAACGAACAACTTCATACCAAGTCGATCGAGGAATTGTTCGTGCCACGAAGTAAGACACTTTAAATTTTTCGCATAGTATTAAATTGGAGCTAGACATTCAAATAAGTGAAAGAGTAATTCGAAGAAAGATTGCAGGAGTCAAATCTTCATGGGAGAGTTGCGAGAAAGGTTCCACTCCTAGGTAAACAGCATATAAAGTGAAAGGCATATAAAGGCACGTTTGCGATGGAAAAAAAGTTGTGCTTCAATTTTTAAAGCTCTCGCCTGTAGTGTCAATATTCGATTAATAATTAGAGAAACTATAATGCGACAAAAAAAAAAAACTTTTCAGCAACAAAAATACATTTTTGGAGATTTATTTATATTTTTTATAAATGTAAGTCCATGAAACGATTATCAGGTGTTTGTTTCGAATGCTGAAAACCATTTTAAACATTATATGACTTCAATGCACATGCCGAAGCGAATCAGGCTGGTGGAATGACTCTGAATAACCAAGCGCGTGCTTCCCAAGTGGTAAAGTACACGCCCAGAAGGAACTCCAAAGTTTTCTGAATTAGGACTTTGTCTATCAATGTTGCCAATCCATCAAATTTGAACTAATTTAACAATAAAAAGAGGTGCCAAAAAGTTTAAGATTGCCATTAGTCAATGTCGGTGTTTAATCAAATTAGTTAACGATACGAGAGCAGAGCACCACGTATAAAAGGGTGCACATATCAGGGGATTCTTACATGTTCATTTAAGTATATGTGGAATAATAATACCATATACACCTCCTTACTGCTGGATTTAAACAACTGTTGAAATGGAATCAAAGATACATTTTCTTTCTCGTTTTACAATATTTTTATTAAAATTAAAATTAAAATTTACATCTTATATGAAACCATACTTTACTGCCAAGCGGTTAAGTTTCTTTGTAGCATCTGCACACTTTGTGGTGATAGTCGATCGTACAAGCTGTTGGCTTACATTAAACTTGGCGCATATTAAATAAATGATATCGCCTGTCTTTTCAGTATCCAGCCGTCCCTTCTTTGGTCTAGCACGTCCCCGGAAGGCGGGTGATGGGTTACCAGTCAATGAATGAGCGCCTAAGACTCCATCTCCAAAGATAAGTTCGCAAAGCTTCCTCATTGCTGCTGTATGACTATTCCAAGAAATTTTATCGAAATCCTTACGGAGAACTTCTGTACCATTCGGTCCAATAATCAGAGTTTCCGGGGATTTATCTGAGACTTTCGGGAACTCCTTTGTGCACTTTCGTTTCTGAGGATTGGGTGAGCTCGGATTATTTAAACTCAATTTTCTTTTACGAGCACTCCGTGCGACAGATTTGGATAAATTTTCTCCCTTTGATTTATTTAAAGGTGGTACTGGTTCTGGTTTGGTTTGCGCAGGTCTTCGTTTTAATAGTGTTATTTGGTAGTCTTCTTTATTGTACTGAACTCGGAGTTCCTTAATTTTTTCCTTTACTTGGGCCATGACTTGGTCATAGCTTTTTTGCAAAAACTCAGCGTGATCAAGCAATGGATCAAGATCATCGACCTCGGTTTCGTTTGTTTTCTCTGATGTCTGTGGTTGTTCCTTATCCCATTTCTTCATGGCAAACTCAGTGGAATACAATGGCTCCTTATCCGATGGTGGCTTGATGGCTTTTGAGTGAACTACTATTCTAAAAGTGATTTCGTCCAAGTCGTTGATCATCTTGCGAAGCTTGTCCTGAACATCAAAACCAAAACTAATGTTCAAATCTTTGGAGTTGTTTAGATCCTTGCTTGGCTGAGCGGATGTGGAAGGAGCTTGTATTGTTTGATCCATGACGAAGCTTTGTACTCGTTGTGGTTATACTGTGAATGTTCCTTACTCTAAAATCAGCTTGGTTTTTATAGTCAAAATTCTGTAATTAGGTGACCCTTTATTCTGATTTGCAGGTAGCGAATTGGTTTGAATTTGTTGTATAAGAAATGGGACTAAATTCGCATCTAATTGTGAACATTTTTTACCTGACAACTGCACAATTTTCATTGCCTGAGTGTCAACATAACTTATTACCTGGCATTAGATTATTATCCAGCAATTGCGGTCAGTATAGTAGTTAAGGGAGTTATTGAATTGCCTAACAACATTATTTACAATTTATTGGGAATTACTTTTTCATGTAATGTAATGTGATCATAAGATGGTGTAGTAAATAGATTAGAGCTCAAGAATGATAACCAAACCTCCGATAATCTGATAGAGTTTATAAATTAGAGCGGACTTGCTTCTTTATCTGTTGTAGATCAGGTAGTACTCAAATATAATTGTAGACTTTGTGAAAGCCTTGCACAAGAGATGCTAACAAGGCTACTCATGACTGAGCTAATATTAGCCTTTCACTAATGCTTTTCATAGTAGTCATTTTAAATTTTAGTCAAGTTGGTTTCTGTGCATGTAATCACAAATAAATCAAAAATTTTTATGCAACTACTCATTTCCGACTCCTTATTTTGTTGGATGTTGGAATCAACGAATGGCTTGTATCTACGAACTTCACCATTGATCCAGTTGATTACTGTGGTTGAATCGGTCCAGAGAACACTGGGCTAGATGTTCACTGAATGTTATTTACATAACTATGGTTTTAGTAGAGGTGTTTCCAAAACAGCTGCTTGTAGCTCGAGCCGTGGAATAGTTAACAGATTCAGTGGAGCACATTTAGCCTTGCGCATAGATACGAAAGCGGTTTCCACCACAGCTTCTGCGTTAACTGTTCTCCAAAAGGCTACAGTCCTCACTGGCGTCGACCAAGATATGAAGTTGGATTTCTTGCAGCGAGCCGTTTCGAAAATAAAAACGAAACGAAGAATAGAATAGAAATAAATAGAAACGAAACTGTCTGAATGAATCAGCAAAGATTCCACTTCCCGCGCTTCACGAATGAGGCATTTTTGCAAACGCTGGTTATTTCGAAGTTCGTATACTAGTAAGCGGATGTGGATTGTGTAAATGCTGTGTGGAATAGTGGCCAGTCTTCGGGTTTTCCACTGAATGCTGGAAGATCCTACATCTTCCAAGGTGCTACGAATTTGGCGAATATGTTCGAGTTTATATTTATGGTGGTCACGTGGTCACGTGGCTGTCGAAATTCGGAGCACTAGGACTATTATAACCACATAACCTCACTCTTGTGCTCCTAAGCTGATTCTCTAGTTCGGGTATTTTCTTTGCATTTCCAAAATTATTTCCATTTAACTTGATATGGCTGTCGTTCATGGAATATCTGCTGGCGTGACGGCATGAGTAACGTCCACCCTGGTATTCTGCGACGATGGCGGCAAGCGGCTGTTGGAGCACACTCGTTTGTTGTGACGGAACTCATGGTTTCGGATGGCATTGTGGCGGCAAATGCTACTGCGGCAGCCTCATTTACTTTTGGAGAATTATTTTGGGCTGTGAGACTAGCGCTTGTTGGGACATTTCTTTATGCTGTGGAGGCAGAGGCAGCGTTCGTTGGCATATCTACATGTTCCTGGTTCGATTCTATATTCGGCAAGTTACGTGTATCTCTCCCTGGCGGCGTTCGATTCATTTAGAATGCGAAATAAAGCTTGTCGTCGACTTAGAAAAAAGGGATTCGAATTCAACTTTCACTGTGATGTGTATTTCTATTCAAAGAAACATGAAATTACAATATCTTCTTACCTTCCTGCTTGACGTTTGACTAAATCGGAAATGGCTACGACGGCCATGCTGAAAACAACTATCAGTGCAAGAAGAAGGAAAAAGAAGTGCGCTCACAGGCTTCCATGTTTTTGTTCAAGGCGTTCTGCAAAATCCCCTTCGACATGATGTTCGGTGGGTAATCTTACTATTTACATTTTTATTAACATCACCCGCTGCTGATCAAGCAAACACCTCAAATCTATCGACAACTGTTCAAACAATAGAACCATTAAACCCATCTACTAGACCGACAATGTCTACGATGGAAATGTAAAATCTATTTCCTGAAGATAAACTTTCTCCATCAACAGAGCAGTTCCTACGTCGAACGTACAAACACAAAATGTTACACATAGCAAAACAATGGTCAGATTCAGTCGTACATGTATGGCAGCCGAATTGAAATAAATATTCGAGTTATGAGCTTGAAGTGCTTGTCGTTGTTGAAAGTTTAGATCGTTTCCGCATGTACCTGCTCGTAGGAAAATTAAATGTTGTAAAGGATAACTGTGAGTGAGCTCAATAAGAGCAACTACATTACTTATTCCTTGTCGTGTAGCCAGATGGTGGTTGCGGTTGCAGGAATCCGATTTTTAGATTATTCACCGATGTGCTGCTAATCGTATGGCCCTTCGAAATAGGAAAGGAATGCGATACCGTCGCCGCTAATGTTATGAAAGTTACCATCAGTCATGATTATTGGATTGCGTGTATGCAACGACAAGATCCAAGGTTAGCAACAATCATCAGATAACTCAAAGGGCATGGAGAGGCAAAAAATAATGAATAGTTTAAGAATCCCTGTAACATCAAAACGTAAGGCTTTATATTTAGAAAGAAAGAAAAAAAATTAAAATTAGTGAAGTTCCTACAGCGCATTAAAAAGATGTATGGTTTAGAAGAATGCGAAACTACATAAAATAGTTTAGTCTTGCGTTGAATCTTGTTTTCACAAATGGAATCCCGGAGCATCCGATTGAAAGTTACATATCTATGTCACTCCCATTCCGTTACGAACCCTTCAAACACTTGGGGTCATTTCCACGAAGCCGCTGAGGAAAATCCTACCATCATTGGTGTAGCAGATGCATATGTGGTAGTTAATGCTGTTAAGAATACGAAGAACAAACCAGTAGTAGAGATGCTGATCGACCTAACCTCTTACTTTGGTTGACCCCACACTATTGTCAACGATCGCAGGGCCTCCATTGCGAGGTCAATGGAATACGACATATAAACGCGGTCGACCTTCAAGGGCCAATGGCTAAATCGAGCGAACTAACCAAACGATACTGCAGTTGCTGGGAACTACTGAAGCTGACAGTGTTGATTGGGACTGATAATTACGAAATCTGCAATGTAATAAAACCACAGGAGTTAGTTAGTTAGTTAGTTAGACTTTTTCTAAACTTCACAAAATTATTTTATTGTTTACAAAGAGTGAATACAAAGTCATTTATGGTTTGGCTCAAGGCCGTCCACCAGATTGACAATTTTTCTAGTATATTAAAAAAAAAATATATTGATTAAATAAAATGTTAAATGTTTCAATATAATCCTCGGCAATCTAATCTACTTTCCTCCATCTCCACTATTTTCATAATGTAGTCTGCATCCAACTTAGGGGTATTTAAAAAAAGAGGCGGGACTCCAGTTTCTAAATGCAACATACAGATTGGTGTACATGTTGGAAGCCGAAAATTTCGCTTCAGAAAGTATCTAAGGACTTTCTCAACTTCCACAAAAATAGAATAACCCCAAAACCCGTAAAGCAGGATAGAGGCCGAAGTAGCGTGAAATACATAGATTGTTTTTCGATATGACTGATGAAATAGCTCTTTTAGCTGATGCTAGTTGACATACTAAATATTTTTTTTTTTATGCTGAGGTTAGATGTAATCAACACTCCTAAATATTTATACTTTTTCACTATTTCTAAGATTTCACCCCGATAGGACCACATTTCGCTGCGAGTGTATCTTCCACCGCTATTTCTAAACATCATCACATTAGATTTAGATAAATTTACCGTCAAATTCCATTGGTTGCAGTAGTTTTCAAGATGGTTCCTCACAAGCTGCATCCCTTCTATTGTCTCAGCCAAAGACACCATATCGTCTGCAAACTTTAGCGCAGGTATCCTCATACCACCAAACTCGATCCTACCTCCTACTTCCTCTACTATATTATTTATAAATAAAATGAAAAGTAAGGTGCTTAAGATGCACACTTTCTTAACTAACATTTTCGTTCCAAATTCCTCCGATATAAACTCTCCGTTCCATACATATGCCACGTTGTTGTTGTACATCGCTTTCAATATGCTTATAACGACCTTCTCGAGCTATGGAATCACAAGCTGCACGAAAGTCAACAAAGATAACATATACTCGTAGCTTTTTACGACTTTGCTTGAGCATCTCCGCAAAGTTGGTAAGGGTAAAGATGTGATCCAGTGATGAATAATGTTTTCTGAGCCCCGCCAGGTATTCGTTTAAAATATTATCGTTTGCTAGCTATTGCGTAAGTCTTTATATTGCCAAAGTATTCAAAAGAGAAATGCCTTTATAGTTAGCATGATTATCCAGCTTGCCTTTTTTATGAAGTGGGGAGATTATCGTCCTTTTAAAGTTTTCTCGAACTCTGGCTGTTTCAAAAATTCTATTTAATTCCCTTGTAAGTGCAGGGAGAAATTCAGGGGAACTGTTTTTGTAGAATTCGAAAGGTAACCGATCTTCACCTGGAGCTTTCCTTGCTTAAGAAGAATCAACTATACTCCTTACTTCGGAAAAAGGAAATGGCGTATCTAAGAGCTCGTCTGCAAAGAATGGCGCTGCATATTGGGGTAATGGAGAAAACTGTGGAGTGTTGAGTAGATTTCTAAAAGACTCCCTCAGCTCTGACCCTTGCAAAGTCGAAGAGATCATATTAGTTCTTCCCGTTTTAATTTTAGCTGCCTTCCAAAATTCACTTGCAGATTTGCAGCAAACTGTTATGATTTGCTGGTTAAATTGTTTCCTTTTTTCTATACAAAGGCGTTTGAAATATTTGTTTGCTTCTGCATAGAGTTCTTTTGAATAGTTGGAATTCACTTTCCTTAGGCATATTAGTAGGGCCATTGATTTTTTTTTTTGCCTTCCGGCAGTCACTACCGAACCACTTATGCTTTCCTACCATTATAAGTCTTCTATTAGCGCTAGGCGGTACAAAACTTTATAATTTGTGTTAGAACGTCGATGTTGAGAATTGTATTGTGTTCCATCAGATTCAAAAGCTCGGTGTTCAAATTATTCTGATAAGAGGAACGAAAACGGTCATTTCACACCAACTTCGGAAGAAGAGCCAGTTGCCTTGAGTTTGTCGTAACTCCTGCCTTCCAAATAGTGCATGAAATTTTTAAGGGCATATGGTCGGAGAATGTTTGAGAAGCTATTGAAAAATCGCTGACTATTGAGCACCAATATCCGAACATTAAACAATAATCTATAACGGAGCATGACGCTCCACGTATGAAAGTGCGTTCACCATCTGCGTCACTTTTGCAACTACGATTTAAGATCTTGCAGTCATACACATCAGCAATTTCCATAATTTTAGAGTCATTAGTATCGCGAAATTCATCTTTCGAATTTCGAGCTGCTAAATTATTTGGCGATAATCCTAACATCGCGTTGAAATCACCAGCTAGGAGAAGGTCCGTCGATCCAAAGAGCTAAGCAGATCAAAGAGCTTGTCGTAGTCTTGCCTCCAGTGACTGCAGTTCAAATAAATCGATATTATACAAAGAGTGCAGCCACTAATTTTTACATTGGGATTTACGAGTAGATCAACATTTTTTCAGAGATTTACGATATCCCAACAGCACACGACCGCTTCCTCTTCCAAATATATTAGTTTTGACTGCTGGAATCCATTTCATTTTGTAATCCATGAAAATACTACTAAATCTAGTTTACTCACTGCCTAAGACATGAGTTTCAAAAAGCGAGTATTTGTACATCAAAACTTTTAATATAATTAAAAAAATTCGAAAAAAATAATTTGTTCTTTAGACCTGTCACATTATAGCTTAAAGTATTAAATAACAAAACTTTATGGTTATCCAATTAATTTATACTAAAATTATCATTTTCCTTGCTAAACCATAATTAGGATTAGTGTCGGAAAAACAAAACAAGACCTTATCCGGGCTACTCCGACATATTTGGAGCTTAGGCCGGTAAGGATTTCCAGGACTTAGTCAAAGAAATGCGATGGGATGGGCCGGACAAAGAGAGGATGAAAAACTGCGACGTCTACTACGGTGATTGCTATCGACTGCAAAAGCAGCGCTTTTTTGGATGCGCATTTGTTGTCGGAGGCAGACTAAGACAAGAAGTCCTTAGCTTCCGGCATGCGAGCGAACGCCTCGTAGCAATCCGCATCAAGACTAAATTCGCCAACATTAGCCTTATATGCGCGCATGGCCCCGCAGACGAGAAAGATGACAACACCAAGGATGCCTTCTATGCGCTCCTTAACAAGACCTACGAGCAATGCCCTAGCTATGACATTGAAATTGTCCTCGGTGATTTTAATGCAAAGCTAAGAAGAGAAGGCATCTTTGGTAGCACTGCCGGAAGATAGCCTACACGACACCAACTCCGATAACGGATTCAGGCTCATCGACTTTGCGGCGGGACGAAACATTGTCGTAGCTAGCACGCGGTTCCCACATCTCGATATTCTCGAGGGGACTTGGAGAACTACTGATCAATTAACCGTCAACCAGATTGACCACATTGCCATCGACATAAGACACTCCTCCAGTATTATGAATGTCCGAATGTTCCGAGGAGCCAACATCGACTCGGACCACTACCTTATTGTAGCCAAGGTACGGTTGTGGATATCCCCAACTACGCCAAGACAAGCTAATATGGTGAGGAATTTCGATGTTAGACGGCTACAATCGCAAGAGATCGCCAAGTCCTTTTCCGATCGCGTCTCCCTTAATTTCTTAAGAGGTCCCTTGCCACCAGCATCAAGCATCAAGCATCGAAGACCAGTAGCAACACTGCCAGAAGGCCATCAGAGATGCCGCTCTTGATGTGCTGGGTTTCACTCGGCGACCACAATGAAACCCCTGGTTCGACGATGAATGGCTGCAAGCACATGTAGCTAAGCAAGATGCATATAAAGCGGCGCTGCTTAGAAAGACCAGAGCTGCTTATGAGCTCTATGAGCGGAAGAGGAGAGACGAACAGCGGCTTCTCAGCAGGAAGAAGAAAGAGCATGAGAGGCGCGTGGTCGAGGAAATTGAGAGATGCTACTCCAGGAATGAGGTTCGAGAATTTTACCAAAAGGTAAAATAACATGCCACGGAAACAAACCCCGAACCGAAGCCTGTAGAGATGAACAAGGGAACATTGTAGTAGAATCGCAGTCGATGCTGAGGATTTGGAAAGACCATTTCTGCAGACTGTATAACGACGATGACGGACCAAATACCGCTGTCAGGCAGAATCAACCTTTCAACTTGGACGATGATGACCAACAATTCCGTCCACTATTATTCCGTCCATAACTATTGACAATCGTTGCTTTTTTTATGTTAAGAAGGCAACTGACTAGCAAAGCTATCTCTCGAAAAACGAAAGTAACTCTAGTTACCCTGCTCTAGGGCGCAGAGGCATGGATATTATCAAAAATGGATGAGAGTGCTCTTGGCTGCTTTGAAAGGAAAATTCTTCGAGTGATTTTCGGTCCCATCTGCACTAACGGCGGGTGGAGAAGGGGATACAATGATGCACTGTACGGACTGTACATCGATATCGATCTAGCCAGAAGGGTGAAAACCCAACGACTGAGATGGCTGGGTCATGTAGAGCGAATGGAAACCAACGCTTCGGTCCGAAAAATCTTTGAATCCGCCCCCGAGGGACAGCGCAGTAGAGGAAGACCGAGACTCAGGTGGCGCACGCAAGTGGAAGGGGACCTCAGCCAACTTCGCGTGTGAAACTGGCAGCAGCTAGTCAGGGATCGAGCGCAGCTAGTCACGGAGACGCTTGTTGACTGAGGGCCAGGTCGACCTCGGATCGTAGCGCCACCTAAAGAAGAATCGAGTCGTATGTTAATTTCTTTTTTAACCCTTTATTCACACAAAGTTCTTTACTCCAGTGGTCTGTTCCGACAAGAAACAAAAATATAATATTGTATGATAGAATTATTTTTTTAAAAGTGTTCAGTTTTATTTAGTTCATTTAACTTTTACAGCATTTATTCATTCACATTTTTTATTTGTTTTGTGTTCCCTACTTTACGTACCTAAAATCCATTTTCTTCTCTTTTTTTCACCTTTTCTTGAACTATTTCATTTAAGTTTCTTTTTTGTTTGTTTCGTATTTAATTTGCTTCTCATTTTTAGAAGAAAACAAATTTATTGTTTGAATTTCTAGTCCTAATTGTAAAATCAAATATAGACATTGTACAGTACAGTATACGTGTATAAACATTGTGTATTATTTATAATTCAAGCGGAAAGTGTAAATTGTTTACATTATACCAATACATATAATTAATATTTTATTTTCTTTTTTAAACTTTAATTGTAATTTTTTCTTTAATTATACAGGACATATATTTATTCAACTTTTCTACAATGTTTAGTTGTTTTTACTTTTTTGTATATAAAAACAAACAATTTGTTTTTTGTTTTTTTTTTTTCGTTTATGAAAATATTCAGTTTTTTTAAGGTTGGAAATTGAATTAAATTGTGATAAATATTACGGAGTAAGAAAATGGTAATTATATTTGGCTCACTTTTGAAAATTTTTATTTTAAACTCTGCTGTGATTGCGCGGACAATTTTTCTTTGTTTTTGTTTTTTTATTTCTTTTTTTTATTTTAAACTTAAGAGCAGTGGAAGATTATTTAATGCGTCCCTAATTTTTAAGTTAATAAGTTATTAATTATTATGTCTTTTTTTATTTCCAAATGAGCGGAATTCGGCAGTGAAAGTTTGTTTTCTGTTTCTTTTATATTTTATTTTTGGATTTTTCGTTTAAGAAATTTGATCCTCATAAAGTTGGCAAGATTTTTTAAATACAGACACAGTGTGCCGGCTAATTGTTATTTTGCTTAAAATTTTCGTAAAGTTTAGTTTTTTTTTCCAATTTGTGATAATATTTACAAGATTTTAAGCGAGAATGTAAAATCGCTAGCTGAATAAACTAATCTTGCTAGAAGTACTGCATAGAGCGAGCTGATACGATTTTGCTTATATTTTGGAATTAAGTTTTAAATTAAGAATATTTTTCTAAAACTATGAACCTTTATTGGAGTACGAATGGGTCTCAGAACAATGTATCATTTTTAACGAAATCCACAACAAAGCCTAAAACCATTTTCATACAGAGAAAATTGTTCAGTGAGTAAAATCGAAGCAATGATTTCTTGGACTTGAGGCAATAACTAATGATCGTTACAAATTCTGTATCATTATACCTATATTTCTAAGGAAAGCTTAATATATTAGTGGCATTAAGCCCTCGATTCAGGAAAAACCTACAACCAGGATAAGATGTCGCCTTAAAATATATTGTCTTGGAGATATAAGTTGGAAAGACAAAATAAAATAATAACCCATTCCCAGATCTGATGACAACGAATTATATTGGGGGTGTTAAGCTAAGGTGTTAATCTGTAGCGATAGCCAAGCTACACTTAAAAGCTTATTTCACCTGGGCAAAGGGTAAATTTTTGAAGTCTTCGTAGGTTTCTAGAATCAGGGATTCTACTCCACATTTTCATGAATTTGTTCACTATGTGCCTACTTTTCAAAAGTGAGAGTGGTTAGATGTTTGATACAAACGAATACTCTTTCCCAAGTTGTAACACTATTATTCAATACTCTAGCAAGCAGTTTGAAAGATTCATTAACATAGAATTGGCCTTGATGCAGTCAAAAACTATGTTACCAAGTAAACTGCCATGGCGAGTAAACGAAGTCGGGAACAGGACGAACTCCTGAAGCACAACAGTAATTACTTTGTGGATTTAAGACTATAATACTCTAATAGGTAATACGTTATTTCTAATTCATGGAAGAAGAGATTAATTGATGTCAGATGCACTCAATTTCGACAAAACAGCATGATGTCAAACGTTCTCAATTGCCTCAAAATATTCAAGTGCAGCTATCTGGCTTTCGTAAGATCTGTGTAGACTCATGACATGTTCCACTTTTCGTTGAGACACGCCATCTAATCCGTCGTCCTGCCGGCTATTGAAAAAAAGACATGTCTTTGATGTTTCATGTATTGAGATGTCATGAGCTGATGATATCACAGGAGATATTCTAAACTCTTTAATGAACGACTAAAAAATTGAGGAAAATGACTTGAATTTACTCAAAATTTGTGACACAACGTTGGAGAGATTTCGCATCATAAATTTCGTTGCATTTTCTGCAGCGACGCAGCTCACTTCCATCAGATTAGGTACGCAAATGTCCCGAGTGTTTAGTGTGTCTTATTGATGAAAGAATCATCAGCAAGCACACCCATCTTGATCGGACATCGCTAGATTCTCCATGAACTATTTACCTAAGTTGCTTGCAAGTATATTCAACTTACTCGTAACACATGTGGTTTAAATAAATTGGAGCGATTCCGCATACTGCTGGAACATCCATGAATTCGTTGCGTAAATATATTCTATAAAAATTGATCACCAGCTTTGAAGACGCCCCGCGATCGCCGATGTCCCCAGTCTTGGACTTTATAGATTTATGCTAAGTCTGAAAAGAAATGTTCACCGTGTAGTTCACGACAAATAACCGAACGTGCTGCATCACGTGACGTTGATAGCGATCTTTGACGACATCATTTTCGAAAAATTCGTTTTACAATACCATATGTCCTAGTTTTTATGTTTTAAATCCTACTCGTAAAGATAGCATTTCACAGCCTGCTGGGCTAAGAATTTGCTTAAGCCTGCATGTAGCCACCTTAAAAAAACTCAGAAGGCTGAACTTAGCGGGTCCTGAATCACAAGGGGATCATGGGAAATTATACGAGTATCAACGAGAAACTTTATTGACAATGCCCAGAAAAATATTCTGTTTCTGAACCTGGGTTCATATTGTCCCGGTTAGGGTATTTTGGTCATTTAAATATCTTGCTTTCTGTCTATAAAACTCTTAAAATATTTATTTAACCGAATGACTTAGAAGGGCAACAGACTGGATATTTCTCTGGGTACTTGCTCTGTTCTGACAGAAAAAAGAGTTCACAACCTAATCCAAGGTTCAGTTCTGGTTTCAGTCTTTTTGGATAGATTTCCAAAAAGAATAAACTGAAAATTTAAAAAATAACAACGAAAACAGCCTCGCTCAAGCTTCTTGTATCAGCTTTTAAATGCTCTGCAGTCATTTGTTTAGTTAAGACAACAACGACAACCTTTGTTCTTGCATTCAAATTTAATCTGTTTCGTACACAAAGTTCTCCATTAATTTCTGAATTAAATAAAAAAAAAAAAAAACTTTACAAGTCCAGTAAAAAAAAAACTTCTTTAATTTGTTAACAACAATCACTTGGTAAGTCTGTGTTACAATCTGATCTTGAAATTTGTATATTCATAATAATTTCCTGCAGTATTCTGTTTCTTATTATTTGTATTTGTATTCCTTCTTTTTAATAGTTATCCTTTTAGTTTTTATTTAAAATAAATTTACAGTTTAAATTGTATTTTATTCGTATAACCTAAAACATAAATAAAGTTTTACCTTGAAGACACAGACAAAAAGAAACACATTAAAATACTCATACATAAATAGCTTAGATAAAGTTTTAAACAAGATTTGTGTAAATAATTATAATAAATAAATTAGAAATTCACTTAAAGCGTATTCTCACAAAATTTGAAATTCTACTTTCTTACACATTTATCATCACTTCCCATTTGATGATCTTCAATATCAATTGCCTCTTTCAATTCGTACAATATAATAAGCAAGCACTTTTCTTATAATACACTTTCTTTATACACATGTCTTCCATTTTTTATTTATTTTTTTAATAATAATATATTAATTATTAGTTAGGAGAGAGTTGTTGTTTTTTTTTTTTTTGTTATTTGTTGTATATACTACTACATATAGATTTATAAATATAATATTATAATTTTTTGGTTTATTTAATAATTTATTTTGTTTTTTCTTTAAATAAATTTTGCTAAACGACCCTGTAATTGCGCGTGAAATATAGAGAAAGGTTTAATTATAGTAAGCAAATAATTTTTTTTTTTTTTTTTAACATATGGTTTTTAATTTGGTTTTTTTTTTTTTTTGTTTAATGAACACAAAGCGTTTTTAATTCTAAGCAATAAATTTATTTTCTTTTGGTAATAAGCAAATGTTTTGGACTTGTTTTTAGTTAGGTAAATAAATATACAAATAGTATTTGCACGCACATCAATTAGTGCGGAAGATACATATATAAATTATAATTTACATTTATATATTATATATTGTGCTCTTAAATGCAACTACTACAATTGATGGATATCTGGTTTTTGTTTTTTTTTTTTATCTAATTTTCTTATATATAAAAAAATAGTATTTTATTAAGACATGTAATTGGTTTTTATTCACTTAAAATTAAGGTTTCCTTCTCATTGCGATTTAATGCTGAAGTTTTGGTTTTTTTTTCTTTCATTTCGACAACACGAACGCTATACATTTAAAAAAAAAATACATCACATAAAAATTCGCTGTGAAATTGTATACATTTGAGGATGTGGGGGTACAATTTGATGACCAGTAAACCAGTGGATTATGGTAGTTTTCTGCTTTGTTGGAATTTTTTAATATTCAATTGGGACATGGTACTTTAATGTCACTTCCACCATTTACTGCAGAAAGGACTCTTTACCACCCACATTTACAAATTTTTGGGACTTTCATCTTAAAAACAAAAAATAGCTCAAAATTAAGACTTCATCACAAAGGGAAAATCCTGATTCTGGGTACATTTCGAATAAATATTTAAAATTAAAAAAATATATATTAACATGTTACAAAAATCAAAAATTAATTAAAAAAAAAAAAACAACGACTAAGTCTGTTTAGCCCCGTCCTTTGAACTTTCCATTTAAATTCCTGGAGTTGCTTTTTGTTCGGAAACCTTTCTAAATTGTATTCCTTTTATTTCAAATTTAGCCAACCAGCTCTTTTTGCATCATGAACACCTATTCAAGTTCGATTTGATCCTCAATCTATTTATAGACTATCTGAAAACTTAATCGGAAAGTTGTTACGTTTTATTGTTTCGCCACGCATTGAATTTTCAACCATATTCTGAGCAAGCTAACGTTTTGTAATTCAAATTAATGATTATTGATTTTCGTCTTAGCAAAAATGCATCAACACGTTTTGGAGCAACAACTGCTCAACTGCTGCTTTTTCAAAAACCAAAAATAATTGTTAACTTACGGGAGCATATCTATAAAATTCTCCTCTTTCAATGGAATTTTTCGTTCGAGAAAAAGTTTCAGAATATGGTGAGTTTTCGAATGAGAGATAAAATAAAAAGGTATCAAGACAAATCGAAAGCTGAAATACCGATTACTCGATTTTGAATAACTTTTGATTCGAGTTGAATCAGTTATGCGGGCATGGGTTTTTAACAACAACGATTTTCTTTCGAATAAGAATATTGTGCCATGAATTACTCGATTGAAGCTCTTTTTGCGGCACGCTGAACAAAAGGAAGATGTCAAGTCGATGCTGTGTGCATTTAAATCGGTTTTGAAACATTTTAACAATCGTCATAAAAGAAATATCTTAAGTAAGTAATCCTCAAATGCTTCCGGGCTAATAAGGATCAACAATGCTAACCACAACAGAAATTGATGGTATCCATGTCAAAATTTCTACATTTAACGTGCCATGTATTGAAAATATAGAAGCTCAGCGCTGCCTTTGCTGTTTAACGTTTTCGACAGTGTTTGGAAAGATCGTTTGAGTAGAAGACGCCGAAAACATGGAATTCTGAAAAGGGTAATACCTTATATAATGGCAAATTTTTAAATAATTTCGAGTTCAAAAATTAGTTCAATATTGAACAGACTTGAAAAAAACGCTCTGAAATTAAGTACAGGTCCAAAGACTGTTTTCTTTCACATGATGATAAGATCGGGAGAGGTTTCCAATCGAATTTATAGAAATTGCGTTCAATTTGAAAGAAAATTTCATTTCATCAACCTATGTAGACCGCTCTGCGCTATCTATTTGTCAGGTTGATTGCGTTCGGATTGGTATCACGCGCAAATTGCAAGTTTTATCAACGAGTAAAACAGTTTCATAAATGAAAAACTCAAAGCTCATTGGCGGAATTATTTTACTCCACGTAAATAATATTTCAGACTATTCAGTTGCAACCGTTGAACTGTTGCAAAACTTTAGTAACTTCGGACTAAGTAGCAACTCAAAAACTCGATATAACAATTGGGGCAGCAAAGAAAGGATTCTTAATTTTTGCTTTGAAAATGCAGTAAAACATGAAACCAAATATATTCTATTTATTAGGTTAGTGCATATATTTGAACATTTGCTTTGAAACATTTCGGTTAAAAGTAGAAGTAGGACCATAAATGATAAAAAAAAAAAAAAAATTGTTAGCTCTACATTAGTTCGGAATAGTACAAGGTCTAGTATCTGAGTTAAGTGGGTTACTGTGCTCTCCACCTTTTCATTTCTTATGCGTTGAAAAAAGTGATCTACAATGCTCTGCCGATTCTGAAAAGTGACTTGTTGCTCGCCGAAACTTTGTTTTTCCTATTTTTTTTGTGTTGACCGAGTTCTGAACCTATTCCGCCTTGCGTAGTAGTCGGCGATAAAGTAATATTGAACTCATAAAAAGTTGCCGAACAATCGTCTGTCCAAATGATGCTTCTAAATTTCTAAGTCAATGCGTGCGTTTATACAACAAGTACGTTACATACAATGTTCTCATGCTTAGCAACGGATTTCGAGATATTTCTAAAAATATTCAACATCGCATTGACTAGTACATATTAAGTTTCGTTGCAAGCGCAGTTTAAAAATCTATGAATTCTGTTTTGTTTAGGTAAAACGATCGATTTTCACCGGTTTTCTAAGCTTTTCGCTTGATATTGGGTATTTAAACTTGTTGTCAAAGGAGTGTTAAAAGCCCAAAATTCTGCATTTCTGTTTACAATATCCTTCTAAAGAAAATGACATACCGATTTGAACGCTCCCAGAAAAACGCGCAAATTGGGTTCCTTTACTTGTTACGGGCTGATAAATTGTGCTTTTTAGATACCTCGGGCGGATTTGAATAACATTTCTAGCACAAGTCGAAACAATGATAACTTGTGACACTTCGTTCATCAGTTGAACCTCAGCTTTTTATCCTATTTTGGCTTGGGATGCGTTTAGACAAGGCGACCCGTTGCCACGTGAACTTTTTTAATGTCATATTTGAGCATATTGTACAAAATTTGTAAGAGGCATGAGTTTTAATGATTTCGTAGAAAAAATGGGCAGAAAGTAGTGAGCCATCACTTATGGGCTTCTAAGATTAGAAACAGAAGTAAAAGAAATGGTTCGATAAGATATCAAAGACAAGAGCGGCACATCCATTTACATTATAGGTCAGATGTATAATCGCCATCTATAAATTTTGAGATAATTACTAATTTTGTAAACCTCGGCTACGTAAACAGCTTTAATAAATCTCGCCAGACATCAAACGAAGAGTTACTCTTTTCAAGCCCTGGTTTCTTTGGCCTTCAAAGGCAACTAATGGTAATAATCCTACAAAATGGTAATCACCCTCTATGACGCAGAAGCGTGGACATTACCAGATTATGACATCCTCGTTGACTACCTTTGGAAGAAATATTTTTAACTCTACGGGCTGTAAAACGGCATCGAGCATTCGATTTGAGAATCTAGTAAGCGTTAGGGAACCTTAAACATCATGGCGTATGTAAATCAGGACAGTTTACCAATGTTGGATGGCCGGGGCCACAGTGATCCAATTCTTGTTCTATGAGTTTAAACGAAAGCGAATTTGGATACGTGTCCGTTTTATACACGGGACTCTTCGACTAAGCTTTTCTCCAGCTTGCGTTAATGGGTTTTGTTTGTGAGGAGATAAAACGATTCCTAGGAGCTGCAAATCGATATTAACATAGTCAGAAAAAAAAAAGAAGATCAGTCGCCTGACAAGTACACCGTATAAATATACTCGTATAAGCCCGAGCGTCTTTTCTACCCCGAGGGAAATGCATTAGAAATAGACCTCGTCTTGTGTGCCTGACAAGTGGAAGTGAATCCACCATCTAAGAGCAGTTGGACAAAGATGGGTGGCTGTAGCTCAATTGTTTGGTTCAAATCTTGGCTTCCGATTCACGACCAAACCCAAAAGACATTAATTTTTTCAAACCAAGATCTATCCTAGATTGATAGGAGTTTAGAATACAACAAATCCAACTACACTCTGCCACCTATGGAACGAAGTAACTACCGAGCGCAAATACCGTTCTTACCATAGCACATACTTGGGCATTTTAGGATTGTTCATACCCTCTCTAGTGTCAAGTTATCAAAAAAAATAGTTAAATAAAAGGATCCATTGGCCTGGAAAAATACGCACCTGAAAATGACAAAAGGATGTAGTCACAGGCAGAGAATGCTCATGGGTTGGTCGTCTCGAGGAAGTTTAAAGTCTGATGTGTATTTTACGAAGTCATACAATAATTTAAATACAGCTTCACACAACAACAGAATACCAAAAAACAAAGAACTCATAAAAAAACAAAACGAAAAGAAATTATTTAATTATTTTTTTTATTTCAACTTATAACATTTACTTTAGAAAATAATATTCAAAATATTACCTACGTACAAGTTAAAAAGCCGGTCGACGAAAAAAAATAAAATAAAATAAAATTGCATTAAATTAAATCTATTAAACAAGAAAGAAATAAAAGACACATATAAGCAGCAAACGCTATACGCTATTCTCATGTAAAAGCTGATCGGTCGATATCCTTATGTTTTCTACAAAATCATGATTACTTATTGCAATTATAAATAAACTATAAAAAAAAAAAATCTGGATTTACTTTAACAGAAGTAAACAAAAAAAGAACAAAAAAATACTATTTATGGACGTTTCTTTTAATCATGTTATGTATAAAATTTCTTTCTCACTTTTTTTGTTTTTTTGTTTTTAATATTTGTCTACAAAGTTTTCATCTGTAAAAAAGATTCAAGTTAGAAATTACTAAAATATCTTATATAAGTAATGAATCTTAGAACTTAAATGTATTATTACATTATATTCGATTTCTTTTAGGTTTTTTTTATTTATCTCTCTAGTTAACTGGAGATGATGGTGTAAAGCATATATAATATATATAAAAAAAAAACAAAGGAAAGAAAAAAGTATGATTACATTGGTTTTATGCTCTTTGAACACATAATATTGTTTGTTGTTTCCAAAAGACCATTGGAAACGATTAGTTTTTCTAAAAAAAAAAAAATGTGATTTTTATTGTTATTTATTCTTAAGTCAATTAATTAAAATCAAAAGAAGTTAATAAACAAAAACAGTTCACTTCATATGTGTAGCTAATGTATAGACATGATTTTACATTTTTACGGTGTGCGAAATAAAATTTGAATTTTCTTACAATGTCTCTCTGTAATTTCTTTGTGTAAACCATTATATATACTTTTTTTTCAAATGTATTCAATACATTTTTGTTGTTTTGTTTTTGTTTTCTTTTTTACACAAGTTTAAACATTTACACATAGCTATTTGAATAGATAAAAAGAACAGTAAAGCGACTTTAATTTCAACTATTTGTCGTTAGTTTTGTGTTTTCATTTTTTTTTACATTAACTTTGCCAATGATGTTTCTTAACAGAAAATGAGATTCTTAATTTTGCAGTAAAAAACAAAAAATTAAATAAAAAATTACATTGAACTTACAAAACAAAGGCTTTTTTTCATATTAATACTATATATAGATTTATGTATATATTAATATTTATTGTTTTTTATTTTTATTTTCAGTTTGTTATTTAAATTATTATATAGAAAAAAAAAATAAAAATAAAATAAAATTTGTTTCTTGAAATATTTTTAAAAAATATTTCTCTTCTAGTGTTTGTTTTGCGTTGGATTAGTTATTGTTGGGGAGGGGGGTTAGGAAAGGATAAACTTAAACATAAGTAGCTACAGCATTGGAACCTTGTGTGGATGGCGCTGGCTGATGAGGGGTGGGCTGAGGACTTACTGGTTGTTGAAGTTTTTCTGGAACGTACTGGCCTATAAACGAGCCGTCTTCGGTAAATTGTCCTAAATGGCGATTAAAAGAAAACAATTGATTAATTACTTTATTTTAGTTATGAATTTATATTGTATATCAGCCAATGTGTGAGTATATTTTAGTGGCGGTTTTGCTTAACCGATTTAGTGGAGTTAGTTTATGTAGAATTTTATACAAACGATTAGTTTGGAAAACATTTACAAGTTATTATAGATGAAATGGGGGACACGAAAGAAACCATAAACCCAGAATAAAGATTATTATTTTGTATAATGTATACGTATGTATATATTTATAAACACCAAACCATATACCATAATATATTATAATAAATAAATTACAAAATGAAAAATATTGACTTTAAAAAGGTTATTAAATTAATGATTAAATATTACGAATTATAGACGCCTTTTGGTCGTTGTGCTGATGAAAGCACCTCAAACAGCAAAGACGTTATAGCTCATAAGACAATGGTGATGGGTAGGTAGGTAGATAGAGGTGACGGCTTGGCTTGAATCCAAGCAGCTATAACGTGTCTTTTTGCTACCATCACTCGTGCGACCTGGTTGATGATATGTCTTGTTAAGGATATGGGACAGTTGGCGTCTAGAAAACTGGTTAGGTCTCCTATTCTTATACCCGAGATGTTGTTAACACAGTCTGGCTCATGCTGCCACCGGGCATTTGTAGAGGAAATGAGAGAGAGTTTCCTTATCACTTTCATTTTCGCAATTGCGGCAGTGGGAGGATTGTGTGTAGTACCTACCTTGGCCGCATTGACCATCACCCTGTAATTATCTGGCAATATTTGGACGAGTTTTGTTCAATAGGTCTTTTGTTTTATTCTTATATATGATATTCCACAGATAGTTAGCCTCCTACATCGGAAGTTGGCCTTTTGCAGGAAGTATAAGTGGATTTGTCTTTTAACAGCTCCTAACCGGGATATGGACCCTTGCTATGCAGAGCTGAGCCATTCAATATTTATCATTTATATCACTGTGCCCTAGAAGTCAGTATAACTCTTAAGCATTCGCCCAGATGGGTAAGTTCATTTCGTTACTCATGCACAAGTTTGGAGGATATGGTACCCGAGTCCATAGCTTTTATAGTGGATTGGTAATCTATGAGGATAACAATGTTTTGTTTGTGAGTTTTGTCACGTCCAAACTGCGTGTAAGTTTCTCGGATTGCTAGTAGTTCCGCCTGGACTTTACTACTTCGTCTTCTTTCACTGAGCTCTAATGAAAAGTTCCATGTGGAAATTTTTCTTTAAGTTTGAGTGCGTGTGATGAAGTCGTTTTTAACCTGACCACGATATATGGTAACGAGTCCAGGATGTTGCTGTAGTCATAAGACCGTACAGTCCAGCACCTATAATCTTAAGTCTGACGGCGCTGCATTACGTGGTATTTTATTTTTGTCTAGGTCTAGAGGAATAAAATGCAGAAGCACAGTAAGCGCATCCGTTGGGGCGACCTAAATTTTATTCTTTCCAAATCTTAATCTTTGCTCAACGTGAGCCACCATACTTGTGATCCCCAGGTCAAAATTGGACTACATCAACAAGGTCATCTTTGCTTAAAGTCACAACATCTTTCTAAAGGTTTTACTGCAGGAATAGAAGGCGACCCATGCTTTCATTATTCTGTGTTCAATGTTTTGCTTCCGGCTTAGTTTTGGGCCCAGGATGATACCCAGGTACCTAGCATTGGAGGACATTGTGAGAGGTTGATCATTATAACAGGAAGATATTCTAGTCTTCGTACTGAATAGCATTAAATCAGTTTTCTTCGGGTTGACGCCTAGGCCACAACATATGGGCAAGTGCTAACCTTCTCTAAAGGATAACGGGTTTCGAAACAGCCGTTCTAAGTCCCGAAATCTGCATTGCAGTTGGGCGGAGAGCAGCTTATAGGAAAAATTACACCGACGGAAATAAAAATATTGCATATGTCAAAAGATGTTACAAAATGTGATTTATTACAAAGTATTCCCATAGCAGAAGAAGCCGATAGTCAAAACATTTCAGACTAACAAATTAGTTGATGGTCTTTGCTATGCCCAACGAAAATCGTCAGAAAATCGGGTTCAAAATGAACCTTAAACTTCAGGTCGAGAGTAGAATAATTGGAGCGAAAACATTGGCAAACTCTTGGCCTCAGCAATTAAGTAATAAAGTAATGAAGAATTTAGCAAGCCCAAAAAGGCGGCGCAATTACATTACAATGCAGATACGCGGGAGAAATAAATATATTCTTAATATTAAGGCATGATAATAGAAAGCTTTTGATAGACTGCAATGCAATCGAAAATGAAGAATATACATTAAATACTTCTGTTCCTTATGAACAGAAAAGACCGAATGTCGCGCATTTGCGGACATATCATAAACACAGGTGATTAAGCCGAACAACACACTAGTGGACTTCGTTTTTCAGTCATTATATGTAGTTCACTTACATTTTAGACCAACGTGATTAGTATTTTGCTTGCTTTACACTCGAGTTATCCTTTCAGTCGTGCACATATTTTAAGGCTGTCCTTGGTTCAATTTTTTTACACGACATCTTGTGTTGATTTAAAGCAGCGATGAAGTACAAATGGCAAACATGAGACAAGTAGGAGGTGTTATTCATAATACCTGCTTATTATCTGGTAAAAAAATAAATTCAGATAAGTATTGCTGGGAATTGAAACAGAATTACACTGATCCATATAACATAATATGTACACGTACATCATCATGTACATATTCAACACAATCCCGCCGGCCACGAGAGGCAATCCTGTCACGCGTGGGTTAAGTACTAGGGAAATAGTGAAACCAATATGGGGGCATCTTGGGTTAGACTACGTACGTTGCAAAAAGATTAAAGCATTGTATCGCGATTTAGAAGACAGGAGCAGACGATTAGCAATAGGACAGCTACACCGCGAATGTATTTACATTTTTAAGATTAAGAACAATGAAAAAAAAATTTCGAAGATATATGAAGAAACAAAGAAATTTGAAATTTTACCGGTCATCGCGCACGGAGAGGAAATGGTAGATTTAAAGGAAACCGAAGTTAGAACCCAGTGCGTGTAGTCTGGCCGGACCTCATACCCTCCACATAGTAGCCACGATCAGAAATCTTTGGTTTCAACGGCTAGCGATTTTCTTAATTTGAATGATTAGAGGTGTTCGGATTCCTAAAGAGTGAAAGGGAGTTTTCTTGTTCCACGGTATACAGGTGACACAAGCAATTGGAAGCGATCAGTGAAACTACCCGTAATGATGCATACTATAAATATATACGAGAGAGTTCAAGACAGTCGACAAACAACATAATAATTGTAAAATCCATGGCAGTCAATGCCGCTTTGTGGTTGTGATGATGTGTTTACCAGTAGTGATGGAAGGACATCGCGAAGTTTCGAATAATTTACTTATCGTCCTTATTGATTTGGGAAAAGTGTTCGACCCTGTTTAGATCCGAGACATATTTAAGAATGTTACGCGTATGATGACGTCAAAACGAAATGCAGGGAATAGGAAAAGATTTTGAGATTAAAGTTGGAGTGAATCGAGGTAGTGTACAAAGAACGTTGCTTTTTAATGTCGAGAATGATTTTCTATGGAAGTATCATATTGAAAAGTCCAGAACTTCTCTTCTTCTTGGCAATGAAGGAAAATTCTACGAGTATAACAATAAGCGGACTAATCATATGTACGCGTATTCGCAGACGTCATCAAGAATTCGATTGTGAAAAATCCTCCCGGAAGTCTCCACATTTAGAAATCAAAATTGGACTAATTTTGAGATGTGCTACTCAGCTGGTTTGCCTAGGCAAACCCGGTCCAAAAATAGAGGTTACATACAGATCCAATCGAGGCTCGAAGGAAGGAATCAAAATAAATGTCCCGATCACTGAAATTCCAAAACATCAACAGATTTTGGGCTTTATAATTAGGTGATCCAAAATACAGCGGCCTGTAGAATGGTTCAAAGGATGGCCAAAATGGGTAACCAAGCAGGCGGCACAGAAGCAATGCAATGGAGAAATATTTAAATTGTTTCCACTGCATTTTTCAACGGTTAATAAAGAAGCAACTCTTGATTATTACACCCTGGTCTTAATAGTTTTAAATTTTAAGTAAAGGGAGCTGAAAATATCGTAAACCCAGTAAAGTCGTGACTCGAGGGTACATTTTTCGAAAGATACTCGTACTAAGACCGAAAAATAATCGCGTTAATCCACACCGAAGTTATTTAGTAACGTGATTTTATTATATTAAGGAAATACGTTCTAGTATATCAAAAGTATTTCTTATGTCTACAATCGGAATATTTGATTAATTCAAATTTAAAGAGACTATTTAAAGCTAAATGATAGGACTGCTACAGTAGACTTTCATTTATAGAAAACAGAAAGAAGGATTTAAAAGAATTATGATTATATATTTTTACAAGAGTTATGAAGTAAGATTTGTATTTTTACAAAAAAATAAATAAAACAAATATCTAAACCCGCAACCAGTAAGTAGCTTTATCACAGGTACATATGAATACACCATAACCATATTTGGATTAATTTAAAATGATTAAAACGTTAAAACACATAGCGTTGATGATGAAATAAAATAAACACTCTACCTCAAAGAATGAAACGGAAATATTGCCGATATCAAAGGAGACATCCAATGTCGGAATGTAGTTAACAGAAGGCAACAATATGTAAAAGCGTTTGTTTTTTGTATAAAGAATTCATTCTTCATTGTTTTTGTTTTTTTTTCTTTTGTTTTTTTCATTTAATTCTTATTTCTACTGTTCAATTGTTGGTTTTTGTTTAATTATTTTTCTTTTCCCTTTTCTTTGAATTCTAAATATCGTAGTTTTTAGAAGAACAAGAAATAGACAAATATATTTATATATGAAGTACAGGAGTAACAGATTAACAGGAATCATAGTCCTTTCCGTCCATATTGGCCAATAAATGAGCCATCTTCGTTCATGCCTACTAGGAAAAAGTGATGATTAATAAAAATGAACAAAAGCAAAATAAAGAACATAATAATAAAATAGAAGAATGCAATCAAATTTGTATAATTTACAACGTACATATTTATAAAAAAAAAAGTAGATCTGAAAGAAAATTGTAATTACTATAAATTCGAAGACAATTGTTTTTTTCCTATTTTTTTTTTTTTTTTTGGTTTTTGGTTTTCTTATTTTTATTATTGGTCAGATGGTATGCTGTGGTGGTAAGTGATACTTGTAAAAGTTAAATTTGTTTCAGTTGTGTTATGGAGAATGAGTGTGGTGAATTGAAGTATTATACTACGAGTAGAAAGTAACGATGTAGTGCGACATTAGAATTGAAATGGCTTAACATAAGGATGCGATTGAGGAATACATAAAGTTTATTCAAAAATTGATGGAACTGACTTTATGTTTAGAGTAGGAGTTAATATGTTTTGCAGATGGAACTATGGTACTTTACAACCATCACAGAGAAGGGAAATACCTGAAAATTCTGAAAGCGTACGACTTCTCCTTTCTTATTATCCACAAACCACGGTTAAAATATCTTCTGGGAGGGAGAATTCATACCATTCTTGAGAAGTTTGTTCAACACAAGTGGAATTCGCACCACAAAGTCAAAAGTTACGATGATTTCTTATTCGAGCGCTGCTTTATTGTTCACATCAGATGGTCGACGCAATATTTTATAAAGCACTTTATTTACTTCTGAAACGGATACACACACTCTTGCCCCTCGGAATTGTACCTCACGGGCGATTGTTTCTTGCCAAACGATAATTCTGTTGCTCGTTCGTCGTTGTTGGAAACCCAGTTTTTGGCTAAAAATCAATTTCTGTGAGCGATTTCCCACCATACTCGTCGGATATGACCCCACTCGATTCGATGGCTAAGGACTGCCATGAAAGTATAAAGTTTTGATGACTTGGATGCAATTAAACGAAATTCGACAAGGGTTCTGCGAAGCATTTCGTAAAGATATCCTTCATCTCAAACAGTTAAGAATTTGTACCTATATAGGGAGGGCAGGATAATAAATTGAAAATTGAATAAGAAATTTTTTTCAAACTCTTTTCTTAAAGAGCAGTCAGGGAACTTTTTGTATAAACTGTGTTAAAGTGGCTTGTGAATAACGGACAGAGACCATAGTTCTATGAAACAGTAGCTAACATTGAAAAATTTTAATTCCGTCAAAGGTCGACAATGTTTCTGTAATACATCCGTAAGAAATTTGGCTTGGTTGACGCCAATTTCAAAAAGCAGAACTGCTGAGTTAACCGAACACTCGGACTGGCACAAGGTGGATGAATATTAATTATTATCATCGGTGCAGATAAAACATCAATGGACATTTAGCGGTAGCATATTTTGAACTTGTTCGGCGAGACGAACGCCGGCTTCTCAGGGGGAAAAAGAAAGAGCATGAGAAGCACGCGGTCGAGGAAATTGATAGATGCTACTCAGGGAATGAGGTTTGAAAGTTTTACCAAAAGGTAAAAATAACATGCCACGGAAACAAATCCCAAAGCCTGTAGAGATGAACAAGGGAATATCGTAGTAGAGTCGTAGTCGATGCTGACGATTTGGAAAGATCATTTCTGTAGACTGTAAAGCCGCGATGACGAAACAAATACTGCTGTCAGGCAGAATGAACCTTTCAACTTGGACGATGTAGACTAATAATTCCGTCCAGCCGACCGGGATGAAGTGAAAATAGCAATACCTAAGCTGAAGTCCAACAAAGCTGCTGGAGCAGACGGCCTGGCTGTCGAGCTCTCCAAAGTGGCAGACGATGACGTGGTAAGGAGCATGCACCAACTCATCTCTAAAATATAGTCAGACGAAAGTAAGCCCGATGAATGGAACCTCAGCATGACAACTACAGAGCCATCAGTCTTCTTAACATCGCATACAAGATTTTATCTGCCGTATTGTGTGAATACCTGAAGCCGTTCCTCAACAATCTGATAGGTCCATATCTGTGTAGCTTTAGGTCAGGACCAAATATTCACACTACGGCAGATCTTGGAGAAAACTCATGGGCTTGTGATCGATATACACCACCTATTTATCGATTTTAAGGCTGCTTATGAGACATTCTATAGAGACGAACTATACAGAGAAATGTCTAGTTTTGGCATCTCATCGAGACCTTTGATGTCAAAAAAAGAATTAGACAAGGCGATGCGCAACCGTGCGATTTCTTCAATATCATACTTGAAAGAATAGTGAAAAACTCACGTTCAAAGACAAGAGGCACAATCTTTCAAAAGTCCGTTCAATTACTCCCATAAGTCGCGCCGTTGATATTGACACAATCGGAAGAAAGCAGCGTGATGTCAGCGGCGCTTTTGCAAGTATTGAGACGGAAGATGGTTTCGGGGTCAACGAAGGCAAGACCAAGTATATACTGTCAAGCAAAACAAATGTAGTTAAGGATTTTGACTACCTAGGCTCCGCTATAAATTCAGACAACGACACCAGCGCTGAGATCAAACGAAGAATAACTCTTGACAATCGCTGCTTTTTTAGGTTAAGAAGGAGACTGACTAGCAAAGCCCTCTCTCGAACAACAAAAGTTACCCTAGTTACCCTGCTCTAGGACGCAGAGACATTATCAAAAATGGATGAGAATGCTCTTGGCTGCTTTGTGATTTTCGGTCCCGTCTGCATTGACGGTGGGTGGAGGAAGAGATCCAACGACGAACCGTATCGAAGAAAAGATGTTGAAAGATAATTGAAATCATAGTTCATACTCTCCGTACCTTCGTAGAGAGCTTGTAGCAATATTATTTGAAAAATTTTGTCCCCCAGAAGTTATGCCGAGTATGCTCGTGGTATGCTTGAATATTTATCCGGTCACATGAGTACAATGCAAATAAAATAGCCGCGATGTCACAGACGTGATGAAAGATGGAAATAAACTGTGACGTCTATGGTCATTTGTTGCCAGAAAAAAACTTGCCAAATAGGTTTACCAAAATAGTGAACGATGGCTTTATAACAAGTCGCGTCAAGTAAGAGTTCTGCAATGTATCAAAGATTGCTTCTATAAGCTGAGTTGCACTTGATTAACATTCAAGCTGTGGATTGATGAAAAGTTCCAAAATGCATATGCAATGAAATAGTAATAACAACGAGTTTTGCCGTCTCTTCCGAACTTGGTTTGCCTGTGGCGAATAATGCTTAACAACACATATTAAATACAGGATCTCCATGAAGTATGCACTGCTGAAAAAATTGTGCAGAATTTACTAACTAATATCAGAGGAACAAATGTTTCAAAAAACTATACACCGCCGACAAAACTGGCAACAAAAGCGGCAAGGATGGGTTTAGTGGCAAACGAAAGCAAAGAAAATATATTTTATCGATGAGGCCACACAAAAACAATAGCTTGGACAGTACTTTACAAAATGAAGCTATAAATTTTATATGACGGAGTGCTAGATTTACTTGGGTTCCGGTATAAGCTCAATAAACGATTCCAAAGTAGAATATAGACTCTTTGGACTGAGGAAAAATGTGAAAAATAGGTTTCTTTACGAAGATCTTAGAGAACACACTGGAAGACTCTTAAAGCAACTGTATGACGCATAAGTAAGGGTATATCAAAAAGGGATATTTGCGTATACAGAATTGGAATAAAAAGATATAGTAATGTACTGGATAGGAAGCCATGTTGACTTGTGAGAAGGGTTCAAATTCATCGACTTGGAGAAATCCAAAAGCAAAGCAAGACCATGTGCCTTCGTTGACAAGGTCAAATGGAAACGGACCTCGAACAACATGATCAGCACAACTGGAAATGATTAGATTGTTTGTTTAAGTCCCATTATGGTACGTCCACATAGAGCTAGAATTTGATGAGAAAGAGATTTTTGACCTCTAAATTGAGTCAGCTTTCAATTGTACAGAAATAAGAAGCATGAGATGACAATTAGGGTCAGATGTGTTGCGGAAAAACGAAAGTGGCCATAATACTCATGATACAGGTGATTGAATGTCTGAAAACAACACCTAAATCACAGTCAGCTTTATATAGAGTGGTCATACTTTGATAAAAAATATTTGGAACACATAAGCCCCGGTTTAGAAACCCATACTTTGGTTCTTTAAAACAGAAGACATTACATTTTATTGTGGTTGGCGAAAGATACACAAAAAAGAAATGTTCTTGCACAGAGTGAGAAAATCAATGCCATTTCTAGTCCTGTGTTCATGGTTTCCAAATCATGAGTATAAGAAATTTTTCATTGACCAAGAAGGTGATAAAAAAGTGGACTTTTTGAAATATTTTTGGAAATGAGTTTGCTGCAGACGACCTTACTTAGGATGAAGCTAAAACACCCCAAAGGGAATAGTACGACAGCCAAAAGGAAAATAACAAAAAAGAAAGATTCCCAGCAGCCGTTGAAAATCGTCATCGATAAAGGGCATTAATAACCTAATAATCGATCACCATTTAACTTGTCAACGTCGCTTTTAAGAAGACATTTTACGGCAAAACCAAATACATTTTGCTAAAGCAAAAGGATTCTCAACACCGACGAATATAATATCTGATAACGATGCCTCTTCAAAAATCAATCGAAGCAACAGATGTTTGCTTGTACCTGTTTATTTAGACTTAGATGGGAACAGCACATTTTGATGTCAAACTTAGGACGAATGGGGATACCCTCAGTAGAGAGACAAAGTTGACCTGTGACTTAGCTTTCTTATGTGTTACCAAAGAAATTCAGCGAGCTATTCAATAACGTGGTCTAACATAGTTAGGATATTCAAACAGCTGTCCGACCTGGAGTGTCTTCGCACCCGAACTAGAAAGTCAATATAGAAGAAAAGGGCCTACAATATTAGGTGGTGTTAAGAAAGGTGGCTATGATATCTTAATCAGATAGCAATCCAATCTCTGGATTGAATTTCCTACAATTTATTAAAGCAGCGTAGGAGGCCTTTATCTAAACTTCAAGAATGATAGCTAAGACCTAGGTAAGAAAGTAATTAGAAATTTTAGCTGAAGAGCATTGGAGATAGTTATGAAGAATCTTTAAAATCAAAAAAAGATTATTAAGTTCGTTGAAATTGTGATAGATACGATACATGAAAACAGAGCAACACTGCTATGGCAAAGTGAAATTTCCCTTTTTCCATAAAAATAGATCCTTCACCGCATCTGCTTGCATAAAGCCCTGTCGCTCACAGATTTAACCATTCAAAAATCAAATATGTGTACATCTTTGAAAACACTCACACACAAAACCAAAAAAAAAAACAATGTAACACTGATGGTAAAGAGTTATTGTTAGTTCAAACGAAGTTATGTATTAGGAACAAACACAAAAATATAAAAATCTTTTTTATTTCATAGCAATATAATGAACCGCTAAATAGCGTCGAATAAGGCGTAGTAGATATTGCCAATTCGGATTTTAAGCTTTTATTAGATTCATCTCATTGCGTAGCGTAGAAGCAATCAACGTAAAACATTTACCTGTTACCTGTGCACGTTACTTTTTGATTGCACTTTCAACTTTTCCACCTCAATTTCCATAACATAACCAAAAAAATATTATTTATAACGGGTTTTTTTTTCACAAGTACACATTACAAATATAAAAAACGAGGGAGAGAGAGAAAAAAACGTGTAAAAGTGATTTGCTATGACAAGTCATCGGTATCACTCACCTGTATCACCATCACCGTATTCGGCCAACGAATCGGTATCACTTTCCACAGGTTTATTCGCTGAACTCACTGATTGTCGGCCCGCACTCTTGTTATCCAAGCTATTGTAAATAAAAAACACAAATTAGTAAAAAAAAAATCAATAAACGATTAGAAATCAAGTGTTTACAAGGAATGCAACTTACGGTTGTGAATATTCATGGAAGCCACCTTCGTCAGGATAATCACGACGTCCATTGGCCATTTCACGATCATGAACATCATATTTTCCACCACGATTTCTTCGTATAATACAAATGATGATAAAGAGAATAATAATGATGGCCAAGGCGAGCATCATTCCAATGAACCATCCAGCATTGGCAACATTCTCATTTGGTACCATAATTGGTCCATCGATACCATTTGTATCAATTTCTTGTGATGCACTTTCTTTAAAGTAATGTCCATCGACCGAAACAACACGGAATTCATAAACAGTCTCTGGATCTAAGCCACGAACAATTTGGAAGTCTTCGTTTAGTTCTTGATTAGTAGTCTGCCATTCAGTCTCTCCCTTTACCCTAAAATAAAAGTAAAATAAGCACCGATAAGCACCTTTTCGTTTGGGAAAATTTGATTTGCTTTCAAAATTTACCTGTACTTGGTGAAGAAATGTGTTCCTGGATGACCACCATCGGTTGTTGGGTGCCAATTCACCTTAAATTGTGCGTATCCGTTATCGGATGGAAGTTGTTCCCAACTGAAATCTGGTACACCTGGTTCCTGGAAAGCTCCTCCTAATGTTTTCTTTTCAATAAAGTTTCTAAAATGTAAAAACATTTCATTAAACAAAAAAATCACAGCAGGTTAAATTTCATAAGAAACACATACTCTGTTCCTTCTCCCATTTTAGTTGTAGCAGTAATGGAAATCCTATATTTCGTATTTGGCTTAAGACCTGCCAGTTTCGCTCTTGTAATTCGTGGATCCTCAATGTGTGGATCTCGTTCGCGTCGTTCACCTACATAGCTGCCTTTAACGTCCTCATAGTAGATCTTATAACCGGTGAGTTTACCATTTGGATGTAACGGTTTCTTCCATGTTAATAAGAATGCCGATGAACCTAATGGATAAGCTTCTAAACTCTCAATGGCCGATGGCACACCTTCGGGGGTATCAAAATCAATAACAGCACTGGGTGGACCATTGAAACGTAAATTATATGCAAGTACACGAGCAAAATTCTTTGAATCAGGCTTAAATTGTGTTACCAAAGCTTGATTAGAATCTCCCTTTACGTGAATTTCACGCAATGATTCTTCACTTTCCTCCTCAGTCCATGTTTGGATTTTATAACCCTTAAAATGTCCGCGTATGGATTCAGGACTAACTGGGATCCAACCCAAAATAGCCGATGTACTACTGGTAACTTGTATCATTGAAAAGTTAGTTGGTGCCTCCAAAGGTCTATCTTCACCAGAATAACCGACTACTTCTACTGCGGCAACATTCGATTCACCCTTTTGATTGGAGGCAGTCACTTTGATCAGATATTTCACAAAAGTTGGTTGATCCTGTACAACTAAGGAGTTTTGACGCCAATCGAAAATATTCTTACTTTCCCAACTTGCAGCTGGGATATCCCTCTTCCACGATACACGATATTGGAAGTTCGGTGCATTATGTTCGATTTCTGGCATCGGAGTCCATGTGATAACTAAGTTGTTTGGTTCAGTTCCCTGACCCTCGACATTATCGGGATTTTTGTATGGTACATCTGGCTGTGTGGTACAAACATCACTATGTTCCGAAGGTGTTGATGGTCCGATTTTATTGAAAGCAATCACACGGAAAGTATAATTGGCCCATGGGGTCATACCAACAGCATAGCTAAAATCAGTTGATGGAACCTTCTCAAAGGCTGAGTCCCATGTTTGTGGTGTAAATGATGTGTTGTATTGAATGGTGTAGTGGAGAATTGGAGAACGATTATCACCCTGTGGTTTCCAGGTGATTTCTGCTTCTGTAGCTTTACAAACAATACCCACAAGACTAGGTGGATTCGGCACATCCTGAACGATAAGATTCGCTCTGGCAGTGGCTTCGTCGAGTTCAGTTCGCGCTACACAAGTATATTCTCCAGAATCCAGTTCCATAGTCTTGGAAATTGTCAAAGAGTTGTCGTTTGTTTTAACAAATCGCACTTGATTGTCAAAGTCAATTGGTTCGCCATCCTTCCACCATTCGATTTCTAGTGTCAGCGTATCGTCATGAGCTTCATTGCATCTAAACGTTGCCGATTGTCCAGCAGCAACTTCGTAGTTCTGTGGTTCCTGAGTAATTCGAGTGTGTTCTTTAACAGACAAACTTCCATTGGCTGATTTGCTTCCAAATTTATTTGCCGCATGACACATATACTGGCCAGCATCACCGAAACCCACTTGAGAAATCTCCAAATCACCAGAAGGCAAAATTGAATATCTTCCACCGGTCAACTCAAGCCCATTTCGCATCCATTTGACTTTTGGTTTAGGTGCACCAAATACACGACATCTCATCGTTACATTCTTTCCATCTACGGTAGCTTCCTTTCGTGGTGCTTCCTGAATCTCTGGCGGCAGAGCAAGTACGTTCAAATAGACATCTTTGTACACATAACCAAGAGAATTAGTTGCGTTGCAACCGTAATTTCCAGTATCACCCTTCACCAGATCGTGGATGATGATCCGATTGTTTTGTACAATACGACGGGGATTAGGTATTGCTTGGGCAATTGGTTTACCATTATGGATCCATTGAATAGTGGGCTCTGGATTACCAGCAGCCTCGCAAACAAATTCAACAGTTTCGTCTTCAGCTGCATTTTGAATTTCTGGTTCTTTTGTGAAATATGGTGTTGCAAAGATTTGCAAATTAATCGAATATGATTGAGCGTTTCCAACTCCGTTTGATGTGTCACATGTGTATGAGCCAGCATCTTCAAATGTAGCATGCCGTATAACCAACGATTTACCATAGTGACCCTGTGTTATTCGATCATTCCAAAATATCGGTCTTCCTTGTTTCATCCATACCGTCTGAGGGAGGGGCGTTCCGCCATATATACAATATAGCTCTACCTTCTTTCCACGCAGTGCTACTTCATTTTTACGAGTGGTATACTGACGAACTGGTTCGTGTTTGTTTTGCGATGAACTAATGCCGGTTTGCTTTACATCGAGAAGAACTCGATTACCGATTTTGTATTCATTTCGGAACACTGAAGTCGCTGAACATGAGTAAAAGAAATCTTCAGATGCATCATCGCGGGTAACATTGGAGAACCACAGTGTTCCCTCAGGATCTAGAGTCATGCGGGAACTGTTAATACTCTTAATTGCACCATCAGATTGTTGAATCAACCAGTTTACAGTGGGTTTTGGCCAACCATCTGGAGGTTCACACTGCAATGAGAAGGGTTCACCCTCATTGGCTTCAATTGTTTTTGGTGTTTCATCCTTGAAAGCATTCAATTCCGCTTTACGCACAAATACCGAGTTCGAAGTTGCAATACCAAATTCGTTCTCAGCAAAACACTGATATTGACCCAAATCCTCGTCTTTGGGGGATGTGATAACTAAGGTCCCACGACCGGGTTGTTGTAACATTCGAGTATCGTATGCTTGCCAATCGAATTTTTTTCCGTTCTTTATCCATGTGTACCTGCAAAAGAAAAGAAACACAAGAACCATTAAATCTTTGTCTAGACACTTCAATTTTTTAAGTTAACTTAGATGCAGATGATCATGCATCATCTGTCTGCAGATTACGATTGATTTAAAATGGAAAGTAAAGTGAGTCACAGTTTGTGCTGCCCCTCGGACAAGCTGAGCATAATTTCAGAGATACAAACTCGTATTCAGTTAGATTGTTGCTAATTGCTTGCAGTTCAGAAAACAGCACTAATCGGTGGATGTCCATTTGCATATAAGAACAATGAACTATGAATGACCTGAATCGCATTCCAAGGGAGTTATCCTCATTTAGAAATTAAGAGTAATTATTATATCGTGTGCGGAAATTTACAATCAAGAAATGAAGATGTGAAGAAACGAGAACCATCAGAAACATAATTCTATCATTAAGTAATTGCCCTCTGGTTTCTGTGGGGATTTTGTGAATTGGAGGATCTTCTTATCAAGCAAAATACTCTTAGTGGGTTTGCCAGGAAGCTGTTGAAAACAAAAGTGCAATGATGAATGTACGCGAAATCTAGATGGGGACTCATCAATACGGAAAGTGAAATGCATAGAAACTTTGAGATCCCATGGGACCATATTGAAAGAGAGTAATACTTCTTCTACTGCGACTCATAAAGGATGAGAAAATATAAGGAAGCTGGAAAAAAAATAACAACATTTCCTTCATGGAAACGGGAAGATGGTGCGATAGTTACACAGCCTTTCGGACCAATGCACATCTATGTAGGTGGCCGAAATTAATTAAGGCTTCACTTAAATTCAGTCGGAATGGTAAATTCACTAATTTTTGGCTATTTGGCAGGTTACACACGACATCAAATCGAATATGTGTTCGTTTCAATGTAGACGCACCTACTAAGAATGGAAAGTTTCTTCTTTTTTTTTTCTGACAACGACTGTAACCAATGGCTGGGTTTTGAAAAGGTTTGTTTCAACGACAGCAGACAGCGTTGTCTTTTGGAAGCATTAAACTTAACTCGGTTGGTCCCCAATTATTTAAAAACTTAATACGCTGCCGTTTCCGATCTGCAGACAAAAATAAAATTTATAAAAAGTGTCGGTGACAGAATGAACCCATGTGGCACACCATTATTCATGCTAATACAAAAGTGAAAATCCGAAAAATGGATTCGTTCCATTGAAGATTCGACGAGCTCAAGTGTAGGCGGAGCCAAGATATTGTCAGAGGTGATAGCGAAATGTGCAGAAGCAGTTTGACCTTGTCCAAAGCGCTAAGAGCTGGAGTTACATTGTACATAAAGTTGTTGCCTGTGCAACATATGGAGCGTCGGTATGGTACGACAGGGCTATGACTGTAGATGGCTGCCATCGGATTTTGGCTTGCCAAAGGGTCGCTTAGCTCGGTTGCCTACCTGTGTGCCGCTACGTCTCCATAGAGGCAATGCAAGTTTTGTTGGGAGTCCCACCTCTTGATCTGGAGGCGATACGTGGTGGTATTGCTTTCAAGATCAGAAAAGGTCTCCCATTAAACGAGCGAGATTGGGTTTCCCAGAGAGAAGTGTATGCGTTGTATCTACTCGTAGATGCCAATCTCGATGGGACGCTAGCGAAAATGGCAGCTTTCTTAGGGATGTGCTGACCATGCAGGAGTTTCCTGAACGGAACTTAACCCTCAGCTTGGGCGTTTCGTTTACCGGACATGGCTCTCTTAATGCATTTTTTCATAAAAAAAGGGCTTAGTTCAGGATTGGCTGCATGTTCTGTGTAAGTTCCCAAATTATTCGGATGTTAGAGACTTGCATGTTATTTGCATCATCTTCACTGGTGAGACCTACGATGTCAGTGGAATTCTCGACCGGAAGCTATATTCTGGTACCACGGGAGGTCAGGGGCCCCTAGAACTAGGAGTTGGCCCCCTTGTGGGAGTATCGTGGCGGCTGTAGTTTATACCCAAAGTCACTGGGAGAGTAGGCCAAATGGTGCTTGGACATCTCATGGTTGAACATATGTCGTAGCCTGCTGCTACGACCTGTGCTTAGCCATTTGATTGCTATGGAACTAATTGGTCGATTCAGTGTGGAGTTACACTGCAACCGGGCGCCATGATCCACAGAATGGCTGAGGTATTAGATAGGCCTCGACCCTTTACCAAAGGAGAAGTTCGTGCCTTGCACACGACTTCGAATCTGGTACTGGTGGTGGTACTTGTACTACCCGAAGGGCGCTGATCAACGCATTGTTTTGATATCTCGTGATTTTGATATTTCGGTAGGCTCGAGTCTCCACGGCAGGTACCTACGTAAAACATTAGTGACATCCGTACATAAAGTTTTGCACAATGTATTGTAGTATTTTTCGGTTCAGTTGCTCATTGTATTTTCCCATGTAAACCTTGTGAGACAAAAAAGAAAAGTTCGCTTGTCTTGACAGCCTTACAGCTGCTCGATTTGTATTACGCCTTTTCTTTCAGTTTGATACGATTCATATGAAGAGGGATAAAGAAGAACATGACAGTAGCGGAATCCTATTCGCTATCTTTTAGGATTTATCAGATTTGATACAGTTGTCCAAAGAGCCTAGATCGTATAGCACATCGGCGATGTACTTGTCAAAGTAAGAGGTTAAAAAAAATGTTCAGGGTGCTGACAGATGGCAAATGCGCAACAACGCCTGAGGCTAACCACTAAAGCGATCCAGGACCGAGCATTATGTAGACGCGTTCTGCGGTCTGCGACATTAGCCAACCCCATAAGCGGAGCAGCAGCGATGCAGTAAAAATGGGAAACTCGTTACGCATAAGTTCGTATAACGAGGAAAGGGTTAATAAAATGATAAGGAGAAGAAGTTCAGGGTGCTGACAGTATGGCTATTAAGGTCAGGAATTCGTGTGGGCTCATTAAGTTACCCTGCCAAAGGATATGATTTTGAAGCAGTTAAGGAACCTGAAGAAGGCTGATCCCAGCAACTCTGATTTGAAAAGACAACTTGATGTTGAACGGTTAACAGAAATACGCAGTTGATATTGTAGTGCTTCAAAAATTGTTTCCGCAAACTAGTTATTGTATGATTGTAGAATTGACCAAATCTGAAACTTAGGTTCGAGCAGCCCAAGAAGATCGCACCACTACTTTAAAGAGTTGTCTATCACGGTTGTCTGGCTATGTAGTCCATACTTGGAAGGCAGCTCTGATGGAGTACCACACCGAAGGTAGCACATTCTCACCAATTCTATTGGACATGTTGAACAAGAAAAGAATAAAACAGAACATTTACCTACGAGTATCTGACGTTGCCAATCACAATACACTTAAAGCCTTAAATGCGGACATCGATTAGTATTCAAAACTATCCGAGAAGAGAGTATTCACAAGGCAAAAGTTTCTTAATTAAATCTACCTTAAAACAATTTGCTCAGTGGCATTCAACTTTGAAATAAACAAAGCAAATTCAAGGTCAATGTGCACTGTCATCAGTTTCTTTCAACATCCATCAGACTTCAGTTTCATCGGAAATATTGTAGTTCTGTAGTCCCTGCGGGACTTATCGATTTTCAGAGTAGAGTTGCTATTTTATTTTATCTTAATCAATTGAAAGGAATATATCAGAAGTAAGTTTTTGCACCCAACTGGTGCTTTCTAGTGTTGAAACCAGACGTTGTCCTCTGTTTTTACTGTCGTGCACAGAGTTACATTCCTGGAGACAGTGCATACGAATATACCCATGTACTTGTAAAATGCTATATAGTTTTTATACAATATGTACAAATGGTAATAAAATAAAAGGTCATGCATTGTTATTTTACCAAGTCTCCCCCAGACAACAGAGGCAAGCATTTAAGATGTTTTCTTGTTTTTCTTACCCCAATGACTCAAAAGTAACAGTGACAAGGGAGAAATGACATTGTTTCGAGTAATATGCCGGGGCAATGAAACACTAACTGTCGTCAAGAACTGTGTACATAATCCAGACTCGTTTTAATACCATTTTCAATATCGATTTAGCCTCCCAACATTGTTTTGACAAAGGAAACTTGATTCTCTAAAAAAAACAAAAATAAACTTCGCTAATCCTTTGTCCAAAATAAGTCCACAAAAAAGAAGAAAATCCTTTATTTGAAGCTTTGCATTCGTATGTAGAAAAGCAAATAAGCAGCCCCAAACAATGTTTGAAGACCGTTAATAGGATTTTTGTTCATGAGTCAACATCATGATATTCCAAACGTAAATACAATATTTGTGGTTGACTCAACAGAAAGGAGATAATTAAGTGGCTGACTGGATTGGTTCGTTCCTGCGTGTGGATTTTCTTCAAACGTATCCAGGAGAAGTGGTTTGAAGAAACCTTTGATTGTTGGGGCAGCATAGAAGTTAATTAAAGGACAAGGCCTTGCTTCAAAGTATCCTGATTAACGGCTTTGTGTAGCTAAAAGAGGATAAATAGCTAAGTATACGCAGTTTTTTGTTCACTCCATACATACATATATACATATATCTGAAGGAGAGTGTAAAATTCTCTGATTTAGGGTAAAATTTGTCACACAGCTTTAAATGGACTGGGTCTTAAACTCACAAGGCAAAGGATCAACTTCGGCATCAGAGAGTTGGAAGATGCAATCAAAGAAGTGCAATTTGGTCAGGCACAAAACGGATTAAAAACTACAACATCAAGAACATGACTACTATAAAGAAGGAAGACAACGCCTTTTTAGAAGTAGATTTGCTATTCGAGAGAGATTAAGACAAAAAAGTTTAAAAAAAAGGTTGTCCGCATAGAGGACAAATTTTGAAATATAAACCTAATATGCGATTACCAATTCCGCGATCTCCTTTATCGAACAGGCATGACCCCGAAATTATGAATGTGGATAAAGGGATGCAATCGACGCCAGATACTTATTCACTATTCTGAATGTCCGAACATTACGAGGAGCCAACAGAAAAACATATCTTTACCTTGCTGCGGTCAGGGCACGAATAGGGAAGTCGTAAAGACGACGGAGTAAAGAAAGACCAATTAAGTTCGACATCAATAACCTACAATCGGAATAGACCGATAGAATCCATGCCGGTTGCGTTCCCAATAAAATCGTTGCTCTCATACACATACCACCGAGCACCAACGTGAATGTTGCCAAAGAACTATCAGGGAGGCTATTTCTGATGTAATTGGTTTCAAAGCTGCGCCACAAAGAAACCTATGGTTTGACACCGATTATAGGCACAGATATCAACCAAAGAAGGAGCCTATAACGCTCAAAACTGCTCGGACGTCTACGAGGAGAAGAGAAGGAAAGCACAGGCTCCCGGAAAGAAAAATAAGGAGCACGAAAAGCACACGATCAAAAAAACAAATCCTGGCGAAGGTGGAGACTCCAGCAGAAGATGACATGGTTTGAAATATACACCAACTCGTTTGTAAGATATTGTCAGAGAAAAGCATGACCGAAGTATGGAATCCCAGTATCGTTTGTCCGATCCACGTGAAAGGAACCCGTTTCGGCTGCGACAACTATAGATGAGCCTCCTAAACATCGTCTTAAAGATCTTTTCTGTCTGTTATGAGAGCATCTGAAACCAATTTTAAACAATATGGCTAATTCACATCCCAGAAAAGTCAACCATCGATCAAATATTCATACAACGGCAGATCTTGGAAAAAAAACCTGCGATTTTCAGATCGACAAAAAAAAAAAAAAAACACTGTGGCGCTGGCGGCCCGGTATGGGCCATGGCCTAGCTTCTTGACTCTCACTTGTGTTGCTCATGTTTTCATTTTTGTCACATCTGAGCCGGGCCTACGGTTTATCGCCGAGACCGAACGGCAGTCCTTAGAAGCTTTTTCGTAGGCAATTTTTTACTTTCGCGAGTTTGCCATTGCCCGCCGAAAGGGTGATGGCGATTTGAAAAATTGTTGATAACCCAGTCAGCAATCGAACCCAGACCCTATGCGTGATAGTCCAATGAGCTAACTATCGCGCCATCGCCAACGACAACGGAGAAGAAAATTCAACCAAGAACTGTATGAGCTGTACAGTGACAAAGAGTCTTCGCTTCTTATCCCGAGGTACGATGTAGCACACGACGCCCGCAAAGCGGTATATAGAAGTAAATGGGGACCTCAACAGATGGAGTGATATTAGCGAGTGGTTATACAAAATGGAGATGCTTGTTAGCATCCAAGTTCACACTGAGCTCTCTAAATAAGTTACAGTCGACGTTACAGTCCGATGTGGATTTGTGAACTAACCAACAACCGTCTACAGTCAGTGCGATATTGATCCAGCCCCGAACAGCAAAATAAGGAATACTTTTCAAGTCCACCAAATTCGCCACCAGAGGTTTGAGGTTCCTCTGTCATTTCTTTTCTTTAGGTAATGACCCCTCTGTATGGTCGTACAATTCTTGTAAGGTATTCGTTTACATGTCAAACTCTAAATCTTGGTAACACAAGTTCTCAATCAAACAAGCTCTTGCTTTTTGTCAATATCAATGACATTATAGCAACCTGTGGCCTACGCTAATTTTTGAGGTAAACGTAGTTTTGGAGGGCTAACGCTTCCCATGCAAAATCTTTGCTATCCCCTGGCTATCAGTTTACGTTTGATGCGGGTTTACCCTCGCAAATTCTGTTAATAAAGTTTTATAGTTATCTCTTAAACCATGACAATATCTCTGATGATTGCGATTTATAAAGAGCGTACAAGTCAATGTTATAGTGTGCAAACGCCTGGAACCTCTTTCCGATATGGCCGACGCCCTTTCAATGCGATTAGGCCAGGAAATCTATAATTGAAGGTAGATCCTAGCGAAGCGCCAAGAACGAAAAATTGCGTATCGATTTCAAGACCAAGTATGACACCATTATTCCCGTTGATAACATTAATATCATTGACACAGAACACAGCGAGCTGCTACTCGTAAGTATGGAAACAGAGCCGGCCCAAATGGGTCAACAAGAAGGTAGGTACATTGGCAAGCACTCCAAAATGCAGCTACAACTTTGACGTAGACTCTTACAATCCCAGTGCTGTTTTATGGTGTTGAACCCCAGACTTTATCGAAAGAAAATTGACGGTCTTTATAGGAGAACGACATCGATTTATGCAGAAAACTGCAAATCAGGCGCCTGGAATGACAACGACATGTAAAGTTAATGGTTAGCAATGCTCCGGCCTATAGAGAAAGACCTTACTTAAGGTGGCGCGCACGAGTATCTTAAAGTGTTTAATTCTCTACAAACAAAGTACTATCCCTAGATCTATAAAATCCCATTCTTTAAATTACAAGGCAACAAACTTTATATAAATCCAAATTGCCAGATCGCAACGTTGTATTTACATGAACTGCAGGTGGAATGCGGACCAGCAAGATTAATTAGTCAGAGTTTTTTTTTTTTTTTCAAAAGCATAAAAAACCAACACCAAAACTCCCTTGCATGTACGAGTATGATTCATTGAAAATTCACTCTAGCTGAAAATCGACGACCACACGCTTCCATATATAGGTACAAGTGGAAGTTTTCCGAATATCCTATATCCTGGCCATGATGTGTGCTCTATGTTAGTGTAGTCTCGTATTTATTTACACCGACAGTTGTGATGTAAAGCATGACGATGATGACTGCCTACGGTGGTAATTCAACGCCATTTCAATTCATTTACCCACCACACTGAAGGATAGTAGTAAAATAAAATAAAATAAAAAAAAAGGGCTCAACGCCCAAGGATTTGAATTTCATGGATCGCTGAACGACCGTTGAACGATGGGAGCATTGAACTAATGACATTAAAATGGGAGTTCTATTCTGCCAGACAATTTCTATATGTTTAAAGACTTTTACTGGCGTTTATTCTCCTCATGTAACGTCTCACCGTCAGTCCCCGACAAGTGTATATATATATATTCTTTGGAAAATAATTTCAAAACTTTTTTTTTTCGCCTCATCATTGCTGTTTATTTTGGAAAGTGTTTTTGTTTGGTATGTCCCGCACAAGTGCTTTTTACGAATAGTGTCATATGGGAGAACTATGATTTGTTTTTTTTCTTTTTTTTGTTTATGTGGTTTTAAGTTTCAGAGCACTTATGGATATACTAAACAAAGACATTAGTGATGCCACAACCATAACCACCGAAACAGATACAAGGTCTATGAAGAGAGAGGCAGTGACTCATCTCATTGAAGATGATTAAGGACTTTTTCAACGAGCACTATTTAGGAAGTGGGAAGTGGCTTCTCTAGTTCCACATGGTTCGGCTGCTTCTTTGCGTTCTATGTTCACATCTACTTGTACGTATTATTGTAAAGATCAAATCCAACAACAAAGCAGCGTTGAAATTATGAAATCCCTTTGTTTGATTTTCTATATTTGTCCTTCGTGGCTTTCTCAAGGGAATCGGTCATGCTTCAAGAGATTAAGCCACTTAAAAATCATAATTAAGATAAAGCATTGATTACAGTAAATGGCTTCTATTCATTTGGAGTTATATTGTACTTTTTGATAGTGAATTCGATATCGATTACATATTCTTAATGTTCCATGGTTGCAGTTTTCTTTTGAATTGACGAGACAGCTTGCAAATGAATGATGGTAAACTCTCAATTTTGAGATTTATACCTCTTCCTACTAATAAGGAAGGAATATCACTTGCGCAGACTTTTGGACCGACCACTAAGTTATGTCCATACCATCGATTTCCTAGATATCTTTTATGCAATAGCAGAGGCCCGGTGTTCATCAGACGATCAAAAAGATTACATAATTTATGAAGATCAATTTACTGAAAATAGACACGCAACTGAAAGCATCAGACAAGAAGTCTGAAATCTCTGACGAATTGAGGAGGGCGATCGCTATGCATTGCACAAAATTTAGGAGGCACGAACTTATCGAGATTAAGAACTAGGCCACATCGAGTACATAATTCATAAAGAAGACCAACAGAAAAATTAGGAATGTGAGAGCTAAAAACCAAATTCGAGAATCATTTGTTCATTTGCAACAAAACATCGAAAGGCACGTGACTTTGCTGCGTTTCTTGTTTGTCCTTACAGAGACAAATACCACAGAAGTTCCTTTAAATGGATTCCTTTAGACTTTGAAAGAAAGGTAAATAAGTACTTCAGTACCAGCAAATCCCGTCGTCAACGTTGAATACCGAATACAGAAGTGCAAACGTCGCACGATGTTGTATCACTTATATCTAGCGCATTTAAGTTCTAGAAAAAGTGTAGTGGCCCATCATGATACCAATAAGCCACCTAACTTGAAGTCTTTTCTGCTGAGGAACAGCGGACTTCTGACTTCTAAGAGATGCCGGAAAGCATTCGTTCAGTGTTCCTGCAACTTAAGGAGTCATGACATCTGCAGTTGTACTCTTATTAAACCCAACTGCCAATGGAAGCCCTAACCGAGGACGCAGACAGAATTAACGTATGTTCGGGTCATCTAAGTCTTGCCGAATCGGCGATTTTATTGCCAGTGATCGTATTTTGATCTGGGACTTACACAAAACTTAGTGAATTCAGCCTTCCGATTGCGTATAGTGTTGTCTTGCATTCTCGAACTAGCTTGAATATCGTACAAGAGTTCGGCAAGCGCAGATGCAAATGCCTCGCCCCTTCCAGCGGTTCTTCACTATAGTTCAATGCCATCAGGATTGCGTAGGTATATAACTGCTTTGAAGAAAGACGTGAGTTTTTCTAACGAGGAGTGAAGTCTAGCCTTGTCGTTCTTCAGAAAGACACCAGCGCCGTATCGTTTTTTGGTTTTGGAGGGTTCCGTGATTTATTGACTTTGCATCACATGGCATGTGCATAAGATCAGAGTTTAAGAACAGCCGACGCTAAAGGTCCCAAAACTCTAGTGCATGTTGTGTGAGAGACCAATTCTTTTTAAACGGATGGTAGCATTGAGAACTGAATCCAATGATATAAATATTAAGTGGAGGAAAATTTATCAATGCGTCTAGACCGGGCCAGGCATGCTAGGGAGAAAAACCATTTGGCTGAAACAGACCGTTCCTTTTAGTCTGGTAAAAGCAGCAATAACTTTTTTTCGTGTGAGCCTGTTCCAGCAGACAACCAGCAGATACAGAGGACCTTTTCGATGGCAAGCCCCATATCTTGCCGATAACTCATTTGCACTGCCAAAAGGCCGACAGCGTTTTAAAGGCTTTCGACGTAACATGAAGTTTTTTCTGCTGAGGAACAGGATAACGTAGATTCAAACCCTCTGAGTTTTGCCGAATCGGTAAAAGCAGTAATGACATATTTTCCCGAGAGACTATTTCAGCAGACAACCAACAGATTCAGAGGACCCTTCTCGATGGCAGGCCCTATATCTTGCCGATAACTCGTTTTAGACGTAACATGTTTAGTCCATGGAAGTTTGTTATCCAGAATGACACCCAAATACCTAGCTTCTTGAGATTTGGGCCTTTAAACATTAGATGAGTCAGATCATACGTTTTTCTCCTTCTCGTAAAGGCAACACTTCAGTTTTAAGAGGATTGCATGGAAGTCAAACAAATTTCTATAGCACACTTTGAAGCATACAGTCGATAGACAGGATTTAATACACAGTACAGCTATATCAACCGCGTATGCTTATAGATAGATGTCAGAACTACTGAGCTTAGTGAGCAGTAGGTCGATCACCATGCACCAAAGCATAATAAACACAAACATTCTTATGATTGACAAAATTGTCAACCAAACACAGACACGGAAATACGTTATTGCTGACAGACAGTAACAGCATTCAATTCAACTCAGTAACCAACGTGAGGTGAGAATACCTATATCTAAATTTATGGACATCAATTGTGTTGAAATTGATGGTCTACATCTCGAGTTATTTAAAGTTCCAAGTTGAGAACATGCTACTGAGACAGCATCTTATGATGGTCCTATGAATGCTAGCATTCTACGTGAAATCTCAGAATCATTTGTCGAAATTAATAGTCCATCAACAAAAGCAAAAGCTTTCTGAATATCGCCAAAAGGTTTCTGTTCAGTAGCATGAAAGATTTGAAACCTTTCGTCAACGAACTGATTGATGCCTATCGGTGCGGTTTGGGCCAAGAGTCATTTCTGGTTTATGGTTTCATTTGCATACACAAATAGAGAAGATTTAGTGAAGAACTACACAAACTTTACAATGATGCCCAAAATAAAATATTATAAGCAGCAGTTGAGATATCTAGGACTTGTTGGGCGTATGAAGATTGGCTGGTAGGTGCTCGATTACGTTCAGCATTGTAGCACAATCGAAAGTGAAGTATATGAGAGTAGATGACGACTAAATTTGGGTACATCATACTGGCGGATTTTAGCACCTAAGATAAGGTAGGGGAGTAGTTCGAACGTATTGCATTATGGAAGTGAATGTATACTGCTCGAATGAATAAACAACCTCATCAGATATTACTTTTGTACAGCCGACGAATGATCCCGGGATAAGAAATATGATGCTGTACAAAAATAAACTACAAATCGCAAGCTGAAATGTCGGAATAATGACGGGCAAACATTTCTAACTATAAAACGTATAACGACAAAGCGAAATCAATGCACACAGTGTGGCAAATAATATCCCGGACACGAGCAATATCTCAGCAACCAAGAGCTCCATTTATTTGTCAGAATATGCGTTTTAAAGTTTGAATCTTTCTCTACTATCCGTCAAAATTTCATGACACTTGGTTGACATTTTACAATTATAAAAGTTATTGTATTTTTCCCGAAAACCTTTTCATTTAATATTGAAATTTGGAACAAAGAGCGGACATTAAATTTCACGCAAAGCTTGATAAAACTGCATCAGAAACATTCCGATTGATGCAACAAGTGTAGCGTGATGAATGTTTGAGTAGAACAGTTGTTTTCAAGTATCTTAAGCGTGTTTTAGGCGGCAGAGAGACGCTGGAGGATTCAAACACACAGGAAGATAAATTTTTTATTCGGACGCCTGTAATAATCAAAAAAGTACGTGATTTTATGGCAGCAATACTTCACTGAAAATTATGGAAGAGGCCTTAAATATCAACAAAGACACAACTCGATCCATTCTTCACATTCCCATTAGTTAGTAAATAAAATTTCATTCATATGGCTGCCTTGGCTGGCTTCGCAGTAGCGCATTTTGTTAACCCAATATAACAAGACTTTGTTGACTTTTTCTGACTCTATCTCACGAATGGCTCGTACAATTTTCGCTTTAAGGGCTTGCATCGTTTCTGAAAAAGCTAAGTCGGCTAATAACACGATTACTGTTTGATGAGCTGTGCGGTATGGCGCGTTATGATGTTGTTAAAATCTCGTTAGTCGAGGTTAGTAAAAATGGAGCGCTATACGAAAAAACAACGCATTTTCATTGTTGAACAATATTTTAAAAAATAATGAAGGTTTACCAGCTACAGGATCAATTACTGATCTTAAACACTCTGGGTGTCCTGCTTGTCACAAGTCGTTCAACTTGTCGGACCATTCTTCTTCAAAAATGCAGCAGGTCAGGCAGTAACAATTAATGGTGTTCGTTATCGTGACATGATAGCCAAGTTTTTAGTGCCTAAATTACAAGATATGGATGTGACTAACATGTGGTTTCAACAAGATGGTGCCACATGCCATACAATTCAATAACTGCATGAGTCATTTTCTAATCGTGTAATCGACTACTTTTGCGATCAGAATTGGCCATCCACATCTTGCGATTTAACGCCATTGGATTTTTTCCTTTGGGGTTTTTTGAAGTCAAAGGTCTCTGAAAACAAGCACACGACCACCAACGCCTTAAAAGAGGAAATTGGGAGGTGTATTAATGAAATTCAGCTACATTTATGCGAAACGGTCATAGAAAATTTCAATAAAAGAGTACGTACTTGCCAACAAAGCCGTGGCGGCCATTTATCCGATGTGCTTTTCCATACATAACCCCAATCTGTATACTCAATGAATCAATAAAAAATTTAAGTTTTCTAATTAAAAATTTTACGTGAATTATGGGATTGTAAGATTGTTTTGATACACAATAAAAAAACAGCTCTCAGTTCCATCGTATTGAATACCATTACTGCTGCGGAGATAATCGGTGTCGAAGTCACCGTTCTGGCAGCTGAAACCAAGTTTCGACCGCCTTATGAGGCTTTTTTGACAATCCAAGTACTCACCAAGGAGATAATTGCTAGAAATTAGCCTTTCAAGGAGTCAACTCACTCTCATTACTGCTACTGCATTCGCTCTGCCAGTTATGCTTTGTAGTAGTTTTGACAACTTCTGTAAATTTTCCGAATACCAGCCCCGGATTCGAGATGACCAAGTGTACTTTACAAGAAAAAAACAAAACTTGAAAATACTATATAATTTTCGACCAATTTGTGCTTATAGAATCTTGACGCAGCAAAAAATGCACCGAACCGTACAGAAGTGCTCTGATTCTGATGATTACTATATATCACAAAATATTCTAACGAGATAAAAACACAAAAAAATACATTGCAGAGGCAAGAACATTTTTACTAAACCCTTGCAGACTACAAAAAAAAAACAACACAAAACCCAATTCCTACCACTTTCCTTCACAAAACTCGAAAGTGATTTCCGGTTCTGTTGCCATTGAAAAATCGGTTTTGTTTGACTTTCGTCTTTTTACAGATAAGCGGTCTGGATCAAAGAGCTTAAGTCCTCAACTGCTGGTACAACAGTATTGCAGTCAAGTCAATTATCACAGCAATAAATTAAATGATTTTGCTGGTTGAACATAGACGTCGAAGTCAGACGTTACAAATTCGATTCCTTATGGGGATGAACTACACCCACTTTTACTTCTTTAACAGATTGAATCATAAATTGTAGAAAGAAGCTTTCTCTGCCAAAGACCAATTTAACTGGTTTTGTTAACGTCCAAACCGTACAAGGACTCGAAACATTTTAACTCATTCTCTTTCAGTCTTTCGGGGACAAGTCATTTCTCAACGTTAAACGACCAAATCTCTGTTGTTCCTGCCAATGGACGTAAGCTCCTCTCATGGCCGTTTGTAGACAAATTTCATTGATTAACTCCCCCCTCCCCCATTGCAGTCATCGAATGATATTTTTCGAACTTTCTACTTTCGTTGGGAACATTAAGGATACGAGTTAGAGTATGACTAGCTAATGCCTACCCTCTGCAGTAGACAAAAACAAAAAAAACGAGAAAAATATGATATCCTTGTCCTTTGTTGGAGGGTAAACAAAAATTTAAGGGTGAAACGTTGCAATCTGTTCCATTGAAAGAGGCTCCTGATAACTAATAGAAGGGAGCAAGACCAATCTTATTTACTTTCCAGAACTTTCCCTCTCCGTACGTTGAGGAGGAAAGCGCCAAAGAAAGGAGTTTTGTTTTGTCGTAGAACTTTCTTCTTTCTTGGCAGCATGGTGATATAAACTCATTTTCTACAAGAACTAACAAAATGGGGAACAAGATAGTATATAGTATGCCCTAACGTTTATCCATTCAGATGCTTTTTTTTTCTTTTCATTTTTTACTCTGACTCATATGTACAAGTATATATGTAATGTTCGTAAATGGAATCGACTAGGGTGTAAGGTTCATTGCATGTCTGCCTAAAAAGCTAGCTCCAGGGTTACACTTAGAGGCCAAGAACGCATAATGGGTTTCAGTGTTTTTTCTTCTTCTTTTATTGGTTTTCCATGTCTTTTGTTGGTGCTTCCTTCCGCTTTTTATTCATGTGAATGTTTTGTTTCTCGTAAGGGTGGATTCACGAGTAATAAATTTTATTTTGCATACCTAATCAAAGTGAAATAAAATTCTATTACACATACTTACATACACTATAACAGGGATGATAATGACGAAGGATTGACACGTCACTTTGGTTAAGGAATTTTGTGTATTCCAACACGTGGGGTATTTTTAAAGTTCATGTTATGTTTGAATAGAAGATTGACAGAACCTTAGCCCTTTATTTCCAGCCTATCTATCTTTAGAAAATATTGTATTGCTTTTCGAAATATCTGTGCAAGTCGGTAGGAAGGAAATGTCAATTTCCTTTGTCTTCTACTTCATAGTTGGTACAAATCGTCAGCCTCCCTGCTCTCAATGACTGTGTCCTAAAGTTGGCGGACAGGAAGTTTACTATTCCGTTTATGGCAAAAATTCAGTTCTTCTACCGGAGAGCGGATCGAATAAAAGTGGTATCATGCTGTTCCGGAGAAGTTGGATACCTTTTTCTGTTGACAGGAAATAAGGGTCCCTAAAAATGAGCATACAATTTTATTTTTAAAATTTGTTAGGCAGCTCAGGTATTGTGATTGTTTCCTTAGCTTAAACGGAAGTATTCTGTATTCTATTCTGCGCAGCTAATATCATTTCAACAAATGCGGTCTACACAAACCAGGTTATTACTTTGTGATTAAATTCACTAATCACTTTCACTTTGCTCTCAAAGAAACATGGTAAAATCATTTATCCGGCCCTGAATACATATCCAACGATAACTGGTTGCGAAAGTATAGATTTTTGGTAAACGCTTTCCGCTTGCCAAATTCGGAATTGCAACTCATTGCTTTAGACTAATTGACAGGGTCCATTGTTTGGTGTTCCAACATTTAACAAAGGCTCGGCGTTTCGATGGTTAAAGATTTAGAGTTATGTAAATGAACGTGTTAAAGGGCGCCGACGTTTCTTAAATTGTTCGTGAAAATTAATTGCCAAAATGGTTAGCTGCTCCGACCGGCGGTGGCGGGGAATAACATTTTTTGACCAGACAAACTGAAGACGGCCTTGTTCACGACCGAGTCTGTTCGATTAAATTCCTATAACCGCCGAAAAATTCGGGACATTTTTCAATCAAAAATTTCTGCATTTGTTTCAGCTAAACTTTAACGATATTTAAAAAAAAAAGTTTTCAATATAAGAATTCGCTATTCACCTCGGTATATTCAATGTTGGGGTTGGGCTTTTGACAGTGGTCAAAATCTAAGACCAGCAGTTTTGATTTAAAAAAAAGATAACCGAAATATTGGTTCTATTACTTAATTCGTGCGGTTTGCTAAGAGATGGCGTAACTTGTATTATTCCATTGGAACATGCATTGGAAAGCTACTGTCATTGTACGTCATTCCAGTATATGTCATTCATTTGAAGCGTAAACAACAATAATTTTTTTTCACTCAAATATGTCGAACTTTGTGCCTGGAAAAGTATTTTTGCGGGGAGTTCTTCTTCATTACTTTAATATGAAGAAAACTCCTGCCGAAAGTCATCGTATTTTGGTGGAAGTTTAGGTGAACATGCACTAGCTCAGCAAACGTGCCAAACAGGTTTGCACGATTTAAAAGTGGTGATTTTGGCTTGGAAGACGATGAACGTCCTGGGCAGCCAAAAAAGTTTGAAGATGAAGAACTGGAAGCATTACTCTATGAAGATTGTTGCCAAACACAAGAAGAGCTCGCAGAATCTTTGGTTGTCACTTAAGCAGCCATTTCAAAACGTTTAAAAGCAGCTGGATATATTCAAAAGCAAGGAAATTGGGTTCCACATGAACTCAAGCCGAGAGACGTAGAAAGGCGGTTTTGCATGTCCGAAATGCTGCTGGAACGCCACAAAAGGAAGTCATTTTTGCATCGGATTGTTACTGGTGATGAAAAATGGATCCATTACGACAACCCCAAGCGCACAAAATCATATGTAAAACCCGGCCAACCAGCCAAATCAACGTCAAAGCCGAATATCCATGGCGCGAAGGTAGTGCTCTGTATTTGGTGGGATCATATGGGTGTGCTGTATTATGAGCTGCTAAAACCGGGTGAAACCATCAATGGACAACGCTATGAGAGCAGAACCGAAAAACGCCCGGAATATGCGACCAGACACAAGGCAATAATTTTCCATCATGACAACGCTCGGCCCCACGTTGCTACTCCGGTTAAGAACTATTTGGAAAACAGTGGATGGGAAATCTTACCCCACCCGCCTTATAGCCCAGACCCCTACTGACTACCATTTGTTCCGGTCGATGCAGAACGCCCTCACTGAAATACGGTTCACATCAGAGCAGAATATCAAAAATTGGATTGATTCATTCTTGGCTGCCAAGCCGGCGCAGTTCTTTTGGGATGGGATCCACAAATTGCCAGAAAGATGGGAAAAAGTCATAGCTTCAGATGAGCAATACTTTGATTGTATTGTACATGTTTTTCTTAAATAAACGTTCAAATTTTGAAAAAAAAACCGCACGAATTAAGTTATATACCCAATATAATACTGATAAGGATCCTGGATTTTATGTGACTAAGAAGCCAATACATGCTCAAGATTTGGATTCAGTCATGTTCATCTTTAGAATCAAGTATCTGCATTTCCTCCTAGAGGTGGTTTTCGGGCAGCTGATTGTAGAAACACTTGGGAAGGCGGCTTGCTTACATTTCTAATTTGGTCATCTAAGTAATATAGATGTAGCCGCAGACAAAGGGTGTTGATCAACAGCCAGCCGCCTGGCTGTGAATCGCACCAAGGCAACATTATAAAACTTCAGTTAGTGGCGCTGCAGTCCGAGGAGGACCTGGGCCTCAGTCAACAGCAGTCTCCAGCCAGCTCGATCTGGCTTAGTTGGCTGAGGTCACCTGTTTCTACAGCACTGGTATCGGAAACTAACAGTTTATATCCATACTTTCGGTAACGAATAGGTTATAAAAGATGCTGTTGTCAAAAGTCTAAATAAGCAAGCAACTAATTCAGTTTAAGGCCGAATAGAAGTAGAGGGTCATTCATTTCGTTGTTTCAAGTTGGTAGCGCTGGCATTTGACACCTGTCGAACTCATCTATCGTTTGAAGTGTCATTTTATTAGTTGAATGTTTGCCATTTACAATAATGGATCGCGTTAAAATTATTAAAACTAACTACAAAAGTGCTGATTCAAACGTAGCCACTTTTCGCGCATTACGCGATGATTATGGTCGTCATAATCGACCGACTACGCAAGCAATCGGTAAAATTGTGAAGAAATTTGAAGAGAGTGGAAGCGTTACTGATGTCTTAAGGCCTGTGCATCATCGAAATGCACGCTCAGTCGAAAATATTGCTGCTGAAAGTGCAAGTGTTGCTGATGATCCGAATTTATCGATTTCCCGGCGTCACGCAGCAATTGAACGTGTCGTACACCTCACTATGGCGTGATCATGACTGTGGTTCCAACAAGACGGGGCAACAAGCCACACAACACGCCAATTATGGCTTTATTGCGTGAGAAGTTTCCTGGTCGCGTAATTTTACGTTTTAGCGACGTCAACTGGCCACCAAGATCATGCGATGTAACACCGTTAGATATTTTTCTGTAAAGCTACGCAAAAGACCGTGTTTACGCGAATAATCCTCGAACTCTAGCCGCATTAAAAACCAACAAAACTCAAGTTATGGCCGAATCGAAAAATGAAAAATCGAAAAATCAGATTTTTAAAGTAGAAAATGTGGTTATACAGAAAGAGCTAGCAGTATGCTTTGAATGTAACTTAAAGAACTAAGAAATAAGGGAAGAAAATCTCTTAATGTATGGAGCACCGCAGGGTTCCACACTAGGACGTTTTATATTTATCATTTATATAAATGTTACATTCTGTGGATTAGTCGAAAATAAAATTGATAATTGATAAGAAGTATTTGGTTTTCAAAAGCTGGATGGTCGAACAGTCAAGTCGATCATGCGCTAATGAATGCAAGTCACGAAAACAAGGGACAAGAGGGGCAAAAATCGCCTTGGGCTATTTCCTTTTTGCAGTCAAATTTAGAGTTTGATAATCCAACGAGAAAAAGCTGCAAATAATACATAACAAGAAAAAGAAAATCAACGTTAACACCCTGGATAAGCCCAAGCCTACAACGAGCTCCTGAACCAGGTACGCGAGATCAGGAAAGAAGTAAAAAGAGTGGCAAGGCCGGACATGAACCCGTTTTCAGTCAGTGAGGAAGTCATTCTTGCTTTCAATGCAGAGTTTGGCGGAAAGCATTGCCGGTGACTGGGATGGGAACTCTCTCTTCTAATTTTAAGGAAAGGGTATCGTATGTGTTGTGAAGGCTATCCTGTTTAATGTCACACGCAAGACTCTATACGGCTTTTGAACGAACACTTCAAACCTTCGTGCAACACATCAATCGGCACATACCAGATCCACGATCGATTAAATTTTCAAAGTCGGCCAAATCTTAGAAAAGACTATTTCAATTCGAAAACATAGAGTTCAAATTCGAGTATAATGGCGTTTATCGTCTTGGACTCTACACGGTGATGGTCAAATTCAGCTGTGCCTCGTGACGCCCGTAAGGGGATGAACTGTGATGTGATTTCCTGAAACAATTCAACAATTCTATCCAACTGCTGGAAAAGGCAGACGACTTCAAAATTAGTAGCAGTGCCCAACGAAGTATTTGCTCACCGCGTAGGACAATACATCAATATTAACAGTAATAACTTAAAAGTTTATGCCATTGAAGTGTGCGCAAATCTAACCCACGATAAGGGAATGAAGGATATCCCCATCCACATACTTAAGGATGGTCAAGCAGCCATTAAAACATAAGGCTCTAACTAGGCAGTATTTCAGTGCTGCAATACATCAAAGATATCTTCCACAAGACAAAATATAACCTTGGTGGGTGCCTGGTCATAAAGGTTTTGCACTAAATGAAATAGCCGACGAACTGTGGGCTCTATCAGCTGTATCAAGACATGGCTGTAGTACAAAAAAAAGCCAGACTGCGTGCTTCAGCCACAATGCAAGTGTTACCAGACATAGGGGTATTTCGACTGCCCCAGGGCCACTTTATTTTAATGATGAGAAAAATGGTGAAAATGAATAAAATGTTGTTTTTTTTAAATTCACAATTGGTGTTCTGTCTGCAGCTGAAAATGGAACTACTGACTGTTAATGCGAAACTGAACGTACTACTCGTCGCACGTAGTGTAAAGTTATTTTCAGTTTGTCACTTTACGATTACAAACACCGTCAAGTAGAGAAATACAAAAGGGTGTATTTGAGTCTGAGTCGCAGACTGTTGTTGTCGTCACTGACCCTCGCTCAGTGTTGCATTTCAACGAAAACAATAGACTGGACTACAGTAGAGTCATGTACATATTAAACGCCAGCTTAATGTGAATTCAAGAGGGATGCTATGATGACGCTGGCACAATAACACGAGTGCTTGTGCAACCTATATCACATAAGCCATAAGCTGTGCTGCCGTCAAATGAACGCACAGAGGCAGGCAAATAGGGTGGTTAGGAATTAATACACCATGCACAAGTGACACGCGACAATTATTCTCCCTTTTACTGCATCTACAATATATTCATTCACCATCCAACATCTAGCATTAGCAACACACAAGCCCGGACCAAGACTGGAACAATGGTTTCAATTTTCCAAGGAACCAGACGAGGGCCTAATTTTTCTACTATTTTTCAAGGGTAAGGGCGCACAGACGATTCTCTTTTTGGCTTGCTTGGTTTCAGGCATGCGAATTTAAATGATTTATTTGGAAAACCGGCTTAGTCTGGGGCGTAGTTAACACGTGCATTCACTTTAGACAGTTGAACACTCTGTTTGGTGGTGGTGTTGGCCTGTTTGTGTAGAGTAGATTTTGAAGAACCCTGCAACGATTGCTGAAGTAGGAAAATATAAAAATAATCTTGAAATAAGTGGTGTTCCAGGAAAGTTTCCGAATTGCCACCTTTTGTGTTGAACAATCAGAATCAATTGCAAGGGTAGTACGTTTTCAATTGGCGAGTGTCGAGTGCTAAATGCTGAGAAAGTTTGCAAAAATGTTGACATAACACATATTGATTGCTGCCTGTTTATAGGGGTGATAGTGAAAAACCACAGTCTCAACCTCGACACGGTGCTCCTGATTCAAATTGCAACGGCAAACATTGGGTTTAGTTGTTTTAATCAACAAAGTTATGCGGGTAAATGCGAAAAAGGAAGTCCACACAGTTAGGCACTTAAATGTTGCAAGCCAAAGTCAATAGAGACTAAAAACTGACGAAGAAGACTGCTTAACAATACGAGTTTCACAAAAGTTTTTTTTTTGTGAAAATTGTGCTATTTAAGAGTGTAGGGTCGGCGATTTATTGTAGTGGCTCGCTCTCCAATTTGAACCTCAAATTGCGAGGATTTAAATATTTATTTATTTCCTCTTTTGCATGCAACATAATGACGAGACAATTCTTTACAGTAAGTAAGCAGGAACAATTTCTGGCCATCTTTTGTATTCCAAATCCTCATAAGCCTTTATCCTGGTGGTATTTCTACTACCAAGAGCATTTAACCAATATTATTTAGCAATTTAAGATCTTCATAAATACAGAGCTTAGTACACACCTGCCATATTGTTGCAAGTTATTCTTGCAGCAACTTTTTCAGTACTTAGCAATTTGCATTCGTCTCTATTGAGGACAGCAAAAAGGGTGCAAATAGAGTACGATATTGTAACCAACCCATCAGAGTGGCGAAGGGCATCCTTGGCCTTAAACGAAAACTTACAGCAATGTACATATGTACTCGTATCTTTTTGGCCCGGTGTAATATGAGTCTCAGAAGACATAGCAGGAAACCCTTAAAAAAAAAAAAACAAAAAAACGTGGGGAATAAATGCCGATATTGATCTTCAAACAACAAGCCACCGATGCGATGAAAATAGGAAAGGAGGGCCCCCTTTGGAAGCGATGCGCATGCACTGTCTACTCGTATATGACATCCCATTCAGAAACGCACACAGGCTAGTATACTTTACGATTGGATGGTTGATGGATGGAACAATATCGTGTCAAGCACGCACTCCTGCTGATCTAGACAGGACAAGTCAGATTTCGATTATTTTGGAAAATATGTGTTCTAGCTGCCAAGCCATTAGTTAATCCTAGCCAGTGGAGAGTTGGGGGATATCACAAGAGATTGGCAGAGCTTTTACTGACCGCATCTCTGATATAAACCCATTGACATTTACAAGAAGGTTATCAGAAATGCCACCCTTGAAGTGGCAGATTTCGACGATGAGTCGGGTAAACTTAATCAAACAGGAGACCTATTGTGCAATACAACACGAGAGTACACGGGCGGAGTAGAGAACTGTTTTTGACATGTTGCAGCAGAGAAAAAAAATATGAAAAGGAGCAAGTTCGAAAATCGCAAGTTTAAGAAGATCCAAAAGGTGCTTCTAACAAGGATGGGATTTGGAAATTTTACCAAAAGGTTAAGAAATACTACCTTCATCAAAAATTTTCCGGAATTCAGAAAATTAAAAGTACAAGTTTATTCATATAAATCTATATTGTCCCCTTCAAAGTAATCCCCATCGATCGCAACACACTTATGCCAGCGCTTGATCCAATCCTGCGATTTTTCCATTACTTCCTCTCAGCTTCTGAAACGCGTTCCCCGTATTGGTTTTTTAACTCGATTGAACAGAAAGAAGTCACAGGGAACCAAATCAGGTGAATTCGGTGACTGTTGGATGGTATTTGTTGCATTTTTCGTCAAAAAATTACGAATAATGTCTGGCCTTCTGGTGAGCATTGCCTTCTTTTGACTCACGAACACTTTTGAACTGCTCGTGCCACTGGTAAACGACCGTTTTCTTTAGAGAATCGTTGCCGAAACACTTTCCGACGTTCACGTTTTTTACGCAAAATTTAATACAAGTTCGTTGTTGTAAATTGTAAAAAATCGCCAACACACACAGAGATAGATGTAATCTTGGCTATGTAACTTTTGCAAATGTTAAGCTAAGACGCTAAGATTTAGAGGGAATATCAACAACAGATGTACCTACTTAAAAAAAAATAACTCAAATCGGAACAATGGAAGCGCCACACGGTGGTTATTTCGGGAACTTTGATCAAGGTAGTATATGAGGAAAAAACCAGAGACTGGTAAATTTCAAAGAACCAGTTCTGTACGTCAGACTGTCAAATGGCAAAGATAACGTTGTCAGGCGGGACACATACACTTTTATCTGGACGAAGGACGTACAAATTTCTGTCCAACTGACCAAAATAAAATGAACGTCAAAATATTAAAAGTTAAATCCAAAAAAAAAAACCCGCTGGAACCGACTGCATACTTGTCTTGCTATTCTCAGGTGAGCTAAATGATATGAATGCAGAATAGCTGTCCGATTCCATGAACTGGGTGAACAACAGGGTCGTATACATTATTTAAAAATGTCAAAAACTGATCTTTAAAAACTAAATATGGTAGATACAGATCAGTGCGGTTTAGTTCACTACTGTTCAAATATTTATTCTGTAGGAGATCTTAAAAGTGATCCAAGATCACCAAACAGATTTTCACCACCTCTTTTTGAAAAAGGAGGCATACAGAGCCATGTCTGGCCTTGGCTTCCTTATCAAACTCGTTAGATTGTGCAGGGTTTCGACCGAGAGCCCCCTTGCTGTTTCAAATTCAAAAGCAACATCAAGTTTAAGGTTGAAAATGAAAACACTCAGCTTCTTTAACAGTGTTGGGAAGAATAATGCCCAACTCTTAAGCCACTTATGTCCTTAATCTGTCCAACTTCTTTCATATGGAGATGACATTCAAACATATAATAGGGAGGAGCCTTAGGGATCTTAGTGACGTATTTGAAAGTATTGAGGCGGAGCAGAAATGGATCTGCAGGTCGATGAGAGATAAACAATACACATGCATATAGTATGTATGCTTCCATCTAAAAAGGTCAATCAGGGCACAACTAACAAGACCTTCATCATTTCAAAGGATCTTTCAATTCACCCTAATGAGACAATGCAATATACGACGAATTTGCTAGAAATGCGCCACGTGGTTAAAATGGGATGCGTAACTTTGGGGTGCTATTTAGTGACCGATCTGGCTGAAAAGGCATGTTGGTTGCGGATCATGACCACTATCGAGGGGTCAGGCATCCAGGAATTTAAAAACTATGAGAAACTATGAGTATGAGTAGTCCTAAAATTAGATGATGAATTGTCTCGCTAAGCTAGGTAGGTAAAAGCCATTCAAATTGTTTCCTTCCTGTTCGCCAACTCTGACCGTTTTTCTTCCACTGCCTGCTTCAAAGTATCGAGCTGAGAGCAATATTTAATGGCATTTATTGTTTGATTGCATGGAAGTCACTCTGGAGCAACTGGAAGGTAAAGGCACCTCGCCAATCCCACCAAATGCCCAATATAACATTTTTGGAATGCACATCTTGTTTACCGACCGATTGCAGTGTTTCACCAGGAGCGCACCGTGACCTCTTACACCAAATATTGCTATATACGACCCATTTCTTGTCTCCCGTAACAAGGAAAGCATTAAGCGAGTTTTATCTCAACAAAGATTCACAGATCATCATGCGATCTATAATGTTTCTTTCGCTGAGTTCGTGAGGAATCGGAACATATACCTTTTTCGACATTTGAAGACTTTTCTCTGCGAAACTAAATGATTTCCAATGTCGTCAAATGTGATGGGTGGACGTCCAGAGCGAACAGTATCTATCAGCAAGGTCTGTATTTCCTGAACGAAAGCAAATCGTTGACAAACATGGAAAATAAAATCAGTCCAAGGATGGAACCTTGAGGAACACCTTGTAATAAGGGAAAAACAGAGGAAATCCTTCCACCAACAACGACCCTTTGAAAAGTTTAACAGCTCTTTCGCCAAACCCGAAAAAGTGTTTAAGCTTCCATAAAAGAATTTTGTAATTACAAATTGAAAGCTTTCGAAAAATGAAGAAAGCAAAGTAAAGTCATGAGCCCTTTGCCATGGTCTTGCCTTACATCATCCAAAATCTTCACCATTGCCGACTGACAACTATGCCCTTCCCGAAAGCCTGACTGAGAAGAAGTCAATAGAGAGTTGAAGGGTAAGTAGCATTTGATCTGGCGGTATAAGACTCTCTCAAATACTTTTGATAAGCATGGGAGAATACTCATTGGTCTTAAATCGTTAACAGAACTTGCGTTCGATTTTTTGGCAATCGGAATAACCCGTGCATGTTTCGAAGCTTGGGGAAAGGTAGATGTCATAATACACGAATTAATTATGTGGGTTATATGGCTTACAATACTGGGTGAAATTATTTTTAAAAATTTGACTGGTATAACATCTTCACCAATTGGGTTTACAGTCCGTTTGATAAGATCGTATACGAAAAACTCGTTTATGAAAACCGGGTTGGAAGTAGCATTTGCATTAGCAGATAAAAAAAATACTCCTGCTAAAATGCTTCAAATAAAAAAATTTAAAGAGTGTTCAATTTTTATCAGAGACGGAAGTAATTTAAAATGAGTGTCGCGTTTGCGTCATCTTACGAAGCAGTATTCTTGTGCACGCATCCAAAAGGACCGAAAATGTCATACGGAGCAGCTGCTAAATACATGAAAAAGTCAAAAGCATTTGTTAGCAAGTGGGTGCACAGTTATTCCTGAGTTAAAAATGTGGATGATTTGCCGGATCGTGGGTCTACAACAAAAAAAAGCAGGACAAAATGATTATACGCGTGTTTGAAAAAAATCCTCTTCTATCGTTACGTGGAGGACAAGGGATTTTACGTAAAAGGGGTCTAAATGTGTGTTGTGATACGATAAGAAGACGTTTACTAGCCAATAATGTAAAATTTCGAAGCACAATAAAGAAACCACTACTGTCAAAAAAAAAACACGTAGAAAAACGACCCAGTTGGGCCAAGGAGAATTTGGACAGAGTTGGAACAACGTTATTTTTTCGGATGAAGCTTCTTTTTGGGCATGGTCTCCTATCACTCATACCTGGTGTACACAATCCAATAAATTAATCTAGCGGACCGTCAAACACCCGGCAAAGGTGCACGTTTGGGGATGCTTCTCAAAACAAGGATTTGGCAATTTGTTCATGTTTACAAATAACTTAAACGCACCTAACATGGTCAAAATTTATAAGAAGGCTTTATTACCATCTGCCCAAAGGTGATTTAAAAGAAGGAATGAGAATTGGTTCCTGCAAGAAGGTAATGACCCGAAACATCGCAGTCGTTTGTGCAGTGCGTGGAAACAAGAAAATGACGTCGATGTTTTAGATTGGCCATCACAGTCGCTGGATGCAAATCCCATTGAAAATGTTTGGGCATTCATGAAGCTAAAGCTCCAAGGAAAGAAGATCTCGACGGTCAAACAATTATCACGAAAAATACGAGTTGTATGGAGATCTTTGTCTCAAGATTATGCTATAAGTTTTGTAATAAGCATGCCTCGAAGACTCCAAGCATTTATTTATAATGGAGGAGAGTGGACAGCATATTAATTGAAAAGCATTCAAGTAAATAAACAAAATAAACCAGTAAAATTGATTTTTTTTTATACTTATAAGTTGTTCTTTAATTTTTGTCGTGTACGATGTTATCAAACAGACTGTAACTTGATTGAGGCAATGATAGAAAGAAATTACATCAGTCTCAGTTGGTACCTCAAAGTCGACTTGTCTTTGCACTGATTTAAAGGTGTTCGGATGAAAATCAAACATACCACCAGTCATTGCATTGTCAACAAAATGTGCATTTAGCTCATTTGGATTTAACGAACAGTTAGCATTCCCTCATTTGCTAACACCAATCTGCCGAAAGTTCCTGCACAGTTCCTTTGGGGACAAAGACATACTTAGGTTATACATCATCTAAGGTGGGATCTTCCTTCTCAGCAGGTATCGGTTTCAAAGATTCGCCAAAATTCTTTAAGTTCCTTTAAGATCTGCTGTAGCATGAATATTTTTTTGACAGTGGACCTTGTCAAAAACTGCCTGACTACGACAGAAAAAGTTTTTTTGAAGTTGACTTCAGAGGATCGCTCAGTACAACCAACAAAGTTTTGCACATAACATCAAGAAAACCAACAAGTTAGCTGTAAAATTGTTATTGTTGTAAGGAGAGCATCTCTAAATAGGTTACATGTTCTAAGACCGGCAGAAACCCAACCCAAATTGAAACCAAGTATGCAGATTCTTTTTGAACCCAAATCATCCACGATGCTGTCGGTTTTTTCTTGAAACCTATTTTTTATTTATTCTTAGGTGTGCGAACTTCAACCTCAAATTCAATCTTAACCTTAACATTAATCTTATTCCAACTACCAAGGCGTGACTAAGAGCATCTATTCAAGATCTCCATCTTGGATGAGGCCATTCGAAAGTGTCTCTAGATACGGCACACAAGACACAATGTTGTTTTACATCATATCAACCCAATACAAATTTATATTCTTTCAAGAAAATACGTTCCTGGTAATCCAGAGTGTAATTCCAAAATAAAAGATACTGAGAGCGATACGATACTCCTACTTCTTGTTGTTTAATTTCCCAGGAGAAAACAAATGAAAATAATTCGACGTCAATTTCTTTTGCGTCTTCCTTTTGTACATCACTAACTAGAGCACCGAGGAATCCTTCTGAATATTTTCCACATTTGCAAACAAATCATTAACCAGATACAACTGACGGTTCGTTTCTCTGCCTCTTGAATAATGTAGAACAGTTCTTTGAACCCTAACCGTCTATCTGTCTGGCTAATTAATTATATATAGAAATTCTACCTGGATAACGGTTCCCCGGTTGCAAAGTTCAGCACAATGATATGCTGTATGGTGAAAATTTAATAAGCTTCACCTACAAACGGCCCATGACAACGATAACAAAGTCAGTTCTTCAATGCACTCCTATCGGCTTATTTGTATACTTTCCAAAGCAAGTACCGTCCAACGAAGGAGAAGGATACGGGCAAAAAGCAAACTGACTGACTCAGTCACTACTCCCGGACACAAGGAACCACACAAATAAACAGAAAAACAATTTTATATTCGTATTCGTACTACACCAAGTCCATGATTTCTTTGTTGGAACGGAGACGAGAAGAGGAAGTTGTTTGGGGAGTAAGACCACCTCTCTGTTGGGTAGGAGCCTTCTGTTTATGTGTTTGCACAAAACGACAAATGCTACGTTGCGGAAACATTGAGTAATGCCATTAACGTTCAGTTCCATACGGCGGCGCAGGACATTCGCATTTCACAGGTGGATGGAATACGGAACACCAACTATGGCAAGAGGTGCAACAAATACTACCCTACATCCAGATCACGTTGCAGCAAGGATGCATTTCGTCCCTGTTTGTTTTTTTTTTCTTTCTTCCTCCCCAGCAAAAATCCTTTCGGGGATTCACAGCGTATGTAGTGGTGCATGGAATATACAAGTATGGTATACCCATAAAGAAGAGTTCAAGGAATGGTTTTGGATTTAAAGGGTTCAACAATCTCCATTTGTTGTTGTTTCAATTGAAATCTGTTTTTGTTGGTTGAACAAAATAGGAGCAAATACTCGTTAAACTTGTATTGTAGGTGGTAGGTAGGAAGGTACAATGGAATATTTTAGAGGGCACTTTAAAGTTGCTTAGTTAAGCTGCACTAAGTTGGCTTAAGGGTTAACTTTGGAACGTATTTTAACTTATTTCATTTTTTTCTTTGAGTAGGAAAGAAAGTAATAAGAGAAATAGAAAACACTACATTGGAAAAGTTTTCTCATATTTGAAATTCAGAAAGAAGGGTGGGAAATTTTGAAGTGCTGACGTGCTTATGACTGTTATATACTGTTTCCACTGCAGGGTAATGAGAATGAGAATTTCCCAAAAGCGCATGTCAGTCAGTTAGTAACACGTTTACTTTTAAGGGAATTACTTATTTCACATTGCAGCACATGACTGCACCATGTGCTTGTGAAGAAAAGAACAAAAAATGTCAGTAAACCTTGGAATTTATTACAAAGCAAGACTGGTGGCGAGTTCACAAATGTTAGACAATGGAATGCCTTTATACAGTAAACTGTTTACATATTTAATTTCACTTGATAATTAGATGTACTCGTGTTCATTCAAAAGCAAGACCATATAAAAGATACGAGTACATGGCTTGATTCATTTAAATGATGAACTTTTGGCGAACAGAGTAATCCTGTTTAAGGCAGCGGCAAGTGCATCTGACTACTATATTTACGCTGCTGACCTTTTAATGGCTTTTAGGCAGACGTGGTTAGGTTAACTTACGTAAGAGAGGCTGTTACAAAAACAAAAACAATTCCCTTAGGCCTATTGGCATATTGTGGCTGCATGTGGATCGGTGATCCTTCTAATATTGGAACTGCTCGTATTTAAGCTTCTGAAGAAGCATAGGAAACTGTTAAGGTCACTTGTTATTTAGTTCTTTGGAAAACAGCTGAACATGTGGAAAGTAGGTGAAAGATTGTCTCCTTATCCGCACCTTCTACAGAAGTCCCCTGTAAAAGCACCAAGCCTTCCTGCGTACTTTTCTATAAGATAGTGTCCACTGATAAAACCTTTTGTTTGAAAGACCAAATTTTAAGAGCGACGATCCAGCTTTGACCAGATTTGTTTGGTCGCTAGACATGTTTACCGAACAGTCCATCCAAGGTTTGTTCTTCTATAAGCATCCAGCTTTGGTAAAAATTTGAATATAGCGATTGGTACTCATATATAGGTTCCAAATTTGGCGAGTTCGTCGGCCCTACAGTTCCCTGGAATATCTCTATGCCCCGACATTAGATGAAGGTTAAGCTGATTTGCCATCTCCACGAAAGATGAGAATTTGCAGATATCAGGTTTTTGTTAAGCCACATCAGGACTCCAACAAAACAAGATAGAGATATTCTTTTTTTAGTATCGGGTCTATGATTGGAATTTTGTATTTTGTATTTTTGGTAAAGAGAACAATTAAGAGTTTTATGGAGGTTCCCTCCCAATCAACAACGATCCGTTCAATGGGTTGATCTGTAAAGATTTTACTTTAAGAGTTCTTTAATAATATTAAGATACTTTTCTGTCATCCGCATAGGTAACCACTCACTTAAAGGTGTATCACCAGTTCATTGACTACTAAGTTACAGAGACGGGTGGAAAGGACACCGCTTTGGGACGTACATCTGCTGTCACACCATCGCAGAAGCCTTAACCATTTTGGGATTGATCACCCTGCTTTTTGGTTCAACTCTCCAAACTCTCCAACCGAGTCACCTTCCCTCAGAGTACCGTTTAGTTGATGCTATTAAAGGCACCTTCTTTGTCCAAGAACTTGACCATTGTGTACTCTCTATAATGTAAAGATCGTCCAATATGGCTAGTCAATGAATGTAGAGCTGCTTGCCTCGACTTTCCTTTTTACAGACGGCATGTTGAGCCATAGGCAAAATTCTTAGATCAATTCTATATCGTAAATGGATATCAATCAAAGTTTTCAGAAGGAAAGATGATAGACTAATAGGTCTGAGGTTCTTTGGGACAACGTAAGAACATTTTCCAGTTTTAGAGCTGACATTGACTTCCCTTGTGACAGGGGTCATTTCTATGCAGCTCCTCGTCATATTGTCAAGCGTAGCAGGAGGATATCGGAGGACGTTTGTGGTTCTGTGGTTTTATACCACCCGTCCCGTCCGAATTGCATGGTTTGAAGCAATCCAGCGCCAAGAGTAGGTTGGTTGAAGTGATCATATGGAGGTTGTTACTGGTCGTGAAGAGGGAGTTACTTGGAAAATGTGTATCCAGTAGAAGGTTAAATCATTACTTAAGGTCGTCCAAGAGCTTGAAAAAATTGAAATTTTTAGCAAACTACGTTGCGGTCTGTTACCCCCATCTTCACAGGAAGTTTCGGCAGGTCATTTCTTAGCTCATAAAGATAATGCCAATATGTAGTCAATAAGAGTACCCATAGTCCCTAGCTCCTCAGTAAGCACTATCTTCAAAAAATCTATCCATCTGCTCTAACACTGATCGATATCATCACCCAAAGTATCTTCTAAGAGTCTATGAAGGTAATTCAATGACAGGCAAGAAAATTGTATCTATATCGTCGAGAGCAAGACTTCACTGTGGCAATACTATCGTCAAAGTGATTAAAGAGTCTACATTAACTCCAGGAATGACACCCAGCCCAGGAAGCTGAAGCGAACCATTACTATAAATAACTGCTCCTTCTTTAATTATGCGAAGCAAATGGCTTTAAAACTTCTAATTTAGAAGGCATAATGCACGTACAGTTCTGCCAAATGAACCCCATTGCAGGAAAAAAGAAAACATTATTCATCCAATATTTTGTTGGAATCAGCGTTGTTACACTATACAAACATAGAACAAGTCGACTAAACTGACTCGGCCACATCAAGCTAATTTTTTTTTTAGGAAAGGGGATTTCCGAGTCACAGCTATCGCAGATATCAGTGCGCTGGGTTTGGGCAACACAAAGGAGTTGCTTAAACAAACTCACATCATCTGTTTTGAAGAGTGGAGTGCAATACTTGATCTGACACGACAAAATTTTCATCGGCTTGTTCGCAATGAAGAAGCTTTGGCATTTTTGTATGACAGAATGTCGACGACTGTGTCTACGTGTTGATATTCATTGGACATTTCTAAAACATCGCTAAGCCGGATTGTCAAACATGTTCTGAAGTTGTCGCCACAGAAAATTCATTTGGTGCAAGAATTTCTACCATGCGATGCGTGGTATTTGCTTAATGATATTCCAATAAATTCCTATATCTAGACAGAGAGAGTTCCAACTTTTTAACAACTTCATTACGAGCGATGAAGCACACTTATTTTTTAAATGGATATTTGAACAAGCGAACTGCCAAATCCGGGGTACGAAGAATCCGAGTGCGCTGCATCAGCGTCAATTAAGAACTGTTTGGTGCAGAACAATGGTCGTAGACATTGCTTCATGTTTTTTTAAAAAGATGATGAACATCCACAAACTATAACTGGTGCAAGCTCAGAACAACCCTTATACACTATCGGACAAATTAAAGTGCAAAAGCAGCTGATTCATCCTGTTAAGTTAATAGCAAAGGACATTTATGCCTCAATTGTTATGTGCTGACATCATACACATGTCTGTTCACAGTTTTGTAAAAAAAATAACTGTAAATTGCTTTTGTTTACTTGCTATCAGTTGTGGAAACTCTGCAGCAGTTGTATTTAAGCCGCGACAAAATAAAGTGCATATTGTGTTTTGTGTGCGGTGTGCTGGAATATTTCCGAAAGTTTTCAAATTTTTCAAAACAGATCTTTACAATCAACAAAAAACTAAAAGGTAGAAGCATTCAATTAAAATTTAGAATTTAATTTTCAGTCCCAAATTTTGTTTTAATTCGGTAAGGCTTTGGTATGAAATCGCTAACACCTGAAGTAAAGGAACTGCTGGTTTTGGACCGTCAAAGTGGATTGACATTCCATAAACTTGCAGAAAAATATTGACCATCAATCTCTGGAGCAAGGAAGATCTGCCTTTTCTTTGAACAACGAGAAGACTACTGCAACTGTTGACCGGAGAATTAAAATTGAGGTCAGGAAAAACCCGTTATCTTCAGTCAGGATTATCAAGGAAGGCCTGAGATTGAATATCAAACCAAGGACGGTACAAAGGCGACTCCAAGAAAGCGGCTTAAAAATCTTTTTTGCGAAGAAAAAGCCTATGCTTTGTTTAATTAACATCAAAAAACGCATCGCCTTCGCAAGAAAGCTTTTACTAAAGCCGCAAATATTCTGGCAAAATGTAATTTGTTCCGACTAGTCCAAATTTAAATTGAAAAACCCTTAAACAAGATAGCGAGTTTGGTGCAGACCATCCGAAAGGCTAAGCCAAAGGTGGATTCAAAAAACCGTGAAACACGGAAGAGGTCGATAATGGTCTGGGGATGTTTCTTCTTTAGCAGCGTTGGAAATCTTGTCAAAATTGACACCAAAATGACGGGTCCAACGTACGTCAACATTATTATGGAAAATTTAGCTTCTTCTGCTTCTAATATGTCTTTGGGAAGTTATATTTTCCTACAAGATAACGACCCAAAGCATACGAGCAAAGTCGCTAAGGAGTTTTTTACCCAAAATAATGTTGACGTATTGGAATTGTCACCTCAGTCCCCATACCTGAACCCGATTGAGCACCTGTGGTCCATTTTGGATGACAGAATTCCACTGGATCTTTTTGGGAAAGTCTTCAAAATGAATGGGAGAAAATTCCAGGGGACATGTTAAAGAATCTGGTGTCCAGCATGCCCAAGCGTCTTGAGGCAGTGATACAAAATAAAGGAGGAGCCACTAGTTATTAAGTTCTTTTTACATTTCTGAAGCTGAATTTTGAGAATTTGATTTGCTTTTGTTACTTTTTTTTTAATTAACACTTTATTTTGTCCTCTTACATGAATTTTTTTTTTTTTTTAATATTGCTGTATCTTTTTAATTTTCAAATGAATTTTGTAAATGATTTAAATAGTTCAACAGTTATGAATAACAAAGTTTTGAAAAAAAATAAAACCAAAAAAAATCAGCGTTGTAACGCTTTTACAACTAAGAAATGTTTCTGAGTTTGCTTTTGCACTTTATTTTATTCGACAGTGTATATAATCCCAGCAGGAAAAAACCACAGAACCCACCGCAGGGGCTACAATAGAGGTTCTTAGTGAATTTTTCTGTGACGGACCAATTTTGAAAAAATTCATACTCCGCTTGGCTATCACCTGTTCACTACATGGAAAATTTTGAGAAAACTTATCGGTCTACAGTCGTATAAGACCCACTTGGTGCAGGAACTAAAGTCACGAGATAATGGCTTGCTTTGTGTTTTTGAGCAACTGGATTTCCTAAGTTTTTTTAAGGGCATCCTTTGACTCAATATGTTTTCATTGCAAGCCCATTAAAAAACCTCTTGGAGTACCTCAAGGTAGCCACATTGGGTCCGCATTATTCAATCTAACAATTAACGATGCCGACTCTTTTATCGAAAGTTCATATACGAATATATACGCCTGAGCTGACGACATAAAAATCTTCAAACATAGCTCATCTCCTTCTGATTGTTATTAACTGCAAGATGATCTGAATATATGTTCCACTTGGTGACACTCGAATTTCCTTGAACTAAATGTTAACAAGTGCCGAATAATAATATATGTAAACAATTTCTCTCTTTAGCAAACGCTGGACTAAGCAAGCCGTATGTCACTTAATCCCTAAGCCAAGTTTGGTCACCTCATTAAACAACATATATTTTGAGTAGAAGCCGTACATCGTAAGTATCCCCGTTTCGTCTTACGAAAACTTCCCTGCATTGAGGACATGGACTGAGATTCTTACGTTGATTGACTAAACTTTATACACTTACAGAGCAAGGAGTTTGCCTGAAATTTTCAACAAAATATCATGGGCGGAATCGTTGAAAATGTTAAGTAAGAGTATGGGGACTCGACAATTTCAGAAACACAAGCCTCGTTCCAGTCGTCCAACCACCAGTATGACTGACGTTAACATCGAACAAGTTAAGAAAATTTTCCTCGCAAATCGTCGTGTGAGCATCAGGCAGATAATAGCTGATCTTGGGGTCTTGTTTGGATCGGTACAGAGCATTATGCACGATGTTTTCGGCATGAAACGAGTTGAAGCGCGGCTTGTGCCGAAAGTGCTGAATTTGTTGCAAAAACAGCAATACATTGATGTCGCTAAAGAAATGATTTCTTCGACATCGAAACTAAGTAACAACCATCGGAATTGCGCTTCTCAGAAGAGTCAAAACCCAAAAAAACACGACAGCCTCGATCCAAATTTAAGGCTGTGTTGACAGTTTTCTTTGAATGCCGTGGTGTGGTCCATTCCGAATTTCTTCCGCCAGGCCAGGCAGTGAATGACGAGTATTACGTGAGCGTATTAAAGCGCTTAAAGGGGAAATGCTTATCGCAAGAAGCCAGAATATCGGAGAAATAACTCGTAGTTTCTTCACCATGACAACGCACCGGCTAACACACCCCATCTTGTACGCTACTATTTGATCAAAAACAAAGTTCATACAGTTCCGCAAGCTCTGTATTCACCTGACTTGGGTCCTCGTGACTTTTCCTATTCCCACGACTCAAGTTTCCACTTTGCATTTCTAGAAGATTAAAGGAGAATTCGCAGAAGGAGCTGAAGGTTCTTTAAAGAAGACATCCTTTATGGAGTGCTGAAAATAAGTACGCTCTTCTTGATCTTGTAGAAAAGCCCTTGACACCATTGGACGTCCACATGTATGTCAATTACATTTCAGCTTGTCATTGTACAATTTTAGTTGTACAACTCGTATATCTAGGTTTTTGCGTCCTTCCGCATTCCGTCAAGTGCCGTATGTCACACATTTCTCCAATAATCAACACTTTCAAGGCTTTCTACTCATATTACGGATACAAGGATCAATAATTTCACTCTCAACTTTCATTTTCGTTTCATTTGGTTTTTTTTTTTTTGTATATGTACGAGTAGTGTTCCGAACGTGTCTAGGGTGGTGATTGGGTGCCTTGATAAATATTTTCTGAGTCATTTTCTACAAGGGTTAAAAATTCCCTGTCACTACCTACATACTTCCTTTTTGCTTTGACTTGTTTCTACCAGTTATCCACTTATATATGTATGTGTATGCACAAATATATGGGGAGCAACGAAGGATATACGAGTAATCGATGACATGAAAATAAAAATAAAATAAAAAGGAAGGAAGCTTAATTCGGAAATGAGTGCAAAGATGAGGGTCCGAAAGATGAGTCATCAAGTTTAAAGCAAATTGCATTTGCTGCTTGGAAGGTTAGTCATTCATTGGCTTTGGGTTAGGTTAAGTTTGTATTTCTAACTTTTTTTTTCTATGGAGAAAATTAAATGCAAAAGGGAAGAGGTTCGTTTGCTTTATTTGTTGGAGCAAAGGCAGTGAAATGGGTTGTGATTGACATGTAATTGAAAGTGTAAATAAAATGGATATTGGCGCCGTTCTGTTCAATCGATCGATACTTTAAATTGGATTCCTTCTTGTAGTGTTTAAGGGGGGCGTATGTGTATGTATGTAGGCGTATTTAATTAAGGATTTGTAATTGAGGACAAATTGACAGTAATAACTTAAAAAGAAAGGGTTGTGCTCAGCCACAATATTCTAGTTTAAAATAATGCTTTCCATTAACAAGAACTTTGGTTTGCTAAAGATCTAGGTATCTGCCAACAATCCTCAATAATCTCTGATCTGCCTCAACTTACGCTCTCACTAGAATTCCAGGAGCTATGGAACTAGAAAATCTCACAAGACTTATGTGAAAAAGAGTTAAATCTTAAGGGATGTAAGGGCAAAGGAATATAAAAAGTATATTTGCATATTGAGATCACCCAGGACTTGCTTTATTTTTGAAAAGATCGGAGAACTAAGTATGATCGACCAAAGCCCCGATCGGACTGGAAACACTCGGGAGATGCATTTAACATATATCTTTCTATCGAATCTAATCTCCAGATCCTTCAGAGAGGAATATGCTTTCTTGGATGACAACTCAATCCATTTCTACACCGTTGGTGGTAGTGTTTTTGCCGATTAGCTTAACCTTTGCCTCTCCTTCCGGCTTTTCAATCACTGTAGCGTGGCGTGTTCTAGATGGAATTCTGGCAATTAAGGTAGCCCTGTCCTGGCTTAAGAAAAATGTAATATCTGTAATTGATATCTGCATCTTTTCCGATAGTCAGGCCGCTATCAAATCCCTGGACTCTTGTTCTCATAATTCAAAAACAGTCATGGACTGCCGATCATCTCTAACGGTGATGGAGGATCAGTTTAACATACACCTTTGTTGGGTGCCGGGGCATATATATATTCCAGGTAAAAAGTAATATTGGTATACCTATCGTTACGTGCAATCCAAAACCACAGGTGGACGGTTAGATTGACATATTTGTAGTGTTTAAGGGGCGACCAAACATGTCTTGCCAAAACTAGATCTGGATCGTTCCAAGAGTTTAGTCCTTCTAAATAGAAAACATCTTAGCCCCATCATAGGTGTGATCACTGGACACTGCCTTCTAGATAAACATGTAAGAAGGCTTGGCCTGTTTAATAACGACTTTTGCAGAAGCTGCATGGACGAGGAGGAGGAGGAGACAATCCCTCACCTTCTCTGTACATGTCCAGTTCTCTCCCAGTTCTACAATGACTTAAGTGCCTTAAGAAACACAGACATCAAAAGTCTCCTACGCTTTATCAAAATCTCCAAATGGTTTCTGGAGTAGCAGGATCACTGATTCACGTAGCATCACAACGGGCCAATAAGCCTAAGTGGCTTGGTTTTTTTTTTTCCAACCGCCACTTTAACCTATTCAATTTATCTATCGAGTCGAAAGAAGTCTGTCTCTCGAAACACGCTTCCAACCTAAAGTCACGTACAACCAACTTTTGGAATTACTAGAACTGCAACGTGCCATACTAGTATCTTGTATTTTTGCGGTGACGTTAGTGTTCATTAAAAAGAGTGTGGTGCGTCCTTCGTTGGCTTCAAATTGCCTGGAATCTATGGCATATACCAACATCCATTCGACAGGGAAAGAGGCAGGAGCGGAGGTTTTTCAAGCATAGAAACTCAATAAACACTTGTTGTGCCGTTTTGCTACCACGACTCAGTTGTTTACTTGTAACGTAACTCAAATCCCAGCTTAAGTTGGGCACTTACAAAGAATGCGGGTAAGACATTTTTTTCTCATTACGCTTGACTAGAAGCAGAGGAGCTTGAGTAAAGGTAGTCATTGTCTGATTAGTTTTGAGGAGGTAGTAGCTGGATTAATCAGTGAGGATAGCAACGTTTAGGGTCGATTGAAGCGAGTTTATCAGTCAAGTCAAAGCTGGGCTCGTGGTCTAGTGGTGAACAATTCCGAATCCCCTTTCCAAGAGCTGAACAGAGAGAATCTTTCTTGGTACAAGTGTGAACGCTCTTCAAGTTTTAAACCGAATTTTGACTCCAGATGCCTACTGAGGCATTATGTGATGGAAGGCGGCAACAACGGTTTTTGGTTCTCTGATAGTTCTATCATTTTTGCAAAGATTATGCCTAAGGGCTAGGACAGACATCCCTGAAGAACTACTAGAATTGGGCTTCATCAAAGCTGGTCTAAGTTAACAATTACTGAATGGCTTCATTTTCCTTTTTTTCATCGAAGCAAGGTACATGTTTTGTGATATGGACAGTTTTGAAGGTTTTCGTGTAGTGAAGCTATACAGATACTCTGTATCCCGTCAAAAACTAAGTCACAAAGATGTGTTGCAATAAATCCGTTTTATTCTCTTATCGATCGGTGGTAGATGACAATGTGCCCATCTTCTTTTAAGGGATCAGTTCCATTGTTGTTCCGGGATTGCGCTGGCTTTGTTTAGGAAGCATGTTGACAAGTAGACAGATTCGACGAGTAAAGCATCATCGAAACGCACTAATGAACTAAATGTGCCAAGGCGATGGACGTATGCGACTCCTCGAACACAACAACTTACGTTTATGGCCCTTGAACATACTTCCGCTGCGTGAGTCAGTATAGACTTCGTAACTGCAGCCCGGAGTCTCCAATACTAAACCTCAGGCTTGTTCTCTTACAGTCAATATAGGTAATGTTTACTACTGATGACTATCTAGACTATAGCAGCTCCGAAATGCAAACTTATGAAACAGTTTCGTACCCTACAACTGTAATTGTCATTTTCCTACTCGTAATAAGTCGGTACACCGGTGCTAGTAGACCAGCAACGCGTAGTTGCAAGCGTTTCGTTGCTATAGAACTATTTTTCTTTTGGCGTTCTTACCGCAACCACAATGTCATCTCCTAATCTAATAATCAACGCTTCACGGAAAATCTCTAAGTGTGAAATTACATAATGTTGCATAGTATGCGACCTTAAACTGAGCCTTGTGGCACACCGACAGAACGCTTTAACTCCATCGTTAAGATCATAGTGAAGAGAATTTTATTTGACAAATACTTCACTATCGTTTAGCGGAAGAATGGTTCAGAATTCGTTTTCGGTTCATGTGGGAAAGGGAAAAAAGAAGTTGTTCAATCGCCTTGCCTTTACCAAACTAATTCGACAGAAAAAGGCTTCAATGGACGCAGGCAGAAGGCTTACTGCGCTTAGGACATTCTGTGTCCTGAAAATCAAAAACTTAATAGGCAAAGACTGAGTCTATGTTAGGACTACCTCCCTCGCTAGTAGAGGCATAGAGAGTTGAGTTTTTGTCAGTGCAACGTTGTGTTGCTTACAATTTTTAGGCTCTTTATATGTTTTTAAACGTCTCTGAAAAAAAGCAGCATTTATGCCACCTAGCAGAAAAGACGTAAACTGTTACTGGGATTTTAGCTGAAAATTAAACAGCTTACAAGGCGTACGACTGCCCGGCTTACGTTTGGATAAGAGTGCCGGTATTAGTCCCTGATGTGGTTAGAGTTGTTTCTGATGCGCCTTATCACTGAAGAAATGACTTATGACAGGGAAATTTCATTAAAGAAACATACTGACGAGCAGTAAAATGGACTAATTCTCTGTCTAGTTGATTTGTTGTGTCGGAAATCGCCCCGCTACTAAGTAGCTCAAGAAGAGTTCTTGAATTCCCTCCTCCTTAACTTCTTTGGAAATTCGGTAGACTTAGGGATTCTAGGAAGTACAACTTCGTATTCAAGTAAAGATTAATTCAAGATTTATGAGAATTCTGTTGTAAGAAACAACTAATAGAAAGTCTTCTTAATGGGAATCACCTACAATGCGTCAACGATTTATAAAAGAAAGATTAGCTAGTGATTCACTAAAAGAAATTGCTGTCCATCAATTTTTATTTTATGATATACTGATCAGCGGCCCAAAAGATCCTCTTACGTAGCTTAATGTATGCACATGATGTGATATTCAAAAGTGTCAGTTCATAGCATTTTCATTAGTCAGCTTCGAGTTGTGAAGCTCGAATCAGCTTTCTAAATTTAGCCAGCAAATTCATCCCTTTCTGGATATGGGTAGACACTTAAATCGGCCTCAAACTCTCAAGCCGTTATAGGTGTTAAAAAAAACCCTTTCCTTACCGAGCGGCACACCTTTCTTTCAGAGGATATCTTCCGCCTCTCAAAAACTGTCCAGCCCATATCCTCAGCCGCTAAAATTATGGCTACCTAAACAGCTACCCTTATAAAGCTTCAATTTAAATAAAATGACTAAACCTTTGCCAAGAAACGTCTGTCTACAAGTACGTATGCAATGTTTGTCACTTCAGCAAGACAAATTTCAAACGAAAACCGCCGCCAACTGACCATGACATTGTCAATGGCCTGGCCGTGAAAAGTTTCCATTTTCAGAACCATTAAATGTATGGAACTTCCTTTGCACACTGCTTAACATTTATCATATTCTCAGACAAAACACGCCTGAAAGAAATGTTAGACGACATTTTAACCACAAATTATTGGAACGTGTTGTGATTAATAAATCTATTTAGCCTGGCAACACGTAACACATCCAAAAAGGAGTCTAGTGTTTTATGTGAATCAAAATTCAAATGCTCGATGAATTTCAATAGGGCAACCTTTATTAGCTTAAATTTAGCCTCCTGCACAGAAATAGTTGGATCATTTTATTTTTTTCCAGAGTCCAAAGATGGCCATAACACGTGGTTCTGTTTGCTTAAAAAAGTGCGCATTAATTAATGAGTACGTTGGAAATGACCAGGTGCAGAGGAAGTACGTTTACAACAAATAAAAAATAAAAAAAAAAGTCACCATATCGTCAGCACAGTATGAAGGTACGTAGATTGATTTGCTTACGAGGCAGAATGCGCTTAATTGGAAAAGAATGTGGTAAGTAGTTGGTTTCCCTGTGAAATTCCGAGAACGTGGGTGGTTTGGGAATGTGATGAAAGATAGGAATGCATAAACTTATTGGACATAAGGAATAGCTACTTAACCAACCCTTAAGTTGCTGTATCCAGTTTGATCAGATTTTTAGAAAACGCGTTCATGAAATAGCATGTCGACTAAATGTTTGTTAGATCTGTGTTTGATTAAAGTAAGCCATAAACCGTTTTGCAGTATGTTAGAATCTCACGACATTTAATCGCTGTCTATCCAGCACAATTCTTAGCATTTTCGTCGAGTACAAGACATTCCGAATGCCATAATGATTTCCCAACATTATAACTTACAAACATTTAAAACCAACGTACATCGGTACCTCTCTTTCTTTCTTCACTAACTTCCCATCGAATGCGCTTTGCCCAAACATTTTAAGGGTGTTCATAACTGCTTGAGCGCGCGCTTATAAAAAATAAAAAAATCTGTCAGAAAGTTGTCACCTTCGAACTAAAGTAAAATAAATTCGGTGTTGTTGTTAATTTTAGCCAGCTCAGAAAATAAATAAACGAGAAGCTTTAAATTTCAGATAAAAAAAAAACTTGTGATGATAAATCCTTGATAGATAAGTTATAGGTTAAATACCCAAGTACTACACCGAAAAGCCAAAGAAGTTATATCTAGCGTCATTACCCTTTAGGCCATTAATTTTAAGCCTTCAACAGGCAAGACTTTCGCTGGTAAAAAAGTCTGAGTTCGAAGTCGACAAAAAACTCTTAGGCTCGCTATCTGTGCACAAAATCGATAAGGCAAACAACATAGTGTGTGAGACCAAGCCCTCGACATGTGAGGTTTATCTTCGAAATTGCTCTTAAGCAAAAACAACAACTGTGGCGCTGACAGCCCGTCCATGGCCTAGCTTTTTGACACTCATTTGTGTTGCTCATGTTTTCATTTTTGTCACATCTGAGCGGGGCCTACGGTTTATCGCCGAGTCCGAACGGCACTCCTTAGAAGCTTTTTCGTAGGCAATTTGTTTTTTTCTTTAAGGAGTTTGCCATTGCCCGCCGAAAGGGTGATGGCGATTTGAAAAATTGTTGAACCCACACTCTCTGCATGATAGTCCAATGAGCTAACTATCGCGCCATCGCTATCGCCAAGCAAAAACAAACAGTGAAGGAAAAACACAGAAATTGTTAGTCAGGTTATATTCTACGCTCGAATCAATGCGACAAAAGTTTTAGTAATCTTTATCTGAAAGATAAAGTTGGATAATGTTCTAAAAGAATACATTCACTGCTCCATTTTGAATAATTCCTTGAGGGTCAATCAGATGCTTAACAGTCCTAATTTTTAAGTGATTTCTTTGTTTTTGTATGTTGACGAACACCAAGAAACCATGGACCAGAATAAAATTAGGCATTTTCGACAGATTGTACAAATAAGTCAATTGTTAGTCTATCTATCGATGAGATGCTCTTCGTAGGCGGAGATTTAAATGGCCACGTCGGAGAAACAAATGTTGATTATGAGGACTGCCACGGCGGTAAGGGCTTTGGAACCAGAAATTCAGCTGGCGAAGACATCCTTGTAGCGTGTAGGGCTTACGGCTTAACCGTCTTAAATACAATGTTTATTCAACATCAACGACATCTTATCACCTATAGCAGCGGAGGCCACGAAACGCAAATAGATTATCACCTCTGCAAAATGTCGATGAGAAACCGTGTTAAGGACTGTAAAGTAATACTTGGAGAATCGCTAGTAAGCCAACACCGTCTGCTCATTACAGAATTTTTCACAGCGGAACCACCGAAAACACGGGCATCGTTTGGAAAGCCAAAAATCCGGTGGTATAATCTATCGAAGGAACGAAGCGCAAGATTTATCGCACTGGCTAAAGAAGTACTTCACAATATAAACGGTATCGCAGACTCACTTAGCCCGCAAGAAATGTGGAACAGCATGCACGAGGAATGCATAACACTCGCAAAGTCCCATCTGGGGACTATATCGAAATACCATCACGTCGGCAAAGAAACATGGTGGTGGAATGACGAAACCAAACGAGCTGTGGCCGACAAGAAGAGTGCATTCCAAGCGTGGACAAAATGCGATCGGAGCGACGATATCGAAAAAGCTCGACTGGCTCTTGAATACGAGCGTCTTAAAAAGATCGCAAAGAAAGTCCTGGCTCGAACTCGAACGGCAGAAGCGGAAAACCTGTACCAGGAGTTGGAACAAATATCCTCACGATCGGCAGATAGAAGACAAGCTATCCAAGAAGTTCAAACGTCGTACAGTACCAAAATGCCAAATATTTTTAAGCTCGCTGCACAGAGGAGAAAAAATTCAATGGAAATAACTTCGCCGAAATACATCAAAAACGCAGACGGTCGCTTAATAACAAATGAAAATGAAATTTGTGACCGGTGGCTTGAATACTGCAAGGAGTTGCTTAACAAACAGTTTCCACGTGATATCGTGCCGACAGCTGGTCTATTCGAGGAGGAAGTTTCGGACTTTTCAATCGAAGAAATAAGTACAGCAATCGGAAAAATGAAGCGGGGGAAAGCGGCGGGACCAGACAGCATTCCATCAGAGTTTTGGTCGAAGATGGAGGCTATCGAAACTTTTAAATAAATTAAAATGTGGACAACCTATGCCGAATCAACGGAGAAGTAGCTTCTTGGTTGCATTATACAAAGGAAAAGGCGACACTCGAGAATGCAACAACTACCGTTCAATCAAGCTTATGTCACACACAATGAAAATCGTCGAAAGAGTCTTAAACGAACGTCTTCGGCAAATAATAGAGCTCGATAATAGCCAGTGTGGATTTGTTGAAGGAAGATCGACGGTGGACGCTATCCAAAGCCTACGAATAATAATGGAATAGCACCGAGATTCGTCTAAGGATTTACACATGGTATTTATCGACCTCGAGAAAGCATTCGATCGAGTGCCTAGGGATCTCATATGGGCCGCGCTGAGGTCTCAAAACGTACCGGAAACGAATGTTAGAATAATACAAGACATGTACGGAAACGTGAAAACTGCGGTTAAAAGCTCTGCTGGACTAACGAGAGAATTTCCAGTTAATGTCGGAGTGCATCAAGGAAGCGTACTTAGTCCTTTCCTCTTTAACGTAGTATTCGACTATATTTTAAAAGACTGCATGCGCGAAGTAAATGTAACGCCAATTCTCTTCGCTGACGACGCAGTTATACTTAGCGATAACGTCGAAGATTTACAGAACGCCTTAGATTCATGGAGAAATGCGCTAGAGAGAAACGGGTTTACAATAAGTCGTTCAAAGACGGAGCATTTGACGTGCCCATTTGCGCATCCATTGCGACCTGTTCCGGATATAATGTTAGACGGAATAATTCTTCCGAAAAGCACTATCTTTAAGTACTTAGGATCAATCGTTAACATGGAAGCGAAATGTGACGACGACGTAAACCACAGAGTGAGTGTGGGATGGATGAAATGGCGGGAAAATTCGGGAATCTTTTGCGACCGAAAATTTCCACTTAAATCAAAGGGGAAACTCTACACCACGGTTGTTAGACCAGCTCTTATATACGGTTCACAGTGCTGGACAGTGTACGAAGCGTTTAAAAACAAAATGACGGCAGCGGAAATGAAAATGTTAAGGATGTCTAGTGGAGTCACTAAACGCGATTGTATTAGATCTACGCGTATAAGAGGAAGTCTACATATAAAGAATTCGATAACCGAACAGCTTGAGGCGAATAGAATAAGTTGGTATTGCCACGTTGAAAGAAGATCTGCGGAAAATCCGGTTAAAAAGGCACTATCAACTAAGGTCACTCCAACTGTAAGAAAACGAGGTCGGAAATAAAATTCCTGGATTTCTCAGATGGCAAATGCGCGATCCAGGACCGAGCATTATGTAGACGCGTTCTGCGGTCTGCGACATTAGCCAACCCCATAAGCGGAGCAGCAGCGATGCAGTAAAAATGGGAAACTCGTTACGCATAAGTTCGTATAACGAGGAAAGGGTTAATAAAAGGATAAGAAGAAGAAAAAGTCAATTGTTAGTCTTTGAAACTGAGATGATTTTTCGGTTAAAATATAAAGTTATTACTCAGACTAAGTAAGTAAGTTCTTTGTTACTTCATGGCGCCTAAAATAACTAAAATAAGAATCATTCTGAAAAGAAATTTCTTATTCCTTAGAAGGATATAGGCTCCAGCTTCTTTTTTTCGATAGGGCTATCGAGCCGACTTTGTCCCTTATCTTCACAGGCGCAATATACCTTTAACGCAGCTAACATTCGATTGAGTGGTGTTCAGAATTTCTGCTTTTGTATAAACGTTCAAATAATCGTGAATTTAGAAACACTGTTCGATATCCGTCACTTTCTGTATGGGTTTTGTCCTCAACCAACAAGCCTTTCCAATCGAATTAGATATTGACCAGTTATCCCTAATTGCCGACTCCAAATTATTTGTTTTTCAGTGGTCAACATAAAGGATAGATTTATCACAATTTTAATGCACTTGAAAAATCTTTGGACTAGAGTGTTGCGAACATTCCCTTAACTTGCCCAGCTATTCTATTTATTGAATTCGATTGCTTTTAAAGCAGACGTTAGGGAGGAAGGTTTAGATAATTTAGCTCTCAAAGGTTATTAAGTATTCAGTTTTAACAGCTTTTATCAAGAACGACTTTTCTGGCCGAATTAATAGAAAGAGTCTCTGACTTACTCAAACTTGTTGGTGTTTATTGTAAAGTTTAAGCCAAATTATCGACAGCACATTCTTAGCTCCACTTTTGTCGCTTGCAACTGTTAATGTTCTTCGATTTACTTCACTGACAATTATGTGTGACACTAACTGTGGTGAGCTTTGACAGACTTTCCTCTTGTATTTACCTAATAATTTCTTCAAATTCATCACTCAAGATGTACTTGGTTAAGATCTCAACGGAGCAACGGCAATTCTCTACCGTCATACTCCATAAACGGCAGTAGGATGTCGTCTTGTGGCAACAGGAATGCTGCCAAAACTTGAAAACGAGAAGTTTTCGAACTCGAAATGAAGATCGCAGCACACATCAATATAAGTTGTAGAATGTAAGTTCTCAATAGATGCTGGTCGACTTTGACATATCCAAAACGTCATGAACCAAGCTTAGACATATGGTAAACAAACGGTTTTTACACATTAGTGATTTTGTTTTGGCATCGTATACTTTTGGTTGTGGTAAAATGTCTAATTTTGTGTCAAATAATCGCCATTTGCGAAAAGTGTTGATTGTCTTCTTTCATTTGAAGAAAACGGCGGCTGAAGCGCATCGAGAGCTCCAAAAAGTTTACGAAGATGCTGCTCTAAGTGAACAACGTGCTGTGTTTGATTCCTTCGCTTCAAAGACGGTGATATCAATGTTGACGGCTGTCCGCGTGAAGGAAGGCCAAAATCCTTCGAGGACACATTGAATGAGGATCCGTTCCAAACGCAAGGAGAGCTTGCCTTTGCATTAGGAGTTACCCATCCAGCCATTTCTAATCTATTGCATGTGTTGGAAATGATTCAAAATAGAGGAACGTTGAGCGTCGTTTTTCGCCTATGTACAACTGCTCCAGCGGCAAAAAAGGAAGAATGCGATGAACAGTGACGGGTGATGAAAAATGGATTCATCACAGCAACTCAAAGAGAAGAAAGTCATGGAGACTGCGCGGTCATGCTTCTACGTCGTCTACACAGTTTATGCTGTGTATTTGGTGGGATAAGGTCGGTGTTATTTATTATCAACTGTTGAAACCCAATGAAACCATCACTGCTCACTGAGCCGAGCACTTCGCGAAAAACGGTCACAATATGAGCTGAGGCATGAAAAAGTGATTCTAAAGCATAACAACGCTCGGTCTTGCGCTGCCAAACCCGTTAAAACGCTAAAATTGGAAGTCCCATCCGCCATATTCTCCAGATATTGCGCTGTTCGGTTATTACTTGTTCCGTTCGATGGCACTTGGTCGAGCTGATCAAGAATTCCGCTCATATGAAGACATCAAAAAATGGCTTGATTCGTGGATACCCTCAAAAGATAAACACTTTTATCGCAATGGTATTCGAGTTCTGCCAGAAAGGTGGGAACAATTAGTAGCTAGCGATGGGCAATACTTAAATGATTCATTTGTAAGCATTTTTTCACAATTAAGTTACATTTTCATCAAACAAAAACACCGAGAACTTAGTTGCGCATCTTATATTTGTTTTGAAAAATAGGTGAAATTTATCAGAGTTTAACCACTGTGTTAGTTGCTTCGAAAACAGTTATGAATGAAAGAGTGAAATGGAATTCCCTATTTCACAGAAAAAAATCTATTTTGCTATCTTTCTAAAGAAAAGAGAAACTGCCAATGCGTCTTCTGGTAAATCAATAACCAAATCCAACAAATTAAGTCAGTTGTATCCAATTTCAATAAGTGAAAATTATACGTGTATGAGATGGATTTCATAGAATCCCAGTCATACCTCAGTCTTTCATTAAATAGATTGTTGAGTAACTCCCTAGATTAGGAAATGTTTTTTTCCTTTAAAAGGTTAAACTATAGAAGGTTATATCTTTGTTTTCAACCAGATCTTTCAAATTCATCTCGTAGTAATCAGTACTCATGATTTGTCTGAAGAAGTTCCTAAAACCCTTGACTTGCTCCACATTTCCATCTAGAAATTAAGTGACCGGAAGTTGCTTTTATAAGTACTACACTCGTTACATCCCTCTTCTAATCCAGAGTAAGAAATTAAACAAACTCTCTATTAGTGGCTGATCAAACGATTAACATGCTCCATTTGCGAATTTACTTATGCTCACAACAAAGCCCGAGAAGAACATTTATGGAATTAATTTCAAAATGAATGCTTTCTTAACTAAGCTCTACTTGCTGTGACACAAATGAATGTGTCTTCAATTAAATTAGCGCGTTCACAAGACTAAATTATAGTTTATGGTTTCCTTTTTCCACCGGAGCTTTCTAAGAGCGTCTTTCAACTACAATTAGACCCTGTGACACGCCTTAAATTGAAAATAAACCACAAGCTACTCCATTTGATCATATAGATGCAACTTTCAATGACCAATCAATTGACACTTGTAATCTAGAAAATAAATCTCTGATCAAAGCGCTTAAATCTAAATGTTGAATAAAAAAACATAAAAAATCTATCTAGATACTTGATCTGTTGATGACGACATTTTATCTATTTTAACTTTGTTGGATCACTCTACGAGTACTCGTATACAAACATACGAGTACGAGTATGTGTGGATTTGTAATTCTTTTCAAATGAAAAACGTGCACAGAAGAAACGAGAAAAGAACCCGTTTATCCATTTGCGCGCTTTGATGATCATCTTTACAAGTTCACCGGCATATGAATACGAGTATCGATGCCACCATTCCATTCACCACAACGAACAGCTCCATTCTGTCATTCTGGCGGGCGGATCAGTTTTTCGATTTAATTTTCTTCAATTACGCAATGATTGTTGTTTCGTGTATATAGTATATATATATTCAATGACAATTTATATACATATATAGTATATATATTTTTTGAATTATTTTTTGCCACTTCGATTTAGCACTTGGCAATTAAAAACTGGATCACAATGTTTCGACTCCCATAACTGATTCGTTTATTGAACATGCCCCACATGTCACTTCGAAATATGTCGCATTATTTTGGGTGTTCCATTTATTTGTTAGGAACGATGTCACGAAATTGGAGTCATTGCGAGGATACTAGTATCAAGTTTCACAAGTGATTGGAAAGGGAACTCATGTCAGAAAAAAAAAACACTAAACGCCGGAAATTTGATTCAAACTGATTTTGACACCTGAAATTCTACTCTACTCCCTTGTTTCGAAGTCGGGATTTAAAGTCGAAGTCAAATTCGAATTCAAATGAAATATGAACTGTTTCGGTGGGTTATGTCATCGAAAATGACCGTCATGGTCGTGTTCAAAAATGAGAATTAATTTCATGTTAATGAAATCATTTGTTGTTCAATAATTTATGACGGTATAGGCTCGAGCTTGTGGTAAGTTGAACGTGTACTGTACGAATAGTCGCCATGATGTCATTAACTTGTCATTAGTTTATTTCCATTTTAATGAGATATTTGACATTCGGCGTTCGTTCAGTTACCATTTTAAATTGGAATACTTGTCAAACGATTCCCAAGTGAGGTTCTCAGATACATCGAATGGAAAGATTTTCATGGTCATAAATTAAAGATGCATGTAAATTGCTAGCACATCCTTAAACATTATAGACTTATTTGCACGAAATGTCATTTGTTGTTTGTTCAGTTTGACAGACAAAAGAAGGGTGTAACCCTCTAACTTTTATTCCCAAACAGAATAAGACCAAAGGTACGAACATTTTCAAAAAAAAATTATGACAAACTAATCGGGGGATGATGTGTCTACAGTGATTTGGGAATGAGTTTTCAGTTCAATCATTAAAACACGTGCTTCATTGAATCTGTGTCTGTGAAAAGTGTGTGAAATGGAAAACATATTTTAAATGGGTCATCATGGCTGAAATTACATCCGTCCGTCGGAAAATATCACTGTCGGCACGATATGCGTTAATTAATTGCTTTATCGCATGATGAACGAGAATTACACAATACAGATTGTCAATGCTTTGGGAATACGAGTAGTTGGTCGTTTGTTTGTTTGTTTTGTGAGAAATTGTCAACTTGGATACATAAAAACTAAACCCTATCGACGGGTTATTGGCTTGCATGAAGGTAAGAGCATTTACTCGTATAACAAAAAAAAAAAACAAAATTCAATATCGACCGAAAGTTATCATTGTCAAGACATGATTTGTTCTAGATTTGTTACGTCAGATCAGTTATAACACGTAGTGGGGTACAAATACCTGTCTCATTAGTCAGTTTCCCAGAATATGTAGCATACCCCAATGCCAAACTGAACTTTTATTTTCGTAGCAGAAACACGTCTGTATAAAAAGAGCTTTCGAAGTAAATAAAATGCTTCTAAGGATTGCTAAAATTTTCGTCTATAAAACATTGCCAAGAAGCTACATGTACAAGGCTCCAAACAGAACCTTGGAAACAATAGTACCTGAAATATCGTCTAGCAGATGGTGCATTTCAACTGTGCATCGATGATCATGTGTGCATTCAAACGAAGAATCCATTTTCAGATAAGGAAGTGTGAATCTAAGAGATTCTTTAATAAGGCCAAGGGTGGGTAAGGCAAGACAGTGTTGTACTGAATTGTTCTGGGACATTTGTCGACACCACAATTCGCTAAAATATGAGTGCATCATAGCAGGCAAAGAAAATGCTCTGAAAGTAATACTCAATCAGATTGAGGATAAAAGACTGACAAACTGGAAACCGTTCCGTTTCTAGTGTTAGTCTTAAACCAAATTAAGAAACGAATTTGAATGACTTCAACCGTCATAGGATTCAGAAACTTTTACGCAAAATATTTGAAAATGTGAAGAATCAGCTAATAGCCTCAGCTAACAACGAATTCACTGTTAATGACCCTTATACTGCGATTGACGCAAGGCACCACTCTAGTATTTTTGATATTCGAATGTTCTGAGCAGCTAACATCTACTCTTTGGTCTACAGCCCTGTTGTGACCAAGGTACGAATGCGGATATCCGTAACAGCCCAAAGCCAACGAGGAAGATCATCGTCGAAAGCTTGTAATCGCCAGAGACCGCCAGGGCCCTTTCTTATCAAGTTTCAATTAATTTCTCGAAAAATCCAATAGTATCAGCATCGTAGAAGACTCCGGCATTGCTGGCAAAGTGCAATCTGAGAGCCCGTTTATGATGCACTAGGTTTTAACACCCGCTAACAAAGAAGCCTCTGGTTCGATTACGAATGCCGAGAGGCAAGCCTCCAAACCCAACAAAAGGATTAAGCTCGCAAGTTTCACCAAAAAATAAAACGAGCACGCCAAGGCTGTAAAGTCTGAATGGCAGTTTGCTAAAATGAAGAAGAGAATCTCAAATTTGAACCACCACAGTGATGACGAACAACGTCTCACTGTCCATTGAATATGGACGAAGACATACGAGAATGTACGTCCACCTTAACAAGAAGAAGTTAGAGCAGCACTTTTCCCATTTAAGGCCAACCCGATGGCTGCATAAAGTAACAGGTGATGATTGGATGCAGAGCATATATCAACTCATCTAAATTCACTAAAATCTGGGCCGACGAAAACTTGCCCGCCGAATTGAACAATAAACTACAGCCTAACCGGTCCCTATAAGTGTTTCTTTTTACCATGGATCAAATTCTCTACATTACGGCAAATCTTGTAATGGACTCAACAGCTCCATATCGATAAGGAAGACGCGATTTGCTGACTTTGCTGATTTCGAAGCCGACTATGACAAAGTCTAAAGAGACAAACTGTACAAAGTCATGTCTAATTTTGGCTAATTTTTCTATGCAGAATAACGATGGTGAATGCACGTTCCTCCGTCAAGGTTGGTAAGGACAAACCCGTCTTATCTGTTCACTTACTCGCATATGCGAACGAAATTGACATAATAATAAGAAAACAACGAGCTGTGCATAGAGCGTTTACAACTATTGAAGTCATCGACAAAGTTTTCGAGCATTTGTGGCCATATATCCTCTAAAGCACGAATGATGTTGGCTTACTTCCCATGCTTCGATTGTTGTTGGTTCGTCAACGCAGTCCAGCGACTTTACGTATCTCCAAAGAAAATAATTAAGAGGCTGCAAATCAGAAGTACGTGGAGACAAAATTACAAGTCCATTACGCGGAAATATGCGTTCATTGCTGAACGGATTCAATGCCATTTAATTTTGGGCCGATTCAGCAAAATTTCGACACAAACGATGGTCATACGACTTCAATTCTTGAACGAGCTGGATCTGAAAAGCCTTTAAATCAAGATCGTTGTGTAAAATTTTTCATAAAGTGGATAGACATAGACCAAGCAGTTGTGAACGAGGTCGAGCTTTGATGTCCTTCTCTTTAATGGATGCAATATTCTCTTTAGTTCGCACTATTTATGCGTCTCGGTGCCACTGCATCTTCCAAAGGAAATGTTGAGCGAAAACGGGCAACAAAACAGCGAACTTTGGCTTACAGAACAGTCATTTTGAAATAAATTTGAAAATTTGTTAACGTCGTTGAGACGTGTATGTCATGACGCTAAAATTGCGAAGACTAAAAATGACACTGACTGTTTGAAATCTGACAATTGGTTTGGCAGATATAAAAGTTTAAAGTTTGTACTGGGCTAAAAAAGACATACTTTTTATGCCTAGGACGAAATGTTACAATAGACAGCTACAATTTTGATGCAGAAAGACTTTATCTGACTCGGCGCAGAAGCGTAAACACTGACGGATGACAAATTGTCGGCTCCGTTTGTATTAATGGAGAATGGAGGAGATGTTTCAACAGTGAGTTGTATAGCGATTCTGATTTCGCCGCTTATATAACTGGCTTAAAAAAGTTAGGTACCTCTGATCCAAAGGCTGATCTGGAAAACTAGTTTAAATGATACGGAAGCATTTTTCAGGAAGTCTGTCCAAAACGATTAGACGAACAATACTTGACACACATGTCAACAAAGACTTTGAGAGATGGCATTTAAATATTTTCATAAGCGTTGGAAATCTGCGCTAGTACAATCGCATTTCTTTTCTGCAGGATGTCGGCAGGCCTGCTTTAGTACTATTGCCATCAGTCAATGTGTATTCATAAACGTCAGAAATGGCCGCAAAGCAAATAATTCGGAGTTTGATTTTTGAGTGAATGACGGAAAAAAAAACATAATAACATAATTGGAAAAAAAACAGTAAAAATATTTCTGAAATAATGTATTCTAAAGTTTTTTTCTTCTTATCGCGGCCTTTTTGCAGTCAAAAAATAATACCTGGACAATCTGCCCGACATCGATGACATTTCTACGTTTATGAACAGTAGGTAATGTAGTTCATCTAAGTTAGTACGATCGTCAATCTGCATTAATGAACATGTCTAACGCAGGCCTTTGTTAGTTTGACGTTTATGAAAACACCCATTATCTTTAAATTTGCATATAAGATTCAAGAAGATTATTGAGGATAATTTATCATGTCAAAACAAACTGCTTTCCTACGAAACAAAAACATTATCTGGGCGGATATCGGAATGGAAAATTCTTACAAACTAATTTATATTGTAAAAAATTAAGCTTTTTAGCAAATTAAACTTGTTTCACGGTGTATATGTGAAATGACGAAAACATATTCGTATATTTATATACTTTTGAAAACCACTCCCCATCAAATGTGTATATGAAGTCATTTGTATCTTTTAAGTAAGTAAAACCATAAAATGATCTACCAAGATATTTAATCGCTTTATTACGTTATCCGTGACACGATTTCGGTTTTACTATTCAAAAGGTGTTATCCCATATTCTCCTTCGAATGCGTGTCAATCTATACACAGCTAATGTTAAATCAATAGAGAAAAGGGAGAGGAGGATTACTGTACTAAAATGACCCCTGAATATGAGGAACGAGTTTCAGTTGCTGGGTAGCCGCAAGTGTTAAGGCAAAGCAAAAACCACAGAAACGCATTTCGATATTGAATTAAAGAGTCGCGTTCTGTATTCCCTCCTGGATTTACCCATAGATAGCTACTCCTCCCCAAATCTATTATAATTCACTATACTAACGGCAATGGAGTCTCGATTGTGGTTGATTTGTGAAGATTTATTAGATACGAGTGTATTGAATGTCTTTCGAAACTATGAGTTGAAAGTTAAACAAGCAACTAAGGTTGTTTCAATGAATCAATGAAATTAAATTTAACAATTCAGTTACTGATGATCAAGTGCTGTGTCATCTTTGTGGGCTATATCAACACTTGAACGATGAAACCTTGACACAATATCCCACATCAACCATGAACTTTCCGCACACAAAAACCTCTATGGACTGTTTGATGTGGTTCTGCAGTAAACGATACTATCGAATCCGCCACTGTGACATATGGTCCACATCCTGTAGTTCAGTTCATGGCCGCCAACGGATTTCATCTTTGTATTCGGCCTTGTGATTAATAAACCGAAAATCATGCTGCAGAGACATTATCTGTAGCTAAGAACTATAAAATAAGTTGTCGTATTTACAAAAAAAAAAAAAAAATTCCACTGCACCAAAAAAAAAAAAAACTAATAAAATAATTGAATTTTTATTTACTATCAGTTCGGTGGCGCTCATTTATCACCGATTAATCGTCGTGTCACGGGAGTCAAATTGTAGCAATAACGACGACAAGAAGTACTTACTTATTCTAATTTAACATTTCTGGGTGAAGATAATAGTTATTATAATGTTTTTTTAATATTTTTTTTGTATATTGCAATCAGTGACGGATGTGTAGCATATCAAACAATATTGCCGCTTTTAAATGTTTTAGTTGGTTTTTTTTTTTTTTTTTTTGGAAATTAAATTAAAAATTCTGCCGGATAAATGGCGACAACAAATGAGGGGAGCAATTGAAGTCGAAAAAAAATGCATGACCATTATGTCTGATAAACAACCTGATAAGCTTGCTTATTTCAAATTTTGCGACTTTTTATTTTTTACCACTTTCTAAGGCCAACAATTATAACAAATTCTTGATTTTTTTTTATCAACAAAATTATGCATGAATTTTCATTTGAAATGTATTGTACTAGGATATATAGCAAGAGAAACTATAATTATGAGAATTAAAAAAAAAAAAAAAAAACTATCTTTAATTGTTTATTGGCAATTTATGTTCTCAATCAGCAATAGCGAAAATATAAACAGATTTCATGGAAGTCGAAACGTGCAGATATAGCCATGAAGAACAAAAAAAAAATTCACAATTTAATCAGTGCGTGAAGATATAAAGACAACAAACTGTCCAGTAGTAGTTGCAAGCATTTATTGTCCTCCTAAATACTCGATAAAAAAAGGGAATACTATGTGACTATGTTCAGAATTCTTCGATAAGTTAAGACAAATATTGATAATAGCTGGAGACTTCTTCAATACATAAAAATTAGGGATCAAGTCTAACGATAACCAAGGGAACGGAACTCTTTCGTACAATAAAGAGAAAGGATGCGATTACCCTATTTACATACCGTTTGACTGGTATGAAAAAAACGCTGCCGTTCCTGTCCTATAGCCGACGAGCAGGGCCGTAAGTTTGTGAAGGAATATGAAAAACAGAGAGTACTGTCGTCAGCGAAGGAATATATTGGATAAGAAGTAGCAGACAAGAGATCATTGATAAAATTTAAAAACAGTGTCGGAGACAGAACGGAGCCCTGGGGCACTCCAGCATTTATTTTGTGTATGCCAGACATGAAACCATCAAAGACAGCTTGAATTGAACGTTCCGGAAGGTAGTTTCCTTACCAGAAATGCAGGAATTTTCGACAAAAGAGCCTGTTGCCAAGCACTGTCAAATGCCTTAAAAATAGTGCAACTATCTTGCTTTCGCCAGATGCCATCAAATCACTAGTGGACCTGTTGCTACGAAAACTGTACTGCCGGTCATAAGGAAGTTTTCTTGTTTCGAGATATTTCATGAGCTGATGGTTTGTCAGCGTTTCCATGACCTTGGAAAGAAAGGACGTAAGTGCAATGGGTCTGTAAGAGGATAGAGAAGAACATTCGCCTTTTTGAGGGACGGGCTACACAAAAGCTGGTTTCTAACTGCTCGGAGTAGGACTGATGGAAAAGCTTACGCAGCAGTGATTTTGACAGCGTACAAGAACACCTCTTCAGAAGAAGGGAAGGTATACAATCTGGACCAGCGGATTTGGGAATGTTTAGATCTTTCAATACTCTTGCTACCACACGATTGAGAAAATAGATTTGCCCTTTGAAAATGCGACGCACTCAAGTGCCGGCGGAGACATACGAGTAGTACAATCTGGAAGTGTTGAGTTGCCCGCAAAGTGTGCAGCAAGCAGATTGGCTTACAGAGCTTACAGATGGAATGCCATTATAAAAGAGCGTTGGGATGGAAGATGAGGCAGAATTTCTAATATTTTTGACGAACTACAAAAAATTCTTACTACCTCTGGGACACTGTAGTACTTTTTGCCTCAGTTTTGGAAGGAAAAAACATTTCTTTAAAAGCCTGACAGCCTCTTAACAGTTCGAGTCGTACCACGGCTTTTCTTTTGGTCGGATACTCTTAATACGATGAGGGATTCACATAACGACCAATTAAAATTTCTAAAGAAGGTATTAAGTCCGCTTTAATTGGCTTTCTCGTATTGCCATATTTTTCTCTAACTGTGTGATCAATGTACGAGAATTTAGCGGATATGACACAATGGCCCGACGAGTATAGATGGGAGAATACATTAACGGTGTACTTATCAGGATGAGAAGTGAGAAACAAGTCCAGTTTGTTGGCGCTATGACTTTCAACGTCTGGTATTCGCAGAGGCTTATTTACAAGCTGTAGTAGTTTTCCGCAGAGAAGATTTAACCACACGATGTGGCCATACAGCTCGTAAAGTTTGTCTTTGAATCATCTCCTCCAAAGCCCGTCAATCGAAGCGATACCATATATCTTTTTCTCTAAACGATCAAGGATATCTTTATCACTTTTCGATAGAGACTATACTTCATCGGCATAAAGTACGACACAGATGATCAAGATTTTGTATTGGGTATCCGTAGTTGTTTCGTGCAGTGCCCCATTTTAGCAGCTTCCTTTTAAATACTAGCAAACGCAAACGTTATCTTCGGCGCAGAAAGGATTGTGCACCCACTGTTCGCTTGTTAGTTCGGAACAATTCTTTCAAGTATGATGTAAAAGAAGTCACATATCAGCTCATCACCTTGGCTAAGCCGTTAAAGACTTCGACGGACCAGCGAGCATTCTCAACCGTCGTTCTGCGCAGACAGATCAACTTGGCAGCGATGCCAGAAATAGACATGGCTCTCTCTATAGAAGCTGCCTTAAAATCGATGAAAAGATGGTAGGTATCGCTTTGGATTTCTTGGGTTCCATGACCTGCCGCAGTTTGAAGATTTGGTTGATTCTGAACTTTTGTGGTCTGAAAGCCCATCCAAAGGGTCAAATGGACAGAAGTTTCGGTTATCATCGTCCTTTCTGCAAAAATTTTGGGCTTCTTCCCTGTTGTACAGTTTGCAGAAATAGTTGTTTTCTATATTCTCAGTGCCGACTGTGATTCTAATTGAATGTCAATATCCTCGATCAGCGCGCTTCTCTTGCGTTTTGTTTCTTCTTCAAGAGAAGCCGATGGTCTTCCCTTCTCGTCTACTCAGCACTTCACTTGTGGCGTCTCTGATGGCACGTTGGCAGCGATGCCAGTTTTCAGTACTTAATGCTGGCAATATAGAAGTTTTGAGAGATTTCGGGATACGCGTTCGTCGAAGATTCTGGCGGTCTTTTCGACTACAGCTTTTCTACGTTATACCTTCTTGAAGTAGTTCTTTTTTGTTGTGGAACTTAGGAAATGTGCATTTGCACCTTGACTTCAAAAAGGTGGTGATCTGAGTCAATATTGACTGCCCAGAAAGTTGGAATGTCTAGAATGCTAAATGTCTTGTCTTCATAAAAGGCTTATGTTAGCGAATATATTAGGTTTAATGTGGACGCTCGCTCACGTCTCGGAAGCTCAAGACTCCTTTCGAAAGTCTGCCATATATGTCAAATCCGCATCCGAATAAGCGGTGTTTCTTTTCATCACATCACATCGCCCTTTCCGAATAAAAATGATATATGCATGATAGCAGTCACGGCCCTCTGCTAATTGCTTGGTTGCACATGGCCTGTTAAGGGTCCAAACATTCCACGTGGAGATCCGAAGGCCGTTGTGCTTTAAATGTTTGCAAGGATCGTCAACAGCGAATCCATTCATATTTGAACCCATTAGTTGATTCGTCACATTTAAGGAGACCACCACGGGGAGGTAAAGCAAGCACTTCGCTACGAGCTTAATTGTTGCGCTGTGCAGATTCCATGGGAAAACAAGCATAAAAAACAAACTAAAGTGCCGGAATTGCCAAAAAGTGGAAAGCGAGAAGAGAGTACACCTTAGTTTAGGTCTCTTTAAAAATTTCGAAAAGAAAACCAATTAGTTCATAACTTTCGTTAAAACCGCATGGAGTCTAATGCAAGGTAGATTTATTAGACCAAATTCAATAAAGAATTTTTTCAGACATATAATAGACGCATTTCGGCACTGATTTCCTATAAAAACAGTCAACAGTGGAACCCGACTGCCAGTTACAAACGGACCAGTTAAAGGATTTTTCCAGACGTCAAACAAGTCAGTAGTATTGCTGATGATGCCAATTTCCTGGTGGCTAAACATGGCGAGAAAAATTTAAATAGAGAGCTGAAATTCTCCTTTACGTTGCCGGCCCAAGGATCACATACAGAAACCAATTGAAAGAGTAGAATCGTACGAGTATATATGGTAAGTATAATTTCTAATAAAAAATGTGTTAGTCTTACAGGTTTCTGCGAGCAATCCCTTTGGGTTCGTCCTAAAACAATCAACAACTAAGGGTTGTATATTTTTCTAAGTTATCTCTGCCGCAACACGGAATAAATATGAAATACCGATGAGCATTGGTTTTGAATGTTTAAAGATTACAATAAGAAACATAAATTAGAATGACGATCTATAAATTTTATTCGAATATCAATTTCAAGTGCAACTTATTGCGATTTAAGTAATCGTGAACCAGATCACACGCCATTTCTATTTCTGTTCCCAGAAATTAATACACCCAAATCCTTTAGAAGTATAACTGACCTTCACAGATATTGATTTTATTTATTTTTGGAAGTAAACTCTACAAACATTACTGTCTAATTCGAGAACTCACAATTCCAGACATTTAACAAGTCTGCAGTCTGTAAATAATTTTATAGCCAACCATAAACCACATCCAATTGAATACAAGCAATTCTATGATTGCTTCAATCGTAAATCAATCGACTCCCAGCGCTACATGAAAGCCTTCCATGTGATGTATCTGTGTATCTGTGGCAATGTTGCCTGTGAAATAGCTTTCCGACTTTAAAATAAAACAATTATTTGAATGAGTATGTAACAAAAACCTAAATATCCCAATACGCAAGTAAGAATCACACGCTTCTAATACACTCGATACCGAAAGCGCTTCACAAAAGCGTTGATTTAGAATTTTTTTAAAAAAATTTCTTTCAGAAATAAAACGAAATCAAGTCCAACTGAAACCCCCTTTATCGTTGTAACGTCCATCAGTTGAGGAATTTTATCTTTTTGAGCACATCCATGCTCGAGCACTCGGTCTCTGGGAATAGAAACGGTGGTGCGTATTTTAAATGAAAACGCAACATCAACATCCACCACGCAACATCGACACAGTTCGAAAATAGCAAATGGTAAATTTAGCCCATGTGAGTGCTGTGCTCCCAATAGACCTGTCCACAGATTTCAAATTGTGTCACTTGGCGTTTCGGCACTGTGACTGTGACATACGGATTCTTTAAAACGCATAGTCAACAACAGTTGGTTGTTGAAGTCCCAATACCGGGTGGTCTCTAGGCGGCGCACTAGAATTACAATCGTGTCAGTATTAAGATCTAGTTTAGCACTACATGTAACTTGGCAACATCAATTTAGAGCCGTTTTATGATCTAATTAAAGTGTCGGAACAGGAGTATTAAAAATTTGTATATTAATTAAATGCTTCCTCCTATGGTTAAGATGGAGATTCTTGGAAGAAATTAGTTAAATGAGGGCACTTACGTTGGATCAGGTTGTCCTTCGGCTTCACATTCGATGATGAATGGTTTGTCGCTTTCCTTTGATTGTTGGGCAACTTTGAAGAGTAACTCATCTGTGGGGGGTTGTTTAATAATACGTGGCGGTGAGTTTACTGAAAAAAGAAGAAATGTAAATAAAAAATTAGCAAACGATTAGAAGAGGAATAAAAGTTGTTTTTTTTTTTCTTTAATTTTAGATAACGACTTTAATGTGACATTCAAAAAAAAAATGCTACACGCGTCAGAAGTAATATGTATTCGAAGAACGGAAAAAGTGAATATTTCTATTTCGACTTGAAAACAAGCAAGACATTGCCTTAAAAAGGCCTCAAACAATACTACATGACGTCAATACAAGTCAGCCACCTACGTATTCTATAAATATGCCCACAACTGATCCTTTGAAATTCTTCAAAATGAGAGGCGTAAACATGGCTTGTGTTGTAGCTATGACTGAACATAAATGTGGTAGAAACTGAGTATTGGTTTTACGACCAAGATAAAAAAACAAGTCTGAAGTGCCCTGTAAGAAGTGAAGTCACTTTAAAATAGACACGAAAGGCGGTTGCTCGAATCAACGTCAACAGTGTATGAGTAGTAGGACTAACGTCAATAAGGATTTTTTCAAACTAATTCAAAGAGATGGTGGCGAATAAAATCCTAACCAAAGCGGGTTACTGGATTAGGAATAATTATTTTGACCAGGGATCGCCTAGTTCTCTTGGGGGTGAGGTTTGACATGGATATAATTAGCCGGCCATTCAGAACTTCAAACAAAGACATATCTGTCCATAGAGTGTTCGGACATTTAACAGGCTTCACTCACAACTCCTCCAGGTCAGAAAGGAGGAGGATAAACCAAACTATTGGGTAAACGGATTGATGTGATCCGCTTTGAGGTTAAATTTGCCATTATCTGTATTAGTTACACTCACGACCTCACAGAAGTAGTCGTAACATACGATAGAACATTAGAAAATCTTTCTACGGGCTTCTTCTCATAACATACTGCATCTAGCCCACGGTTTCCTCACCTTTATATTCGCAAAGCAGCAGGTCACCTGTAAAGCAGTCAAACAAATCGATCATGTTTCTTTCGAAGCAAGGCATTCCGTCAGTATCGTAAATATTTCATCACCATCTCCGCAAGGTTCATGTTGATTCGGAACGCTGTATTTCAGGCGGCACAATAATGAAGAAATACTCTGAAGCGATTCAACATTGAACAGCTGCAATCGTAACAAACCAACAGAACTGTCGTTTCCCTCTAATTCAATTCTCTTTCAACCTGCAGTGCTGATGATTAGTGACAAAGAAAGTAAAACTTATCAAGCAGCTTCTTTATCACAATATAATCTCGTTTGTTAGGTGACTTTCCATTGAAAGATCCTACATGCTCCGCTTTTTTTTAACGCGGTTTCAATTTATCGTGCCAGGTTCAGAGGCTTAGTTCTTTGAAGACGGCGCAATAAGTTGTGTTCGTCCAGAATTTCTAGGACTGTTTCAATAATATGCCCATTTTACCGGATCTTATGTTTTCTTGCTTCATCTTCGACAGAAATAGGCCACGATGCAGGTCATAATTTCTTATAAACCACGGTGCATGTACAATTTCTTGTAGGACTTTATTTTCAAAAGTTTGTACAATACTAATATTTGTTTTCTTGGTACAACCACAGAGTTGTATACCATAAGTCCACACCGGTTATAGCACCTGCTTATATAAAAGCAGCTTGTTTTCTACGCTAAGCTTGGAATATTTACAAAGTACTCGTAGCCAGTACATTTCTCTGTATTTAGATTCTAGTTCTTTACGTTTCTTTTTCACATGCTGGTTCCCATTTGAGCTTTGCATCGAGTGTCATGTCAAAATATTTAGCCTCATTAGCAAACGGAATACAGACCGAATTTATGTGGATGGGCAGGTGACTTATTTTTCTGTAGGTAAAGTTTACTTGCACAGATTTGGTCTCGTTGAGAGCGATCCGAAAGATCTTTGTCCAGTCATACTATATACCTTATTTATTGATTCTTCTATTGTTTTTCCGACAGCTAAAATGGCAGTTTCGTTGGCAAAGGTGGCAAGAACAGTCCCCTCGACTTGTGGTATATCTCTTGTATATAAGAGATACAGGAGCGGACCGAGCACACTTCCCTGCGGTACACCGGCCAATATATCTTTAAACTGCGATACGTCATTTCCGTATCTAACCGAAAAATTATATTTTCAAGATACTTAGTCAATATGTTGCAAAGTTTCGATGGCAAAATTTGCCGCAATTTTAACTTTAAACCATCGTGCCAAACCTTGTGACAAAGATGGTAATAAATCATTAGGAATGCTGCAACCGATATTTCGGATATCACCCAACCACTCATAAGAAAGACTGTGGACGCAAGTAAATACCTGTGATGCATTGGCAAGCGAGTATGTCAGGCGTTCAACGAGCAAAGGTAAAGTAAAGAGCATTAACTTTTTCGCGATCTAGTATATGGAGAGTTACTTATCTAGTATGTTTTTTCAAAAAGGTGTAAAATAGTAGAATCACAGTTGAAATGGGGAAAACCTTTTTTCCAGACTACTAACCGGCATGAACAGGATCTCTCATACTTCGATGCCACGCGCATCGAACCATTAAAGTTGGGGAACTAAGGCCCAGATTTGACTAAGACTTAAGTAAGTTTAGCTGCTGTACAAGACAAACAGTTATTGAGTTATTCAAGGCAGCACGAGATGACTTAACAGAAGGCATACACCAACTACCTCTTTGCACGATTTGGCGGGAAACATGCAACCCAGGCGAAATAATTTCTTCCTCTGGCTGACACACCGAAAAGGAAACTCTTCAAGGCTACATAAGAGGGTGACCAATATAGAAACGTCAGTCTTCTTACGTTCTGCTATACTGAACGCCTGAGACCATCTGTCAACGATATGATCTGATTGGTGATTAAGCCGGGTGAGTTCAGAATTAATCAAATATTCACATTTTGACAAATCCTAGAAAAAAACAAAAGATCGTCGGTCATTACCTCGTTTTCGGACAGTATCTAAAGAGACGGGGTATACAGCGCGATGTCTAGTTTTGGAATCTTTGACAAGCTCGTTTAATTGTGTCAACTGACAATGGAGGAAGCCCGCGGCATCTTGAAGGTCTCACCGAAATCTTTGATGCGATGGCGCAGGCAAGGTAATATGCTTTAATGCGAAAGCAATTTCAGCATCAGCTTTGGGCGAATTATGCTAGTAGAGCTATTTAAAGGCCTTCTGGTCAATTTGGTTTGAGAGCTATGCTTAGAGTCAGATAAGTGTGCTCCTACCTAGTGAATGGAATCAATATAGACGATTTCATTAATCTCACTGCTAACTCAAAAGGTATAAGTTTCATTAATATCTTACACATCATCGATGCCAGTATAACATTTCTCATTGGGGGTTTCTCGCGCTAGGTTAGATAATATTGGATAATAGTATTCTTCGTTGAAGTGCACTGAGACCAGTTGTAAGTCCATTGTAATACCACTGAAAAAGCCCGAGTGTATGACGCTCTTATTTATCCTGGAACCTAAATGTTTTTTTCGATAATCTCGTCGAGATCTCTGATCTTTATAAGACAGAGATCATTCAGACCTCAGAAGTGGTAAGTGCCTACGAATTGCAATTTAAAGCTTGACATATGAAAACAGTTGCAAAGAAAGTACGCTCTGGAACGTACGGGTGTCCCGGAACCGAAAAGAATGTGATTTTCATCAGAGTATGGCGCAAATATTGGATTCAGGCTGAGCCAATCTGCCGCCTGATAAGTAGTTAAGAATTAAGTTTGGAAAGCAGTACAATATATGCACAGGCTAAAAGATTTGTGTATGCAAAGGCCTTCAAACAATACCTATTTTCTAGTGCCGTTGACTATCCTAGAAATCCCTTTGAAGGTGAAAATAAACTTACTGAATACCTGAGTTGTTTCCATTAGTTCTTTTCTGGAATCAGATGCTTAAAGTCATCGTTGAAGTCATTTTCAGATAGTTGAAGTTCTTTCTATTGAAAGAGGCCCAATGTATCATGAATAGTTAGTCTTACAATAGGCTTTTCCACTCCGCAGTGTCTGTCTGATTAAGGAGAACTAATTGAAGTTTCATGTTGAACAAGCCATCCTGTTTACATAGATCATGTCTGGGGTAATTTGCTATATTTTCTCCTCTGACGTATTACCAGCGTTCATGAACAGATCTCAATTGATTCTTGTTTAAATTCAACTAAGTTAGCATTCAAGTGCTGAAATATGCTCAAAATTTGAAGTAATTTGGACAGAACTTGCCGTAGTGCAGACGATTCACTTATGCTGGTGATCCTTTGCAAAACCTACGTTATTCTTTCTATACAGCTCCTTTAGGATGCCTTGGATTTTTTCCAGTCACGTTTTCATCTAGATCGTCTGGAATTTTAAAATTCATCAATTTCAGGAAAAGTAGTTGTCGAGTTCGTCAAGCTCTGTTGTGCCTTTCATAATTGGTATTCCGACAATTTCGGTACATGGAAGCAGGCGGCAGTTGCTTTTAGCTTCTTCGAAATATCGAACTGTAAGTGTAATTGTCATCATTATGAAGCTGAAATAAAAGCTTTATTGTAAACGGATTACCTTTATCGGTTCGGATATAAAATTTTTTTTAAATTCATTTGGCGCGTATTTGCTAGAAGATTTCGGATAAGTACGTTCAACAAAGATATGACCTATAGTTGAGAAATCGCCGAGAGGAAATATTTGGCGTAAGCGACGCGCACAAGTTAGGTGAATTTAAGAACCAGCCTAACTCAAGAGGATGAGTAATTCAGAACAGGTACCACGAAGTAAAGTGACATCTGCTGGGTGGGTTAGTTACAAATGGAATAGAAAAATCTCTCGGATGTTGTGATGGTGAAAGGAAGTCAATAAGACACTATCGAGGGAACTTCAATCAAACTAATGTAATGGGTGACCAACAAAATTTAACACAAAGGTGTGACATGCAAAATTGATTCTGGCTTTATCTTGAAGCTACTTTATGCTATTATGTGTGGCATAGCAGATCATTCAAATTGCGCCTTGGATTTCGCTGGCGATATTCCAGCAATAGCGTGTCAAATGTTGACCTCGAGCTCGTCCAAAATGGTAGGCTTGTTAGCGAAAACTAAGGATTTGACGTAGCCCCAGAGAAAATAATCGAGTGGTGTCAAATCGCATGATCGAGGCGGCTAATTTATGAACGCTCGCCTACAGATGACCAAGTCGCCAAATTTTTCCTTCACAACTTTAAAGCGTTGCGTCGCTTGTATGGCATGAAGCGCCGGCCGTTTTGTTGGAATCACAGCTCGAATATATCGATGTTGTCGAGCTCTGACTACAAAAAGTCGGTTAACATAGTTCTATACCTGAGACGATTGACGGTGTTTTCTTCAGATGATGCGGCCATGACTTAAACCGAACCAAAGAATCAATCTTTGTGGATGCCTTGATGCTTGGCCGACCACTTGTGAATTGTGTTCTATTCAATAGTTTCAACTTTGCTTATTGACATAGCCGCTGAGCTAAAAATGGACCTCATCCGAGAAGAAAATTTTCTGGCCAAAATCCGAATCTCCGGGCAAAATTTTCGGGCAGTGAAAAATTAGCGAACTCAAGTCGTTACCTATGCTCGTCTGGCTTCAATACTTGCGTCAGCACAATCTTATACGGATTTAGGCCCAAATCCAACGGCCGGGTTGATTCTCTGACTGACCGGCGCAGAAAACACATTTCTGGGTCTTCTTCGATACTGGCCGCTACGGCGATATTTCGCAACAAGCTCGTTCTGGTTGGTGGCCTAAGATCCGAAACAGTGTACTCACGCTCAAACATTTGCTGCACCCTGAATTCATGATGACGGCTGACCTTACGACGAGTTGCGTATTTACAACAGAGCCGAAATTTCGATAATATATTTTAATAATATCCGAACGTTCGGCAAGCGTTAAAAGATGCATGATGAAATGGCAAACTTTACTGAATATTTTGACAGCTAGATGATAACTTTGACAGCTGCTGAAACATACCAATTGGAAGGTGGTCTAAGTGTACCTCGAAAAAGAAATCAACCCTGACAAATTCTGTCTTTTAAAATGTATCATATTCAACAGATTTGATGACAAATTTAAAAGCAAGTCCGGGAAGAATTAAGCCCGAATAATCTACTCAACATCAATCGGCATAAAAACTATTGAAGGTAACATTCTACATTAAATTTCAAATCAACTTTTCCTAGATGACATGAAATGAACGACCCCTTCGCAATCCAAGTGAAAATTAACATTAACAACGATGCCGCTTAAATCACTCTTCATTTGTTAGTTCCTATTCGTATGTTTGCGCTTTCTTTTGCAATTGATTCATCAGTTGTGTCTTCCTTCTTTTAAGCCGTCAAGTCGAATTAAACTATGAAAGTCAACTAGCTTCAATCATTCTTGATTGCTCTGTATACACAAAGTTCATGCTATCGGTTGTGTAACTACTGTCACTCAGTGATAAAACATACATCGGTATGCGGTTACGGTATCGTTGTTGTTATTATCAGTTTTTTTATTTTTGATAAATTTTCACTGTGTTCAATTCATCATTACAACCATGTCCAAAAAGAAATCTTCGGAACTCATATTATGGTTATGATGAATGCCCCAAGAGAAGATATTGATTAAATAATGATCAGTCAGTATATTAGACATGTTTATGAATAGTAGATGATTCAAGTGCAGAAAAATGTACGATACGTTGGATTACCATAAATATTGTAGCCATCAATACGATGACTCAGAAGTTGGCATCATCATTTAGAACGATGTTCTTAGCGATGACAACACTCATGCAGTCACTTCGCTTTCTACTTACAATATACATATTTTCATGTGAAAATATTTTGATGGCATTTGACATTTATGCAGAATTTTATTGCTTTACCCATCTGTCATTTCCACGAAAATTAAGAGAAAAAAAAAGACAAATAAAAACAAAGCAAAGTTGACAGAGATTTACTGGTTGTAAGTTCTCAGAATAGAGATTCGGATTCTGGCTGTTGTATATTTGTTTTATTTGAGTCTTGTCTTCAACTTCGTTTTGTTGACGAAGGACATCGTGACATATATTCTAATGGAACTCTACGTATATGTTCCATATAAGACATACCAACAGTAGCTGATTTCTACGTTACCGGAAAATGGAAATAATTGGGTCCAACTTGTTCGAAAATCCCTAAGTCTAGACTACATTGACTTAGATTATATTGCTTATAATAGCTCTCGTGGACCTTAATTTTAAGCCTGCCGCCTAAAATTTTAAGTTGACAGTTAAAGGTGGATTTAAGCGCCTGGCAATAGCATGGGCCTGGCAAACGTTTTCAGAACAACGAGCTTCGGATCTGATCGTGGAATGTTCAAACCCTTTACAGCGTGCAGTTCATCCAATAACCAGCAGTATTCTCGACAAACCAGACATTACCGCCATCAAGAATTGCGATAATAATTGGGATAAACCAGAGACAAATTGGTCGAAAGAGGAAAATTAAGAAAACTAGTCTTGAGTTCTAGTTTTAAAGGGTAAATTCGCAAACAGAAGCCCCATAAACCCTCAACATCGACAGGGAAGAAAGAAGACTTTTCCAACGACATCTTCAATAAACTTCTAGACTGAACCTACGGGCAATGCCCTTAGTATGACGTAAAAAATCGTTTTGGCCATTCTAATGCCACTCTAGGCATCTTTTGGAATACATTGGGGAAGTCCATCACGTTTGGAGACGGAAACAAGCTTTTCGAATTTGCGACCGGATAAAGTTTTTACAGTCAGCACACGGTTCCCACACTTTTATATACAGGTAGGGAACCAGCTGGCTCCTGGTCAACAAACTACTCGTATCAACCAAATTGGTCATATTGCGATCGACGCAAGGCACTCCTTCAGTGTTTTCGGTGTCCGAACGTTCCGAGCTGGCAACGTTTCCAAAGCAACGATGCGGATATCCGTAACAACCCAAAGCCACAGAACCATTGTGAGGAAATTGAACACTACAATCGCAATAGGACGCCATGGCCTTTTCCCGTCGAATTTGCATAAAACTAACATTTCGTCCACCTGAACAAGATTTAAGTCAGAGCAGCCATTTCCAAGTTTAAATTCAACAAACCTGCTGGACCCAATGGCTTAACTGCTGAGCTGTTTAAGGCAACAGGTGATGATTGGATACAAAGCATACACCAAGTCATTTTTACAATTTGGGTCGACTAAATTATCACCGACAAATGGAACCCCAGCATTGTACAACCGGTCCAAGAGAGGAGAAATCCTCTGAAGTGTAGGATTGAGTCTCCTCAACATCGCACATAAAATTCTATCTGCCTAGTATGTCGTGTTGAGTTGGTTTAAATCCTACTTGATGAATAGAACCCAACAAGTTAAGGTAGAAGTTTTTGTAAGCAGCCCTAAAATTCGAAATCTAGGTGCGCCCCAGGGTTCAGTTCTTGGTCCAATACTGTTTCTGGTTTATATAAACTCACTTTTTTGACAGCCATTTGTAGGAAAAATTACTGTTTTTGATGTGACCTAGGCATTTCATATCTCGCGAATAGTGCTCTAAATTTAAGTGCTGACATAAATCACGACGTTCGCCTTCTAAGAATTTGGTTTGCAGAACATGAGCTAGTCGTCAGTAGTAAAACTCAATTGATGAACTTCATTGTGCAAGTTCCATCATTTTATATTACGTTTGCACAATATTTAATAATCACTCATCCTGTGATCTACATTGTTTTAAAAATTTCAGTAGTAGATCACTTTAAATATTTAGGTATTATCTTTGACCAACAATTGAGTTGGTATAATTAAAAACAATATTTACGATCTCCAGATCGAGGCTTGTACCGGCTAAGAAAATTCTGCGACACGAGAACTTTAAATATGGTATATTTTGGAATATTTGAATCCAAAGTATCGTATAGAATTAGCGTTTGTCTTCAGCCTTCAGCCACCGGTAGTTCTGCAAAAGTGCGCTATTCGAGAAGTAGGCAGAGTTGTCTTTCAGCTCATTTCAGTGGTTGAAAATTCTTCCGGTTGAACATTTCTATTATTTTAAAGTATTTAAAATATTCTTTATAAGAGGTGGTTATATGCATAAACCTTATACTAAATCCTCGTAATCTACGTAGCAATTTAATTAGAATGATCGTATTTCCTACATTTCGAACTACGGTATTCAAAAACTTTTACTCTGTGGTATTCTGTAACTTGTTTCATACCCACCATGTATCATTTCCGGGGATAAAAGGACAGGAAACCTATTCCTTTATAATAAGCAACAAGAACGATCTCTAAGACGAAACAGAAAAACAAGATGATCGATGTAGAGGCCATAGCATGAATTGCTTGCAAGGTATTATAGTATTGTATCCTATCCTAGGCCTGTGAAGCATGCATTGCAACTAGTGCGGACATCTGGTATCTACAGAGATTCATGCCCATTGGCCTATCGATAAAACAACTTCTTTGAGGGGCATAAAACCATAATTTTGATTTTACCAGGTATCTATCCTGACTTAGAAAACCACCTTACAGTGCAGCCTAGAACATTTGCTGAACCGATTCCTAGACAAGTCAACTCATAAAGCCTAACTCTAGGAAGCTGTTCCCTAAATCATGGGCACTATAGCCATAATCTTGTTGTAATAGTGAAGAGGTAGACAATTCCACTTTCCACTTCGGATGGTGGAAAGTAAACAATTTAGGGCTATCTTCTAGAATTAACCTATTTTTTCACACTCTTAAGAAGGTTCAGAAAACAATTTACCACAACAATTCATTTTCCAAAAAAAATGCATCCCGACTATGAAATATTTGAGATGCATTCGGAAGTGACTACACCTAATTATATCCTACAACGTACTCCTGTGGAATCTTCTTCCATTTTCAAAGATGGGCATTCATTAGCGCATCGACACTTTGATATTTTTTAACACTACCCCATATGTAAAAGTCAAGTGGATTTGCATCTTGTGACTGTGGAAACCATTGTATCAACGAAATGAAGCAAGGGACTTTGTATTTTTAATCACCCTTGATTGACGCGTGCTTTTTTGTGCTGGTGCAGCCTTTTTGAAACGTGCATTCTCTTTCACCAAAATGTTTGGCAGCCCAAGGCTTCAAAACACCTTCCGAAACACTTTCCCCCAAACCAAACGGTGGCGCTTGACTTCTGGTGGGCAATCGAAAGTTCGTATGATCAGAGAACACGATATTCGTAGTCAGTTACGTTCGTGCAATCGCTCTACTATCGAACCTCGTTTTGTTCAGCATTGGGAAGATTGTGTCCTTTCTAGAATTTAAAAGGCTTTAGTTTAAGCTCATCTTTCAATATCCGTTGTATAGTTGTACCTGATGTCTTTAGCTCAGCAGCCATTTTCTTGCCACTACGTCGAAGATTTCGTTTAATTCGAGTCTTCAAACACTTTGAGCGCTGATGCAGTTTTTTAGGTCCATCACCATAGCGTTTTGCAACACTGCCAGTATTGCTGTAACTTGCTATAGTTCGAGACACTAACGATTTATTGACTTTGTACTATTCATATAAATATAGAGCTACTACACTATTATGTTTGAATTCTACTATGGATACAAAAAATTACACGAAACTGAGTCGCAAATACTTCTGCACGTTTGTAAACAATGAAACCAACTGTCATCAGGTGAAATATTGACGCAGTTTTACCAACTGTCTTGGAAGTTACAGCTTTCTGAAGTTGGTTGCAATTCAATTTGGCATCTATCACGGTCAATTTTAAGTGCTTCAGATAGAAGCATTCATCTAAGGGAACAATTATTCAGAAGAACAAAGTCTTAAGTTTCTTGGGTTTTTGGGTCGTTTGAACGAGAATATACTTAACCATGTCTCCAAACACTGTTTAGATCAATATTTTAAGGAGGGATGCTTCTAGAGATTAAAAACTCCTTTCAAATTCAATGTGACCAAAGATAGTAGATACAGATGACAAGAAATGAATTAATTCCAATATATTACGAGATGTTCAATCAAAGAAATGTACATTTGAACAAATTGGCATAGAACAATGTCGCCAACCTCATTCAATCAAGTTTACAAGTTTAGTTACATCAGAATTGGCTGTTGCAACGTGAATTCTCAAATTTCAACTCAAATCGGAGTATCTGGTATCTCTGGCTTTTAGTCTTATATAATTTAAAACAAAAAAACAGAAAAACAATTTTACTTAGGAAATATTTAAAGAAACATTTACTTCACTTTGAATTACAAATTTATTCATAAGATATAATTTATGTGTACTTACTCAGTGCTTGGGTGGTGCTTAAAAGCGCGACCATGAAGACGGCAAACGTACATGACTGCCGCCCCATTTTAGTGTTTGTGGGATGACTGCTTCCTGTGGTGCTAAAAAACGTCCAGCCAGAAGTGAATCACTCCACCTTTCTTTGAGGATAAAGTAATAAAGAGGGAGCGAACAAACTCCAATTTCCCCTAATTTAAGCGTCTTGAGGTTGACGTGCTAACAAATATTTCTTAGCCTAGTGCAGTCAAAATCCTTCTTTTTTTTTCCTGTAAACGAGAAAGAAAAAAGTTGAAAGATACTTTAAGTACTCGTATGTGATATCTTTTCGTGTAAGGAAAGAAATATGAGAAAAATAAAGTTACGAAGCCGAAGATTATCCTTTAGAATGTATTAACAGGTAAAAGATACATATGCAACAACCAACGACACGTCGACGTTTGGCGGAATTGCAGAAGTGTTATCCCAAAGCGTATACCTTACGATTCATGCCTTATACATACTCAAACATAACGCCTTCATATGCTACAATTTATTATTTAAGAGCTATAGGCGTGGGAAATATGATGAGAGGGATACAAGAAAAGGGATTTATAGTGGCGGAAAGTTTTGCGAAATCTCATTATAAGGAACATGACACAAAAATTGCTCAAGTACACCATACGGATACAATCACACGGCTGTATAAAAATTTAAAAGGAAAAAGGAAAAATAAAAGTTTGAAACTTTTCAATTGCAAAAGTTTCATAATGAAACATTTTAAGAAAAACTACGACTATGTTCTGCCAATCACAAATTTTTAAGATATTTCTGTCTGACGTTTAAACAGGAACTAAATTAATTAAAAATATGATTTAAGGCCCTTCCTCACGCACCTATACTCCCCAAAGAGTTGAATGAATATAACAGCACTGAACTAAATAAAACGCCATGTCACGAAGAGATCTCGTACTTAGGAATTCGTCATTTAAATCTACGAAAAGTTTTGTCAAAATGTGCTGAGCCGGTTCTGTCAGAACAGAGCACTCAGGCAAAGATTTAATCCAATGTACGAGGGTGGGTGTAAAAAGTTCCTGGGAATTGAAATAAGCAGGACTATTTTCAGCAACGAAAAAAACATAAGATAATCTTCTTTTAGCTCGACACACTTCGTCAAATTTGTTGAAGCAATCTGAATAATGTGATTCCTCGAGCTCCTCAAAATAGGAGTTTATTTCATCGATGCCCTCTTTATTTGACCCAAATCTTTAGCGCCATTCCTTGTGTTTGAAAACAAAAAGTAGTCGGAGGAGGCTAAATCTGGAAAAAAAAAATGGTGGATGAAGGATCAATTCCTAGCCTGATTCATGCAATGTTTCCATTGCGCTTGTGCGCTGATGCGTTGTCTTTGTGATAGAAAATATTATTCTTCGCCAAATGCGGCCGTTTTTACTTCAACAGCTCTGCATAATCGGTGCTGGTCATCGTTTAACCTTTTTCAAAATTATCGGTGTAAATGACACCGCGCACATCCCAGAAAACTGCAGCCATGACCATGTTGGCCTTCTTCGTTTTCGAATTACCAGAATTCCACTGTCTCGACTGTTCCTCGGTCTGCGTAGTGATAAATCCATGTTTCATCCACTTTTACGAAACGTCACAAGAAATTGGAAATTGTCAACTGATTGAATTGCGGCAACTATTTGGCAGATAGCTTAATCCTATCTAAATATTTCTCCAAAACTGAAATCACTGATCCATGTGATAAGCCTGTAGCTTCTCCAAGTTGGGGCACCTTCATTCGTCATCTGTTTTAAATTTCAGGGACTTGTTGACCCACTCTTACTTCTTGAAAGCTACTTCTATGGAAATCGATGGGTCTTCAGTAGAATTATGAGTAAACCTTTCAGTGATAGCATACACACAGTATCACCACCCACAACATCAGCTTGTGCAACCATGGGCACACTTTAAAAGAGAAAGATTCCCGCAATATAGCCGAAATTCTTATATCAAGCATCGCAGAATATAGCCTCATTCTTGTTACACCCGTTACAACACCAATAAAAAGAAGTCAAGTGCCGGGAAACATTCGATCAGTCTGGTGGGATTTCAGAGAGATGTGCCATCCATAGTCACGCTCATATGAAATCGAACAAACAGTCCTACCTACCATGTTCATCGAATTTGCCGTGATCACACCGTGAAATCAAGAAAAAGTCTCAGTGAATTCACCCTTCTGACTGCATTGAGATAAGCCTTAAATTTTCGACCAAGGAGGTTATGAGGGGATTTAGCAAGACTTTATGCACAGCTTGGCTGCCGCTACAGCGAAAAATTAGAAAACCCGATCACATTCCCTTTCTGATTCGGCCCATTCGTGGGCACAAGTTCAGTCGGTTTCGTATTTATGCAGCAACAAGAGTTCTGGTGTCATTGCATCAGACGGATAGTATATAAAATCAGAGCTAAAACACAATCAAAGACCACTTTTTTTAAAACAATATATGGCTTTGAGATTGTAACTGTGATATGTATATTAAAAAGGGCGGGATTCATCAGCGCGTTCAGCGGGCCAGGCATACTAGGGAAAGCAGTCATGCAGCCATGCAGCCATGCAGCCATGCACCCAAGAAAACTTATTTCACCAAACAACCGACGCATAGAACATAACTTTTTTTATTACTCGTAGGTATAGCCCAAAGGAACCGCTCCGGTGATAAGCCCCAAACATTTTTCCTCTCTTAAACTTACAGAGAGCAGTAAGCGCCTTGTAAGTTTTAGAAAAAGTGTGATTGATCCGAAGATGTTTTTTAAAAAAGTGGATAGTGGTGCCATCTTCATTTTTATAAAGAGAGCAAGCGCAGTTTTGAGATGGTTGATTGGAAGCCCATTTCTAGTACACCAATCGGCGGTCATGATCAGAGCTGACTGTACTGCGGGCATTCACTAAACCCATCCATGTTAAGCATAAACAACGCATGTTGTTGTTTGTTCCACCAAAATGTCCACTATTGTGTTGTATGGGGTTGCAGATGCATATATCTCTTTCTCATTTAGGTTCTTCGATGTCTCCGCTTATCAGGAAACAAAAAAAAATTTTGTAAAGAAAGGTTGCTGTCAAATGGAACTTATTTACTTCAGGCGGCGCTACAGTCCGAAGTGGACCTGAATCTTAACAAACAACACTTTTTAATTAGAGCGATTTTGCACTAATTGCCTTTAGTTGCGTACGCCATCTCTTCTTTATTGCTCGTCGGAGAACCTTATTTATCAGTTGGTAGGGTAGTAAAAAGAAACAGCGATTGGCAAAAGTGAGTCTTCGTTTGATCTATATGACGGTGACATTGTGTAAATAAATAAAAGGCCTGCCCACCGAGCGGTTGGTCTTAGGTGTCGCAACTTGCCGACACTCTTCGTCAAACCATGGTTGATTGTTTCGTAAAACCTAGGATATCGAACGCGGCATCTTCGGTAGTTTGTTGACAATATCGTCACTGGTTAATGATCGTAGCATAAGACTTCTGGAAAGCTTTTGTTGCACTCAATCATAAAAGATTCCCACATCTCGGCGGATGCGGAAAAATTTGTCCAAATACTTTTTGGGTATTTCGTCATCCGAGATAATCGCGTTCACACTTTGGCATCATAAAGGTAGTAACCTCAGCCGATATTAGGTCCTCGAAACCCCTCATATATTCATAACACTAGAGTTTTCTCCTTGTTCGCGTCGATTGCTTAATCTGGTTCAGAGTTGTCGATGTCGAGGTGTTGGAAATTGGTACTTGCTATGATGACATTTCGCCCATCCGCGAAGTCAATAAGCCTAAGTCCTCTTTTAGAGCCGACGCCATTACCTGGCCTAACCAACCCAGAATATCAATTAAGCTGATTAATGAAAGGGACATCTTACTGAAGCAGCCTGCAAGCGATAGTCAGCTCATGATCAAGATTACTGTAGCGATCTTGATATAGGCCAAAATGCAAAGTTGCTTGCTAAAAGTTTCGAAAAGATGTCAGCATAAGCCGTTCAATAAGTTAGATTACGAGTAAATGCAATGCCTTAGCATGAAAAATGACAGGAAAGCACGAGAGCCTAAGTATCATCTTTATCCCCCGAATTTGACGAATCGACACCGTCTACATTTTAGCGAATATAAAGAAGGTGCAGAATCAATTCCTAGCAATTGATAACATAAGAGCCAAATATCCATATATAAACCCCAACTGACAACACCTTTACTACAGGTTTATCTAAAGTTAGCTTAAGTCATCAGTAAAATTGTACAAATTGCCCTTATCTTATGATTCTTAAGCACTTTATAAAATTGTACAAAGAACCGCTAAAGATTTACAAGAATCATTAAAGAAGTTTCTTGACACCTTGCGGGTATCACACAAAAATGTCACCACTTACTCTTGAGAGCAAACAAAAATGTCAATACAAACTTCTCTATCCACTTTGTACTAAAGCAGTTCTACTTGTACAACTTTTTTTTTTCAAAAATACTTGAAACGAATGAAAAAAATTGTGTAAACCGGCAAACATTTATGGACATTTTAGGTCACATACCTTAAATGGTGAGAATAACCACATTCACTCATTCATTGCCCTGGCACAGATCCGAGCAACGAACAGTTCTACGAACGGAATGGCAACTTTTTTTGCAAACACAATCCACCAAGTGATAGGTAGTCGTAAAGCACCGTCACCTCAGCTCTGAAGTCGGTTGAAAAAATTACAAATAAATAAATTAAATTCACTTGTATCCCTATGATTAGGGGAACACAATGCATTCATAACCGTAAAATTACAAATTTAAATGCAACTTTAAAATAAGTTCACCTAACATACTCGTACATTGTACGTACGAAACGAGTACTCGTACCAGCTGTGAAGGAGAAATCTTTTCTTACATGGTGTAGTACTCACACTGTACAATGCGCATGATTGTCATTCCATAACCTAACCGACCGACCGACACGATACGAAGATACAACGCGACGACATACTCATGTTAACCTGCAACTTTACAGTTGGTATACCGAGTAATTCATGCGAACCATGGCCCAAAAGAAAACTCTGAATAAATCAAAAAATAAAAAATAGTGAAACGTTAGGTGTTCCATTGCTGGAACTGTTCGTATTTTCACTGCCACTTAAAATTCAATGGAAAAGTGTTTCCAGTTTTCCAAGAAAAATAGAAAATAACGTCATACAACAAAGAGGCTCTTTGGGAAATGTTGACAGCATATTCCAGTTTCACACAGAAGACAAAAACAAAAAACTAACGAAATTTGCATTTAATTCACCAGCAGTGAAAACAAAATTACGAACATTAATTCATATCAAGTGCACAAAACGAACAGAGTTTTCCAAGTCAAAACAGACCTTATTTTCTTTACAGAAAACCAACAGCAAAATATTGCAATGTTTACGATTTTTGACAGCCGCTGTCACGAAAAATGATTGTTTGTATTGACTTATCGTTTGATGTAGGTATAGTTTGACAGATAAATGCCAAATCAACCTGTCAAGTAGATTTCTTTATCTTTCGATTCGGCGGCCGGCGGCTAGCTAATTGAAAAAAAAAATGACAGTTTGAACGAGAAGATATGATTTGATATTCTGGGCCGGCAGTGCTGTACTCGTAATATTCTTGTCAGCAAGTCGCAACTTAGAAGTACTGTTGACTGCCAATAGGTAAAAAGTTTGCATTGTCAGGATATTTCGTCGGAAGTCTAAAAAGGCGTTTTAGTCCGCAGAATTGACAGTGAGACCGACATCACGTGTGGCAACGATTTATAGAATATTGTCACAGTTCATTCTCCTATTCGCCATAAAAGGCAACTAGCACGAGACTAATTATATTTAACATGAAAGATGAGTCTAAGGCGCATCAATATTTTATGAGGCCACACACACAGTTTGTATACTCGTACGTGATCGAGTTCCCATGACTGTAGACTACTAATAATACGAGTTACAGTATTCGTAGTATAATAATAAAGTGTACACTATCCCAGAAGGGTTATCTCGGGGTGTATGGAAACATTTTTAACAGGGGGAAAGAGATAACGTATAGCAGGCGGAAACGTTGGCACAATGACAACTTAAAGTTTCGAACTAGAAACGAACGTACGAGTATTACGGTGTTTTTGAAGTAAGTTGTGTTGATTTCATCGGAATTTATTGAGCTTAACATATGCTGCCGTTCCCTTTTTACAGTCAAAAAGCAGGGACCTGAGTTCCTCAGTACTTCCATCATTAGAAGTGGCAGACAAGAAATTTATAATGAAAATTAGAAAGTGTCGGTGACAGAATGGTGCCCTGTGGCACACCAGCTTTTCCTTTATGGATGAGACAACTCGAATTGAAAGTTTCGAGAAGAAATATCTTAGCCGATGTAGAAAAGATTTACCAAAATTCAAAATCCACATATTTCGACAAAATAACCGTATGACAAACTCTGTCGCTGTCTAGATACATATATAGTATACCTTCTGGAACAGCGGATTTATGCTCTTTGAGATCTGTTAGTTTTCCTACTAACCCATCAGTCTCAATTATTAGACGCGATCAAGTAAAAGAAGTTGTCAGCAACTCATTAGAGAAAGTGCTTCTGATATCACTGGTTTCAAAGCGCCGCCACCACAACGAAGAAAGCCAGACTAACTCTGTTGGCAGTTATAACTTCAATATAGTTAAGAAAGAACATCGTTTAACGTCTACATATTCAAAGACTGAGATGGTTGGGTCACTTTAAGCAAATGAACGCTACAGCCCGGTCCCAAACAGTCTAACCAAGAAGTGCCGCACGCAAGTTTAAATGGGTCTTAGCTAACTTGAATTGCAGCACTGATGGCAATTGTCGATGTCCAACTAACGGACATCTGGATGTGTAGAAACTGTTGATTCTTTTACAAATATTTTGTCTAACAAAAAAAAAAAAAAAACACTGAGGCGCTGACAGTCCGGTATGGGCCATGGCCTAGCTTCATGTTGCTCATATTGTCATATGACTGAGCGGGGCCTACGGTTTATCGTCGAATCCGAACGGCACCCCTTAGAAGCCTCATGGGCAATTTTTACTTTCGGGAGTTTGCTATTGCCCGCCGAAAGGGATAATAACGATTCGAAAAATTGCTGCCGGTGCCGGGGATCGAACCACGGACCCTCTGCGTGATAGTCCATTGAGCTAACCATCGCGCCATCGCCGTTTTCGCTAACTACCGAAGTTAGAAACAATTTCAGAGTGCCAATGTGTTTGGAGCACAGATCTTAACACAACGTCAATAGTCCTATCTTTTTAAAATATCAAAAACACCTAGAATAACGTCTTGGATAAAGGCATACGACTCTTTCTATAATATAAAGTCAGGCAGCGCCTCAAACTCATAAAAAGTCGGTTGAAAGGTCTGCGCAGAAAAAAAAGGTTAGATATTTGATTACTACGCATCTTAAACTATAAAAACCAACCGATCACCATTATACCATCGATTGCAGTGAGCTCCTAAGCCATCGCAATAAAACAGGAAGAAAGCGTACTTAAGGTAGTTCATCAACGAAAAGTTTTTTTCATCTTAGATTTCTTTCCCTATTAAGACTGGCGGTGAAGATCTGTGAATGCTTCTTAGAATTCGGTAAGCAATTTCACCATTATCACTTTGTGACTTTTCATTGGGGCAACTCGAGGTGGCCCTTTAACAGGGCCCCACCAATTATCAAGGCTTCGTCCATCAATGAAGTTGTCTAATAAAAAGCAGGGGTAGAGTAAATACTGGACTTATCATAAACATCATCAGACCTTTCGCCACTGATGATTGCTATGATTTGTCCAGTTAAAAGCCGGCGGTCATAGGTCTTGTTGAGTGGCAAGACCACCGGTATTCCATACGGTACTGTGGGAGTTAGGAACCGCCCCCCCCCCCCCCCCCCCCGACTTCGGTCCGAGCCTAACTTGTTGAGGTAGGCCGCCTTGTGGGAGCGTCACGGTGGCTGTGGTTTAAACCTAAATCGCAGGGAGGGTGGCCCTGCTAGGGCGCAATACCCGCAGTGGAGTTGCTGAAAATGCTGGGTACTGAGACCCTAAGAATAGTAAGAGGTTTTAGGTAGCCCTCGACTCATGCCAAGGGTGGGGCTATGCCCTCAGCACAGTTCCGTATTGGTATTATTTGTAGCATATAAGGGTTGGCAAGGCGTATCCTTGCCCCCATGGATGTATGGGCATCCCGTGAAATTAAGTCTTCCAGAGAGGTGTTCAAGATAATCATAAGGCGTTCTGCCCCCTTTAACATCGTTGGTAGAGTATAAAGTTTAGTACAATCGAAGTTATAGATGGTCAAGAACACCTTTAGCTTTACAAAGGGTTATTTACAGCACACCCTACACTATTCTCAATCAATTTTCCAGTTCCACTTCCCATTCTTCGTTCGGTATGCTTGGAAGGAACACAATGTCGAACAAAAACCAAAGACAAAACACAACTCAAAAGCACTGAGAACAGTACACTAATTCAATTAGCACCAGGTAATGGGTTCAACAAATCAACCACAATTCATCGCCTCTACAGAAGACTACGTGTATCTACACATAATAGATGTAAACAATTTAGTTAAAAGATAAACCGATAGTTCAATTTAAAATTTTCGAATTCGAAGGAAAACCAAATAAAGAATTCGTTTTCACTGGATTGGAGGAGCGCGCTAATAGATATTTTTGATCTATCATGGATTTGAAAAGTTTCTACAAGAAAATCGATGTGGACAGCATAAAGAGTAAGGCGACGGCCATTTTGTTTCAAGAAATTAATTTATATTTTCCAAATTCCTTTCTCCTCTCATTTAAGGTAAGCTCCCTCCTATGCCTCAGATAAAGATACCAAAAATCAAATCACGAAAAATTTTCAAAAGCTCCCGTGAAGATGTATCACAGGGACAGCAATCAATTGGAGGAACACCAGTAGCATCATCGAGGACAATGGGAGCTGGAGGTGGAGGAGCACCACTACACATAACCCCATCATCGTCGTTTATTGATCGAACTCCGACAAGGATTTCCACTGTGTCATCTTTATTGAATGTAAATAGCGCCAATGAGGATAGAAACAAAAGTAGATCGACTTATCGATCTGCTAACAGTTTCGAGGAGGAGAGCTGTCCTGGTAGAGAGACACCAAATGTTGAGGCAACACCAAGTGGAAGTGCAGCGGCAAAGTTCACCAATAGATGCAAAAAAACTTACAAGGACTTTACCGACTTCAAGTTTAAGGGTATCTTCAATCGAAAGACCGTTGTCAAGAAAACCGAGATCGATGTGGACATCTATGCACAGCAATATAAGTTAGAATTAGAAGAGGAAATGCAACAAGATAAGCGAGATGATAGAGATTATGAGATTGTATTCAAGGAGACACGCCGAAATTCCCTAAATAAAAGTATAAGTCCGCCAGATTCGGCAAAGTCTAGTGCAAAATCAAGCCCGGAACGTCCTAAGCTCTCCCAATTGCAAAGAAATGCCTCACCTCCGTCTGTGAAAAAAGCAAGAAATCAATTTAAATCACCACGGCCGTCAATGGAACATTCGATGTCGGATGAAAGTCATAGCGGACCTCCTCAAAAACCCAACAAAAGCATATTGTGGAATATCAGTAACAGGGATAATCGGGATAGTGAAACCGAATCTACTCAAGCTAAGCGTGTATTCAGAAAGACCAAAAAAATGCGAGCTCCAAAGGAAACTCCTTCTGCCAGCAGCGACCAGGATCAACCGGAGGAAAAAGACAAAAAAGGATGGAAGCTAAGCAATGTCCATTTAAGACGTCTCGACTCATCGGATAAAGTAAGCGAATCTCAGATTTCAAGTCCTGAGGGTACGTTTAGCAACATTAAGAAGAGCATTAAACGTTTGCAGCAACGAAAAATCCAACCAGAACCAACAGATGAATCTGAAACTGAAGTCAAAGAATCTAAAACAAACGTTTCCGATCAACTGAAAGCCCAATTCAGTCGCCTTAAACTAAAAGACCGCTCCGCCTCTGTCAACGTAGATGAAACAACGTCACCACATCATAACCAATCTGCCAGCAATAAGTTCCGTCAATGGAAGAAAAGTTTCAAAACGAAGCACTCTATTGAGGAGAGCCCTTCACAATCCACACCAACACAACCACCACCAGAACGTTCGACAACCCTAATGAGAAAACTAAACTACATTCGCAGCAAAAAAGTTGTATCCGAGGATGAAGGTGACGACTCATCTCTTAAAGGTGAGCAACAACCAAAGCCCAAACCAACCAACATGGAGAAGTTCGAACAAGCACGCGGAAAGGCCGTAAAAAAAGTCAACGAACAAGTACTGAAGTTAAAGAATTTCCATGGAAAAGCCAAAGATCCAGCTGTAGAACAAAATCCTGATAAGCCTCCAAAGATTCAAAAAGCCGACATTGAAGATCAACCGTGTAGAGTCATTACCGAACTTCCAAGAAGTACCCCCGCGATGTGGACAACAAACCAAGCCATCTCACAATCTCTTGAATCCAGTGATGAAAGTGAAACACCGAAAGTTCTCATCCATCAAGACAATTCTGATCAATTCGAGTCGACTCTCATCATTGCTGTAACTAGGCCAGCACCAGCAATACCGCCACCAGCTCCGCCAGCAGTCATTCATGAAATATTCCCAAAACCCAGACATCAAACAAAATCCGAATGGACTCCAAACAAAAATGCCGTATCTAGCTTTTTAGAGATTAATCCGTCACTAGAGCGATCAACACAATATCTCGATGTTCAGCGCGGGCATATGAGGAAGCGATCAATGGACTCCAATGACTCTGATTCATGGATTCCAGAAACATATCGATACAGGAACTGCAGCTCTTCCACATCGGCTGGTCTCAATAAAATCCACGAAAACTCCGAACCGTGGAAGGTGCACACTGTCTTCAGAGGTGAACGGATCCAAAAGGCCAGGAGTATTGATATTTTTACTCATCCAGATCGCAGCGCTTTCGACGATTTTGACCAAGAGATGAGAAATGTTCCAATAACACCAATCACTCGTATCGCCAGAGCTAGTGTAGATAGCCTAAACAAAAGCTTCGGCGAGAGCACTGACGATGAGGACGACTATGACAATTCTTCCAGGATAACGCGTGTTAAACGACCTTCACCTCAGGTCAACACCACAACTGGGGTACGCATGGAAAACACATTCAGACCAGAAAGCATTAACCATAACAATACAAGTATATCTGAATCAAGGGAAAGAAAAAGTCCCCTAGTAACATCGAAAGGACAAATAGGCAATAGCAAGGAAAGTTTAGATGCAAACTACGATGAGAACGAAATATTCTCTAGCAACGACGATGATGACATCATGCCAGGAGCACAATCACCACCTCCATCATTTTCGCCACCTCCACCTCCATTACCATTGCGAAAACCTCCTCGAGCTCTACCCGAACATAATGATTCAATGGTGCGCCTAACAAATCCTCTCGTCAAGCAAGCATCTTTGCGTCGACATTTCAGTGTGGAAATCGAACCAGCTGACATGGGCAAGGTGAACAAATTGATATCTCGTTTCGAGAAGAACGACTCTCAAGATAATTCCTCGTCCAATCAGCATATTCAAGTTATCCTAAATGATAATGAAATCGATTTCGAAGAGGAAGAAGAAAACCAAATCCAGAATCTACAACAAAAGGAACAAGAAAAAGAAAAGGAAAGGGAAAATGAAAAGCAGAAGACCCAAACCAAACAAAAAGACTACGAAATTCAAAATGGCAACAAGAAGCGTCCAGCACCAATACCAATTCCACAGCAGCCAACCAGGAGTGCCAAACAAATTGAAGATTCCAGAAACAATAACAACAGCAGCAACAACCTCCAACCAGAGAACCACCCGAAACGAAGCAAAGCCACACCAAGTCCAGAAGTTCCACATCGAAAGAACCCCGGAGACAATGTGTCAATACGAAATGCGAATTCAGAGTATGGGTCACCAATCGGATCAACCTGTCCATCTGAAAGGATTTCGTCCAGCTCTGATTATGGTTCACCAATTGGAATAGCATATCCACCAAAAACTACCGACCAAATGCGTATAGCTAGACGTCTATCGAATAGATCATCGCTAAGGGATGATGACATGTACTATTCCTTTGATAGCGATGAGGGTAAGAGCTTCGAATTGAATTAGATAGAAAAGATAGATTTTCTTATTTTTGTTCCATTACAGAGAATAGTTTTTACTCTTTTGGCGATTCATCTTGCACCAAGTACAAGATCGATATCTGAAACGACAATGATACGAGTATGTGTAGATGTTAATTTAGTGTATGAAGAGTTATAGTGCGGTTAAGAGATAAAATATTTCATGTGTTATCTGTTACTATAGTAGTCATGTATATTAAACATTTTATCTGACAAGTTTTTGTTGCATTTCAATTGAGATACTCGTAACTTTTGTGGGTGGGCGTTATATAAAAACGCAATCGGAGAAAACGTTAAGTAGGTGGGTGATATGCCGTTCACGGCGCTAATCATGCATCCTACGCTTAAGACGCGGCTCAATAAACAAAATTGTAGTCCCCCCAAAAGTAACAACTGGCTGCTATTTGACAATTTGAGGTGTTTAGATATTAAAGATGCAAACTTAATGATTAAGTACATTAGGGAGCTTCCAACAATAAGACAAAGTATTGGTGTTTTGGGATAATTTACAGAGAAATGAAATCATTTAAACTGTTGCCTCTGCACACCGTTTATCAGTATCATCACTGTCTCAGGGTTAGGCTATTCTTTATCTAGATAGAAATGACTATCACAACCGACTTCAGTACACTAAGTGGAGCATAAAAGCCGATCCCAGGGAGATGTCAAACTGGAACAGCAGACTATAGCACAGCGATCTGGGTCTTCCTGGAAATCTAACGGGGCACTGGTTCCAAATGGAAACATGATAATCGAAGAACGAGGATTGATCACCATTTGTATATGGAGAAGCAGCTTCTTGAAAAAGAGCTCATTGCGTACTCTTTTGTTTCCCACACAGCGAAGGAATGTAGTTATTCTTTAAGAATTGATCTGGGTCTCAAACAGATAGTGTGCCCAGTAAAGCAATCTAAGATGGTCCCCTACCACTTATCCAAGCCACTTGTGGAGAGGTCTTCTTCGATTTCTTCTTAATGGAAAGGACATCCATATCATTTGAAGAATGCCCACTTTTCTGCAAAGTTCGATATTGCTGTAGCTCGTAGTATTTGCTTTTACAACTCGTACTACAAACCCCGTCAACTCAAACTTGGCCAAAAATCATTCGAAGAATTTTTCGTTCAAAGTGACCATGGATATCTCCATCGACCTTTACTAACTTGCATGGTTCTGCCCAGTAGAAGAAGTCCGGGATTGCCTTCATGGGCCAAAGAAACAGCATCTAAACTCTTTTGTGATATCAAAGGTCTCGGTGAGATTGCTGCTGACCTTTACAGAGCAGCAAACGTTCTTCATCGTCATTCTCCATAATTAGAAATAAGGAGTTTCGCAGGTATACCAAAAGTAGGCTTGGCTCCGTACAAAGAAGTGGTGTGAAGTTATTGGGTGTTCTCTAAAATCTGCCATCGTGTAAATATTTGGTAAATTGTGGACTTAGCCAGCCTAAAACCGCATTAAGAGGAGGCAATTTGATCGTTCACACAATACGCAAGGATCTTGAATGCGATGTTAAAGAGAATGATGACTTTATAATACAGGTGGGCAATTTACATTTTTAGTGGATCGAACAAATGGTAAGTAGGTTCAATTAATGATGCTCTGTAGGATCCTCAATTTCCTTGCTCATCTCTAAAAGTCTCTGTTAGGGTCTTGTTGGCGTCGACGTTGTTTTTACATTTTGGTAAGACTTTCGAACGTTGTCCCTGTAGTTGTATATCTCAATTTTCTCGATCGCTCGGTTCGCATATTCGGTGATCTAGTAAAAGCCTGAAAACGATGCAACTGGCCTTCGGCAGTTAATGGAAGTTGCAAGAGAGCTGTCGATTTGTAACCTTTCAACATTAAATCAACTCGGAGTATTTTTCAGTTGGTGTGGCGTCTGAGGTCCGAGGTAAGCTTACCTTGGCTATCACTAGATAGTGAATGAGTGCCGTACATCAATCGCAACATGATGATCATGATCCTTCTTCTTCTTTTTTTCTTTTATCACTCCACTTGGGAGCATAGGGCTTGCACTTGGCATCTCCATTTCACTCGGTTGGTTGCAGTTATCTTTACACTGTTCCAAGTGAGGTTGAATTTTCCTAGTTCTAGGACCATCGATCGTCTTAGGGTGCCTTGAGGGTTCCACTCTAACGCCGTTCTGGTAATGCTTTCGGATGTTTTCCTGATCTCTTAATCTGTATAGAAATTGGTTCCTGTCTTGTCTTTTCCAACAGATCCACGTTCCTGATGATGTTTGGCCAGAATATTCGACATATGGTACGAAAACATTTGTCGATGAATACCTGATGTCTCTGTATGATGTTGTTGGGAATCAACCAGGTTTCGGTGCCATATATCAGTACTGACTTGACACATGAGTTGAATATTCTGAGCTTCGTGTTTCTGGAAATCTGGGAACTCCTCCATATAGGTCGTAATTGGCCGAATGCTGCTCTTACTGTTATCAACGTCTGCCTCTGCGCCGCCGTCTGTTGTTATTATACTACCTAGACAGCAGAGCTTTCTACATATTCGACGGGGTTTCCTTCGAAGGTGTTGGTCCTCATGGCCTTAGTCTTCTGGATATTTATCTCGATTTCGGCGCATTGTGCTAATCTTGCGAGGTATTCTAATTTAGCTTGGATGTCACTGAGCTTATGTGATAGAAAACAAATATCGTCCGCATAGTCTAAGTCCTCGAGTTATCGTGTGAGACTCCAAGTTATTCCACGTCTCTGCGCGCAGACTTCTCTCATAATTTCACCCAGAACAATGAACAGTTGAGGTGGCATCCTTGCTTTACTCCTGTATTTGTAGTGAAAGAGTCACTGAAGAGTTATGTAGTACCGCGAGATCCGAATCTTCTTACATTGCTCTGATGATGTTAATTATTTGTTGGGGTACTCCTTTCATACTTAGTGTTCTCCATATTGCGACTCTTTTGATGATGTCAAAGGCCTTCTGGAAATCGATGAACAGCAGATATAGAGGTCTACGCCATTCTATAGACTGCTCAACTATTATGCGCAGAGTGTTGGCTTAGTCTACGCAGCTTCCATGTGGGCGGAAGCCAGCCTGTTCATCTCGTAGTTTTCCTTCGATTTTGTTTTGAAGTCCCCATTGAATGATTGTTGCAAGTATCTTGTATATGGAGAATACATGATCATACAGCGAATATTCTTATCTGGCCGATCGATTGGAAATTCGTTTAAAGCAATGTAATCTGTGAATTCCAGTATCTAGTCAGAATAAATAGTACAATTGCATCAATTTCTCAAATTTGCGTAAAAATATCTACTCGGCTAGGTACACAACACCGATGGGCTTCAAAACATTCTAACTCGCCAACAATGCAGGCTCCACCTCGCTCTAAGGCAGAGATGCAATAAGTACGTATGTAAGTATGCAAATAAAGCACCTCTGTCTACAGCACCACTAAGGGAGTTCCTAGTGGTCAGAGTCCTAAAGAGTACAAGACTAGATGGCAAACTGCGTACCCGATTTGTTCTTCCTTTATAACGAAAACACCGAAGGAACATTTTTCCGAATACGCATCAAACATTTTAGCATAAAAGGGATAGCAACCGCTATTAGATCCGGCGATACCGCCAAGATTTTTCAGCGGCGCAAAGTTTTCGTACAACGGCTATATCCTACATCGAATACTGGAAGGAACGCTAGGTGACAATTTTGAGGTAGTTAAGGCCTTTTTCTGTCTTGGCTCTGATATCAATTCTACCAGCAACACCTCAGCAGAAATAAAACGAAAATTTCTTGGCAATCTGTGTTTCTTTGGAGTAAAATAGTGAGTAATCGAGTAGTAAAGCGTTGCCAACAGGTCCAAAAATATATTACACTTCGAATTTGAATCAGTATTCCCCGACGTAGTGCTTGAAAAGTGGCCAACATGGTCATTAAAGAATTAGAGAATTGCAGAATTTGTTAAGAGGATGTTTGGTCGAATTGGAATTTTAACGATCAAGGAGCAGAACTCATCTTAATAAACTGGCGAGATCTAATGTGCATATGACTATAACAGGCTGGTGAGTTTACGAATTACTTAACAAAGCCGATGAGCGATAGGACTAAAGCAGGTGGGTAAATAAGTAGTTCTTGGAAGTAAACATCAAAGGTATACTACGATATTGTTGCAAACAAAGGATTCTAGGCATTAACTACCCCTTAAAGTCAAGTTTAGATCATTATGTGATACAACACTTAGCATTGCCAATTGAAAGACAAATGCAACAGGACGACTAGATATACTTCTCACTTGCCTTAACCCTGCAGCTTTTGCAGGATATAGTGCCCCATGACGACGATTGAAAACATTGTACGAGTACCTACATCAGTAGTCATACAAATGTTATAGAGATTGGTCATGGATTCATTGCTGATGTCGATACGGAATGTCGCTCTAGAATTTTCGAAAAATGATGTCCCAAAAGACAACGGTCGATTAAAATCTCTAAGTACTCGTTTTTCGAATTTTAGTACAAGGCCGCCTGATCTCCTTTTTTGAGCGCTCGAGGTACTTTGGCGGAGTACAAACATAAGCCAGCTCTTCCAATTGAAGTCTATGAAGCTATCAAACCAGTCTCTGAAGAACTGACCAGTGAAAATCTTCTAACTCGATGCATCGGCGGTTACACACAAAATAGTCACGAAAGCTTCAACTCGACTGTGTGGGCATTGGCCCCGAAATCCATATCGAGTGGTAAAACAGTCTTGGATGTGGCTACGGATATTGAAGTTTGAGTATACAATGACGGGTTTTCTTCAACCTTGTACAGACAGTTTACTGACAGACACAACCCGGAGATTATGACATTAAAGTCGTCGATCAAAAACCTCCAAACATTAATAAAAGAAAATTACAGGTATTCTGTAAGTTTGTATTGGAACAATAAAATTCGGGCTGTAAACACCATCAACCCGAATATGTTCCCGCAAATAAATAAAATATTTCGGAGGAAAGATCAAGACGATCTTTCATGTCTTAAAATCGCCCGAACGACAGACAATGAACGCATACTTTCAACAGCAGGCATAGATCCAAATGAGGCTGTTGATGATGACAACTTCTTTGTGATCGAAGATCCGCAGGAGAAGGTCGAGGCTATAGGAGCAACTTTCCAGGAAGTGTACAAGACAAATTACATCATTGGTCCGAACCACGACCTGGAAAATCGAGTCCTTATGCACAATTTCTACCTTCGAAATGAAATAGTGAACTGGCGAATCGAGAACACGGGTTTCACCCAGTTAAGTGACGAGAACATGGCAAATAATGTCATCGCCAATGAAAGGGAACAACCCCCGTTCATTTCGAAGGAAGAGCTTCAAATGATCTTCGACACAATAAGAAGTAAGAAATCAGTGGGAACCGATGGAATACCGAACATTGTGCTTCGACATCTCCCACTAGAAGCATTGGACATTTAAACCACCCTGTTTAACAATGCAATGAATAATGCACATTATCGAGCGCATTGGAAAACTGCGGTGGTACATCCCATCCCCAAAAGGGATATAGACACCTCCAATCCGGCGAATCTCCGGTCGATCAGTCTCCTTCCAAATATCAGTAAGGTTTTCGAAAAAGTTATCAATAGAGTCCTGACTAAGTGGGTTGAGGACAGAAATATAGTTCCGGATAATCAATTCGGTTTCAAGGCGGGGTATGATGTCATTCATGCCGCGTCTAAACTGGTTTCTGATATCCAATGGAACAAAGCCAAGAAACAGTGCACGGGTGCCTGCCTAATTGATTTTGAGAAGGCTTTCGATACCGTATGGTTAGAGGGACTCTTCTACAAGTTGAACAGACTGGGCATTAGTAAACCACTGCTGTATATTCTTTTCAATATGCTCACAGATAGACAGTTCATCGTGAAAAATGGCGATGTGACTTCTACTGGTACATTCAACATTAAAAACGGTCTGAAACAAGGTGCGATTAATTCGCCAATCCTTTTCAACATTTACACAAGTGATCTGATAGGTTCACTTCACCATGCCATAGCGTACGCAGACGACTTAATCGCGTACAGATCAGGTCCAAAGATCGAGGTTATAAACATTCTTTTGCAACGTGACTTCGATAAAATTAAACAATATTGCGACGACTGAAAGTTGAAGATCAACTTTCAGAAGTCGGAAACCATTCTGTTTAGGACGCCTTAGTCTGGGGCCTCTGCGGATACCAGAAAGAATTGGCGAAAGTTTCAAGTCGTCGGATAACACGGGCAGCCACTTGTTTGTCGAAATGTAGTCAGATACCTTGGGATCTGGCTAGATCAATATCTGTATTTTAACAAACATATAGATGTTGCTCTGGCCAGAGCCAAAGGTGCTTTTGCCCTTACAAAGAGACTGTTTTATAGCAGGCAACTCGATGCGAGGGTAAAGGTGATCTGCTACATGGCCCTTATTAGGCCTATGCTTACATTTGGTTGTCCAGTGTGGTTCAACGTGAGAGCAAGTCTTTTGGAAAAGATTCGGGTGTTTGAGAGGGCTTGCCTTAGGGCTTGACTTCGCTTATACAGAACACCAGAGTCTGAGTACATAAAATTCTATCCTAATGAGGTCTTGTACAATAGGGCGAACCTAATACGAGTGGACAATTTTGTTATTAAGTTGATTCGAGGGCACATTGCAAGAGCAATGACCTCGTCGAACAACCTGATCTCGGGGGCTTACTACCCCAATTATATGTATCACGAGAGAGTTCGCTTTGACGGCTTTATTCCTCCAGAAGCGTTCCTCTACCTCGACAGAAAAGGTCTGATCCAGGATAGATCAGCGGTGCCGTTAATCCTCCACGTCGCTCGAACAGCTGCGGTCAGGCGACTCAACTACGACAGAGACGTCGCACACGGCAGTGCGGAGCGTCTCCGGTTTAGTAGGGCGGTAGGCAGTCGCGACATGAGGGATGTTGCTCGGCAGCACCAACAATTTTGGTGGCTTGCAGAAGAAGGGGAAGCTCCATCGTCGAATTCCTCTAGTGCAGGGTAGCTCCATTAGGCAGCAGAGTTGGTCAGCCTAATTCTTATTAGCCGTGGCCGGCTTACATAGGGTAGGTAGGGTTAAGGTAGTTTTAAGAATAAAAATTATAAAAAAAAAAAAAAAAATCATAAAAACTGAAAAAAAAAAAAATTAAAAAAAAAAACAAACAACAGATGGGTAATCTTATCTAAAAAAAAGTGGTAGTCCATACCACACCAAAAAGAAATAATACTTATACAATTATACAATAAGATAGTTTAAGTAGGTTAAGTAGATTAAGATTTATTTTCGATAGTTTTTAGTTTTTAGTCTTAAGTTTTATCTTATAACAAAAAAAATGTAAATTCACTAAGTTTTTTTTTAAATTAAAAAATATGTTTTCTTAGTTTTAATTATATCCAATGTAAAAATAAAAAATAAAGATCTGAACGATAAGTCGAAAGACAAAATTGAATTGTTAGGTTTAACTTAGAGTGTCCGCATGGGGCCAGTAAGTTAGAATAAGATAATTTAAAGTTAATTAAGCTAATTTTTAAGCGTTTTTTTGTATAGCTGGTAAGAATTTCTGAATTTCAAAAATAAAAATGCATTTAAAATAAAAATGACGGGTTTTCTTCAATTTTGCACATAATGGAGGCAATTGACTTGGAAATAGATCCGAACAGCTACGAAATGTGCCTAAGCATGCAGAGAGATCGATGTCTGAACGGGTAAAAGGGGCAAGGATCGCTTCAAGATCAAGCAGAAAAGAAAAGCAAGAGCAGAATGATTATCTGGAAGGCCAATTGAATGGTGAAATTATTCATGGTTTTCTACTACTCAAAACTTTAAACGCGTGTATCTTTAAACTGCGGAAACATAATTCAGACAATTTTCAACCGTCACTTGAAATATTGAAAATATCTTGAAAACTACATTGTCTATGGAAGTACGTAGGATTTTTTTTTATATTGCATAGTTCATTTGTTATTAACAATTATCTGGTGTAAGTGACATTTTTCAGCTTCCATTTTGGAAGTGCGACATTTGGTCAAAAAATCAATAGACAACCGTGTGACGCTCCCATTGTTCCGAAATGGGAAAAATGTTTTTTCTGTTATGTTGGTACATCTAAATCTTAGCGTCATAGCTTGACATTTGTAAAAGTTACGTAGCAAAGAGTACATCTATCTCTGTGTGTGTTGGCTATTTTTTACAATTTACAACAACGAACTTGTATTAAATTTTACGTAAAAAACGGATTTAATGGTGCGCGAACGTTGGAAATGTTGGAAAAGTGTTTCGGCAGCGATTCTCTAAAGAAAACGTTCGTTTACCAGTGGCACGAGCGGTTCAAAAGTGGTCGTGAGTCAATCGAAAATGATGAATGCAGTGGCAGACCATCGACATCGAAAACCGACGAAAACATTGATGAAATCGAAAAAACCAACGTACAATGTACTTCTATAGTAGTTATTATATAAAATCAAAAAATATTCATTGATTAATTATAATTCAAAAATTACAGGAGCTGTTTGTCCGACCGTGGAATCGAAAAACATGGAGACGTAATCGCAAAAACGCTGCACAGCCGCCACTTTGAAATTAATCGCTTCAAAAAAATTATTGTGTATAGTCACTGATGTGTATAATAAATACTTTTTTTTTGTAATCTCGATTTAATTTGTAGTATTTCTAAAAAAAAAAATTCTATTTTTTCGCCCTCTAGAATGTCCTAACCTCTTAAGAGACATCAAATGAAACTTTCTGTTGCGAAGCATCCAATTATCATCTAAATGTTGATTGACATCACAAGATCTCTACGAATTTTGAATAATTCTTGATGACAACAAACGTAAGCACGCCGCAGTCCAAAAGAATCAGCTGCAACAATAGCAATAATTAAATGGTTGGGACACATTGAAGTTTTTCAACCTCAGAGTTCTTAACATACTCGGAACATGTCGTGATACTGAATAAAAGTTATCTCAAACATAATGTCCCTAGGTGGAACCTTATACCAGCCTTTGGATGTTATGGCAAAAAAAAGTCCATGAAGATGGACACGTAGGACAAAATAGGCTCCTTTACGAGTATGTCTGGAAGAACTGTATCTTAATCCTATAAAACTGCATGATCCAGTGGGCAAGTCAAGAGGGAATTGTTTTCATGTTTGCTTACTGTGAAAAGCATTTAAAAAGCTGCTACCTAAATAATTAGTCTTAATCGACAAGCTGGACGCCGAATTACAGGGCTGGATTTTCAAACTTTACAATTTTATTTGAGGATCTACTCTAAAGAGTTTTCGAAACCCGTGCGTTCCCCTTAGGTTGATGTCTTAAGATATATTCATTTCTGCGATTGTGACCATGTTAGTCCTGCGATCAACAAAGTTGATCACATGTTTCGGCCAATTGACCGTTGGAACAAATAGAAGCAATGCAATTTCATATGTTATCAAAATAAATCATTTAAGTAATTGTACGTTTACATCTAGTAGCCAACATGTCCAAAAATACCAAAGTAAAGTGACCAAATTAGAGCAAACCTCTAACATGTCCTTGCTACCATAAAATTTTTCTTTAACATTTCTGTCCTTAAGTCTGGGTACTCTGTTCCTCATTTTGAATCAACATTTGAAATTGGTTGCAGTCACAAATTGGTTGAATCACTAATGAGTTTTCTCAGAATTAATTTGCGAAACAGAACTAGTCCCGACTTAACAAATAATAATAAATTTACAACTGTTACCTAGAGAATGGACGACCATGAGGAAAGTCATTATCTGCAAGACCATTCTATTGTATGTATGTAGTTCTCTAGAACTGATCCTTTCTAGTCAATAAGAATCCTGAGAATGTCAAACAATTAGAGTATGACCATAATCACCAAACACAATTCTTGAATAAGTAGAAACAATTTAGAAAGTATCTAACTACTGTCGCGTCTCGTCGTCTAGCTGCATTTTGCGTCCGTTGCGGGCAATGTTTACATCTTCTCGATTGGAATAAACATTACGTTTGGATGCACTTACAAATAAAACAATAAAACAAGAGATAACCACAATGTAGGGAGAAATATTAATGACCATGCAAGAAGCCAGTCGGGCAGGAAGAGGCACAACATAATTACAAATCGTTATCCCAAACCGACCGACCTCTCTCAATAGCAGACATGTTCCCGAAAGGGCAATGAATCTAGCATTTCTCAAAGTCCAACCACATACAAAGAATGAACCGCAAAAAGGGAACAAAATAAAAGTAGAAACAAGAGAAAGCATAGAAAAGAAAAGAAAAATAATAAAAAGAAGGTGGAAACATTAAAATAATAAGGTTGCAGTAGATGGATTAGTTTTTTCCACTGCACTGAGAACGACCGCTAGTCTTCGGCAGAAAGAAACCGACGCAGTGAAAAGATAAATTTTCGGTTGTTGCATCTTTAAAGACATTCGTCAGAGGAGGAAATATGTCCTCTTGCAAAAGGAAATGATTACACCAGGTGCGGCGGTAGTCAGCTCTCATTTGAGTGTAGACATTCGCATTATTCTGCAATTGCATGTACCCCCCCACAGATGCTCACAAACTCATATACGAGTATTTGCAAAGAAAATACGTTTTCAGAGGAAGTTGAAACGCCTGCTAGGGCTGGTTGTGATTATCAAAAAAATTGAATTGAATTCCAGCTTCTAAATCCGAAAATCCCCGGCAGTGTTGCCATTTTTATTGAAGTATTTTTTGGTGAATTATTTGGAGTGGCGACATTATTGGCCCCCCAAGACGACAAGAAACGTTACAGTCAATAGAAAGCACTACTGAGACATGATTACAGATTTTTATGGCCAGAAATCTGGGCGAACTATATAAGATTGGGTTACATGCCACACAAGCAGCCCAATAATCAATTTATTGCACACTAAGCTCAATATTCATATAATCAGTCGTTTTGATGATGTGACTGGCCACCACGGAGCTGCAATTTGACGCCGTTGTGGAGTGCCATTAAAGAGACGATTCTAACACTAAAGAACAATATTTCGTGAAATAGGAGCCGAAATGATCGTAAATGCATTGGAAAATTTGGCTGACAGGATGGTCTTCTGCCAGGCCTGCCGAGGCAGTCATTTAAATGATATAATATTCCATAATTAGTGGTAAGATTTACGCGTTTCAATAAAGCAACAGTCGTGGAAAAATATTGAAGCATTTTCCGCATTGATTTTTTAAAAAGATGCCAACAGTTCGCCTAACCTCAATTTGGTGGTCTGGATGACACTCTTTATCTGTATACCATCCAAAGATGTCATAATGATGGCTACATATACATATAGGTAAGTATTTAAGTCAGTTACTCTTAAGAATGTGCTGTATGTCAGTAAAGAAACCTTCCGGGTCCTTAGAAATATGCCGAATGCAGCTTATGCGCATCAGAATCGCGAAAAAGTTGATTGCCACATTCACTGTTTCCTGCTAATTGAGAAAAAACATTCACATCTGGAAGACTTATTTGAACTGAAAGGTGCGCCACTTCTGGAAGGGATTCGAAAACATTCCCAGCTGGAACTAAAAATCACATCAATAGCAAGGACATTTTGGTCCGATTTTAAAGCTTCCGCGTTATACAGAAGCACCGGTACGATAAGGATCCAATGCAATGTTTTTTAAATTGCCATTAAATGAGACTTATATCTGAGTCTAAAGAAACAGCAATTGGAAGGGTGATTTTTTGTGCTTTTCCTGGGTGATGTCATTGTAAGAATTTAAAGCCGAATTATAACCTTTGTAGAAATTCAAAAACGCCGGTCTGCAAACGCAAATCCGAGTTAACAAACATAAGCTCCAAATATACGTAAATAGAATAGAACATGCTTGCTGAACTTAGAACCTATTGACTAACATATGCACACAAGAATTCCAGAACGAGTTCCTCGGATGATTTATCCTCAGATTTGCTACCTCCGTATATTCAAAGGTTAAGATCTTTTAGAAATTATTTATCGGCAGCGCCGACATTTTGAAAGTAAGATTCCATCTTTCTCATACACTGATCATCACGAAAAGGCCTTAAAGTTTCAAATCAATCTAAATCACAATCAAAGGTGGTGAGATGAAGAGATTTCAACAAGCGTACAAAGGGCAGTGACATAAGGAATGTAAGTTTAACTAACATATGCGTAGAGCTGAATAATATCAAAGCCCCTGGACCAGATATGACTATAAATCTTATTATTCGTCTTTAGAAACAGAACAAGGCAAACTTTTATCAGATAACGTCCGACGAGCATTTTCGTGAATTCAAGGTCGTTATGAGTCCTTGGTCCGGTGCGCATCGAATGCCTCGCGATCGATCTCTATTTGAGACCAGTCAATCACTGGTTCATGCTCGCATTTTGCACTCGGGTCGAGTACAGGATTGATCTGGTCGTGGTTGCAAAAATTCAAGTAAGAAAGACAATGGTCAACAACACTCATCCAAGGCCCCTGACGTCAGCAGCGACGTTGTAATAAAATAAATCCTCTATGTAAACAGCGTTCCGGTTTTTCGATTAAATACTGCACCTCCATTAGTAGTGGGAGTGATTCTTGAGTCTTATGATAATTCGACACTCTGAGCTTTGCTTGATTTTTTAAAAACATCTGACAAAGTAAATCACAACATCAATTGCAGTAAATTTAAAGTTAACTCCTTTCACCCTTCATCCGTAACAGTTTTAAGTCATATCTTAAACGAAGGAAATAATTTTTAGATGAGGGTGAGGATTTCTCGAATTATATAAGCATAAAAGGTGGAGTACCATAGGGATCACATCTCGGACCTTCACTTTCCTCATTATACTTGAACAACATTGGTATGGTTTACAGTGGACTTCGTATTGAATGGGTAACTCAACATCATTCATTATTTGCGTTGACTTCAACCCAAAGCACCTATATGTTGAATGGTGTATAAAGCTTCTATTAAGCAGAATTGTGACTGCCATATTCACCGACTGTTATCACGAAATAACCCGATGTCGTCATAAAAATAACGAAGAATGGACGAAGGAGAATTATTGCAATGCGTATAACTTCGATCAATCAGCAATCATGTTTATAACCGGAGAAGTGGAAAAAATGTAGTTTTTAAAAAGGAGGAATAGCAATTCTTTAAGTTATAACCGCTGAACTTAGTTTAGAATACTTTTCGAGGCAGTGGTAAGTCATTGAAGTTATCGTACCAAAACTAGAGAAACCAAAGAACGACAAGAAGTCCAATCGAGCAGTTTGACTCCAGCTTTTGATGCTTTTGGGAAGATACTACTTAAGCGTATACTGCCAGAAAATATATACTTTTCCGAAAATGCGTTCTCATATTTCAAAGAAATTTAAGCCGACGTAACGCAAGGAAGTGTTCTCGGTCCGCTTCTATATCTCCTGATATAATGCAACAAGAGGAGAGTGTTTTAGACAGGCTTGCTGGTGACACTTCTGTACTAGGAGCACAAAGCGTTCTGAATAATGTAAATGAATGGACAAATGGTCTCAATAAAACCAAACCTTATTAACTCTGTCTGCACTATGTTCGCAAAGGGCGCAATTTTATTTAACGCATATTAGAGTTGCTGCAAACGTAATTAAAACTGGCTCGAAAAACTTAACATTGTTTTCAAAAACATAAAGAAGCCGCTTTGTGAATTAAAAAACATTCTTTCTTCCAGAATCACATCATACAAACAACGAGATGACTCATAGATCGTTTTTACCAATCCAATCAAGGTTCTTACTTCTCACACCTACGTCTTAAATCTTTGGTCACGTTTTCTAGATGGGGAGCTCCCTCTGACGATCTAAAGGAATTGATAGGCCTGTTTGACCATTGTTTAGATTGAACATGATTTAGAACTTATTTTTAGTTTTTATTACTTTCATATATGCGAAGTGCGTTACTCACTGCAGAATACTACGGGAGCCACATTTAGTCAACGAGCCTGCGATCTAAGTTGTATGTCGTGCTTGTGGTTAACTACTTGACTACTCAAAAACCTCAGTTTGAAGCCAACCAAAAGCTTCAAGGATGAATTGATTACACTGAAACATACTCTGGAAAATTCGGATATTCTACGTGGTCCGCACGTTCAAAGGCCAAAATTGCTATAAGCTAGATAACACCTTCATCCAGGAAGTATGATAAAATTCACCGGGGCAAAAGAAAAGGATGAAAGACAGTGACAGATTCTACGAAAATTGGTGCAGAGAAATGAAGCAACATCTATTTGACTCGGATTTATCAGACGTAAGCAATTTTCGCGCCTTATAAAAAAGGCTAGCCTTGCGCACTTGACCCTACCAGAAAATATTAAAAATGAATCTCAATAAAATCTCATCTTCTCTCAAAGTTTCCTGGAAATTAAAAAATAAACAATTTCAATTGGTTTGGCAACGCTGATTCCAGGTGCAACGTCATTTTCATACCTACAATATCTATTCATACAATGTACGAGTACCTCTATCATCCCATTCAATGTTGCCCGTTTTCGTATACCTGAAGATGCACTCTTAAAGGGAAAACTAGTTTTCCTCCTCTACACATCCGAGTGGTGATTCGAATCGGAGCTCTAATGACAATCTCAACTGGCGGCTGGATGCGATGCAATTCTCGGGGAAATTAAAGGGGAGTACACACCAAACCAACCATCTGGATGCATCTGTATGTACATCTGTATAAACGAATGAACCCATAGATATAGAATCGAATGGAAAATCTGCATCTACGAGTACATGAAATTACTTTCGGTTGAGTTCTCGTTGATTGCTGTCTCTGACATTTTAACTGCATCGACTCTAATAATTGAATAGGCTGATAAAATACAAACATTAAAAAGGAGGAGGCTACCCCGTACTCTACATACGAGTAGAATGGATGGAATGATTTCTCTTCTTTTTTCTTTCTTAATTTTCATTTCATTTAGGTTTTGGTTCATAGAACTTTTGAGCTGTTTCCATAATGATAACCGGGTGATGTGTTCTTGTTTTACTGGTAATAAACCTTTGACTTCCTATCACCCTGGACCTCCTCTTCTTCCGTTGGAAGTTGGAAGACACTTTAGTCTTTCATCTGTTTTAAAGACGACATGCCATTCACCGTTATTGATATTTAAGTGGATAAACATTTTGTGATACAAGTCGACAGGATTTTCTTGTTAGTTGTCACTTTATGACAAATAACATTATTATGACCGTGGCGGTTTAGTTTAAAAAGTATTACCCAACTTGGACGTTGACACTTAACCGACATTTCTTATTTTTTGTGTTCGTGATTATATTCAAATGGCTCTTTGATGCAAGATTAACATTCCAATTTGAATTAAATCCATTAAAAACGTATCTACATAATATTTGGACTTAAACAGTGTGAGTTTCAGAATTTAAAGCAGCTTTTCACATTTAATTTTAGTTGCAGTTGATTGAAAATCTAATATACAGTCCGTTTGATAAGATCGTATACGGCAAAAATCGTTTATGAAAACCGGTTTGGAAGTGGCTTCTGCTAAGCAAGTTGGTGCCGGATTTGCCGGATCGTGGGTCTACGCCAAAAACAACAAAAAAGCAGGACAAAATGATTCTATGCATGTCTGAATCGTTACGTAGAGGACAAGGGATATTACGTAAAAGGGGTCTAAATGTGTGTTGTAATACGATACGAAGACGTTTACTAGCCAATAATGTAAAATTTCGAAGCACAATAAAGAAACCACTACTGTCAAAAAAAAACACGTAGAAAAACGACCCAGTTGGGCCAAGGAGAATTTGGACAGAGTTGGAACAACGTTATTTTTTCGGTTGAAGCTTCTTTTTGGGCATGGTCTCCTATCACTCATACCTGGTGTACACAATACAATAAATTAATCCAGCGGACCGTCAAACACCCGGCAAAGGTGCACGTTTGGGGATGCTTCTCAAAACAAGGATTTGGCAATTTGTTCATGTTTACAAAAAACTTAAACGCACCCAACATGGTCAAAATTTATAAGAAGGCTTTATTACCATCTGCCCAAAGGTGATTTAAAAGAAGGATTGAGAATTGGTTACTGCAAGAAGGTAATGACCCGAAACATCGCAGTCGTTTGTGCAGTGCGTGGAAACAAGAAAATGACGTCGATGTTTTAGATTGGCCATCACAGTCGCCGGATGCAAATCCCATTGAAAATGTTTGGGGGCATTCATGAAGCTAAAGCTCCAAGGAAAGAAGATCTCGACGGTCAAACAATTATCACGAAAAATACGAGTTTTATGGAGATCTTTGTCTCAAGATTATGCTATAAGATTAGTAGAAAGCATGCCTCGAAGACTCCAAGCAATTATTGATAATGGAGGAGAGTGGACAACATATTAATTGAAAAGCATTCAAGTAAATAAACAAAATAAACCAGTACAATTGATTTTTTTTTTTTTATTATTATAAGTTCTTTTTTAATTTTTGCCGTGTACGATGTTATCAAACCGACTGTACTTTCCAAACTAAGTTGTAAAAATGTAAATTTGTTTATTAACTTTCCTTTTGAAGAAATAAATTGACAAACACTTGACTCTCAGATGGATGAATGTCAACGTGATGAAAACATGGCAAAGTTCTGAATTAATGGAATTGAGAAGCACTCTAAACTTTTAAACAACATCTTCACGAAATGAGGTGTAAATTTCCCCCAAAGCTACACTATTCATAGGACATGAATTCAGTTGACAAAAGTTAAAAAGTCGCCTCGTCTGCTGGATGAAAACAACATTAAAGTACGAGTATGGGAAACTCATCAATTAAGTAGGTTTAAATAACCCTTAACGTGGCTCAAGCAGGCTTGAAATATACATAGGTGACTGCTTGCCCTTTAACCTTCTATCCATATCGAAAGACTGCAAGTATCTGAGGAAGAATTATGATATTGGTAATCATAGCAACAAGCGGAAATGATCCATAAATAAAGGGGCCATAACCAAATGTACACATGCTATCGACAAATCGACAAACAAACAAATTGTTCCCCCATGTCAGTCATCACTCCACCCGACAGGTTGTTGATTGCTATGAGGGTTCCCTTTTTGATTAAAAGTATGTTCTTGAACTGATCTGTGAGAAAGAATAAGATTTGTCCAGTGAGGATGGACATTATATGAAATTCTTTTTAAGTTAGATGTGATGGTGAATTATGTCCGTCAATCAATGTTTGCGTTCGTCATATAAGCATATTGTTTCATTCAGCATATGCTCGTAAGCTGTACGTTTTATGTCATTGAAGAATTTTCCCAATTGGATTTGGCCAGAGAACTCTAACCACAGTATTTCGACAAAGACTAAACCGATCGATTCTTTTATAATCCTAATAATAATAGCAAAAGATATAAAGGATTAGGTTACCCTTCTTCTCAACCACGTGTCCTTCAACATTTCAAAAGTCCTATAATACTGTCTTCAAGTACCAAAAAGCAGTTGTATCGATCCCAGGGGCCTTAAAAAAAATCCCACTTATGTGCTGCGTTTATTACTACCAATCCCTGGTTTGATGAGGAGTGGAAGTGAAAAGACGTACGAAACACCTCGCTTACGAAGCAATAAGGCGAAAGCTGCTCGTGTGCTTAACGAACAAAGGCATCAGAATCCCCGGAGAAAAAAAATGGGAAAACGTGTCAAGGTTTGGTGACAATACAGGAACAATATTCGGAGGTTTAACCAAAAAGTTAAACAAAAAAAATGTGTTAACACAACAAGACCGGACGGATGCCTGTAGACATGAGCAAGGAAATTCAATCGATGGTATGAAAATGAAAAAAACAATTTCTGCGGACTGTTAGATGACGAGGATGACTCAAACTCAGCTATCCGGCAGAACGAGCCATTCAACTTAGACGATGATAGCCAAGATTTCCGCCCACTCGGTCAGAATGAAGTAAAGTTAGTAATATCTACTCGCAGAGCCTACCTACCAAGTTATAGGAAATAGTTTGGTAAAAAGCGTACACCAACAAAGTCTAATATAACTGAGTCGACTTTGAAAGCATCAGTCTCCTTACTTGGCGTACACGCTCTTATCTACATTACTGTGGGAACAAATGAAATCCTTCGGCGGGAAACTGATTTCGATCTGTTAGTGCGGTTTTAGAGCGATTTATGTTCTCTGTTGTTCAAATGTTCGCGGTAGATCCTAGAGAAAATCACAAGAATCCAGATCTACACAAAGAGATCATCCATAAAAATAGAGCTATGGAGGACAATGTCTAGTGTTAGCATATTAATCAAATTCGCCAGATGGTGCAGTAAGACGATGGTTCGCTAAAGTTTGGACGCAATCTACATTTGGTGAAAAGGGTTGGCTATAGACAAGGCCATGTGACTTTCTAACATCATACTTAAGAATTTTGTGAGAAAAAGTCCACACCAGAGGAACAGTTGTAACTACTACTACTACTACACGAACAAAAAACTACTTTTTTTAAAATGTTTTTTTTATTTTATTCAATATAGTCCCCCTTTTAGTTTGATACACTTATTCCAGCGATTTTCCAACTTCTTGATCCCGTCCGAAAAGTTATTTTTCGGAAGGCCTGCAAAATACTCCTCCGTGGCGTCGATGATTTCCTCGCGTGAGCTGAATTTTTTATTGACGAACCATTTTTTGATGTTTGGAAAGAGATAATAGTCCGAGGGAACCAAATCAGGCGAATACGGTGGATGCGACAGCAATTGGAGCCGTAAGTCATTTTAGATGGGGGTTGCGATGCTCTTATGCGCCGGCGCATTGTCTCGCAAAAACAAAATTTTTTCGCTTCATGTGAGGCGGTTTTGCAGCGATTTCGGCCTTCAATCGCTCCAATAATGCACAGTAATACTCGCTGTTGATGGTTTTTCCTTTTTCGAAGAAGTCCACGAAGAGTTTGCCATGATAATCCCAGAAAACCGACGCCATAACCTTTCCGACCCATTGAGCCTCCCTTGGCCGCTTCAGAGCACTCGTGCCGGCTTCAGTCCATTGCCGGGCACTCATTCTGCTCTCTGGTGTGTAATAGTGGATCCAGGTTTCATCAACAGTTACCAATCGACGCCAAAAGTCGCCAAGTCCAAACACTCTTTCGAAGTGCTCTCGCGTTCGTGTTTTTGGTCAGGAGTGAGCATGCGCGGCACCCAGAGGCAGGATAACCTATTCATATGCAGAATATTGCCCAAAATATGGCGTGTGCGCTCAGTACTAATCTTTGAGGTATCTGCTAGCTCACGCACCTTTACTTTCCGGTCAGCCAACACCATTTCATTAATTTTTTTGACACTGTCCTCTGTAACCGCATCGGAGGGCCTGCCACTGCGGACTTGATCGGTAGTGGAGTTGCGGCCACCACGAAACTCTCGAAACTAATATTTGATGGTGTAATCTGACGGAGCATTGGCCCCATAATGTTTATCCAACTTTTATTTTGTTTCCTTCGCCGTTTTGCCTCTCAAAAAATAATGTTTTATGAGAGAACGAAAATCGTTTTTGTCCATACTCAATGATGCCAAACACGTCAACAACAATCAGCTGGCATGTCTGCCTAAATATGAACGGCCTTCAAGGCACCATAACCTATTTTGCAGTAGCAGCGCATTCTGGCGGTCAAGGAGTTTACTTTTCACCCCAGCTAGTAGATTATCGCGGCTGAACGCGAACCGAAAAGTGTAGACCACAATCAATCAAAGTTGAGCGTAGTTCTCAAGAGCTAAGCATCTCTGGATTGTCTTCATGACATATCTTGTGAAAAGACTTGGCAACAAGATCGTATTAACTCAAATGTTAAAGCTAAAAAAGCACCTTAGAGGTTGAACTCCAACCGCTTGAGCTCTGTTGAAGGTGGAAGATCTGGATTTCACCGAAAAATCATCCTCAGTGATGAATGCCATTTTAGATTAAATAGATTTGCCGCACTAAAAAATTATTCCATCAGGAGCGTTTCCATAAAAAAAGGATTGTTCAATATAGTTTTCATGCCGAAGAAGTCATTGATTATTGTCAATTAAGATCACAATCACTCCATTTTAATCAATTTTGCTGCGGATAAATTGGAAATGAAAGGCTTGGAGGATATGTGGTCTTGCCACAACGGTGCCACTTATAACACAGCCTGTGCCACAATCGATAATTGGCCGCCCCGATAGATTGATTTAGTTTAGTTTCTTTAAATCAAAAACTCTGTAAACTGGTTGGTCTAAGAAAAAATTTGAGTAGTAAGACCTAGTCGCCAAACTTTAAAGATTCTATACAAGCACTTATTATCCAAATTCTCCTCTATTGCACAGAAACGTAGACGTTAGCGAAGGCGGATGAAATTATACTTGGCCGTTTTGAACGCACATTTGCTAGTGATTTTTACTTCCGGTTTCCTTGAGGACTTTGAGCAAATCGTTACAGTTTTTCGTGACGATCTTAGTTTAACACCCTGTTCTATAAAAAACACAGTGGCATCCAGTTCGAACGAGGTGATGAAGCCACCTGTAAAAATCCACGAACGTGCAGTTCAAGAATTGTGTTGTGTCAAGATTTCCACTACCTACCACTTTCACCAGATTTAAATTAAGTATACGACTTTGGGGAGCTTGTTGATGCAGAAAAAAGTTTAATAATCCACCCTTTTCTGTTTACCATTATTGCCGGTGGCAGGTGTTACAGTCACAGGAAAGCAGAATGCCAATAAGCTCCAACCAGACATATTTACGTGCTCATAAGAAAGTTAGAAGCATCCTTGTTGGGCAGCGATTCCATGCAGAGCTGGTATCACACAATTATTTCTTCTCAACTTAGATACAAATTCAATATACTCGTAATTCCGATGCCCTTATATATATATTTCTTACTCCTTCCAAAAATTGCAAGCCAGCAGAATACTATACTACTACAAAAATCGATGAAAACACCCACATATAACCAAATGTGGGTTCAGTATTCCTCTATGGTATTCTCTTCAATTATAAATTTACCAACAACTTCCCCTTATAATACTCGTGGCATAAAAAACGACTTGAAATTACCCAAGCGTCACAAAAAAATGAAACACAAATTAACTTCTGTCATTCTCCAGCTTTAGCTTTAATTTAAAAAAAATATCCACCCCTTAGAATTCGACGTCCATTTAGCCACCAACCCTACCCTATTGGTTACAGTGGCAGATGAAATACAGCAGGGTATGACGAATACTACGGGCTTTTCGCTTCTAAATTGACATATCCACATAAGAATTGAGCAAATACAATTTTAGAGGATAAGTTCGATTTAATGCAGGCGCGCCACATCAGTCCTAATTAAACAATTCAAGCCGCAGATTAGATTTCTTGAGTTGACACTACAGATCAGCCCTTAAATGATCGATTTGATTGTTAATTGTCGACAAATAAATTCATCATCAATAAAAATTTATCAAATAGTTAATGTGGGGTGTCTGACTGTCTATGATGATGCTGGCAGCTGTTCTAATGACTTCTCCTTGTAAAAAAAAAAAAAAAAAAAATTAGGCAGCAGTGGTTATGAAAAGAGCTCGTGTTCGTGTCTCGTTGAAAACATCTGTTAAGAGAGATGCAGCTGTGCAGATAGTATTATGGCATTCCATAACAATACGTAACGACTACCTTTTTCAACAATGCAGGTAAGGATTCTTTGGGTGCAATACTCTTATTCTCTTTCATTTAAAAATTTTTCCACTGTCATATTGAAAACCGACAACCAAAGAGTTGTCGCTTTTTGACTCTATTATAAATTCAAAAGCCTAAAAAACGTAACAACAATTTAAAACATACAAATGGATGTAGAAGACTCGAAATTATTCTGAAATATACTGATATTCCAAGAGAACTTTCATTCAGATGTCGAAGAACTCCAAAAACCAACCGACATGAACGCTTTCTAAAAGGACTACGACATGGGTAGATTTTGTATGTGTATTTCGCCTCCCCTCGCTCTAGACTAAACATAAAAAACTCATAATAGAAATAATTAAACCAGAAACTTATTTATGAAAACCAACATTAGAGCAGGCCATCCTAGATTCATGGAAAAGATAAAGATTTGCCTAGCCCACAGAACAACCACTATGAACCATCAGCAGCGACACTGCCTTTCCATGGAAGCCTGACACACTCTACCCTTAGTTACGAGTACATATTCACATTTCTATTCTACGCAAAAGCATCCTCTTCCAAGTGCAATGTGAGGATTATTTATTCAAAAAAAAAAAAAAGAACTTCAGTTTATTTTGCACTGAGCAAAGAAATAAATTATAAGAGCCACACAGAATGTGCCGCGATAGGAAAGGATAACGTCGACGGGAAAGGTGAAAAGCCACAGCAAGCACCAAAAATAAGATTGAGGATTGAAGAGTTTGTTTAAATTTTGCAATAAATCCTCCTTCAATAAACAACGTTGCCATATGAGCCAATCTAATCACTTTGGGGGGTAAACACTAAAGTAAACCTTATTGCATGTACTTTACGGGCAACCACGTACTTAGTCACATCAAAGACACAACGAAGTAAACGCCTGCCTGTAAAGAGTGACCTTGAAACGATATATTATACAAAGGACCAGGAACAAATTTGTCATATTTTTAGATTGATGTCAATTACTTAATACAGGGTGGCGCAAAACTAATAATCCTATCGGAAGATGATTTAACTTTTGCAAATGGCGTCGTACGTCGATCTTATTTGGCATTTGTGAACTAGACAGCTGCAGAATATAAACAGACAAGTAATGCCGGCGTCAAGCCATCCTCAATCTCAAGAGGACGATTTTGTGTCAAAAATCACTATTTGCGACGAGGCGCATTTCCACTTAAGCGGCTACGTCAAAAAGCGCAATCTTCGTTTCTGGGGCACTGAAAATCCGCGTGTGATGTAAGAAGAGCCATTACATCTACTCATAGCCACTGTGTGGTGCGGCGTTCACGCGGGAGGAGTGATTGGGCCGTGTTTGTTTGAGGACACCATCGGCAGTTCGGTCACTGTTACTGGCAAACGCTGCAGGGCCATGATAAACGACTTCTTTTTGCCGGAATTTGATCAGCGGGGCTTGGTGAACATGTGGTTTCAACTAGACGGTGCAACCGCACACCCAGCACGAGCCACAGTGGATATTGTGAGGGAAGCGTTTCCTAACAAGATCGCCCGATTAAACCATCCCAGACTTCTTTCTTTGGGACTACTTGAAGTCGCGGGTCTATGCCAACAAAACTCAGACAATCGGAGCCCTTAAGGAGAATATTCGACAGGAATGCGAACAGTTATCGTCTTGCGAAAAGTCATGGAAAATGCGATTAAATGGGCACATATGCGTAGTAACACTGGCGGCAGCCACTTGGCGGATACCATCTTTTCCACTTATCAGAAAAAATTGTAAAGATCCAAATAAAGATTTCCAACACTCAAAATCATTTTTTTTTATTAAGTAAAAAAGTAATTCAAAAACAAAATTGGATGATTGGATGAATGGGCTTATTAGTCCGGGGGACTAGATGCATAACTGAACCCTTTCTCTGGAAAGAACTGATACTGCATTACCTGGCTTAGTTAATTTTTGATATGACTTGATGCTCGGTAAAATCACTGAATCGCCGCCCAAAAGACTGCACTATGTTAATGCAAAGGTTTTGAAATATAAATCCTTAAAGAGCATCTCTAACAAATTTCTCCGCCATTTGAGCTAAATACCTTCATCCTCGCTTTGAAAAACTTTATGATTGTCCGGAAGCGTCAGAAAGTCAGAAAGAGGTTTCAGCTGGTGTTACTCTTCCAATTATGTGTCCCTGTCCTCCACGTCAATAACTCTAAGCATCACCAGTATCTATCGGCAAGCCCTTTGATGATGAGAATGGCTGTTTCTCAACTGGAACTTCTTTAGCTGTTTGTTTTCACTGTCCAAGACGTATACACTGTCCGAGGTACCATAATCGACTGAAGCTTAAGTTCGTACACATTTGTGCTCAAAAATAAGAGTCGTTTAAGATACAAATTCAAAACGTTATGTGGCGGAATGTGTAATGCGACCAGAAGATCGGTGCAATAGAAAGTGGCTTTCAGTCAATTCTTTGGAACAACAGTTAGTTGTTCTCTTAACAAGAACGAGGAAGCCGACTGGTTTAACTCATAACGTGCTTAAAGGCATGACCATCCTTAACAAGGCTAGGACAATAAACTTCTTTGCACTAGACATGTCGCGTCGAACACCGCTAGAAGCCTTCTGGCTTTACACTTTTTACGGCAAGACTTTCATCGAGAAAAGTCTTCTAGATAGATACACGGCTAAAATAATGCTAATTATACTCGTATCTTATGCGTTGGGTGTCAGGTGGAACAAGCTTTCACGGAAATATGTTACCAGACTCCGACGAAAGATCTATCTTGGGTACATGTTCCATGTTTCCAAGCACACCTGGTTCTAGGCGCACTGATGAATTTCCTTATTCTTGATAATCATGTAATGGGTCAATCTCAAAGCCATCTTCAATCAAGAATAAATGGTGCAATGAAGTTTTGATGGCTTTGTCTTCTATCTCTGGTCTTATAGACATGTTGTTTGATGCAAAGACATCACACATTCTATTGATGCAACAATGCGAAATCATCCTTTTTCGTGTCTAGGTGTGCTTTTCGCTAGGATCTAAATCAGGAATTATTATAGTCGGGTGTTAACGAATACTACCCAAAACGATTTAGGATGTGCCGCTAATGCGAAAACATACGTCTGATGACGAGAACCTGTCTGGAAACCTTGCATCTGTCTTTAAAGCCAATCATGGAAGCAACGAACAACGAAAAATCGGTGGAGAGGCAATGCTTTCGCATTTGTAGGGACAGACCTGCTTTACCTTTACACCACCTGAGGCATTGTTTTCATGTTTTGAGAATATGAGACTTCTTGGAAAACTAAATTCAATCAGACTTGTTGCCGTCCCAATTTACAATGGTATCACGTGAAATTAGATCGCCGTTGATCAATTTTCTATGCTCCTATCCTCGGTTAGGGCTTTCATTGACAGTTGACATCATCCCAAGAGTTCAGGGACTTTTCTGCTGTCCTTCTAAAGAAAAGACTTTAGATTGTTTACTAGCTTCAAGATGGAGCACAACGCTTTTGAAAAATACCTAAGTGTGCTAGGCATGAGTAACACATGGATGCTGGTACCATAGCTGGCACTTAATCACTGAGCAATTACGAGCTCATCAGGTTCAAAAAGATAGTCGGGAAAAAACTCCTAGCATACCGAGCCATCCTACAGTTAGTTTTACCGCTAGCTACGTTAAAAGCGGGGATTCTCCCTTTCCCTAGCGTACTGATGATTAAGCCGATAGAGTGGATGATCTTACTTACCCCGTAGCTAATTGTGGCGTTAATGTTCCACCATCTTAGGTTAGGTTAGGTTAAAGTGGCTGTTGGAAGAAAAGACCAAGGCCTGTTGGAGATTTGTGATACCACTTGGATCTGTGATACTCCTACTCACGAAACCATTTTGAGCTTTTGACAACGCGTGGGAGACTTTTAACGTCTGTGTTGCTTAGATCGCTCAAGTCGTTGTAGAAGAAAGCTCCTAAGTGGAGTTTAATTTTTTTTTTTGAGATAGCTGGACATGTACGAAGAAGTTGGGGGATTCCTCTTCCTCCTCGTTCTTGCAACTTCTACAGAAATCGTTTGTAAGCATGCCCAACCTTCTTGAATGTTTACCTAGAGTGTCCAATGATGACACTTGCGATGGCGGAGATGTTTCCTGTTAAGTAGGATCAAACTCTTAGGGCGATTCAGATCCAGTTTTGGCCGGATTTATTTTGTTGCTAGACATGTTGATCCGACCTGACTTTCCGAAAAGATGCGGATATCCATTACAGATATCACATTTTTCTTCAGCCTGGACAGGGCTTTCTTAATTGCCATAATTTCAGCCTGGAACACTCTACAGTGATTAGGAGAGCAAAATTTTTATCAGCAAAAACACCGCCGTGTAAATATGGATCGATACGTTGTCCATAAAGACATTCTCTTCCCAGAAGTGACTAGAGGAATTGCTTACATGGAAGCTTTTGTCAAACCAATGAAAGGGGATGGTGTAGTCGATGTTCTCTGATAGGACTCTTAGTATGTTAAGAACGTGGCCAAAATATTTATTTGTCCACTTCGAAGTTGCTTTAAGGCTAATAGCTGCATTAGCAGCTACTTGTCTGCTGAAAATGTCGAGTGGTGTCAGGTAAAAAATAACATTCAGTGCAGCGAAGGGAGTTGTACGTAGGGCTCCGCTTATGACCAGACATGGTGTTTTTTGGACCTTACTTAGCTTCATGCAGTTGACTGCTTTGTCGAAGGCTGTCCGCCAGACAGCCACCCCGAAAGTGAGTATCAGTCTTATAACCAAGACGTATAGCCTGGGCAATACGAGTTTGGAGGTCCCATTGGTTCCCGATGGCTTTTTTGAAGCTGAAGCTTTCAACACAAATATTTCGTTGTGTCATAGAAGAACCAGAACCGTTGATTAAGGAAGGGTATATAGTCGGAATTTTATATTTTCTGGAAAAGAGAACAAGATCGGTTTTATGGTGGTTTATTCCCAATTCACAGCGATCCGAACTGTGTTAGTATGTTGAGATTACACTGCATGAGCCCTTTAATAGTTTAAATATGTTTTCCGAAAACGGGTATAGCAACGTCATCCGCATACGCAATCACGCTGCAACCACCCCCTTCCAGGCATACCACCAGTTCGTTAACCGCTAATTTCCAGAGAAGCGGCGTACCTCTGCTGACACTTTCACCATTTTACTTGAACAATATCTTAAAAGTTATTCCTGAGTTTATAAACAAACAACGGCCACGAATAATTCATCGGCAGATGTTGTCAACTCGGCAGAAATCAGCTCTTGAGCGCATATAAGTTTCTATCACAGTGAGAAAAGGAAAGCCCGTCAGCACCGTAGTAAGGGGACCTTATCAGACCTGGAAAGTCCATCGCCTGTAAGATGTAGAAATTGCACCATATTCAATGATAAGATACAAGCAAAAGCAGACTCAGGCCGTGTCAATAGTAAGCTATCATAAGTACGCCACTATGTCAGAGGTCAGTATATCTAAAAGGATCATCCGACTTAACAACATGATAAGGAAAAAGTGCAATCAGGACTGGTAAGTACCTTTCCAAGTCATTCAAAACAGTGTGGTAATTTTCAAGCATTTTGTGGACTTCGACGAGGACAAGACATTATGCTTCGTGTTAACCAGAGTCCCAGAATCATGGAAACACGTTGCTACCACCAACTTCATTTTCGATGAGTTGAGGGATTTCGATTATCTTGAATTTAGGTGTCCAAAATGTGCATTGAATGCATTGACGAAATTCACAAAGAGGGATGTTTTTATCTCTTAAAGTTTCTAACTGGCGTTACAAGACTTTGAGGCAACGGCAATTGTATTGCAAGCCAGTTGAAGACCTAACCCTAGATACTCGTAACTTGGAGATTTTTGATGTGTTAAACAAACATCTGCGTCTTGCTGACAAATACAGTCGGGTCTATGTGCGGGTCTTAATTTTTGTATTTCCATGAAAAACGAGACGTGGACTTATTTACGTCTTAATGTCTAAGCGACTAAAAAGGGATGAAATTATTCACTGAAGGTACGAGTACCACTGACTGGATTTCGTCTCAGACAACAGGAACTGATAACTTTATCGTACATCCATCGAATACCCCAAAGATACAAAATATCCCAGGAATACTTTTTCCTTTAATAAGGAAGTTATTAAAATTGAATAGCTTCTTCCTAAATGCACTTCTAAAGTGTGCTTAACATAATGACCTCACAGCACTTAAGGTCTGAGTAAGACAGAATAGGAAATTGACATTTTCTATTTTAATTTGTTAAATACACGCTTTTCCCGTCTTTTCCTATGATGACACATTTTATAAAATTTCCACATAAACTAACTGTACAGTAGACCGCTAATGAAGCACTTCGACTTGACTTGAGTGTTATAATTTCTTTTACTTAATAAAAAGTGATTATTAATTCCCAGCAAACGGCTGTTGGCTTTTCGTTTTTCATTCATTAAAAGTGGAGGGCCTTTGATAGTTCGCCTCATATACTATAATTGTACTTGACTCATGCAGGCCTACAGGCCATATCAATTGTGTCATTGCTCCAAACAAAGTACTCGTATTCGTAACAAGTAAGTAACAGCTCTCAAGAAAATAGTCAAACATATACAAGTACGAGTATTTCAATAAAAAAAAAATAAAAAAATAAATAGAACTCCACCAGTCCATGCGGGTACAATTTCATTTCGACTAATTTCGTTTTACATGCCAGTGAACTCGCCTTCAACAATGTCTAGAGAACACGAAACATGAAAGGTCTAATGTCGGAGCAAGTTCTATCCATAGGCAGAACCAAGGGGTACAGAAGGGCCCACCATGAAAAGATGCCAACGAAATTAATTGAAATAAAAACTACTGACAGGCCATGTAGTCGTATATACTAAGGCAATACCTCTTTGGTAATTAAAAAGAAACATTTTTGGTAAACAAACGAAAAAAAAAAAACTTATATGACGCACAGGTTTAACATAACTATTTGTATGTACCTGGAGCTAATATCGAACGTCTTCGTCGGGAGCTGCTTAAAAAAAAAAATAAACGAGGAAGTGGGACAAGGTTTGGTGTACGAGTATTAGAATTGCTTACGATTTCGTGATTGTCGTAGCTTTAGATAGATTGTATCTATGTATACTTAATAGCAGTCACATTAATTTTTTTTAGTAAATAATAATTACAGGCACACAAAAAGCGCCCCCCTTCATACATAACAGTAGGAAGTAGAAACACTGCTTCTAAGGGCAGCGACTTGTGAGTAGTATTACTACTATATTGTAAATTCGACTGCCTACCTTAAATAGCATCTCATAAATAAATTGTTTAATGTTTTATTGTATTAAATATAACGCACACGCATGCTGTAAGCTTTCAATGCTATTTTTATTCAACAAATTGCCACAAATTACAATGCAAAGACACACCCTTACGCGACTTCCGACCTCATCTTGTGGTTTCCATTACTCTGTCGCAGAGAATAGATTAACGTTTTTTCTGTTTGTTGTTGTTATGTACTTGTTATACATACATACGAGTATGTCAGTGAAAAATGGGATCTTTAAAGTGGGTTGAGTATTTACAATAGTACAATTGTAACACCCGTGTGCCACTTGCCCTTACATTTTATTTCAAATAGTGCTGACGTACATATATTTACGGAAGGTGGGTTTTAGAAAACATTTTTCGCATGTCTTCATTAGGACCGATGTTTCAAGTTAGTTTTTGCAAGTCCTACACGTTAAAAAAAAAAAAATGATCCTATCAGCGCCAGCGTACACTGTTGTGGGTGTTATTACGGCTTATGAGTCACTTCTGTATTCGCCTCATTTACTATTGTAATTGCTTGTTCATAAACCCAGTAAGCCAAACGTGAGCATTGCCACTATAAATATAAATATATGTCGACTTCAAGCAGCTCAAGAGCCAAATACAACAACTCCCATCGCAAGCCTAGATTTAGTAGTTGTAGTGCCTGCATCAGTTGGATATACATATGGTCGCAAAATTCTGTACAAAGTCGATGGACAAAGGCCAAGCTGTTGCGAAAAATGCATAATTGACACTTACAGCCGCTATTGTCTCTTTCGGTTCTTTCAATAAGTTGAAATGTTGTAAGCTATGCGTCATGCAGTGTTATTGGTACGAAATTTGTCTCCATCACAACGGCCTCAGTCAGACGATTATAAGAAGCAACAAAATCACATTTGAGCACTACGAGCGAAAATGAAGGCAAGCACGTAATCGAGCAAATAAAGGTCTTATCAAAGAATATAACGAACATGCCAGGGCTGCACAGCTAGAATAAAAGCCTTCGAAGAGGAGTAGTAAACTCATAGTCCGTGCTGAGGGTATGGAAAGACTATTTCCAAAGATTTGATACAATCGATGATAGTCAATATACCGCTGTAAATCAGAATAAATCAGAATTACGTCCCCCCGACCTAGACAAGAGCCAACATAGACTCAGATCCCTATTTTGTTGCAGGCAGGTTACGGTTGCGATTATCACGAGCACAACACAGTCGAGTCAAAACACCCATTTTCGACTGCCATCACAAGAGACCGCCAAAATCTTTCCTTCAAATTTCCTTCAAACTCTCTCAAAATCCGGGACCCCCTATACAATCCATGTACACAAATGGAAATGCTGCCAACGAGTCAACAGAGAAGCAGCATCTGACGTAATATGGTTTCAAACCGCCGCCACAAAGAAACCTCTGGTTCTATGACGAATGTAGGGAGCCCCATGCAGCAAAACAATAGGCATACAAAGCTGCCCTGCACCGCAGGACGATAGGTGCTCGTGAGCTCTACAAACAGAAAAGACAGAGAGAAAATAGACTTCTTAGAAGAAAAAACAAAGAGCACGAGAAGCACGCAATCCAGAAAATGGAGATAAAACAGCAGGAATGACGTTCGAATGTCCTACGTATCTACAAAGTCAGAACGAAGGCTTGCTAGGGCGAAAACGGAAACGGACCACTTCTGCAGACTGAATAACGGCGACGACGACCACAATCCCACTGTCAGGCAGAATGAACCATCAACATTAGACGATAACAGCAGAGTTCCATCCACCTGACCTAGACGAAGTTGACAAAATATACTAAGCATGCCCAATGAATGGAACCTCAGCATCATTTGGCCAAACCGAAAAAAGAAAAAAGATTCCTTCGACTACAACAACTATAAGGCAATCAGTTTCCTGAACATCGCCTACAACATTTTCTCTCCCATATTGTGTGATCGCTTAAAACCTACCCTAAGCAGTCTGAAAGGTCCATATCAGGGTGGTTTCGGGCCAGGGAAGCCTACCATCGATCATATATTGCACTGCACATGTGTGCACCCTTGCATTGTCTTGGTGGAAAAGAACTTTTTTCTTGGCCAAATGAGGTCGTTTTTTTTCAAATCGTCATTGAATCGGTCCAATAAGTTGGCATAATATTCCCCATTGATTGCTCTTCCCTTTTGAAGGTAGTCAATGTGGATTATCCCGCGTGCATCCCAAAAAACAGTCGCCATAACTTTATTGGCTGACAAACCCACCTTGGCCTTCTTTGGCGCCGATTCACCCTTAGAAACCCACTGTTTTGACTGTTGTTTGTTCTCTGGTGTGTTGTGATGGATCCATGTTTCGTCCACGGTTACAAAACGGCGCAAAAACTCCTCCATATTGCGATTAAACAACGCCAAACCTTCCTGTGAAGTTGTTACACGATTGCGTTTGTGGTCGACTGTGAGCAAACGCGGCAGCCATCTTGCGGAAAGCTTTCTCATGCCCAAGTGATCATTCAAAATTGAAACCACTGAGCCATGCGAGATCCCTACGGCTTCCACAATCTCTCGCACTTTCAATCTTCGGTCGGCCAACACCATATCGTGAATTTTTTCGATTGTTTCGGGTGTAGAGACCTCAACTGGGCGTCCAGGACGTTCGGCACCTTCAGTGCTTGTACGGCCACAACGAAATTCAGTAAACCAATTTTTTACCATTGAAATCGATTGTGCAGAGTCCCCATAGTATTTATCAAGCTTAGCCTTGGTCTCGGTAATGGTTTTTTTTCGCAAGAAATAATGCTTAATAAGCACACGAAATTCACTTTTTCCATTTTCTCCTCAAATTAGTGAGTAGTCTGATAAAAATAGCTGTCAAACACAAACTAACTGACGCAGCAAGTTTAAATTTTGACAGGAGTCAACTGACAGATGCCTGTTGACAGGAGCAGTATTGCTGTTTCAGTAAAGAGGTCAGAAATTCAAAAAGTCACGGACTTATTGACCCGCCCTCGTACCTTGGAATTCCAAATCAACACCCATCACCTGTTTGTCGACTTTAAAGCCGCATATGACAGGGGCAAGCTGTATAATGTCATGTCACTGGCTAATAGAAGGGAAACGATTCTCTACAAGTGTTCCCAATTACTTGTGTACGCAGATGACATCGACGTTATTGGAGGAAGACAGCGAGACGTCAATGAGGCATTTGCAGCTATCGAATCGAAATTGGTCTCACGGTAAATGAGGCAAAAACAAAGTATATGCCGTCATCAAAAAAGGACGATACCAAGACGTAGAATAGCTCCGCTGTTTTTTCGGGCTCAGAAGGCAATTGAGAAGTCATCTCCGTCTTGATCTATGGCGCAGAGACATGGACATTATTGAAAAGGTATAAAGAAGCCCTACTCCGTTTAGAGACTGTATTACTTTGTGCTATTTTAGGTCTTGCCGGCTTGACGGAAAACGGAGGAGCAGATTTAGCCACGAGCTGTACGGGCTGTACAGCGACATCGGCTTAGTCAGGCGTCTATGGATTCATCGCCTACAGCTTTGTAGAGGCTTATTGGTTGAGGTCCAGGTTCAGCCCGGACTATAGCGCCGTTTAAGAACAAGAAGAAGACCTAGACAAGTTTAAGTACGCAATATGGTAACTACGAACTAATGAAGCTACTGCCACAGAAGGATTGGTATACTGAGCTTTTTAAAGCAGCTTGAGATTATCTAGATGGAAACATCTTCCATGATATGATAGGCAGAGCAAGCCCGAAGATGAAATATCTTTTATCCGATCCAAAACTGCGTTAACAATAGAGGAGTAAGCACTTTAAACATCAAGAATAAGGTATTTTCTGGTAAATCTGTTTGGTACACACTCATTTAAATGGGGTTTTGGGCTAGAAAGGTTCACTATCATTTGCGGCAGATCTTGAAAAGACCAGACAATTTCAGATCAAAACTTGCCACTTGCCAAAACTTATCATATGACAGCGTGCATAGGAAAGAGCTATGCAATGCCACGTCAAATTTTGATATCACATCCAAACTCGTTGGATTGAAAGAATCGTTAAATTTTCTTTTAAGTCTGGACAATAACTTGCGTAGGTAAATGACATAGATGCGGTTGGCCGAAAAAAAACGAGCTGCCAATGAAGCTTTTGTGAAAATGAATACAAAAGTGGCAACATGAAGTACGTTCTGTTATGTGTTACCACTGATTTCTTGAGTAGATACAACTGGCAGTTATAACTTTAAGAGATAGACTTTGCCTAACTTGGCTCCGGCAATTACAAGCAGCACTGGCATCAGCGCAGAAACCAAAATAACTCTGGTTTCATTAAGCTCAGGAGGCAGTTGAGTAATAGAACCCTCTCTCGTAAGACCAAACTACTTTTACCCTTACCATACCGGTCCGATGGTGCCAAGAAGCACTCGGCTGTTTAGAGACAAAGATACGACGTATGATCTTCACTCTTCTTTGTATTAAAGCGGTTCACAGCGGACTAGATAATAAATCTTCTATACGTTTTGCAAATTGAAGATCGATTCTGAAAACGAGTTTAAATGACAACGGGAGCGTTCTGCTGGTGATGACTTGTCAAGTAATACTGAACTCTTCTTTTCCCCGATGACAGTGCTAATGAGTTTTTTTTTTTAAGCTTTTGGGGTGAAGCCTGTGACATAAAACAAAAACTACAAGTAAATCGTAAGGAATAATGACGCACAAAAATTCGGTGTGGGGTGGCTTATATGACACTAAATCTCGGTAACATCATGTGACAGGAAAATGCCGCTTTTATTTATTTGTTTTATGGCCCAGCTATGAAAAACGCATCGCTATATTGGACGATGAACAAGAAATATAAAGGAAAAATGACGGCGACGGAAATGAAAATTTTACGAACGTCAGTGGCTATAACAAAAAGCTTTATAATAACAAGTACGCTCAAAAGACAGAAAGAACTTTTTTTCCTTTGAGTAACTGCTGGCGTAAGTAACAAGGTAATTCGTTAGAGAGGTATGGGGATTAAACCAACTTCAGAAGCGGCGCAGTAGCGTTGTTGATGGATTTGAAAAAACAAAAAAAAAAACGATGGTGTTGAATACGATGTTAAATCCTGTTTATGTGGACACCTCTACATCTTTGGAATACCGTGTGGTATTGGTTTAACGAATCCAAATCAGAAGGCACATTTGTTTTCGATGAAATGCCCGGCAGACGCGATTACTACGAACATCGTTAGAAAGGTCCGTGGCAACCAACATTTTAAAAGTTTAGTTAAGCATGAGACAGCTGTCAGCCCGCTGAGTGCCTTGATTGCTCACAATTTGCAGCGACTGGATACGACTGTCAAGCTGGAAGCAGAGTTTGCAGATTTTAAAGTGAAACTTGGATCTAGCACTACACGTCAGAAACCAAGCGACCAAGCCGAATCTGCTCTACTACAATTTCTTGGAATTCAAAACGCGGACATTTTGAGGAAAGCAAAAGCACCCTCACAGAGAGATGTCCACGGTCTCCGACCGAAATGATTGTTTGCCCAAGGCTTCAATACTGCCTCTCAGACAGTTTCACGGTATACGATCGCATTAATTTTGACGCCACGGTCCAAAAATACGAGCGGAGAGCGACAATCGGCGGTTATGGCGGCCCAGACCATCACCATCGGTGCTGCCTGCTTTCTGGTGGCCGTCCGAAGGTGTTAATTTTTGAAGGACCTCTCTGGCAAGTAAACTCGGTCATTTTGTTTGTTAACATATTGCTCGATAACAAATGGCGACTCAAAAAACCAAATTCGGCAACTCACCACTTTCGTGCAAGCGTAGCAACTCCTTCGCTCTTTCGATTCAAACTTTTTTCTGTTGCGGTGTAAGATCGTGTGCTTTTTGGAACTTCAATGGCTTAAGGCCATTTTTCAGTATGTGTTGCATCCGTCCCAACAATATGTTGAGCTCAGGAGCCATTTTTCTTCCAATTCCACGCGTATTTCGCTCAATTCGAGCCTTCACTTTCCGAATCATTTCTGTCGATGTTCTGTCCATGGCGTTTTGCAACGCTGCCAGTATCAAGGTAACGAGCTATTGTTCGAGACACAAATGATTTATTCACGTTGAGGTGCTGGAGGGCTCTAACGGTAGCTACGTGTGGTTTTCCAGCCAAATATAAAGCAATCACACTATCACGTTTGAATTCCATCGTGGATAAAAATTTTTCAACACAACTGAGACGCAAATCGTTTAAAAGGCTTGTAAATAATAAAATTGTCTGTCATGTGTCAATTTGAGCTCACTGTCAAGAACGGTTTGGAAATTATAGCAGTCTGAAATTGGTTGCAGTTGGAGTCAGTCAGGGTGTATATATAACTATTATAACTGCATCGGCTAAATTACATAAATTAGTTAATTACATTGTGCCCAAGAACTTGGCCAGTGTCCATCCTCTTTGTGGAAGATTTTGCGCAAGGACGCTACAAGATCCATCTGCTCTAAAAATTGGATCCAGGCGATCATCAGTCGCTCTGTGATTGCCTTGAACAGTAGGATGCTAAGCCACTTTTTAAAGTCAAATTTCCTTCAGTCATGAGGATCACGTCTGTCTGAGATGTTTTCTTAATAAGCGAAATAGTCGAATTTGGAACAAGGAAAATCAAAAGGCGGTTCATCAGCTGTCGATGCACCCTAATAAAACATTATTTCTGCGATTTATGGGCTGCCGTGCTTCTTTTAAAAAAGAAAAAAATCAAAATGTCACTGTCAAAGGTGCCTTAACGATGAACTCTTTGAGAGGAGCCGCAGGGCCAATCAAAAGAGGGTAAATTGGTGGACCCGTCTATTGACTGAGAAGCGAAGGCTAGTTCGAAACCTAAGGAAGCGATTCCAAAGGGCTCGTGCGGCCAACGCTGAGAACTTGGCTCACTTGGGCATTGCCTTTCGGCGAGGTCTCGCTGAGTACAAGCGACTCATAGTCAGCACAAAAGAAGCTCACTGGCGGAACTTTGTGTCTGGAAATAGGGACGATCCCTGGGGCAAATTGTATAAGATTTGCAGGAGTGTCAGGAAGACTGCTGACATTGAAGGTATCCGTGTGGGTAATAGTGTTTTAACCACATGGAGAGAATGCCTGACTGCACTGCTTGGTCAGTTCTTTCCGAGAGAGGAGCGCGTTGAGGAACCTTTTATTGAAGAGCCTCCGGTCCCTCCGGAATTAAGGGCTGAAGAGGTTGAGCAGGGTGTTTCACTTCTTCGTTCCAGGAGATCTCTTGGAGCAGATGGAATAACTGGAGAGATGGTGAAAGCCATCTGGAAAGCTATTCCAGAATACCTGTTTTGCCTTTATAGCAAGTGTATTGCCTGTGGCTACTTCCCTCAGGATTGGAGGGAGGCAAGAGTGGTTGTGCTTCGGAAGTCCCCCGATAAGATTAGGTCTGATCTTGGATCATATCGGGGCATCAGCCGTCTTCCGGTACTTGGAAAAGTGCTGGAAAGGGTCATGGTGGAAAGGATTTCTGAAAGTATGACGGAACCAATGTCTCCATTCCAATTCGGCTTTACAAAAGGCAAGTGTGTAGAGGATGCTTGGTCTTTCCTTAAAGACAGAGTCCAGAACAGCAGAGCCAGTGTGATTATTGGCATCTTTATTGACTTTAAAGGTGCCTTTGACAACTTGAACTGGCAGAGTATACTCACCAGGTTGAGAGAATTGGGCTGCCAGGAAATTGGGCTTTGGGGAAGCTATTTTTCTGGTAGAAGAGCGAGTGTGGTAAATGCACATGACAGCGTTTGCGTTGACGTGGAGAAGGGCTGCCCCCAGGGGTCCATCTGCGGTCCTTTTATTTGGAACCTGATGATGGATCCGCTTCTGTGGCGTTTGAATGAGCTCTGTGGTTGCTGCGCTTATGCAGACGACCTGCTCCTTATCCTTGAGGGTCAGTCCAGGGCTCTTGCGGAACAAGTAGGAGAAAGAGCTCTTTCAATCGTTTCTGAATGGGGAGAAAGCGTTGGCGTCAAGGTGTCAACGGAGAAGACTGTTTCAATATTGCTGAAGGGCAAATTGAAAACGAGACGTCAGAATCCTTTGATTCATATGAATGTCGTTAGCATTAAGTGTGTGGCTGAGGTCAAATACTTAGGCATAACGGTGGGTGAGCGCATGAAATTCATGCCTCATCTCAAGCAAATGAGGAAACGAATGTTGTGTGCTGTAGGCCAGGTGAGGCGCATTCTGCGATCTGATTGGGGGCTTAACAGGCGTTCTGTTCGTGTCATATACAACGGTCTTTTAGTTGCCTGTGCAACTTATGGAGCGTCGGTGTGATACGACGCGGCAACGAATGATGATTACTGCCGTCAGATTTTGGCTTACCAAAGAGTGGCATTGATTGGTTGCCTACCTGTGTGCCGCACTGTCTCCACAGAGGCAATGCAGGTCTTGTTGGGAGTGCCACCTCCCGATCTGGAGGTGATACGTCGTGGTATTGCCTTCAAGATCAGAAAAGGTCTCCCGCTAAACGAGCAAGATTGGGTCTCCCAGAGGGAAGTGGATGGCCTATCCCGGAGGGAGCGTAAAGCCTTGCTTAACGCATGCCTGATATCTAGATGGCAATCTAGATGGGACGCTAGCGAAAATGGCAGGGTTACTTACAGCTTTCTTAGGGATTTGCTGACCATGCAGAGGTTTCCTGAACAGAACTTTACCCTCAGCCTGGGCTTTTTGTTGACCGGGCATGGCTCCCTTAATGCATTTTTGCATAAAAGGGGGCTTAGCGGCTCGGCGAATTGCTCATGTGGAGCTTCCCACGAAGATTGGCTGCACGTTCTTTGCGAGTGCCCAAATTATTCGGATGTTAGGGACTTACATGCTATGGGCATCATCTTCACTGGTGAGACCTACGATGTCAGTGGAATTCTCGACCGGAAGCTATATTCTGACACCACGGGAGGTCAGGGGCCCCAGGAACTATTGTTTTCAGCCTGACCTAGGAGTTGGCCCCCTTGTGGGAGTATCGTGGTGGCTGTGGTTTACACCCAAAGTCGCGGGGAGAGTAGAACAAATGGTGCTTGGACATCTCATGGTTGAGCATATGTCGTAGCCTGTTATGACATGTGCTCATCCGTTTGATTGCTACGAAATCATTGGTCTATTCGATGTGGAGTTGCACTGCAACCGGATGCCATGATCCACAGAATGGCTGAGGTGTCAGATAGGCCTCGACCCTTCACCAAATGGGAAGTTCGTGCCTTACACACAACTTCGAATCTGGTACTGGTGGTGGTACCTTTATCACCCAAAGGGCGCTGATCAACGCTTTGTTTTGATATCTCGTGCGAAGACGCACCGTAGGCTTGAGCCTTCACGGCAGGTACCTACGTTAAACACATGTGACATCTGTCAATGGTGTCTGGGTAAAAAGAGATGATCAGCAATTCATTTATTTCTAAAAGTACGTGAACAAGGAGGTACATATTTGAAGTCATAAGTTTATGCGGACAAGCCAATAACGAAAGATTGGAAGCTAGTATCGAGCGCACCATTTGTGGTACACGGTCGCAAATGCTCGAAGATGTGGTCGAAAATTGGGGCACCTGATTGCACTTCGGACGAAAACACTTTACCCAATTTGTACAACTCTTAGAAAAAAGGCTCCTCTGTATACAAATGTTCGTAAACAATTTTTAAAATAGGTAAATGTTTATTCCAAAATAATAGGCCTCTGCTGTCATCTCTTTAAAAATAACGAAATTGCCGATAAAATTTACACATAAACAAGTCATGAAACTTTAGATTTTTTTTAATAGCTTTCTTTAATGGATTTATATATGAAAGTATATATTATTAAATATTTTACGAAATATTGAAGAGATCGTAAAATACTTGATTCGCAGTAATGAAGTTAATCATTCCTGATTAATTAGAATTCACTACAGCTTCAAATAATTTAATTTTAGTGTCTGTGGCAAGAAACTGACGGATTTATTGAAGAATACAACTCCTATAAACAAAATAATTTACCCAACAATAGCAACTCGAATGAAGCACATTTCAAAGGCAAGACATTGCGAACAAGTACTTGTATCTCAATCTCTCATCGTGTCCAAAATATTCGAAATTTCAAATTTCAGCCTTCAATTTTATCTAGACAAAAATTGTTGGCTTGTGTTCAAGAGTTATAATTATAAAAAAAAAATCCGACACATACTCATGATACATGTCAGGAAAAAAATGATGTCATCATACGGCGGACGGGGTTATGAACTGTCGTTTTATTGTTTTGAAAAATAAAATAGAAAAAAATACTTTCTTTAGCTACAAACATGTGTTTAACAATATTTCATTCACGAATTATATTTACACTCGAATCCCTCAACATCGAGGAGTATACTTGGAAAGCTTTTGAAGCTTTCAACTTAACCACCATCATCGCAATGTTATCCTGTCGCAGGAGATTGGTTTCGTTTTTTTCAACAAACAAAGAGAGATACGAGTACAAATTCGTATGTACGTACGGCTTTTGTGCTTTGCAGAAAAATCAATATCGTCCTTTGGGCCACTTGTCTCAGCAGGAATTACGAATGCGAGTATAATAAAATGAAATTCATAGATACGTACAAGTATGCACGAATTAATATTGATTTTTTGTTTATTTTCAGCTATTCAGCGGCTTTTCACCAGAAAATGAACACAATTTTGTTTTTTTTTAGATGAAATTAAATATTTTCACATTTAATTTGAAAAAGTTATTGCGAATATGTGTGTCACAATCTTATACTACAAAATTGCGTCATAAAAAAAAGAGAATACTGTATTAACAAGCAGTTTCAGTAGAATGTCCATATAGCCGGAAGCGAAATTCGCATTAGAGCAGTGGACAGAATCAGACATGAGTCAGAATTTTTATGAGAATCTGATATTATTTTTGGATAATCAGTTTGGTATGTGTATCTCCGGCTGACTGTGATTTCTTAGAGCAAACTTTGAATGAAGCAACGCCGATTAGATACATAAATATATCATACTGACCTGGATCATCTGTAAGAGCTTTCGAATGGCAAATATTTTCTATCAGAATAGTATACAATGGAAGCGAAAATTAATTGCTCATTGCCTCTGTTTATGATTATTACAATCTCCTACTTCTCTATGATTTATTGTAGATTCTGTTAGATTTCTTCTATTTCAGCGGTCTTAGGTCATTTCGTACATATGGATACTGTGGGTACTGTGGGTACTGTTCTTAAAAGCAAAGGCCAGGTACGAATAGATTGCCGTTGTACAAATATCTATAGAACAACATGTAAATGACCTCATTTTAGATCAAGGTAATGAGATGTCATAGAGTTTTATTCAATTTTAAAATACGTACGTATGAGTATTATACATACACATACACTCACCGACAGAACGGTCTGCCTCGTAGATTTGTTCATTTGGATTTTCACCCAATGTACCAATAGTGCTACCGAATAAATTGGTTTCTGGACTGGTAGACATAATAGCACACAAAATGTTCCGGTATCTGCGCAACGACTGGTTGCTTCATTTGACCTAGAAAGGGGTTTATAAACTGAATAAAAAAAATAAAAATAAAACAGCAACGAAATTCAAACGATAATAATTGAATATACGGCATCTACATTAGTTTTAGAGGACATTTCCGGTACTCTATGTCCCGATGATGACCTAAATCTTCCACAAATGTCCTGCTGTTCGGCACAGCATTCGTCGTTAGTTAATTGAAAATTATTGCTTTCGTGAGGGGTGATTTTCTGTTAATAAACAGACGAGAAGTGTGAGAGATTTGTTTTCTTATTTCAAAAGAAAATGAAAGCCATTCCCTAGACCATGTTCAGGAAGCCCAAGATTTGTGACTACCGACTATATACTTGCAATTGGAATAAAACGTTGGATCCCATCACAGATTAAATGTCACTCCTCAGTGTGGGTTTATCCATCAGAAAATGTTTGTATCAGCAAAAATCGAAAGAAGACCATGCAGCATGCACTTTTGCAATTAGTTTCTTCCCCCATTGCAGCCAATCAATTTGGAAGTCACGAAACGCCCACCACTTACGAAGTGATTGCAACGCGTCTGGAAAGAATAACTTCGATTCAGGGATTGAATTCTGGTTGCACAATAATCATGCATCTTTAAACAACGCTTTTTTTGGCGCGACATTTGATAATTTCCCTGCAATTTGAGAAGGGTTATTCTGCTGTTTGTTATTCTGTTTATTTGCTTTTGATGTGGCATACGTTTTTGATTCCTCTCTAGGGTTAATAGATATTTGCGTCACCTAAGGCTTTATTGAGGTACACCAGAGAGAGTTTGAAGGACATCTTACGCTTTCGACACAACAGGCGCAATGTGTGAGATAAACAGTAATGACCACAATCCTCCTCGCCACTCATGGTTCTGCAGAAATACTTTCCTGAGCTTAACAGTCTGGCGGATTTAAGCTAAGATAGCCTTCAAACAGAAACTGGATCACAAAAATACGTAAATAGATAATATGACATTTAAAACAACGAGCAGCATATGTCTCTCTGTTTCCGCCCAGGATTAGAATCCCTATGAAATAGCTCGTCAATAGCGGTTGGATTTATTGTGCTTTAAATTCCTCTTAATACCATCGTTCCATCATTCGAATTTTGATGAGAACATCGAAATTGCATTACCTTAACGTACACTTTTGTTACCAAGTTATAGCTAAAAACCAGGGGCGTGAGTCCAACAACTACTTTTTGAATCGAAGGGTACTTATGTAAATGAAATAAAGTATTGAAGAGGGTTCTGAGGAGAAACCAATTTTTACTAACAAATAATTAAAAAGCGCAGTATTCGAAGGCTCTAAATATCGAAATCGATCGCAGCAACTATTTTATGGTAGCTCGAGTACGTATTCGTACTGCATCTGTAAGTAGTAATCGAGCCTTCACACCTTTGTTGTTGTAGTCTGTTTGAAAATTCATTGTATTTACTTCTTGTAGTCCATATTCCTCAGTTTTTCGAAGAAATATGAGTCAGCGTTTTAATCATAAAATGCCAACGATACCATCCGCCCACCACGTCAGCGCTGGGTGCCTATAGCCTGATGCTAGCATAGACCGGACATTCACGTCATCACATTCACCACAACAGTCGCAGGATGTTGTATCATTTTTGCCCAGCAAACTTTAGTGCTTTGAAAAAGTAACTCGTAACCACGCAAGTAAGCGGTCTGCAGCCTTTTAACTAAGTGACAGCAGGCAAACGGCTGATTTATAAGAAGACGTCTCAAAGCACATATTTGTTTGATCGATTATAGTTATATATAACCCAACTTCAATTTAAGTCCTAATCGAGGTCCCTTGTGACGAGTACCCCAGACAGGACTTATTGATTTCATCCAACTGACAACTGAATATCTGTAAAACGCAATCGAAGGTGAAATGCATGTCGGTTATATGTAGAAAAATCACAGCACCTGGAGATCAACATATACATATCTGGAGACGAATCTCACTGAAAATTTAGATCCCAACAGACTCAGTAATAAAGAGATCTTGATTTGAAATGCAGTTACATATAAACGAAAGGAGTTACACCAAGGAGCAAGATGAGACAGATGTTATTACACGAACCCTTCACAACCACAGTGCAAAGATGCAGGATATCGATGTAAGAGTTCTGCGGTTCTAAATGGGAATATGCAGCTCAAAACTACTGATTTTAGCTGATATCGAATGAGGATGTGTCACAATTTTGAGGTACTTAAGGCTTTCTCAATCTCGACATCACTTTTAACTCTGAAATCAAACAAATAATAATGGCCCTATTCTGATTGAGATGTGATCACAACTTACGAATGTCTGTGATGCTTGTCTTGTGAGGTGTCTTGTGAGCATTCAGCTACCTATTTGGTATTCTGGCCAATACCTCACAAGAAATAGCTACCACGGTGTGGTGAATTCATTGTCATGTCAAAAAATTACTTTTTATTTTTTTGACAATCATCAATAATAGAAGATTGTGAAATAAATAATAATATAACGAAAAATGGCGGACAAATTTGATGAAATAGCCATCGATTAATGAGAAAGCATCATTCCTTTCCAGCAATTTCCGTAGAATTCTTCTACGCTGTAGACTAAAATAATTGAAATATTTACTACATTTGTATACAGTCCAACAAGAAATAAATATATTTGCTTTAACTTTCCTTTTATTTGTTTATTTCACTCACAAGCACTCAGTCCTTAAAAATTTAGCGTTTATTTTTCTCTTGTGACCTGCTCAACCGGACATCACAATTTTGATAGTTCTTGTGATGCCAACAACTTGTGAGGTTTTGGTTAGAATACAAAAACCTCATAAATTGTGACTCACCGCGCTCTTGTGAGGTTGTTGTGACATATGAGGCATCACAGAGGTATGCCAGAATACGGACATAACACTCAGCAAGGCATGTCTCTTTAATACGAGGGTTGTCTGAAAAGTTTCCAATGCTAGTTGTGCATTTTTTGACAGTTACTTACCCAAGTTTCAGTCATTTTGGACGCGCAATTTTTAGTTGACAGTCGTTTGAGTTAGTCGATGTGAGTGTTTTTTACGAAAATGGAAAAAATTGAGTATCGAGCTGTTATTAAATTCTTGTTTTTGAAAGGCAATACGCCTACGCAAATCTTTTTGGGCAGCTGAATTTAAACGTAGCCGTAAAAGCTTGGGAGATGATGAACGTTCGGGACGTCCAAAAACTGCAACCACTGACGATAACATTGCTAAAGTTCACCAAATGGTGTTAATTAAAGTGAGAGAGATAGTAGAGGTTATGAAAATGTCCAAAACGTGTTTGTTACACATTAAATCAAGATTTAGGCATGAGAAAGCTGTCCGCGCATTGGGTGCCGCGTTTGCTTACGTTAGACCAAAAACCTGTTCGAATGAACATTTCTAACGCTCTGTTGGCGCAGTTTAGGTGCAATAAATCCGAGTTTTGGCGCGGATTAATTACTGTAGATGAAACTTAGATATACCATCATACGCCCGAAACAAAAATTCAGTCAAAGTGGCTTGCAAAGGGCGAGCCGGCTCCAAAAAAAAAGTAAAAACTGTTTTTTCGGTTGGGAAAGTGATGGCGACTGTTTTTTTGGATAATCTTAATCGATTATCTTCAAAAAGGAAAAACCATTACAGGAGCATACTACGCATTATTACTTGCCAAGCTAAAGGAAGAAATTGCGGAAAAACGGCCGCATTTGCAGAAAAAGAAAATCCTGTTTCACCAAGACAACGCGCCGTCTCACACCTCAGCGGTTGCCATGGCGAAAATCCATGGATTACGGTTTGAACTGCTTGACCATCTGCCTTATACGCCAGATCTAGCCCCAAGCGACTTTTTCTTGTTCCCTCATCAAAAAATTGCACTCGGAGGACAGACATTTTCGTCAAATGAGGAGGCAATCACCTTCGTGAACAATTATTTTGCAGAGAAAAACGCCAAGTACTATTTGGACGGGTTAGAGAGATGGGAGCATCGCTGGGAGAAGTGTGTAGAGTTACAAAAAGACTATGTAGAAAAATAAAAAAAAAATTTGAGAAAAAGTGCCTTGTATCATTGTTCGGTCGGAAACTTTTCAGACAACCCTCGTAGCAATTGAGTAAAAAGCTTTGTCGAAAAGACAAAAGAAACGCTCTTAATCACAATCTTGCGGATTATTGGCATGGATTTAAGCTAGGAAAAATAAGGATTCCCTCAACCGTTCTTTCAGTAATTTCTGGATTGCATTGACGAACACTAGAAAATAAGTGTTAGTGAATTCGACCCGGTTAAAGAAGTTCACATCAGTCACCTCAGACGGCTTGAGATAGTAGTTTGCAACGTTCAAACATAGAAATTTTGTTTTGCTCTTAAAATGTAATCATATAACGAGAGCGAAGGAATATTAGGGAGGAAAGTAATAAACTAACCGAAGTACGTTGGTTTTGAATGTTTGGTGGTTATAATGACTAAAAAAAACTTGTAGTGCACTGAACTGTATGCAGTTAGTCAGGGACCAATCATTGCTATTGTTAAGATACATCATGTATCCTAATGGTACTATGTCAAGAGCTTTTAAAATCCAAATCAGAGTACGGTAGGGCTACAATTTATAAGCCCTCCTGTTTTTTTGTGATTACAAGGGGTGTCGCCCACTTAGCACAAAATAAAAGCAGCTAATGATTCAAAGGAAAATAACACCAACAACTGGACTTTACTAATTCGTATACCTACCTCTTCTTTGACTGACGACAGTACCTAGTTTGATGTGTTCAGCAGAACCAGGAAATCAAAAGCTCCGGTCAGTATAAAACTAAATGTGACCTTTAAAGCACTGTGACTGTTTTATTCCGACTTTGACTCCATTCTACCGTATGGACGTAGTTCTTGGAAAATACTTATCACAGTCAGATGAAAGTTGGGGACCTATAAACTCGTATATAAATAAATTCGCAACATATTAAGTGTTTTTCTACCTAGGCAGCTCCATATGGAAATAGGACAGGAGCTTATGATATCGACAATGTATTACTCACCCTGTAAGGCACGAAGTTAACTCTATTGTGAGGTATGCCACTCAAAATAATTCACTTAGATGTAGATAAAACGAAGAATAATTGAAGGACACTTAACATAAGATGAGAAAGACTGAAACGGGTTGCAGAAACTGGAATGAAAGGGAGGTATTAATGACGCACAATGTCCTTAAAAGGCCACAGGAAATATGTAGTGTGAATAGGACTGTCAGCTACACAATTTATGGCATTTTGCCTATTTATCTACCGCTAAACCTTCTCTGCATTTTAAATAGATTGCCTTGTTATATTCAAGCAAAATCAACACACAGGTGACAGGTTCCTGTTTTTTGAAATAAAAAAAATTCCAATACTGAGTTGACAACACACCCGAAACCACGATCTTTTGCTAACAGTCACCTTACACGATGAACACACGGGTCTTAGAAATGGTATTTTGGTCTTTCTCATTGGTTCTTTGACCGCAGATACTTAAGACGTTCGGCTTACGTCGTTGTATTTGAGTATGTTTGTGACTATTTTCGAAAATCCATTAATTCGAATTCGAAACTCGAAGCATGAATAATTTTTTTCCTAACAAAAAACAAAAAAACTTCTCATGATGGTTCATTTAAATGTTTGTTCTTTCTACGTTCCACTGAAGCATGTTTCTCCCGCCTAGTCGGGGTATGTTATTAACCAATTTGTTGGACAAAAAAGAAACAAAAAATTAAAAGTCAAATGACAATCTACAAAACTGATGACGTAAGCACTCACTCAAAAGCTTATTATAACAAAATAAACCGGAGCAGCATAATAAACAGTCGTTTCGAACAACAACACAAATGAGCTAAAATAAATAAATAAAAAATTACAAAAGATCCATTCTATTGGAAGAGTGTGAATGTGATAGGTACAAATACTATATATGTATCTTAAATGTTCTTGCTGATCGGCGGCGGTGTATAATACAACAGCAAAATGTTCAAAAAAAAAACTTCTAAGCAACAACAATTTATGACTAAAGCATTAAATTGAAACGAAATAGACAATGTGCGTGAGCGTGAGCATACTATCGTACCTACATAGATTGCCTGTTGTTGTGTGGTTTTCTTGCTGTACATACTCGTACGTTGGGGCAGGAGCGGGACCTTGCCACGATGATATCATTTTAAATTCATCTTTTAAAAAATATTTAAATTTGTATTTTCAGTAGTTTTAATGTAGGTATTTTTGAAACCAAACCAACAGATGTAACGAAAGTCTGTTTAAATATAAAAAAAAAAAAAAAAACTTTGCATGACACACTAGGAGTGACAAGTTTACCACGAGATGTTTTAATTAGATTCCACTCAATGCCTCAAGGGTGTGGTACGAATATTGACAGAATTATTAGAATTTCACGAGAACTTTTTGGTAGTGCCTGGAAGTGGTTTTTACAAATTCGTGACCAATTTATACTTTCTCTGTCGGTACACAGTAATCATAAGCCCATTACAGGTGAATCTGAATGAGAATCTACGAATGTCTCGTGGCAGTTTTTGTGTGTTCCAAACTAAATCGCCCTAAATCTCAATATTAATTGCGAGTAAGAGACCAAGTCAATATCATTTTGAAGAACGTTTATGTGGGTATTCCGAATAGTAACTCAGTTTACTACAACAGCTCTACTCGCAGTCATGAATTATAATTGCATTATCTGAGTCACGGTTTGATGCACCTAATCCATGTAGCCGCACTTTGTACAGGCGCATTTGGACATGACTGTATAACTGACTACTGACTACACTCAAGAGATCGTTGCTTCCATCACATATATTTATTATTATTTTTTTTTTTTTTTTTTTTTTGTTCATTTCACATCTCACGAGTAGTTGAAAGGTTTATTGAAAAATAGAGGAGATTTTGCTGCTCGTCAGTCGTCACTTGTCAATTATTCTAAACTCATGAGAAAGACGGAAGGTGTGGAAAAGGAAGAAGAACTTAATCACTTTGAATAGCCGCAGAGTTGAGGATTTTTAATTTTGGTTTGAATTATGAAAGAAGAATAAAATAACACAAATACGGTAAAAGTTCTGTGAAAAAATTACAAAAAAGTTGTACGAGTATGTTTGTTTCTTAATCACATATTTGATGGAATTTTATGCAGACTTGTGAACACCTCCTAGAGAAGGTTATGGCATGACAGCAAGAGAGTTATTTTCTTTTAGTTATGTTTAACTCAAGGTCCTAAATACAATCTACATATTTTCTATCATTTTGAGCTATTTAGCTGTTCAAAATATCTCTTTAATATGGCCACGGCATATAGATAGTAATAGTTGCCTGCATATGGCATTTACTCGTAGTATTCGCTGAGACCTATAGGGTTTTTCATGAGGGAAGTGTCCTAATTTATTCAATTAAAAAGACGTACGTTCAAGGCATCATTGAAATTTTTACATCCCTGTTCATTAAAACCTTAAGACGGATATTCCGATGGACGAAATCAATGCGAAAGTGGGAAACAACATAGGGCTTAAGCCGGTGTGTTCCGATGGAACATTATAAATATCAGATGTAAAAGTGGTTGCCGACTTTTACAACGTCACATCGGGTCATTGGAGACACACTGTTTAAGCACAACAACTCTGCGACCATGGTAGCAAATCAATCATATAGCGATCGGTCGGCGCTTTAGAAAGTATATCGAATATCTCTGAAATAAACGTGGATTAGATACCGCTATGGAAAATGACAACCATCTCTAAAACGACTTCGTACTGTATTCGTCAAAAACTATTGCTCTTATGTAAATGCGTTCTGTAAACATCGATCAGCACTGGAACGCTATGAAAAATGCAGACATCATCATCGGTGGACAAAAACTCAGAGTACATGGCTCGAAGAAGATAACTTCAGACTGATTGACGAGCGTACAGTTCTCAAAGTTTGAATTGTAGCGGCTTCAGCAGTAGACCGACCCGATAAAACGTTTGAAGTGTGACTATATCAACGAATAACCACTAATACAGAAGAAGTTAACAGTAAATGTGACAATATTACAAAATATCTTGCAATTGGCTAAATGTCATCTTGTAAAAGACAACAACGGCCTATTGAATTTCAGTGACGAACATCTAACCAGATGGAGAAATCACTTTGTAACTATCACCCCTATTCTCAAATCCGCCGGGGGGAATCGTCCACCGAAATCGAAAATTTGCTATTCGGAAATCCGTTCGAAGTGAATCGTCCGAATGTCGATAATGTGAATTGAGATTCACTGCATTCTTAAATCCGATCGAATCGAATCACTCCATACAAACAGATCCGCATCAAAATCGTGCGGATTCGTATATGTTGAGTAGTTTGCTAGTAAAGATGTAAGTTGAAGAAGTAAGAGATTTTTGGGAAAATTTCCGACGAAACTTAAACGAGCTAGGTCCTTCAATAAGGGAAGTGATGGAATGGAAGAAGATAATTCCAATATTGCTCGATTATAAATCCCACCTAAAAAAGAAGCTTAGCAAGAACAAAAGGGAATTGAATACAACAGGAGGCGGGCCAAATAAACGTATTTGCTTCACACCTGATGAGGAAGATGCGATACAGCTAGTAATGTTGAACGAGTCGGTTGAGGTCATAGACAACGCCTTATCATTTGGTCTTCCAAATGAAGCTATATTTGCCCCTCCGGTTGAGACACCAGGCACAAGTGTCATCAAAAAAGTGAGCAATACCATCAACTATTATTATTAAAAAAGAACTTGGAACGTAAACAAAATTTTCAATGTTTGTATTTCAAATCAAATTTCTTCAATCAAACGTCTAATCGAGGTACAGCTGATTTCGAAAAGGAGAGAAGTATTATCGATATTGTAGTACATCCGGCGGATTTAATGATAGCACGAATCCGTTCACGTGAATCGAACGATTGAAGGAAATCTCCGATCCGTCGGATTTGAGAATAAGGGTGTATACTAAATCATTTAACAAGACTCCAGACCCTGATAAGTGTTTTGCTGGAATAAATTTCCGAATACGCACGTCCGCTCCCAGTAACACTAAATTTATGCCGACGATCAGAGCCTTCAACAAAAAAAAGAGACAGTTGGCACAGAAAGTATCGTATTGGAACTCTTCCAAGTCGCACTCAATATCCTATAGCCTTATGCATGCTGCTAGCAGTAGCCAAATTTTTATCTGGAGTAATTCATTTTAGAGAGCGCATCTCGATGTAACAGAATATTATTGAAAGGTGCGTGAAGTTTAGATCTTTGTATCACTTGCTGTTCTTCGACTTCGACAAAGCCTTCGCCAGTTTGAATCGAGATGCTACCTATATATTGGGTGACTTATGCATGAGCCTTGGCGAAGTATGACGAGGCTACATTCTATCAACATTGTACTCGTATAAGCAGTTCCCTGATGTAATTAGCGACGTACGCACCACCGATAACAAAAACGGGACATCTTATCTCAAACGTCTGCAGAACCCGGATGCGCATGAGGGATTTGAGAAACTGAACAACAACAAACCTTTGTTATGAAACGTGACTACGCAGAACATTTGTATGAGTGTGTATGCACTGAACCTATTTGGGTCGATATTCTAATAGTTTCACGTCGAGTGTCCTCTTAAGTTACTAGCGAGCTGACATGGACGAGAGATTTAATGTCGACCCAAAGAAAAATGTCTAAAGGTGTTAAATCTTACGAGCATGGCCATTTCTATTAAAAGCCGATTACCGAACTTCCTATTTAATAGGCCGAATGTGGTAAATGGTATCGTCCTGTTAAAACCACATATCCCCCAAGCTTTCCACTTCTAATGTATTCCAACTAAAATTGGGCTGCTTGGAGAGCTTGTGGTTCTCACTGACTGTAAAAGACTCGGGGACATCAACTCGGTTAGAGAACGTGCATTGACATCACAGGCATGCACAGGCATTTTCATACAACGACTGCTTTTGGATTCGCCACAGTTTGTCTGACCAAAAATGACAATTTTACGTACTTAAGTTGAAACATGAATATGATACGTTACTGACGATGATTTTTTGGTTCAAATCAGCACCTTCTTCCATCTTCAATAGGGTCCTATCAATGAAAATAACTCGTGCATGATCATTTGGCTTTAACTCTTGAGTCAATATGATCTTATACGGACGTTTGAAAACTACAGAATATTGCTTAACAGTCGCCAATATACTGTAGTGAGCACTGTAGTGAGAAAGTAGCCAGAAACAGTATTCTTACTGATCTGAGCTTCTAACCACGAAGAATTAGAGTATTTACACTAATGATTCTGCGGGAATCCACAAGAATGGGTGCGTAGGCCCCACTTTATTTGATCATAAATTTGTTGGAAATATGCGAATAACAATAATGCAACTGACATTGATGACTTAATGACATTGCTCTTAATGTAGCGAAACATTGTCACAAAATAGATTTAGATCCACGCATGAGTGGAATATCAAGTTAGTAAGTCATTAATCCAATAGTTGGGGCAAGATTACATCGAATAGATGATATACGAAAAATTCTATTGCCAGCACAGACTTTACTTTTTTGGTAGTCCTAGTAAAGTAGGTTTTTCCACAGACATACCCGAAATGTTTACTCTGAAATCTTCGGGCTCTAGGTAGAAGGAGAAGGACTGAACTATAACCATTTAAACCTGATAACCGACCTTTCCCTGCTAAAAGTCCCGGGGAGAAATACTACAATATATAGTGGCAACAGTTGTTGAAAGGGTGGTTTGTGGAAACTTACTGCAGGGCAGTTTTAATTAAATTTCGTGGTAGATAAGTGTATCATTAATTATTTGATTTCATCGGAAAAAGTAAAAACCATTATAGGGTGACATAAACACACCCGTTTACGACCATTCCTTATGACCATTTATAAAATGAGTTTCTTTCTACTTATTCAACTGACTCATCACAATCCTATCCCTAAGTGTTTTCTAGAGAAATATTTTAGAAACGGTGAATATTTTAAGGAGTTTCTCTTTGTTAGATGAACAATGCTACTTTAACCACTCAATTGTCTGAGCTCTAGACGTATGGACTGATTTTAGTGGTAGGGCAATCCCTTATATATCGGTAGGAATAAAAATAATATGGAAAATTTATAGCTCTGGCGATTAGATAACTGTGATAAGGTGGATTTCCATAAAGGTACAATTAGAAAGCAGACTTTAAAAGCCCGTTTTTGGTTACAGCTAGAGCTCGAATCGCAATGGCTACGATTCCGCGGTTACTATTATGGGCAGCACATCGTCCTATATTTACCTGTTTTTAAAATATTTTATAAGCTTGATGTTGATCGGTTGTCGATAATTTTTGATAGTTAGAGGTCTTACCGACTTGCTAATAAAAATCTCAAATTTGCAACATTTTTAAGTCTAAAACGGATTTTCACACCATATGTTGCAAGGGCATCTTAAACCAAGGCTTCACAAGCTCCCGATGAAACGGTTATTCTCCGACTTTATAGTCGAAAAAGCTTAACCCCTCGAAAAGCATGACGAAAGGAAGAGAAAACCACTGAATCGTTGTACAGATAGTTATCCCTGTTAAGGTATTTAAATCACAGCTTGGGCAATTTCGGAGGACTCTTATTTTTCCACCGTTCGGAGTCGATCAGATTCGCTTTATGTGGACAAACTGACAAGATCAACACCAAGGCAAGAGAAGGTACTGAGCCTGGTCCATGCTGGAATTTTGCTGGTTTTTTATAACTTTTTTATGATTTTCGTTACATTCAGGTAGATGAGTAAGGAAAAGTTGGACTACGTGCTGGATTTTTTAAGGCAGCTAAAGATATCTTAACAGTAAGGGGATATCAAATCATTTCACCGATTTGGTTGGAGTATAAGTGTCAAATGGAAGCTTAACATTGCTTGGCAAACCCACAAAAAAGAAGATCCTCTAAGCTCTATCCACTATAGAAGCAGCGGTGAGTCCACAATTTACCAAATATTCGCTAGATCCTAGAGAAAATCCAGGAACACAAGATGGGTTCACACTACGTCTTTATCAGTTTTAAGGCAGCAATCAGATTTTGCAAAATACACTGCTTTCTACCAATTGCAAACAGTTTCACCAAACCCTTTGATGTGAAAAATGAACTTAGACACGATGATGCGCTGTCTTCGCTACACATTGCCAATAGTCGAAGTCGCAGATACCCTTTGAATTATTTTTAGTAATGTTTCTGTTGACAGATTTTTAAGAAGGAGATTCTATCTCTATCCTGGTCAAAAAAGTACGATTCTTCATTGAGATGGATAGGACACGCAAACCGAATACGCTCTGGACCAGACTCTTTGATACCAGCACGAAGTAACGACTCAGATGAGAACTTCGCCTTAAGTGTGCGCAAAAGTGGAAAGGGACCATAACTATCTTGGAGTGCGAAAGTGAAAGCAGTAGACCATAGGGCGCGCTAAGTACATCCTAGGCAGGAACTTTATATAAATAAGTAGTCAATTGGAGGTCAATCTGCCTAATACGGAAAGGATTTTCCCAAATGTCTTGGCTGCGTTTTTTAAGATGCAGGTGGAAGGCACAACACATTGAAAGGCGAGACATTGGTAGACAATGCAAACATTCGAAAGGATAACCATTAACAAAGTTTAGTACTTTTCAGCCGTCCGACGTCGCCGGACAAAATAAACAACACAATAAAAAGAGAGAGTCAGCATAGATTTACTCTGAACTATTACGCTATTCGATTGTTTAATTTTTTATATTTTTAAGTTCATTTACTGATTAAAAGAAAACTCAATAAATTTATTAAATCAAAAAAAAACGCCAAAAGCTTGCTCTGAATAGCGGTAACGTATTAGTTTAAATGTCCATGCCACCACACCTTAGTGATAACTAAAGTACACATGATTGTTTGCAAGATGTATGCGAAGATACACTCCTTGAAAAATATGAAATGAAATGAAACTTTCAGAATGTTCTGCTGTAGAGGAACCATTCACTTTGCCATTTCAATAATTCAAATGAAATATTTATTTGAACTTCAGACTCGTTGCTAAAACAAATGATGCAAATATCTGTATCGAAAGCACAGTCATACAATTATGCACGAGTGCAAATATACTTACGAGTACCAGTGGTAGATGCATGTATCATATTCGTACTTACAAATGCCTGAGTCATCGATATAATCACTACGTATGTTGCGAACTCTACGAGCACATTCAATAAATAAAGTGACATTTCATTTTTATTTCTATCTTCAAATATCAATGATCGGTAATTGTATTGAATGAAAAAGATACGAGGGTTGCGTAGTATCCATATGTAGTAGGTTACAATAATATGTCACGTTTTCTCAGCATTCAATCGTGCCCGGATGGCTGTTTGAGTTTGTAATAAATTTAAAATGAGACAGAACCAACTATTGAGTTTGAGGTATGACTATGTATTTTGAACTACCTAGCTGGCAGATGACAGCGAAATACGTTTTTTTTTTGGTGATATTTGGGCGCTGCGGTCTTTCAATGAAAATTTACATTACGTACATATGTACATATGGGTATACCGAACCTGATAGTTCAAAAAACCGATCAAGGAAACAGTCTGCAGTTTTCATTTGCATTTTAAATTACGAGGGCGGGTCAATAAGTCCGTGACTTTTTGAATTTCTGACCTCTTTACTGAAACAGCAACACTGCTCCTGTCAACAGGCATCTGTCAGTTGACTCCTGTCAAAATTTAAACTTGCTGCGTCAGTTAGTTTGTGTTTGACAGCTATTTTTATCAGACTACTCACTAATTTGAGGAGAAAATGGAAAAAAGTGAATTTCATGTGCTTATTAAGCATTATTTCTTGCGAAAAAAACCATTACCGAAACCAAGGCTAAGCTTGATAAATACGAGTACTATGGGGACTCTGCACCATCGATTTCAATGGTAAAAAAGTGGTTTACTGAATTTCGTTGTGGCCGTACAAGCACTGAAGATGCCGAACGTCCTGGACGCCCAGTTGAGGTCCCTACACCCGAAACAATAGAAAAAATTCACGATATGGTGTTGGCCGACCGAAGATTGAAAGTGCGAGAGATTGTGGAAGCCGTAGGGATCTCGCATGGCTCAGTGGTTTCAATTTTGAATGATCACTTGGGCATGAGAAAGCTTTCCGCAAGATGGGTGCCGCGTTTGCTCACAGTCGACCACAAACGCATGTGCAGTTGCCATGGCAAAAATCCATGAATTGTGCTATGAATTGCTCCCTCATCCACCCTATTCTCCAGATTTGGCTCCGAGCGACTAATTCTTGTTCCCAAACCTGAAGAAATGGCTTGGTGGAAAAAGGTTTGACTCCAATGATGAAGTTATCTCGCAAACAAAGGCCTATTTTGAGGACCTCGACAAATCATTTTTTTTGGAAGGGATAAAAAAATTGGAGAAGCGTTGGACAAAGTGTATAGAGCTCAAGGGAGACTACGTTGAAAAATAAAATTATTTTTTTTATCAAAAAATCTGTGTTTTAATCCAAAAGTCACGGACTTATTGACCCGCCCTCGTATGTATTCACAGACAAACTTTAACCTTAATGCATCAGTTTGAATGCATAAAATACAATTAACTTTAACTAAAACGTTTTCTGTTTTCCTTTAGTAGCCCACCTTTGCACAAATTAATTGCAAAAAAAAATATGAAAAATTACAAAAAAATGGTCCCACACTTTGCACTGTTTTATCACGCATGAGTACTTACTCATGCACTGTAAAGGATTTCTGTTTGAAAAAAAAACGTATTTTGCTCACCTGAAAGATTTTTAACTTGTCGGGAACCAGTAAGTTAATCGTTCATACGAGTATGTATATGCACATACGTACCCAATTCTTTCCACGAAGTGGTTCCTTTCCGTTTGTAGATATCGTTGCTTGTATGCGCTTATTCACTTAACAGCCTTCTAAAGTTTCAACTAAAGCAGTATTTTTTAAAGTTAAGACCGGACCGAAATACCCTTTCCCTAGAGGTAGGTAGAGGTTTCTGACAATTCGTAGCTGACAAATCACAAATTAAAAAATTTAGATATTTCAATTTTTAAAGAGATATTAAAGAGTATTGTTGAATTACTAGTTTGGGGGAAGAACAGTTCTTGATTGATGTACTGAAGTTTGAAATTTCTTTCGAAGGATCATTTATTTAAGCAAATATAGCCTTATCTTCGTCTGATAAGTGAGTAATATAACCAACACAGTGTGTATTATTTCGCACCTATAGTATAGCTATATTTGCATAATCAAGGGGGCACTCAAGATATGCTTTTTTAGTTTCTTTCATATATATATGTATGTATGTAATCTTAACCAAGTTATTTTTGATGCATGCTTGTTAAAGTGCAAACATAAACCGTGGAAGCCCAGCCCTTCGATTCGATGAATTATAAACGGATGATACACCTTTCAGCGCGCTTAACCCCAAAAATAAATGTTTTCATGGCAGTAAACTCGATCTTCCAACATTGATATTGAACGAATAAGCGTATCTGTTTGCATACGAAAGTGTAAATCGAATCGATTCACGTTTGAACAATGTTTAGAATTATTGCAAAGTCGTTCTTAAAATGGACGCAGCTGAAAAGAAATTATTGTCGAAGTTTCTGAAAATATTTCGTGAAACTGGTTTTCTGATTGATAACCAAACATATTACCGTGTTCGTCCTGTGGCTTCAACGCAGAATATAGCAGCTGTTGGCGAAAGTGTATGCCTAAAACCCCGAACCTTATCACGCCAAAGATCTCAGTAGCTGAACATAAATCGCATTGGCTGAGGAGAATTTTGCATAAGGATCTCGGGTTATTCGCTTACAAGGTTCAATTGACTCAGGGACTGAAGCAAAATGACCACCCACTTCGTTATCGCTTAGTTCTCTGTTAGGGCTTTAGAGCAGCTGGCCATTGACGACAATTGTGCTCAAAAATTTATGTTTTCAATTGTGGCGCATCTCCATCTACTCTAATTTGACATTTATGCAAAGTTCGCAAGCAAAAAGTTTTTGACTTCAGTCTCTCGCCCGAGAATGGGGTTCGCTCGAAAATCGTGTTGTCGTAATTGACCTACAAACCTTTCGGATGTTGTGGCAACTTAAAATCAAACGAAACTTTGTGCATCATTCCGTAAAGTTATTTGAGGATTCTGTTCGAACATCCGTCCGTGCACTGTGCGAACGCCATCAATCGTGAAAATCTGCTATGAAGCACAGATGGGAGATGGATATCAGCAAGGACAACATAGTCCACCTTAAAACGTGATTTGATAGAGCCAGACCTACACAGACAATTTCCACACAGAAGCATTGGAATAGAAACGTAAGTCAAAATCAAACGCCTTGCTTCGCCACTACCCCAAGATCAGTCACAGGCGAATTCTTTTTATTTTCAAATCCCTCAAAAAAAAAACCCTATTCACAAATTAGCCGTGGACCTTTCCACAAACCCCCCTTCTAGTTCATAAGATAAATCAATTCAAAAATGGCTCGAAAATCATCTTCGGAACTTCAGTTCAAAGGATAATTGGGCTCAAATATTGGATCTTTGAAGCGCTCCCTTGTCCGAACAGAGGAAAATTATCCAATGCATGAGGTGCGTACTGCAATAGACAAGTGCCCAGACCGGCTTCGCCATTGCTAGAAGGAAAATGGGAGCCATTTCGAACATGTTGCTCTCTCTAGCCATTGAGTGATTCAATAACTTTTTAATTTGAATCGTCCGAAAACGTTCAACAAAGCGGTTGGTTCTATTAGCTACTACATTCCATTGTACTGTACATTTTTCAGTTTTCAGTTTTTCAGATGAACTGATGAGAGCGTAGGCCGAACGATCACAAAGGCGGTGCTCCGAGGGATCGATCATTGTCTCAGTGCACAGAAAAGCCTCATTGCTAGAACACTTTTCCAACACAACGCTGTATCTTTTACAAAAGTCTTGCTATGACGATAAAATTTAATGGGAATAGCAAGGACAGTTGTACTAACATAGCAAAAAGAAAATAAAAGAATTCAAACGGGTGAAACGAGAGTGTCATACGGGTTATTCCAAAAATCTTTCAAAGAAGGTGATAAGAATAACCTAAACATTGTAGGTATGCCGCAGCTACGGAAGGATATGTCTTCTGAAAACAATAATGTATAAATCTCTTCTTTTTTTGCCAGTTTTGACCACAATCTCCCTTTGTTCAACAATTTAAATTCAGGTCAAAAATTCGAATGCATAAATGCAGACAGTGTTTCCGATCATTAACAAGGAACAACCCGGGTAAGTTGCTTTCACCGTAGGACCATCCGAGCTGTATCGCCACTTAAGTTAAGTTTCGACACACCAAGCGTCTTAAACTTATTCTGTCAATGAATCAGTGTACATAACTATGGTTATATGTAGTTCATCAACGGCCACCAGTATAATGAATCACCATCAACACTTTCTCATTCAAGTTAGCGTAATGAATACAAATCGACCAGGATATTACAACTTCTTACAAAGCGAACATTCTGCATGTTTTTTCTGACCGCAGTCTAAGACAAAGCATTTTCTAGTGGTTAAATAACGCCCGAACCAACATACCATTAAATAAACACAAAATGAATAACATGCTCCTTCATTTCTTCCTAAATGAGGCAACTTTCACACGAACATGACCATGACATCATCCTTTAAACTTTGACAGTTTTCTTCAAAACTACTCACCAACCCATCCAACAAAAAGAGACCAAAATACACTCATATTCCAAAAGCTCAAACTTGTTTCATGTGGCCCAACGGTCTTTCATGTTTTTAATTCCACCTAAGAAGTCATTACCACATTAAACAGATCAAGTGTCAATAACAAACTATAAGTGTGGGCGGTTCACAAATCGAACAGAATGTTCAAAGAAATCACGGTAATCTTACTATACATTGCTGAACAGCACCCCTTGAACAAGAACGTTACTCAAGGTGAATTTGGATCTGTTTGCTTACGCATTACTCACATGTGTCTAGTGTCTAAGAATTAAACAAAAAACAAAAAAAAACTGCTTTCTTAACAAATTTTTAAATAACCCAATAAATTTCTAGTGAAAGCATCCAGAAACCAGAATAAACTCGTCAGTGTGTATATTTTTCTTTTGTTTCCGAAACACTCCCATTCACCCATTGCCTACAACAGTGCGGAGAATTAAATTAAGAAACGAAAAATTCAGCCGTTGACTAATTTTAATAATGACGTCAGCTTTCCAATGGCGTTCTCTTACGAATTCCGATTGTTGGGTGTACAACACTCGCCAACCAGTAACAACACCAAACTATGTCACAAACAAACAAACAAACAAACGAAACTATTTAAAGACAATGTTGGTACCCACCTTGATGATCCCGATTCCAATTGAATCTTCTCCCCGTTATCCTTAACTCAGGTGCAAATGTTCAAATTGCAATTCCAACTCCAACTTAGTACGAGTCCTGAGCGATGGAATGCGCCAGTCTGCACAAACTACTCGAGCTTTTTTCTAAATTACAGATGGTGGCCGTGGTAATGGTAATTTTTTGAATAAAAAAAAATAAAACCGAGTAGAAAAAAATTGCACTTAATTAACACAAACACACCCAAAGGGGGAACACGTTTCACTTTACGTGTGTGGCGTACGATACAATTGTACACACAGGCACACTTTGTGTGTCTGGCCTAAAGAGACGACGAGATAAAGTGAGAAAGAGATTCAGTACTACTACCAAACCAAAATCAAAACCAATACCACAATTCGAATTCGAATTCCGAATTAATTATACAGAAAAACTCTCCTTCGTTCTTGCGTTGGACGTTTCTGAGAACTCGAGGAGCAGAATGGTTAAAAAAAAATATTTTAAAATTCAAAATCAGAAATTATTTATTTTATTTAATTTTTTATGAGAAAACCTCGCGACGTAAAGTGTAATTAAATAGATGGGCGCGGCGATCCACACACACACTGTGTTTATGCTTTACTACTGGTATGCCGTCGTCGTTTTCCTTTTGGCCATAGTCGGTCGGTCGCAAAGCACACAAAATTTTTATATTTTTTTTTTTTTTGAAAAGGCACACACAGATACAGACTGGTACTGGTACTGCCACAGCCGCAGCGCAATGAGAAACGCAAAACCACAAGAAAGTAACAAAAATCAAAGAACAACAAACACACACCGAAAAATTGCTCTGTACTATACTCCGACGGCGACACGTCCACTCAGTGCTCTCGCTCGCTTTCGTTTGGTTCGGCAATTCGGTTTGGTAGCGGCGATTACCTCATTTCGTTTTCGGTATTTGGTTTGGTTTGGTTTGTTATTTCTTCTCTTCTGTGCTATGTTCATGTAGTTTCTTATTCTTGTGTTTGTGGTAGTATGGTGGTGGTTTTTGCTGAGTTAAGTTTAACCACCTGCGAGTTATATTCAGCCATATGAATCGCATGCGTTTGGAAGCTGCCTGCACATTCAGCTCATCTCATCTTTGAACCGTTTAAAATGGATGTGGAAAAAGATGTAGGTAAATGTGCTGCCAAACAAAGATTGTCTTTACTTTGCCAATGTGAATTGGTTGGTAATCGAGAGTTGTACGATTGGAGTACACACCTCGTCGAAAACCGAGATTTCGATAATTGGTTAACGAAACCTCATTGAGGCGTTCACACCGAATACCGAGTAGGTTTTTCTTGACATTTTTACAGCGATTGACATTCGTTATAAGCACTCTAATTTTTCGATTTTGTTTAACCTCAAGTGTCGAAGAGGATAATCAAACTTTGTAACTTCTGTCAGAAGGAAGCGCTCCGACGGGGTGCTTCTGTCAAAAGTGGCGTCAACACTCATCATTCCAAGCTCCTTATGAACTGTGGGCCATCTGTTGGTTTATTTTCAAAAAGGGTATAAATAAACTGTTAAATATTTCTCAAAGATTGTTATTTATTTGCAAAAAGTAAGCCATCCGTGGCACGTTGCCCCATCTTTCTAAAACCACAGCTTGCCCAAGTTCAATCAATTTCTGACCATAATAAATCGCTTGTCATGCATCAATTGACTGTAAAGTTTCTTTCATTATCGTCTTGAAAAAATAATGGACTATTAATATCGCCACTCAGAAAACCACACCAAAAAGTCACACATTCAGACTTCTCTATGAAACGTATGGACTTTCCAAGACCCAAATTTGCTTTTTTACGTAGCCGGAGAGAAGAAAATGCGCCTTTTCCGAAAAGATAATTTTTTTGAACAAAATTGATTTGATTTGATTATGATTATGAATGTTAGGTCCCTTAACAGGCCACGAGCAGCCGAACAACTAGCGGAGGCCTTACACTGCTGGAAAGCAGACCTAACCGTCATCCAAGAAATGCGATGGAATGGGCCGGGCAAAAAGAGTAAGAAAAATTGCGACATCTACTACGGCGATTGTTATCGACGGCAAAACCAGCGCCTATTTGGATGCGGATTTGTTGTTGGAGGCAGACTTAGGCAAGAAGTATTGAGTTTCCGGCAAGTGAACGAGCGCTCCATAGCAATCCGCATCAAGGCTGAATTTACCAACATTAGCCTGATATGCGAATACGCCCCCACAGAGGAGGAAGAGGACGATACCAAAGATGCCTTCTATGAGCTCTTAAACAAAACCTACGAACAATGTCCTAGCTATGACATTAAATTTGTCCTCGGCGAGTTTAATGCACTGTCGGAAGATATAGCCTGCACAACACCACCTCAGATAACTGATGCAGGCTTAACGACTTTGCGGCGGGACGAAACATTGTCGAAGCTAGCACGTGGTTCCTACATCTCGATATTCACAAGAAATTTAGAGCACTCCTTATCAATCTACCGTCAACCAAATTGACCACATCAAAAATCGACGCAAGACACTCTTCAAGTATTGTGAATGTCCGAACGTTCCGACGAGCCAAGATCGACTCGAAGCAGTACCGTGTTGTAGCCAAGGTACGGTTGCGGATATCCCGAACAACGCCAAGACAAGCTTATATTGTAAAAAATTTCTACATCAAACGGCTACAATCGCAAGAGATCGTCAAGTCCTTTTCCGATGGAGTCTCCCTTAGTCTCTTAAGAGGTCCCTTGCTGCCAGCATCAAGCATCGAAGACCAGTGGCAACACTGCCAAAAAGTCATCAGAGATACCGCTTCTGATGTGCTGGGTTTCACTCGACTACCACAACGAAACCTTAGTTTGATGACGAATGCCGGCTAGCACATACAGCGAGGCAAAAAGCACGCAATGCGGCACTACAAAAAGAGACTAGAGCTGCTAACGAGCTCTATGAGCAGAAGAGGAGAGACGAACACTGGCTTCTCAAGAGGAAAAACAAAGAGCATGAGAAGCGCGCGGTCGAGAAAATTGAGAGATGCTACTCCAGGAATGAGTTTCGGAAGTTTTACCAAAAGGTACAAAAAAACATGCCACGAGCACAAACCCCGAACCGAAGTCTGTAGAGACGAACAAAGGAACATCGTAGTAGAGTCGCAGTCGATGCTGAGAATCTGGAAATATTATTTCTGTAGACTGTATAACGGCGACGACGAAACAAATACCGCTGACAGGCAGAATTAACTTTTCAACCTGGACGATGGAGACGATTAAAAATTCTAGATGACCTATTTGCAAATGATGAGACGTGCTCGTATTTGCGCAAGCAATAAACATAGAGCACCATATTGCTAAAGAAAACTTGGAGTTTTTTTTCTAAATACTGCAAGAAATAATAGGTATCAGGGGTGTTTTCATCAAATGAATTTTTGACCCCATTGGAATGAGACGAGCACATATTCAAAGCTTCCGAAGACAGACGTAAATACGACTAAGCATGTGGTTAACTTGGTCAGAACAGACCAGTCGATAATTTATTTTAAGACCTAGGCACGTAACATTTGATACGAAAGGGATCCTTGCATTATTTATTGATAAATAGGGCAGAATTTTGATTTCATATTGATTTTTAGAAACCAATATTGCCTGCGACTTAGACGGGTTTAAGACAAGTGCATTTTTAAAAATCTAAAGATAAACTGCATGTAGGTCTTCATTTAACCCACAAAAAAGGTCTTCCATTAGGGACCTTGAGAGGTAGATTTGTAGGTTATCGGCATAAAGAGGGTAGGATACATTTTGACAACAGCTAGCCATATGATAAATATATGTACAGAAATGAATCAAACCCAATATAGAGCTCTGTGGAACACCGCATTTTGACTAAACCCAAAGTAGTGACGTAATTTTTCGCAAAAACTTTCGTGATTCACTGCGTCAAATCCTTTAGAGAAGTCAAATAGTAATAGGACTGTTAAATGTCCCTAATTCTTGGCTGATATCATCTAAAACCTTCACCATAGCTGTTGCACAACTATGTTGAGGTCTAAATCCCCGCTGATATGGAGAAATAAGGGAATTTAGGCAATCTGCTTAGCTTTTAACTTCTCAAAAGCCTTAGACAGAATTGGAGTATATTTATGGGTCTATAATCAGAGGGTTCCTTTCGGCTAGGTTTTTTAGCAACAGAAATAACCCTCGCCATTTTCCAAGAATCTGGAAAAGTCGATGTGAAAACAAAATTAATACTATGTGTCAGTGAACTAAAGATATACTATATGCTAAAATTAGTTTTAAGAAACGAAGAGGTAAACTTAGTAAAAACATCAAGGTCATCACTTTCTACACCAATTAGTACATAAATTTCTATTTAACGAGAAATGGTGGCTACTTCTTACATTCGATAAGAATGAATTGTTTTAACTGTCAGGATCTTAATACGAGTAGCAACCAGTGTCATTTTGTTTGCTAAAACCAAAACTACGCATATTTCTCCAAAGAGACTTGGAATCTAATGACATACGAGTACCATATTTAATTTAATACCTAGAGAGGTAATAATGACGTTTGGATTGGCGCGTTACGTTGTTGGAGAAGTTCCTGGCCTGACGAAATTTTTCCTAGTTTCTCGAAGTTGGTCTCTCTTTTCACTTGTAACATCAGAAGAAAACCAGGGACATAACATAGCTGTCTGTGGTACATTTTTATCAAATAGTGCAAAGTATATAAATAACGCCAGCTATTGCCAAAATTTATAAACATTCAATATTCCCCATCTCTGAACGAGGCCGATATACCGTCAAGGGAAGTTTGATCAAAAAAATACCATTTTCCGCACCTGACATAGAGATGAGATCGAATAAACTTTAAATCACTTTACTAGAAGCATGCCAAGTTGGAAAGGAGTTTACAATAGTGAGACCATTTTCTACTATTAGCTCAAAAACTATTTTTAATTAACATGTTGGAGTTAAAATCTCCGCACAAAATTATGTGTTCGTAAAGACCACTAAAGTCGGCTAACGCCGTAAAAAAGGATAACGGACAAGAAAAATATTTGACTTTATATACTAGTATACGCAAATACGAGAAGACATTACTATTTCGGTCCGTAATTTCTACTATTTTGTACTCAATGACGTCAGCTGTAGAGACGATTTAGCAATTTCTAGACAACGAAGAAATTTATTGTAGGTCTATTGCAGTGCCTCCACCTATGGTGTTTGTCATATTTCGCCAACACAAATAATATCCAACTAGGGAGTCCCTAAAAATGTCTCTTAGGTAATCTAGTTTACTGGCGTTACGACTACAGGCATTTATCAGAGCAATGCTATGAGTCTTACTCTATTTACAACGTTATTAAAACCTTCACCATTGCCAATGTATTTATTGGAACAAAACATACATAGTTACACAAACAAGAACGTGACAGCTATCATTCATATGTTACATTATTGTGAAAACAAAGCGCACATTCAAACAACAGCGGTATAAGAAAATAGACAGAAAAGATGATAAAAGTGGAAAATATATGTAAACAAATTTTTTTAAAAGCAAGCTTTTATTTTGATAGAAAAGAACTAAAAAGCTAAAAATAAACTTATTTTGATTATACTCTAGCTATTTTGTATATTTTAACCTTTGACCGACATTAAAATTCCTTCGTTCTTGTCAAATTCATTCTATTACCAAAATAAAAGCGTGTTACATTTGAAAGCAGGAGAAAAAGAGAGAGTGTGACACGTTTTTATTTTAGCCATTTGGTAGCAAAGTTCTTTGTGTAGTTGTTTCTTTTTTATTCATGCTGTTCCCACGAGTATAGGACAATAACACATTAATGGGGTTGAAAAGAAAAAATCTAGTTCGCCATCTTGGAGTGGCGGCCATATTGGAATTACTACAATATTGGATATGTCATTGTAGTTCAATTGGAAACCGGGAAGTGGATCAAATTTAACGTGTAAGATTTGATTACACACAAATAGACTCCGGAACAGGTAAAACTAAATAAAACCTTTTAAAAAAGATGCCGATGTATATTTGCAAAATTTTAAAATAATCTTCATTGCTTTACTTTGTAATCGCTCTATATTTAATAACAGGTTACTTATTACTACACAAAAATGAAATTAACGAACAGTACTCAAAATGTGTCTTGATCATAACATTAATGTAGTTAACACCTAAATATTTAACCTCTCCGACTTGTTCCAATAATTGGCCTACTACCTGTAAGCTTAAACTAAGTACAATAGATTAAGTAGGCCATGTTAGATCTTTCGTTCACACTACTTAATAATTTGTCCCCATATAAAAAGGAGGGCATCGTCCGGTCCGCAAATAAAACTATCTGTGCTTTAGTATACTTTTTCTGTCGTTTATGTAAATTACAAAACTAAACGCATCTGCGATTGAACCTTGAGAGACCCCAATTTTTGTTACAGCTTTTTCAGAAGATACTCGATTTACAACCGTTCGTTGAGTAGGACCACCCATTACCGACTCAAACCTTCTTCTTCTTATCCTTTTATTAACCCTTTCCTCGTTATACGAACTTATGCGTAACGAGTTTCCCATTTTTACTGCATCGCTGCTGCTCCGCTTATGGGGTTGGCTAATGTCGCAGACCGCAGAACGCGTCTACATAATGCTCGGTCCTGGATCGCTTTAGTGGTAAGCCGCAGGCGTTGTTGCGCATTTGCCATCTGAGAAATCCAGGAATTCTTTTTCCGACCTCGTTTTCTTACAGTTGGAGTGACCGTAGTTGATAGTGCCTTTTTAACCGGATTTTCCGCAGATCTTCTTTGAACGTGGCAATACCAGCTTCCTCTATTCACCTCAAGCTGTTCGGTTACCGAATTTTTTATATGTAGACTTCCTCTTATACGCGTAGATCTAATACAATCGCGTTTAGTGACTCCACTAGACATCCTTAACATTTTCATTTCCGCTGCCGTCATTTTGTTTTTAAACGCTTCGTACACTGTCCAGCACTGTGAACCGTATATAAGAGCTGGTGTAACAACCGTGGTGTAGAGTTTCCCCTTTAATTTAAGTGGAAATTTTCGGTCACAAGATATTCCCGAATTTTCCCGCCATTTCATCCATCCCACACTCACTCTGTGGTTTACGTCGTCGTCACATTTCGCTTCCATGTTAACGATTGATCCTAAGTACTTAAAGATAGTGCTTTTCGGTAGAACTATTCCGTCTAACATTATATCCGGAACAGGTCGCAACGGATGCGCAAATGGGCACGTCAAATGCTCCGTCTTTGAACGACTTATTTTAAACCCGTTTCTCTCTAGCGCATTTCTCCATGAATCTAAGGCGTTCTGTTAATCTTCGACGTTATCGGTAAGTATCACTGCGTAGTCAGCGAAGAGAATTGGCATTTCATTTGCTTCGCGGATGCAGTCTTTTAAAAGATAGTCGAATACTACGTTAAAGAGGAAAGGACTAAGTACGCTTCCTTGATGCACTCCGACATTAACTGGAAATTCTCTCGTTAGTCCAGCAGAGCTTTTAACCGCAGTTTTCACGTTTCCGGTACGTTTTGAGACCTCAGTGCGGCCCATATGAGATCCCTAGGCACTCGATCGAATGCTTTCTCGAGGTCGATAAATACCATGTGTAGCGTCCACCGTCGATCTTCCTTCAACAAATCCACACTGGCTATTATCGAGCTTTATTATTTGTCGAAGACGTTCGTTTAAGACTCTTTCGACGATTTTCATTGTGTGTGACATAAGCTTGATTGAACGGTAGTTGTTGCATTCTCGAGTGTCGCCTTTTCCTTTGTATAACGGCACCAAGAAGCTACTTCTCCATTGACTCGGCATAGGTCGTCCACATTTTAATTTATTCAAAAGTTTCGATAGCCAAACGCTGCCGATCCCCTCCATCTTCGACCAAAACTCTGATGGAATGCTGTCTGGTCCCGTCGCTTTCCCTCGCTTCATTTTTCCAATTGCTATACCTATTTTTTCGATTGAAAACTCCGAAACTTCCTCCTCGAATAGACCAGCTGTCGGCACGATATCACGTGGAAACTGTTTGTTAAGCAACTCCTTGCAGTATTCAAGCCACCTGTCACAAATTTCCTTTTTATTTGTTAGTAAGCGACCGTCTGCGTTTTTGATGTATTTCGGCGAGGTTATTTCCATTGAATTTGTTCTCCTCTGTGCAGCGAGCTTAAAAATATTTGGCATTTTAGTACTGTACGACGTTTGAACTTCTTAGATAGCTTGTCTTCTATCCGCCGATCGTGAGGATATTTGTTCCAACTCCTGGTACAGGTTTTCGGCTGCTGCCGCTCGGCTTTCTTTGCGATCTTTCAAGAGCCAGTCGAGCTTTTTCGATATCGTCGCTCCGATCGCATTTTGTCCACGCTTGGAATGCACTCTTCTTGTCGGCCACAGCTCGTTTGGTTTCGTCATTCCACCCCAAATGGGACTTTGCGAGTGTTATGCGTTCCTCGTGCATGCTGTTCCACATTTCTTGCGGGCTAAGTGAGTCTGCGATACCGTTTATATTGTGAAGTACTTCTTTAGCCATAGTGATAAATCTTGCGCTTTGTTCCTTCGATAGATTATACCACCGGATTTTTGGCTTTCCAAACGATGCCCGTGTTTTCGGTAGTTCCGTTGTGAAAAATTCTGTAATGAGCGATTCTCCAAGTATTACTTTACAGTCCTTAACACGGTTTCTCATCGACATTTTGCAGAGGTGATAATCTATTTGCGTTTCGTGGCCTCCGCTGCTATAGGTGATAAGATGTCGCTGATGTTTAATAAACATTTTATTTAAGACGGTTAAGCCGTAAGCCCTACACGCTACAAGGATGTCTTCGCCAGCTGAATTTCTGGTTCCAAAGCCTTTACCGCTGTGGCAGTCCTAATAATCAACATTTGTTTCTCCGACGTGGCCATTTAAATCTCCGCCTACGAAGAGTATCTCATCGATAGGTATATTTCCAAGCAAATTACCGAACTCTGACCAAAATGTATCTTTTTCCGATTGGTCGCATCCATTTTGTGGAGCGTACGCGCTAACAATGTTCCACGTTTCATTGTGTATGACGAGTTTAACACTCATCAAGCGGTCGCTTATTTTCAAAATACCAACGATGTTCTTTAGATGATCCGCTGCAACAACGATTCCAACACCGTTTCGTCCATTGACCGTTCCATGGTAGAACATCTGAAATGCCTTAGTTTTTAAATCAAGAAAACGCGCTCTATTTCCTGTATTACACCACTTCGTTTCCTGTCCGCACAGGATTTGTAGAGTTCTGCGACGCATAATCGCTTCCAGTTCTAAACTTTTTGAGGTCATCGATCCGACGTTCCAACTTGCAAACCGAAGTTTATGAAAATATTTTGGAAACTTCATTTTGCCCGCCCCGGAATCCGCCGGACTCTGACACAAGCACTTCTGCTTGCTCTGGGATCACCCGAGTGCGTTGCAATCGTGGGGCCCAGCGGGGTAGTGCTATTAATTGCGATCATTTCCATGAAGTGTATCTAAAATTTGAGTGGTTTGACACTTGTATGCTCATTTGGGATTGATTGACTGTTCTTTTACCCCACCGGTAGTCTCCAGACGTGGGAACCCACTGATTGCATACAAACTTGTGGGAAAGTTTTAATGTGTTAAAGTGTCACAGGCTCATTTTTGGTGTCAAAGTTGCCTGTATAAGATTGGTGTCCCATTTAGTCGCCTCTTACGACAAGCTGGGACGCACTGCGGCACTATTCTTTATCCGATGCCAATTTTATTACTTCCCGATTCCGCCCTATGCCATAAGAGAGAAGGATAACGAAGCACGTGGTCATTTTGCTTCAATTCCTGAGCCGATTAGATCTTTTTAGCGAATAATCTTAGAACTTTATTCAAAATTCCCCTCAGACTAGTGCGATTGATGTTCCGTTGCTGAAATGGTTACGCTGAGGTCATCGGGTTCATACGTACACTTTCAACAACAGATGCAATACTCGTATTCTCCGTCCGTTGAATACACAGGACGAACACTGGATTATGGGTGGTTCCCAATAAGGATACCAGTCTCACGAACTTTCTTCACAAACTTGCGTACACTAGCTGCAGTTGCGGAAATTATTTCGAATTTGCACGGTTTTGGCAACACAGCATCGATTTTAAAGCGTACTTTGCAATATCTTCTAACGTTATTCAAACTTTATAAATCGATCCATTTCGTACCGCGAATATATAACACTGAGTTGAGTGCTTTAGGTGTGAAGGTAACATATGATTCAATAAGAAACTATCAGATGGTTCACTCTTTATAAGCTACTTTAACGTATAAGTGCTAGATTAGATAATACTGAAGGTAAAGTTGGGACTTTGTACCCTTATCACTACAACCAGGTTAGACATATTGTGATTTTGTCAAGCATCGACCATGGTACCTGAAATACAATTGAATTCGCCTATATTGTTAAGTTTTTTATTCATAAAGTGTTTTTTGACTCTGCAGCGAACCATTAGGAATCCGGTTACTGAATGTATCTAACTTCTATAAAGCTGCAGCAGTTGTTTTGTTCTTCGCTCACAAAAGCCTAATATGCTCTCATACCCCCCACTGAAGACAAGAACGAAGTCCCAAAACAATTTCTCTACGAGCAATATCCCTATACACAATGGGATATGGCGGTCTCCTTCTTCTTATCCTTTTATTAACCCTTTCCTCGTTATACGAACTTATGCGTAACGAGTTTCCCATTTTTACTGCATCGCTGCTGCTCCGCTTATGGGGTTGGCTAATGTCGCAGACCGCAGAACGCGTCTACATAAAGCTCGGTCCTGGATCGCTTCAGTGGTTAACCCCAGACGTTGTTGCTCATTTGCCATCTGAGAAATCCAGGAATTCTTTTTCCGACCTCGTTTTTTTACAGTTGGAGTGACCGTAGTTGATAGTGCCTTTTTAACCGGATTTTCCGCAGATCTTCTTTGAACGTGGCAATACCAACTTATTCTATTCGCCTCAAGCTGTTCGGTTACCGAATTCTTTATATGTAGACTTCCTCTTATACGCATAGATCTAATGCAATCGTGTTAAGTGACTCCACTAGACATCCTTAACATTTTCATTTCCGCTGCCGTCATTTTGTTTTTAAACGCTTCGTACACTGTCCAGCACTGTGAACCGTATATAAGAGCTGGTCTAACAACCGTGGTGTAGAGTTTCCCCTATAATTTAAGTGGAAATTTTCGGTCACAAGATATTCCCGAATTTTCCCGCCATTTCATCCATCCCACACTCACTCTGTGGTTTACGTCGTCGTCACATTTCGCTTCCATGTTAACGATTGATCCTAAGTACTTAAAGATAGTACTTTTAGGAAGAACTACTCCGTCTAACATTATATCCGGAATAGGTCGCAACGGATGCGCAAATGGGCACGTCAAATGCTCCGTCTTTGAACGACTTATTTTAAACCCGTTTCTCTCTAGCGCATTTCTCCATGAATCTAAGGCGTTCTGTAAATCTTCGACGCTATCGCTAAGTATAACTGCGTCGTCAGCGAAGAGAATTGGCGTTACATTTGCTTCGCGCATACTACGTTAAAGAGGAAAGGGCTAAGTACGCTTCCTTGATGCACTCCGACATTAACTGGAAATTCTCTCGTTAGTCCAGCAGAGCTTTTAACCGCAGTTTTCACGTTTCCGTACATGTCTTGTATTATTCTAACAAACGTCAGAGCGGCCCATATGAGATCCCTAGGGACTCGATCGAATGCTTTCTCGAGGTCGATAAATAGCATGTGTAAATCCTTAGATGAATCTCGGTGCTTTTCCATTATTATTCGTAGGCTTTGGATAGCGTCCACCGTCGATCTTCCTTCAACAAATCCACACTGGCTTTTATCGAGCTTTATTATTTGCCGAAGACGTTCGTTTAAGACTCTTTCGACGATTTTCATTGTGTGTGACATAAGCTTGATTGAACGGTAGTTGTTGCATTCTCGAGTGTCGCCTTTTCCTTTGTATAATGGAACCAAGAAGCTACTTCTCCATTGATTCGGCATAGGTTGTCCACATTTTGATTTATTTAAAAGTTTCGATAGCCAAACGCTGCCGTCTCCGGATGATAAAAATATAAACAAAATTGATCGCATTGTGATAGGCATGCCTCAAGTATTTTGGGCGCCCGAACGCTTCCGAGCAGCACCACAACGACAAAGAATTGCTGTCAGAAGATATAATGAACAATTTTCTGCAGATGGTATACTGCCGAAGAAGCCCAACATCCCGCCGTTATGCAGAATACACCATTCAACTTTTCTATGATAGACATAACTATCGCCCACCTGACCAAAATGAAGTGAAGATAGAAATGTCCAAGCTGAAATAAAAAAAAACAGCTGTGAAGAGCATACCTCAACTCATTTCTTAAATCTGCTCGGAAGTATATGTGCCTTATATATTCGTTTGCCTGATCCACAAATTAGAATATCCCATCTTAACATCGGGTAAGAGATCTTATCTGCTTATTGTGTGAACGTCTGAAACCCTTCGTTAACAATCTGAGTGGTTCCTTCCAGTGCAGATTCAGACCAGCAAAGTCCACAATTTACCAAACCTTTATAGTCTGGCAGGTCTTGAAAAAACTCGAGAAGTCCAAATCGATATTTACCATATTTAAGGCAGGATGTGACAGCATTTACTGAGATGAGCTACACAGAGCCAAGTCTCTTCTTGTCATCATTCTGCTTGTTGAAGCGCTGTCGACTGTCTTTAATATCATACTACAAAGATTTGTGCGAAACTCACAAGCGGCACAATCTATCAAAAGTCTTTACATCTACTAGCGCACGCTGTAGTACTAGCGAACTCAGCGTTCTGTCACCATTGAAATCAAAGCTGCCAGAATAGGTTAAGCGGTAAATGAGGGCAAGACCAAGGAAATGCGTCAACAAGAAGGAACAATCTACATTGTTGAATTGGACAGAACATCACACTCGATAGCTATAATTTCCATGTAGTAAGGGACTTTGTCTACATTGGCCTTGTTATGAATTCTGGCAACAACTCTTTAACAGAAATAAAACGAAAACTCACTCTTTCCAATCGTTTCTTCTTCGGCCTTAACTGTTAATTTAGGAGGCTCTATATAAAACTCCGATCATCCCGGTCTTACATTATGGCGCTTAAGCATGCCCTCTATCGAAACCTAATGATAATATTCTCAGTCGTTTAAACATAAAAGCCCTTGTAAATATATTCAGTGTCACTTGCTTTGAGGGGCTTTAGAGAAGCAGATTCAACGAAAAACCACACAAGCTGTACAACGAACTTGTAATGAAAATTCCGCAGCAGTCGCTTGAGAAAGCTAGGACATGTAAAGCTCTCCGACACGCAAAGTCTTGGAATCTGGCCCTGAGGGTTTTGGCCCAGGTTCACTATGAACTGTGGCGCCACTTAAGTAATCTAGACTAGTTAAGATACACCGATTTTCCCTAACCGTTAATAGGTATAATCCGCTTCAATCACTAAACATATGGAAATTATAATATTAGTTAAAGTCGGATGAAACCTAAATTTGGAATTGACAAAAACAGTGCTCTTACAATTTTAAACAAAAACTTTTAAACTTTCAAGTTTCCCAAATTAAAGAACGAACGTTTACGTACGTAAATACGTTATTCTGGTCATATAATTCCGGATTGACCAATTTCGTGGAGTTTCCGTTTACTTATTGCACATAAGGACCACATTTCGTACTAAAATATGACAGATAAACGGCTGCTTGCAATTCGGAATATCAAACAGAACGAATGACAACTTGACTTGACAGATAGATACGTTTCTAAAATTCCAATTTGGGTAATTTGTCCAGTTGAAGTAAATTAAGGTTCTGACATTAGCTGCAGTTTGCTTTCGCCTATTTGATTGAGTCTGAATTCTAGAGTGCCTATTAAAGACGATTTTGAAACAATTCTTTTCTGACTATCAACAATAATATAAAAATCTATAATTCGCATTCAATAGTAAGAAGGAAATGCCGAACAAAAAAAATCAATTTTTTTTTAATAAGAACTGTACTCCCATCTCTGCATTGTGGATAAAGAAAGCCGGTAATGGTAGGCAATAATTACCAAATAAATGAAAACAAATTGACAAGTGTAAAATAAATACATAATCGACTACGTCAGACGAAGAAATACATTTCTTATAGAACACACCACAGCCGAATTCTATCGAAACCAGAATCGATAACCCAAACAATGAAAAAATTTGTCTATCGATACTTCGACTATATATGGCATTGCGAGTTGTCTACTGTAAGTCATTTTTATTCCAGTTACCCCGCGTGCGGCTGGGCTTTGTTTTTGTTCGACTGTTGATTCAATTTTGCTTAAATTGTCAGTAATCACATAATTTTGATTTCGTTCTACAATCGTTTTAAATAAATTTTTAACCAAAAGATGTCGAAACCACAATACAAAGTTGGTAAGGATATTGATTTGAAAAAATTGGAAACAACCTCACAATCGGTATCCTGACGATTGTGAGGTTAATTTTGAACTTAATTTCCAACCTGGAAAAATTCTAACATAGATTTTCAATTCAATTTCTAGCTGATATTAGCTTAGCAGAATGGGGTCGCAAGGCCATAATTGTTGCCGAAAATGAAATGCCCGGTCTTATGGCATGCCGCAAGAAGTACGGACCATCGAAGATCCTGAAAGGAGCACGCATTGCCGGTTGCCTTCACATGACCGTACAGACAGCAGTTCTTATTGAAACTCTCGTGGAACTAGGAGCCGAGGTGAGCGACATTGTATATTCAAATTTTATACGGAAAACTTTCATGAACAATTATTAAGTTGCGATGCGTAGCTTTTGTTTAGAAAGATAAACCGGCCAAGTAGGGTCAGCGCCAACTGATAGTGACATACAAAGATGTTCTGGGTTTTAGAAATTTAAATAACAATGATGACGTTCATCTAATCCAGAGAGAACTTGTAGGGGGTAGAGACAGTATGGAAATAGGCTTGGCTATGCTGTGGCCGCTTCAACCTTAGTAGTTGGATGTTTGCGCTCTTATCAATATGATTTCAAATCTTTTGTTCATATTGTGAAATATTTTTTTGTTGACAAGTACGAAATTTGATGATAAAAATAGACGTTAGTGAATAAACATGTGTAGACATCGACTGGAACAATGATTAGGATTTATGATGTTACTTTTAGATTGCGATGCACGTGGTGATTTGTCTGCATTTTTCTATGGCTTTGGAAAGATGATCGCAATCAACAGTGAGGCTATTTTGAAAATTTATTTCATTGTTCTCTTGTCTGTCATGTCTATTGCTCAAATAACCAATACGTTGCTATAGAAATCATAAATACAACAAACTGTCATGCTATAATTTGTCACATTTGCATTCTCAGGTCCAATGGTCAAGTTGCAACATCTTCAGCACACAAGACAATGCCGCCGCTGCGATAGCTGCTGCTGGTGTTCCAGTGTACGCATGGAAAGGGGAAACTGACGAGGAATATTCATGGTACAAATAAATTTGTATCATCCTTCACACCGTGCCAACTAACCTGTTCATTTCTGTTTTCTAGGTGCATTGAGCAAACTCTGGTATTTAAGGATGGTAAGCCACTTAATATGATACTCGATGATGGTGGCGATCTCACAAACTTGGTTCATGAGAAGTACCCTCAGTACTTGAAGGAGATTCGTGGACTTAGTGAAGAAACCACTACTGGAGTTCACAATTTATACAAAATGTTCAAGGAAGGACGCCTAGGTGTGCCAGCTATTAATGTAAACGACTCTGTTACAAAGGTAAGTTTGAAATTTGTTTTGCCATTTAGTATAGTCATCACAGATATTTCTTTCATTTAGAGCAAATTTGACAATTTATACGGTTGCCGTGAGTCTCTAATTGATGGCATTAAGCGTGCGACTGATGTCATGGTTGCCGGAAAGGTGTGTTGTGTTGCTGGATATGGTGATGTAGGTAAAGGATGCGCCCAGGCTCTTCGTAGCTTTGGTGGTCGTGTTATTATTACCGAAATCGACCCCATCATTGCTTTGCAAGCAGCTATGGAAGGCTATGAGGTTACCACCATGGAAGAAGCCAGCAAGAAAGCTTCCATTTTCGTCACCACAACTGGTTGTGAGAGCATTATCTTAGGACAACATTTCCTTAACATGAAAGACGATTCGATTGTATGCAACATTGGTCATTTCGATTGCGAAATCGATGTTGATTGGTTGAATAAGAATGCCAAAGAGAAGATTAATATTAAACCACAAGTCGATCGGTACACTTTGTCCAATGGAAATCACATTATTCTTTTAGCTGAAGGTCGTTTGGTTAATTTGGGTTGCGCCCACGGACACCCAAGTTTTGTTATGTCGAATTCGTTTACAAATCAAGTTCTTGCCCAAATTGAATTGTGGACCAAAGCAGATAAATACGAAATTGGAGTGCACATGCTGCCGAAAGTTTTGGACGAAGAAGTTGCCAGCTTGCATTTGGATAAGTTGGGCGTCAAATTGACTCAGTTGACTGATAAACAATCAAAGTACTTGGGAGTGCCCAAGACTGGTCCATTCAAACCAGACCACTACAGGTATTAGAAGGAAACTGTTGTATACGATGCTGATGTTTGTATTTGTTGATTATTTGGTTTATTGTATCTGAGTCTTGAATATTTCTATAAAATGACATTGAAATAAAATAAGTTGTGTTTTTATTTGGTGTTTTGTGGGCTTTGCTCAAAATTGGCCTTTTTTCCTTAAGATATGTACGTTGATGACAACCTCTATGTGAACTTTAGTAATGCAATCTCTGAGCCCCGAGTTTTTGCATACATTTACCTGACCGAAGGTCGTTTCTATCGTTTTTTTTTTCCTTTGAGCTGATAACTAATCGGCGACAGATAGCAGAACACAAGCGTTCTGCATTGCTCTATGGTATACTGCCATAGTTCGTTCTCTAACGTGTATGTGGCCACTTAATGAGGAAATTGCATATTCAGGGGTTTAATTACAATTATATAATCGGGATAATGATAATAACCGAAGTTTGTATGCGTGATCTGGGGTAGTTTTAAAATCAAATCGGTGTCATGTTTTAGCTTTGACCAACGCCAGCGCCATCTGACAGTCATTTAGCTGAATTGCACGGAGAAAACTTTTTTTTAGACCAAAGTCTCAAACCTTATAAACGATCGAATTTAGTTGGACGATTGAATTGATTTCGAACCGACTGCCAGAACAAGGCGAAACGATGTAGCAGAAGTTACAAGAAATATCAGTGGCAGATCTCGGCGGTTTCTGGGTGCAAGCAATCGGATGCATTTGACAAAAAACTACGAAACGTAGAGACACAATGACGGGCAGAAGTTTCGAACTAGAAAAGGAATTACAAGAACATCAAATAAATGTAAACGCATCCAAGAAACCAAGTTACGAAATACATAAAACCGAGCCCAACATTGAAACTTTCAAGCAAAATAAGAATGGAACTATCATTATCTCGACACTTCCTGACCTAACTTGAGTGTAAATTTGAGAAAATTACTTTTATCGCTACAAACAAAGAAGAAGAACTAAGCACGCAAGGCTTTCTATGCCAGCAACCACTGCAGACCACTCAACTCGGATATTGTATAAGAAAATAACACTGCATCGACATAGAAAAGCTGATTCCGCTTGTCAGCTCAGGGATATTAGTGTTTTGCCACTAAAACTTGATTCAAAGATTTGGTAGAAATTCGGAATGCAATCTCTAAGAAATTATGATTGTAAAGTAATGAATTACTATGCAGTTGGAGCTGAAAATCACTCGAGAGTTTTCCACTCAGAGCAGCCAAGAATATGGATTTGTTGAAGGAAGATCGACGGTGGACCCTCTCCAAGGCCTACGAATAACAATGCAAAAGCACCGAGATTCGTCTAAGGATTTACACATGGTATTTATCGACCTCGAGAAAGCATTCGACCGAGTGTCTAGGGATCTCATATGGGTCGCGCTGAGATTTCAAAAAGTAACGAAAACGTATATTAGAAAGCTCTGCTGGACCAACGAGAGAATTTCTAGTTAATGTCGGAGTGCACCAAGAAAGAGTCCTTAGCCCTTTCCTTTTTAACGTAGTATTCGACTAACTTTTAAAAGACTGCATGCGCGAAGCAAATGTAACGTCAATTCTCTTCACTGATGACGCAGTTATATTAAGCCATAACGTCGAAGATTTGCAGGACTCATTTGATTCATGGAAAATGCGCTAGAGAGAAACGCATCCGTTGCGACCTGTTCCGGATATAATGTTAGACGGAATAGTTCTTCCGAAAAGCACTATCTTTAAGTACTTAGGATCAATCGTTAACATGGAAGCGAAATGTGACGACGATGTTACGCATAAGTTCTTTTAACGAGGAAAGGGTTAATAAAAGGATAAGAAGAAGAAGAAAGTAGCCAAGAGCGATCTCAACTTTTGTTTTTCGAAAGAGGGCTTTGCTAGTCAATCGCCTTCATAGCCCAAAGCTCGCTGCGATTAGCATGATTTATTCTTCCTTTGATCTGTTGTCTGAACTGATAGCGGAGTCTAGGTAGACAAAGTCTTTAACTACCTCAATGTTATATCTGTCGAGGATGACGTTCTGCCAGAGACGTCGGTGTTGGGTGTCTTTTCTGGTTGACAACATATACTTGGTCTTGCCCTCGTTGATCACTAAGCCCATTTTCACCGCTTATCTGTCTCAATACTTGCGGAAGCGCCACTGAAATCACGCTACTTTCTCCTAATTATGTCAATATCGTCGGCGTATGCGAGTAGTTGGACGGACTTTTGAAAGATAGTGCCTCTTGTGTTTGCTCGTGAGTTTTGCACTATTCTTTCAAGTACGATGTTGAAAAAATCGCATGACAGCGCATCGTCTCGTCTAAATCCTTTCTGGACATCAAAGGTCTCGTTAAAATCATTAAAGGCCGGGTGGGCGGAATTGTTGGTCTTCACCGTCCACGATGAAAGGCTCATTCTGCCTGACAGCGGTATTTGTTTCGTTATCGCTGTTATACAGGCTTTGGTTCGGGGTTTGTGTCTGTGGCATGTTTTCTTACCTTTTGGTAAAACTTCCGAATCTCTTTCCTGAAGTAACATCCCTCAATTTACTCGACAGCGCGCTTCTCATCCTCTTTATTTTTCCATCTGAGAGGCCACTGTTTGTCTCCCCTCTTCGGCTCATAGAGCTCGTGAAGAGCTCCAGTGTTTCTTTGTACCGCCGTTTTGCTTAGCTGCAAGTGCTTGCCGGCATTCGTCATGAAACCAGGGGTTTCGTTGTGGTGGTCAACCCAGCACATCAGAAGCGACATCCCTGATGGCTTTTTGGCGGTGTCTGGTCTTCGATGCTTGATCCTGGCGACAAATGGCCTCTTAAGATATTAAGAGAGACTCGATCGAAAAAGGATTGTAGTGGTCTGACGTCGAAATTTCTTACAATATTAGCTTGCCTTGGCGTTGCTCGGGATATCCGCAACCGTACCTTGGCTACAACAAGGTAGTGGTCCGAGACAATATTGGCTCTTCGGAACGTTAGGACATCCATAATACTGGAAGAGTGCGTCGATTTTTGATGTGGTCAATTTGGTTGACAGTAGATTGATAAGGAGTTCTCTAAGTTTCTTGTGAATATTGAGATGTAGGAACCACGTGCTAGGTTCGACAATCTTTAGCCCCGCCGCAAAGTCGATTAGCCTGAATCCTTTATCGGATGTGGTGTCGAGCAGGCTATATCTTCCGACAGTGCTACCAAAGATGACCTCTCTTCCTAGATTTGCATTAAGATTGCCAATTTTGATGTCAAGGCTAGGGCATTGCTCGTAAATCTTGTTCAAGTGCTCATAGAAGGCATTTTTGATGTCGTCATCCTTCTCCACTGTAGGGCGTGTGCGCATATAAGGCTAATCTTGATAAATTTAGCCTTGATACGGATTGCTACGAGGCGCTCGTTCACATGCCGGAAACTCAAATCTTGAGTCAAGACTTTTTGCCTAAATTTGCCCTCAACAAACAAATCCGCATCGAAATAGGCTCACCTTTTGCTGTGGTAGATGTCGCAGTTTTTCATCCTCTTTTTGTCCAGCCTATCCCATCGCATTTCTCAGATGGAGGTAATAACTGCTTTGCAGAAGTCGGGGGCCTCCCCTAGTTGTTCGACTGCCTATCCGAAGTTCGTTGTCCTTGATTCTCTTGCATGGGTTGTCAGCAACAGATCCGTCCATATTCGAGGCTTGTTTCTGCTTCGTAACTTTCGTCTTTTTTCCATAGTCGGGAAGTTACCTCGACGGCGCAACCCCCAACTTGGAGGCCCAGTTCCATTACGGATATCTATAACGAGAGGTCGGTTGGACCGGAGCCAGTAATCCGTTCGGTGATGTGTCTGTCTGCACTGTAGAAAAAATATTTTTACTAAAGTTAAGAGATAAGAAAAGCTGTCATCGTTTTTTATATAGAGTATATATTAACAAATTCTAAATACATCCGTGTATGTATACAAGAAATCATTGTATAAAAAATGTTGAACTTTTTTGAATTTTGAATTTTAATTAAGACGATATGTGTCAGAAAATATTGCACATTTTTGTTCTCTTCATTTAAACCTCAATCGGCTATCAAAACGGATGCCAAAATTGCTTTATATCATTAATTCCCATGTTTAAGTTTAGTCTTACACATTACTCCTATATCTAACATGTTCGAGTTATATTCGTTTATTAACATTCACAGCATTTACTCAATTATGTGTTGAGACTCTCTATTATAATCATCGTCCGAACGGCGATCAGTGACCTTCTTTAATAAATACAGCGCCAGTAGTGGAAACGGTGTCATTATTGCAACTGATACTGGAATAACGGTCGTCAAATCAGCTTGAGGTTGAGGTAAGCTAAATCGCAGCAGGAAAATTGCAATTCCTGTGTTTTGAATACCCGTCTCAATTGCTATGGTAAGGGCATCTGTTCGGTTTTGTTTCAAAAGCTTCGCTACAATCCAACTGAGGACATATCCCAACCATGGAAGACCTAGGCCAGCTACAATTATCTAAAAAATAGAGAAGACAAGTTATTATTTAAACTGCCACAAAGAATACCTACTCACCTTCCAAGAGAACAGTTTGAACAGATACAAATTCGTCACAATTGCGAAAATAATAATGAAAAGTATCAAAAGTGTTGATATGGGTTTTAGTAGACGAACCAAAATCCTAGTCAGTTTTGGTGAACATTTTTGAATAGCTACTCCAATACCTAAAGGCACAACAAGTGATATCGCAAATGTGGCAATCTTAGCATATGGTACACCTAATTGGCCACGACTAAAGATCACATGACCCAAAGTGAAGAGCCACAACGGCATCATGCCGAATGCTGCAAAATTACTGATCGTTGTCATCAGAACGGATAAATTGATGTTGCCACCCAGCAGTACGGTCCATATATTTGATGCGCCTCCACTGGGCGAAACACCAGTAAAGAAAAGTCCAAGTTGCATTTCTACAGAATCTGGAAAGAGCAAACATCCAAGACCAAAACTTAAGAGTGGCATAATGATGAATTGTGAGAAGAATCCAATTGTTGGTCCTACAGGTCGACGAAGAAGTCCACTCAGTACGCTCATGTCTAGCGCTGCTCCGAAATTGATGTATAAAAGTGAAACGAGAAGCGCCACTGATATGGTGAATACATGATCTATTACTCGTACTGCTCGTATTATTGTTACAGTTAACTCGGATGTGGATTGTTGAGTCTCATTTTTATCGGTGGTTAGCTCGACGTAAATTTTTGTTTGTCCAAGAAATATGGCCTTGACAGTGATGTTACCAACCCAGTAACCAGTATACGGATCGATTTCATTGCTACTTATTGGTGTGTCAGTTTGGGCTAGGTTATGATCTTCACTTTTAACCCTGATGCTTGCAGTTTCCTCTGTATTGATATCTAAAAATAAAAGAAAATAAACATGCACAAAATGAGTGCATACGTAATGTTTTAAAACCCAGTTTCATTTGATTGAAAAGTTCATGAATGGTCAGTAAATAGGTAAATTAGCTTTATGACTTCAAACAATATATGTAAAGGGTGAGCCACCTGTTGGTTTATTTCTGAATCAAAGGTTGTTTTGACACTGACAGCTCTTATAAAAATAAAGATCTTGGGTGATTCGCTTACAAGGCCCAATTGACTCAGGAAATAACCCAAAATCACCACCCGTAAGGAGCGATTCTTTTTCTGCTTTATTGCAAGTCTAAATTGACGACAATTTTGCTCAAAGAAATCATTTTTTCATGACAGAGGCATGTTTACTTAGAGGCATTAGAGCTGCGGACCTGTGGGGTACCATTAAAGATCATTGCTATGCCAACAATCCAGAAACGATTCAGACACTTAAGAACAGCTCGTGAAATTGGGACCGAAACTATAGAAAATTTATGGAAGAATTGGTTGGACAGAATGTCCTACTGCCAACCCATCTGGGGCAGTCATTTGAATGAAATTGGTCGGAAGGTTTACTCTTTTCAATAAAGCAATAATAGTTGACAAATACTGAGCGGTGTTTTTTTATACCCTTTTTAAAAATAAACCACTAGATCTTGTTCTTGAGTGCCGCTACAGTCCGTGTTGAAACTGGGGCTAAACCAACAAGCCTCTCCAGCTGGCACGTTCTTTCGCCAGCTGCTTCCATCAGTGCTGAGCTCAAAGTTGGTTGATGTCCCCTTCCACTTATTGGCACCACCGTAGATTCGGCCGTCCTCTGTTACGGTGTCCCTGGGGCTCGGATTTGAAGAATTTTCGGGCTCAAGTTGTGGCGTCTATTGGCTCTTCATGGCCCAGACATCTACAGGCGTTGAATCTGTAAACGCCTGACTAAGCTGATGTCGCTGTACGGCCCGAACAGTTCGGGGTTAAATCTCTTCCTCCATTTCCCGTCAATACAATCTGGCGTGTTTGGCAGGAATGCCAAAACTAAACATGTCATTATACAGCTCAACCCCTGTGCACGCTGTCTTATGCGGCTTTAAACTCGACAAACAGAGGGTGGGTGTTGATCTTGAATTCCAGGGGCTTTTCCAAGATCTGTCGCAGTGTGAATATTTGATCGATAGTAGACTTCCCTGGCTTGAAACCACCCTGATATGAACCTATCGGACTGCTCATGATCGGTTTCAGGAGACTACACAACATGGCAGAGAAGGTTTTGTAGGGGATGTTCAGCATACTGATTTCCCTGTAGTTGCCGCAGTCAAAGGAATCTCTTTATTCGTAGGTTGGACAAACGATGCTGAGGTTCCATTCATCGGACATGCTGTCGTCTGACCATATCTTGCAGATGAGTTGGTGGATGTTCCTAACCAGGTCATCTCCAGCTGCTTTAAATAACTCAGCCCCAACTTGACTATTTCCAGCTGGTAAGCAGATATATTTACTGACTATGTCCTAAGTGATTTAAGTAAGCACCCAACATTCTAACTCAACACTTAACTTCTAAGATGCAAAGTTACCGCAAACAAATGGTGGCCGGAAAGCCCAATGACTGAGGCACAAGCTTAACGCTCATGTCTGAAACAGTTTGAAAAATGAAAAATTTTCTCTATTGGGTTAATCACCTTTCCGGCTAAGCAGTTGTTTAAAGGGGCAATTGGGGCAAGCTGGCAATGTGAAGAACCGAAATCGCAAAACAACTTTAGGGATAATTTAGAGACCGAATTGTACAGTGATATTGAGCAAGTTGATGATCTTACAGGATTGGATGTCTGAAATTTTTGCTGTTAGTTAAAAAATAGTCTACCATGGGTGTTATTTTTCATATTAACAAGAGTAAGCGGAAGTTGAACACGACTTGTTTTGCTTTTCTATCCTCTAAGCTGAGGTGGTGAATATTAAATAAGCTGTCCGATGAAGCAGCCTTAGGACCAATGTCTGGCTACAAGTCTCGTAGTCTAAGTGATCAATAAATTAATTAAATAGAAAACTCTACGAGATAAGTCAATATCTGAACTAGTTCGCCCTATTCGGTGATGGTGATTTTTTAGTTGAAGGTGCTTATCGCTACAATAGGCCAGATAATCCGCCGGAATTGACGAAGATAAAATCAAAGTGTTTGTGCAAACAAATAAGCATTCAAGGCTTCGGGAGCTTCCTACCACTCTTATAGTGTCGACTGGAAGCAGTCATAGCCATTTGAAATTGCTTAGTATCGTAAAGGATCCATTTTCGAAGCGTATGACCTTACTTACTTACCTTAGGTGGCGCTACAGTCCGAGGGGGACGTGGGCCTCAGTCAGAAAGCGCATTCAGCCAGCTCGATCTTTTGAAAGCTGCGCGTATAGTTTCGCACATTTACTTGGCTGAGGTCCTGAGTCTCGGTCTTCCTCTACTGCGCTGTCTCTGGAGAGCCACCCTGTCTACATGACCTAGCCCTCTCAGTCGCTGGGTCTTCACTCTTCTGGCTAGGTCGCTGTATGTTCTCCTCCACTCGCCGAAAATCAGTCGCCAGAGCCAGAGCACCCTTATTCAATGTTGATTATGTCCATGCCTCTCCGCTTAAGAGCAGGATCGGGATTTTTGACGTCTTATAAAGGGTAACTTTTGTTGTTCAAGAGAGGGCTTAGCTATTCAATTGCCTTCATAGTCCAAAGGCAAGAGTAATTCATTTGATCTCAGCACGGGTGTCGCTGTCTGAATAGATAGTCGGGATCTAGGTAGACAAAGTCCTTAATTACCTGATCTTACCCCTTGCGAGAACCAATGGCTTAAGTAAATATTTGATACCTGCAACAAAGATGCTCATTTTTAAGTTGTCACCCTGGGAATCTACCGTCCGGCAACGGCTACCCCTACTAGGTTAGGGTAAAAAGTTCTCAGATTCGCAAGGAAATACTTTTCACATCTTTTCTCCAGTTCAGCTATCCCTTTCCGGAAGTGCTTTTCCTCAAGGTCTTCAAAGTAGTCGTCTGTAGCTATTATGACGTCATTATTGGTTGAATAACTGTGCCCCGCCAGAAAAATTTTGAGTTTTGGGAACAGATGAAAGTCCAAGGGAGCCAAATCTGATGAATACGGGTCCTGGTTGGGTTGAAACTTCAGCTGGTCCAATTTCTTTTGGTTCAAAACACACTTTTTTCTCAGCATTCAGCAAACGCGGCATCCATTTTGCGAATAGCTTCCTCATATCCAATTCTTTATGCAAAATTTTGCGTATCCATTCAGTTGAAATGCCTTTGTCTCAGCTATCTCCGACAATTTCAATCGGCTATTTTCCATTACCATATTTTGGACTTTTTCGATGGCCTGAAACAACTGCCTTTATTGGCCGCCCTGAAAGGGGGTCATCTTTCACACTTGCTCTGCCACGTTTGAATTTTGCAGTTCATCCAAATATTGTGGATCGCGAAAGGCAATCATCACCCGAAACACTTGTAATGTCGGTCAAAACCTCAATGGACGATAGCCCTTTTTTAGGCATATACAATATGGCGTAAAATTAATCATCTTATCGGAAGATGTTATAATTTTTGCAAATGGCGTGGTACGTCAATCATATTTGACATTTGTGAGCTGCAGAATACAAGCAGACAAGCGATGGAGCGCTATATCCCGCTGTCAAGCCTCAATCTCAACAATGAAGACGACGATTTTTTTGTCGAAAATCATTATGATCGACAAGGCGCTTTTCCACTTAAGCGGTTACGTCAATAAGCAACATCTTCGTTTCTGGGGCGCTGAAAATCCGCGTGTGATGCACGAAGAGCAATACGGTTACTAGCGTTACTAGCTGTTACTAGCGAAAGCTATAGGGCAATGATGAACGACTTCTTACTGCCGGAATTGGATGGACGGGGCTTGGTGATCAAACAGCATGAGCCACAATTGATATTGTGAATGAAGCGTTTTCTAGTCGCGTAATCTCCCGTTTTGGCATGGCCAGCAAGATCGCCCGATTAAACCATCCCAGACTTCTTTCTTTGGGGCTACTTGAAGTCGCGGGTTTATGCCAACAAGGCTCACACAATCGCAGCCCGTAAGGAGAGTAAACGACAGGAATGCGAACATTTAACGCCGGAAATCTTGTGGAAAGTCATGGAAAATACAATAAAACGGGCACAAATGTGTAGCAAAACTGGTGGCAGCCACTTGGCGGATACCATCTTTTCCACTAAACAGACTAAACATTGTAAAGGTCCAAATAAAGATTTCCATTACTCAAAATCAAAAAAAGGAATTCAAACACAAAATTGGATGATTCATTTTGCGCCACCTTGTATGATATTTTATTACGTTTTTCTCTATTTTTAAAAGAACCGACAAGTTGGCCGACTTGAATGGACGGCAAAAAAACTATCTGACAAAGTGACTTGAAACTTCGTGTGCGTGTTTATAAAAATGTGTCAACATAACCACAAAAAAAATAATTAAAAACTGCCCTCTCCAGGTGAATCTAAGAACTTTTCGCCCAACCCACGAAAAATATTACCGCAGTTATTTCCCAAGCTGGAAAAAATTCGTAGAAACTACTTAAACATGTAAAGAAGTAATCTGGGCGTGAAATAGAGCTCAATGGTTTCTGGTACCGAGCCATATGATGCTTTTAGGAACTTAATTACGTACAGCGAGTTGGGATGTTGGCATTACGACTACTGAATGTGTGGGTTTAAGACACCAAGTAGCGAAGGAAATGCTTTTCATCGGTGAGAATGTAAAAAGAAAAATTGGGGAACCGAACTACGAATACGCAAACTGTTAAGGAAAAAAAAACATTCCGGAATCAGAAACTCACCGAGAGGAGATATCACAGAATGGCGGACAATCAGTTAGAGATCATCACCGAATTTTGGCAATATTTTTCGTTGAAAAAACCCAATCAACACCAAGTCTTGACGGTTTATTGCTGAGAGTTGTTTTGAAACACCGTAGTTCATTAAGAATTAAGCACGCAAGCTTTGTGGAGAAATCTCAAATAAAAATCCATAAGAAGCGTAAAAATTCGGCTCAGTGTTTTGAAATAAAAAAAAAGGTGTTGATGTAACAATGAGACGAAGGCAAACCCGATAGAGTGCGTCTGGACTAAAACAAAAACGAGCGCTGCTTAAAAGGCAAACAAAGCGAAGTATACTATCAATTATAGAATTATAGGATGTACCATCATAATGCAATTAAACTAAAGTTTTTTAAGATTGCGACAAACCGAAGTACAAACTCAGAAGTGATTCATTCACCGAAATATGTTGTAATTAAGACGTGTAGTGTGACGTTTGCCTGGGGTGAACAACAACACTCGCAATAGATTAGAAGAGTACTATAACGCGTTGCCAAATTGAGAATTCCTGCGTTATACCCTTTGCTCAGGTGTCGCACAAAAAAAAACAGCAAAAATAATGTGTCGGGCATGGCCCCATACCCTCCAAAGTATGGAGGGTTCGATTTATTGCTTAATAAAATGACAAAAGGCTTTTTTATTCAAATACTTTTTTTTTACCATATTTTTGAAATGATATCGCTTAAGTGGCCGCCACCATGGTTGAGTTGTCAGAGTTTGTGGCTTGTTTACTAGCTTTAAGTAAACACATTTTCTTTCTTATTTGATTTTTTTGACTGAAAAAATGCACGTCTTTCGGGCACGGCTGGGATTCTGACACCGAATGTTCTGATTTGAAAGCCAGTTCACTCCCACATGAGCAACGCCCATCCGCATAAAAAGAAGTATAAATCGGGTCCAAATCGTCAAAGCGCGATATCAGACGACCGGAAACGCCTGCTTAAGAATGTCAGTTGTGGCTCGTGCAGCATGTGCTGTTGCTCCGTCCGAATATTTTGTTTGTTCAGTTATCCACATATGTGGAAGGCGAATGCTTCACGACATCTTCAGTCACGGCAGCGATAACCTCGCCCAACAAGAGGTACGGGGCCCTCTCATGCTGCTTCAGTTTCTAAGAAATGCGGCTTACGGCCGCATCGAACAACCAGCAGTAGTCGGGCGGCCAAAATCACTGACGAATTGTCAATCAAAAACATAGTGACGACAACTTAGCGTTCTGCAGGGCTAAAGCTACCTTGTAGAAGATAAAACGGCACGAGGAACTGCAACAACTACCGATCGGTGACGCCAATGTCACATATTAGAAAAATTCTTTTGGGTAGGCGAAGGACTAGTAATGAGTGATGAACATTGGTTCGTCAAGAAACAAGACGATACCTCTGTCGTCCTACTAAATCCTACATAAACACCTCCTGGATGTATCTTAAGAGGGAGTTTAAAGAGAGCAAATGGCTAGTCTCTTGCACTTGGCTAGTCTGTGCTCTAGCGAGTGGCAAATGTGAAGCATTTCAATGCTCCAGAATGGGAGTATGCGTATCGAAAACGAAGGAATACTTTGACAGACCATTGGGTATAAAGAACGAAAAACGCTTGTATTCTTTATGGTCATCCAACTATCCCAGATTGGAAAAATGTGGGAGACAGCAGCATGACCTATTTACCTTGTAGTAACATAATATTCACGGCACGGCACAAATGGATTTAGAAAGATAATGTAATGCGAAAAGGCAATAGGGAACTGTTTCACTCAGAAGAATGGGATTGATCATTAATTATTAAAAGGAGGCAAACAAACAAAGCTCGGAGGGCGGTGTTAACAATAAGAAGGCATACTTATTGCACATGCTCAATTTTTCCGTAATTATAGCACCAGTAATGCAGTCTTTGGGAGAGATTTGCAGAAAAAGTTTAACAGCGTTACTTCTCAACTGGGGATGGGTCTTGGATTCGTAGATACAACTCAGAAAGTAACTTCCAGTCATCACAATAGTAGCATGTAACATCCTTGAGATCAAAAAAAATGTTGGTATGTTCGCAACAATGTGAACGTCATGCTAATCGAATTTTTGCCTCCAGTGAAGTGGTTCACGAAGAGTACGCTCTACCTTCGCGATAAATAAGAACGCAAACAGCAAATGACATTTTACAATCTCACCACGACACCACGCTTGCTCTTTCCTCGCACATGATTTAGAGTTTCTTACCTGTTGCCTTCAACAGTGGCAGAGCAACTCAAGTGTAGCAACTAAAGGGGAATACTTTGAATTCCCCTACCATGTTAAAGAGGCTGTTTCCTTTAACTTCAGACATTCATATCTGTCGTACAAATTGTCGGATTGCAAACCATCACTCTAATTTTATTCATTATTCATTCACACGCTTTAACAACGTTACCAACATCTTGAAATTTTTGTTCCAAAATTATGGTTTTGTTCCTCAAACTTTCACAGTGCTACATCCGACAAACTCAACCATCTGGGGCCGCTATTCATTGCATTGTTGACCCTTTTGGCACAACATTTTTTTGGTAGACGTACTGAAGAGAATACTGCATCCGTTCAGGAGAGGGTTGATGAAAATCCAAATTAATCGATTCGGTGTTGTTTGCAACAGCTTGATCTTTGTCCATCCACATTATGGAAACATTTACCCAAAGATGTGCAAGAACTGAAGCCGAGTGACCATCGTTTGCGTAAAAAAATATCGGTGAATAGGCACAAAATCAACTGGCATTGGAGAGATAAGCCTCATTTTTGGCTCAATGGGTATGTCAATAAGCAAAATGATCGCATTTGGAGCGAAAATAATCCACACGAGATTATTAAAACCCTGTTAGGTCCTGAAAAATGCACAGTTTGGTGCATTTTGTGAAAAATGAAGTTTTTTTTTGATATGATACCCTTTTACTGTCGCCAGGGTGCGGGCGGGCTAATCACCTTGTTAAGGTTAAGGGTATTCGCTATGGAGCTATGGTTGAGGGCTTTTCGCTCCCCGAATAAATGTGGAGGAGATGTGATTGCGGCGGCGGGATGGCCCTACGTGCCATACAGCAGACGAAACAATCAACTTATTGATGGATACCTTCGGTGAACACATCATTTCGCGTAATGGACCTGTAAATTGACAACATAGATCTAGTGATTTGAGGCCTCTTTATTATTTTCTGGGAATATATTAACACGCTAGTCTACGCTGTCAAATCAATAACAATCGACGCATTGGAAGCCAACATTATTCGTCTTATTGAGGACATGCGGCTACAAATTCTTAAAAAAAGTGGTCGAAAACTTTGACTTTGTAGAAAGCACTTACCCAAAGTTGAGTTTAAAAATTAATTGCAGAATGTATACTCTCGATTGAACACAAATAAATGGATATTTAATAAAATTTCATTCTAGTACAGACATAACAAAACACACCTTATGTAATTCTGCCTTGGCGTGTAAAGAATTTTTGTTGACAAACTTGAAACAAGCTTTTTAACTTCGTTATCGTTTTATCTTCACTTAGATGTTGTCTAACAACCGATAATAAATAATATTCAACTGCACCTTTATTTTCATTTCATCGTCTTTCACAAGGAGCCTCCGATAAGCACGTATTCGCCTGCCTACAGAGCAGAGAGTAAAATGACAGCGATAAACCGCACGAATGGTTTTTAATTGTTTTAACGACACAAATAATGACCCAAAGGCCTATAACCGGTACAGACGGTCGCCGTTAGAACTTAAAGCAATCAAACTACGTCTAAATGAAATTGTATTCAATACTCGCGCGTTTTTAATTAGTCCGACCTTGAAATCTTGAAGCCATAATCGCACAAAACACTTTGAACGCTTAAATCAAATTCTCTTCGTACTTCAACTTTTCAGTTGTTGTGAAATTTTATTTCCAATTTTCAGATATTTATGTGCATTTTTTGAATAGAAACAAATATAGACTAGTTACAAACTCAAGTCGCAGCTTCGGCGAGATTAGCGCCAATCACATCACCCACTTGCTCGTTAATCTGCGAATTCGACTCTACTTAGTTGGGAACCACCCTCCGAAGCTCTCAGGGAAACAAATTTATTATGTCAAGAGGAATATAAATGTGTTTTACATCTACTTACTGAAGATCTCCAACAGCACTTGGGTTTCTGTGTCCATATGCACTTCTATGGTGTCCGGTGTGAATTTAGCTTTCCACGTAAGAGGTGCATTGGTTGCTATATTATGAACAATAAATTGCAAAAAACAAATCACGTAGAGCCAATTCCTAGAGCACTTTTCCATGTTTACGATTAACTTTCACCAGGTTTGTTGCAAGTGTTCCGAGAACTTTTGCTGCTTAATCACGAATGACGAGCAGAAAACAATCAAAATGAAATTATTTACTTAAGAAATATTTATTTGAAGACAAGAAAAAGCCACTATTTACACTTCTTATCATGTTTTGTGGTATCGTGCGAATGGATAATAAATGTTAGAGCTCAAAAGGACTAGAGACTTTATCACATCTCGGAGGTTTTCATGGTTGGACAGTTGCCACGAAGGCACAGTGGAAGTGTACACGCAAAACGAAGGAGGGAAATTATTGGCAAACAAATCCACGAAGTGGGTAATTAAAGTTAATTGAAAAAAAGAAAAAACGTTAACAGAAACTTAAGAAAACTCGACACACCAACAAACCAACTGCCGATAGAAATATTCTTTAACTGGTAGGTAGCTGTCAAATTCAGTATACCATGAATTGATGCACTGCAACAGGTACTATGGTCAGATCACAATAGAGGACAAACATATCAAAATCGCACATTTATGAATTCTTAAGATTTTTTGTGTTTAGATAATTTGATTTTACTTTTTGTTTTAAAATGACAATATTATTTCTAAGACCTATGTAAATACATATGGTATTTGTTTACCATCTATGCGAAATTTTTAGGTTGGGTCTAAGAGTACCCGTTTTTAAGGCCAGATGGCGTTAGTAAGGAATATTGGCATTTCATCGGGTACAATTTTGCAACGACGCTATACAAAATTTCAACCTGATTCGTCGGTTAGTTTTAATTTGACAGTCATTCGTTAAAATAGTGTTTGGTTCCAATTGGTGCAATGCAAAAAGAGCAAACCAAATTCAGATATCTGCTCAATTTTGCAAAACTATGCCCCAACTTCCGCACGATAACGTATTTGTTTACACTATTTTGTAGTTTTTTGTATGATTCGCCAGTTTGAAGTAAGTTATGTATCATTACGCTCTTCGTTACGAATGTCACATGTAATTCCTAATCTTAAAGTGACAGTGCTGCTTTAAAACACGTCTGTAAGTTACGGATCTTTGCATATGAGCCTAAATCTAAACAGAAGTCGGCTGTATAGGCCCTTCAAGACGAGCTAAATCCTCCCGAAGGAACGGTTTTTAAGTTACCTCGTTCAGAGTAGAAAAAGTGCGTCAAAAATCGATTCAATATCTTGTACAAAGTTCATAATATTGGCCTTTAGGGCAAGTAGGTACTTTGAAAAAAAGCCGTTTCCTATTCTAATTCTTTTAAAATCTAAGTGTCTTTGTCCCCAAAGTGACAGCAGAGACGCCCAACTCACATCCAAAGTTTCGCCTGACCACCACTAAGAAATCCCTGGTTTGTCGAAGAATGTCGGCAATCACATGCAGCGTATAAAGCGGCGCTGCAGGGGAGGGCGAAAGCCGCTCGTGTGTTCTAGGAGAAAAAGAGACGGAAAAACATCGACTTCTCTAGAAAAAGAAAAGAGAACATGCGAAACACGCGGTCAAATATATAGAGAGGTTGTACTCCAGGAATAACATACGGGCGTTTTATCAACAGGAAAAAAGAATATATCAGAGCAAGAGTTTTTCTACAGAAGCTTAGAGAGATGTAGAGATGAAGAAGGAATCAGTCTATGCCAAAAATATGGAAAACCTATTCCTTCAGACTGTATAACGGAAACGTAGCTTAACATCCCCCTTAGGCAGAATATAGACGATGATAGTAAAAGCTTCCTTCCACCTGATCAACATTCAGTAAGGATAGTAATATCTACTCGGGCAGCCTACCTGTCGAGTTATTTAAAGCATTAGGAGATGATGTGGCAAAGAGCGTACAGCAACAAAATCTATTGAATAGAACCTCGGCATCGTCTGCTCGATCCACAAAAAAGAGACTCTCTAATAGGCGGCGCTAATAGAAGCATAGGTTTCCTCAATACCGCAAACAATTTCGTGTGATCGTCTGAAACCCTTCGTCAACAACCTAATTGACTCCTTTCAGTGCAGTTTCGGACTTAGAAACTGCACAATTAACTAAATCTTTACACTCCGGCTGAATCTGGAAACAACTAAAGAAGCCGCAATCGATACCCACCATCTTTTTATCGATTAGAAGGCCGCATAGTATCTTTCAAAGTCTGTACAACCAATAGAGTAGGCCAATAATATCGACATAATTGGAAGAGCACCCAGGTTTTCTCGAGTATTGAAACAGAACCTGCCAAAATGGTAGTTAGGCGCTTTGTTCAACTTGGCTCTGTTAAAAATTCTGCCAACAACACCTCAGCAGAAATAAAACGAAGAATGAGAAGATGAGTAACATGATCCCATTCCAAAAAACTAAGGAGATCGATGTATGAACTTTCTCATTTCGAGAGAAAAATCCTTCTTAATACATTTGGTCCCATTTGGGTTGGCGGAAAAGATTCAATAGCGAATTTTATGAGCTGAACAGAGACGTTAAAACTCAGCACCAATCGCCTAAGACGGCTAGAACATGTAAAGCAAATAGACCCCAAGCTCCGGTCAGCAGAGCTGGAGGGATAACGTCGCTGAGAAAGAGCCCAGTTATCAATAACTAAGTTACTTGTTTACTACTATTCAGAATACATCATATATTTCAGAAATGTGTTCATGCAACTGGATAGTGTACTGGAATTTGTTCATATGAGGTGGAAAAACTGCACATAATAATGTTTTGCTTTCTGTGTTATTTAACATACATGTCAGTTCCAGAGCACTTTATAACGAACTCCTGTTTACGTCGTATATGATACATTGCGATGACATGTGGAACGAACTTACTCTGTGACTACATTCAAAAGTGCAATCATTACCATTACCAGTGTTACTACTATGTGTTTATTGTCAGCTTTCCCTATCAATTGCCATTCATGGATCTTTGGTTTTTTTAAATTTTCATTGCAGATAGTTTTAAATTATTTGTGAATTTAACATCGCGTCGAGGTAGTTGTACCTGTTTCAACTCCTGACTTTGTTAAGTCCGTCTTTCATCTCTTACGTGTCAACCAAGACCAATTCGAGATACCATCATTTTGAACTTATTAGTATTACATACTTCGTTGTTCTTCTAGTTTGATGATTACTAAGGAAATGGGGATGACAAAGTCGAAGTCAAAGCGCTATTGGCGCTACAGTCCCGGAGTGTACCTGGGCCTCTGTCAACAAGCGTCTCCTGTTTCGCACGCTTAGTTGGCTGAAGTCTCCTTCTTCTTACGTGCGCCACCTGAATCTCGGTCTTCCTCTACTTTGCTGTCCCTCGAAGGCGGATTCGACGACTCTTCGGACCGAAGCGTTGGTGTCCATTCTCTCTACATGACCCAGCCATCTCAGTCTTTGGATCTTCACTCTTCTGGCTAGGTCCATGTCGCTGTACAGTCCATACAGTTCGTCGTTGTGTCTTCTCCTCCACTCACCGTCAATGCAGACGGGACCGAAGATCGCCCGAAGAATTTTTCTCTCGAAGCAACCAAGAACACACTCATCCATTTTTGATAATGTCCATGCCTCTGCGCCATAGAGCAGGACCGGGATATTAAGGTCTTATAAAGGGTGACTTTTGTTGTCCGAGAGAGGGCTTTGCTACTCAATTACCTTCTTAACCCAAAGAAACAGCGGTTGGCAAGAGTTATTCTTCGCTTGATCTCAGCGCAAGTGTCGTTGTCTGTATTTATAGCAGAGCCTTGGTAGACAAAGGCCTTAACAACCTCAAAGTTATATCTGTCGAGGGTGACGTTCTGTCCGAGACGTCGGTGTTGTTTGTCCTTTTTGCCTGACAGCACATACTTGGTCTTGCCCTCATTGACCGCTAAGCCCATTTTCGCCGCTTCCGTCTGAATACTCGCGAAAGCGTCACTGACATCACTTCAAGAAGGACGTTGAAAAAATCGCATGACATCGCATCGCCTCGTCTTAATCCTTTCTGGACATCAAAGGTCTCGGTGAGATCTTTACCGACCTTGATGGAGCAGCGTGCATTCTCCATCGTCATCCTGCACAGACGGACGAGTTTGGCAGGGATGCCAAAACTAGACATTGCTCTATATAGCTCGTCTCTATAGATACTGTCATACGCGGCCTTAAAATCGATGAATAGGAGGTGGGTATCGATCTGAAGCTCCAAGATCTGCCGTAGTGTGAATATCTGGTCGATGGTGGACTTTCCTGGCCTGAAGCCACACTGATATGGACCTATCAGGTTGTTGACGAACGGCTTCAGGCGTTCACACAATACGGCGGATAAGATCTTATATGCGATGTTAAGGAGACTGATGCCTCTGTAGTTGACGTAGTTCAGAGGGTCTCCTTTCTTAAGGTTATAGCTACAAAACACAACAATACGATACACTTTAAAGAGTAATCCATGACCGTTCTCTATATATTAGAGAAAACGGTTGCAACGGTTGTGACTTTTTGTTTTAAACGACATCCTTAAAAGCTTCGATGAGAAGCTATACCGGTGGTATAGTCATTTTGGTGGGAGCAAAACATCTTCCAACGACCTTTAATGATTAGCAAAGGAGTCGGCCTTGAATACACTCGCAAAATGGGCTATGCGAAACGTTTTAGGGAAAAGTTCGTTAAAAAGTGAACCAGTGTCGTTCACAAGAAAAAAGAACGAGAAAGAGGCTTAAGACCATATTAATATAATACACTGGATGTACATGACTACAATTATTATCCATAGTGCACTGGTGTAATAAAAAGCCGGATACTACTGGTTATTTGAAAACAAGTTGGAAAACCAGAGTTTATCGCAATAAAACAAGCGTTAAGGTCTTCTCTACAAGCTGCACTATAGACAATGCTCAACATCCGGTGCATATCCTTGTGCATATAGAGATGAATTCTTTATATGCAAAAATGCACTGCTTTTAGAGCTCTACTAAACTAAACAAATCACCGCATACATAATACAGGAGAAGAAAAACTCAAACCTAGACAGCGAGAGAATACGCACCCTCCTTGGACTCAACAAAGAACATATCCGTATGGGTATATTGTCAGGTGCTATACTGCACATTGTCTGAGAGACAACAAACTTATGTAAAAGTTACATGATTGCAGAACTAGGGGATACCATTTCCTTTTACTCGTATGCATGTAAACACATGCCTTGCTTGCTCCCAAAAAATAAAGCTCCACTTTAGGGTTTTTTTTTCTATGATGATATTAACTATTAATTATATACAAAAGTTTATATTATTTCAACCGAAGCTCCTACTGATTAAGCGAATAAGAACAATTTTGTACTGTTCATGAACTTTAGATGGTACTTTTGTCTGTCCTCACCGAGCCTAGTCATTTAAAGCATCTAAAACACTTTTCACTGACTAGTTTGATGCCGTGGTACAGTTGAAAAGTGAAACCTAAGGATGCATTAATCCGACTAAAGCAAGATAGCTGAACTTAATATTTTAAAGGCATGCCACACCCTGTCTTTCATCTCCTTTGCAATATATTCAGCTAAATATAAATCTCGTCTTCATGTTTGTTTTTGTAAATGTGGCCAACAAATGTAGGCTCAAGTGAATAAGCTGTATTAACATAAATCGAGAAGTGTTTTTTTGTTTTATTTTATATTAAAAAACCAAAAAGAGAAATACGAGTATAATACATAAACTTTTTTGTTCTATTATATATTGGTTGAGAAATTTTTCCATTGTGCTTTCGCCTTTATAAAATTGTATCTTGTGATTGCCACTCAACAATGAATTGTTCGTTCAAGCATAGGGCTCTTCAAACTGTTAACCTGTCAGCTGTCACAACATCATTTTTGTTTTGCTTGGTACCTCTATCATACGGCGAAAGTAAACGTTTTCCAGAATATTCACCAAATACAGAAGAATTTCCATCTATAATGATTGAAATAACTTGCAACGACAGATTGGGCAAAAAGGTTACAAATTCAAATGATAATTTGACCATGCTGAACCAATTTCTTATACATTTTAGGTCCGAGTAAAGTGTAATCCCGACGACACCATTGGCGACTTAAAAAAACTCATTGCAGCGCAAACAGGAACAAAATTCGACAAAATTGTCCTCAAGAAGTGGTACACCATTTATAAGGATCCCATCCGGCTATGTGACTGTAAGTTGAATATTTTTATATACCAGTTTCTCGTGCAGAGATTGATTTGACATCTACTCTTCTAGATGAAATCCACGATGGAATGAACTTGGAACTTTACTATCAGTAAAAAACTTGCCTCTACGTAACGTCCTGCTTTCTTTGCTGCTGCAGTAACAAATTATAATAAGTTTTAAACACAAATGCACTCAATTTAATTAACAACCTGTTTGGGGCTAGAAAGGACAACATAGAGTCTGGAGAGGCAGGGAATAATTGTGACATCGCTTACAGTAACGCCCGTAAAAATAGGACGTGAAAACAACTGAAAGAAATTGTGTGCATTTGTATGTCTTTTTTTTTAAATAAAAAGATTCTTTGATGGAGAACTCAGAGATTTTTTTTAAACAGTGGCGCTCTAACTTCGTCTGCGTATAGAGTTTCAGGTTAAATCTTGGGAGTTCATTGGTAGGTCGGTTTGCTCTTCAATCTCACGTGTGCCGTTGCTTCGTCGTTCTAAACTGAGAGCTAGATAGAATACACTCAAAGCAAAAGCTTCAACTCCAGGCAAAAGATGATATTGAAAGTTAACAGCTGAGAAAACGAAGGGTATCACGCATACTGTTCAAAACTACGCAAAACAATAACAACATCGGATTTGTTCACCGTTTTCCGCATATTTTCGTAATTTCGGAGTACGCGAACAGAGGTAAAGTTTGTAACCATGATTGGTTTTCAGTTAATTATCTCAAAACTGAGTTTGTTCTGAGATTACGATAAACAGGAAGCTGTCTCCTCGGTAGCTAAAGTTACCCTAAACATCCCACCACTTCATCTAGAACTTATGAAAGAAGCAATGGTTAATGCCTATATACTCATCACAGAAGATGAACCAAATTCCAAACTAATGCAATTCAACAAGAATTCAGAAAAGTAGAAAAGTTTATTTTTGGAATACACATAAGATACAAATGTCTATCACGATATATCTTCTAAAACATTTCCAGACCCTCTGTACTGGGAACAGAATAAACCAACATTTGCCAAGGATTCGCATGTATGGTACACAGACGGATCCAAATGAAGGAGTTACAGCCGGAGTATACGATCATCGCACTTTAAGATCCCTATGTGCTAGAATGGATACAAGCAGCTCCGTATTTGATGCCTTCTACGAGCTCCTCAACAAGACCTACGAGCAATGCCCTAGCTATGACATTAAAATTGTCCTCGGTGATTTTAATGCAAAGCTAGGAAGAGAAGGTATCTTTGGTGGAACAATCGGAAAATATAGCCTGCACAGCACCACCTCCGATAACGGATTCAGGCTAATCGACTTTGCGGCGGGGCGAAACATTGTCGTGGCTAGCACGCGGTTCCCACATCTCGACATACACAAGGGGACTTGGAGAACTCCTGATCAATCAACAGTCAATTAGATTGATCACATTGCGATCGACGCAAGACACTCCTCCAGCATTATGGATGTCCGTACGTTCCGAGGAGCCAACATCGACTCGGACCATTACCTTGTTGTAGCCAAGGTACGGTTGCGGATATCCCAAACTACGCCAAGACAACCTAATGCTGTGAGAAAATTCGACGTCAGACGGCTACAATCGCAAGAGATCGCCAAGTCCTTTTTCGATCGAGTGTCTCTTAATCTCTTAAAGGGTACAATGCCGCCAGCATCAAGCATCGAAGACTATTGGAAACACTGCCAAAACGCCATCAGAGATGCCGCTTCTGATGTGCTGGGTTTTACTCGTCCACCACAATGAAACCCCTGGTTCGATGATGAATGCCGACAAGCACATACAGCTAAGCACGATGCATATAACGCGGCGCTGCATAGAAAGACCAGAGCTGCTCATGAGCTCTATGATCGGAAGAGGAGAGACGAACACCGGCTTCTCAGGAGGAAGAAGAAAGAGCATGAGAAGCGCGCGATCGAGGAAATTGAGAGATGCTACTCCAGGAATGAGGTTCGGAAGTTTTACCAAAAGGTAAAAATAACATGCCGCGGAAACAAACCCCGACCTGAAGCCTGTAGAGATGAACAAGGGAACATCGCAGTAGAATCGCAGTCGATGCTGAGGATTTGGAAAGATCATTTCTGCAGACTGTATAACGGCGATGACGGACCAAATACCGCTGTCAGGCAGAATCAACCGAATCAACCTTTCAACCTGGACGATGATGACCAACAATTCCGTCCACCCGACTTGGATGAAGTGAAGATAGCCATATCGAAGCTTAAGTCCAATAAAGCTGCTGGAGCGGATGGCCTAACTGCCGAGCTCTTCAAAGCAGCAGGCGATGACTTGGTAAGGAGCATACACCAACTCATCTGTAAAATATGGTCAAACGAAAGTATGCCCGATGAATGGAACCTCAGCATTGTTTGTCCAATTCTCAATAAAGGAGACCCTCTGAACTGCGCCAACTACAGAGGCATCAGTCTCCTTAACATCGCATATAAGATCTTATCCGCCGTATTGTGTGAACGCCTGAAGCCGTTCGTCAACAACCTGACAGGTCCATATCAGTGTGGCTTCAGGCCAGGAAAGTCCACCATCGACCAGATATTCACACTACGGCAGATCTTGGAGAAGACCCATGAGCTTCAGATTGATACTCACCACCTATTCATCGATTTTAAGGCCGCGTATGACAGCATTTATAGAGACGAGCTATACAGAGCAATGTCTAGTTTTGGCCTCCCTGTCAAACTCGTCCGTTTGTGCAGGATGACGATGGAGAATGCACGCTGCTCCATCAAGGTCGGTAAATATCTCACCGAGACCTTTGATGTCCAGAAAGGATTTAGACAAGGCGATGCGCTGTCGTGCGATTTTTTCAACATCGTACTTGAAAAAATAGTGCAAAACTCACGAGCAAACACAAGAGGCACGATCTTTCAAAAGTCCTTCCAACTACTCGCATACGCCGACGATATTGACATAATCGGGAGAAAGCAGCGTGATGTCAGTGGCGCTTTCGCGAGTATTGAGACGGAAGCGGCGAAAATGGGTTTAGCGGTCAATGAGGGCAAGACCAAGTATATGCTGTCAAGCAAAAAGGACAACCAACACCGACGTCTCGGGCAGAACGTCACTCTCGACAGATATAACTTTGAGGTAGTTAATGACTTTGTCTACGCTATAAATACAGACAACGACACCAGCGCTGAGATCAAGCGAAGAATAACTCTTGCCAACCGCTGTTTCTTTGGGCTAAGAAGGCAATTGAGTAGCAAAGTCCTCTCTCGGACAACAAAAGTCACCCTTTATAAGACTTTAATAATTCCGGTCCTGCTCTATGGCGCAGAGGCATGGACATTATCAAAAATGGATGAAGGTGTTCTTGGTTGCTTCGAGAGAAAAATTCTTCGGGCGATCTTCGGTCCCGTCTGCATTGACGGTGAGTGGAGGAGGAGATACAACGACGAACTGTACGGACTGTACAGCGACATGGACCTATCCAGAAGAGTGAGGATCCAAAGACTGAGATGGCTGGGTCATGTAGAGCGCATGGACACCAATGCTCCGGTCCGAAAAGTCTTCGAATCCGCCCCGAGGGACAGCGCAGTAGAGGAAGGCCAAGACTCAGGTGGCGCACGCAAGTGGAAGGGGACCTCAGCCAACTTAGCGTGCGAAACTGGAGGCAGCTAGCCAGGGATCGAGCTGGCTGGAGAAGCTTGTTGACTGAGGCCCAGGTCCGAATCGGATCAAAGTACTTAAAAAAGATGAAAACAAATATTGATACTCGGGATTTACTCCGATCGGAACTTTTCATAACAGATCATTAATTTTTGTTCCTGCCCAAGTAAAATTTATTGTTCTCATTTTTTTTTCTATTATATCCAGATTGATTAAAAAGAGAACAAAATGGAGTGGTACTTCGGATAGATATCTTCAAGCCCTGCAGTAGAGGTCTGCATGAATACATTCATTTGCTCTCACCAAACGAGTGCAGTACTTCAGTGTACACTATTCAGTGTCATTATTTAAATAGGTGTGCAGTGAAGTGGTGTAACATACTTAATAGCAAACATGAGGACATTGTTTTCTCCTACACTGAGTACACCGAGTAAACTGAGTGCTCTGAATGAAACGGCTGCAATGGTTCAGAATTCGAAGAACAAAGTTAACAATCTTTAATCGAATGTGAACGACGTGAAAAGGCTTTTATAATAAGGGCGCTCAGTATTCGTACAGTACAGCTTTAGAGGTTTTAGTAATCAATGTTGGAGAAATTATGAATAAAAAATACAGTGTTGAAAAACGGGAGCAAATTTTACTATTAAAAGGTTTAGTTCGAGCTACGTTCCATGTTGGGATAGTTTTTAAATTAAAATCAAGTGTTTTAGTAAAGAATTAAGGTAGTCTATTCTAAGTCTAAGTCTAAGGCAGCCTATTCCATGTCGCGCCAAAAAACTTGACCTTTCGCAGACGTAAATTTGGCGAATTTTGTTTCGGGACTTAGGTCTGCACTTGTATAAAATTCAATTGACACAGAAACTGAAGGTAAGTGACTGGGCTTTGGAAAAGTTGTAATTGGACTGCAATTTCGAATGGAAAATCCTCTCCAGCTTCGAACCCATTTTTGCATAAATGGCTACATACTCGTATGTATGTTAACATTTTCGTATTTGTGAAGATAACAATCCACATGAAACCCATCAGTTGCAAATGCATTAAAAAGGTCACTGTTTGGTGTGGATTTCGTTTTATTGACTCGTAGTTCTATCAAAATAAAGCTGGCACCATCATAACGGTTATCAGCAAAAGGTATGGTGGAATGATTATCAATTTGTTGGAGCTTAAATTGGAAGGTATTATCCCAATGACAAGTGGTTCTACACCACACAGCGCTTGCAGCAGATTCTATGCACGACAAATTCGACAGCATGGTTATCTTGATCTTCGGCAACGTTAACTGGCAATCAAAATTGTATGTTTTAATGCCATGAGACTTCATTGTTTTTGGGTTACTTAAAATCACGCGTTTGTGAGGATAAGCCACAGACTATTGATGCTATAAAAGCCAACGTAACCAATTCTATCAATAATAATGGGCCCAATTTATGGGTTCATCAAAATTTGGGTGGCACACCCAGAAAAGCCGCGAAGGTCATTTTGTCTATATCATATTCCATATGAAATGCAAACGGATACTGGCATATGAAAACGTAAATGTACTAATTTTTCATGAAGATTATGATGTTTTGCATTAGTGTCACTTCCACTAAGTTGAATTGGCATTTTTCTTTGAAGTTAGTTGCAAAATATTAGCTACACCAGCAAGTAGTGCTGCTTCTAAACGCATCTTTTCTCCAGCCAGAATGTTAATTTCAGAAAAAAACGTTGTTTAATTGGATCCGACTTAGCTTTGGTTAATCAAATAATGTTTCCACACTCCAATATAAATCAAATTGAAATTTGTAAGGATAACTGATTTCAAGACATTCATTGCAGTCCTCTAGTGTACAGCGACATCTTCTTAGTGAGAAGCGTAAACGTCCAACGGCTGAGTTGGCTGTTTCATGTAGCCCGAAATTTGTTCGAATCTGTAGCTCAGTATAGGACGACCTCAACTTCAGTGGCGTACGCAACTGAAAGAGGACCTCTGCCAGTGCGAAAATACTGGGCGCAGCAATCGAAAGATCGAGGTGATTGGAGAGGCTAGTTTTCAAAGGCCCAACCAATGGTAACACAACAATGAAAGCATCAAATTGCATCACAGTAAATGAACAGTGCTAAGATGAAGAGCTAGCATTTTCAGGATTCAACATTCAAATGTCTTGTGTCTTAGTTTAAAAATTATTTCTTCTTGATTCCGTATTCCCACTCCCTAGCACAATCAAATGACTACAACAGAGACCAACCCATTTGTAATCGAGGGAATACCAATATCCCATTCTGGTAGATGTCCCGAAATCAAAGATATTTAAATGTTGATGAGTGTTGATTTGCAACTTGATTCTAGAAACCTATTACACAGTACTACTACTCCAAAGCCATTAATCCAAACGCAATCCCTACTAGCAGCAAACAGTCTTGCTTCCCTCTCCACCGAAAAGTAATAAATTGGATTTTGCAAATCCGTTTTTTGCTCCAAACAACAGAAGCAATTTTTGAAATTTATATGCCAACAATGTCGCATCAGTCTTCTGCCACATTCACACAAACGCGCAGTTCTGTTAAAATTCCTGTAAACAGGGCCGACTTTCATGAAGCTGCTAAACAAATCGTACATTCATAGAAATCCCAGCCCATGAATAATGATTACCAAAGGGAGTGTGTTCTGCTTACATGTTCTACAATATTACATTTGTTAGCTCCCAAACTCCTCCATGGTACGTACCATATACCATGGTCCTGCCAATACTGCCAAACCTTGTCTCACCCCCAACATCTCGGATTATGTCCTTGCTTAGTTTTAAGCAAATCAAAAATCAACTTACATCCAAGTGATATCCTCTTCCATTTATAGAATTATGAGCGGAAGCAGCAGAAGCAGATGATCTGGATCTTGAAATTTCTTTGTTGGTATGGATATATGAATGTGAGTATACGAGTATATATTCAACATTTGCAAGTCCATTAAATCAGGAACTACGAGCAAAAGGAACGAAGACGAGCTAGAACCAGAGCCAGAGCACTTGGAAATTTGATTTACACATTGCACACGTATTTGTAGTCATGAAATGCTACCATCAAACACTGATAGTGACAGGATAATGTCATTAGGAAATCGTTAAGAATCCGCGAGAAAAGTTCCAACTTCTAGACTAGGGACCAGAAGGAAACGGCATATTGATTCAATATTCATGTCGCTACTTTCTAGTGCCTTTTGATATGTGAATTATTAGGAATGTCGTTGTATCCATTTGATTCATTTTTTTTTTTTTTTTTTGTTTCTCTTCCAAGTGCGACGGAGTAAAGTATTGCAAATTACATTCTTAATTTCAGTCGCTATGAAATGAGATTATACTCTGAAGTTTTCTCGGAAAAGGGACAGTATTTGTATATCATCTTAGAGGAAGAATATGAGTGCGTAATCCAATTTTCACAGCGAGTTTGATGTAATTTATTTGAAAAACGCGCATTCAGCTGTGAGTCCTTACCCGATCTACTATGGTTGTCTACTTATTTCTTTACAAAGTACTCGTATATACGAAAGTGTCATATTACGAGTATCATTCATCATTCACTTTCTTTATTTCTTATGGCGCCTTGTAGGGTAGAGTGGTCCTGGACCTAAGCTAATATGCTATTTCAGTCAGCTCGATCGCTGACTCTAGTTACCAAGTAGGTGTGCTTGATGTCTCCTTTGCACTGTTTGCAAACCTTTGGTACTTTTACACCTTAAAAGTACTGGAGATAGTCTCTTGTCAATGCCTTGTAGTATCTAGACTCGATTAAAGGAAAATCCCTATGTACGAGTACACTTCCTCGTGGTAGAGAGTAGGTAACGCTAACGTACATAAAGGGCTGCCGGCTGAGAGGTAAAGCTGAATACAGTGAAAGCTCAGACTGACTAGGATATTGTACTCTGGGGAAGAGGAGGCAGGCAGTAGTCTAAGAATGAATGGTGTTGGTATTATGTTGACTAAGAAAATTCTAACTTCCTAGAAAGCAGTATCGGCGAGGATAAGTACGGCTAGGTTTAGCTCCAAAATTCGCAAAATCATTCAGTTTTACGCTCCGACGAACGATGCAGAGGAGGAAGACAAAATCGCTTTCTATGCTCATCTAAACTCAATGCAAAGGTTGGCCCGATTATCGTGTAGACCTCGAGCGAGTTATGGGTAGACATGACTTGGGCCAGCGAAATACGAATATATGCTTGCTGACTTTTACAACGCTCGTCAGGTTGTGATAGGTGGAACCGTGTTGCCACACAAGACCTGGCATAAAGTAACCTTGGACTTCTCTGATGACCGAACACAAAACCAAATCGACCACTTCATTATACAACAACAAAGGAGGAAGTCGCTTTGGGATGTAAGGAATTAGAGAAGTGCGGATGTAGGAAGTGATCATCACCTATACAACGTCTAATGACAGTTGGTGTCCGGCGACGTTCAGTACAGCTAGCAGACCAAAATTTAATACAAACGCTCTTAGTGACCCAGATATTTGTCGTAATTTTGCCAACACCCTAACGACAAAGCGTCCACTGTGGATGCAAACGTCAATGCTCCTATCGAGGCGATGTGGGACAATGTAAAGAGGGTTTTTATAGAAGCTGGATCTGAAACGATACCAAGGCAATCAAGGAATAGAGATCACTGGATATCCCAAAACACCTGGGCGAAAATTACACACCGCGGAGTACTCAAAACTAAACTGATGCTCATCGAAAGTTGGCTTTAGAAAACGAGTATAGGGCAGCTTATAAGACAGTGCAGCGCTCTGTGAGACGTGATAGGAGGGCCAGATTGGAGAAGTTGGCAGAGAGCGCGAAAGAAGCTTCAAGAAGAGGAAACGTGAGAGAGGACATTATATAGGTAGGTTAACAAAGTTGCATCAGTCACCCTGTGCTAGAAACAAACGGCAACCTTTTAGTGTCACTAGAAGACCAACTGCGAAGGTGGAAGGAGCATTTTTGTGCACTGCTTAATGATGACCAGAGAACAAATGCAAATGATCAACTGCTGGTCATACGTTGGTCTTCCAGGGGAATTGACATCAACCCCTCAACAAGTGCAGAAGTAAGAACCGCGATCCTGCTTTTAAAAAATAACAAGGCAGCGACTTCCTGAAAGCGGATCTAGACGCAGCGGCCTCTATTTTGCTTCGACTTGTTCAGGCTGTTTGGGAGAATGAAACCTTTCGCAGGGAATGGAACGACGGAGTTATTGTTAAGATAACGAAGAAAGGCGATCTTGGGAACTCCAATAACTGGCATGGTATCACCGTTTTGTCCGTACTTCCAAAGCTGATGGCAACTATCATTCTCGAGGATTCAGGTTTGAATCGACGCTCATGCGTCGATCATGTTAATATCTTGCAAATCGTCCTTGAACAAGCGTCGGAATGCCAATTCTCACTCTTCCCCATGTTCGTCGACTTTGAAAAGGTCTTCGATCGCGTTAATCGTGATTGCAATTGGATATCGCTTGCTATCTCCAGGTATCTCTGGAAAAAACTGCTAACTATTAAAGAGTCGTACAATAACGCAAGGTGTTGTACTGTCACCGATTTTGTTTTAACTTGCGATCGATGATGTAGTGACTGCCACGGTACGTATAAACGAGAGGCTTTTGTTAATCGTTGTCTGAGTTGCGTCCTAAAGATCCGGTGGCCACAAACTATTTCCAACAATGAATTGTGGCTTAGGATTGGATAAAGAAAAGTGTATGTTGGCATCAAACAGAGGAAATGGCTCTGGATTGGTCTTATACTGATGAAATCAGATGACAACATAGCGAAGCAGTGCTTCCAATAGAACCTTTTATGGGTAAGGCGAGTTGGTAGGCCAATAATAACATGGAGGTCAACTTTTTGAGCTTAAGCTCAGCTCCAAAATTTGGGATCGTGGACACAGCTGAGGTATCGAGCTGCAAACAGAGATGCTACAAGAGGAGTTAAATTGTTGCTGCCAAAAGTGGCCTCCGGAAAAGAAGAAGAAGAGACGTTTTGGATTGGGAATCGGTGCTGATTATCCTTTTTGAAGAAAGCACAAATTTCGACCGCCAAATCAGTTTGTACTGTTTCTCTCCAATACCCCCAGAAACCTCAACGACATCCCTCTGGTTTTTCCGGATTTTGGAAAATATCTGCATGTGCGAGAGGTTGAACAGATTATTTTGACTTGTATGTATGTTGGCGCGTCGCTTTGTCCGTGACATTTTATAACATTAAAAGATTCGATAATGTTTCTTCGGATTTTGACAGAGAAGCGAAAGTTCTCCATCGATATTTTGCATAAGGTAACGAGTTTGACAAGAATGCCAGAACCACATGTAGCTCATCTCAATTTGCAACATTGAAATCGATGAAGGGGCGGTGGGTATTGACTTGATATTGTCTAGTTTTCTCCAAGTTCTGCCATAGAGAAAAATTTGGGTCGATTTTGGATTTAAGTGGTCTAAAACCGCACTAATATGGGCTTATCAGGTTGTTGACAATCAGTTCAAGAAGTGCACGTATTATGGCAGTAAGGACTTCTTCTATGCGTCGTTTAAGGATCATTTTCCTCGGAACCGGACAGACGATGTTCATATTCCAATTATCGGACAAGCGTTTTCCTGATTAAATTGTACATATGAGCTGGTGCGTGCTTTTATTCAGATTATATGCTTAAGCTTCGGCAGGGTCCGACAGCTAAACTGTCAGAATCAGAGGATTTGTTGGTTTTATGTTTGGCTGAGTGAAACTTATTTAATTATGGTCAGGTGCACAGACGCTGGGAACAACAGTTAGTTTAGTTTAGTTTTAAATGCATTTTATTTCACTTATCTTTACGTCTTACATTCTAACAGAAAATGCTTAAATGCTGGTTTAAAATTACTAAACAATCTTATACTAACTTACTGGCCCTACACAGGCACTCTAAGCTACTCTAAATTCATATTTCTATGTCTTTCGACTTAATTTACATTGTATTTATGATTACTTATTTTCTATACTTAAGGCTAAGAAAAAAATTGCTATCAAAAAACTTAGCATATGGACATTATTTTTTACTTTTTATAAAAACTTAATATCTAACTTAAAATAAATCTTAATCTACGAGTACTTAACCTACATACGATACGTACATACACACATATAGGCCTTATACACAATTATATACATACATTAGTATATACCTTCGTATATATTAATATATATGTATATTACTTAAATGCTAACCTAAACCTATGTAAGCTGGCCATCGCTATTTACAGAGCAAATAGATTGGTCAGCTCTGCCTCATTAGTGAGGCTGGTCCGTAATTGACGGAAACGACGACGAAACATCTTCCCCATCACTCAACCACCAGAAATGCTGGTGCTGCCGAACGACATCCCTCTTATCGCGATTCCTCACCGCCCTACTGAACCTGAGACGATCCACCCTGCCGTGTGCGACGTCTCTGTTGTAGTTGAGTCGCCTGTCCCCAGCTGTCCGAGCGACATGGAAGATTAACGGGATCGCTGATCTATCCTGGATCAACCCTATCTGATCAAAGTAGAGGAATGCTTCCGGTGGAACGAAGCTGTTAGAGCGCACACTCTCATGATAAATGTAATTAGGGTAGTAAGCCCCAGATATCAGGTTATTCGTCGCCTTCGAGTCAGCTTAATTAGGAAGTTGTCCACTCGTATTACATCCGCCCTGTTGTAAAGGACCTCATTAGGATAAAATTTTTTGTACTCCGACTCTGGTGTTCTGTACAAGCGAAGACAAGCCTTAAGGCAAGCCCTCTCAAACACCCGAATCTTTTCCATTAAGCTTGCTCGTACATTGAACCACACGGGACACCCAAATACCAGCATGGGCCTGATAAGGGCCATGTAGCAGATTATCTTTACCCTCGCATCGAGTTGGCTGCTATAAAACAGTCTCTTTGTGAGGGCAAAAGCGCCTTTAGCTCTGGATAGAGCAGCATCTACATTTTTGTTAAAATACAGAAACTGATCTAGCCAAATCCCAAGATATCTGACTACATTTCGATAGGCAAGAGGCTGTCCGTGTTGTTCAATGATCGAGAACTTTCGCCAATTTTTTCTGGTATCCCTAGAGGTTCCAGACAACGGCGTCCTAAATAGAATGGTTTCCGACTTCTGAAAGTTGATTTTCAACTTCCAGTCGTCGCAAAATCGTCTTATCTTATCGAAGTCACGCTGTAAGAGAGTATTAATGACCTCGATTTTTGGACTTATCCTGTACGCTATCAAGTCGTCTGCGTACGCAATAGTATGGGGAAGTGAACCTATCAAGTCGCTTGTATAAATGTTGAATAGGATCGGCGAATTGACCGCGCCTTGCTGAAGACCATTTTTAATTTGAAATATTCCAACAGAAGTCACATCACCATTTTCCACGATGAACTGTCTGTTGGTTAGCATATTATAAAGAATGTACAAGAGAGGTTTACTGATCCCCAAACTAGCCAGCTTGTAGAAAAGACCTTCTAACCATACAGTGTCGAAAGCCTTCTCCAAGTCAACTAGGCAGGCACCAGTACACTGTTTTTTGGCTTTATTCCATTGGATATCGGACACCAGTTTAGACGCGGCATGTGAGATAGCATGTCCTGCCTTAAAACCGAATTGATTATCCGGAACTATATGTTTGTCCTCAACCCACTTAGTCAGAGCTCTATTGATTACTTTTCCGAAAACCTTACTGATATTCGGAAGAAGACTTATCGACCGGAGATTCGCCGGATTGGATATATCCTTTCCCTTTTTGGGGATAGGTTGAACCACCGCCGTTTTCCAATGCGCTGGATAATGTGCATTATTCATTGCATTATTAAACAGGGTGGTATAAATGTCCACCGCTTCTAGAGGAAGATGTCGAAGCACGATGTTCGGAATACCATCAGTCCCCACTGATTTCTTACTTCTGATTGTGTCGAAGATCTCATGGAGTTCTTCCTTCGAAATGAAGGGGGGTAGCTCACCTTCTCTGGCAATGACATTATTTGCCATATTTTCGTCGCTGAACCGGGTGAAAGCAGAGCCCTCGGATCGCCAGTTCTCTACTTCATTTCGTATATAGAAGTTGTGCACCAAGACGATTGTCCAGGTCATAATTAGAGCCAAAGATATCATTGGCCTTGTATACTTCCTGGAAAGTCGCCCCTATGGCCTCAACCTTCTCCTGTGGATCCTCGATCACAAAGTAGTCGCCATCATCAGCGGCCTCATTTGTATCAATACCTGCTATTGTTAGTAAACGTTCGTTGTCTGTTGTCCGGGCTATTTTAAGCTAGGAACAACAGTGTTTTAATTGCATTCACAGTACGGAAATGTGGTTCTTCCAAATTTGGTACTGATATCTCTCAATTACGATGTTTCCTTGGTCACATTTGAAAACTTCGGTTCAGGTTTCCAGCCTTGACACCATTCGATCCCTTCAACTTTAAGTTTCTAAGCTCTCTCTTGTTCCTTCGAAAATGTTCGTATTCGAATGTTCTTCACTAGTGGTACGTGTCGACAGCAGCTCTAGATTCGGTTCTGGCTAAAATTGCACATATGCATTCACTGTCAAAACATAGGTTTCTGGTTTATGGTCGCGCTTTGAACCGTAGCACTCAGAGAAGGTATTTCTGATGCCCCCCTTCCTGCATTGTCAAACGTCTACCGCGTTTGATGTTGTTATTATGAGTGGCTTTGAGGGATCGATAAAAATTTGGTTAAAGCCGTTCATTGTATATTTTTTAGAGCTGTTTTGCATCTGTTGTTAACACTTGTACTAGTTATTTGTAGGGGTCAATGTTGGTACCTCGGTATCCACAGATGTCAAGTAACTGCATACGTACATTCCTTTTATTGGAGCAAGACTTTCTAGATCTAGGATGAGAAAAACGTAGCTTAATACGACAATGTTTCGGTACGCTCATTTAGATGGATCAATTAAGGCTTTAACAACGTTGGGAAATGTTTCATTGTTACTGCCAAAGTAAATGCTGGGTTGCCGAAATCGTGCGATTTGTGAAAAAAAATAATTATAATAATAATAAAATAATAATAATGAAATAATGCATCAACTGTAGCTGTTGTATGCAAGTTGTGAAGAGAATTTGTTGGACTGGCTTTCAACTTTCCACATAGTCATGGAAAAACCAATGCATCCTGAACTCTTTGGTGTGGTTTTTGAAATGGTGGCATAATTGGCAAATTTTTCTTCCAAGACGAAGTGTGGAGGAAATGTCAAAGTTATGGAGAGCTCAACAAACCAATAAACTATAAATTAAAGATCTGAACTTAAGCGAGCTATAGGTCTGGCCACACAAGCCGTCGAACAATCGATTGGTTGCCCACTAAGTTCAATAATCGTATAATCAGTATTTTTGGTGATGTTGCTTGGCCGCTATGTAGCTGCGATGTGAGGACGTTGGACTTTTGTTATGTGGAGTGTGATATGTTATTGAATGTACATATGTATGTGCTCCATTCGCTCTCTAGTATTTACTCTCTTAAGAACAACATTAAAGGTACAAAAATTTCGATCGAGGTCAGTACTTGGAAGCTGAGCACACTTAGTTTTAAGCAAACGCGTGTAATTTACTTAAATAAATTTTAATGAAACTTTCTATATATCAGAGTGTTATTGAAGAGACGATTTAAGCACTTAAGAAAAATTTTGGTCAAACTCTTCGTGAAATAGGGGTCGAAACCATCGGAAATTATTCAAAAATTATGTTGACAAGTTGGTCATCGTCAAGCCGTTCAAGGCATGTGAATTTGTGAAATAATATTCCACAATTATACGGAAGACTTACTTTTTTCAAAAAAAGTAACAGTCGTTCAAAAATATTTAATAGGGTTTTTTTTTATAGACTCATTAAAAACACACCAACAGATGGCAAACCTGTTAGTTTGATGTGCCCTATTCTATCTGGTTTCCGCAAGCACACTCCTTCTGTTCGCGATCATATAAATAATACTATTGGCCAGATATGTGGTGGTCCTTGTAAACTATGGTTGTTCTCTAGTTTCCCTCTAGATACCTGCATACTGCAAAATAAATTTGCTTGCTTTCCATAGATTGCTTGTTGCTATCAACATGATTAGATATTTGCTCGGTTTGCAGACATGAAATCATATATCACACTACCACAAAATAGTATTACTATTGTATAATTGGCTGTTCACCCCAGAAATTCTCTCGGAAAATGATGTTGCAAACGAATGCATAAGATTATCATAACCGACACACCTTTTTATCTCTTCGGAAAAATTGCATTTAACTCATTTTCAAAATCTGATAATTCTCAATTTCAATTATCCAAACTCATCTCAGTTTGGCATCTTGTTGATGCCATCAGCCTTTGGAATGCACTACCAATCGAAATGAAACACATAGTTTTTTGTTTTTTTTTTAGGTGGCGCTACAGTCCGGGGTGGACCTGGGCCTCAGTCAACAAGCTTCTCCAGCCAGCTCGATCCCTGGCTAGCTGTCTACAGTTGCGCACGCTAAGTTGGCTGAGGTCCTCTTACACTTGCGTGCGCCACCTGAGTCTTGGCCTTCCTCTACTGCGTTGTCCCTCGGGGGCGGATTCGAAGACTTTTCGGACCGGAGCATTGGTGTCCATGCGTTCTACATGACACAGCCATCTCAGTCTTTGGATCTTCACTCTTCTGGCTAGGTCCATGTCGCTGTACAGTCCATACAGTTCGTAGTTGTATCTCCTCCTCCACTCAACGTCAATGCAGACGGGACCGAAGAATTTTTCTCTCGAAGCAACCAAGAACACCCTCATCCATTTTTGATAATGTCCATGCCTCTACGCTATAGAGCAGGACCGGGATTATTAAAGTCTTATAAAGGGTGACTTTTGTTGTCCGAGAGAGGGCTTTGCTACTCAATTGCCTTCTTAACCCAAAGAAACAGCGGTTGGCAAGAGTTATACTTCGCTTGATCTCAGCGCTGGTGTCGTTGTCTGTATTTATAGCGGAGCCTAGGTAGACAAAGTCCTTAACTACCTCAAAGTTATATCTGTCGAGGGTGACGTTCTGTCCGAGACGTCGGTGTTGGTTGTCCTTTTTGCTTGACAGCATATACTTGGTCTTGCCCTCATTGACTGCTAAACCCATTTTCGCCGCTTCCGTCTGAATACAATACAATACAAGCGCCACTGACATCACGCTGCTTTCTCCCGATTATGTCAATATCGTCGGCGTATGCGAGTAGTTGGACGGACTTTTGAAAGATAGTGCCTCTTGTGTTTGCTCGTGAGTTTTGTACTATTCTTTCAAGTACGATGTTGAAAAAATCGCATGACAGCGCATCGCCTTGTCTAAATCCTTTCTGGACATCAAAGGTCTCGGTGAGATCTTTACCGACCTTGATGGAGCAGCGTGCATTCTCCATCGTCATCCTGCACAGACGGACGAGTTTGGCAGGGAGGCCAAAACTAGACATTGCTCTGTATAGCTCGTCTCTATAAATGCTATCATACGCGGCCTTAAAATCGATGAATAGGTGGTGGGTATCGATCTGAAGCTCATGGGTCTTCTCCAAGATCTGCCGTAGTGTGAATATCTGGTCGATGGTGGACTTTCCTGGCCTGAAGCCACACTGATATGGACCTATCAGGTTGTTGACAAACGGCTTCAGGCGTTCACACAATACGGCGGATAAGATCTTATATGCGATGTTAAGGAGACTGATGCCTCTGTAGTTGGCGCAGTTCAGAGGGTCTCCTTTATTGAGAATTGGACAAACAATGCTGAGGTTCCATTCATCGGGCATACTTTCGTCTGACCATATTTTACAGATGAGTTGGTGTATGCTCCTTACCAAGTCATCGCCTGCCGCTTTGAAGAGCTCGGCAGTCAGGCCATCCGCTCCAGCAGCTTTGTTGGACTTAAGCTTCGATATGGCTATCTTCACTTCATCCAGGTCGGGTAGACGGAATTGTTGGTCATCATCGTCCAGGTTGAAAGGTTGATTCTGCCTGACAGCGGTATTTGGTCCGTCATCGCCGTTATACAGTCTGCAGAAATGGTCTTTCCAAATCCTCAGCTTCGACTGCGATTCTACTACGATGTTCCCTTGTTCATCTCTACAGGCTTCGGTTCGGGGTTCGGCTTCGTCAGAGGGCATTGCTAGTAAATTGCCTCTTAGTCCGAAGGAGAAGCTATTGGCAAGAGTTATTCTTCTAGACAAAGTCCTTAACTACCTCATAGTTATACCTGTCGAAGGTGATGTTCTGTTCGAGACGACGGTGTTGAGCAAGCATATGCTTGGTCTTGCCCTCTATGACTGTTAAAGCCATTTTCGCCAATACCGTCTCATAACTCGCTAAGAGCCAATGAAATTACGCTCGTTATACCGATTATGCCAAAATAATCGTACGCAGTATATTTAATAGTCAATAAAAAACAATAAAAGCAAAACGCCGGTTTTTCTTTTTCTACGCTCCGTGATAGCATTAAACTCCCCCAGGATCTATATTATATGGACACCCGGACATATAGGCATTCCAGGGAATGAAAAAGCAGACGCAGGTGCCCGTCTAGCAATTAATATGCCATTGGTGTATTCCATACCAGCTTTCGCAAATGCAATATTGTGACCAAAAGTGCAAGAAATACAAATAGAAGCAGAAAACCGCTGGACCTTGTCAAGTTCCTTCTTAAGCACACATAAGTCATCTTTAGCGCCTGTATTCTACAATGAGTCCTTGAGCCGACTACAATCGCTTAAACTCTGTAGAGTGAGATTGGGACATGCACTGTTTAATAAGGCCCACTTGTACAACAGAGATACTCAACCATTATGCAAAGTTTGTCAGGAGAATTTAACCATACATCATGTGCCTCAAAGCTGCCAACTTACTAAAGACCACTTTACTGATAATATCCCAACCCTATCGGAGCTGCTTGATCCCTCCTTACCGCCACAAAAATCTAAATTATTTCCATTATTGACTAAACTAAAATTAAATTCAATTTGAAAGAAAATCTAAATCTAGTATCCATATATGTATGTATGTATAAGAATAGTCAATCTTAAGGTTCGTGTACAAAATATAAAATTGTAAATCTTCTTCTTATCCTTTTATAAACCCTTTCATCGTTATACGAACTTATGCGTAACGAGTTTCCCATTTTTACTGCATCGCTGATGGTCCGCTTATGGGGTTGGCTAATGTCGCAGACCGCAGAACGCGTCTACATAATGCTCGGTCCTGGATCGCTTCAGTGGTAAGCTCCAGGCGTTGTTGCGCATTTGCCATCTGAGAAATCCAGGAATTCTTTTTCCGACCTCGTTTTCTTACAGTTGGAGTGACCGTAGTTGATAGTGCCTTTTTAACCGGATTTTCCGCAGATCTTCTTTGAATGTGGCAATACCAGCTTATTCTATTCGCCTCAAGCTGTTCGGTTACCGAATTCTTTATATGTAGACTTCCTCTTATACGCGTAGATCTAATACAATCGCGTTTAGTGACTCCACTGGACATCCTTAACATTTTCATTTCCGCTGCCGTCATTTTGTTTTTAAACGCTTCGTACATTGTCCAGCACTGTGAACCGTATATAAGAGCTGGTCTAACAACCGTGGTGTAGAGTTTCCCCTTTAATTTAAGTGGAAATTTTCGTTCGCAAAAGATTCCCGAATTTTCCCGCCATTTCATCCATCCCACACTCACTCTGTGGTTTACGTCGTCGTCACATTTCGCTTCCATGTTAACGATTGATCCTAAGTACTTCAAGGTGCTTTTCGGAAGAACTATTCCGTCTAACATTATATCCGGAACAGGTCGCAATGGATGCGCAAATGGGCACGTCAAATGCTCCGTCTTTGAACGACTTATTTTAAACCCGTTTCTCTCTAGCGCATTTCTCCATGAATCTAAGGCGTTCTGTAAATCTTCGACGTTATCGCTAAGTATAACTGCGTCGTCAGCGAAGAGAATTGGCGTTACATTTGCTTCGCGCATACTACGTTAAAGAGGAAAGGGCTAAGTACGCTTCCTTGATGCACTCCGACATTAACTGGAAATTCTCTCGTTAGTCCAGCAGAGCTATTAACCGCAGTTTTCACGTTTCCGTACATGTCTTGTATTATTCTAACATACGTTTCCGGTACGTTTTGAGACCTCAGCGCGGCCCATATGAGATCCCTAGGCACTCGATCGAATGCTTTCTCGGGGTCGATAAATACCATGTGTAAATCCTTAGGCTTTGGATAGCGTCCACCGGCGATCTTCCTTCAACAAATCCACACTGGCCATTATCGAGCTTTATTATCTGCCGAAGACGTTCGTTCAAGACTCTTTCGACGTTTTTCATCGTGTGTGACATAAGCTTGATTGAACGGTAGTTGTTGCATTCTCGAGTGTCGCCTTTTCCTTTGTATAATGAAACCAAGAAGCTACTTCTCCATCGATTCGGCATAGGTTGTCCACATTTTAATTTATTTAAAAGTTTCGATAGCCAAACGCTGCCGATCCCCTCCATCTTCGACCAAAACTCTGATGGAATGCTGTCTGGTCCCGTCGCTTTCCCTCGCTTCATTTTCCGATTGCTATACTTATTTTTTCGATTGAAAAGTCCGAAAGTTCCTCCTCGAATAGACCAGCTGTCGGCACGATATCACGTGGAAACTGTTTGTTAAGCAACTCCTTGCAGTATTCAAGCCACCGGTCACAAATTTCCTTTTCATTTGTTATTAAGCGACCGTCTGCGTTTTTGATGTATTTCGGCGAGGTTATTTCCATTGAATTTGTTCTGCTCTGTGCAGCGAGCTTAAAAATATTTGGCATTTTAGTACTGTACGACGTTTGAACTTCTTGGATAGCTTGTCTTCTATCCGCCGATCGTGAGGATATTTGTTCCAACTCCTGGTACAGGTTTTCCGCTTCTGCCGCTCGAGTTCGAGCCAGGACTTTCTTTGCGATCTTTTTAAGACGCTCGTATTCAAGAGCCAGTCGAGCTTTTTCGATATCGTCGCTCCGATCGCATTTTGTCCACGCTTGGAATGCACTCTTTTTGTCGGCCACAGCTCCTTTGGTTTCGTCATTCCACCACCATGTTTCTTTGCCGACGTGATGGTATTTCGATATACTCCCCAGATGGAACTTTGCGAGTGTTATGCATTCCTCGTGCATGCTGTTCCACATTTCTTGCGGGCTAAGTGAGTCTGCGATACCGTTTATATTGTGAATCCTTCGATAAATTATACCACCGGATTTTTGGCTTTCCAAACGATGCCCGTGTTTTCGGTGGTTCCGCTGTGAAAAATTCTGTAATGAGCAGACGGTGTTGGCTTACTAGCGATTCTCCAAGTATTACTTTACAGTCCTTAACACGGTTTCTCATCGACATTTTGCAGAGGTGATAATCTATTTGCGTTTCGTGGCCTCCGCTGCTATAGGTGATAAGATGTCGTTGATGTTTAATAAACATTGTATTTAAGACGGTTAAGCCGTAAGCCCTACACGCTACAAGGATGTCTTCGCCAGCTGAATTTTTGGTTCCAAAGCCTTTACCGCCGTGGCAGTCCTCATAATCAACATTTGTTTCTCCGACGTGGCCATTTAAATCTCCGCCTACGAAGAGTATCTCATCGATAGGTATATTTCTAAGCAAATTACCGAACTCTGACCAAAATGTATCTTTTTCCGATTGGTCGCATCCATTTTGTGGAGCGTACGCGCTAACAATGTTCCACGTTTCATTGTATATGACGAGTTTAACACTGATCAATCGGTCGCTTATTTTCAAAATACCAACGATATTGTTTAGAAGATCCGCTGCAATAACGATTCCAACACCGTTTCGTCCATTGACCGTTCCATGGTAGAACATCTTAAGTGCCGTAGCTTTTAAATCAAGAAAACGCGCTCTATTTTCTAGAGTTCTGCGACGCATAATCGCTTCCAGTTCTAAACTTTTTGAGGTCATCGATCCGACGTTCCAACTTGCAAACCGAAGTTTAGGAAAATATTTTGGAAACTTCATTTTGCCCGCCCCCGGAATCCGTCGGGCTCTGACACAAGCACTTCTGCTTGCTCTGGGATCACCCGAGTGCGTTGCAATCGTGGTGCCCAGCGGGGTAGTGCTATTAATTGCGATCATTCCCATGAAGTGTATCTAAAGTTTGAGTGGTTTGACACTTGTATGCTCATTTGGGATTGATTGACTGTTCTTTTACCCCACCGGTAGTCTCCAGACGTGGGAACCCACTGATTGCATACAAACTTGTGGGAAAGTTTTAAGGTGTTAAAGTGTCACAGGCTCATTTTTGGTGTCATAGTTGCCTGTATATGATTGGTGTCCCATTTAGTCGCCTCTTACGACAAGCTGGGACGCACTGCGGCACCACTCTTTATCCGATGCCGCACAGAATAAATATAAAATTGTAAATATCTGTAAAAATTATAAATCGTACGACATTTAAGTGACAGCCATATGGGAACAGTCCCCCGGCTTTATATTCTGGAAAAATACAACTTTTTTTGTATTCGTACCTGTGAAAATAAATAAATAAATAAAATAAACTTTTGATTCACACATGTCATTTTATTCTCATCATTAGCTAAACTTTTCTGATAAAATTGGTTAAACTTAAAACGCGCATTCTATAAAGGATTTTTGCATTTACTCTGTATTTTCTTTCCGCTTACGACTGTTATCGTATCATTTTTAGCATAGTAGTAATAATATTTATGCACACTTTACTAAATTCATAAATCAATTTGTAAAAGATTAGCCTTTTTAAAAAAACTCTATAAAAAAACACTTTCTTTCTCGACGACTGTTAATTTGCTGAAAAGACTAAATCTTCCGACTATGGAAATATTTTCATTCTGGCTGGCTTGAGAGTAAGTCTTCCTGTTGACCCAATTTTTCATTATATTTTCGTTGCTTTCCGCTCCTATTTCACGACCAACTTACTCAATATTGTTCTTGGGTGCACAATTCGTGTCTGGATTGATTGTATAGCATCAATGTTTAATGGCACTACACAGCGTCATAATGCAAATACGTGTCGGCCAAGCATCATCACCAAAACGACTGAATATGCGATTATTGAACTTAGTGTGCAACAAATCGATTGTTCAATGGCTTGTGTGGCATGTAGCTTCTTACTTACTGGAACTATAGCTCGCTAAAGTCCAAATCCTAAATTACTGACTTTAGAACATCGAAAGTCATTACTCGGTAGCGCTCTCATTTGACTGTAGTGTTTACGTAGCCTCCGAAATGAATATGCGCCTTATCTGGAAAGATGATTTTGCATACAATATTGTCATTCTTCTTTCTTCTTCTTATTGGGCTTCCGACTCGTGTAGAGTCTCTGCCTGAGACACTGCAGCCTTCCATCTCCTACGATCTCGGGCACGCAGTTTCCAGTTGCCCAGACCAAGCGCTCTGGCATCCTGGATGGCTTGTTCTTTGAAACGGAGGTTCGATCTTCCTTGTCTTCTCGAACCTGGGGGCTGGGATTCGAAGATCCTCTTAGCTGGAGGATTATTGTCCATTCGCTCGATGTGGCGGAGCCAATGCAGTCCACGTGTTTTGGCTTTTTGAAATACATCCACATCTCGGTATGACGATGTATGCTATCATACGCGGCTTTGAAGTCGATGAATAGGTAGTGTGTTTCGACTTGAAATTCATTGGTCTTTTCCAGGATTTGCGTCAGCGTGAAAATTTTGCCTATAGTCGATCTGCCGGGCCGGAAGCCATACTGGTACTTGCCGATTAGTGTGTTGCAGAAGGGTTTAAGACGTTTACACAGTACTTTGGATAGGATATGCCTCGATAGTTGTTGCAAGACATAGGATCGCCTTTTTTGTAGATGGGGCATATGGAGCTGATAGTTTAATCATCGGGCATATTTTCTTCCACCCATACTTGTTTGATGATTCGGTGCATGCACTCTACCAAAACATTACCACCGTATTTAAAGAGCTCCGCTGGTAAGCCAACAGAGCCTGCGGCCTTGTTGTTCTTAAGCTTTTTTATAGCTAAGCCAACTTCTTCTATACTAGGTGGTGGAACTGGTTTTTCATTGTCTGGACGCGGGTTCTCTTCTTGCCCTATCACTCTCTCTACATGATGCCAATTGAGCAGCTGCTGGAAATGCTGCTTAAACACATCTACTATTCCCTGCGCTTCGGTGACTAGATTTCTTTCGCTGTCTCGAAGAGCCTGCGTTCCGGTTTTGTAGCCAGCAGCCAGTTGCTTGGCTTTTTTATAAAATCTCCGGATGTTATTACGATCGCACGACTCTTCGATCTCCTTCAGCTGGGAAGCTGCGTTGTTGTGTGCATCTTCTGTCACGTTTTTCCTGTACACGCAGGCTGGTACCCTACAGTGGTTTCGGCTACCTCCTTGATGAATTCGCGATACTGGCATCAATGATTGTTGGCGTTTGTGGTAGGTGAGTGCACAGAGGAGAGTCTCATAGTCAGGCGCGATAAGAAAATGATCAGAGTCGACGTTTGCCCCTCGGAATGTGTGCATGTCAAGGATGTTGGATGTGTGCCTCGCATCGATTAGCACATGGTCGATTTAGTTGGCGGTTCCACCGTCTGGAGAGCGCCAGGTTGCTGTGTGGATCCTTAGCCTTGGAAACCGAGTGCTACTTATCATCGTATTACGAGCTGCTGCAAAATCGGTTAGTCTGTAGCCGTTGTCTGTTGTCGTTTCGTGGATTCTGTGCTAATCAACTAACCCGCCAAAGATGTTTTCTTTTCCGACTTTAACATTGAAGTCCCCAAATACAATTTTTACATCGTACTCTGGAGTCCGGCCAGGCTCCGTAGGCTCCATCCAGGAGGTCATAGAACTCCTCCTTGATGGGATCTTCAGCCTTGTCGAAGTTTTTAAAAGTAACTTGATCGCAAAAAGGCGATCACTTATCGGCTTGAAATCAATGACTTTTGTCCTAAGCCGATTTCCCACGACGAATCCACATCCTAATACGTGCAGTCTTTTATTGCAGCTGTGATAAATGTCGCAATTTTTTCTTTCCATCGTTCCTAATGCTATCCATCGTATCTCCTGGATAGCGGTAATTTCTGCCTTGTACCGCGTGAGGACAGACTCAAGTTTTTGAGTGGAAACAGGTGCAAACTCTAGTATCGTAGTCCATTGACGTTCCGGGTCTGGTTGCCATTTGAGGGGTTCCGTTATCCGAGGCTGATTGCGTCTCTCCCATAACTAAATATTTTTTCCATGGTCAGGAAGTTACCCCGACGACACAACCCCCAACCTGGAGTTGTAATGAACGCCTGAATTGTGATAAGTTAACGATTTTATAAGACCCGATAAGGTTCGATTTTACAAATTGTAATAAAATACTTATTAATATTTGATCAAAGACGTTTTCTTCATATACCTTATGGCTAAATCCATCGATATTCAACTGGATGCCTGGCTGTCCTTTTTGCTATTTCTAACTTTAGATGAAAGTCTATATAGCTGCCAGGTTGCAATGATGGTTTTTCACAAGTATCAACAAATTTCACTCCCGATACTTGCAGTCCAGTCCCTATAGACGAGTGACATATAAGTAAGTAAGATTACAAAATTGTTTCCAAACTGTACACCGTCCATAGGGTTTAATTGTCAGCTTTCTTTTAATAATAGAATATTTACTACCGCCCTAATTATTTGAAGAAAAAAAAAAGAACTACAAAAATCTAATAGTTACCTATGATACCAAAAACAACCGTGGCAAATCGGAATAAATTATCCTCTCCCCCTATTTACCAGAAAAAAATAAAACAAAAAGGAAAACAATCTATCCAGATAAGTGACTTACTTTCGCACTCAAACATGCGTTAGGCTTCCATGCCAATCACGATAAGGTCCCGATGGAGAAACAAAATGCAAGCGCTAATTACCATGCTCGTAAAAATTACTAAAATAAATGAAAAGATTAAAACAACTCCAGCGGGCACTTGCGACTCTGTGCTTCAGATACGAATATGCAAATGTTTGAAACCCCTTTTAGTACCAAAGTGAGAGTAAGTTTTCACATTCGTATCCGTACCGAACTGAACCGAACGGAACGCTTGTGTGCATAGCTAACAATGAAACTATGAAATTAATTCAGCATTACCCGAATAGTGAGGATGAAGGATTTGTGGGGACCTTTGGAGTACTACGACTATGAAGAGTCAAGCTTCCCCTAATCCCTTTTGCGTGCAGAAAAATGTTAATCAGGAGAAATTTTATGAATGCCTTTTTAGCGTTACCCTGATAACGCCTAATGGATACAAATTGCCTTTTTTTTTCTTCTAATATTCGAATAGAGGCATATGGTACTGGTAGTAGCCCTTGGTGAACAGGCTTTTAGGGAGTGCGAAAGGGTTGTTTACGCGCATATGATCGCGTCATTATGGGAGCGAGTATTTCCGTTAGCTTTTTATAGCCTTTAAGGAATTTACTGTTTTACTTAAGCCTTGGTCCTAAGGAAGTCGTAAAAACTAAAGAAATGCCTTTATGTAGAGCTTCTGTGTTGATGTGGCGTTCTGGGACGTTCAAAACTTGAATACATGAACTTGAAATAGTCCATAGGAATTCAAGTGGGGAGGGGCAGTTAACATGAAGGATTTAATGCCATGTAACAATTCGGACGAGCCTTTGATATTTTAATACAAAAACTGATTTTGCAGTCTGTTTGAATATTTCTATGATTTGGCGAAAAGAGAAAAATGACTTACTGGTCTCTCAATGAAGGACCTTTCTTATCGGGTACATATTCTATGTTAACCCTCTACATAAACTCTTTCACTTATAAAGATGTCAACATCAACAGCATCCGCCAGTTTGATTAAGAAAGTGAAATTAAAGTCAAATGCATGACTTAAAGTCTTAGAATTTCAATTTCTGAAGAGACTCTGTAGTTCATAATGAAGACGGGTAAGAAGTCTACAGAAGTCATTTAGAGGCATCTAAAGACACTCGTTTGGTCTGCGTCTCTGTTATTACTGTTAATATAGTTAAATGTCATAAGGGTGACATTTGCAAGCAAGACTGAAAACTGTCTAACGAGGAGTAACATCTAATGCTGTTGTCCGACACAGGGAAAACAATTCTACATTCTAGATTGGTTCTGGGGAAATTGGTGAAAATTCGACATTTCTTTCCAAGCTTCTATTCACAGAGTCCAGAAGCATTTCAGTTTTTGTTGTTCAGGCCAATTATTTTAAACGGAATATGGTTTCAGAGTGCAGCACATGATATGAAATAGCTGAAATAGAGATAGGCGTATAATGCATTTGACGCATACCATTCTTCTGGCTCTGCTAACGCATCAGTGACGTATTTTCGTGAAAGCTCATGCCACCCGACAAGCGACGCTTTGGATATACTCGTAATTGGTGATATGAAAGAGATCACTTATGACTCGTCTCGGTGACAAGTCCCATGTCTTGCCAACAACTTTATACACTGCGAAACATGTGACATGTTAAATACAAAGCCCGGATGGCACCCAAATACATAGATTCTTCTGAGAAATTGATTGCAATGCGGTGAACAACTACGTGGTCAGGTTATTTAGTTCCATTTTTTTGCCTTTCGCGCCGCAGGCACCTTGTAATGACCGTCATCTTCAATGACGCTGCTGCAATGACTCAATGGACCACGGTCGGCTGAGGGGTGACGAACCGAGATCTGGCAAACCTAATTCCAGTGGTGGTGTGAGAACATAGCAAACCTCGCAGAAGGATGCAAGCTTGGAGTTCAAACCAACCCTTAAGGAGATCTCTCAGGCGCCCTGGCGCGGGTCTGTTATACCTAGCTTTACCAATGTATGGCTACGCTGCCTGGGCTGACCTTTTATTTCCGGCCTTAAATGGAGAACCTTAAAAAAAAAACAACAACAAAATATTAGAAAAACAAGCAATCCCTGTCCAGGATGAGTTAGAGGTCAGTGAATGCGAAATCTCTCTCCTGGTAATGGCATCGGAAGAATCAGAGCTTCTGGCTAGCGATAGTCAAGAGTTCGAAAGAACACTCGCCAAAGAGAGCGATATTATCGGTGAGCAGGCTGGCACACACACCGGCGATACACAGGGACCCTCGGTAGGGGTAGCCAAAGTAGCTGGGATATCCACTGCCGAAACTGCCTACGAGGATAGTAAAAATCAGGCAATGCGGAGGGGATGGAAAAGATGGGAACAGCTGGCTCAGCTGCTGCGCCTACCGCGTCTATCGTCGCTGCTAAGAGTGCGAAAAATGCACTTTCCGCTACGCAACGCTAGGCGTAAGGTAGCAAAGTACCATGGTTGCGATCCCAACAGCCTAAGCGAGTGGGAAAAAGCCGCCTTTGACAAAGCGAAGGTCATACTGGCCAAATAATCTCTCACTCAACAGGTGGCTGGCAAGGGAAATGTCGCTGCAACGTGGGAGAGGAAACCAAATAGGCGTCCTCCACTATGCGGCGAAAGTTAAAGAAGGTGCCAGCGCCTTCGGACGGAAGGGTAACCTCGGCAGCAAGAGGGGCAGATCTGACGGCACCTCGGATCCAAACGACGTGAAAGAGGTGAAGGCTGGTACTTTGCCCGCTTTGCATCGCGACCCGAAAGACGAGCTTCTCCTTGCTGTCATAAACGAGCTTGAACCATGCGTTCGTCTGACAATCGACCAGTGGAAAAAAGTCGAGGAGAATTCCAAGACACCCTATGGAAGGAATTATCTGCAGAAATAACGGGGAACTGACGGGACAAAAACTGAACTGGAATCTAAACGCAGCGGAAAGAATCAAAAAGACATATAATGCTCTTTTCATATGCAAAAGAACTGTAGCAAAAATTTGGGGCCTTAAACCTGCTATGGTGTATTGGCTGTATATTGTAGTGGTGAGACCCATATTGACATATGGCGCACTAGTGTGGTGGAAAGCAACAAATAAGAAACCGATCTACGTAAAATAAGCGGCGATTCTGCACCTAACTCCGCGACAGTGCTCCACAACAATGGGATTCGACTTACTAATCTAGGTCATTTCAAAAACAGTAGCTTCGGACACGGCACGATCCAAGGGGAGCTACTGCCTGGCAAACCTTTTTTAACGGATGAAATCCATTTCGATATTCCGTATGATATAATATATCCGGAGAGTAAAGACTGGCAAGAAAACGCAGTAATCAGGCCAAATAAAATTGCAGTTTTCACAGATGGCTCGAAGTTCGGTATCTTCTCGGAAGACTCAGAACTAAGAGTGTCCATAAGGCTACCGGACACTAACTAGTAATGTCTTCCAATCAGAAGTTCTGGCTGTCCTCAGGGCGGCTGAGCTGATGCAGATGAGATCAATATCCGGTAGAGATATCGCTATCTACTCGTACATCGACAGCCAGGCCGCTCTTAAGGCAATGGAATCAACCAACATCAACTTAGATACAGTCAGGGGCTGTCGCACAATGCTCAAAGCATTATGTATTCAGAAGCAGGTGAGACTGTGCTAGGTGCCAGGAAACTGCGGTATAGAAGGAAATGAACAAGCGGACGAGCTTGCAAGAAGAGGAGGGCTGCTCGACAATAGTGAGGCTGCTGACGTCAAACCACCCCTCTGCACAGTAAGGGGCACTATCGAGGAAAAAACAACAAATGCTGCCAACATAAGGTGGTCAAATCTGGATGGACATAGGGTATCTAAGGCTGTATGGCCACTTCTCGACGGTAACAAATTCAGAAAGATTATTAAGCTGAACAGGGATAAGCTTACAACGCTAATAGGAATCCTGATAGGATACTGTCTCCTGGCAAAACACGCACAGAGACTTAAATTGACAGATACTGACATTTATCAGTGCGGTGATCAACAAGCGGTTGAGGATATAACACACATACTGTGTGAATGTGAGGCAACATCGCGTAGCCGAAGGAAATTCTTAGGAAAATACTTCTTTAGAGGAAATAGACGGCACGAATTTTAAAGGCCTTCTTGACTTTTGTAAAGAAATTGTGTGTTTTACCAGGGAGATTGTTTAGGTTTTTGCCACTTGAAGTTAAATTCAACTGTTCCCACAGAGATCGCGATGGGCCCGTTTTTGGTGCCTTGTGGTGTGTCTTATGATACACCCTGTTTTAACCTAACCTAACCTGTCTTCTTCTGCTATAGATAAATACTTAAGTTTTTGACTGAAAACATCCATCTTTGCCCACTTCTATGCATGACACGCTTTAAGAGAAGACAGTCGGAAGGCATGATCTGACAGTCAGTGCATTAGAATCATTTACATGTTGCGGAAAATGTTAAGCAGTAAATTGTTCAATACCATACCAGTGGACGAACCGTTTTATTGTTTTACGTGAGCACCTGTCAAGTAAAGTCAAATTCACGGGATGGCCATACATCCATCTGCCTGAAACTCGCTCTCCACCAATTCCTTTGACACCAATACAAAACCCCTGTACGGTACACAGGTTCAATCCTTTGCAAGAGACAAGTCCAATCTAAAATCCTTGGCCAGTCTAACTAAGTACTCTTTGCAACTTTAAATCGTGTCAACCAAAAGTAGACGACCTTTCTTGGACTTTAGGTATAAACTACAGCCTATGAAACCCCCATTATGGGACCTTCCCTTTTCTAAATCAGGTCCAGACCGAAGTCTGAGGTTCTGACATAGTACCGTGTGGAAACTGCCAGTAGTTTACGCCACTGAATAGGTCAATAGGACCCCAGAACAGGCCGCTGATAATGTTATTGGTCAAATCGCAGCAGTCTCAGGGGGCAGAAATAGGACCTGTACCTGTGATAACCTCGTAATTTGTACGAGAATGCACGCTTCTCCATCAAGGTCTGTAAATATCTCACCGAGACCTTTGATGTCCAGAAAGGATTTAGACAAGGCGATGCGATGTCATGCGATTTTTTCAACATCGTACTTGAAAGAATAGTGCAAAACTCACGAGCAAACACAAGAGGCACGATCTTTCAAAAGTCCTTCCAACTACTCGCATACGCCGACGATATTGACATAATCGGGAGAAAACAGTGGCGCTTTCCCGAGTATTGAGACGGAAGCGGCGAAAATGGGTTTAGCGGTCAATGAGGGCAAGACCAAGTATATGCTGTCAAGCAAAAAGGACAACCAACACCGATGTCTCGGACAGAACGTCACCCTCGACAGATATGACTTTGAGATAGTTAAGGACTTTGTCTACCTAGGCTCCGCTATAAATACAGACAACGACACCAGCGCTGAGATCAAGCGAAGAATAACTACTGCGAACCGCTGTTTCTTTGGGTTAAGAAGGCAATTGACTAGCAAAGCCCTCTCTCGGACAACAAAAGTCACCCTTTATAAGACTTTAATAATCCCGGTCCTGCTCTATGGCGCAGAGGCATGGACATTATCAAAAATGGATGAGGGTGCTCTTGGTTGCTTCGAGACAAAAATTCTTCGGGCGATCTTCGGTCCCGTCTGCATTGACGGTGAGTGGAGGAGGAGATACAACTACGAACTGTATGGACTGTACAGCGACATGGACCTAGCCAGAAGAGTGAAGATCCAAAGACTGAGATGGCTGGGTTATGTAGAGCGCATGGACACCAATGCTCCGGTCCGAAAAGTCTTCGAATCTGCCCCCGAGGGACAGCGCAGTAGAGGAAGGCCAAGACTCAGGTGGCGCACGCAAGTGTAAGAGGACCTCAGCCAACTTAGCGTGCGAAACAGGAGGCAGCTAGCCAGGGATCGAGCTGGCTGGAGAAGCTTGTTGACTGAGGCCCAGGTCCACCCCGGACTGTAGCGCCACCTAAAGTAAGTAAGTAATTTGGTATGCCGTCTGGACCAGGAGCTTTTCGATCTTCTACCCTCACGATTGCCGCGGTGAGTTCATCGGTTGTTACGGCAGGAATGTGTAATGCGTAATTCTCCGATCTCACTTAGTAGAACTCCATCATGCTGAGGGAGGGAACAGAGTTTTTACGATTCTGCTGAGTAATAGCGGGCAAGTTGGTGCTGGTCTCTGAGGCGTTTCGGGCTTCACGGATATAATTTTGTACGCTTTCCCCATACATTTTTGTTCAATTGCGTACAAAGATCCTTAAAGCACTGACTTTTGCTGGTGGATTTGAGTGCGGCGCGTGCTTTTTTATACGCTGTTTTTTTCAAGAGTTTTAAATGCATTTTATTTTCTTAATCATTAATTCTTACATACTAACAAAAAATGCTTAAATGCTAGCTTAAAATTACTAAACAATCTTATTCTAACTAAGCTACTCTAAATTCGTATTTCTATGTCTTTCGACTTAATTTACATTGTATTTATGATTACTTATTTTCTATACTTAAGGCTAAGAAAAAAATTGCTATCAAAAAACTTAGCATATGGACTTTATTTTTTACTTTTTCTAAAAACTTAATATCTAACTTAAAATAAATCTTAATCTACGAGTACTTAACCTACATACGATACGTACATACACACATATAGGCCTTATACACAATTATATACATACATTAGTATATACCTTCGTATATATTAATATATATGTATATTACTTAAATGCTAACCTAAACCTATGTAAGCTGGCCATCGCTATTTACAGAGCAAATAGATTGGTCAGCTCTGCCTCATTAGTGAGGCTGGTCCGTAATTGACGGAAACGACGACGAAACATCTTCCCCATCACTCAACCACCAGAAATGCTGGTGCTGCCGAACGACATCCCTCTTATCGCGATTCCTCACCGCCCTACTGAACCTGAGACGATCCACCCTGCCGTGTGCGACGTCTCTGTTGTAGTTGAGTCGCCTGTCCCCAGCTGTCCGAGCGACATGGAAGATTAACGGGATCGCTGATCTATCCTGGATCAACCCTATCTGATCAAAGTAGAGGAATGCTTCCGGTGGAACGAAGCTGTTAGAGCGCACACTCTCATGATAAATGTAATTAGGGTAGTAAGCCCCAGATATCAGGTTATTCGTCGCCTTCGAGTCAGCTTAATTAGGAAGTTGTCCACTCGTATTACATCCGCCCTGTTGTAAAGGACCTCATTAGGATAAAATTTTTTGTACTCCGACTCTGGTGTTCTGTACAAGCGAAGACAAGCCTTAAGGCAAGCCCTCTCAAACACCCGAATCTTTTCCATTAAGCTTGCTCGTACATTGAACCACACGGGACACCCAAATACCAGCATGGGCCTGATAAGGGCCATGTAGCAGATTATCTTTACCCTCGCATCGAGTTGGCTGCTATAAAACAGTCTCTTTGTGAGGGCAAAAGCGCCTTTAGCTCTGGATAGAGCAGCATCTACATTTTTGTTAAAATACAGAAACTGATCTAGCCAAATCCCAAGATATCTGACTACATTTCGATAGGCAAGAGGCTGTCCGTGTTGTTCAATGATCGAGAACTTTCGCCAATTTTTTCTGGTATCCCTAGAGGTTCCAGACAACGGCGTCCTAAATAGAATGGTTTCCGACTTCTGAAAGTTGATTTTCAACTTCCAGTCATCGCAAAATCGTCTTATCTTATCGAAGTCACGCTGTAAGAGAGTATTAATGACCTCGATTTTTGGACCTGTTCTGTACGCTATCAAGTCATCTGCGTACGCAATAGTATGGGGAAGTGAACCTATCAAGTCGCTTGTATAAATGTTGAATAGGATCGGCGAATTGACCGCGCCTTGCTGAAGACCATTTTTAATTTGAAATATTCCAACAGAAGTCACATCACCATTTTTCACGATGAACTGTCTGTTCGTTAGCATATTATAAAGAATGTACAAGAGTGGTTTACTGATCCCCAGACCAGCCAGCTTGTAGAAAAGACCTTCTAACCATACAGTGTCGAAAGCCTTCTCCAAGTCAACTAGGCAGGCACCAGTGCATTGTTTTTTGCCTTTATTCCATTGGATATCGGACACCAGTTTAGACGCGGCATGTGAGATAGCATGTCCTGCCTTAAAACCGAATTGATTATCCGGAACTATATGTTTGTCCTCAACTCACTTAGTCAGAGCTCTATTGATTACTTTTTCGAAAACCTTACTGATATTCGGAAGGAGACTTATCGACCGGAGATTCGCCGGATTGGATATATCCTTTCCCTTTTTGGGGATAGGTTGAACCACCGCCGTTTTCCAATGCGCTAGATAATGTGCATTATTCATTGCATTATTAAACAGGGTGGTATAAATGTCCACCGCTTCTAGAGGAAGATGTCGAAGCACGATGTTCGGAATACCATCGGTCTCCATTGATTTCTTACTTCTGATTGTGTCGAAGATCTCATGGAGTTCTTCCTTCGAAATGAAGGGGGGTAGGTCACCTTCTCTGGCAATGACATTATTTGCCATATTTTCGTCGCTGAACCGGGTGAAACCAGAGCCCTCGGATCGCCAGTTCTCTACTTCATTTCGAATATAGAAGTTGTGCACCAAGACGCGATTGTCCAGGTCATAATTAGGGCCAATGATATCATTGGCCTTGTATACTTCGTGGAAAATCGCCCCTATGGCCTCAACCTTCTCCTGTGGATCCTCGATCACAAAGAAGTCGTCATTATCAGCGGCCTCATTTGTATCAATGCCTGCTATTGTTAGTAATCGTTCGTTGTCTGTAGTCCGGGTTATTTTAAGACACTGAAGGTCGTTTTGATTTTTTCTCCGAAATAGTTTATTTATTTGCGGGAACATATTCGGGTTGCTGGTGTTTACAGCCCGAACCTTGTTGTTCCAATACAAACTTACAGCAATTCTGTAATTCTCTTTGATTAGCATTTGAATATTTTTAATCGAAGACTTCAGTGTCCTAATTTCTGGGTCTTGTCTGTCTGTAAAATGTCTGTATAAGTTTTTAAGTCTTGTCAGAAGTCTACTTTTCTGTCGGTGCAGTGCGTCAATAGTAGGATTGCGACTAACAGATCTTCGTTAGTCGTTTGTTTATACCGCGGTATTGTAGTGTCCATAGTTTGTTTTATTGTCTGGTCCATTCGTTTAAGGTACTTATCGATCGCCTCGTTTGATAAATTCCTATTGGACGGTGGGTGGAGCGTGTTCGAGGAGAGTGCCTTTGTCAAGGTTGAGGAGAAGCGTGTCCATCGAGTCTTACTGTAGTTGTAAGAGTATCTTTGGACAAACTCCTCCAATTCCGCAATTTCGTTGGGAACTGTGATTTCGGTGCTAAAACCGCAGTGGTCGCTGTCATACACGAATGTGCGCAGACAGTTAAGCGTTTGTAAATTCGTACCTGTCAGTCGTATACGTTTGTCGTACAGTAATATATCCAAATAAGACCCGCCTTTGGGAAACGACGGGTTATCCGTCGCTTTAAGACCGAGCCTATACATGGCATCGTGCTGACCCCACCAATCGAGTGGTAGGTTCCCTCTAGTATTTGGCAAATTATTTCCCCAATCTCTGTGTCTAGCGTTGAAGTCCCCGCCGATTATAAAATAATTCTCCCCCGATTCCAGCCTCAGAAGTCGAAAAAGCGTGTCGAGCTCTGTTATAAATAAAGTGGATTGTGAGGCCAAGTACAGCCGCTTTCCACTGCGGAGCGGGATGTAAATGACGACTGCCTCCAACACCCGGAACCTGCGCAACACTCTCTTGTACACTCTGTGAAATTTTATACCTTCTTTAATGAAGATCGCGACACCGCCTCCACGTTTGGATCTGGGCCGGTTTCTTCTTCTAACAATATAATTATTGTACTCCAGTTTGTGCTTATCGGTTAGCTTGGTTTCGCTAGCGAAAGGCACATCAGGAGTTTGGTCTTGTAGCAATTTAAACATCGCGGCTCTTCGTTCGATCCTAATCAGTGAATTAACATTCACCGCAAGGACCTTCAAGGTTTGCTCCATCATGTGCGTACCCATTACGACATGTGTTGCGTTAGGCCCGGCAGCATCGCGTGGACCAGATGGTCCACCCGCTTGGCCTGTTCTTACACCTGCTGTTGCAGCTGTGCCATCTGCCCTTGGATTGCGAGCAAGATGGCCAGCATGTTAGGTGCAGCTTTTTATACGCTGTCCTCAGTATCAAATGTCTATTCTTATCGCGTCAAGACCGTTGGTATTTTCTCCGTTCCTTAAGACAGGCTGATCGAAGTTCCTTAGTGTCGTCGTTGCACCAATACGTTAGACGCCGGCGGTTTCGTGTCCCCATTGCGTGCCATTGATATATCGCAGGCAGCGTGCAGTCGTCGTATTATTTGACGTACGATCTCGTTCGCTGTTTTCCCTTTAACTATAGCTTCAGCGATTAAGTACTCCAAGACCTCCCCATCTAAGATGTTTACGTTCCATTTCGTCTTACTAGTTCGAGACCGTGTGTTTCGAGATTGTGTAAGACTATAGAGATCGATTATAATTGCTACACCGTTGGTGTAGTGATTTCTGACGCGCCAAGTCGTATACCTAGATAAGCTATTACTAACGAGCGTTATATCAACAATCGATCCTGCACCCGCTCTACTAAACGTGTTCGCATTTCCCACATTAGCTACGACGACGTCCAAACTAGAGAGCGCTTCTAGTAGAACGGTTCCCCTTTTATTCGTTAGCACGCTTCCCATTCTACCATGAGTTAAAATCACCGGCTATAATAGTTGGCGTGTGATCCTTAGCATCAAGAACTATGCTTTCGAAGACGCGTTCTTATTGCTCAATAGAGGGACTCTATATGTATATATATCGTTTAACTTTGCTCGTACGAAGTAGTTTTTATCGTCGAGAGGTGGTATCTGAAACGTGGTATTACCACATGCCCATATGGCGGCTATTTTCGTCGCATCATGCGCCCAGTTACCCGAATTAATGTTGCAATATTGCTCCGAGAGTATTGCAATTTCAACCTTATGCTCGTGTACCATTTGATGCAATAGATCCTGAGCTACCTCACAATGATTTAAACTTAGAAAATCTTCATGTTTTCGCGTGTAGGCTCTCAATGGCTTTATTATACTCAGTGCAAGCATTTAGGTTTTGCCTTGCAGGCTCCATAGACATTTGTCGGTCGCAAATTCAATACCAAGCTCTCACAATTGAGTTGAAGCCGATGCCCCTTATCTCCTTAAGAGGAGGACGTCTTTATCATAGAATATAGGGACATCGATTGTTCTGGTCACCAATAATTGGCCTCACAAATAGAAGCCGGCAAACTGTGTCTCACTATTAACAACTGTCATAAAGATGACATCACACAAGTGATTAATATGTTACTTGTCCTTGAAATTTTCTTTGCACCCTGTCGAAAATTTTAAATACAGCCCTGACTAAGTATCTTAGAGGTGTGGTTGCCATTTTAAAGTCATAAATCGGCTAAAAGTCTAATTAAATTGGCATGGTTATTAGGTGACAGTATTGTGACAGGTTTTGATTTGAAGTGAATGTTACATTAATTTCCCATTAATTTGACATTCCTCTTAAATGTCTCGAGTCTGTCTGATAACCAGTGACATTAATGCCTTTAATCTATTACCATCAAAGTATTTCAAAACTTTTTGTCAATATTTTAGTACCTACATACTTAAAATCAACATACAGATACTCGGAGATATCCATCAGATTCAAATTTAACTAATATACGGATACAACTACAAATGTACGAAAGTACAAACAACAAAGTAAGGTTAAACTTGTGCTCACACACATTTGCATGTCGAGAATAATAAAACCTAAAACGCAAACAATTTATTACTTTATGAGGAATTAAGTAAACACATTAAATCGGAACACATAACGCCTACGGAACCGAAATTCCTTGCGACCGGTAACATTCCGAATTCGAATCCGAATCTCAATCTAAATCCGAGCGTTCATCCCAATGGTTGGTTGCATGCAAATGAGGACATGCCAAAATATCAGATTAACATTTCAAAGTCTTGACCAACAAAATTTCTGTTGTTGACATGAAAGGCCGTTTTGAGTTGCTACATTAGCCCAACTTGGCTGTCCCCACTTATGGGTCTAGGCTGGTCCGGCTGTGCGAGTGTTTCTAGCCACCGATAAGTGCATGACATGTAAAGAAATAATTTCGTCGTCAACTAGGGTTGATTGTGATTTTTATTTAATTTTTTCCATTATATGTTAGTCCCCGTTTTCTAGTGGCAACATTATGCCGGTGAGGTTGTTTGTTAGATTGCCAGAGATAGACCAAACTAAAGAGGTTATGCTAAGAGCATTAGCTGGCAAAGTGTTGGACAATTTTCAAATAACACGCTCTCGTTTCGGTTGGCCGATACGTTAATGGGTTGTTGAATGTTTTGAATTAAAATATACTTTGGTGTAGCTCTTTCGAGTACATACATACATACAACCCACGATTGGAAAAAGGTCAAACGAATTTCATATGTCTTTTTTCATATGCTGAACTATTTTATTTTATGATTTTGCTGAAAAATATGCAGAGTTTCAGAGATAGTCCAATCCAACTGTCATCAATCTGTGGGTTACCATTTGGAGGAGTTGTTCTTAGCCTGGCACGTATTATATGATGCCAGGAAGTTCCATATCAGTGGCGTTTTCTTAATATAAGCTTCTGTAACAGCTGTTCTCTGAGGAAGGTGTTCCGCCTGATTCCGTTAAGGGATGGGCAGTCAAATACAATGTGTTCAGCTGTAAGGTATCCTACTAGGTTTCTGATATCATGCCGATTTAGATTCAGACATCTGATGGCATTTTTATTGAAGGGTAGGATGGCTTGTTTGTCCTGTCTTAGCCCTGGACTCTCCTCCCAGTATGAGATGTATTTTGAGTGCTCCCATCGCTTAATGGCTAAATTTACTGCTGTTTTAGATGTACAACAGAAGGGTTCAGGTCCGTTGAAGGGGGTTTCTGAACCTTTTCTGGCCAGTTTGCTTGCATTTTCGTTTCCGTCAATGCCCTCATTCCCAGGAACCCACTATATTTTGGTCTTGTTTCTTGAGCTTAGTTTTTGGAGGGTATTGAAGCAGTGCATGACTGATTTGGAGTCAGTGACGTGCGAGCTAAGGGCATTTATAGCTGCTTGACTGTCCGTGAATATATGGATGTTTGCACCTTTGATACCGGAGTTGCGTATCAGATTGGCGCATTCTTAAATGTTGTGTATTTCGGCTTGGAATACATAAGGACTCTTACCCATGGTAATTGATATGTTTGTGTTCGGTCCATGCATTTCAGTTTTCACTCCCGTTTCCATTTTAAAACCATCTGTATACCACTGATGGTATGTGGCCATTTTAGCTGTTTGGTCGGTGTTTACTAACCCATGGTTCCTTGCTGGGAGAAACCTTTGTTGAGGCATAAAGTCTTTTGAAGGCGGTCTGTGGCCGCGCAGATCATGGAGGCTCTCCTTCATTTTCTCAACTCTAGGTTGTAGATAGTTAGAAGGGATTTGTATTGTTCTCAACTACCAGTGCGTTCTTACTCCACCATGGTACGCATTTTTTCACAACAGTTTTCCTGATTTGCAGCTATTTTTTAAAAGAGAAGAGGATTATGTCATTAAGTTGAGTTTGTGCCTCGTCAGCATCCAATGTTCTATGTGGTGCGGAAGGTAGCAAGTCAGCTCTGGCCGCTAGATGTTCGCGGTATGTTCTCCAGTTCGTGAGGTTATTTTGGTATCTAACTGGCTCGTGTTCGGTCTTGCATCTCATCTTAAACCTAATATGCATGTGATCCGACAGGGATGCCTCATTGGATACGTGCCAGTCTTCGACGATTTTTTGAATGAAACGAGAACAGAGAACAGAGAGTAACGTCTAAAACTTCCTCCCTTATACTATTCCTAAAAGTAGGTTCGCCCCACTTATTTAGTATAACTAGGTTGTAAGTATATTCTAAGAGTGACCCACATCTTTTATTGGTGGCCCAGCTAACCTAAATTTGGTGATGAGCGTTTGCGACGCAGCCGATAATAAGACGTACTCGCTCCTCGTTTTCAGCGAAGTACACCGATGCGATTACACATTTGCTGCGTTCCACATGAAACCGCCACCAAGTTTCTGGTCTTGAAACCTGGGTCTAAAGTTAACGTTGGCGAGAAGTGGCATCCACACAGACTTACTTTAGCGATCCGGCTTTGAAAGTCGTGCCGCGAAAAGCAGGTTTAGTACCCTGATCACGCTGTTCTATTAAAATATCCCTAATTCTCTCCTGTATCTGAACCATTTGTTCATTACTGAGAAGGTGGCCATCAAGATCCATTGAGACTACACCCAGTCTAACATAGCTCACAATATTGCTATATGAGACTTTGTTGACAGGTGTCTACCCAGTGCGAGCTAGGGGTCGGACCTTTGTCGTCATCGGTTATTTTCGCAAGAACCCGTGCTACTTCAATGCTAACGCTACTTTTCAGCGCCAGCTTGAAACGGTGTCTCTCAGATTGTGTGAATCTGATAAAATCGGACTCTTGTAGGACCTCATTGTCCGAACTCACCGGTATGTCCATGTCTAGGGATGTTAACTCATCTGACATGATGTTTTGATTGCATAAGGTGTTATTTTCTGAAATTGAGTCGCTGAGGAGAGACTGACTCCCTTCCAGGTCTCCCATTTCAGGCTCTAGGCTCAGGCCACATACGCCCTCATGTCGCTTGAAACGCTTCGTTAGTTTTGCTTCGATCTACCAGAAATTTTAACACAATACTATCGACATGTTGTATACTTAGAAAAAAGGTTTTAAGACCGCCTGATGACTATTTCTTCAAAATTAGGAACGCGATAAAGAAAAACAATAAGATATGTGATTCTAATAGGATAGCTCTACATGCCATATTGCCTATGGAACCAATTGGCTAGAGTTAAGTTACAGTGGCTGTTGAAGAAAGACCAACTTATTTAGGTCTATTGGCGCGACGTAATACCACGTGATCATTCTATTCTTGGATCCATTTTTAGCTTCTGACAAAACGGAGGAGACTGTTGCAGTCTATATTGTTTAGAATGCTGAGATGGTTGGTGATTAAAAAGATCAAATTTTATACCACCTAAGGTATGTTATTTGTTGGCATCCAGCTTTAAAATTTGTGTGCACGTAGCGATTAGTATATCGCTGAAAAGATTCAGGTAGAATCGGTATAATAAATCCAATTGGCAATCCCTACAGTTTCCTGCAATGTCTTTTTGCCCCATCACCTAACATAGGTGAACTGCTCTGTCAACTCCATGAGGGATAATCGGCGGTTTAAGAAAGTTTTAGAATTAAGCAGGAATCTGATAGAGGCTTGACTATTCGTGAAGATGCAAATATCCTTTGCAGATATCACGTTTTTCTTCAGCCGGGACAGGGTTTCCTTAATTGCTAAAATGTATGTCTGGAGAGGATTGGGTTAATCTTATCTGAGTAAACACCACCACCAACGCCACACACCCAGTAGGTGAGTTTAGTTTCCGTTTAAACTAGGCCAAGATATTTTCTAAGTTGGTATCGTTGATTGAGCGTTTATTATTGGAATTTTGTATTTCTTAGGAAAGAGGACAAGATCAGTTTAGGGGGTCTTACTCCCAATCCACAGCGATACACTTAACGGATTAATTTGCTATTCTGACGTCATCTACTTAGGCGACCACACTCTTCCAGGTATATCAGCAATCCGTTGTTCTAGAGAAGTAGTAAGAGGAAACCGCCCCACCCAATTTGGAGTTGATTGTCCTACTATTTAGCATGAGACTGATGAATTCCCAATTGAGTCAGTTAAGAGCACCTTCCATGTCCATAAACGCGACCATTGTATACGCTTAAAACATAATGGAGCGTTCGATGTGGCTAGTCAGTGAATGTAGTCCTTTACAGCAGACATGTTGAACATGTTGAGTCTTAGATCGATATTAGATTGTATATGAATATCAATTAATTTTTATAGAATTATCAGGATAAAGACTATGGACTAATAGGTCTGAGGTCTCTTCGGACTACATGAAAGCATTTTCTATTATGATACGAGTACTTATGATGTTCGCAAGCTATAGTTGGTTAATATCTGATGACCTTTACAGCTCGACAGATATTCCGTCATCCGGCCCAGCAGACTTGTATGGTTTTAAGCTAGAGCACTTTGTCTCTTGTAATCACACCATCAATCTTGTATACGGCTACAGAACTATTTTTAAGATTTCTACTATCCGTAAAGAAGAGCTTAAGGTCGTCCAAGAGCCGTCGGCTTGACGAGCAGATTTTTCTTAGTCGCGACGCTTCACAGATTTCTGTTATTTTGTTACAGAATGAACTTCAGGATTTTTGCTTTGCATTTATCAGTTCTTTTTTATATATTTTGAGGAATTATTTATATGAGTCACAATCTGCCACTTTTTTTGTGCGTTTTATCCTGTTGAAAAGTTTTCTATAAGCGTTTTCTACTGCGGTTGCAGTGCTGATGTCCACCAGTGCGGCTTTTTCTTGCCTGTGGGTTGAACAAGGGGGCAGGAAGCAGCCATTGCCTTATTGAGAGCCTCGACTTTGTCGTATCAAAAGAGTAAGGGTATCGGGCTTCGTATTTTTGTGTAGATTGTCTTCCATTAATAAATTCCACGAGTAAGGGAAAAGGGAGGTCCATCTGTACAGTGATTCGTTGCATACAGATAGAGCTAGCTGATCCGGAAGTCGTCAGCTATCCGCATTCGTATGATGCCTTGACGGCCCAAGGGAGAAAGAAGCGGGGAGAAAGGAGGAGGAAAAGGAAGGATTTTTAAATTTTAGGATTTTTTCTGAAAAGTTCTCGAGAGTCATTGACCTTACTTAGCCTCTACAATTCGACAACTTCGATACTCAATGTAGGGGTCTGAGACCATAAAACAATATTGAATTTAACGACAACATTATATCGCAAAATGAACCAGTAATTTGGCTACAATTGATTGATTGCTTGAACAATTTTTAATTAATAGGGATTTGGGTTTCTGCCGTGCACAACGACTTAGAGCATAGTGCCGTAATTCATTCCTCTGCAACTATGTGGAGAAAATCCTATTCAAGTGCTTTAACACCCACGACGAACCTAAGCGGCATTAACATTTTATTAGTTTAAGCAAAGTCATTGTGATTGGGCACCCAAGTGTGGAGACTACAAACTGCCAGAGGGGGGAAAGAAAAGTTGGATATAAAGGGTTTATCAATAAGCACATAACAATGAAGATGGCTTTTCGATTAAATACACGATTTTTGCAAAGCCCAATTAAAGAAGTTCTGGCGCTTCAAATGATCAAGAGTTGTTGAGTTAGTTTGATCTTGTAGGGGTGTAGGCCAGGATTATTACACCAAATTCGGCACAATGTGGACTGAGAGATGCCCAATTCCTGTTAGCGGAGTGGAATCGACTGATTTTGCTCATTTTGAACTGAGGCACTCACGGTTGCAATATTTTCAATATTTCGACCTGTGCGTAGTCTAACTGCTACAGGTACACTTAATAGTGAATATGTAGACTTGAATTTATCCACTATAGCACGCACAGCTTGTCTAGTGAGACGATTATTATGTCTAAAAATTGGAGTAAGCGTTCTTAACCCTTCTGTTCATACCCGGGTACCCGGGTACCCACTGCGATATATTTTCGTGATAAAAACTGACAAATGATAAAATTTATTTTTTGAGCTCCCGGATCCTCGTTATTAAGGTGAAAAGCGAACAAATTATGTATTTAAAAAATTTTATTTTTTATTTTTTTCGTTGGCTTAAACTTGAGCCATCGCATCATGCGCGCCCGGGTACCCGGGTACCCACAACAGTACGAGTATTTGTATGAAATACGTTTGAAATTAATTTTGTTCAGAGATGATAATTGATTTTATTATTAAAACAAGGAAATACAACACATGTTTATTTACAAATAATATTATTTATTGCATTCTATACATTTTACAACATGAGCTTTGTGCTCATCGCAAACCGGTCGTTCACATTCACTGCAGCTCTTCCGCGTTTTTCATCGTCTTTTTATTGTCATTTTGTAACATACGAGGGCGGGTCAATAAGTCCGTGACTTTTTGAATTTCTGACCTCTTTACTGAAACAGCAACACTGCTCCTGTCAACAGGCATCTGTCATTTGACTCCTGTCAAAATTTAAACTTGCTGCGTCAGTTAGTTTGTGTTTGACAGCTATTTTTATCAGACTACTCACTAATTTGAGGAGAAAATGGAAAAAAGTGAATTTCGTGTGCTTATTAAGCATTATTTCTTGCGAAAAAAAACCATTACCGAGACCAAGGCTAAGCTTGATAAATACTCGTACTATGGGGACTCTGCACCATCGATTTCAATGGTAAAAAAGTGGTTTACTGAATTTCGTTGTGGCCGTACAAGCACTGAAGATGCCGAACGTCCTGGACGCCCAGTTGAGGTCTCTACACCCGAAACAATCGAAAAAATTCACGATATGGTGTTGGCCGACCGAAGATTGAAAGTGCGAGAGATTGTGGAAGCCGTAGGGATCTCGCATGGCTCAGTGGTTTCAATTTTGAATGATCACTTGGGCATGAGAAAGCTTTCCGCAAGATGGATGCCGCGTTTGCTCACAGTCGACCACAGCACACATGTGCAGTTGCCATGGCAAAAATCCATGAATTGGGCTATGAATTGCTCCCTCATCCACCCTATTCTCCAGATTTGGCTCCGAGCGACTACTTCTTGTTCCCAAACCTGAAGAAATGGCTTGGTGGAAAAAGATTTGACTCCAATGATGAAGTCATCTCGCGAACAAAGGCCTATTTTGAGGACCTCGACAAATCATTTTTTTTGGAAGGGATAAAAAAATTGGAGAAGCGTTGGACAAACTGTATAGAGCTCAAGGGAGACTACGTTGAAAAATAAAATTATTTTTTTATCAAAAAATCTGTGTTTTAATCCAAAAGTCACGGACTAATTGACCCGCCCTCGTAAGTAACAGGATCCAGTAATTTTCTTTCTTCCAGTTTTGTCTGTTGCAACCGATGGACCAGGGTCTTGCGTTACCCTTGTTATTTCACGACCTATGATACTGTCAATGGCAATTTTTGTAGTATAATTACGCATCACTTGAGGATTCGTCATACGTTCTTCAATCATTGGCTTGGCAAGTTCTTTACTGAGTTTGCGTAGAAACAGACGTCGTTCTGCTGTTTTCTTTTTAATCATTTTATTATTTTCATAATAAATTAGGTATGCCGCGAGTGCAGCGATGTCTAATATGTTGAAGAACATTGCCATTGGCCATCTTGAACTGCGCCGCTGACTTGTATATCTTCTGAGCATTTGGTCCATAGTGTCAACGCCAGTTTAGTATTTATTATAATAACTGATGATATCAGGCTTCTTCTTTGCATCATTGCCCACAGACATATCTGAATGCATTGTCGATATCAGAATTACTGCTTTATTTTTTTTCGGTACGTAAGAACACATCGTTACTTTGTCGTGAAATCCAAAAACTGTCGAGTATTGCTCTCGTGACCTATTTGCTGCCATGATACCAGGGATGTATGGTTTATTTTTCTTTATTGTTCCAACAATGGTGAGATTCCAAGATAGCAAGTGCTTTGCAACGGGTAGAGTTGTAAAAAAATTATCCATGCAGATATTTCTTCCACTTCCTCGGTAGAGAGCTGCTAATTCTTTTACCACTCTCTCTCCCTGATTTGTTTCGCGGGTATCGTTTATTTTGCCAGTATAAATTATGCCATGTAAAGGATAGGCGTTTTCAGCATCACAAATCCACCAGATTTTTATACCATACTTAGCTGGCTTCGAAGGTAAATACTGAGTAAATCCTGTACGACCTCGATTTGGATATAATTGTTCATCAATAGTCAAATTTTCCGTAGGTTTGTACATTTGCGATAAATTTGCATTCAGCATTATCCACAAATCCCGAATTGGAGCTGCTTTATCCTCTTTCTTGCGTTGACTGCGAGTATTAGCGTCGTCGAATCTTAAAAAACGCATGATGTTGTGGAATCTGTTAATTCCCATTGTCGCGCGATACAGTGGATATAAATTGGAATGCCACATATCAGAAGAATGGTCGATGTTGGAATTATTTGCACCAGCACAAATCAAAACAGCGAAGAATGAATAAATTTCTGGGATCGTCACAGGCTTCCATTCTCGCTGCGAATCTGGATGATTTTCATTGTAACTCTGATAGATGGATGAAGCTTTCTTATTTGTATGTCGGACGATAATGTCCACCATATTCTCTGTGAAGATTTTCTTGAACGTTTCGCTTATGGATAAGGTTTCCGTGCTGCGATGAGGTCCACTACGCTGACGTAAAACATTACGAGCTGCAGTCTGATGATCATGTGGTGGCGTTTCCCCCCACACAGTTTTATCCTTTGCAATAAAACTGCTGCTTACTAATTCTACAATAAGCAATCAATACAAAATAAATTTAATATTCAAATAAAAAAATGACTTCTCTATCATAATAAGCAAAAAAATGTTCACTACCTTCTGGCTCTGCAGTTTCTGCTTCATCGTCTTCCTCACTCTCACTTTTGTGAGACTCAATCGCTTCCTGTTCTTCTGCTTGCTCGTCGATATTATCCTCTATATTTTCATAATTTTGTGATTCTTCATTTTCGGAGTCGTTATCTGAAACTGGAGCAGTTGAAATGGGCTCCGGAATCCAGTCTTCGTCCTCGCTATCAGACACTCCACTTGAATCTGTATCTTCATCACTGAAAATGACCTTCAAGTAGGCCTCTTGTTCTGCTGCACTCATTCTGAACAATAAATTAATATTTCATTATGTACAATAATACGAGGGCGGGTCAATAAGTCCGTGACTTTTTGAATTTCTGACCTCTTTACTGAAACAGCAACACTGCTCCTGTCAACAGGCATCTGTCAGTTGACTCCTGTCAAAATTTAAACTTGCTGCGTCAGTTAGTTTGTGTTTGACAGCTATTTTTATCAGACTACTAACTAATTTGAGGAGAAAATGGAAAAAAGTGAATTTCGTGTGCTTATTAAGCATTATTTCTTGCGAAAAAAAACCATTACCGAGACCAAGGCTAAGCTTGATAAATACGAGTACTATGGGGACTCTGCACCATCGATTTCAATGGTAAAAAAGTGGTTTACTGAATTTCGTTGTGGCCGTACAAGCACTGAAGATGCCGAACGTCCTGGACGCCCAGTTGAGGTCTCTACACCCGAAACAATCGAAAAAATTCACGATATGGTGTTGGCCGACCGAAGATTGAAAGTGCGAGAGATTGTGGAAGCCGTAGGGATCTCGCATGGCTCAGTGGTTTCAATTTTGAATGATCACTTGGGCATGAGAAAGCTTTCCGCAAGATGGGTGCCGCGTTTGCTCACAGTCGACCACAAACGCATGTGCAGTTGCCATGGCAAAAATCCATGAATTGGGCTATGAATTGCTCCCTCATCCACCCTATTCTCCAGATTTGGCTCCGAGCGACTACTTCTTGTTCCCAAACCTGAAGAAATGGCTTGGTGGAAAAAGATTTGACTCCAATGATGAAGTCATCTCGCAAACAAAGGCCTATTTTCAGGACCTCGACAAATCATTTTTTTTGGAAGGGATAAAAAAATTGGAGAAGCGTTGGACAAAGTGTATAGAGCTCAAGGGAGACTACGTTGAAAAATAAAATTATTTTTTTATCAAAAAATCTGTGTTTTAATCCAAAAGTAACGGACTTATTGACCCGCCCTCGTACTATACATAACATAATATAGTACAATAATACTTCATATTAATAAATATTAATTGATATTTTATTATGTGGAATTTGCAAACATTGCTTATATAAAAATAATCGAATTATTGCTTACATATACAATTTACTTACCGAGCAAATTTTTCTCTGGATAGTTCTTCCATTATTCCTTTCCGCTTGACTCTGAATATTATAAACACGTCTGAATTCACCAGAAACTCAAATTATACTGAAGGGAGCTAACATTCCCTCCACTACGCTGTAGAAACGGCAAAAATTGACCTTGACATTCTTTTCTATGAAGGGAGCAGCTGCTGTGCTCCGAACAATTGAAATAGTGTCTACTACCTGAGGTGCCCTTAACTTATTTCTCATGTTAAATACATTTCTACAGCATTTTCTGTTTTAGAACTCTCTCAAATACTCAATAACAATGTATATTTTAGAGAAAAAATTATCTAAACACTTTTTAAGTTAATCAAAATAATAAAAAAATTAAAAATTCCATGAAATGGGTACCCGGGTACCCCGGGTGCCAAACGACGTTAGTAAGTTTGGGTATGAACACAAGGGTTAAAGTTGCGAACATCGACTCAGAATGATAGATCATTAAAAAAAAATGGTAAGAATGTATTTGTATGAAAATAAAAAATTGTTACGAAAAATGCTTTACATTCACGCATGCACATTTAAATGAAAATACCCCGGTACGTGCGCAGTTGATAAATAATCCACGTTCGAATATTCGTGCCAGAGCCCAAATTCTTTCAGAAGACGGACGAAAGATTTGAGCTTGAAAATATATAATATTCCTAGTCGTTATAACCTTCAAACATTCAAAACCAACGTACATCGGTCCTATATTTTTTTCCTCATTATTGTGCAGAAATGACTGCAAAGGTTTTCTTAAACGTGTGGAGTTTAAATATAACCAAAAACAGATGCAAAAAATACTATAATGTAATGTCCCAAAAGTGATAATAATGTTTGGTGGTTTGTCAAAAACATTAGAAATTCCGCCCCATCCTACATCCAACGTCGAGTACTTTGAATGTTCAATAGGACAAATCCATTTTCCCAGTTGTGTAGTTGTAAGAGTGCTTTAAGATCTTAGCATATACAAATCTGCTGGTTCAGATGATATATCCCCCTTACTCCTGAAGATGTAATTTTCTTTCCGATCAGATTGAAAACGCCATTTTTCCAGCGCGTCCTTAAAAAAGGCGAATCTTTTTCTCTTTCATCTTAGAGACCCATTCTAAGGTCATGGAACATTTACAATGACCGCAAGAGGTCCGCCTGTAATGTGCTGGCTTGTCTTGCCGAAAACTAGAACCAAAGCTTTCACCAATCTGGCGAAAAAAAAGAAATGTGCGCTTGATGTTTCAAAAGCATTTTGTTGAAAATGCGTGTATTTCGGATTGATGAATCTCTTATTCAATGGATTAGAAATAGCCTTTCGGAATGCTCAACTCAAGTTTCCTTGGGCGGTTTCAAGTATGATATCAACAAAATAAATGTTGGTGTGCCATAGGGCTCCGTTTTGTCCCTGATATTTTTTTTAATCTTTTCAACAATTTTTTGTTTTCTACTTCTAATTCGAAATATTCCTTTGTTGACGAGAGTACTCTCTGCTTTTTATATCAGTTTCTGAACTCACGTCACTATCATTAGGCCGTAGAACGAGACCGGCGGCTTATTAATTTTTATTCTTGTCTATCAATGACAGCCTTCATTGGAAAGTCCACATACTCGATGTCGTCCAAAATATTGCAAAAGTCTAGGTTTCCTCTAGCGATATATGACAATATATGTAATATGGCATTTATCCGAAAAAAAAATGGAGTAGAATGGTCACATCTGATCAGGAGCTCCCAAGACCTCTACGCATTTGTTAGATAGGATTCAATCGACACCCTCGATCACTTATGTAATGCCTCCTGCCTCACATTGTCCTTTCGCTATTTCCATCACCAGAGCCCTGTAGCACTCAGTTCCTTAAAACGTGATTCTTTCCTAAGCCGTATAACTCGCTTATGAAATGTCTTTATTTACACGTCATTATAACCTTCAGACATTTAAAACCAACGAAAATGGGTACTTCTTCGCTTCTTTCAATTTTTAAGGTACGTTTCGGTGCATCGCTTCATTCGCATTCAAGATTCTAACTTCGAAGTCCAATACTCCCCTGTTAGGTTTAGCACTATCATCAATGTCATTCGGACTACGAGTCCTTCAGTTAAGTCACAACTATAATAAAATAATTTTTGTAACTGGTTTCCACTGCCTAGCCATATGAATTTGCATGCGAAAATCAACGATTCACTCGTAAGTATTAGCATGCGTGCTTACTAAAGCCTTCTAATTGTGTTGTGCTAAACTCTGTTCATTGTAATTTGCCCCATAAATCGGAGGGAGAAAATGTGAAACAGCTCCATGCTCCAGAGGAGCTATTAAAACGACATCGCATGCTAGAAGGACATTTCAAGGCTAAAGAACCTATCGCACAATACTGTTGGACTTACCATGAAAGCGCTTAGCATTATTAACAAAAATTAACGTTTGCCTCTATAATTACGACAATTATATAACGAATGCAATTATTTTATAAAACAAACGTTCAGCACAAATGGCAAAGCAAAATAAATTAAATAGTCAGTCATAGAGGTGACTGGTGAGTTGCCTTCGCTAAAAAAGGACTCCTCTCACGAATATCCTGGACAGAAAAATAGCCTTTGTCAAGCTGGGATGGTTTTAGGGCAGAGCTAAGTTTTAAATATGTTGACATACAATGGTATTGAAGGGTGCTCAGTTGCTGGATATGTAAAAAGAAAGTAACAGGCAAAATTCAAAAAACAAAAATATAAAGGGAACAACCAAAGCAAAATAACACGGATGCCATGTTGTTGATTCGAGTGGAGAGTTTAGCGAATTTGATTGCTATCGTCTGAATAAGTGTGAGATGGGGTGACGAACGCTTTGCTAGATTCTATTAGTTTTCCATAGGAAATGTTGCCAATGCATTGTTAAAGAATTTATCCGAAATTATCGTAGTGCTACCTGTTTTGATTGTAGTCCTATCTTCGTAGCTACATACATGTACAATATATGTAACATCTTTCTTCAAAGTCAACGATACGTAAAACAGTTTGGCATAAACAGTTCAGCTAGCATAGTGCTGACAATCTGGCTTATTTTAATAATATACCTATTAAGGGGACCTGCGAAGCGATTGGTGGAAAAACTGCTCTATAACTTGGATTGGATCAGCAGCCAGTTTCACAAATGCCTTCAGCTAGTGCGAACACAGGGCTAACTTAGCCATCACAGCGGTTGGTTTGAATCGATGTCATATCATCATCATCACATCAAGTAATATTGCATGATTCCTTATAGGGCGATGTTAAATAAGTCGCATTGACTAAAACTATTCCGGATTTTGTAGACATTTCTATTTTTTACCTTGATGTACCACTGAGAACTCTCCATTATTATACTGCACCTGCTGAAGTTGGCTGGGATATCAAAACTAAACTCAGTCATATGGACTAGCCAGATTATTTATGAATGGTTTCAGACGCTGAAATAATTCGGCAGAAAAGGCCTTGTTGCCGATGTTTTAGGAGACTTATTCCTCTACAATAGGCGCAGTCTAAAGGGTCGCCTTTTCTATAGATCAGATACACTATGCTGATATTTAATACTTCTGTGATACTCAGACTATGTTAGCGCATGTTATCAAGGAGATCATTTCCAGCTGATAATTCGGCAGGTAGTCCACCTGTGCCAGTATCCTCATTAGACGAAAAGGTTTTACTGATGGTCTGTCAAAAGTCATGACATTCGGATGGATAGAAGCGGATTTATTGCGTCTGAAGTGACAGTATGTTGCTTCATCGGTGTAGAAATGAATTTTGCCACAAATTCAACACTCGAAGGACATTATCAACAAAGCCAAAGGGAACAAAATATTGATTTCAATATCAATATGCTCTAGAAATAAAGTGTCAAAGTGCCAGAAGGAATGCGACAGACCAGCCAAAACCCACAGAAGCACACAAAAGGAAGTTGGCGTAATTTTAAATTTATTTGCAGCATTTTAGGTTAGTTTGTGTGCCCAAAATATTATGGCAACTGGGTTAAGTTGAAAGAGGTGTGTGATGGATATGCCATCACTCAAAAACTAGGCGCCAAAACGGGCCGATCGCAATTTCTATGGAATCAGTTGAATTTATATTCAAAGGGCCAAAAAACCTAAGCAATCTCCCTGGTGAAACATCGAATTTCTTTGGAAAAATCAAGAAAGACTTTGAAGTTTGTGCCGTCTATTTTCTCCAGGTTTTCGAAAAAGTATTTCCCTAGAAATTTTCTTCGACTAAGCGATGTTGCCTTGCATTCACACAGTATGTATGTTATGTCCTTAACAGCTTGCAGATTACCGCAGAATCCGTACAAATATCCGTATATGACAATTCTCGTTTCCTTGCATGTTTCAACAGAGGACAGTGTGGCCAGATAGCCTTGGATAACCTGTGTCTTTCAAGACTTGACCACCTTAGGTTGGCCTTATTCTGTGGCAGGCCGTGGACGCTCTGACAACAAGTCAATTTACACTAATAATTAGTCTGCCCATTAAATGTTGGATGCCACTCATGGAGCGAAATAATCACTGAGCCCAAAGATCTTTCTCTCTCTCTTCTTTATCCCATCTTCCGAAAAACTTAACACGTGCTCGGGCATTTTAAGAGTATTCATACCCTCCTGAGTGAAGTTGAGAAAAAAATAAACAAAAAAAAGAGACCATTGGAGGAAACCGTTTCGGTTCCCAAGAGGGCCAAAACGAAAAAACACCCCCAGGACCTAACGATGCTACATCTCTGAGGTCTTTAGCGATGTCTTAAAGGAGGAAATAACGATCGCGATGATCGACATCCATCCCTACCGATCGGCGGCAGCTGGTCAAGCTGAAGGAGAGGTTTAGCTAGGTGTTAGGCTTGAGGTCGTTGCTAAGGAGGTTATCCCTAGCAGACCTAGAACTCGCACTTCGATCCCAGCTGAACTCTCCTACCCAGAAGACATTCTGGAGATCATTAGACTCAGTAACCCGACCCTGCCGACTCATGACTGCAAGCTCGCGAAACTAGAGGAATTCATTATAAAACGAATGAGCTGGATGCTCATCGAAAACGATGACTCTCACTAGTCCGGGGTGACTAAGACGTTGACATCCATCTCTGGTCTTATGTCGGAAATGGATGCAGACGACGAAACAATCAGGGATCCCTTACGATAAGACTTGCAGGATTAGCTTTTGGAATCGGCTTCAGATTCGTGATAGCGGTTTCTCTGGAGGATTGCAGCAATGATGCTACAATTTTTTCAGATTAACCGTCACCACTCCAAAAAGGGCCCGGCAGCACTCATTCTGCGTCTATCTAAGGGCGATACAGACAGCAGCTGGAACTGTTGGAATATACACTACAAGAGGGTGTCCACAAGGAGGGGTATTATCACCCTTAATGTGGTGCCTTGTTGTAGACGAACTACTGGAAAAATTAACCACCCTTGCCATCAGCTGTCAGGCATACGATGATGACATAGTATTACTTGCCAGAGGAAAGTTCGAAGAAACTCTCTGCGACAGTATACAACGAGGTCTGAGAGTAACCCAGGAATGGTGCCACACGGCCGGGCTGAACATCAACCCTGCTAAGACCACGATAGTGCCATTCACAAAGAAAATTAAACTTCAAGGACTCAAAGAAATCCGATTGTCAGGCACGACACTGATACCGGTCAATGATGTAAAGTATCTGGGACTACATTTAGATAGCAAACCGTGCTCTTATGGTATATAAGAGCCTAGCAGGAAAGTCGTGGGGTTGTACCCCTAACATTCTGCGATGGATGTACATAGCGATTGTGAGACCAATGATCACATATTGTGCAGTAGCATGGGCAAAACCGACCAGTCTTGTTACAATGAGAGGTGCAAAGACTGGCGTGCGTACACATCATCGGCGCAATGGGTATATGCCCGACTCCTATAATGGAGGTGCTATTGGGATTAACTCCCCTACACCTCATTGTCAGAGGCAGCGAATAAAATAGAATAGCAAAAGAAGGAACTGGAACGGGGAAATGCATTAGTTCGAAAGAATATGATGCACTACTTGGAAAACTTCCATTCTTGGCTATTCCAAGAGATGATAGCATTAGGAAATACAACTCTGAAAATAATTTCTTAACGAAGGTCAGCAACAAGAAAGAATGGAACGATGAATCCACAATCTATGGATTGAGCAACCAAACGATAAAGTGGTATACATGCTCGAGAACTGGTAAAGGAACTGGTGGAGGAGTGTTTGGACCAAGAACGAAACACCATGAATCCATGGGAAAAAGTACCAGCATCTTTCAAGCAGAAATATGCGCCATAGAAAGATGTGTTCAAATCAATCTCGAAAAGAATTACAGGAACTGTAACATAGCAATAATGTCAGATAGTCAAGCAGCTATCAAAGCGTTGGACTCCTTTGTCATTAAATCCGAACTTGTATGTGAATGCCTACAAAGTTTCAACAAATTGGGCATGCTGGATACCAGGCCATGTGGACATTATTGGTAACGAGGCGGCGGACTCTTTGGCGAGAAAAGAGGCAGCAGTACCCTTCATAGGATTCGAACCATTCTGCGGGATAGGGGAACACACCCTACGCGAAGAATTCAGGAAATTGGAAAAGGAGAAAAGGGCTAAAACCTTTCGGAATCTCCAAGGTCTGAGACAAGCCAACAAATTCTTAGGAGATTACAATCTTGAAGGACTTGAAGCATGCAACACCCTTAGCAAAAATAACCTACGCATCCTAACTGGTTTCCTAACGGAGCATTGCAAACTCAGGGAGCACGTAAAGAAGATAGGTATATCAGATGAAGGTCTGTGCAGATTCTGCAATGATTCCACAGAAACTCCAGAACATATACTGGAATCTTGCGGGGAACTGACCCAAAAAAGGTTTACATGTCTGGGAAAACACCAAATTCAAGAAAAGGATTTACCAATGACGGATCCACTGTTCATTCTCCGAATCAGTAGGTTTTTTCTTGCCAAGGCCAACGCCAGAGTATAAACACTCCAGCATAATTCCTAGTGAATTAAGCCGTTAGGGGGCTCTGGAAGAGGAAGCAAATCTCTCCAAGGTATAAGTAGAGGGCACAATAGACCACAAGGTCGCAGTGCACAACACCCTATATATTATTATTATTATTATTTAGGGCGCAGATGACATCTTCCTAATTCAAGAACTATGGATTGATGAAGGCGTGGTTTTAGGACACCTTTCTAGGTCCCGCTATATACTAAAGTCAAAGGTAAGACCAGAACTTGTATATTAGTGAAACGTAGCCTAAATACATTTCTACTTCCTAACATCAGCGACCCTGACTTACCCGGTGTCAGGTTGGCAACGGGGTCACGACCAAATGGGCCCTCTCCCTGGTAATAACTTGGAAAGGGTGGTAGCGGAAGCAGGAAGACACAAAACTGACCTTATCATAGGATGCACCAATGAACTTGATTTAAAATTCGGGCTTTCAACCAAGCACTGGCCGCCTCCTGTCCTCTAATTAAACCGAGAGGCAAGAAAAAGCCATACTGGTGGACATTCACACTGGGGCTGCTTAAACACGCTTGCAGGAAACTTTTCAACAAAGCAAAAACTTTGAGAAAAGCGTTTGATTGGGATTCATGCAAAGAATCCCTCAAAACATGTTAAAAAGAATTGAGGACAGGAAATCGTGAATCCTGGAGGTCTTTTTGTGATAAAATCGCTGAAGCCACTGAGGCATCACGACTAAGAAAAGTCCTCTCAAGTCCTTCGATGCCTAGCTGCTTGAGAAAAAGCAACGGCTCATGGACGACTTGAAGTGACTCAACCTGCTGCTGGATACTCATTTTCCAGGTAGCTCCTCTTTTACGGCCAGCAACAATCACAATAGAACTATTGCAGCCGTGACAAAACTTATTGGCCTTATCACAAGAGACAAACTGCTCTGGGCACAGCATATGTAGCTTCAAACCATATAAGTCTGCTGGGACGGACGGTATAATTCCAGCCGAGCAACAAAGATCCTCTGATATAATCTTCCATCGCTTGAAAATATCGTGAGGTACTGCGTACAACTATCCCACATCCCTCTGTCATGGAGAGAAGTAAATGTAGTCTTCATCCGAAAAGCAGAAAATGTTCTCATGTTGCCCCAAAGGACGTAATACCTATTAGTCTATCATCTTTACTTCTAAAGGCTCCAGAACTATTGATTGATATCCATATACGATCTAGTCTTAATCCTAGACTCCTATCGACGGCACGACATCCCTACTGTAAAGGAATGTCGGAGAAAATGGGTCTATATTCATTAACTAGCCACATCGAACGATCGCTTCATTATAGAGAATATACAATGGTTGCTTTTCTAGACATAGAAGGCGCCTTTAATAACGTCAATACATCCTTAATCACAACAGCGCTGTCAGATCTGAGTGTAGATGGCTCACTTGGGGACTTAATCAGCCTCATGCTAAAGGGCACCCAACCAAAGTGGGTGGGTCCTCTGTCGAAAGAAGCGTCAGCAGTGGTACGCCGCAAGGCGGTGTTCACTCACCCCTTTTCTGGAACTTATAGGTTAACAAACTGCTGATATACCTGGAAGTGGGTGGTAGCAGGGTGGTTGCTATAGACATCTCAAGAAAACATCCTCATACGATCCAAAGACATCCTACAGTATTATCCTAACATACTAGCACGTTGGGCAGATCGTTGTGGACTGGAAATAAGCCCCCATAAAACCGATCTTGTTCTCTTCTCTAGGAAATACAGAATTCCGACCATAGACCCTTTCTCAATCAACGGCACCAGCTTGGTCTTCTCCGACACAGCGAAATGTCTGGACACGAAGCTAAGCTGGAAACCTAACATTCTAGAAAGAGTAAGGAAAGTTTCAGTAGCTGTATTATCTTACAAAAAAGCCCTCAGGAACAAATGGGATCTCCAGCCTCTTATCACCCATTGGCTATTATATATCTCGGTTATAAGACCGATACTCACCTTCAGGGTGGTTGTTTGGGGCATGGCAGTAATCTGCACAAAGCTAAGAAAAGTCCAAAGAACAGCAGGTCTGGGCATAAACAGAGCCCTACGCACTACTCCTTCTGCTGCTTAGCAGACAAGTAACCGCGCATTCTGCGACATCCCCTGACTGTATCAGAATTGATGTTGGTCGATTCCATTGCCTTAAGTGCGGTCTGATTGTCGATGTAGATAGCGATATCTCTTCTTCTCATCTGCATTAGCTTAGCCGCCCTGAGGATTGGAAGACACTGCTTGCGTCCGGTAGTCTTATAGACACCCTTAGTTCTGGGTCTTCTTGATCCTGATCAAAAAGTTTATTCATCTTAATCTATAATGTCCCCATCAAAGTAATTCCTACGACTGCAACACACTTATGCCAGCGCCTGATCCAATCCTCAAAACATTTTTTATGTTCGGTTTTCGGTATGTCCATCAGTGCTTCCTGCGATTTTTTCATTACTTCCTCCCGGCTGCTGAAACGCGTTCCCCGTAGTGGTTTTGTAACTCGATTGAACAGAAATAAGTCACAGGGAGCCAAATCGGGTGAATTCGGTGGCGAATAATGATGGCACTGTGCGACGGTGCGTTATCATGGTCTGTTTCGGCGAATTGCTTCACGCAAACGTCTCATAACGTCCAAATAATACTCTTTGTTTACTGTCTTTTGGTTATTGACCAACATTTCTTTTACTTCATTAATGTTTTCGTCGGTTTTCGATATCGATGGTCGGCCACTGCCTTCATCATCTTCGATTGACTCACGACCACGTTTGAACCGCTCGTGCCACTAGTAAACGACCGTTTTATTTCCAACGTTCGCGCACCATTAAATTCGTTTTTTACGCAAAATTTAATACAATACATCATACAGAATGTCAAAGTCGGCCAAAAAGGAATTGTATCCATTAGAATCGGGGTGCCTGACAGTAGCTTCGCTAGGACCGTGCCGTATCCGAAACTTCTGTTCTTGAAGTAACCCAATCGCTGTGAGTTTTATCGCACTGTTGCCAGCAACTTTTTTGATCTGTAAATCAAGCGGTGTTAGGTTCAAAAAGGTGTCCAATGCTGCCGTAGGGGTGGCACGGATCCAGCTGGACCATTAAATCGATTGTCGGTTTCATTTGGCAAACACGCATCATATCTTGAGTTCTTGTTAAAATTTCATCTGTACGAATTCTGGCTTCGCTTTTTCTCAAGTTTCGGAGGTTGAAACTGAAGATTAAAAAATTGCGTAATTGTAAATCTGTTTGCACGTACACGCAACAGTTTCTTTAAAATATTTTTTTTAAAAAAGCTGCCTCTGCAACACCTAGCTAAAACTAGCTGAATGGCTTTGATACATATGTATATGTTAAAAAGTAAAGCTTTATCCACCCGCTACATTGTTATTGTGAGACCAGAGTGGTTTGAAGTAGTTCAGTTTTATGTTGGGTGTACTATAGGATCTACGGATACCTGCATGTCATAGGCACATGCGAATTATGATAGAAACAGTGTTGGTGTTATGCAAGGACTATTATACCATTTGTGGTGTGTTGAACGCACGCAAACTCAATTACTTTGCATTGTAGGTTTAAAAAACGCCCGCTCAAAAGATTGCAACACGAAAGCATTTATTAGATTCCATTTTTCCGTTTTGCAGTTATGAAATGCCCGTTTGTCGTTACCGTCAACGTCGTCATCCTCGTCATCATCATGGTAGTCATTGTCGTTTGTAGTCTTTCATGTGAAAGTAGTTGTTGTCGTTGTCGTAGTCATAGTCATAGTTATTGTCGTCTCCCTAAGGCTAAAGTGAACAATTTGTGGTCGATTTAGTGGTTCGACTTTTGAATGCAGTCCAACCTTTCATGTATTACGAGTCGGTGGTGGGGTGACAAAAACTCAACCAGGAAAAGGTATTCATGCAAAAGGAACATAAAGTGTTCCCGGTTTATTTTACGTTTTGTTATCGACGGTTTTAGAGTGCAATTTTGTAATTGCACCTCTTAGAATCATAGCCGTATAACGGCATAATTGATTGCCCCATTTTTAAGCTGATTTGCAGCTTAGTTGACATGCTATTTTGTGCAGGGAAAAGTGACCAAATATTGTGAAGAGAAGGAATTCAAAAGAACTTAAGACCGAATAACGAGTTTTTTATATGCGGTAGTAGATAGATGTATAAATTACTTGGTGGAGAGAACAAAGAAGTTTATAGATCAAAGTTACTCCAGTTACTCCATCAGGAGTTGTGTCTTGAAACTGGAAGTAGTCTTGAACTAGATCGAAGTCTAATGTAGACCACACACTCTCTTCTGAATCTTAAGGATGAGGGCTGTGCAATGGAATTCGCTATGTTTGTAGAAATTAGCAAGGTTCTGCGAAAAGCACAGACCAGACGTCGAATTAAGCGTCAGAAACTTTCAAGCAAGATTTTTAATAGTGTACCTGCACCCCACAGGATTTAACTCCATCTTATACATGGAATAGACATAAGTCATCTGTGGCTTTTTGACCATGGCTGGGGTACGAATTTTGGAGACCTCCATCAAAATACTAAATAAAGCTTCCACCGACTTAGGTGCTGACCCAAGTGATGCTAGATTCTTCAATTTCTATGACATCTGTGGCTCTTTTTAGCATATGGTCTGTAGGTTAACTGAAACAATGAAAAACATACCAGCGGGGCTCAGCTTGTTAAGCTACATCGGAGTAGGCAGGTGGTTTCCCAGAGTACTGTTGTGACGGCTTGATTTGGTAACTGATATCAAACGGACTCTAGAAAAGGCACACTCTTAACGACAGTCCAAGAGGCAGTTAAAGAAGCGAAAAGGACGTCCGGCACAAAGGAACACCAAGTGCCAAAAGTCTCACTCTTCATCGGCAATAGCTATCACATTAAGATCGGCAAATGTAACAACTTAACTGAATCCGATATACATTTTTGAGCTGTTAATGGATATCGACGCATAAGATAAACGCATTAAACCATTTCTGCAACCAACAGATGAACGCTCGACCAAAATGGCACTATAACTAGCAAAGGTTGTAAGGACGAGGTACCAGTGCCGCCGATTTTCGAAAAACCGTCGAAATGCGAAAGAGGACGTAACCGGCTTTCCTATGTCGATATAGCCCCTCTTTTATGTTTTGAGATGCCAATGACAACAGTCTAAATGACGCTGTGTGCAACTTTGGGAGCTAGCGAAAACACAGAACGTTACCATTTAAACAGCTGCGGTGTTGTAAGCGAAACTCTTCGGGAGAATTATTCCATGCATCAACGGGTGCAAGTTTTTAGTCCAAAGAAACTCGCATGCATGGATCTGTCATATTAAAAAGAAGTGATTTTTGGCTTAACAGAATTTTCGATGACTGACTTTCGATTCTGATCAAATAGGTCAGAAACTGAGCTATGAATGATATGCTGTCGGGTTTTCACGGATGACTTCTAAGATATATGATTCGGTGCTACGAGTATCTTTTAAGAGTTTCGGCAAACAAAATAAATGTTTTCCAACGTCTCAGAGATTTCAGCGACTTTCCTGCAGTTCCCCAATAGGAAAGACAGTCAAGCAGTCTTCCTACCAATGAGGTAGGAAGCTATTGTCTTCCTAAGTTATTTGACTAAAAAATTTAAAAGGAGGGCTAAGCATGTCACTAATGTCTCGGGATTAAGAGATTTTTAATACATAAATATTTTGCGAAACGTGATATCTACTACTTGCATATGCACCATTCATTAAAGCATTCTGACTATTTTTTGAAAGTCTTTGAACGGTTAGCGTAGAGGAGAACTAGAATCGACGTTCTAAGTTTCATGGTACGAGTATTTAATTTTAGAAAGCGCTACAGTAAGAGGTAGACGTAGAACTCAACTAACAGATGTCCTCAAAAAGTGGAATTTTCGACAAATGGCAGATGGCTCAATACACACAGGTCTTTCCTATTCAAACTGACGTAAAGTAACTTTGCAGGTGGTTTGGATTTTTTGGATTTTATTTTAAGATTGCCATTAGTTGACAAGTAAATTGAATTTGTTTTCGGAGTTCCGCAACACATCTGAGCTCCTTGCAAGTCATCCACAACGATTTGGATTTCACTTCGATTGTTCTTCTTCATGTCTGATCTGGATAGCCTATTTCTGATTATGTCTATCTTCTGGCTGTAAGGTTTGATTAACAATCCACTGCCACTTTTTTCACCATTTTTAGGTGTCTATGGTTTTAGGGCCGTTATCACTGGTCGTAGGTTTGACGATAACACGTTGCCAATACTACTATTTTTGCAGGTCCAGTGTATTGGTGTATGTCACTTTCTAGGTCTTGCACCAGCAAGCAACATTGTTTCCAACTTTGGACAAAGCAGTCTCAGCTTAGTGTTTCTGTAAACTTTGCTTGTCCGGATTTTTAATTACTTACTTACTAAGCTTACTTACTAACTTTGTAATGGAATAACAAATTCTGCTGTCCACATATAGTACACTTTGGTATTAATATCTTTGGAGACTTGACTTCGTAGATTTAGACAGCTGCTTACTTTCTCTATTAAATGCTCGGCAAAATTAAGTTAAGTGAGGCTGGTATTGTAATGAGGAATTGAGTTGTTTAGGTCTTTTATTTTAGCCGTATTTAATTTGAGTCACAATCGGCGAAAATAGAGGTCAAGAGTCTACCTGTTTCATATCGATCATCAAGATATTTATTCACTCGATTCGGGACTAGTATTCTACATATAAATTGCCACATTCACTGCTCAAGAATGATTAAACACTTTCAATACACAGGGAACGCTTTGGTATCATTTGCCTTCCTTATTAGTGGGTGTAGCATTTCTGCCAAAGTTTTGTCACCCATACTAATCTTTTTTGTTTCCTTCCTTGCTGTGGAAGAATCAACTTAACTTAATTGTAGTAGGGGATAACCATCGCAAGCTATTCCTCATCCGAAGTTAGCTTATTTTATCTAGTAGTCTTCTCATTTGCTGATTCTTTAGCCTTGTTGACGTAGTTTTGCTTGTTTCGTCTTACACTATGCTGCACTTCTTTTATCCTCATATTGTACTGGACTGCTCGAGGAGCTCTATTGCTAAAGCTACTCTAATTTGTGGTTTGAGATTAATTCATTCCTTCATCTGTCTTCAGTTATCTGATGTAACTCATAGGCCCTTCCGCTTCTTCCGAATATGATATCTGCCACAGAAGGTAACACATTTTCACAGCATTTTAAAACAACGAGGGAAGCCGCTGATTGGTTTTGATCGCATTCTGGTTAACATACTTGGAAATCGCGGAGTCTGATGATATTTAAACTGGTTATCCTAAAAAAGTTGGATCGGTTATTGTGATCAAATGTAGTATGAAGACGTTTAGCAGCTTCCATCAGGGAGTGGTTGTTGTCTTCTTCTATGCTAGCTAGGGAAAAGTAAATAAACCGTTCACTGCTGTCATTTCGTGGGCCCATCACATATTTCAACGTGATGTTGTCGCTGAGAAGGGTTTAAAATTATTAGCCACGATCTCTGCTGCGGTCAGTTTTATAAAAATCTTCCCCGTCAAACTAATCCGCGTAGTTTGGTGAAGTATAACATTAAATAGTGTGCTGTCCTTAACCTCACACAAGAAGCTCACCGGCAACATCCTGTTACAATTATCAAAATACGACATACAGGTGAGTTTGGATGCTATGTTTCCATCATCTAATTTCGCTTACTTTTGGGTGTCCAGTTTGTACCACATGAATATGTCATTTAATCTATATTTACGAAACAGAGAGTGGTAAACATAAGACCGCGCATATTTCAAGAACGGATCATCTGATTTGAGCTGTTTTTTGTTTTGTTTGCCTCCGTCTTAGGAAACTTTTTACGGCAAGATAATGTTAAAATTGTATAGAAAAATTGTGGTACGATGCTGGATGTACTCCATGGAATGGGAAAAACAAGGCCTGTCGAATTCACACGCACTCTCTTGGTTGAAATTGGTATAACATTGTGGTCCTTGTTGTCAAGAATCTATATGTACGGTTGGAAATAACTGACCGAAACGACACCCATGGCCATTGTTCGCTGACAGAATTTCCGATAGATACCTCCTGTATCGGCGTTCATTACCAAAGACAAAAGCAAAATAATTACAATAAAAGTGAAAGGAAATAAAATTGTCGTCGACAATAGCTGGATTGTTCCCTATTCGAGGCTGCTCTCCAAAACTTACTGCAATGTGGAATTATGAAACTCCATCGAATCAATTCAGTACGTTTGCAATTACGTGAACAAGGGCAGCGACATGGCAGTTATTATTCCAATTGCTGCTCATGATGCCAACGACGAAGTAACGTAATATCGATTGAGTCATTATGTGAGTTGCAAAGAGGCGATTTGACGGATTTTCTCATACCCTACTATCATTCATTTGGCTGTCCACTTATCGATTATACAGAGTGTCTACTTCGCGGAAGCAAATGTAGCCTACAGACCACCTGCCACGACATTGACAAGTTTTTTCACCATCTGTCTGAGCGATCCCTTTGTCAGAACGCTTTATACTCCGAAACGCCAAGCTTCGTCGTCAAACGTTTGTCCATCCAGGGAATGTCTATTCATTGATAGCATAACTGACTCAAGCCTGTGCCAAGTAAGTGGCGTCCCTAACTCAATCAGTAGGCAACTAGACCTTACTTTCACTTGAGATCCCATTAACTCCCACCTAACGTTTTGTTCCTTTACCCTTTGAACTTTCGATAACTTTCACCCCCCTCTTCTTCTCTCATTTTTCCATAACTCTGCACGCCAGCCAACTCCTTCCTCTACTATCTCTTCATATAACTTCCATAAAGCTAATTCTCGCAAAATCAATATCTATCTTAGCAAATCTTCGTTTGATTTCTCCAACCTATCCTTAGCTGATGCTCTCTCCATTTTTTAAACTGAATATAATTCCATTCCTCTTTAGATCCTCTTTTCTCGACATAAAACATCATCTACTTCCCGTCTCTGGTATAACAGAAGACTTCGCTCTTTACGAAACGAAATAAATAAATGCTGGCCATTTTTTCTTCGCACCAATTCTAATTATGACTACTCTAACTATCTTGGAACTTACCTCCAATTCACCCAGCTCAACTACCTCTATCAGTGCAGATCAACCTTATCAACGACCTGAAGGCATTTTTTCAATTCGGCAACTACAAATGAAAATCAGACGGTTATCCCCACTCTCTCTCGTTCGATAATATATCATCGACCGACCCGCATACCTATACTATTGCCAACTGTATTGCAAACTTTTTCAAACAATCATTTGCTGACGACTTCTTCGTTCCCGACCCCATGTATTTCAAGTACCTTCCCAATTTCTCCATTAGCCCCTCTCTCTGTCAATCTTTTGATCCCAATGATGAATTTTTACCCGGGCCAGACGGGCTCCCAGCTATATTTCTCAAAAAGTGTGCCTCTAATCTATCGCACTTAATTTCCTTCCTACTTCATATGTCTCTCACCTCTTGCACAACTCCGGTTCACAAGAAGGGATCATGAAATAACCAACTACCGTCCCATTGTTAAGCTATCTCACATATCTAAAATGTTCGAAAGTTTTTTATATGAAGTTCCAGGCTTTCAGTGCAAGTAACTTATATCACCCATTCAGCATGGATTGCTGAAAGATAGATCAACTTCTTCTAATTTGGTTGAATTCGTATCCTTTGCGCTTTCGCAAGGATAGAAAATGACAACGAAATCGATGTTATTGCTACAGATTTCGCCAAGGCTTTCGATAAAATATCACATGTATTGTTCCTTTTCAAATTGTCTTTCCTCGGTTTTGACCCCGTATTTTAAAAATGGATATCTTTTTATCTGGAGAACCGTTATTATAGCGCTTTATGTCGGTCTTCTCAACCGCGTTCTTAGCAACTTCCGGTGTTCCACAAGGCAGCCATCTAGGTCCCCTCTTTTTCATTTTGTCTATAAACGATCTTGACAGGATTATTAAACACTGCTCCCCATCCATTAACGCCGACGACACTAAGTTTTTCACGACTATAGTATTTCTTCAGCTCAAGACTCCATTCTCCCTAAATAAGACCTCGATAGGTTTTCCGCCTGGTGTATAAAAAAAATGCTTTGAGCTTAATGTCTCCAAATGCCAATCTATGACTTCATTTTCTGTATGACCAACATGTGCCCCAGGTTCAATCCCTCCGCGACCTTGGAATATTATACGACAGAGAGTTAAATTTCTTCCTCTTCTTCTTTAAGTGATGCTACAGTCCGGGGTGGACCTGGGTCTCAGTCAACAAGCGCCTCCAGCCAGCTCGATCCCTGGCTAGCTGCCTCCAGTTTTGCATGCAAAGTTGGCTGAAGTCCCCTTCCATTTGCGTGCGCCCCCTGAGTCTTGGTCTTTCTCTACTGCTCTGTCCTCCAGGAGCTTATTCAAGTGCCTTCTTAGACCAAAGTAACAGCGGTTGGCAAGAGTTATTCTTCAAGATTATTCTCAAAGAGGGTGACGTTCTGCCCGAGACGTCGGTGTACAGTGTCCTTTTTGCTTGACATCATACTATATACTTGGTCTTACCCTCATTGACCGCTAAACCGATTTTTGCCGCTTCCGTCTCAAAACTCGCGAAAGCGCCACTGAATGAAGCTGCATTCTCCCGATTATGTCAATATCGTCGGCGCATGCGAGTAGTTGGATGGACTTTTGAAAGATAGTGCCTCTTGTGTTTGCCCGTGCTCTGTTTAGCTTGTCTCTATAGATGCTGTCATACGCGGCCTTAAAATCGATGGATATGTATCGATTTGAAACTCATGGGTCTTTTTCAAGATCTGCCGTAGTGTGAATAGTGGACTTTCCTGGCCTGAAGTCACATTGATATGGACCTATCGGGTTGATGACGAACCACACAATATGGCAGATAAGATCTTGAATGCGATGTTATGTGCTAGCCGGCATTCGTCATCACACCAGGGGTTTCGTTGTGGTGGTCGAGTGACACTCAGCACATCAGAAGCGGTATCTCTGATGGCGTTCTGGCAGTGTTGCCACTGGTTTTCTATGCTTGATGCTGGCGGCAAGGGACCTCTTAAGAGATTAAGGGAGACTCGATCCGATCTCTTGCGATTGTAGCCGTCTGACGTCGTAACCCCTCACAATATAAGCTTGTCTTGGCGTTGTTCAGGATATCCGCAACCGTACCTTGTGTACAACAAGATAGTGGTCCGAGTCGATGTTGGCCCCTCGGAACGTTCCGACGTCCATAATACTGGTCAGGAGTTCTTGAAGTCCCCTTGTGAATATCAAGCGGGCGGTTCCGTCGAAATGCGAAAGAGGACGTAACCGGCTTTCCGATGTCGATATAGCCCCTCTTTTATGTTTTGAGATGCCAATGACAACAGTCTAAATGACGCTGTGTGCAACTGTGGGAGCTAGCGAAAACACAGAACGTTAGCATTTAAACAGCATTTAAACGTCCATAATACTGGTCAGGAGTTCTTGAAGTCCCCTTGTGAATATCGAGTGGGCGGTTCCCCGCGTGCTAGCTACTACAATGTTTCGTCCCGCCGCAAAGTCGATAAGCCTGAATCCGTCATACGAGGTGTTGTCGTGCAGGTTATAACTTCCGACAGCGCCACCAAATATGCCATCTCTTCCTAGCTTTGCATTAAAATCACCGAGCACAATTTTAATGTCATAGCTAGGGCATTGCTCGTAGGTCTTGTTAGGGAGCTAGTAGAAGGCACCCTTGGTGTCGTCGTCTTTTTCCTCTGTGGGGGCATGCGCGCATATAAGGCTAATGTTGGAAAATTCAGCCTTGATGCAGATTGCTACGATGCGCCTGCTCACATTCCGGAAGCTGAGGACTTCTTGTCTTAGTCTGCCTCCGACAACAAATCCGCATCCAAATAAGCGCTGCTTTTGCCGTCGATAACAATTGCCGTAGTAGATGTCGCAGTTTTTCATCTTCTTTTTGTCCGGCCCATCTCATCGCATTTCTTGGATGGCGGTTATGTCTGCTTTGCAGCAGTCTAGGGCCTCCGCTAGTTGCTCGGCTGCACGTGGTCTATTAAGGGATCTAACATTCAACGTGCATATCCGAAGCTCATTGTCCTTAAATCGTTTGCGTGGGTTGTCAACAGTAGATCCGTCCATATCCGAGGCTTGTTGATGCTTCGTAACTTAATCTTTTTTAAATGGCCGGGCAGTTAGCCCGGCGGCACAACCCCCAACCTGGAGGACCAGTTCCATTTTTAATGCCCCTAGGACGAGGGGTTGGTTTCACCGAAGCCAGTAACCCGTTCTGGGATGTGAGTGCTGCCGTTGGCCCATATAGGGCTCGTCCGCTGCCATCTCTTTTCCAAGACCTTAACTAAGTCCTGGAAATCCTTTCCGGCCTGAGCTCCAAATATGTCGGAGTAGCCCGGATAAGGTCTTGTTTTGTTTCTCCGACACAAACCCTGGTTTATGGCGCAGGAAACTCACCATTTGCCCCCTTCACTTCGCAATCTCTAGTGAGATTCCCAGATGGCGCCACGGGGAGGCGTGAAGTAGGACTTATTAGCAGAGCTGCAAGATGTTCGGCTGCAGAGGCAGCCTGTCGGAAGATGCTACTTCTAAGAGGCCTAATACTAATCGTTGCCGTCGTTAAACTTTCGTTCGCATATTGATGAGATAATCCTTAATGGTTTTATCAAACGATGATCTAAGTAATTTTGCAACCCTTATGTGACAAGATCACTTTATATTACCCTTGTTCGAACCCTTCTCGAATATACCAGCCCAGTGTGGTCCGCCATTCAGGGCGTTCATATATGCCGAATCTAGAATATTCAACGTCGATTTCTTCGATTTGCCATTCGCGGACAACCCTGGGATGACCCCTTTATCTTACCTCCCAATCGTGACCGCCTCAAACTTCTTAACCTGAATACCCTAGGAAAACATAGAAATGTAGCTGACATTCTCTTCGATTGTGCTGCCCTTTAATAGATGGGGTGAAAAGTAACCTTCTTGACCGCCAGTATGCGCTGCTACTGCAAAAAAGGTTATGGTGCCTTGAAGCAGGGGTGTTGCAGATATTCATCTCCGCATCCGCAACAGCAGAACTTCCGCATTAAATTCAACATCCGCATCCGCAAAAAATCAAAGCGGAGCATATGCGGATGCGGGTGTTGCACAAGTCGAACGGTTTTTGAAAGTAAAAGACGCATTAAGTCTCTACATGAATGAGAGCGAAATTGACCCAATTATGCCAGGAGACTGGAAAATAATAGAATGCTGTGTTCAGTTGCTGAAACTTTTTGAAGAAGCGACACGAGAATTAAGCAGCTCTGAGATGCTCATATCATCTGTAATTCCAATAACTCAAATGCTTATGAAAAAACTGGATGACCATTCAACTAGATCATAGGACTCTGATCCGATTTCACCACTTTAAAAACGGAAATGTTTTCTAAATTCTTTGCCTTGGACGAAAATCATTTATTTTCTATATCCACTTATTTAGACCCACGCTACAACCACAAATTTTTCAAACCGTTGACAGAAGAGAAGATGAAAGACGAAATACTGAGAGCGCTCAAAAATCATCTTCATGATCATGACAGCACATTTTCTCCAAACTAGAACCAATCTAAAAGAATGAGAATGGGAGATTCATTGGATTTTGTGCAATCGATTGACCATTCTTCAGAACAACCTAGCACGTCCGGTACCACTAGGAAACCCTGTTTAAAAAGTGATGTGGAAGCGATGCTAGATTCGTCAAGTGAAAATGACGACCTTGTCCAAAGATTAGACAGTCCCGGAACAGACCTAAAAAGGAGCTAGTGTCATATCGCAGCAAAAAAACAGGACAAAATTATCGGAAAGTGGTGGAAAGATAGTAAAGAGTTTATGATGTTATCTGCAATAGCACGAAGAAATTTGTTACCTACCTCAGCCAGTGTTCCTATTCAACAATTGTTGCGGGACTAATTTACGGCCCTTTGCGAAATCGCCTAGAGCCAGAAAAGGCAGCCAAGTTACTGTTCATTAAATATAACGCACCTATGTTTATGTTTAAGTATTAAAAGTGTCTTTTCGTTTAAATAAAAATATTGGTTTCGAGAGTTTCGTGGTGCCCGCAACTCCACTACCGATCAAGTCTGCAGCGGCAGGCCCTCCGATGCGATTACAGAGGACAATGTTAAAAAAAATACATGAAATGATGTTGGCTGACCGGAAAGTGAAGGTGCGCGAGCTAACAGATACATGATACATGAAAAAGTTATCCTGCCGCTGGGTGCTGCGCATGCTCACTAATGACCAAAAACACGAATGCGAGAGCACTTCGAAAGAGTGTTTGGACTTGCTGATCCGGAATCGGACGGACTTTGGCGTCGATTGGTAAATGTTGATGAAACCTGAATCCACTATTACACACCAGATGAGTGCCCGGCAATGGACTGAAGCTGGCACGAGTGCTCCGAAGCGGCCGAGGGAGGCTCAATGGGTCGGAAAGGTTATGGCGTCGGTTTTCTGGGATTTTCATGGCAGACTCGTCTTGGATTACCCCGAAAAAGGAAAAACCATCAACAGCGAGTATTACTGTGCATTATTGGAGCGATTGAAGGCCGAAATCGCTGCAAAACGGCCCCACATGAAGCGAAAAAAAAATTTGTTTTTGCAAGGCATTGCGCCGGCGCATAAGAGCATCGCAACCACGGCTAAAATCAATGAATTATGGCTCCAATTGCTGTCGCATCCACCGTATTCGCCCGATTTGGCTCCCTCGGACTATCATCTCTTCCCAAGCCTCAAAAGATGGCTCATCAATAAAAAATTCAGCTCGCGCGAGGAAATCATCGACGCCACGGAGGAGTATTTTGCAGACCATCCGGAAAATTACTTTTCGGATGGGATCAAGAAGTTGGAAAATCGCTGGAATAAGTGTATCAAGCTAAAAGGGGACTATATTGAATAAAATAAAAAAACATTTAAACAAATTTTTTTTTTCATTCCCAAGGAGGTTACTTTTCACCCCACCTAGTACAATTCTATTTTCTTCAACACTAACCCCCATAATTTACGCTGTCATCGTCTCTTTTATATTCCAACCCACTGCCCCTCTTATGGTTCTAACTAACCAATCCTCCGCAAGCTCCGTAAGGTCAACTCAAACTTCCCCCTTTTTTATTTGAACCTGTGCATTTCTCATTTTAAACTTGATCTGCTCCACCATTCCCTTACTTCCTAAGCTTCAACTGTTGTTAGTTTTTAAGTCCAATTTATCTAAAGTTAGTTTAAGCTTGTAATATTCAAATGCCTCTTGCAAATCAAATGCTCGTCAGTTGGCAAAACGTCCCCAGGCGTCTTTGCCTTAAGTCATTTCATTCCCATTAAGTCGAAAAAATGTTTCACTTAAAACACCCAGCCATTCACCAGCGCCTTGTTCGTTTAATTGGTTTCCATTCTAAATGCACTCTTAAGCTTATCTCGAGAATCACTCGTACCTAATTAGCCATGCAACCACACAACACCACACAACACCAGAAAACACACAATCTTATGGCAATTGATATAATTTGAAATTTCATAGTTCCATCAGATCAGGCTAGCATCAGCTCAGCATGCACCGTTGCGAGTGCCTCTGCCACCTCAACTATCTATTGGATACCAACAAACCAAACTATCTGGCACACACTCATTTAAGATCTCCATCGTTGATAAGGAACAAAACGCCAGGCGTTAATTGGTCCTCCTTTGAATGCACCTCATATCGGTACGAGTATTCAGACCTGCCTACACATTTAGTCTAGAATTTATATCTATAGCTACATCCATTCCTCGTATATTTATCAAATATCTTCAAAACGAGCGATTTTCCATTATGTACACATAAACTCGAAATCACTCTCTTGCGCTACATACTCGTACACTCATATGGTCCGAAAGATACTTTGATTAACAAGATAAAGTCCCCATCCATATATCTCGGAACACATGCCTCACTGTGTATAGTGTATCATCAAATTAGCCGACCAAACGATCAGGACGAAAATTATTACCCCAATTCATATCAGACTTACATGTAAAATGAATTTAAAATTTAAATAAACCCTCCTCCTCCCTGCTCTTGGTGGTGATGGCGAAGGCTTGCACAAGCCTTATGTTTTCGATGGCAGGCAAAACAGGGCAAGGTAAGACGACAAGACGACGAAGAGTCGTCGTACGATGTGCACTCGCGCGCGGACATCATACAGTCGTCCAATCGTTCATCTTCCCACTCTCACCTTATTTATGGTCAGCATTTAACTAAATTCTCATTCTATTGCTCAATTATGTCAGATATGGCCCGGGATACTTCCCCTGAACTTATTGTATGCTGTGCCAAGTGATTAAACTCTTTGAATGGCTCTACCCCATCTCATCATCACCACGAGTTGAGTAGAATCTCTTGGTGTGTTGAGGGCAATTAAATTTGTAACGAAAACGAAGAAGAGTATCTAGAACCTGGAACCGAAAGGAATGAAAACACCTAGCCAAAAAGGTTTCTTAAGTGGTCCACCATATCCATCGCCGTCGAAGAGCATGTGGCATACGGTTTCGGTCCCAAAGGAAGCTGGCCATCGGTGTAAATCTTCTTCAAATGAGTGACTAAACGATCCGACAACAGACTCTACTAAATAATTTCAGATATCCGTACATACCCGCGCGTCGTGCCATGAGAGGTTAGCGCTGGGGCCAACCGGTCTCTCTCAGTGTCGGTGTTGGATCACTCGCTTAATGGTCGTTCTAAATGAACAAACCTTTTAATTTGCTTGTTTCTAAATTTGTTATCTGTGTCTTTGGTGGTGAACTGGTGATGATGCCAACGACGATGGTTCTATATATTCGTGGTTGGATGATACTAAATAAACAAAAAAGTATCTGTACCTCCAATGAGCTGAAGCGGAACGTGACTTGTGGTTCCCAATTGGGCCGAGGTGCGATATAATTTTTATTTTTTTTATTTCGGTTGTACTCGTATTCCTTTTTTTGGTTTTATTTTTCTTTGGAAAACTTTTGATTTTACACTTGAGAGATGTACCAAGACTTAGAGGTATAGCTTGTCTATAGTAATTTTAGAAAACGTGTCGTCAAAACGAATATCAATATAGGAGACGAGTTTTTAAACCAACATCTGCCAAGACATTGATCGTCGTAGTGCTTTTTCATTTAAAGAAAAATTCCACAATACCACAGGTCTAAATATTCAGACAAGCATTGTTTGGATAGAGTCTCCAGGCTTAGTCTCAGACCAAGTCCCTGAGGATTTCTTTTACCAACATTTTTCTGTGTTAAATAGAAAGTAGTAAACAGCGAGGAATGCCTGTAGGCTGATGCGGGGGAGGCCAAGGTAGATAGCAAAAACTCTAAAGGATTTCCTATTCAGAACAACAGTAAGGTCGTGGATCTTTTAGAAAAATCGAGAAGCATCTATGGTAGTTCTACTTACTCTCTCTCACAGCTCATCAATATCATTTCCCTCTACTTCATTGTGACTTGGAACAGCCTTCAGCCTTCTGACTCAATTCGGAGACGGCTTGTATTTTTGAAGTAAGTAAGTTGGAAGCGCTGAGAGGATACAGCAACAGGAATTTGGCTGTAGTTACAGACCTGGATACCTCACCGGTGTACTATATACTTGTCAGGGCGCTTTTTCAGTAGGGGTCGATTTAGGAGTGCAAATGGTGAGGCAGGACTGTGGTATTGCCCTGGTACAAGAGCCCTATACTTCTAATGGATTTGTTAGGGGCTTACCTGCAGGAATGCGGGTATTCCTTGATACCAGAGGTAAGGCCGCAATTATTGTAAGGGATGTTGACTTAGTTTGCGTGCCTGTTTCCTCTAGCGAAGGGGGAGTTTGCGTGAGTATTGAAGGGACGTTTGGCAGGATCTTTCTTGCAAGCGTCTACAGTAAGTACAGTGCAGAAATTGACTCATACATACAGTATATGGATGGTTTGTTTTTGCTAACCGGCACAGAATCCCTCGTAATCGGGGTTGACGCCAATGCGACCTCCCCTCTGTGGTTCAGTAAGGTATCCAGAACTACGACTGGTACCCGGAACCAGGCGCGGGGGGGGCTTCTTGGCGACTGTATTGTTACACGCAATGTCCAGGTCATCAACGAACCGAGCGAGATATATACTTTTCATGCGGTCAACGGTGGCAAGAGTGACATTGATGTTACTTTTGCCAATGAGGCAGCTGGTAGGGCGTTTAGTTTTAGGTGGCGGGTTAGTGCAGGGATGGGTGATCACAACTGGATCCAGTTTGAGATCACTCAAGAAGCAGCGGGTAGAGACACGGTTCCCGAAAGGAGATGGTGTGTGCGAGGCGCTGACTGGAATGTCTATGGTGCTCGTATACTTGCGGAGGTAACTTCTGTATCACCTCAGGTGTACGGCAGCTTAAACATTGACCGGCAAATCGGACACATCAACGAATGTGTATGGCGGGTTAATGATGAACTCTTCGAGAGGAGCCGCAGGGCCAATCAAAAGAGGGTAAATTGGTGGACCCGTCTATTGACTGAGAAGCGAAGGCTAGTTCGAAAACTAAGGAAGCGATTCCAAAGGGCTAGTGCGGCCAACGCTGAGAACCTGGCTCAATTGGGCATTGCCTTTCGGCGAGGTCTCGCTCAGTACAAGCGACTCATAGTCAGCACAAAAGAAGCTCACTGGCGGAACTTTGTGTCTGGAAATAGGGACGATCCCTGGGGCAAATTGTATAAGATTTGCAGGAGTGTCAAGAAGACAGTTGACATTGAAGGCATCCGTGTGGGTAATAGTGTTTTAACCGCATGGAGAGAATGCCTGACTGCACTGCTTGGTCAGTTCTTTCCGAGAGAGGAGCGCGTTGAGGACCCTTTTATTGAGGAGCCTCCGGTCCCTCCGGAATTAAGGGCTGGAGAGGCTGAGCAGGGTGTTTCACTTCTTCGTTCCAGGAGGTCTCCTGGAGCAGATGGAATAACTGGAGAGATGGTGAAAGCCATCTGGAAAGCTATTCCTGAATACCTGCCTTGCCTTTATAGCAAGTGTATTGCCTGTGGCTACTTCCCTCAGGTTTGGAAGGAAGCAAGGGTGATTGTGCTTCTGAAGTCCCCCGATAAGATTAGGTCTGATCCTGGATCATATCGGGGCATCAGCCTTCTTCCGGTACTTGGAAAAGTGCTGGAAAGGGTCATGGTGGAAAGGATTTCTGAAAGTATGACGGAACCAATGTCCCCATTCCAATTCGGCTTTACAAAAGGCAAGTGTGTAGAGGATGCTTGGTCTTTCCTCAAAGACAGAGTCCAGAGCAGCAGAGCCAGTGTTATTATTGGCATCTTTATTGACTTTAAAGGTGCCTTTGACAACTTGAACTGGCAGAGTATACTCACCAGGTTGAGAGAATTGGGCTGTCAGGAAATTGGGCTTTTGGGAAGCTATTTTTCTGGTAGAAGAGCGAGTGTGGTCAATGCACATGACAGCGTTTGCGTTGACGTGGAGAAGGGCTGCCCCCAGGGATCCATCTGCAGTCCTTTTATTTGGAACCTGTTGATGGATCCGCTTCTGTGGCGTTTGAATGAGCTCTGTGGTTGCTGCGCTTATGCAGACGACCTGCTCCTTATCCTTGAGGGTCAGTCCAGGGCTCTTGCGGAACAAGTAGGAGAAAGAGCTCTTTCAATCGTTTCTGAATGGGGAGAAAGCGTTGGCGTCAAGGTGTCAACGGAGAAGACTGTATCAATGTTGCTGAAGGGCAAATTGAAAACGAGACGTCGGAACCCTTTGATTCACATGAATGCCGTTAGCATTAAGTGTGTGGCTGAGGTCAAGTACTTGGGCATAACGGTGGGTGAGCGCATGAAATTCATGCCTCATTTCAAGCAAATACGGAAACGCATATTGTGTGCTGTAGGCCAGGTGAGGCGCATTCTGCGATCTGATTGGGGGCTTAACAGGCGTTCCGTTCGTGTCATATACGACGGTCTTTTAGTTGCCTGTGCAACTTATGGAGCGTCGGTGTGGAACGACGCGTCAACGAATGATGATTGCTGCCGTCAGATTTTGGCTTGCCAAAGAGTGGCATTGATTGGTTGCCTACCTGTGTGCCGCACTGTCTCCACAGAGGCAATGCAGGTCTTGTTGGGAGTGCCACCTCTCGATCTGGAGGCGATACGTCGTGGTATTGCCTTCAAGATCAGAAAAGGTCTCCCGCTAAACGAGCAAGTGACCGCAAGGTTGCGAAGCTCGGCCAGAAGCTATATTCTGGTACCACTGGAGGTCAGGGGCCCCTGGAACTATTGTTTCCAGCCTGACCTAGGAGTTGGCCCCCTTGTGGGAGTATCGTGGTGGCTGTGGTTTACACCCAAAGTCGCGGGGAGAGTAGAACAAATGGTGCTTGGACATCTCATGGTTGAGCATATGTCGTAGCCTGCATGGGAGAGCTTAGGTCTAAGCCCGAAACGCTGAGTGTCTGACCTTGTGAATTGTTTATTGTAATTGAAAATGACAATTTTTTTGGAAACTGCAATCTTTTGAATTTAATTAACACGGTTTCTCCAGTTCCACATCCGGCCGGAATTGTTAACTCTATACTAAAAGTTTTTAGACATTTAACTTGGAGACGTGTATCGTTGCACAATTTGGGTAGATTAAGGTTTTGCAATTAAATAACAGGACATCCTGCTTTTAAGATCAATTTATGTAGGGGCAAACAAGTAGGAAGGTTGCAAGCAATTAAGAAATTCAGTTGGGAATTGTACAGCCTCTTCCTGGTTCAGCACGGTGTCTACAGAGTAGTAAGTTTGAGCCTGTGTATTAATTTTAGAGATAATCAAGTCGTTCACTTTATCTACTTGGTCGTTAGCAGGTGACAAAATAGCTCTCTCCTTGAACCAAGTATTTGATTTCCTATTTTGAGCAACATCTATAAAAAAAATCCAGGTTTTCGTGTGTTGACAACGTTGTTTTGAGTTCCAATCTATTCACACACGGCCGGAGAAAACATCTTTTCCAGGAAGCATTGATTTCATCGGCACGTTTCTCTCTTGTTACCACTGCTAAGATTTGATGATAGTCGTCAGAGAACAATATCGTGCATCCACCCATGGGTGAATCCGTACTGCGCAAATTGAAAACTTGTTCGATATGGTAGCTTCGTTCCTAATTATTAATGAGCAGTCACGTATTCATTTTTCAGTATTGAGCTACAATTTGTAATAGTTTGAATTGATCGTAGCAATTTTCCCTTACATTGCGCATTCGTAAAATTTCGAAACACAATAAAGAAAACACTACTGTCAGAAAAACACGTAGAAAAACGACTCAGTTGGGCCAAGGAGAATTTGGATAGAGATTGGAACAACGTTATTTTTTCGGATGAAGCTTCTTTTTGGGCATGGTCTCCTATCACTCATACCTGGTGTACACAATCCAATAAATTAATCCAGCGGACCGTCAAACACCCGGCAAAGGTGCACGTTTGGGGATGTTTCTCAAAACAAGGATTTGGCAATTTGTTCATGTTTACAGATAACTTAAACGCACCCAACATGGTCAAAATTTATAAGAATGCTTTATTACCATCTGCCCAAAGGTGGCTTAAAAGAAGGAATGAGAATTGGTTACCCGAAACATCGCAGTCGGTTGTGCAGTGCGTGGAAACAAGAAAATGACGTCGATGTTTTACTCGTAGATTGGCCATCACACTCGCCGGATGCAAATCCCATTGAAAATGTTTGGGGGCATTCATGAAGCTAAAGCTCCGAGGAAAGAAGATCTCGACGGTAAAACAATTATCACGAAAAATACGAGTTGTATGGAGATCTTTGTCTCAAGATTATGCTTTAAGTTTAGTAATAAGCATGCCTCGAAGACTCCAAGCATTTATTTATAATGGAGGAGAGTGGACAGCATATTAATTGAAAAGCATTCAAGTAAATAAACAAAATAAACCAGTACAATTGATTTTTTTTTATTAGTCTATAACTTAATTCGTGCGGTTGGCTAAGAGATGGCGTAACTTGTATTATTCCTTTGGAACATGCGTTGGAAAGCTACTGTCATTGTACGTCATTTCCGTATACGTCATTCATTTGAAGCGTAAACAACAATAATTTTTTTTCATTCAAATATGTCGAACTTTGTGCCTGAAAAAGTGTTTTTGCGGGGAGTTTTTCTTCATTACTTTAATATGAAGAAAACTGCTGCCGAAAGTCATCGTATTTTGGTGGAAGTTTATGGTGAAAATGCGCTAGCTGAGCGAACGTGCCAAAAGTGGTTTGCAAAATTTAAAAGTGGTGATTTTGGCTTGGAAGACGATGAACGTCCTGGGCAGCCAAAAAAGTTTGAAGATGAAGAACTGGAAGCATTACTTTATCAAGATTGTTGCCAATCAAATTGTTTGGATATCACTCAAGCAGCCATTTCAAAACGCTTAAAAGCAGCTGGATATATTCAAAAGCAAGGAAATTGGGTTCACATGAACTCAAGCCGAGAGACGTCGAAAGGCGGTTTTGCATGCCCGAAATGCTGCTGCAACGCCACAAAAGGAAGTCATTTTTGCATCGGATTGTTACTGGTGATGAAAAATGGATCCATTACGACAACCCTAAGCGCAAAAATTCATATGTGAAACCCGGCCAACCAGCCAAATCACCGGCGAAGCCGAATATCCATGGCGCGAAGGTAGTGCTCTGTATTTGGTGGGATCAGATGGGTATGCTATATTATGAGCTGCTAAAACTGGGTGAAACCATCAATGGACAACGCTACCGAACACAATTAATCCGTTTGAAGAGAGCAGTAGCCGAAAAACGCCCGGAATATGCGACCAGACACGAGGCAATAATTTTCGTCGTGACAACGCTCGGCCCCACGTTGCTATTCCGGTTAAGAACTATTTGGAAAATAGTGGATGGGAAGTTTTACCCCACCCGCCTTATAGCCCAGACCCCTACTGACTACCATTTGTTCTGGTCGATGCAGAACGCCTTCACTGAAATACGGTTCACATCAGAGCAGAATGTCAAAAATTGGATTGATTCATTCTTGGCTGCCAAGCCGGCGCAGTTCTTTTGGGATGGGATCCACATTTTGCCAGAAAGATGGGGAAAGGTCATAGCTTCAGATGGGCAATACTTTGAATAATACTATTTTACATGTTTTTCTTAAATAAATATTCAAATTTTGAAAAAAAAACTGCACGAATTAAGTTATATATATATATATATAATTTTTGCCGTATACGATCTTATCAAACGGACTGTAGTAGTTTCCGTTAGTGTGTTGTCGCATTGAGAGTCGTCTTCCAAGAGACCCATCGCTTTGCATGCTGCTTTATAGGTATTATTAGTTACTCTTGCATAGTTCTGAGATGTGAAAAATATGATTGTCTCTTTACAATGTGAAGTAGCATTCCCAAGTGAAAACATTCACTGTTGTTGGGATGAACTTCATAGCATCAGTTTTTTTTAACACCAGGGTAACCCTTAACTGGGAACCCTTGTTTCTTCCGTTGCTAGGCTTTGATCCGGCCTAATTTTGTTCACTAACCATACCAGCAGATGGAGATGTGGCAACCCACGTTTATGCCACTCAACAGTGTACATGTGGCAACGTTGTACAACGTTGTATCCCAATTCCCGATTGCAACTAGCAACCAGCAGGAAAATGGTATTGCGTGGAGGGGTTCCATCAAACCGAATCGGTAGATTGGCTAGAGCAATCCCACAATTTTTGTTCTCCCAAAACTTAGTAAAAATTGTGCCGTATGTAGGCAATAATTGCCACAATTACGCCCTCAGAATTCATTGAATACAGATTTGTTGCAGGTAGAACTACAACATGTTTGGAAATGAAAAGAAAATTTGGATGCAAGTAATTCATATTTTTTGTTTTTCGACAACAGCGACATGACTAACTACTCTCGTACGAAATCCTAGATTGCACTGTCGCACACAATTTATCCCTGCTCAAACGTCCTAAAAATTGTGTTTATAAATTGCATCGTATGCAGGTGCTTTTTTCTACTTACAAAAGAACTTAATTAGGTTTTATTATATATATAAACGTTACGTGATTAATTATTTAAATGATGGTGTAGACCGCATTAAAATCCGTTGTGTAGTTTAGGAGGAGCTAGCGACCAAACAGACAGACACGGAAAGCGACTTTGTTTTATACTATATAGTGGTAATGATGTACATCTATTACCATCAAAACTGTGTGTATGGACCTTCGTTTGGAAGACTGGTGTTAGGTTTCATAATAAACAGTAAAGCATAATGTTTTCGTCCACTAAATAGACGACAGCACAGAATCCTAGATCGACTTTGAAGCCACCTTTGAAGATTCAATGTTTCCTTTTCTGGTACAATATTTGGCCGCAACCTTTCCTAAGAACCGGGGAATGTCACATGTCTTTATGGCAACAGGAGTACTGATGACATTGCTTTAGATGGCATGTCTATAAGACCTGATTCAAAATGCCGGCAGGGTACCAGGTCAACAGATATCAGCGGTATTGTGCCAAAGACCATTTCTTTCTAAACGATCGATGGCTTTGTGAATGTACATAACTCTAGGGAAAGCCACAGCAACCGAGAGAGATTTTTGAAGCCTGGCTATAGCAGGAGCTTTTCGTCTTTTCATGAAATCATGTTCCACTAGATAAAAAAAAGTCACACTCTCTAGAATTCTCTACGTTGCGGCCTGGTCAGAGATCATGATCAAATTCTAAAAGTACTTTGAATGTATCTGTTTAAATATGTCAGGCCTTTCTAATTTGACTTACACATAATCTATTCTCCGATGAGATTCATCAGAAGTTCATGAGTTTTGTCAAGTTATTTTAAAGGTTCTTGCCTTTAAGATCCAAATTAAATGGTAGTACCCCTTGATTAGTCGCTACCAAGTCTTACGAGACTGCGGTTCAAAGTATTCACATTTGACAAGAGAGAGTACACCATCCCAGCATTCAAGCCAGTAAAAAAAGAGTGGTTATAAATCAAGGCTTGAAAAGCTATTCAATGCGGGGTCGATGAACCATGAATTTTGTGAGATTTTTTAATGCCACTGACCGAAATTGCGGAGTGAAATAGGGGGCATGTAACTCCTAACTAAAAGTAAGACCACTTCCGTCTTCAAATATATGGATCCTATTAATTGTAAAGGTCCTATGGTTTACCACAGTTACGATGAAGTCCATTCTTTAATATACAGTCATCGTAAGGTAGCACCCTCCTTCGGCTTTGCATAAGTTACTGGTTCTTATGGAAGGAAATGGTATGCACAAGTCTGCCGATTGAGCTTAATTGACAAGGCCTACACTTAAAATTAATATGACCTAACCCTGCATTACGGATGGCAACGATTAGTTTAAGGCCTCGTAGAAGTAGCATCTTCCGACAGGTGCTGGTTTTTTAAATAACGAGAATGAGCCTCTGCAGCCGAACATCTTGCAGCTCTGCTAATAAGCCCTACTTCACGCCACCCCGTGGCGCCATCTGGGAATCTCACTAGAGATTGCGAAGTGAAGGGGGCAAATGGCGAGTTTCCTGCGCCATAAACCAGGGTTAATGTCGAAAACAAGACCTTATCCGGGCTACTCCGACATATTTGGAGCTTAGGCCGGTAAGGATTTCCAGGACTTAGTCAGGGTCTTGGAAAAGAGATGGTAGCGGACGAGCCCTATATGGGCCAACGGCAGCGCTCACATCCCGGAACGGGCGTAACCGACCCCTCGTCCTAGGGGCATTAAAAATGGAACTGGTCCTCCAGATTGGGGCTTGTGCCGCTGGGGTAACTGCCCGCCCATTTAAAAAACAAAAAATTACGAAGCTTCAACAACCCTCGGATATGGACGGATCTACTGTTGACAACCCACGCAAACGATTTAAGGAAAATGAACTTCGGATATGCACTTGGAATGTTAGATCCCTTAATAGATCACGTGCAGCCGAGCAACTAGCGGAGGCCCTAGATTGCTGCAAAGCAGACATAACCGCCATTCAAGAAATGCGATGGGATGGGCCGGACAAAAGGTAAATGAAAAACTGCGACATCTACTACGGCAATCGCTATCGACGACAAAAGCAGCGCTTATTTGGATGCGGATTTGTTGTCGGAGGCAGACTAAGACAAGAAGTCCTGAGCTTCCGGTATGTGAGCGAGAGCCTCGTAGCAATCCGCATTAAGCCTAAATTTACCAACATTAGCCTTATATGCGCACATGCCTTCTATGAGCTCCTTAACAAGACCTACGAGCAATGACCTAGCTATGACATTAAAATTGACGTCGGTGCCCATGAAGCTAAGCAAGATGAATATAACGCGGCGCTGCTTAGAAAGACTAGAGCTGCTCATGAGCTCTATGAGCAGAAGAAGAGAGACGAACACCGGCTTCTCAGGAGGAAGAAGTAAGAGCATGAGAAGCGCGCGATCGAGGAAATTGAGAGATGCTACTCCAGGAATGAGGTTCGGAAGTTTTACCAAAAGGTAAAAATAAAATGCCACGGAAACAAACCCCGAACCGAAGCCTGTAGAGATGAACAAGGGAACATCGTAGTAGAATCGCAGTCGATGCTGAGGATTTGGAAAGACCATTTCTGCAGACTGTGTAACGGCGATGATGGACCAAATACCGCTGTCGAGCAGAATCAACCTTTCAATTTGGACGATGATGCCCAACAATTCCATCCACCCGACCTCTATCTTATCCGCCGTGTTGTGTGAACGCCTGAAGCCGTTTGTCAAAAACCTGATAGGTCCATATCAGTGTGGCTTCAGGCCAGGAAAGTCCACCATCGACCAAATCTTCACACTACGGCAGATCTTGGAAAAAGCCCATGAACTTCAGATCGACACATACCACCTATGGTCTATGGCGCAGAGGCATGGACATTATTGAAAATGGATGAGGGTGCTGTTGGATGCATCCTTCCTTCCTTCCTTCAGGTGATTTTTTTCCCGTCAGCAAAGATGGTGGATGGAGAAGGAAATACAAGGACGAACTGTCTCAACTGTTCAGCGACATCGATTGAGATGGCTGGGTCATGTAGAGCGGATGGACACCAACGTTCCGGTGCAAAAAGTCTTAGCGACGACGGGTTCTATATCCTCGGATATGCAGACGATGTTGCAATCCTAATCAGGGGCAGATTTCAAGAAACCATCTCGGATCGCCTCCAGAGAGCACTTAACCTAGTCACTAACTGCAAAAAGGTTGGGCAAAGCACCATAGTTGCGTTCACCAAAAGAAGAAAGCGGGAAAAACCAAGAAATCCCACAATCATGGGCAAAGCAATTGAGTTCTCAAAAGAAGTCAAATTCTTGGGAGTAACCCTTGATGAAAAGCTCACCTGGAATGCTCACCTCTCCAAGGCAATAGACAAAGCCAGGGCTTCATTGTGGGCCAGCAAAAGTCTAGCCGGCAAAAATGGGGCATAAATCCCAAAATGATGCTGTGGATGTACACTGGCATAGCCAGATCCATTGTTACCTATGTAGCACCTGTGTGGTTGCATAAAACAAAACAAAACTACGCACATGCGAAGCTCAACAAACTACAAAGACTTGCTTATATTAGCACTACCGATGCTATGAGAACAATTCCTATGGCAGTGCTGGAAGTCATTCTTAACCTCCCACCCATTCATCTCCACATAATGAAGGAAGCCATAGCAAGTGCATATATGCTCATCACTGAAGATGAATCTAACAGATAGTTCACCCAGAGCTAATTTACAGACGGATGTCAACTTCAAAGGAATCTTCCCGGACCGTAGCAACTGGGGAGAGAACAAATCCACATTTGTCAAAGATTCCCTCGATCTAAGACATATGAAGGAGTTGGAGCCGGAGTATTCGGACTCAGTACAGGAAATAAATAAGTAACTCCGTTTTTCAAGCCGAAATTCACGCAATAGAGCTATGCAACCGAGAGAATCTAGGCAGACGAACCATAAATAAGAACATCTACATACTCTCGGATAGCAAGGCGGCACTGCTTGTAATCAAGGCACATGAAATCAGATCCAAGCTCGTATGGGACTGCTGATATACATGGAAGAGGGTGGTAGTAAGGTGATTGCGTATACTGATGACGTTGCTATAGCTGTCTTAGGAAAACATCTACATACGATTAACGAGCTACTGCAGTATAATCTTAACATATTAACAAGCTGGGCGGATTGCTGGTCACTGGGAATAAGCCCCCATAAAACCGATCTTGTCCTCTTCTCCAGGAAATACAAAATTCCGGCTATAGACCCTCCCTCAATTAACGGTACCAGCTTGGTTTTTTCCTAATTTTCGACGGGAAACTTAGCTGGAAGCCTGAGATTCAAGAAAGATTTTTTTCTCTTGCAAAAAAGCCATAGGGAACAAATTGGGCCTCCAACCTCACATCACCCATTGGCTATGCATCTCGACCATAAGACCGTACTCACGTTCGGGTTGGTTGTGTGGTGGATGGCAGTGAACTACATGAAGCTAAGTAAAGTCCAAAGAACAGCATGTCTGGGCATAAGCAGAGCCCTACGCACTCCTCCCTCGGCTGCTCTGGACACTCTGCTTCACCTTACACCCCTCGACATTTACCTAAGCAGACAAGTAGCCGCAATTGCAGCTATTCGTGAAGTCGCTCACAGTGGGCAAAAAAACAAATATTCTTAATGAGCTAGAAATCCTACCAGAAAACATCGACTACACCATACCCAAACAAGAGTTTTACAAGGGCTTCCATCTTAGCATTCCCTCCAGATCCTCTTGGGAGGAAAATACCTTCCTGGATGACAATTCAATTCAGTTCTACACCAACGGTTCAAAGGCTGTCAGTGGTGGTGGTGTTTTTGCCGATAAGTTTATCCTCAGACTCTCCTTTCCCCTCCCCAACCACTGTATTTCAGGCGGAAATTCTGGCAATTAAGGAAGCCCTATCCTGGCTGAAGAAAATTGAAATATCTGCTATGGATATCTGCATTTTTTCCGATAGTTAAGCCGCTATCAAATCTCTCTCATGCTCTATAAAATCAAGAACAGTCTTGGACTGCCGAACATCTCTAATGGAGATGGCGGAGCAGTTTAACATTCACCTTTGCTGGGTGCCGGGATATAGAGACATTCTAGGGAATTGTAGGACCGACGAACTTGCCAATATTGGAACCACTATACCTATTACGCCTGAAAAGGAAACCATAGGTATATCTATCGCTACATGCAAACAAAAAAAAAACTGGATGCTAATAGAAGAGCAATCCATAGATGGGCGGTTGGATCGACATGCTTAGCGACCAAACAAATCTGGCCAAAGCTTGATCTGAACGCACCATGAGCTTACTTTTTCTAAATAGAAAACATCTGAGCGCCATTACAGGTGTCCTAGGGGCCTTCTTCCAAGGCGACTTAAGTGACTCAAGCAACATAGACATTAAAAGTCTTCTACGCTTTATTAAGAGTTCCAAATGGTTTCTGGAGTAGGAGGATCACAGATCCACGTCGAGTCACAATGGGCCAATAGGCCTAAGTTGGTTGGCTTTTTTTTTTCAACAGATACTTAAACCTTACCTAGAATGGGACTGCATTTAGCTACTGGTAAGGCTAGCTAACTCAAACAGAATCCATCTCATTTTGGTGCCTGGACACAGCGGCCACGACGGAAACGAAGAAGCTGATATGTAAATTAGCCAGAAAAGGATCTGCGTCACAATTCATGATGCCCAGACGATTCTGTGGCCTACCCACCAGCATTGCTAAAAACAGTGTTAAAAAATGGCTCGAAGATAAGGCACCTTCAGTAACAGACAAGCCAAACTATTCTCGCCAAAAGCTTCCCAGAACAAAACAATACAACTCCTGAACCTAAACAAAAGTCAGATTCCAATGGTCACGGGCTTTGTGACAGGACCCTGTCGAGTCAAGAAACATTTAATGGTCATGGGAATAGCACAAGACAATATCTATACTCGTAGATTGGGCAACGAAGACGAAGAGTCAGCCGAACATATACTATGCCCCTGCAGCTGCCTAATCAGAACACGTCAACGTTACTTAGATAAGTTCTACTTGGAAGCAGAAGACATTTCTGTCAGTTACCCAAAGATCTGTCGACATTTATTGTCAAATCCTGTATCATGGTTGAACTTTAATTATGAGGTTGTGACAACAGGCCCAATTGAGGCCGCAGTGAGAAGGGCATATCTCCCACCCCTTACGTAATCTCAATCTAAAAAGTGTTGCTGTTTCTTTTGCTCAAGGTTTGCGCTAAAAATTTGGTAAGTCAATGGCGGTGGAACCTGGACAGTTCAGGTATCGGTGGCTATGACACGGAAACAAATAAAGCATAATTGAAGGGTATTCATGGTTGCGCCACTGGACATTGCCTATTTAAATTGTTGAACCTTCATCCACCGGAATGACTTCTTATAGGTGATAGCAATGCGTCCATTGTTTCAGTGAAATGATAACCTGGTGACTTTTTACAGGGGAAGGTTTCTTCTGAAACTTTGCTCATTTGAATGTCATTTATTGAAGTCTCATTGTCTTATGTTGTGTCAGCTCGTGACGATTTTTGACATCTTATTCTTTAGTCCTTCTGAAAAGATGATTTCACTCCTTTTCCTCGATTAGTTGCTTCAACTCATAGTGAACACTGTTCATCAGTTCATTGAGACAGACATAATTTCACCGCCTAATGCCCATTCCAAGCATCGGAATCATTAAACAATGAAAACCAATTATCCAAATAGAACAATAAACCGTGAAAGAAATCACCTCCAAAGAGATACATCCACTAACCCTAAATTTAGGCACAATCAGCCTCTAATCAACGAGCACTTTGCTCCTCATTTCGAATCGTTTTGATGTTTCATTTTAATTGGTAAGAAAGTCTTTAGTCGTAAACGTTGTCGCTTTTTGTTTATAAAACAGTTTGTCTCCAATCGTAGTAATGAGGGAACAACAGCCTTAATTAGTTCTTTTGTTTTAACGTTTTTTTTTATTATTGGGAAACCGCCTTCTTACTATCAACCAGTTGGCCATAACCGATAGTGCTCCGGAATCCAACCAACCCATTCCTTTTCAATTATCAGACTAGTTAAGAAGAAAGCACCTATTTCGGGTGACTTGCATTCCATCCAGATGAAAATCCGGAATTGGATTTGGAACAGAATGTGGAATAGGGAACCAATCATCTACTGAAGTAGTAAATCACATAAAAAAAGTCCTCTTGCATTCGATTAAATTCCCATTAACACAACTAAGAGAGTGATAATAATTTGAATGTTCAAATTGTTGATGCTACGAATGCCAGTGCCGAGGTTTGGATGCGATAAAATCCAAAGTCGTAAATCCTATTGAGGGACCACGATTACACATATTAGCCAATTCGAGTTAAATAAGAAACTTCGATTGGAAGGTATGTTCCCATGCGTTGGCACTCATTAAGCGCCACATTAACAAGTAACGATAGGTCAGCCGGCAGGCCAGTGTGATGCATTCTCTCACCTGTTACCGATCGTAACCAACGACACCTTTGCTGGATGGCGTACTGCAGTCGTGAAGAGTTATTTTTTTCTTTTTGGTTTGTTTTAGTTTTCGAAGAGCGGTGCACCTTTCTTTGGATAGAGGCCATAAATCTCGGCACATTAAATGTGTTTCATTAGAGAATGTGACCTCAGATGCCAGTTTAACAGACGACAACGAATCATCTCATAATCTACTTCAGCTGGACAGAGTGTGCTATGCATCACGATATCAGCCAAACCAAATATGTCAAATCGTTTTGTTGGAATTGGATTGGTTGGTTTTATTATTATTATTATTTTTGTTGTCGATTTATTGGAATTGGTTTATTGTTGAGAGATTTGTGGCAGCCGATATCGTGATGTCAACGTTGGATTGAGATAGAATTAAAGCAAAATTAAGTTGAAAGACAATAATAAACAAATAGAAAGTGTGGGAACACACGTGTCACTTTCATAAAGTGAACTTAGTTGCCATGCAGGGAGGAGTTTTTTCTTTTATTTATTACAACAGTAACTAACCATATAGGGACCTGCTAAGAGAGTTTTTGTCTTATCTCCCGTAGTGGTTCCTGGCAGGCATAAATGACAAGGACATGCTTGACCAGTAGCAATTATAACTGGCCTATGCCGTCATAGGACTTTCAACTCTATAGTTTCTTACTTTACTTCAGCTGGAGCTACAGTCCGCGGTGGACCTGGGCCTCAGTCAACAAGCGTCTCTAGCTAGCTCGATCCTTCGCTCGTTCCCTTCAGTTTTGCACTCCAAGCTGACTAAGGTCCCCATCAACTTGCATGTGCCACCTGATTTTCGATCTTCCTTTACTGCATTGTCCTTCGGGAACAGATTCAAAGACTTTTCGGACCGGTGCACTGGTGTTCGTCCGCTCTTAATGACCCAGCCATCTCAGTCTTTGGATCTTCACTCTTCTGGCTAGGTCCATGTCGCTGTACAGTCCATACAGTTCGCCGTTGTATCATCTCCTCCACTCACCGTCAATCCAGACGGGACCGGAAATCACTCGAATAATTTTCCTATCGAAGCAGCCAAAACTAGACATAGCTGGTTTCTATAGATTCTGTCATACGCGGCTTTAAAATCGATGAATAGGTGGTGTGTTTCGATCTCAAGCTCATGAGTTTTCTCCAAGATCTGCCGTAGCGTAAATATGGTCGACGGTGGACTTTCCTGGCCTGAAACCACACTGATATGGATCTATCAGATTGTTGACGTAGGGCTATGTTATGCGATGTTAAGCAGACTGATGACTCAATAACTGCCGCAGTTCAGAGGGTCTCCTTTCTTGAAGATCGGACAAACGATGTTGATGTTCCATTCATCATGCATACTGTCGTCCGAACATATTTTACACATGAGTTGGTGTATGCTCCTTACCAAGTCATCGCCTGCCGCTTTGAAGAACTCGGCGATCAGGCCGTCCGCTCCAGCAGCTTTGTTGAACTTCAGCTTAGATCACTTCATCAAGGTCGGGTGGACGGAATTGTTGGTCTATATTTAGGGTGAAATGTTCATTCTGCCTGGCGGTGGTCATCATCATCATCGCCAATATGCATTTTACAGAAATGATCTTTCCTAATCCTCAGGCTCGACTGCGACTCTACTACGATGTTCCCTTGTTCATCTCTACAGGCTTCGGTTCGGGGTTTGTTTCTGTGGCATGTTATTTTAACCTTTTGGTAAAACTTCCGAATCTCATACCTGGATTAGCATATCTCAATTTCCACGGCAGCGCGCTTCCAATGCTCCTTCTTTTTCCATCTGAGGAGCCAGTTTTCGTCTCTCCTCTTCTGCAAAAAGAGGATATGAGCAGCTCTAGGTCTCCTCTGCAGCGCCACTTTGTATGCATCTTGCTGTGCAAGCCAGTAGTCGTAATGAAACAAAGAGTTTCGTAGTGGTGGTCGAGTGAAACCCAGAACTTCAGTAGCGGCGTGTCTAATGGCTGTTTTGGCAGTGTTGCCATTGGTCTTCGATGCTTGATGCTGGTAGCAAGGGACCTCTTAAGAGATTAAGAGACACTCGATCTGAAAAGCACTTGGCGATCTCTTGCGATTGTAGCCATCTGACGTCGAATTGCCTCACAGCATTAGCTTGTCTTGGCGTAGTTTGGGATATCCCCAACCGTACCTAGGCTACAACAAGGTAAACGTCCGAGTCGATGTTGGCTCCTCGGAACGTACGGACATCCATAATGCTGGAGGAGTGTCTTGCGTCGATCGCAATGTGATCAATCTGGTTGACTGTTGATTGATCAGGAGTTCTCCAAGTCCCCTTGTGTATGTCGAGATGTGGGAACCGCGTGCTAGCTATGACAATGTTTCGCCCCGCCGCAAAGTCGATTAGCCTGAATCCGTTATCGGAGCTGGTGTCGTGCAGTCTATATTTTCCGATCGTTCCACCAAAGAAACCCTCTCTTCCTAGCTTTGCATTAAAATCGTCGAGGACAGTTTTAATGTCATAGCTAGGGCATTGCTCGCAGGTCTTGTTAAGGAGCTCATAGCTCCTTGGTGTCATCATCTTTCTCCTCTGTTGGCGAATTTAGCCTTGATGCGGATTGCTACGAGGAGCTCGCTCACATGCCGGAAGCTCAGGACTTCTTGTGTTAGTCTGCCTCCGACAACAAATCCGCATCCAAATAAGCGCTGCTTTTGCCGTCGATAGCAATTGCCGTAGTAGATGTCGCAGTTTTTCATCTTCTTTTTGTCCGGCCCATCCCATCGCATTTCTTGAATGGCGGTTATGTCTGCTTTGCAGCAGTCTAGGGCCTCCGCTAATTGCTCGGCTGCACGTGGTCTATTAAGGGATCTAACATTCCACGTGCATATCCGAAGCTCATTGTCCTTAAATCGTTTGCATGGGTTGCCAATAGTAGATCCGTCCGTATCCGAGGCTTGTTGTTGTTTCGTAACTTTTTAGTTTTTCCATGGCCGGGCAGTTACCCCGGCAGCACAACCACCAACCTGGAGGGCCAGTTCCATTTTTTGATACTTCTCGGACGAGAGGTCGGTTGGACCGATAGCCAGTAACCCGTTCCGGGATGTGAGCGCTGCCGTTGGCCCTTATAGGGCTCGTCGCCACCATCTCTTTTCCAAGACCCTAACTAAGTCCTGGAAATCCTTACCGGCCTGAGCTCCAAATATGTCGGAGTAGCCCGGTGTTTTGAAATTGTTTCCACAGTTGATTCTATCTGGGGAATTCATCCGCTGTCCTATTTATAGTGCTGCTATTTTTGCTCGCTAGTCAGCACTCGCACTTGTAAGTTTAGCAGCTCCAGCCCAGATGGATATTGACCAGTACCCGGCGGTTGCCACGTGAAGGTATTTTAAGCACAATTGATGTGTGGAAGATAGTTCCAACACTAGATTCCGCTAGATTGACATCTACAGCACCTAACTACTACGTATGGAGTTAACACGTACGAGTATATACTCTGCTATTGTGATAAGAATATAATCTTTTCTTTTCTTAATTTGAATCATTTTACGACTTTATTCGCTTTAAACTCGATCTGTGACTAAAGCCTCTTAGTATTGCACCTTACAAAACTACCAAAGGCAAGCCAAAGCAGGACCTATGGAAATATCAAGTTGGTCGACAGCAATTTGAAAACTTTGCAGTATTTGCTGCAGAAAAAAAGTACATATCTACCAGTTTTTATGCATTCCAAATAAACTTATTTACTACAAAGATTCATCCGAAGAATGTATATGCGTTTACTTGAAGTAAATACTTAATTTTTAGTATTTACTCCATTTTTATGCTACCAAAATTTAGTTAGAAAATCTTCAGTTAAAGCATTTACTATTTTTTATGTATACGACTACTTGTGTTGCGAATGGATTAACATGTTCAGAAGCGTTGAAAATGTTGAAGAAAGCCTACGAGGACTCTGTTATATCGATATCAATAGCATTTTAGTGGTAAAGATCTTTCAAAGAGGGCTGTGAAGTGAAAACTTGCCTCATCGGATACTGATTTGCTCAGTTTTTTCATATTCGTGGTCTTATTCCCTCAAAATTTCTTCCGGTCAGCCAAACAGAAAATAAAAAAAAATATTATTATAGTGTTTGAGGAAGAGTATCCGCCGAAATGGATCGAATTTGTTGTAGAACAACTCTTGAAGTTTGCATTACAATAATGCACCATCGAACAAATTCATCCTTGTGAGCGACTTTTTAACCAAATATGCAACCAATATGATCAATCAAGCGCTTTGTTGCCACTTTGGCGGACCCGTTTTGAGTCGTTTCAGGAAAAGAATAAAAATTCGCTGAGAGAACTTAAGACAACCATGGAATTAAAAAACTGGATTAATCGTTAGAAAGAATGTGCCACTTCAAATGGAGCCTACTTTGAAGAAGACAAAATAAATTTTTGATGATTATTCGATTGGTGTTGTTTTCATAAATTTAAGTGACTTAGCTGCTCGGCATTGCGTTGTAGCAATGCGGTTAAAAGCAGTACCAGCACCTACCAAATTAGCGCCGTATACCTGCAGCCTGTTGTGAGCACATGCAAGTTGATCATGAAGATAGTGTTTCGTGTTTCATCAATACGATACTTTGAAAGCAAGCGTCGCAGGATGCTGTGCCATTTATGCCTGACACACTTAGGCTCTTAGCAAAAGTGCCATATATATATTGTGGTCACCCTCTTGATGGTTTTTTTTTTTTTTTTTTTTGGTTGCGTCCAAAGGATTTGTAATCTTCGAAAGATACTAGTTGCCCGTGCTACTAGCATGCACGATTCGCGGGATATGTTTTTCCAGTGCCTCGCGCCTCACGTACTAAACCACACCCATGTACTCTTGTACCACTCTCCCGCGGGACTGCCGTTAGGTATTACTTCGCGTGGCTGGTTAGCAACTCATGCTAAATCATCAACGTCAACGTCTGCCACTTCGGCCCTTCTTTGTCTTTCGGTTCTTCTTAGCTCATTTTGTACGCTCGTTATGTATGAACATATTTCCAGCCAGTCGTCTTCTGAGCTCAACATACGCTCTATGAGAAGTTGTGGAATGGGTTAGTTCACTCTTCCTCCTGAAAATCTTCATCTGGGCATTCGGGGCATAGAGGCGAGCTATCGTGGCCGAATCTGTGAAGATAACTTCGATAGCCGCCGTGCCCGGACAGGAACTGCGTGAGGTGGTAGTTTCAGTCCCCGCTTTTTCTTCTTGTCCAGACCTCGATGTTTGGGATCAGTTTGTGGGTCCATCTGCCTTTTGCCGTGTTATCCCACCGGACTTGCCACAGTGCTAGAGATGTTGCCCTTTCTTCTTCTTTTATCCTTTTTCTTATGATGGACTCTTGCCTGTTGACAGTTAGCCTAAGGTAGATCCTTTGCATTTCGTTAGCGAGAATGTCGATGGGAATCATTCCCGCAATAACGCAGGCTGCTTCGTCCGAAATTGTTCGGAATCCGCTTATTGTTCTCATTGCGCAGAGCCTGTATGCTGACGAGAGCTTCCTTCTTGTTTCCTTAGATGTAAGAGCCCCTGCCCAGACCGGTGCAGCGTATATCAGTATTGAGCTGACCACCCTGGATAACAGAATCATTCTGCCGTATCCAGGTCCACCGATGTTTGGCATAATCCGGGAAAGAGCTGCCTGCATCTGTGACGCCGTTTTGCTGGCGTCCTGGATGTGCGTTTGAAAGCTTAACCTGTTGTCGAGCGTTACTCCTAGGTACATTAATGACCCCTTTGATCTAATTAGTTGGTTTCCAACACGGATGCATATTCCACAGTCTTTCGGCTGTTTATCAACACAGCCTCGGTCTTGTAGTCAGCTAGTTCTAGCCCTGCAGACTCTAGCCAATTCTTGATTCTGGCTACTGCTTCATCCGTAGTGGACTCTATCTCATGGATATGTTTGGCCACAGTAACCACAGCGATATCGTCAGCAAAGCCTATAACCTTAACTCCTTGTGGCAGCGTTAATCGGAGAACCCCGTCGTACATTATGTTCCACAAGAGGGGTCCAAGAACCGACCCTTGTGGTACTCCCGCGGTGGTGTTGTAGTACTTAACGCCATCGTCAGTATGGTATCTTAATTTCCTGTCGGTAAGGTAGTTTGCTACTATGTTTAGCAGGTAGTACGGCGTTTCCATTCTGACCAAGGATCTCCTAATGCATGACCAGCTTGCCGAATTGAAGGCATTTTTAACATCAAGGGTCACAACCGCGCAATATTTCTTCGTCCCACCTCTCCATCTTTTTCCCCGTATTGCTTCAGCCGCTGTATCAACTACCGCCTTAATGGCATCGACGGTAGAACGCGATTTTCTGAATCCATACTGGTCATCAGACAAAGCTCCTTTATCTTCTGCCACCTCGAGTAGTCTGCAGTATATGATCCGTTCTAAGATTTTTCCCATTGTATCTAATAGGCATATTGGCCGGTATGAGGACGGTTCCTCTGGTGGTTTTTTCCCTTTTGGGAAAAGGGAAACCAGGTGCTGGAGTTTCCACGACCTCGGGAATACCCCTTCCTCCAGACACCGTTGCATCGTTGCAATAAAAAGCTCCGGTCGTTTTCGAACGGCCGCTTTAACCGCCACATTCGGGATGCCATCGGGTCCGGGCGCTTTGTTGTCACCTATCTTCCTGCACGCTTCGTATAGTTCCTTCGGCGTGATTGCAGGGATGCTTTCCGAACTTGTGTCTCTTGTGGTGATGATCAAAGTTGACGGCCTATATGGGAATAAGTGCTCAACTATTGTCTTCAGCATTATTGGGCAGGATATTTGCGGGGACATACTGCCCTTAAGCTTCTTCATCACCATCCTATATGCCATACCCCAGGGGTCTAGGTCTGCCCCATCGCAGAGTTGTCTAAAGCATCTCGCCTTGCTCTCTTTAATGGCCTTTTCGAGATCTCGCCTTGCTAATCTGAAGATAGATAGCCTTTCTTGAAACTTTGGCCTTCCCCTGCATCGCTGGGATCTGCGTCTAGCCCGGAGGCAAGCTGCTCTGAGCGTTTTAACTTCGTCGTTCCACCACACGGTGCCCCTCTGTTACTGGCAGATCTTCTAGGCATTGCTGCATCAAACGCTGTGGTAATTGTTTACGTCAATTGTTGTGACAGTGTCTCCGCTGTTTCGCTGCTGAATGCAAGTTCGGTATTCATCATTTCCTCGAACGTATCTTTGTCAAAGTAAGTGTCTTTCCACTTTGGCCCTGTTAGCTTGGGGGGCTGCCTGGACTTGTCTTTGTTCAAGCTAAATATGATTGCCTGGTGATCGCTGTGCGTATATTCTTCGCTAACTTGCCATTTTGTTTTGCGCAGGAGTGAGTTACTCATAAAGGTGATATCTACTCGTATGATAGACCCCTTGCCTGCTTTCCGAAATGTGTTTTTTGCACCATTGTTCGCCAAACTCACATCTAGTGTTGCGAATGCTTCTAGTAGAGCTCGACCCCTTGCGTCCGTTATCCTGCTGCCCCATTCTGTAGCCCATGTATTGAAATCGCCAGCAATTCTAATTGGGCGTTTTCCTCGCGCGTCAGCTACAATGTCATCCAGCAGCTTCAGGTAAGCCCTAGGTGTTAGGCTAGGGGGTGCGTAGCAACTATAGAAGTGGATGCCGTTTATCCTAGCGGTTACGAAGTACTCCGCTGGCCCACCGACTTTTTGCATGGCGTGGCTTCCACAGGTTCATATCGCTGTCTTCTTTGAGATATCGTCTATCCAGCTACAACCATTCAAAGATTTGTTGGGCTCACTAACTAGGACAATATCTACTTTTTGTTCCCTTGTCATCTGCACCAGCAAGTCCTGCGCGGCCGCACAGTGATTTATCTGGTTTATCTGGACGACCTTCATCATACTTTGTTCGTCAGGGCCTTTTTGAATACCGGACACTGGCCGCTACCAGCCACGTGTCCAGCGTTATCAGGCTTGTCCTTCTTGCACCAGAAACATAGAGGTTTCTTTGCACAAGCCTTGGCAATGTGACCTTCTTCCCCACATCTTCTACACTGCTTGGATCGGTCATACTCGCTCTTGCAGTGACGCGCCGTGTGCCCGAATTCTAGGCACCTAAAGCATTTAGTTAGCACTAAACGCACTCGTATGCGGCAGTTTACCCACCCAATCTTAATCTTGCCCGACTTAAGCATCTTATTTGCGCTGTCTACTGGCAACCCGATCGTCGCGACTTGCGTGCCTCCGTAGGCCTTCCTTAGATTCAGGACGTCTGCTTCACATACCTCTTCAGCTGGAACTGCGACTTTATGGCCTCGCAGATATCTCTCTTAGTGGATCGGTGGGTCAGTGTCCGGACCTCCGCGTTGGCGCCGAGAGTTTCCCCGAGTATCCCCTTGAACTGCTCGGTTTTCTCACCTTACTTCTTTAGTTCGAACAGGAGGTCACCTTTTTGGGTACGTCTTATTCTTGTTACCAACTCCCCCAAGTTGCCAAGCTTGGGATCAGCCTTAACCTTGCGTAATATCTCCGCATACGATAGCTCTCCCTTAGCTGCTACCACAATTGCATCGGGTCGCGTGTTCTCCTTGGTAACTATTTTCTTTTTGGGTTCCGCCTTCTTTTTGGTAACAACTTTTGACCACTCCTTTTTATCTTCGGTTACCGTCTGTCCGTTATTCACGGCCTTGTCAGCCTTTAGAGGCTTGATGTTAGCACTTTTTTCGACTTTGCCGGTATTCTTGCTTTGCTCCGGGTTAGCTTTCTCCCAGTGGCTGGTGGCGGCTTCTGACGACGTTTTGAGCTCGGTGTTTCGCCGTTGGGTTCCGTTCTCCTTTTTGAATCCACAACTGCCGCTTTAAGCCATGGTGAAGTCTGTGAGCTATTATTTTTTCTTATGACTTCCTTGGCCATGTTATCGTGCATCTCAAATGCCGAGAGCTCGTAGAGTGCCTTAATGTTTTCGATGGCGTCTCTCATTGGTTGGTGGATGGAGCGCCTCTTACCATCTTCTAGCATTTCCACCAGCGTTTTTATCTGTTCTCCCAGTTTATGGAAGACTGTCTGGGTGATTGGCTGGGTGATTAATTGTGGTTCCGAAGCTGGACGCATTGGGGGAGCCACACCTTCTTCCATATACATTTGAGGCGTCGACGCCTTAACAATGGGCGATCTCTGCAAGGCAGAACTTCTCTGGAAGGGGTTCACATAGTTCTCCCCATTTTCTTCATTGGTGTTTTTTTGGTTTGTTGTCATCATGTCTATTGGGTCCCCACTCAAAGCCGTTATCAATATTCGGATGTGCAGTCACCTTATGATCCCATGGTTATCTATGCGAGCAGTGAGGCCATGCCAGGGTTGACACAAGCCCTTATAGGGTCGTGTGCCAGAGCCAGATCGGTGCTAAACAGGAATGTTACATCTGTACCTACACCACCAACTTAATGGCGACGAAATATTGAGCGTTCTTTGAGGCCTGCCAGAGTTTTAACGGGACGGGGGCGCTTGCAGCATAAGCCTGAAAGCCATTTCCGCAAAATTTCACTCTTGCTTACTCAGGTAACAGAATACTGCAAACGTCAGCCCTCATAGTTGTCATTCCGATTCTTTTTCCAGTATGCCATAATTAAGACCTTACTGGGCTCAGTCTTAATGTTTTAAGGTTATTCTTACCATTTATTTTTAATATAGTACTAATTTTATAGCATTACACTGTAATATAAAAAAATATATATATGTGCGTGCAGTCCCTTTATGGTGAATAAACTGCAACTTTCACCTTGTGGCGGGTACCGCCGGATCTCGCCATTTGTTGTATCCCTCGTTGCCACCTTGTGGGTGGGAGGCACTTACTTGGAAGACGGTGCTTGCTCGTCTTGTCGCAGAGAGTTCTTAGGGGTTCCTTTGACCTTTTCAGTCAAGCCCTCCTTCTCCGCCCATCTGGTTGGGAAGCTGCTTAATTGGGTTTCGCAGTTGACCTCCTTCTAGTGTGTTCCGTTAACAGTGCTTTATCGGATGTATTACCTCAGCATCATTCAGGGTTGAACACGGAACACGAATGGATTTTAGTCGCCTCTTACGACAGGCATACCTTACCTCAGGTCTATTCTAAGCCCGACCGGAAGGGGGGACACCCTCTTGATGGTGTCCCGAAGCATTTGCTTTGCATACCACCATCTGCAAGATATTCTATAGAGTTAGAGTAGTTTTTGAAAAATATAGGAAGGGTATTTCTATGCATTCTGGAAAAGGGTTCATAGTATCAACAATGTCATGCTGTTTGGCTTGGGGAAACCAAGATTAGGGATGGCTTTGCTAATGATGTGACCTATGTGGGCACGGATATTTGGTTTGGTGTCACAGATCGCGTATTTATGTCACTATTGGAGCAATATGATCTAAACCTCTAGGAAATTATTGGGAAACCAAGACTAAGATAACCCGTTTCAGCCTTATTGTACCAGAAATTAGTTAGAAGGATACAAAATGTGCCGAAAGATTTCGTTGTTACGCATACTCTGACGCGTTTATGTCCTACGGGCTCGAAAGGAACACTCTTAATCATAAAGTAATCCACTTTAATCTGTAATATAAGATGGAAATCCATGAGCCTTAGTTTGACAAGGATAAGTCTATGTACATATGTGAAACCCTATTGAAATTTTTTCTCAAAGGAAAAAAAATTTAAGTTACAAAGCAACAACGAGCCTCGGATAATGACGGGTCTTATGTTGAGAGCCCATGCACACGAATAAAGGACAACGAGCTTCGGATATGCACGTGAAATGTGAGGTCTCCTAATAGGCCACATGAAGACGAACAAGTGGCGGAGGCCCTAGACTGCTGCCAAGCAGACATTACTTATTGACGGAAAAAGCAGCGTCTATCCGCTATTGGAGGCAGACTTGGGTAACAAGTCTTGAATTTCGGGCATGTGAACGAACGTCGCACAGTAATCTGTATCAAGGCTGAATGTGCCAACCTTAGCCTTATATGCGCGTGCGCCCCCACAGAGGAGAAAGATGACGATACCAAACACAGTTTCTATGATCTCTTGAACAAGAATTATGAGCAATGCTCTAGCTAAGACTTTGAAACTGTCCTCGGCGATTTTAATGCAAAGCTAGGAAGAGAGGGCATCTTCGGGAGTACTGTCAGAAGATATAGCATGCAAGACACCACCTCCGAAAACCGGTAGAGCTAAAAACGATCTTCGGCACAATTAGAAGTAAGAAATCAGTGGGAACCGATGGAATATCGAACACTGTGCTTCGACATCTCCCACTAGAAGCGGTTGACATTTATACCACCCTGTTTGGGCCAGCGCACACTGGACTAATTGCCCCGGGGTTACCCCGCTGTAAAACTGGTTTTATAGAAGAGGGAGATGAAGTGTGAAGAGAAAACGGGGTAAAATTTTCATCCAGCGATGAAGCGGTTGAACATCGGGATAAAACCAATACACACGTAGGTTGTCAATTTTAAGTATAAGAAAATTATCAGGAATACTACTACTAACAAAATCGATTAATATGTATACACAATTTTACCCCGAAATGTTCATCCCGTGTGCGATTGAAGTAAAAGATACCCCAGTTTAACCCCGGGGTAAAGTTAGTCCAGTGTGCGTTGGCCCTTTAACAATCCAATGAATAATGCACATTATCCAGCGCATTGGAAAACTGCGGTGGTACATCCCATCCCCAAAAGGAATAAAGACACCTCGAATTCGGCGAATCTCCGGTCGATCAGTCACTTCCAAACATCAGTATGGTTTTCGAAAAAGTTATCAAGTGGGTTGAGGACAGAAATATAGTTCCGGATAATCAATTCGGTTTCAAAGCGGGGCATGATGTCATTTTAACAAACATATAGATATTGCTGTGGCCAGAGCCAAAGGTGCTTTTACCCTTACAAAGAGACTGTTTTATAACAGGCAACTCAATGCGAGGGTATATGTATTTGGTTGTCCCGTGGGGTTTAACGTGAGAGCAAGTCATTTGGAAAAGATTCGGGTGTTTGAGAGGGCGTGCCTTAGGACTTGTCTTCGCCTATACAGAACACCAGAGTCTGAGTACATAAAATTCTATCGCAATGAGGTCTTGTACAATAGGACTAACCTAATAAGAGTGGGCAATTTTGTTATTAAGTTGACTCGAAGGCACATTGCAAGAGCAATGACCTCGTCGAATAGCCTGATCTCTGGGGCTTACAACCCCAATTATATGTATCACGAGAGAGTTCTTTTTGACGGCTTTATTCCTCCAGAAGCGTTCCTCTAACTCGGCATGAAAGGTCTTTTGGTGGCTTGTTGAAGGAGCGGAACTTACGTCGTCGAATTTCTCTAGCACTAGGTAGCTTTGCTAAGTAGCAGAGTTGGCAGCCTAATTTTTTGCCGTGACCGACTTACATAGATTTAGGTAGGATTAGAATAGTTTTTCAGGAAAAAAAAATACAAAAAATAATTATAAAACAACAAAGAGACGGGTAATCTTCGGGTAACTTCTGAACAAAAATAATAATACCTAAATGACAAGATAATTTTAAGTAGCTTAAGTAGCCTAAGTAGATTAAGAATAATGTTAAGGTAGTTTTTAAGTTTTAGTTTAAAAAAATAAATAAGTCAATTTACTAAGTTTTTGTCATAAAACTATTTTCTTAGTTTTAATTGTGATTAATACAAAATAATTTAAAAATGAAATGTACGAAACGTCGGAAGACAAAATTTAATTTTTAGGTTTAACTTAGAATGTCCCCATGGGACCATTAAGTTAGAATAAGATAATTTTAAGTTAATTAAGTAAGAGTTATTGAATTAATTAATTAAAAAAATGCTTATAAAATGAAAAAAAAAAATGCAAATTAACAAAAATGGATGGGGATGCTCTTGGCTGCTTTAAGAGGAAAACCTTTCGTGTGATTTTCGGTCCGGTCTTCATTGATTGATAGTGGATGAGAAGATACCCGTACAACTACGAACTGTGCCTTCTGTACAGCGACATTGATCAAAACAGAAAAGTAAAGAAAATTCTTCGAATTTGCCCCGAGGGACAGCTCAGTAGAGGAAGACCGAGACTCAGGTGGGGCACGTAAGTTAAAGAGGACCTCAGTCAGCTTAGCGTGCGGGACTGGAGGTAGCTAGCAAGAGAACATGCTGGCTGGAGACGCTTGTAGACTGAGGTCCAGGTTCACCCCGAACTGCGGCGCCACCTTTAGTAAATTCAAGCTTTTCTTAAATCGGTAGTTTTTACTCGTACATTGTTTATTACTTATACTCCTAGTGCTCGTCTTTAAGCTTTTCGATCTTTTCTTCCACTTATGCGGACGTAAGGTCCACCGAAATTGATGACGTTTGGGGAGAACTACTTAAGTAAGAGAACTATAGTAGATCAAGGCCTACGGAGTAGTTTGCTTGATTGGCTAAAGAATTGATCAAATATAGAAGTGTAGTGACTATCCGATAGCCATCAGAGAATGTAGAGAGCTATAAAGTGAAGAATAAACTGTGATTTAAGTAAGTAGTTCAAATTATTGTGAATCACTATATTCACAAACACTACAGAATCGAGTGTAAACAAAGGCGAAGTTATAAAAGCCTACTTCGGACCGTAATCTATCTAGATGGTACATTTGGTGCTTCATAAAAGCAAAGGCCTTTACAAAGCCTATAACATACAATGGCAAGTTAAATAATCTTGATAAAAAGAGTCAACATAAAAGCAGCATATGGAAGTTCTCTAAACTTTTCCAGAACTATTTTTTATTTCGATTTTTAGCAGAGCCGACAAAAAGTCAAATGTCTCCCTAACTTCCAAGAGGCATTAGATTGACAATATTCAGAAGTTCAATTATCAGTTTAGGTAGTTTAAGCCTAAACTTTAGTTATGATAGTTTGCGTAAACTTAGTAGTAATGACAAACGATACAGAAGAATCATTTCATCGGAATTAGCTATCGCTTAAGATTCTTCGAGAATTTCGGACTACCTCTGTTGGTTTTCCCTCGTCTACGTTAGTAAAAGTCATCCAGGAAAATGCGGGTCCTGCCCCTAAACATCAAGCAATTAATACCTCCTTTTATGGAAATACTAACCGCAATTGTAATGTAATTTACTAATTAACACGACAAAATAAAGAGCGCCATGTACGCATGCGCAGGTTGTACGAAATCTGTACAAGTCGAAGCAGGTAGAAAATGCACCCTTTTTAAGTGAAAAACCCAAAAACAGTAAATTGCGACTACTAATTGATAAAAAAGGGTCAAATACCTAATTGCGAAACTTTCACTATAAAAGCCGAGTACTTGCAAAAGTCGGCACATTCAAACTCGAACCGTCAGTATAACCAGAGACAGTACAACGTTTTATCATGGATCAAACCACACAAGATCCTATCGCACTTGTAGATATTAACAACACCAAGGACTTGAGCAGCTACTTCGGATTTGATGTCCAAGCTAACCTTCGCAGGATGATCGTCAACTTAGAAGGAAACGCTTTTAAGATAGTAGTCCACTCAAAAGGATCACCATCCGAAGGGGAACCAGTCTATTTTATTGAGTTTGCCATGAACGAAAAATACAAGGACCAACCACAAAACCTAAATGAAACCGAAGTCGATGATCTCGATGAATTACTAGATCATATAGAGTTTTTGCAGAAAAGTTACGACCAAGTCATGGCTCAAGTAAAAGCTAAAATTAAGGACCTCCAAGTGCAATACAACAACGACGACTACCAAATAACTTTAATTAAAGGAAAACTTGGGCAAACTAAATCAAAACAAGGACCAGTACCAGATAAATCAAGTAAATCAAACGAAGAAAATTCATTTGAATCAACTGTTGAACCGAGTAAAAGAAAACTAAATTTCAATAATGCAAACTCGCACCTTCCACAAAAACAAATTTGCACGGAAGAGTTCCCGAAAATCTCGGATGAATCCCCTGAAACTCTGATTATTGGACCGAATGGAACAGAAGTATCTCGTAGGGATTTCGATAGAATTTCTCGGCACAATCATGAGCGAGCAACGAGGAAACTTTGTAAAATAATTTTTGGAGATCAAGTATTGGCTTCCCATTCATTGCCTGCCGACACATCACCCGCATTCGAAAGAAGCTTGAGTCCAAATGAGGGACAGCTAGACACTCAAAAGACCGAAGATATCATTTATTTGGTATGCACCAAGTTTAATGTAAGCCAACAGCTTGTACGATCGACTATCACTACCAAGTGTGCAGATGCAATGAGGAAACTTAACCGCCGTGCCGTAAAGTATGGATTTTTATAAAATGTAAATTTTGGTTTTAATAAAAATATTGAAATGCCGAGCCGTCTTTGTTTTGTGTGTTTCTTGCATGTTTTGTTGCAGGTGCATAGTTGTTTCACTTGATCCATGATCTGTAAGAGATGTATCCCTAATTTTAGTGATATGTGCGTGGTGGTTTATATCGGTAACTTAACTGACCGCAATAAACATGTGAATTATGTAACTGATGCCAATTTTCAACCTTTTGAGTACCTCTATTTTCTTTTTTAAGCCCTGAATACCTTACTTCAGGTTCACTTCCCAGGGTCTTACAACATGATGACATGTCAAATGGACAGAACTTCTCTTGCGTTTTACGTGGACACCTGCCGTTAAGCCCTAATCCCACGGAGCGCTTACAATCATAACAGGATTAAAATAATGCGTCAATCAACGCCCTACGGATAACCTATCCAAAACCTCTGCCATTCTGTGGGTCGTAGCACCCGGTTGCAATGCAACTGCATATCGAGCAGATCAATTAGCGCCACGGCCAGTGTGATGTCCAAGTACCACTTGGCCTACTCTGACCGCGATTTTGGGTATACTATAAACCACAGCCACCACGATACTCCCACAAGGGGGGCAACTCCTAGGTCAGGCAGGAACGGGGGCTCCTGACCTCCCATGGTACCAGATTATAGCCTCCGGTCGAGCTTCGCAACCTTAGGGTTACTGCCAGTGGGGCACCTTATTGCCCAGGACTGGCCGCCTTTTACCCTGTTCACTGAGCTTCAGGGTATAGCTACCTCGTTCGACGCCTAGTAAGCACTATGTTCGCATAGTCCTGAATCCTTGCTATTTGCGCGTTGTCAGTTAGAACACAGCCAAGGTCGCAAATACTGTCTTCAAAACCTACGCCCAAAGCTTCAAGATCCCTAACATCATCATACAACGAACATTCCAGTCCTCAAAACGAGATCCACACGAGCAGCCTTCCACCTGGCTTAGACCCCTCTTATGCAAAACTGCATTAAAGGAACCATGGCCAGTAAGAAGAAAGCCCAAGTTGAGATTAAATCTCAACTCAGGCCGCTCTCGCATGAATAAGACATTCTTCAGGAAGCGGTAAGTAACCCTGTCGTTTTCGCTACCGTCCCATCTAGATTGCCATCTAAATATGAGGCATTCATCTATCAGGCTCTTACGCTCCCGGAAGGACATCTGGTTGACTCAATTATCAGACACCCAATTACGCTCTCTTAATGGTATACCCCTCTTCACTCTGAAGGCTAATCCACGACGGATAGCCTACAAGTCAAGAGGTGGTACTCCCAACAACACCTGTAGTCTCTCCGTAGAGACAGTGCGGTAAACGGATAAACAGCCAAGCAAGACCACTCTTTGGCAAGAGAGGATCTTTCTGAAACCTCACTTAGTCGTGACTATGTCACTCCATACTGATGCCCTGAATGTTGCACAAGCAACAAAAAGGCCACCATATGGTCCATATGGTGCGCACAGCACGCCTACTAAGCCCCCAGTCAGACCGCATAATGCGCCTCGCCTGAGCCACAACGTCTGTGAGTTTTTCCTTGATTCTTTCTAAATGTGGTAAGAAGTTCAATTTCTCACTCATGGTAATACCCAGATACTTGACTTTCGTCACATAACTAAAGGTTCTACCATTTAAAAGGATTGTGGGAGGTCGTCGTTTTAATGAGTCTCGCTTGAGGACCATCATTACAGACTTTTCCTCTAATATGGCGACGCCCACACTGTCGTTCCAGGCCGCGACGATTTGGACTACCCTGTTTCCCATCTCCTGCAACACTCTCCTGGAGCGTCCCTCAAGAATGAGTAACAGGTCATCTGCATATGCGCAGCACTTGCAGGTCTCGGATATCTGCCCTAGAATTGGGTCCATCATGAGGTTCCAAATGAATGGACCAAAAATGGAACCCTGATGACATCCACGCTTCACAGTCACACGCACACTTTCATTACCACCTGTTTTCGTTGCACATGCGATTCTGCCAGAAAAGTAGCTTTTCCAAAGCTCAATTTCCTGCCATCTCACATCATTCAATCTCTGAAAACACATGTCAAATGTACAGTCAACTGAGCTCTCTATACCAAGAAGTCTCAGCAGAAACAACAGTTTATCCGCTAAACTTTTTAGCCCGGATAAGGTAAGATGGTTCATTGACTCATTCAAACCATACAAGGCACCGGGTATGGACGGCATATTCCCAGCTTTGCTACAAAAAGGAATAGACACTCTGATACCCACCTTAATAGCCTTATTTAGGTTCAGCTTCAACTGGGGTTACATACTACGTACTTGGAGGGAGGTAAAGGTACTATTTATCCCCAAACCAGGTAACAAACCTAGTGAGCTACCTAAATCAAACTGTTCTATAAGCTTGACATCATTTTACCTGTAATGGAAATGGAAAGAATTATTGACGTACACATTAGAGGAAGCATAGAAAGCAGCTTGCCTCTGCATCCATGTCAATACGCTTATCAGAAAGGCAAATCAACAGAAGGAGTTATACTAAAACTGACAGCAGAAATAAAGAGCTCCTTCCGTGATACAGAAATTGTACTCTGCGCGTTTCTGGATATAGAGGGTGCTTTTGATAAGACTGAATATGATTCCATATCAAAAGCTTTGTTCCACAGAAAGATCGATCAACCGACCATAAACTGGATAAAAGCGATGCTAAGGAGCCGGGTAATAACCACCTCATCAGGGCCGACCTCAGCATCAGAATCAGCCGTAAGAGGCTGCCCACAGGGGTGTATGCTCTCACCCCGTTTATGGTCCCTGGTCATAGATGACATGCTTAATAAACTAAGCAACTAAGGTGACAACATAATTGGCTACGCCGATGACCCTGTCATCATTATTAGAGGCAGGGATGCAAACGTGCAAAATGTCCTTAAGATAGTCCAAGACTGGAGGAACGGAGAGAAGCTCTCCATAAATCCAAACAAGGCCATCATAGTCCTCTTCACAAAAGCGAGAAATCTAAACCAAGGTTCAGTTTCACTAAACGGCACAACCGTTGAGTACTCTGATGAAGTCAAATATCTGTGGATAATCCTGGATAAAAGATTAAATTGGAACTCACACTTAAATAATAAAATAACTACAGCAACCACATGGCCTGCTGCCGCATGTATGGAACCACATGGGAGATATCGCCAAAAATCTCTCTCTGGATCTATACAATGATGGTAAGACCCATTCTAACATATGCTTCTGTAGTATGGTGGACTAAAACTACTCAAAAGATCACCATGGCTAAGCCTAAAAAAGTGCAACGTTAAGCATGCTTGGGCATATCCGGAGCCTTTCGGACATGCCCTATACCGGCTATAGAAGCCCTACACTTGCACATCAGCAAAGTGGCTCTACGCAGTTCAACTAGTCTGGTACAAGCCAAAGAGCTGGATCTCCACGTACAGCCGGACCTAAGGATCCTACTCTCTGGCGTACCAGAACTAGGCATGATATGCGCGGTCACAGACCACATTCAAAAGACTTTATGCTTCAACAAATGTTTCTCCACGGAGATTTCCAGCCAAGAAGCATGGGTGAGTAAACACCCACTAAACAGCTAAATTGGCATACAGTGAACCGAACACAAACATATCGATTACCATGGGCAAGATTCCTAGTATATTCCAAGCCGAAATACACGCCATGCAAGAATGCGCCAATCTGATATACAACTCTGATATCAAAGGTGCAAACATCCATAAATTCACGGACAGTCAAGCCGCTATAAATGCCCTTAGCTCGCACGTTTTTGTCTCCAAATCAGTCATGCACTGCTTCAATACCCTCCAGAAACTAAGTTCAAGAAACAAGACCAAAATATGGTGGGTTCCTGGGCATAAGGGCATTGATGAAAACGAAAAGGCAGACGAACTGCCCAAGAAAGGTTCAGAAAGCCCCTTCAACGGACCTGAACCCTTCTGCTGTACATCTAAAACAGCAGTAAATTTAGCCATTAAGCGCTGGGAGCACTCAAAATGCATCTCAACTGGGAGGAGACTCCAGGGCTTAGGAAGGCCAAACGAGCCATCCTACCCTTCAATAAAAATGCCAATAGATGTCGGAATCTAAATCGGCATGATATCACAAACCTAGTAGGATACCTTACAGGCCACAATGGCTTAAGATATCACCACAGCAAAATAGGACTTGCTGACTCCGCAGAATGTCGACTCTGTCTCGAAGACGAAGAAGCAGCTGAATACATTTTATGTGACTGTCCAGCCCTCAATGGTATCAGGCGGAACACCTTCCTCAGAGAACAACTCGACACCTCTCGAATAAGGGACTCCCCTGCTGGTAGAGTTGCTATCTGCATTCGGAAGGTAAAAACCCTACAAGCCTAATTTTCTTTTCAGACTTACATATTCAGCACAAAAGATCTTTTTAGGTCGAAGTGCTTCCCAATCGCCACTAGCAAGTCAGGTTTTAAAAAAAAACTCTATTTTAATTGTCAGTCTCATAATTTTAACTTTTCACTGTTTATCTGATGGGCGCATCTTATCTGATATCTTGAAGGCTGGACTATGAATAATTACCCGAACCTCATTGTGATTGAGCCTTTAGATTAGCAGCCTCTTAGTTTCGCCTCGTTCTTCGGCTGAAGATGACCAATTTTTCATGATATCAAAGGCAAAGATGTGAAATATTATATTTAACGACACTGTCTAGTACGTCAAGGACTTTAAGTTACTTTGATTACTGGACCTGGCAACAAGTGTCTCCAGTCAGAATATATTTTGCTAACTCCCGTTATCATCGCACACTTAGTTTTAAGGAGCTTTTCATGTCGTGTTGTGGACCCGAACGTGCGAATGGCTTACTTACATTCTTAAGGTTGGGTTACGGTCTTGGGCATCAGTCAACAAGCGTCTCCAGCCAGCTCGATCTTTTGCTAGCTGCCTCCAGTTTCACATGATAAGTGGACTGACTGAGGTCCACTTGCGTTCGCCACCTGAGTATCGGTCTTCCTCTATTGTACTGTCCCTCTGTAGCGGATTCTAAGTCTTTTCGGACCGGAGCCTAAGTGTCTATTCACTCTACATGAACCAGTCATCGCAGTCGTTGGATCTTCACTTTTCTGGCTAAGTCGATGTCGCTGTACATCCAGCACAGTTCGTTGTTGTATCTCCTCCTCCACTCAGCGTCAATGCAGGAGAATTTTTCTCTCAAAGCAACTAAGAGCATCCCCATCCATTTTTGATAATTTCCATGCCTCTGTGCCATAGAGCACGACCGGGATTATTAAGGTCATATCTAAGGTAACTTTTGTAGTTCGAGAGAGGGCGTTGCTAGTCAATTGTCTCCTTAGCCCAAAGAAGCAGCGATTGGCAAGTGTTATTCTTCACTTGAACTCAAGGTTGTTATCGCTGTCTCAGTTTATAACGGAGCTTATGTAGACTCACTCCTTTACTACTTCAAAGTTATATCTGTCGAGGGTGATGTACGGTCCAAGATGTCGGTGTTGAGTGTCCTTCTTGCTTAAAAGAATATGATTGGTCTTGCCCTCGTTGACCGCTAATTACATTTTCGCCGCTTTCATCTCAATACTCGCGAAAGCACCACTAACATCATGCTGCTTTCTTCCGATTATGTCGATATCATCGGGGTATGCGAGTACCTGGACGGACTTTTGAAAGATTGTGCCACTTGTGTTTGCTCTGGAGTTTTGCACTATTTTCTCAAGTACGATGTTGAAAAAATTGCATGACAGCGCATCCTTTTTGATATCAAAGGTCTCGGTGTGTTTACCGACCTTCATGGAGCAGGGTGCAGTCTCCATCGTCATTCTGCACAGACGGACGAGTTTAGTAGGGATGCCGAAATTAGACATTGCTCTGACATAGGCATAGCTCGTCTCTATAGATGCTGTCATACGTGGCCTGTGTATCGATCTGAGGCTCATGAGTCTTCTCCAAGATCTGCCGTAGTGTGAATATTTGGTCGATGGTGGACTTTCCTGGCCTGAAGACACACTGATATGGACCTATCAGGTTGTTGACGAGCGACTTGAGGCGTTTACACAATAAGGTAGATAGAATCTTTTGTGCGATATTAAGGAGACTGATGCCTCTGTAGTTGGTGCAGTTCAAATGATCTCCTTTCTTGAGAATCGGACAAACTATGCTGAGGTTCCATTCATTGCTCTTAATTTCTTCGACCGCGCGCTTCTCGTCCTCTTTCTTTTTCCTCCTGAGAAGCCGGTGTTCATCTCTCCTCTTCTGCTCATAGAGCTCGTGAGCGGCTTCAGTCCTCCTATGCAGTGCCGCTTTGTATGCATCTTGCTTAGCTGCATGTGCTTGCCGGCATTCGTCATCAAACCAGGGATTTCGTTGTGTTGGTCGAGTGAAAACTTGCATATCCGATGGCTTATTGGCGGTGTTGCCACTGGTCTTCGATATTTGATGCTTGCGGAAGAGGATTTCTAAAAAGACTAAGGGAGATTCGATTAGAAAAAAGTTTGGAAAGTTCTTGCAATTGTAGCCGTCTACCGTCAAAATTCCTCACAGTGCTAAAACAAGGTAATGATCCGAGCCGATGTTGGCTCTTCAAAAAGTCCGGACATTGCACCTGCATTGCTCGTAGGTCTGGTTCAAGAGCTCGTAGAAGGTATTTTTGTTGTCTTCGTCGTTCTTCTTCATTGGGGCGTGCGCGCATATAAGGCTAACGTTGGAAAATTTAGCCTTGATACGGACTCCTACTAATCGCTGGTTCACATGCCGAAAATTCAAGACTTCTTGTCTTAGTCTGCCTCCGACAACAAATCCGCATCCAAATAAGCGCTGCTTTTGCCGTCGATAGGAATTGCCGTCCGGCCCATCCCAACGCTTTTCTTGAATGGCTGTTCTGTCTGCTTTGCAGCAGTCTAGGGCCTCCACTAGTTGTTCGGCTGTACGTGGTCTATTAAGGGACCTAACATTCCACGTGCATATCCGAAGCTCATTGTCCTTAAATTGTTTGCGTGGGTTGTCAACAGTAGATCCGTCCATATCCGCCCATATTCGAGGCTTGTTGATGCTTCGTAACTTGTTTTGTTTTTTACATGGCCGGGCAGTTACCCCGGCGGCACAACCTCCAACCTGGAGGACCAGTTCCATTTTTAATGCCACAAAAACGATTAGCCTGAATCACTTATCGGCATATGTGTTATGCAGACTTTATGTACCTTTTGACAATACTGCCCTCTCTTCCTAGATTTGCATTAAAATCGCCGAGGACTATTTTAATGTCATATTTAGGACGTTACTTCCAGGTCTTGTTCTAGAGCTCGCAGAAGGCATCTTTGGTGTCATCACCTTTCTCCTCTGTGGGGGCATGCCTGCATATCAGGCTAATGTTGGCAAATTAAGCATTGATACCGACTGCTATGAGGCGCTCGTTTACATGCTGTAAACTCAGGACTTCTTCAATAATTTCAATTCAGGGCGATTTTCGGTGCATACTACGGACTGCACAATTATGAAAGGTGGCTTTTGTGAGATGTGGCCAATCGTGAGCCCAAATTCTTTATGATCTTTAGTTTGCCAAGGCCAATCATTTCATGCGTTTTGTAACCTTCCTTGCGCTCCGACGTGGATTCTGCATTGCAATGCTACCGGTATCGTTGAAAAGTGATAAATTCCAAATCACTAACATTGTGATGACTTTCAAGTGTTGCTGTCTACAAAAGATAGCTGGTTGCGATGATCCCGCTAAATAAAGTGCAATAACATTCTTACTCTTGACGTTCATCGCTCCAGGGTGTAAGCTCCTGTACACAAAGAAAAACCTAACACAAATCCCCCCCTTTTTGCCTAAAATACTCCCTATTTCGAAGTTCAATTAACTTGTATGATATGTAGGTACACTGTACAGAATCCGTTGAGGTCATTAATTAAATGGCATAAGTTGAATTTTATGCTTCGAAAGATGCAATAACTCCAAACCAACGGCTTCTTCTTCAATTCTTTGTGCAATTTGGATTCACTTCTCATGCCTCCACCATCATCATCATCATCATCATCATCTGCATAAAACTCAAATTAGACATCACAAACGGCTTCCTTATCTAAATGACTTGTGTATCGAATACAATTGCAGACTCTTTACCTTATCCCATTGGCAGATTGCAATTCAAAGTTAAATAAGAGAAACCTTTATCCCATAAAACAGTTGTTAACAGCTTGAAACCTTCTCCTTTCACCACCATGGCAATCTGCAAGTCAACTAATCCGCAAATTAGCATCAATACCACGACAACATTTTATTTATAAATTTACGGAAACGCATCTCGTGGCCCTGGTCTCTGGTTTCTGGTCTCTGGTCTCTGGTCTCTGGTCCCTGATGTCTGTTGTCTGTTGTCTGGTTGCTGGCCTCTGGATTATATCACCAAAAGATTGTGCTACGAAATATGCATGCATGAAGCCACAGTCATTGGCAGTTTCGAAAGCCCGATATGGAAACGACTGTTTATCAATGAACAGCGTTTTTATGACTTTGTCCTGTTGGTGTGCCTTGGATACAAGTAACAAGTTCGATTCTGGCGATTAAATAAATTGCTTTGGTCGTTCGTTTACTTTCATCCCCTTCATCATCATCTTGATCGTCGTCGTCGTCATCATGATGGTCAGAATGGTCAGTTCGGATTGTCATTAATCGGCGCGCCCCCGCTCCTCTATATTAGGGTAATGGCGCTCCTTGAGTCGAAATTAATTTTATTACCACCTATTGGCAAAGTGTTTAGCGGTTGAATCATCATCACCTGCCCCATCAAACTAAGCGATTGCGGTGGTGTCGGTTTTTGTTGAGTGCAGTCGGTATTTTTTTTTTTTGTTTAATTTTATTGGCGCACCACATTATTTCGAAAAGGATGCGGCTTGTTAAGAGTCAGCAACAAATTATCAACAAAAGGTTACTTTCCTGCATTCCCCCTTTAGGCCCTGAAATGTCAGTGATCTTTAATTGCACATGGGAATGATTGATAATGAAGCGAGTAATCAATTTTAACGTTTCAGGTTAGGAAAGGGGGCGCTAATTTGTTGAAACAAACTTCCTGTTTGTAATATAACTATGTATCCAATAATACCTTAGTAATGTGCACCATAAGAAAGGACCTTAGCTTAAGCAACAGATCATTTAGATCAGAAAACCTCGTCAGCCCTTGAAATAGAGATGGTGGCAGATTAAGGCATAATGGTCAACAAATCTGGGACAAAACACCTAGCTGTGCAAAATCCTTACTGTTCTCAGGTTCAAAGGGGCTACTAAGCTACCTTATGACGCAACTTTTGACCCAAAAATTCATTTATCTCACGTTGTCCTTTAAAACTGTTGGCCATGAGTTTGGAAAGTCAATCCCTGTATCCAAACAGGAATCATAGTTGTGAAATAAATACATCTATAGGTTTGGATGTTTATGAGCAGAATTCACAATCTATTCTTGGCAATTTTGCAACAGTTGCTCCAGACAAAAGCCATTAATTGAACGAAGCATCAACCAGGCTGGAAATATTAAGACGTTGCAACAAGTACTGTTGTTGAAAACAGAGATCCTCTGTCAAATGCCTGAGGCTTATTTCCCATAAAACCTAATCAAAACCGCCTCCTTCCGAAATTTGGCAAGGTTATATACTCATCGTCTAGGCTGGCATCATGTTTGCCAGGGCAAACGATTCTGCAGGAGTGCACTTCAAAATGGCGAGAGCAAAGTGAAAGGTGCACTGCTAACAAAGACTCTTACCGACATTGAAAGTGCTCCCACAATCTAGTCTCTGACCATTTGTCCTCAAGGCGGGGTCTTGTCTCTGCTGCTGAATTCAGCCTGGTCAGCGCTTACGCTCTCAATATTCAATGCCCAAGTTTATGCAGAAGATGTAGTAGTACTTTCTGTTGGCTGGAGCCCCCGACGAATTATCAAGGTCGCATCTATTAATGACGTTGTCTAATAAAAAGCGGGGACAGAGCAATACTGGACTTATCGGTAACATGAGTTACAAGTTTCCGGTGAAATGTAGTTCATAAACGCCTCGACTAATACCAAGGATGGAACCTATAGTTTCAAAAGAATTTCTCAATTAATGCCAGATAGCAAGCCGTATCCCTGCTTCTTGTATGATCATCCACTGAAATTATGTCCGTTGTCTGCTCTAAATCGGAGGCAGCCCTAGATGTGACGACTGGCGCACTAGAAATGGGCATTCAATCAATCAACTCAAAAAATCTACCTGGCTAAGATAAGACCAATTATACCCTTAGTGCGTCGGTTGTCTGTAGATGGCATACCAGACTTGACACTTTGTCCCGGCTGGATAAGGATTTCCCCAACGTTGCTTTTATATTCAGAACGTTCTTTTAAATTCATCTTCTGTTTAATGAGAAGACTAAGCGCGCCACCTATCTTTCATTCTAGTCTTATGGACATGCCGTCTGATGCAACGAAACCAGAGCTCAAATTGAGGAGGGAAATATAAAATCGACCTTAACTGTGCTCGAGACTGGTCTCGGCTAGAATATAAGCTAGAAAATGAATGTACTCTGGTCATTCCGGATGGCTCCAAAGCTTATCTAGGATGGGGCACTGGTACCTTTTTGAAAGACGAAGACTTTAGATTTCACTTTTCGGACTAAGAGTTCGCATCTGCAGAGACAGTCAAACTGCACTTAGAGCCCCGTTAAATCCTCTATCGACTTCTAATTTATTTCAAAAATGTGATACATTACTGATCGCATTCGGAAGGCTAAATTTACAATGTTTTGTCTGGCTCATAGGTCATTATGGAATCTTTTTCCACTGGCCTCAGCCAACAAACTTCTCCAGTCAGCGCGAATCCTGGCTAGCTGCCAGTTTCGCACGCTAAGTTGGCTGAGGTCCCCTTCCACTTGCGTTCGCCACCTGAGTCTTGGCCTTTCTCTACTGCGCTGTCCCTCGGGAGCGGATTCAAAGACTTTTCGGACCGGAGCATTGGTGTCCATACGCTCTACATGACCCAGCCATCTGAGTCTTTACAGTCCGTAGAGTTCATTGTTGTATCTCCTCCCCCACTGACCGTCAATGCGGACGGGGCCGAAGATCGCCCGAAAAATTTTTCTCTCGAAGCAACCAAGAACACACTCATCCATTTTTGATAATGTCCATGCCTCTGCTCCTCTTATATAGGATAACTTTTGTAGTTCGAAAAAGAGCTTTGCTAGTCAATTGCCTCCTTAGCCCAAAGAAGCAGCGATTGTCAAGAGTTATTCTTCGTTTGAACTCAAGGATGCTGCCGTTATCTGAATTTATGAATTTATAGCAACTAGACATTGCTCTGTATAGCTCTTCTCTATAGATGCTGTCATACGCGGCCTTAAAATCGATGAATTATAGGTGGCGGGTATCGATCTGAAGCTCATGGGTCTTCTCCAAGATCTGCTGTAGTGTGAATATCTGGTCGATGGTGGACTTTCCTGGCCTGAAGACACACTGATATGGACCTATCAGGTTGTTGACGAACGACTTCAGGCGTTCACACAATATGGCAGATAAGATCTTGTGTGCGATGTTAAGGAGATTGATGCCTCTGTAGTTGGCGCAGTTCAGAGGGTCTCCTTTCTTGAGAATCGGACAAACAATGCTGAGGTTCCATTCATCGGGCATACTTTCGTCCGACCATATTTTACAGATGAGTTGGTGTATGTTCCTTACCAAGTCATCGCCCGCCGCTTTGAAGAACTCGGCAGTCAGGCCGTCCGCTACAGCAGCTTTGTTGGACTTAAGCTTCGATATGGCTATCTTCACTTCATCCAGGTCGGGTGGATGGAATTGTTGATCGTCATCGTCCAGGTTGAAAGGTTCGTCATTGCCGTTATACGGTCTGCAGAGATGGTCTTCCCGAATCCGACGCAGGGTCGATAAGCCTGAATCTGTTATCGGAGGTGGTGTCGATCGTTCCACCAAAGAGAGGGTATCTTTGCTTTGCATTAAAATTTTAATGCCATATCTAGGGCATTGCTCGTAGGTCTTGTTAAGGAGCCCATAGAAGGTATCCTTCGTGTCGTCATCTTTCTCCTCTGTGGGGGAATCATGGAAAATAAATTCGCCGATTAACTTTACAGGCATGGCTCAAAGTATAGTTCTTCAGGACCTGAACCTACATTAAGTCGGCCCATATCCTTAGTTAAGGCTTCTGTTGACAGTTGAGATTTATATGAGCACAACTACTTCTGTCATGGTTCTCCAGGTAACCAGCAATCCAAACGAGCATTTCTCGTCCTTGAGTAGCAAGACTGCAGGCTGGTGAGGTGACGATCCGCTAAAATTTTTCTAAGCACATAAATATGTTGTGCATAAGTGAGACAAAATCCCGTGATGCTTACTGTGAAAGTGCTGACCATACCACGAAGTACAACCTCTGTGAATGTCCTAGTCCACGTGGCATATACTTCGCGTTGACGTGGTAAGTATGGCTACTGTAGGCAATCTATCACTTAAGTGTCAATTCGTCGATGTTTGAAAGATTGAGAAATTCCATTGCAAGGAGTACTCTGAAAAAAAACTTGCTCTCTGTTCCGATAAAAGAAAAGTCGACCTTGCTTTAGTGACATCTGCGTCCGGTGGCTACAATGAGCAGATAGTCGTAGTTTCAGAAAAAGGAATCGCTAAAGTAGTAATTTCGAGGCATACATAAGAGCCCACATGCAACCCTTTTTTTTGGCGAATACCCTTGTTCACTTCCCAAAATTATTTATAGTTAAAGTTTCTGGAATAGTTGGGTGCTGCAGAAATAGGGCAGGCTCTGGGAGGTGTCAACCTGAAAACACCCAGTGTTGCACTATTTCTGCACATCAATTAAACTTGTTTCAAACCAAAATGTGACCTCATCAGGGCTACTGGTCCACCTCAAACATACGAGTAAATATTTGCAGCTCAGGCTGGTAGGGATTAACGAAAATAAGTGTCGAGAGTAAATGGTGATGGACGAGAAGTTAATGGATCGACAACAGCGATCACATCGATAAGCGGGTTACTGCCTCCGGTCTTACCGACTCTTCCGCCTAGGTGTATTTAATACGGAACTGGATTTCCAGATTAGGTGTTGTGCTCCGGGGATTACTACCCGGCCATGGAAAAACCACGAAAGTTAGGAAACAGCGATAAATTATGGATACGGGCGGTACTTCGCTAACACTATGGAATAACTGTTGATCACCTGCATACAAATCAAGAACAAAGTACTTCGGATATGCACACGAATGTTAGGTCCGTTAATCAGCTACGCGCAGCCTAGCAGAAGCCTTAGACTGCTGCAAACCATATATAATCACTGCTCAAGAAATGTGTAGCATGAATTGAACAAAAGGAGGAAGAAAAACTGCGACATCAACGATGAGGCAAAGGACTTGAGTTTCCGGCATGTGAACGAGTTGCTCGTAACAGTCCGTATGAAGGCTAAATGTGTCAACATTTGCCATATACATATGCGCGAATGCCCCTAACAAGACCTACGAGCAATGCCCTGGCTACGACATTAAAGTTGTCCTCGGCGATGTTAATGCAAAGCTAGGAAGAGAGGGTATCTTTGGTGGAAAATATAAATATAGCCTGCACAACACCACCTCCGATAACGGATTCAGGCTAATCGACTTTGCGGCGGGGCGAACCATTGTCATGGCTAGCACGCGGTTCCCACATCTCGACATACACAAGGGGACTTGGGGACCTCCTGATCAATCAACAGTCAACCAGATTGATCACATTGCTATCGACGCAAGACACTCCTCCAGTATTATGGATGTCGGAACGTTCCGAGGGGCCAACATCGGCTCGGATTATTACCTTGTTTAGCACCTGCTTATATCTAGAATAGCGCAAAGACAAGCCAATATTTTGAGGAATTTTAACGGTAGACGGCTACAATTGCAAGAGCTTCCCAAATTTTTTTCTAATCGAATTTTCCTAGATCTTTTAAGAAATCCTCTCCCACCAGCATCAGATATCGAAGACCAGTGGCAACATTCCCAATAAGCCATCGGAGATGCAAGTTTTTACTCGACCACCCAAACGAAACCCCTGGTTGATGACGAATACCGGCAAGCACATGCAGCTTAGCAAGATGCATACAAAGCGGCGCTGTATAGGAGGATGTCACAGATGTAACATGTGTTTAACGTAGGTACCTGCCGTGAAGGCTCAAGCCTACGGTGCGTCTTCGCACGAGATATCAAAACAAAGCGTTGATCAGCACCCTTCGGGTGATAAAGGTACCACCACCAGTACCAGATTCGAAGTCGTGTGTATGGCCCGACTTCCCCTTCGGTGAAGGGTCGCGGCCTATCTAATACCTCAGCCATTCTGTGGATCATGGCATCCGGTTGCAGTGCAACTCCACATCGAATAGACCAATGATTCCGTAGCAATCGAACGGATGAGCACATGTCGCAGCAGGCTACCTTTTCTGATCTTGAAGGCAATACCACGACGTATTACCTCCAGATCGAGAGGTGGCACTCCCAACAAGACCTGCATTGCCTCTGTGGAGACAGTGCGGCACACAGGTAGGCAACCAATCAATGCCACTCTTTGGTAAGCCAAAATCTGACGGCAGCAATCATCATTCGTTGACGCGTCGTACCACACCGACGCTCCATAAGTTCCACAGGCAACTAAAAGACTGTCGTATATGACACGAACAGAACGCCTGTTAAGCCCCCAATCAGATCGCAGAATGCGCCTCACCTGGCCTACAGCACACAACATGCGTTTCCTTATTTGCTTGAGATGAGGCATGAATTTCATGCGCTCACCTACCGTTATGCCCAAGTACTTGACCTCAGCCACACACTTAATGCTAACGGCATTCATATGAATCAAAGGATTCCGACGTCTCGTTTTCGATTTGCCCTTCAGCAACATTGAAACAGTCTTCTCCGTTGACACCTTGACGCCAACGCTTTCTCCCCATTCAGAAACGATTGAACGAGCTCTTTCTCCTACTTGTTCCGCAAGAGCCCTGGACTGACCCTCAAGGATAAGAAGCAGGTCGTCTGCATAAGCGCAGCAACCACAGAGCTCATTCAAACGCCACAGAAGCGGATCCATCATCAGGTTCCAAGTAAAAGAACCGCAGATGGACCCCTGGGGGCAGCCCTTCTCCACGTCAACGCAAACGCTGTCATGTGCATTGACCACACTCGCTCTTCTACCAGAAAAATAGCTTCCCTAAAGCCCAATTTCCTGGCAGCCCAATTCTCTCAACTTGGTGAGTATACTCTGCCAGTTCAAGTTGTCAAAGGCACCTTTAAAGTCAATAAAGATGCCAATAATCACACTGGCTCTGCTGTTCTGGACTCTGTCTTTGAGGAAAGACCAAGCATTCTCTACACACTTGCCTTTTGTAAAGCCGAATTGGAATGGGGACATTGGTTCCGTCATACTTTCAGAAATCCTTCCCACCATGACCCTTTCCAGCACTTTTCCAAGTACCGGAAGAAGGCTGATGCCCCGATATGATCCAGGATCAGACCTAATCTTATCGGGGGACTTCAGAAGCACAATCACCCTTGCTTCCTTCCAATCCTGAGGGAAGTAGCCACAGGCAATACACTTGCTATAAAGGCAAAGCAGTATAGGAGGACTAGAGCTGCTCATGAGCTCTATGAGCGGAAGAGGAGAGACGAACACCGGCTTCTCAGGAGGAAGAAGAAAGAGCATGAGAAGCGCGCGATCGAGGAAATTGAGAGATGTTACTCCAGGAAGGAAGTTTTACCAAAAGGTAAAAAAATATTCCACGGACACAAGACCTGAACCGAAGCCTGTAGAGATGAGCAAGGGAACATCGTAGTAGAATCGCAGTCGATGCTGAGGATTTGGAAAGACCATTTCTGCAGACTGTATAACGGCGATGATGGACCAAATACCGCTGTCAGGCAAAATCAATCTTTCAACCTGGACGATGATGACCAACAATTCCATCCGCCCGACCTGGATGAAGTGAAGATAGCTATATCGAAGCTTAAGTCCAACAAAGCTGATGGAGCGGACGGTCTGACTGCCGAGCTCTTTAAGCGGCAGGCGATGACTTGATAAGGACTATACACCAATTCATCTGTAAAAGATTGTCGGACGAAAGCATGGCCGACTAAGAGAACTTCAGCATTTTTTGTCCGACTTTTGAGAGGAAAATTCTTTGGGTGATTTTCGGTCCTGTTTGCTCTTACGTTTGGGGGAAAAAATATTGTATAACGACGAACGTTAGGGGCTGTACAACAACAATTACTCTGCCCGAAGAGTGTAGATTCAACGACTGAGATGGCTGGGTCATGTAGAGCGGACGGATAAAGTCTTCAGGCAGTTTTGCTTTACACTCTTGTATGCATGGTATAACCTCAATGTGCTGTTGTTTTACTGCACTCTTCAATAGTAAATATGTTATACTGATTAAACACATCCTTGATAGGTTCTTTTCGGTGCGCTGACAAAATTAAAGCGTACGAGTATACGTAAAACAAAATTGCATAACATCGTTCGATTAAGTACTTAAACGTTGGATAAATGAAGCACCAAACAGTTTAGATAACGACAAATTGGTCGCAAATCACATGCAAACCTTCAAATCAAATCCCCATCCTCAAGGTTTGCCACTTAATTTATACCACCAAGCTTATCTCACACTTCATCGAGCCAGTTAATCCTCACAAATTGAAATGCAAATTTCTTGCTCTTTATTTAATTTCTTTTATATTTTTTGAATTTTTTTTTTTTGTATCTTTTAGTCGAAAGAAGGTTTGCAAATTACTCTAAATGAGAGGTATCCATAGCCATACAATTCCATTATACAACGATGGCACATCGCATGCCTGGTTTTCGTTGTGGCCCATTCTAATCTCTAATTAAATTGAAACATTCAAATAAAATTAACGTACGAATCGAGAATATAAAATCAAGTGTGGAGGGGCTAGATTCAAGAGCAAAAGAGTGTCGAATATCATCAAATGAATATAAAAACCCACTTACGGTTATTGGCGTTAATCGAACACCAATTTGGCCTGATACATATTTTAGCACCCAATTAATTCGCGCGACACCCAACAAATGGCCGGACGGACCACAAATTCCCTAATTTGAATTTCCCTCTCTTGGCCAGGCCAACAAAGAAGTATCTTGTCAAACATAAATCGGAGTTGTTAGTCGGATAAAACCGCACCACCGCGACTGGGATTCTTTTTGTTTTTTTTTTTGTTTTTCGAATATTTTATTGTTTTTTAATTTTGAGTAAACAAAATCTGACTACGATCAGAGTCGGTCTTGATTAGTCCGTGTATAACAGTGCAGTGGTATATCGGAGGTATCCATACTCCGCTGGGAAACTGGGAGTGTAACTTAGGGCAGTTGATGAGTCGAAATGATTGTTATTTAACCATTTTAGAATATATTAAACTGAAGATGGAACCGAGGAGAGTCAACATCGATTCCACGAAGATACTTCGTACACTGAACCAGTTATTTGGTGGAAGAGTCTTGAAATTTTATAGATCGTCGTGGTGGTGGTGGTGAACTTTTGAGATTTACTGTGCTGATAAGGTATTTAAATCTATTCTTGCCATAAATTTTAATTTGCACAGCATTTAACAGAACGGCTGTCATGATATTCACGCTGAAGTAAACAGGTCGGTGCCATAAGAGGCTTAGAAAGGCAGGAAGTACTTTAGATAAGATACACGGGTAACGAGGGGTTTTTTAAAATTAGTTTTAATTTTATATTGGAAACGGCATTTCGTCTTAACTCTTATACGTACGTAGGTGTTTGTGGGTATGTCGAATCCTGTTTCTACGGAACTCGTTAAGAGCGATTTATGTCGTTCTTTTGATTTTCGGTCGACATTTGCAATTATAAAACTTTTATCGCAAATCAATCGAGCTATCAAATAGCGCATAAGTCATTTTATTTTATCTTCATCTTTTGACATAGGCATATTGGCAAATGAATATGCTCGTGTTGTACAAATCTTGAAGATCTTTGGATTCATTGACTCGAGCTTGTGCTATATATATAGGTTTCGAGCAATGTTAATGTCCATCTCTCAATTAATTAGTTGCAAGGTATTAGTATCTAACTGCACTTTACTTTCTCTGTGTCATAAACGGTGCGGGTAAGTTTTGGGACCGACTAAACTACTTTCAAACGCTGTATGCTTTGACCGTCGGTGATTGCGTTTTCTATGCTTCTGATCTGAATGCGTCGGCAAATAAGATGGATGTATGGGATTTTTGCGGGCTAAGAGGTAATCACGCCGCCAATGGATGTGCAATAGGATATACCGCATGCATGCATAATGTAGTGGGAACATAAGAGTAAGTATTGGCGATACGTTACTAGACAGTTCATCGCCAACTAGATTTAGACCGACTTTAGTAGCCATTCCGATAAGCTTGAGTGGAGCAAATGTAAGTGTCCTAGAGGTATCACGGATGCCTCCGTGGTCTACTAAACTTCTTTCAACGGCGCCCAAGGCTAATTCCTAAGCCACAACACTAAGATTAAGTCTAAAGATGACGTGGAGAGAGATGAAGTTAACAGATGAAGACTTCATTGTTAGTGGCCAGAAACAAAAACCAACAGCAAAACGAATAACTAGCCACAACACGCGTACCCAAGAAAGAGAGGCGATGAAAAATTACTCCCAAAGATCGTCTACAGAATGACCGCAATGATGATCGCCTTTTATAAGTAAGAGGGTTTCCATCGCGACTGAAAGAAAAGTAGTCTTAAGCTCTTAGTTTCCTTATCTTTCAAGTAAAGCATTGCTCCTGTCAAGACTAAAAATCTTGTACAGACAGTTTATTGACAGACATAACCCGGAGATCTTGACATTAAAGTCGTCGATCAAAAACCTCCAAACATTAATAAAAGAAAATTAGAGGGCTTCTGTAAGTTTGAATTGGAACAATAAAATTCGGGCTGTACACTCCAGCAACCCGAATATTGTATGTTCCCGCAAATAAATAAAATATTTCGGAGGAAAGGTCAAAACGCCTCTCATGTCTAAAAATCGCGACTGACAACGAACGCATACTCTCAACAGCAGGCATAGATCCAAATGAAGCTGTTGATGATGACCACTTCTTTGTGATCGAAGATCCACAGGAGAAGGTAGAGGCTATAGGAGCGACTTTTCAGAAAGTGTACAAGACAAATGACATCATTGGTCCGAACCACGACCTGGAAAATTGAGTCCTTGTCCACAATTTCTACCTTCGAAATGAAATAGTGAATTGGCGAATCGAGAACTCGGGTTTTACCCAGCTCAGTGACGAGAATATGGCAAATAATGTCATCGCCAATGGAGGGGAACAATCCCCGTGCATTTCGAAGGAAGAGCTTCAAACGATCTTCGATACAATTAGAGGTAAGAAATCAGTGGGAACCGATGGAATACCGAACATTGTGCTTCGACATCTCCCAGTAGAAGCGGTGGACATTTATACCACCCTGTTTGGGCCAGCGCACACTGGACTAATTACCCCGGGGTTACCCCGCTGTAAAACTGGTTTTATAGAAGAGGGAGATGAAGTGTGAAGAGAAAACGGGGTAAAATTGTCATCCAGCGATGAAGCGGTTGAACATCGGGGTAAAACCAATACACACGTAAGTTGTCAATTTTAAGTGTAAGAAAATTATCAGGAATACTACTACTAACAAAATCGATTAATATGTATACACAATTTTACCCTGAAATGTTCATCGCGTGTGCGATTGAAGTTTAACCCCGGGGTAAAGTTAGTCCAGTGTGCGTTGGCCCTTTAACATGCCAACATTATCCAGCGCATTGGAAAACTGCGTTGGTACATCCCATCCCTACCCTACCGGTCGACCAGTCTCCTTATAAACATCAGTAAGGTTTTCGAAAAAGTCATCAATAGAGTCCTGACTAAATGGGTTGAGGACAGAAATATAGTTCTGGATAATCAATTCGGTTTCAAGGCGGGGCATGATGTTATTCATGCCGCATCCAAACTGGTTTCTGATATTCAATAAAACAAAGCCAAGAAACAGTGCACTGATGCCTGCCTGATTAACTTGAAAAAAGCCTTCGACACCGTATGGCTAGAGGAACTTTTCTACAAGTTGAACAGGCTGGGCATTATTAAACCACTGCTGTATATTCTTTTCAATATGCTCACAGATAGACAGTTCATCGTGAAGAATTGCGATGTAACTTCTATTGGTACAATTCAAATTAAAAACGGTCTACAACAAGGTGCGGTCAATTCGCCAATCCTTTTCAACATTTACACAAGTGATTTGACAGGTTCACTTCACCATGCCATAGCGTACGCAGACGACTTAATCGCGTACAGATCAGGTCCAAAAATTGAGGTTATAAATATTCTGTTGCAACGTGACTTCGATAAAATTAAACAATATTGCGACGACTGGAAGTTGAAGATCAACTTTCAGAAGTCGGAAACCATTCTGTTTAGGACGCCTCTATCTGGGGCCTCTGCGGATACTAGAAAGAATTGGCGAAAGTTACAGATCGTGGGACAACATGGGCAGCCACTTGCTTGTCGAAATGTAGCCAGATACCTAGGGATTTGGCTAGATCAATATATATATTTTAACAAACATATAGATGTTGTCCTGTCCAGAGCCAAAGGTGCTTTTGCCCTTACAAAGAGACTGTTTCATGACAGGCAACTAAATGTAATCTGCTACATGGCCCTTATCCGGCCTATGTTTGTATTTGGTTGTCCCGTGTGTTCTAACGTGAGAGCAAGTCTGTTGGAAAAGATTCGGGTGTTTGAGAGGGCGTGCCTTAGGACTTGTCTTCGCCTATACCGAACACCAGAGTCTGAGTACATAAAATACTATCCCAATGAGGTGTTAAGTTGACTCGTAGGCACATTGCAAGAGCAATGATCTCGTCGAACAACCTGATCTCCGGGGCTTACTACCCCAATTACATGTATCATGAGAGAGTTCGCTTTGATGGCTTTATTCCTCCAGAATCGTTCCAATACCTCGATATGAAAGGTCTGATCCAGGATAGATTAGGGGTGCCGTTAATCTTCCACCTTCCACCACTCAACTACGGTAGAGACATCGCACACGGCACTGCGGAGCGTCTCTAATTCAGTAGGGCGGTAGGGAGTCACGACACAAGGGATGTTGTTTGGCAGCACTAAAAATTTTGGTGGCTTGTTGAAGGAGAGGAATCTACCTACAAAAAAATTAAAAAAAATTAATAACTAAGAAACGAATAACCTGGTTTAAATTCGTGTTCCTACTTCTGCCATAGTTTCGATCAAATTTGACAACAGTACGATTTTGACAGCGGTGCAATTTTCCGAGGGTGTTTTCCGAGCCAAACTCTTCGCAGAAATTAACGTGGCCCTCGTAAATAATCATTTACGCGATGATAAATTTATACGGCCTTCCGTGCGGCATCGGATAAAGAATAGTGCCGCAGTGCGTCCCAGCTTGTCGTAAGAGGCGACTAAATGGGACACCAATCATATACAGGCAACTATGACACCAAAAATGAGCCTGTGACACTTTAACACCTTAAAACTTTCCCACAAGTTTGTATGCAATCAGTGGGTTCCCGCGTCTGGAGACTACCGGTGGGGTAAAAGAACAGTCAATCAATTCGAAATGAGCATACAAGTGTTAAACCACTCAAACTTTAGATACACTTCATGGAAATGATCGCAATTAATAGCACTACCCCGCTGGGCACCACGATTGCAACGCACTCGGGTGATCCCAGAGCAAGCAGAAGTGCTTGTGTCAGAGCCCGAAGGATTCCGGGGGCGGGCAAAATGAAGTTTCCAAAATATTTTCCTAAACTTCGGTTTGCAAGTTGGAACCTCGGATCGATGACCTCAAAAAGTTTAGAACTGGAAGCGATTATGCGTCGCAGAACTCTACAAATCCTGTGCGTACAGGAAACGAAGTGGTGTAATACAGGAAATAAAGCGCGTTTTCTAGATTTAAAAACTAAGGCATTTAAGATGTTCTACCATGGAACGGTCAATGGACGAAACGGTGTTGGAATCGTTATTGCAGCGGATCTTCTAAAGAACATCGTTGGTATTTTGAAAATAAGCGACCGCTTGATCAGTGTTAAACTCGTCATACACAATGAAACGTGGAACATTGTTAGCGCGTACGCTCCACAAAATGGATGCGACCAATCGGAAAAAGATACATTTTGGTCAGAGTTCGGTAATTTGCTTAGAAATATACCTATCGATGAGATATGAGGTAGGTAAAGGCTTTGGAACCAGAAATTCAGCTGGCGAAGACATCCTTGTAGCGTGTAGGGCTTACCGTCTTAAATACAAAGTTTATTAAACATCAACGACATCTTATCACCTATAGCAGCGGAGGCCACGAAACGCAAATAGATTATCACCTCTGCAAAATGTCGATGAGAAACCGTGTTAAGGACTGTAAAGTAATACTTGGAGAATCGCTGGTAAGCCAACACCGTCTGCTCATTACAGAATTTTTCACAGCAGAACCACCGAAAACACGGGCATCGTTTGGAAAGCCAAAAATCCGGTGGTATAATTTATCGAAGGATTCACAATATAAACGGTATCGCAGACTCACTTAGCCCGCAAGAAATGTGGAACAGCATGCACGAGGAATGCATAACACTCACAAAGTCCCATCTGGGGTGGAATGACGAAACCAAACGAGCTGTGGCCGACAAGAAGAGTGCATTCCAAGCGTGGACAAAATGCGATCGGAGCGACGATATCGAAAAAGCTCGACTGGCTCTTGAATACGAGCGTCTTAAAAAGATCACAAAGAAAGTCCTGGTTCGAACTCGAGCGGCAGAAGCGGAAAACCTGTACCAGGAGTTGGAACAAATATCCTCACGATCGGCGGATAGAAGACAAGCTATCCAAGAAGTTCAAACGTCGTACAGTACTAAAATGCCAAATATTTTTAAGCTCGCTGCACAGAGGAGAACAAATTCAATGGAAATAACCTCGCCGAAATACATCAAAAACGCAGACGGTCGCTTATTAACAAATGAAAAGGAAATTTGTGACCGGTGGCTTGAATACTGCAAGGAGTTGCTTAACAAACAGTTTCCACGTGATATCGTGCCGACAGCTGGTCTATTCGAGGAGGAAGTTTCGGACTTTTCAATCGGAAAAATAGGTATAGCAATCGGAAAAATGAAGCGACGGGACCAGACAACATTCCATCAGAGTTTTGGTCGAAGATGGAGGGGATCGGCAGCGAATGGCTATCGAAACTTTTAAATAAATTAAAATGTGGACAACCTATGCCGAATCAATGGAGGAGTAGCTTCTTGGTTCCATTATACAAAGGAAAAGGCGACACTCGAGAATGCAACAACTACCGTTCAATCAAGCTGATGTCACACACAATGAAAATCGTCGAAAGAGTCTTAAACGAACGTCTTCGGCAGATAATAAAGCTCGATAATAGCCAGTGTGGATTTGTTGAAGGAAGATCGACGGTGGACGCTGTCCAAAGCCTACGAATAATAATGGAAAAGCACCGAGGTTCGTCAAGACATGTACGGAAACTTGAAAACTGCGGTTAAAAGCTCTGCTGGACTAACGAGAGAATTTCCAGTTAGTGTCGGAGTGCATCAAGGAAGCGTACTTAGCCCTTTCCTCTTTAACGTAGTATGCGCGAAGCAAATGTAACGCCAATTCTCTTCGCTGACGACGCAGTTATAGAGAAAAACGGGTTTAAAATAAGTCGTTCAAAGACGGAGCATTTGACGTGCCCATTTGCGCATCCATTGCGACCTGTTCAGGATATAATGTTAGACGGAATAGTTCTTCCGAAAAGCACTATCTTTAAGTACTTAGGATCAATCGTTAACATGGAAGCGAAATGTGACGACGACGTAAACCACAGAGTGAGTGTGGGATGGATGAAATGGCGGGAAAATTCGGGAATCTTTTGCGACCGAAAATTTCCACTTAAATTAAAGGGGAAACTCTACACCACGGTTGTTAGACCAACTCTTATGTATGGTTCACAGTGCTGAGCAATGTACGAAGCGTTTAAAAATAAAATGACGGCAGCGGAAATGAAAATGTTAAGGATGTCTAGTGGAGTCACTAAACGCGATTGCATTAGATCTACGCGTATAAGTGGAAGTCTACATATAAAGAATTCGGTAACCGAACAGCTTGAGGCGAATAGAGGAAGCTGGTATTGCCACGTTCAAAGAAGATCTGCGGAAAATCCGGTTAAAAAGGCACTAGCAACTACGGTCACTCCAACTGTAAGAAAACGAGGTCGGAAAAAGAATTGCTGGATTTCTCAGATGGCAAATGCGCAACAACGCCTGAGGCTTATCACTGAAGCGATCCAGGATCGAGCATTATGTGGACGAGTTCTGGGGTCTGCGACATTAGCCAACCTCATGAGTGGAGCAGCAGCGATGCAGTAAAAATGGGAAACTTGTTACGCATAAGTTCGTATAACGAGGAAAGGGTTAATAAAAGGATAAGAAGAAGAAGATAAATTTATACGGCTTACTTGGGATACGAGTCTTTTGCGAGTTTAAGTGAATACCCTTAATATTTTGAATGGATATGAATGGAAATGTTCACTATTTAAAAATGATTAAAATAAATACAACTCAAATGACTTTCGATATATTATGCATTCCAGGATCTTTAACAGGATAACAACAAAAGTGTTGTGCTATACGACGAGAGTTTCCCCTATAAGTAACAACACTTAAGGTTAGAGTTTCCATGGTGTAGGAAAGTCATTCTTGTCATTATTCCTTCGCAATCCATTGGTGGTCTTATTCGAGATGACGTCCGGTTGACGTGCTTTGCTATCTCCTATGTTTTGCAATTCCTCTGACTTAATTTCTGAGATGTACTGTTTGCCGTTTTCGCTCGTGAAAAGAGAAGTTTTTTTTTTTATCGTTGTTAGCATTATGGGCCAGGTTAAAGGGTTTAAGGTTTAAGGTTCCTTATCACTACTTTGTAAGCTGTGCCTCAATGGTACAATTACCTTTTTCAGGCCGTATCTCCCCAATTTGAAAGAATTTACCCATTCCAAAGAGTCTGGTCTGCCTCTGAATCTCTTAAATGAGCGTCTTGCATGTAGGCGCACTGTTGTAAGCCATTTTATATCATCGATCTACCAGAAGCAGGAATCCATCTTTAAGTGGATAATCTTCTGCGTCGCTGCTTGTGGAGATATCCTGAGTCAGAAAATGTAGACCACCGTAGATCCATTTCTCACACCGAGGCTGGTATTTAAAATTTCATCGAACGTATCCTTGAAAAGGAGCTTGTCTTTTCAATTTAGTTCTATAAGAGTGGGGTGCTTTTTTTTCTCTTCGCCGACTTTCAAAAAAAAAAATTGCTGTTAACGATTGACACTTAATTGCATTGCGAAATTTTCTGACGCATCGTTGTTAGTCATCTTCGAGGAGAGCTTTCCACCTTGCGTTCGTGGTCCTGCTCCACAATCGGTAGACTAAGCATAGAGAACACAATCACTGGGGTCTTCCCCGACAGATATGGCCTGGTATTTCAATTTTGCTCTATATGTCTCTTTGCGCTGTCGTCACCAAAGGAATATCCTTTATTCCAAGAGGCAATAAATAGACTATCAATGAAAATTTGAAAGTATGTCGGTGACAGAATACAGCCCTGTGTCAGGGATGAGCTGTACAAATGATGTTTCTCATCTTCTCAGAAAAAGTCCTGAAGCACACGATCGATGAAAAAGCCTACACAGTAGTTTTGCCGGTGTGGAAAAGCACATCTTTAGGAGAAGGGAAGGTCTGCTAGCCATCTAGACTAGCGGATTTGTGTATAATAAGATCTTTAAACACATTAATAACTCAACAGCGGATCGTTGTGTTGGCGTTAGGGCGAAAGTCTGCAGCGAGCAGATTTGTCTCGGCAGCGTTCAGATGGAGGATGTGAAAGATTTTCTAATATTTTCGACTTGAGATCAACAATTTGTACTACCTTTGGAACATTACTTATTTACTTTAAGTGGCGCTACAGTCCGGGGTGGCCCAACGTTAAGTTGGCTGATGTCCCCTTCCACTTGCGTGCGCCACCGGAGTCTTGGCCTTCCTCTACTGCGCTGTCCCTGGGGAGCGGATTCGAAGACTTTTCGGACCGGAGCATTGGTAGCCATACGCTCTATATGACCCAGATATCTCAGTCTTTGGATCATCACTCTTCTGGTAAGGTCGATGTCACTGTACAGTCCGTAGAGTTCATTGTTGTATCTCCTCCCCCACTGACCGTCAATGCGGATGGGGCCGCAGATCACCCGAAGAATTTTTCTCTCGAAGCAACCAAGAACACCCTCATCCATTTTTGATAATGTCCATGCCTCTGCTCCTCTTATATAGGATAACTTTTGTAGTTCGAAAGAGAGCTTTGCTAGTCAATTGCCTCCTTAGCCCAAAGAAGCGGCGATTGTCAAGAGTTATTCTTCGTTTGAACTCAAGGATGCTGCCGTTATCTGAATTTATGAATTTATGACAGCGGTATTTGGTCCGTCATCGCCGTTATACAGTCTGCAGAAATGATCTTTCCAAATCCTCAGCATCGACTGCGATTCTACTACGATGTTCCCTTGTTTATCTCTACAGGCTTCGGTTCGGGGTTTGTTTCCGCGGCATGTTAGTTTTACATTTTGGTAAAACTTCCGAACCTCATTCTTGGAGTAGCATCTCTCAATTTCCTCGATCGCGCGCTTCTCATGCTCTTTCTTCTTCCTCCTGAGAAGCCGGTGCTCGTCTCTCCTCTTCCGCTCATAGAGCTCATGAGCAGCTCTGGTCTTTCTAAGCAGCGCCGCGATATACGCATCTTGCTTAGCTGCATGTGCTTACCGGCATTCATCATCGAACCAGGGGTTTCGTTGTGATGGACGAGTGAAACCCAGCACATCAGAAGCGGCATATCTGATGGCGTTTTGGCAGTGTTTCCAATGGTCTTCGATGCTTGATGCTGGCGGCATTGGACCTCTTAAGAGATTAAGAGACACTCGATCGGAAAAGGACTTGGCGATCTCTTGCGATTGTAGCCGTCTGACGTCGAACTTTCTCACAGCATTAGTTTGTCTTGGCGTAGTTTGGGATATCCGCAACCGTACCTTGGCTACAACAAGGTAATGGTCCGAGTCGATGTTGGCTCCTCGGAATATACGGACATCCATAATACTGGAGGAGTGTCTTGCGTCGATCGCAATGTGATCAATCTGGTTGACTGTTGATTGATCAGGAGTTCCCCAAGTCCCCTTGTGTATGTCGAGATGTGGGAACAGCGTGCTAGCTACGACAATGTTTCGCCCCGCCGCCGCAAAGTCGATTAGCCTGGTCGTTATCGTTATCGGAGGTGGTATCGTGCAGGCTATATCTTCTGACAGTATTACCAAAGATGCCCTCTCTTCCTAGCTTTGCATTAAATTAGCCAAGGACAGTTTTAATGTCATAGCTAGGGCATTGCTCGTAGGTCTTGTTAAGGAGCTCATAAAAGGCATCCTTGCTGTCGCCATCTTTCTCCTCTGTGGGGACATGCGCGCATATAAGGCTAATGTTGGTAAATTTAGCATTGATGCGGATTGCTAGAAGTCGCTCGTTCACATGCCGGAAGCTCAGGACTTCTTGTCTTAGTCTGCCTCCGACAACAAATCCGCATCCGAATAAGCGCTGCTTTTGCCGTCGATAGCAATTGCCGTAGTAGATGTCGCAGTTTTTCATCTTATTTTTGTCCGGCCCATCCCATCGCATTTCTTGAATGGCGGTTATGTCTGCTTTGCAGCATTCTAGGGCCTCCGCTAGTTGCTCGGCTGCACGTGGTCTATTAGGGGATCTAACATTCCACGTGCATATCCGAAGCTCATTGTCCTTAAATCGTTTGCGTGGGTTGTGAACAGTAGATCTGTCCATATCCGTCCACTTTGCAATCTCTAGTGAGATTCCCAGATGGCGCCACGGGGAGGGCTGAAGTAGGGCTTATTAGCAGAGCTGCAAGATATTCGGCTGCATAGGCTCGTTATTAAAAAAACCACCACCTGTCGGATGATGCTACTTCTACGAGGCTTTATACTAATCGTTGCCATCCCCTTTGGAACATTATAGTATAGTTAAGAACTCTAAAGAAAATGGTAACTACTACTATGGACTATGGTAGTAGCACACATAGGTTTTATATAAAACAAAACAAAAAACAGGACTACAAGTTGGCGTAACGTTTTAGAGCTATTTGTCCGGTCTCCTTCATATTACAGAGCATAGCGGAGCCTTACTCGTGCAAAATGGCTTTGCCAATGTCACATCTGTCTAAGAAGTAACATACCTCCCAACACGGAAGATCCATGATCTTTCTGGAGTTAGATCAATGCTTTTGACTGTCCATTGGATCATGTCTAGCGACAGCTCTAGATCACAGGCAGCCGTAGGTGTGATTCACAATTGGCGAAATAGAAATGAGTAATCAATCAATCCTCTCAAAACTGACGCTGTTCTTTTTACTAGATGGAGGAAGCTGACTTGCCTGACTCATCTAGTGCAGTTGTCTAAAGAGAGGGTCATTCTGGATAATTAGCTTTTCTAGAATAAACATGTGCGTCGAAAACGTCCAAATCTGCTTGTGTTAGTCCAAAGGGGTTGTTGGCAAGAAATGGATACTACCACTGAGAAAGGTCCTTTGGATATATGTACATGGCTATGATAAGGCAAGTTATATCATCCGCGTCAGTTGTCTGTACTCATTGCTGCTTTTCCAAACTCCAAATTACAGTCTGTCTCGGGGGGTTTCCCTACCACTCATTGATGAATATACCTTCCCTTGCTATCCATTTCATAGGCCATACTCTTAAAGCCATCTTCCATTTGGAAACAAGTAGCCTTTGGTACAACACGCTATGAGGCTTTGGTGACTATAACGGCCAATTCCGAGCTCCAGCTGCAGATATAATACGAAATCTACTTTCTCTGGTGGTAAAGACTTCGGTTTCGTTCGGAGTCTGAGCCGGGAAATGAATGCAATTGGCAGCGCTTGTGTCTTTATTGAATTACTATACTGATGGATAACCCTCCAAAATGGTCGGCAGACCAGACGAATATTTTCCGACGTTTGTAAGAGGTCAGCCGCTTCTCTGCCGTTCCTCGATAGGAGCAACTGCTCAGTGACGCCATGACGGAGCACTACGCTTTTGCTTGATTCTTAAGTGTGACGGACATAAATTATACAAAATCCTGCGACACCTTCTGTAAAAGTGATGACATCTCCACACAGCACTACCTCTGTCAACTCTAACAATTAGACACTTCAAAGTTCGAGCTTCAACGTTCCGCAAATCAAACAGTTGAAGCAACTTAAATCTAACACTGGCCGCAACGCCTCGACCAGATCCAACTATGTACAAAGATATTTGTTTTGTTCACCCTGAGATACATTTTATTATCTTGTCCAGGATTTGTTCGGCTGTTCGTCGATTTGGTCACTATGACTGGCTCAACAAAGGCATACAAATCAACACGCAACATCCAAAGTATCATAGTGCGCTGAAAGTGTTTCCTTTTCTCTTTTAATTCTTCTTTTGTTGGACGATCATTGTTGTGTCTCCCGCAAAGCAACTCACAACACCAGACATTCTGTCGGAATCTTGCAGCACTCTTCCACCACCACCTGGACCAACACGAAATAACAATAAAACCTCACAAAAGACAACAACAACAACAACAGCAAAATAAAACCCAAAACCAAAAGCCGATCGAAAAATTCAAAAAGACAAAAAGACGCTGCGCGCTGGATACAAACGATCCAAAACTGCTGCCCTCGGATAATGGTCGTGTTTTGTGGACAATCAAATAAAATAACTGATCGTAGTTTGTGATAAGTTAATTTCCTTTTTATGTGTTCTGCTCAAGCGCCTTATCTCGCTCCAGATCAAAAAGAGGAGAGAAAACATTGCGCCCCTGTCGCATCCAGCGACGGTCAACCGACCAGGCCCAGTTTCGTTGCCCCACGACTAAGAGTGACGCGTCTGTCCAACTGCAGATACTTTGACTTTGATTATATATTCGTACATATATGCATAGATGACGATACGATGACTCTAGTTCGTCCAAGGCGAGTGAGTAAGAAGGCATTTTCACACCTCGAATGCATACTATATTCATATCCACATGTAGAGCTCTGGCCGGCCGTCGGACCAACGCAACGTCCAGCCCAATGTGGGTTCCCCATGGGCGGATACTTTATATGGGCCTTGGGTCAGATTTATTGGGCGACTATATTAAAAAGACATAAAATTTGTTATTAATTCAATTTGAGGTCCCAAATTGGTTGCTTTAGGGCTAATGATAGAGTTTTAAGCTCAAGCTGGGACACTGCAGTTGACACCTTTTACTAGGTATCGGGTGTCCAACGATCGACGATCACTACGGCTGCTGACTGGAGTAGTGCTCATAATACTGAAGTCTATTGGTTTCAGATTTCCTGATCTACCGACGACATCGCCGATGGATTGAATGTGTGATGACAATGGATTCACAGGGGGAAAGTGCCCGCACCCGAAATTTATATTTGAGTGCCGCGCTGTCTAATGGCTTTCCCAGGAATTGCTATATTCGAGAGAAGATTTATTTCTCACCGAATTGGTGCTAACAAAAAAATTCTGTCAGCGGTTTATTTGGGAATTTTATTTCCGAATAAAGTTAAGCACATTCATTAGATACTAATAAACTTTGAATTAAGAGGAAATTTAATCACTTAATTTTTTTTCCTTGCCATCAAGTGGACAAAAATGGACAAGCACTTCATCGACTGTTGCGGATCCATAGAGGCCAATTAATTTTAGTGGTAAAAGTACTCGTAAAATATTTAAATGTTCGATCCGTTGGCACAGCGCTTTTGGGGCTAACGGAATTCATGTCATTATTTGAAATTGTAAACAAAAGATTGCACTTAAGCAATTAGGTAAACAACACCGGCCACCTGAACCGAATGTTTATCGAACTATTGATGAATTCCGCACATAAATCACAAAGAATGTGAACAGTGTGAGGGAAGGAAATATCGCGGCTGTGCTAGCTTGTGTCCAAGACGACCGAAATTTACCGATTTGACGTCGTTCGTTACAGCCTTACCTTTAATGATTCTAACTTAAGCAAATTGGGTCTCCTTCCACTTGCGTGCGCTATCCGAGTGGCACTTTTCCTCTCCTGCGCTATCCATCGGGGGCAAATTCTAAGACTTCTCGGACCGGCCCGTTGGTGTCCATCGGCTCTACATGACCTAGCCATTCTCAGTCTTAGAGTTCATTGTTGTATCTCCTCCTCCTTTCTCCTTAAATGCAGACAGGACCGTAGATCGCCCGAAGAATTTTTTCTCGAAGAAACCAAGAACACCCTCATCCAGTTTTGATAATGTCAATGCCTCTCCACCATAGAGCAGGACCGGAACTATTAAGGTCTATAAAGGGTGACTTTTGTTGTCCGAGAGAGGGCTTTGCTACTCAATTGCCTTCTAAGCCCAAAGAAACAGCGGTTGGCAGGAGTTATTCATCATTTGAACTCAACGCTGGTGTCGTTGTCTGAATTGATAGTGGAGCTTAGATAGTCCAAAGTACTTAATTACCTCAAAGTTATATCTGTCGAAAGTGACAGACTTATACTTGGTTTTTCTCATGTTGACCGCTAAACCCGTTTTCGCTGCTATCGTCTTAATACTCGCGAAAGTGCCACTGACATCACGCGGCTTTCATCCGATTATGTCAATATCATCGACAAATGCGAGTATCTGCACGGACTTTTGAAATATTGTGCCAATTGTGGTTGCGCTGGAGTTTTGGACTATTGTTTTAAGAATGATATTGAAGAAATCTCATGATAGCGTGTCGCTTTGTCTAAATCGTCTTTTGACATCAAAGGTCTCGGTGAGGTGTTTACCGACCTCGATGGAGCAGCGTGCATTCTTCATCGTCATCCTGCACAGACTTACGAGTTTGGCAGGGATGCCAAAACTAGAGATTGCTCTGTATAGCTCGTCTCTAAAGATGCTGTCATACGCGACCTTTAAATAGATAAAAACTTAGTGTGTTTCGTTTCTGAAAGCTTATGAGTTTTCTCCAAGATCTGCCGTGGTGTGAGTATTTGAGTATTTCCTGACCTGAAGCCCCGATGACATGGACATTCAGGCATTCACACAATTCGGCAGATAAGATCTTGTAGGCGATGTCTTGAGCATCGGACAAAAAATGCTGAGGTTTCATTCGTCGGGCATACTTTTGCCTGATTAGTTGGTGTATGCTCCTTACCAAGTAATCGTCTGACGTTTTGAAGAGCTGTGCAGTCAGGCTGTCCGCTCCAGCAGTTTTGTTTGGTTAGAGCTAAATATGACTATTTTCACTTCATCCAGGTCAGATGGGCGTTGGTCTCCGTTCAAAAGGTTCAAAGCTTCGTGCTGCCTTATAGGGGTAATTGGTTCGTCATCGCCGTTCTACAGTCTGCAGAAATGATCTTTCGAAATCCTCAGCCTCGACCGCGACTCTAGTACGATGTTCCCTTGTTCGTCTCTACAGGCTGTGTCCGTGTTCATGTTTCTGTTTTGCATTTGGGTAAAACTTTCCCATCCCATTCCTGGGGTAGTATTACTCGATTCCCTCGACCAATCCAGATTTCGTGAGCAGCTCCAGTCTTTCTATGTAGCGCCGCTTTGTCTGCGTCTTGCATTGCCGTATGGTACTTGTCGTTAAACTCGATCGGTAAAGGATTTGGCGATCTCTTGCAATTGTAGCCTTCTGACGTCGAAATTCTTCACAGTACAAGCTCGGTAAGCGCTGGTCGGGGTATCTGCAACCGTACCTTGGCTACAACAAGGTAATAGTCCAAGTCAATGTTGGCTCCTCGGAACGTGCGGACATCTTGAATACTGGAGGAGTTTCTAGCGCCGATCGCAATGTGGTCAATCTGGTTGACGGTTGATTGATCAGGGGTCCCCTGGTGAATATGGAAATGTAGTATCGCGCTGGCCTTATCTTCCGACAGTGCACCCAAAGATGCCCTCTCTTCCAAGCATTGCATTAAAACCGCCGAGGACAATTTTAATATCATATCCAGGGCAGGGCGTAGGTCTTGTTCAAGAGCTCGTAGAAGGCATCCTTGGTGTCGTTATTTTTCTCTTTTGTGGGGGCATGTGCGCATATAAGGTTAATTTTGGCAAATTTAGCCTTAATACGGACTGTCACGAGCCACTCGTTCTCATGCTGGAATCTCGAATCTCTTCTACCTGTCTCCACCGACAAATCCTCATCCAAATAGGAGCTGATCTTTTTTTTTCCTTTTGGGAGGAGGAGAAATGCCTTACGCACCATAAGGAGGTCTGTTGGCGTTGACCATCTCCGTATGTCCGACTCAACCCGAATGCCTTCGGATCATACGGACTAAAACTCCTCGCAACACTGTGGCTTCTGACACAACCCCCTGGGACCGCTCTTCGCATTACTTCAAGGGGCTGTGATCCTACATCCTTTCGGGTTTACTTGCTTTCCCTGTATTGTTCTTCTTCTCTTTTCTTTCTTCTGAGAATATCTTCCACAAACTGGCAAATTCTTCCCCAGTTCAGGTCACTCATCAGCATTTTAGCCAGTATGTTTTCTGGGCTGAAGGCACCAATGCTGTTTTTCAGTGCTGCGCGTTGGGCTTCCCATCTTCTGCAGGCAAAAAGTGTGTGATGTATATTGTCTGCTGGGGAGTCGCCGTACTGGCAGGCTGGGCTATCCGTTTTGCCGATCCTATGTTAAAAGGATTTGAAATTTCCGTGTCCGGTGAGGAACTAGGTGACGAAGTAGCTGACCTCACCGTGTTTCCGGTCTTTCCACTCAGCCACATTTCTTATCAGCCTCGCTGTCCACCTTTCTCTGCTTTCCGAGATCCAGCGCTCTTGCCACTTCCGTATCGTTTGCTGCTCTGCTTGGTCGATTGCCGCTTTCAATCCGATTTCCGCCTTGTTTTCGTGGACATACTTCCTTTGTGCCGCTAGGAGATCGATGGGAGTCACTTCTACGACTATAAGGACGGCTGGTTCCGACACCGTTCGGTAAGAGGTAGCCACGCGTAGAGCTCCACGTCTTTGCACTGCCGCCATCTGCTTCCGGTACTTTTCTTTTCGAAGCGCGTCTGCCCAGATGGAAGTGAGATATAGAAGAATGGCATGCGTTGTAAACATTTATAGCCTGCGCTTACTTCCCGTTGGACCACCTATGTTCGCCATTAAGCTACTGAGTTATGTTGTAACTCTGGAGGCTCTTTCCGCTGCGTACTTTATCTGTTGCCAGAAAGTTAGTTTTGTGTCAAGCCTCAATCCCAAATACCTCACCGCGTCCTTGCTCTTGATGACTTCAGAACCAATTTGGAAGTCGGGATTTTCTTCTTCGTCAGAAGGAATATCTCAGTTTTCTCCGTTGCCAAACTAAGACCGTGCTCAGTTGAATGCATTTCTTTCGTCCAGGGTTGCCAGCAAAACGATCTTCTTAGAGCGGCAACTTCCTTGTTGGGTAGTTTAAACAGACTTCACCACTTCTTCAATAGCTCTGACCGTGGAGCGTCCTTTCCTGAACCCGTACTGCCTTCCTGCCAAGTCTCCCGCTCTTTGTACCGCATCTGTGAGCCGTGATTTGAGCAGCTGTTCCATCAGTTTCCCCGCAGTGTGCAGCATACATAAGGAACTGTCTTGCAGTCGATAATAGTCACCGTAGTAGATATCGCAGTTTTTTATCAATTTTTCTTTGGCCACCCCATCCCTTCGCATTCTTGGATGAGATGGGCCTATTTTGCAGAAGTCTGGGGCCCCTTTTGTTGTGCGGCTGCACATGGCCAATTAGGTGCCTAACATTCCATGTGTATATCCGAAGTTGGTTATCCTTGATTCGTTTCCAGTAGTTGTCTGCAGCAAAGTGAAAGTGACGTGCTTATAAGTTCTAATGTAAGTTCTAAGAGTTCTTTTCGTCTCTTTTTCCGTTTCGGAGTTTTCTTGGTTGTTGACCCTCCCGCTTTGTTCAACTTGAACCGAATCCCAATTTTTGCTGGTTGCAGCAGCGGTTTCAGTCGAACCTGGTGCACATGGAACGTCATCACCAGAGTTTTTCTCAGAATGAATTTGATCGCATCAATCGACTTCCATCGACCATAACTTCTGCCTTTATTAGTAGTAGTGACTGCTTATTCCTAACATTGTGTGTCATGGCGATGGTGCGATAGGTTCGATTCCAACAATTTTTCAAATCGCCATCACCCTTTCGGTGGGCAATAGCAAACTCCCGAAAGTAAAATTGCCTACGAAAAAGCTTCTAAGGAGTGCCGTTCGGACTCGGCTATAAACCGTAGGCCCCGCTCAGATGTGACAAAAATGACAACATGAGCAACACAAATGAGTGTCAAGAAGCTAGGCCATGGCCCATAACGGGCTGCCAGCGCCACAGTGTTTTTTTTTGTGTATCATTTAAATCACCGCCTGTTTTGTGTATGGGTTTAGCAACTTCATCCAATTTTCACCGACTGAAACTGCAGATCTTGTATATTGCAGGATAGGTTTTAACATTTAACAGCATCATGTTAGGAAAACTGCATCAACAGAGGAAAATCGTATTTCTATTGGCCTTTTTGGGAAGGAGGAATGGGTGCAGTTTCAGTTCATGCTGCTTCCTTGACAATACTCAATTAGAGCGTACCTCCTCTAAAGTCTGTCCGCTAGCCAAATGTCTATTCTGATGGCTGTTTGTCATAAAAGGCTGAACCTCACCTGTGCTATCTATCTTTTCTGTCGACTCCTGTGTCAGAACCTAGATCGACAGAGTGTGATCGAGAAGACCACGGGTCGATTGCCGCGTTGGGTGACATCGATGCTGTTGAGATATTTGATATTTGAATTGGTATTGTTGGATTGTTAAAATATCCATAGGAACTTTGAACCTTAGGCCTGGCAGGAAGGACAAGACAAGGTAAAATACTTTGATGGCACTACAGTAGCCTCAATCAACAAGACTCCCCAGCTAGAATAATTTCCAGGTGGCTCCAATGCCGCAGTCCAAGTTGGTTTTGGTCTCCTTTCATTTAAATACGCATCTTAGATCCGGTCGTTGTCTGCTGCTGCACCGTCCCTCGGGCTTAGACTCGATAACTCTTTTGGCCGGAGCTGAGGCATCCATTTGCGTTCCCAGATGTTGGATTCCTAGACGCCTTCTTTGATCGCTCGCTTCTCCTGAGGGATAGATAATCCCCTGTTTTCCTCATCTTTTCTGCTTCTACAGCTCATGAGCTGCTCTCGTCCTTCTATGCTGCTTAGCTTGTTGTTTAATTGCGTGTACCTGTTTAAATTAATCATCAAATCAGAGGTTTCGTTGTGCCTGCGCTTTGACATCAATTATACGAGTAGTACATCAGAAACAGTTTCTCTAATGGTTTTGCGACAACAACTCTACAGAGTTCAACATTCGTGGTGTTGCTTAGCTTAGCGGTGCCTGTGATATCGAAAAAACACTGGTTTACGGCGGATGGATCAAGAAATAATCAAATCTTTTTATGAATATCGAGATGTGAGAACTGTGTGCTGGCTTTTAAAAGGTTAGGCCCCTGGCAAATTTTTAAAATCTGAATTCATTGCAGGACGTGATGTTATACCGCTTGTGTCTTCGATGACGGCTTCCTTTTGCGTTTAGGTGTTCGGTGTAGGAGGTGATAGAATTCGTCTTTGATGCAGTCATCCCTATCTCTGCATGAGCATGGGTGCAGACCAAGCTTTTATTTCCCAATTCCACTTTAATGCCAGGGCTTAGCCACAGTGCCTTACACAAATATTAAACGCCAAGCCTCAACACCATGTTGCGATCAGACTAGTCAGGGAATGACGAAGCATGTATTCGTCAATATGGCTAAGTTGATGAGCTGGAAACTCCAAATCGAAAAGGGAAGTAGCCAAAGCCAATCCTAGCCCAAAAAATCAAATCAAGAACAATGCTCCAGACAAACATACTGAAATTGAACTGTTCTTAGCTGATGTCTATTCAAACCTTATCCAAAAGCCCCTCGTACTGGTTCTTGTATTAAACATGCCCCAGATATTGTTGGAGGATAAGTGGACACAAATTGGCAAGAAACATCTGACAACATTGTATAAAATGTTTATCAATCGACGCACGTGTGTGTTCCGACATGTCTTAAAATAAATTAGGAACACAAAGGTGAATTCAAATTAAATCTTTTTGCGGCTTCATCAATCCCCTAAACGATGTCAAAATTAAGAACATGAATAGAACAAAAAAAGAAGAAACAACAGCCATAAAGAAAGGACTCAACAAAATAATATTAAAATGTTACCATCGATTGCTTCCAACCATCGCTAATCTCTGCTCTCTGTGTTATGCTATTGACCCTTCTCATGGCCCCTCTTAGAAGGTATTTCAACATCTACTACAACCGTCGTTAATTCCTCGCTAAGCCGTTGAAGAACAAAAAAAAAGTCTATCCGCCATGGACAATAGCCCAAGATCCCAAAAAATTAAAAAAAAAAAAGACTGTTGGAGTGCGATCTGTTTCCACCTAATTAGATTAAATTAATGTTCAGCGCTTCGGGTCGGATTGGACGCGCCTACGCCCGACCTGGGAGCGTACAACCCTTTCTACCGATCCCGTGTTCATATTTAATAGAATTATTCCTCCAAAGCCGGAAATGTTGAGCGCTCTTGAGGCGTATAATCTAACGTCCATACACCAATACGTCGTCTGTACATCTATACCAAAGCATGATGCGCTGATTGTGATTCTTCAATGGGTTAACTACACGAGTAGTTTTATGGATCGCTTTTTGAATGGATTGTGATGGAGGAGCTTGGTTTACCCAAAGCATGATAATCATTGGGTGAATGGGTGAATGGAAAACACGACACATCGAGACAAAAGGTCTCTCCTCTAGTCGGCGAGCATTTGAATGCCATGCCGCTAGGTCGCGGTCGGTGTGAATCCAAATAGAAACATCAATTTAAGTCCCTTGTAGTTGGGTGATAATATGGAGCAGTTAGATACTGATATGGATTGACGGAAATTTTTTTTTTGTTTACCTCTTTCGGCTTGTTACAAGAATGAGCAGACCCGCTTCAGCTTCGTTATCCGTGCATGGTTTATTGATTATTTAATATAACACATCAACACCTTTGGCCATTGAAAGCAATTTCGTGTTTTATGTTTCAATTAATTCAAATTAGATGAAATGCTAATGTTCAGTGGTCTGTTAAGGTCCTCAGCCCCCTTTGGATAGGACTGTGATAAGACACTAAAAGAATTTATTGTCTGATAGTGGATATTGAAGAGACCCGAATCTAAAACTGATGCAATTTGATAGTGCTTTGATAGAGAAGTTTTGGATGGATCTTAAACGTTGGAGGACTGATACACTTAGGATTTGTTAAAACAGGAAAATAAATGTATCTTTCACAAGGGTATCGCCCTATCGAGTTTGTAGAACTCATAAAAGTTGACTAGGTATGTCCAGTTTAGTTATGGAATTCACTTAAGTGACCAGGATATTGACCTTTAGTGTTCTAAGCTGTCACACCTATGGTTGGTCGATGCTGTGGAATTAGGGTAGGCGCTGAAAGGTGTCAACCTGGCGATAGCCTATGTTTCAACTGTTTCCGCACATCAATTGTGGTTATTTTATCTCCAATTGGTAACCATCGGGTACTGTCAGAATTCCATTCGGACTCGACTTGCCAAACTTATAAGCGCGAGTGCTGATCGAAAGATGGAATCAACTGTGAATTAAAATCAAAGGATAACCCAAATGAGACCTCATTCTAAGTCAAAGTGGATGAGCACTTACTAACCCTGATCTGGTTACTGACTCCGGTCCAACCGAGCCTTCCTCAAAAGGGATATCTAAACGGCCGGGGACTTTGTCCGGCTATGCGAAATTGACGAAATCTACGAAACAGAAACAAGTTTCGGATATGGACGAATTTACTGTAGACAATCCTTGAAAACGAACTTTGGATATATGCAGGCCACTAGAGGAGGCTATATTTCGATGAAATGGGCCAGGTAAAAGAGGATGAAAAACTACGATATTCACCACGGCGATTGTTATCGACGGCAACATCAGCGCCTATTTCAATGTGGATTTGTTGTTGGAGGCAAATTTTGAAAAGAAGACTTGACTTTTCGGCAGGTGAACGAGCGCCTCGTAGCAATCCGCATCAATTGGCAGTAAAATTTGCCTATGCGTGCACGCCTCCACAGAGGAAAAAATTTGAAGACAATGCCCCAGCTATGGCATTAAGATTGTTTTTGGCGATTTTTATTGAAAAGCTTCGGAGAAACAGCATCTTTGGTAGTAGGTATAGCCTTTTAGATGTAGTACGACACCGCCTCCGATAACAGATTCAGGCTAATCAACATTAGCCAAACATGAAGCGAAACATCAATCGTAGCTAGCACGCTATTTCCACATCTCGATTTTGACAAGAGCTCTTGGAGAAAATCTGATAATTCAATTGCCTATCATATTGACTACATTCCAATCGATGAAAGGCATGGATGTCCGAACATTCCGAGAAGGCAACTTTAAACGTCCTCGCAAGGAAATGGGAAAATTATAGTGAGGCTTACAAGAAAAATACTTATTAAATAAAACAAGGGTTTAAACATCCTCCCCGGCCTTGAGATCCTGAAGCTCAAAGACATCTTGATTTGGACATCGTTGTTTAATCGCCTTTTTTTTGTGGATGACGAAGATGATGATCAGGCTAAGTATGGCAAACAGTGACAGGTAGCTAATGGAATATTGGTGCACATCATGATAAGTGATAGGTTTCGATAGTATTTGTTTAGGTTTTAGGTCTGCAATTTCCTTTCGAATTGATACCAGGTCTATGTCGGCGCGGATCAGGAAGTCCGTGGTCTCATATGTTTCATGAGATATTTCTGGTATAGAGTTCCTCAAAAGCTGAGTTAAATTGAAGGCTGGCACAAACGATGAAGTAGAATTCGTCAAGTCAAAATTATGGGCATTAATCGTCATTGTCGGTTGTTTTATGACGCAATTTGAAGCTAATTTTAGTAGTCCAACTCCATTAAGTTTGGTATTCGAAATATTAGCGCCACAGACTATGGATAGCATTTCTTCTTCCTTAAACGCAAAAATCCAGTGGTCTGGGTTATGTAATTGGATCCGCATTTTCCCTGGTCTTGATGTTTTCAGCAGGCATCGCGCTGATAACTGCTTCTCGTGGTTAAGTAGATGAATCTCACACTGATGTGCTCGTCATATCCCGGGAGAGTTAAGGTGGGTGGTATGTGCTTATGTATGTTGTCAATTTCTTTCAGTAGTTGTCTTGGTGATAGAAGTAGGGAGCTAATTCTTCCTTGATGAGTATCAGTAATGGTCTCAAGTATACCTAGTTGAGTCCGCTGGAAACTACCCATTATTTGAGATACATATATTGCAATGTAGTTAAATGTTTCTGCCTCGATTGTTGCGTAGTTAAGCTCTTTGACGGACTGATAGACTTTTGTTAATTGATTATTTACTAAAACGAATTGCTCCTTAATTGAGGACATTGATTTGATAAGAACGTTAACGGTTGATTCCACTATCGATGTTTGATTTTTATTTAGTTGAAGTAGATATTCTTCGTTTCTGTTGACTTCTTCGATTGTGTTTTCGATGTATTGTGCGTAGTCTTGATCGAGAATACCAAAAAGTTTGTTTGCAATGGTCCCAATGATATCAAAAGGAGATCTCTTTCTTCGTATTGCAATTCCATTTCTATGCTTTAGAATTTCATTCAGCCTTTCTGTTTCCAAGAGTTGGTGTTCTAGTTGCTTCACCACTGCTTGACAGAAGTTGCTTCGGTTTTGTGTCATCGTCTCACACTTTTTCCTTAGCCCCTGAATGCTTTCCTTTAATCCTTGATACTCATTCCAGTAAGTTGACATATTGAAGTATACAAAGAGATTCCATTTGTCAGTTATTAAATTAAGTTGACCCAAATCTTCAAAGTACATCCCCGGATTATTTGTGAATTTTTCAACTTCTACCAAACTTTGAGTTCCTCCTTGTTGAAATGCTGTGCCAAGGATTATCAACCCGATCATAAGAGAGGAGATAGGATTAATTTTTATTTTTCGCTTTGGTTGTGGTGAGTTGAAGGCCTTCCTCTTTTCTGGCCGACTTGTTAATTTTAAGGGTTCCGTAATCGTTGGAGTCTGCTGTGCTTCGGATGGTAGTGGACATATCTTGAAGATAGATCGCCTGATCACTCCATTGCATGTCTTGATGTAAACAACTCTAGTCAGCTTGTCCTGTCCTGGTATTGTTTGCAATACCCTTCCCATTCGCCATCTGAGTGGAGGTAAGTTATCATCTTTAATCAACACTAGAGATCCTGGCTTAACATCTTCTTGAGGGTGTTTCCATTTATATCGGTTTTGGATTTCTTGTAAATATTCCTTGCTCCATCTACGCCAGAATTCCCGATGTATGGATGTTACTAAATTCCATCTTGATCCAATTGACAGGTTTGTTGGCTTTGAATCTGGATCATTTATTGCTGTTAATGGTGCGCCGGTTAAAAAATGTCCCGGTGTAATAGCTTCTAAGTCATTCGGGTTCGATGACATCGGTGTTAGCGGTCGCGAATTAAGTACAGCTTCAATTTGAGCCAACGCCGTAGAAAGTTCTTCTTGAGTTAATGCGGTTCCCGAAAATATGCGTTTCATATGGTATTTTGCGGACTTTACTGCAGCTTCCCATAGACCTCCAAAATGGGGTGATTGTGGAGGTATGGGTTTTCATTCAATACCTTTTTCTGTACAGTGAGCGGATATAATATTGTGACCTTCTTCATCATATATTTTCGCATGCAGTTCATTGAGTTCGTTCCGAGCTCCCATGAAGTTTGTAGCGTTGTCCGAGAAAATTTTGGCGGGTAATCCACGGCGAGCCACAAACCTTTTTAGGGCACCAATAAACGCTTGGGTTGTCAGATCTGAAACTAACTCCAGATGCACAGCCTTCGTTGCAAAGCATACGAAAACCGATACATAGGCCTTTGTTGGCTGTTTTCCTCTGATCTTGTAGTGGATATCCACTGGACACAGGAAGTCGACTCCTACGTTGGTGAATGGTCTTGAAGGTTGTACTCGCTCTGGCGGTAGATTTCCCATAATTTGCTCAATACTTCTTGGCTCTGCCTTAAAACAACGTATGCAGTTGTGTACGATTGTTTGAGCGAGTTGTTTTCCTCTCGTGGAGGTTTGTATAGTGCAGATGTGTCATCAATAATTTCGTAAATACATGTGAGCTGGGCAAGATGATCTGGTGTTTTGTTTCATATGGCAAGTTAGAAGCCTCCAATCGACCACCTACACGTACAACACCTCTATTGTCGATAAATGGAGAGAATGGACTTAATCGGCTTTTCTCAGGTACTTGTCCAAATTTTGTGAGTGCTTTAATATTGTCTGAGAATGATGTTTCCTGAATGTACTTGGCTATGATTATATTGACTGTCTTTAATTCTGATGCGGAGATAACCGTCCCCATTATCCGATAGGCCTTCGCTTTTTAAAAATGGCTGATGAAACGTATGATGTATGCTGTTATTCGCCTTAGAGTGGCAAACGAGTTTCGATGATTAATCTCTTCAAGAAAGTGGGTCTTCTTGCTTGTGGCTACTAAGACTGTTTTTATCGCTTTTACTTCTGGAAGATGTTCGCTTTTGATTAGTTTTGATTGTACTGGCCATGTTGATTTAGATTGGTAAAAGAATGTAGGTCCCTTGAACCAAGAAACGGTTTTCAGAAATTGGTCGGGAAATACTCCCCAAGACTTCCATTGTCCCTTCTTGGTTTCTTCGTTTATAAACGAAATACGGTTGGCGACAAAGGCTTGTAATGGTGATTGGGTGTTTATCCAAGCTAGGACGATTTGAGAGTCAGTCCAGAAAGTTGTTTTGTGGATTTCGAGTGGTATACTCGTTTTTACAACGTTGGCGAGTTGTATCATTAATTTTGCGGCACAAAGTTCTAATCGTGGGATCGTCAGTTGTTTTATTGGTGCAACTCTACATTTTAAACAGACCAATTGCACTTTAATTTCTCCATTCTGGTTTGCTTATGTACGAGTATATAGCCGCTCCATACGCCCGTTGTGAGGCATCCGAAAAACAATGAAGCTGGATATCAGTTGCGGATGGCAATAATACATGCCTAGGTATTTTCAGGCTGTTTAGATGTTGAAGTTCTGTCCTGAAGTGCAGCCATTTGGTGTGTATTTCTATTGGAACTGCAGCATCCCAATCCAGTTTAGATCGCCACAATTCTTGTAAAAAGATTTTTGCCAGAATGATTACCGGACTCACAACTCCTAAGGGGTCAAAGATGTGAGCGATATCCGCAAGAATTGTCCGTTTAGTAACCTTTATGGCACCTTTCCATTTAGTTTTGATAATGAATTGATCCGATGTTGGAAGCCAGGTTAGTCCAAGAGTCTTAACTGCCGCTTCGGATTGATCGGATAGTACGAGGGCGGGTCAATAAGTCCGTGACTTTTTGAATTTCTGACCTCTTTACTGAAACAGCAACACTGCTCCTGTCAACAGGCATCTGTCAGTTGACTCCTGTCAAAATTTAAACTTGCTGCGTCAGTTAGTTTGTGTTTGACAGCTATTTTTATCAGACTACTCACTAATGTGAGGAGAAAATGGAAAAAAGTGAATTTCGTGTGCTTATTAAGCATTATTTCTTGCGAAAAAAAAACCATTACCGAAACCAAGGCTAAGCTTGATAAATACGAGTACTATGGGGACTCTGCACCATCGATTTCAATGGTAAAAAAGTGGTTTACTGAATTTCGTTGTGGCCGTACAAGCACTGAAGATGCCGAACGTCCTGGACGCCCAGTTGAGGTCTCTACACCCGAAACAATCGAAAAAATTCACGATATGGTGTTGGCCGACCGAAGATTGAAAGTGCGAGAGATTGTGGAAGCCGTAGGGATCTCGCATGGCTCAGTGGTTTCAATTTTGAATGATCACTTGGGCATGAGAAAGCTTTCCGCAAGATGGGTGCCGCGTTTGCTCACAGTCGACCACAAACGCAATCGTGTAACAACTTCACAGGAAGGTTTGGCGTTGTTTAATCTCAATATGGAGGAGTTTTTGCGCCGTTTTGTAACCGTGGACGAAACATGGATCCATCACAACACACCAGAGAACAAACAACAGTCAAAACAGTGGGTTTCTAAGGGTGAATCGGCGCCAAAGAAGGCCAAGGTGGGTTTGTCAGCCAATAAAGTTATGGCGACTGTTTTTTGGGATGCACGCGGGATAATCCACATTGACTACCTTCAAAAGGGAAGAACAATCAATGGGGAATATTATGCCAACTTATTGGACCGATTCAATGACGATTTGAAAAAAAACGACCTCATTTGGCCAAGAAAAAAGTTCTTTTCCACCAAGACAATGCAAGGGTGCACACATGTGCAGTTGCCATGGCAAAAATCCATGAATTGGGCTATGAATTGCTCCCTCATCCACCCTATTCTCCAGATTTGGCTCCGAGCGACTACTTCTTGTTCCCAAACCTGAACAAATGGCTTGGTGGAAAAAGATTTGACTCCAATGATGAAGTCATCTCGCAAACAAAGGCCTATTTTGAGGACCTCGACAAATCATTTTTTTTGGAAGGGATAAAAAAATTGGAGAAGCGTTGGACAAAGTGTATAGAGCTCAAGGGAGACTACGTTGAAAAATAAAATTATTTTTTTATCAAAAAATCTTTGTTTTAATCCAAAAGTCACGGACTTATTGACCCGCACTCGTACAGAAAGGTTTGGATGAAAAAGGGTCTTGTGCTGGACTTTTTGTTGATATTACAAAAGCGTTTGAGATGGTTGACCATAATATTATTCTAAACAAGCTATATAATATAGGTTTTCGTGGTTCGATACATAGTTGGTTTATGTCCTACCTAAAAGTCAGAAAACAAAAAGTGAAAATCGAATCCAGCCTAAGTTACTTTATGGTTATCAACCTTGGTGTCCCTTAGGGCTCGGTTCTTGGACCTATATTATTTCTCATATATGTCAACTCCTTGTTTACCCAGCCATTTGTAGGAAAAGTCAGGGCTTTTGCAGATGACCTTGGGATCGCATATGATTCCGCCAATCCCTTAAACTTAGTGGCTGATATAAACCATGATGTTGAATTGCTAAGACTTTGGTTCACGGAGCATAAGCTAATAGTAAGCGATAAGACAAAACTTATGTTTTTCAGTCTTACCACGCACGAGTCTCCAGACATTGAGGTCGTATTCCATGCTTCTAAATGAATGTGCAAGGTTTAACATGTTTCACATTCCATCTTCTGTCCAATGCTCTAAAATGTCTTTCGACGTGAATGTTCCCTGCCAGGACAGTTGCTTTAAATTGAAAATGTAAGCCATTTTAAATACCGAAATTTAGGTTGGTCTAACCATATTTTAAGTTTAAACCAATATCTGTTATCTACCGTTCACTCATTCTACCGTCTAAAGAATTGTTTCCCTTTTAATACTCTAAAATCAATTTATTATGGGATATTTCAGTCGAAATTGCAGTACGGTATAGGATGTTGGGGAAGTGCTTACCTGAGTAAAATTCAGCCGTTGATTGTTCTACAGAAGTGTGTCATACGGAAGATTTGTGGTTCTTCTCGTCTGGCCCACTCCATGGAATTATTTAGATACATGCAAATCCTACCAGTTAGGCATCTGTTTTATTTTAAGGTCTTAAATATTTTTCATCCGAGGTTGTTATATGCAGAGTCCGATTTCTTCTTCTTATCCTTTTATTAACCCTTTCCTCGTTATACGAACTTATGCGCAACGAATTTCCCATTTTTACTCCATCGCTGCTGCTCCACTCATGGGGTTGGCTAATGTCGCAGATCGTAGAACGCGTCTACATAATGCTCGGTCCTGGATCGCTTCAGGCGTTGTTGCGCATTTGCCATCTGAGAAATCAAGGAATTCTTTTTCCGACCTCGTTTTCTTACAGTTGGAGTGATCGTAGTTCCTGGCGCCTTTTTAATCGGATTTTCCGCAGATCTTCTTTGAACGTGGCAATACCAGCTTATTCTATTCGCCTCAAGCTGTTCGGTTACCGAATTCTTTATATGTAGACTTCCACTTATACGCGTAGATCTAATACAATCGCGTTTAGTGACTCCACTAGACATCCTTAACATTTTCATTTCCGCTGCCGTCATTTTGTTTTTAAACGCTTCGTACATAGTCCAGCACTGTGAACCGTATATAAGAGCTGGTCTAACAACCGTGGTGTAGAGTTTCCCCTTTAATTTAAGTGGAAATTTTCGGTCGCAAAAGATTCCCGAATTTTCCCTCCATTTCATCCATCCCACACTCACTCTGTGGATTACGTCGTCGTCACATTTCGCTTCCATGTTAACGATTGATCCTAAGTACTTCAAGATAGTGCTTTTCGGAAGAACTATTCCGTCTAACATTATATCCGGAACAGGTCGCAACGGATGCGCAAATGGGCACGTCAAATGCTCCGTCTTTGAACGACTTATGTTAAACCCGTTTCTCCATGAATCTAAGGCGTTCTGTAAATCTTCGACGTTATCGCTAAGTATAACTGCGTCGTCAGCGAAGAGAATTGGCGTTACATTTGCTTCGCGCATGCAGTCTTTTAAAAGATAGTCGAATACTACGTTAAAGAGGAAAGGGCTAAGTACGCTTCCTTGATGCACTCCGACATTAACTGGAAATTCTCTCGTTAGTCCAGCAGAGCTTTTAACCGCAGTTTTCACGTTTCCGTACATGTCTTGACGAATCTCGGTGCTTTTCCATTATTATTCGTAGGCTTTGGATAGCGTCCACCGTCGATCTTCCTTCAACAAATCCACACTGGCTATTATCGAGCTTTATTATCTGGCGAAGACGTTCGTTTAAGACTCTTTCGACGATTTTCATTGTGTGTGACATCAGCTTGATTGAACGGTAGTTGTTGCATTCTCGAGTGTCGCCTTTTCCTTTGTATAATGGAACCAAGAAGCATTTTCTCCATTGATTCGGCATAGGTTGTCCACATTTTAATTTATTTAAAAGTTTCGATAGCCAAACGCTGCCGATCCCCTCCATCTTCGACCAAAACTCTGATGGAATGCTGTCTGGTCCTGCCGCTTTCCCCCGCATCATTTTTCCAATTCCTATACTTATTTCTTCGATTGAAAAGTCCGAAACTTCCTCCTCGAATAGACCAGCTGTCGGCACGATATCACGTGGAAACTGTTTGTTAAGCAACTCCTTGCAGTATTCAAGCCACCGGTCACAAATTTTCTTTTCATTTGTTAGTAAGCGACCGTCTACGTTTTTGATGTATTTCGGCGAGGTTATTTCCACCGAATTTTTTCTCCTCTGTGCAGCGAGCTTAAAAATATTTGGCATTTTAGTACTGTACGACGTTTGAACTTCTTGGATAGCTTGTCTTCTATCCGCCGATCGTGAGGATATTTGTTCCAACTCCTGGTACAGGTTTTCCGCTTCTGCCGCTCGAGTTCGAGCCAGGACTTTCTTTGCGATCTTTTTAAGACGCTCGTATTCAAGAGCCAGTCGAGCTTTTTCGATATCGTCGCTCCGATCGCATTTTGTCCACGCTTGGAATGCACTCTTCTTGTCGGCCACAGCTCGTTTGGTTTCGTCATTCCACCCCAGATGGGACCTTGCGAGTGTTATGCATTCCTCGTGCATGCTGTTCCACATTTCTTGCGGGCTAAGTGACTCTGCGATACCGTTTATATTGTGAAGTACTTCTTTAGCCAGTGCGATAAATCTTGCGCTTCGTTCCTTCGATAGATTATACCACTGGATTTTTGGCTTTCCAAACGATGCCCGTGTTCTCGGTGGTTCCGCTGTGAAAAATTCTGTAATGAGCAGACGGTGTTGGCTTACTAGCGATTCTCCAAGTATTACTTTACAGTCCTTAACACGGTTTCTCATCGACATTTTGCAGAGGTGATAATCTATTTGCGTTTCGTGGCCTCCGCTGCTATAGGTGATAAGATGTCGTTGATGTTTAATAAGCATTGTATTTAAGATGGTTAAGCCGTAAGCCCTACACGCTACAAGGATGTCTTCGCCAGCTGAATTTCTGGTTCCAAAGCCTTTACCGCCGTGGCAGTCTTCATAATCAACATTTGTTTCTCCGACGTGGCCATTTAAATCTCCGCCTACGAAGAGCATCTCATCGATAGGTATATTTCTAAGCAAATTACCGAACTCTGACCAAAATGTATCTTTTTCCGATTTCTAACGCTTACAACTTGAGGAGCCATCAACAATCTCTTGTCGCTATTCCTGCTTTTCGTACCACCTAATACAGAAATTCATATTCTATTTTATCCTGCAAATTATAAAATAGTCTCCCTGTAGATACAAGATTCGTAGGTAATTTGCGTACTTTCATGAAAAGAGTTAAACAATGGCTTTTTAGCTACAATCAGAACGAAATCGAGATTTTGCTACACTACATTGACTAATAGCTTTTAATATACTCTAAACAAATTTTCCTTATGAAATTTTTTTCCTTTTTGCATCTAGAATAAAATGGTTCTTATTTTTTCTCTTTTTCTTATTGTTCACCCCACTGTTATCCACTGTTATAAAGTGACATTTGCCTCTATTTATGTTATTTAATACAAAATGTCTCGAATTTTAAGCTGCAAGATACTTTTGTTATTTTTTTTAGAAATTATTTGTAAATTGTAAAACGAGGATAATGATAAATAAATAAATAAATAAAAAAATGTAACTACAGGCCTATTTCACTTCTTCCAGTCTTGAGTAAAACTTGCAAAACTTATAAAAAATAGACTCTAGAATGGGTTTTTCAGTGCACGCTGAAATATTGAGGAATTATTGGGTGGTGTGGACACATGAGTCGAGTGTGAATAAACAATTTCCTCAAAGTACGTTCTTACACTCAAGTTGACGTTTGAAAACTAAACTGGAGAGCTGTCAAATTTATTTGTCGACATTCTTGAAATTTATTCAACAAAAGTGGACGCAGGCGAATTATTTTATTTTCAATAATGTTTCAAAAACCAGTACAGATTCCAGTTTCACAACATGGAATGGTTAAGCAATAAGTTCCTTTCGGATATTCCTGAAGAAACCCGTGGTGGTGCCATACCAAGAACGGAGAAGATGAAAATATTCCTTCGATACATTGGTGACCGACCCGGGTTTGGTTGGAGTTGGTGAGGACATTGGGGTTCATAGAACCACTGTACCGAAAAGAGTTTGGCAAGTGTTTTGTAATATATACTATGTGCAAAAGCGAATCTATGGATGAAATTTCCTTCATCGATCAAGGAATTGAGAGAAGCTAAACAAGAATGGCAAGCCAAGTCTAGTTTTCCCAGTGCAATTGGCGCTCTCGATTGTACTCATATTCAGATATTTATTTATTTATTTATTATCATATAATGAATTACACGTTAACTTAAAGTATCAATAGCTCTAGCTACCAGGGCCTTCAGCTAGTTTTTAAAGAAAACGAAAAAAAAAAGTTATACTCATATATATTAAATACTATTTTGTAATTTGATAGAGGTTAGAAGGTTAAAAACTTGTCTAATATTTGTTTCAGAAGGAAACGAAAGAACTTTGCTTAGTTGTTTATTATTAAAAAATAAGTTAGATAGTTCTTTTATTTTTGGGCAATCATATATTAAGTGTTGTAGTGTTAGTTGAATACTTTTTTGACAGATATGGCATTCTGGAGCGCTGGTTTTGTTTATTATGTGGCTATGTGTGATGAATGTGTGTCCGAGTCTAAGTCTTAAAAAGCATTTTATCATTTTATTTGATGAAGATGTTGGGTAAACGATCGGTATTCTTTTAGGGTTGATTGTAGAATAGTGATGAATGTACATACTCCGCTCCTCATCGCGGTTTTTCCGCCAGATAGATTTAATTTTTCTTTCAATGTCTTCTTTGTTGTTTATGAAGAAAGTTATGAGAGGTTCGTTCAAGGCTCTTTTCGCTGCAGTATCGGCGAGTTCATTTCCCGGAATACTTGCATGTCCGGGGACCCAGATTAATTTGAGCTTACCATTATTTAGTATAAGCTTATTACGGATAGCTGTAATTATCGGGTTTTTATTGTTCATATTTAGCACTCCTTCGATGACAGATAGGCTGTCTGTGCAGATAAAGGTTTTTTTGACAAGACGATATTCGGTAGCCCTTAGAATTGCGATAGTCTCAGCTGTATATACTGAGACAAAGTTTGGCAACAAACCTTTGGTTTCTATCTGTCCCTTATCATTCACAACAGCAAACGCTGTGCCTGTTTGCGTTTTAGAGCCATCTGTGAAGACTGTGATGCAATCGGGATGGACATTTTTAATTTGTTCGAAAAGTTGTCTATATACTGAGTTGATGGTTGAGATTTTCGAAAGTGCTGCAAGCTCTGTATTTACTGAATGATTCGGTAAGAACCATGGTGGAAAATTAGTAGGACGCGAATTTTGTTTTTTGAGTATTACTTCCATTGTTTTGGATCTAGCTATTGCATTTTCTATTGCGGAAGGGTATCTGGATATTTTTTTCCGTTTTACTATTTTTTTAAGGTCTAACTCGATGGGGGAATTGTTTGTTAAGGCAATTTTCGCAACAAGAAGTGAGCTAAGATACTGGAATCGATCTTGAATTGAAGGTAGACCATTCTCTGCGAGGATATTTTTGATCGTAGCAGTTCTAAAAGCTTTGAGACTTGTTCTTACTCAGGCATGGTATGCTGATGAGATCGCTTGTATGTTTGATTTGGAATATTTACCATAAACTACTAGCCCATAGTCAAACTTCGATAACATAATTGATTTTGTTACATTAATAAGTGAGTTGAGAGAACAGAACATGAGAACAGCTATTCTTAGATCCTAATATCTTTATAATATTTAATCTGGCAGCTAGGCTTTTCTTGAGTTCTAAACAATGGTTCTTAAAACTATACTTATTATCAAAGTATATACCTAAGATTTTAAAACAATTGGTGTTAGGTATGTTAGTATTATTAAAATTGATAGCGATACGTTTATTACAACTAGTTGTAATAGTTGTGCAAAATTGCGCTTTTCTGTGCTGAAATCTTGGAGCCAGAAATTTGACACCAGGATTCGAGGTCTTTTAAAATTCTTAGAAATAATGATGATGTCATGTCAAGTTCCTTATACTTAATAAGTATAACAAGGTCGTCAGCATATAGACAGTATTAAACTGACTTAAATTTTTGCAATAATTCGGAAATATCATTGAAGGCTATTACGAATAAAATTACAGAGAGAGAAGAACCTTGAGGGATTCCATTCTCTGAGTTTTTAATACTGGAGAAGACTTCGTTAACTTTTGTTCGAAATTTTCTATTACTTAAAAAGGACTGAATAATTTTGAACATTTTTGGTCCAATATTCCATTTAGCAATTTTATTTAGTATAATAGGAATACCGATGCGTTCGAATGCTTTTTCAAAATCAATTGAAAGAATAGAGACGTGGTTTTTGCTTGACAAAGCTTTAGTAACGTAGTCATCAATATGCAGCAGCGCATCCATTGTTCCACGACCGTGTTTAAACGCTACTTGATTGATATCTAGTAAGTTTTTTTCTTTCTAAAAACCAATAAAGCCTTTTTGATAATATTTTCTCAAATGTTTTACCTAGGCACGGGAGAAGTGATATTGGTCGGTATTCATTGCTTAAAGTGGATCGGTTTTGTGACTTAGGGATAGGTATCACGGTAGCGGTCTTCCACATTCATTTCATTTCATTTTAAATGCATTTTTATTTTTGAAATTCAGAAATTCTTACAAGCTATACAAAAAAACGCTTAAAAATTAGCTTAATTAACTTAAAATTATCTTATTCTAACTTACTGGCCCCATGCGGACACTCTTAGTTAAACCTAACAATTCAATTTTGTCTTTCGACTTATCGTTCAGATTTTTATTTTTTATTTTTACATTGGATATAATTAAAACTAAGAAAACATATATGTTTTAATTTAAAAAAAACTTAGTGAATTGACTTTTTTTTTTGTTATAAGATAAAACTTAAGACTAAAACTAAATACTATCTAGAATAAATCTTAATCTACTTAACCTACTTAAACTATCTTATTGTATAATTGTATAAGTATTATTTCTTTTTGGTGTGGTATGGACTACCACTTTTTTTTTAGATAAGGTTACCCATCTGTTGTTTTTTATTTTTTTATTTTTTTATTTTTTTTTAATTTTTTTTTCAGTTTTTATGATTTTTTTTTTTTTTTTATAATTTTTACTCTTAAAACTACCTTAACCCTACCTACCCTATGTAAGCCGGCCACCGCTAATAAGAATTAGGCTGACCAACTCTGCTGCCTAATGGAGCTACCCTGCACTAGAGGAATTCGACGATGGAGCTTCCCCTTCTTCTGCAAGCCACCAAAGTTGTTGGTGCTGCCGAGCAACATCCCTCATGTCGCGACTGCCTACCGCCCTACTAAACCGGAGACGCTCCGCACTGCCGTGTGCGACGTCTCTGTCGTAGTTGAGTCGCCTGTCCGCAGCTGTTCGAGCGACGTGGAGGATTAACGGCACCGCTAATCTATCCTGGATCAGACCTTTTCTGTCGAGGTAGAGGAACGCTTCTGGAGGAATAAAGCCGTCAAAGCGAACTCTCTCGTGATACATATAATTGGGGTAGTAAGCCCCCGAGATCAGGTTGTTCGACGTGGTCATTGCTCTTGCAATGTGCCCTCGAATCAACTTAATAACAAAATTGTCCACTCGTATTAGGTTCGCCCTATTGTACAAGACCTCATTAGGATAGAATTTTATGTACTCAGACTCTGGTGTTCTGTATAAGCGAAGACAAGCCCTCTCAAACACCCGAATCTTTTCCAAAAGACTTGCTCTCACGTTGAACCACACTGGACAACCAAATGTAAGCATAGGCCTAATAAGGGCCATGTAGCAGATCACCTTTACCCTCGCATCGAGTTGCCTGCTATAAAACAGTCTCTTTGTAAGGGCAAAAGCACCTTTGGCTCTGGCCAGAGCAACATCTATATGTTTGTTAAAATACAGATATTGATCTAGCCAGATCCCAAGGTATCTGACTACATTTCGACAAACAAGTGGCTGCCCGTGTTATCCGACGACTTGAAACTTTCGCCAATTCTTTCTGGTATCCGCAGAGGCCCCAGACAAAGGCATCCTAAACAGAATGGTTTCCGACTTCTGAAAGTTGATCTTCAACTTCCAGTCGTCGCAATATTGTTTAATTTTATCGAAGTCACGTTGCAAAAGAATGTTTATAACCTCGATCTTTGGACCTGATCTGTACGCGATTAAGTTGTCTGCGTACGCTATGGCATGGTGAAGTGAACCTATCAGATCACTTGTGTAAATGTTGAAAACGATTGGCGAATTAACCGCACCTTGTTTCAGACCGTTTTTAATGTTGAATGTACCAGTAGAAGTCACATCACCATTTTTCACGATGAACTGTCTATCTGTGAGCATATTGAAAAGAATATACAGCAGTGGTTTAATAATGCCCAGCCTGTTCAACTTGTAGAAAAGTTCCTCTAGCCATACGGTGTCGAAGGCTTTTTTCAAGTTAATCAGGCAGGCATCAGTGCACTGTTTCTTGGCTTTGTTCCATTGGATATCAGAAACCAGTTTAGACGCGGCATGAATGACATCATACCCCGCCTTGAAACCGAATCGATTATCCGGAACTATATTTCTGTCCTCAACCCACTTAGTCAGGACTCTATTGATAACTTTTTCGAAAACCTTACTGATGTTTGGAAGGAGACTAATCGACCGGAGATTCGCCGGATTGGAGGTGTCTTTATCCCTTTTGGGGATGGGATGTACCACCGCAGTTTTCCAATGCGCTGGATAATGTGCATTATTCATTGCATTGTTAAACAGGGTGGTATAAATGTCCACCGCTTCTAGTGGGAGATGTCGAAGCACAATGTTCGGTATTCCATCGGTTCCCACTGATTTCTTACTTCTTATTGTGTCGAAGATCGTTTGAAGCTCTTCTTTCAAAATGAACGGGGGTTGTTCCCTTTCATTGGCGATGACATTATTTGCCATGTGTCACTGAACTGGGTAAATCCCGAGTTCTCGATTCGCCAGTTCACTATTTCATTTCGAAGGTAGAAATTGTGCATAAGGACTCGATTTTCCAGGTCGTGGTTCGGACCAATGATGTCATTTGTCTTGTACACTTTTTGCAAAGTCGCTCCTATAGCCTCGACCTTCTCCTGCGGATCTTCGATCACAAAGAAGTTGTCATCATCAACAGCCTCATTTGGATCTATGCCTGCTGTTGAAAGTATGCGTTCATTGTCTGTCGTTCGGGCGATTTTAAGACATGAAAGGTCGTCTTGATCTTTCCTCCGAAAAATTTTATTTATTTGCGGGAACATATTCGGGTTGTTGGTGTTTACAGCCCGAATTTTATTGTTCCAATACAAACTTACAGAATGCCTGTAATTTTCTTTTATTAATGTTTGGAGGTTTTTGATCGACGACTTTAATGTCATAATCTCCGGGTTGTGTCTATCAGTAAACTGTCTGTACAAGGTCTTCAGTCTTGAGAGTAGTCTACTTTTATGTCGGTGAAGTGCGTCAATAGTTGCGTTACGGAATAAGTCTTCGTTGTCAGTGTATTGATACCGAGGTATCGTTTTGTCCATAGTCCGTTTAATTGTCTCGTCCATTAGTTTTAGATATCTGTGAATCTCCTCGTTTGACAGATTTCTGTTGGACGGTGGATAGAGCGAATTCGAGGAGAGTGCTCTTGTCAGTGTCCTGGAGAAGTGTGTCCAACGCACCCTTTGAACATACTCATCCAATTCCGCATTTTCGTTCGGAACGGTTATTTCGGTACTAAGACCGCAATGGTCACTGTCATACACAAAAGTGCGAAGATAGTTAACAGTTTGTTGGTTCGTACCTGTCAGTTGTATTCATGTGTCGAACAACAGGAGATCCAAATAGGAGCCGTGTCTGGGAAACGACGGACTATCCGTCGCCTTTAGGCCGAGCCGGCACATCACACTGTGCTGACCCCACCAATTGAATAGCAGGTTCCCTCTAGTGTTTGGTGTATTATTTCCCCAATCGCTGTGTTTGGCGTTGAAATCTCCGCCGATAATGAAATAGTTTTCCTCCAATTCCAGTCTCAGGAATCGAAAAAGTGTCTCGAGCTCTGAGATGAATTGGGTGGATTGAGTAGCCTTAGGCGCATAAACAGACACCATGTATAACCGCTTTCCACTGCGGAGAGGGATATACATAATGCATGCTTCTAGCACCTGAAACCTACACACTACACGACTGTATATTCTTTTAAAACGTATGCCTTTTCTTACGAAGATAGCAACGCCTCCTCCTTGTATGGAGTTGGGTCGATTTCTACGCATAATTTTATACCTTCTGTGCCTCATTTTGTGTCTTTTAGTTAGCTTAGTTTCGCTAACCAAAAGCACATCAGGGGCTTGGTCTTTAAGCAACTTGAACAGTGTGGCTCTTCGCTCAATCCTAATCAGTGAATTAACATTCACTGCAAGGACCTTCAGGGTTTGCTCCGCCATGTACGTACCCATTACGACTGAAGGTGCGTTAGGCTCGGCAGCAGCGCGTATATTTAATCTACCCACGTAGCTTGCTCGGTAATTTGACGTTGCAGCTGAGCCATCTGCCCCTGGATAGAGAGCAAGATAGCTAGCATGTCATTTGCCGGTTCCGGTGCTCTAGGCGCTGGGGCCTGAGAAGCAACCTTCGCTTGCTGTGCCGTATTTCCCCTACCTGCCGCCATTTGGGCGTAGGTAACCTGGGGAGTAACGGCTGGTGTTTGTGGTAGAACAGGTGGACGCTTTACTTCCACCTTTTGCTGTCGAGCCAGATTTACTCTTTTTATGTATTGGAACTTAGGACAACCCCGATATTTTGCGGTGTGTCCCGTGTTCTTACATAAAACACAAGAGAGTTGGCTTTTTTCTGACGCTCCATCCCTACCTAGAGCGCATTCTTCAGACTTGTGGTTCTTACCGCACTTAACGCATCGAGGCTGCATTTCGCAGTTCGACGCGGCGTGCCCGAACCTTTGGCAACGAACACATTGCAAAATGTTTTCGTGCCTTTTTACTTTTTCCCAGTGAACCACCTGGTAGTCTAGGACATTGATACTCCTAAGGCTATCCAGACGGCTTTCGGGACTGAGCTGAACCAGGAAGAACGGTAGCTTCCGTTTCTCCCTTTTGGCTCTGGCTGTGGTGAAGGGCTTGACCCCTACGAACTTGAGCTCTTCGCACTCTTTCTCTTTGAGCAGTGCGAGGAGCTCCTCCGGACTAGTAGACGGTTCTAACCCCCTCAGCAGCATAGTTTGCAGCTTTCCCCCCTTCGGGGTGAAGGAGAAGAACTCCGTCGTCGAATCCCTTAACAAATTCTTTATTTTGTGGTAGCGCTCCACTGTGTTGCAGTGGATCGCATGTCTATCTACTGTTAATCTTTTTATAAAAAAATTATTGCCTATGGCCGACTTACATAGTTCAATAGTTTCTTTTAATTCCATTTTATAGGCGTTGATTGGTGGCACCCTTTGCTTGACTTCTCTGGTTTGTTGCTGCTGTTTAAGTTTTTGTTGTTGTTGCTTCTGCTGCTGCTGTTGCTGTTTCTTTTGTTGTGCATGTTGTTGTTGTTTCTGCTGTTTTTGCTTTTCTTGTGGTTGTAAAAATTTTGTCGTTGTTTGTTGCGCTTGTTTCTGTATTATTTGTTGTTTTGTTTGTTGTTGTGGTGCCTTTTCACCGGTGTTTTGTTGCTGCTGGGGTCCCTGGAGTTGTTGTTTTTTCTCCTTTTCTCGTCTTGCAACTTGCTTGGCTTTAATTTCCAGCACTTTTTGCTGCAGTTCTTTAATGCTGCTGTTTAGAACCTGCACTTCTTCTTCTTCGTCCTCTGACTCGGAAGCCGCCAGAGATGCGAAGGTATTATCATTACCCATGTAGTGGCCTTCCCCACCGTCAGATATGTATGGGTATTCGTCATATTCCGACTCCTGACCCATAAGGTTTACTGCTGCCATTGACGAAGTTGTTGGCGCCTCCTCAATCAATCCACCAGGCAGCTTTTCGGTGGACTTTGAAAGAGAGGGGCGCTTGATCAATTTAGGAGTTGACCTGGGCTTCCTCCTTCTCTTGGCATTGCCGTCAGATGCCACAATTGCTAGGTGGCCTGACATCTCGTCCTCCTCGCATTTGTTACCACTAGCGTTTCCCGCTGGTGGGAGAGCGGATCGCTCTCTATCACTCATCACGTGATTTTGTGTTTATTGTTTTTTTGCACTGTTTAATTCACACGCAAAAAAAAAAAAAAAAAAAAAGGATGTCTCTGGGTTGGGAATCGAACCTCGAACCTTCGAATCGCGACACCAGTTCTAATTGCACTGGGCCAACTGGGTCCCCACAAAATCTTGTCAAAATTTCGATATAATACGATTTCACTACTCGATAGGGAAAAGCCGAAACACATCCGCACTCTACAAAAGTCAGTGAACGACTGTAGCGGTCTTCCACACTTGAGGGATAATGCCCGTTGAAAATATTTTATTGAATAAATTCAATAGACGACTTTTAAAAACTGGTGAGCTGTTTTTGAGCATATTTAAATCAATTCTATCATATCCGGGAGATTTTCCTTTTGCTAATTTGATTGCTGAGTTTAGCTCAGTCATATTGATAGAGTGTTCGATGCTTTAAGTTACTAGATCAAGTGTTCAGTATTCAGATATTAAAACCTCATATACATGGGGCGATAAATACCTGGATCATAAATGATTTTTACACTTAATGTGCAGGCCACATTTAATGCTAAAGAATGTTTCACAAGTGTTGATGTCCAATGGCCAGGATCTGTGCATGATTCAAGAATTTGGCGAAATTCAGCAGAAAAAGGCTATGGTTTAAGGCCATGGATTTGTTTAACTTCCTCTTCCATAGCTTTCAATGCAGCTTGCTTTTTATTTTTCATGTCTGGAGTTTGGCTTTATTCCAGCAAGCACTTGATGAAATCGTCATCGTCCATTCCAGATTTCCTTTTTTTCCATTATTTTAACTATTTTCTCTCACACCAGATGGAGTGTTCCCTCCAATATGCTGAGGGAACTCTCACACTCAATTTTTATTCACACCACCCATTTTCGTCGAATGCTTAGGAATTTTTTTTATTTGCCCAATATCGGCTCTACGACGCTTTTAAAAACTATTTACTATAGAAATGTTCAATTTAAGCTTCAATACGGAATTTCTTGTTGGGAAGGTATATTTTGGAACAAAATTAACCCGTTCTTAATTTTGCAGAAATACATCATAAGAAACCTAGAAGACATCCCAGTTTTCCACTGTTCTGTGATCTAAAAATTCTACCTGTTCGTCACCTTAATTGTTTTAAGGTATTGAAAACCTTCTTCATAAGATCTGGTAATCGAAATTTTCGCTTAATCTCAAATTATAACTTACGTGGAAACTTGTCTCATATGTTATCTGTACCCATATTTCGTACTATAGTACTGCCTTTCGGATGGCAACGATTAGTATAAGGCCTCGTCGAAGTAGCATCTTCCGACAGGTGCTGGTTCCTTAAATGACGAGAATGAGCCTCTGCAGCCGAACATCTTGCAGCTCTGCTAATAAGTCCTACTTCACGCCTCCCCGTGGCGCCATCTGGGAATCTCAATAGAGGTTGCGAAGTGAAGGGGGCAAATGGCGAGTTTCCTGCGCCATTAACCAGGATTAGTGTCGAAAAAACAAAACAAGACCTTATCCGGGCTGCTCCGACATATTTGGAGCTCAGGCCGGAAAGGATTTCCAGGACTTAGTCAGGGTCTTGGAAAAGAGATGGTGGCGGACGAGCCCTATAAGGGCCAACGGCAGCGCTCACATCCCGGAACGGGTTACTGGCTTCGGTGTAACCGACCCCTCGTCCTAGGGGCACTCAAAATGGAACTGGTCCTCCAAGTTGGGGGTTGTGCCACCGGGGTAACTGCCGGAACATTTAAAAAGAATTAAGTTACGAAGCATCAACAAGCCTCGGACATGGACGGATCTACTGTTGACAACCCACGCAAACGATTTAAGGACAATGAGTTTCGGATATGCACGTGGAATGTTAGATCCCTTAATAGACCACGTGCAGCCGAGCAACTAGCGGAGGACCTAGACTGCTGCAAAGCAGACATAACCGCCATCCAAGAAATGCGATGGGATGGGCCGGACGAAAAGAAGATGAAAAACTGCGACATCTACTACGGCAATTGTTATCGACGGCAAAAGCAGCGCTTATTTGGATGCGGATTTGTTGTCGGAGGCAGACTAAGACAAGAAGTCCTCAGCTTCCGGCATGTGAGCGAGCGCCTCGCAGCAATCCGCATCAAGGCTAAATTCGCCAACATTAGCCTCATATGCGCGCATGCCCCTACAGAGGAGAAAGATGACGACACCAAGGATGCCTTCTACGAGCTCCTTAACAAGACCTACGAGCAATGCCCTAGCTATGAAATTAAAATTGTCCTCGGTGATTTTAATGCAAAGCTAGGAGGAGAGGGTATCTTTGGTGGAACAATCGGAAAATATATCCTGCACAACACCACCTCCGATAATGGATTCAGGCTAATTGACTTTGCGGCGGGGCGAAACCTTGTCGTGGCTAGCACGCGGTTCCCACATCTCGACATACACAAGGGGACTTGGAGAACTCCTGATCAATCAACAGTCAACCAGATTGATCACATTGCGATCGACGCAAGACACTCCTCCAGTATTATGGATGTCCGTATGTTCCGAGGAGCCAACATCGACTCGGACCATTACCTTGTTGTAGCCAAGGTACGGTTGTGGATATCCCAAACTACGCCAAGACAAACTAATGCTGTGAGAAAATTCGACATCAGACGGCTACAATCGCAAGTGATCGCCAAGTGCTTTTCCGATCGAGTGTTCCTTAATCTCTTAAGAGGTCCAATGCCGCCAGCATCAAGTATCGAAGACCATTGGAAACACTACCAAAACGCCCTCATAGATGCCGCTTCTGTTGTGCTGGGTTTCACTCGTCCACCACAACCAAACCCCTGGTTCGATGATGAATGCCGGCAAGCACATGCAGCTAAGCAAGATGCATATAACGCGGCGCTGCTTAGAAAGACCAGAGCTGCTCATGAGCTCTATGAGCGGAAGAGGAGAGACGAGCACCGGCTTCTCAGGAGGAAGAAGAAAGAGCATGAGAAGCGCTCTCGAGGAAATTGAGAGATGCTACTCCAGGAATGAGGTTCGGAAGTTTTACCAAAAAGTAAAAATAACATGCCACGGAAACAAACCCGGAACCGAAGCATGTGGAGATGAACACGGGAACATCGTAGTAGAATCGCAGTCGATGCTGAGGATTTGGAAGAACCATTTCTGCAGCCCGTATAACGGCGATGACGGACCAAATACCGCTGTCAGGCAGAATCAACCTTTCAACTTGGACGATGATGACCAACAATTCCGTCCACCCGACCTGGATGAAGTGAAGATAGCCATATCGAAGCTTAAGTCCAACAAAGCTGCTGGAGCGGATGGCCTGACTGCCGAGCTCTTCAAAGCGGCAGGCGATGACTTGGTAAGGAGCATACACCAACTCATCTGTAAAATGTGGTCGGACGAAAGTATGCCCGATGAATGGAACCTCAGCATTGTTTGTCCGATTCTCAAGAAAGGAGACCCTCTGAACTGCGCCAACTACAGAGGCATCAGTCTCCTTAACATCGCATATAAGATCTTATCCGCCGTATACCTGTCAACCTGATAGGTCCATATCAGTGTGGCTCCAGGCCAGGAAAGTCCACCATCGACCAGATATTCACACTACGGCAGATCTTGGAGAAGACCCATGAGCTTGAGATCGATACCCAATACCTATTCATCGATTTTATGACAGCATCTATAGAGACGAGCTATACAGAGCAATGTCTAGTTTCGGCATCCGTGCCAAACTCGTCCGTCTGTGCAGGATGACGATGGAGAATGCACGCTGCTCCATCAAGGTCGGTAAAGATCTCACCGAGACCTTTGATGTCCAGAAAGGATTTAGACAAACCGGTGCGCTGTCATGCGATTTTTTCAATATCGTACTTGAAAGAATAGTGCAAAACTCACGAGCAAACACAAGAGGCACTATCTTTCAAAAGTCCGTCCAACTACTCGCATTCGCCGACTACATTGACATAATCAGGAGAAAGCAGTGTGATGTCAGTGGCGCTTTCGCGAGTATTGAGATGGAAGCGGCGAAAATGAGTTTAGCGGTCAATGAGGGCAAGACCAAGTACATGCTGTCAATCAAAAGGACACCCACCGAACCGATAGAGTGTAGCTAGTATTAAAGAATAGCCCTTTATTTGTAATACAATATCCATTTTGAATACTCTACATTCCTAGTCATATTTTGATGGTTGGATGACCAACGGAATACCTTTTTACGTCGCCCAAATTAAATCCACCGCCACTGATAATGCACATTGAAAACCAAAAATTCTCTAAGCCTTCGGTTGAAAACCTGAAATTATTTCAAAAATTTGCATACACGATAAATTCCCCCATTTTGTGGAATAATAGCTCCAACATTAACCTCCGTTTATACAAAAATCCACAATCCCTTCCGGTCCTTAATAGCGGACGAATGCACCGGTACAGCCTCTATTATTTCGTTGCTCGTCCATACAAACACCGGAAAGACCGAAACTGTGTATTCTATTACAATAACGGTCGAAAATATCGTGCTGCCAAAAAATGTGGGTATTAGGTTAAGAGTGAAGATTTTGGGCATAGTATGAGTACGTTCGTGCCAGTAATTTACATTCAAGTTGTATTTAGGATGTACCCTTTGAATTGGAGGGGCTTGGGTGGAAACTTCCTATTTGCCTATGTAAACATAGAATTAGAGGTGGTTGCCCACCAACCCGTATTTGGAAATCGTAATTTTGAGAATAAATTCATCCAAGTACTTTGATAAGAGGTTTATCCATCGTGAGGGTTTCTTAATACTTGCCTACTACGAATGCGAGTATGTTGTTTTGAATTTCGAATTTGGTGGTGAAAGTAGTTCTACATCTGTATGGGCTGTTTCTAGAGTACGAGAATATGGTATTCAAAAGCTCCATTAAGTCGGAGAGTGTGCCACCATATCAACTATTGAATTTTGACCATTTTACCTATATTGCTGTGGTCATAGCTTATGAACGGTGAGTTTATTGCAATTACTATCACCCCCGCTGGAAATACTCTGCAAGATGGAAGGTGAAAACAATGAACACTTAGATTGTATGATTTGGAGTAGGAACTGCGCAATGTGCTGTAGTGATGTTTACATGGTGACAACATTCTGCATTTATTTCGGATTGACTTAAGACCAGTCCAGCAAAAACAATAATAATGCACTGATTAAAAACAGGACACCATTTAAGTCTAAAATCAGGCACAATTCCTCGAACGCACGTTCTGGACAAATTTTAGAAAGCAGTAAGCTGTGGTAGTCTTATTTGCTCACTCGGGAGGCAGTATTTACTATAAAGGGTTTTTCAATGGACAATTTGGTATTTAAATAAAAGTCAGCATAATTGCGATATCGTACTGTAATGTAAAATGTAAGTATAATCCAAGTGTACCACGCACGTTCGCAGCGATCGATTCTTTAGAGCCCATTTTCCACCAATCTTCCACACATATCGGCGGGAACGTTGGTAATTTCGTGATCCTAACCCCTCTATTGTTGTTGACTAGTTGTCGTAAGCGACCAAACGAAACGCTCCAACGGGCAGTCGAGATTTCATGAGATTACACTGCTGGTTTGAGGGTAGTGATGCGATTACATGAGAACACAAGCGTTCTCACTCCAGCCTCTCATTATCAACTCCTACTCTCACCTCCACGATGGTGACTGGTGGGTGCCTAGTACCTCCACTGGAGATGGGGTAACCAACCCCTGTGGAAGGTCGTTGGTAGCAGCGGACGAGAGCACTAAGACACTAAGACTACAGTTCCAGTCAGGTCGAACTAAAGTGTAATCGCTATATGAGCTGCTTCGACAGGTCTATAGGGACTTCCAATACTGAGCCAGGGTGTTTGAAAAGAGTTGGTGGCGGACGAACCCTAAATGGGTCAACCCCAAAATTGGGTTACTGACAACCAAATATCCGGCCCGCTGTCCTAGGCTCAAAACAAGGGCCTGGCCCTCCAGGTTAGGGGTTGTGCCGTCGGGGTAGCTTGCCAACCATGGAAAAAATATCTTGTTATTAGAGAGACGCAACCAGTCTCGGATAATGGAACTCCTCAAATGGCAACCAGACCCGGAACGTCAATGGACTACAATACTATAGTTTGCACCTGGAATGTAAGAACACTCTACACCCCAGGTGGGACCTAAAAGCTTGAGTCTGTCCTCACGCGGTACAAGGCAGATATTACCGTGATCCAGGAGATACGATGGAGAGGATCAGGTATGATGAAAAGAAAAAATTGCGACATTTATCACAGCTGCAACAAAAGACTGCATGTATGAGGATGTGGTTTCGTCGTGGGAAATCGGCTTGAGACAAAAGTCATTGACTTCAAGCCGACAAGTGTTTGCTTTTCTGTGATCCGCATCAAAGGTTTTTTCCAAAGCATAAGCCCAATATGTGCACACGCCCCTACCGACGAGGCTGAAGATCCCATCAAGGAGGAGTTCTACGACCTCCTGGATGGAGCCTACGGAGCCTGTCTGGACTCCGGAGTACGATGTAAAAGTTGTACTCGGGGACTTCAATTATGAAGTCGGAAAGGAAAACATCTTTGGCGGGTTGGTAAGCACAAAATCCATGAAACTACAACAGACAACGGCTACTGACTGATCGATTTTGCAGCAGCTCGTAATTCGGTGATAAGTAGTACTAGGCTTCCAAGCCTAAGGATCCACACAGCAACCTGGCGCTCTCCAGATGGTGGAATCGCCAACTAAATCGACCAAAAGCTAATCGATGCGAGGCACGCATCCAACATCCTTGACGTGCACATATTCGTCGACTCTGATCATTTCCTTGTCGCGGCTAAATTTAGAGCTCGACCGTCCAACGAGAAGAAGCTACGAACCGCCCAGAAGAAGAAATTCGACGTTGGATGCCTTAGCACCCAAAAGAAGATGCTGCGTAGAAAGAAGAGAGCTTACGCAGCTTCCCAGCTCAAGGAGATCGAAGAGTCGTGCGATCGTAATAACATCTGGAGGTTTTATAAAAAAGCCAAGCAACTGGCTGCTGGCTACAAAACCGGAAAGCAGGCTCTTCGAGACAGCGAAAGAAATCTAGTCACCGAAGCGCTGGGAATAGTAGATGTGTTTAAGCAGTATTTCCAGCAGCTGCTCAATGGGCATCATGTAGAGAGAGTGATAGAGCAAGAAGAGAACCCGCGTCCAGACAATGAAAAACCAGTTCCACCACCTAGTATAGAAGAAGTTGGCTTAGCTATAAAAAAGCTTAAGAACAACAAGGCCGCAGGCTCTGATGGTATACCTCCGGAGCTCTTTAAATACGGTGGTGATGTTTTGGTAGGGTGCATGCACCGAATCACCAACCAAGTATAGGTGGAAGAAAACATGCCCGATGACTGGACTATCAGCTCCATATGCCCCATCTACAAAAAAGGCGATCCTATGTCTTGCAAGAACTATCGAGGCATATCCCTGCTGAATGTCGCTTATAAGAACCTATCCAACGTACTGTGTCTTAAGACGTCTTAAGCCCTTCTGCAACACACTAATCACACTGAGGCAAATCCTGGAAAAGACCAACGAATTTCAAGTAAAAAAACACACCACCGACTTCAAAGCCGCGTATGTTAGCATACAATGCATCGTCAAGAGCTTTATATGGCGATGGCCGAATTCGGAATCCCGGCAAAACTGATTCAGCTGTGTCGCGTGACGCTGGAAAACACGCGCTGCAACGTGCAGGTTGGAAGTACTATATTTCCTCTGAACTATTTCAAACATGTACCGGATTTCGCAAGGAGATGCGCTATCATGTGACTTCTTCAATCTTGTACTGGAGCAGATAGTGCGCAGGGCAGGTGTCAATACGGAAGGCACTATCTGCAACAGGTCCGTTCAGCTGCTGGGGTATGCGGACGATATTGGCATCACCAGACAGCATACAAGACTAAGTACATGCTATCAACAAACAATCAAGCATCTGTCCACGGTCTAGGACAAAACGTAGCTATTGATAGCAAAATTTCGACGCAGTTAGGGAGTTCACCTACCTCGGAGTAAACATAAACTCCACGAATGACACCCTAGTGGAGATCCGGTGAAGAAGATCGAACCTTCTTTTCAAAGAGCAAGCCAAGGGTTTGTTGCTGTCCAATAATGCATAGTTTGCTAATTGACAAAACTATTGAGCCAAAAATGAGCTTCATCGCTGAAGATGCTCTTTCTATCAAATTCAGAATTCAAACTTTTGAAGAATCAGTTCTCGAGATAATTTGGTCTTGTCAGGGTAGGTCAAGAGACTGAGAAAAACCCAACTCTTGTGAACGGCGTTTATTTGGTCAATTTTGAACTGAAAATCTTAGGGCTGCAGTATTTTCGGTACAGCGACCAGTGTCTTGGGTTTCAGGTCTGTCAGTTTTGCCTTTTCCCGCCAAATATAAGAGTTGTTCTTCGTTTGATCTCAAAGCTGGTGTCGTCATAGACCAAGTCCTTAACGACCTATCTAAAAGTTATAAATGTCGAAGATGACAGCATAAACATAGCCTTGCCCTCAGTGCATATGGTATTTGGTTGATGGTGTACTTTCCTGACATGAAGCCACAATGATATTGACATTCAGGCACACACAAAATGGGAGATAAGATTTTGTAGGCGATATCTTGAGGATCGGACAAACAATGCTGAGATTCCATTCGTCGGCCATACTTTTGCCCAATGAGTTGATGTATCCTCCTTACAAGTCCTTGCCTTTTGCTTTACAGAGCTCCGAAGCCAGGCCGTCCACTCCAGCAGCTTTGTTGGGTTAAAGCTTAATTATAGGTTCTTCACTTCATCCAGGTCGGGTGGATGAAATTATTGGGCTACATCATCATGATGTACATCCAGATTGATAGGTTCATTCTGCTTTACAGCCGTATTTGGTTGTACAAAAATGCTCTTTACAAATCCTCAGCGTCGACTGCGACTCTTCTACGGTTGTTCGTCTTTACAGGCTGCGATACGGATAGACATTTGATATTGAGGACAGCACGCGCCACACCTAAATCCGCCAATAATTCTACCAAAAGACAGTGCTTTGGGAAAAGCGTAAAAAATTATAGCCGCTCAAAACGGCCCAGAAACCGGCAACAACTTGCCCGCTATTACTAAGCAGAATCGTAGAAACTCTGTTCTCCTCCCAGCATGACGGAGTTCTACTAAGCGAGATCGGAGAACTACGCGAACACATTCCTGCCGTAACAATCGATGTACTCACCGCGGCAATCAAGAGGGTAAAAGATCGAAAAGCTCCTGGTCAAGACGGCATACCAAATAGGGCTTTAAAAATAGCGATGAAGGCCCGCCTAAGGCGAGGGAATATTTCCGGTACAATGGAAATAGCAACGGTTGGTGTAATTACCGAAAGGAAATAAACCACCGAAAGAACCCTCATCTTAACGGGCGCTCTGTATGCTTGACACTATGGGCAAAATATTAGAATGAATTATATGCAACAGACTACAGCCTATCATTGAAGCCAATGATGGACTCGCGGAACGGCCGATCGACAATTGACGCGATTTAAGTCGTAATAGACAAAGCCCAATCGGCCATAGAAGGTAGACAATGGAAAAGAGGCAGTAAAAAGTACTGTCGCGTATTTTACAATGCCTCGAAAGATTAAATGTACCGAAGTACATATTAAGATTGATCAGGAGCTAGTTTACTGATAGGTTGCTCCTTTACGACTCCGACGACAAGACGAAATTGTATAAAATTACAGGGGGCATGCCCTAGGGATCAGTGTTAGGTCCGTTTATGTAAAACGTGATGTATGACGACATTCTGCGACTTCCAGTCCCCAGGGAAGCCTCCATTATAGGTTTCGCGGACGATATTGCTGTTGTAATCGTGGCGAAACGATTGAAGAAGCAATAGCACTGATAAAAAACTGGCTATACGATATGAGTTTAGACCTCGCGGAACATAAAACGGAGTCCGTGCTCATTACGCGTAGAAGGGTGCTAGAGACGATAACGACAAGAGTCGGAAAGCATACAATTATTTCCAGCCAGCCCTTTTATTAAATACATGGGAGTGGTGATCGATGCTCGGCTTAAATTGATACTCGCATAGGCTTGCAAGGAATCGTCGAGAGCGATAGGCGTTCTTTCGAGACTCATGTCGATTCAGCTGTACGGGGCACAAATATGGTCTGACGTCGCGAATAAAGACACACATGAAGGGAACCAAATCTGTGTACAGATTTGCGACACTGCGAGTTAGCAGTGCATTACGAACGGTATCCCACGACGCGATATTGGTACTATCCTCTATGGTACCAATCGATACCCCAGCTTTAGAAGCTAGCGACTGTATGAATATCGCGTGCAAATCGGACCATCCATAAATCAAGCGAAGAAATTCGAAATAACAACAATGGAACGAGTCCCAAAAAGGGAGATGGAAGTACCGACTAATCCCAAGGATTGAAAGTTGGCTATGTGCTCGGTATGCAAACGAAAGAGCTATATTGTGTGAAGAATTTAAAGAACGGTCAGCACCAGAAACCATAGTTCAATATATGTTGAAATGTTGAACCATGCAGCAGTACGAATAATGTGCGATCTAAGGAATTTAGAACAGCAGCGGAACTCGAAATTCGCTGAGCATCCCGTGATGAAGCAAAAAGTCAAAATCTGTCCTTTGCGAAGTAATACTTAGCGGAAGGCTGCAGTTCTGGATTTGTGTCGTGACATGTTTTCCTTGCTTTTTGGTAAAACTTCCGAATTTCATTCTTGAAGAAGCATCTCCCAATATTATCGCCGATATCAGTTTTGATGTCATAGCCAGGGCATTGCTCGTAAGTCTTGTTCTCTTCAATGTATCTCCGGTTTTGTCATCTTTCTTCTTTTTGGGGGCGTATGCGCATATAAAGCTCATATAGGCTAATTTAGTATTTACATGAAATGGTCGTTCGTATGCCGGAAACTCGGGACCTCTTGTCTAAATCTGTCTCCAAAAATTAATCCGCATACAAATTGGCCTTGCTTTGACCTTGTCGATAACAATCGCCGTAATAGTTGTCGCAGTTTTTCTTCCTCTTTTTGTTTAGTCCAATTGGGGTCCTCCGCTAGTCGTTCGGCTGCAAATAATTAATTAGACTTTTTTATCCTAAAGGCAATTCATTTTCCACTTAAATTGATTTCTTGAGTGTCTTCCTGGATATCAAAACTCTTTGGGCTAAAATATTCTCAAAGACACTGTCGGTTTTTTGTCCATGTAAAAGGGCTATGATCTTGTCACGGAAAGCCGGATTCACAGGGAACTGTCTGGGTCCTAGTCCACAATAAGTCCGTGAAAATTGAGACTGCCAAACAGCATCGTATGAAAAGCTTAGAAAAAAGTTCCTCACTACTCGAATTTGCTTTAGGATCTCTGTATTCTTAGTTAAAGTTTCCATTGGCTTCATATCTTTAAAAGTTGCTTATTGGCTCATAGCCGTTAATTGCTTTGGTACCTGAGTATTTAGGTATAACTGACACAACATCAACGCTGAGGCTAAGGGTGGTGGTCGCTGTAGGCATATTTAATCGTTTAGATATCTATCAATCAATTCGAAATGAGCATACAAGTGTCAAACCACTCAAACTTTGATACACTTCATGGAAATGATCGCAATTAATAGCACTACCCCGCTGGGCACCACGATTGCAACGCACTCGGGTGATCCCAGAGCAAGCAGAAGTGCTTGTGTCAGAGCCCGACGGATTCCGGGGGCGGGCAAAATGAAGTTTCCAAAATATTTTCCTAAACTTCGGTTTGCAAGTTAGAACGTCGGATCGATGACCTCAAAAAGTTTAGAAATGAAAGCGATTATGCGTCGCAGAACTCTTCAAATCCTGTGCGTACAGGAAACGAAGTGGTGTAATACAGGAAATAAAGCGCGTTTTCTAGATTTAAAAACTAAGGCATTTAAGATGTTCTCCCATGGAACGGTCAATGGACGAAACGGTGTTGGAATCGTTGTTGCAGTGGATCTTCTAAACAACATCGTTGGTATCTTGAAAATAAGCGACCGCTTGATGAGTGTTAAACTCGTCATACACAATGAAACGTTGAACATTGTTAACGCGTACGCCTCACAAAATGGATGCGATCAACCGGAAAAAGATAAATTTTGGTCAGAGTTCGGTAATTTGCTTAGAAATATACCTATCGATGAGATGCTCTTCGTAGGCGGAGATTTAAAAGGCCACGTCGGAAAAACAAATGTTGATTATGAGGACTGCCACGGCGGTAAAGGCTTTGGAACCAGAAATTCAGCTAGCGAAGACATCCTTGTAGCGTGTAGGGCTTACGGCTTAACCTTCTTAAATACAATGTTTATTAAACATCAGCGACATCTTATCACCTATAGCAGCGGAAGCCACGAAACGCAAATAGATTATCACCTCTGCAAAATGTCGATGAGAAACCGTGTTAAGGACTGTAAAGTTATACTTGGAGAATCGCTAGTAAGCCAACACCGTCTGCTCATTACAGAATTTTTCACAGCGGAACCACCGAAAACACGGGCATCGTTTGGAAAGCCAAAAATCCGGTGGTATAATCTATCGAAGAACTAGCTGTGGTCGACAGGAAGAATGCATTCCAAGCGTGGACAAAATGCGATCGGAGCGACGATATCGAAAAAGCTCGACTGGCTCTTGAATACGAGCGTCTTAAAAAGATCGCAAAGAAAGTCCTGGCTCGAACTCGAGCGGCAGAAGCGGAAAACCTGTATCAGGAGTTGGAACAAATATCCTCACGATCGGCGGATAGAAGACAAGCTAACCAAGAAGTTCAAACGTCGTTCAATACTATAATGCCAAATATTTTTAAGCTCGCTGCACAGAGGCGAAAAAATTCGATGGAAATAACCTCGCCGAAATACATAAAAAATGCAGAGGGTCGCTTATTAACAAATGAAAAGGAAATTTGTGACCGGTGGCTTGAATACTGCAAGGAAGTACTTAACAAACAGTTTCCACGTGATATCGTGCCGACAGCTGGTCTATTCGAGGAGGAAGTTACGGACTTTTCAATCGGAGAAATAAGTATAGCAATTGAAAAAATGAAGCGGGGGAAAGCGGCAGGACCAGACAACATTCCATCAGAGTTTTGGTCGAAGATGGAGGGAATCGGCAGCGAATGGCTATCGAAACTTTTAAATGAATTAAAATGTGGACAACCTATGCCGAATCAATGGAGAAGTAGCTTCTTGGTTCCATTATACAAAGGAAAAGGCGACACTCGAGAATGCAACAACTACCGTTCAATCAAGCTTATGTCACACACAATGAAAATCGTCGAAAGAGTCTTAAACGAACGTCTTCGACAAATAATAAAGCTCGATAATAGCCAGTGTGGATTTGTTGAAGGAAGATCGACGGTGGACGCTGTCCAAAGCCTACGAATAATAATGGAAAAGCACCGAGATTCGTCTAAGGATTTACACATGGTATTTATCGACCTCGAGAAAGCATTCGATCGAGTGCCTAGGGATCTCATATGGGCCGTGCTGAGGTCTCAAAACGTACCGGAAACGTATGTTAGAATAATACAAGACATGTACGGAAACGTGAAAACTGCGGTTAAAAGCTCTGCTGGACTAACGAGAGAATTTCCAGTTAGTGTCGGAGTGCATCAAGGAAGCGTACTTAGCCCTTTCCTCTTTAACGTAGTATCTCTTCGCTGACGACGCAGTTATACTTAGCGATAACGTCGAAGATTTACAGAACGCCTTAGATTCATGGAGAAACGGGTTTAACATAAGTCGTTCAAAGACGGAGCATTTGACGTGCCCATTTGCGCATCCGTTGCGACCTGTTCCGGATATAATGTTAGACGGAATAGTTCTTCCGAAAAGCACTATCTTTAAGTACTTAGGATCAATCGTTATCATGGAAGCGAAATGTGACGACGACGTAAACCACAGAGTGAGTGTGGGATGGATGAAATGGCGGGAAAATTCGGGAATCTTTTGCGACTGAAAATTTCGACTTAAATTAAAGGGGAAACTCTACACCACGGTTGTTAGACCAGCTCTTATGTACGGTTCACAGTGCTCGACAATGTACGAAGCATTTAAGAACAAAATGACGGCAGCGGAAATGAAAATGTTAAGGATGTCTAGTGGAGTCACTAAACGCGATTGTATTAGATCTACGCGTATAAGAGGAAGTCTACATATAAAAAATTCGGTAACCGAACAGCTTGAGGTGAATAGAGGAAGCTGGTATTGCCACGTTCAAAGAAGATCTGCGGAAAATCCGGTTAAAAAGGCACTATCAACTACGGTCACTCCAACTGTAAGAAAACGAGGTCGGGAAAAGAATTCCTGGATTTCTCAGATGGCAAATGCGCAACAACGCCTGCGGCTTACCACTAAAGCGATCCAGGACCGAGCATTATGTAGACGCGTTCTGCGGTCTGCGACATTAGCCAACCCCATAAGCGGAGCAGCAGCGATGCAGTAAAAATGGGAAACTCGTTACGCATAAGTTCGTATAACGAGGAAAGGGTTAATAAAAGGATAAGAAGAAGAAGATATCTATCCCTTATAAACTGATAATTTTTTCAGGGAGTAGGGAACAAACAGCATAATTGGCAAGAAATTCAGCTCGATGCGTTAAAAAATTGGTAAAAAAAATCGTGTCGTTCCCTTGGTATGGCAACTATTACATTGCATCACGAAAATTGTTCTTGATGACGCCTCACTCCGTCTGACTCCTTTACATTTCTGAGACCACACTAGTCCTTAAGAATGTTGTTGCTTGCAAAGCCGATAATTTACATCAAGGAAAGAGATTTCAGATAAGTTAAAAGATGCACATTTTAATTAAGAGCGGCGAACAAACCAATGAAGAAAGCAAAAGGAGAAATGGTGTATCTCTGCGATATCACGGATTGATGATCATAAATCCTCACAAGTACTCACAATATTTCATTCATACTCCCCATTACAATCACGTTAAGCAGACTGCCATCCCCACACCCAAGTCCATTACGATGATTCCAATTCGATTGGTTCAATTTACAGCTGTAAATCAAGACCGACATAGAATTTTATTTTAAACTCTACGAGTATAAACGGGTTTCACTTCCCGCCTTCTCTGGTCCAGGTAATTCACATAAAGCTCCACTTAAACTTAGACCCACATGAACCGATACACACGGAAATACATACATTTATGTGTATGCATATGGATCGCAAACCCAATGGACAATACGAACACCGGTCACCAATCTAAAACGATGAATCAAGAAATGCTGCAAAAATTAAGATAACAAATTTGTTGTAGCAATTTCTGGAACAAAACAAACAAATAAAACGTGATAGGCTTCAGTGTTAAGAACGGCCTCTATAAGGCTCTTATGTGTGCATGGAGACTCGTCCGTCCCATGGTTGGACACCTTCTGGGCCGTCAAGCGGATGCAACAACGTGGTGTAATAATTTCCATAATACATCTTCGATTCGAGTACAAAAGTACGGCGCGTCTTGTAAGGTCGCCATTGTTAACCGCTGGTTGTTGGCTGTTGGCTGTTGGCTGATGGCTGATGTCTGTTGGCCATTGGGTTGTCTGTCTTTCTGACTGTGTGGCTGTTTGTCGTATTTTTGGCTGGCCTTCGTTCATTCGACTTTAAATTCATTTCCAATGTTTTGCTTAACAGAAGGCATAAATTGCCTGCATGTGCCATAGAGGGCTGGAAGTGTTAAAATTCATGTGTTGCTCTTATCTAAATTGCTCTGGTAACGCGTTTCGCGTCCAGAGGATCTTGCCAGAACTGCATATGCAGTACAATTGCTGCTTTGTGGAGTTTGTTGGTTGGTCATCATACAGACGACGACGTGACTACGACAACGGCCACCTACGATTCTGTTAGGTTTCCTGGCCGTTGATTACAGCGGCATGGAATTCATAATTTTTGCATAAATTCGAGATACTCGTACATAACATACATATGTGTAAAAGTGCAATTTCTGAATTGAGAATTTATCTGCAGCAACAGCAGTGGAAGGCTTAAGACCTTACGGTTCTAATTGATTGCGATTGAGACATTTTCGTTATAAACACTTTTAGAGTTTACCAATATAGAGATTCGAGTAAGATGATTCGATTATACTCGTACATTGGGACAGTCTTAAATCTGTAAAATGACAACAGGTTTACCGAACTATTTCAGGTAGTAACGATGGAATGGAGGGGATGTCTTGGCCTGTTGTTTAGAATGTTATTATTCACATTATATGCATGCAGGTAACACTGCTGCTGAAAAGACGCATCTCTCCGGTTTAGGACATTTACGGAGTTTCACACTACATGACAGATATCGTACAACAATAACAATGTGGGAAGCCTACGTATCCTTTCAGCATATAGGTGCTTTCGAGATACTTAGATATTTTTGACGGCTAGACATAACTTTTGGCAAGATATGAGGCTCTTCAATGACAAGGGCCTTCTTGAGATACTAGGCGGGGTTAAAAGTAACCTCCTTGACCACCAGAATGCGCTGCTACTGCAAAAAAGGTTATGGTGCCTTGAAGTCCTTTCATTTTTAGGCAGACATGCCAAATTTCAGTGCGATACTGTCTTTAGTTTTGTTTTGACAGCTGATTGTTGTTGACGTGTTTGGCATCATGTTGAGTATGGACAAAAACGATTTTCGTTCTCTCATAAAACATTATTTTTTGAGAGGCAAAATGGCGAAGGAAACAAAAGAAAAGTTGGATAAATATTATGGGGCTAATGCTCCGTCAGATTACACCGTCAAATATTGGTTTCGAGAGTTTCGTGGTGGCCGCAACTCCACTACTGATCAAGTCCGCAGCGGCAGGCCCTCCGATGCGGTTACAGAGGACAATGCTAGAAAAATACATGAAATGGTGTTGGCTGACCGGAAAGTGAAGGTGCGCGAGCTAGCAGATACCACAAAGATTAGTACTGAACGCACACGCCATAATTTGGGCAATATTCTGCATATGAAAAAGTTATCCTGCCGCTGGGTGCCGCGCATGCTCACTCCTGACCAAAAACACGAACGCGAGAGCACTTCGAAAGAGTGCTTGGACTGGATCCACTATTACACACCAGAGAACAGAATGAGTGCCCGGCAATGGACTGAAGCCGACACGAGTGCTCCGAAGCGGCCGAGCGAGGCTCAATGGTTCGGAAAGGTTATGGCGTCGGTTTTCTGGGATTGTCATGGCATGCTCTTCGTGGACTACCTCGAAAAAGGAAAATCATCAACAGCGAGTATTACTGTGCATTATTGGAGCGATTGAAGGCCGAAATCGCTGCAATACGGCCTCACATGAAGCGAAAAAAAATTTTGTTTATGCAAGACAATGCGCCGGCGCATAAAAGCATCGCAACCACGGCTAAAATCAATGACTTACGGCTCCAATTGCTGTCGCATCCACCGTATTCGCTCGATTTGGTTCCCTCGGAATATTATCTCTACCCAAACCTCAAAAGATGGCTCATCAATAAAAAATTCAGCTCGCGCGAGGAAATTATCGACGCCACGGAGGACTATTTTGCAGACCTTCCGGAAAATTACTGTTCGGACGGAATCAAGAAGTTGGAAAATCGCTGAAATAAGTGTATCAAGCTAAAAGGCGACTATATTTTCATTCCCAAGGAGGTTACTTTTCACCCCACCTAGTATGTCTTTGGATATGGTTATGTAAAAATTTTGTCCGCGTTAGGTAAACATGCTTATGTCTTCCAAACAGAGGCAAAAGCCAATCTGTGCTTAAGTGCTTGCTGGAACCCCTGTTGTATGAGTCGCTGGTCAAAGCGGAGTCGCTGAAAGTCTCAAAGGGAGATTTTTATAGAACTGAGTCTTCGTTTTGACCGGATGCTGTAATTGGGAATTTTATTCATATTTGGATCACAGAATGATGAATTACAGCTTGCGCAAGTCTCTAATTAAACTTCAAACCTATCGTCAGATAAAAACAAATGTTAACCTGTATTTCTTCGTGTCAGTGGTATGAGATCCTGTTGTGACTTCGAACTTAAACCAGAGTAAGTGAATCCAGCTGATTGATACGAGCTGTAGAGGTGTCAGATGTCAGTGTTGCAACTGTTTCCACTACAGAGCTTAAGAATTCCCTAATTGGCTTCAACGGTGAAGTAAAACCCCGGAATAATCAAAACAATACTTAGACCGAGCTAGTTTGACATATTTGGGGCTTAGGCCGGTAAGAAGACCGAGACTAGGTCCGGAAAAGAGATAGTTACGAACGAGCCCATCTGGCAGCTCTCAAGCCCAGGAATGGGTTACTGGCCTCGATGTAACCAATCCCTCATCCTAGGGGTATCAACAAAAACCGAACTGCCTCTACAGGTTTGGATATGTGCTCTCAGCCATGGAAAAAAGACGGATATGCACGTAGAATGTTAGGTCTCTCAGCAGGCCAAATGGAGCGGAAGAACTAGTGGAAACCCTTGATTGCTGCAAAGCAGATATAACTGCCATCCAAAATACGTGATGGGATGGACCAGACAAAAAGAGGGAGAAAATCTGCGACATCTACTACGGTGACTGTTATAGACGGCCAAAGCAAGGCCTATGCCTATGAATGCGGATTTACTTTAGAAAGCAGAAAGCAGCAGAAAGCAGCTTGAAGTCTAGAGTTTCCTGTATACGAACGAGCATTTCAACAATCCATACCAAGGCTAACTTTGCCAACATTAGTCTTATATGCGCGAACAGCTTAACAGAGGAAAAAGTAGTATAGAGGGTCCTGGTCACGTATGGGTTGGTGGATTCTCTGGACCATTGTTTTACGAAACCTAGTACCCAGTTGGCTTTGAGAATTATCTCATCCATATGCAAGCGGAAGTTGAGCTACCTATCCCAAAAAATGTCGAGGTCGCGACTGGGTTGAATGAAGGAGATAGGCTGGTTGCTGAGAAGGAAAACTCGGATAGGAGATTGGTGCCGCTTATGTGAAAAGGTGATAGACTGGCATTTGGCGATATTAAGTCGTAAACAATTTTTGAGGCATCTGATCGAAAAACTATCAAGAACTTGTTGAGGGAGGAAAGAGTCATGCAAAAAGACAAGTGTTTGATGACCCTCTCGAGATCGTTTATGGTTAATATAAAAAGAAGAGGACCTAGATGGCTGCCTTGTAGAATTCCAGAGGTGGCCAAAAACAAGGGCGAATGGGCTGGCCTAAAACGAACATTGCAAAAACGGTTTTCCAGGAAAGAGGATATCCATTTTCACAGCATGGGCTCAAAGCCGAGAGCAGACAATTTGAAAATTATTAATCGATGGGAGATTTATCGAAGACTTTGCTGAAATCGGTTGCAATTACTATACATCATTAGGACTGAGAGGGCAAAGGATATGAAGTCAAAGAGATTTGTGGTGATTGACCTGCACTTCAGGAAGCCAAGTTGTTTAGGGGAGATAAGTGATTTGCATTGGAAGCTTAGAGCTTCATACAAAAAACTTTCGAAGAGTCTGGGTATAAGGTAGAGTTAAGCGATTGCTCGATAGGTGGTTATATAATTCGTTGATCCGTTTTTGTGGATAGGGGTTATGAAAGAGGTTTTCTCCTTGTGAAAGGGATAGAAGAAAGAGATTATAAAAGGGAAGGGAAAAAGATGGAAACATTTTTTAAAAAAATATGGCTGGGAGACCATCTGGGCCGGGTGTGTATTCGTCATTAGGTTGTCCATTAACAAGACCTACGAGCAATGCTCTAACTATGACATCTTCGTCTTCGGCGATTTTAATTCGAAGCAGGAAAATGAGTGCATATTTGATACTACTGATGGAACATATGGCCTGCGAAATTACACCTCCGATACAGATTCGTGCTAAACTACTTTGCGAGGGGCGAAACATTGTCGTAGCTAGCACGCGTTACCACAATCAACCGTCAACCAAATTGACCACATTGCAATCGAGGCAAGGCACTCCTACAGTATTATAAAGTTAACATCGATTCGAACTACTACCTTATTGTATTGTAGTAAGGTGCGGCTGCGGATACCTCGGCGCTGTTCGAGGTATCTACCTTGGGGCTGTTCGAGGTATCCGTAGTCGACTACAATCGCAAGAGGTCGCTCAACCTTCATTCGATCAATTTTCTTAATCACTTCAAAGAGCCTCTGTTGGAACCATCAAGTACCAAAAACAAGTGGAAACACTGCTTAAAGCCATCAGAAATGCTGCTTCCGATGTGCCGGGTTTCACTTGAGGCACATGCAGCAATGCGAGGAAAGATGTACAAAAATCTGAATAGAGCTCTATGAGCACGGTGTCGATGATATTGAGAGACGCTACTCCAAGAATGAGATTCGGAAGTTTTACGAAAACTTAAAAAAAAACATGTCAAGGACGTGGGCACAAGTCCCGAGCCGCAGCATGTAGAGATGAACAAGGGAACTTCGTAGTAGAGTCGCAGTTGATGCCTAGGATTTCTAAAGAACATTTCTATAGAACCAAATACCGTTGCTAGGAAGAATGAACCTCCAAATCTAGATGATGAAGTTCAACAATTCCGTCCACCCTACCTGGATGAAGTGAAGAACCCATATATAAGCTAAAACTATATATAAGTGGACGCCTGTAGCCGTTCGTCAAAAACGTGATTGGTTGATATCAGTGTAGACTGAAGTTACTTTGAAGAATTAGCTTCTGGTATTAAGGGATGGGCAATCTGCAAGAGTTTTCCTTGGCTGGACATAACCAGCCCTATTCTGCTAAACGTCGGGAGAAATGATCGTTCGAAAATCGAAAACTTCTTAGTTTAGATGGATCATTAATAATTTTGCCGATTTTCTCCTTAGCACTTTCCAATTGGATCCCGAAGGATCTATTTGATCTAATAAGGCATCCGATATTGATTTATATGTACTCATTCTGTTAAAAATGATCACGTCGAGAATGCAGCATAATCACAGCGAGTTTGCAAACATTATGTAGCGAACAGAGTCTCGGAGATTTTAGAAAATACTTGAATTGGAGAATGGAAATGGAGAATGGAGAATGGAGAATGGAGATACCTATAAACTGGACGGAAATTGGAGATATGGTCCTCAATTTCTACAAAATAATGGGGACAAGTGAGTCTAAATTGACTAAATAATTAATAATTTTTCTAGCCATTCCAGGCTTAAACGAACGCTTTTCTAGGTATTGCGTTTTGTTAAAAACTTGAAGAAGAGAATGTACGAGGCCTCAAAAGGTGAAGAGCTGGACATTGAGGATGAATTAACAGCCGATCGATAGCTCTGTTATTGGGTACAATAAAGGCTTTAAACCCAATCCTCTGACCAAACGGGTTGTTGCGGGCAAATGATAGAATAGCGACAGCAGTTTGTTTACCAGATGAGGCAAGGCAGCCGATTATTTTGCCATACGGATATCGTTTTACACGACTACTGCTTGAGTCTTACCACCACAAGTTCTTCTTCTTCTTATCCTTTTATTAACCCTTTCCTCGTTATACGAACTTATGCGCAACGAATTTCCCATTTTTACTGCATCGCTGGTGCTCCACTCATGGGGTTGGCTAATGTCGCAGATCGTAGAACGCGTCTACATAATGCTCGGTCCTGGATCGCTTCAGGCGTTGTTGCACATTTGCCATCTGAGAAATCCGACCTCGTTTTCTTACAGTTGGAGTGACCGTAGTTGATAGTGCCTTTTTAACCGGATTTTCCGCAGATCTTCTTTGAACGTGGCGATACCAGCTTATTCTATTCGCCTCAAGCTGTTCGGTTACCGAATTCTTTATATATAGACTTCCTCTTATACGCGTAGATCTAATACAATCGCGTTTAGTGACTCCACTAGACATCCTTTACATTTTCATTTCCGCTGCCGTCATTTTGTTTTTAAACGCTTCGTACATTGTCCAGCACTGTGAACCGTATATAAGAGCTGGTCTAACAACCGTGGTGTAGAGTTTCCCCTTTAATTTAAGTGGAAATTTTCGGTCGCAAAAGATTCCCGAATTTTCCCGCCATTTCATCCATCCCACACTCACTCTGTGGTTTGCGTCGTCGTCACATTTCGCTTCCATGTTAACGATTGATCCTAAGTACTTAAAGATAGTGCTTTTCGGAAGAACTATTCCGTCTAACATTATATCCGGAACAGGTCGCAACGGATGCGCAAATGGGCACGTCAAATGCCCCGTCTTTGAACGACTTATTTTAAACCCGTTTCTCTCTAGCGCATTTCTCCATGAATCTAAGGCGTTCTGTAAATCTTCGACGTTATCGCTAAGTATAACTGCGTCGTCAGCGAAGAGAATTGGCGTTACATTTGCTTCGCGCATGCAGTCTTTTAAAAGAAAGTCGAATACTACGTTAAAGAGGAAAGGGCTAAGTACGCTTCCTTGATGCACTCCGACACTAACTGGAAATTCTCTCGTTAGTCCAGCAGAGCTTTTAACCGCAGTTTTCACGTTTCCGTACATGTCTTGTATTATTCTAACATACGTTTCCGGTACGTTTTGAGACCTCAGCACGGCCCATATGAGATCCCTAGGCACTCGATCGAATGCTTTCTCGAGGTCGATAAATACCATGTGTAAATCCTTAGACGAATCTCGGTGCTATTCCATTATTATTCGTAGGCTTTGGATAGCGTCCACCGTCGATCTTCCTTCAACAAATCCACACTGGCTATTATCGAGCTTCATTTTTTGCCGAAGACGTTCGTCTAAGACTCTTTCGACGATTTTCATTGTGTGTGACATAAGCTTGATTGAACGGTAGTTGTTGCATTCTCGAGTGTCGCCTTTTCCTTTGTATAATGGAACCAAGAAGCTACTTCTCCATTGATTCTTCATAGGTTGTCCACATTTTAATTTATTTAAAAGTTTCGATAGCCAAACGCTGCCGATCCCCTCCATCTTCGACCAAAACTCTGATGGAATGCTGTCTGGTCCCACGGCTTTCCCCGGCTTCATTTTTCGATTTGCTATACTTATTTCTTCGATTGAAAAGTCCGAAACTTCCTCCTGGAATAGACCAGCTGTCGGCACGATATCACGTGGAAACTGTTTGTTAAGCAACTCCTTGCAGTATTCAAGCCACCGGTCACAAATTTCCTTTTCATTTGTTATTAAGCGACCGTCTGCGTTTTTGATGTATTTCGGCGAGGTTATTTCCATTGAATTTTTTCTCCTCTGAGCAGCGAGCCTAAAAATATTTGGCATTTTAGTACTGTACGACGTTTGAACTTCTTGGATAGCTTGTCTTCTATCTGCCGATAGTGAGGATATTTGTTCCAACTCCTGGTACAGGTTTTCGGCTGCTGCCTCTAGACTTTCTTTGCGATCTTTTTAAGACGCTCATATTCAAGAGTCAGTCGAGCTTTTTCAATATCGTCGCTCCGATCGCATTTTGTCCACGCTTGGAATGCACTCTTCTTGTCGGCCACAGCTCGTTTGGTTTCGTCATTCCACCCCAGATGGGACCTTGCGAGTGTTATGCATTCCTCGTGCATGCTGTTCCACATTTCTTGCGGGCTAAGTGAGTCTGCGATACCGTTTATATTGTGAAGTACTTCTTTAGCCAGTGCGATAAACCTTGCGCTTCGTTCCTTCGATAGATTATACCACCGGATTTTTGGCTATCCAAACGATGCCCGTGTTTTCGGTGGTTCCGCTGTGAAAAATTCTGTAATGAGCAGACGGTGTTGGCTTACTAGCGATTCTCCAAGTATTACTTTACAGTCCTTAACACGGTTTCTCATCGACATTTTGCAGAGGTGATAATCTATTTGCGTTTCGTGGCCTCCGCTGCTATAGGTGATAAGATGTCGTTGATGTTTAATAAACATTGTATTTAAGACGGTAAGCCCTACACGCTACAAGGATGTCTTCGCCAGCTGAATTTCTGGTTCCAAAGCCTTTACCTACCTCATATCTCATCGATAGGTATATTTCTAAGCAAATTACCGAACTCTGACCAAAATGTATCTTTTTCCGATTGGTCGCATCCATTTTGTGGAGCGTACGCGCTAACAATGTTCCAAGTTTCATTGTTTATGACGAGTTTAACACTGATCAAGCGGTCGCTTATTTTCAAAATACCAACGATGTTCTTTAGAAGATCCGCTGCAATAACGATTCCAACACCGTTTCGTCCATTGACCGTTCCATGGTAGAACATCTTAAATGCCTTAGTTTTTAAATCTAGAAAACGCGCTTTATTTCCTGTATTACACCACTTCGTTTCCTGTACGCACAGGATTTGTAGAGTTCTGCGACGCATAATCGCTTCCAGTTCTAAACTTTTTGAGGTCATCGATCCGACGTTCCAACTTGCAAACCGAAGTTTAGGAAAATATCTTGGAAACTTCATTTTGCCCGCCCCCGGAATTCGTCGGGCTCTGACACAAGCACTTCTGCTTGCTCTGGGATCACCCGAGTGCGTTGCAATCGTGGTGCCCAGCGGGGTAGTGCTATTAATTGCGATCATTTCCATGAAGTGTATTCTTTATCCGATGCCGCACGGACTTACCACCACAAGTTCTATCACATTAATATATAGGTACCTATCAGCAGTGATATCTAAAGAACGTCAGAGATTCTGGATCCCAACCACCCACAAGAAGAATGTTCACCAATATACAGTTTCACTATCAAGGCTGAAGACATACATAGAAGAGCTAAACCAGTTCATATACGGGACTGGACTTCTTCGGACCAGTTAACATAACAATTCGCCGACAGCGTGAAAAAGACGGGTTCCCCTCTTTACGTGCGTGGAAATAGCGACAGGTCTTTCTAGAGACCCTTGTCTTATTTGCTTACCCTTACAAATAAGAAGCGACAACGCACGAATTTTGAAGGTATCTTAAAGGAACTTCAAGGTTAACAATGTTTTTCGAGTCGGAGTCAGGAATTAAGAACTGGCCTTTCCTCACTGGGCATCAAGTGGAAGTTCAACACTCCGGCTAATTCCAGCGAAGGTGAAGCGTGGAAGAAACTCGTTCAATCGATTAAGAAGATATTTCACGTCATGCTTAAGAAACGCTGCATAGTTTTTAAATTGGGGCTGAGAATACAGCCCATTCCTTTGAGGCATCTCCCAGTAACACCAGATGAACCAGAATCTCTCACGGTGGACCACTTTCTTGTCAGCTGCATAAATTCTACTTAAACCCCAGCGCCGTACGGACGTAGGATGATATGTCTACGGAAGCATTGACGAATAGTGCAGAACCAAAAAAACGGAATATGGCAGCATTGGATAAGAGAATACCTACCTGAGCTCACTCGAAAAACGAAATGGTGTCTGCCATCGAACCCAATTAGGCACGGTTACCTGTTCTTTGTTTGCGATGCTGACGCCCCACACTCTAAGTGGAGACGAGACAGGGTGGTGAAGCTATACTACGGCAAGAATGGAATAGCTCCTTCGGCTGATGTAAAGTGGTTCTTGTCAAAAGTAGTAGTCCTAGAAGTGGACGTATTGGACCGTTCCCGATCACGTCAGTTCACGGAGGTGGGTATGTTGAAAATGATCTCTACAATAACGCAGCATAATCACATCACAACAGTACACCTTTTTGATGATTCATAATCTCAATCCTTAAATACTTTTTGAGCCCCACATTTACCATTTTTTTCCTCTCGGTTAAATTCGTTTTTAAGAATTAGGAAGTCTTGCAAGTTCCATGATATCAAACCAATTAGTTACATTAAAATTAAAAAAACAGAAGACAAAGAGAGAAAACCCAATCAATCAATCATCGAAGCCAAAAGTGTTGAAAAATAGTGAGTCCTTGAATGACCAAATATCGAGACATATCCCGTTGCCGTTCCGGTAGAAAAATTATCCACGGTATGTTCACTTCCAATCAACTCGAAATCAGACAAATAACTCAGTAATAAGGATTCATCGCATAAGTGATGAATAGCCGTCACAACCCTACAGGAGTCGGGGTACCTTCAAACTTAATTTCTTTGCTTATCCTTCTCCTTTTAATTCAAATGTTCCGCCAGTCAAAGAAAATTTAAAAACTGTAGCATGTTGTCGTAATACTCGACCAGATGATAGGGTCATAGGATCCTTCGGATCGGAACCGCCTGTTATCCTTTATTCCTAGATCCACGCATAGCTGTGCATGAACGCACACTTCCCATTGCAAATGAGTACTCAAACACAAAAAAAAAAAAAAAGAAATACAAATCCCTAATAGTATCGAATAGTAATTAACTATTCCTCGGTGTACCGCAAATGAGACAACATACTGCAGTCAGTTCGTTGTATTGTAATAATTCGGATTCGGGTACCTCGCTGCTCATTAGGGGGTGAGCATGAGCATGAGCATGAGCATGGACATAAGTATGAGTAGATACTTTTCCCTAGAATAAAAGACCTCAGACGTTGTTCTGTGGTTTAGTGGTATTCAAATGTCAGCTCCAAATTTAATTCGATTATTACACTCAAATGGAAATAGAACCATTTGGACGGTCTAGGGTTTCCTACAAAAAAAACAAAAAACAAAAAATACAATTCATCATCATCATCATCATTATCATCCTCATTGTCGTCATTATTATCACCTTCCCTATGTCCATGTCCTCATGCTCGTTTTCAATGGAATTAGAAGCGTGCGCATTTATTGCAGCAGGAAATTCCACAATGACACAAATCGAACTCCATTACCATCACCATCACCACCAGAGATGGATACAAAAGTCAAGGTAAACAAGGAATCTTATCGCTTGACATGTCATATGAAAGCCTGAAAAAAATTTACGATCAGGCTTTTTGGTCAACAAAGAGGGGACGAAGAGAAGAGAAACACATTTACTAATAAAAGAAATGAATGAAATAAGGACGAAAGAAAACCTAAAGGTGCCGGACAGTAGTATTTATGAGACACTTACACACAGTCATACAGCAGTTAGCAGTTGAATGGACGACTGCAAGTGGCAATTAAACTACACCTGTCTTTTGTAACCACTAGATCATTTTGAAATGAGATAGCCAAGGATCGGCCAAGAGTACCGAGTACAGGACGAGGACAAGAACGAGGACAAAGGCGACACGACGCACGAGGGTTACTCAAAATGGTTTGTTTTGTTTTTGTTGGGTCATTGCTGTGGCGTGTTATCCCTGTAATTAGGAGAAATGGCCATTCCAAGAGATAGCAGCAAATGAATTATGTGGCTCATTAGAATTTTCAAGAGTGAGAAACTTGTTTTAAATTGGATCAAACGGGAGTTTTCCCATTATTCGCCTTTGGGAATATTTCAAAACATTTTGAAGGAGGGAACAATCTGTCCGTATTAAGGGTCCTTAATTTTTCTTATTTAAATTACAGGATGTTCGTGATTAGTCGGGATTAGAGGGGCGGTTAGACAGTGGAAACTTTATGTTATGTAATGTCCACTAAGTCCGGGAATAAATTAAACAGTATTTGGAGTGGCGAAGAATTAAAAGGTCTACTTGGATATTATTTTGATGGAAGACTGATTTGGCGTTGGAGCTATGTTCTTATCCTGGAACGAGATGTTTAGAAACTCGCCGAAAATAATTTTGTCTTCCAATAGAGTCGGCCTCTTCTTATAATCTAAGCAGGAACTTGGGCCTATATGGCCTTTTTACCCGATTTTCCTAGGACCTTCGTTGAACATGGCAAAGTACGAGTACAATCATAAATTTTGCCATTCTGAATCTTGCTAACAGTAGATTTCTTTCTAACTCACCAAGGTGACGCTAAAGTCGGGTATGGACCTGGGCCTCAGCCAACATGATCTTTCACTAGGTACCTCCAACTTCGCTCCCTAAGTTGGCTGAGGTGCCTTTCCATTTGAGTGCATCATCGAAGTCGCGGTTTTTCTTTACTGCGCTGTTCTTCGAGGGCAAATTCGAAGGCTTTTCGGACCGGTTCGTTGGTGTCCATACGCTCTACATAACCAAGCCATCTTAGTCGTTGAACCTTCACTATTCTGGCTAAGTCGGTGTCACTGTATAACTCGCACAGTTTGCTGTTGTATCTCCTCCTCTACTCACCGTCTATGCAGGCGGAAATAATCAGTCGAAGAATTTTCTCTTAAACAACCAACGGCGCCATAAACTATTTTTAAGAATGTCCATGCCTCTAAGCCATAGAGCAGGACTGGGATTTTTAAGGTCTTATATGTATATGGTCACTATTGTTTTTCAAAGAGGGGACCATGCTAGTCAATTGCCTTCTTAGGCCAAATAATCTGCGATTGGCAAGAGCTATTCATCGTTTGATCTCGGCGGGCCCAACGTAATATAAAAAATCATTCACTGCCTCAACGTTATTTCGTGAATGCTGATGTTTTGTCCAAGACGTTGGTGTTCGGTGTCCTTTCTGATTGACAGCATATACTTGGTTTTGGCCTCAATGATCTACAAGCCTATTTTTGTTGCTTCGGTCGTAATATTCGCAAAAGCGCCACTGAAATTGCTCTACTGTCTTTCGAATACGTCAATATCACCTTGTTGTGGGACACCTTGATCGCGTTCCTGCATAGAGGGACAAATTTGGCAGGGATGCCAAAACTAGACATTGCTCTGTGTAGCTCGTCTCTATAGAAGCTGTCATACGCGGCCTTAAAATCGATGAATAGGTGGTGTCTATCGATCGGAAGCTCATGGGTCTTCTCCAAGATCTGCCGTGGTGTGAATATTTGATCGATGGTGGACTTTCTTGGGGTGAGGCCACACTGATATGGACCTGTCACGTTGTTGACGGAGGGCTTCTGGCGTTCACACTATATGGCAGGTAACATTTTGTAGGCGATGTTAAGAAGACTAATGTCTCTCAAGTTGGCGCAGTTCAGAGGGTTTCTTTTCCTGAGGATCGGATAAACAATGTTGAGGTTCCATTCGTCGGGCATGCTTTAGTTCGACCATATTTTAGTGATGAGTTGGTGTAGCTCCTTACCAAGTTTTCACCTGCCTTATTTCTTTAGTAAATCTTTATACAAAGTCTATATCTTAAATATCGAGAATAATATTCTCTTCGTTTGCAATTCGGTGCTGTTTACACGACTTTTGACTCTGAAAACCATAACTTATGAAACCATAAAATTGTAAGCTGGTTGTCGACGTACAAGTTGTCTATGACTATCGAATGTTCACCGGGTGTTCCCCAAGGTAGTCATTTAGGTCCACTATTTTTTTTTATCTATATAGATGACACATCCGATATCGGATTTAGGCTTATCGACTTTGCGGCGGGATGAAACATTATCGTAGCATTATTGACCGCATTGTGGTCGACGCAACGGCACTCCTCCAGTCTTGCGACTCCACTCGGACCACTACCTTTTTGTAGCCAAGGTATGGTTGCGGATATCCCGGACAACGCCAAGACAAGCTAATATTGTGAGGAATTTCGACGTCAGACGATTACAATCACTCGACCACAACAACGAAACCCCCTGTTTGATGACAAATGCCAGCTGGCACATGCAGCTAAGCAAAAAGCACGCAATGCGGAATTCCAAAAAAAAGACAAGAGCTGTTTACGAGCTCTATGAGCAGAAGAAGAGAGACGAACACCGGTTTCTCAGGAGGGAAAAGTCGCAGTCAATGCTACGGGTCCGGAAAGATCATTTCTGTAGACTGTATAACGCGATGGTGAAACAAATACCGCTGTCAGGCAGAATGAACTTTTCAACCTGGACGATGATGACCAAAAATTCCGTCCACCCGACCTGGATGAAGTGAAGATATCAATGACTTAGTAAGGAGCATACACCAACTTATCTGTAAAATATGGTCGGAAGAAAGTATGCCAGATGAAATGAACATCAGCATTGTTTGTTCGATTTTCACGAAAGTAGACCCTCTGAGCTGCGCCAACTACAAAGGCATCAGTCTTCTTAACATCACATACAAGATCTTGTTTGCCATATTGTGTGAGCGCCTGAAGCCGTTCGTCAACAACCTGATAGATCCATATCAGTGTGGTTTCAGGCCAGGAAAGTCCACCATCGACCAAATATTCACACTAGCGCAGATCTAAGAGAAAACCCATGAGCTTCAGATCGATTCATACCATGTATTTATCGATTACAAGACCATACTCGTCCGTCTGTGCAGGATGACTATGGAGAATGCACGCTGTTGCATCAAGGTCGCTAAAGATCTCACCAAGACCGAAGCTATTTCACACGGAATAGAACAAAAATATGGATGCCCCGCAGGCAAGGCACACCAATTGATGCGTGCCCCGGCCTATTGAAATCAAACACATTGGGCCGAGTATATACAATCAATCCAAGGCAGACTGAGTGCTTCTATCTGCGACTGTTGTTGGTTAATGTCACTGGGTCAATATGCTTTCTGAAGCAGCATTGGGCTGTAGAGCAACACTAATTCGTCTACTATTCGCTATAATGTCGACTACATGTTTCACGGGATGAGCAGACACGTTGTGGGATAAACAGAAAAATTCAATGATTGCAATGATAACAATTAGCGACGCTATGTACAGTGAAGCATTCATTGCTATCGAGGATATCTCGATCAATTTTATCGATCATTAAAACATTCAAACACACTTACAATACATTTGCTATTTTTTATATAACAACAACCATTCACTAGAACAAAATTTACCGGTTCAACATTTAAGTGTATAATAATAAAAATTGTAAAGCAACATATGTAAAATGTAAAATTTTGTGTAATAATATATAAAGTACAGCTATATACTAATAAAGAAATACTACTACTACTAGTACTAATATTAAAGACTTGTGCATTATATTTGAATGAATTTTTTCTTTCAAGTATCATGTTGGCTACGTTGTCAGCAAAAGCTAACTCAATGGTGGGTTTTATTAAGCGCAACACAAAGGACTTTAGTTTTTTTTGTTTTTACATCTCCCGCTAGGTCTTTGTAAGAATACGCTGATGTGATTTGGAAGCTCGACTGGCTCTTGAATACAAGCGTCTTAAAAAGATCGCAAAGAAAGTCCTGGCTCGAACTCGAGTGGCAGAAGCGGAAAACCTGTACCAGGAGTTGGAACAAATATCCTCACGATCGGCGGATAGAAGACAAGCTAACCAAGAAGTTCAAACGTAGTACAATACTATAATGCCAAATATTTTTAAGCTCGCTGCACAGAGGCGAAAAAATTCGATGGAAATAACCTCGCCGAAATACATAAAAAATGCAGAGGGTCGCTTATTAACAAATGAAAAGGAAATTTGTGACCGGTGGCTTGAATACTGCAAAGAGTTGCTTAACGAACAGTTTCCACGTGATATCGTGCCGACAGCTGGTCTATTCGAGGAGGAAGTTTCGGACTTTTCAATCGAAGAAATAAGTATAGCAATTGAAAAAATGAAGCGGGGGAAAGCGGCGGGACCAGACAGCATTCCATCAGAGTTTTGGTTGAAGATGGAGGGGATCGGCAGCGTTTGGCTATCGAAACTTTTAAATAAATTAAAATGTGGACAACCTATGCCGAATCAATGGAGAAGTAGCTTCTTGGTTCCATTATACAAAGGAAAATGTGACACTCGAGAATGCAACAACTACCGTTCAATCAAGCTTATGTCACACACAATGAAAATCGTCGAAAGAGTCTTAGACGAACGTCTTCGGCAAATAATAAAGCTCGGTAATAGCCAGTGTGGATTTGTTGAAGGAAGATCGACGGTGGACGCTATCCAAAGCCTACGAATAATAATGGAAAAGCACCGAGATTCGTCTAAGGATTTACACATGGTATTTATCGACCTTGAGAAAGCATTCGATCGAGTGCCTAGGGATCTCATATGGGCCGCGCTGAGGTCTCAAAACGTACCGGAAACGTATGTTAGAATAATACAAGACATGTACGGAAACGTGAAAACTGCGGTTAAAAGCTCTGCTGGACTAACGAGAGAATTTCCAGTTAATGTCGGAGTGCATCAAGGAAGCGTACTTAGCCCTTTCCTCTTTAACGTAGTATTCGACTATCTTTTAAAAGACTGCATGCGCGAAGCAAATGTAACGCCAATTCTCTTCGCTGACGACGCAGTTATACTTAGCGATAACGTCGAAGATTTACAGAATGCCTTAGATTCATGGAGAAATGCGCTAGAGAGAAACGGGTTTAAAATAAGTCGTTCAAAGACGGGTCATTTGACGTGCCCATTTGCGCATCCGTTGCGACCTGTTCCGGATATAATGTTAGACGGAATAGTTCTTCCGAAAAGCACTATCTCTTAGTACTTAGGATCAATCGTTAACATGGAAGCGAAATGTGACGACGACGTAAACCACAGAGTGAGTGTGGGATGGATGAAATGGCGGGAAAATTCGGGAATCTTTTGCGACCGAAAATTTCCACTTAAATTGAAGGGGAAACTCTACACCACGGTTGTTAGACCAGCTCTTATATACGGTTCACAGTGCTGTACAATGTACGAAGCGTTTAAAAACAAAATGACGGCAGCGGATATGAAAATGTTAAGGATGTCTAGTGGAGTCACTAAACGCGATTGCATTAGATCTACGCGTATAAGAGGAAGTCTACATATAAAGAATTCGGTAACCGAACAGCTTGAGGCGAATAGAATAAGCTGGTATTGCCACGTTCAAAGAAGATCTGCGGAAAATCCGGTTAAAAAGGCACTATCAACTACGGTCACCCCAACTGTAAGAAAACGAGGTCGGAAAAAGAATTGCTGGATTTCTCAGATGGCAATTGCGCAACAACGCCTGGGGCTAACCACTGAAGCAATCCAGGACCGAGCATTATGTAGACGCGTTCTGCGGTCTGTGAAATTAGCCAACCCCATAAGCGGAGCAGCAGCGATGCAGTAAAAATGGGAAACTCGTTACGCATAAGTTCGTATAACGAGGAAAGGGTTAATAAAAGGATAAGAAGAAGAAGATGTGATTTGGAGCCCTGTCTTTAAAGTTCATGCCAACCGACTTGAAAGAATCCAAAAATTATTTACGAAATTCATTTCCTACAAAATGCTCTGGCTTTTTTTGTCCTGATTATAAAGCTAGATGCTTGCTATTAGAATGAAGAAGTACTATTCACGGTATATAGTACATTAACGGTATTTGATCATATTACATGTCCTCCGCTATTGCCATTAGTACCTTTTTATGTTCCTTTTAAATTACTTAGGCCGAGGGTTTTTATATTTGAAAACCGCATGTTGCCAGTTATGGTTGTAGTGAATCTTTTTTTAAAGATCAATTAAAGATTTCAATAAAGTTTGTAGTTCTTTGGATTTTTTTTAATCTTTCACGAGTTCCGTTCAAAAATGAAAATGTATTCAGCCTTATCGCCAACAAATTTTTCAACCATATGACACTCTAATATAAGCGTAAACAACTTCGGAAAAGTGGAAAACTATTCGCGGGAAAAAAGTAGACATTTCAAATTTATTTTCCGAGGGAAAATAATTGACATTTCTCTCGAATAAATTCTCCGTTATTTGTTTGGAGGAATTCTAAAATGTAAGTATCCTTTTTTTTTATTAATTTAAGCTTTCTTCTTATTTCATGTGCAATTGATAAATCAAATCAAATCAAAAATCGCCAAATAAAGCAAAATACCAACCACAATATGGAAATGGAAAAACTTAAAAAAAATGAATTGGAGGCCAAGATTGTAGATTTTTGGATTTTTCCCTGAATTACCCACATATAGTACACATGTTATCATCATTCTAAAATCGAAATAATAACCATTTGTTTTTGCATATCTAGTTTCTCTTTTATTTATGAGATTTTTATAAAGTGTTACTCATAGATATATCTGCGCTATCCGTTGACCAGCTGTTATATACAGTGATTGCTGTACAGAGGGAAGCTCATCGATTTCATTACTATTGTCCACTGTTAAATTGTCCCAGAAAGAGTCAATATTGAAATGCTTGCATATGTTAAACATTGCCCAACACACGTTTACTATTTTGACTGCCTTTTCAGGAGAGTAATGTAGTTCTCCCGCGTTTAATATGCACCGTCACTGGCCTTTGAGATCACCAATCGTCCGCTCAATTATATTATATTTCCGCAGGTTTTATGTACTGTGTTGAATTTACTTTCACTAGAATTTTCTTCGGTGGATCTATTTGGGGTCAAAAGCCACGGTTTTAAGGAGTATCTCCAGCATCTCCTAACATCAGGTGAAATAGATAGAACAAATAGAACAAATTACATACCTAGTAACCAAAAAGCATCTACATACCGTATCTTCATTTCATGGTCGCATATCTTTAAATTTAAAGCTATGGGTGGCACGAGTTGGTATTACTCAATAACGAAGAGTTTACTTACCAGCATACAGTCTGTTTGATAACATCGTACACGACAAAAATTAAAGAAGAACTTATAATAATAAAAAAAAATCAATTGTACTGGTTTATTTTGTTTATTTACTTGAATGCTTTTCAATTAATATGTTGTCCACTCTCCTCCATTATCAATAATTGCTTGGAGTCTTCGAGGCATGCTTTCTACTAATCTTATAGCATAATCTTGAGACAAAGATCTCCATAAAACTCGTATTTTTCGTGATAATTGTTTGACCGTCGAGATCTTCTTTCCTTGGAGCTTGAGCTTCATGAATGCCAAAACATTTTCAATGGGATTTGCATCCGGCGACTGTGATGGCCAATCTAAAACATCGACGTAATTTTCTTGTTTCCACGCACTGCACAAACGACTGCAAGGTTTCGGGTAACCAATTCTCATTCCTTCTTTTAAGCCACCTTTGGGCAGATGATAATAAAGCCTTCTTATAAATTTTGACCATGTTGGGTGCGTTTAAGTTATTTGTAAACATGAACAAATTGCCAAATCCTTGTCTTGAGAAGCATCCCCAAACGTGCACCTTTGCCGGGTGTCTTACGGTCCGCTGGATTAATTTATTGGATTTTGTACACCAGGTATGAGTGATAGAAGACCATGCCCGAAGAGAAGCTTCATCCAAAAAATATAACGTTGTTCCAATCTCTGTCCAAATTCTCCTTGGCCCAACTGAGTCGTTTTTCTACGTGTTTTTTTGACAGTAGTGGTTTCTTTGCTGTGCTTCAAAATTTTACATTATTGGCTAGTAAACGTCTTCGTATCGTATCACAACACAGCTTTAGATCCCTTTTACGTAAAATCCCTTGTCCTCCACGTAACGATAGAAGAGGATTTTTTTCAAACACGCGTTGTCTTGTTTTTTTGTTGTTTTTGGCGTAGACCCACGATCCGGCAAATCATCCACATTTTTAACTTGGGAAAAACGGTGCACCCACTTGCTAACAAATGTTTTTGACTTTTTCATGTATTTAGCAGCTGCTCCGTATGACATTTTCTGTCCTTTTGGATGCGTACACAAGAATACTGCTTCATAACGTGATGCAAACGCGACATTCATTTTAAAATACTTCCGTCTCTGACAAAAATTGAGCACTTTTAAAATTTTTTTATTCAAAACATCTTAGCAGAAGTATTTTTTTATCTGCTAGTGCAAATTCCACTTTCAAACCGGTTTTCATAAACGAGTTTTGCAGTATACGATCTTATCAAACGGACTGTAATATTTAGGCTAAAGAACCCCTTTCTGTTATAGGTAATATATGCTTGTTTGTTGACTGCCCCACAATTCGAACATGTGTTCCATCGCTGCATCCTATCACACCGGGTATCCTATATTTTTCGTAAAATGTTGGAATGGTTTTTTTTTTTGATTCTATTCCATTTTCATGGTAATCCATTTGGGTCAGAATTTTTTTTTCGAAAACATGCAAAACTTCTGACAATACTTCGCTAAAGCTTGATTGAACCAGTCCAACTTCACTATCTCTTGCAACACCTTTCTGCTAGCCACTTTCCGCAAAAAATCGTTAGCAAGCACTAAGCTTAATAATAGCCGGTATGCCAAATTTCTTTTAGGGTAATGGCACCAAAGATTGCAGGTTATCCAACAAATATTTGAAGGCTGGTTTGTAAACACGATAATGTTGTTTGAATCTGAATAAAATGCAATTTCAGTTAGGCCAAGTACATTTTCGTATTAACTTACAATGTCTCCGGCAGTTCCAGTGGATTAGAGCAGTCTCGTAATTTTTTACAGATTGATCTCTGTTTATTTGTCTCCTCGTTTTGTTCTACAATTAATCTTAGAGCTGTAAAATTCCAAAAATTATGTCACTTAAAATACTTTGAAATTAACTCGAACTTAATTTCGGTGGAAATTCTATTCACGGAAGATTGGCGATAGGAGAAATCGTCTCCAGGGAAAAAAGAAAAAATCGGTTCTGATAAGGCTGATTGTGTTTTAATTTTATTATTATATACTCTTTATTTATGTAGTATCTGTTGGCCAGTTAAATACTTGTTGTTGAAGTCACATGCAGCGGAAATTCTTTTACTACCCCAGTCCTCTATAGATATAATATTTACAAGACCCTTTAGACAGTTCATAGACAGATCTGTTATATCGTCAACTCTCGACTGACTTTGAAACGACGCCGTATTAAAATATTTCAAAGTCCATCAAAATTATAAACTTTTCACCAAACCATATTCACTCTCACAAAGCATCATTTCAATACATAAATGGTCGCTTTACACTTTACACGCTTGGAGGAGAAAACCTTTTAAAAAAGTTTCCAAAAAATTATCAAAAAACAAAAAAACAAAAAACTTTACCCTCATCCTGATGTGACACAAAATGCTCGACTTGTGTACAATTCATGGCTATATCTACACATACAGATGTGTTTATTCGTAAAAATTTGTGCGACTAAATGTGGAGCTTCCGTCGTTTTAAATAGCATTGAGCTCCTAGGGGATGGTATCCGTATACGCTTCTTTAATATTCAAAAAGAACACAATTTGCATACATTTTCCTGACATTAAAAACGCTTCTACTTATACGAGTATATTCCAGTGCTTCGTTTTTCGTATTCGTGCACTTGGTGATGTGCTATGCTTATCTGCATAAAGAAGTGCCACAAAGTTGAGTTTTAAAAGCTACTCAAACTTCACTCCTGCCACCGCAATCCTTAACCAGGATACCCAATGTTGCCGACATTAGTACAAAAAGTGTTTTCATTTAGACTCTTTTTTATTTTGAACTTTTTTTTGTTGTTGTTGTTGTTGTTAATGTATCACGTAGCCGGGATACCTTAATCCTGGCCGTAAGACCAAAGCGAATGCTGGAGTATGGATAGGTATCACAGCCAAAGTGAGTGCAATGAATTTTGAAGGCGAATTGTATATAAAAACGTCAAAATGGCGCATCAACCCCCTTGTCGGTTGCTGGTTTGGTTCGTGCGCAAGTTAACCGCCGTTGCCACTACCACCATCGCCGCTTTACTATAGGTATACTCGGATTTCGGGCGTTTTCATCTCTGTTTAGAGTTGTCTTTTATTTTTCGTATTTTTTTTCTGGAGGGCAGACACCCTCTACTTCATTCCATTGAATAGAAACGGGGACGATTCCACCCCGTCAATTTATACACCCTTCTGCAATTAGACGAGTAAACATTTTAAGTGGAAAGTAAGCAAGTTGATTTCGTTTTAATTTCCTGCCGGCAGAACGGAGGGGTTATGGACCCGGCTGGCGCAGGACTATGTAGATGAAGGTGACGACGAACGGGCAAATTGGGAAGCAGGCGAACGAGAACATCCCATAAATTTCCGACTTGATAATGTATTCATAAGCGGGCTGCGGACTCTTTTTATGGCTTGGTGATGAGCATGAGATCCGGCATCAGCGTTTTTTTACCATTTTCGTTGTCGTCTCCGCTGCCAACGACACGTTGGCGTTGTTGACGTCGCGGTCGTCTCTCTGTATGAGTCGTTGAAAAGCTGTTACGATTATTATCACCCTCGTAAATGGAGGAGCTTTGAAATAAAATGGATTATATTCAGGGCACAGGACTCTGTACGGATTACGTGTATATACGAGTACAAACCTACTCGTAGGTATACAAAGTTAAGGGTGGAGATGAAGTTTTCGAGTGTTTGTACCTGGGGTTGATGATTGCTTGAAAGTGGGTGGTTTATCTGGCGACTTTATCACACATTTATAATTTGGAAATGGTGCGATAATGCTGACACATAAGGTGGCAAAACAACCAGTCCTTGGGGAATAATTTGACTCGTTAAGGGGGTGTATATTTTCAGATTACTCGTCCTTACTTTTACTTTTATTTTTTTCTCCTTTAAGTTAGTCGAAGGGATGAGGTATTTGTAGTTGAGTGCTGGTAATTTAGATTCTCTTTCATCGTTATGTTACCGTTTTCAAAGTGTCAAAGCGAGAAAAATACCCGTAAATGTATTTTAGGTTCCTTTCATGCTTCTTTTTTTTTTTTTTTTTGTATACAAATTGCTCTTGGAGGGTGGGGATTGTAGAAGGACTTAAAAGGAAATTAGTATTTGAGCTGTTTACGTTAGACGTTAGGTTTGTTTTTTAAAATAATTTTTGTGTTTACATATTTAATAATCCAACAACTGCTAGGGTTAATTGAGAAGCAATTTATGTGGATTGTGACGACTGATGTGACTAATACTAATACTAATACTAAAAAACTTATAAGCTCCCCTTGTCTCAAAAATGCTCGCTCTTGGTCTTACCTCGCTTAGCCACCGCAATGACGGACGTATGGACTGGTGCGTAATCCATATGAAACAAAGCCAGATGCGGCCGTTTTTCTTTAGTTCTGGGGTAAGGTCCCTGCAATAAAGTCGCATAATTTTCCTAAGCTATCCTGTCTTTCTTAAGAAAATCAGTAAAACTTATCCCGCGCGAATTCCAGAAAACTGACGCCATGACCTTAGTAACTGACAGAATCGTCTTCCCCTTTTCTGGAGCCGTTTGTTCCATTTAAGCTCACTGTTTTGACTATTCAGTCTTCGTCTCAGGTGTGAAGCATTGCCAAAAATTGTTTGTGATGCATTGTAAGCAAACGCGGCACTCATCTTGCGTACAACTTTGCCATATTCAAATTTTTGGTCAATATGCGAAGCAAAGCACTTTTTGTAGTGTCTAGCATGTTTGCAATCTTGTGCACTTTCAGCCGACGGTCATCCAATACAATTTTGTTGATTTTTATTAACATTTTCTGGCGTAGTGGCCTCACCTAGTCCACCACCTACTATGTTCGTCTTGGAGGCTTTTACAACCTCGTTTAAACTCAGCTTCCCAATCTTTTATTCTTGTAAACGAAGGAGCAGAATCTCACAGAGTTGCATCCAGTTCGGCTTTGTTATTGGTGGGACGAGATCTTTTAGGTGAAAATATTAAATAACATAACGATGACCGGTTTTTTCCATGATTTCAAATTAACCGAAAACGTCCTCTTTTGTTGGCCGCTTATCTTTATCTTCTGTGTCCCCACAACCTTTAAAGTCCTTCTGCATTATTATTAACTTCATTTTTTTCAATTTATTTTATTATGTTTTAAAGACCTCCAGGTTGGGGTTGTGTCGTCGGGGTAACTTCCCGACTATATAAAAATAAATTTGTTATGAGAGAGACATAATCAGTCTCGGATAAAGAATATCCTCAAATGACAACTAGACCCGGAAAGTCAATAAACTACGATTTCAGATTGTGCTTTGTCTCCGCCTATATTTGAGGGCGTCGAATCTTCAATGGGACGAATTCATTTTCGCACTCGTGTAGTAGCAAGAGTAATTAAAGATCTTAAAATTCACAAATCCGCTGGTCCATATGGTATATCTCTCCTTCGTCTGAAGAGGTGTTCTTCAACGCTGGCAAAACCACTGCGTAAGCTTTTTCATCTATCCTACAATCCACCGAAAAGTGGAACCAAAGCTTACATCAATCTGGCGAAAGCAATATAGTTGCATTTGGTATTTCTCGGGTATTTGACAGAGTTTGGCATCAGGCTATTTTGTCGAAAATTCGTACATTGCTGGAAAAGAAACTACCTTTCAGAACGTTCAATTCAAGCAGCTTTTGATGGTTTTATGTCTGATATACACAAAATAAATGCTGGTGGGCCCCAGGGCTCCGTTCTGTCTCCAACACTGTTTTTAAATGTTATCAATGATCTCTTGTCTCCTGCTTCTAATTCAATATATTACTTCGCTGACGACAGCACTCTTTGCTTCTCATATTCGTTTCCGAACTCACGACTCTGCTCTTCGGTTGCAGAACGGAAACGGTAGCGTATGTTAAGTTCACTAAATTCCGATATTAACAGCATTGGGGAACTATCAACAGAGTCGAATTTAATGCTTCCAAAACTCAATGCTATCTGCTGGCGCAAAAGCGAAATTCAAATACTGAGCCATTATCCATGAATGGCACTTGCATCGTCGAAACCGAAAAACTTTCCATTCTCGGTATGTGTGTCAATGACAACCTACGTTGGAATGACCACATTTTCGAAGTCGCCAAAAATACTGCGATATGTGTAGGTTTCCTTAAGCGATGTAAGGAATTTTTTCACAGCTTGACCAAGAACCCTCATAGAGCCAGTTAAGTAAGTAAGCTATTGAATTAATAGGACATCCACTGAACCTAACGTTACCTGTCTTGGTTGAGTATTTTTGAAGTTGGGCAACATGATGGCTCGTATTTCGGGCATCTTTTCATTAGTTTATATATCGAATTATATCGAATTATATCGAATTTGATTTTCAAGTACCAATATGTACAATAGTTAGGTACTCTAGTGATTGGTTCTTCGTTTAGGGAGTAAACAGTGTGAAAAATTATGTCCCGGGCACGAGCCATATCTCAGCAACCAAGAGCGCCATCTATCTGTTTGTGCGAATATGCATTTTAAAGCTTAAATCTTTCTCTTCTATCTGTCAAAATATAATGACATTTGGTTGACACTTTACAATTACAAAAACTATTTTTCCAAGTCACCTTTTCAGTTGATGTTGAAATTGTAACCTGGAACAAAGAGCGGCCATTAAATTCCACCAAAAACTTGGTAAAAATGCATCAGAATCATTCCGATTGATGCCTTATGATTGTTAGAGTGGTTGGTTTTCGAGTGGCATGTTCGACTTTTTTGGGAGGCAGAGAATAGCTTGAGGATGACAAACACACCGAAAGGCCAATTTATCTTCGGACGTGATTTTGTTGCACAATTCGTTCTAACAGGTCAAAAAGTTACTGGAAGGAAGGAGAGGAGGAAGGAGAATTTTACGAATGAAAACACCGAAGAATTATATTTTCTAGTGCCAATCCGAGATACTATTTGCCACACAGCGCATTTACATTTTTGCGGGAAGGAAAGCAGAGCAATGAAACTTATTTTCACTCAATCTACCCACATTGTACAGATGAAATTGCGCCTAAATACTTTCACTTTATGTTCTAACCTACAAATATAAGGAATAATCAGCTAAAAGAACTCAATTTCTTTCAAAAGTATCTATGGCAAAGCTCCTTCTCTACACCAAAAGGAAACAAGGAACAAAGGACAAAGAATAATAAGAAAAAGAGAAAAAAATTTAACTACAAACCAACCCCCAACTTCGTTAACATCAGTTTTTTGTCATCATCCCATTCGCAAGTGCTAATTACCATAATAATGGCTTTCACGTGGACCCTGAGCATTTATTCGTATTTTCGCGGGTGAAATGGGATTTTTTTGTGATTTTTCGAAAAAAAAAAAAAAAATTTTTTTCTGCCTTTTTTCCACTTGCCACATTTCCACGTCATATGTCGTCAGTCGAGCTGCTAAGTGGATATAATGAGCTCTCATTAGTAGCAAATATGGAAAGTGCTTAATAATAATTCGCAATTATATCCTATCTGATCCTTTATGGCTGTGGATGGTAGTGGATTTATGGATTGGTAAATTGCACTATCCCATCGCCAACCGTTGTTATTATTTATGAATTCGAAATGAGAATAATGTTCCAGTTGATGAGATAGTTTTTCCCAGCGGACAAAAATTTCCCAGCAGAGTCGAGGTTCGGTTCGGGTTTGGAGTGTTGCGATTAAATGTCAAATGGATGATAAAATTAAACTTTTTTACGCTTCACATTTCCATGGATGCTCTGATCGATTTTACGCCCGATAATGGTGAAATGTTCCATTATATGAGCATTTCAGGAAATTCACCATGTCATTGCCTCTGATTCTAAAGGGCTAAGAGGAGTAGAATTCAGAACGATGATGCACTTTGGCAGTTCAAAAATTCGCTCATTTTATTTGCAATTCGTTTTGGTCGTGCTGGTGTTGACTTATGACAATGGATGTGCTATGCAGCACTATAGTTGGATAAATTTTTCATCTCTTAATGGAGAGAAATTTGCACATCCATTACTGGATAAAGCTCGAGTAATTGCGATTATACTTTTTGAAATTGGCGTAATGAATATTTAAATGTGCTGAAAAATTAATACGATTACAGGAAAATATTTTATTTTATTTTTTTTTTATCATATTTATCATTTCATCATATTTATTATTGAAATTTAAATAAATGCACACTGCTGTGAATACGCACTCAGTGTTGCACTACTAGATTCTACGAGTACCTTACCCCCCTTTGGACTTTAGTTTGAGTTACAGTATCAATTCGTCGTATTTTGAAGATGAACCCAATCAATTTTATGGAGTCGGATAAATAGCGACTTAAAAAAAAGATACAAACAGCCTGGGTTAGATTTGGTTAGATTACAATCTACCTAAAATAGTAGTCCTAGTCAAACAATTCCATGCTAAACTTGGGCCTTAAACAGAGAACACTTACAGCAAAGTGGCTTGTTTTATTGCTAAATAACTACTGGGATCGGAAATGGTGCAAAGATGTGACTGCCTTCGTTTTTTCTTCTATCGAAACAGAACACTCAGGGGAAGAACTAGTACATTATACTCCTTGTATGTTGCTTTTACCGACGTTTCTCGGTTTTTCGTATTCCATCGGTAGTGTCGGATTCTTACCGGCCGAAAAAATACCTCGTTCGAACATTTGCGGGCCGAATTTTACTCTCGCGGAACTAATGTTAGGTATTACTTCGCGACGATCGGTGTAAACAGTCACTTTGGTCGCCGCGTCGCTTATCGCAATCTAGTTTTCTTTATTGAAGATCATATGGCGAACTTTGTTTTCTACAGTCGGCTATTTGTAATGCGGACAATGAAAAACACGTGCTCTACGTTCTCTGAGATATAATCGCATCGAGGGCAATATGAATGCCGTGCGGCATCGGATAAAGAGTAGTGCCGCAGTGCGTCCCAGCTTGTCGTAAGAGGCGACTAAATGGGACACCAATCATATACAGGCAACTATGACACCAAAAATGAGCCTGTGACACTTTAACACCTTAAAACTTTCCCACAAGTTTGTATGCAATCAGTGGGTTCCCACGTCTGGAGACTACCGGTGGGGTAAAAGAACAGTCAATCAATTCGAAATGAGCATACAAGTGTCAAACCACTCAAACTTTAAACTTCATGGAAATGATCGCAATTAATAGCACTACCCCGCTGGGCACCACGGTTGCAACGCACTCGGGTGATCCCAGAGCAAGCAGAAGTGCTTGTGTCAGAGCCCGACGGATTCCGGGGGCGGGCAAAATGAAGTTTCCAAAATATTTTCCTAAACTTCGGGTTGCAAGTTGGAACGTCGGATCGATTACCCCAAAAAGTTTAGAACTGGAAGCGATTATGCGTCGCAGAACTCTTCAAATCCTGTGCGTACAGGAAACGAAGTGGTGTAATACAGGAAATAAAGCGCGTTTTCTAGATTTAAAAACTAAGGCATTTAAGATGTTCTCCCATGGAACGGTCAATGGACGAAACGGTGTTGGAATCGTTGTTGCAGTGGATCTTCTAAACAACATCGTTGGTATCTTGAAAATAAGCGACCGCTTGATGAGTTTTAAACTCGTCATACACAATGAAACGTGGAACATTGTTAGCGCGTACGCCCCACAAAATGGATGCGACCAATCGGAAAGAGATAAATTTTGATCAAAGTTCGGTAATTTGCTTAGAAATATACCTATCGATGAGATGCTCTTCGTAGGCGGAGATTTAAATGGCCACGTCGGAGAAACAAATGTTGATTATGAGGACTGCCACGGAGGTAAAGGCTTTGGAACCAGAAATTCAGCTGGCGAACGACATCTTATCACCTATAACAGCGGAGGCCACGAAACGCAAATAGATTATCACCTCTGCAAAATGTCGATGAGAAACCGTGTTAAGGACTGTAAAGTTATACTTGGAGAATCGCTAGAAAGCCAATACCGTCCGCTCATTACAGATTTTTCACAGCGGAACCACCGAGAACACGGGCATCGTTTGGAAAGCCAAAAATCCGGTGGTATAATCTATCGAAGAACTAGCTGTGGCCGATAAGAAGAATACATTCCAAGCGTGGACAAAATGCGATCGGAGCGACGATATCGAAAAAGCTCGACTGGCTCTTGAATACGAGCGTCTTAAAAAGATCGCAAAGAAAGTCCTGGCTCGAACTCGAGCGGCAGAAGCGGAAAACCTGTACCAGGAGTTGGAACAAATATCCTCACGATCGGCGGATAGAAGATAAGCTATCCAAGAAGTTCAAACGTCGTACAGTACTAAAATGCCAAATATTTTTAAGCTCGCTGCACAGAGGAGAAAAAATTCAATGGAAATAACCTCGCCGAAATACATCAAAAACGCAGACAGTCGCTTAATAACAAATGAAAAGGAAATTTGTGACCGGTGGCTTGAATACTGCAAGGAGTTGCTTAACAAACAGTTTCCACGTGATATCGTGCCGACAGCTGGTTTATTCGAGGAGGAAGTTTCTGACTTTTCAATCGAAGAAATAGGTATAGCAAACGGAAAAATGAAGCAGGGGAAAGCGGCGGGCCCAGACAGCATTCCATCAGAGTTTTGGTCGAAGATGGAGGGAATCCGCAGTGAATGGCTATCGAATGTGGACAACCTATGCCGAATCAATGGAGAAGTAGCTTCTTGGTTCCATTATACAAAGGAAAAGGCGACACTCGAGAATGCAACAACTACCGTTCAATCAAGCTTATGTCACACACAATGAAAATCGTCGAAAGAGTCTTAAACGAACGTCTTCGGCAAATAATAAAGCTCGACAATAGCCAGTGTGGATTTGTTGAAGGAAGATCGACGGTGGACGCTATCCAAAGCCTACGAATAATAATGGAAAAGCACCCAGGGATCTGCGCTGAGGTCTCAAAACGTACCGGAAACGTATGTTAAAATAATACAAGACATGTGCGGAAACGTGAAAACTGCGGTTAAAAGCTCTGCTGGACTAACGAGAGAATTTCCAGTTAGTGTCGGAGTGCATCAAGGAAGCGTACTTAGCCCTTTCCTCTTTAACGTAGTATTCGACTATCTTTTAAAAGACTGCATCCGCGAAGCAAATGAAATGCCAATTCTCTTCGCTGACTACGCAGTGATACTTAGCGATAACGTCGAAGATTTACAGAAAGCCTTAGATTGATGGAAAAATGCGCTATAGAGAAACTGGTTTAAAATAAGTCGTTCAAAGACCGAGCATTTGACGTGCCCATTTGCGCATCCGTTGCGACCTGTTCCGGATATAATGTTAGACGGAATAGTTCTTCCGAAAAGCACTATCTTTAAGTACTTAGGATCAATCGTTAACATGGAAGCGAAATGTGACGACGACGCAAACCACAGAGTGAGTGTGGGATGGATGAAATGGCGGGAAAATTCGGGAATCTTTTGCGACCGAAAATTTCCACTTAAATTAAAGGGGAAACTCTACACCACGGTTGTTAGACCAGCTCTTATATACGGTTCACAGTGCTGGACAATGTACGAAGCGTTTAAAAACAAAATGACGGCAGCGGAAATGAAAATGTAAAGGATGTCTAGTGGAGTCACTAAACGCGATTGTATTAGATCTACGCGTATAAGAGGAAGTCTATATATAAAGAATTCGGTAACCGAACAGCTTGAGGCGAATAGAATAAGCTGGTATCGCCACGTTCAAAGAAGATCTGCGGAAAATCCGGTTAAAAAGGCACTATCAACTACGGTCACTCCAACTGTAAGAAAACGATGTCGGAAAAAGAATTCCTGGATTTCTCAGATGGCAAATGCGCAACAACGTCTGGGGTTAACCACTGAAGCGATCCAGGACCAAGCATTACGTAGACGCGTTCTGCGGTCTGCGAAATTAGCCAACCCCATAAGCGGAGCAGCAGCGATGCAGTATAAATGGGAAACTCGTTACGCATAAGTTCGTATAACGAGGAAAGGGTTAATAAAAGGATAAGAAGAAGAGGGCAATATGGAATGGTCTCGTGCTTTCGTTGAAAGAGGTAGCCATGACCCGTTAGAAACTGCTTCAAGTACAAGGCCCACTTTTGTTGCCAGACCACTATGCTGTGGTTTCTCTTGGCTTTCCTTCTGTGGATGTCTAACCGACCATTTTGTACCGTCGCGTTGTATAGTCGTTTAAGTTCGTCGGCAAGGATATCGATGAACGGAATTAAAGACACGATGAGTATGGCGTCTTGGGATACCGTTCGAAATGCGCTTCCGATTCTTAAAGCCCACAGGGGGTAAACGAACTTAATTCCGCGTGCGTAAGATTTTACATTTGCTGCATCCGACCATAACTTTGGGTACGTGGCCGTACAACTGTATGGAACTAGCGACCAGCGCTAGAAGGAGTCTTTTATTTTGTCTTGGGATACCGACATTGCTTATGAGCCTCGAAAGTGCATCGACCGCTTTTTATGACTTTTCATAAGCGTTTTCCAAATGGTGCTTGTGTGTTAAACGAGAATCAATCACCACCCCTTAATATTTAATAAACGGTGGTGAAATGATATCGTACTCTCCGACTCTAAGACTAACCGTCTCGCGTACTTTCCGGTAATGATTAGTAAAACTTCAGTTTTAGGATCCACAAGTTGCGATCATGCCCCGAGGCACCAGCACTTTATTGTCCTTACGGTCACATTACAGAAAAGTTCTCTTTTTTCTAGCAATGTGGCAATGACCACAACTGCGATGTCATCCGCGAAACGGACAATTGATGATTCTCTTGGGATTGGTAGAGATAAGATACTGTAGATCCATAGCAGAGGACCCAAGACAGATCCATGTGGTACTTCGCCGGTTATTGGGTACTTCTTGATTCCGTCGTCGGAATCATAGAAAATATCCCTATCAGTGAAATATCTCGAAATCGGTTTAAGAACTTTGAGAAAGCGTTTAAGTGCTATGATTCCGCTATGATTTTCAACAATATATCAAGGTGTAGCATAGTTATTGCGCGATTTTTGAACATCTGTTTAATTCTGGGTGTTGTAAAAATAGGGTAAGGGCTAAGTGGTGTCCACCTGAATATACACATTGTTGCATCTATTAGTACACATCAGTTGTGCTTCTTCTGTCTCCAAAAGGTAACCATCGAGTTCTGTTGGATGTCTATCTAGACTCGACCCGCCTAACTTTTAAGCGCGAGTGCTGACCAGCAGACAAAAGTAGCAGTACTATTAACGTGGCAGTGGATGAATTCCCAAGATTAAATGACGGGGGAAGAGAAATCCTGGAGAAAAACTAATGTGGATAAGCGCTTAATAGACCAACGCCAAGGCTGACATAGGTATAGCCTGCATGACCAATCTCTGGTAATGGATGCAGGCTAATCGACCTTACAGCAGGGCGAAACATTGTCTTAGCTAGCACGCAGTTTCCACATCTCAATATTCACAAAAGGATTTGGAAAACTGATGATCAATCACCCATCAATCAGATTGACCACATTGCAATCGACGGGAGTCACTCCATTAGTGTTATGGACGTTTGAACGTTCCGAGAAGTCAACTCGGCTCAAACCAAAACTTTGTTAAAGTCAAGGTACGGATTGCCAAATCCTTTCTGAACGAGTCTTCTTTAATGTCATAAGTGGTCTTCTATCGGCAGCATCATGTAAGGAAAACCAGTGGAAACACTCCAAAAAAAATATTAGAGATGCCACTTTTGATGTACTGGATTTCATTTGAACGCAATAACGACTGGCTGCTGGCTTGACGAGGAGTGCCTGCAAGCACAAGCAGTTAAGCTAAAGGCATAGAAAAACAAGAGCTGCTAACGAGCTTTACGATCAGAAGAGGAAACAGAATGTGAAGGAGGATGGAGCTGTTTAGTTGAGCAAATTTGGAGATGGCTTTCGATGGCTTAACCAAACGGTGAAAATAAACAAACCAAAGCCTGTAAAGACGAACAAGGGAACATCGTAGTAGAATCGAAGGCGATGCTGAGGATTTGGAATGAGCATTTCTGTAGATTGTAAAACGGCAATGAGGAACTAAATACCGCTGCAAGGCAGAATGAACCTTTTAACCTAAGGACGCATTTGATTAGCAAAACCCTCTCTCGACCAACAAAAGTAAGCCTATATGAAACCAAAAAAATGCAAGTTCGCTCTATGGCCCAGAGACATGGACATTATCAAAAATGGATGAGAGGGCTTGCCGCCCAGATACTTTTTGAAAAAAATTCTTAGGGTGATTTTTTGTCCGGTCTGCAGAGACAATGAGTGGAGGAGGAGAAACAACCTACAGCCACATTGAGTTGCCCAGACTTGCGAAGGTGCAAGTGGAAGGTGAGCTCAGCCAACTTCGCTGGGAAAACTGAGGCTCAATTCCACCCCGGACTTTAGAGCCACTTTAAGTAGATAAGTAAGTAAGAAAGTTTAATGCTAATTAATTTACACCTTATGCAGAACTGAGGGGTCATTGTAGTTTCCATGTTAGACAATGCTTCCGCCCATATCACACATAACTTCTGAACGCAGTCACTATAGCAATTGTTTGGCTCCGACAAAAAAAATACCACAAGAGCCTCTTGGACATCATCCCGAAATCTAAAATAATTTTCCTCAGCGAAATCTAAAGGTGCTAAATGTGGAGAATAAGGCGGATGTGCTATTGATTTATATCCTACCGAACTTCTGTATGTGTGTGCAGGTTGTTCATACTGTATGGCGGTGAGCGTGATCCTAAAGAAAAAGAACATAGGTATCTTTGATTAACCAGACCTGACCGTTTCTGCTCTTGTGCCGACTGTTGAGAGTAGACTTCTACAGTGATATTCTGGTCGAGAGGCAGCACCCCACTATGCAGGCAAGTTAGTAACACATTGAGCGGATAAAGTCCATCTCTGAAATGTGGACCGGTCTATCTTCTGGACTAATGTATTGGTGGCGACATTTCAGAAGCTCTTCGCCTAGCTCTTCTGGTCTACCCGACAAAGTTCATCCTTTAGCTCAAAATTACCATTTCAGGCCTTTGCAATCTCTATACACTTTTTGAATTTCTTTAGAAGCTTCACTTCCATTCTGGGTTTTCTGGAACACAACAATAAAATATGCCGTAGATCCGTTTCAAAATTCATATAAAATTGCAGCTGTGAAGGCCAAAGGAAAGAGAAGGAAACCTCACAGCGAAACCGCATTTGAAAACATTAGTTCTGCACTGTATAAGACTGTAATAACGAACAATTTGCGACAAAGTGAACCATATAACTTAAAAAAGCTAGTGGTCCCTGGTAGATGATACTCCGAATACGACGAAAGTAGACCAGACTTGTCCGACAATTGAGAATCTCATACACATTTCAACAGTCTAACTGGCTTCTATCAGTATTTGTCTTAGGCCAAGAACTTTTTCCATAGATGAAATTTTCATACTACGACAGTATGTATCAGTTCAAAATCGATACCCAACACCTCTTCATCGATTTCAAAGCCTCAAGAAGCCCAGTTGCTTCGGTGGTCAAAAATTCTTTGGACCAGAGCGTTAGCAGAAAAATGTCATAGCTATTCAACTACAACGTTCTAGCTACACAAACTAATGACTTCTTGTGCAAAATAACGCTATCCAACAGTCTCGCCTTAAAATGCGTTCGTATCTTTGTATTTGTGTTCGCAATTATCCAAATGTTTCCGTTCAAATACCTATCTTAAATTGAACCACTAGCAACACCCCGAAGATAGGGAAAAACCGTTCAATTTAAACACTATTAAAAGTAATCAACCCTGATCAGGTTACCTATTTTATACCAATTTCGATCCTTTCTCCATCTCTTCTGCAGATCGCCCTAAATAGAGAAAATGATCTTTTAAGCATCCGAAGCATCCGCTTTAATTATGCAAGACCGGAAACTAAGAAAACGCTCTCTTCCACTCTACTCTACCACTGTAATTTCTATCTCAAGGTTATTATCTCACAAAACTTATGAATGAAATTAAACGCTGATCATTAAAGGATCATCATGCCTCATAATCTAATTATAATTTGTTTTCGGTCGACATTTAAAGAATCCACCCGAATTTGGACTACAGATACGAGTACCATACACCTATCCAGAGCAGAGCAGGCAAACCAATAAACTAAACAACATTGCGTGTTGACCTACGACGTTTTGTGTTTGAACGGACCATAAGTTCGGCGACTGTAGTGACCACCCCCTTCAGACTGAGATGACGGTGATGTCGGATGTCGGCGACGGCGGCGGCAGCCGTAGCCCGGCATTCTTCTACACTCTTTGCCACCGACAAACCCAGATCTTTGAAAATATACATAATTGTTCGGTATCATCACAGAGGTGATTTGTGAGAGAGTTTTGTTGCATGTGTTTCTCCACAAACACACAAACCCGAAGAGCAAAAACAAAACCAACTGAAAGTGTCCTTAATGAGTGTGATGTCGTTTGAAGAGTTCACAGTTTGTGGTAACAGGTAGACAATCATCAGCAAATGTTGTATTGAAGTAGACCTTTCCCAAAGGGGGATATTATTTATTTGTAATTTGTCCATTTTTCGAACCTATCACTCAAGGCGGGATCAACAAGAAACTTCTAAAGAATCTATCAATTCACAAAAAGCTACAGCACGAAACGTTTTTGGGTAACAAAAGATTGGATTTCAATATTCATTCATCCATCAAAATGATATCGTTTCTGTGTATTCGTCGAATTCTCGGAAAGGTTAACCTTCTTGGGAAAGGGTTTTCATTTCGATTGTCAATTAATTCGTTAAGTGATAGCTACTGTATACGAATAAATGATAAACGGTTTGTTAAAGATACTGAGACTCTAATGTTCGAGATTACTTTTGTATTCAATTGGGAAATTTTCTGATCTTTTCTGAGATGATGTTGCTGTCGTTACGTAAAGTTATGTAGAACTTTTAAATTGCATACGATAATCATGTAAAAATAAAACGATGGAGTGTACATAAATCTGTGGAAGTTTTTCTTAAGGAAACGCCACAGAAAACGTCACTGCGATTCTAGCTACCGAAAGACATTCTGTTTTTGCAACAGAGTTTCAGCACAGACCTTAAAACTAGAGAAGTGTACGAGGGCGGGTCAATAAGTCCGTGACTTTTGGATTAAAACACAGATTTTTTGATAAAAAAATAATTTTATTTTTCAACGTAGTCTCCCTTAAGCTCTATACACTTTGTCCAACGCTTCTCCAATTTTTTTATCCCTTCCAAAAAAAAAATGATTTGTCGAGGTCCTCAAAATAAGCCTTTGTTTGCGAGATGACTTCATCATTGGAGTCAAATCTTTTTCCACCAAGCCATTTCTTCAGGTTTGGGAACAAGAAGTAGTCGCTCGGAGCCAAATCTGGAGAATAGGGTGGATGAGGGAGCAATTCATAGCCCAATTCATGGATTTTTGCCATGGCAACTGCACATGTGTGCACCCTTGCATTGTCTTGGTGGAAAAGAACTTTTTTCTTGGCCAAATGAGGTCGTTTTTTTTTAAATCGTCATTGAATCGGTCCAATAATTTGGCATAATATTCCCCATTGATTGTTCTTCCCTTTTGAAGGTAGTCAATGTGGATTATCCCGCGTGCATCCCAAAAAACAGTCGCCATAACTTTATTGGCTGACAAACCCACCTTGGCCTTCTTTGGCGCCGATTCACCCTTAGAAACCCACTGTTTTGACTGTTGTTTGTTCTCTGGTGTGTTGTGATGGATCCATGTTTCGTCCACGGTTACAAAACGGCGCAAAAACTCCTCCATATTGCGATTAAACAACGCCAAACCTTCCTGTGAAGTTGTTACACGATTGCGTTTGTGGTCGACTGTGAGCAAACGCGGCACCCATCTTGCGGAAAGCTTTCTCATGCCCAAGTGATCATTCAAAATTGAAACCACTGATCCATGCGAGATCCCTACGGCTTCCACAATCTCTCGCACTTTCAATCTTCGGTCGGCCAACACCATATCGTGAATTTTTTCGATTGTTTCGGGTGTAGAGACCTCAACTGGGCGTCCAGGACGTTCGGCATCTTCAGTGCTTGTACGGCCAAAACGAAATTCAGTAAACCACTTTTTTACCATTGAAATCGATGGTGCAGAGTCCCCATAGTACTCGTATTTATCAAGCTTAGCCTTGGTCTTGGCCCCACGTTGCTATTCCGGTTAAGAACTATTTGGAAAACAGTGGATGGGAAGTCTTACCCCACCCGCCTAATAGCCCAGACCTTGCCCCTTCTGACTACCATTTGTTCCGGTCGATGCAGAACGCCCTCACTGAAATACGGTTCACATCAGAGAAGAATATCAAATATTGGCTTGATTCATTCTTGGCTGCCAAGCCGACGCAGTTCTTTTGGGATGGGATCCACAAATTGCCAGAAAGATGGAAAAAAGTCATAGCTTCAGATGGGCAATACTTTGAATAATACTATTGTACATGTTTTTCTGAAATAAACGTTCAAATTTTAGGGGGGGGGGGGGGACCTTCAATAACCTTAAGTGCAGCTCCAAAGCGCTGAAGTAGACGCAGAAATTGAACAGGGTTTTACAAATTGGGTTTGCAACACGCTTGCAAGTAGGGTAATAGACTGTTTCATTGGACAAAGCTCGGCTAGAATATCAGTAACCAGGGGAATCTTTCAAGGGGAGTCATATCGCCACTCTTGTGGGTGCTGGTTATCAATGACATCCTTAAACAGCTTAATTTAATGGGGTTTAGTGACACGGCATACGCAAATGACGTGTTCATAATAGTGCATGGAAAATACTTAAGTATTTTAAGTTAGATTATGGAAGTTGCCAGGAAGACGATCTGCACTTAGGCAAACATATGTGGTCTCAATGTCAACTCCTCCAAAACGAAACTGGTTCTTTTTATGAGAAATTACAACATACCGCAATTCACACTCCCAAAACTCAATGGAGTGGAACCCTCTTGAACAGCGCGAAGTATTTCGGTGTAAATTTGGACAAAAAACTGAATTGGAATCTCAATGTAGCGGAAAGAATCAAAAAGGCATATAATACACCTTTTATATGCAACAAATTTGGGGCCTAAAGCCTGCCATGGTGTATTGGCTATATATGTAAAGTGGATACCCATACGGGTATCTTCTCAGAAGATCCAGAACTAGGAGTATCCATAAGACTACCGGACGCAAGGAGTGTCTTCCAATCAGAGATTCTGGTTGTCTTCAGGGTGGCTGAGCTAGTGCAGATGAGATCGGTATCCGGGAGAGATATCAGTTATCTACATCAACAGCCATGCCGCTCTTAAGGCAATGGAATCGACTAACATCAAATCTGATACAGTCAGGGGCTGTAATAAATGCTCAAAGCATTATGAGTTCAGAACCGGGTGAGACTGTGCTGCGTGCCAGGACACTGCGGTATAGAGGGCAATGAACAAGCGGATGTGCTTGCAAGAAGAGAAGGACTATCCGAGAATGGTGGGGTTGCTAATATCACAAAGCACCCCTCTGCATAGTAATGGGCACTATTGAAGAAAAAACCATAAAGACTGCTAACCTAACGTGGTGGAATCTTGAAGGACATAGGGCATCCAAGGCTCTATGGCCACTTCTTGAATGCAAAAGATCTAAGGAGTTAATAAAATTAAACAGCTTAGGACAATAACAGGAATCCTGACAGGACACTGTCTACTGCTGAAACACGCAAAGAGACTCAAATTGTCAGATATGAACACTTGTAGATTCTGCAGCGATTAGCAAGTGGTTGAGGACATAACATACATACAGCGTGAATGTGAGGCAATATCGTGTAGGCGAAGGAAATTCTTAGGAAAATACTAAGGAATACGGCACGGATTTCAAAGGCTGTCTTGGCTTTTGTAAAGAAATTGGGTGTTTTACCAGGGAAATTGTTTAGGTTTTCGCCACTTGAAGTTGAATTCAAATAGTCCCACAGGGATCACGATGGACCCGTTTTGGTGCCTAGTGTTTGTGTGACGAAACACCCCTGTTTTAACCTAACCTTCATCCTCCTTATGTTCGTCGCACGTGGCCTGTCAAAGGTCTGAATATTCCACTTGCAGATCCAAAAGTCGTTGTCCTTTAAACGTTTGCAGAAGTTTTTAGCTGTGAATCTTTTTTATATCTGAGGTCATTAGTTCGATCGTTATATAAATAATCACTTCCTTATATGGTTTTGGGCCTCATGACGGCGTGTGCCAGTATATTGCTACTGAGCGGTCATGCCTTAGCTATTTTAGCCTGCGTAAAGGTTTTCTCATGCAATTGTCAGGCACAACCAGGACCAGGTAAGGCAGGTTCTTCGGTATAAACTTGACTGTTGCCCTACTGTTATCCAAGCTATAAAAACAGTCAACAGTTTCTCGATGAATCGTTGGTCAAGTTATATACACAGATTGGATTAAATTACATTAAGGATACAGATGGGGCTATCTGCCCTGATCACTGCGGTCAGGTTAGGCCTATTGTGACTTCCTCAACTTAAAGCTCACAACATACGCCATTGCTATTTATTTTTGTCCTCGTTAACACATCCGTCGTTTCTTATTCTATTCCATAAAGTATCTTTTGACTCTGCAGAGGCCTGTTAGGTATCCGGTTACTGCGTGTATCTGACCCCTACAAATGTAAAAAGTTCTTGACTTACTTGCTACCTTCAATTTCCGTCCAGAAATAGAGTGCCTTTGTTTGTAGCTACAGAATGACGAGGTATCATGAATGTTGAGGCCGCCGCTTTTCTCGCCAATTTGTCTGCTCTTTCATTACCATCATAACCTCTGTGACCTGGCACTAAGACTAAATGGATTCTATTGGTACTGCCAAGTGTTTTGTGAATTATAATGAGACCCCAAACACTTGTTGATGCTATGTTAAAAGCGTTTAAAGCAGAAAGTGATGCATTGCTGTCGGAATGAATGTTAGTTAGTGCAGAGCTCTATTGAGTGTATCCTATCTTGAAATACAGGGATGCTGCTGTTCAAACTTGCGTACAGGTATTACTAGTCTGTCGTTAAGTAGAGCGTAAAAGTACTCTTTCCATCTATTGCAAATGACTTGTTGTCCCATAACAGGTATTTCTGCTCTTTTTTAAACATATTTTCACGATTGAGTTTGTTTTGCATTTTCTTCTTCAACACTGCACTTGGGTTTTGCCAGTTTATGGGTTAAGAGCTATCGCGCATACCCCACAACCGTTTCTGTTTTTTTTTGTTTTTCTACAGTCGACTTACCACACTTGAAAGCTTAGTATTCTGTTTTATATTTTGGTTTTGCTGTTCCACCATACTTCTTTTTCTATACAGAATCGGCCTTTTAAAAATCAGAGCAGACTTCTGTGTTCTTGGAGCTGTTATCGCAACATAAGCCCATAAAACTGGCCACTATTTAAAGTTGTGCCAATTTATTTCTAAACTGATGCCAGTTTTCGTTCGTTTTTCGCTAGCTTCTTTACCAATAAATTTGAAGTTATTAACGTAAACCACTTAAATATATAATCATGTACCGCTCTTGCCCCAGAAGCTTATTCACACATCCACAAATGGGCCTTGTCCTCATTATAATTTTCGAAGAAAAGGTGTCTCCGGATAGCTTGAGCGTAAGTTACACGCGAATGGAGGTCAACAGCTAATAGCTTATGCACTGTCTGCACATTGGGAACATCTTACAGTGTTTCACCAAAATTCTCTGTAAAGACCACCGATTAATGCCCAATTGTGTGGCAAGTCATATGGTCGATGCTCTGGGCTCCTCTGCAACATCTTCAACCACAACTGCGATATTCTCAGCAAAACGGCTGTTTTGGGCCGGCCAGACCTGACATCCCGTGTTGTCTCATACTCTTCTAGGCGGGCGGCTTAACGTCGTAGTGTTTGCCGAGTTGGTCTCGGATGACGGGGAAATCGGCGCCGAAAATCACCGACGATTTATTCCGCAAAAACAATCGTAACATAACGACTACTCCGCATTCTTAAGGAGTATAGCGATTCATTTCTTGTTGACGTATGTGTTTACTTCACAAATGTCAAAGTAGATTTGACATTTGTCGCCAATCGGACAAATTATAGCATCTTCCGATAGGGTGATGATTTTTGCGCCACCTAGTATAGTACGACAGTACGTTTTCCATGAGTTATTCGAAACCGTAGTTCGATTTCTTAATGTGACCGTTTAAATCTGCATACTCCCTTGATGTTGTATTCATTGATGCCCAGAGCTCAACAAATAAATTCCTATTTGTCGGGATAACTATTACCGCATGCAACTCAATTTAGCAAAAGGAAATCTGAAAACTGAAAAGTGAATGGCAAAGTGTAAATAAAATTGGGTGCTATTCCGAATAGTTCTCATCTCCGTTTTATTTTTATTTTTTTTTTTTTTGTACGTAGCATTCTAGAAGTACAAATCCAAAGGGGTTTTTGGCGCAAACTACTGGAAAGGACGAAAAGGACATGCAAAGTTTGAAAACCTGGGGAAAAAAAACTCAAATATCTTCAAAGATATGACACATTTTTATATAGAAATGATACCACTTAAGGACCTTCAATTGAAATAAAAAGATTTGTAATCCATTTACAAGTTTTGAAGATATAATCAATTTTTCGAAAATGTGCTCATATTTTTAGGAAAAAAGTATTTATTTTTTTAAAAACAATTTCATCAAGGTACATTTTCATACTGTACACGAATCTACATTTTTGGACATTTTCAATGGTATCAAACATGCTATATTTTTTGGAAAGTATTAGTTAATACAAACAGTTTATTTTCTTAGAAGTGACATTGTTTTATAAACAAAATTTTTTTTAATCACTGCTAATTCTGCAACTTAAAATCTATTCGATTCCAAAAGAAATGATGTTATTAAGGCTAGGCACGGCTTTATACCCTTTTTCCTGATACTCGTACTTTAGTGTAATAAAGTTTAACCCTTGTGTGAGTGGCAACAAAAAGTTACAGTTAAGAGTGCCGTGGTACCCAGATACTGCAGCATATTTTGCATTGTAATTGTGTGTTAATTTGTGAATTATACAAAATTTATTTTTCCAAAACACATGTTTGTATTATAAAAACTTTATTTTTTTTCCTAAACTTAATATTTCAAAATAAACAAGTAATAGTGATTTAGACAACTGTTGCAGCAACTATGGATCGGTAGCGACCAGGCGAGGCATTTTGCTAAATGCAAAAAATTGCAGTGCTGATCGCATACTGGCTTAGTGCACCACATACATTCCTTACGTGTTTTGCGTTTACGACCTGAAACGCAAAGATGGCAAGTACCTTTGCACACAAGTAGAGCAGCCATTGGTGGATGAATCGGCTTACCGAGCGCTAACTGGATACAATGCGACGTCGAGAAGTTAGCCATCACTCTCGGGATTTTCGACAGCTCTTCTATACCTGGCAGCATGAGTTGCTTAGCCATGTTGGTGAGAAACAACCTCCGTTTATTAGTCGCAGTGCTGTCCGGGTTGTTAAAAGAATACACAACATAGGCTGCTGGACCGCAGACATCGAGCAAATTTTAGAACATTGCAAGCGCCCACCGTTTGGTTCTGTGTTTTGTCGTATAAAATACAGTCATTTTGTCCATCGTGTCTACTCCACTCTTTGTTTTGTTATAGTAGAGTATCATCTCTGGCTTGTACTTATTTTGTTCATCGGCGATAGAGTTATCCTAATGCATAGACGATAAGACAATTACAGCCTTGTTTCTTTTCGGTACATATGATACCATACTATATTTCGATTCATGGAAGCCAAACACGCTCGAAAACGAATGAATGTTTTATTTTGGCAAACGGTGCCAAGCAAAGTTAAATTTTTAGCGAGAAGGTATTTCGCAAGGTCCAAACTAGTGAAAAAATTATCGGTGATTACATTTCGGCCTAATCCCTCGTACCTCCGCATCAACTGCTTAATTACATTTTTCTCTAACGTTGGTCTGGCGTGCTGCACCTGCCTCCTTTCCAGTATAGATTTCACCACGCAGTGGATAATAGTTTGACACATCGCAGGCCCATCAAACATTCATGTCATATTTGGCTGGTTTTGAGGGTATGTACTGCGTAAACTTAGAGCGGCCTCTGTACGGAAATAGCTGTTCATCGACAGTGATGTCTGCCGATGGCCTGTAGTTTGTATGCAGCTGTTTGTTCATTAAGTTCCAAAGATCAGTAATTGGGGCGGCCTTATCAGTAGACATTCGGTCGGCTCTAGTGTGCGAAGTGTATAAAGCGCGTAATTGCAGAATATCGGCAAAGAGACATTTCAGCACGAAAATGGATGACAGACTCCGAGCTCCAGAGAACCGATGTGTGCTCTCCACTTGAATGGTGAACGCCGGCCATAAAGAGAACACCCAAGTACACCTGCAATTCTTGAACAATGAGTGGTTTCCATACCCTTGGTGGCCTATCCAAATGATTGGAGTTGAACGATGCATACACACTAAGAGCTTTTCAATTAGTTTCTGTTACCACGATGTCTGCCATAACAGGAGTGAAAAAAACCATGAAAATATCAGCTTCAGCTTTCGTCTCTAAACCAGCGATAGGCCCACTTCTTTGTCAAATGATGTTAACTTGTATAAATAGTTGTATCTCTGTTAACTTTAAGCAATTTATTTAAAAATTATATAGGGTAACGCGGTCTTTGTCAAATCTTATGTACATATATTTAGTTTAACTAAAAATACAAATATCTATCTATCTATCTATTTAGTATAAATGATTATGGTACGAGTTTGCGTTTACAATATTCATCATATATTTAGTTCCCATTATTCGGTCGCTGATTTTTGATATGCTAACTACAATATTTTATCAGGAGTTCAGCTTTCAAGATGAATACCAAATTTGCTCCGTTCCGTAATAATATATTCAGTTTGTATGCTTTTATTTGCACATTCAAATGACTCTGTTTCTGGGACTTAACGACTTAACGCCTCTTAACGCATGATACCTATAGTATATTAAAGGGTGGTTCTTTTAGAGGTACTTTTTTCAGTATGAATTCCATGAAAGATCACGCATGTGTTGTGCCACACTGATATGGTACTTTTGTTCAGAATTGTTTAATATTTTATCACGGAAAGACTTAGTCCATACACAGCGTCAATTATTCAGTTCTACAAGGAATGTGTTTCGTGCGTTTAGAAAAACTTATGGTCCACATAACCGGCCTACTGAACGAACATAGCGACGGCATAGCGACCGTCAAAGAGTTTGAAACCCAATTTTCATTATTGGACGTGACAGCTTGACTTGTCGTATGTAACAAGTTGGCAAAAATAACGTAAATATCTTGTTTTACTTGCTTACTTACTTACTTACTTTAGGTGGCGCTACAGTCCGGGGTGGACCTGGGCCTCAGTCAACAAGCTTCTCCAGCCAGCTCAATCCCTGGCTAGCTGCCTCCAGTTTCACACGATAAGTTGGCTGAGGTCCTCTTCCACTTGCGTGCGCCACCTGAGTCTTGGCCTTCCTCTACTGCGCTGTCCCTCGGGGGCGGATTCGAAGACTTTTCAGACCGGAGCATTGGTGTCCATGCGCTCTACATGACCCAGCCATCTCAGTCTTTGGATCTTCACTCTTCTGGCTAGGTCCATGTCGCTGTACAGTCCAAACAGTTCGTCGTTGTATCTCCTCCTCCACTCACCGTCAATGCAGACGGGACCGAAGATCGCCCGAAGAATTTTTCTCTCGAAGCAACCAAGAACACCATCATCCGTTTTTGATAATGTCCATGCCTCTGCGCCATAGAGCAGGACCGGGATTATTAAGGTCTTATAAAGGGTGACTTTTGTTGTCCGAGAGAGGGCTTTGCTACTCAATTGCCTTCTTAACCCAAAGAAACAGCGGTTGGCAAGAGTTATTCTTCGCTTGATCTCAGCGCTGGTGTCGTTGTCTGTGTTTATAGCAGAGCGTAGGTAGACAAAGTCCTTAACTACCTCAAAGTTATATCTGTCGAGGGTGACGTTTTGTCCGAGACGTCGGTGTTGGTTGTCCTTTTTGCTTGACAGCATATACTTGGTCTTGCCCTCATTGACCGCTAAACCCATTTTCGCCGCTTCCATCTCAATATTCGCGAAAGCGCCACTGATATCACGCTGCATTCTCCCGATTATGTCAATATCGTCGGCGTATGCGAGTAGTTGGACGGACTTTTGAAAGATAGTGCCTCTTGTGTTTGCTCGTGAGTTTTGCACTATTCTTTCAAGTACAATGTTGAAAAAATCGCATGACAGCGCATCGCCTTGTCTAAATCCTTCCTGGACATCAAAGGTCTCGGTGAGATCTTTACCGACCTTGATGAAGCAGCGTGCATTCTCCATTGTTATCCTGCACAGGCGGACGAGTTAGACAGGGATGTCAAAACTAGACATTGCTCTGTATAGCTCACCTCTATAGATGCTGTCATATGCGGCCTTAAAATCGATGAATAGGTGGTGGGTATCGATCTGAAGCTCATGGGTCTTCTCCAAGATCTGCCGTAGTGTGAATATCTGGTCGATGATGGACTTTCCTGGCCTGAAGCCACACTGATATGGACCTATCAGGTTGTTGACGAACGGCTTCAGGCGTTCACACAATACGGCGGATAAGATCTTATATGCGATGTTAAGGAGACTGATGCCTCTGTAGTTGGCGCAGTTCAGAGGGTCTCCTTTCTTAAGAATTGGACAAACAATGATGAGATTCCCTTCGCCGAGCATACTTTTATCGGAACATATTTTACAGATGAGCTGGTGTATGCTCCTTACCAAGTCATCGCCTGCCGCTTTGAAGAGCTCGGCAGTTAGGCCGTCCTCTCCAACAGCTTTGTTGGACTTAAGCTTGGATATAGCTATCTTAACTTCGTCCAGGTCGGGTAGGCGGAATTGTTGGTCATCATGGTCCAGGTTGAAGGGTTGATTCGGTTGATTCTGCCTGACAGCGGTATTTGGTTCGTCATCGCTGTTATGCAGTCTGCAGAAATGGTCTTTCAAAATTCTCAGCATCTACTGCGATTCTACTACGATGTTCCCTTGTTCATCTCTACAGGCTTCGGTTCGGGGTTTGTTTCCGCTGCATGTTATTTTTACCTTTTGGTAAGACTTCCGAACCTCATTCCTGGAGTAGCATCTCTCAATTTCCTTGATCGCGCGCTTCTCATGCTCTTTCTTCTTCCTCCTGAGAAGCCGGTGCTCGTCTCTCCTCTTCCGCTCATAGAGCTCATGAGCAGCTCTGGTCTTTCTAAGCAGCGCCGCGTTATATGCATCTTGCTTAGCTACATGTGCTTGCCGGCATTCATCATCGAACCAGGGGTTTCGTTGTGGTGGACGAGTGAAACCCAGCACATCAGAAGCGGCATCTGTGATGGCGTTTTGGCAGTGTTTCCAGTGGTCTTCGATGCTTGATGCTGGCGGTATTGGACCTCTTAAGAGATGTCTAAAAACAATATTAAAAATGATGCTCAATCTGCCATGGCACTATTCGACAAGTAAACTTAGCTACGTGATATAAAATTGAATTTGAAAATAAATCTTTTTGCAAAATTTTACAAAAACTGAAAACCTATTAGGTATGAACGAATCATTTTTGTTTGCCAATTGCTATTGTCCTCCTGCCTTTGTGCTATTTCTGGTAAATAATAGCAGCAAACAAATTAATAAATATTATAAAAATTAATCACAACATGGATCGTCGGCAATCTCAGTTGAAAATCTATCAAGCAAAAGTGAATTCCACCGTAACTAGCAGCAGCCAGTCATTAGGAAAAAGCGCATTTTAACGTATCCACGTTATTTAAGTACTCATGCATTCACGTATCCACGTAGCCCACTACCCACGTTTCGTTTCTATGTACTCGTTTATTTATTTAAAGCGTTAGATACGAATATATTACAACATCACGGCGGATCAATTTTCTGACCAACTGCACCCGACCGTTGAGTTACGCCAATTCCATTTGGAGGGAAGTGGGTGAGTTGGAGTTATAAAGCGCTTTCAACCCCTCGTCGTCGATTTAATTGCGCCTAATGGGTTTACTTGTTCAAACGAACATCACCACTTGAATGCGGATATTATCAGTAAAATGGCGCAGACAACAGTTGGCATGGAACGCGTTTTATATGATGAACATTCGCATGTAGTATAGATACTTCTAGAGTAGCTTTAGCGCCGCACTTTAGAGCGCAAAACGCTGCAACAAGCGAATTATCAAAGCATTAAGGTAAATTAATTGAAATATGCAAAAGAAAACATCCAAAGAGGGGATGAAATAAAAAATTTAAAATCAACATTCCGAGTGCAATATGGCGTGACATGACAACTGGACGTGGTATTGATTCGCGCGGTGCAATCACCAGTTACATCCACTGACCAAGCCAGTGTATGCATGTGTTTTTATATTTAATTGCCGACTAATTATGGTAAATTACCAGACCTGGTGAGTAGCGATGGCAACCTCAAAATCGGGTGAAATGCAACTCTTTGGCAAATATTTGACGTACGAGTACTTTGAGCGGACCTAGGGACTTGGAGACCCTGAAGGCTTTTGAGTGGCAATTACGAGAATGGCTGTTTTGTAATTGGTACTATGCTTGCCACAAATGGCCATCGTTTGAGCATGGTTTTGATGACTTTGTCAATATTCACAATGTGGGTTTGAATATTGTATAATACGAGTTGAAACAGTTGGGTTTATGGTTTTTTTTTTGTATGAAGGCGTTGGTGACAATGGCAAATGCTAACCTCTTGTATCTAAAGCTTGTTTTATTGGGACTTCGATTTACCTAACTAGAGAAAATATGATGACATGGCATCATTGTTAGAATCAGGAAGGATCAATGCATCAAACACAACAACCTAACAAAGAAGAAATGGCCAATGTCACCAACCTCACCATGTGAATTTCTGAGTATTTTTAAGAAAGGAGAGCAGCTTTTAGTTCCTGCTCGAGATGCCTGCAGGTGTTTATTGATTAGTGATTAATATATGAATTTACGGATCGAAGACTTCTCGGCAAACGTCTTCTTGCAGTGAGTTCTAAAGTTGTTACAGAATTCTTAAGGTGATATATTTATGAGGCTCTAGAGGAACGCGGAATTCCGTGTCATTGAATGGAGTATCTCTCACTGAAACATGCTGTTGCTGCTAGCATCTATTATTCAATTGGAGGAACTTATCTCAAGAGTGGGCATGACAGTTTCAATGCATCATGACTTAGAAATACTGACAACTATACCACCACACTGTACCACTTGTATCGAGAGAAAAAATTCCGGCAGCTGCGACCTTAATAAAAATCAACAAGGCTCCCGAACTGTACTGAATTGTTAGCTTAGTGCTACAGAGTGATATGCTTATGAAAGTTGAGATGCTCGAGGGCTTCTCTATCAGTTGTCTGGATGAACAAAATGTCAATAAAAATGAGAACGGTAATCAACCTGAAAGGTAACACATTTCCTGAGCTACCATGATCATATTGATTCGTATGGATATGGATCATCTATGTGACAATGAGTTCTCCATCCAACTCTACAACTTGAAGAAACATAAAGTACTCCGCAAAGCATATAAGCAGTTTATGATATTGTGCATGACAGAATGTCTGGAACCAGTTGGAAATATCTAACAGCATGGACCTTGTCATAAAGGTTTTGTCACCAGGCCCAATTCTGTGGAATATAATGTGCTAAAGAGTGGTATGCCAGTGCAGATAAAGAGAAGTACATTTTAGGGAATATGCCGATGACATCTAAAAAGTATTGTTTAGCAATCCCATGGAGTAATAAGTAACCAGGCCAATCTTGCACATTGAAGGACCCAGGCGGCCGATAAGAAATTTGCCTGCATTGGTCAGCTAATTAAACACAGAATGGTCTCAGAGGAGCAGGCAACCAGCATGTTATTCGGGCGAATGCCCTTAGCCCTGAACATCAAAATGTCAGAGTCAATATATACTGATGAAACCGCAGAAAATAGCCATCGGATGAACTAAGAGAGGCAACAGCCGTCGGATACTTTAACTAATAAAAAGTGGAAATGACACTGAAGCGAACATCAAAAAGTGCATTCGGAGAAAATATAGCGATTTAAGCTTTCCCCTGTTTCTTTCACTTTCACCTCTAAAATTTCAACAGAATGCCATCACATCAATGCCAGATGACCCATTCTCCAGGCTTCGCATCAAGGCCCACTTTGAGTCAGCAAGAATACATCTCTGGTGCAGGAAGTACTCTTTTAGGTGCTTTCGAGCATAGATGGCCATTCAAACATCCGTTGGACTCTGTAACCCAGTTTAGTTAGCTTCGATATGAGCACGTGCATTAGTGGTGAAGGAGTTAAAAAGAAAGTCATGTCGGCATACAGTCTCTACACAATCAGTATTATTAGCAGTCCACGGCAAGTTCTCCGACGACATCCTTGCCAAATGGCATATGAATATTGCATGAGCAATGACGTGGCAACATAAATAAGGCAACTCAACCCACAAGCCAAGTCCCATCTTCAAATTATCTACAACGTAGGCAAGAGGAGACTGTAACTACCAACTTACATAATTTTATAAGTCGGCTATTGGAAGTATCCCTTCGCTTCACAGAAGACTGGACAACCAGGCGTTATTAGCAGGTCACATACCCGAGAGGAAATAATAATTTTGCTAAATTTGGAGAAAATAATTTACCAGTAAACTTCAGGGCAATTTTACAGAGCAACCTGTTATCATCCCGTTTCCGTCAATTCGTAATTACTAATAAATCTATGAAATGTAAGGCTTTACCACAAAAGCTTCTTATTTATTCAGAAATGCGATTTGTTTTAGGCCAGAATATCTAGATAACGTGATGGGATTTTTCGGTCAAATTTCATAATGTATTCAAACAGATCAAAGGCAGTCGGGAATATAGTGTGTGAGATTCTTACTCACTAAAAACACGCCTCCCTTCTTATCGACTGCTACTAAGTAACCTTATCAAGTAGTTTCCGTTTCAAATAACGTTCGCGTGGGGCAGGTAGCTTTCCAGCAAAAGCACCTGCTAGTACCGCTATTATATGCGGATAGTCCTTATCGCGCCAGATCGAATGGTCTCATTCTTTGTAATCGGCGCACTAAGTTTGTCTCGTCTAGAATTTGGAGTATTTTATTATTACAATGACCATGAAGACGAATGCGGAGTTTGCGAGCAAAGTTCATTATTTCGTCCTCGACGGTAACTATTCCTAAGTCTCTGTGGATATCACTGTTTCTGCTATACCATGGGGCGCTTACGATTTGTCTAAGAACTTTGTTTTGATTGTTTTGATAGCCTTGGAGAATATTTCGGTTGCTTGGTTTAGTACAACCCCAAAGTTGTATACCGTACGTCCAAACGGGTTTAAGCACTTCCTTATAGATGAGCAGTTTGTTATGTTTGCTTAACTTGGAATGTTTTCCTAGTAGCCATTACATTTGTCTGAATTTATTGTAGATTTTATCCAAAGCCGTTTGTAGCTTTCCAGTAGCTAACTCAACTGAAGTATCTGTAGCTAGTATCGCCGTGTCATCCGCGAACGTGGCTACTATGGTACCTGATTGTTCCGGTATGTCTCGAGTATAGAGTAAAAACAATACCGGACTAAGTAAACTTCCTTGCGGAACTCCAGCAGCGATCTCTTTAAATTCCGAGTATTCGATGCCATGTTTAACACGAAAAATTCTGTTTTCCAGGTACGATTTCAGAATCGTATGCAGCTCTCTCGGAAGAACCTGTCTTAGCTTAAAATTTAAGCCTTCATGCCATACCTTATCGAAGGCTCGAGACACGTCAAGAAACACGCTAGAACATATCTTTTTCCCCTCTAGGGCTTTCTCAATTTCATTCGTAACTCTAAAAACCTGGTCAATTGTGGAGTGCTTAGTTCTAAAACCGAATTGATGATCAGGAATTAGACGTCTCTCTTCAATGATCGGTTGCAAGCGCTTCAATAGGAGTTTTTCAAATATTTTAGATATTATCGGCAGAAGCGATATCGGTCTGTAGGACTATTTTTCATTTAGAGATTTGCCTGGTTTCGGGACCATTATAACTTCGGCAACTTTCCATTGGCTTGGCACGTTTAATAATCTTAGCGCGGCATTTATAAGTTGGAGCAGTTTGATCAGGGCTTTCTTTGGCAACTCCTTGAGAATTTGACCAGTTTTCAAATCATAACCAGGGGCTTTGTTATTTTTCAATTTTTTAATTGCTTGGTTAAGTTTTCGTAGGGATACTGTTTTTATTTTAAAACTCTCCGGTGCCGTAGTTATATAATTAGAACCTCCTGTTAACGCCTGTCCATCAAAAGGCTTAAACGTTTCTTCTAGGTGCTTTGCAAATAGATCCGCCTTCTCTTTATCTCCTTTTGCCCATTCGCCATTATTTTTTCTTATGGGAGGAAATTGCATTTGAGGCTTTTTGATTCCCTTCATGGCTTTCCAGAGGGAGTAATTCGAACTTCTTTCGGCAGTCAGATCTTCGAGATATGAAGAGATATTCCGATTTTTGTAATCTCGTATTGCTTTATGCTGGGGAGCACGGGATTGTTGCTATCTTTTGCGCGCTCTCCTCTTTTCTCTCACCAGTTCTTTTATTTCCGGCGGATATTTTATTTCACTACTTGCTTTCTCTTTTCTTGTTGGAGTTGGAATGTTGTTCCAGGCAGTGTTCTGCAGGACTTTGGTGAATCTGTCGACTTCGTCTTCTATTTCGTTTTGTGTTTTTAGCGACACGTTTAGAACAATATGTTCATTGCAGTAGTTTCTAAAACCGTCCCAGTTAGTCTTGTACTTAGTTAATCTAGGCGCCACTTCTTTCTTAATTAAGAGTATGCTTAGTGTCAAAATGACTGGTGAGTGATCTGAGGAGAGATCATAACCTCGATGTTTGTAGAAATTTTGGCTGCTCCCTTTGTGACAAAGAAGTCTACAAGATCGGGGGTCTTTGCTATATCCGAAGGCCAATATGTTGGTTTTCCTGTCGAGAAAAAGTCAACTTTACATTGCATTCCGGCTTCATAGAGTTGTCTGCAATTCTTTGAATTACATCTTGAGCCCCAGAAGGTATGTTTCGAATTAAAGTCACCACCAATTATAAAATTCGGTACGAATGAATCAAAGATACGAGTACTTTGTAAGAACAATGATTTAGAATTAATAAAAAAACTTTTATGTACTTATTAAAAGATATTGCAGACTGGTCCACTTTCTCAGGTGCAAATATAGCATTACAGAAGTGTAAAACATTCCATATTTGTAAAAAAAAATGTTGCCCTAGCTTAAAATTAAGTATAAATGATGTTGAAATACAATCTGTTAGCAAATTAAGTATTTTAGGATTAATTTTTAACAGCAAATATAAATGGACAGACCATTGTTTAGAACTTAAAAACACATTTAGCTGCTAGGCTTAATCTTATAAAATACCTTTCTTCAAAAAAATGAAAAGTTCACACAAATACACTAAGTTACATAACAAAAATGTTAATTCTAAATAAAATAGACTATGGCCTCGGCATTTACGGAAACTGTCCAAAATCAACACTCAACATAATAAAACCTATATACCATCAAGCTGCAAGGCGATCAATATATGCATTTCAAACTACGCCAATAAAAAATATACTAGCTGAATCCGGTCTGCCCACTCTTACCGAAAGATATGAAGAAATAATTTCAAAGCTAGCAAGAAAACTCTTGTTTCCCTCAAGATCGGTAATAAACAAAGATGTAACCTCTGCCCTTCGATCCAGACGCAAAAAAAGAATTCCATCAGCAATTTCATGCGTATGGAGTCACATAACATCATTCAACCTGCCCACTAAAATCAGTTACTATAAAGCTCCATCGTACCCTCCTTGGTTGTGTAGACTGGAATCTTTCGAGCTGTCAATGTCAAATTTCTCAAAAGATATAACCCCAAAAAACGTATACCAAAAAATTTTCAACAGCATAGAAAATGACCTCAAGACCAAGAACTGGAAGTTCATCTTCTCTGACGGCTCTAAAACGGAAAATCACACAGCTTTTGCGGTTACAACACAAAATGGTAAGCTCATTAAAGTTGGTCTCCTGCCGGAACATGCTTCAATTTTCACCGCTGAAGCTCTCGCAGTTTACGAAGCCTTAAAATACGCCGCTTCTAACAAAGGCCACTTTGTCATTTGCACAGACAGTCTCTCGGTCATTCATGCTATCATGAACCTTAACAACTGTTCTCCAGCAATTATGATTCTAAGAGACATTATTATAAAAGCTCCACAAAAGATCAAAATTATGTGGGTTCCTGCTCACCAAGGCATTAAGGGGAACGAATACGCGGATAAAGCCGCTAACTCTGTCGGAAAATCACCCATACTTTTATTTAACATATTCAGCGAGTCAGATCTTTTAAGACTCATTAATGCAGAAATAAGGTCCGTCCAGAAGCAAAGGTGGTCAACATACGTTCATCACTATTCAAATATAAACAACAATAAAACTCACCCAATATACCCAGTGGTCACGCCAAAAGAAACCATTTCCAATTTTATTAGACTTCGCAGAGGCCACACATCCTTAACTCATCAGCATCTACTAAAAAAGGAAAGTCCCCCGATCTGCCCTACATGCCAGGTATCTATGGATATCTATCACCTCCTAGACCACATAAGCCAGCATTTAACTAACAGAAATCAAAATATTTACGAATTGCTTAAGAATATCAATGTACAAAATCTAGAAACTATTCAAAAAATAATTGTAAAACTCAACTATATATTGTAATTTTTAATAATTTCCTCTATTTATAGATACGAGTACCTTTAAAGTCATTCTTTTCTAGCTTGCATCGCGGAGGACAATAAATGGATACAATGTTGTAGTGCAGGTGGTTATGCTTAACGCGAACCGAACTTAACTGCATTGCATCGCTTTCAATCTTCATGTTTATGGAGTGCTCAATACAATCTTAAATGAACAATGAAGATCCGCCTCTGGCATTTTTTGATGGGTGGTATGCATGATAAGCACAGTATCCCTTTATTTCCACACGAGATCCTTTCCTGAAGTGAGTTTCGAAAATCAAACAAATGTCAATATTTACTTTTTGTAAGAACACTTCCAGTTCGTCGAGTTTTTGAATAAGGCCGTTTGTGTTCCACGTCAATATTTTAAGCACTTGTTTCATATTTATGCTTGAAATCGAGTTTTACGCATTTCTTTCTTGATATTGCTCAATTTTTCAACTAGAAGTCTATTTGTTCTGCCTTGCTCCTCAAGAGTCGTGAGAATTAGGGAAAAAACGCGAGCTACTGGATCTGGCGTAACACCGCTTTTTTTATTTCCTTGCAACGCAGCTTGTTCATACGTTAGCGCGTCAATCGGTGGCGGATTTTCCTTTGCGATCTTTTTTTGTATATCCTTCGACTTTACCGCGACGGATTTTCTTTCTTTCTTTTGTGGTTGCGTTTGGGTTTGGACGTAAGGCTTTTTTAAGCGTATCGCGCCTTTTTTGGAGTTCTTTCGCCACTTCACATCCGCGATAGTTTGCTGGGTGCTTTCCTTGGCAATTTATGCAAGACGGTAGAAGTTGTTTATTTAAGTTGCACTCTTCTGAGAGATGTTTACCGGCACATTTTACGCAACGCGGTTCTTTTTGGCAGTAAGTCTGCGTATGATTGAAGCCTTGGCAACGCTTACATTGCGGGATCGATCTTGTGTTCCTTCGCACAGGTTCGATTTTGACTACGATATTTAAAATAGTTTTGATACCATAGATATCAAACTAAACATAAACAGTGGAAGTCCCCGCTTAGCCAGGATTTCCTCGTCTTCCTCTGTTTTTCTCTTTTCTTTTTTAATAATATTTACGACGTCTAGAACTTTAAAGCCCTTTGCATGGAGGTCGCTTACAATATCGTTTTTAGTACTCGAAGGGTGAAGTCCTCTCGCTACTACACGTAATGGTATTTCTGACTTGTTTTCGAAAGTGTAGCATTGGATCTTCTCGTCGTTTAATTTTTCGGACAATTCTCGGTAGTCATCGGAGTTGTCGACGTTAACTTTCCACACATTGTTGCGCAGTGATGTAACCTTATACTTACATTTAAGCGTATCTTAAAGAAAGCAATGCAACTTGCTATAGTCTGAAACCCCAACAACGTTGATTGGAGGTGGAAGACGTAATTTTGTTGGGAGTTGCTTTTTTGTGACTCCTGGCTCTGTTCTGTAACGGCTTCAGGTGAGGAACCAGCTTTACGTTTCTTAGACGGTCTTTTCTTTAGGGTCCAATTTGTTTCGCGCGTAAGATCTTCTTCGTCCGTATGGTATTCGCGACTAGTTGAGCGGAGTGGACTGCTTTCTTGGGCTTCGTTTATATGCTTTGTTTTCAGAGCCTTGTTTTCCTCTCGGAGTATGTCTACTTCTTTTTTAAGCTCTTGAAAATGTAGCTCAATTTGCTTAAGCTTCGTACGGAGTGCGTTGTTTTCGTCCTCCAAGCTTTTATTTGTCACTGAGTCCGTTTTTTCGCGCGTAGGCGCTTCGGGCGGACACCTTTTCCCGGAGAAATTCGATCTTGGTGGTGGAGGTCGTGATACCCTTGAACTTTTAGAGAAGGGATCAAACGACTGCGGTAAGTTCGTTGAATTTTCGTTGTTTGTATTATTTGTTTTATTTGTTTTGTTTTTGTCTAGGTTCATATTTAGATCCCACGAGCATGGGGGAAGGGAGGTCCACCGAATCAGAGACCTCTGTAATGCGGTAAGGCTACGTTACAACCAGAGGACGCCAGGTATCCGGAGGGCCACAAATGACCAGTGACAATTTCGCTAACAACCGGCCAAGTCATTATTAAAAAAACCCGTGGAAAAGAGTTCAGTTAAATACTCCGGTGCCAGTAAACACAATGAGATTATGGGAGCCGCCTCGACGTAGGTCAAGCCAGTGTATCAATAAAACCCAGAGCTCTCTTTAGGTATGCTATGTGAGAACGTATCCAGTCAAGTTTACAATTTACAATTTAACTTTATTGAGACATAACGAAATTTCGATCAGTTAGGTTTTGTATTCCCAAAGTATATAAATGTGGCCGACTTTAGCAAGTATGTCTGGCTATTTACAACTGAACAAAATGTATCTTTTACATTTACATGAGCAATCTACGACATATATTCTCAGTGATGCTCTTTTTGACGAAACTATACTAAATAAAACATAAAACAACTTAAAGTAAAAATACGAAATACTGGGCTTTACAGTTTCCAATCTCATTAATGATCTATAAAGTTAGTTTACAAATGAAAGAGATTGGATATTGTTTAATATCAGAGACCGGAGTCCATGAAACACTGAGTGGTTGGTTAACCTTTAAGTTACATTGAGATGCTTTCTCGTAAAAGGGAACGACTAAGCCTCCACTTGCCTCAGGTCGTTAACAGCTGTAACGATGTGGTATGTAAGAGATTAAACGGCGAAAGATAGTAATGATGGTTCACGCAGCTGTCAATATTGGAGTCTAACAAGGTTCTCACAAGTGGGTTGGGATGTTCTTTTATTCGATACAATTTTTTGACTAAAAGTTCTGCTTGATAAATCATAACGGGGGTCATTATCGTTGTCTCGTAGAGCGTTTTATTAGGAAAGCGTAATATTTCCCTTTCAAAGCTCTCCATTTCCTTAGCAACTGTAGGTGAAATTGAAAACCAAGATTTGGCCTAATGAGCGTTTTATATATCAATATCTTCGTGTTTTCCGAAAGTTGTTTTGAATTAAGCAGAGGTTTTAGAACACCTGCTATCGTTTTTGCTTTGGCTAAAGCTCTCCGACTATGTTTGTTAAACAAAAGTCTATTTTGAAAGTGAATACCTAGATATTTAGCTTCAACTCGCAGTGGAATGGGACTTCGATAAATTTGTTCTAAGTTCTAACAGTTTGCTTTCCTTGACTGCAAGATAGTGACCTTTTCTACCAGCATTTCTAAAACATGTTAAACCGCTCTTATGGGTATTTATCTTTAGTCCCCACTTCTCTAGATCGTTTTGTAAGATATTTATTTTATCCTTAATCTTTTTAAGAGCATCGATTGGTCTTATTCCACTGAACAATATTGTGGTGTCGTCGGCGTAGAGAATAGCGCCAGGATCTTATATTATAGTGTGCTTAAAAGGAAAGTCGCTGAGGAATATATTAAAAAGAATTGGCCCAAGGACAGATGCACATTAAAATATCCCGATTGCTCTGTGCCGATGACGATAGAAGTGGTTCTGTTTCGAAGGAAATTGTAAATTAATCGTGTCGTCCACGTCGGGCACCCTACCCTTATGATCTTGAATAACAGTCTCTTGTACCAAACCGAGCCAAAAGCTTTTTCAAAATCAAGATCCAAGCTCACTGTGAATTTTTTGTTCCTTAGGTTTTGAACAATTTTTTCATGCAAGGTTATGAAATACAACGACGAACTGTATGGGCTGTACAGCGACATGAACCTAGCCAGAAGAGTGAAGATCCAAAGACTGAGATGGCTGGGTCATGTAGAGCGTATGGACACCAATGCTCCGGTCCGAAAAATCTTCGAATCCGCCCCCGAGGGACACAGCGCAGTAGAGGAAGGTCAAGACTCAGGTGGCGCACGCAAGTGGAAGAGGACCTCAGCCAACTTAGCGTGCGAAACTGGAGGCAGCTAGCCAGGGATCGAGCTGGCTGGAGAAGCTTGTTGACTGAGGCGCAGGTCCACCCCGGACTGTTTTTTTTTTTTTTTTTTTATATAATTTGCGCGCGGAGAAGGAATTATGTACCCTTAAAATGTTTACACATAGCGCGGGCGAAGGAAATTCAGAAAGTGAGAAAAGAGAGGTACCGATGTATGTTGGTTTTAAATGTTTGAACATTGTAATGGCTAAGAAATAAAGAGCTCGGCAGGGCATTCCATGAGCGAGTTGTTCGGCTTAGGAAAGTATCACGATATTTCAGGGTGCGTCCGAAAGTGGGCTTGAGGGTGTACTGATGAGCATTCATAGCGAGACAGGTGTTACGGTTGGAGGTATAAAGGGGCGGAATGCTACTGGCAATTTCTGAGGAGCACTGGTGGTGGAAATAGCGATTAAACAGGGTGAGACAGGAGACATTACGTCGGTGGTCGAGGGTGTCAATCGACTGTGTAATATTAGCATCACCTATTAGTTTTATCGCACGGTTTTGAATCCTATCTAGTAGGCGCAAAGAAGTCTTGCGAGCACCTGACCAGATGTGAGCATTGTACTCCAGTTTTGGGCGGATGAAGGCCTTATATATTGAAGCCAGATCAGTGGGGATGAAATATTTCTTACATCGCTTAAGGAAACCTAGACATTTCGCAGCATTTTTAACGACTTCGAATATGTGGTCATTCCAACGTAAGTTGTCATTGACACACATACCGAGAATGGAAAGTATTTCGGTTTCAACGATGCAAGTGCCATTCATGGATAATTTGAATTTCGCTTAAGCCACAGCAGACAACATTGTGTTTTGGAAGGATTAAATTCCACTCTGTTGGCAGTTCCCCAATTGGTTATGCTGTTTATATCGGAATTTAATGAGCTTAACATACGCTGCCGTTCCCGTTCTACAGCCGAAGAGCAGGGACGTGATTTCGGGAACGAATATGAAAAGCAGAGAGTACTGTCGTCAACAAAGGAGTAAATTGGATTAGAAGTAGCAGACAAGAGATCATTGCTGAAAATTAAAAAGAGTGTCGGAGACAGATGGCGATGGCGCTATAGTTAGCTCATTGGACTATCACGCAGGGAGTCTAGGTTCGATTCCTGGCTTGGTCACCAACAATTTTTCAAAATTGCCATCCCCTTTCGGCGGGCAATGGCAAACTCCCGAAAGTAAAATTGCCTACGAAAAAGCTTCTAAAGAGTGCCGTTCGGACTCGGCGATAAACCGTAGGCCCCGCTCAAATGTGACAAAAATAACAACATGAGCAACACAAATGAGTGTCAGGAAGCTAGGCCATGGCCCATACCGGGCTGCCAGCGCCACAGTGTTTTTTTTTTGTTGTCGGAGTCAGAACGGAGCACACACCACACCAGCATTTATTTTGTGAATATCAGACTTGAAACCATCCAAGACAACTTGAATTGAACGTTCCGAAAGGTAATTTCTAATCCATTGAAGAAGAGAGTTGTCGATCCCAAATGCACGCATTTTCGACAAAAGAGCCTGATGCCGAACTCTGTATCAAGTGCAACTATCTTGCTTTCGCCAGATTGATGTAAGCTTTGATTCCACTTTTCGGAGAGACATGCCATCAAATCACCAGTGGACCTGTTGCTACGAAAACCGTACTGCCGGTCATTGAGAAGTTTTCGTGTTTCGAGATATTTCATGAGCTGACGATTTATCAGCGTTTCCATGACCTTGGAAAGACGTAAGTGCAATGGGTAACTGTAGCGCCACCTAAAGTAAGTAAATAGCTGTCATCTACAATCAGCGCAAAAAAACGATTGTCGATTTGATAATCACCTTATACAGAGCAAAACTGTTAATTTTGATTTTTAACTATCAACTATCGCGTTAGCCGATTCCGCCCCAGCATTGAGAACTTATATTGCAGTATTTCGACAAGAACTTCTTGCATTACGCATTTCAAAGGTATGAGTAAATACCACTTTACGCTGACCATAACAAAAATAAGAGTTACACCAATAAAGAACTGCTCGTCAATGATCACTTGGTTCATGTAAATATTTTGTGTTCCAAATCTAGTCAGCCAAATACATAAAGTTATTACGAGTATTTTAAGCGAGGTGCATCACATGTACAACAAGAAAATTATGTACCATTGAGTAAGAGAATTTATGTCGTGAAGTATTCTGTTTATTATAGTCCTTTCGTACAGCGATTCTGTTGCTTTACAAGACATTCCAACTGTCGCACTTGAATGCATGGAATCTTCAATGGAAAGAATCCACTTTCACACCCCAGTAATCGGAGAACTACAAGATCTTAATATTCACAAATCCGTTGGTACTCTAGTGTGGCAACAATATCCAAAAAGACTGATTACCTACACAATTCCTAAAACACTGAACACCACGCCGGTTTCAAAAAGCTGAGGTCTTTTAGCGAAGTTCAAACGATCGTGGTAATAGATAAAAGCGATGCCGATGGGTTATTCAGTTGGCAGTTGTTCAAGGTTAAAATGTTAAATACAGCTTTCTGGACATCAGGGGGAAAACCTCGGCCCACTTTTTATCTTAAGCAAAGTTGATACTCGTACCAAAGACATTTCAACCTAACTGCTTGTACCGACGAAAAATCTCTTGATCTTTATACAAAACCTTTAGGTGAATTTGGAGAGGTCTGGCTGTTTTTTTTTCTCCAGTTTAACATCCATAACTCCTCGACCAAACTTATTCTGCATTTATGCAAAGACAAGTAGAAATCATCCTTACCCAGGAACCATAGTTCGTGTACACGTGTCCCACGTAAACACGTTTCGTTCTCGTATATAAAAACCACACAAATGCACAGGAAAGGTGACGGTATAAGGATCCCTCAAAATATATGACAAGAACTGAGGAGCATGAAACTACAATCCTGGGATCGTATCATGTGATAGTTTTTACAAATACAACGGTTCATAGAAGCTTAGAAATGAGACCGATGGCTCCTGGATGATTTGAAATAGTGAATCATTCAACCTGCTACTGGACACCGACTTTTCAGGTAGCTACCTCTTTGCGGTTAGAAACGCTCTTAGAAGGACTATTGCTACTGCGACTAAAAGTCATAGTCTGATTACAAGAGACAAGCAGCTCTGGGAGCTGTATATTTTCAAACTATACAAGTCTTCTGGGTCTTACTTACTTTACTTTAAGTGGCGCTACAGTCCGGGTTGGACCTGGGCCTCAGTCAACAAGCTTCTCCAGGCAGCTCGATCCCTGGCTAGCTGCCTCCAGTTCCGCAAGCTAAGTTGGCTGAGGTCCTCTTCCACTTGCGTGCGCCACCTGAGTCTTGGCCTTCCTCTACTGCGCTGTCCCTCGGGGGCGGATTCGAAGACTTTTCGGACCAGAGCATTGGTGTCCATGCGCTCTACATGACCCAGCCATCTCAGTCTTTGGATCCTCACTCTTCTGGCTAGGTCCATGTCGCTGTACATACAGTTCGTCGTTGTATCTCCTCCTCCACTCACCGTCAATACAGACGGGACCGAAGATCGCCCGAAGAATTTTTCTCTCGAAGCAACCAAGAACACCCTCATCCATTTTTGATAATGTCCATGCCTCTACGCCATAGAGCAGAACCGGGATAATTAAGGTCTTATAACGGGTGACTTTTGTTGTCCGAGAGAGGGCTTTGCTAGTCAATTGCCTTCTTAGCCCAAAGAAACAGCGGTTGGCAAGAGTTATCTTCGCTTGATCTCAGCGCTGGTGTCGTTGTCTGTGTTTATAGCAGAGCCTAGGTAGACAAAGTCCTTAACTACCTCAAAGTTATATCTGTCGAGGGTGACATTCTGTCCGAGACGTCGGTGTTGGTTGTCCTTTTTGCTTGACAGCATATACTTGGTCTTGCGCGGTCAATGCGGCGCTAGACCCATTTTCGCCGCTTCCGTCTCAATACTCGCGAAAGCGCCACTGACATCACGCTGCATTCTCCCGACTATGTCAATATCGTCGGCGTATGCGAGTAGTTGGACGGACTTTTGAAAGATAGTGCCTCTTGTGTTTGCTCGTGAGTTTTGCACTATTCTTTCAAGTACGATGTTGAAAAAATCGCATGACAGCGCATCGCCTTGTCTAAATCCTTTCTGGACATCAAAAGTCTCGGTGAGATCTTTACCGACCTTGATGGAGCAGCGTGCATTCTCCATCGTCATCCTGCACAGACGGACGAGTTTGGCAGGGATGCCAAAACTAGACATTGCTCTATATAGCTCGTCTCTATAGATGCTGTCATACGCGGCCTTAAAATCGATGAATAGGTGGTGGGTATCGATCTGAAGCTCATGGGTCTTCTCCAAGATCTGCCGTTGTGTGAATATCTGGTCGATGGGGGACTTTCCTGGCCCGAAGCCTCACTGATATGGACCTATCAGGTTGTTGACGAACGGCTTCAGGGGTTCACACAATATGGCAGATAAGATCTTGTGTGCGATGTTAAGAAGACTGATGCCTCTGTAGTTGGTGCAGTTCGGAGGGTCTCCTTTCTTGAGAATCGGACAAACAATGCTGAGGTTCCATTCATCGGGCATACTTTCGTCCGACCATATTTTACAGATGAGTTGGTATATGTTCCTTACCAAGTCATCGCCTGCCGCTTTGAAGAACTCGGCAGTCAGGCCGTCCGCTTCAGCAGCTTTGTTGGACTTAAGCTTCGATATGGCTATCTTCACTTCATCCAGGTCGGGTGGACGGAATTGTTGGTCATCATCGTCCAGGTTGAAAGGTTGATTCTGCCTGACAGCGGTATTTGGTCCGTCATCGCCGTTATACAGTCTGCAGAAATGATCTTTCCAAATCCTCAGCATCGACTGCGATTCTACTACGATGTTCCCTTGTTCATCTCTACAGGCTTCGGTTCGGGGTTTGTTTCCGCGACATGTTAGTTTTACCTTTTGGTAAAACTTCCGAACCTCATTCCTGGAGTAGCATCTCTCAATTTCCTCGATCGCGCGCTTCTCATGCTCTTTCTTCTTCCTCCTGAGAAGCCGGTGCTCGTCTCTCCTCTTCCGCTCATAGAGCTCATGAGCAGCTCTGGTCTTTCTAAGCAGCGCCGCGTTATATGCTTTTTGCTTAGCTGCATGTGCTTGCCGACATTCATCATCGAACCAGGGGTTTCATTGCGGTGGACGAGTGAAACCCAGCACATCAGAAGCGGCATCTCTGATGGCGTTTTGGCAGTGTTTCCAATGGTCTTCGATGCTTGATGCTGGCGGCATTGGACCCTCTAAGAGATTAAGAGACACCCGATCGGAAAAGGACTTGGCGATCTCTTGCGAATGTAGCCGTCTGACGTCGAATTTTCTCACAGCATTAGTTTGTCTCGGTGTAGTTTGGGATATCCGCAACCGTACCTTGGCTACAACAAGGTAATGGTCCGAGTCGATGTTGGCTCCTCGGAACATACGGACATCAATAGTACTGGAGGAGTGTCTTGCGCCGATCGCAATGTGGTCAATCTGGTTGACTGTTGATTGATCAGGAGTTCTCCAAGTCCCCTTGTGTATGTCGAGATGTGGGAACCGCGTGCTAGCCACGACAATGTTTCGCCCCGCCGAAAAGTCGATTCGCCTGAATCCGTTATCGGAGGTGGTGTTGTGCAGGATATATCTTCCAACCGTAAAGATGGCGACACCAAAGATACCCTCTCTTCCTAGCTTTGCATTAAAATCACCGAGGACAATTTTAATGTCAAAGCTAGGGCATTGCTCGTAGGTCTTGTTGAGGAGCTCGTAGAAGGCATCCTTGGTGTCGTCATCTTTCTCCTCTGTGGGGCATGCGCGCATATAAGGCTTATGTTGGCGAATTTAGTCTTGATGCGGATTGCTACGAGGCGCTCGTTCACATGCCGGAGGCTGAGGACTTCTTGTCTTAGTCTGCCTCCGACAACAATTCCGCATCCAAATAAGCGCTGCTTTTGCCGTCGATAACAATTGCCGTAGTAGATGTCGCAGTTTTTCATCTTCTCTTTGTCCGGCCCATCCCATCGCATTTCTTGGATGACGGTTATATCTGCTTTGAAGCAGTCTAGGGCCTCTTCCTCTTCTGTGTCAGACGGTAGAATATATGCCGGACAACAAATTTCCTCAATTATCTATCTTGTTCACGTCCTAGCTGAAGGAAAACGTGATATCTGCAAGTAGCATCCATATCTTTTTGGATAATTACGGCGCTTTAAAGTTTCTGGACTCAGTCTAAAAAAATTGTTTTAGCCTACCCTTGGCAGTGCAGTTCTAACATTCATCTACAAGTGTAATGTGCCAGGGCACAGAAATATTCCAGGAATTGTAAGGCCGATGAGCTCGCCAAAATTGGAATCACACTACCTATCGTACATGAAAATGGTATTATTGGTATACCTAATCTGACAAAAGCCGAATCTGAATCGCCCAAAGTGTTTTATCTTTCAGAACAAGAAAGATCTTAGCAGGAAACTGTCTTTTAGGTAAGCATACAAAAATACACAACTTCTCTAGAAGCTAGGAGGAAGCAAACCTACACCTAGTCTGTACATTTACAGCTCTTTCCCAAATAAGAAAACTTCACCTAGAACCTCCACTTGGGAGCTTTTTTCTACAATGACTTAAGCGATCTAAACAATATAGACGTTATCACTTTAGGTGTAGGAGGATAACAAATTCACGTGGCATCACAAGGGGCCAACATGCGCCTAAATAAGCGAATCCTGTCACAAACCCATTGAACTTAAGCCGCTTTTTGTAAGGTAATGGAAACGCTGATAAGCCGTCATCTCTTGACATATCTCGTATCACGAACACTTCTTAATGTGGTTTTCGCAGCAACAGGTCCAGTGGTGATTTGATAGCATGTCAGACCAAAAAATTGAACCAAAGCGTAAGTTGCGCTTGTCATTTGACAAAGTTTGGCATCAGGTTCAATGCAAATTGTCTGGGATTGTTTCAATTCTGATTACCACAAAATATACGCTGGTAAGACCCAGGGTTCTGTTCTGGCTCTTGTACTCTATTTAATTGTCGACAGTGATATCTAGTCTGATGCTTCCAATCCAATATATTTCTTTACTGAAGGCAGTACGCTCTGCTTTGCATATTCATTTCCTCACTCTCTTCCCTGCTCTTTGGCTGCTTTCCATTCTCGCTATGTGTATCAAAGACAACTGACGTTGTAATGACCACATATTCAATGTCACCTAAAACGCTGGGAAATGTCTAGGTTTCTTAAAGTCGTTAATGGAATACTTCACACCTTCTGATACAGGACGCTCAATTAGGGGACACTTTAAATTTGTAAGGTTATATCGGCCATTGTATGCAACATCTGTCAAATTTGTTGTGAATACTTGTGAATAGTTCAATAGTGTATTGGAAATCACAACAGAAGGTTAAGGCGTCCAACAGCTTGTGCAAATCATCAATTTGTTTTCAAAAGCAGTACTCCGTTCGAGAAACGTTCCACCCAATACGTAATTTTTGTCATCACCACACCCGTTCTACAGAATTGGCGATTTTTTGTAAGAAATATGTTTCCTCCTCTGATCTGGTGCCAAATATGAGACATTTTTCACGCAGGGGTCAGGTGCCATAAGGACCTTGTTGCTACTGATAGATGAGATTCAAAACCGTGCAACAAAACTCATAGGGGACACCAATATTCTACAGTTAACATATACCTTCGAGCACCGACGTAATGTCTTGTGTCTCACTTCGTTCAATCGCAATTTTTGCCACCAATGCTTGGCCGCTTATATGTAGAATGCCCTACGAAGCTGTTCATTCTCTAGTCATTATAACTTCCAAACATTTAAGACCAACGTACAGCGGTATATCTCTAATTTTCTCTCTAACTATTCTCCGCCCGCTCTAATTGTAAATGTAATTGAAACCTTGTCTTATCGGAGAGCTCCTGAATTCATTGAGTCTCTTCTGGCTTCAATTTCTCCAGTTTTTGATTGACTGGTGGGTGTATCTGCCTTGTATTTCGCCCTGACAGATAGTATTGTAGTACACCGGCTTATTTTTCCACAGTTAAAGGTCTCCTCTTTGAATTGCCTAGCGCCGTGACAACAGGGTAAGGCAACAGAACTTTGAAAAAATCTTTCCTACCACAACGCTACTGATGAGGTTAGTGTTTTCATCATGGACAAAAAGTCAGCAAGTAGGAACTAATTTACAACCACAGCCATATCGCTTTCAAAAATCAGTTTTCAACTCTTAACGCCACAATAATGTCACATTCAGTCATTACGCACTCTTAATTAAAATTTAAATAAACGACAACACCGTGTATAGTAGATGAAAACGTGGAGATTAACCAAAGAAAAAAAACAATTGGGGAAAAAAAACTGAGCACATTTTAATGTTTTACCCTTCAGGGCGTACTCATATCTATGAGTATCTGTAGATATGAGCATACCCATTTCATATCTGAAATGGTCTGTCGTTGTACGCTTCGTTGGGCAGTTGACAGTATTTTAGGACATTTCACTTGTGAAACCTTTGAAACCGCTGTCACAGTTCAAGTGAAATCCCAAATGCTTTATTACGCGGAAATCTCGGGTAATTAATTCGAGAGGTGAGCGGAGGACGACATGGAGCACTGGCTCTGGTGCCTAGATACGAACGAGTACACCAACTGACACAGAAGTAGAGACCAACTGCTCGTTACCATCTAATTGCGCCACCGAAAAGCCTAATTTGGGAATAATAACGGACATGAATGTGTTAATTGATTCCTTGTGTACTTGTACTACAGACTGACCAGGTCGAAAAGCTATGTCCACTGGACATACGAATAGTACGCACCCAACGGATAAGACTTCGTTCAATGGTTCAAATTTCTAGAGCGTGATGTGAATGATGATGATTAATTCATTTTCGTTCGCTCTTAATTAACAGAAAATAAATATCTGATGCGATACGAATATGTCACCAGACTTGGTGGGACTACGAGTATATTATCAGGGGGGGAGATTGTTGAGGTTTTTTTTCTTTCATATAAAAGGTGACCATTACGTGTTTAGTTAGCAATTGTTTGAATGATGTTTTTGTTTTTATTTTTCCTTTTGGTATGTCCCTCTCAGGAATATAGTATGATGAACTGGACGATTGCTGGAGAACAATACAACACTAAGTAACCTTTGATTCATGAGCGGAACCGTAGTCATTTCCCAAAGCATTTGAAATGGATAGGTATATCGACAGTACGTGTAACCTAACAAATTTTCAAAGGGAGATAATGTTTTAATTAGGGAATTTGTTACGGTAATTTTAATTTGGACAGTTGAGTCACCACCCTCCAATGTGACAGTCTTTACTATTTACTAACATATCGGTGGTTACTTAAATATTAAGAGCAGGCTTTCGCTCCTAAACAAGGCAGACTACCGGTGGGTCAAAATAAAAGACGAGGGATACACATATATTCAAATATTCCCGCACACCAGCGTGGTATTTGAGCCGACTTTGTTAAGCGACTTGCCAAACTTATAAGCGCGTGTGCTGACCAGTAGACAAAAATAGCAGCACTGTAAAAATGACATCAAATGAATTCCCCAGATGGAATCATAGTTGAAGTGACTGCTAATCCGGGATACTCTGACATATTTGGAGCTAAGGCCGGTTAGATTTTCCAGAACAAAATCAGGGTCTTGGACATGAGATGGTGGTGGTTGAGTCCTTATTAGATCAATGGGAGCGTTTACATCCCCGAATGGGTTACTGGTTCCGATCAAACGAACTCATAGTCCTAAAGCTGGAACTGATCCGCCAGGTTAGGGGTGTGCTGCTGGGTTAACTGCCCAGCTTACGGAGGCCCCAGATTGCTGCATGTGAATGAATACCTCGTAACAATCCGTATCGAAGCTTAATTTGCCAACACTAGCCCCATATGGGAACTCGGCCCCACGGAAGAGATGGCTTCTCTCGAACAAGACCTGCGTCCAATGCCCATACTAAGAAATAAACATAGCCATGGGCGGACCAGTTCGATAATGCCGAATTATTAATTGTCGTAGCTATTACGCGGCTCCCACATCTCGATTTTCAAAAGGGGACTTGGAGAACCGTCAACTAGTGATCACATTGCGATTGACGCAAGATACTCCTCCAGTAATGTGGTTGTCCGAACGTTCCGGACATTGGAAATTTTACCAAAACGTAAAAAAACATGCCACGGCCACAAATCCCGAACCGCAGCCTATATAGACGAACAAGGAAACATCGCAGTAAAGTCACAGTCGATGCTGAGGATTTGAAAAGAGCATTTCTGTAGAACCAAATACTAGTGTAAGGCAGAATGAACCTCTTAATCTAGATGATGTATACCATCAAAATCCAACAAACCTGCTGAAGTGAAAAGCCTGGCTTCAGAGCTTTGTAAAAAGTAAGGCGATGAGTTGTTTAGGAGCATACACCAACCCATTTGTAAAATATGATCGGACGAAAGTATGCCCAATGTAGGAAGCCTCAGCATTGTTTGTTCGATCGTCAACGAAGGAGGCCCACCAATCACAGAGGCATCAGTCTTCTTAATTTCGCATACAAGATCCCATCTGCCGTATTGTGTGAACGCTTAAAGCCGTTCGTCAGCAACATGATTGGTCCCTATCAGTTTCATACTACGGATCATTTTGGAGTAAACCCATGAGCCTTAGCCACCTATTCGTCAATTTTAAGGCCGCATATGACATCATCTATTGAGTAGATAACGACTTAACCGACACCTTTGATGTCGAAAAAGGTTTTACGCAAGCTGATGCTTTGACATGTGACACCCTTAACATCATACTTGAAAAATTTGGCGGACCTCACAAACGACACCGTACTATCGTACGCCAATAATGGCGACATAATTTCAAGAACACAGCGGGCTGTCATTGGTGCATTCGGTAGTATTAAAACAGAATCTGAAAAAATTTGTCAGGCATTTACCGATCAAATCCAAGTATATTCTCTCAACAAGAAGGGACACACAACATCGACAAATTAGATAGAATGTCACAATCGACAGCTAAAAGATCGAGGTATCTAGGGATTATTTCTACCTTGGCTCTGCTATAAAATCTGAAAGCAACTACTCAGCAATAATAAAACAAAGAATTACTCTTGTCGATCGGTTTCTTTGGCCCAATAAATCAATAGAATTGAAGAGCCCTTTCCCGAAAAACCAAGGAGAATTTTCAAAAGACCTTGATCTTTCCAGTTCTACTTTATGGAGCTAAAGCATGAACCCTATCCAAAGCGGAGGAATATATCCTGAGCAGATTCAACGATCAACTTGCTATACGACGACATTGATCTTTAGTTAGAAAACTGGCCATTAGTCGCCTGATATACCTAGAACATGAAGACCGAACAGACACCATTGCCTGGGTCCGCAGAGTCTTCGAATCCAACCTGGAGGGAGACGCAGTACTGAAAGACGTCATCATTAGGTGCTGCGTATAAGTAGAAGAGGACATCAGCCGACTTGGAGTGCACAACTTAAGTGTGTTAGCTATACACCAGGCTATTTGAGAGGCTTGTTAGTTGAGGCCCAGATGTACCCTGAACTGTAGCGCCACCTAAGTATTAAGAATTTATCTAATCGAATTGTTGCTCTAAGCTCAAACTACTGTTGAAAATGTTGAAATCTTACCTTAAAAACGAACTGTTTTGGGCTAGATATGGGACTGAATACTCCGAATCCAAGAAAATTCACACTGCTGTTCCTCAAGGAAGCGTTCTCCGTACATACCTGCTCCTACTGTATACACAAGATATACCTGAAGATCATGATCATGGGGTAGACACAAGCGTGGATGATACGGCTAAACTCGCGACGGGTCAAACAGTGCAATCTTAACTTACTTACTAACTTTACTTTAAGTGGCGCTACAGTCCGGGTTGGACCTGGGCCTCAGTCAACAAGCTTCTCCAGCCAGCTCAATCCCTGGCTAGCTGCCTCCAGTTTCGCACGCTAAGTTGGCTGAGGTCCTCTTCCACTTGGGTGCGCCACCTGAGTCTTGGCCTTCCTCTACTGCGCTGTCCCTCGGGAACGGATTCGAAGACTTTTCCGACCGGAGCATTGGTGTCCATGCGCTCTACATGACCCAGCCATCTCAGTCTTTGGATCTTCACTCTTCTGGCTAGGTCCATGTCGCTGTACAGTCCATACAGTTCGTCGTTGTATCTCCTTCTCCACTCACCGGCGATGCAGACGGGACCGAAGATCGCCCAAGGAATTTTTCTCACGAAGCAACCAAGAACACCCTCATCCATTTTTGATAATGTCCATGCCTTTGTTATACCAAACAAAACAATAGGTATGTCTATGTTACATAAATTTAAAATCAAAGTTTTAAGAGCAACAGTGAATGCTCCATGGTATGTAAGGAAGGCGATATTCACCGCGATTTGCTCGCGAACTCATCGTGTGGATCATTGCAATCAGGAAGTAATCTGTACATTGTACGAGAGAAACCTTCTTCGCCGACTAAAAGTAATAGACCATTCGCCTTATCGCCTTAAGGAAAAACCGCATGTAAAAACGGAACCAGAAGGTGGCTTAGTTCGAAAGCTACCTACCCAACGCGATTAACTACAGAAGCTTAACTACTTGTTAAGGAAACTCAGTCGTAGTCTAATAGATGTTGGGAGCTTTTTCAGTGAGTTGGAATCTCACACTATTATGATTATGAACGAGTGTGGCCTGTTCCCATAGTGCTTATGAAGGTTCGTACTACCAACGGCAAAACAAAATAAAGAAAATACTGAAACAGAAATCACGTTCACTCAACTGGCAACTAAGAAGATGTTGTCGAGTAATTTATTTCTACATCCTCAAATACTGAGTGTTTATAAGAAGCTATCTATCATACGTATGTGCCATCCAATGTATCTCATTCATGGTACTCGTAAATAAAATGTAACTCAAGTTACTACATCTTGAAATGCCGTCGGTCATCAGTCACAGTGATCAGTTTGAATTGAAAATGTTGTGTATGCAATAGGCTCAACCAAAATACCAAATACTGAATCTGAATTGTAGGTTTTTTTTATTCTTTTAAAGTTCTTCATTATTTACCTTTATATATATATATGTATATATATCTAAGTGGCTTGGAATTTGCTTATAGTTTTCACTAGATACGAGTATATCGCCTCCGACTCGATTATATTTCAGCAGTTCCTAGGTACTGGCACAATCGTAGTCACTTGAAAACTTTTGGCAATTTTATTTGTTAGTTGAGCATCCATGTATACAATTGCTTTGTATGTACCTATATGAGCTGGAAAAAATGTTATTCATCCACATCTTTCCAACCTCTCGTCCGTTAAAGTCCAGCGGATCAGTGTTCAGATCAGTTCACGACTTCATTATTTTATTGCCATATTAGATCATCATGATCGTCACATGATAATTTCTATTTCCACTGATACTGTCCATTTGACACTCGAAAAAAAGGCTGATTTTGTTTTAGACATTTGGGAAATAATATTCAGAAAATCGTTTTTGTAATCTCTGATCGTTTTGTTGTTGAGAAAATTACTTCATTAACGCAACAGTGCGTTTCACAATTATTGTTTTTTTTTTTTTTGTTTTTTGTATTTTATTCGGTTGTTTTCCTTTTGGTCATTTAAGTGTTTTAGTTTCCTCAGTAAATTGTCAGGGCATCAACTCTAGCTAAGTGGCTAATTTTTGAAATTATAACAACAAAAGGGAAAAGATTTAGACAAATTAAGAGACTAATTAGTAGAAATGGCGATAATGGGAAGAACTTGGGAACTGATGATGAAGTAACTGATACCAATCTGGCATAAGAGGCGGGTAATAAATATTTTCGAGAACAATAGATAGTTTCTGAACATTTTGTATTTAAAATCACGACGACACAGTAGGAAGTGACGTCAAAGGAAGCTGCATTTAAACAGAAAAACTTCTTTGGCAATAGTTTAGGTACTCAAGTGTGCCTCGTCACACCAACAGATATTTTGTAAACTCGAAGAACGTACCTATTTTGTCAAGCAGCTAAAAAAGTGAAACCCAACAATATATTTTTTTTTTTCAAATGTACTCGACATCATTTAAATGTACTCCGACTTCACGTCAAATGTTTGCCTCCAGTCTTAAGTTACTGGCTTATTCGCATATACAAGATATTTAATGTTACCCCAGTGAAAACAGACAAAACCGCATAATTGGAGCGCCAACTGTCAGGGTTATTATTGGCTCTTAGACGATAGACCGACCTGATAGGTCCGTATAAGTGTGGCTTCAGGCCATTAAAGTCCACCATCGACTAAATATTCACACTACGGCAGATCTTGGAGAAGACCACTGAGCTTCGGATCGATACACACCACCTATTCATCGATTTTAAGGCAGCGTATGAAAGCATCTATAGAGACGAGCTATATAGAGCAATGTCTAGTTTTGGCATCCCTGCCAAACTCGTCCGTCCGTGCAGGATGAGGATGGAGAATGCACGCTGCTCCATCAAGGTCGGTAAAGATCTCACCGACCGACCTGATGTCCAGAAAGGATTTAGACAAGGCGATGCGCTGTCATGCGATTTTTTCAACATCGTACTTGAAAGAATAGTGCAAAGCTCAGGAGCAAACACAAGATGCACTATCTTTCAAAAGTCCATCCAACTACTCGCATACGCCGACGATATTGACATAGTCGGGAGAATGCAGCGTGATGTCAGTGGCGCTTTCGCGAATATTGAGATAGATGCGGCGAAAATGGGTTTAGCGGTCAATGCGGGCAAGACCAAGTATATGCTGTCAAGCAAAAAGGACAACCAACACCGACGTCTCGGACAGAATATCACCCTCGACAGATATAACTTTGAGGTAGTTAAGGACTTTGTCTACCTAGGCTCTGCTATAAACACAGACAACGAAACCAGCGCTGAGATCAAGCGAAGAATAACTCTTGCCAACCGCTGTTTCTTTGGGCTAAGAAGGCAATTGAGTAGCAAAGCCCTCTCTCGGACAACAAAAGTCACCCTTTATAAGACCTTAATAATCCCGGTCCTGCTCTATGGGGCTGAGGCATGGACATTATCAAAAATGGATGAGGGTGTTCTTGGTTGCTTCGAGCGGAAAATTCTTCAGGCGATCTTCGGTCTCATCTGCATTGAAGAAGAATGGATGAGAAGATACAACAGAGAACTGTACGGACTGTACAGCGACATCGACTGAACCAGAACAGTGAAGATCCAAAGACTGGACACCAATGCTCCGGTCCGAAAAGTCTTCGAATTCGCTCCCGAGGGACAGCGCAGTAGAGGAAGGCCAAGACTCAGGTGGCGCACGCAAGTGGAAGGGGACCTCAGCCAACTTAGCGTACGAAACTGAAGGCAGCTAGCCAGGGATCAAGCTGTCGACTGAGCTAGTTGACTGAGGCTGGGACTATAGCGCCACTTAAAGTAAGTAAGTAAGATGATAATCGAACTTCGTCTTCAATAAGTCGATTTGTGGCAAGTGGAATTGTCCTCTAAGGGTTCAAGTTCTAAATTTTGTTTTATTTTTTGCGGAACAGAGCACTCATTCAAAAAATTAGTTCCATGCTCTCCTTGCATGTCACCAAGTGTATATGGTACCCCCCACGTTGGGTACCTTCAGCCTCGTATAAGTGTATTTAGGACATTGACAGAGGAAGTGCTCACTTCCACGGTAAGCATCGCAGGAGGATGTATCACTTATGTCCAACACACTACAGTGTTTAACAAAACTATAGTCCCACGTCATGACACCTGTAAGCAGGAGTTTCTGACCTCTTAGGGATATCGGGGGAGCATTCGTTAAGTTTGCCGGTAACCTGGAGAGTATATGAAATGCCAATAAAAAGCCCTAATTGAGGACGTGGGCAGATATTACGGAGGTTTGGGTTCTGAAAAAGAGTTGACGTAAGACATATCATGCTTTGGGACTAAAAAGATCTGCGAACTCAACCTACTGACTTTGTTCAGTGAAGTACTACATTCTCGAAGAGTGAATTCCTATGCCGTCACCGTCCAGAGAGCCACCAGCGCCGCATTTATAAATCCATTTTGGAGCCATCAGTGAGCATTGCTTTCCTTATTCCGATCATGGCCTAGGCATGATAGTCGATTTCGCAAGCGCTCTGGTGTCATGGCACCAGATGGCATCTACAATAATACCGCCAAAAAAAAAAAAAAAAAACACACTGTGGCGCTGGCAGCCCGGCTTCTTGACACTCATTTGTGTTGCTCATGTTATCAAATTAATCACATCTGATCACTCACTGATACGGAGAAACAGCACGCCGATTTTTGGTGGCTTAGAGAAGAGGAGAGGATTGAGACGCTTTCCTAGGTCAGTGCCTTACAATTGTAACATAATTGTTCTAGTTTTAAGGTAGATTAGGTTAGTTAGAGGGTTTTCGCTGATGGCCCGGGCTGGTTGATATAGGGCAGTACTTCTGAGAAGTAACTGATTCTTCACGGCATCGGTAAGAGCCAGTAAGTTAAATGAAGAAAACAAAAACAAAATATAGTGGAATTAGATTTAAACATTTTTCTCTAGCATGTAAGTTTATATGGATAAATGAAATAAAAAAATGAATTAAAAAGTAAAGTAAGTTCCATTTATTCCATTACAGTGCAGAACTTGTATGTTTTCTGCCAGAATGACAATGTCATCTGCATCGCCTACATACTATATGTATAATCCACCATCCAAACATTCATGCAAATCATTTAGATATAGAGAAAATAGGAGAGGTGATAGAAGACAATCTTGTTTAACTCCTGACCATAAATCGAAGCAGTCAGATGATTCTTAACTTGTGCATACTGCTGATCTAGTATCCTCATATACATACGAGTACCTACGAGAGTTCTCTGAAAAGTTTCCGACCGCAACTTAAAGATAACGGCACTCGTCACTCGTCGTCAATCATTGCTTAAGTTCATCAAATGGTGTTAGACAACAGCCGAATTAAAGTGAGAGAGATAGTAGAGATTACGAAAATGTCCAAAGAACGTGTTTCTTTGAAAGCTGTCAGAGCGTTAGGTGCCGCGTTCGCTTACGTTAGACCAAAAACGTGTTCAGATGAACATTTCCAACGCTCTGTTGGCCCAGTTTAGGCGCAATAAATCCGAATTTTGGCGCCGCTGAAGGCAAAAATTGCGGGAAAACGGCCATGTTTGCAGAAAAAGAAAATCCTGTTGCACCAAGACAACGAGCCGTCTCACACCACAGCGGTTGCCATGGCGAAAATCCATGAATTACGGTTTGAACTGCTTGACCATCCGCTTTATTCACCAGATCTAGCCCCGAGCTACCTCTTTTCGTTACCTCATCTAAAAACTGTGCTCGGAGGACAGAGATTTTCGTCAAATGAGGAGGCAATCACCTTCGTGAACAATTACTGCAGAGAAAAACGCCAAGTACTATTTGGACGGGCTAGAGAGATGGGAGCATCGCTGGGAGAAGTGTGTATGTCTTGTATCATTTTTCTTTTTGAGGCAACCCCCGTATCTATGTAGTCCGGTAACATGACAATTTCGGTAGATACCCCCATTGCATGTAAGTTGTATATTTAACGTTTACATGATACTTTCTCGAGTCCAGCTTGGTTTTCTGTAAGAATATTGTGTTTTTCGACCCAAGCCGATATACGTTCATTTAGTTTACCCATCATGACGTTTGCAATGCAGTTCATAAATGACATCCCCCGATAGATACTTTATAGATTACTGTCCCCTTTTTTGAAAATAGGAAAAATAAGCTGTTTATAAACATAAAATAAGTCCGGGGCATTCTTAAGGAACTCGTAAAGAATCCTATCTTCAGCTGGGGCTTGCCTTTGCTAGAACCCTTTTCACCTCCCCAATCGTTATAGGTGCATCTAAGTCCGGGTCGCCTTGAATTGCGGCATTGCGGCATTCAGAATATCTTTGGATGTTGCATAGAGTTTACAAACTGCTTAAAGTACCTAGTCAAGTCATAAATACTGGTGCACAGAAAAATCAGCGCCAAATGAAAACGAGTTAATATTTAAACAATTTTTGTTCTGTTTTATTGGGTTGTTCGATGGCTACAAATCTTAGAACAACTTATTCGAAATGACTTCCATTTGCCTTCCAGCATGACTTAAGACGATGTGGCCACTCATCGAGACTTGCGAGACGCACTTCATGCATGGGGAAATTGTCCACTGCACGGACAAGGGCTCGCTTCAACGACTCAATATTTGAGTGTCGAGTAGAGCAAGCCATGCCCTCTAATACGGACCAAAACTTGTAATCCAACGGGTTGAGGTCTGGACTACCAGCTGGCCAATCATCCGTTGATATGAAGTCCGGAACGTTGTTTTTGAGCGACAGTTGAGTCGTTTTTGCTTTGTGAGCTGGAGCAGAGTCTTGCCGGAAAGTCCATGGCTTGTTATTGAATATTGATTAGAGACTTCACAATGGGTTCCAAGACGGTCGATTGATATACTTTGGCCAATGTTTTCATTCCTTTCTCGCATAAATGGAGCTTGGTAATGCCATCATAACACACTCCCCACCATGCCAATACAGACGAGGGATGGTGGCCTCTTTGAATCCTCGGGATGAGTTGGGATGCTTCTCTGAACGATTCTTCTACGGTGAAGATTTTCTCGTCAGTAAACAGAAATTGTATGTGAGCGTTCTTCGCGTACCGGCTGAGTAACGCTGTCGAACTTCGCTTGCGTTTTTCCTTCAATGCGGCCGTGAGCAGGTGTCCAGTGTGTCGCTTGTACGCGCTGAGTCCTAAATCTTCTTTGATAATGCGAGACATGGATTTTTGCCAAATTTGCATTTCCCGCGACAAGATTTTCTGTTTTTCACGGCTTTGATCGCTTTCGGAGTTCTCACAGTGCGCGGACGGCCGGATCTTTGACGGTGTCGTACTCCACCAGTATCCTCAAACAACTTCACAGCACGATACACAAAATTGCGAGTGATTCCAAGCGGTCGCAACGTCCTAAAGATATCGCCTTTTTCCATGTTGCAACAATACGATTTTGGATGTCGCCCCATTCAATGATTGTAAGGAATTAATGTCAAAAACGTCACAATGAAGCATAAATATCAACTGTCAAATCGCAATCAATACTAAATGGATGCGCCCAGTGTTGCATTCGTAATGAGTGAGTTCAGTTGTGTACCAGTATAGTATTTATGACTTGACTAGGAATGTTCATATTCCTGGACAGTGAAGGGTGGCTTGTTTTCTTATCTTCTTGGCAATCTTCCACCATTCCTCACTATCTTTCATTTTTTGCCTAAGGGATTTGTAATACCCGCTGTTTTCTACTCACAAATACTTGTTGTTTTTTTTTGGAAAACAACTGTTATTTGTCTCATGTACCATATTCGATAAAGTCTTTATTATATCAGTTAAATCATTAAGCTCTAAGGTATCTTTTTCCTGTTAACATTCAATAATATTGTGCGGCGATATAGTTCTTTATTGTTTTCTCTCCTCTGGGGGCTTGGTAGATTTTGTCTGTGCGTTATATAGTCTCTTTAAGAAGTTACCAATAATCGAATTGGCATATGGTCCGACCACATCTTTTCATCCACTGAGCAGGTGTCAATATGGGTGAGTAACTCTTGTGATACTGCACATATATCATTGACGGAATTCCCAACGCTGCTCACATATGTGAAGAGGATATTTCACTTACCACCGAATACGCCAAACTATGCTTGAACGTCATTAAGATGCCTGAATCCCGGCTTGTTAAGAATAGCTGTACGGAGAATGGACGTGTCTAGCATAAGGATGCAACTTTACTTAAAAAAATATAAGCACTGGAAATGTAACAAGCAGTAAAGCCTACCTGTACGAACCTGAAGCAAATGTAGATGAGAAATGTGGAGCAGAATAAGAAGCTGAAGCTTTCGGGTCCTTGTTTAGAACAACGTACAGCAGGATTAACCATGAGCGCGCAAAAAAAAAACTACTCGTACTTTCGTGATTCAAATACCGTCCACGTGATTGCTTCAATGGTAAGGGTTCGGAGCGAATGGCTATTCTCGAACTTCATTCCAAACAGGGCCTATTTGCCAATGGAGTGTAACCTAGCGCAACGAGAAGACGTAATCCACTTCATTGGAAGATTCCCAACTCTCAGGGAAACTAGAAAAATTATTTTTGGAAGAGACTTCTTATCGACTGATCAAGTTCTTAAGAAGCTAATCGAGAAGGATGCTGACAAACTATATAAATACTGCAAAATTGCATTGAAATATAGATCAAGAATAATGTGTAAAGATTTCTGAGAATCCTTGTTAAATTGTCACTGTATTTCTTACATCAAAATTGAGAAATTGTGATACGAGTAGCTAAATAGATTTTATTTTATTTGTCAATCTGGCAGACGGCAAAAGCCATGCTATAATGATTTTTGTATTTATTCTCCCTTCTATTGTATTCAGTAATAAAAAATTAGTTAACTGTCTAATCAATTTCAAGACGTTGATCATCCCAGTTCTTCATTACCGCGCGGATGCTTGAACACTTTCGGAATTATATGAAAATGCTCTTGGGCGCTTTGAGAAAAAAGTCCATCTGTCAATTTTCGGTCCCGTATGCATCTCTGGAAGAGTTAGATGTAATCGAACAAACACCTTTTAGGAGATAGATCATTCATTTCGATAAAGTATTGAACATTTTAGAAATACAACGACAATCTTGCTCCTCTGAACACAGATAAATGAAAAATGCTGTGCCTATTGCAACTTGTCCAAACTGAATGTGTTTTCTTATCAGACAGCCTCCCGCCCAGTATCTGGCATACAACCTCGATCAGAACGTTCCCGAAATAACCACCGTGTGGCGCTCCCATTGTTCCGATTTGAGTTCTGTTTTTTTGTTAAGTTGGTAGTTGTTGACATTACCTCTAAATCTTAGGTTCATAGCTTGACATTTGCAAAAGTTACGAAGCCAAGCGTACATTTATCTCTATTTCGTCTGCTGAAACGCGTTCCCCGTACTGGTTTTTTAACTCGATTGAACAGAAAGAAGTCACAGGGAGCCAAATCAGGTGAATTCGGTGGCTTTGTTTACTGTCTGGCCTTCTGGCAAATATTCATGATGCACTACACCGTTGTAATCCATGAAAACCGTAGGCATTGCCTTGTTTTTGACAGAAAACGACGTGTTTTTTTTTGTCTCGGCTCGTTTAGTGAACGCCATTCACTTGCCTGATATCTGGATTGCGTGTAGTACTCATAAACCCACGTCTCGTCTCCAGTAACGATCCTTTTGATGAATGTGGGATCGGATTCAAATCGTGTCTTTTGCGACGTCAACACGGTCTCTTCTTTGCACGAAATTGAGGTCTTTTGGCACCAACTATGCTGCTACACGACGAAAACCCAAATCATTAACCAAAATGTCTTGGACGGATCCATAAGCAATGTTCAAGTCCTCCGCTATCTTCTGATGGTTAATTTGCGGTTATTGACCAACATTTCTTTTACTTCATCAATGTTTTTGTCGGTTTTCGATGTCGATGGTCTGCCACTGCGTTCATCATCTTCGATTGACTCACGACCACTTTTGAACCACTCGTGCCACTGGTAAACGACCGTTTTCTTTAGAGAATCGTTGCCGAAACACTTTTACAACATTTTCAAAGTTCGCGCACCATTAAATCCGTTTTTTACGAAAAATTTAATAAATGTTCGTTGTTGCAAATTTTAAAAAATCGCCAACACACACGGAGATAGATGTAGTCTTGGCTACGTAACTTTTGCAAATGTCAAGGTATGACAGAACTCAAATCGGAACAATGGGAGCGCCACACGGTGGTTATTCCGGGAACTGTCTGATCAAGGTGGTATGTGTATGCCCGACACATTACTGTTTGGAACCTGTTGACCAGGACACTTTTAACGCAACTGGGTTGCACCTCTAACTACTTTTCGATTGACAGCAAATGTACTACTACTACAATCCTGTGTGACTCCAGCCAAAACTCATAGAAAGCCTTACACATCGGAATCTGCAGACACTCCAACTGTCACATCAAATTGAATCCATCTCTCATTACCCTGAACGTGTCCGATGCCTAAAGGCTTCCCGCAGAGAGAACTCCCTTAAGCCTCTCCTGCACAATACCCTTATTCACTATTCGATCAATTGGATCGTTTTAAAAGGTATTTATTTGAATATTTTAGTTATCACCAATTGTTCCAATTTACGATCTGTGAAGACAATTCAAGCGCGTTACCTAATTACATTCATACCCTCGACAATTGCCAAGACTCTCCCACACACAAACTTTTTAATAATAAGACTCTTTTCGGTTACCTACCTGCTATTTCTTTTTTTTCGAATTTCTTCTAATTTTTTCTCCTCTCCAATTACCATTTCATTTAATTAGTTTCCGTTACCATTTCCATTTTCCACTAATGAACAATGGAAACGAAGAAAACATTGCTTTTCTGTTGCCCCCACCTTCTACTTCGGGAACAACCAACGTCTTCGTTTTCGTCTTCGTCTTCATTTTCTTCTTCATCATCATCTTCAATTCAGTAAAGGTAAGGAGGAAACAAAAAAAGAAATAGGAAGGCATACGTATAAGTTTGGGTAGGTACGATAGTCAATACCTGAGGAAACAACAACAATGCCACCCTATTAACAGTTACTAACGAGCTAACTAATTAGAGTGCTCCAATTACAAATTCGCCCTGAGCTCTCATCAGTTCACAAATACATACTCGAACCCATTCACAGATGCAAACATTCAAAGCACACCACCACTTCAAAATGTAAGCACTGTGAAGTAAGTCTTTATGGAAACTCTCCCACGCACTTAAGGAAAATAAAATGTCAAAAAGCTCTAAAAACCGAACAAAAGGTGAATTAGCACAAATTTCCTTTCCAAACGCCAGTCGGAGGAGGGAGTAAAGTACAAGAAGAAGAAGAAGAAGAAGAAGAAGAAGGAGGACGGATTTCACCCCCTACTCAATATAATCGTCATCCACTCACACTAAGAGAAAATATCAAACGAGATGCGCGCAGGGTGTTCCTGGGGCAACATTAGACACTAGACACTATCTACATACACTTCCACTTCCACTTCCACTTCCACTTCCATTTCTACATCCATTACCATTACCATTCCCAATTACCATCCCTGGAATATCACAATCACAAAACCAGAATAACAACTATTGTTTTAATTGCCATTAAAATGCACTCCTGTCCCGTTCAGTACAACAACGATCCAATAATACAGAGTGCGCGAGGTGCAGATTAACCGCTTACTGTGTAATAGAGTAGCAATAAATTTACCCAACTGTCATTTAGAACGAGAGAGCAACAACAAAAAACCAGCTTATTTCAATAAGACCCGCCTTCTTTTAAATCAAATTCATGCGCTACTTTTCTCCTTCGATTTTCGTACTAGATTTTTGTTGAGAACCAGAAATTATAGGAACTCACCAGACGTTATGGAGAAATTATGCCATAAAAGCAAACTCCGACTCGATTGGCCACTGTGACAGGTAATTTGCTATATTCCGGTTCAGCCTCACATCCATCAATGAATTTACTTTCAATTAGACTATGTGTCAGAAAGAGAACATTTAACATATGTCCCTGATAGAAGGAGATGCAGTAAAGCAGTGCCCCCTATTGACTGAGTTTTGTAAGCTATTTAACAGGGAGTTTTTGTTTTCCATAAACGTCGGTGGTTGTTTTCTTTCAATTTTTCCCGGTCTAATGTATTCATTGGCTTAAATGGGATGTGTCCAACAGCTGGGCGGTTGATTCATTCCACATGAATAAAAAGGAAAGATATATTATACTTGGCCGTTTGACAGTGAGTCGACGAGTGGAATAGCACGAAATTGTGGTGATGGTAAATGTGGAAAAACGATCGGGGCCTGTTTATTCACCATGTTTGTTAGTGTCGATTCGACATCGTGCCCGTTCGGTTGTCAGTTGTCAGATGTTGTTGGCTGTCGAGTTTTTGTTGACTGAAAAGGAATTTTGATTTTTTGTTTTAATTCAGTGGACTCTGATGACTGATCAATTTCGATACCTTAACCCCGATACGATAAAACATATTTAACGGAAATTATTTACCGGATATTTACCTTAAAACATCCCTGTCACTAAGCGAATATTAAACAAAAATAAAATAAAATAATATGATTGATTGAAACCAAGTGTCAAACGGATAGTGTTAGTGTATGTCAAAGAGAGATAGAAAGAAAGAAAAAAAAATTAAAGTGTCTAGTGTCAAAACGGAAATTGAAAAAATTTCAAATGCTCGTAAAGTCTAATTGTCATTAATCTTCGTTTAAACAGTTCGCGCACCTTGTGAACGCAACCCTCAAGTTGATATTGAGTTGGAATTGGCGAGTTCAAAACAAAAGAGAGAAAAAAAAAAATTAAGTTGTAAAAACGACGCTATAACGCAGCCACAATTACGGCCACCGGACGAATAACGAACGACGCCCACGGCGACAGTGACAGTGAAGGGACGACGAACACAACGGCGGCGGCAATGACTGTGCCCGTTCAACGTGGATCGATGGCGGTCCTGCAACCGCCACGGTCGCGCTTTATGATTACGGATATTTTAGCAGGTAGTGCTGCAGCTGCTGCAGCAGCAGCCTCAGCGGCGGCAGCAGCTAATGCTGCCATCAATGGCAGTGATAATTCCAATGATCATCATTTGTCGTCACATCATCATCATCATCTAAGTTCGCATCATCCGCATCTACAGCATCCGCTGGCGCATTCAATTCATGTCGGTGGTGGTGGCAGCGGTATTGGAGTTGTCAACAGCAATGGTCCCACAAATGGTCTTCACTCCCACTATGGTCATCCGCATCATCTGCAGCATCATGCGGCGGCAGCGGCAGCAGCAGCAGCAGCCGCAGCGGCAGCCGCCTACAATTCAGCGCATCGTGATCTAGATGATGACCATGATCGAGGCGGTCGTTCCCCATCGCCGCAAGGACCGCGCGATCTAAGTGTTCCGCCGGGCGGTGGAAGCAGCGGCGGACGAGCTAGTACCCACGATGATAGTGACAGCGACTCCAGCGGGAATCTGGATAGTCACAGCATTTGTAGCAATGGTGAGTTTTTTTTTTTTTTTTTTTTTTTTTTTTTTTTTTTTTTTCAATCCCAAATCTGTCATTGACCAACTGTCAACGGTCAACAGTCAATGGAATCTAATCCTTCTCTGTCCTGTTTGTCTCTGTATTTGTGTTGTAGATTTTATTGGGGGAGAGTCAGAGTTTAAATGCTTCGGACTGTAAGATGACACCTTGTTGTCAATGTGACGATGTTTTATTGTGATTCACATGTCAAGTGGCAACCGATTACAGTCGAGTGCTTGGTCCACTGAATTACAAATTTAATTCTCAATTCAATTTGATCATACTTGAGTTGAGAAGGATAAAGGTCTATTCACATAGTCCATACAAAGATGTATGTAATAACGTACGAAAGACAAGAAAAATATCTTTTACCTGCGGGGTTAGCGCTGATGTATTATTGTTCAACAGATTAAGAGGTCAATCACAGAGATATGGCTATGAGTACGATTTACGAGTACGAGTACGAGTATGATCACTTGTAACTCGACAACGGAAGTGTTACGTGATTTGATTAATTTTTTCCCTTCTCTTTTAATTTTTCACTTCGTTACAAGTAGTTAATGAATATCATGGAAACATGCAGATACAGAGATAGTTGCGAGTGCTAAGGGGGCTACGGATTAGCTTCCGAGTATTGTGTGCATGTAATGAGCGACCACTTACAATTGCTAATTTAGTTTGATTAGGTCTAACCATAGATGCAAGGTGGCAATTAATTTGATAGCAATTTAAATTGGCAATTCTCGAAACTGATTTTTAAAATGTGCGAGTAATATTCGATATGATGAGAACCCTGAGAAGCACACAGCTCTTCTCTCTTTGAAAATTTTGATATACCGCCGGCGGAATCTTAAAGTCTTCGGTAACAACTTCTAGATACTTTACGAGTATTTGAATTTTATATACATTTTGAGGTCATCGTAAGAAATATCTGTCGAGATGCTTAGACATTGCAATTTTTTTATTTCAACAAAATTTCTAACAAAGCTCGCAAGTGTCGCCAATTAAGTTTCTTGCCCAAGAACTCTGCAGTCCCATACTAGAGAGAGCAGTTTATCATAAGGCAACCCTTAATTATTCAACAAGGATTTGAAACCTTTCATATACGGACGGCAGCGGAGCTACTTCTTATCTATAAGCAGGTTCATTAAACGGACTGAACCTACTTACACAGAAATATCGCAGAAATTTCCAAAAATTTGAAAGTCGGTAGGAACCACCCGACGGCATTTGTGTGTTTCATGAGGACACCTTGATGTAAATTTCAGAAATCGGATACCAGCACTTTTCCATACAGTTTCCGTACCAAGTAGATACGAGTAAGTCTTCAAATATTTGAATGAAGTGCATTTAATTCTGCGATGCACTTGTTCCAATGTTTACAAGCAAATTGGTTTGCCTTGATTAGAAGGTCTCTCAGGTTCAACTGAATTAAAACAATAAAAATCGATTTGTGAAAGCAGCAAGTATCTATGCTGCATAGATTAGCTTTCAATACATCATCATTCATCTTAATTCTCACGAGCCACTTTACTGACGTTGGAACCATAGAAGTATAGCCAATGCTAAGTATGTCGCTTTTACTATTTAAATTACCTGAGGGGCCTGTGATGTCAGAGATTATTCATTTGCTCAATCTTTAAATTTTTAGACCTTACATACCTATTGGTCTTTAGGGCATTCATTCATACCTCAGAGTTTTTAGGTTTCGAACAATGAGTTGTTGAATCCAAAAGGTCGCGCTACTTCTGTTATGAAGATGTAGAACAAATATTAGATTTAAGTATGGAATTCGATCTGGTTCATATGACCACAACCAAATCCCAAAAAAAGAAATGCAACGGCGTTAAATCTCATGCGCAAGGTAGCCATTCGACCGAACCAATTCTCGAGATTACAAGATCACTGAGCTTCCCTTTAATAGATCAATTCCTCGACTAGCTGTGTGGCATGTGGGACAATCTTGTTGGAGCCATATATCACTGATGTCAAGTACATCCGATTCTGGCCAAAAGACAGCTCCGACGAATTCCATTGACCGTAACATAGCAATCAATTTCATCAACGAACAAATATGGTCGAATTATACTTCCGGCATGAAATCCACACCACACCATCACTTTTTGTGGATGCAATGGTGCCTCTTGAAGCACATGTGGGTTTATTGCTATCCAATAACGCATGTTTGCACGCTTTTGGCAAAGCTATTAAGCCAAAGTTACGGCGCTTTAAACGTTCAAAAGGCTTCAGTTTTTGAGTAAATTGAATCTTGTAAGGGTGAAGACCAAAATCTTTTCGCAAAATTCTCCACAATGTGGGCTAAGAGATTCCCAAACCATGTGATGGATGTACATAGAATCGATTAATTCAGCTCATTTTGAACAGTAGCATTTACTTCTGCGGTATTTTCAGCACTTTGACCGGTGCATTGTCTCACTGGCAAAAGAACATTCAACAGTGAATGCTTTAACTCGAATTTATTCACTATATGAAGCAGTGCTTACCTGGTGGAATGATTGTTAGGCTTTATAGAAATACCTACTTAACTAGGTTTAGGCGCCTTTTTATATTCTAAAGCAACTTGAAGATGTAACAAGCTTTGATCAGATTGGTCTCTGTCACTTTTTAATTAAGAAATGTCGTTAAACTGATATGTGATGTGAGTATATTGTGAAGGAATGAACCTTGGTCTAGACCTAGGTATAGCTGGATGTATATGAGATACGTCATAAGCGCGTGACAAACGTGGGAATTATTTATGAAAAATGAAGTGAGGATGACTCATTTATGGAATCCAACACAAGAAACTTTATAATATAATTACTTCGCCATTCCTATCCCATCTTGGGGAATGAAAGTCTGGTTTAAGTGAAAGTGGCAATATTGTCGAAGCTAGAGGGATAAACAACCGTCTACAGCAGTGTTTAATTGTATTTGGAAATACTATAGTGAAAACGAACGTATATAGGAGGGGAATTAATCGACTGAGTAGCCGCTGTAAATTCCGATATTCGCATCAACTTAAAGGTTGATTTCACAGGCGTTTAGGCAGCTGAATAGATTTTTGGTTAATAAAATCTTTGTGACAGCAGCCGCCGAAGAAGATCATACGGAAAAAGGTATCGGAAAGGTTGTAGACCTTGTGCGACAGACTGTACAGAATCGCTATGGTTGACTTTGACAACATAGAAATGTCTCTGTCTGGATTAAAAAAATATAAGGATGTTCTTTACACTGTCACAACAGTCTTTTATTAATAGTAAGTCTCCAGTCAAGATGTTGTAAATGGTGATTCCTTTAGAGGTACTTTTTCTATTGAGGATTCCATGAGAGATCACACATGCGTCGTGTTACAGTGATATGGTAATTTTATTCAGTATTATTTGGCATTTTATCAGGAAAACACACAGCCTCTACAAATTATTCAGCTGTATTACGAAAATCAGCATTCTAAGACGAATGTGTTTCGTTCGCTTAGAGCAACTTATGGTCCACATAATCAGCCTACCGAACTCACATACCCCTGTGCCATGCGAATTTTGAAACCTAATTTTCATTATTGGATAATATGGGACTAAAAAGACCACATTTAGGGCGTAGTGAAGAAAATATAGTGACGATAGCAGAGAGTGTGATAAATCGATTCGGAGTCGTTCTCAACAGATTAGCTCGTTGTTTGCTACAATTTGGCATATTTTAGGCAGGGATCTTGGTTTAAAGCATGAAACTGAAGCCGACTGACTTACCGAATCGTCTCCGTTTCAGTCATTGGTCTCTTGAAAGGAGATCCATTGCTTTCTATTAAAAGCCCGTGGTTTCGATGACATTTGGTTCAAACAGGATGGCGTCACCTGCCACACAAAGACCGTGAAACTATGGCTTTATAGCGAGAAGGATTTGGTGAAAAGCAAATTTCTAGATCATGTAACATCACACCTCTATAATTTTCCTTCCTTTATGGGTACATAAAGGCCAAAGTCTACATGACAAAGTCGCAGTTGCGACGGATATTTGACGGAAGAAATTTTCAAAAAGTAAAGAAGACAATACGAGGGCGGGTCAATAAGTCCGTGACTTTTTGAATTTCTGACCTCTTTACTGAAACAGCAACACTGCTCCTGTCAACAGGCATCTGTCAGTTGACTCCTGTCAAAATTTAAACTTGCTGCGTCAGTTAGTTTGTGTTTGACAGCTATTTTTATCAGACTACTCACTAATTTGAGGAGAAAATGGAAAAAAGTGAATTTCGTGTGCTTATTAAGCATTATTTCTTGCGAAAAAAAACCATTACCGAGACCAAGGCTAAGCTTGATAAATACTATGGGGACTCTGCACCATCGATTTCAATGGTAAAAAAGTGGTTTACTAAATTTCGTTGTGGCCGTACAAGCACTTAAGATGCCGAACGTCCTGGGCGCCCAGTTGAGGTCTCTACACCCGAAACAATCGAAAAAATTCACGATATGGTGTTGGCCGACCGAAGATTGAAAGTGCGAGAGATTGTGGAAGCCGTAGGGATCTCGCATGGCTCAGTGGTTTCAATTTTGAATGATCACTTGGGCATGAGAAAGCTTTCCGCAAGATGGGTGCCGCGTTTGCTCACAGTCGACCACAAACGCAATCGTGTAACAACTTCAGAGGAAGGTTTGGCGTTGTTTAATCGCAATATGGAGGAGTTTTTGCGCCGTTTTGTAACCGTGGACGAAACATGGATCCATCACAACACACCAGAGAACAAACAACAGTCAAAACAGTGGGTTTCTAAGGGTGAATCGGCGCCAAAGAAGGCCAAGGTGGGTTTGTCAGCCAATAAAGTTATGGCGACTGTTTTTTGGGATGCACGCGGGATAATCCACATTGACTACCTTCAAAAGGGAAGAACAATCAATGGGGAATATTATGCCAACTTATTGGACCGATTCAATGACGATTTGAAAAAAAACGACCTCATTTGGCCAAGAAAAAAGTTCTTTTCCACCAAGACAATGCAACACATGTGCAGTTGCCATGGCAAAAATCCATGAATTAGGCTATGAATTGCTCCCTCATCCACCCTATTCTCCAGACTTGGCTCCGAGCGACTACTTCTTGTTCCCAAACCTGAAGAAATGGCTTGGTGGAAAAAGATTTGACTCCAATGATGAAGTCATCTCGCAAACAAAGGCCTATTTTGAGGACCTCGACAAATCATTTTTTTTGGAAGGGATAAAAAAATTGGAGAAGCGTTGGATAAAGTGTATAGAGCTCAAGGGAGACTACGTTGAAAAATAAAATTATTTTTTTATCAAAAAATCTGTGTTTTAATCCAAAAGTCACGGACTTATTGACCCGCCCTCGTAGCTTTTCTGTATGATTATAAAAATTTCCCGATAAGAAGAGTACTTTCAGATCACTCTTTACATCAAGTGAAACATCTAAACACCCGGAAAATTATGCATTCGATTCCGAATTTTATTCATTACATGTACTCATTTGCGACAGTACTTTCACTTTCTAAATTCGTATTTGCGTGCAATACCCTAGCTGTCGGTCCACTGAACGGTCAAATATACCTATAGTTGATGCAGCAGAATCTTGTGCACCTATAATATAAGCCTCTCTGTGAAGGACTAGAAGTTTAGTCATACTTCCAAGTGTTAGGACGGCGTTATTAAACAATGAAAGGTCTCTTAAAGAATAGCACATACTCTGTGTTTTTCCCAGCTATTAGCTCCGTCCTTACACCTCATCATCTCATTATTTCTAGCTAACCAAATTCAGTCTTTTGATTAGAACAAGAATCCGCCTGCTACAAAACTTTGCAAAACATTCCAAAACATTTCTATGCCTGCATATTGGAAAACCTTAAGACGCTGCGCATCATGCTTACCATCCGTCTTATCTTATCTGTCGGCGGTAGGGTAGGGAATCGAAATGGTCATGGAGTTCTAATTAATATCGTAGCTCCACGGCTCTCATTTGCACGTTTCAAACCAAGGTAACCAACTAATGACCGCCACTCGATGGATGTTGACTTCTTTATCCATTACTCATTAACATTGAGTGATACATTTAGATAAAGACTGACTGATTGTACTACAAAAAGCAAGACGTACTCGTTAGATTGTGCATTCGTTGAATATGGTTTTATCGTCTCTAAGTTACTCAAGCTATTCCCTTGCTCGATTGCTGTAATAAATAGCTTACAACTCCGAGTCAACTTGTTTAAGCCAGCTCCTAGGTTACTTTCTTACTTAGATGCAACTAAAGTTTGTGGTGAATTTATACCCCCATTAAGAGGCTTTTCAGCTAGCGGAATCTTTAGAAAACTGACTCCAATGAAACTGACTCTAAAATGGTTAGTAAACTATGCGCTAGCTTAAGCGAGGTTTTCGTCAAAATTGAACACTCTTTAGACTTGACACCTATTTGGTCTACAGCAAGTCAGTTTCTCCCGAATTTTTTCGGCCAATTCGATATCGTTGTACAGATTTAAAAGTGCGATGTTATACTGCCTTCTCCACATGCCATTAACATCTTCACAAAAGTCAATGCCTCTGCGAAATACAAGTATAGTAGGACTAGGATCTGATGGAGACTCCCATTAGACTTTCTTGGTAAGGACTTGTAGCTCAATTGCGTTGCTGAGACAAATGAACTACGATTGGCAAGTGTAGCTCATAGTTACATTTCCGATGAGACGTCATTATCAGATTTTATAAAGGAGCCAAGGTAGACAAAGTCGCTGAATAGCCGAAAAGAATAGGCCAGACATTCTGTCGACTCGCAGATGTTGTTCTTTCCTTCTTGTCAACAACAGATACCCAGTTTTGATCTTATTCAGTGGTAAACTAATTTTTTCTACTTCTGGTGCTGTTAAGGACCTAGCATGACATCGCATAACTTTATCTAAACTTTTCTTTGGCCTTTGATCCTCGGTAGCGCTACATGTGAATTTTTGAAACAGTCAACTTTTCGCATCGTAATTCTACACGAAAACTAGACACGTTTCTGAAGAACTTATCTGTATACTGGCTTCCTTAAGGCCCCGAAGTCAACTAAAGTTGGTGAGTATCGATCAGGACTTCTCCCGTTTTGTCAAGGATCTGCCTTAGTGTGAGTATTTAGATAAGTGAGGATTTACTCAACCTAAAACTTGACTGATAGTTGATAAATATTTATAAGCGCTCACAAAACCCGATAGATGCGCTGTTAAGGAGGTTAAGGATTTCACAATTGAAGCAGCATTTTTTTGTGGATTTAAAAACTGACCCTAACGATGAAATAAGCCAGTGTATGCTGCCTAACAAGTCAACCAGCTCTGTATCTAGTTGTTGTGACACCTTCTTTCTATTTTTTATTGAGGCTTCCGATTGATGTTTCTGGAGTAGGTTTTCTCTATTTCCTCGATCGCTTGCTTCTTCTACTTAACATATCTGTATTATATTATATAGTTACATGTCAGACTACAAACCGTTAAGCTTCCTATGGCCTGTTCACTTCTAAAATGCCTATGAAAGCAATACAATATGTAGGGGCACATTTGTGAAGACTTTACCACAGCCATACTCTGTTTTGTATTCGAAGATCCTGATTGTCAAAACCTAGGTACTCGTATTTACCCAACATTTTAGCAATACTTGTCACCTTCAGTTAACCCTCTTATTGGCAAAATAATTTCACTTTGGCTACGCTTCCTTCCTGGAATTTCTTAACAAGCACCCACTAGTTATTTTTTATTTGATTTTTAATGAATCCATCACCACCCTGATCACGTCTCTGTCCACCCAAAGTCTTGTCAAACACAATCAAGTGTAATCACCGTCCAAATTGTTAACAATTTCTGTCATAATTCCAATTCAAGAAGAGTGAAGGGGGCTATTAGTACAGACAAGGTAACAACAAGATAGACAAAGTCTCTCAATACCAACGACAACAACAAGTAACCAGTTTCATTGAGAGAAGGCGCAAAGCGCCTTCGTTATGTCGTTAGCAAACCACGCTTAACCGTTTCTAAATCGACAACAATGCCTATAATTGATGAAATCGCATTAAATGCGTCCAAAACTAATTTACTGATCACTGCCACCACAATGTCTGTCAGAATAGATCTTCGATCGTTAACAAGAAGTCACATGCAACAACAAATATCCATGAATACAGGGCGGTTCCAAATTCTTCTACAGTACAGTAGACATTGATATAAGAAAATTTAAAAAAAAAAAGATAATTTCTTTTTGTATTTGTAACACGATCAATGGATATGAAGACGTTAGGCACAAAAACATCTCGCAACAAGCCTCGTTAGCTTTTGTATCTATAGATAGTCTTTAATATCTATAGCTGTCATATGGCATATGTCATCTAACCTGTAACAACAGCAATTGTGACAGTAATGTGATTTGTGGTAAATATCATCGGTATCTATGGGATACAGCCTAGTCTATACGGTATTCGTATGCCACATGCTTTGTTGTATTTAATTTGTTTAGGCACTTTTCTCCATGCGCAATTAATGCCTTTAAAATGCGTGAAAATGATATTGTGTGACCATAAATGCGACAGCAACCGAACAATTTTGAGTTTCATCATCCAAAATGATTTGCCAATTTTCAAAACTACCCATAGAGCCGTTGTATCTACGAGCGTATACAGATGCAATTGGACTATTGTATGCGTTTCTACAGAGTTATATTTACAATTGGATAAGTTTTTTTTTGTTGTTGAAGGGGGAGGTTAGAAAAAAAGTCAAATGTTTGGCCAGTAAATTTGTTGAAAATTGATGTGTAATTCCGGAAAAGCGGCATTAACTGCTCCGCATACAGTTAAAGCTGGTCCGGACGACGAACATTCAATTTACGGCGATCATTTGGAAAATTGTGATAATCAACTGACTGTCAGGTGTGTTGGTTTTGTAACAGTTTACACGCTACTGATTCATTTTCGTTCTTGCCAAGGGAAAAGATGTTTTGAGTTTTAGAAATTTGCGCGACAAATTGATGTTTTTTGTTCGCGATTGGGAGCAGTTTATGACACATTGTACGGCCCACGAAGCCTAGACTATGTATTATGGTTTGATTCTGATGCACTTGAGTTGTACATGTACAATCTGATTATAAAAATGTATTGTGACTGAAAAGAAAAGGCTCTACTGTAGAACCTGATGGCATTCCACATCATAAACGAGGAAAAAAACTTCTTTGGCATATTGTATAGAAATGACTTGTGATTTTTCGGCCAATCATCACGTTCGTTCTGCCCTGTTGGACTAGAACCGAATTTCATCGATAATTTCTGCGTTCTTCTACGTAGTACAGGGATGATTAAGACCTTAAAAGAAAAAATGAAGCTTTTTTGCTCAATTTTGCATTGATGAACGAGCATTTGGCTGCCTGTTTAGGTGGACGGAATCGTTGGTTCTCTTCAGAGTTCATTGTTTAATGTTCTTCTTTCTCTAGGTGGTTCTAGAGGATGGAATGGATCCGGACCTTTACCAATTGCTCTCTCTATTTAGCTCTTTTTTTTACACTAAACGTCTCCAATTATAAACACAAAATCCGCTGGGTTCCCTTTCCACATAAGGCGAGGTAATGGTCTTAAAAGTACTTCTGGGGGGAGCAATGCTGCTCGTTCGTCCACGATGTCTTTGCTAAAATTGAAAATGAGTTCTAGACAAAGTCAATGTCGCTGTAATAGCCGAAAAGTTTGTAGTTATACCATCTCCTCGAAATTCGTTTTGAACGCATACGAGAAGCAACCGAAACAACCAAAGACGCCTTCAGTAAAGCTCTTGCTTCCGTGCCGAACTGTAGGGCTGATTTGGTAAGAGGTAAGACAAATTATTTTACCACCTCAGGGTTAAAGTTTTCCACGATTTCGAGCTCTTCAAGTCATTGATTGTCAGAGTATGCCAATAGTTGCACAGATATTTGAAATGTTGTGCCTATGTTTGCTTTTGCAGCCTCAACGGTCTTATTCTTGGCCGAAAGCACGAAATTGTTGTCGATCATCGTCCACTCTAAAGGGTTTCTTCTACATGACAGTGGAATGCTTATAATCCTCGCCGTTTGCACAATTTGCAGTTGTATTCCTACGACTTAACTTTCTGTTCACTACTTGGCAAGTCTAGAACTTCTGGACATGATTTTTGTAGAAACACCATGGTCTCCATGGTCTCGATTGAGTCATAATTTAATTTTTCTTCGATCTTCTTGACTTTAGTGCAGACGAGTAGTCGAGATACTCACATTCGCGCTTTGACTAAATCTGGATAGTAGTCTCTACCAAAATTGGCTCCTAGAAACATTTGAACTTTCAGGATCGGTGGTTGATTGCAATGGAATCAATCTGAGAACAAGTTTGATATCTACGTCACTTCCAAATCTGTTGTGGGAAACAACATGCTAGCTATATGGCATTTCGCCAAGTTTCCGACTCGATTAGCTTCAGATCATTTCCAAATTGGTGTCGGGTGGTCTGTTTTTTTAACTATGCCGTCTAGTTAACTCTGTTTCCTCTCACCAAAGGTGATCTTAAGGTCATGTTAGGAGACCTGCTCGTAGACACAATCTTGAGCGCATATTAGGTTTATTTTGATGAAATTTCTTCTGACACGGATTGGCAAATCCACATGGCCAAATAGGCGCTACTTTCTTACGTCCGGCTCATCCCATTGTAGTTCAGGGATTCGAGAGCTGTTCGCTTCGTTGGATGTGGGCTGATAAGGTTTCGAGTACTAGGGTTTTCGTTTGTGGGAGTCGTCAACAGTAGTTTGCTCATATTCGATGTTGTTTGTCTTTTCACAAAGTATAGTATTTTACGTGGTCGACACAGCACCCACACTTTGAGATTCAGATCTTTTAGAATTCCTTGGTGCCACTTACAATTTTCTTTCTTGACAATCATGTTAAGATGTCGGAACTATAGCTTCCTCCAACGAAACATTCGTATTCGGCTTGGTCTGAATCATATGTGTGCTCTAAATTTCAGTCAGCTGTGCTTGTGCAAAAATCCGAGAGCTCCGATTCATTTGTGACACTGGTCTTCCCATAGATCAGCTGTTTATGTTCAGTAACACGCCTGTTGAGTTTGATTAATTCAGAGTTTTCCACAGTCCAGTCCAAAGTATCCCTGAACGACTTTAAGATATCAGATTTCTGTTATAGAAGTGGCGAGGAAACAACAAATCTTAGTTCAATGTCAGTTCAAAGTCTAAGATGTTGCCTATCTTTGTTCTTCTATGCATGCATAATTAAATAAAAACAAAACCTGATCATCTGCAATCTTTTTCAACTTCAAAGAACTTATAAGTATGGAATGGAAGTTACCAATTGTATTACGAGTATATGCACATAATAACGCAGTGATATTTGTCACCTCTATATGCCTCATTACCTTAACATAAGCTGATATCCCTTCAAAGGGACTCCACAAGCTAGCGCCGCAAAGTACCTATATCTAGAAACAACACTTTAGCAATTCACTACACTTATAGAATTTTATTGTCATGCAATTGACCGCAGGAGTTACATTGATGGTACGTACTATTACCACTGCCACTACCACTAAGAGTTCTCTTCATACACTGACTCACACCTGGTACAACAAGAAATACCTCAAATAGTTATGTATATCATCTAAAGCAGACATTTAGATCGATCGTTTTACATCTTTCTTTTGTCGGTAGAGATGCCGCTCTGCAGATTCTTTTCTAAACAGCACTTTGCTTCTTTGCTTACTCGTATACGGATGTGTTACATAGGACTACGTATTGCACTTTTATTCATTTTGAGCCTTTATACCCCGATGGTACGTAACGTACGTACAAGTAGTCGATTTTTGTTGCGGTCTTCATAGGCATTGTGTTCTGGCCGCAAAAAGACTTCAAGATTGTAACACAATGCACAATGCAGATACTTGGGTTACGGATACTGCTGCGGATTTGTTATACTCATACTGCAAATATTCAGTCCCCAGGTGCACGCACTTAATTAGTTCATTTACCACATCTGTATGTATGTTATGTAAACGTTTGGAGTAACTTTCAGAGGAAAATAGACTCCACAATGCCGCATCAACGTGGTTCATATTTGCATTAACCCTGCCGGAATGGAAATTATTCAAATAAGTCTTCCAAATTAGGAATCTCCAGATGAGTTATGTGAGTCAACACATCCACTGTATGTTTTAACACCTCTTCTTAAACGTATAATCGCAGTGATTTATTACCATCCAAATTACATATAGACGTTATGTAATTATGTATCTTAAAGATACTTTAGCCAAATTAAATGGTTAAAATTTAAATTCCCAGATAGGAATAGTATTCATTGGTGTGCAGGTGTTTTCGTTTTTTTGGGCATTTTTATGGGAAATTTATTCAAAACGGGGCATTGCATGGGATCGGGATACGTTTTTGAAGATTGAGTTTCTCAAGTGTGAACATAAAAATAAAAATTCTTTCGACGTGGTTATCTTAACATTAATGGGATGACGGACAGACGTCTAATCTAAGGGTAGCCGTAATTTCATGCATCGATTGATGTGGTTTGAAGTGACCATTAGAATAGCTTGTGTGCATTGGAACTCAGACGGACTGTGTTATGACAGTTTTTTATAATGAATTGTACAATAATTGGAATAGACGTATTCTGTAGATAAGTTCAAATGAAGTAGAGATGGATCAACTCAAGGGCAGACTATGCACTTGCATCTAGAAGTGAACTTTAATCACCTTACCATCGCTAACCACAAGTCGATGAGTTAAGAAAGTGTTTCATTAATATTGCTTACAAAATATTCTCTATTCTTTCGTAAAGAATTTGTTGAGGATTCGCTGGGCAATCAGTGGGCAATCGCTGGGCATCCGCTGGGCATCCACTGGGCATTTACAGGGCATTCGCTAGGCATTCGCTGGGCATTCGCTGGGCATTCGCTGGGCATTCGCTGGGCATTCGCTGGGCATTCAGTGGGCAATCGCTGGACATTCGCTGGGCATTCGCTGGGCATCCGCTGGGTATTTACTGGGCATTCGCTAAAAGTTCGCTGGGCATTCGCTGAGCATTCGCTGGGCATCCGCTGGGCATCCGCTGGGCATTCGCTGGGCATTTACTGGGCATTCTCTGGGCTTTCGCTGGGCTTTCGCAGCGCATTCGCTGGGCATTCGCTAGAAGTTCGCTGGGCATTTGCTGGACATTCGCTGGGCATTCGCTAGAAGTTCGCTGGGCATTCGCTAGAAGTTCGTTGGGCATTCGCTGGGCATTCGCTGGGCATTCACTGGGCATTCGCTGGGCATTCGCTGAGCATTCGCTGGGCATCCGCTGGGTATTTACTGGGCATTCGCTAAAAGTTCGCTGGGCATTCGCTGAGCATTCGCTGGGCATCCGCTGGGCATCCGCTGGGCATTCGCTGGGCATTCGCTGGGCATTCGCTGGGCATTTACTGGACATTCTCTGGGCTTTCGCTGGGCTTTCGCAGCGCATTCGCTGGGCATTCGCTAGAAGTTCGCTGGGCATTCGCTAGAAGTTCGTTGGGCATTCGTTGGGCATTCGCTGGGCATTCGCTGAGCATTCGCTGGGCATCCGCTGGGCATTCGCTGGGCATTTACTGGGCATTTGATAGGCATTCGCTAGGGATTCGCTGGGCATCCACTGGGCATTTACAAGTCATTCGCTAGGCATTCGCTGGGCATTCGCTGGGCATTCAGTGGGCAATCGCTGGGCATTCGCTGGGCATTCGCTGGGCATTCGCTGAGCATTCGCTGGGCATCCGCTGGGCATCCGCTGGGCATCCGCTGGGCATCCGCTGGGCATCCGCTGGGTATTTACTGGGCATTCGCTTAAAGTTCGCTGGGCATTCGCTGAGCATTCGCTGGGCATCCGCTGGGCATTCGCTGGGCATTTACTGGGCATTTGATAGGCATTCGCTAGGGATTCGCTGGGCACTCGCTGGGCACTCGCTGGGCATCCGCTGGGCATCCACTGGGCATTTACAGGTCATTCGCTAGGCATTCGCTGGGCATTCGCTGGGCATTCAGTGGGCAATCGCTGGGCATTTGCTGGGCATTCGCTGGGCATCCGCTGGGCATCCGCTGGGCATCCGCTGGGTATTTACTGGGCATTCGCTAGAAGTTCGCTGGGCGTTCGCTAGAAGTTCGCTGGGCATTCGCTGAGCATTTGTTAGGCGTTCGCTAGGTATTTGCTGGCCATTCGTTGAGCATTCGCTGAAGATTCCTGGGCAATTCATATACAAAGCTAGCCTTTGCCGGACATTCGCTGGATATTTCGAAAAATTGATTAAATTTAGCATTGTGTTGCAATGTGAACTATACAGCCATACCTTATAGACCTCCTAAGCCTCTTCTCAAAAAAAGCAGCTGATTAGCTGGACTCGATTGGCAGTAGTGTGCTAAGCGTCATGCAGGGTAATTTGCAAACTTCCTAGAAACCAAGCCGAACCTTAGACTATTAGAATCTTAAATACAGAAAATAATGAGAACCGGACTTAAAGGGTTTTTTGTTAGTAGGGATGTCATTGTACCGTTGTAAATGTAAACGTACTCGTATCTACACATGAAAGTCTTCTCGAATATCAATAAATCGGTGGGACATTGTCACAGAGTGACTTCTTTGTAATGATCGTTGGTAGATCGTACAACTATAACAGTCCTTCCTTCCCATTCGAATAACTTAACAACTTCTAATGATCAATCAACTGGATAATGCTTCGAATTTAATTAAAACGAAAACCAAAGACCCTATTCACATGTCGAACACAAATCGTCTAACAGGAACATGTCAATCTTTCGTCAGATATATTACAAAATTACAACTACAAACTCTCTACAGTAAAATGTCGTTGACATTTGCCTCATGCAACGGAAATGTCAACATCAACATACGAGTACCACTGCTGACCAAGGAATAGGAAAATCAAATATCAAAAATACAATCTCCAATCCAATGCAACAAACAAAAACAAATTCAAAACTAAAAATCAAATTCGAATTGAATCTCAAAAGACGACAAATAAAAACGAGAAAATGCCAAGAAAACTGCTCTCATAATCTGATTACGAGATTAATGTCTTAGGCATATCACCGAATTGATCGTAACGTGGCAAGGTAGTAAGGAGAGCCTTAGAATTCTCAATGCACCAGTACCATCGTCGTCGTTGTCGTCGTTAAAGTCACACAAAAAAAAAAAACCAAAACAGTTTTCATAACGGCTTAGCGATCCCAACTAACAAAAGGAAATAAAAAAAAATAAAGATCAAGACAAAAATATACTGACGTACACGTCTGATATCTATTTAATCTCTCACGATCGATAATTTGTTGCACAAAATTGTCGATGTTGCTTAGCTTAGCAACAAAGTGTCCTGCACTCCTTTTGAAGAAGAAGTGAAGAAATGCACACCAAGGCTTAAGATCGATCGATTAAACGCTGACGATCGGTGGCAGTAATACGTTTAACTTTGCATTTGAAGTATATTTTTTGTAATTTATTTACGTAAGTCCAGATTGCAGAGTCTAGAGTGTTCAGATGGTAATTAATGTGTCCCACTGGATCTCTGAGAACAATAAAATTTTAATAGATACGAAAAGACCGAGACAAAGACAGGGTAGAAGACAACCCAAGAGGGTGATAATAATTGCCAAATGTAAAATCCATGTTCGAGAGAAATTTATATCACAAAAGACGAGATACTGCTCCTCCTACTCTCAGTAAGAATTTATAGTACTCGTACTTCTATCTACAGCTACACAAACACAACACATACGAGTACTCATACGATACCACGAGTATCGTGGAATGTTGAATACTGAAGTTTGGTATTTGTTTTACAAAATATCCACAGCCTCGTCGGATAAATGGCAAACCAAACACGGATAAAGGGGCCAAACGAACGGATAGAGGAACCACGGAAAGACTTGATCTCAATTAAGCTGCAGAGCAGCTCGTGTCTAAATGAATTTTGTTCGTCTTTTGTGCCATGTGCCAGGCTGGTTTTTATCGCTTTGCAGCACCTTCGCCACGAGACCACAACCATCGGTTCAGATCTACACTTGGTCTGGTTCACGTTCAGTACCGGGTCGGGTCGGGTAGTATACCGAAAGCACAGAGAGAGAGCCGATAAAAGCGAACGTAAACAGGCAATTAATAAATGAACGAATATTGGCCAAGCGATGTACAGGCGAATAAAACGAGTTTTCGCACAGCACAACAACCGACAAACAACATCCGATGGATGTGTGAAGATGATGGAAGCTGATTCGGATTTGGTCACCTCAACAAGAAATCTCTACCATGGCATACGAGTAGGTATATGAGTATGTTCCTGTTCTTGACATGGAGATATGAGTGCTTTCCACACTGAGTCTTTGTAGGAGGTTGATTTTTGTTTGTGTGTGCTGTTGGTTTGTTTTTTGTGTTACAAAATACTTTTAAAGCCAACAAAATAGAATAGTTACTTGTTGTAGATACCACTTAATTACACCAACTAAATGACGATAAAATTCAACATAATTCATTTAGTTGACACAGATATTGACTGGAACGCCAAATGCCAAATGTAACGCACATACCAAGTCGACAACGCGACGCCAAATTGCCAATAACAAATTACGTTCAGACACGTAGTACGAGTATCTATCAGATACGAGTACGAGTACATATGAGTATATTCGTACTACTGCGAGTGGCCATATAATTGGTACCATTATCGCATTTAACACTGCTTAATGCTGTTTAGAAGCAATTTGCATATCGAATAATGTACTTAAGTATCCACTCATGTGTATATGTGTATTTTAGACACAATAAGCTCATACTTTAACTAAGTTTTATGGTAACATACCTACTCGTAAGTGCTGCAGTGCTGTTTTTTTTTCAAGCTTTTCGAACTGATGATGGCTAATTATTGGCAATCAGAGGTGTGGATATAATCATAAAACTCATGTTATTGTGTTTTTCTTGTCTTGTCAGTGAGCTTTGGTTGTGCGACGGTTATGACAGCAAATATTCATGTTTGTTGGGGTTAATTTGTTAATTTGTTGGGGTTACTAGTTCAGCGTTTAAAATGCACACCTCGTGGTGTCTGTCATCGGACAAATGTGCAATGTATGGAGTTCATTATCTTAGATTTATGAGTCTATCTGAACCAGTAGCAAGAGAAATCTTATTGCAACCAGTATCTTTGCGAACATTTCCTAGAGGACGTTTGGAATGCAAACAAATTAAAGTAGCAAATATTGCCATTGCATTAAAAAAGTATCCTTTAGCATGCCAACATTCTGAGACCCAGCGCAACTGATGTGCACCTTTTTAACTTGTCTGAAAGTCATACTACAAATCAACTCTGTAAAAAGAAAAAAGTCCTGTGTCAGTATTTCTAAGAATCCGGTTAAGTCTAACCTCTTTCAAGCTCGGCTTGTTCTTTTTTCGAGTTCAGGAGATGATGAGTGATGCCTTTATGAGAAGATGCCTTTATGGTTGAAATTGTTAAAGGGAACGTGTGTGGTGTGAACGAAAACCTGCATTCGGAGACATTCTCAGCCATCTTAACCTCCGAAAGACACTTTTCGCTGAGGCATTACACTGTATGTTGATTTGCGTTCAAGTACTCATGAAGCCTTTTGGTAGATTTTTCCTACCTTCTTGCATCAAAGTGGCAATATTTCATAGATTCAGGGGAAGTCAGTATGATACCATCCCGAGTAGCGTCCTGGTGTTATATTGCCCATCAGCATGTTAATAAACTTGAGAATCATTTCGGTGGATGTACTTTGCAATTCCTCACTCATTAGGATTTCAATGAGAATGAAATGTCTTCTAATGGCACATAGTAGCACGCATTCGCACAGCATGTGTTCTGCAGATTCACTGTCTTCTAAAGGCGACATTCAGTTTCTTAACTAATCCTAAGACCACTCGAGTGATATTCAAGCTTCAAGACTCTCGAAGAGCCGGTATATTTTTTTTGCAGGCTATACACACTTTATTCACCCAACTTTTGGTGCATGAACTTATTCCTCAATTCGAGATGCAACAGAAAGGTGGTTAGTTGAACCTTTTTTATCCGGCATCATCATCTCTAAGAAAGTTGCTGAGGAGTATTAAAGTTGTGTGGCAGCGATTTGTAGGGAAGCAGGTTTGAGCTTAATGCTTCCGTTGCATGAGAAGTTTCGATGGTTGTTGTCTATGGTTTGGCAGCTGTCAATGTCAAACTGTTTTGACATTTTTGTTCAATAAAGTTTGACAATTCATCATGAATCGTTTTACGCCAGAACAACGCTTCCAAATTGTGGAAATTCACTTTGAAAAAAATAAATCTGTTCGTGAAGTTCATAGAGCACTTCGTCAATTTTACGGTCAACATAGTCGGCCTAGTGACCAAGCAATTTGTGCAGTTATTGATCGTTTTCGCACTCATTTTACTCTTCTCGATTCAAAACCACCAACAATACAAAGAAATGTGCGTATCGAAGAGAATATTGCTGGTGTAGCGCAAAGTGTTGAAGAAGACGTCGAAATGTCGATTGACGCCGTTCTCAACTTGTTGGCCTTTGTTCATCGACTATGTGGAAAGGATCTTGACTAACGTGCCTATAAAATACAGCTCGTGCAAGCATTAAAGCCAAATGACCATCGTTCACGTCGCATTTTTGCTGATTGGGCTTATTTGAAACTGGCCGAAGATGAACATTTTTATCGAAGAATTGTCTTTGGTGATGAAGCTCATTTCTGGTTAAATGGCCATATATGGAGCGAAGACAGTCCTCAACTGTTAAAATTGACTATTTGGTGCGGTTTACACGCTGGCGACATCATCAGTCCTTATTTCTTTCGAAATGGGGAAGGTGCTGCCGTTACGGTGAATGGCGAGCGCTATCGAGCCATACTGACTCATTTTATGTTTCCAAAAATTAATCAGCTAAACATCGAAGGTATTTGGTTCCAACCATCAATTTATTGCAAAATCAATTTGGTGTCAACTATATTTCCAGAAGAGGTCCTGTTAACTGGCCGCCTTGTTCGTGCGACTTAACGCCTTTCGATTATCTTTTATGGGGCTATGTTAAGTCATTGGAACCAAATATTCAAGCCACCATTGACGCCATACGGCCAGATTTATTGGATAAGTAGTAAAAAATTGGACTAATCGAATGGACCATGTAACTCGTAGCCATGGCAAGCTTATGCCAAAAATCATATTTAAAAAATAAATGCCATAAAATTATCTACCGGAATATAATAATAAAAAATTCATTCCGATAATATTTCTGTCTTGTATTATTATTTAAAGCTTTTAAGCTCTTAAAAAAACACCCATTATATGGATGGGTCGCCTCTTGTTGCTCCTCCATGTTCAATTTGAAAGACCCTACCCTATCCCAACAGCCTTCCGACATTTTTATTTTAGCAATAGATACTTCCCCCTAATCCGGTGTCGACTTTGGATTTTTGGAACCACTTGCTACTTTTAGATTTCGATATCGTGTTTTGGAAGTCTTATGCGTGTAGGTAATGATATTGATTATCATCGGCATAGCCAATCGCTTTTTAGTCTTTTAAACAAGAAAGCGCAGACGAGGTCAAAGAACACCTTGCGGATAGCTTTTGGCTGCTGAAATAGTGATTAATGTCTCACGGCCTCCAGTATTACTGCCACACACAACTCCGAGATACTTAAGAAATAGTTAAGAGACAATCGCATGTCCCTTAACTCTAATCGTAATCGTTTCGCCTCGGTTTTATGATCAACGAGTTACAAACAGGTTCTAGTTAACTAGCAATGCACAATTGCAATTGTGTGCAGTAGAGTTGAACCACTTCCAGTATTTTGCCACAACCATCACTCCAATGTTATCAGCAAATTCGGTTATCGACACTTCGAATGGAATCACTAGGCTTCAAATAATATTGTTTCACGGAGGTCCTAAGACTGAGCCTTGTGGCACACCGCCTGTAAGAGGATTCCAGTTGAAAAATATCTCGTTATCATTTCTCGGACACACGAGTAGTGCAGTGTGTCAATAGACAAGGACGGTTCACAGTCCGTTTCGAATTTGTCGAATTAAAGGTGTTTCTCACGTCATGGCTAATAATCGCGCTGTATTTCTAGGTGCAGGATCTGCTCTGTATAGGCTCTTGAACACTCTGGTAAGAGTGTATTGAAACTGATCCGCTTAAAGATTTTTATGGTTGTATCAAGCAAACAAATAGGACGATAGGACGCAGGATCGTTTGACTTACCTTTTTCCTTTGCCAATAGTATTAGCCACTGGCTCTTCTAAACAAAAATGCCCTCTTGAAGAACGCTCTAAATATTTTGAAAAATAAACCCTGCTGCGCTTTCATAGCAATCCTTAAGGTTTATTTTTAATATAATCCAATCCGGGTGTTTTAACAATTCTACGCCTGTAATCATAATTATGGAGATGCTGATCTGATAAATTTGATTAACCGGTACCCCCTTTTCTAGGCGGGCAACTTGGCGTTTGTCAATATCGTGACTTAGCCGAGTGCGTTTACTAAACTCAATAGCTTGAACGATTAATGATTTCCGACCTTCCGAATCGTCTCCCCCTTGAAAAGCTTCGAGAAGATCCACTGTTTCCACCCCAAGATGTTCAAGAGCTGCAATTGCATCCAAACAAAACAACGGTTTGGTGTGATTTATAGGCTGTTGGAAGTTGAAATCATCGGACGATATTTCTTCTAAAACCGAGGCCGACTGGAAGGTAACTATGAATGGGGCCCATTATTGCGCCATGATAACAGGCAGCGCCACTTGCCACACAGCCTACATGGTAGTACAAATTAATAGATTTCGGTGTAACCCTAGTTGATATGCGCATGTGCTCAGCAGTTTCTTTATAATGCACTTGTACCTTACGAGGAAACTACGAACATTAAAGTCGTGCGCCTGCGTGTTTTCTGCAGTATTGCAAGTGACTTTCCGATATTAGGATGCAGCATGAGCTTGCAATTTCTCCAGCATATTTCCTGTCATACAATTAGTTTTGTAATCTGGACACTGCAGGGCCCATATTAAGGCGCCATGTGGGCACCATTTTCATAGTCTAGATAAACCAACAGACATTCTTTTAGTTGCCATCGGATTGCAAAAAAAAATCGATTAGCTATTACCACACTAATTGTAGTAACTAATGATTTTTGAATTTCGGTTCCTATGAGTATTTAGATACCCCACGAAGACCTCTACTCGTATTCATCAAACTCAAAACCTCGTCCAAAAACTGTTTCTAAATGGAAATACTTCACAATATACACAATACTGCACAAATACCGAGTAACTCTACTGTATAAAAAAATTTACAGTCGCTCATGAAATGAATTTACGCCCAAAGTGAAAATGCACCTTCTGCACTTTCTGCACTATAGCTAGCTTAGTGCAACAGGAACAGATTAATACTTGCAATTGCATGCATAACATTTATATCTTAATCGGACGGAAACTATCCAAGCAAACTACGAGTATCTGAGACCTCAACAAAAGGTATTATGAAAAAAAAAAAAAAACACTCGTAACGTTGCGAATAAAATAATTAAAATGCAATTTTTCCGCATGCTCAGCTCTATAAAAGTGCGCATTAAACACTTTACGTCACCGGCGGACAATTTATTTATTTTTTATTTGTTTCGAAGTAAGATGTGAGCGCGAGTTAGAGTATCGCTGTTTGTAGGTATTATAGGAATATTCGCACACCTTTCACGATTAATGGCAACTAGTGTCGGGTGTTTGGCTGGGCTGTTGTGTATCCGTATTCAAATTTGAATATTCGGTCTTCTCGCTGTTTAAATTCGAATACACACACAAGGAAGTCAAAAATTGAATTAACTATAAGCTGTCATGATACGCTACAACAATTCACAGATACTCGTATGTTACATGTAGGTTCTAGTGATTAAATTTTGCCGCGTGGTGTTTTGTTGTTTGCTTGTCGTTTGCGGTGGATACTAGGTATCTACCTGTTTTCAAGCTTAAAAATCACGGCGATTCTAAGAAGAGTGTAGAACCAACCATGTCTGTATAATCTCAAAATGGTAGAAGCTGCACTTCCCCTACCTAGTATGAGTGCTATAGAAATGGCCTAGTATCTTACTTTGTGTATGTTATGTATCTACGGCTGCTGGTGATGATGATGAAGTCTTGATGTGACTTCATAAGTAATTAACCACTATGTAGCAACTGCTAAATAACGTACTCTTGTTACTTAAGTTAACTGCGCGCGCTTTTCTTGGTTTGTTTTGTTCGTGCTTCGTTAACGAACCGTGAAAGAGCATTTTAACGATTGTTCTTGTTTTCTTCGTTTTTTCCACCTCTTCTCTTCTCAGTTTTTCTTATTTATTTTTTTGTCTTTTTTTTTTTTGTTATTCTTCTTCTTTGAAGTCGACATGAATGGAAAGAAGTAATGAATGCATAAGGATTCTCTGGGCAGGCCACCTTTTATTGAGACTAGTTTCGCTGGGAAGAATTATCCATAAGAAGCGCTCGGTTGTCGGTTGCTTGCTTGCGCGCTATAAAACGGCAGCAACTATTGTTTAATTGTATCTGACGTTTATATCTTCTCTGGTTGCTTTGAGGTAATTTTTAGAGTTTTTTAACATTTTTCATTTGTAATTTTTCGTTGAAAATTAATTGCATAAGGCAGCGGTTTGTTGGAAAAGGGCATTTGGTTTTTGCTGGGTGAAGGGATACATTTTGGGATATAGATTTATCTTCCTTTGTTTTATTGTAAGTAACAGTAGAAGCTTGGAAAATTTCTTTTGATTGTATCAAGCGAAAGATATTACTGACAATGGGATGCAAAAATATTGGTTCAGACTACTGCTATCCGATGAAGGAAAGCGTCGATTCTTAAGGAAAGTCATATGATGCATGATGTGGATAAAGCTTACTGACATCGGCTTAACAGATTCATATAGAAAATTTACATATCTGTCACTACTAGATGACGACTGAGGTACATCACTTCTTTTACGAGTAAGTGGGCCGTATGGAGCAGCTTCTACAGTTTTGTGCTGGAGAGGGCAAATGTAAGTGAACATTCTGGACTTTGTTGCAAAACTAGCATGGTTCATGGTTCATTTTAACCATTATATTATTTATATTAAAGATCTGCTACAAACTCCACGTCTTTAAAACGCTTCCAGAAGCGATATAAGATTCAATTGTGCTTAAACGATAGCGAAGAGCATTACATTATGTCCAAAAAACATCCAATTTGATTGGCGAATTTGACCAACTAGTTATTCAGTGAATATCTGACTAAAATGAGCTTAACATGCCCTGATGTTCCCGTTCTACAGCCAGAGAGCAGGTGCCTGTTTTCGAGATCAAATATGAAAAGCACAGTATACTGTCACCAGCAAAGTAATATAAACTAGATTAGAACTTGCAGGCAAGAGATCACTAATAAAATTTAAAACAAAAATAGAGTTGGAGATAGAATGGAGCCCTGTGACACACCAGCAATTTATTTATTACTTAAAACCGTTGAAAAAACTTTCATAAACATTCCGAGAGAAAACACAAGCCTACAAATGTTTTCAATGAAACCATTAACGCTGAAAATAGAAATGGCACCATGGATTCGAATTACACCAACTGAATTAAAACAGCTAACTAAGTTGGAAGCTGTACTTACTTCACACTTCTTGGGTCTATTATCCGCTATCCGCTTGCATATCAGAGCTGAGCTTTTGTAAGCGCACTGTTATAGAGACGTTATTTGCTTGCTTATTTTTTACGCTCTCCTCGATTTTATCGAATCGCCACTTTCATAATGGCTAGAAAGTTAAGACGTTGCGTCAATGTTGCGAAAATGTCAATATTGAAATTTGCAATCAAGGTAAAGTGTGAGCGCCTTATAGTGTGTCAAATGTGCACTGAACATTTTCGGCAATGGGAGAAAGGTGCACGTAAATCATTAAAATTTAGAGTACCGATGATTTGGCGAGAACAAAAAAGTCATCATAACGACTGGTACTTCTGTTTGACAAGTACAGTGGGCATCAATAAAAACAATCGCCACAAATGGAAATATCCTAATATTTCTTCAGCAATAAGACCAGTTCCTCATTCAGAAGACGTCCCAATACCAGTTTTTCATCAGCTACCTCAATTTCAGGAGGAAGAAATTGAAGGATCTACTGCTTCTCAAGTAAGCGATGACTGTGAATGCTCTGTAGAAACTTCGAAACTCAAAACATTTTCACAAAACGAGCTTAATGATCTCATCAGAGACTTAGATCTTTCAAAGCAACGTGCTGAGCTACTAGAATTAAATTTAAAAGATAAAAATTGCCTAGCCTCTGATGTGCGAATTACTTTCTGAATTTCTGAAAATTTTGTACATTGCAGTGATGTGAGGGGCTTAGTGCTTTTCATGGGCTTGGAGACCTATCAGGCAAGTGACTGACGTCTCTTTATTGACAGCAGTAAAATAAGTCTCAAGGCTGTCCTTTTACATAATGGCAATAAGCATGCTCCTATTCCAATTGCCCACTCTACTTGTATGAAAGGAGAAAATGAAGTAATTTCAGTTCTTTTGCAGAAAATAAAATATGGGTGATCTACGTCGATTTGAAGATGGTTAACTTTTTGTTAGGTCAACAAAGTATCCATGTTTTATTTGTCTCTGGGATAGTAGAGCAAAATAAAGACACTGGATACAAAAAAATTGGCCTGTGAGAGATGCTATGGTCGTTGGTTAAAGCAATTTGATAAATGAGCCTTTAGTTCCCCGAGAAAGAAGCATTCTTCCGCTCTTGCACACAGAATTGGGGCTGCTGAAGTAATTTGTGAAGGCTCTGGACAAAAATGGACAATGTTTTCAGTATATTTCTCAGAAATTTCCTGGATTAAGCAATGAAAAGTTAAAAACAGGCATTTTTGATGGACCCCAAATGCGTTTATTAATTAAATGCTTTACTAATTTTGAGGCATCTGAAACTGAACTAGAACGACTTGCGTGGAAATCTTTGGTAGCGATTGTACAAAATTTTCTCGGAAATTACAAGGCTAATGACTATGAAGAGTTAGTTAAGGAAATGCTTCTTAACTTGAAAAATGTTGGCTGTAATATTACATAAAAGCACACTATCTCCATAGTCATATAGATCAGTTTCGACATAATCTAGGAGATCTAGCGAAGAACAAGGCGAACGCTTCCATCAAGATTCAAAAACAATGGAGAACGGGTATCAAGGAAGATGGGACGTTCATATGGTGGCAGACTATTGCTGGGGAATTATGCGCGATTTTCCAAGACAACTTCACTCTAGAAAATCACTTAAAAGGCAATTTCTTCAAGTATATATATACTTATACTTAAAAACAAAATGTGTATAGGGCAGTGTAATTTGTAATCCTTTGAAGAAGAGATTTGCCAAGATGTCAAGCTCTGTAAAATGTTCTTGGGAAAACCAACTACGTACGAAACTGTGTTTATCCTAATGAGTTTCCGGTCAGGTGTAGGGATTTGGAAGAGTTGATTTTGGTGTAAAGTGCGTAGGAAGCAGATTGATTTTGCATAAACAGTTGGTTGTATTGGGATAGAGAATAAGACAGAGCCTTTTATGTTCTCGACGAACAATGAAAAGCTTAAATACTTTGGGAAATTGCTGCATTTCTTTGCTCAGATTCTGATGATATTGCTTTGATTGGATCCTAACACCATCGGCTGTATTCACTTGGCCAGCAATCGAAAGGCTGATTGGGATATAAAGAGTTTCAGATTAAAAGAACGCATAAGTATGTTCTTATCTATTTTGATTGTTATGAAAGGTCCCTTTTGTCAAAGCTAAGCTTTGCTTTAAATGTAGGATTTGGCAATATTGTAAGTTCTATTGGTCGATTCCGAGCTGCTTCTTTTCCTTTGACTTATGTCGAGAGCTCTAGGTCCTCCGGGTTAGGGGTTGTGCCCCCAAAATAACTGCCCGGCTATTTAAAAAAAACATAAGTTATGAAGCATCAACAAGCGCAAACGATTTAAGGATAATGAGCTTCGGATATGCACGTAGAATGTTAGATCCCTTAATAGACCACGAGGAGCCGAGCAACTAGCGGAGGCTAAATTCGCCAACATTAGCCTTATATGCGTGCATGTCCCCACAGAAGAGATAGATGACGACACCAAGGATGCCTTCTACGAGCTCCTCAACAAGACCTACGAGCAATGCCCTAGCTATGACATTAAAATTGTCCTCGGTGATTTTAATGCAAAGCTAGGAAGAGAGGGTATCTTTCGTGGAACAATCGGAAAATATAGCCTGCACAACACCACCTCCGATAACGGATTCAGGCTAATCGACTTTGCGGCGGGGCGAAACATTGTCGTGGCTAGCACGCGGTTCCCACATCTCGACATACACAAGGGGACTTGTAGAACTCCTGATCAATCAACAGTCAACCAGATTGATCACATTGCGATCGACGCAAGACACTCCTCCAGCATTATGGATGTTCGTACGTTCCGATGAACCAACATCGACTCGGACCATTACCTTGTTGTAGCCAAGGTACGGTTGCGAATATCCTAAACTACGCCAAGACAAACTAATGCTGTGAGAAAATTCGACGTCAGACGGCTACAATCGCAAGAGATCGCCAAGTCCTTTTCCGATCGAGTGTCTCTTAATCTCTTAGAGGGTCCAATGCCGCCAGCATCAAGCATCGAAGACCATTGGAAACACTGCCAAAACGCCATCAGAGATGCCGCTTCTGATGTGCTGGGTTTCACTCGTCAACCACAACGCAACCCCTGGTTCGACGATCAACGCCGGCAAGCACACGCAGTTAAGCAAGATGCATATAACGCGGCTCTGCTTAGAACGACCAGAGCTGCTCATGAGCTCTATGAGCGGAAGAGGAGAGACGAAAACCGGCTTCTCAGGAGGAAGAAGAAAGAGCAGGAGAAGCGCGCAATCGAGGAAATTGAGAGATGCTACTCCAGGAATGTCACGGACACAAACCGCGAACCGAAGCCTGCAGAAATGAACAAGGGAACATCGTAGAAGAATCGCAGTCGATGCTGAGGATTTGGAAAGACCATTTCTGCAGACTGTATAACGGCGATGACGGACCAAATACCGCTGTCAGGCAGAATCAACCTTTCAACTTTAACGATGATGACCAACAATTCCGTCCACCCGACCTGGATGAAGTGAAGATAGCTATATTGAAGCTTAAGTCTAACAAAGCTACTGGAGCGGACGGCCTGACTGCCGAGCTCTTCAAAGCGGCAGGCGATAACTTGGTAAGGAGCATACACCAACTCATCTGTTAAATATGTTCCGGCAAAAGTATGCCCGATGAATGGAACCTCAGCATTGATTGTCCGATTCTAGCAGTGTCTAGTTTTGGCATCCCTGTCAAACTCGTCCGTCTGTGCAGGATGACGATGGAGAATGCACGCTGCTTCATCAAGTTCGGTAAAGATCTCACCGAGACCTTTGATGTCCAGAAAGGATTTAGACAAGGCGATGCGCTGTCATGCGATTTTTTCAACATCGTACTTGAGAGAATAGTGCAAAACTCACGAGCAAACACAAGATGCACTATCTTTCAAAAGTCCGTCGAACTACTCGCATACGCCGACGATATTGACATAATTGGAAGAAACCATAGTGATGTCAGTGACGCCTTTGAAAGAATTGAGACGGAAGCGGTGAAAATGGGTTTAGCACTCAATGAGGGAAGACTAAGCATATGCTGTCAAGCAAAAAGGACAACCAACACCGACGTCTCGGACAGAACGTCACCCTCGACAGATATAACTTTGAGGTAGTTAAGGACTTTGTCTACCTAGGCTCTGCTATAAATACAGACAATGACACCAGCGCTGAGATCAAGCGAGGAATAACTCTTGCCAACCGCTGTTTCTTTGGGCTAAGAAGGCGATTGACTAGAAAAGCCCTCTCTCGGACAATAAAAGTCACCCTTTATAAGACTTTAATAATCCCGGTCCTGCTCTATGGCGCAGAGGCATGGACATTATCAAAAATGGATGAGGGTGTTCTTGGTTGCTTCGAGAGAAAAATTCTTCGGGCGATCTTCGGTCCCGTCTGCATTGACGGTGAGTGGAGGAGGAGATACAACGACGAACTGTATTGACTGTACAGCGACATGGACCTAGCCAGAAGAGTGAAGATCCAAAGACTGAGATGGCTGGGTCATGTACAGCGTATGAACACCAATGCTCCGGTCCGAAAAGTCTTCAAATCCGCTCCCCAGGGACAGCGAAGTAAAGGAAGGCCAAGATTCAGGTGGCGCACGCAAGTGGAAGGGGACATCAGCCAACTTAGCGTGCGAAACTGGAGGCAACTAGCCAGTGATCGAGCTGGCTGGAGAAGCTTGTTGACTGAGGCCAATGTCCACCGCGGACTGTAGCGCCACTTAAAGTAAAGTAAGTATGACGAGAGCTCTATGAAAGGAGACTTTTGTTTGTTAGCAGACAATGCCACCGCCTTTCTTCCCAAATGGTTCTGGAAAGGCTATTCATTGTTTCTTGATTCCTAAATTTCTCGAAGGAGGAAGCGAGATTTACGATTGAAATGCTTCTGTATACCTGGCTGACTTCTATTTCCTATTGCTTTTCATAGATCGAAGTACTCGCTGTGGCAACTTTCCTTTTATTTTCTTGTTAGTAAGGCTACATTGGCAGTCTTTAAGGATGTAGATTTACATACATTTCGGATACAGTCAGTGTTAGACACTACATATTCCTTCATTGAATGGCCAACTATGGGTTTCTTTGCAAAAAAAATTAAGCTTAAGTGACAAAAAATAAATACCATACTTCTCACCGTCTAATGAGCTTGAAATAATATTACATTCATACAATCGAATGAAAGTGTGAATCCATGATTAGGTATATCCCGAGGCCTATTCCCTGACATTTCAGTCATATCGTCCATAGTTGCCAAAGCGGTGAATGATGGCTGTCTAAGACACATAAAGGGTTAGCTTACAGAAATAAGTGTTGCTGAACGTTGTCAACAGATAATTGCTGAAATTTTCTTCCCAAAACTGGTACATACGAGTATATTCAATAAAACGGTCAACTTATGGCGAATACAATTTGAAAACCGCATCATTTCGCTTAGAGGAGAAATTTTTACACCGAATTCATGCGGCGTCACCCATTAGACCTATTTGGGTTAATTTCAAGAATGAGTTCGACGCCAATAGTCCAAGAACAAAAATAAATATCAAGCACATCATTCGCAATGGAATTAAGACTAATTGTGCCAATATAAGGTACCTAAGACGCAGAGTCATCTCAAACAGTTCACAGAAAATCGGCTGAAGTTCTGTTTTCGTCCAGCTACCTGAGTAAATAGACCGTTTTGAGACTGAAGTAATTGTCTTTCGACTTGAGCTCTTCGAAATAGACTAAGGTAGATAAGGTTGATCGGTCTAAGTAGAGAAGTCGATCAGAGGGAATATACAATTTAAACCTTGGAAATCAAAACAATTTTCCTTTGTGATCTCAAAAGTCCATTTACGATACTCTTCATCTCACCTTGGAATTAAAGTTAAACAAAAGAAAAATTTGTAAAATTGAATTATCTCACCACAAAACAATTTGTTCCACAATGTTCACTGACCTGTACAAGTGCAAATGTATCTGCCATATAAGTTGTGTGGCTAATAACAGATTAATCCATAAAAGCAAGTGCATACGTCAATTTAATGTGCGATGCGCACTTAAAGACGAGAAAAAGATACAAGTACTTGTATGGGGTACGTAGGAAGTATGCACGCGAATGTGCAGAAAACATACAAACTATACATATCCGTACGAGTACAATTCTACCGTAAATTGCCCCAAAACACACAACAAAGCGCACTAAATTACTTCCTAGATCACCGTATGCGGTCTGCTAAATGCAAGACATACGAGTACTCTCGTAAGTAATTATTTCCTATTTGAGTATTTAGTGGTACTATATAAGCACCACCACCACCAACTAAGAACAGCAACAACTTTGAATAATTTGATCATCTGTAGAGTGACGTGACGGTGGCAGCCGAGGCGCTGTAAATTGTTTGCGCTGCGCTGAAGGAAATCTAAAATACGATTTGAAGCTCATTAAACATGCGCATTTTATTTAACCGCCAGATGTGCAGATAAACGCGATACAACCTAAACTTTCCGAACTAAAGGGGGGGCTGCTGTTGGAGGAGGTAGCAATTTAAATAGAGCAATGTATCTGCTATATACAATAGTTACACGAAAAAAAAAAAAAAAAAAAAAAAAAACCCAACGAACTCTTCGGTGGTAAACTGACGGATCTGCTCTCCACCATTGCGGAAAATTGAATTCTTTTCTCCCTATTTTGTTGTTTAAATTTGTATCTTCTATTTTCTTCGTTGTCTTGTACTTGTATTTCTTGTTTTGTTTTGATTCTAGGTGTTCTCTTGATTCACTGTAGATTCATGGGCTAATATATCTTTGGCCTGGCAATTTAGAAACGTTTAAATTATTCACACCTTTTCATTGTGATGGCTGATATAAGAGATACCTACTCCTAAAGAAGTTACATTTAATTTAAACTGCGTATCTACCAGTTATTAGTTAAGATTTTACGGTTTTGAACCCTAAACAGAAGTATTACCACTGAGATAGTGAATATTTAATTCACAACATGAGTATTCCTACATTGTTGTGCTTAGACAAAATGCTGCAGTGACTATGAGAGTAAGTAACTTATAGGTACCTAGGTGCACTTATAAGTGAATACAGATATAGAAGTGAATCATAAAATTTAGCACTTTATGAAGGCCCATACATCAACTAATTATTCGTATCCATAGAATAACTAATTATACATTACAATTATGTATTAAATTTTATTGAAAGCAACACAGTACTATTTATCTAAATGAAACAATGTACTGAAATTGCGTGCAGTGAAGAGTTACAGAGTGTAAACTATTTTCACTGATTGGGTTATTAGTTAATTTTGATGCATAAACATACATGTTTACGGGCAAGAACCCATGAGCACTTTACATGGTTTCATTTCAATTAACTTTACACCACAATTGCTCATTTAATGGGCGCCGAGTTAAGTCTTTTACAATCACTGTTGCCGGTCGGTTAACTTGTGTATCTATTCAGTTTTTTGTGTGCCTTTTCAAGGATTAGTAAGTTTAGAACAGTTCTGGAATAAAGACTGAATAAGTGTGCAAACTTTTCGTGTTGGATTTGATTGCTCAAATTTAAATCTTCTACAGCACAATGACCCAACTTACATAACCGTCGGGATGGACACTTGACGCTGTGTGTATCTTGGACATCAGTTGACATCACCAAAATTCGAAATACCTTTCATACGAAATATTTCTTCAAATAAAGCCAAAATGGGTCGCGGTGTGTTCGATTTGAGACCAAGGAAATTCGGTTTAGCGATGAGAATTCCTTATTTTTGAATAAGTATGAACCACTGCACCAGCAGACCAAACTGCACAATATGCAGTGAGTCTCTGTGGATTAAATGGTCTTCCGACAGATGTGTCTTGTGTTTAGCGTGAATGCTGTCATGTAGACTGGGTTCACGTGATGCCCACACATCCATGGGAGCAAAGATACGCCTTGCCATCGCTTATTTGCTTACTTACTTACTTTAGGTGGCGCTACAGTCCAGTGTGGACCTGGGCCTCAGTCAACAAGCTTCTCCAGGCAGCTCGATCCCTGGCTAGCTGCCTCCAGTTTCGCACGCTAAGTTGGCTGAGGTCCTCTTCCACTTGCGTGCGCCACCTGAGTCTTGGCCTTCCTCTCTTGCGCTGTCCCTCGGGGGCAGACTCGAAGACTTTTCGGACCGGAGCATTGGTGTCCATGCGCTCTACATGACCCAGCCATCTCAGTCTTTGGATCTTCACTCTTCTGGCTAGGTCCATGTCGCTGTACAGTCCATACAGTTCGTCGTTGTATCTCCTCCTCCACTCACCGTCGATGCGGACGGGACCGAAGATCGCCCGAAGAATTTTTCTCTCGAAGCAACCAAGAACACCCTCATCCATTTTTGATAATGTCCATGCCTCTGCGCCATAGAGCAGGACCGGGATTATTAAAGTCTTATAAAGGGTGACTTTTGTTGTCCGAGAGAGGGCTTTGCTACTCAATTGTCTTCTTAACCCAAAGAAACAGCGGTTGGCAAGAGTTATTCTTCGCTTGATCTCAGCGCTGGTGTCGTTGTTTGTATTTATAGCGGAGCCTAGGTAGACAAAGTCCTTAACTACCTCAAAGTTATATCTGTCGAGGGTGACGTTCTGTTCGAGACGTCGGTGTTGGTTGTCCTTTTTGCTTGACAGCATATACTTGGTCTTGTCCTCATTGACCGCTAAACCCATTTTCGCCGCTTCCATCTCAATACTCGCGAAAGCGCCACTGACATCACGCTGCATTCTCCCGATTATGTCAATATCGTCGGCGTATGCGAGTAGTTGGACGGACTTTTGAAAGATAGTGCCTCTTGTGTTTGCTCGTGAGTTTTGCACTATTCTTTCAAGTACGATGTTGAAAAATCGCACGACAGCGCATCGCCTTGTCTAAATCCTTTCTAGACATCAAAGGTCTCGGTGAGATCTTTACCGACCTTGATGGAGTGCATTCTCCATCGTCATCCTGCACAGACGGACGAGTTTGGCAGGGATGCCAAAACTAGACATTGCTCTATATAGCTCGTCTCTATAGATGCTGTCATACGCGGCCTTAAAATCGATGAATAGGTGGTGGGTATCGATCTGAAGCTCATGGGTCGCTTATTTGCTACTTAACAATATAATACCAATGCGGAACTGTGTTGAGGACACAGCTCCACCCTTGGTATGAGTCGAGACTTCGACTCTCTTAGGGTCTCAGTACCCAGGGCCGCACTGCCTGCGTTTTAGGTTTAACCACAGCCACCGTGACACTCCTACAAGGGGGCCTCCCTCTATAAGTTACGCCCAGACCGAAGTCCGGGGACTTCAAACTCCCACGGTACCGTGCTTTAAGTCCTTTAAGACCTATGACCCGCAGCTTGTAACTAGACAAATTCTAGCAACCGTCAGTGGCGAAAGGTCTGATGATGTTTATGACAAGTCCAGTTTTACTTAACCCCCGCTTATAATTAGACAACGTCATTGATGGACGAAGTCTTGATAATTGGGAGAGGGCCCTACCAAATCACACACTATGCAGTGTGAGTCCTGGTGGATGCAATAGTGACTATTTTGTTTTGATTGTAAACGCATCCACGAGTAAAGAATGGGCCTCATCGCTGAAGAAAATATCGTGTGAAAATTGGTTGTCCGTTCTATGTATCAATCGTCGTCAACTGGCTTTAATTCTTGAGTGAGTTGAACTTTTCCAGGGCGTATATGCGAATTCAAATGCAGAATATGCCATCGTGTGCCGTAGGACAGGCCTAAATGGTGTCTTGCCGTGAAATATATAGATTTGGATCTTCTTCAATACTTTTACTTACGCAACCATATCTTCTGTAGAGCGTGCATTTGTAAGATAGACCCTGAGAGTAGCAAAGACAAGGTACATGACTTATGCAATGTTTTCTGGTTGTTATGAGCCACAGAACGCGTCAAAGAGACACTTAAAAAGATATGATGTGAGCGAAAGTGTGGCGGAAGGTCTGTCCACTATGTAGAGAATTTTGCGAAAAGATCTCGACAGCCTATATGGTTTTCATCCGGAGTTTGATGATTAAGGTCTTGAGCAGCTTGAAACCCATCATATTTTCTTTCGTAAATCGTATTAATTGAGGTTCAACATATGTCTGAACAGCAAAATTGCCTTTCTGGGGTAAGGCAAATCCAGAAGTGACTAATGCGAGACACTTGGGCTCATAACAGAACACTGTTCTGTCGCCACGCAGATGGCATTCTCGATCCTCATTTCTTCAAAAAATAGGCCGAAGCCAGCATTACAGTCGGATGGTGCTTATGTCTTTGGATATTTCTTCAAAAGTATGGACAACATTGATTGTATATGGTTCCAGCAAGATGGCGTTATGTGTCATATTGTCCACGAAGTTGTCCATTGAATTCATGCGACCGGACTTATATAGTCCGAAATGCTCGAAATAGAGATCAAAAATTTGACGAATAAAAAAAAAGGCAAAGGCCTGAAAACCAAAAAGAAAGTTCTGTATGTACAAACTGGATCACGAAAAAAGCCGCAGTAAAAGCTGCAGCGGTCGCTGATTGTTAAACAATAAGAATGGACTACCAAATGGAACCAGAATCTGAAAAACTTTTTGAACTATTCGTTGGCCTGGATCTTAATTTGACTTAAATATATAACTAAACACAAAAGTTGAATCAGCAATCAGAACAATGTGCAACGATTGTTAAGAAAACAACTTTCGAGGTTGTTAAAGGTTTGTAGTGATCGGCTTAAAACGGAGAAGGTTAGTCAACAAGATGAGTCAGCTTACAAATAAAATGTTACGTGAATTCTGCTTTCGAGAAGCTTCGTATGTGCTACAAACTAACTCTTCTGTTCAAAAACATTGAGTATTCGAATGAAGAAAAAAATTTTGAGCTATCTCCGAAACGTTTTTTACTTTATAAAGTAGACACATGGGGATTATTTAAAAAATCAGCTCGAACTCCGGGCACAACGATTTGTTTAACATGTCTCGGTAGCGCGCTTTATTCACCATAATGGCGTTTTCGGTTTCATTTTAGAAAAAGTAAGGCACTTTGACACCTTCGGTCCATAAACTGCTCAAAGCAGTTACTCTGGCTGCGTTGACATCTACTAAATTATTCGTCGAATTTCAGTGCCCAAGATGCGCTAATTTTGCTTATTAATCTGGAAATGAGCTTCATTAAAAACACAACTTTCTTAAAAAACTCAATGTTAGCATCCATGTTTTCTAGAACCCAATCCGAGAACGTACGACGCTGCTGGTGAACGCCCGAGTTCAGTTCCTTCTTTAATTGGATCTTGGGGCACAATCTTTTGGCGCAGACCGGAAATGGAGAGATTATGATACTGAGCACGGTGTTTGGGTCTTTCGACGCTTTCAATTATTGCAGCGATATTTTTCATTGAACACGTTACGGCATCTTCATATCTTGCATTGAGTCCGTTTCTCAATTTTCTTAACAAAATTCAGGGATTTGGATATTTTCTTCAACAATATGGTAAATTTTCTAAATTTATCGAGGTCATCTGCCACCATACGCCAAGGGTTGGCATCAGCTGTAGAATGATAAGCCCTTTAAATCCGACATCTCTTGTTGAAGCACCATGTATCATATGGGGCATAGTACAGTCTTAAGGGCAACTTGGCTACTGCTACAGGTAAAAAACTTTACACCCTCTTCCAGTTTTCTAAAACATTTGTTTGGAAGTTCTTGCCGATCTTTCACAAGAGGAAGTGCGTGAAATATTCTTTACATTGTTATCTTGGCCCTGTTCGAAGAGGTTGTAGGACGCTAATTTCATTTGTTGCTTAGTTTTTTTATATATACATAGTTACCAAGCGTTCGTAACATTAGGTATATTTTCCAAAAAGTTTCACACAGCGCAGGCAAAGAGGAAAACAACAGAAATTCCGATGTACATTGGTTTCGTATGTTCTCAAGTTATAATGACTGGGATAGAATGCCCTACTACTAGCGAGTTGTGCGGCTTAGGAAAGGAGGAGAATGAGATCAAGAGTAAGTTAATAGACATTCATATTGGGATGGATGAAATGCTACTGGGGAACAAGTGGTGTAGATACCGATATAGCAAGACAAGGCAGGGGACTTTATTATAGGTTTATTGTCTATGTTCTGTAGGCGTCACTTCTGAGTTTTATCGCCATATCTACAATGTGCAAATGGATTTAAAGAGCATTTGACTATATTTGGGGATGGTTCTTGAATTTTGGGCGGAAGAAAGAAAGATTTTCGGTTTCGGCTTTCCTAGAACTATCCATGGATAACAGCGTGATGTTTAAATTTCATTTAAATGCTAGCAGATAGCATTGTGTTCATTGCTGGCTCAACAATTCTTAACATCCGCCGCCGTTCCCGTTCAACAGGCGAAGATCTGGAACTCATAAGCAAAAGAGGGAGTATTATCGTCAACAAAGAGTATACCAGATTGAAAGTATCGGACAAAAGATAGTTTATGAAAATTAAAAAAAATTGTTGCAGTCATGATGGAGCCCTGGGGCAGACCAACATTTTTGTTTTTTGTGTGTCATACTTAAAACGGTCCAAGACAGCTTGGATTGAATTATTCGAAAGGTAATTTGTTGTCCATTGAAGAAGTGATTAGTCGATCCCAATTTCATGGTTTTACGACAAAGGAGCCTGATGCTAAACTCTCTCAATACCTATCAACTTCAACTATAGTGTTGGTGTACTGGGTACTATTCTACTTTTCAAAGAGAAGGGCATCAATCACTAGTGGATATCTTACTACAAAAATCATACAAAAAACAAAACAAACACTGTGGCGCTGGCAGCCCGGTACTTGGGCCATGGCCTGGCTTCTTGACACTCCATTTGTGTTGCTCATGCTGTTATTTTTGTCACATTTGAGCGAGGCCAACGGGAGTTTGCCATTGCCCGCCGAAAGGTTGATGACGGTTCGAAAAATTGTTGGCGATGCCGGGGATCGAACCACGGACCCTCTGTGTGATAGTCCATTGAGCTAACCATCTCGCCATCGCCACCACAGCCGTTAGATAATTGTGTACTAAAATATGTAGGTACTTCATGATATGATGGCTAGTCAGCGTTTCCATGCCTAATAAGAAGGAAGGCCATCCATTCAGAACAGCGGATTTGTGTATGTTATATGAAGACCTTTAAGTACTCCTGCTTCTAGACAAATGCATGACTGGACTGTTCTGTTTAGGTGGAGATATGACGACATGAATCGCACACTCGTGCTTATCTTTCTTTCAACTGAACCCTCAGAAGATTGTTTGTAAACGCGAGTGAACCCCATTCCCCCGCTTTGGTTTAAATTGATTGATATCTTTACAATATGTTTGGCTTACTAACAAAAATCCACTCCTCAACTGCTAGATATAAGAACTTCAATTGGTTTATATCTCAAAAAAAATATTTATCAATCGATATTCCCCTATTTCCCTCTTCAATCGTTCAAAACGTCAACTTAAACTCTGAGTTAAATACCATTTTTTTGTAGGCTCATCTTAAAATCAACCTAACAAAGCCGAAATCGATAAAGGCGAAAATTTAGAAAATCAATAGATACGTGTACATCGGACATTGACATACATAAAAAAAATAAAAAAAACAGACATCACAGAATGTACACTCAACAATAAGCACCACACACAAATCTAAATCTAATAACCAATAAAATTGTTTCAGTTTTTTTTGTTCTCCTCTTTCATTTCCCTCTTTCATCTCTGAAATCGAAAAGTTAGAGTAAATATCCCACTACCCTGACTTCGTAAGCATTCTGTTTACGAAATCTCTTTGTCTGGCGATTTATGTTTTGTGCTAAACCGTGTAGAAAACGAAACTTACCATCAAGTCGCAATAAAGTGAATAACAAAAAAAAAAAAAAAAAAAAACAATCTCATGCTTGCTTCTACAAAAAGCTTTGTAGTTCTGCAACTGTATCGGTATACGGATATATATTTGATTCAAAAAAAAAAAAAAAAAAAACAGAATTAACTTGGAAGTTCACCATAAGAGTAACTGTATCTGTACAGCGTGAACACATCTTATACCAGTCCGCCTGCCCAGCATCCATTTCCACAAAAAAAGTGGGCGTTTACTTTTTCGCAGTAAAGTTTCAGATACAAAGTCATTGTGTGTGTGTGTGCCCGCATAAGTTACTTTTGTTAAGGCGAATTTCCTGAATTCACCACGATGTCACAGCGTTGCCGTTGTTAGCTTTAGCTTTATCGAATAAAAGATAAAGATGGGAGAGTCTCAGAATAAAAGATCAACTGACGAGAGAAGAATCCTAAATATAATAAAAGTGGGAAAAAAACAACAAAACAAGACTCGTCTAGACCGGATGTTGCGCATGTAGTCAATCGAAGTGTGGTAAAGATACACAACACAACTCGAATATCGGATATGTGTGCGTTTATTTCAGCCTATTTACTTTCCCTCTCAGCGTTCGTGGACCATAAGTTTTCTGTTTATCTTATACGAATCCAAGTAACCACCGTCCGTGACCACGCCTCTAATGTTCCTTCAAATCGAATACAATATAGTGTATCTCTTGGATAACTGCCAAAATACAAACGAACCCAAGTAAATGAAAGAAGAAAGACGTACAAGGAAATAATCAAGAAAAAAAGACAAAAGAAAAAAAAAAAATCAAGCCAGCACGAATAACGTATGCGCAATGGCGTTCACTTGTATCTAGATACAAATTTATTTTTTCTTTTACATTTCTGTTTTCTGAGTTGAGTAAATGAAGCGTAAAGTGGGGGAAATCGTTTCGTTTCTTGGCGGCTGATTGGGTTAAATTGTTGTGTGAGTGGTGGTGCCATGTGGAGAATTGCCTTTGAGATACTTCTTTTCGGTTCGTGGGCATTTTTTCTTGGTCGTTTTAATTTTAATTTTATTTTTAAATCTGAAAACAGGAAAAATAGAAACGATCATGCAGAAAATGGCTGCCATTTGGTTCGATTTAAATCAAAGGAAAGAAAAAATCCAGCAATCCAACTGAAAAAGCAGGGTTTAAACGACCATCTATGCATATTAAGTGGGGTGAAATTAATTTGTTACTAATAATTCTGGTTGAACGAGCTCTGAAACAGTGCTAGTGAGGCAACAATTTTGGACACCAATATTCAATTTAAACCATTTGGGCTCATGAACGTGCTACTGGAAATTTGTTTTTAATCTTTAGATACAGTTTGTTCCTCTTCTGTTTATCGGGACCAAAATTATCCATAGCAGCTGCAGCAAAAGTATAGTTGTATTTTATTAAATTGAATTGAGGCCCGATTCAACCCAAACAATCGTATTATGAATAAAGGACAGCTTTGAGAACGAACTTGCTTCTGTTATTTTCGAGGATAGATTGAATAATGTTGACGTGGCGTAGCTTTCATGGTATCCACAGCTTGTTTGATGAGGAATAATTCAGAAAAGAGTAACAGTTGCCAGATTTCATTGGTTCACGTAAGAGAATCGACGTTACCAGTTGAAAAATGATGAACAAGGAGTAGTATGTCATCGAGATTAGGTGGTAGGATGAAGCTATCACTCGATTCTACTCGAAGAAGTGGGAGATGTTTCCGAGTTAACCGACGTACTCGGCAAGAAGTAGAATAAATGTTATTTAAAGGGATTTAGAAATATATGGGTCGGAGAATATCTTGAACTATAGCGTGACCAAAGGAAGCCAAAAGAAAAACGTGTTCACTTCTTTCTGTAGCGAAAAGCACTAAGGAAGAAGTGATGAATAACAGAGGACCGAGATGGCTTCCTTGGGGTACACCGGGCAAAGGGCAGTTATGGGTTTAAGTACTATGCTCCTAGAGATAACACTTTCTTTCGTATAAGTAGGAAGTAGACCACTAAACGAATTTAGATCAAAAGGCAAGAACACAATCAGTAATAATGACATTAGACATCAATTTGCTTACGATATTTTAGGGCGCACAGACTCCTTAATTGATTTTGAGTTGCTTACACTTTCCAAATCCGTGTTGATTTTTCAAATAGATTTGTAATGAGGTAGCGGCGATGGCGCGATGGTTAGCTCATTGGACTATCACGCAGAGGGTCCGTGGTTCGATCCCCGGCATCGCCAACAATTTTTCGAATCGTCATCATCTTTTCGGCGGGCAATGGCAAACTCCCGAAAGTAAAATTGCCTATGAAAAAGCTTCTAAGGAGTGCTGTTCGCATCCGGCGATAAATCGTAGGCCCCGCTCTGATATGACAAAAAAATTACAACATGAGCTACACAAATGAGTGTCAAGCATCTAGGCCATGGCCCATACCGGGCTTCCAAAGCCAGAGTGTTTTTTTTTTGTTTGTTTTAGATGTGCAATGAAAAACATCGAGAAGCATATTTTTAGCATTATGGAAAACTTTTGGAGAACTGTTTTGAGATGAGCCTATAATTTGGATGTCTTTTCGGGAGTTGTTATGGAGATGGAGAAGATTGTACAGGAATCGAATGGACAGACAATTAGTCTGAATGGAGAAATCTGAAGGAGCATGGTCTGCGGAATACGCTGGGTGCTGAAGGATTTCCCAATTTAATAATTTTTGCAGAGTTTGTATGGCAACATGTGGCCTTACGTTATCATAACCTTGATTAGATGTAAGTCAACTCACTCACGATTGTTTCCAGCTCCTTTTTCGTTGCACGTTGTTGCACAGAATCCACTTTTCGTCACCTATTACGACTTGATCCAAAAAAAGGCTCGTTTTCATGGCATCTAAGCAGAGATATGCCCACGGAGGTTATGCCTTTCCGTCAAATATTGTGGCTTTCACTTGTCGAATTCAAGTTTCTTTAAATGGCAAATTCCTGACGAATGGTGAATATTAAACCTTCCAGCAATCTCCTCATCTTTGGTTAATTTTCCACTAAGGCTCGTACAATAATGTCATCAATCTCAGAAAGCCGTCCAGAACGGGGTTAATAGTGCAAAGTCATCACCGTTCCAAAATCTAAGAAACCACTTTTTAACGATCCTTAGTGCACGATCCGAAACTTTGAAGCTTTTTGTTGGAGCTCAACACTCATTCCTTTTCGAAATGGTACAGAATCACATGGCAAATGTGAAAGTTCTTGTTTTCTGTGTTAAAATTTTTTTCGCACACAATTTGACTTAACTCAGGGGGGTCTAGCGATAAAATGACTTCTAATGCCACGACCTATTCACTGGTATACAACAAGTCTATAAAACAAACAATAGTTGTGCAATTCAGCAAACTTTCCGCCACATATGAAGATCGGTCTGGAAGTATTAATTAGCATAAGTATCATCTGTCTATTAGACAATCATCAGACTCCATCCTTAATAAGTCGATTGTGACGATCGCTGTGTGGATAAACTTCCTTTTGAAACGTATTCCCCCTTCAAGCCTTCGAGTTCCAATTCGTCGTAAAAAGTGTATAAACATGGGGCGATGACTGAAACCAATTGGTTGGCATCATCTCATTTAATGACTACTCCGATGTTAAAACTACACTGTTTAGTGCCAGGGGATGATTTTTCATTGAAAATCAGGATCATTCGGCCTTCAGTTGTTTGATCTGCAAGATCTAAACGGTTGTACAGCCATTTCTTTGCGCAAAATACGCCGCAGGTGCCTTTGAGAGATGACTAGCTGGCGGAATAGATTGATTGCAATCTTGACTTGTGTACAGCATCAGTATTCTCTAACTAGGTACTGGGGCTTCGCTGTTTTATTGGCATGCCAACACTATTAAATAATTAAATCGATTAGATTTGGATGATTTGAAAACGTTGTTGAACCATATATTGTACATTGCCTTGATTAAGTGGTAGATAATCTGCCTCTCAAATATGACCTCTGTCAAACACTCCGAATGCCTGAGTGCAAAAAATTAGGAATCTTATTTTACTTTGCATTGATCAGAAGACTTAGATGAGGAACTAGCAGCGGACACTCCTGTCTAAAGTGTAGTTTTTGTGGACTGGAGCTTCAGCATGGCAACTTTTGCAAATTGTTAAGATTGATTTCCCAATTCTGTGTTCAGTAAAAAATGTTTTACGTTCAATTGAACTAATTGAGTTTGCTATTCACAGAGTATCTAAACAAATTCACTCAAAATGTATTCTTTTGGACTCCAAGCCGTTAAAAAGAATACGCAAAGTGCACAGAGAAGGAAATATCGGCTCAGTTGGGGCAGTGTTGAGGAATATTCTAATTCAACCATTCGCCATCGTGCGCACGAACTTGACCGACTTTGTGAATGAGCGATTTTAGTGCTAAAATAACTGAACGTTACGAGTAAATATACCTTTTGTCTCAGAAAAATTAATTGTTTGGTACGGTTTATGGGTTGGCATCATTGTCAGACTGTAGCTCTTCAAAAGTAAGTGAATTGCAAAGCCAGTTATGTAGTTTGAAACTTAAGCCCATTATTGTGCCGACGTGTGCGCTATCGATGTGTAGCTTTTGTTTCCTCCAAATCGCTTCCGTACCCCTGGAACACATATAGATCTAACACTTATAAAAGGTGGTTTTTCAAGAGGTTCTGACTTGTTTGACTATCCTAATGACGATTTACAATATTTATTCCCCCCCGAAAGATTACTTTTTGGCATTTTCTCCTAAAAAAAATAGTTTCCGACAAATATAAACCGCTACCGAGCATTTTAGAGGTCCAATTTACAACAACTTTTTCGAGTGATAAGCGGCGTATAACGCGACTTGAACAACGTTTTGCATTTAAGTGTCAATAATTGCAGAATTATCGGCACAAGCAAACTCAACCACAAAAGACAGTCTAATGGCTTTAAACATAATCTTGGTGGCCAATTGATCATAGGGTATGACCATATTCGACATAGATCATCACATTGAACCCGTGTCTATTGACAGAAACTTGTGCTTTGGACTCATTTTTGCAGCAATAAAGATCGATAATCGCACCGGCGGCGCGCCATTCAAACCGCACCATAATGAAGATTTTTCTGGATGAAATGGGATTTGGAAACTTCCTGAGTCCTGCCTTTGAACATAACCATTATGCTTGCTTAGCTTGTCGTTTAACCAAAAATGAACCTTGTCATTGAACCACATTTTAAAGTTAAAAACTTCGTCAACCTCGATCAAATTCACTGAACGCCCGACGCTATAAATGTTCACTAACCTTGCGCTCTTGCATCAATTGAATCTTGTAAGCCTTGAGGCCAAGATTTTTACGCAGAATTTTACTGATAATGGATGGACAAAGGCCAAGTTCCTGCTATCGAAGACGAATGGCTGAACTGGGGTCATCTTCAACACCAGCTTCCAAAGCCAATTTTCTCGTTCTTGTTGGTGTGTGAGTATCCTCTAGTCTGAATTGGGAGCGAAATAAATCGATAATTCCATAAATAGTACATTCCGATGTCTGATGATGTCCATCGTCAATTTCTTGAACTGCTCTATGAATTTTGAGAACAAAACTTCAATTTTGGAAATTAATTTCAAGAATTTAAAATCGTTGCTGTGACCTTAATCTTTTCATGATGAATTGACAGAATGTACTGAAAATAAATATAGCTTTGTAGGTTAATGTAGCACCTGATTGGACATTTAATTCCTTTTAAGAAGTCAGACACTACTTCGCTCTACAGAACAGATGCCGGGGCGGCGAAGTGTATTCACAAAATGAATGCACCTTCATTTCAATAATGCTGTGCATTCATACTGTTATCTATGCGGCTCTGGAATGATCGAATGTGTGATGAATATTCGAATTTCCATCTGTCCCATCTCCAGTCTTGGGAGCACGTTTACGCACACAGACTTCAGATAGTCGCATTGAATGTAAGTCTCATCTTAGGTGTTAAAGTGTTTGGATACGATTTTGCTCCTTTTGGTCACTATTTACGACTATAAGGGACAATAAGAAAAATACATAGCCTTCACAAACAGTGTGTAGTGTGCCTGTAAAACTCGAAGTCAGAAGCGAACCACTTTGGGCCAGAAGGCTAGGAAGAGTAATTCAGCTAATTTGCTGACGTCTTATAGGATAATCCGCCTTTCGACGCAATTTATAATGAGAACTGAGCAGATTGCCTCAAGGCAGCTTCCGACTCGTTATCGATTTTTTTCTGCACAATACTACCACTTATGTACATATTTACATGGGAACAAACGACTACGTTTATTTCCAAATGAATCTTATCTGAACTACTATGCAGGAATACTTAAAGCAAAAAAAAAACAACATGATGACGACATTTCAGTAAAACGTTCGCTTAGGCAATTAACTGTTATCTCAACCATGAAGTCTGTCTGTCTGTCTGTCTGTCTGTCTGTCCGTATGTATACTGCATAATTGATTGCACTTCATTTCAATTTTTGACAGCAGCAAAAGTGCATTATTTGGCGCAAAAAAAATTAAAATTGTTAAAACGTTTTTGCCTCCTGTAGCCCTTGAAAATGAAAATAATTTGTTCCTGTCGCAATGCATCAGAGCGGTAGGTAGCAATTAAAATTAATTTTTTTTATGCTCCCCTCTTGCGACTTCCTTTTTTGAAAAAAAAAAAAAAAAAAAAAAAAAAAACACAACTTGAAAGTGGTTAACCAAATACTCTTAACCAACGACTTAGGGTTTGGAGTGAAAATTGCTCTGAAAATAGCTCACCAGTTACGAAAGATACTAATCTCTCCCCCGACACTATAGTAGAACCCAAACTGGACGCGCTGAAGTGTGATAAAATGTCATGCGGCCAGTAGTACGAGTACCTAGTACATGAGTTTGTATACATTCAATTGTATAGGTCTAGCAGGAAACTGCTTCAAAGCAAAACAATGAAATTGTCTTGTCTCCTTGAAATAAGTAACACCACAGTCACAGTCAACCTCAAGGGTAAGCCGAAATTAAATTCAAATTAAACCGAAATTCACATAGAATACAAGAGAACACCAACATGAATGTACGAGTATCTATAGATGTCAGTTTAACACCTTAACTCGACAATTCATTAAAATCTCTTATTTTAGCTTCAATAAAAATGAGTTTACAGATACTCGTACTCTGTATCTGTTCTGCTAGACAGAATGCTAGAAATCACTCAAGCAAATTGTACTACCACTACTATTTGGATCTATTCGTATGTCGTACATACAAATGTCAGGTATCTGTACACTTAAACATTTTTAGGTTGATATCAAGATAACGAACCCACGCCAAACTTTTATCTATGTCATCAATTTGGTTTAAAAGTCCCGTCAAAATGGAATAGGAATAAAAATTCAATTTAAACCTCCACCACACCAGGCTCTTGGTCATTTAAAAAAAAAAAACCTAGAAACAGAAACAGATACTCGTATTCGTATTCGTTTTCATACACAAGGCAACCACATTAGTCCAGAAAAGACCTTACATTCCAAAAGCATTTAAAAGGTTATGTTCAAATAATTACACTGTTATCCCGATCTCTTGGCTTGTCTATCTGTTTTTTTTTTTCGGTTTTATGGTGTTTCATTCGTTCGGTTTTGGGTTTTATTTTTATTTAGTAATTAATTAAGCTATTAAGAGATCTAATTTATGGGGACGATTGGTATGTGTAGTTGGTGATCTCAACCTCGTCGACAGTGTGAGGCTTTGATGAAGAGAAAAAAAAAAGAAAAAATTCGAAAGAATCGTTTATGATCAAAGTGGATAGGTGTACAAATACCATCTATCATCGGATTGATGCTGATGAAATACTTTATTTTTTTAACGACAAAATTAAAGTATATGCCAACGCATTCTAGAGATACAGACCTTGATCGTGGTGGAAGGAATTTTCCGCATTCTTTCAAGAGTTTTAGACTACATGTACTGACCTCGATTTTGTTTGCCTTTTCTGTTAATGCTCGTGATGCCTGGATTGGCCTTAGGGCCCCTTAAATATATTCTCAAATTTGTTCGTATGAAATTCATGCCAGGAAACTCTACACTGAGGGCAAAATACGAGTACATATATAAGATGGACATTGACGATGTAAACCGAACAGAAATGACTTGATCGCATGTTTACTTACGAATATCCAAAGTTTTCATGTCATTTCTTCATTACATAAAGCTGTCATGGGGAACTGAGTGCATTTAGTTGCATAATTTCGTTAAGCAATTTGTGCAACGTTTAACAAAATGATAAAGAAAACGTTTTTATTTTTTCCCCTCTCTGTCTAGTATCCGTAAGTTTGCTCTGTGGGACGGGAACAGTGTGATCCAGATATCTATTGTAGATAGGCTTAACTAGTTAATTGGACGTTTTTCGCTTATATACTTATTTTACAAAGAGACAGTTTAGTTTTTAAACTGTAGCATCAAATTATAAAGATCATTGGTGAAGATTGGGTATTTTATGAAATGTTTACACACACCTCTGAGTTGATGTTAGTTGTGTTAGTTTTAGATTATGCCAAACGAACATCATTTTAATGCATGAGCTACGAACTAGAAAAAAGAAGCTTAATAGTGCATCACTTTTAGTCTATCACTCTACTTAAATTCACAGATACAGGGCCATCGGCTAAGTACACTTTGAACACGTTTGTGGCAAGGTCAGATGAGGTTACGTGGTGTCATCTGACTTCTTTAAGATCATACTTGAAGGAATTGGGCAGAACTGACATTAGATCACTGAAGGTACAAACATTCAAAAGTCTGTGTAAAAACTAGGGTACGCTGATGTTTGTCAAAATTGGCAGAACTTGGCAACTTCTCACCGTTGCATTGAATAGTATTTAAAGGGAAGCTGCCAATAGCCAAATTTTGCTGGGACTTTAAGTAAAGTGCATGCTGTCAACAAGAAGTGGGTCCCGTCCCATCGGTGGGTCATAGTCAAAAGCCATAAGTTTGAGGTAGTAAGGGACTATATCTACCTTGGCTCTGCAACTAGTTGTTTCAACAACACTTCAGTAGAAATAAAACGAAGCATGAATTGAGTAGTAAGGTTCTATCCCGAACAACTAAAGAGGCTATGTAAATCTATCGAAAGCAGATTAAGACATTTACGGTCGTTTTGAGCGGAAAATCCTTCGAAAAGATGTCCGTGCCATTTGCGCTTATAGACCTGAGAGGGGAATGACAGGCTATACGAGTTGTACACCGACATCAATCTAGTTAGTCGCCTGGTATGGCTAGGATATTTGCAGCGAAGGGCTCAAAGAGTCTTCGAAACTAACCCGGAGGTACACCGCAGTGGAAGAAGGGATGGACCGCAAAAGAGTATGTGAGTGGCAGTATGCTAGGGCCCTAGCTAACTGAAGAGGCTTGTTAGTTAAACTTCTGATATGTGCCAAGAGGTTCTGTATCTATAACTTGGAAACGGCAATGAAGAACAAAAATCAAGGCTTCAAAAGTGAACTAAGTTTAGTGGAAAAAGCGTCTTAGGTAAGACTAGAAATATTGTAAAAATTAGTCTAAAGAGCAGTAGTTAGAGGTACTCACACTCAAGAAAAGAAGTGCAACGTCAATTCACGGGCAACCGATCTAACATTTTAAAGATTGCGGTCCAATGATGAGAAAACTGGTACTTTATTGAATCCCCGAAGAACTGACAACGAGATTTGGAAACGATGCAAAGAGTACCTATATATCAACCCATTGGAGAATGAAAATTTCCCTTAAAGGCGACACAAGAAATTGCAATAACTATGAGACATATTGACAACGAGTATGACGCAGTCCGAAGTTTACGGATAATGATGGAGAAATATCGCAACACGCTTCCTACATGTAGAGGTCGATAGAACCTGAGGCGTACATATAAATATACATGTAAAGGGTGGGTCATCTGCTGGTTTATTTTTGAATCATGTGTTATTTTGACACTGACAGTTCTTATGCGCTTATAAAATACGAGTAGACAACGTTAGAAAATATTGCAAAGTTGCTTCCGTAGTGAATGTTGCGTTGCCGCAACAGTGCGAATTTTAAATAGGATGCCAACTGTGAGTTCGTGAGACTGGTTTGCTGATTGATAACCAAAGATATTCCCATGTTCATTCTGAGTGCGCAAGGGAGAATATTGCAGCTGTTGCCGGAAGTGTGCGCCGAAGAACATCAACACGTCAAAAATCTTAGCAACTGAACATCAGTCGCACTAACCTGAGGAGAAGTTTGCATAAATATCTTGAATTATTCGCTTACAAGGTCCAACTGACTCAGCAATTGCAACAAAATGACCACCCATTGGTTACTGCATCTTTGTCTGAGCTTTAGAGCATTTCGGAATTGACGACAAATTTGCTCAAAAAATCATCAAAATACTCGTACTCAGAGTGAAGTCAATGCTCCTAATCGTGTGAATATCTGGTGTAGTTTTTGGAGGGTGACATAGCCCACAGCGCTACCAAAGCATGATAACTGATTTTTTATGGACAGAAAATTAAGGATTTGTACTTGGCTAAGCCATGATTGCAGCAATATGGGGCTTTTTGCCACACAAATCGTCCAAAAATCGATTCATTGCACAAACGATTCAATAGTCGTGTAATCAGTCGTTTTAGTGATGTTGCTTGGCCGTCACGGAGCTATTACCTGACGCCTTTAAACATTTTATGTGATCGATGCAATTAAGGGACGTTCCAGGCACTCAAGAACAATGTTGGTCAAGTTATTCGTGGAATAGGAGCCGAAACTATCGAAAATGTATTGAAAAATTGGGTTGACAGGAAGGTCTACTGCCGAGCCAGCTGCGACAATTAATTAAATTAATTTCATAATTAAGCGGAAGGCTTACTCTTTTCAATAAGGCAATAATCGTTGAAAAATATTGAACACTATTTTTTTTTAGAAAGACTCATAAGGCTCTGTCACTTACCACTAGTCAGTGTGGGTTGATTTAAGAGGTGCGAAGTCTCAGATTCGGGTTTTGTGCCAGAAGAAGCTTAATCTTGAAAGTTTGTGACATATAGCAGTTGTTTGTTCAGCTTTGACATATGCATCACATTGTTTTACGGAAAGTACAGAGGTAAAATTACAACGAAGGTCTTCGGAAAATGTGGTGCCGAAGGTTCAAGAAGAGGCATTGCATTGAATTACTCAAATGAGGTGATCAAAAAAGATCAGTCTGTAGAATGATTGTTAAGTGTCAAAACGTCCAATCTTCAACGGTTAATAGAAGGACTTCTTTCAAGGCAATATTTCTGAAGATGGATGGACAGTTTTAAACACTTATTTTCATATTATCTTCCACCAGAGGCCCCCATAACTTGACTTTACATTAAATTGGGCGCAAAGTTTCATATAGTGATGGAAGGCATACATGTAAATTTCCTAAGTACAGAACAGCCATCTGCACAATGTCATTGCTTGTAGATGCAGTATTTCTTCTGACAAAATTGAGCAGAAGTTATTTCTTTCAAACTCAAAGAATTGAACATTGAACCGAGATTGATTTGATTGATTTATTGTGAAGAACACTACTAAAAAGTCCATCACAATGGTGGCGATGGCGCGATGGTTTGCTCATTGGACTATCACGCAGAGGGTCCGGTTCGTGGTTCGATTCCCGGCATCGCCAACAAGTTTTCTAATCATCATCACCCTTTCAGCGGGCAATGGCAAACTCCCGAAAGTATAATTGCCCATGAAAAGGCTTCTAAGGAACTCGGCGATAAACCGTAGGCTCCGCTCAGATGTGACAAAAATGACAACATGAGCAACACAAATGAGTGTCAAGAAGCTAGGCCATGGCCCATACCGGGCTGCCGGTACCACAGTGTTTTTTTTTTTTTTTTTTTAATCACTTGAAGAATTAAATTAATGAAAACTTCCTTTGAATCGACCTTAAAGTTAACGTCGAAGTAGAGCCTTCCAACTTGAAATTCTAAAAGTTTTCCGAGATTTTTGAAGTCGCGTTGTTTTAGTACAGAGTTTATTTGTTGGACGGAAAGCCAAACTGTTGTAGAATTTGTTAAAGAGTGTGGGAGCAATAGGGGCTTAGAAATAAATTCAGTAATCACAATAGGGTTTGCTAGATTTTATAAGACCAGTTATTTGCGGCTTGTCTGCCAAATTCGATTGAGAACTCAAGGTATATTCCCCACAAGATTATCACTGCCAGCTTTGAATAATACAGAAGTCAGCGGGCTTGTCAGTTGTTTACAAAATGACTTGGCTAAGAGATAACTTCAATGTTGATCGGATAAAGTTAGAAAGAGCCTCCCCCATTGGGATCAAATCAAAGGAATGGTTTTATTATATAAACTTTGGCTGTCTTTGTCATCTTTCTCCCTTGGTAACACACGTTCTGCTTGGCTTTTTTCTTGACAAGAATGCGTGACTGAATACCCTGTTTGTCGGTATAAGCAGAGGACGATTAAGAAAGCCCTGAAATTGATACTCAGATGCTCACAATATGCCTTAGATAAACCGGAAGCTCTTCCTACATTGCCCTTTCCATGGACCGTAGGATCACCAACACAAAAAAGCCTATGAGCGCATCATGGGTTTTTGTCTATATGTCCTGACTACCAAAATTGGCATTAAGGTATCTGAATACAATATCGACAAGGCTCATAGATATCCCGTCGAAGCTCCATCGAAAAGGCCGCAAAATTCCTTCTTGACTTGGTGTTCATTTTGGCCTTAGGTTGGACAACTCAACTAACTAAAATAGTCCTTTAGGGCAGATTTGGTAATGGGAAATGTTTTTTGTTATGAGAAGGCCCAAGGGTATGCACCACATTCCAGGCTGCCAATAATGCGAGAGGACATTTTCCGGTCCTAGAGTATCTACTATAGCTTGAGTTATAGGTACATTCCAAGACGATATTTGTCCACTTGTGAAAGCTATAAAATGTAGGCGACCATCACACCATCTTCATGCCTGCAAATCCTTATGTCGTTTATGGGGCAGATTCGTGACTTTGGATACAAACAAATTTCTATCAATCAAATACAGTTTGATTCAGGTCTACTGGAAGCGCATTATATTGCCTCTAAAATCGGTGTACAGAAGTGGTTCGATGGATATAACGTTTTCTTTAATGATCCCTTCTCTCAAAGACTGAAGCTCCTTACGGCATTGGGAAAATTAGCACATGTTTCTCAGTTTAGTTTGTTTGTTCTTACGGCAGACATTAGCAATCGAGTTGGCTTCGGGCTATCTGTCTAATAATTCATAATATTCTACTTCCATTCAGCTGCAGAATGCTACTGTAGATTCAAAAAAAATTAACAAAATAGACACTTAGTCGACTGGTAGATACGAGTACCATATCCATTTCCTCTTCTCAAAATATCAGCTGGATACTTAAATACAATCCATTTCCTTGGGACCGACCACAAGGCTCTTAATATACACACATACGCTAAATGAATTTACTTTGCCACGTAATTAAGCCCCTGGAACTTGAATGGTACGTTAAAAGCCTTCTCATCTGAATGCTCCCGATTGTTGCTGGTGTGTTCACAAGCCACTTGAAACTATTTTGCTTCGCATATTCTAACTCCTGCAGCGCAATGACTTTCACTTGAAAACTTATCAATCCGTGAAATGGTATATCTACAAGGTTCTGTTGTATTTTACTGTACAATTGCCTACAATAAACCATCTGCAGGTTGCTACCTTTAAAAGGCCTCCCCTGAATTTCTGTTTGTGCATTGGACTTTCAGATGATGAATTTAATTTTACACAAAATTCACGCATACAGTCACGGCAATAAATGAGAACCGTGCTCGTAATAGATGTGTAATTACTTTGGTTGCCTTTTAGCGAGTTGGACTCGTAATTAGGTAGCGAATCGTATAATCTGAACGCATTGCTTAGTGTGTACTGAAACATGGAATGGATACGAATAAATGTTATGAATTAGATACTTAGTCGCTGGGTAATGGGCATGTTCATTTAAGATGATTCACGTTGAGATCAACGTCAAGTCGTTTACTGAGCTATCAGCGTGAAGTAAGCAAGGGATTAAGGTTAGATCGATGCTCCATCTCTGGTTTGAAAGATCCTTTCTTTGATGATCGTGGAAGAATCGTTAGAGAATAAGTTCATGGGAAATACCATGTGAAAGGTGAACAGTGGAAGACCGGAATCACAATCGACTAAAAGAGTTTATGCTAACGTGAGCGAGGTTCACCGGAAGTTTGTCAGATGTGCCTGATCCATAAGGATACGTATTGAGATACATGTCCTATATTTTATACTATGATACGAGTACTTGCAATAGGGAAGTGAAATTATCCTACCGCGCTTCTAAAACTGAAGACACTTTGACTGATAGGACTTGTTAATTGGGGCACTGTTGTTGTTTCTAGTGCCGCTAAGAAATAAGCAACCAGAATTTCTCTCTTTCTTAAGACATTTCACCTCAGTATCACTAAAAAAAAACCCATAACAGCTTCCTTGAACAATTAATGCGACCTTTCAGATTCTATGAACTTCAATAAGAACCTACATCCAGATATGCCACATATTTAATCTTCCTCTTCCACAAAATCCATTACCCACGTCATAAACATTTAACCACTACAGTTTAACTCTAAATGTATCTTTCCACCTACACACTATGGCATTCGAAATGTATATATTGTTGTACCTTACCTCTCCTCTTTAATCGTAAAGACGTCATTAAGAGTTTTAAATTTCTTCATTTCAGGTGCCAAAGATGAAGACGGAAACAGTATAAAGAGTGGGATGGGATTTGGTGGATCTTCTGGTCTAAGTAAAAAGCAACGTAAAGCAAGAACCGCATTCACCGATCATCAACTGCAAACGTTAGAGAAATCCTTCGAAAGACAAAAGTATCTCAGTGTACAGGATCGCATGGAGTTAGCCAATAAATTAGGTCTTAGTGATACCCAAGTGAAAACTTGGTACCAAAATCGAAGGTGAGTTATAATAGATACACAGATAAGGATCAATTGTTGATAAAAATAAAAAAATTAAAAATTTATTCACGATGGCAATCCCATTCAGTGTTGAACAGTAAATGGTTTCCACTTTATTTAAATTGATTAGGAGAGGAAGGGAAGTAGTAAGAACTTTTTGTTATTATGATGCCATTCTTTGTTTGTGCATACTCGTATCTGTTTGTGTGATATTGTGGCACTGGCCATTCAATAGTCAATCATCATTATTGCATCTGAAGTGCCTCCACCGATGAAATCTTCGGTATGTGGGGGATGTACTCGTATGTTCATTTAAATGAACAATAACTTAAATGGAATCCAAAAAGTTCACATAAGAATTCCTTGAACAGGAGTAAAGTGAAGAAATTACCTTCTTATTCATGGATGCGAAGATCGATTGCTTTGGGTAGAGTTTCTTTTCAATTGATTGAGGAAATTATGACTCAAAATTGGATACACTGATGGTGGAGATGATTTGATAGATTTGACCATTTTTGAGATTTTCTAGATTTTCGTAATGTATCTACGAGTAGTTTAAAGTATAAGAGAATCTTAAGGGAGCATTTATAAATGATGTAAGTACACATATGTTTGTCCGGTTCCTACTTAGACAATACGATATGGTGTAGGCAAAAGCTGTTACTTAGTTTTAGACTGGCATGTGTCAGTGTGAAAGAAAACCAGATCCTTGTACTCGTAAGTCCGAATATAAAAGTTAACTGTTGCAAACGAGTCAAGTGCCTAAGCCATAAACAATCTCCTTAAGCAAACAAAATATCGTTAAGCTCGGAGTGGATCATGTGAGCCCCTAATTAGGGCAAAATCGAAGCGGAGTAGAAGTGTAGAACTAGTTTTCCTTACCATATGAATATATATCCAGAACAGAATAGCAGAAACTGACTTGTCGTAAGTAGTCTACTAATAAGCGAGCTGGGCGTTGAGAGTGTTCTTATTAACTTAAGGTGGCGCTGCACTTCGGGGCCACGGCTAACAAGTGTCTCCAGCCAGCTCGATCTATTGCCAGCTGCCTCCAGTTTCAAACGTTAATTTAGCTTAATTCCCGTTCCACTTGCTTGTGCCACATAGATGTGTTCTGCTACTGCGCTGATCCTCGGGGGCCAATTCGAAGACTTTTTGGGGCGTTGATGTCCATCCTCTCTATATGTATAACTCAGTCATCTCAGCTGTTGGATATTCACAGTTCGACGTTGTATCTACTCCTGCACCCCCCGTCTATGTAGACGGGTTTGAAAATCACCCGAAGAGTGCTGCGTGACACTTTAGTAGAAATAGCAGCTGTCATCAAGAAAGTAGTTGTTATGTGTTAAGTTGTGTTGTGGCCGCTCTGTTAAAGTGATCCTATCCTGCCAGCGCTTGGTAAACTTTGTAATTTAAACTTGAGGTGATGTCCTTCTCGTTCCACCATTTACTATAGAAAATGTTGGCTCAGCTATAAAAAAGCTTAAGAACAACAAGGCCGCAGGCTCTGATGTTTTACCAGTGGAGGTCTTTAAATACGGTGGTGATGTTTTGGTATCATGCACCGAATCATAAACCAAGTATGGGTAGAAGACAACATGCCCGATGACTGGACTCCATATGCCCCATCTACAAAAAAGGCGATCCTATGTCTTGCAAGAATTATCGAGGCATATTCCTGCTTAATGTCGCACATAAGATCCTATCCAACGTACTGTGTGAATGTTTTAGGCCCTTCTGCAACACACTAATCGGCACGTACCAGTGTGGCTTCCAGCCCAGCAGATAGACTATAGACCAAATTTTCACACTGAGTCGAAACAGACTACCTATTCATCGACTTCAAAGCCGCGTATGATAGCATACATCTTCAGGAGCTGTATATTGCGATGGCCGAATTCAGAATCCCGGCAAAACTGATTCAGCTGTGTCGCGTGATGCTGGAAAACACACGCTGCAACGTGTAGTTTTGAAGTACTATATTTCCTCGGAAATATTTCAAACATGTACCGGATTTCGGCAAGGAAATGCACTATCATGCGACTTCTTCAATCTTGTACTGGAGCAGATAGTGCGCAGGGCAGGTGTCAACACGGAAGGCACTATCTTCAACAGGTCCGTTCAGCTGCTGGGGTATGCGGAAGATATTGACATCATCGGTCGCTCTTAGCGTGCCGTGATAGAAGAAGAACAGGCGAAATCCGTTGGCCTTAAAGTAAATGAGGACAAGACTAGGTACATGTTATCAACAAACAATCAAGCATCTGTCCACCGCCTAGGACAGAACTTCACTATTGATAGCAAAAATTTCGAGGTAGTTAGGGAGTTCACCTACCTCAGAGTAAACATGAACTCCACGAATGACACCCTAGTGGAGATCCGGCGAAGAATTACCCTACCGTTGCTATATTCGGCTTGGCCAAACAATTGGGTTCAAAACTTCTAACTCGAAGGACGAAATGTGTGCTCTACAAAACCCTTATCCTGCCAGTTCTGCTTTATAGCGCCGAGTGCTGGACGATAAGCAAGAAGGGAGAGCTGGTGCTGGGTTTCTTCGAAAGAAAAATGCTTCGTAGTCCAAAAGCCAAAACACGTCGACTACGTTGGCTCGGCCACATCGTAGAGAATGCAAGGCTGCAGTGTCTCAGGCAGGGACTGTACACGGGTCGAGAGCCCGTTAAGTAAGTAAGTAAGATGGCGTTCTCGTCTAAGGAACCTTTCCAGTTGCAGTTGATTGCTTTCTTGGTTTCTTTTTTAAGTTTGAGGAGGATGAATGAATTCTATAGTATAGCTTGAACGATTTGAGGTGTATACTCGCCTCCGAACTAATCGGTGTCGCTTAAATATTGTGGAATTAGTTCAGTAAATCTTTTTTAAACCTTCTTTAATGGATTAAATAGATTTCTATTCATATCTACCCGAAGTCCGAACTCCTTCAAATTGCTTATTGATACTGTTGAGCAATAGCAGAATTCTATTCTTTTAAATTCGTCTAGTGAATACGGAGGAGTTTCTAGAACTTCTCTTTAAATTGTTCAGCTTTTTTCAACAAAACATCTTAGTTCTGTTTCACTGCTATGACTTCTTTTAGTGGAGGAATAAAGTAAAGGATAATAAAAAAAAGTCGCTCTTAAGCGGATGTTAACGCCAACTAGGGCATACAAAATGGGCTTTCAGTCAATCCTCTCAAAGTTCAAGAGATAAGGACAAATTAATCGTGCTGACTCATCAGTGCTTAAAGGTGTCATTATCTGCGTCTTTAACAAAACTAAGTATCTTGTGCTAGCATATTGCTTTAAACTTGAAATATTACGTAAAACTACCTCTAACCGGATTCATACTGCCTATGTAGAAATAGCCTTCACACAAATAAGTAATTTGTATTGTCGGACTTTAAAGTATGATTTGTCCTGGCTTAGAAGTTTATCCTAACATGCCAGATTCGCTATAGATGCAAGATACAATAAATTACCTTCCTTCCCTTGATATTCATATCATGGATTGTATTCTGAATTCTTTCGTAAACGGAGAAATGGTTTTTGGTACAAATTGCATTTGAATTTCTTTAAGCTTGCCGCTTGTCTTTTGATCTGTTCTCATTCATTGTAGCTCTTGAACTTGTTTCATCCAGAATCTGACATTGGAAAAGAATACGATGGCTCCAAAGCCCATCTAGGGTTTAGAACTGACATCTTCCCGGAGGACAATAACTTTAGCTTTCACAACTCATTAGGCCAGATTGTCTTTCTTCCAAGCAGATACCATCGCAATGCCGAGCCGAATGAAAACTGAACCTCATCACTTACTCTTAAGCAGCTAGAGCATGCAAGAACGCACTAAGAAAGCACTATTCATTGAATAGGGCGCCCATTGAATTGAGAAATAGGTCTCTTTTGAGCATAATCGTTACTGGCATCACTCTTTAGGTTGAAGATAGACACGACTCTAACCTGTCATCTACCGTTCTGTTGTTTCTCGGCAGTTAAGGCAGTAGACTTCTTACTGGCATTTTACTCAATTAATAATTACTCTGTCTTGTTACGTACAAGAAGTAGATTGGATAGAATATCGAACTTCCGTTGCCGATTTGTCAATTCCGGAAGACTCCAACTCTCGAGCCAATATTTATTGTCCTGCTGACGATTCTGAGCCAGAAAGTTGCTCTAGTCTAGGTTTTCGACCAGGTGCTTCAATATTTTGAGGCTGTATCAAAGGGCTACAAATCAGTCTCATATTTGATGACCTAAAATCTCTAGCTATCATCTTGTTTTTCTTCCGATTTTACATAGATGAGCGGCCCTATGGTTTCTTAATGGCTCTAAAACACCCACTATCATGAATGTCCTTTGCAAGGCAAATATGTTGACTATTGGAGGTACTTAGATAGATAAAGATGGATGGTTTTTCATGTAATGTGTGGCATTGAAACCCAATGAAATTGAGAAAAGTCGTTAAGTGTTAAGTTTTCTCTCATTTGATTTAATCGGTCGATAGTGCTGATGTGGTAGAAAGTATACTCTCGATACAGTCAAATGCCATTGGGCTAGAAAAAATGCACCCTGTATTTCTAAAGCTACTCTTACCAATCATATTGCCTTCATTTTTAACACTATTCTGACAAAAGGAGAGTACCCTACTCAGTGGAAGTTGGCGAAAATTATATCTATTTCCAAAAGTGCTAAAGCTGATGAGTTTAGACCAATTTCAATTCTGCCCTTTCTGTCCAAGGCTTTTGAACGAGCACATATGTATCTTAAAAATAATAACATGCTCACACCAAAGCAATCTGGTTTTTCGTGCGAAACACAGCTGTACCACCGCCCTGTTGAATGTTACTGACTATATACGACAAGCATTAGATGAAGAAAAAGTAACTTTCTTAGTGCTCCTAGACTTTTCTAAAGCATTTGACATGGTTAATCACAATATCTTATATAAAAAGCTCATTCGGCAATATACGAGGGCGGGTCAATAAGTCCGTGACTTTTGGATTAAAACACAGATTTTTTGATAAAAAAATAATTTTATTTTTCAACGTAGTCTCCCTTGAGCTCTATACACTTTGTCCAACGCTTCTCCAATTTTTTTATCCCTTCCAAAAAAAATGATTTGTCGAGGTCCTCAAAATAGGCCTTTGTTTGCGAGATGACTTCATCATTGGAGTCAAATCTTTTTCCACCAAGCCATTTCTTCAGGTTTGGGAACAAGAAGTAGTCGCTCGGAGCCAAATCTGGAGAATAGGGTGGATGAGGGAGCAATTCATAGCCCAATTCATGGATTTTTGCCATGGCAACTGCACATGTGTGCACCCTTGCATTGTCTTGGTGGAAAAGAACTTTTTTCTTGGCCAAAGGAGGTCGTTTTTTTTTCAAATTGCCATTGAATCGGTCCAATAAGTTGGCATAATATTCCCCATTGATTGTTCTTCCCTTTTGAAGGTAGTCAAGTTAATGTGGATTATCCCGCGTGCATCCCAAAAAACAGTCGCCATAACTTTATTGGCTGACAAACCCACCTTGGCCTTCTTTGGCGCCGATTCACCCTTAGAAACCCACTGTTTTGACTGTTGTTTGTTCTCTGGTGTGTTGTGATGGATCCATGTTTCGTCCACGGTTACAAAACGGCGCAAAAACTCCTCCATATTCCTGTGAAATTGTTACACGATTGCGTTTGTGGTCGACTGTGAGCAAACGCGGCACCCATCTGATCATTCAAAATTGAAACCACTAAGCCATGCGAGATCCCTACGGCTTCCACAATCTCTCGCACTTTCAATCTTCGGTCGGCCAACACCATATCGTGAATTTTTTCGATTGTTTTGGGTGTAGAGACCTCAACTGGGCGTCCAGGACGTTCGGCATCTTCAGTGCTTGTACGGCCACAACGAAATTCAGTAAACCACTTTTTTACCATTGAAATCGATGGTGCAGAGTCCCCATAGTATTTATCAAGTTTAGCCTTGGTCTCGGTAATGGTTTTTTTTCACAAGAAATAATGCTTAATAAGCACACGAAATTCACTTTTTTCCATTTTCTCCTCAAATTAGTGAGTAGTCTGATAAAAATAGCTGTCAAACACAAACTAACTGACGCAGCAAGTTTAAATTTTGACAGGAGTCAACTGACAGATGCCTGTTGACAGGAGCAGTGTTGCTGTTTCAGTAAAGAGGTCAGAAATTCAAAAAGTCACGGACTCGTAACTTTTCATTAGATGCAGTAAAGCTGCTCACATCCTACTTAAACAACAGAATGCAATCAGTTCAGCTCAATGACAATATATCCGATTTTCTTGCAACTGTTAGTGGTGTCCCATAAGGTTCTATACTTGGCCCCTTATTGTTCTCATTATATGTAAATGACCTTCCATCCATTATAAACAACTGTTCGTCACATATGTATGCTGATGATGTTCAAATGTATATGAGCTGTCCACTTGGTTTAATTGAGAATGGAGTTAGCTCTATCAATCAAGATCTTGACGAAATTTCACGTTGGTCTGAACTTAATGGTTTTTCTCTAAACGCTTAGAAATCGAAGTGCTCCTAGTTATATCGAAGAAACCACTGGATGTTTGGTACTCGTATTTTCCACTTATTTTGTTGAAAAACTCCGCAATAGATTATGTTGAAACTGCAAAGAATCTTGGGGTCACTTTTAATCGCAAGTTAACTTGGGAAAATCACATCAGCGCTGCCATTGGAAAGGTAGATAGGGTGTTACGGAATTTATGGGTAACGCAGTCTTTTATTTCACCTAAAACGCGCTTGATGTTAGCTAAATCGTTGGTTATTCCTATTTTACTCTACGGATGTGAAATCTTTTGTAGCTGTGACTCGATGAGTAGAAGAAAGCTCAATGTTGCTTTTAATAGCACAGTACGTTATGTTTTTGGGCTACGCAAACATGACAGAGTAAGTAGTTATTCTTCTCATTTGCTTGACATGCCTTTTGAGAGCTATCTCAAGTTTCGCACTCTAGCCCTGCTATCGGATATTCTCGTAACACGTCAACCATCATTCTTGTACGAAAAGATTCGATTTGCCTCTTCGCACAGGTCAGGTCAATTAATTCACCCCCAATACACATCCCTCACATCAGAACGTCAATTTCGATTCAATTCATTTTAATCGTCAATTGAGTCCGAACTAATTTAGGAACAAGCACAACAAGGCTTAAAAGGATTTGCGCAGCTATTTCTCTACAAATCTGTTAATAAATTTTTCGAAGCAACTAATACATATGTAAGTACTATGAATTTTAATCTGCACCTTTATAATTTTTTCTAGTTAAGTTTCAATTTGGAACAACTACTCTACTAGCTTTCATTGTTCTTAATTAGCTTTTCACTATCTTATAAGATATTGTATCTTAAAGTGTATAAGCAATTCAAATAAATAAATAAATGATATGCAATCGTGTTGGCATGAATTGTAAGGAGACAAGTCAGGTTAGTTTTACCAAAAAAAAAAAAACATCAAAGCCTAACCTATGTCGTGAAGTAAACGTCTTCAAACAACATGATCTGGTATGAATCCTCAATTTACAATTTACATGCTTCGAGGTTACATAAGAAATCATGAATATTATTGGCTAGGTAGTTAATAGTAAGATAAAAGCGCTGCAGATATTAATGAATCCCGGTGGAAGTTTTGGGTCTTCTTCCTTATACAAAACAGTTGCTCTAGGAAGTCAATCTTTTCGAAGGAATCGCATTTAAGCGAGTAATAAACCATCGAAAAAAAGAAAATTGCTTATGAACCCAGTCCTTTATAATTGAATCGTGCTTCATATTTAGCGCAACGCCAAAATGTGTGGCTTATTGATGGTCAGACTAAAAACTATTATTGTTCATTTCATACGCGCGCCTATATCTGCCTGACGTATCTGCCCACATATCTATCTACTGAGTAGTCAATATTTAGAGGAATTATTATACTGTTAATGAGCCATAACAAACTCAATTTCGCTACTTAGATATCTTTTTGATTTTCTCTCAAATTACAATTCATTTTACGAGCTTCGGTTGTACTACTATTATGAGCACAAATAAACGTTCCCACGTAATCACTCCAAATAATGTAATTATCGCTTAAAGAAAAAAAATAAAAAAAATATAAAAAACGAACTGCAAATGGGAGGCGGAATAGAATAGAGAAAAAAAAAAAGGTATCTGTTCGTACTTAGTGATAGAGATATTTGCTTTTTACAATGCGCGAAATGTACATATGTTCCCAATTCACTTCAGGTTTACTCACATAAGGCATACTCGTATCTCAGGCAAATAATTGATTTAATTAAAGTCTCTTTCACTAGCATTATGTAGTTTTTTTTTTATCTTTCTTTTTTTTAATTTTTTAATTTTATTTTTTATTTGTACTTCATAACAAATGCAGTCGACTGCAAGTAGCAATTAAATACTGCAATAGGCTGACTAGCTATGCGCTGTTCGTATTCATACTCCTATATCCATTCGTAGTGTGCAACGTTTTGTGATTAATAATACCCATGCACGATGTATTTTTAAAGTTCGTTACACATTTCAAGGAATGATAAAAATTTCATAGGAAATGTATTAAATGGAGCTGTAGTTACGAATGTGTACATATCTTGTGAATTTTTTTTTACCTCTTTTTTGGATATGTATTATTAAACTTTCACACATTCATACCAATGCGTATGAAGCACTTACAATTAAGGTGTAGTGCCTAGGAGGTTTCGGGTAATTTGAGTTTGATGTTTTTTTAAATCAGCAATTGCATGAGTGCAGAAGGAGGAACCTTGAGGAATAGAATTAAAATTGGTTTGTCTTCGTTTTAATGAGAAATCCTTGTAACAATGAAGTACTCGTAGTTTTCCATTACTCAAGTGTAGCAGATACAAAAATAAATGCATCTAGAAGGAGCTATGTTGACGCAATTTTGGTAGCTCACTGTCTGAAGAAAGTCCGCAATCAACTTGATGTTGTCACGACTAAGATAAAGAACAGTCTGAAGGAGATTGAAATGAATTAGAGGAATGTAATGTAATATAAAATAAAATAAAATAAAAATGGGGGTCGACTAAGGACTTCGTATTCCATCGACTTGGCAAACAAAAAACTCACTGATTTGCTTATTTTAATGGAGCGCTAAAGTCCAGAATGAGACAGCTAACATGCTTCTCCAGCCAGCGCGGTCTTTGCTTGCTGTCTTCAGTTACGCACATGAAGTTGGTTGAGGTCCTCTTCCACTTGAAGGAGACTGGCTTATCAAAACCTAGACAAACGGCGGTCAGAAAATGATCGGTTAAGTTCCACGCGGGTAGAAGGATGCCCACCCAAGGGAAACGTTTACAAATTATTAACCAAAGTTCGAAGTTGGTGGCCTCAACTTTACTGTCACTTACGTGTGTTTAATGTTCTAGTACTGAAAATATTGGGCATCTGTGTATAGCGACCCAAATCAATTTATTTTAAGTCCTTCTTAAGAAAGATCTCAGCCCACACCAGTATAGGATTCAATGAACTCAAGAACGAAAGTTAGATGACTATTTGGAGTGTTAAAGTTCGCAAATTAATCACTGGAAATAGTATCAACTGATTCGGAATTTCATCTTCAGCGATGAAGCTCATTTCTGACTTTAATAACTATTACAACGACTACAAATCCAATACATCCATAACAAGTGACTGTTTCGTGTGGTTCGTATACCCAAAATGTCATTGGACCGAATTTTTCGTGGTGATGATGGCCGCCACGTTGTTATTTTTGGCCAAAATTGTATGCACTCAACAATAGTAAGAGATACTTACCAGACAGCGGTCCAAAAAATCGAGGTTTTGAAGTCGGTATTTGGTGAGCGTATTATCTCAAGAAATGAACCAGTCCTATAATCGCCTCGCTCGTGCGATTAGATACTTCTAGACTCTTTTCTTTGTAGCTATGACAAGTCATTGGTCTATGACAGAGACGTTAGAGGGGCTCAGAGCCAATATTGAATGCGAAATTTCCGGAATACCGGTAGAAATGTGTGGAAGGGTGATGGAAAATTAACTACAATTAATCGACTTTAATGGTAAATAAACTTTTTTTTCCATATTTCTGTAAATCTCGTTTCCAATGTCTGGCTTACTTTTAGGAGGCCTAATGCTTAGGTTTTGTTTAAGGTGAACAACTCACTTTCAGCAAGTGTTTCAGAAATACAATAAACAGAGCAAAGGCCGCACTATGGATCTAGAGATTCAAGCATCCAGAAAGTCTAGCATCACTACCCACATGTACTAATTTTGTATGTTGGCGTAAACAAAACATTGTTTGCTATTTGCACACACAAAAGAGCTTAGGCGCACAGGAAATAGAAGCAATTTTTGCTCCGACGACATACTTCAAGAAGCAAACTTCAGAGTCATATTCCTAGATCGAGGCAGCAGAAAATATGAGTGTCGTAGAATTAATCCATCTTCGCACCTGAGTTCTGTGTCTGATATATGTATCTGGTGTAAGTTTTTTTAAGTAATTTACATATACACCAATAAAGCATGGTTAATAGAATTTTTTTCCAGCTTTTTGTGAAAGGTTTTGTCCATCTCATGAAACCCGAATTGATCTTCATAAATTTATGTTCCTTCATAAGCACCTTTCATGACATTTCTTAAAATATATGGGCGCATCACCTGTATTTCAGCACAATTATTCCCCTAAGCTGCGAAATACGGCATCCTTTTTGCCTTTGAATATTCCTACAGAGAAGTCTAACAGGGACAAGTTTTAACAACCCTTTTCAGCGTTGTCGTGCGATCTCCACTATTTCCTATTGAAACCATGTCTAAGGATTGCCATCATTGGTCTTAAAAAGTGTCCAATTCAGGAGGATCAAGTGTATCATATGGGTGGTGCCAGTGGTGCTTGAAATATGTTCACAGGAGTAGACCTTAAAAGTGAAAATGATGCTGCTAATTTGCAAATTATATTAAGTGGAATTGGTCATAGTCAATCAATGAAAACTGAAAACCAAAAACCAATTTTGAAGCAGTCAGTGACTTCTACGCCACAACGTACTTGTAGATAGCGATAGAATCCAGATGAATCTAAGCAATACCACATATTAATGAAATGGGACATGAGTTCCTATTGCTACCAAGACCGAGAAACAAGTATTAGAGTCATGCATCAGGAACAGCTTAAGCAAATATTCAAGTAATATTCTCTTTAACATCAGCAGCTGAATGTGAACAGAGGATAACAACCTTCCCTCCAAAGAAGTACGAAATAGTTCACAAAAAGTCAGCTTTCCTCTTATCATATATTATTCTATAAGTACTATCTGAGCATGTCAATATCTCTTTGCCTATAGAGACGTGAATCAAGGAATAAATATAAAAGCAAAGAAATCTGCCTTTAGTAAGCGACAGGCAAGAGATTGTTAATGAAATATAAAAAGAGTGTCGGCGAAAGACTGGATCCCTGTGGCACATGAACATTTATTTTATGGATATCACCGTAGAAATCCATCCATAATGTGCGCATTCTCTTCAAAAGTGAATAATGCCGAACTCTGTTAAAAAGATATAGATATTTCATGATCGGCCGACTTATCAGCGTTTTCAAGACATTGGAAAGAAGGTAGGTAAGTGCAATGGGTCTGTAGGAGAAGTGACAATAAGTTTCGGACAAATGTTTTGTTTTTTCATCTTCATGGAAAGAGACCTAAGGAAACATGGAAGAAATCCTTTTTAGAAGCAGGGGAAATACGTCATTTGAATTAGTCGATTTGCATATTTTTGGTCTGAGTACATTTGATGCTATTTCGCCGATTAGAGTTTTCGACATGCTTAAGTGTAAGTGGAGAAGTGGCACAAGGGTTGTGTTGACTGCTAGGTGCGCAGTAGGCATATTGAACTTATTCAAAGATCGGACTGTTGGAATGTGAAGCGTCATTTTAGTTGAACGTTAGCTTGGAAACAAATTCTCAACGTGTTTTTACGAAAAACCAAAAAGTTTTACATTGCAATATTTTTTTGATAATTTTTTTGTATTGGAGTTTCGTAAGCTACCCCGAGAGAAAGAAATATGACGCTGGTTCGTATCCAGGCAGTTTCAGATCTAAAAGATGTAGACGGTAGACCTTTCTCGTTTAACTAAATGGCAAAATTTCTGGCCTTTATTTGCAGATGTAGCGATATCTTTTTAGCTATCGTACATATATCCACTTTGAATTCCCAAGCATTTCATTCAACATATACCTAGTACAAAAAAAATAGAAGACATAAACGTAGACGATGTTGAGCAGGGTTCTGAAGTGAAAATACCACATTAAGGCTCGCCTGTGGCCGCAACAATAAGGAACATGCAAACAAGGGGAGACAGCCTTAGGAGGTAGACAACCATACCACCTTGATCAAAAAGTTCTCGGAATTTATTCAAAAGTGATCCCCATCGACTGCAACACATTTATGCCAGCGCTTGATCCAATCCCGGAAACATATTTTATATTCGGTTTTCGGTTTGTCCATCAGTCCTTCTTGCGATTTTTCCATTAATTCCTCTCGGCTGCTGAAACGCGTTCCCCGTAGTGTGTTTTTTTTTAACTCGATTGAACAGAAAGAAGTCACAGGGAGCCAAATCAGGTGAATTCGGTGGCTGTTGGATGATATTTGTTGCATTTTTCGTCAAAAAATGCACTATGCGACGGTGCGTTATCATGGTGCAAAATCCACGAGTTTTCTGCCCAAAATTCTGGTCCCTTGACGCCCAAATAATACTCTTTGTTTACTGTCTGGCCTTCTGGCAAAAATTCATGATGCACTACACCGTTGTAATCCATGAAAACCGTGAGCATTGCCTTATTTTTTGACAGAAAACGACGTGTTTTTTTTTGTCTCGGCTCGTTTGGTGAACGCCATTCACTTGCCTGATGTCTGGATTGCGTGTAGTACTCATAAACCCACGTCTCGTCTCCAGTAACGATCCTTTTGATGAATGCGGGATCGGATTCAAATCATCTCTTTTGCGACGTCAACACGGTCTCTTTTTTGCATGAAATTGAGGTCTTTTGGCACCAACTTCGTTGCTACACGACGGAAACCCAAATCATTAACCAAAATGTCTTGGACGGATCCATAGGCAATGTTCAAGTCCGCCGTAGCATTAGACGGCGCGTTGTCTTGGTGAAACAGGATTTTCTTTTTCTGCAAATGTGGCTATTTTTCCGCAATTTCTGGCTTCAGCATGACAAGTAATGATGAGTAGTATGCTCCTGTAATAGTTTTTCCTTTTTGAAGATAATCGGTTAAGATAACTCCTTTACTATTCCAGAAAACATTCGCCATTCCTTTCCCAGCCCTTTGCAGTCCACTGTTTTGACTGAATTTTTGTTTCGGGCGTATAATGGTGTATCCAAGTTTCATCTACAGTAACTAATCCGCGCCAAAACTCGGATTTATTGCGCCTAAACTGCGCCAACAGAGCGTCGGAAATGGTCATTCGAGCACGTTTTTGGTCTAACGTAAGCAAAATCTTGATTTAATATATATCAAACACGTTCCTTAGAAATTCTTATAACCTCTACTATATCTATCTATCTATCTACTATCTATCTACAACACCATTTGGTGAACTTTAGCAATGTTATCGTCAGTGGTTGCAGTTTTTCGACGTCCCGAACGTTCATCATCTCCCAAGCTCTTACGGCCACGTTTAAATTCAGCTGCTCAAAATTTCACTGAGTTAAATTATGGTGCAGAGTCCCCATACACAGAGTCCAACTCATTTTTGATTTGCGTAGGCATATTGTCTTTCAAAAACAAGAATTTAATAACAGCTCGATGCTAAATTTTTTCCATTTTCACAAAAAACGCTCACATCGAATCTCTTAAACGACTGTCAACAAAAAACCGCGCGTCCAAAATGACTGAAACTTCGATAAGTAACTGCCAAAAGATGCAAAACTAGCATTCACTAGCTTTTATTGACGAGTGCCGCTATCTTTACGTTGCGGTCGGAAACTTTTCAGACAACTCTCGTAAATGTTCCTTGTATACCTTTTAGTTTAAATAAATATCTCTGGTCTTTCCTGCTCTCAAATTTGTCTGCGTTAATTGCAATTGTTTTTTTTATATTTTAATTCGATTCTTTAGTCTATAATTTGTCTGTCTAAAATCACTCTAATTCATTCAAAATTGTATGCATTCGTATATCCCACGGTTAACTAAAATCTTTGTAATAAGTTAGAGAAGAATTTCCAAAATTTAAAGTTTCGCCACGCACACTGTCAGCTAACAATCAGAGGGAAATTTATATTTTTTTCTCACTTCTCAACACCACTTAGAAAATGATTAACGATGTGTGGCTATAAAATACTCAGTCCATGTGTCTACAAATCTATCTTTTGGAAGAGAATTTAAGTATTTCCACCACAACGCATTTGTACAATTCTAAAACGCATCTCTTCGTAACTGCAATTAGCATAAATTAGCTATAAAGATTCAAATTGTATTTGTAGTTGATCTCTTGTACGATTTATCCAACTGGAAAGGTTTGAATTTAATTTCATTTTGTAGTGGGGGGGATCTCTAAAACCGTACAATTGTATGATATTTCATATTCTTATACTCGTACGTATCTGTGTGTTCTGTATCACATAATTGACAATTCGTAAGTTGTAATTTGTTAATGATTAATTATTTGCATTTTTATTTATGGTAGTGGAATAGTGAATCGTTGGTGGGTTCAGTTTAGATACCGAATCTCAATCTAGAATAACTAAACAATCGTGGAGAATCTGCTTACTTCCTGTCCGCGCATTCGTTAGAATATGGTAATTATGGGTTATGTATGCGGCATTTTGTTTGAATGTGTATAGTACGAGTATGTCGGACAAAACGCAAACCCACAAACAATAGATTTGAACGATCGCAAACCGAAGAATAACTACAACAAAGGTTGAACCGATCTACTCATAGCTCTTAACTAACCGACAATTAGATCCCCAGGCCATCCCAATTCCGCACCGCCGCCGCCACAGATACTTACGAGTACATATATCCAAGCACCGGACCCGACAACAACCATTAACGGGTGCTGCTAAATAAAATTTTTCCAATTTCGAGTTTCGAATTAATACGTCTATTTATCATCAAATTAATCAAACAATAAACGCAGTAATAATTCTCGTTTTCCAAATGAGGTAACACGGTAATTTCTCTACCCGGTGATGGAACCAGTGTTCTAAGACTAGGGTAAGAGTATGAGTATCTGTACCTGGTCTGGTCTGGGCTCTATAGTCTGTGATCGTTTCAGCATTGGTGGCAGCGTGTCAGAAAATGTACGAGTATCTACAACAGTTCTCATATATGTACCAACAAACATACATAGATATGAACTCGTGTATCTTTTTGGGACCATTTAAATCACATTAATAAAAATTATCTACCACATTAAAATGCGGTTAAATTGTGGTTCATTCTTTTACTTTGTTCGAATATTTTTGCGCCGGGACTTGTTTTTTTTTTTGTTCTATATCTGATGGATACAAATTTGTGTGGTTTCAGTTCGATACAAGGTTAAAAATTACAAATGAAAAAAAATGCAAAAAATTGGTATCCAGGTCGTGTTGTGTGAACATCACATCACATCACATCACCACATCGAGTTAAGTTAATTACATGAGTAAGCGCGGGTAATTTGTTGTTTGCCGTTTCATGAATGAACAAAAACAATAACACCAACTGCAATAACAACAATAGTTAAAGTAGAAACTGAAAAAAAAAAGCCAGTAGATGTACAAAATCAAATTAATTTAAAGGCAAAATGCATTAACAAGAAACCGTTTCCTGATTTTATGTAATTATAGTTTGTTGGCTCTCTCTCTGGTGCATGGTTATACTCGTAAATTGGAACTGGTAAATGTTGGTGTTGTACATTCGAATCTCACATTTTTCGAGATCTAAATCAGAGTTCTCGTATACTCGTAAGTTCGTGTATGAGTATGAGCAATTGTTAGCGCCGCCGCCTCCGCCGCCGCTTTATTCTGCAAATAAAAGGAGGATAGTGAGCGTTTAACGATCACCTCATTAAATTGCTTTGATCAGAATTTTTTCGAGTTGAAATAGCAGAATGAATAGATAGTTTTTTGTTAGAATGACTTAAATGGGATTTGGTCAGAACTAGCAGATAGTGCTTAGATAATGTTTTAATTGGTTCTGCAATTCGATCATTACAAGGGCTTCAAAAACGGATCTGTAATTGGTTTATGCGATTACAGAATTGTATAGATAATAGGCGTGTTTGTGTAAGCTGTATATACAAAGTCCATGTGCTTGATGAAGGAGGCAGATCGGATACGTTTTGCTCTTAGAATAAGCTTCTGCAATGGGGCACCTTATATTCGGGAATCTGCAATACTTCCTGTCAACTCTATATGAATTTTTCTACTGTGTCTTGGAAGAGGTCATTATTGATTTTTTTTTGATTGACTGCGAACGGCAGATGGGTTGTACATACACTTTTCTCGCCTGCTTGTGGTACGATCATGAAAGCAAGCTTGTGATCGTATCTTCATATCGGGCAATATGGATTTAAACCACACTAACGTGTTGCATCATATTGCACAAAATAAATAAATAATTAGGAAAAGTCGAGATAGTATGAGACCAGGAGAGTAATCAATAATCGAGTCTCTCAAGTTCTCTCAACGAGCTCTGCTTCAGATGTGGTATGCCCAAAAGTGTGACGGCGCTTCTAAGAAACTAATCGAAACGCCTCAACCGATGTCCGGAGTTTCATCTGGTCAGCACAATAAAACCGCTGCATAAATGACGAAAAGTGGAACTTCAGTGTGAAAAAATTCCGGAAGGCTATGAGTTTGTTTTAAAAAATGTTAAAAGGACATGAAACAAAAATCACACCAGGACAATACGTTTTATTGTCAGAACAGAGTACTCAGAAAGAAAGTAGTGCATTGTACTCCTCGCATATAAATTAAACCGAAATTTGTCAGCATTTCATAAAAAGATGAATAAGCGCTTCAATGATTAAGTACTTAAACCAGGACCGATTACCTATAGTTTCACACAGATTTTGTATCACTTATGTTATGTGCCACAGCAAAATGGTATCGTCTCGATGCCGGAAACACTCTGCAGTCCGTTCTATTGAGACACAGCAGGAAGCACTCAGACCAAACAAGCTGGCGTCCTGAGTCCTGAAAATCTCTCATATAAGCCTTGTATGATCCTATTGTGACTTGGCTGACAGCGTTTAGGAATACTTTGTATTCTCGAACTTACTATGTTGTTGTGAGAATTCAGCCGGCAAAGCTTTCGGCACAGTTTGACTGCCGTTACAGATGCAACCGAACATCTTAAAAACTTCACCGATTCTTTACAATATCGTTTAGTGCTTTATGTATCTCTTCTTCTTCTTCTTATCCTTTTATTAACCCTTTCCTCGTTATACGAACTTATGCGTAACGAGTTTCCCATTTTTACTGCATCGCTGCTGCTCCGCTTATGGGGTTGGCTAATGTCGCAGACCCCAGAACGCGTCTACATAATGCTCGGTCCTGGATCGCTTCACTGGTTAGCCCCAGGCGTTGTTGCGCATTTGCTATCTGAGAAATCCAGGAATTCTTTTTCCGACCTCGTTTTCTTACAGTTAGAGTGACCGTAGTTGATAGTGCCTTTTTAACCGGATTTTCCGCAGATCTTCTTTGAACGTGGCAATACCAGCTTATTCTATTCGCCTCAAGCTGTTCGGTTACCGAATTCTTTATATGTAGACTTCCTCTTATACGCGTAGATCTAATGCAATCGCGTTTAGTATATAAGAGCTGGTCTAACAACCGTGGTGTAGAGTTTCCCCTTTAATTTAAGTGGAAATTTTCGGTCGCAAAAGATTCTCGAATTTTCCCGCCATTTCATCCATCCCACACTCACTCTGTGGTTTACGTCGTCGTCACATTTCGCTTCCATATTAACGATTGATCCTAAGTACTTAAAGATAGTGCTTTTCGGAAGAACTATTCCGTCTAACATTATATCCGGAACAGGTCGCAACGGATGCGCAAATGGGCACGTCAAATGCTCCGTCTTTGAACGACTTATTTTAAACCCGTTTCTCTCTAGCACATTTCTCCATGAATCTAAGGCGTTCTGTAAATCTTCGACGTTATCGCTAAGTATAACTGCGTCGTCAGCGAAGAGAATTGGCGTTACATTTGCTCGCGCATGCAGTCTTTTAAAAGATAGTCGAATACTACGTTAAAGAGGAAAGGGCTAAGTACGCTTCCTTGATGCAATCCGACATTAACTGGAAATTCTCTCGTTAGTCCAGCAGAGCTTTTAACCGCAGTTTTCACGTTTCCGTACATGTCTTGTATTATTCTAACATACGTTTCCGGTACGTTTTGAGACCTCAGCGCGGCCCATATGAGATCCCTAGGCACTCGATCGAATGCTTTCTCGAGGTCGATAAATACCATGTGTAAATCTTTAGACGAATCTCGGTGCTTTTCCATTATTATTCGTAGGCTATGGATAGCGTCCACCGTCGATCTTCCTTCAACAAATCCACACTGGCTATTATCGAGCTTTATTATTTGCCGAAGACGTTCGTTTAAGACTCTTTCGACAGCGCCATTCGAGCTTTTTCTATACCGTCGCTCTGATTGCATTTTGTCCACGTTTGAAATGCATTCTTCTTGTCGGCCACAGCTAGTTCTTCGATAGATTATACCACCGGATTTTTGGCTTTCCAAACGATGCCCGTGTTTTCGGTGGTTCCAGCGTGAAAAATTCTGTAATGAGCAGACGGTGTTGGCTTACCAGCACCAAGTATTACTTTACAGTTCTTAACACGGTTTCTCATCAACATTTTGCAGAGGTGATAATCTATTTGCGTTTCGTGGCCTCCGCTGCTATAGGTGATAAGATGTCGTTGATGTTTAATAAACATTGTATTTAAGACGGTTAAGCCGTAAGCCCTACACGCTACAAGGATGTCTTCGCCAGCTGAATTTCTGGTTCCAAAGCCTTTACCGCCGTGGCAGTCCTCATAATCAACGTTGGTTTCTCCGACGTGGCCATTTAAATCTCCGCCTACGAAGAGCATCTCATCGATAGGTATATTTCTAAGCAAATTACCGAACTCTGACCAAAATGTATCTTTTTCCGATTGGTCGCATCCATTTTGTGGAGCGTACGCGCTAACAATGTTCCACGTTTCATTGTGTATGACGAGTTTAACACTCATCAAGCGGTCGCTTATTTTCAAGATACCAACGATGTTGTTTAGAAGATCCGCTGCAACAACGATTCCAACACCGTTTCGTCCATTGACCGTTCCATGGTAGAACATCTTAAATGCCTTAGTTTTTAAATCTAGAAAACGCGCTTTATATCCTGTATTACACCACTTCGTTTCCTGTACGCTCAGGATTTGTAGAGTTCTGCGACGCATAATCGCTTCCAGTTCTAAACTTTTTGAGGTCATCGATCCGACGTTCTAACTTGCAAACCAAAGTTTAGGAAAATATTTTGGAAACTTCATTTTGCCCGCCCCCGGAATCCGTCGGGCTCTGACACAAGCACTTCTGCTTGCTCTGGGATCACCCGAGTGCGTTGCAATCGTGGTGCCCAGCGGGGTAGTGCTATTAATTGTGATCATTTCCATGAAGTGTATCTAAAGTTTGAGTGGTTTGACACTTGTATGCTCATTTCGAATTGATTGACTGTTCTTTTACCACACCGGTAGTCTCCAGACGCGGGAACCCGCTGATTGCATACAAACTTGTGGGAAAGTTTTAAGGTGTTAAAGTGTCACAAGCTCATTTTTGGTGTCATAGTTGCCTGTATATGATTGGTGTCTGGGACGCACTGCGGCACTATTCTTTATCCGATGCCGCACGGACAAGGGACATAAGCTACAAAATTGAGTTTAGCGAAAAATAAGGGCAAAACCAAGTACTTGCTATTAACAAGATAGGCCATACAGCGTTGTCACAATACAGGTGACAGCTATATGGTAACTCTAAGATTGTAAAGAACTTTGTCTACCATAGCTGTGCACAATTCTGTCAACAATACTTCCGTACAAATAAATCACTCTTACCAATAACTATTTCTTTGAGCTAAGAAGACAACTGAGTATCAAGCCCCTATTGCGAATAATTAAGAAGAATCTTTATAAGACCTCCATCTTCTCAGTTGAATGTGACGAAAAATATCCTGGGCTGTTTTGAGAAAGAATTGTAAAGTGTAAAGTATTCAATTGCATTTTGCATTGGCCTTGAAGGACAAAATTTAACGAAGAACCATATAAGCTGTACTGCGACATTGATCTAGTCAGAAAACTGCGCGTCAGTAGCTTGATGTGGCCTGGACATGTATAGCGAAAGTAAGCCAATACATTGACTTCGGATCTAGCCCGGAGGAATAATAACGCAGTAGAATAAGAGGTTACATTCACAAGGAGAAGAAGATATCTTAACCGACTTGAGGATTGCAACTAGGGGAGGTAAGCTAATGATCGGTGTAACTGGAGGTGCTTTTCAAATTAATCCCTAGTTCATCCCGAACTGGTGTAGCTCCCAAATCAAGTAAATTTGAACAGTTGAATCCTGTATGGAAACAACTTCAAATCAAGTTTAAAAACCGGCCTAACGATGTTTTGCAGACTCCCAAACTTAGCAACGTCAACGAGTAGACACATATCTCTAAGACACAGTGTCTAAGCCGTTTTCATTGCGAACAGACTGATGGCAGATCAAATACTGTATTCAGCTCGACAAAACGAATTATTAAGTTACTTATCATGACTGCACTGGGAAGTGTTACAGCATTATTTCTTTGAATCAAATACCTCCATCCTTATACTGAGTATGTACTCGTAACCATTAAAAGTTTTCAAAAAATTTTCATTTTCAAACAAATGTCACTTAATCTTAAAACAGTCAGCCAAAGTTGGTCCAAGTTTAGAACATCTTTTACTTTCTCATCACAAATTAACTTTGTCCTAGTTTTGGTCACAGTTATAAAACTGTTTTCCTCATAACGAATTTGTTAAATGTTTCCCAACAAATACTGATTAAATTTTAATTTCCCTTAAACCATCCTTAATGAGCCAGCCACCAAGTTAATTAACAGTTTCTATCAACTTTACAAAAAAAAAAACAATTCATTAAGGAAAAAGAATCGCTAGTTTCCAGGTCAAATCACTTAACAAAACTCAACAAACATTTGTAGTTCGTCAAGAAAATCCACTCACTTCGGAATTCCGCCTCGGAGGTTAGCTCCCTGAATTAGGCGAACGTCTCTTAAAGGAGAACGTTTTTCTAAAGTGTACTTAATTACAGTGTATACAAAAATTCGATCGCCCCCAGGCTCGTCTACACGTTTTCATATTTTTTCTACCAACATTTCCATTCAACACTAGTAGAGTAAATAGGAAAAAAAAAATTAATTGTAATTTTTTCCATCTTTCAAATCAATTCAGTAGCTCAAATGCCTTAAGCCATCATGCTATTATAGCGATCCGAAGAGTGAAAAAAAGTTTTCAACGAAAATTATCATAATCGAGTCGAGACGATAGGTTTTTCAAATTTACCATAACTACAAAGAATAGATACAGCAATTCAGTAGTAGAAAAATTGTAGATAGCAAGTGTTAAGTGCATCCATCAAATTTAAACTCAGCTACTGCTGACTCAACGCGATCATTGATCGATTATTGTTCGACATGATCGACATGATCGACAACTCTGTCTAAAGCACTTCCCTTCAAGACAAAGATGACGACGAATCACTTAACATTCATAACGAACCAAACGATCATCACTATTCATCCAAAAGGAGATACAAAATGTATCCACACTGTAATTATCGATCATCGGCAAAATTCCCAATAATAGTCTATTAGAGATTAAAGATCATTTTCGTTTGAAAAGTCCAATGGCGAGGGAGGTGGGGGGTTTAAGATCGAATCAAAATCTTTAAATTCGATATCTCATTAGAGAGATACACATACAAACACATACCTGTAGTATAAATTTCTTATGAATTGACCGAATTACGCGTTTTTTTAGCTGAGAAGGGGCAAAAACAAATACGGCATTTGGACGATTTTTTCAACGTGTCACTGTATCTAACGATCGGAAACGATCGAGATGTGAGTGTTTCCAATTTCCACTTGGAGAAGGAAAGAACTGCTAAAACAACTTCTCGAGGAAGTGAAAATTAAGATGAATAAATAAATATTTACAACAAAAGATACGAAATTAAGAAACTGTTTGTGTGATGTGATCAGCCATGACGGAGGCAAGAAACAATTTAGATTGAAAGGGCATACTGAATGGAGCGTTTAAATCGGTTTATGGTTGAGATATTTGTTTATGAGATTATGAATCTGGATTGATGAACGTAAGAATGAAGGTAGCGGTTACTATCTATAGATTCCCAAATCTGGCCTCTTGGGAGACAATGGGGCGACAATGGTAACAAAAGGTAAAGAATAAAAAAATTGTTGACATTTCGATGGTTCACAGATTGATCAATGGAGTGACGGCATCACTAATTTTCATGTAAAGTGTTGGCATTCGAAAGGATTAAAAGTGAATAGAGGAATTTTGTAACGAAATATGAATGACGTGACGTGTGGGTGTACATGGACAGAAAATCTCATAAGTCGTTGCATGTTTATATGTATGTGTATGTACTTCACAAAACTGTAATAATTAGTATCCTTTGAAGAACATACTTTGGATTGACATTCCTATACTCGTATTTAGTTTGTCGAGTGGGTCCGGTTCTACTCGTAAAACATGACAAACAAGCGTGCGACGATTTGTAGAAAAATAGGTCTCCAGAATGCCAGATTTATTTGAAGGCAAGAAAGGGATTAAGTTTTTGAACTTATCTACGATACAGAATGCTTGTAAGCTCTATTAAGATCGACAACAACCCACAGCCCAAGACAGTACATATCTCAACAGAACTCATTCGATTCACTAGGGAGTGGAGCGAATAGTTCAGAAGCTAAGGCAATCCAGGGATTGGGTGTACTTTTATCCGATCATTTTTTGCTGATGATTGGTGTTGCTCCTCCTGTCACTGCATTAAAGAACTTGGAAGTAAGTAAGTTCTAAGTTTGAATTTTGTGTCAAAGTGTTTTAGATACGTCATCTCTGATATCAATGCAGTCTTCTGCTATTTTGATATTGATTCCTAGTGCACAGAACGTTCAGAGGAGTTTGAAAGCTCTTTCAAACCCAGCTTAAGGTCTAAAATAGAACTCGATGGTGAAAGCATAGGTTCCCACTAAAATTATGCAGCATTGGACACCCGAAAGTGCTATTAGATACTTATATCTTAGACCATGGCTATATAATTTGAAATTTGATGTCTGTTTTCGGTCTTGCTGCAGAGGGGGAATTCGCATTTTCAGTCTAAGTTGCTTACATTCAGTCAAAGGATAGATCTTTCGGTCCCATGCCTGACCATCAAGAACGCTCATTCCTCTCTGATAGACCAGCTATTGACAACTTCTTGCTTGGCACTGGCATATATACGGAACTCCTAGCTAAGAGCAAGGGCAGCGAATATTGGATAGGATGACCTTACGCTCGCTTTCGACCTATCAGTCTGACTTCGTTCATTTCGAAAAGCAAATTGAGAAAAATTACTCTTCATATCTGCTCCAAACAGTTTAGCGAACGAGGCCCCTGTCCAAAATGCAACAAGCTTACCATATCGCAGAAAATCTTTTAAGTTATCGCTTTAACATCTCTTGTGCAAATTGAAGGCGCACTTGCAATGAAGATTGCGTTCTGGCATTTTCATCGAAATCGAGAGTGCCTTTGACCACGTAACTTTTGGTGCCATGTAGGTATCTCGGCCACACAACGCGGTGTAGACGAATTATGCATTACGAGTTGCAAGTGCAATGTTGGTGAATAGGACACATAACGTGTGTAATCTCTGCGTCCATTTTATGATGTCGGTAGATGCAAAGGCATCTCACAAGGCCGCATCTTGTCTCTATTGCAATGGTGCATCTTGGTCGACCCACTTCTTACGCTATCGTGACCGTTAAGCATAAGCGGACGATGTCAATGACCTGACAATCGAGTCTCAAATCAAACATGGTCAACGATTGGTTCCCTAGTGCATTTAACGCTAAGGTTGTGCCTAAAGGCCCCACTCTCCATTTTTCCAAAGAAGCTTACTATTCAGGTGTCGTCAGGGATCACACAAGCTTCTTTTGACTGAACTCGTCAAAGCACACATCTGTCGGGCTTCTGTTGCAAAGGAACTTTTGGCATGGCATAGAGCTTATCACTGAGAAGAGTTCTCTGAATATGCACGGCTATGAAAAAATGAATTATTATGCAACGGTCGTGTGATGGAACGATTTTTTAAAATACGTCGCTGTTGCTTTGATCAGGCTCCAAAGAATGGTCAGTTTTGTTGCAGACATAACTCTGCTCTACACGTACGAATTCATCTGCCTCGCTCTGATATTAACAAAAATATCTTTACCTAAGCTGCTTCTGAAATTCCTCTCTATTTACTTACTTACTTACTTACTTTAGGTGGCGCTACAGTCCGGGGTGGACCTGGGCCTCTCCAGCCAGCTCGATCCCTGGCTAGCTGCCTCCAGTTCCGCACGCTAAGTTGGCTGAGGTCCTCTTCCACTTGGGTGCGCCACCTGAGTCTTGGCCTTCCTCTACTGCGCTGTCCCTCGGGGGCGGATTCGAAGACTTTTCGGACCGGATCATTGGTGTCCATGCGCTCTACATGAACCAGCCATCTCAGTTTTTGGATCTTCACTCTTCTGGCTAGGTCCATGTCGCTGTACAGTCCATACAGTTCGTCGTTGTATCTCCTCCTCCACTCACCGTCAATGCAGACGGGACCGAAGATCGCCCGATGAATTTTTCTCTCGAAGCAACCAAGAGCACCCTCATCCATTTTTGATAATGTCCACGCCTCTGCGTCATAGAGCAGGACCGGGATTATTAAGGTCTTATGAAGGGTGACTTTTTTTTCCGAGAGAGGGCTTTGCTACTCAATTGCCTTCTTAACCCAAAGAAACAGCGGTTGGCAAGAGTTATTCTTCGCTTGATCTCAGCGCTGGTGTCGTTGTCTGTATTTATAGCGGAGCCTAGGTAGATAAAGTCCTTAACTACCTCAAAGTTATATCTGTCGAGGGTGACGTTCTGTCCGAGACGTCGGTGTTGGTTGTCCTTTTTGCTTGACAGCATATACTTGGTCTTGCCCTCATTGACCGCTAAGCCCGTTTTCCCCGCTTCCGTCACAATACTCGCGAAAGCGCCACTGACATCACGCTGCTTTCTCCCGATTATGTCAATATCTTTTGAAAGATAGTGCCTCTTGTGTTTGCTCGTGAGTTTTGCACTATTCTTTCAAGTACGATGTTGAAAAAATCCCATGACAGGGCATCGCCTTGTCTAAATCCTTTCTGGACATCAAAGGTCTCGGTGAGATCTTTACCGACCTTGATGGAGTAGCGTGCATTCTCCATCGTCATCCTGCACAGGCGGACGAGTTTGGCAGGGATGCCAAAACTAGACACTGCTCTGTATAGCTTGTCTCTATAGATGCTGTCCTACGCGGCCTTAAAATCGATGATCGATCGGTGGTGTGTATCGATCTGAAGCTCATGGGTCTTCTCCAAGATCTACCGTAGTGTGAATATCTGGTCGATATTGGACTTTCCTGGCCTGAAGCCACACTGATATGGACCTATCAGGTTGTTGACGAACGGCTTCAGGCGTTCACACAATACGGCGGATAAGTTCTTATATGCGATGTTAAGGAGACTGATGTCTCTGTAGTTGGCGCAGTTCAGAGGGTCTCCTTTCTTGAGATTCGGACAAACAATGGTGAGGTTCCATTCATCGGGCATACTTTTGCCGGAACATATTTTACAGATGAGTTGGTGTATGCTCCTTACCAAATCGTCGCCTGCCGCTTTGAAGAGCTCGGCAGTCAGGCCATCCGCTCCAGCAGCTTTGTTGGACTTAAGCTTCGATATGGCTATCTTCACTTCATCCAGGACGGGTGGACGGAATTGTTGGTCATCATCGTCCAGGTTGAAAGGTTGATTCTGCCTGACAGCGGTATTTGGTCCGTCATCGCCGTTATACAGTCTGCAGAAATCCTCAGCATCGACTGCGATTCTATCTCTACAGGCTTCGGTTCGGGGTTTGTTTCCGTGGCATGTTTTTTTTGAACCTTTTGGTAAAACTTCCGAATCTCATTCCTGGAGTACGAGTAGCATCTCCCAGTTTTCACTGCAGCGCGCTTCTGATGCTCTTTCTTTGTCCTCCTGAGAAGCCGGTGTTCGTCTCTCATTTTCTGCTCAGCTCTAGGCATCCTCTGCAGTGCCGCTTTGTATGCATCTTGCTTAGCTGCATGTGCTTGCCGGCATTCATAATCAAACCAGGGGTTTCGTTGTGGTGGACGAGTGAAATCCAGCACATCAGAAGCGGCATCTCTGATGGCGTTTTGGCAGTGTTTCCAATGGTCTTCGATGCTTGAAGCTGGCGGTATTGGACCTCTTAAGAGAGGTCTCTAGTGAGATTACCAGATGGAGCCACGGGAAGGCGTGAAGTAGGACTTATTAGCAGAGCTGGAAGATGTTCGGCTGCAGAGGCTCATTCTCGTCATTTAAGGAACCAGCACCTGTCGGAGATGCTACTTCTACGAGGCCTTATACTAATCGTTGCCATCCTCTATTTACACTAGAACTAATTCTACTTCACTAATGCAAGCCTTCTCCGAATCCAAGGAGCTCAAAATGGTGAAGGAACTGGGTCGTGAGTCTACAGATCACCTTGAGATCGCTGAAAATGAAATCGCCGGTAAACTTGTTATCCATGGTTCCATAGGACTCGGATCTACGACATGAGTATTGTCGTTTGAGAGCATCGGTGCTGGTGTTGTAGGCCCTTTACCTTGAAAAACAGCTCCCTTTTCTTACGGGTTAAAGGTCACGTTATCTGGTTATCATCTTTACTACGGAAAAAGTGTTTTATTATGGAACTCTAAGAAATAGCAAACACTCCTATATGTATTGTGATAAAAACCAATCGGGAAAGGCTATTGAAGACTTTTGCAGCTGGTGTTTTGTCGACCTGGATGTCTATTTTGTATCTCAGTCAATGTCAATGCTGGCTATATGTAATGAGTGAAACATTTTTTGAGCGAATCTGTCGGGACTTAGATTCTAGAACTGGTTTTCCAGAGGTTGAGCTGTTGAGCATCTAAAGTCAATAAAATGTTGTAAGTTTCTCCACGATTTGTCTTAGTGTAGGTGTGAACCGTCGGTCATCTTCCAAGACTACAATGAGCAGAAATGTTTTTAAAATTTTTCCTTGCGATTCAATGATATAGTATTTCCCAATCATGTTCTAGGGTATAGGTGCTTTCAAAAGATTCTGGCTTAAGCTTTTTGAACCAGGCAGTTTGGATTGTCAACGAATAGTTCAAAACTTGCTCGAGCATCCACATTATAGAGGTCCTAGGTTTGGTCTTCTTAAAGTGTGATTGTCGATTTTCAAATCTGGAGATTGTTACTTCTTGAATCCGTAGTCGTAGAAACTGTGTTTATCAAAATTATCGTTCTTGCCTGCTGCCATGTTGTAGAGGCTTTGATTGTCTTCTGTTTCACTAAATGCTTACCCTCATTTGGGCTTTACAGTGTTTCATTCATCAAATTCGTACCTCTGTTCTTGATGCTTCCTATTCTGCGAATTTTTACAAAGTTTGTCTCAACTGAATGAGAATGCCTTTCAGTAGAACTCGTTTAAGGATTGTTCTCATCAGAGTTATTCATCTGAAATTTATGACCTACAGTGAAGTTGTCAAATGTTCCCCTTGCTACGTAGTGGGGTGACTTGCCATCCCCTGCACTGTAACCACCACACACGAGTGCGAATTCGTTTTGGTTTTTGCAGTGTGACTGTAATAAAAATTTTCAAAATGTTTACAGTGATTCGTTCCGGTTTTGCAACGATATATACCCAAGGGTGATGAAATTCTAATGGGATTACCAAAACAAAAAAAAAACACAACACAAAGCCTACCTCAAATACGGGTAGGTACTTGGCGTCACTACTCGCCAAATCCTTTTCGAATTCGTCTGACTTTTGCATACGAAATGTGCTCGTATCCATTTATCTAATTGTCTAAATCCGCCCATAATTGCACACCTTTCTTTGAGTAATCCCGGTTTGAATTAGGGACCTCTCCCTTGGTTCCTTTGATTTCTATTGTTTTATACTGTCACCTTGACATGGATGGCTTAAGAATCAGGTATCTGTAATTGATCTCTTTTGGAGAATCTTCTTACAAAATTGTTAGAGAGAGGAAAGATAGAAAGATTTTAATTGATGGAATTAGTTAAACAGCGGCAGGGCAACCTTTTATGTTATGTCCGGGACTTTTGCAGGAAAATGAACGAATGAAAAAAAAATACAATCCGCCTCAGTCGCACTATACCTATACATAAAATTAATGATCAAGTTGTAGCAACAGAAGCAAACACGACGAAGAGGGTGAGACTGAATGATGATTGAAAGTAACCTGCACTTCAGCCTGAACCTAAAATTAAAACACTGAAGTTGAAGTTGAATCTGAACACACTTTGACGTTGAAGTAGTCGTCATCGTCATCATCGTCGGCGCCGGTATTGCCTTTTTGGAAGGCGCACTGGCGCCATCACAGCTCGGTACAAATGCAGGGCGTAAATTTGACGAACGAACATGATGAGCGGAAAAGATATATAATTGTTCTGAGGTAGGCTTAGGGATAGACTGTGGTGTAGACTTTTAGATGCATCTTCCCTCACAGTAGGTACTGAGGTTGATTAAATGCTTTCTTTTTTTGGTTTTGGATTTTTTGGTTTTTCCTAAATGTGGAAGCTTTGAGAAAGACCAGTTTTGTATAGCGATCGGGTTATACGGATATGTATCTTTTTACATGATTTGGGATACGCCTTCAATCAACTTTAAAAGGTGAACTTGAAATGGAAGTACTCGTACTAGGTACCTGTCACTTGGATGAGGTTTAAGGAATGTTATACCTATAGACCTGTGGATGCACTGCACTCATCAAAGAACGCACTTAATTGGTGCTCTTAATGAATGAGTTTATGACTAATAGGATACAAATTACTTAATTGGCGGATTAGGTCTTAACAACAGGTGAACAACAGGTGAAACTGACTTACTCTCAATTTTTTCCTTCTCATTCTGGTTTGGTGCGGCTCTATGTATATTGGAATGAGGTGAACGCCATCGAGAATGCGATGTCTGTATCTATAGAGCTTGATCTGAGATTTTTTTATTTGAATGCGTGTGCCTGCATGAGTGGTACGTATACGTAGATACAGCACATATGCACATAAGTATGTTCGTATGTTTGGTGGATATGCTTGATAGCTGGGGTCTCTGCTAAAAGCATTCATAAATCAAACGGCCCATAAAAACTTCTTAAGATTTGCATTGGATTGAATGAAGGATTGATTTACGTAAGAAATTTATTTATTTTTAAGTAATATCAACCGGCCGGCTGGTGAAAGGTGGGTAAAGTGATCTAGTGAGTCGTACTGGCGATCTGGTTAAAGTTTATTAACGTCTTGATTATAGTGGAAGTTCATGAGAGCTAAGGCGGTTAGCTAAGTTAAATAAAATGCTACCGGTCGATTGGAAATGTTTAGTCATATTTGGGTTGCAGACTGAAGGATAGGAACCCATGGGTGCCAAGTATCAAGTAATCATATCCAGTCAAGGTTAACTTCTTTTGAAGTTTTATAAACGCAGCATAACTCTTTGACACAGACCATGTGGCACATTTATGTATATGACGACATAATCGTAGAGCCAGTATGGAGAAATTCATGTAAATGCACATGAGTCTGGTCACGTGTGTATGAAATGCTCTAAAACATGGGTTAATGCTGCAATAGCTTCATCCCTCTACAAATATAGTTGTAGAACATAAAGGGAATTTTTGGCATGACAATGATGACGATGATCTGATTAACATATGTGCTTGCGAGCTCACTTACCCAATTCAATGAAATGAATTGTCCTTGCCCAAGACATATCACGCTTCTAGAATACTTACCTCGATCGTTAGCACGATGTCTTGAGTTAGCCGTTGATGCAATCGCCAAATGTTTGATCCTAAGATCGAATGTTTAGTCTTCCTTGTCTTAGCGAAAACGTCCGATTGGGTATAAGGTTAAAATTTCTGTTGCTGACTGAAGAAGCTTTGGTTTCTATTTGCTCTACGTGCTGTAGCCACCTCAGGCGGCTGATGCGCAGTTTCTTGAATAAGTGGATGTCGCTGTACAGTTCGTATAGTCCATCGTTGAATCTTCTGCTCCAAATCTCGTCAACACAAATGGTATCGAACACTTTTGGAACGATTTTTCTCTCAAAACGATTGCGAATGTCTTCATCCGCTTTTGATAGAGCCCTTGCATCAGACCCATAAAGCAAAATTGGGATGATCAAGGTCTTACAAAGAGGCTCTCTAGATGTTCGAGATATGGTCCTACTAGTCAACTGCCTTTTTAACCCTAAAAAGCAGCAATTGGTACGAATACTGAGGTATTGTGAGCAGAATTTATATCAGAGCCAAAGTAAAGTCGGCAGTAACGACTGATGGAGCAGCGAGTGCTCTTAGTATGCTAGGCATAGCTTTGTATGCGTAGCTCGACTTTATAATGATTGTCATATTCGGCCTTAAAATCGGTGAAACATAGTCGGAATCGGTTTGGATTTCTTGAGTTTTTTCTAGGATCTGCTGGAGTATATGCTCGATTATGAACTTTTCAGGGTGTTGACGAAGGGTTTCAGGCTTTGGTTTTCCGTTTTTTTTTAGATCGAGCAAACGATAGTGAGATACCGTTCGCCAGACATTCATTATTCTGACCTCTAAAGTCATTCTCTACAACTTAAAATACCTCGGCCGGTAAGCTGTCACTTCGAGCTGATTTGTTTGCATTTAGTTTAGATACTGCGATCTTGTATTCATTGATGTTTTGGGTATTTTCGTCTAAGTTGAATGGTCGATTCTGGTTTTTTCAGGTCTCATTCCTTTCACTGGATACTTACGCCTTTTTCGCAACCACGTCGGAAAATCTGTTTGTTTACCAACTGACTATAGGGGCTGTGTGTTAAGTTGCTACATCATCACGATACTTTTATTCTTATTGTATCACTGAGTCTTATTTGATGTTGGGGTAAGAGGAGTCTTCATAGCAGTAGGAATGCATCACTGAATCGGAAGGGTTTTTTACTTTAACTGCAGCTTTTCACTGTCAAGATTTCAATCAGGTAGTGCCCTCCTTTTTGAAAGCTTTAGACTGTACGCATGTTTACAAAACTGAAAGCGCGCATAATATCAATGAGCGTATGACGAGAAATCGTTGATCAGGGTAATTTAATGCAGTTGCAATCGCTACGAAATTGTTGCTTGTCGATAAGAGTTTTCTGGTAATTGGGCTGAGGATGACGGGCAAAAGTTGGGCTAGGGCCTTAAGCACGTAGAACATCGTTGGCTATATCTTTCTCTCATCAATCGAGGCACGGATACCAATGCCACCAATACTTAAAGACTTAGCATTAGTTCTGTTAGTTGTTAGCCGTTTATTTTCTGGGGTAAGACAGTAGAGAATGTGACTTAGTTTAATTCGCCCCAAGCGAAGCTGTAAGAGTTGAGTAGACCTAATCCTAGTACTACCGTACCATACCGTCATCATAACGCAATCTTTTTTTGACAACATGCCGAACATCAAATTCAAGCAGCACTTCTTTCAACGCGGTGTTGAATAGCAAATTCACGTTTGAGTTGCATATCCCTTAGTAGCTAACGAGGGTTGTCAGAAAAATATCAGGGTTTCTTTGCACCTGAACTGCTTTTTTGATTCGTGGTGCTAGGAAGTGTGAATTTGTCTCTATCTCATTTGAGAAGGGACAAAATTTGTTCCAGTAGAAGTAGTTGTGCATACCTGACATATGTGTGCTCGCACCGTGGTCTACTTGCTTCAAGCAGAAGGACCTATGTACATGCTTTGGGCCGTCATGATTTTGTATAATGTAGGTCATAAGTAGCTGTAAGCTCCGCAATTCCAGATGTACCCCAAACAGTATTTAATGGTTGAGAAAACAGTCGATTAAAGGTGCTTATAGGTACCAAATAGACTCTTTTAGAGCCTACTTTCTTTCTATAAATCTGCGGCATTATAAGACAGAGGACGCTCATTTCTGTTTTTTCAGTTTGAGAAGGGTAAAAGGTAAAAGGTCTTTATTTTGTCACCATCAACACTTTCTTCTCGGCACATCAAATTAATAAGATTTTGAAGCTGACCAGAGATTCAGATATTCTGTTCTGTGTTTCAGATAGCTGAACCAATGAGCTTAACAAGAGCTGTTTCAATGGGGGAGAAAAATCTGACCTCACTCATTAAGGCCTCCTTCTTCAAATCCTTGAATCTTTTAGATACGATTTTCTCTAATGCATTCTCTATGATTCCCCACAGGTGCAAAATACATTTGCCCATTTGTAAAACTTTTTAATTTTAATTGGCTCCACTCAATCGAAATCACGGTTGCTCCAATCGTCCGTTTTCAATGTGAAGATACATTACCTCAATAAGCCATCGTCTAAGTCATTAACAATCATAGGCTCAGACTTCTATATAAAATTCGCAATCAAGTTCCTTCTTTATTGACCTCAAACAGATTTCAAATTCAAGACTGCAATTTCAACATCCGATTAAGCATTCATGATAGAAGCCAACCCCACTAAACGAAACGAGTTTTCGGAAATCACCATGTGCATCCGTCTGAAAATGATATTTTTATTTTTATTTTCGAAATTCATTTGCGCTCTCTGCAGCCCAATAAATTATTTTTATTGAGCGTTTCCTTGAGGAGCATTTAGGTAGTATTTTATTTGGAATGCACAAATCTACCCGTCCATAACTACTGCGCAATCATTTCGGTTAAGTCATTCAAAGTCGTCAATCGGCAGTCGTCAGAGTCGTCCGAGTCGTCATCATGAAACCAGCACATGCATCGTCGTGAAAGATTTTTATGACTCTCCCCGAAGAGGCTCTATTCCTTGAATTTACTCGTACCACAACTACATGGCCGTTCACACCCACCCATTCACGAAGGTATCCGTGGATACTGTACTGACTTGGCCGCATTCGAATAGGAAAATTGTTGTTGCTGCATGGACGTACGGGTAATACTCGTAATTGTCCTTGGGAGGGATTAAAGGTGTAGATACACTTCGTTTGGTAGCAATTTTCACCCTGAGGCCAATTCAGCATTGCTGCTACAATTGTATCCCCCATAGAATCGGTGGAATCGTTGAAATCGCTGAAATCGTTGGAGTCGGTAGAATCAGTAAAATCGGGCGCAACTTTAGATACAAGTTACTCGGATGCCTGGCGTGATTTGTGGGTATAAAAAGCAACAACTCCAAAACGATGCATTTAATGCAGCTGCACCTTGGTATGCTGGATTGTTGTCGGTTTGTTGGTTAATGCCTGTACGATAATGATCGTAAAACTGGTCACAGAGAGGAGCTGCAAAGGATAGGGGTAAAATGGTATAGCCCCCCTCATCAGTGCAAGTGTGGGATGCAGTAAGAAAGGAAATTGCCTCTTTAGAGCATGATTTGAATTTTTCGTGCAGAAGGCTACCTCAACTGCTCCTCCAAAGAGCTACTACAGAGCTACCACAGAAGTGGATCATTAGAGGTAGAACTTCGGAACTCGGCCGCCATTATTCGCTACTTTTGCTGGATGGTTAATTGGCAGGTTTCTGACTGAATGTGAAGGATTTTGGATCATGGAGGAGGCAGGAACATGCTAATAGTTGAAAATTTTCGATAACGACTTTGATCACAGGGGGCTGCTTCTACAGTTGGTCGATTGTGGAGGCATACAGAGTGTGCACTGTACCTACGGTAAGTGGGAGGGTTTTGGCGATCTTTGGTTTTTGAGCGGATTGAATCAATTTTTTCGTATTTCGAATCGTTTGTTGGATGTTTTTCACCACTAATTGGGAATTTACGAAATGGCTTGCCAACAGTCGGGCTGTTTGAGGGGGATTAAAGGAAACTCATAGTTCACTGGGTTGATGGCTGATGTATGTAATTTGAAAAGTAGTCGTAATTGGTGGTCAAGAACATTGGAAGATGATTGGCGGTTTCGGATAGAGGAAATCGAGATTTTTGTTTTGCTACTGGCCATTGATTGATCGTTTAGATGGAGGGATGATTGGAGATTTTGTTTATTTTCTCATATTCAAAACAATTGACCTGAAGATGCAATTTAGTGTGACCAGAGGTTTGCATGATATTGTGCAAGAGGCATAATGTTCTATATTGAAGCAAATTGTCGAAGGTACAATCGCAGATCTACTCCGAGTAGGAGGAAACCTGATCAAGTCTTCTTAGGCTTAACCTCCCTCTTTTGCATGCGACATTTAGTTTTCTTCTTGAGTCATAGTCTGGACTACTGAATATGCCACAGCAATACAACAGGATTGGTAGAAGAAGGGTTTTCGCCAATAAGAGTTTTGTGCGGGTCGAAATAAAATACTGTGCAACCCAAAGAGCACGTAGTTCACCATAAACCTTACCAATAGTGGCCTTAATATGTGTAGATCAAGTAAGAGTCCGATTAAAGATTACGCCAAGATTTTTGGCGTATTCAACATACTCTATTGGGGTTTGCGCCAGTTTTAATGGTGGGAAATTAGATATATCCAATCGTCTTCTTCTTTTCGTATCACGAGTGCTTTTGACTTTTAAACATACAGGCGTAGATCATTCTTAGTTGAGTATACACTGAAATCTTCATTCATCAACATAGCGTCTTCGTCAACACGATTTAAAGGCCGACTCAAGTAAATTTGTGTGTTATTTCTTGGTCCCGTCGAAAAGTAATTTTCCGGAAGGTCTGCAAAATACTCCTCCGTGGCGTCGATGATTTCCTCGCGTGAGTTGAATTTTTTATTGATGAGCCATCTTTTGAGGTTTGGGAAGAGATAATAGTCCGAGGGAGCCAAATCGGGCGAATATGGTGGATGCGACAGCAATTGGAGCCGTAAGTCATTGATTTTAGCCGTAGTTGCGATGCTCTTATGTGCCGGCGCATTGTCTTGCGGCCTTCAATCGCTCCAACAATGCACAGTAATACTCGCTGTTGATGGTTTTTCCATTTTTTCCGAGGTAGTCCACGAAGATTATGCCATGACAATCCCAGAAAACCGACGCCATAACCTTTCCGACCCATTGAGCCTCCCTCGGCCGCTTCAGAGCACTCGTGCCGGCTTCAGTCCGTTGCCGGGCACTCATTCTGTTCTCTGGTGTGTAATAGTGAATCCAGGTTTCATCAACAGTTACCAATCGACGCCAAAGTCCGCCCGATTCCGCATCAGCAAGTCCAAACACTCTTTCGAGGTCCTCTCGCGGCACCCAGCGGCATATGCAGAATATTGCCCAAAATATGGCGCATGCGCTCAGAACTAATTTCTGTGGTATCTGATAGCTCGCGCACCTTCACTTTCCGGTCAGCCAACACCATTTCGTGTATTTTTTCGTCATTGTCCTCTGTAACCGCATCGGAGGGCCTGCCGCTGCGGACTTGATCGGTGGTGGAGTTACGGCCACCACGAAACTCTCGAAACCAATATTTGACGGTGTAATCTGACGGAGCTTTAGACCCATAATATTTATCCAATTTTTCTTTTGTTTCCTTCGCCGTTTTGCAACTCGAAAAATAATGTTTTATGAGAGAACGAAAATCGTTTTTGTCCATACTCAACATGATGCCAAACACGTCAACAACAATCGGCTGTCAAAACAAAACTAAAGACAGTATCGCACTGAAATTTGGCATGTCTGCCTAAATATGAACGGACTTCAAGGCACCACAACCTTTTTGCAGTAGCAGCTCATTCTGGCGGTCAAGGAGGTTACTTTTCACCCCAAATAATTGGCAAAAAAGACGAAGACCGTTCGCCAACTACAACTCGATGCAGACTTCCTTGTAAGCAGTCTTCCTCGTGGAAGATTTTAAAAATTTATACTCTTTGCTTAGTTTTGAACAAAGAATGGAGTGGTTGACTGTGTCGAATGCTTTCGAAAAATCGAGTAGTGTTAGGATTGTTGCCTGGTTTTCATCAACAGTTTTTCTGACATCATCAACGATCAATAGCAAAGCAGTCCTGCAGGTACATTAAGGCCGGAAGCCAGATTGGTTTCCACATAGCAGTTTTTTACTAAATAGATATTTTTGCATCTGCGTTAAGACAGTTTTCTCAAAGACTTTCGAGAGAAATGGCAAAATTGATATTGGTCTATTCTCCACCGCAGTTCCATTTGATTTATTTGGAATAGGGATAACCTTGGCCTGCTTCCATTGCGAGGGAAAGACCGATGTTGTTAAAATGGAATGAAAAACAAATGTTATATATGGTAATACATATGGAAGCAGCAGTTTGATGAATTGTCATATTGTCACGCATTGGGTGCACTTCGTCATGTCCAATGGCGTTAGATTTGATAGACTGCAGAGCTTCCACAACATCCTAGCTAAGTCTGCAGAAATCAAAGTATGGCTCCCCGATATCTTCACGTGACTGGTCGAAGGCAAGCAAGTTACGAGACACGGTACTCCCATCACTTGGGACTACGAAGTTCAGATTCATCTGGTCACAGCTGATATTATCAGGAGTTTTCGGCTTTTGTTTTCCAAGACCAAGCTCTCGAATCTGTTGCCACACTTCTTTGCCTGATAAGCAACTGCTAAATTTCCTGCTATAAAACGCCCGCTTTGCGGTTCTTATTTTACCTATAGATACGAGTACTACTTCTTTACGAAGTGCTCGATATCCGTTAATATATACTTCAATTCCGCAGTTCTTCGAGCTTTTAAAAGCATCATCGCGCTTTTTTATGAGCGGTGAAGACAATTGAACTCTTTTTGACTTTAGGAGTACGTGTTTATTGAAAAGTGTGACGATATTTCCTTGTAAGAATGTCGTTTGATCGTTAACCAAATGCACTTGATGAATATACTCCCAATTTGCGCTTACAGGATCTTGTTGTAGTAAGGTGTAGTTTGTGTCACGAAAGCTTCTGTACATGACTTTCGAATCAGTGTATTGGTTTTCGGCGTGGAAAGTCAAGAAAAGCAAGTCATGCTTTGGAAAACCTGATGCTGAAGGTTCGCTAAATACAACAGAGTCTTGTCTTTATCAGACACAAATATTGCATCAATGATTTTTGATGCAGTAAGGTCAAACGATTTCATGTGCTCCAGGAACCGAGTTGAACGGTGTTTGTCCAGGAGGTTACAATTAAAATCACACCACATATTACAATATTACTATTACTGCAGGTCAACTCCTCTAGGAGACTATAAACTGGTTCAAAGGCAATAACATTATTTGGTCTGTAGGTAACCTCCATCATACATTTTTCATGTCCTACATAATTTATAGCGCAGTTCGTTTTTGCCCTGCATAAGAAGTTGTATTTGAGAGTTTTGCGTATATATGGTATATTGCAACCCCACTTTCAATAGGGCCAACCCTATCGGATCGAAAAAGATCGAAACCTTTTACTTTATAAATTTCGTCAGATATCTTTCATAGAACCATGTTCCGGAAGCACAAATGACGTCAATTACATAAATGACGTTGCGTCTGCAAGACCCGAATCATATCAGCTAAATTTTTATTAACTCCACCAGTTGCGGACTCTTCGCCAGATCGACGTTCCATATTCATGGTGAATATAACCACTTATCACAGAAAAATCAGTAGCACCAATAGCATGAAAAATATTCAACATAATAATATAACTTACCATGGCCATTGAAGCAATTTCAAAGCTAAAAGGTTTGAAAATTGAAGCATAAAGCTAGCACTATGGAGGAAGAGCAGAAACAAGAGTACGACGGCAACTGTGTAGTCTCATTGACGGTGATGGTATTTTTGTGTTGTTTTTGTTCGGTAATAGCTTCTAGAGTTTCATGGTTCTGTATTAGAAAGTTCCTCCCGTCCCTTTTCACCTTAGCATAAACTTGTCCCACCTTGGAGTAAACGGCGAAAAGCTTTTGTTCCTCTTGGGCTGTACAGAAGAGCGCAGTAAATCACGATTTTTCTCCGTCAGACCAATGTAGACCAATCAACTTGAATATTTATGAGGAAAGAAACCAAGAGGATGTACTTGTTTAAGCTTTACTTATCCCAAGTTTCACTTCTTCCCTATCCAGTCAAGTAAGGTGGATATCTTAACATTCAAAGACAGTCTCTTTGCATATTTATTCAAATATTAAACAGAACTTCTTTCGAAAATCCACAAGTGTTTTACCATTTATCATTTTTCTTCTAATTTCAGAACAAAATGGAAGCGACAAACAGCAGTTGGTCTGGAGCTCCTCGCTGAAGCTGGCAATTATGCTGCATTCCAGAGATTATATGGCGGTCCACCCTACCTAGGCGCATGGCCATATCCTGCCCAGTCACCACATGGAACACCGCCATCTGCTGCTGATCTCTACTATCGTCAGGCGGCAGCAGCTGCGTTACAAAAACCTCTGCCATATCGTTTGTATCCTGGAGTTCCGGCTGCCCTGGGTGGCCTAGGAGGTCTACCAGGTCCTGCTACAGCTCCTTTTCCACATTTGTCCGCATCTAGTTCTCTTTCAACATTAAGTAGTTACTATCAGACCAATAATAACAATAATAACAGTAGTAGCAATAATAATAACATCAGTATTAATAATAGCAGTAGTGCGCGACGATCGCCTAGTCCTACTTTAAATCCCGGAAGTCCTCCAGGACGTTCGGAAAGTAGTCGACCGCCCAGTGATGATGAAGATACAATTCAAGTTTGAGTTTTATAAAATACAACAAAAAACAAATCAACAAATTGTCGTATTTATATACTCTTTGTACAGTTAAGTAGTTTATTTATTTTTATTTTTTATTTTTTTTAATTTAACAAAACAACAACAACAAAATGGCACAAACTATTCAACATTTTTCTCCTTTTTTTATTTAAATACATTTTTAGTTTCAGTATCTCTGCACACAAGACAAAAAAAATTTACAAAAAATTTTATATTTCTCTGTAAAAAGATAAACAAAAAACTTTTTAGATTTTTTTTTTAACATTAAGAAGAGTACTATAATAAATGAAACGAAAAAAAAAACAAAAAATAAAAAAAACCGGTTGCCAACAATGTAATGTAAATTTTTGTACAAAATTTAACAAATTAGTTACGTGTAAGAAAGAGTAGATAAAACAAAAACTAAGTTAGAAAGATACAAAAACAGATAAGAGTAAAAGTAACAGATAGACATATTGAGTATTTTTCACGAATAAGCGCCGCGGATATACATATAGAGTTGTAAATGTATTTTGGCTTTAAGTACTACTATCTATAAACTTCCTCAGATATGAAGATATATACAGAACAAATCTAGATATGGAAATTTTCATTTAAAAAATAAAACCAATAATGATTTTTGTAATGAGACATTTTAGTGGATTTTTATTTTTCAATCTGTATTTATCTTTTCCTTTTTTAAATTAAATTTATAAGTGTACAGTAAAATTTAAAACTAAAAATTTAATTCGTGTATATTTTTTATTTATTCTTTGTTATATTGTTCGGAGAGAGGATCTTTGATATTTAATACACAAGATTCCGGTGAATTTATTCTTAAAAAAAAAATAATAAAAATAAAAACATTAAGAGAGGAGAATTTTTGTCATTTGTTTTTAAGCGTTCTAGTGTAATATTTTTTATGTAGCTAAGAAGTTATTAAAAAGAAAAATATAAAATATGATAAATAAAATAAATTATAAATTAAAAAATAAAAATCCAACTTTTTTCCTTGGTAAACCCACCGGACAATGATTCCTTAAAAAGCATGCTGATAACTGTCGACTGATTAGCTTGTGACAAATAGATTTGACTATTTTTTGTCATATAAACCCCCAAGGTTCTCAGATTGCTGTGGGTTCAGATTTGTCATGGCAGATGGTTTTATCGATAGTTTTCAGCTTGATCATGGATTCGTAAGTAATAAGTGTCATCCTAATGCCGGTGTTGGAAAATTTATCAGCTTGTTAGTGTCAGAGAATAACTCTGTGACAACCCAGCAAGTTTGGATATTTTTTTTAAAGGCGACTGGATGATTGGTTTTAGTTACATAGCTTTATAGGTTGCACGTGTCTGGCAGCCAACTGACTGGGCGGTTCTGACGCTATGACCACCGAACTTCCTTTTCAATAAGTCGATTATAGCAGCACTCTGTGGCAAATCCAATCTATTAAAATTGTCGCATATTCTTTAATGCAGGTACGTCATTGAGGATGATTTTCGGCGAAAATCTGGATCCTCTTCCATCCCATAAAGCGCAACCAGCAAAAGTCGATAATGCACGACGGTTATATGGCTTTGGCGCTTGAGTCGGTACGATTCTATCTGGACGTAAAGCCAAGTCTTTTTGCAAAACACCCTATGGCGACGTTCAAGAGATGCATAGTCTTATAGGACAATATTATTTTCACTTCTGGCGTTCCGCAGTATCTGGATACGAGTACTTAAGTGGCGCTACGGCTCGAGGGGTACGATGGCCTCAAAAACCAAGCCTTTTCAGTTGCGCACTTCAAGTCGGTTGAAGTTCTTTTCTACTTGACGGCACAATTTTTTCCCTAGTGCTTTCTCATCACTGGTTGGTGATTCAAAGACTCTGTGCGACGTAGCATATATGGTATGTCCATCGACTTTACATATCCTAGCCAACCCAGGTGACTGATGCGTAGTGGTTTCGATAGGGTCTAAGCCTCAGCATCATAAAGTAGGACTGGGATGATCAAGGTTACAAAAAAATGTCTCCTTTATTGTCCGAGATAAGGCCCTATAACTCAATTACCTTCTTAGCCCTAAGAAACAGTGATAGACAAGATTCTTTGTTTTCTTTCTACTAAGGAAGAACAGATAACAGATCCAAGATAGAGAAAGCCCCTTTACTATTGTCAAAGTTTTAGCTGTCGACTCTGACACTCTGTCCGATTAGTACATGTTTTGTGTCTCTTCTTGCTGACAGAAAATAAAGCGTTTTCAATGACGACGGAACAAGTTTGTATTTAAATAAAACACAGAACAATTGCAATATCTGGCTGAAATTATTCCAAGTGCTTACGAGTAGGTATGGAATTCGATCTCATTCATATTGCCACCGCGAGCATGTTTGCAGCGATCGAACCTTTGGAGCCAGTTCTGATGAAGATTTTGTGCCTGACGTTGAAATTGCTAGCAATGAAGATGCCGATTCATTTGAATCAGAGAATAAAGGTGTAGAAATACCTGAAGATTCGGCGAGTCCTGATTCCTAGTTTGTCTCTTAAAACGATATAATTTTCGCTGAAGTTCATGCTTTCAGTACCTCGAGCTCGTTCCGAAAACATAATTTCAATGAAACCAGGTGTTACCCGTTACGCAATTGCACGCGTTGATGTTCTGATGGATTCATTTTTGTTGTTTTTTCCCATTTAAATCGAGAAAATAATTATGCTAGAGAACACAAATAATTATGGCTGCTCGACAAAACAAATTTGCTCCCATAAGTAGCTTATGGACTCTTCTGGCTAGGGCCATGTCGCTGTACAGTCCATACAGTTCGTCGTTGTATCTCCTCCTCCACTCACCGTCAATGCAGACGGGACCGAAGATCGCCCGAAGAATTTATCTCTCGAAGCAACCAAGAACACCCTCATCCATTTTTGATAATGTCCATGCCTCTACGCCATAGAGCAGGACCGAGATTATTAAAGTCTTATAAAGGGTGACTTTTGTTGTCCGAGAGAGGGCTTTGCTACTCAATTGCCTTCTTAGCCCAAAGAAACAGCGGTTGGCAAGAGTTATTCTTCGTTTGATCTCAGCGCTGGTATCGTTGTCTGTATTTATAGCGGAGCCTAGGTAGACAAAGTCCTTAACTATCTCAAAGTTATATCTGTCGAGAGTGACGTTCTGTCCGAGACGTCGGTGTTGGTTGTCCTTTTTGCTTGACAGCATATACTTGGTCTTGCCCTCATTGACTGCTAAACCCATTTTTGCCGCTTCCGTCTCAATACTCGTAAAACCGCCACTGACATCACGCTGTTTTCTCCCGATTATGTCAATATCGTCGGCGTATGCGAGTAGTTGGACGGACTTTTGAAGGATAGTTCCTCTTGTGTTTGCTCGTGAGTTTTGCACTATTCTTTCAAGTACGATGTTGAAAAAATCGCATGACAGCGCATCGCCTTGTCTAAATCCTTTCTGGACATCAAAGGTCTCGGTGAGATCTTTACCGACCTTGATGGAGCAGCGTGCATTCTCCATCGTCATCCTGCACAGACGGACGAGTTTGGCAGGGATGCCAAAACTAGACATTGCTCTATATAACTCGTCACTATAGATGCCGTCATACGCGGCCTTAAAATCGATGATATGTGGTGCGTATCGATCTGAAGCTCATGGGTCTTCTCCAAGATCTGCAGTAGTGTGAATATTTGATCGATGGTGGACTTTCCTGGCCTGAAGCCACACTGATATGGACCTATCAGGTTGTTGACGAACGGCCTCAGGCGTTCACACAATACGGCGCATAAGATCCTATATGCGATGTTAAGGAGACTGATACCTCTGTAGTTGGCGCAGTTCAGAGGGTCTCCTTTCTTGAGAATCGGACAAACAATGCTGAGGTTCCATTCATCAGGCATACTTTCGACCGACCATATTTTGCAGATGAGTTGGTGTATGCTCCTTACCAAATCATCGTCTGTTGCTTTGAAGAGCTCAGCAGTTAGGCCATCTGCTCCAGCAGCTTTGTTGGACTTAAGCTCCGATATAGCTATATTCACTTCATCCAGGTCGGGTGGACGGAATTGTTGGTCATCATCGTCCAGGTTGAAAGGTTGATTCTACCTGACAGCGGAATTTGGTCCGTCATCGCCGTTAAAAAGTCCGCAGAAATGGTCTTTCCAAATCCTCAGCATCGACTGCGATTCTACTACGATGTTCCCTTGTTCATTTCTGCAGGCTTCGGTTCGCGGTTTGTGTCCGTGACATTCCTGGAGTAGCATCTCTCAATTTCCTTGATCGTGCGCTTCTCATGCTCTTTCTTCTTCCTCCTGAGAAGCCGGTGCTCGTCTCTCCTCTTCCGCTCATAGAGCTCATGAGCAGCTCTGGTCTTTCTAAGCAGCGTCGCGTTATATGCATCTTGCTTAGCTGCGTGTGCTTGCCGGCATTCATCATCGAACCAGGAGTTTCGTTTTGGTGGACAAGTGAAACCCAGCACATCAGAAGCGGCATCTCTGATGGCGTTTTGGCAATGTTTCCAATGGTCTTCGACGCTTGATGCTGGCGGCATTGGACCTCTTAAGAGATTAAGTGACACTCGATCGGAAAAGGACTTGGCGATCTCTTGCGATTGTAGCCGTCTGACGTCGAATTTCCTCACAGCATTAGTTTGTCTTGGTGTAGTATGGGATATCCGCAACCGTACCTTGGCTACAACAAGGTAATGGTCCGAGTCGATGTTGGCTCCTCGGAACGTACGGACATCCATAATGCTGGAGGAGTGTCTTGCGTCGATCGCAATGTGATCAATCTGGTTGACTGTTGATTGATCAGGAGTTCTCCAAGTCCCCTTATGTATGTCGAGATGTGGGAACCGCGTGCTAGCCATGACAATGTTTCGCCCCGCCGCAAAGTCGATTAGCCTGAATCCGTTATCGGAGGTGGTGTTGTGCAGGCTATATTTTCCGATTGTTCCACCAAAGATACCCTCTCTTCCTAGCTTTGCATTAAAATCACCGAGGACAATTTGAATATCATAGCTAGGGCATTGCTCGTAGGTCTTGTAGAGGAGCTCGTAGAAGGCATCCTTGTTGTCGTGATCTTTCTCCTCTGTGGGGGCATGCGCGCATATAAGGCTTATGTTGGCGAATTAAGCCTTGATGCGGATTGCTTCGAGGCGCTCGCTCACATGCCGGAAGCTGAGGACTTCTCGTCTTAGTCTGCCTCCGACAACAAATCCGCATCCAAATAAGCACTGCTTTTGCCGTCGATAGTAATTGCCGTAGTAGATGTCGCAGTTTTTCATCTTCTTTTTGTCCGGCCCATCCCATCGCATTTCTTGAATGGCGGTTATGTCTGCTGTGCAGGAGTCTAGGGCCTCCGCTAGTTGCTCGGCTGCATATCCGAAGCTCATTGTCCTTAAATCGTTTGCGTGGGTTGTCAACAGTAAATCCGTCCATATCCGAGGCTTGTTGATGATTCGTAACTTAATTCATTTTAAATGGCCGGGCAGTTACCCCGGCGGCACAGCCCCCAACCTGGAGGACCGGTTCCTTTTTGAGTGCCCCTAGGACGAGGGGTCGGTTACACCGAAGCCAGTTACCCGTGCCGGGATGTGAGCGCTGCCGTTGGCCCTTATAGGGCTCGTCCGACACCATCTCTTTTCCAAGACCCTGACTAAGTCCTGGAAATCCTTTCCGGCCTGAGCTCCAAATATGTCGGAGTAGCCCGGATAAGGTCTTGTTTTGTTTTTCCGACACTAATCCTGGTTTATGGCGCAGGAATCTCGCCATTTGCCCCTTCACTTCGCAATCTCTAGTGAGATTCCCAGATGGCGCCACGGGGAGGCGTGAAGTAGGGCTTATTAGCAGAGCTGCAAGATGTTCGGCTGCAGAGGCTCATTCCCGTCATTTAAGGAACCAGCACCTGTCGGAAGATGCTACTTCTTCGAGGCCTTATACTAATCGTTGACAACATTTAGATACACATATTTTCTTTTGATATTATCCATCAATATGAATTAAAACAATCAGTTTTTGTAAAATGTATTCATTTTTGTTTCTATTCTCTTTTAAAATATGTGAGGGTCGAAAACGACCCATTAACGTAAGATGGGTAGGTCTACGTTAAAATCTGAAACTTTACCAAGAGAGATTACCAAACATCCTCCTTAACAGATCAATTGTTAGGATTTTCTTTGAAGTATTGCAGAGCCCAATCGGAGAAGTTTCTGTTCAGTTCTTGAGTTTATTTGATCTTCAAGAAAATAGACTGACAGATTCTAAATTCCTGAAAACTGAATTCAGCATTTTCTGTTTCAAAACTAGCATCTATGACAGCCCGCTGAGTACTTTCAATAATGCCAATATCACCGGAGCCAATCAGGTTGTTGATGAATGGTCTCAAACGTTGACACAATATGGAAGATAGATCTTAACATATGTTGGGGAAGGGACTTATACAATACTTTGTGTCGGAACTTTTCGATTTAAGTTACGCGGGTAAATATTTTCGCTCAATATATTTTTTTTTAAGTTGGTACAACTGTTACCGACTTCCATGCCAAATTATATGTCCAAATATTCATTAGTGTTTGAGTTACGCTTGTTTTTGTGCGACACAAAAAGTGAATTTGGCGATTTTTACAATGTACGAAGAGCGTCGTGGTCGACCATCGACCTCAACTGACGATGCTCACATCCAAAAAGTAAAAGAATTAGTGCTTGCAAACCGTCGATTAACTATAAGAGACATTGCGCTGATGAAATTGGGGTATCAAAAGGATCAATTAATGCCATTTTGAAAGATGTTTTGGGCCTCAAACGTGTTAAGTCTCGATTGGTACGAATCGCCATCTCACACTGCACTGATTCTTCGTGACTTTTTCGCCAAAAATTCAACCAATATCGTTCCGCAACCCTTATTCACCCGATTTGGCTCTGTTTGACTTCTGGGTATTTCCAAAACTCAAAATACCACTCCGAGGAAACCGTTTTGAGTCGATTGAAGACATTCAACGTGAATCGGCGCGCGCACTGAAGGCTATACCAGAAGAAGACTTTTGCTTCGAAGACTGGAAAAAGCGGTGGCATAAGTGTATTATATCGGGAGGGGACTATTTTGAAGGGGACGAAATTGATTTGGAAGAATAAATAAAGTTTTTTTGATTTTTAAAAAATTTCCGACCAGTTTTTGGACACAATATGTGCATGGTTGGCGTATTTGAGGGAGTTTCCTTCTTTGTGGATCAGGCAAATGATACTAAAATTGCATTCATGTATAATTTTTGAATACTTCGGCTGGTAACCCGTCATGTTTAGGGAATTTTTTGTATCCAAGGCAATCATAATGTTCGAAAATTGGAGGTAACTTACGTAAATGATTGACTCACGAGTAAATGTTAGACTCATGTGTCAAAATCTTCACAGTCTTTCATGTAAAGATGAGTGAATGCTTTGACCATAAAGTATCTACATTACCAGCACCCACTTCATCAGAGACGATAATCTGCAGGCCGTATAGTTATGGAGATAGAGGCTCGCTGACTTTCATTATTCTCAAGCAAGTGTCACTTGTGTGATATTACTTTGGCTCAAAACAATTAGATCCTTAGCAAAAGCATGCCCCCCTCATAGCGTCAGAAAGCAGTCTTTCCCATTGAGGAAAAGCTCCGCTTGATTCTTCATTGGCAGGTATTTGTTTAGTTTAAAGAATCCAACTCGCAATAAAAGCCCTCATCGAAGACGCAGGTTTCACTGCTTGCCTTTCCTCTTTACCATGTTGCACAAGCTGCAAAGTATCTGTTTGGTATATAATTCAGCTACAAGAGCTCTCCACATAGCATCAGCATTCTTGATATTTTAACAACAGTGTTGCAAAGTCGGCTCAATATTGTTCTATGCTGCGATCCTAAGGCACTATTGCACAACCTCCCCTGACCTGTTCATCTAGATCTGCTATAGGCTTCCACTCCATAGTATTTTCGAGATAAGCTCTGTCATGGCATACCCATGTAGTGAAACTTACAGAGTGACCCATTCCAGTTCACTGAGTCTTCGGCAGTCTTAAAATACACAGAGAGTGTAATAGTTTCTAGTTCTCAGAAGAAATGACTTTACAACGCGTGGTACTCACATCGCATTATTCACAAGGGGACTTGGATAACTCCTGATCAATCAACCGTCAACCAGATTGACCACATTGCGATCGATGCAAGACACTCCTCCAATACTATGGAGTCCGAACGTTCCGAGGAACCAACATCGACTCAAATATCCCAATTTTGGCAAGTTCGTCGGCCCTACAATTCCCTGGAATGTCTCTAGGTCCCATCACCCAACAATTGTGAATATTAAACTGCTCGGCCATCTCTATTAGAGATGATCGGCAGTCCGTGATTGTTTGCACAGCGCAAAGGCAAGCTAATGCTGTAAGGAATGTCGACGTCAGACGGCTACAAAGGAGAAGATCGCCAAATCCTTGTCTTATCGAGTCTCTCCACTTCTGTCGCTACAAGTATTGAGGACCAGTGGCAATACTGCAAAAAATTCTTCACAGATGCCGCTTCTGATGTGCTGGGTTTCACTCGTCCACCACAACGAAATCCCTGGTTCGATGTTGAATGCCAGCAAGAACATGCAGCTAAGCCAGATAAATTAAAAGCGGCACTGCATAGAAGGACTAGAGCTCAGGATCTCAACGAGCAGAACAGGAAAGACTAACACCGTCTTCTCGTGAGAGAAACTACGGAGTATAAGAAGTACGCGGGTGAGGAAATTGAGAGATGCTACTCCAGGGATCAGATTCGGAAATTTAACCAAAAGCTAAAGCAAAAATATGCCACCGATACAAACCCTCAACCGAAGCCTAAAAGACGAACAAGGGAACATCAGAGCAGAGTTGCAGTCGATGCTGAGGACCTGAAAAGATTGACTGAACCTATCAATCTGGATGATATAGACCACCTGGTCAAATCCCATTTATCATTTCTGATGACGACTTGACCTCATTGCCACTGGCATAAAGGACCCGGTTGGACCTTGAAGCAGACAACTACGTTACAACATGCCCTTCGCTTAAGGCGACTTTTATAAATGTAAATGAAAGACTTTCACTCTCAAAGAAATTCAATCAATCTTTTGAACGAAACAAGGTGACCATGTACTTCCAGCTTTCCTGATATATTCTTTGAATTCCTCTTCATCTAGTATATAGGTATGCCATCCTATTTAGTTTGGTTGCCGTCTTAAGAATGAAACTATTCACTTCACTCTCTGATATTTATCCCCCTAAACGTCATCAGGGCGGGTGAAATGCCTCAGAGTAATCGATCTCTTAAGTGATATAATTTTCATAGTAATCCAATATGATCTTGAGAAATTCCAATGACTCCTACGAACTTGCGTCTGAAATGCAAGTAGTTTTACCCGTAAATCTACTGCATTTACACTGGCACTGTACACATTAGTACCTACAACCAACATCAGTTCGAAAAGACAAATGACATTCTCTTGGCAAGACACGCATTAATGATCACTGGCCATGTCCATGTCCATGTCCACATCGATGTCAGTAGTATCGATTTGCAAATTAAAGTTTGCACCACCTTGCATCTTACCGGAGGCTCTAATTATGCTCTTTTACTGCCAACTGAATGCATGTCTGCAGCAAACTGCAATTGACTCTTGCATTGGCCGCATATTTGTGGCCAATTCGAGCGTAAATTCCATACTAAAAGACTTCATGGCATACAAATGGAGTTCACTAAATGATCTCTAGCTTTAGATGAAGTGAGGGTACAAGAATCTCAACGTGTAATTCGATGATGACTGCAACAACAGAAGTGCATGGGTTTTGGTTGCATGGTAGGCACTTGACCGCTTCTTTTTTTTTTTTCTCATTTTGGTTGACTTAGCTGGTCTATGAGAGAAAAAATCTACTCCAACGCAAAGTCTGGATATGGTGACATGCTCCGATTGTTACAATCATTTCCTTGCTATTAAGTTTGACTGGCTAAGTCTTTGGCTTCGGACTGGCTGTTGGATTGTCTTTGGATCGGCATAAAAATTCAGCTTTTCCCTGCCTGAGTAGGTTCAGAATGAAATGGAGTTAAGACAAATAGATGGCGTTTTAGTAAAAAAAAGTACTGAATATGCGGGAAATTGTTGGAAAAGATGAAGTTGAACCTATCACAATTATTGTAGATAATTCCATGCTCACGCATCATTGGTTCAACCGTAGGGATTGAGAGTCAAAAGTTCTAGTACGGATTGTCACATGATTTTAGATCCAGTAGACGAATTTTTCAAGTTTCTGAAATCTCTAACTCTTAAGCATACCACCAAATTGTTTACGGACCTTAGTAGTCTAAGCCGCCGTATCCGAGCAATTCTGATTTATACCTTTATATGGTTGGTAAGACGTCTCCTCATAACCTTTATGGATACCGATGGGGCCGATAATCACCCAAAGACCTACTTATAAAAGGGATCGAGAACATATTCATGTGCTTTCATCAGTGACAAAGTTTCTTCTTGAATTCCAAGAAAACTGTGTTGCTAATCAGTCTGATAATTGAAATGAAATGAAGTGGTTCCAGCAGGATCGTTATACCGACAAAAATATCGTTTTATTGAAAACCCTTTGGCATCGCTTCATTTCAAGATAAGGACCGGTTTATGGGCGATCTAGATAGGGTGATTGGACGCCCTTTAGGGCAAAATATTGTTCCAGTAATATTTCGCGTAATAAGCCTCTAATTTCTTGAAAAAGTGACCGAAAAGTGGACATCTCTAGAATCCAAAGCACTACCTTGCACTGGTCACAATTTCCGTCAGCCATATTGTTGGTTATGAGTCGATCAGGTATGAAAATCAAAGTGGGCACATCATGTGCTGGCTTAAGTAACTTAACGTGCCGACCTAATTTCAGCTTTTGCCCGTTTCCGGAGGTGATCTCATGGCGACAGTACTTTCGCACCGCATTACCAAACAAGCCCTCCTTGCCTTCATTCGTATTAGATTTGTCAGAGATGGTTATCACATGATATTTGTAGAAGCAATCTTTGATAAGAATTTACTTACATGCCTGAAGATCAACGGTTTTTCTCAAAGTTTTCGTTTGACGACACATCCAAGTCTATAATGATCTTTGCACTAGATAACACAGTTTTTAGCATTCTCATTTTATTCCCACTTTTGAGCTGTAAAGGATTTTTGCTAGTTGTTCGACTCCACTTGACATGCTGTTACCGGGGTTAACTACTGGGAAATCCTTCGCTAGCTGCATTTAGCTTCGCACTCTAAGTTGGCGATTTCCATTTACGTTAGCACCTGAGTCGCGCTTTTCTTCTACTGCGCCGTAAATAATTCATGGTTTCTTCACAATGGCAAGGCAACGGCTCTCACATCTCCTCCTGTAAGAGACTATTTCATCAAAACCAACGTTCCTACCGTTCCGTAAGCTCCGTATTCACCTGACGTGGCTCCTTGTGACTTTTTCATATTCCCACGACTTGAGTTACTACTTCGCGGAAAGCGTCTTGAGACGATTGAGACGATAAAGGAGAATTCGGCCTATTAAAAGCGTTTTGGGGAAGCGTTGTAGTATATGTATTGTTTTCAAGCAGCCTCATGTGCAGGGAAAAAATGAATACCGATGATAAATTGAACCGTTTTCGTTTCATTGAAGAATTCCGGATACTTTTGGATCAGAAGGTGTTGCTCCTTCTTTTCCTCTTGAGAAGCTGATGCTCATCTCAACTCTTGTACTCCTAGAACTTGTGAGTAGTACTTTTATATAGCACCGTTTAGTGTGCGTTTTGCTTAGCTGTATGCACTTGCTGGCATTTGACTCTGATGGCTTTTCGGCCATCCTCTTAAGGGGTTAAGAGAGAGTCGGTCAAAAAAGGATTCGGCATTCTCTTGCGATTGTACCCGTCCGTCGAAATTCCTCACAGCATTTGCTTGCTTTTGCTTTGTTCAAAATATCCATACTTTGGCTAAAACCAGGTAATGGTCCGGGGCGATGGTATCTCCTCGAAACGTTCTGACATCCATAAAATTGGAGAAGTGTATTGCGTCAGAGCTCCTTCTTTTCTAGCGTTGATAAAAATGCTAGGGCATTCTTGGTAGGTTTTGTTCAAGAACTCGTTAAAGCTATGTTTGGAGTCGTCATCCTTCAAATAGGTGGCCGGTCCATACTACCGCATTTCTTGACCGTTTGCAGGGGTTGTCAATAGTAGATCCAACAGTATCAGAGGCCTGTTTTTTTTTCATTACTTTCATTTTTCGGGCAGTCACCCCGGCGGAACCTTTCCCAACCTGGGGGGCAAGTTCGATTTAAGATACCCCTAGGACGAGGGTTGGCTAAACCCAAACCAGTAACCCGTTTAGGGATGTGATCGCTAATGTTGGTCCGTTACTGCCACCATCTCTTTTCCATCACTCTGACCTAGTCTTGAAAATCCTTACTGACCTTAGCTCCAAACACCTATGTCGATATAGCCCGGATAAGGTCACTTTTGTGTTATTCCGGGATTTTACTTCACCGTTGAGTCCATCTGGAATATTTATTCGCTGTCTCGTTTACGAGGGTTGTCTGAAAAGTTTCTGACCGAACAGCGATACAAGACATTTTTTCTCAAAATTTTTTTTTATTTTTCTACATAGTCTCCTTGTAACTCTACACACTTCTCCCAGCGATGCTCCCATCTCTCTAACCCGTCCAAATAGTACTTGGCGTTTTTCTCTGCAAAATATTTGTTCACGAAGGTGATTGCCTCCTCATTTGACGAGGAGGACTGTCCTCCGTGTGCAGTTTTTAAATGAGGGAACAAAAAGAAGTCGCTTGCGGCTAGATCTGGTGAATAAAGCGGATGGTCAAGCAGTTCAAACCGTAATTCATGGATTATCGCCACGGCAACCGCTGAGGTGTGAGACGGTACGTTGTCTTGGTAAAACAGGATTTAATTTTTCTGCAAATGTGGCCGTATTTCCGCAATTTCTGCCTTCAGCGGCGCCAAAATTCGGATTTATTGCGCCTAAACTGGGCCAACAGAGCGTTGGAAATATTCATATGAACACGTTTTTGGTCTAACGTAAGCGAACGCGGCATCCAATGCTCTGACAGCTTTCAAACAAACACGTTCTTTGGACATTTTCGTAACCTCTACTATCTCGCTCACTTTAATTCGGCTGTCGTCTAACACCATTTGGTGAACTTAAGCAATGTTATCGTCATTGGTTGCAGTTTTTGGATGTCCCGAACGTTCATCATCTCCGAAGCTCTTACGGCCACCCTTAAATTCAGCTTCCCAAAATTTCACTGTGGTAAATGATGGTGCAGAGTCCCCATACACAGAGTCCAACAAGAATTCAATAACAGCCCGATATTAAATTTTTTCCATTTTCACAAAAAACTCACATCGACTCATTCAAACGACTCCAAAATGACTGAAACTTCGGTAAGTAACTATCGAAAGATGCACAACTAGCATTCACTAGCTTTTATTGACGAGTGCCGCTATCTTCACGTTGCGGTGGGAAACTTTTCAGACAACCCTCGTATATTGCTGCAAGTTGGAACCGGATTATCATCGACTAGTACTCAATAGTTACCACTTGGAGGTACAATAAGCACACATTTGATGTGAAGAATCAGTTGCAACACAGATTACCGCCAGGTTTACAACTCTCATTTCTACAGCACCCAATTATAGGCGTTGCAGAAAATAATTTGATATTTTTTGTTGTGTCCAGTGGCTGCTTTTTCTATCGTAACAGTCGCAACCTCTAAGATGCTGGGTAGTACGTTGTCCCTTGTTGCTTTGGTATTTTCGTAAGTTTCAAGAAAACATTCTTCACTTGATTTTCGGTTCCAATTTTATCCACGAGGAATCGAAGGGGAGAGTCAACAACGAAGTCTATGGATGTCCAGCAACATTGAGGTAGTCAGGCGTCTGCGTATCGAACATCCATGAATAGCACTTGCATCGTGAAAACCGAAAAACTTTTCATTCTCGGTATGTGTGTCAATGACAACTTACGTTGGACTGACCGCATATTCGAAGTCGCCAAAAATGCTGCGAAATGTCCGCCCAAAATTAGAGTGCAATGCTCGCATCTGGTCAGATGCCCCCAAGACTTCTTTCCACCTACTAGATAGGATTCAACACCTTGCGTTAAAACTTCTAGGTGATGCCAATATTACACAGTCGATTGATTCCCTTGACCACCAACGTAATGTCTCCTGTGTCACCTTGTTTACCAGTGCTCCACAGAAATCGCCAGTTGCATTCCGACCCTTCAAACCTTCAACCGTAATACATGTCTCGGAATGAATGCCGACTTTCGGATGTACCCTGAAAAATCGTAATTGTTTTCTAAGCCGAACAATTCGCTTTTAGAATGCCCTGCAGAGCTTTTTATTCTCTAGTCATTATAACCTCCAAACATTCAAGACCAACGTACATCGGTACTTTTCTTTCTATCCTCCGTAAATTTCCTTCGCCCGTGCTGCCTGTGTGCAAACATTTGAAGAGTACGCCAATTATAAAAAAAAATCTTAGTCTTCGATTCTAATTATAAGATGTCGAAGCCTTCGAAGGTCCAGCCAGACAGGCACTAATATATTGGTTGTTATATTTATTCCGTTGCATGTCGGAGATCAATTTCGCCGAGTCATGAACAGTGGCATATTTAGCCTTCGGGATGGGATAAACAAGTACTACTACTGTTCTACAGTGCATTGCGTGCGGTCTATTTAGCACATTATAAAATGGCGTTGTAGAACTATCCACTATTAGAAGGGCATGTGACTTAATACGACATTTGGAATACCTTCTTCACTTAACCACATTCTGATTTTAGCTACTCAAAGGTGTAAAGAATGTATTCTAATCGCTCGAACAGATAGTAGGAATGCCAATCATCGGAAGGGGTGTCAGTGTCATTTTTTTCACTAAACACGGTAGATACTAGAAGATACTAATTCACATAGACTCCAATAGTAGTGAGGTAATTAAATCGGACTTAAATGAGGCAGGCGTTTTAGAAAGATTTGTGAGTTTTGCACTTAAAAAAAAGAATATGCCACAAATACAAGACCATGTCGAAGATAATAAGTGCAAAAACTGCATCACTATCGGAAGTGTTTAAAGGGCTGAAAGAGCGGAAACAGTTGGTTGGAAGATTATTCAAAAACTACCTCAATGTCACCAGTTCACATTCGAAAAATTCAAAGACTTTTTGAGAAAACGGTCACTTTTCCCGCAGATGTGTTTGTTTTTTTTTTTTTTTTTTTTTTTGGCATAACCAACTTTTCTCAGTGTCCATGTACCCGTATACCACTTACGAATAGACGCCCTTGTATAACCCGTGAGGGTATTTTGATAAAACTTCCCCTTTACGTAAACAATTACAGGAAAACTGGTCAAAGTAACTGGCCTGCATGCGAAAGTATTTAAAAACGTTTACTAGCCACACCACAAATTGCACATAATTCGTAAAATAATGTTTGCGATTTGCGTGCAAATTGACACGATAATTATAGCCTCGGGGTGAATAACGTCTCACCCCTTGTCGGAAAATGCTTTCGCAAAAATTTAAACACGAACTGTTTAAAATTGTTCCCCCTGTGACGCCACTGGACAATGGTTACGCTCAATTTACAGTGGCTTGTAGTTATATAGATAACTGGGACAGGTGCGTCTGCCAGTAGTTCGTCATCATCGTCCTCGTAATCGTCACTGTAGTTGAGCCAACTGTTGTCAAAAGTTCACCCAAAAAATGCCAAAAAATGCTGTTCAATTTATTGATTATTACTACTCGTATTTTCATTAATTTTTTATTTTTATTTTTTAATTTTGTTTAATTTTAATTTCTCCTGAATTGAACGGAACAACAACAGCAGCAAAAACTCGTCACTAATCACAAGGTAATGAATGAACACGATGCCGCCAAAGCGATTCGACAGCCTCATTTAAGATGACAATCGATATCGGAGATGCTTGAGGGCTCTTCAGAGCCCTCAATGTTCAATTTGATTTAAGACCTGTGAATAGCACCTCAATCATGCTCCCGGATTGTAATTACTTGCTACTTGTGTTGGGTTAAAATGAGCAACCGGCACTTCAATCAAGATGACGCCCAAATTATTATTATTTTTTTTTTTTTTTTAGATACTTCACCGGCACTATTGCTGCTGGTCTACAACTAATGCTGATGGTGCGCTGTTACGCTGAGATCGGCCGACGAATGAGTCTGATCGGTTGCCTTTCCTGCTACGCACAGCATCCATTAGAGAGCTGCTCTAAAATATCGCTTAGCTGGAGGTACTCTCACATATGTATGTATCTTTACGAAATCGTAAGTGTGCGCGCGTTCTTCCTCGCCAACTGTCACTTTTGATCGGTGATGGATTCGATTGCTATTGCGGCTTTGGCTGTGTCTGTGGCTGCTGACGCCGCATCGATGCCGCTCTGACATACCAAAAGCCTCTGAACCGCTCTGCGCGTTGTTGTTGCGAAAGTTCAACAATAGGGTCAAACTCCATTCAGGCAGCGCACCATGAATCGAATCGATTTCGAGTGGGAATATGCTAAACAACCATTTGTGGATGACTTGCAAAAATAAATCTGTCCAGCCCAAGTGCCAGTAGCTGTTGCCGTTGCTGTATCCATTCCATAGCTGTAATAACTTGTCTGCGTCGAAATTTTGTTCATCTATTTTCTGCTGCTGATACTGTACACCGGGATTAATGGAGCCTTAATGATGTGAATTGTGAGGTAAACAGTTTTTTTTTTTTTTTTCTAATTTAATTGAAATTTTCCACCAAGATACGAGTACGAGTATCTCGTTTTATTCGATTTCAATTATTGTGAGGGGAGTACTATTCAGCTGACGGATATACGGATAGATACGAATGCTGAGTACCATTTGGCGAAGGTGTTCCTTTTTTTCAATTGAATTTATAGGTCATTGTCGAACATCCGAAGTAACTGTACTCGATAAAATAGTTAATTCGAGATTAGTTGTAGAAAAAGGTTAAGTGTAAGCGTACGCTTCAAAGATGTACACTCGAGACGAGTGTAAAGTAATTAACACGGAGGGTGTTTGTGAAATTTGTTTGCAGAGCAATCAAGTTAATGTCAGACATTTGAATTAATTTGATAATTAGGGACCACTCTAATGCTGAAGAGTGACATCCCAACTGTGAAAGTTGATAGTTTACTCTTAAGATGACTTTTATCTCGGCATACATACGACAATTTAATGATTTTATGTCAGCGTTAAGTTTAGCATTACCAGTCAACAGTATTCCAAGTCTGACCGAGTAAATGTACAAGTATTGTAGTTGGAAATTCCCAAGGACGTATGAAAATTCTTCGAATTAGATATTGTGATGGAATGCTACTGTCATTTATCTCTGAAGAATTTGGTCGTTAAAGTTGGAAGTTATGACATTCAATTACGTAAAATGATGCGCATGGAAAAAGAAGCTTAATCTCAGGATTTTTCTGGACCTCATTTCTCTTAACTGGAAATAGGATATCTTCGGGCAAACTAATTCGCGGTATTACAGAAAACGACCATTTTCAGTTGAGCTAACATCCACCTCTTGGATGCAGTGCTGACTGAACTTTGATCCCAATGGCAAAGTTGATTCCTTTCAATCGATTCTAACCAAATGATTCTAATCAGCATGGACCGACAAAAACAGTAAGAGTACAACACCAAAACTGTCCATGGTTCACCCCTGATGTGATTAATATAATCAAGATTCAAAATAAATTGCACAGTAGATGGAAGCGCAGATCAACGAATGTTAATTGGGAAACCCGAAATCATGCAACTCTGGTTATACGTGCATCTTAAAAGAACTACTTTGCATCAAAGCTTAATGCCTCTTTACCCGCCAAAACACTTTAAAGAAACATAAAAAAAATTGACGTCTCTAAAGTCCTCAAAGTGCTCTCGACCCAGATCTTCTTAATAACTTCTTCGTACGCGATCAGCTCCATGATAATGATCTCGATTCTAACAGCATATCGGCGCAGTTGGAAAGTTCTGAGCAAAGACTAGAAGTTTTTGAAGGGGTGAGTGATTATTTTACCCCATATTGTTGGCCATCCCACTCATGTTATTAACTTTTGTCCTGGAAAATTGCAAGGATCCAATCGCCAAATAAACAAAGAAAATTTCCCTCTGAGGATATTACCTTCCTTAACAAAAATTGTTGAAAAAGTCTTAGAGAAGCAAATCATGAAGCATGCATCTACTTACAACTTGTTCTACCCGAAACAATCAGGGTTTAGAGTAAATCACAGTTGCTCTACAGCTATGATAAATCTACTTGACGAAATAAGGCAGGACTATGACAAAAGCTGTCTAAGTCTTCTTTGCCTGCTTGACTTTTCAATAGCTTTCGATAGGGTCGATCACAACATCCTAAAGTGGAAGCTAAAAAATTCGTCAGATTTCAGTTATATGGCTGTCAAACTTATTGGTAGCTATTTATCAGGAAGATTTCAGAGAGTTACTTCTGGGGGCAATTCCCTTCTCTAAAATTTTTAGTTTAAGGAGTTCCTCAAGAGTCGATTCTTGGGCCATTATTATTCTGCATGTTCATCAATGGTCTCCCATCAGTCTGCACGCTAACATCTGTGTATCTTTATACTAACGATGTTCAGCTTCATCTAGGGAAACCCTTTAACCAGCTCTCTGAGCTGGCTCTTCATGTTAATGAAGATCTTTCCCGAATATATGCTTGGTCCGTAGTAAATAAGCGGTAATACCAATATCTAAAAGAAAATGTAACTTGAATATTCTACCAGATATATGTTTACTTATTTACTTACTTTAAATGGCACTACTGTCCGCGGTGGACCTGCGCCTTAGTCAACAAGCTTCTCCAGCCAGCTCGATCCCTGGCTAGCTGCCTCCAGTTTCGTACGCTAAGTTGGCTGAGGTCCCCTTCCACTTGCGAGCGCCACCTGAGTCTTGGCCTTCCTCTACTGCGCTGTTCCTCGGGAGCGGATTCGAAGACTTTTCGGACCGGAGCATTGGTGTCCATGCGCTCTACATGACCCAGCCATCTCAGTCTTTGGATCTTAACCCTTCTGGCTAAGTCCATGTCGCTGTACAGTCCATACAGTTCGTCGTTGTATCTCCTCCTCCATTCACCATCAATGCAGACGGGACCGAAGATCGCTCGAAGAATTTTTCTCTCGGAGCAACCAAGAACACCCTCATCCATTTTTGATAATGTTCATGCCTCTGCGCCATAGAGCAGGACCGGGATTAATAAGGGTGACTTTTGTTGTCCCAGAGAGGGCTTTGCTACTCAATTGCCTTCTTAACCCAAAGAAACAGCGGTTGGCAAGAGTTATTCTTCGCTTGATCTCAGCGTTGGTGTCGTTGTCTGTATTTATAGCGGAGCCTAGGTAGACAAAGTCCTTAACTACCTCAAAGTTATATCTGTCGAGGGTGATGTTCTGCCCGAGACGTCGGTGTTGGTTTTCCCTTTTTGCTTGACAGCATATACTTGGTCTTGCCCTCATTGACCGCTAAACCCATTTTCGCCGCTTCCATGCCAATACTCGCGAAAGTCCCACTGACATCACGCTGCTTTCTCCCAATTATGTCAATATCGTCGGCGTATGCGAATAGTTGGACGGACTTTTGAAAGATAGTGCCTCTTGTGTTTGCTCCTGAGTTTTGCACTATTCTTTCAAGTACGATGTTGGAAAAATCGTGTGACAGCGCATCGCCTTGTCTAAATCCTTTCTGAACATCAAAGGTCTCGGTGAGATCTTTACCGACCTTGATGGAGCAGCGTGCATTCTCCATCGTCATCCTGCACAGACGGACGAGTTTGGCAGGTATGCCAAAACTAGACATTGCTCTATATAGCTCGTCTCTATAGATGCTGTGATACGCGGCCTTAAAATCGATGATAGGTGGTGCGTATCGATCTGAAGCTCATGGGTCTTCTCCAAGATCTGCCGTAGTGTGAATATCTAGTCGATAGTGGACTTTCCTGGCCTGAAGTCACATTGATATGGACCTATCAGGTTGTTGACGAACGGCTTCAGGCGTTCACACAATACGGCGGATAAGATCTTATATGCGATGTTAAGGAGACTGATGCCTCTGTAGTTGGCGCAGTTCAGAGGGTCTCCTTTCTTGAGAATCGGACAAACAATGCTGAGGTTCCATTCATCGGGCATACTTTCGTCCGACCATATTTTACAGATGAGTTGGTGTATGCTCCTTACCAAGTCATCGCCTGCTGCTTTGAAGAGCTCAGCAGTTAGGCCATCTGCTCCAGCAGCTTTGTTGGACTTAAGCTTCGATATAGCTATATTCACTTCATCCACGTCGGGTGGACGGAATTGTTGGTCATCTTCGTCCAAGTTGATTCAGTTGATTCTGCCTGACAGCGGTGTTTGGTCCGTCATCGCCGTTATACAGTCTGCAGAAATGCCTTTTCTAAATCATCAGCATCCACTGGACTCTATTACGATGTTCCCTTGTTCGTCTCTACAGGTTCTAGTTCGGGGCTTATGTCCGTGGCATGTTTTCTTTACCTTTTGGTAAAACTTCCAAACCTCATTCCTGGAGCAGCATCTCTCAATTTCCTCGATCGCGCGCTTCTCATGCTCTTTCTTCTTCCTCCTGAGAAGCCGGTTTTCGTCTCTCCTCTTCCGTTCATAGAGCTCATGAGCAGCTCTGGTCTTTCTAAGCAGCACCGCGTTATATGCATCTTGCTTTGCTGTATGTGCTTGCCGGCATTCATCATCGAACCAGGGGTTTCGTTGTGGTGGACGAGTGAAACCCAGCACATCAGAGGCGGCATCTCTGATGGCGTTTTTGCAGTGTTTCCAATGGTCTTCGATGCTTGATGCTGGCGGCATTGGACATTTTAAGAGATTAAGAGACACTCGATCGGAAAAGGACTTGGCGATCTCTTGCGATTGTAGCCGTCTGACGTCGAATTTTCTCACAGCATTAGTTTGTCTTGGCGTAGTTTGGGATATCCGCAACCATACCTTGGCTACAACAAGGTAATTGTCCGAGTCGATGTTGGCTCCTCGGAACGTACGGACATCCAGAATACTGGAGGAGTGTCTTGCGTCGATCGCAATGTGATCAATCTGGTTGACTGTTGATTGATCGGGAGTTCTTCTAAGGAGCTCGTAGAAGGCATCCTTGGTGTCGTCATCTTTCTCCTCCGTGGGGGCATGCGCGCATATGAGGCTTATGTTGGCGAATTTAGCCTTGATGCGGATTGCTACGAGGCGCTCGCTCACATGCCGGAAGCTGAGGACTTCTTGTCTTAGTCTAACTCCGACAACAAATCCGAATCCAAATAAGCGCTGCTTTTGCCGTCATAGCAATTGCCGTAGTAGATGTCGCAGTTTTTCATCTTCTTTCTGTCCGGCCCATCCCATCGCATTTCTTGGATGGCGGTTATGTCTGCTTTGCAGGAGTCTAGGGCCTCCCCTAGTTGCTCGGCTGCACGTGGTCTATTAAGGGATCTAACATTCCACGTGCATATCCGAAGCTCATTGTCCTTAAATCGTTTGCGTGGGTTTTCAACAGTAGATCGGTCCATATCCGAGGCTTGTTGATGCTTCGTAACTTAATTTTTTTTTTTAAATGGCCGGGCAGTTACCCCGGCGGCACAACCCCCAACCTGGTGGACCAGTTTCATTTTGAGTGCCCCTAAGACGAGGGGTCGGTTACACCGAAGCCAGTAACCCGTTCCGGGATGTGAGCGCTGCCGTTGGCCCTTATAGGGCTCGTCCGCCACCATCTCTTTTCCAAGACCCTGACTAAGTCCTGGAAATCCTTTCCGGCCTGAGCTCCAAATATGCCGGAGTAGCCCGGATAAGGTCTTGTTTTGTTGTTCCGACACTAACCCTGGTTAATGGCGCAGGAAACTCGCCATTTGCCCCCTTCACTTCGCAACCTCTAGTGAGATTCCCATATGGCGCCACGGGGAGGCGTGAAGTAGGACTTATTAGCAGAGCTGCAAGATGTTCGGCTCTATGAACTTCACGAACAGATTTATTTTTTTCAAAGTAAATTTCCACAATTTGGAAACGCTATTCTGGCGTTAAATGATTCATGAAGAATTGTCGAACCTGGCTGAACAGAAATGTCAACACAGTTTTATATTGACAGCTGTCAAACCATAGACTACAACCATCGAAACTTCTCATGCAGATAAAAAAAAACACCTTTTAGCTTAAATGTTATGATGGTAAGTAATTGAATTGCATTTACTGATAAAAGTTAAGTAGTCTCGATTAAGGTCTGACTACAAAATGAACGTCCGCTATGTAGACGCAAGGTATCCTGGCTCAAATCATGATTCTTTTATTTCTTTTATTTGGAACATGATTGCAAATTTTTAAAACTATTTCTGTTAGAATCAAATTATTCTTCAATAGATGCTGGGTACCCATTGCAGACACTCTGATAACTCCTTTCCGCATGGCTGAAAGTGGAAGTCCGGAGGCTCGATTTAATACAACTCATGCAGAGGCAACGAACATCATTGAAGGAACCATTGGGGTTGTTAAAAACAAGTTTCGCGTCTAGTTTCTGCTCGAGGACTGCACTACAGTTCAAAAAAAGCTACGAAAATGTTCAATGCCTGTTGTGCCCTACCTAACGTAAGCCAACATTTGAAAGTAGAATTTGAAGTTCCACAGAGCAAATTAACGAAGTCAATGATGAGCAAGATGCAATCTATCCAACATACTCGTACACATTAAAAGATTTTATTAAAACAACATAAAATATAACTTCATTTGGTAATTTAACAAGTAAATAAGAACAAAATAAAATTGCTTAAGTAATACGTAATACAAAGTCTTTGCAGAAACTTCTGCTCTCTTAGGATTGATTTGTTCAAAAACTTTGTCCTAGAGATCGTATGTCCAGCAATTAAATTTTTTTTCTTCGTTAGTTGCATATTCAATTTGTGAAGTTCACTGGATTCGGTGCTCTGCTTTTCTGCCAGCTCATTTTTTTTCTTTCTAATTCATAGCACTACCCCGCTGGGCACTACGATTGCAACGCACTCGGGTGATCCCAGAGCAAGCAGAGGTGCTTGTGTCAGAGCCCGAAGGATTCCGGGGGCGGGCAAAATGAAGTTTCCAAAATATTTTCCTAAACTTCGGTTTGCAAGTTGGAACGTCGGACCGATGACCTCAAAAAGTTTAGAACTGGAAGCGATTATGCGTCGCAGAACTCTACAAATCCTGTGCGTACAGGAAACGAAGTGGTGTAATACAGGAAATAAGGCGCGTTTTCTAGATTTAAAAACTAAGGCATTTAAGATGTTGTACCATGGAACGGTCAATGGACGAAACGGTGTTGGAATCGTTGTTGCAGCGGATCTTCTAAACAACATCGTTGGTATCTTGAAAATAAGCGACCGCTTGATGAGTGTTAAACTCGTCATACACAATGAAACGTGGAACATTGTTAGCGCGTACGCCCCACAAAATGGATGCGACCAATCGGAAAAAGATACATTTTGGTCAGAGTTCGGTAATTTGCTTAGAAATATACCTATCGATGAGATGCTCTTCGTAGGCGGAGATTTAAATGGCCACGTCGGAGAAACCAATGTTGATTATGAGGACTGCCACGGCGGTAAAGGCTTTGGAACCAGAAATTCAGCTGGCGAAGACATCCTTGTAGCATGTAGGGCTTACGGCTTAACCATCTTAAATACAATGTTTATTAAACATCAACGACATCTTATCACCTATAGCAGCGGAGGCCACGAAACGCAAATAGATTATCACCTCTGCAAAGTGTTGATGAGAAACCGTGTTACGAACTGTAAAGTAATACTTGGTGCTGGTAAGCCAATACCTTTTGCTCATTACAGAATTTTTCACGCTGGAACCACCGAAAACACGGGCATCGTTTGGAAAGTCAAAAATCCGGTGGTATAATCTATCGAAGAACTAGCTATGGCCGACAAGAAGAATGCATTTCAAACGTGGGCAAAATGCAATCAGAGCGACGGTATAGAAAAAGCTCGAATGGCTCTTGAATACGAGCGTCTTAAAAAGATCGCAAAGAAAGTCCTGGCTCGAACTCGAGCGGCAGAAGCGGAAAACCTGTAGCAGGAGTTGGAACAAATATCCTCACAATCGGCAGATAGAAGACAAGCTATCCAAGAAGTTCAAACGTCGTACAATATTAAAATGCCAAATATAGCTCGCTGCACAGAGGCGAAAAAATTCAATGGAAATAACCTCGCCGAAATACATCAAAAACGCAGACGGTCGCTTACTAACAAATGAAAAGGAAATTTGTGACCGGTGGCTTGAATACTGCAAGGAGGTACTTAACAAACAGTTTCCACGTGATATCGTGCCGACAGCTGGTCTATTCGAGGAGGAAGTTTCGGACTTTTCAATCGAAGAAATAAGTATAGCAATCGGAAAAATGAAGCGGGGGAAAGCGACGGGACCAGACAGCATTCCATCAGAGTTTTGGTCGAAGATGGAGGGGATCGGCAGCGTTTGGCTATCGAAACTTTTAAATAAAGTAAAATGTGGACGACCTATCCCGAATCAATGGAGAAGTAGCTTCTTAATTCCATTATACAAAGGAAAGGCGACACTCGAGAATGCAACAACTACCGTTCGATCAAGCTGATGTCACACACAATGAAAATCGTCGAAAGAGTCTTAAACGAACGTTTTCGGCAAATAATAAAGCTCGATAATAGCCAGTGTGGATTTGTTGAAGGAAGATCGACTGTGGACGCTATCCAAAGCCTACGAATAATAATGGAAAAGCACTGAGATTCGTCTAAGGATTTACACATGGTATTTATCGACCTCGAGAAAGCATTCGATCGAGTGCCTAGGGATCTGATATGGGCCGCGCTGAGGTCTGAAAACGTAACGGAAACGTATGTTAGAATAAAACAAGACGGAAACGTGAAAACTGCGGTTAAAAGCTCTGCTGGACTAACGAGAGAATTTCCAGTTAATGTCGGAGTGCATCAAGGAAGCGTACTTAGCCCTTTCCTCTTTAACGTAGTATTCGACTATTTTTTAAAAGACTGCATGCGCGAAGCAAATGTTACGCCAATTCTCTTCGCTGACGACGCAGTGATACTTAGCGATAACGTCGAAGATTTGCAGAACGCCTTAGATTCATGGAGAAATGCGCTAGAGAGAAACGGGTTTAAAATAAGTCGTTCAAAGACGGAGCATTTGACGTCCCCGTTTGCGCATCCGTTGCGACCTATTCCGGATATAATGTTAGACGGAATAGTTCTTCCGAAAAGCACTATCTTTAAGTACTTAGGATCAATCGTTAATATGGAAGCGAAATGTGACGACGACGTAAACCACAGAGTGAGTGTGGGATGGATGAAATGGCGGGAAAATTCGGGAATATTTTGCGACCGAAAATTTCCACTTAAATTAAAGGGGAAACTCTACACCACGGTTGTTAGACCAGCTCTTATATACGGTTCACAGTGCTGGACAATGTACGAAGCGTTTAAAAACAAAATGACGGCAGCGGAAATGAAAATGTTAAGGATGTCTAGTGGAGTCACTAAACGCGATTGCATTAGGTCTACGCGTATAAGAGGAAGTCTACGTACGAGTATAAAGAATTCGGTAACCGAACAGCTTGAGGCGAATAGAATAAGCTGGTATTGTCACGTTCAAAGAAGATCTGCGGAAAATCCAATTAAAAAGGCACTATCAACTACGGTCACTCCAACTGTAAGAAAACGAGGTCGGAAAAAGAATTCCTGGATTTCTCAGATGGCAAATGCGCAACAACGCCTAGGGCTAACCACTGAAGCGATCCAGGACCGAGCATTATGTAGACGCGTTCTGCGGTCTGCGACATTAGCCAACCCCATAAGCGGAGCAGCAGCGATGCAGTAAAAATGGGAAACTCGTTACGCATAAGTTCGTATAACGAGGAAAGGGTTAATAAAAGGATAAGAAGAAGAAGAAGGATCTTTTATTAAGATCATAATTTTTCGATTGAACTCTTTCCAGTTTTTGCAGTGCTTCAAAAATTCTCCTTTGGTTTTCTGTCTGCATTAGAATAGCTTCTAACTTTTCCACTTCACACCTTTTCTTTTCCTTCCAAACGTTGTAGCGTGGAGTAGAGCCGTATCTATTGTATTTTGGGAAATATTTTTGCATTTGCCTTCGGCACTTCATAATCTTTTATTTTGGTTTCCAATGTGGTTTCGCAGTGAACTTTTGGAATACCCATATTCTGTCCCAATGGACTCACAGTATCTGTACTAAGCTAATCCCAATTTTTTGAAAAGGGTTTGGCTTTACTTCTTGGGAAGGACCTCCCCCAGTAGCTTGGATGTTCTTTTTATTAGAAGCCAACTTCCTTTTAAGGTTTCCCTTATATTGAATCCAAGCCTAAGATGTTATTTTACATTGCATTACACATTATTCTTACTATGAAGACTTACCCCTTGCCATTTGAAGGATGTTCGAAAAGGTAGTTCTAAGCTGTTCAATTCGATAGTAATCATTCCACACTGCTCGTTCTTGTCCTTTTTGCTGGAACCAAACTGACCAACTTTACCTCTTGCTAGTTCAGTGTTTTGTTCCATTAGTGTAACTAGTTTTCCCATTTGTTTTCAAGCAGGAACAAAATACACTCCAAATACACTTGGTAGCAATTATCTTAAAATAAACACATATTGAAATGTACTAACTACAGAAAAGCAGTTATGTAGTTTTGACAGTTGAGCTGTCTTTCATAATACCGTAAACAAATTATAACACAACTAAAAATTAGCAGTTGTCTTGATTTGACAACTGAAAGGCAAGTGGTTGTCTCAAAGTTGTAATCGATAATACCGTCCTCATTAACGACCAAACGACAACTCGAGTAGTGTACTGTAATATGGGGCAGTAAACTTGACTTGAAATAGTTGCAATCTGAAGAGCATTTAGGTTGAGTCTTCCAAAAAGGTGCCATTAACAGTCAGTCAGATTAAAAGACCCCCCGAATATATCTCAGAGATCCACGGGATCAAAACAAGTTTCACTTGAGTAGAGAACCTAAGTTAGCAAAACTACATCCAACTGGAGACGGGTATGTAGTCTTAACTTTTACTAAGTTAATGGAAACATGTTGCTTAAGCCCTAAGTTTACTCTCAGGCTTCCTTTTAATGTGAAAATTGAATCCGACGCTTAACATGTGGAGTAGAAGTTACTGAAAGATGTCATTTCGGGGGCGTATTACGTCTATGTAGATATCTAGGTATCCCTGATCAACTCCAGCTATGTGAAATGATTTATGAAAATCAATCTAAAGTCTGAGCGAAAATTGGTCAGGATTTTCCTAAGTAGTGCATAGTTTGTAAAAGAGTTGAATAGTCATTTACTACCCTGCACTATAGTTCTTATAACGGTTTCAACTATAGTACAGACATTAAGACAAAAACTTCTACCTTCCGTGGCAGGTTATGTGAGTTAAAACTATCAAACGCATATGATGATTTTTTGATCAACGATTACCTAGACTTCAGCCTTAAATGCTTTCGGGGTCTGCGTCGATGAAGAGTTCTTGCATAGGTAAATGACTTGAGATCTTCGTGGACCCCCTGATCATGATAATAACGGGAGTAGAGTGGTCTTATTGTAATGGCTTTCAGAGGGAGATTGCTACGGTTTGACCAGTTATATTATCAGCGGCCGGTTAAGGAATCCTGTTGAGCGGAAGGACTTCCGGTTGTCCTATCAGGACTTAAAAGCGGTTCCTGAATTGGGAGACGTAGCGTCGTGGTGACTGTAATTGAAATCTAAGGTCGCAGTAAGCGCCTTCCACAAGTTGGTTGATCTGATGTAAAGTTCAAATAAAGGCAAAGTTCTGTTACTCTAAGATCGGCTTAAGAGGTTTAAGATCGCCCTTGACTCAAACTGAGGGTGCCGCTTGTGCCCTTAACACAGGTTTCGACTATGTTATTACTGAAACACTATATGCGCTGGCTGGGCGTATAACCTGGACCCATTGGATGTGTGGGCATCTCGTGAATTTAACTCAATCATAACAGGTGTTCACGTTAAACACATGAGATGTTCTATTAACACTGTTCCCCTCATATCGAATGGGTTGTCGAGAGCAGTATCCTTCACTATTCTCTATTCTCTATGACATGTTCATTTTTGGCGATCTCATTTCCCGTGATTGCAGTGTGACGTGAATTTGACATTCGAATAAGAGGTGCGATGCCCAGTGGGTAATCCACAGAGTACGCCAAAGGTCCACCACTTACGAAGCTTTCGATTTCCGCAAACAGCATTTGAAGTTTGTCAACCTTAAAAGTTGCTTTGGGGACTGCTGCCGACTTAACTATTCCAATCGTTCGCTTCGAAACACCGCCCCGCTACTTTTAAAGATAAATTTCCATTTGGTGTTTGAGTAAGCCAAAAAAGGAAGGAAGCTCTCGTGTGTTTTCGAGTTGTAGTAACTCAAGTTATCCCCTTTTAAACGTAACTGGGTTGTAAAAGTAGATGGAGTGAAGGGCACAGCGTCTAGGTATGAATCGTCTTATGGTGAGGAGGAGGTGGCGAGTCGTAAGCATCGATGACAGTAAGCTTAGTAATGAATTGGAGGTCTTGGGAAGAATGACTGGATGAGCTTCAGGAGTTCCATCAAGATTGAACTATAGACGCCCACCTACTCGCAGGAATTTATCAGTATCTAAAAAGGGAGACCACTAAGATTTCCGTAGTTGGGAACAGGTCTTTCTCGAATTTGTGTGTCTCTTCGTCGTTTACGTACAGTGCCCAGAGCCAGAGTGTCGTGCTAAATTGAGTTGCTGCATAAAGTCCATTTCACCTCTTGGTAGCTAAGATGGCTCATCGTTGAATTAAAAAGTGATGATGAACTCATACCTCTAGTGAGTAGGTTGGCTGGATTAGCCAGTACAAGAAGAGATATGGCACAATCACCTTATTTCATTAACCCTATTCTCTATGTATCTTTTCAAAGGCTTCTCCACCCTTTTATTTAGCATAAAGCAATCTGTGAGTTAGTTTATACAAAGGAATCGATGTTTTCGAAGATATTCTCATGACGTGCGGCAATTAAAGCTGGAGTTAGCTTTAGTGGAGCAATTCTATTCTCTGCACATTCAATATAAGATGCACCAATACGTATCCTTTCCTGTCGCTTGGTTTAAAGTAAATTGCGGTTCCAAAACGGACTAACTTGCATATACAAAGACATGAAATTCTTTTGAACCTATGACAGTTAAGATGTCAGGATATTGCGATCTCTACTTCCGTGGCTAGCACCCAACGCAAAGAAGTCTATCCTCTTTTGAGAAGAGCTGCATTTTTGAGGTTTCATCGATTCAAGGGTGAATATGAGACACGATTTTGTGTAGATCCGTTTTGCGAATTCCTAGTTGTCAATGCCAGCGATAAGACCTTCCACACAAAACGAATTTCAGAGTTTCTTACACGTTTTCTGATATTGCGGAAATGCTTCTTCGATTAGCGAGAAGGAAAGGACACGATGAACTATCTACTGGAGAGCATACCAAGAAAAAATGTGGAGCAGTGGTTTACTTATGCCTAACCTGTTCAGTTTGAAGAATAATCCTTCTATTCATACGGTGTCGAAAGCCTTCTTTAAGTCAATAATACGGCCATCCATTCATTGCTTCTTGCTTTTGTTCCACTGGATATCAGATACCAATTTAGATGCGGCATGTGATATATCATGTTCCGCCTTGAAACTGAATAGATTGTCCTCAACTCAAATAATCAGGACTCTATTGATCACTTTTTCAAAAACTTTGCTGATATACGGAAGGAAACTTATCGATCGAAGGTTCGCCGGACTGAACGTATCTTTATCCCTTTTGGGAATCGAATGGACCACCGCCGTCTTCCAATGTTCTGGATAATGTGCATTTTTCACTGCATGGAGATGTCGAGGCACATTGTTTGGTATCCGATCCGTTCCCACTTATTTCTTACTAAGAAAGTGATGCGAAGATCATTTGGAGCCCTTTTTTCAAAATGAACGGGGGTATTTCCGTAAAGTTGGCGATGACTTTATTTCAATATTTTCGTCATTGAACTCAAGGAAACCTGAGTTCTCGAAACGCCAATGCTCTGTATCATTTCGATGGTAGGTACTGTGCGGAAGGGCCTGATTCTCCAGTTCGTAGTTCAGCCCAATAACATCATTCGCTTTGTACAATTCCTGAAAAAATGCTCCAATAGTCTTCTGCGTTCTCTTGCGGAACTTTGACCACATAGAAATTGTCATCATCGATGTCTTCTTCCGGATCTATGCCTGTTCGTGTACCGTCGTACGGGCTATCATTACTTGTCAATCTTCTTGTTAGACAGATTCCTGTTGAACGGTGAGTAGAAGGAGTTCGAGTATATTGCTCTCATCAAAGTTTTGGAAAAATTGTAGGAGTATCTTTGAACAAACTTATCCGTTTGGAACGGTTATTTCTGTACTGAAACCGCAATGGTCACTGTCATACACAAAGGGGTTTAGACAGTTTATAATATGCTTAGTCGTGCATATTATCCATCGTATTTAGACCAATGACCATGTACAACTGCTTTCCACTTCGAAGAGAGATGTACAAGATGCATGCCTCAAACACCTGGAACCTACGCGGCTGTATATTCGTTTAAATTGTGAGCCTTTTCCAATAAATGTCGCAACATCATCTCCTTGTGTGGAGTTGATGAAGGTGCGTTAGGCTCAGCAGAAAAACGAGTAGATACTTGTAGCTTTGCTCAAACATGATGACTCTGAGCTGCCTCTAATAGATTACCGTCTGAAAGATAAGACGTAGAGCCTTTGCTTTTGACTTAGTGTAGGTGTTATAAAATCTTCTGAATGATTCCAGTCTGATTGATTTTCTCGTTTTGAGGAGTAGAGCCTACTGGTTTCACCAACAGCTTCGGTCTGTCGCAAAAGTCTTTATAAAATGCATTGCTAGCTCTGGTATGGATCCGGATTTGAGTCCTGAACCTTCTGGCAAGATTAACGTTGCAATATACCCCATACAAACTGTATTTTCTTTGTGCAGCTAAGGGCATTTTCATCCGCTTTTTGTCTATACCTTCATTTCATATTCAAACAGTAGTTTTGAAGATAGTATACAGTGTTTCCTTCATTGTTTGAAAAAGGACTTATTTTTACATTGCGTTCTTAATTCTTACTTACTCACAATACTGCATAGGTATTTTATCGTCCCGGTTATCTGGTTATCTAAATCTATTCACGAAGCTGGCAGAGGCTCTGTAGCATCTTACATCTCTGTAGTAAATGTCAACAGTTTTAACACGGTCCATTTTACAGCACCTCTTGGGTGATAGTAATGTCGGAAGTAACCGAAAGTCATTTTCCTATTTTCATTACTCACAGTCATATCATCCATATGCGATGCTGGTTGTTGCTCCACGACATTAAGTGTATTACGTGGTTGAACAATTGACCAAACGCCACCACTCGCTACCTGGAGGGCCAAATCCTTTCGAGGATAGTGCTTGTATCCCACTACGAGGGCATGAGCGTTGGTGTTGTTCCGCTGCAAACTCTTCTGCTCAAGATAAATCCTAAATTACTTGAGCTAGCTTCAAAGCTTAACAAGTCTGGCACAAACTGTATTCAGCTGACAGAAGTAGATCCACAAGGATTGCTACACCGTTGCAAATTGCTCTAATTCTTTTTACTGGCCCATGTTATGGTCGACTGTCATAAATACCTCACACCATGGCTAAGGAGTAATCTGGTTCTTTTAATTTGACTATCAGAAAGAAAGCTTGTAGCTGTCGCACCTTTACACGACTTTATTAATAAAATAAACGACATTTTGTTCCCTCTGATTGTATCTCAAAGAACAAAGGTAATGCCACCATTACCCCCTAGCAATTGAAGCTGAGAATTATTCATAAGCATTTATACTCCATACAATCCAAATAGCCCAACGACGACCATCGGGTGATCTCTAGTGGCAAAAAGGCTATACAAACACAATAAAAATAAATAAATTAAAATAATAATAAAAATATAGAAAAACAGCAAAACAACAAAACACAAACACAACACTGCTGAATCTCATTATGTGCCATGCGTACCATAAATCCGGTATTCAAATTCCGCACAACAAAAGGAAATTATATCACTTTCCGACGTCAACAACTAGACGCACAGAAACACTACCGTTTGCCACCAATTGCCAGCAACCTTAGCTCCATCAATAGTTCTAACCAGTCCCAGTTGCCAACTCCAACCAACTCAGCTACTGTATTGCCATACGACGAGTATACTCGTACAAAGCAGGACCACTCGATGAGTTGCTCAATGGCGAGTTTACACTAATTACCATTTCATGAGATTAACCCCTCCAAGCCGCACTATTTTGGACCCACACATCCAAATGTTGACTTAATGTTGGTAGTGCCACTGTTCATTAAACGTATTTAGTTTCTCTTCGCAACAACCCCGTAACCCTCTTACGCAGCCAATGTGCTCGTATTCATATATTAATAAAAATTCCTCAATTGTTTCATGACATACGAGTACGAATAGCTGGGACTCACATTGCGGCCCTGGATACCCCGATTTAGGCTTAGTCGAAATTTCGTGACTAAATATGCTAATACGTTGGCTAAATTAGTTTTAGCGTTATATAGCGCGCGTCTAGCAAAGCGTGAATGTTCCAACACACTGTTCAAAAGACAGGAAACGTGATAGTGGTAATTTTTCTTCCTTTTTTCATTTTAATTGCGTGTTTTTCCTCCGAAAAATCGACAATTGCCCCGGAACACGAATTAACATTTCATAAACACTGTGTTTCTCGGTTTCAGAGTTTTCACTGTGCTCCCCACAGATATGGTGATCGGTGATGGTGACTGAGGTTGAGTACGAGTATGTTTCTTATTTGGTGTTTCATTGTAAGCTATTTGCACTGTGAAAATGGATGTAAATATCTCATTCGAACCTTATCTAGATGGTGTAAGTTGTTTTCTGAATTATTTTCCAAACTCAGACAGATTCATAAGAGCGTATACACTTATATTTGCCCCAGCGATACATGGGATTGTCGGCAAGACTATAGTTATTAGCTGATTCCAAAGATGTAAATGGTGCACACACATTTATACCAAATATCTGATGTAAAAGCTGGATTCAAATCTGTTGTCTGTAGATGACTCTGAAATCTAGCAAATGGCCAACATTGACTATCGGAACAGAGCACTCAGGCAAACGGCAAGTCCATTGTTTGTGAGCGTTTGTATGTTCCTTCTGCGATTTACTAAACTTTTTATGGGGAGATGAGTGGACTCTTTTATACTCCACAGAGGCGAGTAACTGCAGCCTAATACGAGAATAGGACGGAGATGCAATGAGCAGAGAGGAAAACTGCTTCAACAGTGCTTTCACCACTTTCCCATCAAACGTCCCACGATTTTGTGTCACTTATGCACAGAACACTAATGTGCCCTGTAAAAGCCTATTTCCCTTTAATAACCCCAGTAAGTAGCTTATGAGCTGTCCCTACGGAAAGACAATTTGAAAGTCGTTAACAACTAAGAGACGTAGGTAAGCATTTGCTTTAAATGCCGTCAATTTGGTGAGTCAAGACTTTTGCACTTATGCTATGCTGGCACCCAACTGTCAGCGTCAGTTATAGCTAAGCAGAGAGGGTTTACTAATACAGATTGGGGTCATATCTATCTATCTCTGAACATTTCATTTTATTTCTGACCATTCCATTGTGACTAAGGATCCAAACAAGATCCATTCGATTGCATTCAGAGAAGTCTTGGATGGTTAAGAGATAGCGGCGGCAGCACTTCCCTTTCTACACAGATTCCTCACAGTAGAGTCCATTGCCATCAAGATTAAGTATATGTTCGGGAGGGTGATATACTAAAGCTTTTCCAACGCTGCAAACCCAACGTTCAGTTGCGAATATCCAGAACATCGCAAGATAAACTAGTACTGTGAGAAAGTGTGACAACACAATCACAAGAGGTCGCCAAAAAGACTAGATCTACTCACAAGGAAAAATGAAACCGTCCTTCTTAGGAAAGAAATGAAGGATTATGGAAAGCGAGCAGTGGAGGAAATTTAGAAACGCTACTACAGGAACGAGATTCGGAAGTTTAACCAAAAGATACAAAAAAATTGCCACAGATACAAACCTCGAACCGAAAAATATAGAGACCAACAAGGGAACATCATAGTAGAGTCGCAGTCGATGAAAAGGATTCGGAAAGAGCATTTCTGTAGATTGTATAGCGGTGATAACGAACAAAATACCAAATATAGACCAACAGTTCCGTCCACTCGACCTGCGATAAATATAGTCAAATCTAAGCTAAAATCCAACAAAGCCTTGACTTCCGAGCTCTTCTTAGCTGCAGGCTTTGACTTGGTAAGGAGCATACACCAACTCTTCTATAGTCGGACGAAAGTATTCTTGACGAATTGAACCTTTGCATTGTTTGTCCGATCAAGAAAGGAACTGCATCATCTACAGAGGCGTAAGTCTTCTTAACATTCCCTAAAAGATCTTGACCGCCTTTTTATGTGAACACCTGAAGCCATTCGCCAACAACCTGATAGGTCCATATCAGTGTGACTTTAGGCCAGGAAAGTCGATCATCGACCAAATATTCACACTTGGAGAAGACCCACGAGCTTCAGATTGATACACGCCACCTATTCATCAATTTTAAGGTCGCCTGTTACAGCATCTATAGAGACGAGCTATGCAGAACAGTGTTTAGTTTTGGGACCCTGCCAAACTCGTCCGACTGATTGCAGAGATTGTACGCCGGTAACAGAACTTTTTTTTAATTTTTTTTACCACTAGCGCACCCGCCTAACCAGACCAGCCTATGAGAGGACAGCAGGACTCTCGGAGGATGCCCGGTCTACCTTTATTGCTAGTTTTACTCGAATTCGAGTATTACTCGGGATTCATTGACACGATTTTTGTTTCTAGTTAGCTAGTTTCAGAGTCATCCGTGATGCTCTCTATCACATGGATGTACTTGGCTACGGTGACCCAGAAAAAGTAGTCAGCAAATCCACATCGCTAGTCGAAGAATTCATCACCTTCGCAGCCGCATTGACTGCTATTCGGTCTAGGCGTCTTGTCGTCTCCTATTTCCCTGTGGGCTTTTAATATTTCTTTGACTTTATTATGGAAGTGTGCTCCACACTGTTAGCCTTCGTAAAAGAGAACATAGAAATTGGTCCACAAGATGCTATACGGGCGGTTTAATAGGGCAGAACTGTTGCCTTTAGGATTCTTTTTTCACTTTCCTCTAAGTTGAGCCCGAAGGATCGAGTTTGCTTGTCGTGAAAGAGTCTAAAGCACCTTGACTTGCTTTCTTCAATGACCATTTCCTATCCAATTTGAAGGTAGCTAGTTAGTCCCAGTTGACTGGTTTGCCTCTGGATCTCTAGGATCTGCATCTTGTTTCGAGTCACTTTGACCTGAGCGTTTTTACTTCATCGTTACATACCAGTAGTAGGGCACTCTTTTAAACTGCATGTCCTTCCGTCGAGATGAAGGAGTCATCTGATGTAAAACGCCTTCTGCAGACTTACTGGTTGCAATGCATGCCCTTATACCGCAATTGAAAATCCCAAATTCAACGGAGTGGAACTGAATCTTTCTCACAGCGTGAAGTATCTGGGTGTATTTCTGGGCAAAAATCTGAATTGGAATCTCAACGTAGCGGAAACAATCAAAAAGGCACATAATGTTGCAAAAGAACGGTAGGGTGAATTTCGGGCTTAAGACCTGCCATGGTGTACTGGCTATATACGGTGGTGATGAGACCCATACTTACAAATGGCGCACTAGTATGGTAGAAAGCAATAAACAAGAAAAGGCGGTTCAAAAAAGGGCTTCCATAGCTCCATACAACCCCTACGGCAACATTGGACACCTTTGTGCACTGAACACCGCTTGATTTACAGAACAAAAAGCTTGCTGGCAACAGTGCGACACAACTCACTAATTTGGGTCATTTCAAAAACAGTAGCTTCGAACACGTGCGCTGTCACGCGATTTTTTCAACATCATACTTGAAAGAATAGTGCAAAACTCACGAGCAAACACAAGAGGCGCGATTTTTCAAAGGTCCGTCGCATTCGCCGACGATATTGACATAATCGGGAGAAGGCGGCGTGATGTCAGTGGCGCTTTCGCGAGTATTGAGACGGAAGCGGCGAAAATGTTTTTAGCGGTCAATGAGGGCAAGATCAAGTATATGCTGTTAAGCTAAAAGGACAACCAACACCGACGTCTCGGACAGAACGTCACCCTCGACAGATATAACTTTGAGGTAGTTAAGGACTTTGTCTACCTAGGCTCCGCTATAAATACAGACAACGACACCAGCGCTGAGATCAAACGAAGAATAACTCTTGACAACCGCTGTTTCTTTGGGCTAAGAAGGCGATTGAGTAGCAAAGCCCTCTCTCGGACAACAAAAGTCACCCATTATAAGACTTTAATAATCCCGGTCCTGCTGTATGGCACAGAGCCATGGACATTATCAAAAATAAAAGAAGGTACTCTTGGCTGCTTCGAGAGGAAAATTCTTCGGGCGATCTTCGGTCCCGTCTGCATTGACGGTGAGTGGAGGAGGAGATACAACGACGAACTGTATGGACTGTACAGCGACATGGACTTAGCCAGAAGAGTGAAGATCCAAAGACTGAGATGGCAGGGTCATGTAGAGCGTATGGACACCAATGCTCCGGTCCGAAAAGTCTTCGAATCCGCTCCCGAGGGACAGCGCAATAGAGGAAGGCAAAGACTCAGTTGGTACACGCAAGTGGAAGGGGACATCAGCCAACTTAGTGTGCGAAACTGGAGACGCTTGTTGATTGAGTCCCAGGTCCACCCTGGACTGTAGCGCCACTTAAAGTAAGTAAGTAAGCTTCGAACACGGCACGATCCTAGCGAATCTACTGCCAAACAATCCAATCGAACTCTCTTGGTCAACTTCGACATTCTGTATGATAAAATATATCCAGAGAGGGAGGACCGGCAAGGAAATGCGGTAATCAGGCCGAATAAAAATGCAATTTTCACAGATGGCTCGAAAACAGAGGAACGAACAAGTTATGGTATCTTCTCAGAAGACCCAGAACTAAGAGTGCCTTTAAGACTACCGAACGCAAGCAGTGTCTTCGAATCAGAGATTCACGCTGTCCTCAGGGCAGCTGAAGAAATATCGCTATCTACAATACATTGAAAGCCAGGTCGCTCTTAAGGCAATGGAATCGACTTACATCAAATCTGAGACAGTCAGGGGCTGTCGCACAATGCGCAAAGCATTATGCAGTCGGAACCGGGTGAGACAGTGATGGGTGCCAGGACACAGGGAAATGAACAAGCAGACGAGCTTGGAAGAAGATGAGGGCTACTCAACAATAGTGAGGTTGTTGGGATGGGATGGACCACCCCTTTAAACACTGCCAATATTAGGCGGTGGAATCTGGAAGGACACAGGGTATCCAGGGCTCTATGGTCACTTATCGATGATAAAAGATCTGGAAAGCTGATTAAACTGACTTAGGACTTTAATAGGAATCCTGACAAGACACTGTCTCCTGCTTAAGCACGCAAAGATACTCAAAATGACAGACACAGACATATGTAGATTTTGTGGCAATCTACAAGCGGTCAAGGACATAACACACATACTGTGTGAATGTGAAGCAAAATCGCGTAGCCGAAAGAAGTTCTTAGGAAGATACTTTTTCAAAACTTAGACGAAATAGATGGCAGGGATTTCAAAGGCCTTCATGATTTTTGTAAAGAAATTGGGTGTTTTACCAGGGAGATTATGTAGGTTTCTGCCCTTTGAATAAAAATTCAACTGGTTCCGCAGATATCGCGATGGGACCCTTTTGGTGCCTAGTGATTGTAAAATGACACATCCCTGTTTTAAACCTAACCTAACCTAACCTGCATGCATTTAATATTTCCTCGAACGTAACTTTGATCAAAGTGCGCGTTTTTTCACTTTATCTCTTCTTGTGTGATGAGAAAAACGATGCTTCAGCATTTGCCATTCCTGATCTGTGCATAGGGATCACTTGTTAGAATGTCGATATGTTTTGGTGTGGTGTGTTGGATCAGGTAAGGCCTTATGCTACGCAGCTTGGTCCCGGATTGAGACTTTAATTTTTTAGTAGCTTCCCTATACAAAGTCGGATATGAGTTGGTGGTAGGCCTCTTCCAGCTTGTTTGCAGTATCTGACCCAGAGAAAATACAAGCAATCGATGAAATCGATTAACTACTTATCTTAACTACTACATATTGAAGCGATGACAGATAAGACATACGTAAGATCGATGCTTTGCCGATTCTTCCCAGAGTAATACGATGTCTGCTTGCATGTTTTGAGAACGAAAGGATGTTGTTGTGAACCTAGAGACTGTAAATCTGTTCAGAAAACAACGTCCAGAGACTTAATCTTCATTTGTGGCAAAGTAACTTTGTCAGTCAACCTTTGTAAGAAAAGAGAGCTGACATTACTTTTCGTCATTTGCTACCAACAAAAGTAACTTGATCCCTTTAAGTTTAGCCAAATCCTGTTCTAACATATTCCTATATGACACGAGTAGTTTAGAACGGTTACGTATGTTTTCTTTCTTCAACAAAATTTTCCAGAAATTCTTCTCTGATTATTATAACCTCAAAGTTGTGTATTTTTTCTCCCCATTACTCCAACGATTGGCAAAGTTTCACATGTTTGTGTTGAGTTAAAATGCATTTGGGTTACCTTGATACATGCTTACAATGTTTGTATGTAGTCGCACTGTGATGCGCCAACGCATTACAACTTCAGTATCTGAGAACAAAAGCCAATTAAACCACTTTGTTGAGGATTTCCCCATAAGATACTTGCAGATGACTTAATTAGACATTCATCGACTTAATTACGCTAAAACTCGTATTCGTATCTAAGCATGCAATGCATCTCAGTGCAGCTGCTTAATCGAGATCACAAGCAATTTCCTTCGAGATATTTGAGGCCAAACTACATGCGACTGCCACCTAGTAGTAGCCATGATTATGGAGTTACCAACAATCAAACAAATGTGTTTACAGCCCAACTATCTATCGGGCGTGTGAACTAACAAACGTTAAATCTTCGGCTCAGCAAGCCCAAACCAGTTATCTATGGATACTCGAAACTACACTTTTTGTCAGAACTTTACGACTTGATAATTCATTTTAAGTGCTCCCTCTTAGTGAAAACAAAAAATCCTCAAAACAACACCAAATTGTTGGGTATTTGTAATTCAAAACCACCGGGGAGGATTGTAACGTTCATTGAATTCCAGTTTGAAGTCCACAATACCGTACTTAGTATCTACAGGGTGAATTGAACTTTTCGGCTGAAGAATAAATTCTGTTGACCGCAAAAATGGTTTCGAGTTACTTGGAAAAACAAACCCTTCCCCGAGAGAAGACGACAAAAGTCGACGAAGCTAACTCTTAACTGGACGGCAATTTGCCACAACGATTAGGGGAACAGTGCGACTGGAAAATTCGTTTGTTGTTTTAGTTTTGCTTGAATTTTTTGTATGAGGTTCCTCTGCATACTCAGGCTTCCGTGATGTCAAGTGGAAAATTTCTAGTTATTGGATCATCATCATTCTCACTAATTACTTTTGTGCCCATATTTACTTGGTGACTTGTATCCAACAATTTATCTCTGGACAGTGGACTCATGGGGGAATATGAAATCGAGCTCGAACCTGAAACATGCTATACCACGTACGAGTATTACAGTGCAATAGTTCTGTAGTCGGAGATACGAATACTTTGGTCTTTGAGGCACTCCGTACTTCTATGGATTCCTAGTGCGTTCCTAATAGTTTGTCTAACTTCTACCTCCATCGAGGGAAATATGTGCTTCCACGACCGGACCACTGGCTGGCTAGTCGGTTCTCTCTGTCCGGTGGTTAGCTTAGTCTAAGTTAGAGGCGGTGGCCAATTGTTGGGAATGAATGCAGCCTACCGATTTGTGGTTTGTCAATTCGTAGAAATTCGCCAGGCTTTGGTCAATGTCTGTGATTATGGTCCAATAATAGTTGGTCGGCAGAAAATGCGTGTGGGTACGAAGGTATGTATAAGTATCTGAGGAAATGACTTCATTTCAAAAGCAGTGTGAGTTCAGTGAGAAGATTTGTTACGCATGTTACTCCATTAGAGAAACTTCAAAGTCCGCACCGAATGGTAGTGCCAAACAGAGACCGTGGGCGAGGGAAGGCCAATTGTTAGTCTTAACGCTGGCAGAATATTTTTTAAATTGTTTCAACTGCGCGTTGTCAAGTTTCTGGTTTTCGTTTAGTGTGACAGTATGAGTCAGTTGGGCTTTCACGTGGAGTCAAATGAGCGGCCATAGGTCAGAATTAAGAACGATAGTCTTTCATACACACAATTGATAGACCAGGTGTTAGTAAATCTTGATTATATTGACCTCTTAGCCGTTTGCCGATGAAGAGGGTGAAGAAAATGCTTACCCACCAGAACTACACCGCAACACAAGGAGCTCTGAGGAAGGATGGAAGAAGACACTATAAGGATATTTTTAGGAGAGCTCTACAACTGGCAGATACATGGCTTCAGACCCGGACCACAGGCTATTCGAAACAGCGAAGAGAACCCAGTCATCTATGCTCAAGTGATATTACAAGGTGGGCTATGATGTGAAGTGCCATAGATTTTACAAATGTCGTCAAACGTTACGAGGATACGTCATCAATTAAAATTGGTGACTCTGAGCATTGAACATCTGCGAGTAACGCTGTTTATCCTGGAGGAATCATTGAACTTAGGCAAACGGGGTTATACATTATGGCACATCTTGTAGATGCTGTCAACAAGAAGAGGCACATAATATCCACAAATTGGACAGACCGTCACAGTACACAGCTTTGATTAAGGTAAGAGCTCTTGAGTTTCCGGCATGTGAACAAGCACCTTATAGCAATACATACAGACCAACAATTAAGAGGAAAGAGTTAACGACGCAAAAAATTCTACAAGCTCTTGAACAAGACCTACGAGCTATGCTCTAACTATGACATTAAAATGTCCTCGTCGATTGATATGCAAACCTAATGGATTCTGTTGATGCCGCTGGATTGTCGATAGTCAACTCATTCCCTACTCGTTTCTCCCCAATTGCTCCTCCAAGTCTTCTGGAAATCTTTATGGTTTCGAATCTGTTCAGTGCCTTACTTCTGAATCAGATATCTCTGAAGGAATATCTGACCATAACTTGTCTTTTTGTTGTTACTATGTTGATCCGTCCCATGCTGCCTTTCCTTCGTCCTTTTCCTTCAGAGATTATGGTTCTGTGGACAACAATGGCTTGCAACTAGATGCAAGCTTACTCTCTTGGCAATATTGTTATTACTTACTTACTTTAAGTGGCGCCACCTGAGTCCTGGCCTTCCTCTACTGCGCTGTCTCTCGGGAACGGATTCGAAGACTTTTCGGACCGGGGCATTGGTGTCCATGCGCTCTACATGACCCAGCCATCTCAGTCTTTGGATCTACACTCTTCTGGCTAGGTCCATGTCGCTGTACAGTCCATACAGTTCGTCGTTGTATCTCCTCCTCCACTATCCGTCAAAGCGGACGGGACCGAAGATCGCCCGAAGAAATTTTCTCTCGAAGCAATCAAGAACACACTCATCCATTTCTGATAATGTCCATGCCTCTGCGCCATAGAGCAGGACCGGGATTATTAAGTTCTTATAAAGGGTGACTTGGGTTGTCTGAGAGAGGGCTTTGCTACTCAATTGCCTTCTTAGCCCAAAGAAACCACGGTTGGCAAGAGTTATTCTTCGCTTGATCTCAGCGCTGGTGTCGTTGTCTGTATTTATAGAGGAGCCTAGGTAGACAAAGTCCTTAACTACCTCAAAGTAATATCTGACGAGGGTGACGTTCTACCCGAGACGTCGATGTTGGTTGTCCTTTTTGCTTGACAGCATATACTTGGTCTTGCCCTCATTGACCGCTAAACCCATTTTAGCCGCTTCCGTCTCAATACTCGCAAATGCGCCACTGACATAACGATGCTTTCTCCCGATTATGTCAATACCGTCGGCGTATGCGAGTAGTTGGACGGACTTTTGAAAGATAGTGCCTCTTGTGTTTGCTCGTGAGTTTTGCACTATTCTTTCAAGTACGATGTTGAAAAAATCGCATGACAGCGCATCGCCTTTTCTAAATCCTTTCTGAACATCAAAGGTCTCGGTGAGATCTTTACCGACCTTGATGGAGCAGCGTGCATCAAACGGACGAGTTTGGCAGGGACGCCAAAACTAGACATTGCTCTGTATAGCTCGTCTCTATAGATGCTGTCATACGCGGCCTTAAGATCGATAAATAGGTCGTGGGTATCGATCTGAAGCTCATGGGTCTTCTCCAAGATCTGCCGTAATGTGAATATTTGATCGATGGTGGACTTTCCTGGCCTGAAGCCACACTGATATGGACCTGTGAGGTTGTTGACGAACGGCTTCAGGCGTTCACACCATACGGCGCATAAGATCCTATATGCGATGTTAAGGAGACTGATGCCTCTGTAGTCGGCGCAGTTCAGAGGGTCTCCTTTCTTGAGAATTGGACAAACAATGCTGAGGTTCCATTCATCGGGCATACTTTCGTCCGACCATATTTTACAGATGAGTTGGTGTATGCTCCTTACCAAGTAATCGCCTGCCGCTTTGAAGAACTCAGCAGTTAGGCCATCTGCTCCAGCAGCTTTGTTGGACTTAAGCTTCGATATGGCTATCTTCACTTCATCCAGGTCGGGTGGTCGGAATTGTTGGTCATCATCGTCCAGGTTGAAAGGTTGATTCTACCTGACAGCGGTATTTGGTCCGTCATCGCCGTTAAACAGTCTGCAGAAATGGTCTTTCCAAATCCTCAGCATCGACTGCGATTCTACTGCGATGTTCCCTTGCTCATTTCTGCAGGCTTCGGTTCGCGGTTTGTGTCCGTGACATTCCTGGAGTAGCATCTCTCAATTTCCTCGATTGCGCGCTTCTCATGCTCCTCTTCCGCTCATAGAGCTCGTGAGCAGCTCTGGTCGTTCTAAGCAGAGCCGCGTTATATGCATCTTGCTTAACTGCGTGTGCTTGCCGGCGTTGATCGTCGAACCAGGGGTTGCGTTGTGGTGGACGAGTGAAACCCAGCACATCAGAAGCGGCATCTCTGATGTCGTTTTGGCAGTGTTTCCAATGGTCTTCGATGCTTGATGCTGGCGGCATTGGACCTCTTAAGAGATTAAGAGACACTCGATCGGAAAAGGACTGGGCGATCTCTTGCGATTGTAGCCGTCTGACGTCGAACTTTCTCACAGCATTAGTTTGTATTGGCGTAGTTTGGGATATCCGCAACCGTACCTTGGCTACAACAAAGTAATGGTCCGAGTCGATGTTGGCTCCTCGGAACGTACGGACATCCATAAAGCTGGAGGAGTGTCTTGCGTCGATCGCAATGTGATCAATCTGGTTGACTGTTGATTGATCAGGAGTTCTCCAAGTCCCCTTGTGTATGTCGAGATGTGGGAACCGCGTGCTAGCCACGACAATGTTTCGCCCCGCCGCAAAGTCGATTAGCCTGAATCCGTTATCGGAGGTGGTGTTGTGCAGGCTATATTTTCCGATTCTTCCACCAAAAATACCCTCTCTTCCTAGCTTTGCATTAAAATCACCGAGGACAATTTTAATGTCATAGCTAGGCCATTGCTCGTAGGTCTTGTTAAGGAGCTCGTAGAAAGCATCCTTGGTGTTGTCATCTTTCTCCTCTGTGGGCGCATGCGCGCATATAATGCTAATGTTGGCGAATTCAGCCTAGAAGCACTCGGTCGAGGAAATTAAGAGAAGCCACTCCAGGAATGAGATTCGGAAATTCTACCAAAAGGAAAAAAAAACATACCACGGACACAAGCCCCGAACTAAAACCTGTAGAGACGAACAAGGGAACATCGTAATAGACTACAGTCAATGCTGAGGATTTGGAAAGAACATTTCTGCATACTGTATAACGGCGATGGCAAACCAAGTACCGCTGTCAGTCAGTACCTGTACGATAAAGACTAACAGTTCCATCCACCCCACCTGGGTGAACTGAAGATACCAATATCAAGTCTTAAGTCCAACAAAGCTGCTAGAGACTGCTGGACTGCCTTAATTCCGACTAAATCAGATGAAAGCCGCGTGTTGTCCGTGGCGCTTTCTCGAGCTTTGTGAAGAAATGGGCACAAATAAGTTCAGCGGTCAACGAGGGGAAGAACGTCTTCCTCAATTGATACAACGTCCAGGACTTTGTCTACCTATATTCCGAGGAATAACTCATGCCAATCGCTGCTTATTTGAGCCAAGAAGACATCTGACCACCAAATCTATTAATCCAACAATAGAAGCGACCATGTTGTGTCTTTACACAGTAAAATACTTAAATGTTAGATTTAATTCAAGGGTATAAAGTTATTTTAAGCAGGTATACAATAGAATACAGAAATTTTTTTTTTTTAAATAAAACACAAACCATTTGAGATATTTCAAAAACTTTACTATCGGCTTGAAGTACAATCAAAACATTTATGAATGGAACTCGACTTCGTTCATATGGCCACCGCGGGCACGTTTTCAGCGGTCGATTCGTTGGACCCAATTTTCAATGACTCGGCCACACATTTCGGCTGAAACGGCCGCTATTTCGCGTTCAATGTTGGCTCTGAGCTCTTCCAACGTCGTCGACTTGTTGGCATAAAACTATGACTTAACGTAGCCCCACAGAAAATAGTCAAGCGGCGTTAAGTCGCACGAACGAGGCGGCCAATCGACTGGCTTATTTCTTGAGAAAACACGCTCACCATATTTACTCTTCAATAAATCGATTGTAACGTGTGCTGTGTGGCACCATCATGTCGTTCAAGTCCATATCTTCCAATCGGTGATCATGGCGCGATAACGCTGACCATTCACAGTAACGTGACGATCATTATCGTCGACGAAAAAATATGGCCCAATAACGCCGCTGGCATGCAAACCGCACCAAACAATTATTATTTTTGGATGAAGTGATGATTCATGAAGCACATGTGGATATTCACCCGACAAATAACGCATATTGTTGCTTATTTACGAACCCATTGAGCCAAAAATGAGCTTCGTCTCTGAAGATGATTTTGCGATGAAATTCACCATCTTGGCGCATCTTCTCCAGAACCCAATCGGAGATCGTTCGTCGTTGTATGGACATAAACCAAGATCTTTACGCAAAATACGCCATAATAAGATCCGAGCGATGCCCAATTCTTGAGAACGCCGTGGAATTGACTGATTTGGATCGTTTGCTACGGACGCCTGAATGCCAGCGATATTTTCGACACTTTGACCAACCCGTTATCTCACTGACACGGCAACATCACACAACGAATGAGTAGACTCAAATTTTTGCACTAAAGTTCTTATTGCCTGTCTACTAGGGCGAGAATTACGACCGAAAATTTGAATTAACGCTCTTAAAGCTGCAGTCGCCGACTCCGAATTTCGGTAAAAAAATTTGTATAATTTGCAGACGTTGCTCGTTCGTGTACTTCACCATGATGAAAATGTTGGGGCTACCAACAATTGACTGCGAAAGCTCTGCAGATACTTTGTTCGGTATTTCAGCTTAAACATCTCTGGAAAATATAAGATTTTTATTTAGCATATTCGAGTTACCTGACTTATTATTTTCCGTTTGATTAGTAGATGGAATGGAATTCGATAGTATTCTTGCAGTGGTAAAACTATCGTCCTTGGTTTCAACTCTGGGACGTAACTGATTTTGATGTCGTTTCCAGTTGCCCTTGGAAGTGCGAACCATGAAAGAAATTGCAACAAGCTGAGAGATTACAACACCTTTGATCCATTTGGGGCCCTTACCATAATTGCGAGTAAAAGCAGTCTGATTTATAGCGAATGTAGGCTGAGATAGACTGTTTGCAACTGGATTTGTCCTTGGAATGGTTTGTGATAGAACAGTTCGGTGCTCTCGACCATGAAGAATCTCCGCAGGTGACGTGCCGGTAATTGTATTTGACGTTGTTCGATACGTCATCAGGTATTTCGAAATAGCTTTCTCGATGCACTTTTTCTCCTCGTATATTTTTCGCATGCTTGTCTTAAAGGTGCGAACAAACCGCTCTGCTTTCCCATTTGAGGCTGGCTGTGCTTAAGTGTTGCATTCCATTAGAACGACAAAAGTCCACGAATTCTTTCGATTAAAACTGACTGCCGTTGTCAGTTACGATGACTTCCGCTAACCCCTCGAGTGAAAATATTTTTGAAAATGCTCTTATAGTTGATGATGAAGTTGCTTCCTTCATTGGAACTACGAATGGAAGTCTTAAGAGGGTGTCCACACAAATCAACCACATTTGGTTTAAAAACGGTTCGGCAAAATCCAAATGAATACGCTCCCAAGGTTTTTCAGATTGCGTCCATGAGGAATGAGCTTTTTGGGAGGATGGAACATTTTTTTACATTGATTTCGATGCTATCATCAATGTGGGGCCACCAACAGTAGCGTCGAGCGATTTGGACTATCGCCCAATGACCGTCGTGGAGCATTTTAAGAATTCGAATTTGGAGCTTAGTAGGAACTTTTACTCGAATGTAATCGGTTTTCAACAATATAACACCCTTGTGCATGGTAAGTGAAATGCTCCGATTGACAAACGGCAGCAAATGACGTTCCGCTGGTAGTAATTTCTCTGGCCAACCGTTTTAAATGTAAAACTTTACTTTTATAAGCATGACATCTTTCCCGGTCTCTTGAGCAATGTCGTGGGCAGATAAAGATCTGACCTTAGTTGACTCGCGCTAGTAGAAGTGCTTGGGAAGTGCAACTCGAGGCAGTTACCTAAATGATTATTAGCTCTTGCTCAGATTCGAACTGTAAGTCCATCAAAGTTTAAAAGCAAGAGAACACTATTATTGGGTTTCTTGATTCTCGAAGGTCCAACGTCACTGATGAACTGCGCAGACTTTGATGCTCTGAAACAAATAGTAGGCAGTTTGACACCGTCAATGTTCATTGAGGCGAGTTCATATTGTAAGTTGTACTTGGAGCTTATAATTGTTGAGGCCATCGTCGAGAGTGAAGAAGTTGTTTTAGAGTTTTCAGGGAACAAATACAATTGCTTACAAGTTTTAAAATAAATTAAGTTGTCGCTGCAGTTTTTTAGTAGCTTTTTTCAAGGCTGTTTTGTTCAAAATTGAGCTATTATCAAGAATCTCTGTTAAAGTATAAGATTCCTAAAAACCAGAAAGGCTCATCAGCCCCCTTATTCAAAAAGAAATCCGTCAAGCATTCGACAGTTTCCCAGTCCTCGGAGAACACACAAAACCCAAAAAGTAATTTATATTTAAATGACATTTCCATTGGGGGTGGTGATGTTGGTGGTGGTGGAATTGGAAACCTTGCACACAATCTATCAATTGCTTTTCACCGTTATCGGTCTCCGGTCTCTTCCGTCAGTTCTGCTTGCTGATGAAATGGTCTATCGTTCAGCGTTGTCGTTGTCGTTGTCGTTGGTGGTGGTGGTGGTGACTCCTGATCGGAAGCATATCCATCCTGACAAGCAATGAAGTGACAATCGTTCTTCATTGAGGTGAAAATTTGGGGAATTAAGTGCGCTTACAGTTACTCGTACACGATGGGCTTCCTGTCAAACAAGGATAATGTGGTCGGGCGGCATTTGTGGTGATGTACTACTCATGTAGTATGTTGGTACCATGCTACTATGGTGGTTGGTTTGCGGTCAGTTGAATCGAGTTAATCTGGCTTTACTTTCATGTACATACACATATATAGTATGTGTGTGGGTGGCGGAGGGGGGATTTAGTGTATAATTCTTGTTGTAGTTCAATGTGTCCTATTCTGTAGGCTTTTCAATGACATTGTCCCAACCCTGTGTGAGAGGTGTTGTAGAATGGTGGTGCTTTGATTGACTTACTTGCTGGATGGGGGTTTGGCAGCATATCCCTCAATTGGAAGCTTTTCTATGGTTGCTGACGACATGATTGAGGTTTTCAAGGACTACTGATGCAGTGCTTGTAGCAAATTACTGTTAGGGGAGTGTTTTCCATTTAAATGGAACTTCCACCTTGTTTGCATACCGAAGTGTTAGGCATAATAATTTAAACATGAAATTATATTTATTTGCACACGCACACACCAACGCTCATACGAGTATGTACAACGTGTGCGTATTTAGATTTCGTAATTTATGATGATGTACGGATACTGATGTTCCGACGTCGGAAAAGATGTCGGATGTCATTTGTTCATGGCGAAAACTAACTGGAAGCGGCAAAGTGAAGCTGGATATGATGTGTGAACTATGATTTTCGCTCGTTAATTCAAATGAGATCACATCAGCGTCGACATGTTTGTAGATTATAGATACCACAACAACCCACACATCGTAAATTAGTCAGGTGTATCTAATGAAGCGTATGTATCTAGAACTAGCATATGTTTATCTAATGAAATGAAAACGAATGAATATTTTGCAAAACTTTTTAATTGGCCTACTCGATAGAACAACTTATTAGCAAAGGCCTTCTGGTAACGACGAAGCCGAACTGACCACACATTGAACTCATGCATTGGAAAACTTTTTACTGCTCGGAGATGGTAGCGCTTCAAACACTCAATACTTGGATATCGAGTAGTGAAAGCCATAGCCTCCAGAACGAACCATGCTTTGAAGCCTATTGATTTGGGCTCTGGGTTTATTGTATATTTCCGAATAGTGCTTGGTTTATTGACTCCACAATAAATCAAGCACTTTTCTAAAATAGGTTCGTTTGATAAGCTTTCGACGAGGTTTTGACACCTTTCTCGCTAAAATGGAGCTTAGTGACCCTACCGTAGGCGATTTCCCACCAAACTTCCCACAACAGAAGCTGAGTGTTGGGCACGTTAAACTCTCGAAACGAGTCCAGATGCATGTGTTGATGACGGAGATACCTACACTGTATTGTTTGTTGAACAATTTTTCAACAATGAAAATTTTCCCGTTAAAAAAAGAATTCGTCTGTGACCGTTTTATGCGTACTACAGAAACAGGGTTTTCGATTTTGACTAACGTTTCTGTTGTAATACTTCTCTGAGAAAGTAACCGGACATGTCTTTGTATGCACTGAGTCCCAATTCACCTTTAAAGGTGCGCGACATGCTGTCCTTGCACATATTCATAAACCGAGACATGATTTTCTGTATTCACAGCCGATTTCCGCGAATTCCATTTCCCACAACTTTGATGACATGTGGCGCTCGCAAAGTGCGTGGAAAGCCAGATTTTGCAGAGTCGACCAGTATCTTCAAATAATTTTCGAAATATTTCGACTTTTTTTAGACGCATTTTTGCAAACCAATTACGACAATATCTAGCGAGCCCCAATCCATGAATGTCAAGAAGCTGTCAAATTGAAGTGGGTGAGTTCACTGACTCTTGAGAATGAATGTGTTCATTTCGTGTACCAAAACGCTTAGGCTATATTTGCGGATATTTGCGCCATTCTGCAGTGTGCTCGATGGTGAGGCCCGGAATTTTATTGTGATTCACTCACCTGAGGATTGTTTGTGGGCCAATTTTTCTAGCGACCTCCGTAGAATATGATAATATTAGCTTACTCTGCAGAGATAACGAGATCCGTGTTCTAGCAGAATTCACTTGGACCTCGGAAAGAATTTGAATTCTTGCGCGTACCTAAGCAAGGTAGAATGGACCATTTTATTGGTATCTTGACGTTGCCAATCTGCCTATTTTCTTCCCTAAGGCCCCGAGCTTACGTAACAGATCAGCAGTTTTCTGGCTCGTCCGAGTGTCCTGAAATCCAACTGTAGGTTTAACTACTGAGAGATGGGAGAGGCAATTGCCAAACTATGTATATTCCAATATCCGACGCGGTTTTTGGATTCAGGTTGAGTCAGGACTGTATAACTAAAATTTAGAAATTGGTAGACGGTATAGAAAGTTGGTAGTTTAAACGATTTGCGTGGCAGCAGCACTATAAATAAATCAAATGCACGTGGAATGGGCCGGACAAAAAGATGAGGAAAACTGCTACATCTACTACAGCGTTTGTTATAGACGACAATAGCAGCGCCTATTTGATTGCGGATTTGTTGTTGGAGGTAGACCTAAGAAAAAAGACTCCGGTTCCAGCATGCAAACGAGCGCCCCGTAGCAATCCGTATCAACAGTAAATTTGCCAAAATCAGCCTTATATGCTGGTACTCCTGCACTAGGTGAAAGATGACGACACCAAGATAGCTTCAACGAGCTCTTGAACAAGACCTACGAACAGTGACGTAGCTGTGTTATTAAAATTGAATCACCAGTTGGAAGAAGGGAATAAGTCCCAAAATTTGCAAATAGAACATTTTGATGCAAAAGTCATCTCTATACGTAGACGCATCTGTTAGGTCGAAGAAAGAAACAATGGACTCATTTCCTTCTTCCAAATGATGAATTTTATTTTTTTTAACATTACTCTTGAAGAGCTTGATATTTACTATATACTCGTTTACGTGGGGAGCTATACACAAGCGTTACGTTTCAAAGACTTATAGAGCCTAGGTTAAAAACAGGGTGTGATTGTTACTGTAAGCTGAACTGCGTAAGAAACTTAGACCTTCAACAAAAAGAAGAACTACTTCAGAGCGTGGGCACTGGGCGGCCAAAGAATGTGCTGGACACATCTTTAATGGGGCTTATAGAACATCGACCAGTGGTTCGAAGACGGTTTAATAACAACAACCCGACAAAATGTGACAATGCCATCCGGTATTATGTCTTGCTGGTAAATGAAAAGAAAAGAGTTTGCAGGCAAGCTTTCTCCATTCTGTGCACTGTGTCAAGAAAAGTTATTTTCCGGCTATCATCACTCGTTGCTGAAGGAAGAGCGCCTGTAGATCAGCGTGGAAAACATCTTCCCCGTGGAAATTCTCTCCCTGCCAATGCAATCGTAACAACCAATGAGCATATCTGATCATTCCCACTGAAAGAGTCGCACTATAGCAGCAAACATATTAAGTATTTGGATGCTTTACTCAGATGGCAACGATTAGTATAAGGCCTCGTAGAAGTAGCATCTTCCGACAGGTGCTGGTTCCTTAAATGACGAGAATGAGCCTCTGCAGCCGAACTTCTTGCAGCTCTGCTAATAAGTCCTACTTCACGCCTCCCCGTGGCGCCATCTGCGAATCTCACTAGAGGTTGCGAAGTGAAGGGGGCAAATGGCGAGTTTCCTGCGCCATAAACCAGGGTTAATGTCGGAGAAATAAAACAAGACCTTATCCGGGCTACTTCGACATATTTGGAGCTTAGGCCGGTAAGGATTTCCAGGACTTAGTCAGGGTCTTGGAAAACAGATGGTGGCGGACGAGCCCTATAAGAGCCAACGGCAGCGCTCACATCGCGGCACGGGTTACTGGCTTCGGTGTAACCGCCCCTCGTCCTAGGGGCAGTCAAAATGGAACTGGTCCTCCAGGTTGGGGATTGTGCCGCCGGGGTAACTGCCCGGCCATGTAAAAAAAAATTAAGTTACGAAGCATCAACAAGCCTCGGATATGGACGGATCTACTGTTGACAACCCACGCAAACGATTTAAGGACAATGAGCTTCGGATATGCACGTGGAATGTTAGATCCCTTAATAGACCACGTGCAGCCGAGCAACTAGCGGAGGCCCTAGACTGCTGCAAAGCAGACATAACCGCCATCCAAGAAATGCGATGGGATGGGCCGGACAAAAAGAAGATGAAAAACTGCGACATCTACTACGGCAATTGCTATCGACGGCAAAAGCAGCGCGGATTTGTTGTCGGAGGCAGACTAAGACAAGAAGTCCTCAGCTTCCGGCATGTGAGCGAGCGCCTCGTAGCAATCCGCATCAAGGCTAAATTCGCCAACATAAGCCTCATATGCGCGCATGCCCCCACAGAGGAGAAAGATGACGACACCAAGGATGCCTTTTACGAGCTCCTTAGAAGAACTCCTGATCAATCAACAGACAACCAGATTGATCACATTGCGATCGACGCAAGACACTCCTCCAGCTTTATGGATGTCCGTACGTTCCGAGGAGCCAACATCGACTCGGACCATTACTTTGTTGTAGCCAAGGTACGGTTGCGGATATCCCAAACTACGCCAATACAAACTAATGCTGTGAGAAAGTTCGACGTCAGACGGCTACAATCGCAAGAGATCGCCAAGTCCTTTTCCGATCGAGTGTCTCTTAATCTCTTAAGAGGTCCAATGCCGCCAGCATCAAGCATCGAAGACCATTGGAAACACTGCCAAAACGACATCAGAGATGCCGCTTCTGATGTGTTGGGTTTCACTCGTCCACCACAACGAAACCCCTGGTTCGATGATCAACGCCGGCAAGCACATGCAACTAAGCAAGATGCATATAACGCGGCGCTGCTTAGAAAGACCAGAGCTGCTCATGAGCTCTATGAGCGGAAGAGGAGAGACGAGCACCGGCTTCTCAGGAGGAAGAAGAAAGAGCATGAGAAGCGCGCGATCGAGGGAATTGAGAGATGCTACTCCAGGAATGTGGTTCTGAAGTTTTACCAAAAGGTAAAAATAACATGCCACGGGGACAAACCCGGAACCGAAGCCTGTAGAGATGAACAAGGGAACATCGTAGTACAATCGCAGTCGATGCTGAGGATTTGGAAAGATCATTTCTGCAGACTGTATAACGGCGATGACGGACCAAATACCGCTGTCAGGCAGAATCAACCTTTCAACCTGGACGATGATGACCAACAATTCCGTCCACCCGACCTGGATGAAGTGAAGATAGCCATATAGAAGCTTAAGTCCAACTAAGCTGCTGGAGCGGATGGCCTGACTGCCGAGCTCTTCAAAGCTGCAGGCGATGACTTGGTAAGGAGCATTCACCAACTCATCTGTAAAATATGGTCGGACGAAAGTATGCCCGATGAATGGAACCTCAGCATTGTTTGTCCAATTCTCAAGAAAGGAGACCCTCTGAACTGCGCCAACTACAGAGGCATCAGTCTCCTTAACATCGCATATAAGATCTTATCCGCCGTATTGTGTGAACGCCTGAAGCCGTTTGTCAACAACCTGATAGGTCCATATCAGTGTGACTTCAGGCCAGGAAAGTCCACCATCGACCAGATATTCACACTACGGCAGATCTTGGAGAAGACCCATGAGCTTCAGATCGATACCCACCACCGATCGATCATCGATTTTAAGTCCGCGTATGACAGCATCTATAGAGACGAGCTATACAGAGCAATGTCTAGTTTTGGCGTCCCTGCCAAACTCGTCCGTTTGTGCGGGATGACGATGGAGAATGCACGCTGCTCCATCAAGGTCGGTAAAGATCTCACCGAGACCTTTGATGTTCAGAAAGGATTTAGACAAGGCGATGCGCTGTCACACGATTTTTCCAACATCGTACTTGAAAGAATAGTGCAAAACTCATGAGCAAACACAAGAGGCACTATCTTTCAAAAGTCCGTCCAACTACTCGCATACGCCGACGATATTGACATAATCGGGAGAAAGCAGCGTGATGTCAGTGGCGCTTTCGCGAGTATTGAGACGGAAGCGGCGAAAATGGGTTTAGCGGTCAATGAGGGCAAGACCAAGGATATGCTGTCAAGCAAAAAGGACAACCAACACCGACGTCTCGGACAGAACGTCACCCTCGACAGATATAACTTTGAGGTAGTTAAGGACTTTGTCTACCTAGGCTCCGCTATAAATACAGATAACGCCCCCAGCGCTGAGATCAAGCGAAGAATAACTCTTGCCAACCGCTGTTTCTTTGGGTTAAGAAGGCAATTGAGTAGCAAAGCCCCCTCTCGGACAACAAAAGTCACCCTTTATAAGACTTTAATAATCCCGGTCCTGCTCTATGGCGCAGAGGCATGGACATTATCAAAAATGGATGAGGGTGTTCTTGGTTGCTTCGAGAGAAAAATTCTTCGGGCGATCTTCGGTCCCGTCTGCGTTGACGGTGAGTGGAGGAGGAGATACAACGACGAACTGTATGGGCTGTACACCGACATGGACCTAGCCAGAAGAGTGAAAATCCAAAGACTGAGATGGCTGGGTCGTGTAGAGCGCATGGACACCAATGCTCCGGTCCGAAAAGTCTTCGAATCCGCCCCCGAGGGACAACGCAGTAGAGGAAGGTCAAGACTCAGGTGGCGCACGCAAGTGGAGGGGTACCTCAGCCAACTTAGCGTGCGAAACTGGAGGTAGCTAGCCAGGGATCGAGCTGGCTGGAGAAACTTGTTGACTGAGGCCCAGGTCCACCCCGGACTGTAGCGCCACCCAAAGTAAGTAAGTAGGGATGCTTCACTCAACACTTAAATAATGCATGAGCTATTCTGTAGTAAGTACCCTGATCATGCTAGTATCGTGATGTATGATTTCTACCGAAAGTATTTCCATACAAGCTGTTCATATCGATATAAATAATAAGGTTCTTCCTACTCCTGCTTTCACTGGGCTGCTTTAAGAAGATGTAACAATACTTTCCCGTACGAGGTCACTCGTTCTTACAGTGGGATCGAAATCAGAAAAAAATTATCAAATTTGCACTCCATTGGAGTACGAGTATATCAGCTATCCACTGCAACAAAGACTGGATTTAAAGCGACAGGCATTACTTCCGCTGACATACTTGATTTTAAAAGTACATGGCCAAGATCTTACAAGAGAACTTGCAAGACAGTTTCTTAAGATTCCATGTACCTGATTTCAAAGTACGGACATCTGACATACTGTTCAGCATCTAAGGGGTACTTGGAAGCCTCGGAGTATATTGATGGACTTGTTAAACATACTTTCTTGATCCAGAAGAGTGTCTTAACACCTGCATTACATGCCACAAAAGCATATTTGGGTAAGATACCAATAAACTACAAGAAGATGGAACATATTCATAAAATTGTTCAGTATATAGAGGACGATAAAAAGGAGTTTTACTGGAACATATTGCGCTGGCCTGGATAGAGAAATTTAAACGGTACTAGAACATCTATATATATAAAAATGGTGTGAAAAATGTGTAATGATTCATCAAATCAGAACGACTGATCCGACCAGATTATATTGATTCGATCATTTCTGCCGAAATACCAGATCCAGAAACTGATCCGGAGCTGCATTCCATTGGGACAACGAACATGATCCATGGTCTTTTCGGAGTCCACAACCCAGACTCACCGTACATGGAAAACGTCCGTTTGTGGCTGACACAATCAGTGGAATCGACGGATATCCATTGTATCGGCGTCGTTCTCCAGATGACAACGGCAGATCAATCGTGATGAAAGTGAAAGGAAACGATGTGGTTGTCGATAACCGCTGGATCGTTCCATATTGTCCGCCTTTGTCGAAAACGTTCTCAATCCACTGCAATGTTGAGTACTGCAACACCATCAACTCCATCAAATACGTTTGCAAATGTGTGAACAATGGGGTTTGGCATTGCCGATCCGAATGCAAACGACGAGGTGACGCAATTTCAACTTGGACGTTATGTGAGTTGTAACGAGGCAATTTGGCGGCTGTTTTCATTTCCGATTCATGAACGTCACCCGACTGTCGTACATTTGGCAGTTCACTTGGAGAACGGCCAACGTGTCTACTTTACGGACGCAAATGCAGCGCAAAGCGCAGAACGACCACCAGCGACAACATTGCCAAACTTCTTTTCGAGATCCGAAAGCGATCCGTTCGCAAGGATTTTACTCTCTTCGGAAATGCCACGCTATTATACATGGAACATCGAAGAAGTTTCAACGCCGGAAGAAAGGTGATGCTGTTGCTGACTTCGTTGATGTCTATTCGACTGATGCTCTTGGACGAATATACACAGTTCATCCACGCCAAGACGAATGCTTCTATCTTCGCTTTCTTTTGGTGAACATTAGAGGCCCTACATCCTGCGTACCGTGGATGGTGTGCTGTTCGCCACTTTTCGGGAGGCTTGACAACGTTTGAGTTTGCTCGAAAACGATACACATTGGGACTCAACGTTCCAACGCCGATGTAACTGTTTCTGCGCCAGCGAATTAAATTCGTACATTGTTTGCGATCAACATAGCCACATGTCATCCGTCGAACCCGACAGCATTGTGGGAAAAATACAAGGACGAGATAGCTGACGACATTTTGCACAGAGTTCGCACGACAATTTCGAATTTCGATCTTGAAATTAACGACGAGGTGCGCAACGAAGCATTAGTTCTGATCGAAGACATGTGCGTGCTTATCTACTGTAGTTTGCTGTTGACATTGGGAATGCCGCACCAAATCGTTCGATGAACGATGCATTCAATCGCGAATTGCAACGGGAGCAAGACTATGATCGAGATGAGCTGGCCGAAACAGTTCGAACAAATGTGCCGCTGTTGAAGGTTGTTGAAGGTGGAACGGGAGGCATTTACTTTCACGATGCTCCCGATGGGACAGGTAAGACATTCGTCATTTCGTTGATTCTGGTAACGATTCGGTCAAGATCTCAAATTGCGTTGGCTGTTGCATCCTCTGGCATCGCTGCCACATTGTTGGAAGGCGGTCGAAATGCACATTCCGCCTTGAAGTTGCCGAGGAAACTTCTCACAGTTGACAAGCCAACGTGCACAATGACCAAGAATTCGGCGACAGCGAAGTTGATGCGAGAATGCAAAATCATCATTTGGGATGAATGCACAAGCTTTGGAGGCAGGTGACCGAACAATGACGGAGACGATTTGGTGAGGCTATGATATTGCTATCTGCTAATTTTCGTCAAACGCTTCCCGTCATCCCAAAATCTACTGCTGCCGATGTGGCGGCATGTCAGGAAGTTAAAATTGACCACGAACATGAGAGTCACGTTGCAGAATGATCCATCGGCTGCTGAATTCTCGAGACAACTGCTGGCGCTTGGCAATGGCCAAATTCCTGTTGATGGTCCGACTGGATTGATATCGTTCCTAGCAAATTTTTGCGAGTTCACATCGTCGAAGGAGGAACTCACCACCAAAGTGCTCTCCGGCATTGCACAAAATTATAAAAATCTCGATTGGAACGGGTGAACGGGCAATACTAGCAGCAAAGAATATGGACGTTGATAGGTTGAATTTCACTATTCAAAATCGCTGCAGAGCTGCATTCGTACAAATCCGTTAACAGCGTGACCGACGAGGAATTTTTAAACTCCGCCGCATAATTTACAGCTGAAGGTGGGATCGATTACAATCATGTTGCGGAGTCGGAATCATCCGAAATTGTGCAACGGTACGCGGTTGTCCGTCAAGAAACTGATGAACAATGTGATTTAAGCGACGATCATCAAGGGCAAATTAAAAGAAGGTGAAGTCCTTATCCAACGAATTCCGATTATTCCAACTGATCTTAAAATCCAATTCAAGCGAATTCAGTTCTCCGTTCGATTCGCATTTGCGATGACAATCAATAAATCGCAGGCCAATCATTGGAAGTCTGTGGAATTTATCTGGATTTCCCTGTTTTTCGCATGATCAGGTGTACGTTGCCTGTGTGCGTGTTGGCAAACCGTCTTCGTTGTTTACATTGTTTATCCCATCGCTCTCTACATGAAATTTTTATTTTCAGTCGGAAGAAGGAAATAAGTCCGAGCTTTTTCACGCGGTAAAATAAAAATAAAAAAATGTATCTTATTTTATCCATATGTCAAAAATTTGAGAACCGTCAAATGAAGAAGTTATTCAGTTTTTTTCGCTTTCTCAGAAGTAAGGTCAGATGGATTTATTCCCCTCTTCCAACTGGTGATTCAATTGTCGTCGGCGATTTTAATCCAAAATAAGAAAGAAATGGCATCCTTGGTAGTACTGTGGGAAGTTATAGCCTGCATGAAACCACTACCGATAACGGATTTAGGCTGATCGACATTGCGGCGGGGCGAAACATTGTCGTAGATAGTTCTTGGGTTCCACGTATCGATATTCTTTTGTGGACTTGGAGAACCCCTGATCAATCACCTGTTACCCAGTCTGACCACATTGCGATCAATGCAAGACAATCCTCCACTATTATTGATGTCCGAACGTCCTTAAAGCCAACATCGACTTGAACCACTAGTTTGTTGTAACCAAGGTGCGGTTGCGGATATACCGAAGACAACTTTTACTGTCTGCAATTGCAAGAGATCACGAAATCGTTTTCCAATTGAGTCTTCCTTTATCTTTTAAGTGATCCTTTGTCGCCCGCTTGTTCTGAGTTTCACTATCACAACGAATACCCCAATATATACAAAGCAGCGCTGCGTAGAAGGACTAGGGCTGCTCACTAGCCTTATGAGCAGAAGAGGAGAGACGAACACCAGCTTCCCAGGAAGAAAATGGAGGAGCATGAGAGACGAGAAGTCGAGTAAGTTGAGAGATGCTGCTTTAGGAATGGATTCGGAAATTCTAACCAAAGGTAAAAAACACACGGCCACGAATACGGACACAAACCCCAAACTGAAGGCTGTAGAGACGAAAAGCTTTAGTGCAAAACACAAATCTCCTGGAGCGGACGACCTGATTGCCAAGCTGTTCAAAGAGGCAGACAAATGCGGCTAGATGGGAGGCAGCTCGACATGTGACGCGAAGCTTCGAAGAATCTGCTATTGTCTTCATCGGTTTGAAGGAAGTGTTTTTTAAGGGATCTCACTTGGGTTTCAAAATGTACGTTCTTTTAGTATAACATAGGAGTTTAGTTTTTTAGTTTTAAATGCATTTTATTTTACTTATCATTACGTCTTACATTCTAACAAAAAATGCTTAAATGCTAGCTTACAATTACTTTACAATCTTATACTAACTTACTGGCCCTACACAGGCACTCTAAGCTACTCTAAATTCCTATATATCTATGTCTTTCGACTTCATTTACATTTTTTTTATGATATTTATTTTCTATACTTAAGGCTTACTTAGTATATACCTTTATATATACTTATATATACATATCTTTCTTAAATGCTAACCTAAACCTATGTAAGCTGGCCATCGCTATTTACAGAGCAAATAGATTCGTCAGCTCTGCCTCATTAGTGAGGCTGGTCCGTAATTGACGGAAACGACGACGAAACATCTTCCCCATCATTCAACCACCAGGAATGCTGGTGCTGCCGAACGACACCCCTCTTATCGCGATTCCCCACCGCCCTACTGAACCTGACACGATCCACCCTGCCGTGTGCGACGTCCTTGTTGTAGTTCAGTCGCCTGTCCCCAGCTGTCCCAGCGACATGGAAGATTAACGGGATCGCTGATCTATCCTGGATCAACCCTATCTGATCAAAGTAGAGGAATGCCTTCGGGGAACGAAGCCGTTGGAGCGCACACTCTCGTGATAAAGGTAATTGGGGTAGTAAGCCCCGGATATCAGGTTATTCGTCGAGGCCATTGCATTGATTTTGCAATGTGCCTTCGAGTCAGCTTAATTACGAAGTTGTCCACTCGTATTAGCTTCGCCCTGTTGTAAAGGACCTCGTTAGGATAAAAAATTTTGTACTCCGACTCTGGTGTTCTGTACAAGCGAAGACAAGCCCTAAGGCAAGCCCTCTCAAACACCCGAATCTTTTCCAATAAGCTTGCTCGTACATTGAACCACACGGGACACCCAAATACCACCATGGGCCTGATAAGGGCCATGTAGCAGATTATCTTTACCCTCGCATCGAGTTGGCTGCTATAAAACAGTCTCTTTGTGAGGGCAAAAGCGCCTTTAGCTCTGGCCAGAGCAACATCTACATTTTTGTTAAAATACAGAAACTGATCTAGCCAAATCTCAAGGTATCTGACTACATTTCGACAGGCAAGAGGCTGTCCGTGTTGTCCAATGATCGAGAACTTTCGCCAATTTTTTCTGGTATCCCTAGAGGCTCCAGACAACGGCGTCCTAAAGAGAATGGTTTCCGACTTCTGAAAGATGATTTTCAACTTCCAGTCATCGCAAAATCGTCTTATCTTATCGAAGTCACGCTGTAAGAGAGTATTAATGACCTCGATTTTTGGACCTGTTCTGTACGCTATCAAGTCATCTGCGTACGCAATAGTATGGGGAAGTGAACCTATCAAGTCGCTTGTATAAATGTTGAATAGGATCGGCGAGTTGACGGCGCCTTGCTGAAGACCATTTTTAATTTGAAATATTCCAACAGAAGTCACATCACCATTTTTCACGATGAACTGTCTGTTGGTTAGCATACTCGTATTATAAAGAATGTACAAGAGAGGTTTACTGATCCCCAGACTAGCCAGCTTGTTGAAAAGACCTTCTAACCGTACGGTGTCGAAAGCCTTCTCCAAGTAAACTAGGCAGGTACCAGTGCACTGTTTTTTGCCTTTATTCCATTGGATATCGGACACCAGATTAGACGCGGCATGTGAGATAGCATGTCCTGCCTTAAAACCGAATTGATTATCCGGAACTATATGTTTGTCCTCAACCCACCTAGTCAGAGCTCTATTGATTACTTTTTCGAACACCTTACTGATATTCGGAAGGAGACTTATCGACCGAAGATTCACCGGATTGGACATATCCTTTCCCTTTTTGGGATAGGTTGAACCACCGCCGTTTTCCAATGCGCTGGATAATGTGCATTATTCATTGCATTATTAAACAGGGTGGTATAAATGTCCACCGCTTCTAGAGAAAGATGTCGAAGCACGATGTTCGGAATACCATCGGTCCCCACTGATTTCTTACTTCTGATTGTGTCGAAGATCTCATGAAGTTCTTCCTTCGAAATGAACGGGGGTAGGTCACCTTCTCTGGCAATGACATTATTTGCCATATTTTCGTCGCTGAACCGGGTGAAACCAGAGCCCTCGGATCGCCAGTTCTCTGCTTAATTTCGAATAAGGAAGTTGTGCACCAAGACGCGATTGTCCAGGTCATAATTAGGGCCAATGATATCATTGGCCTTGTATACTTCCTGGAAAGTCGCCCCTATGGCCTCAACCTTCTCCTGTGGATCCTCGATCACAAAGAAGTCGTCATCATCAGCGGCCTCATTTGTATCAATGCCTGCTATTGTTAGTAATCGTTCGTTGTCTGTTGTCCGGGCTATTTTAAGACACTGAAGGTCGTTTTGATTTTTTTCTCCGAAATAGTTTATTTATTTGCGGGAACATATTCGGGTTGCTGGTGTTTACAGCCCGAACCCTGTTGTTCCAATACAAATTTACAGCAATTCTGTAATTCTCTTTGATTAACGTTTGAATATTTTTAATCGAAGACTTCAGTGTCCTAATCTCTGGGTCTTGTCTGTCTGTAAACTGTCTGTATAAGTTTTTAAGTCTTGTCAGAAGTCTACTTTTCTGTCGGTGCAGTGCGTCAATAGTAGGATTGCGACTAACAGATTTTCGTTAGTCGTTTGTTTATACCGCGGTATTGTAGTGCCCATAGTTTGTTTTATTGTCTGGTCCATCCGTTTAAGGCACTTATCGATCTCCTCGTTTGATAAATTCCTATTGGACGGTGGGTGGAGCGTGTTCGAGGAGAGTGCTCTTGTCAAGGTTGCGGAGAAGCGTGTCCATCGAGTCTTACTGTAGCTGTAAGAGTATCTTTGGACAAACTCCTCCAATTCCGCAATTTCGTTGGGAACTGTGATTTCGGTGCTAAAACCGCAATGGTCGCTGTCATACACGAATGTGCGCAGACAGTTAAGCGTTTGTAAATTTGTACCTGTCAGTCGTATACGTTCGTCGTACAGTAATAGATCCAAATAAGACCCGCCTCTGGGAAACGACGGGTTATCCGTCGCTTTAAGACCGAGTCTATACATGACATCGTGCTGACCCCACCAATCGAGTAGTAGGTTCCCTCTAGTATTTGGCAAATTATTTCCCCAATCTCTGTGTCTAGCGTTGAAGTCCCCGCCGATTATAAAATAATTCTCCCCCGATTCCAGCCTCAAGTATAACATAGGAATGATACTCGACATGTACGACAAAATAAAACCTTAACGCACTTTGAGAATAACCAGAGAATTTATAGCAAAAGTTGGCATGCCATAAGGAAGTGTACAGTGTCCAATGCTTTTTGATGTTATGCAATGTTTTCTAGTAAAGCAGAATAGTAAAGAGTCAGGAACGACTTCATTTCTGCTCGTTGATAAGAGCACTCCTATGTATCGACCCTTCAGAAGGCTCTTAATAATTGGATAAAGTCGTTAGAAGATAATAAGATCGGATATGTACTGTCGTTGTATGGAAATAAAAAGTCGTCATGCCAAAGTAGAGTCAGTAGGGCTAAGCTAAGTGGCGCTTAAGCTCCATTGTTTTTTGCGAAAGAAAGTCGTTCGTTCAGTTCTAACATATGCATACGCATTGCTGGATGATCTACAAAATATGAACGAAAAATTAAAGCAACGGAAATCAAATTATTATGAATGTCAGCGGATGTAATACAATGTGATCTTGTAAAGAGTACAAGCATACCGGGAAGATTCCACATAGAGACACCGAAATCAGATAACCTATGTGCTGACAAAATCATCTGGCTGGTTCAACGAAGATCGCCGAAAATCCAGTCCAAAAATCAATAGAGTCACAAGTTCTAGTCAATGTCCAACGAAGATGCCGAAAAAGAATTGGCAGATCACTCAAATTGGAAACATCAGCATACTGTTGGCCTCACTAACGTGGTGGACCAAAAGAAAACCAGTCCGTAGAATGGTCCTATGGTAATCAAATTTAGCGGGATAAACATGTCACATTAGCTATAACTATACCGGTTACATATTTCGAGGGTTAATAACAGAAGAAAATAACAAGAAGATGTTTTGTCTTAAAGACTCTAAATGCATTGCAGTCCTACTTCGTCTGGTGTTGGTACGAGTACATGTGTGGTGTTCATCCCCCAAGCCCTTGGTTCAATATGGCCAACTTAGTAAGCCGATTCAAAATTTTCTTAACTGACTTGTCATTGGCATTACACAATAAAACTTCCTAGAAATCGCCCGCCAACGAAAGAACTGTTGAAGAAAAGTCATTAAATTCTTAAAGAATTAAAGTTCTATGAACGCAATTACCGCTGCCATCATTCGGTATTAGTATCTGTAAATGGGGGGAAAAAAAACCCCTGCTCAAGTAATAAAAATTGGTCTTTGGGTAATAATTGACCCGAATTGAAAAGATGATATTTCCTCGTAGGCGATGTCCAACAAAAGATACAGATGTCTCCCAGCAAATGGAATTTTTCATTTTGCCTCAATAGGAGACAGGTAAATACCTACTCATGCTCATAGACTGCTTCCTCTGGCGCTACTTCTTTTGTAGTCTGCTTGATGCGCTACAAATTGGGCAACAAAGACCGGAAAAGAAGATCCAATTGATTTTAATTTTACGTGTGTTACGTCTAAATCGTAATCGGATTGTGGTAGTTGGAGTAAGTCTAATTTAATATTGACAAAATCAAATGTCTGCATGCTGCAGTAGTTGATTTCTTCATTTACACAACAGGTTTCATACAACAGAAGACTTAACTTTTGATATTCGATCTCGGCGTTATGGAAAGACATAGGGATGCTCAGATCTGTATTTGCATATTTACATATCCCAGTCGTTAATTAGGGGAACGATGTTTGGAAGAACGAAAGAGTAAGAACGTTTAAAGGAAAACTCCGAAGTTGGAGAAATTCCAAAGACAGTCATTTGAGGTAGGACCAAAGTGTATGTGACCACAGTGTATATATATGAATTTTTTCAGAAGTTGATAGGAACACACGCCAATAAGCAAGAAATGGATACAAAACAAGGTAAAACACATCTTGGAATCTGAAACATTGCAATAGGGTGTAATCATATACAATAAAATGGCAATCATTTACACGCATTTATTCACAGTAAAAAATTTCTGGGGGCAGCCAATCAGGAGCGCATAAACAAAAGGAGAAAAACCAGTCTGTTTCCACTTTGTCCGTTTGGTGTTTTGTACGACGGGTGAATCAAAGGGGGAGTGATCCTTCTTGTTATTTATATTCTTTGGGTAGGACTCCAGGTAATAAGATACTCGTACTTTGAAGTCCAGCGTAGTATGTATTGAGGAAACTGGCAATATTTGCAATGTTGCGCATCAAGATGGCAATTTCCATCAAAGACCTCGATGGTGAAAAATCTTCAGGCCTCAGCCCTCTTCTTCACTATTGTCAACTCGTTGAGGATGCTTCATGTAAGGTTCAACATTAATATTTCCTTCGTTTGAGTGAACAGCGTCCTGTGCCTAAAGTTTTCGGAAGCTATAATGGTTCGTGCAATTTTCCAATATTCTCGAATTGAATGACCTAACACGTTTTACACTTCGTTCGTTTTCTTCGTAGTGGATTCGTAGCTCCCTGTGGTGGTCCGTAATAACTTCAAAAGTAAACCTTTACTCATGCAAGCTAAGCCAGCAAGGGTATGTTCGGCCAGTGGCGACCAAACTACGCCGTCGTGTTGGGTTGTACTTCTGGGAGAAAGACAAATGGCCTCGAATATAAATAAATTAAATGTTGACGATACTTGCAAAGGTTTAAAAAACATCTGTCTTCGGATCTGTACGAGGTGCTTAAGTGGATCTTAACAGCTCACGTGCAGACGAGATATAAGCAGAGCCTTTGAGTGCTGTGCGATGGGATGGGCCGGACATAAGAAACATGAAAAACGGCATGAAAAACCAAAGATAGTTTCTACTAGCTCGGACACAGACAAAAACCCCGAAGACGAACAAGGCAACATCGTTGTGGAATCTCAGTCGATGTTTAGGATTTGGAAATAGCATTTCTATAGACTGACATGGCAAATATCTCTGTCAGGCAGAATAAACCTCCAAACCTGAACGAAAATTACCAACAATTAAGATTTTCTTAATATCGCAAACAAGGCCTTATTCTTTGAACGCCTGAAGCCGTCCAATGGCCTGATTGATCCATATCAGAGTGGTCTTACGCCAGGAAAGTCCACCATCGACAAAATATTCACACTATGGCAGATCTGAAACCCACACTACCTATTCATTGATTTTAAGACTGCCTGTGACAGCATCTATAGAGACAAGCTATTCTTCGGCTGATCTTCGATCCCGTCTGCATTGAGGGTGATTGGAGGAGGAGACACAACGACGAACTGTACGAATACCTTCTTAGCATGCGAAACTGGAGGTAGCTTGCGAAAGATGGAAACGATTGTTCTCTGAGACCCAGGTCCAAGCGGACTGTAGCACTATCTTAAGTAAGCATTATTTCATCAGAATTACATAGGAATACTCGGATGTCTCACTTTCACGAGCCATGTTATTAGAGAACACATTCTTATTGAATATTGGCTTAAAGCATGTCCCCACCAAAACTAAATCTTAGATTTAGCAAGAATTTAGCTAAATCCACCTAAATCTTCACTAAATCTCGAGGATCTCGAGGATTCACCATACGATTTGTCGTCTATAAATCCCGTTGAAATTCGAGATTTTTAAATTTTTACATAATTCGTACATAATAATCCTCATTTGCTTTGCTTGCAGACAATGGAAGAATCAAAACAAACAAAAAGCCTCAAAGCATGATGCAATACGCACGAGGATTTCCTGGTGGAACTGTGGGCGGACAAAATTTCTGAGCTCTGGGGTGCCAGGACAAATTCCCGCATACACAAGGAGATGTCCAAGGCATTGCAAGCGGTTGGTGCATTTTAGTCACCAACTGAAATTAAAGTAAAACTGCACAACCTGTCCAACAGATACAGGTATATTTACAAGCTTTCATCTTTCTACGAGGCTCTTCTTATTTACAAATAAAATTATTTTTTAGGAAAGAAAAGAAAGCTGTGGGTCCATCAGGTGGTTCTCCCTCAGAATGTCGTTTGTACCAAAAGGTGCATTCCATATTGGGAGAACTTAGGATTAATAATCTGGAGATCTTAGTGGAAGACAGCATACTGGAAAGTAAGTACATACAGTAAAAGCTGCATGTATTATTTTTTTTATTAAATATCTATTTCAGATATAATGCCAACTACTCCATCTCCTGGGTATTGCGAAACCTCTGCATCATCATCAACATCGACTACATCTGCACCAGAAGATGATCTTCCATCTACATCTAGAGCTGCGAAATAGAGAAGGAGAAGCTTTGTGAGAGTTCACTTCAGTTCAAGAGCGCATTGCTATTCTTCGCAACTTCGTAAATTCTTGTGACAAATTTCACTCGGATTTATTGGATTTATTAAAAAAGTGAATTTGGTTGAAAGCAATGAGTTTTTCTTACCTAAATATCTAGTGATAGCATTTCTTATTATTATTATTACTACTGTCGCTGATTTGGTTGACGGATTCTTGTTGTTCTCCACATCGCGGTTCACTTTGTTGTTGCAACCACTGCATATTGATGTGGTCGGTGTGAACAATAAAAAAATTATGTAATACACAACAACATTTTATGATCATGTTTGTATTCTTTATGTTGTTGTCAAGTCCTTTTCCGATTCGTCTCAACCTTGCCTTTAAATGTCCAAATGCATTTTCGACTACTATTCGATATTTAGACAGACAAAAGATGCTGTTGTATTGAAGAGGTACGGTTTCATTAGAATATTCGACAATCTGAATGCTGAATCTCCACTTAGAACTACCGGAACATCTATACCGCAAATAGTTCTTGACATATCCTTTAATATTGGGATTTCATGCTGTTTTCTTACGGAGGAATTTTCAAAAATTTGGGAATCGTTGCAACGGCCTGGACTTCTTCTTTCTTTAGGTGGCGCTACAGTCCGGGGTGGACCTGGGCCTCAGTCAACAAGCTTCTCCAGCCACCTCGAACCCTGGCTAGCTGCCTCCAGTTTCGCACGCTAAGTTGGCTGATGTCCTCTTCCACTTGCGTGCGCCACCTGAGTCTTGGCCTTCCTCTACTGCGCTGTCCCTCTGGGGCGGATTCGAAGACTTTTCGGACCGGAGCATTGGTGTCCATGCGCTCTAAATGACCCAGCCATCTCAGTCTTTGGATCTTCACTCTTCTGGCTAGGTCCATGTCGCTGTACAGTCCATACAGTTCGTCGTTGTATCTCCTCCTCCACTCACCGTCAATGCAGACGGGACCGAAGATCGCCCGAAGAATTTTTCTCTCAAAGCAACCAAAGAACTCCCTCATCCAATTTTGATAATGTCCATGCCTCTGCGCCATAGAGCAGGACCGGGATTATTAAGTCAATTACCTTCTTAGCCCAAAGAAACAGCGGTTGGCTAGAGTTATTCTTCGCCTGATCTCAGCGCTGGTGACGTTGTCTGTATTTATAGCGGAGCCTAGGTAGACAAAGTCCTTAACTACCTCAAAGTTATATCTGTCGAGGGTGACGTTCTGTCCGAGACGTCGGTGTTGGTTGTCCTTTTTGCTTGACAGCATATACTTGGTCTTGCCCTCATTGACCGCTAAACCCATTTTCGCCGCTTCCGTCTTAATATTCGCGAAAGCGCCACTGACATCACGCTGTTTTCTTCCGATTATGTCAATATCGTCGGCGTATGCGAGTAGTTGGACGGACTTTTGAAAGATAGTGCCTCTTGTGTTTGCTCGTGAATTTTGCACTATTCTTTCAAGTACGATGTTGAAAAAATCGCATGACAGCGCATCGCCTTGTCTAAATCCTTTCTGGACATCAAAGGTCTCGCTGAGATCTTTACCGACCTTGATGGAGCAGCGTGCATTCTCCATCGTCATCCTGCACAGACGGACGAGTTTGGCAGGGATGCCAAAACTAGACATTGCTCTATATAGCTCGTCTCTATAGATGCTGTCATACGCGGCCTTAAAATCGATGATAGGTGGTGCGTATCGATCTGAAGCTCATGGGTCTTCTCCAAGATCTGCCGTAGTGTGAATATCTAGTCGATGGTGGACTTTCCTGGCCTGAAGCCACACTGATATGGACCTATAAGGTTGTTGACGAACGGCTTCAGGCGTTCACACAATACGGCGCATAACATCCTACATGCGATGTTAAGGAGACTGATGCCTCTGTAGTTGGCGCAGTTCAGAGGGTCTCCATTCTTGAGAATCGGACAAACAATGCTGAGGTTCCATTCATCAGGCATACTTTCGGCCGACCATATTTTACAGATGAGTTGGTGTATGCTCCTTACCAAGTCATCGCCTGCCGCTTTGAAGAGCTCAGCAGTCAGGCCATCTGCTCCAGCAGCTTTGTTGGACTTAAGCTTCGATATAGCTATCTTTACTTCATCCAGGTCGGGTGGACGGAATTCTTGGTCATCATCGTCCAGGTTGAAAGGTGGATTCGGTTGATTCTGCCTGACAGCGGTATTTGGTCCGTCATCGCCGTTAAACAGTCTGCAGAAATGATCTTTCCAAATCCTCAGCATCGACTGCGATTCTACTACGATGTTCCCTTGTTCATCTCTACAGGCTTCGGTTCGGGGTTTGTTTCCGCGGCATGTTATTTTTACCTTTTGGTAAAACTTTCGACCCTCATTCCTGGAGTAGCATCTCTCAATTTCCTCGATCGCGCGCTTCTCATGCTCTTTCTTCTTCCTCCTGAGAAGCCGGGGCTCGTCTCTCCTCTTCCGCTCATAGAGCTCATGAGCAGCTCTGGTCTTTCTAAGCAGCGCCGCGTTATAAGCATCTTGCCTAGCTGCATGTGCTTGCCGGCATTCATCATCGAACCATGGGTTTCATTGTGGTGGACGAGTGAAACCCAGCACATCAGAAGCGGCATCTCTGATGGCGTCTTGGCAGTGTTTCCAATGCTCTTCGATGCTTGATTCTGGCGGCATTCGACCTCTTCAGAGATTAAGAGACACTCGATCGGAAAAGGACTTGGCGAGCTCTTGCGATTGTAGCCGTCTGACGTCGAATTTTCTTACAATATTAGTTTGTCTTGGGGTAGTTTGGGATATCCGCAACCGTACCTTGGCTTCTCGGAACGTACGGACATCCATAATACTGGAGGAGTGTCTTGCGTCGATCGAAATGTGATCAATCTGGTTGACTGTTGATTGATCAGGAGTTCTTCAAGTCCCCTTGGGAGATGTGGGAACCGCGTGCTAGCCACGACAATGTTTCGCTCCGCCGCAAAATCGATTAGCCTGAATCCGTTATCGGAGGTGGTATTGTGCAGGCTATATTTTCCGATTGTTCCACCAAAGATACCCTCTCTTCCTAGCTTTGCACTTAAATTACCGAGTACAATTTGAATGTCATAGCTAGGGCATTGCTCGTAGGCCTTGTTGAGGAGCTCTTACAAGGCATCCTTGGTGTCGTCATCTTTCTCCTCTGTGGGGGCATACGCGCATATGAGGCTGTTGTTGGCGAATTTAGCCTTGATGCGGATTGCTACGAGGCGCTCGCTCACATGCCGGAAGCTGAGGACTTCTTGTCTTAGTCTGCCTCCAACAGCAAATCCGCATCCAAATAAGCACTGCTTTTGCCGTCGATAGCAATTGCCGCAGTAGATGTCGCAGTTTTTCATCTTCTTTTTGTCCGGCCCATCCCATCGCATTTCTTGGATGGCGGTTATGTCTGCTTTGCAGCAGTCTAGGGCCTCCGCTAGTTGCTCGGCTGCACGTGGTCTATTAAGGGATCTAACATTCCACGTGCATATCCGAACGGCCTGGACTACCCACACTTATATAAAGAAATCGATATCTATGAATAATAACAATGTTAATTCGTTAAAGTTCCTAAAAACACAAATATTCTTGCCTGTAATCAACTATAGCCAGCAATACAGTGGAATACCATCCCTAGTAGTTGTAGTAATCTACAGCATCTTCTGCGGGTGGCTTTATTTCGACATGACAGCCATCTAGAAATATAAGTATTACTCAGAATGCCTTTTAGTGAATAATCTGTACTTACCGATAGCTCCAAAACATTGAGGAAAATCAAGTTGTTCGAAACCTCTCACATTTTCTACTACTAGCTCTTGAATAAGCGGATACGCATTTAAATATATTGTTGCTAGCACATTCCACACTTCTTCGCAGAATTCTTTTAAAATTTTTCCAATCGTTGTTTTGCCTTACGTTCGCTGCTGAAGATTCTACTGTGTATAGAGCGATTGCAACTCGTCTTCGAAGGGATATACTTTCCCAATAGTTGGTGTCCAGTTTTTGGAGTTGTTCTAAGTGTTTGCACAGAATTTCAAACGATTACCGAGACAATCGAAAATTTTCCCTGAAGAAGTTGCTACTGTTCTCAGTAAGGTCTTTTTCCCAGAATGTACCTGTATGTACAGTCCGTTTGATAAGATCGTATATGGCAAAAATTAAAGAAGAACTTATAATAATAAAAAAAAATCAATTGTACTGGTTTATTTTGTTTATTTACTTGAATGCTTTTCAATTAATATGTTGTCCACTCTCCTCCATTATTAATAATTGCTTGGAGTCTTCGAGGCATGCTTTCTACTAACCTTATAGCATAATCTTGAGACAAAGATCTCCATAAAACTCGTAATTTTCGTGATAATTGTTTGACCGTCGAGATCTTCTTTCCTTGGAGTTTTAGCTTCGTGAATGCCCAAACATTTTCAATTGGATTTGCATCCGGCGACTGTGATGGCCAATCTAAAACATCGACGTCATTTTCTTGTTTCCATGCACTGCACAAACGACTGCGATGTTTCGGGTCATTTTCTTCTTGCAGTAACCAATTCTCATACCTTCTTTTAAACCACCTTTGGGCAGATGGTAATAAAGCCTTCTTTTAAATTTTGACCATGTTGGGTGCGTTAAAGTTATTTATAAGCCTGAACAAATTACCAAATCCTTGTTTTGAGAAGCATCCTCAAACGTGCACCTTTGCCGGGTGTTTGACGGTCCGCTGGATTAATTTATTGGATCGTGTACACTAGGTATGAGTGATAGGAGATCATGCCCAAAAAGAAGCTTCATCCGAAAAAATAACGTTGTTCCCATCTCTGTCCAAATTTTCCTTGGCCCAACTGAGTCGTTTTTCTACGTGTTTTTTGACAGTAGTGGTTTCTTTATTGTGCTTCAAAATTTTACATTATTGGCTAGTATACATCTTCGTATCGTATCGCGACACACATTTAGACACCTTTTACGTAAAATCCCTTGTCCTCCACGTAACGATAGAAGGGGATTTTTTTCCAGAACGCGTAGAATCATTTTGCCCTGCTTTTATGTTGTTTTTTGGCGTAGACCCACGATCCGGCAAATCATCCACATTTTTAACTTGGGAATAACGGTGCACCCACTTGCTAACAAATGCTTTTGACTTTTTCATGTATTTAGCAGCTGCTCCGTATGACATTCTCGGTCCTTTTGGATGCGTGCACAATAATACTGCTTCATAACGTGATGCAAACGCAACACTCATTTTAAAATACTTCCGTCTCTGACAAAAGTTGAACACTCTTTAAATTTTTTTATTCAAAGCATCTAAGCAGAAGTATTTTTTTTTCTGCTAATGCAAATGCCACTTTCAAAGCGGTTTTCATAAACGAGTTTTGCCGTATACGATCTTATCAAACGGACTGTACCTACAAATTTAAATTTTTGGTTAGGTAATGTGATTTTTACAATATCAACAGAGAGCTCACTTTCATCCAGACACTTCTTGATTTGTCTTGCTTAAAAATTGCCTTGATTATTCCAAAAAAATTTTTTTTCTCCATTGCAGTAGTTTAATAATTTGTTGATGCCGTTTTTTCCGGTGGTAGATGATCATTCTGTCCATTGCATCTGGACAGCACTTTCAGTTTATTTTGTGACTTTATATTATTCACCAACAATAGTTTTATGTAGGAATCCATTTCTCGAAATCTATAAAAAAGTATTAACAGCTGTGAAAGCCTTTTTGACAGCAAACGTCAATCTAAATCGTAAATTCCGGTGTGGACACCTCACGTAAATCTAAATCTTGTTTTGCTAAATCCGGATTTAGTTTTGGTGGGGACATGCTATAAGATCGGTTCTAATACAGTAGATTGAATAACTAACTGCTAATCGAGAGTTCCAGCATCATCAAAATAGTCAAAAACTATCAGAAACCAGAAATTTACGAGCCCTTCAGTCAATGCATTTTAGGAATTTTTTTCTTAATTGGGCGGATGGGAAAAAAAAGAGGGCTCAACCAGTTAAGAGAACAAATATGTACTTGCAAAGCATTCAAGTAGAAAGCGACACTTCATGCGTAATTAAAGGCAACTAAACGAGATTCCCAATTTACTAAAAATGTAAAACCACATTGATCAACAAAGTCGTTTATAACCTTCGATTTCAATCTCGATTCAACTGTCACATCACTTAATGTTTCACAATTTCAATTAGAGGACAATCTAGCACCTGCTCTCGATAATTAAAAATCCAAAAAATAAACAAAAAGAGAGAGAAATTGAAAGGCAGAAAAAAAATGTTTAACCATTTAATCGAGTTACGTAGCTGCCGATATCGATTGCTTGGTAATTAATCAAATGCCGGTTTCCAATTGACGAAAGGTGCAAGCGCTTCCAAGTGTCCATTTCTCAAAGTGCCAAACACCATTACTGGTCAATTCACACTTTTTGCGGTTGGCATTGGGACTTCCTCCGCCAAAATCCAAAACGAAGGCGAAATGTGGAATAAAAGAAGAAATTTTTCGTTTATTTTTTGTGAAACTTTGATGGATGTACCTGCCTTGAATGGAGTTAACCTTCGGTTGTTTGAGGGGTTGAGATATTTGCGTGAAACATCGTTAAACAAGATGCACAAATAAACTTAATAAATTCCACTTAATGAGTGAGAAATTCAATTGAGATACTTGAATTTCATCTTCGTTTCGTCGCGGCAAACAGCGAAAGTGTGTTGAGCTAAATCAATCATGTCTAACTATGAAGCTGCTAAAATTGAAAACCGGCTTAATCTTCATCTGATACATATATCATTACGGGAGCATCAATTTTTTTTAGGATGCTGTAAGTTATTGAATCAGATAAATTCCATTCTTTTGAATACGTTACTTGTTTTCTTTACATCCGAATCCAAAATTTCATTTCATTCGTGACGTTCATTACAAAGGTGTGTTTAATAGAAACCCGCATTTGAATTAGACATTCTAGTCTTAACTTTTCAAGATATTCGAATGCCAAGCAGCTAGCTATATTGAGCCGTTAAGCACCCTTTTATTTAACATTCCAGGAATCATTTCCTGCATTTCACACTATCGTCTGACATGGTTGGCTTTAAGCCAACGTCTTTCACATATAAAATTGACTAAAGCTTCCCAATAGGTATCCTTAGAAGATTATTAAGGGAAGCTTCCATAACAGACTTCAAATAAACTCATAACAAGACATGGAGAAAGGAGAGCTATTCAGAATCTGATCATTGTAATGTGCGCTTGCAGGAAGCGTACTGCCCTTCCTTAGAATACAGATCCTCAGCGGCTACATAAGTAACCAAAAAATTTCTATGCAAATAAGCTACTTAGAACTGTCGTGTCCTTAATAGACTGGGTAAAAGGCAAAGACTATTTATCTCAGGTTCGAAACTCATATTACAGATACCAAGAATAGAACTGGCTCAAAACGAGCTTCCATGAACAAAGATCCAAGTGAGCTGAGTAGATATAGATATATCATCGGTTGAGGCCATCATGTATGCTATTCCATGTCCTTAAGTGGGCTGGTAACGCTTTTACTACTGCTGTTAGCAGTAGATACTGCAAATATTAAAGAGAATATTCCTTGCTAGACTGGTACACGCCTACATACTGACTTATCAGTCTGACTGTCTTCTGCCTGATAAGTACCGAGTGGGAGATTGATTCTTCCTCTAAGACTCAACATACGTCAGAAGGATCTTATGAGACTGAACATTAATATCCCATGCACCGAAGTGAATGTTTCTTCGACAAGAAGAAGACATAAAAAGACAATTTCCTTGACGACGTCTTTGACGAAGCAACGTTTCCTGGAATGTACTATAAATAACTTACTTACTTATCTTATGAGGCGCTATAGCACGGGTTAAAGCTCGGTGTCAGTCAACAAGCATCTCCAGCCATCTTTTGCTACGTACCTCCAGTTTCATACGCTAAGTTTGCTGAGGTCCCCTTCCACTAACGTGCTCCACATGAGATTCTGTCTTCTTACTGTCCCTCAGAGGCAGATTTAAAGTCTTTTCGGATTGGAGCGTTAGTGGATCTTTACTCCAAAACTAGACATTGCTCTGTATAGCTCGTCTCTATAGATGCTGTCATACGCGGCCTTTAAATCGATGAATAGGTGGTGTGTACCGATCTGAAGCTCATGGATCGCCTATAAGATATGTCATAGTGTGAATATTTGGTCGATGATGGACTTTCCCAGCCTGACACCACAATGACGTTGACCAATCAGATTGGTTTGGAACGGTTTAAGGCTTTCCTTTTCTTAACCTAGTATGCGATGTTAAGAAGACTGATGCCCAAAACACATGTGCGGAAAATCTACTTGCAGTACTGTTGTCAGCTCTGCCTGTGAAACAGATATGCAGATATTTTTGGAGTCAATCGCATCGGTTGCTGTCATTTTACAGCTGCTGTCACTTATGTGTAACACTGTGGATTGCAGCGAATTTAGAAATAAAGATGTGTTGCAGAACAGTGTCTTTGTGAATTAAAACTGCTCATGTGTTTTGGGCATGATGTTTCTGTAGTTGGCATAGTTCACAAATTCTTTAATAACACTTCAGACGAATCGCTAGTTTTGCGGATTAAGGCAATCCTAGTGAATACATGATACCAGGGGTGAAAATAGGTTGGCTGCGAACTGGCGTCTCATCTGCAATGATGCATGTTGGTGGAATTTTTTCTTAGCATTCTTAGAACGCCTTCTCTAGGCATATTCTCTGTATTTTCTGTCGGCGGAACATTAGAAGCGATTGTTTGCTCTAAGGTCCGGAAGGCCTTCCATAACAAGGAATTTTCTCTTGACGAGAAAAAAGTATCTGACTAGTGCGATCCATCAAGTTCTAAGTTGCGTCGCATTCACTTTTTTCAGCAAAGTTGAGTATTTGTGTATCATCTACAGTTTATGAAACTTTTGCCAAGATCAAGAAGACGTTGTGGGTGTACCTATTCATTGCTATGAAAAAACCAATCCTATCTTATCCATGAGATCTTATCTCGCTTAATGCTGCTTCACCAGACCACAAGGATTGGCCGTTTTATCTTTACTTCGCGTTTAGTTCCCTTGAGTGCCGATTGCATTCGTACTCAGATGTTGCCCTATCATTACTATTATTACTATTTACCTCTTTCGTTGGTGCATTTGGAAGACTATATTACCCCTGTCTGGTTGGAATTATACAATGTGGTTATTCATCGGATTACTCACAAAACCAAACCAAGCCTGTTTGCTCTCGGTTCCCTATGAGTAAGCTTGATTTAATTCATGGCATATGTCAGATGAGGCATCCTTTATGACCAATATAGGATGCAATATCAAACAGGGTCAAATTAGATACATAAAGAAACTTAAGAACTAACTTACTTTTCAGGTAAATTTCGCTATAAAAGCTAACTCACTGCTTTTTAGTCTGCAGTTTATTAGGGACATAGATGAGCGGACAGCGGCTCAACTGAATGAAGCCATTAACTCATAATTCAGAGGCAGTTGCAAATTGAAGCGCAGTATGGACAAAGATGTGTACCATGGTGGGAACAATTACGTAAGATATTGAGAATATTTGTTACAAATCCAAACAAACAATATTGGATATTGTGTGTGCTTGAACCAGTTTCAATAAAGAATTGAAAGAGTCGAAAAGAGCTACCTGCAAAAGGAATTCCGAATATTCCATACAGTATAAAAAGTCTACAATGTCTGGCAACGATTAGTATAAGGCCTCGGTGAAGTTGCATCTTCTGACAGGTGCTGGCTCCTTAAATGAAGACAATGAGCCTCTGCAGCCGAACATCTTGCAGCTCTGCTAATAAGTCCTACTTCACGCCTCCCCGTGGCGCCATCTGGGAATCTCACTAGAGGTTGCGAAGTGAAGAGGTCAAATGGCGAGTTTCCTGCGCCATTAACCAGGATTAGTGTCGGAAAAACAAAACAAGACCTTATCCGGGCTACTCCGGCATATTTGAAGCTCAGGCCGGAAAGGATTTCCAGGACTTAGTCAAGGTCTTGGAAAAGAGATGGTGGCGGACGAGCCTTATAAGGGCCAACGGCAGCGCTCACATCCCGGAACGGGTTACTGGCTTCGGTGTAACCGACCCCTCGTCCTAGGGGCACTCAAAATGGAACTGGTCCTCCAGGTTGGGGGTTGTGCCGCCGGGGTAACTGCCCGGCCATTTAAAAAAAAATTAAGTTAAGAAGCATCAACAAGCCTCGGATATGGACGAATCTACTGTTGACAACCCACGCAAACGATTTAAGGACAATGAGCTTCGGATATGCACGTGGAATGTTAGATCCCTTAATCGACCACATGCAGCCGAGCAACTAGCGGACCCCTAGACTGCTGCAAAGCAGACATAACCGCCATCCAAGAAATGTGATGAAATGGGTTGGACAAAAAGGGGATGAAATCTACGACGTATACCACGGCAATTGTTATCGATGGCAAGAGCAGCGCATATTTGGATGCGGATTTGTTGTCGGAGGCAGACTAAGGCAAGAAGTCCTGAGCTTCCGACATATGAGCGAGCGCCTCGTAGCAATCCGCATCAAGGCTGAATTCGCCAACATTAGCATTATATGCGCGCATGCCCCCACAGAGGAGAAAGATGACGACACCAAGGATGCCTTCTACGAGCTCCTTAACAAGACCTACGAGCAATGCTCTAGCTATGACATTAAAATTGTCCTCGGTGATTTTAATGCACAGCGAGGAAGAGAGGACATCTTTGGTGGAACAATCGGAAAATATAGCCTGCACAACACCACCTCCGATAACGGATTCAGGGTAATCGACTTTGCGGCGGGGCGAAACATTGTCGTGGCTAGCACGCGGTTCCCACATCTCGACATACACAAGGGGACTTGGAGAACCCCTGATCAATCAACAGTCAACCAGATTGATCACATTGCAATCGACGCAAGACACTCCTCCAGCATTATGGATGTCCGTACGTTCCGAGGAGTCAACATCGACTCGGACCATTACCTTGTTGTAGCCAAGGTACGGTTGCGGATATCCCAAACTACGCCAAATACAACACTAATGCTGTGAGAAAATTCGACGTCAGACGGCTACAATCGCAAGAGATCGCCAAGTCCTTTTCCGATCGAGTGTCTCTTAATCTCTTAAGAGGTCCAATGCCGCCAGCATTAAGCATCGAAGACCATTGGAAACACTGCCAAAACGCCATCAGAGATGCCGCCTCTGATGTGTTGGGTTTCACTCGTCCACCACAACGAAACCCCTGGTTCGATGATGAATGCCGGCAAGCACATGCAGCTAAGCAAGATGCATATAACGCGGCGCTGCTTAGAAAGACCGGAGCTGCTCATGAGCTCTATGAGCGGAAGAGGAGAGACGAGCACCGGCTTCTCAGGAGGAAGAAGAAAGAGCATGAGAAGCGCGCGATCGAGGAAATTGAGAGATGCTATTCCAGGAATGAGGTTCGGAAGTTTTACCAAAACGTAAAAAGAACATGCCACGGAAACAAACCCCGAACCGAAGCCTGTAGAGATGAACAAGGGAACATCGTAGTAGAATCGCAGTCGATGCTGAGGATTTGGAAAGATCATTTCTGCAGACTGTATAACGGCGATGACGGACCAAATACCGCTGTCAGGCAGAATCAACCTTTCAACCTGGACGATGATGACCAACCATTCCGACCACCCGACCTGGATGAAGTGAAGATAGCCATATCGAAGCTTAAGTCCAACAAAGCTGCTGGAGCGGATGGCCTGACTGCCGAGCTCTTCAAAGCGGCAGGCGATGACTTGGTAAGCAGCATACACCAACTCATCTGTAAAATATGGTCGGCCGAAAGTATGCCTGATGAATGGAACCTCAGCATTGTTTGTCCGATTCTCAAGAAAGGAGATCCTCTGAACTGCGCCAACTACAGATGCATCAGTCTCCTTAATACCGCATATAAGATCTTATCCGCCGTATTGTGTGAACGCCTGAAGCCGTTCGTCAACAACCTGATAGATCCATATCAGTGTGGCTTCAGGCCAGGAAAGTCCACCATCGACCAGATATTCACACTACGGCAGATCTTGGAGAAGAGACCAAGTATATGCTGTCAAGCGAAAAGGACAACCAACACCGACGTCTCGGACAGAACGTCACCCTCGACAGATATAACTTTGAGGTAGTTAACGACACCAGCGCTGAGATCAAGCGAAGAATAACTCTTGCCAACCGCTGTTTCTTTGGGTTAAGAAGGCAATTGAGTAGCAAAGCCCTCTCTCGGACAATAAAAGTCACCCTTTATAAGACTTTAATAATCCCGGTCCTGCTCTATGGCGCAGAGGCATGGACATTATCAAAAATGGATGAGGGTGTTCTTGGTTGCTTCGAGAGAAAAATTCTTCGGGCGATCTTCGGTCCCGTCTGCATTGACGGTGAGTGGAGGAGGAGATACAACGACGAACTGTATGGACTGTACACCGACATGGACCTAGCCAGAAGAGTGAAGATCCAAAGACTGAGATGGCTGGGTCATGTAGAGCGCATGGACACCAATGCTTTGGTCCGAAAAGTCTTCGAATCTGCCCCCGAGGGACAGCGCAGTAGAGGAAGGCCAAGACTTAGGTGGCGCACGCAAGTGGAAGAGGACCTCAGCCAACTTAGCGTGCGAAACTGGAGGCAGCTAGCCAGGGATCGAGCTGGCTGGAGAAGCTTGTTGACTAAGGCCCAGGTCCACCCCGGACTGTAGCGCCACCTAAAGAAGAAGAAGACAATAGCTAGTAATCTCAGTATGGAACCTCATCTAAAGGAAAGACTAATAAAAAATCGAATCTGTTATAATGTACGCAGCGCAATCTTGGGGATACTGCCAATATGAAACAGTAGAGAATCTCCCTAGATACTACAGAAAACGATGCTTTAGCTTACCAAGTACAACTCCAAATTATATGATCAATATCGAGAAAGGACTGTCACCGCTTTTCATTAAATCATTAAAATTGCATGTAGATTAGGTATGTAAAAAAAGTTTTAAAACTTATCCGTGCGGCATCGGATAAAGAATAGTGCCGCAGTGCGTCCCAGCTTGTCGTAAGATGCGACTAAATGGGACACCAATCATATACAGGCAACTATGACACCAAAAATGAGCCTGTGACACTTTCAAACCTTAAAACTTTTCCACAAGTTTGTATGCAATCAGTTAGTTTCCGCGTCGGGAGACTACCGGTGGGGTAAAAGAACAGTCAATCAATTCGAAATGAGCATACAAGTGTCAAACCACTCAAACTTTAGATACATTTCATGGAAATGATCGCAATTAATAGCACTACCCCGCTGGGCACCACGATTGCAACGCACTCGGGTGATCCCAGAGCAAGCAGAAGTGCTTGTGTCAGAGCCCGACGGATTCCGGGGGCGGGCAAAATGAAGTTTCCAAAATATTTTCCTAAACTTTGGTTTGCAAGTTAGAACGTCGGATCGATGACCTCAAAAAGTTTAGAACTGGAAGCGACTATGCGTCGTAGAACTCTACAAAACCTGTGCGTACAGGAAACGAAGTGGTGCAATACAGGAAATACAGCGCGTTTTCTAGATTTAAAAACTAAGGCATTTAAGTTGTTCTACCATGGAACGGTCAGTGGACGAAACGGTGTTGGAATCGTTGTTGCAGCGGATCTTCTAAACAACATCGTTGGTATCTTGAAAATAAGCGACCGCTTAATGAGTGTTAAACTCGTCATACACAATGAAACGTGGAACATTGTTAGCGCGTACGCTCCACAAAATGGATGCGACCAATCGGAAAAAGATAAATTTTGGTCAGAGTTCGGTAATCTGCTTAGAAATATACCTATTGATGAGATGCTCTTCGTAGGCGGAGATTTAAATGGCCACGTCGGAGAAACAAATGTTGATTATGAGGACTGCTACGGCGGTAAAGGCTTTGGAACCAGAAATTCAGCTGGCGAAGACATCTTTGTAGCGTGTAGGGCTTACGGCTTAACTATCTTAACTACAATGCTTATTAAACATCAACGACATCTTATCACCTATAGCAGCGGAGGCCACGAAACGCAAATAGATTATCACCTCTGCAAAATGTCGATGAGAAACCGTGTTAAGAACTGTAAAGTAATACTTGGTGCTGGTAAACCAACACCGTCTGCTCATTACAGAATTTTTCACGCTAGAACCACCGAAAACACGGGCATCGTTTGGAAAGCCAAAAATCCGGTGGTATAATCTATCGAAGAACTAGCTGTGGCCGAAAAGAAGAATGCATTTCAAACGTGGACAAAATGCAATCAGAGCGACGGTATAGAAAAAGCTCGACTGGCTCTTGAATACGAGCGTCTTAAAAAGATCGCAAAGAAAGTCCTGGCTCGAACTCGAGCGGCAGAAGCGGAAAACCTGTAGCAGGAGTTGGAACAAATATCCTCACGATCGGCAGATAGAAGACAAGCTATCCAAGAAGTTCAAACGTCGTACAATATTAAAATGCCAAATATAGCTCGCTGCACAGAGGCGAAAAAATTCAATGGAAATAACCTCGCCGAAATACATCAAAAACGCAGACGGTCGCTTACTAACAAATGAAAAGGAAATTTGTGACCGGTGGCTTGAATACTGCAAGGAGGTACTTAACAAACAGTTTCCACGTGATATCGTGCCGACAGCTGGTCTATTCGAGGAGGAAGTTTCGGACTTTTCAACCGAAGAAATAAGTATAGCAATTGGAAAAATGAAGCGGGGGAAAGCGACGGGACCAGACAGCATTCCATCAGAGGTTTGGTCGAAGATGGAGGGGATCGGCAGCGTTTGGCTATCGAAACTTTTAAATAAAGTAAAATGTGGACGACCTATCCCGAATCAATGGAGAAGTAGCTTCTTAATTCCATTATACAAAGGAAAGGCGACACTCGAGAATGCAACAACTACCGTTCGATCAAGCTGATGTCACACACAATGAAAATCGTCGAAAGAGTCTTAAACGAACGTCTTCGGCAGATAAAAAAGCTCGATAATAGCCAATGTGGATTTGTTGAAGGAAGATCGACGGTGGACGCTATCCAAAGCCTACGAATAATAATGGAATAGCACCGAGATTCGTCTAAGGATTTACACATGGTATTTATCGACCTCGAGAAAGCATTCGATCGAGTGCCTAGGGATCTGATATGGGCCGCGCTGAGGTCTGAAAACGTAACGGAAACGTATGTTAGAATAAAACAAGACGGAAACGTGAAAACTGCGGTTAAAAGCTCTGCTGGACTAACGAGAGAATTTCCAGTTAATGTCGGAGTGCATCAAGGAAGCGTACTTAGCCCTTTCCTCTTTAACGTAGTATTCGACTATTTTTTAAAAGACTGCATGCGCGAAGCAAATGTTACGCCAATTCTCTTCGCTGACGACGCAGTGATACTTAGCGATAACGTCGAAGATTTGCAGAACGCCTTAGATTCATGGAGAAATGCGCTAGAGAGAAACGGGTTTAAAATAAGTCGTTCAAAGACGGAGCATTTGACGTGCCCATTTGCGCATCCGTTGCGACCTGTTCCGGATATAATGTTAGACGGAATAGTTCTTCCGAAAAGCACTATCTTTATGTACTTAGGATCAATCGTTAACATGGAAGCGAAATGTGACGACGACGTAAACCACAGAGTCAGTGTGGGGTGGATGCAATGGCGGGAAAATTCGTGAATTGTTTGCGACCGAAAATTTCCACTTAAATTAAAGGGAAAACTCTACACCACGGTTGTTACACCAACTCTTATATACGGTTCACAGTGCTGGACAATGTACGAAGCATTTAAAAACAAAATGACGGCAGCGGAAATGAAAATGTTAAGGATGTCTAGTGGAGTCACTAAACGCGACTGCATTAGATCTACGCGTATAAGAGGAAGTCTACCTATAAAGAATTCGGTAACCGAACAGCTTGAGGCGAACAGAATAAGCTGGTATTGCCACGTTCAAAGAAGATCTGCGGAAAATCCGGTTAAAAAGGCACTATCAACTACGGTCACCCCAACTGTAAGAAAACGAGGTCGGAAAAAGAATTCCTGGATTTCTCAGATGGCAAATGTGCAACAACGCCTGGGGCTAACCACTGAAGCGATCCAGGACCGAGCATTATGTAGACGCGTTCTGCGGTCTGCGACATTAGCCAACCCCATAAGCGGAGCAGCAGCGATGAAGTAAAAATGGGAAACTCGTTACGCATAAGTTCGTATAAGGAGGAAAGGGTTAATAAAAGGATAAGAAGAATAAAAGGTTTAGAACTGTCGGACGATAAGCTTCCAAAAATAATTGCGACGAAGGTAATCACAAGGAATACGCTCTGGTATAAAAAAAACTCGAAGAGCTAGCAACGTACTGCAGATTCGAATGCAATTTAGCTTATGGAAACGAAAGATACGGCAAGGTTGTGCTTGGTAATCTTATTGCCAAAGTAGATGAACAATACAGAGCTGATTGCGTAAATATGGCTTCATCGTCCGTTCACCGAGCTACATACAGCGTTTTTAATCTGTCTGGAAAAAATTATTTCCACAATGAAAACAGCAAAGAACTAATTTCGGCTGTTTTTAAGACGAAAGACGAACTAATACGTCCTAATTATATCCCACATCGTCCAGATCTACCAATTTATTGTAGTATTTGCAACTTATCTGAGAGAGAAGACGTTATACATTCCATCGGAAGATGCCCTATCCTTATAGAAATAAGAAAATATTTTCTAGGATACTACACATTATCTGAGGAAGAAGTTATAGCCTATCTAAACTGCGAAAGCGATGTTTAAGTTTCTAAAAAAAAAACAAAAAAAAAATATCAAATTAGTATACTATTTTTTATTTTTTGCTTTTTAGATATCTTTAAATCCTTTTAAATTCAAGAATTGAATATACAATACATTAAAGCAAGCTTGTTATTAAATGTTTAATTTCATGTCAATCTGGTAGACGGCAAAGCCATGCTTAATGATTTTTGTAACATAAATTTGTATCATAAAAAATAAAACTTGTTGTTTGTTTTCTAATCTTAATCTAAAAAAAATTGAAAAAATCTAATACATGTTTGATTTCCATTCGTTGCCGCTGCATATCAGTATTCCACCCCTGCGGGTAGGGTTTAGAATATACCCTCGGTAGGAATGCCTGTCGTAAGAGGCGACTAAAATCCATCTAAATCAACGAATTTACCGCAGTCGTTTGATCCCTTCTCTAAAAGTTCAAGGGTATCACGATCTCCACCACCAAGATCGAATTTCTCCGGGAAAAGAAGTCCGTCCGAAGCGCCTACGCGCGAAAACACGGACTCAGTGACAAATAAAAGTTTGGAGGACGAAAACAACGCACTCCGTACGAAGCTTAAGCAAATGGACCTACTTTTTCAAGAGCTTAAAAAAGAAGTAGACATACTCCGAGAGGAAAACAAGGCTCTGAAAACAAAGCATATAAACGAAGCCCAAGAAAGCAGTCCACTCCGCTCAACTAGTCGCGAATACCATACGGACGAAGAAGAGCTTACGCGCGAAACAAATTGGACCCTAAAGAAAAGACCGTCTAAGAAACGTAAAGCTGGTTCCTCACCTGAAGTCGTTACAGAACAGAGCCAGGAGTCACAAAAAAGCAACTCCCAACAAAATTACGTCTTCCACCTCCAATCAACGTTGTTGGGGTTTCAGACTATAGCAAGTTGCATTGCTTTCTTAAAGATACGCTTTAATGTAAGTATAAGGTTACATCACTGCGCAACAATGTGTGGAAAGTTAATGTCGACAACTCCGATGACTACCGAGCATTGTCCGAAAAATTAAACACCGAGAAGATCCAATGGTACACTTTCGAAAACAAGTCAGAAAGACCATTACGTGTAGTAGCGAGAGGACTTCACCCTTCGAGTACTAAAAACGATATTGTAAGCGATGGAGGTCGCAAAGGGCTTTAAAGTTCTAGACGTCGTAAATATTATTAAAAAAGAAAAGAGAAAAACAGAGGAAGACGAGGAAACCCTGGCTAAGCGGGGACTTCCACTGTTTATGCTAAGTTTCGATAAGTCCGAAAATAAAGAAGATATCTATGGTATCAAAACTATTTTAAATATCGTAGTCAAAATCGAACCTGTGCGAAGGAACACAAGATCGATCCCGCAATGTAAGCGTTGCCAAGGCTTCAATCATACGCAGACTTACTGCCATAAAGAACCGCGTTGCGTAAAATGTGCGGGTAAACATCTCTCAGAAGAGTGCAACTTAAATAAACAACTTCCACCGTCTTGCATAAATTGCCAAGGAAAGCACCCAGTGAACTATCGCGGATGTGAAGTGGCGAAAGAACTCCAAAAAAGGCGCGATACGCTTAAAAAAACCTTACGTCCAAACCCAAACGCAACCACAAATAAACCTAATATTGCTTAAGAACAGGCAGTGAAAGAAAGAAAATCCGTCGCGGTAAAGTCGAAGGATATACAAAAAAAGATCGCAAAGGAAAATCCGCCACCGATTAACGCGCTAACATATGCACAAGCTGCGTTGCAAGGAAATAAAAAAAGCGGTGTTACGCCAGATCCAGTGGCTCGCGTTTTTTCCCTAATTCTCACGACTCTTGAGGAGCAAGGCAGAACAAATAGACTTCTAGTTGAAAAATTGTGCAATCTCGAGAAAGAAATACTTAAAACTCGATTTCAAGCATAAATATGAAACAAGTGCTTAAAATATTGACGTGGAACGCAAACGGCCTTATTCAAAAACTCGACGAACTGGAAGTGTTCTTACAAAAAGTAAATATTGACATTTGTTTGATTTCCGAAACTCACTTCAGGAAAGGATCTCGTGTGGAACTAAAGGGATACTGTGCTTATCAATCATACCACCCATCAAAAAATGCCAGAGGCGGATCTTCATTGTTCATTAAAGATTGTATTGAGCACTCCATAAACATGAAGATTGAAAGCGATGCAATGCAGTTAAGTTCGGTTCGCGTTAAGCATAACCACCTGCACTACAACATTGCATCCATTTATTGTCCCCCGCGATGCAAGCTAGAAAAGAATGACTTTAAAGGTACTCGTATCTATAAATAGAGGAAATTATTAAAAATTACAATATATAGTTGAGTTTTACAATTATTTTTTGAATAGTTTCTAGATTTTGTACATTGATATTCTTAAGCAATTCGTAAATATTTTGATTTCTGTTAGTTAAATGCTGGCTTATGTGGTCTAGGAGGTGATAGATATCCATAGATACCTGGCATGTAGGGCAGATCGGGGAACTTTCCTTTTTTAGTAGATGCTGATGAGTTAAGGATGTGTGGCCTAAGCGAAGTCTAATAAAATTGGAAATGGTTTCTTTTGGCGTGACCACTGGGTATATTGGGTGAGTTTTATTGTTGTTTATATTTGAATAGTGATGAACGTATGTTGACCACCTTTGCTTCTGGACGGACCTTATTTCTGCATAAATGAGTCTTAAAAGATCTGACTCGCTGAATATGTTAAATAAAAGTATGGGTGATTTTCCGGCAGAGTTAGCGGCTTTATCCGCGTATTCGTTCCCCTTAATGCCTTGGTGAGCAGGAACCCACATAATTTTGATCTTTTGTGGAGCTTTTATAATAATGTCTCTTAGAATCATAATTGCTGGAGAACAGTTGTTAAGGTTCATGATAGCATGAATGACCGAGAGACTATCTGTGCAAATGACAAAGTGGCCTTTGTTAGAAGCGGCGTATTTTAAGGCTTCGTAAACTGCGAGAGCTTCAGCGGTGAAAATTGAAGCATGTTCCGGCAGGAGACCAACTTTAATGAGCTTACCATTTTGTGTTGTAACCGCAAAAGCTGTGTGATTTTCCGTTTTAGAGCCGTCAGAGAAGATGAACTTCCAGTTCTTGGTCTTGAGGTCATTTTCTATGCTGTTGAAAATTTTTTGGTATACGTTTTTTGGGGTTATATCTTCTGAGAAATTTGACATTGACAGCTCGAAAGATTCCAGTCTACACAACCAAGGAGGGTACGATGGAGCTTTATAGTAACTGATTTTAGTGGGCAGGTTGAATGATGTTATGTGACTCCATACGCATGAAATTGCTGATGGAATTCTTTTTTTGCGTCTGGATCGAAGGGCAGAGGTTACATCTTTGTTTATTACCGATCTTGAGGGAAACAAGAGTTTTCTTGCTAGCTTTGAAATTATTTCTTCATATCTTTCGGTAAGAGTGGGCAGACCGGATTCAGCTAGTATATTTTTTATTGGCGTAGTTTGAAATGCATATATTGATCGCCTTGCAGCTTGATGGTATGTAGGTTTTATTATGTTGAGTGTTGATTTTGGACAGTTTCCGTAAATGCCGAGGCCATAGTCTATTTTATTTAGAATTAACATTTTTGTTATGTAACTTAGTGTATTTGTGTGAACTTTACATTTTTTTGAAGAAAGGTATTTTATAAGATTAAGCCTAGCAGCTAAATGTTTTTTTAAGTTCTAAACAATGGTCTGTCCATTTATATTTACTGTTAAAAATTAATCCTAAAATACTTAATTTGCTAACAGATTGTATTTCAACATCATTTATACTTAATTTTAAGCTAGGGCAACATTTTTTTTTACAAATATGGAATGTTTTACACTTCTGTAATGCTATATTTGCACCTGAGAAAGTGGACCAGTCTGCAATATCTTTTAATAAGTACATAAAAGTTTTTTTATTAATTCTAAGTCATTGTTCTTACAAAGTACGTATCTTTGATTCACTCGGACCGAATTTTATAATTGGTGGTGACTTTAATTCGAAACATACCTTCTGGGGCTCAAGATGTAATTCAAAGAATTGCAGACAACTCTATGAAGCCGGAATGCAATGTAAAGTTGACTTTTTCTCGACAGGAAAACCAACATATTGGCCTTCGGATATAGCAAAGACCCCCGATCTTGTAGACTTCTTTGTCACAAAGGGAGCAGCCAAAATTTCTACAAACATCGAGGAAAGTTATGATCTCTCCTCAGATCACTCACCAGTCATTTTGACACTAAGCATACTCTTAATTAAGAAAGAAGTGGCGCCTAGATTAACTAAGTACAAGACTAACTGGGACGGTTTTAGAAACTACTGCAATGAACATATTGTTCTAAACGTGTCGCTAAAAACACAAAACGAAATAGAAGACGAAGTCGACAGATTCACCAAATTCCTGCAGAACACTGCCTGGAACAACACTCCAACCCCAACAAGAAAAGAGAAAGCAAGTAGTGAAATAAAATATCCGCCGGAAATAAAAGAACTGGTGAGAGAAAAGAGGAGAGCGCGCAAAAGATGGCAACAATCCCATGCTCCCCAGCATAGAACATACTTAAACCACTTAGGCAACAAGTTGAAGGAAGGAATACGAGATTACAAAAATCGGAATATGTCTTCATATCTCGAAGATCTGACTGCCGAAAGAAGTTCGAATTACTCCCTCTGGAAAGCCGTGAAGGGAATCAAAAAGCCTCAAATGCGATTTCCTCCCATAAGAAAATATAATGGCGAATGGGCAAAAGGAGATCAAGAAAAGGCGGATCTATTTGCCGAGCACCTAGAAGAAACGTTTAAGCCTTTTGATGGACAGACGTTAACAGGAGGTTCTAATTATATAACTACGGCACCGGACAATTTTAGAATAAAAACAGTATCCCTACGAGAACTTAACCAAGCAATTAAAAAATTGAAAAATAACAAAGCCCCTGGTTATGATTTGATAACTGGTCAAATTCTCAAGGAGTTGCCAAAGAAAGCCCTGATCAAACTGCTCCAACTTATAAATGCCGCGTTAAGATTATTAAACGTTCCAAGCCAATGGAAAGTTGCCGAAGTTATAATGGTCCCGAAACCAGGCAAATCTCTAAATGAACAAAAGTCCTACAGACCGATATCGCTTCTGCCAATAATATCTAAAATATTTGAAAAACTCCTATTGAAGCGCTTGCAACCGTTCATTGAAGAGAGGCGTCTAATTCCTGATCATCAATTCGGTTTAAGAACTAAGCACTCCATAATGGACCAGGTTTTTAGAGTTACGAATGAAATTGAGAAAGCCCTAGAGGGGAAAAAGATAGTGTCTAGCGTGTTACTTGACATGTCTCAAGCCTTCGATAAGGTAGGCATGAAGGCTTAAATTTTAAGCTAACTCAGGTTCTTCCGAGAGAGCTGCATACGATTCTGAAATCGTACCTGGAAAACAGAATTTTTCGTGTTAAACATGGCATCGAATACTCGGAATTTAAAGAGATCGCTGCTGGAGTTCCGCAAGGAAGTGTACTTGGCCTGGTATTGTTTTTACTCTATACTCGAGACATACCGGAAGAATCAGGTACCATAGTAGCCCCGTTCGCGGATGACACGGCGATACTAGCTACAGATACTTCAGTCGAGTTAGCTACTGAAAAGCTACAAACGGCTTTGGATAAAATCTAAAATAAATTCAGACAAATGTACTGGCTACTAGGAAGACATTCCAAGTTAAGCATACATAACAAACTGCTCATCTATAAGCAAGTGCTTAAACCTGTTTGGACGTACGGTATGCAACTTTGGGGTTGTACTAAACCAAGCAACCGAAATATTCTCCAAGGCTATCAAAACAAAGTTCTAAGACAAATCGTAAACGCCCAATGGTATATCAGAAACAGTGATATCCACAGAGACTTAGGAATAGTTACCGTCGAGGACGAAATAATGAACTTTGCTCGCAAACTCCGCATTCGTCTTCATGGTCATTGTAATAATAAAATACTCCAAATTCTGGACGAGACAAACTTAATGCGTCGATTACAAAGAATAAGACCATTCGACCAGGCGCGATAAGGCCTATCCGCATATAATTGCAGTACTAGCAGGTGCTGTTGCTGGAAAGCTACCTGCCCCACGCGAACGTTATTTGAAACGAAAACTACTTGATAAGGTTACTTAGTAGTAGTCGATAAGAAGGGAGGCATGTTTTTAGTGAGTCAGAATCTCACACTACTATGTGCAACGGGTTCATAGTCTTATATACTTTTTGTTTTTTTGAGTTCACGGGAACATTAACAGATTTGTCGATATCTTACCTAAGGCATGTCCAGTTGGTTTTCCACGGATTCCTCCTCACCAATAAGATGCTTTTCATCACGGAACCACATTATCTTGTGAGCTTTTTGTGAAGTCAACATTGACCTTATGTATGAGTGTTCGAGGCTCTTTTTCAAGATGTCATAAGTAGCTGCATGAGTCTTGCGATGACGCATCTTTTAAGACTTTTGACCGCTGATGGGAAGTCCTTTTGACAGAGAAAAATTTGATCATAGTACGATGGAAGGATGATATTTCCTGAAAAGAAAACTTCTTCCCACAGTCACAGCTACCAACTAAGGCATCATTTTCCCAAATATAGAAAAAAACGGATCACGAACAATAATGAATATTTAAAATTGCAATTGTCCGCCCATCTACCGCTGTGACATAAATTCGGAGGGCTTAATTGATTATGACGTTTATACCGTTTAAAGATTAATAATTGCTCTTCGGAACATCAAGTTGATGCCATGTAAGTAATGAATGTCAGATGAGTTGACAGTTTTTCATCATCATCTCTCTTGCAGCTGTCAAAACTGTCAAAGTCATTTGATATTAATGGACTTCTTCATAGAAAACTGCGTGAAAATGGAGTGTACTCGTACTCGTAGTACGTTAATGTATTTTTGTTTCTCTGCTCTGGCCCTTCACAAGGATAATGAATAAAAAAACATTATTACACGTAGGCTGAGTCAATTAAACTCTCATCATAATGGATGTACCAGGGCATGGCATTATCTTCTCAAGGTTTATTAAAACGCTAAAGAAAAAAAAAAACAACTATTGTAAATAAATAAAAATTGCGGAACGAGGGGGGATTTATTTTGCAGTAGAGAGAGGTGAAGATGAATACCTATTGGAGTTTCAACCCACACGAGGTTTATATAAAAGAGGGTATCATTCGGATATTCATGTAACAGGCTATTTTTGGAATCCAAAGGAATACACTGCTGAGTACAGATCCTGTTTTTTAGTCCTCCTAACGACGACGTCTCGAAAAGTAGCTAGTCAGCTGTACAAGAGCAAATATTTAGGGGAATTTATTTTGGGTCTTTCCAAATCATTTCTAACCTCAACTTTGTATCCTCTATGTCCTACATATATTCCAGCTAGTTTCGTTGTGCTTGTATTCGATATTTTTGAATTATATATGGTAGTCGGATGGCAACGATTAGTATAAGGCCTCGTAGAAGTAGCATCTTCCGACAGGTGCTGGTTCCTTAAATGACGAGAATGAGCCTCTGCAGCCGAACATCTTGCAGCCCAGCTAATAAGCCCTACTTCACGCCTCCCCGTGGCGCCATCTTGGAATCTCACTAGAGGTTGCGAAGTGAAGAGGGCAAATGGCGAGTTTCCTGCGCCATTAACCAGGATTAGTGTCGGAAAAAACAAAACAAGACCTTATCCGGGCTACTCCGACATATTTGGAGCTCAGGCCGGAAAAGATTTCCAGGACTTAGTCAGGGTCTTGGAAAAGAGATGGTAGCGGACGAGCCCTATAAGAGCCAACGGCAGCGCTCACATCCCGGAACGGGTTACTGGCTTCGGAGTAACCGACCCCTCGTCCTTTATTAAAAATGGAACTGGTTCTCCAGATTGGGGGTTGTGCCGCCGGGGTAACTGCCCGGCCATTTAAAAAAAAGGAAGTTACGAAGCATCAACAAGCCTCGGATATGGACGGATCTACTGTTGACAACCCACGCAAACGATTTAAGGACAATGAGCTTCGGATATGCACGTGGAATGTTAGATCCCTTAATAGACCACGTGCAGCCGTGCAACTAGCAGAGGCCCTAGACTGCTGCAAAGCAGACATAACCGCCATCCAAGAAATGCGATGGGATGGGCCGGACAAAAAGAAGATGAAAAACTGCGACATCTACTACGGCAATTGCTATCGACGGCAATTGCTATCGACGGCAAAAGCAGCGCTTATTTGGATGCGGATTTGTTGTCGGAGGCAGACTAAGACAAGAAGTCCTCAGCTTCCGGCATGTGAGCGAGCACCTCGTAGCAATCCGCATCAAGGCTAAATCCGCTAACATAAGTCTTATATGCGCGCATGCCCCCACAGAGGAGAAAGATGACGACACCAAGGATGCCTTCTATGAGCTCCCTAACAAGACCTACGAGCAGTGCCCTAGCTATGACATTAAAATTGTCCTCGGTGATTTAACTGCAAAGCTAGGAAGAGAGGGTATCTTTTGTGGAACAATGGGAAAATATAGCCTGCACAACACCACCTCCGATAACGGATTCAGGCTAATCGACTTTGCGGCGGGGCGAAACATTGTCGTGGCTAGCACGCGGTTCCCACATTCGACATACACAAGGGGACTTGGAGAACTCCTGATCAATCAACAGTCAACCAGATTGATCACATTGCGATCGACGCAAGACACTCCTCCTGCATTACGGATGTCCGTACGTTCCGAGGAGCCAACATCGACTCGGACCATTACCTTGTTGTAGCCAAGGTACGGTTGCGGATATCCCAAACTACGCCAAGACAAACTAATGCTATGAGAAAATTCGACGTCAGACGGCTACAATCGCAAGAGATCGCCAAGTCCTTTTCCGATCGAGTGTCCCTTAATCTCTTAAGAGGTCCAATGCCGCCAGAATCAAGCATCGAAGACCATTGGAAACACTGCCAAAACGCCATCAGAGATGCCCCTTCTGATGTGTTGGGTTTCACTCGTCCACCACAACGAAACCCCTGGTTCGATGATGAATGCCGGCAAGCACATGTAGCTAAGCAAGATGCATATAACGCGATGCTGCTTAGAAAGACCAGAGCTGCTCATGAGCTCTATGAGCGCAAAAGGAGAGACGAGCACCAGCTTCTCAGGAGGAAGAAGAAAGAGCATGAGAATCGCGCGATCGAGGAAATTGAGAGATGCTACTTCAGGAATGAGGTTCGGAAGTTTTACCAAAAGGTAAAAATAACATGCCGCGGAAACAAACCCCGAACCGAAGCCTGTAGAGATGAACAAGGGAACATCGTAGTAGAATCGCAGTCGATGCTGAGGACTTGGAAAGATCATTTCTGCAGACTGTATAACGGCGATGACGGACCAAATACCGCTGTCAGGCAGAATCAACCTTTCAACATGGACGATGATGACCAACAATTCCGACCACCCGACCTGGATGAAGTGAAGATAGCCATATCGAAGCTCAAGTCCAACAAATCTGGATGGCAGATGGCCTAACTGCTGAACTCTTCAAAGCAACAGGCGATGACTTGGTACGGAGCATATACCAACTCATCTGCAAAATATGGTCGGCCGAAAGTATGCCTGATGAATGGAACCTCAGCATTGTTTGTCCGATTCTCAAGAAAGGAGACCCTCTGAACTGCGCCAACTACAGAGGCATCAGTCTCCTTAACATCGCATATAGGATCTTATGCGCCGTATTGTGTGAACGCCTGAAGCCGTTTGTCAACAACCTGATAGGTCCATATCAGTGTGGCTTCAGGCCAGGAAAGTCCACCATCGACTAGATATTCACACTACGGCAGATCTTGGAGAAGACCCATGAGCTTCAGATCGAAACACACCACCTATTCATCGATTTTAAAGCCGCGTATGATAGCATCTATAGAGACGAGCTATATAGAGCAATGTCTAGTTTTGGCATCCCTGCCAAACTCGTCCGTGTGTGCAGGATGACGATGGAGAATGCACGCTGCTCCATCAAGGTCGGTAAAGATCTCACCGAGACCTTTGATGTCCAGAAAGGATTTAGACAAGGCGATGCGCTGTCATGCGATTTTTTCAACATCGTACTTGAAAGAATAGTGCAAAACTCACGAGCAAACACAAGAGGCACTACCTTTCAAAAGTTCGTCCAACTACTCGCATACGCCTACGATATTGACATAATTGGGAGAAAGCAGCGTGATGTCAGTGGCGCTTTTACGAATATTGAGACGGAAGCGGCGAATATGGGTTTAGCGGTCAATGAGGGCAAAACCAAGTATATGCTGCCAAGCTAAAAGGACAACCAACACCGACGTCTCGGACAGAACGTCACCCTCGATAGATATAACTTTGAGGTAGTTAAAGACTTTGTCTACCTAGGCTCCGCTATAAATACAGACAACGACACCAGCGCTGAGATCAAGCGAAGAATAACTCTTGCTAAGCGCTGTTTCTTTGGGTTAAGAAGGCAATTGAGTAGCAAAGCCCTCTCTGGGACAACAAAAGTCACCCTTATTAATCCCGGTCCTGCTCTATGGCGCAGAGGCATGAACATTATCAAAAATGGATGAGGGTGTTCTTGGTTGCTTCGAGAGAAAAATTCTTCGGGCGATCTTCGGTCCCGTCTGCATTGACGGTGAGTGGAGGAGGAGATACAACTACGAACTGTATGGACTGTACAGCGACATGTACCTAGCCAGAAGAGTGAAGATCCAAAGACTGAGATGGCTGGGCCATGTAGAGCGCATGGACACCAATGCTCCGGTCCGAAAAGTCTTCGAATCCGCCCCCGAGGGACAGCGCAGTAGAGGAAGGCCAAGACTCAGGTGGCGCACGCAAGTGGAAGAGGACCTCAGCCAACTTAGCATGCGAAACTGGAGGCAGCTAGCCAGGGATCGAGCTGGCTGGAGAAGCTTGTTGACTGAGGCCCAGGTCCAGATTATATTGCGAAGCGAAAAAAATAAGCAAACAAATGGAAGCAAATGAAAAGCTTAACAACCACTATGTTGTTGCAGAGAAGACTAAACAAGAAAAAAAACAAACAGGGGCAGCGTAGTGAGTAAATGGGCTCACTTCTTTTAAGGGTCAAAGAAGCAGCAACAAAATTAGAATTAATATCCATCAAAGAATTTGCATGGCAATCTTTTGATGACACTGCATCTTTGAATACTTTGCGGATGATGACACTGAAGCAACAAACAGTAAATAGAATTAACAAGAAAAAAAACAATGTAATGGGCAACGTTGAGGGCATTACTGTCCAGCTATACGAGTATCAAGCGGCTCTAAATATCATACGAAGGACGTTGGATAATGAGCTGTCTCTTCAGCTTCCAGTAGAGTTCTCCAACAGTTGCTAGGACAATAGCTAGCTTCCTTTGAGAATATTGCCTTTCAACAATCGAGCACAAACGGCCAGGGGATCATAATACAGCAATACGTCGATTAAAGGTCTCAGACATATCTACGGATTATCAACTTTAAGATAAGGCTTTTGAACGTTTCAATCCAGATTATATCTTGGCAAACCTTGCACAGCAGAGGTATGCCTCAAAAACTCAAAACTATTACCAAGGCTGTCTCCTACAATAGTCAATGCATTAGCGTCCTGAGGCACCTCAAAGATACTATTACAGTTGTTGTTTTTAGTTATCACCAATCTTCTCTGCAAAGCCTACACGAAAGGTACAGGTAAAATGCAATAGACCATGATATTCAATCTAGCATACATAGGCTAAGCTGGCAATGCCAGCTAACTATTTCACCGAGAAAAACCTTCAGCCGATCACCTAACTAACTCAGTCAAAACAAAACCCCGATTACGAGCACTTTTAACACCCGTGCATACCCCAGCATTGCTAGCCACGAAGTCAAGAAGAACGATCTCGGTATCCTATGTGAAGTAGCATCGGTAAGACAAAACCAGCATTCTGAATGTTTTACAAAGTCCGAAGAAACACTGTTATCAGCACAAGGTCTAAGTTGTAACCATAGAATCAGTATCGCTATATGGGTAAGGCTCAGGGCCAACACAATCATCACCTTTTGACCCAATCTTATTTCCAATGAATAACTTTGTTAGAATAGATAGACGAAGAAGCAGCGGATACTCCTGCACGAGGGAGAAAGTTATAGTGTACTATTTATTTGTACAACACGAATCAATGGATGAAAACAACTCCATTGCAAGAAATGCCAAGCAGTGAAATTCGTTTTCCCCTGTAGGCATAACTCTGAGATTCCTTAGCCACATGTACCTTAGAACACTTGAGAAGGGATGTCCTACTTTGGAAGTAACTTATAGAGAGCTCAAGCACATCGTAATAAAGTGTACCACAAGATAGTAGACATTCTTACCACCGAAAAACGGGAATTCTATGAAATAAAGGATTTAATAGTTCACCATGCCGTACAAGCAACAAAAAATTACCTAAACATCACTTGACCTACAAGTACACACCTCAGTGATCACGAGACTACCAGGGTCTCATCAGAAGTGGGAAGACGCTAATACGACGAAAAGATATTGTCGTTAAATGGATAATTGATCACAACTCTAGGCATCACCTAGCAAAGCGTTTCATAAATCTCTGCCCATTTCGCAAGGAGACTAATTTCAAATGAATTTCTGACTCGCTAGTAGCGATGGAGAAGCACTTCGACCTTAGAAGATCTTTTGCGGTGATTTGTCAAAATTGAGTTTAGGCCAGTAGGGTTTCTCCCTTCCGAATGAATTAAGCAACTCTACCATCAAAGATGTCGAGTTGTTCCCTGAAAAAGGTATACCGTTTGATTCCGTTGGGGGCTGGGCAGTCACATAAAATACATTCAGCTGTTTCTTCATCTCCAAGACAGAGGTGGCACTCCGGAGAGTCGGCAAGTCCTATTTTGCTGAGGTGATATCTTAAACCGTGATGTCCGGTACGGCGTCCTTCTAGGTTTCTGATATCATACCGATTTAGATTAAAACATCTGTCGGCATTTTTGTCTTAGACCCAGAGTCTCCTCCCAGTACGAGATGGATTTTGTGTGCTCTCAGCCTTAATGACTAAATTTCCTGCTGTTTTAGAGGTGCAGCAGGAGGGTTCAGGTCCGTTAAAAAGGGTTGCCGAACCTTCCCTGGCTAGTTCGTCGGCCTTTTCGTCTCCGTCAATGCCTTCATGCCAAGGAACCAACCATAGCTGGGTCTTGTTCCTTGAGCTTAGTTTTTGGAGGGTATTGAAGCAGTATATGACTGATTTGGAGTCAAAGAGTTAAGGACATGCTTGACTGTCCGTGAATATATGGATGTTTGCAACTACGAGTATGATACCAGAGTCATACTATATATCAGATTGTCGCATTCTTGAATGCCGTGTATTTCGGCTTGGAATACGAGTACACTAGGACTCTTACCCATAGCAATTGATATGTTTTTGTTTGATCCGTGTATTCCAGCTCCCACTCCTGTTTCCATTTTAGAGCCAGCCGTATACCACCTAATGTCGTTTTGGCTATTTGGTGTATATATATACTTCCCCATGCTTCTTTGCTGGGATTCGCCGTGGAGGAACCTTAGTTAAAGCATAAAGTCTTTCGAAGGCGGTCTATAACCGCGCAAACTCGACATGATCTGGTATCATTTTGGTATGTCAGAGAGTGGGATCTTTAGGTCCGGGTTTTCGTGAAGATCCAGTTCTTTGGATAATACCATACTATTTGGGCTGCGTAGAGCCACTTTGCTGATTTATAAGTGTGGGGGTGTTAGTCCTATTATTGCATCTATAGCCGGTGTTGGGCAGGTCCGAAAGGCTCCGGAGATGCCCGGTCATGCTAGACGTTGCACTTTTTTAAGATTGGAAATGGCAATCTTTTGCGTGATTTTAGACCACCATACTACAGAAGCATATGTTAAGATGGGTCTTACCATCACTGTATAGATCCAGAGAGTGACCTTTGGTGGTGTCCCCTTTGTTGGTCCATACATGCCACGGCAGGCCCATAAAGCGTTGGTTGCTTCAGTTATTTTGTTATTTAGGTGAGAGTTCCAATTGAGTTTTTATCCAGGATTATTTCCCGATTATTGAGCTGGCCATCTATCTTTCCTGAGGCAAGGGTACACCTCCCTATGGGCAGCCGTTTATGACTGATACAGATGTCGAGGTCGGTCCTGGTGAAGTAGTTATTACCCAGCTCTCAAGCATCATCTTGATTCAGCTTATGGTCGGTTGGTCGATTTTTCTATGGAGCAAAGCTTAAGATATGGAGTCATATCCAGTTATCAAGGGCATCCTCTATGTCCAGAAACGCGCAGAGTGCAATTTCCTTACCTCGGAAGGAGCTTTTTATGCTATGTATGCTGCTGTTGGTTTTAGGAGAGCTCCTTCTGTCGATTTGCCTTTCTGATATGTGTATTGGCATGGAGTGATGGAAATCTTTATTTGGACCTTTACTATTTTTTTGTTTAGTGGAAAAGATGGTATCTGCCAAGTGGCTGCCGCCAGTGTTGATACATATTTGTGCGCGATTTATCGCATTTTCCATGACTTTCCGCAAGATTTCCGATCTTGACTGTTCGCATTCCTCTCGAATATTCTCCTTAAAGGCTACAATAACATTGTGATTATGTGAGGTTTGTTGGCATAAGCCCGCGACTTCAAGTAGCCCCAAAGAAAGAACTCTGGGATGGTTATATCGAGCGATCTTGCTGGCCATGCCAAAACGGAAGATTACGCGCCCAGGAAACGCTTCCTTCACATTATCCATTGTGGCTCGTGCTGTGTGTACTGTTGCACCAGTAACAGTGACGGTATTGACGGCGGCCTGATCACTCCCCCCGCTTGAACCCCGCACCACACAGTGGCTTTGAGTGGATATAATGTCTCTTCGTGCATCACACGCGGATTTTCAGTGCCCCAGAAACGAAGATTTTGCTTATTGACGTACAGCTTAAGTGGAAATGCGCCTCGTCGCTCATGATGATTTTTGACACAAAATCATCCTCTTCGTTGCTGTTCAGATTGAGGATGGCTTGACAGTACTTCACACGCTACTGACGGTCAGGAGGCATTAACTGTGTAAGTCTGGTGATACCCAATTGCGTGGCACGTCGTCTGGTTGTTGTTTCTTCATTCTCGGCGGCATCGGCAACCACAGCCGCTATATTCTCGGCAGAACGACCAGTCCGTAGGCGGCTACGCCCTGCATTGTCTCCTGTGGTTCCAGTCGGTTCGAGTCAAGTAGCTAATTAACGGAATGTTAGCCCAGTTGGCGCGACACGATTAGGAAATCGACGTCGAAATTCATTCTGCGCTAAAACCACCGACCGATTACTAGTCAAAAAATTCGACGCAATTATTCCACGCTCTTGCGGAGTATAACGCTCCATTTCTTGTCTTCTTGTATACTGCAGCTGTCTAGTTTACAAATGTCAAATATGATTGCCGTATGACACCATTTGGAAAAATTATAATATCTACCGATAGGATGCTTAATTTTGCGCCACCTTGTATAAATCACCTTGGACGACTTGTTTATCATTCCTCGTACGACAAATGTTTGAATTTGGCAGATTGCTTACCAACATGTATCCGTTCCGAGGTACTAGTACATAAACATTATTTATCCCGAAGATCCTGTCAAAACGGTCATGCAAAACATATCTTCAAAGCACTACTATGGCCACTCATATGATCAATAGATCATGAAACCCAACATCTCCCAAAGGCCACTCAACTTTCTCTCGTGGGCATTTTTTATGCCCTCTAAGAGGAAGCACATTATCGGCTATTGTGTAATCGCATCAACCAAGTTTACCTAATAAAAAGTCCACAAACTTGACTGATATGCATATCCTTTTGCATTATAAAGTGAAGAAAAAAATAAAAAAGGAAAGGCCCAAGACGATCAACATCGTCACGATCACTTAGTCGGATCGAATTACAATCTCTTAGTTGGCTGCAGGGTGGTCCTGTCACATCATATCACAGTGGACGATGATGATTATGACGATGACGACGATGATGATGACGATGTCGACGACGACGACCACTGGCGAAGTGACCATAAGTCGATTAGTTACAAAACACGTCAGAGGTTTAGCAAAGTTACGAACGCTCATTTAGGGATACGCCGCACTGGAGTGTGTGTGCAAAGCACTGTGCAGTCCCATTAAAGGTCCAATTTGAACGGATATCTCGCAACAGCTTAAACGTTTCACAAGTGTGACGATCTCAGACACTGTGAGAGTGGAAATTTCGCTGATGAGCATGAAATCACGGTCCTAATCCGATTGGTACTTCAGGTCGAATTGGATTCACTTACGAATATGAGCTGCGCGATTGTGTCACATGCTTGACCATAAGGAATTTTGAGGATTGGGGTTTCCATTGAAAGTTGTCTAGACTATGTGCCGCACTATGGACTATCCCTTCGCTGATGCTTACATCCGCAGATTTTGTTACTTCTCCCTCAATCACTCTATCAAACCAAGATATTCTGTTTGATAAGACCGTTTGAATGTCATGTCAATTGGCGGACCTAGAGTGCGACTAGAACTTGTTTTGACAACCCGAGGAAGTGAAGTGTAAAGTTATAAATGATTTGATAAATGTTGAAGGAATCCTGTTGGCATTGTAGAGAAGATACAGGGATACAGAATGTTTATTTGGGATATTGATGTAGTCATCGAAATGTTTGTGGTATGGAGTCATCCAACAAGATACATATGTCATTTTTAATTTCGCGCCACTGTTGAACTGTCAACATTCAACTAACATTGCTATGGCTAGGTTATTAAACATGAATCGGTATATTGTTAAAATTTGTGGAAACTCACTATAAAAATGGGGAAAATAATTGGGACACGTTTCCATTTCACATTATCAAGCACCTTCTCGCACAGTATAGTAAATTTAGTCAATAAATTTGTATCTTTGGACAAGTGAGTGATGTGAAGGCTCCACATCGCGTTCCTCAGGCAGGTTAAACTGAAAATTGGGCCTATCCGCAACCATTTTGAATCGCATTTTGCGATTTTTTTTGTAAGACATGAAGAATGCATTTAACTCGGTAGGGTGTAACAGAATACCTTCGAAAGTTGATAGAAAGCGTTCTTTAGGATTAAGTACGCCTGTACAACAAGACAGAAGGACGAAGAGAAAAGCGGTTCACGTTGGGAGTGGCCTAAGGCTCGGCACTGTGTGTCAATGTCTGCAACTTCATGTACGACGGGCTCCCGTGCCTAAAAATGCATCTGAGGGCCAGGCTGACTGGGTTCAGTGATGGTGTTACCTTGGTCGTGATGGTGAGATCTCATGAGGAGGCTGAGCGCAGCTGGCGGGCCAAAAAATAGATATGGTTGCCACCACTGCTTAACGATGGTTTGTCGGGAATTTCAGTGTGAATGTTGCGGGTGCAGAAGTCCGCGCGAGCCTGGTACTTCGCTTCGAGGGCGGCCGATGAAACCACTAATGTAGCAGGGAGGGGGACAAAAAAAAGTATACTTTGTGGGTCGCCAACTCTATATTGCTGTACAGTGCTGAGGTGTGGGTTGATGAGTAGTTGAGATGGGTTCTCCGAAAGCGAGTTACATCGATACAACGCGCATGGGTGGGTGGGGTGGACCTGGTCCTCAGTCAACAGGCGTCTCCAGTTAGCTCGATTTTTTGCCGGCTGCCTCCAGTTTCACACGCTAAGTTGACGGACTTGCTTGCGCCACCTGACTCTACTGCACTGTCCTTCGGGAGCGAATTCGAAGACTTTTCGAACCGAAGCGTTTGTGTCCATCCTTTCTACATGACCCAGATATATCAGCAGATATACAGTTCGTTATAGTTCGATAGACAGAGTCCCTAACTACTTCAAAGTTATATCCGTCGAGGGTGACGTTCTGCCCGAGACGTCGGTGTTGGTTGTCCTTTTTGCTTGACAGCATATGCTTAGTCTTCCCTCATTGAGTGCTAAACCCATTTTCACCGCATACCTCTCAATTCTTTCAAAGGCGTCACTGACATCACGCTGGTTTCTTCCAATTATGTCAATATCATCTGCGAGTAATTAGACGGACTTTTGAAAGCGTGCATTCTCCATCGTCATCCAGACGGGCGAGTTTGGCAGGGATGCCAGAACTAGACATTGCTCTATATAGCTCGTCTCTATAGATGTTGTCATACGCGGCCTTAAAATCGATTAACAGTTGGAGTGTATCGATCTGAAGCTCATGGGTCTTCTCCAAGATCTACCGTAGTGTGAATATTTGATCGATGGTGGACTTTCCTGGCCTGAAGCCACATTGATATGGACCTATCAGGTTGTTGACGAACGGCTTCAGGCATTCACACAATACGGCAGATAAGATCTTATATGCGATGTTAAGAAGACTGAAGCCTCTGTAGTTGGCGCAGTTCAGAGGGTCTCCTTTCATGAAAATCGGACAAACAATTCTGAGGTTCCATTCAACAGGCATACTTTCGTCCGACCATAGTTTAAAGATGAGTTGGTGTATGCTCCCTACCAAGTCATTGCCTGCCGCTTTGAAGAGCTCGGCAGTCAGGCCATTCGCTCCAGCAGCTTTGTTGGACTTAAGCTTCGATATAGCTATCTTCACTTCATCCAGGTCGGGTGGACGGAATCGTTGGTCATCATCGTCCAGGTTGAAAGGTTGAGTCTATCAGAGTAAAAACATGGAAAACTTGCTCCAAACTACAACACACTTGACTAGCTATTTGAAGAATACGTCTACTGCTGCCCCTGATGCCCCAGGGGTTAGGTTCGTTTCCTACCAAATTTCTATGCAAATGGAGGTTCTTTTGGGCATACACCATTTCATACTCTTTCAATTAGACTAGGTATAAGTTGATTTTGCGACAACAATACAATCTAAGCTTCTTCCAAAAATAGCCATGCTAATCTATGTACAAATTAGCAGGGAAGAATTCAATTATTCCTTATTGTACAATATTGCAGCCTAGAGAGGATATCTCAAAACGAAAACTTGGACTTATTTTTCGAAATCAGCTACACATCTCTAAATAATCACTCGTCCTTCATTGCTGGCAGTAAAAGTGTGTTCAAAAACCACCTACTCAAATACGAATAATTGATTTACCCCCCTTCTATGGGAGCTGACTCTACATTTCAAAAAAGAAAACAGTTTGAAGGCAACCAACAGCCTTGGATACGCAAGAATATACTGTTCAATATCTGTAAAAATGTTCAGAGGACATGACGGCCCTACACATGCAACGTTAGGACTCTTTAAAGACCACATGTTGCCAAACAATTCGTGGAACTTCTAGACTGTTACAAAGCAGAAATCGCGATCCAAGAAGTGCAATGTTATTGGCCGGACGGAAAGCGGATTGAAAACTACGAAATCTACTGGTGGCGACTGATAACTGATATAAAGAAGGACGTTCCTCTTTATGCTTTCAGGACGAAAGTAAAGCATTCTCATCAAGATCTTCATTTATGTCCCCATAGAGGATAACGAGGACAGCATCAAAGATGAATTTTATGATCCGCCTAACAGAGCATTGCTCAGTTTTTGTGCTTAAGGTAAACTCAGACAAAGAAGGATTACTTGAGGGCGTCATCGAAAAATCCAGTCCGCTTCACACCAGTCCTTAGAATTTTTGTAGCCAGGTGTAACCCTTTAGTAGCAAGCTCGCAGTTTCAATATTTTAACATTCAAGAGACTTGGCTATTCCATGATCAGTTAACGATAAACCAGATTGATCACATCACGATCCACGGCAATCACTCTTCAAGCATTCTACAATAGATGTCCGAATTTTTCAAGAAGCCAACATCGACTGGGATCATTACCTTTTTACAACCAGAGCACAGACAAATAAGACTACCGAAGTCTTACATTGGAATGCTGCAATTGCAAGAAACCGCTAGAATCTTTATCGATCGCTTTTCCGCAGGCTTTCTCAAAGGCCTTCATACACAGCCGTAGAGCAGCAATAGGAATATTGTCATCGAGCTTCTAATGTGATTTGTTTAAAACGCTGCGGAGATACAACTAGATTGACGATGTACGGGCAAATATCCACATCAATGCGCCCACACTGCATCGCAGTACGAGAGCTGCTCGTGAGTTCTGCTCGCAGATATGAAGGACAATGCAGAGGTTTCTCAAAAATAAAAATAATAGGCGAGGAAAGCGCCCGATCGAGGGAATTAAGAAATGTTACTGTACAAATGGAGTTCGAAAGTCTTATCAGGGAATGAAGGTAAAAATACCACTCTCAGACCCAATACACCCTGGACGAAGATAAGAAAGAATTTGTTGTGAAGGGGGTGACCTAGTCGAAGTAAGGTGGCATAATCAAAGCTTATCTAGAGCAAAGGTGCCGGTGCCGACAGACCGTACACAAGGCTATCAAAAAAGCCAAACGTTAGCATATAATTACAGGAAAGCATGCTCAAGGTATGAAATCTTAGAATCGTTTTTCCGATTCAGTAGTAAATGGACCCTTTGACTATAGAGGAATAAGTCTCTTAAACATCGGCTATAAAGGCGGACGACATTAATGTGATTGAGCGAATACAGCCGTATCGGCCAAATATGTTATCATCAGACCAAGATGCACACAGCACAACATTGGTTGGCTATAACGTCACCATTGGCTGTGGCGAGGTAGTTGAGGCAAAATTACTCCAGTCAATCGTTATTTATTTAGGCCCAGGATGCATTTAAGTAGCACAGCCATTCTCAAAAGAATAAACTCGCCTTGTACGGTTGAAAAAACACTTGTCCGCTTCGAGAGAAAAATACTGCACGCGATTTTCGCTCTCCTTTCTATTGACGGGGAATGGAGGATACAGTTCAACCACAAATTAAACGGGATGTACATTGACATTACTCCAGTCAAGCGTCAAAATATCTGACGCCTGAGATTGCTAGGCCGTGTGAGGAAATATCAGGCACACCTCCGATCCAAATGGCCGAGGATGACGACCGCATCTAAAGTGAAGCACGCAAGTGAAAATGCATTTCAGCCAACTTAGAGACTGACACTAAAAGCAGCTGGTGAGATATCGTGCTAGCTTTAGATGCTGTAGAGACTGTAACGCCAGGATTGACAAAGTCTTGAACAACAAAGAAGCTGATCACCATCAGCAAGATTATAAAGCTATCTTAACAGTTCGGAGAGATGAGTTTTCCGTGGCACATACGAGTATCTATGCGGAGAAAAAGTGGCAATAAATCAGGATTAAGCTTCAGAGTCTAACATGGGTATTACCTAGTAAGCAGACCCGTTAGAAGTATTATTGGCTAGATTGTGGTATCACAATAGAAGCATCACCATGAATCTTTGCCTTTTACAGCTTAAAATAGTCAAAATTAGAACTTGCAATTAGGAGAAATATTCAAGTTTTCACATCTTATCAAAGACTTGGTGTCGTTCATGACATATTTACAAAATTGACCAGTCGCAGATAAATTTAATGGCAGCAAACTACCTCTAAATAATTCATAGTGACGATCATCAGATCATCAAATCAGCGATTTGTGTCATCTCTCAATTACAACAAGATTCTTCCGGGAATTAACAATGTAAACATGTGTGGTAGGTAATTTCATGTTTGTGTGGGTAATTTATTCTAGCTAGGGAGGATGAAAATATCGCCCCAGTTACGGCACACCAATTGGAAAACGTTACATTTTCCCAGGGGGCAATTAGCCTGCTTTGTCTAAGAGGCCTCAAGACGGCTGCTTTCACAACATCAGCGGGACGGCAGTTATGAGAAAATTACGAGTATCTGTACGAGTACCATATATTGATGCTGATACTGATGGTATTCGTAGCTGCACATAATGTCTTAGTTAGTTAGTGCACACTTACGGATGATTAACATAAACCAGAATGCCAAGGCGTTTTAGATGAGCTCTGCAAACTAAGACCTGGTTCGTAGATTTGATTTTTAGTTATATTAATTTTTTTCTTCTTTTTTTTTTTGCAGAAATGACACGAGACGGGCGGTACCATGAGCCAGTAAAGTTGTAAGTTAGACGGAGAGGGGGTTCCCCTCATCTATTTCACTGATGATTGTTTTTCCTTATGAATTGTTAAGAACGGTAAAATCGTGGAAAAGTGCATGATTTAATTCGTGATCTGTCGACATGACTCTAAAACACACTGACTACACTGGCCTGGGCTGGCATACAGTGTGAATGAGGAATGTAAACTGAAAGGAATTTGTTAAGATTGTAGAAAAAGATTCATGAGAAATTAGGTCAACTATGGAGTTATTAGCTGCGCTGGGTTGCGATTTAATTTCCTTATTGGGGTGGTCGTGTGAAGGAGGTCTCTTTGCAAGTAATTAAGATCGCTCAAGTGAGTACTTAAGTTTTGCTTCATATTTCTAATTTTGCATTGAATATGGAACAGGCAGCTATTGTGTTCCTAACTAGGGTTATCTGTTGCACGGATAATTGTTATTAGTCGGAGCCAATTTGATTTCCTTTTGCATTTCTAATGTGTGCTCATACTTGTACATTGAAGTTATGCTCTACTTTTGTGTATGTCGTTGAAGATTCAAATGTGTTGTCGGTTTTAACTGTACAGTTGTTGATAAACTCGGTACTGTACAAATTATCAAATGTCAAACGAACTATGTTTAATTATATTATTGTGAATTACAGCTTTTACATAAGTGGCGGCGGGGAATAATATTTTGGATAACTAAAGTAATCTGAGAAGACCGAACAAATGGGTAAGGCCAGTCTGGACGATATCCTCGCGACCCAACGTGAGTGGATGAACAGGTTTGGAAGAACAACAGTTGTTCAGCTACATCCAGCATGCAAAAAGAAGAACAACTGAATGGAGAAATACCTCGGAACGTACCATCGTACGGGGGACAATCTTGCTACCAAAATTGACCAGGAAGATGAGTGAACACTTCATTTCTAAAATCCATGTTCTTGCAACAAAGTACCAGTCCAAGATCTAAGAGATGTTTTACACAGGACCGGCTTCTTATCGGCTAAAAACACCTCCCTCGAACATTTGCGGACCGGCTTTTACCCTCACGGAATCGCCGTTAGGTATTACTTCGCGAGGATCAGTGTAAAGCAGTGTCTCGTTCGCTAATAAGTGTTAACATTCGCCTTACGTATCATGGCTAACTATGTTTTCTACAGTCGGCCATTGCCCGCATTTACTCGTATTTCGCAGTATCGCTCTTTTATTTTCGCAACGCGGACAGTGGAACAATACGGGTTCTACGTACTCCGAGATATTATCGCATCAAGGGCAATGTGGTGTCTTCCATTGAAAGAGGCACTCCATGTAGCAGCAATGACCTGTTAGAAAATGCGTCAAGTAGAAGTTTGTTCGACCATGCTACCGATCAATCCATGAGTTGACCCTTGATATTCCGTCCGTCTTTCTTTCTCCGATTCGTCCCACTGTTGTTGCAAGACCGTTATGATGTGGTTTTTCCCGTCTTTTATTCTATGGGTGTCTAACCGATCGTTTTGTACTCGCCCGTTGTATAGTCGTTTCAGTTCGTCGGCGAGGATGTCGATGAGCAGCATTGAGAACACGATGAGTATGGTGTCGCGGGTACCGTTCAAAATGCGCTTCCGACTTTTAAAGCGCACAGGCGGTAAACGGTCTTAATTCCGCCTGCGTTCCGATTTTACTTTCGCTGCATTTGACCATATTTTTGCGCCGTATAACTCGCGCTTTCGCGAGTATTGAGACTGAAGCGGCGAAAATGGGTTTAGCGGTCAATGAGGGCAAACCAAGTATATGTTGTCAAGTAAAAAGGACAACCAACACCGACGTCTCGGGCAGAACGTCACCCTCGACAGATATAACTTTGAGGTAGTTAAGGACTTTGTCTACCTAGGCTCCGCTACAATTACAGACAACGACACCAGCGCTGAGATCAAACGAATAATAACTACTGACAATCGCTGATTCTTTGGGCTAAGAAGGTAATTGAATTAATAATCCCAGTCCTGCTCTATGGCGCAGAGGCATGGACATTATCAAAAATGGATGAGGGTGTTCTTGGTTGCTTCGAGAAAAAAATTCTTCGGGCGATCTTCGGTCCCGTCTGCATTGACGGTGAGTGGAGGAGGAGATACAAAGACGAACTGTATGGACTGTACAGCGACATGGACCTAACCAGAAGAGTGAAGATCCAAGGACTAAGATGGCTCTGTCATGTAGAGCATATGGATACCAACGCTCCGGTCAAAAAAGTCTTCGAATCCGCTCCCGAGGGACAGCGCAGTAGAGGAAGGCCAAGATTCAGGTGACGCACGCAAGTGAAAGAGGACCTTAGCCAACTTAGCGTGCGAAACTGGAGGCAGCTAGCCAGGGATCGAGCTGGCTGGAGAAGCTTGTTGACTGAGGCCCAGGTCCACCCCGGACTGTAGCGCCACTTAAAGTAAGTAAGTAACTGTATTTAACTAACGACTCGCGCTAGTAGGAGTCTTTTCTTTTACTGCACCGACCGCTTTTTTAGACTTTTCACAAGCATATTCCAAATGGTGTTTGTATGTTAAACGAAAATCAGTCACCACCCCTAAGTATTTAATAAATACGAGTAGTTTCCGATTGCTGATAAGTAAAACTTCGGTTTAATGATCCGCAAGTTGCAATCCGGCCCTTAGGAGCCAACAGTTTATTGTTCTTATGGTCTCATTGCGTAAGAGTTCTATTTCTTCGAGGAATTCGGCAATGACCATGAATGCGATATTAAGACCGAAACCAATGATTGATGCTTCCCCTATGATTGGTAGGATATCGTCGTGCATCACATTCCATAGCAGATCGATCACTGTGGTTCACCGCCGGTTATTAGGTTCTTCTTGATTTCGTCATAGGAATCTTAGAAAACGACCCAGTCTGTGAAATAACTCGAGATGGTTCTTATTAAATACACCGATACATGCATTCGACGGAGCATTAGTACAGCGCAGTATTTTTCCAACGTTTTCCTTCTATTGCGTTGATTGCAACTGACAAAAACTGTACTGATGTTACGCTGGATCACCCGCTACTTCGATCGCAGACTCAGGTCGAGGATTTTTCCCTTTGCGTCGAGCATACAAAGCGGCTTATAAGACAAGGGTTCACTATGTGGTTTGTTTCCTTTCGACAGCAGTACTAGTCCCTGTAACTTCCAGGGCTCTGGACAAGTCCCTTCCTGAAGGCACGCGTTGTACATTTTTACAAATATTTCAGGTCGAGTTCGTACGGCAGTGCGGAGCCTTTCGGTCTTGTATTTTATCGCATACTCTGAGAAGTTCTTCGCTTGAAATTGCTGGGATTGGCTCACTATCGCTCTCATTTTGGTTGAAGAGCATCCCATTTTCGTGCCGATGGAAAAGAGTTTCCACTGTTTTACGAAGCAACATCTGACAAGTAGGCGATTGCATTCGTGTATCTTTTAGTCTTCTTGTGACAATGCTGTACGCTTTACCCATACATATTTATTAATTTGGTCGTAGAGGTCCCTAAACCATTGCTGGACGTGATCGCTAGCCTTAACCGAGTCCGTGCTTCTCGATATATTTCCCGTATCGGCAGATTGTCTTCAGCATTTTAGAACCGCTGGTATGATTAGGGACATAGTGGTCCTGGATACATGCGCTTCAAAAGACGAATCCCTCTCTTCAAGGTGTTGTGGATATTGCGAATGCTTTCGAAGCAACACAAGATACAATACATTTTCTGTAATTAAAGAAAAAGACGAGACGGTAGACGTAAACCATTTGCTGGTGTCCAGCGGAAACAATATTCGCCGATTATACACATTTACCACAAGATTTATCACACTGGCTAAAGAAGTATTTCAAAATATAAATGGTATAGCAGACTCACTTAGCCCGCAAGAAATGTGGAACAGCATGCACTCGCAATGTATAACCCTCGCAAAGTCCCATCTGGGTACTATATCGAAATACCATCACGTGGGCAAAGAAACATGGTGGTGGAATGACGAAACCAAACGAGCTGTGGCCGACAAGAAGAGTGCATTCCAAGCGTGGACAAAATGCGATCGGAGCAACGATATCGAAAAAGCTCGACTGGCTCTTGAATAAGAGCGTCTTAAAAAGATCGCAAAGAAAGTCCTGGCTCGAATTCGAGCGGCAGCAGCGGAAAACCTGTACCAGGAGTTGGAACAAATATCCTCACGATCGGCAGATAGAAGACAAACTATACTAGAAGTTCAAACGTCTTACAATACTAAAGTGCCAAATATAGAGAAACGGGTTTAAAATAAGTCGTTCCAAGACGGAACATTTGACGTGCCCATTTGCATCCGTTCCGACCTGTTCCGGATATAATGTTAGACGAAATAGTTCAATCGTTCACATGGAAGCGAAATGTGACGACGACGTAAACCACAGAGTGAGTGTGGGATGGATGAAATGGCGGGAAAATTCGGGAATCTTTTGCGACCGAAAATTTCCACTTAAATTAGAGGGGAAACTCTACACCACGGTTGTTAGACCAGCTCTTGTATACGGTTCACAGTGCTGGACAATTTACGAAGCGTTTAAAAACAAAATGACGGCAGCGGAAATGAAAATGTTAAGGATGTCTAGTGAAGTCACTAAACGCGATTGCATTAGATCTACGCGTATAAGAGGAAGTCTACGTACGAGTATAAAGAATTCGGTAACCGTACAGCTTGAGGCGAATAGAATAAGCTGGTATTGCCACGTTCAAAGAAGATCTGCGGAAAATCCGGTTAAAATGGCACTATCAACTACGGTCACTCCAACTGTAAGAAAACGAGGTCGGAAAAAGAATTCCTGGATTCCTGGCTAACCACTGAAGCGATCCAGGACCGAGCATTATGTAGACGCGTTCTGCGGTCTGCGACATTAGCCAACCCCATAAGCGGAGCAGCAGCGATGCAGTTAAAATGGGAAACTCGTTACGCATAAGTTTGTATAACGAGGAAAGGGCTAATAAAAGGATAAGAAGAAGAAGACACATTTACCACATTAAAACGGATTGTCGGCACTACAAAACTATTTGTCGTAAATGCAGAAAACGTGATCTACTACGGTAGAAGCTTCTTCTCTTCCGTTTACTAGCCCTTTCCTCGTTATACGAAGTTATGCGTAACGAGTTTCCCATTTTAACTGCATCGTTGTTGCTCCACTTGTTAAGATGGCCAAAGTCGCCTATCACAAAGTGCATCTGCATACCGCACGGTCTTGTATTGCTTCGGTTGTAAGTCCTATCCGTGGCTGAACGCTCGCCTTCTGAGCAATCGAAAAGTTATTTTTCTCGCTTCGTTGCAACGACCTTAGTTGACAAGGCCTTTTTTAATCGGTTTTTCGGCGATATGCGCTAATTATGGCAAAACCAGCTTATTCTGTTCTTTTCAAAATTTTCAATTACTGAATTGTTTACATGTAGGATTCCTCTGATGTGCTTAGATCTAATGCAATTACTACCGCCTTCATTTTGCTCTTAAACGTTCCGTACATTGTCTAGCGCTGCGATATTTAAGAGCTGGTTGAACAACCATGTTGTACAACAACAACTTAATTTAGCTTATTAACAAGCAAAAACTTAGACCTAGGCTTAAAAACTAACAAAAACATTCTTAACCTAGGGGGGCGAGGGAGAATATTAGTCGGGGGAGATGTTATGGGCGTGACATATTCAGCAGGTCTTTTTTGATCTCATGTTTGCTGCTATTTAGGTCGAAGACTTGGTTAGAAGTGACCGTAATCAGTATGGTGAGTTTGGATAAGGAGAAGTGGGACAGATCTTAGGTTACGGGGATTGGGAGTGAATAAAATATTTTGTGTTATCCTCAGGCAGTTGATGTTTCCAGTCAATACCTGGTGTATTAATAGTACATGAGCGACTTCACGACGTTTTTTTAGGGTATGCATGCCAATTAGTTTTAACCTATTTTCATAGGGAGGTAATCCATATGGATCGGCCCAAGGTAGACCACGAAGTGCAAATCGGATAAAACTGCGTTGGACTGCTTCGATTCTTTGAATGTGGATTTGCTTATAGGGTGACCAAACTTGGCTGCAATATTCTAGAAGAGGCCTTACAAAAGTAATTTACAGAGACCTTGTAACGTAGGGGTTGGAAAACTCTTTTGACCAGCGTTTTATAAAGCCAATCACAGAGTTAGCTTTATTTATAATGCTGTCAATATGTGAGTCGAAATTCAATTCCCTGTCACATATTATTCCTAGATCCCTTACTTCGGTAGTGGAGGGATTAGGCTCATCGCAGATAAAGTAGTTTCTTGGACGCGGAGGAACACGTTTGCGGGAATAATTTATCGCTTAGCATTTTTTGACATTAAGCTCAAAAAAACTATGCTTGCACCATACCGAAAACTTATTTAAGTCATCTTGCAAGCAATGGGAGTCAGAAGGCATTGAAATGACTTTGGAAATTCTCATGTCGTCAGCGAAAATAGAAAGATCAGAATTCGTTAAAACGTGATTTATGTCGTTAATCGTTAGGATAAAGATGGTTGGTCCAAGGTAACTACCCTGAGGGATCCCAGATGTTGCTTTAATGGGGTCGGATATTGAGGATCTGAAGATGACTCTGTATTCTCGGTCTTTTAAATAGGATTTGATCCATGCCACAAACGAAGGGGAGAACCCAAGAAAGCCTTGCTGAAATCTGTGAAAATTGAATCGACTCCATCATCGAACGAACCCTTATAGGTTAGTGGTAGTGGATTTACCTTTCATGAAACCCTGCTGGTTTGTACAGATAGATGGCCTACAGTACGGAAGCAATTGTTGATAGATTATGCTTTAGAGCAGTTTGGGTATGGAAGAGAGTTTTCCTTGCCTTGCTTCCTTTTTTATGAACAGGGATGATGTCAGATTCCTTCCATAGGAAAGGAAAAGTACCTATTGAAACAGACAAGTTAAATAGGGCAGTGAGGGGAGGACCGAGGTGGCTTAGACACTTTTTTTATTACAATAGCCGGAATTCCATCAGGGCCGGACGAAAAATCATCTTTAAGGTTGGTAATGTTTTCAGAAACCAAAGATGTTGTTATATTTAGCGAAATGGATGACGTCTCTGGACAGTTTCTCATATAGCTAAAGTAACTAGGATCGGGTTCGGGTGTTTGCTTACAAAATGATTTGTTAAAATAACAGGCAAAGAAATCAGCAATGGCTTTTGCCAATTGTGTAGAATCTTCCTTTCAATTTAATTGGAAATTTCTAATCATAGAAGATTACCTAGTTTTCCTTCCATTTCATCCAACCAACTGAAGAACTGAGCCGTCTAACATGATGTCTGGAATAAATAGCAAAGTATAGGAAAATGGACAAGTTAGATGCTCTGTCTTTGTACGTCTCATGCTTCCATCTATTTTTTTGGTGTTTTACAAATCTGCGACGTTATCGCTCAAAATAACTGCATTGTCGACGAAAAGAATCGATGTAACATTTTCTTCTTGCATGCAGTCTTAAAAAAGATAGTATTGACGGAGACATTCATTTAAAGCTTTTTCGGCGATATTCATCGTGTGTGACATTCATTTTATTGAGCGGTAGTTACTGCATTTTCGAGTGTCACCTTTTCCTTTGTAGATATAGGGGAACTAAAAAGCTACTTCTCCATTGATCCAGCATTATTTGTCCTCTTTTTATTTTGTGAAATAGTTTTGACAACCATTCACAGCCGACGCACTTTAGCTTCGACCAAAACTCTGATGGGATGCTATATGGTCTAACCGCATTTCCCAGCTTAATATTTCCGACGGCTCTCCTTATATCTTCCATTCCAATGTTAGAAACTTCATCGTCGAATGGAATAGATCCTTGCAGTATTCAAGTCACCTTATGCAAATTTATTTTTCATTGGTAAGCAAGTGACCATGTGCGTCTCTGATATAATACAGTCTACAGAGATGCTCTTTCCAAATCCTCAGCATCGACTGTGACTCTACTACGACTCTACTGACGTCGAATTTCCTCACAGTATTATTTTGCCTGTGAATATCGGATTAGGACACGACAATGTTTCTACAGCGCAACCCAAACTTTAGGAGCTCCATTTTGAATTCCCAAAGGAGTTGAAGTCTGTTACAACGAAGCCAGTAACATGTTCGAAGATATTGGCGCTGCCTTCAGTCCACTTAGGGCTCATCCACCAGCATATTTTTTTTCAAGACCCTGGCTTAGTCTCGGAGGTCCATACCTGCCTGATCTCCAAATATGTCGGAGTAGGCCGGATTAGGTCACTTTTGTGTTATTCCGGGATTTTAATTGTCTGTTGGTTCCATCTGGGGAACTCATCCTGTGTCCCCTTTCTAGTGCTGCTGTTTTTGTCGCAGTTATAAGTTTGGCAAATTGGGTCGACCAGCACCCGATAGTTACTACATAGAGGTAAAATAAGCACAATCATGTGCAGAAACAGTTGTAGCACTGGGTATCGCCAGGTTAACACCTTTCAGCGCCTATTCTATTTCTACAGAACCCAAACTCTTAAAGGAAATAGTATTCATCTATTCCCTTCTTGGGCAAAATCGGTACCAGTGGTTACCAATCGGATTGATCAGTGCGGCAATGTACCGCATTATCATTAACGGAAAAATCATAGCGAGCATATACGGACTTGGAAGAGGTTTTTTTTATCAACTTTAAGGAAATAAGTAAAGATGCAGAATCAAAAGTGTACATTTCCTAATATTGAGTTGGAACATTTGGCCACTCTCTTACAACGATTAATATTCGACCTCCGGGTAAAAATCCGGCAGCTCTTTGTAGCCTGCACGGAACCACAAACCTTAAGATGTAAGGGGCAGTTATACGCAAATACATATAGAGCGAAAGCAACTAAATTTGTAAGGCATAAGTCAGCAAATGGCGAAGTTTTGAAAGATGTACACTGATAGCCTTAACATAAGCCTCAACTTAAACCGCAGTGATTCGAGTACAATCAAAATGTTCGAGATTTACGACAACAGCTCTTCCACTTGGTCAAGTTAAGCCGGACATTCTGAGTCCTGCGACGAGTATGTGTCGGCAGAAACGCTACTTTTGGGCACAAATTTTTCTTGGGCACTAGCTAGATATGCTGCACCGATCACGTATCTAGCCAGTGTCGTTTTTATGATTGTAACTCCTTTCTTGAAGTGTGCTATCCAGTATATCCAGTTCTATTTAGAGTGCTTTCAGTGCTAGCTTCCTAGAGTCCAAGCGACAAGGTATAGGTAATATTCAGGAGCAATTTGATCCGATTAAACAATAGCAACCATTTTCAGTTGATGCATGGACAGGGGCCTCTTGATCCATGCCTTTCCTCTCTCTTGATCTTGTATATTTGCCGTCGGCAGCAGTCACCCCTGCGGCTTGACTATTTCATTAAGAAAAATACTGAGCCTCTTTGATCACAATAATATCCATTCCCAATCGTTCAATCCCAATTATAAAAATGCGAAATTATGAGTACAATAAAAAAAATGGAAAAATTCCCATCAAACCGACAATTTATTGCGAATTTTCCACTTGTTTGATTGCGAATTTGTTGAAAAGCCACAAGCCTATTTTGTTACCAATCGGTGCAAGATCGTCGCCTAACTTGAGGTGGCAGGACCACCTCGAAGCGGCGACATTCGATCCTCGTCTCTGTACAGCTAAAGCCGGAGCGGAGCGTCAATGATCGGAGAACTTGTTTGCTGGTGCATATGCACACCGCATTGACTCTGACTTCAATAACACGAACAATAACATAACGAACAAAAAATCAAAAAAAAAAAAAAAAAATCAAATAAGCCAGCCGAGCAACCAGAGAAAATGCCAGTAAAATCAACTCGAAAATGGTACCCTCAAGCCTTCCCTCCCCCTTGAGTATTGAGTATGACACAAGACTGACAATGGCTTTTGCGCTTTATACACTCTTAACGTTTATACCTCAATGTCCATGGAATGTTATGACATCGTTACACTTTTCTGCCTTCAATTCAATACGTGCGACAAAAATTCAAAATTCATTCACTCCAATGACATGAGGAATTGGAGTGTTGGTGACGAGGAAGACACAACGACAAAACAAAAAAACAAAAAAAAAAATGAAGAAGCCCCGCAGTGGTGATAAAGGCGACTTGGTGAAGGGACGAGTATCAGGATTCAGTCACAGTCTGGTGAAGGCGAGGACTTTTGGCGCGAAATTAACATTGCATGCCTTTTTTTTCTTAACAAATCGTCAATTGGGATCACATGAGATGGAAAAGGATATTATTAAATTGCAGGCTTTCGGAAGAAAAAAAATATGAAAATGAACCTTTGCCATTCTACTTTGATCTGTTCTCACTTTTTTTCCGTTCCGACAAAGTTACTAACGTAACAGTAATGTGGTCACATTTCAGCGGTTGATTCATTAACAATTTTTTTGTTTAATTAATTTTTTATTTATTACTTTCGTTATATCTTGTGGCCGGGCACTATTTTGGGGCAGCAGAGTAATGATCCTGCGACGAATTTAAATACCTTTATCAGACCTCGACGCTTTCCGAGAGCTATCAGTATTGAGCTCTTGGTTCAATATAGCAAGCTGAACCGTCGGCACAATAGAAGTTTTGAACTGGAAAACGCACTGTCACAACTTAAAGTCGAGGGGCCGTGGGTTATAATTCTCCCTAAGCTCCGGACTACGCAATAAACCACTGTTCTGCACCCGTCAACCATTACTAATCCGGTAGAACTGTCGATAGGTAAAACTTCGAGCGGCTGGTTAGCATTTATGATGTCTTATCTGAAGACGCCTTTGAAATCTTTTCAAGGTTTCAGCTCTTAGCAACTTATTCTGGATGTGCATTATGAATGAGCAGATCTCCATACTCTCGTCCTCTAACAGTGCCAAGTGATCTACTCGAATAATGTTCTCCGGACTTGGTATGCTTGGTCACTAAATTCTTTCGCAGGCAGTGCAATTGCCCATATGGGAGCAATGCAAACAACAACCCAGCTGACAAGAGCCACAGATGCTCGGAAACATCCGGGGAAGTGCTTTGTCCTTGAAGCGCATCCTGTTGTCGACCATACCTCCGAGGTAGTTTTACGACTCATTTGCCTCCATTTTCTGTTCGCATACTCCAAGGGCTAACGGCTGTTAATTAAGGCAGCCTTAGACTTGGGATTGCCTAGTTCGAGACCAGATCATTCCAACCAATTTCATAACATCGTAACTGTGGCGGACTCTATCTCCTGATTTTGTTGACTGTTGTCACCAGTGATGTTTTCACCGAACTCCATCGTAAATTACGTTCCAAAAACGAAGTCAAAGGATCGTCTCTTGCCGCCCCCACCACCGGCGAAAATCTGTAGTGTAAAGCGCATTCGTAGTTATCATACCTAAGCCTCCTACTGTTCAGGTAGTTTGTCACTCTGTTCTGACAAACTGCGAGTATCTAATAATATACGACCAACTCGTTGAGCTAAAGCTCAATACTATACTTCATTGCCCCACATCATCGGTAGAACGCGAAAGCCATATGGAGGGTCTGACAGAGTTCAGTTTCCCTCCTCTTTGATGCGTTCCAGAAACTATGCTAAGGAAACAAACAGATGCGTTGGGGGATACGATGATGGCTCATCAGGTGATCCATTAGCCTTTTGGTAGCAACACCTAAAGTTAAAGCTTCGATATATTCCATATTGTGAGGAAGACCCACTGCTCTGGGCAGATTTCAATTGTTGCTTGGAAGACGCCCGGAATCGTCTTAACCGCTGCCTCAATTGTCTTATATGGGAATCCATCAGATGCAGGCGCTTTGTTGCCTTCTTCTTTCCTGAAAGCTTTGAAGAATTCCTCAAACGTAATTGTCCGAATGTGCTCCGTGTTGTTACCTTTTGCGTTTGAGTACATATATCGTTCTAAGCAGTCGTGGAGACTTATTGCCTTAAAGTTTGTTCATCATTAATCTCTATTCTGTTTCTGCAAATAATATCCAGACCTTCCGGCGATAGGTCCCTGAATTTCTTGACGGCTATGCTCTTGAGGGCGTCAAGAGTCTGAGGCTTGTTGACATAGACTCGTGACTTCAAAAAAAAACCCACAAAAAGAAGTCTGGGATGGTTAAATTGGGCAATCTTACCAAAATGAGAGATTGGGTGACCCGGAAATGTAGCCCTTCGAATTTCGGTTGTGGCTCGTCCAGTATGCACTGGTGCTCCATCCTTTTGGAACCATATGTTCTCCAATCCCAATTCATCCAATTGAGGAAGGAGAAAGTCGTTGAGCATGCCTCCGCAGCGCTCACATTAGTCGAAAAACTAGAGCACGGAGACACCTGCAGAGTAAACAGCACACCATGCAGTATCTTTGAGCAGGTGTAATGACTTCGCGGGTTAAACGTGGATTTTCGGTGCCCAAGAAGCGATAATTTTGCTTATTCACATATCCACCGAGATGGAAATAGGCCTCGTCGCTCATTATGATTTTCGATGAAAAATTGTCTTCCTCGTGATCGAGATTCAAGATAGCTTGAGCGTAGATTACACGCGCTCGGCAGTCAACAGCTAATAGCTGATGCACTGTCTGCACTTTGTAAGGGAACATCTTAAGACCCCTCTACACGATGGGCCAATGATGGCCATTCTAGTGGCCGATGAGTTGACTGTGCGACGATTGTGTCACATCCACACGTTGGCGACGTTCAATTTTGATTTTGCTGCAGGAGATTGAGGTTGAAGCTATCTCCACTGCGACAATAAATTTATTCAATTTATTTAATGAGTAGTGGGCGACGTGTTTACGCGTTCCGCCATCATTTGATATTTACTTTATCAACATGCTTTTGCATCGCAGGCGATACAGGGTAATACCATTGTTTAATAGGTTCGGCCGACTTCCTAATCTTGTGTTCGCCCAGCTTCGGCGACGTCCAGCTCTGAGATCTCGAGCATAGCGGTCATCGAGGCAAACGACTGTTGGCTCGAGAAACTCCACACTCGTGATTTTAAATCCGGGACGATTCCCGATAGTGCCCAAAAATCTGCACCAAGGATCACGGTGTGTGGTATCGCTGGGATAACGAGACATTCGATTAAAACGGACCGACTTTGTACTACTATTGGCAGAGACACAACCCCCACTACCACTCCGTTCGCTAAAGCGTCCGACCTAACCTCGTTTTTTTCTAAACTAATCCCTAAATCCTTAACTATTCTCCACCCTTCACCCCTATAATAGTGCGAGAAGCGACACTATCCAAAAGACTTAACATTCCTACACCGTAAATACTAACTCCTTCATATGGACGCCTATCGGACGTAAGCCAAATCCGGCTCCATCAACCGCCGCGACCTCGGATTCGGTGGCGGAGCAAACGTTTCCACGTTGGCCCCCACCGTCTCCAACCTTTGACCCAATCTTACCAAATCTGCAGCACACTTCGGGTCTGCCAGCCCAAGTTGTTGCTGGTAAAAGGGGGCCAGGTTCCATTGAATGATGGCAAGCTTTCGCCGCTCCGTTAGCGGTTCCGAAAGCCTGCCAAACATATTTTGCACTACCGCCACATATGCCCCTATCGACTCACTACTTCCCTGGGTACGATGCTTTATCTCCTCCAGCAGGAGATCATCATAGTTGGGGGGAAAAAACTCCAGTTTCAATTCCGCCACCAACTCTTGCCAAGATGAGACCGACAACCTAATAGCCCTAAACCAAATAAGCGCCTTCCCTGAAAAAAGTTGTACAGGAGACCTAAACAGCTGAGCTTCAGTCACCCCTCGCGCTTGACTGAGCTGGCCAATTGGCCAATCCAGGCCAATGTCATAAGCATAAGCCAATCATACGCCATCACCCCCTCTACACGATGTGGCCAACACGTAGAGGAGCCTTTACAGTATGCCGTATTGTGAATATTTGGTCCAAGGGTGGATACTCTTGGCCTGCCACCAGATTAATATGGACGTATCAGGTTGTTGACAAACAGCTTCAGGCGTTCACACAATATGGCAGATAAGATATTGTATGCGATGTTAAGGAGACTGAAACAATGTTGAGGTTCCATGCATCGGGCATACTTTCGTCTGACCATATTTTACCAAGTCATCGCCTGCAGCTTTGAAGAGCTCGGCAGTCAGGCCATCCGCTTCAGCAGCTTTGTTGGACTTAAGGGTTGATATTTGTATCTTCACTTCATCCAGGTCTTCATCATCCATGTTAAAAAGTTCATTCTGCCTGACAGCGATATTTGGTTCGTCACCACTTTTGTACAGTCTAAGGAAAAAAACAAAAAAAAGAATGTGGCACTGGCAGCCCGGTATGGGCCATAGCATAGCTTCTTGACACTCATTTGTGTTGCTCATGTTCTCATTTTTGTCACATCTGACCGGGGCCTACGGTTTATCGCCGAGTCCGAACGGCACTCCTTAGAAGCTTTATCGCAGGCAATTTTACTTTCGGGAGTTTGCCATTGCCCGCCGAAAGGATGATGGCGATTTGAAAAATTGTTGGTGACCCAGCCAGGAATTGAACCCAGACTCTCTGCGTGATAGTCCATATATCTTGCTTAGGAGCATGTGCTTGCCGGTATTCATTATCAAACCGGGAGTTTTGTTGTGGTGGTCAAGTGAAAGCCAGCACATCAGAAGCGGCATCTCTGAGGGCTTTCTGGCAGTGTTGGTACTAGTCTTCGATGCATGATACTGGTGGCAACTCGATCAGAAAATAATTTGGCGATCTCTTGCGATCGAAGCCGCCTCACGTCGAAATCCCTCACATTATTAGCTTGTCCTGGTCTCGGAAATGCATACCGGCCAGAGCTCCAAATATGTGGGAGTAGCTAATCTAAGGTCTCATTTGTTCCGGGATTTTTCTTACATCTGGGGAATTCATTCGCTGTTTCGTTTATAGTGCTGCTATCATCGTCAGCTGGCCAGCACTAGCGCTTATAAGTTTAGCAAGTCGAGTCCGGATGGATATCGAACAGCACCCGATAGTTATCACTTGGAGTTAAAATAAGCACAAGTGATGCGTAGAAAACAGTTGCAACACTGAATATCGCCTGGTTGACATGTCTCAGTGCCTACCCACAATTTTATGAAGTATGGCTGTTGGAGGAATGACTCAAAGATGATTGGCTATAGTAGATCATTCGGTCACAATGCTCCGGTCCGCAGAGTCTTCGAATCTAACCCGGAGGAAAAATACAACAGAGAAGGACCTTAACTTAGGTGGCGCGGATAAGTAGAAGGGAACCTAAACCGCCTTGGAGTAAGCAACTCGAGGCAATTAGCCAAAGACAGCACTAACTAAGGAGGATTGTTAGTTGAGTCCCAGTACACCCCAATTTGTAGCGCTCCGAAAGCTGGTTATCAAGTAAGTTACACTTTTGGTTTTACCTATACTTAAGTCCATGGTTTGTGCGTCTTCTTCTTTTTTTTCGTGCTGTTCTGAGATAATTTAAGCAAGCCTCTGCTTAAGGGCAATTTTACAATTTTCCCCCTACATGCAACATTTGAGAATAAGTAAATTGTTGCAGATATTTGTACAGAATCTGAAACTGTTAACCACAACTTAACTCCGTTTGTGGTAAGTGCAGCAATGCAAGCAATCATCAACGCGGTTTCTCAAACCGCCCCGATCTAATGTCAACAAATCCAGTTATCTGGCACCAGAGAAAGACCTGAGCTCCAGAGTAAATCAATCCACTTGCATCTAGTTCGTTTCATTAACTTTAACATTTACTAATTATTTTGTATCAACACATTTGCCAGCGTTCTTCACCGCTATCACCACGACCATACTTAAGCTACACCATGAAAGCTGGAACTGCAGCTGTTTCTTGAAAATGTTAAATAAGAAGTGCGCAGCAAGCAGCAAGGAGCAAGCAACAAGAAGCAAGAAGTTCTGCTTTCGGATTAAATGACGTGTGCAAAACACTTGGGTTGGTTTTCAGCTCTGGTTGCACCATGATCACATGATCACTCCATCGGCTCCCGTGAAATCGATTTTCGCGTTAAATACCGATTTATCGACTTGCATCGATTTTTATGGTTATGTAAGAACAACTTGTTAGATACATTGTCATCTTTGTTGTTCTCGTATCTCAATAGTCTGTTGGTGTTGCTTTATTCGATTTACAATAAACTGGAGCTTTCTTGTACGAGTACTTGGGAATCAATTGAATTTCTTTGATTTGTTTGTGGTCTGGTGGTCTGACGGGCTGCTCCCCCCTTCCGATCTCAGGTAACGCAATTAAAAAAGAAAAAAAAATTAAATCATCCATCGTCGGTGATGGTGACGATTTATTTAATTCGTTGCACAAACAGAGGGGTAAGCAGTATTATAGTCTTGATGTAGACTCGATTTCGTTCTGTGCGAACTGAGCACATTATCTTGTGATGCAACTTTGGCGGCTTTCAAAACCATTAAGTTTGGATCATATACCGAATGCAGCTAAATTAGCAAATACTGTGATTATTACTAATTTCAAACGATGTTCAAGTAATGTTGCGGTACGGTTTCGCATTGATATTGAATTATGGCTAACGTGGGGGGGTATGTCTTGCAAAGAGTTGCGGATACGCCCTGCAGTTAATGGTGGTGATGTGAATTTTTCTTAAAAATTATTTGTTTTGGAAATAAGATGAAGAAATCGATAAACAATTTAGAGAAATTTCTGACTACCATTCAACTAGATACATATCTTTGAAAGCAAACCATTCGACTGGAAATCCTTATCCATTTCCGACTTATTTACTTATTTACATAGCAGTTCGGGGTGAATCTGGGCCTACACTGACAAACTGCTTCAGTTAAGTTTTTTTTGGTTTTTTTTTTACAAAAAGGAGCGCGCGGTCAATGGCTTTTTAGCGCCCTTAAAATGATTCTATACAGTGCGGGCGATTGAAAATAAAGGAGAAAAAGAGGTACCGCTGTAGGTTGGTTTTGAAAGTTTGAAGGTTGTAATGGCCAGGAAATGAAGAGCTCGACAGGGCTATTTATGAGTAAACCGTTCGGCTTAGGAAATAACGATATTTCAGGGTACGCCCAAAAGAGGTTTTTACGGTGTACTGATAGGCATTCATAGATGAGTGTTACGGTTGGAGGTTCTGAGAAACTAAAAGCTACCGGCAATTCTTGGGGAGCATTGACGGTGAAAATAGCTATAAAACAAGGTGAGGCAGGAAACATTACATCGGTGGTCGAGGATATCAATCGACTGTGTAATATTGGCATCACCTATAAGTTTTGTCGCAAGGTTTTGAATCTTATCTAGTAAACATAAAGTAGTCTTGGGGGCATTTGGTCAGATATGAGCATTGTACCCCAATTTCTGGGCGGATGAAAGTCTTTTATGTTGAAGCCAGATCAGAGGGTAAGAAGTATTTCTTAAATCGCTTGCGGAAACCTAGGGATTTCGCAGCATCTTTCAATCGTAAGTTTTTAATGAAACGCATACTAAGAATGGAAAATTTTTCGGTTTTAACGGTGCATTAGCTGACAGTTTATCTGTGTTTCTATCATCTGGGAAAGAATAACGTAAGTGCAATGTGGGTGGAGGAAGAAGATGATTCGCCTTTTTCAGGGAGGAGCTCGACAAATACTGCTCCTATCAACTCGCGAAGAGTCCTATAGAGTAGGATTGATTTAAAGGCTAACGCTGTGATTTTGCCATATTAGAAAAACCTCTCCAGAAGAAGGACCAGCGGATTTGTGAATGCTAAGATCTTTAAGTACACTTGCTACTACACAAGTCTGCTCGTCCCATTTGAAGTACTCAAGTGGTAGGCGAAGACAAAGCGCAATCTGGCAGCAAAATGGGCTGCAATCAGATTGGCTTTGTCCCAAGAGCTCACAGCTGAGATTTTATTATAAATGAGCTTTGGACAGAATTTTGCGGTCATTCCTGGCTAGTTTAAATATTTTTTGGTTTTCCTATGTCGGGTTGGTTTTATAAGACCGGAAAAACATTCTTCTAACCCTTACAGCTTCTTAATAGCTCGAGTCGTACCACGCCTTTTCTTTTGGTCTGATCTTTTTAATCCGAGGAACGATAAAGGATCTCATTCTAAGGAAATATTGTCTGTGATCATATCAGTAGCGGCATCCACGTCGTTATCAAAGAAACATAATGACCAGTTGAAATTTCTAAAGAAGGTCTAAAGTCCGCTCCAGTTGACTTTCTCGTATTGCCATACGGTTCTTTGAGGAGTCTTTTTTCTTTAACTATGGGGACAGTGTACGTTAAATAACCTGATATGACACAATGCTCAGACGAGCTTTAGGTGTACTTATCAGGGTGCGAAGTTAGAAACAAGTGTTGGCGGTATGAATGACTGGGTCAAGTTGTTTTTCCGCAGCAAAGATCTCAACGCACCATCCTTCGGGTGTTGTCTGTCCAGAATGTCAAAGCTATCAAGAATTGTGTATATTGAAATCGCCCGCAATAACGACTTTTGTATCAGGATACGGACTTCATTGTTGTAGAGTTTGTTAAGCGATATCACCACGCATGTAGATAGTGAAACCGTGATGAGAGAAAAATAATGGCACTTATTCGTAGCTAGGAAGCCTCAGATCAGAGTGATTTGAGAGGTGTGGGCGGGAATATACCTGTGTTTCACTTAGTGCCAAAATAACTCGCGTGTGGATGTACATAGTAAAATGATAACTTTTTCGCCCTGATATATTGGCGCAGTCTACTCTGAATTCCCGAGTAATACTCGTAATTGTAAACAAACACAAATACCAACACTACTAAGTACTCGTAAGACCGTGAAGTGAAAATTTGTTGTCATTGGTTTACCAATATTGATATTCTGTGTCCACTCATTTAAGGTTAGCTTGGTACCATGGTAAGGTCTTCCTCCGTTGCGCTATCCCTCTGGGCTAGATTCGAAGCCCGTCAATGCAAACGGGACATACTGTTTTCGAAGGATTTTTTTTTATCAAAACGACTTACGATATCTTCATTCGCTTTCGATAGAGCCAATGCTTCAGCATTAGTAGTTGTAAGACGTATTCAGTAGTACTCAAGTGCCTTCTTAGTCCAGAGGATCAGCGATTGACAAGAGCGATTCTTTGTTTTACTTTTACTGTGGTGTAATCGCAAAAGTTTACAGAATTTACAACAGATCCATATTCGACAAAGTCCTTTACTACCTCGGAGTTATAGCTGTCGGCTGTGACGTTCTGACCCTTGCCTACTCCTTCTCGGTGACAGCATGTACTACTACTACTGTAGGAAACTGAATACGAGTATTAACAAAAGGAATTCATTTATTTGGTACAAATTAAGGAAATAAAAATCAAAACAATGTGTGATACTGCGGCACTGCCTAGTGTGTTGACCGACGATCACTCAACTCTCCTCCTTGACTATTTTCTTCAGTTTTTATATCTTCCAGTTATCAAATCGGAGAAGGCATGTTTAATGATGATGGTGGTGATTGGTTATTGCTGATGGTTTCATTGTACAGTGATTATGGTGTGATGTGACGTGTTTTCTACACTACTAAGTGCACAGACTTTTAAGAGATTGTACCTCCCGTGTTCACTTGTGAGTTTCGCACAATTCTTTTAAGAATTGTTGTTTAAGAAGGTTTCAAACTATTTTTGACATCAAATGTCTCTCGGTTAAGTCATTACCGACTTTGACAAAGCAGCCAGCTTCTCAATCGTCAACGAACAGGTTGGGTACGGATGCCAATACTAGACATTTCTCAGTAAAGCTCGATGGTATAGATGGTGTCATAAGCGGCCTTAAGATCGATGAAAAGATAGTGGGTATCGATTTCTGGGATTTTTCCCAGGATCCACTGGAGTGTGAAGATTTCCTGGATTGTGGACATTTTTGGTATGGAACCACACTTTTGGCGGCCAATTAGGTTATTAACAAAGGATTTTAGGCGTTCACATAATATGGCAGCTAAGGTCTTGTATGCGATGTTGAGGAGACTTATACATTTATTATTGGCTCAGTTTGGGGTCTCATTTTTGTAGATCGAGAATTTGATACTAAGATACAACTTGTCAGGCATACACTCTTTTGACCAGCTCTGTGAAATGAGTTAGTGTACGCTCTCTCACAAAATGACTTTTGACTACCATCGTTTAAGTTAAGGATCTGTTCTTTCTGATGGCGGCGTAATAAAATGTGCAGGGAAAGTTTTTCCATGTTCCCACTATCGACGACTGTGACTCTACTACTTCTTCTGTTTGGGTTTCCTTTCCTTGACACTCATTCCTAAAGTGAACCTCTCAATATTTTCGATCGCTGGAATTTGGTGTACTTTTCCTTTTCGCCTCTTCTGTTTGCTTGGTCATGAGCGGTTCTCATCCTTCGCTGTTACACCACTTTGTATGCTTCGTAGTAAGTTACTCGTACATGTGTTTGCCGTCAAACCAGAGACTTCTTGTTTGTGGTTGGGCGAAACCCAGCACATAAGTCGCGGCATGGGCATCGAAGCCATTGGTCTTCGGTACTTGATGCGTGCACCATAGAAGGTATTGCGGAATTTAGGGACATTCGTTCGGTGAAGATTCTGGCGATCTCTTGATATTGCAGCTTTTCTACTTTATAACTTTTCATAGTATTTCTTCTTTGTTTTGACGATCGGGAAATCCGAGTTCACACATTGGCTACAACGAGGTCGTAAACGTCCAGAAGAGACATGCCTTATGTCTATCGCAACATGATCAATTTGATATAGCAGTTCATGAATCGGAGACCACAATGTCTCCTTATGAATAAAGATTGGGAAAACGTGTGCTTGCTATAATGATGTTTCGTCCTGTTACAAAGTCAATAAAGTTGCGTACCAACTCTCCTAACAAAGAGGTCTTCCTTTTCTGCTCTGGTGTTAAAATCATCATGGTCATAGATTTTGTCGAACAATTCGTAAAACATTATCGGGTGGCGTCGTGCTTGGGTGCATATTAGGCTTATGTTAGCGAATTTAGCTTTGATCCGTATTGTCATAAGACGCTCTCACACGTGTTCAAAGCTCAAAATTTCTTGCCTATAGCAATTTTATTGACAGCACGATTTATAGCAAATTTAATGTATATTTTCCCAATAGCAAACGTTACGACAATTACGAAGCAAGGCAGTTTGACCTAAAAGATCTACTTTCCGAATGAAATTAACACAGCAACCAGCAGAGAAATTCTTTAGTTCATTGCGTTCGAATTATTTCTTAGAGAAAATCTTCCGCCTAATTCCACTGAGGGCTGGATATTTACATAAAATAGGCTCAGCTATTTCGTGTTCTTCACGACAAAGTCGGCACTCCAAAGAGTTGACTAGTTGCACTTTGTTGAGGTGATATCTTCAACCGTGATGTCCTGTAAGCTATCATACTAAGTTTGTAATACTCGTATTATGCCGACTTAGATTTATACGTTTTGCTTGTCTTAGACCTGAGTTATTCTCCCAATAGAAAATGCAAAACTCGGGTGCTCCCAGCTAATAATAGTTAAATTGACTACTGATGTAGGGGTGCAGCATAAGATTTCGGATCGACTGAAGGGAGTTTCTAAGCCCTTTCTGGTCAGTCAGTCAATGCCCTCATGACCGGGAACTCATCATAGTTTGGTTTTGTCCTAAAACTTAGTTTTTGGATGGTTTTGAACCAGTACATGACTGATTTGGAGTCAATAGTATGCGTGCTAAGGGCATGTATAGCTGCTCCGCTGTCTGTGGATATGTGGATGTTTGCGCCTTTTATACGAGAGTTGTTAACATAGTTGGCACATTCTTGAATGGCGTTGAGGTCTGCCTAAAATACACTGGGGCTTTTGCTTACTGCTAATCTGATATTTAGGTTTGGTCCATGTGTACCAGCTCCCACTCCCGATTCTATTTTAGAACCATCCGTAAGCCATTTTATGCTATTTTGGCTGCTTGGTGGGTTCTTGCTAATCCATGCTTTCTGTAGAGAATCCTTTAAGACAGCTCAATGTTGCTTGAAGCATTTTAGAGAGCAGGGTCCTTAGATCCGGATCATCGCTAGGACTTAACTCTGTGATTTATACCAGTCTTCCTGAGCAGCGTAATGCCACTTTGTTTGTATAGACGTGTATGGAGGTTAATCCTATCATTGCTTCTATACCAGATGTGGGGCAGATCCGAAAGGCTCCGGAAATACTCAGACATGCAAGACTCTTTATTCTTTTGAGCTTTCAAATAGCCGTCTTTGTGTGGCCTAAGCCCACCATACTATATAGGTAGAAGCATATATTATGATGGATTTGACCATCATTGTGCAAATCCAGTAAGTGATCTTTGGAGAGATCCTCGATGTGTTTCCATAGATGCGACGGCAGGCCCACAAATTATTGGTTGTTTCAGGTATTTCGTTGTTTAAGTGAGAGTTTCAATTTAGCATTTTATCCACGATCACTCCCAGATATTTGACTTCGTCGGAGTACTCAACGATTGTGTCGTTAAGTGAACCTATACGGGGGCTTAAATTTTCCTTCTATTACAGGGAACTATGGCAGCCATAAATCCAAATGGATTTATGGAGATGTTAGCCCTAGTGCATTAGTCTAGGGCATACGTGCAGTAACTTCATTAGCCTCTCTGCCGCTTATGATGATGTCTAAGTCATCGGCATAACCAATTATATTGTAGCCGCTTTATTTTTGCAGCAAATCATCAATGAGCAAAGGCCACAGAAGCGGCGATAGTAAGCCTGATATTAATACCGAAGTCAGCCCTGATGAAGAAGTAATCTTCCGACCTTCAAGTATCGCTTTGACCCTGTTAATAGTGGGTTGATGAATACTTTTATGGAACAAAGCATTTGATATACTGTCAAATTCCGTATTGTCAAACGCACATTCGATGTCCAGAAACGCACAGAGTGGAATTTGCTTACTACGGAAGGAACTGTCAGCTTCAGCAGAGCACTTTCTGTCGATCTGCCTTTCTGATACTTGTATTGACACGAGTGCAGAGTCAAGCTTTTTTCTAAGATTTTTCCGATATAAACGTCAATAACACTTTCCATTGTTTTTAGATAAAACTATGTCAAGCTCGTAGATAGCTCACTAGACTTGTTGCCTGGTTTCGAAATAAATTGAACGTAAACTTCCCTCCAAGTGATTGATATGTAACCCCAGTTGATGCCGGACTTAAAAGGACAATTAGTGTAGATACGAGTATAAAGAAGTTAAAACTTTTTTGTAGCACATCTGGAAAAATGCCGTCTGTACCTGGTCCGTTGTATGGCTTAAATGAGTTGGTAGCCCCCTTAACCATGTCCGGTCTGCAAAGTTGTTATTTACTGTATCTTTCTGCTGATTACGTCTTCTTGAAGGCCGACGATCAACGATATCTGAACGGAAGTTGCAGTCGCCAATACTTAGTAGTAGAAAACCCTACATCCATATGATATAACCCGGAGGGGATCTAATTCAATCTGGAATTCAATTGCTCTGTCTCCACACTGTGTGTGCTATCTAAGGTACGAATGTATGTACGAGTATACTCGGGACTATATGTTTTTTTTTTATAACAAGCGCGCACTCAAGGGGTTGTTAGTACCCTTAAAATTATTGCACACAGCGCGGGCGATGGAAAGTAAGGAAGGAAAGAAAGAGAGGTATCGATGTACGTTGGTCTTGAATGTTTGGAGTTTGTAATGCCTAGGAAATGAAATGACTAGAGGGTGTACTGATGAGCATTCATGGCGAGACGGGTGTTACGGCTGGAGGTTTGAAGGGGCGGAATGCTACTGGCAGTTTCTGAGGAGCACTGATTTCACCACCACCAATAGCGATAGAATAGGGTGGAGACAGGAGATATTACGTCAGTGGTCGAGGGTGTCAATCGACTGGGTAATATTAGCATCACCTATAAGCTTTATCGCACGGTTTCGAATCCTATCTAGTAGGCCCAAAGAAGTTTTGGGGGCACCTGATCAAATGTGAGCATTGCACTCTAATTTTGGGCGGATGAAAGCCTTATATATTGAAGTCACATCAGGGGGGGTGAAATATTTCTTACATCGCTTGCGGCAACCTAGGGATTTCGCAGTATTTTTGGCGACTTCGAATATGTGGTCATTCCAACGTAAGTTGTCATTGACACTCATACCGAGAATGGAAAGTTTTTCAATTTCAACGATGCAAGTTCGATTCATGGATAATGGCTGGGTGTTTGAATTTCGCTTTAGCGACAGCAGACAGCATTGCGTTGTCGATCCACTCTGTTGATAGTTCCCCAATTGGTTATGCTGTTAATATCGGAATTTTATGAGCTTAACATACACTGCCGTTCTCGGTCTACAGCCGAAGAGCAGGGACGTGAGTCCGGGAACGAATATAAAAACCAGCGAGTACTGTCGTCAACAAAGGAGTAAATTGGATTAAAAGTAGCAGACAAGAGATCATTGATGAAAATAAGGGAGTGTCGGAGACAGAATGGAGCCCTAGGGCACACCAGCATTTATTTTGTGAATATCAGACTTGAAACCATCTAAGACAACCTGAACTGATCATTCCCATTTATCAGCTTTTCCATGAATTTGGAACGGACGTAAGTGCAATGGATCTATAAGAGAAGAGAGAAGAAGATTCCCCTTTTTTTAGTGGAAAAGCTTACGCAGTGGTTTTGCCAGCTTAGAAGAACACCTCTTCAGAAGAAGGGGATCTATACCATCTAGACCAGCGGATTTGTGGATGTTAAGATCTTTTTTTTGTCTTACGCCTTACGCACCATAAGGAGATCTGCTGGCGTTGTCCATCCCCGTGTGTCCGGCTCTCTCCGCATGCTTTCGGATCATATGGACTAAAACTCCTTCCAACCCTATGGCTTCTGACACAACCCCCTGGGACCGCTCTTCGCATTACTTCAAGGGGCTGTGATCCCTTTCAGGTTTACGTGCTTTCCCGGTATTGTTCGTCTTCTCTTTTCTTTCTTCTGAGAATGTCTTCCACAAACTGGTAAATTCTTCCCCAGTTCAGGTCACTCGTCAGCATTTTAGCCACTATGTTTTCTGGGTTGAAGGCAACAATGCTGTTTTCCAGTGCTGTGCGTTTCCGTGTCTGGTGATGAACTGGATGACGAAGTAGTTGACCTCACCTTGTTTCCGGTCTTTCCACTCAGCCACATTTCATATCAGCCTCGCTGTCCACCTTCCTCTGTTTTCCGAGATCCAGCGCTCTTGCCACTTCTGTATCGTTTGCTGCTCTGCTTGATCGATTGCCGCTTCCAATCCGATTTCCGCCTTGTTTTCGTGGACGTACTTCTTTTGTGCCGCTAGGAAATCGATGAAAGTCACTCCTGCAACTACAAGGACGGCTGGTTCCGATACCGTTCGGTAAGAGCTAGACGCGTCTTTGCACTGGCGCCATCTGCTTCCGGTACTTTTGTTGTCAAAGCGCGTCTGCCCAGATCTCACTTCCATATAGGAGAATGGCATGCGTTTGTTGCGGTAAATTTTCCCGCAACAAGGTTTACCCTCTTCCCTGTTATTGTCCCTTCGTTCCCTCTTTTCTTTGAGTGGAAAGACCGAGCTCTGGCGGAGGTGGAGGGCAGCCATGGTCCCATCAGCCATTGGCCCACCGACCACAGACCTCGGAAAGAACCCACATAGGTATACGGGCGGTTATCCTCAGAGGAGGACGAGGTGGTTCGGTTGGTGAAGCCCTAAGGACGGTAGGGAGACTTACGACGAACCAGGAGCCCAGGGTGCGACAGGAGGTCCACCAAGATCACCGTTGTCGGAGCCCGTAGGCTAGACGGGAGACTCGCAACGGGCTGCACCAGACAGGACGTCTGAAAGTCATCGACGGGTGGGGACGGACGGTCCTTGTAAGCCAGACACCCCAACACGATGATGACGGGTGGGGGAGGACGATCCCCGGAGCTTACACCCCAACGAAAGCCAAGTTATATAAAGGCTTGAGGACTCCCACATCTTGCCATCGATGTGGAGACAAGAAGCATCACATCTCGTAATCGATGTGGATGCTAACGTTGAAATGTCTAAGGGGAAAGAGATGACGACCTCTTTTGTAGCTACACCCCCAACGTGGGAGCTACGGAGGAGCGACGGTGGTGTGCAGGCGGACGGCCAAGATAATAAGACACATCCCAACGTCGCATCAACTTTAAAAGTCAGGTTCGATGGGTGAAGGGACGACGACCCCTTTCAAGCCAGCATCCCACCGATGGAGCACCAAGGGAGCAGCAGAGGCTGTAGGCGGACGGCCAAGTTACTAGGCAGCTTCCGACGAGGGAATGTACCAACATAAACAAGAACAATAACAGTAACCACAAACAATAACAACAACCAGCGATAACAAATAATAGTAATAACAATAATAATAAGCAACAATAATAAACAACAACATCATATAAACAATAACATTAACATAATAACAAAATAAAAATCACAACAAAGTACCAGGCGGGCAGAAGGGCCCACAACATAAACAAACAACGAAACGAAAACTAAAACTAAAGAAAACAAAATAAAATACGTAATTGTAAGGAATGACCCGCTATTGGTTAGTCCCCCCATTCCCCCCAAATCTGAACGCCGATCCACTGGAGTAAGTAGGGACCCGGGGTATATTAGCACAAAGGCACATATACTTAGCTTTGTTTGGGGCGGCGGTTTAGAGAATGGCTAAACCGGGGTATAATCAGATTAGGATTATACCCCACACAACCTTCTTCCTTCGTCCCAACACTCCAGTGACCTTCGATCATACTTTCTTTCTCCTTCGCGTTTGTTGTTGTTTTGGAATTTTGTTTAGTCGATGGGGGAAAAATTAACCGGGTATCAGCAATGAAAGAAACATTGCTTCTCGCAATTTTTTATTGACTTACAATGTCTAGGGCAATAGCTAGGCATAGCTAGGAGCCACAAGCTCTCATAAACTCGCTCAGTGGGGTTCCCAGTTATCACTGGAAGCGGGAGAGAACTCAGTGTCTGAGGAGTTTAGAATGAGAGCAAACAATTGGAAACAATTGGAATGTGTGAGAGGCCTAGTTGGACACGGGAGCACACACTAGCAAAGTTGCTAGTCGTGTAGCTGGAAACCCCGTTGTTGGGTCCACTAGAGCTAAATGCATGTGTGAGTGAGTGTGGGTGAGAATGAGTGCGTAAATCTGGCGAGAGTTTGTGGAAGAAAAAAAGAACTGGAAGGCACTTTTGTGACGACCAGCAAATTCCGAGGGTCAGCGAGAGTTTTTGTGCGAATAATTTTTTTTTTGTTAAATTGCAATAAGCAATCTTTCTTTAAAAAAAAAAAAAAAAAAGTAGAGTAACGTAGATTTTCAGAAAATCCTAAAATAGAACCGCGAGTGTGAGATAGTTTATCCTGGTGGGAAGAGGAAAAAGTGAGGAGAAAAAGGGAGGATAAGGAGAAAGGAAGTGGATTGAGATAGGAAAAGGAGCAGCAGGACGATAGGTCAGGATAGGTCGCAGGAACCGCCAGGAACACAAAACCAGTTAAGTATAGTGCAGCGAAGTGCAGTGCAGTAGAGCAATCGTTTTGTTTTTTAATTGAACAGTAAAGACTCCGGTAGGCCGCGCGTGCGAAGTAATCTCGAGAAAAGACGAGACACGCGACCCGTTAACTAGGTTTTTTTTCATTCGGGACTTTTAAAATAGCGGGTCACTCTAGCGACGAGTGTACCGCTACGTAAATTTTAATAAAACGTCGTGCTCCAACGGAGCATTTATAACGTTGTAGAAAACCCCATCTTTTCTTTTGTTGTTTCCGTTTTTTTTTTCGGGAAGTATTTTCTTTTTCTCTTTTGTCGGTTTCGTGATTTTCCCAAAAAAAAAAAAATCACGTGGCGCTCAACGGTTTTTTTGTGATTTTGATTCCCAGGTTTAGCTGCCATCAAAGCGCTACGTGTGGGTAAATCGGACCCAGTATTGGAACAGTTGGTTCCAAAGTTATTTTTGATTCGGGGCAACTGGGATTGTTGCCGGGGATAACACGTTGTCGACATTAATAGCCTGCGCTTACTTGGCGTTGGGCCACCTATGTTCGCCATTAATCTACTGAGTGATGTTGTAACTCTAGAGGCTCTTTCCGCTGCGTGCTTTAGATGTTAAGATCTTTAAGTACTCTTGCTACTACACGAGTGCGAAAATGTTTACGTTCCATTGAAGATTCAACCCACTCAAGTGTAGGCGGAGACAAAGCACAATCTAGAAGCGTTGAGCTGGCCGCAAAGTGCGCAGCAAACTGACTGTGGAATGTCATTGTAAATGAGCGCTGGGATGAACGATGAGGCAGAATTTCTGATGTTTTTGACTAACGACAAACAATTTTTACTACCTTTGGGACATTGTAGTATTTTTTGCCTCAGTTTTTGGTCGTATGTAATTCACACGCTTAAGAAGGATGTTTCGATCATTCCTGACTCGTTTGAGTTTTTTCCGGTTTTCCTCTGTGGGGTTGGTCTTATAGGACAGAAAAAAACATTTTCCCCAATAGCTCGAGCCATACCACGCCTTTTCCTTTGGTCTGATACTCTCTATTCGGTGATGGATAAAGGATCTCATTCCAAAGAGAATAGTGTCTGTGATCATATCAGAAACAGCATCCACTTCGTTATCGAGGTAGCACAACGACCAGTTAAAATTCCGAAAGAAGGTGTTAGGTCCGCTCCAATTGGCTTCCTCATATTGCCATACTGTTCTTTAATGCTGATGATATTTGTCTAGTTTGACAGAGAAGATTCGACTCACCAAAATGTATTTTATTTGCAATCAAACGTTAAAAGGCCACAAAGTTGGTTACATATCTGTTTGCTAAAGTCCAGAATATACCTATTTATTGAATTTTTATCTTAGAAGTCATCGTCATCACCTGCATTGAAACATCCTTGTCAAAGGTTTATATATATATATAAAAAAAAAAAACCAAAACTGATGTCCTAACTGATAACCAATTTTCCTTCGGTTGTTTGTTATAAGGTCTCTCGAAAGCATTCTGTTTGTGAAATCTCCATCTATATCCGTACATCGTATCCGCATCAAATCATTTATCAATAATAACCTCGCATATGCTCTATTAATTAAGAATCATTTCGAATGCCATACCAAACTGTCAAAGTGATAATTCCACCAAAAATAAACGAGATACTCTCATACCATATTCGTAAAGGTTCAGGCGTGATTGTGTGAGTACGTTGACACATACCTTTCGCTATAAAACTACCGAGAGACGAAAATAATCAATCAATCGGCCACGGCCGTCCAAATCTTAAACCATGACAAATGGCCAATTCAAGAAAATGTTTCAATTTCACAGTCGCACTACCATAAGTTGGATGAGACCACGTCTCTCATGACAATCCCGTCGTGTCCCGCGTTCAAACCTGCGATGGGTTAGGACATTCGCTCTTACTCGTATAGTGAATGGTGATGGTGACGAGAATTTACGGGCGCACTGCATGAACCAAAGATCGAATGTTGGGGAATGTATTGATATAAACAGTGCCGACTGACCATCAATCATATCGAGCGTCCAATGCGCGTTGTTCCAATATACAAGTCAATTAAGGCAAAGGATCGAAATATCTACCAAATGCCGATAGTGGACAGGACACCACCACGAAGTTGTCGGCAAAAAAAAAAAGTAAAAAAACTCTATATATGAGTATACATGTGCACTGGTGCTTATACCCATATCCAAACCTATATTCGTAGTCATACCTTTACCCGTGGCCAATACACATCACATATCCGTATAAGGGGCAACGACAATGAACGATGATAATTGAATTGCGGGGCCTACACACTACAAAATGTCAATCGAAATGTCATTTGTCATTTGTTTTACGGATATCGCCGATTGTGGTAATGCGATATTGGCTGCACTTGGTTCTTATGAAAACGCAATGCTCTAGCAATGCATTGCTGGTTACTGGTACTCTTACTCGTACCGGTACCAATAGCAATACTGGGCACTGGTATCCGTGATGTCGCCCACGCAATCCGACAGAAACACATTTTTTTTTTTCTGTTTTGTTTGGTTTTGTCATTTTATGATCTAAGTAAGGATTTGTAGTTATTTATTAGAGTTGTGCATTTGTGTTTGGATTCGTTATGTTACGTGGGCCTTTTTGTACGTACCTACAAGAAGTTTTGGGCGGTTCCGCCACCTACTCCTACCCAAGAGTCGTTCGAGTATTATGTAGAATTTCATCGATTCTATAGGATAGTGATTGGTAATGACTCTTCTCCAAAATCCATTCCCAGATAAGAGTCATCTGGCCTAAGTTGAGCAAACACAATATAAGCGCGGCGATGTAGTTCAGTTCATAATTCATGCGCTCAATTCTTCAGCTTTACACCGAAAATCTGCAAAAAGACAAACCTTAGGAAGTATCTCACTCTTTTGCCGTTTTGAATCGGCAGGAAAGTCATACAATTGTTGGATAGGCTAGGCCTTGGTACACGTTTTGTTGTTTTTTAAAATGTAGAGCTGGCTTAGATTGTAAACATTAACTAGTATTGCTGAAGCCATGTGCGATAGTTCGCCTGGTTTCTCTTTTCAACTCAATCCCTAGCTTAAGCAAATGATGGTCACGAGAATAGGAACTAGAGTATTAGGGCAGGTATTATGTCATATCATTAAGCCACAGATTCACGAAAATAAGATGAGTCTAAGGACTACTGTTAAACTTGTCATAGTGCGTTACAACCTTCTTCGTCTATAATCGAGACAAGTCAACAGAAAAAGTTCAATCCTTACACTAAACTGCAGCATAACTGAGCTATATGAATCGCTCCTGCCGAACTTGTTGCCAATTTTAACTTCATTCATTTACGAACATATATCGACTTATTCTGGAGTGAGGAACCTCCGACAGTCGAGTAGATATTTATAAAGTCTTCTAATAGCTGGTCGCCTATATATATCTCCAGTTCTATGCTGCCTATGGATAAGCATATCTTGGCAAGTGGTGGAGCTTATAATTATAGTGACAAGTGAGAGGTTTTCATAAAATGAAAAACCTTGGCATTGGAAATTTAGTTAGAAAGGGCTGACAGAGTCAAGGTTCACAAAATAGGGCAAAGGACTCCGGCGTACAATTTGATAGTAAAATACTGCTAGGTATATTAAACGATTGCGCTTTTATCAAATGCTACGTTTTCACATCCTTCGTACGCTTCTAGTCAAAAAGTTGCATCGTGTCGGAGAACTATAACATAGGCATTGAGAGGTGTCAACCTAGCGGTACCAAGTGTGTTTATTTTACCTACAAAGTGGTAACCATCGGAAAGCAGTCGATGTCAATCCGGACTCAAATTGCTTAACTAAACAGCCAAAACTAGTACCACTATAAACGGGACAGCAGATGAATTCCCCAGACGGAATCGGTATGGATTTCCAAGACTAAGCCAGGGTCTTGGAAATGAGATGATGGCTGCTGAGCCCTTAATAGACCAAAGATAGTGCTCACATTTAATAACGGGGTACTAGTTCTAGTCTAACCGATTCTCATCCTAGAAGAATCTTTAATGCAACTGGGCCTACAGGTTGGGGGAAATGCAACCGGCGTATTTGCCTGGCAATGAAAAAAAGCGAAAGTTACGAAGCAGAAAACAGGCTCGGATACGGAAGGATCTACTGTTTACAACCCGTGCAAACGATTTAAGGACAACGAACTTCGGATATGCACGTGGAATGTTAGGTTTACACTCACAATTGATTCCTGATCAATTAACCGTCAACCAGTTTACCACATTGCGATCGACGCAAGACTCCTCTAGTATTATGGATACACGAACTTTCATTTTCATTTTAAATGCATTTTTATTTCATTAATTCATTGATTCTTACATGCTAGACAAAAAACGCTTAAAAATTAGCTTAAATAACTTAAATCTATCTTATTGTAACTTACTGGCCCCATGCGGGCGCTCTAGGTTAAACATAATTCTTAGTCTAAATGTCTTTCGACGTTCCTTACAGTACTTTCTTTTATTTCATTAATTTAAAACTAAAACTAAGAATATAAATTTTATTAATTAAAAAACTTAGTGAATGGACTTTTTTTTTTTTTCTTTTTATAAAACTTATAAACTAAAACTTACAGACTACTTAAAAAATAAATCTTAAGCCTACTTAAGCTAACTTATTGCATTGTTTAAGCACTATTTCTTTTTTTGGTGTGGATTACCACTTTTATTAGAAGATGTTACCCATCTCTGTTGTTTTTATATTTTTTTTTGGTTTTTTTTTATAATTTTTACTCTTAACTACCTTAACCCTACCTACCCTATGTAAGCCGGCCACGGGTAAGTAGAATAAGGCTGACCAACTCTGCTCCCTAATGGAGCTACACTGCACTAGAGGAATTCGACGAGGAATTCCCCTTCTTCCGCAAGCCACCAGAATTGTTGGTGCTGCCGAGCAACATCCCTCATGTCGCGACTCCCTACCTAATCTGTCCTGGATCAGACCTTTCATGTCGAGGTAGAGGAAAGCTTGTGGAGGAATAAAGCCGTCAAAGCGAACTCTCTCGTGATACATATAATTGGGGTAGTAAGCCCCAGAGATCAAGTTGTTCGACGAGGTCATTGCTCTTGCAATGTGCCTTCGAATCAACTTAATAACAAAATTGTCCACTCGTATTAGGTTCGCCCTATTGTACAAGACCTCATTAGGATAGAATTTTATGTACTCCGACTCTGGTGTTCTGTATAAGCGATGACAAGCCCTAAGGCAAGCCCTCTCAAACACCCGAATCTTTTCCAAAAGACTTGCTCTCACGTTGAACCACACGGGACAACCAAATGTAAGCATAGGCCGAATAAGGGCCATGTAGCAGATCACCTTTACCCTCGCATCGAGTTGCCTGTTATAAAACAGTCTCTTTGTAAGGGCAAAAGCACCTTTGGCTCTGGCCAGAGCAACATTTATATGTTTGTTAAAATATAGATATTGATCCAGCCAGATCCCAAGGTATCTGACTACATTTTGACAAGCAAGTGGCTGCCCGTGTTGTCCCACGATCTGAAACTTTCGCCAATTCTTTCTGGTATCCGCAGAGGCCCCAGACAAAGGCATCCTAAACAGAATGGTTTCCGACTTCTGAAAGTTGATCTTCAACTTCCAGTCGTCGCAAGATTGTTTAATTATCGAAGTCACGTTGCAAAAGAATGTTTATAACCTCAATCTTTGGACCTGATCTATACGCGATTAAGTCGTCTGCGTACGCTATGGCATGGTGAAGTGAACCTATCAGATCACTTGTGTAAATGTTGAAAAGGATTGACAAAGTGACCGCACCTTGTTGCAGACTGTTTTTAATGTTGAATGTACCAGTAGAAGTCACATCGCCATTTTTCACGATGAACTGTCTATCTGTGAGCATATTGAAAAGAATATACAGCAGTGGTTTACTAATACCCAGTCTGTTCAACTTGTAGAAGAGTCCCTCTAACCATACGGTATCGAAAGCCTTCTCCAAATCAATCAGGCAGGCACCCGTGCACTGTTTCTTGGCTTTGTTCCATTGGATATCAGAAACCAGCTTAGACACGGCATGAATGACATCATGCCCCGTCTTGAAACCGAACTGATTATCCGGAACTATATTTCTGTCCTCAACCCATTTTGTCAGGACTCTATTGATGACTTTTTCGAAAACCTTACTGATGTTTGGAAGGAGACTGATCGACCGGAGATTCGCCGGATTGGAGGTGTCTTTATCCCTTTTGGGGATGGGATGTACCACCGCAGTTTTCCAATGCGCTGGATAATGTGCATTATTCATTGCATTGTTAAACAGGGTGGTATAAATGTCCACCGCTTCTAGTGGGAGATGTCGAAGCACAATGTTCGGTATTCCATCGGTTCCAACTGATTTCTTACTTCTAATTGTGTCGAAGATCGTTTGGAGTTCTTCCTTCGAGATGAACGGGGATAGTTCCCTTTCATTGGCGATGACATTATTTGCCATATTCTCGTCACTGAACTGGGTGAAACCCGAGTTCTCGATTCGCCAGCTCACTATTTCATTTCGAAGGAGAAATTGTGCACAAGGACTCGATTTTCCAAGTCGTGGTTCGGACCAATGATGTCATTTGTCTTGTACACTTCCTGGAAAGTCGCTCCTATAGCCTCGACCTTCTCCTGCGGATCTTCGATCACAAAGAAGTTGTCATCATCAATTGCTTCATTTGGATCTATGCCTACTGTTGAGAGTATGCGTTCATTGGCAGTCGTTCGGGCGATTTTAAGACATGAAAGGTCGTCTTGATCTTTCCTGCGAAAAATTTTATTTATTTGCGGGAACATATTCGGGTTGTTGGTGTTTACAGCCCGAATTTTATTGTTCCAATACAAACTTACAGAATGTTTGGAGGTTTTTGATCGACGACTTTAATATCATAATCTCCGGGTTGTGTCTGTCAGTAAACTGTCTGTACAAGGTCTTCAGTCTTGAGAGTAGTCTACTTTTATGTCGGTGAAGTGCGTCAATAGTTGCATTGCGGAATAGGTCTTCGTTGTCAGTATGTTGTTACCGTGGTATCGTTGTGTCCATTGTTCGTTTAATTGTCTCGTCCATTAGTTTTAGATATCTGTCAATCTCCTCGTTTGACAGATTTCTGTTGGACGGTGGATAGAGCGAATTCGAGGAGAGTGCTCTTGTCAGTGTCCTGGAGAAGTGTGTCCAACGCACTCTACTATAATTGTAGGAATGCCTTTGAACAAACTCATCCAATTCCGCAATTTCGTTCGGAACGGTTATTTCGGTAGTAAGACCGCAATGGTCACTGTCATACACAAAAGTGCGAAGATAGTTAACAGTTTGTTGGTTCGTACCTGTCAGTTGTATTCATGTGTCGAACAACAGGAGATCCAAATAGGAGCCGTGTCTGGGAAACGACGGACTATCCGTCGCCTTTAGGCCGAGCCGGCACATCAAACTGTGCTGACCCCACCAATTGAATAGCAGGTTCCCTCTAGTGTTTGGTGTATTATTTCCCCAATCGCTATGTTTGGCGTTGAAATCTCCGCCGATAATGAAGTAGTTTTCCTCCAATTCCAGTCTCAGAAATCGAAAAAGTGTCTCGAGCTCTGAGATGAATAGGGTGGATTGAGTAGCCTTAGATGCATAAACTGACACCATGTATAACCGCTTTCCACTGCGGAGAGGGATATACATGATGCATTCTTCAAGCACCTGAAACCTACGTACTACACGACTGTATATTCTTTTAAAACGTATGGCTTTCCTTACGAAGATTGCAACGCCTCCTCCTTGTATGGAGTTGGGTCGATCTCTTCGCATGATTTTATACCTTCTGTGCCTCATTTTGTATCTTTTGGTTAGCTTAGTTTCGCTAACCAAAAGCACATCAGGGGCTTGGTCTTTAAGCAACTGAAACAGTGTGGCTCTTTGCTCAATTCTAATCAGTGAATTAACATTCACTGCAAGGACCTTCAGGGTTTGCTCCGCCATGTACGTACCCATTACGACAGAAGGTGCGTTAGGCTCGGCAGCAGTGCGTATATTTGATCTACCCGCGTATCTTGCTCGGTAATTCGACGTTGCAGCTGAGCCATCTGCCCCTGGATAGAGAGCAAGATAGCTAGCATGTCATTTGCCGGTTCCGGTGCTCTAGGCGCTGGGGCCTGAGAAGCAACCTTCGATTGCTGTGCCGTATTTCCCCCACCTGCCGCCATTTGGGCGTAGGTAACCTGGGGAGTAACGGCTGGTGTTTGTGGTAGAACAGGTGGACGCTTAACTTCCACCTTTTGCTGCCGAGCCAAATTTACTCTATTTATGTACTGGAATTTGGGACAACCCCGATAGTTTGCGGTGTGTCCCGTGTTCTTACATAAGACGCAAGAGAGTTGGCTTTTTTTCTGACGCTCCATCCATACCCAGAGCGCATTCTTCAGACTTGTGGTTCTTACCGCACTTAACGCATCGAGGCTGCATTTCGCAGTTCGACGCGGCGTGCCCGATCCTTTGGCAGCGAACACATTGCAAAATGTTTTCGTGCCTTTTTACTTTTTCCCAGTGAACCACCTGTTAGTCTAGGACATTGATACTCCTTAGACGGCTTTCGGGACTGAGCTGCACCAGGAGCTTCCGTTTCTCCCTTTTGGCTCTGGCTGTGACGAACGGCTTAACCCCCACGAATTTAAGACCGTCAGACTCTTTCTCTTTGAGCAGTACGAGGAGCTCCTCCGGACTGAGGTTCTAACCCCCTCAGCAGCATAGTTTGCAGCTTTTCCCCCTTCGGGGTGAAGGAGAAGAACTCCGTCGTCGAATCCCTTAATAAATTCTTTATTTTGTGGTAGCGCTCCATTGTGTTGCAGTGGATCGCATGCCTATCTACACTAAGCCTCTTAACGAAAAAATTAGCGCCTATGGCCGACTTACATAATTCGATCGTGTCCTTGAGTTCCATCTTGAACGTATTTACGGGTGGAACCCTTTGTTTCTGCTGCTGCTGCGGTCTTTGTTGCTGTTTCTGTTGTTTCTGCTGTTGTTGTTGTTTTTGTTTCTGTTGCTGCTGTTGTTGTCGTTTCTGCTGCTGTTGTTGTTGTTGTTTCTGCTGCTGCTGTTGTTGTTGTTGTTGTTGCTTGTTTTTATTTGCTTGTATGTGCTTTTTTGGCTCTGACTTAGGCTGCTGCTTTTTATTTTGGCTTTCTTTGTCTGTTCGACATCTTGCTGCTGCTGTTGGGCAGGCTGGCTTTCTCTCTCCCTTCTTGCCATTTGTTTTTCCTTAATGGCAAGAACTCTTCGCTGCAGCTCCTTAATGCTATTGTTCAGAGCATTGACTTCGTCCTCTTCGTCTTCTGACTCCGAGGCTGCAAGCGATGCGAACGTATTGTCACCCCCCATGTAGTGGCCTTCACCACCGTCTGACACATATGGAAAGTCGTCATTGTCTGCAACTTCCCTCTTTCTACTTTGTTCTGCTGCCCTTGTTGATGTTATTGGCACCTCTTCCCTCGCTCTACCGGGCAGCTTCGGTAGACGTTGAAAGGGAAGGGCGCTTCACCAGGTTAGGAGTTGGTTTTGCTTTCCTCCTCCGTTTGGTTATTGCCTCTGGATGGGCCGCTATTACGGCTTGGTCATCGGATGACATTACGTCATCTACCGGTCCCGCTATTAGAATAGCGGACCGCTCTTTTTGGCTCATCGTCCGATCGTACTTTCTTATTGTTTGGTCTGGTTTCTGTTTTAATTTTAAAAATAAAAACTTCACTAAAAATTTTCGGGAATCGAACCCACGACCCCTGATTTCATCGTTCAACGGCACTACCACCTGGGCTACCGAAACACTCACTAACTGCTCTAACTGTCTATTTAAATTTTTACTATTTTTGTTTTTACTTTTACGAGTAGCCGAAACACGTTAATTCCTCGTGGAGGTCTATGAACACTGATGGATACACGAACGTTCCGAGAAGCCAACATCGACTTGGACCACACCTTGCTGTAGCAATCTAATACTGTGACGAATTTGGCGTCATTCGCTAGAGATCTTCAAATTCTTTTATGATCGAGTCTCTCTCAAGAGTCCCACTGTCTCCAGCAACAAGTTTCCAGACGAGTGGTAGCAGTGTCAAAATTCCATCAAAGATGTCGCTTCTAATAAGCTGGATTTCAATCGACTACTACGATGATACTCTTTTTTGACGACGAGTGCGAGCAAACACTGCAGCTAAGCGAGGTTCATAAAAAGCTGCGCTGCATTGAAGGACTAGAGCTACTCACAAGCTCTACAAACAGAAGAGAAGAGACGGACACCGTCTTCGCAGTAAGAAAAAGAAAGAGCATGAGAAGCAGGGTGTCGATAATATTGCGGGACGGTACTTCATCAATAAGATTCGAAAGTTTTACCAAAAGGTAAAAATGTCCGATGTTCATGAAAGGAGACTGTAAAATGCGCCAAATACAGTAGCATCAAACTTATTAACATCGCATACAAGATTTTATCTGCCGTATTTTGTAAATGCCTGAAGCCATTCATCAGCAACCTTACTGGTCTGCATCAGTGTGGCTTCAGATCAGGAGAGTCCACCATCTACCAAATATTCACACTACAGCAGATCTTTGAGAAAACCTTTGATACTCGTACACACAACATGTTTATCGATTTGAAGGCTCCCTATGAAATCATCTATAGGGACGAGCTATACATATGTATCTAGTTTTGTCATCCCTTCTAAGCTCATCAGTCTGTGCAGCATGGCGATAGAGAATGCACGTTGCTCCATCAAGATCGTAAATTAACTCGCCTAGACCCTGATGTCAAAATCGCATTTCAACAGGGCGATGCGCCCTGAGAGGCTGTCAACTAGAGACAACATCCAACACCGACGTCTCTGACAAAACATCTTCTAAAAATGTTTTTTTTTTTTTTTCACTCCACTTGGGAGCATAATGCTTCCACTTCGCATCTCCGTTTCACTCGGTTGGTTGCAGTTATCTTTACACTGTTCCACGTTAGGTTGAGTTTTCCTAGTTCCATGAGTATCTAACGCCATTCTAGTAATGCTGTCGGCTTTTTTGCTGATGGTATGTCCGATCAATTTCCATTTGCGTCTCTTAATCTGTATCACAATTGGTACCTCTCTTGTCATTTCCAACAGATCCAAGTTCCTGATGATGTTTAGCCAGAATATTCAACATATGGTACGGAGACATTCAGTTTTTGAAGAATACCTAAAGTCTCTGGATGATATTGTTGGAAATTAAATAGGTTTCGCTGCCATATATTACTACTGGCTGGACACATGAGTTAAATATTCTGGGCTTTGTGTTTCCGGAAATCTGGGAACTCCTCCATATAGGTCATAATTGGCCGAATGCTATCGGGTTTTCCAATAGGTACTTGACAACTTTGAATTTAATTTGTGAACGCACTCTTTCACTAATCATCAAACTGTCACTGTCAATTTATTCAGTAAACTCAACATTTTCATCATAGTAAAGTCCACGAACGTGCAACGTCTGTAAATTATAAAAAATTTTCCACCGAAATTCGGAGTCGGTGACTGCAACTTTAAGAGCGTTAATTCCAATTTTCGGTCGTAGTTCTCGCCCTAGTAGATAGGCAATAACAAGTTTAGTGCAAAAATTTGAGTCTACTCATTCGTTGTGTGATGTTGCCGTGGCAGTGAGACAACGGATTGGTCGAAGTATCGAAAATATCGCTGCCGTTCAGGCGTCCGTAGGAAACGATACAAATCAGTCAATTCCACGGCGTTCTCAAGAATTGGGCACGAACACCGATTATTTTTGGCCCAAATCGGAAGATATGGACTTGGACAACATGTGGTTTCAACAGGATGATGCCACAAGCCACACAGCACACGTTACAATCGATTTATTGAAGAATAAGTATGGTGAGCGTGTTATCTCAAGAAATGGACAAGTCGATTGGCCGCCTCGTTCGTGCGATTTAACGCCGCTTGACTATTTTCTGTGGGGGTAAGAGCTCAGAGCCAACATTGAACGCAAAATAGCGACCGTTTCGGCCAAAATGTGTGGCCGAGTCGTTGAAAATTGGTCTAACGAATCGACCGCTGCCGGACGTGCCCGCGGTGGCCATATGAACGAGGCCGAGTTCCATTCAAAAATGTTTTGATTGTACTTCAAGCCGATAATAAAGTTTTTGAAATATCTGAAATGTTTTGCGTTTTATTTAAAGTAAAGTTTGTTAAGTCCTTATTGGAAAACCCTTGACTACCTAGATAGCAGGAGCTATTTACGAGTACATATTCGACGGGGTTTCCTTCGATGGTAATGTCCTCTCTGTTGCAGGTGTTGATCCCCATGGCCTTAGTCTTCTGGATATTTATCTCCAATCCGGCGCATCGTGCTAATCTTGCGAGGTGTTCTAATTTGGCTTGGATGTCACTGAGCTTGTGTGATAGAAGACAAATATCGTCCACATAGTCTAAGTCCTCGAGTTGTCGTATGAGACTCCAAGTTATTCCAGTTGAGGTGAGAGTGGGCATCCTTGCCTTACTCCTGTATTTGTAGTAAAGGAGTCACTAATGACTCCACTATGCAGTACCGCGAGATCCGAATCTTCGTACATTGCCCTGATGATGTTAATGATTTATTGGTGTACTTCTTTCTTACCTAGTGCTCTCCATATTGTAACTATTTCGATGTTGTCAAAGGCCTTCTGGAAATCGATGAGCAGCAGGTAGAGAGATTCTATAGATTGCTCAACTATTATGCGCAGAGTGTTGGCTTGGTCAACGCAGCTTCCATGTGGGCGAAAGCCAGCCTTCATCTAGTTGATTTCCTTCGATTTTGTTTTGAAGTCTCCCTTGAGTGATTGTTGTAAGTATCTTGTATATGGAGTTAGGTAGAGTTGTTCCTTTCCAGTTGCTGCATTCTTTCACGTCGCCATTCTTTGGTAACTTCACGATTATGCCTTTCTTCCAAGATAAGCCGCAATGTAACCGCTATCAATTCAGACAAAGACACCAACAACAAGAATATTCCTTGCTAATCAGTGGTTCTTGAGATCTCGCCGACGCAGAGTCATGAACTTTCAGCCCTTCTCTGTATGCATAGTCAACGAACTGCTGATATACCTGGAATCGGGCGGTAGTAGAGTGGTTGCCTATACGTATGACGTTCCTACAGTCGGCTCAGGAAAGTACCTAAATATCTTTAAAGAACTCTTACAGCAATATCTTAACATAGAAATCTGTTGGGTGGATCAATGTGGACTAAGAGTAAACATCCACAAAACTTATTCCAAGAAATACACAATTCCCAATATAAACCATCCCTCAGTCAATGGAACCAGCTTACTTTTCTATCAGGAAACAAAACTTGAAAATCAATATTCAAAAACGGATAAGGAAGACTACAGTAGCCTATTCTCTTGAGCACAAAAGCCATCGGAAACAAATAGATCCTTCAATCTTGCACTATACACAAGCAATACTTTCGGTTATAAGACCTCAGAATGGTAACGTGGTGGACGGTTTCAGGCAATGTTATCAAAGTCCAAAGAAGAGCATACTATCATTCGCCTTAAAGCGGACAAAATAAAATATTTATCCAAAATAATAATATTCTCAACACAATACGAATGCCCCTTGAGAATATCGACTACATCGCAGCTGTGATTTGGCCAGGTCTTTCATGTAAGCATGTCCTCTAGATTTATCTGTGGGGAAGATGCTTTCATTGCCGTCAAGTCAATTCATTCCGATATGGATAGATCCAAAACTGAAAGCGAAATTGGTGGCAGTCTTTCCTGAGATTATGTGCAAGAGGTATTCACATTAGACTCAGACTCCACTAAGGAGCTTACTTGCTTACTAACTTAGTGTGCTTTGCCAAAAGCTTAGATTGGTTCAAAGAGTAGAAGCATCAGAGATGCATCATAATGGGCTAATACACCTAAATGGGTTGGTTTTCTCAACAACCACTAACCTTACCCAACCTTTTAAGCATATAGGTCTACACTAATTATTTGATAGTAAGTGAGGTGTTGAGCCGATTAGTTCACTTGCAGTAGGACCAACCATCTGATAGGCCGTCTTATATGAGAATGGATCAACAAAAATATTTTTGGATTTGCTATAAGAAAAGATGTGAATTGTCTGGGTTGAGCATTCAACACGCTTTCAAAATTCCACCGATGTTTTTGCAACGTTGCCACAAGCAGTGCTGTGTAGCGTCAATATGATGAACGTGCCTACACCTTAGGTTTATAATTCTGGTCCGTAAGCCACAAGTAACTAGTTAACATGTCATAAAAACTGCTTGCTTATAGTTCAGGTGACATTTACATATGTTAGCCGATGTCAACCAAATTGTATCCACTATACGAGTACATGTATCTCGCGAGTCTGCTTAAGATTTGATGTAAGATTACCATTCTGTGCAGTATCTATTTTAACAGACTCTGGACTGGTTCCATTAACATAAATTTTCGAAACGATAGAAGCAAAGAAGCTTTTGGAGTTTAGTTCTTGTTAAATAATATAAACGACCGATGCAGCTCGATCAGAATTTATGTACAAATAGTGACAAAACACATGTCCAACTTTGGTAACACGACTATCCAATGACCATAAAGAATTCTGAGGAAATTTAAAAAGTTGATTCAACTTCCTAATATTGTCAGTTGCACATCATTTTCCCATTTTCCATTGCTACTACATCATGGGCTAGTTTATGGGTGGTCTTCTAGTCCACTTATCGTCTTTATCCAATCAGCTTCCTATTGGATTGACTGTGAGTAACACAACACAACTGAAAATAGTGAAACTAATTAAATTACGATTTTCAAAATCAGTAATTGCACGTTCACCACTTTCAGGGGCTCCGATTTCCTTTTGAATTTAGTTCGATCCATTTAATGAAGCATCTCTCGATTAGCTGAACTCCATGCAATTGATAGATTAATGATCACTGAATGAAAGATAATGATTCGATTCAGAGGTAGCAATGCCCATTTGGAAGCCAATTGCTAGTTCTTCAATTACAATTAGCTACCATGGAAGTCAAGTATCCATCAGGTATCCATCTATCTATAACAATAGACACGAAATAGAAGGAAATTTAATAAATCAAATTTTGGAATAGGTTTGAGGTTTTTAATAGAATCGTATGTCGAAGACCATGTAAATGGATCCATTCATGACTGCGGGAGGTAAGAAATCTCTTGCAGAACAAACGATTCCGATTTTTCTTCTTTTTGAATGTGTAAATGTTCAATCATAAGTGCAATCACCTTTCTATAGCTTCCATCCGTATGTGAAGTATACAAATCCTCTTTATGTTTCGCATCTCCCGAGTATCTGCTTTGAGTCGTTTCGGAAAGTTAAGGCTACTTTAGGCGTATTTCGCACCCTACACAGACTTTGTGTGCGATATCGTGATTGTTTTTTGCCTGATCATTAGCGACTAAGCCTTGGGAGCTCCTGCGTGTATTTTACTTTCATTTCGACACAGTCATACATGTTTTGTAACATTGTAGTTTACTTTTACTTTACATTTAAATTCATTTTTGTTTTTTCGTTCATTATAAGCTTACTTCTTCTTCTTCTTCTTATCCTTTAATTAACCCTTTCCTCCTTATACGAACTTATGCGTAACGAGTTTCCCATTTTTACTGCATCGCTGCTGCTCCGCTTATGGGGTTGGCTAATGTCGCAGACCGCAGAACGGGTCTACATAATGCTCGGTCCTGGATCGCTTCAGTGGTAAGCCCCAGGCGTTGTTGCGCATTTGCCATCTGAGAAATCCAGGAATTCTTTTTCCGACCTCGTTTTCTTACAGTTGGAGTGACCGTAGTTGATAGTGCCTTTTAACCGCATTTTCCGCATATCTTCTTTGAACGTGGCAATACCAGCGTATTCTATTCGCCTCAAGCTGTTCGGTTACCGAATTCTTTATATGTAGACTTCCACTTATACGCGTAGATCTAATACAATCGCGTTTAGTAACTCCACTAGACATCCTTACATTTTCATTTCCGCTGTCGTCATTTTGTTGCTAAACGCTTCGTACATTGTCCAGCACTGTGAATCGTACAAAAGAGGTGGTCTAACAACCGTGGTGTAGAGTTTCCCCTTTAATTTAAGTGGAATTTTCGGTCGCAAAAGATTCCCGAATTTGCCCGCCATTTCATCCGTCCCACACTCAATCTGTGGTTTACGTCGTCGTCACATTTCGCTTCCATGTTAACGATTGATCCTAAGTACTTAAAGATAGTGCTTTTCGGAAGAACTATTCCGTCTAACATTATATCCGGAACATGTCGGAACGGATGCAAATGGGCACGTCAAATGCTCCGTCTTGGAACGACTTATTTTAAACCCGTTTCTCTCTAGCGCATTTCTCCATGAATCTAAGGCGTTCTGCAAATCTTCGACGTTATCGCTAAGTATCACTGCGTCGTCAGCGAAGAGAATTGGCGTAACATTTGCTTCGCGCATGCAGTCTTTTAAAAAATAGTCGAATACTACGTTAAAGAGGAAAGGGCTAAGTACGCTTCCTTGATGCACTCCGACATTAACTGGAAATTCTCTCGTTAGTCCAGCAGAGCTTTTAACCGCAGTTTTTACTTTTCCGTACATTTGGTTGTACTATTCTAACATACGTTTCCGGTACGTTTTGAGACCTCAGAGCGGCCCATATGAGATCCCTAGGGACTCAATCGAAAGCTTTCTCGAGGTCGATAAATACCATGTGTAAATCCTTAGACGAATCTCGGTGCTTTTCCATTATTGTTCGTAGGCTTTGGATAGCGTCCACCGTCGATCATCCTTCAACAAATCCACACTAGCTATTATCGAGCTTTATTATCTGCCGAAGACGTTCGTTCAAGACTCTTTCGACGATTTTCATTGTGTGTGACATAAGCTTGATTGAACGGTAGTTGTTGCATTCTCGAGTGTCGCCTTTTCCTTTGTATAATGGAACCAAGAAGCTACTTCTCCATTGATTCGGCATAGGTTGTCCACATTTTAATTTATTTAAAAGTTTCGATAGCCAAACGCTGCCGATCACCTCCATCTTCAACCAAAACTCTGATGGAATGCTGTCTGGTCCCGCCGCTTTCCCCCGCTTCATTTTTCCGATTGCTATACCTATTTCTTCGATTGAAAAGTCCGTAACTTCCTCCTCGAATAGACCAGCTGTCGGCACGATATCACGTGGAAACTGTTTGTTAAGCAACTCCTTGCAATATTCAAGCCATCGGTCACAAATTTCCTTTTCATTTGTTAATAAGCGACCGTCTGCGTTTTTGATGTATTTCGGCGAGGTTATTTCCATTGAATTTTTTCTCCTCTGTGCAGCGAGCTTAAAATTATTTGGCATTTTAGTACTGTACGACGTTTGAACTTCTTGGATAGCTTGTCTTCTATCCGCCGATCGTGGGGATATTTGTTCCAACTCCTGGTACAGGTTTTCCGCTTCTGCCGCTCGAGTTCGAGCCAGGACTTTCTTTGCGATCTTTTTAAGACGCTCGTATTCAAGAGCCAGTCGAGCTTTTTCGATATCGTCGCTCCGATCGCATTTTGTCCACGCTTGGAATGCACTCTTCTTGTCGGCCACAGCTCGTTTGGTTTCGTCATTCCACCACCATGTTTCTTTGCCGACGTGATGGTATTTCGATATAGTCCCCAGATGGGACTTTGCGAGTGTTATGTATTCCTCGTGCATGCTGTTCCACATTTCTTTCGGGCTAAGTGAGTCTGCTATACCAGTTATATTTTGAACTACTTCTTTAGCCAGTGCGATAAATCTTGCGCTTCGTTCCTTCGATAGATTATACCACCGGATTTTTGGCTTTCCAAACGATGCCCGTGTTTTCGGTGGTTCCGCTGTGAAAAATTCTGTAATGAGCAGACGGTGTTGGCTTACTAGCGATTCTCCAAGTATTACCTTACAGTCCTTAACACGGTTTCTCATCGACATTTTGCAGAGGTGATAATCTATTTGCGTTTCGCGGCCTCCGCTGCTATAGGTGATAAGATGTCGTTGATGTTTAATAAACATTGTATTTAAGACGGTTAAGCCGTAAGCCCTACACGCTACAAGGATGTCTTCGCCAGCTGAATTTCTGGTTCCAAAGCCTTTACTGCCGTGGCAGTCCTCGTAATCAACATTTGTTTCTCCGACGTGGCCATTTAAATCTCCGCCTACGAAGAGCATCTCATCGATAGGTATATTTCTAAGCAAATTACCGAACTCTGACCAAAATGTATCTCTTTCCGATTGGTCGCATCCATTTTGTGGGGTGTACGCGCTAACAATGTTCCACGTTTCATTGTGTATGACGAGTTTAACACTCATCAAGCGGTCGCTTATTTTCAAGATACCATCGATGTTGTTTAGAAGATCCACTGCAACAACGATTCCAACACCGTTTCGTCCATTGACCGTTCCATGGTAGAACATCTTAAATGCCTTAGTTTTAAATCTAGAAAACGCGCTTTATTTCCTGTATTACACCACTTCGTTTCCTGTACGCACAGGATTTGTGGAGTTCTGCGACGCATAATCGCTTCCAGTTCTAAACTTTTTGAGGTCATCGATCCGACGTTCCAACTTACAAACCGAAGTTTAGGAAAATATTTTGGAAAATTCATTTTGCCCGCCCCCGGAATCCGTCGGGCTCTGACACAAGCACTTCTGCTCGCTCAGGGATCACCAGAGTGCTTTGCCATCGGGGTGCCCAGCGGGGTAGTGCTATTAATTGCGATCATTTCCATGAAGTGTATCTAAAGTTTGAGTGGTTTGACACTTGTATGCTCATTTCGAATTGATTGACTGTTCTTTTACCCCACCAGTAGTCTCCAGACGCGGGAACCCACTGATTGCATACAAACTTGTGGGAAAGTTTTAAGGTGTTTTAAGGTGTGCCACAGGCTCATTTTTGGTGCCATAGTTGCCTGTATACGATTGGTGTCCCATTTAGTCCCCTCTTGCGACAAGCTGGGACGCTTACATCCTATACAAAAATGCTTAAATCTAATTTCACAATGATTGTTACTTATTCTAGCTTACTGGCTCTTACCGAACTCTCTAAACTTCACAACATCAATAAACTTTGCCTTTCGGCCTTAAAACTATCTTACGACTAATGGTCTTATTTATCAATAAATGGGAAATATTTTTAAGAAAATAGTTTTAGAAAAAACTTAGATATTTAATCATTTTTTTAAATTTTTGTATAAAACTTAAAGCTATGCCCTATTCTACTTTACCAACCTAAGCTACTTAGTATAACTTAAATATAATCGGGGTGGTGGGCACTCGTAGACTTTCTCTCCGAGTGGTCACCATCTCGATTGCGATTTCGGGCGCCTGGCAATCCTCAACTTAGTGCACAAGCACCGCCCAGACTTAACTGATGCCATGAAGCATCAATCACTTCTTAGAAGTGCCGCCCTATGTTAACGAACCCGGTCTTTCCACGAGATCCCCCTAACTATCCTAAATCTAACTTAAAACTAGGAAAAGTGTGTTACCACAGCAACGTACCGACCTAGGAAAGCATGACTACCCTCCCTTCTTTCTTAAGCCACCAGAATTCGGCGAACTGTTTTTCGGCATCAACCCGATCCCTTTCCGCGATCGCGGTACTAAAACGGAGGAGCTCCTGAGCATTAGCGACATACCCGTCGTAGATGAGCCGCTTGTCCTTCGCACCGTGGTGGCGGTGGTATATTACCGGAACACCATCCCTACCTTGCACTAAACCTTTAGAATCTATATGAAGAAAAGCCTCCGGCGGGATAAAATCCGATAGAAGTGAGCTCTCATGGTACATGTCATTGGGGTAATAAGCCCCAAAGATCAGGCTGTTGTCGCTGGTCGTTGCCCTTGCAACGTGCCTTTGAATCACCTTAATCAGGAAATTGTCAATCCTATTCAGATGAGCCCCATCGTATAGGGCTTTGTTGGGATAGTATTTCTTCTACTCTGATTCTGGTGTTCTATGCAAACCCAGACAGGTCCTAAGACACTGCCTTTCAAACACCCGAATCTTTTCCATCTGAGACGGCGGTGCATTAAACCATACAGGGCAACCATACGGGATGACTGGCCTGATTAGGGCCACATAGCATATGACCTTCACCCTGGAAACAAGTTGAGGCCTTCTTGGCCCCAGCGAGACAAACATCTATATGTTTGTCAAAATACAGATATTTATCGAGCCAGATACCAAGGTATCTAACTACGCTTCTCACCGCTAATGGCATCCCGTGTTGTCCAATGATGGCCAAATTTCGCCAGTTATGTCTGGTATCCTAAACAGTCCCAAACAAGATTGTTTCTGACTTTTGGAAATTGATTTTCAATTTCTAATTTCCAATCATCGCAATACGCCTTAATATGATCGAAATCACGCTGCAGAAGAGCATTGATGACTTCGATTTTTGGACCTGATCTGTACGCCACTAAATCGTCTGCGTACGCTATGGAGTGATTGAGGGAACCTACTACATCACTTGTGTAAATGTTAAACAGGATCGGAGAAATCACCGCCCCCTGTTGTAAGCCGTTTTTAATATCAAAGACTTTGCTCGAAGTGACGTTGCCACATTTGACAACGAACTTTTTCCCCATGAGCATGTTATAAATTACATATAGCAGAGGTTACGGCATACCCCTTCTAGTCAGTTTATAGAAAAGCCCCTCTAGCCATACGGTGTCGAAAGCCTTCTCAAAGTCAACCAAGCAGGCACCCGTACACTGGTTCTTACATTTATTCCATTGTATGTCGGAGATCAGCTTTGACGCAGCATGAATAGTGTTATGCTTCGCCCTAAAACCAAACTGATTTTCCGGAATTATATTATTTTCCTCAACCCACCTTAACAGCGCTCTATTAACCACTTTCTCAAATACCTTGCTTATATTCGGAAGTAAACTGATTGACCGAAGATTAGCAGGGTTGGTTCTAACTTTATCCCTTTTCGGGACAGGATGTACCACTGCCATTTTCCTTGTAGTAAAAATATCCACTGCTTCCAAGGGTAGGTGTCTGAATACGACGCTTGGAATACCGTCTACTCCCGACGACTTTCTGTTTTTCAGAGACTCGAAGATGCACAGGAGTTCATCCTTTCGCACGACCAAATTCGAGGAAGCTCGCTCATTGGCGACGATGACATTTGCAGCGTTTTCTTCACTGAATACAGTAAAACCGTGATTCTCAGATCGCCAATTTTGAAGTTCGTTGCGTAAATAATAGTGACTTACGTAGGCCTTGTTATCAATGTCGTGATTACGGTGAACCGAATTGTTCACCGTATACACGGCTTCGAAAAAAGCGCCCAGCAAATCCACTTTCTCCTGTGGGTCTTCGACCACGAAAAAACCATCGCCTGAGTCGGCACTTTCTGGACTTATACCAACCGTTAGTAGTGTCTGTCTGTTCTCTGTCGTCTGTGGAATTCGAATACATTGAATGTTGTTGTGATCTTTCCGCCTGAACAATTTATTTATCTGCGGGAACATAATCGGACTACTGGATTTTATAGCCCGAATCTTATTGCCCCAGTACAGACTTACAGCTTTACTTTAATTTTGTTTTATTAATTGTTTAAGGTTTTTGATCACTGACTTCAATGTTCTTATTTCCGGGTTTTGTCTGTCAGTAAACTGTCTGTACAGTTCCTTCAGTCTCGTGAGCAGTCTACTTTTGTATGCGTACAGTGCGTTTATTGTTGGAGTTCTGTACTTTTTGGTCTGGTCTTCGTCGGAGCATTCTATCCGAGGAGTAGTCTGCTCCATTGTGCGTTTGATAATGTCTTGCTTAGTCAGTAAATCACACTCGATTTCGTCGTTGGTCAAGTTTCTGTTAGTCGGAGGATCAATCCCATTCAAATGTATATTCCGCTTTAGCATTCTGTAGAAGCGCGACCATCGTACCCTACGGTAATCGTATGAGTACAATTGATCGTACTGCTCCAGAAGCGTTTGTTCATTTGGGATCCGTATTGTGGCTGCGAGTCCGTAGTGATCGTACTCGTACTCGAACGCTCGCAAACAGTTCCGTGGGCTTAGATCCACGTCTGTCAGTTCACGTCTATTGTCTATAAGAGCCAAGTCCAAAAAGGAACCAGCTGTTGGAAAGGATGGAATATTCGTTCGCGTACAACTCGAGTTTGTACTCAAACCTATATTGACTTCATCAGTAGTGTAACTGGTTACCCCTAGTGTTCGGCTTATTATTTCCCCCAAGCCGCACGTCTAGCGTTCAGTTCTCCGGCCAAACAGTAATAATTTTCTTCCGATTGAAGCTGAAGACAACGAAAAAGTATTTCGAGCTCAGTTTTAAATTGAATGGGATTTGGTACTTTAGGTGCGTAAAGCGACACCACATACGGTCGCCTTCGACTATGAAGAGGAATGCATATGATGCAGACTTCCAACACCCGGAACCTCAGTAAATCCTCGCTGTATATGACCCTATTGCGTATGCCCTTGTGTAATAAGATACAAACTCCACCCCCTGGTGAGGAATGAGGTCGGTCCCTTCTATATATATTGTAGCCACTGAAGCCAATTTTGTGATTCTGGTTAAGCTTAGTTTCGCTTACCAAAAGCACATCTGGCCGTTTACTTAACAACAGGTTTTGCAGATTAGTTTTCTTTTCGATTCTAATTAGTGAGCTAACATTTAACGCAAGGATCTTCAAGTTGACCTCTGGCGTGCCCGACTTGTCGAACAGTGTCGAATAGATGACGTCAATTCGAGCCGGTTGTTGTTTAATTGTTTCTGGAAGTGATCGATTTTTCCGTGTAAGGACAGAAGAATCGCTTTCAAATCCAAATCTGTTTCCGGCGCTTTTTCGGCTACCTTTGACATATTTTTTGCTGTTATTGCGGTCTTACCCGATCCAGATACCATTTGGGCAAAGAATATGCTGGGTGCCACAAAGTTAGAGAAAGCACGACTCTTTTGATGTTTCTCTTCTTCGATGAACTGCTTTCGAGCCTGGACTTTCTTTTTCAGCTCCTGGAAACTTGGACAACCTCTGAAATTGTGTAACATTGTAGTCTGCAAGTATATGTTTATGTCGTCCATATAAGGACGACAATCTTCCCATAGAAAGATTTAACCAGATCGACACTGATGAAATTGTTTTCCTTGTTGTTCGGAAGGTTCACAATTCTGACTGCAACTAGTTCAAGTATCAATGTGAGACTCTGACCCACCGAACTTTATCTCCGGAGAAAATCATCGTCCTTGTCTCAACTGACAAGATAACTTCTCCGATCGAAGTCTAATAGTTAGCTTGTGACTGTACTCGTTGTTCAAGCGCAAATACTCTTAAGCATTACTTCCCTGTCTGGCGTCCTTTGTTCCAAGAGAGATACCATTCGGGTTTAGTTTCTCATCTTCACGTTTCCCAAAATTCGGAGTTCTTTCATGGATATCGCTTGAATATGTTTTACAGCAACCTTGATGTTATGGATGATGATGATTCTTTCTTAGAGAATACGTGTTTGCATCCTCTCTGGCCTCTCCGCATTTTGAACAGATAGGAAATTCATCAACCCTAAATCTGAAGCAGACGGCTGAAAAAGAAGCCCATTTCTGCGTGGGGGCCGCTACCATTATTTGAGATCCGGTAAAAGTCGTTGGGCCATTCTTCCTATCGAGGACTGATTCCATTTTGCCTGCAGTGTTTTCATGCCCCACTCACATTCTTTCAGCTTAATATCTTTGGCTGTAGTTAGGGATTCCCTTATTTTGGCATCAGCGGTCTTTTGTGGTTCGTTAGCCAAGGTTTCCACTGATAGCATTCTCGAGATAGTACGTACATATGAGTATAACATAGCACCATCTGACACGGACGGTGTCAGCAAAGTCCACTGTCAGCGCACGTAGACGGTTGACAAAGAGAATTCTTCTTCCATAAGACTTAGTTCTCCCTGTTGTCAGGGTTCTGAAATATTCGTTATTATTTTGGATAAGGTGGATGAAATTCCTTCCTTGGTCGACTTCAACATTGCGTATGATATAATATAATATATCCGGAGAGGGAGGACAAGCAAAACAATGCAATAATCACTATCTATAACGACAGCTAGGCCCCATTTAAGGTAATGGAATAAACTAACATCAAAACTGATAGTCAGGGGCTGTCGCACAATGCTCAAAGCATTATGCAGTCAGGACCAGGTGAGACTATGCTGGGTGTCAGGACTAAAAAAGGAGGACTACTAAATACTGGTGGGGTTGATGAAAAGACCAACCTAAAATGGTCATGTCTTGAAAGACGGGTGTATAAGGTTCTCTGGCCACTTCGTGACGATAAAAGATCTAGTGAATAAGTAAAATTCAACAGGGATAAGTTTGTGCAATAATAGTAATCCTGACAGGAACTCCCCCGAAACACGCAAAGAGACTCAAATTGTCAGATACGGATATCTGAAAATTCTTCGGTGATCGGCAAGCTGTTGAGAACAAAACATACATACTGTGTGAATGCGAGCCAATGTCGTGTAGTCGAAGAAAAATTTTGGCGAATTTCGTTCACAACGACATCTTCTTCTTCCGTGTGTTTAGTCAGATCAAAGATTGCAATGTCATCGTAATTTCTAGCAATAGAACACTGTTATACATAATGTTTCACAGAATGGGACCTAGTTCCCATCCTTGTGGTAGTCCGCATTCTATTGTATTTCTAACCGCCTTACTCTATCGTCGCTGTCGAAGAGCATGCTGTTTCTCAAAATGACTTATTATTATTTTATTTAGGGACTCTGGAAAAATAACTGCTCTAGCGAGGGCGCTATACGTCCCCAGTTTGCAGAGTTGAACGCATGTTTGACGCGCAGTGTTATAACAGGATTATATTACTTTGCTCCATATGGGAAAATACTTACTTGCTTCATTATATGTCGCAAGTCCGGAGTAGAACAGAGGATCAGCTTATATGCCCCACCAGATAGCACGGTACCTTGGCACCTGCCTTTATTTACGCATACGAGGACGGCTTACGTTCCCTTCCACTTGTGTGCGCCACCTAAAATGAGGTGGTCTTTTACTGCTTGATGTGTTTAATAACCATTTAAGCCGAGCTATCTGAGCATATCTAACGAGGATGCCATCGCTATGCAGCCTTTACAGTTTTCTTCTGGTAGAGGGTGATATTTTTGAAACCGACGTAAGACTTCAAATTAAAGTAAGACACATACAAGTCAAGCACACGAGGCAAGATGATTTTAGGTATAGGAGCTTCTTAGAAATTATATCGTGTAGCCGGCACTATGCAAGGTGCCACATGTGTTAAGTCTTGTTGCAATTGAATGTCATACAAAAATAAATCATAGCCCTGTACCGGGAGCCATTTTTCGAGGAACTACAGCCTGATGATGCAAGTGGCGTATAGACTGTCCCAAATGATTCCTTTTTTCGGGTACATCAGAGGTCGGTGGATCACTTTTAGACTTTAGACTCGGAACTGGACTGGTGCAAAGCAGAGAAAATGAGGATGAAAATCAGCGACATTTACGGTTATAGTTATCGACGTCAACGATTAGTATAAGGCCACATATAAGTAGCATCCTCCGACAGGTGCTGGTTCCTTAAATGACGAGAATGAGCCTCTGCAGCCGAACATCTTGCAGCTCTGCTAATAAGTCCTACTTTACGCCTCCCCGTGCCGCTATCTGGGAATCTCACTAGAGGTTGCGAAGTGAAGGGGGCAAATGGCGAGTTTCCTGCGCCATTAACCAGGATTAGTGTCGGAAAAACAAAACAAGACCTTATCCGGGCTACTCCGACATATTTGGAGCTCAGGCAGGAAAGGATTTCCAGGACTTAGTCAGGGTCCTGGAAAAGAGATGGTGGCGGACGAGCCCTATAAGGGCCAACGGCAGCGCTCACATCCCGGAACGGGTTACTGGCTTCGGTGTAACCGACCCCTCGTCCTAGGGGCACTCAAAATGGAACTGGTCCTCCAGGTTGGGGGTTGTGCCACCGGGGTAACTGCCCAGTCATTTAAAAAAAATTAAGTTACGAAGCATCAACAAGCCTCGGATATGGACGGATCTACTGTTGACAACCCACGCAAACGATTTTAGGAGAATGAGCTTCAGATATGCACGTGGAATGTTAGATCCCTTAATAGACCACGTGCAGCCGAGCAACTAGCGGAGGCCCTAGACTGCTACAAAGCAGACATAACCGCCATCCAAGAAATGCGATGGGATGGGCCGGACAAAAAGAAGACGAAAAACTGCGACATATACTTCGGCAATTGCTATCGACGGCAAAAGCAGCGCTTATTTGGATGCGGATTTGTTGTCGGAGGTAGACTAAGACAAGAAGTTCTCAGCTTCCGGCATGTGAGCAAGCGCCTCGTAGCAATCCGCATCAAGGCTAAATTCGCCAACATTAGCCTCATTTACGCGCATGCCCCCACAGAGGAGAAAGATGACGACACCAAGGATGCCTTCTATAAGCTCCCTAACAAGACCTACGAGCACTGCCCTAGCTATGACATTAAAGAGAGGGTATTTTTGGTGGAACAATCAGAAAATATAGCCTACACAACACCACCTCCGATAACAGATTCAGGCTAATCGACTTTGCGGCGGGGCGAAACATTGTCGTGGCTAGCACGCGGTTCCCACATCTCGACATACACAAGGGGACTTGGAGAACTCCTGATCAATCAACAGTCAACCAGATTGATCACATTGCGATTGACGCAAGACACTCCTCCAGTATTATGGATGTCCGTACGTTCCGAGGAGCCAACATCGACTCGGACCATTACCTTGTTGTAGCCAAGGTACGGTTGCGGATATCCCAAACTACACCAAGACAAACTAATGCTGTGAGAAAATTCGACGTCAGACGGCTACAATCGCAAGAGATCGCCAAGTCCTTTTCCGATCGAGTGTCTCTTAATCTCTTAAGAGGTCCAATGCCGCCAGCATCAAGCATCGAAGACCATTGGAAACACTGCCAAAACGCCATCAGAGATGCCGCTTCTGATGTGCTGGGTTTCACTCGTCCACCACAACGAAACCCCTGGTTCGATGATGAATGCCGGCAAGCACATGCAGCTAAGCAAGATGCATATAACGCGGCGCTGCTTAGAAAGACCAGAGCTGCTCATGAGCGGAAGAGGAGAGACGAACACCGGCTTTTCAGGAGGAAGAAGAAAGAGCATGAGAAGCGCGCGATCGAGGAAATTGAGAGATGCTACTCCAGGAATGTGGTTCTGAAGTTTTACCAAAAGGTAAAAATAACATGTCGCGGAAACAAACCCCGAACCGAAGCCTGTAGAGATGAACAAGGGAACATCGTAGTAGAATCGCAGTCGATACTGAGGATTTGGAAAGACCATTTCTGCAGACTGTTTAACGGCGATGACAAACCTAATACCACTGTCAGGCAGAATCAACCTTTCTCGAAAGAATAGTGCAAATCTCACGAGCAGACACAAGAGGCACTATCTTTCAAAAGTCCGTCCAACTACTCGCATACGCCGACGATATTGACATAATCGGGAGAAAGCAGCGTGAAGCGTGTCAGTGGCGCTTTCGAGAGTTTTGGGACGGAAGCGGCGAAAATGGGTTTAGCGGTCAATGAGGGCAAGACCAAGTATATGCTGTCAAGCAAAAAGGAAAACCAACACCGACGTCTAGGGCAGAACGTCACCCTCAACAGATATAATTTCGACGTAGTTAAGGACTTTGCCTACCTATGTTCCGCTATAAATACAGACATCGTAAGCAGCGCTGAGATCACGCGAAGAATAACTCTTGCCAACCGCTGTTTCTTTGGGTTAAGAAGGCAATTGAGTAGCAAAGCCCTCTCTCGGACAACAAAAGTCACCCTGTATAAGACCTTAGTAATCTCGGTCCTGCTCTATGGCGCAGAGGCATGGACATTATCAAAAATGGATGACGGTGTTCTTGGTTGCTTCGAGAGAAAAATTCTTCGGGCGATCTTCGGTCCCGTCTTCATTGACGGTGAGTGGAGGAGGAGATACAACGACGAATCTTATGGACTGTACAGCGTCATGGATCGAACCATAAGAGTGAAGATCCAAAGACAAAGAATGCTCCGGTCCGAAATGTCTTCGAATCCGCTCCCGAGGGACAGCGCAGTAGAGGAAGGTCAAGACTCAGGTGGCGCACGCAAGTGGAAGAGGACCTCAGCCAACTAAGCGTGCGAAACTGGAGGCAGCTAGCCAGAGATCGAGCTGGCTGGAGAAGCTTGTTGACTGAGGCCCAGGTCCACCCCGGACTGTAGCGCCGCCTAAAGTAAGTAAGTAAGTTATAGACGTCAAAATCGCCGCATATTCGGATGCGGATTTATTGATAAAGGCAGTCTTGGGCAAAAGTGTTGAGTTTCCTACATGTAAACTTTGAGGAAGATTAACGTCGGAAAAATACAATCGCCAAATCTCTTTCCGGCCCCTCCATAATACCCCTTAATTTCATCAGTATCGAACAACTATGGCAATTCTGCCTGAAACTGTACAGAGATGCCGCTTCTTATGTGTTGGGCTTCACTCGACCACAACAACGATACCCTGCGTAGAAGACTAGCGAAAAGGTTCAGCAAGCGGGACATACTTGTTAGCTTAGACTTTGATCCTTCTCGGACTGCAGGTCCATCTGTAGAAAGTAAGTGTATAATCCTCGAAGAAAGGTTTGCCATCACAAAATGAATGTATATTTATTCCGCAATATCCCGAATCTGTCAATAGACCTCAACGTCAGTCTAGTCAGAATAATCTACCTGTATTCTTACATATGATAGATACACATACTCTTATAAGAGAGCTCTACACTTGTTTAACTTTTACATATATACAGCAATAGCTTGTGTTTTTGTATCTTTATTTAAAATTCCTGTTGCAATAGGTTGATACGATATATGAGTACACGTACAAAGTTGCGAATCCACACAAGTATTTGTTTGTTTTTATTTAACGACGAATTCATTAAATACGCTTCGACGAACAGTTTTACGTTTTATTATTCATTCTGCGGTTTACACTGATCGACTTGTCAGAGACTGTTTATTTAATGAGGTAAACCATGCAGCAACTCGACTGCACTAGACGCATTAGGTATCCATTGAATTGGAAAGAATGTTAACATTCGAATGTTTTATGATTGCTTTACCTTTCATCTCGTGATACAATTAGTTACATGCGAATACCGAGCAATTGGTGACTAAGAGACTAGCCATTGTGGCTAAGTTGGTTTAGCAACGTATTGTTGAATATAATTTGATTATTGCATTTATGTTAATCTGGATACCAAACTTTAAGATCATGCCAATTGGCGTTAGATTTAGAGATATTTTTCAAACCTTTGGCATTTTGAGAACTACGAAATATTTTTAATTTGATATAATCAATTGGTCCACTAGCTTGTATTCTCTTTCCATTGTGTGTATTGCCTCAGCCGAGGCTTGTCACTAGAATTCGCTTGAACAAGTATATCTCCCTTATCCTAGCTTACCAATATAAACTGCGCTTAGAATCACTGGAAGAATCTTGCACTCAGAACGACCAAGAGCATCTTCGTCTACCTTCGCTGACGACCATGCTTCTACGTCAAGATAGAATAAGAGTGGTATACAGACATCTCTTGGTGTTTTTTTAGCAATATTTTACCTTCCCAGTTCAAGAAAAGTTCGGTTGCCAACTCTTCGCTCATATCTGATATAAATATCTGATACAACCTCAAGGTTATCAGTTGTAAGTAGTTTTTGAACATCTCTTCTTGTTGACAACATAACTTTTGCCCTCTCTCGTAGAGTGATTATTAGGTCAACTGTGGACTTATATGACATTCAGTAGTAAGACCGAATATCATTTTACTTGAGTTGGACCAACAGCGCAACAATCAAGTTCTTAGCGTAGTGGTTGCCTTACCTCCAAGTGGTAGCCCCTGGTAACTGCATTACTAAGTCCGGTAGCTGCAGGGCTTGAATAGAAAATCTCTTTTAGTTATTTTAAGTACTCATCAGATGGCTTTTTGAGCGATAAATAGAACATATTTCAGTTCAGTATTTTGGTTTTGACGTAGCATTGTTTATATTAAAAGTCTTCCAACTGATAAGGCACACAACCTTTTTTTGAGTGACTCCACTGACGTGCAAATACTTATGGACTTCTGTGGCAGAAAGGAGACTTCAACTGACAATTAGTTTCGATGCGTATATCAAAATACAAACTGTGAGTCTCTTCTAGAATATATTTGCCAAAATAATCTTGAAACTCTAAACTACGAAAATAGCCTAATGTTACAAACAATATTAGAAGAAGAGGTCCTTAACCTCACCCCATTTTTAGGCTACAAAATTTACGAATTTAATAGACAGCCTAGATTAGCACACATATGGTCTAGAAATTCAAGCAATCTAGGAAAATTGCTGCAAAGCATAAGAGGCATTGTCGGCATGGAATTTGGCTGTAAAAGTCTCAACAAAACGCAGCAAATTAAGAACGCACATCAAAAACGATGGAGAATGACTGAATTCTGTGATACACTCACAAAGTACAAAATGATTAAATTATAAGACCCAACATATGATTGTAGCCAAAGTTATGCGAAGATCCCTCCGACATTCATAGCAGCTATCATATCCACAGAATTCTATGCAAACAGCACACAAATTGACTCGGAATAAGGAAAAATCCGAATGGAACTTATGCGGAATGCGGTCTACAGACGCTACAGCTCTTGCCGAAACCTATTTCCCAAATTTCACCACCACATCCAGTGCTCCCGATAAACCACTCTAGAGAAAGATCAATAGACCAACCAGAGAAGAACGTAAAAGGTCAACTCTTTTGACCAACTCAAGGCACCGGGTGAAGATGGAATCTCTCTAGTACTCCTCCAGAAAAGTTTTACATAAATAACCCCCCTTTTGATGAACATTTTTGAAACTAGTTATATCTTGAGTTATATACCAAAAAAATTGGAAAGGGGAAACGGTTAGTTTATACCCAAAGCAAGTCCTAGACCACCTGATTTAGCCAAACCATACAGACCAATCTCACCTAGTTGTGAAAACATAACAGGGATAGTACACTACATAAGTAGGAACCCACTTCACAAAAACCAATATGCCCATCAACTAAAAAAATCAACAACGCATGCTCTTCATGCACAAAGACTTAAAAGAAACTCAGTGGGCAAAGAAACTACAGTGGGCTTGACGTCTAAGGAGCTTTCGACAACACCAAACACGCCGGGGTATACAGACGCATCCAAAACACAGGAGAAGATAATACCACACGCAACTTTATAAAGCACATGCTTCACTATCGATATAATCGGCTACGAAAGGGTCCCTCCTGTTGTGGTTCATCGTAGTAAATGAACGGCTTAATATACTCAACAAAGACGGTTTCCACTCTCAATGATACGCTGATCATATTGCGATTCTAACCAAAGGCAGACTCAAAGAACTTATCTCGGGACTCCTCGAAAAAGCACTCAACTGGTACAAGAATGTTGGTCCAAGAAATTTAAACCAACTTAAAAATCCAAAACTTTGCGGTGCAAGCATACCGACAGATCCAACAGAGAGAAGTTACGGATAAGCTAATAATACCCCGCAATTCGCAAGTTTGGATACACGTAATGAAGTCTTCATTAAGGAGAAGTTAAACAGATCTGCCACCAACAAAATCATTTCTTTAGCGACATCAATGCGATGCTGTTTCTGTAACACATTCGGCACTCTCGGTGCAAGCAGCCTATCAACTCGTCTTATCCCATAAACATCGTGCATAACGCTCTGTACCGATCCGAATGAGACACCAAGATCTGGAAGGACAATTTTCTTAACATTTTCGATGTTAACGAATGGATGGACGATAGCAACAATCCAAATCATCACCCAACCACAGTATGGCTCGCTTGAGCCTCTTTGTACCACCCGTATATTTGTGTTTTCGACATTGCCGAGCCCCCGCGGGCTACGTCAATACTTTCTTCTGCACATAATATTGTTTTAGAGACTCACAATACCGTACAAAATCTTTGTTAATTTTAAATTAACTGAAAAACGCGAAATTCGCGGAACGCAACAAACACTGACTTGTTTATAAGTCTATCACGTAATAACTCCCGACAAATGGCGCTCAAACCAGATATTTGACCTCCAGATGACAGATGTACCAACTTTAAGAAAATAATCTTTCGGTAATATCTCAAGCGCAGTTAACTTCAATTGAAAATTCCGTGTACTTTTTGATCAAAAGGTAAACAATGTAAATGATGTTATCTTTAATGCAGCACTAATTTCAGACATTTATAGTATACCTATCTGTCAAACCAATTGTGAGATTGCAAATGTTAGTGTTGTTTTCAATTAGTGGTCTCTGTAATTGTATCGCAAGGCATATGACATATAAGCTTCCACAACGTTACCAAATTTAAAGAATTTGCTTCCAAAATTACGGTTCTGTGTGCCAAACTTATAAAGCACTTTCAGCATACAACTTACTATACTTACATACATGTTGGTGGCGCTACAGTCGGGTTGGACCTGGGCCTCAATCAACAAGCGTCTCCAGCTAGCTCAATCGTTTGCTAGCTGCCTCCATTTTCGCACGCTAAGTTGGCTGAGGTCCTCTTTCACTTGCGTGCGCCACCTGAGTCTTGGCCTTCCTCTACTGCGCTGTTATTCGGGAGCGGATTCGAAGACTTTTCGGACCGGAGCATTGGTGTCCATACGCTCTATATGACCCAGCCATCTTAGTCGTTAAATCTTCACTCTTCTGGCTAGGTTGATGTCGCTGTACAGTCCGTAGAGTTCATTGTTGTATCTCCTCCTCCATTCTCCTTCAATGCAGACGGGATCGAAGATCGCCCGATTGGCTTTTAGCCCAAAGAAACAGCAGTTGGCAAAGAGAAAACATTCAATGAACGCCTTATGGACCTGTAAATTGGTCTCCAAGATCTTGTGATTCGGCGCCTCTTGATTATTTCTTTTTTGGAATATACGTTGAAAGCGAGCATTATTCATATTATTGAGGACAGACGACCACAAGCTCGAAGAAGTGCTCGAAAACTTTGTCTCTCGAATGAGACAATCTTTCAGATCCAACCTAGGTGGGCTTGTGCCTGCATTTAAAAATTAATTGCAGAACAATTGAATTTGAACAATTTGACAATTGACAATTGAACAGAAATAAATGGTGTTTTCTTTGAAATCAAAGTTAGTACTGACTTAAAAAAAAACATCGTTTATATAGCAGGTCTGTAAATTTGAAACCCGAACTTGCCCATAGATGGCCCTAGATGTCAATGTAGTTACCATTGAATTGTTTTATTAACTCACAACAATACAATACTTTGTGTTTAGATTTGAATAAAACTGCTGCAGAATCACATCGAATGAAATTTAAGGTGAGCATGCTTGCATCACGGTGCTGTGAGTGGTTTAAAAAATTTAAAAAGTGGCGAATTTGACGTAAGAAATGAAGAACGTAGAAGACCACTAAAAAACCATTGAATGCAGCGAAGTACAAGCTCAAAATGTGGCACGAGAAGCCGTCTCCATGTGCAAATGGGTTCCACATGAATTGAATGAAAGACATCAGGAAAACTGAAAAACTATTTTTCTGAAATGCCGCTCTGCGGGTACAAAACAAATGTCATTTCTCCATTGAATTGTGCCTGACGATGAAAACTGGATACATTTTGAGAGGATCACGATTAACACTAACCGAACCATCGAGATCGACTCCTAAATCAAATCGCTATGGACGGAAGACAATGCTTTGTGTTTGATGGGATGAGAAGGCTGTAACCTATTAAGAGCTGCTAAAAACTGTCAAAATCATTAATACTGAAGGATACCCACAGCAAATTGACGTTATAAATCTACCTTTGCATGAAAACGACCAGGATATCAAAAACTGGCCTAGGAAACGATTGGGAAACGATTAGTTTGGAAATACTTTCGCATGCGGGTTACTCAACAGATTAGCTTCGCCCGATTTCTACTTATGTACATACATACGAGGGCGGGTCAATAAGTCCGTGACTTTTTGAATTTCTGACCTCTTTACTGAAACAGCAACACTGCTCCTGTCAACAGGCATCTGTCAGTTGACTCCTGTCAAAATTTAAACTTGCTGCGTCAGTTAGCTTGTGTTTGACAGCTATTTTTATCAGACTACTCACTAATTTGAGGAGAAAATGGAAAAAAGTGAATTTCGTGTGCTTATTAAGCATTATTTCTTGCGAAAAAAAACCATTACCGAGACCAAGGCTAAGCTTGATAAATACTATGGGGACTCTGCACCATCGATTTCAATGGTAAAAAAGTGGTTTACTGAATTTCGTTGTGGCCGTACAAGCACTTAAGATGCCGAACGTCCTGGACGCCCAGTTGAGGTCTCTACACCCGAAACAATCGAAAAAATTCACGATATGGTGTTGGCCGACCGAAGATTGAAAGTGCGAGAGATTGTGGAAGCCGTAGGGATCTCGCATGGCTCAGTGGTTTCAATTTTGAATGATCACTTGGGCATGAGAAAGCTTTCCGCAAGATGGGTGCCGCGTTTGCTCACAGTCGACCACAAACGCAATCGTGTAACAACTTCACAGGAAGGTTTGGCGTTGTTTAATCGCAATATGGAGGAGTTTTTGCGCCGTTTTGTAACCGTGGACGAAACATGGATCCATCACAACACACCAGAGAACAAACAACAGTCAAAACAGTGGGTTTCTAAGGGTGAATCGGCGCCAAAGAAGGCCAAGGTGGGTTTGTCAGCCAAAAAAGTTATGGCGACTGTTTTTTGGGATGCACGCGGGATAATCCACATTGACTACCTTCAAAAGGGAAGAACAATCAATGGGGAATATTATGCCAACTTATTGGACCGATTCAATGACGATTTGAAAAAAAAACGACCTCATTTGGCCAAGAAAAAAGTTCTTTTCCACCAAGACAATGCAAGGGTGCACACATGTGCAGTTGCCATGGCAAAAATCCATGAATTGGGCTATGAATTGCTCCCTCATCCACCCTATTCTCCAGATTTGGCTCTGAGCGACTACTTCTTGTTCCCAAACCTGAAGAAATGGCTTGGTGGAAAAAGATTTGACTCCAATGATTAAGTCATCTCGCAAACAAAGGCCTATTTAGAGGACCTCGACAAATCATTTTTTTTGGAAGGGATAAAAAAATTGGAGAAGCGTTGGAAAAAGTGTATAGAGCTCAAGGGAGACTACGTTGAAAAATAAAATTATTTTTTTATAAAAAATCTGTGTTTTAATCCAAAAGTCACGGACTTATTGACCCGCCCTCGTACATACCATACATGCATCGATGGGACATACGATTGCTAAGCAACGCTTCCCTTTTTACGAAAATGGCTCAATGAGTGGCTTGCCTCAAAAGAGCAACAGTTTTTTCGGTATGACATCCACAAATCGTCCAAAATGTGGAAAAAATGTAGAGCTATATGTTATACTTCGAATAAGATTTGTCTTACTATTTTCATACATGTATTTTCTGTTTAAAAAATCCGGTTCCGGTCTTTACTTGTGTTTGAAAACCACTTCAATCGAGTTCAATCCCTTTTTCCTTAAACAAAAACCTTCCTTTGATCTCATGCATTGTAAATATTTCAAAAATTCAACTGCAATCTTATACCTACTCGTATATGTACCTAATAAAGTGGACCACCGTTTACGACTAAACCATCCATATGTAAATTTTTAAGTATCTTTTAGCACTCGAACAACCAAGAGAGAGGATTATAATTGGTAAAACGAAACATGTGTGTTCGACTTTGTGATAAAAATCACACTCACTTCATCATTGAAGAAATAAATCCATCTAATTCCATTCGATAAGAATCTTGCATTTTAAATTCACCACTTGGTGCGACACAATTCACAAATTTTGCTGAGGGGACGTACCGACCGATCGATGGTCAGATAAGACTTTTTAAAGGGCTTTCCTAAAAGCGCAACGTGGGTATGATTTCGAATTAGCTTCATAGTGCCACCGCCACGCCGACGATTCTCAGACATCACATCCTGGACCAAAAAAAAAAAAAAACAAAACAAAAAACGCGAATATTTCACAATCGGCTTACGATAACAGTTTCATTTAATCTTTTTGTCGTTTTTGTCAATCTTCTTCCACTTAGGTGTACCTTTGGGTTCTATCTCTGTTCTTCTTCTTCTTCGCTGTGGCAATTCAGGAAGAAAAAAGATCTTTTTTTTTTTGTAAATATGCTTTGACCGATTTTTCGGGTTGTAAATCCTGTCACCCTATCGCTTGCCGATATCGGATGTCGCTTAACTGGTTGTGCTTCTATTTGAGGGTGTCGTGTGTCAAATGCTCTATTTAGGTTATTTTTTTCTGGATTTTACAGATACGCGTACTAGCAGTTGTATGTACATACGTAGATGTCTGGATTACAATATGTGATTGCATGCACTCGAAAGTAATGATGATGTAAAAAGTGCTATATTCGATGAGATACAATCAAAAAGAAACAATACTCAGGGTAGACATACGTGGAATGCACTTAAGTAACTGATTGAAGTGATTAACTGAACTATCCGACTTAATAAACCGAATGAAACAGGAACTTTATCTTGTCTTATAAATAACGGTGGTGGTAAAGTATTCGTAGGAATACCTACTCGTAATTTCAGTTAAGCGCCATTAACCAGGATTAGTGTCGGAAAAACAAAACAAGACCTTATCCGGGCTACTCCGACATATTTGGAGCTCAGGCCGGAAAGGATTTCCAGGACTTAGTCAGGGTCTTGGAAAAGAGATGGTGGCGGACGAGCCCTATATGGGCCAACGGCAGCGCTCACATCCCGGAACAAATTACTGGCTTCGGTGTAACTGACCCCTCGTCCTAGGGGCATTCAAAATGGAACTGGTCCTCCAGATTGGGGGTTGTGCCGCCGGGGTAACTGCCGGCCATTTAAAAAAGCATAAGTTACGAAGTATCAACAAGCCTCGGATATGGACGGATCTACTGTTGACAACACACGCAAACGATTTAAGGACAATGAGCTTCGGCTATGCACGTGGAATGTTAAATAGACCTTAATAGACCACGTGCAGCCGAGCAACTAGTGGAGGCCCTAGACTCCTGCAAAGCAGACATAACCGCCATCCAAGAAATGCGATGGGATGGGCCGGACAAAAAGAAGATGAAAAACTGCGACATCTACTACGGCAATTGCTATCGACGGCAAAAGCAGCGCTTATTTGGATGCGGATTTGTTGTCGGAGGCAGACTAAGACAAGAAGTCCTCAGCTTCCGGCATGTGAGCGAGCGCCTCGTAACAATCCGCATCAAGGCTAAATTCGCCAACATCAGCTCATGACGACACCAAGGATGCCTTCTACGAGCTCCTCAACAAGACCTACGAGCAATGCCCTAGCTATGACATTAAAATTGTCCTCGGTGATTTTAGTGCAGAGCTAGGAAGAGAGGGTATCTTTGGTGGAACAATCGGAAAATATAGCCTACACAACACCACCTCCGATAACGGATTCAGGCTAATCGACTTTGCGGCGGAGCGAAACATTGTCATGGCTAGCACGCAGTTCCCACATCTCCCAAGGGGACTTGGAGAACTCCTGATCAATCAACAGTCAACCAGATTGATCACATTGCGATCGACGCAAGACACCGTCCGTACGTTCCGAGGAGCCAACATCGACTCGGACCATTACCTTGGTGTAGGCAAGGTACGGTTGCGGATATCCCATACTACACCAAGACAAACTAATGCTGTGAGAAAATTCGACGTCAGACGGCTACAATCGCAAGAAATCGCCAAGTCCTTTTCCGATCGAGTGTCTCTTAATCTCTTAAGAGGTCCAATGCCGCCAGCATCAAGCATCGAAGACCATTGGAAACACTGCCAAAACGCCATCAGAGATGCCGCTTCTGATGTGCTGGGTTTCACTCGCCCACCACAACGATACCCCTGGTTCGATGATGAATGTCGGCAAGCACATGCAGGAATGAGGGTCGAAAGTTTTACCAAAAGGTAAAAATAACATGCCACGGAAACAAACCCCGAACCGAAGCCTGTAGAGATGAACAAGGGAACATTGTAGTAGAATCGCAGTCGATACTGAGGATTTGGAAAGACCATTTCTGCAGACTGTTTAACGGCGATGACAAACCTATAAATACAGACAACGACACCAGCGCTGAGATCAAGTGAACTCATGCCAACCGCTGTTTCTTTGGGTTAAGAAGGCAATTGAGTAGCAAAGCCCTCTCTCGGACAACAAAAGTCACCCTTTATAAGACTTTAATAATCCCGGTCCTGCTCTATGACGCAGAGGCATGGACATAATCAAAAATGGATGGGGGTGTTCTTGGTTGCTTCGAGAGAAAAATTCTTCGGGCGATCTTCGGTCCCGTCTGCATTGATAGTGAGTGGAGGAGGAGATACAACGATGAACTGTATGGACTGTACAGCGACATGGACCTAGCCAGAAGAGTGAAGATCCAAAGACTGAGATGGCTGGGTAATGTAGAGCTCATGGACACCAATGCTCCGGTCCGAAAAGTCTTCGAATCCGCTCCCGAGGGACAGCGCAGTAGAGGAAGGCCAAGACTCAGGTGGCGCACGCAAGTGGAAGAGGACCTCAGCCAACTTAGCGTGTGAAACTGGAGGCAGCTAGCCAGGGATCGAGCTGGCTGGAGAAGCTTGTTGACTGAGGCCCAGGTCCACCCCGGACTGTAGCGCCACCTAAAGTAGGTAAGTAAGTAATTTCAGTTAAGCGGTAGCTTCCAGAATCGTAATCGGGCAGATATTGTCGATCATGGTCTATTACTTTCTTCCAACGTTCTGGAAGAGACAGAATGCCTCTTTTGAAAAAGTCAACAGATTTGTAGGTAAAAAGTCTTCCAGGTGCTTTTTAATCTCATTGAGTTGCCTTCCGTCCAAATTGGAGAGATCGGAATGGGTAGTAGTCAGAAGGCAGAAAGTCCCGGCTTAACCTCGCAGCCAAATGAATTCAGCTTCTGTTTTGTCACTTAAGCTGTGTGCGGTCTAGCGTTGCATGATGGAAAAGAACGCCCGTTTTTCTTCCACAACCTGCTTCAAATCTCGAGCTGAGAGCAATATTTAATGGCATTTATTGTATGATTGCGTGGAAGCAACTTGGAGTGAAGGACACCTCGCCAATGCCACCAAATGCTCAACATGACCTTTTTGGAATGCGAACCTTCTTTACCGATCGGTGTTTCACCAAGAGCGCACAAAGTACTATATGTTGTACGAGTAAACTCCCCATTTTTCTTCTAACGCAACCACTCTTTTCAGGAAAGCCTCAAGCTAGTTCCATCCTAACAAAGGCTCACAGACCATAATGCTTCTTCCACTGAGTTTGTAAGGAAAGCAAACATCCACTTGTTTTGATATTCCAAGCGGCTTTTTAAGTTTAAGCGATAGCCAGACACCACACGGTGCTAAATAAGGCGATTACGCTTTTCCAAATAAATAGGTATACCACCTCGATCAGAAAGTTCCCGAAATAACCACCGTGTGGCGCTTTCATTGTACCGATTTGAGTTCCCCATTACGGGGAACGCGTTTTAACATCCGAGAGAAGGTAATGCAAATTACCTATTCCAAATTTATCACAGCTATCCTACAGCTATGATCAAAATTCTTGACGATATAAGGGCTAACTATGATATGGATTTTTTGACGATGCTGTGCTTGCTAGATTTCTCGAAAGCCTTTGATTGTGTTAACCACAAAGTATTATGCCAACAAATTCAGTGAGCCTCATTTGACAACCGTTTACAGTTTGATAGTTGTTTAAACCAGCACTTCGTCGGAATATGGCAGTTTGGGTTCAGGTCTTCCCCAGGGGTCTATACTTGGTCCAATTCTTTTTTGTCTTTTTGCAAATGATTTACCAAAAGTCTGTTCAAATGTTGATATCCACTTATATGCAGACTAGGCTCAGATTAATATCTCGAGACCCATTGGACTTATTAAGGGCCTAGTCGTCAGACTAAATGAAGACTTATCTAAAATCTATGACTGGTCAATGTCCACCAGTATTACTGAATGACGGACAACACAATTTTGTTGACGTGGTTACTAATCTCGGTTTCAATTTAAATAGATCACATTCTGCTGTTGACTATATAAATTATGTTGTTGGACAAGCTTTGGCTCTATTCTAGTCTCACACCTTTTAACACAAAGCTTAACACTTGTATATGCGCTATTTTTACCTTTAATTGACTACGGTGCTGTAGTCTACTGCAAGCTTGATTCCCTTTCGCAATATAAGTTACTTGTCGCCTTTATTGATTTGATAAGGTATGTGTACGGACTGCCTCGACACAATCACACCTCAAACTACCCTAACTCTATTCTTGGTTGTTCTCACGTAAGCATGCTTGATGTAGTGTATATGCGTGATTGACTGATTGATCAAGCATTTGCTCATTTTGGCCTGGACAGCGACGAGACAACATCGCAGGTAAATAGTGGAATTTTTTTTAAAGGGTTTAATAAGCGCGAAGATGGAGGATAAAAATTTTATTTTGGAATTTCTAAAAGTTTATCGTTCTTTACCTGCGCTGTGGAACATAAAAACAAAACAATATAGCGACGGTAATACCTAGTCAAGTTACAAATACTGGTACACAGAAAAATCATCGCAAAATAAAGACGATTTAATATTTAAACAATTTTTTTTTGTTTTTATTGGGTTATTCAATGGCTACAAATCCTAGAACAACTTATTCGAAATGACTTCCAGCACGACTTAAGGCGATGTGGCAACTCATCAATTGCGAGACGCACTTCATGCATGGGGAATTTGTCCACTGCATGGACAAGGGCTCGCTTCAACGACTCAATATTGGAGTGTCGAGTAGAGCAAGCCATGTCTTCTAATACGGACCAAAACTTGTAATCCAACGGGTTGAGGTCTGGACTACCAGCTGGCCAATCATCCGTTGATATGAAGTCAGGAGCGTTGTTTTTGAGCCTAAGTTGAATCGTTTTTGCTCTGTGAGCTGGAGCAGAGTCTTGCTGGAAAGTCCATGGCTTGTTGTTGAATATTGATTGGTTGAGAGACTTCACAATGGGTTCCAAGACCGTCGATTGATATACTTTGGCCGATGTTTCGCCAAAATAGAGCTTGGTAACGCCATTGTAGCACACTCCCCACCATACCATTCCAGACGCGGGATGGTGGTCTCTTTGAACCCTCGGGGTGAGTTGGGATGCTTCTCTGGATGACCGAGCATTAAACGATTCTTCTACGGTGAAGATTTTCTCGTCAGTAAACAGAATTTGTCTGTGAGCGTTCTTCGCGTACCGGCTGAGTAACGCCTTCGATCTTCGCTTGCGTTTTTCCTTCAATGCGGCCGTGAGCAGGTGTCCAGTGTTTCGCTGAGTCCTAAATCTTCTTTGATAATGCGAGACGTGGATATTGGCGAAATTTTTATTTCCCGCGACAAGATTTTCTTTTTTCGCAGCGGTTTTCGGTCGATTAAGGTCACAATGAAGCATAAATATCAACTGTCAAATCGCAGTTAATACGAAATGGATGCGCCCAGTGTTGCATTCGTAATGAGTGAGTTCAGTTGTGTACCAGTATAAATGACTTGACTAGGTATAAAAATTTGTATAATTTTAGGTGTTATCATTTGAAAAAGTTGATCATATGCCTGCCTCCTCGTACATGGGGAAGAAATTTTTAAAATCAATCAGTGAACCTAATTACAGCTCATTTAGGAGAATTTAGCCATTCTTTCATTCAAACCCGTTTCTTGCGAATCTTTTTGCTTTTTTTCTTGAAAGCTAGCGCTAGTCCCAAAGCGATACAGTGATAGTCCGTGTCACTCATATTTTCGTTAAAAAAAACCGATTTAAGTGAAAATCGCACATGAAACCGCACGTGCTTTCACCTAAAAATCGAAGTAAAAATGAATGCTTGAAGACTCATGCTTGATGTGTGTATATGCAAAGTCAAACAGAATTTACTAATACACTCTCACAGGCTTGATAAGAATTTGACCAATGCATATGCCGCCTTAGATGTTGCGTTTTCATGCACAAAATTATTACAAATAAATCCCCTTTTCATCGATTTGATAAGACACGATTCTCTTAATCCACTAGAACACTTCATCTTACAATCCCGGAGTACAATTATGTGAAATCCTCGCGACTCTTTTCTATCAACGTTACCAGTGTTGTTCATCAGTTGATGTTGCTGGCCGTCTGGGGCAATCTTTGTATTCAATGTTTTCTCTGCCTTCTTTGAATTGTTTGTACCAGTTGTTAACTTTTTTTGTGACTAAACCTGGTCACCAAAGGCTTTCTGCAACATTCTCAATGTTTCTGCATTTAATGTAAATTCTTTGCTTAACAAAATCAGACATTACAAGAATCTGTAAATTTACTATTTGTTGTTTACAAAACATGTGCGTAACTACTGAACAAATGCAGATTTTGACATAAAATTTGACACAGATGACAGTACTACCAAGCCACAAAAAAAAACATATTTGCCATAATTGAAAAGCTCGAGCCTTTTTAAAGTTAAATTTCACCTTAATTTTTGATCACAGTAGTGTTTCTTAAGTCCACATTGGAAAAGGTGGGCCATCTGTTGACTTCTTTTCAATGTTACTTTGACACTGACAGTTCTTATGCGAACAAAAAATTGACGGAAACTGAGTACCTATTATATTTCCGTGGTAGCTACGAATTGGGTCAATTTACGCTTACACAACGTTGGGAAGAATTGCAAAGTTTCTTCCAAAGTGGATGCTGTGTTTTCGAAACAGTGCTGCATCTGGTGTACGCAGGTTTTTGAAGAAAGTTCGTGAGACTGGTGTGCTAGTTGACACCAAATAATATCCCGGCTCCAAAAACATAATGAAAACAGGATTTCTGTTTATTTTCCTGCTTTTGTACTTAAAATATTGTCCTCCCAATTCAATAAACTTGTTACAGCGATTCAATAGTGATTCAAATGCCTGCCCTTGCTCGTTTTGCGGAATTGCCTCCAGTTCTCGTGTTCTAGCTACTTGAATGGTCGGAACGTCAAGGAGAAAACATCTTTTCAACATAAATTTCATTTTCGGGAACAGAGAGAAGTCGCAAGGTACCAAATCAGGTGAATACGGTGGATAATTTAACACACACACACTTAATTTCAAGCCAAAAGTTAACGAACAATGTGTGCTGTGCGCTTCGGTGCATTATCGTGCAACAGAGACCAAATTTTTCGATCGCGATATTCTCTATTCGAATACGATGGATTCTTGCTTTCAGACGCTTCAAAACTTCAAGATAATATGCGGCAGTAACGGTTTCACCAGTTGAAATAAATTCATTGTCGATAATTCTTTGCTATTAAAGATTGTGATGAGCATTGTCTTCATTTTGCAAAAGGGACTTTCAGTATTTTTTTTTAGCTTGGGGTGAATTTTTTGATTTCCACTCCGCACTTTGACGCTTGGTTTCTGGATCGTATTGGAAACACCATGTTTCATGACCCGTAACAATTGCTTTGATGAAGTTTGGATCAGTTCTTGAGTCCGCAATGACGACTGGGGAATGCCAGACTCTGATAAATTTTTGATCATCATTCAATGTGTGTGAAATAACAGACCTTAGGTTAGGTTAGGTTAGATTAAAGTGGCTGTTGGAAGAAAAGACCAACACACTTAGGCCTGTTGGCCCGTTGTGATACCACGTGGATGAGTGATCCTCCTACTCAAGAACTCGTTTTGACAAAGTGTAGGAGATTTTTGACGTCTGTGTTGCTTAGATTGCTTAAGTCGTTGTAGAAGAAAGCTCCTAAGTGGAATTTACGCGCGCCTCAAGGGGTCTATGATACCCTTTTACTGTCGCCAGGGCACGGGCGGAAAGATAGAAGGAGGAGAAAAGAAAGCATTGTTGTGATGTAGTGGTTTGAAACTCAGGTATATTTGGTTTCGATATTGACTCTTCAGGGGTGGGAGTCGGAATAGGACGGAGAGTTTTTCTTCACCCGGAATGATTCAGTTTATAAATTTTTACGGTTGTTTATTTTTGTGCTTGAAACTCTACAACAGCCAAATCTACATGCCAGTATTATGCGCCTTCACACGCAGATTTTAATAACTGAGTTCCAGTTACACAAATGAAAGACTTGTCATGAGTAGGATTCGAATCTTGACCCTCCGAATGAGAAGCGATGGCTAGTACCTCTACATCTAGGCTACCCCCTATTTGTGTAGCTGAGAAGTTGGGGATTATCTCCTACTCCTCCTTGTTCATGTAACTTCTACAAAAGTCATTTCTTAAGGGACAGTGTCCAGTGATGACACCTGTTATGGTGGTGAGAAGTTTCCTGTTTAGAAGGATCAAACTCGTAAAGCAATTCAGATCCAGTTTAGGCCAGATTTGTTTGGTTGCTGAACATGCTGATCCGACTGCCCATCTCATGTTTGTTCTTCTAAGAGCATCCAGCTATATTTCTTGTTAATGAGTAGCGATTGGTATGCCAAAGTTACATTTATCAGGTTGAATCCGTATAGTGGTTCCAATTGTGAAAAGTTCATCGGCCCTACAATTCCCTGGGATGTCTCTATGTCACGGCACTCAGCAAATGTGAACATTGAACTACTCTGTCGTCTCCATGAGAGGTGATCGGCAGTCTATAACGATCTTTGAGTTGAAAGAACATGATACCAGCTATTTGACAGCGGCCTTACTGTCGGAAAAGATGCGGATGTCCATTACATACATCAAGTTCTTCTTCAGCTTATCAGCGAAAACACCGCCGTCAATCACACTGTCAGTCTTTGGACCATCCGTGTAAAAGTGGATTGATTCGTCGTCCATGAAGGCATTTTCCTCCCAGAAGGGGAATCCTTGTGAAGAATGGTTCGAATAATCTCTTTATGGATGTTTAAGGCATCTTTCATCATTCTTAATGAAACATTGCAGTCATCTGCAACAATATCATGTTCTTTTTAGAACATTTCAAGCGTCCAAAGTCTCCTGTGTGCTTGTCATACGGAAAAATAATTTTTATAATTGTTAAATGTCAACCAAATGTCATGCAATTTCGACAGACAATAAAAAGAGATTCACATTTTACAACACATCTTCGGATAAAGAGATGGTGCTCTTGTGTCCAGGATATTAATTGCCACATTGTGTACTTCGTAGTAATTTGTTCTCCATTCGTACTCCACACAAACAACTTTTAAGTTAGTGCTTTGCTAGCACAGCTGACTTTTGAATTCAGACTTAGGAGTTGTGAATCCAATCCGATTTTTCTGCTAAACCGAAGCAGCAACGGTTTGTATGGCAAAGATGAGAGAAGCCCTCATTCGCCTGAGCAGCTTTCTGTTGCGAACTCATAAGAACTCAGCAATAAATTTTCGTGGAAGCAATTGATGTACAGAATATAGCTGTAGCCATGAACAAGATTTCAAAAAGACCAGTCACTGTGACAGGCCCTATGCCCTGTCTACAGTTCCTTTCCGTTTTTAGGAATGTCGGCAGCTCCAAAGAGGTTAAGAACGTGATATGTCTAGAGCAAAGGAGTTTAGTGATGGAGATGGTGATCGCAGGGTTGCCCACTTTTTTGAACAAGCTGTTGGAAGGGTTGATCCGACGAAAAGTACAGGTACATCAGTTAGCATCCAAAATCAGGTGCCGTGAAATAGCGCCAGGTGGAATAAGACCAACAATTTAGTAATTGACCTTATTTCGCTATGCAAAAGTGTAATAAGCCCAAGTTTCCACAGTTGGTGCTATTTCACTTTGACCAAGTGCAATAACGCCAACAAAATTTGAGTACTAAGACCAAGTTGGCCTTATTTCACTTTGGTAAAGGGCAATAAGACCAACTTCAAATAAAACTATAAGAGCAAGTACTGACCAACAGAAAACAGACAGCAGCACTATAAACGGGACAGCGGATAAATTCCCCAGATGGAATCAGCGATGGAAAGAATCTCAAAACAAATGAGACCTTATCCGGGCTACTCCGACATATTAGGAGTTCAGGCCAATAAGGATTTCGGAGACTAAGTCATGTTCTCGGAAAAGAGATGGTGGCGGTTGAATCATTTCTAGACCAACGGCTGCGCTCACATCTCTGAACGGGTTACTGGCTTTCTGTCTAACCGATCCCTTGTTCTCGGGTTATCAAAAATGGAACTTGCCCCCAGGTTGGGGGTTATTCCGCTGGAGTAAGGGCCCGGCCATGGAAAAACTACAATAGTTCCGAAACATAAAACAGCCTCTGATACGGATCTTCTATTGACAACTAATGCATACGATATAAGGAGAACGAACTTCGGATATGCACTTTAGGTCACTCAACAGGCCACGTGCAACCAGCGGAGGCCCTAGACTGCTGCGAAGCAGTCTGAGATGGGATGGGCTGAACAAAAACAGGATGAAAAACTGCGATATCTACTAAAGCGATTATTATTGACGGCAAAACCAGCGCCTATTTGGATACGGATTTGTTGTTGCAGGCAGACTTATGCAAGAAGCCTTGAGTTTCCGGCATGTGAACGAGCGCCTTGTAGCAATCTGCGTCAAGGATAAATTCACCAACATTAGCCGAATATGTGCGTATGCCCCCCAAGAGGATTAAGATGACGACACCAAAGATGCCTTCTATAAGCTCTTGAACAAGACCTACGAGCAATGATTTGACTTTGCGGCGGGACGAAACATTGTTGTAGCTAGGACGCAGTTTCCCCATTTCGATATTCACAATGGGACTTAAAGAACTCCTGATCAACCAACCGTCAACCAGACTGACCATATTGCGATAGACGCAAGACGCTCCTCCAGTATTATGGATATTTCAACGTTCCAAGGAGCTACATCGATTTGGACCACTACCTTGTTGTAGCCAAGGTACGGTTACGGAAACCCAGAACAACGCCAAGACAAGCTAATATTGTGAGTAATTTCGACCGCAGACGGCTACAATTGCTGCTGGAGCGGACGGCCTAACCGCTGAGCTCTTCGAAGCGGCAGGCGATGACTTGTTAAGGAGCATATCCCAACTCATCTCTAAAATATGGTCGGACGAAAGTATGCCCGATGAATTGAACCTCAGCATTTTTTTGTCCGATTCTCAAGGAAGGAGACCCTCTGAACTGAACCAACTACATAGTCATTAGTCTTCTTGGACGCATACAAGATCTTATCTGCCGTTTTGTGTGAACACTTGAAGTCGTCGTTAACGACCTGATAGGTCCATATCGATGTGGCTTCAGGCCAAAAGAGTCCTTCTTTGACCAAATATTCAGAAATCTTAGAGGAAACTCATGAGATTCAGATCGATGTAAGGCCGTGTATGACAGCATCTATAGAGGCGAGTTGCGCAGAGCAATGGCTAGTTTTGGCATCCCTGCCAAACTCGTCCGTCTGTGCAGAATGACGGTGGAGAATGCACGCTGCTCCGTCAAGGTCGGTAAAGATCTCTCCGAGACCGTTGGTATCAAAAAAGCACTTATACAAGGCTGTCATTCGATTTCTTCAACATTATACTTGAAAAATAGTGCAAATTAAAAGACGGAGATCTAACAACTGAGATGGCTGGGTCATGTAAAGCGGATAAATGGAAACGATCCGCCGCGAGAGACAGCGGAGTAGAGGAAGACCGAGACTCAGGTGGCGGACGCAAATGGAAGGTGACCTCAGCCAACTTAGAGAGTAAAACTGAAATTAGGTAGCTAGTAAAAGATCGAGCTAGCTGAAGACACTTGTTGACTGAGGCCCAGGTCCACCCCTGACTGTAGACTCAGTCCAACCCAGTACACAATATACACACAAAGAAGGTTATGCTGTGTATTTGGTGGGACCAAGAGTGAATAGTGTATTAAGAACTGCTAAAACCCAGTGAAGGGATTACTGAGGACCGCTATTGTCAACAGCTGTTACAATTGATTAGAGCATTGAAGCAAAAACGACCAGAATATAACAAAATACACCCATCAGTCATTTTCTATCACAACAAAGCTCATCTTCATGTTATAAATCAAGTAAACACCTATTTGGCAAACATTAATACTAAGTTTTGTATCATCCACTATATTCACGCGACTTTGCCCCTTCTGATTACTTTCGGAACAACACTTTCACTCTCACGAAGAAATAAAAAATTAACTTGATGAATGGTTGGCCTCAAAAGACGAGCAGCAGTATTGGCGCGGAATCCATCAACTTCAAGAAAGAAGGGAACAATTCATAACTAACCATGTCCAATACTTCAATACATTGAGTAATGTTCATTCATTTTCAAAGGAAACAATATTCTATTTGGGCTATGAAATACTCGTAGTTCAAGGTTGAGTTCGATATTTCAAAGAAGGTATTTCGGATCCCCTTCTATTGCACAAACAAATCGAGGTAGATTTTAAAGTTCTCCCATATGGGGTAAAAGATACTGCCTACCAGTCAGAGAAACCGACTACGTTTAAGAATGAATATGGAGATGTTGATTCTAAATATTTAAATAAACTATTTTATAATGGAAAACGCGATCCTTTATCTTTTTCTAGGACCTCTGGGGTGCTACTTACTCGTAAATAATACAACAAAACCTCAACACCGGCTGAATGCCTTTAAATACCATTTTAGCTGCAGACTGTAAATTACAAAGCCCATCTGAGATTAATGGAATTCTCCCGGTGGTATGAATATTTTCTGCAAAATCCAACACAATTGCATTCCATCGGATAGAAGAAGCTAGAACCACCCATTGTGCTAATGGCAACAAGCCGGAATGCAGTACATTCACTTACTAATCATCTTTTAATGCCAATCTCCACAGTACCGGCACGATTATGATAAATGATCTCAACAAGTTCGCCTCCTACCAACTGATTGTCGAAAAATCAATTTAAACTTCCTCAATTCATCAGATCCGCAGGTATTCTCAATCCCAATACCAATCTCAGTCAATATGTTAATTTAACGCTTTAATGTCTCTGGAGAGCGAGAGAGTAGGTACATACTTACTCGTATCTGGAAAATCAGTCGCAGCTACTCGTAGATCATTAACGATTCCCCGAATCTCCTCCAGAATGATTCCTACATCGAGTCCAGACGCAACCATCTCTCGAATGCAGTAATCGATTAGGCAATCAATCATCATCGCTACCATTTAATGGAGGAGGCATCGCAATTATCAATGCCGAACCTAAATGCTTCCTCACGACGGTCGGTCGATCGGTTGACCGGCCGGCAGTAAATTACTCCAGGCAAATGGTACATCACCGGAGAACAGAAGTTCTACATCTCGTCTCGATGGCTGCTGGTCTTGGCCTAGATGATTATCCAGCAGGGGAGACGACCAAAACGCATACCACAAGTGAAGGCTCCTTTGTAGCCTCCGAGGCTTTTGTTGTATTCATGGTGTGCGTTGTGTTTTCGTCGGTGGCCATCAAAGGGTTGGGCAATCGATTTTATCTGATGTTAAGATGACGCAGCCGCAGCTACTGTCCATCCATGCGGAGTTCATCATCTTTCAAGTGTCATTCGGAGCGGTGATCCTATTTGGGAGGAAAAACCAACTATGTACTGAGACCCAATGAAGGTCTGTCGTTGTCATAGATGTACGGGTACTCCAGAACAATTGATCGTCACTGTATTGCAACGAGGTAGGTCTTAAATTTTACACGTCACGCGTCTGTCTTAATTAATGATCCAACGCCTTTGCTGGCCGTAATTGGAGCAGAATAATTGAATGACATTTGTTAGCTCAGTTTGTTTGCGAATTAATTGCATCCACTTTAACCAATCGACCCAATGGACTACTGACAGCCGGCTTTGGTTATACTTTAAGCAGCCGGATCGCCCATTCTAGCCCCGAAGGCGGATTGTTTAATAAATTAACAGCAGCAGCTTTTTGAGATGTATCTGCGAACTACGTCTGTAAATGTTTGTCGGGGAGACGCCTTTGGTAAAGTGATTTTTTCAACGCTTCGTTAGTGTAGGATTTATAGGGCAACCATTAGCATGGCAAGCACCCATGGGCTACAGATAGCTAGCATCCTAAATGACTTTTTAACGCGGTTTTAATTGTAGTGTCAAGGTTTCAGTAGAATTGCGCCCACTTTCAGAATGAGTCAAACAAAAAAAAACCACAAAAAAGTACACAAAAGTCCAACTGGCGAACTGGTGAACTCAGACAGATTTTGCAGATTTCCAGATGAAATAAGATGAGACACGCCGCCCGATGACGTGCGCCTACCATGGAGTGGCGTTGAAAGCAAATCTGAATATAATTCGTTACCTGAGGGCTAGGCGAAGACGCTGCCAAATTAAAGGCAACATAACCACGACATTACGATGTTTATGCAGTAAGCGACCAGTTTAACGCCAAAATGTTAAATGGCTTTCAGCAGGACGTTTCAGGGAACTGATGTTGATAGTTTGTTTCATTGGCGGTAGGTTGTTAACAAATTTGTTAAGTTGAGCGCAGGTGATGCTCTTTGACTTGACCGCTGTTGTTGAGGAGCTGCAATTTGATGTCATATCCGGCGGGGGTTCCATTTATGATCGGACAAATGTCTGTCAGATATTTAAGTGTTTTAAGTGGAGCACATTATAACAAGGAAAAAGATCTCTTTAAAGAGATGATGAGGATTCTAAGCAAAAGAGTAATTTCTTTAACATCCCCTGGCGCTACAGCCAACAGCACTTTTGTGTCGCTGCTGTAATTTTTTGTAGTAATTTGTAGAGATTGTCTTTTTGTGTATCCCAACGGATCAAAGCAGTAGTTCTCATACGTACGAGTATCTCATTAAATGAATAAATCGGGTGATATATCTCGCCGATTCCAGCTCCATACAACAATGGTATGATTAGCAACCAAATGTGAGGAGAGAAAGAAGGTGAACATCAATAACTAAGGCATCTCACATCTGAGCTGTGTGAGTTTAAAGATAGTTGATAAAAACCAGAACTGGTTTTCCGGTCTTCCTCTACTGCATTGGTGTCAATACGCTCTATATCATCGAGCCATCTCAGTCTTTGGATCTTCACTCTTCTGCCTAGGTCGATGTCACTGTACAGTCAATACAGTTCGTCGTTGTACTTCCTCCTCCACTCACCGTCAATGCAGACGGGACAAAAACTCATCCGAAGAATTTTCCTTTCGAAGCGTCAAGAGCACCCTCATCCATTTTTGATAATGTCCATGCCTCTGCGCTATAGAGCAGGACTTGGATTATAAGGTCCTAAATAGGGTAACTTTTGTTGTTCGAGAGAGGGCTTTACTAGTCAATTGCCTTGTTAGCCCAAAGAAACAGCGATTGGCAAGAGTTATTCTTCGTTCGATTTCAACGCTGGTGTCACTGTCTGTCCTTATAGCGGAACCAAAGTAGACAAAGTCCTTAACTACATCAAAGTTATAGCTGTCGAGAGTGACGTCCTGCCTGACGTCGGTGGTCAGTGTCCTTTTTGCTTGACTGCATATTCTTACTCTTGCCCTCGTTGAGATGTTTACCGACCTTGATAGAGAAGCGTGCATTTTCCATCGTCATCCTGCACAGACGGACGAGTTTGGCAGGGAAGCCAAAACTAGACATTGCTCTATATAGCTCGTCTCTATAGATGCTGTCATACGCGGCCTTAAAGTCGATGAATAGGTGGTGGGTATCGATCTGAAGCTCATGAGTTTTCTGCAAAATCTGCCGTAGTGTGAATATTTGATCGATGGTGGACTTTCCTGGCCTGAAGCCACACTGATATGGACCTATCAAGTTGTTGACAGCTTCAGGTCTTCACACAATACGGCAGATGAGCTCTTGTATGCGATGTTAAGGAGACTGATGCCTCTGTAGTTGGCGCAGTTCAGAGGGTCTCCTTTCTTGAGAATCGGACAAACAATGCTGAGTTTCCATTCATCGGGCGTACTTTCGTCCGACTATATTTTTGAGATGAGTTGGTGTATGCTCCTGACCAAGTCATCGCCTGCCGCTTTGAAGAGCTCGGCGGTCAGGCCGTGCATTCCAGCAGCTTTGTTGGTCTTCAGCTTAGATATTGCGGCCTTCACTTCATCCAGGTCGGGTGGACGGAATTGTTGGTCATCATCGTCCAAGTTGAAAGGTTGATTCTGCCTGACAGGAGTATTTAGTCCGTCATCGCCGTTATACAGTCTGCAGAAATGGTCTTTCCAAATCCTCAGCATCGACTGCGATTCTACTGCGATGTTCCCTTGTTCGTCTCTACAGGCTTTGGTTCGGGGTCTGTTTCCGTGGCATGTTATTTTTACCTTTTTGTAAAACTTCCGAACCTCATTCCTGGAGTAGCATCCCTCAATTTCCTCGACCGAGCGCTTCTCATGCTCTTTCTTTTTGCTCCTGAGAAGCCGGTATTCGTCTCTCCTCTTCTGCTTATAGAGCTCATTAGCAGCTCTTATTCTCCTATGCAGAGCCGCTTTGTATGCATCTTGCTTAGCTGCCTGTGCTTGCCGGCATTCGTCATCAAACCAGGGAAGTGAAACCCAGCACATCAAAAGCAACGTCTCTGATGGCCTTCTGGCAAATTTGTCACTGGTCTTCGATGCTTGATGCTGGCGGGATGGGCCTCTCAAGAGATTAAGGGAGACTCGATCGGAAAAGGATTTGGCGATCTCTTGCGATTGTAGCCGTCTGACGTTCCGAGGATGTCCTCGGGATACCCGCAACCGTACCTTGGCTACAAAAAGGTTGTGGTCCGAGTCGATGTTAGCAATCCTTCAAAGAAATTTAGCGCATTTCTACCGATAACAATTGGGTCTGGTTGATCCAAAGTCGGTCAGTGCTTTGGTGGTGGAAGGCAGAAGGCTGGAGTGAGTTAGGGCTAACTCGGAACCTTTGCCCCACCATCAAGTGTCCATGGTTGACATTAACTTGAACCAAATTTAGCTAACGCATCTCTTCATCACGGCAGTCCCCACATATGTATCATACGTCGTCCACTTTAAAATTAAGATTCATTGTGTGTATCCTCAGATAATAAAAGTACTACAAACTTAGGCAACGATACTTAGGACTGGAAACGGTGTTCCTGTTTCTGTCGGTTGAAGTTTCGCAAAAAATCTCGAACTCGGTAAAATTCAAATTTTCAATTTCGAATTGAGCTTTAAGATGTTTGTTTTCTCCCCAATCATTTTTTGTTTCTGCATCGGACACTTATTATTGGCCTATTTACTTGCATTCAGGAAAAAAATCGACTGGCAAGATTTCTTATTCATCCATTTGAGACAAAGCGTCGGCGATGAGATTGTCTGGCCCTTTGATATACTCGATTAAGACTGTAAACTGGGAAATAAAATGTAATTTTCTCGCTTTAATGCTAAATAAATCGCGGGCAATTTGCGCCCAATACTGAGTATCTCATTTCGGCAGGTGTAAGCTTCTTTAAGGAGAAATGAAAGGGGCCCACCTCTTGTTTGATTTTGCTGTAACACCGCATCAACAGTAAGGTTTGACGAGTCTTTGACTACGGAAAACTCAGCGTCGACCCCCGAGTATGCCATAAGTGCCACGTTGGACAATTTGTGCTTGGTTTCATTGAATGTCTGGTGAAGTTCATCGGACCGGGCGAGGGTTTTGGTGGACTGCCGTGCCTTGCCGTGGTTGTGTTTAAGGGTGCATACAGTGGTGCTAATATTTCAGCTAAATTTGGAAAAAAGCTTAGGTAATAATTATTCATTCCGAGCTGCCTTGTGTCGTTTTGCGGTGAGCCATCTTGGGCGAAAGGAAGACAGTAGTTCCTTCGTTAGGATCGGATAACAATTGGGTGAATCTGGGGAATTCTTTTAGGATTAGTCCAGCGATTGTCCGTTTCTTGGAATTGAAACAACTGTGTCTGTGAGGAAAATCATGTTGTTGTTGTACTATTTACTGAAAAGGCGGCTAAACGAAAACTGGCTGTTTGTGGCTTTAACAGTAGTTTCATTTAGTTTGGCGAGTGCTGTGATTGAGCCCTTAATGGACTAACGGCATCACATACCCTAACGGGTTACTGGTTTCAGTCTAACCGACCCTCGTCCCAGAAGTATCAAAAGTGGAACTGGCCCTCCAGGTTGAAGGTTGTGCCGTTGGAAAAATTAAAAAAGTTACTTAGCAACAACCATACAAACGAACTAAGGATATGCACGTTAGGTCCCCCAACAGGCCAACTACAGCCGAAAAACCAGCGGAGGCCCTAGACTGCTGCAAAGCAGAAACTACCGCAATCCAAGAAATGCGACGGGATGGGCCAGGTAAAAGGAGTATGAAAAACTGCGACATCTACTACTGCGATTGTTACCGACGGCAAAACCAGCTGCTATTTGGATGCGGATTTGTTCTGGAGGCGGACTTAGGCAGGAAGTCTTGAGTTTCCGGCATGTAAACGAGCGCCTCGTAGAAATCCGCATCAAGGCTAAATTCGCCAACAATAGCCTTATATGCGCGCATGCCCCCACAGAGGAGAAAGATGACGACAGCAAAGATGCCTTCCATGCCCTCTTGAACAAGACCTACGAGCATTGCCCCAGCTATGACATTAAAATTGTCCTCGACGATTTAAATGCAAAGCTAGGAAGTGAAGGCGTCTTTGGTAGTACTATCGGAAGATATGGCCTCCACGAAACAACCTTCGTTAACTGATTCAGGCTTATCGACTTTGGGGTGGGGAGAAACATTGTCGTAGCTATCACTCGGTTCCCAAATCCCGATATTCACAATGGGACCTGGAGAACTCCTGACCAATCAACCATCAACCAAATTGACCACATTGCGATCGACGCAAGAGACTCCTCCAGTATTATGGATGTCCAAACGTTCTGAAGTGCCAACATTGAATTGGACCATTACCTTGTTGTAGCCCAGGTACGGTATCCCGAACAACGTTAGGACAGACTAATACTGTGAGAACTTTCAACGTCCGACGGCCAGAGATCGCCAAATCCTTTTCCTCAGGCCAGGTCTCATTTATGATGCATCTCCTCCTGTCGCGGTTATTAACTTTAGATTTGTGCTATTTTATTCTACTTGTTGAAAACTTGATCTTGTTGGTGTCTTCGGTTGTGGCTGGTGCTGGTGTCATATATATATTTTTTTTTTCGCCAAGGAGGTGGTAGATCTTCAATAGCACTTTCCATGGCATGCCCTATTCATAACCTGTCCTGGCTTTGGTGGTAGATGCCAGAAGGTTACGCCTACGGACTTAAACCCACCCCTCTTAATATACTACAACCGCTCTGCCCACGGGATTGCCGTTAGGTATTACTTTGTGGGGATGGTAAGGTCATCGAGCTTTACGTCATGTGGTAACCGCTGTGCTTTTTCCCGCATCGGCTACAATGTTATCTAGCAACTGGAGGTAATCACCGTGTGTAAGGCATTTATTCTACCTGACACGAAGTAGTCAGCCGGATCACCGACTTTTTGCAACGCGTGGTTGCCGCAGGTCCAGATGGCTGCTTTTTTTTTGTCGTCGATCCACCAACCTCCATCAAGGAACTTATATGTTTCGCTGATAAGGGCGATGTCTATACATTTTTCCTTCATCATTTGGGCCAGTATGTCTTGGGCGGCTGCACAATGCATTGTGTTTATTTGGGCGACCTTAATCATTTGTTGCCAGTCAGCGCTCTCTTATATACTGGGCATTTTGCACTTCAGGCAATGTGCGCGGCTTTCTCCGGTATATCCTTTCTGCACCAGAGGAACAGTGGATCCTTGGATGGTCGGTCGTGCTCGCATTTACAGTTTCGTGCCGTGTGTCGAAATTCGAGACATCGGTAGCGCTTTGTCCGCATTGTGCGCACACGGATGTGGAAATTTGACCAGCCGATTCTGATCTCAGCGGACTTAAGCATAGTCTTTGCTAAGTTTGCCCGCAGCACTCTTCTTATCCTTTTATTAACCCTTTCCTCGTTATACGAACTTATGTGTAACGAGTTTCCCATTTTTACTGCATCGCTGCTGCTCCGCTTATGGGGTTGGCTAATGTCGCAGACCGCAGAACGCGTCTACATAATGCTCGGTCCTGGATCGCTTCAGTGGTTAGCCCCAGGCGTTGTTGCGCATTTGCCATCTGAGAAATCCAGGAATTCTTTTTCCGACCTCGTATTCTTACAGTTGGAGTGACCGTAGTTGATAGTGCCTTTTTAACCGGATTTTCCGCAGATCTTCTTTGAACGTGGCAATACCAGCTTATTCTATTCGCCTCAAGCTGTTCGGTTACCGAATTCTTTATATGTAGACTTCCTCTTATACGCGTAGATCTAATACAATCGCGTTTAGTGACTCCACTAGACATCCTTAACATTTTCATTTCCGCTGCCATCATTTTGTTTTTAAACGCTTCGTACATTGTCCAGCACTGTGAACCGTATATAAGAGCTGGTCTAACAACTGTGGTGTAGAGTTTCCCCTTTAATTTAAGTGGAAATTTTCGGTCGCAAAAGATTCCCGAATTTTCCCGCCATTTCATCCACCCCACACTCACTCTGTGGTTTACGTCGTCGTCACATTTCGCTTCCATGTTAACGATTGATCCTAAGTACTTGAAGATAGTGCTTTTCGGAAGAATTATTCCGTCTAACATAATATCCGGAACAGGTCGCAACGGATGCGCAAATGGGCACGTCGAATGCTCCGTCTTTGAACGACTTATTTTAAACCCGTTTCTCTCTAGCGCATTTCTCCATGAATCTAAGGCGTTCTGTAAATCTTCGACGTTATCGCTAAGTATAACTGCGTCGTCAGCGAAGAGAATTGGCGTTACATTTGCTTCGCGCATGCAGTCTTTTAAAAGATAGTCGAATACAACGTTAAAGAGGAAAGGGCTAAGTACGCTTCCTTGATGCACTCCGACATTAACTGGAAATTCTCTCGTTGTCCGGCAGAGCTTTTAACCGCAGTTTTCACGTTTCCGTACATGTCTTGTATTATTCTAACATATTTTTCGGTACGTTTTGAGCAGCACTATCCTGGTGATTTGAATGTCGCCAAATGCCTTCCTTCGACTTATGATGTCTGTTTCGCATGCCCCTTTCCAATCGAATTTCGATGTGATGGCGTCGGATATTTCACTTTTTGTAATGACTTCATCTATGTTATTGATCTCCAATGTGGTTTTATTGGTCATAGATCGCACCTCAGCGTTTGAGCCCAAGGTTTCACCAATTATACCCTTCAGCTGTTCCGTCTTATCGTCTGTGCCCTTCAGATGGAACAGTAAGTCGCCCTTTTGCGTGCTTCTGATTCTTGTCACTGAGGCGCCGAGTTCTTCAAGTTTGGGATCCACCTTAACTTTTCGGTGGATATCAGCGTAAGAGAGCTCGCCCTTGGCTGCAACGACTATTGCATCTGGCCGCGTTTTCTCTCTTTTTATTTGGCAAACGCTGTTTGCTGTTTTTTTTTTATGCTTTGTTTGCCTCTTCTTCTTTTCAACCTCCTCTCAGGCGTTGCTCTCGTTAACAACGGCCGTTTTTGGGTCGTTCTGGGCTTCACCAGCCTTTCCAGGCATGGGATCTTTCTCCCTCTTGGCCTTCTCTATGTGACTTGGCTCCGATGTTGCCAGCCTTAGTGTGCGGCTTCGGCTTCGGTCTCCTTTTCGGCCCCACTACTGTTTTTAGCCATGAAGATGTTTGGAAAGCGTTATTTTTCCGAATAACCTCTTTGGCGTTATCGTCGTGCATTTCGATTGCCGACAGCTTATATAGCGCCTTGATGCTTTCGATGGCATCTCTCATCGGTTGGTGGGTGGTGCGCCTTTTTCCATCCTCCAACATGTCCACCAGGTTTTTAATCTGTTCTCCCAATTTTTCGAAGACAGATAGCTGAGTAGGTGGTACCGGTTTCTGTACCGCATCGGTAGGAGGCGGTATGCATCTCTCCGTCAGCAGCTGGGGCGTTGGCACCTGTGCAACCGATGACCTTCCTACTCTAGAGCTGAAATGGGTTCTCTTTGTTCTCTGCTTGTTTTCTCATCCATTATTTTTGTTATTGTTATTAGCGTTTATCATCGCAATTGGGTCCCGACTCAAAGCCGCTATCAGAGATCTCATGGTTGTCTATGCAAGCGGGGAGACCAACTAGGGTTGACGTAAACCCTTCTGAGGTCATGCGTTCAGAGCCAGATCGGTGCTAACCAGGAATACTACATCTGAACCTTCACTGCCAAAGCAGGATACACCGATGTGCAGGAAAGGTTGGCATTTTGTATATTGAACTACGCTTACTTCGCTATGCAATCGCCTATGTGTGTTCGATCATCCGATCAAGTGAACGGCCTGAGAACTCTCACTCATTTTTGTACATAACAAGTATACTATATAAAAGATCTGCCACCTCAGAAGCGGCACTCATTAAACGGATTATTACGCTCGCATTTGTTGTTCTTTTTCTTTCAACTATTCCTACAACTTTCAGAAGTGGGATCTGGCGGACAGGTCAACTGTACTAAGCTATTGTGTAGTCGGAAATTCGATTGTTGGATCTACTGTACATAATCAGTTTTCATAGTAGAAACTGCAACAGTGTCTAAACTTAAAAGTGCCCTCAGAACATTAAAATGTCAAACTACTGGCACTAAGGCCGAGTTAAAAGTTCGTCTTCAAGAGGCTGTGGAAGATTTCACGACCGAAGACTTGTTAACTTTGATCCAAGGGATTCCGTCGACCAGCAAAGATCATAGTACAAATGATTCGTCTATTGATGAGTCAGGAGTGAAGAGGAAGAGGAGCTGAGTGCTGAGTTATCTAGGCTGCGGAGGCAGTGTAAGAAGAAGGAGGAAATAAAAAGGCTGAGACAACAATAACGCGAGCTAGAATTGGAGGAGTCAGAGCCGAACGTTCGATTGAGCTCTAGTTGCAGTTTTAAGGACATCGAAGAGTCGTTACCACCATTTAGTGGAGACGATAACTTCCCGGTACAGAATTGGCTAGAAAAATTCGAAGAGAACTCCGAAGTGATGGGCATCGATGACCGAAATAAGTTCATCTACGGGAAGAGACTTCTTAAAGGTACTGCCATGTTATTCGTCAGAACCATCAAGATTCGAAGCTGGTCGGAATTGAAACACGCTCTGAAGAATGAGTTTCAGAAGGTTGTGACTAAATCGGACATCTACAACGAACTCCGAGGAAGGAAGAAACATCGCGACGAAACCATGCAGCAGTATGTACTCCACATGCAGGAGATAGCCTCTCATAGTATTGTCGAGGAGGAGGATCTTATTCAATTCATAATAAAAGGTATACCAGATTCTGAAATAAATAAAAGTATTTTATATAGTGCCGACAGCCTCGATGAACTAAAAGCCACTTTACGGAAATATGCTAAAATGAAAAACAATCATCGTGAAAATAACACTGACAGAAAGCAAATCGTTTCCCATCGAATAAGTCTAAAACAGCTGATCACAGTGTTTCCAAATCGACCAAAATGCAACCCCAGAAAAGTGATATCATCTGCTTCAAATGTGGCCAGCGTGGACATATCGCAACGAAGTGCGAAATCAAAATTCCAGTTATGATGTTGCAGCCCCATGCAAGAGTTTGCGAAAAAATCCCAACGAAAAGTGAGGTGAAACCAAGTGACAACGATTTCGAGTGCAACGTTTGCTACGAATGGACAAATGAAGACATGGAAATGTCCATGACCTTGCTAACCCTTTTGGACTCTGGGAGTCCAATTAGTTTTATACAGGAGAGATTTCTTCCATCGGCCTTGCTGTCAACGCTTGAAAAGACAAATCAAACATACTGTGGAGTTAACGGCAGCCCATTAGAAGTTATTGGAGGCATTAGTACGCGTGTAGAATTCGAAAGTTCAGTAACCAATTTGCATGTTTTAGTTGTTAAAAACTTTTCAATGACATATCCTATCATTCTAGGAAGGGACTTCATAGGAAAAACAGGCTTGGCTCTTCGTAAAGCAAATCTCATAAACAGCAATCAGGATCCTCAGATCATGTGCAACACCACAAGTCATCATACTCCACTTTTGCGTTCAACTTTAGATAACGCCTATATCGACGGGTTTCAACCAATCCTCAACATTGATGTAATGGAAAGAGGTGAGTTTCAGTTAAATATTAACGAAAACATGTGTGATGAAATAAAGAATAAGATTAGGGATATAGTTAGCCCGGTTTTCCTCAATTCTGAATCTAGGTTATCACAGACAGATTTTTTTATGAAAATAGAATTATTCAAGGATATTCCTTTTCGTTGTACACCCCGAAGGCATCCATATGCCCATAAGGTAGACCTTCAAAATATTTTGGATGATCTTTTAATTAAGGGTATAATACGCGAGTCAAACTCACCATATGTTTCGCCTATAGTTCTGGTCCAAAAGAAGTATCAAGAACTCAGGCTTTGTGTTGATTTCCGGGAGTTGAACAGAATCACTGTTCGTGACAATTATCCACTAACCTTAATCGAAGATCATCTTGACCGCCTTAGAAACAAAAAGTATTTCAGTACGCTGGATCTTAAAAATGGTTTTCACCACGTTAAGTTGTCCCATGATTCGATGAATTACACATCCTTTATTACCCCTATGGGGCAATATGAATATACGCGGATGCCATTTGGCTAAAAAAATGCCCCGTCTGTCTTCGAGAGATTTATGAAGCATGTCTTCGGGGATTTGATATCAAAAGGTAGGATACTAACGTATCCTCATCGCGACATCATCTCTCGAAGAACACTTGGAGGTTTTGAAATCAGTCATTAAAACGATCGTTGAGCACGGATTGCTTTTAAGATTCGACAAGTGTAAGTTCTTGCAATCAGAAATTGTGTATTTGGGGTATAAAGTTACAGAAAATGGAATAAGACCAAACGAGAGTAACTTAAATGCCATAAAAGATTTTCCGGCACCATCAGGTACCAAAGATGTACATAGCTTTTTAGGACTTTGCTCTTATTTAAGAAAATTCATAAAGTCCTTTTGCTTGTGTATCTAAGCCCCTTTACGATCTATTAAGAAAGAATGCACCTTTTGTATTCGGGTTGGTTGAGAGAGAAGCCTTCGATACATTAAAAAGTAAGCTCGTTGCATCTCCTGTTTTGGCTATATATAGCCCACACAGTGCAACCGAACTCCATTGCGATGCCAGCACAATCGGATTTGGAGCAGTCTTGCTTCAAAAGCAGTTGGATGGGAAATTCCATCCTATATTTTATTTTTCAAAACGGGCAACCGAAACTGAAAGCAGATATCACAGCTACGAGCTTGAAACGCTTTCTATAATCTATGCTCTTCGAAGATTCCGAATTTATTTAGTAGGAATATCATTCAAAATCGTAACTGATTGTCAAGCTCTCACTTTGACCCTTAGGAAGAAATTGTTGAATCCGCGAATATCTAGATGGGCCTTGGAGCTACAGACTTTCGATTATGTTGTCGAACATAGGAAAAGTGAGAAAATGACTCACGTCGATGCGTTGAGTCGATCATTCAATATATTGCACGTTGATGATGAATCCTTCGAGTTCATTTTAGCGGCTGCACAAAAACAGGATCCTAAGATACTTGCAATTGTTTCTGACTTAGAAAAGAGTGAAAGTAATTTGTATGAAATGATAGATGGACTAATCTATCGGAAATTTAAAGACAAGGTACTCTTTTTTGTCCCATTCCATATGGAGGAACAAGTCATACGTACAAACCACGAAGCCATGTGCCACTTAGGTGTTGAAAAATGTTTTCAATATTTGTCTGAAAGCTACTGGTTTCCGCAAATGAAAAGCAAGATCAAAAGTTACATTGAGAAATGTTTGAAGTGTATGTATTTTTCACCACACTCTGGTAAAACAGAAGCGACTTTGCATTCTATACCAAAAGGCAATCTTCCCTTTTGTACTTTGCACGTAGATCATCTTGGTCCTTTACCGAATTCCAATGGAAAAAGAAAGCACGTTCTGCTTATTGTCGATGGATTTACCAAGTTTGTTAAACTTTATCCCGTCAAAACAACACAAAGTATAGAGGCCATTAAGTGTTTAACATCTTTTTTCGAAAATTATTCGCGACCTGATCAAATCATATCGGACCGTGGAACTTGTTTCACGTCAAAAGAATTTTGTGACTTCGTGGAACAAAACAATATAAAGCACATTAAAGTTGCAACATGCCCACCCCAATCAAATGGACAGGTGGAACGCCTGAATCGAGTTCTAGTACCTATGCTTTCCAAGGAATGCGAATCGAGTACGACTAGTGATTGGGACAATCATTTAGCTAAAATTGAATTTGCCTTTAACGATACCGTCAATAGGAGCACTGGTTTTTCGCCAAGTATTCTTTTATTCGGTGTGAATCAAAAAGGAGACCTTTCTGACCGCGTTAAGGAGTTTCTTGCCGAAAAATTTAGGAAAGAACGAGTTAGTTTGGAAGATGTTAGAGAAAGGGCGCTTAAAAACATAGAATGCACTCAGAGATGCAATAAGTACTCGTATTATTATGATAGACGTCATAAAAATCCTACGACATATGAATTAGGCCAATATGTAATGATAAAGAATACTCGTACGTCGACTGCACCAGGGATAAATAAAAAGCTTTTAGCGAAATATCGCGGTCCGTATCAGATTAAAAAGGTATTACCGAATGACAGGTATTTAGTTTCAGATATTGAAGGTTTGCAGCTTACTCGGTTACCATACAAAGGTGTATTTTCCCCTAACAACATGAGACCATATAAAGTCGAATTAGAAGATTCTGGAGGTGACGACGACGTGGGAGTAGCCGAAGAACATGTGGAGGATCCTGGTTCCTGCGAAAAAACTTAAATATTTACAAGTAATATGTTTATGTTCCTAACATCCAAGCTTACTTTTCTTATGTATTAAATGAATTTAACAGTTGAGTTACTTGTATCATACTTATTTTGTTTATCTTCCGAATTGTTTTTGAATTCCTATTTTGCAAATGTGTAATTTTAAATGAACTGTGTATCCTTAAAATTTGAAATGAGCACTTTTGTGCACTACTGTTTTGCATCTTTGGAGACATATCGCAACTCAGTTAACTAGCTGCAATCGCCTATGTGTATTCGATCATCCGATCAAGTGAACGGCCTGAGAACTCTCACTCATTTTTGTACATAACAAGTATACTATATAAAGATCTGGAGAATAAAATTCAAGAAGAAGAAAAAAAATGAAAAGAAATGTCACATCGGTGACGTGAGAGAAGTTAGGATGACATTTTGCACAGTTCAGTGATTTTGCATTCCGCGTTATTTAGATTTAGCTAGATGCTGGGACCACTACAGTTTGTTAGACATGAGGAATGCGTAGGAATCTAACAAACGGATACACAAGGTCTCGGTTTTTTTTTTAATCGTTATTCGACTCGTCATTATTTTTAAATACTTGCTAAACGGTTCGATGAAGCGAATCCATCTTAGAAAGCCCGGGACGCTCCAGGTACTTTGTTACAATACGATTCCGTGAAGCTGGTGAAACAAGTGAGATGCACGTATGCCGGATTTCTACTAGTTAAAACCCTCAGCTGATGTACATACTCGAGTTAAACAATTAGTTTCCTCTATATGATTCAATTAAAAAAAACACACACACTGTGGCACTGGCTGCCCAGTATGGGCCATGGCCTAGCTCCTTGGCACTCATTTGTGTTACTCATGTTGTCATTTTTGTCACATCTGAGCGGGGCCTACGGTTTATCGCTGAATCCGAACGGCACTCCTTAGAAGTTTTTTCATAGGCAATTTTACTTTCGGGAGTTTGCCATTGCCCGCCGAAAGGGTGATGAATATTCGATAAATTGTTGGCGATGCCGGCAATCGAACCACGAACCCTCTGCGTGATAGTCCAATGAGCTAACCATCGCGCTATCGTCACCATCATATAATTCAATTATTTTATCTTATTTAGACAGTCTAACCATCGGGGGTCCTCGACTATGACCCGAACTATTTTGGTATGTAAATTGTTAATTTGGAAAGTATTATAGTATATAAAGACAGTAGACATAAAGGTTCCATATGGAGCACAATATATGATAAATGGCCTCCTTGTGACCTTAGACGAACCTTAGACCTTCTGAAGAATTTTTGACGACAATTTGACAAAAAGTTGACTCAATATCAATAATGCCGCGTCGAATCTCGTTCTTTAATTCAGGAATTTCTCTTGGATTATACGATTTAATATCCTTTCAAAAAACCCAAAGAAATAAATCAAATGGCGTCATGTCGTTTGATTTTAATGTTCAATTCACATCGCCGTGTAGAAGGTGGCGTTCTTCTGTTGAAGCCCTGTAGAAGGTGGCGTTCTCCCGTTGACGGTACATGTTCCCGAGATCTATTTCAGCAATTTGAAGTCACAGAACGAACGCCGTTGATAGTGACAACAGTGGCTCTTAGTCGATGCAGAGTAAGTTGATGGATCGCCGTTGGAAAATTTTGTTTTGACATAGCCCTTCGTTTAGGTGGTGACACAGGACTTCATCCAATAATCATCTACAGGCAGTTCGACCCTTCGCTAGCTGGCTCCGGTGTCGAAGGATTATGCCTCTTGTGGTGGCGCGTGAGTCATTGAACCATTCGTTCAATAACGAACCAAAAGTTGGTGAACGCGGCTTAGTTAGTCAAATCCCGAAGTTTCGATGAACTCGGCAATATGGCCTCGAACGGATTTTAGCTAAGATATGACCTTACTTCCTCCAGAGCCACAAAGCCGATTAGCCTGAATCCGTAATCGGAGGTGGCGTCTTAAAGGCTTTAACTTCTTCAACAGTACTATTAAAGGTGCTATGAGGTGCTCGCTTACGTGCCTGAAACTCAAGACTTCTTGCCTAAGTATGCCTTCGACAGAAAATCCACATCTAAATATGCGCTAATAACAATCGCCGTATTAGATATCACGGCATTTCATCCTCGCTTTGTGCGGCCTATCCCATCGCGTTTTTCGGATGACGGTAATATCTGCTTTGCCTTAGGACCTTAGCTAGTTATTAAGGTACCTATCTAACATTCCACAGTAGATCCGTCCGTACCCGAAGCCTGTTTCTTGCTTCGTAACTTTGGCTCTTTTTCATGGCCGGACAGTAATCCCGGCAGCAACATCCCCAACCTGGAGGGCAAGTTCCATTTTTTATACCCCTAGGATGAGTGTTCGATCATACCGAAGCCAGTAACGCATTCTTGCCCAAGACCCTGACTTAGTGCTGTAAGTCCTTAACGGCCTGAGCTCCAAATATGTCGGAGTAGTCCGGATAAGGTCTCATTTATTTTGTTCCATGATTTCAAAGTTGATTACATCTGAGGTATGCATCCGTTGTTCTGTTTATTGTGCTGCTACGAGTATTTTTGTCACTCATGCTTATAAGTTTGGCAATTCGAATCCGAATGAACATCGACCGTTACTCGATGTAAGAGCTGCGACATTGGGTATCTCCAAATTGACAGCTCCTACTAGTTGGAATTTTTTTCAATGATATTATCTCCTCTCCGTCGAGATATTCTCCGGCGGAGAAATTCAAAGCTTGACATGTCGAAACCTATCTAAAAACTAGAGCTACTCCTTCAGGTATTTAGAGGAAATATGTACAACAAGAAAACGATACGCAAACAGTTTTCGAGAAAAAGGAAAGGATACGGGGATACAACTGACTGAAAATGGTGCAAATTCATCAGATTTCCATTGTTATCATTGAAAAAAAGCAACGAGGCCGACAACGATTTGTTAGAAAAGCTAGTCAGAAGGAAATTTTCGGCTCTGGAAGAGCGAGAACTTTCACACGCATTTGTCTTCTAAGTCTGATGTGTCAGACTCTTTGTTTTTGCATAGAATTGGCATGAAGGGCTCTCGCTTGTGAATAGAAAATCAATCCATTAACCATCGGAAAAGCAATTTGAACTAATTTTCCACTGCACTTTTCTAAATGCAGAAATTGTCTAACTTCCAAGTGAAAATTGGACAGCGATAGGTAAATTCTAATTTATCTTAGAACAATCCAACCCTACGTGACCATCAACTGTATTGTTCGGTTTGTAAGTGAAACAAATTACTGGAACCAATTCAGATACAAATATTTAGACCCACATTTAGTGTACCCTCAAGCTGCGACCGTAATCGGAATCCATTTCAAAATGGAAGGCAGCTACAGGGCTCCATTGGATTTAATTGACGGCAGTGCTGATCATATGAAGGAACAACGAATGAACAGTATTCTCCATCAATACATAAAGACATCCTTTCGAGTGCTTGCGAGTGTAGATCTAGTCATTGTTGTAACGCTGACGAACCGAATATCCAATTTTCTCAATCAACCACAAATCAAAACGTTCATTTTGCTTCAAGATTGATTCCTCCACCAAAACAACAACCACCTGGATAGCCAGTCAATCGAAAGCAGCCCCTGCTCCATGCGTCCGTATGTCTAAAGATCGTATGCATTCTTGCAGCAAATGGCTGCCGTGAGCACTTTGCCATTCGTCTGGTAATTGCTGCTTTATGCACATAAGCGCAGCTTAAGTCCAGCCTCGCGGCACCGCTTGTGGTAATTGCACAGCGATGCAACATTCAGATCTGAATCTGTATACTCGTATACCCTGCAGGAGGTACCACTATTCAAGTTTACTCGTACTTGGATGCATACGAGTATATAGTATACAAATAAGTATCGCGTCGATATGCTCGTCTTTTTCTCTCCAATTTGCCAAGCTGGTAATTTATCCCATGAATTGATCATTTGATCTGGACAATCAGCGGCCATTTTTGTTCTCTCAATCCAAAACACGACGAGTACAAGTATCTCGCGAAATAATTGCGCACTTTGTCCAAACCAAAAACGAACAAGAAATCCGCAGTGATCGCATGGAACCGCCTGGACAGAGAGAATCAAAAAAAAAAAATGAAATAAATTGAGGCAATCGACAATCGACAATCGCAAAATGTCGGATATTTACGGATTATAGTTATTTGAGAGGTTTTTATCGGTTGGACGTGAATTCTGGACATGTTCGCCACCATGTCAATGTGTATTGTCATAACATCGCCGTAACATCGTCATCGTCATCGTCATCGTCATCACCATCATCGTCAGCGGTATTGTCATTATTATTGACGTCGTCGTCGTCGTCGTCGCTGTATCTGTCCAAGTTACTGTGTGGTGAACGTTGTTGGGTCCAGTAATAAATTGCAGCAAAGTGGAACTTAATATGGACAAAGGTCCTTCCCTTGGCTGAAATTACATTTCAGCTCATGCCAATTACTCGAATACTCGTATCCACGGCTTTGGATGGCGAGTCGATGAGGGATGGGATCGGCTGAGAATAGCAAAGCTCTGAAAATGATGAATTAAGTGCTATCGATGCCATCAATTTGATGTCATTTTGTGGTCATTGGTTGACGTTTTGGATTTTTTTTACCTTTTTTTTGTTTTTTTTATTGTCTCGGTTCGATTGAAATGAGCTGTTGTCCGGAGCAGTGGCTACGAAGCTTAGAGCCTGGGAATGGATTCTGTGGAGGCGCGATCGAATTCCAATTGCCAGTGTCAGACGGGGGGTAGACAAGGTAAAATATCTAACATTTGTGCTGGGTAGGACTGATGTTGAGAAAAGATATGAATTAAGCCATGGCTGTGGTTAGTTAGACCGGTTCATTTCTGTTTTTCGAATCCCAAACGATTGAACGATTACTGAAATTGCTGCATTCGATGACGGGAAATTAAATGAGCACAAATCGAATTGGATCTGAAATATGTATGTATTTGGATTTGAATCGTGCATCTATGATTAACTGGCCAAACTAAACGAAGGCTATTGTGGCGAAGAAAAAAATCTTTCTTTGTCATGATAACGTTTATATAGGAAACAGAGCAAGCATCAATGGATCTCTTACATTCAGTTCATGTTAGTCCAGTTTGTGGCACCCAGAATATCCTTTGCCCAAATGGTATCTGGATCGGGTAAGGCCGCAATAACAGCAACAAATATGCCAAAGGTAGCCGAAAAAGCGCCGGAAACAGATTTGGATTTGAAAGCGATTCTTCTGTCCCTACACGGAAAAATCGATCACTTCCAGAAACAATTAAACAACAACCGGCTCGAATTGACGTCATCTATTTAACACTGTTCGACAAGTCTGAGTCTGACACGCCGATATAATGTCTGCTACGTTGAATGAGGTCAACTTGAAGAACCTTGCGTTAAATGTTAGCTCACTAATCAGAATCGAAAAGAGAACTAATCTGCAAAACCTGTTGTTAAGTGAACGGCCAGATGTGCTTTTGGTAAGCGAAACTAAGCTTAACCAGAATCACAAAATTGGCTACAGTGGCTACAATATATATAGAAGGGACCGACCTCATTCCTCATGAGGGGGTTGAGTTGGTATCTTATTACGCAAGGGCATACGCAATAGGGTCATATACAGCGAGGATTTACTGAGGTTTCGGGTGTTGGAAGTCTGCATCATATGCATTCCTCTTCATAGTCGAAGGCGACCGTATGTGGTGTCGCTTTACGCACCTAAAGTACCAAATCCCATTCAATTTATAACTGAGCTCGAAATACTTTTTCGTTGTCTTCAGCTTCAATCGGAAGAAAATTATTACTGTTTGGCCGGAGAACTGAACGCTAGACGTGCGGCTTGGGGGAAATAATAAGCCGAACACTAGGGGTAACCAGCTACACTACTGATGAAGTCAATATAGGTTTGAGTACAAACTCGAGTTGTACGCGAACGAATATTCCATCCTTTCCAACAGCTGGTTCTCTTTTGGACTTCTTATATAGACAATAGACGTGAACTGACAGACGTGGATCTAAGCACACGGAACTGTTTGCGAGCGTTCGAGTACAATAGTGATCACTACGGACTTGCAGCTACAATACGGACCCCAAATGAACAAACGCTGCTGGAGCAGTTCGATCAAGTGCATTCGTACGACTTTCGTAGGTTACGGTGGTCGTCGGGTATGATAAAGCGGAATTTACATTTGAATGGAATTTATCCTCCCACTAACAGAAACTTGACCAACGACGAAATCGATTGTGCTTTACTGACGCTACAAGGCCTATTTTCGTATGAATATGAGTCTGTCTTTACTGATGTCACCACCATTCGGCAGCCAATGACATGAGATTATCTATCGATTAGGTGCGCAGAACTGTGAGTGGAAAGTAAAGGACTTTATCTTAGAGACAGACTGAATCAGATGGACATGGTAGTCTAATTTTCCATCAGCAAGATGTCTTTAAGCCAGGATTAACTGATGGTTTACCCAACAAGTTATTGTCGGCTTCAGTCTTTCGCGAGTACATACCTTGGTGATGATATATTGTATTTATCGGTTCCAATTTTCAAGACTCACCTGTTCATCCAACTTCATCAGTAGCTTGTCCCACAGAATACTCCTCTGTGTATATGCGAATAGGAGTTCGTGGGGACTTCACTGTACAGTTTCGAGCGGTGCTCAGACCCCATTGATACCCTTTGACGATATATAGTTCCACTGGAGCGTTGAGTGTTGTGAAAATAGTTCGCAAATTCTGGTCTTGCCATTGCATAGTGGCCACCCAATTTCGTTGGAAATATGATCATTCAGTAACAACCGACAGAATGCGGTTGTAGAACACCACTAGACGTAGATAATTGTCTTCAGTGTGCACTTCATGCACGCACTCCGGGTCGAATAACGCAAGTTCTGGTGGATTCATGAGCATACTCTTATGAATCAAATTTCACAAATTTGGGTAAAAATTCCCTGTGACCAAAAAACTGCCGGATCCCATGGACATCTTTAGGCTTTGCAAAAGAGGCAATTGGAACTTTTTTCTAAATTCTTGGCTTCTCAGATCACTGAACAGTTCAAGAAATTAATGTTAGTCTTCAGAAAAGTGCACTTACCCACGTTCAAGATTAGGCCTGATTCCCTTTAAGCTTTAAGAAATCTTTGCAACTTCTTCAAACCTTCTTCGATTGTTTTGTTGGCGATCGATTTATCGTCAACATATACCAGTAAATCACCTCTTCGCAAGCATGACTTTATGACATTCATGTATGCTTGGAATTCCGAGGGGGCATTAGCCAACCCAAATGGCTTTCGATTAAACTCGAACATCGCATCGTCCGTTCCGAAAGCCATACATTTCTAATTGCGCTCCTCCACACATACATATTTGGTGATAATCAGAAGCTAGGTGACGAAGAACAAGCGTGGCAAGGAACTCATTCCCAGACAGAAATTCAACCACTTCCTCAAGTATGGGTATGGGGAACTTCGTTTTCACCGTCACCCTATTCTATGCTTGGCATTCGATGCAAAAGCGATCGCTACCATCTCTCCTTTTGGCAAGAACAAGACATCTGGAACACCCCTGTCTCAGCATCTTCGATACCATCTTTCTGACAGCCTCTCTTTCGACAAAAGGTATTTTACAAGGCTGAATGCAAACTGATGTCGTCGTTCTAGGTTCGATTGATTCTCTGAACCGATAAACCCCCAACTCTTCCGCGTTTTGTGCAAAACAGTATCGATATGCATATCTAGAACCTGTATTAGAAGCTCATTGCCTCTTGAGTCCCCGAGACACCCTTTAGCCACAGTAAGAACTCGACGTTACCATACATATAGTGATCGTGATGAAGCTCTGCCTTTTTTTTTACCTTTATAACTTGCGAGGTTCGAGAACACCTTAAAGGTTCCTGTTGACTACACTTCGTCCCTTTCTTTTGTGTTGGCTCCGAGAGGGAAAGAACAATAGACTCGTTCACTCTTGGACCTGATGTTTTGAAGGGGTCAAATTTATCCACTGCATTATGTTTAACGTTCTGGATGTCACTAGCTGCTTTGGTCATTTTCTAAAAGGTAAAAGAATTCAACGTGGTGCAGCTCAAAGTTCCAGAACCATGGCTAATTTTTCCTTTTTATATAATTTTTACTGTCGGCGTTTTCTTCATATAGGTGTGACCAACAGGCTTGTTCACCCTAGTGTTGGACATCGATTAGCAGAAAGTCCTGAAATCTCCGGCCGGTGAGGGCACAAGTTGCTGTAATCCTATTAAATCTCCCTCATCCGCTACTTCTGTATTGGATCCATATCTTTGCAGAAGTTCACGATCGAACTGAGTGAACTTTTTAGCATCAACTTGGTTTTCGTTATCTTATTTTGAATGAATGCAGTCAACGATGTGGAGTGTTCAGATGGTCGTTGTGTCGACAATTCCCTCATCCGAAACTTATCATTTCGTGGTGTAAATTCCCTTCATCCTCCCAGTCATGATTTCTTAAGTTATTGTTGTTGCTGTTCCCAGATGTCTAGAGTTTTGCACCAGCATCTTAAGTTTTTCTGAACCATGCAGGCTTCGGCGCTAGTTGTTAAGTCCTGTGCACCTAACTACAGTTTAGCGCTTCGGCTCACTGTAGATTACGAGTACTTAAGCTCTTTCACCACGTCAAGGTGAATGATCAGAAAAGAGAACGTCCGATTGCATTGCTGGATACGAAGTCGTGGTGAACATGATTTAAATGATGATTTTTTACCAGGAGACTGAAAGATTCCGCTTTCGACTCAAGTAAGTATTTTCGTGACTGCAACAACAAAATATGGGTTGCTGAATTATCCAGGCTTAACTTACTTACTTACTTTAGGAGGCGCTACAGTTCGGAGTGCACCCTGTGCCTTAACTAAGAAGCGTTTCCAGCTAGGTCGATCTTTTGCTAGCTGCCTCCAGTTTCTACCGATTATGACAGCAACATCGGCGACTGATGCTTCTGTACTTGGCGCACTTCAGAGGGTTTATTTCACGAAGATCAGACAAACAATGCTGAGGTTCCTTTCATCGTCCAGGTTTAAAAGTTCATTCTTAGCATCGACTGCGGCTCTACTACGATGTTCTCTTGTTCGTCTCTACAGGCTTCGGTTCGGCGTTTGTGACCGCGTCATGTTATTTTTACCTTTTGGTAAAACTTCCGAATCTAATTCCTGGACTCCAACAATTTCCTCGACCGCGCGCTTCTCATGATATTTCTTCTCCCTGCTGAGAAGCCGGTGTTCGTCTCTCATTTTCCACTCATAGAGCTCTTGAGCAGCTCTAGTTCTCCTATGCAACTCCGCTCTGTATGCATCTTGCTTAGCTAAATGTGATTGCCGGCATTCGTCCTTAAGCCATGGGTTTCGTTGCGGTGATTGTGTGAAACCCAGTACATCAGAAGCAACATATCTGATGCCTTTTTTGCAGTGTTATTCGATACTTGATGTTGGCGGCAAGGGACCTCTTAAGAGATTAAGAACGACTCGATCGAAAAAGGATTTGGCGATCTCTTGCGATTGTAACTGTTTGACGTTCGAAATTTCTCACAGTATTAGCTTATCTTGGCGTGGTTTAGGATATCCGCAACCGTACCTTGACTACAACAAGGTAATGGTCCGAGTCGATGTTAGTTTCTCAGAACATTCGGGTATCCATAATACTGGAGCAGTGTCTTGCGTCGATCGCAATGTGATCAATCTGGTTGAGGGTTGATTGATCAGGAATTCTCCAAGTCCCCTTGTGAATATCGAGGTGGGGAACTGCGTGCTACAAAGTTACGATAATGTTTCGTCCCGCCGGAAAGTCGATTAGCCTGAATCCGTTATGGGAGATGGTTTCGCAGGCTATATATTCGGAGAGTACTCCCAAAGATGCCCTCTCTTCCTAGCTTTGGGTTGAAATCGTCGGGTACATTGCTAGGGCATTGCTCGTAGGTCTTGCTCAAGAGCTCATATAAGGCATTTTTGGTGTCGTCATTTTTCACCTCTGTGTGGGAATTGTTATGGGCGGCTCGTTCACATGCCAGAAACCCAAGACTTCTTGCCTAAGACTGCCTCCAGCAACAAATTCGCATGCAAATAAGAGTTGCCTTGCTGTCGACAACAATCACCGTAGTAGATGTCGCAGTTTTTCATCCTCTTTTTGTCCGTCTCATCCCATCGCATTTTTTGGATTGCGGTTATGTCTGCTGGGGCCTCCGCTGGTCTCATAAGGTCTCATTTGTTCCGGGATTTTGTTCCACCGTTAATTCCATTTGGGCAATGCATCCGCTGTTCCGTTTATACTGCTGCTATTTTTGTCTGCTGGTCAGCATGGCGCTTATAAGTTTAGCAAGTCCAGTCCGGATGGACGTTGACCAGTACCCGATGCGAGAGTTGCGACACTGAGTATCTCCAAGTGGACAGCTCTCAGTGCCTAACCTATTTCTGCAGCACCCAACTTTTGAAACTTTATTCGGTACAATAAATCAAATAGTCGTTTAGATCGCTCGTCATGCGGTGATGTAGAACCCGCATATCCTGAGTTGATATTATAAATGCAAGAAAAAAAAACGAATACACAACGACGAGCGTAATAATTCTTGCCGTCGAAACTATCCGTTTCAGTAGAAATATACTTAGTCCTCAATTACATCGCATTCGTACTTTTTGATTCACAATCCATTACTTGACATTTAATCGAATTTCCAATTCCCTTCTCCATTCATTAGTCATGCTGAGAGGAAATCCGAAATTTTATTTTTAAATTGCACTCCATCTAGCAGATAAATTATAAATTCCACAACCACCATCCGCCCCCTAAAAGCCTCACCGAAACTCGTATCAATAGATATCCAATATCCACTTAGCTTAGCCAGAGAAGGAGAAGGAGGATGGCAAAAAAATGTCCCAAAACGGTGCTATGACATGCACTTAGGTAAATTTATTCACTTGAAATTTTTCGATAAATCTCTCTAAAATTGTATTGAATTTTAATGGCCACCAGGGCCACCGGCCGGCACCACAATCCTGCCCGAAATGCCAATTTTTCATTTTCTTCTATTTTCTATTTCTATTTTTGTTTTTTTTTTTGGTTCTTTTCCTTTTACGAATAGTGTCCTTTCGGCATGGGCCGCTAGCGAAATAAATGGATGATGGCTTTTTAAGCGGAAACATTCCTTTTATTTTGGGTTTGTTAACTAGTGAGCTGTGACCACCTAAAATGGGGTAAATGTATCTAAATGTATCTCGTAGAGGAAAGCAAATAAAAAACAAAACAACAAAAAAAAACGCCCAGTTTGTGTTGGTTGGTTTTACGTTCGTTTTCTTGTGTCGGGAGTTTTGTCGTTTTTCGTTCGTTTTTTTTTTTTTTTGTCCAAAGTGGAAAATAGAAAATTGGACATCAAAGGGAGCGGTGCGCAATGGTTATTTGGCCACTGGAAATGGTCTCATAAATTTTAAATTTTCTGCCATTGAACAGAAATTGGCAGAATGTTGGTTGAGTTCAAAATTTTTCGTTTTCTATTTTTTTGTTGGTTTTTGTATTTGTTGGTTTGGCGATGTGGACTTTTGTGGCTCATTCTGTTATCCGTTTTATTGCCGGTTGGATTGATTTTTTCTAAATTTTTTCCAACATTTGAGGGTCGAAATTGAGAGTAAATTCGTTGCGATGAGGATGAGGTCTTTAATTTGCTCGTTTTAAACTTTATGCTTGAACTGATGCTAGTATTTGGCATCCTTACTTTTTGGATAGTCGGTAGGATATTGGAAAAACTGCGCGGTATAGTGAAATCAAAAAAGAGTTCGTCAATTTACCAAGTTCTTCTTAGAATATTGAATATGTTTCGACTCGACTCGAGACCGAGACTTATGATCCAACGGCTAGAAATAAAATGAATTGGTAGTTTGTAATCTTCTTCCAGTGTAAAAATTAAAGCGTGATAACTTGATTTAGAAGCCAAAAATATCTGTCTGAAGTATAAATTAGAGAACTTCTTATCCTTTTAATTACTTTTTCCTGGTTATACGAACTTACGTGAACGCGTCTACATACTGCTCGGTCTTGGATCACTTCAGTGGTTAGCCCCAGGCGTTGTTGCGCATTTGCCATCTGAGAAATCCAGGAATTCTTTTTCCGACCTCGTTTTCTTACAGTTGGAGTGACCGTAGTTGATAGTGCCTTTTAACCGCATTTTCCGCATATCTTCTTTGAACGTGGCAATACCAGCGTATTCTATTCGCCTCAAGCTGTTCGGTTACCGAATTCTTTATATGTAGACTTCCACTTATACGCGTAGATCTAATACAATCGCGTTTAGTAACTCCACTAGACATCCTTACATTTTCATTTCCGCTGTCGTCATTTTGTTGCTAAACGCTTCGTACATTGTCCAGCACTGTGAATCGTACATAAGAGCTGGTCTAACAACTGTGGTGTAGAGTTTCCCCTTTAATTTAAGTGGAATTTTCGGTCGCAAAAGGTTCTCGAATTTTCCCGCCATTTCATCCACCCCACACTCACTCTGTGGTTTACGTCGTCGTCACATTTCGCTTCCATGTTAACGATTGATCCTAAGTACTTAAAGATAGTGCTTTTTGGAAGAACTATTCCGTCTAACATTATATCCGGAACAGGTCGCTATGGATGCGCAAATGGGCACGTCAAATGCTCCGTCTTCGAACGACTTATTTTAAACCCGTTTCTCTCTAGCGCATTTCTCCATGAATCTAAGGCGTTCTGTAAATCTTCGACGTTATCGCTAAGTATAACTGCGTCGTCAGCGAAGAGAATTGGCGTTACATTTGCTTCGCGCATGCAGTCTTTTAAAAGATTGTCGAATACTACGTTAAAGAGGAAGGGGCTAAGTACGCTTCCTTGATGCACTCCGACATTAACTGGAAATTTTCTCGTTAGTCCAGCAGAGCTTTTAACCCCAGTTTTCAAGTTTCCGTACATGTCTTGACGAATTTTGGTGCTTTTCCATTATTATTCGTAGGCTTTGGATAGCGTCCACCGTCGATCATCCTTCAACAAATGCACATTATCTGCCTTATCGAGCTTTATTATCTGCCGAAGACGTTCGTTTAAGACTCTTTCGACGATTTTCATTGTGTGTGACATAAGCTTGATTGAACGGTATCTGTTGCATTCTCGAGTGTCGCCTTTTCCTTTGTTTAATGGAACCAAGAAGCTACTTCTCCATTGATTCGGCATGGGTTGTCCACATTTCAATTTATTTAAAAGTTTCGATAGCCAAACGCTGCCGATCCCCTCCATCTTTGACCAAAACTCTGATGGAATGCTGTCTGGTGCCGCCGCTTTCCCCTGCTTCATTTTTCCGATTGCTATACCTATTTCTCCGATTGAAAAGTCCGTAACTTCCTCCTCGAATAGACCAGCTGTCGGCACGATATCACGTGGAAACTGTTTGTTAAGCAACTCCTTGCAATATTCAAGCCATCGGTCACAAATTTCCTTTTCATTTGTTAGTAAGCGACCGTCTGCGTTTTTGATGTATTTCGGCGAGGTTATTTCCATTGAATTTTTTCGCCTCTGTGCAGCGAGCTTAAAAATATTTGGCATTTTAGTATTGTACGACGTTTGAACTTCTTGGATAGCTTGTCTTCTATCCGCCGATCGTGAGGATATTTGTTCCAACTCCTGGTACAGGTTTTCCGCTGCTGCCGCTCGAGTTCGAGCCAGGACTTTCTTTGCGGTCTTTTTAAGACGCTCGTATTCAAGAGCCAGTCGACCTTTTTCTATATCGTCGGTCCGATCGCATTTTGTCCACGCTTGAAATGCATTCTTCTTGTCTGCTACAGTTCGTTTGGTTTCGTCTGCCGACGGGATGGTATTTATAGTCCCCAGATGGAACTTTGCGAGTGATATGCATTCCTCGTGCATGCCGTTCCACATTTCTTGCGGGCTAAGTGAGTATAAATAAGAGAACATTTAAACCAATTCTCTCGATCACTGCTAATACTGCAGTCCTTAATCCACTCGCGGAATAGGTAAAGCATCGTTTCAGTCCAATGGATTTGCACATAATTTTTTCAGAAATAGTTGTAAAGCCAAAGTTAAAATGGGTTAAATTTGCAAACAGAACAACTTCGTATGAAGGTGGAAAACTTTATAAACGGGGAGAATTCACCAGTTATTGTCACATTAAAAGGTCTACACTAACAGATTCAGCGCAAAGTTTTTACAAAAATAAATGGCGAAAGACTGGAAGAACTCTTTGCAATCACATATCTTCAAAAGCTATATCTAAAGAACCTCCACTGAGATGGTACTGTCACATCTAGCCAAGAAGAACTGTAACAATTCTGCCTAAGGTACACTTTACAGGATCACACTAAATGTGAGTTCTGAGTCAAATAAGGGGTAGGTATTCCAAAATACCGACAAGATTTGAATTTTTACCAGTTGTGCGGAAAAATATTGCCAACGAAAAAAAGGGCAAGATAACAGCTGGCAAGTTCAGGGTTATTAACATGAAGTACTACACGAAAACACAATGAGTTTTCATAAGTAAGCAAATATAGATTTGTAAGAAGTGGGCTACTTTATTTTTAAAAATGCTGCTCGAAATGGTATTCCGACCAACGGTTAACGGTGAACTGTGAACGATAAAAAGCCATGATTGCCGAATTATTATGGACTCAAATTGAAGATATGAACTTCAATCTATGCCCAGCAAACAATCAATCTTTCGCGCGCTGAGTTCTGTAATCGTGTTATTAGCCGCCTTAGTGATTTCAATTGGTCTCATCGGGTCTGTCACTTGACCCCATTAGACGTTTTCTTACGAAGTGCCTTTGAAGATAAAATTTATGCAAACAACCCAAAAAGTAATTGAGATTTGAGTGAGATAAAACTTGAAACAGTCAACAAGGTCTTGGAAAATTGGGTTGAAATGATCAGATGTTGCGCAGCCAGGCAAAACAGCCTAAAGAATTCAATTCTTTTTCATTGTTAATGAAAATATTATTTCTTTCTTTAAGAAAGGGCTTTCTATGTTTAAATTTAAATAAAACAGGATGTGTGCGAGATATCATCAAGATTTTTTATTCATTTGATTGGCCTATTGATGTCATTATATATGGAATATCACATAGTTCAAATGTCCGCCGCGGCTTCCGAAATGTCCAATTTCCATGGCTCTGTCGCATAAATCAGGCTGAATTTGACCGATGCGATGGGTAATGTTGACTTTGAGGGCCGCTGTGGTTTGTGGCTTATTCACAGATACCTGTGACTTCAGAAAACCCCACGCACCGCCCCATGCCCTCGAGCTGCTCTTGCAGAATTTTCAATGTGGCGTGAGCTGTGTAATACGTAGCGCCGTCTTGTTGAAACCAAATGCCGTTGGTGTCCATATCATCCAATTCAGGCCAAACGAAGTTGGTAATCATCGACCTATAGTGCTTCCCGTTGACGGTGATGAACTGGCCAATGTCGTTCTCAAAGAAATATGGACCAATCGAAAATCCACACCAAACAGTAACATTTTCGAGATATATTGGACGTTTGCGGCTTAGATTTGAGCACACCATATTTCTCAAAGGGACAATTATAAGCGGCATGCTCTCGCGTGGGCAAATCATTGATCTTATTTGAGTCGCCTAAAGACGGACTGACAAAAAATATCGTTCACTCAATTGTTCTTCAAAATTAATATTTTCATCAAGGAATGGACCGTCATCATACCCGGGCTGAGAAAAACACTTACGTTGAAATCGTTTCTTTCGTTCTATTTTATCCATCACATTCGATCAATTTTATCAATCAATAAAACATTCAAACACACTTACAATACTCGTACATTCGTAGGAAGTTTCTTTTTTATTAAACAAGCAAAATATTCACTACAAATAATTTATATGGCAGAACAACGTCTGCCGGGTCAGCTGGTATTTTTATAATTTTTGTACATTATTAAGCATTGTTCTAAGAATTTTTTGATAAATTTTCAGAAAATTTATCTAATGGTAGTGGTCAGGGTAACTCAAGATTGCTTCATCTGAATCAAAAACCCAAAAAGCAAAAAGATTTCTTTAGTACATAAGTTTACCTTCTTCGATTTGAATGAAGAAATAAATTAATATTTATTTTTGAATTTATTGTAAAGGTGCAATCAAAAAACTCTGATTTTTACGAAAAATTTCTCTTTTCGTTTAATTAATAAATAAGTTGTAATTAAAAAAATAAACCTTCGTTCAGAACCGAGTATTTAGTATGTAAAGGAAGTGTGCAAAACTTAGGCGAAATCGGTCCAAAAGTTTTCGAGGAATTTTGATTACCGACTTAAAAAAAAAGTTTTCAGAAAAACTCTATTACAGTTACAAATAGAGCAAACAAAATTTGTTTTAAACTTACATAGAATTGTATTTTATTTTTAAAAATATAACAATAATGGAGTCTGTTCTTGCCTATAGAAATTAAAAAGGGAGCAACAAAAAAGAGCAGCTGCTACGCCGCCTCGCTGAACGTAGAGGCGGTCAAGGCAGACTGAGCGCCCGAAGATTCCATTGTCTATAACTAGAAAAGTTTTGCTTCTAATGACTTCAAATTTTCTGACAATATTTCTTATAAGTTGGAAGGATACTTTCTTAAATCCATATTTTAGCGCCAGGTGTACTAACCTTAAAAAAAGTTTTTGACAATTTCTAAAGCTCGATTTGTTTGAATGGGAACTTTTTGATCAGAAGGTTAATTTTTGTTATGCTACCATCTGAATTTCGTAGTTCACTTCGGGCGGATGAGTATGGACATAATTCAAAATAAGTAGAGCTTTGACTGTTAAGCATTATTTTCTAGAGCAAGTTTTTACATAGGGAACAAAAAAGTTATCAGTGATTGAAAATGACTACGGTATCACAAGCTGATTAAGACGTAACGTACAGGTTGAAGTTACATAAAATAAAGGAACATCTGCAAATCGTTGGTATTGGAAAATTGGAACGGAAAAGGTAAGGCGTAGAAAACAAACTATGTGGAAGTCGACAACGTCAGGTTTTGAACTTGAACAAAAACTGCTGATCATGAAAAAAAAACCGATCTTCAACCAAATAAATCTTTCAGCAGAAAAGGTTGGACATTCCGAGAAATCTTGTTCCATTAAGCTTCAACGCTTGATATGCTGATATGAGTAGAATGCTTCTTTGGTTTTCGACTCAAAGATATCGAATTCGAAAGTTTGTACAGTTGGTAGTAGAATTGTCAATCATAAAACTGAGTTGAATGAAGTCGAAGAGTATTTTCTACGTTATAAAACGTGACAAAAACCAGTTTCCTGAGCCTAGAAGATACCAGATATGAGGATTACTTTATAAGAACAGTAATGCGAGACGATTTACTCTCCGACTGTAACTTAAGGAAACTATACTGATTTCCAAAAAAAAGAGGTTTCGCCTTGAATAGAAGACCGAATAAAACCTCAGAGGTCAAAGAACAATACTGTAACTTTAGTAAGTAGAAAGAAAACTTAGTTCTATTCAAATACTGCCGGAGGATACGGTTGACCTCCATATCTCACCAATGCGTTCTAAGATCTGATTCGTTTACAACATAATTGCTCGTCGTATTTGACTGTAGTGCTGATACCTCCACTAAAATTTCGCTTAATGATATGTTGTTGAAATAGCCAGTTATCCAAGATACATTGTTTTCGTTGTAACCGCTGTAATAGCAGATATCTCAAAAATGTACCAACGGATACATGTTTATAAAAATGCCCAAGTTTATCGGAAAAGTTGAGAGTATACCAGTTAAATACAGCAACCTTTGGTACGAAATCTGCCCTATACTTAGCAGCCCGATGTCAATGTTATCGGACCTGAGCATGCAAAAATATCTGCTAACGATCAAAGGCTTTAAGAGAAGATTTCTATATGGATGATTGAAGTGTTTATAATTAAAACAGCATCCAAAATTCAGGATAACCTACCGAATGCAATTTGGAGGCATGTGACCAGTAAAAAAAAAAACCCGGCGGGCATCATATCGATGTTCAAACGACTTGTCGGATATTTGGCAACGTGGCTAACAAGGGAGCCATTCGAAGTTGTTCCCGTAGAAAGTCAAAAGAAAAGATTCCGCCACTTACCATGGACATAAACAATGTTTTCTGCGAATTTTATGGCAGTTTCAACGGCAGCAATTTTAAGATGAACTTGAACAGATGGAAAAAGAGAATTTGGCTAGCCCAAGGGATGTTGTCAAAAATGTTAACCCTTTCCTAGACGATTTTTCTGTAAAACTACTTACAGTTGCTGAACGTTTGCTAAGTGCCCCCTCCTTCTACCTAGAAGCCACACCTTTGCATTTTATTTGTCTATCTATTATGGCGATGCCGCGATAGATAGCTCATTGGACTATCACGCAGAGAGTCTGGGTTCAATTCCTGGCTGGGTCACCAACAATTTTTCAAATCACCATCATCCTTTCGGCGGGCCATGACAAGCTCCCGAAAGTAAAATTGCCTACGAAAAAGCTTCTAAGGAGTACCGTTCGGACTCGGCGATAAACCGTAGGCCCCGCTCAGATGTGACAAAAATGAAAACATGAGCAACACAAATAGGTGTCAAGAAGCTAGGCCATGGCCCATACTGGGCTGCCCAGCGCCACAGTGTCTTTTTTTTTTTTTTTTTTTATCTATTAACACATAAAAAACTACCACGCCGGATCTCAGGCAATAATCGCAATCGTATGGCATCGCTTTTGGGTGATTGACGAACCAAAGATGGATGGATGGTTAGTGGATAAATGGGTCCATCGCGTTTAGTACCAGACGCAATCATTCACGCGAGTGCTTGCTTTTTTTTGCAGCCATTTCTTAAGACGGGTGTGGACTTTTGCGGACCATTTTGTTTCACCTCAAAACAACGCGGACAGCATTCTTACAAAGCACTTTATTGGAGTATTTGCCTAATTTACAGTACAATCAGTTAATCTCGAGGCTTTGCGCACTTATCAAGTCAAGGATTCGTCGCAACTCTTGGGCGAATTGTGGGGATTTCTTTTGTGACAAGGGTACATATTTTGTGGCAGCCCGAAATGAGCTATACACATTTCGGCAACCATTTCTAGAACAACAAACGGAGAAGACGATTGCGCCCTGGTGATCTTCAGAGCCTTCTAGAGCACCATATTTTGATGGCTATGGGAGGTTAACGTAAAATCAGCGAAGAGTCATGTACCTACAACTGTTGGCCAAACCTATTCGACATTTAAAGAGTTGTCAACTGTTGTAGTAGATACATGATGGAACCAATGTCCCCCTCCCAATCCGCTTTATGAAAGACGGTGTATTGAGGACGCATGTTCTTTCTCAAAGACAGAGTCCAGAGGAGCAGCGCCTGTATGGTTATATGCACCTTTATTGACTTGAAAGGTGCCTGCGACAATTTGAACTGGCAGAAAATACTTACCAGGTTGCGAGAATCGGGCTGCAAGGAAATTGGGCTTTGGGAAGGCAATTTTCCTGGGAGAAGCGAGTTTGGTCTATTTGGCACACGAAAGCGTAAGCGTGAATATGGAGAGAAGATCCCCCAGGTGTCCATCTGTGGTCCTTTTATTTGGAACTTGATGATGGATCCGCTTCTGTGACAATTGAACGAGCTCTGCGGGTGCCGCGCTTATGCACACGATCTGCTTCTTACCCTCGAAGACCAGTCTGAGCTTCTTGTGGAACAATTAGGAGAAAGAGTTCTTTCAATCGTTGCTGAATGGGGAGAAGGGGTTGGCGTAAGTGTGTTTAAGGGCAAATCAAAAATAAGAAGTCGACCTCCTTTGATTCGTATGACTGAGGTCCGACATCTAGGCAAGCCCATGAAATTCATGCCTCACTTTGTGCGAATAAAGAAACGCATGTTGTTGCTTGTACAACTTAGGGGGTGTAGGTATGGTACGACAAGGTTATGACCGTAGTTGACTGTCGTCGCATTTTGGCCTTATTTGGATGTTTACCTCTGTGCCGCACTGTCTCCACAGAGGCAATGCAAGTATTGTTGGAGTGCCACCTCTTAATTTGGAAACAACGCGTCATGGTATTGCTTTCAAGATCAGAAAAGGTCTTCGTTTAAATGAGTGAGATTGGGTTTCCCCGAGAGAAGTGGAGGAAGTCTCTTTGAGGGGGCATATAGGTAGATTTTCTTAACGCATGTGTTGTATTTACAAGCCAATCTAGATGGCATGTAAGCGAAAATGGTAATGGGGTAGTTTCCTGAACAGAACTTTACCCTCAGCTTGAATTTTTTGTTGATCGGGCATGACATATTTGCATAAGACATAGCTTAGCGGGATGGCGAGTTGCCACCACTACATTGGTGCGAGTTCTGCGCAGGTGTCACAATTACTCAAATGTTAGAGACTTGCAGGCTATGGCCATCATCTTTGACGGTGAAGCCTATGATATCAGTGGAGTGTTCACTGACACCGTATGGTTCGAAAGAATCCGTAGTTTCACAACAGAAGTTCTTAATAGAAGATGCAGTAGGCAGTTAGCAGATGGCATTTTATAATCAGTTGAGAATTTTTTAATACCAAAGGCTCCCAGTCCTGGGCTGTAGGGTGCCTAACTAGAGGTGACCGCAAGTTTGCGAAGCTCAACCGGAAGCTATGTTCTGGCACTACGAAAAGCCAGGGGCCCCTGGATGTTCTGTTCAAGCCTGACCAAGGAGGTGGCCCCTTGTGGGAATATCCCGGTGGCTCTTGGCTTATACGCAAAAACGCGGGCAGAGTAGACCGAATAGAGTTTAGACATCTCATGGTTTAACATATGTTGTAGCGCGCTACGACTTGTGTTTAACCATTTGATAGGTATAGAGCTGATCGGCCTTCTCGATATGGTTGCAATGCAACCGGGTGCCATGACCCACAGAATGGCTGAGGTATTAGATAAGCCTCGACTCTTCATAAAAGGGGACGTTCGTGCCTTACACATGACTTCGAATCTGATACTGGTGCTATGATCAACTATGATCAATGATCAAAGCATTTTTTTTATATCTCGGGCGAAGACTACGGTACGTCTTCGAATGCTTGAGCCTTCAGAGCAGCTACCTACATAAAACCCAAGTGATATCTGCAGTGGCAGATATAGGGTCCGTTTGTGTTTGGCGACCCCAGTGATGAAGCGGCTCTGACCCCAGGGCACTCCCTTATTGCTTATCTAACCCTTAAATGCTACCTATGGCGGATTCACTGAGAGGCGACGAACGATCACTCGACTCCAAGCAATGAAGACGAATTCTTGCAATAAAGCAACATTTACGGACCCGATGGTCAAAGGAATATGTTCTAGAATTGCAGAAGCGGACGTACTGGAAATCTGCGACTCGAAACTCTGGTGACAACACGCCATCAGATCGCTGGAAAGAGTCTTAAACTTAATTCTCTCACAAGTCAACAAGGTTCATGTGGTGGATGCGACAACGAATAAGAGTGTAATCCGAAGGGCTATTCGGGCGCTTGCCAATTAATTGTTAAAGTAGGTATCGGACAGATACCTTAAGGCAGAGAATCACTTCACACATGATCGGATGTAGTGATTGATTATTATGATGGAACTACAAATATTTTCGCAAGCGATTGCCCAATGGTAAAACATGCTGTCAGACTAAAAGGTTTCGTCGTAAGGCTAAAACCCCCGAAACAAAATTTGTGTGCCGCTCCTTCTTATTGAAAATATCTTTTTTCTCAACTCTATAGAATGGCTCTTGTATTTATAGCGACACCCATTTGGCGACAACGAAGAGGCGTTGATGGAAAATAATATCCATAAAACTGGCGAAACTATGAGAAAATCTTTGAAAAATTCTCAACAAACAATTTAAATAGAATTGTCATTCGTTTATGTCATTTTGACAGCAATCATTAACAAGGTCCTTATCCTTATTGTCTTCTTACCAAATTACATGCGGAGAGAAAGTATTTTAGCCCCCGAAAAGGACACGAAATGTAACCGAAAAACTTTGAAAAATATCAATTTCCGTTATCGCTTAAATGTATTAGAAAATTGAGATAAACCTCCAAAATGTATACACCTCAGTGTGTGTGTGTGTTATATACTTATGCATTGAAACGAATACATTTGAATCACCACACAAAAACACCAAACAAAATGGAGAAAATTGTCGAAAATAGGATAACAACGAAAAATGAAAAAAAAAAAAAGAAAACTTCTTCACAAGAAAGTGATACATTTTTGCGCATGTATGCAGAGCACAGCCGTGTAGACAAATCTTTTATATCCTTCTTAGGATACCACCATGTTACCACCTAACAGGGATAATAAAATCAAAGCTGTTTACTCGTATGTATGGCAACGGTGAACGATTTCGTTTCGCTTTGCCAGGATATGAGTATGGATCTCGTTTATTGGAAACTTTGGATGCCAAAATGGCTTCAATAGCTCTGCCATCTCCTTCTTCTTGTTTGGGGTTTGAATACTTGTACGTGGGTAAATGTGTGTGAAGGTTTTTTTTTGTCCCATTTGTGTTATATTGAAGGAAAACAAGGATGAGTACGCTCCGCTTGTGGGGGGCGCTACTTTTTTTTTCTTTTAAATATTCTTAATGGACGTGTTTTGAGAGTCGTTTGTTGTTGAGCGCCAACTATGTGGTATATACACTTGGGGTTTGAGACAATATGGCGCCATTCCATTTGGATTTTTTCTCCAAAATAATATTTTATTAAGAAACGCTTAGAGTCCTAAGAATTTGTTCCAATACATATAATTGAAGCCAATATGGCATTAAGGATGCACTACAAACTACAATATGATACGTAGCCAATGTGACACCAAGTGGCGCCAAATCTTTACAACACATTGCCACTGGTATACTCAATAAAACGGGTTGACTTTGTATTGTATGATAGTTAGAATGTTGCACAAATTGCTCCTTAAAAGGATTTTAGAAGAAAGAAAGATACTTTTGCTATAGAAATAAATATAAAAAATAAAAATCTTTTTATCTAAACTTAAGACACGGTTCACATGATACTGACGGCAGTCGTAAACAATATTTCTGGGGACAAGTTTTACTATCCACAAATATAGAAAAAATATTTTCGTTTTTATATAGATTGATGTTGAATAGAGGGAATTAGACGGGAGCGCTGGATACTTTGTGATACTTTGTCGTCTAAAGTTTTACCATCGCATACATTCTACTCGGATTTTTTTTTCTGATAATTCTCTCTTAGATAATCAAAAACATCGAAGATGTGAAGACTGTTACGGGGGAAACTGTTTAAGAATGAGAAACTCAAAGGAAGAAGATATATTGTAAAGCAAAGAGTCTTTCTACGCTCATTGCGCTTTTATTTGGAAAGAGCCACACAAAGCCAAAAAAGTATGCGTACCACCTTTAGTGAAATTTGTAAATCCACTAGCAAGTCGGCAGCGACCTTACCTAAAGAACTTTCCTTGAGGGGAACAACGACACAAAAGCCGGTGTTGAACAGAAAAATAATAATCTGTCAAGAATTGATCGAAACTGGCTAAAAGAGACGAAAAAAGCCGTAGCTTGACCATATGTGTTAGAAGTAGAGATATTGCAAGGGAAATAAGAAGGCGTAACCCCACAACCTATAAACAGCATGCTGTTTTGGAAGAGATAGAACGAAGAATCACGGGGAAGGAAGTTAACATTTTAAGCATTTTAACGTAGATTTTAAGGCAGCATTCGACAAAATAGATCTCAGTGCCTTATTTCACAAGCTTTTCAGATTTGGAATGTCATACAAATTTATTAAAATAATTCAGAGCTTGAATGCAGGCACAACGTCGAGTGTTTGGGATGGTGAGAATCTTTCGGAGAACTTCAAGACTAGTGGAGGGCTTAAGCAAGATTGATTTGATTGTATTGTACATCGATGATGTATGCCGATGACATCGTACTGGCAGAGTCAGCGGAAGCTATGCAGTTAATGATAAGCCGACTCCTGGAATATTGCAACACTTGGAATCTGACGGTTAATCTCAGTAAATATAAAATGATGATTTTTCGAAGAGGTCATGGGCACTATGCGAGAAACAAAAAAATGTACTTATATGGACAGGAAATTGAGCAACAACGCAACTTGGAAAAATTGTATGATCAGTAGTCCCTTCCAGCCAAGCACGAAATATAAAGTTTTTGAAGCCAAATCCATATTATTCAATGGAGCGCAGACATGGGGCTTTGTGGAATCGGCATCTGTAGAGAAGCTCTTAAGAAGGTTTTTAAAACGACTTTTTAGACTGCCACAGACTACACCAAATTCTATGTTATATGAAGAAACAGGGTTATCTCCAATTTACCTATACATAACCACACTTAGGCTGCATTTTCAATACATTTTGAAGATACTGTCATGGGATAGCAGAAGAATTCCGAGAAAAGTAGCTGAATATGTGATCGCCTGAAAGTCTTACTAGTTCAAAAAATGGCTAGACCTAGCAGATTTTCGTAACTACACGGTAGAACTGACTGTCGAAAATACATCAACATGGAGAGGGCAGTTATACTAAGTGGGGAGAAGACCATTTCTTGGGAATGAAATTTTATTCAATATAGTCCGCTGTTAGCTTGATACACTTATTCCAGCGATTTTCCAACTTCTTGATCCCGTCCGAAAAGTAATTTTCCGGAAGGTCTGCAAAATACTCCTCCGTTGCGTCGATGATTTCCTCGCGTGAGCAGAATTTTTTTATTGATGAGCCATCTTTTTAGGTTTGGGAAGAGATAATAGTCCGAGGGAGCCAAATCGGGCGAATACGGTGGATGCGACAGCAATTGGAGCCGTAAGTCATTGATTTAAGCCGTGGTTGCGATGCTCTTATGCGCCGGCGCATTGTCTTGCAGAAACAAAATTTTTTTCGCTTCTCGTGAGGCCGTTTTGCAGCGATTTCGGCCTTCAATACTCACTGTTGATGGTTTTTCCTTTTTCCGCGAAGAGTATGCCATGGCAATCCCAGAAAACCCACGCCATAACCTATCCGACCCATTGAGCCTCCCTCGGCCGTTTCGGAGCACTCGTGCCGGCTTAAGCCCGTTGCCTGGCACTCATTCTGTTCTCCGGTGTGTAATAGTGGATCCAGGTTTCATCAACAGTTACCTATCGGCGCCAAAAGTTCGCCCGATTCCGCATCAGCAAGTCCAAGCACTCTTTCGAAGTGCTCTCGCAGCACCCAGCGGCAGGATAACTTTTTCATATGCAGAATATTGCCCAAAATATGGCGTGTGCGCTCAGTACTAATCTTTGTGGTATCTGCTAGCTCGCGCACCTTCACTTTCCGGTCAGCCAACACCATTTCATGTATTTTTTTGATATTGTCCTCTGTAACCGCATCGGAGGGCCTGCCGCTGCGCACTTGATCGGTAGTGGAGTTGCGGCCACCACGAAACTCTCGAAACCAATATTTGACGGTGTAATCTGACGGAGCATTAGCCCCATAATATTTATCCAACTTTTCTTTTGTTTCCTTCGTCGTTTTGCCTCTCAAAAAATAATGTTTTATGAGAGAACGAAAATCGTTTTTGTCTATACTCAACATGATGCCAAACACGTCAGCAACAATCAGCTGTCCAAACAAAACTAAAGACAATATCGCACTGAAATTTGGCATGTCTGCCTAGATATGAACGAAATTGAATTGAATTGAATTGAAGTTGACATTTTTTAAGATTCCGGCACAACGAGTAATAAAACTAACAACATAATCTATTGCCGAAATACGAGGGTTGTCTGAAAAGTTTCCGACCGAACAATGATACAAGACATTTTTTCTCAATTTTTAGTTTATTTTGTAACTCTATAATCTTCTCCCAGGGATGCTCCTATCTCTCTAACCCGTCCAAATAGTACTTGATGTTTTCTCTGCAAAATAATTGTTCACAAAGGTGATTGCCTCCTCATTTGACAAAAATCTCTGTTCTCAGAGCGCAGTTTTTAGATGAGGCAACAAAGAAAAGTCGTATGGGGCTAGATCCGGTGAATAAGGCTGACCATCCGCTGAGGCGTGAGACGGCGCGTTGTCTTGGTGAAACAGGATTTAATTTTTCTGCAAATGTGGCCGTTTTTCCGCAATCCCTGCCTTCAGCTTGGCAAGTAATGATATGTAGTATGCTCCTGTAATGGATTTTCCTTTTTGAAGATAATCGTTTAAGATAGCTCCTTTACAATCCCAAAAAACAGTCGCCATCACTTTCTCAGCCGAAAAGACAGTTTTTGCTTTTTTTTTTAGCCGGCTCGCCCTTTCCAGTCAACTGTTTTGACTGAAACACGTTTTTGGTCTATAGTAAGCAAACGTGGCACCCAATGCGCTGACAGCTTTCCCAAGCCTAAGTCTTGATTTAATATGTAACAAACACATTCCTTGGACATTTTCGTAACCTCTACTATATCTCTCACTTTAATTCGGCGGTCGTCTAACACCATTTGGTGAACTTTAGCAATGTTATCGTCATTGGTTGCAGTTTTTGGATGTCCCGAACGTTCATCATCTCCGAAGCTCTTACGGCCACGCTTAAATTCAGCTGCCCAAAATTTCACTGTGGTAAATGATGGTGCAGAGTCCCCATACACAGAGTCCAACTCATTTTTGATTTGCGTAGGCATATTGTCTTTCAAAAACAAGAATTTAATAACAGCTCGATACTAAATATTTTCCATTTTCACAAAATACACTCACATCGAATCACTTAAACGACTGTCAACTAAAAACCGCGCGTCCAAAATGACTGAAACTTCAGTAAGTAACTGTCAAAAGATGCACAACTAGCACTCACTAGCTTTTATTGACGAGTGCCGCTATCTTTACGTTGCGGTCGGAAACTTTTCAGACAACCCTCTTATAAAGTATATAAGCAATAGATCCATACGGCGGTTGATCAATAAACTGCTGAGTGGCCGGTGACTTATATTGGGCCAGCAATGCTTCAGTCAAGTTTGAAGCAAAGTGCTTGCCTTTCTTTGTAGTGTTGGCCCCCGGTTACTGAAAGAGTAAATCGTTACTAATGCAGGCCAAAATGGCAAGGGAATACTCGGTCAGTAACAATATACTGGCCTACGACGTCACGGCTCACAACCCTATACGGAACTGATTAAAAAAATCCCTAACTGTATCAGATAATATGTTTTCACTGTTGATGACTCTTCAAATCGGATAGGCGCTGAGAGGTGTCAACCTCGCGATATCCAGTGTTGTCACTTTGTGTGAATTTTACTTCCATGTGGTAACCGTCGGGTCCCCTCTGATGTCTAGGCCTTACAAATGAGACCTTATCTGAGGCACGACGATATGTTTGGAGCTCAGGCCAACCCTTGCTCATAAACCAGGAGAGCTCCGATTCAGTCGCCTGATTCTCCAGACTGTGCCTTACAAATGAGACCTTATCCGAGGCACGACGATATGTTTGGAGCTCAGACCAACCCTTGCTCATAAACCAGCAGAGCTCCGATTCAGTCGCCTGATTCTCCAGACTGGGCCTTACAAATGAGACCTTATTCGAGGCACGACGATATGTTTGGAGCTCAGGCCAACCCTTGCTCATAAACCAGGAGAGCTCCGATTCAGTCGCCTGATTCTCCAGACTGGGCCTTAAGAATGAGACCTTATTCGAGGCACGACGATATGTTTGGAGCTCAGGTCAACCCTTGCTCAGAAACCAGGAGAGCTTTGACTCAACGATGATGTTTGACACAAACATCGGACAAGAAAGGTTTTGCTGTTGACAACCCCTGCAGACGAATCAAGAGCAACGAACTTCGGCATGTGCAATGATAGGTCCCCTAATAGGCCACCTGCAGCCGTAAACAAGGCTCTGCACTGCTCCAAAACAAATGTCATCGCCTTCCAAGAAATGCGATGAGATGCGCCGGACAAAATGAGGATGAAATACTCCGACGTTAACTATGGCAATTGTAACAATCCGTTTTAAAATTCAATTCGCTAACATAATCCTTATATGAGTGCACTCCCCCACACGGAAGAAGGAAGACGACATCGAGGACACAAGCAGTGTCGTACTTGGATATCTCATAATTGATCCAGATTGACCACATTGCCATCGAGCCAAGACAGTCCTCCACGAATATCCGAATCCTTTATATGGATGTCCCAAAAATCGTGTGGAGCCAACATCAACTCGGTTCATTACCTTGTTGTGGCAGAGTTGTGGTTGCGGATATCTTGAACATCGAAAGATAAGCTAATACTGAGAGGAAGTTAGAAGTCGAACGTCTTCAATCGCAGAATATCGCCAAATACTTTTCCGATCGATTCTCTTTTAGATCCTATGCCGTCAGCATCAAGTATCGAAGACATGTGGCAATGTTGCCAAAAAGCCATCAGAGTTGCGGTTTCTAATGAGCTGAGTTTTACTCGGACACAAAACTCCTGCAGCTAAGCGAGAGGAATACTAATCGGCGCTTCATATGTTAGAACAAGTCACGAGTTCTACGAGGACAATAGGAGAGACTCGCATCTCAAAAAAAAAAAAAGCATGAGGAAATTAGAAGATGCTACTCTAGGAATAAGATTCAAAAATGTTACCAAGAGGTAAATATAACACGGACACGGACTGAAATCCCGAACCATAGTCTGTTGAGGTGAACAAGGGAACATCCTAGTAGAGTTGCAGTCGAAGCTGAGGACTTGTAAAGACCATTTTTGTACACTGTATAACGGCAAACTAAATACTGATGTCAGGTAAAATAAGCCTTCAATCTGGACGATGTAGACCAACATATTTAAGCTGAGATCTAACAAAGCAGCTGCAGCGGAATGCCTGACAGCAGAGCTCTCCGATGATTTGGTAAAAAACATAAATCACCCCATCGGACGAAAGTATGCCCGAAAAACCATAGCGTTGTTTGACCGGTTCTCATAAAGGAAGACTCTCTGACTAATTTTGACACCCTTCCCTAATTAATTTGTCTGTGGAGGATGACGACAGAGAATGCATGCTGCTTCATCGAGGTTAATTGAGGTCTCACCGAGCTCGACTGTCCAACGAGAAAAAGCTACGACCCGATTAGAAAAAGAAACTTTACGTTGGATGCCTAAGCACAAATGGAGCAGCCAGAGACTACAGCGAGTGCCTGATCGAGAGACTCTCCGCTGTGCATTCACCGCCCACAAACGCCAACAATCTGTGGAACCAGTATCGCGACATCATCAAAGAGGTAGCCGTGACCACCGTTGGTTACCAACCACACCCGAAAAAGCACCTGTGGTATGATGATGAATGCGTACGCAGGAAAATGGTGACAGGAAATGCACATAAACAAACGCTGCAGCGTAAAACGAGAGCAGCAAGGGAAGAGTATCGAGACAGAAGAGGGGGGGATTAAAAGGTCCTGCGTAGGAAGAAAAGAGCATACGCAGCCTCCCAGCTCAAAGAGATCGAAGAGTCCCGCGATAGAAACAACATCCGGACTTTTATAGAAAAACCAAGCAACTGGCAGCTGGCTTCAAGCCCGCAACGCAGGCTTTTCGAAATAGTGAAGGAAATCTAGTCACAGAAGCACAGGGAATTGTAGATGTGCTTAAGCAGCACTTCCAACAGCTGCTAAATGGGCATCATGTAAAGAGAGTGCTAGGGGAAGAAGAACAGATGTCACTAGGGTTTAACGTGAATACCTGTCATGGAGACTTAACCTCACGGGATGCCCATACATCCATGGGAGCAAGGGCACGCCTTGCCATCGCTTATTTGCTACATTAACAATAATACCAATGCGGAAATGTGTTGAGGGCACAAATCCACCCTTGGTATGAGTCGAGGCCCACCTAAAACCTCTAACTGATCTTAGGGTCTCAGCACCCAGCACTTATAGCCACTCCACTCCGGGTATTGAGCCCTAGCAGGGCCACCCTCCCTGCGATTTCGATTTAAACCACAGCCACCGTGACGCTCCCACAAGGGCGCCTACCTCAACAAGTTAGGCACGGACCGAAGTCCGGGGGGCTCCTAACTCCCACGCTACCGTGTTTTAAGTCCTGGTATGGACTACCGGTGGTCTTGCCACTCAACAAGACCTATGAGCGGCAGCTTGTTACTGGACATATCATAGCAACCATCAGAGGGGAAGGGTCTGATAATGTTTATGATAAGTCCAGTATTTACTCTGCCCCCGTTTTATATTTGACAACGTCATTGATGGGCGAAGCCTTGATAATGGGGCGGGGGCCCAGGAAGAACATTCACATCCAGTCAATGAAGATGCAGTCCCCCCTCCAAGTATAGAAGAGGTCAGCGCAGCTACCAAAAAAATGAAGAATAACAAGGCCGCCGGCTCTGATGGATTACCAGCAGAGTTTTTCAAATACGTTGATGATGTTTTGGTAGGATGCATGCACCAAATCACCAACAAAGTATGGGAGGATGAAAGAAATCCTATGTCCCATTCGAACTACAGAGGAATATCCCTGCTAAATGTCGTTTATAAGATCCTTTCCAAAGTAATGTGTGAACGACTCAAATCTTTCTGCAACACACTCATCGACACGTACCAGTGTAGCTTCCAACCCGGCAGATCGACGATAGACACACAGAGAAAAATCCTATAGAAGACCAACAAATTTCAATTCGAAACCCACCATCTTTTCATCGACTTCAAAGCCGCATATGATAGCATTCATCGTGTAGAGCTCTACAATGCGATGGCCGAATTTGGGATCCCGTCAAAACTGATGCAATTGTGTCGCCTTACGCTGGAAAACACGCGATGCAATGTGCAGTTTGGATACAGTACATCTGCACTATTTCAAACGCGCACCGGATTTTAGAAAGGAGATGCGCTATCATGTGACTTTTACAATCTTGTACTGGAGCAGATAGTGCGTAGGGCAGGTGTAAATACAGAAGGCCCTATCTTCCACAAATCCGTTCAGTTGCTGGGATATGCAGACGATATCGACATCATCGGTCGCTCCCAGCGTGCCGTTATAGAAGCGTTTACGTCAATTGAAGAACAGGCGAAACGAATTGGCCTTGGATGTTGTCAACAAACAATACAGCATCTGTCCACTGCCTAGGGCAAAACGTCACCGTTGACAACAACAGCTTTGAAGTGTTTAAGGAGTTTACCTACCTCGGAGAAAATATAAACTCCACCCTTTATGGAGATTCGACGAAGACTAACCCTAGGAAACCGCTGATACTTCGGTTTGATGAAACAACTGGGTTCAAAACTCCGAACTCGAAAGACGAAAATCATGCTCTACAAAACTCTGATCCTGCCAGTTGTACTCATCGGTGCCGAATGCTGGACGATAAGCAGGAAAGCAGAGAGGATTTTGAATATTTTCGAAAGAAAAATTCTTCGTCGAATATTTGGTCCTATATGTGAGGAGGGCGAATGGAGGAGAAGATATAACCGCGAACTCTATGAGCTGTATCAAGATGTGGATGTAGTCCGAAAAGCCAAAACACGTCGACTACACTGGCTCGGCCACATCGAGCGAGTGGATAATAATGCTCCAGCTAAGAGGATCTTCGAATCCCAGCCCCCAGGTTCGAGACGACAAGGAAGACCGAACCTCCGTTTTAAAAACCAAGCTATCACGGATGCCAAAGCGCTTGGTCTGGAAAATTGGAAGCAGCGTGCCCAGGACCGAAGAGGATGGAAGGCAGTCGTGTCCCAGGCAGGGACCCTTCACGGGTTGGGAGCCCGTTAAGTAAGAAAGTAAGTAGGATGCATATGAATTAATTAAAACTAAATACTAGAATATTAAGAAGAGTTCTCCCCAGCGGCACAAAATATCTAAAAAATAGATCCTTCATCCAAGTCATAAGAGTGTCAGCTAATAATACTCGTAACAAAAAAAAAAACTCCTGCTTAGATTTTCCGATAAATAAAATCATCAATTTGTATTGTTCGTATCCGTACTTGTATCTTGTCACAAGAAGTCTTGTTACTTTGCTATACAATTAAGATAGCTAAGCGAAATGAACTGATGTACGAGTATCGAAAAATACAGAAAGGATTTCCGATAGAAAATCGTTTGCCTAAATTCGTCGAATTGTGCGGAAACCGGAACTTGTAGATTTTATTGCTGAGCACCGTTTTCTATTCGTTTTTTTGTTTGCCCATATTTCGTTCTGTATCTTCTCCCCTTTCTAATGGGAAAATGGGAAAATGCCGATAAATGTTGAGGCAAAGGACATTATCAAAAAACTTAAGCGAATCATGGTCGATGTCCTGGAATACACATACAATAGTTGGCTTTTGCTGTTTATTTTTGTGCAAAGAGACTTTCTTCCAATTCATAGAACACATTCTGGAAAAGAGTTGCCACGCACACAGAGACACAGAGACTTCCGGTTTTGTTCGTTTTTTTATTTACTTTTTTTTGTCTCTTTTAGAAGTTGTCCGAAACAAATCGTTTCCCTTCTCATTTTTGTTGTTGTGTAAGGAGAAAACCGTAGAAAACGAACAAATAAACAAGAACTGTCAAATGTGCAAACATTAAATGGTTCTAAAGAACGAATCGTTTCCGGTTCATCCCTTTCATTGGATACAAATCGAATAGCTTTGTGTGTCGAAATGGGATATTTATGCGCGTCGCGTGTCTATGCACACCCCGTGATGGATTCGCTTTGCCCTTTTCAGAGTGCAAGTATTGAAAAAGTTTTTTTTTTTAATTTTTTGAAAAAAATCGAATTTCGTTGATGGTATTTTTATAACATTTCCTTTTCCGCTAATTTAGTGAGACGGTTTGGATGCATCGCACTGTAACAGTGATGTCGTCCCAAGTTATACAGTGGAATTCCATTGGCAATTGTGTTCGATTGTTTGCAATTTTAAATCGAAAAAGTTTTAAAAGTCTGCAAATGCGTTTCTTTGCCCCCAAAGGAGTTTGCTCAGTGGGTGCATAAGTTTTGGGGTATTGCTTAGGGGAAATCTATTCTTATGCCTCAGGCAATGGGTCCTTTTTTTCAGTGTTTTTTAAGGCACTCAGTGGAGCAGCAAATCAGATTACTCAATAGAAACTGGCAATGAAAACGATGGAGTTTTTGAGTTTAGAATATGCTTTAGAGAATTTCGCATTTTCTGTTTGCTTATTTTATTGCTCTACATTTGCACTGCGTCGGCTAATAAATTAAGCGCTTTACTGGGTTAAGTGCTTTGCTGTTATAGAAACACTAATTCAAACAGGATAATTTGTGTCAACATTTAGCCAGGCTAAGACACTGTTTGAAGTAAGTCAGGTAGATACTTGACTGAGATCGTTTCGTTCGTTTCGTTTAGGTGGCGCTACAGTCCGGGGTGGACCTGGGCCTCAGTCAACAAGCTTCTCCAGCCAGCTCGATCCCTGGCTAGCTGCCTCCAGTTTCGCACGCTAAGTTGGCTGATCTCAGCGCTGGTGTCGTTGTCTGTATTTATAGCGGAGCCTAGGTAGACAAAGTCCTTAACTATCTCAAAGTTATATCTGTCGAGGGTGACGTTCTGTCCGAGACGTCGGTGTTGGTTGTCCTTATTGCTTAACAGCATATACTTGGTCTTGCCCTCATTGACCGCTAAACCCATTTTCGCCGCTTCCGTCTCAATACTCGCGAAAGCACCACTGACATCACGCTGCTTTCTTCCGATTATGTCAATATCGTCGGCGTATGCGAGTAGTTGGAAGGACTTTTGAAAGATAGTGCCTCTTGTGTTTGCTCGTGAATTTTGCACTATTCTTTCAAGTACGATATTGGAAAAATCGCTTGACAGCGCATCGCCTTGTCTAAATCGTTTCTGGACATCAAAGGTCTCGGTGAGATCTTTACCGGCCTTGATGGATGGAGCGGCGTGCATTCTCCATCGTCATCCTGGACAGACAGACGAAGCAAAGGGGTGCCAAACCTAGACATTGCTCTGTATAGCTCGTCTATATAGATGCTTTTATACGCTTTTATGGTGTGTATCGATCGGAAGCTCATGGGTCTTCTCCAAGATCTGCCGTAGTGTGAATATTTGGTCGACGGTGGACTTTCCTGGCCTGAAGCCACACTGATATGGACCTATCAGGTTGTTGACGAACAGCTTCAGGCGTTCACACAATACGGCAGATAAGATCTTATATGCGATGTTAAGGAGACTGATGCCTCTGTAGTTGGCGCAGTTCAGAGGGTCTCCTTTCTTAAGAATTGGACAAACAATGCTGAGGTTCCATTCATCGGGCATACTTTCGTCCGACCATATTTTACAGATGAGTTGGTGTGTGCTCCTTACCAAGTCATCGCCTGCCGCTTTGAAGAGCTCGGCAGTCAGGCCATCCAGCAGCTTTGTTGGACTTAAGCTTCGATATGGCTATCTTCACCTCATCCAGGTCGGGTGGACGGAATTGTTGGTCATCATCGTCCAGGTTAAAAGGTTGATTCTGCCTGACAGCGGTATTTGTTCCGTCATCGCCGTTATACAGTCTGCAGAAATGATCTTTCCAAATCCTCAGCATCGACTGCGATTCTACTACGATGTTCCCTTGTTCATCTCTACAGGCTTCGGTTTGGGGTTTGTTTCCGCGGCATGTTAGTTTTACCTTTTGGTCTCTCTCTCCTCTTCCGCTCATAGAGCTCATGAGCAGCTCTAGTCCTCCTATACAGCGCCGCTTTGTATGCATCTTGCTAAACTGCATGTGCTTGCCGGTATTCGTCATCGAACCAGGGGTTTCGTTTGGGTGGTCGAGTAAAAACTTGCATCTCCGATGGCTTATTGGGAGTGTTGCCACTGGTCTTCAATATCTGATGCTGGTGGGAGAGGATTTGTTTAAAGATCTAGGAAAATTCGATTAGAAAAAAATTTAAAAAGTTTGGGAAGCTCTTGCAATTGTAGCCGTCTGGCGTTAAAATTCCTCACAATATTGGCTTGTCTTTGCGCGGTTTTAGATATAAGCAGGTACTAAACAAGGTAATAATCCGAGCCGATGTTAGCTCCTCGGAACGTTCGGACATCCATAATACTGGAGGAGTGTCTTGCGTCGATCGCAATGTAATCAATCTGGTTGACTGTTGATTGATCAGGAGTTCTCCAAGTCCCCTTGTGTATGTCGAGATGTGGGAACCGCGTGCTAGCCATGACAATGTTTCGCCCTGCCGCAAAGTCGATTAGCCTGAATCCGTTATCGGAGGTGGTGTCGTGCAGGCTATATTTTCCGATTGTTCCACCAAAGATACCCTCTCTTCCTAGCTTTGCATTAAAATCACCGAGGACAATTTTAATGTCATAGCTAGGGCATTGCTCGTAGGTCTTGTTAGGGAGCTCGTAGAAGGCATCCTTGGTGTCGTCATCTTCCTCCTCTGTGGGGGCATGCGCGCATATGAGGCTAATGTTGGCGAATTCAGCCTTGATGCGGATTGCTACGAGGCGCTCGTTCACATGCCGGAAGCTGAGGACTTCTTGTCTTAGTCTGCCTCCGACAAAAAATCCGCATCCAAATAAGCGCTGCTTTTGCCGTCGATAGCAATTGCCGTAGTAGATGTCGCAGTTTTTCATCTTCTTTTTGTCCGGCCCATCCCATCGCATTTCTTGGATGGCGGTTATGTCTGCTTTGCAGCTGTCTAGGGCCTCCGCTAGTTGCTCGGCTGCACGTGGTCTATTAAGGGATCTAACATTCCACGTGCATATCCGAAGCTCATTGTCCTTAAATCGTTTGCGTGGGTTGTCAACAGTAGATCCGTCCATATCCGAGGCTTGTTGATGCTTCGTAATTTCCTTTTTTTTAAATGGCCGGGCAGTTACCCCGGCGGCACAACCCCCAACCTGGAGGACCAGTTCCATTTTGAATGCCCCTAGGACGAGGGGTCGGTTACACCGAAGCCAGTAACCCGTTCCGGGATTTGAGCGCTGCCGTTGGCCCTTATAGGGCTCGTCCGCCACCATCTCTTTTCCAAGAACCTGACTAAGTCCTGGAAATCCTTCCCGGCCTGAGCTCCAAATATGTCGGAGTAGCCCGGATAAGGTTTTGTTTTGTTTTTCCGACACTAATCCTGGTTAATGGCGCAGGAAACTCGCCATTTGCCCCCTTCACTTCGCAACCTCTAGTGAGATTCCCAGATGGCGCCACGGGGAGGCGTGAAGTAGGACTTATTAGCAGAGCTGCAAGATGTTCGGCTGCAGAGGCTCATTCTCGTCATTTAAGGAACCAGCACCTGTCGGAAGATGCTACTTCTACGAGGCCTTATACTAATCGTTGCCATCCCAATATTTTAACCACTTGTTTCATATTCATGCTTGAAATCGAGTTTTACGTATTTCTTTCTCGAGATTGCACAATTTTTCAACTAGAAGTCTATTTGTTCTGCCTTGCTCCTCAAGAGTCGTGAGAATTAGGGAGAAAACGCGTGCCACTGGATCTGGCGTAACACCGCTTTTTTATTTCATTGCAACGCAGCTTGTGCATACGTTAGCGCGTCAATCGGTGGCGGGTTTCCCTTGCGATCTTGTTTGTCCATCCTTCGACTTTACCGCGACGGATTTTCTTTCTTTCACTGCGTGTTCTTTAGCAATATTAGGTTTATTTGTGGTTGCGTTTGGGTTTGGACGTAAGGTTTTTTTTTTAAGCGTATCGCGCCTTTTTTGGAGTTCTTTCGCCACTTCACATCCGCGATAGTTCGCTGGGTGCTTTCCTTGGCAATTTATGCAAGACGGTAGAAGTTCTTTATGTAAGTTGCACTTTTCTGAGAGATGTTTACCGGCACATTTTACGCAACGCGGTTCTTTTTGGCAGTAAGTCTGCGTATGATTGAAGCCTTGGCAACGCTTACATTCCGGGATCGATCTTGTGTTCTTTCGCACAGGTTCGATTTTGACTACGATATTTAAAATAGTTTTGATACCATAGATATCTTCTTTATTTTCGGACTTATCGAAACTTAGCATAAACAGTGGAAGTCCCCGCTTAACCAGGATTTCCTCTGTTTTTCTCTTTTCTTTTTTAATAATATTTACGACGTCTAGTACTTTAAAGCCCTTTGCATGGAGGTCGCTTACAATATCGTTTTTAGTACTCGAAGGGTGAAGTCCTCTCGCTACTACACGTAATGGTCTTTCTGACTTGTTTTCGAAAGTGTAGCATTGGATCTTCTCGGTGTTTAATTTTTCGGACAATTCTCGGTAGTCATCGGAGTTGTCGACATTAACTTTCCACACATTGTTGCGCAGTGATGTAACCTTATACTTACATTTAAGTGTATCTTTAAGAAAGCAATGCAACTTGCTATAGTCTGTTGCATGCAAACAACGTTGATTGGAGGTGGAAGACGTAATTTTGTTGGGAGTTTCTTTTTTTGTGACTCCTGGCTCTTTTCTGTAACGACTTCAGGTGAGGAACCAGCTTTACGTTTCTTAGACGGTCTTTTCTTTAGGGTCCAATTTATTTCGCGCGTAAGCTCTTCTTCGTCCGTATGGTATTCGCGACTATTTGAGCAGAGTGGACTGCTTTCTTGGGCTTCATTTATATGCTTTTTTTTCAGAGCCTTGTTTTCCTCTCGAAGTATGTCTACTTATTTTTTAAGCCCTTGAAAAAGTCGCTCCATTTGCTTAAGCTTCGTACGGAGTGCATTGTTTTCGTCCTCCAAGCTTTAATTTGTCACTGAGTCCGTTTTTTCGCGCGGAGGCGCTTCGGGCGGACTTCTTTTCCCGGAGAAATTCGATCTTGGTGGTGGAGATCGTGATACCCTTGAACTTTTAGACAAGGGATCAAACTACTGCGGTAAATTCGTTGAATTTACTGCGTTATTTGTATTATTTGTTTTATTTGTTTTGTTTTTGTCTATGTTCATATTTAGATCCCACGAGTATGGGGGAAGGGAGGTCCACCGCAACAGAGACCCCTGTAATGCGGTAAGGCTACGTTACAACCAGAGGACGCCAGGTATCCGGAGGGCTCCGTTCGCGATGCTCTATTAATTTTACATCTCGAGCACCATTCAGGCCTTGGCACGGGTCGCATAACACCTTGCCTTGAGGATGGGATACTTATTTGTGTGGCGGCGTTTACTCGCCCTCTCACGGATCTGGGAATCCGGCCCAGATGGATTTTAGTCGCCTCTTACGACAGGCATTCCTACCGCGGGTATATTCTATCCCCTACCCGCAGGGGTAAGATTGCATGCATACGAAGCTGTACGTTCGAAATTTGGATTTCTCAATCATATAGAGAAGATGGGTGCTGCAAATTTGTACGCTGCAGCAAAGGCATTGGTGAAAGTGTATAAAGATGATTTAGAGCCTAGTCTTGGTAATGAGTTGGTTCAATTTGTTTCTTTGATCGACTTATACAAAAAGGATTATGGAAAAGACCAATCTACTGAGCTATTTTACTGCCAAGCTGCTTTGGTTTTCCCTTATTTGAGAATGCAATGACAAGGTTTTTGCCTTTAGTATCGGGCCATTAATCGGATAGTTTTTTTCACGCTGTTCAAGGAACCAACAGTATAGCGTCTTTTTCATTTTGAGATGTTCTCATGTTCAAAGTGTTTTCCTCTTGTCTGGCCACGAAAATGTTCACGACACACCTTACTCTTTTCTTTACACTCTTTTTCTTTACAGCACAAATGGTAGATTTCGCAACGTTGTACTTTTTGGCTTAACTTGTTACGCTCGAACCACTGCCGAGCTGCTCAATTATCGCGCATTTATCCGTGAGTGACAAAAATTTTGGTTTTTTTAAGGACATGTTGAAGCATAAAACAAATCGCATATAAAACTAATAGGCTACGCAAACAAGAAGTTATAAACGCAAAAACTAAGCAGACAGGACAATCAATAACAGTGAACTGAAACATAATAATAAATTTAAGTTTGTTTGGGTCAGAAATGGAACTGTTCTCATTAGGAAAACAGAAGGAGAAAAAGCTTTTATTATTCGTAATCTTGTGGACTTCTTCCAGTTTGAAACTTAATTACTCGTATTTTTTTGTTTTGCGTCTGTTTAATTACTCATAATGTCAAATAATTCAAATTATGCTAAGAATCCTCAATATTTTGTGAATAGAAGCTTAAATGAACCTAATTGTCTCTGTATAGAACATCCAAACAATAATAGTACAGGCTTTTCAATAATTCATCAGAATATCCGTAGCCTAAGAACTAACTTTGATACATTTTTTACTCATCTTGCATCTCTTGAACATTTGCCTGATCTAATATTTCTTTCTGAAATTTGGATTTTTGAAGATGCAATCTCAGATTACGCAAATTTAATTCTTAATTTCACTTTTGTTGCAAATTGTAATAATTCGTATTCAGCTGGAGGTGTTGCAGTATTTCATAGAAATAACTTAAATGCCTGTGCGAGTAAATTATGGAAAATGAAAAGTGCCGATGTACTGAGTTTATTTTAGTTTATTTTGTGAAATCTCTGGTGTACGTTACTGCTTCTGTTGTGTTTATAGACTTCATAAATATTCAGTAGGTGTCTTCTTGGATGAATTCTCGAGTTCCTTAGAGTTACAAACTTGTAAGAATGTTGTACTGTTGGGTGATTTTAATATAAATATACTGTCTGAGTCTATAGATGTTGATAATTATTTATCACTTATGGCGTCACATGGTTTTGATTTTCTATTGGATCAACCTACACGTCTTGATTCTTGTCTAGACCATATATTTCTAAGGCTTCACATGTGCAATCTTATTGGTTATCAAGTTATGGCTTATGACCTGAGTATAACAGATTATTATTTAACTTGTGTTCAGTTCGACCATAAAGAATGCAAGTCTAGGAACTCATCTTATCAAACTTTTAAGAGAATTGAATTTTGGGAAGAAGTTTACAATTCAAGTGATCCATCTTATGCTTTTGATAATTTTCTCAAAATATTACAGTTTCATCTATCATGCTGCACTAATCGTGTGAATAAAAAATTCAATAAACTGAAGTTTATTAAACCGTGGATGACTTTTCGCTTACTTAGGAAAATAAAAAAGAAAAAAATGCTGTATGTTCGTGTGAAAAAGCATCCCAATAATAAAAACCTGAAAAAATATTACGATGAAGTGTGCAAGCAGTTGAAAAACGAAATACCCATCTGCAGAGATTCTTATTTTACAAAAAAACTATCCAAAAATATCGGTAATAGACACAGAAATTAAGACATAATAATGTTAACGTATCGGACTCTTTGCAAGTTGCCAACTTGTTCAATGACTTGTTTGACAAATTTGTGTTCCTCTTATGAATTCTTAAATGTAAATATCCCTACTTCTCATTATGAACATTCATTTAATTCGGAGGGTGTGAGTTTACAGGTGCTGAGATTCAAAAAATAATTATGTCACTTAAATCATCAAATTCATCCTCTTTTGATTCAGTTTCCAGCTCAGTTCTTAAGCAAATTTCATTTTTTGTTTCCGACGTCCTGTGCTACATTTTTAACCTTAGTGTTAAAAATGGTATTTTTCCAGAAACACTGAAAACAGCTGTAGTAATACCCCTCCACAAAAAAAAACGGCGATACTCAGACCATAGATAATTATCGGCCTATATCTCTTTTATCTGTATTTTCAAAAATTCTTGAGAAAGGCATGAAATCGAGAATTCTTTCGTTTTTAAGTAGGACGGATTTTTTCAACAATTGTCAATTTGGCTTTAGAAGTGGTATGTCGACAGAAACATAAATTTGTCCAAAAGATGTGCAGCTCTCTATTTGTAGACATAACTAAGGCATTTGATACAGTGGACCACTCTTTATTATTAAATAAACTGTATAATGCGGGCTTTAGAGGGTTTATTTTTAACTGGTTTGCTTCTTACCTAGCAAATCGAAAGCAGATGGTGAAGATCAAAGAGTCTTTTAGCTCGCTGAAATTTATAAATACATGTGTGCCACAAGGATCGGTCTTGGGTCCTATTTTGTTTTTATTTATGTTAACTCTCTTTTTTTTTTTTATTTATTTTTTTTTTTTCCCCTTAAAACTATCCTAATCCTACCTAAATCTATGTAAGTCAGCCACGGCTAGAAAATTAGGCTGCCGACCCTGCTCCTTAACGAAGCTAACTAGTGCTAGAGGAATTCGACGACGTAGATTCCGCTCCTTCAACAAGCCACCAAAATTGTTGGTGCTGCTGAGCAACATCCCTCATGTCGCGATTCCCTACTGCCCTACTGAACCGGAGACGCTCCGCACTGCCGTGTGCGACGTCTCTATCGTAGTTAAGTCGCCTCTCCGCAGCTGTTCGAGCGACATGGAAGATTAACGGCACCGCTAATCTATCCTGGATCAGACCTTTCATGTCGAGGTAGAGGAAAGCTTCTGGAGGAATAAAGCCGTCAAAGCGAGCTTTCTCGTGATACATATAATTGGGGTAGTAAGCCCCAGAGATCAGGTTATTCGACGAGGTCATTGCTCTTGCAATGTGCCTTCGAATCAACTTAATAACAAAATTGTCCACTCGTATAAGGTTAGCCCTATTGTACAAGACCTCATTGCGATAGAATTTTATGTACTCAGACTCTGGTGTTCTGTATAAGCGAAGACAAGCCCTAAGGCAAGCCCTCTCAAACACCCGGATCTTTTCCAAAAGACTTGCTCTCACGTTGAACCACACGGGACAACCAAATACAAGCATAGGCCGGATAAGGGCCATGTAGCAGATCACCTTTACCCTCGCATCGAGTTGCCTGTTATAAAACAGTCTCTTTGTAAGGGCAAAAGCACCTTTGGCTCTGGCCAGAGCAACATCTATATGTTTGTTAAAATACAGATATTGATCTAGCCAGGTCCCAAGGTATCTGACTACATTTCGACAAGCAAGTGGTTGTCCGTGTTGTCCAACGATCTGAAACTTTCGCCAATTCTTTCTGGTATCCGCAGAGGCCCCAGACAAAGGCGTCCTAAAAAGAATGGTTTCCGACTTCTGAAAGTTGATCTTCAACTTCCAGTCGTCGCAATATTGTTTAATTTTATCGAAGTCACGTTGCAAAAGAATGTTTATAACCTCGATCTTTGGACCTGATCTGTACGCGATTAAGTCGTCTGCGTACGCTATGGCATGGTGAAGTGAACCTATCAGATCACTTGTGTAAATGTTGAAAAGGATTGGCGAATTGACCGCACCTTATTGCAGACCGTTTTTAATGTTGAATATACCAGTAGAAGTCACATCACCATTCTTTACGATGAACTGTCTATCTGTGAGCATATTGAAAAGAATATACAGCGGTGGATTACTAATGCCCAGTCTGTTCAACTTATAGAAGAGTCCCTCTAACCATACGGTATCGAAAGCCTTCTCCAAATCAATTAGGCAGGCACCCGTGCACTGTTTCTTGGCTTTGTTCCATTCGATATCAGAAACCAGTTTAGACGCGGCATGAATGACATCATGCCCCGCCTTGAAACCGAATTGATTATCCGGAACTATATTTCTGTCCTCAACCCATTTAGTCAGGACTCTATTGATGACTTTTTCGAAAACCTTACTGATGTTTAGAAGGAGACTGATCGACCGGAGATTCGCCGGATTGGAGGTGTCTTTATCCCTTTTGGGGATGGGATGTACCACCGCCATTTTCCAATGCGCTGGATAATGTGCATTATTCATTGCATTGTTAAACAGGGTGGTATAAATGTCCACCGCTTCTAGTGGGAGATGTCGAAGCACAATGTTCGGTATTCCATCGGTTCCAACTGATTTCTTACTTCTAATTGTGTCGAAGATCGTTTGGAGTTCTTCCTTCGAGATGAACGGGGGTAGTTCCCTTTCATTGGCGATGACATTATTTGCCATATTCTCGTCACTGAACTGGGTGAAACCCGAGTTCTCGATTCGCCAGTTCACTATTTCATTTCGAAGATAGAAATTGTGCAAAAGGACTCGATTTTCCAAGTCGTGGTTTGGGCCAATGGTGTCATTCGCCTTGTACACTTCCTGGAAAGTCGCTCCTATAGCCTCGACCTTCTCCTGCGGATCTTCGATCACAAAGAAGTTGTCATCATCAATTGCCTCATTTGGATCTATTCCTGCTGTTGAAAGTATGCGTTCATTGTCAGTCGTTCGTGCAATTTTAAGACATAAAAGGTCGTCTTGATCTTTCCTCCGAAAAATTTTATTTATTTGCGGGAACATATTCGGGTTGCTGGTGTTTACAGCCCGAATTTTATTGTTCCAATACAAACTTACAGAAGTCCTGTAATTTTCTTTTAATAATGTTTGGAGGTTTTTAATTGACGGCTTCAATGTCATAATCTCCGGGCTATGTCTGTCTGTAAACTGTCTGTACAAGGTCTTCAGTCTGGACAATAGTCTACTTTTATGTCGATGCAGTGCATCTATAGTTGAATTGCGGAACAAGTCTTCGTTGTCAGTGTGTTGATACCGAGGTATCGATTTGTCCATAGTCCGTTTAATTGTCTCGTCCATTAGTTTTAGATACCTGTCAATCTCCTCGTTTGACAAATTTCTGTTGGACGGTGGGTAGAGCGAATTCGAGGAGAGTGCTCTTGTCAGTGTCCTGGAGAAGTGTGTCCAACGAGTCTTACTGTAGTTGTAAGAGTATCTTTGGACAAACTCCTCCAATTCCGCATTTTCGTTTGGAACGGTTATTTCGGTACTAAGACCGCAATGGTCACTGTCATACACAATAGTGCGAAGACAGTTTACAGTTTGTTGGTTCGTACCTGTCACTTGTATTCGTGTGTCGAACAACAGGAGATCCAAATAGGAGCCGTGTCTAGGAAACGACGGACTATCCGTCGCCTTTATGCCGAGTCTATACATCACACTGTGTTGACCCCACCAATTGAATAGTAGGTTTCCTCTAGTGTTTGGTGTATTATTTCCCCAATCGCTGTGTTTGGCGTTGAAATCTCCGCCGATAATGAAATAGTTTTCCTCCAATTCCAGTCTCAGGAATCGAAAAAGTGTCTCGAGCTCTGAGATGAATTGGGTGGATTGAGTAGCCTTAGGCGCATAAACAGACACCATGTATAACCGCTTTCCACTGCGGAGAGGGATATACGAGGGCGGGTCAATAAGTCCGTGACTTTTGGATTAAAACACAGATTTTTTGATAAAAAAATAATTTTATTTTTCAACGTAGTCTCCCTTGAGCTCTATACACTTTGTCCAACGCTTCTCCAATTTTTTTATCCCTTCCAAAAAAAATGATTTGTCGAGGTCCTCAAAATAGGCCTTTGTTTGCGAGATGACTTCATCATTGGAGTCAAATCTTTTTCCACCAAGCCATTTCTTCAGGTTTGGGAACAAGAAGTAGTCGCTCGGAGCCAAATCTGGAGAATAGGGTGGATGAGGGAGCAATTCATAGCCCAATTCATGGATTTTTGCCATTTTTGCCACGATTGCGATTGTGGTCGACTGTGAGCAAACGCGGCACCCATCTTGCGGAAAGCTTTCTCATGCCCAAGTGATCATTCAAAATTGAAACCACTGAGCCATGCGAGATCCCTACGGCTTCCTTAGCTTAGCTTAGCCTTGGTCTCGGTAATGGTTTTTTTTCGCAAGAAATAATGCTTAATAAGCACACGAAATTCACTTTTTTCCATTTTCTCCTCAAATTAGTGAGTAGTCTGATAAAAATAGCTGTCAAACACAAACTAACTGACGCAGCAAGTTTAAATTTTGACAGGAGTCAACTGACAGATGCCTGTTGACAGGAGCAGTGTTGCTGTTTCAGTAAAGAGGTCAGAAATTCAAAAAGTCACGGACTTATTGACCCGCCCTCGTACATGATGCATGCTTCTAGCACCTGAAACCTACGCACTACACGACTGTATATTCTTTTAAAATGTATGCCTTTCCTTACGAAGATTGCAACGCCTCCTCCTTGTATGGAGTTGGGTCGATTTCTTCGCATAACTTTGTACCTTTTGTGCCTCATTTTGTGTCTTTTGCTTAGCTTAGTTTCGCTAACCAAAAGCACATCAGGGGCTTGGTCTTTCAGCAACTTAAACAGTGTGGCTCTTCGCTCAATCCTAATCAGTGAATTAACATTCACTGCAAGGACCTTCAGGGTTTGCTCCGCCATGTACGTACGCATTACGACTGGAGGTGCCTTAGGCTCGGCAACAGCGCGTAGATTTGATCTACGCGCGCAGCTTGTTCAGTAATCTGACGTTGAAACTGAGCCATCTGCCCCTGGATAGAGAGCAAGATAGCTAGAATGTCAGTTGCCGGTTCCGGTGCTCTAGGCGCTGGGGCCTGAGAAGCAACCTTCGCTTGCTGTGCCGTATTCCCCCTACCTGCCGCCATTTGGGCGTAGGTAACTTGGGGAGTAACGGCTGGTGTTTGTATTTGAACTGGTGGACGCTTAACTTCCACCTTTTGCTGCCGAGCCAGATTTACTCTTTTTATGTACTGGAATTTAGGACAACCCCGATAATTTGCGGTGTGTCCCGTATTCTTACATAAAACACAAGAGAGTTGACTTTTTTCCGACGCTCCATCCACACCCAGAGGGCATTCTTCTGATTTGTGGTTCTTACCGCACTTGACACATCGAGGCTGCATTTCGCAGTTCGACGCGGCGTGCCCGAACCTTTGGCAGCGAACACATTGCAAAATGTTATCGCACCGTTTTACTTTTTCCCAGTGTACAACCTGGTAGTCTAGGACTTTGATATGCCTCAGACCATCCAGTTTGCTTTCGGGAGTAAGCTGAACCAAGAAGAACGGTAGTTTCCGTTTCTCCCTTTTGGCTCTAGCTGTGGTGAACGGCTTGACCCCTACGAACTTGAGCTCTTCGCACTCTTTCTCTTTGAGCAGTGCGAGGAGCTCCTCCGGATCAGTTGACGGTTCAATCCCCCTCAGCAGCATTGTTTGCAGCTTTTCCCCCTTCGGGGTGAAGGAGAAGAACTCCGTCGTCGAATCCTTAAACAAACTTTTTATTTTATTATAGCGCTCCACTGTGTTGCAGTGGAATGTTAACTCTCTGTTTAGTCAACCTTTCAAATGAATAATTTCTGCGTTTGCTGATGATACTGCTATTTTCTACTCCCTCCCATAGCAATGATTTTAATATTTTTATGGATGTAAATCACGATCTTGAATTACTGAGATTATGGTTCAGTCATCATAAACTTGTAATTAGCATGAAAACTAAGTTTATGTTTTTTTAATATCAGAAGCATGGACTATCAAGATTTTTCATTATCTTACCATAGCCCGAATTGTATACGTTTTCCTTTAATCTGTTGTTCACAGAATTCGATTAGTTTTGATCACAACACTAATTGTTGTGATTCCTGCTTCGATATTGATTCGATATTGTTCAACAATTTAAATATTTGAGTATTATTTTAGACCATAAACTTAGTTGGAAGGATCATGCTAATTATTTGAAACAGTATATGAATAGAGTAGTAAAGCAGTTGTACCACTTAAGTCAGTATTGTAATGCAACTATCTTAAAGCTAGTTTACAATGGTTTATTAAAATTTAAATTCCAGTATGGGTTATCCTGCTGGGGTGGGGCATATTACTCTCACATCCAACCCTTGTTAATTAAGCAGAAACATGCTGTCAGAATCATCTGCAAAGTGAATCGTACAACGCATAGCTTAGAACTTTTTAGGAACCTTGAATTTCTTCCTTTAAGACACTTATACTGCTATAAAGTTTTAAAAATATTCTTTGAAAAATCTGGTTATTATCAGGTTAGAACATATGAAAATTATAACTTGCGTAATAACACCAGGAATTTTGTAACAGTACCAGCAATTAAAAAAATACACTTTTCTAGGTTTTATTCTGTTGTTGCACCTCGTCTTTTTAACTTGCTACCTGATAACATTAGATGCGAAAGAGTAAAAACAGTATTTTTAGTGAATGTTAAAAAATGGCTTTTTTCTTTTAATTACACGGATATTGAACAAACTTTTGAACCATTAACTTAACCTATTTGTAACATCTGTTTGGATTTTCTGCTTTATTTATTTCTTCTTTGAAACATGTTCACTGTGTTTTTTTCCCCATCAACATTTTGAATTTAACATTTTGAATTTAATTTTTTATCATTTTTTAAGTTTACATTCGTCACTTGTCCATTAGGCAACAGAATGTACTGCATTATTTCATGCCTAATTTGTTTTGTGATTATATAAAATTGTTATTTATAGTATAAGTTTGCAATGAAATAAATAAACAAATAAAAAAAAAAAAAAAAATGTAAGGACGACTTATAACACACCATACAAGATACGAAATGACTTGTAACTAACTGAAAAGTGTATAAGACGAGATGTTCCATCAAATTTCAAGTTGCAACTTGGTCGAATTTTACAATTATTTGAATCGGAAATTTCTGTTCATTGTCATTTGTTCACGTTTTAGAGATGTCAATGTTAAAAAAGCTCTGTTCATGTTATCCAGAGATCACAATAACAGGTGTTCACGCCATCGAGAGTCTACTGTATTTATATACCACACTGATCAAAAAGTTCCCGGAATAACCACCGTGTGGCGCTCCCATTATTCCGGTTTGAGTTCTGTTTTTTTGTTAAGTTGGTACATCTGTTGTTGATATTCCCTCTAAATCTATTCATACCTATAGATTGACATTTGCAAAAGTTACGTAGCCAAAAGTACATCTATCTCTGTGTGTTTGGCGATTTTTTGAAATTTACAACAACGAACTTGTATTAAATTTTGCGTAAGAAACGGATTTAATGGTGCGCGAACGTTGCAAATGTTGGAAAAGTGTTTCGACAACGATTCTCTAAGGAAAACGGTCGTTTACCAGTAGCACGAGTGGTTCAAAAGTGGTCGTGAGTCAATGGAAGATAATGAGCGCAGTGGCAGACCATCGACATTGAAAACCGACGAAAACGTTGATGAAGTAAAAGAAATGTTGGTCAATAACCAACAGACCGTTAACAAAGAGTATTATCTGGGCGTTATGACACGTTTGCGTGAAGCAATTCGTCGAAAGAGACCAGAATTGTGGACAGAAAACTCATGGATTTTGCACTATGAAAACGCACTGTCGCACAGTGCCATCATTATTCGTAGTTTTTTGACGAAAAATGCAACAAATACCATCTAACAGCCACCGAATTCACCTGATTTGGCTCCCTGTGACTTCTTTCTGTTCAATCGAGGAAAAAAAAACACTACGAGGAACGCGTTTCAGCAGCCGAGAGGAAGTAATGGAAAAATCGCAGGAAGCACTGATGGACATACAGAAAACCGAACAAAAAAATGTTTCAAGGATTGGATCAAGCGCTGGCATAAGTGTGTTGCAGTCGATGGGGATTACTTTGAAGGGGACAAAGACTACAAAGATCATTTCCCTTAGCTCCTTTGGCCCGGAGAAAATTTTGTGGTTTACTTATTATTTTGCGAACTACTTGTAGTAAAAATGTAAATTATAGAGCACTTTTGTTTTGTTAGACTCATGTTGGATCTATCCGGAAACGTAGAGGTTTTTTTTTTAACCTTCCAAGCTTACAAAGTATACTTCAATGAAACAAATCAGAACAAAATCGAAAAGGCCTGATATTGACACAAATAGTATTCTCACATTTGCTCTGAAAGTGATTATTTTCCTCCTCCCCTTCAATTTGTCATTCCTCTTCCATTTGGGTTAATTTGAAATAATTTAAGTCACATTAGAGGACCACTTACCGAAAGTAATACTGTTATAAGGCTCACCCTTCTCAGCGGGAAAGCAACTTAATAATACTCTCGTACCATCAACGGCAATACTAACAATCATCCCCCCTTCAAAACAATACCAAACACACAATTGAAAATACCAATCACAATTGAATCAAAATGCCTTTTGTCAAGGATTTCTCTTCACTCGAGAGGGTAGTTTCTCTCGACATCCAATTTAAGGGTGTTAAAATGCAAAAAAAAAAAATACACCCTGTAAAAGTCAGCGCTTGAACAACCCTTGAAATACGAAATGTTTCAAGTGTTTTGAAATATTCCTACTCAACCGTCAACACAATGTAAATTCAAAAAGTGAACATTCTTGCAATTTTAGTTTTATTTTCTTTTTTTTTTCAATTTGCAAAAGGTAACCTCGAGAGGTGCTCAAATTGAATCCATGGCTCTTGTTCTGATGCTCATTTTTTAATTATAAAATTTTTTTTTCTCACAGATTCAAATAGGTACTAACTTGGGTTACTAAAAATTGGCAAACTTTCGCACGGTCCAAGTCCGATACGTACACAAACTTGTAAGTATTCGTTCTTGACTCAGATGCTTGACTAAAAATGCATCGAATGCGAATTGTTTAATTGTAAAATGGGACTAAATGTAGGCACCCCCTTCCCCCGAATCCTATGCTAATGGAGTAATTTAATAAAGATCAGCAGTCCTTTTGGGCGAATAATTTGAATAAATCCTTCCAAGTGGCTTGCCGCAGACACCCTTGTTAGTTTATAGTACTTCGGATTTGTTGCAACTGTCAGTGGTATTATTTTCTTTTGATGATTGTAACATACTGCTTACCCCTGTGTGCTGGGAGGAGAGCGATTTCCAACATATGGTAATTGGATCAAGTTAATTTGTAATCACAATTTTTAAATCTGGAAAACGGTAGGTATTTCGTTACAGGATTTAACATCTTTTTTTTCTTGTTGGATTAACAAACGACATGAATTAAAGAATTCACTGTCAAGTTATTGGGACATTTGTTTCTTGAGATATCTATCATCACAGTTGCAAAGGGGACAAATCTACTAGTAAGCATCAGGGGTAAGCAAATGTGCTTCCGGAAACTTGATTAGCCGCTAAATGCACCATATTATCAGTTGACGTGGATGCAAGTATTTGTGGCATGGACCTCGTGAGATCTCTTGCTAGGATAGATACACCAAACTACTTGTTGCAGATAGAGGCGAGCTACTTTAAAACAGGAAACTGATGTATGATACCTACGAAGGAGTGAAGCATTACGATGTCCCAATTGGGCTCCCGAAAGGATCGATGCTGTACCCATTACTGTGGATCATAATGTATGACGGAGTTCTGCGACTATCACTGCCACCTTAAGTGAAGATAATTCGATTTGCTGACGACATCGCTCTTGTAACCGTAGTAAAACAAATCAATGAAGTAGAATCTGCTACAAATGTGGCAGTCAACCAAATCAAAAGCTGGCTAAGATCCCCCGGTCTAGAATCAGCTGACCACAAATCGAAGCTGTTCTAATAATCAGTCGAAAATCTGTGGAATATTTGAATGTCCAAGAAACTGAATTCACCCAACAGACTCTGCACTGTATCAAGAGGCCAGCGAAAGAAGAAGAATTAATTCCTACCATCGAAATATCTCCATCGATCTCGGCACGATAGCTCTCCTTTTTGTCCAGAATGTCCAGACCAGGTGAAAGATGCGGAGCACGAACACTCAATCGGCTACTGTAGACGATTTCAAAATTGGAGAAATTACCTTTCCAGAGCCCCATTCGTCAAAGACCATATGCTTCGATCTGAGGAAAATAGGATGGAAATTTACGAGTTTACCACGAATGTGCAGAGAAAGTTTCGAATTCAACAGAAAGTGCAGTAAAAATGCTAGCCAGCCTCGCGAAGTAATACCCATCGCAAGTCCCGCGAAGAGAGTGGTAGAAGTATGCAGGGTGTGGATTAGATCACCACATCCCTAGGCGTAACCAAGACCATATCGATTAGGTCACTTAGGTAGACAGCATAATCGATGCCATTAAAGCCCAAATTCGAGTAACAGTTTCACCAACAGACATTTTGTCCCTGCGAAAAGTTTGACATCTACTATATGTTAGTTCATTTAAGGGGTGGCCGTGGTGTAGTTGTACTAGCAATCGGACAGATTAGATTAGCGGTGCCGTTAACCTTCCACGTCGCTCGAACAGCTGCGGACAGGCGACTCAACTGCGACAGAGACGTTGCACACGGCAGTGCGGAGCGTTTCCGGCTTAGTAGGAAGGTAGAGAGTCGCGACATTAGGGATGTTGCTCGGCAGCACCAACAATTTTGGTGGCTTGCAGAAGAAGGGGAAGCTCCATAGTCGAATTCCTCCAGTACTAGAGCACAGTGGGTCTGCCTTATTTTTAGTCATGGCCGACTTACATAGGTTTAGGTAGGGTTAAGGTAGATTTAAGAACAAAAATTATAAAAATAAATAAAAAAACTCATTTCGTTCATTTAGAACATTACCGCTTACAATTTAAGATAACAAGCATCTTTTAAGGTTTAAAATTATTGTAATATAAGTATATGTGCAAACAAATTATAATACGAGTATATAAGACAAATAGAAAGAAAAATGGAGGTTACAAAATAATTAATAACAGATTTTAAAGAAGGTAAAGAAGGTGTTTTCATAACAGAGTTTACGGGCATTTAAGATTATAGGTATGTTACAGTTCCAGTGGCCAGATATTTTAAAACAGATGATCTAAAATTAGTTGATCCGTGCGGCATCGGATAAAGAATAGCACCGCAGTGCGTCCCAGCTTGTCGTAAGAGGCGACTAAATGGGACACCAATCATATACAGGCAACTATGACACCAAAAATGAGCCTGTGACACTTTAACACCTTAAAACTTTCCCACAAGTTTGTATGCAATCAGTGGGTTCCCACGTCTGGAGACTACCGGTGGGGTAAAAGTCAATCAATTCGAAATGAGCATACAAGTGTCAAACCACTCAAACTTTAGATACTTACTTACTTACTTACTTTAGGTGGCGCTACAGTCCGGGGTGAATCTGGGCCTCAGTCAACAAGCTTCTCCAGCCAGCTCGATCATTGGCTAGCTGCCTCCAGTTTCGCACGCTAATTTGGCTGAGGTCCTCTTCCACTTGCGTGCGCCACCTGAGTCTTGGCCTTCCTCTACTGCGCTGTCCCTCGGGAGCGGATTTGAAGACATTTCGAACCGGAGCATTCTTTGTCTTTGGATCTTCACTCTTATGGTTCGATCCATGTCGCTGTACAGTCCATACAATTCGTCGTTGTATCTCCTCCTCCACTCACCGTCAATGCAGACGGGACCGAAGATCGCCCGAAGGATTTTCCTCTCGAAGCAACCAAGAACACCCTCATCCATTTTTGATAATGTCCATGCCTCTGCGTCATAGAGCAGGACCGGGATTACTAAGGTCTTATAAAGGGTGATTTTTGTTGTCCGAGAGAGGGCTTTGCTACTCAATTGCCTTCTTAACCCAAAGAAACAGCGGTTGGCAAGAGTTATTCTTCGCTTGATCTCAGCGCTGGTGTCGTTGTCTGTATTTATAGCGGAGCCTAGGTAGATAAAGTCCTTAACTACCTCAAAGTTATATTTGTCGAGGGTGACGTTCTGTCCGAGACGTCAGTGTTGGTTGTCCTTTTTGCTTGACAGCATATACTTGGTCTTGCCCTCATTGACCGCTAAACCCATTGTCGCCGCTTCCGTCTCAATACTCGCGAAAGCGCCACTGACATCACGCTGTTTTCTCCCGATTATGTCAATATCGTCGGCGTATGTGAGTAGTTGGACGGACTTTTGAAAGATAGTGCCTCTTGTATTTGCTCGTGAGTTTTGCACTATTCTTTCAAGTACGATGTTGAAAAAATCGCATGACAACGCACCGGTTTGTCTAAATCCTTCCTGGACATCAAAGGTCTCGGTGAGATCTTTACCGACCTTGATGGAGCAGCGTGCATTCTCCATCGTCATCCTGCACAGGCGGACGAGTTTGGCAGGGATGCCAAAACTAGACATTGCTCTATATAGCTCGTCTCTATAGATGTTGTCATACGCGGCCTTAGAATCGATGAAAAGTTGGTGTGTATCGATCTGAAGCTCATGGGTCTTCTCCAAGATCTGCCGTAGTGAGAATATTTGGTCGACGGTGGACTTTCCTGGCATGAAGCCACACTGATATGGACCTATCAGGTTGTTGACGAACAGCTTCAGGCGTTCACACAATACGGCAGATAAGATCTTATATGCGATGTTAAGAAGACTGATGCCTCTGTAGTTGGCGCAACTTCAGAGGGTCTCCTTTCTTGAGAATTGGACAAACAATGCTGAGGTTCCATTCAACGGGCATACTTTCGTCCGACAATGTTTTTGAAATGAGTTGGTGTATGCTCCTGACCAAGTCATCGCCTGCCGCTTTGAAAAGCTCGGTGGTCAGGCCGTGCACTCCAGCAGCTTTGTTGGGCTTAAGCTTCGATATGGCTATCTTCACTTCATCCAGGTCGGGTGGACGGAATTGTTGGTCATCATCGTCCAGGTTGAAAGGTTGATTCTGCCTGACAGCGGTATTTGGTCCGTCATCGCCGTTATACAGTCTGCAGAAATGATCTTTCCAAATCCTCAGCATCGACTGCGATTCTACTACGATGTTCCCTTGTTCATCTCTACAGGTTTCGGTTCGGGGTTTGTTTCCGTGGCATGTTATTTTTACCTTTTGGTAAAACTTCCGAACCTCATTTCTGGAGTAGCATCTCTCAATTTCCTCGATCACGCGCTTCTCATGCTCTTTCTTCTTCCTCCTGAGAAGCCGGTGCTCGTCTCTCCTCTTCCGCTCATAGAGCTCATGAGCAGCTCTGGTCTTTCTAAGCAGCGCCGCGTTATATGCATCTTGCTTAGCTGCATGTGCTTGTCAGCATTCATCATCGAACCAGGGGTTTCTTTGTGGTGGACGAGTGAAACCCAGCACATCAGAAGCGGCATCTCTGATGGAGTTTTGGAATGTGTTTCCAATGATCTTCGATGCTTGATGCTGGCGGCATTGGACCTCTTAAGAGATTAAGAGACACTCGATGGGAAAAGGACTTGGCGATCTCTTGCGATTGTAGCCGTCTGACGTCGAATTTTCTCACAGCATTAGTTTGCCTTGGCGTAGTTTGGGATATCCGAACCCGTGCCTTGGCTACAACAAGGTAATGGTCCGAGTCGAGGTTGGCTCCTCGGAACGTACGGACATCCATAATGCTGGAGGAGTGTCTTGCGTCGATCGCAATGTGATCAATCTGGTTGACTGTTAATTGATCAGGAGTTAGATACACTTCATGGAAATGATCGCAATTAATAGCACTACCGCGCTGGGCACCACGATTGCAACGCTCTCGGGTGATCCCAGAGCAAGCGAAGTGCTTGTGTCAGAGCCCGACGGATTCCGGGGGCGAGCAAAATGAACTTTCCAAAATATTTTCCTAAACTTCGGTTTGTAAGTTGGAACGTCGGATCGATGACCTTAAAAAGTTTAGAACTGGAAGCGACTATGCGTCGTAGAACTCTACAAATCCTGTGCGTACAGGAAACGAAGTGGTGCAATACAGGAAATAAAGCGCGTTTTCTAGATTTAAAAACTAAGGCATTTAAGATGTTCTACCATGGAACGGTCAGTGGACGAAACGGTGTTGGAATCGTTGTTGCAGCGGATCTTCTAAACAATATCGATGGTATCTTGAAAATAAGCGACCGCTTGATGAGTGTTAAACTCGTCATACACAATGAAACGTGGAACATTGCTAGCGCGTACGCTCCACAAAATGGATGCGACCAATCGGAAAAAGATACCATTTGGTCAGAGTTCGGTAATTTGCTTAGAAATATACCTATCGATGAGATGCTCTTCGTAGGGGGAGATTTAAAAGGCCACGTCGGAGAAACAAATGTTGATTATGAGGACTGCCACGGCAGTAAAGGCTTTGGAACCAGAAATTCAGCTGGCGAAGACATCCTTGCAGCGTGTAGGGCTTACGGCTTAACCGTCTTAAATACAATGTTTATTAAACATCAACGACATCTTATCACCTATAACAGCGGAGGCCACGAAACGCAAATAGATTATCACCTCTGCAAAATGTCGATGAGAAACCGTGTTAAGGAGTGTAAGGTAATACTTGGAGAATCGCTAGTAAGCCGGCACCGTCCGCTCATTACAGAATTTTTCACAGCGGAACCACCGAAAACACGGGCATCGTTTGGAAAGCCAAAAATCCGGTGGTATAATCTATCGAAAGAATGAAGCGCAAGATTTATCACATTGGCTAAAGAAGTACTTCAAAATATAAATGGTATAGCAGACTCACTTAGCCCGCAAGAAATGTGGAACAGCATGCACGAGGAATGCATAACACTCGCAAAGTCCCATCTGGGGACTATATCGAAATACCATTACGTCGGCAAAGAAACATGGTGGTGGAATGACGAAACCAAACGAGCTGTGGCCGACAAGAATAGTGCATTTCAAGTGTGGACAAAATGCGATCGGAGCGACGATATCGAAAAAGCTCGACTGACTCTTGAATACGAGCGTCTTAAAAAGATCGCAAAGAAAGTCCTGGCTCGAACTCGGGCGGCAGAAGCGGAAAACTTGTACCAGGAGTTGGAACAAATATCCTCACGATCGGCAGATAGAAGACAAGCTATCAAGAAGTTCAAACGTCGTACAATACTAAAATGCCAAATATTTTTAAGCTCGCTGCACAGAGGCGAAAAATTCAATGGAAATAACCTCGCCGAAATACATCAAAAACGCAGACGGTCGCTTACTAACAAATGAAAAGGAAATTTGTGACCGGTGGCTTGAATACTGCAAGGAGTTGCTTAACAAACAGCTTCCACGTGATATCGTGCCGACAGCTGGTCTATTCGAGGAGGAAGTTTCGGACTTTTCAATCGGAAAAATAGGTATAGCAATCGCAAAAATGAAGCGGGGGAAAACGACGGGACCAGACAGCATTCAATCAGAGTTTTGGTCGAAGATAGAGGGAATCAGCAGTGAATGGCTATCGAAACTTTTAAATAAATTAAAATGTGGACAACCTATCCCGAATCAATGGAGAAGTAGCTTCTTAATTCTATTATACAAAGGAAAAGGCGACACTCGAGAATGCAACAACTACCGTTCAATCAAGCTTATGTCACACACAATGAAAATCGTCGAAAGAGTCTTAAACGAACGTCTTCGGCAAATAATAAAGCTCGATAATAGCCAGTGTGGATTTGTTGAAGGAAGATCGACTATGGACGCTATCCAAAGTCTACGAATCATAATGGAAAAGCACCGAGATTCGTCAAGACATGTACGGAAACGTGAAAACTGCGGTTAAAAGCTCTGCTGGACTAACGAGGGAATTTCCAGTTAATGTCGTAGTGCATCAAAGAAGCGTCCTTAGCCCTTTCCTCTTTAACGTAGTATTCGACTATCTTTTAAAAGACTGCATGCGCGAAGCAAATGTAACGCCAATTCTCTTCGCTGACGACGCAGTTATACTTAGCGATAACGTCGAAGATTTACAGAACGCCTTAGATTCATGGAGAAATGCGCTAGAGAGAAACGGGTTTAAAATAAGTCGTTCAAAGACGGAGCATTTGACGTGCCCATTTGCGCATCCGTTGCGACCTGTTCCGGATATAATGTTAGACGGAATAGTTCTTCCGAAAAGCACTATCTTTAAGTACTTAGGATCAATCGTTAACATGGAAGCGAAATGTGACGACGACGCAAACCACAGAGTGAGTGTGGGATGGATGAAATGGCGGGAAAATTCGGGAATATTTTGCGACCGAAAATTTCCACTTAAATTAAAGGGGAAACTCTACACCACGGTTGTTAGATCACCTCTTATGTACGGCTCACAGTGCTGGACAATGTACGAAGCGTTTAAAAACAAAATGACGGCAGCGGAAATAAAAATGTTAAGGATGTCTAGTGGAGTCACTAAACGCGATTGCATTAGATCTACGCGTGTAAGAGGAAGTCTACGTATAAAGAATTCGGTAACCGAACAGCTTGAGGCGAATAGAATAAGCTGGTATTGCCACGTTCAAAGAAGATCTGCGGAAAATCCGGTTAAAAAGGCACTATCAACTACGGTCACTCCAACTGTAAGAAAACGAGGTCGGAAAAAGAATTCCTGGGTTTCTCAGATGGCAAATGCGCAACAACGCCTGGGGCTTACCACTGAAGCGATCCAGGACCGAGCATTATGTAGACGCGTTCTGCGGTCTGCGACATTAGCCAACCCCATAAGCGGAGCAGCAGCGATGCAGTAAAAATGGGAAACTCGATACGCATAGGTTCATATAACGAGGAAAGGGTTAATAAAAGGATAAGAAGAAGAAGAAGAAGAAGAAGAACCTTTCTAATGATTATGGGCAGAGAATTCCACAAACGTACTGAGCTAACAAAAAACTGACGTTCGGAGGTTGAACAGGCAAAACTTGTTTGAACCAGCAAGCGCGATCTGGTTGACTGAAGGAATCGAAGCTTATTGAATAAATAGTTCGGCTGCCTACTTTCCAAGACATCATGCTACAGACAAAGGGCTCTATATATAAGCAGATTATCGAAAGTACAACCGCTTATTTGCTAAGCGTACAGGGAACATGGTCATATCTTTTTGAATTGAAAACGAAGCGGGCAATGTTATTATACACGACATTAAGCTTTCTCATAGTTTTGTAATCTAAGCAGCAGAAGATCTCACAGCTATAAAGAAACATGGGTAAAAGAAGAGTTTTCGCTAGTAGGAGTTTTGTTTTTATAGGAGTGAAAAGTTCTGTAGCGCGTAGCCCACCATATACTTTCCCAATGGCAGAATTGATATGAGTAGTCCAGGTCAGGGCCCGGTTGAAAATAACACCAAGGTGTTTGGCAGAATCAACGTAGTCTATCTGGCTTCCGGCTAGTTGAATAGGTGGAAAATGCGATATATCTAGCAATTTTTTGTGGACCACGAGTGCTTTCGACTTAAGAGGGTTGAGAAGTAAGTCATTTTCAGTTGACCAGTTTAGTATATGCTGAAGATCTTCATTTATTAGCCATTTAGCTTCGATGTAGTGTTTTGGAGGAAAACTTAGATAGATCGGCGCATCATCAGCAAACATGTGTATAGAGACATGCTTGGCTATCTTAGGTAATTTGTTTACATAGAGAGAGAAAAGTAGTGGTCCCAAAATTGAGCCTTGAGGCACACCATGCATTACTGGCAAAGAACTTGAAAATCGTTCACTTACTGCAACCCGTTGCAGCCTCCCGTGTAGGTAAGAGAAAATAAGTTTCATGGAATGGAGTGAAAACATAAACTCTTTTCTAAGTATTGAGCAAAGAATTGTGTGGTTGACAGTATCAGAGGCCTTTAAAAAGTCGAGTAAGGTGAGAATGGTGGCATTGTTTTCATCTACAGCTTTTCTGATATCGTCGATTACCAACAATAAGGCCGTCTTAAGAGATGACTCTGCATTTGTGCAAAGATGGTTTTCTCAAATACCTTTGAAAGAAACGGGAGTATTGAAATCGGTCGATAATCTACTGAGTTTTCGTTAGTTTTCTTTTGGATTGGAATAACTTTAGCTTCCTTCCATTGCGAAGGGAAAGAAGACGTTGTAAGGATGGTATTAAAAATGTAAGTAATCAGGGAGCAGAAGCTTAACAAATTTCGGGTGGATTTCGTCAAGTCTCATGGCATTAGATTTAATTCCTAGTAGAGCTTCAGCAACATCTTCTTGACATACCCTATAAAAATTGAAAAGAAGAGTATTGTCATCATCCGGCGTCAAATCAAGTGGAGGTGGGTTAATAGGGTTTGGATTTGCTAATGTTGAGAATACCATTGTAGAGAATTTCAACTACAAAAGAACTGTTATTTCCTACTCTCATGTTTTTGGTAATAAGTTATATTTCACATGTAACTTATTTTTCATGCCTGAGTGACCTTTTCCTACAAAATTACTCATAAGTGCAAACTGCCATTGGAAACAATCAATTTCAATCACATGCCATTCGATGACACGTTCTAAAGAGACGACCATAAGAGATGTCGCCTACGGTTCATTAAGTTTTATGTTTCCCCGACTTTGATGATTATGTGGAACTGTCTCCAAAGATCCACTCCCCATTGCTCATAAACGAGCTGGGTTTGGCTAATAAACCTGTCATGTGACCACGAAATTAGACAATTTATAAAAATGCTGGCAATGACAAATGACATAGAATGGCCAGAGTGTTCTTTGAGTAACAAAACCAATTTCTTAGTAATTGCTTACTTCATTTAAGAAGACAGATTTCGCAAATGTTCAACTTGATCCTTGACTGCAAGACGTCGTCCTAAAGTACTAATGTCCGTATCTATTCAAACAAAACGTCGAATAAAATGCAAATTGATTTTATTCTCAGCCCCGAACACAGAGAGTTTTGTAAAAGAAAAATCAGAAAAGAGTATTAGAGGAATAAACAACCCCCAACTACTCGTAAGTTTTTCAAAATTAGTTCATATCGCGTGATGAATATTACGGTAATTGACTCATGGGGGAAGAGTACGATTGTTCGACAATATCTAGTCCCTGGGAATAAAAACCATTCATGGTGGAGGACCACCCTCAAGAGCTATTGACCATTCGAGGCCAATTATTTAATAACTGTCATCGATTACGCATTCCAGAATCACGCAGTAGCGATGAAATACTATGTACGAGTACGTGAGTGGCTATTCAAGATTTCTCCATGCAAGAGGGATGACACGGTAATTTGCTTTGTGGTTTGGTGTTACTTCACCAATTGCAATTCTTGGATAGTAGCCAATTACATCCATTACATTGTGGCAACAAAAAAACAAAATACTCGTAGACTATCGACGACTTTGACATGCGATTACTGCAGTTGCATTTCCTGCTATCGACTATTGTTGACTTTGAGGAGTTTCCGCTCTCAATTCCTAGGGTTGAATGGTTTCCGATTCAAGAATATCTAAAGGTAACTTCTCCCCAAAGACGGTTGCTAAAGGTGTTTATGTTTTTAATAATTGATAGAACGGTGCTCTTTTCATTCTAAATCAGTGAAGTTTATGTGATTTATGGATATTTTCACAGGTGTTCCATCATGTTTAGGTGTGTCATGGGGGAACAACGTTTATGTATTCATAAATGGAGCTTATTTCTTTGTCTTGAACAAAATAGAAAAAAAAAAAATCTTTTCCCTGTCTGCCCATTTATGATTCGCAACACCTGCACTTGAGGTTTTGTGTAAGGCGAATGAAAAAATTAACATTTTAGTCGAAAATATTTGAAAATTTTGAGTTGAAAGTTCGCCTTAGTTACCTTTTCGACATCTATTCTATATCACTAAAAATATTTTTGCCCAAGGTTTCAGATCACATTCACAAAACATCACAAAACACTTTCGGGGTAAGCATTTACATTCAACTTGACGCTTGGCTTGTCGAAATGTACGAGTAACATTTTCGTACGACTTTTCTTTTGCTTGGAAATTGTTTTCATCAGAGAATGCGATATTCGACAACTGGCCACGGTTATGTTTTATCTCGATTCCAATTGGAATTGATAAGGCTTTAAATTGAGTCCATCTTTTAACATCCCTTGCAAGGTTTGCTTTGATGTCTTTAGCTCAGCAGTCGATCCTTCGAGGATTTCCTTCAATTTGAGCCATCACCTTCCCAACTATTTGTTGAGTTGATGCCTTTTTGTTTCGACCACCAGCATAGCGATTGGCAACGGTACCATATTATTGCGAGCTACTTGGATTCGGGACACGAAGGATTTATTGACATCGAAGTCACGACTGGCTCTAACGATAGCCACTTGTGACTTTTCACTTAAATTATTCGTTATCACACTAATAGGATTGAATTCCATTACGGCTATACAAATTCCGCAAAACTGAGACGCAACTGCTTCTGACATTTTTGTTTTTATTTTGCAAACTGTTTTGAATGTCATAGTCTTCTGAAGTTGGTTACAGTTGGATTAGGAAGCCCTGTGGAACGGGTGGTCTGGGAAGATCAAGGCAAAACACTGGCCTCGTCGGGTGCAATGCCAACGCACATCCATGCTATTGCATAATACCGACACTAATGATAGAGGCGAGTTTATTTAGTAACTGCGTTGTTTTTTTTTTTTTTTCAAAAAAAATTCGTAAAGTAGTTTTCGACAGCTTTGGCGGAGTCAAATTTCTTTTTATTCAAACCATTCTAAGGGGATTGAGGCAGAAAGAAATTTAGAGGAGCGAGGTTTGAGGAATACCGTGGTGACTGAAGGATTTCCCATTTTAACTTCTTCAGTTTTTGCAGCGTTTATTGGGAGCATGTACCCTGTCATTATTATGAAAGATGACACCTGTTTCGTCAAATACATTCATAAAACAGATAACAGTACTTTCATTAGATACCAGCCAGCTTTTTTCACGGATTCGGTATCTTCACCTGCTTGTTACCAGCTCCTTGTTCGTTGCACGTTGTTGTACAGATTCCAATTCTCGTCAGCCGTTACCACTTGATCCAAATAAGATTAATTTTCATGGCGTTAAGCAGACGCGGTCCAGCTTGCTTAATCCGTCGAGCCTGGAAGTGAATCCAAGTTTCTTTAAATGGCGACATGCTGACGATAGGCCTATATTAAGCCTGTCAGAAATTTCCTCAGTTGAAGTCTTCGGTTTATTTCTTAAAAAAGACTCTTACAATGTCGTCATCAATTTTGGAAATGTCTCCAACACGGACGCCAAATATGAAGATCGAGCACAAACTTTTGCAATGATTTACTTTCTTTACTTACTTTAGGTGGCGCTACAGTCCGGGGTTTACCTGGGCCTCAGTCAACAAGCTTCTCCAGCCAGCTCGATCCCTGGCTAGCTGTCTCCAGTTTCGCACGCTAATGCGATGATTTAAAAGTTTTTATTTCCAAATCCGGAAAGTATTCTCATATTGTCTTAAAGGACCCTAGACCTATGAGTCTACCTTTTTTTTTTCTGGATACACTAGAATGTCTTATTGATATCCGCACATAATCCAGAGGTCCTTTTACCTTGCATTATCCACTGGCTGTACGTAGTAATGTAGTTAACTGCTGCGAACTGAGGAAGATCCAAAGGACAGCACGTCATAAGCGGAGCCTTATGTACGTACTACTCCCTCCGCAGCACCTCTCAACAGGCAAGTGGTTGCTAACACGGCAATTTGCCTTAAAGCTACTTCACACGGGACAAATAAACAATTTGGCCACGCTAATATTTTTAACACACTAGCAATCCTTCCAGAGAAATCGAATACACTTTGCCCCAATATTGGTAACTTCTGCAAATGTCAAGCTATGACAAGAGATGTACCATCTTTACAAATCGGAGCATTGGGATCGCCACACGGTGGTTGTTCCGGGAAATTTCTGATCAAGGTAGTATAAAGGGCAGAAGTCCAGAGCATACGCAACGTCGAGTAAATATTTTTAACAAGTAGGTTGAAGTGATCACAGACTGTAAAATGATTGTTCAAAATAATTCCAAGACTTTTTACGGTTTCGCAGGAACGAATCTTCTCTCTAAATAGGTAGACATCTGGGTATTCGTCAACAATGCCAATGTTCTTGCCAATCGATAACCAAAGAGACTTTTGTGGATTAAGTTGAAGACCATTCGCAAGTGCCCAACCATTTATTGCACTTAAATCCTCATTCAATTTACCGACACAATTGCCGAGTACCGACCGCGAAGCCGACAACTATAATTGAATATCGTCTGCATGTAGGTGTATCGCACTATGCTTACACACCTGGGGAAGGTCATTGATGTATAAAACGAAGAGCACAGGTCCAAGGATTGAGTCTTGTGGAACACCTTTGCATAGTCCCAGCATTGTAAAGACATATTGTTTTAAAGAAACCTGTTGAAACCTTTCACTGAGTTAGTTCCGAATCAGTTCAACGGCTCTCCAGTTTAATCCGAACCTAGAATAAAGTTTTTGGCAAAGTATGTTGCGATTCACCGAATCGAAAGCTTTTAAAAAGTCCAAAAGGCAGAGCAGCGTAGTTTTGGTCTCATCAAAAGTCAGACGGATGTCATCAACTATCTATATGAGTGCAGTGGTGCAGCTATGCCCTGCTCAATAAGCAGATTGATCTAAGCTTACTAAACTTTGGGAGTCGAGGTGCACTTGAAGCTGATCTTTAATTATGAATTCTAAAACCTTTGACAAGCTAGAAGGAATGCTAATTGGGCGAAAATCGGAACAGTGTGAAGGGTTTGACTTCTTTGCAATTGGAGTCACTTTTGCAAGTTTCCAAGTAGTGGGAAAGCAAGATCTAACTAGGCAGCAATTATAAATGTGGATAAGGGTGTCAATTACATATGGCAATATTAATCTGACGAATTTCAACGATATTCCGTCTAAACCAATCGCAACAGATTTTACGAATTTAATTGCGAAAATAACGTCAGCGTTAGTTACCATCTGAAAAATAAATTTCGGACCTAAATAAGCTGGAAAACTACAACTACCTTCAGATTAGTCAAGAGGAAAAGTCGTATCTGATACAGGTTTAGAAAAGATGTCATTGATTCCAATAAAATAGCAAACCTCAGGTGAGCCATTGGATGAAAATATCTAGTGACCAAACGAATCTGGCCAAAACTGTTTGTTAATTGCCCTAAGAGTTCAATATATTAAAATACGAGTATGAAACATCACAGCGCTATCATAGGTGTCATCACTGGACACCGTCTCATAGGCAAGCATGCAAGAAGGTTTGGAGTTCTTCAGACAATTTCTACAGAAGCTGCATGCTAATGATGAGAAGCAGATACTTCATCAACTCCACCTCAACTGCACAAGTCCAGCTCTCTCCAACTAACTTAAGCGATCTAAATAATATATAACAGACTGTAACAGATTAACTCCAGGAGTGTGGATGGATCCCAGATCCACGCAATTGTCTAGATAGAAATCGTGAGAGCTCGTGCAAGTAGTAACTTCCCAAAGTTCTTTGTTTTAAATAACTTAGGCTATGACTGTGGAATAGAAAGCAGATGCTAGCCTCTTGTGAGCGCTCGTCCTCACAACCTCTGCAGACATTGTTTTGCGACATTTTGGGATGTTGCAATGAATGCTATAAACATATATTGGATGTTGTTGATTGTGAATAAATAATGCAAGGCTTCTGTTTATGTGCTTGCCATGTAACTCGCGCATATACTATACAAAAGTCTCATATCGGCAAGTGTACATATGATACGGATTGTTGCTAGGCGCTCGTTCATACGCTGAAAACTCAAGACTTCTTGCCTAAGTCTGCCTTCAACAACAAATCCGCATCCAAATAGGCGCTGCTGTTGCCATCGACTTGAATCGCTCTTATAGATGTCGCAGTTTTCCATCCTTTTTTTGTCTGAGTCTCCCCTAATTGTTCGGCTACCCTTGGCCTATTAATGGACCTAACATTCCATGTGCGTACCCAAAGTTCATTGCCCTTAGTTCGTTGGCATGAGTTGTCAACAGTAGATCGGCCCATATCTAAGGCTTTTCTGCGCTTCGTAACTTTCGTATTTTTTTCATGAAACGGGCAGTTACTCAGGCAGCACAACCCCCAACCTAGAGGGCCAGTTGCATTTTCGATACCCCCAGAACGAGAAGTCGATTGCACCAAGGCCAGTAACTCGTTCGAATATGTGAGAACTGCCATATTGCTATGTTGAAAACTCTTAGCGCATTCTCTTTCTTGCAGCACCTAACCAAAATCCTTCTGCACGTAATGCTTTATGACAATACACATCGACACTCTATTCGCTCAAATAAAAAGATCTCTGCACTTAAAGGATTATTGTTTAAGATGTACTTTTTGCAAAAAGTGGCCGTAACTGCGTCTGACATGGTCCATTCAGAAGATCCAATAATAATTGGTGCCTGATCATTGATTCAAACAATGTTGCCTTCCAATTCCTGAATCGTAGCCGGCTTACATATGATATGATGTCACATGAACAAGGCCGCCAATTCACCGGTCCAAAGGGTGAAATCAGCTGTTCACCGAATCGTTCTCGAATTAAAGTCATGGTTCCACTGGCTGTGTCGCAAGTAGTGACCTGGCCGGACTCAGTTTGGAAAAATGATGGAGCGATGATTCCAATTACCCATAAACCACACTAACTCGTTGTTTTGTCTGAATGTAATGGTACGAGTAGCTCTTGAACTTCTTCCGGCTGCCAAAATCCCTATTTTGCTTATTGACGTAGCAATAAAGCCAGAAATGGGCCTCATCGCTGATGAACAAAATTCTGGTCGTAACACATTTATCTTAGAACGCTGATTTTCGTAAGACAGCTGAATATTTTGCAGATGTTCCGCCGGTCTAAGTCTGATAATATGTTAGATAATGATGAACAAAAGTAAAGGGTCATTCATTTCTCGATTTCGAAAGTAAAGCTAAATAAAACACACACAGCGATACATATTTGATGAAAATTTTAATTCACTATAAAGTTTGGACTTTGCCATTAAGTGCGAAAAACAATATCATTCAAATGACCGCTTCGGGAAGATTCGCAGCATGTGATTCTTTTGATGTATATATTTTTTAACCACATTTTCGCACATTTCGGGCGGTATCTCGGCCAAAACTTGAGTAATGTTGGTTTTTAATGCGTCTAGAGTTCGGAGATTATTCGCGTAAGCACGGTGTTTTTCAATCGCCGCCGGCCAAAAAAAAATCTGTTATTGCTCCGAATTGACTGTAACCGTCCGCCCATTGGAATCTTCGAAGAAATACGGACCAATGACAATTTGTCTGGATGCAACGGCACCTCTTCGATCACTTGTGGGTTTTCTGGGCCCCATATGCGGCAATTTTGTTTGTTTACATACCCACCGAGTGAAAAATGTGCCTCATCACTGAAGAAAATGTTGTTCGAAAAATCGGTGTTTATTGCCTGTTGTTCCAACACCCAAGAAGGGTATCTACGGCGTTGTGAATGGTCAGCAGCCTTCAATTGAATTGGTCAGCTGCTTAAATTGAACTTTATAAGGACGGAGATGCAAATCCAAATACAAAATACGCCATAGTGAGGTGTACTCGTATGACACGTTCAATTGCTGCGAACGCCGGGTAATCGATAAATTCGGATCATCAGCAACACTTGCACTTACAGTAGCAATATTTTCGACTGAGCGTGCATTACGATGATGCACAGGCCTTACGACATCAGCAACGCTTCCAGTCTCTTCAAATTTCTTCCCAATTTTACCGATTGCTTGCGTCGTCGGTCGATTCTGACGACTATAATTAACGCGTAATGTGCGAAAAGTGGCTTCACTTGAAGTTTTAATAATTTCAACACGTTGTTCGGTTTAAAAGCGATCTATTATTGTAAATGGCTAAAATTGAACTAATATCGTGATACTTCAAGTGATAGCTGAGTTTGGCAGGTATCAAATGCCAGCGTTACCAATTCGAAACTACGAAATGAATGACCCTGTAGCATATCAGTCTTGCACGACATATGCGTGGTCTCTTATGAAATCCCCACTGGAAAAACTACCTCTAAAAGAATCACCCTTTACTTGAACAACCTGTTGACATTGACATTATTGGCAGAACTCACAAAGCTAACACGACTGAAATGTGTTTGGCCGTATATGAGGGCCATGGCAGACAACACCAGCAAATTGGGTAGGGCACGGAACAATAGACAACTTTAACTTCGAAGTAGTCTTGGACTTTGTTTACCATGGCCTCGCTTTTAAATCTGAAAAAAAATGAAACCTTGCGAATGAAGTTAACAACTCTACCAGCAGGGGAGTCCCATATTTCAGAGATGTAAAGTTGTTCTCTGAGGAAGATGTTCCGCCTGATTCCATTGAGGGCTGGGCAGTCACATAAAATGTGTTCAGCTGTTTCTTCGTCTTCGAGACATAGTCGACATTCTGCGGAGCCAGCGAGTCCTATTTTTGCTGAGGTGATATCTTAAACCGTTGTGTCCTGTAAAGTATCCTACTAGGTTTCTGACATCATGCCGATTAAGATTCAGACATCTGTCGGATTTTTTATTGAAGGGTAGGACGGCTCGTTTGGCCTGCCTTAGGCCTGGAGCTTCCGCCCAGTATGAGATGCATTTTGAGTGCTCCCAGCGCTTAATGGCTAAATTTACTGCTGTTTGAGATGTGCAACAGAAGGGTTCTTGTCCGTTGAAGAGAGTTTCTGCACCTTTTCTGGCTTTGTCTGCCTTTTCGTTTCTGTCAATGCTCTCATGCCCAGGAACCCACCATATTTTGGTCTTGTTTCTTGAGGTTAGTTTTTGGAGGGTATTGAAGCAGTGCATGACTGATTTGGAGTCAATAACGTGTGAGCTAAGAGCATTCATAGCTGCTTGATTGTCCGTGAATATATTGATGTTTGCACCTTTGATACCAGAGTTGAGTATCAGATTGGCGCATTCTTGAATGGCGTGTATTTGTATTGACACAAGGACGCTTGCCCATGGCAATTGATATGTTTGTGTTCGGTCCATGTATTCCAGCTCCCATCCCCGCTTCTATTTTAGAACCATCCGTATACCGCTGTATGCCACTTTGGCTATTTGGTGTGTGTTTACTAACCCATGCTTCTTTGCTGGGAATCTCCGTGGAGAAACCTTTGTTGAAGCATAAAGTCTTTTGAAGGCGCTCTATGACCGCACAGATCATGTCTAGTTCTGGTACGTCAGAGATACGTCCTAATATTGCTTCTATAGCCGCTGTTGGGTAGGTCCGAGGGTTCCGGATATGCCCACGCATGCTAGACGTTGCACTTTTTTAAGCTTGGAAATGGGGATCTACAGAAGCATATGTTAGGATGTGTCTTACTATCATTGTATAGATTCATAGAGAGAGTGATTTTTGGCGATATCCCCCATGTGGTTTCATACATGCGGCAGCAGGCCCATATAGCGTTGGTTGCCTTAGTTATTTTATTATTCAGGTGTGAGTTCCAATTTAATCTTTAATCCAGGATTATCCCCAGATATTTGACTTCATCAGAGTACTCAACGGTTGTGGCGTTTAGTGAAACTGAATCTAGGTTTAGATTAATCCTTTTTGTGAAGGGGACTATGATAGCCTTGTTTGGATTAATGGAGAAATTCTCTTCGTAGCACCAGTCTAGGACTATCTTAAGGGCATTTTGCATGCGTGCAATCCTGCCTGTAATAATGATGACCAGATCATCGGCGTAGCCAATTATGTTGTAGCCTTTGTTGCTTAGTTTATTAAGCAGGTCATCTATGACCAGCGACCATAGAAGGGGTGAGCGTATACCCCCCCTCCACCCCTCTTACGTCTGATACTGATGCTGAGGTCAGTTCTGATGGGGTGGTTATTACCCGGGTCTCTAGCATCGCTTTTATCCAGTTTATGATCGGTTGATTGATCTTTCTGTAGAACCCTATATGTCCAGAAACGGGCAGAGTGCAATTTCTTTATCACGGAAGGAGCTTTTGATTTCTGCTGTCAGAGAAATCAAAAGCAGACCTCCTTCTGTTGATTTGCATTTCTGATAAGCGTATTGACATGGGTGCAGAGGCCAGGTGGTTTCGATGCTTCCTCTAATCTGTACGTCAATAATTCGTTTCATTGTTTTCAGATAAAACGATGTCAAGCTTATACGACGGTATGATTTAAGTAGCTCACTAGGTTTGTTACCTGGTTTTGGGATAAATACTACGTTTACCTCCCTTGAAGCTGAACATAAACAAGGCTATTAAGGTGGGTATCAGAAAGTCTATTCCTTTTTGTAGCAAAGCTGGCCCATCTTACCTTATCCGGGCTAAAAAGTTTACCGGATAAACTGTGGATTCTGCTGAGATTTCTTGGTATAGAAAGTTCAGCTGACTCTCCATTTGACATATCAAAGCTGTAAGACCCTGGGAAGTGAACCTGAGGTAAGGTATTCAGGGTTTCTTCTCGGTCGCATGTGATCTTGCCATCCGCAAGCCTGTGCAGTTGTCGTGAGAGAGGGGCTTTATGGAGGCGTGCCACTGCCCGGAGGTTTTCCAGCTTTTCGCAGTTTGCGCGCCAGGAGGCCCTCTTTGATCTTCTCAACTCCAGGCTATAGGAAGTTAGGAGGAATTTGTATTGTTCCGGACTATAGCTTCGAAGTTTTCATTCCACCATGGTACGCACCACAGTTTTCCTGATTTTGCAACTATTCTTGAAAGAGGAGAGAATAATATCATTAAGCTGTACCTGTGCCTCAGCAGCATCCACTGTTGTATGTGGTGCGGAAGGCAGCAAATCAGCTTTGACCGCTAGATGTTCGCGGTAAGTTCTCCAGTTCGTGAGTTTATTGTCGTATTTAACTGGCTCGTGTTCGGTGTTGCATATCATCTTAAACTTAATATGCATGTGATCCAATAGAGATGCCTCATTGGATACATGCCAGTCTTCGACAATGTTTTCAATAAAAGGAGAACAGAAGGTGAGATCTAAAACTTGCTCTCTTACACTATAGGTTTGTCCTCCTTATTTAGCATAACTAACCTGGTATATAAAACCTGGAATAAGGGAAAATTTAGTAACTTCAGTTATGGAAAGAGCTGCCGTGGGTCTAAAATTACCCTTGGCAAAAATAATCTCTCCGGTTTTACTATTTAACCCAAAAATCTTACCATTGGTTGCCCATGGTTCTTGAATTGATCCAAAGTTGATGTTCTCTTCGGCACATCGTTGGCTGTAGATGTCTAAAGCGCCCTTAGCTCGGTGCAGGTTTGCCTGCAGCACATTTAAGTAGGATGCCATTTCCTATGTGCCTTACCAGGGTTTGTTCCCTGTGAGGTTTTTTTTATAACCTCAGCGTCTTTCGAGACCCTTGTGAGGGAGACCATGTTGCCTGCCTCCCGAACTTTTCTTCATGTGTCCTTTATGCCCTGGTCTTATACCAGGGTCCTTAAGCCACTCTGGACTTATTTTATTTTGACTGGTGTTCGGACAGTCTGCTTCGCTCCGCTTTATTTGTTCCTCAGGCGGTGCATTATTGGACACGGATGGCATATTTGTACTACGGATGGCTTCTGCTGCCATTGCCGCAGCGCTGGTACTGGCTTTCGGCGTGTCAGCGCACTTCTCAACGCTAGTGCTGTTTATTGTTCTTTTTGACGATTTCCATTTTTATTGCAGCTTTGATTTGACCACTTGTCTGAGCTCTTGAGAATTAGCCTGGTATGTCCAAAGCGGAACGAGACCACCCCCTTGAGTTCCACAAGCCATCTCATGGTACTGTCATTAATGGAAAACCAGATAATGAACCAGATCTTTTTCAGTTGATCTTTGCAGAACTCTCCATGTTCTGGTGTTTAGCTCTATATTCTGGCCATCAAGTATCGCCAGAACACGGTCGCTTGCCACCCCGGTACTGTATGGGAAGAAACTCCTGACGACATGTGGTTTTGGAAAATATTCCTCCTCCACAAGCATCACCACCAAATTACATTTCCTCTTCAGCAAGTCGAAATTTTTGTACAACCACTCTGCGGTAGTGGCTTCCGCACAGACTAACTTTAGCCATCCTGCTTTAATGATCGTGCCGCGAAAATCAGGTTTGTGAAACAATGACACTAACTTGGTAAGAAAAGTGCACATTAGTCGCCTAAGTCGGCTAGGATATGAAGAGTCAAAAGAGTCCTCGAATTTAATCCAAAATGCCAACGTAATTAAGAAAGAATTCGCCTTAGTTGGCGATGGGAAGAGATCCTTAACTAATTTGGAGTGCTCAAATTTTAGAGGTCTATTGGTTAGAGACCAGTTCCACACCGGACTGCAAGAAAGTCACGAAACTCTGGATAAGTTGCTGGTAATGGTATATTGGACAGCATAGTATAAGTATAATTCATCTCAACACTTCATGTGTTACATTGAAATATACTCCCATTTGGATTGTCCTGCATTCCTCTGACACAACAACTGATTGGCACAAACGAACAATTTGCACATCGCACCGTCATCCGGTCGCAGTAAATCACATTGCAAGTTTTAATTAACTCCAGTCACCGTTTTCCGTTTCTGATGAGACGAAGGCAATGACTACTCGTACTCCAATTGCCATGCTGACCGTGCCGACTGCTGCCTGCTGTTTGCCCATCTGAAAGTTTAATTGCGTCTAGTACAGCCATGCCAATTCAACTTAGCCAACCTCTGTCGCTATGGCAGTACAAATTTTTGATGGTGGTTATAGCGTGAACTCTCGTGATTTAATTACCACATCATCATGTCTTACCCAGTGACAACATGACTCTTTCTTGGTGGGATTTCCTACATATTTATTCAGATTCAGGAATCTCTAAGTATGCGTTCGTTAGCTTTGAATGTTAATTCCATTAGGATGGTTTCAGTGTTTGTTAGCGGAAAGAATCGTTTGTGAAAGGCTCTGATTTATGTTACTAAACACGTTAGTGGCTCTGGAAAATATTTGGAACTAGATATTTTAGGAAATAAAAAAGGCCAAAATTGTTTTGTGTTTTTATTAAAAGAACCATGGCAAGGTGTAAGCCGCCCGTCGTTTTCGATTTTAAATGAAGTTACGGGAGTTACCTCCTATTCTTCGATACCTATGCTATGAATTCTCAGCTGTCATATACTCTGCCTACGTCGTATAAAGTCATCTCGAACACCATCAGTTATGCACCATTAAGACCAATAAAAAGCTATAATAAATCGCACGCTCTTTTCGCTAGCGAAACCAAGCCTAACTCCCAACGTGGAGGCGGTGTCGCGATCTTCATTAAAGAAGGCATAGAATTCCACAGAGTGTACAAGGGAGTGTTACGCAGGTTCCGGGTGTTAGAGGCAGTCGTCATATACATCCCGCTCCGCAGTGGAAAGCGGCTGTACTTGGCCTCTGTTTATGCATCTGGGGCTTCACAATCCACCTTATTCATTACAGAGCTCGACACACTTTTTCGACTTCTGAGGCTGGAATCGGGGGAGAATTATTTTATAATCGGCGGGGACTTCAACGCTAGACACAGAGATTTAGGAAATAATTTGCCAAATACTAGAGGGAATCTACTACTCGATTGGTGGGGTCAGCACGATGTCATGTACAGACTCGGTCTTAAAGCGACAGATAACCCGTCGTTTCCCAGAGGCGGGTCTTATTTGGATCTATTACTGTACGACGAACGTATACGACTGACAGGTACGAATTTACAAACGCTTAACTGTCTGCGCACATTCGTGTATGACAGCGACCATTGCGGTTTTAGCACCGAAATCACAGTTCCCAACGAAATTGCGGAATTGGAGGAGTTTGTCCAAAGATACTCTTACAACTACAGTAAGACTCGATGGACACGCTTCTCCGCAACCTTGACAAGAGCACTCTCCTCGAACACGCTCCACCCACCGTCCAATAGGAATTTATCAAACGAGGAGATCGATAAGTACCTTAAACGAATGGGCGAGACAATAAAACAAACTATGGACACTACAATACCGCGGTATAAACAAACGACTAACAAAAATCTGTTCCGCACTATACTATTGACGCACTGCACCGACAGAAAAGTAGACTTCTGACAAGACTTGAAAACTTATACAGACAGTTTACAGACAGACAAGACCCAGAGATTAGGACACTGAAGTCGTCGATTAAAAATATTCAAACATTAATCAAAGAGAATTACAGAATTGCTGTAAGTTTGTATTGGAACAACAAGGTACGGGCTGTAAACACCAGCAACCCGAATATGTTCCCGCAAATAAATAAACTATTTCGGAGAAAAAAATCAAAACGACCTTCACTGTCTTAAAATAGCCCGGACTACAGACAACGAACGGTTACTAACATTAGCAGGCATTGATACAAATGAGGCCGCTGATGATGACGACTTCTTTGTGATCGAGGACCCACAGGAGAAGGTTGAGGCCATAGGGGCGACTTTCCAGGAAGTATACAAGGCCAATGATATCTTTGGCCCTAATTATGACCTGGATAATCGCGTCTTGGTGCACAACTTCCATATTCGAAATGAAGTTGAGAACTGGCGATCCGAGGGCTCTGGTTTCACCCGGTTCAGCGATGAAAATATGGCAAATAATGTCATTGCCAGAGAAGGTGAGCTTCCCCCGTTCATTTCGAAGGAAGAACTCCATGAGATCTTCGACACAATCAGAAGTAAGAAATCAGTAGGGACCGATGGTATTCCGAACATCGTGCTTCGACATCTTTCTCTAGAAGCGGTGGACATTTATACCACCCTGTTTAATAATGCAATGAATAATGCACATTATCCAGCGCATTGGAAAACGGCGGTGGTTCAACCTATCCCCAAAAAGGGAAAGGATTTATCCAATCCGGCGAATCTTCGGTCGATAAGTCTCCTTCCGAATATCAGTAAGGTGTTCGAAAAAGTAATCAATAGAGCTCTGACTAGGTGGGTTGAGGACAAACATATAGTTCCGGATAATCAATTCGGTTTTAAGGCAGGACATGCTATCTCACATGCCGCGTCTAAACTGGTGTCCGATATCCAATGGAATAAAGGCAAAAAACAGTGCACTGGTACCAGCCTAGTTTACTTGGAGAAGGCTTTCGACACTGTATGGTTAGAGGGACTTTTCTACAAGCTGGCTAGTCTGGGGATTAGTAAACCACTCTTGTACATTCTTTATAATATGCTTACCAACAGACAGTTCATCGTGAAAAATAGTGATGTGACTTCTGTTGGAATATTTCAAATTGAAAATGGTCTTCAGCAAGGCGCCGTCAATTCGCCGATCCTATTAAACATTTATACAAGCGACTTGATAGGTTCACTTCCCCATACTATTGCGTACGCAGATGACTTGATAGCGTACAGAACAGGTCCAAAAATCGAGGTCATTAATACTCTCTTACAGCGTGACTTCGATAAGATAAGACGATTTTGCTATGACTGGATGTTGAAAATCAACTTTCAGAAGTCGGAAACCATTCTTTTTAGGACGCCGTTGTCTGGAGCCTCTAGGGATACCAGAAAAAATTGGCGAAAGTTCTCGATCATTGGACAACACGGACAGCCTCTTGCCTGCCGAAATGTAGTGAGATACCTTGGGATCAGGCTAGATCAGTTTCCGTATTTTAACAAAAATGTAGATGCTGCTCTAGCCAGAGCTAAAGGCGCTTTTGCCCTCACAAAGAGACTGTTTTATAACAGCCAACTCGATACGAGGGTAAAGATAATCTGCTACATAGCCCTTATCAGGCCAATGCTGGTATTTGGGTGTCCCGTGTGGTTCAATGTACGAGCAAGCCTAATGGAAAAGATTCGGGTGTTTGAGAGGGCTTGCCTTAGGGCTTGTCTTCGCTTGTACAGAACACCAGGGTCGGAGTACAAACAATTTTATCCTAACGAGGTCCTTTACAACAGGGCGAACCTAATACGAGTGGACAACTTCGTAATTAAGCTGACTCGAAGGCACATTGCAAGAGCAATGGCCTCGACGAATTACTTACTACGGCTTACTACCCCAATTACATTTATCATGAGAGTGTGCGCTCGAACGGCTTCGCTCCACTGGAAGCATTCCTCTACTTTGATCAGATAGGGTTGATCCAGGATAGATCAGCGATCCCGTTAATCTTCCATGTCGGTTGGACAACTGGGGACAGGCGAATCAACTACAACAGAGACGTCGCACACGGCAGGGTGGATCGTCTCAGGTTCAGTAGGGCGGTGGGGAATCGCGATAAGAGGAATGTCATTCGGCAGCACCAGCATTTCTGGTGGTTGAATGATGGGGAAGATGCTTCGTCGTCGTTTCCGTCAATTACGGACCAGCCTCACTAATGAGGCAGAGCTGACCAATCTATTTGCTCTGTAAATAGCGATGGCCAGCTTACATAGGTTTAGGATTGCATTTAAGAAATATATATATATATTGATATAAACAAAGGTATATACTAATGTATGTATATAATTGTGTATAATGTCTATGTGTTTATATGTGTGTATTATGTATTTAGGTTAGTTAGACTAATGTTTATTTTAAGTTAGATATTAAGTTTTTATAAAAAATACAAAATATTGTCCATATGCTTAGTTTTTGTTAACAATGTTTCTCTTAGCCTTAAGTATAGAAAAAAAATATCATAAAAAAATGTAATTGAAGTCGAAAGACATAGATATAAGAATTTAGAGTAGCTTAGAGTGCCTGTGTGGGGCCAGTAAGTTAGTATAAGATTGTAAGCTAGCATTTAAGCATTTTTTGTTAGTAAGTAAGAATTAGTGATTAAGAAAATGAAATGCATTTAAAACTGTAACTCGCACGCAACATAGCAGACAGGAGGAGACTTATACTTAAATTTACTTTAATAGTTGGAGCGGCTAGAGGAACATAATTCTTCTTCTTAAGGGAATGTTGAGGTTCCATTCATCGAAAATATTTTGAAGATGATGTACTTACCAAGTCAAGCTTCTTCAATTCTCTAACCTAGCAGTTGAACTTACGGTTTTTATGTGTCATCCATGTCGAGTAGAAAAAATTGCTTGTTATCATCTTCCGAATTGAATAGTTCATTTTACTATTTTGGTACCTTCACTCTGTCTACATGCATAGTCCTTCCATATCTTGAACAGCGTGCTTCTTTGCCCACTTTTTCTAGAAGCGAACTTGTACGTTTTAGGGAAAGACTTTGGGCGAACTTTATAACTTAAACATATTCTTCTAACCCTTAGCAATACTTTTCACTGACTTTAAGAGCATCATGTTCTCGAACTTGAACTTTTCATGTTTTCTTCTTTTCCTGAGAAGAAGGTGGTCATCGTAGCTTTCGATATATTTCATGCAGCACTATTATGAATATTTTTACCCTTTTTTTCAATGGCTTACATAGCCGTCTGATCAGAAATAAGCAAATAAGCCTCCTCACTGAACAAAATATTGTACTAAACTGTCTAAATAAGGTAGACTTCAAATTGGTTTAGAGGGCCGTGACTCAACACCTAAGAAAGTAGATGCACCAATTCGATCCTATAAGCCCCGAGTCCAAGATCTTTTCGCAGAATTCTTTAGATAGTGGATGGACAAAGACCAAGCCGCCGCGAACGACTACGAAGCAATAAATTGGGGTCCTGCTTGACAGAAGTTTAAGCAGTACGCGAAGTTTTCTCTGGATTATGAAATGCAAATTCAAATCGATCACATTTTTAAGAAAGGTAATTCATGCCTCCAGTATTTTGGGCATCTTATCGCTCTGGGCAGCCAAAATTGGCTTGGATCAGCTCCCTGTTGGAATCAAGGTACGCGTGCGGATACAGAACTTCTGTGAGAAGGTATAGTGTAAAAAAGCTGCAATCGCTAGAGACCACCAGAATCTTTGCCGAATGCATATGCCGCAATTTCTCAACATGTCCTTTATTACCAGCATCTAGTATCGAAGACTTCTGACATCGATACGCACAGTGATGCTGCAACTAATATGCAGACTACAACCGATAAATCCTTGGTTTGATGAGGAATGCCGGCAAACACATGAGGAAAACAGGAAGCATATAAAGCGAAGCTGCAGCAAAGAATGAGAGCCGCTCTATGAGCCGAAGAGACAAGGAGAACATCGGCTTCTTCAGAAGAGGAACAAATAACATGAGAAGCGCACGATTGTAGATATTGAGATGTTGAGATGTAGACGTATTGACATATTGTAGGTACTCCAGAAATAATACTCGGTAGTTTCACCAGCAAAAACAACGTATTGTAGCAATTCGTACAGGAGCCTGTATAGAAGCAGAATGAAACCTTAAATTATAATCACAGTCGGTGTTGAGAATATGGAGAAACTATTCCTGCAGGCTGTATAACGGCGAACAAGAGCAGCATCTCCCCGTCAGGCAGAACAGACCATTAACCACGTACGATGATAGCCAAAACTTCCGTTCACTATACCAAAATGTAGTAAGGATAGCAATATCCAAACTGAAATCAAAGAAAGCAGCTGGACCTTAAGGCTTACAGGCCGGGGTATTCAGCAGGTATGGCCGTAGACCCTGGAAAAAAAACTAATAAAGTTCAAAGCGATATCCACCATCTTTTCATCGGTCGCATATGACAGCATTTATAGAGACGAATTACTCGTATATGAATGATGATGACTGAGAATGGTCGCTAGTCTGTCAAAGTCGGTAGACAAGATCTTATCTCAGTCCTGCTTTCTGGCGCTGAAGAAAGGACTCTATTGAAAGCAGATGAAGATGTCCTGAATTAATTCGAGGCAAAATCATTCGAAAAATATTGCGTTGACGGGCATCGAAGGAAAAATATTGAACGACGATCTACACGAGCTGTACAGCGACATCGACCCAGTCAGAAAATTATTATGCCATATGAAGCGAAACGACTATAATGTTCCTGCCCGCAGAGTCTTCGAATCTAACTCAAAGGGACAACGCAGTTAGGGAGGACTTCACCTTGAGTGACGCACAAGTAGAAGAGGACCTAAACCGACGTGGAATGCGCAACTACAGGCAATTGTACGGCCGCCTAAGTAAGTTAGTCAACCCAATGTGACACTAGATTTGGCATTTACTTATGTACTTAGTTAGCGGGCTTTAGATCTGTGACCAGTCTTTGCCTGCGACTATGCAGCTTTCTATCCTCTGCAATCCCCGTCGCTGTTGTCTAGACCAAGCTTCCTGGCATTCGCAAGGGCTTGGTCCTTAAACTGAAGGCTCGGTCTTCTATGCCGCCTCGAATCTGGGGCTTGTGATGCTCAGACGCTTTTGGTTGGGCCAATGTAGTCGACGAGTTTTAACTTTTTGGACTACATGCTCATCTTTTTACAGCTCGTAGACCCCGCGGTTGCATCTCCTTCTCTGTTCGCTGTCCTTGCACACGTCAAAAATCTGATTTGTCCATATCAGTGTGGCTTCAAGGCATGAAAGTCCACGAACGAGCTGTATGGACCATACACCAATATCAACCAACGACTCAGATGGTTGGGTCATGTAGAGCTGATGGACACCAACGCTCCGCTCCGAATAGACTTCGAATCCGCCCCCGAGGGAGAAGCGAGACTCAGGGGGAGCACGCAAGTGGAAGGGGACCTCAGCCAACTTAGAATGCGATCCTGAAGGCAGCAGAACAGGCTGGCTGTAGATGCTTGTTGGCTGAGACCCAGATCCAGCCTGGACTGTAAGTTAGTAAGTAAATACGGAAATAGAGTAACAAAATACGGACCCTATCAGACTGCCATATTGCATCGGCAATAAACAGGAAAATACAGCAATAATTGAATAAACGTGCAAGTCTGTCGAAACCAGAAGACAAACAGGCCGACAATAGGCGACAATGCTTCCGTCAAGAGATTTTTGAAGGCCAAGGACGCCACTGTTCTAATTTGTAATCTAAGAGTATGGAAAGCTGTTCTGCCTTGAACACAAAGGGAAGGCCAATAAACTAACTGCATAAATATCTGATAAGAATACCACATATTTCCTTAAGAAACTACTCGTATCCAAAGTTCAGCTCCGATCTTTTGTTCTTAAAACTCGTTCATTTGCTCTTGTCTATTTTATTCACACAATAACCAGTGATTTATGTACGTAACGTATATGGCTGTCTTGCGTAGAACAAACATCCACGCCCCATTCAATAAATATCTGTCCCTCAAGAAACATTCGTATACTCGTATTTAATTGAAATTTTTATTTCCTCCTGTTATGTGTTGAGAACGTTGGCCACATTGTCCTCGGTTAATTTGTGTGGTTCCGATTAATTAACAAAAATTTAAGCCTATGCCCCGTTGCTGTGAGTTAAGTCGATTGGTCGGTCGGTTGGATTGCACATAGAAATAGGAAACCAACGCACAATCACCAAATTGCCACGTGCCAGGAAGTCAAGTGGCTTAATGTCCTCTACAAGAATGATAAATTAGCTTCCTTTTCTATTCAGAGTGCGGTACGCGTACAAAATGAGCATGCAAACATACAAAAGGTCATGTCATAATGGTAGAGAGCGAACGTCAACACTAACTTTAGACCTCCCATATCCTTTAACAACCATCCCCTCAACAGGATAGCCACAAAAAGTCAATCTAACACAAATGCCAACCATTATTCGCTTAAGTTATATAAAATAAAAATCATGTTTGCTCCTTTTTAGTCTCGGGCTTGGCACATCTTTATGCTCCATTATTCATCAAGGATATGTGTGAAAAGGACCCTCACACACCGATTGCGTACATTGTGGCGACCATCTCAAGTGTGAACTGAGCGAATCTGCAAAGGATTCGCATAAAATCCGTCTTTATGAATATCAAGTGGGGGTTGCTTTGACGGTAAGTAGTCGAGGGTACCCATACAGCCTAGATTTTCACTGAAAGGATACTCTTACGTATCCTTTGAACAGCATTCAAGTGCTGTTATATTTCAATAAAAAAAAAAAAAAAAAAAAACGACAACTACAGAAACGAGCGCAATGAATAAATAGAGGTGGAGATAAAAGAGATTCCCTGGGTTGGGTGTCCTTGCCAGAGTCAAGGGGGTTTCATGGGTGTCCTAAGCCGCTTAGCTATTTATTATTACGATTATTGAAATTACGGAGGATACGTTTCATGCTTGAAGGAGTAACCTTGTTTTGTTTGGCGACGACGATGGTGAGTCGTTTTCTTTCGTCTAAATCGCATCATGATAATTCGGATCAGATTCCAAGTGAAACGGTCTTTCAAATAATATTCACCACAAAAGTGTCATTCGAGATTTTTACGAGTACTCGTATCTACTCATATACTCGTACATACTCGTAGGTATTTGTTTTGTGCGTTTTGTGTGTTTCATGTGTCGGATGGGTTTAACGTGGGTCACACCACCTACAATCACAAGGGTTGATGTGTGGTGTTTCATTTTTAGTAGATTTGTTTCGGTTACTTACATAAATAAAATCAAAAAAAATGATGTCACTTATGGCGACGACTCGGGCACAGAGGTTTAGAAAAGTATCTGAGCTATTGTGTGCGGATTTAGTTGCAAGTTAGTTTATGGCTAAGTAGCATTTGTTCACTTCGTTGGCTATTAGTTTTGATAGGAATGGTATACGAGTAGTCATGTTGTTATACTGAGTATAGCCAGCAATCTGGACCCCTAGAGTTCACTCGTTTTTAAAATTTACAAAGCATAAAAACAACCAAAAATATATAAAAGTTCAATTGTGCATGCTTTAAGGACTCAAGGAGTCTTCGTTGATGCAGAAGGAAACAGCAGCGAGGGCTATGGCACGCTCGCAGTTGTCTGGCCCTAGCTCATCTAAAAAAGTTAGGCCTTTACCACAGTTTAATTATGTTTTACTGTGGGTCGTATGCCTTTGACCTGGGGCGACGTACAATGGCTTTGTAGGCAAAGAAAAAAAAAGAAAAGATGTTCGAAAACTGTACGACCATACTGTCGCATTCGGGTGGTACATTTAAATAATGTACCGGACCTGATCGAATGATCTGCTCGAAAAAGCTTCTCATTATCATACAATTAATCGATATACAAAATACGCACACGCACAAATTGGTTACCAAGTTATTTAAAAGCGAGATGTACCAAAATTGTTAGAGGGCAATGCATGCAGTCAGTGGAAGTGCATTGTACAATAAAGTCGCAGTAGCGTAGTTACAAGTTGTTTTTTTTATTTACTGGTTTCCTCGCCCCCCCCCCCCCCTACAAATTTCAGAAGTGGGATTGTGCCTCCGTTAATTGAAATTGTGTAGAAACACGTGCAAGTGTTCTTTTGATAGATAACTTCAAGTTCTTTTGCAGAATTTAAAGCAAAACAAAAAAATACACATAAATAAATAAAGAATATAATTTTAAATAATGCCTAAAGAGTGGGAAGAATTTTTAAATTCGGCCAATGTTGCTATTTTAAAGAATGTGCTAAGGAATCTAAAGCTTCAGTCAAAAGGAACCAAAGCCGAGTTAAAAATCCGCATTGAGGAGGCAGATCAGATTTTCCGAGGGAAGAACTTTCCAGAATAATAAGCGACAATTCTGAAACCGACCAGTTATTCGACGAGGTAGGTGAATCACAAGGTGCAGAAGAACAGGCGCTTGATGAGACTGAGGAGAATCTGCAAGAAAAAGGAAGACATAATGAAGCTTAAACAACAACTACAAGAATTGCAACTGATGGATGACAAGCTCAGTACAGTCCCGTCCACAAGCTACAATTTCAGAGACATAGAAGATTCTGTTCCAGTGTTCAGCGGTGATGATAACTTTCCCATTCAGCGTTGGGTGGAACAGTTCGAAGAATGTTCAGTGATTGTAGATATGGACAACAAGACAAAATTCATCTATGGGAAAAGGCTTCTCACAGGTACGGCCAAATTATTTTGAAAGTTGCGCTAATAAACGAGTTTCGTAAAGTGATTACAAAAAACGATATTTATGAAAGTCTTCGTAATAGAAAGAAGCTAAGAGAAGAATCTATGCAACAATTTGTCTTTTCTATGCAGGAGATAGCTTCTCACGGTGTTATTGAAGAAGAAGACCTTATCCAATTCATTATAAAAGGTATTTCTGACGTTGAGATAAATAAAACAATTCTTTATAGTGCGAATAACAGGTACTTAAAGTCCACATCACCACCACATTCTTACCCGCGTGCGAAGGCATGTATGCAACCGAAGAGAAAAGAAGAGGACACGATACCAGTAAATAGGAGGGAGGCAAAAACACACATAGATTCTATCAGGAAACCTATCACTTGTTTTAAGTGCGGGGAAGAGGGTCACATATCGATATTAAAGGAAGTAATAAAAGTGATTACCGAAAATTGTTTGCTATTCCGGTTTGATAAGTGCTCATTTTTACAAAGTGAAATTTCCTACTTGGGTTATTTAATAATTGAAGAAGGCATTCGACCAAATCCAAGTAATCTTAATGCTATCAGAACTTTCCCTATGCCGACTTGTGTAAAAGATGTTCATAGTTTTGTTGGTCTATGCTCTTACTTCAGAAAGTTCATTAAGCATTTTGCTTACATTGCGAAGCCTTTATATGACCTGCTCAAAAAAGATTCACCATTCATATTTGGTCCACAGGAAGTAGAATCTTTTGAACTTTTGAAGGAAAAACTTATAGATTCTCCTGTATTGTCTATATACAGTCCAAACAACATCACAGAACTTCATTGTGATGCAAGTAGTACAGGCTTCGGGGCAGTATTGTTACAAAAAAAAATCGATGGAAAATTTCACCCCATTTTCTATTTTTCAAAACGTGCTTCTGAAACCGAGAGTAGATACCATAGCTACGAACTCGAAACACTCTCTATAGTATACGCGTTAAGAAGATTTAAGATCTATTTGATTGGCATCAATTTTAAAATTGTAACCGATTGCCAAGCACTAACATTAACATTACAAAAAAAGTCCAGTCTCGCTGGGTGTTAGAACTGCAAAGCTTCGAATATACTGTCGAACACCGAAAAGGTAGCCGCATGAATCATGTCGATGCTCTTAGCCGTTCTTTCAATATTCTTCACATTGTGGACGAATCTTTTGAATTTGTCCTAGCGGCTGCACAGAGACAAGATCCAAAAATAGTTGCGATTTCAGTTGAACTAGAAAAAAATGAAAGACATTTTTTCGAAATGATAGACGGCTTAATATATCGAAAAGATAAAGACAATGTTTTGTTTTATGTACCATCGCATATGGAGTAAGAAGTGATTCGGACGAGTCATGAAGCAATGTGCCACTTATGTGTGGAAAAGTGCTGCAGCTATTGGTTTCCAAAAATGAAACAAAAGATAAAAGAATATATCGGAAGATGCTCGAAATGCATTTGCTTCTCTCCCGATTCTGGAAAGCAACAAGGTACACTTCATTCTATTCCTAAAGGGAATATTCCTTTTGATACGTTGCATATTGACCACCTGGGCCCTATGGCTAATATTTCTTTGAAGAAAAGGCACTTACTCTTAGTAATCGATGCTTTTACAAAATTCGTAAAGCTTTACCCTGTAAAGACAACGCAGACGAAGGATGCAATTGCTTGCTTAATGTCATATTTTGAGAATTATTCTAGACCTAATAGAATTATTTTAGATCGTGGTAGCTGCTTTACATTTAAAGATTTTTCTGATTTTTTAACTGAAAACAGTGTGAAACATATTTTGACAGCCAGTCAGTCACCGCAAGCGAACGGGCAGGTTGAGCGCATAAATCGCATAATAGTTCCTATGCTAAACAATCTGGACCAAATACAAATGACTGGGATAAACACGTAGCGAAAGTCGAATATGCCCTTAATAACACATTAAATAGAAGCACAGGGTTTTCGCGCAGTATTCTTTTGTTCGGTAGGAGTCAGAAAGGGATTATTTGTGATACGTAGTCTGAGTGAGTTTTTAAAAGACAAATTCGGCGAGGAAAAAGTAGATATTGTTGAAGCTAGATCAAAAGCAATAGAAAACATTGAAAAAAGCCAATTGTATAATAAAGCTCAATATGATAAACGTCATAAGCGTCCGCATACATACAAACAAGGAGACTATGTGATAATAAAAAAATTTTGCAAACACCCCTGGGGTTAATAGAAAACTATTTGCCAAATATAGGGGTTCATATGAGGTTAAAAAGGTGCTGCCAAACGATCGCTACTTCATTACAGACGTTGAGGGTTTGCAGTTAACACGGTTACCCTATAAGGGTGTCTGTTCTCCATCAAATAAGAGACCATTTACGGTCAAACAAGCTGAATATGGAGACGGTGGTGAAGAGATTGACGAGGTTCATCAAAGCGAACTTGATTTAAATAATAACGACCCGTAAAAAGCAATTATGTACATTCGCAACCCAAACCAATTCCCGATTATGTCTCCTCATTATTTTTAAATAGAATGGATTATAATGATTATAATGAATTAATTTCTTGTAGAATTGTTTTTGACTTAATGTTTTTTTTTCTATGAATTTTAAGATATAATAAATTTTAAAAATTTACAACCATACTGTCGCATTCGGGTATGATCATGTTTACATATTTTGCGGTGATTATGCATTTAAATAATGTACCGAACCTGATCGAATGATCTGCTCGAAAAAGCTTCTCATTATCATACAATTAATCGATATACAAAATACGCACACGCACAAATTTGTTACCAAGTTTTTTAAAAGCGAGATGTACCAAAATTGTTAGAGGGCAATGCATGCAGTCAGTGGAAGTGCATTGTACAATAAAGTCGCAGTAGCGTAGTTACAAGTTGTTTTTTTTATTTACTGGTTTCCTCGCCCCCCGCCCCTACAGCTTTGCGCTAAGATGAAACTCAATTTATTTTTGTTGCACCACTAAACAAAACATTTTGCCACTAAGCAAATTCTCACCTTTTCTCAGTCAAGAGTGACTTTTTGTGATACACCCAAATAGCCAAGCGTCGCGCAACCTTTGCTAGACTGTTTCTACCGATGGTCATTGTCGCCAAATACTCAACTTATTTTTTGTTGTAGTCTTGGAAACATGATTTATTTTTCCCAAAACACAGAGGAACTTTACAAATGGAACAAATCAAATTTGCCCTTGTTTCATTCTTTACTGTACTACAGATAGAACGTCTTCGTCGGGTACTACATTCTGGCTGGTGAGCAGCAGATCTTGTTCGTATTTCCAAGGGAACGAAAGGTTTACAAACTTTTTTGGCAATAAGTTTTCTTTTCCACTAAATGCTTCGCCAATAAACCATTTATGACTGACCGTCTGAATGTCTTCATGTTCATTTGCGGGATGTTGAGCATTTTGTACAAGCAAAAGGAATTTACAACTGCTGCATCTAAAAAAAAAAAAAAAAAAATATCCGATGCCACCATTTCATGCTCCTTCTATCAAATTTATAAACTGACGAATTTTTGTCGAACTTGTCTACGTAGATCATGTGTTTTTTATAGTCAGCAACTGCGGTTGGACAAGATACTTTTGAAATGATTCCGTCCTTGTTTTTACGTGAAACATCAGTGTATTTTTTTCCGGATCGAAAGTTGGAGAGAACATGTACAGACCGCTTATCTTTCCATTTAACAGCGGTCAAGTTTTTGTCACTATAAAAAAATTCAGAGTCTCCCCGTTTCATCCGATTATCTGGTGAGAACCGTGGAAGATATTTTCGTGTGGCATTTACCGTTCCACAGTCATATATTCCATCTTTCTTCAAGTCTACCATTAACTCAACACCAGTAAAATAGTTGTCGAAATACACCACATGATCTTTGTGCTTCAAATCTGACATCTAGGCCCTTACAACTCTAGCCCCATGATTAGTTTCTGCAATTCCAGATGCTTACTTGCCAGTGTTAATACTAAACTTGTGGCAATATCCCATTTTATCTGCAAGCATCCAAACCTTGTACCCCCCTTTTGTCGGTTCCTTTGGCATATACTGTCTCATATAGCTCCGACCCTTGAATTTTATCGTTGACTCGTCAATGGCTACTTCACGAGTAGGGTTTGCACATTTTTTTAAATTTGTTGACAGTATTTGGAGCATAGGTTTAAACTTAAAAAGCCTATCGTAATTAGGAGCACCTCGTTTTGGCTCAAGACATCCATCATTAACATGCAAATTTCCTAGCTACTAACTAACCGTGCTTGCTTCATACATGAACTGACATAAGAATCGTGCAAATCTGATGAGGAAGACCAATAATCTTTATAGCTAGGAAGCCTTTTGATTCCCATAAGCAAGTTCAAATAAATGAATTTTTGATTTCGTTCATAAATGTTTTCTCAAATGACTTGCCTGTTTTTATGTGTTTTTGCTCCGCGTATTAAAGTTGGTTGCCAAACAATAACTGGAGGAGATATACGGATGTTGGATTTTCGATACTTTTCATAATCAGTTCCATAATCATGTGCGAAATCAGATAAAATTTGCTCCGGAACATTCTCAATGTTTTGTATCCAGTTACGAGTCACTTTCAGAGGATCAGGTCTTAGAAGTTGTTGCTGGATTTCCGAAAGGGGAATATTGTCTTCCGAATCAAAAGAGCACTCTGGCCTCGACGATGCAGGATGGATTCTTTCCCATTTCCTTCTTCGGTGTAACCCACTCCTCGTCCCAGGGGCATTAAAAATGGAACTGGTCCTCCAGGTTAGGGGTTGTGCAGCCGGGGTAACTGCCCGGCCATTTCAAAAAACAAGAAGTTTAGAAGCATCAACAAGCCTCGGATATGGACAATTAAGGACAATGAGCTTCGAATATGCATGTGAAATGTAAGATCCCTTAATAGACCACGTGCAGCCGAGCAACTAGCTGAGGCCCTAGACTGCTGCAAAGCAGACATAACCGCCATCCAAGAAATGCGATGGGATAGGCCGGACAACAAAGGGATGAAAAACTGCGACATCTGCTACGGCGATTGCTATCGACGCCAAAAGCAGCGCTTATTTCGATGCGGATTTGTTGTCGGGGGCAGACTAAGCCAAGAAGTCCTGAATTCCGGCATTGGAGCGAGGGCCTCCTAGAAATCCCCAGCAAGTCTCAATTCGCCAACATTAGCTTTATATGCGCACATGCCCCAATAGAGGAGAAAGACGAAGATACTAAGGATGCCTTCTATGAGCTCCTTAACAAGACCTAAGAGCAATGCCCTAGCTATGACATTTAAGTTGTCCTTGGTAATTTTAACGCAAAGCTAGGAAGAGAGGGTATCTTTGGTGGAACGATCGAAAAATATAGCCTGCACGACACCACCTCCGATAACGGATTCAGGCTAATCGACTTTGCGGTGGGGCGAAACATTGTCGTGGCTAGCACGCGGCTCCCACATCTCGACATACACAAGGGGACTTGGAGAACTCCTGATCAATCAGCAGTCAACCAGATTGATCACATTGCGATTGACGCAAGGCACTCCTCCAGTATTCTTGATGTCCGTACGTTTCGACGAGCCAACATGGACTCGGACCATTACCTTAAAGTAGCCAAGTGGTAGCCAAGGTATGGTTGCGGATATCCCAAACTACGCCAAGCCAAACTAATGCTGTGAGAAAATTCGACGTCAGACGGCTACAATCGCAAGAGACCGCCAAATCCTTTTCCGATCGAGTGTCTCTTAATCTCTTAAGAGGTCCAATGCCGCCAGCATCAAGCATCGAAGACCACTGGAAACACTGCCAAAACGCCATTCGATTCAATGATAAATGCTGGCAATCACATGCAGCTAAGCAAAAAGCACGCAGTACGGCACTGCAAAAACAATACCAGAGCTGCTCACGAGCTCTATGAGCAGAAGAGGAGCGCCGAACACCGGCTTCTCAGGAGGAAAAAGAAAGAGCAGGAGAGGCGCTACTCCAGCAATGGGGTTCGGAAGTTTTACCAAAAGGTAAAACAACATGCCACGGCCACAAACATCGATCCGAAGCCTGCAGAGACGGATAAGAGAATATCGTAGAAGAGTCGCAGTCGATGCTGAAAATCAGCAAAGATCATTTCTGTAGACTGTATAACGGCGATGACAAAACAACTACCACTGTCAGGCAGAATTAACTTTCAACCTGGACGATGTAGACCAACAATTCCATCCACCCGAACTAGATGAAGTGAAGCAATGTCTAAACTGAATTCTAACAAATCTGCTAGAGCAGACGGCCTGATTGCTGAGCTCTTCAAAGTGGCAGGCGACGCTTTGATAAGGAGCATACACCAACTCATCTGTAAAATATGGTCGGATATATCATATCGAATATATATCATCGAATGGAACCTCAGCATTGTTTGTCCGATTCTCAAGAAAGGAGACCCTCTGAACTGCGCCAGTAACAGAGGCATCAGTCTCCTTAACATCGCATAGAAGATCTTATCTGCCGTATTGTGTGAACGCCTGAAGCCGTTCGTCAACAACCCGGGCAAGACCAAGTATATGCTGCCAAGCAAAAAGGACAAACAACACCGACACCTCGGCCAGAACGCCACCCTCGACAGATGTATGTATGTAACTTTTAGGTACTAAAGGACTTTGTCTACCAACGACAACGACACTAGCGCTGAGATCGAGCGAAGAATAACTCTTGCCAACCGCTATTTTTTTGGGCTAAGAAGGCAATTGAGTGGCAAAGCCCTCTCTCGTACAACAAAAGTCACCCTTAATAAGACCTTAACAATCCCGGTCCTGCTCTATGGCCCAGAGGCATGGACATTATCAAAAATGGATGAGGGTGTTCTTGGTTGCTTCGAGAGAAAAATTCTTCGGGCGATCTTCGGTCCCGTCCGCAGTGACGGTGAGTGGAGGAGGAAATACAACGACGAACTGTATGGACTGTACAGCGACATGGACCTAGCCAGAAGAGTGAAGATCCAAAGACTGAGATGGCTGGGTCATGTAGAGCGCATGGACACCAATGCTCCGGTCCGAAAAGTCTTCGAATCCGCCCCCGAGGGACAACGCAGTAGAGGAAGGCCAAGACGCTGGTGGTGCACACAAGTGGAAGGGGCCCTCAGCCAACTTAGCGTGCGAATCCGGAGGTAGCTAGTCAGGATCGAGTTGGCTGGAGACGCTTGTTGACTGAGGCCCAGTTCCTCCCCGGACTGTAGTGCCACTTAAAGAGGAAGAAGATTTTTACCGTTAGAGGCTAGTACTGAAAATTGTCCTCGAATAAAAGACAAACTTGATGCCATTTTCTGCGTTAGTCTCTGGCATTCTGCCCGTTTCGCATGCCAAACTAGGAGTGAGAGATTTTGATAACAAAAGGGATAAACTTTTCGTATTCACAAAATACATCCTTCCAGTCATTTCTTTTCGAAACGTTTCATGGAAAAAGTTTTTTGACATCGAGAGTTAGAGAAACAGATGAATGATAGAAAGTGTATTTTCGTTCAATTCCCAGCGTTCCGGCGATAAATTGTTCGATGCGAGAGTTCCAGAACATGACTGCTGGATAGTAATCATGCCTTGGAAGCCAAAACTCAGCGCGCTCTTAAAGAGAAGGAAACACCCTTTACCTACAAGGAATCTAGCAAAGCGACACTAGCATCGGTTCGATCGGTTGAACTTATGATCGTATTAACTAGGCTTAAGAACAGTTCTCTGAAACCACCTCGTTAACCAATCAGGGGATTTTTACTGTTTTTGGCTAGCGATCAAACTTCTAGCCCCTGTAAGTCAAGTGACCATGGACCCTCTCACAATATTTATAACGATCACCACAATCAGTCATTAGGATTACCTCAGTTAAGGTGTGAAATATTGTCTTCTGGATTTAAATGCGTATTCATCGCTAAGTGAATGGCGGGTTTTAGACCAAATGCACAATTTATCCACTTTATACACCTCTTGGAGTGGAAATACATATGTTATATATGTATGTGGCATGCTAAGTGCCGTCCATTTAATTTGACTCAGCTCATTGTACCGAATTTCATGCTGACAATCTGTTCTTATGCCAAGCCCTGTTTAAATCAAACACATGTTTCAAAATTGTTCTATCCACATCAAATATCTATCCCTCTATCGATTCCACATTCAGATAAGAAAAAAAAACAAAAATAATAATACATTCCTATCAACATTATCCGAATGATACGTGAGGCATTAGACGCTTATAACTTGTAGACCAACCAGTCAGCTTAACCGACAATTCAATCAGCACTAATTTGAATAGAGGATGAAACCACATATTTCCAACCCTTAATCAAATAAATACCCAATCGAAACCGTAAAATAAATAAAACACCCGCTCAACTAACAGACAGGACACCCGCGACTACCAACCGTGCCCGACAAACGATGTACGAGTACTTTTATGTGTGTATCTACAACACCCTTTGGATCTTGAACTTAATTAATTGTCATCGGAGGAGGAATTCGAATTCCACATTGACTCCATCGGCGTGGTGCGGCAGTCAAAGCGTCAGGGTGCGATGAATTTGATGAAATTATAAATTTCATCCCCTCGAAACCAAAAAGGTTATTCGTATCCATTCACTACCGTCGCTGTCAAAATCATCATATCCATTCGCCTACAACTCCGGAGCAAAGTAAAAGAAGAGGAACTCGTCCATAATCGAGTTGCGTTTTCGACAACCGACGGACGAGCAGTATGTAAACGAATTTACGGAACCATCCCGTACCCCATGTCAGCCCTCTCTCTATACGATGTGGTTATCATGAAGCACCCCTTACGTTTGAATGACACAATTTATATTAATTGGTTCGAATGCAAATCCGAATCTGAATACACCGACCAAAAACCGGAGCCATCAAAGCGAAGGGGGTGCAGATTGTAGAGTTTGTAAAATCACCATAATTACAAGTGTAGCTATAAACATTGGCTCAAAATTGACACTGTGAGGGTTGTAAATTGTAATTGTAATCGGTGGTACTCTACTCGTCACGAGCCGACAAGGGGGTGGCTTATTGTTTTTTTTTTTTTTTTTTTTTTTTTTTTTTTTTCAAACGATTTCGGTATTATCAACATGATGACATGCCAAACGTATACGAATACAATAGGCCGGCACTTTTATCGCAGGGGGTGTATTCGACATTCATCCCCTTTTCGTTGTGTGGTGCCTATCTTTAATATGGAAATATTCTGCTTGCATTTGCTGGCAAATTCAATGTTGGCGATGTTTTACGGATATGATGAGATAATGGGAACGATGACGATGATGATGTTATTAAACGCTTTGACGCCCTTCTCTGTTGATTGGACTATAAAATTTGCCATCATCATGGTCGCCATTGTCGTTGTAGTAACCACGTCGTCATCTCTATTTGTGAAACAAAGTTTTAATCGATTGATGGAATTATTTAATAAATAAATTAGGTTTTACACGCAGTCGACGGAAATGGTTTAGTGGACGAATCGTCCCATTACACATGTCACGATGTGAAGGGTAGTTCTTAGAATTTGGAATATACAAGTATTTTTCTTAAAGGAACTGAAGCAAAAATGCGATAGTGATTTGGTGCGCAATCCCTATTGTTACAATTACTTCTGCTGTCTTACCTCAATTCTTATCAAAGCTCACTGAGATTATTTGGTCACATGAATGTGACCTGCGTTCGTAAGTCATGTATAGTAAGTATATAGAAGCACGCTGTCATATGGGGTTCTGAAGTCCACGATCGATGGTGGATTTTCCTTGCCTGAGACCACCCTCGTATGGACCTACCAGATGCTAACAATGATTTCAGATATCAACAAAATAGGGAAGAAGAGATCTCAAGGGCGATACTTAGGAGAATTTATCTTTTGTAGTTGGCGCCGGTTATAGGGTAAAGCACAAAATTAACAAATTTTGCAAAATTAATAGGCGATTTGCACAAGTATCCGGACACGACAATTTTGTACGAATTTACATTTCTTTTTCGTCTTTATGAAATGAGACATGGTTATTTTTTGAAAAAATATAACTTAATAGCTGTTCCAGTCAGTTCAGTTTCAGTTTAAATGCATTTTATTTTACTTATCATTACTTCTTACATTCTAACAGAAAATGCTTAAATGCTAGCTTACAAATTACTTAACAATCTTATACTAACTTACTGGCTCCACACAGGCACTCTAAGCTACTCTAAATTCCTATATATCTATGTCTTTCGACTTCATTTACATTTTTTTTATGATATTTATTTTCTATACTTAAGGCTTACTTAGTATATACCTTTATATATACTAATATATACATATCTTTCTTAAATGCTAACCTAAACCTATGTAAGCTGGCCATCGCTAATTACAGAGCAAATAGATTGGTCAGCTCTGCCTCATTAGTGAGGCTGGTCCGTAACATCTTCCCTATCATTCAACCACCAGAATTGCTGGTGCTGCAGAACGAGATCCCTCTTATCGCGATTCCCCACCGCCTTACTGAACCTGAGACGATCCACCCACGTCATTGTTGTAGTTGAGTCGCCTGTCCCCAGCTGGCGGAGAGACATGGAAGATTAACGGGATCGCTGATCTATCCTGGATCAACCCTATCTGATCAAAGTAGAGGAATGCTTCCGGTGGAGCGAAGCCGTTTGAGCGCACACTCTCATGATAAATGTAATTGGGGTAGTAAGCAATGTGCCTTCGAGTCAGCTTAATTACGAAGTTGTCCACTCGTATTAGGTTCGCCCTGTTGTTAAGGACCTCGTTAGGATAAATTTTTTTGTACTCCGACTCTGGTGTTCTGTACAAGCGAAGACAAGCCCCAAGGCAAGCCCTCTCAAACACCCGAATCTTTTCCATTAAGCTTGCTCGTACATTGAACCACACGGGACACCCAAATACCAGCATGGGCCTTATAAGGGCCCTCGCATCGAGTTGGCTGTGTTGCGGTAAAATTTACCACAACAAGTTCTACTCTTTCCCTTCCTTCGTCTTTCCACTTACATTCTTTTCCGTTGGTTCTTCAAAATCCTAGAAGGGTGGTGGGCAGCCATGGGTTCATCAGCCATTGGTGCACCCTCTTAGTATCTTGATGGATCAACCATCGCAGGCAGGACGGACGGTCCATTATACAAGCGACCAGAGGAAAGGCGCAGGAACCGCGCCCAACGAATTAATGTTTAGGAGCCTTTACCGAAGTTGTCGGCTCTTGCCCTTGTGTGGTGTCGTCTTCCCCATCGGGTAGTCTCCTTTGCCTTAGAAGGCATCTCCGCTCCACCCATTTCTTTCCTGCCCAATCCGTTGTTTTGGCCCACCCCTTCATTTTATGTCCGTTGTCTCCTTGGAGAAGCATATTGGCGGGAAGAATTGGTGGGTTCTCTAACTCTGTCTTTCTGCTTTTATGCTTGTCGGAGGGCACAACCACTAGGTCTGCGAGAAGGCAGAGACAGGAGTCTCTTTAGTAGTGACGGACGGTCACTTTAGTTAAAGCGCGTTACGTCTAGAGCCAGATGGACAGTCTGGAACCCTCTGCGTGCCATAAGCCCCAGAAGATTCAAAACTACTGACGCCCTATTCGGTGACGGACGGTCGCCCATCGAACCCCAAATAAAACATTGTAAAAAAAAAAAATATAATTGTAAAGACTGGACCCCCATTTGCGTGCCCCGCACTTACGAAGTTTAAGACAAAAGGATTCACCGGGATGTCGTAGAACTCCTTCCAATAGTCTCGTCACATGAGTAGTTCCTTGTTTCGCCCGCACGATACCTCATCCGATCATTATCAGAAACGGATAATGATCAGGACATATAAACGCGAATAGGCCGTATACTGTTTGGCAAATTATCTTTTTCCTTTTTTTTATCTTTTGGAAGGACTGTGACAATGATTGATCGTAAGGGAAATATTAGCTCGGACCAAAGGAAAATCCCAATCTTGGGGAAATTTTCCCCAGATGTGGGAAATAAGAATGAGACCTTCAGGGGGTGTGTGTGAGTGAGAATGGAAGCAACGGAGGTCCAAGGCATGGTGGCACACTCCAGCAAAATTGCGGAGTGTTGCACACAAAGACCAAAAAATTGGCCCGTTGCATCCGTATGAACGGTTGTACGAATGGACGTATGTGTGAGACCTACGGTCCGAGCCAATATCGATGGTATAGGGTTAACCACTTCTTGGTTGACCATCAAAGTGTTTAAAAGAAGTTTGGAAAAAAAAAAAAAAAAACAGAAAAAAAAAAGGAAAAAGTTTAATCGTTTTTTTTATAAAAAAAAGAGGAAAAAAAAAGGAAGGAAGAAGCCTAGAGAGGAAAAGGGAAGAAACAGTGAGGACGAAACAAGGAAGAACTCAGGACTAGAAAGAGGAAGACTAGGAGGTAGTTCTACAGGCAAGGAACTTTCTGGAAGATTAGGAAAGAAAGATAAGTACCCTTTTTGTGTTAGAACAAACTGTGTATATCGTGTTCCCAGGGGTGAATCCTTTCAAAAAAAAAACATATCGCGTGTTAGTGTCGGGCTCCGCAAGTAGCGGTTCAGGCTATTGAGTGGTACCGTCAGTACCATCTTTAAAAAAAAAAAAAAAAAAAACATTTTGTTGTCGCCACCTTTCGGTTGTTAGCCTATCAACCAATCCTCGATTAATAAAAAGATCCATTTTATAACGTATACCAAAACGATTCTTTTTCTTTCTGGTGTGGTTTTCGGCTTAATTCTTTGCAGCATACGGTTTTGCACTTCCGATCGGAAAAAGTGCATGGCGCCTACTTTAAACCGCGAAAATTCATTTAAATTGAAATTTTAAATTTTCGCGAATCTTGTCCTGAACCCAGCCCAGCTGAGCAGCCATCAGGTTCAGCAAACAATTTGCTGCCATTGCAAATTTCCGAAGGGCATTTTATTTTTCCCCTAAATCTCAAGTGACAGATCGCCACTTGGAGCTTTAACCACCAACCGCGTGGTTCGGTTTTTTTTTATAAGATTCTGGTGTTTGGTTATATTTTAAGTAGTTTTTTTGTTTTGCCGGCAACCCGGCCATCGTAAATATTGATAACTGCCGATAGAATTAACATCCGTTCGGGAAAATTTTGCAACAGCTGCTATAAAACAGTCTCTTTGTGAGGGCAAAAGCGCCTTTAGCTCTGGCTAGAGCAGCATCTACATTTTTGTTAAAATACAGAAACTGATCTAGCCAAATCTCAAGGTATCTGACTACATTTCGACAGGCAAGAGGCTGTCCGTGTTGTCCAATGATCGAGAACTTTCGCCAATTTTTTCTGGTATCCCTAGAGGCTCCAGACAACGGCGTCCTAAAAAGAATGGTTTCCGACTTCTGAAAGTTGATTTTCAACTTCCAGTCATCGCAAAATCGTCTTATCTTATCGAAGTCACGCTGTAAGAGAGTATTAATGACCTCGATTTTTGGACCTGTTCTGTACGCTATTAAGTCATCTGCGTACGCAATAGTATGGGGAAGTGAACCTATCAAGTCGCTTGTATAAATGTTGAATAGGATCGGCGAATTGACCGCGCCTTGCTGAAGACCATTTTTAATTTGAAATATTCCAACAGAAGTCACATCACTATTTTTCACGATGAACTGTCTGTTGGTTAGCATATTATAAAGAATGTACAAGAGTGGTTTACTAATCCCCAGACCAGCCAGCTTGTAGAAAAGACCTTCTAACCATACAGTGTCGAAAGCATTCTCCAAGTCAATTAGGCAGGCACCAGTACACTGTTTTTTGCCTTTATTCCATTGGATATCGGACACCAGTTTAGACGCGGCATGTGAGATAGCATGTCCTGCCTTAAAACCGAATTGATTATCCGGAACTATATGTTTGTCCTCAACCCACCTAGTCAGAGCTCTATTGATTACTTTTTCGAACACCTTACTGATATTCGGAAGGAGACTTATCGACCAGAGATTCGCCGGATTGGATATATCCTTTCCCTTTTTGGGGATAGGTTGAACCACCGCCGTTTTCCAATGGGCTGGATAATGTGCATTATTCATTGCATTATTAAACAGGGTGGTATAAATGTCCACCGCTTCTAGAGGAAGATGTCGAAGCACGATGTTCGGAATACCATCAGTCCCCACTGATTTCTTACTTCTGATTGTGTCGAAGATCTCATGGAGTTCTTCCTTCGAAATGAACGGGGGTAGCTCACCTTCTCTGGCAATGACATTATTTGCCATATTTTCATCGCTGAACCGGGTGAAACCAGAGCCCTCGGATCGCCAGTTTAGTAGTTGTTCTTTTTTTTAAAGTGTACAAGAAAAAAACGAAAACCGCAATAAGCAAAAAATAAGGACTTAGGTATGTTTATGTAAAGAAAATAATAATTAGGTACTCGTAACTTCACAAACAGCTTGCTAAAAAAGTTCAAAGTTTTTTTTTTGTTAATTTACAGAATAAAAAACAAAAATAAACTCTACATCGTATTTCCTATAGGTATCTTAATATTAATGAATATTTTTCGGCATTTGATGGATGTGGAGCTTCAGCAATCAACAAATTTTCAGAGTTGCTCCTGATGCATTTTAAGTAGTTCAATGGGTATAACCCCACTCTCTAAAACCGTTTTGTATCGTTGTCATCATATCCTTAGTTTTCATTATTGCTTCATTTAAAAGTGGACAAAGTGGGGTTTAAAGACACTTACATCAGCCGGCTGCACGATGTGGTTTGTGTTCGGTGGCAACGAGTACAAACCTCACTCAACTCTAGTGTTAAATGTTAAATGTCCATCGATGAATAATATCACAGGAAGTTCCACTTTGTCATTAAACTCAAAAAAGGTTTCATTCCTCATCCATCCACTTTCAGTTCTACCTAAAACCCAAGATTTTGGCATACTCCCCACAATGTCTTTCGGTGGAGGCACATATGGAAATACCACCATTGGGTCGAATAGTTTTTAGTCAGCAGAAAAAACAATGAGGACTGTCAGTGCCTCCTTTTCGCGTCCAGCAGTAGTCTTTGGGGGTTATAATTTTGCCAGTCTTTGGGCAGAGACAAAAGCTGGTTGCATCACCATTTAATATCCTACTCGGTTCACACATGATACTCGTATATTCCTGGCCAATACTTTTCAAATAATTGTCGAACTCTTCAAACCATTTTATAATGCTTTCCTGTCTAACAACTGCTCTTCCCTAACTAATGTTTTCAGCTTCTCTCAAACCTAGACTTCGATTTCGTCTCATAAATGCCCGCTTCCATGTCTTACTTGCTCTATCGTCCTTGAATGGCGTTTTTCTGTTTGAATGCACGGTATTCAGCAAGTTGTCAGTTTTCAATGGGAAGCCACATTTGGTGTTTAGTTTAGGAGCTCGACCCATTTTAGTTTCCTTTTCACCGATTGACATTTTGTTGTTCTGCCTGTCATATAGCGTTGACCGACATATACCATATTTAGCTCCAGTTTTTCGGAGACTTTTTTGGTTTGACCTTATATCCTCTAAGGCCTTTGAAATGTTTTCTGAATTAATTCCTTAAAAGATACCTTGGAAGATTAAAGGAATAAAAACACATAAAATTACATTAAAAACTAAGGTATCCGCAAACTAAATCTGATTTTTCAGTACCCAGACACATATATTTTTACTTAAGTAACCCTCTTCGAATACTGAAACATTGAGAGAGAAATGCATTTCAGTAAAAAAAATCCTAAATTTTAGTTTTAGTATCCGGACACTAAAAAATATTCCAAAAAAAAAAACTTTTGACTACTTTTTTTATTTATTATCAAAATTTATCATATTTATTGACAATTAACAATTTTCTTTTGTGTTTCCACTATTTTTTTTTTTAACAAAACCACTTGACATGCTCACCCTCTAATGTCGGATACTTAGCCGAGGTAAATCTCTTAAACCATTCAGGTTACCTGCTTGAAATTTTACATGTATTTGTGTAATGCATCAGAGAATGTGTATTTGTTGTTTTATTTGCATTTATAAGTATTATGTACCTATTGATCGCAAAAAATCACAAAGTGTCTTTACCCTAGGTCTTGTTGAGTGGCAAAACCACCGGTAGTCCATACCATGACATAAAACACTGTACCGCTGGAGTTAGGAGGTTCTTGAGGTAGGCTTCCTTGTGCGAGCGTCACGGTGACTGTTGTTCAAACCTAAATCGCAGGGAGGGTGACCCTGCTAGGGCTCAATACCCACAGTTGAGTTGCAGAAAATGCTGGGTACTGAGAACCTAAGACCAGTAAGAGGTTTTAGGTAGGCCTCGACTCATACCAAGGGTTGGGCTGTGCCCTCAACACAGCTCCGCATCCGTATTATTTGTAGCAAATAAGCGATGGCTTATTGCCCCCATGGATCTAAGTCTCCATGACAGGGGTTCACTATAAACACAAGACATAACTTTATGGGCATGAACGCCAATTCAGGCTTTTATAGTATATCGAAAGCTAAAGACTTTTCTCCTGAATACATACCCTCCTAGAAGTAATCGCTATAGTTAGTCTGGCCATCTCATCCTGAATGGGATGCCGCCGACCTTGTAGGCTACAATTCGCAGCTTCGGATGCAATAGTATCTTCTGAAGACTTTTGAGACAATAACTGATTTCTACATCAAGTGGAGACAGTCATAAGCCTGGCGACTCATAAACATGTCTACTCAAAAGGTTCAAGCTGCGCTAAAATCTCTTTTACGAGTAATTGAAAAATCTCTTACACTTAAGGAATGTACAACAGGCGGGCATTTCTTAATATCGATGGAGCTTTCAACTTCCAACAAGTACATTCATAAAAAATATGAAAAAAAGGCATACTCAGATAACGTCACTCCTTTAGGTATCCTCTCCTTTAAGACACGTAGCTGTAGCGTAAGTCGTCCAAAACATGGGTGGCTGTAACTCAAGTGGTAATGAAGTGGCTTCGAAATTAGAAGGTTCGGTGTTCGAATACCAGCCGTGCTCGAAAGATTTGCATTTTTTCAGCCAACAAAGTCAAATAAGACATGTAGTTGACTAGAAAACAACAACAAGCCAGATGTAATTAACAATTTAGTCTCCAATTAAATGCTGGATGCCGATCATCGAGCAAAATAACCCCTGAGACCAAACATCTATCTTCTCGCTCTCTCATACCTACTTGTGTGTCGAGCTCTTTAAAAAACAAAAACTAGTCAGCTTCGCCAGAAAAATGTTAATACTTCCTATCAGTCCATAGAGTAAAATGACAACCCTCACGAGTTACCAGATTTAAGGCTCATCCTGCAGTCAACCAAGAAACGGAGCTCTACACTGATGCCATCCAACAAATGCGATGGGATGGGCCGGAAAAAAGAGAATGAAAAACTGCGTCATCATTGTTTTCGCCAATTGTTTTCGACGACAAAACAGCCACTTTTTTGGTTGCGCATTTTTGTTGGAGGCACACTTAGGCAAGAAGTAATGAATTTCCAGCATGTAATAGAGCGCCTCGTAACAGCCCGTTTCAAGGCTAAATTTGCCAACATTAGCCTTCTATGCGAGTACACGATGACATTAAAATTGTCCTCGGCGACAATTGCAAGAGATCGGCAAATCCTTTTCCGATCGAGTCTCCCTTCATCTTTTAAGAGGTCAAATACAGCCAGTCAAATACATCAAGCACCGAAGAGCAGTGGCAACACTGCCAAAAATCCATCGGAGATGCCGCTACTGATGTGCTGGGTTTCACTCGACTACCGTAACGAAACCCTTGGTTATGTAGCTAAGCAAGCAAGACACAAAGCTGCGCTGGAAAGAAAGAGTAGAGCTGCTTACAAGCAGAAAAGAAGATACGAACACCGGCTTTTTAGGAGGAAAGAAAAGGAGCATGAGAAGCGCATGGTCGAAGAAATTGATAGATGCTACTCCAGGAATGAGATTTGGAAATTTAACAAAAGGGTAAAAAAACATGCCACGGACACAAACTCCGATCCGAAGCCTGTAGAGACGAGCAAGTGAACATCGTAGTAGAGTCGCAGCCGAGGCTGAGAATCTGCAAAGATCATTTCTGTAGACTTTAGACAAAATACCTCTGTCAGGCAGAATGAACCTTTCAGTCCTGGACGATGATGACCAACAATGCCGTCCACCCAACCTGGACGAAGTCAAGATAGCTATATCTAAGCTTAAGTCCAACAAACCCTCAGTCTTCTTAACATCGTATCGAGTAAATGCATGAAGCCGTTCGTTACCAACCTGATAGGCTCATATCAGTGTTGCTTCAGGCCAAGAAAGTCCAACATCTTGAAGAAAACCCATGAGCTTCAGAGCGATAGACATCACCTATTTATCGATTTGAAGGCCGCATATGACAGCATTTCTAGAGACGAGCTATACAGAGCAATATCTTGTTTCGGCATCTTTACCAAACTCGACGTCTGTGCAGGATGACGATGGAGAATGCACCCTGCTCAATCAAGGCAAGACAAATACGAGTATATGCTGTCAAGTAAACAGGACACCCAACACCATATTGGATTGAACGTAACCTTCGACAAACATAACTTTGAGGTAGTTAGGGACTTTCTCTCCCTAGGCTTCGCTTTAAATTCAGACAATGACACCAGCGCTGAGATCAAACGAAGAATAACTCTTGCCAATCGCTGGTAAAGCCCCCTCTCGAACAATTAAAATATTCGACTGCGACTCAAGTGGCGTACGCAAGTCGAAGGGGATCTCAGCCTACTTAGGATTCGGAAGTGAAAGATCGAGCTGGCTAAAGATGCTTATTATCTGAGTCCCAGGTCCACCACTTTTGACTTCTTCAAACAATATCTTTTGAATTTTGGCTCGTTTGGGGCCCTCCACTATGCATTTTGAGGCGTGATTTCTAGATCCTATTGAAAAGACCACGTCTTATCACCAGTCACAATGTTGTAAAGGGAGTTTTTGTTCTTTTGGCCTCCAGTAAATATTAAATTCTGAGCAATTATTGTTTGATGCTAATGGTGAAAACATGCTTCTATTTCAGGCGCAATAACTCCGCTTCTATTCGTCTAAATGTCATGGGAGTGCTTCAGTGAAGGATCTTCCAATTGCCAATCAGTTCTATAACTTTGGACACCAACAATTCTCCCAACAAGATGGTTACTCTATTGGGTTTCCTGACATTATCAAACCAAAAACTTTCCCTGATTTGGGTTTTCTTCTCGGGCTAATTGCAAGACATCTAGTCCAACATAAATGCCGCATGAACAATCCTTAGACTACATCTAGTTGCATCACAATTCAGTTAAGCACGAAAGATAAATTATGTGGCGCGAAGTCATCATTTGATATAAATATTTTTTAAAAGCCAAACCCTCAAGCTGAGATCACCAAAATGCTTGTACTAATTCGTGTCCTTAGGATGCGTTTGTTCAGGCATAAAATTGCATACTGCCTGGTAGGCCACTTATTTCGTGTTCCCGTTCGAGCTCTATTATTTCGATACCGATATGGAAATTTCTTAATTCAACATCAATTGAAGCACCCGTTGACTCCCAACAGATCGCAGCTCACCAGTTCTCTCAGAAATATTCTCCATTATTAAAAGCATTGATTTAACCGCACAAAACCACACGTAGCAATGCAGTATAGAGTACACACTGTATGTAGGATGAAATGTGCAATACGAAGTAGACGCACTTCCACTGACCAAGTCAAGTGAAACTTATGCTTCAAGTCAAAGTATGAGAGTTCAGGCAGCTCCGACAGATCGACACAAAACTGGATTGCCTCGATTTGGATTTGGACTCGATGCCTATCATCATCATCATCGTAGTAGAAATAATCGACAGGAGATACAATTCGACAACGATGACGACGACGACGACCACCGTTGTTGTTCGTTGGCAACTTTTGATATGAAATTTTCCGCCAAATCGATTGTCGGCTTGGCGCCGCCTGCCCGAATCGAATTACGGAAATGATTGCAATTTCCAATCTGCAAATACAGATTCCAGATTCATATGGATACATAATAGCTGATAGGTAGCTCTGAAATTTTTAACGCAGGAGCTACTCGTACACAATATAATTGTCTCTTGGTGTGTACGTCAAGAATTTGATTATTTGCATTTACCCAATGGAAAATGCCCAATCATATCTAGTCGTCAGTATCCATCATCAGCGTCGGAATCGTGAATGCTCTTCATGAATTAAGGAGATGGTAAGGGAATCCCAAACATTTAAGGTAATTTAGAAACCCCGACACCCAAGTCATCAATCTAAACTCTATTCTGCTACACCAAAGTCTATCAAGGGAAACCGCCCTTATGGTTATCCTTGTCATTTACAGTAGCTGTTAATAGGCAAAGCATCTCGCACACATTATCGTACTTATTCACAACAGAAAACAAACATACTCGTATACCATAAAAGTGCCAACAATATCCGTAAATCTGAGCTTAAATCTAATCAGCAATTGTAACAACATTCATATGAACATCAGCCCTGCTAATACTCGTATGACAATGGCAGCAACCCTATTTCCGTTGGCACATGCAATAAGGGCTGTTGAATTTGAAATGAATTTAAAAACAGCAGAAGCGCATGCCTTAATCCGATTCCCATAAGGAAAGTTGAAATTTGTCACATTAGTGGACTCAAGGGAGAAGAAGGAATTAGTGTTTGGAATTGCCGACAAATGAACCGTGAATCAAGGCTGATGGACATCATTATTAGCAGGGTGTTGCACAAAGGTTCGTCCTCGATAATCCATTGGTGGTGGATGGAGTAATCATAGTAAAATGACGAAATCATAATTTTGAAAAGGGGATTTAGTTTTTTTTTATTTTTTTAGTGCAAGCGGTGTCATGTGCCAATACAATTTAAAGTCACCTCTCAGGACAGCGGATCGTTTTACAGTTTTTTGTTTTGCAATTTGAATGACAGACGTTGGAAAATGATTTCATTTATGACACATGGCAGAAGGTTGGGTGGTTGAGTGTTGAAACGATCTCGACTTAATTATACTTATGCTTAGTTTCAATCAGAATACAACCGGGACTGAGTCAATAAAAACAACACAAATCAACTAATAGTTAAAATTTGTTTTGGTTCATTGAAAATAGGCTCCATTTAAAGAGGCATATTGTTTCCAACGGAGAATCCAGTCATCCATGCTTTTTTAATGGGTATATTGCGGGATCGTCTCCAGTTCTCTCATCGAAATATCTTTTATGTCTTGAATCGACTCAATACAAGTCACAGAAAGTGGAACTTTGAATTTCAGAAATACGAAAAATATAGGCACAGGGTGCCATATCTGGAGAATATGGTGCTTGCTCGATCATATCGGTGGCGTTTTTGGTAAAAGACTTGCTCACAAATTGCTCTGCGAGAATTCCAATCTTCCGAAAGATACTCTCCCTCAAATGCTTCATAACGCTCCAATAGTAATGTTTATTCACTGATTTACCCACCAGCAGAAATTTCCATTGAACAACACTACAAGTACCGTGAAAAAACAGTGAGCAACATTTTCTAGGAAGAGACAAGTTTTGAACAATTTTACGGCCCTTTTTGAATGCTCTTTATAGACTCGGCCTAAAGGTGACGGATAGTCCGTCGTTTCCTAGACACGGTTCCTATTTGGATCTCCTGTTGTTCGACACACGAATACAACTGATAGGTACGAACCAACAAACTGTAAACTGTCTTCGCACTTTTGTGTATGACAGTGACCATTGCGGTCTTAGTACCGAAATAACCGTTCCGAATGAAAATGCGGAATTGGATGAGTTTGTTCAAAGGCATTCCTACAACCACAGTAGGGTGCGTTGGACACACTTCTCCAGGACATTGACTAAAGCACTCTCCTCGAATTCGCTCTACCCACCGTCCAACAGAAATCTGTCAAACGAGGAGATTGACAGATATCTAAAACTAATGGACGAGACAATTAAACGGACTATGGACAAAACAATACCTCGGTATCAATACACTAACAACGAAGACTTGTTCCGCAATTCAACTATAGATGCACTGCATCGACATAAAAATAGACTACTGTCCAGACTGAAGACCTTGCACTGACAGACATAGTCCGGAGATCATGACATTAAAGTCGTCGATGAAAAACCTCCAAACATTAATAAAAGAGAATTAGAGGTCTTCTGTAAGCCGAATATGTTCCCGCAAATAAATAAAATTTTTCGGAGGAAAGATCAAGACGACCTTTCATGTCTTAAAATCGCCCGAACGACGAACGCATACTTTCAACAGCAGGCATAGATCCAAATAAGGCTATTGATGATGACAACTTCTTTGTGATCGAAGATCCGCAGGAGAAGGTGGAGGCTACAGGAGCGACTTTCCAGGAAGTGTATAAGGCGAATGACACCATTGGCCCGAAGCACGACTTGGAAAATCGAGTCCTTGTGCACAATTTCTACCTTCGAAATGAAATAGTGAACTGACGAATCGAGAAAGAAGAAAAGGGAACTACCCCCGTTCATTGCGAAGGAAGAGCTTCAAACGATCTTCGACACAATTAGAAGTAAGAAATCAGTGGGAACCGATGGAATACTGCAGTGGTACATCCCATCCCCAAAAGGGATAAAGGCACCTCCAATCCGGCGAATCTCCGGTCGATCAGTCTCCTTCCAAACACCAGTAAGGTTTTCGAAAAAGTCATCAATAGAGTCCTGACTAAATGGGTTGAGGACAGAAATATAGTTCCGGATAATCAATTCGGTTTCAAGGCGGGACATGATGTCATTCATGCCGCGTCTAAGCTGGTTTCTGATATCCAATGGAACAAAGCCAAGAAACAGTGCACGGGTGCCTGCCTGATTGATTTGGAGAAGGCTTTCGATACCGTATGGTTAGAGGGACTCTTCTACAAGTTGAACAGACTGGATATTAGTAAACCACTGCTGTATATTCTTTTCAATATGCTCACAGATAGACAGTTCATCGTGAAAAATGGCGATGTGACTTCTACTGGTACATTCAACATTAAAAACGGTCAGCAACAAGGTGCGGTCAATTCGCCAATCCTTTTCAACATTTACACAAGCGATCTGATAGGTTCACTTCACCATGCCATAGCGTACGCAGATGACTTAATCGCGTACAGATCAGGTCCAAAGACTGAGGTTATAAACATTCTTTTGCAACGTGACTTCGATCAAATTAAACAATATTGCGACGACTGGAAGTTGAAGATCAACTTTCAGAAGTCGGAAACCATTCTGTTTAGGACGCCTCTGTCTGGGGCCTCTGCGGATACCAGAAAGAATTGGCGAAAGTTTCAGATCGTTGGACAACACGGACAACCACTTGCTTGTTGAAATGTAGTCAGATACCTTGGGATCTGGCTAGATCAATATCTGTATTTTAACAAACATATAGATGTTACTCTGGCCAGAGCCAAAGGTGCTTTTGCCCTTACAAAGAGACTGTTTTATAACAGGCAACTCGATGCGAGGGTAAAGGTGATCTGCTGCATGGCCCTTATCCGGCCTATGCTTGTATTTGGTTGTCCCGTGTAGTTCAACGTGAGAGCAAGTCTGTTGGAAAAGATTCGGGTGTTTGAGAGGGCTTGCCTTAGGGCTTGTCATCGCTTATACAGAACACCAGAGTCTGAGTACATAAAATTCTATCTTAATGAGGTCTTGTACAATAGGGCGAACCTAATACGAGTGGACAACTTTGTAATTAAGCTGACTCGAAGGCACATTGCAAGAGCAATGACCTCGTCGAATAACCTGATCTCTGGGGCTTACTACCCCAATTATATGTATCACGAGAGAGTTCGCTTTGACGACTTTATTCCTCCAGAAGCGTTCCTCTACCTCGACATGAAAGGTCTGATCCAGGATAGATTAGCGGTGCCGTTAATCTTCCATGTCGCTCGAAATTGCGGAGAGGCGACTTAACTACGATAGAGACGTCGCACACGGCAGTTTTTTTTGCAGTAAAATTCCGATAGCACTTGAGGTAACCTTATGTCTTTGGTTATTGACTAGAAACTAATTGACAGATGGCGCCCAAATCCAGCGTCAAAATAGATAGCAATTTTAACAACATAAGAAGTTTACTTTAAGAAACCATTACCGCGGGCCGTTCAAAACACTCAGTCCTGGTTATATTTTGACAGAATGTACTTGTGTACAGGGTGGTACAGCTACAAGTAATTTATTTAAAATAAGATTAAATAAACAAACAGTTATTATTTTCAGTATTTTATCGGGGTCAGATCGCAGCTCGAAGGGGGCTAATTAGCATCGCGAAGGCGCCTGATAACATGATGACCGAACAAAGCGCACAAAAAATCGATTGCTTGATGGGCTATCTGGCATAACGCGCCATCATACAAGTTCTTATGTTGAATTTCAGGTCACAAAATATCAATTGTCATGTCTTTATGACCGAAATGGCATTTCCAGCAGCGTTAGGCCAGTCTGGCCACTAGAAAATCTGCCCAAAATTGGCACTCTTTGACGAAAGCAGCCACGTTCGGGTTTTCCTATCCGCAGATGTGGAAATTTTGCTTGTTAACATAGCCGGCGAGATGGAAACGCTCCTCTTCAGGAAATATGATTTTTCGGCCAAATTCAAAGTCCGATTTCAGCAGTTGTACTAAGTTGCTCAAAATTCATCATTCTGTTGGGAGATGCTTTAATTCTTGCAAATGGCGGCAAATGTCAATTCTACTTTGACATTTGTGAAGTAAACAGATGCCAAATACACGTCATTCTGCGTCAACACGTAGCTGTTCTGCTGAGAATATCGCAGCTGTAGTTGTAGATATCACAGAGGACCCCGGAGTACCGACCAGACGATATGCCATGCAACCAGGCATCAATCGGTGGTCTTCACAGAAAATTTTGATGAAAATCTGAAATATATTCTGAAGGCTTTATTTCCGGGTCGCCTAATCTCTCGTTTTGGCGATTTGCGCTGGTTGGCAAGATCAATGATTTAACCGTTCCAGACTTCTTTTTGTGGGGTCACGAGTCTATGTCAACAAGCCTCAGACTCTTAAAGCCCTCAAAGATAATATTCGTCAAGAATGCGAGGACTTTTAGCCGGAAGTCCTGGCAAGAGTAATGGAAAATGCCATGCATCGCACCCGAATGGTCATCAATTCTGGCGATGGTTAAACATAGATTGGCAGTTAGCGCCAGATGGAGCTGCCTGGAGTGGTTTGTTGGCTTAGGTCCAGCCCCATCCAGAACTGTACCTCAACCTTAAGTAAGTAAGTAAGCAGCATTTTGTGAAATTTACGGCTTTTAACCTGAAAAGCAATTTATTATTGATACTAGATAGCCATGGAAGCCATGAATAACTTCGGCCAAAGGCAATGGCGTCAAAATCTTATGGTTGTCTCCTCACTGCACCCACGATATGAAAGCACTGAATGTTTTATTTGTTGGTGCTCTTGACACTTCCCTGTATAGAAAAATAACAACTAGGCTCAGAAGCCACCTCGGGAGAACAGTTGGACTACATCAGATCAGTTCCATTTATTGGAAAAGCTTATAGAAAGGCTGCGTCAGTTGCAAATATAGCAATATGGTTCCTGAACATTTGTTTACGCAAAGTGATGTAACTAATAATGAGTTACATGTCGATGTAAAAATAAAAAAATTTATTAGAACTAAAAATTAAGCCCATCGTCATTAATAGCTATGAGCAATCATTGTATAATACTTGTATAATATGGTACTTGAAGCGATACCAAAATTTAAACATCAAAAAATAAAAGAAATTTAGAGGTTAGAGATTAGGTTCAGACAGATGACAAGAAGAGGCACAGTATGAACCTGTGAACTTGATGCCAAGCAACGCGTATCATATTTCAAAATTAGGAGAATGAGTCTTAATAGCACAATGTCTAGCGCAATTAAGTACTTAGCAGTTAATAAAAATGTAGTGCTCGATCACAATGCCACTGAGATGTTGGGACGCATTCGTTTGGTCTGCCTTCTTCTTCTTCTTATCCTTTTATTAACCCTTTCCTCGTTACACGAACTTATGCGTAACGAGTTTCCCATTTTTACTGCATCGCTGCTGCTCCGCTTATGGGGTTGGCTAATGTCGCAGACCGCAGAACGCGTCTACATAATGCTCGGTCCTGGATCGCTTCAGTGGTAAGCCCCAGGCGTTGTTGCGCATTTGCCATCTGAGAAACCCAGGAATTCTTTTTCCGACCTCGTTTTCTTACAGTTGGAGTGACCGTAGTTGATAGTGCCTTTTTAACCGCATTTTCCGCAGATCTTCTTTGAACGTGGCAATACCAGCTTATTCTATTCACCTCAAGCTGTTCGGTTACCGAATTCTTTATATGTAGACTTCCTCTTATACGCGTAGATCTTATGCAATCGCGTTTAGTGACTCCACTAGACATCCTTAACATTTTCATTTCCGCTGCCGTCATTTTGTTTTTAAACGCTTCGTACATTGTCCAGCACTGTGAACCGTATATAAGAGCTGGTCTAACAACCGTGGTGTAGAGTTTCCCCTTTAATTTAAGTGGAATTTTCGGTCGCAAACAATTCACGAATTTTCCCGCCATTGCATCCACCCCACACTCACTCTGTGGTTTACGTCTTCGTCACATTTCGCTTCCATGTTAACGATTGATCCTAAGTACTTAAAGATAGTGCTTTTCGGAAGAACTATTCCGTCTGACATTATATCCGGAACAGGTCTTTGAACGACTTATTTTAAACCCGTTTCTCTCTAGCGCATTTCTCCATGAATCTAAGGCGTTCTGTAAATCCTCGACGTTATCGCTAAGTATAACTGCGTCGTCAGCGAAGAGAATTGGCGTTACATTTGCTTCGCGCATGCAGTCTTTTAAAAGATAGTCGAATACAACGTTAAAGAGGAAAAGGCTAAGTACGCTTCCTTGATGCACTCCGACATTAACAGGAAATTCTCCCGTTAGTCCAGCAGAGCTTTTAACCGCAGTTTTCACGTTTCCGTACATGTCTTATATTATTCTAACATACGTTTCCGGTACGTTTTGAGACCTCAGAGCGGCCCATATGAGATCCCTAGGGACTCGATCGCATGCTTTCTCGAGGTCGATAAAGACCATGTGTAAATCCTTAGACGAATCTCGGTGCTTTTCCATTATTATTCGTAGGCTTTGGATAGCGTCCATAGTCGATCTTCCTTCAACAAATCCACACTGGCTATTATCGAGCTTTATTATTTGCCGAAGACGTTCGTTTAAGACTCTTTCGACGATTTTCATTGTGTGTGACATAAGCTTGATTGAACGGTAGTTGTTGCATTCTCGAGTGTCGCCTTTTCCTTTGTATAATGGAACCAAGAAGCTACTTTTCCATTGATTCGGCATAGGTTGTCCACATTCGATAGCCATTCGCTGCGGATTTCCTCCATCTTCGACCAAAACTCTGATGGAATGCTGTCTGGTCCCGCCGCTATACTTATTTCTTCGATTCAAAAGTCCGAAACTTCCTCCTCGAATAGACCAGCTGTCGGCACGTTATCACGTGGAAACTGTTTTTTAAGCAACTCCTTGCAGCATACAAGCCACCGGTCACAAATTTCCTTTTCATTTGTTAGTAAGCGACCGTCTGCGTTTTTGATGTATTTCGGCGAGGTTATTTCCATTGAATTTTTTCGCCTCTGTGCAGCGAGCTTAAAGATATTTGGCACTTTAGTATTGTACGACGTTTGAACTTCTTGTATAGCTTGTCTTCTATCCGCAGATCGTGAGGATATTTGTTCCAACTCCTGGTACAGGTTTTCCGCTTCTGCCGCTCGAGTTCGAGCCAGGACTTTCTTTGCGATCTTTTGAAGAAGCTCGTATTCAACAGCCGGTCGAGCTTTTTCGATATCGTCGCTCCGATCGCATTTTGTCCACTCTTGGAATGCACTCTTCTTGTCGGCCACAGCTCGTTTGGTATCGTCATTCCACCACCATGTTTCTTTGCCGACGTGAAGGTATTTCGGTATAGTCCCCAGATGGGACTTTGCGAGTGTTATGCATTCCTCGTGCATGCTGTTCCACATTTCTTGCGGGCTAAGTGAGTCTGCGATACCGTTTATATTTTGAAGTACTTCTTTAGCCAGTGCGACAAAATCTTGCGCTTCGTTCCTTCGATAGATTATACCACCGGATTTTTGGCTTTCCAAACGATGCCCGTGTTTTCGGTGGTTCCGCTGTGAAAAATTCTGTAATGAGCAGACGGTGTTGGCTTACTAGCGATTCTCCAATACTTTACAGTCCTTAACACGGTTTCTCATCGAAATTTTGCAGAGGTGATAATCTGTTTGTGTTTCGTGGCCTCCGCTGCTATAGGTGATAAGATGTCGTTGATGTTTAATAAACATTGTATTTAAGATGGTTAAGCCGTAAGCCCTACACGCTACAAGGATGTCTTCGCCAGCTGAATTTCTGGTTCCAAAGCCTTTACCGCCGTAGCAGTCCTCATAATCAACATTTGTTTCTCCGACGTGGCCTTTTAAATCTCCGCCAACGAAGAGCATCTCATCGATAGGTATATTTCTAAGCAAATTACCGAACTCTGACGAAAATGTATCTTTTTCCGATTGGTCGCATCCATTTTGTGGGGCGTACGCGCTAACAATGTTCCACGTTTTATTGTGTATGACGAGTTTAACACTCATCAAGCGGTCGTTTGGTCTGCCTGTAACCTGGAAAATCATTCCATCAGTAGTTGTGCTGATATGAAACTCAATTGCTAATGGAAACAATAACTGATAACGGGGCGGAAATAACGGAAGTTCAGGTAATGAAAAGATTTCCTCTGAGCCCTGCTTAGCAAGTTTATAGGCGATTTAATTTCGTCAATTAAGAATTCTGCCTGCGTTCTGTGATGTATTGCATTCTAAAATTAGCTTGGAGGTCCAGCAGTCCAGCATTGGCTTGACTGTCACTAAAATGCAGGGATTGCGTATATCTCTGTTTGGAAGGCAGACCCACGTTTTCTTAAAGATTAGTAAAATCTTACGTTGTCGTCCTCTAGAAAGCCATCATTGCACCAAGAGTTTAGGTGTCATGGCAACTTCGGCGGCATCTTCATAGAGTCATAAGATAGTCAGCGCCTTAGCCCAAAAATCGTTCTCTCTCTCTCTCTCCCCCTATCCCATTTTCCAAAAAACTTTACACGTGCTCCGGCATTTTAATAGTATTCATACAAGATTCATCAATCGTCACCAAGAGCGGAGCAGGCATGCTAGCCGTTCCTACTTCTGACCTATTCATGACAAGCAGTCAAAACCAGTACCCACCATGGCGATAAACTGAGATGAATACTGCCAACTGAAGTCCTAGGATTCATCGGAAAAACGAAAAAAAAAACCACGAAAACTTTGATTTCATGCTGAATGCCGAACTTCAAAAAAATAAAATGCTGCCTTAAAAAGACAAACGATCAAGGAGTAGATAAGAAGGGCAGAACACAGGCTATTTGGAAAAAAATAGAAGGAACGCGGACAAAGATTGAGTAGAATTTGACTCCTAATCGGTGCGGAGAATATAGGAAGACCATAGACATACAAAACAAACTATTCTATGGATGAAGGTTACAGAGAATTATGCTTTCCTGACCTAAGAGAAGTTGAGCTAGCAATGCCGAAGCTAAAGCCAAATTAATGAGGTATTTAAAGTTACTGGAGATAACCTGGTTGGGAGTATGCATAAGCAAATCTGTAAAATATGATTTAGCAAACATACCCTAATCGTGAAATTTCACAACGTTTGTCCGATCCACAAGAAATGAAGGCCTTCTTACTGCCCTTCCAACTACAAGTATAGACAAATAAGTTTCCTCAACATGGGGTTTTGTTAGTGTATTATGTGAGCATCTTAAATCATTCTTTCACTCGTCGTCACTCTTTTTTCTATAGGTATATGACAGCGTGCATTGGCTGTTAAGGATAAGAATGCTCTTGGCTCCCATAAAGTCGGCAATGAATTAATCGAGTCGTTCAATGTCGAGAAAAGTCTTAGACAAGTGGGCGAGCTGCCATGTGCCCCAAAAAATTATCCTGCTCACTGGCCACTCTTTGTTTAAGTCCTCAAACTTGATATCACGAACGCAGTGAGCCGCAAAAAATTATTTTGTGAGCATTAAGGTGGTACTAGCCAACATTAGGCCGACGGTAAATGAGGGCAATAGAAAGTATGCTGTATGCTCTTATCAAAAAAGTACGAACACTACTGATGGGTAGGCATTGGCAGTTATATTCCTAACTTCGAGGTAGTAAAGGTTTTTGTCTACCTTGGATCTGCACAGAAATGAGCCGTTAATTTACTCTTGCTGAAATGACTAATGCTTGCGGAGAAGTTTGTAAATTGTCGAACTCATCCGTTTCGAGAGGAACAAACCGAACAGATTACACTCTTGGGTTCTGACAGTTCAGTCGTTAGATGCTTGTTCGTATTTAAGTTTGCTGAAATGTACTCGCTTGGATGGCAACGATTAGTATAAGGCCTCGTAGAAGTAGCATCTTCCGACAGGTGCTGGTTCCTTAAATGACGAGAATGACCCTCTGCAGCCGAACATCTTGCAGCTCTGCTAATAAGTCTTACTTCACGCCTCCCCGTGGCGACATCTGGGAATCACACTAGAGATTGCGAAATGAAGGGGGCAAATGGCGAGTTTCCTGCGCCATTAACCAGGATCAGTGTCGGAAAAACCAAACAAGACCTTATCCGGGCTACTCCGACATATTTGGAGCTCAGGCAGGAAAGGATTTCCAGGACTTAGTCAGGGTCCTGGAAAAGAGATGGTGGCGGACGAGCCCTAGAAGGGCCAACGGCAGCTCTCACATCCCGGAATGGGTTACTGGCTTCGGTGTAACCGACCCCTCGTCCTAGGGGCACTCAAAATGGAACTGGTCCTCCAGGTTGGGTGTTGTGCCGCCGGGGTAACTGCCCGGCCATTTAAAAAAGATTAAGTTACGAAGCATCAACAAGCCTCGGATATGGACGGATCTACTGTTGACAACCCACGCAAACGATTTAAGGACAATGAGCTTCGGATATGCACGTGGAATGTTAGATCCCTTAATAGACCACGTGCAGCCGAGCAACTAGCGGAGGCCCTAGACTGCTGCAAAGCAGACATAACCGCCATCCAAGAAATGCGATGGGATGAGCCGGACAAAAAGAAGACGACAAACTGCGACATCTACTACGGCAATTGCTATCGACGGCAAAAGCAGCGCTTATTTGGATGCGGATTTGTTGTCGGAGGCAGACTAAGACGAGAAGTCCTCAGCTTCCGGCATGTGAGCGAGCGCCTCGTAGCAATCCGCATCAAGGCTAAATTCACCAACATTAGCCTCATATGCGTGCATGCCCCCAAAGAGGAGAAAGATGACGACACCAAGGATGCCTTCTATGAGCTCCTTAACAAGACCTACGAGCAATGCCCTAGCTATGACATTAAAATTGTCCTCGGTGATTTTAATGCAAAGCTAGGAAGAGAAGGTATCTTTGGTGGAACAACCGGAAAATATAGCCTGCACAACACCACCTCCCATAACGGATTCAGGCTAATCGACTTTGCGGCGGGACGAAACATTGTCGTGGCTAGCACGCGGTTCCCACATCTCGACATACACAAGGGGACTTGGAGAACTCCTGATCAATCAACAGTCAACCAGATTGATCACATTGCGATCGACGCAAGACACCGTCCGTACGTTCCGAGGAGCCAACGTCGACTCGGACCATTACCTTGTTGTAGCCAAGGTACGGTTGCGGATAACCCAAACTACGCCAAGATAAACTAATGCTGTGAGAAAATTCTACGTCAGACGGCTACAATCGCAAGAGATCGCCAAGTCCTTCTCTGATCGAGTATCTCTTAATCTCTTAAGAGGTCCAATGCCGCCAGCATCAAGCATCGAAGATCATTGGAAACACATTCCAAAACTCCATCAGAGATGCCGCTTCTGATGTGCTGGGTTTCACTCGTCCACCACAAAGAAACCCCTGGTTCGATGATGAATGCCGACAAGCACATGCAGCTAAGCAAGATGCATATAACACGGCGCTGCTTAGAAAGACCAGAGCTGCTCATGAGCTCTATGAGCGGAAGAGGAGAGACGAGCACCGGCTTCTCAGGAGGAAGAAGAAAGAGCATGAGAAGCGCGCGATCGAGGAAATTGAGAGATGCTACTCCAGGAATGAGGTTCGGAAGTTTTACCAAAAGGTAAAAATAAAATGCCACGGAAACAAACCCCGAACCGAAACCTGTAGAGATGAACAAGGGAACATCGTAGTAGAATCGCAGTCGATGCTGAGGATTTGGAAAGATCATTTCTGCAGACTGTATAACGGCGATGACGGACCAAATACCGCTGTCAGCCAGAATCAACTTTTCAACCTGGACGATGATGACCAACAATTCCGTTCACCCGACCTGGATGAAGTGAAGATAGACATATCGAAGCTTAAGTCCAACAAAGCTGCTGGAGCGGATGGCCGGACTGCCGAGCTCTTCAAAGCGGGAGGTGATGACTTGGTAAGGAGCATACACCAACTCATCTATAAAATATGGTCGGACGAAAGTATGCCCGATGAATGGAACCTCAGCATTGTTTGTCCGATTCTCAAAAAAGGAGACCCTCTGAACTGCGCCAACTACAGAGGCATCAGTCTCCTTAACATCGCATATAAGATCTTATCCGCCGTATTGTGTGAACGCCTGAAGCCGTTTGTCAACAACCTGATAGGTCCATATCAGTGTGGCTTCAGGCCAGGAAAGTCCACCATCGACCTGATATTGACACTACGGCAGATCTTGGAGAAGACCCATGAGCTTCAGATCGATACCCACCACCTATTCATCGATTTTAAGGCCGCGTATGACAGCATCTATAGAGACGAGCTATATAGAGCAATGTCTAGTTTCGGCATCCCTGCCAAACTCATCCGTCTGTGCAGTCAAGGTCGGTAAAGATCTCACCGAGACCTTTGATGTCCAGAAAGGATTTAGACAAGGCGATGCGCTGTCATGCGATTTTTTCAACATCGAACTTGAAAGAATAGTGCAAAACTCACGAGCAAACACAAGAGGCACTATCTTTCAAAAGTCCGTCCAACTACTCGCATACGCCGACGATATTGAAATAATCGGGAGAAAGCAGCGTGATGTCAGTGGCGCTTTCGCGAGTATTGAGACGGAAGCGGCGAAAATGGGTTTAGCGGTCAATGAAGGCAAGACCAAGTATATGCTGTCAAGCAAAAAGGACAACCAACACCGACGTCTCCCACAGAACGTCACCCTTCACAGATATAACTTTGAGGTAGTTAAGGACTTTGTCTACCTAGGCTCCGCTATAAATACAGACAACGACACCAGCGCTGAGATCAAGCGAAGAATAACTCTTGCCAACCGCTGTTTCTTTGGGTTAAGAAGGCAATTGAGTAGCAAAGCCCTCTCTCGGACAACAAAAGTCACCCTTTATAAGACTTTAATAATCCCGGTCCTGCTCTTTGGCGCAGAGGCATGGACATTATCAAAAATGGATGAGGGTGTGCTTGGTTGCTTCGAGGGAAAAATTCTTCGGGCGATCTTCGGTCCCGTCTGCATTGACGGTGAGTGGAGGAGGAGATACAACGACGAACTGTATGGACTGTACAGCGACATGGACCTAGCCAGAAGAGTGAAGATCCAAAGACTGAAATGGCTGGGTCATGTAGAGCGCATGGACACCAATGCTCCGGGCCGAAAGGTCTTCGAATCCGCCCCCGAGGGACAGCGCAGTAGAGGAAGGCCGAGACTAAGGTGGCGCACGCAAGTGGAAGAGGACCTCAGCCAACTTAGCGTGCGAAACTGGAGGCAGCCAGCCAGGGATCGAGCTGGGTGGAGAAGCTTGTTGACTGAGGCCCAGGTCCACCCCGGACTGTAGCGCCACCTAAAGTAAGTAAGTAAGTAAGAACTGTACTCGCTTACGATTTCTACGTCTTCTTCTTGGAATTTTTACTTTTAATTTCTGAAATATCTGCCGTCACCGTTTCTAAAATTCATAATTTTGGATTTTCATGATTCGCAAAGAGGTTCCAAGTTTAACAGTATTCGTCGAATCTGTTTGTAATCGTTCCCCTAAATCTGGGAAAAACACTACGTCATCTGTTTACTGTGGACCCGGAATTTCTTTTGATCCTTTCTCGATACCACCTCGTACTATGTCCATTAGGTGGTGAATATAATGAAAAGTAGCGCACTGAGGATGCATACCTGTTTTGTCCCCATTGTAGTTTCGATCTCATCCGACATCAGCTCACCATCCCAAATATAGCTCTCAACGTGTTTATGATTTCACTTGATATTCAAATTTTTATTTTTTATTGCAAAGTTTTTAGAAGAGTGCATCGCAGGGAATGGAGTCAAAGGCTGCCCAAAAGTCGGTGAAAAACGCCCTCAGCTTTTTACGTTTCTTCTTGTGGATCTCTGCGGTGTTGACAAGTGAAAAGATCTGGTCCATCGTTAAGAAATTTCTCCTAAATCCAGCTTGGAATTCATTCATTTTAATAAGATTATAATAAAGGCCAAACCCTAGTCATGCTATTAGTTGTCTACGTCAAAAAGCGAACAAATTGTGCCGCAGGAATTCTTACATCTTCTTACATCGACAAAACTAATTGACGCTTCCAAAGTCACACTCCGGCATTCAAAACATATTTACGAACATCACCGGTTAATGTATCGAAAAATAATTAATTTATTGAAATTAGTTAAAAGGGACCAAAATTCCATTATGACACGAGTGAGCTTGAATCCGAATAAGAAGGCGAATCTGAATATATTGTATTTCCACATCCCGTAATCGAAAACAGTAGGGGATCATAGTAATTGAAGGGGATTTTATTTTAACTGCACTCGAACAATGAAAACACTTTGTATACTCTTGTGGCCTGAGGCGACATTCACACCAGCAACATTCTTTGGCAGTCAATTTTCGACAATTTCCTCTTCCACCTGAATTATTCGAAATAATAAGAAGAAATATTGTTCCACTGTAACGCGCCTTAAATCCGTCAAATTTCGTGGGTCAATAGCTAAGAAATTGTTTCGCTTCCAATTTGACGTGTGCCCATGTCGATGGTCAAGCCGCGGGGCGTCCTTTTGAACTCTTCCATCATCTTCTTCATCCAATCAATGCCAGATGCTAATTCGGCACAAATCGAACAATTTCGTCGTCAATTTGGATTCAATTTAACTTCTGGCATTACGTGAAAATTTACTTCTGTATACGGTGCCGATCTGTGGGTTAGGGGATCCAAGGGGGTTACAGAAGGTATTACCCGATTGATGTAGCCGGAGAAGATGCAAATTCTTGCGGTTTAAGACCAACATCACTTATGGTTGCAATCGGAATCAATGCTTCAATTCAATATGCGGTTGGTAAGCTGATGGCGCCACAATTCGATTACCCCCGTCGGCGTAATTTGCTGGTAAAATTACTGGAATGCGTGGAATATGGAAATTAGTGGACCTTACTGATCGGATCGATTTGGTTTAATTTTTGGAATTATTCAACTTGGAATTCAACAAACTGCCGAACAAGTAACCAGTTCCAACGGAGATACCATGAGAATGACATTGTAAATTTGATGTTAGGTGGCTTTGAACAGGAATGGTTACTTTGGGAACCTGCAACAATTAAGGAGGAAGAGCTTGACGAGTTTACTATTACTAATTGCTAAGAGTGTCATGTGAAGGTAATATTCTAGCCATTCCATCGCTCTAATTCAGGGAGAATTTTTTGGTTTCCTTAATTGGATAGTGGCTCACAACTCATGAATCGTAGGGAGATCAGTTGTTTGAGGCTAGAGTCCATCTAGTTCGAATCTCTGTCTGGTACACGTCAAGGTTGTATATTTTTCCTTTGATATGTGGTTAGATCCTGTAGGTGATTTTGTTTCCCTTGGCTTCATTGTAGTTTGGATTTTTTATCTGTTGAACCTGGTAACGTTTTCGAGCGACTGACGGAATTAGCAATAGTACGTGTCTCATTTGTACAAGGTGCGCCATCTTTTATGTCAGTATGTGAATACTGAATAGCCGATCTCTATATATAAAGTACTTTTATTTAATTTGGTCTTTTACAATTTATTTGGACTAGTTTTTGAATACAACATCAATCAAGTGGCCACCTTTACTGACCAAAGCAAAATGTGCCCTTTTCGCTGCATTTTTTTTTACTTTTTCGAGCATCCCGGACGGTATAGCTATGATTTCGGAAAGAATGTTTGTCTGAGCTCGTCAAGGGTCTGAGGTTGGCTGACGTATACTTTGCTTTTCAAAAAACTCTACAAAAAGAAGTCTGGAGCGGTCAAATCTGGAGAATTGGGTCGCCAGTCAATGTCGCCATGTTTTGAAAGCACACGTCCAAGCAATTTTCGTTGCAGGAACAGCATTGTTTGATTTGCAGTTTGGCATGGCGCAGGTTCAGTGTCAACCGTTCGAGCGACTGTTTGGCCGTATTCCAAGCGATGTGGATGGTCTGTCGGCAATATTCTCGGAGTCCATTTACTTTTTATACGGAAGCAAATGCAAATCATCCTTAGAAATTCGCTGCAATGGTGAGCGCGGTGACGACACACGTTACATGTGGGTTCTTGGCAACACTCTCTCTTACCATTTCAACTAGTTCATTGGAACGTCTGGAGCGTTGATGAACGGCATGTTGACGATCGCCCACGACGAATAGTGTTGTCAGACGGTGATTGCTGGCCACGATACTTTCGACGATATGCACTTTTTGCTAGCACAACTGAACGACAATTTTCAATGTGTAGCATCGCTATTTCGGCGCGTGGTTTCGGTATGAAGCGATTCATGGTAAAAAATTGTTATGAATTGATTCAAAAATATATCTATTCTAGTCAATCGGTTGATAAATGTCAAAGTTGTTCAATGTTTTCACATCGACATAAAAGATGGCGCCCTATGTTGGATATGTAGAAGACTAAGGCATACATAAGTCTGTAATCTCATCATACTACAGAAGGTTTTGTGCTATATTTCATTATACACATGCGTTAAGGAGGGTTGCTAACAACTACTAGGAATTCTTTGGAGATCCCAAGAGAGAAATAAACTGACAAAAGTCATTCTGGAACTTATTTCTAATCTCAGTCTTAAGTATTGTGCGCGGCGGCGCAAAGTTGTTCTGGCTGGACTATCTGAAACCCCGGAGAGCCTGTAAGATGAACGTACCTAGTCAATAAAACTCCGAAAGTGGTTAAACATACGCTTGCACACGCTCGATTGCTTGGTGACGTTTATTCCTATTTTTGGAAGACTCGTGGCGGCAGCGTGGGCTTCAGAACCAAGAATGAAAATCGGAATAAACTAAATAAAAATGGCGTAACTTCGTTCAGTCTGACAGTTTACTTTGGTTTGTTTCATTTGACATTTTGTGAGCCACACACTACCGCCAGAGTCACTATTCAAGTATTCAAAATATAAATGATATAATTATTAACAGATATAACATCCCGCCCCCGTGAGGCTACCTGGTCCTCGACCAAAGCCTCACCAATATCTAAAACTGCCAGTTTGACGGCTTGTCTTCGGAGAACTCCTGCAGACGTTCTGACTTCGGCTGAACGGACCTGATTGTCTCCATCCGGAAATACCTCTGAAACCCTTCCTCGTATCCATTTACTCCTCGGAACGTTTAAATCACATATGAGCACCAAATCTCCTTCTTTAAGATGCGAAACTTGCTTAAACCACCTGCACCGTCTTGTGAGTACTGGTAAGTACTCACGCATCCATCTCCTCCAGAAACGATCTTTTATTTGTTGGCTGATACGCCATTGTTTTCGGAGACATAGGGATATTCCATCCACTGGACCTGGGGTCTGGGTTGAGTTCATGCCACCCAACAGAAAATGATTTGACGTCAGGGGTTCCTCCTCCTCGGGCGAGACTGGTATATGCGTGAGCGGACGGCTGTTTACTATATTCTCTGCCTCCATAAGGGCACTCTGCAGTCTCTATTCTCGGAGCCACTTCGCTAAGGGGACCATCACAGTACTCTCTTGACTGTGCGCAAAAGCTACTCCCAGCAGCCTCTCGCATCTGGGCTTAGAGGGCAATTATAAACCCATTCGATGCCTCTTGAATACAGCTCCGTCTTGATAACATCGTTGTCAAGAGTACTTATCTCGGTGTAAAGTAAACTTGTTCAGTGTTTTGTGAATTTTTAAGAATTTCTGAGTTTTTCGTGAAAAGATAAGTAAAGGCTTCAGTGATAAGGTGCTCACAGTACCACCACCCATCACAACGACGTTATGTATCTGTAGACCGGGCACTCACAGAATGAGTAATGATTGATTTTTTCAGCGTTTGGCTTTATATTATATAAATTGCTCACCGAACTCATTTCATAATTCGTCCATCGGTCGGCATGTTCATGATCGACTAGACTCAGAATGCGCATTTTGGGTATCAAAAATACAAAATCATTGAATGATAGCGGGCGTCATTTACGGTAAAGTTGTTCTCACAGTCATCTTTGAAAAAATGCGGGTTGCATTGGCAACTCTTATATTGCCTGAGGTTGCTCATCGAACAAAACACGGCAGTTTTATTTCTTAACATAGCCATTCAATCAGAAATGAGCTTCATTGCAGAAGACAATTTTTCTATAAAAAAGCAGATCTTCCTCCAGCTTTTCTAAGGCCCACTTACCAAAGTTCGACTCTGTGGCAGGTCGCTCAATTTTAGCTCTTGCACGAGCTGAATTCAGATCAAGATCGTTGCGAAAAATCCAGCACGAAGTCGAGTAATTCAATCCCAATTGCTGCGCAGAGTGACGAATTGGCAAATCAAAGTCGGATACAGCAGCAATATTTTCCTTTGTACGTGCTCCAAGCATACGGATTGATGGCTTCATGTCCAATGGCTTGAAAGTAGTGCGAAATTTGGTCATTATGGCTTGAATTGCAGTCAACGGATTACCTTTCAAGTAACACAGGAAAGCCATTGATCTTAAGCGACACAGAGAACCAATTGTTTGGTCTTGGAGATGCATATCATTTGTAGCCTGTAGGAAAAGCTGAGACCGACTATTCACAATACTCGTGTATTGCCTTTAGGATTACACATACAAGTGTGTGTTTAATATCTCGCCTTGGCTTTTCTCAAAAAAGCCGCCAACGCTGCATCTTAGATCGGGTTTTATGTCATTTAGTGAATTTCGTATTTTGGCTGCAACGGGTATTCTGGTGTCATTTCGACAGACAGCATAAGAACTGAGCCAAAAGAGTGAGAGTTATACCAACGATTTTTTTTGTAGGTGCAGCACATACATAAAACCTATAAATAAGAAGATTCATTAGTACGCCTAAAGCAGAATTAGGTGTGCTGGCAAAAGCCCCATGCAGCCGAGTCAGGATAGCATATTAAGTGTTCAAAGAGACATTTCGTTCATTTGTATCTGAGTGTGACATTTTTGTCGAGTGCTGCCATAGTTTTGTTGTTGACACTTAACCTAAAAACAAAACAAAATGGTGCGATTCTGTCTTTCAAATTGTTGTTCGAATTTGAAAGGGCATATTCGCCATATTTTGCGTTATTACTTCAACAAAGGGAAGTGGACGGCGTTCATTGTTTCGGTAGGCCTTCCGAAATTGCCGTTTTTGTCAAAGCCGTAAGCATTCAATGGTTTAGAAGTTTAGTTCTATAAGTATCCATACGAAGCGTTTATGGCCATTCGAATTCGCTTGGTTTCATAAAAAAGCTTGATATTTGGGTTCCCCATGAATTGCATGAAATTCATCTGGAAAAGAGCAAAAACAATATGACCTTGTAGGCGATGTTCAGAAGACTGATACCTTGGAAGTTGGCGCAGTTCAGAGGGTCTCCTTTTTTGAGGATCCGATGAGCAATGCTGATTTTCTATTCATCGGGCATACTTTCGTCCAATCATATTTTGCAATTGAATTGGGGTATGGTCCTTACCAAGTCATAGCTTGCGGCTTTCAAGAGCTCGGCAGTCAGGCCGTCCGATCCAACAGCTATGCTGGATCATAGCTTAGATATGACTTTCTACATTTAATCCAGGTTGGGTGGACGGAATTGTTGGTCTACGTCGCCCAGGTTGCAATATTCGTTCTTCCTGCTATCGGTATTTGGTTCGTCATACCTATTATACAGACTACAGAAATGCTCTTTCCATCTTTACTGGTTTTCTCTTGTTCGTTTGCGTTTAAGAAAAACTTCTGAATTTCATTCCTGAAGTAGCATCCTCAATTTCATTGAACGTATGCTTCTTCTGGACCGAGTCGATGTAAAATTCGGACATCCATATTTATAGAGGAGTGTCTTGCGTCGATCGCAATGTAGCCAATCTGGTCGGCAGTTGATTGATTAGGAGTTCCCAAAGTCCTCCTGTGAATATTGAGATGTGGAAATGTCGATCAGCCTAAATCCCTTATCGGATGTGGTGTCGTGCAAGGTATGCCTTCCAACAGTACCTACATACTACGAAAGATGCCATCTCTTCCTGGCCTTTCTTTAAAACTGCCGAGAACAATTTTAATGTCATAGATTGGGCATTTCTCGTTGGCTTTATTCAAGAGCTATACTTCTTTTTCCTTTCTGGGAGCATGCGCGCTTATAAGCCTTTTGCTGGCAAATTAAGCCGTGATACAAATTTATGGTTTATTTTGCCTAACATAGTATGTTGTCCTTTTTCACCGCTATAAAGTCTGCATAAGAAGTTTTTCCATATTCTCAGCACCAATTAGGACTCTACTCTAAGATTTTCTTGTTCATCTCTACAAGTTGTTGTACTAGTCTTCTTGGCCTGAGACTTTATTTTACTTCCTTGGATAACCCTCCCCCTGATATTCTTCCAGTTCGAACTCTCAGTATCTTTGATCCGCAGTTTTCGTAATTTTTATTTTTTATGTGGGGTAGCCAACCAACACCTTTAATCTGAGGTGTTCTTACCCTTCGTTCCTAAGCCACTTAGCTGCATATAAATTTTTTAAAAGCTTGCAAACTTTAAACAATAATGCAAGACAGAAATATTGTTGGAATGAATTTTTTGTTATTATAATCTGGTAAATAATTTCATTTATTTATTTTTTAAATATGATTTCCAGCATATGCCCGCCGCAAATACGAGTTAGATGGTCCGTTCCGTATGGCGTCAATGGTGGTTTGAATAATAGCTTCCAATGCTTCACGAATTGCTGGTTTGTCGGCATAAACCAATGGCTTAACATAGCCGGGGGGCCAGTTAACAGGACCACTTCTAAAAATAAAGTTGACATCAAATTGATTTTGCAATAAATTGATGATTAAGCGCGCTGTATGCCAAGTTGTGCCGTCTTTTTGGAACCATATGTCGTCGATGTTTAGCTGATTAATTTTTGTCGAAGGAAAACGGCCAACAAGTTGAGAACTGCGACGAATCGACATTTCAGAGTCTTCTTCAGCACTTCGCGCTACAGCAGCAATATTCTCCTCGGTACGCATATTTCCTTGTCTTGTTGATGGTTTTGAATCGAGAAGAGTAAAATTAGTGCGAAAACGATCAATAACTGAACGAATTGCTTGCTCACTAGGCCGATTATGTCGACCGTAAAAATTGACGAGGTGCTATATGAACTTCACGACAAGATTTATTTTTCCAAAGTAAATTTCCATAATTTAGAAACATTGTTCTGGCGCTAAATGATTCATGATGAATTGTCAAACCTTACTGAACAGAAATGTCGACACAGTTTGACATTGACAGCTGTCAAACTATATACAACAAAACATCGAAAATTCTCATGCAACTAAAAAACCACCTCTTACTTGCCAGCATTCTTCATTGCAGTTTTACTACATCGTCTTTAATGAGAATAAGAGCGCATATAAGCCTCATGTTAGAGAATAAAGCCTTAATGGCGATTGTCTTGAGCTGTTCAAGTTGAAGTTCAAGACTTCTTGCAGAAGTCTACCAGGTATGATAAAATTGCACTCATGTAAGAGCTGTTGCCGTTCCCGATAGATATTACCATCTACTATTCATCCTCTGTTCGCTCGACCCCTTCTCGATGACGGTAATATCTGCATGATAACAGTCAAAGGCATCTGTTAATTGTTCGGCTCCAGGTGGCCTTTTAAGGGAACAAACTTTATACGTCAGATTCGATATTGCCAAGGTACGTTGTTGTCTGAGGCTATTAGTCCTCTGCATCTCTTCTGTGTAAGGTTGTGATCCCTATGAGTGCTGAAGCCAGTAATATGGTACGGTACGAGCACGAACTTACTGTTTTGCCAGCCTGAGAAAGGATTTTGGCTTGTCGTGCTTCAATTGACTGGAGATCGAACACATAGGCCTTATCATGCACATAACCCCAATTAAATAAGTTTTTCGATGTTGGCCGTTATTTTTTTGACAAGTATCCAAGAAGGGGACTATTGGTAAAAAAATATAAGACACAATGCACAATGCATACTTTCTTCGCTGTCCTTCTTCTAAACTCTCTAACTGTATTCTCTATAAAGGGACGAGAAAAAAGAGAAACAAACACAATAGTTAAGAAGACAAATTAGCGCATTCAAATTATAATCAATTCAATCCCACCTCAAATTATATACCACAGAGTGGAAAACGTTTCACAACTACTACTCTTTGCTGCTCCAAAGTGTCGGTGTATCTCAGATACAACCTCGAATATTTGTAAGTACAGACAAAAACGTATTTATACACATACGAGTATATAGGTATATTAAAACAAAAATAGTATAATTTAGTAAGAGATTCGTTTGAAATTACAAATTAGAGACAAATTACCACCGCACTGGGGCGACGGCAACTGTTGCGGCGGCGGCGGTTAATTCTTGAAATTAATTCGCCTCATTAGATAACCGACGATGACCTATACGTTACAGGCGAATTAAAAACTCATTTAACTCAAATTCAAAGTTTTGACTTGATTGGCGCAAATTACAAGTTATGGCCCGTTTCGTCTCACGGACGGATGTTGCATCACTTGGCTCTCGAAATTGAGCAATAAATGCGCCACATCATTATAATTGCTGTTTGATTTGCTTTTACCTGTTTAAAATTTGAAGACGAAAACGAAAACGACTTCCTGCGACCTGTGTCATTAAAGAACCACCAACAGTTGCCCCCCTCTTCCATCTATCTCTCTGACTGAATCTTTGTGTTGACTTACTCATAGTTCTATATTCATTCCGTTGACGCGGCGGCGGACGACTCAATTAAACGACTCTTTTCAAGTATCTTGATACAAATTTCAAGTGAATTAAGGTCAATAATTCGCATATAACATGCTACCGTTGTTTCGTTTCCCTTCTAGGCACAGTGTGCCCTGAGAGTGAATGAATTCTCGTTTGTCAGCTATTGATTGGCGAAGGGGGGGAGACAGTAGTTGAGCAGTAATTGTGGACAAAAGTTTTATAAGTGAAATGTGTTTGTATCTGAAAAAGGGTTTTTTTTTATTATTTTATGTTGTAATTCCTGTTGACCAGGGGCATTGTTGATTCCGTAACAATGTTGGCACTCCTTGCACCTGGCAATCATTTCACATTCGAACGAGTTTAATTCACACTAATGCGAGCATAATTCCGACCATTAGTGTAATCACATTTGGTGTCCCCTTACTCAGCATACCCTTTCTAGGCATTGCTCTGTATCTGTATCTATATACGAGTATGTACACACGGTCGATGTGAATGCGGGTGTGAATAAAAAGAGTGGACAAGTGAACGGATAGCGAGCACAAACGGAAAAGGACATTTTTATTGTGCAGCGTGTCCTTTTCCAAGTCAGTGTAATCAGTTAAGGAAAACAAGTTTATGCGAATGAAAACACCTTGCCAGTGTAGACCATTGGAAGGTGACATATGTAATTAATAAATGGTATGAGCATTTACATTGGACTCACACTCACCGTACGACTTGGACTTGGATTCTAGTGAATTGGTTTATAAATATTTGATTCATCATTCATACACCCATACAATTGTTGGATTTGGAAATTCCTCCCATATCAATCAAAACATATGGCAGAGAAAAAATTCTAAAGAGCAACTTCCTGCGCAGTTCATTAATGAGAATATTGAGGACATGCCAGATGATCTTGTAGGACAGAAACAGAGTAGACTACGGTAGTGACAGGACATTGGTATCATTATATTCACCCATCATGAATATTTTGCCCAGTCTAATGAGAGCAGAGACTAAAAAGTTGCGTCATTTCCAGTCCGATCGGCAAAAGTTTTTGTCTAAAAAAAAAGGGTGAGCTTACTGGAGTTGTTTTGGCCTGGTCATGCATCTCGAATTTTACCCTACCTGGTTTTTGGATGGCAACGATTAGTATATGGCCTCGTAGAAGTAGCATCTTCTGACAGGTGCTGGTTCTCTAAATGACGAGAATGAGCCTTTGCAGCCGAACATCTTGCAGCTCCGCTAATAAGCCCTACTTCACGTCTCCCCGTGGCGCCATCTGGGAATCTCATTACAGATAGCGAAGTGAAGGGGGCAAACGGCAAGTTTCCTGCGCCATTACCCAGGATTAGTGTCGGAAAAATAAAACAAGACCTTATCCGGGCTACTCCGACATATTTGGAAGTCAGGCCGGTAAGGATTTCCAGGACTTAGTCAGGGTCTTGGAAAAGAGATGGTGGCGGACGAGCCCTTTATGGGCCAACGGCAGCGCTCACATCCAGGAACGGGTTACTGGCTTCGGTGTAACCGACCCCACGTCCTAGGGGCACTCAAAATGGAAATGGTCCTCCAGGTTGGGGGTTGTGCCGCCGGGGTAACTGCCCGGCCATTTAAGAAAAAATTAAGTTACGAAGCATCAACAAGCTTCGGATATGGACGGATCTACTGTTGACAACCCACGCAAACGATTTAAGGACAATGAGCTTCGGAATTGCACGTGGAATGTTAGATCCCTTAATAGACCACGTGCAGCCGAGCAACTAGCGGAGGCCCTAGACTGCTGCAAAGCAGACATAACCGCCATCCAAGAAATGCGATGGGATGGGCCGGACAAAAAGAAGATGAAAAACTGCGACATCTACTACGGCAATTGCTATCAACGGCAAAAGCAGCGCTTATTTGGATGCGGATTTGTTGTCGGAGGCAGACTAAGACAAGAAGTCCTCAGCTTCCGGCATGTGAGCGAGCGCCCCGTAGCAATCCGCACCAAGGCTAAATTCGCCAACATTAGCCTTATATGCGCGCACGCCCCCACAGAGGAGAAAGACGACGACACCAAGGATGCCTTCTATGAACTCCTTAACAAGACCTACGAGCAATGCCCTAGCTATGACATTAAAAATGTCCTCGGTGAGTTTAATGCAAAGCTAGGAAGAGAGGGTATCTTTGGTGGAACAATCGGAAAATATAGCCTGCACAGCACCACCTCCGATAACGGATTCAGGCGAATCGGCTTTGCGGCGGGGCGAAACATTGTCGTATCTAGCATGCGACATACCCAAGGGGACTTGGAGAACTCCTGATCAATCAACAGTCAACCAGATTGATCACATTGCGATCGACACAAGACACTCCTCCAGTAATCTTGGGCCATCAGAGATGCCGCTTCTGATGAGCTGGGTTTCACTCCTCCACCACAACGAAGCCCCTGGTTCGATGATGAATGCCGGCCCGCACATGCAGCTAAGCAAGATGCGTATAACGCGGCGCTGCTTAGAAAGACAAGAGATGCTCATGAGCTCTATGCGCGGAAGAGAAGAGTCGAACACCGGCTTCTCAGGAGGAGGAAGAAAGAGAATGAGAAGCGCGCGATCAAGGAAATTGAGAGATGCTACTCCAGGAATGAGGTTCGGAAGTTTTACCAAAAGGTAAAAATAACATGCCACGGAAACAAGCACCGAACCGAAGCCTGTAGAGATGAACAAGGGAACATCGTAGTAGAATCGCAGTCGATGCTGAGGATTTGGAAAGACCGTTTCTGCAGACTGTATAACGGCGATGACGAACCAAACACCGCTGTCAGGCAGAGTCAACTGAATCAACCTTTCAACCTGGACGATAAAGACCAACAATTCCGTCCACCCGACCTGGATGAAGTGAAGATAGCTATATCGAAGCTTAAGTTCAACAAAGCTGCTGGAGCGGATGGCATGACTGCCGCGGCAGGCGATGACTTGGTAAGGAGCATACACCAACTCATCTGTAAAATATGGTCGGACGAAGGTATGCCCTATGAATGGAACCTCAGCATTGTTTGTCCGATTCTCAAGAAAGGAGACCCTCTGAACTGCGCCAACTACAGAGGCATCAGTCTCCTTAACATCGCATATAAGATCTTATCCGCCGTATTGTGTGAACGCCTGAAGCCGTTCGTCAACAACCTGATAGGTCTATATCAGAGTGGCTTCAGGCCAGGAAAGTCCACCATCGACCAGATATTCACACTACGGCATATCTTGGAGAAGACCCATGAGCTTCAGATCGATACCCACCACTTATTCATCGATTTTAAGGCCGCGTATGACAGCATCTATAGAGACGAGCTATATAGAGCAATGTCTAGTTTTGGCATCCCTGCCAAACTCGTCCGTCTGTGCAGGATGACGATGGAGAATTCACGCTGCTCCATCAAGGTCGGTAAAGATCTCACCGAGACCTTTGATGTCCAGAAAGGATTTAGACAAGGCGATGCGCTGTCATTCGATTTTTTCAACATCGTACTTGAAAGAATAGTGCAAAACTCACGAGCAAACACAAGAGGCACTATCTTTCAAAAGTCCGTTGAATTACTCGCATACGCCGATGATATGACGAAATTGGAAGAAAGCAGTGTAATGTCAGTGGCGCCTATGCGAGTATTGAGACGAAAGCGGGTCTTGGGGTCAACGAGGGCAAGACCAAGTATATGCTGTCAAGCAAAAAGGACAATCAACACCGACGACTCAGGCAGAAATTTACCCTCGACAGATATAACTTTTAGGTAGTTAAGGACTTTGTCTGCCTAGACTCCGCTATAAATACAGACAACGACACCAGCGCTGAGATCAAGCGAAGAATAACTCTTGCCAACCGCTGTTTCTTTGGGTTAAGCAGGCAATGGAGTAGCAAAGCCCTCTCTCGGGCAACAAAAGTCACCCTTTATAAGACTTTAATAATCCAAGTCCTGCTCTATGGCGCAGACGCATTGACATTATCAAAAATTAATGAGGGTGTTCTTGGTTGCTTCGAGAGAAAAATTCTTCGGCCGATCTCCGGTCCCGTCTGCATTGACGGTGAGTGGAGGAGGAGATACAACGACGAACTGTATGGACTGCACAACGACATGGACCTAGCCGGAAGAGTGAAGATCCAAAGACTCCCGAGGGACAGCGCAGTAGAGGAAGGCCAAGACTTTGATGCTTTTTTGACTATCATTTTGTATGCTGGAATGTGTATATCAAACAGCGAGCTTGCTAAGGAACTGTGGGGCCCAACACATGCTCCAATATATGAAGCCGCTTTATCGTAAAATCGTTTCACATCTACCACAAAGTTTATTCTCTTTGATAATGCTATAACAAGGCCGGAGAGCAAAACATTAGCAAAACTGCTGCTATTGATGATTTGTTGCTTATGCTACAGGCTAATTTGGCAGCAGCTTACAATTCGCACGATTCGATTCGTTTCACACAATACATTCCATCTAAGCCAGTCAAGTACGGAATAAAAGTATAGTAGTTGTGTGATCCGAAATGTATGATATTGCTCCATTGGCCTCAATCATAACATTCGATGAAATTAGTCCAGTCCAAAAATCGGACAAACGACTATTATTGTTGACGAGACAATTGGCAATTTCAAACATTGAAGAACGAGCCACCAATCTACGAGTAACGTGCTATCCCAAAATTCGAAATACTATGGAAGCACATTTGATGTTGTGGTAAGTTGAACTGAAAGCCACGTAAAAAAAAAACTGAAGTAACAACACCCACAACTGGTCCTGTTCCTTCGTTTGTACCACGTTCAAATCGGCTATCATGCCACTTATGTCGGGCGGAGTACAAAAGCCAGCGGAAAACCCGAGCGTATTGCTGTTGCTGCAATAATGCGGTTAATACTGAACACTCAGCACTTTTATATCGGTGCCAAACCTGCACTGCTGCAATAGCTACACAGACAAAATAAATATTTAATTAGTATAAAACCGTACATTTCTTGAAAAATTGTACTCAAATCCTTGTAGGTCCCTACGGACCTTGTTGCTAATATAACGCTATTGAAGCTGTTGCTGATCGGAGGGTTAAGAACAAATGCATAGCCGTTTTCCAAGAAGCGAAGATATTTCAGAAACTGGAAACTTTTCAATTCATACTGCAATCTGAGCCAACATTTTCTAAATCTAATGTAAAATCGGTTTTAGTAGATTGTTCAATAAGTTCTGCGGTTTTTTAGGGTTGAATCAATCAAATATTGTCCATCATCGTCTATCACTTTCTTTCAAGTTTCCAGGTGCTTTTAAACCTCATCTTCGGAATTGAATTGCTTCCGTCCAAATTGCTTTAGGGTGAGCGGAACAGATGGTGGTCAGAAGGCACAATGTCTGGAGAGCATGATGCGGCCGCTTAGTTTCTCAGTCAAATGAATTCAGCTTTTGTTTTGTCATCAAAACTGTATGTGGTTTGACGTCCAACTCTGGACGTTTTTCTTCTACTGCCTGCTTCGAAGTATCGAGCTGCGAGCAATGTTTAATGGCATTTATTGTCTGAATGCGTGGAAGCAGCTCGAAGTAAAGGACATCTCACCAATCCCACCAAACATTCAACATGACGTTTTTGGCTATCAAATATTTTTTACCGGCCGATTGCGGGTGACCTCTTACGCCGAATGTTGTTGTAAACTACCTGTTTCTCGTCTCCTGTTACCAATGTTTTCAGGAAAGCCTCAAGCGAGTTCCATCTCAACATAGATTTACACTGAGTTCGTGAGGAGTTCAGCTATCTACCTTTTTTGACATTCCAAGCCTTTTCCGTCTCTCATCATATTTGGTAGGTAGACGTCCAGACCTAACAGCATCATTATGGTCTGTATTTCCGGAATTAAAGCGTGTAAACCAACGCTGACATGTGTCGGCGCTTATAGCCGAATCTTCAAACACGCTGCAAATATCCTGTTCTGATTACTTCCTTGTTGCAAGCAAAGTATGAGCGAGAGAATACGAAATTCAACGTTGGAAGCCTAAACAGGACTGGGGTTGCCAGACCTTACAGGTAGTGCCTAATTGAGAGAATATCCGCTGAACTTTCACAATTCCAAAAGCCAAGAATGTAAGGAACAATGATCGTAACATCAAAGAGGTAGCCGAGCACATAGCAGTCCACCAGCCAGCACCGACAAATAACGCTTAGTACGATAACGAGTGCGTACTACGAAGAAAGGTGACAGAAAAAGCAAACCTGCAAGGGCTGAAGCGCAAAACAGGAGCAGAGATCGAAGAGTATTATGAAAAAGGCGTAAAAAAAATGTATGGCTCTAAGTAACTTGCCAGATCAAGGATATCAAAGAGTACTGCGACGGAAACAATTTCTGGGTATGTTTCAGGAAAGCTAGCAACTGGCTGCTGACCTCAAGCCCGGAAAGCAGGCTCGTCGGACCAGTAATAAAAAAAATCTTGTCGTCGAAACGTAGCAACTTGTGAATGTATTAAATAAGGACTGCCAAGTGCTACGAATAATTAACGACCACCAGGTAAAGAGAATGATAGAAGAAAACCTATTTGTTGTGAATGAAGAAACTATCAACTATGCCTACAAAGTTTCAACAAATTGGGCAACAAAAATAGAGTATCTGTCTGCTGGATACCAGGCCATGTGGACATCACTGGTAACGAGGGGGCGGACTCTCTAGCGAGAAAAGGGGCAGCAGAACCCTCCATAGTACCTGAACTATTCTGATTGATAGGAGAACACACCTTACGCGATGAATTCACTAAATCGGAAAAGGAGAAAAGGGCTAGAACCTTTCGGAATCTCCAAGGTCTGAAACAAGCCAAAAAACTCTTAGGAGATTACAATCTCAGAAGATTTAAAGCATGTTTCAGTCTTAGCAAAAATAACCTACACATCTTAATTGGTTTCTTAACGGGGCATTGCAAACTCAGAGAACACCTAAGGAAGAAAGGGATATCAGATGAAGGTTTCTGCAGATTCTGCAATGATTCTACAGAAACTCCAGAACACATACTGGAATCCTGCGGGGCACTTGGGAAAACACCAAATTCGAGGAAAGATTCGTAAAAGAAACTGATCTGGATGACGTGCTCTGAGTAGGTTTTTCCGTTCTTGGTGAATTAAGCTGTTAGGGGGCTCTGGAAAAGGGAGCAAACCTCTCCAAGGTATAAGAAGGAGGCACAATAGACCACAAGGTCGCAGTGTACTACACCCTATATATTATTATTATTATTATTATTACCGCTATTCTCAAATCCGACGGATCGGAGATTCCCTTCACTCGTTCGATTCACGTGAACGGATTCGTGCTATCATTAAATCCACCGGATGCACTATACTGTCAACATTACTATACTTCTCTCTTTTTCGAAATCAGCTGGTTCTCGATTTGACGTTTGATTGAAGGGATTTGAAAACTTTGAAATTTATGTTTTCGTTCCGAATTCTTTTTTATTAACAATAATGGATAGTATTGCTCCATTTCTTGATGATACTCGTACAGACGTGAACAAAAGAACAGTGTGATCATGTTTAAGGAGAACTGCTGGTTATACTCGTATTATGGATTTGCCAGATGCATCGTAAGTTTAACGCTCCTATTATATTATGGTTTATAACAAACGTCTTCTGTCTTAAGATTTATCAAAAATTTCCGACTCAACAAAGAAGCGTTTGCATATGTTCTGGATGTTTTAAAAGGAGAGCTACCGAAGAGTGCACAATCGTTTTCAATATATCCGCAACATCAATTAGCCGTATGCCGTCGAGTCTTTGCAGAAGGAAGTTACGAGTACCAACATGGTGCTGGTAAGGACTTTGACATCTGCATTGCGCAGACCACATTTTCAAAGATAATGGGCCGAGTGTTGGATATTTTGTAGTGTGAAATTCTTACTCACTAAAAACACGCCTCCCTTCTTATCGACTACAACCAAGTTACCTTATCAAGTAGTTTCAGTTTCAAATAACGTTAGCATGGGGCAGGTAGCTTTCCAGCAAAAGCACCTGCTAGTACCGCTTTTATATGCGGATAGGCCTTATCGCTCCAGATCGAATGGTCTCATTCTTTGTAATCGTTTGTCTCGTCCAGAATTTGGAGTATTTTATTATTACAATGACCATGAAGACGAATGCGGAGTTTGCGAGCAAAGTTCATTATTCCGTCCTCGACGGTAACTATTCCTAAGTCTCTGTGGATATCACTGTTTCTGATATACCATGGGGCGCTTACGATTTGTCTTAGAACTTTGTTTTGATAGCCTTGGAGAATATTTCGGTTGCTTGGTTTAGTACAACCCCAAAGTTGTATACCGTACGTCCAAACGGGTTTAAGCACTTGCTTATAGATGAGCAGTTTGTTATGTTAGCTTAACTTGGAATGTTTTCCTAGTAGCCATTACATTTGTCTGAATTTATTTTAGATTTTACCAAAGCCGTTTGTAGCTTTTCAGTAGCTAACTCAACTGAAGTATCTTTAGCTAGTATCGCCGTGTCATCCGCGAACGGGGCTACTATGGTACCTGATTCTTCCGGTATGTCTCGAGTATAGAGTAAAAACTATACCGGGCCAAGTACACTTCCTTGCGGAACTCCAGCAGCGATCTCTTTAAATTCCGAGTATTCGGTTCCATGTTTAACACGAAAATGTCTGTTTTCCATGTACGATTTCAGAATCGTATGCAGCTCCTTCGGAAGAACCTGACTTAGCTTAAAATTTAAGCCTTCATGCCATACCTTATCGAAGGCTTGAGACATGTCAAGTAACACGCTAGAACATATCTTTTTCCCCTCTAGGGCTTTCTCAATTTCATTCGTAATTCTAAAAACCTGGTCAATTGTGGAGTGCTTAGTTCTAAAACCGAATTGATGATCAGGAATTAGACGCCTCTCTTCAATGAACGGTTGCAAGCGCTTCAATAGGAGTTTTTCAAATATTTTAGATATTATCGGCAGAAGCGATATCGGTCTGTAGGACTTTTTTTCATTTAGAGATTTGCCTGGTTTCGGGACCATTATAACTTCGGCAACTTTCCATTGGCTTGGAACGTTCAATAATTTAATTAGCGCGGCATTTATAAGTTGGAGCAGTTTAATGCCATGGTGATTACATACATATTTATCTTTATCAGATTTGCGACGAAAAATTAAGGATACGCTACATAGACGCACGATTTCCCGGATCCAATCACGATTCATTTATTTGAAATAATGGCAGTGCCTCCGCATATTTCGCTCAGGAATATGAAAGAGGATACCGAAATACTAGGCTCTTAGGCAAGTATCATCGTTACTTTCAGTTAGTTGTTACTCCTAATCGTATCCCCTTCAGTCATGGCTTTTAACTCCATTCCCGGCTCGGTAAATTTACATTCACGAGAAAGCACTCAAAAGGTAGAAACACCATGGAAAGAACGATAGGAGTTTTAAAAAATAGATTTCGCTGTCTGATGTCCGCAAGAACTCTGCATCTCAAATAGTGAATGTGTTCTGCACACTCCACAACATTTGTATGATTTACAATAATTTGTGGAAAAAAAATGAAAAATAAGCAAAAAATGGCAGTGGACAAAAAAAAAAGCTATATTGACGGATTTCATGAGTGATGACCACGATTTTGCTAGAGGAATTTTAAAAACAGCGCAAGGTAGACAAAATAGGAGTTTTCTATGAGGACCGGCTATCTAAATTAAACATTAATTTATTAACTCCCACTGGCTAAGAGACTCAATGTTGCATAAAGCTGCAAAGCTGATGGTCCTCATGTGCTTCTTATTTTTTCTGGAAGTTTTGTAGAGTTACGAATCATAAGTTTAGTTTTAAATGCATTTTATTTTACTTATCATTACTTCTTACATTCTAACAGAAAATGCTTAAATGCTAGCTTACAATCTTATACTAACTTACTGGCCCCACACAGGCACTCTAAGCTACTCTAAATTCCTATATATCTATGTCTTTCGACTTCATTTACATTTTTTTTATGATATTTATTTTCTATACTTAAGGCTTACTTAGTATATACCTTTATATATACTAATATATACATATCTTTCTTAAATGCTAACCTAAACCTATGTAAGCTGGCCATCGCTATTTACAGAGCAAATACATTGGTCAGCTCTGCCTCATTAGTGAGGCTGGTCCGTAATTGACGGAAACGACGACGAAACATCTTCCCCATCATTCAACCACCAGGAATGCTGGTGCTGCCGAACGACATCCCTCTTATCGCGATTCCCCACTGCCCTACTGAGCCTGAGACGATCCACCCTGCCGTGTGCGACGTCTCTGTTGTAGTTGAGTCGCCTGTCCCCAGCTGTCCGAGAGACATGGAAGATTAACGGGACCGCTGATCTATCTTGGATCAACCCTATCTGATCAGAGGAATGCTTCCGGTGGAACGAAGCCGTTAGACCGCACACTCTCATGATAAAGGTAATTGGGGTAGTAAGCCCCAGATATCAGGTTTATTCGTCGAGGCCATTGCTCTTGCAATGTGACTTCGGGTCAGCTTAATTACGAAGTTGTCCACTCGTATTAGGTTCGCCCTGTTGTATAGGACCTCATTAGGATACAAATTTTTGTACTCCGACTCTGGTGTTCTGTACAAGCGAAGACAAGCCCTAAGGCAAGCCCTCTCAAACACCCGAATCTTTTCCATTAAGCTTGCTCGTACATTGAACCACACTGGACACCCAAATACCACCATGGGCCTGATAAGGGCCCTCGCATCCGTTTGGCTGCTATAAAACAGTCTCTCTTGAGGGCAAAAGCGCCTTTAGCTCTGGCTAGAGCAGCATCTATAGTTTTGTTAAAATACAGAAACTGATCTAGCCAGATCCCAAGGTATCTGACTACATTTAGACAGGCAAGAGGCTGTCCGTGTTGTCCAATGATCGAGAACTTTCGCCAATTTTTTCTGGTATCCCTAGAGGCTCCAGACAACGGCGTCCTAAAAAGAATTGTTTCCGACTCCTGAAAGTTGATTTTCAACTTCCAGTCATCGCAAAATCGTCTTATCTTATCGAAATCACGCTGTAAGAGAGTATTAATGACCTTGATTTTTGGACCTGTTCTGTACGCTATCAAGTCATCTGCGTACGCAATAGTATGGAGAAGTGAACCTATCAAGTCGCTTGTATAAATGTTGAATAGGATCGGCGAATTGACGGCGCCTTGCTGAAGACCATTTTTAATTTGAAATATTCCAACAGAAGTCACATCACTATTTTTCACGATGAACTGTCTGTTGGTTAGCATATTATAAAGAATGTACAAGAGTGGTTTACTGATCCCCATACCAGCCAGCTTGTAGAAAAGACCTTCTAACCATACAGTGTCGAAAGCCTTCTCCAAGTCAACTAGGCAGGCACCAGTACACTGTTTTTTGCCTTTATTCCATTGGATATCGGACACCAGTTTAGACGCGGCATGTGAGATAGCATGTCCTGCCTTAAAACCGAATTGATTATCCGGAACTATATGTTTGTCCTCAACCCACCTAGTCAGAGCTCTATTGATTACTTTTTCGAAAACCTTACTGATATCCGGAAGGAGACTTATCGACCGTAGATTCGCCGGATTGGATATATCCTTTCCCTTTTTAGGGATAGCTTGAACCACCGCCGTTTTCCAATGCGCTGGATAATGTGCATTATTCATTGCATTATTAAACAGGGTGGTATAAATGTCCACCGCTTCTAGAGGAAGATGTCGAAGCACGATGTTCGGAATACCATCAGTCCCCACTGATTTCTTACTTCTGATTGTGGATCCTCGATCACAAAGAAGTCGTCATCATCAGCGGCCTCATTTGTATCAAAGCATGCTATTGTTAGTAACCGTTCGTTGTCTGTAGTCCGGGCTATTTTAAGACACTGAAGGTCGTTTTGATTTTTTTCTCCGAAATAGTTTATTTATTTGCCGGAACATATTCGGGTTGCTGGTGTTTACAGCCCGTACCTTATTGTTCCAATACAAACTTACAGCTATTCTGTAATTTTCTTTGATTAATGTTTGAATATTTTCTGTCTTGTCTGTCTGTAAACTGTCTGTATAAGTTTTTAAGTCTTGTCAGAAGTCTACTTTTCTGTCGGTGCAGTGCGTCAATAGTAGGATTGCGGAACAGATCTTCGTTAGTCGTTTGTTTATACCGCAGTATTGTAGTGTCCATAAGGAAACATTCTTTATTAACTCTAAACTGTCCCACAAAATTAAAAAAAAACGGCATTAAGTTTTTCAATGTCATCAACCAATGTCATTCATTTATTTCTGATTTCTACCGCTTTACTTAACTCCAATTGATTACTATTATCTCTTAAAGCTCTTCTATTGATTTCGAAATTCGAGGCTTCCACACCTTCGCTTTCCGAATCAAAAAATATCATCAATTGAAGAACATCTATTTGAGATTTGACAGTTCATTTCTAAGTTCACAATGAATTTTTTAAGCAGAAGTCACAATGAAACTCGTTTCAAGTTACGTGCTACCGAAATTTATTTGTTTCGAGTTGACTGACGATCAAAACTCCTCGATTGTATTGTAAAGTGATAATATAGTTTTAGTGTCTTTTTTCGAGGAGTTCGTATGTTGTTATTTTCCAATTCTTCGCAATTGCTGACTCTTTCACAACGACTTGTGTCTAGTGTCTCAACCGGCGGGGCAAATATAGCTTCATTTGGAACACCAAATGATAAGGCGTTGTCTATGCCCTCAACCGACTCGTTCAACACTACTAGTTCATCAGGTGTGAAGCAAATACGTTTATTTGGCCCACCTCCTGTTGCACTAAATTCCCTTTTATTCTGGCTTACAGTCCGTTTGATAAGATCGTACACGAGAAAACTCAAAGAAGAACTTATAATATTAATAAAAAATCAATTGTACTGTTTTATTTTGTTTATTTACTTGAATGCTTTTCAATTAATGTGTTGTTGGGTGCGTTTAAGTTATTTGTAAACATGAACAAATTGTTTGGAAATTTCAAGTAAAGATCATACTTGACGCTAGCGATCTTTTTAATATTGTAAGCGGTGAAAGCTTGGAACCAAAGGAAGATGGAAAAAGGCGGAGTGGCAACGGCTGAAAAAGAGGGCGCAAAGAATCATCGTCATGAGTGTAGGGCCAAAAGTATTGACGCATATGCTAAATTGCACTAATTCCCGCCAGATGTGGCAGAAGCTGGAAGCGGTGTACGAGCAAAAGGCGCAGACCAACATACAATATCTCCAGCAAAAGTTATACAGCTTCAAGAGAGATCCGGGAGATGACCTGGCTACTACAATATCAAAGCTGGAATCCTTGGTTCAGCAGCTGAAAGATTGCGGTGAGGCTATTTCCAATTCAATGTTAATGACTAGAATTTAAATGACCCTTCCATCCGAACTCAATCATTTTTACTCCGCTTGGGAATCGACGCCAAAGAAGGACAGGACAATTGAAAATCTAACGGCCCGTTTTCTCATCAAAATTTAGTTTGCGTGAAAAATTTTCTTGAAGGACAATCAATAGACTTTGTTGACACTGAAAAGGTAAAGCGCGATGTATTTTTTAAACCTTTTGTCTCTTCCAGCCAAGAAACAAGCTTAATAGTTGATAACGTAGTAGGTGTGCATGATGGAAAAACAGGCGCTCTTCTAGCCAATGATGTTAGCAAAGGTGAAGACCCGGAAATGTCGATTTCTAATTCAATCCTTGGTTCAAACAATCAGCAATCGGACGATGAATTGCAAGAAGAAGGCACCAACAAAGAATCGATTAAAAGTCGACTGAGAAGCGCTAATAGTGGCAACCAGAAATCGATGATGGCCTTTCTGGATCTACATGCATTTGTAGCTGAGAAACAAGAACCTGCTACTTTCAACGAAGCACTCCAGTCGAATGCGAATGATGCTAACAAGTGGAAACAAGCTATGGCTGAGGAGATAGGAGCATTACTTAAAAACCATACTTGGGACTTTATGAAACTGCCTCAAAATGCTTCAGTAATCGATAATCACTGGATATTTAAGATCAAGGACGCGGTGAGCAATGAACCCAAGAGATATCGTTCCAGATTAGTTGTTAAAGGTTATACACAAAAATATGATATCGATTATAAAGAGACTTTCAGTCCGGTCGCCAAGTTTAGTTCAATTAGGTCAATTTTTGCAATAGCCTCCCACAAGAAAATGTGCATGAAGCAGTTCAATATTAAAACTGCCTTTTTGTATGGTGATGCACAAGAGGAATTGTATATGGTGCAACCAAAAGGCTTTGAGGATGGAAGTGATAAAGTATGCAGACTGAGAAGAAGCTTGTATGGACTGAAACAAGCACCAAGATGCTGGAATTAAAGGTTCTCAGAATTTATTCGTTCATTTAATTTAAAACCAACGGATGCAGATCCATGCGTGTTTTTTCGCGAAAATATCATAGTGGCAATCTATGTCGATGATGGCTTAGTTGCAGGTGTTTGTCAGGAGGATATAGTAAACCTTATCCAGCATTTAAAGAGTTCGTTAGAAGTTAAAATATATGAGGCGCGTTGTTTTTTGGGATTGGAAATCAATCAAAGGATAGACGGATCAATCTTAGTTTCGCAGTCTAGCTACGCTGAAAGAATTGTGGCGAAGTTCAACATGATTGATGCACATTCAGTCGCAACTCCAATAGATGTTTCGATGCTAAAAGGTGAGGTTCAAGACAATTCGTCGGAAGATGTCGAATTTCCATACCGTGAGGCAGTTGGCAGTCTCATGTATTTGGCAATCGGAAGCAAGCCGGACATATCATTTGCTCTTGAAATTGCAAGCCGCCATCCAGAGAATCCATCCGGGTAACATGTGAAAATCGTCAAAGGGGTCATAAGATACCCTCAAAGGGACAATCAATTACGGTTTGATTTTTTCACATAATTCAAAATTAAATTTGAGTTGTTTCAGTGACGCAGACTTCGGTGGGGATCCTAACACTCGGCGGTCGACCAGTGGATGTGTAATTTTGCTTGCTCAAGTTCCGATATCTTGGGCTTCACAACGACAATCGTGTGTCGCGCTCTCTACTATGGAAGCGGAATACATGGCAGGTGCGTTGGCGGTCAAAGAATTGCTGTAGTTGAAACTATTGCTAAGGGATTTGCTTACGGCTGGTTGTCCTCAACCTCATCTTAACATCGATAACCAGAGTGCCATGAAACTAATTCGAAACCCTTAATGTCACAAACGCAGCAAACATGTTGAAATCAAATACCATTTTCTGCGAGAAAAATTTTTAGAAAACGCTTTTGAATTAAATTATGTACCCACAGAAAGCCAGCTAGTAGAGATTTTAACAAAACCTTTACCTAAGACTAAATTTGAATTTTTTCGTACGAAAATTGGAATTGTATATCTAAAGTAATAATCTTCAATGTATTTTATGTTAAACAAGTTTTGGAGTTACACTGAGGAGCAAAACTGTAACATCATGTTACAATTCCCTTTTCAACTCCTCATATATTTTTAATTTTTATCAAAACTGTGAAATAGCTATGTCTTATTCCTTGTACATTAATATTCTCTCTCCATAACTGTTTTGAAGGGGATACAACAAAAACAACAAAATTGGTAAGTCAAAATATAAACAAAGTCAAATGTTACAGTTTTGCACTTCATATTTTTGTTCATTTTATAAATTTAAATTTAAATTTTTAGTATGATGTCCAATAACCTTTGGAATTTTTTAACTCCCCAATTCTCGTTGGTAAACTTCTTGTATAGTTTTGAACTAACTCTGCTGGAATTGCCTCCCATACATGTTTAGTGCGTTCCCGCAGCTCATTAACTCCTTTTGGTGGATATGGGTATTTTGCTAGTTGCACTTTACCGTAGCTCCACAAATTCTCAATAGGATTCATGTCTGGAGATTGTGGGGGCCGCGCTAAAATGTTGAATTTTTGCCTCTGGATCCAAGTTTGTACGATATGTGCGGTGTGTTTGGGGCCATTATCTTCCTGAAAAAAAGAAAAACTTTTTCAGGAGCAATACTCATTTTATTTACAACACCTGGCAGATTTTGTTGCAAAATTGTCAGATATTGCTCTTTGCGCATTATACCGTCAATTCGTACCAAGGGACCCACACCATTTTTCGAAATGCTGCCCCAAACCATTATTGAACCACTACCATGCTTCACTATTTGCTGCGCTTGATGTGGTTCTATAATGTTGAGGTCCCTTGTCCAATACCAACCAATCGGACTGAAATCTGTTAATTTTGGTCTCGTCAGACCAAATAACCTAAAAATTATCATATTAACTATCATAAAATATCTACTCGTATGTTACATATGTGTAAAATATACTGACCGAACCCCAATCCGTAATTGTCCAATGCTTGTACGTTGCAACGACGGATTCCGGGGGCGGGCAAAATGAAGTTTCCAAAATATTTTCATAAACGTCGGTTTGCAAGTTGGAACGTCGGATCGATGACCTCAAAAAGTTTAGAACTGGAAGCGATTATGCGTCGCAGAACTCTACAAATCCTGTGCGTACAGGAAACGAAGTGGTGTAATACAGGAAATAAAGCGCGTTTTCTAGATCTAAAAACTAAGGCATTTTGCAGCGGATCTTCTAAACAACATCGTTGGTATCTTGAAAATAAGCGACCGCTTGATGAGTGTTAAACTCGTCATACACAATGAAACGTGGAACATTGTTAGCGCGTACGCTCCACAAAATGGATGCGACCAATCGGAAAAAGATACATTTTGGTCAGAGGTCGGTAATTTGCTTAGAAATATACCTATCGATGAGATGCTCTTCGTAGGCGGAGATTTAAATGGCCACGTCGGAGAAACAAATGTTGATTATGAAGACTGCCACGGCGGTAAAGGCTTTGGAACCAGAAATTCAGCTGGCGAAGACATCCTTGTAGCGTGTAGGGCTAACGGCTTAACCATCTTTAATACAATGTTTATTAAACATCAACGACATCTTATCACATATAGCAGCGGAGGCCACGAAACGCAAATAGATTATCACCTGTGCAAAATGTCGATGAGAAACCGTGTTAAGGACTGTAAAGTAATACTTGGAGAATCGCTAGTAAGCCAACATCGAAAACACGGGCATCGTTTGGAAACCCAAAAATCCGGTGGTATAATCTATCGAAGGAACGAAGCGCAAGATTTTGTCGCACTGGCTAAAGAAGTACTTCAAAATATAAACGGTATCGCAGACTCACTTAGCCCGCAAGAAATGTGGAACAGCATGCACGAGGAATGCATAACACTCGCAAAGTCCCATCTGGGGACTATATCGAAATACCATTACGTCGGCAAAGAAACATGGTGGTGGAATGACGAAACCAAACGAGCTGTGGCCGACAAGAAGAGTGCATTCCAAGCGTGGAAAAAATGCGATCGGAGCGACGATATCGAAAAAGCTCGACTGGCTCTTGAATACGAGCGCCTTAAAAAGATCGCAAAGAAAGTCCTGGCTCGAACTCGAGCGGCAGAAGCGGAAAACCTGTACCAGAAGTTGGAACAAATATCCTCACGATCGGCAGATAGAAGACAAGCTATCCAGGAAGTTCAAACGTCGTACAACACTAAAATGCCAAATATTTTTAAGCTTGCTGCACAGAGGAGAAAAAATTCAATGGAAATAACCTCGCCGAAATACATCAAAAACGCAGACGGTCGCTTACTAACACATGAAACGGAAATTTGTGATCGGTGGCTTGAATACTGCAAGGAGTTGCTTAACAAACAGTTTCCACGTGATATCCTGCCGACAGCTGGTCTATTCGAGGAGGAAGTTTCGGACTTTTCAATCGAAGAAATAAGTATAGTGGCGGGACCAGACAGCATTCCATCAGAGTTTTGGTCGAAGATGGAGAGGATCGGCAGCGTTTGGCTATCGAAACTTTTAAATAAATTAAAATGTGGACAACCTATGCCGAATCAATGGAGAAGTAGCTTCTTGGTTACATTATACAAAGAAAAAGGCGACACTCGAGAATGCAACAACTACCGTTCAATCAAGCTGATGTCACACACAATGAAAAACGTCGAAAGAGTCTTAAACGAACGTCTTCGGCAAATAATAAAGCTCGATAATAGCCAGTGTGGATTTGTTCAAGGAAGATCGACGGTGGACGCTATCCAAAGCCTACGAATAATAATGGAAAAGCACCGAGATTCGTCTAAGGATTTACACATGGTATTTATCGACCTCGAGAAAGCATTCGATCGAGTGCCTAGGGATCTCATATGGGCCGCTCTGAGGTCTCAAAACGTACCGGAAACGTATGTTAGAATATTACAAGACATGTACGGAAACGTGAAAACTGCGGTTAAAAGCTCTGCCGGACTAACGAGGGAATTTCCAGTTAATCTCGGAGTGCATCAAGGAAGCGTACTTAGCCCTTTCCTTTTTAACGTAGTATTCGACTATCTTTTAAAAGACTGCATGCGCGAAGCAAATGTAACGCCAATTCTCTTCGCTGACGACGCAGTTATACTTAGCGATAACGTCGAAGATTTACAGAACGCCTTAGATTCATGGAGAAATGCGCTAGGGAGAAACGGGTTTAAAATAAGTCGTTCAAAGACGGAGCATTTGACGTGCCCATTTGCGCATCCGTTGCGACCTGTTCCGGATATAATGTTAGACGGAATAGTTCTTCCGAAAAGCACTATCTTTAAGTACTTAGGATCAATCGTTAACAAGGAAGCGAAATGTGACGACGACGTTAACCACAGAGTGAGTGTGGGATGGATGAAATGGCGGGAAAATTCGGGAATATTTTGCGACCGAAAATTTCCACTTAAATTAAAGGGGAAACTCTACACCACGGTTGTTAGATCACCTCTTATGTACGGCTCACAGTGCTGGACAATGTACGAAGCGTTTAAAAACAAAATGACGGCAGCGGAAATAAAAATGTTAAGGATGTCTAGTGGAGTCACTAAACGCGATTGCATTAGATCTACGCGTGTAAGAGGAAGTCTACGTATAAAGAATTCGGTAACCGAACAGCTTGAGGCGAATAGAATAAGCTGGTATTGCCACGTTCAAAGAAGATCTGCGGAAAATCCGGTTAAAAAGGCACTATCAACTACGGTCACTCCAACTGTAAGAAAACGATGTCGGAAAAAGAATTCCTGGATTTCTCAGATGGCAAATGCGCAGCAACGCCTGGGGCTAACCACTGAAGCGATCCAGGACCGAGCATTATGTAGACGCGTTCTGCGTTCTGCGACATTAGCCAACCCCATAAGCGGAGCAGCAGCGATGCAGTAAAAATGGGAAACTCGTTACGCATCCTCTGAACTGTCACGTGGCTTATATTATATTTCTTAGCCACATTTCTTAAAGATTCACCCTGCAGAAGCAATTTTAAAATTTGATTTTTCTTTTCCACTTTCCTTATCATAAATGCACCTATAATCACTTAACGAACTTATCACAATAAAATATCAGTTTCAAGGTTACAAAAAAAGAAATGAAATATAACGGTTTCAACTAATATTGGAGAATGTAAACTAATGCATTCATACAAACACCAATTTTGAGAGTGAGTGCAAAACTGTAACATTTGACTTTGTTTATATTTTGACTTACCAATTTCGTTGTTGTTGTTATATCCCCTTCAAAACAGTTATGGAGAGAGAATATTAATGTACAAAGAATAAGTCATAGCTATTTCACAGTTTTGATGAAAATTAAAAATATATGAGGAGTTGAAAAGGGAATTGTAACATGATGTTACAGTTTTGCTCCTCAGTGTATTTGGATTAATAGATAATTAAAGTTTTTTTTTGAATACGGATAAAAAAAAAATGTTTGTACACTTTTTGATTCCTACTGTAGATCTTACTGCACTTTATCATATTGTTAACTCTATTTTGACATTGCATTCAATAAACTTTTTAATCCTTCTTTGACGTTCGTTCAGTCGTTTTCTTCAACATGTTAAATAATGCTAATTACAATAAATTTAACTTACATCTTTACTAGCAAACTACGCAACTTATACGAATGCGCAACGATTTTGATGCGGATCTGTTTGTATGGAGTGACTCGATTCGATCGGATTTAAGAATGCAGTGAATCTCAATTCACATTACCGACATTCGGACGATTCACTTCGAACGGATTTCGAAATAGCAAATTTTCGATTTCGGTGGACGATGCCCCCCGGTGGATTTGGGAATAGAGGTGATTATAATGAGGTATCGAAAGACCTCTTAGTTGAAATGTTGGGACCCAACCATTAAAGATGGCATCTGAGAATGAAAGCAAGTGTTAGATCGTTTCTGCCTTCAAAACACTAAGAATCGCCGGATTTGTTCATCTCCTAGGTGAAACAGTGACAACGAACAGAGTTCTCATAAGAATGCCATTTCCTTCTCAAAAATGTGAAAGTTTTAAGTCTTACAAGTTTCAAGTTATAGAACAGAAGTTACACCGATTAAGGTCTTTGCCAAGCTGTCCATAAATGTTAAGGTCAAAAAGAAATCCCACGGTTGTACATATTTGAACTAACTCAACAACAACAATGGCAATGAATTGACCTCTTATTCAAAACCACTTGCCGCTCTACGAGTATTTACAAAAGAATTGTAACTAAAAAGTCGCACAGTGTCATTTATGTACGACTTTGCCCTCTGATCCCTATTGTTTAGTTTTCTAAGCACACTGCGGTCACTTAAGAACAACTGTAAGTATCATTCTTAAGTGTATCGTTGACACGTGTCCTGGAACAATATGTTTGCGGACGAACCGATTAATTTTCAGTCACGTGCTACGGCTACCGTCAATCTGCCGTAACGTATCATATTATGCCTATCCCACCCCCCGATAAATAAAACAAATTGCATTATCCTTTGAAAGTATTATCGATGGCGTTTTACAGATTTTTTTTATTTTATTCTTTTTCATATGTCATATCCTGAATTGGATTTTTGTTTTTTTTTTTTGTTGAACAGTCTCCCCCAATCATTTTCCTGTTGAGTAGTATTTGAAACGTCAAGACTTTGTCAAATCTGATGATTAATGCGTGGAGGCTGAAGGGCTGCTTGATATTTGTTTTTTTCTTTCTTTTCCAAGCAGAACCTGATGATTTAGTCTCGTGGCATAAACATGACATCTAGCAACGCGTAAAGTTGTTGCCATGAGCACGATTTTTGTAAATTTGAATGGATTTCCATTGAGCGGAAAATGGATTTTTGCATCGAATAAAAAAAAAACCAAACGAAAAATGACGAGATTGACTTATCCCAGGGGACGAAATACGAGTAGAATTGAAGATTTTTGATTTTTTTTTGTTCTTCGATAAAAATAAAAGCGCTTTGGTGTCCTTTAATGAGAATTGACCGCACAATGTGATGACGATTTTTCATTTGATTACACAAGACCAAAAGGATACTTTAAATTGGTTTTATTTTTAATTTTGTGTTTTTTTTTTTATAAAACTTAACCAAGTGCAATATGACAATAACGATTTATGTTACAACTTTCTACAAGGTTCAAACAGATTTATCACTTTTTTCTTTTGATGGCTGGTAAACCACTGTCAAATTCGGATGTGGTGAGAGCCCTGGAGTTGGTCATTAATTTTTGGAGCCTGTTTGGCATTGATGCAGTGACGGTGGTGGCATATAGACGCTTTTTCGCCTTCTTATCTTCTTTGATTTTTTCGGGGTTCCTAGATACATAAAAAAAAAGTGTAATGTAGTGAAGTGATTAGAAGACAATTGTTTCAGCAGAAGCCTTACCTCTCGGTATATGTCAGTCGGTTTGTTGGTGGTGGAGCCTTAGGTACGGAGTGTTTCTTTGTGAAGGACTTTGGTTCGTCCTTTAGTCCGAAACTTTTAGCAAAATGACCCATGTGAGCTACCTTGATGTTGAAAATCGGTTTCAGTTGTTTCGGGAACGTCGAGTAGAACTTCATCCACGAAACAAATGCTAGAAATAAACAATATACAAATTTTTAATTAATAACAGTGTCAGAAGGAAGTGCCCTTGTACGAGGAAATATGTTTCAAAAATTTACATAATTAGAAAATTCAAAGGACAGAACTGCGACCATCAATAGGCAGACTTGGCTGTTTCGACAGACTCGAGAGTAAAGAATTAAACTGAAAATTGTTGTTAAAGAATGTGATATGACGTTAACCGTGGTGCTCGTACCTTTGCCTTTTACTTTTTAAATTAACTTTCTTTGTTTCTTTCATTAATACTTACATTCTAGACAAAAATACAGAAGTCTAATTGACAATGACAATTGCTTATCCTAGCTTATTTGCTCTGAACGAGCGCTCTTTTTCTTTTTTAAGTGGCGCTTCCGTCTGGGGTGGACCTGGGCGTCAACAAGCGTTTCCAGCCAGTTCGATCCCTGGCTAGCTGCCTCCAGTTTCGCATGCTAAGTTGGCTGAGGTCCCCTTCCACTTGCGTGCGCCACCTAAGTCTTGGCCTTCCTCTACTGCGCTGTCCCTCGGGAGCGGATTCGAAGACTTTTCGGACCGGAGCATTGGTGTCCATACGCTCTACATGACCTAGCCATCTCAGTCTTTAGATCTTCACTCCTCTAGTTAGGTCGATGTCGCTGTACAGTCCGTAAAGTTCATTGTTGTACCTTCTCCTCCACTCACCGTCAATGCAGACGGGACCAAAGATCGCCCGAAGAATTTTTCTCTCGAAGCAACCAAGAACACCTTCATTCGTTTTTGTTAATATCCATGCCTATGCGCCATAGAGTAGGACCGGGATTATTAAGGTCTTATAAAGGTTGACTTGCCACTCAAGTGCCTTCTTAGCCGAAACGAAACAGCGGTTGGCAAGAGTTATTCTCCGCTTGATCTCAGCGCTGGTGTCGTTGTCTGTATTTATAGCGGACCATAGGTAGACAAAGTCCTTAACTACGTCGAAATTATATCTGACGAGGGTGACGTTCTGCCCGAGACGTTGGGTTTGGTCGTCCTTTTTGCTTGACTGCATATACTTGGTCTTGCCCTCGTTGACCCCTAGACCCGCTTTCGTCTCAATACTCGCATAGGCGCCACTAACATTACACTGCTTTCTTCCAATTTCGTCATACCATCGGCATATGCGAGTAATTCAACGGACTTTGGGAAGATTGTGCCTCTTGTGTTTGCGCGTGAGTTCTGGACTATGCTTTCGAGAATGATGTTAAAGAAATCGCATGACAGCACATCGCCTTGTCTTAATCCTTTCTGGACATCAAATGCCTTGGTGAGATCTTTGCCGACCTTGATGGAGCAGCGTGCATTCTCCATTGTCATTCTGCACACACGGACGAGTTTGGCAGGGATGCCGAAACTAGACATTGCTTTGTATAGCTCGTCTCTATAGATGTTGTCATACGCGGTCTTAGAATCGATGAAAAGTTGGTGTGTATCGATCTGAAGCTCATGGGTCTTCTTCAAGATCTGCCGTAGTGTGAATATTTGGTCGACGGTGGACTTTCCTGGCCTGAAGCCATACTGATATGGACCTATCAGGTTGTTGACGAACAGCTTCAGGCGTTCACACAATACGGCGGATAAGATCTTGAATGCGATGTTAATGAGACTGATGCCTCTGTAGTTAGCGCAGTTTAGAGGTTCTCCTATTTTGAGAAACGGACAAACAATGCTGAGGTTCCAACAATGCTGAGGGACGAAAGTATGTCCGACCATATTTTGCAGATGAGTTGGAGTATGGTCCTTACCAAACCATCGCCTGCCACTTTGAAGAGCTCGGCAGCCAGGCCGTCCGCTCCTGCAGCTTTGTTGGAATTAAGCTTCGATATTGCTATCTTCACTTTATCCAGGTCGGGTGGACGGAATTGTTGGTCATCATCGTCTAGGTTGAAAGGTTGATTCGGTTGATTCTGCCTGACAGCGGTATTTGGTTCGTCATCGCCGTTATACAGTCTGCAGAAATGATCTTTCCAAATCCTCAGCATCGACTGCGATTCTTCTACGATGTTCCCTTGTTCATCTCTGCAGGCTTCGGTTCGGGGTTTGTTTCCGTAGCATGTTATTTTTACCTTTTGGTAAAACTTCCAAATCTCATTCCTGGAGTAGCATCTATTAATTTCTTCGACCATGCGCTTCTCATGCTCTTTCTTCTTCCTCCTGAGAAGCCGGTGTTCGTCTCTCCTCTTCTGCTCATAGAGTTCATGAGCATCTCTGGTCTTTCTAAGCAGCACCGCGTTATATGCATCTTGCTTAGCTGCATGTGCTTACCGGCATTCATCATCGAACCAGGGGTTTCGTTGTGGTGGACGAGTGAAAACCAGCACATCAGAAGCGGCATCTCTGATGGCGTTTTGGCAGTGTTTCTCTTAAGAGATTAAGAGGCACTCGATCGGAAAAGGACTTGGCGATCTCTTGCGATTGCAGCCGTCTGACGTCGAATTTCCTCACAGCATTAGCTTGTCTTGGCGTAGTTTGGGATATCCGTAGCCGTACTTTGGCTGCAACAAGGTAATGGTCCGAGTCGATGTTGGCACCTCGGAACGTACGGACCCCAAGATTACTGGAGGAGTGTCTTGTGTCGATCGCAATGTGATCAATCTGGTTGACTGTTGATTGATCAGGAGTTCTCCAAGTCCCCTTGGGTATGTCGCGTGATAGATACGACAATGTTTCGCCCCGCCGCAAAGCCGATTAGTCGAATCCGTTATCGGAGGTGGTGTTGTGCAGGCTATATTTCCCGATTGTTCCACCAAAGATACCCTCTCTTCCTAGCTTTGCATTAAACTCACCGAGGACGATTTTAATGTCATAGCTAGGGCATTGCTCGTAGGTCTTGTTAAGGAGCTCATAGAAGGCATCCTTACCGTCGTCGTCTTTCTCCTCTGTGAGGGCATGCGCGCATATAAGGCTAATGTTGGCGAATTGAGCCTTGATGCGGATTGGTACGAGGAGCTCGCTCAAAAGCCTCTTGTGTTAGTCTGGCTCCGATAACAAATCCGCATTCAAATAAGCACTGCTTTTTCCGTCGATAGCAATAGCCGTAGTAGATGTCGCAGTTTTTCATCCTCTTTTTGTCCGGGCCCCCGCTAGTTGTTCGGCTGCATGTGGTCTATTAAGGGATCTAACATTCCACGTGCATATCCGAAGCTCATTGTGCCTAAATCGTGGGTTGTCAACAGTAGATCCGTCCATATCCGAGGCTTGTTGATGCATCGTAACTTATGTTTTCTTTAAATGGCCGGGCAGTTACCCCGGCGGAACAACCACCCACCTGGAAGACCAGTTCCATTTTTAATGCCCCTAGGACGAGGGGTCGGCTACACCGAAGCCAGTAACCCGTTCCGAGATGTGAGCGCTGCCGTTGACCTATATACGGCTCGTCCGCCACCATCTCTTTTCCAAGACCGTGACTAAGCCTTGGAAATCCTTACCGACCTGAGCTCCAAATATGTCGGAGAAGCCCGGTTAAGGTCTTGATTTGTTTTTCCGACAGTAATCCTGGTTTATGGCGCAGGTAACCATGTGTCCCCTTCACTTCGCAATCTCCAGTCAGATTCCCAGATGACGCCACGAGCGCTCTAAACTTAACAATTACAATCAGATTTCCATTTCGACGTTAAAACTATCTTCTATCTATTTTCTTGAAATAATGGTGCGAAAGGCACTAGGCCCTCCAATTACTTGCAAACGTTGATGATGCTGACATAATCGGGAGAAAAAAAGCGTGATTTTAGTGGCGCTTTCGCGGATATTGAGACGGAAGTGGCGAAAATGGATTTAAAGGCAAGACCAAGTTTATGCTGTCAGTCTGAAAGGACACTGAACACCGACGTCAGAACGCCACGCTCGACAGATATAATTTTCAGGTAGTCAAGGACTTTGTCTACCTTGGCTCCGCTATCTTCTGCCTTTTGATCGATCTTTATTCACAGCGAAGGTGCTGTGTTGGGTTCTATTGTCATAGCTGAGATCAATATTTTACAGAGTAGCAAAGAATCAATACTCGTACAAGTCATTGCATGGGTAATCAGCCGATCGATTACGTAGAAATGCTTAGAGGCATTCAAGTATACGATTGACACAAGAGCAAAGCTGTCCTTGTAAAAGAATCGAAGTAGAACTAGAAGTTGTGATGGATTTCCAACGACTTAACTGTACTTAACATTTTATTTTACATCACTCAAGATTTTTGAATACATGGGCGTCATTTGAAGAGTGCTAAAAGCTCATATCATTAACCCTAACAGCAGACAGTTCGTGGAGTGACTATTCGTCTTAGCCTTCCATTGTACTCGTATACACACGAATACTGTCGTCTCTGTGGTGACAACTTTCAGAGTAATCCATCCAACATGGTTGCAATCCGCCCGCGACAATGAGTATCACTTTTCTTAAAATTCATTTGATTGTAACAACAGAACATTGTATGACAACAATACAAAGAGGATAATTGTAAGTAGCGGTAATATGTAAACGAAAACTTCCCCATTACCTTGCCACGTGTCTAGTGTTGTCGTTGTCGTTTGTTTTATTTGTTTCTCCTGACAGAAGAATAGAAAACCCACCGCAAACAAAACCAAATGAAATAGCGCGGCAGCTGTTTTGCTCTTGACGTTCATTACCCCACCCACAACTACTCATGCTCGTACGGATACCATTTTCGTCATTGTTCCTTGCTAATCTACGCGAGCAACAACATTTTCCTTGATGATACGAATAATCCATTTGTGGTCGGTTGACGCATAGTGATTCTGGATATATGCATGCACGTATTCACTAAACAGGCCCCACTGTCTAAAGAAGCCCTCCCACTTGACTGGCATAACAGATACAACCGACATATTCTTAATAGGACTCAAATAGATGGAGCTATGAATCTAATTTGTATCCTTCTGTGCTTGGGGATGACGGTAATTCCCGAATTTATACAAGACAATCGTTCGTTGGAAATTTAATTCATTCGACATGTGAGTGCCAAAGAGACAGACGAAAGGAGGATGTTATCGCCCTCCTTTCTCTTGTATCGGATGAAAAGCATACAACACATCCTGTTTGTCTCGGAAGGATAACATCTCAGAGATGGTTTGTGTTTGCTTTACGAGTGTGTCTTTATTCCTTTTTGTTTTTTTTATCGGTTTTCGTTCTTTTGTTTCCTTTTTGGGTGAGTGTATATGAGTTTCGCATATAATGAAACCATTGTTATGGCCAATATATACGAATGAAAGCTATTATGTGAATGTGCCACGTATCCGGATCACTTTCTTGGCAATAATTTCATTTAGCCAATTAAAAAAGAAGAGGAGGACTGATTCAAGCTTTCTAGATATCAATAATATCCACTCTGGAATATCAACGACGCAAGACGACGACGACGCTTTCTCTCCGTCGTCGCTCCATGTGTCTGGTTGGATCGTTTCAGGCATTCTTCGGGGAATTAACTAGCAAATGGGTGAAATTGATATGCTTTCCTGTTGTGTATCTTCATCCTTGTTAGAGGTTTGGTATAATTTGTGAAGAATTAGTAGATAGCATCAAGGATAAGTGGCAAAAGGCATTTGTACTCGTATATAGCCATACATACTCGTATGAAGCCAGCAAACATGTGTATGGATGTTGAAAAATAAATGGGTAAATGTTCATAAAAAGTTGGTAAATTGTTTTAAATAGATGGGAAAAGGAAATTACAAAAAAAAAACCAACAAACTAGAATTGGTCCTAAGGGAAATCAATTGAAAAGGGAAGTAGGAATGTAGGTATGTAGGTATTGCTTGAATTTTTCTTTTTTACTGAGGAAACAGGAAACCACAGTAAGAATAGCTAAAACTTGTTTCAATTAGAGGTATTTAGACGATATCAAAGAAGGACTTTAGATGATTTAAATTTAAAGAAGATGGTAGGTGTACCTTAAGGTATTGGGTATATAACTTAATTCGTGCGGTTTTTATTCAAAATTTGAACGTTTATTTAAGAAAAACATGTACAATAGTATTATTCAAAGTATTACCCATCTGAAGCTATCACTTTTTCCCATCTTTCTGGCGATTTGTGGATCTAAGAATGAATCTAGCCAATTTTTGATATTCTGCTCTGATGTGAACCGTATTTCAGTGAGGGCGTTCTGCATCGACCGGAACAAATGGTAGTCAGAAGGGGCAAGATCTGGGCTATAAGGCGGCTGGAATAAAACTTCCCATCCACTGTTTTTTAAATAGTTCTTTACCGGAATAGCAACGTGGGGCCGAGCGTTGTCATGATGGAAAATTATTGCCTCGTGTCTGGTTGCATATTCCGGGCGTTTTTCGGCTACTGCTCTCTTCAAACGGATTAATTGTGTTCGGTAGCATTGTCCATTGATGGTTTCACCCGGTTTTAGCAGCTCATAATACAGCACACCCATCTGATCCCACCAAATACAGAGCATGACCTTCGCGTCATGGATATTCGGCTTTGCCGTTGATTTGGCTGGTTGGTCGGGTTTCACATATGATTTTTTGCGCTTGGGGTTGTCGTAATGGATCCATTTTTCATCACCAGTAACAATCCGATGCAAAAATGACTTCCTGAATGCAAAACCGCCTTTCGACGTCTCTCGGCTTGAGTTCATGTGGAACCCAATTTCCTTGCTTTTGAATATATCCAGCTGCTGTTAAACGTTTTGACATGGCTGCTTGAGTGACACCCAAAGATTCTGCAAGCTCTTCTTGTGTTTGGCAACAATCTTCATAGAGTAATGCTTCCAGTTCTTCATCTTCAAACTTCTTTGGCTGCCCAGGACGTTCATCGTCTTCCAAGCCAAAAATTACCACTTTTAAATCGTGCAAACCACTTTTGGCACGTTCGCTCAGCTAGCGCATGTTCACCATAGACTTCAACCAAAATACGATGACTTTCGGCAGCAGTTTTCTTCATTTTACAGTAATGAAGAAGAACTCCCCGCAAAAACACTTTTTCAGGCACAAAGTTCGACATACGAGTATTTGAGTGAACAAAAATTATTGTTGTTTACGCTTCAAATGAATGACATATACTGAAATGACGTACAATGACAGTAGCTTTCCAACGCATGTTCCAATGGAATAATATAAGTTACTCCATCTCTTAATTAACGAATTAAGTTATAGACCCAATATAATGAGAGTTATGAGCAGATACGAGATCAGGAAATATTGATCTTGTCCGTGAAAACTCGATTTTCATGTTAGTAATGTGTCATACTTTTGGAACCAAAATTTCTGGAAAATAGTTCTCAAGCTGACCACAATGAAGCACAGCATTAAAAAATATAATTTGAATGATCAAATACTAAATGCTGAACAAGAGCTGCTGCAAGGACCCTTGAGAGAAGTGAGAAATTCAACAGATGCAGTTACCGATGCCAACGGGAAAAAAAAATCATCGAAATGTGCGAAACTATAGGCCTCTCGTTACTATATGGACGAACCAATAGTGATCAACAAGGAAATTTAACTTTCTTAAGAGGTACCGCGTGCTCAACAATTGATTACTGCCTTCTTCTTCTTCTTATCCTTTTATTAACCCTTTCCTCGTTATACGAACTTATGCGTAACGAGTTTCCCATTTTTACTGCATCGCTGCTGCTGCGCTTATGGGGTTGGCGCGCAGTACGCGTCTACATAATGCCCGGTCCTGGATCGCTTCAGTGGTTAGCCCCAGGCATTGTTGCGCATTTGCCATCTGAGAAATCCAGGAATTCTTTTTTCGACCTCGTTTTCTTACAGTTGGAGTGACCGTAGTTGATAGTGCCTTTTTAACCGCATTTTCCGCAGATCTTCTTTGAGCGTGGCAATACCAGCTTATTCTATTCGCCTCAAGCTGTTCGCTTATCGAATTCTTTATATGTAGACTTCCTCTTATACGCGTAGATCTAATGCAATCGCGTTTAGTGACTCCACTAGACATCCTTAACATTTTCATTTCCGCTGCCGTCATTTTGTTTTTAAACGCTTCGTACATTGTCCAACATTATGAACCGTATATAAGAGCTGGTCTAACAACCGTGGTGTAGAGTTTCCCCTTTAATTTAAGTGGAAATTTTCGGTCGCAAAAGATTCCCGAATTTTCCCGCCATTTCATCCATCCCACACTCACTCTATGGTTTACGTCGTCGTCACATTTCGCTTCCATGTTAACGATTGATCCTAAGTACTTAAAGATAGTGCTTTTCGGAAGAACTATTCCGTCTAACATTATATCAGGAACAGGTCGCAATGGATGCGCAAATGGGCACGTCAAATGCTCCGTCTTTGAACGACTTATTTTAAACCCGTTTCTCTCTAGCGCATTTCTCCATGAATCTAAGGCGTTCTGTAAATCTTCGACGTTATCGCTAAGTATAACTGCGTCGTCAGCGAAGAGAATTGGCGTTACATTTGCTTCGCGCATGCAGTCTTTTAAAAGATAGTCGAATACTACGTTAAAGAGGAAAGGGCTAAGTACGCTTCCTTGATGCACTCCGACATTAACTGGAAATTCTCTCGTTAGTCTGGCAGAGCTTTTAACCGCAGTTTTCACGTTTCCGTACATGTCTTGTAATATTCTAACATACGTTTCCGGTACGTTTTGAGACCTCAGAGCGGCCCATATGAGATCCCTAGGCACTCGATCGAATGCTTTCTCGAGGTCGATAAATACCATGTGTAAATCCTTAGACGAATCTCGATGCTTTTCCATTATTATTCGTAGGCTTTGGATAGCGTTCACCGTCGATCATCCTTCAACAAATGCGCACTGGCTATTATCGAGCTTTATTATCTGCCGAAGACGTTCGTTTAAGACTCTTTCGACGATTTTCATTGTGTGGTACATCAGCTTGATTGAACGGTAGTTGTTGCATTCTCGAGTGTCGCCTTTTCCTTTATATAATGGAACCAAAAAGCTTCTTCTCCATTGATTCGGCATGGGTTGTCCACATTTTAATTTATTTAAAAGTTTCGATAGCCAAACCGCTTTCCCCGCTTCATTTCTCCAATTGCTATACTTATTTCTTCGATTGAAAAGTTCGAAACTTCCTCCTCGAATAGACCAGCTGTCGGCACGATATCACGTGGAAACTGTTTGTTAAGCAACTCCTTGGTGTATTCAAGCCACCGGTCACAAATTTCCTTTTCATTTGTTAGTAAGCGACCGTCTGCGTTTTTTATGTATTTCGGCGAGGTTATTTCCATTGAATTTTTTTGCCTCTGTGCAGCGAGCTTAACAATATTTGGCATTTTAGTATTGTACGACGTTTGAACTTCCTGGATAGCTTGTCTTCTATCTGCCGATCGTGAGGATATTTGTTCCAACTCCTGGTACAGGTTTTGCGCTGCTTCGAGCCAGGACTTTCTTTGCGATCTTTTTAAGACGCTAGTATTCAAGAACCAGTCGAGCTTTTTCGATATCGTCACCGATCGCATTTTGTCCACGCTTGGAATGCACTTTTCTTGTCAGCCACAGCTCGTTTGGTTTCGTCATTCCACCACCATGTTTCTTTGCCGACGTGATGGTATTTCGATATAGTCCCCAGATGGGACTTTGCGAGTGTTATGCATTCCTCGTGCATGCTGTTCCACATTTCTTGCGGGCTAAGTGAGTCTGCGATACCGTTTATATTGTGAAGTACTTCTTTAGCCAGTGCGACAAATCTTGCGCTTCGTTCCTTCGATAGAGTATACCACCGGATTTTTGGCTTTCCAAACGATGCCCGTGTTTTCGGTGGTTCCGCTGTGAAAAATTCTGTAATGAGCAGACGGTGTTGGCTTACTAGCGATTCTCCAGGTATTACTTTACAGTCCTTAACAATTGATTACTGCCTGTTGCAGGGGAACTGACTTACGTGTGAAACAGACCTAGAAGTTTCCGAATCAACATACTCAGACCACCTACCAATATCAGTCAAAATAAAGTTAAATTTACGACGGACCAATACCGAAGTTCAGCAAAAATTGCCTTCTTCCAACACTACGCTGGAAAGACGGAATCTGAGAAAGGTACAAAGCGAATCTTACCCTGGAAATCAATAATATAGAAAACAAGTTGGTTTTACCCGCTTAGCTGGGTCTTTAATATGCAACATTCTTAGAAGACACGTTCATCCACACCCAAAACTATAATTCGTTTCCCGTTGATTAAAACTTTTTACTTGCCACTTCTTCAATTTTTTTTCCTTACTTAAAAATTGCAGAGCTCAATATTCATTGTGCAACAGTAATGCACGTACATAGACATCTCATTTGTTCGAGGTAAACATAGAAGTGTAGAGTATATATTTACTCCAACAATTCTGTAATTAATGTTGGAGTTATTTATTACATTTGAAAAACTTCCGTGTATACAATGTTTCGTGTCTTTCCGGTTAGGGTATAAATGAACAAATTATCTGGAATACCGACTCTTGAACATCCTACATATAGTTGGTCATGGGAAAAGCAAGGCTCCTCTAGTTGTAAACCAGCAACAGCTAGAGTTTGTCCTTGAGATTCATAAATAGAAGTGGCAAAACTCAGGCGAATCGGGAATCGTAGCCTTTCGAAGTGAAATGTTGTGTCTGATGGTATCAGAGGAATACGTGGTAGAACAACGTCTTCTCCTTCGCCACAGCCAGTAAGAATAGTTGCTTCGATAACCTGATGCATTAGTTTGTTAACCACAAGTCTTGTCCCATTACAAAGGCGAGGTTGATCTAGGTTTCGCAAAAGCATGATTGGAACTCCAACTTTTAACTGCAATCGATGGGGGGGTATATCTGGTGGCTCTAGTGAATTTAGAAATTCAGTTGGATAGTTAACAGATTCCGATAGGTCGACCACTGTAAGTATGGTAGTTTCTAGGTATCATATTGCAAGAATAACTCTTTCGCATAGCCATCTATGATTGTGATAATTTTATTTGAGGTTTGGAAATACTCTTTCCACTAGTTCATCAACTGACTGCACCACAGTACTGACTTGATCAGGACTTAAATTACCATCTCTGTCAAGGGTCATCTTTCCTTCTCCAAGTTCAATTAATTTTTGAGCAAAGTGTTTTGTTTGTTTTGAGATAATTGATCCCCATAAAGATGTGCTCTCATATCTGTGCAAAGTTTCATTGTTTGCACATGGTAACACAGGAAAAAAGACTTAAGGCAAGCTTTGATTTCATTTGTTTTGGTTCCTTTTGGGATGACTGGAAGCGTTTGTCTAAAGTCTCCCGACAATACAATGGTTATACCTCCCATCAGAGACTTGAAATCTAATATGTCTTGCCGTGTTCTTTTAATTGCTTCAAACGTTTTTTTTATGGGCCATTGTACATTCATCCCAAATTATAAGTTTACACCTCTTAAGAATCTGAGCCATTCCAGACGATTTGCTGATATTACAAACAGGTGAATCATTAGCGGCTAGATTTAATGGAAGTTTAAAAACAGAATGAGCTGTTCGACCCGCAGGAAGTAGCGTAGCAGCAATGCCGGATGAAGCCACAGCTAAAGCTATTCCTTTCTCTAGTCGTACTTTAGTGAGTAAAAGCTTTGTGACAAACGTTTCGTTGTCAAGAAAAAATATGTCTCCCATTTGATTGGCATCTTTATTAATAAATACAGCAGAATATATATGTCTTTGGTCTGGCAACAACTTTGGCTCATTTTCCATAATGTACCGAGTGAGACCATCGATGTCGTAAGAAGTCTCCCGGAATAACTCAGTATTTTGATTATTCATTTCTGATCTGTTAGTTTGAGAAAGACCAAATGGACGCAAACTTTGTCCCCCGAGAGTAATAACCCTATCTTCTATGGCAATTAAAACTAACTTATAAATATCTTCAGAAAAACCAATTTCCATTTGAGGATTTCGTACTTGAAGTTGGTGTTTAAAATCTTCCGCAAAATCATCCCTGAATTTCATCCATAGAGCCAAAGGCTTAATAATTTCGAACGATATAAGTAGGATAGCGAAAAGACACCGAAGTTGTTTTGCTGTTTGCAGCGAAGAGGCCTCTGACAAAGCTGCATCCCAATGTTCGTCGTCTTCTAGTAAGCCTCGCTTAAGGCAAACATATCGGTAAGTGTCACAAATATAAGTATCTACAGTCCGTAGAGATACAAATGAGGTGGGACCTATAACTTCATGAAGGAGTAGTCATAAGAAGAAACACTCGTATTGGCTGGGATGGACAGTATATACTCTCCCTATGGCAGTATCATATTTAATGCCCTGACAGCCTTTTACTATTTTACCCCTTTTCCTTCGGTTCCACTTGTTATTGTTCCATGTATAATACGATGGCACCTGATTGTATAACAAAGTTCGAGCAAAAGAGTCTTGTTGGCATAATTTGAAGAAACCTGTAAGTGTGGTATCTCTTGGAGTTCGTGCTTGTTGTGGGACAGTATCAGCTGTAAAATAGACTCTCTGACCATTCTCCAAATGGACAGCAAGATGTTGCACTGCCGGATATCGATCATGAATGGAAAAACCGGAAATTATCCAGAAAGCTTCATTGCTGCTTATATACGAGGGCAGGTCAATAAGTCCGTGACTTTTGGATTAAAACACAGATTTTTTGATAAAAAAATAATTTTATTTTTCAACGTAGTCTCCCTTGAGCTCTATACACTTTGTCCAACGCTTCTTCAATTTTTTTATCCCTTCAAAAAAAAAATGATTTGTCGAGGTCCTCAAAATAGGCCTTTGTTTGCGAGATGACTTCATCATTGGAGTCAAATCTTTTTCCACCAAGCCATTTCTTCAGGTTTGGGAACAAGAAGACGTCGCTCGGAGCCAAATCTGGAGAATAGGGTGGATGAGGGAGCAATTCATAGCCCAATTCATGGATTTTTGCCATGGCAACTGCACATGTGTTTGTGGTCGACTGTGAGCAAACGCGGCACCCATCTTGCGGAAAGCTTTCTCATGCCCAAGTGATCATTCAAAATTGAAACCACTGAGCCATGCGAGATCCCTACGGCTTCCACAATCTCTCGCACTTTCAATCTTCGGTCGGCCAACACCATATCGTGAATTTTTTCGATTGTTTCGGGTGTAGAGACCTCAACTGGGCGTCCAGGACGTTCGGCATCTTCAGTGTTTGTACGGCCACAACGAAATTCAGTAAACCACTTTTTTACCATTGAAATCGATGGTGCAGAGTCCCCATAGTATTTATCAAGCTTAGCCTTGGTCTCGGTAATGGTTTTTTTTCTCAAGAAATAATGCTTAATAAGCACACGAAATTCACTTTTTTCCATTTTCTCCTCAAATTAGTGAGTAGTCTGATAAAAATAGCTGTCAAACACAAACTAACTGACGCAGCAAGTTTAAATTTTGACAGGAGTCAACTGACAGATGCCTGTTGACAGGAGCAGTGTTGCTGTTTCAGTAAAGAGGTCAGAAATTCAAAAAGTCACGGACTTATTGACCCGCCCTCGTATCGACCCATTTGGTATTGACTCTCTTCATTTTGAACATTTTGGTTTTGAAGTGCATACACTGCAGCGTCTGATCCCTTGTTAACGTATTTGCACACATATTTGATTTTACCGAGTTACAAAATTCAACGTTAATATGAGCGTTAAACGATATAGTACAGTACTGGTCCAAAAATGTGAAATTTTGTAATAAGATCCAATAATTGTATCAACTTTTGATGAAAGACTCTGGCAATAAGGTTGTGTCTATGAATATGTGTTTGACCATGCAGTAGTTCATTTTGAATTTCGCTCCATTCTGGGTCCTCTCATGCATGTACCTGAGGCTTCCTGTGAAACTTGAAGGAAGAATGCAAATTTGACCAGTAGCATCATTTTCGATACCATCTTTCAAATGTATGTACGAATCAACTCTAAGTTCCTTCTGGTGAGTAATTTTGGCATACATGTCTACAGCAAATTTGTGGAAAAGTTGCTGGCTTCGATTTTAAGAAATTATTGCGGATCATGAAGTAATAACTGTATAAATTCATGCAAGAAACATCCTTTCTAGAGTTTACACCAGCCTGAGGAAAACCAAAGTGATATCCATCTTCTCCATTTGGATATTGTAAAGTATCATATGATCTGTGCGTTTCGTTTATGCGTTTGAAAGCTTCATTACTATATCTATACTTTAAAACAATATATCTTGTGCCATGTTGTTCATCACCGAGCGTGTTCTCCAGATGGTCTTTTGTCAGCATCAATAATAAGCTTACACTCCGGGATAGATGAGCACTCTAAAGCGAACTTAAAACTTTTAACGAAGCTGTTTTTTTAAAAGTAGCATTTCTTGCAGTTTCAAAATAAGATCTTTTCTAGTTCCTTGGTTGTAATTACATCTCTTCGGCGCTTGTTGTTCACGATCACTAATAAAATGAACTTGTAAGTATTTGGGCTCTTTACCTGCCATTGGTTGAAGGGACCCAAGTGTATGGTACACCTGTCCTTGGATTTTAAATGTTGGCATAAATCCACCTTCTGCAATGATATTTGCTCCAAAAGATGTCATTTGAAAAGCAGAGTTGTATTTTTGAATATGCTGTAAAAAATGCCTGGATTCAGGCGTCGTGCCTTTAAGGAGATCTTTTAAAAGTTCTGTTGGGTCTGACTTGTTCAATTGAATTTTTCCATTGGAGCAACATATGCCTGGTGGTTCCTTTTCCCAATTTTTTGCACTACAGTAGAAACAAAAAAGAGACATGTGGCCTATTTTCACAATTTTTTCCGACGCATATTCATGATCAGATTCATACTTGAAAGCACATTGATGCCACTGGCTTGTTGTATATGGTCGATGTCTTCTGTTCGTGTTACAATCAAGTTCCTGGTGTCGTATAGCAGCCATTCTGTCTGTTTGGGCTCGGAGTCTTTCGCGACATTGATCTTCTGTTTCTCTTTTCCGGGCTATTCTTTTACGCTGAGCATTAGCAGATCTCATAGACAATGAACGATTTTTTCGTGGCATGTTAGCACCTACAATAACGGGCATAGAAAAACATCGAAATTGAATATGATAATCCTCTAACTACGATAGCTAAACTCAAGTTCTTAAGAAATAAAATATTGTTAAGCTCACCGTAATTCTCGAATAGTCAAAACGCACCAAATTAAATAAATGACACTCAGCCACTGGTGCGCTACTGATTGCAATGCCACGCGATTGATTGTGATTTTTCGACTATGCAAAAATTTATATTTTGGCTCACTTCTCCGGATTTAGAGAGCACAGATCAATGATTGATATATCAATCTCTTTCGCAATAAATGCACTAACCAGGTAATTCAATTATATTCAAATAGGGTGTGCCATTATTAAGTTACAGACGTATAAATGGAATGAAATGTGCCTTAAAGGACATCGAGGGATACATAAATCTGTTTATGGGGCAAACAAATTAATCTAGGATTTTAAAATTTGTTTCTGGTGTTTCTTCTCTTCAAAACAAATCGATTGATATATAATAACCTTGTGGTTTCGTTAGCCTACCCCCATTTTTCTTGAGCCAAACACAAAATATGGCTTCTAAAATATAGGGATAGAGAAGAGATAGAGATAACGAACTTCTATCTGCTAGAGGTACAGAAATCCTCACGAACTGCATCTTAAACGCAGCTTAACCATTGCAAACAGAAACAAAAAGACCAGAAAGGCAGCCCACATAAAACGTATGTACCAGCAATTTGTCGCTAAAACTTGCGCACACCAAAGACAGCAAGTCCTTTTGGAAACTGGCTAAAACATTGAACGGTACGTTATTTGCCCAAGGAATCAAGGTTGAAGCGACAACTCTAGCGGAATACGAGTACTTCGAAAAATTGCTGAATCCACCAGTGGAACGGAATGAAATACAATTTGCACTGCCGTATTCCGAAGTAAACTCCTTAGACGCTCCCTCATAACCCTACAGGAAGTTGAAAAAGTTCTAGATAGGTGCCGCCTGAATAAGGCTCCAGGGGAAGATCGTATTACTTATGAATTCTTCAAAAATGCAACTGACCACTTCCTGCAGAAGCTCACGGAAACATACAATTATATATTTACAACCGGCGAAGTTCCAGAAGCTTTCAAAAAAAGTATAATTTTTCCGATTCTCAAGAAAGCAGATCCAAATGATCCTTCCAACTATAGAGGGATTTCGTTTCTAAATGCTGTTATTAAAATTTTCACAGGAGTTTCAAGGCGGGTTCCGTAAGGAGTACTCCACGATTGACAACATATCTATTCTCACAAACCTCGCTAGGATTTACTTGGACCGAGGAAAAAAACTATACGCTTGCTTTGTAGACTTTAAGGCGGCTTTTGACTCCATCGATAAAAGATCACTATTTCTTAAACTCAGCAACAAAAGTTCTAAAGGTTCTGCAACAATTTTACGAAGGCAAAACAGCGGCGGTGTGGGACGGGAATATCTTGTCTAATCGGTTCCAAACAAACTCTGGAGTAAAGCAAGGATGTCTTTTGAGGCCTCTTCTGTTTTAAATATTTTTGGATGATCTAGTTGAATTTCTTCCGGGCGGGTTGCCTCTGAAGAGATTTCCTATGAAACTCTTACTCTACGCCGACGACATCGTAATTCTCGCAGAAACACCAAGCATGCTCCAAATTATGATTAATAAACTGCAATAGTATTGCCGTATGTGGGACCTGCAAGTTAATACCAGTAAATCTAGTCTTGATTTTGCTAAATGGCTGGGGTCGTCAAGCAAGGAATGAAAAATGGACCTGGCAGAACGCGGAACTGGATGTAGTCAAGGAATACAAATACCTCAGAGTTCTGATCAACTCACAGGCATCCTTTAAAAAACACCTGCTCGAGAAAGTGAAAGAATCTAAACGTGCGATTAATTGCAACTGGAAAGGAATTCTGGGGAAAAGGAATGTTGCACCAAGTGTGAAGTACAAGATTTTCGAGGCGGTCAATAATGTGCTATGCAGCACAAGTGTGGGGTCTTGGCATTTTAAAGAGGAAGAAAAACTCCAAAGATACAGATAAGAAACTGTTTAGGCTGCCTGAAAATACACCAATTTGCATGTTACATCTGGAAACTGGACTACCAACGCTTTATATCTTCACGCTTAGGCTGCACTTCCTCTATATCAGCATCGTCTTCCCCACAAGGTTGCTATGTTTCTTAAAAACCGAAACCTTCATTTTTTTGCGGAATGGTCAAGGCACAGCATGAACTTGGGGAAAACAGCTACTTTAATGACCGGAACAGCGTAGAGTCCATCTCAACAATATTCAAAGCCGGAGGCGAACTTTTGCACCTGAATTATATGCCATACAAAAACAACGGAGGAGGCGAATGTACACTGTGCAATCTGGGAACGAAGGAGGATGTCCGGCATTTTATGGGAACGTGTCCCATAATTAAATTAAATCAGGAGATCCTTTTGGGGAAAAAATGCCCTATCACTGAATGATATCACAAACATCCTAAACGGCGCAAGCTGCAACACTTTACAAAACTTTCTAAGATGCGCACTGAATTATAGGCTACAAATCATAGATGAAGCTTTTTAGTAACTACAAATTTATGAATTTCTTTCTCTCGGTTGACGGCAAGAGCCAACGCTTTACTATATTACTATATATTACTATAAACATTAGCTTTGAAAGCCTTCAGTGCGTACTTGAGCATGTCAACGAACAAAGTGTCCAGTGTCGAAAGGGGGAAACACTCTAGAACAATCTCCTGCCACCTACACTGAGTTAAAATCAGAGAATCTCTGGCTCGTGTTCGAAGCAGGCTTCTTTACCGAAGTCAAAATTTAGGCAAGTAACACAATACGCCGTAGCTAACATCTGCCAGCAGTTGTGAATGCTTCCATTGATGGTGTTAGTTCACCTATGATCGATGGGATAAATCCAGTTATGCTAACGATTATGCCAGACTACGTTTCAAGGTCTGATATACAACTGATATACAACTTTTAAACCAGATGAAACCAAATCTTGTAAATAAAAGCAATGCTGGTGGATAAGATCCTGATTGCAAATGCTGAATGCGGTCAAAATGTAATGGCGAGGGTAAACAACATTTACCCACAAGGCGGCATCCTGTTTCAACTGTTATGGTGCATGTTGGTCGGATAACTGCTTAACGCCCTCAATGCAAATGATGTAGCTGCAGTGTCTCTGTGACTGGCTGCTCTACAGAGGAGGGAATACTTAACAAGCTCGACGATTGGTGAACTAGACATGCGCTTTCAGCCGACTCTAGGAAAACAGAGGTTCTTCTTTCAATACGATGGATAAAGGTCTGACTCATTTAGTTTTTAACGTCATAAACATTCGTTTCTCCAATGAAGCTAAGTATTGGGTGTGATTTTGGCTAGCAAAAACTTTTTTAAACAAAACATTTTCCTTCGAAAGCCGCCAAGGTGCATGTAGATCTTCTAAAAGTATAAAATAACTGTTGGGCTTGTCACCCAGAAGGATCATCATGGCTATGGTAAGGGCAATAGTTACCTATGCATCGGTTGTCTGGTGGAAAAAGCCTTTACAAAAATAACCCAAAGAGCGGTTTGCTTCCACTCCGGGAGATGTTTTTCTACCACGGCCGCTTTAGATGATCTAAGGCACTCTCGAGGAATCTTTGGCAAAACACGCATTGCAGTTAAAATGACCTCGCGCGTCGAACACCTCATGCGGAAAATTGAATTTAATCTGAAATTGATTTTTCCTGTACCCAGGAGTAATAATGGACAAACCCCGGAAAGGAATGTAATTAGGTCCTCACACATAACTTCAAACAAAGTTTGATATTTTACTCTTCGTTTGGAAAACTTGCGTCTGTCTTTCAGTCATCGTCAGTCATCGTCAGTCATATACGCATGGTCCCGATGGTAACGAGTTTAGTTTTATTCCATCGGTTTAGGGGCGAAGTATCTGTGTCAGTAGCACTAATCATGCTGCCCTTATAGACTCGCTGGGCTCTCTCACCATTCTCACGCTAACTCGGGATGGCAAGAATTCTCTTACGACGGCTGAATTCAATGAGTCTGTTTTGCAGTCAGGTCACAATGCGATTATTAGAAAGAAACATAATATGATTCTCCGGGTTGACGACCGACCAAATGAAAGCTAATTGATGTATTTAAAAGGTTAACGAATTTGATGTTCTTTAGTATGATTTCGTGACGAGGCACTAGGGTTTTTTCAAACACCTTAGTGCGCTGATACTCGTACAACATCCTGTGAGGCTTGTTGTGAACGTGATGACGACACGGCGGACTTATGAGTGTTTAGCCTACGCTCGCATCAGGCTCCAAGCACTGGAAGCTGAATTGATGACTGCTGTTACTTAAGGCACTCTATCACTGAAGCGCTTAATCATTTTTAATCCACGAAAGGCTGAGAAATTTCAGTAAAAGGAACACCCAAGAGAAGCTATGGGATAGTTTTTGGCTGAGTACAAAAAACGGCGTTATCTGAAAAAAAATAAATAAATCTTCCACTTCGATTCAAAATCGCCGTCGAAGAACCTTAAAACTTTACCAGGTCTGTAAACATGATACCGAAATTTGCCCGTAGATGGCTCTAGCTCTACATTACCATTAAACTACGTCATTGGCGCAATTTAATTGTTTACAGCATTGATTTTGTGTTACCATTCGAAGAAAAATGCTTGTCGAAGCTTACGGGGAGCATGCTGTTCGTAAATGAAAGTATTTTGAGTGGTTTGATTGGGGACTTTGACGCGAGAAACGAAGAACAATTTCAAGAAAATTCGAATCGCAAGCGTTATTGAAATGGGTAACTCCAGGCCACCCATCGACATCAACTAAAAGGAAAGGTCCGCTATGGACGGGTGACGCTGATCTATGATTGTTTGGTAAAAAGGTGTGATCTATTGTGATTAATTTAAAACGCTAACGACAACAAATGATGGATTTGAATCAAGCTTTGCGTGAATATCAAAAAAGGCAACACAACGTGTATTTGCTTTATGATAATGCATCGTCACAACTGGCAGAATGGGTCGAGCAAACAAATGAGCGGTTTAATTTGGATATACTTTCGTATGCGGCTGACTCACAAAACTTGGATCCGTCTAATTACTACTTATTGGCATCGATGGGGCACACGCACTTGCTGAGCAGCGCTTCACTTCTCACGAAAATGTACGAAAATGGCTCGATGATGATTTGCCTCAAAAGAGGAATAGTTCTTTTGCCGTGGTATCCACAAATTATCAGAAAAATTTGAAGCTTACATACTAACTTTAGGTGGCGCTACATTCGTGGAAGGACCCGGGCTTCAGTCAACAAGCATCTCCAGCTAGCTCAATCTTTTGCTAAGTGCTTCCTTCAGTTTCGCTGCTGGAGCTGATTCCTAAGTTGGGTGAGGTCTCTTCCACGTGCGTGCGCCACCGTGCGCTTCGGCGTTGTATCAACGTCAATGCAGATGGGACCAAAGATCACTCGAAGAATTTTTCTCTCAAACCAACCAAGAGCACCCTCATCCATTTTTGATGATTGGCATGCGCTACAGAGCAGGACTGGATTTATTTAGGTCTTATAAAGGGTGTCTTTTGTTTTTCGAGAGAGAGCTTTGGTAATCAATTGCCTTCTTAGCCCAAAGAAGCAGCGATTGACAACAGTTATTCTTCGTTTAATCTCAGCGCTGATGTCATTGTCTGAGTTTATAGCGGAGCCTAGGTAGACAAAGTCCTTAACTACCTCAAAGTTATATCTGTCGAGGGTGACGTTCTGTCTGAGACGTCGGTGTTGGTTGTCCTTTTTGCTTGACAGCATATACTTGGTGTTGCCCTCATTGACCGCTAAGCCCATATTCGCCGCTTCCGTCTCAATACTCGCGAAAGCGCCACTGACATCACGCTGTTTTCTCCCGATTATGTCAATATCGTCGGCGTATGCGAGTAGTTGGACGAACTTTTGAAAGATAGTGCCTCTTGTGTCTGCTCGTGAATTTTGCACTATTCTTTCAAGTACGATGTTGGAAAAATCGCATGACAGCGCATCGCCTTGTCTAAATCCTTTCTGGACATCAAAGGTCTCGGTGAGATCTTTACCGACCTTGATGGATGGAGCAGCGTGCATTCTCCATCGCCATCCTGCATAGACGGACGAGCAGGGATGCCGAAACTAGACATTGCTCTATATAGCTCGTCTCTATAGATGCTGTCATACGCGGCCTTAAAATCGAAATCGATGAATAGGTGGTGGTGAAGCTCATGAGTTTTCTGCAAGATCTGCCGTAGTGTGAATATTTGATCGATGGTGGACTTTCTTGGCCCGAAGCCACACTGATATGGACATATCAGGTTGTTGACGAACGGCTTCAGGCGTTCACATAAGATCTTATATGCGATGTTAAGGAGACTGATGCCTCTGTAGTTGGCGCAGTTCAGAGGGTCTCCTTTCTTGAGAATTGGACAAACAATGCTGAGGTTCCATTCATCGGGCATACTTTCGTCCGACCATATTTTACAGATGAGTTGGTGTATGCTCCTTACCAAGTCATCGCCTGCCGCTTTGAGTGCTCGGCAGTCAAGCCGTCCGCTCCGGCAGCTTTGATAGACCTCAGCATAGATATTGCTATCTTTACTTCATCCATGTCGGGTGGACGGAATCGTTGGTGTACATCGTTCAGGTAGAAAGGTTCGTTCTGCCTGACAATAGTATCTGGTTCGCAATCGGCGTTATACAGTCTACAGAAATGGTATTTTCAAATCCTCAGGAGTCGCACCACTACGATGTTCCTTTGTTCTTCTCTTTAGACTTAGTTTTCGGCTTTGTGCTTGTGATTTTTTTAGACTTTTGGTAAAACTTCCAAATTCAGTTACTGTAAAAGCATCTCTCAATTTCCTTGAACTCATTTTCCCTCCTAAGAAGCGCTAGAAATTCTATGGAGAGCAGCTCTGTATGCAGTTTGTCAGCTGCATGTGCTCTCCTGCACTCGTCACGAAGTCCAATACATTAGAAGCGGCACCTGTGATGGTTTGTTGGCAATGCTGCCACCGCTCTTCGATACTTGATGTTGGGGGCAGTGCCCAATATGCCCTCTCTCCCTAGCTTTGCATTTAAATCGCCGAGGACAATTTTTGTGCCATAGCTAGGTCATTGCCCGTACAGGGCCTACGCTCGTAGAAGGTATCTTTGATGTCCTCATCTTTCTCCTTTGTAGGGGCGTATGCGTATATAAGGCTTATATTGGCAAATATAGCTTTGATACGGATTGCAACGAGGCTCACATACCTACACATGCCAGAAACTCGAAATTGTTTGCTTTCTGTAAGCAAATCGCCAATCTCCGTAAAAGATGTCGAAGGTTTTCATCCTCTTGTTGTCTGGCAGATCCAATCCCAACGCATTTCTTGGATGGAGGAAATGTCTGCTTTGCAGCAGTCTAGGGGATCCGTTTGTTGTTTGTGTGGACATGGCCTATTATGGAACCTAACATTTCACGTGCCTATCTGCAGTTCATTGTCCTTAATTCGTTTGTATGGTGTTTCGGAACTTTCATACTTTTCCACGGCCGGGAAGTTACTCCGGCGGCACAGCCCCCAACTTGGAGGGCAATTTCTATTTTTGGTACCCTTCGGTTGACCGAAGCCAGTAACCCGTTCAAGGAACTGAGCACAGCCGTTGGTCCGAAAAGGGCTCATCCGCCACTATCTCTTTTCCAGGATCATGACTTAGTCTCGGAAATCGTTACCGGCCAGAGTTCCAAATATGTCGGAGTAGCCCGAATACGGTCTCATTCGTTCTTGGATTTATCTTCACCGTTGATTCCATCTGGTGAATTCATCCGCTATCTCGTTCACAGTGCTGCTATGTTTAGCAAGTCGAATCCGGATGGACACCGATGGCAACCACGTGAAGTTGACATAAGCACAATTGATGTTTAGAAAACAGTTGCCGCAGTGGATATCGCCAGGTTGATATCTCTCAGTTCCTACCCTATTTCTACGGCACCCACAATGTAAAGCTTACGATGAGCAATACTTCGGACAGAATATTTTTAATCATTTTCATGTAATCTGTATATGTGTATCTTTCATAGAAATATTTTATATGTACTCGTATACATATACCTGGTAAAGCAACGCATTTGTCGATGATTTTTATTAATTTTACCATTCCGCCTATAATTTGTTCCCCCCTCGTTGTGGCACTAATTCAATTTCGATCAATGCAATCCTTGCGGTCTGTAGCACTTTAGTGTTATTAAAATAATCACTATCCGGTAATATCGTGCATTTACCGATAGTTCGCCCTCCGCAGATAATTACACATGAACAAGGCAATGCGGTTGAGGTACTCCTAAACTCATTAGCAGAACTACTTAGCGATGCGTTGTAAGTCCTAAACAGGACTTTAGTTGGTTTGATGCGATATTAATAGCCCAATACAACCATAGGCCAGACCAACTAAAATAGTCCTTGTTTTCGGTTAAACGGAAAATACGAACTGCTCGATGTTATTACAGAATATTACCTCGTAAATATTTAACGCCATAATTCCAGATACACATCTGTGAGTTAAGTTGGACTTGAGTTTGAGTTGATTTTTGCTTCGTTGGACAAAAAAAAAAAAAAAAAAAAAGGCCACCAACTCCAGGACACAAAGTGAAAGGACTCGCGGCGTCCCTAGGTGATGATGATGATCAGTAGCACTAGTAGCACCAGCAACACCGTTAACCAACAAACCAACATAAGTAATTACACTTTTACCGCTCGGTCAGAAGAACCTAATTAATGAAACTTTTCCTCGAGTGTCCTTTCGGCGTTCTCCTTCAGTTTCGTTTTGTTTTATTTGGTTGGCATAAAAGCAAAAGTCAATTTTGAACTTTATATTTCATCATCATTTGTTGATTGGACTGTGGCAGCGATATAGTTGTGTTGGTAATGGTGTGCGTAGACCCTTTAGCTCCGTTACTTACGAGTATCTTTGCAGGAGGTCCTTTAGCCTTTGTCCGAGAACTGCGATACACTTGTGTATAGTACTGGCAAGAGGTGGCTGCAGCAATTGCTCGTTTTCTCTTTCTGTACATTTAAAGTTAATTTCGATTGCGTGAGGCGGTAAAAACTGTAATATTAGCCCCAAAAGTTAATTAGACAGTTGTTGTTGCCAACAGAGGGATGGCTTTCGAAACAAAAAAACAAAAACGCTGAATAAATGGGAAAAAAAGTAACGGAAAACGGGATCAAAGGGGTGAGAAAAGTTTTTCGGTTTTAAGAGTTTTTTTTTTTGTTTTTTTCGTGTCGTCCCGTAAGAGTCCATTTGATTTCTGGAAATGACATTTATTTTGGAATTTCTTTTTTTTTTTTTTTCTTTTGGGGGGATGATGGTGAAGAAAATCAAAGGGGTTGAAGAATTGTACCGTAATTTTAATGCAGCGATGACAGGTTGGTCGCCCATAATTACAAATTCGTTTTTACCTCATTTTTTGAGGGTTGGATTGGGGTGTACCTACTCATATTCGATACTTGATTTGGTATACTATAAGAGTGGGTTAATGTGAATTAGGAAACGAATAACTGGGCTTGGTTGTCGTGGATATTTATGGGTAATTGCCATTTTAAAGTCGAAATGACTAATAGTGTACAATAAGTCAGCAGCAGGTAATATGAGCGGTGTGTTGTAATTGTTGACAAAAGTGGACAATTATTCGTATGTAGAGGCAATGACAGGGTCGCAGTCACGTTTTAAGTTGTAAATGCTAATGATGGGAATAGATGGAAACTTTGCCTTATGGAAAATCGGAGAAGAAGAAGTTATACAGACCACAACCTACTTTCTTTCTTATCTTTGACAAAGAGTGATGGTATGCAAACAAAAAAAGTTAAAGTCAGGCAGAAAAATAAAACCTACGTCTTAAATAAAGTATGTGAATTTGTTCACTTTGCAAGATCGCTTCCATGGCAGAGTTGTCGAAAAGCCTAAAACCCATCTGAGGAACGATGAAGAACAAACCCTAATATATCTGGCAGAATGTGAATTTTTACAAAAACCGAGGGACCTCGTCACTGAACAATCAATTACGATGTGGTTCGAGTTGCTAAACGAACATTTGAAAGAATTTAATACAGCCGCGTGACTTCTGCCTTTTTTTTACTTGTCTTCAAGAGTAGGTGTTGTTTTGGCTCGCAAGGGCTGGGAAAACTTGTATGAGGTTAGTTTCGTCTTCTTATCCTTTTATTGACCCTTTCTTCGTTATATGAACTTATGCGGAACGAGTTTCCCATTTTTACTTGGCTAATGTCGCAGACCGCAGAACGCGTCCACATACTGCTCGGTCCTGAATCGATTCAGTGGCTAGCCCCAGGCGTTGTTGCGCATTTGCCATCTGAGAAATCCAGGAATTCTTTTTCCGACCTCGTTTTCTTACAGTTGGAGTGACCGTAGTTTATAATACCTTTTTAACCGGATTTTCCGCAGATTTTCCGCCATTTCATCCACCCCACACTGACTCTGTGGTTTACGTCGTCGTCACATTTCGCTTCTATGTTAACGATTGATCCTAAGTACCTAAGAAAAGATAGTGCTTTTCGGAAGAACTATTCCGCCTAACATTATATCCGGAGCAGAGCTCAACGGATGCGTAAGTGGGCACATCAAATAATCCGTCTTTGAACGACTTATTTTAAACCCGTTTCTTTCTAGCACTTTTTTCCATGAATCTAAGGAGTTCTACAAATCTTCGACGATATCGTTTGCTTCGCGCATGCAGTCTTTTAAAAGATAGTTGAATACTACGTTAAAGAGGAAAGGGCTAAGGACGCTTCCTTGGTGCACTCCGACCATTAGAAATTCTCTCGTTGGTCCAGCAGAGCGTTTAACCGCAGTTTTCACGTTTCCGTGATGTCTTGTATTATTCTAACATACGTTTGTGGTACCTTTTGAGACCTCAGCGCGGACCATTTGAGATCCCTAGGCACTCGACCGAATGCTTTCTCGAAGTCGATAAATACCATGTGTAAATCCTTAGACGAATCTCGGTGCTTTTCCCTTATTATTCGTTGGCTTTGGATAGCGTCCACCGTCGATCTTTCTTCAACAAATCCACACTGGCTATTATCGAGCTTTATTATTTGACAAAGACGTTCATTTAAGACTCTTTTGACGATTTTCATCGTGTGCCATTCGCTACCGATTCCCTGCATCTCCGACCAAAATTCTGATGGAATGCTGTCTGGTCCCGCCGCTTTCCCCCGCTTCATTTTTCCAATTGCTATATTTATTTCTTCGATTGAAAGGTCCGAAACTTCCTCCTCGAATAAACCAGCTGTCGGCACGATATCTCGTGGAAACTGTTCCTTGCAGTATTAGAGCCACCGGTCACAAATTTTGTTTTTCATTTGTTTGTAAGCGACCGTCTGCATTTTTGATTCCATTGAATTTTTTCGCTTCTGTACAGCGAGCTTAAAAATATTTGACACTTTAGTATTGTATAAGGTTAGTTTAGGAAACGAAAAGGAAACAAATACTGTAGGTACTGCTGCTCGATTTCCCTATTAACGGACAGACATTGTCTTCTATGGTTCCTGGGCTGTAAGACAATTAATTGGAAGTAGCCGCAAGGTTGTGAAGCTATGATATATTCTTATACTACGAGAGATCAGGAGCCCTTGAAACTAGTTCCAGCATGACCTAGAAATTGGGCCCCTTATGGGAGTAGGTATCGTGGTGGCTGTAGATTATACCCAAAATCGCGGGTAGAGGAAACTGACTGGAGCTTGGGCATCAACAACATGTGTATGGTGCTATCACTTGTGTTCAATAGTACTGATCTGTTTGCTTGCTGCATGACACCCGGCTCATGACCCATAATTTGGCTGAGGTAGAAAATAGGACCCTTCACCAAAGGAGAAGTTCATGCCCTTTACACGACTTCCAATCTCGTACTAGTGGTGGTACTTATACTGCTTGTGGAAGTTGTTCGCGAGTACAAATACTTAGGAATTTTGGTGTTTTCGAAACTGAATATGAGGAAACATCTGGAAGCCAAACGAGCAATCTCATCGGTATGGGGTCGCTGCATCAACAAGTATATAGACCATAGCTCGAAGCAAAAACTCTTTCGCTCAACTGGAGTTTCAGTTCTTTTATATGAAGCGCAGGTGTGGGGATACTATGTTGAATTAGAGAAGTTTCTTCGCTATTTCTTAAAACGAATATTCCGATTACCAAGTGCTACGCCTAATTATATGCTGCTCCTAGAGACTGGTGCACCGCCTATGTTCTTGGAAACATTGAGACTACACTTTGACTACATAGTTAAAGTTATGGCAATGAGTGACGATAGACTGCCAAAAGCAGTACTCAAGAGTGTCATAAGAAGAAGAGCAAGTTTCATTCAAGAATGGGAACGCCTTGCATTAAACTGTGGAGAGACCTTAAGGATAACACCCGATGTACATTCTGAACATCTAAGAGCACATTTCAACATCCTATTGGAAAAAGTAGGTCGAAATATGTATGATCAATTCTTTGACCAGTTGTGGGGCACGTGGCACCATTTTGTTTGAACCACATATCACTGATGTCACGTCCATTTAATTCTGGCAAAAAATAGTTTCCAACATGGAAAGTAATCTGCCAATCACTGTCATCGCCGAAAAAATACGATTCAATTACACCTCGGCCATGAAACCCACACCACGCGGTCACTTTTTGTGGATGCAATGGAGTCTCTTAAAGCACATGTGGCCTTGTTGATGTCCAATAGCACAAATTTTGCTTATTGGCAAATCTATTAAGCCAAAAATGAGCTTCATCGCTGAATATTATTTTTCGATAAAATTCAGAATTTTCTTCAAACTTCCCGAAACCCGGGGTTTCAACTGATCAAGAGGGTTCAGTTGTTGCTTTAAATTGATCTTGATAGAGTGTAAGCCGCGATCTTTAAGCAAAATTCACAACAATGTAGACTGAAAGATTCCCAATTCCTGTGAACTTAGTGGAGTTGACTGATTTGGCTCATTTTGAGCTGAAGCACTTACAGCTTTGATATCATCGGTACTTCGACCGGTGCGTTGTCTCAATGGCGCAGGAACATTCAATAGTAAACATTTTGATTTTGACAAATCATAAAACAAGTTTGAGAGTTCATCGATTTGAACTCTTAACCTTCGGTTTTTAAGATAGCTTTCAAGCTCGGCATGTCCTGTCGTCCGCACAAATAGCTTTGTTAGATATTGCTGCCTTCACTTCATCCAGGTCGGGTGGACGAAATTGTTGGTCTACATCGTCCACGTTGAAAGGTTCATTCTGCCTACAGTCTACAGATCACTGATGATAATTAAAACTGCATTGTGTCTGAGGTCTCTAGGACTTATGCCGTCTATTTTGCAGTGTTGATTTGGTTGTTCAGAGCATTTCGAAACTGTTTATATTCATGGTATCGCCTTTTATATTTTTAAAGTTTTTTGTTAGTGTGCGTTTTATTGCATGCACGTCCTAATTCCCTTGTCATCCATTACTTCTCTTTCTTGTTGTTGTCGGAAGTTGATCCCAGTTAACTTTGTAATCACTTAAATATGTTTATATATTCAGTTCTCTAACAGTTGGTACTACTTTCTTGGCTCAGAAGTGCACTTAACTGTGACCAATTATTCCCAATTATCGCCTTACACTTTTGTCGGCAGCAAATTGCCAATTTGTCTGTGTAATCCTGCGGTAATTGCCACCAAACTCCTTCTGCAAACAGTTCAAATTGTTTTATTGCCATTACATCTTTTCCTTTGACCCTCTGCTTCATAAAGCCTCCAGATATTTCCAATGGAAGTGACATCTGGAGACTGAGATGACCAATACAACACATTGACGGTTGACAATTTGCAAAATCCATCCGCACAAAAATAGCTATCATCATGCACTTTTGCCTGACGATTAAGACACGCGTCTCAAGCGATTGTTGAAAAATGAAGCTCAATTAGTGAAAATAATTTTGGTCCTCTCTATATGTTTGTAGCAGTAAGTCGTTTTGTAATGTTTTCGTTTAACAAAACCAAAGTCAATGAAGTCAAAGATTTAGGTTGCAAACTGCAAACTGACCATCAAAGACTCAAAGAGATGACCAACGTCTCGATTGGATTCGCTCTCGGCTTTTTAACCAATCAATTGCACTTGAAACGAGTCGCTGAAAAACAGGTGCCGAAGGAAGGCCTTGGATTTCCTGCAAAATAAGCAACAGTGCAAAGGTCCTGCTTTCCGAGCCTGATACCGACCAAACATTTATAAAGTACTAGCTTCTGCCCGCGACTTCGTCTGCGCAGGATTAGTTTAGTACTTCGAGTAGCCTATTTTCTTTTCCTAGGTCCATCCCATCTAGCATAAACATGCAAATTTTGCAATGTACTCGTATATTCCTGCTACTATTAAGGTTTGACCCTGTGATTTATTGACAGTCATTGCAAATGCAACTGTCAATTGGAACTGTAGACGCTTAAAATTAAATGGTAAGTTATTTGGTATGATTGGGATGCTCGGTATAAGCACATTGTCTCCCTTAGCCACGCCAGCTAAGATTGTGTCCTTCACACTATTCCATCTTAGTTCTGTGACTCGTTACCGAGTACCGTTGCATAATCTTGGCGCGTTAAAGTTGCCGCATTAACGAAACGGGTATACCTACTTTTAATTCCTACTTATGGGATGGCAGCCCGGATAACCCCAAAGAGTTTAGGAATTGCACGGGATAGCTCGTAGTGTCATCGGATGACATACTTCGTCCAAGATTTTTTTATTTATTTTCGCAACAGTCTCGTTTTTAGGTGCCAGTATGATGTGTGAAACGGACCATACCTTCTTGGTCGGTTTTAAGACGGCCTTCACCAATTTCTAGCAGTTTTTGAGCATATGCTCCTAACTCGACATCGTTGAATAACTGGACTCGCATGCTAGTGGTGTGATAAGGCTTTCCAACTTTGGTCCACAGGTATGATGATTTCAGACATGCGTTAATTTCGTCTGCTGCAGTGCCTCTCTCGATAACAGGTAAGGATGTCTAAAATCCTCTGCCAATAACACTACCATGCCACCCATTTACTTTCAATTGCTTTGTATGTCTTGTAGGCAGCGATCGAGCGCCTTGATGGCATCTTTGTGTGGAATAGAGCATTCGTCCCACACGATCAGTTTACAATGTTGTAACAGGGTGCCGCGGACACCACTGTTTTGTTTTGCTCGTTCCGCCCGGGGCATCGAGAAAAAAAGGCCGCTTTCACCACGCTCAACTCGTTGTAATATTTTGCCATAAATGACTTTTTGCGCGGGTAGCAGGCGTATGACAGTGTATTTTGTTGCAACGTTAGCTTTGCATGTTTACGTGAGATGTTCGATGAAATACGAAATACACCAAAGAAATGTGTTGAAAGTCTGACAGCTAACTTGCTTGTGCGAATATTTGGCATGCAACCCACTGGGATGCTCACTTTTTGTTTGGTCAGTGGTATGACATTCTTTTTTAAATAGATGGTTGGGCTTCAAAAAAATGCATGAATTTTTTCCGGCTGAAAAATGTTGTTCTGGATGAGACATCTACATATCGTCGCTGTTCAACGAAACCGAAACCAACTCAAAAAACCCGAATTTTAAGTTAATAATGCCAATCGATATGAAGTTCGGAACGTTGTTTTTGAGCCAAAGTTGAGTTGTTTTTGCTTTGTGAGCTGGAGCAGAGTCTTGCTGGAAAGTCCATGGCTTGTTGTTGAATATTGATTGGTTGAGAGACTTCACAATGGGTTCCAAGACCGTCGATTGATATACTTTGGCCGATGTTTTCACTCCTTTCTCGCAAAAATGGAGCTTGGTAACGCCATCGTAGCACATTTCCCACCATACCATTCCAGACGCGGGATGGTGGCCTCTTTGAACCGTCGAGATGAGTTGGGATGCTTCTCTGGATGACCGAGCATACACACGATCGTTCTTATTAAACGATTCTTCTACGGTGAAGATTTTCTCGTCAGTAAATAGAGTTTGTCTGTGAGCGTTCTTCGCGTACCGGCTGAGTAACGCTTTCGATCTTCGCTTGCGTTTTTCCTTCAATACAGCCGTGAGCAGGTGTCCAGTGTGTCGCTTGTACGCGCTGAGTCCTTAATCTTCTTTGATAATGCTAGACATGGATTTTTGCGAAATTTTCACTTCCCGCAACAAGATTTTCTGTTTTCGCAGCGGTTTTCGGTCGATTCGTTTCTTCACGGCCTTTATCGCTTTTAGAGTTCTCACAGGATCACGCAGGACGGCCGGATCTTTGACGGTCTCGTACTCCACCAGTATCCTCAAACAACTTCACAGCACGATACCCAAAATTGCGAGTGATTCCAAGCGGTCACAACGTCCTAAAGATATCGCCTTTTTCCATGTTGCATTTAAGTAGGCCAACTACAACAACACGATTTTAGATGTCGCCCCATTCCATGATTGTAAGTAGTTATAGTACTGTCAAAAACTTTTTACGCCACAATGAAGCATAAATATCAACTGTCAAATCGCAATCAATACGAAATGGATGCGCCCAGTGTTGCATTCGTAATGAGTGAGTTCAGTTGTGTACCAGTATTTATGACTTGACTAAGAATTTAAAGAGCTACTAATGAAATTATGTGAAATTATTACTGGCCTCTAAGAACAATAGATTCAACAAATTGCCGGAGACTCAGGCAAAGCAACCACAGGACTTTGTCAATCGACCAGCGCTAGACTTTTCGGTTGATGTTCTACAAAGTGCAACGCTCAGAAAACCAAGAGCAAAATTAACACCAAGCAAAACTGGTTTCGAACAGAAGAACTTAAACGATCTTCAGTCCCGTTACCCGTCACGATATCTAGTAGATGGGGCTAAGACATATTCTTTGCACAATTCTTCATAGGACTACGTCATTTACTTTCTTTAAAGAAACCCCCTTCCCTTCACACATACTTCGGCATTAGTCCAAAAGAAAAGATTTTTAACTGCAAACTCATTCCCCCTTTTGCGGAAAAGCAAAACTTTTTTTTTCTTCAATATCGCTTTCCATAAAATTTCCATTTAGAGAAGTTTAAAATTCAATTTCTCATCAGACGCAGCCAGTACTCGAAAGTCGACCGTCGACAGTCGACAATCGGCAATTCTAGAATAACTGTCTACACTCTACAGAGTCACTACCACCCAACAACTCATACTGTGGAAGTAAATGTAATTGTCGACAAGAAGCCGCTCTCGATTCGCTACACATAAATGCAGAGTCACCCTTAAATAGTAGTGGGCCGTTCTCAATCCTTAAGGACTCTTAACAATTTAACTTTCAATTTCAATTGTAAGTCTTTCAACAAGGGTTGCTACAAATACTCTTGCCACTGCATCTCCTTTTAGCTGCTCATTTGAGGCAAACAGAAAAAAAAAACAAAAAAACAAAAACTCACCCAAGAAGCAAAGTTCCTGTATGGAGTCCTTATGGTCGAAAAGCCTGCCAGTCTGCCACCTATAAAGAGTGATTTCCTAGACCTTCGAGAAGTTGGACAAGGAATCTACGAGTACTCGTACACTACAACTTAGTTTAGTGCATTCAAAGTGGGGGACTAAAGGAAATTCTTTCAACATCCGGTCGATGATAATGGTGATGATGATGATGGTGGTAGTGGTGGGAACGGCAACGACGACGATTCTATTGTTGAACGAATCACCGAAATGGCTTTTTGATTGGCTTTTGGTTCAGTTTATTGTTTTACAGTCTTCGTGGCTCCGTAGCAAAAGGATAACCGAATCCAAGTGGTGAGTATGTACGAGTATGTGAGTGAGTGGTGTAGTGCATTGCTCGTCCTCGATTGCAACCCCTGCTGAGTGTTTGCTTTTCGGGGTGATTTCATTACAGTTTTATTTGCTTTAAGTGGTGTTCTTATTAGTCGAACCGTCACATGGGAATGCCAACGGTATTCGAAGCAACCCCCTCGATTGAGAAAAGGCGAATTTATAAGTTTGCAAGAGAGCAGCAGCAACCCTGCTTCTGGTCTGTCGATGGGGTTGATTTGGTTTGTGAAGGTGAAGTGATATATGAGTATCTACGATGCAAATAAACAAATAGAACGAATTAAGTGCTTTTTGTGGTTTATACGGATAATTCACTTCATGGAATCGCAATGAAATTGTCGAGATTTATTTTTCAATGAATTCCATTCAACTATGAGTATACTGAGGATGAGCTCAACGGATAAACTGAAGAGAATTGCAGATTGAAATGTTCGAAAAGTGGTAATTCAGAAGAGTCATCTTAATTAGGCTAACTGACGGCGATTGAACTGATACTGTAGGCACTGGCAATGGATTTTTAACATAAGAGTGTGATTGTGCTTTATTTAGCCAGATAGTCGCATCAACTCATTGCTTGTAAGCTGCAACATTCAAAAATTAACAAAATGATTATGTTTGGCACCGTAACGTGTTCCATCGATACAGGTACCGTAAACCGGGGTTACTTTGCCCCAGCAGGGGTAACTGTGCTCCACTAACGAAAAGAGTTTGTTTTTTTTTTCGCGCCCAGACATGTCTCGTCCTGCATATTAAATGTACCGCGATGAACACATATACATTCGCGGGTACGAGCATTCGATCGTATACCTTTAGTGGGTAAAAAGCAGTTGACGTCTAAACGTGTGTCCAATTTTGTGCGTGTTTTTCTTAGTGGAAAATTTAGTGTGTACACCAGTTCCAGCGAAAACGGAGCAAGTAAGTATACATTTTCCAGCTAAAGTGTTATTTTACTACTACTTTTAGCATAGAATTTACCCTTCGTTATCTTCAAACAAAATTAAAATATGTTTTATTGTGTGACCATGAAGTGATTGGTTCCGCACTTTTATGTTAACTCTTTTTGTCTCTCTCTCTCTTTCTTTGTCGCGGCATAGCCGAAAGCCTAGAAGGCAGCCTGTTTTTAGTGCAGATGAAGAGGCGCGATTCGTAGATTGCTTGCTATCTTTGGGAGAGTATGGGTTCCCTATAAATTCGGCAGAACTGCGAAATATTATAAAAACCTATATGAGCCGCTATGGAACAACAGTCAACATTTTTCCGAGAAATTTCCCAGGCCTGGACTGTATTAATTCTTTTATAGCTCGCCACCCAGAGATTTAAGTTCGGTTTGGGGAAAACGTGAAACGCACACGAGCGGCGGTGGATGACCCGATGCTTAGAAGTTTTTTTGAAAACCTGGGAAACAAATTAAAGGATGTTCCTCCCGAAAATATATGGAATTTTGACGAAACTAATCTTACAGACGACCCAGGGAAAAAGAAGGTGATTGTCAAGAAAGGCTGTAAATACCCAGAAGTTATACGAAATGCGTCAAAAACCTCGGTTTCTGTTATGTTTTGTGCGAACGCCGCTGGAGAACTGATGTAATGTATAAGGCTAGTAAAATGTGAACAACTTGGACTGAAAATGGTTCTAAAGGCTGTCGTTACAATGTAAGTACATCTGGATGGTTTGATGCGCATATTTTTACGGACTGGCTACAATATCAGATGCTGCCAAGACTTAAAAAGCTAGACGGAAAAATAGTGCTGCTGTGTGACAACTGATCTTGTCATATAACTGTAGAAGCCCTCCAACTGAGGTTGCTAGAGGTTGCATTTTTCCGGCCCTTAAAAATAGCATGGAGGAAGGTGTTGTGTAGAGTGAAAGAATACTCCCGAAGGCATCCGAAAAACAAACATACAAAAAGAAAACTTTCCACCACTCCTGTTAAAAATGACGACAATGATTGGGAAAAGCAAAAAAAAACCTTACATCTGGTTTTCGGAACTGTGCAATATTTCCCCTGAATGTTGAGGAAATTTTAAGCCGCATTTCGCGCAGTGCTTGCAATGTAGAAATAGGTGAGTTAGCATTTCTCAACACTCTTCAGGAAAAGAGAACCGAAGTTACAAAGCAGGAATAAGTGTTTGTGCCGGTGAGACCATGGCTTTAGTTGAGACTCCAAAGACTGAAAGTTCTACTCGTCCTACTTCTACTTTTTCTGGCTACAGAATGGAAGATGATGATAACCAGCATAGCACATCTCGCCATGGAAAGGTCGAAGCCATAGTTTTTAACGACAATTCCTGCGACGATATTAATTTTGAAGATCTTGTTAATGAAGACGAAGCAGAAACCCAATTTGTTGATTTATTAGAAGGAAAAATATCTCAAGGCGATGTTAAGTTGAATCTGAGAGATGTTGTTCGAGAGGTTGGCAAATTTGTGGCATTTTTGAACGAAGGAGAGGTTTATCCTGGAGAAATAGTCGAACTTGACGAAGAGACTGTAAATATCAACGCGATGAAAAAGTCTTCAAAACTTTGGAAATGGCCCCCTCAAAGGGATGAATTAAGATACTCATGGATGGATGTTTTAGGCTCCATTCAAAGTCCGAAGAAGGTTTCAAGCAGAGGAACTTTCTCCGTAATTGAGCTGGAATCTATATTTGACTGATGATTCTGAATGTTAACGGATAAATAAATTTTTACGATTACTTTTTTTCATGAAATCTCATTTTTTTGTTTTGAAGCTATTATATATGTTAGTTAGATATTTTTTAATGTTAAAGTTAAATACTATTTAATGTTTTCAAGTTTTTTAAGAAATAAAAATTGGCATTTGGTTTTTTTTGTTATATAAAAAAAGTATGGGTTATTTTTTTACAATTAATCCTCGGGTGAATAGCTACGAAATCTGTTGACAACATTGCTCCAGCTCTTTAAATGCAGGCGCAGTTGCCCAAAGTTTAGCATGGAGCAAAGTAACCCCGTCCCTTGGATAACTTTTCCCCACTTTTAAGTCACAAATAAAATATTATAAATTGTTTTTTTTTTTAAATTTCAGGTCACATAAGTATTCATTAATATCCTATCTGTAAGAGAAATAGGTATAGATATTACGAGTATTAAAACATTTTTAACCATTTCTAAGAGTTTTTTTTTGCAAAAAACGGAGCAAAGTAACCCCGATTTACGGTAACCTTGCAAGCGGTAGTCGGAAAAAAAGTGTAAATAGAGCAGCACCCAGTGAAGAAGAAGATTTGAACTGAATCCGCAGCAAGATGGCAAAAGAGTTTCTTGGAGCGGAGCATTCGACGCACACTGAAATATTATCTTTAAGTCAAGACATAAAAGTTGTAAGATCTCAACGTACCTATCACGAAGGACGTAGAAAGAACTATACAGGAGCCCCATCGTTCTAGTTATACTGTATGGGGCGAAAGCCAGAATTTTAATTGCCCTTAGTTGCTTCAGAGAAAAGGTTTTTCTAATGCTTTTCAGTCCCGCTTGCAGATTTGGAAAAGAAGATAAAAAATGAACTGTTTGGACTACATAAGGCCCAAATTCAACGATAAAATTCATTGAGTCCGCTTCCAACTTAGTGTGTGCAACTATGGGAAGCTAGTGAAAAACCGGGCTGAATAGAGAGATTCGTTGTTTGAGTGTCAGTGACACCTCAGATTGTAGTGCTTTTATAAAAAAAACCTCATTACAACTTTTACCAGACACCAAAGAACGGTCTGTCTAGGGGCTGCATAGGAACTTTCCATAGCAGGCCTGGATCTACTCTAGATCCCTATGATGTTAATATCATGGGCCTTACCCACTCTCAAAGCCATCTCCCATTTAAAGAGAAGTGGTCTTAGATGCAACAAGCAATGGAGTTCTGGTGACATTGAGCGCCGGATGCCTTTTGGCTCTGATTAAAATGAAGAAAATACGAAATCGTCTTACCCTGTGTCTAGGAATAGTTTCGGCCACGATATGAGGCTGGAAAGGAGTATTGTGGGGCTTTAACAAATGGTTTCATAACCAATTTGAGATGCGGCGCTGCTGTCTTTATAAAGAACAACAAAGTAAAATTTATTGATGGCAGCTTTGTAGTGAAGAAATTGTGGGGGCCAAACATTTGCAAGCTGCAACATGCACTAAAAGCCTTACTGAAACGTGGAATGACTTCTAAGCTAGCTCGAGAACACAAGAGATCACCAAATGGTAGCAGTACAGAAAGCTGAATCCGGTAAGGATTGCCTGTGTCCTCGGTAAGGGCTATCATTAAGCGTTGGTTCTCATATGAGCATTACTGCAGATGGCATAAAATACAAGGAGTACATTGTATTAGTTCTTTGATTGAGTGCATTGTTCTAAAAATAGGGAGAACACAAGTTAGAAAGGGTCTCAACTTCCAACTAAACTAAACCAACCAACTAGCGTGAGGCGGCTTATCAATAATCATATAAGTTTTGTCGATACTACAATGACTGTCATCGCATAAACTACATACAGGTTTATGACGCAACTTCATAGAAGATCTGATCTTATCAAAAACGCCAAAAAATCAAATGCAGGATTTAGCGCAAAAAGTTTCCCAGTTCAGCATGAATTGTATGAAGGGATGAATGCAATGCTTGCGAAATCGCAATCTACTAAAAAAGCGTCACCAAATATGGTAGGAAAGTGAATTTAAATTACACCTGAGAGTTCTGTCTAATTTTTAATTCAAGAAATGTCTTCTCTTGACGCTAGAATTCCAAGCACCCGTCATGGAAGACCAAAAAAGACATCTAGAATCTTCAAATAAAACTAAAATGCGCCGAGTAAAAGGTATCGCTACTTCCAAAAGGAGTGAAGAGCTGCATTACGCAGCAAAATTATTCAATCGCTTACCAAAGGCGAACAATACCGAAATTGTAACGCCAAAACAACCTCTCGCACTATATTTACGAGTCCAATAGATCCGAAAAAAACACACTTTTCCTAGTTTTTACTCTCTGCAAGTCTTAAAGACACAACTACTGCCAGTTAAAAGAGAAGCTTCAGAAAACTTTGTTAAATAAAACAGCTGAAAATATTTTGCAAATCATCAATATAAGCTCTGCAACAACATCTTCATAAGTCCGTAAGTGGGGCTTGATGGAAGTTCTGGGCATAGGCAATACATTTTCTAAGCCGGAAAATACATATGAGTTCAATTTTCCCTCTCTCTAAACTGGTTGGAAGCGCCAACACAGGTGTAACTTTATAAAAAAAATGCCCATTCATCCTCAACAATGCACTGCAGACCAATCAAATTTATGTTTATGAAAGAAGATGGAAAACTTTTGAAAGATGAGGAGGAAAAATATGATATTGGATAAAGAATAAGCCAACAGATGGTGGGGATGTTGGCCGGCAATTACTGTCATCTATGATTTCAAAGGGGGTGATATTTTTGACAGATGTCGTATAATCATTGGCGATGGCGATGGCGCGATAGTTATCATTGGACTATCACGCAGAGAGTCTGGGTTCGATTCCTGGCTGGGTCACCAACAATTTTTCAATTCACCATCACCCTTTCGGGGGGCAATGGCAAACTCCCGAAACTAAAAATTGCCTACGAAAAAGCTTCTAAGGAGTGTTGTTCGGACCCGGCGATTAACAGTAGTCCCCGTTAAGATATGACAAAAATGACAAGCAACACAAATGAGCAACACAAATGAGCAACACAAATGAGTATCAAGAAGCTAGGCCATGGCCCATGTCGGGCTGCCAGCGCCACAGTGTTTTTTTTTGTCGCATAATCTTTGACAATTTTTGTTAGGGAGTCGTTTACTACGCCAACAACGTATTTTTGTTATGCAGCACTATTTTGAAAATAGGCGATCTGTAAAAGTAACATTTCCAAAAATTCGCGAATTTTTCGGTTAACATAAACGCCATAGTGAATCCGGAATTCGTGCCATGGTGAAGGGTTTAAAAAGAAACTTATTCGGCATATCGGGCCAAAATCCGTATCAGCATGCTCGGTCAGCATGTACACCCCAAAACATCGCCACTGTAAGCGAAAGAGTTCAAAACCAGCCAGGCACCTCAATACGTGGCCTGCGTAATTGGAATTTTAAAAGTTGATTTTCATTTGCAAGTTAATAAAACTCCAAATTACACAACAATTTAAGCCTTTGGACCATTTACGCCGATTTGTTAACTGGATCTTGGATCGCCAGGACAACTTGTCACCGAATTTGATCTTCTCCGTGAAGCCCAGTTTTGTACGGATGGGTACGTCAATAAACAAAATTGTCGTTTCTGGGGACCGGAAAAACCACACAAGATTCACGAAAAACCAATGCATCCCAAAAAAGTTACTGTAAGGTGCGGATTGTGGCCCGTACTTTTTCGCGAACAGTGAATGATGAACGGCTATTTTTTTCCCCCAAAATGGAATGAATTGGGTCTGGACGATCTCTGGTTTCAACAGGATGGTGCTACCGTCCACACAAGCCTTCAATCAATCAATATATTGCGTACGAAATTTGATGATCGCATTATTTCGGTTAGAGGAAAAAAGCGACAATTCAGCATCTCAGATATAACATCCAAATTGAAATTCGGCCATTCACAAACTTATTCTAAAAAACGGTTACTGGATAAGATCCTTTGAATGTTTATTGCATATATAGGCTCCCTTTAACGACATGGTAAGTAAGTAAGTTCCGAAAAAACCGCCTTACCCACACAATAAAATCGTCCCGAAAACAATCAAACGAAGATTTAATGACGCAATTTCTCCTTAAATCCGACCCAGCCATATAGCATTAAAGGCACTTGAGCACCTAATAAATTTCAAAAAATTGTTGTTTTTTTGCAATTTCTTAATCCTCATACTTTTTAAAATCACTACCAAAAAAGTTTTTTCCAAAATTCGAATTCTAACATAGTGAAATTAGTAAAAGTGTGCGCACAGTCCATACTTGATGAGTCAATGAGTCAGCGAGTAAAAACTTTAAACGCGTTTTTCTCGAAACTAATTTTTTTCAAATGGCGGATAGTTAGTCTCCGAATCTACTCGGCCGATTTCAATGATTTTGATCTTGTTTTGTTCGTTGAGATGTTTTGTATAGCAAGTAATCACATGTTGCCAAAAAAATAAAATTATAACATTTTTTTCAACTGAGAACAGTGAAGAACGGGTGGTTTTTCAACTTTTTTTTCAAACATCCACCGTTTGTTTTTGTTTTTGATTTTTGGCAAATTGTGGCGAATTGTCGCGTAAGTGACCTTTCTTTTGAAGATGCCGAAGATGCCAAGATTAATTGTCTGCAATGGGACACCATTTTTTGAGACCTCGACTTGGGCGCCTCCTGGATAATGGTTAAAAAATTAAATATAAAAAAAACTAGGGTTTTTGTATTCTATAAGCTTCAAATAAAAGTTTAAAAAAAATCATTGTAATATTTTACAGGGCCTGAAAAAAAAAATTATTGAGAATATTGTATTTTTTAGCCTCCTAAGGTGGTCAAGTACCTTAAGATATTCAGTATCGAAGAAATCTGTTTCGATTGATGGCAGGTTGAAATAATATTTACTTGCTGATAGTATGGATTTGAGATCAGCGAGAGACATCATCGTTGAATCAATTAATCAAAATGTTGGATTTTATAATCTTAATTTTTGAAGTCATTTTTTAACAAACAAATTTTTGTTCTGACACATTTTGATTTTTGTCCACTTCATCCATACTTTCAAAGCACTGTGCGTCTGGCCGGTCAGTTCAAATCGCCAAGCCGGGAAATCAAACGGCCTGGAAATTGGTGATTCAAAATTTACATCGTTGCTCGAATTATGTGACCGGTTGCTTCGTCCTGCTTCTCCTGTTTCTCCTTGCCCCAAAAACACTAATTTCCTTTATTCACATAACCACTTAAGTCGAAATGCGCATCGTCGACCATTGTGATTTTTGATACGAAACCGCCAGGTTTAACAGTGAAAGGGAGTAAGTTAATCTCACTTGACGGTTAACCAGTCAACATAGACTTGGATTTGCAACTCCTTGCAGATGAGATAAAAAGGAAATAATTTCCTGAACAATTTGATGTCAGAAGACTACGATTGTGCGCACATTCCTGTTTATAATTTTTACCGGATAAGTGTCCTTTTACTTCTCAAGAAATCTATCAGATGTGCCATTTCCAACACACTAGGCTCTTCTCACAAGCTTATGCATGTAGCAAAACGAAAAGGGCATTCTAGTGGACTCTTGAACCTGGTTGCTGAAAAATATTCTGCTGACAGCCAAAAAGGATTATTCAATCTAAAAGGTGAAAAATAATGGATTCCCAGAAGTGACTTGGTCTCTTAAGCATCGTTCAGATCATCTTATCTGAAAGATATTTCGAATTATCGTCGAGTGCGAGTTCATTAATGCTATACAGCTATACAGACAGATGGCAATCGACTGAGGTAGTTGAGGAGGTTTGTGGGTGAATGGTAATTTATGATAGAAGGATGCTGTACATACGCCAACAATTATTTAAAAAGTGATTAAAACTCTGTATTAGAATTTCAGACCAGCAGGGCTAATAACCAAGATTCCGTCGAAAGTCAATGAGGTGTAGCATTTAACCTATCTATCATTAATTCTCTCGGAATATAAACGATTCTCTATCATTTAGTACCTACGTACACTGTAAATGCAAATTATTATGGGCTCCGACACGTTAAAGACTCTTCCACAGTTTCTCCAACGCACAATCTAACTTCCGTTTAAAATATGACTAACAACCAAGTTACTCCCCTCAACATCACTTCACTCCCCCGATAGTACAACATTTCTATAAATTTTCTTAATTTATTTCCATTTTCCAACCGCAAAAGCGTTTAGAAGACTAAAACGTACAAACCCCTAATTAATTACCGCATTGCAACATAATTGCAGCCATAAAATTGCGTGGGGTTGTTAGACCACCCCCTTGTGCTCTTAAAACACTCGCACACAATATAATAAAGTGAACAATTTCAACTACCCCAACTAAATCAAAACGAACTGAGGAAAGTTATCCGAGAAACACAAAAATAAGGTGAAAGAAGGAAAGAAAAAAAAAATATTCCCGCCACGCAATGAAGTCCTTCCGCTTATCGCCTTAACACTAGTAATAAGCACAGCAGTACAATATCCTACCGACGAAATGTTCCGTCAAGGGGAGAGACAGTGACTAATGTCCGCCTTTTCTTCGTATGTACTCGTATTATTAAAAGCTACCAACTAGACCTGGAGGAAGTTTGGTATGTTAAAAACGGATCGGCTCAACTCACAACACAGTATAGGTACATTCAGCAATTAGTATTTCGTGGCAATTGGTGGAGCTGGAAAATCATACGCCACTGCTTTTCGACAAACATTTCAAACATGAGTTCCATTTCGCTTTGACGGTATAACGCTCACTTGAGAGTACACGTGACCGATTGACTTAAATTTATGGGAATACGCGCACGACCGACCTTAATTGCGTCAACGGTGGGTGGTTTCATAAAAACTTTGTTCGCTTAATGACCAATAGCGCGTTGATAGATGAGGTAAAAATGAAAAGTTCCATTCTTCTGGTTGGTCTTTGGGTACTTTACTTGTAAAAGGTCAAATGTTGTGTTCATTTACAATCGGAAGTTCATGCTTGGCAGTGGAATTTTTAGCTCATAAGCTGGAACAATGCTTTATTGGGTCACAGCAAGTTTGTAGCAATTACTCGCAATAAACGAAAATTGGTTTTTGGTTAATTGTACCTACTCGTAAGCTTATCCTACACAAAAATTACAGTATGACGAGAGATTAGACGTTCAACGGTCTGTCAGTAGTTTCGACAGTGTTTCGAATCACCGAAGAGCATTGACAAACAATTTGTATCCAAATGACTTTCAGACATCGATTAAGCATATACCTTTGGATAATACTCGTACTTGATTGGAATCCTAAACGAACGCCGTGCAATTTGGAGGCGATATATGAATAGAACTGCTAAAAACTGCAACTACACCCGAAACCATCGAAAAAGTGCATAATATCGCGTTGCACGATAGGAGCGTTAAGGTGAGTGAGATAGCTGATGCTGTGGGGATATCGGAAGAAAGTATGAACAAAAACTTAGGGATGCGAAAGCTCGGCGCAAGATGTGACCCACATTTGTTGAATGCCGATCAAACGTAAATGCGTAAACAATTTTCGCAGCAATCTTTTGACCGATTCAATAGGAATCCGACCGATTTTGTGCGGCGTCCACCACAGTGCCAAAGAAAGCGAAGTAGATTGCATCTCCCGGAAAGGTCATGGTCAGCGTGTTTTGAGATGAGAAAGAGGTCTTGTTAATTGATTACCTAGAAAAAGGCAGAACAATAACAGGTGAATATTGCTCCAACCTTCTTGACCAGCTGGATGCCAAAATTCACAAAAAAATTCCAGAAAAAAATCATCTGTCATCACCTGTACACAAAGGTGCATTGGCGAAGGGAAAGCTGTGTGATTCGGGGTACGACTTGCTCGGCTATCCATTCTATTCTCCTGTTGTATTCACCATCAGACTTCCATCTGTTCCTAAACTTGAAGAAATTTGTTTCTGGGAAGCGCTTCGCATCCAATGAAGAAGTTGAGAGGGTCTCAGATGAATATTTGCACAGCCTTTCAGACTCTCACCTCCGGGAAGAAATACTGACTTTAGAGAAACGCTGCACCAAGTGTGTTGAAGTCAAGGATAGATTATGTAGTAAAAAAAAATCATGTTTTAACTGAAAATTGCAGTCTGTCATTCTCAGGCCGAGAACTTTTCACCTTACCCTCGAATATTGTACTATTGTTTATAACTACGAGTATTGTACAAGACACACAGGAACTGATGTCTGTCAAACTAATTGTCAGAATGCAACTGTCAGTTTCATTTCTATTCAGTAGGCTTTGCAATTTTATTATTTGATTTAACATACACGCTTCAACAATGTTAACAAATGTTTAAAATTTGGTTTTTATGATTCTGTGCGCCAAACTTAAAGAGCATGTGCACCATGTTACACCCGACATAATGGACCATCTGAGACGGCTATTCGGCGTATTGTTGACCGTTTTCTCACCAGACTTTCTTTTGAAGATGCAGTAGCACCGAGACGCATAAGAAGAGTGTGTACTGAAGAGAATCTTGCGTCCGTTCAGGAGAGTGTTGAAGAAAATCAGAATTTATCGATTCATTGTCTGTCCACTTTATGAAACATTTTAGGCAAAGATCTTGGTTTGAAGGCTTACTAGATCCAGCTCCTGCGAGAATTGAAACTGAATGACCATCATTTGCATCGGTATTTCGATTCCAAAATCAACTGGCATTGGATCCAATGTTTTATCAAAAAAATTGTGCTCACCGATGCAGCTTATTTTTGGCTCAATGGTCATGTCAATAAACAAAACTGTCGCGTTTGGAGTGAGGATAATCCAAACAAGATGATCGAAGCGCCGTTAGATCCAAAAAAAATGCACAATTTGATTCGGTACGTGGGTTGGTGGCAAATCGTTTTCCGATCGAATGGCATATGTGTGGAAGATACATACAGTGTGTGACAAAACTAAAGCAACTTTTAATATTCTACCTCCTACCATTGCTTAATAAAAGAAATATGATGAAAAGTCATTTCTGTACACAACTTTTCGTCTTTATAACACTTTTAATATTATTTATTAAAATAATATCAAATTTCTATTTGTTTTAAAATGGTTTACATATCAAAAATAATAAATAAACCAATGCATACGTAAAATGCGACATTGACAAAACTAAAGCAACTCCCACTGAACCTGAGCATCTGGTCAAACAAATCATTGTCACATATTTGATATTTATTGTGGCAGAAATATTTACAATTAACAAAATACAATCTTCGTTTTACAGAGATTTGGTTTGCATTACCTTACATGTAGAATATTTATATAATTTATAAATAATATATCAGAGAAATACTACCAGTTCGAAGGAAAGCCACAAAAAACCTTCTTGACAGATAAAATGCCTTATTTCGTTGAAGGGAAGAGAGAAGTGGTGTTAACACTTGATTTCAAAGTGCTATGTACTAGTGCAAAAAGAAAATAATTATTATAAAATAAATTAATTAATAAATAAATAAACAAATAAATAAGTAAATTAATGAATAAATAACAATGAAAGCAAAAATATATAAGAATAAAGTTAGAATTGCACATTATGTAACTAGGATTGAAATCAAGTCGTTGTCTGAAGCCAGACAAGATAAGTTGTATTGACTATGAAGTTTCTGAATTCTAGTTGAAACCATTTCGATGCCAGCTATGTTATGTAATTCTTCTGTCGAACCAGGGCAAATTTAGGAACATTTTTAATAATTTATTTTGAGTTGTCTGGAGTCTACGAAGATGACTTTTTGCGCATGTGCCCCAGACAGGAGATCCATAGAACATGATCGCTTGGAAAATAGCCTTGAAAATCAATATCTTATTATCATTGTCCAGTTTTGAATTTCTGCAGATGAATGGATAGAGAATCTTGATCGTAACATTAATCTTTTTTATGACTTCTTGTATGTGTAGCTTGAAAGTTAATTGTTTATCTAAGTAAATTCCAAGATACTTTCCACTAGATTTCCACTCAATTGGAACACCGTTGAGTTGAAGGCGGTTGCTTGGAAGTAAGCAAGCTTTTCTTTTTCGTGTAAAAAAGATAGCTTGGGTCTTAGAAGCATTAATATTAATGTTCCAATTTTAATAATATGTTAGAACAGTGTTTAAAGCAGATTGAAGATTAGTTTCAATATTGGAAGCAATTGCATCCGACGAATAGATACAAATATCATCAGCAAATAAAGCAATATTGCAGTTAATCAAAGTGGGGAAATCAGAGGTATATAGATTGAATAAGACTGGCCCAAGCACTGATCCTTGTGGGACACCTGCATTAATCAGTTTATTGTCTGCGAGGGTTTGATTTAAGGACACGATAAAACTTCGGAAAGATAGAAAAGATTCAATAATTTTTATAAGGTATAACGGAAAATTGAAATTCAGAAGCTTGTGTACCAAACCATCATGCCAAACCATATCGAACGCTTTTTCTACGTCCAAAATTATCGTGCCAGTACTTAAGCCTCTAGCAAGATTACTTTTGATATATTTTATTATACGATCCACTTGGTGTGTAGTGCTATGCAAAGCTCTAAATCCAAATTGCTCTTTAAGTAATATTTCGTTATCGTCAATGAAGGATATAATTCTTTTTTTGATAATCTTCTCCAGGCACTTACTAAGGGAGCTCAGCAGACTTATTGGCCTGTAACTAGAGGGCAAGTTTGCACTTTTGCCAGGTTTCAAAATCGGAATTATCTTGGCAGTTCTCCAGTTTTTCGGGAAGTATCCCAGCTTAAGGCAGCCATTGAAAGTATTTACCAGATATTTAAGAGAAGAATCTGGAAGATTTTTAAGAAACACGTTTTTGATCGCATCGAAGCCGGATGACTTTCTGGTTTTTAAATTTTGTATAGTATCCCTTAGTTCACTTAAGGATATTAGATTGACATTTCTTATCAGTGGGTGTGACCTAATGAAGTTGACTGATTGCTCAACGGAGGAAGTAATGTGCGTGTCTGGGATAACATGACTAGAATTTAGATGATTATTTGCAAAATTATCTGCAAAGGCATTAGCTTTTTCCAAGCAAGAATGTAACACAGAGTTCCCAACCTTAAGTTGAGGTATGTATGTGTGTTTCTTTTTAATTACTTTAACAATGTTCCAGAATGGTTTGCTACCTTTCTCTAACCCTTGGAGTCTATCGCTCCATGATTGGTTTCTAAAATTTGCGATTGCATATTTTAGTAAAGAATTCATTTTTTTATATTCGGTGAGATATAAGTCGTTCCTCGTACGTTTCCATCTGGATCTACAAGTATTTCTTAACTTTATTATGTCAAGGATGAAATTTGGCAGGATCAACGCATAGTACGGGAGTTCAAAAAAGATCCTAGAACATCACGGAAAGTTGTCAATGACTTGAGACTCCGCATTCATCTAAGAACCGCAAGCAGTAGGTGTGACGAGGTGGGTATTAAGTGTTATAGGCCTGCAAAGAAACCATTTGTGTCAAAAAAAAAAAAAAACAGGATAGCGCGCATAAAGTTTGCGAAGGAACACATTAACAGGACGATACAGAAATGGAGAACAGTGCTATGGTCAGATGAATCCAAACGTAACATCAAGGGATCAGATGGAAGTGCGCACGTTAGACGACCAAAAGGAAAACGCTTATACCCAAAATATTGCCATGGCACAGTTAAACACGGTGGGGCCAATGTCATGGTATGGGTTGGTTTCTCCGGCCAGGGAATGGGGCCTACCAAATTACGGACATTTTAAACGCTCAAGGGTACAAAAATATAATGGAGGACATTATGCACCCATACGCGGATGAGAACATGCCCTTGCGCTGGATATTCCAACATGACAATGACCCCAAACACAAGTCTAAGCTCGTGGCTGAATGGTTAACTGTCGCCGGAGTGTGTGTTCTGGAATGGTATCACCTGATCTCAATCCCATAGAGAATCTATCTATCCTTTTGTTCTCGTGCCAAGTAGAAAGACAAGTAGATTTTTAAAAGTTGCTTTAGTTTTGTCACATACTGTATGTGGTTCCAGCGTAGCATACAACAAACAAAACAATGAATTTATTAAGGGAAACAATCAATGAAAGCATAATTTCGGGTAATGGCCCTGTAAACTGTCATTTGGATAACTTTTTTTCGGGGATACATAAAGTCGATAGTCTACGCTGACAAACAACAACAATCGTCGCATTGCAAGCCAACATTAATGCTTAAAAAAGTTGCCGAACGAAGAGTGGTCGGACGACATTCATCTGATCCAGCCGTGGTGGGCTCAAAGTCGCAATTAAAATTAATTGCAGAATACTACCTTGATCAAAAAGATCACAGAATAACCACCGTGTGGCGCTCCCATTGACCTGATTTGAATTTCTTTTTTTAAGTTGGTACATCTGTTGTTGATATTCCCTCTAAATCTTAACGTCATAGCTTGTCATTTGCAAAAGTTACGTAACCAAGAGTACATCTATCTCTGTGTGTCCATTACTTCCTCTCGGCTGCCAAAACGCGTTCCCCGTAGTGGTTTTTTTTTTAACTCGATTGAACAGAAAGAATTCACAGGAAGCCAAATCAGGTGAATTCGGTGGCTGTTGGATGGTATTTGTTGAATTTTTCGTCAAAAAATTACGAATAATGAAAAGTTTTCTGCCCACAATTCTGGTCTCATTCGCCGAATAGCTTTAGTCAAACGTCTCATATCTCATAACGCCCAGATAATACTCTTTGTTAACTGTCTGTTGGTTATTGACCAACATTTCTTTTACTTCATCAACGTTTTCGTCGGTTTTCGATGTCGATGTTCTGCCACTGCGTTCATCATCTTCGATTGACTCACGACCACTTTTGAACCACTCGTACTACTGGTAAACGACCGTTTTCTTTAGAGAAACGTTGCCAAAACACTTTTCCAACATTTCCAACGTTCGCGCACCATTAAATCCGTTTTTTACGCAAAATTTAATACAAGTTCGTTGTTGCAAATTTAAATTTACTAGACTCACCCGTCGCCGAAATTCGACGATTCACAAAAGCGTGTACGTGTACCCAACAAAAGTGTCGTCACTCGTCACTACGTTTCTCTTTTTTTCATTTTTTTTAGTCTCTATCCCACTTAGAGTAGGGAAACTCTTTTGCAATCGTAGTAGTGACAATACATTTCATTAGTGAAAGCAGTCAAACAAATTCCTTATGTAGAACCACATGCACAAAAACGATTCGACTATACGCTTATCCCTAGCATCTTTCCTTTTCTTTACTACTGGCTTTCAAAAGCAAGCAGACTTGAAAATGTTTTTTTTCTCACTAAAGCTGGCCATACACGACGATCATATTCGTGCGATCTGTTCGTATTCATGGTCTTGTTCGACGTTTGTGGTGCCCTTTGGCGAACCGATCCAATGTTTATGAAAATTTTCAAAATTTGTGGATTTTTTCGCGAGCATATTCGCCGTTTGTGGCGTTGTTCGCAAAAATTTTCTTTTTTAAATAAATTTTGTTGCGTGCACATTAGCGGAAGATAAAAAATGGCAAGTTTTAGCAAAACGTTTCTTTTGGAATTTATCGAAATTCTTAAAAATATTAAAACTTTAGCTCCTCAAAACTTTGTCCAGTTGCGAGGAATCTTAAAGTTGCTGACAGTCTCTCGTTTGCTGTAATTGCTTCTCGCATTCCTGTGTTTTGTTTTCCAACAACTTGACCGACCAAACTCAGCAATTCAATATAAGTTTCTGAATCCATTCTAAGAAATTTAAAAAAATTTTCTGGTGCAGACATTTCTAATTTTCTCAACATTTTAGTATGAGTGCGATCGTTTCTACCATACAGCCACTCTTTCATCCACTCTTGCCTTTTTTGTTTTATTTTTTTCTTGCTTTCGCTTTTTGCATACATAAATTGTTAATAATGCAATTGCATCATCCGCATGTGCGTTCTCCATATTTTCTTGTTGAAAGTTACAGCAAAAGTGATGTTCCGCAAATCGGTTCGTCATGTGTAGCCAAATGTCGACGAACAAATCGCACGAACATATTCGTCGTTTATGGCCAGCTTAAGCTACGTAAAATTGTAAATATTGTAATATTTCGGCTAGGGTTCGGAATGATAAAACGTTATTCTATTTCAAGACACTTAATTTATTATTACCAAGGTTTGGTAAGACCGTTTGGCAAAAAAAAAAAACACATTGTGCACATCTACGCGAAATTATCTTTCCATTGGTGTAAGTAGGGCGGGTCAATAAGTCCGTGACTTTTGGATTAAAACACAGATTTTTTGATAAAAAAATAATTTTATTTTTCAACGTAGTCTCCCTTGAGCTCTATACACTTTGTCCAACGCTTCTCCAATTTTTTTATCCCTTCCAAAAAAAATGATTTGTCGAGGTCCTCAAAATAGGCCTTTGTTTGCGAGATGACTTCATCATTGGAGTCAAATCTTTTTCCATCAAGCCATTTCTTCAGGTTTGGGAACAAGAAGTAGTCGCTCGGAGCCAAATCTGGAGAATAGGGTGGATGAGGGAGCAATTCATAGCCCAATTCATGGATTTTTGCCATGGCAACTGCACATGTGTTTGTGGTCGACTGTGAGCAAACGCGGCACCCATCTTGCGGAAAGCTTTCTCATGCCCAAGTGATCATTCAAAATTGAAACCACTGAGCCATGCGAGATCCCTACGGCTTCCACAATCTCTCGCACTTTCAATCTTCGGTCGGCCAACACCATATCGTGAATTTTTTCGATTGTTTCGGGTGTAGAGACCTCAACTGGGCGTCCAGGACGTTCGGCATCTTCAGTGCTTGTACGGCCACAACGAAAATCAGTAAACCACTTTTTTACCATTAAAATCGATGGTGCAGAGTCCCCATACTATTTATCAAGCTTAGCCTTGGTCTCGGTAATGGTTTTTTTTCGCAAGAAATAATGCTTAATAAGCACACGAAATTCACTTTTTTCCATTTTCTCCTCAAATTAGTGACTAGTCTGATAAAAATAGCTGTCAAACACAAACTAACTGACGCAGCAAGTTTAAATTTTGACAGGAGTCAACTGACACACACAGAGATAGATGTAAAAAAATCCTTTATAAGCATTTCGTCGTGAAACGTTCTGCTCTTGTAGAATTATGGACGTTAGCGAAGGTAATGAAGATGTCTGTAGTCGCAAGTCTCTTCGGTCCACTTTACATTGACGGGTTTTGAAGGAGAAGATATAGAATTGAACTCTGTGAGGTGTAAAGCGATATCGACCTGGTCAGCGCACATCAGTTGCCTTAGATAGGTAGGACATGTTGATTTATATTATTCGATACATACTCAGAGGTACGACTTAGTGGGGGATTCTCCAAAAACCGTATCGTGCAACTATAGGCAGTTAACCAAAAATCGTTACAACTACTGAGCGCCTATTGCTTAAGGCCCAGATTCACCACGGACTAAGGAGCCTTTTAAGTAAGTAAGTAACGGGCAGCACAGGAGCAACGCAAATATGTTGGAGAAATATAAATCACTGGATGTATATTGCACGTTATATATTTCAAAGGTTAATTAACAAAAAAAAAAAAATACCAAATTCATAGATGTTTTGTTTTCTAAAATATTTTCAACGTAAGAACCAAGCTAAAGCAGCTAAGTACTGATTGAATTGTTGCTTTGAAGCTCCAAGCGTCTAAAACCTATCAGACTTGAAACAATAGAGTAGAAAAAGCTGAAATATGATACCCATGGTTGTAAACTAAAAACGCAAAGAAGCAGTCGTTGCAAATGAAGTCTGAACTGCGAACTTAACATATTAAGTTCGCAAAACCGTACTGACATTAGACAATACGTACACAATGTTTTCGGAAATTTAAATCTTCATCAAATGAATTGCACAACACCGCACTTAAATAAATAAGCTAAGCTATTGGACACACAGGGTCACCAGGGGATTCTGAAATCAGTCATGAAACTTTCTTCAATTTTAGAAAGCACACATACATACCTTTACATGCCTTATCGTGCATTTCTTTGTCATCAGCGATAAGTTCTTGAAATCTGTGCTGTAAGTTCGATGCAGCTTCTTGGATGTTATTGGCTTCTGAATCAGCTGCAACCAAGGCATTTAGATACACATCCATATCGACTTGAGAAATTCTAAAAAACAAAATTTAAAAACAGTTTAGTCGAACCAAATAACGCATCTATGTGTTGAAAATTTTTTTTGTAGAATCTACTACAAACCTGATCCTCTTGTCTTCAAGTACTCGAATGAAATTCGTTTCACTCGGTGTTAAAAAGAGCACAGCTCTTCCACTTTTACCAGCTCTTGCCGTTCGTCCTACCCGATGGACAAAGTCGGAAATACGCTGTGGTGGAGAGTATTGTATTATCAAATTAACTTCGGGTACATCTAATCCACGTCCTGCGACATCCTATGGAAATAGAAATCAAAAGAAATATATATCATACTGTAGCTAAAGTGGGATATGTATGTAAAACTAAGAAACTGCGAAAGGAAAAAAAAAACAAGGCACATGTGACAGGGCATAAGAAGGCAGCTTCCAAAATATGGAGCCCTGCACTGGAAACTAATCAAGCGCATAAAGCGAACTTAACATAGAGGCATTGTTTGACTTGTAAAGCGTCACTATCCTATAGAGGTAGGCTTCTTCTCAGATACTCAGAGATAACTCAGGGTTATGTAAAAACAAAAGCTTTGTCACATGAGATTTGTCTAATTTCCGTTATTTTTGAAACTTGCTCATCTGATTTGGGTTTATGCCTTTGTGGTAACCCTATCACAGGGTGGTAGGTTTGTAAAAATATTGCGGGATGTCACGGAAACAATTCAACACGAAGTTTTCGTCGTAATGGACATGTTTCTTCTTTTAAACTGAGTGCCATATTGTTATAACACATAAAACTAATCATCTACCCCAATTATGATCCTTATTACATTAAGGAGGCCCATAGTATTTCAGCTAGCATGCCTATCCATCTAGTGCGTTCTTTTGACACATGTGCCCGGTTGCGGACACGAAATTGGGTATGATCTTCTTGCAGTTGAGTGGTCGAACTGTGGTGAGATTGTTTTCTTCTGTCCACCTTGGTTGGAGTCGAAACCTTTTCCGGCTGCGACGATGGTGTCCATGCGCTCGGGGTGACCTAGATTCAGGTTCCCTGTACAGCCCGTATAGTTCACTGTTAAAATATCTTCTCAATTCTCCATTGACGCAAATAGAACCGAAGAACTTTTCTCCCAAAGCATATCTGCTTATTGTGCCATTTTGTCCTAGGTTCCAAACAGAGCGGCCGTGCAGATAAAAATGAGAGGGGCTCACGAGTTTTACGAGCAGAAGAGAAGGAGAAACGTATGCTACTCAAAAGAAAAGAGAAAGAGCCCGAGAAAAGAATGAAATTCAGAAGTTTTACCAGAATATAAAACGAACTTGCCAGAGCTGTAAAGTCCGAACAGAGTTTTGTAATTATAGAGAATGAAGCCCCCATCCAAAAAACAAAGGAGACTCTATATAAGGACTCGAAAATTTCAGTCCTGTTTTATGGCGCTGAAGTATGAACATGGTCGACAACGGATGAAGATATCCTTAGTACTGTTTCAAAATGAAATTTCTTGCGTTGACAGGCTTTAGAGGAGGAAATTCAACGATGAACTTTACGAGGTGTACAGCGACACCCACCTACTCAGTAAACTGCGCATCAGTCTTCTGAGATGGCTGGGACATGTAGAGCGAATGGAAACTAATGCTTTAGCGCCAGAGTCTTCCAATTTGGACGCGGATTTGTTGTTGGAGGCAGACTTAGGCAAGAAATCTTGCGTTTCCGACATGTGAACGAGGGCCTCGTAGCAATCCGCCTCAAGGCAAAATTTGTCTTAGACCTATACGCGCGCACGATCCTACATAGGGGAAAGTTGACGACGACATAGATAGCTTCCACGAACTCTTGAACAAGAGCTACGGGCAGCGCCCTAGTTATGACATTTAAATCGCACAGAGCAATTTTTTGCTCGGACCATTAACTTGTTGTAGCCAAGGTACGGTTGCGGACATCCCGAGCAGCGCCAGGACAAGCTTATCCTTTTTTCGATCGAGTCCCTCTCAATTTCTTAAGAGGTCCCTTGTCGCCAGCATCAAGTATCGAAGACCAATTGGAACACTGCCAAAAAGCCATCAGAGATGCCGCTACTGATGTGCTGAGCTCCACTGATCACGGACGCGAAACTGCTGGTTGGATGAAGAATGCCAGTAAGCACATGCAGCTAACCAAGATGCATACAAAGCGGCGCTGTAGAGAATGATTAGAGCTGCTTACGAGCTTTGTAAACAGAAAAGGAGAAACAAACACCGACTTCTCAGAAGGAAAAAGAAGGAATTCGGTCGAGGAAATTGAGAGATGCTTTTTTAGGAATGAGATTCGGAGGTTTTACTAAAAAAAAAAGTTTGAGGAATACAAACCCCGAACCGAAGCCTGTTGCCGCAAACAATGAAGCATCGAGGTAGAGTCACAGTCGATGCTGAGGATTTGAAAGAGCATTTCTGTAGACTGTATAACAGCGATGACGAATTAAATACCGATGCCGGCCAGAACGGATCTTTCAATCTGGACAATGTAGACCAACAAATAAGGCGCATACACCAACTCATTTCTAAAATATGTTCGGATGAAAGTATGCCCAATGAATGGAACCTCAGCATTGTTTGTCCGGTCCTCAAGAAAGGAGACGTTCTGAACTGCGCCAAGTACACAGGCATCAGTCTGCTTAACATGGCATACAAGATCTTATCTGCTGTTTTGTGTGAACGCATGAGACCGTTCGTCAACAACCTGATAGGTCCATATCAGTGTGGCTTCAGGTCAGATCTTGGAGAAAACCCATTAGCTTCAGATTGATACACACCACCTATTCATCGACATGACAGTATCTATATAGATGGCATCTATAGAGACGAGCTATACAGAGCAATGTCTAGTTTTGGCATCCCTGCCAAACTCGTCCGTCTATGCAGGATGACGATGGAGAATGCACGCTGCTCCATCAAGATCTGTAAACATGTTACCAAGACCTTTGACTTAGACAAGGCGATGCGCTGTCATGCGATTTCTTTAACACGAGCAAACACGAGAGGCACAATCTTTCAAAAGTCCGTCCAATTACTCGCATACGCCGATGATATTGACATAATAGGAAGAAAGCTTCGTGATGTCAATAGAGCTTTCGCGAGTATTGACATTGAGATGGAAGCGGCGAAAATGGGTCAAGCAAAACTGACACTATACGGTAGTGGTAGTGGTGAGACCCATACTGACATATGGCGCACTAGCATGGTGCAAAGCAACAACTAAGAAAACGACTTACGGAAAATTAGCAGCGGTTCAGAGAACGGCTACCATAGCCATTACAGGAGCGTTCCGTACCACCCCTACGGCATCATTGGACACATTCCTACACCTGACACCGCTTGATTTACAGATAAAAAAACTTGCTGGCAACAGTGCGATTCGACTCACTAATCTGGGTCTTTTCAAAAACAGTAGCTTCGGACACGGCACAATCCTGGAAGAGCTACTACCAGGCAATACTATTAGAACGGATGAAATCCCTTCCCTAATCGATTTCGACATTCCGTATGATATATTATATCCGGAGATGAAGGACTGGCAAGAAAATGCAGTGACAAGATCAAACGAAGACAGACGAAGGAACAGGTTCCGGAATCTTCTCGGAGGACCCAGAACTAAGAGTCTCTATAAGGCTACCGGACACAAGCAGTGTCTTCCAATCAGAGGTTCTAGCTGCCCTCAGGGCGGCTGAGCTGATGCAGATAAGATCGGTATCCGGCAGAGATATCGCTATCTACACCGACAGCCAGGCCGCTCTTAGGGCAATGGAGTCAAACAATGTTAACTCTGACACAGTCAGGGGCTGTCGCACAATGCTCAAAGCATTATGCGTTCAGAACAGGGTGAGACTGTGCTGGGTGCCAGGGCACTGCGGTATAGACGGAAATGAACAAGCAGACGAGCTTGCAAGAAGAGGAGGGCAGCTCGACAATAGTGAGGTTGCGAATGTCAAACCACCCCTCTGCACAGTAAGGGGCACTATCGAGGAAAAAATCATAAAGACCGCCAGCATAAGGTGGCTGAACCTGCAAGGACATAGGGTATCAAAGGCTCTATGGCCACTTCTCGACGGTAACAGATGTAGGAAGCTTATTAAGCTAAATAGGGATAAGCTTAGGATGCTAATAGGAATACTAACAGGACACTGTCTATTGCTGAAGCACGCAAAGAGACTAAACCTAACAAATACGGACACTTGTAGATTCTGCGGGGATCTACAAGCGGTTGAGGACATAACACACATACTGTGTGAATATGAGGCGATATCGCGTAGCTGAAGGAAATTCTTAGGAAAATATTTCTTTGAAAACTTAGAGGAAATAGACGGTAAGGACTTCAAAAGCCTTCTTGGCTTCTGTAGAGAAATTGGGTGCTTTAACAGGGAAACAGTTGAGGTTTTCTGCCTTTTGGAGTTGGTTTCAACCCACAGGGGATCGCGATGGGCCCGTTTCGGTGCCTAGTGTCTGTGTCTTGTGGCACACCCTATTTTACCTAACCTAACCTAAAACTGACATTCAGTACCGAGGTCTCGGATAGTACGTCACCTTAAGTGGCCGTGGCCCAAGTGGTAGTGAACTGGCTTTCAAATCGGAAGGTTCGGTGTTCAAATTCCAGCCGTGCTCGAAAGACTTGCATTTTTTCAGTCCACAAAAATTAAGTAAGATGTGTAGTTGACTAGAAAACCACAATAAACCAGCTCTCACTAACAATTTAGTCTCCGTATAAAATGTTGGATGACATCAATGGAGCAAAACAACCACTGAGCCAAAACATCTTTCTTTTCTCTCTGTCCAGCGCTGAGATCAAACGAAGAATAACTCTTGCCAGTCGCTGCTTCTTTGGTCTATCAAGGCAATTGACTAGTAAAGCCCTCTCTCGAACAACAATAGTTACCCTTTATAAGACCTTGATTATCCTAGTCCCGATCTATGGCGCAAACACATGGACATTATCTAAAATGGATGAGGGTTCTCTTGGCTACTTCGAGAGGAAAATTCTCCCGGCGATCTTCGGTCCCCTCTGCATTGACGGTGAGTGGAGGAGGAGATCCAGCGACATCGACCTTGCCAGAAGAGTGATAGTCCAACGACCGAGATATCTGGGACATGTAGAGCTAATAAACACAAATGCTCCGGTCCGAAAAGTCTTCGAATTCGCCAACGACAGCTTAGAGAAAGAGGACAGTAGAGGAATACCGTGGCTCGGGGGTGCAAGTAAGTGCCAACATAGCGTGCAAAACTGGAGACAGTTAGTGTATATGTGTATATATATATGTTAGTATAGTTAGTGCCATTCAGCTTAACCATATTATGCAGATATAAAGAAGAATCGTTCCAACGCCTATTTCAGGGTAAACGACATACGGATGACAGCAGAACAGATATTCAACATAATATCAATTCATAACAATTCAGATTGGATTCAGAACTCCCAGGTCTGAATTCAAAAGTCAGCTGTACTAGCAGAGTACTAACTTATTAGTTGTTTGTGTAGAGGACGAATGGAGAACAAATAACCGCGAAGTGCACAGTGTGCCGCATAATATCCCGGACACGAGCCTTTTCTCAGGAAGCAAGAGCGCGATCTATTTGTCCGAACATGCGTTTTAAAGCTTGAATCTTCCTCTACTGTTTGTCTAAATTTCCTGACATTTTGTTAACAAAACACCTTCTCATTTGATGTTGAAATATAAACTTGGCAAAAGGAGCGGTCATTAAATTAGACGTAAAACTTGGTAAAAATGCATCAGAAACATTCCGATTGACGTAACAAGTGTACCGTGATAATTGTTGGACTAGAAGAGTTATTTTCGAGTGGCATAAACGTTTTTGGACGGTAGAGAGAGCTTGGAGGAAGATAAACACACAAGAAGCCCTATTTCAGTTCTAACGCCTGAAATGATCCAAAAAGAACGTGATTTTGTTGCAAAAGACCGCAATGCTTCACTGAGAATGACGGAAGAGGCCTCAAACATCAACAAAGAGACTATTCGAACCATTCTTTACGAGAATTTGGGCAAAACAAAGTTGATTTCTGTTCCACGATAATGCACCTAGTCACAGAGCACCCATTGTTCGTCAATTTTTGGTTCAAAACCAAGTCTGTTTTGTAGGCAAAAGTAAAAAGAAAATATACAAATCATAAAAAAAAAAAATATAAGAAAGCACCCTGTGCAAAAAAAAGTTTTCGAACATTCAGTCAACGACATCTATTAGCAAAACTAATAATATTCAGACCACCTGATCAGGTTATTGCCCCGAAGTTCAATTTGATATAAATAGAAGCAGAGTGCAGTTTTTCTCTCTTCTCCTCGTTTACCAAATAAAGATAACATCGCTGTCAAAACAAGTGTTTCTTTTTGCGCCCACCTCCTACTACAATTTCAGAAGTGAGATTCGGTTAATAGATCTACTGTACAGTCGAGTGTACATCCCAATCAATTTAATACTGCGGTTCAATTCGAAGTCAATTTCGCGAGTGAAAAGTGAAAATTTAATAATGTCTGAGAAGTTTATAGAGATTCTGGATTCTTCGGCGGTATCCAGACTCAAGTGTATTCTCAGATCACTAAAATTTCCTACTAACGGCACCAAGGCAGAACTTAAACTTCGAGTTAAAGAAGCAGTGCAGGATTTTGCGGATGACGACTTTACCAGGTTGATCAACGAATTTTCTTCAGACACCATAGAACAGTGTGCTGACGACTCAACGCCACCCCGGATAACGACGTGCCTGATAAAAGCAGTGAGGATGAGGAACAACTGAATGAGGAGATAGCAAAACTTCAACGAATATGCAAGAAGAAAGAAGAGATTCGACAATTGAAACAAAAACTGCGAGAATTACAAACTGATGAAGTTCAATCTATTCCCAGGTTGACTCCAACTTACAACTTCAAGGTCGTCGAGGACTCGATACCCGTTTTTAGTGGAGATGACAATTTCTCCGTTAACCGCTGGATTGAGCAGTTTGAGGAGTACTCAGAAGTTTTGGAACTGGACGACAGGAACAAATTCATCTTCGGTAAGCGGTTTCTCAGGGGAACAGCAAGATTTTTCGTCAGGACCGTTAGCCTTCGCAGTTGGACTCAATTGAAAAACGCATTGAAAAACGAATTCCAAAAAAAGGTAACCACATCAGACGTTTACAATGAGCTGCGAAGACGGAAAAAGTTGAGCAACGAAACAATGCAACAGTACGTACTTAATATGCAAGAAATTGCAACACATGGAACTGTCGAAGAGAAGGACTTAATCCAGTACATCATTAGAGGAATTCCTGATTCTGAGACGAATAAAAGTATCCTGTACAATGCTAACTGCCTTGTGGAGTTAAAAGAAGTGCTGCGGAAATATGAGAAACTAAAGAACAATCACCGGGAACATAACACCGACAAAGTGACTAGAGTTAATTCCACTGTTTCTCAAAATCGTCGTAGTACTGCTGCTAAACACTCTGATTCCAGTAGCAACAAGAAGGAAGTCACCTGCTTCAAGTGTGGAAAATCTGGCCACATATCTCCTAACTGCGACAACATAAATCGAGTCATGATACTACAAAAAAATCAAAAAGTGAACACTTCTGCGGCTGCTGAAAGAAACGATGCGAACTCTTTGAAGGGTACTTTGTTATCAGAAGCTGAGGATGGCCTGATGAACGATTTTGAGTGCTGTATTCGTTACGAATGGATAAACCAACATATGGAGATCTCGTTAAGATTGTTGACGCTGCTTGACTCAGGGAGTCCAGTAAGTTTTGTGCAGGAGAGGTATTTACCAACAGTCTTACTGGCAACACTCGAGAGGACGAGCCAGGCTCATTGCGGAATCAACAACAGCCCACTTCAGGTGGTAGGAAGTATCAACAGCCGTATTTGCTTTCAAAATTCTATTATACAAATTAATGTCTTAGTAGTGAACAATTTTTCTATGATATATCCTGTTATGCTAGGTCGTGATATCATTGCGAAAACAGGTTTGGCTTTTCGACGTATCAACGAGGACGAAAATCGAGATTCACCAGTGGTTTCCAGCTCCTTCCACCGTGAAATCTCATATGCATCTCCTAGTGCTGATACAATTGAAGATAATGACCTACAGCTGATTATGAACATCGATGTAGCGGCAGATTCTGGTGAGTTTCAACGTTACATTAATAAAAGTTTGTGTAAAAATGTTAAGAGCAAAATAAAAGAGATAGTTAGGCCCGCTTATTTGCATCCGAAAGACCGCTTGTCGCAAACAGATTTTAAAATGGAGATAACCTTGTCCAAACATATCCCATTTCGGTGTCCACCTAGGAGACTTCCGTATGCACACAAAGTCGAGCTCGAGAAAATTTTAGATGATTTGTTGCAAAAAGATAGAATTCGTGAATCCAATTCACCATACGCTTCGTCAATTGTACTTGTGCAAAAGAAAAATAAAGAGCTCCGACTGTGTGTAGATTTCAGGGAGCTAAACAAAATCACTTTACAAGGATAACTACCCTTTACCCCTTATAGAAGATCACATTGATCGACTTCGGGATAAATTGTTTTTTACCACATTGGATCTTAAGAATGGCTTTCATCATGTCCAATTAACAGATGACTCGATGAAGTTTACTTCTTTTATAACGCCGCTAGGACAATTCGAATATACGCGGATGCCATTTGGGCTTAAGAACGCCCCCTCCGTTTTCGAAAGATTCATGAAGCATGTCTTCGGAAATCTTATTTCAAAGGGTAAAATACTTACCTATTTGGACGACATTCTCATTGCGACACAGTCCATTGAAGAACATCTTAATATTTTACGCGAAGTAATAAATATCATAACTGATCATTCATTACAGCTCAGGTTTGACAAATGTAGTTTTCTGCAAACCGAAATCGTCTATCTCGGATATAAAGTCACTAAAGATGGTATCCGACCAAATGACAGTAATTTAAACGCGATTAAAAGTTTTCCTATACCTTACTCTACTAAGAATGTGCATAGCTTCCTGGGACTCTGTTCCTATTTCCGAAAATTCATTAAGGGTTTTGCGAATGTGGCTATACCACTTTATGACCTTTTGAAAAAAGGACACGCCATTCATATTCGGTGCGAAGGAAATGGAAACTTTTGAGGTGTTAAAATCTAAGCTTATAGCATCTCCCGTCTTAGCTTTATTCAGCCCTCATAACGCCACAGAACTGCATTGTGATGCAAGTTCGGTTGGCTACGGTGCAATTTTCATGCAGAAACAGGTCGATGGAAAATTCCACCCTGTATTTTTCTTTTCAAAACGAACCACTGAAACGGAAAGCAAATATCATAGCTATGAGCTTGAGACGCTTTCGATTATATATGCTCTTAGGAGGTTTAAAATTTATCTCATAGGCGTAACTTTTAAAATAGTAACCGACTGTCAGGCTTTAGCATTCACACTAGAGAAAAAATCATTAAGTCCTCGGATTTCACGATGGGCCTTGGAATTGCAAAGCTTCGACTACATCGTTGAGCATAGGAAAGGGGATAGGATGTCACACGTTGACGCTTTAAGTCGCTCATTTAATGTTTTATATGTGGAGAATGAATCGTTTGAGTTTGTTTTGGCGGCTGCCCAGAAGCACGACCCTAAAATTAAGTCCATTGTATCTGAGTTAGAAAAGAGCGAAAGCCCCATTTATGAGATGATAGACGGTCTTATATACCGGAAGTGCAAAGGCAAGGTCAACTTTTACGTTCCATCAAATATGGAAACCGAAGTAATACGTACGCATCATGAAGCGATGTGTCACGTTGGGGTAGAAAAGTGTTTTCAGCATCTATCAGGTTGCTATTGGTTTCCTAATATGAAGGAAAAAATCAAAGAACACATAGGAGGCTGTTTGAAGTGCATATATGTATTTCTCTCCCCACTCAGGTAAAGTTGAAGGGAATTTGCATTCCATACCCAAAGGAGACGTTCCATTTCATACATTTCATATCGACCATCTTGGTCCCTTGCCTAGTTCACAGTCGCGTAGAAAACACGTTCTCCTCGTAATTGATGCTTTCACTAAATTTATAAAACTTTATCCTGTTAAGTCCACCCAAAGTAACGAAGCGATAAGGTGTTTGACATCGTTATTTGATAATTATTCGCGGCCCGATCGCATTGTATCAGATCGTGGAACCTGTTTCACGTCGACGGAGTTCACCGACTTTCTACGCGATAATAATATTCAGCACGTGAAAATTGCCACGCGTTCTCCTCAATTAAACGGACAGGTAGAGCGTATAAATCGTATACTTGTACCAATGTTGTCCAAAGAATGCGATTCTAACACTACCAGTGATTGGGATAAGCACTTGGTTAAGGCAGAATTCGCGCTAAACAATACTATCAATACTGGATAAAGTCAAAACAAGTTAGCCTTAAAGATATTAGGACCAAAGCGCATGAAAAAACTGAAAAAACCCAAGCACTTAACAAACTCTATTTTGACAACAAACATAAAATTCCTAAAGTATATAAACCAGGTCAGTATGTGATGATTCGAAACACAGCCGCTACCCCAGGTGTAAATCAAAAACTTCTTGCCAAGTATCGAGGTCCTTATGAGGTCAAGAAAAACTTACCCAATGATCGGTACTTGATTATGGATATAGATGGGTTGCAAGTATCGCGGTTGCCGTACAAAAGTATATTTTCTCCAGATAACATGAGGCCTTATGAAGTTCAGCGCAGATGTTCAGAAGACGGTGAAGAGGCAGTTGAGGACAACTTGGAAAATCTCGATTCTCGATCCGAAAATTGACATTCACTTTTACAAATTACATTATTATATCGCGTTATCCAAACCTATTTTCACTGAGTTACCATTGTATCAATTTTAGCATTGCATTGTATTTCTTTCTTTTGTTTATTTAATTGAATTGAATTGTTGAATAGCTTCTCTATTTTTTAAGAACTGAATTTTGTTAATTTGTACTAATATTCTTATCTATTGTATCTATTATCATATATTCATACCTTTGTAGTATTAGTAGGCATATATTGAAAAAATGCGTTATGTAATCGGGACGATTACTTGATCAGGATGGCCGAATTGTAGGCAAAAGTAAAAAGAAAATATACAAATCATAAAAAAAAATATAAGAAAGCACCCTGTGCAAAAAAAAGTTTTCGAACATTCAGTCAACGACATCTATTAGCAAAACTAATAATATTCGGACCACCTGATCAGGTTATTGACCCGAAGTTCACTTTGATATAAATAGAAGCAGAGTGCAGTTTTTCTCTCTTCTCCTCGTTTACCAAATAAAGATAACATCGCTGTCAAAACAAGTGTTTCTTTTTGCGCCCACCTCCTACTACAGTTTCGTAACTCATTTGTCGTATTCACCTGACTTGGCACCGTGCGCCTTCTTTTTGTTCCCGAAATTTAAACTGAAGTTTAAACTTTTTTGACGACGTTCCGACCGTTCAAGCAGCCTCGACACAAGCACTGGAAGCGATTCCACAGAAAAGCTAGAACTGGCATTTGAATCAATATTGAATCGCTGTAGCAAGTGTATTGAATCGGGAGAATACATCGAATAAAACACCGAAAACAAACAGAAATCGGGTTTTAATTTTGTTTTCTACAAAGAGTCCGGGATATTATTTGCCACACTGTATATATGATCCGTATAAAGATCTTGAAGTATTCCAAAGAACTAAAACAAAACAACTAATCAACACCAGACGATTTCCTCAGTTGAATCTACTTTAACAGTACCAAACTCCGTATCAATTCCACGCTTGCGGAAGGATCAAAGTATAAGAAAGTGCCATACCTTAAGTAGAGACTCTCTTCCCAGAGTAAAATTTTCTGACCAATGTTCAAATCCCAAATGAAAGACGTTGGTTCAGGCAAAACATTCTAAATAGAGGATGAGAACAGATCATATTCACTTCTTACTCACCGTTGCTAGAAGAACACCAGTTTTGGCCTCCCGGAAAGCATTGAAGACTCCTTGTCGTTCGTTTTGCGTCATCGAGCCATGCAACCTACAAATAAAATTCTTCAAAACGAGTTCCGACCAAGAGAGACTCAAATGCACTCACTTGAAAAACCGCAACCCCTTCAACAGTGGATCATCACCGTCGTCTTCATCTTCATTGGGCTCATCTTCATCGTCGAGCACCTTCTGTGTGAGTTGTTCATTCATCAGATCGTGATGAAAGTTCACCATTTCCATGGTCGACATGAACACCATTGCTTTGAAGTTCTTCTTTTCTAGTTCCTTAGCCAACAAGCCCGAAAGGGTAACCAGTCTTAGTTTAGTTGGAGCTACAACGTAGCTCAATTGAAGATTTTCCGGAATAACTAGAACACCATCGTCGTCCGGATCTGGTAAATCACCTTCGGTGATTAATTTTAGCGCCTGCGGATCCTCGTCCTTATTGTCGATGAACAGCGGCTCTTTAAGCGTTAGGCCAGCGAGTTTTTGCACAGCAGACGTCAGAGTGGCAGACAACAGCATACGTTGGAGGTTTTCCAATTCCTTTCCTTCAGTAGCAGCTTTCTGTCTGTGCTCATCAATAGCTTCAACGATTTGTTTTACATCTCGCTCGTAGCCCATCTCTAGCAACCGATCTGCTTCGTCCAAAACTAGGAACTTTGCTTTGTCCAATTTGAAGGACTCCGTGTGTAGCAAGTGGTCGACCAGCCTACCTGGGGTTCCCACTAAAATATTGATTCCCTTTCGCAGTCGTGCTTTCTCGGCTTTTCTGCGTTCGCCGCCTGTAAGGATACCGGGCACAATCCAGGTAAAAGGTTTGAGCAGCTTCACGAACAGTTCGTAGGTTTGAATGGCTAATTCTCTTGTTGGTACGATAATTACCGCAATGATTCCATTTTCACGCGTGAGTTTCGGACGAATTTCTTGAAGTCGCTCCACCACAGGTAAAGCATATGCAAGGGTCTTTCCAGAGCCAGTTTGTGAACGGACCAGGATGTCTCTCCCTTTAAGTGCTTCGGGAATGGTTTTCTGTTGGACAGCGGTTAGCTCTGTGATACTCAGTATGTCCGACAAGTTCTTCACGCAATGAGGATGAATGTCGAGAGATGAAATCGCCACTCCAGTGAATATTTTCTCAGTCAGTGGCTTTACTAATCTTTGTCCGAGAACCTTCGTCTCTGGATTGTTTGTGAAGAGATTGACTGTTTTGACCGACCTATCGCTGTGTTTTGTTACCTTTTTCACTGTGTTGACTGTCTTTGATAGGCCGTTTTCGTTTTTGCGTTTTGCAGCATTGGGATTTTGAGAGAATTTGCGAATTCCTTCGTCGATTTCCTTGTCGGAGAGAACTTTTTTCTTTGTAAAGGGATTTGTCCAATCTTTTTCTTTTTGCAAAGCCATTCTGTCCGAGCGGGAAGGTTTTCCTTTTTTCTTGGCAGGCCTTTCAGCTGGAGTTCCTGAAACAATATTTAACATGAGTTCGCCCTGTGAGTATGATGATTTTTCTTCCTTTTCCGGTGAATCTGGTGGTCGCAAAACCAATGGCCGTTTCGGAGGCGGTTGTGATGCGTTCTTATTGGTGTTCACTTCCATCTTCTGTGGCCTTCGTCTTGCCACGACAGCTTTAACCTTCTGTGGGCCACCAAATTCAAATGAAAATCCATTCGAAGCTGACTTTTTCACGGGTTTCTTTGCGGTTGTCTTAGGACGTCCATTGGGAATTTCCTGAAAACAAATGGAAATCGTTCGTTTTATGGATATTTAATTAACCTTTTGAGATACCTTTGGCTTGCTGTGGATTGCTCGTGGATTGTTGCTTATGTTTAGTTGGATATCCATCTTAATTTTTGTGGGATTTTGTTATAATATTATAAAATTTATTAGAAACGCACATGCAGCCGTGTGATTTCTTAACAAAATGTCAGTTTTTGTTTTGACATTTACCTGCACGTGTAAATGACAGTGTAGTTTGAAATGCACTGTGTTAGTGGCCACGGGAAACGTTCAGCGAGGCCGTTGATGCTTATTCTAAAAACTATAATTTTATACCAAAGTTTTTAATACAATAATATAATAATATGCATTAATGTTACATAAAACTTATAGCATTACAATATCAAAGTCTTAAAACAAATAATTTACAGATTAAAACCAACTTCGAAGGTATTTTCGATGTCAAAAGGATGAATGCGTAACCTGCGTTTGCATGTAAAAGTTTTGTTCAGGCAAACAGTCGAGAAGAAGCCTTTTGTCGATTTATTTCATTTAACAGAAATTGAAAATAACAAATTTAGAGACAACTTTTTATGATTAGATCTTGGAGATCTAAGATATTCCTGTTCCACTGTCTGATGTTAGCTTAAGTCGATAAGCCGTAAAAAATCGTATAAATGTATAACATATATAAGTCATACCATGTGTCCTTTCCTTTTCGTAATAGCGCTACAATTAAGTACATAGTGAAGTGTTTGTCATACCACCAGTTGGTGGTCCTCAATAATAGCGTCGATAAATTCCTACTTACTTTACTAACACAGGTTTCAATGACATGTGCGTGAGCGACCAATCGTATAAACCTTAAAAGTGCTGCAGTCCTATACGGAAGATACAAAACCAATATGACAGTCAATCTAATAGCCTAATGGATCGCAGCGGATTCACTGTCGACAACTCTGGCAACGCACTTAAGGGCTGAACAGAATGTGAATTTGAAGCTTGAATCTGTATCTGATATCGAACTGTCAAGAGTTGAATACATGTATAATCTGTATCTTGAAGTTGAATAGCACCCAACATCAAGATACAGATTCAAGCTTCAGATTCACATTCTGTTCAGCCCTTTAAGAACAATGACTTTTGCGTCCGCAGTTGAAATATTCGGACTTGCTGCTGATCAGCTTGCAGAGATCGTTGACTGCTATCTATCTGATATCTAATATGGGAATTATTACTAATAACCAGCGCAATAAGGAGAGCGTTTATTTGGATACGGATTCGCGGTAGTAAGAAGCTTTCGGAAAAAAATATTTAACTTCAGGCATGTGCGGCTGACGACGATTTATATAAAGGTTTGAGCTTCCTAACACAGGACCAAAGAGAATGATGACTTCACCGGAGACTGTTTAGACAATTTTAGTGCTAAGCTAGCCAAGAACAACATCTTTGATAAACCGGTCCGAATTTTGCGGCCGGACCCAATGAAACTATTGCTAGCATATGGTTTTAACACCTTGATATCCTTGGCAAACTAAAGATCAAAATACCGTCTGTTACTGTGTAACGTCGATCGGTTACAATCGTAAGAGGTAGCGAGGGCAAGTAGTCCGGTCACGCCAGGACGGAACGTATAAGAACAGTGCTGTTCCTCCCAAACCAAGCACTAATCAGAAACGTCTTCTCTGAAGAAGGGAAAGGAAGATCTGGTTCTGTGGCGAATGCAAACCAACAAGAAAAGCTTAAAAGCTCTACGAGTAGAATAGAATCGAAAAACATGCAAAGAAAAAAAATATGTCCAGAAGCATTCGAACAAGGTCTTAACGAGATGCAGCCGGAAGAATAGTATTCTCAAGCCTTGCCAACAAACCAAGCATGCCAATGCTTAGAATCGCGAACAAGCCGCGCAAGTTGGAGAAGAAAACCTCACAATAGAACCACAGAGAGGGTTGAGAATTTAGAATGTTAATTTCTTTCTACAGACAATGGTGATGTCAACCGACATCCCACTGCCAGGTAGAATAAATTATTCAACCTGGAGGAAGTCTGACAACATTTCCATTGAACGGATCAAGCTAAAGCCAAGACATGCGAAATGCCTGGAAGTCAAGCTTAAGTCTCACAAAGGTGCTGGGACCAAGGGCTTAGCTGTCGAAATATTTAAAGCAGCAGGTGGTGATTGCACAACGAGCATACTGCAACTCATCTTTGAAATCTGGGTCGACAAGAGTATCCCGACGAATGAAACCTCAGTATTGTTTATTCTAAAGAAGAAACATCTCTTGAACTGCGCTAACTATAGGGAAATACCTCTAACACGCATGTAAAATCTTGTTTTTCGTATTAAATGAACGCTGAAAACCCCTCTTAAGCAGTATAACCGGGCACTACCAGTGTGGTTTCAGACTCTATCGTAGATCAAATTTTCACATAAAAGCAGATCGTGAAGATACTCAAGAGTTCAGAATCGATACACACGACCTCTGCATCGGTTTCAAAGCCGCACATGACGCCGTCTACAGAGATGAACTATACAGAGCCATCTCTGCTTACAACACCCCTGCCCTTTCAAGGTCGTCAATGAAAAAACCGAGACCTTCAAAGGCAGCAATGGACCCAAATAAGGCGATGCGGTATCATGTGATTTTCCAACACCGTTTTTGAAAAAAATGTTGTTCGTTTGTAGACAGCGATGCTGACCTCGCCAGAGAAGCTCGGATAAGACGGCTAGGTCACCTTGTGGACACCAGCACACCAACCTTTAAAGTTTTCGACTAGAGAAAACGCAATCAATCTTAAGTGGGGCACCCAACTTTGTTTTTGCCACTGGAGGCGTCTGGCAAAAGATCGCGTTAGCTGGAGGAGCCTATTACCTAAGGCCCTGGTCTGGCCTAGACCATAGCGACATCTCACCTAGGTAAATCAGATTGCATTAAGATCGCTTCGATTAACTTTCTCCGCTCATTGACCAAGCATCAATCAATGAAAAGATCTAATTTTGTAACTTCCACATCAATTACATGACAGTGATTTGACAGGTCTCAATGATGGACGCATAGTTCTGTTTCATTTAAATTTTCAATGAACCCAAATCAATTATTAATTTTCAATAAATTTCCTTAAATTTTCGTTTCAAAGAAGTACCTACCTCCCGCCTACACCAACACCTGCAATAAATCATTTTTAAAATGCGCGTTGTGACGTTTACCCCCTACATAACCTCACAATTTAACTCGCTTTACACTAATAGCATTGTCTGTGTGTTATTATAATAAATGCGCATAATTTGGTAAGACAACAATTTTCAATTACAACAGCTCCAAGTCGGTGTCGTTGTACAATACAAACTCACTCTCAATATCGTTGGTATTCGTACATAGTATTCACTTGTTCACATGGAATTGAATGGCAGTCAGTCATGTGCCAAGTCTTGATGTCACAAACAATTTTCTTTATATCATTACTACAATCAGATTAGAGCTTCTGAGGTATTCAGCCAAACGTGCAGAGATCACGTTGTTGCGCTGCGCTCCGGACGCGGTGGCGGCTGCTTGCCAATGAACAATGAGCCGTACATTCGTTTTGATGTCTTTGGCATCATGGCAGCATTCTGGTGAAAAGTGAAAATTTTGCGAGAAAATTCGATGAAAGAAATTTGCTGTGTTCACTTCTTTGAATAAGCAAGTGAGCTGGCTGATTTGATACTTGGATCGTGTTGAGATACTAAGATTCTCCGTTCAGATCTTGCAGATAAGGAACTTGTTTATTGCGTGATTTGTGATGATGATCTCCATTGGGTGATACTGCGTGGGCTAAACCAGCTGTAAGTGGAGGCTTACAAACAATTTGCCAGATGGCACTCAGGAGTGGTTTTCATAGAGCACATTGGCGTTACCATAGATGTAGATACACTTGGTTGTCGGTTTGCCATTTTCTAAGAACCGACGAAGAGACGGGATCGAGAGATAATTCACTTTCGCTATCATTAAACTGAAACTGATTGTAAAGATGGAGAATACCATGGGTAAGAGGAAACTAATCATTTTAAAGCACTTATCGCATAATTGTCATTTTTATGATCAGTCTCAGCTCGATGGGTTGAATTAAGTAGCGAAGTGTTTATTTTAACCGCTTTATGATTTTCTCTTGTTGTTCTGCAGTTCCGACAACACTAAAAGCTATTAACTGAATTTTTTTGAAAGTATTTAAAGCCTTTGAGGTTTTATAGAAAAGCTCTTGTACATCTTTTTACTGTGTCAGTTGAAAGTTCACAAATTTTTTTTATCCATTGTACTTCAATATTCGAAGATTCATCCTGTTTTCCTATTAACAGTGCAGCTTATTGATGTTTTACAACACTTTCATTAGCAAAGACAACAGTTTCTGCTGTACGCACATTTTGTTGGCTGCGTGAAGAAGAGTGCATTTAAAAGGTTTTTATTGTAAATAGGGTCATGCGAATTTTGTATTTTAATACAAACACACCCTTAAATTTATTTTACGATCTGTCAATGTTAAAACGTCAGCCGAGGATTTTATTTTTAGCATGATGAAGTTCACAAACGAACAACATTTGGGAATTATTAAAAATTACTGCAGAAATTTTGAGTGGTAATAGTGGTCCCACCATAAATTCTTGTCAACATATTCACTATGCCAGTGAGATGACGCACCGGTCCGGAAATATCGCGGCCGTAATTGCTTCAGTTCATTGAGAATTTTTGAGTCCACATTGTGGCGAATTTTGCATAAAAATCTTGACCTCTTTACAAAAGCAAAAAAACTCAAGAACTGACGCTTCTTGATCATTTGAAGCACCGAAACATCTCTGATTGGACTTTGTAAAAGTTTGAAGAAAATCCTGAATTTCGTCGAAAAGTCATCTTCCGCGATGAAGCTCATTTTTTGATTAACGGGCTTGTCTATGAGCAAAATATGCGTTATTGGACAGCAAAGAGTCCACATGTGCCTCAAGAAACTCCATTGTCTCCACAACAAGTACAACAAGTGACCATATGGTGTTGATTTCATGCCGGAGGTGCGATTGAACCATTTTTTTTTTGTCGATGAAAATAGTCGCCATGTTACGGTCAATGGACTTCATTATCATGACATGTTGGTCAGAAATTGATGGAGTTGACATCGTGATAAGATGGTATCTCATGCCACACAGCTGGTCAAATAATTGGAAGTTTGGCAATCTGGCGGTAATCTGGTAATCTGAAATGGCGGTCGAATGGCCAACTGGCTTATGCGATTTAACGGCGTTGAGTTTTTTTTTATAAGGTTACGTTAAGTCGTTGGTTTGCGCCAGAAATCAATAATGATACCAAGGGCGATAGTTTTCCATTTCTTGACGGATGTTCTCCTTGAGAGCTGCCAGACTTGGTGACTTGTTTAAATAAACCCGCGACTTTAAATAACCTCATATAAGGAAGTCCAGGGCGGTCAAATGGCGTGATCTCGTCGCGGTTCTTTGCAAATTGCCAAAATGCGATATTAGATGGCCGGGAAACGCTTGCTTTAGAATATCGATTCTGGATCGTGTAGTTTGCGACGTTGCTACTCTGCTCAAACCACATGTTCTTCAGTCCGAATTTATGCAATTGGGGATTGAAAAATTCATTAATCATGGATCCGTACCACTCACCGTCCACTGTGACTGTTTGGCCCATGCCGTTCTATAACAAAAAAGTTTGTCCAATGACTCCTCCAGCGTAAACCGCACACAATGCAGTGGATGTAATGGCTCTTAGTGCATATTCTTGTTATCATATTCAGATAGATAGAAAAGGGCGTTGCTACTTATGATGATTTTTGAAGTAAAATCGTTTAGATGGAGGAGGGAGTGAGTGTAGGTGAGATGATCAGTACCCATCAGATAGACTACCTCCATTTTATAAAGACAGGTTTTCAAGTTTTTCACTTCGATGCGCCGCAGAGAAGTGCGTGAAATGGCTCTGACGATATGCCCTTAAAGGGGCTAAAGCGATTTTGGATTGTTTGCACAGAAATCGCCAAGGAGGCTGATAACACGATTACTGAACTTAGTGCGCGAAAAATTGATTCTTTGATGGGCTATGTAGCATGACGCGCCAGTATGCTGAAACAAATGATCATCCAAGTCCATGTGTTCAATTTCGGCCTAAAAAAAACAGTAATCATAGCTCTGTAGAGCACACCCTTGACCTAAATTTTCGAAATAAAATTGGCCATTTATGTCATACCATACTCCACCATTCTAAAATCTGCCATATGGTAAACTGTCACTCTCTGTGGATGCATTGGCTTCTCGACAATCACCTGTGGGATTCCCGAAACGCTTCAATCGCGTTCATTTACGTAGTCGTAGCAGTTCGAACTGTTACAGGGCTCAAACTGAGTAGCGTTAACGAAGCAGATAATCATTTGTAAGGGAATGATTTCAAGATCTTTGTGCAAAATTTGCACCAGGATGGTTCGTGAAATGTTCCTGGATTGAGTTGAACACTCTCGGGCAAACCCTCTACGTTTTGACAAAAAAGCTCAACTTCTGAGTTGTTCAAGCATAAAGCGATTCATTTCGTTCTGCGGATTATGATTTTCACTAACAGTCAGGAATTCGAGCGAAAAAGAGCTGTTAGTGTTAAAATGAAATGTAATCAAAAAGGAAACGTGTATTTGGACCACCCTGTATATGTCAAGCTACCACCTGAATTGTATGGGGGCGAACAGGAGACAGAGAACAGAGGAGATTTTCTGAGTGTTTCTACGGAAATCAATTTGATCTTCAAGTCATCCTCCAAGTTATGGTTAATTGATTGTTTAGAAGTGGTTTTGTAAGTCTGTGTTTCACCATTGAATGAACGTTTTTTTGGCGGTTTTCTCAGGACGGCATGTCAGTTGAAAATATAAAGGGTGACATAAGGTTTTGAAGAGCCTACTTTTCTTCGGGTTCGTTCCGAACTCAGGTGGAGCATTTACAAGTTTGCCAAGCTCCTTTTTAAAGCACTTTTTCTTGGATTCCTTCTCTTTAACGCGGGATTCAAGTAAATCTCCCAGCTCACTAGTAAAATTAGGTCATTAGATTAACCCGCTTAAAAACGGCTACTTACCTATCCTATTGACAACAAAATGTATGTACGGGAACTGACAAAAATCTGGAACTAGCATAGTTAAGCCATAGACCCATTTTTGGCCTTTTGAAGAATCAGTGAACATTCTGTTTCTCATAGGCACCTATGTAGACTTTATGCCCAACAATTCGCTGCTTGAAAAGAACGGATTGACTAATAGATGCACTCGATCAAACCAGAATTCATTAGGACCCATATGATTCCGAAAATAATAAAAAGGTAGAGCAAATTGAAATAGGCGAACCCAAAATTATACTCGTATGTACGTGACAAATAACTCTGCAGGTAGATAGTAGAAGGTGGTTGATCACCATTGCTTTGGGGCGAGACTTAAGGCTTGGTCTGCGATTACATTTGGCTTCATAGGCCAAAGTCTTAAGTAAAATATTCTCATACCAGAAGGTTGATGTACGAAAGGCATACTCATATATCGTCCTTTCCGCAAAGTTTCGCATATGGCTGTCAGAACATGTGTTTTAAAGTTTGAGTCTTTCTCTACTATCTGTCGAAACTTTATGACATTTGGTTGACATTTGACAATGGAACAAGGAGCGGTCATTAAATTCCGCGCAAACCTTGGTAAAAATACATCAGAAAAATTCTGATTGATACAACAAGTGTACCGTTATGGTTGGTTGAGTAGAATAGTTGTTTTCCAGTGGCATAAACGTTTTGTAGGTGCAGAGACATTGAAGGTTGACAACACACAAGAATACCAATTTCAGTTCGAACTCCTGAAATGATCCAAAATGCTTCACTGAGAATGGTGGAAGAGGCCTTAAATGTCAACAAAGGGACTACTCGAACCATTGGACCCGAATATCGCGATGCAAAAATTTTGTCTCTGTTGCACGTTAATGCACGGAGTCGCATATCGTTCATTGTTCATAAATTTTTGGCTCGAAATCCGCCGTAAAACCTGATTTTGCCCGTGCCATTTCTCTTTGTTTCCGAAATTGAAATTGAAGTTGCAAGGGAGCTTTTTCGATGACATTCCGACCACTTAAGTAGCTTTGACAAGGGCATTGGGGGCTAATCTGCAAAATGAGCTAGAGCAGGCATTTGTATCACTATTGAATGCTGTAACAAGTGTATTGAAACTGGAGGATAATACTTCGAATAAAAACAGCAAAAAATAAACAGAAATCGTGCTTTAATTTAGTTTTCAAAAGCCACTCCGGGATATTATTTTCCACACTGTGTATATACATCAAGAATTGTTGGTATTGGATGATTTTACTTAATACTATCCGAAACCCATGAGAGGCTTATACCAAGGATTATCTTTTCAACCAAGGGGAGCTTTCTGGAAGTTGGTAGCCATTGTCACACTAGGTTGAAACAAGAGTTTCAAATCGTTCTGGCAAGGTTGATTTCAACGTAATTCCAATGCTTATAGAGTGACGGGAAGAAGTACAGTGCAAGAGGTTTTTGAAACGTCTGATTGACATACATCAGTGATTCTATGTTCAAACTCCGGTCCTGCCTCCGGTAAGAGCTTTATCTAAGAAAGTTACAAGAAAAACAATTTACAAAATAACACAATCAAATCCAATAAATATCAATATGTATCTTTAGCGACGGCTAAATTTCGGTTAAAGCCCTGCTGAGCCCTCCCACATCATCCAAGCTAGTTCAAGAATGCAAGGCTATACTGAGCAGTTAAAATTCACTAAATTCACTGAGTTTTACTTGAGTCCCATGATTCAATGTGGAAGCGCTTGGTCCATTATGCAAGAGGTCTTGCTAGAATGCAAATTTATCGACGACTGTCGTATTATTTTCCTCCTTTCCGATTCCTTAAAGGACAAAGTGAACTTCTAATTCAAAACCACGATGATTAAGAACTTGAGAAAAGCTTTGTGTGCAACGCAAACAGTCCTCTCGTGAAAATTAGACGCTAGTTGTTGATCAGTTAAAGGAAGATAAGCTGGGGTTAAAAACTGTACTGTACTGTACTGAAACGATGCTTCGAGCTCGGAAACTTTGCAAAAACTTGCCAAAGCCCTAATGACAGAACGGATCTATTCATTAGATGCAGAGAAAATGCCCACAAATCAAAAGAGTGCAAAGCCAAGCCAAATGAGTTGATTTGTAAAGTTATTAGTGTTAAACTTGAACCTATAACCGTTAGCAGGAGATCTTACAAATATAAAATGCGGCCAAACCGAGTTGAGGTAATAAATGCAATCATAAATACAGCTCGAAACGTAACATAAGTCAGGTGCTGGAAAGGAGGCGCCAAGAAATGTTGCACCATTAAGCTTAGACGTAAAGAACGAGTTTAACTCGGTCAACTGAGAATGAAGTACGAGCTGTCCTTATCGAATGGAAATACCGAAGTATCACCGTAAAATAATCTCGAACAAAACAGAATTCTCCTTTATAATTTCGGCAATGCAGTTAAAGCGTACGAAGTTAGTGGCGGTGTGTCACAAGGCTCTGTCTTAGACTCCTTTTTGACTTTGAAACACTATAAGCAAGTAAAGCGTCCATTTTTGGATTTGCAGATGACATTGCCGTGGTGGTTGTAGCAAAATCGCTGGAAGAAACCAACGAACGAACGAAACGATCGCAAATGTATTCAGTGGTTAACTAATAACGGTTTGCTACTCGCCCATCATAAGACTGCAGCAAGTAAGAAAATTTGCAAAACGATAACGATTGTTTCTGAATAGTTCCTCGAGTATTCCGGAGTCGTGATTGACATCGTCGAAGTTTTGAACACCACCCAAAGTGGATATGTGAAAAATCATCGAAAAATGTTAGTGGACTCATCAGTAATATTGGAGGCCCAAAGCAGAATCAAAGACTCCTGATACTTATGTACGCAGCGTAAGAATGGTCAAATGAAGCAAAAATTAAGTTTACATGAATGGAAGCCAATCTGTCCACTGTCTTAGAGTTCTGAGAGTTATTAGTGCGATTCGAACCGTTTCCAATGATGCTTGACTCGTCGTATCTTAAATATTTTCTGTCGACATACATGCTGGCAAAATATTAAGACGTGTAGGCGAGTTCAAAATGGCCCCGGCTAGCGACGACATCAATGGGACACATCCTTAAAAGGGAAGTGGACACATTTTCTTATATCAAAGATCGATGTATGGATTAACTGAAAATGCGGTGAACGGACTTCTAATTGACTCAGCTTTTGACGCGACATTGCTGCTTCAGATGCAAATATGAAAGCAACACAAACTGTTCGTATGAAACTGTGAGGATAGCCTGATGAATGGTTCACTCCCAATAATACGTTGCTGGGCCCTGAAAAATTGGAGCGTACATGGGAGTGTATATGCTGAGCGGTTTTATACGTTCAAAGTAAGCGTAGTCTTCAAACCGATCTCCGCGAAATAATGCCTTACACCGGTACGTCGCTGGTCACAGATCGTTCTACTTAAGTTTTGGCCAGTAAAACTCCAGCACTTCCAAATGTCCTTCATCCATTGCTGCTTCACCCAAGGTTTCCACATTCCAACGTCAAACCAACAAAAAAAAAGACCTAACTGCTGATTTCGTAACCCTGTAGGATTACAAGAGACTAAAAAAATGTCTCTATGAGGTCAGGGGTCATTAGTGACATATTATCTAGCGGAGCTTTCAATTTCAATTTAACCTGCAAAACCTGACTGAAGGAAGATTTAGTGAATATGTAAGTCATCTTTTGAGTATCTATGCATCACTTGAGGTTGCAAAAAAAGATTAAAAGGCGTAGTCAAGGTCTACGTCGGCCGTAGATTTTCCGTAAAGACGTCGGGATAGGATCTTAACGAGTGTTTCGTATTAATATCTAATTTAGTTATCAATCTCTTTAATACAATGATTATGTAGAGAAGTATAGAATAGATAAATCACAAGTTCAGGGCATGTAGCAAGGGTCTGTGGTAGCTAAAGTAACACATGTACACCTTACACTGTATCGAATTCAAGTGTCTGGTGAAAGTCATATCGATGTTGGTATTGCCGAGTGTTGTAGGAGCAGATAACTTCGCGGGGATCACACCAAATTGCGCGAGCATGTAGACTTCAGCATTATCCTTTCGCTGTCGTCAAGGCGCCAAGTCTTTGAATTTCGATATAATACTGACCGATTATAGAGTCAGGGACGAAAGGATAAGCATCTGTTTATCTTGTATTCGCGTGCTAGGATGAACGTAGATTGATTTGAGCAGGAGTTTCAGTTCTCCGCCCAGGGCCACGTTGATCATGTATGTAGATGTTGCCGACATGTGGCTCTATCAGTCCACACGATTTGACTTTTGGTCACAGAAGCGGCATTTCTATAGATACCAACGCCACTAGTAGATCGTTTGCCACCACCGCGCTGATTGACTGATGTTATGTCGCCAACTTGGAATTCAAAGCCAAAAATTATCATCCATCCAAGTCTCCGAGTCCGAATGCCGCATCAAGCTAGTAGGGATAGTGTCAAACGGTGTTAGGTTATTCGATCTCTGTACCCACGGAGAAGCTATTTTATCTACTTAGTATCTACATTTAAGGATGTCTGGTAGGTTGATTAACAATATCACAGTCTACCGTAGCATCCGCCATCGACAAGCGACGCATTGATGCCCGACATTCACAACACCCCGATATTTGGTGATGGTAATACATACTCATTTCACTCTGTCACGTTGCCATTGATCTCGTCATTATCACTGTTTTCACTCACTGGACGTTTGGACAGTCAATAACCGCTGTATGCTCGATGGGCCATCTACTTTATTGCTTTACGGAGCTAACTTTTCTCTGGTTTGAATTTTCTAAAATGCGCATATTTACGACCCATATGAGACGACATATTTAATTGTTTTTCAATTTTCAATTTAACACCAATTTTCACTAACATTTCGGCGAATATTTTTGTTGTTTCACTTTGAATCCAAGTAGTGCTTCTCAAGCTCTTTACAATGACACCCAAATCAATGCCCAATGCTTTCTGACGCTACTTATTTACTTACTTTAGGTAGCGCTACAGTCGGGGTGGACCTGGGCTTCAGTCAATAAGCTTCTCCAGCCAGCTCCAAACTAGCTGCCACCAGTTTTGCACGCTAAGTTGGCTGAGGTCCTCTTCCACTTGCGTGCGCCACCTGAGTGTTGGCCTTCCTCTACTGCGCTGTCCCTCGGGGGCGGATTCGAAGACTTTTCGGACCGGAGCATTGGTGTCCATGCGCTCTACATGACCCAGCCATCTCAGTCTTTGGATCTTCACTCTTCTGGCTAGGTCCATGTCGCTGTACAGTCCATACAGTTCGTCGTTGTATCTTCTTCTTCACTCACCGTCAATGCAGACGGGACCGAAGATCGCCCGAAGAATTTTTCTCTCGAAGCAACCAAGAACACCCTCATCCATTTTTGATAAAGTCCATGCCTCTGCGCCATAGAACAGGACCGGGATTATTGAGATCTTATTAAGTCTTTGCTACTCAATTACCTTCATAGAGCAAAGAAACAGCGGTTGGCAAGAGCTTTTCTTCGCTCGATCACAGTCATTGTCTGAATTCATAGCGAAGCCTAGGTAGACAAAGTCCTTAACTACCTAAAAGTTATATCTGTCGAGGGTGACGTTCTGCCCGAGACGTCGGTGTTGGTTGCCCTTTTTGCTTGTCAGCATATACTTGGTTTTGTCCTCATTGACCGCTAAACCCATTTTCGCCGCTTCCGTCTCAATAATCGTGAAAGCGCCACTGACATCACGCTGTTTTCTCCCGATTATGTCAATATCGTCGGCGTAAGCGAGTAGTTGAACGGACTTTTGAAAGATAGTGCCTCTTGTGTTTGCTCGTGAGTTTTGCACTATTCTTTCAAGTACGATGTTGAAAAAATCGCATGACAACGCATTGCCTTGTCTAAATCCTTTCTGGACATCAAAGGTCTCGGTGAGATCTTTACCGACCTTGATGGAGCAGTGTGCATTCTCCATCGTCATCCTACACAGACGGACGAGTTTGGCAGGGATGCTAAAACTAGACATTGCTCTGTATAGCTCGTCTCTAGGGATGTTGGAGTGTAAATACTTGGTCTATGGTGGACTTTCCTGGCCTGAAGTCACACTGATATGGACCTATCAGGTTGTTGACGAACGGCTTCAGGCGTTCACGCAATACGGCAGATAAGATCTTGTATGCGATGTTAAGAAGACTGTAATCTTTTCAGATTCTTAGCATCGACTGCGAGTCTACTACTATATTCCCTTGTTCGTGTCTATAGGCTTCGGTTTCGGGGATGTGTCCTTGGCATATTATTTTTACCTTTTGGTAAAACTTCCGAACCTCATTCCCGGAGTAGCATCTCTCTATTTACTCGACCGCGCATATCTCGTGCTCTTTCTTTTTCCTCCTGAGAAGCCGGTATTCATCTTTTCTCTTCTGCTCATAGCGCTCGTGAGCAGCTCTATTCTTTTTTTGCAGTGCCTCATTGCGTGCTTTTTGCAAAGTTGCATGTGCTAGCCGGCATTCGTCATCAAACTGAGGGTTTCGTTGTGGTGGTCGAGTGAAACCCAGCACATCAGAAGCGGCATCTCTGACGGCCTTCTGGCAGTGTTGACGCTACACTAATTTATAATTTTACCCAGCGTTGTGGTAAACGAGCAAATGGACGTTTTCACCTAAAAAGATGATTTAAGGCGAGAACTTTCACAGCGGCCTTAAAAAATACTTAATAATGAAGGCCCGTATTTATAAGTTTATCAAATAGATTCGAAGGGTCTTTCAAAAGTAAGTCAAGATATTAAAACCTAGATTAACCCAATCTCAACTCACTTAGTAAGACGGCGAGTCTGATTCAAAAGATCGCATTGTATTACCGTTCAAAGCAATTTAAGAAAGCTCGCAGCTATTCTTCTACTTCATTTTCAAGCCTCACATTTTCAAGTTGCCGCCATCAAATTTCTATCCAATTCAGCAAATCGTTTGAACCAATTCTAATTGCCGCCAAAATTTAAAATTTACCATAACGCTCATTACTGTGTTCACTCTAGCGTATACGCAATTTGCTTTCCTTCCAACCACCATAATGTCCCATAACGAGTGAGTTCCATTGAAGTGCAAGTGCGAGTGCTACCAAATTAACCGTTTTGAAAGCGAAAACTAAAGAAATTAGCCTCTCCCATGATTTACTTTTTATTTCGATTCTGCCTTTATCGAAATACTCAATTGGCATTGTGTACTGAGTAAGTCATTGCCTTAATGGTATACCGCCAACAATTCACTCGGCAAGCACCTGTGCCTGCAGATAAATCGACTGACAAAATTTTCTACAAGACAAAACAACAAAACATCACTGACAATAACAGCAACAACATGGATTTAGTGATTATGGATCCAATGATACGTTCCAATGTTGAGTAGAGCAAAGTTATACGAGTATCACACCATCAATGTTGAACATCATTACTTGTCTTCACCATGGTGCAGCGTTGCTAATACCATCACCCTTTTCCCGTGCTCCCGTGCTCCCGTGCGCCCATTAGACATTTTTGGTTATAACACATCGCAGCTGGAGATCACTTCTGCTGCCAAAGCGGATTACTTATGTTCCGTGTTTCGGTTTTACTTTTAAGCTAGCGAACACTGCAGCGGCGGTTAATAGACAATTTACTTTCGACGCGATCGGTTCGGTCGGTATTCAACGGTATTTCAGTACGAAGAAAGAAAAAAGTGTTTCTCTCCAAGTGATCGAGTCAAAATTCGAACAATAATTAACCAAAAAAGAAAAAGAGAAAAAAATTAAATCAAAATGCACTTGTCAAAGCTGCCATTTGTGATCGTTTTAATTGGTGTTGTCGCTGTAATGTATCTAACGGTCGTCGAGTGTCGATGGTACCAAAGTGGATTGATATTTTATGATCTGTCAACTCGACATACACTATTGCCACCTGCCGTTTCGGTACAACGCGGACGCAGTATGAAATTAACAAATATTCCGATATTTTCGAAGCTGGGGCAACCTTGCACTTGCAAAGGATTAAAGTGCGGATGCTGTGCAGGCTTGCAAGTTAGAGAGTATAATTTCGATCAGAAAAGTAGGTGAAAATGGTTGGAAAAGTGAAGTGGATAATTATAGATATGTGTAAATCGATTACTATGTAAATCGATTTAGTTGTTTACCATAGATACATGCCAATTAGATGGCGTTAATTGTTTGTCTGTTGTGCAGTGCAAGTTGAAGTGCAAGAGTGCCAAGAAAATGAGAGTATTCATATCATGCATCTTCCAACGCGCATGTTGCAGTGAAAAATTCGTTATGAGTATGCATGCAAATACTTTCAGTTAATTGTGAATATCGTGGGCTATTCAGGTTATTCAGAGATTGAGAAGATGTATAGTATATCGTGACTTGCTACGATTAAAGTCTGCAGGTTGTATTGGATTATGGTTACGGAATGCAAGTTTGTTGCATTTGAATGAAATCTCGCTTTTTGTCCAGATACTTGGATTGTGGCGATTTCAAATGTTTTTTTCTGTTATGTGTAGGAGTTTTTATTTGAAGATAGAAAATAAAAACCAACGCACTCACCTTATTTCAATTTCTCTATTCGGTGCGATCGGTTTTCTAATTTTTTACCAACTCTTCGGCCTAAGGTTGAGTAGGCTTATACCTTCACTTGGTATACTTCCTTGCCTTATTCTTCTGCTGTTTCAAGAAGTTGGGGAAAACACAAGTTTAAAGGTAGAGTGGCAATTTCATAGTTAAATCTGAACTTTAATTCTTCGAAATTTTGCCGATTTCATAAGGCATGATCGGCAGCTGTTGCAATTCCTGTAGTTGATGAATTCGGACGTTGTGAATTCTCCAGCTTTTCGTTTTATTTATTTTCTTCCTATGTGGAATTTTGAAAGAGGCTGTCGCCCTTTTTAGCAGGTCCAGCTATAATGATTCTATTTTGTTACTAATCCTCGTTGACACTCTTCATCCAAAAAAATGGTTTTACTGTTGTGGCAGGAGAAAGTCAGACAGAGCGACTTTGGTGACTAACCAACATTGTCGCCGCTGATCGCCGGTCTTACTCAAAAGTCTCTTTCTGAAGTTTTATGAAATTCAACTCGAATAAGCTGTGGAAGTCTTCTACGATTAGAGCCATTCGACTCGTATAAGGGTTCTGTGTGTCAAAATTGTTTTTCAACTTTTAACATGGTCCCAAAGGAGGAAGTCACATGGTTTTAATTTCCATGATCTCCCCGCAAATTTTGCTCACCAAAGAGCAATGATTTCGACACTTGTGTGACATAAAGCAGCGTCCTCAAGAAAGAAACAACACATTCAGTTCCTTCAACTTTTGGTTATAGAAATTCAGTTATCATAGTGCAAAAGTCCAATCCAACAACTGCTTCTCCTTTGCAAGAACTTCAACAAAAAGTGTCACATGTTGGTAACAGAAAACTTTTCAACATTCATTTTTGGATGTTCTAATCCTCAAATACGGTGATTCTGCTTAAAGACGAAGCCTTGAAGATGGAATTGTCCCACGATCGATGTCAAGACTTGTGCAAGTTGTCAATCTCGAATTCATCAGCAATAATTTCTACACAGCATGTTTCGTATTACAGAAGACTGTAATTGTTCAGCTTGCCTTAGCAAAAGAGAATTATTCATTTAAAGATCTCTTACAATTTATTGCATGCCTTTCTCAATTATCGCTTCACATTTTTATGGACAAGTAACAGCTAATTTTTCAATAAAGTTTAGCGCTAATTGTTCTTAAATTATTTCTTAAAACATTTTCAATAGTTGTCTGTCATTTTATTCCTTAATCGGATTAACATCTGAAGACGAAGATAACAAATCCAACACATTGAGGTCATTTCCCCCTTTGAAGGCCTAATCGATACGACAAGAATGTTTCGGATTCAGAGGCAACCCCTTTGTAAAAGCCAATTTAGTTTTCGACATTTGAAACACTTAAGCATAGCAACCAGATTCACGGGAACGTCTGTATGCCGCCACACAGACTCTGTACTAGATTTGTCGTGGTTCGTTGGAGGACAGTTTCGTTTAGTCGCTGTCCTTACATGGCCTAAGATATTGTTTAAAAAATTAAGCTTTTTCAGTGAACATTATAAAGTTTTTCTTATAACATTCGCCTCACATTCCCAGGCTTTTCTCGTATTTTTATTTTTTTTAAATTGTCAACTTTCTTATGTTCGTTAAGTCATTTCACCCACGTTTTTGCAAAACTTGCCGACTTTAGGAGATACTTTTCTCAAATTGTAGTTGTTAATTTTTGTTGCTGTGTGTGTAAGCAACAGGAAGCACCAGCTCAAACTGAACCTCGTGTAGAGCTCTCCTGAGGGAATACGTTCAGTAAATCCCAAAATGTAATGGAATTGAAGAGCAGTTATGCATGGCATTAGAGGACAAATTTAAAACTGTTATCGAAAATTTTTATCATCAAACACAAAGTGAGTTATAGGTGGATTATACAATTGCAATACAATAAGAGACGGTCTGTACACAAAATTGTTTGGGGTTTTTCATTCATCATCTATGCCAATCTTATTTTCCTTAAAGCAGCAGCGTAGATTACCCCTTTCTTTTACATTTGAGCGGTTTTTTTTGAACAATTAATAGTGCTGAGGCAGCACGCCAGTTTGCAGTTTTTACTAATGTTGACGTAATTCCAAACCTAACTATGACCACTTAACCTAAAGTGATATCATTCAATAAGATTCTGCAGCATTTGCAGCAATGTAGTGCAATCAATTTTCTCCTCGGTACTGGTCTCAAACCGATCCAATCTATTGTAGCCCATTTACTCGTATCATGATCTGTTTGCAATATGCAGTTCGGCAGGATCTTTGTAAAAGCTATTGAAGCCACATAAAAAATAGTTTGATCCAGCTATAAACATTGATTAGATAGTTATTCATCTAAGAACACATTTAATGGTGCTTTATGTAGTCTGTATTTGTGTCGGATATTGTTTTTTAACTGAGCCAAAGAATACGTTTCATTAGAATACCTACTTACCCCCACAAAGGGTCCAATCGGGGCTCGCGTTGCCAATTTCCGTCTCCTGTTCTGTATATTTATTTCTGAGAGAAAATTTTACGAACATGCAGAGAAGTGTTGAAAAAATTGGATCACCAAAGAAACCTTTCCACATAATGCTCTGATCTCAACATGAGTACCCTTTCATTTTCAAACAAATACGCGCCGACAGTTCTGCTTGTTAACGTGCCCATTAAGGTGCTTCATTCGAAAACAAAATATATTGAAGATCAGTTATATGGTTAGTAAAGTGAAGCCTCTCACTGGCATTTTGGGCCCTTAATTGAATTTAAAGGGGGTAGGTGAAATGATGATCCAAAAACGCTTACCACATTCCCTGACTTCTTATTCGTAAGATCTTGATGACATTAGGTAGACAGGATTAGGATTCTTGTTTAACTGGTTACTTCAAATTTATTAAACCACTTCCTGATGAGCGGCATCCCTGATGCATAATTTATGTTATGCAAACTACGAGAATAGCAGAATTACTTAAAGCCGGCTGGTTTGGCATGCGCCCTGCGGATTTCACGCAGTAAAGTAGAATCTTATTCTTGGGTCACTTTGTATAAGGCAAGCATATGCTGTTAGAAATGATATTGTCCGACAAGATGCAGCTGACTATTAAATATAGTATCCCAGTCGCTTTCAGTAATGGCATGGAAAGCCCAGGGTTAGAAAAAACTTATATTATCAACGGTCAGTGTTAGTAACTAAACTAAATGTGGGTTGCATATTTAAATTATTAATTGGTTACTAAAGGTCACTTCTTTGGTTACCATTCCTTATAAACAAGATCATAGAAGGTGAATTGCAAATCTTCAGTACAGGAAAACATGGATATTTGCCTCTTACTAGGGTTACAATGAAATACTTTAAAAGTTCTCATAGCCCTAAAACCATATGGTGTACGAGCTTACGGGGCAAATTGTTGGAGGCAATTACCCTAGGATTGCCAGTTCCCTGTTTTAGTGAATAAACAATTCGATTATAAAATTCCTCTACTGATCGCAAACTTGGGCTTAACTTTTAATTCAACTCCCCAAAACTTGCTTTGAAACGTTTGCTTTGTAAAAATACAAAAATTAAACTTAAAGATCAACTACAAAACCAAGTGAAGAAATTACATCCTTTAATTCTGCACCGTAAAGAAGCACTGGGATCAGTGTCTTGTACAATATATTTTTGTTGCTTGAGGTAGGGTTTTACTACGCAATTGCCATTAAACCCAGGAAAGAAAGAATCGTCGAATGATATCCGTGCTGGTGTCGTTAGCGGGGTTGATAGTGGAGCCTAGGTAGATTAAGTTGTAGCTGCATATGGTGACGTTATGTCCGTTATGTTGTGTCCCTCGTTGTTGACAGCATACACTTTATTTTTCGTTCGCTAACCGCTACACCCAGCTTTTCCGTTTCTACTTCAATAGACGCAAACACTTCAATCAATATCGTCTGCCTAGCGAGTAAACAGATTTTTGAAAGATAGTAATTCTAAATTTAAGGCCGCGTATGACAGCATCTATAGAGACGAGCTATATAGAGCAATGTCTAGTTTTGGCATCCCTGCCAAACTCGTCCGTCTGTGCAGGATGACGATGGAGAATGCACGCTGCTCCATCAAGGTCGGTAAAGATCACACCGAGACCTTTGATGTCCAGAAAGGATTTAGACAAGGCGATGCGCTGTCATGCGATTTTTTCAACATCGTACTTGAAAGAATAGTGCAAAACTCACGAGCAAACACAGGAGGCACTTTCTTCCAAAAGTCCGTCCAACTACTCGCATACGCCGACGATATTGACATAATCGGGAGAAAGCAGCGTGATGTCAGTGGCGCTTTCGCGAGTATTGAGACGGAAGCGGCGAAAATGGGTTTAGCGGTCAATGAGGGCAAGACCAAGTATATGCTGTCAAGCAAAAAGGACAACCAACACCGACGTCTCGGAAAGAACGTCACCCTCGACAGATATAACTTTGAGGTAGTTAAGGACTTTGTCTACCTAGGCTCCGCTATAAACACAGACAACGACACCAGCGCTGAGATCAAGCGAAGAATAACTCTTGCCAACCGCTGTTTCTTTGGGTTAAGAAGGCAATTGAGTAGCAAAGCCCTCTCTCGGACAACAAAAGTCACCCTTTATAAGACTTTAATAATCCCGGTCCTGCTCTATGGCGCAGAGGTATGGACATTATCAAAAATGGATGAGGGTGTTCTTGGTTGCTTCGAGAGAAAAATTCTTCGGGCGATCTTCGGTCCCGTCTGCATTGACGGTGAGTGAAGAAGAAGATACAACTACGAACTGTATGGACTGTACAGCGACATGGACCTAGCCAGAAGAGTGAAGAGTTCAAAGACTGAGATGGCTGGGTCATGTAGAGCGCATGGACACCAATGCTCCGGTCCGAAAAGTCTTCGAATCCGCCCCCGAGGGACAGCGCAGAAGAGGACGGCCAAGACTCAGGTGGCGCACGCAAGTGGAAGAGGACCTCAGCCAACTTAGCGTGCGAAACTGGAGGCAGCTAGCCAGGGATCGAGCTGGCTGGAGAAGCTTGTTGACTGAGGCCCAGGTCCACCCCGGACTGTAGCGCCACCTAAAGTAAGTAAGTAAGTACTTCTAAAATTTACTTGTGAGTTTCATACAGTACTTTCAAGAACGATGAAAAAAATCACATAACAACGCATAGCTTTGAATAAGTCCTTTTTTGGTACTAAAGGTCTCGGTTTTTGTTATTACCAAATCTGTCGGAGCAGTGTGCATACTTCATCGTCGCTTTGCATAGTCAAACGAGCATGACTCTATACCTATAGTTCATCCCTTTAGATGCTGTCATATGCGGCTTTGAATTCGATGAAGTTGAAGGTGTTGTGTATCGATTTGGAAATCCTGCATGATATCCAAGATTTGTAGTATTGTGAAAATTTGATCTATGATGGGCATTCCTGCTCTACGGTCACACTGATGAGGATTAATAGTAAAGTGAGGTTAATCCTTTGAGTCCATATCCAGGACGGATATGTTGTCTGTTTTCATAACAATGGCGTATTTTGAAACTTTTGTTCATTCTGTCTTTGACTGTATAGCAGATTGATCATAAGAACATTTTGCATGACAATGTAGGGCAGTGCTACCTTAAAATTTCATGCTGCCTTATCATCTATTGATGAAATGGGATATAAGGAATGTTTCTTAAATCAGTACTAATTTAATACTCAGATCATTTATTTATATTCGATTTAGAGAAATCATTTTCAACACAACTTCAGGCATATGCCCCCCGAGGCTGTTAAATATGATCCGAGAGACAAAGTTTCTGCACTTTTTTTGGTGGCCGTATGTCCTCAATAACACGAAAATTGTCGGCTTCCAAATCGAACAATGTTGTTGGTTTATCAGCGTAGACTTACGACTTTACGTATTTCGAAAGAAAATAATCAAAGGGCGTCAAATCACAAGATCTTGGAGGCCAATTTAGGGGTA